>CM028671.1:57961800-67961800 GCA_016760335.1 Gastrodia elata
ATGATTGATTGTTTCATAATCATAGCAGCAATAATATTTAGAGGCTAAGGAGAAACTTCTGTTAAGCAATTCCAAATCAACATTGATAAAATCATTGTATATCCTCCAGATGAAAAGACTAATAAAAGTGAGCAGAGTTTTATGCCAATACCAGGTGGGATTTGCCGAGCTAAAATGAGATTGAATTTATTATTAACAGGAAGATCAGAAATTGCCGACTTGATAGGCTCCATAATAGGGGGAGAAGAAAGAATGGTATTATGTAAGTGTCTAGGAAGGAGATTTAGCAGCAAACACTCATTCTAACCCGTAGACGAATCATACACATCCCCTAACAGTAACTTTGGATAAGAAACATTGCAAATTTTTGCAAGAATCCTAAGATCATTCCATCTATCAAACAAAAAATAAATGGATGAGCTTGCCCCATTAGAGAAGCTTATCAATGAGTTTTTTTTATCAAGTAAATGCTTCCAAATAGGGGAATAAGTGAATTTTTGTTTAACCATTGAAGGATGGGTAGTGGCACAGTACTTGACAATTAGAATGGACACCCATAAATAATTGGGGCTTTTGAATTTCCACCAAAATTTGAAAGAAAGGCAGCATAAATATATTTGAGACATATAATCCTAAGCCCTCCTTCATAAAAAGATACAAAATATTGTCCCAAGAGGCTCAAATTAAGTTGGAGCCCTTGATGTGAGACCAAAGAAATTTGTTGAATAACATTTTTTAATTTTTTTGAAGACACCTTGAGTATGGGATGTTATTTCCAACCAGAAAAAAGAAATAACATTGAGAACATACTTGATAAGGGTCAATCTCCTCCCTTGGGATAGGAATTTTTGGTCCTAGCTCGTGAGTCTACTATAAATGGAATCAAGAAGGTCTTTAAAGATGGAATAAGTTTTATGACCTCTAAATATAGGGACCCCAAGATATTTAAAAGGAAGTTTGTCCTTTTTAAAGCTTAAGTGTTTGAAATTAGATTAACAAGGTTATTAGGAGCCTTACTATTTGTATAAAAGTTAAATTTATTCAAATTAACATTCATACCAGAATCATTTTCAAGAGCATTGAGAAATTTTTTAAGCTTTATGATTGTTATCATCTCCATTGGAGAAGATATAAGATCATCAGCATAAGCAAGATGAGCAATCATAAGCTTATCTCCCTCTTGAGAGAAGTAAAGGTTTAAGGTATAAGACCAATAATTCATAGCAAGGTTGAAAAGGATTAGAAAGAGATGATCACCTTGATGGAGCCCCCATAGGATTTAAAGAAACAACAAGGGGCACTGTTAATGAGAATAGAAAACCAAATGTTATCGTTGAATTTTTTATTTTGTAAATAAAAGATTTATCAAATCCATAACCCATAAGAACTTTATATAAAAAGCTCCACTCAATTTTGTCAAATGCATTTTCCAAGTCTAGCTTTAAATAAGGTTATGACCTCTTCTTTTTTTATTTAAAATGTAGAAAAGCTCTTGAGCAGGTAAAGTATTATCTTGAATATGCATCATAGGAACAAAACCAGATTGATTGGGCTCAATAATAGTGGGAAGAAGAATTTTAAGCATGTTGGCAAGAATTTTAGAGGTGATTTTGTTATGAAGGAGCACAAACTAATTGGTCTAAACTTAAGACCACCAATTGCTATTCTTCTCTTCGGGGAATGAGCGAGATAGAAGTGTGAGAGAAGAATTTAGGTAAAGGAATGTTGCAAGAAATTCCTTAATCTCATTACAGATGTCAACTTATATAATGTCCCAGAATTTAGCAAAAATTTCCCTTGGTTGTCAAATCCATGAACCATAATTTTTACTTAAGTATTGTGGTTCATGGATTTGACAACCTCCCAAATTTCATCATCATTAAGAACTGCATTCTTAGCAATAGAAACATAGAGAGGAGGAGCATCCAAAGAGGAAGAGAAAGAGGTTCCAAGATCACTTGAGTAAAGATTGCTAAAATAATCAATAGCCGACTGATGAATATCAGTTTTAATAACAAGATTTAATGCCACAAGGGATAGAAATTATAGTGATTTTGTTGAGGAGCCATATTTTGTTAACCCAATTATGATAAATTTTTTTTTTTTCACCATCAATCTTCCATTTGATACTGCATTTTTGCTTCCAAAAGTTTCAATGTCGTTATGAGATTGAATTATGGAGGCCTTGGCTTTGGAAAGAGTAACCCTTTTACCACTGAATGGGTTGATCTCAGACTAGTTTTTGAGATTGGATGTTAAACTTTTCTACCGAGCAAGATTTAAAAGGATATTTCCAACAAAGTTAATAAGTCCACTGTTTTAAAGCCTCGAACATTCTTAAATTTTTCCTCCAAGACTGCAAGGTTGCTCCCAAGCCGACCTAGCGATTTCTTTACAATCAATATTACCAAACCAAAAGAGTTGGAATTTAAAACTTTAATTAGGTGACGGGGGACATATCCTAGAGGTGAGGATTACCAGTTTGTGATCAGATACGATAAAGTTTAAGGAGAAATTCTTAATGCAAGTAAGAGTATTACATCAAAAGTTATTAATAAGGAACTTATTTAGCTGAACAAACTTTCTCCCATTAGACCACGTAAAAGGGGTACCTTTGTAAGTAAAACCATCCACGCAACATTCAATTATGGTTTCATTGAAATCAAAAGTTGTCAAAGAGTGAGTGTACCCTTAATACTCTTTGATTAAGAATGTCATTGAAATCTCCCCCAACCACCTAAGGTAAAGTGGCAGCACTAAGAGATATTAGGAATTCCCAAAGCAAGGACTTAACATTTCTAGAATTATTAGCACGAACAAAAGTAGCCAGAAAAGAAAGATTAGATCCTTTAAATTGAATATGATCCACTTGATCATATTGTTCTAAGACCTCAATGGTCCAATCATTAGACTAGAAGGGCCAAGTTTTGTTGATAGAAAAATATTATGCTTATATAAGAATATACATCAAAAAATATTCAGGACTAATAATTTTTTTTTTTTCATTTTCTTAATTTTTACATATAGGCCCCCACAAAAAGTGTATTTAACCAATAATCTACTTACATATTAGATTGACATATAATCTATATATTTTGATATATACTAGTGTGTAAGTACAGCAATACACTATAAATATTATATAATTCATGATCACGCAAGCGGATATTTTACTTTTATGACACTCTTTCTGAATTAATAAACAAATCAAACTCAAAATAACCATTAATCATAAACCTACTTTTAACGAATCATTGATGACATCGTATATACAAGCAGCACGTTGTTGTGTTGGAGGTCAACTCCTGCACCGTTAATCATAGCGAAATATTGTTTAAGAAATAAAAAAATTAATCATTTTGTGATAAGGGTTTAATCAGAATAGAGGACTGCAATGGGACGTTTGACTAGCATTGCATAATTAACTTGACCAAACATGCATGCTTAATTAATTTTATTTTCCATGCAGCGACGTTAATAATAATAAGTTAGCTTCACTGTCTTTTCTGAACGAGGAACACAAGCTCCCGATTATATTCGCCATTACTTTGCTGCTGGGTTAAATTAAATATTCTTAATTGGGCTTATGTCTTCGTCACTGTTTGCAAATTTTTTTATTGAGATTCCACGACAAAAATAAGGTGTTGGCCAGGAACTTGACTGTTTACCACTTGTCCAACTCATTGTAACAGAGATTTTCAGTATTTGCCAGGTCTGTGCTTCTCCCTTAGCTAATTGAAAAATTGCAGAGATTTGCCCGACAGGCTGATATATATGTATGCAAGAAAAATATTGTTTTGCCTTTCAAATAGTTTTCAAAAGTAAAGTATGATCATATATTTTTATTTAAAATATGTATTCTTAACCTGTTTCATGTGCATTTACTAATGTGATCAGATAATATTTTATATTTTTTAAGATTTATTTATGTATTTGGACTCTTATGCATATGTTCATTTCAATTGCAACACATGAGATGACCATTCAAGATATAGACCAACCAAAATTGTGATATGACTGGCTAGAGCGAGTCCACTGTATTAAAATTGACCTCATTTGTTAAGACTCTTGTCGATCCTCACATGAACTCTCCAATTGAGCAAATTCCTGAATAGCTTAAGGAGCATCTAAGTTTTAATATATATTTTTTCTTTTTTAAGGAAGATAAGCTTTAAACAAGAAGTAAGAATATGCAGTTGATATGAATTTAACATATAAGATGAGATAATATATTCAGTCTTAACCATTAAGTTGCAACACCATCCACATCTACTTTTAAGGATTAACAAGGAGCAGGTTGGAGGCAGGCGCTACAGCGCGCCGCAGCGGAATTAGACGCTGCAGTGCGCCGCAGTGAAATTAGGTGCTGCAGCGTGTCGCAGCAGCAGGCACCCGAGATGCGGGCTGTAACGACCCAAGTATTGAATTGGGAACCAAATCCAACATTGGAGTGCTACCATAATGCTTAACACTAGGTTAGAAGGAAACTAACCCAACATTAAGTGTTATGTAGCTAAATATCTTTATGAGGGTGTTAAGTTAAGAAATTTGTAATAGTAAAGGAGGAAGAATATCCAATCCAAGCATTTAAATGAAAGTATACTCATCACAGAAAGAAGTAAAAATATCACAGATAATAATTATTACAAACTTAGGAATTAGAAATTTAAAAGACAAAAAAATATCTCTTTCACATAAGTAAATGAAAATGAAAGAAAAGCAGAAGCAGAAAATAATTTTCAAGCACTATGTTCAACACCACGAGCCTAATATTGCTCCTGATCTACCGTATTTTTGGTATTTAAATTACGGTAAGGCACCACCAAGAAAAAGAAAAAGGTAGTTAGACTAAACAAAAAGTAAAGTGTAATTGCTCTAGCCAGCAACAAAAAGGTAATTGAAATTTAATTGGATATCACATAAGCTAATTTACAATTTGAAACTGCAACGGAACATTTAAAAGCATCAAGTAAGGAAAGAAAGTAAAATATAATGGTAAAGAATAACACTAGAAAGGAAAGGAGTAAAAACTCGCAAGTATAATTGCTCAAGCCAGCAACAAAAAAGTAAGGAAAAAACTTCCTAAATAAGGCTAGAAGTTACTAATGTGCATTTGAAAATAAATAAAATAGAAACATGTATATATCCAATAAAAATTATACTGAGTAAAGTAAATTAAAGAAAAGCAATGAAGCATATAAATAAAATTAAATCAACATACACTGCATTCAAATATGAACTGTAAGTAAAACACAATACTGAAAAGAAAAGTGCAAAGTAAATAAGTAAGGGAAGATCTTAGCTTCTTGGTTTAAGAATATATAGCCTAAGACTATGTTAAGTAAACATAGCTAGAAAGCTTTAATGAAATCTCACAATCAATAAGATTGTAAGAGACTTGTATTTTATTTGTTCAAGTTATTTATAAAAATACTCTTTCTACAGGCACATACAGAATAAAATGAGGAGTTAAGCACGCCTGCCTAACAAGTAAACGAAAACGGGGTCTCATAGAAAATAAACACTCACATTCATCCTCTGAGAATGAGAGATCACCATATATCCCATCTTAAGCCTGCCCTTGGCTATCCACCATGGAAAAACTCCTATAATTTTATGAAAATTTTATTTATGCACTAAGTCTTATATGTATGTTCAAAAGTATAGGCTTAAGCAAAGCAAGCATTCAAGGATTTCAAGTAATTATAAATTATGTGATATCTAAAGTTATCTAATTTTTAATGATCTACTTAATGATTGTAACTAATTGAGCTCCCAATTCACTTATATATATTGATCTGTAAGGCAATTATAAGTAATAGTATGAGTGAAGAAGATTTAGAAAAATAGTAGTTTGATTTAATTTATGAAATGAGAAATTAATTTATATTTATATTCATGCCAAATGATACTTGTTTTACACCAATCCTAAACCAATCGAATCAAATAGATTAATAATAAATGTTTAGGAAACTAGTAAGGAAGAGTAAACCTAATGGCTAATGGCTTACTAAACTAATTGAAGTGAAGATTAACTTACAATCTTCTAACTTCATCTAATTTAGCTTATAATTGAAAGGTTTTCAACCAAATCAATCTCTAATCTAGCTAGATTAATTGGTAGGAAATGTCTAAGTATAAGGGGAAGAATAGACTACTAACTATAAGTTCTAGGTTATTCTAGATTGTAGGTTAAAAGAAGTCTATAAGCTATCCAAAGCACATTAGGAATCAAAGGGGTTTCTAATTTAATCATTAGAGAACTTTAATTGAAGATTAAAAATTATAAGGAAATGGGTGCTAACAATCCAATCTTAATATTGGGCACTAGTCTTATTAAGTTTACTTAATGAACTAAGGCATACAATTATAATTCTAAAATTAAGGAATATGTTAGCTAAGATTTTGATGGCAAATCATACAAGATAAGGTTCCTAAATTCCATAAGATGTACTATATGAATGAAAATTTAATCTAAAATATGCTCTGTAAATAGTCCTAATAAATTCACAACTTAGAATCACATAAGTGCTAATGACATATACACTTATGGGGAATGTTATTTAGCTATATAGATCACAAGCAAATCAAGATTTCAATTCAATCCTATAGCATCTCAATTAAGGATGAAGGTTAAATCAATAATTTGCTAAGTATTCCAATTATCTAAATTATGAAATTCAAGTCTCAAACATACAATTGAAATTATATGTGAAGTAAATAAAATGAGACATATTTACTGTCCGAGGGTTTCAAAAACCTAAAATATGCATTCTATGAAACTTGGAATAATGCAAAATTACACTAATTAAGGAGCCAAATACTTAAATCATCCAAATGTTGTTCAAATGAAATAAGATAAGCATATATGAAATCCTTATAGCATAAGGAGAAAAATAACATCAAGTAGGTCAAAATTGGACAACATTGGGAAATGAGAGTTTGGAAGACTCCTAATTATGGTTAAAAGTCATTAAGAGAATTAGGGTTCAAAACTTTAATTGAATTATGTCATTTTGTTCGCCTCATTTTTCTGGTTGAAATGATATATAATATCATATGATTTGATTAAGTATTAAGCAAGATATGATTAAATGAAATTTAAATTAATTAGCATTAATTAATTAACTTGTTTTAATACATAAATGAATCCATTATCATTACATCATCAGTGGAACATAAATTGGAGGCGCGAAAGATGAGGGCACAAAAATTTAAAATGGCGTAAAAATTAAAGAAAAGACGGCATCGCGGAAGAAGGAGCCCGACATTAGTGTGAAATTTGGCGCTGTCGGACACGCGACAACCCGCTAGAGGGCCGCGTGTCATCATGGGTCCCACGATGCCAACAAAACAGGTCCATGGTCGTACCATGTCGGTCCAGCAAAAAGGCCTAGACCGTGGAATGTGAGGTACGGGCTACTTCTTCCCGACAGAAGCTCGTGAAAGCTCAATTAGAGTTCGATACCATAACTCGCACGGGCCATCTCACAAGTTCACCTGCACGTCGTTTAATAGGTTTTGAAAAGACCTATCAAATAGCACAAGAATCGGGACCTAAGAAAGTCTCAACCATTGTCAAAGCCAAACCCTAACAGAGCTAGGACGGACGGGCTAGTGATGTCACATACCACTGTGAATCCCTCATGATTCAGACCTCGATCGGGGCTCGATCAAGTCTCGATTCATCAATAAAGGATGTGAAATTACATTAGAAGCATTTACTTGATCATTAGGAGAAGTGGATGGAGTACCTAAAACTTGCAAAATTCTCCTTTCTGTCAGCCTTTAGGGTTTCAATGGGCTCCCAAACAGCAACTACAAACGACAAGCAAGGGTTCTTTTGGCTCCTCACTAGATGGGAAACAAAACAAATGAGAGAAAAATTCCAAGAGAGAGAGTTCTACGGACCTAATTGCTACGGAGAAAGCTCTCAGGTACAGCTCCCTGCACAATCTCGGCCAGTAGAGGTGATGTATAGGGAGACGCCCTTCGCCGTTCAATCGAAGCGACCGTGCCCTTTACGAACAAACGATGCTGATCGAATCCCGCAGGGCCGTATAATCTCGCCAGATTAAGGTTATAAGTAGATGAAGGAGCCGACCATTGATTAGCCATGGAAGAAGCGCAACGGCCCCGATCAGCAGATCTAGCTGTCCGTTGTTTGATGCAAGACAGCGAATATCCGATGTATGAAAAGAGTCAATGGATAATTTTTATTAATTATTTATATTAAGTTATTTTAATTGCTTTATTTAATTATTTAATTATTCTTAATTAAAAACTCAAAATTTGATACTCAAATGGACTTTAAAAAATTCATATTTTCATCCTTACTAAATTGAGGGGTGAGGAACTAAAAAATGCAATCAAATTTTTGATTGGAGGTCAATTTAATTATCGTAATTTTCCGAGCATTTAAATATTATTAAAATAATTGGGGAAAATTCGACGACTTCCAAACACTTCCAAAATACCATTCCTAGCTAATTTGAGAGTGATGAGTCCAATGGCGAACTTCAATTTTAATTATGAGATTTAAATAAAATAGGCATTCTCAGAATTATTAGGAAAATCAGAAAATATTGGAAAGTCTCAAATGATCTACAAATTGCATGAAACTTGAGGTGGAGACTCTTAACACTAATATAAGTGTATTGGAAAAAGAACAGAGTTGATTATGCTATTAATTAATGGGTAACATTGCTAGGGCTGTTACACGAGCACTATAAATTGCCGCGACGGCAGGCACTCGAGAAGCGGGCATTACAGTGCGTTGTAGCTGTAGACAAACAGAGAGGCGGGCGCTCCAGCGCTTGGCTACTTGAAGCCCAGGCGCTACGACACATTGTAGCGCCTATCAAATTTCTACTTCGATTTAAGTTTCGCCCTAAGTAAATTCAGGGGTATTTTGAACTATTTGGGGTCCAAAGTTGTGCTGGATACTTAAGGTAATATATTGGAGGAGTTTCCATGGTTAGCATTCTCATTTTGAGAGACATTTGGCAGTTATGAGGGTTTGAGTGTGGTGGCTTCTCCATTGAAGAACAAAGAAAAAGCTCCTAGAGGCCTCTTGTATGGGTTTGTAAGCTCTAAAGCTGATTGCAACTCCCTTCTCTACATAGTGATATTTTCTCTCCTCCCTGTGGACATGAATGTTAGCACTGAACCACGTAAATCATTTTGTTTGTGCTGTGTTTGTGATTGTATGCATTATTTTCTTGCTTTATTTGATTTTGCTCAAAGTCTCAAGCTTTTGTTCCATATTGATTTATACCATAAGAGATCCCAACAAGTGATATTTGAGCGAGGTAGCCTTATTTGTTCTTGAGGGCTAGGGTTTTGCTTGAGTTGTTTATTATTTTTATGTTTTAATTTTCTAAAGTAATAAGAAAGACATGGCAGAAAGAGGAGAAAAGATTATTGGAACCTCGTCATCGTTGGTGGTGGAGAGGTCACTCCACCAAGTTATGACACATCGTATAATAATAGATGTTGAAAAATTTGATGGGAAGAACAACTTTGGTATGTGGCAGTGCGAGGTGATAGACGCGTTATGCGCCCTAAATCTGGAGGATGTTCTTGACGGCGAGGAAAAACTGGAAGAAATTTTAGAGAGGGATTGGATCAAGATGAAGCGCAGTGCATGCGACTTGATCCAAAATTGTTTGACTTAAGAGATCAAATATGGAGTTATGATGGAGATGTCGGCATGGAAGTTATGGAAATTCCTAGAAGCCAAGTATTTAACAAAGAGAGTGGAGAATCGACTCCACATGAAAGGGCGGCTCTACAAGTTTCTGATTAGATGGAAAATTTATATAGATGAGCACCTAAATGAGTTCACAAAATTGTAGGATGATTGCTGAATCTAGATGAGACTGTGGAGGATAAGGATAAGGCTCTATTATTGTTGAACTCATTACCAGATGAGTATGCGCACTTCACCATGACTTTTATCAATGGGAAGGAGTTTCTAAAGTATGAGGAGGTGACAACAACTCTAGTGAATCATGAATTCAGAAGAAGGGACAAAGAGTCTACAAAATCGTATATGGCAGAGCTCTTACACTCTAGAGGGGAAGACCTAAGAGAAAAAGAAATGGCCATAAAAAATGCAGACTTCCAAAAAAGATGGAAATCCAGAGGCCAAAGCATTGAGCGCAATCAGTGCATACTTTGTTTGGAAACATGACATTGGAAGAAGGACTGCCCAAAGTTGAAAGACAAGCAGCGGGCGAGTGGATCTTCCGAGGTTAAGGTTAATGTGATCCAAAATGTGGTGGAGGGTTCAGACTCAAATGTGTCTCTTGTTACTATTTCTATGGGTCTAGTAATTGATCACTTCAGTTGGATAATGGATACTGGTGCGACATATCACATTTATTCTTAAGAGGACTAGTTCTATTCGTATAGAGAAATAGACAGCGATGTCGTCATAATGGGGAATGATGCTACGTACCGGATTGCAAGAGTTGGAAGTGTGCTGATTAGAATAGATGCAAGAACAATCCAAGAATTGACAGAAATCAGATATATACTAGAGATTATGAAGAACTTACTATCTATTAGAGCCTTAGAAGCTAAGAGCTTTAAGGTGGTGATTGAGGCATGGGTTCTGAAGATCAGCAAGGGTGCTTTGACTTACCTGAGAGGAGTTAGATAACAAAACCTTAAATACCTGTAAAGAAGTATAGTGTCAGGTTTAATAGCTGTGGCTAAAGACTCTGAAGATGCAATGAAATTGTGGCATATGAGGCTAGCACATGCAGGGGAACCTTCACTGAGAGTACTGGAGAAGGATGGACTCCTTAAAGGTATAAATTCTTGAAAACTATAATATTGTGAGCATTGTATTTTTGGCAAGAAAGCATGCAAGCCCTTTGGTATTGGCCTCCACAACACCAAATATATACTAGAAATATACACACAAATGTTTGGGGACCAATGAAGACTACATCATTCAGTGGCCAAAGGTATTTTGTTTCTCCTATTAATGATTACTCTAAATTTGTATGGGTGTACACTTTGAAGAGCAAAGCAAATGTACTAGAGATTTTTATAAAATGGAAGAAGGTGGAAAATCAAATGGGCAAGAGAATCAAGATGATTCAATCGGACAATGGCGAAGAGTTTACATTAGATTCTTTTGTAAAGGAATGTCAAGATTCAGGGATAGAACACCACCTCATAGTAAGAGAAACACTGCAGCAGAATGGGGTAGTAGAGCAAATGAATTGTAACTTGGTGAAAAAGGTGCGATGTATGCTGTCCAATGCTGGGTTTGAGAGAGTCTATTGGGAGGAGGCCCTAGATTGTGCATGCTATTTGGTGAATTGTCTGCTATATGCAGCACTAGACAAGAAGACTCCAAATAGGTTGTGGTTCGGATATCCTGCTATAGATTATGATTAGCTGAAGATCTTTGGCAACTTAGATTATTATCATGTAAGGAAAGATAAGCTCAAACCGCAGGCTAGGAAAGTAATTTTTATGGGCTTTCAGCGTAGAGTGAAGGGCTACAATTTGTATGATCCAGTTGACAAGAGGATTATGGTGAGTAGAGACGTCACCTTTAATGAAGAGTTTTTCTTGAGATTGAGGAGTTCTCATTAGATGGAGGATAAAACTTCTATAAGAAGGTAGAGAGTGGGGTTTGATGCCACCCCATTTGTTCCACAAAGAACTTTACATCACATCGAGGATACTCCTATAAATGAAAACTACATTGGTGATGATGATAAACAAAATGACATTGATGGTGAGGCTCATGTTCAGGAGTCAATTGCTAAAGATAGACCTAGAAGGAATTCACCTCAACAGCCTACCTGGCTCAGAGATTACATCACATATGCATTCTTCATATTGGTGGATGAGGTTCCCTCCCATTACAAAGAAGCAGTGATGGGATCAGAAGGAAAATTATGAAAACAGGCAATGGATGAAGAGATGGAATCTCTTCATAAGTATGAAGCATGGAGGTTGGTGAAACTCCCTTCATGAAGAAAGGCTATTGGGTGCAAGTGAGTGTATACAAAGAAAGAAGGATCCTCAGATGCTGATGTGTGCTACAAAGCTAGATTGGTGGCCAAAGGATTTGCTCAAAAAGAAGAGATTAATTATAATGAAGTGTTTTCTCCAGTTGTTAAATACTCATTGATCTATTTGCTTCTAGCTTTGGTGGCACATTTTGATTTATTGGTTGAGTAGCTTGATGTTAAAATAACATTCTTGCATGAAAAACTAGAAGAGGAGATCTTTATAGCATAGCCCCCAAGATACAATGAGCTAGGAAATGGAGACTTGGTATGAAAATTGGACAAGTCTCTTTATAGGTTGAAGCAATCACCGAGATAGTGGTATAAGAAATTTGACCAGTTCATGCAAAATGAGGAGTACCAAAGAAGCAGTTTGACCATTGTGTGTATTTCAAGAGGCTGCCTTAAAGTGACTTCATTTACTTATTATTGTATGTTGATGACATATTGATAGCTACTTCAGATCAGGCAGAGATGGATCACATGAATGATCAACTGTCAAAGAACTTTGAAATGAAGAACTAGGGAGAGGCAAAGAAAATAGTGGGGATAGAAATATGTAAGAACAAAAGGGTAGAAAAGATTTGGTTAACCCAAAATGGGCATTTTGAGAAGGTGCTGAGGAGGTTCATGATTGATGGCTCTACAAAGTCTGTGAGTATACCTCTAGCACCTCACTTTTGCTTATCTGTAGAGCAATGTTTGAAGACAGATTTTGAAAAAGAAGAAATGCATATAGTGCCATATGATAGTGTCATTGGGAGCTTGATGTATGCCATGGTTTGCACTAGACCATATTTACTCAAGCAGTTGGAGTCGTGAGCTGATATATATACAATTTGGGGAAAGAGCACTAGCAAGCAATGATGGAGATTTTTCAGTACCTAAAAGGTACAATTGGTGTTGGATTATTGTTTCAAAAGCAGTCATCAATGAATGACTTGTGCATTGGATACGTGGACTCCGACTATGCCGGAGATTTGGATTGAAGATGATCAACAATAGGTTATGTATTCACACTAGCAGGAGATTCAGTAGGGTGGTGGCCAACTCTCCAGTCTAAAGTTGCCCTGTCTATAATAGAAGCTGAATATATGACAGTTACTGAAGCATTCAAGAAAGATATATGGGTGAAAGGCTTGTTAGAAGATGTGGTGAAAATAAAAGGAGCTAGTAATACATTGTGATAGCTAGAGCACTATAGTTTTTGCTACTAATTCAGTTTGTCATGCTCGCACAAAGCATATTTATATACAATACAATTTCATTCAAGATGTAATTGAAGAAGGTGAGATCTTACTGGATAAGATCGACACTAAAGATAATCCCACGGATATGATGACAAAAGTGCTCATAGTTCAAAAACACACCCTTTATAAGACTTTGGTGAATTTGGAGAAGCATCTATAGGCTTCTCATTTGTTAGAACTATAGATAGTTTGATTCCCTTTGGAGGGGGATACTAGGCAACCAAGTTGGTGTAGCTGCATTGATAGAGATCTTAAAGGAGTCGGTTCTCATGTAAAGCAAATGAGATATGAGGTGGAGATTATTAATAAGGATCAGGTTGGAGGTAGGCACTACAGTGTACATCAGTGGAATTAGACGCTGCTGTAGCAAAATTAGGCGTTGCAACGCATTGCAGCAGCAAGCACTTGAGAGGAGGGCGCTATTACGCGCCGCAATGGCAGACATTCGAGAGGTGGGCGCTATAGTGTGCAGCAGCAGCATGCACCCGAGAAGCGGGTGCTACAGCGTGCCGCAGCGGCAGGCACTCGAGAATCGAGCGCTACAGCTCGCTGTAGCAGCAAAAACCTGAGAAGCAAGTGCTGCATCACACCACAGCAGCAAGCAAACAGAGAGGCAGGTGCTACAGCGCGCTGCAACGCCTAGCTACCCAAAGCCTAGGCGCTACGGCGTGTCGTAGCCCATGACAGATTTCTGCTCTTGTTCAAGTTTTTCTCTAAGTAAATTTGAGGGGTATTTTGGACCATATGGGTTTCAAAATTGAGCTGGATACTTAAGGAAACATATCGGAGGAGTTTCCAAAGTTGGCATTCTCATTTTGAGAGACATTTGGCTGCTATGAGGGTTTGAGTGAGGTGGCTGCTCCATTGAAGAAGAAAAAACTTCGAGAGGTCTTGTAAGGGTTTGTAAACCCTAAAACTGATTGCAACTCCCTTCTCTATATAGTGAAATTTTGCTCTCCTCTTATGGACGTAGGTGTTAGCACCAAACCACATAAATTATTTTGTTTATGTTGTGTTTGTAATTACATGCATTATTTTCTTACTTTATTTTGTTTTGCTTAAAGTCTCAAGCTTTTGTTATGTATTAATTTTTACCCTAAGAGATCCCAACATTAAATTAGTCTATTAAGCACATAATGTACAATACAGTGGAAGAACATCCTCATATGTATCAATAATATAGACAATGCTCATATAATTTAAGGATCTTGAGAAATATAATTGGTTTCTAAATAGTGACTAAACCAAACATGAAAGCATATATATACAAAATAAACACATATTAGCATTTTATATTCAAAAGCCAAGCAACCAACAGCATCCAATGGGAGTATTTGGGGTGACATTTACCTAAAAGGTGGGTGCTTGGGTAGGCAAACCTAATAACATGTTGAATACATGCAATATGCCTAATTTGGGTTTATTTGTATTTGCAATAATTTTATCCCTAATTGAAATACACCTAGATTCAAAGAAGTATATGACAACAAAAACTTATAGCTGCCTTTTTGTTCTCTTGGGGTTCTGAAACAACCTCTTTGAAATCTATGTGGTGTGGTTGTTATGCATAGAAAAAGAGATTTTGTCATTCTTTTTCCTCTTTTAATAAACAAATATTCCTCCCCTCTTCCTTGGGAATGTAGGTGAATCTCACAAAAACATGTAAAGAGTCGTGTTTTGTGTTGTGTTTATGTGAATCTGAATTTATGATTGTTTTCTTTGGTGATGACAATTTCAACAAGTGATATCAGAGATGATGGTTATTTTTATAATATTTGATAGAGGATCTAGTGTTTGTGTCATGGTGGAAGAAGGAGAAGCTTTATCAAATCTTACATCGTCTGAGAGATTCATGCACTATATTGTGATGCACCCGACAAATATCAGTGTAATCAAATTGCCTGATTTTGAGATGTGGAGGTGTGATGTGAATGATGTAATGTGTGACCTAAGCTGTAAAGATGTTCTAGATTATGATGGAAAGTGAGAAGAGATGTAAGAGAAAGATTCGATGAAGATGAACATCGGTGTAAACGAATTGATCCATAATTATCTCACCCATGACATAAAACATGTCATGATGATAGAGGCTTTGAAAGTGAATTTAGCACAAATATTGGAGAATAAGTAGCTGACACATGAAGAGAAGGTTATACATATTTTATATGTGAAGTATCTCCATTGACAAACACTTGAATGATTTAATTAAGTTGTCGATAGATCTGTTAAATCTGAATAAAGATGAGGATGAAAAAAAGAAGGTGCTTTTCCTACTAAACTCACACCTAAACGAGTACTAAAGCTTCACCATGAGGGTCAACTTTGTGAATGATTCCTTTAAGTACAAAGTGATGATGATGACACTATTGAATCATGAGTTTTGATGAATGGAAAAAAGCTCTACTTAGAAGGTACTAAAAGAACAAAATTCTTAAGGAAGAAGTGCAGAGATGGCGGCAATCAGAGGAGAAAAATATCTAGGGGATGAAGTATTATGCACAATCAATATGCTTTTTATTTAAATACTGACCATTGAAAAAAGGGTTATTATAAGTTGAGAAATAAGAAGAAGGTGGAGCCACCAGTGTTGAGCCTCATCTCGACCATGATCATGTTAACTTGAATATCAACATGATTACGTTTGAGTGGTCACCGTGACATATCCTACATTATTGTCATATTAGGGTTTTCACTAATTTACCGATAATTGCAAAATTTGCCACCAATTTATAAATCAATCATTAAATGAATATATGTATATAAGCAAAAGTATGATGCAAGAAAATAACACCCATAACCATATTCCAAATTAAAGTAACATAAATCTGCTTAGAATGAAAATGCAAAAAGAAAGAAATATATACAAGTCCATAATTTTTACAAATTAAAGATAAATGTTTAACTGAAAATAAAATGCTCATCCACACAAAATACAAAATGAAAATTCTAGAATGTAGTAACATGATCATCCTTATATCTAAGCTCCTCACCTTGTGCATTCTCTTCAAAAAGCTCCAAGGCTGACGTATCGATTTCACACGTTAGAGCCCTAGCCAAAAAATGAAAAAGATATTGTGTTAGACAATTATCTAACTATATTTTAGATTGTTTAATAATTTCTACAATATTAGGATAACACATTAACCTTAACAATAATGACAAAGCTATAGGTGCAAGAAGCCTCAAGTATACAAGAAGTTATAAATGAAATATTTTTAACTTGTCAAAATGAGGCAAGTAAAGGAACATATCTCAAGACCAGAAGCTATAATAAGGTTAAACAATAATACACATAATACCAAAGTATTTATGTGATGACTGAATCAAACATCCTAATAGGAATATGATCATTGAAAATTATGCTGAGTAAATAATAAACATAAATGAATAATGATATATATAATAGACCAACTTTAATATAAAGCAAAACTGACATTTTAACTTGTATAAAGCATAACTGAACTGAACTGAATAGGAAGAAATACATATGCAAATTGATTTTAGTTATTTAACTTTACATTTGTGGACACGTACATAAGTATCTGAGGAGTCAAGCACATCTAAAAGATTGAGATGGGTTCCCGAACTAAACACAACTCATCACAATCTGTACGTGTCAAGTATCCTTATTTCTCCTTACAACCTGTCCATTGGTCATAATGGGTATACCCTATCACCCATCCTGATATAAACTTGATGCTAATATTATCATAATTTTACTAAGTATTCATTTTCATGTATCAAATATATCTTATGTGATATGTTCAAGGCAATATAACTCAAAATAAGAAAAGCAAAACATCAAAATCAAAAAATAAGTAAGACTCATTCTAATAACTAATGTAATATCCATTATTATCTAATTTATTTATTCTAATTATTCTGAGAAAATACAAGCTTAGGATCTCCAATATCCTACTATCCAATAAATTCTTAGAATCACAGTCCTTTAAAGTCAAACATTAGAACTAATCAAGTTCTAATCTAAAATCACAGAATATCACATATTGGAGTTAAGTAATTCAATTAATCATCATAATTGATGACTTTTAACATCCCAAGCTGTAGCACCCTGCCCGTCACCGTGCGCAAATGAAATAATCATAATTAAGTTCGGTGACGGAACGGTGCGCCACTCGGGGAGGAATAACCCGTCTCCCCAAATAGCTGAGAACCAAGCCCATCTGAAGGGCTACTGACTCAATCTTAAGGAGGGTTGAGAGCTAATACTTAAGATAAGAGTAGTATCCTTATCTTAAGTATTAGACAAATATATACATTGGATTTAGAATACAATAAGAATTCAATATATGTATAGTATATCAGCATTTCCAGTATACTGATCACATCATAATACTCAGTATAAATAGTATATAATAGAGTGCGAAAGCTTAAAGAAAACATCCAGAACATTCATCACAGAAGCTGCATGAAAACATTCGTCTCAGAAAAGAAAAGAAAATATATCCTAAATTATTACAAACATTTTACTGAAATAAAACTAAGTACTGAACTGAAAATACTAAGTAGAAAGTAAAACTGAATGAGAGTTCACTAGTGCTCCAAGGGCTCCTCTTGAATCTCCTGGATATCCTCCTGACCTGGCTCAATATACTGCTCAGGATCTAGCAAATTGTCAGACCCCAAAAGTATCTCGTGTTAGACAATAAGTCTTATACATCGAAACTAATCTAAACAATTCTAATTATTTATTTATCATTCATATAATGTAATTAAATATGCAGAAATATTGTAAAGGCAACTTAAAACAAAAAACTGTATAATGTTATACAAAATGGAAGTAAGGTGAAGTAAAGTAAAATTGAACTGTAAACTGAATACTGAAAGTAAATCAAAATAGTAATTAATTTAAAACAGAGTAATCATATGTAAAACTATGACGTATGTCACTGAAACTGTGCATCTGAATATGCCACAATACTGTATGCCACTGATATGCAACCAAAATATCACTGAACTATTATGAGTCGTACGGTCTAATGTATACATACATCCAGTTGGGAATGGCGATGCTGATGCATCCTGAAATTCCCCAGTCAATGTATGCAACATTCTATAACCCATAAATCATCACTGATACTCCTATGTCATCACCGATACTCAATATCATGCCTATGCTCATGCTCATGCTTCTAAGCTACATGAGATAAATCCAAAAATCGAGAAAATGCTTTAAAATCTGATAATGAATTCTAGGTCTGACTTTTAAATTCTAGCTCGATAATTGGTTAAAGTCGAGAATTTACTTAAAGATCATTAGATGGGATGATCATATACACATATTTAGCACGGTTGCAAGAAAAGTGGTTCTTAACACTTAGTTTGATTTAGCCACCCTAACAAAGCGATCTTCAATAGGAGGCATCACCTGATGGCGATTTGTATCTCAAGCTAAGTCATTAAGATGCCCAACTCACAATCACACTTAGTGTTCTAAAGAAGGTGACTCAAATTATTTAGTTTGTTTAAGCCACACAAATAAAAAAAACTTAGGTTTCATGTTATTTAGTTGTTGAGGTTAAACTTATCTAATTCAAGCATTCAAAGGATTCAATTATCTAACAATTGACATAAAATATATTTAAGTTACATAGTGGGTTGTGAGCACTTATTGGAAATGACAAGTTCAAACTTAATTTCTACATAGAAATTAATGCAATGTTCAATTTTAACTAAAATAAGTTCACATTTGATATAACTTAGCCCCACTAGGGTCATAAGGGTCTTAAAATACCAAAACAGTGAAGTTTTGACAATTTCAGCCAAAACTGGGCACTTTTCTAAAATTCTAGGAAGTTTTGCAAATTCGGGTGCTGCAGCGCATGGTAGCGCTTTTCGCGCGGCAGCGCACTGTAGCATTTTTCACGCAGTAGCACGTTATAGCGCTTTTAGGGCTGGGGTGCGCCGTGGCCCGCTGCGACCCACTGCGGTGCGCTATGGCGTGCGGCAGCGGTTGAATTTGCGAAAATACTGTTGCATTAATTCATTTTGGAATTTCCTAAAGTTTTTCCAAAAATTATGCTATAGTCTGCTGCAGCGCACTACAACACGCTGTAGCGGCCCATTTTGTGAATTACTGTTCAAATGGTATCATTAATGTTTTTATATGTTCGGCGGAATTACCGCTGCAGCCCGCTGCAGCGCGCTACGGTGCGCTGTAGAGGCCCATTTTACAAATTACTGTTTAATTAACTTAATCGCTGATTTATAAGATTTTTGCCAAAATGCCATTGTTGCCCGTTGCAGCGTGCCGTAGCGCGCAGCGGCCCATTTTGCAACTCTTGGCGTTGCAGCGCTAGACGGTGATTTCGCCAGGTGCGAAACCCGTAAGGGCCTACTTTCAAGCTTATTATTCCCAATTCAGAGCGTTCCATGAGTGGTGCCATATATCAATGGAAAGGTCTTTCCGATACTTTTCCATTGACACCAAAATTGGCACAAACAAAGCATTTTAGTTATACTAAAAATGGTGATGAATGTAAGGGGGTGCAGATTAAGCGAAAAACAGAGCATTTTTCCTTTAATAAATGAGATACTTTTAAGAGCCTTAATGGCTTCTATACATGTTTATAGACTTCCAAAGCTACGATCCAACATTATAACAGCATCAGAAAGATAAGGAGAGGAGCAAAGGGGTACCTTAGACCTTGCAAGAGGAGGAGGAGGAAAGTTTTATCTTCTTCAAGACCTTGGAGAGGTGCTCCTTCTTTTAGCACTACGGACTTAGCAATAGAGGGGAAGGAGATGAGAAATTTCAGCTTGGCAGCAAGCCAAATAAGGAGGGCTGTGCTTCTCTTTTAAAGGAGGAGAGGAAAATAGGCTCTATCATTAGCTATGGTGGCTAGGTGAAGGGAGAGGCAAGCTCTCTCCCATCAAGTATGGGAGAGAGGATGGGAAGCAACTTTAACCACATAAAGGAGATGGCCAGCCAATTTTCAGGTGCCAGCTAGGAGAGAGAATAATCAATTTAGGGAATGAATTTACAAATAATTAAGTATTTATTTCTTTAATCATTCAAAAATTATGACTTTTGAAACGTGCTCCGAAAAACCCCAAAAATTCACCCCTAGCTAAATTGGGGGTGAGGAATCCAACAGCAAAGTCGGAATTTGATTCTGACGATTATTTAATTATGTTAATTTTCGGTGTATTTAATTATATTAAAATATTCGCGAAAATCCGACGACTTCCAAATGCGTCCAAAACATCACCCTTAGCTAATTTGGGGGTGACGATTGCAACAACAAAGTCGGATTTCGATTTTGAGGTCAAAATAAATACATCAATTTTCTAATTAATTGAATATTAAAATATTCCAAAATAATTAATTGGTCTCTGAATTGCTCCAAACCTTCAGGGTTTGGTTCTAATGACTAGATGAACCTAATGGAATGATAATTACGATACGATTAAGCTAAATTCAAGCTGGGTAACAACCTTGGGTTGTTACACAAGCCAATCTTGATAAATATTATCAAGATTCAAAGTTAAGAGTTTAAATTCCAATATATGGGGTTTCGGTCTCTTAACCCAAGATTCTAATATCTAATTATAAACTATCCAATGCTATAAATTAAAAAAAGTATTATTGAGCATAAGCAAGCTCAACAAGATTGGAAATACTAATTCCACTAGTAAGGACATCTAATGATGGTCAAAAAATTAAAATTAAAAAAAATCAGGTCTTGAGTCTAAAGCTAAGCTGAATTATCTACACTATTGATAATGACACATTCAATTTGAGATAAGTTATTTTTTAATAGAAGCAATACTAACTTCAAGTACTAATCTTAGACTTGAGAGAAAGAATATGAGTTCTCAAATCACATCTCAAGTTACTTAGAAGTTAGATTATAAGATAAACTAGGGTTTAGTCTATAATCTAGATTCATAAGCTCTAATAAGTCTAACTGATTATAATCGGTTTTCAATGTGAAGTTAAGGATTTATAAGAGGAAATATGGATTCTAAATCCACATTTACTTACTTTAGGATTTAACTATCTTAATTATGGCAAAAAACTAGGATTTAAGCAAATGAGACTAATAATGGTACAATTAAGCTCAAACAAGGTTCAAATTATTTAACTTATTGATTTTAAGGGTAATGGTTAGATTGGGAAGTTTTAATTTTCCTTAAATCAAGACTTAAAACTACTAAAATGCCCTTTCTTAAGGGTTTAAAAGTTGACTTTAGGTTCTAGGATTCCAAATTGAATCTACTTAATGCCAAATAATTCCTTACTATTTAAGGAGAAGCTTAACATCTTGAACACTGAATTTGGTTAAGAATTGGGCTTAATGAGCACTAATTAGAGTTTGGACTAATTAATGAGTAATTAACTGTGGTGCCCGCCGGGCCGCTTCGCGCAAAGGGAGTGAAAGATAGAAACGAGATAGGTCATCACTTAGAGATAACCCCAGACTAGTATTAACAAAGTAAATGTCTACTAAGAGACCACTTACTTTGCTAATACAAATACTACTAAAATGTCTAAGTAATCAACTACCTAGATATACAATTGTGCACCAAATTATTATATAAGGATAATTAAGATTCAGAGTACAAATGGGCAGGTGTAATATATACATATAGTGCGGAAGCTGATATAATTAAAATACATCCATTCATTACATTTTAAAATTAAATAGAAAATAGAGTGAATATTACTTTCCAGACGACATAGTACTAAAATAAATATATACAGTGCAAAATTTAATTATTATAAGCTATTTGAATAGTTCTAAAGTAAAGAAAGACTGAAATGAAATAAAATACTCTCTCTCCAACAATAAAATAAAAATATAAACTGCTACAGAAGGGTCATCTCCATGCTCTTACTCCTCACCTGAATCTGGCTCTTCATGCTGCTCTAAGACTCACATGTTAGTTTTTATATGGTAGGGCCCTAGCCAAGAAATGAAAGTATTAGTTAGACAATTTATCTAAGTATATTTTAGGTTGATAACTTATTAAGTTTTAGGATATTATAAATCATCCTAAGTAATAAATAAGCTACAAAGCATCAAATGAAATGCTAAAAGCTATAAACATTACATTTATAACATAAGCAAAATATGAGGCAAGTAAACATACCTCAAACCTAAGCTGTAAAAAAGATTAAGTAGTTGTAAATATAAACTACTAAATACAAAGAAAATTCATACACATATATGATCAATTTAAATATGATGACTTTTTTGATAAAAGTGCAGTATAAGTAAAATAACACTGAAAGTAGCAACTTAACATGCTTACACAGAAAATTTTATATAAAACCAGAAAATTGCTAAAAATACATAAATACTCAAAGAAATGGTAAAATACTATAAATGCTGTAAATACTAAAAAATTGAACTTAGATGAGCTGAAAGTAACTGAAACTAAAAATAAGCTGAACTATAAAATCACTAAACTAAGAAGCCATTTCATTTTAATTGGACTAGAAGCTGGCTAAACCTAGCCATAGAACAAATAATACCATATGTATCATCTAAACCACTAATGGCTAGATCCGAGCTAGACTATAGAATTAGATATGTATCATTCAAACCCTCTCATGGTTGGATCAGAGTTGATTCTATCTCAAGAATATAACTTTAGAGGTAGACTAACTAGGATGCATTACGCTGAATTTCTTATCTTGATTTACTGATTATATTGTTTATTCATGCTAATGGCATATGCATTTCAAAACTAACATTGGATATTCATCAAATATTCTATGTTTCAACTAATGTGTCAAAATAGTAAGGCTCAAATTATAAAGAAGTAGTACATACAAAATAAAGTGTATAAAATAGTATTACACAAAAATCTGTGATATCATTTATTTTCTATTTTATTCATTTTAACTATTTTGAAGGTATACAAGCTCGTGATCTCCAATATCCTACTATCCAGTATAAACACAGAGTCACAGTTCTATAAAGTCAAATAATAAAACTAATCAAGTTCTAATTTAAGTTAATCCATATCATTTACATAAGTTAAATAATAAATCACTTGCCTTAGTTGTTAAATTTATTAACCCACACCAATCTTGATTAAGACAAATCAAGATTAATGAATTAAGAATTAAACTCCAAAATATTGGGGTTTACAACTCTTAATCCAAAGGCACTAAAGTCTAAGGTTTTAAATTTTTTCAGCTCTTACGAACTAAAGGTTAAGGCAATCTTATTAAGTATAATCAAACTTAATAAGATGGAACTCTTATCTTAAGCTAAAGTTAAAATATAAAATAATCAAAATTAAAAGATAAATCTTGAAATCTAAATCAAGGATTTATTTTATTAACTCATTTACCCAAGGGAATGAATAATAACTTAAATCTATTACTTAATCTCTTAGGAAGGGATTACCAAGATTTCATAAAAAAATTATTTAAGGGATTTTCTTATTGAAATGACTTAGGAAAAGTAAAATAATTTAATACTAAGCATTCAAGTGTGATTAGGGAAAGCATAATGTGGGTTCAAATCCACATTATAAATGTAATAATTTTACTTAATAAAATTTAGAGGAAGATCTAAGGTTGCCTTAAAATCAAGTTAACATGTATAAATGACCTAAACTTGATTTCAAAACATTTATTTTACTGATTTTAAAGGAAATTACAAAGAGCTCTTAAGGCAAAACTTGTGCAAAATGATCAAAATGCCCCTCCTTAAGAGTAAAAAATGAGCTCTTAAGATCTAGGGTTCTAAATTAAATTATTTTAATTTCAAATAGTTTCTTATTGTATAAAATAAAAATTGACACTAAGAACACCCAATTTGACTAAAGATTAAGGCTAATGAGCTCAAATTATAATTTAAGCTCATTAAAGGGTGATTAGCAAAATTACTTATTAAAATCTAAATTTTATGTTATACTGATTTTCTATTTAGTCTAATAAATCCTTGATACTAAGTTTATTATAATCTTAGGTCAAATGGTTTTGTTATGAGCTAATTAAGAAATGCCTTAAAAAGGTAATTAAAAGTGGGGGTTCAAAAATCCAATTTTACTAATTGAAGTCCAAATAAGAAAAAATCAGTGGCTACGGGTTCCTGATAGCATGCTGAGTACAATGACTATGATTATGCTAAATTTGGATTTCAATTAATTATTCAAAGCCCTAATCATGGTTTAGGATGATTAGTGAATGATTAGTAAAATTAATTACAAAAAAATTATTTTAACTTCACCAATGTGTTCTCCTTTATTTAGTGAGTGATTAAAAACTTAAAACTTAAAATTTAACTAATTATTGAGCTTAATATTCACTAATCTATTTTTAGGGTAATTAGGCTAAATTAGGAAATGCACCCACTGAAAATATAATTTTCTTGCAATTTATTGTTTATTGGAATTTTTTAATCAAAATAATATAATTGATCATATTATTTGAAGCTAATTTGACTATGTTATGGATTGATCAATTTCTAAAGTTAAGGGTTAATTAGCCTAAAAGATGATTAGTGAAACTAATCTCTAAACAGAAAAAATAATGGCACCAAAATAATCCATGTATTCTTCTAAGCAAAATGAGATATATCTTCACTATATTTGGATTTATGGTTACAATTATACGAGAGTTTGAAATTTACTATCTATTTAATTAATTAATGCAATAAATAAATAAAATAAAACCCTAATCTACTACTTAAATACATGCACACACAGGACCCATGCCATCAGCCACGTGCGGAAGGCGCACAAATGGGCCGATTGTGCGATTTCGGGAGGGCACGCAATGAGCCACGTGGGTCAGACTCGAATCGACATGGCCCAATTTTGATTGGTGAGAATAAAAAATGCCAACCTAGGGCATCAAAATTGATGGCGATCTTGTGGTCGCCGGAGGTCAGCCCGCCCACCGTTGAAAAGGTCTTTGAGAGACATTTTGAATGGTGGTTGAATCGTCACCAGAGGTCGTCTGTGCCACCGACAATCCTAAGCTCTAGGTGTCGAGGACAGAAGGAAGGTGTGACACTATGCTAAACTGTAGCCTTAGACGCGAATCAATGATTGGACCGAGCTCATTTGAGCTTGATTGATCACCGGATGACTTTGCAATCATGAGAAATAATAAATCAAATTGAATTGCACGCAATTGAAATGGAAATGGCGGAGAGGATTGGTTGCTTCGATCAGTGGAAAGAATAATCGATTGATCGACGAGGATGCAGTGCGAGTTTTAAGGTTCCAATCGATTCAATTTTTACATGCAGAAGGTTTATAAGTGAGATGAGAGTAAAATTGGCGCTTGTGAGCGATTGGCAGCGGTCTGAAGGCTAACTGTAACAACCCTAGTGTTGTTACCCATCAATTAGTGGCCTAATTGACTATAATCCTTTTCCATTAGTCTTATAATAGTATTAGGAGTCTCCATTTTAATTTTCATGCAATTTGAAGATCATTTGGCAATTTCTAATATTTCATAGTTTTTTAATAATTCTGAGAATGCCTAATTTATTTAGACCTCAGAATCAAAAATAGAGTCCACCATTGGACTCACCATATCCAAATTAGCTAGGGGTGGTATTTTGGAAGTGGTCAAATTTTCCCTAAATATTTTAATAATATCTAAATACCTATAAAATTAAGATAATTAAATTGACTCCTGATAAAAAATCTAGTTGCATTTTTGAGTTCCCTACATCTCAATTAGGTAAGGGTGAATTTTTGGAATTTTTCGGAGTACGTTTGGTTATGTAATTTTGATTAATAAATAGCATATAGTAAATTAATTAATTAAAGTAAATTATTTAATATATATGATATATATATATATTTTAAATAATTAATTTCAGATAATCCAAACAGCGGGGATCTACTGCACGCACATGAACAGCGCGTAGCGGATCAATCCGATCTGGACCATCGCGTGTATCCAAGCAAGATCCAATGACGCTCAACCTCTCTGCTGCATCCAGCCGTCGGATCATCGCACGAAATGGATGATCCGGACAAATACCCTATCCTTCCCTTCCTGCACGACCTCTGCCAGTTCAGGCGAAGGACATTCGGCTCCTGCAGGTCCAGCCGAGTCTCTTTGTAATCCCTATTAGCTCTAGGATAATGCCTTAGCTCATTTCAACCCTTCCTAAAGCTAAGGCAGGAGCTCAAGGCTGCAAACTTGTCCTTCCTTCAGTGCTCAACATCAGGCAGCAAAACCCTAACCCTAACTGGCGTAAAGACTACTAAGCTACGTCCCTGTTGATCTTAATATTCCTATGATTACTAAATTGATATTACAGAAAGCTATTGCAATGCATAAACCTTCATTTCGAAACTTAATCTAGCTAAATCAATCCATATTTCATGCTAATTTGGCCTCTCGTCCACAGTTGTATACAGTGTCTCGTCCTCGTCACCATTCACGCCGTAGGTATAATCCTAGGGTTAAGTTTTGCGGGTGACTGGGATGACCTTTGGTGCTGCTATAGGTATCATTCGAAAGGTTTAGTAGAGACCTTAACAGCGTCATGTGAATCGTGGCGCGAGATGGCTGGAGTCGGCGAGGGAACCTTGCCCTAGCTTCAGTACGTCGGAGATGAAGTCTGGCCCGGTCTTAAGTTGGGTTGGTTCGGCCCGATTTTTTTTACGGGCCGTATTCTTTTTAGACCCGAGACTTCTTGAGACGGGCTCACGGGTTGACCCGTGAGCGGCCCACCGAAACTGGCATAAATTTTCGTGCGGCGGGCCCGCTGTCAACACGATTTCCTATGTTTACAGCCATCAATTGATCTCCACGCTACTGCCTTCCCGTTATCTGTGCCACCAATTTAATTGTTGCTTTTATTATTTTCTGTGCAGTCATTATTACCGAGCTTGATTAATTAATGTAATAATTAGTTTCACATTTAATTAATGTTTAATTAGTCAAATTTATTTCAATTATAGCTTTAATTATACACATCCAATTATTACAATATTATATACCATTTTGATCACAAAAATATGTAGATTAATAATATATAACTTAATTTCTATTTTGATAAATATTTTAATTAGTCAATATTTAAGATTAATTAATTAATTATAAATTAATTTCATCATTTCATGTGACTTAATTGGATCATTTAATGTCCAAATTAAATGATCAAATAGTTCATTTCACTCACAAAAATATGAGGAACAATAATATGAAATCAAATTTAACATTTGAATCCTAATTTTCTTATTCACTTTATAACCCTAATTAGGAGTCCCGAAAACTCTAAAATTCAAACTTTGTCCAAAATTGACCTACTTAGTGTCATTTTTCTCCTTATGATATAAGGATTTTAATAATATGTAAATCATTTCTATTGGACAATAATTTATGATTATAGGTTTTTTACTCTTACTTAATGTTATTGTGATAATTCAAACTTCATAAATGGTATGCTTTAGGTATTATGAAACCCTAGGATAGCTAACATGTCATGTTTATTACTCCTCGTATTAAATTAAGTTACTTATATTTGAGTTTAGTTCTTATCTTCTAGATTTGTCAATTAATTGCCAAGTGCTTAATGCACCTTTTAACCTTAAGATAGAAACCCTAGGATTGATTTAAACATTAATTGTAGCTGATCAATAGATCTATTAGTTACATCCATTAAGAGTAATTAGCCTTAATATCTTTGTAATTATAGATTATTGAATCAAGTATATCTAGCTTTAGTGATTAGATTAGAACTTATTTTATTCTTCCTAATCCCTAAAGCCTTTTCTTAAATATTTTAAGATCTAGTAATAGGAATTCCTAACTTACTTAGATTAGTTTAGGAATCCTATTGAATTCCTTAAGCTTTAATTATTAGGATACTTAGAACTTGTAGTTCTAAAGTTCTATCAATTACATACCTTAAACCTTTCACTTTATTATAACCTAGCTAAATTAGTACTTGATTAGTTAGATCCTTCAAATTATAACCTAGCTAGTGAACTTTAGTGAATTTACCTTAACTTATAATTTCTTAAGTTAGATATTTTCTCTATCTTAATCTCTTCCTATTAGACACTTAAATCTTGATTTAATTATAGAATTGAATTTTATAGTTTAGGATGTGAGTAAGAGCCAATTTCTAATTGTATCAGTTATACTTATAAATTATTTTGTCATAACATACAGATTGAATTGAATCTACCATCTTCAAAATCTCAATTATTACTATAATTATAATTAACTTGAGATCAATATCTCAAAGCTAATTGGGAGATTAATTAGCTCTAATCATTAAGTAGATTATTAAAAATTAGATAACTTTGAATATCACTTAGTTGAAAATATTAAATTTTCCTTGAATGCTTGCTTAGCTTTGAGCCTCATTTATTGAATCATTCATATAAGACATTATGCATGAATAAAACTTTCACATTAAAATTAATAGGGGTTTATATTGGTGGATTAGCCTAAGGCAGGCTAAAAAGGAGTAATAAAGAGACCTCACATTCTTAGTGGGTGAATGTGAGTGTGTTAGGATTTGACCTCATTTTTCTTTAGCTGTTAAATAGACGTGTTTAACTCCTCTCTTCATTCTGATTATGCCCACGGAAAGAGTATCGATTAAAATAACTTCAATTATTTAACATGTGAGATCTTCTTTAATCTTATAGATTGTTAAGACTCATCATAGCTTTTAGCTATGTTACTTTCCATAGTTCTAGACTATATAAATCTTAGACTAATAGTTTAAGATCTCCCTTCAATTTCCTTACTATGCATTTTTTATGATTTAGTACTATGCTTTACTTATTTACAGTCTACTTAGATTTCAGTGAATGTTGTTAAAATTACATTTAAATGCTTTAATATTTCTTTTCTTTACTTAGCATAAGTTCATTTGAAAATATACATGCTTTACTTTATTTACTTTTATATGCACATTAGTTTCTTTCTAGCCTATTTAGGATGCTTTTACCCTTATTTTATTTGCAAGCTAGGATGTTTACTTAAGTGAGTATTCTAACTAACTTTGTCTTTTTCTTTTCCTTACATACTTTTCCATATTTGTATGCTTACCTTTTCGCACCCATGCTTATGCTTATTTTGTAACTAGTAGTGATATCCAATTAAAACATTAATATACTTAGCCAATCTTAAAATGTACTTAGACTATTTAGTCTAACCAAATTTTATATTTCTTGGCTTTGCCCTATCACATTTAAATGCAAAATGTGATAGATCAGGTGCATTTGGAGACTAGTGGAGCTGGACCAAGTGCTAAAAGCTAGCTGCTTCTGCTTATCATATAATAAAATATATGGCTTAATATTAAATTGCAAGTGAGCTTTAATTCTTACATTTCTTTATATTTACTGTTGGTTTGTAATTAATATTATTTACTTTACTTTTACTACACTTGTGTTGGAGCTTAGTATATATTTAAATGCTTGTGATGAATGAATGGATGCATGTAATGAATGAATGGATGATTATAAATGTATAATAATGAATATTAACTAAGTTATTAGTTGCATATCTACTTATAAAGTTAATTGGAATTAGATGAATACTACATTACTTTTAGAATTGGAAAATAGTTTCATGTCTAGGTTGAGAAGTTCTCCTTATCTACATGTATGTAATGAATGCTTGTGAATTGAGCATACCTTAGGGTAGATAATTGTTACACATGTGATTTTCTCCCTTTAGACTTTTAGAATTATAAATAAGCAATCCCATGTAATGGATTATCTTTACTTTAGAATTGGAAATAAGCAATCCCATGTAACGGATTGACTTTACTTTAGAATTGGAAATGATCAATCCTATGTAATGGATTGACTCTATACTAGAATTGGAACTAAGCAATACTATGTAATAGATTAGTTACATGTTAATTTTAGGATATTTTTCTTTCAAATATAATTTCCATTGGAATGGAAGTCTTGTATGTCTACCTTGCAGGTGTTTCTTTAGCCATTTACAAAGGAAACTCTGTCAAAATTTTTAAGAAAATAATAACTTAGAATAAATTGGCAAATAGTAGATTCATATTTTACATGTTAAATACTTAGAATCTTCACATCAAAAATTGCAAGTATTCACATCGGTTGCTTTTGAATTTACATTCTATCATGTCCTAGTACGTATTGCATCTTCATATATAAATTACATGACAAAATTTATAAATTCCCTTCCATCTTAACTTAAGACCCTCTTCTAAATCCTTGGCCAAACACAATATCTAATGATTTGGATTAATTTTCTTCTAATCTAGTATTAGGTATTGTGGTGATGTATCAATGTTGAGTTAAGTGATTCTCAATATTGGGGTCGTCACACTAAATATGCAAAAGAAGAGAGCGTCGCGTGCACACGAGATCGAGATGCGCAGGCACTGGCGTTCGCACGAAGGAGATGGCCCCCCGGGCCATCCAATGCGATTGCGTAGATCGCGCCATTTAGGGCTAACAAGTCCAACCCGTTATGCAAAACGGCGGGGACAACTTAATTTCTTAAATAAAATTTTAATTAATTTATATAATTTATATAAATTAAAAATAAAATATTAACTGAACTCTGAAAATTCCCAAAAGTTTACCACTAGCTAGTTTTTGGGGCGAGGGCTCAACCGCAAAGTTGGATTTTAATTTTGAGATCAATTTAATTTTTTTAATTTTCGGGGTGCCTTAATTATATTAAAATATTCATAAAATACTTACGACTTCCAAAAACTCCCAAAACATCACCCATAGCTAATTTGGGGGTGAGAAACTTAATGACAAACTCAAATTTTTGATTCGCTGTCAAATTAATTATTTTATTTTTCTTATTTACTTAATTTCCCAAAATTGGGGTTAAGTTCGATTAATCTCCAATTTGGATCAAAATTTCAGGGTTTGCTCCTAATGACTAATTAAGATTAATAAAATAAAGATTAGAACTTAGTTTAGTCCTGATAGATCAGGGTAACAATCTTGGGTTGTTATATTAACAAATTAACTTATGAGAACTGATATCTTTAGCTATGAATATGTTATAATCTGTCTAAGGAGTCATCAGACCCCTCAAATACCAAAATCAGAGCACTAATGATCTGGTTATTCACTAATTAAGATTTAGAGTAATTAGTGAGTAATTAATAAAATTAAATGTAGAAAAAAAAATTTATCTTCAAAATCATCTTCTCCTCTGTCTAAGGAAGAAAAAGAGACCTTAATATTGAAATTTGCCTAAGGATTAAGCTTAATATTCACTAATTGTTTTTGGGATAATTAAGGTTTAATTAAAAATTTAACAAACATAAACCTAAATATTTTTGCAAATTAATATTCCACATATTTTTCTAATCTTAAAATTGGATTCGAATTAGTCATATTATTTCATTAATTTAAATGAAAATTTTTCATTTATGCAATCATAGAAAATTGATTTTTTGAAGGATTAAATAGATGGATTTTAATTACAATTACTCAGTTATTTAGATAACTCGATATCCAAACCACGAACCCTGACCTAACACTGTTCTTCTCTGCTGCTCTGAAATTCCTCTGATTGGCCACTCTAGGGGTTTGTTCTTTCGTTGAATTCTCGATAGCCTTGATGTTGATCGTAACACCATCCTTACATCAAGATGCACCATTTGCACTAAGACGTCCTTTGCGGGGTGGCCGGAGGTGCCAGTATGTTGGATGCCCTATTTCTCCTTACTGAATTTCTAGGGTTTATTGTGGGGATTAAATTCTCCCAATAGAGGCAACCATTTGCATAACACTTGATCTCAACACATTTTGAGATGGAGCAAAGCCCCATCCTAGCATGCTAGGAGCAATGTTAGGATGTCAGGTCCTTATTCGACATATAGTACTGAGGAGTACTGCAGCTCGACGGACCAAACCACAACCACTCTGTCTAAGCTAAGGGTTCAGAGCCCTATTGATCAATTTGCGATGATATGGAATGCAATAAAAAATCTAGCTGTGCTGGATTAGGGTGTTAATTACCAGTGTAAATTCATCGCTCCCACTGGTCGACAACCACATCCAGATAGCAAAAATTTGCTATCTGAATCGTGACCAGAACCCCAAACCACGCACAGACGGTCACCTAGTTATCCTAGATATGTTACAACATAACACAAAAGATTGAGCTCACACAGCTTAATGGGATTAGATAAGTACCTAGATTGAAGAAGATGAATGAATGTACAAAAGCTGAGGCTTTCTCAAATGCTAGACTCTATTTTACAGCTTCCCTAGATAGGCAGCAATCACTTGGGGACCTAAATGTTGGGTCACACCCACTAAAGGTCAATGGAAGCTATTGGCCGCATACTGGAATCGTCAGGGAGAAGTGTTGAGGAGTGATTGCCACTATGGTCAAAGGATGGAGCATAGTAAGCAAATAGCTCACTATATAAAACTCAGAGCTATTTATAGCCCTGAGGAGCTGGGCTAGAGCTCGAGCTAGCCTTTCATAGCTGGCCTAAATGACGAGGAGAATTGGGTATGGCCATGTAGGGGTAGACCTAGAGGTTCACTCAGCTAAGGCCATTGGAAGCTTGATTGAGTGGGGGAGATCTGATGTACTTCCAGCTAGGCAGGCTGTTGGAGCCTAACGGGGGGATCTCTCAGGCAAAAACCTTCCGGGTCAAAGGTCTACAGCACTATATTAAGTCCTGGCCATATGATCTAGACATATCTAACAACTGAGATTAGAAGGTTTGATTGATTAAATTAGCATCGTTGGATCAGAGGATCAGATTGCTAAAAAGTGACAAGATTAGTTGTCTTATGGAATCGGCCACATAAGACAAACAACTGACCCTTGGTGGAGTGAAAGTGCAATATGAATTTTGTAAAACCATTTTATGCAATTTCTCGATTTAAATTAAATCCATTTTAGACCTAAATGAACTCTAAAAAATCCAAAAGTTTACTCTTAGCTAATTTGGGTGTGAGGAATTCAAAAATACAATTAGATTGTGATTTGAAGATTAATTTAAATTCATTAATTATCTAGGTAAAATAAATTAAGAAAATAGCTAATTAATATAATCGAGCTCTGATGGATCCCAAATTTTAAGTGTTAGGTCCTAGAAATAATTAGGGTATAATGGAATAAGAATTAGCATTTGGTTTGATCCAAATTAAGCATGGTAATAACTTAAGGTTGTTACAACCAGATACATAAGCTCAGATTACATAGGAGTGACATGCTGTAGATGACTTAGCTGTATCTTTCTCTGTGGTTCCCGAATATTTGTATACAAAAACCACATGTTAGATTATGAACATCGGTGCAACCTATCAAACACGTTTACAATGAGATTGGTTCCAAAGGACAAGACTCTTGAGAGTGATGCATTAATAATGGACAATGATCAAGCATGCTACGCTTTTAGTATGCATAAGAAGAAACTTTGTTTGTATGTGTGATGGGGAAATCAAAGGGTTGAAGGAGATGTAACACATCCAAGATATTAAAAGAAATACATTTCCAATTGGGTCTTTAAAATCTAAGGGTTATAAAGTGGTTATTGAGGCAAGGGTCAATAGATCAGTCAAGGAGCAATGATGCACCAGTGGAGTTTGACATCATAACATGTTATAACTCAAGGGGAGTATAGTGACAAGTGAGCCACTATGGATGAAAAACATTCATATTCCACCATACTATGACACATAAGGCTTATACATATAAGAGACTCTTTATTACATGCACTGAAGAATTAAAGGCTGGCAAAAGCAACTTATACCTACATGTTTATATTTTTTGAACATTGTGCATTTCGCAAGAAGACATTGTATCCTTTAGCATGGCCATCCACAATACTAAAAGGATACTTGATTATGAGTACACATGTGCATATGGTTTGAAGAATATATTATTATTTAAAGGATGATGATATTTAGTTATTTTTATGAATGGCATATGCAAATGCTTGCGTGTACACCATGAAACACATAGATGAGGTACTGGAAAAGTTCATAACCATTAAGAACTGGGTGTAGAGCTAAACTTGCAAAAAGATAAAGAACATCAGATCAGATAATGGGGTGGGTACACATTATGTTTATACTTGCAATAGTGCTAAGAAACTTGGATTAAAAACAAAATGGAGTGGTATAATATATGAACTTAATTTAATGAAAATGGTTTAGTTTATGTTATCAAATAATAAGATGGAGAGGGTCTTTTGGGAAAATTCCTTAGTCGATGCCTTCCATAAAGTAAACCTTCTACCTTCTACAAAATTTAAGAAGGCAACTCTTATGGAGATGTGGTCATGTAAATTTACCCTAGTTATAAAATCTTAATAATTTTTTGTTATCATGTTTATCATTGTGTTAAATCTTATAAGAAACTAAGGGCCAAAAAAACCCTTTTTAATGGGTATAGGTGTGTTATTTTTAATGGGTATAGCCAAAAAATCAAATGCTTCATATTATTTAATCTAAATAATAGGAAAGTTATAGTGAATAGGTGTAATAAGTCTTGGTTGCTAGTTAAGCTTAATAGAGCTAATTAGGCTATATCTATCATTATATGTAATGAACCTCATTAGAACAAAACTCTAAAATTTTTGAATCAAAATACTCAAGAATAAATATTATAAATATTTTAATACAATTTAATAACCAAAAAATTAGGAAAATATATTGACTTCACACTTCAAAAGAGATTGTATATCTGAATTCTTCACATCAAAAGATGCTAAGGGTAAGAGTTTCACAATTTGTGAATTTAAATGGTCAAAATATTCACAAAATATATTCAATAATTTTATTTTGATTAAACTTTAGAAATTTAATTTAATTAAATAATGGTTAAATAATAAGATTCAATATTTTTTTGCCATGAGCAATCTGTTATTGGGCCATAAGGCTGCAGGTATGGCCATTATCAAGGTCTGTAAAATCCTAAGATTTTAAGCTAAGTAAATTTCTATTTATCACTTATTTTAATGTTAAATCATGGATTATTTTTGCAACAGAAGAATTATTAGCATATTAAGATTAATTTTATAGAATTTTGGAAAAGTTTTGAGAATTTTTCAATAGTAAATTTTCCCTAATCATTTATGATGATTTAAAATCAAAATTATTATTTAAGAATATTTTGGTATCATAATTAAATTTTTTTTGACTTTTTTGGATTAAGAACGTCCAAATTAGCTAGTGGAGAATTTTTCATAATTTTCGGAGTTAATTTGGAGAAAAGTCTTTATTTATCGTAAGCGACAAATCCAACGGATCCTCGCGATTGCTGTTGAAACAAATGGCTCAGATATTGCAGCAATCTGACGATGTCAACAATGAAAGCGAAGGGTGTAACGGCGTTATTGGCATCGATGAACCTGAAATTGGCCAAATTTGACAATTTTGATATCTATGGACTTCTCTCACTGCGACCAACATTTTAGACCCATCAATTTGTATTCAGGCAGTATATTTTTGCTTAATTTTAGAAAATACAAAATTTCATTTTTTTTGAGGCTTTCACCTATTAATCACCTAATTAAGTGCACACTTTAGGTTTTCAGAGAAATTTAACCCATTTAAAAATAAGTTTATGTCAAATGATTTTGACCCACCCATATTCCACCTTGGTTAAACCATCACCAGTGTTCTTTTGAAAAGGATATTTAGATGGAGATTTCTATGATTAATCACTTTTAACACATGAAAATAGTGTTTATTCTAAGTTTCAAAGTTTGCATGACAAATTTTAATAGAAAGCTATGATTTTTTTTCATTTGATAATTTTCTCAAGAAAAAATGTCCTCGAATTTTATTATTTTGCTCCAATTTTGCACACTCATAGATTTTATTTCACTCACTATTGTATCTTCAAATTTTGCACACACATTCTCCTATGTGTTGTTAACAAATTACTAGAAGAAACCTTACCTTAGTTATGCCTTTAAGGTGTTCAAACATCACTCCAAAGTTGAGAAATATCTCTATTTTTATTTTAAAAATATTTCTAAAAATTTTCTTATTTTATTGTCCACTTTGAAGAGTCATATCTTTTTAAATACCTAGATTTGGAAGATGTACTTTTGCATATTTATTCTTTTGTGTTTTGGGAACAATTTCACAAAAGTCTTTACAAGTTCATTTAGGCACTCAAACTTCAGCAAATATTCTATTTAAATTCAAAAAATAATTCTTAATAGATTTTAGAAATTTTCATGATATATTTGTGATATCATAACTTTCAATATATCTGTTAGATTTAGCTAAACTCTTGCATGCCTACCCTTTGTTATATTAAAAAAAACTTTACTGTTGAACATAAAACTTAGTTTTGTTATTTAGGTCTTCATATTCATGCCCAAAGTTCAAAAGATAATGTGACTATTTTTTGGAAAATTTTAGAAACAACCAGCATTTTTCTCACACTTTTCACATGCTTAACCTTTAAAATATTTATAACCAGTAGCTGAGAACAAATTGCTTTTGAACAGTAGTAATAGAAAATACTATTTGGGCTTTCATTTTAAGACTTTTACTAAAATTCATAAACTTGGCACTGAACTTATAAATTGGAATTTCTTAGGTATTTGATTGATAGATTAATGCATAAGAATTGATTTTTAGCATATTTATATAATGAACTTTTATGGGATAAATGAACGGATCGAGTATGTAGAGTTATTTTAATTGTGTTATTGTTAGCATTGTTTGAGCTTACTTCCTTTTGAAATTTAAACCACCATTGCATGTACCACATTTGTTTGCTAGTTAAATTATATTTGTACTTTCAATAAATTCTTGTGATAAATATCTGTGGTGAGAGACTTTCGAAGTAGAACAAAATTGAACTTGTACATGTATGGTTTGCTAGCATTTCATGGCGAAATGAGGAGAGATCTAGTCTAGGAATGGCAAAAGATCCAGAGGAAAGTCTCAACAAAATAAAATTTATGTGAGCAATTATCAACAGGTAAATGTATACGTACTAGAATAATTTTGATGATATAATTTGTCTCTCAGTGATGCTTGGTGGTCCTAGGCCCAAAATAAGATATTTCATACCACATTATAATTTATGATAAGTTTTCCATTTATTTCATTCAAATTATTGCTTTGACATTATTTGAGCTCTTTTGAGCAATGCAGAGCAAACTAACCTTTGCTAAATATGTAAAATGATCATTATTAAAATTGACATAGCCTTTAACTTGTATTAATACTATCTCCTTAAGATTTGATGAATTTGAATTGCAACCTATTTAAAATGCTTGAAATTAATGATTTTAGATGCTCTATGTACTCCTCCCTAATTTGAAATTGTTGAGAAACACTAAAAATTGTGAGAATTAAATGTAAAGATATATATTGATTTCAGAAGCTAACGAAGATTAAATTATCTAGTGAGATGGAGACTCACTATATTAGATTTTGCATTTTTATATGTTATGTCATTTTAATTTGGAACAATTTGTAGAACTTAAATTTAATATTTGGAGATGAATAATATTGGCTTTGAGATGAATGAATGTTATCTATTATCAATGTTTGGAGATGTATGTTTATTTTTGAATTATTACTTAAAAACTCCCAACCCCAGTCTTCGGGTTACAAGGTCGTTGTGTCTTTCTTATATGAGACTAGAAAACGTTGAATTGATTTATGACTTGATTAAATTTGAGAGCTAAGATCTAGATCACTACAATTATCATGACCATTTCTTCCCCTCTACTAGCCCGACAGCCATAAAGGGATTTCTTAAAGAATAGTACATGGAAATATCATGCCCCCCATGACCTCCTCAGGTCCCCAACAAATCTCTAATGTAGAAAGGATCTCCACACCTCTTAGCCTGAATTTTAACACCGAATGGCACGAGTAGAGTCATCAAACTTCAATTTACATGAAGATATGTAATGATTTGTCTAGCTATAAAACTTTTCCAAGTTCCCTTGGGAATACTCCTTTGCTCAATTCACCTTTCCTCAGCTTACTTTAACCCCCAACAACCACTTGTTCCTCTTAAATTCCTTCTTACATCTTTAAAAACCTCGATGAGTTCAGGTACATTAAAAGCTAGTAAACTAGTGGCTCAATCTAACTAACTAGATCCTTGAATGCTTCTCAAGATCCTCAGGAAAATATCTATGAAGCCCTTGCAACTCAGGTCAACCCAGATCGATGAACCTCTTAACTTAACTCTTGGACAAAGGTATTTTTATATACACTACTTTAATCAAGTCAGTTAATGATTGTTTAAAAAATCTTTGTGGTTTCTTAATTCAAATTATCATCAATAATATAATATATTTTTAAATTCAATGGGGTTATATTGAGATATTTTATGTTCGGAAATGGCCATAGCAGGGAGTCCAAGTCAAAAGCATTATAAGTCATTAACCAAAAATTTAGAATCTCATTAAATGATTAATTGAACGTGATACATAACCCGTAAGACTATACAGTGTTTGTCGAAGTTATTTAGACTTAAATTGTTCTTATTAAGCTTCGATAACCTTGGGTACAAAATGGATATACAATAAATGGTAGGTGAGTAAGGACCAAATTATCCAAAGCTTTAGTCAAGGGGCTTTCATGATCCAAGAGTTGGTTTGAATCCATTGATAGTGTAACAATAAAGATCTAGCCATGGTACACCATAGGTGAGAAGAATTTTTATTTGAATTAATGATGAATTGGGAATTACATGGATTCACAATAAATACTAAGAATTTACATTCTAGTGATTTAGTAAAGTGCACTTTCATAATTTAGGAAAATTTTAAGACTAACTTGAAGCTTTGACATTGACTTTAGATAGAGAATTGAACAAGAATTGTGAACCCTAATAGTTCATTCTTGATAGAATAAGGTCTTGACAACCTGGGATTTGAACTATAGTGCTTTGGAATAATTGGATGTTCCATGAGACAGGCATTATTTTGGTTTATGGATTGTGTGGTAAGGTGGCATGTATATCTAGACTAAAATGTTAAAATCCCCTAACTTGAGATTATGATTTCTCTCGTGGGGAAAGTGATGCATAGCGTCAGGTCAAGCCAGATCACACCCACACGTATTTGGAGATGGAATATTTGGTGAATACTACAGAACACATCAAGTCCCAGTCGAGTTGCCGACCTGTGCCTTTTCTAAATAATGATTTTTTCCCTTAGATTATTCCAAATTAAAAAAAAAAAATATTAGTTGGAACTTTAGAAAATAGACTCATAATGTATTTTTGACATAATTTGATATAAACCCAAAAATACTAAAATTATATTTCAAAATAATAAGACAGATATAAGGAACTGGAATAAAATAGATTTATGATAATTAATTTCTTAATCACTCCTTAATTTCATTTATGGATCAAGACACCAATACCTCAATTTCACAAAACATTAGTGTCAATTAATTCATATTGATGTATAGAAACATAATATAATAAAATTAATGAAAGTCATTTTAAGATATTGAAATAATATTATATTGCATCATAAGTAGTTTGACATGATTAATATTATAAACTTAGAAGTAAATCAAGTGTTGTGACAAGATTCAAAATCTAGCTCAAATCTTGAGACATTTAGATCAAACCTAGACTAAGATCTAAAAGGATCAAGGTAGAACTCAACTAGATTTGTACAAATTCTTGATTTGGAATATAATATAATAAGATAAATCAATTTTCATCATATTAAGATAATAATATGAAAAAAATGAATAATTTATATTTTTGGTATTAACAAAATTATACTTTAATTTGAAATATGAAATAGAGATTTAGATAGTCAAATTAATTAAGATCTAAGTAGAAATTTCATGATAGCTATATAATATCATATGTGAGCTTAACTGCATAAACTAGTAGTTGAATATAAAATTTAGAAAATATTCATATTTTGATTATGTTTAATGATCAATTGTGTTAGACTTAAAATGAAAAATTAGTACTTATTTCATAAGACAAACAAATTTGTTTTACTATATTTAAATGTTATAACATAAGAACATATAAGTTAATCAAGATTCAAAATAAATTCACTCAGTTAAAATAATATAATTAATGACTCATTAATGACTGAAACTAGGACAAATCTGTAAAATTTAATAAACTCAGTCAGTCGGATTAGGACACGTAGTTTGTATCCTAACAACCTTTAAAATTAATATGAATCTAAATAATTCATTAATTAAAATTGGTTATTAAATTGTAATTTCTAGTTAAGACACTCGGTTATGTTTTAATAAATTTTGGATCAGTCAGTCTGAATGCATCATTTTTTAGCCTGAACTTCTTTGAACATACATAAAGCATTTGAAATTCTTGATATTGCATCACTTTTGAGCCTAACAGTCTTTGAACATACATAAACATTTTGTGCATAAAATATTAAAACAAAAATATTCACATCTTAGTGGGTTCACTCTTGGTGGATCTTGTTGTGTACAAACAAACTTGACCAAGGAAAGTTTTAAGAAAGAGTACAAAGATTAAACACATTATTGAGGAGAAGGGTATAGTTGTTATAGAAACCCACACTTTTAAGGGTCATGCAAATGTGCCTAGGTTCCATATTTACCCATAGATCAAGAAAATAAAATAAGATGAACAAAACATGATGCATTTTGCATTCAAATTTAGATACAACATTCATTAACTATTTAGTTCAATTTAGTTATAATTTAGTTGCTGATTTACTTTTAGTTCTGTCACATTTTAGCGATTATCTTACATTCAGTTCAATCATACTTTAGTGAATAATTTACTTTTTAATTACAATCTACAAAGATTGGTTAGTTTACTTTCAGTTCAGTACTTTCAGTTACAACACAATTTTACTTGGTGTATGTATCAGTTGAATATATTCAACTATGTATTTTCCTTTTAGTGTTTTATATGCATATATGCATATATACCATGTTCAGTGATAATTTGTATAGGACACTACTCAGCTTTTGTTCAGTACATTACTTTCTTGTTCCTCTTTAATGTAATTTATCAACTATGCTTTTTAAATTTGATTAAACTTTTCAATTTTTAAAATAAATTTTAAATTGATTTTAATCAAATAATTAAGAGTATTTGATGTTCCCATTTAAAAAAAGTGTTCTTATACTACCTCAAAGCCTCTAAATAGTGAAGTGACAAGCCCAAGTGTGAATCAGATTCATTGATGAATTAATATGTGTGACTCAATTTATTTTATTTGTCAACAAATACTATCAACTTCTGATACTTAAGGATTTGGAGGCTTTTTTTATAAATTTTTCCATAAGAAATAAATGCCATAATATAAAAATTCACAAATAAGAAATCAACTTATATATAATGTTCTTAATTGCTGAAAATGAGAATAATCCTGTGCTCACTGCCACTGATATCACTGAATTCAAAAAACTAAATGTTACTGATCCGATCATTAATGTTGGAAACATTAGAAATGATATTTTAATTGCCAATGATAGCAACGTTTCATTTACTATTTTAGATGCTGAAAACAAGAATGATGTTGAGCTCACTACCACTGATAACATGAACTAAAAAAAAAATGCTACTATTCCATTTATTAACGATGTAAATGTTAGAAATGCTACTTTAATTATTCCTCTGAAGATGGAAATATTATTAGTTATGTTGGTGAAAAATTGGTGGAAATTACTGCTGAAAACATTGCTAATCCTATTAACTCTAATGTCACTAAGGATTCTGCTATTGTTTGTAATGTGATTGAAGACACTAATCCAGTTGCTATAGTTGCTGAAGCTTATACAACTGCAAATTTTAGAATAGCTGCTCGCAATGTTATCGAAGATATTAATTTAGTTTCTTCTGTTGTTGGAATTATTGCAAATTTTGCTAATAATATAGCTACTAATGTCTTGTGTACTAAGGCTTATGTAGCTGCAGGAAATAATATTGCTATTATTGAGACTGAAGCTTCAGTTAAGGCTAGCTGTACTTATTTGATCTCTAATGAAAAGCAAATTTGTAATAGCCAAATTTGCAAAAATGAAGCAAAGGAAAAAGATACCAGTGCAATTTCATTTACTAAACCCAAAATACCACTGAAAAATAAAAAAGTTCAATTTAGCTCAAACAAAATGCCAACCTCAAACAGGTATAAATCACTTTCTTTACTTAATGATACTAAAATTGTAGAAACGGATGCTCATGTTGCTAGTTTGAATAATGTCGTTAAAACTACCTTATCTAATGATACGATGTAGTCAATCCCAAGTGTATCTTCTGTCATGAATAAATGAATATCATATGCTGGAATATCAGAGGTATCGGTAATGCCTCTTCAAAAAATAGACTTAAACATATAATTTATGAGAAGAAAATATCCATTGCTACTATTTTTGAACCTAAACTAAAACTGAATGCTATTAATTATGTGGGGCATTTTATAAAATTAGAAAATGTGTACTCTTTTGATTTTAATCAAATTTGGGTTAGGTGGGAAAATAGATGGAAAGTTGAGGTTGTTTCTCAATGTCATCAAGCTATCCATATGCATTTCTACAATGATAATCACACTTTCCTTATTACTTTTGTTCATGCAAACAATTTAAGACTTGACCATATATCTCTTTAGAGCTATCTTAATGATTGCAGCTCCTCCACTCTCCCTTAGGTTGTTGGTGGGGATTTTAACGCTATCCTTAAAAACAACAAATATAAAGGTTATGCGAGACCACTCTAAATCGTCTTTTGATTTTAACTCTGCAATCCTTGAGTGTGGTCTTGATGATTTTAAATATACTAGCTCTCCCTTCATTTGGAACTTAGGAAAAAAATTTGCTAGGTTAAATAGGCTTCTTATTAAGAATGTTTGGTGCAACTCTTTCTCAAATTACAAAGCCTCATCTTTAACTTCCACTGTGTCAGATCATAAGCTAATTACGCTCTCCGCTTGGAACCACATCTCTAACACCCCAAAATTGTTCCGGTTCCAACTTTTCTGGCTTGAAAGAGACATATTCTCCCTGCTTGTTCATTCTATCTGAAATGAGCACTGTGGTTCCTATGGTCTTATTCGCTTAGTTGAAAATTTTAAGAAACTTATGAAAGCGATTAGCCTTTGGAATAAAAATGAGATTGGAAATATTTTCAATAATGCCTCTGCACTGGAAAACAAGGTCACCTATTTAGAAACTATCTTTGAAATGGACCCTTTTGATCACAATAGGATAGAAGTTTCTAAAGCTAAAGCCTCCCTTATTCAAACCCACAATGATATTAAAATTTTCTGGAAGAAAAAATGTAGCATAAATTAGGCTTTGAAAGGAGAAAGAAACACCTCCTTCTATCACAATTATGTCAATAAAAGAAGACACATAAACCATGTTTCTGAAATCAACCCTTCTAATGGGATGAAACTTAACGATGTGGGAGATATCCAAAATTTTGTCGTTACCTTCTTTTTTGAGGCCTTCCAAAACTCAAACACTAATTATATTCCTCTAAATTTGGAGTTACCTGCTCCTCATTTATCAGCTAAGGATAATATTTCCCTCAATTTGATGCCCAGCGAAGAAGAAATTTGGGAGGTTGTTAAAGATCTCAAGAAAAACACGTGTCCCGACTCTGATGGATTCCCTAGTGAATTTTTTTGCAAATTTTGGAATGTCATAAAGTGGGATATCTGTAACAGGGTTAAGGAATTCTTTTGTGACATTTGTTTACCAAAATTTTTCTCTCATACCATGCTTTCCTTAATCCCTAAAATTGAAAAGGCCTTTTGGTGGACCAAATTTAGACCTATTAGCCTTTGCACTACCATAAGTAAAATTATTTCTAAAATTCTTGCCAAAAGGTTGGAAAAACACTTGCACTTTTACATTGAACCAAACCAATCTGGCTTCATTCCTGGAAGACAAATTCAAGACAATATATTGGCCACTCAAGAGCTATTCCATAGCCTAAAAAAAAATGTAAGGGGCACAATCTTATCTTGAAATTTGATCTTGAAAAAGGTTTCGATATAATTGATTGGCACTTTCTTATCAAAATGTTAAATAGTTATGTGTTTAATGAAAGTTTTATCCTTAAAATCAAGAACCTTACTCATTATAACCATTTTTTTGTGCTTATCAATTGCAAGGCTAGCGGGTTCTTCAAATTTGAAAGAGGTCTCCGGCAAAGAGATCCTATTTCCCCTATGCTTTTCATTCTGGCCTTCAATTATTGGTTCATCTTCTTAAACTCTATGTTCAAAAATGATCCTATTATTCACTACATTGTCGGTGGTAAAATTTTGGTGACTCACCTTGCCTACGCTGATGAGCTTATCATTTTCTGTAATGCTAGTGGTCATTTTGTCAACAAAATTAAAAATCTCATTAGCTATCTTGAACAGCCAAAAGTCCCATTTTTTTACTAGCAACAAAACTCCAACTAGAATTATCAATAGGCTCATCAACACTCTAAACAATGAATAAGGAAAATTTCCATTTCACTATCTTGGTATCTCAATAGCTACTGGTCATAATAAAAACAATAATTTCTTGAGTCTCACAAATTATATTCTTAAGAAAATCCAAGGGTGGGAACTTGAGTACCTCTCTCAAGGTGGTAGGTTTGTTCTCCTCAAGTATGTTCTAAATACTATCCCCGTTTATTGGCCTGAGGTAACCCCCTCTACCTACTTTATTCTAAACAAGTTAAAAGTTATTTTTAAGAAATTTCTGTGGTCTCACCCTAAAGGTAGCAAGACAATTTGGTATTCGTGGGATCATCTCACCTTTCCCACTCTTGAGGGAGGGCTTGGAATAAGATGTCTCTCTTCCTTACATAAAGTCTTCTCCCTCAAGCTTTGGTGAAAATCAGAACTTTTAATACTATTTGGTTGAATATTCTTTTATCTAAATACTGTGCTCGAACCCACTCGTCCCAAACCAAATAAGAAATTACTGATTCTATTATTTGGTCTAGAATGCTTTCTTCTCGAGAATTAATTGAAGAAACAATATCTTGGGACACTCTCGATACTTCTCCTTCATTTTGGTATAACTGCTGGAACAAAACTGAAATTTTGGCTAACAATAGCTACCTTATAAGGAATCAAAAGTTAACTTTAGTTGATGTTTTAATACTAGAATTAGGTGAAATGCTGATCTTTTGCAGAATTTGATGCCTATTAAAATGATTGATAGTATTAAATATTGTAAGCCTGAATTTGAACAAATCAAACTGGCTAATTCCATTATGTGCTGCAACAGGAAAATTAGTTTAACTCTGCTTTGGCAAATTTGTAGGTCCCATAATCAGCTAGTTTTTTCCAACTAAATTTGAAATAATTGTGTCCCAAACCTGATAAGTTTTTTTTCTTTGGAGGATCTATAATAACTTTATTAGCATGGGTGGTATTATGCAATATAAAGGTTATGACTTAGCTTCTAAATGTTATTGTTGCTCTGCTAATATTGAAACAATCAATCACTATTTTTTAAATAGCACTGCTAGTAAAATTATTTGGTCTTCAATGAACATTATTCCAAATGGTATAGCCATTCCTACTGATATCATAGACAAATTCTGTAACAACCCAGGTTGTTACCGAGATCAATTAAGACTAATCTAAGTCTTAATTATAGTTCTAATATCTTAACTAAGTCATTTAGAACCTACCTCTAAGATTCGAATCAAATCAAGGATCAAATAGAGCAAACCTTGATTTTTAGAAAATCCCAAAACCTTAGAAATTGAATTTTTATTTTAACCTCAAATCAAAATTTGACTTCGCCATTGCGCTCACTACCCCCAAATTAGCTAGGGGTGAAGTTTTAGAGACATTTGGAAGTCGTTGGATTTTCGACGAATATTTTAATATTATTTAAATATCCTGAAAATTCAATTAATTAAATACTCGTCGAAATTAAAATTTGACTTTGCCATTGCGTTCCTCACCCCTCAATTAGCTAGGGGTGATTTAATCAAAATTTTAGGAATGCATTTAATAATTTTAATTTTAATTATTAGAAATCATTGAAATTATTTAAATAAATAAATTAAATAAAAATTAATATACAAATTTCCGTTAACTCTATTTCCGTGCCGTGAAGGACCAAGTCATGCTGTCTATTTCAAACGATATTTTGAGCCCTAGTTCCTCGGGCACCGATGTTCGCGAAGAAGAAGAAGGAAGTTTTGGGTTGGGCCAGGTCGACCCGGGCCCGACCCGTCTCTGTGGGTTTGTCTGTTCGGCAGACACTCGAGTATGCGGGGCCCACACGGTCAGCCTCGCGAGTAAGGAGCTGCCACGTGTCAGCTGGGGGTCGCGTCGGTCTCTTCTGATCGAAGTGGTGGGGTCCACTCCAGTCGATTTCACCAATAAGGCCGATCCACATGTGCAATGGAGGGACCCGCCATCTGAATTTATCTTCAAAAGGAAAATAAAATAATAAAAATAATAATAACTAATATACAATTAACTTAATAGTTGTACATATTAATTTACTTAAATTTATGTATACATATATGTATATATACTTATATATGTATACATATTCATAAACAGAAAAATTTAATTAATCATATCTAATAATATATTTTATGTTTACATATTTAATAGGCAGAAAATAAATTTTAGTTTTAATATTAAAATGAATTTAAATAATTTTAATTAATTAAAACCCTAAACTTCAAACCTCCACAACTTACAAAATACACATCTAAATTATATAATTAAATATCTTAAATTAATCAGCAAAAAATTAAGGAATATTTTAATGCCATCCAATTTTTAGCAGGATTAATATTTAGTATAGTGATATTTTAGGCCATTAAATAATGCAAAATATGTTACAAATATTCAATTAATCATAACTTATAAACCACTAATCCAAACATACCCAATATGGGTCTCAAAATACTCAAAAAACCTTAAGGATTAATCTAGTAGTGTTGATTTTGCTGTCTAGATTAGTTTTGGACTAATCATATTTAGGACCTAACCCTAATTAGGTCAATTAACCCTAGAACTTCAATTGACCATAAGTTGGTCAATTGAGCAACAAATTAGGTGATCCATATATCTATTTTGATCAGAAAAACCTAATTTACAGTAATCTACAAAAATATTTAGGATCAAACAGTTAGATCTCTTAATTAACCCTAATTACCCTAAAAATTGATTAGTGAATATTAGCAATATTAATGATCCAAATTGAGAGATTCAAATTTCAAAGAACTCCTAGAATAAATTAAAATCTAGTGGTGAGGTTAGTTTAGTGATTTGGTAATTAATTTCACTAATCATTCACTAATCACTCTAAACTTTAATTAGGCCATAACTTAGCTAATTAGAGTCCAAATTAAGTTTACTACTAGTCAATGTAATCAGTGGATTATTTGTGAGCCACAGCCACTAATTTTACTCAATTTGGACACTAATTAAAAAAGATAAAGATTTTTAACCCTAATTAAGAATCCTTAATTTACCATTTTAACCCTAGAACTTGTATTGGCTATAACTTAGCTAATACATATCAGAATTAGATATTTTAGGTTCTATGGAAATCTTAGAACATAATCTTTAATAAACTAACAGAAAATTTAGATTTCATTAGGTAAGATTACCAATTTGCCCTTATAGGTCAAATTCCTTAATTTGACCTTATAAGACCTAATTCTTAAATTAGTGAACTTACTGTCTAAGCTCATATTAGATAGTAAGTAATCACTTCACTTTAATAAACTCTAGATTTTATCCCTAATTCATAAAGATGAAATTTTAGACCCTTATATAGGGGCAAATGGTCATTTTGCCCAAATTTAGAGTTTAATAATTTTAAGTCCTGAATTCATCCTTAAATCATTATAATTAATAATTAAAGTGATTTAAACTTTAATTGAGATAATTCTAAGTCTTAAATTAGAAATTTAAGGAAAATCCTAAATTTAGTCTTAAGTAAAAACCTAAGTAAAAATGTGAGTTCCTTCCCTTCCTTTGAACTTCTTAGCTCACCCATAGGTCTTATAACATTAGTAAGGATTTGTGTCTAAGTGTTACTCTTAGATTTAAGAGCCTTAATTCCTAAAATTAGGAGTAAATCTTAGGCTAAAATTTATTTAATGAGTCGTGGGTTACTCATTAGTTGAAACCTTGATTTTAATAGTTTATAGATTTTTCATAGTATATTAAATAATTATTTGATCTCTTAACTTCAGAATTAGGATTAGAGATCTATCCTATTGAATGTAACTTAATTCAATAAGAGTTGTCTTAACACTTAAATTAGTGAGATGGGATTAAACTCTAGTCCTTAGGATAACCTTATGATTAAGAATTAAACCCCATTATTGGAGTTCAGTTCTTAATCCTTTCAATCTTGATTTGGCTAATCAACATTTGGTTTGGGATTTGTAAAACAACAAATTAGGATGATTGATTTATTCATTTAATCATATAGTCGACATTAATTCAGTTATAATTAGGATGTGGCCAGTCCTAATTATGTTCAACTCATAGGATCGTGATCCTAAGTTACAAATGGTATAAGAATTGATGATTCCAAATCTTATGTAACTTAGAATAATTAGAATGATTAAAGTTAGAAAACAAGTTATACCACAAAGTTTGTATAGTACTATTATTACATTGAATTTAATATGCTACACTTTCCTTATTTTGAGCCTCATTAGACATTTGGACACATTATATTGAACATAGAATATTTGATGAATATTTTATGCTAAACTTTGAATACATTTCATATGACATTTGCATAACTTAAAGAGAACTTTATAAAACAAACTTTACTATACTTTGTGAGTTATATTTTACTTAGTCTGTCATTTGGTATAACATGACTTTTGAGACAGCTTTTGCCTAGGACACATTCCTAGTGCGTATTACTTTTGCTTATGACACTTTCCTAGAGCATGTTACTTTTACCTAGGCACTTTCCTAGAGCATGTTACTTTTACCTAGGACACTTTCCTGGATGATCAGATGGACGTTACCTTGTGACTAGGACACTTTCCTAGTGCAGTATACTTTTAATCTGGGACACTATCCTAGATGAGCAAATAGATTTTACTTTTTGGCAGAACTAAGTAGGGGTATCTTACACATTATATTATATTACTTTTACTTTATAATTACCTTATAGTTATATTACTTTTACTTACAGTCACTTTTCAGTTGTCTTTTAGTTACTTTATAGTTCTGACTTAATTTTATTTTACAGTTCAGTTCGCTTTTCTTTATATTTTCATTTTATGCTGTTCTTTTGTATTGCAGAATTTTTCATAGTCTTCTGTTATTTAGTCACTTTACTTTATTAAAAGCATGTTAGGATGCCAGATGATTTTCTTTCCAGTATAGTACCTTTACTTATATTATAAATTGGCATGTTTAGTTTAATCATATTAATTAGGACTTTTCTTTGTACTTAGTAAATTCCATTAATACTTTATTTACCTTTTTATGCAGCTTGAGTTGAGGTATATGCTTACCTCACATTTTGTTTAAGTTATAATCTATTATTATAACTTGCCTTTCTTTCTTTGTTGCTTTATCGTTACTTTCTTGTTTAAGTTAGTTTGTGATATCAATAAAACACATAAAAATGATTACCTTAAAATGTACTTAGATATTTTGTCTAACTAGATTTTTCTTTTGTTGGCTGGGGCCCTACCATTATAAAACTGATAATGGTAGATTCTGAGCTTTTTGAGGAGGTTGCGCCTTCATAGGAGCAGACCCAGGAGGAGGTTCAGGTTGATGAAGACCATTAGATTATACTTTCTAGTTTGCTTTAATTTTGCATTCGAGAGGATGAGAGACTTTATTTCATATTTCAGCTTTTAACTTTAAAATGGTTGTAATAATACAGGTGTAAATTATACTTTTCTTTTCTTGCATTGTATATTAAGAGTTGGATGATTTACTTTTTATTATGGATGGATGGATGTTACTATAGTTGTTCCTTTTTCTTCTGCACTCTGATTACATAGTATACTCATTAAGTGATTGTTCTCCTTTGCTTATTTAAGAAAAGCACATCTTTCCCTTAAGATTAGTTTGAAGTCTTAAACTTCTAATCAAATGCTAAGTGAAGAATGTGCTAAGTGACGACCACACCCTAATCCGGATGATTAGGGGGCAGCCGCCACATTTTCACTCGTTGGCCTAAGAGTAAGAAAAAAAATTCATATCGGCTAATTGATTGATAGCTACATTCTTTGGAATATCTGGATAGCTCGGAACAATTCCAAATACTCCTCGATCCCCTTTAGTGTTTATAAAATTATAAAAGCAATTAAAACTGAAGTGATTAATACTATCAATAATCAAGTTTAAGCATTTTAGTCAAAAAAATTTAAAGATTGATTATGCTAAATATGTGTTATTATTATAATGGTTTTATTGGTGAGGCTAAAAGGTTAGTTTTTTTTTTTTTTGGTTGGCTTTTCGCCCTTTTGCTGGTTAACTGACTTCAAGGTTGGAGCTTTTCATTTTTCAATTAACTGGAGGTTTTTTATTGCAAGTTTGGTAATGATTATTTTTGGCCTGATCCTTATTGCCAACGGTTGGCTTCCATTTATTATAATCAGGCGCTGCCTCTATAATTTAATGCATGCTTTATGGCAGTATATTATGGGTTGCTGGCATTTTGGGATGAATTCCCATCTTTGTGTTTTGATTGTTTTGTGATTTTATATTACAAGTTTGGTAATGGCTTTGTTAGGCATGTTGGGCTACTGTCATTTTGGGCTGAATACCCATCCTTGTGTTTCAATTGATTGGTGGTTTTATATTGCAAGTTTGGTCTTGGTTTTGTATTGCCTGAACCTTATTGCCATTGGTTGGCTGCTGTTTATTGTAAACTGGTGCTCCCCTTATATATTAATGCATGTTCTATGGCACTAAATTATGTTCTGCTGTCGATTTGGGCTGAACTCTCATCTTTGTGTTTTGATTGGCTGGCTATTTCTCTGGGCTGCTACCTGCTGAGCCTACATGTTGCAACCCGATGGGTTTTCAAGGTGGATATATTGGTGGAATCTATGTTAGGGTTGTATAATTTTTTCTACCTGCAACAGCTGCTCCCCTCGGTGGATCTCCTCATCTTCTGATTGGTGCATACCGGTCAGCAGCCTCTGTGTCATTGCTAGTTTACCTTCTCCCTTAAGGTTGTAGGTGCTCTGCCACGCTCGTTTTGGCAGTTTCATCAGCTTTGGCTTCTGTTTGGTTTGTAGTGTTGGTAGGTTTTTCTTTTTTCTGTGTTATTTCCACTCTTAGCTGTTGATCTTTCTTTTCCTTTTCTTGTTAGTTTTATTATCTATTTTTGTTTTAAGTTAAGAAGCCTTTTAGGTTATACCCTGGGTCTCTTTTTTGGGGCTGATTTCAGGATTTTAGTTTCAATAGGATTTTGTAACCTCCCAACCTAGTTTGTAAGTCTTTTTCGTATGAAATAAATTCTTGCCGAGATAGCTTTTATTTATAATATATATATATATATATATATATATATATATATATATATATATATATTTATTCTATTTTATTTTTTCCTTGGAAAGCCATTTCGGCACATTTTATTTCATCAAATAAAAACATACAAGATTAGGCAGGGAGGATATAGAATCCAAGTTGAGCTAAAATTTTGAAGTCAACCCCAAAAAACTAGAGACCCAGGGAATATCCTAAAAGGTCTCTCGACATAAAATAAAATAAATAAAAAGAGATAGATAATAGTATCAAATAAAACAACTTAAGCAAAACATAGACAAAAATAATGCAGTAGAAAGTAGAGGAAATAGAACCAACTGCATTCAACAAAAAGGAGCAAGGATGAAGCATACAAAGAGAGCATCTCCTCCAAAGAAGTATTACCTTGCACGCATAGTAACAACCTGCACTGAAAACAACCAACCTAGACCCCGATGCAGATCCAAATGAGCCCACCAGCAGGCCCAAAACATCAAATTTCTCTATTTCATGATTTCTGTAATTTTTGTTTTCACAAATCTAATTGCTTTTAGCCTTGCCACCCTACATATTTGCAGTACCTATACAATTAGAAACCGTGAAACCTAAATTTCTAGCAACCTTTTTGGTAGCATAAACAGTTCTATTTTCAACCATATGAGTAGTGTCAGAAACAACATTTTTTGAAATGTTGAAAGTACTCGAAAGGTTTTTAACAATCGTAATATTAGCATTCGTAGTTTCAAAAGATTCCAACAGTAGACCCAAATCACCAAGATCACCCAATAATAAGCCAACCAAGGAATTTAGCACCAGGCCCAAATTAGCAAAAAACCTAAAAATCCAATGGCCACCACAAATACAAACACTAAAGGGATAGAAAATTTTTAACATATTCAAAATTTAAAGATTTTCAGCTAAAATTTTTAGCATTACAATTATTGATGGTATTAATCACATCAATTTTTTATATCTACTACAATTTTATCAGAATTAAAAGGGATTGAGGAGTTCTTAGCATTATTACGCCCCTTCCAAATGTTCCAGAGCATGTAATTATCCACCACATGGCCAATGTGAATATTTTTCTTGTGATAAGGCCAACGAACAAAATTATCTTTGATATCAGAGGGTGTGGCAGCCACATTGGGCATCAACTTTATTGAACTCCAAATTTTAATGCTAGCTTTGCTATTTATAAACACATGATTTATTGATTCCATGTTGCTAGAGCAGCAATAGCATTTGGAGGCAAGGTTGTAGCCCTTAATTTGCAAAATACAGTCTACACTAATGAAATTTTCAAAGAGCCTCCAAAGAAAAATCCTCATAAGATTTGGGATGCATTTATTCCAAATTCAAATAGGGAAAATCGGAGGGTTATGAGACCTACTTACATGTCAGAGCGAGGTTAGACTGATTTTATTATTCAAAGAAAGGGTTGAGTTTGCCACCTTAATCTAATCAAATTTAGGATTAAAGCAAATAATTTTGGCAACAATATCTGAAGGGAGCAGATTATGAAGATGCTCTAAGTTCCACCCAGCATTAATATCAAAACAATCAACCAGGTTAAGCTTTTGGTTTCTAATGATGCAGCTGTTGTTGGCCAAAGTTTCATAGTTATTCCAACAATCATACCAAAAGGATATAGAGGTATCAAGAGCATCCCATGTTAAGATTTCTTCAATATTATCTCGAGAGGAAAGCATTATGGAATCAGTAATTTTTTGTTCGATTTGAGATGAGTGAGTTCTAGCACAATACTTAGCTAAAATGATGGATGACCAAATAGTATTAGAGGTTCTGAATTTCCACCAAAGTTTGAGGGAGAAGGCTTTGCGTAAAGCACCAAGGCATCTAAACCCAAGCCCTACTTCAAGAGTAGGGTAAGAGAGGCAATTCCAAGAGTACCAAATCATTTTGCTTCCTTTAGGATGTGTCCAAGGGATTTATTAAAGATGCATTTAAAAGTATTGAGGATGAAATTGGTGGGGGATGTTACCTCAAGCCAGTAAAGGGGGATAGTGTTTAGGACATACTTGAGCAGGATTAACCTCTCACCTTGAGAAAGATAATTGAGCTCCCAACGTTGAAGTTTTTTATTGATAGATTCGATGAGTTTCGAGAAATTGCTATTTTTGTTGTGTCCGGAAGCAACTGAGATGCCAAGATATTGAATGGGGAGCTTGCCAAATTTAATATCTAAGGAAGTGATGATTCTATTCTTATTTCTAGCAAGAATTTTGTTACTAATAAAAAATTGAGATCTAAGGGGGTTGACTTTGAGGCCGGACAGCTGCTCTAGATAATAAATCAAATTTTTAATTTTATTGACAGATTTGCCACAAGCAATACTGAAAATGATAAGGTCATCAGCATAGGCAAAGTGAGTAACCAATATTTTGCCACCAACTTTATATTGAAGGGTAGGATCACTTTTAAACATAGAATTTATGCAAATGAACCAATAGTTGAAGGCAAGAATAAAAAGGATAGAGGATAGAGGATCTCCTTATCGAAGTCCTCTTTCAAATTTGAAGAAACCTCCCGCATTGCCATTAACAAGAACAAAAAAGTAATTATTTTGAGAAAGGTTCTTGATTTTCTGAAAGAAATTAGCATTAAACCCATAGATACTTAGCATTTTGGTGAGAAAGTTCCAATCATGTTTATCAAAAGCTTTTTCAAGATCAAGTTTTATGATAAGGTTATGCCCCATATATTTCTTTTTAAGACTGTGGAAAAGCTCTTGGGTAGCCAAAATATTGTCTTGAATTTGTCTCCCAAGGATGAAACTAGATTGGCTTAATGCAATAAGAGAGGGAAGACATTTTTGCAGCCTTTTGGTTATAATTTTAGAAATAATTTTGCTTATGGGAGTGCAAAGGCTTATATGTCTAAATTGGGTCCACCAAGAATCTTTTTTAGATTTAGGAATTAAGAAAAACATAATTTGCGTGAAAATTTTAGGTAATCCGATATCACAAAAGAATTCCTTAACCTCATTACAAACATCCCAGTTTATGATGTGCCAAAATTTGCAGAAAAACTCTCCAAGAAAGCTATTAGAGCTAGGACATGTGTTTTTTTTTTAGTTTTTTACAACCTCCCAAATTTTTTCATCATTAGGCATCAGATTAAGGTGGGTATTATCATCCTCTAAAATTTGGGCTGTGGGGAGTTCTAAATTAGGAGGGATAGAGGAGGAACTGGAGTTATGGCAAGTCTCTTGAAAAAAGAAATTGGTGAATTTTGAATATCCTCCATATCTCTAAGTTTGATATTAACATTTGGGGACAAATTTCAGAGATATTATTAGTGTGTCTTCTTTTATTCACCCAGTTATGATAAAAGGAGGTGTTTCTTTCTCCTTGAAGAGCCCAATTGATACTATGTTTTTGCTTCTAAAAGGTTTCAATATCATTATGAGTCTGAATAAGAGAAGCCTTAGCTTTAGAAACTTAAATCCGGTTATGATCCGAAGGGTCTAACTCATAAGAAGTTTCTAAGGAGGTTACCTTATTTTTCTGTTGAGAAGCATTGTTGAAAATATTGCCAACCTCATTTTTATTCCAAATGCTACAAGCTTTTTTAAGTTTTTTAAATTTCTCAACTAAACAAGTTAAACCGTAAGAGCCACAGTTTTCAATCCAAGGGGAATGAACAAGCTGAGCAAAGTCTTCTCTTTCTAGTCAAAAAAAGTTGAAAATGGAAGGATTCGGGGATGATGGATTTATGATTACAAGAGGAAAGGGTAACCGGTTTATGATCAGAGACAGTAGAATTTAAGGGGGAGGCCTCATAATTTGAAAAGGTATAACACCAGACTTAATTATCAGAATTAACAGTAGGAGAGACATTTCCAGCCATATTGCTACCATTGACACAAGTGTTAACAGCAGAGAAAATGTTATCAATAGAAGCAATTTTTTCAGAGTTTCCATCAGGGGCAACAACATTTAAACCCGAAAGAAAAAAAAAGTACTATTTCCACCAGCAGAATTAACAGATATTGCAACATTTTCATCACTATTTTCACCATCAGTGTTAGCAGTAGGAGAAATAATTTCATCCATATTGCCAACATTGACACAAATGTTAATAGCAGAGAAAACATTAGTAACTGGTGTAGCATTTTCAGTGTTTCCATTATCATAGTTAGCATTGGGGAAAATGTTTTCAGCAATATTTCCACCAATGACAAGAGAATTATCAACGGAAAAAACATTAGCACTTAAAGTAATATTTTCAATAATATTTCTAGCATTGTTTCTATCTAAGTTTCTAGCAATTTTTTCAGCAGCATAAACAATTGTATTTTCAACTGTATGAGTATTGTCAAAAACAACATTTTCAAAATTGTTGAAAGTACTAGTAAGGTGATTAGCATTAGTAATATTCGAGATGACTTGGGTATGTGAGGTGATATTGTTAACCGTAGGGATAATGTTACAGCCAATATTTTGATTATGAGCAATAATGGCCAGAGCGCTATCATCTTCAATGTATAATGGCCATAAAGCATTAATTTGTTCATTTAAATTTGTAATCCTTCTTGTAGAAGGAGATTGGGAGTCTTGATTTCTAAAATTACAAGAATCTGTGTTATGGCCAAGTTTATAACACCAGCTACAATACATAGGTAAGTTTTCGTAACAAATATCTTGAGAATATCTCTTTTCCATAGATCCTAGCCAAATGGAGCTAGGAAGAGGGGATGCAATGTTTGTTTCTATAAGGATTCGAGGAGCCGCTTTATTCTGATTAATAGCAGTGTTACGATCGAGTTGCAACGACTTTCCAATGGTGTTTCCTATATTAAAGAGAATGTCATTGGAAATATATTGCAATCTGAGACCAGGGAAGTTAACCCAAATGGGCACAATCAGAACATCGAATTTAACATCTGAGAAAGGATCCTATTTGCAAAAACGCATAGTGTTGCCTTTTAAATCATACAACCCTTTAGAGAAAACGCCGGCGTAATCTAAATCAGATTGAAAAGTTAAAAAAATTCTATGAGCATCGAACAATCTGATGTTCACTGTCTCGATAGCAGTTTGAGACCTTCTATAAAACTGAGAATAAGATCGAAACTAGGCTTTACCCTTACAAACTTACCCACCAAATTGAGGGCATGTGGACTTGCCAGATGAACGACTTCCTCGTCCGTAAAGAGCAGACCGAGACCACCATTGAAGGAGCTGATAGGTTTGGTAATGGCCGGAGCGGGATTGGCAACGATGTGTCTAAACGATCGGACCGCCGGATCTATTATTTATACATGGAGCCGAGAAGGATTTTTAGAAGAAATGAAGTTAGCAAAGGAAGAAAGTAGCCCTGGATCGCCTTAGGGGACACCCGAAGGCCCCGGCTGAGACGGGAACACTAGATTACCTCCCGTCGGCTGAAAAATCGCCCTAAGAACGAGAGTCAAAGTCCGTGATATATGTATAGTGTGGCGTGTGTGCGCACGTGTATATATATGCATCTGTTCGTGCGTGTATTCGTGTGCACGTGCGTGCGTAATGAAAACAAGAAAATTATAGTAAAAGTTGACACAAGAAAATATAAGCAAGCAAAGCAATTAAATTGATTAGAAATAAATACTGTTTTTATAATATTCTTAACATTCATTTGAAATTGCTTATTCAAGACTCATGTAATCAAATTACAGCTAATGGAATGTAATAAAAACAAATTGGAAACTAAAAAAATTTAAGAGAAATTGTAATATACTTTCTTTTTTATTCTTATGTGATATATTAGAGCCAAGAAAATAGTATTCTGATATTTTCTTGACTGCTAAACCTAATATAATGATGGGAACAAAGTAAGGATTCATAAAATGATAGCATAGAAGTCTATTCTTATACAAGCATCTTGATCTATTTTCAAAATTGGGCACATCAGTACTCTTTAGAAAACTTAGCCTCAAAAATTATATAGAAAAGTTGAGCAATGCACTATCATTAGATAGGTTCAACCCAAGGGTTGGAACTTCTTCTATACAAGGAATATAGCAGCAACATACATTAATAAGCTTTGATTAGATAGGTTCAACCTAAGTTATCTCATACATCTAGGCTCGAATATTATTTAAAATGAATCGAAATGACTCCAATTCGACACGAACTCGCCCTCAACGTCGAACGAAAGAATCCTCGCCTTCAACATCAACGTCATACGAAGAATTCTCCGAACGAGTGAATCGCCTTCAATGTCGAACGAATTACTTTCAAACGATTGGACAAATGAACGAACCACCTTCAAATCGCCTTTGACATCGATTGTAATCGCTTTCGACGCTTCGAAAGCAGAGTTTCAGCGCTGAAGACCTCGAACGCGCAGAACGAAATATTTTTCTTACCACGAACAATTTGACTTTACCTACTAACTTCACAAGCAATTTAGGATTACCTATAATAATTTTACGAGTTCCATTGAACAGATTAGCCGACTAAACAATGAGGATACTGAGAAATTATTTAATTAATATAAATTTAATCTTGTAGAAACAATCTTAAATATGCTAACATCATTCTTAAATTATCCTAAACTAAAACATATTAACATTAAATACTAAAACCATAATTACGTAAAGTTGATACTTCAATTCTATTTTTGATCTTAATGAATTAATTATAAATTGAATAAAGATGGGCGAATCAATTATACTCAAATTAAGAGAGGAAGAAGATTATTATTTGGTATGAGATAACTTTTAAATTTGTTCATGTAGTATCTAGAAAAACTTATTTAATAGAATTTAAATATTATTTTATTAATATTTATTTATTTAAATTAAAATAATATAAATATTATTTTTTAAATTTGTATTGAAATGATGCTTATTAGATGAATTTTTTTGAGTATCACATCAATAAATCTAAATAGTATTTCTTATAAGATAATAATTATTAAAAATTTTATTTAAAATATTTATTTTTAGTGAATTTAAAATAAATTGTATTTAATTTTTATTTTAATATGATAAGAAAATATTTTAATGAAATTCTTATATTTTAATAATTTATATCACATCAACGTAGATTTTGTTGGGTCCACATATCAACAACTTCTCTATTAAATTTAACATGATGTGATATTTAAAAATTTATTAAAAAATTTTTTAATATCATTTTATTAATATTTATTTATTTAAATTAAAATAATATAAATATTATTTTTAAAATTTATATTAAAGTGATATTCAAATATTATTAAATAAATTTTTTTAAATATTATATTAATTAATAGTATAAATAGTATTTCTCACTTAACAAAAAAAAATTGAATAAGTAAGATTTGAGTGAGTCTCATTTTTTTGTGAAAATTTTTAAGAAGTAAAAGGGTAGTGCCATGAGCGGGCCCATACCCATTGGTTTCCACTTTCTTTTGTCCTGCTTAGTGGACTATTTTAAAGAACAGAAACCAACTCGGAAATGAAAATTGGCAGAAGCAAATCACAATAAGTACTCGACCCTTTAAACGGTATAGGAATGGCCTTTATTCATGAATGATGATGCAACGCCTATCAGAATCGTGTATACGACTACAGTGAGCCACACAGTGTGCAGCTTCTGAATAATTGGCACCACATACAGTCTACGCTTGACTTCTACCCCTCTCCGTTAGCTCTCTCCAATATACTTTCTTCCCTGATCTGTCTCTCTCTAATTCTATCTAAAGAAGCAACAAAAGGCAAGATATGGGTAGGGCTCCTTGTTGTGATAAGGCAAATGTGAAGAAAGGGCCTTGGTCGCCAGAGGAAGATAAGAAGCTTAAAGAGTATATAGAAAAGAATGGGATAGGTGGAAACTGGATTGCTCTTCCCCAGAAGGCAGGTTGGTGTTCCAGTATTCACTCAATTGTAGCTTCTTTGGAAATTTATGGCTTGCATGCAGGGCTAAGGAGATGTGGGAAGAGCTGCAGACTGAGATGGCTGAACTATCTGAGGCCAAATATAAAGCACGGAAATTTCTCTGATGAAGAAGATAGGGTCATTTGTAGCCTCTTTGCTTCAATTGGCAGCAGGTTTCAAATTTAAACTATAACGCTTTTACTTCTTCTCTTATTCTCTTATTAGCTTTTTCAGATCATTTACTTTAGAAAATATATGGGCAAACCACCATAAGGGAAAATGAATGGATGATGGCCTTCTTTTCCTTCTGGTTTTAGAGTTCCTCATACAAGATTTTAGAAATATTTAGGAGAACACTATAATTCCTAACCCCGCATCAAAGCATGTAAGAAAATAATTCTATTGTAGTTTTATACAAATTAAGTTATCTACTCCTATAAGTATAATAAATACATGGCAGTTTATATATATATATATATATATATACTAAATGAGTGCAACACGACGACACCAGATAGAGCGATCACTTAATGTATGAGTTTCTTCAATCTCTTAGATTCGTGTTCTTCATTCGGATGACGTCTCGCTCTTTTAGATCCTTCGCCCCGGCGGGGTTACATATCTCTATATTCGCCTAACGACTCATTACTTGTACAATTCACTTAGCAGCACTTCGTATATTTGCCAATCGACTCACATTACTTTCTATGCCTTGAAACTCATACTAGCTACTAGGATTCTATATATATTAGAATAATAATATATAATCTCTATATATAATAGTATAATAATATATAATCTTCTAACTCTAAGAACTACTATCTTACCTAAGCTTATCATAGTTCAACATTCATCTATTGTCCCACTCTTACCATAGCCCTCCTCTGAAATTGAAACAAAGCCTGACTCTGACTTGTTTGAATCCTCTTATTATGATAGGCTTCCTCTTACTTATAAGATTACTTCTCCTAGGCTCCAGAGAAGGTTGGCTTCTCCGAGTCTGAATCCTTGTCTTCCATTGCTTGATGGTTCTCCAAAGGCTCACCATTACATTCATTCAGCTCACGTATAACTCTTGAATAGCCTTCAGGGGCTAACTTTGTTGATATCCACCCTTCATATATTAAATAACCTACCTACTGCTCAGTAGTTCAGCTCAGGTGAAAGGCCATTAGGTAGGGTAAGCTCAAGGAGCTTGAGCTGATAAGTCAATCTATGAAACTGTGAGCTCATCAGAGAGATTTAATTAAGAAAGTAGTTAAAATAAAGGATTTGTCGTAAAGACCTGATGTTGAATTAGGTAAATTAACTCAATAAAATACTGATAATAACTCAATATTAAGTATATTACTTAGGTCAATAATCATATTAGAATTTAGTATAATAGTCTCATACAAAAAAATACATTCAGATAATTTTTCACATTTATTTATTCATATAAAATAAAGAAACTAAAAAAAAAAAGGAAGAAATTACATTAAATAAATTACAAAGTTATTCGGCTCTTCACGTACTTTAAATCGATCATTCTTCAAAATCTTAGTCCTCAAATTCAAGGTCTACTTATACTTCTGATATATATATATATATATATATATATATATATATATATATATTAAACTTTTAAAGTCAAGTACATTTTAAACTTTATATTTTAATGATTTAAAATATCACACATAATTAATTACCATTAATTTAATAGTTGTGCAGGAAGTAGAAAAAGTAGACGGTAATATGAAAGGAAAATAAAGTAGATAAGTAAATTATGCTCATTAAATTGAAAAACAGTATAAGTAAATTTGATTAAAGTAAACTGAATAGTGTGAAAACTAAACATAAGATGTACTAAAAGTATATGCATGTAAAATAATTTCAATCTTCAGAATTGAATTAAGCCATACAATACAGTCGTTAAGACTGTATGAAGTTTCTAAATTTGTACAATTCATAAGAATGTGCTCATAATGTAAATATTAATTTTTTTATAATTTATTTTTTGTTTTAACATGTTGAGTGGGCATGTACAAAATAAGATGAAGAGTTAGACACGTTTGAGCTTCTTCAATCAGTGCCATTAACTTGGAACAGATAGAGTTGTTACTTAACTTATGAACTTCTTCAATCTTTTAGTTCGTGTTCTTCATTCGATTAGTGTCTCACTCTTTTAGATCTTTCACCTCAACGGGGCTCACAAATCTCTATTTTTTCCTAACGGCTAACTACTTCTACGATTCGCTTAGCAGCTCTTCCTATATTTGCCTATCGGCTTACATTACCTTATGTCTTGAAACTCATACTAGCTGCTAGGATTCTATATATAACAAAATAATAATATATAATCTTTTGACTCAAAAAGCTGCTACTGTAACCAAAGCATCTTGTAGTTCAGCTTTCGCCTATCGTCTCATTCTTACCAGAGCCTTCCTCTAAAGCTAAAACAAAGTTTGACTATGACTTGTACGAATCCACTTATCTATATATATGATAGATTATTTTAGCTATGACTCACATTACCTTCCTCTGAAGCTTCTGCTCGCCATGGCGTGCTACGATGCCCTAGCCTCTGGCTGATCTAGCGCCAGGGTGCACTACAACACCCTCGTCTTTAGATGCTAGTCGTCATGGAGCGCTACGGTACGCCACAACACACTGCTGAGTCAGGACTTCTCCAACTTGTCTCATATCACCTCAGAATCCCCCATAAGTCCACCGGAGCTCAATCAACACCTCCATGATGATCTAAATGGTCTATACATCCCAACAATCTCTCACTTGGAGACCTATTCGAATCATCACTTCTTCAACTTTGAAACTTCATTGTCTTCTTCTATCTATGTCAAGAATGTGGTGTGGCTCACGCCCGCTTGTTTTTCACGTGCTGAGGCCAACTGAATTAGCATATAACTTCAGTTTCTTCATTGTTACTGTTTTTGTAAGCATATCAGCGGGAATCTTCGAAGTGTGGATCTTCTCCATTCTTAGCTGACCTTCATCCAACAGTATCCTGATGAAATAGTACTGAAGCTGTATATGCTTCGTCCTGACATGAAGTGCAGCATTCTTTGTTATATGAATAACGCTCATACTGTCGCTGTAGAGCTTCACATCTTCTGCTCATTGCCCAATTCTACCATATAACTCTTCAACTAGATCATCTCCTTGCTCGCCTCAGTGATGGCGACGTACTCAACCTCCGTGGTGGATAGAGCAACAATGTTCTGTAGCCTGGAGATCCAGCTCACCACTGCATTTCTCAATGTGAAAACATATCCAGTAGTGATCTTCCTGCTATCAATATCTCTTGCAAGGTCTGAATCTACAAAGCCTTGTAGAGTAATTTTAGACCCACCAATGCAAAGTGCTTTGTTCGTTGTACCTTTCAAATACCTTAACATTCACTTGATCATGTTCCAATGGTGCTTTCCTGAGCTTCCCATGAATCTGCTAACCACTCCCTTTGCATGTACAATGTCTGATCTCATGCATATCATCACGTACATCATGCTCCCCACTACTGAAGCATAAGGAGCCTTATGGCTTAAATATTCTATGAAGAAATACAACTACCCATCGATAATTATTCATAATTTTCATTTTTAATTTTGGTAAGTCTTTGATCTGAATCTTTCACTCCTTCCTAATGAACTAGATTCCTCCATATTTCATCACGAGTTACTAGAAAACCCCCCCTGTATGTACCTATTCACTTTTGTTTCCCCCTCCAAAAACTTTTACCATAGGTATTTGTCACAAGTATTATGAAAATTTTTACAGTTCAATAAGCAATAAAGTGTATACATGTTATATATCAAATTTTGCAAATGAAAATAAGCTCAAACAAAATGTCAGAAATAATAATTTTCAAATAAGTTTAGGTACCTTACGATTCAAATTTCACAACTTTTTATTACTACTTTAATCTGTTTAAAATCAATATTTATTCATTAATTTATTGTTTAATATTATTTATACGATTTAGCGTTTCAATATATTCATAATTTGATATCTAAATATTAATTTTCATAAATAAAAATTATATTTGATTAATTAAATTTTAGTTTTTTATTGAACTTTGGACATAGAAATTATGCTTCTAAAGTGCTCATTAGCATCTGTTATTTAAAGACAATTTGTTCCCAGTATTTCAGAGAACATATATGTCAAATTTCATATTCTAGTTTTGCATATATTGAAATATAAGATCAAGAAAATATGATGAAAAATTCAAAAATTATATCTTTTTTTCAATGATATCTGATATTCTTAGGAAACTTTAAGCACTTAAATGACTATCTTAATGAAATATTTATCTTCTGTGATTAACAAAAAATTAATCCTGATATATCTAAGAATAAGCATGCAAAATTTCAACTATTGACTTAGTCTAGATCGGTAGTTATAATAAAACAAATATAACATGAAAATTTTTCTAAGTTAAAAATTGAGTTTTTGTTAAAGTTTGAGATTTAAATGAAAGTTTTAAAATAGAACTAGTCTTCTAAAATTTTCTGTGAAGTAGTTCCATATATATAAGAGAACATACAAGCCAAATTATAGCATCCAATTCTAATTGGTTTAAAAGTTGCTATAATTCTAATTGGTTTAAGAGTTATGATACTAAGTTAAAAATCAGAATTTTTCTTGAATTTATATGTGATTATTAAACACTTTAGAGACATAATTAGTATGTAGTGTCTTCTAGTGATTTGTTAACAACATATAATAGATCTTATGTGTAAAATTATAGTAGCTAACTATGAGTACGACAATACTTATGATAATAATGCAAAGTAATGATAAAATTTGTAAAATAGCTCAAATGATTCTAAGTAAAAATACATGGTTTTCCTTAAACTTTATATACATATTAGTAGGATGTTCAATAAACATATTAGTAGAGCTTAGAGGCTTCATGGGCGTGTGATGTGTTCCAATGTTTTGATGACAATATATACAACATTCCAAGCAATACATGTTAAAGTCTTAAAAGTGCTTAGCACAAAAAATAAAATTAGTCAAAGTGGGAGTAAGAGTTTCATTTTGAACATGAGGTTCTTACTTAAAAAATCATCTCATCAAATATGAGTATTACATTTGAGTCAGTTTCTAAGAAGATATAAATCAACTTTTTTAAGGCATTTTGGATGACTAAAATTCATATGCAAATCTTTTAAGTGAAAGAGAGGAGGAGAGAAGATTACCTTGGAAGATTGGATGACAAATCTTGGAAGGAGAGATGTTGGATGGTGACGGGCATTAAAGCTTCCTTCTTGGATGATTTTATGGTCAAATTATACTTCTTAGATATTTAGGAAAGCTTGACATGAAGATTTGAGGTCTTGGGGAAAGGAGAAGAAATAAAGATGGGATGTTTGCATAGTCTTAGAGAAGATCTCAAAAGGTGTAAGTTCCATAATTTAGGGTTCTTTAGTAGGGCTAGGGTGATACAAAAGTTTATGTGGCACTAGGATAGATCTAAGGGTGAGGTTTGATCACGAGGAGAATTGGATGGCTAAAAATAAATTAATTTAAATTTGTCCTCAAATGAGGTAGATTTTTGTGAAAACCTAAAGAGGGTATTTCTAAAAGTAGGTTTAATGAGAAATCCCAAAAAATTTTGATTTAATTTGATCAAAATGGGATAAAAATGAAATTTTAGTATTCCATAAAATTAATTAGATAAACTCCACCCAAATGCAAATTAAGGGGTCCTACTGATAGTTGCAGTGAGAGAAAATCACAGACACCAAAATCGAGTCATTTGGACAATTGGTTGTCTTGAATTTGTCTGTTGAATGGACACCAGCTCTGGTCACGCCTGACCAGCTCAAGCTTGAACTGACCCTTCGTTGTTTAATTTATAACCTTAACGGCTGTCACTACCTGAGCGAGTGGCATCAGATTGGGCATTCGATCTGCGTCGTCCAGTATAGCGACAAAGCATTTGAGTCGTCCAATGATCACAGGTGATTATTAGGGTCATTAGAGGCTTAACGTTGTTCTACCATTTCTTAATTAAATGATAGAATAAATTCTAGCCATCATATCCAATCTCAAAAAAGCGGAATGGCTTAGATCTATCAAATTCAGCGTTCCGTGTTCAGTCTAGTACGTGAGATCTCCACCATTTCAAATTATTAAAATTAAAACTCAAATATTTAATAATTCAATGAATTTACTTTGAATTATATTTTAGGCATAATTTGCTCTATTTTAGCTCCCAAAAAAAAATTGCTAGCTAATTTGAATGTGCAAGGTTTTTGTTGCTAGCGGAATTAATAAAAATAGTAGGGGAAAAACAATCGTGGAAAAATTCTTAAAAATTTATGGAAGCTTTCTAAAATTATTATTGGCATCCTAATATTTTCTTATTGGAAGTATATTTGATAATTTGCTAAATCTTAAATTACATAATAAAAATCAAATTTTCTTTAAATCTATGGATTTCATACATTCTTCCCAACTTGAAAAAGATGTCTCCTTGACATCAATTTAGTTTTGCTAAAGTATTCAAATCGAGTATCATTAATAAGAGAGGTATTAAGACTACTTCCTCACTTGTAAAAGAGAGAGCTATTTACCGGACTCAGCTTCATTATGATACATATACAAACATATAGTCTATATATAGCTTCAATTTTAATGGGGTTCCTTACTGAAATCAACTTCGTTAAGTAAGCCCTTATACCTTGGATTTCTAAGTGAAGGTGAACTAAGCAAGACATCTCTGCCTGCCTAGCTACCTCGCAAAACATATTGGTTTGCAGCTAAAGAAACGAAATTGAGTTTAGTTTATTTTCACTTCCAGCTCAAATATGCCTACTAGATAATTATATTCTATATAAAATAATTGTAGATTAGATAGAATAAGAAATCTAAGATACAATCTTCTAAGTAAAGTTATAAGTCATATCTTTCTGGATGTTTATACTAAATGAGAACTAGGATAACATGTAGGGAAGGTCAATTTCTAATTCAGTATTCATCTCAGAAAGCGAACTATACTCAATTAAGAACAAAAAATAGAGAAACCATATAGGAGTATTATAAAATCAAAAAGGAGTATTAGAAAAAAAAAACCTAGCCTCTTTAACCACCCCCAACCCTAGACTGATGCTTTTTACTTTACTTTGTTAAAGTGGCTAGGGTTTGTTTTTTAATACTCCTTTTTTGTTTTATAATATTCCTTTATGACTTCTATCTTTTTTGATTTGAAGGGCTTACTAATACATTTTTGCTTTAATTTTAATAGGGTTATATGGTAAGGAAGGAAGGTTTTCCTAACTCTTTTCAAATTTTAAGTGTAAGTTGATCTACTGTCATACTATGTTACTATTCAAAAATAAATTTTTGGGTTTTGATCATTCTTCAATCCATCATAATGCATTAGGAACTTTCAAATTCATAGAAGATAAATTAAATTAGTCCTATAATAAAATTTTAATACCAAAGTTCTTCTGTTAAACTTCAGTAAAAATTTTGAATGCCAAAGTTCTTCAATTAACTTCTTTGAATAAGTTATAATCATAATAATTCTAAGTTCAAGAAATTATAAATTTTAATTATTCATGCAACTCTATAAATTGTCATATTACTCAAAAATCCTTTATAATTTTTTTGACTAGAATATCTTATTCATTTAATCATATAATGCTCATGTCTAAGATTGATACTTCATATAATACCCTAACTACAAGTATACTAAGTGTTCTAAGAAGGGTGACTTGAGATACTTAGTTTGTCTTAAACTGTACTATGGGTATACAGAAGGATTACCAAGGCTATGGGATTTAGACTACATGAGTTGAATCCTATATAAGGTTCTAAGGATGTGATCAAAATGATCACCCAATATATGTTACTATCTTAATAGAGAAAATCTCATTCTAAGTACTTTAGGTGATTTTACCACAAGGATCTAAGATCAAACTTCTAGGGTTAAGAATGATCATCTAAGTTCCTACCTCAAGGTGTCACAATAAGTTCTTCCTACCTCAGTGGGTTAATATTTTGTTAGGCTTTCAATTACATAAGAGATTCTATTGTAAGATCATCAAGATTTTACACATCTAACATTTAACTTAATAATTTGCACTAAGATCATAAGTTGCATTTGTTAAGTATGAATTGGTTTGATCAGATCAGATGGTTAGACCCATCTGATCACATCATATACTACAATCATGGGATAAAATCAAGAATATTATTAGAATTAAATCATGTTGTAAATCAATACAATTTTATAATTATTCTCATGCTAAAGATCTTATATAGGAAAAAATTGGAGATCTCAAGCTTAAGTCCAGATAGTTAATTACATAAATTTTTTAATAATCTTAGTACTTCTAATACAATGTATTTAAGTTAAATGTCAAATCAGATGTATTATTAAAATTATGCAAGTTAGGATTTAACCCCTAGCCTTACCAATATTAAGACCAATGGTTGATTTATATATCAATGACAAATTAATGTATTATTGATGGAACTTTTTAAATTTAGATTAAGTATCATTTACTTAATCAAGGTCTTAAGATCCTCATGCTCAAATATAGTTTAATATTAATTAAGTACATCAAGGTGTCCAAATAAATGTTAAAGTTTTCTAACATACACCCTAATATTATGAAAGCATAGGAATGTAAAGTAACATAGAATAGAAGATAATTAAGGCTAATAAAATCCTAAAACAAAATAAAGGGATTAATACTTGATTATAAATCTAAATAACCTAAGTTTCATGTAATTTGATTATTAAGATCTACTTAGTCAATACAAGCAACCAAAGATTTTATCATTTAACATTTGACACAAAATATTCAAGTAAACACATAAAGGATTTTAGCACATGCTATTTAGAGTAAAGGATAAATTTTCACATTTGAATTTCACATAAAACTTTATACAATACTTAATTTTACTAAAACTAGGTTTAAATTTGATAAATTTTAGCCCCACTAGAGTCCTAGGGTCTTTAAAATGCGAAAAATGTAAAGTTTCGGCCATTTCGGACAATTCTAGCCAGTTTCGAACAATTATGGGCGCTACGACGCGCTGTGGCTCACTGCAGCACTTTCAGACGCTACGGTGGATTGTAGCGTTGTGGCGGAAAACTTTTCGAAATTTGGGTGCTGCGGTAGAAATCAACGCGATGCTTTTTGGCACTACGGCGTGACCAATCCAAGAGCTGGGTGCTACAGCACCTGATTCCTTGAGGTGCCGACACTACGGCGTGCTGCGGCGCTTTTAGGCGCTGCAGCGAATTTCATTTAATTTCATCAAAATTATTTTATGCTTCTTCAAATTATTATGCCACTGCGACACGATGGGGAGTGCTATGGAGCGCTATGACGGACCCGAATTGAAAACTTCGGGCGCTGCGGTGCGCTATAGCGCCCGACGGTGACTTCGCCTGTGCAAAAACTATAACGGGTCTCTTTTCACACCCAAATACAATCAATTTAGAGAATTCTATGTGTGGTGTCATATATCAATGGAAAGGCCGTTCTAAGACCTTTCCATTGATACTAAAACTGGCATGAACGGATCATTATACCAAGCAAAAATCAAAGTTCTAGCTACTGGTATACAAAAAATACTTTAGTTTTATTGACAAAATTTTAATGGAGGAATGAGCTTCAATCGAACTCATTTAAGTCCGATTGAGGTTCTACGATTACAACTAGATGTTATGTAAGAACTAATGAAAGTATCATTCACAGCATTTTGATAAATTAAGGAGAAAGTAGCCAAGGAAGTAAAGTAAATATGTACCTTAACTTTTAGAAGAGGAAGAATAAAATTCTGTTTTCTTCAAGAACTTTGGAGGAAGGAAGCTTCTTCTTCAACACAAAGCATGGCAATGGAGGAAGGAAGAGAAGCTTCAGCTTGAGGGTAAAGAAAGAAAGGAGATGAGGGCTGAGGCTTTTTTTTAAAGGAGAAGTAGGAGAAGGAGTATGCATAGCCTAAGGGAGAAGGGGGAGACGATTCCTCCTTGGGTGTCGGAATTTGAGGGAGAGGGCGCCGAATAGGAGGGATGGGCAGCCAAAAAAAAATTAAGAAAATGGATTTTCTTAACAAATAGTTATTCATTTATTTTTTAATTTTTTTAATTAGTTAAAAATTCAGATTTAATAAACGCACTCTAAAAAATCCCAAAAATTTACCCCTAGCTAATTTGGGGGTGAGAAATTCAACGGCAAAGTCAAATTTCGATTCTGATGATTATTTAATTATGCTAATTTTTTGGGTATTTAATTATATTAAAATATTCGCAAAAATCTGACGACTTCCAAACGGTTCAAAACATCACCTCTATCTAATTTGGAGGTAACGACCGCAATAGCGAAGATGGATTTTAATTTCGAGGTCAAATTAAATACCCCAATTTTTCTTTAATTAAATATTATTAAAATATTTCAAATATTTGATTTAGCTCTGAATTGCTCCAAATATTTATGGATTGGTTCTAATGACTAGATAAATGTAACAGAATGATAATTAAGATGTAATTAAACTAAAATTAAGTTTGGTAACAATCTTGGGTTGTTACACTCGAGCTCTTCACAGATAGCCAATAGATAAAGAAAGAGGATGGATGGTTTAAAATGTGCCGAAAACAAGCTAGGAGGGCAGCCAGGGTATGGCAAACGCTCCCCTGCCCGTAGCAAGCCAAAAATTTAGCGACTTCCAAATATTCACAAAATATCGTCACTAGCTAATTTGGGGGTGAAGAGTCCTATGGAGAATTCTGATTTTTATTCTTATGCCAATTTAAAGTAGGTATTTTCAAGTTGATTAAAATAATAAAAAATATTCGTCGATTGCAAATAATCTTCAAATTACATCAAACTTCAGGTGTAGATTGCTAATGCTATTATAAGTGTACTGGAAGTAAAATGAAACTAATTGGGCTACCCAATAAGGGGTAATAATACTATGGTTGCTATTATCAGTGCATCATAATCCTCTTCAGCTGAAATATTCACTATGGGGCACATATCTTTGTTCACACAACTTGTCTTCTTCAGGGTAGGGCAATCTTTCTTGAAGTGACATGGCTTTCCACAGTTCCAACAATCAGACTTTATTTTTTCGAGTCTTGATTTTCCTCATCTTGATTTAGAATTGTTTATATTATGACACTGGTCTACACCTCTTTCTCAGTTTTCAGCATTGAATGCTGAAGTAGATGCTTCCCCATGGGATCTTTTTAGCACCTCTTCATTCATCAATAGCCCAACAGTGTCATCGAGTTTTAATGATGCATTTTATAATGAATTATTGATGGATGTAACTAGCCCATCCCAACTGTCCGGCAATGAAAAGAGGAATAACAGAGCTCGAACCTCATCATAAAACTTGATGCCCATCGAACAAATTGACTCGTCAGAGTGTTAAGCCCATTCAGATGTTCAGACACTGAGTAGCCATCCATCAACTTCATATTAAATAGTCTTTTCATCTGGAAAAATTTGTTGGAAGCCACAAACGCTTCTCATAAATTCTTATCAAAACATCCATGAGATATACAGTAATTTTCTCATTAATAATATTAAATTTAACAAAAGAAGACAATGGAAGATGAATCAAACCTTATGTGATTCTATCAAGAACCTCCCAATATTCATATGGCATAGTAGCCGATTTTCTGTCAGCTCCACTTAATGGTAAATACAACTTCTTCTAGTAGAGCAAATCTTTCATTTGCATTTTCCAGAAAGCAAAATTAATGTCTTTGAATTTCTTTATTTTGTGTCTCATTTTATCGGTCATTGCTCTCATTCAAACTAAAAACTTAAGAACATCAAGAAACCTATCACTCCGATACCCTTGTTGTAAGAAGTGCGATCACTGCATCGGAAGCGATTTGAGCTCCATGACTGGGGTTGCGTTAACAGTTACCAAGCAAATAGTCACAAGCATAACAAAATATAGATCACAGCACATACACATGCAGAGGCATAAGCATCCAAATATAAAGGAATTTACATGAAAAACCTAAAGATGGGAAAAACCATAGAGCCACATCACACAGAAATTTCACTATATATCAAAAATATTTTAGAGCTACAAATAGCTTCACCTTCATAAGAACAAAAAAGATCTGCTACTTATATAGCCTCCCAATTGATTTTTTCTCCAGCAAAGAACACCAGCTCTTACTTTAAGATGAAGAAGGAGAGCAACAACCACCAATCTTAGGGTTCTCTCTAATAGCAGCCAAAACACTTAGTTGATCCTTGGTAATATATGAAACTCCTCCATAATGTTTCCTTATGTACCCAACCAATATTTGGATCCCAAATGATCCAAAATACTCCCCAAATTGCTTAGGGCAATGCCTAAACTGGAGCAAATTTTTGCCTGACGCTATGGCACACTGTATCACCCATGTCTCAGGTAACCAGGCGCCAGAGCGCGTTATAGTGCCTGGGTCTCTAAAAACTCTGGCGCTGTGGCAAGCTGTAAAACACCAATTTTTGGACTTCTTCTCACTGTGGTGCGCCAAGGCGCGTTGTAGCTCCCCAGTTGATGGACCTCCTCCCACCATGGCATATTGTAGCACCCTGATCTCTATTTGCTGGGTACCATGGCACGCTACAACGTGCCATGACCCGCTGTGAAGTCTATTGTTGCTCATCTTCCCCCAACTTGTTTCATATTGCCTCAGAATCTTCCGGAAGCTCATCAGAGCTCCAATAGCACCTTCATGATGATCTGAATGGTTTCCATATCCCAATAAAAGTTTATCTTATAGAAAAAAGAGAAATTATGGATAAGTGAGGGGTTAAAAAAGAGGAAGAAAATCATTAAAGGTAACTTAAGAAGAAGAGTTCACATAATGAATTCTTCGTAGTTCTTAGGATATGCTCTAATCCATAATGGGAGAGGAAGAAGGAGCCAAACAAACATAGCTTATAAGTAAAAAGGAGCATATTGAAAATCATACTTTGGGAAGCTAATCGTATACGAGATGGTCTTGCTATTGATGTTAAGCTTTATGTTGATTAAAGAGCTATTTTGAAGGTGCACCACAGCACCCGATCGCTAGAGAGGCGAGCTCTATAGCGTGTCGCAGTGCCCGGTCACTAGAGAGGTGAGCGCTATAGAGTGCTGCAACACCAGTCACCAGAAAGGTGGGCGTCATAGCGTGTCACAAAGCCTGATCATTAGAGAGGCAGACTCCATAGCAGACTGCAATGCCCGATCGCCAGAGAGGTAGGCGCCACGGTGCACTGTGGTGTGGTGTCCGCGGCTTAGTTGGCACAAATATGAGCTGTCTATTAATATTCTTTAAGCCCTTTTTTTAGAGTTTAGGGCTGATACAACCAAATTTAGAGAACCTCTATTAGGGTTAGGTGTGTGGCGTCTGCTCCATCAAAGAAGAAGAAGGATCATAATGGTTTGTTAACCCTAAATCGTTGTAATCTCCTCAAATAGTGAAATTTTTCTACTTTCCTTCCTGTGGATGTATGTGTTAGTACCAAATTACATAAATCTCTTATATTATGCTGTGATTGTGTTTACATGTGGGTTTTCTTTATTTTATTTTTATTTTGCCCATCATGTACAAGCTTTTGTTTCACATTGTTTGAACCCCTATCTCCAAAGATCCCAACAAGTGGTATTAAAGAGAGGTTTCTTTGTGTGTGCTTTACTACTAGGGTTTTGTAATGAGCTATGTACTGTTTATAATTGATCTTTGTAAAGCAAAGGAAAACATGGGAGATATAGTAGAAGAGGTGGCTGGAACTTTGTCATCATCAGTGGTGGAGAGTTCTCTCCACCAAGTTGTGACATATCCAACGAAGATTGATGTGATCAAGTTTGATGGAAAGAGCAACTTTGGTATGTGGCTATGCAAAGTGACAGACGCACTATGAACACTAAATCTGGAAGATGTTCTTGATGACAAAAAAGAACTGGAAGAAATTTTGATGAGAGATTGGAACAAAATGAACCGTAGTGCATGCGGTTTAATCCAATACTATTTAACCCAGGAAATCAAGTATGTACTAATGATGGAGAGTTCGATGTGGAAGCGATAGAATTTTCTAGGGAGCAAGTACCTGATGAAGAGTTGGATAATTGAATCCACATGAAAGGGCAGCTCTATCGATTCCAGATGAGAAGGGGAATCTCCATAAATGAGCATCTTAATGAGTTCACAAAGTGGTTGGTGGATTTGCTATATCTAGATAAAACTGTGGAGGATGAAGGTAAGGCTCTACTAATGTTGAACTCATTATCATATGAGTTTGACCACTTCACCATGACATTGATTCATGGGATGGATGCTCTAAAGTATGAGTAGGTGACTACAGGCCTTGTAAACTATAAGCTTAGAAGAAGGGATAAAGAGTCCACTAAATCAAATATGGCAGAGGCTCTTACACTCTAGAGAGAAAGACTAAAAAGGAAAAAAGCAATGGCCAAACAAGAATGCATATATTTAGAAGAGAGCAAAATCAAGAGTCCGGAGCATTGGGTGCAATCAGTGTGTGTTATGTATAGAGACAAGACATTGGAAAAAAGGTTGCCCAAAATTGAAAGAGAAGCAGCGGGCAAATGGATCTTCTGAGGTAAAGGCTAATGAGATTCAAAATTTGGTGGAGGGTTCAGACCTGATAACTCTCATTGGATTATGGATACGAGTGCAATTTATCACACATGTTCTCAAAAAAATTAGTTTTATTCGTGTAGAGAGATGGACTGTGGTGTAGCCAGAATGGGGAATGATGTTACTTGCCAGATTATAAGAGTTGGAAGTGTGTTTATTAGAACACATGCAAGGACAGTTCAAGAACTAAAAGAAGTCAAACATCTACCAGAGGTCAAGAAGAATATTTTGTCTATTGGGGCCTTAGTAGCTAAGGGCATTAAGGTAGTGAATGAGGCTGGAGTCCTGAAGATCAGCAACGGTGCAATGACTTACTTGAGAGAATTAGACAGCAGAATCTCTACTACCTTCAAAGAAGTTCAATGACAGGTTCGATAGTTGTGGTAGAAGATTCAGATGATGCCATGACATTGTGGCATATGCGGCTGGCACATTCAGGAGAGCCTTCATTGAGAGCATTGGAGAGATACTGATTAATTAAAGATATAACTTCTTGAAAATTACAATTTTATGAGCATTGTATATTTGACAAGAAAATATGCAGCTAATTTGGTGTTGGCCTCCACAACACCAAAGATATACTTAAATATGTACACACTGATGTTTGGGGACTAATGAAAACAATATCCTTTGGTGGTTAGAGATATTTTATTTCTTTTATAGATGATTAGTCCTAATTTGTATAGGTGTACACATTGAAGAGAAAATCATACTGGATGTTTTCATAAATTGGAAGAAGATGGTGGAAAATCAAACGGGCAAGAGAAACAAGAGGATCCGATCAGATAATGGCGGAGAATATACTTATGATTCTTTTGTAAAAGAATGTCAGAATTCAGGGATTGAATACCACTTCACAGTGAGAGAAACACAGTAAAAAAATGAGGTAGCAAAATGAATAAATCATACTTTAGTGGAAAATGTATGATGTATGCTGTCCAATGCTGGGTTGGAGAGTGCCTATTGGGCATATGCCTTAGATTATGCTTGCTACTTGGTGAACCATCTATCATATGTCACACTTAACAAGAAAACCCTTATAAAATTGTGTTTTGGACATCCTACTACAGATTATGATCAACATAAAATTTTTGGAAGCCCAACTTATTATCATGTTAGAAAATATAAGATAGAACCGTGGGCAAGGAAGTCAATTTTTGTGGGCATTCGATGCAGAGTGAAAGGCTACAAGTTGTTTGATCTAGTTGATAAGAAGATTACGATGAGTAGAGATGTCACTTTTGATGATGAGTTTTTCTTGAGACTAAGAAGTTCTATTTAGGTGGAGGATAATACATAGACTCTTGTAAGCAGGAAAATAGTAGAATTTGATACCACCCCTTTTGTTCCACTGAAGTCTTCACATCACATCAAATATACTCCTACATATGAAGGCCACATTAGTGATGTGGAAAAACAAACTGATATTGATTGTGAAACTCTAGTTTAGGTGTCGATTGCGAGAAATAAACCTAGAAGGAATGTAACACAATAACTATTTTGGCTCAAAGACTGTCACTTATACATTTTCCATATTGGAGGATGAGGTTCCATCCCATTACAAAGAAGCAGTGATAGGCTCAGAAAGAAATTTATGAAAGCAGGTGATGGATGAAGAGATTGAGTCTCTTCAGAGAAATGAGGCAAAGTGGCTAGAGAAACTCCCTCCATGAAGAAGGGCTATTTGTTTCAAGTGGTTGTATGCGAAGAAAGAAGATTCTTCAAAAGTTGTTGTGCGCTACAAAGCTAGATTAGTGAACAAAGGCTTTGCTCAAAAGAAAGGAATTAACTATGTTAAAATTTTCTCCCTAGTTGTTAAACACTCATCAATCCGCATGCTCTTAGCTTTGGGGGCACAGTTTAACCTACTGCTTGAGCAACTTTATTTTAAAACAACATTCTTGCGTAGAGAATTAGAAGAGTAGATCTTTATGGCACAGCCCCCAGGGTGCATTGGGGCAGCAAAAGGAGACTTGGTATGTAAACTGGACAAGTCTTTTTATGGCCTAAAGCTATCACCAAGACAATGGTATAAGAATCTTGATCAGTTCATATAGAATGAGGAGTACCAAAAATCCAGTTTGATCACTATGTGTATTTCAAAAGATTATCTCAAGGTAAGTTCCTTTACCTACTTTTGTATGTCGATGATATGTTGGTGGTGACTTCAAATCAATCTGAGATAGATCACATGAAAGAACAATTGTTGAGGATCTTTTAAATAAAAAAGTTTGGAGAGGCAAATAAGATATCGGAGATGGAAATCTGTAGGGACAGAAAGGCGAGAAAGATTTGGCTTACCCAAAAAGGGTATTTGGAAAAGGTGCTAAAGAGGTTTAGAATTGATTGCTCTATAATGTATGTGAGTATAATACCTCTATCATCCCACTTTCGTTTAACTGCAGAGCTTTGTCGAAAAAAAGATTTTGAAAAGGAATAAATGCACTTAGTGTCTTATGCTAGTGCGGTAGGAAGCTTGGTGTACACTGTGGTTTGCATTATACCAGATTTGGCTCAAGTAGTTGGAGTCATAAAACGGTATATGCATAATCCGGGGAAGGATCATTGGCAAGCAGTGATGGGGATAATTCGGTATTTTAAAGGTGTCGGATTATGTGAATTACTATTTTAGAAGTAGTATTCAATAGTTGGTTTGTGTGTTAGATATGTGGATTCCAACTATACCAGAGATTTAGATTGAAGACGATCAATGACTGGGTATGTGTTCAATTTAGCAGAAGGTCCAGTAGGGCGAAGATCGACTCTACAGTCTACAGTTGCCCTGTTTACGACAGAAGTTTAATATATGGCAGCTACTAAAGTATTCAATGAAGCTATCTGGATAAAAGGATTCTTGGAGGATTTTGGTGCGAAGCAACAAGAGGTAGTAAGTAGTTCATTGTGATAGCTAGAGTTCTATATTTTTAGCTACTAACCTGATCTGCCATGCTCACACATAGCACATAGATGTGCAACATCATTTTGTTCTGGATATCATTGAAGAGGGTGAGATTTTACTAAAGAAGATAGACACCAAAGACAATCCAGCAGATATGTTGACAAAAATGCTCACGATTTAGAAATTCACCCATTGTAAAGCTTTGGTGGATCTGGAGAAGCATCTATAGGCTTCTCATTTGTTGGAACTACAAATAGCTTAATACTTTTGGGAGGGGGATATGTAGGCAACTAAATTGGTGCAACTGCAATGATGGAGAGCATATTGGATTCAGCTCTCATGTGGTATACATGAGATATGAGGTGGAGATTATTGATTAAATAGTTGTTTTGGAATTGCGCCACAGCGCCCGGTCGCCAGAGAGCCCGGGAGCTTTATCCATATTGGAATAAATGTGAACACAACGGAGTCGCAAGGTCTTAAGAACATTTTTAAGGCAATGAGTAACTAAAGAAGAACCACTGGCTGCCGTGAAAAGTTGTCTGCCGGTTCCAAGTCAGGTTTGAGTCAACTTAGTTCAAAAAAATTGAAATTTTTAAATTGAGTCTGACTGGAACTAGTTCGAATTTGAATCGAGTTCTAGTCATTTTGAATAAAGTCAAATAAGATTTGAGTCATGATGTTCAACTCGAACTCGACTCGAAAATTTCGAGTCGAGTCAAAATATTTTGGGTTTGAATTCGAGTTTCGAGTCAAATTGCTAGCCCCATCTCAATATCACATGTACAAGTGAACTTGATGATAAATACCTTCTTAAAGGGTGAACAAGCTGGAATCTAGGAGGGTTTTATAGAGTAACTACTCCTAAAGGAGGTGCCCACAAGATGAGGATAAGAATCATGAGAACACTTGCGGCGATCTGAATCTCTTATGTTAGATTGGCAATTGTATAGTTAATAAAATAAAATCGTAACTTTAGGGATACAAGTATTATAATAATGGATTGTAGGAGTATCATGTTGGCAACATTGCCGACCATATTAGTAAAAAAGTACATGAAATAGTATTCTTAAGAGATTATACCAATCAAATTAGTAAATAAAGGTACAAAAAATCAAAATAAAAATGAAGTAGGTGAGTAGGACGACATTATTGATTAAGAAATAATTAATAAACTAAAATAATTAAAAGATTAAAATAATAGATATGATCTTTGTTGCTACAAATAATTAAAATTGAGTGTGCATAAGATAGAGTTGTGTTTTACATTATGCTATAAATCTCCAACTGTTTTAAAATAAAAAAGGATATTTGTTATTTGGCTCATGAACTGTTTCCCAAAATAATGGATGACTAGAATATTTTTTTTAAATATTGAACTCATATATACGGTGTACAAATATAATATGAGGGAGATCTAAAAGGAATGTCAGGTGATGCACGTATCTCTGTGCCACGATTCCGCTAAGGCTGCTCCTAAGCCTGATGAAATATGTGTAAAGCTCCATAGCAGTCACTCTTAACAATAATATCATCCAATTTGTGAATGTTATCTTGAATGGCATGTCTGAGCAGAAAAGAGCCCTACAAGCAATAACCATCTGGCCCCGATCATCTCGAACAATAACACCAATGTAAGCGTCATGATCGTCATATCTGAATGACGCATCAGTTTTGGCCTTCAGCCAATGGGTAGGGGGCGCCATCTATTAGTAGTAGAGGGGCCCGACACACTTAGTTTAAGTGTAAAAGATGCAAGGCCTTTTTCTAGGTAAGAAAAAACATTTCCATTTAACTAGTTTCACTATTACTAACTATTGATTAAATAACACTTACCAAATTAAATTCTTAATAGAATTGTATGTGTTTGTTAAAACTGTTCTTTATTGCAAAATTTATAAGGAAAACCAATTAGGTTGACTAGGTGGTATGCATATGAATCATTTAAATGAATATTATGAATTTGTTGAAAGTTTGATCTATGTAATTTAATTAAATTGATGGAACTTAGCAAAATCTAGTTATTCTCAGTTATTTCTTACTATTTTTTGTGGGTCCCTAATAGAATTATTTTGCTAATTTGCAAAGGATTTTTCTATGTGCAGATGGTCTATAATAGCTTCACATTTGCCTGGACGGACAGATAATGACATTAAGAATTATTGGAATACAAAATTAAAGAAGAAAGTATTTGGGGTGTCACCAAATCAAAGAAAACTAAATCATCAGCTCATTAAGCATCATAATCATCAACTAGCACCACTTGAACATAATAATCTCAATACTGCCTCTAATTTTCACAGCTTTTCATCCAATCCTTCTAATTACAACCCAAACGATTCATCTTCATTGGTTCAAATGTGGCCTTCTCAACCAAAGTTCAATAGCAACTTTCTCATTTTTGGAGGAGACCAAAGCTTTATCTCTTCTGAAATAAGCTTTGGGAAAAGTCTAGAGTTTGAGCCAGTTGATAATTATTCTCACTTTACTGAATTGGGAGAACAAAAATTTCTACTTGATGGTATTTTGAGAGAAGAAGAAGAAGAAGAGGCTACTGCTTTGATAATATCTGAGTATGAGGAGACTAAGCCAATAATTAATCTTAAAAGCCACTACTTTGATGATCCAATTAGGGCAACTGAGGTAAAATGGGCCAACATGAAGACACAAGAAAGTGTCATGTATTACTACTAAGAGCTGCAGAAAATCATGATTAGTTGGACAAAGTTATTAGCTGGGTTTTCCATATATATATATATATATATATATATATACCGGAATATGTGTTTTGATTTGTGTATATATTATAGTTGCAGTGTGATTTCGGAAAAGCATTAAAACTTTTTCTCATTCATTTAAGAAGTCAGATAAGTTGGATTTCAATTATCTAAAAGATAAAAGTTATGATGATCTTTTAGCTATTTGAAATCTAACACAAGATGAGGCGAGAAAAAGTAAACTATATCGTCTCTATATGATATTTGTTATGTTTTGTTGAGTTTATTATGTACACTTAATAATATGTTCTTAGCGATAAATACAATATTCATAGTATTCGTGCAGACTAATAAATGTAATTAGTACATTGAAAAAGTAAGGCTTTATGGTGTTGGAAAATAAAGTTAGTGCTTACCTTTGTCAAGTCATGGTAGGGTAGGCAGTACATGAACTGAAAAAGGCATGTATGATTGATGTTACTTATATTAGTACAGTACTCTAAAACTGAAGGATGCTGCTCTGAAGTCATGTTAAAAGCTAAAAGTTTTTTTTTTTTCAAAAATAAAAGAATACTCTATGATTCAAATACTTCAAATGAGGCCGACATTCAACTCGTGGCCCGTTAGAGCATCAGTTTAGTAGTATCCTCCATTAGTGTATGTTCTATATAAGATCCAGGGGGCAGTCGTTAATCGACATATGTGATCCACAAACTACATCACGATCAATCGCCTCTATAGCCCGCATAAGCATCCAAAATGTACGAAAAACTGCATAATAAACTCGATAGGGTTCGAATTTAGAACCACCCAAGAACCCTCACAAAAACAAAGTACAGTCAATCCACAAAGAGCCATCCCAATAGGAATTCTCCCGTATGCAGAAGAACGTAACCAGTGAAGAAAAAAATATATCCCGAACCTTTAGGGGAGAAGAAAATTTACATCCCATGACAAGCAGGAGCAGTAGTAACAATAGAGTAGTCGCTGATGCTGAATTGCGAACCAAATTCAACGATCCGAAAAAAAAAAAAAAAAAAAAAAAAAAAGCTAGATTACAGTTACATAAGAGATGTTTTCCAATAGTCAAGGGCATAGTTTGCTACTATGTTATCTGAAATACAACCCTAGTTTTTACTGGTAACGTTAATATTGCAGCTAATATTACTAATCAACATATTGGTGCCTCTTGAGCCTTGCTTAAAGACCCTTGTGTTTCTTTCATACCATATTTCTTGAATTAAAGCACCAATCGAGAGAAGAGCTGCCCATTTTTGCCATTTATTGAGAGCAACACAGTCTTCCAGAACTTGAGAAAGGGAGGGAGACATTAAACACTTGTTTGCATACGGGAAGATTCTCTTAAAGATCTCTAAGCAGTATGTGCAAGAGAATAAAAGATGACTGAGATTCTTATCTGAATTGCCCAACAAACAAAAGGAATTGTACTTAATACCTATAGAATTGAGAATGTCTTTAGTCTTGAACTTCGAACAAATAACTTTTCAAATAATACATTTGAATTTAAGATGGAGACTTCTGATTTAAATAGTCGTCCACCACCATAAATCGAAAGATAATAGTATAAAAGCTTGTGAGCATTTCTGAGAGAGAGAGAACAAGAATCTTTGAAAAAATAATTGTCATCATTGTCTCTAACTATATATGGATGAAGGACACTTGCAACCTTAATCATATTTCTCCATAATAGAGAAGCAGAAGAATTCTTAGCATTAGACCCTTCAAATAATTTCAACTTGTGAGATTTCCACCATTCAGTAAAAAGAGAATGATCACACAAAAAGTGCCAGCATATCGACATTTTGTAGCTTATGAGAAGTTTCCAGAGACAAATAATTCGCATCCCCCTTTTTCTCAAGGAGCAGCCATAGAATCCCAGCCTAAGGTGTGAAGCTTTTTAACGTCTGAGCCATCATCAAGAAATTTGGCACAAATGGACTGAATAATTTTAGGATAGCTATAGGAATACGCACAAATCTAAACCAATGAATAAGCAAACACCAAATAGAGAACTTAAGCAATTGCAACAAGTCGGCGAGAGGAAGGTTCTTTTGAGCACACCCCGCAATCCAAGCGTAAAATTTATCCACTAAGGAATTACAATATTCTAATTTAATGCTAGTGAACATGATAGGAAGACCCATTTATTTTACAATTTTCAACTTGCTTGGAGAAAAAAATAAAAGATTTAGTAAGATTAAGAAAGAGGCCCGACATCTCAAGGAAAGTGTCAAGCATCTTTGATAACGTGAAGGGTTGAGAGTTCAACGGACTTAATTCATTAATCCCTTCAGCTCCCAAGGTTATTTTAAGAGAAAAATAAATCATTTCAACTTCCCAAACAACATAAAAGGGATTATTTAAGGAATTTGCAATAAAAAACTCTAACTTCAAATGATGATTAAGATGGAAAGTTAATGAGAGAAAAAGAGAAAATTAATCTGAGTTAGTCCTTGGATTGAAAGGGGAGATCGGTATTTAAGGATACATCAAAAAAACAGGAGGAATCTTTTGAACCCCTAAAGAGGATTATGAACCCTAGCCACCATCGAAGAATTTTAGGAGTTGCTAAAGAGAAAATTTGCAGGCCAATAAGAAGAAGAGAAATACAGTACCGGGAAGAAGAACAGAGAAATGAGAGAAGAAAAGACGAAGAGAATGCTGGAAAGCTTTTCCTGCATATCGTATTTGTAACCCTGTTTTGTTATTCTCTTATCTTGTAAGAATGCAATGTGTTCCATATGATATTCTTGTATTTCCTTTTTGTTTCTATTATAATGAAAGCCTAAAACCCTATTTTGGGGAGAATTAGACTGAAACTATGAGATGTATGTAATCCTTGTGCATGTAAGCAATTTCTCAATCTAATGAAATGATATATGAGTTTTGTGCTAATTTTATTTGTGTTCGAAAGAATAAAAAAAAAACTTGAAACTATTTTATTTGAATTTTACTATAAAATCTTCACTGAGCTAGTTGATCATCTCTGATTTAAAACAAATGCACTAAGAGCATGTAAGCTATGAACAAAGTGATATAAGTTTTTTGAGCTTTATTACTCATGCAGATTGCTTGAAATTGGATATTCAACTCATCTGACATATGAAGAATAATCTAAGAAATTCTCTGAGCTCTGTGCTCATTTCAAAACTTAAATTTAGAGAGTTGGGGGTGTTTCAAGCAGTGGACGATGTGACATATGTTCTCATATTCTTCATTGCTTATCTCTATGTTAAAGTCAGAATTTAGACGCACGTGAGCCGAATAATGAGCTCCATTGCTCACTTATGACCTAAGCAAGAAAAATCAAAGTGCGTTAAACCATGAATGATGTGGCATAAACTCACAGAGCTTCATTGCTTGTTTCCTTAGCTAAGTCAGAAGTGGATGCGTGTGAGCCATGAACGAATTAGGATTTTGTGATCACTAATTAATTTATAAATTTTATTACTTTGATGTAAGAATAATATTTATCCCTAAATTGATAACAAAATTATCTATGTGCTAATGAGAACCTTAATGAGTTCCATATATAACTAAATAGAGCAAAATTACAATGAAATGTTAAATTGGTAATAGTAGCCCCTTGATAAATAAAATGATAATAAAAGAGAACATTAGAAATTCAAAAAATTAAAGAGATATCATGCACAGGATTACTGCAATTTGTATGTTCAAACCCTGATTCTCCCAATCTTAGTCAAACTAATCAACAAAATATTTTAGCATAATCTAGTTTAATATAGCTTAAAAATCCTCACAATAATTATTCAAACATTATTGAAAAGAGGAAGTAAGTGGTAACTAGCACACACTATTCTCAGAGGACGAAAAAATCTCGAGAATTAATAATTCATATATACTTCAAACCATGTGCACTTGTGCGTTCACATACACACATAATTTTTAGGTTTGTCAAGTTCTTGGCACCGTTGCCAAGTGACGGTTGTTTGAATAAATTTTTTACTAAATAATGATTTGAGCATTTATTTTTCTTCTATTATTTAGTTTTTATTTTCATTATTTTTTATTATATATGGGGTATCCATATTTGATAACAATGCACAATAACAATCCATATGAGTGAAGATTATGTGAGGGAGCACATTCAAGTTTTGATTGTAATACAAATAACCCTTTTGCATCTTCAAAAACAAAGCCCATTAACAATATTGATTATGATTACAACTTCCAACAATATTTCACTTACCCTAAGTTGAACATTAATAACACAAATTAGACAAATGAGCAATCACACTTAGAAAAATATATGGAAGAATTTTATGGGTTTGTGAATAACTATATGCAACAAACTAAGGCAAAACTAATTAAGCACAAGCAAAATTCAAAAGATCAAGAGAGTGCATATAAGAGAATTTAGGCTCAGTTAGAATTTATAATACAACAATTGATTAAATCTGCCTAAGAGGTAGTTGCAAATGAGCATATAAGGAAACAAGATCAAGAAGTGTCAATGTGTAGGGAGGAAACTTTAACTCAAATAAATGATGATATTAAGGAAGAGTTAGAGTACCAATTTAAATTAGAACATTCAGAAATGCCACGAGATTTCCAAACAGAAAAAGTTGATTAAAAGCAACCTGAAACTTATATCCCCTACACACCTCAAGTGTATCTATCTCATTGTTTGGAAATAGGTGAAACATTAATTAATATGGAACAAATAAATTGATAAAATGTTGTGAAGATGTAAAAGCCATTCGTAACATCTCCAAATTCATAAAAACCCCTAGAAATCTTGATGATAGTTATGTGTAAGTTGAATTTGTGGAGAATTGCTTGAAATATATTGATGAGCCCCATAGTTATTATCATTTTCTTTCTTAAAATTTGAGTTTTTAGTAAGTTTAGCTGTTATTTTAGTTTGTTTTATGTCATTTTAACATAAAAATGATTAAATCAACAAAAAATGAATTTTTAATGAAGAAGGGTGCCCCAGTGCGCTACAGCGTTGTAATGCCCTGACGTCGGGTTAGTGCTGTAACAACCCTAGTGTTGTTATCAGTTAATTAGTGACCTAATTTACTCTAATCTTTTCCCATTAGTCTTATAATAGTAATAGGAGCTTCTATTTCAATTTTTATGCGATTTGGAGATCGTTTGGTAACTTCCAACATTTTCTGGTTTTTTGGTAGTTCTGAGAATGCCTAATTTATTTAGACCTCAGAATTGAAAATGGAGTCCACCATTAGACTCACCACACCCAAATTAGCTATGAGTGGTATTTTGAAAGTGTTTGGAAGTCGTTAAATTTTCCTCGAATATCTTAATAATATTTAAATACACAGAAAATTAAGATAATTAAATTGACCTCCAATCAAAAATTTGATTATATTTATGAGTTCCTCACACCTCATTTAGATAACAGTGAATTTTTGGAATTTTTCAGAGTGCGTTTGGTTATTTAATTATGATTAATAGATTGTGTATAAATAAATTAATTAATTAATTAAAGTAAATAAATAAATATATATATAATATATTTAATAATTAAATTTCTATGGCTTATTTCAAACCGCGAAGATCCGCTGTGCAGGCCAGTTCGGCGCGCAGCGGATCAACGCAAGCTGGGGTGTCATTTTTATTTTTGATCCAATCGAACGGCCTGGGTTCAATCCGCGTTTTCCTTGCGATCTAGCCGTTGGATCGTCAAAAGGATTGGAGGGCTGGGATCATTTTGCTGTACGTCTTCTTCAGTCATTTGTGATTGTGCTTCTGCCAAAGGGAAATGGAGGTGTGATTGCCTTGTTTGTCTTTTTCTTCCTCAATTAATCTGCCATCCTTCGCATTTCCCTCATTAACTCACTCTGAAAGCTAGGGTGAAAGCTAGAGGCTGCTGGAAGAACTCTTGGACTCAGAGCTTTGGCCTACCATTCCTTTCTTCTTTCTTGGACTTAAGGAACCACTCCTCTTAATCATTCCTTAATTGCTTGTATTCTTCCAGTCTTATTCATTCCATTGCCTTTATGTTTATCAATCGAGCATTCTTAAGCTCGATTGAGCTCGGATTTGTTAATTCCCGTATTAGGGTTAGTCGAGGTCTGAATGGCTATACCTAGGACATCACCTAGTAGATATCGTGGTCACTAAGTGACATTGATTTCAATCTTGGAAGAACGGCCTCGGCAAGATCTTCTCGTGGGCATGCGGGCTATACCAGGGAGTCTAAGGAGTTCGCTGTTTAACCTAACTTTAATACGTCTGTGCTCTTTTCCATCAGGGATGAAGTAGCTTAATCTTCAGGTTGAACCACAGATTAGGGATCTGTTTGGACCGTGCCAGTTCATCCTACTTAGCTGTGCCTTCGTTCGATCCCTGTCGTTTCCTGTGGCGACACGCATCGCATTATGTAGCTGAATCCCGTGCCTAGCGGCGTGTGGAATTATGCATGCCGTCAGCCGTCTTCTCCTATTTTCGCGCCCATCTTATCTTTAAATTTTGCGCCTTAATGATTATTGCCGTCTATTAATTTTTGTGCTGATATATATTAAATGATTATGAATTATTTCTTAATGATTAATTAATACAAATTTCATTTAATTGTAACTTTAAATATACGCATTCAAATAATACAAAATTATATATCATTTTAATCGTAAAAACAAGTAGATTAATAATATGTAATTTAATTTTTATTTTGATGAATGTTTTAATTAGCCATTAATTTAGATTAATTAATTAATTGTAAATTAATTTCATCATTTCAAGTGATCTAATTTGATCATTTAATATCCAATTTAAATGATAAAATGGTCTTTTTTACTCACAAAAATGTGATGAATAATAATATAAAATTAAATTTGATGTTGGAACCCTAATTTTCTTAATCACTTTTTAACCCTAATTAGGAGTCCCAGAAATCCTAATTTTCCAATGTTGTCCAAATTTGACCTACTTAGTGTTATTTTTCTTCATATATTATAAGGATTCTAAATTTATGTATATTATTTTCATTGGATAATAATTATTGATTTTAGGTTCTTAGCTACTAATTAGTGTTATTATGATAAATTTTTTCATATTATAGGTATTTTAAAATCTTAGGATAGTTAACATGTCATATTATCTTCTTCCCATGTCAATTTATATCGCATGTGATTGAGCTTAGTTCTCATTATTTTATATACTTGAATCAATTGCAAAGTGCTTGATTCACTTTTCAACCCTAGAATTGATTTACAACATGATTTATAGTTGATCCCTATATCTATTTGTTACATCTATTAAGAGTAGTTAGCCTTAATACTTTTGTAGTTGTTGGTTATGAATAACTAGGAATAACTTTAAGTGACTAGATTAGAGATTAGTTCATTTTACCTTAGTCCTTAAGTCTTCACTTGAGTTCTTTAAGAACTACTAATAGGAGTCCTAAATTCATTTAGAATAGTTTAGGAATCCTATTGATTTCCTTAACCCTTAACTCTTAGAAAATATAGAACTTGTAGTTTATAATTCTTGTATTCCTCTACTTTAAGCCTTTCATTTTACTTTAGCCTAACTAGATTAGTATTTGATTTGGATAGATCCTTCAAATAATAACTTAGCTATAAAAATTTAGTGAATTGAACCTTAACTTCTATTTCCTTTAAGTTTAATAATTTTATAATCACAATCCTTTCCAACTAGTCACCTAAGATATGATCTAATTAACCTATTTAAATCTTATGGTTTAGGACTAGAATATAACTAATTTCTATTTGTATTATTATACTTATAAACTAATTTGTCATCTCATAAAAATGAAATGAAATTATTATTTTTAAAACCCCAATTACTACTATTATTTACAATTAACTTGAGATCAATATCTCAAAGTTAATTAGAAGCTCAATTAGCTCTAATCATTAAGTAGATCATTAAAATTAAATAATTTTGGATATCACTTAATTGTAATTATTGAATATTCCTTGAATACTTGATTAGTTTTGAGCCTTATTCATTTGAATCATTCATATAAGATATTGTGCATGAATAAAACTTTCACATTAAAAATTATAGGGGTTTACATTGTTGGTTAAGCTAAGGGCAAGCTAATTAGGAGTTATAAGGAGACCTCACATTCTCAGAGGGTGAATGTGAGTATTTTTTTTTTAACCCACTTTCCTTTACTTGTTAAACAGACGCATTTAACTCCTCGCTCATTCTGTATTTTCCCGTAGAATGAATACTTTCATAAAATAACTTTAATCATTTAAATTAAGAGATCTTCTACAATCTTATTGATTGTTAAGACTCATCATAGCTTTTAGATATGTTACTTTTCATAGTTCTAGACTATGTTAATCTTAGACTAATAGTCTAAGATTTTCCTTCAATTTCCATACTTTACATTTTCCATGTTTTAGTACTGTACTTTATATATTTTCAGTTCACTTAGATTACAGTGAATATTATTATAATTTCATTTAAATGCTTCACTGTCTTCTTTTCCTTACTTAGCATAAGTTTATTGAATATATGTATGCTTTATTTCATTTATTTTTATATGCACTTTAGTACTTTTCTAGCCTACCTAGGATGCTTTAACCCTTACTTTAATTAGAGGCTAGAATATTAAATTATGTGAGTATTCTTACTCACTTTACTTTTTCTATACTTTTCCTTACTTTCTTTTCCATACTTTTATGCTTTCATTTTGCACCCTTGCTTTTGCTTAGATTGTAACTAGTTGTGATATCCCAAAATGAATAATAAAATGTTTAGCCTAATCATAAATTGTACATAGATTATTTAGTCTAAGTATATTTTCTTTTTATTGGCTTTGTCCCTATCACATTTAAATACTAAAATATGATAGATCAGGTGCACTTGGAAGCTAGTGGAGCTGGACCAAGCGAAGAATTATAAAATTTGCTTTCGCTTAATAATTTAATTATTTACTTTACTTTAAAAGTGAGAGAGAGACATTTATTTTTTACTTTTTTACTATTTATTTTGGCTTGTAATAATTAAAGTTATTTATTTTGTATTTAGTATGCTTGTGTTGTAATTTAAATCTTTTACTTAAATTGTAGTGCATACCTATCTAGAATTTAGTTGTTAATTTCTTATTTTTAAATTTTGTAAATAATGTAAGATGCGTGTATTCTATGATAGAAAATTGCTTCATGTGTTTTTCCACATAAAATTATTAGAATCGGGAATAAGCAATTTCATGTAACAAATTGACTTAATATTAGTTTTAGATTGTTAATCTTTCCAATTAATCTTCCATTAAATGGAAGACTTATATGTTGATGTTTATGTGTTCCTCTTTAGCAAATACAATAGAGTCATGTTGAAATATATATTAGAATTGGAAATAAGCAATCTCATGTAACATATTGACTTAATATTATTTTTATGTTGTTGAATTCCTTCTATTATAGGATTATTTAGGAAAGATTATATGATTTAATTGATATATATATATATATATATATATATATATATATATATCATAATGTGCACTCTTATTGTATGAGCATATCATTATCATCTCCATATTAGAAAATGAAATTTCTTTATGCACATACATTCTTAATTCATATTCATTATATGTACCTCATACATTTTCTCATTTCTTTCCAAGTATTCTCCCATCTTAACTTAAGACCCTCATCTAAATCCTAGTCAAGCACAGCATCTAATGATTAGGGTTAGCTTCCTTCTAATCCAGTATTAGGTATTATGATGACGTATCAATGTTGAGTTTAGCTACTACTCAATATTGGGGTCATCACAAGTGCAACTAACCTAGCATTGGGGGTTACTGAGACTCCTCACCTTGGGTTAGATGTGCTAGTCCTAAGAGATTATATAAAAATATAAATATTTGAAAATATATTTTATTTTACTGAAGTGTTATATGGGCACTATATAAAACAACAGAGGAGCTAGGCACGTCTACCCAATCATCTAAATTGAAGGCTCCTAAATAACATACACCCTCACTCTCAAGGACATATATAGTTTTATGATCTTTCCATAGCCTACCCTGGCTCAACAGTATGTACAGACTCCAATCCTTATTGAGTGAACCTCTATATATACATTTCATGTTTATAATTATTTCAGGCATCAATGTCTTATCTGAATGATATGTTTAAATGGATTTGGAGCATTATTGAAAAGAGGAAGTAATTAGTAACAAACACACACTATTCTTAGAAGACGATAAAATCTCAAGAATTAACTATTCCTATATACTTCAGACCACGTGCACTTGTGTGTTCACACACACATAACTTTTAGGTCTGTCAAGTTTTTGGCACCATTACCGAGTAACAGTTGTTTGTATTGAATAGATCTTTTATTAAATAGTGATTTGAATATTTCTTTTTCTTTTATTATTTTTAGTTTTAATTTTCATTATTTTTTATTATATATGGGGTATCCATATTTGATAACAATGCATAATGACAATCCATATAAGTGCAAATTATGGGAGGGAGCATATTCAAGTTTTGATTGTAATACAAATAACCCTTTGGTACCTTAAAAAGCAAAGCCCATTAACAATATTGATTATGATTACAACTTCCAATAATATTTTACTTACCCTAAAATGAACATTAATAACACAAATTGGACAAATGAGCAATCACACTTTGAAAAATCTATGGAAGAATTTAATGGGTTTGAAAATAACTATATGCAAGAAACTGAGGCAATATTAATTAGGCACAGGCAAAATTCAGAAGATCATGAGAATGCAAGAAAAAGAATTGAGGCTCGGTTGGATTTTATATTACAATAACTGATTAAATCTGCCTAAGAGGTAGTTCCAAATGAGCATATAAAAAAACAAGATCATGAAGTGTCAATGTGTAGGGAGGAAACTTTAACTCAAATAAACAATGATATTAAGAAAGAGTTAGAGTATCAATTTAAATTAGAACATTCCGAAATCCCACGAGATTTATAAACATAAAAAGTTGATCAAAACCCACCTGAAACTTATATTCCCTACACACCTCAAGTGTATCTATCTCATTATTTGGAAATAGGTGAAGCATTAATTTATATGGAACAGAATAAATTGATACAATGCTGTGAAGATGCAGAAACCATTTGTAACATCTCCAAATTCATAAAAATCCCTAGTAATCTTGATGATACTTGTGTGTAAGTTGAATTTGTGGAGAAATGCTTGAAATGTATTAATGAGCCCCATCGTTATTATCCTTTTCTTTCTTAAAAATTGAGTTATTAGTAAGTTGTTATTTTAGTTTGTTTTATGTCATTTCAACTTTAAAATGATTAAATCAACAAAAAATAAATTTTTAATGAAGAAGGGTGCCCCGACGCACTACAGCGTTGTAATGCTCTGACGCCGGGTTAGTGTGACTAACCCAACATTGGGGGTTACTGCGACTCCTCACCTTGGGTCAGATGTGCTAGTCCTAAGAGATTGTACAAAAATATAAATATTTAAAATTATATTTTATTTTGTTGAAATGTTCAATGTGCACTATATAGAACAACAGAGGAGCTAGGCACATCTGCCCAATCATCTGAATCTAAGGCTCCTAAATAACATACACCCTCACCCTCAATGACATGTGCAGTTTCCTGATCCTTCCATAGCTTACCCTGGCTCAACAGTATGTACATACTCCAATCCTCCTTGAGTAAACCTCTATATATAAATTTCATGTTTATAATTATTTCATGCATCAATATTTTATCTGAATGATATGTTTATATGTATTTGGAATAATTGTATTGTAACAAAAATATAATAATAAAAAAGTTAATTATAATTTGAATTATCCTTTTGTTATGTACTAAGTTATCCATCCTTACAATGAAACTTAAGACTTAATAAGTCTTTCTTGCAATCTCTAATTCAGATTCAATCTATATGAATAATTAAAGTTCATATAACCTAATTAGTATTATGAAGTTTGCGTACTAAGTATCTTGATAAAAAAGCACCTACAATCTACAACATATCATTTTATGATAAATCTCCAACTGATTAAATTATGTAAATTATATTCTTCAAAAAATTGGACTTATAAATTAAATTATCAAATCTATTATTGTAATGCCCCAATATTGAATTAGAGAGTTTAATCCAATATTAAGTATTATTATAGTACTTAATACTTAGTTAGTGAATCTTAACTTACTATTAAGCACTATGAGAGCCAAGGGTCTCTAAAGTAGAAAACTAGATGCATAATATAATATAGATATATACTATTCCAGTTATCTAGAAAAAAAATACATCACATAATAGTAAAGTAAAATATCTATAGTTAATTAAAGTTATACAAATATTTGATATAATAATACTCATCCTTACAGAGTACTAAAGAAAATAAAAATATAGTAAAAGTAAAGGTCTTCAAGCTACAACTACTGGACCCGATCTACTTCAGGTTCAAGATCTACTCCAAGCCCCTGATCTATAGTATTTGGTATTTAATATGGTATGGCATAGCCAACAAAAAAAAACTAAGTTATTTGACTTAAAAATTCTAAGTACATTTTAGAGTAACTAATTTATTTAAATATAGTGGATAACACATTAGTCATTTATAATAATTATAAGCAATGCATGGTGCAGTAAGAGAAAAGGTAAAGTAAGGACTGTAAAATAACAAGAAAAAAGGGTAAATGCAGTAAAAAGAGAAGAGCTGATCATAATCTACATCAAGTATGTAAATAAAATGAGGCAAGTACAACTATGTATACAAGTGTGCAATTAAATAGTAAAAATATGTTCAACATGAAATATGCTAAGTAAACAGAGCAATGCAAGGAAATGGAAATATATAAATTGACATACACTACAAAAATATTAGTAAAAGAACTATAAGTACAATTAAACAGTAATATATGAAAGTAAGAAAATTTGAGTTTCAAGAACTGATTAAACTATAAATATAATCATAAAGGAATGTAATTGTAAAGGTATTTTATTTATCTAAATTTAAATATGTATTTTGTTCAGCTAGAAAAAATTACATAACAAGTGAGGAATCAAGCACGTGTGCCTAACAAAAGTAAGTGAGGCTTTCTGGTAACACACACATTCCCTCTCGTAGGATATGTGTGGTCTCCTGATCACTCCATAGCCTACTCTGGCTCAATAATAGTTATACAGTATAGTCCACCATATGGATTTAGTCTCAATGTATTTTATATATTTAATTTATGCACAATGTATTTAATGAATAAATTTATGAATTTAGTCTCAATGTATTGCAGCATTCAAGGATTTTCAAATCTAATTATAAATCATGATATCCATTGTTATCTACTTTAGTTAGCTATCCTATGATTTGAGCAAATCAAGCTCCTTAATTGACTTAGACATCCATCAAATATTTCAATCAACTGATATATAATACATTTATAAATTAATGAGATTTGAAAATAGTGATTTGATTAAGGTCTTATGACAAGATAATTTATAGATATAGTTTCAAAGTTACAAATGATCATCATGTTCTATTGCTAATACTACAATTATCTAAACTACTTAACTCACTTTCTATATGTCATATTACTTATGTTGCAGGATTTCTGTAACTACACTATTCAAACTTCTAAGTCATCACTATTCTTTAACCATCCTTCCCCACTAACATCTTAGGATTCTATGCTTAAGAAGGTTCTTTCATCTAACCACTTAGGTTATCTTTATTTTAGATATGACACTAGTGGGACAATTCTAGTCCATCCTTAGACTTAATGGTTTCACAAGACTACTAGTCTAATATGGTAAGACTTAAGGGTTGCTCCCACTTTGGATACACTTACCTAGATTTATCACTAATTAGTTTACTATTCTAAACACCAAGTATATTCTTGTAATCCTAAGGTTTCAAATCTTAGCATTACTATCTCTAAATTCTTATGTTTAACTTCATTACTAATCACTTAAAAGATTCTAAGTCTATTATCACTTAAGACTACATCTAGTCTTACCTCAATCACAAAAGAATATATGTATTATTAATCCTCACACTTAGCATAATATGATCACCTACACTACACTAAGTAGGTTGCACTTAGCTACTTAGATTGTTTACTAAGTCATTATATATACATTGATCCTTCTAAGGTGATTCCATCCTATAGTCTTAAGATTCTTTTCTAGACACATGGACTACACTAAAGCCTTCTCACTGCTATCCTAATGACTGATCACAGGATCAATGCATTAATTTGCCATACAAATTATCTCTCCTAAAGTTAGGGTTCAAACTAAATTTACTAGTGCTAAGACAAAGCTAGGTTATTTTAATTATTTTCCTACTTAAGACATCATCTAATGTTGAAACATGCCATAAGCTAAGTTTTTTAGAATACCTTAAAGTTTAAAAAACCTATTTAAGCAAAATCCTAATTTTGAGAATTTAATATTAATTAAATCAAGGGTCAAAAACTCATATTTTTCAATTTGATGTCCAAATAATATAAATATGGTGGCTATATATTTCCTATAGCATAATAAGTACAATGATAGTGAGTAGGGTCAAATCGGACATCAAATTGCTAATTTAGACTTTAATAACTCTTAATGATAATTAAAAATTGATTAGCAAAATTAATAATCAGATTAGAAAATTAACATCATACTAATGTCCTACTCATTTTTCTGATCATTTTAGTATATAATGTCAATATATTTGGATTTATATTTTATAAGTTATTAAAATAATTTATTTTGTATTAAATTAAATGCTACAATTATTATTCCTAAGCCATCAGCCCACACGCACAGCTCACCTGCACACACGCCACTGTCGTGGCCCGCATGTGAGTCATGTACATCGATCACTCCCATCACAAGAAGACATTTAATGTTGCTTCTGTTAACTTGAGAGATCATAGGTTGGCAATCTTTCCTCCTCCTCAAGAGGAAGTTCTAGCTCAGAATAAAGGGCAGTTTATTATACCTCATGCACCAACTACAAATCCTCTTCGAAAGTAGGCTTATCACAATAAACCTACTGGACCTGCCCGACTCTACACTCTAACTCTGGTCCAACCAGCCGAAGACAATAATATCATTTCATGTACACATCTCTGAGCCTATTTATATCTTTGTTGTTTATTCATTTTAATTTGTAAGTGTTATATTTTTGCAATTGTTAATTTGGTAAATGCTTTATCATAGGAACCATATGCATTAGTGATAAGCCCAGTAAAGTATTTTTCAATACTAGGACAAGTCACTCTTTTATATCTGAAAAGTTCACTAAATCTTTAAATCTACATTTCTATAAGTTAGCAAAAGCGTCAAGTGTTGAACTTCCTTTTGGAGTCCAACTAAGTGTTCTGAAATTCTGTGATCTTAAAATTCTCTTGAATAATCAAGTCTTTCAAGCCAGTTAGTTGTTCAGTCCATAGGAAATTTTGATATTATATTAGGTAAGAATTGGCTCATCATGCATGATGCCACTATCAACTATCAAAGGAAGAAAGTCACATTGCATTCACTCGGTACTCCTAAAACCTTTTGTAAGAAGGTTTAGTACCCAAGCTTCTTTAATAAATGAGATTAAAGTAGAAAAGCTAATAAATAAAAGTTGTGTTGCTTATCTCGTCACTATGATGGGAAATGCAAATGAAGATATTCAGCTTTCCGATAACAAAGTTGTAAATGAATTTGCCAACGTCTTTCCCAAAAATCTGTCTAGGATACCTCCTGTTCGTGAGGTAGAGTTTTCTTTTTAGTTAATTTTTGGAACTCAACCCATATTTAAGGTTTTGTATAGAATGGCACCCAAGGAATTGTAAGAGTTGAACAAACAACTATAGGAGCTATTGAGCAAGGGATTCATCATTCCAAGTATGTCCCCTTAGAGAGTGTTCGTTCTATTTGTCAAGAAGAAGATTGGTTTCATGTAGAATTTTTCTAAATAATATTCCTAATTTTTGTGAAACTTTAGCAACCAATATGTAAGCTTATATGACATTTTTATGTTATATGATCTAATGAAAATTTATTATCAATACTACCAAGAATTTGTATGTCAAAATAAGCATCTAATTATGCATAAAATAAAAGTTATGCTAGGTTGAACATGAGTAAAAAAAATGGAATAATCTATTTTTATTGAAATTTAGGTTTTTGCGGAACTTCAAACATTTAAATGAAGGTTTTAGAGTGCTCAATGCTCTATGAAGTTTTTTGTGAAGTTGTTCCTTATACATAGGATTACTCGCATGCCAAATTTTAAATAATAATTCTAGGTGGTTACAAAATTATGAGGTTCCAAAGTTTGACAAAAATTTGGAAATCTTGAACATTTTTTAAGTAAAAAAAATCAAGATTTTTCTTGAACTTAAGGTTATTTTTTATTGCCTTAGAGACATAATCAAGGGGTAGTGTTGTCTAACTAATTGTTACCAATATATAGGAGAGTGATTATGGGAAAATTTTAGGTCTTTGAAGTGATTGGTAAAAAAATTATAAGTATTCAAAGTTGACTAAAATTCATTAAAATTTTAGAATATTTGTAAAGTATTTCATAAGAAATAAGCTAGATTTAGTATTGATCTTTAAGTAGATAAAAATCAAGTTTATACTTCATCATGGAGGATTTATTCCTTTTCATGGTAATTACAAGAGTGAAGGAAAGGTTGGAGGAGATTCCCTTGATGAAAATTTGATCTTGATAGAGATCTGATTTTGTGAATTGATGAAACTCTGGTTCTCTTCCCATAGTTGGTCTGAAGCTTTTAAGGTGTTCCCTTTGATCCTTAGAAAGTCTTTGGGTGATATGGTTAAGGTTTGGATGTATGGAATGAGATTTTCAAGAAGAAGGGAAGGAGATAAGAGGAGAAAGCTTACAAAATTAGGATAGGCCTTGCATAGAGTTTCAAATGGGCTGAATGAAATAATTTCAACCTTCAAATAGAATTTGAAGTGGCTTAGATTACTTTATGATCGATTCAAAGATCAAGATTTGATCATGCAGGTTTTGGGTGGCTAACATTAAGAGGTGAAAATTTTGTCCTCTAATAGGTAAATTTGTGTTCTAATAAGATAAGAAGATTCTTAAAGGTAATTTTGTAATTGAATTTTATGAAAATTTTCATAGCTTTGTTCTTAAAGGGCTAAGAAAAAAATTATTTATATTAAATTAATAAATATACTCAATGAAAATACAAATTGAAGAGTTCAAATGAAATGTCTTGGTGAGAAGAATCCATAGACATCAAAATTGCACAATTTGGTTAAGTGGTTTAGCCAAATTTTACATTTAATTTTGGAATTTTTGAGTTTGACGACTTGTTAACGGCATGGTTAACACCATTAACAGCATGATTAATGCCATTAACTGACCACTCGACCTATCACTTTCGTCGTTGATGATGCCAAATCGATGGCTTAATAGGTGTCGTCCGCCTCATCGGTAAACAGTGGGATCCATCGAATCTGCCGCTTAGATACACGATGCCAATTACCGTTAACGCTATCATCGCTATGCAGTTAACGTCATTTTTAAAAATTTTAAACAATGTAATTTAACTATATTTTAAGCATAATACATCCAATAACTCGAAAAACTATGAAATCTTTGTTGTAAGCTAATTTGGATATGACTAATTCAAAAATGATAAAATATTTTTATTTTGAATATTAAATATTTTTCCTTAATTATTTTTATTTAAAGTTTCTCTAAATTAATCGAAAGAAAATTCAATTAACGAAAATTTTCCAAAGTTACCAAATATTTTCTAAAATTATTTTTGATACTCTATAATTTTATATTACAAATATGATTAGTAATTTTCTTAATATAAATTATAAAATTAATAAAAATTAAACTTATTTAAAATCTAAGAATTTTACGTTACCCCCAATTTGAAAAAGATGTCGTCCCTACATCAATTCAAAACTTTAACTTAATTCAAGCATTTCTTTGAAATATTAACAATAAGATAACATTTTAAATTTACTTACAATTGTTAGATAAATAGTTGAGGATAATTATTTCTCATACATGACTCTTCCTCCCAAATTACTTCTTCCTTCCTACAGTTTTCCATTATGCTTTCACCATATGAATAGCTTTGCTTCATAATTTCTTTTTATCTCAATCCAAAATTTCTTATGGTTCAACTATGAAATTCAGGTTCAGTTGTAGATTAATTTATGCCACTTCACCCACATAGTTGGTTCCGACAGCACTTCCATAATGACAAGATGTGGAAAAATTTCATACACCAAACTTAATCGTAATGGCAGTTTGAGCTGATAAGCAAATTGGCCAACTTGTTTCAAGAATTGATCAATGTATCTCAGGTTTAACTTCCCGGAACCCCAAATCTGAAATTCCTCGATGCTAACTGACTTTAAGATAAAAATAACCTTATATAGAGAATTCAATGTGTCGGTGATTTGAGTCATAATACTGTTTTTTCCTTTCCTAAGTTGTCTTCATCCAATGTTGACTAATTTTATCTTCTCGTTAGCTTGCTAATTTAAATTTAATCCAGGAGTTTATTTTCTCCCACTTCATTCCAAGATAATGGTGTCACACTTCCTTCCATATAAGGCTTCGTAAATATTCATTCTAATACTTGATTGATAGATGTTACTATATGTAAATTCAATTAATGGAATATAATCATCCCAATTTCCTCTAAAATAAAGCACACAAAGACTTAGAAAATATCCTAATGTTTGATTTATCATTTCAGTTTGCCTATTTGTCTGAGGGTAACAAGATGTACTCAAATAAAGTTGAGATCAGAGATCATGCTACATTATCTTTAAAAATCTTGAAGTGAAACAATTATCTTGATCTGAGATAATTATTTTGGGAATGGCATGCAGTATTTTTTCTTGATATATAGTTTAGCTAGTTTATCTATTGGATCTGATTATTTGATAGGTAAAAATTCAAAAAATTTAGTGAGTATATTCACAATTATCCAAATGATATCATTGCTTGATCTCGAACGATGAAAACTAGTTATCAAGTTCATGAAAACATCTTCTCATTTCCATTCAGGAGTTGGTAGAGACTATAGTAACCCTCTAGGTCTACAAAATAATGAAACATGAATATTTGCCAAAAATTCCAACTTTTTCCTACATGTTAAACTTGAAGATAAGCATATATGAAATTGTATAAAATTGAATCTCATCAAAAGTATTTATGACATAAAGTCAAGTCTAGAGACCCCTAAGCCCAAATGGGTAAAACCTATAGGTATATCCTTTTGGAAGCTTTATTACTACCTATCGATAGTATGATTAATCATTTTAATTGGTGGGTCTATCATCTAGATCTTTTGTCCATTTTCTAAAAGAGCTAGATTCCTCTTTATTTCTTACCTGGGCTGCTAGTCTTCCCAATCTGTATAAATTCTCAGTGTTGTTTTTCTTCCTTTATAGACAAGCACCACCTATAGTAACGCATTTAATCTTTTTATCACATGTCTAATGATGATATTTTTGCAATTAAATAAGAGGTAAAGCAAATTAACGGTAAAAAACTAATACTAAAAGTAAAAGTTACAAATAAATTTACACACATGACTAGTTTGATAATTCATTATATTTCCTAGTCTTAATCTATTAAATAATCAATTTAATATGTTAAGTTATTATTCAAAAATTTATTCATATAATCATTTTGTGTATTTATTGTGAATTTATATATTTATTATGTTATTTATAAGTATATATTTAAATTTGTATTTATAAATATTTTAAAAATAAATTTTATATTTTATAAAGAATGATGAATAGCTTTAATACAGCAAGCCTGTCAAAATTATTTCATATAAGAATAAAAATAATATTTTGATGAATTTTTTTCTAAATTTTGAATTATCACTTAGAAATTCTCGAACTTGATATATCGGCCATCACTGTATATGTCCTTAAATGCACATTATATTAATTCGTATTGGGTGTTGCAATATGTTATTATAAATTGTTTTGACCTAGAACCTCAGTATACTGCACATATTATTGGTGATGTCATTGGTGAGTGCATAATACAATGGGGTATTCATAAATAATTATAATGGTTATATTAAACAATGCACATGCTAATGATAATGTTGCAAATATTTTGTTTAAAAATTTTGAGAATACAAATAGTTATTTTTTAAAGAAAAAAATTTGTCTGTTTGTTGTTGTACACATTTTTTAAATCTGATAGTTCAGGATGGGATCAAACACTGCAAAGAAATCATAGGTATTGTTAGAGAGGCTACTATTTATACAAAAAAATCTCCATGACGATTGAAAATGTTTGGTGATATTGCAAGATTAGTAGATGTATCAACTAATAGATGCTTTTTTGGTGATGTAAAGACAAGCTAGAACTCTACATTTTATATGCTAGACTATGCCTTTCATTTCAAAATTATATTACATGAATTTATAAGAAATATAAAGGATCAATTTGGGCTTTGGCTGATGATGATAAATATATTCTTAAAGCATATAATGATAATTTTGTTATATTGATGTCCATTTCTATGAATAAAAAATTTGACAAATACTGGACTGTTAGCAACTTACTAATATACATTGCCATTGTGCTTGACCCTATGAGGAAATTGGTATTCATCAAATTTGCATTTAGATCGCTCTATATTGGATCAAGCCTTGATGGAAAAAATGATTGGGCTTTACAAAATTTGCATGACTTGTATGAATATTATGTACACATCCAGAACAATTCTAGATTAATCAAGCAGTATGGCAATGCTTCAAACAAACTGAAGTTCAAGTTATTTTGAATCAAGAAACTCAATTTTAAGAGATTTTAACTCATTTTTGTAGTCAACTTTTGCCACCCAACTAATGAAACCTGAGATAGATCTTTATTTTGATGAGGATTGCATTAAGATTCCTCTTGAAAAAAGATCTTTTGGTATTTTGGAATGGTTGAAATTGGTTTCCAAAAAGTGGTCTGCTTTAGCAACTATGGTCTGAGATATTCTTACTATTTATATTACAGTTATTTCATCTGAATCTATCTTTAGTGCTAGTGGGTACATACTTGATGATTGCAAAAGCTCATTATCACCAAATACTATTGATGCACTGATTTGTACTATAAATTGGTTTGTGGATATCATGCTAATTTTAAACCTTTAAATGATGATGTAAGAATTTAATATATTAATATATCTTTATTTATAAACAATTACTAATTAACAACATATGCTAATATAGTTTAATATCTTTTTTTATTTTTTGTTCCATGTTGCTACAAGAAGAACAGCTAATGTGCCCTATACTAAATGAATTGTATAATTATCTAAGCTGAATTCAATAGTTTACTAAACATTATTGTTTTATCTTCTTAAGTTTCTCTTAGTGCTAAAGTCCCAAGAGGCCAAGACTCTTTAATATCGTTATTATTTTTATAGCTCTTTAGTAAGACTATTTAATATTGTTGAAATGTTGATCTATTTTTGTTTGAATTACGGATTATGCAATCTCATGAAAGTAAAATAGACAATAATAAAAAATAATAATTTCAAAATATGTAATGTGATATTTTGACCCTTTCATAAATACTTGTGAAAGTTCTTTTCAAATTATTCTTTTCTTACTTTTTTATACTACTACTATTGCTATCTCTGCTGCTGCTAGAAGTGTTGGGTTGGCCATTATTGTTGCCTCTACTTCTGCTTGGGCTATTGCCTTTGTTGCTGTTTGGGTTATTGTTGTTATATATGTTGTTGATGTAACAACATAAGTCTATATCATAGCAATTATAGCAAAATTACCAATTCAATCAAGACAAAATTAAGATCAAGAGCAAGTTCACAATTAGATTGAACCAAATATATCATTGGAAAAAATATATTTTTGTGCTCATAATGTCAAGGTTTGGAGACAATCTAATCAACGGACATTCCTATATTATATTTTGAATTTTTGAATACATAAAATTAGAAAAATAAAATATAGGTTCAAATTCAAAATTTGGTGCAAGATTTGTAATAATAAAATATAAGTTCAAGATTAATTTTTAATTTTTTTACCTTTAAAAATTAATTACAAATAAATATAGCTCAAAATTGAGAAACTTTTTATCAATGATGTTCGTCTCATCAAGACAGACCTCCCGATCAAATTTAGTTAAATTTGAAAATTGTACGGCAAAAAAATGTAATTAATATTTTTCATTTTTAATTTTCCTAATTTTCTCTCTCCTCCCCTATTTACCATCCCTATAAGCAGTCAGAGCCCCCTAGGACACGCCGCGTGCCCCTGCATGCGACGGCAGGGGCCGGCCCACCCACTTGGGGTGGCCATACCGCCCCTACCCGGGGCTGCCCGGCATCGGCCGGGCAGCCCTCCCCCTCCACTCTTTTCCATATAAATCCCCCCTCCTCTTCTTCTTCTCCCTCAAGAATCCACCTTCTCTTCTACCTCCGGCTAGCCTCCAACCACCACCTCGTCCTCCCTACCTTGCAAGCATTCTCAAGCCTCCCTCTCCCTCCCTCCTCGGCAACACCAAGACCTCCCCCTCTTCTTCTTCCTCCCCGGAAAATGACCATCCCTCACTCCGTCACCTCGCCTTATCGGCACCCTACCCAGTCTTCCCCTAATTCCTTGGCAAGTCGTCACCTCCCATCGGCAAACCACCTTTAAACGGGAAGAAGGGCCACAAATAACAAAAAAAATTGTAAGTGAAAAAAGATTTATAAGCTAATTGAAATATTAAAATTTTAAATGAGAGATAAAAATAATTAAAAATTAATTTGACTCATAATATCACTAACCTATTAACTACTAATTTTTATTTTTTCTCTTAACATTTATTTTTGCTACTGACTTTAATTTCTTGTTCTTAATAGTTTATTTTGGCTACTAACTTTTAATTTCTTGTTCTTAACAATTTATTTCTGCTACTAACTTTTATTTTTCTGCTACTAATATTTTATTTATGCAATATTTGTTCTTTATTTTTCTTTTTCATTATTTAATATTATTATTATTATTATTATTATTATTATTATTATTATATATATATATATACTATAGCAATATTATGCTATGTTATAATGATAATAATAATAACATTAATTTGTTATTATTATCATAATTATTGTTATTATTATTGAAAGAAATAATAATAATAATTCATAAATATGATAATAAATAAATTGTTTTATCATTATTTTTACATCCTAATAATAATAAGTATATAAATTGTTGCACTTATTTTTATGTGTATAATATTAATAATATCAACACTATTATTATTATTATTATCAAATATTGTTATAGTAATTATTTCTTATATTATATTATTATATTATTCTCTCTCTATTATCCTCTTCTAATAATTATAATAATAATAAGTATAAAATCTAACTTATTATTATTAACATCATATATTAAACATAATATTCTCTCTCCATTTTCTTTTACAATAATAAGTATATTATTATACTTATTATTATTGTCATCGCATAAAATAAATGATAATAATAATTATTATTATCATTCTACTATTATCTTAATATTCTCTCTCTAAAATAAGCAATGCGCATAAAAATTAACAAAATTATTTTTTTTCTTTTATCATATTCTCTCATTAGAATAAATAAAAATAATACACTTTATGTGTAAATTATCATATTATCATTATTATTCTTAGTTATTATCTCTACTATTCTAAATATACAGATATATTATTCTCTCTCCATTTTCTTTTACAATAATAAGTATATTATTATACTTATTATTATTGTCATCGCATAAAATAAATGATAATAATAATTATTATTATCATTTTACTATTATCTTAATATTCTCTCTCTAAAATAAGCAATGCGCATAAAAATTAACAAAATTATTTTTTTTCTTTTATCATATTCTCTCATTAGAATAAATAAAAATAATACACTTTATGTGTAAATTATCATATTATCGTTATTATTCTTAGTTATTATCTCTACTATTCTAAATATACAGATATATTATTCTCTCTCTCTCTAAATAAAAATAATATTCCTATTTTGTTCTTAGCTTATTAAAATAAATAATAATAATAATAATAATAATAAATTTGATATTATTATTATTATTTTTCATGTTGTTCATCCTTACTATTATATGTCACTCTTTTTCTTCGGCATCCCAATCATCCTTTCTATTTTTTTTCTTGCTAATATTGAAACACATTGAGAGCGAGAGAAGATAATAAAAATCTGTATTTTTAATTTCTTCAACTCTTTGCTAATCGAAAAATTTTACACAATTTACAAGCGATCAACTTAGTAAGAAAAATAGTTACCCTGGATATTAATAAATACATTTATATATGCTGCTTTAATTACATGCTCTTTGCTCTGCTTTGAAACTTGCAAATTTTTATTGATTTAATTACGCGCTTATTAGCTTTGCAAATTCCATAATTTAAGTATACTATCACTATTTGATATATTATCAAAAATAGGTAACATGCTTGAATAAATAAAAAAAAGTTCTATTGAAGTTATTTACAATCTGTACATAATGTAATTTTATATTTAGAACAGGACTAGTTCGTTATCTTTTTACTTTTGAAAATATAATGATATTATAACTATGCCTACAAGGGGACTAGCATAAGTGAATATATATATATATATATATATATATATATATATATATATATATATATATGTTACATTAAAACTCAAATTAAGATAATTAAGTAGACGTGCTTAATTCCTCAAGGTTTGAGAATTATCGAGTCGAACAGTATTATTATTATTTATTTAGTTTGAGCTAGAAATATTCAATTTTTGATGTAATACTGCTTATTTGTGACAGATTGCTTTTTTCACTACTTCAATTATTATTCAATACTGATTTACAAAGAAAGCTACGATAATTATATTTTTAATACCTATTACTTTGTTTCCCTATAAATAATAATTTAATTCTATATTTTCCGCTTATATATATAATGTAATTAATGATATTCAAAGTACTTAGAGTTATCTTTAACGTGTGTTCAACCTGGGCATTTTCATTGCAAATGTCAGGTCAGGACGTCGCTGAAGAACTAGAACAATACTAATCAATTAACCGCTTCACTTTTACTTTCTTATTTTCTTAGTATTTTTAAATAAAGAAGAAATGTTTACTCTTGTAATTACCATTGTATCAAAATAAAAATATTTTTTTTTTCAAATTAATTGAGCAATGATCTATAATGTTTATGCTATTATCATAAATCCTCACTACAATCCCTGGCAAATTTCGGCTGACACCGCCCCAATTCACGTGCCCTAGATGGCTCAAAAATTGGGGGACGTCACGATTTCTTAGGCTAATGTCTCTGTTGTTGCTTGGGTTGTTTCCTCTGCTATCGAGTGGGGTTGCTACTACTATCTTTACTATTGCTTGAGCTACTACTTCTACTTGTGCTAGTTGTTTGATTCTTAAATTGCTCTTATATGTGTACAATTGTTATTTTCTATTTTACAATTAGAATATTTTAATTATTACTTTTTCTATGTTTTGCAAATCTTTTTTTTTCTATTATTATTTCTTGTAATGTTGTTGCTACTTAGAAGCTTATGTTATTAGCAACTATTACCTTTGTTGTTGCTTAGGTTGTTGGCAGCTACTGCCTTTGTTAGTGCTTAGGTTGCTGGAAGCTGCTATCTTTGTTATTACCTCTATTCTTATTGGGCTGCTGACTACTACTACCTCTGTTGCTGTTGGATGCTACTACATTTTTTGTTGCTTGGGATGATGCCTCTACTCTTGCTATTTTGGCTATTAGTTGTTGTTTCCTTGCTGCTGCTTTGGTTGCTGGCTACTGTTGCATAGATTGTTGGCAGTTGTTGCCTCTACTACTGCTTAGGTTGATAATTGTTGCTACTAGCAGTTGTTGCTTATGCTACTATCAATTGTTGCTTAGGCTATTAGCAACTGCTGCTTAGGCTGCTAGCAACTGCTGTTGCTTGGGCTGCTGGCAACTACTACCTTTGTTGTTGCTTGTGTTGTTGCAGTTATCTCTATTGCATATCTTCAAACCCTAATAATATACAACCCTTAATATTTTTAAAACTAAATATATCACAACTTTAACTCGAAGAACAAACTCACAACTTATTGCATATCTGAAAATACTAAAATGCATAATATGCATTGTTCCTATAATGCTCTTGCTAGTGCTTCTAGGTTGCTGCTTTTTAATGCTTCTGTTACCTTGTTTTCTTTTAAATTTTATTTGCTCATTATATAAATTTTTTGAATATCAATTTTTTTTTATTTTACAAAGTATTTTAAAAAATATATATATTTATTAATTTTAACAATCATTTAAGATTACTAGATTAAATCTATAATAAATTATTACTAGTGAGTATTCACTATTCAAATCACTTAAGAAAATAAATCATTATCAAAATTAAATCCTTCAGTGTTAATTTAGATAAATAATGTTTGAAATTTAATTCTTATTTGCAATTTATTATATTTTAATTTTAGTTAAATTAGTATAAATTCAAAAAATACTGCCTCTAATACTTTTTGTTTGTTGGTTTGTACAACCTCGTAGATTGCAGCATTAGCATTGGTTAGGGATTAAAGCTGCAGCCTACTTGTGATTTGCCTTGGGGTTTGGGGATGTGCTTTGCCTTGGGGCTTGTTGGGTTTAAAGTTGCTTATCAACTTATGTGTTGAATTGGGGATTAAATTTTAAATTATATTGCTTGTTATTGTTGCTTGCAGTAGTAACTAAGCAAAACAATTTCTTGCTTATCATCAGGGACAAAGCTGCAGATGCTGCAAACAGTGAGATCATACTCAAGGTTGTCGCCAAGCTTGCTTCTTTTATATATTGAAATTAGCTCGTACGTTTTCAAATAAAAATTTCATTATGATACCCTAAATAAATAATTTTTTTAATTTTCTCAAAAAAAAATCATCAGGAAAGTGATTTTGAGTTGAACAAGAAAACCTTCGTAACGAAAACAGTAATCTAAGAATTGCACTCAATGGAGGCTCGACCCAATGTAAAGGGGCTAGGGTTTTTTACCTATTTAACTACTACTCCACCCCTACCTCTTCAACTACTACGCTCAAAGGTGGGATAGTACTACTTATCCCACCTTTGAGCGTACCCATGAAAGAGGTGTTGTAGGATAGTAGTGGAAGGGGCCCCAATCGTTAACCCCTTACATTGGGCAGACCCAATGTAAAGGGGTTAACAATACTCCTGCAACACCAATTCAAGAATTATACCAGTGAGCTAAGATTGCCTGACCAAATATCCAACTCTACTCAATTGTGAATAGTGTTGTAGCAAGCGATTACAATTATCATTATTCTCATTAGTTCAACCACATTTAAAACCATCTTCAAAGAAAAAAAAATAAATAAACTCACTCGCCCCCACTTACCTTGTGTTTCTTTATATTGTTTTTATATTAGTTGCAACTGAAAACCAACAAAAAGTGTACAGAAAAACAATATAACGGTCACTTAAACAAAGTTTGAAAGAGCCATACATATCAGAAAACAAGCATTATTTAAGTGATGAACACTCTTATTACTGGCATCGTTTTATTGATCTTCTGAATGAAACAGCAATTTTCTACAATGCGTCCTTGGACAAAATGCTATGGATTTTTATCGGCTTTACATTGCTGAGTTGATCAACAGCATCCCCTCTTTCGAATACAGCTGCAGCACCCATCCCAGATCCTAATATAATTCAATTTAAATGAAATGATTAAATTAATGTCTTATCACAATAACAGATTATATAATCTTACCGGTAAGATGAAAGTATTGATTCGAATTATATAGCTTTGTAATAAACCAGGTTATTTACCTATGCACATAGAAATGATTCCAAACCGGCAGTCTTTGCCTCTCCGTTTCATCTCATACAATAAAGTACTGACACAGCGAGCGCCTAAATGATATTAAACAACACAAAAAACTGGAATCAGCAATTCACTGGATCAAGCTGCTGTTGTGAATAAAGGTTAGAGAATAAGTGTGCGAGCACGCGCACACACACAAAAAGTAAATTCACAAAATTTAGAGATTTTATAAAGGTAAAAGTAAAACAAAAGATTGATATTAATCGTCAACTTGTAAATCATGCTGTTGCTCTTTTATCGCTCCACAGATTGAATAGTGAGCGCAACCTTAGGAAATCACATTAATCTCTATGCAGCAATATTATATTTACATGTAAGAAATTAAATTCATTGTTTCATGCTATCATGATGTGTGTCAACAATTAATTTTAGAAAGTTAACAAAATTTGAGATACACATAGCAAGTATATTTCCTGGAATGACAGCAGAGAAACAGCAGTTTTGCAGACCTGCAGCAAACATCAAGGAGAAAATAGTGTTGGAATCTTATATGATGCTCATTAGTAGGACTATCCCTGGGATTTGTCAGAAAGCTATCATCCCAGAACAATGGTGGAAAATCTTAGCTGCTGGGACCAAACAAGCTACTAGAATGCAAAAAAGCTGCAGAAGAGTTCCTAGTCCGGGCTAATGTTGTGCCTCATGGGGGTATCAACAAGTTTGGTAGAACCCAACTTAAATTTATCTAAATTCTCTAGTGTATTTGTTTGTGACAAAATACGCGTCATAATACCTTTTTAGATTTGTTAGTCTAAAAAGAAATTAAACCAACATGTTATGCTCATTTCAAACTCTATGAGGTAGCAAATTTTTTACATAGAGTGGTATTTAGCGACCACAAGCTATAGTTTACGTAGATTTGAATAAGAAATTACAATGAAAATTCCTAATGAAAATTATAATGTCAACAATTGTCTAAAAAAACTCATTGTAAGAAAATATGCATTCTTACCATGCTTTAAGTAAAGCACTTATGATATTTGTTTGATATAGCTAAGTTATGATATAACGGCAAATAAATGCAAGTAATAACTTAAATATATTTAATGAGAAACTAGTGCAAATAGTCTTCAAAATCAGTGCTTCAATTTGTTTGAAACAATAAACCGCATGCCTAACTTTATTGCTGACCGCTATACTGTCCCCATTTATTTTATTTGTGAGAATTAAATTAATTCCAATAAAGTTAGATGATTTGATCTTGAAGATAAATCCAAATACAATTCATTTCAAATTGATTTGATTCATCATACATTGCAGCAATCTAATTATCAGAAAGTGATATCAAAATTTTCCAGCTTTACTAAAACAAGTTACTAAATAATAATATGAAGAGCAGAGCATCTCAAATTATTTTTTTTTGCTTTAATTATGAATGCTCTTTCTAAATACATTTAAGAGTAGATTCCTTGATGCACGTTCCTAGCAAATGAGTCTTTTAATTGATAATCAAAAAATAAAATATATATAATTAAGTTTAATCATAATAGAAATCATAATCTTAAGGACATAACTATTGTCAACCATGTGGTCAAAAGAATAGCAAGAAGTTCAAATACCTTGATTCAATAATTCAAACTAATAGCGAAACAGAACTCCTTAAAATTAAAAAAATCCAAGCTAGTTGGATGAAATGAAGTGTTTCTGGAGGATTTCATAATAAAAAAATACCACTCAAAATAAAAATAAAAAAATTTAAAGAGCAACTATACAACTGATGATGTTATATGGGATGAACGTAGTCAACAAAGAAAAACTAATCAAGAAAATAAATTTACAGAGATGAGAATGCTAAAATAGATCAGTGTGTATACACGAAAAGATAGAATGATAACTAAGTTCATTTGTAGAAAGAGTAGCTTCAATAATGGATAAGATTAGAGAATGCCATCTTAAATTCGGGCATATTAAACATAGAATGTTCAATGTCTCCATTAGAAAAATTGAGTATATGAACTTGCCCCATACTAAAAGAGGAAGGAAAGCCAAAAAGAGCATAAGAAAAACACTGAGAGAGGTTCTTTGTTTGAAACTAAAGGAGGGGTTTCTTTTTAATTGTGCACAATGGAAACAAAGGATTCATGCAGCTAAGCCCGTCAAGTGGGGCTATGGCTTGGTGATAGTGGTGTTGTGGTTGTTACTAAGAAAATGATCTACGATTAATTTGATTTCTTATAATGCTCTTAGTCTTAATGCTTTGAAAGATATCACAAAATCTTAGGGGATAACTACTTTTATATTTCCATTCCCAGGACATTATTTCTATTATCATTGACCTTTTCATTACTAATATCAAATTTTTAGTGCATCCACAAAAGCCATCTTCCAATCACTGATATTAAAAATTGAATTGAATTTCACCAAATATCAGATCAGTCGATTACTTTATTGGCATTTTCTAATTATATATCCTGATTAATTTGATCTGTGTAACCAACAAATAGTCTCATTTAACATTTAAGTTAAATTTATCAAAACTCTTTTAAGAATAAAATATCTACAACCAGATACAAGAAAACTCAAAATTTTAGACAGCCTTATCTTTGCCTTTGTTAATATTGTTTATGTTGTGGTGCCAATCACGCCTTTGATTCTTCTTTAAAAAACTCTTGTATTATTATTACTATTTTTATTATAATTGTTACTATTGTTCTTATTATTAATCTCTTAAATGTTCTTATTTTATTATAATACTATTTTGTTATTACTACTGTTATTATTATAAAAAGAATGGGTAAATTTTCTGTCTATTGCAAACCATGAGTCAATAATGTAATATTTACAAGAAATGAAATAAATCATTATCTACATTCCATGTCCTAAGAAAAAATGTTGAGTTGTCCTTAAAGATGATTATGATCTTATATGCACAAATCTGAAACATGAACTACACCCTACTCTTGATTACATTAGCCAAAGTTACATATCCACCTTTCATGTCATCTCTAGATATCTTGTATTAATTAAATTGGACACTTATGAAGGAGTAGTGCAGCGTTATGTATTCTATAGAACCTTTACATATCATACATGAGAACTCCTTTTACTCACCATGACACTTCTTATGCTAAAGATTTATACTCTTTTAATCCTCGTCAACGCAGCAGCAAGGAACTGGTAGTGAAAACACCCAATGGATCTTCGGCTTTGTTACAGCAGAGCAAATGCCAAGAACAGGCAGAAAAACAGAGAAAAGGAGAAAAATACAAACATAAAGATCTTTAAATGGAAAATCCTAAAACCAGGAAAAAATTATGGAGCCACACTACAAACTTCCTTATACAATCAAAAAAAGTTTATAAGAAAAATCTCACTCTCTTTATGCCTTAAGTTCACAAGTTTCTCCTTCTCTTGAGATCCTCACAGCTATCACACAGTAGCCCTCACCTTCTCACAGTTACCATAACCACAACATCACTCATATAATAGCCCTACATTAGCTAGCCCAATAAAAATCCCTAAAACCATTTTTCAGGCTTAATTTAATGTTCGGGGGTGTTCTTGGACCACTTACGCTCCGACTAGCGCCAAAAACGTCTAGGCGTCAGTCTCGCTATTTCGGCAACTAAAAATGGACACTAGGTGTGCCTAATGCTATCTAAGAGACATCAATAGACAGCAAGAACCTGGCCCTCTGTTCTAGCACTGGGACGAGCGCTTGGGCACCCGTTGGTGGGCCCGTCATGGGGCCTAGGCGCCAGGACAAAATCATCTCAACATTCGAGGCTCGTTCTAGTTTCATTTTGCTTTTGTTTCGCCTCCGGTTGATCTGTTCTTACCCAAAGCTTCCAAATGCACCTATTTAGGCTACACTCGATGCTCCACAAGCACGACAACTTATACGTTAAGTAACCATACTTTTATGCTTTACCCAATTCTTAAATAATATAACAAATCATATATAACTCCACTCATCAACCTAAAGCCTATTTATGAGCATCCAACTGATGATCTAAACACCGTTGAAGAACTTAAAAATCCATCATATGTGTTTTAAAATCATCCTCATTAGTTCCTATTTAAGTGTTTGAGACACATAAGGAAGCATAGTACATTACAAAGCCACATATTCTTCTTACCCTTCCTATTATTTTATTTTTTAAAAAATTAGGTGAGCTTCACATATGAAGCAATTGTGTGGCCATAGGATTTGAACCCAAGACCTGAAATAACAAATCATGAGCCTTAACCACTAGGCTACAACATTATTCACAATATGAAACAAAAATTTTTGAAAGTAACAGCTACCACTACAATCGAAGCATTATGAATTTATCATGCATCTAATTCTACCGAACAAATTTGGGTATTATAGATTTTTCTTTGATATTGTAATAATAGCACATTCATTAAAGATTGTTTATGACATAGAAGTTATGGTGTTATTTTATCTAAGTTTTACAATAGATATTTTGTCTTTAAATGCTATAGCATGCACAAGTACATCGACATGGTTAACATTTTGGTAGTCTATATTTGATCCTTGACCTTGTGATTTCTGCATCAATTCAAACTCTTCAAGGGAGAATCGATACAACACCAGCAGTTCAACTTCATCTCCAAGATCCGATATCTTACATCCCATTATATACTTTAGTATCTGGAACTTATTAATTTGCTTGAAACATAACTCTTTAGAGTTTTGAGTGGATTTGGGGGCCATTCAAAAACTTCAAATCAAATTTGAAGTCCTTTTGAGTTTGAATAAATTTTAAGTTGATTTTTAGGGATGAATTTCTCGTCAGCACGTATAATATAATTTTAAATACCGTAGGTTGCATTGTTTTTAAGAAAATTAAATTTGAAAATTCCATATTACTTTTGGATAACACATCTAGATGTTTCCCTTAGTACTATAACTAATCAACCTGGAAACTATTCCTAAGAATTTTGAAGAGAACTACAAATAAAAAGTACATAAAATCATGTATTCATCTTTGTATTAGGGAAAACAGTCATTGTATCCTACTTTTAAAGCCAATAAATAGGCCACATTTTGTAAGCTTTTATGATGTGGTGGAAAGAAATTGATTTTTCGAAGCCACTTAATGCGCATGTGTGCTCGTGGTGAAGATTGGTGGCTAATCCGAAAAGTTTCTCCAAAGAGCAATCTGATACAAAGCTTTACGGATGAGAGCTTATCCTTGTCTTCTTCCTCTTATCTTTGTCAGGTGTTTTTTGTATTCTCTGCCAAATAAACTTAAATAGCTAGGGATTTACAAACAAAATAATCAATAAAAAAATTCTAAATATTTAATTATTTAAGGTTCAAATGATCATCTAGACAATCAAGAACAATCTACTATGGCTTAGATTCAATTCAATCCTTTTGATTCCATGGTTGAAGTTGAACTTGCTAGAAACGTGAAATTGAAAACTAATTCAAACAATTAGTAGCATTTCAAAAAATGCACTATAATCATCAAATTAAAGTGAGCCTTAACTATCAAAGGGTCTCATTAATCATCAAGACTATTTGTTAGTTATTTAATTAACTTTTTAATAAATATATTATTTTTGGAGAATTTGCAAATGCCTATTTAAGTATCAAAGTAGTAAAAATAATGATTAGGATACAATTTTGTACTATTAGACCTCTACCCTGTTGTGTTATGAAGACCATTTAGTACATCATGAAGATGCTAGTGGTGCTACGGTGAGCTTCCGGGGGGTTCCGAGGCGATTCGGAGCAAGAAGTGAAGTCCAGAAACAACACATGCGCTCCGCAGCGCGCTCTGGCGGTTCCAACCCGAGACGGAGGTGTTATCGAGCCCCTCAGCGGTCGGCAAACAAAGAAGCAGGGGCTGCAGCGCGCCGCAGTGGAATTAGACGCTGTCGCGCGCCGCGGCGGATGCCAACCCAAGACACGGGCGCTACCGCGCGCCGCAGCGGGTCCCAACCTGAGAGGTAGGTGCTACGACGCATCGTAGCGCTTGGCGGAAATCTGCTTTAGTCCAGTTTCGCCCTAAGTAAATTGGAGGGCATTTTGGACCTTCCAGGGTCCAAATTTCAACTGGATACTTGAGAAAAGAAGCTGGGAGGAGATTTGAGTGTTGACATTTTTCAATTGGAGGCTTGTGCAAGCTGTGAGGAGGAGATTCCAAGGAGAAGCCTTAAGGAAGCTAAATATCTCTTGCATGTTGGAGGAGAGACTCCTGGTGGTGGCTACATCCTCTCTTCTCCATATTAGAGCAAGAGCTGGTGTATTTCTAATCAAGAGATAAGCTCTTTGTAACTATGTACCTCTTCAAATTTTCTAGTGGATTTTTCCTATGGTGTGGCTTCGTGATTTTTCCTGTTCTTGAATTTTTCATGTAATCTTTCTTGTTTGGATGTTTTGTGTACTGTGATCTCTTGCATGCATGTGCTGTGATTTTATTCTTGTAGTTTTGTGATATTAAGTTGCTTGGTAACCGTCAATGCAACCCCGATCCTAAAACAAAGAGAGCGCACTCTATCAAATCGCTTCCGCTGCGAATATTGTGTGCTGGAAGTTCTTCGTGCTCAAGGTCAAAGTTATATCAACAAGTGGCATCAGAGAGAAGTTTACCTTGTTGGTTCCTAGAAGAGTTTGCTGTTTGAGTGGGAGCAATGGCCGAAGAGATGAGACATAAGATTGAGAAATTTAGCGGAACAAACTTTGCGTACTGGAAAATACAGATGGAGGATCTGCTCGACCAGAAGAAGTTGTATCTTCCATTGAAATGACCGACAGAAAACCTGCAACTATGAGTGATGAAGAATGAAAAGTTCTCGATAGAACTGCACTGGGTTTGATTCGTTTATCATTGTCTTCTTTCGTTGCTTTTAACATTGTTAATGAGAAAACCACTGTAGATCATACGAATGCCCTGACAAGACTGTATGAGAAGCCCTCGGCTTCGAATAAAGTTTTCTTGATGAAGAGATTGTTTAACATGAAGATGATGGAAGGTCATTCAGTGACTTAACACCTCAATGGGTTCAACACGGATGACGAGCCAATTAAGTTTGGTGGGCATCAGTTTTGATGACGAGATCCGAGCTTTGTTGTTCCTCTCTTCATTGCCTGACAGTTGGGATGGGCTGATTACAGCCATCAGCAATTCATCAAAAAATGTGTCATTGAGGTTCGACGACATAGTCGGGCTTGTGCTGAATGAAGAGGTGCAAAAGAAATCTCATGGAGAGGCATCTATCTCAGCACTAAATGCAGAGAGCAGAGGAAGACACACTGAAAGGAGACAACAAAAATTAGTCAATGTTTTGATGAGAAAAATCAAGATCCGGAAAGGCAAAGAAGGATTGTTGGAACTATGGGAAGGCAGGTCACTTCAAGAAGGACTGCCCTATCTTGAAGAAATCAAGTGGTGGTGGTACGAATATGAACCCCACTGTGAATGTTTCAACTGAGGAGGATCAGGATGCTTTAATCCTCTCACTTGTCAACACGGAATCATGGGTGGTAGACTCGGGCGCATCCTTCATGCGACTCCGCCTAGGAGTGCCTTCAAGAGTTACATCAAGGGTGACTTGGGGAAATGGTATCTTAGAGATGATAAGGCGTACGACATCATTGGCAGAGATGATGTGGATGTTAAGCTACCAAGTAGCACAGTTTGGAAGCTCAAGAATGTTTTAGACATGTGCCATGTCTAAGAAGAAATCTGATTTCTGTGAGCCAGCTAGCCAAAGAAGGCTACAGCACTTGTTTCACAGGAGACTCGTGAAATGTCACCAAGGGTGCACTCGTTATTGCACGGGGCAATATGAAAGGTACACTTTATCTGATCAATAAAGTGTCTGATACTATTGCAGCTGCAAAAGAGATAGATGCGGATCTATGGCACCGGAGGCTTGGCCATATGTGCGAGAAGGGATTGAAATCCCTACAATCAAAGGAGAAGCTCCAAGGATTGAAGTCAATAGACTTGGATTTTTGTGAAGACTGCATGCTGGGCAAACTGAAGAAAGTTTCATTCTCCAAAGTTGTAAGGGAGCGGGAGCTAAAAGGAAAGAAACTTGAGCTGGAAAGTTATAAAACTTTATTCATGGGAAACCCAGGAAACCCATGAAATAAACTCAGATATTGCCCATGCAGTGGGAGTGGTTAGCAGATTCATGGGAAACCCAGGAAATCACCATTGGGATGCGGTCAAGTGGATCCTAAGGTATCTGAAAGGTACAACGAGCAAAGCTTTCCATTGTTTTACAGGGTTATGTAGATTCAGATCTTGCAGGAGATGTTGATAGTAGAAGAAGCACTACAGGTTATGTGTATACATTAGGAAGTGCAGCGGTGAGATGGATCTCCAGGCTACAAAACATCGTATCGCTATCTACCACGAAGGCGGAATACATTATAGAGGCAAGTAAGGAGATCATCTGGTTGAAGAGTTTCATGGAAGAATTGGGCAAGGAACAGAAGGATGTGAAGCTCTGCAGTGACAGTATGAGTGTTACTCATCTAGTAAAGAATGCAACATTTCATGCCAGGACAAAGCACGTTCAACTCCGTTACCATTTCATTCGGACACTGTTGGAAGAAGGACAGCTTGGATTGGAGAAGATACACACTTCAAAGAATCCAGCTGATATGCTTACTAAGGCAGTAACAGTGGAGAAACTAAAGTTATGTGCAGCTTCAGTTGGCCTCGGTATATGAAGAGAGAGCGAGGGTGAGCCGTACCACGCTCTTGATAAGAATGGAAGAAGACAATGAAGAATCAAAGTCGGGAGTGGAGAAGATTTCCTAAAGGTCTCCAAGTCGGAGATTGTTGTGTTATGGAGACCATTTAGTACATCATGAAGATGCTAGTGGTGCTCTAGTGAGCTTCTGAGGGGTTCCGAGGCGATTCGGAGCTAGAAGTGAAGTCCATAGGAAACACAGGCGTTGCAACGCGCCGAGGTGCGCCGCAGTGGATACCAATCCGAGATGTGAGCGCTACCGCGCGCCGCAGCGAGTGCCAACACGAGACGCGGGCTATCGCGCGCCGCGGCAAGTGCCAACCCGAGACGCGGGCACTACCGTGCGCTACAGCGGGTCCCAACCCGAGAGTCGGGCGCTACGGCATGCCGTACCGCCTGGCGAAAATCTGCTTCAGTCCAGCTTCGCCCTAATCAAATTGGAGGCCATTTTGGACCTTTCCGGGTACAAATTTCAGCTGGGTACTTAAGCAAAGAAGCTGGGAGGAGATTTGAGTGTTGATATTTTTCAGTTGGAGGCTTGTGCAAACTGTGAGGAGGAGATTCCAAGGAGAAGCCCTAAGGAAGCGGTTGTGCAAGATATCCCTTACATGTTGGAGGAGAAACTCTTGGTGGTGGATGCTTCCTCTCTTCTCCATATTAGAGTAAGAGCTGGTGTATTTCTAGTCAAGAGATAAGCTCTTTATAACTCTGTACCACTTCAAGTTTTCTAGTGAATTTTTCCAGTGGTGTGGCTTCGTGATTTTTCCCGTTCTTCGATTTTTCACGTAATCTTTGGTGTTTGGATGTTTTGTGTATTGTGATCTCATGCATGCATGTGCTGTGATTTTATTCTTGTAGTTTGGTGATATTAAGTTGCTTGGTAACCGTCAACGCAACCCCGATCCTAAAACGAAGAGAGCGCACTCTATCAAATCGCTTCCGCTGCGAATTTTGCGTGCTGGAAGTTCTTTGTGCTCAAGGTCAAAGTTATACCAACATATCCCATCCTCAAGAGTTCTTACTATAAACAATTCCTTCTATATCGATCAGTCATGAAAATAATAACGAGTCAACCTGTGACCATTAATGCACCACAAGAACATTTAAACACAAAACACTCTATACAGTACATTATTAAAATTGGTTAATTTCAATCTTAATCCAGTAATTACAACCTAACATTTACTTATTGCAGATTAACATATCAAAATCTGAGTTCACAAATTAGGAAAATAAAGGTATATTGTTCCAATTCACAGAAATAATTTTAATTAGAAAAAAGGTAAATGTATATATAATATTTTTTCTGTCGTTCGTAAAAGTGTGTTTCAACAAATTAGAACTCATAAGTGTGCTAACTCATCAAAATATGCTTGGGGTCGAAGTGTGCTAACTCATCAAAATATGCTTGGGGTCGTGGCTGGAACATTGTAACAAAGCTCATAATGCAATAATAATATCAGAGATAATTGACTCATTATCACTGAAATAATAAAAATAATAAAAAGACTACCATTTTTTGGCAGAAAAAAGGGTTAAGCATCAAATACATTTTATTAACATAACAAGTCCTCCATCTCTTATTAAGAATTTGTATTCCCTCCTTTTGACTACTTGAATGAGCACAATTTGGTAAATATGTACACGAACTACTCATATTCAATATTGATGACAACTGAGTGCTAGAAACAGATATTGGAAGCAATCACTATGACAAATGCAAACAAAGGAAAACTGTTCTATGCTTCAAGACCAGATATATGGCAAATCAAGCTAGTAATATCTTGGTTATATATTTTCTATAAACTTATTCTTCATATTTTGGGATTATTTTATATGAGATTAAGAAAATCCTAAAGCAAGAGAATTACGAAGTAAATATCTTTCAGGGGCTTAGCATGAAGTACAATTAGAGTAAAGTAAAATTTTTACCTGAAATTTTAAATCAGGCTTTTTTGCATGAAGAAAAAGGAAAATAAAATTTTGAGGTAAAAGTTTCACCCCGCTATAAAAAGCTGCGCGTAAAAGAATTTTGGCCAAATCGGACAATATTCAATTTTAGCAGATGATTCTCTTGCGGTGAGACAAGGAAGACAACTTTTCGAATCGCGGAGTGTCATCTGCCATTTCTCATTCGAAGGAGACGAAGCCGAAGGTCCTCGTTCTTTTCGTTCAAAAACACTCCAACGAAGAACGTTCTAAGCTTCATTTAGGTCATTTAAGGTTTCGAATCGCACGCGATTCGTTCGAAGATCATACGCAAATCATTCGAACATTCATTTAAGGTTCGAAAGCTCATTCAGATCAACGATTCGCAGCTCGTCCATTCATAACACTGGTAGATCCATAAGATTCGTTCAAAGGGGGAGAAAATATGTAAGAAAAATGAAAAAAAAAATAAGAGAGTAACCTTACCCTCAAGACATCGTACTCTACAGATTACTTTATTCTAAATAAAAAAATTCAAACAGAGCAAAGTAATCAGATTATACTATAATCAAATTAATTTATCCCAACTTTTTTGAATTCCAAATAACCTCATAGTTAAAATAAATACATTGTAATTCAATTAAAAGTGGTTCAATTGTGATAAAAGATTTTTCATAATTTACAATTTGATATTTGATTGGGTGTGTTTTAATTCCAATATTATTTGTTTTAAGAACCAAAACCCAAAAACCTCTCCTCTACAATTTTAACTTTTTGGTTCAATCCGCTGTCATTCACTTCCCTTCATTAATCCTTTTCTTCTCCATGGTGGCATACCATGGTTGCACCAAGCCACCAAGAGTAGAAGATGATGGCGCATAAATACATTCGCTCTAGTACGAAACCAGCAAAATGCCTTCACGACGAGACTCCTTATATTTCTTTATCCTTCTCTTCTCCATGCTCACAACGACAATCTAGTCCAACTCCGCCAAACGCTGAAGTCCTCTTTACGAAGTGAAAATGTTCGCCTGCACTGTCAAGAAGCTAGGGATGAAAACAAGATAATTCTGGCAAATAGTGAGTCTTCTCACAACAGGGCAAAAGAGGCAATCGTGAATTTTTTTGTCATGCCAATGTGAAATAATTGTTTTACACCCAATTCAGGCGTAAAACAATTACTCTACTTTATGAATGGCAGGAAGCTAAAATTCCTCCACAAAATTATAATGTAAACTCAATACTTCAAGCCAAACACATTTTATAATTCCTAATATTCCAATTACTTTACACTCAAATTACAAAAAAAACCAAACAGCCCCCTAAGCAATTTTTTATGCAAAATTTTTCTCCAAAAATTTCCAAAACAAACTGCAATAACTAATTGACATCAAAATTTTCATAAATTATTACTAGCCTAAGGTACCCTTAAATCCTTCATAGATCATCAATAGCTTTTTCATAAAATGGTCATAGCATTTAAGCAATAAAACGTGGTCAGAATTTAAACATATTAGAATTGGACAGCATATTCCATCTCTAGCACAATTTTCTAGTAGCAACAGTTCTTCCCATTCTAGCCGTTTGTCCCTAATAAGATCTGTATTTTTATGGTCTTTATTTGGAACTTCAAATTGAAGAATAAACCCATGCTTCCCTTCAGCACTTTCACTGTTAATATATTTATTCTCAACAGCTTGCTGCATTGTTTAACATGTTAAAAAAAAGTATAGAAGAATTTTCATACAATTCTATCATTTAATCTAAGCAATTAGAAAACTATCCACATTCAAAACAAATATTCAAAAGAAGATGCTCCAATTTAGCTCAATATTCAGATATAAGGTTGCTGCTATCAATGGCAAATTATAGCAGAGATAATAGGAAGAGATAAAATATTCACAATAACTGGCCCACAATTGTCAACCATTTCCATGATTTAAATAACAAAAGAATAAAAGGCATTCAATGCTGTATAATTTAATATATAAAGCATTGATCGTGATAAAATTAATATGAAACAATTGCATGAAAAAATGGCAGATCAAAGTTCAAAAAGTTGAGCTAAAATAATTACATAAAGTTTATTATTCATGCGGAAGTTAACAAGAATGAATTAAGTAAAAATACCCAAAATATTTGGTATAAAGCACTGGCCATGATGATGTTGACTGCCCAAGTTTGCCGTAGATTAGAGCAAATGTGGTGATACGACAGGTTTATTCAAAAAATAAATTTTCCCTGATCCCATTCTTAATCAGATTTATCATGTAGTTTTCACCAGAGAAACTATCTGGTTTATTTTATAGTAAAAAATAATGAGTACATCCAAAATAGTTGCAACAACCATTGCAACTATGGTCATGGTTATAATGATTATGATATATCAGTTTTTCCAGTAAAAATTAACAAACAAGCAACTCATGTACAATAATATGGAAATATTTGAAGTAGGAGCTGTGTTTTCTTAACAAATATAAAAAAGAGGATGAAATGAAAAATATCTCATTAAGATTACAACAATAAGAGTTTACTGACAACGCCTCGCTATGAAATCATAAATGAAATTTTTATCAAGCACCTCATGTACAATAATATAGAAATATTTGAAGTAGCAGCTGTGTTTTCTTAACAAAAATAAAAAAGAGGATGAAATGAAAAATATCTCATTAAGATTACAACAATAAAAGTTTACTGACAACGCCTCGCTATGAAATCAGAAATGATATTTTTATCAGCATTTGGCATACTATTTCAATATTAACACCATATGGCAACGGAATGAGTATACGGTCTTTTATCATATAAGCGGTTCACATGTTAAGCATATTAAATTACCATCGAGCTAAATTTTGAAGATGCAAGAAAGTTTTTTATTGCTTTTTTTTTTAAAATGGCCAGAAATAATCACAGTAGCTTCCAGTTTTATAACAAAAGGAACTTGTAAGCATTTAATGATCCTAAGAGCACAAAGCATCCAGAGAAAACAGATGGCATGATTTACATAAAATAAATAAAAATATTTCATTTCGTGGTTTCTATAATTTAGCATACCTGTCGCTCCCAAAGGATGCCCAAGAGCAATGGCACCTCCATTGACGTTAACTTTAGCCGGGTCCAGCGCAAGTTTTTTACAGCAATATACATACTGAGAAGCAAACGCCTACAAAATAAAATTTATTAGGTATTGTATTATGCATCTAAGCAAAATGAAGTTATAGTAATATAGAAAAGAAACCATCAAAAAATCACCTCATTTATTTCAAAAAGATCTATGTCGTCAATCTCAAGACCAGCAGATTTAACAGCAGCAGGAATTGCAATTGCCGGGCCAACACCCATTACAGCAGGATCCACTCCAACAGCAGCAAAACTCCTACAGAGATTAAACGCAAGGGCAATAGTGAAGCTGATATAGTCGTGCAATGTGATCCCAAAAGACGCAAAGTACTGCAACTAAGTATTCACAAGTTTTAAGCACAAATCATAAAATAGATCGTTCGAAAAGGCTACTAAATAGAATTGACTGAAAGTCAAATGGCCATGCAAAGCCAAAAAATGTAGAAAAAACAAAAGTTATGATTAGCCATGCCTGAATATTCCAAGAATTGGAAGCGCCTTTTGAATTGCTACATCTCTTCTCATTAAAAGAACAGCTGCGGCACCATCACTAACTTGACTTGAATTACCTAAATGCACGCATACAATTGATAAAAGAAGGGTTTTTTGCCTATGCAACACCCAAAACATTATAATTTGCATAATCAACGCTCAAACTTTAATATGCACTTAAAAAGAATTATTATCCCCTCATTTCCGTAAATTTAGAAGAGTTCTAATAATCGTGAAACAATAGTATTTAATTTGTAAATATTAAAGTTTAGGAATGGATATGCATTATTTAAAAATTTGTCTGCTATGTATATAAAGGACCCAAAAATGAAACAAAAAGAAATATCTATAAGCTTAGAAAAAGTACTCCGTACCAGCAGTTGTGCTTCCATCCTTCTTAAAGGCAGGTTTAAGTTTTGACAACCCAGAAAGAGATGTCTCTATACGTATACCATCATCTATGGAAATAGTAACTTGTTTTTCTTCTCCACTTTTTGGATCAACGATCTACATGAAAACAAAATAATTTCAGGGAAAATAAAGTAGTTCAAAATTGTTTCAATTCAAAATCCCTCTTTTTTGCCTCTCACAGCATACAAGTAACAAATATATTTCATGCTTAAAACTGTATTAGTAATATGTGGAAATTGCTAAAACAGAGCCTTCCCCAATCGATAGATAGGGGATAAAACTTGACAAGCCATGTGCTTGTATTGACAGGATTGCACATAATGTGTGAAAGTATGTACACTATTTTTTTTTAATTGAGTAATCGTTTGTCCAATAATGCCACCAGAACTTTTGCATGCTGTTAAAAAAAAGGTTCAAATATTAAGCAAAAATAACGTTCAAATGTCTATGAACATTTAGCATTAGTTTTTTGCTCAGTAATACTGCATGAATTTAGTCATGACACAATTAGTATATTACCTTTGTTGTCACAGGAATGATTTCATCTTTAAATTTACCCATAGCAGTTGCTGCAACTGCCTTCTTATGAGACTCAACCTGTATAATGCTAATAGATATCAGCATATAGATCAGCATGAAAAATATACAAAAAGCATAAACTATGCATAAAGCTGGCACTTACAGCAGCCATATCTTGCTCCTGCCGAGTCACACCGAACCGATGTGCTACATTTTCAGATGTCAGTCCCATAGGAAGAAGGCAATCCTGAGCTTGCTGGAATGCATTTGCCTGGAACATTGTACAATAATCTCTTTTAGATTATAAAAATATATATAAACAAAAGACAATTCAACAATGAAATTATTAACAGCTTTTTACCTTGTTTAGGTCATTGAAAAATAAGGATTGCAAAATAGCACAAATGAAATGCCCATCAAATACAAAGATGAAATAGAACACATACTCTTGGGTTCACAGAACCATCCCAACCAGCTCCATTAACAGTCATAGACTCCAGCCCAGCACCAATTCCTTAATAAGCAATCAGAGTACCGTATGAGGACTTCAACACAGAAAGCAAAATAACACAACAACCACATTAATAAAATTAAGAAATACCAATGTCATAATAACCAGCTTTAATAGCAGCAACCACATCAGCAACTGCTTGCAAACCAGATGAGCACTGACGATTAACTGTCCGGAGGGGAACAGTATCTGCAAGTTGAAGATGAATTCTATAATACAGCAGATAAATGACAACGAAACACTTGACAGTTCTAACATTTAATTATAAGAAAAATGCATCTTATAAAAAATAGAGTCCTAGTTTTTTTTTTTGGAGCGCATTTTTTGGAGCATGAAGGGAAGAGACATCAAGTACCAGGAAATCCAGCATAGAAAGCTGCCATCCTACATTCAATTGCCCTTTGAGAGCCAGGAGCTAGGACTGTTCCAACAACAATATCACCAACCTCATTTGGATTCAAATTTGTCTTCTCTATCAATGCCTGAAATGGCATTACAAGAGGAAAATTTTCAAAATCAATTATAAGGTTTAGTAAAGCACCTGTTAATTTCAAGAACAGATAATCAACAGATCAAATAATATGGCCAATATGATAATCATAATTAGTAAGAAAATCTCAATAAGATCAAGCCATAAACCTTGAGTACACATGCAAGCAAGTCCTCAGGATAGGTATCTTTGAAACCACCACGCTTGGATTTGCATATTGGAGTTCGATGAGCCCTTTATAGATGCAATGGAAAAGTTGTTACTAAGCATAAAAAATGATACCTAAAAAGAAAGCTTACAGAATAAGAAATATTTTAATAATGAAGAACCAGAAACAGCACAAATCACATGGTCCTATGAAGAATGAAAGCCTAATGGCCATAATAACAACTGTAACAAGACAACCAAGCAGATCATATCCAAAGTTCTTTATCAGCAAGGCAGTGAAGTGCAGGCTATATCATCAAATTTATGAATAATGATTTGAGGCATTATCAAAGCATCAAATTTAAACACGCATTCTTACAAACACGGTACAAACTTTAATATGTAGGGAAAAAACTTTAGGAAAAGAAAATAAATTAACCAATTACTTCAACTAATAAACACGGTGCTGCAAAGCAGTTTTAGAAATACCAGTCCTAAGAGTAGCACCTCAAGCAGACTAAAAAAAATAATCCTTTCCCAAAAATAGTGCGTAAAAGTCAGTACTGAGAATTAGGGAAACTAAAAATTGGAACTAATAAACTAAAACTTGGTTAGAATTCAGAAGTTTATGATCCTTTATCAAGCCTGTAAAATAGTTTTTATAGGCTTGGATGAAAGGCCTTTTAATATGTTGCAAATAACAAAGTTTTGTTACAAATAGGAAAAATATTAATTCAAGCCTGAGCAAATATGGGCCAACACTAAACTAAAATTAGAAATTCAAAGCCTGACTCAAAAACCAAATTATTTGAAGCCAACTCAGAATAATTTGATCGAGTCAAGCGCCATTTTAAGTCTAATAAAAACAAAAAGTAATTATATTGCAACTTGAGGGCTCAAACCAAGGGCATCGTGCTGCAAGAAACAAAGATCTGCATGTTAAACATGGCATAAATTCTAAGAGCACTTCATACATATATATATATATATATATATATAGTGAATGGTGTTTTAGCCCAGTGGTTGAGGCTCAGGATTTGTTATCCCAGGTCATGAGTTCAATTCCCACCGGCCACACAAGAAAAAAAAAAAAAAAAATATATATATATATATATATATATATATATACATATTTACATATATACATATACACATATATAACACATACACACACACATCCATGCACGCACTTTTTACAGTGAAGTCAAAATCTATAAATACTTAAAGCTCTAAATTAAAAATCTATCCAACATCAAGGATAACTGAAAATTGCATTGAGAATAATTTGAAACAATCTAAATTGCCTTATCTTCGAGAAATCTTTGGCGATGTGTTATGCATCTAAATGACACATAAGAAGGAGTGAATTTTGTGATATAAACTTTAAATGGAAAATTAAGCTTTATCATAGAGAAAATTACTAGTTCACAAAATATAAAAGAGGAGAATAAATTAACATAAAATATTTTCAGTGGTTAGGCCACTGCTTGTTTCCATCACTACACCACCCTTATCTAAAATTCTGCAATCCTTACTTGTATTAACCCAAGCCTTGAATAAAAGATTTTGACCAACCGTTTAACTCTAGCATATGTCCAATACTAAAATCACCTCATGACCAAAGATTTCCCAACATATATTTTTAACAATGACTACGCCCATGTTTATTTGTATCACCCAAAACACATCCTGATCTATAATTTCTCCAAAATATTATAAACAAATTCTTGCTTTTTCCCAAAAGCAAGAAATATAAACATACATTATCTAACAAAAAAACATGAAAGATCTTACAAGACAATCCACAGAGCTTTGCAATTTAATCGCACTCTGATACACTCAAACAATTAAAATTAATTCCCTTGGATTAACTATAGGATGTTGCAAATAAGTACGGAAACCCTAGTCATGGGTCTTACGATTAAAAGAGCAGACGTGTTCGAAAAGTTCCAAATCTTCTGACAAGCCGCTCATAGGTGCACATTATTGTGCATCTAAGAATGTGGATGCATCAGCATGAGAAACCATCAAATACATTCCAATGACTGTCCAACAACACTCATTTTGTCATGCATTAGTGTGCATAAATGGAGAGCATGTTTGGAAGTATGATAATAATGGTTGGTTATTTAATTCAATTATAATTTAAGCCATTATTAACTAAAACAGTGGCACATCTTCCAGGCATGTCTACGTATAGTCTCTAGGTATTCCTCTCATAAGCATGCACCCTAGAAACACAACTAATAACATCCAAGTCCATATAGACATCCAAGTTCATACAGACAGCCGGAGACAAAGAGCCCGGCACTTAGACGCCTGGGCAAAGCGCAAGTTACGCAGGGGTAATTTTCAGGCAGGAAATTGAGGATAGTTGGTCATTTTGGGGGTGAGGGCTTGGCATATATAAGGCAACAATTCTTTAGGGTTATTAATGCGAAAATTTTATTGTCCAAAGGGTCTTTACTACTGAAAATCAATGAGAGAAGCTCATCTCAGTTCATCTTCTTCCTTGTACCTACAAGTTCTAGTATGAGCTACTAAAAATTAACATTGATCTTTTCAAAAAATATAAATGGCACCTCCATCCATAAAAATCAAGGGGCTCATTGTTCAAAAGGTCAGCTATATATGCTAGAATAAATAAATGCATCAAAATTTCATCACAATCTTTGACTAAGCCACACAAGTAGTTGCAAAAAGATCTACATTACAGCCTTCACTTGTACCACCATCATTTTTGCATCAAGGCATGTCATATAAAAGTTTGCATGCAGTTATATTTATAAAATAAACAACAACCCAACTATCACATAAGCCACAAAAACAGCCATATCACCATATCAAAACTTTTATAGTAGGCATACTCAACAAGGACTATTCCCCAACATTGCTTGATGCATTCATTTTCTTTCAAGCACTATAATCTAGGTTGTGTTTCAATATATAATGCATTATCGCACAAAAAACTAAAGTTTGCACTGTTTGTCGACCTCGTCATCATAAAAAAATATATATATAAAATAATTGAACATAAGAGTGTCACAAAAAATACCACCACTGATCACTAGCAGTGGCTACCAAGGGTGGAAGAAGGTTAGTGGAAGTAATTCGAGGTCTAACAAAGATAGCAATCTAGCAGTGGGGGCTAGCAACCATGGCAGTGCCTGGGGTGGGACCGCAAGGGGCAATAGGCAAGGGGAGAAGGTCAGAAAGAGATGATGCCTGCGAGGACTAGCTACAAGAGGCAGGGATAGCCAGTACACAAACGATGGTGATGAGTGGTGACAAGTCGTAGCAATGGCAGTTGTTGACCGCAATGGGGTTCAGTAAATGTGGCAGCAAAGGGGAAGGTAAAAGGTAATACTGTATTTTCATGTCAAACAACATGAAGCAATTAAGTGGTATTTTACCTTATGTATTCTACATTCTATTATTTGAAGAGGTTGTTTTTATAAAGTAAAACAAAAATAACCTTTCAAGCATCCTAAAAACCTTTGAAATGACTCTATATAAAGCTCAGCAGTAATAAATGTCCCAAATACAGCCTTACAATAGATTTTATAATACAATGCTCAATGCTAACATGCGAATTAAATCTCATATTTCAAATAATCAAAAACAATTAATTATTTGAAATATTTAATGTAGCTACTTAAATTAACATCATTATCTTGTGTGAACAAATTTTTATAAAGTAAACCAAAAAAAACCTTTCAAGCATCCTAAAAACATTTTAAATGGCTCTATATAAAACTCAGCAGCAATAAAGTTGCCCCAAATACATCCTTACAATAGCTTTTTATAATACACTGCTCAATGTTAACATGAGAATTAAATCTCATATTTCAAATTACCAAAAACAATTAATTACTTGAAATTTTTTAATTAGTACTTAAAGTCAACATCATTATCCTGTGTGAACAATAAGTAATGTGAGGTACCTAGCCAGCGTACTTCTAAATATAGTAGCATAACTCTATCTATCTATCAATCTATCTATCTATTTATATATATATATATATATATATATTATATTCATGCAATGTCCTATACTTTAACAAATAGACGTGCCTCATGTCAGCGTCAAGCTCATGCCCTATACTAGAAATCGCAATCATTTACAACAATACATACACACCAAAACCTTGCATGTAGCCATCCTCCTCAAGACTTGCACTGAAACATCAAACCAATGTCCTCTCTAACAAGTCTTGCAACACAACTTGACTTCTATTGCATAGCTTGCAGTTAGTCTGTCCGATTTGGATTTTAAACCCAACATGCCCACAAATTTTTCTTTTTTGTGCTGCATCAGGTGTTCTTTTCATTATTGCATCAGTTTTAAAATGTTAAGAAAAAAACACTTTTTGATATACTTAAATAAGCCATTAGCACAAAAGGCAGGAAATAAGCCGCCCATCTCCTTCAAGAAGTGCACAGCAATCATCTATAACAAAAAAATTATTGAAATAATCGTAAGAATATGGCGCAACCCTAGACTCTATTAATATGATACTCTATACCGTTTACAACAAAAGAGTTTACGGTCCAAAATCTGTGCCTTCAATCTCGCCTTTCTAATTGCATTTGGCTTGGGGGTAGAGAAACTGTGAACGAATACTCTATAAAAGCAGAAATTATTCAGCCAAAGACTCCACCCACTCTGTACTTTTATTCGCTATTTGTGAGTGAGATAATAAATGGCAAAGCTAAAACTAAGACTCAACCTTAACCAGCTTGTTCGATTTAGCCCTCATAGCATTCAAGCAATCGGATCAGTTTTGTAAAAAGCAAGCAAAAGATACAAATTAATAATTTCATGAATTTCACAACAAAGTATGATCGTTCCAAGAAAAATTTACTTGCCAAATAAAAATAAAAAAGCAAATTTCCTGCACTAAAATTAGCATCAATGACTTACGCAACAACCACAACGTCATCATTGAACGAAGCGCTCCTTTGGTAAGCTGCGCTATCCCCAGCAGCACAAACCGAAGCCTAAACGGAATAAAAATAAATTAAATGAGAACATAGTTCTACTGTAACTAATAACCAATTTCAATCAACAGTTACGATTGAGAGATGCGCAAAGAACACAATTCCAGTATCTTCTGATCCCCTAATAGGACAAAAGTCTCGAAATATTCAAATAGAAGAACACATACTAATGCAAACAAAAAAATGATCAAAGTCAACATAAATCGCAGATATAGCTTAAGAATCGTTCAAAAAAAAAAAGCCATCGCTCACCGAAAGCAGGGAAGATTCGTGCGAGGAAGAAGATGGCTGGAGATGCCGGAGAAGAACCCTCTGCCTCTCAATCACCTGCTCCATCTCTATGTCCCTATCTCTTCACTTCAGAAAGTTGAAATCTTACTTCGAAAAATGAAAGGAAGGCGGCCGTCAGAGGTTGGGGGAATATAGTTTATTTTTTATATGAAAAAAAATGAAGTTATGACTAAGAAAAATGCTAAATATCGATTAAATAAATTAAATATATTAAAAAAATAAAATATAAATTCAATTATACCTATAAATAAAAATATATTATATTAATCTTATTTATACCTATATTATAGTATACCTATATTATCTTAATCTTATACCTATTAATAAATATATATTATATTATCCTAGACTCAAATTCTACTCGAACTTACCCGAATTTAGTTTGAGTCGAATTCGAATTAAAATGTATGACTTAAAATTTGACTCGAAAATTTTTAGTCAAAATATTTGGAATTCAAATTTTGTGTTTTTTATCCAATTACGAGCACTATAGTAAATGTCTTAATTAAATCAACATATAATTTAAGAGTTTGCTAAGATATTATTTTAGATTAAAAATGAGATATCTTTTAAATAAGTAAAATGCTCATATATCCACAACAAAAAAACTTAAATTCTTATCAAAATAAATAAAATATTATTTGTCTCCTGAATAACTTCTAAAAATAATAAATTATTATAATTTTATTTAAAATATGTAATTTTAGAAAAATTTATGCACAAATATGCATTTAATCCTGATTTTCACAAATATATATTTAATTCTGATTGTCTGTGAGTTAAAAAAAATATATTTGTTTTTTTGAAGAAATATTTGCACCTAGCTATAACATCTTATTCATGGCTTGTTTTTGAGAATATAAAAGTAGAATGGTAACATATTAATAAATTTATGTTATTATATGATTTCATTGGTCTTTTAATAACTATAAACATATTTTATATAATTCCTTCAAAGTTTTAATAAGAGCAATGAGCAATTAAAATATAAGAAATATCAAACTAAGAGATTAAGGTTTCACATTCTTGTCATTAAAATTTTCTCTAAGTGTTTGTTATGATTCTAGGGTGCCATTCCTTATACATTTCTCTTTTCAATTTTTATTATGGGATGATAAGAATTTGAAGTTATGGATGTTCCAAAAAGTTTGCACTTAGTATCTTTACTCTGTTAAAGAATAGCCCATTTGGTAGATAGGAGCATAGCCCCCACCAAGCACCTTATGATACTCTCTAATACCAATTGTGGTATCCCATCCCGCCACTTGCGCAACGAAATATTATTTGCAACAGAATGGGTCACTACTAATTATGAAATATTGGATTAGTGCCAACACTATAAATATCTGCTGAGAGGCACTTATGTTGCTCACACTAATCCTGTTAAAATATCTAAGTAGCTAAGTACTTAGATACACAAAATGGGAGTAATTATGCCTATAATTATTATATAATAATAATGATAATTCGAAGTACAATACTACAATAATCAAAATTCATCACAAAGTGCAGAAGCTTAATAAAAAAAATACATTTATTCATCACATTCATATAGTGTGAAAAGAAACAATAAAAAGTAAACATCTTAGATAATAAAATACTGAAATAAAAAATATGCAAGTACTAAATTTAATTATTATAAGCAAAGTGTAGTGAAAAAAAAAATGAAAAGCTAAATAAACACTCTTTTCCAAACAAAACAACAGCTATAATTAAGTAGACGTAAAATAATCATTCTTTTGTTCCTGCACCTCACTTGGTGTAGACTCTTTAAATAACTCTAAATCTGACATGTTAGTTTTTATATATCAAAGCATCAACAAAAAAAAGAAAAAGATCTTGTGTTGGATAAATTATTAAAGTACAATTTAGGCTGATAAATTATTACTGAAATTTAAGATATTATAAAATAACCTGAGCATTATATATGCAACAAGCAATCAATGAAACAAAGAAATTAAAAATGCAGTATTTATAACTCTATAAAGCTAGGTAAATAGAGTAACATACCTCAAATCCAACTGATACAGAAACGATTAAGCATATATGCATATATAAAAGCTAATACAAGTACAAGAGAATATTCCTAACATATATGGTCAAAGTTGAACATGCTAAACATGCTAATAAAATACTAGAATATATACAACGGAGCTAAAAATTTAGCATCCTAACATGCATAAAAATAAATAATGCCAAAAAAATTGTTGAAAATACTAAAATACAGAAAATACTGCCAAATTATAAATTGAACTGAGCAGAATTCAACTGTATGTAAACTAAACTGAAATCATCATTTAATCGGGCATATGCTCAGACTAGCTTGCCAACAGTAACTAGTTAAACATAGCCACTAAACAAAAAGTTATACATGTATCATATAAATCACTCATGGCTAGATCTGAGCCGAATTATAAAATCGTACATGTATCACTCAGACTATTCATGGTTGGATTTGAGTTGATCCTATCACAATAAGAATTGAAGAGGCAAACTAACTAAGACACACTCCAATGTATTGTTATCTAATTTACTGAGTTTTAAGTTCACTGATACAATGGTGACATGCTTTGCAAAGCTATTATAGAATATTCATCAAATACTTTATATCTTATCTAGATATGCACAAGGCAACAAAGCTCTTAATCAAAGTAAAGCAAAATATTCGAATTAAATATTTTAGCCATAAACAAATCAAGATTTGTGATATCTTTTGTTTTCTAATTTATTCATTATAACTATTCCAAAAATACGCAAGCTCAGGATTTCCAATATCCTACTATCTAGTATAATCTCAGAGTCACTGTCATTTAAGGTCAAACATTAAAACTAATCAAATTCTATTATAAAATTAGATAATATCACCTACAAAAATTAATAATTGATGTATTTATTATCCCAACCCAATCTTGATCAAATAAATCAAGATTCAGAGATTAAGATCTGTAATAATCCGAGTTATTACCTTAGTCAATTATGATTAATATTAGTCTTAATCTTGATCATAAATGTTACTTAAGTCATTAGGAGTCAACCCCTAAGACTTAGTCCAAATTAAGAGTCAAACAGATCAAGTCCTGATTTTTAGAAAGTCCAGAAACCTTAAAATTTGACCTATCAAAATTGACCTCAGATCGAAAAATGGACATCACCATTGCGCTCATTGCCCCCAAATTAGCTATGGGTAATGTTTTCACGTCAATCGGAAGTCGTCAAAAATTTGACAAATATTTTAATATATTTAAATACCCCTAATATTGGGAAATTGAAATACTCGTCAAATCAAAAATCTGACATCGTCGTTGCATTTCTCACCCCTCAATTAGCTGGTGAATATTTGGAATTTTTTTGAAAGCAATTTAATTATTTAAATTAAATAAGAAATTAATTAATTAAAATAATTAATTAAATAAAATAATTCATCCTAACGGCGCTGTCTACTCAACCAGCGCCATTAGGGGTTCAGCTGTCTGAACAGACGGCTAATCTAAGCTGTCTTACCAGAAGATTAGACGACGGAGCGTTATCTCCCTCGCGGAGATCGTCCCGCGAGTCGCCCGCAAACACGCAGCACATTCGCCGCAGCCAGTTGCTCGGCGGCCTCGACCACTCCGTCACCGCCTCCTACTTCTACCCATTAGCGACTTAAAGGAGCATTTTTCACAAAATGGTGAGCCCAGGACAAGGATCGAGCCTCTTCAGCCCTCGCAACGTCATAGTCGTAGAACGAGGCACCTCCGATCTCCTTATCTACTCACGCAATTCTTAATCTTAAGTTTCTAAACCCTATTTCATCGCATGGATCGACAATCAACCGGTTCGATCGGGCTCAATCCAACCCGATCGAACGGCATAAGCTCGGGATCCATAGTAGAAACTGTTATGCAGCTCCGGCCACCTCCCGTGATGGTTCACCCGCCGACGTGTTGGCCTCATCGAGGGCTGTCGTCGGCCGGGCGGGACGAGGTGGTCCGACGCTGGGAAGGTCGGCAAAAGTCGTGCCCTAGCCCAGTGCCCTCGGGCTGCTTCGCGTAGGAGAAGAAGTCCAGGCTGGGCCGGGTCAACCCGAGCCCGACCCAAATTCGCCCGAGTCCGCATTGGCAAAGGTGGGGCCCGCAGCGCCGTGTGGCCCCCTACGGGCGTGACACATGTTGCGTGGGGCCCACTGCCCGTGACGCGATCTCTTCGACTGTGGTCGTGGGGCCCACACGTTGTGCAGCGCCCAATCGAGGCGACCACGTGTCGTGGTGGGACCCACTGAACCGTCGCGCGTCAGCCGTGGGACTCGCCGTGGCTCCCGTGGCCAGTCACAGTGTGCCACGTGGTAGCCGTGGGGCCCATGGGTCATTTCTGACAAAAATTAACAACTTTAATATTAGTTAATTAATGATAACTATGATTAATTAGTGATTAACTGTACTTAGCAGTTAAATAAGTATATTAATTAATGATAATTAGTAATTAATTATTATTAAATAGTAAACATTACTTAATTAATTAATGATTAGATTGACTGCAATTAATTATTAATAATAATTAATTAATCATAACTTAATTAAGATTAATTAATTATTAATCAAATAGTAACGGTAATTAGCATTAGTTAATTTAATTGATGAATAGTGAGTTTGATTAATTAAATTAATTAGGTTTAATTTAATTTAATAAGTACAACAAATTAACATTAACAGTAATTAATTAAAGATTAATTAGCACTAATCTTAAATGAACAGTAATTCTAATATATATAAAATATAATTAAAATATTTAAATTAATTAAATAATAGATTAATTATTAATTAATTAATAATTAATATTAATTAAATATAGATTAGAGGTAATTGAATAATTAATTAATAATATAGAAAATTCATTTTTAACTTTAGAAATGAACAATAAATTAATACAATTTTAATAAATGAATAGTAACTTTATTTATTTAAATTTTTTAATTCAAAATTCTTAAAAGTTTAATAACTTTTTGTATGATGATCCAAACATAGTCAATATAGGTCTCATTTTACTCAAAAAAATAAAAAGAATCAAATGACGTAATAAAAAAATTAGTTTCGGAGTACGCATAATGTAATGACATTTTAGAATATAATTAAATCCTCATAACTTTTAATCTAGTTATCCAAATATAGGTAATATAGATCTTAAAATACTCAGGAGAATAGCCCCAATACTATAGAAGTATTAGTTTCCCCATTTATAGCTTAGATTGAAAAGTAATATTTAGGACCCTACCCTAAAAATGACCAAAATGCCCCTAGACTTCAATATCGTAACTTGGTCAATTCAACTCCAAATTCAAAAATTGAAAGTGCTAACTAGCTTAAAATTTTAATGTCATCAATAAATTGAAATAATATTTTGGATCTGAATCCTAGAAAATTAGAAAATGACCAAAATACTCCTAACATTAGTTAGGTCATAATTTGACTATTTGAAGTTTAAATTGGGTTTTCTCTCTATCAACACACTCAATATACTATAGGGAAACTATAGAAACTAAGTTTGCTGAAATTTGACTTTAAATGGAAAAGTTTGGTTTTTGTCACCGTTGACCGACAAAATTACCAAATTGCCCTTATAAATTAAAATAGCTATAACTTCATCATTTGACCTCAGAATGCAAGTTTTCTTGGACCCTATGGAATCCTTGAATAGTAACCAAAAATAAACTACACAAAAATTTAGATTCCATCAGTTATAAATTATAAGATTTCCCCTTAGGTCAAAAATATTTGCTTAGACCTATATGATCCATTTCTTATCCAAATTGAGCGTACTTTCTGTCTATCTTCATGTTAGACAGTAAGGAATCACTTGGCAGTTAGAATTTTCCATTTATAACCCTAACTCAAAAGTCACTTTTTGAACCTTTAAGTAAGGGCAAAATGGTCATTTTGCCCAAAATTTAGGTTAAGCGTCCTCTACTCTTAAATTAGCTTCTAAATGAGTTAAACCCAGGTTAGAACTCTAATAGGATCATTTAAGTAATTGAAATCAATAATTCAATCAACTTAGTAAAAATTCCTTAATCTTCTCTAAGTCTTTTTCATAGGATTTTTCACCTCATATTAGGGTTATTTTTAAGATCATGATTAGATCATAGGTTAGATTTTATTCATTAAAAAATGGGGATTTTCAATAAATGAATCCTTAGTTTTATTATATTTTAGATTTTTATAACTTATTTTGATTATTTTGTCTTTCAGCCTTATCAAATCCAGGGTAGGAGATTCATCTTATTAAGTTTAATTTGCTTAATAGGATTTACCTTAATTAATTGCTCACTTTTAGACTGAAACCTAGATCTTAGGTTTTACCTTTGGGATTATGTGATTTAACCCAATCTCGTGGTGTTAAATTCATAATCTATAGGTTGTAGATTTTGGGTCAATTAATAGTTTAGAATGTCTGAACTTATAAACTAGGTCGTGTTTATTTTTCATAATCGATATTAATTTAGTATATTAGGACCTAGCTAGTCCTAATATTTTGTAATCTATAAGGGCGTACTTCTAAATTACACTCGATAATATGAATTGGAGATCCTAAACTTGTGTAACTTGGAATAGTTAGAACATTTAAATTAGACAATAAATGATATCATCATACTTAGTGGAGTCTCTTGCTTACTATTTGACTTTGTGCTATGCATTCCTTGAATTTTGTGCTTATTTTCCTTGGACATATAATATAAGATAAACATTGTTGCATGAAAATGAAAACTAAGAATATTAGGAAAACATTTACATTTAGGTTCAGTTTATGGTGGATTATGTTGCACATTTACTCCAATGGACAGGGGTAAGGTGAGATCAGGATGCTTAACATCACTCATTGAGGAGAATATGTTAATCTTGGGACCTATTTAATCTTGCAGATGTGCTTGACTCCTCAGTTATTTATGAAATTATCCACAGAAATAAAAGTAAAATAACTAAAAGATATTTACATAGTATTATCTATCTCTTTAGTCATACACTATTATTATGATATATTTGCCCTAGCCCATAAAAGCTATGGGAATGGATACATATATATTAGGGCAAATTAGCCAATTTTTTTGATATGGTAGTTAAACGTTCCTTTATAATTTTTCAGCTTACTATTTATTATATTATTGATGCATGTTATTTCAGTCAGCTGTAGTGGTATTATTTTACATGCTCACTTGTATAGATATATATATATATATATATATAGGATGCTAGATTTTACTGCTTATTATATGTACCATTTCATATTAATATTTTAAATTAGCATATGTCCTATGATCATCAGCATGTTTAGGTTTAGACTTTTCTTTTCAGTATTATTACTTACTGTATTACACTTATATGCCATACTTTGTTTAGTTTACTTGAGGTGTGTGTTTGCCTCAATCCATGCTTAGTTATAAATATTATATTTATAACTTATTCACATTCCCTTGTATGCTTACTTGCTCCCATGCTAGATAGATGTTGATTTATTTAGAGTAAAATAATGATATTAATAAATTCTTAATAAATTTTACTTGCCTAAAATATACTTAGACATTTTGTCTAACAAGATTTTCTTTATTGGCTGGGGCTATGGCATTGTGAAATCGACAATGTCAGATATTGAGCAGCTTGAGGTTCCTATACCTAATGAGGAGCCTTACTTAGAGGAGGTGCATCAGCTTGGACTAGAGTACATTTAACTGCTCTTTTATTTTATAGTGAGGATGAGAGTATTTATTTCATTTCATAAACTTTACTTAAAATGTTGTAATAATACTGGTACTGTGATTGTGATTTACTTTCTGCATTTTATTTTTTTTCTGAGCTATCTTATTTTAATTCATGTATGATGTATGGTGAATAGATGAAGCATTTACTTATCATATGCTTCCGTACTCTGTGTATATAAATATAGTGACTGATTCTCTTAGTTATTAAAGTGCATTTCCTTCCCTTAGCAGTAGATTGTGGATCTCACCTAATCCAATATTGAGTGAGGGATTTGCAAGAGTGACACTCCGCTCCTTAGCCAAATGATTATGGGCTTATGGATCGGGGTGCCACAAGATCTATAACTCCAACATACTGGGTTTGAGCCTCTTAACCTAGGGTTCTAAACATCTAAGGTCTTTAGGTTCACTCAAACTAAACTCTTCAAAACACTAAGTTAAAAAAAATCTTATTGAGGATAATCAATCTCAAGAAGACAATGAATTACTAACACTATTAATAAAGATAACTAATGATGATCAAAAGATAGAATAATAAGATTTTAAGCCTAAACCTAAGGTTTAAGCTGAAACCTCTAAGTTTTAGATTCAAGATATAATCTATTGAGTAAATATGTTGCTTAATGGAACTAAACTGTATGAGTATAAGTATAAGAAGTGGATGGTGGATTCTTATATCCAAAATACTTATGCACACTCTTAAGTAATTAGGGTTTAACCTAAAAAAGAGTTTATATGTAACAACCCAGGTTCAAGTTCTAATTAAAGTTTCAGTGCATTAATTAAGTCATTAAGAACTCACATCTAAGATCCAGTCTAAATCAGGAATCAAATGGATCAATCCTGATATTTTGAGAATTTCCAGAAATCCTAGAAATTAACCTATCTAATTTGATATCAAATTAAAAATCTAACTTTGCCATTGTGTTCACCACCCTCAATTTTGCAAGGAGTGATGTTTTGGAGGCATTTGGAAGTCATTGGATTTTTGTCGAATATTTAATATTATTTAAATCCCAAAAAAATCAAATAATTAAATACTCGTCGAAACAAAAATCTGATTGCGTCGTTGCGTTCCTCACCCTCAATTAGCTAGGAGTGATATTTTGGAAATTTTTTGAATATATAATTGTAATTAATAAAATCAAATAAGGATATATTTAAATAATAATTAATTTAATAAATTATTTAAAGTAAATAACGGCACCGTCAAAATTTTTTGTCCGTCGTTACCTTTGCGCAAACGCCGTCATCCTTATTATTAAATTTAGACTGTCAATTTCGACCGTCCGATCTTCGATGGGACGGTCAGCGCTTCCTCCCTACTAAAATCGTGCCACGCGCAGAGCGTGTGGCAGTCGCTCCTCGTGCAGCGGCTTCTCACGCCAAGTGGCCACCGATGCCATCGAAGAGGACCGCTTAGGGATGCTTAAGACCTTCAGCTCGGCTCCTTGCCTCTAATTTTTGCATCTTCTGGCGTTCTAAGGACCTTCCCGGACTTCCCCAAAATCTGCAACCTGTTTCAGCCATTCATCTAGGTATGCATCAATCTTCCCCTCGTGCAATTAAATTGCTATGTTTGGATTTGAATGTTTATTTCATAACATTGATTGAAGAATAAACGAACTAGATCTAGTCTTAATGCTCGAAATTGATCGAATTTTAGGTTTCGTATACAGTGCTTTTCGTTATTTTTCTCTCATTCGCCTTCGACCGTGTCTAGTGATCTAGGGTTAGGGTTTTCAGTCACTTCTGTGCACCTCCATCTACAACTCAATCGGTATCGGCTAGCTATTCTTGTTCTCTTTCCGTTAACATGCGTTCCAAGCCCTAAAGCTGTCGGGAGGCCGCCTGATTTTTGTGCCCTAGCTACGTCATCGCGGGACTTGTCGAGCGAAGAAGATAATGTTTTCGGGTCGGGTCGGGTCGAACCCGACCCGCATTGTCACGTATGATGAGGGTGTGGGCCCCATTGTCAGCCCTGCTAACGCTTGTGGGCCCCACCAGCCCCATCTCCTCCTATCCCGGAGTGCCATGTGTACATGTGGGCTCCACTGTTGTAAATCTGTCGCCGTTGTTCTGTGTCAAATTACGTCTTGCCACGTGGACATGGGGGCCCGCCGCCGTCTAAATCTTGCAGAGATTAAATCAGAATAAATTTTGTAAATATATATATATATATATATATACACACAAAAATAGGAATATTTTAAATTAATGTTAATAGGTGTAATAATTAATCAAATAGATTAATTAATTTAAAAACTAAATATAATAATTATTTAAATTGATTAAATCCAATTAAATCCAAATTTTAGACAACCACAACTTAAATAATACATGTCCAAATTATATAAATAAATGTACTATTTTGATCAATAAAATTAGATGAATAATATGAAACTGTCAAATTTCTATTTGGAGCTATATTTAACATAGTGACATGTAGGATTCCTAATTAGCCCTAAATACCACAAAACTTCAAATAGTCATAATTTTGTGTGTATTCATCCAAACATACACAATATGGGTCTCAAAGTAATCAGCAAAACCTAAGGATTGATCCAGTAGTGTTGGTTTTGCTATTTGAGATATTAATTGACTAATCACTTTTGGACTAACCGTAATCTTATAAAGCTCATAACTTTTTAACCACTAGTCTAAATATAGGCAATATGGGTCTTAAAATGATCAGTAGAACCTCTAAAATAACTTAGCAGTGTTCAATTCTCTATTTGGATCAATATGGGCTTAATCACTTTTAGGACATAACCTTATTTATCATAATTAATCCAAGATCTTCAATTGATCATAACTTGGTCAATTGAGCTTCAAATTAGGTCTTCCAATATACCATTTTGATCAGGAAGACCTAATTAATAGTAAACTACAAAAATATTTTAAATCCAATTGTTATATCTCCTAATCAACCCTAATCATCTTAAAACTTAATTAGTGAATAATTAGCATAATTAATGATCCAAATTGATTAATTTCAATTTTTGATTTTTTATAGTGTAGAGTAGAACCTAATTATGTGATTAGTTTAGTGATTCTGTGATTAATTTCACTAATCACTCACTAATCACTTAAACCCTAATTAAGCCATAGTTTAACCAAATGAGGTTCAATTTGAGTCTACTCTCAATTAAAGTAATCAGTGGATTATAAGGAATCTTAGCCACTAAGTTTATTAAATTTAGAGTTAATTTGGAAAAGTTAGATTTTTGACCAATTTTAGGAAACCTTGATTTCCTCAATTAGCCCTACTTCTTGTATTGGCTATAATTTAGTAAATACTTATCAAAAATTAGTGATTTTAAGTTCTATGGAAACCTTAGATAGCAAGCTATAATAAACTGACATAAAAATTAGAATATTAAGTAAAATTACCAAATTGCCCCTATGAGTCAAATTATTTAGTTTGATCTCATAAGGCTTAATAATCATCCAAAATTGATGTACTTACTGTTTGACTTCATGTTTGACAGAAAAATTAGAATCTTAGCCATTGAAAATTTCCAAATTAGAGCCTTAATTCAAAAAGTAAATTTTTTATGGGGCCCTGTACCCTCTGCGGCCATGCTAATACTGATATTAGCATGAATACAGGGAGTACTGTGCTCCAACTGTAGCAAATCCTCAACTTAAGTAAAGTCAAGTATGACCCAAATTTCCTTAAGCTAAGGACTTGTCACCTGGAACTGTGAGCATACATTAATATAATTCAAAGTAGTGGAAGCAAGAACAGTATAATATATTATCCACATCACATCATAGTATAAGAGAGTAAAAGAAATAGTAACTCAGATCAAATGTAGAAAACTAAATACATCCAGAATTTAATTATTACAGACTGAATTAAATGAAAATAAAGATCTCTCAATCTCACTGCAAGAAAAATGAGAATCTATCTAAACAGCAATAGGAAGATTCTCCTCCTGCACCAGCTCCTCTCTTACAGCACTGCCTATAGATAGCTCCAAATCTAACATTTGTCGGTATCACAAATGCGAAGGCCCCAGCCAACAAAAGAAAAATGTAATATATAGATAATTGTTTAAGTATATTTTAGGCTATTTAAGTGAACTAAATATTAAAAGATATCATATTTACAAATTTTAAACGTACACGCAGTATATGGTGCATCAAGCTACAAAGAACTGGGATAGCCATAAGCTAATCATTTATAGCTAATCAATGAGTATGTAAAAATAATATACAAAGTAGCAACTAAATATGGTGAGGCTAAAAGCGAAATAACTGTAACTACTGAAAATAAATCTGATCATAACATGCTTATGATCATATAGATACATGCTGAGTATATAAAGAACACAAGTGCTGAAATAACATACAATTCTACCATCCTAAATATGCAAATATTTAATAACTAACTAATAAGAGCATAAATGCCAGCATGCAGATTTAATATGAAAAGGCCACTGAGGCATATGGCAAAAGTAAGCTAAGTACATGAATGAATAAAAAGTAAAACAAATACTAAAAACTAAACTGAAGTAGAAGTAAGCCTAAGACATAGTACTGCTATAATAAAAACAGGTCATACGGAACCTCTAAATTGAAAGTTCAACATGTATCTATCCTAGGCATCCGCAGACTAGGTCTGAGTTGAACTTAAAGAATAACACATGTATCCATCCTAGACATCCGTAGAGCTAGGTATGAATATATTCTATAATAAAACTAGAACTGAAGATGTACACTAAGCTAAGACATACTCTACTAACTAAAAACAGTAAAAGAACTGAATGAATGCTATTCTTTTTAAATACTTAGGATGTATTTTTCATATCCCAAGTTTACATATTATGCTCAAGGAATAAGGCTCAATATTTAAGGTGTGCAAGGCAATCAAAGACAAAGTAAGCAAGAGACTCAATCAGGACTTATGTGATATCTGTTGTTGTCTAATTTTTCCAACTAACTATTCTAAGAAGATACAAGTTTAGGATCTCCAATATCCAGCTATCGAGTATAATCCCAGATTCATGACCTTAATATTAATATTAGAACTTAACGAGTTCTAATTCATAATCATATGATGACTATAAAGATTCAAAGTAAATAAATAAATGACTTAATTGCTATTATTTTCCTCTCTTAACCTAAATCTTGATTAAGTAAATCAAGATTAAGGATTCTGGATCCAAACTCCACTTTGGTGTTTAAATCCTGAATCTAATGTAATATCCTAATAAGGATCTAGGGTTCACAATTAAAACCCAAATTAAAGATAAGAAATCTTATATGTTGAAGGATTCAGAAACTAAGATCTTAATTGAAAGGTCACTCTACTGGTTATAAGATAAAATAATTAGTTAAGAACTACGAATCTAAGATCTATATTCAATCTTTAGGATAATTATAATATTCTATATATTGAATCAATCCTACACCCACAAGGAAGGTTTAAAAAGGGTTAAATGATTAATCAAGTAAAGAATTCCAAATGAAAGTAATTCAATCCAATTAGAAGATCTAAAGTATAAAGTATAAGATCTGAGATCTAAGATCTGAAGTTCTGATCACTTAGATTTAAACTAATAAGTCTAGGTTTAGGGTTCTCTAAAGCTTTTGCTTATACTTTCATTGAGACTATAATTCATGAACAAGCTTTGGTAGGATAGCTACGATTAGAAACTTTAACATTAATATTAATTTAAGCTAAGTCTATTATAAAGGGGTCATAAGATCACTTAAGATCTTAAGAGCTTACTTAAGGATTTTAAGATTTAAACACTAAAATTCATTCAAGAAGTGATACCACTTAGCAATTGATATTAATACATTGTATTACTAATTATTATTACTTTAATTGAGAATTCTAAGTTATAAGGATACTTAAACACATTTTGGTCAAAATAACCAAAATACCCCTCTTAAGGCTAAAAATGGGACTTTATGATTTAATTATCTAAAATGATTTAAATCTATTTTAATAAGCTTTATATTGATTAATGAAGTAGAATAAACACTCATCTTAGGGTTAGATAAGCTAATTAGCCTAATTATCACTAATCTCAGTTTAAGGCCAATTAAGGTGATTAGGATAATTAGGACATACCAAGATGATCCAAACTCAATTATAAGTGTTAACATACTTAAGAAGACATTAGAAACTAGATTCATCAAAATCAGAGACTAATTCGAGGTTTCATTCACTAATCTCATTTTAGGGTAATTAAGGAATAATTAGCAAAATTAAGATTCTTAAATTACTTTTAATGGTCTACATAGGTTCTCTATGGTCTCATAAGCAATCAAAAACTTTAATTAATATTTTTGGATATTAAATTAATTTATTATGATTTAAATGAAAATAGAGAAAGATTAGGCAATTAATTTAGATCTAATTATTATATCTTTTATTTTATTTTATATTATTGTTCCTTGTATTTTTCTAATTAAAATGGTATATTGGATTATACCATGTGGTTAAGTATAAATAAAGTTATTTAAATAATTTAATATGTATTTTTATTTAAATTGGAATCATAGGTTAAGTATTTATCAACTAATAAACATAAGAAATATAATTCCAATAAATCTATTAATTAACCGCGGCCCAAAATCAAAAACGCACGGGCCGGGGTCCAGCCCGACCCGGCACTGTGGATCGTCCCCACATCTCTACCTGATGCTAAGCCTTATAGGGTTCGCCTCTGATGCGTAATTCACCACGCACAAGCCATGCCGCGCCATGATCTCGACGACTACACCATCCATGACACTAGACGCATCGATTGGGATAGAAACCCCCATCTGGGATGTGCCGAATCGCTGAAGTGCTACTCGACCGAGACATTACCTGTGACAGCCGCCCCTTCTAAACATAAGGATTAAGGAGTGGTCATCACTAAGCACATCTCATACTTAACATTAGGTTAGAATTTAAGACTCCAATCTAATCTTAAGAAAAAGATGTACTTTTCATAATAAGGTAAAGATTAACAATCACTTAATGAGTATCAGAGTGCGGAAGAAAAGTACAAACTGAAGTAATCATCCATACTATAAAGTAAAGACATCCAACTCAGACTATATACAATGCAGGAAAGTAAAGTACAATTAGTTCAGTATTATTACAAATATTTAAAGTTTAAAGAACTATAATATAAAATGCTCTCATCCTCACAGAGTAAAACTAAAGTAATCTAGTAAGTAGACTAAGGTCCCTCAGTAGTCTGAACCTCCTCCTGGATCTGTTCCTCTGTAGGCTCAATCTCCTCAAAAAACTCAAAATTTACTATTATCAGTTTCATAATGGTAGAGCCCCAACCAACAAAAAAAAAATCTTATTAGACAAAATGTCTAAGTACATTTTAAGGTAATGAATTTTAATGTATTTTAATGATATCACAACTGGAATTAAGCATAGCATAGCGGTAAAATGACAAGAAAGGAAGAACAAATTATGAGGTGAAACATACCTCAACTCAGGCTGCAATACAAGGTAGTAAAGTACAAGTGCAAATCTACTAAGTACAAAAAAAAGTCCTAAGGAATATGATCAAACTAACATATTAGTTATAATATAAGTAAAAGTACTATACTGAAAATATAAAGACTAGCATCATAACATGCTCTCAAGTAAGTAAAGCAACTGATATACAGAAAGTTTTGAAATGTAAATGAGCTGCAGAAAATGAAAAATATGAAAGAAAAGTATGCTGAAATGGTAAAATAAAGTAAGTCTGAAGTGTAAAGAAAACACGTAAAATAACTGTAAAGAGACTGAAAAGTAAATGTAAGTAGTGTAGATTAAAGTACTGTACATGTGAGATACTCTTACTTAGTCTTCTAAGAAGTAAAGTCCATCTGATAATCTAGGAGAAACATCCCAGATTAAAGTAATATCCACCAAAGAGGCATATAGGAGAAACATCCCAGATCCTAAAGTAAAATCCACAAAGTATCTAAAGAGCATATAGGAGAAACATCCCAATGCCAAAGTAATATACCATAGGGGAAATTCCCTAGGCAAAAGCTATCCCAAAGTAAAGTCATATTAAATGGCAGGCTGAGTAAAATGTAAATCACATTTATAATGTTGTTTATTAATGTTTCTTTTAAAATTATGCATAAGATATGTAAATGAAATTCAAAGTATATTATAAACTATATATTAAAGTTTAATGTTAAGTATGTCCAAAAGTATAAAAGGCTCAAACAATAAGGGAAGCATAGTAATTCAAATCAAGGAAATAAGTAGCACTACACAAACTTTGTGATATCACCTATTTTCTAATTTAATCGTTCTATCTACTCTAAGTTACATAAGATTTAGAATCCTTAATTCCTATACTGTCTGTAACTTAGAATCACGAACCTATAAGTTAAGCATAATTAGGATTAGCTACGTCCTAATTATAACTCAATCAACGTCGCCTATAAAGTTAAATAAGTAAATCAATCGTCTTAATTTATTATTTTAAATAAACCCATCCAAATCTTGATTAGCCAAATCAAGATTGAGAAGATTAAGAAATAATCTTCAAATAATGATGTTCAATTCTTAATCACATGGTTATCCTAAAGGCTAGAGTTTAAATCCCATCTCACTAATTAAATGTTAAGGCCAATCCTATTGAATTAAGTCAAACTCAATAGGATAGATCTCTAATACTAATTCTAAAATTAAGAGATCAAATAATCATTTAATAAATTATGAAAAATCTAATAAACTAGTAAAATCAAGGTTTCACCTTAATGAGTAACTCACTTTACTCATTAGATAAATTCTAGCTTAAGATATATTCCTAATCTTAGGAATTAAAGTTCTTAAATCTAAGAATATCATTCAGACACACATCCTAACTAAGGTTATAAGACCTAAAAAATGATCTAAGAAGTTTAAAAAAAAGGAAGATCTCTCATAATTCACTTAAGTTTTACTTAAGACTTAACTTAAGATTTTTGTGAAATTTCTAATTTGAGACTTAGAATAATCTAAATCAAGGCCTAAATCATTTTAATTACTATATATTATGATTTAAAGATGAAATCAGGTCTTAAATTCATTAAACCCTAAATTTGGGCAAAATGACCATTTTTCCCTTAAGGGTCTAAGATTCATCTTTATGAATTAGAGCTTAATTCTGGATTTTAATAAAGTCGAGTGAATACTTACTGTCTAATATGACTTTATAGTAAGTTCATTAATTTTAGTTAAGTATTAAGCCTTATAAGGTCAAATTAAGGAATTTGACCTAAAGGGAAAATTGGTAATTTTACCCTTATGATACCTAAATTTTTTGTTAGTTTACTAAAGGTTAAGTCCTAAGCTTTCCATAGAACCTAAAATCATCAAATTTTGATATGTATTGACTATGTTGTAGCCAATACAAGTTCTAGGGTTTAAATGGTAATTAAGTGTTCTTAATTAAGGGTCAAAAAAATCCTAACTTTTCTAATTGGTGTCTAAATTGAGTAAAATTAGTGGCTATGGCTCATAAATGATCCACTGGTTTCATTGACTAGTGGTAGGTTCAATTTGGACCTTAATTGGCCAAGTTATGGCCTAATTAGAGCTTTGGGTGATTAATGAGTGATTAGTGAAATTAATCATCATATCACTAATCCAACCCTACAATTAGGTTTTAATATACTCTAGGAGTTTTTTGAAACTTGAATTACTCAATTTAGATTATTAAATTTTCTAAAATTCACTAATCAAATTTTAGGGTAATTAGGGGTTGATCAGGAGATCTAACCATTGGATCATAAATATTTTTGTATATTATTATAAATTAGGTTTTTTTGATCTAAATGGATATTTGGATCACTTAATTTTGAGCTCAATTGACCAATTTATGATCAATTGAAGTTCTAGATTTATTTGACCTAATTAGGGTTAGGTCCTAAATGTGATTTGTCTAAATCTAATCTAAATAGTAAAGTTAATACTATTAAAATGTTCCTTAGGGTTTTCTGAGTATTTTGAGACCCATATTAGGTATATTTGGATTAATGTGTACAAAGTTATGGTAATTTGAATAAATGAGACAATTAGTGTTTAATGTGAAGATCCTAAATGTTACTATGTTAAATATGGTTCCAAATGAAATTCTGTCAGTGCCAATAAATCCTTCATAATTTTTTGATTCTAATGATATATTAATTTGCTATTTTTCGATGAGTGGATCTAAAGTTGATTAATTGATTTAATTAATCTACTCATTTAATTAATCCAAATATATATTTACTGAATTTTATTTTAACAGCAAAACAAAGCGGTGGGTCCCACTCCGTTAAGTGATAGGCCACGTGGAAGGCGCTGGAGTACCGGGCCGCTGTATCGGGTCGAGAAGACCCGAAGGAGATCGGGATCCTTCTTCTCCTCTAGAGGCGCGAGAGAAGCCGAACGGCTATTCTAGGGCATGCTGGAAAACGATCAACACATCGCCGAATGGAGTCAGACCGCATAGCTTTAGATAGGTCTTGATACCACCATTCCAATGGTACTCGATTTCGATCCGGGGGGGGACTACAGCCACAATAGTAGCTAACCCTAGATGCATAGAGGCGGACGAAAATTGAGTCATTATACGAAATGCGATCGAATTGATTCGATCGGCAAATGGTTAATCGTCAATCATTCAATCAACAACGAACTAAAAACAAATGGTGAATGCAATCCTACTTAATTGAATCATAAGGAATCAAAAAGGGGAGTACAAAAGTGAGGTACTTTAATTAAACGGCCGACTCTCGGGGATCCTCAGAAACTTCCAGATGAAACATAATCGCTGCGAATCGCAACCCCCACTCCGGATAGGATCGCTAGAGAGGATTTAATGGTGTTTTCACAAATTCTTGAATGGCAGGGTTCACCATTTGCGAGCTGCGTGTTCTCGATACGCCACGCGCCTGCTCCTGCAACACGCGCTGGGCTCTCGATCGTTTGCGTGAGGAGATGCATCGTGACCGTTCGATCTTTGATCGAACGGTTCACAGTCATTCGCACAAAATTTGACTGTACGGAAATAGTATTAGGATTTAGGTGATGGCAATACTATGCTGCTAATGGTGGTCCATTATGAATAAATATTAATTAATTAATATATTAATTATTTCTTAATTTTATAATTAAAATGAGTTCATTAAATGATTCCAGAAAAATTCCAATAAATCACCCGTAGCTAAATGAGGGTTGAGGAATACAACGGCGCGATCGGATTTTTGATCCGATGAATATTTATTTATTTGATTTTTCGGGGGATTTAAATAATATTAAAGTATTCGTTGAAAATCCAACGACTTCCAAATGCCTCCAAGACTTCACCCCTAGCTAATTTGGGGATGGTGAATGCAATGGCAAATTCAAAATTTTGATTTGAAGTCAAAATAAAAAGTCAATTTCTAGGGTTTTAGGATTTTCCAGAAGTCAGGATTTACTCTATTTGATCCTTAATTTGATCTAGATCTTAGAGATAGATTCTAAATGACTTAATTAAAATGCTAGATCTATAATTAAGACTTAGATTAGTCTTAATTAACCTAAGTAATAACTTGGGTTGTTACATTACCTAAGGCGCATCGTTGAGGGTTGAATTCTCCTCACAAAGTTGATGATACGAGCAGAGCTCTAAACCTACGTGTTCTGGGATCGAAGGGGCATCAATTGGGCAACTCAATTGATCATAAGCATGGTGGCATCATTGAGGTGCTACTCGCGGCATTTCACGGATGCAGACTCACTCTGAGTCGATCGATCCCAGTCGTATCGATTGATCAGATCGAGTCCAATAATTGCAATTAATTTGTAATCACTTAAAGAGGCTTTAGAGGTGCAAGAAAGTGTTCGAAGCCTCAGGGAAACGATGCCATTCCAGCGTCTTAAGGATTGGTTGCCAGTGCACACTCAGACGGAATTACACCGTCTGGTCCATTGCTAGTTCTTATGACAGGACTTAGATGCCTATTAGGGAGCTAAGGTGAGGTCCTATCGCAGTATCTAGGGTCAATTGAGTGCGTGTCGAGCTGAAACCAGCTTGACAGAGGAATGAGTTAATGGCTGTACCTTAAGCTAGGGAATGGCAGTGACTGAAACAAAGGGAGGAGCTCGGAGTTCACCAGGCAGATGCAGGGACTGTGCAAGGGGGTCTGAATGCTAGATCGCACCCTCAATCAGCGGTTCGCAGCTACGGAATGCCGGGCTTTGCCGAGAGCTCCAAATGCTTCAACTAGGAGTATCAGTGGATCTCAGTGAGCAAAGGGGATCACTGAGATGCGCTGAGGGTATTTATAGGCGATGGGGAGGTCCAGGGGTGGACACCATGGCTGGAAGCCATGGTTCAGGTTTAGGCAGGGACAGAGCCACAAGCCTCCACAATTGGGGATAGTAGGGCCTCGTGACCCGATGACCTTTGTCCTACCAGAACTGGGAAGTTCTTAACGGCCAGGAGGACATGGCAGAGTGAGTGGCAGACCAAGCCGACGTGTCAAATTCACTCTGATACTCTCTATCGGAGGCGAGGTGGGGAAGACGATGGCCTATAGCGACAAATAGAGGCGCGATCGTCTGTTGGATCATCAGTTACAACAGAACGGTCCTGCTCATCCAACCAATAATGGCTGAGCACGGGGATCAGATCGATCGTTGAATTGGATCTGATAGATCCAATAGGTGATCGCATCACTTAAGATGGTAAGCCAGATGCTGTCAGATCTCATCTCAAAACCATGGAACGATCGAGATGAAGCGGGAACGATCGAGAGCACGGGTCATTGGATCATTTTTGTGAAATCGACGGTCCGGATGGCGCCTACGGTTTAGAGGCAGTCAACTGTTGGAGGGAGGGCAGAAATGCAATTTAAGATTGTTTCAAACCCTTATGTGCAATTGAACCAAATTAAATAAATTTCAAAATAGGCCTAAATGACCTCCAAAAATTTCCCAAAATTTTACCCTTAGCTAATTTGGGGGTGGGAAATTCAAAAATAAACTCAAATTTTAATTTGGAGATATTTAATTTAGGTATTTTTCAGGATCTAAAAATAGCCAAAAATACCAAAATTCTCAATTTAACTGTGATTGATCCCAAACTTCTAGGGTTAGGTTTAAATGACCCATTGAGTCTATGGAATTAAAATTAAGACTTGGTTTAACTTAATTAACCTAAACTTAGCTATGGTAACAACTAGAGTTATTATATTTTTAGACCCTTAAGGAGTGGCAAAATAATCATTTTTGCCCAAATTTAGGATTAATCCCCTTTAGGTACAAATTTTATGTTAAAGTTGTTAAAATCAGCAGATAGAGAAGCTTAGATAGAAATTTCATTAATTTAAATCATAATTTAAGTGTTAAGTAAAATAATTATTTTCCTTAGGAAAATTTTATATAACCTTTGATTGTATGATATGAAATAAATCTCACATCATACCCCTTCTTTAAACCTCTTAACTTTTTTTCCTTAATCTATCTTATAACATTAGTTAGGTTGTGTGTTTGAGAATTCATCTTAATATTTAAGAGCTTATTTCCTTAGGAATTAGGATTAGCTCTTAGGTTAGATTTCATATATTGAGTAAATTGGGTTACTCAATATGTGAAGCCTTGGTTTTGATAGTTTATAGATTTTCATAGTTTATTATTGATTTTTCAATCTCTTAACTTTAGATTTAAGAATAGAGATCCATCCTATTAAGTATGACTTCACTTAATAGGATTTGCCCTAAACCTTAATTAGTGAGTTTAGGTATTTGAAACTTAGTCATTTATGATCACTATTTGGATTAAGTAGTTAAACCCCAATATTTGGAGTTTAATTCTTAATCCTTTCATTCTAATTTGGCTAATCAAGATGTTTTGGGCAATTTAAACTATTAAAATAAGTTGTTTGATTTATTAGTCAACTTATAGTCGACATCAATTTATTTATAATTAGGACCTAACTAGTTCTAATTATTTTTAATCTATAAGGTCATGAATCTGAGTTACACTCGATAGTAGGAATTGGAGATCCTGAACTTATGTATCTTAGAGTAGATAGAACGATGAATTCAGATAACCATGGATATCACCTATGTCTTAGTAGAGTCTCTTGCTCACTTTAAAAATTGATGCTTTGCTTACCTTGTTTTGAGCTTTATACCTTGTTCACATATATTGGACATATGATACTTTGATAAGTATCTCATGTCATCCTTGAATTTGCATAAATAACATTTGTATTTGATCGATGTTTTTAATTATGTAGAGTGTAATCTAATTAGTCTATCTCTCGGTTCCACTTATCTTATCTTATACTTCTTATGTGGTTGTTGGCCCAGTTCCAATATGGTAGTACTACTTTTAGGTGCACTTCTACTTAGTGTTTCTGCCTCTTAGTTCCACTTATCTCATCTTATACTTCTTATGTGGCTGTTGGCTCGGTTCTGATATGGTAGTAAGTGAGTTCTTATATTTTCCTTTCAGATGGCAAGTTTGGCCAGTATAGTGTTTCAGCTTATACTTTATGTTTCAATTTACTTTACTATACTTTTAGAACTTTCTTATTTACTATTTTACTGTATTACTAGCTTTATTTATTTATAGGTTGCTAGTCTTATTCATTACTTATATCTTCTAGGATATTAGTCTTGCTTTTCAATTATTTAAATATTTTACATGTTCATTTTACTTTATGTCAATTAGCATATACTTGTATTGTTCATAAGCATGTTAGGCAATTTTCTTTTCAGTTATATTAGTGCTTAGCCTTTATTTTATAACTGACCTTATTGCAGCTATACTTGTAGATATGTGCTTACTTCCTATTTTGTTAAGTTATAGACTTATAGTTTATAACTGTCTTTTCCTTTTCATACATATTTCGCTCCTACACTTGCTTGTATGTTATATTTTAAATGGTGATATCTAAATTAACATAATAAATTGCAGCCTAAAATATATTTAGACATTTTATCTAATTATATTTCTTTTTTGGCTGAGGCCCTATCATTATGAAACTGATAATTATAAATTCTGAGCTTTTTGAGATTGTGGAGCCTTCTGAAGACAAGATTTAGAAGGAGGTCCAAACTGTTGAAGAATCTTAGCTTTGCTTTCTTTCATTGTGAGGATGAGTGGATTTTATTTTTATTTTCTGCTTAACTTTTAAAAATCATGTTGTAATAATGTAGAGTTAACTTTATTTATTTTTTTACTTATTCTGAGTTAGATGTTTACTTCCTTATATTGAAATAAATGAATATTTATTATTTTTGCTTCCGTACTCTGTCTTATAGTACTTTTTATTTAGTGAATTATTCTTGGAAATGGCAAAGTCTTTAATTATGATGGATTAGGATATGTACCTAATCTAATTATAAGTAGAGGCCTTGTCATTTAGGTGACCCTCCACAGTAATCATGTTAACTTTAGAGTTAGCAGGACCACGGCGGGGCAGGGCCGCCACATTTGCTATTAGAGAATTCCATAAGGTGTCAGATTGGAATTTGCATTCCTCTCTACCTAATGGATTGTTCTTCTACCACATAGTCACTAAATGAATACTTGAAACAACATCTATTTCAGTATGAGTATAACTCAGAATAAAGTAAGGGATGAGAAAACCATAGAAAATAATAAGGTATAAATATCTAAATAATAAACATATATACGCTCAACAAATAAAAGGGATTTGATTATACTTGTAGGCATAAAGGATAACTAACAATGGCATTCATGAATTACTTAAGAGAATTCGAGACCATCTGAAAATACGAAGACCAATTGGGTTTGAAGCAAGGGAGATCCATAGAAGGGGTATCTGACGAAGGAGCACAAGTACTAAATAAGTTGCTAAATGAAGGCACGTATAGAAGGCTTGACTTTCCAATTTTGGCTAAGGAATGGCTCACAAGAGTGAACAATATTTTTAGCACTTTGGAATGGCCAAATAATATTAAAGTAGATATAGTGTTATGCCTTCTGAGAGATCTTGCAAGAGAATGGTGGATTGACACTTACAAAAGTTTATCCAAGGAACTTCGAAGAGAGCATCGCAAACTCACTTACGAAGATTTTTTTATAGCCTTTTTCGCTAAGTATATAGGTTAAGGTCCTTATGGTGATAAGGATTATGCTTTATGTTTCTTAGATTGTAATAACTTCATGTTTTAAGAATAATGAAATGTTGATGATGTTCTAGTTCTTTTTCAATAAAACTAAGAATGCTGATTTTTATTTTTTAGAAAATGAATCCCACTACTTCTCCTAACAATATTGCAACTAATGAGGTCCCAACTTCTAATAATCCCCCAAATAATGCTATTGCGATACCTAATGACAATAATACAGAGGAATCAATCTCTATGAGAAGCATTATGAATACACTAAACCAATAGGCACTAGCCAAACAAAAGCTAGTATCTGCTCTTCCATCAGTTAATGCCAGTACTTCATCTGCGTCGCCAGTGGCACATATAATAAATCAAGATCTATGAGCGATGTGATATAAGCCCATTTAGCCTAACAACTCATATCCTTAGCTAAATCAAGAGTAGATTTGTGTGAGGCATTGGTGGAATCAAGTTCATGTAATACTTAACCTCAAATATAGATTTATCACTTAGACATAAACCTAGTTAGGGGTGATGTTTTAGAAGTATTTGGAAGTGGTCAAATTTTTTCGAATATTTTAATGTATTTAAATATCCCAAAAATTAAGATAATTAAATTGATCTCTAAATTAAAATACGACTTCGCCGTTGCGTTCCTCACCATTAAATTAGGTAGGGGTGAATTTTTGGGATTTTTCTAAGCCTATTTATTCATTTAATTTTAATTAGAGAAATGTATTAATTAAAATTAGAAAATAATTAATTAAAATTATAAGTCTTTTATTTTTCCTGAGCTGGGACCCACTCCTTCTGCATGCGCCCCTTCCCCATTTCCTATGCACACCTACTCTCTTTCCTATTTCCAGCACTAGGAACCTTTCACCCCATTCTACTGATGATAGAGGACCTGCTGTTTCATGCTTGAGCCATGCCTCTTTCTCCCTTATACAGCTCCCTCAGCTCTCCAATCTTCCCATTTGCTTAGCTACTGAAAGAAGAAGCTCCCAAGCTCTTAAAGAACCCCCAGCCCTCTTCTCTCCTATTGTTAACAGTTGAAGAAGAAGAAGAAGCTCATTCCTCCCAAGCTCCTACAGAAAAACTAGCTAGAATCTCCATTTGCAAGCTAAGGTACCATCCTTGCATCCTTCCTTATACATTCCATTTCCCTCATTGATTGATCCAATGGCTACTTCATTTTATTTAAATGCTTAATACTTGTCCTCAAGAACCAGCATTTTAGCAATCAAATTCAATAGAGTTCAATCTGAACCCAAAAGTGACTAATATTATATAACAAGAAATTTTACATAGGTAGCTAGGGTATCGTTATTTGTAGTGTTAGAGTAAGATTTTTGTGTAGATTCTAGTATCAATAGAAAGTTCTTGAAAAGACCTTTCCATTAGTTTATGGCACCGCACTTGAGATGCCCTGAATCGAGAGTATTTGGGTGAAAACGGGGGCTATCCCATTCTTCATCCAGGCAAAGTGATCGTTGAGCGCTACAGCACATCGTAGTACCTGGCTCTCAACCAGGCAAGCGCTCTAGCGCGCCGCAGTGCTCGCATCTTTGGAAATTTGGCATCATAGCATGTCGTAGCTCCTGAAAGTGCTGCAACGCATCGTAGTGCCCGCGCATCAGGATGATTAGCGCTGTAGCACCTAGCTCTCGATCAAGAGGGCGATACAGTGCGTCGTAGTGTAGAAATCTGTCGTAGCCCGCCAAAGCACTCAAAAGTGCTGCACTCAAAATTCAGGGTAAAATATCCTAATTTCAAGTATGTGTTCATTAGGGAATTGAACATCTTAGTTTGAGATAATAAACTATAAAAGGATTTCGTCTTTTGGAACCCTCCCCCTCATGATCCAATTAACACTTAAATTAACATGATTACGATGGAGTTGTCACCAAATGACAAATCAATTAATTATGGTCAGATTAAGTTTTCGCCCTAATCCCTTATAACTAAGGAATTTGTCATTAATTGAAATATTTCACTAAATAATCATACATGAATATTAGAGTGCAGAAGTAAATAACAAGCAACATCCACTTAACCTTAATACAGAAATAGAAATTATCTTACTCAAAATAAAATATATAATAAAAAAAATACATCATGAACCTATATTATTATAATATTTGAATAAGTTTAACTAAAAAGAAAATAAACACTTACTTTAACAACTAAAGCAAGCAAAAAAGAGCAAGAAGCAACACAAGGTTAGGTAATTATTATATACAATAAATAACTGCAAGTACTAAAAGGAAGTCTCATCCTAATATGCTTATGATTATATAAAACTATGCAGATTAATAAAAAGTAAATTGAACTATGATACATATAAATAATGCAACAAAACTAGTATCCTATCATATATATAAACAAGCAAGTATAGAACAAAAGTTAAACTACAATAAAAGTAAACAGAAAATAGTAAAAGAAAGTAATATGTAATACGATCATATCAGAATAATTGGCTAACTAGCCATCGAATTTCTCAAAGCTAAGGTAGAAAACTATATTAAACTGAAAAGTAATATTATGCCTAAATTTGTACTGCCATAATAGAAATGGGCTAAAACAGGGCCCCTGCACAGAAAGTTCAACATGTACCCCCCTAGGCAACCGTAGTGCCAAGTCCGAGTTGAACTTATAGAATCAGACATGTATTCCCCTAGGCAATCGTAGTGCTGGCTCCGAGTTGATCATATATCAAAAGAACTGCACTTAAAAGGCAGACTAACTAGGACGCATTCTACTGAATAGAGAACTGAAGAATGCATTTCAAAGCTAACATAGGATATTCATCAACATCCAATATCCAATAAATATGTCTAAGATGTAAAGCTCAAATATAAGGAATGCAAAGCAACAAAGTTCAATAATAATCAAGAGATGCTACTAAATACAAGTGATAATGGTTGTTATCTAATTTATCCATTCTAACTATTCTAAGTTTATACAAACTTAGGATCTCCAATATCCTACTATTCAGTATAAACTCATATTCACAACCTTATAAAGTTAAAAGCAATTAGAACTTATCAGGTTTTAATAAAATTCAATCAATGATGCTTATATAAGTTAAATAATTAATTATTCATCCTAATTTATAATTTTCATCAACCCAAACCAATCTTGATTAAGATAAACTAAGATTGAGGGATTAAAAATTAAACTCCAAATATTGGGGTTTAAATCACTTAATCCAAAGGTGATACTAAAGGATAATGTTTAAATCTCAATCTCTCACGAACTAAAGATTATGGCAAATCCTCTAATCTTAATCTAAGGTTAAGAGATAAAATAATTATAATTAAAATATGAAATCTAAAAACTAATAAAACCAATGTTTCATTCATTGAGAACCCATTTACCCAATGAATGAATTCTAACCTAATTTATATTACTAATTCATAAGGAAGAAGATCCTAAAAGTTAAAGGAAGTCCTAAGGAAAGGATTTAGGATAAAAGATGAATTCTTAAGAATTTATGGTATTTTCTCTTAAATATATATATATTTTTTCTGATGTAATTACTTATGGAATGTATAGGGTGAGTTAAATTTACCTTGTAAAGCTTATTTTAAGACTTAGGAAATTTTAAGCGGAAAATTAGGGTTTACTTTAACAAACCAAATTAATGTGTCTAAATGTTTTAAAATTGATTCTAAATCAATTAATTTACTGATTAGAAATATTATCTCAAATTTCTAAGGCTTAAGAGTGCTTAACCCTAACTTTGGGCAAAATGACCATTTTCCCCCTACTTAAGGGTCTAAAATGTAACTTTTTAATTTAGGATTCCAAATTGAATTTTATTAATGCCAAATGGTTACTTACTATCTAATATGAAGATTAACAGAAAGTAGACCAAAATCGGCTAAGGATCAAGACTAATGGGCTTAAATTAAGAATTAGCTCATTAAGGGAAAATTTGTAATTTTACATAAGGAAATATGAAATTTTTATTATAATATTATTGTTTACTGTCTAAGAATTCCAAAGAGACCAAGATCAAAAAATTCTGAGATCATTTAGCCAAGCTATGGCCAAAATAAGGTTGGGGTTTAATTATATAATTTAGGGATTTTAGGAAAGATCCAAAAATCTAACTTTTTCAATTGATATCCAAATTTAGCAAAATCAATGGCTATAGCTTGCTTATAATATACTGAGTGCAATAACTAGGAGTAGACCCAATTTGAACTCTATTTGATTATGCTATATGCTAATTAAGATTTGGGGTGATCAGGGTAAATTAGGAAATCTAATTGCCAAAATCTATATTTTTTGCAGTTTACAAATCCTTCAGTTTTTCTGATTAAAATGATATATTGGATGACCTAATTTAGAGTCCAAATGATCAAGTTATGGTTAATTGAAGTTTCTAGGGTTTATAAGTGTGGCTACCGGGGATCAAAGTTCGAGAGTCTTTAAAGAACAATTCATCTCAAATGTAAACATATATATTTTTATAAACAAAAAGACATAAAATAATAAAAGTCCAATTATACATTTAAAGATAGAGCCAAAATATATATGAAATTTTATAGCAATTTATCTTTTACAAAATAGAGATAAAATATTCACATTCTCTCGCTTCTCTATTTCTTCTTTTACTTTGGCAGATCTTCAAAGCTTTTAATTATCAAAACCTAAAAAATACAGTTACCAGTCAGGTAGGAGTATGCAAATCGTTCTTAAGAGTATTCTAGCATCCTATAATAGGCATAAATCAAAATATGGAAATATCTGCATGTATGAAAAGAAAGTAATTTCTCAAATTTAAGTATTGCCCTGCAAGTTAACTGTAAAATTCAATATAATTGTAAAGCATGAAATAAGTAAATTTTATCAAAAGCATTTGTAACAATAAGTCGAGTTCGTAGACTCCTAAGCCCAAATGGGTAAACCCATAGGCATAACCTGTAGGAAGCTTATCTCGCTACCCGTCGGTAGCTTACTCAAAATAGGAACTGATGGTGTGTCTTTCCTCTAGATTTGCCTACTTCCTACAAGAGCTAAATCCCTTCATATAACTCCAGGGGCTGCAAGCAGGCCCAATCTGTACAGATTCTTACTGTTGCGTTCCACCCTCCAAAGATAAACACCCCAAAATATATATACCATATTTCATTCTTTTTGTTACATGCTTTTTGATATCATTCTTTTGCAGATTAAAAAGCGGTAAGCAGTGTAAATAATACTCAAATGGAAAATGGCTCAAAATAAGGATACTGAAATGAAACTTATAAGTAAATTTACGTACCTGACTATTTTGTTTCAAAATCAACCAAATTTAATTTCTTTGATCTGCCAAAATAATTTAACTTATTAATTTAATGCTTCATAATTTTAATATAATTTATAATAATAATAATGAATATTTGAATATTTGATTTATTTATTAAGTTATTTAATTATTATGCCTTATAAGGTCAAATTGGGAATTTGACCTTTTAAGGGTATATTATTAATTTTACCCTTAATGAAATCAAAAATTTCTATTAGTTTATTGTAGATTATGTCCTAAGGTTTTCATAAAATCTTAAATCGTCAAATTATGATATGAATTGGCTAAGTTATAGTCAATATAAATTCTAGGTTTAATAATTAGGGTTTAATATGATTAGTGAGTGATTAGTGAATTTAGTCACAAAATTATTAAACTAATTATACAGTTAGGTTCTTATTTACTTTATGAGTTATCTGAAATTGAATTTATTTAATTTAGATTATTAAATTTGCTAATATTCACTAATCAAATTTTAGAGTAATTAGGGTTAATTAGAAGATCTAACTATTGGATCCTAAATATTTTTGCAGTTTATTGTAAATTAGGCTTTTTTGATCTAAATAGATATTTGGATCACTTAATTTGGAGTTAAATTGACTTACTTATGACTATTTGAAGTTTTTAGAGTTAAAAGGCTTAATTAGGGTTAAGTCTTAATTGTGATTAATCTAAATTTAATACAAACAGCAAAATTAATTTTATTAAAATATTCCTTAGGGTTTTTTGAGTATTTTGAGACCCATATTTGGTATATTTGGATTAATGGATTAAAAGTTATAATTAATTGAACATTTGTAACATTTTTCCTAATTAATTAATATCCTAAAATATCATTATGTAAAATATTAATCTTACTGAAATTCGAATGGTACTAAAATATTCCTTAATTTTTGCTGATTAATTTAATATATTTAATTATATTATTTAAAGGTATATTTTATAAGTTATGGTTTTTAAAGTTTAGGATTGAATTAAATTAAATAAATGTATTATTAATATTAATTTAATTAATCTGTTTAATAAATTTATTTAATTATTAAAAATTTTCATTTTCTATTTTTGTTATTACATAGTTTTATATTTTCTGATTATGTAAAGGTATATATATGTGTATATATTAATATCTGTTTAAGAATTAATTTAAATGTTTATTTTATATGTTAATTATACTAATTAAAAATGTTATTATTAATCTAATAATATTATATTTTCTGATTATTATTTATTTTAAAATAATTAATATTTTATTAGATGTTAGTTATATTAAATTAATTAAATTTTATATTAATGTTATTGTTTAATTATTATGTTTGATTAATATATCTAAAATTATTAATTATAAATTTTCTATTTATCTATATATATATATATATATATATATTACTGTGTATTTTTATCATTATTATTCTATTTTTTATTTATATTATTTTATAAAAATTTTCTGTTATTAATTGATTTTTATGTATTTTTCTGTATACGAATTTATATATTTGTATACATATTTGTACAATTATAAGTACATATATAAGTTAAGTATTATATAAGTTTATATATATATATATATATATGTTTTATTATATTTATTTCTTTTCTGCAGGTGGGACCTACGCAACAGACAGAACAGACAGTGGCGGGCCCCACGCTGACGTGTCCAGACCTGATTTGTCTGAGGCTGTCGTGTGGGCCCCACGACTTTACGTGGCAGGCTAGCCACGCGGCGCTCCCGGTTCGCGTCAGATCAGCTGCTTGGTCCCGCAGCGTATTACGCGGCCGGTCTGTGAGCGGACTGAACCGAATCGGGCAAAAATCCGGTTCGGGATGTGCTGCTTCGCCTTCCCTATTGAAACCTCTGCACGCGATTAGGGTTTTCCGAATGATCGATCGGAGGTTTCGATTGTTATTATGAGGCGAAGAGATGTGATATTAAGATCTAAATAAAGGATGCATATACAAATGGAAAAAGAGGTACCTTTACTTCGATAGTTTTGACCTAAGTTGATTTGGAGGAGGGAGTAAGTTGTCGATCGAGCTATTTGATGGATTGATTATCCAAATAATGTTATTTGTAAGAGGATGGAGTCTTTAAACTAGTCCTAAAGCGGTGGGTGGACACGTGGATGCGGCTCAGTGCGCCGCGCGGAACGTAGGGTTACACGCGTCCCGTGTTCCGTGAGGGCCGAGGAAGACGAGCTCAGATCCGTCCGTTCGCTCAAATTCCTGTCGATTCGAACGGTTAAAGGGAAACAACGTTAAGCACTGCAAACGACGCCATTATTATTTAATTCATTATATAATTATTTATTTTAATCAATTTAATTAATTAATCTTAATTTAATAGATATGTTCTAAATATTTTCAATATATCAATCCTAAGTAATTTGGGGCTCTTGAACGCAATGGCGCACTCGGATTTTCGATCCGATAAGTATTTAATTATTCAATTTTTCAGGTATTTAAATAATATTAAAATATTCGTCAAATATTTAATGACTTCCAAATGCATTCAAAATTTCACCCCTAGCTAATTTGGGGGTGGTGAACGCAATGACGAAGCCAGATTTTCAATTTAAGATCAAAATTATTTAAATATTAATAAACATATTGGAAATTAATTTCTGGTATTTTACATTCTCTCCAACTTAAAAGAGATGTCGTCCCGGCATCAATCTAAAATTTAAAGACATTTACTATGTTTAAAATTACTTACTAGCGAAATAAGTGAGGATAAGCTTTCTTCATACTTGATTCTTCTTCCCATGTGGCTTCTTCTTTGCGACAGTTCTTCCATCTAACCTTTATCATGGGAATAGATTTATTTCTTAATTTCCTCTCATCTCGATCTAGAATTTCTTCTGGTTCGATCACATAGCTGAGATTTGGTTGCAAATTGATATCTTCTACTTTCACTCTCATTGAAGGTTCTGATAAGCATTTCTTTAATGAGGAGATATGAAATACATCATGCATCAGACTTAGATGTGGCTGAAGCTTGATCTGATACGCCACTTGATCCACTCTTTTCAAGACTTCAAAAGGTCCAATAAATCTTGAACTTAATTTCCCAGAAACTCCAAATCTTGAAACTCATCTGAATGGATTTACTTTCAAATACACAAAGTCTCCAACAGAAAATTCCACATGACGATGATGAGCATCAAAATACTGTTTCTGCCTATCTTGAGCTGCTTTCATTCAATGCTGAATTATCTTAATCTTTTCTGTTGCCTGAAGAATCAAATCTAGTTTTAAAATTCTATTTTCTCCAACATTATTCCAAGATAAATGAGTGATACTGTAACAACCCGAGGTTGTTACTGGATAAATAAATTCCAAATTCAGGAGAATTAAGTCGAAATTAGAATTTTAATTTTAGTCAAATAAAAATATCCTCGAATGAAGTGTATCAAGGGGATCCTTCTACCAAAATTTGAGCGCAATCCGAATTCCGGATCGTTCTAAATAAATTCGGAAAGTTTAAACTTCCGGAGTCGATAAAAGATAAAATAAAAGTCGGATTTCAAAAAATTTTGTATATTTGAATTAAGCATAATAAGAGGAATCTATATTTTAAATTTCGTGATTTTCAAACTCCAGATTAATCGTAGTGAATTTTTAAAGTTGTTCACTTAAAAATTAATATAAAATAAAATACTCATCTAAATTCAATAAATTTTAGACGCTTGCGTTTGTCTCGTCAAGACGATCGTTTCGATATCAAGTTTGTAATTTTTAGAGTTAATTTGATCATTCAATCAAATCTTTGAATTTCCAGTGATTCTTAGCCATATGATCTTGATCGGATGGCTCTCATCCATCCGTTCGAGCTTATAATAGCCTCTCTTTTTTTAACCTAAATTCCTAAATCCCAATTTCTACTTCCCTTATTTTTCCTCAGCCCTAAAACTAGCATCCCCACTCGCCGAGCCCTCCTCTCCTCTCGGCAGGAGGCCGTGCCACCTCCTCCCCTCTCGGCAGGAGGCCGAGAGGCGTCGGTCCCTCCCTCTTGGTTAAAGCGTCGAGCACCTCCAGCTACTCTTCTCCTTTCCTCTCAGCTTGGCCAAGAACAGCTGACGACGTCCACCTCCATTGATGGCCGAAACCCCCCACCAGCCTTGCCCTCGGCAGGAAGCCGAGAGGCGTTTTCTCCTCCCTCTCGACTTGGTCGAGAGCTGCCGCCGGTGTCCATCCCTTCTAATCGAGCTTGCAGCACCTCTTGCGGCTCATCTCTCCTCTCAGCTGTCATGGGAGGTACATTTTTGTATGGTAATCATTGTGTAGTAAAGCTCCTTTATGACCATTTGATACTTTATCATCCTACTTATCATTTCAATCATTGCGAAAAGTAAATGATATATATTTAGATGTTAATTTTATAGGTATCATGTTTTAGGTATGAGCTTTGTAAATATGTAAATTTCTTTGTTGTGGACATAATTATCTAAGTAATCAGATTGATATTTCAACCGTTATATCCTAATACATGGGATGTTGCATAACAATACCTTTTAGATTAAAGTTTGTATTATCTAAAGCAAATATTATAATTATTCTGAGAATGAATAGAGATTCACTACTACTCTCTTAGAATTAAAGCTGCGCTTTTCTTTCACAAGCTTGCACCATCCACAACTTAATTTAGATAAGGCAAATTAGAATTGTGCTAGAAGGCAAAAGGCCACATCATGTGATTTGGCATTTTCATTTTCTTTGCGATAGCAGAAGGATATTATAAGGCTTCAAAATAGCTCACTAAGAGATTGGAAGATTAGGATTTGAATTTAAAACAAATATATGTTAGTAGGTCTTGCACACAAAGAATTAATTAAATAGCTTAAACTAATTGTCATCTTAAGGTTTTTTAAATAAATCATATCCTTGATTATTATTAAGCAATTATATTTCATCTTATAGATCCCGTCTCTAGCTTATTGTAGTTTAGTCTTCTTTTTTGTGAATTGGAGAATGAATTGGTTGGGTTCCATATTTGTCTAGGACCAAATAAATTTATCAAAAGAGAGTATAATTTAGATGATCTTTGCTTAATTATTGCAGATATGGTAATTGTCATCTCATTCCAATCAATCATCAAGCTTCAGGTTTGGATCATTTTAAAGGTACATTTCGTACTTAGAACTTGTATTGAGTTCGATATATTAAATTTCTTATTTAGTCCTATGTTAAGTGCGTACATCACTTGCATAGTTCTTGTTACTGTTTTCTTTTATGCTCTTACTTTTCTTAAGTTGTATGTTAACCTTATAAGCTATGTTTAAGGATTTAGGTGTCTTGATTATGTCCTAAATGCTAAATTTCCATAAACTCTCATGTATCCTTTATGTAACTTAAGAGATCTTAAGGGATTAATTAAGTGATTTACACTTAATCTGGATCTTAGATCGCCATCAATAAGTCATCAATAATTCATGTGATTTGACATTGATTTGTAACACAACTATTGGTCTTAAACTGATAAGATTAGGGGTTAACACCTAATATGTCGAATTTAGATCCAAACTCTTAATCACTTAAATAATCGACTTGATTATAAGATAATGAACTTGACATTTTCCAATAATGCATCCAATTTGGTATTGATCTTAAACATTTGAATTAGACATGTTAAGGTTAATAATAAATCTATGTGATTGCTTGATTTGAATCTAAACTTTAGATTCCTGATTTTCTCTTAAGAAAGAAGACTAGCATAAGAAGGCAATTAAAATCATATTGATTAAACAAGTGATATAATTCTTAACAATATGCTTGATTTAGTTCCCATAATCTTTGTCTAAGTGTGATCAGATGACTTAATCGTCTGATCTAATCATCCTAAATCTAATTATGAACCAAAACCTAATAGATTAATATCAACATCTAGAGGAGAGATCTTGATGTTCTCTTCATAAGATCGTCGTGACTTATTTAAAAAGACCTAAATTCATATATCATGAGGTAGGAGACCTTGTATGAATCCTTGAGATAGAAGTATAGAAGATCTCTTTACCTTAGAGATTGATCTATTCTCCTTGTGGTAGTAATCACTTAAGACATTAGAAGAGATACATCTCCTTGTGATAGAATCCATATTAAGTGATCCTTGATCACATTTGATTGGTGAAACCTTATATAGGACTTACCTATTAGTTTAAGACTTGTTCTATTAAATAGACTTGATTGAACCATGATTATTGGGTAGTGTAGTATAGTATACCCATATTACTGGTCCCCAGTAATATTCGGGATTAGTTGAGTCACTCTAAGTGAGATTTATCTTTGTTAATATCCTGCGGGCTTAGGCGGATATAATCTCGCTTAGAGTAAATAAATCGATCCTAAGAGTGTATTAAACAGGTGCCCATTCCTTAGTTTTATTGAAGGACAGTTGCCATCAGGCAATGCCTCCTAGCGAAGATCGCTTCAATAGGTATGGCTTAAATAAAACTAAGTAAAGGGGAATTACCTTCCTTAAGATGCTAAGTATGATTGTGAGTTTAGTGACTAAATGCTTAGTTTGAGATAAATTCATCTCGGATGGTGCCTCCTAATGAATATCGCTTTATTAGGGTGGCGTAATCAAACTAAATGTTGTGTCCTATCTTTGCAGCATATTTAATATGTGTATACAATCACCCTGCCTAGTGATCTTTAAGTAATAAGCAACTTTAACCAAATATCAATCTAGAGATTTGGAGTCAGAATCCTTTTAGCAGGATTCTACACAGTGGAGACTTAGGATTCATTTTTGTTTCTTACTATATTCTTCATGGATTTCGGGATTTTTCATTCATATCATATAATGGCATAAGCATAAGCATAAACATGAGTTGAACTCATTCCTTCTGTTGTGACACATGGTTATCAGTGATACAGTATGAGATACGAAATATTATATATACACAGACTGGGGAATTTTAGGGTGCATCTGCGTCACCATACTGACTTCCTAACTGTTGTGCTTACATTGGACCGTACTACTCATAAACCTTCAGTGATAGTTCTATGATATACTGTGGTATAGCATAATTGTGAGCATTATTTCAGTAGCATATAGTGCAGCTTATAGCATCCTTCTCAGCATTTGACATTCCTTTCACATTGATGTATGAGCTCTGGTATTTTTATTTACTTTCAGTATTTAGTTTTGATGCAGTTTTACCTTACTTAGTCTTTACAGTTTCAGTTATTTAATATCTTTACAGTTTTTCTGCACTTTTACTTTACTTTGCTTCCATTTTGTACAACTTTATACTTTCTGCTATTTACAGTATTTTTGCAGTTTGATTTCTATCTTTCTCTTATGTTGAATAACATCTTCTTAAATGCAAGTATATGTTATGTTATAGTTTTATTGTGGTTAGACTTTATAAGTCTAATATTATTTTTCCTTTGTTGGCTTGGCCCTATCATATATGTACATATGGCAGCCTCAGGTGTTAGCTCATACCTTGTACTTGGGGTGTGCTGGTGATAGAAGGTCAGATGAGGTTGATACTCTGCACGGAAAGAGATCTGGCTCAGTTAGTAAAAATTGATGTTGTTCTTATTAAATCAAATGTAATAAATAAGTTTCTTTCTTGTTATTCTGCATTTTCTATATTGTATATAAATGAGTGGATGTGAATACTATTGAATGTCTTTTTCCTTAGTTTCTGCAATGCTTTACTTATGTTTTTGCCTAATAATGTGCTCCCCCTTCAGATTAATACCATGGATAAGTTGTCTATTATCTGTGGTATTAGTGACAGCCACCACTTGATCGTAATTGAGTTAGTGTTACTCGACGACGGTCAAGGGGCGGCCGTTACAAATACACTTCCTTCCATAAAGGGCTTCATAAGGAGCCATTTCTATGCTTGCTTGAAAACTGTTATTATAAGAGAATTCAATTAATGGAAGGTGATCATCCCAACTTTCTCCAAAATCTAATACACAAAGGCGAAGAAGATCTTCTAGAGTTTGATTCACTCTTTCAGTTTGTCCATCAGTCTGTGGATGAAATGTTGTACTCATACAAAGCTGGGAACCAAGATCTTGATGAACCGCTTTCCAGAACTTTGAAGTGAATCTGCTATCTCTATCAAAAATAATGGTTTTTGGAATACCATGCAACCTTACTATCTCTTTTAGATAGATCTTTGCTAATTTGTCTACTGAATCTGTCTACTTAATGGGTAAAAAATGTGCTGATTTTGTAAGCCTATCCACAATTACCCAAATAGAATCATTATTAGATTTTGAACGAGGAAAACTAGTTATGAAATCCATAGAAATATCTTCCCATTTCCATTGAGGTATAACTAGAGGTTGAAGTAATCCTCTTGGTTTCTGATGTTCTACTTTTACTAGATTACAGGCTTCACACTTTGATATAAACTCAGCTATACTTCTCTTCATTCCTAGCCACTAAAAATATGATTTTAAGTCTTGGTATATTTTGTTATTTCCAGGATGAATTGAATATCTAGACTGGTGAGCTTCTTTTAATACTTTAGATCTTAGCTCGGCTTTATTAGGTATCCATATTCTAGATCCATACCAAATATTTTTATTTGAATCCAAATTCAGTTCTAGGTACTTTCCTGATTGAATGGATGCAGATAAGGAGCTATATTCTTCATCATGATGTTGAGCTTCTTTAATTTCATCCATTAATGAACATTCTACGGTCATCTGAAATAGCTTAGCATTTGATAACAATATGACTTCTAATTGGAGATCTTCTATTTCCTTGAGTAAGATAGGGTTAGAGGTCAAAATATGAAAATGTGAAATTGCCTTTCGACTTAATGCATCTACTACTATATTTGCCCTTCAAGGATGATATTGAATTGATAAATCATAATCTTTGATTAACTCTAACCATTTTCACTGCCTTAAATTTATCTCTTTCTGAGTAAAGATATACTTCAGACTTTGGTGATCAGTGAAGAGTTTACATCTTACTCCATACAAGTAGTGTCTCCAGATCTTAAGTGCAAAGACTATTGCAGCTAACTCCAAATCATGAACTGGATAATTCTTCTCATGAACTTTAAGCTGTCTAGATGCAAAAGCTATCACTTTTCCTTCTTGCATAAGAACACAGCCTAATCTAATTCTAGAAGCATCACAGTAAATTTGATAGCCTTTTCCTTCAACTGGTAAAAGTAAAATAGGAACCGAGGTTAGACATTCTTTTAATTTCTTAAATGCCGATTCACAAGATGAGTCCCAAACATAAGGTACATCTTTTTGAGTAAGACGAGTAAGAGGGACTGCAATCTGGGAAAAGTTCTTAAGAAACTTACGATAATATCTAGCTAATCCCAAGAAATTGTGTATCTCCGTTACTGAAGTAGGTTGGGGCCAATCCTGAATTGCACTTATTTTGCTTGGATTGACTGATATTCCTTCCTTGCTAATTATATGGCCTAAGAAGGTGACTGAGTGAAGCCAAAATTCACATTTTGAGAATTTGGCGTACAATTGATGTTGCCTTAACAAATTCAAGGTGATTCTAAGATGCTCCTCATGTTCCTTAGCATTCTTAGAATAAATTAATATATTATCAATGAAGATAATGATAAATGAGTCTAAATAGGGTTTCATTATTCGCTGCATTAAATCCATAAAATAAGATGGGGCATTGGTTAACCCAAAAGGCATCACCAAAAATTTTTAATGCCCATAGCGTGTTCTAAAAGCAGATTTAGGGATATCCTCATCTTTGATACGGAGTTGGTGATAACCAGATCTTAAATCAATTTTTGAAAATATGGAAGCACCAACTAATTGATCAAATAAATCATCAATTCTTGGTAATGGGTATTTATTTTTAATAATAACCTTATTCAATTCCTGGTAATCGATACATAATCGCATACTCCCATCTTTCTTCGTAACAAACAAAGCTCCTAATGAAAGAAATACTTGGAGAGATTCTAAGAATTGATTGAATTTATTTTAATTTAACTTAATTTATTACTTTTATTAAATTAGGGAAGTTAAGAACGAATGTTAGCTAAGTAAGGCATATTATCCTAACTTAGAGTTTTTCAAGCCTAAATTAGGATGTTTGACAAATTATTCAAATTATGGGATTTGAGACTTAAATTGATTCTAAATCAATTTTATTACTATTTTTAATAATTTAAAAGATATTTTAAGGGTTAAGAATATTTAACCTAAATTTTGGGCAAAATGACTATTTTGCCCCTACTTAAGGGTCCAAAAAGCTACTTTTGATTTAGGGCTCCAAATTAGATTTTCTTACTTTCAAATAATTCCTTACTATCTAACATGAAGATATATAGTAAGTACACTAAATTTGGACAAGTATTAAGTTATATTGGCCCAATTTAAGGATTTTGACCTATAATGGTATTTTGGTAATTTTGTTTGGTAAAGTTTAAAAATTCAGTTAGTTTATTAATGATTACTGTCTAAGGATTCAATAGAGTCTAAGAACACTGAATTATAATATTTAATGATCAAGTTATGATCATTTTAATGATAAGGTTCTATTTTCTTGAAAGGGGTCAAAACCTAATCTTTTCCATACTGAAAAATCACATGCAATTGTATATAATGCTCATTTTTACTAAAACTAGGTTGAATTTGATATATTTCAACCTCATTAGGGCCTTAAGGTCATTAAAATGTGAATAATATAAAGTTTCGGCCATTCCGGACAGTTCTGGGCAGTTCTGGGAGCTATGTCACGCTGTAGCACCTTCTGACTGAAAGTCAAGCGCTACGGCGAACTGTGGCGCGCTACGGCGAACTCTAGCGCGCTGCAGCAGATTTTGGCGCTGTGGCACGCTGCAGTGGGTTTCGATGCTGTAGCGTGCTATAGCGAACCTAATTTTTGAAACTCGGGCGCTGCGGCGCGATACGACGGACCCGATTTTGAAACTCAAGCGCGGTGGCGGACCCCATTTTGAAACCGTAACAAGACATCTTTTGGGCTCAAATACTCTCAACATAGAGCACTCCAGTACGATGCCATATACCGATGGAAAGGTATTTCTAAGACCTTTCCATTGATATTAAAATCAGCATAAAATGGTTACTCTATCTATGCAAACAATGAGATAAAAGTTCAGGTGTGCAGAAAGGAGGAAAAATAGAGCAACTTCATCTTCCTTAAATCACAAACCTAATGAGCTCTAATGAACTCCATATCCTAATTACAGATTTCTAAGGATGCAATTAAGCATAAGAGAAAAAATGAAGTCGTCATTGAATGCATTCAATGGGGGGGGGGAGTACCTTGGCTTTCAAATGGAAGAAGATGGAGGAAGAGAGCTATGTTTTCTACAGGAACTTGAGAGCTTGAGGGCTTCTTCATCAGCACAGCAATGGGGGAAGGAGGAGAGGAGAGGAGCTCAGCTTAGCAGCAAGGAAAGAAATGAGGGATGAGGGGCTCTTTTAAAGGTGGAGGATGGCATGGCTCTTGGATGGGATGAGCTTGACTCATCCCATCATAAGTATGGGAAGAATGGGTAGCAATGGAGAGGAGTGGAGGCTGGCTTGCGTGCATAGCGGAAGGGAAGGGGGAAGCACCTATTTTAGCAGGCGCGGGTCCCAGCCAGAGAAAATGAGAAGAAAATAAAAATAAAGGAAATGGATTTTAATTTAATTTGATTAATTAATTAATCTCTAAAAATTCAATTTTATAAATGAGATTCGAAAAATCCCAAAAATTCACCCCTAACTAATTTGGGGGTGAGGAATTCAACGGTGAAGTTGAAATTTGATTCCAACGAGTATTTAATTTTTTTATATTTAGGGTATTTAATTATATTAAAATATTCGATAAAATTTGACGACTTCCAAACTGCGTCCAAAGTATAACCCCAAGCTAATTTGGGAGTGACAATCACAATGGCAAAGTCAGATTTTGATTTTGAGGTCAAATTAAATATCTCAATTTTCCATTAATTAAATATTATTAAAATATTTATGAAATTTTCACTACTTTCGATTGCCACAAAAACATCACGCCTAACTAATTTGGGGGTAATTAGCGCAATGGTTAAGTCTGATTTTTGATCTGAGGTCAAAATAATTAGGTCAATTTCTAGGGTTCCTGAAATTTCTAAAATCAGGGTTTGATCTATTTGACTACTGATTTGGACTAGATTTTGATGGTGAACTACTAATGACTTAATTAGTGCACTAAGATCAAAATCAGGTCTTAGATTAGCCCTAATTGGCTAAGGTAATAAATTGGGTTGTTACACCTTTTTTGGGACATACTAAGTGGGTATTAAATAATTTAGTTTGAGAAAATAAACTGTAAAAGGATTTCGTCCCCTTATCTTTATCTGTATTGATAAGAGCAATTAAACAAACAAAGTATTTAAAGTTACTTTTTTTGAGAGCATACTAATTATGTATATACACTCCCATCATGTGATAATATAAGAAGTTATAAGATTTTAGTTAAATTATGAAAATTAAGTTTAAGAAAATATACAATTAAATTTCTAATTATAATAACTTTAATAAAATGTGCTTATTATGATAATCAGGATGTACAATTTTATATCTTACTTTGGTTTATTTCTTGATTTTCAATAATTTAAGAATCATATTAATTTGAAAGCATTTGACATGAATTGCATAAGCACAAGCATCAAAAGGCATTCTGAACTACTGGATGCAGCATGCATCAATTTGAGTATGACCTACATGATGTAGTAAGCATCATGGATATTAAGATTCCATGGGGTGCATGAGGCACCAAATCCATAATTTTAGTATAAACTAATAGAATAATTAGATGCATATTCAGTGACATATAATACAATTTTATTTCAACTTTTATTTAGTTTTAGCTTCTTTACTGTATTTTGTTTTCAGCACTTAATATTTCAGCCACTATTTTAGCTTATTTTTAGTTTGTTACAGTCTTACACTTTTTAATTATTTTATTGATTTCCTACAATATTGGTTGTTTGCATAAATGTTGAATTTTAGATAACTATAAATCTATATAGTAGCTTTAGCAGTGAGTCAACAATATTCGGGGAGGTTCAGCAGTCCTTCCTGAGTAAAGCAATGCTTGCTGCCAGCAGTTATTATCCTTAAGACACCTTGATTGTGCGTGGCAACGGGACGGGGCATTACACAAAGGATGATAAATCTCGGGATCTTAACATTCCATATTATTTCAGACTACGTACACTTGTGTGCAAATGTAGACTACGTATTTTATGTATGTCAAGCTCAATGGGAGCTTGGGCTGGCCATTAATGGCTAACCTAATGAGGGAAAACCCATAATAATTGTCTTATGTTGTTAGGGCTCAGTGAGGAGTGGGGGACATGGCAGATCTATAGTACTGTCAGTGCGAAGGAACCATCAGAGATGTCAGGGGGGACCGCTCAGCTAGAATTCTTGGGAATTAAGGTCTATAGCGCTGGGATAATTCATGGACATATGATCCACCGTCAATATTAGTGGGATGGTCTTAATGCTTCCTTGCTTAACAATTGAATGCAGGTTAGATTGCACCCGTTGGATCGCGACTATGATCAGGCAGTTGGAGATGGATCCAATCAAAGGTGAAAGCGAACAGTGTGATCTAGAGTTTGAGGACCGTGGATAGTTGGGATCTCCTCTGACTTCAGTTGCTGACTGTTAGACTTAAGATTATTTAAATTTAATTAGTTAATCAATTAATTAATTAATATTAATTAAAATAATTCTAATTTAGGCTTAAATAACTTCCAAAAATTCACCAATAGCTAATTTTGATGCGAGGAATTCAAAAATACACTTAGATTTTGATTTGGAGATCAATTAAAAATACTTAATGTTCTAGGTCAATACATTGATTAAATGATCAATTGATCCAATCGAGCTCCGAAGGATCCCAAACCTTCAGGGTTAAGTCCTAATAAAAATTATAACTTAATGAAATAAGAATTATGACTTATTTAGTCCAAATTAAGTATAGTAATAACCTAGGTTTGTCACACTTAGTCTTGCAGATGTGCTTGACTCCTTAGCTATTTTTGTAACTTCCCGTAAGGTGAGGTAAAATAAGATAAAATAAATAGTTGTATTTATATTATTGATTATTTCAATTTAGTTTTAACTATTTGCAGCTAGTCAAATATATTAGATCATTTATAACTTTTAGTAGCTAGTTAAATAATGCAATTTTGCTATTAGTACTTTCAACTTTTACTTAATTTCCCTCTCAGTTCTTACTTTCAGTAGCATGATTATTGATATGATTATTACTATTATCTATAAGTATATTTGTATCGATACTCATTTATAGTAAATTATATTCAACATTACTTATTTTGGTCATCTTTTATATTAGTCTTTCTTGTTTAGTTGATTTCATTACATATGCTTAACCTCTTCTATAACTCATTGTTACTGAGGTATGTACTTTAGTTTACTTTAAATAAATCAGTTATGACTTGATAAAGTTATAACTTCATCTCTTTATTATTTAGCTTTATTCCACCTTTTATTAACTATGAAAATATGATATCCTTAAACTTATGAATCCATTTAGTTAGCCCTAAAATATATTTAGACAATTATCTAACATAATATTTTTTCTCTTTTTTTTGTTGGGGCCTTAGCATGTTAAACTGACATATCAGATCAGAAGTTATTCGTGGAGCCAGTCTTCGAGGAGGAGAAGGTGCATGTAGTTTAGCTTCTATGCTCTGAAGTATTTAGCCTTTATTTTCTTTCAGCAAGAGAGAGCTTTATCTTCTAGCATTTTCTTTTATTCAGTTTGCATAACTATAACTATTTTAGATGAATTTTCTATTTCTTTTTTGAGACATATGTTTTCTTTTCTTCTACATGAATGGAATGTATAGATGATTATTCCAACTTTTGCACTCTTATCTTGTATTTTCTATATATAATTACATTTAGCTCATATAAATATCATACACAATGACCAACTGCCTATCAGTTGTTGAATTAGTACAAGTACTAATCCTTTGGTAGATAGGGGCCATCATAATTACCATCAACAACTTGATAAGTAAGCTCAACATGAGTAATTAAATCAATTTTGGAGAAATTTAGCCTCAAATGAAAAAACTTCCTCAAGTTAATTAAACTTTAATTAAAATATTAATACTTAGAGCAAAAATTGAAAAATGATAAATTGAATACATAAATCAACATTAACATTTAGTTGAGACTTCAAGATAGACTCATATCATTAACTTAAGGTAAATTATACATAATTTTGCTAGGAGATTCAACACTCAAACAAGTGAGTCATCTAAACTAATTGAGATTATATAATATATTTAGTGAAACAACTCATAATAAAACTATTAGTAATGTCCTGATAAGTATTAAGTCAATCAGTCTGGTTAAAAAAATCCACAGTGTCAAAATAATATAAAAATTATATAAATTAGTTTAGTATTTCTAATTGAGATACCCAGGATGTGTCTCACCACCACCCTGGATCAGACTAGTTGAGTTAATACACTCATACTATGTTTTAACATACTTTGAATTAACTCTATTAAATCATAAAGATAGGAAAAAAACTAACAAACCTAAGGATATCACTATTACAATTAACTACTTGAACATATTGCTGATGTAACGCATTGAGCCTGCAAAACTTCCTCATAATAACATAGCTAATTAGACTTTGGACATGTACATATATACTGATAGATATAAGCACTCATTGTCATATTTATAGAAGTAGATAGCATGATTTGTCTGAAATTGTAAAAATAGTACATACTCTTATTCTTTGTGCACTTAAATAAGTATACTAAACATTAGACAAGTATCTATGCCCTATTTTTACTAGTTTGTCATACCTGTAGAGATGGATAATTTGGCTTGTGTGAAACTGTAAAATGGTAAGCCCTCTTATTCATGTGCATAGAAATAAGTACAATTAAATAAAGGCAACCGTACAAATTCTACTTTAAGACATACTTTTTTAAGTCAAGTCATGTATACATGAACAAATACTTTTGCATATAAACTAAAAAATAAATGAAAATAGAATACACTATAAGACAATATACATATTTCAGGTACAATCACAATATTTGTATAATATATTTTAGGCACAGTCACTGTGACTATGTAATTCAGACTTCAGTTCAGCCATCATGGTTATTTTCAAGAGCTTATTTACTGTTACTTCACTTCTTGTATAATTTTATATACTTTAGCATGATACTTACTTTAATTCAACTTTGCTCACTTGCTTTCAGACCAATTTCCTTATAGAACATCATATACATTTTTAATATATGTATTACTCAACATACTTTCTATTGATAATATTTACAATCAGTCTTTCTTTTATACATTACAATATATATATATATATATATATCTGTATGTGTGTGTACAACTTTGACACACTGTAGGATTTTCTCACTATGTTTACTATTGTAATTTTAGTGATTTTATTTTAGCTTATAATTTTACTTTAGTTCCTTTCAGCTTTGTTGCATTGCTTTTAAATTGATTATAAATAAATGTGGTATCCTAAAATAATAATTAAAGTTTAAAATTTACTTAGACAAAAGTCTAATTAGATTTATACTTTTTTGGATGTGATCAAGCATGTGATACCGACAAATCATATCAGGAGCATCCCGAGGACCCCACCCATGAAGTGGAGTCAGTGCACGAGGAGAAAGTAACTACTTAGCATTTATTTTACTTTATTGCATCTTTAATTTTAGTTTAGTGAGAGAGAGTGAACTTTTATTGAGTTTGAAATAATTAAATTCTAGATGATATTTATTTTAAATATGAGATGAATGCATTTTCTGTTATATTCTCAATGTTTGGATGTGGATGGATATTTTTATTTCAACTTCATTATTTTGTACATGCACTATTGTCCTGCACCTTAATAGATTTTTAGATCAATTAACACCTAATATTGGTTCAGTTTACTAACCCGACATCGAGGCTTTATATCGTCGAACCATGACCAACTTAAGAGATTATAAACAATGATACAGTAGTCTGATCAATGCGCCAAAGCTCTCAAAAGGTTTACTAGACCTTCATGAAGGAGATCAGCTAATGCTAACAGCTCGAGAACCACCTGATAAACATGCATTTCACTCGAATGCTGGAGCAAGGTACCCCCATTTACACTCCTTTTATTCAATTGATTAATGATTTGTTTGACATATCCTATCATATTTAATTATAGAAACTGCATTTGCTATTAATGTACAATGATTATGAATATATAGGAAGGAGGATCAGGATCTAAGTTTATAGAAATGCTCGAGATGAACATCGGGTCAAAAAGGAAAGACAATGGAAATCTAGCTTACGTAGACATCAATTATGCCATTATACTACTTGAATTTGTATCTCGCGAAGTTTAGGAATGATTGCCAATAAACTATACTTCAATTCATCGAATTAACTTTTGTTATTATTGAACTATAGAGTGGTGTACTGGAAAAGCCAAGGAAGCAAGCTCCCCTCAACCCAACATCCTAGCAAGAGGGCTTTTAGGCCCAACCGATGTGACGTAGTTCACTATGGTTTTAGTTATTGAGTTATGGGCATGAGAAGGCTATGGTAGGAAGGATCGGGTAGCTGAAATTTGCAAGTGATAGATTTTGAGATGATTCAAAGTGAACCCTAGATTTAGGGTAATCCGGTGATATCATCAGTTAATTAAGGGACTTTTTTGCCCATTCAACCCGACTCAATGCAATGAATGTCTTAAGACTTGAATTGAGCTCTGACAATGAGCATCGAGAGAGAATTAAGTTCATACATTAAACCCTAAGGCACCATCGTTGGTTGAGTAAGGCTACCAGCCATAGGGCTTGAGGTCGGGATGAGCTGCCTTAGTACGGTGAGAATTTCGGTATCTTAATATAGAGCTAAGGTATTTTAGTCAGGGAAAAATTATCGGAGAAACGAAACCTTAGAAATCGGGAGTTGGGGATTTGCTGCAAGGAAGATGCACAATAACAGGTTAACTATGGGTGAGTCATTCGTATCACCCAATAACCCATATAATTATTAAGAAGATTATTCTCGTTAATTTTTCAAATATAACAAATGAGATAATAATAAGAAATTAGGAAGATTAATTGTAAATGTATTTGTGAAGTAGTTTGATAAGTATAAATCTAAATATGGTATAATTATATATCAAAATGATTAAAAAAATATATAAAATAAAATTTAATTATTGGCCAGTAAATTTACCGATCACCTTTTAATTATAATTTTGGGTGATTAATGAGTATTAAATCTTATGAAGCTCAGTTTTTCATAAATAAGGTACAATGGAATCCTTGTGATGTGTAGATCTAAAATTGATAACTTTGGAGTATTGTATCCTTTAAATTGCAAAGATAAATTTTAAGAATTAGAAATAAATATTTTTATCCAAAATCAATAAATTATATTAAAACACATCTAAGTATTTAGAGTGATAAAAATGGATGACATTAACATTTGAGGTCATTTGAAATGTGATATCAACTAAGAGTTTTAGTCTAGCACAAATCTTAAGGATTGGGATTATATCTCATATCCTAGTGGATCTAAGTTTACATTAGATTGTAGTCAACTTTGTTTAGGTTAGTGACCTCTAAATAGAATTTTATTTTAATTTATTAGGAACTCAACATCTCAAAAAGTCTGACAGACATGCCTAGCTCCTCACTTGTTCTGTAATACATGCAGAATAAGAATATTAAATAAAATAAATAAAATTGATAAAAGTGAAATTTTAACTTCATATGCATCTATTAGTAGCTTTATACCTTCAGATCAAATACAATGTTTAGTAGTTGTAAGTTTACATATCATTACGTTACTCAAAGAATGATTTTATTACAGTGTGACTGCTTACAAATTATAACTTTCAGTAGTGGCTTACTTTCAGTACTCTTAGTTTATAGTACAATTTTTGTTGAGCTATTTATTATAGTTAAGCATATTTACTTTCTGTACAGTTCTTGTAGTTTCATATATATATATATATATATACACACCATATAAATTGATAGCTTCTATAGGTTATACAGTTTGATAATATATTACTTGCTCTCATAGCTAATTGATGGGACTTGATAAGTCTCATTAGTGATTTGTTATAGCTGGTATGTTCTACTTTTTAATATGCTATTTAAACCACCTTTAGTTAGAACATTTTTTGAATAAGGAAAGTTTTTTAACTTGAGAACTTTCGGTAAGTCTGCAACCTTTAGTTAACTCAACAAAATAAAGACCATATAAAAAGGCTCAATGATAATGTAGTTCACTCTGAGTTGGTTTACAATACTGTAGAAAATTTGGGATAATCTAAATAGCTAATAATAATTGGAAAATCATATAAGTTTAATAATAGTGTTAGTAAAATGGTGAAAACACTATGAAACTCCCTTTGTCTATTATGTATTCTATATGAATATCATTTAATGTGCATCATGATGAATGATATTAGATCAACCACCCATCGTACGTCATGTCTAATAATTGTCCTTAACTCAACTTCATCCATGTCCACAGCCATAAGGTTTGACATATTCTACATCTATTATGATGTAAAAATATTGTTTGATCTTAACTACCTAATAATAAAATGAAAAAAGGCATCTCCATGAACTATATTAATTGAGTTGAATGACATGATAGTATTTCTATGATCACAAATAAAGTGAAATAAACCAATCAAGTGGTAGGTGTTAGAATGTCCAAATAGCTCTTAAAATTAATGAATGATTTTGATTTTCATTTAAAATATGTATTATTAGTGGGCTCCATGCACAAAAGTACATTTAATCTTGATATTTAGAACTAAATAACAGCTATTTCTGAGCAGAACCCATTAGAATTAGACAATCAAATATGAATACATATGTTGATATGATGATGTTTTTAAATGAGGGTGATGTGATTTTTCTTTTTTGCCAATCCCATCTCTCTTTTTATTATGATTGTGATGTTTGATTTATATTTTTGGCAACATTTTATAATTACTATTGTTGCTCAATAATTTCTCTTATTTTGCTTTTATATATATATATATATATATATATATATATACGTATGCATGCATGCATTCATGCTGACAAGTATATATTTAGATATTAATGAGAGAGAGAAAGCGAGGAGCGTTATTATCCTTTTTAAAGCATAAAGTCACAAACACATCTCACATCAGTCATTAAGCTCTTAGAATAAATCAGTCCTTTTCATTAAAAAATGGCCACATTCCACCACAAAGCTTATATCAAAAAATGATTCTAAAGGGAAAAGAAAACTTACCCTAAACAAAACTCCTTTCATGCATAATATCGCTAAACTACTAATCAAATCAAAGATGGAGAGTTAGGTCTAAGTCATCACTCTTAACCTCATTCATCTCCGTATTCAGAGACGCAGAAGAAGGAGGAGGCACCTCGAGAACCCTAGCCGCAACCCTTCTCTCCCTATAGTACTGCGGAAGAGAACGATGGCCACAAGCAAAGGAAGGATGCATAAAGTTAGTGAGAAGCTGCGCATGGCGCTGAGCTCTTTTCACTATCTCTCTTTCCATCCGATGCCCGTTTTGGTGGCCACCGAGTGCTTGCGAGTTCGTGAAGACTCTGTCGCAGTAGCCGCACCTGAAAACCCTTTCCCGCATGCCTTCTTCCCTCGCGTTCGCCATTGATTGGGATGCTTATTTCTCGAAAGCTTTCTTTTTTTATAACATGGAAGAGGGCCAGCTTTGAACTACATTGCATGCACTTGTTATTTATATACGTTGCGTAATGATTTGTAATGAGAATCTCTCAGCGTACTTCTTTTTGTGTTATAGAAAGCCTTTTTGAAGTGCAAGCTTAACGTAGGAATGAATATTCATTATGGGATTTTAATTCACGAAAAAGACTTTTAATACTAATGAACCAAAAACTTTTATGTGCATATATATATATATATATATATATATATATATATATATATATATATATATATATATAAATTTATATATATTATTATCATGTTAAATAGTACATATATTTAAATTTGTTGATGTGATACTCAAAAAAATTCATCCAATAATTTAAATATCATTTCATTAGTATTTATTTATTTATATTACAATAATATAAATATTATTTTTAAAATTTGCATTGAAATAATATCCAAATTTTATTGGATGGGTTGTTCTGGGTGCCACGTCAACAAGTCTAAATAGTATTTCTCAAATTAAAAAGCTCAACAATTACAAGAAATGCTATTTAGATGCGCTGACATGGCACACAGAAAAACTCATTCAATAAGATTTGGACATTTTTTAATACAAACTTTAAAAATAATATTTAAATTATTTTAATATAAATAAATAAATAATAATAAAATTTTTTTGATAAAATTTTTTAAGTGTCATATCAACGAGTCTAAATAGTATTTCTCTAATAATATTTATTTATACTAATATAATGAAGAGTAATAAAATAAATAATTAGATCACTCTTTTTCTTTTTCTACCAATATGTTCATTATAAATAATATATAAAGTTGATTAATTTTAATGTAAGTTAAATATAAGAACTAATCATCACATTTAAATAAAGAATATTTAAATCTTAGAAATTAAGTTAAATATGGTGAAATCAAGAATATAACAAATTCTAAATATAAGGCCAAAATCAATGAATTCTTCAATTACTAAATCTTGAGGTTAAAAGACTGCATTTAACATTTTGGAAATTTAAATGCTAAATTCAGTTAAATTCTATGTATATCATTTTCATGATGCATTATGTAATATTTATATTGTGGATATCTCTTAAACTGTAAATTCGATTCTTCACATTTTAATCTTTGGAAAAATTTAAACTTTCCAAATCTTGCATGTTCTATGAATCGGTGGACTGAATGTGTACCTTAGTGTGGAAATTTAAGTGTTTTATTGTCCGTATCTTCTCAGATAATATATATATAAATATATATTAAAGGACTGTATTGTCATATTTTATTTATTGATAAAGCAAAGGGATATAAGAGAGCTCCAAGGTTACAAGATCTTAGAAAAAATTAAAAATTCTGAAACCAATCCTAAAAAATAGGGTCATAGGTATAACCAGCCTCAGCTGAACCATCCCAAACATCACAACCAAACGGTGACAGCACAACATAAACAATTAAGGAGCAGAAACATGCAAAAGCACCAAACCCAAACTAGCCTCGGAGCACGAACACCACAGCGCATCAAAACTAAACACAAGCAACCAAGCAATAGTACCAACAGCCAAGCAGCCGCCAGAAGTGCCAAGCACTAGCACCAGCAACAGCCATAGCTATACCAAGCACTAGCACCAACAACAACAAATTAGCAGCTAGCCAAGAACTAGCACTAACAACCAGCAGCAGCCAACAACACCAACCAAGCAACCCAACATAAAATGACAAAACACTAACACCACAGCACATCAAAAAACCATAAATACAACACAAACCCACAATTACAACACAATCAGTATACAACACAACCTAGCATTACAACACATCTTAACATAACTCAGCATTGCAACACATCATAACATAACCCAACATTACTACCTCCAGTACAAGCACCAAATAATCAGCACTAGAAACAAAGCAAGCATAACATAGAGCATTACAAGCTAAAACAGAGAAAAACAACCTCAAAGTACTGGCACAACAGAGCAAGAAACAATGGCAGAAATGCCGAGAGAATAGATTAAGGAGGTTTATAATTAATAAACAAATCATTTATTTTATCCTTTACTTGGCCCAGTAAAAAGTATCAAGTGCTTATGAATTTATGGTAAATCCTCCAAAAGAATAAACTAATTTACGTTAGGACGGATTTATGCAATATCTAATTGGGGAAAGTAGGAGTTGCATTAGGACGTCATAAGCTCTAAATCTTGGAAGGCTTTATCTGATTCTGTTCACAAAGATTTAGAGTCCTAGCCTTGTGTGCTATTGAAGCAATCACCCAAAATTAACATAAGAAGAAAAATATTATGATTGTTGCCCAATATATCTGAATTTGTAACAACACAAGTTATTACCTTAGTCAATTAATGCTAATCCTAGTCTTAATCTTGATTCTAAGTGTTAATTAAGTTAATATGAGTCAAACTCTAAGACCCAGTCCAAATCAGGAGTCAAGCGGATCGAATCTTGATTTCTAGAAATTCAAGAAATCATAAAATTTGACATATTTAAATAAACCTCAGATCAAAAAACGGACTTTGCCATTGCGCTCATTGCCCCCAAATTAGCGAGGGGTGATGTTTTCGTGTCAATCGGAAGTCGTCAAAATTCTGACGAATATTTTAATAATATTTAAATACCCGAAAATTGGAAAATTAAAATACTCGTCTGATCAAAAATTCAACCTCTTCATTACATTTCTCACCCCTCAATTAGCTAGGGGTAGATATTTGGAAATTTTTAGGGAATCAATTAATTATTTAGAATTAATTAATTAATTAGGAATTTAAAATAATAATTTAATAAAAATTATTTAATATTTAATATTATTTTTATTTTCCGCGGCGCCGTTAAATAGCCGACGCCGTCTGTCCAAAAGAGCGCGCCGTTAAGGGGATGTCGTCTGATCAGACGGGCAATCTAAGCCGTCTGATACCCGCTTTTCCTCCCCCGTCTGCGAACCCTAGGGTTCTATGCGGTGAAACTGTCGCGCGCTCGCCCAGTCCCAGCGCGCCTAGCCTCAAGGGCTCCGCCGGAAGCTACTATTAGGCCCATACGGACTCAAAGCTTCGGGCTACACGAGAAGGATCTTCCAAGCCCTTAGGACCCGTCAGTGAGAAGTCTCGAATCCGCGACTGTTCGTTCAGGTACCCTCTAAACCCTCTAATTGTCTCATTACAATTACTGTTCTGCATTTGAACGCTTATTTCATGAGTTGGATTAAGAACTTAGCGGTGTCGATTGAACGATAACCGGTTCGATCAACTAGATTTTCGCAAATCCATACAGTAGAAACAGTTAGCCCGTCGATTCCCCGAACCATGGGACCTAGGGTTTGGTATTGCCGGCGACTCCGGCCACCTCTCGTGCAGGTCCACCCGCCAACGTATAGGCCTCGTTGAGGGCTGTCGTCGGCCGGGCGGGCTGAGGTGGTTCGGCGCCGGGAAGGCCGACAAAAGCCGTGCCATAGCCCGGCGCCCTCGAGTTGCCGTGCGAGGAAGAAGGTTCTGGGCCAGGCCGGGTCGACCCGGGCCCGACCCGATTTCTATCCAGGTCTGCGTCGAAGTGGTAGGGCCTGCCTTGACACGTGGCGCTCCCTCGTGATGCCACGTGGCCCCCGCGTCAGCGCCGTTGAGCCGCAGGCGCGTGTGGGTCCCACCTGCGTGCCGGCGCCCTCTGGCATGCCGCCACGTGTCCCGTGGGACCCACCGGGCGTCAGGCTGTCACGTACAGCCCGTCATGTGGGGCCCACCCACTCTGTCAAGACTATTCAGGGCCTGCCACGTGGATCTGTGGGACCCGCAACTTCTCAGTCAGCCAATTAGGGCCTGCCACGTGGCAGCCGTGGGGCCCACACGTCAATTCTGACAGAATATGCATTAATTAATATTAATATTAATTAATTAGTTAATAATTGTGTTTAATAGATGGATTAGTAGGATTAAATAATAATAATTAGTAATTAATCAATATTAAACAGTAATATTATTTAATTAATTAACTAATATTTTATGTATGATGTATGGTGAATGGATGTAGCCTTTATTTTTCATATGCTTCCGCACTCTGTATGTATATAGATATAGTGACTGATCTTATATATTATTATGTGCACATCCTTACCTCAGCAGTGGATTGTGGATCTCACCTAATCCAATGTTAAGTGAGGGATCTGCACGAGTGACACTCCGCTCCTTACTCCAATGATTGCGGGATTGGGGAGCGGGGCGCCACTGAATCATTTCATCTATCAAACCAAAAAGATACCTAGGGATCCAATTTGTCACAACAGATGAGATCTTCAATAATCTCTCTAAATTCCAACATTCTTTTCCAAGTAGGAGAACTTATGATTTGTTCTGAACTTGAGAAGGAAAAGTAGTAGCATAAAATTTAGCATTAATTAGAGAGACCCAAATAGAGTTAGAATTGCGAAGCTTCCACAAAATTTTAATGGAGAAAGCTTTATTACAGAACTCAAGATAATGCAAACTAAGCCCACCTTTCTTAGTGGGAAGGGTGATACAATCTCAAGAGGTCAAATGATTGTAGAAACTTTACTATGAAACCAGATAAATTTATTAATTTTTATTTTATTTTATTCATCACTTGTTTAGTAGAGGAGGTGACCTCAAGCCAGTATTGTGGGATAGTGTTGAGAACATGCTTGAGAAAAACCAGCCTATCACCTTGCAAGAGATACTTATGTTTCCAATTCTTGAGCTTTTTAAATATGGCATATAGAAGGTCTTTATAGTGGATGTGTTTGTTATGCCCAATAAAGATAGAATGCCAAGGTAATTAAAGGAAAACTTACCCTAATTAAGACCCAATAAATTAGTGAAAGAATTTATTTTGTGTAAATCAATTTTATCACTAGTTTAAAATTGGGATTTAAACTAGTTAACTTTTAAGCCTGAGTCTTGTTCAAGAATGTTGAGAAGTCTTTTATGGCCCATATCCAACGACTGAGGCAGCGCCCGCGGTTAATTAGATATGGGGATCAGATCTCTGTTGTCTGATTGCATGAGCAGCTAAAATGCGACAGAGCATTGTGTTATGTCGCGTTCTCCAGCTTAGCCACGATTGCATGGCAGTGGCCGTGCTATGGCTTCTGATCTCGTCGTGGATTTAGTCCCTCAAAATGCCTCCCATTATATTCATTGGCTCTGATTATGCCATTTGCAAACATTGGGAAGAAGTAAGTAGGCTCCGTAGCGAAGAAGAAGCTCTTTGGAGTTGCAACGTTATGGACTTTATGTACGCTCTTCCCGTGCTCCTATGTGTGTTATTCCACTTGCTTGCATTTTGTTTCGTTATTTCACTTCACCCTCTGATGATTGTTGAGCCCAATTGTACTTGAGTGAGCCCAATTGGGGCTCGATACACTCGGGCTTGTACAGTAATGTATAGTGTTTGATTGTGACCGATGGCTTCCCGACACTCCAGTTCACTTCCATCACTAGCTAAGTACTCCTTGGGTCAGCCTGGACCCAAGGAGCATGATGCCACCCCGGTTGCCCCATGTGGTGGAGTGTGGAGAGTTGTATGGCCCTCCATATTAAACTATAACCAGTCGGGATTTAACTTATAATTCCAAGCGGATGAGTTCAAACCAATTAGGGCTTTTTGGTGCGTTGGGAAGTTCTCATTGTCAACTTCAATTTGGTGTATGTTGCGCGCCTTGAGACCGTCTATGCGAGGAGTTATGGCTAACCCTAGGTTTTCCCTTTCGGCTCTCCCGTTGGGACGATGGCGATTAGTGTCGCTGTTTAGCTCGAACTGAGATACTGTGCAGCCCAGAGCTTGTTGAACCATAGTTCAATCGATCCCGCCTATTCCTAAACTATTCCACTGGGACTTCAGAGGAATATTTCATAAGATGACAATTTTAATTAAAGTAAAACTATATGTTTGATTAAAATATAATAAATTAATTAAATAACATTTTAATTACTAATCCAGATATATCAAAATTATATACTAAAATGATTAGAAAATTGAACCGAACAATAATATAAAATCTAATTTAAATTTAACTATTAATTTTGATAATCACCTACTAATCATAATTAAGTGTAATTAAGACTTAAATAAATCATTTGAAGTTTATAATAGCTCTACTTACTATAATTATAATCCTTATGCTATAGAGAATTCATATCCACTTATTTCATCTCATTTGAATATTAAATGGCGAATATGAGTTTTTGACGCTTAATTAAAATTAATATTTTAATCCAAAAATTAAAGATTTTTTTAATTGACTTGCAATAAATCCCTAGCCAATTTCAAAATGGATCTTATTATGTAGTAATTAAACATTAGAATAGTGTGTGTGGCTAGGAGAGATTCTAAGACCTTATATGAGATTTACCTTAGATGAGTTTAGGGTAGAACCTAACCTATTATAGCTATTGATGGATAAATAGAACCTCGTAAATAATTATATGGATAGAATTAGACAAGTCGTTGTGCTATAAATTGACATTAAATTATAAGCAAGGAACTTAGAGCCATCTTGGATGTTTAATTATTAAACTAAAATTAGATTCAAGCTTGAGTGCAATTAAGAATTAGAACTTTAGGAAGAATGTGGGAAACTTGTTACTTATACTAGTAACCTAGTAATGGTAAGATCTAGATAAACTTAACTTAAGTCAGATCATTCCTTAAGTCTTACAAAGTTAAACTAGTAAAAATACAAAGTCATCGGGTTAAAGAGTAGACTAAAATTGATCTAATAGTAACCTAATTGAAGATAGTAAGTGTGAGTTAAGGAAGATGTTAGATGGAAATTAAGAGCAACAGACATTAGTTCTATTAGTAAATTATATTGGATATAGGGTAATATGAGTTAGAACCTTGGGTAGACTAAACCTTAAAAATTCTTTGACTTAAATAGAGAGTTAGTGAAATTAATAGCCTATTAAAGCTAGGTTCCATCACCTAGTAGAGTAGTAGATTAATTAGTAAAGTTAAAGGATTTTAATCTCTAGATTTAAAATTTAATTTTAAGAAGGATATATTATATATATAAATTATTTTGTCACCTAAATAATATATTAATTAAACCATTATTTTCAAACTCTCACACACACACACACATTAAGTGTAATTAATATATTAATCATCCCTCTCGATTTAGGATGATTTCTGGGCGACTCGGCAGACAAAAGTTATGCATTCTCTCATTCGGTGCTGCCGACGGATTTGGGTCTTGTGCTTCCTCTCTGGTTTCTCATGGGTGACACTACTTAATAATACATTACTTTTATTAATTATTCTCTCTACTTTTCACTAATGATACTTTAATGGAGGTACCACCTACTATTAGGTCCTTTAAGGACATCGTCGAAGGTACTATCCCCACTGTGTTAAAATCTATTTTTGCATATAAAGTTTATCAGCCTTATTTTAGAAGTTGTTTTGTTGGCTTCTCCTCAGTCCCTCAATTTGGTTGGCAAATTTACTAGAACTACCTAGCTTTAGCTTAGTTGAAGGTTTTATAAAAGGATTAAAGCTTGTTGTGCTTGTATCTATTAGATCATTTGATTCCCACCATGTATTTTTTAATTTTGAATCAGTTATAGATTATGTGAGAGTTTTTTAAGGGGTTTTATGACCTCAAAGCAAACACCATGTGTTTTTTCAAGTGGGATCCTCTTACTAATGTTAAGCATGATGTGCAGATCATCCCTTTTTAGATCAATCTTCCTAGTCTTTGACTTCATTTCATACCAAAAAAAATCTCTTTAACATTGGGAAAGCTGTCAATAAGCCTCTTCAACTAAATAAAAAGATAGCTACCTTAAAAAATATTGCTGCTCCCAAGATTTTGGTTGAGTTAAGCATCTCCTCTTCTCCTCCCAAAAGCATTTGGTTGGGTTCTCTAGAAAAAGGATATTGGCAAGAGATCTATTATGAAAATTTACCCTTCTATTGTAATTGGTGTTGTACTCTGGGCCATAACTCAAATAACTACTACTTTAGAAATAATAACACCCCCCGCCCTTCATCCAGTAGGCCAGAGCATCTGACTAATGCCATTTTTAACAATGACCTAAATTTAGTAATTACTCTTACTGCTTAAACTGAAAATAATGGGAACATTTTTGTCCATGCAACTATTTCCATCTCTGTGCATTGATAAATCTAAGATTTATAGTAATTTAAGTTAATAAAAATAATACTTTTCAATTGGATTAGGATTCTTTGATATGTATTTTCTGCCTTTCAGGAAAAAAGAGCTGAAATCAAGTTTACAGTGATATTAAGAAATTTTTGAAGAAATATGCTATGGCGTGTCACAGCGCGTTGTGGCAGAAATCAATTTCAAAGGCAAGCGTTATCATGCGCCATAGTGGATACCAGATCAAAAGTCATGTGCCACTGCGTACTGTAGCAGACTCAAGACCAAAAGTGTGGCGTGTGACAACCCAAGGTTGTTACCCAGCTTAATTTTAGCTTAATTGTATCTTAATTTTATTTAATTAAATAATCGACGAGTGGGGTTCGCCTTATAGTTATCGGGTCAGATCTCTTTCCATAACGAGTCTGACCCGTTAATCATACGGCTCTATACGGGTCATTCGATCGAGCCGTCACGATCAAATGGTCTGCGGACCATCTTCCTCGATCGTGATGCGTGCTTACTCATGCAGCTATTTCCTTCGTTGTGTGGAGAGCTCACCACTGCTCTTCGATCGATGAAGGCTTCCATTAAAAGCTTCTGAGGACTTTGAGTCTTGATTCCATCGTCAAGATCAAATTTAGATAGCTTAGAGCTCCAGTATCATCTTCCTAATCAAACCCATATCGTCAGTCATTGATCTTTAGGTACTGGATCCTCCCATCTCCCCTTTGTAAACTTAATTACTTCAATTCGTATCGTTATTCCGCATATTAGATTAATATGTGAGGTTGATCGATCGGTATTTTTCAACCCTAAACAGTAGTCGACAATTTTGACATCCCAGTCCATGTCTTAGCAACTCGGGTTTGACCCTACCGAAGACTCAAGCCATCCCGGCCGCTGATCCAGACACCATCTGAAATGTGCTACTCAAGCTCTTTCCGTCGCCATGTGGGTCGAGACTTGTCGCCACCAGGAGACCCTCCAGTTCTCAAGCCCTAGCCTTCTCACCATGGGGTCCAGTCAGGAAGAAGGGAGCCCCATCTAGGGTTGGGTCAAACCGGTTGTGGAGCCGCATACCCTTCGTGGTCATGTTAATTCTGAGATTAATATGATTACAGTGAATACGGTCACCGTGTGACAACCCTTCCAACTATAGTCGAGTCAGGTATAAACCTAACTCGCCTTAGCTGAGAGACTTGCCACTTGAAACTAAGGATTATGCATGAAAATATCAAATTAGTAGAAGCAAGTAAGAGTATAACATTTACATCACTGTGTAGTACAAAAAAGTAAAAATAATAACTCAGCTCAATATAAAAATTTAGAAAGTAAATACATCCAAATTTTTTAATTATTACAAACTAAATTTAAAATGAAAAGGAATGCTCATCCTCACAGGCTGAAAAGAAGTCTAACTAATCCTTAGTAGCAGGAAGGTCCTCCTCTTGACTTAGCTTCTCACCTAAAGTAGCCTCAACAAATTACTCTAAATCTGACATTGCCGGTATCACAATAACATGGCTCCATCCAAGAGAAAAAAAACTTACAGTTAGACAATTATCTAAGTAAATTTTATGCTGATTAATTGAAACTAAATATTTAAGGTATCACATTTTACTAAATATGCAAGTATTTACGGTGCAACAAGCAACAATAGTAAGATAGTTATAAATTAAGCATTTATGACTAAAATAAAATAAAGTATGTAAATTAACATACCTCAACCAGAAGCTACAGACAAGATCAGGCTGTAATATATGTATAATACAGAAAAAGCTGAAAGTAAACTCATTCTAGCATGATTATGATCATATGAATACATGTTGATTTGCATAAAAAAAAACCTATCTTGTGCATAAAGAACTGAAATAAAACTAGCATCCTTAAATATGCAAGTAACTGAACTAAAAAACATTGAACTAAAGTAATTGTACTAAAAAGAACTAAAAATGAACTGAGAGCAAATAATATATGTATAACTGATAATATAACTTGGCTAAACGAAGAAACTGAACTAAAAAATAGAGTCTAACAAGCACCATTCTAGCCAGCCATAAAGCTAAGCTTGTTTATACTTAAATGATTAGAAAAGAAAGATGTATCTAAACTAGTACTTCCATAATAGAAACTGGCTAAATGAAGTGTAGCGCCCCGCCCCGTCGCCGAGCGCAAAAGACAAGTATGTATATTAGTGGCGGGACAGTGCGCTACTCAGGAGGACGAGAACAAGTAAAACTCATCTTCCCGAATAGGCTAGAATACTGAGCTACATTGAAGGCTGCTGACTCGAACTTATGAGTAGGATCGAGAGTCAATACCTAAGATAAGAGTAGAATACTTATCTTAGGTATTAGACTAGTACGTACATTGGATTTAAAGAAATAAATAAGAATCTAATATACGTTATCAATATATCAGCATTTGCAGTATATTGATCACATCATAATACTAAATATAATAGTATAACAGAGTGCGAAAGCTAAAGCAAAATATTCAGAATATATTTATCACAGAGCAGTATGTAAACATTCGTCCCAGAAAAGAAAAAAAAAATACATCCATAATTATTACAAACTATTTTAAAATAGGAAATGTAAAGTCTATCTAATATACTGAAATAAAGCAGAAAGTAAAGGGTGGCAGACTGATCCTCTAAAGCTCTACATACTCCTCTTGGATTTCTTAAATGTCGTCCTGCCCTGTCTCTACAAGCTGCTCGGGATCTAGCAAATTGCTGAATCTCAAAAGTAACCCGTGTTAGACAAGAATTCTAACACATCGCAACTAGCTATGCAATACTAAAGTAAATGCAACAGACAGTAAAGTAAGAAAACTGAAGAAAAATTGAGAAAAATGCTAAGTAATTGAAACTATAATGACTAAACAAAGTAAAACTGCATCAAAATTGAATACTGAAAGTGTATGAAAATATCAAATACTCAGAAATCTATGTGAAAAGAAAGTCATATGCTGTGCTATATGTCACTGGAATGATGTACTCAAATATGCTACATCACGGTATGCCACAGATATGTAACAGAACTATCACTAAAAGACTATGAGTAGTATAGTCCAATATATACATACACCAAGTTGGAAAGACAGTATGGTGACGCAGATGCACCCTGAAATTCCCTAGTCTGTGTATGCAACATTTTGTAACCCATACTTTATCACTGATACTCAGGCATCACTGCTGAAATGATGCTTCAAGCTCATGTTCATACTTATGCCCAAGCTTCTATTCTATATGAGTAAAATCAAGAAATCCATGAAAACTTGGAATGCCAATAATAAATTCTAAGCCTCCACTGTGCAGAATCCTTCTAAAAGGATTCTGACTCCTAGCTTCTAGAGCAATAATTGGTTAAAGTTGCAGATTTACTTAAGGATTAATAGATGGGATGATTGTATACACATATTTAGCACATTTGCAAGAAAGATGATTCTTATCACTTAGTTTGATTAAGCCATCCTAACGAAGCGGTCTTCGATAAGAGGCATCTCCCATTGGCAATTTTGTATCTAAAGCTAAGTTGTTAAGATGCCCTACTCACAATCACACTTAGTGTCTTAAAGATGATGAATCTCATTACTTAGTTTGTTTGAGCCATGCCTATTGAAGCGGTATTCGCTAGGAGGCATTGCCCGTTGGCAATTTGTATTTCAATTAAACTAAGGAATGAGTACCCGTTTAATACGCTCTTAGTTTTGAATAATTTATTCTAACGGGACTGTATTCGTCTAATCCCACGGGATAAAACCTACTTATAAGTTCCCATTAAAGTGAATCAACCAATCTCGAATACGACTGAAGAACTAGTAATATGGGTATACTATACTACACTACCCAGTAATCGAAGTTCAAACAAGTCTATTTAATGAATCAAGGAATTATCAAGACTACATAGGCATATGCTAAATAGGTAAGTCCTATACAAGGCTCCAAGAAAATGTGATCAAGGATCACTCAACATATGTTCTACCACAAGGGAAGGTATCATTCTAGTGTCTTAAGTGCTTTCTACCGCGAGTGGTTAAGATCAACTTCTAAGGTCAAGGGATCATCTAAGCTTCTACCTCAATGAGTCATACAAAATTCTCCTACCTCAAAGTTTATTTAAATTAGGTCTTTTAAATGTTTCAAAGATGACCTTATGATGAGATACTTAAGATCTTTCATTCTAAATTCTGATATTAACATCTTAGGTTCTATTTCTGAATTAGGTTTAAAATGATCAGATCAGATGATTAAGTCATTTGATCACAACTTAATCTAAGATTATGGGATTTAATCAAGGATATTATTAAAGTTTTAGATCAATTGTTCAATCAATATGATTTTATTAATCTTCTTATGCTAATGGTCTTATTTAGGAGAAAATCAATGATCTAAAGTTTTGATTCAGATTAAGCAATCACATAGGTTTATTATTAGCCTTAATATGTCTAATTCAATATTAAGATCAATACCAAATCAGATGTATTATTGGAAAATGTCAAGTTCATTATCTTATAATCAAGTCAATTAACTTAAGGTTTAGGAGTTTGGGTCTTAATTAAGTAGATTAAGGTTTGACCCCTACTCATATCCAATTGAGATCAAGTGTTTGTTTATAGATCAATGTCAAATCAATGAGTTAAAGGTGTATTATTGGTGGCAATCTCAGACCTAGATTAAGTCTTAGTAGCTTGATTCAAGTCTTAAGACTTCTTAAGTTAATTAAGGAGTTTAAGATCTCAAATTTTCTTGGGGTTATCCAAGTTATGAATTATGAACTAATATACATAGTTTCTAATACATTTACCATACTGTTTTAAAACATAATAACAGAAAAATTCATAAAAATAGAAAGTAATTAGTGTTAATTAAACCCTAAATCCATTCAACTTGATTAGCACCTATTTACAAATCTAACCATCAAGATTTCATACAATTTGCCATATAAGTTCTAAGTTACCATACAATCAATCAGAGACTAAATTTACTAAGATCCAATGATTACAAATCCTAATTTTCACTAATCATAGTTTAACAAGATTAGGGCATAAATTAAAATACAGAGGTCAGAAAAATAATTGAGCTATCACATTCATTATACTCATCATAAGCAAACTAATGGCACCCTAAATATACAATTTGGTTAAGTATAATGATTAATTCAACTTAATCAAGATCTACAATAATTAGGCAAAAATGGAAAATCTAACTATCAGATATGTAATATTATTTTATATTCAGATTCCTAATGATTTTCTGATCATTTTCATATATGATATTATAGGGTTTGGACCAGTGCAATAAAAGTTATTCAATTAATACATTATGTATTTTTCTAATTAATTTTTCCTATGATTGGATTAATTGGATTATTCTCCTTAAGGAAAATAAATCCAATTAATCGGATTTATATTAAAATGGGTTCGGCCCGATACCAAAAGGCGTGGGTCGGCCGGGGCCCGAAGACCCAGGATTGTCGCACCGCGCAGGTCATGGGTCGGCCCGACCCGCACAGCGCTTTGTCCCCAAGCCTTCGTCTCGACGGAGGGGGTCCGATTAGGGGAACCCTAATCTAGCAATTCCGATGCATCCTGACCATGGCACATCCAGCAATTTATCACTACATGATCACCAGGGTCATGCGCACCGAATGGGACCCGTAGGCCTCTGTGAGACGGTCCAGATCGGCCGGACCTTACTCACCCGAGGGATCCTTTAATGGACCTACTGTTTGGGAAACAATTCTCCCCACAGATACCACGCCAAACCTGAGGCTCAATCCCTACAAATTGACGGATCTCTTGGATGTCCTCTTGACCTAGCTCAGTATACTGCTCAGGATCTAGCAAATTACCGGATCCCAAAAGTACATCGTATTAGACAATAAGTCTAAAATATCAAAACTAATCTAAACAGTTCTAATTATTCATTTAGCATTTACATTATATAACTAAAACTGCATAAATACCATAAAAGTAACTGAAAACATAAAGCTGTATAAAATGGTACAAAACTGCAGTAAAATAAGGTAAAATTGACCTATAAACTGTATATTAAAAATAAATGAAAACGGTACCGAATCTAAAACTGAGTAATCGTCTTTAAACTATGTTGTATGTTACTGAAACTGTGCATCTTAATATGCCTCAACACTGTATGTACTAATATGCTACCAAAATATCACTGAATTGTTATGAGTAGTACGATCCAATATCTACATACATCTTGTTGGGAATACTATTATTGATGACACTAATGCACCCAGAAATCCCCCTGCCAATGTATACAACATTTTATAACTCGTAGGTCATCACTGATACTTATATTTCATTCTAATTCTCATACATCATTCTGATATCCATACATCATGCTTATGATCATGCTCATGCGTCTAAACTACGTGAGATAAATCCATAAAATGCCTTAAAATCTGATAATGAATCCAAAGTCTTCATTGTGCAGAATCCTGCTAAAAGAATTCTGACTCCTAAATTCTAATCTCGATAATTGGTTAAAGTTGAGAGTTTACTTAAAAATCATTAGTTGGGATAATTGTATACACATATTTAGCAATTTGCAAGAAAGGTAAATTTAACCATTAGCTTATTTAAACTGCACTTATCGAAGCGCACTACGATAGGAGGCAGAACCCGGTCACAATTTACATATCAAGTTAAGCTGTTAAATGCCCTAATTACAAGCATACTTAGTGGTCTACGCAAAGTGACTTAAGATACTTAGTTTGCTTAAACTGCACTTAACGAAGTGCACTACGATAGGAGGCAGAACCCGGTCACAGTTTACATCTCAAACTAAGGATCTTGTTTACTAATTGTAACACTCTTAGTCTTAGAAGATTTACTTTAATGGGACTGTATTCGGCTAATCCTGCAGGATAGCACCTGGTCATAAGTCTACATTGGAGTGAATCATCTAATCATGAATATTACTGAATTAATCCAGTAATATGGGAATACCCTACTATACCCATCCAACAATCTGAGTTTAGCAGATTCTATTTAATCGACAAGAATTTATCAACTCTATTAATCCTTACTCTAGATAGGAGTATCCTACACAAGGCTCCAAGGATGTGTTCAAATGATCACTCAACATAGGTTGCTACCACAAGGAATGAGTCACATTCTAAGTACTTTAGGTAATTCCTACCATAAGGTATCAAGTTCCACTTCTAAAGTTTTGAAGGATCAACTAAGTTTCTACCTCAATAAGTTACAAAAGTCCTTCATACCTCAATGTTTTATTAGTTAGGGTCTTTAATCATTTCAATGATGAATCCTACAATAAGACCTTTAAGATCTCACTTTCTACTTCTTAAGGTTTACTTGTTATACTTAAGTTAAGTGATCAGATCAGATGATTAAAATTCATTTGATCCTTGCCTATTCTACAATCATGAGATAAAATCAAAGATCTTATTAGAGTTAGATTATTGCATAAATCATTACAATTTTATTTCCATCTTATGCTAATTATCTTATATAAGAGAAAATCAAAGATCTAAAGTTTGGATTCAGATGGTTCAATTATACGGATTTAATGTTAATCTTAGCACTTCTAATTCAATGGTTTAAGATCAATACTCAATCAAATGCACTATTAGAATAATGATAGTTGACTTATCTTACAATCAAATTGATTAATTAAGTTATTAAGATTTGGATCTTAATCAAGACAAGTTAGGGTTTAACCTCTAACCTTTCTATCATTAAGACCAATAATTAACTTAAAGGTCAATGTCCAATCAATATATTATTAGTATATTATTGATGTCAAACTTAGTTTGGATTAAGTATCATCTACTTAATCAAGTTATCAAGATTCTTATGTTCAAATGTAGTTTAATATCAATTAAGTGTACTTAAAAAGGCTTAGAGTTTTCTAACATACATCATAATATCATAAAGGCACATACACAGAAAGATGACATAAAATAAAAAGGTGATTAATGCTAATTAAATCCTAAAACAAATAAAGGGATTAGCACTTAATCACAATTCTAAAAGATTTAAGTTTCATATCATTTAGTTGATAAGTTATACCTATTGGATACAAGCACTTAAAATTTTATTACTTAGCATTTGGCATAATACATCTAGAGTTACAAAGTATATTTTAAGCACTTTTTAAAGATGAGAAAATGTCAAACCTAATTTCCCTATAGAATTTTATGCAATTTTCAATTTTAGTATTACTTAGCCTCACTAGGGTCCTAGGGATCCTAAAATACCAAAACAGAGTAGTTTTGGCCATTCCAGCCAACACTGGGCACTTATTACAAAATCTGGGCAGTTTTCTGAAGAATTCTGGGAATTTTGCAAATTTGGGCGCTGGAGTGCGCTGTAGCGCTTTCCGCGCGGCAGCGCACGGTAGCGTCTTTCGCGCGGCAGCGCGCTATAGCACTTTTCGCGTGGCAGCGTGCAGTAGCGCCTTTCGCGCTGAGGTACGCTGCGGCCCGCTGTGGTCCGCTGCGGCCTGTTGCAGCGCGCTATGGCGCGTTGTAGCGATCCGATTTACAAAAATCACTGTTCAATTAACTTATTTTGTCATTTCCTAAGTTCTGTAATATTTCCGCTATAGTCCGCTGCAGCGCACTACCGCGCGCTATAGCGACCCATTTTGCAAATCGCTGTTCAATTAGTTTTATTGGCTGTTTTCCTAAGTTTTCATGAAATGCCGTTGTAGCGCGCTACAGCGCGCTGTAGCTGTCCATTTCACAATCTACTATTCAATTAGTTCTATTAACATTTTCCCTAAGCTTTCATGTCCGCTGCAGCCCGCGGCAACCCGCTGCAGTGGCAGACGGTGATTTCGCCAGGTGCGAAGCTCGTGATGGCCATTTTTTGAGCTTAATTACTCTTAATCCAGAGAGTTCCATGATGGGTGCTATATATCAATGGAAAGGTACTTCCAATACCTTTCCATCGACACCAAACTCAGCACAAACGAAGCATCCTATATATATACTAAATATACGGATGAATGACAGGGTATACAAAATAGTGAAAAACATAGCAGATTTTCATGGAGTTTTTAAGAGCCTTATTGGCTTTCATACATGCATATAGACATTCCAATATTGTATTCTAACATCATAATATCATAAGAAAGATAATGAGAGGAGCAAGTGGGTACCTTAGTTCCTTGAAAAAAGGGGAAGAAGGAAGCTTTGTTTTCTTCTTCTTCTTCTTCTTCTTCTTCTCCTTCTTCTTCTTCTTAGGGTGCAGCAATGGAGGAAAAGGAAAGTGTGGAGAAAGTTTCAGCAAGCTCAAGAGGAGGCTGAGCTCTCCCTTTTAAAGGAGGAGATGGAGTGTAGGGAGCCATCAAGGCTAGGGAGGCTATGGAGCTAAGAGGTGAGGGGAAGGCATGGGAGGGAGGAATGGCTCAGCCGCATGAAGGAGCTGCCAGCCGAATTCCATGCCAGCTAGGAGAGAGAAACTAGTTTAGGAATGAAATTTATAAATAAATAATTATTTATTTCATTAATTATTCAAATTTTTTTATTTTTGAAATGTGCTCCGAAAAATCTCAAAAATTCACCCCTAGCTAATTTGGGGGTGAGGAATTCAACGGCGTAGTCGGAATTTGATTTCGATGATTATTTAATTTTCCTATTTTTCGACGCATTTAATTACGTTAAAATATTCGTGAAAATTCGACGACTTCCAAACGCGTCCAAAACATCACCCCTAGCTAATTTGGGGGTGACGATCGCAACAGCGAAGTCGGATTTTGATTTTGAGGTCAAAATAAATACCTCAATTTTCTAATTAATTAAATATTTAAAATAATCCAAAATATTGGATTTAGCTCCGAATTGCTCCAAACCTTCAGGGTTTGATTCGAATGACTAGAGGAACTTGATGGAATGATAATTACGATATGATTAAGCTAAATTGAAGCTGGGTAATAATCTTAGGTTGTTACAGAGACACTCCTTCAATGATTCTTCTTGCAATCAATATAATCTTATGAATATATTAGTATACTAAATTTGGTATCTATTGCTTTGATGACTTCCTGCATTTAACAATTGATTGTAATGCTATAATTACTACTTTGCTTAGTCTATTGTGAATCTAATTAAATGTTGATTTGAATTTTGTGATAGGTTTTATATGCTTTTAATAAAAAATTATCATGTTTATGCATTATAATTTGGCTTTCTGGTGTTTTTTTGTGTGGAAGGATAAAAATGTATTGGTTTTTCCCTCATTTTCCTTAATCTATATCTCCTTCCACAATAGTTAGCATCAAAGACAATTTGAAGTATTAATTTTTTTGAAGTGGTGGGTTGGATTCATTAAGTTGATGAGGGTATATGTTTTCTTGGAAGTATTAATTTTTTCTACTATTTGAAATCTTAAGATTGTATTATTATTTTTTGTATGACTTTCAAATATTATGAATTTAGTTGAAAAGGTTAAGTTGCTAAGTTGTTGAAGGGTTCATTGGGTGGAGTTAGATTGGCTTGCTACTCTATCCTAGTTTTAGGTATGCTTGTTACTCAATTTGGATCGAATTGGCATGTCACTCGATTCTAATTTTAGGTCCACATGAGCTTGACTTGGGTTGGATTGGCTTGTTACTAGATCCCAATTGGTATAAATATGGCTAGTCAATAGGCTATGTTTTCTTATTATCTCTAAGGGTTCAATTATTTATGTTTTTATAAAGAGAGAACTTAATCCTTCTTCATAAATTTGGCATTTTAATGTCCTAGAAAAAATCAAAGTTAATTTTATTGAAAAATATGATAAATATGATTTCACATTGAGAATTATATTTAACTATTTAGAGTTATACTATTTTTTATTTTGAAGACTTAAGAAAATGTAGAATCTAAATATAAAAATTTATAAATATAATATCCAACCAAAAATATTAAAAAACATTATTCATAGCTAATATTAAAATATATGGAATCATTTATCATATTTATAAATAAAGATTTTAAGATAGAATAAAATTATAGTATGTGATTGCATATTTTATGAATGATATTGTAGTAGTGATTGAGTCTATTTAAATTATTAATATATCAAAAATTTTAAATTTTAAATAATTTTCAAAAAAGATATTAATTAGGATTTAAAGTATATATTTTTTAGTAGATTGTATACGCAAAAATGCATTTAATTTATAAATTTATATCTTGTTTGTTAGGAGCTATTTATTTGGAGGGATATATATATATATATATATATATATATAAGAAGAATGTTGCATTCAAGTGGTTGATGCTCAGTATTTATTATTCTTGATTATAAGTTCAAATTTTATCAGCCACACATAAAAGAGAAATGCTGTTGGGCCCGCCTACATGGCACCCAACAGCACCCATTGTGCATGGCAAACATATGTGGCGAGAATTTAGGATGACACGGCGCTGACATGGCCATAGAGCTAAAAGCTAAGGGTTGGAAATAGAGATATTGCTGGAAGAAGACAAGAAGACGGGTAAGTTTTCCTTCTCCGCTCGCCTCCCCCATTCGAAGGGGTCGATCGCCTCCCTCATTCCAATCGAACGCCCTCGCTCGCAAGGGCGCACGAGAGGAGACAAATCATTTTTCCTCCGCCGCTTCTCCTCGTATGGCGCACGGATGAATCCCTTCTCCTCCGTCGGTTCTCCGCATAGGGCGCACGACCGATACTCCGCATAGGGCGCACAGACGAATTCCTTCTTCTCCACCGGTTCTCCGCATAGGGCGCACGAACGAATCCCTTCTCCTCTGCCAATTCTCCGCATAGGGCGCACCGACGAATCCCTTCTCCTCCACCGATTCTCCGCATAAGGATTTGCTTGACTTTGATGCGAGCCATCTTATATCGCCTAAGAGTATAGCTCTTTCATATGCTCATTTTCTTCTGAGCGTATGCTCTAGCCCAAGGAATGCTTTTATTTTTCATCTTCTTTGTTGTCTTATCTGTTCAGCTTTTGAATCTTCCTTTAGGTTTTTCAGTGCTGCTTAGACTTTTTTTGTACGCAATTTCTTTAATATGTTGTTTTGGAAATCTCATTTAATGTTATTTGTTGTGCTCGGTGAACTGGTAACTCAAGTTCACGTATCTAAAAGTTGACTTGCTTTGGTGGTTTTGCCAATTTGATAAGCATAGCCTTAAACTGTGCTTGAAGTTGTGGAATCAGTTCGACAAGACTAAAGGTTAAACTTGACTCTTAATCTTTCAACCTAGTGTTGAGCTATTTTGATGATGCAACAATGAAGTTAAGTATTGGCAAATTAGAATTTCTTTAATTATAGCTTATACTAGATGATTAAAATGTTGAGTATTGAATGTAGTATCCCATGTTGTGAATCAATTATGAATCCAATTCGGTCTAACTAGCCTTTCCATGTGATGAGTTGATTTGTTTTGCTTTTTAATTTATGCACTATTCTAATTTGATTTTCTTTTTTTAGTTATATTTGAGAGTGATGATAGAGTGGAGATAATTCCATTTTGGAATGTTCAAAATCACAAGCTTTTGTCTCTCCCATTTTGTATTCATAGCGACTATTTCATTGTTTCCTTTATGCACTCTTCTGATTTGTTTAACCTAAAGATGTAGCTCAAACGGTAGAGCGCTCGCTTTGCAAGCGAGAGGTTCAGGGTTCAACTCCCTGCTTCTTCAATTATAATTTAATACAACTTTTTTTTAAATAATGAAGGAGCTTGAGTTTTTGGAGTTTCATATTTTTGGATGGAACAGCTCATGTTTCGCTCTATTAAGACAGCAAACTATCTCTTCCAAATAACTTTGTTTTTTTTAATTCTGCTGATTCTTCTCAAAGGTTTACATATTTGAATTTCATAATCTATTTTTCAAATTAAATGTTGCACTTTATAGTTTATATTTAAAATTATGCATGCTTAAAAGCTGAAAGATTTGCCAACTACCTTAGCTCATGATGTTCATTTGATTTTTCAAGGACAAAGTATTGTTATTTGTGTGATGTTGGTGTGTTTCACAATAGATTTGTGTGACTTGGGATGCTGAGGTGTTGTGCAGATAGGGCCATTTCGATGAGTATGGTTTTTTGCATGTATTCAAAGTTTGGGGCAAGTTAGTTGGCTTTTTCAATTGATTTGACATGTTGTGGTGCTATATATCTCTTGATTTTGAATTAATTCTAATTTTAAATCATGAAAGGGTAATTTAGAGTTTGCAGAATGCACATGTGAATCGCCAAATATGTTCTATTATTTATTTGGAGGTTTCTTGTCTTAATGTGTTGTCTTTATAAGATAAGACTAGATGATTTTTCTTCATGTTAGCTTTCATTTTGTCTCAAAAGATTGATGGCTCTATCCTTAAATCTCTATTTGACATGTTCTATCAACTTGAGTTTCTCAATATCAGATCTATAAAATTTTACCTGTTCTATCAATTTGAGTTTGTCAAATCTAGACTTACACTCATATGTCGTATCATACTAATAAAAAAATTGTTATCTATATCTATTATTATCTAAGAAAATGTTATCTAACCATTGTAGGTAGAGATGTTAATCATAACCCCATTGTCAAATGACATAATGTTGGTTTTGACTGAATTGTTTCATTGTGTTCCTAAATATATTCAAATTTTGAACATGGTGATTTAGTTCATCAAGATAGATGGAGAACTTTTAGAGCACTAACAGATTGTTAGTTGGCTTACCAATGATTAATCTAATTAATAATGAGCATATGCTACCTATGACTATAATTTCAAGTTATTGAGCTTAGAACATGGGTATACGAAATTTAAGAATTTTTGTGTTATTATTATATTATTTTCATTTCTAAATGATATTTTGGCTCACCTTAATAACACGGTTAATCTAGGCCTATATACCAATATAATGTCGCATGTGGCAAGATAAGGCTATGGTTCATTATATTACGCTTTGGAAAGGTTATTTACACTTACAACTTTTATAGAAGTTTGTAAGGAAGCTGAATGAATTTGTGGAAAATTTAGAAGATTTGTTAATCCTATCTCCTTTGAAGTTAAAGTCAAAACAACATAATTTAAATTTATAAAAAAAAATTTAATGTATTATTGCATAAAAATCAGATCAAATTAGAATTGCCTTGAAGCAAAGGTAGAAAATTCAAAGAATTTCTTAAGCATGTTTGCTAACGAAGTTCAAAATTCCAAACAAAACCAACAAAACCAAATAAAGAAATATAATATAAAGGAGGAGTTATCAAGGTAACATAAATCCTGGCCTATTAACCAAAACTACAGCTTTCACAAATTTTGTCATAGTTGCTCTTGTACTTAAAAATCCACAATTATAAATAATAGTTGAGAGAAAAATATTTCATCACTTGCTCAAAAAGTAATTCCAATAGTTCATATTCAACTCTTATTTATAGAGAATAAAATTTAATACATGATAAAATTAAACTTTATTATCTGCTCTATGCAAGCAATCAAGTAAATTGAAGCTCTTATGTCTTCTCACGGGTGTCATTAACTTATTTTGCCATTTAAGCATAGATCCATGACTCCATGACATTGAAGCAGTGCTTTCTTAACCGCACATATAACCCTAGTTTCTTACAATAAAACTTGCCTTAAAGACTTCATGCAGATTGTAGAGATGTGCACTTTATTGTGAGGCAATTATGCAGCCTTGCAAGTATACCTTATGATGCTGTTGGAAATACGTATGATGCTGTTGGAAATAGCAATGATCATAAAATAATAGAAACACCTTACACAAATATTGTATAATATGATCAAATACAGAGAAAAGAAATAAAAATGATAAAAAAACATAATATTATTGCTTATCTCTGAAATTCAAAATTTTCAAAGTTTGGGATTGCTCATGCATCTAGTACAAATGCAATTTCAGTCACTTCTATTCTTGGAGGCTCGTGCATTATGCTAAAATAATTTATAATATCTCTAGTTCTTTTTTACATACACTTGTTTGAACTTTGCACCTAAGATTTAAACATTGCAGGACATTTGTTACTCTTGGTTACAATTTGAAAGGGAATATGGCACTTTGGATGATCTTGCTCTTGCAGTTAAAAATGTATGTTTATATTAAAGAATTTATTTTTTATTATTTATGGGCCATGTATTTTTTTTTTTGCTGTCTATAATAATTTCTTGATGCATAATTTAGATGAATTTGTTGGCTTTTTATTTATTTTTCGTAGTTTTTGTATATGAAAGATTACTTGGAATGAAGAAGTAATCTTCTTAATGATAACTGTAGACATCCTTTTAAAGTCCAGTGCCAAATAAGTTTGCTAACGATATTATTCACAAGGCTTGACGTATTAATATAAGATGGAATCAACATAAATCAAACTCAACAACTTCAATACAATCTCAATGCATATGTACATTAGTAATAATGCTTATTATTAGAAATCAAACTCAATACAATTATAATATAATAGCTCCGCACTTCAACTTAAGAAAAAAATTAGTTCTCATTTGTATTTCAATAGAATATCGATACAGTCTCACTAAACTCTATTTTAGCTTCAACATTTTCTTCTTATTTTGTTGTGGCTGCTGAATGTCATCGAGGTGAGCGAGAGATTATTTTTAATGATTTGTTCTTGTCTTTTTTGGTCTTCCTATTTCTCTTAAAGCATGGGAAAATTCATAAACTCAACTTTTCTATATGAAAAAAAAGCTGATCAAGATCTAAATCATCATTGCTGATATCAACAAAATTCTTTTCCTTGTAGGATTTGAGGTTCTGGATAGCGAGCTCATCCATGGGATCAACACGCATTTTAATCCAACTCTCTTCAAATTCAATAATGTTCAATGAATTATACACTGTTGTTTCTAAAGCTTTCTTAATACTTCTGTACTCTCAAACTGCCTAATTTTCTAATATTTTTTTCATTATTTGGCATAGACAAAGCCTGTGCCTACTGTTAGGAAGTACAATCTCAATCGCAATATGAATCGCAGTACATTAATCTGCTATAATAGCATTAGGCGGCTTCCCTCGCATACAAGATAGCCAAGTCTCAAATAACTAAATATAATTCTCGGTAGTCTCACTAGAAAGTAAGCCACAACCAAATAGAATTGATTGGCCATGGTGATTAATACCAACAAAAGGTGCAAATGGCATATCATACTTATTAGTGAGATATGTGGTGTTAAAAGTAACGACATCACCAAAGAATTGATATGCTGATCTACATCTTGAATCAGCCCAAAAAATATTTAGAATATGACATTCTTGGCCAACATCAATCAAATAAAAAAAACTTGAATCTTTTTGCTACATGTACGAGAAATAATCTAATAGTGTCATAGCATCCCCATCCTTCAGTGCTAATCTTCGATGTTTATCAACATAGTTTCTGCATTCTTTTTATCTAAATGTTATATTTTCATGCTCCCCTTCTTCAACAACAAAAGATATAAAAGAATCGTGAAGTCTGATTTCAGCATCATCATTTAATTCTAGCCTTCTTTTAATATGCATTGGAATTTCCTATTGCATTTAAAAAACCTAGCTTTTGAGGGGCTAAGAGTGTGATTATGCTCAATTACCCCTTCTGCCAATCTAAGATTTTTTCATTGCCACCGTCTGGCTACAACTTTCACAGAACAACCAATTTTCACTGTTGGATTCTTTAAGCTCGATTGTCATGTAATGGATCCTATCCCCCCCCCTTGCAGCAACCAATATCAACACGTCTACATATTTTGTCACTAAACAATAACTTTCTAATAACTATGCCAAAGCCCTGTGTAATAGCATATTTTTTTGTAAAACCTAAATAATTTTTCATATGATACAAATAACATCCCAACTGCTGGCTCTTCAACCTCATCATCACTAGAATAAAATTTTGTGTATATTTATTTAAACTGTTCATGTATCTTGAGCCAAAAAAATATAATATTAACTATATTAGTTTAGCAATTTTATATTAGACTTTATAATTAATAAAAATTAAAAAACTTACAATTATTTGATTAGTACTTGATTCAAAATTTTGTTCTTCATTCATACTTTGTGGGGCTCCTGCTTTATCATGCAATCATAGTAACTAGTAATGAGGTAAGAATTTAAAAACTTTAACATATTATTCAAACTTTAAACAATTTGCGTGAAACAATCATAAAGCACTGAAAAGTGTACTATACCCCTTTCTTAGTAATTCTGCAATTTGCTTGAATGAAATGTGTGAATTCATCATGGTTGAGATGTCAACACTCGCACATACTAATCCTTCAGAAAGAGATTCAACTAAAGCTATCTAAAAGCATTCAAACTAGCAAAAAGAAATCCGTCAATTGGTAGCCCATAAATTTCAACATCTAAATTTAGCACAAGAATCTTATAAATTTGTTTGCTTATTCGAATGAATTAACATTGTGACTCTTATTTTTTGGAAGTTTGGAAAAGATGAGCTCCCTCGCAACCAGAATTAGGCACTGCCAGCATTTGAAAGGAATGGGACAACGAGATGAAGAAACTTTCAACTACGATGCAAAGAACCAACATAGCGAAGAAGACAGGGACAACGAGACGAAGATGGCTATGCGAAGAACCCACGTAGCTCTAAGACTCCGTTTAGGTGTAAGATGCAAAATCCGTTGCAGACTCTTCAAAAATAAAGTTGTGACTTGTTTGATTGAGCGCATCTAGTAAAACAGTGCATTACAGCTGTAAAATAGCTAAAGAAAAAAATTTATTAAAAAAATCACCATAAAGGGCTAGCTAGTCAGCCAAGCATACTCAATTAAGGCAACATCCTCAGCTCCACTGCAACATAAGAAAGCAATTGTAACTGGAGATGAACAACAATAAAAATATTATGCCCTGTAAATGATGCCATGAATGGAAGTTTTGGAATGATGAAAGATAAAGGGTACTGCATGTCACAAATCTTATTAAATCACAAATACATATAGAGATTATTTTAATGTGAAAAAATTATAATATATTTGATATGGATAATAATGTGCTGATAAAGCCAATTCATCAAAATAATGATAAGTTTTGCCATACAGCTAAAATAAATACAGTAAACTCTTAAATCATCCAAAGACAAAATGGTTTTATATATATATATATATATATATATATATATATATATATATATGCATAATCAAATTCAAACACGATAGGAACATAACTGGTTCATATAAATTGCATCCAGAACATGAATTACCTTAATATAATCATATTTTTTAAATGCAATGGAAAATGAAGTTTATAAGAGTACTAATGTCAAGAATGAAAACACTTCTTGACTAATTTACTACTGAAGAAACTATTTTACCAACTACAAAATTGAAATTGTTGTAACTATAAAGAATTCAAAGGAGGACCTATTTTTCTAACTGCAAAAATGAAATTATATGATTTTAGAGCAACCAAAACTTGCACGATGACTTTGATTGTCCAATTCAATGATTTTCATAAGTGGTTGCCTACAAACATAAAAACTTGCAGCAGATAGTCACATTGTAAAGAGCAAGTAATGATCTGTATTGGAAAACCATTACAATGTGACTATGTGTAACAACAAAATATTGTTACTCAGCTTAATTTAAGCCTAATCATATCTTACTTATTATTCTGTTAATTTTATCTAGCTATTAGAATTAATCCTTAAAAATTTGGCATGATTTGGAGCTAAATCCAATATTTGGATTATTTTAATATTTAATTAATTAGAAAATTGAGGTAGTTATTTTGACCTCAAATCAAAATTCGACTTCGCCATTGCGATCGTCACCCCCAAAATTAGCTAGAGGCGATGTTTTGGACGCGTTTGGAAGTCATCGAATTTTCGCGAATATTTTAATATAATTAAATGCACCGAAAAATGAAATAATTAAATAATCGTCAGAATCGAATTTCGACTTCACCGTTGAATTCCTCACCCCCAAATTAGTTAGGGGTGAAGTTTTAAGATTTTTCGAAATACGTTTATTTAATATGAATTTTTAATAAATTAAAAATTATGAATAATAATTAATTATTCCTTAATTTGTTGTTTCTCTTTCTTATCTCTCCTAAATTTCAGCTAGTCATCCCCCTTCATTCGGCTGATCCTTACCTCCTTATTGTATATTGAAAGCTGAGGCCATCCCTCTCTCCCCCTTCTTAATGACAATGCTTGATGGCTAAGGCCACCCCCTCCCCTTACTTCATAACTTCCTAGCTCATGGGCTTCCCCTTTCTTCATCTTCTTTAAAGAGAAACCTCAACCCTCCTTATTTTATTTGCTACTAAGCTAAAATCTTTTTCTCTATTTCTCCCATTATTGATGTAACAGCCCAAACTCTTAAGCACCAAGGTATTGTCCGCTTTGGCCAGAAAGGTCTCACGAGTTTGCCCTCAAAAGATAACTTTCCAGCAGGTCACCCATCCTGGGAGTGCTCCCATCTGAGCATGCTATATTTTGGAGTTCTTATCAGGAAATCCACCATTATTTGAAAATGCACCTCGATATTTAAGAGTTTCACTTATTACTACTTAAGTGGGTCTTCACAATCTCCCCAACTTAAATAACTGATGTCCTCATCAGTATCCACACACATATCCAAGACCATCCATTTGGTAGATAGGACTAGAGGCAACCCCTACATGCTCAAGAGGTACCAACAACTATGTAGCACCTTCACCATCATGGTCAAGGGGCTACTCACATGAAGCGGTATTTTACCCTGTATGACACTTACCTCCTATCTAACACCCAATGGTCTGCTCTGATACCATTTGTAACAACCCAAACTCTTAAGCACTAAGGGAATTGTCCACTTTGGCCAGAAAGGTCTCACGGTTTTGCCCTTAGAAAATAACTTCCCAGTAGGTCACCCATCCTGGGAGTACTCCACCTGAGCATACTATACTTTGGAGTTCTTATCAGGAACTCTACCATTATTTAAAAAGGCACCTCGATGTTAAAGAGTTTCACTTATTACTACTTAAGTGGGTCTTCATGTAACAACCCTAGGTTGTTACCCTAGCTAAAACTAAATTAATTAAGCTAAACCAAGGTTTGATTTTAATTCTATTGGATTCAATGGGTCATTTAAACCTAAACCTAGAAGTTTGAAATCAATCGAAGCTAAATTGGAAATTTGGTATTTTTGGCTATTTTTAAGCCCTAAAAAATACCTAAATTATTTTGGTCTCTAAATTAAAATCTGATTCCATTTTTGAATTCCTCACACCCAAATTAGCTCAAGGTGAATTTTTGGGAATTTTTGGAGCTCATTTGGTCCTAAATTAGATTTAGATAATTTAAGATAATTATATATTATTTAATTAGATTTATTTAAATTAAAATTAATTAAATTAAATACTGGGATTCGCTGTCGGGACCGCGGCAGATCCGCTGCGGGGTCCCGACAGCGGCGCACGGCTTTACGCCTATAGGATCGCTAGCACGCATCTCAGCGCGTTTCGATCCAACGGCTCACGCCTTCGACCAGATCCATTAGATCTCGATCGTTCCGCGGTTCTGAGATCTGATCCGGCGGCTCTTAATCCATCCGCCTAAGTAAACCCGATCGCCTGTTTGATCCTAGGATTAGATTCGATGGTCGATCCAATCCCACGCGCGACCGTTAGATGTCGGGTGATCAGGACCGTCCCGCGCCAACTAACGAACCATCAGACGGCTCCGGCAACCCCGCTACTGTTCACCTTCATCCCCAAAGGATTTCGCCTTGACAGGAAAAATTTGTGGAAATTCACCACGTAATTCCTGTCTGCCACTCCCCGCGCCAGGTCAGCTCGACCGTTGGCACCTTCCCGTAAGTGGCCGAGCCTAGCCGACTGAGCCAGGAGGCCTGGACCTCCCCAATTTTGGGAATTTAGGGAAGAGCCTCGGGCCGAGCCAAATTCCAAACCCGGGCCCCGGCCTCCATGCCTGAGCCCTCCTAGAGCCTATAAGTACCCCTGGGACTTCACAGTGAGTCCCTTTGCTCACTGTGAATCCCCAATTTCCCTACTGAAGGCTGCTGGAGCTCCCCCTTCCCTCGGTGATTTCCCCACTTTTGCAGAGCTTAGGACCGCTGATAGAGGGTTTATCTGGTGTTCAGACCCCCTGTGCTCGATCGTCTGACCTACAGGAAGCCTAAGAGCATCTCAATTTCCCTTGGCTTTGCCTGTAGCCCCAAATTGAGGTACAGCTTCCTCCATTAAAATCTTCTGAAGCCCCTTTCATTTCTGTCTTCTGGAATGAGCTCTGAATGTCGTCTAAGCAGCCTTAGCCACATAGGAAACTCCTGTGATTGTCGCCTAGGGCTAAGCTAGCTCGAGTCGATCGTATCGATCGACTGAGCTAGCCATCGAGCCAATAGCTGAGTCCGAGTAAGGACCCAGCGATTGGCTGCACCTCGGGTTAAGATAGGTTGGGGTTTCGACGCGTCTAGTCTCCCAGAATGTGTAGGGATCAAAATCCAGTCGAATTGAGGTCCCTGTGAGGAGAATTTCCCCCTCACAGGCGACCTGAGGCGTCTCGCAGAAGGACGTCTCGGGTGAGCTAGACCCCATCAATCCAGAGGGATCCAGATGGGGGTTCTTGGTCCAATAGATGCGCCTTGACTCAAGGAACGTGTAGGGATCGATTCGAGCCCCGGCCGTCGCCGGAGCGCTGAGAATTTCAGCTTTGAAATTCGACAGGCTCGGGACCCGTCGAGAGGAAGAAGACGAAGTCTTGGGTCTGGGCCGGGTTGACCCGTGACCCGCGCGATTCTGATTTTTGGGCCGCGCCTAATTAATAATTATTGAATAGCATTTTTAATGATTACGAAATTAATTAATTAAACCTATAGTTTTAATTTAAATAAACATTCAAAATAAATAAATTAAATAACTTTAGTTATACAGATCCAAATTGTATGATCCAGTATACCATTTGAATCAGAAAAATTCAAGGAATCTAAATTTAAAATAAAATCCCAGATCCAATGGTTGGATTAAAAATTATTTTCCAAACCTTCTCTGTTTTTAATTAAATCATATAAAATCATTTAGTTGTCCAATTTATGAGTTTAAGGGCTCTGATTGCTCCTTGTACCCTAAGGAACAATTCCAGACCCTTAAATTTAATTTTGGATAATTAATTTTCTTAATCACTCCTTAATCACCCTAATTCAAGAATTAGTAAATTAAACCCTAATTAAGCCCCTGATATGGGTGAGGATGGTTTCTAATATCATATTAGACCTAGTATAGCCTAAGTGTAAGGTTGGATTGCCTTAAAGTACCTTAATTTCACTAATCACCCTATGAGGCTAAATTAAATGATTAGTGCTACTTAAGACCATTTAGGTCATCAAAACCTAAATTAAAGGTGTTTCCCACTTCATTAAGTAATATGAAACACATTAAAATAGATTAGAACAAATTTGGGTAATTAAACCCTAAAATCCCAATTTTAGCCTTAAAAATGGCATTTTGGTCATTTTGACCAAAATGTGATTTAATGTTTCTCAAGGATTGAAAATTTCAGTAAGCCATTATAAAATAGATTGCAAATGTTCTATGAAGTCCTAGAACAAGGATGGTGTAAATGTGATCCTTAATCCATGAAATCTTCATTTAGTCCTTAATAAAGATACTTAGATCTTAAGCATTCCTTATAAAGATCATTTGACCTTAAACTTATTAAATCTAATAATTAAAATGGCCAATTATATTATTAATAAATTCAGTTAGGATAACTTAAGAATTAAGTGTGGCGCCCACCACCCTTAATCCGCCAGAGGATTAGGTTAAGAGTGGGGTGTCACTCTGGCTAACCCCTCACATATCATTAGATTAGGATAGACTCCACAATCCACCTGATTAGGGAATGATTAACACATAATCAAACTAACAGTCACTGTATAAGTAAACAAACAAAGTGCGGAAGCGATTTAAGGAAATGTAAATCATCCAAGTATCACAGTATAAATAAAAAAAAATAGAACTCAGAACATAAGCATATAATCCAAATACATAATCAATGGTACCTGTATTATTACATCATTTAAAATGTTTAAATAAAGATAGAATGAAAATCACTCATTCTCACTTGAAATATAAAGGAACTAGATGACAGCTTCTTCCATGGGTTCCTCCTCTGGGTAAGGCTCCACACCTAACTCCTACTCGTCTAACTGAAAGGAGTCTGCCATTGTCGGTTTCACAATGTATGTCCCCAGCCAAAGAAAAGAAAAATCTGGTTAGACAATTGTCTAAGTACATTTTAAGCTGATGAATTATTATAAGTGTTAAGTAATATCACCATTTGACAACATCTAAGCAACATATATATATATATATATATATATATATATATATGAAAGGAGCAGCAAGCAATACAAAGAAACAGGGAAGCTATAAATCATCATTTATAACTTAAGCAAAGAAAAAGGAAAGAGACTGAGACATGCCTCATATACAAACTAAATAAGAAAGGGCGTATAAATATACATAACTAAATAAGTGCAGTAATAAAAATTCTACACCCTAAACATGTTGGTGATCAACATAAAATATGCCAATTAAAATAAATAACTCAGCAGTGGTACATACAAATAGCAGCAAGATTCTAACATCATATATATATATATATATATATATATATATATAAGCAGTACAAGGAAATAGCTGACGGAATAAGAATACTAAAAAGTAAGCAACAACAACTGCATATAAAGCCACACGTGCATCGACTGCCATACAGAAAAGAGCTACTCAAGCTCATCGAATACCAAAGAAGCTTAGCACCATCACGGCTAAGTCATAAACTGTGTACCCCTAGCAACATAAGGAGGCTAGGCAAATAAGCACACAAAGCAAACTAAGGGTCTTAGCACCAGTACTATTAAGGCCCAACTGTATGCCCCTAGCGACATAAGGAGGCTAGTAAACTAAGCATACAAGGCAACCTTAACGCCAGTACGGCTAAGGCACCAACGGTGTACCCCTAGCGACATAAGGAGGCTAGTAAACTAGGTACACAACAAAACGGATCCTTCCCCTAGCGACATAAGGAGGCTAGGCAATAAGGATATAACTGAGAGGTAGTTCATAAAATCATTATCTTTTCATAAATCACTTTAATATTTTCACAAGGAATCTAAGGAGTCTTCATATTTTCCTAACATTTTATTCATGCATCAAATATTTTATATAATATGCTCAAGGAAATATGGCACAAAAATCAAGGACTGTGTAGCAACAAAATATCAAGTAGAAGCAAGAGACTCTACTAAATATGGTGATATCATTTGTTTTCTACTTATCCATCTAACTATTCCAAGTTACACAAGTTCAGGATCACCATTTTCCTACTATCGAGTGTAACCTAGAAATTCAGTCCTTATAAGTTAAAAAGGATTGGAACTGATCAGGTTCCAATCTAGTTCAATCAGATAGACGACTACGAGTTAAATTAATAAATCAAGCGTCCTAGTTTTGTGAATTTAGACGTTCTAACTAAGATCTGATCAAGATCTTCTAAACCTATAGATTATGAATTAAACACTATGAGAATTAGGTTTAATCATATAATCCAAAGGATAAGACCTAAGTTCTAGCTTTTATTCTATAAGTGATCTACTAGTTATGGTAAATCCTATTAAGTAATCAAACTTAATATGATGAATCTCATATCTTAAATCTAAAGTTAAAAGACAAAATAATCAGAATGAGTTGTAAAATAAAAGAAAGTCTATAAACTAATAAACCAAGGTTTCATCCGTTGGGTAACCCAATTTACCCAATGAATGAATTCTAACCTATGATCTAGTCCTAGTCTCAGGAAAAGTCCTTAAAGTGTAGTGCTTAAGACTTAACATAAATTATTGGAATCTAATTTAAGGGTTGATTTCACTCACTTGATTGTTACTAAAATGAATTTAATATTAGTTTTAGTATTTTGGAATGTTATCCAAAGAGTAAGGGTACTTAATCCAATCTTAGGGCAAAATGACCATTTTGCCCTTACTTTAAGGGTAAAAAAAAAGTCAACTTTTGACTTAGTGGTCAGAATTGATTTCTCTTAGATCCAATTGATTCCTTACTGTATAACTTGAAAATAGGCAGTAAGTACGCCTAAATCGGGCGAGAAACGGTCAAGTTATAACTAAAATGAGGTTAGGGGTAATTTGGTCATTTACCTAAATTTCCAAGGTTCAGATCCTAAATATTATTTTGTTATAATGATGACATTAAAATTCTAGGCTGGTTAGCATCTTGAATTTTCCAATTCTGAGTTGATTTGACTAAGTTATGGCCGTTTGAAGTCTAGGGGCATTTTGGTCATTTCTCACTAAAGTCAACTCTAAATTCTATGGTTGACTTTTTATCCTGATGTCCGAATGAGAAAACTAATACTACTACGGTGATGGGGCCGCTCTTCTGAGCATTTTAAGACCCATATTAACTATATTTCGATAATCGGGTAAAAAGTTATGAGGCTCTAAAGAGGTCCTAAAATGCTATCTCGTTATACGTACCCATAAATAAATTTTTACATTACGTTATTTGAATCTTTACATTTTTTTGAGTATTTTAAGACCTATATTGGCTATGTTTGGATTATCCTACAAAAATTTATTAAACTTTTAAGATTTATTATTCAAAAATACAATTTGAATTATTTTACTATTCATTTATTCAAATTGTATTATTTTACTGTTCATTCCTAAAGTTTCTATATAAAATTTATGAAATCATTAATCTTTAATTAATCTATAATTAACTAGGCTTAATTACTAATTAATATTAATTAATTTATTATTTAATTAATTTAATTATATTTATTAATATTTTTTACTATAGCAAAGTAATTAGTGCTAGTCACTATTTAATTAGTCTTAATTACTCATTAATATCTAATTATGAATAATTAATTATACTTTACTGTTTAATAATATTTAATTATCCTAATTACTGTTTAAGGTTTAATTAACCTTTAATTAATATTAAATTAATCTCTAATTATACTTAATTAACTAAGGTTACTGTTCAAAAGTAATTAACACTAATCCTAACTTAATTAACCACTAACTGTAATTAATTAAGGTTAAACAGTAATTAATTAACAATAACGGTAATTAAATTATTAATTAATTAACAAACAGTGGGCCCCACTAAATACGTGGCACTGCCAGAGGCTACCACGTGGCACTGTGGGCCCCACAAAGGCTGAGTCAGCTCAGGTGACTGGGCAGTGGGCCCCCACCTGACACGTGGCACTGCCAGAGGCTGCCACGTGGCACTATGGCCCCACAGGGCTGACTCAGCTCGGGTGACTGGGCAGTGGGCCCCACTTGACACGTAGCACTGCTAGAGGCTGACACGTGGCGCTGTGGGCCCCACAGGGAGCCGGACCGCCACGGTTTGACCGGGCAGTGGGTCCCACTTGCCACATGGCGGGCCCAGAGGCTGCCACATGGTGCTGTGGGCCCCACTGGGGAGCCGAACTGCCGCGCGGGCTCTGGCTGTGGGCCCCACTTGCCACGTGGCCTGGTGGGCCCCACTGGGGAGCCGAACTGCCATGCGGGCTCGGGCTGTGAGCCCCCCCACTTGCGACGTGGCGTGCCCAGAGGCTGCCACGTGGCCTGGTGGCCCCACGGCCGAAGCCGAAGACCCGCGACGCTCGGCGTGTGGGCCCCACGGGACACGTGGCGGGCCCGAAGGCGGCCACGTTGCCTGGTGGGCCCCACCGCGGCTTACGCAAACCCGACCCGGACGGGTCAGGCTCGGGTCGACCCGGCCCGACCCGAGGCCCGTGACCCCTCGCCTTCTGGGGTTCGGCAGACCGAACCCAGTTGCCTTTGGGGCCTCGGTGCGCCCGATCGGGTGGTTATGAGCCCGATCAGAACGGTGGATGGGTAGATGACAAGTTCACCTACCTATCCTACAATTATTGCGATGATCGAACGGAAATCGGGGGAGATCGGGGTACCTGAAATGCGGGTCGGCGGTATTTAGAATCGGCGGACGGTGGGCTGGCTTCGGGGCTCGATTCCGGCTCGATCTGGGCTCCGATTTTCGCAAACCCAGAGCCCAGAGGTCGGCCGAGGTCTTATAGACCTGCCGGCGACCTCGCCGAGGCCTGGGAGGGGCCGGATTGGCTGGGATTCGCGGCGGGCCGCCGCGTGTCGCGAGCGGGCGACGGGGCCGAGGAAGATAGCCCCGTAGCCGTTGGATCAAATCCCACGGCTGCGATGGCGCCGTCCAATCTAACGGCGCCGTTAGCTACAGCTGACGGAAAGTTAAATAATTAACGGCACACCGTTAAGTATTGAAATAATATATATATATATATATATATATATTTTAAATAATATTTTCCAGAAAATTTTGAATATATTTTTCCTAGCTAATTTGGGGTCAAGCAATTCATGGTCGCGGTCGGATTTTTGATCAGATGAGTATTTTGATACCTCGATTTCTGGGGTATTTTTATTATTAAAATATTCGTCGAAATTTCGACGACTTTCGATTGACACGAAAACTTCACCCCAAGCTAATTTGGGGTTAAGGAACGCAATGGTGGTGTCCATTTTTCGATCGGAGGTTAATTTAAATAAGTCAATTTACAGGGTTTCTGGATTTCCATAAGTCAGGATTCGATCCATTTGACTCCTGATTTGGACTAGGTCTCAAAGGTTGACTCCACTTGACCTAATTAGCGCTTATAATTGTGTTTAAGACTTAGGGTTAGTCCTAATCAACCATGGTAACAACTCAGGTTGTTACATTAAGTGTTAAAGAAAAGAAATTGGAAGGGTCTAAGTGAAATGGTTAGCCCAAGATCTAAAGTGATCAAAACTCAAACCCTTGGATCTTAAGTAACCTAAGAAGGTCAATATGGGTTAATGTTAATCTAATACCTGGAATTGTCAATTTTAACTTTAATAAGATCCTTATAGTTAATTATGAACTTAGATTCTAAAGAGAATCACAAATGGAAACTCTTAAGTCAAAACTCTAGTTAGAAGTCTAAACTGATCAAACTTCAGATCTTTAGATCTTAGATCTTAGACTTAGACTTTCAATTTGAATTAAACCACCACCAATTGAAATTCTTTAATGATTGATTATTTAATCTCTTGAGACCTTCCATGTGGGTATAGGTTGATTCAATCAATAAGATAATGAAATTATCTTAGAGATTGAATATAGATCTTAGATTCTCAAGTTCTTAATTGATTATTTTGTCTTATAATCAATAGAATAGCCTGTCGCTAAGTTCTTAGTTCCTGAATCTTTCAGCTTATAGGATTCCTTACCTTAAATTTGGGTAAGAAGTGAGAAACTTGGATCCTATTTAGAATGTCACCATGGATTTTAGGATTTGAACTCAATATGGGGTTTAAGTTCTAAATCCTTAGATCTTGATTTACTTAATCAAGATTTGGGTAAGAGAGTAAAATATTAATAAAAGTTGGTCATTGATTTAGTTATTTAAACTATATAGTCGTCTTGTGATTCTAGATTAGAACTTGTTAAGTTCTAATATTAATCTTAAGACCGTACATCTAAGAATTTACTTAAGAGATGGATATTGGAGATCCTAAGCTAGTAAATGTCTCAGATTAGCTAGTTGGATAAATTAGACAACAATGGATATCACATAAATCTAGATTGAGTCTCTTGCTTACTTTGACTGGATTGCTTTGCATACCTTGTATTTGAACTTTATTCCTTGAGCATAATAGGAACACTTAGGATATGGATGATACATCCTACGTTAGAATTTGTAAAGCATATATCATTTCATTTAAGATTTTGCAGTGCTTTCAGTTAGTAGATTAGGTTTTGAGTATGGTATTTCCACCTCTAGTATGCAGTACAGTATGGAAGTTACCCGGGCCTCTAAGAGGAACAGGGATGGCCTATAGGCTGGGTATTTTGATGATTTTTGGGCTGGGGTGGTAGTGCTATAGCTTGGGCCTATTGCTACTTTAGTTCAGTTTAGTTCAGCTTATATTGTTTTGCCACATGCTTCAGTGGCCTTATTTTCAGTATTTGCTCACTTTGCCACATGCGTCAGTGGCCTTATATTTCATGTATTGCTTGGCTTTTACCACATGTCTCAGTGGCCTTTCTTTTTCATATTAATCTGCATGTTGTATATATACTCTTATGGCTTAGATATATGTATAAATGGCATGTTTAGGATGCTAGAATTTTATCATGTTCAGTACTTGTGTTCTTTTATACTTAGCATGTTTTTTTGCGATCATAATCATGTTATGATCATATTTATTTCAGTAGTTACAGTTATTTTTGCTTTTAGCCTCACCTTATTTATTTGGTGTTTTATATGATATTTCACATACATGTTGTTTGCTATAAATGGATAGTTTATAGTATTCCACTTCTGGTATAGTTTGTTGCACCCCATAATTACTTGCATATTAAAAATAATTTAATGTGATATTTTTCAATATTCAGTTCATTTAAATAGCCTAAAATGTACTTAGATAATTGTCTAACTGTAACCTTTTTATTTTGTTGGCTGGGGCCCTGGCATTTGTGATACCGACAAATGTCAGATTCAGACGTGTTCGTGGGCAATGTCGCAGAAGAGAAGCAGATTCAGGAGGAGGATCGTGCTGCTACTGTTTAGCTAGCTGTTGCCTTTTTATTTTAGTAAGATTGAGAGATATTTTTATCATCTTGAAACTTCAGTTTGTAATAATTAATCCTGGATATATTTTATTTCTGCATTGTGATGAGTTACTATATTGCATTCTCTTTTCCTACTATATATGCTTGTGGATGTTACTCTATTTTGTATTGCTTCCAGTCACTTTGATATTTTTATTGATGAATGTTATAGCACTTGGTGACAAGTCCTTAGCTTAAGGCAGGTTGAGTTTATCTAATTTTACTTAAGTTGGGGATTTACCACAGTTGGAGCACCGTACTTTCTTATTACCAGTACGGGGGCCCCACACTTCACAATCTCCCCAACTTAAGTAACTGACATTCTCATTAGTATCCACACACATATCCAAGAACCATCCATTGGATAGATAGGACTAGAGGCAACCCCTACAAACTCAAGAGGTACCAATAATTATGTAGCACCTTAACCATCATGGTTCAAGTGGCTACTCATATGAAGTAGTACTTTATCATGTATGGCACTTAGCTCCTATCTGACACCTAATAGCCTACTCTGATACCATTTATAATAGCCCAAACTCTTAAGCACCAATGTATTATCCGCTTTGGCCAGAAAGGCCTCACGGTTTTGCCCTCAGAAGATAACCTTTCCAGTAGGTCACCCATCCTGGGAGTGCTCCCACCTGAGCACGCTTTACTTTGAAGTTCTTATCAAGAACTCCACCGTTATTTAAAAAGGCACCTCATTGTTTAAGAGTTTCACTTATTACTACTTAAGTGGGTCTTCACAGTTGAGCTTGGTGCTGACGAAGGAGCTTCCCTCCCTCAAAGGTCTTGAGGAAAACAAAAGTTTCTTCTTCCGCTCCCAAAGGCTAAGGTACACTTTTGTTTACTCTCCTTATACCTATTTATTCTTCTTCCTTAGTCATTTCATTCCTCTATTATGCTTATTCACATATTTAGACATCCATGATTAAGTATGGAAGCTATTATAGTTCTTCAAAGTAATATACCTCATACTCTATTTTTCGTCCATTCTGCATACCCCTGCTTTTATCACCATTGTTCATATAACTAGGATGATTCGTTTAAGCCGATTTTAGTGTAAATGGAAAGGTATTAAAAAAACATTTCCATTGATATGGAACACCGCTCATGGAATGCTCTGAATTGAGAGTATTTGAGCTCAAAATATGACCCTTCACGGTTTTTGCATAGGCAAAATCACCGTCGAGCGTCCAGAAAATTTATTTGACCATATCTTAGTCATTTATACTCAAAATCCAAAAATTTAAAGTGCTAGTTAGTTTAGAATTTTAGTGCCAACAATAATCTAAGATAATATTTAGGTTCTGAATCTTAGAAAAATTAGAAAATAATCAAAATACCCCTAACCTTAATTAGGTCATAACTTGACCAATTGAAGTCCAATTTGGGTCTACTCCAGTTAAAGTACTCAATGTAATATATGAAAGCTATAGCCACTAAGTTTGCTGATTTTGGACATCAAATGAAAAAGTTAGCTTTTTGACCCCCTTAACTTATAAAATTACCAAATTGCTCTTAGAAATTGAAATGACTAACTAATTCATGAGACTTCAGAATTTAGTGTTCTTAGACTCTATAGAATCCTTGAATAGCAACCAATAGTAAACTGCATCAAAATTTAAATTTCATTAGGTATAGTTTACTAAAATACCCCTTAGGTTAAAAACTTTAGTTTGGACTTATAGGACTCACTTCTTATCCAAATTATATGATTAGGATGCCATTAGTTTTCTTATGCATAGTAGAATGAATGTACTAAGTGATTTATTTTTCTGATCTTTGTATTTCAATTTATGCCCTAATTTTATTAAACCATAATTAGTGAAAATTAGGGTTTGTAATCATTGGATTTTAGCAAATTTAGTCTCTGATTAATTGTATTATAAGATAGAACTTATAAGCTAAATTGTATAAATTTTTGATGGTTAGATTTGTAGCTATGTGCTAATCCTTTTGGATTGATTTATATTTTGATTAACACTAATTACTTTCTGGTTTCTGAATATTTTCTATTAATATGATTCATAGCAGTAAGGGAAATGTATTGAAATTATGTATGCAAATTTAGGATGTATAAATTGAATAAATAAAAAATAGAAAATTTAATCATCATAATTAACTTAAGAAGTCTTAAGACTTTGATCAAACTATTAATACTTGATCTAGGTCTAAGATTGCCACCAATAATACATACCAAATTCACTGATTTGACATTTTATTTATAAATAAACATTTGATCTTAATTGGGCATAAGTAAGTGATGTAGGATGGGGGGTGATGACATGTAATATAATCAAATCCACCAATTAATTAACGATATTAACCTTGCATATTTAATTACTAGAAGATATACGAGTTACTTGTTGAGAATAAAAAGAAGTGTTGTAAGCGTTCACAAGTAATGATAGCTAGGATTAAATGAGCACACTTGTAAGGTAGGAGAAAAGAAAATAAAAATAAATGAAGAAGATCTTACGGGAGCCTTATTACCAAATATGCCGCTTAGGATAAAGAAGATTAACTTCTACGAGCAGTCCTTTGCCACAGATCGAACCTTCTTTTCTTGGAAGTCCTTCTCTAAGAATTGCAAACCACACATCAAGAAGTCCTTCTCTTAAGAATGAAGCTCATATAGCACAAATAAGAACAGAGTATTTTTTTATATCACTTGCAATACCATAATACATATGAGGGTGGCCAATTTATAGTCATAAGATACATACCAAATGACCATAAAAACCCTTAACCAACCTCTCATGAAGGACTAAAGTGTCATTTCCTCTAAAATACCAAAAAAAACCATATACTTACTCTCTCATGAAGGACTAAAATGTCCTTTCACACAAATGACCAAATAAATCATAAAATAACTCTCTCATGAAGGACTAAAGTGTCCTTTTACAAAAAAAAAAACTCACATGATAATATATGGACTAGGATGAAGACCCATTTATGGAACAAATACAAAAGCCCATAAGACTCAAAATAGAAAAATAAAATATAGTACCATTAAACTAATTTATGATCTAGCACGTCGATGATGATTTCGTTGATGCCCTGCATCAGCACTCCCCGACTTTGAAGGATTCACCTCTGGTGAATGAAGCTCATTATATTCTTGAAGTAGATCTGAATCAAGTTGATGTAGTTCTTCATGCATCAACCAAGAGTCTTCTAAAGGTGAAAGGCCTTTCCATCGAATGAGATATCTTTGAACCCCACCATTAGTACTAGTAATTATTTGATCATCAAGTATTTGGGATAGATGATGAGAACGGAGGCGACGAGTCGGTAGTGGCAATGGTAATACTGCTTCTTTGTTTTGTGGTTCCTGCAAGTTAGTAATACAAGTAGAAGCATCCAATATATCAGAAGAAGCATAATCATTATACAATACATTGAAAATTGGAGATATTCCAGCATCATTCGGAAGATCAATTTCATAAGCATTTTCATTGACTTTCCTTAATATCTTAAAAGGTCCTGCTCGCCTAGCATTCAACTTTTTGAATGTTCCTATTGGAAATCTCTCATATCTCATCCTTATTAGCACCTTGTCACCATCTTAAAATTCAACAAATTTTCTTCACTTATCTGCATTAATTTTATACTTATTGTATGTAATGGTTAATTTCTGTTTAATTTCTTGGTGGAGATCATGCATGCTTTGGGCAAATGATGATGCAAACTCACTAGCTCTATATATTATGGGAAGATCAATTAAGTTGATTGGTTTTCATGGCTCATAACCAGTTACAATTTGAAAATGACTTTTACCAGTAGATCTATTAATTGAACTATTATAAGCAAACTCAGCAGTGGGTAATATAAGATCCCAACTAGCATAATGGTCTGAGATTAAGCATCTAAGCAAATCTCCTAAGCTTCTATTTACCACTTCTGTTTGACCATCTGTCTGTGGATGATATGCTGTTGAAAAATGAAGTTTTGTGCCTAGTTTCTTCCAAAGAGTCTTCTAAAAATAACTCATAAAGCGTACATCTCGATCAGACACAATTGTTTTAGGTAAACCATGTAACTTGACTATTTCACAAAAAAATAATGTCACAACATGAGATGCATCGAAAGTTTTATAGCATGGAATAAAGTGTGTCATCTTAGAAAATCGATCAACGACTACAAGAATAGAGTCATAGTGTCGTGTTGTGCGAGGTAATCCTAGTATAAAATCCATACTTATGTCTTCCCAAGATTTATGAGGAATAGGAAGAGGAGTATAAAGTCCAGAACTATTCTGCTTTCCCTTTGCAAGTTGGCATACACGACATCGAGAAACTATATGAGCAACATCTCTCTTTAGACTAGGCTAATAAAATCGATCTTGAATCATTGCAATAGTTTTGTCACGCCCAAAATGTCCTGCAATTCCTCCTGCATGTAACTCGTCAATGAGAAAAATACGAAGAGATGAATCATGAATGCAAAGACAAGTGCCATAAAAGAGATATCCATCTTGAAATTGGTAATTTGAATCAATAACTCTCCCCTTTTTAGATAATAAAGAATAAATTTGACTAAAATCTTTGCATGTAGAGTAATCAAAAATCATTTTATCAAACCCAGTTACTTTTACTTTCATTGTATGTAAAAGGAGAAACATGCGACTCAAAGCATCTGTGACTTTATTCTCAATACCGGCCTTATGCTTTAAAACAAAAGTGTATTCCTGTAAATATTGAACCCATTTAGCATGACGAGCACTTAACTTTTTTTGAGAGTTTAAGTATTTAAGGGCTTCATGATCAGAGTAGAGAACAAATTAACGAGATAAAAGATAATGTCGCCAGTACCGTAGAGTTTGAACGACTGCATAAAACTCATGATCATACTTGGAATATTTTTGGCGGGCATCATTTAACTTCTCACTAAAAAAGGCTATCGGATGGCCTTCTTGTTTAAGAACTCCACCTATTCCTACCCCAGAAGCATCACATGAAACTTTGAAAACTTTATCAAAGTCTGGCAACTTCAATATTGGTGGACTAGTGAGACGCTCTTTTATTTCAGTAAAAGCCTTAGTTGCTGCAGGAGTCCATTTAAAATTACCTTTTTTTAGGCATTGTGTGATAGGTGCCATGATGGTACTAAATCCACGAATAAACCTTTTATAAAATGTGGTCAACCCATAAAAACTCCTAATATCATGAATGGATCTTGGTGTAGGCCATTCTTTAATTACTTTTATCTTTTTAGGATCAGCTGAGACTCCATGATTTGAAACAACAAATTCTAAAAATATGACAGATGAAGTCATGAAAGAGCATTTCTTCATATGAATATAAAATTTTTCTCGATGAAGTGTTTCAAATATTTTTCTTAAATGACTTAGATGTTCTTCTTGGGTCTTGCTAAATATTAAAATATCATCAAAATACACAATTAAAAAAACCCCAATATAAGGTTGAAGTATATGTGTCATGATGCGCATAAATGTACTAGGAGCATTAGTTAACCAAAAGGCATAACTAACCATTCATAAAGGCCATTTTGTATTTTAAAAGTAGTCTTCCATTCATCACCATCACGCATTCTAATTTGATGATATTCACTTCGAAGATCAATCTTTGAAAATATTACAGATCCAGTCATCATATCAAGCATGCCATCCAACCTTGGAATAGGAAATCGATACTTAATGGTGATCTTACTAATTGCCCTACTATCAATACACATGCGCCAAGTTTCATCTTTCTTAGGTGTAAGAAGTGCTGGAACAGCACAAGGGGACAAGCTCTCACGAATGAATCCTTTGTGTAATAAATCATCAACTTGGCGCTTAAGTTCAGCATGCTCAATTGGATTCATTCGATAGTGTGGCAAGTTGGGCAAGGTAGATCTAGGTACCAAATTGATAGCATGTTGTATGTTTCTCAATGGGGGTAGTTCACTAGGAAGTTCTTCAGGACATAAGTCATGAAATTCAGTTAAGAGTTGAGTGACTTCATAGGATTGGGTTGAATTTTCATTCCCTTTTAAAGATTCCATAATAATAAGAGCATAGAAAAAATTATTTTCACTAGAATGCTCAAACTCTTGCTTACTAATTATAGTTAAAGGTCGCTTCTCTATTGGTGAAGAAGAGTCTCTTGGATTCTCAATCAAAAGTTCCTTTGGCTTTGCCGAGTTTAAGATAGTTTTCTTTCCACCAAACATAAAGACGTAAGTATTAGCCCATCCAAAGTGAGTAACGTCCAAGTCATATAACCATGGTCTCCCTAAAAGTACATGTGCAATGTCCATAGGGAGAGCATCACACCAAATGCGATCAGAATAGGTTGCTAAGTTGAGGGGAACATGACATCTTTGGGTAATAGAGATACTAGTCTTATATACCCATGCAACCTTATATGGTTGTGGATAAGGTTCTGGGCTTAATTTCATTCTTACTAATGCACTAGCTGAGACCACTATCAATTATAAGTTTACAAGACTTATCTCCACTTTTAAAGTAAGTGTGAAAGATATTTGTTCGTTTCCAATCTGTAGTGGTTTGGGGGTAGTTAAGACATAACGAACTACTGTTAAATGTGGATTAATTAAAGCTCCATCAGCATCACTAGCATCTTCACATGGATCACACTCAACATCATTATCTTGTTGATCATCTTATACTTCTGGATCGATGGAATCTACATTAAGATTTCTATGTGGACAATTATTTGCATAATGTCCCGTCTTTCCACAAGTAAAGCATGTGATGTTTGATTTAGCATTTGAATTTCCATATATGGGTTTTACTCTTTGATCATTTGGTACTTTAGGAACAGATGGTGGTGGTTGATTTGGCTTAAGAGGTGCACCTTGCACATTGTTAAATTTGCGTTGAGAAATTGGCCTTAAGTATTGTTCTATTTGGAGGGCTCTTTAAAATGCTTCTTCAAGTGTATACACCTCTCGAGTCAACATCTCTCGACGAATGTCAGGTCTTAACCCAGCTCGAAACCTAGCTATAATTGCTCTAGAATCTTCAATAATATCACAATGAATTAATAACTCATAGATCCTTGCCTAAGAGTTCTGAGTTCATCTAAAAGCTAGTCTTGAAATGTTGAAGTAATATATTTTTGCTTGAGCATCTCTTTCATTTCTTCCTAAGATCTTACAAATAATTGGCTTGATCGTTGTTGTTGTCGTTCTAGATTTATAGGGCCTCCAATCTTCCTCTGAACTCTCTACAAGATTGTTGATAAAGAAAAGCTAAATCATCGAGCTGCTCTTGCAGATTAAGAATAATATTCTCACATCTATGACCGAGCATTTGATTTTGATATGGGTGACCACTGCGAGTAGTCATAGCTATCCGAGTAGATGATGAAATAATCAGCTACGAAATTATAAATCTCTTGTCGATTACCCAGAAATTAGATTTATAATGATAAATATAAAAACTTTTTTTTTAATAATTTTAATGAGGCAGATGTGAATAAATTAAAAGTAAGAATTTTTTTTTGTTATTATAATTATCTTTTTTTTTATTTCTTTATTATTATTGTTTTTTTTTTGTGGCTAAGGATGATATAAATTATAATCCTACTAAATTTTAATTAAACTAACGAACCTTTATATTTCTTAAAATAAAAATTATTATGAATTAATATAGAAATGTAGGACTATATATGAGGATAAATTCTTTGATACCAATCTGATATAGGATGGGGAGTGATGACATGTAATATAATCAAATCCACCAATTAATTAACGATATTAACCTTGCATATTTAGTTACTAGAAGATATGCGAGTTGCTTGTTGAGAATAAAGAGAAGTGTTGTAAGCGTTCACAAGTAAAGAGAGCTAGAATTAAACGAGCACACTTGTAAGGTAAGAGAAAAGAAAATAAAAATAAATAAAGAAGATCTTACGAGAGCCTTATTACCAAATATGCCGCTTACAATAAAGAAGATTAACTTCTACGAGCAGTCCTTCGCCACAGATCAAACCTTCTTTTCTTGGAAGTTCTTCTCCAAGAATTGCAAATCACACATCATGAAGTCATTCTCTTAAGAATGAAGCTCACATAACATAAAGAAGAAGAGAGTATTTTTTTATATCACTTGCAATGCCATAATACATGTGAGGGTGGCTAATTTATAGCCATAAGATACATACCAAATGACCATAAAAGCCCTTAACTAACCTCTCATGAAGGACTAAAGTGTCCTTTCCTTTAAAAGACCAAAAAAACCATATACTTACTCTCTCATGAAGAACTAAAATATCTTTTCACACAAATGACCAAATAAACCATAAACCAACTCTCTCATGAAGAACTAAAGTGTTCTTTTATAAAAAAAAACTTACATGATAATATATGGACTAGGATGAAGGCCCATTTATGGAACAAATACAAAAGCCCATAGGACTCAAAATAGAAAAATAAAATATAGTACCATTAAACTAATTTATGATCTGGCACATCGATGATGATTTCGTTAATGCCCTGCATTAGTAAGGGGTCAAACCCTAATCTAGTTTATTAAGATCCAAACTCTTATATCCTTAATTAAATTTACTTGATTATATGATAAGGAAATTGACATTATTCTAATAATGCATCTGATTTAGTATTGATCTTAAATATTTGAATTAGACATGTTAAGATTATTGATAAATCTATATGATTGATTAATCTAAATATAAACTTTAGATCCTTAATTTTCTCCTAAATAAGACTACTAGCATAAAAAGATAATAGAACTAAATTAATTTAATAATTGATCTAACTCTAATAATATTCTTGATTTAAATCTCATAATCTTAGAATAGAATATGATCAGATGACTTAATCATCTGATATGATCACTTTAAACATAACTATTAAATGGAACTTAATATGTTAGCTTTAGAATTAAGGGTATGAGATCATGATTATCTCAGCATATGATAGCCTCTAAAATATTTTAAAAACCTAAATTTAAATATACATTGAGGTATGGGAATTTTGTATAACTCATTGAGGTAGAAGCTTAGATGATCTCTTAACCTTAGAAGTTGATCTTATCCCCTCGTGGTAGGAATCACTTAAGATATTAGAATAACACTTTTTCTTGTGGTAGAACCTATATTTAGTGATCCTTGATCACCCTCTTCTTGGAACCTTGTATACTTACCTATTTAGCATATGAATTATAATCTTAATAAATCCTTATTGATTAAATAGAATTATTTGAACCCAAGTTATTGGTTAGTGTAGTAGAGTATACCCATAGTACTGGATTATTTCAATAATATTCAGAATTAGTTGATTCACTCCAATGTTGACTTATGACCAGGTGCTATCCCGAGGGATTAGACGAATATAGTCCCATTAGAGTAAATCTTCCAAGACTAAGAGTGTTACAATTAGTGAACAAGATCCTTAGTTTGAGACGTAAACTGCGATCGGGTTCTGCCTCCTATCGTAGTGCACTTTAATAAGTATAGTTTAAGCAAACTAAATATCTTAAGTCACTTTGCGTAGACCACTAAGTATGCTTGTAATTAGGTCATTTAATGGCTTAGCTTGATATATAAATTGTGACCGAGTTCTGCCTCCTATCGTAGTGCACTTCGATAAGTATAATTTTAAACAAGCTAAGAGTTAAATTCATCTCTCTTGGAAACATACAATCATGTGTATACAACCTTTTCAACTAATAATTTTAAGTAAACTCTCAACTTTAACCAATTATTGAACTAGAACCTAGGAGTCAGAATCCTTTTAGTAGGATTCTGCATAATGGAGTCATTGAATTCATTATCGGATTTCAAAACATTTTTTGGATTTTTTTTTATTTACCTCATGTAGTTTAGAAGCATGAGCATTAGCATAAGCAAGATGTGTGAGTATTATAATGATGTATGAGTATCAATGATGATTTATGAGTTACAGAATATTGCATACATTGACTGAGAAATTTCATGATGTATCGGCATCATAGTAAATGGTATTTCCAACTGGATGTATATATACATTAGATCGTACTACTCATAGCAGTTCAGTGATATTTTGGTTGCATATCAATACATACAGTATTATGGCATATTCAGATGCACAATTTCAGTGACATACAGCATAGTTTTACAAATCATTACTGTGGCGGCCGCCCCTTATTATCACAAAGCTTAAGGAGAGGTCATCACTAAGCATATCTCATATTTAACATTAGGTTGGAATTTAAGACTCCAATCCAATCTTAAGGAAAAAGGTGCTTTTCTGAATAATATAAAGAATAACAATCACTTAATGAGTATCAGAGTGCGGAAGAAAAGTAACAACTGAAGTAAGCATCCATACTATAAAATAAAGATATCCAGCTCATAATATATACAATGCAAGAAAGTAAAGTACAAAGTTCTATATTATTACAAACATCTAAAGTTTAAAGGAAACTGAAAATAGTCACTCATCCTCACAAAGAAAAAGTAAAGCAAGCTAGTGAAACTAAGGTCCCTCAGTAGTCTGGACCTCCTCCTGGATCTGCTCCTCTGCGGGCTCAATCTCCTCAAAAAGCTCAGAATCTACCATTATCAGTTTCATAATGGTAGGGCCCCAGCCAAGAAAATAAAAATTTTGTTAGACAAAATGTCTAAGTACATTTTAAGGTAATAAATTTTAATATATTTTAATGACATCATAACTTAAGTTAAGCAAAATATAGCGGTAAAGCATAAAGAAAGGAAGAACAAGTATTGAGGTAGAAACATACCTCAACTTAGGCTACGAAACAAGGTAAATAAAGCACAAGATAATGCTACTAAGTACAAAGAAAAGTCCTAAAGAATATGATCAAACTAATATGCCAGTATAGTATAAGTAAAAGTACTGTACTGAAAGTATAAGACTAGCATCCTAACATGCTCTCAAGTAGGTAAAACGGCTGATATACAAAAAGTTCTGAAATAAAAAGGAACTGCAAAAAATGAAAAAAATGAAAGAAATAAAAGTGTACTGAAACAATAAAGTAAAGTAAGTCTGAAATATAAGAAAAGTATGTAAGGTACTGTAAAATATCTGAAATGTAAATGTAAGTAATGTTTATTAATGTATTTTACTTGTGAGATATTCTTACTTAGTCTGTCAAAAAGTAAAGTTTGTCTGGTAATCTAGGAGAAACATCCCAGATTAAAGTAAAGTTCATCCAAAAGAGGCATCTAGGAGAAACATCACAGATCCTAGAGTAAATCCATAAAGTATCTAAAGGGCAAATGGGAGAAACATCCCAATGCCAAAGTAAAGTACCATAGGGGAAATTCCCTAGGCAAAAACAGTCCTAAAGTAAGTCATACTAAGTGGCAGATTAAGTAAAACATAAATCACAAGTAAAATGTTATTTATTAATGTTTATTTTAAAATTATGCATATGGAATGTGAATGAAACTCAAATTATGATATAAAGTAAGTAACAAGTATTTAAGTATGTCTCAAGGTATAAAAAGGCGCAAATGACAAGGAAAGCATAGCAGTTTCAAATCAATAATTAGCACTACACAAACTTATGATATCATCTGTTTTCTAATTTAAACGTTCTAACTACTCTAAGTTACATAAGATTCAGAATCCTCAATTCCTACACTATTTGTAACTTAGAATCACGAACCTACTAGTTAAACATAATTAGGATTAGCTAAGTCCTAATTATAAATGAATCAAATGTCGCCTATAAAATTAAAATAAGTAAATCAATCATCCTAATTTATTATTTTATAAATCCCAGATTAAATCTTAATTAGCCAAATCAAGATTTAAAGAATTAATCAAACTTCAAAGAATGAAGCTTAATTCTTAATCATAAGGCTATCTTAAAGGACTAAGGTTTAATCCCATTTCACAGATTAAATATTAAGGCAAATCCTATTGAATTATGTCAGATTTAATAGGATAGATTTCTAATCCTAGTTCTAATGTTAAAAAGTCAAATAATTAATAAATAATTATGAAATTCTAATAAATTAAAAAAATCAAGATTTCACCTTAATAAGTAACCCATTTTACCCATTAGATGAATCCTAACCTAAGATCTAATCCTAATCTTAGGAATTAAAGCTCTTAGATACTAAGAGTATCACTCAGACACACATCCTAACTAAGGTTATAAAACTTAAAGGATGATCTAAGAAGTTCAAAAGAATGGAGAAGAATTCATCTTTTCTTAAGATTTTCTCTTAACACTAAATTTAGGGTTTTCCTTCTAATATCTAATTTAAGGCTTAGAATTATCTAAATTATAGATTAATACACTTTAATTATTATTTGATATGATTTATAGATGAAATTATGACTTAGAAATATTAAACCCTAAATTTGGGCAAAATGACTATTTTGCCCCTACATAAGGTCTAAATTTTCATCTTTAAGATTTAGCACTAAATTCTAAATTTTAATGATGTGGAAAGATTACTTACTGTCTAATATGAGTTTAGACTGTAATTTCTCTAATTTTGGTTAAGTATTAAGCCTTATAAGGTCAAATTAAGAAATTTGACCTATAAGGATATTTTGGTAATTTTATCCTAATGATATATAATTTTTCTGTCAGTTTATTAAAGGTTATATCCTAAGGTTTCTATAGAATCTTAAATTATTAAATTCTGATGTGTATTGGTTAAGTTATAGCCAAAACAAGTTTTAGGGTTAAATTGTAATTAAGGGTTCTTAATTAAGGGTCAAAATCCTAACTTTGTCATTTGGTGTCCAAATTGAATAATTTTAGTGGCTGTATGTCACAATTGACCCTTTGATTCTAATGACTAGTGGTAGATTCAATTTGGACTCCATTTGGCTAAGTTATGGCTTAATTAGGGTTTAGGGTGCTCAATAAGTGATTAGTGAAACTAATCACCTAATCACTAATCCAACCATATAGTTAGGTTCTAATAGGTTCTAGGAGTTCTCTGAAACTTAGTTTGTCCAATTTGGATTATTAAATTTGCTAATATTCAATAATCAATTATTAGGCTAATTAGGGTTAGGCCCTAAATATCATTAGGCTCAAATTAATCCAAACAGCAAGATTAACCCTATTAAAATGTTTTTTAGGGTTTTTTGAGTATTTTAAGACCCATATTGGGTATGTTTGGATTAAGGGTTACAAAGTTATGGCTAAATGAGTATTTTGTAACATATTTTGAATTTAAAATCATACCCTAAAATGTCACTATATAAAATACAAGTCCAAATATAATTTTGATAATCTTAGATTATTCCTTAATTCTCGTTGATCAATTTGATATATTTATTTGTATTATTTGGACTTATATTTAATAAGATATTAGGGTTTAAAGTATTGGTTTTTAATCATTTAATTAAATTTAATTAAACTTTATTTTAATTATCTATTTTGTATTAATAGATTTTTATTTAATAAATTTCTAACGTTTAATAATTTATTTCTAAATTTTCTGCAGGTGCCGGGCCCACCAGCGCCACGTGGCGTTCTGAGAATCGCCGGGACAGGGAAGTGTGGCCCACAGCTGTCTCGAATGAGACAGGCTGACGTGCTTGCTCAGCTGTGGGTCCCACGCTGAACACCTGGCCAATGGAAACGTGCCAGCACAACAACCTAGACTGGTTGGACCGATCTAAAAGCAAATGAACCGGTGCAAATGGTTCAAAAACAGCGATCCAGATCTAGTTGATCAAAGAAATGGACGGTTAATAATCACCTATATAATTTAATGGCATGATTCGAGATTAAGTTTAATTAACTTATATTTAATTAGTTTAAACGTAATCTAATTACGTATGATTAAATTGATCCACCTTTGATGGACGGGATTTAAGCTAAGATTGACAGTCTGATTCCTCCTGACACTTCATCTTCCACGCGAACCGAACCAGGAAGCAGATAGAAAAACGAACCGGTCCGAACTGACCGGTTCGCTCGGGGAAGGCTCTTCGTCTTCCTCGGCAAATTAGGGTTTGCGAAAAACAAATTTCAAGCTTTTCATTTGCTAATGATCGATAGACTACGATACTAAGTGCTAAAGCATTCAATCATTGCATCAAAGAAGAAGATAGAAGTTGAGGGAGGTACCTCGACAATGGAGGATGACGCGAGAACCAGCAAAAATTACTTTGTCTGTTTTCAAGGTTCGAAGGGTGAAACCATCCTATGGAAAGAAATGGAGTACTTAAAGAGGTCCTAAAGCGGTCAGCTAAGAGCGGTGGGAGCTGCGTGCGAGATTCCTCGCGGCCGTGTGTCGCGCGTTTGACACGCGTGCCTTCGACAGCTAAGCGAGGAAGACGGTCTTCGGACCGTCGGATCCCTCGATCGGACGGTCCGCAGAGACCGTCAAATCAAACGGTGAAATCACATTTAAGTGAACAGTGTTAATTTCAAGTAACGACGTTAATTAAATGCAGTTAAATAATATTATTATTAATTAATTTAAATTTGTTTTATTAATTAATTTTAATTGCAAAATTGCATTCCAAAAATTTTCAATAAATCACTCCTAGCTAGTTGAGGGGTGAGAAACGCAACGGCGCACTCAGATTTTCATTTTAACCAGTATTTAATTACTTGAATTTCTAGGTATTTAAATAATATTAAAATATTCGTCGAAAAATCAACTATCTCCAAATGCATCCAAAACATCACCCTTAGCTAATTTGGGTGTTCTGAACACAATGGCAAAGTCAGATTTTTGATCTGAGGTCTAAATAAAAAGTCAATTTCTAGGGTTTTGGGATTTTTCAGAAATCAAGATTTGACTCAATTGATTCCATATTTGACCTAGATCTTAGAGATAGGTTCTAAATGACTTAATTAAGCCATTAAAATCATAATTAAGACTTAAATTAATCTTAGTTGACCTGAGTAATAACTTGGGTTGTTACAATTACTTAGTTTTCAGATCTATTACTATTTTTGGTCTACCATTAGTATTCAGTTTACAGTTCAGTTTTACTTTACTTTGCTTCAGTTTGTATAGTTTTATACAGTTTTATATTTTCAGTTATCTTTACAATATTACTATAGATTTAATTACGTTATGTAAATGTTAAATGAATAACTATAACTAATTAGATTAGTCTCGATGTGTTAGACTTATTGTCTAACACGAGGTACTTTTGGGATCCGACAATTTGCTAGATCTTGAGCAGTATATTGAGCTATGTTAGGAGGACACTTAGGAGATTCAGGAGGAGCCAGTGGAGCACTAGTGGATTCTTCTTCAGCTTTACCTATCACTTAGTTCAGTTCAGTACTAGCTTTTATGTCTGTTTCAGTAAAATGTTGTAATAATTCTGAATGTATTTTCTTTTCTTTTCTGAGACGAATATTTTCATACAACTTTTGTGATGATTATTTCTGGATATTTGCTTAGCTTCCGTACTCTGTTATATACTACTTATACTTAGTATTGTGATATGATCAGCATACTGGAAATGCTGATATCTTATGCATACATTGGATTCATTATGTGTGTTTCAAATTTAATGTATGTATCGGTCTAATACTTAGGATAATGATACTACTATTATCTTAAGTATTAGTTTTCAACCCTCCTTGAGGTTGAGTCAGCAGCCCTTCAAAAGAGTTTTATTTCAGCTATTCGGGGAGACGGGATATTCCTCCCCGAGTGGTGCGTCGCTCTGCCATCGATCTGATTATACATATCTTTTGCGCGCGGCGACGGGGCGGGGCACTACATTATGACAGCCTGCAATCATAAAAAGTTGCAGTGCATAGTCCTCAATTTACATTTTTTAATCTTTCCTTATTTATGATTGGAGAAAGAGAAATGCTTATTTAATAGAAGGGATTCGTCCGTTGGGATCAAGCTTCGCAAATGGAAGATCGCTTGGGGAGCACAAGACGTTTCATGCTCTTACAAATTACGAGAAGAAGCAATTGTGCATATATAAACCGAGGAAGAATCTAAGGAAAGCATGGTGATTGGGAGAAGGAGAAGGATAAGATCTGTACAAAGTGCGGGGCTTGAGCATGCGCTCAGAAGAAAATGAGCATATGAAAGAATCGTACTCTTAGGTGATATAAATGGCTCGCATCAAAGTCAAGCAAATCCCTATGCGGAGAACCAGCAGAGGAGAAGGGATTCGTTCGTGCGCCCTATGCGGAGAAGCGGCGGAAGAGAAGTGATTCGTCTCCTCTCGTGCGCCACATCGCGAGCGAGGGCGTTCGATGGAAATGGGGGAGGCCAGCTTAGGAGTCAAGTGGAGAAAGAAAACTCACCCATCTTTTTGTCATTCCAACAATATCTACGTTTCCAACCCTGAGCTTTTAGCTCTTTGGCCATGTCAGCACTGTGTCATCCTAAATTCTCGCCATATGTGCTTGCTATACAGGACGGGTGTTGTTGGGTGCCATGTAGGCGGCCCCAATAGCATTTCTCCACATCAAAAATAAAAATAAAAATAATATATATATATATATATATATATATATATGATGAGTCATCCATTAAAATTTAACTTAATTTAAGAAAAAGTTATGTACATGAAAGTCTCACAAGAAATTATTAATTTTTAAAAGGAAAAATGATAGTCCCTATGTATATTATTAAAAATATATGAGAAAAAAAATTTCGCATCCAAATTTAATAACATAAATATACATCAAGTCATTTATAAATGAGAAATAATGATTATAGGCTGACGTAAAAAAGTTCTCCAATAAAATTTTTTGGATGTATTCAATATAAATTTTAAAAATAATATTTGTATTATTTTAATATAAATAAATATACACTAATGAAATATGTCCAAATTTTATTGGATGAATTTTTTTGAAGTATCATCTTAGTGGGTCTAAATAACATTCCTCTTTATAAATATAATTTTTTTTTATTTCAATATAATTTTTAAAAATATATTTATATTATTTTGATATAAATAATAAATATTAATAAAATAATATTCATAAATTTTTCTCGCTTTCACTTTCACTCGTGCGGTTTGATAACAGCTTTGACGTTTCTGATCGAGTCTCAAAAGGGTTGGATTCGTATCGCACGGCATGTTATTTACTTATTTTAGTCACGGCCAGTGCTCGCAGTTGTAGAATTAGCAGTTTCCGAGTTGAGCTGCAAGCGAAGGGAAAGAGAGAGCTCCTCCTCATTTCTCCTTCAGCTGCATCTGCACTGCATTCTCCCTTAGTCGAGATCCCGCAAATGCAGTACAATAACCTAGGCCGATCAGGTCTCAAGGTGAGCCAACTCTCCTATGGCGCATGGGTGACTTTCGGCAATCAGCTTGACGTCAAGGAAGCGAAATTCCTCCTCCAATGCTGCCGCGACCATGGCGTCAATTTCTTCGACAACGCGGAGGTATACGCCAACGGCCGTGCCGAGGAGATCATGGGTCAGGCCATCCGCGATCTCGGCTGGAAGCGCTCCGACCTCGTTATTTCTACCAAGATCTTCTGGGGCGGCCAAGGCCCTAACGACAAGGGCCTTTCCAGGAAGCATATTGTCGAGGGCACCAAGGCGTCGCTAAAGCGCCTCGACATGGATTATGTTGACCTGATCTATTGCCATCGTCTCGATGCGGCCACGCCCATGGAGGAGACGGTGCGCGCCATGAACCATGTGATTGATCTGGGATGGGCTTTTTATTGGGGAACGAGCGAGTGGTCGGCGCAGCAGATTACGGAGGCGTGGGCAGTCGCTGGGCGCTTGGATCTCGTCGGCCCCGTCGTCGAACAGCCTGAGTACAATCTTTTCTCTCGTCACAAGGTCGCTTCGATTTCCCTTTAATTTTGGGGTTACATACATGCCATGCTGCAAACTTATTTTTGTGGCGCATCGATTGTTTTGTTCTTGTTTTTTAGACTGTGCAGGTAGGGATTTGGTTGAAAGAGGATTAGGATGAATTTATTAAATGCTCTTCAAAATCGGTATTTTATTTTGAAGTATAGATCTTTAACATATTCGCAAATTCAAAATGGATGCATTGGCTTGGGCTGTTTGGTTGCATGTCATGAGTAATGCTATTTTTGGACATAACTTGCTGTTCAAATAACAGTATGATTAATACGCAAGTGTTTGGTTCAGTGTTATTCAGATGTTCGTGCTTTTTTGTTTGGTTCAATTTTATTTGCGGTGAGATTAACCCCGCGCAGAATTTGAATAAGTTATTCAAATAAGCATCAAATGACACTTCGAATCAAAATAGATACATAATCATGCGCTAACAAAAGAAGCAAGGAAATCTAAGTCCACACTATCATGAATTTTTCTAGACAAAAAATTATTACTTAATACAAACATAAAATAATAAATGGAGCAACATCTAAGCCATTCATATGATTAACCAAAAAAATTCTACAACCAGCCGACATGCCTTGAATTTTCAGCTCAAGGGATTCTTCCTTATGGATTTGTGGACAAACAGCTTCTTTGCCCTTCATAGCCAAAGCATGAAGAATCAAGCGATCGATAGATAGGTCTCCAGAGCCAATATAGAAGAAGCATCTCTTGATTCCCACCTTAGAGAAACCCACTAACTGATTCAGCTCAAAGTAGATGGTTTTGGCAAATTATCATGATCTATTGTGTTTAATAATTGGTCTCATTATTGCGTTGTCATGTGTGCTAGAAGTAACTTGTAAGCCCTCCATCCACCTTGAGGACTATGACATTGCTCGAATTTGAGAGTTCTTTATTGCTATTCTTAGTTCACTTGCTCGTTGAATGTCCTCAGCACACAATTTCAAATGCCATAGTTGACAGTGATGTAGCGTGCAGCCTCTTTGTTATCCTAAAAAGAAGAACTAGCAACCTTCTTAATGGTTTGTTGCCAAATTGATCTAGGAAACGGGATGCCATTTTTTATGGGAAAGATATTAGTGAGAATTGCCTTGGTGCAGGCAACCTTGACTCGTTTCACATACTCCACTTCGGCTGCTGAGAATATGGAAGACATGGAGCAGGCCTACAAGCATATGGAGAGTGGGAGTGTCTGCGGATGGTTCTTACTGTGTGGACCCGATGTTGGGTTAGCGGGAGCTAATCCAGCACTGATTTTGGGGTAAGTCCACTAGCCGCATGATCATATTGAGTGATTTAAAAGCTAAAATATATAGACATCAAACATAATTCATTTATTCATTAATTCACAAATTTGATTACAAAGGATCAAAATAAAAATTACAAACTTTAAGAAGAGACAAAAAGCGAAAAAATCAGCAAGTCGAGCACTATTTGGTTCTCATTGCCTTTCCTTAAGGATGAGCTCCTGATCTGGGCACGTTTCAAAAGTGCAGGTATTTGAATACTAGTTAGTTATGAAATTAAGTATTGATAGATGTCAACTTTATAATTATCAAATAATAAGCAAAATAAGCAATAATTTGATAGGAAATAAAAAGATGTGCAAATTTATCCTTACAAATCTGTTTCAATTGCACTAAAATTTTAGCATAAAAATAATTACTGTCACAAAAATAAATATAATTTTAGTATTGATATCTGATGCAAAACATGATTTTGTTGGGCAAGTACAAATCGAGAAAAAGGGGGTTCAATTTTGTGTTACATATCCCAACTTCCCTCTATACATGCCCCCTTAAAGGCTTATCAGAATAAGCTTCTTATGACTCTCGATGTTGGACAACCCCGTCTTAGCAGTTGTCTGATCAGACTAAAAATATATTAACATGGAACCCATGCTACTCAGTTATCCAAACTTTTTCATAAATCATTTTATGTGACTTTTAAAAGCACTTTTATCAATTTGTATGATGCTAAGCGGAAAAAAAACATATTTAAACAAGAGTAATACATTTTGTACATTTCCTTAGTGCGTGAATCAGAAGGTCAAAAGTCAAGTATCTGCACGATTTTGTAGTTGATAAACAATTACTCGAAAACTTAATAGTTAAATTATCTAATAATGATAATTAATTTATACAACAAAATAAAACAATATATGTAATAAATATATTAGAGAGAAGTAATGAATTTGACAAAATGAAAATGGTAGTCATAATATAACATTTGTATTATTATTGTTATTATTGATTAATGACAACAATAATGATGCTAACGGTATTATAATTATTATTATTATGAAAAAATGAAAAAGAAATAAAGAAAATAAAATAATAAAAGAAATTACAAAATTCTCCTATTTCCTTCTCTTTTTCTTCCTCTTCTCACCTAGGGTTAGGGTTGCCGGGAGCCGGAGGGAGGTTGAAGGGGGCTTGAGGGGGTGGCCAGAGCAGAGGCGGCGGCGGCTGGTTGGCAGCAGGAGGGCTGTCTAGCTGGCTGAGGGCTGAGGGAGAGCTGACTAAAGGAAGAAGGAAGGGATGGATATTTTATAGAGAGGAGGGAAGGTGAGGGAGAGAGGGTGGCCAGCCAACTAGGCAACCGGTTGGCCGCCGACCGGAGCCGACCATCAGCCGATTGCGCATGCGTTCTGTCTGGCGCGGGTTCCATCTGCTCCTACAGACTCTGTTGAGCGACAGAGTTTGCGCCATGGCGTCGGGAGGGGAATAGAGGAAGGAAAAATTTTAAGTAATTAATTTTAATTAAATTTTTCGCATTTTTCGGTCGTTCGACTTCCAGAAATATTGAAACTTGACACCAATGTGTGTTACGATAAGACGAACACTTTCGCGCCAAAAATTTTCGATTTGGAGCAATATTTTATTTTATATTAATTTCTGAAGTTTGAAACTTTAAATATTAATTACGATCGAACCGGAGCTCCGAATTTGATGAAACTTTTAGCGTAGCCTTTAAATAATATACTTAACCCAATGACACCAAAATCGATGAATTTGGACACATATTTAATTTTCTCTATTTATTGAATTTAAAAAATTAGAAATTAAAGCAGAAGCTTCTGTTATCCAGAGTTCTTCTAAACTAGGGCATTTTGTTCTAAAAATTATTTCTATCCAAAGGTAATTTGGTTTGCCCTAATTTGAAGTTCCTCGAGATCCTGATTTTTGAGGCTGATTTAACATAATTTTGCGAAGTAACGATATTGGGTCGTTACACTTACTAAGTTTGGTTTTCCTCAATGCTGAATGAAGTCGATGTTGCAGTGTGTTCATCTCTCCTGTTTTGTCGTCCTGGTGAATGGGCTGAGCCTTCCTTAGATTGTGGGGAGGAGGGGCTTTCGATTGGGTTGCCCAATCTTGTCGTATCTATTCATCATCTGCTCAGAGTTGATTTCTTTAGTGATCAGACAACAACAACAGCTGGGGAGGCCAATTCACATCGCCATCGACAGAGGAGGTCCTTGCTTTACCCACCTACTGCACGCTGATGAGATGATTCTCTTTGCGTCGGCTTCTCTGGCCATCGGGAGGGAGGCACATCATATACTCAGGGAGTATGACAGTTGAACGTGGTAGTCTATGAATGTGAGGAAGCCACGAATTGTCTTTAGTAGGAGGAATTTCACTTATAAGCAGAGGAGGATTGCAACTCTGTTGGGATTTGAGAGGAGGCCAGAGCTTTGCTGCAAGGCGACCCAAGAGGGAGGATTTGCGAGAGGTGGTAGAGCTAGAGATCCAGAGTCTGCTCTTGGGGTACTCGGTTCTTTTCTCTTGCTTGCTGGTTGTGTCTGATTCGGTCAGTTCTGTTCACGATGTTGATGTTGCATATTTCAGACTCCTGCTTGCTGGAGGTATAGGCCATCATCAAGAGATTTCTGGGGATGGTGTTGACGGTGGCGGCCTTCTCTACATCAGGTGGGAGGTCTGCTGACCAGTGATCATTGGAGGATTGGGGATTTGATACATCAGATTGTTGAATGTGTGCTAGTAGCTTGACATACCCTTAACTTTGTGGGTAGAGAGGACCAATTGTGGTTGCAGGTTATGGAGTCTTTGTACAGATTTCGTGGGCGTTCCTTCCGGATATGACGGATTGACTCAACGGTTTGGCGGATGATTTGGAATGGTTGGCTGATTGTTTAGCGGCACACTACTTGGCAGATTAACAGCGGCACCCAGGTCTCTATGTTGGAGGATGACTGTATGGGGCTGAGAGCTTTTCAGTACACACCAACCACTAGAGACACAAATGAGCTCTAGAGCCTCAGAGTTGCTGACCTTTTGGGCGAGTGTTGTAGTTGGAGTGTCGACATGCTTCAGTAGTTCATGGGGGAGCATTTGGCAGTCTGTATTACAGCAGCACGTTCATACCTACCATGAGAGAGTAGGATGCGGCAGCCTTAGACACAGTGTGTCTTGTTTGGTCTACCGGGTGGTGGCAAGCGGTGACACCTAGCCTTTTTGCAGTATTTTGGAGCTACAGTTGGGCCCACGTGAGGGCTACTTCCTTTGGAAGTTCTTGCGGGATGTTATCACCACGAGCCACCGGCTTCACAAGAGGTGATTGTCCAGCTCTGCTAGCTGCATTTAGGGCTATTCGATGGTGGATGATCATGAGTACTTTACCCTTTCGTTAGGGCTATTCAAGAAGTTTTTGTTCAGTGGGGACTTCTGAACTCCCCTCTTCTAGACTGGTACCAGCTTCTTGCGCTCTACATGGGAAGCTGCACTAGAAGGAGGAGGTGTTTTTTGGGCCAACTTACAACTTGTATCTTCTAGCAGTCTTGGAGATGAAGACTAGAGAGGAAGCATGGACAGACATTCCCAATCTCTACAATATGCATGAGTTCGATTCTGGTAGCGATGGTTGACACTAACCTGTGATGCAATGGACACATAGGGTACCCAGGTTTCGACAAGCCTCCTTCACTACTCTCAGATGGTGCCCCCTCCACTGCGTTGGTCGAAGGCCCGCATCTACTGCTCTTATCATTACTGTGAGCGGGACTCCTTTGGAGGTGTGGTTCTCAGAGATGATTGAGGCAGATTGGTTGTTGCTTGTGCAGCCTGTCTCCAGGTCCATACTACTATTGAGGTTGAGATCTAGGTGATGTTGTTTCTACTGAGGGCCCTTTAGTGTGGGACTCGGGTACCGAATGGCCTGATCATTGAGAGTGACTGCTTCATAACTCTGAGGAGGATTAGGCGTGCCTGGGAGTGCATGAGTGCATGCGCCTGACCGGAGGTGCTGTTAGACTAGAGGATTTCCTCTCTTTCTTCACATATGACTTTATAGTTTGTGCACCACAGATGCAAGTGTAACTGCGATGCTGATTTTTGGGCCCGATAGGGTGACTTTACTTTTGTTGAGAGGAGCTCCATGTGAGACTGTCAGATCTTGTCAGCTATGAGTCCGAAGAATTTGACTGAAATTGATGTCTGCATGACGCTTGTTTCATTTATATTTATAAGCCATGCCAGTTTTCACGAAAAGGGAATTAATTATGTTTTTGTAGGAAACAACATTTAAAAGATTTCTATCTGAAAATACCTCATATGTGCTAGTTGAAGAGTCTCTAACTTGACACAGCAATTTTCTTCTAGTTTTCATACGAACTGGCACTTAATGCGCTTTGTGCTTTTAAATGATGCCCATTTATACCTTTGATTTTAGACTTGATGGTCCGCATAATCTCGTTATTGCTTAGATTGTTGAAACTCTGGTCAATCTTTTTTGCAACATGAGAAACATGCTAATTTATTATTGTTCATTGCATTTAAAGTTGTCTTCGGTGCTCATCCCCGCTATCATTTTGAGCATTTCTCATACCCATACTGGTTGCCGTAGAACTTACTTCCTTCCACCTTTTCCAGGGTCGTTGTCCAATTTATTACTCATTTCTATCTTTGAGCTATTAATTTTTCCAACTTGCTTGCAAGTGAAAAGCTTGGAAGGCATTTAAACTACAACATGATCCACAGTAATGTAAAACTTAAAATCTATGAAAGTTTTAAAAAAATGTTTTACATATTTAAATAGTTATTTTTCAAGCATTTTAGATAGACAAGAAAAGCTTGTTCTCTGAGTAAGCATACGTGATGATCATACAATTTTATGCTTTATCTATAATTTAAACCTACATGGTGAAAAAGCAAGGTCCATGAGTGAGCATACATGAGTAAAAACACTTGGTGAAGTTGAACATGCAAAAATTAATTTCCAACTGTATGTCATAAAAAAATAAAATAAGGTGAATATACAAACTACAAATAATTGGAAAGTGTAATACATATACATTGAAATTTTTTTGATGTCTTGCCATATCCTAATGATTTAAAACTAGTTTAGTACAAAACAAAACACAAACGAGCAATCACTGAATGTTTGTTATGCTGTTTGACATAGATACCCAAATTTCTGATAACCCAGTTGTATTTTCTGTCCCAACATTCCCTTAATTCGTCCTTGTGCTAGGTTGGCACCATACCATTGTCACAAGTCAGCTGGCGTTCAGTAGGCATTGTTTGCCTACTTCACACTAATTGATTGCCATCATGCATCATTATCTAATAATGATTGACACATGAAGCGGTAGCAATATCTATTTGTGCTGTTGTGTAAGGAAAAAAAAGGTTTTTAAGGGCTGGATAAAATTTTGAAGCGAATTTTTAATTATCCAAATGCTTGTTTAATTATAATTTGTAAAGGTGAATGTTAGAAATTGAGTAGCTCTTTTGCATTGCCAAGTTCATGCACTGCAGTGGGGAGCAATGAAAGCAGGCTTCATTTAATAGCCAACATTAACTAGGAAACAATTCCTTCAACACTGTTGTGTCGTAGGTGAACCCTTTCCAACTATCTAATGCATAAACGACAAATCAAAATCAGCAGAAGCTAAAATATTCTGTGCTGGCTTCTGGTTTTGAACCTGAAAAAATGTTACTTGTAAAGCTGGAACTGAAGCCTTGATGTGGGTGCCGTCCAAAGCGCCAATACAACAATTCTACACTAGAAATATTTAGTATTTATTTTAAAGTGACATTGAATGTTTTACCTTAAACCATGAAATGAACTTGGCACTTAGTGCAATTTTGTATTTCTGCCCCTGCCCAAATTTGGTTGGGCGATGAACTCTTTTTTCAGAAATTCAATGACTTGTAGTACCTGTTTAAAATATTGATTCACATTTTCTTTTGTTCGCTATTAAAACTAGCTATTTTGATTTGTGCACTATAGCCTATAATATAATGAAACAGTCATGTGCTCCTCAACTGTCATATGAATTGTTGGCATAAATAACTCCCTTATCTTTAACAAATCACATGTTTGAAGTATGTTGTTTTTCACATTTGGACCATGAACACGATAATATGGTTGCCTTTGTACGGATCTCTCAAATTGCACGATGTATACTTTGCTCAATCAAATTATAACAACTTTGTTGTGCTGCAGCAATCTTTTCATTGTCACTGCTATCATTCTCTTTATTATAGCCGCACAAACAGTATAAAAGCCGTGAAGATTCTATTGCAATGAATGTATACGTATGATCAAATCAATAAAACTAGTTATCGTATACATGTTTTAATTTGTGCATAACAAATAAATGGTGATACCTCAAACAACATATATGATGTGTGTGTGTGTGTATATATATATATATATATATATTAACTATTATCAAACTCAATTTATTGTTAATTCAAAGTCCCTCCGAAGCACCTCAAAATTCAAAGTCCCTCCTTGGATGAACCTCAAAGTATGCAAGGTGTTTGGCATAAATTTGTCTTCGAAAAACCCACAAATTTTTTTTCCAATGCATATTTGCATTCCATTTGAGTACAAAATATATTTTTAACATAGATTTGTGCCCAAATGTATAATAAATTTTCTTAGAACATGCATACAAACACCCCCAAAAAATGTCTTTTTGTTATTTGGGTTAGCATTTGAACAACATGAATTTTTCTTACCAACATTATTTTGTGATGCAACAAATCTTTCTAGTTGAAATGCGTATCCAAACAGGGAAAATTTTTATTTTATGAATTGATATTCACAGTTATGATTTGAGGGAATTTATGTTTTACTGGTTGTGTGGCATTTTGTCCTATGTTTTAGGTTTTTGAGTTCTTCTTAAATTAGGCACTTGTTGCATGCGAAATGCTTGTGAATGGAGGGAATTTTATAATTGTATAGTATAGATGATTTTGTATATAAAATGCTATAGCAGTTATTAGAATGTCCTTCAAAGGTGCAGGAATTGGTAAAATGTATCTCTTAGATTATACTTTAAATTCTAGGTAGGCCAGGCCTTATGTGGGCAGGCTTTGAACACAGTTTGAGTTTTTATACTAGGCATGTGTCTTGTTTATCAAAAATGATCTATTAAGCCCTCTGGCCCTGTGATGGTTTTCAAGGTCGTAGAACAAAACTACGGACAAGCGCAAGCAGGCTTTGATCTTCTTATGTTGGATTTGACTTGAGTTGAACTTGCTTATTAATCTCAATTTTGTTGCCAAACTCATCCAAATTAGGAAGGTGCTTGGTGGTTTTGTCAGGTTGCTCGGACAATGATCAGATATATTTCAAATTTTATTGTATACGTTTAGGGGTATTGATGACATATTGTAAATAAGTGGAAAACAGAGTTTTTTGACTTCGGAAATAGGTGAAACGAAGTTAGAATGACTTGAAATTTGAAATTTTAGAGGAATGATATTTCAAATATTTTTAAATTGTGTCAGTAATTGTTTTTTTATTTTTATAAAGATTTATGATAGAAACAACAAGGGAGCCAAGACTAGCAAGCGATGCACGATTGTTGTGAAATATGAGGTTTCAATTCGGACACCACATCAGAAAAAAAATTGACCCAGGAGCGGCGAGATTGAGATACGATTGCAAAAAATACAAAACCACAAAGCGCATATACAAAACACATTTTACATGGAAAACTTGAAATTGGGGAAAAACTATGGAGTTATGTCGACGAAGAAATCTACTGTGAAACAGGAAGAAGAGATGCAAATTTTTTTGGGTACTCATACATTCATAGCAAAACTGCAACCACACTCACTGCACTGCTGCATGCCACATTGCCGACACTCCGTAGCAGCCATTATGCAGCCGCTCCACATCCGTCACCGTGGTTGCTTTGCCTGATCAAGATACGTAGTCTTTTATTGCTTGTATCTACTTCCAAAAGCTTTTGCAGCATTCTAATAGCTACCGTGCAACTGTCCTGCGACTCTTTGGCAACTTTGCTCTACAGCACCTTCGGCTGCTCTGCAGTAGCGCCAGCCACCCTTGCAGCTCCAGCACTTGACTACATTTGCAGATTCTGTGCTCCAGCATATTAGATTGACATACAAGCAGTCATCGTGCAACTGCTGCTGGCTTTTCAGCCCCTGCTCCATGACACCTCCAACTGCCCTGGGGCGGTGCTAACCGCCCTGGCAACTTCCAGCATTAGTTGCCTTGTATCAGCCTTCAAGCCAACTAATGCTTTGTATCAGCCTTCAAGCCTGGCTTGAAGCTTATCTTCAAGGCTGTAAGCTCTCAGCAATTTTATCATAAACTCAAAGTTGGATATATATACTTTTTTTTTTCTTTTTTTTTTTTTTTAATAGGGATAACCCGTGAGAGAATTCCTTCCATAAATTCTCTCAGTGGACAAGCCAAGACCTAAGAGAGGGTTTGGAAATAGTTTTCAACCAGCAATAGACGTGACTCAGTTATAACCTCATTGGCTGCGTCATTGCCCCAAGCTCAAAGATATATATATATATATATATATATATAGCTGCCAAATGGGCGCCCATCAGCCACCACTTGTCTCTAGGGTCTTTGGTTGTTGGCCACATATCTCACTTGCACCTTTTGGTCAGCCCCGTGCCCAAACATCCACAAAATGCATGACAAATATGCTCTAGATTTTGCATTCGCCAAGTGCCGAGCTTTTGGGTAGCAGTTTGTGGTGCTGGGCAATATAGCAGGTCCAAGCACTAGGCTCTCGAGTCCAAAGCGATCCTTGAAGAAGTATCCAATAGGTTGAGACCGTGCCCCAATAGAGAACTTCCTTCAAATTCCCAATGAATGGCATCCTAGCATGGAACTGTCGCGAGGTGTGGAAGACCGTGACGCGCACTCACCTTTCGTCGCTCATTTCGGAGTGCAAGTCGTGTATTATTACTTTACTAGAGGCACGGGTGGAGATGTTCTTCCGCTAGGAGGCGGATTAATTGTTTGGGAGGCATTGGAGTTTCGTGATTCTTGCATGGCAAAGTGAGTTCTTGTAGTGTGAGGTTCATCACCAGTGCAGATATCTCATCATGGCCACGACTTTCCAGTTCAGCACCGTCTATGCAGCCATAGACATGTATTGCAAATATGAGCTTTGGGGGATGCTCACCGTAACTCAGGTGGAGGGGTTCCTGTTCTTGCATGACTTAGAGGAGACTTCAACTATGTTCTCTCCCAGAAGGATACGCATGATGGGAAGGAGTTTAGACTCACCGCAACCCTGGAGAACTTCGATGAGTGCTTCAGATTGTGCCATCTTCACGATCTGGGTTTCGTTGGACTCGGGTTCACCTGGTGTAACAACAAGAAGTGAGATCGCCATTTCTGGGAGCGCTTGGATCGTTTCTTTCTCAGCTCAGAGGTTATGGATATTTTGTTGGGTGCAGTGGTGTGAGGTTCTTGCATGGCAGAGTGAGTTCTTGTAGTGTGAGGTTCATCACCAGTGCAGATAGCTCATCCTGGCCACGATCACTCTTCGTTCCCGCACAACTTTCCAGTTCAGCGTCGTTTATGCAGGCATAGACATGTATTGTAGATGTGAGCTTTGGAGATGCTCATCGCAGCTCTGGTGGAGGGGTGCCTTTTCTTGTACGACTTGGAGGAAACTTCAACTGTATTATCTCCTAGGAGGATAAGCGCGATGGGAAGGAGTTTAGGTTCACCGCAGCCTAGGAGGACTTCGATGAGTGCTTCAAATTGTGCCATCTTCACGATCCGAGCTTTGTTGGGCCCAGGTTCACCTGGTGTAACAACAAGGAGGGAGACCGCTACTTTTGGGAGCGCTTGGATAGTTTCCTTCCCAGCTCAAAGACTTTGGATATTCTGTTGGGTGCAGTTGTGCACCTTCAATCACGGGTAGCTTTTGATCATTGCTCTCTTTTTCTAACGGATGCTTATCTCAAGTTTTAGAGTACCAGAGTCCGGTACAAATTAGAGGACACATGGCTTCAGTACTCAGAGTCATTTAATATTGTGGAGAGGGCATGGGGGCAGCCGTCTCGTGGCTCGTTGTTCTCCATCCTAAACCACAAGATGGCTCAGACACTTCGAGCACTTTAGCGGTGGGGACATGATACCCTCTCCGAACTTAGGAAGAGGGAGGCGGAGCTCAACTTGAGCTTGGTGCGACTTCAGAAGGCGGACATAGAGTCTGAAAGAGGCGGTGACCCAAAACTTGTTCAGTAGCTCAGGGCCACCACAGGGGAGGCGAGGATGGAGAACTGGTGGCGGCAGCGAGCCAAGGTCTAATGGCTGACTGAAAGCGACCAGTGCACAACGATATTTATATGGCTTGCAACACAACAGCGTAAGTCAAACATTGTCCTCACCCTTCAGGAGGATGTCGAGGAGGCGACTTCAAACCTCATGAGAATCAACCATGTATCCTTTGACTTCTTCCAGGGGAAATGGGACTCGTCTAGTTCAATCATGAGCTATCAACTGATTTAATTCCTGACAATGTTCTCGAAGACGCACGCGCTGCCAATCTCGAGCGATCGATCCTGGATTACGAGATCTGGGCCGCTCTGCATGACTTTGGCTCTAACCGTGTGTGACACCTCGGGTTAACTGTCAACTGATAATCTGGGGCATTAGTGGGGAGATAACCCATCTGACCCGTCATCAACTCAACACTTGTACTGAATTGATTGGGATCAAATGAGTTATCTCTAAAAATACTTTATATAAGGATTAATCCTTAATATAGTTATGATATTTATCCCAAGCATTAGCCATCTTATCCCTATGCATTGGCAGTATTTTTAACTTATAAGATTTTCCAATGAATATGGGATAAGGTTAATCATAGAAAGATTACATCATAATACTGAGTATAAGATAATATAAAATCAAAATGCGGAAGCTAAACATTCATCCATAACATTCATTACAGAAGCTGAAATAATATTCATCTCAGAAAAGAAAATGAAAATATATTTAGAGATATCTAATTATTGCAAGTCAGAGTTTTAGATGCATGATAAAATAAACTCTCATCTTACCAATTGAAAAGAGAAAACTAAATACTATGATCAGCAGTCCAACGACTGTAGCTCATATGCCTCCTCCTGAAGCTCCTAGATCTCCTCAAAAGCAGGCTCCTTTAACTGCTTCAAATTTGACATGTTGGTTTCATATGCTAGGGCTCCAGAAAAAAAAGAAGAGAGAAATCTTATATTAGACAATAAGTAAATATATCTTAGGCTGATTACAGAATTTCTTATCATTTAAGGGATATTATTTAACCACAAAAATAGAAATAAAATTTGAAATAAAATTTGAAATAAAATTGAAAAAAAACTGCATAAAAGCTAAAGTAATATTGTAATTGTAAACAAATACTAAAACTAAAACAATATAATATCAAAAATAGAGAAAATGTACTTTAAACAAAATAACTGGAAGTAAAATGACAATAATATAAAAAGTTGAAAGTGATTTGTAATATATGTTAAATAGAATATGCCACTGAGTATGCCATTGAATATGTCATATGTATGCATAACCATGATACCAAAACTGCATCCCACGGATCCTAGGTGTGCTCCAAGTTGCACCTCTAACAGATCTTAGTTGTGCTACGCATCACACCACTAATGAAATGTTATGCTTATATGATTCATGTTATGCCAAAACTGAAGAATTAAATAATTTAATTTAGGAAAACAAAAAATATATCTCCTTTGTTGTCTAATTATTTTTCTCCGACACTTCATAATATGCATATTTATTCCAATGCCACATTATTATAGAATTTCTTATGAAAATTGTTTAATTTATACATTTCAGATCCTGATTTCATTTAACATTTATCATATGCTAATCTAATTACTACTATTAATCAATTGATTTCATTATCATATCTTGAGTATATTCTAATTTATCATAACTTAAGAGTGCATACATACAACTAGTATGTTTCAAGAAAGATGAATTTGGACATTTATTTTGCTTAACTGCACTTATTCCCATGCCCAGAGATAGGAGGCATACATCTTTTTAAAGTTTATTCTCTCAAAGGTGTCCAAACCTTAACTCATAACATATATTGGGATTGGGATGTTTATCCCAAAATGACTTATACTTACCTAATTTTCTAAGATAAGTATAATCTCTACAGTTCCTTATAAGACATATTAATCAATTCCTAAGTTAAACAAGAAATCAAATTTAGATTATAGATATGCACTTCATTCCATATGATAATCCTGATATCATCAATATATTAAGTTTTTAAGTAACTATTTTAGATTTTAAGGACTTTCAAAGTTACAGAAAGCTTGAACTGATAACATTTCAATAATTCTAGTTCACAAGTAATAAACATTTAATCCTTCATTTGAATTTTAACTACTACACAATGCAAGTTCAATCTAATTTTCACTTGGGTTTAGCTATACCACAAAAAAAAGTTCAAATCTTAGGTTTTACATGACAAGTATAGGGTTCTACCACAAAGTATTACAATTAAGCCATCCTACCTCATGGTTTAATTTGACTATAATTTTTAAAATACTAGTATAAATTTAGAATTTCTACAATTAGATTAATTCTCAAGAAAATTATTTAAGGAGTTTTTGCTATAATTTTAATCTCTTTTAATGCTTAAGTGATGACTTAAAAATGTGAGATTCTAAGATCAAGTGAAGGATAGGAATCCTAAGAATTTTAAAGACTTAACAATTAGTAATTACTAGTTTTGGTTTAAGCAACATTTACATACACATGCATATGCTGATCTTCTGCATCACACTATACCTTTGAGAATTATTAATCAACACTTTAAACATTCCATTGTTGACTTAATTATTCATAACCAAAATTAGGGCCAGGTCGTCGAGTTTAGTGTCGGACCCAACGACCCGCACTGTTCTCCTTTGTCGTTCAAATGGAGAACGAGATTGAGGATTTAGGGTTTTGGAGAAACCCTAAATTCCCGATACACAGAGCACCAGATTATTTGTCTAGTGACTTAAATCAAAGCTATGATGGAGCTCTACCAGATGGAACACAAAGTCCCATCTGGAATGCACTATAGTGGCTAAACCTAATTCTTATTGTTCGAATCCTAGGGTTCTTATGGAGGAGAAATTCTCCGTCCACATTCACCTAATTGGGTTGTCTAACCTCCCAGCACATTCCTTGGGTCTAGGCCGACCTAGGAAATGCCTCAATAGGTTGTAAGATCGGCTATATCGGTGGAATCCTATTGGGCTCGGGCATTGTACCCCACAGTACAGACCCGAGCAGATTGCTGCTTGATCGGGTTCAATCAAACCCGATTGTCATCAGCAATCATCCTAGGCTCATTCTCAATCAACAACCGCACCTCGTTCGCACAGAAGGAGAGTTAAATATTCGGGAAAACGGAGTACCTGGGCTGCGAAGGAAGTCGACGAACTGCAGGCTATCGGGGGTAAACCAGGAGCTGAACTCGATCGCTGGAGCTGCCTTGGGCTGCCAGCTGACTTTTGGAGGCTTGAACACCAAGTCACACCCACTGACGGGCCGGGAGCGAGAGCTGGGATTGCCGGAGATCAAAGAGGGAAGGAGTGATCGAAATACAAGGTTTGACCGGGCAATTGGGAGCTTCTCAGTGAGCAAAGAGGCTCACTGAGGAAATTGGGTGGCTTTTATAACTAGGGGTGGTTTAGGAAGGTTGGGCCATGGCTCTCAGGATTGAAAACCAACATTCAATATTGATTATAAGCTAGATTCTTCTTTATTTTGACCTTAGGGATAAGCTTATATTTGTTGGTGTATTATGGAAACAAAGGATTCATGCAGTCGGCCCCACCTAGTGGGATGAAGGCTGTTTTTGGTTGCCATTGGATGAAATTATTATATTTTAAAGAATTTGAGAATACATGAGTGATGATAATCCCCATATTTATAGTCATTTTCTTATTTAAAATGCATATTTTTTCTAAAGTCAATCATTGTTTTAGTGTGTTTTGATGTCATTGCAGCTCTGGAGGGAACATATTACAAAAATAAGGGGTTTGTGCAAAAAGGAGCGCTACAGCGCATCATAGCACGCCACGACGCCCCTACTCTCAAGAGCATGGCGCTATGGCACGCCGTAGCGCTAGGATTCCTGAGAGCTCGGCGCTACAACACGCTGTGGCAGATGCAACCCGAGAGCCAGGCGCCCCAGCGCGCTCCAGCATGCCGCAACAAACTTAACCGAGAGTCGGGCGCCACAGCGCGTCGTAGGGCCTGACAGGCCTAAAGCCTGGTGCCATAGCGCGCTGTAGCGCCCGCCATATTTCTGCTCTGGAACATACATTTAGTCAACATTGGGAAGGGAAATATACTTAACTTTTCTTTTTCACACAACAAGAATTAATGACAAAACTATTAAAACTCCTCATTACCAATGGAATAAAAGAATAAACTTTAAATGCAAATTCAACTTTCAAAGAGAGGAGGAGGTGGCTATGTAAATGTTGAGAGGATGTTTGGAAAGTTATAAAAGCAAGGATTCAAGAATTAGAAAAGGTTCCTAAATTTCAGTAGAAGTGCTCTTGAACCTGAGTGCTACTGTAAAGATCCATTGGAGGAGAGTCCCTTACCCAAGGAAGGAGAAAGCTACAGCCAAAGAAAGAGGAGAAGAATAGAGAGCGAGGAGCTAAGGAGATATAAGAAGAAGAGATCCAGGTGAACGCGATAGCTGTTCCCTAGTATTGTACCCTTACTCCTTTTGTTTTCTTTGTAAAATCTATGTTAAGGATTAGTTTCTCTTGTTATTTTCCTTGCATTTTCAATTTGATGGCAGCTTAAACTCTCTTTGGGGAGGGTTGGGCATGAGCATGTAAGGACATATGAATGTAATGCAATGAACTCTTCGTTTGAATGAATGTTATTTAAAATATTGAATGTTTGTATGTTGTGTGAATGAAAGAATTAGAAATTTATGATTCCTTATACAAATCTATGGATAAATATTTTCATTGTATAAACCTCATAGAGCTCATTGATCACCTTGTCCTAAGGCTGTGCATGCTTGAGCGTTAATGCTACGAATATCCGTGACAACATTCGGCGTGCGAAAATAGCCCATGCACAATCTTGGACAATGCTTGATCATTTGAGCCATGAGAATGTTAACACTCTCTGAACTCTATAACTCACTCCTGATTAATGCGATGTGATTGCTGCACGTTAAGCTATGAGCCATGTAACAAGCTCATTTAGCTTCGTAGAACATTGTCTTGGCTAAATCAAGAGTTGACGCACGTGAGCCGAGAGCCACTAATTGAGCACCATAGCTCACTCTAGGTTTATATGAGGTTTTTGAAGAACTAAGTGTTATGGGTGATGTGACATAAACCCATTTAGCCTAGTAGCTCATTTTCTTAGCTAAATCAAGAGGGGATGCATGTGAGCAATTAGTGGATTCAAGTTCATGTGATACTCAAACTAAAATATAGATTTCATAACTTAGACGTAAGAAATGAACTCATAAGATTAAAGATCACATGAATGTTTATATACCAAAATTGAACATACTAGTATTCATTTCAGAGCACTAAATAAGACTTGGTACATTTAGTAGATTCACTAGAGAAAACTAAGTCTCTTGAATATGAAATATGAGATTAATCCAATTCAAATAATGTGAAGTTTAGAAGAAGAGTGCTTGCACGAACCTATATTGACTTTCATGTTAAATCCCAACTCTTCCTAATTTTTTCAAAAGTAGTTTCAAATCAAGAAATTCTGAAATTGTCATTTCGGACCAAAACAACTAACAAATTTGACACTTAAATATTAGTGAAATTAAGTATACTCTAGTAACAAAACATAATACCATTTTCAGTGGACGATAAATCTCGAGATCTCACCATTCCTTAATACTTTAGACCATGTATACTTGCGGGAAAGTGCACAGACTACACATTTTCAGTCTGGCAATTGACTCTAAATCAATGCTGATTTCTAACAATATACAATCAAATAAGAGCTAGCGCATTATATTACCTTTGAAATTGTGCTTTCTTAACTTCAAGCAACCAATTGGTCATTTTTCTATTCTTCTAGATTTTATTATGTTACTTGTAATAGTAAATGTTTCTGTGATCAATTTTACTTCTAAATTTTCTATTAATTACTTAATTTCTGAGCCCTTTGGGATTATTATTAGATGCTAGTTTCAATAGTTTGTCATATCTGCAATGTGCCTACTTGAATAGTTTATTATCATTTACCCATTAATTACTCTTTTCTTAATTTCTGAGCCTTTGGGATTATTATTAGATGCTAGTTTCAATAGTTTGTCATATCTGCAATGTGCCTACTTGAATAGTTTATTATCATTTACCCATTCATTACTCTTTTTGTTATCTTGCTTTTTAAAATTCTTGTCTTCAGCTAGTTTTTGAAGTTTAATTTTGTAGGATAAGAATTGTTGGTTGTGGTTTGGGCCAAAGTTTTATTGAAACAATGAATTTAACATCCAAATAGCGAGCTGTTTTTTATTTTTCTTTTTGTTAACTAGCCGTGATTCTAAATATATCTATATTATTTGCAGGTTGAGGCTGAGTACCTTCCACTTTACAGCACCTATGGCTTAGGACTGACGACTTGGAGTCCACTTGCATCAGGTGTCCTTACTGGGAAATACAGCAGTGGAAATATACCTCCTGATAGTCGATTTTCTTTGGATAACTACAAGGTAGTGATACTTTCTTAGAGTTGCATATATTGCATATAAAACTATGATTCATATTTTTAAGTGATGGAAAATTTAATGACAACGTGCATACATTCAATTCTAATTTTTTTATTACAATTTTGAGGCAGTTAAATGGGACAGGTGATATTGATATGATATATGCTATTAATATCCTAGTCAAATCTAGAATATCAAAACATTAATTTATTTCGTTGTTTTCTCCTGCCAGCTTAAAGTACTAAATATTTTAAGCAGTAATTACATATTTTGTTTTTTTTAATTTTTTTATTTTTGTAGGAACGACAGTCTTGTGCTGTTTTATCTAATTTCCATTTTGGTCTTGAAAACCTGGTGATGTAGGATGACTCAAAATATAATATCTAATATAAAAACAATTTTACATATATGATTAAAAGAGTTATGGACTACAAGCAACTACTTATGTTATCAACTCTGTTTCTTTTGATTGAAATTTGAAATGGTAGCTCTTAAAACTTAATATGTATGGTGGAAAAATCTGTGCAAAGAACTTAATTGTACTCATACAGTGAAATTATTCTTCTCTTCTCCTCTCCTCCTTGTGGACGTTGGTGATTCTCACCGAATCATGCAAATTCTTGTGTGATTTGTATTTGTGAATTTCTATGAATTTTTTTATGTTTTTCTCGCTTTAATAATCCATTTGTTTGTGGGATGTAATGTTCTTTGAGAGTATTATTATGCACCAAACAAGTAGTATCAGAGCGAGGTTATTATGTTGCGGGAATTGCTGTTGATCCTATATATTTTCTACTATATAATCATGGCGGAGGATGGAGAAACGCCATCAATGGGAGCTGCGTTTGAAAGACCCATGCATCAACTTGTGATGTACTTGCAAAGATTGATGTCGTCAAGTTTGATGGGAAGAATAACTTTGGGATATGGCGTTGTGAGGTCATGAACGCACTATGTGCTCTGAATCTTGAAGTCAATATAGAAGGCGATGGGAAGCTGGAAAATATATAAAGATTGGGCAAAGATGAATAGGATCGCATGCGGATTATTCGCAATTGTCTTACGCAGGACATTAAGTATTCGATGATGATGAAAACTTCGGTGGGAGAAGTTATGTCAAACTCTAGAGAACAAGAACTCGACGAAGAGTGTGGAGTATCAACTCCACATGAAGCATTGTCTCTATAGATTCCAAATGCGTGGATGTATCTCAATCGATGAGAGCATATTACTGATATCACTAAATTATTTGTAGATTTTCTCAATTTGGATGAATACGTGGAGGATGAAGACAAAACACTTCTTCTATTGAATTGGCTTCCAGATGAGTAGGAAAATCTCACCATGACGCTCAATCATGGGAAGGAAGCCTTGAAGTATGATAAAGTGACGATGTCATTGCTAATCATGCTTTGACGAAAATACAAGGAGTACGAACTTAGAGATGGCTGAAGCACTTACCCTCCAATGTGAAAGATTTGAGAAGAAGAATGAATTGAAGAAGAAGATTGGTGGTGGTAGCAAGGAGAGGGACAACTCAAGAGGTCGAAGCCTTGGGCACAATAAGTGTGTCTTTTGGAGAACGACCATTAGAAAAATGACCGTCGAAATTAAAGAATAGGAAGGAGGATTCATCAGACGCTAATACGAATGTTACACAAGTGAGCACCAATGCTGATGACTATGATATTTTTCTTACAATTGTGTCTTAGTGTTTGTACATAGATGACTCGAATTGGATTATGAACATGAGTGCTACCTATCATTATTTCCACGGCGTGACTTGTTTTATACTTATGAGGTGTTGGAGAGTGGTGCTGTGATGATGGGTAATATTCATGCCTGTTGTACTATTTGTATAAGGAGCATCTTGGTGCGCATGCATGATGGGGCTATTTGAGAATTGAAGGAGGTCCGACATGTTTCAGATATTTGCAAGAATCTTCTATCAATTTGATTGAAGCAGAGGGTTTCAGAGTTATTGAGGCAGGAGCTCTAAGAGTCAGTTGTGGAGCTATAACATACATGAAAGGAGTTCGACAACAAAATATGTACTATCTACAAGAAAGTACAGTGGAAGGTGGAGCCGTGATTGCGGATGAGTCAGTTGATGTTATTATTGCTTTGTGGCATATGAGTCTAGCACATGTTTGGGAGCCATTACATGTTGCCTTGAAGAAGCAAAGTTTGATTGAAGGAGCTAATACCTGCAAGTCAAATCTTGTGAGCACAACTTATTTGGCTAGAAGATGTATCCTTTAGTATTTTCATCCACAATACGAAAAGGATACTTGATTATATGCACACAGATGTTTAAGGTCCGACAAAGATGACGATACTTGGAGTGTTAGAAAGCTGCGATTGAGCACCACTTCATAGTGAAGAAGACGCCATAAATGAACAAAGTGGCAGAGCGGATGAATCGGACATTGGTGGAGACATTCCGATGTATGTTATCGAATGCTGAGATTGAGAGTCTTTTGGGCAGAGGCTCTAGTTTATGCTTGTCACATTGTCAACCTTTAACTCTGCGGCGTTTGTCTTCTGCATTATTGGAAAGAAGATTTTTATGGAGTTATGGTCAGGTAAGCTTGCGAATGATTATTATAGTTTGAAAATCTTTGGATGCCTTGCCTAGTATATGTAACGAATGATAGTCTTGTATTGAGAGTCAAGAAGGCTATGTTTACTAGGTACAGTCGAGATATGATATGGAGAATTAAAAAATTAGCAAAGATGTGAGCTTTGATGAGAAGTTTGAAGCCTAGGAGCTTAGAGCAGGTTGAGTGTCTTACAGGAGCCATTAAAAACTTATAGAATGTGGAGCTTGAAGTAGTTCTATTTGCTCCACAATCCCTTACTTTTAGAGTTTGTTACTGGACAGGCTAATTCAAATGATGAACAAAGAGCTGATGTGGAGGAGATAAGAGTAGAAGATACTTTAGTGTAGGAGTCTATTGCTATCGACAGAACCAGGAGAGTGAATGCTCCAAATTCAGCATGCCTATTACATTGATTTGCATTATCAGTTTTAGAAACTGACATTCCATATCAATATAAGGAAGCTGTGGAGAAGTCCTGAGAGTGAGCATGGGAAGATGGCTATGAATGAAGAAATAGAGTCTCTTCATAAGAATGCAATCTGGAGTTTGGTGAAGCGCCCTTTAGGGAGGATTGCTATCAGATGCAAATCGTGTATACCAAGAAGGAAGGATTTCATAGAGTTGCTGATGTGCGCTATAAGGTAAGACTTGTTTCTAAAGGCTTTGCACATAGAGAGGGGTAAACTATGATGATGTCTTTTCTTATTTGTTAAACAACCACTATCCGTGTTCTCTTAGCGCCTGTAATGCAATCTGATATGATTTTGGAGCAACTTGACGTGAAAATGATGTTCCTACTTGGGGAATTGGAAAAAGAAATCTATATGCGACAACCTCTTGGGTATAGTACCACAAATAAGAGGGACTTTGGTGTGCAAGCTGAACAAGTCATTCTATGGATTGAAGCAATCACCATGACAGTGGTGCAAGAAATTCAACCAATTTATTCAAGGAAAATTTTATATGAGTAATCAATTTGATCATTGCACTTCAAGAGATTATCCATGATGAGTTTATTAACTTGGTTCTGTATGTTAATCATATGTTGATTGTTTCATTCTAAATTGACGAAATTTGTAATATGAAAAAACAATTATCATAAATTTTGAGATGGAGTTAGAGGAAGCTCATAAATCCATGGCATGGAGATTCATCAAGACAAAGAAGTTGAAGAATTTGGCTCTCTCAAAGAGCATATTTGGAGAAGATGTTGAAGAAATTTGGGGTTGATGATTCAACAAAATATACATGTCTTCTATTAGCATCTCACTTCCAATTGAATGATAAGTTGTGTCCCAAGGATGATGAAGAAATGAAGACAATAAAGTTGATTTCATATACTAATACAATTGAAAGTTTGATATATTCTATGGTGTGTACAAGGCTATATTTGGCACATGCTATTGGAATTGTAAGTCGATACATGCATGATCAAAGTAGAGTTCATTTGTAGACAATGAATTGGATCTTGAGGCACTTAAATTGTATAGTTAGTGTTGGTTTGAGGTTCAAAAAACAAGCATCTCTTGGTGACTTCTGTGTATGCTATGTAGATTCTGATTATGCGGGTGATCTAGATAGGTGTCAGTCTACGACTGGTTATGTGTTCATTTTAACAAAAGGGCTAGTTAGTTAGATGTCTACATTGCAATCGGTAGCATTATGTGCACGACCAAGGCCTATTATATGACAGTTACAGAGGTGATGAAAGAAGCATTATGGTTGCAAGATTTATTGGATGATCTTAGTGTGCAGCAAGACACTTGATTGTGTTTTGTGATAGTTAAAGTGCTATCTGCTTGGCGATGAATCCAGTTCATCATGCTCGAACCAAGCATATTGATGTTAGGTACCATTTTGTTTGGGATTTGCTTGAAGAGGGTGACATCTTGTTAGAGAAGATTGACCACTAAGGTGAATCCTGTGGATATACTTATTAAAGTTTTGACGGTATTGAAGTTCACAAATTGCAAGAAATTGGTGAACGCTGGTGGGTTTTGATGAAAGCTCATTTTGACGGCGAACTATGTGTGACTTGATTCCTTTGGTATGGGGATACACAAACAACCTTTGAGGTGCAGTCGCTGCTCTTAGAGAGTGCTGGAGTCTTCTCTCATATGACGCATTTGAGAGCTGGATGGATAATTGCGAAGTCGGATAGTCATTGATGGTTGAACGGTTACGCAAGCGGTTACATAAACGATTACGTGAGCGATTCCATAAGTGTGTTACATGTGCGGTTACATGAGCGATTACATACTGTTTTGTGAACGTTTTTTAGATTTTGGAGCCTATTTAATGTGCAACGGTTGGAGAATATGCGTGTGTTTTTATTATTTTGTGATTTGTGCTTGTGAATTTCTGTGAATATGCTTTTATTTTTTTCTAGCTTCGATGATCTATTTTTCATGGGATTTAGTATTCTTTGACAGCATCATTATTGTGATCCAACAGTTAAGACTTCCTGTTAATCACCATGTGAAGTATTGATAGGGCGGTGCAATAATTGCCATGCAGTACAGGTTCTTGCGGTGCGATTGGTAGAGAGCATTTAAGTTTTTATTTTCTCTCTCAATTCTATGTTGAATTTATACTTACTAAAATATTACAAATATAAAAATGATTTAAAAAAATAAATAAAAATTGTTTTCTTCTTATGATTAGTCAACTTCCATGAACAATGTCATGATCCTTTTATTGAGTTAAGACATTGGCACTCCATACTCAATCCTATTAATATATGCAAATGCTATGTTTCCTAGATTGATTTGCACTTGAGCTGAAATTGATTTGCTATGCTTCAAAATCCAAAGACTTAAGATCTATCCCTTAGGTAATCTCATGATCTCAAATTTTATGTAAATTTAGCAGAGGTCGCAGTCTCAAATGCTGTATAAAATATCTTAATGAAATGTCAGCTAATTAAGCAAAATTTAATTTTTTATTTTTAAAATATTACAAGCTCATGGAGTCATCATTAGGTGCTCCCATTTTATTAATTTGTAATTTTTTTACTTTTTGAGTAACTGATACTTTATTTTTTGCGCAACACGGCCATTGTTTCATCTCCGCATAACATCAAAATTTTCAGTAATGATAGATTTATACAACAATTTTCTTACAGCAGTTTTGCAGCTGTTTTTTCAAATAACTATGACTATTCCAAATGTATCTTAGAGTAGATTTTTGTCGACTGGGTATAGGTTTCTTAAAACTTCAACACTATATATCTAGGGATACTCTTGACACACCAATGATGCCGTGTCAGTCAATTTTCTTGTCTTAGCTGCTCTTGATCGTAGAATTACTTGCATCCCTACTAATATTTTACCTTCAAGCATGCTTTCACATGCCAAGTGGTATTCATTGCAAGCATATTAATTTCTCCATTATTGCTTTGCTGTTCTATTGTGAGTAGCCATAAAAGCTGTGAATCAGTAACAACGAATTACATGGTTCATTCAAATGGTTCGTAATGTTAACGGCCTAGAGGTATGCGTCAGTGGCAATTTCAACGAGGTTATTTTTATAAGCATTGATGGACGAAATTAGAGAGCAGATGCTAGTAAAATGACCATAGAAAAGCTGGCTGAAAACTTGTCATTGAGATCATTTAGTGAGGTCAAACTTCCAGAACTGAACGCTAAGCCATCCTCATGCAGACAACAAGTTTACAAGATAATTGTCTAATTTTCATCCTAGCAAAAAGAGTGCCACTGAGGATCCCGTCTTATCACCTTTTTTTTTTTAGCTCAACTGCAGTGATAGTTCAGCGGTACTGTTGGTATTTTAGTTGGGATGTTGAGCTCCTTGAAGAAGACTAATGCTGTGAAGGATCCTGATCACTCTGGGAATAACATTAACAAGGTCAACTAGACGACATCTAGCAGAATTGCTGAATTTGCATTGCAACCAAATCACTACTTTATATATATATATATATATATATATATATATATAGAGAGAGAGAGAGAGAGAGAGATATCATTTAGTAAAAAATCATGCCATAATTTTATTTGGGCCTAATAGGATAGGCAGTTTCATTCCTTAAACAGTGTTAAGAATCATAAAACACCGTTAATAATGGAACAACAAATTAAAGTGGGTTCTTAATAAATATTAGAATTGTAGGGATATAAAACTGGTTTCTACACCTATTTAAACGTATTTAATTTTACTATCTGATGTCCAATGTGAATTGTGCAAGCCCAATTTTTTACTGTTTTTTGTAGAATTCTTATTAAATTCTATTCAGTCATTTAAAATATATTGCAATTTTCAAAGAAAAGTAATATCGAAACGTACTTAATATTTAGTTAATCAAATTGATGTGACCCTCTTTTATGCAATTTTTAATCTAAGTGTTGGGTTTGCATGTCGTTGGATTAATTTCAAGTTTATGTGGCTTAGCAAAAAAGTTTTATTTGAGCCAACGGTTGAATTTGAGCGGTGGATGATGGCAATTGACAATGGCATTTTAATTTTAAACTGAGAAATGGGTTAATGAATCAATTTAAATCCCACCAGTATTTTTCAGTAATATTTTGTCTTCCTTTGAGAGGCTACCCTTTATGGCTGGCTTTGAAAGTTCTGAGTTTATCGGCTAGCGCTAAGAACTTGTCAGTCTTGTGGTTATTAATATTTTTTTATATATGCTCCAACTCCTTATTTATTTTTCAAATGATTTGCACTAATATGGGTTAGTTGTTTGAAAGATCCAAGTATTTATTGATTTAATACCTTGAGACAATTTTGAAAAACTTGCAATTCTTTTGTTATCTAAGCAATATGTTTGTGCAGAATCTTGCTAGCAGATCACTTGTTGATGATGTGCTGCGCAAAGTTAATGGGCTGAAGCCTATTGCAGATGAGCTTGGCGCTACCTTAGCCCAACTTGCTGTTGCTTGGTGTGCTTCAAATCCAAACGTCTCTTCTGTAATTACTGGTGCAACAAAGGAGAGCCAGGTAATAGTTCGAAACGTAGAAGCCCTGAAAATTGTTTTTTGTGCTCATGTAGTATTTTTTTCAGTTTTAATATTTGCTTCCTTTGCAAAATGGTTCGTTGGAGAGCTAAAATATAGGTATGAAAATTGCTTGCAACCATGTTATGTTTTAGTATAATACAATATTGATCAATTGGTTTAATCACAAACTTGTAGAAACTGTTAAGACTCTGTTTGGTGAGCTTAATATTATTTGGTGTGGGAATAAAAAATCGAACAACATAAATATTTTAACAATTAGAGCCATTAAAATTGATCTTATGATCTTTAACAATTAGAGCAATTAATATTGATTTAATCGAGTCGAGTCAGCTCGGCTTAATTCATTGGATTTTGAGCTTTGGAATAGATTTGGTTAGCAAAAAAAGCGTAAAAGCTACAATTAGCATGATTCGAACTCATGACTATGCACTATTAGGTCGTGCCTAGGTGACATGCCACAATTTATGTGTGATTTTTGTTTACATGTAAATGCACGTGGCCTGAAGTAATACATGGATGGTGAGTCCTAGAAAATATCATCCTCAGAGACTAAGGGCACTAGCTACTATTCTCTCATCTATTGCTTAGACAACGAAGTGGATTTTTGTTAACTAATTGAATCTACTCATGCAAACAAGTAAAGCTAAATTATGAGGATTGTTTCCAATGATAAAGAATTGGGGATTGTTAGGCTGATCAACTATGTTTCAACTTATCTAGATATTACTAAGCTTAGACTTGTTGACTTATGAGAGTTTCAACTTACATCTCAAGGGGCTACTGATCGTTAAACATACTAGTGATGTGTCACGCCATGGGTCACACACCATTAAACCCTAAGGTCGTCTTTAGCCGATCTCGTACGATGCCTTATGACGTCGGACCTTAATGTCTAAATGGTGGTTCCTTGAGATTCTATCGGCATTCTCTATCTAGTGCAGATGGAACTAGATTTCCATCTCTGTTCTCAAATGCACATAGATATCTCTGTGTTCAAGGGAAGCGTGTAGATTTCTCTACTCCATCAACTCTTTACTCGGTCTCACCTCATCTCTAAGCGAGAGACCGCATGAGGAGTTGAACACAAGAGACTTGAGATTCCGGGTGCACACAAAGTCCTTGATCTGAACTTTTATTTAGATCATAGACCTTGTTGCAACTCGGATGATATTTCTAATCATAGCACATATAACTTGATCAAAAATTTTGGTTCGATCATCAGTTGTAGTGCTAATTGATTATTCTTATGTGTTTGTTGTCCAACGCTCATAAGCTCTTTGATCTAAACTTTTGCTCTTATCCAAAGGGTTTATCCAAAGGGGTTTAGGGCTGCATAAGAAGGTTTGTATTCACTTACAATTTTATCCTGAATAGAACTTCTGCTCCGTTCTAGGATAAGTCGCAACATGATTACAAATTTCTCCGGACAGATTTTATACATTAAAGATTATCATGGCTAACACAAGATTTCTTATATCAAACTACCATACACAAATTTTCACAAGTAAACATGTAGTCCTAACTCAGTAAGTTAATAAAATAAATCTCCACATAGGTCTAGCCTAACCCTCTCCGAAAGGGGGGGTTTAGGCTGCCATTAACATACAAACACAAGCACCAATGATTGAATAGTTAAAGACAATATGCTTTTAGAACGTTTTGTTCACAAGGGAAAACAAAGAATGAAAAATAATAAGTTATCGAAGGAACGCCCCTAGAATTTTCTTCGTTTACTTCTTTCTCTTTTTCTTCTTCCTCCAATGACAACCGTTTTAGGATTTCTCTTGATGGTGGCTAAATAATCTCCCTTTCGAACCATTTTTCATTCTCTTCTATTCCTCTAATTCATTCCCTGATTAATCCCCCTTTTGTTTAGGGCTTAATTTTGTTTTTTAAATCACCCAAAACCGCCTCTTGGGTGTTAAAGGGTGTCTATTTACATTCTAGGGGCTGTTATAGGCACTTGGGCGCGCCTAGGCGCTCATGCTTCGGTTTCAGGCGCATGGGCGCGCTTGGGCGCCCGTGCTTCAGTTCCCAGGCATCTGGCAGCAACAAAAAAGCTGATCAATTAGCAACCATGGGGGGGGGGGGGGTAAGTGGAAGTAGACCGATCAAGATCCCATGGTCTAGTCATCCCAGACTGACTTGCGATCCAATCTACTAATGTTTGAGGGAACTTTGTCCATAAGATCTAGAGATTATAATTAGCAACCATGGGATATCTCATTTCAAAAGTCTCGAGCAGACTGGGTGATATTTGTTGGGGGTTTGGATATATGTTTGTGTTTCTTAAATTTGGGATTTGCATATGTTGAAATACCCAATTGAATTTAAGATGGGGATTATATATGTTGGAATGCCGAATTTGTATTAAGGGCGGATCTTACATTAATTTAGAATGCCTAAGTTTATTTGGGATGAGGTTTACATTTGTTTGAATGTCCAAGTTTAATTTGGAATATGGCTTATATCTATTGGAATGCTCATGTTTTGATTTCGAGATAGGGCTTACATATGTTGGAATATCCATGTTTTGATTTCAAGATAGGGCTAACATATCTTTAGAAAGCATGAGTTTATAGATCCTTAGATCTTCATAGGTTTGATGACATAGCTTTAGCTGATGTCAGATCATTTAAGTATCATAATATTTTTACTTGATTGATTCAACTAGGATTGTTAGTTATACTAGGAATCAAATAGCACAACTCGACCAGGACCACCTAGATCAATAAATTAGTTCTTAATAAATAAATAAATAAATAAAAATGGCATAATAAATAAATTAGTTCTTAATAATAATAATAAAACTAAATAACGATATAATAATAATAATGACATAAAAATGACAATTAAAATAACATAAGAAAATTAACATAATATAATGAAATAATAATAATAAAATAATAAGAATAATATATAAATGAAAAATGACATAATAATAATAATAAATAAATAAATAAAAATTAACATAATAATATTATTATTAATATATAAAAGAAAATGAAATAATAATAATAATAAATAAAAGAAATGACTTCATAATAATTATAATGAATAAAAGAAAATAAAATAATATTAATATTAATAGATAAATGAAAATTGATATAATAATATTATTAATAATAATAATAAATAAATGAAATTGACGTAATTATTAATAATTAGAATAATAATAATAATAAATGAAAATATTAACGACAATAATAATAAAAAGTAGTAATTTAAATTAATAATACTAATATTATTATTTATTATTATTATTACTAGAATTAACACACACAAAAAAAAAAAAAAAAAAAAAAAAAAAATCCTTTCTCTCACCCCTCTTTTAATGTGGGGAAGCGGAGGTCGCTAGTGGCCAAAGTAGTGGTAGCGTCCGCCATGAAGGTTGGTAGAGCCGATTGCCTGTGAGGAGGGGACGAAGGGAGGAGGATGTGGTGTGTAAAGAAAGGTGAGGGTTTGAGCCCCATTTATAGAAAAAATTGGGGAAGAAGAGAAGAGGAGATAAGCTTGGTCGGGCGAGCTGGTCGGCATGGCGGGGCCGCCGACGACGTGGGCAGCGAGGAGGGTGGGCAGCCCCTTGTGCAATCAGGGCACAAGAGGGGAGAGGGGTGAGGGGAGAGAGAGGAGACAAAATTCAAGATAGAATTTAAATAATTTTATTTTAATAAAATTTTGTGTATTTTTTTTGTTGTTTGGTTTAAAAAATTAATGAAAGTTGACATGGAGTTATATCTTGATAGGATGAACACGCACTAATTCTTTTTAATTTGGACCTATATTTTATTTTATATTAATTTTTAAATATGAAAACTTCTAAAATTAATTATAGCTAATTCAGTGCTCCTGTTTTATTAAAACTTTAAATGTATGCTTTTCTTAATATTCTTAATCTAGCATTACAAAAAATTTTAAATTTTGACTTATATTTAATTTTTTTAATTTTAAAGTTTTAAAATTAAGTTAAAAATATATGTTATCTTGATTGTTCCTAAATTTGGATATTATGATCATAAAAATATACTCTATCTAATTATATTTTTGATTTGACTTAATTTTGAAGTTGCTAAGAATTCTGATTTTGACTTAATAGAGTCGAATTTAGTCTTAATTAGTTTAGTAATGACATCAAATGATTACATGTAGCCACACAGGATATCTCAAATGTGGAGTACTGAATACAGTACAGGGTAGTTTGAACATAACGCTTAGGAGCTTGCTCAATGAGGGTATTGAAAGTAGTATTTTTTGTATTTTGAAGTTGGAGTTTAAAATGTCGGTTTGTAGACACGATAATATCGTGGACTTCTCTTTTTTATTTATTTGTTTATCATTTATGATCGCTGTGCAATAAGTCATGTGAATGTCTCATTTTTAGGCTCCATTTATATTTTAATTTCCAAACTAATTAATTTAATTAATTGAAAATATCTATATTATTAGTTAATTAATATTTTAATAATTTATTTAATAATTAAATTAATTTTAATATTACTCAATCAATAATATTAATTAATTTCATTAATTTAATCATCGATTTATTAATATTATTAATTATTAATAATTAAACTAATAATAATAATCAATTATTTAATTACTTTTTAATTTAATTAATTAAATGAGGAAAATTGTTCTTGCAATTTCGGTCTTACCGGGATGTTTTTTGATAACGGGGATTTTTGACAAAGTTTCGGCAGCATAATCCTCGGTGTCAAAATCATATTATTCCTAGACCCAAATCTAAGATCAATGGTGGAATTTTGTAGTCATTCTGGTCGGATCTAAGATCACGAAACATGGGGTCTTCAAAATCTATTTCACCCGGCTAGATATAAGATTAATGGAACATGGGGTCTTCTCCTGTACCTTTACCTTATTCTATTCTATTCTATTCTAGGCCTGCACCTATACCTGTTTCTTACCTGCGTCCTTTAATTTAATTCTTTTTTTAAACCTGGTGGGCTGCTTGAGTTCTTCAGTGGCTTCTTCCTCTTTCGCTTGTCTACTGCACAATTATGTCCATGTGTGTCAAATGAAGGGGGAGGGATCTGTATTTATAGGCGGGGAAGGTTGGTAGTTGCGTAAGGAGGTTGTGCAATTTCAAGGGGTTCCAAGGCGGTTGCCACGGTCGTATGAAGTTGCTAATGATGATTTGCCTGGACGCTGGCAATTTCCGAGCAGTTTGGAGCTATTTTCCCATGTATGGCTTCTGTCACGACGCAAACCTTGTCGTTTATTGTATTGTCGATCGAAAGTCCTTTAACCTCAATTGAGGCTTGTTGTGGTTGCTTGATGCATCGACAGACCTGACGTGTCATGCGGAGGAGTACATTTCTTCGTCCGCTAGGCATCGAATGAGACAGATCTTTGGAAGGTTCGGTGAGCCCCAATTGCCACCCAGGAGGTGAAGGTGTTGACGACTACAGGCTAGGATGTGAGAGATGGAGGCATCATCGGTAGGTGTGCTTTCTTCTCCATCTTCAGTCATCCACTTCTTCTCTGTTTCGTCTTCTATCTTTTTGTTGAACACAATGGTCAGTGGTTATTCTGCAACCACAAAGTCTTTTTGAGAACATTTTTTCTTGGTGTTGATGAATACAGGTATTAGACCACTTGTGAATCAGATTCTGACTCTTTCTGCTATTATTAAGTGTTCCTTTGATTCAAAGGGAAAGACTAGGACTAAGAGACACTTGAAATAATTCATTAAACTCGAATTGTGAATTTGAGTATTTCTCAGGTCAAATAGGCTATGTAAGGGGTGCACGTGTCTTTAGAAAAGATAAAGTCACACAACTAGGTGGCTATAAAAGCAGTAGGAAACATGTTCATGGTATCAAATGCATCGGCCCAAAATGGGATATTTTGCATCAATCAATACATACAAATAATTCTGAAGATCCTTTGGCTATATGTAATCCAGTACTGGATGAATTCTCAAACTTAAATCAAGCTATGCATCTTGTCATAGAAAACTCTCAGCCTTCCTATAGGATTTGAGCTTATTCTTAACCTATATGAGAATACACTATTTGTATGGGGTGCCAAGTAGAGGTAAGCCTATTATGCTCCAGCCTCTAAGATCTCTTTAACTATCACGTCATGGGGGCCAGTCAAAATTATGGTCAGTGGCACTGTCACAACTGTCTGTAATGCAACAAATCCAAGAAGAAGCCAGGTTGCTTTAATCAACATAGATATATGTATACCCTAATAAACTTTAAACTGCATGACCACTATCTGATGTGTCTTTGATACATAATGAAACCATTAAAAGTAGATTCTCATTGGTCATAGAGGGCTTAACAACTGAAGAGTCCTTGACAAATGATAGCTAAGGAGTCTTGTAACACCAGTAGTTTCTGTATTTTGTGCTGTTGGTAGAAGTACACTTTGACGATCAAAACAAAGGTTGTTAGCAATTATTTCCAAAGAACAATGTTCCCATCTTACTTTCAATTAAATTATCCAAACAGCGAGGTCCTATCTAGTCACAGTTTTCCGTTCAGAACCTCCAAGTGAGAAAGTGTAAAGTACACATGTCTTAGGATTTAAGATTTAGGATTTAGAGTTTTCTTATTTGTATATTCAAATTCAATATAATACAGAAGCCTTACCTGTACCCTAGCTCTTTTCTCAATATAATTTATTAATTTTAATAAATTATAATCATAATTTTGATTAATAAATTTCAATTATTATGTATTAAGTACTAAGTATATAGATTTTAATGGTTATGAGGCATTGGAGGGGGCACCGATAGGAGTATTATAGCAGCATTCATTTAAAAATTACTTATTATACTATTATTAATAGGGTTGTCTCGAGTCGAGTTCGAGTTCAGTCAGCCCAGGCAAACTCGAAATGAGTTGAATCCAACTCGAACTCATTCGAGTCATTTTGAGCGCCGAATTCAACTCGAAATTTTTGACTCGAGTCAAAATATTTCGGATTCGAGTTTCAAATCAAATTGGAAGCCCTAATTATTAATGACAATCCTAGCTTGATCTCAAATATTTCAAATAAATGAAATTTTCAACCACCCACGCAGACAGGGCATCTTTCAACGCAAAATCCTTATACTGGCTACTTAGGGCTTAGGAATGAATGCTTTTTAGATCTTTGCGCTTTCTTATTTTCTTTTTTTTGAAGGCGGTGCGGTGCACTTCCCTCTAATGATCTTTCTTCCTACCGACTTACAAAAAAAAACAGATTAAAGAAAACATGAAGGCTCTAGAAATCCTTCCGAGGCTGACGCCGAGCGTGCTCGAGAAGATTGAGGATGTTGTGCAGAGCAGACCTAAACGCCCAGACTCTTACCGGTAATTTCTTCCATTCTTTTCTCTGCAGGAAATACTTTATTATTGTGTGAAACTTCGGCATTGTGTTGTTTCAATATGGTTGGAACTTGTTTGTACCCCCAACATTTTATATATTTCTTTTTAATTCCCCGAAGAAATCATAATTAATTGCCTATAGTTTAAAAATAATGAGTTTTATTAAATAACTCTCATATCTCTCTCAAAAAATAGATGATTAGTATTTAAAGAATTAAGTAAAATAAAAAATTAAATTTATTTTTACTTATGAGCTCATAATTATATATATTTTAAATCTTAAATTCTAATTATCTATATTTTTTAAAAAAATATTTGAGAGTCATAATTATAAGAGTTCAACTGCATATCTTTAAAAGGCTCGCAAATAAATGATAATACAGATAATACTATCCATCATAATTTACATTTATTAAAATAAATATAATAGTTAATATTTAACTAAGCAAAATTATTATGCAATTAATTATATATATTATTAAAAATATCTATAATAATAATAATAACAACAAATTACGTTTTAGATAATGCAACTAATTATATTTAAATATAGCCTGAATTACAAATTCAAAAATCCCAACAATTAGTGCTAATTGTTAAAATAAATAATTTGATTAATTATGAGGAATGATGATAATTACAATTCATAATTATTTAATCAATTGTCTTGTTATAATTTATTGTATAAATATTATTTACGCTTATTTTTTAGTTTTCATTTTTCATGTATGTGCAAAATTCTTCGAAGGTGCTATCGATAATCATAGGAAATACAAAGCATATTATTTTTTGAAAAATACTACTTAGCTCCTTAAATGTCTTTCAAAAAATATAGATGATTAAGATTTAAGATTTAAAATATATATATTTTATAAATAAAAGTAGATTTAATAATAATTTTTTATTTCATTTATCTCTAAGAATTTTAATTATTTATAAATTTTGAGAGATATATAAGATGTATGTAGCAAAACTTTTATTACTATTAATAAAATTTTAAAATAATTGAATATCTAAAAATTATAATAAGATTAATTAATTAATTAATTAATTAAATATGTTGTCATTGTAGTTGATTACTCTTATTAATTTATTAATTAAAGTTAATAAATTAATTTAAGCTATTGTTTATTTGCTAAATATAAACCATTTGAATTATTTATAACTAATTATGCATAATTAATTTTACTAATAATAATTAAAATTCGAATTAAAAAAAAAGTGAATTCTTAGTTTTTATTTAGTTATAAATGAGTAAATAGACTTATTATAATTATGCCAATTTAAGCTAAATGCAATTAAGTTCAAAGCTGTTTATTTTAAATTTAAATCGCTTAAGTTGAATTATTCTAAATTCAAAAATGCTATAAAAGTTATTATAACGTATAACTTTAAGCATAGGAAAAAGTAAGCTAGTTGAGCACAACGTTCTGCTAAAAGATTCTATGTGAGCACAATACTCTGCTTATGTAATGAAATGCTTATGTGATTCATGATATGCTAAGGTTTAATGACTGAATGCTTATAAATCATTAAAAACTAGAAAATAATCAAAACCAAAGTAATACCATTTGTCACCACAAATCATAAGTTAACTAAATGAACTGAATCATTCTATTCTAGTTCCACTGAATTCAACATGTATTCCATAACAACATCTTAATCCCCACATGTGAAGAGTATATATGCATGATTTGTGATTCCTAAAAAAGGTAATGTTAACACTCAGTAGTTTGTTTAACTGCACTTATCGATGCGCACAAGGATAATGGACAGAATCATTTTACAGTTATTCTCTCAAATTAAGTTATTAAGTGCCCAACCTATATCACTCTTTGGACTTAAGATGTTTAGCCTGAATTGAACTGTACTTATCTAATTATCTAAGATAAGACTGAGACTCTACAGTTTTATTCAGAGTAAATCAACTAATTACATATCTTATTGAATAAATCAGTTATGTGGATATGCATTATAATCTCCATATGATAATACTATGGTTATCATTCTAACAATCTATTTACTGAGCAAGGAGTAACAAGCTAATAAAATATTTCTCCATTGTGGTGAGTCATACACAAAAAGGCTCCAAGGATGTGGCATAAAAGCCACTCAACTTAAGATACTACCATAATGGATAATCTTAAATCTAATCTCTTTAGGTTATTCTACTATAATATTTAAGATCAATCATCTAAGGTTATTAAGATCCATCTAAGGTCCTACCTCAAAACTGAGACAAATAAGGTATTCCTACCTTAAAGGAATTTTACTTAAGGATAGAATATTCACTTAGATTTAGAACTATCTTAATACTTTAAGATTAAAAGTTACTAATCATCACATTTAAATAACAAGCAATTTTTTAAGATGATAAAGCTCCATGTAAAGTTACAAGTTCAATCACATGATTTGAATGCAATAATCAAGTATGCAAAACTATCATATTATAATTCATCCCAACATTCTAATTATGAGTAAGATCATACAAATTATTAAGAGTTGATTGTTGTTCAAATCAATCTTGTTTTAGAGATCAAGTTATGCTAATAGTATTATTTATGAGAAAATCAAGGATCTTAAGATTAAATCAAGATTATAAATCATATGAATTATTATAAGATTTTATAGTTTTCTAGTTTAGAATCAATATCAAATCATCAAGTTTTAATTGATTTTATGCCAAATCATTAAATGCCAATTTAGGATAACTCACCTTTGAGTTTAATTAAGGAAATTTGAGTTTGAAATCAGTTATGACATAATTAAGGGTGTTTATACTAAATTTAACTTATAAGATTATCCTTAAGTCATTTATCAATTATTAATGATCAATTTAACACTATGTTTTATTTTGATTAATTTAATTACTTTTATTAAGCTAATTAGAGTTTTCTCCCTAATTAAGATAAATTAAGGAATCTAAGTGCCCAAATTAGCAAGAAGGCTCTCTAACATGCATACTATTATATAAAATGCACTTATATGTCTAATTAGCCAAATCAGAGAATATTAAGTGCTAATTAATCACTAATCAAGTCCTGAAGGATTAGCACATAAATGTAAGGATAATAATCAGAATTACATGCAACTTAGGAATTAGGTTCTAATTAATCATATGAACAAATAGAGACCATTCAATGCAAATTTGGCTAATTACAAGCCCTAATATTTATTAATCATGCAAAATATGGATTAGGGCATAATTAGTAAAATATTAATTAGAAAATTATCCTACTTAGCCATGCATTCTACAAGACCTAAGTGACCAAATGAAATCTTAATCACACAAGTTTTGAGTAAGTACATATGTTAAAATTCACTAATTAATTTACTGAAGTAATTAAGCAATATTAGAAAATATATTCATAGAATTTGTAATATTATTTTATATTCTTTTCCCTCACTTTTTGCTGAACAAAATGATATATAATTTCATAGGATTTGGATAAGTATTTAGAAATATATTTAATTAATACATTATGAATGTTTTTAATTAAAATTTGTTTTTCTGATTTATTTTCCTTAAGGAAAATAAGTTAGAAAATCATTTTATTATTTAAATCAGGGCGACCCAAAATCAAAACCGCGTGGGTCGGGGTTCGACCCAACCGCCACTATGCATCCATGCCGCTGCACCTTTCCCGACCCTGGTGATTAGGGCTTAACCATTATCGCTCAATTACTGAGCTCCAGGGCATGCCAGCACCTCCAATTATTCCCTACACCATCCACTGACCGAGGTGCATCGATTGCCCATGAAAGCCCTAAGCGATAATGGCTAGATAGCTGGAGTGCTGCTACCCCTAATCGACTGCCTGTGGGGATGCTAGGGTTTATTGTGGGGAGTCAATACTCCCCACATAGGCCATGCCAGGCCGAGTGCTCATTGGCTACACCTTCAGGGAGACTATGTGCATCTAAGCCCTATACTGGCACGTTCTGGGAGTGGCTGAGACCATTGAAGGCTACTCGGGCTCAGCTCTGCACTTCTCTGCATAGGCCCGAGTCAACCACTCATCGATCGGGTCCAATCCAACCAACACGAGGATGGCTAACGAATGGGGACTCATTTCAATAGTTAATCGATAATCAATAAAGGATGGGGAGGATTTGAGCTCACAACATTTAGGATAAACAAGGTGGGTACTTGGTTCGAGAGATGTGAAGGAGAAGGAGGTTGCCTGGACTGCTGGAGGGTCGAGCTTGAGTCATTGGAGCTTCCGGGAACCTAATAAGAAGAACTAGGGGACTCGAACGTCGAGTCTCGCCCTCAGATTGTTGGGAGTCGAGTCGAGAAGACTCTAGGAAGCTGGGAGTCTCGGAGATGCGATCAGAATAGAGCATGGATGAGATTGAAGTCCTCTAAGTGTGCAAAGGGAATCACGGAGGAAATGCCAAGCTATTTATAGCTTGACGAGGGACTAGGCATCTGAGCAATGAGTTGAATCGGGCCGAGCACTCATCTTGCTTAGCCTGCTAACGATTGCGTAATTGTAAGAGGGAGGGATCTAACGAAATTGCTGAGTTGGATGAGGAGAGTGGACGAAAGCTTCTGGCACCAGTGTACAGGATTTTCCCTGTCAGGAGTCTGAGCGAGTGGGGACGAAAATTCACAGTGGCGGAACCTTCGGTAGCTGTCTGATCTATTGATCAAAACTGCGGAACGACTTTGATCATCCGGATCCTAACGACCTTATCTGGAGTGATCTGGGCTATGGGATCCACGGGTTAGATCTGACGCTCGATCGAAGAGACTACTCACATGTAGTGTTTTCCCTGTATGACATTTAGCTCTTATTAAACACCATATGGCATACTATGATACCATTTACAATAGCTCAAACTCTTACGCACCAATGTATTGTCCATTTTGGTCTAATAGGCCTCATGATTTTACTCACAGAAGATTACTTCCCAACAAGTCACCCATCTTTGGAGTGCTCCCACCTAAGCACGCTTAACTTTTGAATTTTTATTAAGAACTCCACCATTATCTGAAAATGTACTTCGATGCTTAAGAGTTTTATTTAATACTACTTAAGTAGATCTTTATAAGGGAATACCCCTAATACTGGATTAACTTCAGCTAACCCATAATTGGGTCCCCACATGTCAACCTCTAACTTTTCATTTGGTACAAGATTGGGCCAGAGTGGCCCAATGGAGATCTCTTCCACTTTGGAAAGATGATGGTGGCTAAATGGATTCATGGAGGATAACATTTGGCATCATACAAAATCCCCAAAATTTCCACTGCAGCAGTCTAGCACGGCAAGAGAGAAGCACAGTAGTCGAGTCTCGTCAACCATCGGATCTGCAATCAGAAAGATGCTATTGTTTAGATTGGCTTAGGTTCGATCTCCACAATGCGTGATCTTATTATATCCTCATATTTCTCGGTGTGATCTGACAATCACATTCAAATTTTCAATTAATGACGGCATATCAAGTTTAGAGCCGTCTAAGCTCACATCAGAACACGGAACGACCATGATGGACTTGTTCTTGTGTTCTGTGTTCAAGCCTGTTGTATGGGGTTTCTGTGATCCAATTTTATAGAATGTTAATTTAATTTAAATAAAATTTAATTTAATTAAATAAAAATATAAACAAATGGTTTCAACTTGAATAAAAATAGATATTGTGTTTTGTGAATATCTTAATTATTTTAAGTTCAAAATTATGAAACTTGTACCCATATCATATTTTAATGTGAAAAATTCAAATACACACTCATATTTGGAGATTGATGTCAAAATATTTTATCTAACTTTTTAATTATTTTAATTTCATTAAAATAATTAAGATATTCATTCTCCATCATTTTGCCTCCAAAATTTCAAGCTTTGCTCCTAGTAAAATTTAGAACTTAATGATAATAAGCTTAGGCTCTAACTAAACTTAATAATCATTTATAACAATCACAAGTTGTTATAGATGATAATTACTTTAAAATATAAACTAGGGTGTATTGAGTTTGATAGCACCTTCTATTAAGAGATGATGTGATATTTTGATGTTTAAGAGAAATATAGATAAAAATAATATAAATAAAAATATTATATATGTAATTAATCCTATTTGTATACTTAGCTCTACTTAACTAAACACTTAATTATATTATGATGACCCTTTATTGTATATTAGGTAGTTTATTTAATGTGAGGTGTCACACTTAATCACTTGATCACCCTTAAAAGAACATTAGAGTACATTAAACACCACAAAATGTCTTTATTATTTAGGCACACATTTATATGATCTAAGAATATACATATATATATATATATATATATATATATATATATATATATATATCAAAAGTATACAATCAGCCAATGTCAAACTCCACAATGTCATCAGTTAAGAGTTCAAAAGCTTCTTTAGGAATACATTCCTCATAACAAAAGAAAACTCATAGTGTCGGGCAAAAAATAACAAAATCTCGTTGCATGGTTGGAATCAAGCATACGGTATTCAAATACAACACAAGGGTGGTCTAAAAGGAATAATAGGTGATTAGCATGTATCTCTGTGTCATGTTTCCGTTAAGTCTGCTCTCGAATCTAATGAGGTTTTTGTGAAGCTCTATAGTAATCACTTTCGATAATATGACCATCCAGCTCGGGAATTCTATCTTGGAGGGTCTGTATGAGCAAATGAGCAACCATGATCTTTACCTCTCGACGAGAATGAGCCTAAAAATGCACACCACATGCAACAACTAACTGCCCCTAGTCATTTCGGAGAACAACTTCGCCGTAAGCATGCTTTTGCATTCAATATTCATGGATATTGTAATAGTTAAGATGAACTTGATGAAATATAAACAAAATTGCTGAAAAGAAAATTTAAAGACATAAAATTTATAAATAATAAAGAACAAATATAAAAAAAAATGAATTAATATTAAAGCTTAATATAAATGGAAAATTTGGAGTAATAAGTTCTTATGGTATTAATAATTAGGATTTTATATTTACATATATTCCCATTTTTTTCAATAGATATGCATTAACATATTTTAATATTTATAAAATATGCAAGAATATATATTTAGATGCAAGAAAGCCTCGTCTACTATTATATCCCTTATAACTTAGCAGCCTTGTCATCTTCTTTATTAATTCCTTCTTTATTCACATAAGCTAAACGAGGAAGGGTGAGGAAATAGGAGAAAAGAACAGGAAGAAGCAAAATATACTCAGATTATCTTACGAAATTCGCCGCACCCACCTTCGTTCTTACTAATTTCCGTAACATTCCGATCCTTATTCCCTGAAACTTTGCGTTCGATTTATATTTTAGGAAAAATAGTTGTCTTCTGTTGTTGAAGCTCAATTTGCGTAACTTTGATTGAGCGTTTTTCGGGTTTCTTGCGTAGATCCGTAGGTTAGGCGCCAATTCTGGGAAGCCAAAATGGTTCCCGGAGAGGAAATGGATGAAGGGTTTGGATCATGCGAAGGGTTGATGTTTTTGTATGGATGTGGGAAATTCGGAACTTCTTTTGATTTTGTCACACCTGTATCTATATAAGATAAATACATGTGCAATTGGGCGTCAAACAAAGCTTGATCTGTACTTTTGCTTTTGGATTGAATTTCGATTATGATAAAAGGTTTTTATAGATGCCGTTTGGATTTGTTTGATTTGCTGGTTAAGGAAGCGCATTATGAAAGACCTGCTTCGCTTCTGTCGATTATATGCTGAAATCAGTGGATAATGCCATCTGATGCGCTTGTAACTGAGCCTCTAGAAACATTTTTTGGTGTTTAAAGCTGCGTATTTTCTCTAGTTCGAGCTAGGATTTAAGCGAGTTCTTCTCAAAAGCAATTTTTATCTCATAGCTGAAGCTCTTAGTCAAGGGAAAATGTGATTTTTGAAGCGTTTTGAATGAATGCCTGAACTTTGGCTGCCTGCTGGCTCTGTGTTTCCTTTTGAGGTTTTTTTTCTACTGAATGTTTCTATCAAGCTCAATAATTAGACTGAATAATGCTTTTTTTCGGAATACCAAAAAAAACATTAATGAGTTTGCGTGTGTATTCTAAATTTTGTGCATTCTTCTTTTTAATTGCTCATCATTGCATTTTTTTGATTTAAACTTCGGTTGGTGTGACTGTAAAGCCAGTCATGAAGATAATATGGAAAGCTTAGCTGTATAAAGCTGTTATCACCAAAACAGTTACTGTCATTTAGGTTCCAATTGTTGCAACTCTGTCTGCAAAATAAAAGTTTTGTTTAAAAAAAGTATAAAGCACAAAAACTGCATCAAATAAATATTTCTTGTGAAAAGTATTTTTAGTGATTCTTTTTTAATAAATTGGCTCTTTTTTCAAATTGTAAGAATTTTTTCTTAAAAGATGGCCAATTTATCAAAATTGAGGTCTATTTTTTCAAATTTTTTTGAAAAGTACCCCTAAATAGTCTGAAAAACTGTTTTAGTTTTTGAATAAAAAGTAACTATAATATTGCACAGGACAGACAGTTAGAATTCTTGTCACTTCTTAAAACTTTGTTCTTAATAATAAATAAAATGTTATTTAATAAGCACTTATTCATTCCAATAACTTATTGTCATATTTGCCATTTGCTATCTTCCAACTATTTGGGGATGGCTTTCTGAATCTCCTTTTCCATTCATTACTTCCCAATTTTTCTTAAGTTATTAAACTTAATTTTCATAAATTAGTGTGAGCAATTTCTATGCTACATTAGGTCTACAATTTCTTCATTGATGCCTGACATTATTTTTATCTGCCCAAATAATGCATTCACTTTCTCTTATTTACCCCAAATCATCTAAGTTTATTTTTAATTATCAAAAAATCTTCAATAGATGACATTTTAACTATTTATCTAATAATCATTCATTACTAATTTCTTTCACGCTCATCTTAACAATTTTCATTTATGATAACTATCAATAGTTTTTGTACCATTTAATATCAATTTACATTATCATGGCATAATTGCAATTTTGTAAGTAATTTCTATTTTGTTTTGTGCTCATGTAGAATTAAATGTGAGTACAAATGAAATCTTTTGGTATGATTTGGAAGAGTTAATTCAAGAAATAATTTGAGAGAAAGTATTATCTGATGTAGGAAATTTAAATGGATACATTGAAAAATAGCAAATTAATTTAATAGTTTTATGGTGATTTTGATTTTGGCAAATATATTGAAAATAGAAAAACATTCCTTAAGTTTGTTTTAGTTTATAAATTTTTTATTACCATTACATTGTTAAGAAAAAGATAATAAAATATTTTTACTTAAAAAATTATTCTTATATAACTTTAACTAATTATTGTATGTCATATTTTCACTTATAAGAATGTTTCTTATAGAACTTCAATTAATTATTTTATCAAGAAAAGAGATTGATACTTTGTCAAAGATTTTGGCAACTCAAAATTGATTTTTGAGATTTTGATAATGAGTTTGAATAATAATAATAAACTTAAAGGTAGATGGTGGAATATTATGAATATTTAAGGTGAAGCTAGTTATATGTTGCAAATAATTGTTATCCGTATTCATAAAGTGGCTAAAATATTTTTGAGAAATCTAAAAGAGAGGTCCAAGTAATTCATAGGCTTGATGATGGAACCATGATGTTAATGAAAAAATTAAAGAGAATAAATTTTTCTATAATATGGTTTTAATGTAAGGATAAGGAAAATTGAAAGTTATATAAATTTGTTTGTTGAAAATTCAATACATCTATTAATGATGTTAATTTTATGGAAGGTTTATACGATAAACTAGATATTGTTGATGGGATAGAGGATGAAAAATGGAAAGTTTATTCTCAATTAAGCTATAGTTCTTAAAGAGGATGAAGAATGGAAGGTTGTAGGATCAGATGACATCGATATCAATGTGTGCAAGTGTTTGGGTGAGGAATGAATTTCTTAGCTTATTGATGCAGCACCGCCATTTGCATGGAGCAAGGAACTAATAAGGAGCTGAAGAAGATAGAATTTTGATTTTATTTTTGTTGCATTTTATTTCAATTTTATAGTAATATTTGGATTGATTATGTTTGGAGTTGTCGGGTCAATGTTTGGGTCATATTTAGGTATTTCTTTTTGTATTTCTCTGATGGGGGCCGACCATTATTGATGGTAGAATACTTTGGGTCGGCCATATTCATGCTTGGAGAGTGTAAGCATTACTTGAGACTTTAAAGTGATGTAAATGGGATTAATTTGGGGTATTTTGAACTCTTAAGCATGGAGAGGCCCTAGGGTTTGGAGTGTACAATTTAAACCTTGTTATTTTTGAAGGGGTTAATGAATTTAGTTTTTATTCAACAAATTTTGTTTGTGCTTTGATTTTGGTGTGAATAACCTAGATTGATCTCTCGATGTACATAATTGTGAGAACTTGAGGCGTGCATTGCCACATGATTCCAAGGTACGTATAACCTTGATATATTTATGTTTTTTTTTTCATTTTTTTGTTATACATCATGTTTTCTGTGTTTAATGTTTTTTTTGTTTCGTGGTGTTTCACCTTCATTTTCAGCAGCTTAGACAACCTCGAAGTCAAATCACGCATTCGTGTCTCTGTTTTGATCTTGTGTCTTTCCACTGTCAAAAATATTTTAAATACCAAAAAAATTATTGTATTTATCTTCAAAAATCCTAAGTTACATTTGCCAAAGTGTTCTAAGCTCATTCAACATAATTTCATCATTGAAAGATCACATAAAGTTGTCACCATAGGCTTTCACTTATTTACTTGAGATCACATATGAAAATGTTTAATATTATTTTGATGACTAAAAGATGCTAACTAAATGTAGTATTTTTATGATTATTTACAAGTGTAAAGGTGACGCTCAAGACTGCATATCATAAGGGAATAATGTTGACGAGTCATTTGTTGAATTTTGAGAAAGAGTGGTTGAATACAAACTATGAAGAGATGTATTTCACAAAATTAATTTAATTTTGTGTCAGATAGATTTACCGTGAAAGCCATACATTTCCTAAGAGGTTTAATAAAGAAATCTAGACAAGAAAAAAAGATTTAATCTTTTTTGATCTTGAAAAGACCCGTGATAAAGTACCAATAGAAGTTTTTTGTAGAGTAAAAAATTTGTGCAGCATATTTTAATGTGTTAAAGATATATAATAGGGTTGTAATGTGTATTCAATTGCAAGAAGACTTGTCTAATAATTTTCTTATTACTATTGGATTTTATCAATGTTATGCTCTTAGATCATATTATTTGTTGATGATGTTTTGTTAAATGATAAGACTAGGGATATAATTCAAGCAAAACTCAAGTAAAACTCAAGTTGTGTTTTAAAGCACTACTCGAGCAAACCCTTAAAGTTCCATCTTTGTAGATCTAAAACATAATATATAAAGTGTAATTTAATCATAGTAGACACCATAATCTTGAGGACAACTATTGAGAACCATATAATTAATAAGAATTATATGTTCAAATACTTTGATTAACTATTCAAAATAATGGTGAAATAGTGGGTAGTGTGATTATCAGAATTTGAGAGTATTATGTGGTTGAAAAGTTCCACTCAAAATTAAGGGAACATTTAATAGGGTAGCTATACAGCTGACTATGCTATATGGGCCTGAATGTTGGCCAACAATGAAGAAACTATCGATTAATTAAGCATCATAGAGATGTGACTACTATGGTGGATGAGTGAGTATAATGAGTTTAGTCATGGAAAGTTTGAACTGACTCCAATAGTGTATAATATTAGAAAGTAGCAAGTTTGAACCGACTCTAATAGTGTATAATATTAGAAAATGCCATCTTAGTGGTTTGGGCATATTAAGAGTAGGCCATTTGATGCCCTGTTAGAAAAATTGAGTATAACAAATTTGCCTATGTTGAAGGGGAAGCGAAAGACCAAAACGGGCATGAGAAGAAACCACCATAAAGGATCTTTTTCTATTTGGAACTTAGTGTGGTTCAATTTGATCTTGCACAACGTAAATAAAGGATTCATGTAGCTGACCCCATAGTGAGAGTAAGGCTTAGTTTTGTTGTTGTTGGTGGTTAATTTTTTTTCTTAAAGCTTTTTAATGAATGATGTAACAATGTGATTAACATGAATATGTTTAGTAGATCTAAAGTTAATGTTATTGTTTCTTTATTTGTTGGTATGTGAAATTAAGGCACTAAGGCTTTAAAGAAAATAAAAGAAAAAATACTTTAGTGGCATCCATATTTTGTATGTACAAATGTTTTGATGATGGAGGTTCTTGGCTCATCAAATTATTGAATAAAATTTGAGAACTACAAGATGCTAGGTGAGTTAATGAGTGTTGTGATATCTATTTATAAGAACAAAGGTGATGTATAAGATTATATAAATTATGCAATTGATGGGCCTTTTCTCACTTAGGTTGTCATGTGTCACTAGAATCTTACATAATCAACTTTTTATTTTATGCTTGATAGATTGATTATAGAACATGTTTGATGGAAAATTTTTGAGAGAGAAAAGAAGACAATTGCTGGGTATTTTATTATGTAAAAGTGCATATATTGAAATGCAAAGCTTTTTTGGAAAGTCTTAAAAAGAAAATGTATTTCTATTTCCTATATTGATATGTGTTTGTGTTTATATATATATATATATATATATATATATATATATATCAACGTGTGTTCAAGCATAAAGAGGTTTGTCAAAAAATTTCTTAATAAAATCAAACTACATTAAAAATTTATAAGCTTTAAGATTGTATCTCTTTGCATTATTAATGAAAATTTTTACTGAGCACAATTAAGAGGTACTTTGGTGCATATTATTGTGATGATAATGTTCTTATTGATATGATTAGAGATGAGGTTAATATGAATCTCAAGTTATGGAGAACTATCATAGAATCTGAAGAGCTTATCTCAATAGATCTAAGTTGAATATATGGATTGCAAGTTTATTGTAAGAGAAGATGTAATATCAAGGTACGATATTTGAAGGCTATATTCTCTAGAAGAAAGAAAGAGTTTAATACCTTAGTTCAACCATACCAAAATGATGGAAAATATAGGGTAATTTGATTAACAAGGATTTGAGCAATCTGGATGAAATGGAGGAGCACTTTCAGGGTGTTGTGCGATAAAAAATTTCACTAACTTAAAATGAAACTTTCCAAAACAACTATAAAACCAAAATATTTAATGGGATAGAATTTATGTTTTCAAAGCAGAAGTATAATGATAAATCAAGTGTTGCAAAAATGAAAATTCTATGGTGAATGAGTGAGTATGGTCAAAAGGATATAATAAGAAATGAATATAGTTGTAGTAAAGCTGGAGTAGTTCTAGTTGAGGATTAATTAGAGAAAGTCATCTTGGTAGTTTGGGCATATTAAATGTAGATTGTTAGATGCTCTAATGAGGAACGTTGACTCAACAAAATATTTTCTAGTCAAAAGAAGAATTGGAAGAGTTAAGAGGCATGCTTCAAAACTAATAATAATGATGGTGGGAGAAATGTCGTTCAATGAAGCTGTGGGATGTGAAGGAGGAAGTGGAGGAGTGATGAACCCAATAAATATAGTTAAATTAGTGTTAATAGTTATGTTTTTCCTAAGTTTAGTTGTACTTTGATGCATATTTTGGCGGCATTTTAGGACCTTGGAGCTATATTTTAAGTTAAGAAAGAATCTGAACAAGGAGGGGCGCTGCAGCGCGCTATGGCACCCATCAAACAGAGAAACTGGCGCTATAGCGCGCCACGACGGATCCAAACAGAAAACTTGGAGCTACAACGCACCTCAGCATTTCGTTCCGGAGAGTCTGGCGCTACAGCACGCTGTAACGTGCTTAAATAGTGAGCCATACGCTACAACGCACCGCAGCACATTCCCAACAGAGAACTTGGCGCTACAGCGCGCCACAGTGCGTTTCCAATAGAGAGCAAAGCGCTACAGCGCGCCATAACACCCGACCAACAGAAAGCTCAGCGCTATAATGCGCCTCAGAGTGCGACCAACAAGGGCATGGCACTACCGCGTCGTAGCGCCCGCCTAAAAATTTCGACACTTTTCCTCTTCCCAAGCTGCATTGAAAAGGCAAATTGGCTTTACTCTTTCATATTCCCACAGTAGAATTTAATTTATAGCATTAAAAATCAGTAATTACCAAAGGAATAAAGGAATAAAGGAATAAAAAGTAAATGCCATTTCAACTCTCAAGATGGACACTTAAATGGCTGTATAATTTTTGGATGCTGCTGTGAAGGGTTATAAAAGGAAGAATTGAAGAGGAAGAGGGGTTCCAACCTTTCAGTTTCAGAGCTCTTGAACAAAAGCTGCTGCAATAACAAGTAGAGGAGTCCCCTACCCCAAGGAAGAAAGAAAGCTACACCCAAAGGAGAAGGAGGAACACAGGGAGCAAGGAACTAAATGAGATCTAAGAGAGAGAGATACAGGCGAACGCGGCAACTGTTCCCTAGTATTGTAATCTTTCTTTATTCCTTTTGATTTCTTGTAAAAGCCATGCAAGAGCTTATTATCTCTTGTAATTTTTCTTGTAATTTTAATTTAATGACAGCCTAAATTTTCCTTGGGGAGGGTTGAGCCTAAGCATGTAAAGATGTAAGGATATAATGTTATGTACTCTTCATTATCAATGAATGTTATTTTGTTCTTCATGTTTGGAAAATTGTGAATGAATGAATTGAATATTCTTGAACTGTAATATATAAATCTTGTATAAATGGTTTCATAGTTAAACCGTATAGAGTTCATTGATCGCTTAGTCATAAGGGTGCGTATTCTTGAGCGTTAACGCCGCGAATGTACGTGACAACATTTGTTGTGCGAAAACAGCTCATGCACAACCTTAGACTTACGCTGATCAATTGAGCCATGGGAGATATTAAAACTCTTTGAGCTCCATAGCTCATTCTTAAATACGAGGTGATAGTGCATGTTAAGCTTAGAACTAAGTGGCAAGCTCTTTGAACATCATAGCACATCATCTTGGCTAAATTGAGATACTGATGCGTGTGAGCCAAGAGCTACTAGTTGAGCCTCGTAGCTCACTCTAGATTACGCGAGATTTTAGAGCACTACGTGCTATGGGTGACGTGACAAACCCATCTAGTCTAGCAGAGAGCTCCTTAGTTAAACTTAGAGTTGATGCATGTGAGCTGTTAATGGAATCAAGTTCATGTGATACTCAACCTAACTTATAGTTTTATAACTTAGACATAAGAAATGAATTCATTAAATAAAGATCACATGAATGTCTATGTGCCGAAATTGAACCGTCTTGTGTTCACTTCTGAGCATTAGATAAGACTTAATTTACATTAAGTAATCTAACGAGAGAAGACTAAGTCTCTTGAGTATCAATTAATAAATTATTTCAATTCACTTAGCATGAAATTGAGAAGAAGAGTACTTGTATGAGCTCTTGTTTATTAGCATGTTGAAATCCAACTCCTTATTTTCTCTAAAAGCAGTTTCTAATCAAGAAACTTTGATATTGATATATAGGGCCAAAACAACAACAAATTTGGCACTTAAACGTTAGTGGAATTAAGCACACTCTAGGAACAAAACTGAACACCGTTCCCAGAGGACGATAAATCTCAGGATCTTACCATCATCTTCAGACCACGTATACTTGCGTGCAAGCGCAGACTGTGTATTTTCCTTCTGTCAAAATTTTGGCGTTGTTGCCGAGGAACGGTCTATTTGTTTTGTATTAAAGATAACTTAAGAGTAACTTGTGATTTAAGATTATAATACATATGCTTTTTATATTTCTATAATTAGATGTTATTTTAATTCTTTTTGTATTTATTATTTTATTTTCTCTTACATATTTCACATCTCTTGTTGTACTACAAAATCTTGTCAATTAAGTTGTGCATAAGTAGACATGATTTTGATAATTTTTTGTTTGACCCTGAAATCGAACAAACTTTATTGAGATTGAGAAGATTACAACTTAGAACTAATCCAATACAATTACCAATGAAAAACATAGGAGACAACTTGGGTGAGATTCACGAGCAACAACGAGGTAAAGCCCTTAGGGATTATGCATTGCCAACAGTTAGGGGGATTCCTCATGCGATAATAAGACCAAATGTAGAAGCCAATAACTTTGAAATCAAATCTTCAACATTACAAATTGTCCAAAATAATCAATTTAGTGGTCAAGCTACTGAGGATCCCAACTCACATATCTTTAATTTTTTGGAGATATGCGATACTTTTAGATATAATGGCGTCACTGATGATGCCATTAGACTAAGACTCTTTTCCTTCTCGTTAAGAGATATAGCCAAAAATTGATTCGGTTCTTTGCCTAGCGACTCTATTTGCTCATGGGACGATTTGGCTAGGAAATTTTTAGCAAAATATTTCCCACAAGCAAAGGCCGTCATGCTAAGAAATGAGATCTCAAACTATTTTCAGCAGGATGGGAAGAGTCTGTATGATAGTTGGGAACGTTTTAAGGAGTGCACAAGGCGCTGTCCTCATCACAGGTTCCCATAATGGATGCAGGTTCAAACGTTTTACAACGGTTTGAACGCACCCACAAAAATCTTGATCGATGTTGTTGCTGGTAGTTCTCTAAGTAGCAAACTCAGAAAGAGGTTTATGATCTCTTAGAAGAGACGGCCAACTATGCATATCAATGGCCTACTGAAAGGTTAAACTCTAATAGGAGTGAGTGCTAGAATAAATCTGAATCCACTAAAATTCTTGAACTTTAACGTGAAATAGCAACACTAAACCAAAGAATAGGGAAAATGAATGTGAACATGGTTCAAGAATTGAATTGTGAGTTTTGTGGAGGAGGATATGCAAATGAAGACTGTAATTCCAAGAATTCTTTTGCACCCTCTAACATAGAATAAGTAAATTTCTTAAGGAATAACAATAACAATCCTTACTCTAGCATTTATAATCAAGGGTGGAGAAATCACCCAAACTTCGCCTGGAGTAATGAAAATAACCAACAAAACTATCCCAATGCTAACAACCACCAAGCTAAACAAGGACAAAATTTCAATAATCAATCAAGCCAACACCAAAAATACCAAGAATCATATTTATAAGGAGCCTTCCACTTATTCTAGGCTGAAACTCAAACATTCATGCATAGGACTGAGCAAACTATAGGTAGGCATGAATCTTCAATCCAAAGAATTGAAACAACTCTCCGTAATATAGAAGTCCAACTGAGACAAATCTCTCAGCAATTAACCAATAGACAGCAGGGAACACTCTCTAGCACCACTGAAATTAATTCGAGAGAAACGGTCAGTGCTATTTAATTTGAGGGGAGTGAAGGAAATCTTGAAGATATTAGGAATAAGGAAAAAATTCACCTGGGAGTGAGGGGAATGGAAGAAACCCCTGTAATTTTAGAATTTGCGAATCTGGATTCAATGACCCTCCTAGGAGTTGTGATGAATGTTCTGGTGGGATTAGGAAGTTTTATAATTCCCAAAAAATTAAATTATTTGAGTGGGATAGGTGAAATGAAAATTCTATCGTCATCTTTGGATGATCCTTTGTAGCTAGCACTAGAGCCATCATTGATGTTGAGAGGGGAATATGATGGTCAGAAGAAATGGAAAAGAGGAAGAAATTGACTTAATGCATATTCTATTCAAACAAAAAAATATTAATTTGAGATGGCAAAAGAAAAATCATGTTAAGGCACCCGACTCTGAACCTGAAATTGAATGTGTGAATCTAACGGAGGTTGAATCTGAAGGAAATGATTGCACGTCAGCTGAAGGGGGGAGCGCTAAAGAAGTAAGGATTAAGAGAAAAAACTAGAAGAGGAAATAGAATGAAGAAGATGAAAGCAGATCTAAAAAATTCCTTAGATGATTTTGATTGCTCGAGTTTGAGCATGATAGGAGAAAACCCTGTTTGTGCTCACCCAAGTTCTTCAAAAATATGGAGGAAATTCCCCCTACAAATGCGATCTGAGCAAACTTAAACTGGTCGGGCTGAGGACGTAAAACCAAACGTTTTTTGGGAGGCAACCTAAAATCTGTTGATTAGTGTAGTTGAAATTTTTTTCTGCATTTTAGTTATATTTGATCATATATTTTTGCAATCTGTATTAGAATTCATTGGGGTTGTTATTCCTTGTAATATACCTAAATTAAGAACCAGCTGAAAATTCTGAACAAGGGAGGCACTGCAGCGGATTAGATCCGAAAGGTCCACGCCACGCGCGCTGAAGAGGATCATACCCGAGAAGTCCACGCTACAACACACCTTAATTGCTAAAAACTAGTCAAAGGCTGTTTGAAGCTGCCTTTTGGTCTCCTAAATGGTCAAAAATTCAATTCACATTTATGTGGTTTCTTGGGATCATTTTGACCATCCATTAGAAAGGCCTCATATGGCAGAATTCGGTGATAAAACAAACCCCTTGAAATGCTTATATATAGCAATGAAAGATGGGGCTGCTCTCTTACATTTCCCTGAAATCTCATCTTTTTCTTGCTAATTTTAAGCAGTCCGCTATCTAAAAATAATGACTTTAGGAAGGAAAGCAACATTTAGCAAGGGTACTGCTGCCTCAACTTCGGAAGGTAGCTTTGACAGCAAGAGGTTCTCCTCAATAGAGGCCGAGCAGCGCTACTTCCAGATTACGTCAAAGAGGAAGCCTATCCCAAAAGGGTTTGCCCTCCCTTGCCCTATTAGCCACACTGACGTAGCGAAAAGGGGCTGGGAAAACTTGGCAGAACTGCAGAGTGACACTTATCCGACCATAGTCCAGGAGGTCTTCGCCAATGCGATCGATGCAAATCGGCGTAAGATCTTCGTTCAAGGGAAAGTCGTAAACTTTGGGCTTGTAGATCAACAAATTTTATGAACTCGGAGCGGTGGCGAGCTGCTCCTACAACTAAACTTTGATCCTGCGGCTATAGCAAGGCACTCACCCAAAGTGATGCCAACTGGAGAGGCAACTTTACCAATATCCCTCGTGCCTTGCTGACTAACACGAGCAACGCTTGGCACGTCCTCATATTCAACTTAATAAAGTCATCTGGGCATTTAAGTGAGGTGACTCGGGCTATGGATGTTCTTATTTACGCTATCGAACGACTAAGAGGTATTCATATCTCCGGGGTAATCTTAGAGCGTCTCTGGCAAGCCCTAACTGGGCCTTGCGCAGCCTTCCCTTTTGGATCTTTGATAATTGGAATCTGCCTTGACCATGGAGTAAAGGTAAATAATAATGAACCGGTGATTCCTCCCCGCGGTCCTCTAACCCTTAGAAATCTGCACGCTCATTTCCAAGAGGTGAAGAGAAGCAAGGAGAGAAGGTAAGGGGAGGAAGGAGAGGCGTCAACTTCAGCAGGCCTAAACTCTATATTTAAAAATCTTCAAAAAGAAATTGCTAGATTCTAGGAGCAGCATAGATATACTAGAAAATTTGTGGAAGAAGACATGAAGTATTGCAAAATTATCATCTACCAACAATGTAGGTACAACCAAAACTTTCACACTGCTCTTGGGGAGATGCTTACAAATTGGAATCTACACGACGGGCTCGGAGAATCTGTCTTCCCACAACCTCCAGTAGTTGAACCTCCTCCAAATATCCCTTGGCCTAACTTTGAAGAAACTGATGAATAAAACATGTATTTTTTCTTTTGTTTTGTAGTTTTTCTTTTCCATTTCATTTGTTTTTCTTTTGTTGAGTAATCCACCATGGCTTAACCTTGTGCTTGTACTTTTATAAAACATCAATCGTATCATTTTTTGTGAATTGAAATCTGCACAATTATGCTCTCATTAGTAATTTGAAATTCTTAATAATTTTTGTTATTTCAACATATATGAGATTGGCAAGTTAATGATTATCATATGCTAGGGGCTCAGTAAAACTTGCTCGAGTCATTACCTTGCATTTTTTAATCAAAAACTCATGATATTTTGAAATTAAGTGCGGGGAAAACAAGGCTAGTATGAGTTAAACAAATAAATTCGTGGAATCAAGGTATGTGCTAGGCTTTCGTAGGACTTGCTGAATGTAATGCATGAAAATTGGAATGATGAAAATATCTCTCCCTAGAAAAAGAAAAATAAAAAAAAGAAGGAAATGAGATAAAAAAAAATCTCTCCCAAGCAAAAAAAAGAGAAAATTAGGATGAAAAAAAATATCTCCTGAAGGGTGATACACATTGCATTTCAAAAGAAGTACAAATTTGCACCAAATTTTTAAAGACCTCAACTTTGAATCAAACTCAAACAAAGGTCGGAAGTGTAACCACCCAAAGTCGTTATTTTGCAAATTAGGTCAAATTTCGACGCTGACATTAGAACCACGGGGAATTTCATTTTAGGGCAAGCAAAATTACCAATAGATAGAAGTAATTTTAAAGATCAAAGTGCCCTAGTTTAGGAAAAATCTGAAAAACGGAAGCTTTCGCCTTATTCTTGGAATTATTTAAATTATAAAAATAAAAAATATTGAAATATGTGTCTGAATTCATCGTTTTTAGTGTCGTTGTGTTAAGTATATTATTTAAACACTGCTCGAGAAGTTTCATCAAATTCTGAGCGTCGATTTGATCGTGGCAAATTTTCGAAGTTTTAAACCTCAAAAATTAAAATAAAATAAAATTTTGCTCTGAATCAAAGATTTTCGGCGCGAGGGTGTTCATAATGTTGTAACACACCTCAGTATCAAGTTTCGTTGGATTTGGACGCCAAACAGCGGAAAAATGCGATTAATTTAAAGTTTAAGAATTTCTTTTCTATTTCCTCTGCTTACCCTGTTTTCCCGATCGGCCCCCCTCCTGCTCTCTAATCGCAGGCTCTGTCGCGAGACAGAGCCTGCAGCAGAAGAAGCTTCCGCGCTTGCCTGCGCCGTTTTTGGCGCAGGCTGTCGGCCATATGGGCCGACCCCCCTTCCGCCTGCAGCGGAAGAACCTTCCGCGCCAGGAGGTTCTGGCGCATGCCAGATGCCATTATGGCGCTAAAACGGCGCACTCCTGCACCTATTTAAAGCTCCCCTGCCCTCCCCTTCTTCACCCACAACAGCCTCCAGCCAGCTCCCAGCAAGCGGCCAGCTTCTCCTCAGCCCTACCAGCCCCCGGCAGCCAGCGATAGCCCCCTCCAGCCAGCTCCCAGCAAGCGGCCAGCTTCTCCTTAGCCTTACCAGCCTCCGACAGCTAGCAAACAGCCAGCCCCCTCCTTCCAGCAGCCTCCGGCAGCCCCCGAAAGCCCCCGACAGCTAGCTATCAAGCCGCCAAACCACTTAGTAGCCGCTGCTAGCCAGCCTCTTGCCGCTGCCACCTTGGCCAGCCATCCGGCTACCCTGTTCTAATCCTCCTTTGATTTCCGACAATCCTAAAAGCTAAGGTATGAGAAGTTGGAAATGGAAGAAATTGAAAAGAACGCTTTCTTACTAACCTTATATGCACTGTTATACAAATTTTATTAATCATTCGCATTTTAATCATCCTCATTAATTAATAATGAGAACAATTCAAAATGCTATAAATGACTACTATTTTTATTTTAAGTATTCTTTTTATTTCTATCGTTACTCTTTTAATACAATAACATTATTATGAAATATGGACTTAAATCAATCATAAAGGAAAAAAGACAAAATAAAGAATAAATATAGAAATCACGAAATATCGCATCACTTTTAAAAGAGATTAATTTAAAGAAATATCGGGGACTTAAATGCAGATTGAGCGAACTGTCACTCATCCGAACTTTTGAACTCTTGAACTTAAAGACTAAAGGTACCCAGTATATGACTTATATTACATATTGCAATTTTCTATTACTGTTATGCGTCGCATATTTGCTTTGAGCCAAATTTATTTGAAGCTTGGTTGGTTATCCGGAACCAATGTAATATCATTCGGGGTTGTTACCGAAAAATGATATCGGTATCATTCGGGGTTGTTACTGGAAAAATGACATTAGTATATTCGGGGTTATTGCTGAAAAAATGACATCAGCAATATTCAGGATTGTTATTGGAAAATGACATCAATAACATTCGGGGTTGTTACTGGAAAAATGACATCAGTAACATTCAGGGTTAATTACTGGAAAATGACATCAGTAACTTTTGTCTTGTGATAATTATTTGTTACAGGAAATTGATTGCTTATTTTAGTGCTGTTGCCTTACTCATCCTGCATTTTATTTCCATCTTGCTTCTGCTAAACGCATTTTTATAAAATAATTTGTTATTGTGTACTGCTGTACTTAGAGTATTCTCTAATTATTGGAAATTCTAATTCCGGTATTATTTTCTGTACAATATCAGGTCAGGTGCTCATGGAAGAGGTTAAACAAGAACCTTAATTTTCAATGGATCGACAACGGCGCTGTTTTGCTTATTTTGTTTTTTTGTTTTGTACGATGAATGGCCTTGTAATATGAATTTCGATAAATGAAAAATATCTTTTACTTTTATATGCGTATTCTTTTTTTTTCAAATTGCTCGATACAATCTTGCGGTAAGTAGGCACCCGATGCCAGAACGATTTTTGCCAAACCGACATCGGGTCGTCATAGGAAGGTTTCTCGAAATCTACTCAAGTATTCACACATATTTTTAAAGCAAGGGAGAAAGGGTAGTGGATTGAATAGGTTAATGTTGAACCAAATGCATATGAGAAATCATCTTTGTCAAGTAATACATCATTGAATAAACTCTAAATTAAGAAGAAAATTTTCACAATTATTAAATTCAGAGCACGATTGTGTGAACCAAATATTCCAAAAAAATAATTCATTGCTTGCTCAAGGACGAGTAAGAAGTTAAGTGTGGGGGTGTGATGAACCAAACAAATTTAGTTAAATTAGTGTTAGTAGTTATGTTTTTCCTAAGTTTAGTTGTACTTTGATGTATATTTTTGGTTAAGAAAGAATTTGGACTAGGAGGGCGCTGCAGCGAATCCAACCTTAGAGGTTCGTGCTACAGCGGGTCGCGACGCCCAATAAATATAGAACCTGGCGCTATAGCGCGTCACGGCCGATCCTGACAGAGAACTTGGCGCTACAGCACGCCACAACACGCACTCAAACAGAAAGCCTGGCGCTACATTGGCCACAACGCGTTTCCAACAGAGAGCAAAGTGTTACAGCGCACCATAGCACCCGATCAACATAAAGCTCGATGCTACAGCGCTCCGCAGCACGCGACCAACAGAGGGCTTGGCGCTACAGCACGCCTTAGCGCCCGCCTAAAAATTCTGACACTTTTTCCTCTTCCCAAGCTGCATTGAAAAGGCAAAGTGGCTTTACTCCGTCATATTCCCACAACAAAATTTAATTGCTGGCATTAAAATCAGCAGTTACCAAAGGAATAAAGGAATAAAAAGTAAATGCCATTTCAACTCTCAAGATGGACACTTAAATGGCTGAATAATTTTTGGATGCTGCCTTGAGGGGTTATAAAAGGAAGATTTGAAGAGGAAGAGGGGGTTTCAACCTTTCAATTTTAGAGCGCTTGAACAAAAGCTACTGTAAGAATAAGTAGAGGAGAGTCCCCCACTCCAAGGAAGAAAGAAAGCTGCAGTCAAAGGAGAAGGAGGAGCATAGGGAGCAAGGAACTAAAGGAGATCCAAAGGGAGAGAGATACAGGCGAATGCGACAGTTGTACCCTAGTATTGTACTCATTCTTCACCCCTTTTGATTTCTTGTAAAAGCTATGTAAGGGCTTATTATCTCTTGTTGCTTTCCTTATAATTTTAATTTAATGGCAGCCTAAACCTTCCATGGGAAGGGTTGGGTCTAAAAGCATATAAAGCTGTAAGGATGTAATGTTATGTACTCTTCATTATTAATGAATGTTATTTAGTTCTTCATGTTTGGAAAATTATGAATGAATGAATTGAATATTCTTGAACTATAATATATAAATATTGTATAATTGTTTTCATAGTTAAACCCTATAAAGCTCATTGATCGCTTAGTCATAAGGGTGCACATACTTGAGTGTTAATGCTGCAAATGTACGTGACAATATTCGTTGTGCAAAAATAGCTCATGCACAACCTTATACTTACGATGATCAATTGAGCCATGGGAGATATTAAAACTCTTTGAGCTCCATGGCTTATTCTTAATTTATGTGAGGTGATAGTGCAAGTTAAGCTTAGAGCTAAGTGGCAAGCTCTTTGAACATCATAGCACATCACCTTTGCTAAATTGAGATGCTGATGCGTGTGAGCCAAGAGCTACATTGAGCCCCGTAGCTCACTCTAGATTACACGAGGTTTTAGAGCGATATGTGCTATGGGTGATGTCACATAAACCCATCAAGTCTAGCAGCTCATCTCCTTAGTTAAACTTAGAGTTGATGCATGTGAGCCATTAATGGAATCAAGTTCATGTGATACTCAACCTAACTTATAGCTTTATAACTTAGACGTAAGAAATGAATTCATTAAATAAAGATCACATGAATGTCTATGTGCCGAAATTGAACCGCTTGTGTTCACTTTTGAGCACTAGATAAGATTTAGTACATTAAGTAATCTAACGAGAGAAGATTAAGTCTCTTGATTATCAATTAATAAATTATTTCAATTCACTTAGCATGAAATTGAGAAGAAGAGTACTTGTATGAACTCTTGTTTATTGGCATGTTGAAATCCAACTCATTATTTTCTCTAAAAGCAATTTCTAATCAAGAAACTATGATATTGATATCTAGAACCATAGCAACAACAAATTTGACACTTAAACATTAGAGGAATTAAGCACACTCTAGTAATAAAATAGAACACCGTTCTCAGAGGATGATAAATTTTGGGATCTTATCATCCCTTATTACTTTAGATCACGTACACTTGCATGTAAGCGTAGACTGTGTATATTTCGTCTGTCAAGGAGCTTGAGGAAGGAGCGGTGGCTTTTGTTTTGCCACTGATGAAACAAGCGGCATGACGAACGATTTTGTAATAAAGATTTTTCGTCTGTGTATTATACACGCAAGTGCACGTGGTTGTCAAGTAATACAAAAATCGATGAATTCTTGAGTTTATCGTTCTCAAGGAATAGTGTGTGGTATATATACTAGTTCGTTTCTTCATTTTTAATGTTTAAACAATAAAAAAGGGTTGATTGATTCTAATGATTAAACTAGAATTATGGTAGTGTTTTTGATCAGTTGGAATAAAATGGGGAGAATTAGGTTTGAATATATGTTCTACAAGTGCCTTGTGCATGAGTTTTCGTCAATCCAATGTTTTAATAATTTATCCCTTTTTATTTATTAATTATTTCACTAATCAAGGGGCTGTAGTCAAAGGTTTTATTTTATTTGCAGGTTGCCCTATCTAGTGCTATATGGAACTAAATGAGGTTCACATTAAGTACATAGGTAATCTCGTGATCATTTAGTGATAAAAAATATCATTACGTCTAAGTGATAATATTTACAATTTTATTCTGTGATCATGTTATCCTAATCCATTCACAGCTAACACACATCTACTCTTAACTTAGCTAAAGGAAAAAGTCATGAAGCTCTATGAGTTTACGTCAAATCGTTCACGGCTTATTGTGCGTCGAGTTTCCTCAATTAATTTATGAGTGAGCAGTGAAGCTCTATGAATTGGTTATTCTTGGCTCACATACATCGAATTTCTGGACTTTAACTTAGGGATGAGCGATGAAGCTCTGTGAACTTATGTCACGTCATTCACGGCTTAACATGCTAAAATCTCTATACTTAAGTCTCGAATTGAGCTATGGAGCTTAGAGAATTGTTCTAGTTATTATTCACAACTCTAACGCATCAAATCTCTGATTTCAAGCAAATGAATGAGTGTGAAGCTCTGCGAACTTATGTCACATCATTCGCGGCTTTCACGCTTCTAGTTCACTTATTTTAAATCAGAGATAAGCATCTAGCTCAGTGAAGGTTTTACTATTAAAATCTTTTTTTTAATATTTTTATATTAATAATTAATTCCTTTCATTCTTTCTTTCATGAATAAACACATAATTTTCCAACACATAAAACATAATAAATTTCATTAATTTAAAGAGTTTCATACCATGCATAAGGACATATATACTACATAGTTCTCAACCTAACCCTCCCCAAGAGGGGGGTTTAGGATGTCATTACAATCAAATCAAAGAAAGAAATAAAGATGCAACACAATGAACTCATAGAGTTCTTACAATATAAGAAAATAGAAATAAACAGAGTTAGAGATACGATACAAGGGAACAACTTTCCAGCGTTCTCCTTGCCTTCTCCCCTTTCGGTTCTCTCTTATTCTTCTTTGTTTCTGCTTCCTCTTTCCTCTTCTCTGCAACTAACCTTCTTCTCAGGAAATCCTCTGAAATTATTATGTGGTTGCTAGGCTTTCCTGCCCCTCTTTAGGGGTCCAAAAGATCCTTCTTGTTTTCATGAGGCTTGCTTAAATACTCTCTTAATCTTCAGTTTATATGACTGAATCAGTTAATTCCTCCTCATTTCTTTAATTTATTTTTCCTTTTAATCAGTCTTGGAAGCTAGGGTTTTAATTGCTAATTCCAGGAATATTCTCCTTTGAAATTTTATTTTGGGAGTTAAAAGGGTTTAATTTTTACTTTTCCTCTCTTCAATCAGCCTTGAGAGTTAAAGCGATTAATAAATTAATTTCCTTGATCTCCCAACTATTTACTTTACTAGAGTTTCTGGATAGTGGGCACCAGGGCGCGCTGTGACACTTGACTTTCGCTAGGCTGGTGTTGCTGTGCGCTTTAGCGCCCAATTTTTTAATTGCATAATTGATCATTTCCCCTTTCTTTGCACAAATTTGTCTTTTGTGCTTGTTAAACAATAAAACACACAAAAATAGCTTAAATAAACAAATATCTTATCTAAAAATACTAATTTTTACTAGAAAAATATATATAAATATTTTGTTCATCACACTTCCACGCTCAAATTTTTCTTGTCCTCGAGGAAGCTGATCAAATGGTTTTCTCTAAGAAGAAATGCTTACTAAAAATATTAGTGTAATGCTAGTCTGAGTTCAATTTCTTTATGTTAATCATTGTAATTCTTTACTGTGGGGATTTATGATCCTTGTGTTCATACTTTCTCAACTAGGCAACTTTGGGTTTCATGAGACTCACCATAAATTGTCCTCACTTTTCTCTGCTTAATTTAATGACTAATTTAGAGTTGAGTATGAGAGTTGGTTATTGTTCAATCAAGACTTACTGCGGTTCATATTATGAGGATTTTTAGGTGCCATGCATGCTTCTGCTTATGAGATGTAATGTTTTTGTTTGAGGGATATACTTTTCATCATCCCTTATATATATATATATATATATATATATATATATATATCTTCAGAAGCTTAGCACCCCCCAATTCTGATTCACGTCAGTTCTTTCTTCCTAACAATGTCTCCCTCACACTTAGTTTGTTTCATCATTCCACTAAATTGAGAATTTTTATTGAACAATTTTCAAGTTTGTCTCCCTTTACCCTATTTTGTTTGGTTTTGATTTCTGCTTTCATAATTATCACATTTCCCCACTCAAGAACTCACTAATCTCTTATTGTTGTTACTTAGATTATGGAAGAACAAAAATTCTTATGAGCACTCCTTTCAATTTAGAAATATCATTGATAAATTAGTATCATACAAAAATGAGTAGGAAGTATAATACTAGGCTCCCTACAAACTATAATGAAAAGTAAAAAAAAAAACTAAAACAACAATAAGAAAAACTACCACCTGATTATCCTTGGGTTGCCTCCCAATAGCGCTTTGTTTATCGTCTTCAGCTGGACTTTTTAAATTCATTGTTTCAGCTATTTCTTTATAACTCCTTCCATATCTTGTTTATAGCCTTAGGGTGGGCACTAGCGTGTTCAGTTAAAGTTCAGTATTATCACTTGATGTGCTCCCTTCCTCTTTTTCTGCCAAGAATTTTTCTCAGAGTGTTCCTCTCTAAAATCAATAAGTATAAAATTTTTAATTTTCTTTTTTCCTTTCATCATTTTCTTTTTCTTTATTAATATAGGTCTGTTCTTTTCTCCCATTCAAGTTCAGCACTAATCTACTCATCCTGTTCCATATTTAAGTCTTCAAAGCTCTTTTCATTACACTTTTTTTCATAATTCGATTCTTCTCTTTTTCTTTCTCTCCAATTTAAATATACCTTTTTGCATTTGTTTAGCACATTCATTAGGTCAACCTCCTCTTCTTTACCATTTACTCTAATTTATATTATTCTCCTTTCCACATTAATAATCACTCTAGTTGTGACTAAAAATGGTCTTTCAAAAATGATGGTCGAATTCTGATTCCACTGGTCCAATTCACAGATTATAAAGTCAGTTTGTATTTTAAAACTTCCAATTTTGACTATCATATCTCAAGCATGCGTATTGGAGTCATAGAGTCTAAATCTGCAAAAGGATTACAGGAGTGTCTTGCATTCCTTTCAACCCTAACTGCTGGTAGATATGATACGAACTTTATAGTTATCGACGCCCCTAGATCACACAAGGGATCTATGAAGATCTCTCTTACTATCGCACAAGGAATATTAAATTTACTAGGGTCCTTCAGTTTGGGTGGCACCAAATCTCTATAGTGTGTATTCTCAAATCTACAGTAGATGATTCCTCTTAAATTCTTTTCATATTCAGGTTGCATTCTAATTGGATTGTTATTGCCATTATCAGATTCATTCAACACTAATTTTTTTAGCTCTTCCCCTAAACTTACATCGTTAGTTTGAATGACTCTCACCGTCTCCTTAGCATTAATTTCAGTAGAGCTAGGGAGCATGCCTTGGGGTCTGTTTGTCAGGTGTTGTGAAATTTGCTCTAATTGCATCTCAATGTTTCTCAAAGTTACCTTAGTTCATTGAATTGAAGCTTCATGACAAGTCAGGGTAGCCTCTGTCCTCTGCATGAACTGAAGTGTTTCACCCTTAAATGCATAGAAAGAGTTTTGTAATCCAGACTCTTTTTGTTTATATGTTTGCTGTCCAGGGTTGTTAAAATGATTTACTTGATGATTCTATTGTTGATTGTTTGACTGATGATTGGTTCCAGCATTATTATTATTATTGGAAAATTTTGGGTGATTCCTCCACCCAGGGTTATAAGTATTCTAGTATGGATTGTTTTGAGTTTGAGGGAAATTGTTATTGTTTTTCAAAAAAATTATTTGTTCAGTATTCGAAGGTGCAAAGGGGTTATTTAAGTTGCAATTCACACTTAGATGCCCCCCCTACAATTTTTGCATGTCACTTTCGTAGTTGCGTTAACTGGCATAGTTACAAGTCTTTGATTTAAGGACATAATTTCTCTCTGAAGTTGTCCTATCTGAGTATTCTCAGTCATATTAACTTGCTCTCTCCTATTCTGATTTAGCCTCTTAGTAGGCCATTGGTATGAGTTTGTTGTCATTCCCTCTTAATGTTCATAGGCTTCTTCTTGAGTATACTGTTTAAAGATCCTCTTGAGGCCGCATCTATTAGAGTTATAGTAGGTGCATTTAGTTCATTATAAAATGTTTGTACTTGCAACCACAATGGAAACCATGGTGCGGGCAACATCTTAGGAGTTCATTAAACCTTTCCCAACTATCATAAAGCATTTCTCCCTCTTGCTGGATATAATTGGATATTTCATTCCTTAGCCTAACTATTTTTGCCAGTTGGAAGTATTTTACAAGAAATTTTTGTGCTAGCTCCTCCCAAGTGGTTATGAAGTCACTTGGTTGTGAGATTAATCAACTCTTAGCTCTATTCTTAAGGGAGAATGGATATAGCCTTAGGCTATGGCATCATCAGTGATGCCGTTGTACTTAAAAGTATCATAAATTTCTAAGAAATATGAAATATAGATGTTTGGATTCTCACTGGGCAGTCTACAAAATTGAGAATTTTGTATCATTTATAAGGTTGTCGGTTTGATCTCAAAGTTGTTGGCCTGAATATTGGATCTTACTATTATGTTCAGTATACCTTCTACAGCTATTAATGCATAATCCCTAAGGGCTCTCTGATGTGCTGGTGTACTTCTCCTAGGTTGTTTTCAGCCATTTGTCTCCAGTTCAGTTCTAATTTAAATTGTGCTCTAAGTTGTCTTATGGTACGCTTGATTTCGGGATCAAAATTCAATTTTCAATTCCTCTATTTCGCATACACTACCAGATCACACAATACAATTTAGTTATATTCCAGATTTTATATTTTTGTTTTTAACTAAGCACACATAGATAAAGAATTTTTTGTAAAAAGGTGTACACACAAATTGAATAAAAGAAAATAATTAGAAAAACTAAATTAATAGAAATAAACAAAAATAATTATATCCACGAGGAAAAAAAAATGAAAATGTGTTCAAATCACTAAATTGGAAGATTTCTCTGATATTATTCACTGTTCCCCAGCAACGAGACCAAAAACTTGATGGATGATTTTCTAATAAATATTTTTGTCTATGTATTACACGCAAGTACACGTGGTCGTTAAGTAATACAAAAATCTGTGAATTCTTGAGTTTATTTAAGGAATGAAATATATGTATATTAGTTAGTTCTTTTTTAATGTTTAAACGATCGAAAAGAGTTGATTAATGCTAATGATTAAACTAAAATTATGCTAGTTTTTTAATCAATTGGAATAAAATGGGGAGAATTTGAATATATGTTCTGCAACTGCCTTGTACATGAGTTTTTGTCAATCCAATGTTTTAGTCATTTATTCCTTTTTATTTATTAATTATTTCACTAATCATGGGGCTGTAGTCAAAGGTTTTATTTTAATTGCAGTTTGCCCTACTTAGTGCTATATGGAACTATATGAGGTTCACATTAAGCACATAGGTAATCTCGTGATCATTTAGTGATAAAAAATATTCGTATATCTAAGTGATAAAATATATAATTTTATTCTGTGATCATGAAATTCTAATCCGTTCACGGTTAACACGCATCTACTCTTGACTCAGCTAAAGAAATGATTCATGAAGCTCTGTGAGTTTGTCACATCGCTCACGACTTATCGTGTGTCGAGTTTTCTTAATTAAGTTATGAGTGAGTAATTAAGCTCTGTGAATCGGTTATTCTCGGCTCACGTGCATCGAATTTCTGAACTTCAACATAGAGATGAGCGATGAAGCTCCGTTTACTTATGTCACATTATTAACGGCTTAATATGAAGAAATCTTTGTATTTAAGTCTTAAATTGAGCTATGGAGCTCAGAGAATTGTTCAATTTATTATTCACGGCTCTAACTCATCAAATCTCTGATCTCAAGCAAATGAATGAGTGTGAAGCTCTGCGAACATATAAAACATAATAAATTTCATTAATTTAAAGAGTTTCATTACATGCACAATGATAGATACATTACATAGTTCTCAATCTAACTCTCCCCAAGAGGGGGGTTTTAGCTGCCATTACAACCAAATCACAGAAAGAAATAAAGAGACAATACAATGAACTCATAGTTCTTACAAGAAAAGAAAATAAAAATAAACTGAGTTAGAGATACGATACGAGGGAACAACTATCTAGCGTTCTCCTTGCCTTCTCCCTTTCCGTGCTCTCTTCTTCTTCCTTGGTTTTGCTTCCTCTTTCATCTTCTCTGCAACAAACCTTCTTCTCCGAAAATCCCTTTGAAAATATTTTGCAGCTGCTAGGGTTTCCTGCCCCTTTTTAGGTGTCCAAAAGACTCTTCTTGTTTTCTTGAGGCTTGCTTAAATACTCTTTTAATCTTCAATTTAGGTGGCTGAATTAATTGATTTGTTCTCTTTTCTTTAATTATTTTTTCTCTTAATCAGTCTTGGGAGTTAGGGTTTTGATTGCTAATTCTTGGCATATTCTCCTTTGAATCTATTTTGGGAGTTGAAAGGGTTTAATTTTTTACTTTTCCTCTCTTCAATCAGCCTTGAGAGCTGAAGGGATTAATAAATTAATTCCCTTTATCTCTCAACTGTTTAACTTTACTGGGGTTTCTGGACAGTAGGAGCCAGTGCGCACTGTTGGCGCTTGACTTTCGTTGGGCAGACGCTGCGGCGTGTTGTAGCGTCCAGCTCTTTAATTGCATAATTGATCATTTCCCTTCTCTTTGCGCAAATTTTTCTTTTGTGTGGAAAAATAACAAAGCACACGAAAATAGCTTAAAGTAACAAATATCTTATCTAAAAACACTAATTTTTACTAAAAAACATATATAAATATTGGGTTCATCACGGCCGGAGGGGTTGGAGGAAGTTGGAGAATGATGAACTGGGGCGAGTTCAAGGATTAGCATTGAGTGGGTGCGTTGTGAAATATTCCGCAGGAGAAGAGGGTCGCAAGTGTGGTTTAAGTTTTGACGTCTGATTTCTGCCCATTGCCAATTACTGTCACCTACTTGGAGTTTAACAAGAGGCTATATTTAATAGAGCACAAAGGAGACAATTGATTCATTTAGCTGGCAGCGCCTTATGATTATGGTTTGGCTTGTTGTTATTGTATTTACTAATTATTAACTCCTTAAATTATATTATCTTTTTAAATCCCATTTATATTATAAACTAGATCCAATTTCAAATGTGATTTCATTTTATTTCGTTTCTCATACTCTTTAAGATTGGTTACCAATTCGGGGTAGGGACAACGCTGACGGTTTTAGCTGATGACATTTTTTATGATTGGGTGATTTTCTCTACAATTTTTTCCTGCTGAGTTTCTTAGCTGATTATAATATCATTATTTAAAATTATTTTGATTATCCAATCATTATCACTAGGAGAAATCTTTGGTTGTATCATTTGAATAATATCATAAAAGTATTTATTGATGTAAACAGAATTTGAAACCAGCATATGCAGCTGTACTTGAGATGCTGTGATTTTAGGTGTTGGCATTGCCTCCGTTTATAATTTATAAAATGAAGGTTATAACTGTAAAGTTTTGCTCTTCTCTGTCTAAAGCACAATAGAGGTTCTAATACGTGGGAATGGAAGTAATGAAATGGAAAAATCTCAGTAATTACCGTTGGAACCAATTGAAATCCGAGAGATAAAGGTTGGTAATTATATCATGATGTAAATACTGCATCCATAGTCACAAAACATACTTATGGACATATTATGACATTCATAATGAAGTATTGAATTTCTTAACAAATCAGCGATGGATTTATTCGTCTTTCTTTTCCATATGTTCCGTTCAAGGGCCCCTTCAGGAGCTTTTAGCTAATAGTGCATTGCAATTTTGACCCATGGAAGCGTATGGTTATCTCTTACCACTTTGCAAATTCTTACATCGGAGAGCTCAGTACTTCGATAACGATGTATAAATTGTGATCGTGTTGTGTTGCCTTATAAGTAGAGAGTGGACTGGCATGATTGCATTTGATATTAACTTTATGAGCTTGCAAGGAATCAGCATCAAAATTTTCACAATATAACCTTTTTTTTTTTTTTTTTTGTGTGTGTGACCGCTTAGATTGCTCTTGAAATGCTTTAGTTGTAATATTAACCAGGCATATTAGAACTGTATATGTTTGGGAAACATTGTAAGACATAATTTATCATTGTTGTTAAAAAGTGGTTAGTAACTCATTCTGGTGGTCTTGCGATGCTAATAATGCATACTGGGACCTAATGGTACAGGTCCTTATGATATTGAGACGAGTTTGATTTGCTACTGTTTTTCCGAACTGCACCACTAGCTTCTTCAGTGCATTTAAAACAAATGAAAATACCACTGTATTTGTGGTATTGATTTTTAGCACTATTAACAAATGAAAATAACTTTTTCTTTATTTAATGGCAATATTTTGTAAAGTCAAATGGGTTATCCAATTAGTCCATAAGGACAGATTTTTAAAGGCTCAATTGCGCTAATTATAATGGCGCTTGGGTTGGGGGATATAGACCAAATAAATTCCTGGTTATCCATCTTCCCATTTATGAATAAGCTTGTTTTCATCACTTCTCACGATAATATTAAAGAGTGGCTATCTTATGAATAATCTTGAATCACGGATATGTGAAAAAGGTGATGCTTGTTAATTTGGTCCATTAAATCCCTTTATAAATATTGGATAGCCTAAAATTGTTTGGTTTTATATGGTAATTTCAATTTGGATTAAATTGGTTATAATAATCCATTTAACACTCTTAACTATATTGACAAAGACAATTTTTTCAGCGTTGGAGGTTCAATTAGTGTATAGTTTCTTGGATTATTTAAGATTTAAACCATTACCAAACTAATTATTATTATTATTATTATTATTGTTATTATTATTATATTAAAAGAAGTTGAGTTTTATTGAGGCAAGTATATGACCGGTGGAATTTGAACTTTTGATCAGTCAATAGTTTTAATATAAGAACCTTAACTGTTGGAATGATGAAAAATGAGATTCATATATTGAGTCCCAAATAGTTATGATAAGGCTAATTATATTACTAATTGAACACCGAAGCCAATGAAATTGACAGTTGTATTTCAGGATTCTGTTGTAATGCTTTGAACTGGTTATGCAGTTCATTAGAGATGGAAGAAATGAGGGATGACACATTCAGCAATGCAGACATTATTACTCTGCAAAAGGAATGGGATGAGGTTTCCTGTCCTATCTGTCTTGATCATCCTCATAATGCTGTTCTCCTTTTCTGCAGCTCGCATGAAAAGGGCTGCAGATCTTACATATGTGATACCAGTTACAGGCATTCTAACTGCTTGGACCAGTTCAAAAAATCAAGTTTAATGCAAGAGGATATCTCTTCTCCTTCCAATTCTCTAGCTGAAGACAGCTCGGCTGTTGAACTGAACCCTGCAGAGAGCAGTGATGGGATCATGACTGGCAGTTCTCGATCAATTGATGGAATGCTAGATTCTAACAGCCTGAAATGCCCTCTTTGCCGAGGAATGGTTATGGGATGGACGATTGTTACAGAGGCAAGAGAGTACTTGAACCTTAAGCCAAGGAATTGCTCTAGGGAATCATGCTCATTCACTGGCAACTATATGGAGCTGCGAAGGCACGCTAGGAGGATTCACCCATCCACAAGGCCTCTGGACATTGATCCGTCGAGACAGAGGGCCTGGCGCCGACTGGAAACCCAGAGGGAGCATGGTGATATCCTCAGTGCCATCAGATCCGCTATGCCGGGCGCGATCGTGCTTGGGGATTACGTCATCGACAATGGCGATGCTTTTTCTCGCGAGCGCGATTTTGGCGGGTCAGACGGGCCCTTGTTGTCTACATTGTTTCTGTTCCATATGATCAGTAGCAGCCGATTTGGATCCCTTGACGAGGCTAGAAGATCGTCCAGGCCTTGGAGGACGCATCGGAGATCTTACGAGCCACGCGATGTGTGGGGAGCTAATCTCTTGGGCCTGCGTGATGATGTTGTTGTTGATGCTGATGAATTCAATATGGATGATGATGATAATGATGTTATGATTCCAAGGCGGCGCAGGAGATTCACTAGGGCTCGGCGTAACGAGGACAGTCATGATGAATGATGGTGATATCTCTGGTAATTAGTCTCTGAACAGTTAATGCCCTCCTTTATTCAAATAGAACAAGGCTGGCGCTCTATAATCTTATGCTGTTTGGAGGCACCTTGGCAAGGAGGAATAGATGCCCATTGTGTCAATCTGCCGTCCTGAAGCTGTTGCAGAACTTTGGCATTTGGAATGTCAGGTGGTGAAAATTTGAAATTGTTTATCGGGTGTCGCTTCCATTTTACCTGTTTATATCTTCTGCTGAAACATTTTCTTTAGGTTGAATATTCTCTCTTTATATATATATATATATATATATATATATATATATATATATATATATGTATTTATGCATGTATATGTATATATGTAGCCGGTCTTGAGATGGAACTGCAGGATTGGAAGATGTACATACATATTTAAGCATGGATATGCATCACTAGTATAGATACTATGTTCTGCATTGTTTGCACTTTAACATTTCATATAGTTGGGATGCTTTTGATCCTTCGAATATTCTGGGTGATGAGTTTCTCTTTCAGCCTTTTTAAGTTCTACAGATATTGCTTTTCTTAACAAATTTAACCTTTTTTGAGATTCATAATGCCTCAGTTGGTGCAATTTGAATTTTGTATTTGAAGTATAAATTAAAAACCTCTATCCATTGAATTATAACACCATTTGCACCACTTTTAGCTTTGCATAGGCTGCCTAATAACACATTATTGAATTTTTTTTTTTTAATACTAATAGTGAAAGGGATTATATATATATATATATATATATACAATGGAAGGACTAATCGGTTAAAATTACAAAAGAAAAAGAAAAATAAATGAAATAAAAAAAAAAACTGATAAAATGTCTTCTAAATCTAAAAGATTATTCATTTAAAAACAAAAAAATAAAAATGACACCAACATGCAAACATATAACAAAGCCTACAAGATAAATAGAACCTTTGTATCAGTTCAGAGTTTGAATCCTTCTCATAAGAGTGGACTCGTAGACCCTTTTCCTCTAACTATAATACCACTCTGTTCCTTTCTTTTTGTTCTTAAACTCCTTCCAATCAAAACTTCTAAACCTGCTCAAGACAGTTTACATGGCTTCTCCTGAACAAAAAAGCTTGAATCAAACACAGAACAAGGTATATTAAAAGATAAAATAAGGTTAATTAGATCTCAACATTCTTAGAACCTTTTATATTCTTACTTAATATATCACACATGCCTTTACTAAAAGATAAAATAACATATTTATGTGGGTTTAATGAATTGTAACAACCCATGGTTGTTATCACTCTTAATTATGATAAATAAAAGTCTAAATTCACTTGCATTATATTCAAAACATCATTAGGAGCTTACTTGTGAAATTAGGAATCAATCTTAACAAAGGGGAACTTTGAAATATTTTAATATTAATTTAATGCTCAGAATCTCAAATATGATTGTATATTTGGATTCATTACATAGAAATATATGTGAAAGTTTAATAATTTTTAATTTTGAACTTAAAACGGTTAAAATATTCACAAAATACAAATTATATTTTTATTTAAATTTAACTACAAAAATTAAATTAAATTTAATTAAATAAAATGATTTTAATATTTAGATTAAATACTGCAGAAATATCACGCTCCAAACCGAACACGGAACAACGAAACCGTCAGATCGCAGATGTTTTACATTTTCCAAATTTTATTGAGCGGCTGTGATTCAATCCGTCATTTAAAATCACTCAGCCAAAATGGTGGTAGTTGTATGAAGGTAGCCAATGATTATCTGTTGCATCAGACAATGTCGAACTATTCACAACTTAAATACATATCGAACGATGCTGATCGAATCTATGAATTGACGTCATCTGTGCCGAAAGCGAGCCGTTACTTGATTTATTAAAACCCGGTGGACTAGTTCAGCTCGAGCTGCACCGAGACAAACTCGGGTTTGACCGAGTTCTGGCACTATTCGGGACCAAATTGGGTTCAACCATTTAACCAAATAGCTTGATTTTGGTACATATGGATTCCTCTCATTTAGGTCCACCATAGATAACTTTAATTGAAATTTGGTGACTTGCACGGAGCTAATTTTAGAGAGATCCAAATCTACATTCTTAAGCCTTATTTTTAGGCAGCCATTTGGTTTCAAGCTCATTTAATCTTATTCTTAGGAATATTCTCAACTAGTAAACAAAATTTTGAGAGATTAGAGGCATATTTTGCACCTCTTAATCCCTACCATCCAATCCTTCTATGGAAAAATCACATCCATTGGAGCCCCATCTTAAGCTCTCCATTTATCTAATAAAGGTGGCCAACAATTCTTGGATACTATCATATATCCAACTAATTTAAAGCATCATCCAATGTTCAAAAACCCCCTCTATTATTTCTCCCGTATCTCCTCCAAACTTAAAAGCTTTCATCCAAATTCTTCCAAAGAGTTAAGGAACACCATTGAAGAGTCAAATCAACCGAGACAAAAGGCTTCAAGCTTCCATAAGTTGTCATCAAGATGTTTGTAACAACCTAATATTGTTATTCAGCCTTTAGCAGTCAAATCACTCTGTAATCATTTCCATTAGACTCTAAATGGTATTTAGAGCAAAGTCTGAAAATTTGGAGTTAATCGGAGCTCATCGAATAATTTGAAAATTTTAATATATTTATCAAAATTAAAAAATTATGATAATTAATTTGATCTCCAAATCAAAATCAAAGTTCACCAATGAACTCCTCACCCCCAAAATAACTAGGAGTGAAAATTTGGAAAGTGTTGAAAGTCATAGAAATTTTCTGAATCTTTTATTATATTTTAAATACTCAAAAATTAAAATAATTAAATAGACATATGATTAAAATTCTGACTTCATTTTTAAGTTCCTCACCCCCAATTTAGCTACGAGTGAATTTTTATTTATTTTTTAAAGTTCATTTCACTTCTTAATTTTTAATTAAATAAAAGGTATATTAATTTATTAATTAATTAAATTTATTAAGTAATTATCCGTCGTTTTTAAATTAACTCACTCCATCCGATCAAACGACGCATTGATCAGCATCGTTCAATCGGATCTTTTGACCGATCCGATGGTCAAAAGACTGTCTTCCCCGCTGAGCAACGCGTGGCTCGCGTCGCTAGCTCACGATAATGGAAAGCCACGGAGTGGATCAAACCACCATCAATCTCTCAAATCAAGCCCATACCATCTCCTTACTTTATCTATACGCATCTCGTTTACTTCGTAACAAAAATTGGCGATCGAGGCAGCTTCTTCCCGAGTCTTCGCAAGGACCCTAAATGCGAATTAGATACTCATCATCTCCCGTATTTATATGAAATTTTTAGTTTTTCACATTTTGATATCCTATTCCATGATGTTGTGATCAATTCGAGCTGCAATCGGGATCGATCGAGCTAGATTATACATAATTTTTCGCTCAACGCTACAGTATATAACAACACAGAAACCCTAGATTTCTAGGGCATCACCTTTATCGGTGGTAGAGGATGATCTAGATTGGATGTTTGGGTTCAACAGGTATGTCTGAGCGAGAACTTGCGTTTGGTATGCAGCTTAAGTCCTAATACGCTCTATGTGTCGAATTAAGCAAAGCCCTAGTTCAGAGTCTCCGTCGTTCTGACGGGGAAGAACTTAAATTTTGGGCCAGGCCGGATTGAGTCCGACCAAGTGATCCATCCGTAAGCAATGGGCCGCATGCACGCAGCCCGAATCATAGAAGCGCAAAAGGCTTCGGCTTGTGCGTAAACTAGCCGAGTATAGGGATTTACAATAGTAATAGTAAAAACATATTTAATAAGTATAATTTAATTAATTCAAATTTTTAAACCCCATAAATACAAAAATATAAGTTCAAATATATTGAAATTATATGTCAATGATCAGAAAATTCCATAAATATTAATATGAGGTTAACTTTACATCTTGATAATTATTTATGCTAATCACCTTTTGGTGATCATTAAAGATGATTAAGCCTTGAATAAGTTATATGGCATCCAAATTAGATATTTTTACTATCCTTGCAATCCTTATGACATGAGGATCATTTAAGCACTAAATTGATTATCATTTGGATGCTAATTAGAAAAAATCATATTCTTAACACTTCTTTCCTAATAATGAAGAAATTTTATATGTATATTATTTGCCTCTTAGAAATTAGGACAGTAAAATTTGAGTTAATCCAGTTCTTAACTAAACCCTAAAAACATTCTAATGGAAGAAATTGTGCATTTTTGGGTTCATTAAACTCCCTAGAGAAAATATTAAACCTTAAAGAGTTAGAATAAGAAATTGAGATCGAAACTTATGATTGAAAATTGTATTTAAACTCAACCTATTATACATGATTGAAACTAAATATATATCTCCCACCAAGGTTGTAACTTCTTGTCCCATCGCTGTTCACAACACTATATCATTAGCGACAAAATTGTTTATTAACTAAATAATAAGGATCTCCTCCTACTTAATACTTCGGTATGAGCACCAATAGTTAACCCAAACCATTAATCATATGAGGTGCAGAAGCTAAGGAACTCCATCATTAATCAAGTTAAGTATTTCATTAACATGATTAACAATGCGAGTCTGTTAAATTGATGATCACAGCACAATATATGTAGTATAGTATGCACATGTAATAGAGTGCGAAAGCTAAAATAGTATCCATTCATTTATTCATCCAGAAGTTGTAAGTAAAAGACATACACCTTAGAAAAGAAGATAGAAAATATATCCATATATGATTACTTATTACAGACCTTAATAAAATTATAAAAAATAACTCTCATCTCACTAAACAAAAGAACCCTCAAGGATGAAGATCACCACAGCTACTCAGCAACACCGCGCTTCACATTATCTTTAGTCTCCTACAGCTTCATGAACAAAGGTTTTTCAAAGCAACTTAAATCTGACAGCCGGTTTCACAATGCCAGGGCCCTAGCCAAAAAAGAGAAAATCTTACTTAGCCAATAAGTCTAAGTATATTTTAGGCTCACTAAAATCCATTTATTTAAATTACATTGATATTTTGCTTTAAGTAATAAATAAATAGTAAACTCAACTAAAGCAAAACTACTGGCACTAGTACTAAAAAGCACTAAAAACAAGTATCTTAACCAATACCATAATGCAATAACTAAATATATGCATTCTGAATTGAATTTACAAATGAACTGAACTGAAATGCACTTCATTGGACATATGCAAAACCAATGTGCCCAATGCACCCACAACACACACACACACACACATATATATATATATATATATATATATATATATACATATATATATATATATATATACATACACATATTCATATACATGTGCCCAACGCACCTGAATGCAAGTGAGCCCAACCCTTTCGAAAAGAAATGAGCCCAACGCTCCCACAAATAAATGAGCCCAACGCTCCCATAAGCAAATGAGTCTAAGGCTCCCAAAAATATATGTATGTATATGTATCATGCATATCCGCTTTGTGCACAATGCACCCAAAAACACATGTGAGCCCAGTGCTCTTGAATTCAATAGAATTATGCCCACTTAGTACCTGATCAACCATGGCATACTTATACATGATATGCCAACCTAAATATGCCTGAATCTCCTGACTGAATCACTGAGTATGAACTGAATATTGTATGCAACTAAATGCAGAAATCATTGAAAACAATATCCCTTTTTATTATCTACTTAACTTGAATCTGAGTAGCCATTCTTGATACTAAGACATCAACAAGTTTTAGCCTAATCATAAAGATTAACAAATCTGATCAGCTATGTAATAATTAATTTAATTAATAGAATAATCTTAACAATTATGATCTGAATTATATTCAATAAAGCAATCTCAATAATTCTTCTAATTCATCTTAATGAATCGACAAATTATACAATCTTAAAATCTTAAGCTTGTATCAGAACTAATTTATTGAGAAATCAAACCTAAACTAAGTCCTTATTAATCTACACTTAAAACTACCATATGGTTCTAAGGGATTACTACTAATTCAGACTTAAGAACTAATCCACAAAGTAGGATTATAAACTAAGCAAAGATCTAAGGCTTAAGAATATTAGAAGGCTTAATGATTCTAAATATATAACCCAAACAATCAAACTTAAGGTTTTAAGGCTAAATCTTCACAATTCTACCTTAAAGGCTAAGATTAGAGAATTTTAACCACAAAACTAAGCTTACTAGAAATCTAACCAAACTAAGTGAATATCATCACTTAATAAGGAAGGCAATCAAGGAAGGGTACTAACATTTAACTAATTTGAATGTAATCTTAAGGAATTAAAGGCTAACTCCTAAGTCATAACATATAACTTGGCACTTAAAGATTCTAAAGCTAAAGCAAACTACTACTTAGCATATAATATCACACACTAAGCATATGCTAGCTAAGGATCAAGGATCCTAAAGGTTCTACACTCAAGTAACATTCATCACTTAAGGAAGCTTAGGCTAACTAGTTAAGTCACTATAAGACTTAACCAAGGCTAAAGGATAACTAATACTTCTAATTTAATAAATTAGAATTCAGAGGTTTGGCATCAAATAACTAAAGTTATTTTACCACTTAAACAATAAGGATCTAAGTTAAAGGACTAGCACCATTATTAGATTAAGTCTAATAATAAAACCAAGGTATTGGCTACTACGCTCTATACATGAAATTACACTTAAATGTCATCTCTATTTAATTATGTGTAATCTCACCCTAAGGAGGAATTAGAATGAACTAATAATAGAATTAATCTATTATAAAGCTTCTACCACTAAAGAGATATTCATATCTTGAATTCTCCAAAGACAACAAGAATAAATACCCAATTTAGATACTTAACATTAAAAGGCATGGGGAAAGCAAAATCATCAAGTCACATAATGTGACTTAACAACAAAAAGTTCTAAAATTACTAAAGACTACTCATACAGGCCATAAACTATGACTTGATCATGGTAATTGATTCACTTAATTGGATAGGTACTAGGAAGCTTAAGGATATATTTAGGCTACAACTATAAGTCATAATTCATGACTTATGCCAAAAGTTTAAAGCTATAAATTACAAAAATTTAAATCAAATATTGGGAATAAAGTGTTCATGTCGAAATGAGCAACTAGAGACTCTAAATGAGACATTTGGTCAAGGAAAAGTTGCTACATATTATTTCAATTGGATAAGAAATGAATTTCATATTTAAAAATCATTTTTATATTTATAAAATGCATGATTTCATTATAACCAATTTGTATTTTAGTATATTTTTGCATTATTAGGGTTCTTGAGTCATCTAAATATAAAAAATATGAAGTTTGAGCAAAATTGGGCAGTTATATGCGCTACGGCGCACTGTAGCACTTTCCTAGCAGAGAGCCAGATGCTTTGGCGCGCTGTGGTATGTTTCTGTGCTACGGCGCACTGCAGCACTTTTATGCGAGACAACGTGCTACGTCAGATTTCAGCGTAGCGGCTCGCTGTAGCGCCCTCCTCGCAGCGCCCTCCTGGCCAAGAGTCAGGCGCTACGACGCATTGTAGTGCTCAATGGACATTTTACATGGATGAAAAGCGAAACATATCCCCTTTTGCACCCAAATATTCTCGATTTAGGATACCTTAAGTATGGTGCCATATACCAATTCCATTGATACCAAAATCGACAGGAAAAGATTATTTTAATATTGCAAACAATAATGCCCTAACTACTTATGTAATTTATTTATGTTCAACACTAATCATTTCTCTTTAAAATGGATTATGATCGCGCTCTATTGAGCTCGATCACTCAAATGCAGGTTCTTAAGAATGCAAAATAAGCGTATGAATAATAAGAAGCAGCCATTGGATCAAACCAATGGGGGAAAGGGATGATACAAGGGAATTACCAAGGAGGTATCTTAGCTTGCAAAAATGGAGATTTCTTCAAGGGATCCTTGAGAGTTTGAGAGCTTGAGAGTTTCTTCAGCAGCTTGAGCAAGAGATTGGGGAGAGAGCTGAGGGTTTTAGTTTTAAGGGAGATGGAGGAATGGCTTCAGCATGAGCTCTCCCATCAGTAGCATGGAAGAGAGGGAGAGCTGAGGGACTAATTAAAGGAGAAGAGAGGTGAGGCTCAAGCATGGAGGGAGCAAGGACCTTACCCATCCATCGCATGGGTTCTCCATTACTGAGCTTGCGTGAGGGAGAGGGTGATGTTCGCAGGGAAGGAGGAGGTGGGTTCGAGCGAATAGAAATAAGATGGAAATTTTAAATAATTAATTATTTTCTAATTTTAATTAACACATATGTAAGGTTCATCTCTTAAATAAAATTATTATATAGATAAAATTAGAATTAGATTAATTATTTTATGTATCTTTAATTGAGAAAAATAAGAACCTTTAGAACTAAAATTACTTAATCTTCATTTATTAGAGTTGAGTGAACTATAGATTATATTCCTAAAAGCATCACAAGCTTAGGATGGAATTGAATACAAATGAATCAAATAAATAGCTCCCAAACTAATTGTAACATCAGTAATCTGAGATTAGGTCCTTCATAGATTTTACCTCACATTAAAACAATTATTATTTTGACACTACATGAAAGCTTAATTCAATTACTATTTTCAAAACTAAACTTATTATACTATTTTATTATATATATCAATTAAACTAGGAATCTATGATGCCTAAGTTAATTAGGGGATTTATTAGTCCCAAACATTAGGATAGATAATTAAAATTAGAAAGTAATTGATATCATGTGGTTTATAATGAAATTGATAAATCCTTGAAATGCTGCAATGCTTTGAGATCAATTCTTAAATCATATATTAAGCTTTTGAGCATATAATAAATATGTAAAATTACTTCAGAGGGGTTTTAATTTGGTGGTATATAAGATAATTGTTATCAAACATAGGCAGACTATTGGAGTATCAGGAGATCATATTATTCCTATAAGTGAGAAATATATGTATTTGCAGGTTACCCCACTTACTTATAAATGAGTAGATGTACTTAACTCATCACGTGTTCTGCACTCACAGAACTAATTATAAGATAAATAAATCATAAAATTTTATTTCTCTCAATCGGATTGAGTGTGAATGATTATTACAGTCCTATGATTGTGTTTATTTAGTCTTTTAGATTGAAATTGCTTTAATTATTACCTTATAGCATTTTAATACTTCAATTTTAATTAAAGTTTTATGCAGTGTAGTTTTTCTTAAATGGTAAATTATTTAATTATCTATACTATCCTTTAAATTAGCATATGAATCAATTGGACATATTCATATCTCTTTCTTTTATTTAAATACATTTTTCATAAATAATTTACTAGTCTATTTGATGTAGAATGAAACAGTCATTTAAATTAAGTGAGCTTTGCTTATCTTATAAACCTTAATAATTATTTTATTCCTTTCATGTTAAATGCTCCGTTTATAATAAAAATTATAAATGGCTAATGTGACATTCACTTAAATATTTAATTACCTTTAAATTGTAATTAGACTTTAAAAAGACTAACCACTTATATCTTTTTATTGGCTGTGTTTTATCATATTATAAACCAAATATAATAGATCAAGAGCTTGGAGCATATTTGGTGCCCAAAGGAAAACCTTTTTAATAGGTGTGAGCTGAAGATCTTTTATTACGTGCTTTTATCTTAGAATGTGAGGATGAGTGATTAATTCTACAAAAGGTAATAATTTTTTATTTGATGTTCGGACTATTATTTCATTTGAATGTTCTCTTATTATGAATGATAAATGTTTAATTAAAGTGTTTTGAATTTTTTTCTACCCATAGATCCACATATATTTAAAGATAGTGTTTAATAATGGGTTATAATACTCTAATCTAGTGTTAAGTACTACCATAACACCCGTTATTGGATTAATATATCAAATCTAATAATAGTGTGCTACAATTGATATCAGAGAAAAGTTTGGGTAATAAGAAGAAAAATCAAAACCAAATTAAATATCCATTATTTAAGCTACAATGAAAGATTACGTTAAAAACATATTTTTAAACAATATAATATAGCTCAATCTAACCTAACGTTATGTTAAATGGCACACGAAAAATCTAATTTAAGATATTTTATTAGACTCTTTGATCATTATTGGGACAACAACTATGAGAATGGGCAATGTTTTGTGAGACTCTATATAGGAGTATTCTCATCTAGTGGCAACATACTTAACAAAACTCTCAGATCTTCAGCCTTTAGAGGAGAGCCTTTCCCTCAATTAGCTAAGGAATGAGTTCTGCGAGTGACTGAAACCTTTTCTCCATGGGGTCTTGTGAGGAGATCGACTAAAGATGATCTTAGCATTTTGATTTATGAGTGATTCATGTTGAGACATCAATACTAAGTCAAATTTCCTGTTGCCTCATGAAATAATGTTATTTATCATAGCACAAGATATACTTCTTAGTTCAATATTCAATGAGACCATGAATTCGGGTTTCTAACTTAATCGTCCCTACTTCTCCCCCTGATATTTTATATGTTCTATAACTAGATTTTCTTATTTTTGTAATTGTAATCTTAATTTAGAGTAACTTAACTTTATTTAAATTGTTCAAGCATTAGTAATTAAACATAAGTCAATAACCCTAATTTACAATCCCTGAGTACGATCAATAACTCCCACTCATGTATTACTTGCGCATATACTTGCATGTTTCAGACAGACACTACATTTTGTGCCCTGTCAAAGATTGTTAGACTTCAAGGAATTCTCAAAACAATCACATATGATACTGATAACCAGTTTACTTCAAGATTATGGAAACTAGACACGAATTTATGGGGACTACTTTGACAATAAGCACAGTTTTCCACCCCTAGACTGATTATTAAATGGAGAGTTAATTAAGTTTTGATGGACCTCTTAAGATTATATGTGCTAGATTTTGGCGGTAGCTGGGAAGAACACCTATCATTTGTTGAGTTAGCTATAATAACAACTTTAAAATTAGTATTGAGATGGCTCCATATGAAACTTTGTATAAAAGGAAGAGTATGATACTCTTTTGTTATAGTTTGAAGTCGGTGATGCATGAATCTAAGGATTTAGTTTAATTGAGGAGACTAATAAAAAAGTCAAATTAATTTAAAGTAGATTGGCAGTAGCTCATGATCGACATAAAGCACTGCTATTTGAAGTAGAGAGCAGTGAAATTCCAAGCTGAAAATATTGTGTACTTGGAGGCAAGTCCCATGAATGGAGCTTTTCGATTTGGCGTGTCAAGAAAGATGTCCTTGTTACATAAAGTTGTTTGAGATTATAGCTAAAGCTGGGAATTCATCTTAGAAATTGCAACTATCAGAAGACTGCAGTGCACTACATAATGTGTTTCATGTCTCATCCCTTTGAAAATATTTAGTCACATTGTCCCAACAAGTCTCAAGTCCTAGCAACTACATACAACCATATTTGACATATGTGAAATAACTAGTAATAATATTGAGTCAAGATGTTCTCTAATTCTACAGTAAACCCAGCACCATAGTTAAAGTGTAATGAAAAAAAAAAAGAGTAGGGAAGAAACAACGTGGGAAAAAGAGGACGATGCGCAAGCGATACCTCAATTTATTGATACGATCATGTAATTTTGAAAGACTAATTCATTGTCATAATAACTAGTAGTAATATCCATTTTAGATGGATGAGTTTGTAATAATTCTAGATTGTCATCAAGCTAATTTGGCTAAATTAAACCTAAAAGAAATAAAAAATGAATAAATGAATTATTTTGGACAAATGGTGTGTAAATGATGAAGATAAAATAGGAAAATATTCAAGTATATATAGGAGAAATAATAGAACAAAATTTAAAAATTTATCATTTATGAATTATTTAATATAGATTAAAAGAGGAAGACAATTTGGCAAATTATTTAAAAAAATTAATAGCAAAAGTCACAAAATATTTTATATTAAAATACACTAATGATTAAAATTATTTTATATGCATTCATTTAGATTTTAGGTCAATTTTAAAGACTTAATAAAATTTACAATTTTATATTTTTTGAAGTATTTTGGAAAATAAAAATTTTCTAATATTAAAATTAAATTCATTATTTCTATTATTTGTGCTTCAAAATTAGAAAAATTTTATCACAAATTTAATATAAGCTAAAAATTAAAATGAAAAATTGACACTTTTAAATATGTTCTATTTCTTAATATTTCTATATAGCCCTCTAAACGAACATTATTAGCTGCTCTCCATCTATACTCTGATACTTTTTACAGCCGCGAAAAATCACGTTGAGCCGCTAGCGCAGAACCGAGCCTTCTTCAGTTCCTTCTCTCTTCCTTTTCTCTCCGGCCGGCTCCTTCCCCCCTTCTCTCAATTTTCTCTCTCTCCTGCCATTTTGTTCCTCCGACCTAGGGTTGGCCCATGCATGGTCGAACCCTAGCACCTTCATGGTTGCCCCTGTTCTCTCCATCATCCTTTTTCTTCTTTCTCTTCTTCCTCCAACACAAATCCTGACCCTATTACCTTCTTCCTCTTCTCTTCTTTCTCCCCTTCTTTATTTCTCATTTGTTTTTTTGTGATTTTAATACAAAATCTGCATTAATTTTAAAATACCTCCCTCTGATCGGAGAGCGTCTTGCCCCCAATTTTACATCCCTACGCCGATTTCGACACTGACAAAGTGCTTGTGGCATTCTGATGACTTCCGCACGCCCTTCAAGGTATCTATTTTGTGACTGTCTTTCTGAAAATCAGAAATTCATTGAATTTGTAATTTAAACACACTTTTTTATGCCTCTTTTGCAATCAACTAATTGGAACCCTCACTAATTTGATCTAAGGAAACCTACGGTAAATTTTTATTATTTTATTCTTTAAATTATTTTGATAATCAAATAAAACTTGAATTAAATTCTAACCTTCTAATCTAGTTTAAATTTGTTGAAGAACAACTCATCGCGAGATCAATATATTTGAGCACTTAGATTTTAAATTAAATGTCCAATTATGATTTTATTTTATAATTAATCTATTTCTCTTTCTGATTAATTAGCATGGCACTTTGCTTTGTGGCAGAAGTTCATTAGGATTAAATCTAGAACCAACATACGTACTATTAAATCAAACATGTTACATTTTAGAGCCTGTTGGCATAAAAAAATTCATATTCTTAAGTAGCTAACCTAAAGAAAGGGTGTGCTCAGAATATTATAATCTTTCTTGCATCAAAGAAACTTACACATATTTACATGCATGATAAAATGGCTTTCAAAAATTAAGGTGGATTCAATAGCTTAAAAACATGTACACTATATTAATTTTTTAACATAGCAACAATCATAAACATAAAAAGAAACACAGTATTGCTACATTATAATTATCAATATAATACATAAAACAAAGAAATCATAAAGAAACATGAGTTCCAATATAAAAAAGCAATACAAATTCCAAGCACACACACAATCACGGTATACAATGTTTTAATGCATGTAACTTCTCAAAACAAAGATGGGTTGCAGACTTGCATGAAACAACCAGTATAAAATGCTAATCTTAAGAAAAAATGGCATGATGTAAATCAACATTAAAAAAATAAAGCTAACGTTTGGTTTGATTTAGTGTTATTAGGATGTAAGTGTTAATTAGGATACTGGTGTTATTAAAATGTTAGTGTTGAATTGATTTGGTGCTATTGCATGTAAAATGTTCATGCTTTTAAATTATATATTTTAAGCTCTGATGTTTTAGAGTCTAATGCACATAAGGTAATATTACTCCTTTATGTTTAAATAAATTTGAAGCATTTTCTCTAAAAAGCTTCTTTAACCTATACAAAAAAATCTCACCAGTCTTAAAGCTCGATAGTTTGCTTGAAAACAAGCAATGTATGTTTTGCTAACACTGTGATAGCGTCTTGGTTCGATTGCAATAAAAAAGATGATTGGGGAAGAGGAGCGAATGTTAGAAGTAAGATGCCTTGACATGTCTTTCAATTTTGAGGGATATTTAGATGATACTAAAATGGATATATTGTGTATTATTTAGTTTGTTGATATAAAATAGTAGAGAATCATGCATATGCCATCAAGAATGTTCATTATAACTAGGGAATTTTCATGAAGAATCTACCATGATATGTTAAAATTTAATAAATAAACAAAGCAGATGCCTTGGATCAATGCACATGCACTCATTTGCATCGTTGAAAAGAATAAATAAATAAATAGGCCCTCACGAAAAATTTTCCTTGAGTCAACCATCATGACCATCAAAAAAATTGTATCTATCATCGGCATAGAAATTAGTTGCACAGAGAAACAAGGATTGAACTATCAAACCATGGAAGCATCACGTTATCTAACTCATGTAGATCTATGATTAATACTAATATAAGCTGAACATTAAAAGCCTTATAACCAGTATTGGTATTAATTAATCATGATGTATTAGCATACCAACAAGTTACCAGTATAATATGCAAACTAAGATAAAAAGAGCAAAATTTACTTAAAACTTTTGTTGATGGTGTCAGATTGGAGCAATTTGGCAAAGGAATACTTACATGATTAGATTCAGAGTAATTGTTAAGCAATTGGAGAAACATAGTTTCTTCTTCAAGATGAGATGGTTGTTGGGTTCTTCAAAGGTGGTTTTTTGCCGAGTTGAATGAAGATTGACAACAAACATGTGTGCGATATATGGAAAACATAATGACGTAGTTGCCCTAATTTGGCAAGGGTTATCTTTGGGTCATTTTTGATGCCTTGAATCAGTTCAAGTCAAACTAGTTGACTAAGTCTATTGATAGAATTAGAAGTTAATCTGCACGCTCGTATAGACTAGCTTTCAGAGTGAGGTGTGAAAGCTTAGTTGAAATTTTATTATTTGACTTTCTTTTGTGGGACAAAAGGTACTTCAAATTGGATCAAGGTTTCAAAATTTGAATTGGTCAATGAACCGAACAAAATGTTCAAGGTTTAAAAATTCATCCGGAGTCACACTAGAGCTGAAATGTGATGAAACAATAAATCATAAAATAATATAATTATTGCAAATTTATAATAGATGTGTTAGAATGTAATAATATTTAAATTTTTAACTTTAAATGTATAAAAATGAGCTTTTACGTATTCATTGTGTTAACACCACAAACTTCTTTTTATTTTCAAATATAACATTAAAATTTTAAATATTATATGCTTACAATAAATTCATAAGAAAATCACATATAAATCACAAGTTATTCTATTAAGAAGATATTTGTGTTTTGTGCGAAACTTTTTGAGAAATAACTTAAGCGGTGCTGCTCATTGTAAAGATTATATAAGAGGAATTTACATGTACGGGTACAAAATTTGTGTATTTGTACATTTAACACCTAAATTGTAATATTTACAAGAATAATATCTAATCATAACTCTTTTCTCCATTGAATAATTAAGAAAAACTAAACTAGATTGTGATAATATAAAAATCTGAGGTAGTTTTATGATATTTAGGATTTAAGTGTTAAATATATAAATAAAGAAATTTGTTAGTGTGTATCAAATTTCACAACAATATAATGTATTGATGTGCAATTGTATAAATTAAGAAAACTCAAACATATGATCAAAGTTGTAGGAGAATCTTTGGGATCATATTTATTTGTGTGTATTTATATATATACATAACCTCCAAAAGAAAGAACATCTAGAAAAATGACCTAAATCAAATAGTGTGCTCCAATAAAAATCGATCAGATTCATCGGTTCCTAGATCAACTAGTCATTTTCTACGGCTCAAAGACGGTTTATTGCGAGCAATTTAACCACATGTACCTAAATTGGACAGCCGATCGGTTCATGGTTCGACCACTGAATTAGCCGACTTGGTTCCATTTTTTAATCATTGAATGGGATAACATAAATAAATTATAAAAAATAGATAACCATATAATTTTTATTGGACATAATGTGCATACTCAATGCTTACATAATATATATTCAATAATATATATATTTAAAAAAAAGGCATTTCATTTTAAGTTTTAAATGAAGCCAATTAAACATTTATTGAATTTTGTACTCACTAAAAAATCAAACCTAATAATCATTTAAATAAAATAGAATTTAGTTTTTAAATATATACACTCAATTATTCAAAATGATACAAAACTAGGTTAATAAAATTCTATAAAGTACACATACAAGAACTTAATGTTTGCTCGTTTTGACATTAACATTATAGATTAAATGGATCAAAACTAGCTACATTAAAATAAGTTAAACTGCTAAACTATTCAATTTAACTTCGGTTTTTAATAATTTATATTTTTTAATTAAGTTGCATCCTTATAAAACTTGTATTTAATATTACTCGCTTATATAAATTAATGCATTTATTCATTTAAATAATTAAATAGTTAAAGAAGATGCTAAATTTGTAAGAAAAAATTATTTTAGTTTTATGTCATTTCTAGAGTTGATTGTTTCAGAAATTAGAAGACTTTAATATTTTATTTATTTATCTTTTATAGAATAAATATTTAAATAAATTAGTGTAGCTAGTACATGAAGCCAATCCAATATTAGCTATTTTATTTTCTTAATTAATAGAAAAATCAAACTTACTAATCATTATATATATATATATATTTCATATTTTTAAATATGTACACTCAATTACTTAACAATGCAGAATTATCTTAAAAACTGAGTAGCACTCAACAAATCCATTTTATCAGCATCTAATATCTCTCAATTTTGAGTGAAATGTAGATGCAAATCATCTTTCACTACTTACATTCGCTCCTCTGCCCCTGTTATCATTATTATTTCCGTTGGGCCAAGATGCTGCCATAATGTTCACGAATATCTATTGCTCATTTACAAGCAAAAATTTGAGGTTTAGGGTTGGTGAGAATTTTTTTTTGTAAAATAATGAGGTTTTCTTGAACAATGATTGAAAAATAAGTAAACTTAAAAAAGAGTAATATTTCATTATATGCAATAGACTTCAAAATATCATTGAACCAAATATAATAAAAGTTAAAAGTGCCAATATCTTTACACTAGCAGCAAATCGAATTGACATTCTAATAACATTGAACCAAACTAACCCATGATTGTGCATGTTCTTGGATTTTTTATTTTATTTACTTATTTACTGCAATCTTCGTGTCTTAATGTTTTCTTTGTTACATTGAGTTTTGACTTCATTTTCTTGCAATTTAACTTGAATATGTTACTACTGGTAATTAGAATGTAGCATTATTATCTTTCCTTTGATGGTTACGATTGTCGGCATGTAAAAATAGTTTGTATACTGTGCATGTTTTTTTGAGCTTTTGGATATACCTTTATTTTGGAAAGCAAATTTGGCGTATATGCACATTTGTGTATTTTTATTAGATGCAAGTCAAGTGAGAATATTCCGAGTACTTCTTTTGGTTTTACACTTAAAATGTGAGGTTTTTTGCCGTTATCAGGCTCCAGATTTTATTTGCATTTGGTGTAGTTTGTTGGTCATACATTCGGTTTTCTATAACCTATTCAAAAAATTATACTAGGTAAATTTGAAGGAAAACATATGCATGACTGCATTGAACTCTGAACATGTTTGACTTGATATGAATCTGACCGGCTCACATTCCATAATATAATTCTAAGTTATATGTTGATGTTTATTTGAATTTGTTATATTTAAGATACTGTAGCCGTTATTTATTAATTACTTTGCACACGTTCAAGTACCCAAGGGGTTCTATAGAGATACAAATGTCTGTTTTGATGTCATGCTGTTTTTTGGCGACTTGATGTTCTACTATTCTAAACACTTCCGTGAAAGTGATTAGCAAATGTGTACATGATAATTTTATAATCTTTTTTTCTTGCACCACAAGGTCAGCTTCAAATTTATTTTTGAGTATAAAATGAGGTTAAGAATCTGCTTTTCACACTTCATAGTTTGTTGATACTGAATGAAGGTTTTTATTGAGATAAATAAAAATGTGACATTGTTTTTGAGGTAAATAATTATTTTCTTTAACAACTTTTTTTCTTTGAACAGGTTGTAAATGGCTATCGCTAAAATTGCGGACTGTATATACTATAATTGTGGTAACCATATCAGCTGATCACTTCCCTGTCACTTTCAATTTTTGGTTTCTTGAATATTTCTGTTTCCTGGTCTTTCAGGAGAATCATGCTAAAAGATAGAAATGACTCAACTTTGGTTTGATGATGCGAAATATTTGTCTTCAACATTTTCTAGTGTTCACCCCGTGCAACAGTCTTCAACTCATTCCCCTCAAAGAAACAGGCAAATTTCTGTTTGGACATTATTTGCATGTTGCTCGTTCTTCTAATACATAGATGATTTTATAAATAAGTTTCTACACTACCTTGTTCTTGGTATAGAAGCTGATTCATGACTCACATTTTTTATTTGTAGAAACATTTACCAGTTTCTTGCAAGGAGAGAAATCTCACCAAGAGCAAAACGTTCATCAAAAAAAATCTGGGGAGAAACTTCAAAATGGAGAGTTGATTGCTCTGGGTCAATATACGATGTGACAGATGCAAAACATGCTTTGCTTTCTTGGTAAAGCAGCTATAGCATGATAATTGTCTGCTTATCATGATATCATCTGTTAATATATCTGATTCTATCTACTAGAATAAAAATCATTTGGCATAACCTGTTATGTTTATTAAGTTGTTTCTATATTTCTTTTGTTTTAGATGTTCTTATTTCTTACTTTGCGCTTATTTAATTGAGGGTTTCTGCAATAGCAACTTTGAGTAATGGAGTATTTTTAATCAGGGTTGAAGCGCAGTCATTTCATCATTTGTTAGCTAAGTACTGCCCACTTCTTCCTCCTCCAAGGTCCACAATAGCTTCAGCATTTAGCTCTGATGGGAAAACACTTGCCTCAACACAGTATGTTTCTGCACACTGTACTGTCAATATGTTTATTTCAAGCTTAATAAATATTATTTTTTATATTAAATTATTTTTGGAATATGTATATATATATATAGCGGTGATCATACAGTTAAGATAATTAATTGCCATACTGGAAGGTGCTTAAAAGTTTTGAGTGGTCACCGCCGAACACCATGGGTGGTATGCTGTTTCAATATCTATTTATGCATTTTTAGTTTTGTTATTTTTTTTCTCTGTTCTAGAAATAGTATGAATAATGCCACCGACTCTTTGGATTATTGCTTGTTATTTAGTGTTTTTGTTTCATGTCTTTTTTTGGAATGCTAATATAGAGCAAAGACTGGATGATATAATTTAAACAAGTAGTGACTTATTTTTATTAACAGAGAGGTGGATGTAGCCTCGGGTGGGTTGTTCCCACATACTTATGTTAATCATATGTACATAAAAATGGGATGCCTTTCTGCATGCATGCTAAATAATTATTCATGTAGTTGATGCTTTAACTTTGTCAGTCGATTATACATGATTAGATATTATGAGATTTAAGGAATAGAAATGGTGGTAAAACCAATGGAACAATACAAATGCAATGTTTAATGTTTTTTACCGCCAACAGTAAAGTTCATTTCTTGAAAGGAAGTTGTTTAAATTTCAACATTCTCAAGGCAGTTTTGCTAGTACATTGGAAAGATAAATACATGAAAATATATGCAAAAGCATAATCTTTTCTATTATTCTTGGGATGTTTGGGCTTATATGGCGCAACATGCTTCCCAGAGAAGTTTTTAAGCTCACCTCGAGCCATAATAGCTCGAACAGACCTTTTTATCTCAAATTAATACTAGGCTTAGTTGAGCCGCTATAGCTCAACAATTTCTCTTTCATCTAGATTCTCTTGAGTAATCCCCGTGCCACGGTTCGAACTAGTGTAATTTGGTAAAATATTTAGAGATTTATGCCACAAATTAGGTGAATAATTAGCCCTGTATTGATCGCTTGATCTCTGGTGTCCTCAGCAACAAGTGGGAACTTACTCATGCTAGCCAAATCTAACTCAGGAAACTTTTTGGTGGCTTTTTATGTCGTACACGACTTTGCTTTGCTTAGTTGCATCCCTCAAGTTTTTGTCTTTGTATTTTTAGTAATTTATTATTGAGCAACTTTTTTTTCTGACCTAAAAATTATTCATTCATAGGAGGCAATACTTCTACTTCTTTATCTTGCATAGAAGTTTTGAAAGACTTCAAACTCTCAATACTGTGATCTTTTTATAGGCTGGGAGTTCTAGCTAATAGGGATTATCATTAATCTTCATCAATACCTTGAATGGGATATCACTTCAAAGGTCTTGGATATATGCAAGTACACCATGATTTCGATCATAAAAGTCTTATCAGGTATCAATCATGCCCCTTGTACCATTGCTGAGTGATATTCAGATCTGCTGCCCAAGCATGAATTTATCTAATTCCTTTCTAGAATATTTCTGCTTGGTAGAATGGCTTCTTTCCAAATCCTTGACTGTTAGTTATATAAGTTAAATGGGTTTTGTAGAAATAAAAAATATTCTTCAAAAGGTGTTGTAGATGTAGATCATTGCATTGCTTGGTTGAATGCAAATTAGATGCGAGTAAGGCTCTCATTCCAAGTTTTTGAATGCTTTAATTGTAAACCTCTCCAGAGATATGTCATAGTGCGGCTAACATCTTAGCCTAGTTGACAATTTAGGACTTATGGGTGAAATGCTATACTTTTTAATGAGGTATCCATCATTTCCCGTAGATTACTTTTATTCTTACAAAGAAGACATTCCAAATAGAATAAAATGTTTTCTTTGGCAAGGCAACATTTATTCACATGCCTAAAGAATATTTTTGCTACTTTTTTGTGACTGATATTGCACCATATGAACATTATTATCATTTTTGAGATGCAGTTCACCGCTATGTTCTCCTGGTGTCATAGATCATCTTCATCAGAAAACCTTGGATGCTCCCTCATAGTCTTGTTGGCTTGTCTAGTGGTATATATAAACCTTGCTTTTTATTACTTGCCTTTGATATGTAGTAGAGAACACATTCTCTGATGCACCAGACTACCTCTTGTTGCAGCCTCAACCAGTAAGTATACCTTTGTTATTGAGACATACCTTTTCAAATTTAAAGGTTGTTCTGGTATGCACAGTTTCTATCAATCAATACAATATCCCATCTCAGTAGCTGTATTTTATATTTGATCAATATCTCAACTAGGGTTCACTTCTTCCAAATATCTCAGAAGTCTCCATTCTCATAAATCAGCCTTCATGAGGGTTGTCAATGAGATTGGTGGCTACATTTTATCTGCATTTCTTTTACTTAATTGCTATATTAATTTGTTCAAGATCAGTTATACTTCATATGTCGAGGTTACAGGAGCTTTAAATGAGCCTAGAGATATTGGAGCTGTTTGTGATTTTTATTAGCCATAATCTTTTTTAGCCAAATAGTTAGTGTCTCCAATGACATTGCATAATGCTGGGAACTGCTTGTAGATCGGGGATTTGGGTAGCTCTGCTGGGACCCTTGTAGTATCTTGAATAATAGGCTGCATGCATTTTCTTACTTCAATGTCGTGTCAATTGCATATCCTGACACAGTAGCTCCAACTATGAATTACTTTTTTGAAGATTGGGCATTGTTAGCACTAGCACGCTATTTCTCTCAATCTTGATAAACCTTCTTGTTCCCTTTCGATTGAAATTTCCAATTGATTTGCATCAGTTGATACAGTGTGTGGCAATCACTTGGAAATTCCAAATGAACTTCTGGACATAATAATGGCCAATGAATTTTTTTATATCTCCGTTGCATTTGTCAGCTTCGTCCAAATATGAATTGCCATTATTTTCTAAACTATTTTTTGCATATCTCAAATTTGAGATGTATTCAGACTGTCTTAGGATTCCTAATACCTCTAGATAATCGATATGAGATTTATTTGGGTTGTAAACGAGAACTTCATCGAGTAAATAAGAATTCATTCATAAGCCTCAAGAAAGTTGATGAGGCATTGTAGAGTTTAAATGATATAACTCGTCTCTCGTATGTTTCATGTTGAGTTTTGAAGGCTAAATTTTTTGTGTCCTTGACGCTCATTTGCACTTGATGGTATCTTGACTTCAATCAAGCTTGGAAAAGACATGAGCCTACTTCAACAGATCGAGCAAATTGTTTATCCTTGGAGAGGGTAGCAACTCTTCACTATAATCTTATTTAGTGCCTGACAATCGATAGTCATTGCCGATTCATCATTTCTCTTTGCAACATCGTAGCTGGCAAACCGTAGGGTAATTGTGCCCTACCTGATTACTTATTATTCAAGTAGCTCAACTACTTGTTTCTTTACAGTGAAAAATTTAGTACTTTAAGAGGTTCAATAGCGTGGAGTTAAGTAAAGCTGGGTTGCATGCTTGCTTAATAGCTGTTCTTGGTATTGAACACCTTGGTTTCTTGCTGGAATGTTTGCATTGATTGGTCAGCTTTTGAAGTTAACATGCCGTCTGATTGGGAGTATCAACCTTTTTCCTTCTTTGCTGATTATTTATCGGTAGCTTGAGCTTGTATTGATCACATTTTGTTGTTTTTTTGAATGAAGGAAACACATTCAAGGCAAGTTTGTCATTTTTCTGAATTTTCTTTTGGTTGATTGGTTCGATAAATGTTGATTTTCTTACCTTCCTTGACTATTGCATAGCCTCCATTGATTGAACACAACCTTTTGATTTCCTATAATTTTTCAGCAATTAGCTACCAGATGTCAAGAGGAATCTTATTAGATAGTGCTCGCTAATGTATGTTCAAGTGATAGGGAACTTCACTCAACGACGTTGATTGATGATCGGCTCAGCATCTTTATTAATTAACCCCTTGAAAATGGGCTTGGATGTTGTTTTGTCTTGATGCCTGTTTTTTTTTTCACTAGGTCTTGAAGATCAAGTTCTTTTTGCTTCTTGAGTAAAAAATTCATTTTTCAACTTGAAAATTGTCTTCTGGGGTATAACATCACTATTTTTGTAACTTGACACTGTTTTCAATAGTAATTTCATTTGAATTTTAACATGTCTTTTTATCACCTCGAAAGTTTAAGCTAAATGATGAGAGAATAAAAAATTTCTTTTCTAGCTTGCAAATAGCATCACGATTTTCTTAATTTGAAAATTAATTTATCTAAAGCATTGGATAAGTCTTCTTATATTTAACATTCCATTTCTTCATTTTTTGTGGTAGTATACTTTAGTTAAAAGTGCAACGCTTCTTCTAGATATTCTTTTTTGGCTACTAGGGCAATTTGAGATTCATTGGATTCCTTTTCTATTGGATTCTTCTTCTTGGAGAGACGTTGTTAATTGTGATTCTATGATTTGCTGACATTACCTTTGGATCACATTTTTGTTTGACTTTTTGCTGGTCTTTTTATCCTCTTGAAAGTTCTAGCGGTATAGTGAGAGAATCAAAAAAATCTTTCCCAATTTGCAAATAAGCTTAAAGTCTTTCTACATGAAAGAACAAATTAAGCAATTCAAGGATTTTGCATGCAATTAGTTTTATTCAAAATTCTTGTTGAACGTAACCAATTTAATAAAGAAAACATTAAAAAAATGTCTTTTGCATACTCTTACCAAGTTGCATGCTTTTAAATCACAGTAATTACAAATGAATTTTTAGGTCAATAATTGTATTGGTGGAGCGTCTAGTGTGTTAGGGGATGAGATCGGGGTTTGATCGTTTAAGTCACTGAATCAATAAACGAAAAAGAACAACCACAACACAACATACAAACACAATCAAATTTTATGTGGAAAACCCAAAAATAGGAAAAACCATGAGCCATACCACTACAGGAAAATCCACTATAATGAAAAGATTACATAGTTGCAGAGAACTTATCAATCTCAAGAGCAAGAAGTAATCACCGCATTTTGGTCTCCCGGTCTTCTCCTCTCAAATTTTTCTCAAGTTTTCACTTTAGGTTTTCAAGAAAGAGCAACCCCCACAAGGATCCAAAAGCATTATTCAACCCTCATATAATATTGGCTTAAATAACAAACATTAAGGGCTAAAAAAATAGCCCAAATTTAGCCCAAACGTTGCTTATTTCGCTCCGTAAACGCTCCAATCCGTGGGGGCGTTTTCGCAAGCGCCTAGGCGCCCAAGCCTCGAACATAAACTGCTCCACAGGTGCTTGTCTCTCGGTGCCAGACAACGATACTGGCACTTGGGTGCCTCCGGGGCACCTAGGCGCTGCCTCCTCGACCTACAAGTGCAGTTGGGCACTCGCGCTCGTTGGGCGCCTGAGCTACCGACAAGTGTAGTCTTGCCCTGGTACTCACTAGGGCTCCATTTGCACATCTCTTGATGATATAATTGGTCTCCACATCATAACAATCTCCCACTTTGAGACTAATTACAATATATTTGTCTTCAAATCTGCATTTTTTTCATCTTGATTTCCATCTTTGCAAAGTGGTGTAACTCACCCCACTTTCTTACTATATTTCGAGGCCAATTGAAGCTACACAACTTCAGTTTCTCTGCTGTCACCATTTTTGTGAGCATATCGGCTAGATTCTTTGACGTATGAATCTTCTCCATTCCCAATTAACCATCTTCTAACAATGATAGTATGAAATGACACCGCAACTGAATGTGGTTCGTTCTGTCATCAAATGTGGCATTCTTAGCTAGATGGATGATACTCATACTGTCACTATATAGTCTTTCATCCGCTTGCTCCTTGCTCAATACAGCTAGAAAACCCTTTAACTAAATCATTTCCTTGCTCGCCTCAGTGATGACGACATACTCTGCTTCTGTGGTAGATAGGGCGACTATCTTCTGAAGTTTAGAGATCCAGCTCACCGCAACACTACTCAATGTAAGCATGTATCTGGTTGTGCTTCTTTTGCTAGATATGAGTCTACATTTCTTTGTAGCTCTATCTTGGACTTCCCAAAGCATATAGCTTTGTCCACTGTGCCTTCTAGATATTTGAGTATTCACTCAACTGCCTCCCAATGGGGTGTCCTGAGGTTACTCATGAACTTGTTGACCACTTCCATTGAATGAGCTATGTCTAGTCTCATGTATATCATGACGTATATCAAGCTCTCAACCGCTAAAGCACAAGGAACTTTCTTCATATGTTCTCGTTCTGCTTCAATCTTTGGCATCTTCTCCTTTGACTGACTGAAGTGACTTACTAAGTGAGTGCAAACTGGCTTTGCCTCATTTCTATTGAATCTCTTGAGCATTTTTTTATTTTGCCTGAGATAACTTCAATGTTCCTGCACTCATTTTCCTACAAATCCTCATTCTAAGTATCTGTTTCGCTTGCCCCAAGTCCTTTATGTCAAATTCTTTCGATAGTTGTTTCTTCATTCTCTTGATCTCTTTCATATCAGATTTTGTTATTAACATATATTATCTACTTACAAAATTAGAATGATATGGGAGTTCTCAAATTGCTTTATATAGCAACAGTGATCTGTCTAGCATCTCTTATACCTTGTGTCTGACATAAACTTGTCAAATTTTTTGTATTACTGCCTCGATTCTTGTTTCAAGTCATACAAACTTTTCTTGAGCTTATAGACTAGCTCTTCCTTTCTTTTATTTTCATAACCCTGTGGTTGCATTATGTATAGTTCCTATTCCAAATCACCGTGTAAAAATGCAGTATTCACATTCATCTGTTTAGCACTACACTGATAGTAGTCATTTTCACTACTGAAGCAAAGATCTCATTGTAGTTCACTCTACTTTTTTGCCAAAAGCCTTGCTTTGTAGTGTTTGCTTTCATCTGATTCTTCTTTCAATCTGTAAACCCGTTTGTTGTGAAGAGTCTTATTCCCATCTGGTAGTCTAGCCAACTCTTGTCTTATTTGGCATAAGTGATTTTCATCTCATCATCCATGACTGACTCCCACTTGATTGAGCATCAACTTGAAGCACTTCTTCATAGCATTCTAGTTCACCACAGTCAATTAGTAACAGATAATACAATGAAGGAGAATACCTCTGTGTATATCGTGAAATCATGGTGGATCTTCTCAGCTCAGTAGGTGAGCGTCTGGCTGTGCCTTCTCATTTTGTTCAACGTTGTCATCTATCTCAATATACTTTGGTGCATCCTCTGAAGCTCCTTCTGAATTGCTTTGGTTCATTCATGTCCTTACATCTTATTCTCATTGAATGTGGCATCCTTGCTGGTAATTTTCATATCTTGTTATATTGTGGAGCCTGATTGGATCGATACACAAGGTGTCAATGGAGTTCCAGTGGTGTTCTGGAAGGTTTCGAGGCAAGGCACGGATCTCTGGTAGGTTTCTGAGAGATCCCAAGGTGTTTTGGGACAAGTCGGGCAATTCGAATGCTCCGACACGCCATGCAGAGATGGGGTCGAGTGTGGGGCGCCATGGAACTCCCTGACGCATGGGAGTCAAGTGCGATTAGCCCCGATGCTTGGGAGTCGAGATCTGGGCGCCACGGCGCGCTGTGGCGCCCGCCATTTGCTTGCGACAGGTCAGATGTGAAAACTGGCGCCCCGTGGTCATTTGTGGGCTGATTCGGGTGATCTTGGGCTTGTTGGTAGCCCTAATTTATGAGGGGGTGTGAGTGCCTCGAAAGAGGATGCATATACAAGCCTTGTGAGTGCAAAGGAGAAAGGGGTGGCAGCCTTAGGGCTGAGGCTGCGCCAAACGACACAGTGGAGGTTGTAGCCAAGGGCAGCAGTATAAGGCTACAGTGCGGGTGTTGCACCAGGAAGTCGTTGATGGAGATCTTCACCGGAGATTTGCACGGAAGGGTTGTAGCCGCATGCTACAACAGGTGATACAAGGGGGCTGCGTCGGTGGTCGTAGTGGTGCGTTCCGACGGAAGGCCGCAGCGGTGTGCTGTGGTGTGAGAGGATTTGCATGGGTATTGTGTGCAAATTTAAGAAGACTTTGTATGGGTCTAAAATAGGCGCCGAGACAGTGATATTTGATTAGTGCATGATGGAGAGCTGTTACACTGGATGTTAAGCTGATCACTATTATCATATCAATTATTTTGATATCCAATATAATATTATTACTTTATGTAAATCTACTAGTTGCAGAATCTAACATGAGAGCAATACAGAATCTAAAGAAACAATTGACAGAGGAGTTGGAGATGAAAGATCTTTGGAGATTCTTAGGATGAAAATTTAAAGTAACTAAAAAATAAAACCCTAAAATTAAGTCAATCAAATTGTTTGAGAAGATCATACAAAGGTTTAACATGGGCACATCATAACGGGTAATACTCTGCTAGAAACTCATTTCCATCTTTTTGATGAACAATTACCAAAGACTGATGCAGAGCCAAAGTAAATGGGTAAGACCATATGCTTCAGTAGTTGGAGTTTGATGTAAGCCATGATTTTTTTATGACCAATTTTTGTGCATGAAGTGAGAGTGTTCAGTAGGTTCATCAGTAAAACTAGGAAAGACGCATTGGGAATTAGTAAAATGGATCTCTAAATATCAAAGAGGGACCCAAGTAAAGCATTTTATTTTGGAGGAGCTGAACTAGAGTTACTAGGATTTGTAGGCTCTGATCTGCTAGGAGATGTGAACAGCCAAAGAAATTCGTGATATATCTTTACCATGGGAGGCAATGCAGTAAGCTAAATCTCAAGATTAAAAAATATTGTAGCACTCTCAATTACAGAAGCTGAATTTACTACCATCATAGAGGCTAGCAAAGAGATGATATAACTGCATAGCTTCATGACTAGGCAAGAGGCGAGAGAATAGTAAGCCACTTAGTGCCACTTAGTGACAAACATAGTGCTATTCATTTAGCTAAAATTATCGCATTTCATGTTAGGATGAAGAATATACAATTTCAACATCATCTCATACAGTTACTTTAGGAGAAAAGTAATGCTAGAGAAGATCCACAATTGCTACAAAATCTGGTGGGCATGTTGATGAAAACAGTGACACTGGATAAACTGAAGCTTTATTTAGCTTCAGTTGGCTTTAGTCTTGAAGATAAGGTGCATTGAGCCACACCACAGAACTATGAAAGGATCAATGCCAAGGTGTGAAGGAAAAAAGATCAACACTCAGTAGAGTTTTTAGTTCGTTGGATTTAGGATTGGGTGCCCAGACAGCACATTGGCACCCAGCCGTAGTGCACTCAGACTCAGAACACTGGTGTTCAAATGCAAAAACAAGTGTGCCCAGATGGGCGCTGGGTCAGTGCGCCAAAATGCACAAATCGTCTGCCTAGGTGCGTCCATGTAATAGACTTGGGCGGAACGACACTTAGAAGTAATGGCCGAGGCACGCACGTAGAAACGGCTTGGTCGTGTCCAGCCATCAATGCTGGATCAGTAACGGTGCGCCTAGGTGTGTGCATTGAAAATACATTAAACTTTATTTAATGTTAATTTATGGAATTGGTGGTGCTGCATCAATCATATTTAAATATAAGTCAGTTTAAGCTAGATCTAAGTTGGGTTTGTAACCTATACTAATGAGAAGAGTGCAAGTTCATAAAAACCCTTAAGTGCGACAATTGCTGTAATTCTTCTTCATTCATAGTAAAATATTTCTCATGGTGTAGCTCCATTGTTTTCATATTCAAAGAACTTTTCATATAAAAATTGTCTTCTTTTGTAATTGTGTGATTATTTGTGAGATTTTGCAATCTATCTTGCTCATTTTGCTCTGGGTGTGCGAAGCTGTAATCCCCTCATTGGAGTCCATAACAAATAAAAATGTGGGTTATCAAATATCATTGCTCTATCAAGCTAAAACAATTAAAAAATAATCAAAGTTTGAATCACTACTTTATGTTTCCAAACCAAAATAGATAAAACTTTAAGGTCACTATTTGGAAGCTTAAAAGCACATTATGAGGGGGAGTGGTTGAGTTGTGCACAATTATTTATAATCAGTGTTGTTAGACACACTTTGCATTCTTTGCTATGCTTCAAAAGCAAAGCAAAATGTGAATCTTAAAAGCACATTATGAGTGTGAATCACTACTTATGTTTCCAAACCAAATTAGATAAAACTTTAAAGTCACTAATTGAAAGCTTAAAAGTAAGCACATTATGAGGGGGAGAGGTTGAGTTGTGCACGATTATTTATAATCAGTGTTGTTGGACACACCTTGCATTCTTTGCTATGCTTCAAAAGCGAAGCAATGGCTTTGTGAGTCGTATTAGGGTAATCTGCTTTTCTGCAAGAATTCCCTTGCAACACTCAAGCATATAGAACCAATTGTAATTCTCCATTGCAATTGGGTAAACTAGAGTATTAGATGATACTAACCTTTTGCTTATCGAATGATTTTCAAAAACCCAAACTTTAAACCCATGGGGAAAATGTATGATCTTCTAAAAGATGTGTTTTATTTGCAATTTGTTTAGTTTTAACAGTTCTGTATAAAAATAGAAAGAAATTTTCATAAATGATCAATTTTAATGAGATTATCAGGGGAATATCAAAACAATAGACTATCTGAATCTTTGTTTTTTGAAGACTTGGTTCACCATAGTGTTTTGCTTTGTGCACTAAAGCGATAAAAGACCATTGTGTTTTGCATTTGCGCTTTGAAAACACTGTTTATAGTTTCTTTTTAAAATTTTAAAAATTTGACCGTGTTCATTCTCTAAACAAGGGAAAGTTAACAATCAAGCAATTAATTCATGCGATAGTGCATATGGTGATTTTTACTACTGTGAGTTAATAGACAATAGTACTAATATGAGTTTATTACTTAATTAGCACACTCTTGCAAACAACTATGGTGTATTTAATTAAAAAAAGGTAGTTGTATGCAACTAATAGACATGTTTACAAATGATTTTCTCTGCAATATATTCTTAAGAGATCTAATGCCAGTGATCTTGGAAGCTGTTATCCAGGCTTTGTATTTGAATCCCATCTACAATTATATGTTCTAAACCTTTGGGCTAGCAAAAAAATAGCATATCTACATCAACAACTCCTCACCTCTTTGGTGAGTGATAAAAAAAGAAACATCATAGAGACGTGATGTCTTTAAGCACCACAGCCACACATTATTGCGAAGATGGCGCTGATACAAACAAACTATGTTGAGTGTAAGTTTGGAAATTTGATATACAATTAGACATTGTCAACTTAAGGGAGTATGATTTGTAGTACATGAATCAGTAGTATTTAATTAATAAAGCACTCATGTTTAATTTGAAAATCAATTCAAATTTATCTCAAATTCTGTATAAATTATTAAATAATGCCATAATATCTCAATTTTATTTTGAACAAATGTAGATAAATTATTATAAATTTGAAATTAAAGAGGATTTACTATTTGATAGAACATTATGGAGACAAAGGATTTATGTAGCCTATCCCAATTAGTGTGATTAATGTTTCGTTTGTTATTGATGTTGTAGATAAAATTTGACAATTTTATCTTTGTATTTGTTCTTCTAGTGTTCCTGGCTTAGACAATCTTGGTATTGTCATTTGTACTAACAATGTTTTTAAGTTTACATTCCGAGTTCTCCAAGTAGAAAGTACCTTGAGCCAGCCTAACACTGTGTGGTCATCAATCTTTGCTTCAAGTAATAATTGAAAACACTTAAAAGAACAGTCGTACAACACCTTGTAAGGGTTAATATCATCAAATCAGTAATGATCTACATGAGCTATCTTGTATCATAAGGTCAGCACGCTTAAACTGTTGATTACTCCTTATATTAAGAGTAAGGGCTAAAATTAATAAGCCGAGGTTATATGATGCCTTCAAGTATTTGCCCCCCCCTGTGGTTGTTTTTGGCTATGCAGTTTGCTTGAAGTCAATAATAAGTAGATTGTTGATGGGATAATAGCTCCCCTCCCCATAGCCTCCTCAACCTCTTGAGCTACAAGTTACATGAAATTAAGAACCAAAAGTGTAAATTTTTCACATTTTTGGAGGTGCCCGTTAGTATAAACCAAGATATTCAAAATCAAGAAATATTTTTACCCATTGTCATTCTTTTTTTAAAATATCAAATGCCTTGCACAAAGTTGGTTAATGTCTGTTTCATTGAGTGTATCTTTGTAGATATCTTTGCATGCATGGATGTGAATTTGGTATTATTATTTGTGGATATATGGTTGCCTGATAGCTCTTCCTTTCTTTCCCTAATATCACGCTGTCTCTATATTGTTGTGTTTTAACTTTTTTTTTGTGCTATGCTAAAGACATTTATGCAGAGTAACAACTGTCGTAACTTGAACCTTTAAGCTAAGAGGTTGCCTTTGGTTATGAGAAACTAAACACTCTTCTGCTGGCCAGCTTAGATCATTGCAAATGTGTCATTGATAATTAAGCATTAGTTTTATCGAGCTTCGGATGGTAGAAGTATTGTTGCATTTTAAATTTGCTAATATAAAAATTAATTAAATGCATTATTGGTGCTTTCAGTTGGTATTGTTCTTACTAACTCTTTCAGCAGGAACTACTGTCCCAACTTCTTAATACATATATATATATATGTATGTGTATTTGTATATGATAAAACACTAACCCCAATTGCCACTAATCATGAAACTATTTTATTTGCAAATCTCTCACCATCCATGCCAATGATTTGATGGGAATTATCTAACATCTAAAGTTAATTTATGACTTTGAAAAACATCTTTAATATTTTTCTAAAGAACAAAAATTATGCATGTATATACACATCTGATGACTTGGTGGTTGAGATTTGCCATTGCCTCCTAGAGGTGGATCATTCAGTGCTCTTTGCTTTGCGTTGCTAGAATAGGGGGTTTGAAGGACATATCTACATATATATATAAAATAACATGTTGCATTTTATATATTTAGCAAACAAAAGATTACAACAGATAGAGAGTGTGAGACCTCAAAACCAAAAGCTAGTAAAAAAACAAAAACAAAGCAAAAAATAATAAATGAGAATGGTCAACAAACTCCACAGGATCTAAAATCCCTTCTAATGCGCTGAATAATTCGGCATTGAAGGACATATGTATATATATATTGCTTTATACAATACATTCCATTATTTTTATGATTAGTATATTTTCTTTCTCTACTACTTAATTGGTCATATACAGGTTAGGTTCCACCCTCTATACCCAGAAATTCTTGCCAGTGGCAGTTTGGATCACGAAGTTCGTATCTGGGATTCACATACTGCCGATTGCATAGGGTCACGTGATTTTTGTAATTCCTTGATCAATACTTTTTTAATTTTGTTCTTTTGTTAGTTCTAATATGGCTCGTGTTTGCTTATAGACTTTTTTTTGTGCATAATGTTTCAGATCGTCCTATTGCTTCTATTGCTTTCCATGCTCAAGGAGAACTTCTTGCTGTTGCTTCAGGTCACAAGGTGAGATTCTCTTGAAACTAAAAAAACAGAGTAAATAGAAGAAAAAGATGGATGAAGTTCTGTGTCAGCTTTCTTTCTTGTTATTGTAGCTGTACATATGGAACTACAATAGAAGAGGGGAAACATCTTCCCCAACAATTGTTCTGAAGACACGACGCTCATTAAGAGCTGTCCATTTTCATCCACATGGTGCCCCATTTCTGTTAACCGCCGAGGTTGATCTGCCCTTTGAGAGTGTTTGCTTTGCGTTGGTATTAGGTTATTTGTTTGCTAAAAGCCCACATTGTTATCTTTGTAGGTAAACGATCTTGATTCTCCAGATTCAACGTTGACACTTGCAACCACATCTGGTTATTTGCAATATCCACCTCCTGCTATTCTTTTTGCCAACGTTAATTCTGGTCTTCAGGCTCTTGTGGATGCTAATGTGCCAGTAATGCCTTCTTCAAACTTGTTTTTGGCCAAAATTTTTGAAGAACGACATTACATCATTGTTACAGCTTGTTGACAGGGCTTTTATTTCTGCAAATGATCAACAAAGATCAGATGGTCCTATATCTAATCTACAAGGATCACTGAATTGGGGAAGCCAGCTGGACAGTTCAGTGACTCTTATGGAAATGTCTCCTGCAGAAACTCATGGTTCAAGTTTTATTGACACCGATTTTCTTTCTTTGGCTCATAGAAATGAAACCTCAAATTATGGTTCAATTGTAGGGAGTACGGACTCAACAAATGGACAGCTTGGCAGTTGGTTTCAAGATCGATATACTGGCAATGCTGAGAGATCTGATGTTGCTAATGCTGTACCAGTGACTCTTAGGATACCTATCAAGCAAATTAGAACTGGCACTGACAACAATCGTGCCTTAACTTCCCACAGCTTTTCTGGAAATACTGAAATTCAAATGCTTCTAAGGAGCATGGAAGCAGGACAAGTTCAGCAATTCATTCCTGTCACTGATTCAGCTAGTTGGGAACTTCCTTTTTTGCAGGGTTGGCTTATGGGCCAATCTCATGCAGGCTTGCACTCATTGTTCCAAGCGAACAGTACGTTTCATAGTAGTCTTTCAACAGCTTTTGGCACTGGCCCCAACTTATTGGCCGATCTTTCATATAATCGAAGCATGGAAGCTTTATTAGCATCTTCAGTAACAGTGCCAGCAGCAGGCCAGCCTCGGCTACCCGGACGAACGGTTCCTCGTAGTCGGAATCGTTCCCGTGCCAACGCTTCAACTGGTTCTGGCGATGGTTTAACTTTTCTGAATGCCCAGACTGGCGAGCTGCAGCCACATTCTGGACCTGGTATTGAAACTGAAAATGCTTCTTCACTGGCTACTGCAACAACTGCAGAGCTACCTTGTACTGTGAAACTTAGAATATGGCCGCACAATATTCAAGCTCCATGTTCCTCCCTAGATCCAGAAACATGCCGCTTAACCATACCACATGCTGTCCTTTGCAGGTGTTTTCTCTATTTGAAAACTTCAAGATTTATGATGAGTGTTTTTTACATTTTAAATTTATTTATTTTAGATGGATCAATATAAATATAAAAATTTTATAGCTGCAATCGTGGCATAAAATTAAATCCTATAGAAGTATGTTTCATTAATCCTATATAGGCCTTACAGCTCACTGATGTCCCTGAATATGCTTTATGATTTCAGTGAAATGGGTGCCCATTTTTCTCCGTGCGGAAGGTTCTTAGTAGCTTGTGTTGCATGCATGCTATCTGACTTAGAAGGTGATTCTGGACTTCAATCACAGGTGAGCCTTGATGCTACCGATGTTGCTACCTCTCCGACGCGTCATCCAATTTCTGCACACAAGGTCATGTATGAGCTTCGAGTCTATTCACTTGAAGAGGCAACGTAAGCTCTCAAGACTTTTTTCTTGGATTATTTGAATCAGCTGCTATTAGTAAAAAGTCAAAGCAAGCAGTATCTTGATTAATTTAATTTGGACGGCAGATTTGGCTCAGTGTTGGCTTCACGAGCAATAAGAGCTGCTCATTGTTTGACATCTATTCAGGTTTGGGTTTCCTTAATGTAGTTTTGTATATATATTTGTTAATTCTATTTCTGATCAGATTCATGGAGATTGAGATAATGACAGCTTGTCTCCACTAAACTTAAGTCAATTTTATTGTTCTTAGATGAATTAATTTTCTCATTTATCTGTCTTTAAAATTGTCTCCATCAGGTGTACAAGTTGTTAATCCAGTCAATGCCTTTGACTTTGTATTGTTTTGTGATTTTATTTCTGTTCAAATTCTTGAAACTTGAAATAATGAGCTTGACTTCATTTAACTTAAACCAGCCTTTTGTTCTGAGGTGCATTAATTTTCTCAATTATTGGTTTTTAAACTTTTCTCCATCAAGTGTGTGCGATCTTAATGCACCCCATGCCTCCTTGTTTTACGTGTACATATCATAGATTTGTGATAGGTGTTAAGAAACTTGCAAATTTCCAGCGAATGTATTTTATTTATTTATGGGAATTATGTGCTGGGCTATAAATATAAAGAGGCATTATACAACTAGAATAGAAAATTTTGTGCCAGATGTTTTTTGGTCTATCGGTTTGCTGATAACCCATACAGTTGGATTCCTTGAAGGGCCTTTAATTATGATCAAAATGTGTTCATATTACCACGCATGTTTTTGTATATCTGTCATGAATGCAGAATTGTAAATCAAATGATGTTTGTGTAAGATCAAAAATATGATCCATTTCTACTTTTATGTGTTCATCTATTCATTTACATGGTTTAGAAAATAACGCATTCACTATTGATAATCCATTTAGAGGTGGGTTGCTGCATAACAGTTGAAATTTTTTGAGCTGCCTTTAATTATGACCAAAAAACATTCATATTACAACTATATATTTTTTTTGCATATTTGTGATGACTAAAAGATTCTTTCATGGCTTATTTGTGTAATTCTCATCATAAGTAATGAATGTATGATTGCTTTTGTTGATATTCTAGCATTTCGAATATATTTTGTTTGGTTTATCCAAAAATCTATCTATCAATGATGAAATGTTTTATGAATTCAGAATCTTTGTTTTCATTCAGGGGCTGTTTGGTTTACGGACATCTTAATGCTATGTAATGCTATTTGGAGATGGAAGGTGGTTGGTTTAAAGTGATATTATCTTAACAAGTTAAACAACTTACGAATATGTCATTGTTTTGGTGGCATTTGATGTCTCTCAAATTCAGGTGACATAACATGTCAGCCAAAAAAATTATCAACATCGAACCAGATGGACATTGACATATTTAACAAACCAATATATACTAGTGCTTGTATTTTACTTAAACTGGTATTGAATGAATTTGAACCAAACATCCCGTTCATCCAATGTCTGACATGTCCAAGAATTTGGATTCATGTTATGGTAATCAGTTTCACCTTAGTGATAATTGCCCTGTAGTTTTTCATGAAATCAATACAGTAGAAATTAATTAATCCAATGACTGAAATATATGCAATCTTAAATAGTGTTTAGGAATTTTTGCTTTTGTCATGCTTTAGTAAATATTTCATATCTATCTTGTCCTCTCTCAGTTTTCTCCTACATCAGAACACATATTACTAGCATATGGACGCCGCCATGGTTCACTTCTTAGAAGTATTCTCATTGATGGAGAGACTGCAATCCCTATCTACACAATCTTGGAGGTATCAATATTCTGCATTGCGGTTTACTTTGCAGCTATTACTCTGTGCAAGGGCATTTATTTGATGCTTTTTAGTTTTGATTTCCTTGAATATCAAAGTTTTAGATTATTGATTTTTTACTCTTATTTACTCGGATTAACCATTTTAGTGAATTATTACTTTTAATAATTGTGGTTGCCTCAACTTTGTCCCCATACATTTGACATCATCCTTAGCATTTAAATCTTGAGCAAGTAATGTGCTTGGAATGATATAGCTTATGCCTAGGTTTTTTCCAGGTTATAATGAGATGGATCAAAAGTTTTTTCTAATCACTGATTTGCAACTACTATATTTTATACAGTACCACAGTTATCTCAAAAGTACTGTGTTAAAGACATTTCTTGGGATTGTGAATTACTTAGACCAGTAGGAATCCATGACCTGTTTTGCGTTTTGTTAATGTTTTGCCAGCCATGCATTTATCTTTGAGGTTTCTGGTGTAGTATATAGACATGCATGAAAATGCTTCTTTAGCTGCTAAAGACTTTAGCAGTAGGTTGAATATTTCTGTTTGATACTAGTGCTGTATTGAGAATATTCTTCACTTAAAATGGCTTCTTAAACTGCATCTCATTTGCTGATTCCTTTTTTAATTGAAGAATCTTCCTATGAAAAATGGGATTTACTTGCCGAACTCATTAATTTATACTGTGTGCGTTGACTACAGATTTATAGAGTTTCAGACATGGAACTTGTTAGAGTTCTCCCTAGCGCAGAAGATGAGGTTAATGTTGCATGTTTTCATCCTCTTCCTGGAGGTGGTCTTGTTTATGGAACCAAGGTAACATGAGGAGCCACAAGCGTTTCCTTTTGGTGTGCTTAGTTTTTTGTCTAAAATACAATGACTATTATGATAAACATGCAGGAAGGGAAGCTTAGAATTCTTCATTATGATGGTCCACGGGATATAAATGGCACGGGCTCAAGGTTTATGACTGATGAAAACATGCTTGAGGTAGTTCTTTTTCGTTGGACATCTTTGTTAATTGTTTCTCTTTTTCGCATTGTTTTTTTGTACGTACTACTGTTTTTCCTCTTTGTTTGTCCAAAGTTTACTTATAAATCATCAGTAATACATGAACCCTTTGCACTAAGACTTTGTATGCTGTTTTGTTGATACATATCTTATTGGGTGTCTTGCAATTAGCTCACGCTAATTCTCATTTTTTTTAATCAGTGCCTTATCATGGCTTTGATTTTGATTTAAACGGTTTATAAGAATATGAATGATAGATGAAATTTTTTTAGTGCTAAAAAGGATTTTTTTAAAAATGAGATACTAGGTTGCACCCATGACTGGAGTTATGAATAATAAGTCAACCTAAATGTTACATAATAAAAAGTAAAAGTTCAATTGACATTGAAATGATATTTTTTCATGTTTACCACTTAATCATCCAATGCATTGAATGATGAACTTATTTTGTTCTGCTAAATCTAAATTCATGTGCACTTGTTAATATGGTTTGTCTGCTGATTTTTGTAGGTGCAGAGTACGCCCTAGAATGCTTTTGAGTATTTGCAAGCTCTATCGGCGAGGTTGTGTTCATTTTACATGGTGCCACTTCCAACTTATTTGCATATTATGAATTCTTTTCATAAGCTTTTTAGTGAAGATTGTAATGATGTGATTAATCTGATTGTATTACGAAACCCTAAAGATAATAATTATTGCTCTTTCATTTGATGAGTTAAACTGAAATTTGGAATATTTTAAAGAAAATGAAGAGTGAAAAAATTGTAAGATCATATTATGTTTTTATTGATGTGGAAATTTTTTTGGTGAGGAACGAGTTTCTTGACTGATAAAAGTATTTGATACAATTGTGAAGAGATGTCAACTGGGGGAACATTGTGATACCTTTCTATAGTAACAAAGTTGATATATAGGATTATACAAATTTGAAATTTTATTAATTTAGCAAAGGCTTACAAAGAAATACTAAGAGATCCTTGGAGAGTATTAAAAATGCAAAAGCATAATCCATATTAAGCTATACGATTTTGTTCTTAGGAGGCCAGATATCTTCTTATAGTTTAATTTTTACTTAAATAGCTTAGCATCTTTTCCTCCCCCTCGTGTGGCTAATACTATATTAGCTTAAAGCAACAAGGTGTATTAACTTCACACATAAGAATCATTTCAAATGCATGAAATGTTGTGCATATTGTTTCAACATTTGTAGGATGAGTTTTGCCTTAATTATTTATTACTCTTTTTGAGCTAACACTATCCCTTATAGTGTGTTAGCAAATATTTTTCTCTCTATATGGGGTTTGTCTTCAAATTTGTTTGCTTGCTTGGTGACTTCATTTTTTTCACTTAACTGTTGTTATGATTTGTTATTTTGTCCTCATGTAAATTGTACTATCAAACAATGCCACCATGATTTCAAGATCAAGTAATAATAACAAACAAAGTTGACATTTATCAATTTTACCTCAATGTAAATCATAAACATTTATTAAATTATCATGCATCAAATTTATACATTATGAAATATTCAAGATTAATACATGTTATTGCATATACTAATCCTTCTATAAAATAAATCTCATGTGAATCATAAAGCAAAATTATTTGCAAGTTTTATGTATTTTAACAAATTAAAAATAACTACATCGAAAAGGATGCGAAATATTCAAACCTTAAATAAGTTCTGTTGATTTCTCAATTTTTTCTCCTCACCCTTCTTTGTACGTTTGTTGGAAAATTTATGTATATTTTACATATGTATATATTAAGAGAGATAATTTCTCCTATATGTGCTGATAGTTTAAGAGATGCATGAGGTGTCATTCTCATCATATCCATTAGCTATTGCCACCCTTATCTATGAATTCATGATAATAAATATCTTAACTAAAAAATTGTTCACTTAAGTTTGGTACTAAATAATAGGCCATAAATTTAAAAATATAAAATCCATTATTTTACTATGTTGTTTAATGAGTCAGCAATCAATAGATGATGTATATTATTGATTGAATATATTTTTTTATGAAACTTATATGCTAAAATTAAAAAAAAAAAAAAAAAAAAAAAATTATATTGATTATAAATACTTTTTGCTGTATATTATTGTAAGCATAATAGCATTTTTTATTATACAAATATAGTTATAAAGATTAAATAAAATAAATATGCCGCAACATCGCACAACTTGACATAAAATGTTTCAGGTTCATTCTTTTATGCACTGCAGCCAGACTCGATAAAATTTCCCGTTCATTTAAAATTTGTTAGTATAAAAAAATATAAACTTTATATCAAAATTCATTCGATTATATATACATTTATTTAATATAATTGTAATTTTACTAAATTTGCATTTATCTTTATATTTAGTAAATTCTTTCATAAATAATGCTTGTATTTGTTTCATTTAATAAAAAATGCAATCATCCTAATTATAAGATAAGCTAATGATCCACCTTTAAAATCTATAATTTGAACCATTTATCTAACAAAAACTTAAAATAAAAGATTCAACTAGTAAGTCATAACTCCATTCATAGATAAATCTTTGATAATAGAAAGTATTAAATGTAAGCTTTTCAATGCTTAGTTTAAAGCTGTTATTATCAATAAACTTGATCAAAGGATTGTGGGCTCTCCAACTCTCACCACAACCTATAATAATATACAAAGCCTCAATAGATTTTCTAAAATATTAAAAGCTTTTTCGATTTGGATGGTAAAGCAATCCAATGATTAAGATTGTTCAATTTATACTCTCGAACAAATCCTACATTTTGTATTGTTGCTTCTTACACCCTAAACCCTAAATGTGAAAAATATTGGTTAACATTTATACTATGAAATCCCATTTACAATTTAAGATTAATATAAAAACTATTGCTACAATATTCCGCTCAGTATCCCCTCCAATGTTCTAGCACAATTAGCATACCTAAATATAGTATTAAACTACTAATAATTGAAATTCACCCATTAGATAATAATTATTGCTGCATTAAAAATATTTAATAGCTTACAAAAGTGGTATATTTCTAATATAAAAATAAAATGAGAATAAAATATCAATAAAATATTGATAAAGCCCATAAGTACAACATCCTTGTGTTATTCGCGACTCTAAATTGCACTTTTGTATTACTTTTCTAAGTTACTTTTAAAGTTGTAGCAAATTAAAATATCTCTTCTTTTCTTCTTTTTTTTTTTTAATTTTGAGCGCAAGAAATGTAGATAACAAAGCTGCTGCACACTGCAAAACCTATTTTAAAGTTCATGCTACTATTAAGTCAAAGCAGCTGTGTAATTATTTCATAAAAGATGATGATAGAACTTTGGTAATTTTACATAATAGCCCTTAACAAATTTAAAAATGTTGAATTGTTCATGTTTTCCCTTCCAACTTGAAGAATCATTTTAAATTAAAACAAAACAAACGAAATAAAATTAAAACTAACAGTTTCGAGAGTTTCAACAGAGCCCACTCACAAATATGGAGCGAGACGAGGATCGGTGCGCAATGGTAGACCGCTCCTGGAGCCCAAAGCCCGGCATCCAGCTGCAGCCTGAAATCAGAAGCAGCGAAGGTAGCAGAAAAACAAGTCAATATTTAGGTGCTAATGTGGTAAATGTAAAATTTTGGGTGTCATAAATGTAAATAAAAAGGTTTTAATGGTGGCATGAAGCTCACACCAAGCAAAAAGAGAAGAAGAATACCACTGCAGAGGCGAAAGGAATCATTCTCTCTGCCGGCATCCCTGCACATATAGCTGACAAAACAGGAGAATAAATTTCAGCAGCATAGCAGATTATTTGTAGTGGACATATTTTAAAGAGGTCTGGTCATAATATCTCCAAATCTTACTCAAAAACTTATGCAGCATAATTGAAACCATTTTCCTTTTTTACCCAAAGCGATTTCAAGGCTTTTACAGAAATGTTTAATAGAAACAAAAATAGCTTAAAAAAAGAGTTTTGCTACGGAGCCCTGTAACGACTAGAAAGGATGCCTTAACAGGTGGATGCAGTCTAAAGCAGTTAACTAACTTGCAAAAAATAAATAGTTGAAAGTTTTAAAAGAAAACCCAAGAGACAAAAATTTCATGAAGAATCATGAAATAAAAAAGAGAAATAGAAGTTTTACGAACCGCAGAGAATTGCTCCGATGAAAGCATCACCAGCACCAGTGGTATCAACTAGCTCTGAAGGGGGTATCACCTCAGCTGTTCCCACTAACAACCTACCACTAATTGAGCCAATTCCATCAGCACTAATCCTTGTACTTGTCTGACATTGAAAAAATACAATTAGTAGGTCCTCGAATTATGCAAAAAGAGATTTGTTTTCCTTAACAAAGTGCTGTAATCATTATAATTTAATAATCAAGAATACAGACTCTTAAATTACTAATATAGCACCTAAATTTATCAAAACTACCACAATATAGTACCAAATTTTAAGTGCTGAATATGTAAGGGCATGTAAGCAATTATCTCAAAAAAAGCTAGGATGAAGTGACTCAAGCGAACGATAAAAATCAGCATTATGGCACATATTTTTAGAGTTGACTTGGCTTAGAAGGAAAATTGAGAAAGTTGGTTAACAGTTATTACTACTCACAGGTCCTTTAAGTTTGCTGCAAGGTGAACATTTAAGAAATTTAAATATTTTTTCTTTCGTGTTGTTGGCGAGTATACAAGCTCCTAATCGAACTCTTTTAAAAACATTTAACTAGAATGTTGTTGGTCAAGAAGCATTTTGCTAACCTGACTTGCACCTAGTTTAATTGGGGTGTATACATCTACGGAAGGAAAAGCTGTCGTGAAACAAGGCAGGAGTATTATTTGAGAGCTAAAAAAATTAGGCATTGACGAAACTAATCATACGTGGCATATGGTTGCTAATGTTTTCTATGGTCATTTCCAAGGTATTGATTGAAGAGCCATGCAATCGTAATTGCTAGCACAAAGAATGGAACATATATTGTATATGAATGGGATCTATCCCTGATCAATCCGAAACTGCTGCTGCACATTATCTCATTACACCAAAGTACCAATCAATATGGTCCAGCTATATATCAGCTGCACTCAAGCAAAGACACGGATTAAACCTAGGTACAAATAAGGCAGCGTAAGGTATATTGCCAAAGGGCTTTCTTAGTGAACAAATCCAACTTAACTCAAAATAAGCAACAGTATTTGTATTCAGAAGAAAGAATCTGAGAGAGCCTTTAACAGTATAAATACATGCAAATGGAAAGAAAATATTTTAAGAACTTAAAAACTATTATAAAAAGTGATTCAAAAATCAAAATAATGAGTTGAACATATTATAAAGAGTGATTTATCTAAGGCTTTATTAAGAACTATTACTATGAACATATTATGAATTATAAGATTAACCTGTTAAGATTTATAGTCTCGAAAATCACATTGGATCTAACAGATCCAATAAACCATTGATGGTCTTAAAATATTAATCTAAAACTCAATTTTAAAATTATTTCATATGTTTTTGTTGAAACAATATAATCATTTTGGTGCCCTAGGTCATAATACCCACGGTTGTGAGGGTTGCAAATCTTGTAAGAGGTTAATTGAAATTAAAATAAAGAAACAAAACTTAAGACTTAATTTTAACTTAAAGACTAATAAAATAAATCATTATTGTTCATGATTATAGTTCTTTATCCATTACTCATGGAGGTTTCAAGCTCTTTCAACATCGCATTTCGTCAATGAAAAATCTAAATTTTAATATTAAAAATACTGAATTAGTAGAATTTTTTTTAAATGAAAATTATTTAAATAAATAGATTGTTCCTATGGTAGATCAATCTACAATATACAAGATTAGAGCATTAGATTTTAAAAGAAAATCTTCTATTAAAATTGTAGAATAAACAATTGCAATTGATAATAACAAAAAAATTCTTTAATTTTAGAATAAAATTTACATGAATATAAAGATAAATACCAAGCATTAGCAAGTTTTTCTTTTTCAAACATTTTTTACTTTGCGTATTATTCTATCTTTCTTGATCTTCTATTATGATGCCTTTTTTAATCATAATGAATTTCTTCCTTATGTTTTTACTTACAAAAGAACTTTTTCTTTATATTCCTTTCTCTTCATTATTTTTTAGAAGAAATGGAAGTAAGCAATTTGTTCAAAGAATTCTCATAATTATTTTTTTTCAATTAATCTTTCTTTTTTAGGCTGATATTGTAACTTGATATTATTACAAAGTAATAATCCTTTTGTGATACAAGCATTAATAAGTTTGTTGCATAAATACATTTTGCTTAAAATAAGCATATAAACTGCATCTTCTATCTAATCACACTAATTGTTTTTAAAGTAAAGATTTTAATTTTTTGTAAATCAGTAAGATAATTATCTCACCATCCTTAAAGGATGCTAGTAAAACCACAATTTATTAGTTTTGTTATTTGTAAATATGTATAATTTCTAGTTTTTGTTGCACTAGGTATATCATCTTAAAATCACTCAATAGTTTTTCAGATTATACTGTTTCAACAAAACATATGAAACCATTTTAAAGTTTAGTTACTAATATTTTTCAAGACAGTAAGTGGCTTATAGGATCTGTTAGATCCAACGAGGCTTTTTAAAAATTTATAAAATTGAACTCAAATTAATCTTATTAATCATAATATGTTCGTAATAATAATTCTTAATACAACTGGTTACTCATGTAATTCACGCCCTAATACCAAGTAGAGTTGCGCAGAAAATAAAAAACAAAATGAGGAAAGATTTTTTATTTACAATAAAAGGAACTTACAACATTACAAGCAAAATCACACCATGGAGGTTAGAGATGAGAGTTAGCTAGGGAGAGTAGTGGTAAAGAAAATGAATGTTTGGTTGAATGAAGATCAGCCGTATTTATACTTTTCTTCTGCCCAAGTTCCAATCCGGAATTCAAACAAACTTAATTATCAGATAACAATGACAATATTATTTGTTCATTCTTTATATTATTTATATAATATATATATATATATATATATTAGTCAAAGTAAGATATAAAAACTGAGAACTTCAGTCAAGTGTGTTATATGGATATCGATTAGAAAAACTTTTAGAAAGGACATTCAATATAAATGCATGAATTATTTCTTTTAGATTTTCAATGATATCGTAATATTGTGATAAATATAAATAGCCTTAATAACTCTAAAGATAATCTTAATTTGATAAACAAGTAAAACCTAAATTTCAAATATATTTAAAAAATGAAGAGTAAGAAATCTATATGATCGGTTAATATCCTTATTGATACGTAACATTGTGCATATTATAAAAAAAATTAAATTAATAAACCGTACTTTGAACCTTTGAGAGAGTGTGGTCAACATATATTATAATGAGATACCAAGTTTTAAGTAATCAATTTGAAAATTTTCCAACCGACAATGGAAACTACATTGATGAGAAAAAATACAATCTCTATTTAACATTTATCAACTTAAAAAAAAGCATGCCATAAAATATCAAACAGAAGGTCTTTGGAAAACAATAGAATAATAAAGAGATTTGCATTGCTTAAATTTAATTATTAAAAGGAACATAATTGAACACTAAGAAATCTATCAAATAATTTAAATATTTCAGTTGAGCTACAACAAGGATGGGCTCTAACACATCTTAACTTGATGTTCAATTTATTAAGCTAAACGTTGAGACCAAGAATTGTGGTTTTTCATCCTTTTTAAGTAATCATCAATGTAAATAAAGAAAATTCCCATATATAGAAATTGAGCCACTAAACCACAATATTCTCATCTATTTATGTGAAAAGCCCAAATGCCAAATTAGGCGTACAAACCAATTTTTAATTTTACAAATTCATCTGTACCAACTTTTTAGATTAAAATAAATAAATGAACTTGAGTTTCTAAACTTTGTGATAAAATACATTTTTAAATAATAACAAGCGATCTTAAAAAAAATTACAAGCATGCAAATTTTATATAAGTAATATAATTTGAGATATGGTGAATAATTACAAAATTGATGAATTAATTATACCTATTATAAAGTTAGGAATGTATAAACTTTTAGTAATAATTTCAAAGCTACAAAATGAAATATAAATATCCCTCTAAGCTCTTATAAAAGCACTTGACTCCCACCATTCTCACACAACCCTTTCCTTATAGTTAATAACCAATATATTTAATAAACAATATATTACATATCAGAATAATTAGTTATGTTTACAAACATCTATCTAGTGCCTGGAGACTGCTTGTAGTTTCTTTGGAGTACCGAGATGGGGATGGCTAAATGTTTAGGTGGCTCGAGAGATGACAGATTTGGTGTTGTTGACATCCTTGTCAAGATTTTAGGGAGGAGGGATGTAGAGGGGAAATTGTGCTCTGCTACCATGTTGAAAAGGAGATGGAGAGAAAGAGTTGTGCATTCATGCAAGTAATTAGAATGAATTTATTACATTACATTGTGGTTAAATATCTACCTAAAATCAAAACACTAGTGGACAAAATTACTGCAGCTGGCTAATGTTGACAATGAAGACGTCATCCTTTACACCCTCAACAGCCTTCTATCCACTTATCAAGCATTCAAAATCGCAATCCGTACAAAACTCTATCTCATCAATCTAGACGATCTTTATTCCCTCCTATCCAACCCTCCTATCCAACGAGGAAATCAATGTACAACAAAATCTCCATAAAGATATCCAGCATCAACAATCATCGGCCAACCATGAACTCTATCACTCTTCAGCAACAGAAAGAGAAGACGAGGATGGGGTCACAAACCCCAACCATTCAGGGGAACGGGCCGCTCATTCGCAACCTACACAAAAATGTCGCCAATACAAAGAACCCTTAAATCAAATTTCGTTGACGGTCAAATATGCCAAAAACATGGCATACGACCAAAGAGTGCAGGCAACGGGTGGATCACACCTACGATTAGCCCTCCCACCAACCAACTGCTCTTCAAACCGATGGCCTAAGTGACCACTATTGGTATCTCAACTTCGGAGTCTCAAGTCACATCACTAACAACATCAACAACTAATCCATACCGAACCTTGCCAAGGCACCAATCGAGTTATAGTGGGCAACGGGTAGCAATTAAACACTCCAAATCTCCAACGTTGGCAAGGGCATTCTCCCTACTCCCCATCGTACGCTTCTCTTAAATAAAATTCTGCATACCCCTCAATACCACTACAATCTCTTATCTATGCATAAACTGACTTCTAACCATTCTTGCTTTATTTCTTTTGATCCAACTGATTCTTTCATAAAGGATCTTCACTCGAGCATCCTTCTCCTTAAAGGCCGTTGTATCAACTATTTCTACACCATCATACCATCTCCAGAACCTCCTCCACAAATCATCAACCGGTTCCTCCACAAATCATCCCGAAATCTACAGCACAACATTGAAATCTTCGTCTAAGACACCCGAGCCAAGACATCCATCGAGCTCCTCTTCAAGCACCAACCAGCACTCGGTGCCAGTAGCTCTTTCCCATGTTTCACATGTATCACCGCCAAACATTTCAAATTACTTTTTTCTATTAAGTCTTCTAGAATGTACAAAGTTTTGAATTTTTTCATTCTGATGTATGGAGGCCTGCCCCCACAATTTCTAAAGACAGTTACAAATTGTCATCTTTGTTAATCACTACTCTCGATATACTTGGACCTTTCCAATCAAACAAAAGTCAAAAATAATACAAAACTTTATCTATCTTCAAAAATTCATCAAAAGACAACTTTTACTTGAACCCTTATCTATTTGCGTCCAGCAACTCCGTTTTATTGATGAGTGTATGGACATGATATTGGATGATGGATACCAAGATTTTTGATTATATTGTGGAAGGGTATAGAATTATCTTTGTTAATCACTACTCTCCATATACTTGGACCTTTAAACTCAAACAAAGTTAGAAAAATACAAACCTTTATCTATCTCAAACTATCTTGGGATGAATTTTTGAAGATAAATGTTTATATTATTTTGGACCTCTGTTTGAGTGGAAAGGCTCAAGTATATCAAGGGTAGCGATTAACAAAAATAACTCTACACCCTTCCACAATATAATAAAAAATCTTGGCATCCATCATCCAATATCATGTCCATACACTCCTCAACAAAACGGAGTGGCAGAATACAAACAGACATCCTAGAAATCACTCGAGCCCTCTTACAAACAACCAAATTACCATTAAAACTATAGACTCAAGCCACCTTTGCTGCCACCTACCTCATCAACCTCCTACCTTCTCCAAGCACTCACAACCTCTCTCCCTTCCAACTTTTCTTCCAAAAACCACCAACCTCTAATCATTTATGGACTCTGCAGATGTCTTTGCTTCCCTCTTCTCCTACCTACAAAAACATCTAAGCTAGGTCCAAAAGCTCTCCCTTGTATCTCCTAAGGCAATTCTTCTAATCACAAAAGCTACATATGCTACAACCCAAAAACATCGTCCTCCCTAATCTCCCGTCATGCGAAATTCATCGAAACCCAATTCATCCAACGCCACATGGACAAAATGCCATCAAGATTCTTTTAACCATAGCCACTCATCATAAATGCACATAGTCCAAATGAATGTCTCCAACACCTTTCTACACAGACGGCTAACCAAAGAAGTCTACATGCATCAACCAAAAGGATTTGAGAACCCCACCTTCCCCAACCACATCTGCCTCCTAAAGAAAGCAATCTACGGCCTCAAACTATCACCACACCAATGGTATTCCACCATCACACATTTTCTACGCAGAAAAGGGTTGTGAACAAGCACAACCAACCCTTCTCTCTTGATTGCCGACACCTCCACCGCACCCATCTATCTTCTAATCTATGTGGACAGCATCCTTATCACCGGGCCGAACCAAGCAGATCTTCAAGCCCTCATCACCACACTGACTCACAAATTCCGAGTGAAACATCTAGGTTCACCGGCCACCTTGGTATCTCCATCATGCCACCATCCAAAATAGGTCTCTTATCATCACAAGCCACATCTCATCCAACATTCTCCAAACAGCAAGCATGGATCAATGCAACCCAGCACCCACACCAATCTTAAGCCAAAACCGAACAACAGTCCTCTCGGCACCATTCTCACAGTCAAAACTATATAAGTCGCCAGTGAGATCTCTTCAATACCTCACTATCGCCCGTTCGAACATCAACGCAACCAACATACTTTGTCAACACATGCATCGTCCAATCCAAACAAATTTTGAACAGCTCAAAAGAACCTTACGCTGCTACATCAAAAGTACTCTCCAGATAGGCATCCAGATAGATCCCGACAACATAAAACTTCAAGCTAATGCAGACTCCGATTGGGAAATAGATACAAAGGATAAAAAATCTACAACCGGCTACTGCATTCTCTTTGGAAAATACACCTATTTCTTGGAGAACCAAGAAACAGAGCACAGTCCAAATCCTCCACAGAAGCAGAATATAGTGCTTTAGCTACCACAACTACAGACATCATATAACTCTAGCGTCTCCTACAAGAATTCGGCTAGCCTATATCACACCTCACACAACATTGTAATAATCTATCGGCCATCGCCCTCGCCAAGAATCCCATCTTCTATGCAAAGACCAAACATGTCGAGGTCGACTGCCACTTTATCCACGACTGCATTACAAGGAAATGGAGCTCTCCTACATACCTACAGAAGCTCACAGCGCCGACATATTCACCAAACCACTTCCAACAGCTCGCTATCACACACTCAGAGACAAACTCAACATCAACATACCGATGAAGAGATTGTGGGGGGTAATAACCAACATATTACATTTCAGCCCCTCCATCCAAACATAATTCAGCTAGGATCATTAGTTTTGTCTACAAACATCTATATATATGTACTTATATAACCACAACGTAATGTAATGAATTCATTATAATTCCCTGCGTGAATGCACAGCTCTTTCTCTTCATCTCTCTCTTTCAACAATAGTTATGTAAATTCACATAGAGCCGCAAGTGTAGAATTTAGCCCTCATGAAGTTCCTTCTCTCTCTCTCTCTCTCTCTCTCTCTATCTCTCTCTCTCGACTTCCATCCCCCCTCTATCTATTGATTTTCTCTCTCCTACCAATTATTTACTGGAACCTAGGTTGACACAGTCATGGTCGAGCCTTAGCCACCTCCATAATTGCCCTTTTCCTCTTCATTTATTTTTTCTTTCTCCTCTCTCTCCTACTCAAACCCTAACACTATTCTCTTCTTCCTCTTCCTTTCTTTCTTTCCTTCTAATTTTTGAACTATCTTAAATTATATAAATCCAGAATTTCGTATTACTTGTAATGCATCAACCTTTGATCCGAGAGTACCTTACCTCCAATTTCACATTCTTGCGCCAAGTTCGGCACTGACAATAATCTGATAGCATTCCGACGACTTTCCCACAACCTCCAAGGTACCTTTTTTATGCTAATCACTTTATATTTCTGAAAATCAAAAACTTTAGAAATTGTAACCTAAGATTCATTTTTTTTAACTCTCTTTTAACATCACATCTCAATTAATTGAAATCCTCGTTGAATCTATCTAATAAAATCCTAAGGTAAATTCCCATTATTTCATTATTTAAAATAATTAGATAACTAAATAAAGTTGGATTAAATCCTAACTTTCTAATATACATTGAATTCTTTGAAGAACAACCATTCTCAAGAAGAACACATTCTAACTTCAATTTTTAATTAAAAATTTTATTTCACAATTTATTTATTTCTCTTCTGATTAATGAGCATGTAACTTTGCTTTGCAATAGAAGTTTTATTTGTTACACATGAATTCATTAGGGTTAAATCTATAACTAGTTTACAAGTTATTAAATAGAACATGAGTCGCATCTCTTTACTTCTCTATTTGAGCATAGAATTAAATAAAATTGTTTGTTTCTTAACTACAAGTCAACCAAAAACATAAAATTAATTTTTCAAGCCGCATGTTGCTTACATAGCCTATTTACATGTTAAATGATTTTATTGAATTATCATGTGTATTAAATCATTTTAAAACAAGAGAAAGATAACTACAAAAACCAATGTTTAATAATATATTAAGACTGCGTATTATTTTCACAATGAATCTTTACCATGAATAAAATCCTCCTTAGTCTTGGAATGACCTCTCACCGCAGTTCTTTAGGTGATGCGTCACTCAACTTTACTACAAGGGTATTTCATTAACAATGCAAAAAATAACCAAAATATAAAATTAATATGTAATTTTAAAACCAATCTATGTTGGTTGTAGCTATACATTTCATGCTCTAATTTATTCCAATTTAACCTACTATTAATTTTAGTTAATGGTATTCTTACCTTTAGCATTTATTGCTATTTGAGCAACTCCGCATTTAAAATTTTAAAACATGCAAATATATTTTCTCACATTGTTAATTATTCAACAAAAATTATAATATCATTCTAAGTTTCTTTTATGAATATTTCTTCAGATCAAGAATAGATGGCCGACAAGTGTACTACTCCAATTGCCGCATTCGATACATGATGTGTTTAGTTTTTTTTCCAGCAATAGTTTTCTTTATTATGTCAGTGTTTGTGCCTGTACTAGCTTTATGATATGTAACTTTATTATGTCATTTAATAAATGAATTGAATAACCAAATAGTTCCTCATTGTTGTCTAGATGATATGTGCATATATAGCTCATTAACATTTAAATGCTAAGTTTATACTAGTCACCGTCCAACCCTGCCACAAACACGTATGAACCTCCTAGTAATGATCACGAGGTTGAATTTCCCATTGGCCATCAAATTCAAAGAACTAAGCCCCACAGTTTCCACTCCGTCTCCTCCATTTCATTCAGCTCTTTTGCACAAACAACTAAAGCAAATATACAAGAGAAGAGGGTGAAATCTTTTAAGTGATAATTTTTTAATTAAGTATTATTATAACATACGTATTTTTGTATTAAAATAACTACATAAATATCAATATAAAAAAATTTGTGCTAAATTATTATGGCCCATGAATCATCATTATTTACAAATTTAAATCTGCTTTGCATTTAAATTTAAAAATTATCTATTAATTATATTTAGAATTATGTGAAATATATTAGTCCAATAATTGAATCTAAATTATTAAAGCTTTTATAGACAGCCCAAATGAGTTTAAGATTTGATTAATGATTAAAATTTGTCATTACTAATAGGAATTATCATTAAACTAATTTAAATATCCAATATCATCATCATAATCATTCTTATTATAATATACCCATTTTTATAAAATTTTGTATACAAAATGTAGAAGATAACATACTAGTAAACCATATTTTGATAAATATTTGGGGATATTACATTTTCATAATCTCTTTCTTCAATAGTTTCAAATTTTAAATTAAATTTTTCATTGAATCATAACAAAAGAAACGTTTATGCCTCTTTGATAGTTAATCCACAATTCATAATGTGTACATATTCATTTATAAATTTATAATCAAGTTGAATATTCATTATCTCTAAAACAATTCAGTCAGTTACATGAACTTCATTTTTATATAGTAAACATGAAATATATTATTGATTGTTTACACAATTGTAGGCAACCCCAACCAATATACTCTTCCTATTTATTTATAAGACAACCTTGCTTATCTGAGACTCAATTCTGTCTTATTAAATTTAGAAACTGTCCTCATAAGAGTCTGATAATGATAAACACATTTTTATTATCAATGAACTTAACATATGTATGTACATGCTTGTTGATAAGGAATTGGCACTGCTTGTTGAATCCATTACAGCATCTTCTAAGTTAAACTTGAATCCATTATAACGAAAACACCATTTTTATAAGATAGTTTATTAAAATAAGACTGATGACTGATAAAAATGTTTTTATTATCATTAGGCTTAACATATGTATGTACATATATGTTGATAAGGAATTGGGACTGCTTGCTGAATCCATTGCAACATATGTTAAGTTGAACTTGAATCCATTACAGCATAAAACACCATTTTTTAATTTATAATAAATCACAACTATGATTTATCAAATAAACTAAATTTTTTTAAAATAAAGGTTGGTAAATAATTTATATTAAAATTTTCACAATTGGTTTGGAGGAGAAAATCCTAACACCTAATTTGTTTCTTTGAACCAAATAAAGTAAGAGATTAAATCTAGTGTGGTAATTTGTCTTTTTATAAAATAAATGAAATGTAAGTAAAAAAATTAAATTAATGAGTTAAAAGCAAAAGTAAGCCAATCCATGTTTATGCATATATATCATGATATTAAGGTTCTTCACATAAACGATATAGGAATATTGAGGTTTAGTAATTCACGTACACATTTGGGAGTTTTATTTATTAATTAAAAATGATGAAAAAAATAATTCTTGCAAATGTAGTCTACACTCCCAACTAAGTATGTCAAACACTTGGTTGAGTTGTACAAAGCTCTAAATTCGTATATCTTTGCCGTATTTATGGATGTTCTAACTTAACACATTTGAGATCAAGTGCCATGTTGCATGTTTAAATTTAATATTCTTCCTATTGATAAACAAGCAATAGGGTTAAAGTAAAACTTCAACTATAAATATGTCCTAAAATCTAAGGGATTTTGGTAGATATAAAAAATAATGCAGCCTTACTACAAAAAAAAAATTTAGTACTGCATGCAAAATTTGAAGATAGTAATAAACTTAAATGAAAATTCTATAGAATAGTCACAAGTGCAAAAAATATTATAAGGGGTAGAATGTAGGCTACCATAATAGAATAATTCTAACAAAATAAAGTGTTAAAATACTTCCAAATGAGGATAACCTCTATAAAGGTTATCTTAGATGGTTCAAACATAATAAGAGGAGATCATTAGATGATCTAATTATGAAAGTAAGAACTAAGGATTTTTGCCCACATCAAAAGAAAATGAAAATAACTAAACAACTGTGAAATACCAATATGAAAGATCCCATATACTTGAGCTTAGAAATAATTTATTGATTGATGAAAAATAGTGGAGACATGATTAATAGAATCAATCCCACATATTGGGATTAAGGTTTGGTAGTGGTGATGATGGTGCCAGAGGCAATAGTGTTGGCTCCCTCCCTTATAGCTTAGCCCCAATTGGTTAATCTTGAACACATATGCTTGAGCTTAGAAAGAGGTTGTTGATTGATGAAAGAAAATGAAGAAACAATGGAGACATATGATTCATAGAACTAGCCCCACTTGATAAACATTAGTTTAGCAATCGTCGTAGTGATAGTGGTAGCCCCCTCCCTTACAATCTTAGCTCTTATTGGTTCCAACTCAACTTAGCTCATCTTAAGCCTATATAAGCATGAATCTAACAATTCTAACTTAAATAGCTTAGCATAATTAGCTCAAGTAATTTATTATTACTAATTATATTAATTAATTATTTTATTAAATAGTAATATTATATTGTTTAATACTTTGTTAACTAATCTAAAAAATAAATTAATTAAAAAGTAGTTATGCAAGCTGTATTAAGCAACTAATTATATCAATTATATATAGTTATATTTATATAATAATTTGAAAAGTTCTGTAAATTAATTATCCCAATTTAAAAAATTACATTTATTAAATGGTTCCTTGATTCTTTAAAATTTTTCAAAATAGTCAATTGACACTTGCAAATCAAAAATTGGTCCCTCAATTCTTAAAAATGAAGTAAATTAGTTCCAAAATTTATTTCAATAATATTATGTTAACTTACAATGCAAATAAGTTGCATTTTGGGAAGAAAAAAAAAAGTTAAAGCTGATAATTGTATCATTAACTCATTTTTATCGCAAATTCACATTTTCTTCATCCTAAAATATATATTATTTACAGTGCCAACTAATGAAATGCTACTAAAATTTTACAGTGGGACTAAATTTGTATTATTTTTAAAAGTTGAGGGGACAAATTGAGATCTACATAAGTCAAGCAAATATTTAGGATTATTTTAAAGAGTTGTAGGACTATTTTAGTAAAGAGCTATTGATTATAATTAATTATGTTTGTTTTATTAACTATAATTATAAAGCAATATAAATTAAATAGCATCAACTATAATTAATTAATAAAGTTAATTATAATCTCTTCTTTAATATTTAAATTTATTATTTATGCTTGCTATAGTTAAACAGCATTTATTTATAATTATCTAATTATATTAATTATGGTTACTTACCTTAATAACTATAATGATTATAATTTAAAATTTTATTAAGATATTTATATTTAAGCTTACAAAGTTAAAATTATTCTTTAACCACTTTAATTTTGGTAAATATATTTGTTAATATAATTATTTAAATTTTAATTAAGTATTTTAAGTGTATTAATTCCATTAAAGATAAACTTATTATAATATTTATACCAATTGAATATAAAAATTAAAATTAAATAAATAATATATATATTTTTACTTGATTTAATTATAAAAGTAATCAAGTATGATGCTTATTTGCATTATGATGATTATAATTAAAATTCTAAGTAATTAATGTGATAATTATAATTATACACATATATATATATATATATATTAAATATATTTAGCTAATTTTATTATTTATTTAAAATAATTTATTATGCAAACTAATTATTTATATATTTAAATAGTCATCTAAGTGTGAATCAAATGATTTTTGATATAGGCAACTTCATTCAATTGAAGATACCTTAGCATCCAAACTAGTTTATTATAGGTAATTCAGTTTAACACATACTTAGCAAAGCTAGGCTACACCCAACTTGCCTTTAATCTTTGGATTAAAAAGAATTTTCAATGTTTGTGCACCTTTCTTTGGTCCTTCTTGCTTAACAGCTCTCAATAAGGGTATCAAAGCCCATGGCACAAGTATGTACTATAAATGAATAGTAAATGCAATTTTGACCTCATAAAATTTGGCTATTTTAAAACTTAACAAATCTTGGTTATCATTGATCATGATTGAACCAGGTTTATGAACTGGAGGCAACCGCAATACTTTCAGATGGCCACATGGGTATATGACAATTTGTGGGGGGAGTGAATCAATGTAGAAAGCTCCAATGTGAAAACAATTATCAAGGCATGATATTGTTGAGAATGGAGCTAATGGTTGATGTACTAGGCAACATTTATCTTCTTTGAAATTCTTCAACATTAAAAATAGCCACTTGGCAGATAAATAAGTTCAAAATATTCTAGCTCTCTGCAGAACAATTACATGAGCTTACATGTGCTAATTATAAATATAAAATTTTAAACTAAGATGTTTTATAATTAAGCTATGATATAATTTAATAACATTAATAATAGATAACTTATCTCAACTTTTAATTAAACTATAAATTGCATGAGAGAAAGGGATCTCCCCAGCTTTCTATTATAATTTAAAACTGCTCATTTAAAATACTAATTAATCAAAGAAATATATGAGAAGGGTATTTTCCAATCTTTCATAAAAATATTATCTGTTAGAATGCACCTTAGCATTAAATTGCACTAATTCTTAATTAAACTAAAAAGGAAAGAATAAAAAAATAATAGAACAAAGTTTCTAAGATTAATTAAGCAATTGAGTCAACTAAATCCATTAGGATGTTACATAAAATTTATTAAAATTTAAGTAGGATTCTATTTTCTAGTTAAATAACTAAAATGAAAACTTATGATCGCTTGGTTAAAAATAAGAGATAGAAAAATTAATTAATGTTTATATATATATATATAAGAAATCAAGATATGTGTTATAGGTTATAACACAAACAATATTAGCCTAGACAGTAAACTATCAATAATTAGCATCATAAATTATGGCTTACTTATGATATGAAAGAATTTATGTAAGCTATCTCATGGTAAACAAAAAAAATCAATAAAGATTTAAGAAATTACTATTTATTTAACTAACATATGTTGATATGGTCATATAAATAGCAATGAGCTTAAAGCAATCTTTCTCTATGAGATTGAATGAAATAAATGCAGAAAACTTCTACACACTAACCTTATAATTTAGGACAAAAATGGAAGAGAATATATAATTCAAAAACATACTTTAGAATAGATGCACGTGGGGATGATGCTACTCCGATCAACTTTCCGCATTAGGGATTCTAGAAGGCTTCCGACTTCTACATCTTCTACTTCAAGAACATCTACAACAGAAATATATTATAAAAAGCATCACTGGAAAAAAATCTATCATAATGAATGCTAGATATGGCCACAACTAACTTCACATTTGCAAATCCTAATAAGCAACATTATATATCTTACCCTCACCACTTTTGCTTCTTTCTAGCATCATACAACCTCTATCACCCAGAGTTACAACAACAAATTTGATGTTAGGCAAACTCAAAAGCATAGATACCAATGCGTGTGGAATGGAAGGCACAGTCGTCCATGCCTGCAGCATGATAAATATAAAAATAAAAAATGCCAGCAGAATAATTATAAAAATAAACAAGTGCATTATACACCACTGTCAACTACAGTAGCGACTTCAATATTCTTAATGGTGTAGTCAATATATTAAATTCTTCTCCATCGTACATTCAAAATATGATTAAAGCAATAAATTGCATCAATGCCTGTGAACAAAGGCTATTTTTTGTCAACAAAAAAAAAAGCTTATATATGAATCAGACCGTGACAGTAAAATATGCATGTTTCTAACAAGAAGATGAAACGGTAGTATAATTTATTGCTCAAGCCATCTAAAATGGAACTATCAAATTATACAAACCATCAAATCAAGTCTTTGCATCATTTTGTTTCATGGAAAAAATGGTAATTTTTCATATCATTATAAGATAAAGCTGAAGCAGAAAGGATAAGCTTATCTCCAACAACAGAGATTCTTTTTGTAGTGACAGCAAGTAATCAAGAGCCCAATTATCCATAAACCTTGCCTCAAATTAGTATTATAGTTAGATGCACTTGCCTGTGGAAATTTCTCGGAGCACACAATGTATGTTGCAAATTTAAGGAGATCATCTAATCCATCCCTCTTTTTCTCAGCATCAACCAATATAGGTATTTTTCTTTGGGCTGCCTGTACTGAAGGAATAAAAAGCTGATTAGTATTGCTAAAATTATAGGACCAATAGTTATGACCTTAGATTCTGACTTTAACTGGTAAAACTTTGGGTAAAGCACCATCAACAAAACCAAAATATATGCAATAGCAGACTACGTGGAAAGATAACATCAACGTTGCCGCCACTATCCAGCTGAAATCATTGTGGATAAGCGATAGAGTTGCAGAATACAAATAAAACATCTGCCCAATCTGACTGCAGACCAATAGCCACAGATTCCTAAGCAATTCTCATTCAACAACTAGGCATTAAATATTAATAATAAGTTTAAAATTGAATAATTAACGTGATTCTCAAGAATTAACAACTCAAACTCAAAATCTACAGCAGAAGCACACTACAGTTCCCAAAATCAAAATCATCAAAATAATAATTGAACATGTTAATAAGCTGTATCAGACTATTGTCATGAGATTTATATAACAATGAAACACAGGAGTGAAAACTTTTCTGCCAATAACTTTACCTCAGAACATATCCTAATCATACTTGGTTACGAGAAAAAACAGCAAAACATTGAACGGAATTGTTCCTGATGCTTTCTTACATTTAATCTCACAATTAATAATGTTATCAAGTACTTAGTAGCCCAAGAAGAAAGTATGATATCAATATCACACGGCTTTTATTACATGGTTATGAATCAAACAAAATCATAAAAACTATAATAAATAAAAATACAGATAAAAACGTTAGACAAAGATGTGTAGTGCTAAGAACGCATTTCAATTTACAAGTTTCCCATCCAAAAATAAAGATTGTACAAGATGCAAATCTTGTTGGGTCAAATTCCTTAAATTTCTAGCTATGAAAATAATTAAACCTAAAAAGTTAAAGACTAATCATCATAGTTTAACAATAAGATTATTAAAGCAACCATTTGAATTTGTGCATATGCCCATCAAAAAATCATACCTTCTATATTAAAAAGGTTTCACAGCACTGAAATCATCCCAACTTTTAAAGTATAGCACCAAAATTTTACTACATCACCCCATATGAACCCTTTTAATCATTGCAAGCAACTAAAATTTCAGGCACCATCTAATTTAAGGGACAAATTTTGTAAAGATTAAATTTTGTATGCCATATATGCAAAAAAAGAAAGATTTATTTGCTTACAAAACAGTAGAAATTCAGAACTCTTCCAATAGAGGCAATTGCATTTCTCTAACATGCAGGCAATTCATTATATTTGACAGCATAAACTACATAAATATTATATAGTTTCCAATCCTTAGCTCCTCCCCATGCATAAACTAATTCACCTTCCCTGTTCTCATTTGGTGTTGTCATTATCAGTTAATATGCTAACGACATTGAAAAAAAGTTAAGCTATTTAACATTGCACAATTCCTCACAGTTACATAAGTAATATGATGAACACAGGTATTCTTCTAAAAGCAAATTCTCTTTTTCTTGCATTTCTCTAACTATTTATCATAATTTAGGATGAAGATAAATAAAATAAATAATAAAGTATACATTAACATGAAATTCTCTTTGATCCATATTTTATCTAAAAATCACAATAAATAGCATGCAATAGTGTCCCCAACAAATATTGTGCAGGAAAAAATATCACGAACAAACGTTTCACTCGTAAGATTAGTATGGTTCGAATGTTACACATCACAATAATGTTATAGCGCAGGTTTGAACCATGCCATTCAAGGTGAAATATTCACAGCGTTTCCATAATTACCAATACAAGAAAAGGCATAAACATGGACATGGGAGCAAGCATGCACGAAAAAAAATGTAGAGCTTAAATGCAAATGACATTTGGAGCAAGCATGCACGTAAATCAACGTTTTGAAAAGGAGCTTTGGCGCAATGGTAAAACTGTCACCAAGTAACCAGAGGTGGGCCTCACTCACAAAAACACCAACATATAAAAAGTTAAAGATTCCATAAGGTTTTCACAAATGGCCCTACCTGAACTCTACATTGTGGGATGCATCATTCACTAGGTTTTCAAAAATATCAACATAAACATCTTTAACCATTATATGTATAATATAGAGTTTTTATCAAAATAATCTCCAAACTTCTCAAAGAATCCAATATAATCTCAAATTCTTAATTGCAACGAGAACAACTTCTCAACTTTTTTTCTCCCAAATAATTATATATTAATTTTTCCATCCATTCGGGATGGAGAAGCAATTTTAATTTAAATAAATTTAAGGTCAGATTAATCTTTCAATTAGTTGTGTTAAAAAGAACAAAACCCAACTAATTAAAATGTTTTTAATTTAATAATGCATATGTTGAATTTGGATGATTGCCTATATAACATTAACCTAAGCCAATACAGACTACAACACTTCAAATAAAAAGCTTCAATTGAGTTGACAAATTATCTCAATATTTTGAAATTTTAAAATAAATAGAGCTTGGAAATAAGAAAAAACAAACTACCATAAAAAAGTTAAGAATTTTACACGTTAAGACAATTGATATAAAAACTGATCAACAACATAATCAAGCTTTGTCCTACTAGGAGGGGTTGGTCACTTGAATCCTTTGTTTTTATTGCACGATAAAAAATAAGCCCCACTCTAAATTACAAATACAAAAGATAATTTCTAATGGGTTTTTCCCATATTTTTTTGATCTTCCACGCTTTTTAAAATGGGAAAAATTCATACACTTAATTTTTCTAGCACATTCATCAAACGGTGTAAAGCTTAATATGCATAAGCCATCCATTCATCACTATTGATGCCACTCCAAACATGTTACGAATGAACTCAATTTCTCATTCTATCTTTTTGAGTTATACCCACTAAACTACCATAATATTCTCCTCTCGTTAACACAGTTTATTGGTAAATTTCTTCTTTGTTGGCGAATACTCAGCCCCATACAACCTAGCCAGTCCTACAACTGGTTTGTTAAATTTTTTTTTATTTTTGAGTGATATTTTTCGATTGCACAACACTCAAAAAGCATTCCTCCATTTCATCCAGCCACCTTGCATCTTTTTAGTCATGTCACTCTCTATTACTTCATTACTTTAAGCAATTGAACCACTCGCTCTTCCTGATCACATGGTCCTCAACAATTATGTCCACGAGATTATGGCTTCTATTACAATTAAAATTATAGTCCATATATTATGTTTAGATCTATTAAGATGAAATCCTTTAGAATATACAATAGTCGTCCACAACTCAATTCTTTCATTAATTCCATCCTTAGTCTTATCAATGAAGAGAAAGACATCTACAAATAGCATGCATCAAGAAACATCCTCTTGAATGTGTTCAAAAAAACACACATAATTAAAGCATCAAGATAAAGACTAAAAGCAAAGCCTTAATGTAATCCAATAATAATAGAAAAATTATTAGACAAACCGTATTGCGATTGAACACATATTACAGCCCATTATACGTAGGTTTAAGAACATGAAGACATGTCACACTTTTTTTTCTCTCCAAAACTCACCAAAAACTTCTCACGGTACTCTATCACAAGCCTTTTCAAGATTAGTGTAAATGAAGAACTTACTTTCTTTCTCTAAATTTCTCCATTAAATCTCATAATAAATGTATGGCTTCCATAGTAAATCAACCTAACATAAAGCCACTAAAATAAAATTAAAACTCATCCAATCTTAATAATTTACTTATCAATCATCTAAATCTTTAGTAAATGAATAAATGATTAAAAAGGGTATTAAATAAAAATTAAAAATAACTCATCAAATATAAAGCAAACTAAAAAAATGATTTTTTACTTAAATATCACTTAATTATTCATAATTTACATATCAAGCATCTAACACAATAGTTTTTTTTTCATACTAAACATCTAAGAAAATAATATAAAGTATGATGTGGGTGGCACAATGCAAGGGTGTGGTTTGGCGAGGGGACACAAGGCGAGGGCAAATGACAAGGTGATGCCCCGTGAATCGGAGCACTATTTGACACGCACCAGTTGATCTTAGGGTGGGGTGGTTCAACAGTTCAGGGTGCAAGGAAACTTGACATGAGCTTTGCTAGAACGACTGGGGTGGGTCGACAGACTAGGTGTGTCGACACGAGACAGGGTAATGCACCAAAGTAGACTTGGCATGAATCACCACGATAACACAATGCACCGAAGTACACTGCAATGGCACAAATAATAAAAGAACAAAGGTCCATAGATTAATCTTTTAAGAATAAACTTTTAATCCAAAATGGATAAAAAAGTTAACATGAGACTATTTGAAAGCAAAAAAAAAAGTTGGAGAATATTTTGAGCACAATTAAGAGTTTGGGACTATAATGAGCACTAGTGAAAAATTAGGAGACAGATTTAGAAACAATTCCTAAAATATAATATCAATGAACTTGGAGTAATCTGTGGATTTGACAATTCATATATATAAAATTACAAATATGACTAAAAACAAGTATTCAATCTGCAAGGAAACACTTTACCATTAATGCATTTCTCAAACACACTCAATACTTGTCAATTTTAACATTTCTCTTATCAATGTTAAGACTCCTAAGAATAAAAAAAACACTCCCAAATGTTGCCTATATACTAACTTCAAAAGCCTAATTGAGCACCTGTTCTTAGGATGCATTCTGAAAATGAACAGGCAGGTTGTCACTTGATGCGTCTAACCACACTTTTGAGAATAAAAAACTCCACATAATTTTAGGCTTATTCAACCCATGTCAAGGCCAAACTCCGACTTACATCAGACATTGAGCACATTCAGTTTGCAAGAAATACTAGCAATAGGCAAGCCCAATTCATCACAATATTCACACCTAATAATAAAGCATTTTGGGAACAATCATTTTGGCAGTAATAAGTAGTTATTACCTCTTCAGCAACTACTACTGCTACCTCATGCAATCTTCCATCAAAGTACACAAGCTGTGAACCATCTAAGGCAGAAAACAATTTTGAACTGGAAAGTTCATTTGGTTCCATAGGAGGATATCCAGGAGTATGAATGCAAGTACGGGTTTTCCTGAAACATTGAAAAACATCAGCTTACTAAAGTGATGCTTATAAAACAGAATAAATATCAGCTCAGTAATTCAGCACTGAAAAGTAATGATTCCAAAGCAAGTGAAACTAAGGTTATATTACTTGAATGTCCTGAACGTTTGGAACTGTAATAATTCATTTTTTAAAAAAAATTAAAATTCAGTAGAAATAATTTTGTAATTAATAAAATTTAACTTTCAATACAGTTCACAATTTAGGCATCCAATAATAATTGAAAATGCATGAATTTGATAGTAGTATCATTATAGCTCTTACAAAAAATAATATTATTACTGGTATTATTACATCCTAAGAAAACTATTGAACCCCTCCTGAAACATCTGAAAAAAGCTAAGGATGAGCGCTAGGGTTTCCTCTAGAGCAAAAGTGAGTGAGCAAGAAAGAGAGATACGTTGATGCTAAATTCTTCAAAAAATTTATATATCTTTACAGCTTTGATTGGGTTCTAGGAGTAGATCTTTGGTGGGGTTGATTTGGATATACATAGCCAGACCTTCCCTAATGGATATATCAAGGATAGTTCAGATCTAGAGCCAGAAATTTTTTATAAATGTAAGTCCTTATAGTTAATTACTCCTCCTAGTTGTAGGAAAAAACTCTCAATTTAGGAATGCTATAATATTTAAGCAGGCATAAGACCACATATAATTAGTAGGGGCAGATGGAAGTAAATTTAATCAAGATCACATAATTTCGTCAGTCTATGTCAACTTAAAGAAAACTTTATTGGTGACGTCCAAAGATTATGATTAATAACCATATGTTAACTCGTCTCAGAGATCCCAAGCATACTACAAAAAATTTGTTAAGAACTCTACCTAATGTTGACTATTAGACGGGCAAAGAGCTGACCATACATTTTATTAAATAATTTAGCACTTAGAGATCTTGGAAATCACTACTAAAGATTCAGAGGCATGTTTGACTATACAATTCATTTAAAGTCTTAGTTAATCTTCAAGACAAGTTTTAAACATTAGTTTTTGTTTACAGGTTTAGTTTTTATGCAGATTTTAATGTTTATTAGCTATCGAGCTGGCCCAAATTTAGGGCGGGTAGGAGTTTTCGTCAACTGAAAAAGCCTAAGTTTTGATTTAGATTGGGCCTTGCATTGGTTTAAAATGCTCATATTTCGGTTTAGGGTGGAGCTTACATCCTTTGGAAAACTTGGGTAGTAGGTCATAAGGCCTTAGTCATCGAAAAAAGGTGGCCCAGAGTTCAACTGAAATTTTAGATGCGGCTTATATCCATTTAAAAAGCCACATTGTGGGTCTTACACCTTTATATGTATAGATAACATGGCCCTGTGTTTATGTCTTGGATCTTGACAATATCATTATAATGGTGAATGTTTGACTCATCTAAAGATTATATCACTTAAACTTAAGTGATCCAGCTAAAACCTATTGAAAAGAATCAGTTTAATTATTCTCACACATCTCAATTAGAATCATTTAAAAAAACTAGCAATCATTACTTTAAACTATGGAAATCTATTTATATCTTTAAGAGATCAAATCCTTTGACTTAGTTATTAATGCTTAAGAAATTTCACCCAGTGTCTTAGAATAGTTAGAGATCAAATTGTTTGCCTTGGCCAACTCTACTAAAGTTAATTATGTCAGTTAGAGATAAAACATTTGACTTTAAAGACTTAATTAGGGTCAATTAGATCAACCAAATTCAATTTATGTAACATAGATTCAACCAGTACTAGTTAAATTTATTAGGAATCAATTATTCAACTCAAATTTGCCTAGGATCATTTAGATTAACTAGGGATCATATTGCTAATCTTAAGCTAGCTCAACTAAGGTTGATCAAGTTGGCAAAGGAACAAATTATAGACTTAAATGATTGAACTAGACTTGTTTAGATCAATCAAGAGTTAGATTGTTCGATACACACTAATGTTAGTCAAAATTAGTTGGGAATTAGACTATTTGACCTAAGTTAACACAGCTAGGAAGGTTTTAACAATGACATCTTTGATCCCATGCATGACCAAAGCTTTATCGATTATAGATCCTTGGCATTTAAAAGTCGAGCAATTCATACTTTATTCCTAGAATGCATGCGAGACATTCTCGAAGCCATCGATTAAAGGGAAGATTGCAAGCTGAACAAGAGAATCATCGTATGCATCTTATCATAAGAAAGCTAGGAGATTGTACATTATATAATGAGTCAATGGTTATGCACAGGGTGGTTCGTCGCAAGTGAGAAGCGGTGATTGAACGAGATTGGTTGAGGCTTCGAGCCCCCTTGTCGAGGCGTGGACTCCATTTTGAGCAATGCAACTTCCCTTGCAGTGTTAGTCTCGAGAAAACCTAACTTCAATGTTGTCACTGTCAAACCCTAATAATGGTGCATGGATAGGAAGTAAGAGTTTGATGGTGCACTACATTGATGATTGCAAGGTTTATGGTCGCTGCAAGCACGAAGGTTGAGGGAGACAAGTCTGATTGGTGCTGATTGCACGTAGGCAGTGAGCTTCTCTTTCCTCTATTTAACTCGTCTCTCCCTATTTCATTTGCAAACAAAGGCAAAGGCGCAATGTGCAATGGCCAAGCAACACTTTCAGGCGAACGAGCATATAAATCCTTATCCCCTCTTCCAACAAGCTTTCCTTCCTACACAACCACAGCCTGCAGCCCCTTCCCCTTATTTGTAATGATGCAGAATCCGCGCATCCATGATTCCTTCACATCACAGCACCAAGTGGAAATGACTCCTCTCCTCTCCCTCTCCAACATAATCTCTTCCCTATCTTACTGAATAGTTATGGCTCACTATCTACAAGCTCCTGCAACAATAATTTAGGCGATAAATCTAGGGTAATAATTTAAGTGTTTACTCCAACTTAAGAAATCTTTGTGCCTACTTAGATGAAATTTGAAGCCAATTTATTTTAGGCGATCCACTATCGGGTTATTTGAAATCCACCATTAGAATTAGTAAAGTTCTAGTTGATTCAATAATTTTAGTTCATGTTTTATTGGAAGAATATCTTTGGCTTATTTGAGAAAAAAAAAGAAATTGTTTACTAATTCTCTTCTTCCTTAATATGATGATAACAATGGATCAATGTTCGAGTTCTAAAATCTTCCAAGGATTTCTAAGAAATCATGTAAATATTTACTTTTTTCCATATATTTATAATAATTTAAAAGTAATTTCAATGACCTATTTGCAAAATTTTATTAATTAGCAGTGGTATATGAGTGAGATTATAATCAAAAGATTTCAGTCAATCTAATTTTAAAGCAGTTAGTCTCATTTCTAATTTATGATAATATTTTTTATTTATTTTTGAATATATATTCATAGATATAAAAATTATAAAGAGATGCCAAGAAAAGCTTAACAAGAAAAATGCTTCTTTTCAAAATTCCTTTATGCATTATAATAAGAAAAATAACACACATGGTCAAATATTTATATATGAAGTCATGATGGCAGTATTATTTTAAATAAAAAATATCATAATGAAGGTGACATGTGCAATGGCTAGTCTATTATATACATTATATATATATAGCAAAACAGTTGCCTATTTTTAAATTATGAATAATATATTAATAAAAATTAGAAGTATTATAGTATAAGTACAAAACATAAATTTATGCATGAGTATGCTGATCTATAGAGCCAATCCTTACGGTACTAAATTAATACAATATATTAATGATACAACAATAACAACAACAAGCCTTAATCTCACTAGATGGGATTGGCAAGAATCCCTTGTTTCCATTATGCACAATCAAATAGAAGCCCTCCCTAAGTTCAAAATAGAGAAGATCCATTCAAATGGTTTCTGCTCATGTCTTTTTGGCTCTTCATCTTCCTCTTCCTCTTTTAATATGGGAAAAATGCATAAACTCAATTTTTCTACTAGGGGCATTGCACGGTTTATGCTTAATATGCCTGAACCATAAAAGGATCCACAATTGGAGCCATTCCAACCTTGCTATGGATTAACTTATTTCCCATTCTATCCTTACGAGTATCCCACTCATCCACCTAAGCATCCATATCTCTGTAACACTTATTTGATTGGTAAGTTTCTTCTTTGTTGGTCAACATTCATCCCTATATAACATAGCTAGTCGTATAGCTGGTCTATAAAATCTCTTTAATTTTGATTGAGATTTACGAACTGCACAACACTCCAGAAGCGTTCCATTTCATCCAATCAATTTGAATCATATGAATCACATCGCTCTCTACCTTCACCATTATTTTGAATAATTGAACCAAAGTATTTAAACTGTCGTTCTTCTTAGTCTCATGGTCCTCAATAGCTACGTCCTTGAGATTAGGGCCTCTAATCTAATTGAACATACACTCCATACATTCTGTTTTAGATCTATTAAGATATAAACTTTTAGATTCTAAATTAGTCCTCCACAACTCAAGTTTTGCCTAACTCCATCCCTAATCTTATCAATTAAAAAAATATTATATGCAAATAAAATGCACCAAGGATCCTCCTCCTAAATGTGCTTAGCAAAAGCATCCAAGATCAAAATATGTGAAAATGTTTTGAAAATATTATAAAAATGAAAGTGAATTAGACGGTGCTCCTATAACCAATGTGGCAGTTAACTTAAAAGTGAATTTATGTAATGATAATTAAAGAAAATCAAAGACAAATAGTTATGGTAATTAAATAAGCGTGAGAATACGCATATGCTTACTAATAATATGAAAAAAATGTATTACTTATATTCTAAATTTGTGAAAACAATTTAAATTAATGTTTTTATAAGAGAATGTGTCAAACATTATTTGTATATGCAAACTCGCCTGTATATAACTTTATTCTTATTCAAGTTACTACAAACTATAATTGGAATGCAACCATAACCCACATTGTGATAACATCTATGAGGAAAAATCGTAGAAGATGAGAGAATAGTTTTCATTGCTACAAATGGATCCCCGATAGGGGGTACATATGTTCTATAGCCTTCCTTTTATTTGAATTGCTAATGTTAAACTTCATGCTTCGGTTATAAAATATTGATATTTTTAGTCTCTTCAATTTATTATTTGATAAATTTTTTGTTTAAGCTTAGATAAGAAAATGAGAATCTAAAAATAATATTTGAAGTTACAGTTCATGTCATCTGACCTTCTTTTTCTTTTAGATATCCTAATCTTATCCGATCGAGTGGTGGCAAAATATATTCTAAGAAGATTCACAGATTTTTAGATTTAATTAAATATCTAAAAAGTCTTTGCAATTTTTTGTCCCCATACTGAGGAATAAAGCAAAGCAAACTAAGCCTATACCTGAGCAAATGAAATATCAGACCACTCAATAGTAGTCAAGCTACAAGATAGCGAACACTGCAACCCTTCAATCTCATTATATTAATGGTTCGTCATCTTGGACAGTCCTCCCTCTATATCCCTTCCATTTTCCTTCCTCCTGCTCACCCCTCTCCCTTCTCTCTGCCATCATCGGTTCATTCATGTTCCAATAAAATGGGTCCTCTTTTGTTAATATGGTAAAGCTCCATCCACTTTCTCTTCAACCACATCTTACTGGATCAAGTGGTGGCAAAATATATTATAAAAAGATTCACCGGTTTGTGAATAAAGCAAAGCAAACTATTTATGATTTATATTTTAAATTTGTGAATAAAGCAAAGCAAACTAAGCCTGAGCAAAAGAAATATGAGATTGCTCGCTAGTAATCAAACCACAAGATAGCAAATATTGCAACCATTCAATCCACTATTTTAATCATTCGTTATCTTAGTCAGTCCTCCCTCATTCTCCCTTCCAACTTTCTTCCTCCCTCATTCATGTTCCAACGGAATGAATCATCTCATGCTGATATGGTATAGCTTCGTTCGCATTCTCCCCCTCATCTCACAAGGCATGTTAACCACTTCCCACAAACAGCACTATATACCCATATGCTTACTAATAGTATGAAAATTTTTGCTAACTCGCTTCGTCGCTCCTGGCTACGCGTTCGCTCTCGGCTACGCGTTGCGCCATGTTACGCATCGCTCGCTTCGTCTCTCGCTTCGTGTTGCTCGCTCCCGACTTCGCTTCGCATAGCTCGCTTCGTCACTATGTATTTTTGCTAACTCGCTTCGTGATCTATGTATTTGAGGAGGAGAAAAGAAGGAGGAAAGGAGAGTGGAATGGAGGAGCCCCCCCCCAACCCTAAGGGGGCTCGGTGGCTTTTCTTAACCACGCACGGAATGCGGGGTCGCCCAATCGGGCGGCGGTTGTGCAAGCTCCAATTTTGTCGAGTGTTAACAGCCCAGTGTTAGGCTCCTTGGCTAGGAAGGATGGTGGATTGCATGCGAAAGGTACAGTGATTGGCTCTCCGGCATCTAGGTCTCCCTCACCACCAACACAAATTAAAAAAACTGGAGGTGGTTTGCTGAATTTTATGGCAACGAGGGCTGCTTCTTCAAAGGCTTCTGCAGAAATTGCGACATCAAATAAAATTTCAACACAAGCTGTTTGTCAAATTACCTCAAAGGGAGTTGCAGTTTCGGAAAAAAAAAAAGCGGCAAGGCAGAAAAAGAAGTGGAAGTGTTTGATAAACTTCTAAACATAAATTTTGTTGGAGAAAGTGGTGAATGCGTGATAGATTTGAGGAAGAGGAAAAGCAAAGCTTGAAATATGTAGGATCACTTATCGTTTGTCTATTTGGACAACGAATCCCCTACAATGTCATTCAAAATCAATTAAAATTGAGATGGAATAAGTTTGAAAACTTCGCTATTCATATGTTACAGCATGACTGCCTCTTGGTGAAGGTGAGCACAATGCGGCGGTTGATGAAGTAATTATGGGAGGGTCGTGGTTCCTTAAAGGTTAAGTTCTTGATTTAGCACGTTGGGTGCCGGATTTCAACCCAAATATGCGGGTAGGCTTCACGACTCCACTTTGGGTACGATTGATCAACCTCCCATTGAACCTTTGGAGTAAAGGTAATCTCAATCGCATGATTGCTATGATTGGCAAGCCTCTTTTTGTCGAAGGGCCGACATTGCGCAATGAACGGCTTGCATATGCACGTGTGTGCGTGGAGGTGGATCTTTCAAAGAAATTGCTATCATCTTTTTCCATTCGGAGTAAACAAAGTATGTTTACTCAATGTGTCTTATGACGGTATCAAAATCTTTTGCAAGGACTGTGGAATGGCGGGTCATAAAGAAGATTAATGTCCCACAAAACAACCTACCCCCGCGGTTGGGGTAGGTCCCAATGCCCCATCTACGGATCCAAATCAATGGATCATGGTGCAACAAAGGTGATCGCCGGCCTCTAGCCGCCTACAGCTGAGAATGGCCTCGAGGGACCCGAGGGGCCGCACCCCGACAGCCTCCTCGGAACCCAAGCCGACCACCTGCAGCTCAGCCATCGACTGCAATGGTGCGTCCTACACCGCCCGCCCCATTGATTATCCCTTCCCGCTTTGACGTCCTCGCTAATGAGGAGGATCAGCCGTTGGAACCACCTGTCGCCACACAGCCTCCACCCATTAGCCCACAGTTGCAGCACCGCACACCTAGCCCACCTCACCCTCGGCCTAGCTTGCCACCTCTTTCTCTCCCGCCAAGTGCTACACAGTAAATTCCCCAGGCCCACTTGCCAGAGCCCGTGTTGCAGCCTACTCTTGCTTCCCGGATTTTACGTTCGAGAAGCCGAGAGCACCCACCGCCGTCCCGATGAACGGCATCCCTGCGTGGAATTGTCGCAGAGTGCAAAAGCCGACTACACGACACCACCTTACGCCGCTCATCTTGGAGCGCAAGCCGGGGCTGATTGCTTTATGGGAAACTCGCGTTGAGTTTTTCACTCGTTGAGATGCGAACCACCTCTTCGGTCGGCATTGGGGCTTTGTGGTCCAGCCTTCTGCGGTACGTTCGAGAGGTCTTATTCTCGCTTGGAAACTGACTTTTTGCAATGCTAGATCCATCTTTCCTACAGCCAAGTGATCATTGCTACTATAAATCTGAGGTCAAGAAGCTGCTTTCAGTTCGGTGCCATCAACACATCAACTAATCTGTACACAAGGAGGGAGCTTTGGCAAACGATCCTAACAATCCGAGTGGAGGAGTGCCCGCTAGTTCTTGGTGGAGACTTCAATTGCGTTCTCTCTCAGGCAGAGAAATGCGATGGGAAGGCGTTCAGAGTGACGAATGCTCAGATGGACTTTTGGGAGGTCCCTCGATACGTCCCATCTTCACGACCCAGGCTTTGTTGGTCCACATTTCATGTGGAACAACAACAGGGAGGGAGTTAGACATATTTGGGAGCGCTTGAACATGTTTCTTCTCAGCACGGAGGCAATGAACCTTCTAGCGAATGCAGCCGTGCACCACCTCCCCTGTTAGCTTCTGACAAACGTTTGTCTCAAATTTTGGAGTACCGGAGCGCGGTACAAGTTCGATGATACTTGGTTGCAGTACCCGGAGGCTTTCTCTGTGATCGAGAGGACTTGGGGGCGGCCGTCTCGCGGCTGGCGCGCACTCTCCGGAAACTGTGGAAGTGGGGCAGAGATACACTTCCTGATTTGCGAAGGAGGAAGGCGGAGCTCACTTCGACTCTGACGCAGCTCCAGGCGGAGGATATGGAGACGAACCGAGGCGACGACCTTGAGCTTGTTCAGCGGCTCCGGGCCACCACGCAGGAGCTCTCTCAGGTGGAGGCAAGGATGGCGAGCTGGTGGTAGCAGCGTGCCAACGCACAGTGACTCTCTCAAGGTGACCGCTGCACCGCAGTGTTTCAGCGACTTGCAATGCAACGTCAGAAGTCGAACACCATGCTTGCGCTTCAGGAGGATCCCAGGGAAGTGGGGCACCTCTAGTCCCATAAGGGATTTCCCAGATGATCTGATTATAGATCGTACCCTTGGTGACGCAAACTCTACCTCTCTCCAAGGTGCGGTCATGGACGTAGAAATCTGGGCAGCCCTGCGGGACCTCGACCCCAACCATTCCCCTGCGATTGATGGTATCACCCCCTCTTTTTTTACGGGCTACTGGAGGGTCACCCAGGCTGACACCTCCGTTGTTCACCATTTTTTGATGGTGGGCGGATGCCGCAACGCTGGCGTGACACTCTAGTAGTTCTCATTCCGAAAGAAGAGGGGGCCGCTACTCCGAGGCAATTCCACCCTATCAGTTTGTGCAACACTGTATGGTGGTGGCCAATCTTGGCCATGCACCTAAGACAGTGCTTCCCCCGTTGGTCTCCCGAGAACATGTGCCTTCATTCCCGGGAGAGACATTAGTGAGAACTACCTCATGATTCAGAAGATCCTCACGTAGCTCTCATATTCTACATCGATGGTCGGTCACATGACCATCAAGGTGGATATGGAACAGGCTTATGACCGGATGGAGTGAGGATGTCTACGCTTGGTTCTAGATAGATTTGGCTTCCTGCAAAGGTGGATGGATTGAGCCATGCAGTGCGTGGAATCCCCTAGGTTCTTGGTTTTGGTTGGCGAGCATAGGCTTCCTTGGTTAGTGGAGAGGAGAGGTTTTCGGCAGGGAAGCCCCTCTCCACTTACCTATTCATCCTATGCTCGAAGCTCTTTTCTTTCCTAGTCAGGCGGTAGCAGCAAATCGGACACCCAATTGGTATCACTCTCGATCGAGGCGCTCCTAGCTTCGCCACCTCATGTACGCAGATGATCTAATACTGTTTGCAGCAAATTTTGGTAGATTATGATAGCTAGACTGAACAATCTGTGAACTTGCGCAAGTCACGGGTTGTCTTTAGGCGACATACACCAACATATTGCCAGCGTAGGATTGCGATTCGGCTGAGTTTCTAAAGAGGGTCGTCACTCCTATACTTGGGAGTCACGGTCACTGACCGACCTTTGCGTAGAGAATATTTTGCAGCATTTCTTGAGCAGGTCCGAGCAAGGATGGGCTCATGGAGCAGTCACCACCTTTCTCTTGCTAGTAGGTTGTGCTTGATCAAATCCATGCTCGCCATGATCCCCAGCTATCTGATGTTGGTTGCCCCGATTCTGGACTCCTGCCTCTCGGACTTTGAGGCTATTCTTCGTAAGTTCCTTTGGGAAGGAGCAAAGGGCAGTGGTCTACACTACGTGAGGTGGCAGGTCTGTCGACCGCTTGAGGCTGGGGGACTCTAGATCAGAGACTTGCGGCTGTGGAGGACTGCTCTTGTAGCCCGCCACACTTTCAGCTACATTAGTAAGGAGGATCTCTTAAAGGTGAGAACCATGGAGTTTTGCTACCGCAGCCGAGGTGAGAACTTTACTGTTCAGTGTTCTGATTCTGCAGTTTGGAGGATACTGGGGTATGGGTGGCCGATCGTCCAGCGCCACACTCAGTCAGTAGAGGAGAGTTTGCAGTGGTAGGTCGACGCTTTCACGAAGAGCCGAGCTAGCCAGATTTACAGAGCGAATGTGGGCGGTCGGCCTTGGCAGTTTGCGGCTATGTGGGTGATGGCTCTGGACCCCAGAGAGGCTTGTTTCCTGTGGCGATTACTCGGTGATGCCATCCCGATGGGTGTTGGATGCTCAAGAGGGGACTCACTCGGTCAGCGGCTTGTGTCTGGGATTGTGATACTGATGAGGACAGAGAGCACTTTGTGGCCCACTACAGTTGCATGAGGGTCACTCCAGAGACTTTTGTGCGATGGGGATTGTTGTCGGCCACTTTGACCTCCTGGGACCAGTTTACTGCTTTGTATTCAACTGCTACTGCGTTTCGCCACCGTCATTTCAACTGTCAGGTTATGGCCTACTCCCTCTACCAGGCTTGGCGTAGTAGGACTGAGCATTCTCACGATAGTCCGTACCCGACTCCGCTAGTTTGTGCGAATTCGATTCTCTTGGCGATGGTCAATGTTGGTTTGCATGACGGGTCTAATTCCTGGGGCTCCATGGCCCGCCAGAGCCCCTCCACCTCCTTGAGATGGTGCACCCCCCAACCCGTTAGCTGAAGGCCAACATTGATGCTTCCTATAGACACGGGGATCCTGTTGCTTTTGGTGGAATTGTGTTCCGCAACTCAGGAGGCCACTTGCTCACCGCTGCTATAGCCCGTTTACAGGCCCTGTCTCCTCTCCAGGCTAAGATGCAAGCAGTTACTATTCTGCGAACAGGTCCTCCTGCCCAGAGATGCTGATACTGAGAGAGTCATCATATATGGAACGATCCGGGCGCTCCAACATCACTGGGAGAGGACTCTCCGTTCACGAGTCAAAAATTGAAAAAATGATTTCACAGGTTACATACGCAACAACATTGGTCATCATACAACTCAAAGTGTTCCCTCTATTCAATGATAAGGGAATTTTATATGAGCACACCTTTTCCGTGAAGAAATGGAAAACAACAAGGTGTTTCTCCAGAAATATGAAATTATTTATGTATTGGACAATGGGATTTAGATTGTATAACTAATAGAAGCTCTACATTAGAATGGAACAAGAACTACTTCCAAAGACTCACTTTTGTTGTACTTGAGTATTTTGTTACCATTTTAACACAAAAGACAACCGTGTAACACACTTGCTAGAGATGCATTGAACTCAATAAAAGTTTCCATCATGATAGAAAAATAGGTGCAGACATTGGCAACTTCATTTTCTCTACACCAACAGATGAGGATAAGCTTGTCAGTCTTCTTTTTGGTTATAAGTGTATGCATTAAGCTGCATTGAGTCAGACAAATCGATCTTCATGCTAAACCTTAATATTAATCAAGTTTTTTTGTGAAGTGTTTGCTTCCACACAGTTTCAAACCCAAAGTACATTTACCAAAATATTATCGTTTCGTACGATTAATTTTTAAAGGGTTAAAAATTGTACACTTAAATAGTACATATTAGGATAACTGCAACTTTTGCAGCTTTTATAGGGTGCAGAGCAAGTTTAGCAGAAAGCTAATATCTGAAACAAAATACTTTCATATTTGTTGTTCAGAAGCAGCAATTTTAAAAGCTCCATCACCAAAGATATATGCTACAACCATGCTGCAAACTGCATCCAAGTATGCTATAACCTCGGATAGAATAACAGCAGTTTGTGGCAAACTCCATTTAAAAATTAACAAATAAAAAAAAAAAAAAATGCCGAACTTGATAATAGAAAGCATAATCTCCAACTGTTTTCATTCATGCTAAAATATTCAACATTAATTCAAAGGGCAAATAGAACTAACAAGGGCAGATTTTATACGTTTCATTGTCAACAATTACATATGTAAAAGGTGAATTTCCCTCCTCCGATACCTGGCAAAAAATTCCTTAATGAGAAATTGCAGAATGGAGTTAATTAAATGATTTAATAGTAGTTCTTGTACACATTGCTGCTTAACAGAAGAAACAAAACCTAAGAATTTTTACCATGATTAGAACGATAAAGTTGTTTTGAGGGGTTTGCATATCATATTTAATTCTATTAATCTTATTATTATTATTATTATTACTAAATAAGCATAGATTAGCTTGAGCATAACACAACAGTTTTCCCTTGAAGCTAGATTAAATCACCTTAAGCTCCAAATAATTTTGACTTGTCTTGCAACTTGCTTTAGCTAAACTATACCATAAGCCAAGTTAAGTACGAATCACACAACCCAAAAACCTAACCATACAAGAATAAAGGAAAGAAAAAGTATCTATCTATGAATGAATTATTCTATGCAATATTTCAACCAAAAAGTTTACTTAAATTTATATTTTATTAATACTGTTGTGAATTCTAAAAATACCTCAAGTTAATAATAGTTTTCACATTTATTTTCTTTAATTTTTATCCTTCTAAAATTCATGCATTAGTTAAGTTCCATTGATGTGCCCTAAAATAACCTTCAAGTTAAATTTTTTGACCCTTAATGTAGATTAAAGCTGCATAACTTAATGTCATCAACAAAATGGAAGTAGTTGATCTGATATAGGTGAAAACTAAGCACAAAACCGCCTAACTCAACCATCAAAAAAGATTCTAGGATAACACTAGTTCACGTAAACATGATCACAAAACAAATTGTTTATTTATGTTATAGATTGCTAGACACGCATAGTCTAGTCTTATCAGTTAAAAGATTATAATCTGCAAAGGACATGCACAAGGAACCTCCTATTGAATGTGTTCAATGAGAACATTCAAAATCAAAGCAAACAATATGAATGGAGACAAACCACTTTGCGATTAAGCACATGTTGCAGCCTCATTAAACATATCTTTAAGAACATCAACATATGCCACACTTATGGTTGACTTTGAGTCGAGTCAGCGCAGACTCAAACTTGAAATTTTAGAGTTGAGTCTGACTCAAGTTGAGTTCAAGTCATTTCTATTCGACTCGGACTACTTGAATATTGAGTCAAGTTAAACTGTTCCGAGTTCAAGTTCGAGTTGAGTCAAATTTCCAGGCCCTAGCCACACATTTTTTTCTCTCTAAAACTTCCCAAAGAACTTCTCTTGGTACTCTATCATAAGATTTTTCAAGATTAATAAAAAATAAATGAAGACCATTTCTTTATTGAACCTCTTAGCACATGTATAGCTTCCATGATAAATCTACCTAGCATAAAACCAAATTGATTTTATAAAATATGAGTATCTCTTCATAATTTGTATTCAATCACTCTTTCCCAAAATTTCAATGCATGGATCATCAAGTTAATTCCCCTCTTATTTTTAAAATCAAGAGAAACACCTTTGTTTTCATAAATTGGTATGACAATATTCCACCCATTCAAATTAATATTAAATAACTTGATAAGTAAGAAAATTACTTCTTCATCCAAATATTTTCATTCATCGATAGAGTTGTCATTTGATCTTATAGCTATTACACTATTTGTCCTCTAACATTCCAAATCTTAGTTTTACTAACTTGTTGAATGTAAGTGCAATGTTATTATTTAGATAACCAATGCACTCTTGAATATAGAGAGAGAGAGAGATATAACCTATATTAAAAAGATTAATAAAATAATTTATTTATCGATATTGAACATGTTTATCCCTAAAAGAGCTTTAAAATCATTTTTTATATGTTCTACTTTACTCAAATCATTAGTTTTCTACCTCTTGGCTAGTTTATATATATATATATATATATATATATATATGTGTGTGTGTGTGTAAGAGCGTGTGTATGTATCCCTCTATAACTTCTATTTTTTTATAAGAATCCTCAAATATTACAATTTTAGCATCATGAACTGCTATTTTGAATTACAATAATCTTGTTTATATTCTTTCAATTTTTATGATTATTATATTTAAAGTATTATTTATAGCATTTATGTTATTTTAAACCTATGGTTTTCACCATCAAACGCTCCCGTTTAATTCACCAAACACATTAGATAGCTATCATAATTCAAGTTCTAAACTTCACTTGTAGAATAATTGAATTATTCTTCTTGAAATTTTAGTATCTAATTTTATGATATATTTTAATTTTAATATTGATTTTCTTGCTCATTATTTTCAAATCTAAAACCATAATCAATGTTGCAATTGAACAATCACGTAGAGTAGTCTACAATTATTTCAATGTAAATGATCTCTTTTCTTTAAGAGAAAAAAAATCAATGAGTTATAAAGTCCTATTTTCTAAAATATAACTTATTCTTCATTTTTGTTAAATTATTAATAATCATAAGATCATATGCTAAAACAAACTTCAAAATCATTCATTATTCTTCATTAATCTCTCAAAATCAAAATTATCATAAATAATATTAAATTTTTAAATACCCTTCCAACATGCTCATTTAAATCTTATCTTATAAATAATATCTTCTCTTAGAGTATTCTTTGAATAAACTCCTCTAAATCATATCAAGAGACTTATTTTATACTCATATCAAATTTTATTTGAGCAAAAACACTTAATATTAAAATTACTCCATCAATATAATCTTTAAGGATATAAATCTACCCCCAATCTCCTAACTTCCACTACACTAAGATGATACTAACAACATTCCTATGATGATTTGCACCGGAGTGCAGTGCCAAAGTTTAAAGCCTAAAGTATCAATTTTTTCTTTCTCTCTCACACCTTTCATTTCTTTAAAATATAAAATATTTATCCTCCTATTAATCATAATATATATATCAACTCAAAAATCTTTCCAATGAGGATGCCACTATTCCAACTACCCAATCTTAATTTAATATCATAAATTAACTTCTTTACTCGCATTTGCCCATAATATAGGAACCCTCTCTTACACGACACCTAAACATTGACAAAGCAACATTTGCACACTTTTCATTACATTCAAGTAATACAACACGCCACTTTCAGGAGATGCCCTAAATCTAGCACACTTTCATAAGGTATTCATCTCACAAGAAGTTTTGATTTTGTTAGCTAATGACTACCTAATCCAACCCTCTCATTAGTCATCCGGGACTTGGGACCCAACAACAATGGAGTTTAAGTAAATTTGTAAGAACTCATATAATCACTAACTAATGGTTCAAGTGTGGAGGTGGGCTTATTTTGGCAAGACAATGATACACTACCTGAGAAACATTAATAAAGCTAAGCAAAATATTGGCTATCACGCAACAAGAAATTGCCAAATTTACTAGAGGAAGAGATTGACCGCTAGTAGTAAAGCAAATACTAAGCCAACCTCATCTATCAAAAATAATGTAAGAGAATAAAGATTGAAGGAACCAAAAGTAATTTAGAGAATTGAGAATATTTATAATTAACTTTAAGAACAAAGTTTTTCCATTTACAATTATGCAGAACAAAATCATCTGCACTTCTGTAAAATATATATACATGCCAAAACTGCAAAAAAAAGTTTGCATCTCAGAAGAGATGCAATTTCACAATACCAGTCCAGATAGCAAATAAATGCATGAATCTTGAAGCTTACCACAATGAAAGAAGTATTCACGCCATCTCCTTCTAATTCTGTCAGAATATTTCTCCCTTGAGCATCATTGGCTACCTAACACAACATCCAAAGCATAAGGCGTCACCAGTTTTATATTTAGAACTTCCGAATATAGGTTGTTGGAGCAGAACAAGTAACTATTGCTTACAATGCCAAATCTACAAATGCAAAATACAAATGCTAAACTTTCCATATACACCAATCTAAACCTCCCAAAGCAAAAAAAAGAGCAAATTCATTTAACGTTTTATTGCTTGAACAACTACAGAAGTCTCCACCGTCAGAGTAATATTTAAAATAAATTTTTCTTGAGGTCGATTTGAAAATGTTAGAGAGACAAATTTGGGGATTTGGATTTTCAATGGGTGCAAGCCCTCATATTTAACCATCTCTTCTATCTATAGGAAAGCACTTTTGATTGACTTTGACTTTGACTGTGACATATGATTTATGTTAAATTTAATTAAATGATTGGTGAGCATGCATGAGACAACATATGATTGGGTAGATAAAAGTAAACTAAATCAAAATCTTATGGTTCTATCATTCCAAGTAGCCTTTTAGTCCAATTTTCTAATATTATTGAGAATTTGATCATAACATTCAGAGATTCTGTAAGCAACCATGAGTTGTCTCTCCTCAGATATCCCGAGAAAACTAAGTAGAATAAGCTAAAGGCTTAATATTGACTCCAAGGCTAACAACAGACGACAAGATGTACCATTTTAACTAAATAATTTTGCAATATAAAGCCTATCCACTATCATTCAAAGGTTTTGGATATGACCACAATATGTTTAGATGCATGGCATAATTATAATCAATTCAGCGTCTCAGCTAAACTTAAAATTGTAAATACAAGGGTTTATGTTTGATTTATATATTTTTATGATTTTAAATTGGATTAAAAGCTTGTTAGTGTTGGCTTAGGTAGGGTCGGAACTCACATTCATTGAAAAGCCCAAAGTTAAATCATATGTTGGGCTTACAACTAATAAAATGCCCAAGTGATGGGTCATACGATCATATCTTTAAATAAGGTGGCTTATGTTATGTATGTCTAGGATCTTTTAAACCAATTAAAATTTAAACCATTAAACGTAGCATTGTTCAGCTAGGGTCATCTAAATCACTTAACATAGATAAAAAAAAATTAAATAAGACCCTTTGGGTCTTCTATGAGTTGAATTATTTAACATGACTTATTAAGCTAGGATCAATAAAAACTTTTAGAAATAAAGTCAATTAACTAAGGATAATTAGATTAAAAAAAATTGATCCGCTTAGTTCATATTATTAAGAATATGATTCAGCTAAGATCATTCAAATTTTCTAGAGATCTATACATTAAGCCAAATATAATTCAATTAAATCATTTAAATCTATTATGAATCAAAACATTAAACTTATGGGCTATTTAATTTGTAAAAAAATGTAAGTAAAATAAATGTAAAGTTTTTTCTATGTAAAATGAATGTATTGTAAATACTTTTTAGGTGTTTGGCACAATAATGGTGTAACTGTATAATAGGGAGAATTAAAAAAATAAGAAAATTAAAAATATTTTAATATAAAAAAGGCTGCAGCTATTGGAAGGTAGTTTGACAAGCCCATCGACACCAACAATGGATGAGATAAGCTTAGTGAGGCCTTGCGGCAACTAGCCAAGCTCTGGTAATGGTGGAATAAACCTAAGCAACACATGATTTGTCAACACTTCTTTAAGGACCAATAAGGCATGGCAATCAATGGACAAACTCTGGTAATGGTGATATAAGCCTAAGCAACACATGATTTGGCAATAGTTATTGAAGGGCCGACAAGGCATGGCGATCAATGGCCAAGCTCCAGCAAAGGTCAGGAACGATCGTCATCAAACGGCAATGGTCGGCGAAATTTGGTGAAACTAGAGAGGTCCCTGAAGTCTAACCAAGTGCTGCAACTTCTATCCCGTGCATGTTTTTATTTTCTGCAAGCAAACGGTGATATGAAATTGTCTGAATTGGTAATGAAGTTTTTAAGGGGAAATGGGGTGGGTTTTGGGAGGTCTTAGTCTCCTAAAATCGCAGCGAACCAAATGCCGATATTTTATAAATGTAGGATGCAATGTAAATTTTGACACAAAATGAATAGAATAGATTATTGTACCCATGAGGATAGAAATTTGAATGCTAATATCTATAGGATTTATAAATTTATTAGTGCCATGAAAAATGATATTGTTCTAAATCATTCATCTATAGCTAGCTAATATTAAGATTAATATAAATATGGATACACTGAAGGATTGAAAATTCAAAGAGCATCAAGTTATGAATTTAAATTTTAAAACTCAAATTGAAGAGCTAAAGTAATAATTTGGCACCTGTGAAATCCTTTAATTTGTTCTATATTTTATGGATTAAAGTAATGATTTTGCACCATCTAATATTTTTTTCTCTTACAGCCAACCAAATAGCCTCTTAGATTCAATTATGATCACTAACATTCAATAGAAATTAAAATCATAAACTTAGTATGATTTATTTATAATCACTTAAATCTACTGAAAATTAGAATTATCAGTCAGTTTACTAGATTGATTATTTAATTTTGTGCATTTATTTCTATTTCCCGCTTAATTCTTTTGGCCACATCTCACATTTATCCTGGTATTGATCATTATTGTCTCGTTTAATGCAAGTGGCACAAGTACTGATAACTATAATAGATGGCCAAATAGATTATGCAATGTTTAATATTACATTTGAGATCATGAAAGGTTACTTCAGTAACATTTTTTCAGGTATTAATCTCGTGATATTATAACGGTGAAAACTTGCTTATCATTTTTATGTATTAATATAATAATAACAATAATAATAATTATAATAGCATTATTAATATATCATAGTATAGTTAAGAGAAGTATTATTTGAACTTTAAATCTTGATTAAGATATAATTATGATCAACATATACTCGACTGCAATCAAACATACCTATGATTTAAATAAAAAACAAAAATGATTTTTCAATAGGTAATTAAATTTTTATTTAAAATTTGGATAGTACGACAATATATCTTGTAATTGTTTAATTTTTAGTATAATTTTGGTAACATAATATCGCTCAAAATTATGTCAAAAAATTACTATCTTGCTCCAAACTAAAAATCAACAAAAAGAGTAATTTATCTAGCCATACCAAAGATCGATGACACTAGAGGTTTTCAAAAGTGAAAATTTTCATTTATACCATAGATCAATGAAACGTAAATCTTCTACTTATTGCTTGGGCAAAGTTAGGTTAGTTCACTCTTATTCGTTTCGTAGCTTGAAAGTTCAAGTACTTGCTTATGGAACTCTTGCTTCAAATAGTCATCCTCAAGAATTACAACATTGGCTTCTTGCTAAAAATTAAGATAAGAAATTCAGCTTTTTCTTATCTTACTGAACACCTATCTTTGGCTAAACCACCGATTCTGGAATTAAACTGATACCCCACAAATACTCAAATTTTTAATCTCGTAGAGGACTTGGATTTTTTCTCTTGAGAGCGAGAAGGGCTCTATAATTACAAAAAAGGAAAGGATGACAAATAGTTAAGTTCAATCAAAAGGAAGCAATTTTACTGCACAAGAGAAATCATGGGCCAGTGACCAAAGTCGATAAAGTGGAAAAAACATCAAGGTATCAAACATCCAGTCTAGGGATATGGTATTGTTGGATTTGGAGCATTATAGAGAGCAGGGATGGCGGTTCAAACACTTGTTAGATTAGCTCATGTAAAAAAACTATTGCATTATGGGACATCGTATGCACATTTTTGGTATGCAACTTCAATGCATCCCTTAAAACAAGTGCATTCCTTTTGATCATGAATTACTTGCTCGTTGAGTTGTTGGTCATCCAAGTAGAGGATATTTTGTGCATCTAGTGAGCCTTCTTATAGTTTTAGCACATTCTCAATGCAATCACGAGAGATTTGGCATGGTAGAAGTTGTCAATCGGTTGTCACTAAACACTTGGATTGAGAGTTTTTGTGTAAGGCTACACATATAGCCTGCTTTGCATGCTTTCATGACCCCTTTGGCTTTAGCACACATACAACTAATGGATCTCTAAAGTCTTTTTAAGCCTACATCTGACAATGAGATAGATTTTTTAGCTCAGCTGATTATGAGAATATGTATCTGATTGCTTTCATTTTCATATAATTATGATATTTTGTTCTTCTAGCTAGGAGTAGAGATTTAATCCAAGCACGCTACTGATGGCTAGTTTGATAGCTCAATGAGAAAGAGTATTTAGTTTTAGAGATGCCAGTATGACTCTCTTAACATCATGACCTAGATGTTTCTTGGATTTATTCCTCGGGATGGGAACATATACACATAGTTGGATGCTTTTAGTTGCTCCAAGAAGCCTTCATATCATACGAATAAGGGCTACTGATGGCTAGTTTGATAGCTCAATGAGAAAGAGTATTTAGTTTTAGAGATGCCAGTATGACTCTCTTAACATCATGACCTAGATGTTTCTTGGATTTATTCCTCGGGATGGGAACATATACACATAGTTGGATGCTTTTAGTTGCTCCAAGAAGCCTTCATATCATACGAATAAGGGCTTTCCTTAATAATTATAGCTCATTGGTGATACAATTAGTACAAATTTAAGCCAAATCCATATGTTCCTTTTTGTGTCTCATCAAATGATCAACCATTTTAGGGTTACTCAAAGATCTCCTAATGGTAAAAAATTTCTTGCAGCATGAATAACACTCCTAATTCAATTGGTGATGAAGGAAAATCTCGTTATATTCTAAACATATTTACTCGTTATTTTATTTATGCTACTTTTAGATAGTTTTTCTCTTGCTGGGTCTTAATCTCAATTGCTTGGGATCTCTCCATCATATAGTTCATTTAAAGATCTTAATGATGTGGGTCTTTCTTCTTCATTTGGGAATAGATTCTTGCTTCTGTATTGCTTCAGAGACTGCTTTTACCTGGAATGGATATTTACCACTTTCTCATATTAAACATACATTATCATTTTTAGATAGGTGTAAGGATTTACCGTAGGATTCTTTGCATTTTGATCATATTCAGCACCACCATACTTCCTCTCGCCTTCGAAATATACCAAATCAGATCCCTCATCATAGAAAATGGAACATCAAATGGAACATTACAAACTCCTCTTCATCCCACAATAAGGGTATAGATTTTATTATTTTTATTATTTTAGCAGTATTCTATATATTTCTATAAAAATGACTTTATACTATACTACATAGATACGGATCTCATTTCACATTCCTAGTATAAGGGTTAACTTTTCTATCAGTTATTATAAGCACCCCTAGTCATAGGATGAAGTACGATTTCACATGACTAAATCAATATTCGCCAGTTCCAATCTTAGCAACATATAGATAACCTGAACGAACCATGCCCCATAATGATCCATTTTGTTTGAGCATATGTTAATTCTCCTCTTGATACTGAAGGTATCATTTCGATGTATACTTCATGAAAAAGTACTCCATTTCAAAATCCTAATTACCTTATAATGTCATATTTACCTAGCAATTGGGGATATGCTCTTAATCAATTTGCATCTTTCAATGATGACCTGATGGTTATTTTACATATTTAGGGAGATAATGTCTTGTCTAAAAAGTTGAGAACTAGTCCTTATAATAGTCCTAATTGCACCAACAGCATTCTTCTCATAAATACTAGTTCCTCGGATAAGATTGAAGGTATTGACTCTCCAATCGCAAGATATAATAATCTCTTTAGAGGATCATATTAAGTGTATTATCGGTTAAATTATTTATTAATTATATTTTTATAATTTTACATATATAAGATTTCATCATTTCATGCTTTCGACTAGCATGTTTTCAATCGCGCAATTTACACAAGACTGCCACTAGAATGACTTTTAGTACATTTTGTAAGATTATGTGTGTATTTCAACATTTTCCATTTTCTTTTGTCTTTTGACATTACCAACTGTGCTCCATGTTGCTACTCAAATCAATCATCTGCTGTATTGTACCATGGTATTGGGCCTTGACTAGCATGCCCTTTAGAGAAGAGAGTTGCCATGTAGAGACATGGCATTCATACTATTGCAGTTGCATATATTTCATCAAGAGCTTGAGATGAATACCACTAATGATGTTTAGATCCATGTCAATTCTTTCGCTAGCATCATGACATTGTCTCAAGAGAACCTGGATTTCAGCCTCAAGGTTTTGGGAGTTCATCAAAGCAAGATCATAGAGACACAACTTGAGCTCCTAGAAATATCAGGTGAAATTCAAGTGCTCCATCGATGACTTAGACATTTTAAAAGTAACACCTGAAGCACATTAAAGAGTAGATGCGACAGAGGCTAGTTTCTTTGTGATATCTTCCAAAGTTTGGGAACATAAGGGGATGGCTTTTGGATGAAAGATTATTTTCTAGTCAAAATTTAGGAGCCCGTGCAAGATGAAACATTTTATTATGGTGCTCTAAAGATGCTTAGATGAAGTTGGATAACTTACATGTTCAGCTTCTTTAATGTTTGTTTTTTTTTTTTGTTCTTAAGAAATTTTATCAATTTACTTTTGCGAGAAAACAAGTTTATTGATGCAATATATAACAAGAAAAAGCGAATTTCAAAGATGGTCATTGGCAATAATGTTTTATAGATTAAATTGAAAAATACTGGAGCCCAGCATGTGACTTTAACATATATAGATAATAATAGCTTTTCAAACATACACTTTGGTTGACTTCAATGTAGCCAAACCTCACAGATCCAATAACTGTATCCTGATTAATGAATAAAAAATTCACCCAGAAAGCTAATTTAAAATTTAACAAAAGAAATTAAAATACAGTTAATATTTATGATTACCTAACTAGTTTATGATGTGGAAATAGAGTTGGGGAATATGAGGGATATGTGTCTGTTTATAGAAGTAGATTGAAGTTTTCAGCAAACAAAAAGAAGAAAACCTTCATCTGTCAATGTAACAATCCTTTGGATTGTATTTTCTATTTAGATTGAATGATGATTGGAGACGACAGTCTTTGTGCACACTTGTGTGGATCAGTATAGAAGACCAGTGGAACTAAAATGAAAATTTCCTTTTATTATCACAGTTATCAATTTTTTTTAATATTAACGATACAATTTAATAATTTTAGGTGAAACATATAACAGTGAAAGCGAAGAACTTAAAAAGACTGGATTTAACAGTGTGGTCATGTTTTAAGTGTGCACAAGTAAGGAACTTTTATAAAATTTCTTGCGGTTGAAGTCAACTGATTGAAAGTTTGAAAATATGCATCTATGGTAAAGGTCAAACCTTAGAAATCAGTCTGGGTTTCAAACCCAAGCGGGCTGCACAGGTCAAGGCATTCCCTGTGTTGCCACCACCCTCAACCTATAAAATACATGAAAAAATATAAGGTTGATGCGGTGATACTGTTTAACAAACAAAAATCAATATGCATTTATTCGTTATTTCACAAACATGCTAGAGATAAACTTCATGAACTGCAATAAACACAAGGAAGATGAAATTAAGCTCTAAAAAGGAGCAATGTGCGAGAATATGAAACAATGACAAAAATTTGGCTCGTAATAAAATGATAATGAAATGGCTAATACACCTAAAAAAATTAACCAAGCACACTACCTTCAGACAGTCTTTCCCTTTCAAGTCATTCAAATAGTACAAATTCTTTGAGGTTACAAAAAGCAAGAAAAATATATTCATTAACATAACACTCAAATCAGAACATAATCAGCACAAAAAATTTGCTATTTACAAATTTAACACTCAATCTAACAGCATATGTATTAAATCTTAACAGTACGACTTAATGAGATTATATTATTATTAAATTAAAATATGGGTGCAACTAGTCAAGTTAACTCATGAGCTGTTCGAGCGCCTGTTCACAAAATAGTTCATTAGTGTATCTCAATGAGATAACAAGATAAACTTGAGCCAGTTTAAACTCAGTATGTTAGCTCGAAAGAAAGCTCATTTAAAATTTATGTGTATAAAAATATAACAAAATCAAAGATTTTAATAAAAAAATATCAAAGTATTTAAATCTTTCTCTCTTTTCATTCAATGAACAACATAATTTCTCTTATAATTCTTATTATTCTATTATTTATCACAACAATTGCTTGCATTGTAAGACTTTTATCTCTTCATACATAAATAAGTTTGACCGTGAGCTGGTTCAAGCTTAAAATTTTAGCTCAGACTTGATCTTGAACTTAATTAAATCATTAAGCATAGCTCAAGAAGGGACCTTGATTGTTCTTGTTAATGCCCCTAGGTTTACGTAATGTAGAGATGTGATTCTACATTTTAATTTAATACACTGAATATTCCACCTGGGACTTATTCAGTTTAACTTTAATTCAGACATAAATTATATTCATCATATTACCCTTATAAAAGAACATTTGTGAAGACTTTGAGCTATTAATATTTAAAACTGTTTTCTACAAATTACAGAATAAATTGAAAATTACTAATTTTTACCTATATGCTTTTATCATCATAATAATAGTAATTAGATTTTCGAATAAGTGTAGCGATAGCATATCACTATTCAAATCAAGTTAATTCTATAAATAGCCTTGTGCTAATATAAAATAAGGAATTGAAGGCATGCAAGTAGTCTTCCAAAGATTTCATCCAAGCTTATATGAGGTTTTGTATGTTGTGTGATGCTACCCTCTTTTAAGGATTTCATACAGCAATACAAGGAAACTGGCTCCATATTCCAGGTTAAACCTCTCTCGATTTCCTCCTACTCTAGAAGTTGGCAACCACTATCCATCTCCCCCTTTATTCCATTACAAAGTAGTGCAGTACTGTGAGGACCCGGTGCCGGGTCAGCGGGAGCAGATCCAGCACCGATTTGCTTGTGGGATAGCGATAGCAACAATAACAAGCAACAACAAGTCCTCTAGCTGCACAATCATAGCGAGTGATTTAAGAGAAATATATAGACATCAAACATAACTCATTTATTCATTAATTCACAAGTCTTGGATACAAAAGATCTAAATAAAAAAAAAGTTACAAACTTTTAAAAATAGATAGAGTCAAAAAGAAGCGGTGGATCAGCAAATAGCAGTATCAGCACTGCTCAGTTCTTAGCACCTTTCTTCAAGGATGAACTCCTGATCTAGGCACGTTTCAAAAGTACGGGCATTCGAATACCAGTTAGTTATAAAACTAAGTACTGATAGATGTCATCTTTACAAATGTTAAATAATAAGCAAAATAATTAATATTTGACAGGAAATAAAAGCTGTACAAACTTATCCCTGCAAACCTATTTCAATTGCACTTGAAACTTAGCATAAAAAATAATTGCAGTCAAAAAAATAAATACAGAATTTTAGCGCTTGATATCTGAGGCAAAATATGATTTTGTTGCTCAAGTACAAAATTGAGAAAAATGAAGGTTCATTTTTGTGTTATATATCTCAACTTTCCTCTATATCTGTCCCCTCAAAGACTTATCAGTATAGGCTCCTTATGACTCCCGATGTTGGACAGCCTCGTCCTAGCGGTTGTTGATCAGACAAAAGTATAAATTAACATGGAACCCTTGCTTCTCACTTATTCAAACTTATTCATATATCATTTTATGTGACTTTAAAAAGTATTTTTATCAAATTTGTGCAATGCTGAGCAGAAAAGCATATTTAAACAAGAGTAATAAAAGACATCTGACACCTTGTTCTTTAAGTTCAAAAGTTCAATAGTTCGGAGGAGTGACAGTTCGCTCAATCTGCATTTAGGTTTTGGACAATTTTAAATTAGCTCTTAGCCAATACTTTTAGGAGTAATGTTTATTTTCATTTCGATTATGTTCTTCTTTCGCTTTCTTATTATAATTGAAATCTGATTTTTAAGATACTGCGATGGCAGTAATATTTATATCGTTTATTAAGTCGCTGAGGATAGAATCATATTGATATAATATTATTATTATCATTATTTTAATGATAATAATAATATAAGAATGAAAGAACATAAAAGAAATAACTATCAAAATGAAAATGCTTAAATTGAAATTATAGTCATTTTATAATATATGTATAATTTTCATTATTAATTAATGAGAACCATATTAATGTGAATGATGATATTATATCATCATTATTTTCATAATAATTACTATTAAGTATGTATAAATTAAAAGAACGTAGAAATAACAAAATGATTCTCCTCTTTTCTTTTCCCTTTTTCTTTCTCTTGTACTTTTCTTCTTACCTTAGGATTAAGATTGCCGGAAAGCAGAGAGAGGTCGGAGTGGGGTTGCTGGTCGGGCTGCTGGCCGGAATGGGGTGGCCGGACGGCTGCTTGCTGGCTGTTGGCCAACCGAGCGCTGCGGCTGGAGGGAGCTGGCTGCTAGGTGGTCGCTGTCGCTGCAGGAGGCTGGTTGGCAAGGGCTGGCTTGAAGGGGGCTGCAACAGGAGGGTGGCTGCCAGGTTTTAGCTGGCTAGGGTTTGCAGGAGGAGGGGGCTGTGGGGGGAATAAGGAAGGAAGGGGGGCGAGGGAAAGGAGGGGAGAGGCGGGTTGGCCATGTGGGCCGACCAGCCTGTGCCAAAAACGGCGCAGGCGGCCCCTTCCTGGGGGAGCGCAAAACCTTTCGCGCCAGAAGGCCTGTTAGGCGAGTGAGTCGCAGGAAAGGGGGGAGCGAACGAGGGGAGGAAACAGAGGAAATAAAGGGAAATTAAAAAAAAAAACTACTTAAAATTAAATTTTTCGCATTTTTCCGCTGTTTGAAGTCCAAAAATAACGAAACTTAACACCGATATGTGTTTCAATATAAAGAACACCCTCGCTCCAACAATTCAGACAAATATTTTAGTTTTAATTAATTTCTGAAGTTTAAAACTTCGAAAATTAACCACGATCAAACCGGTGCTCAGAATTTGATGAAACTTTTCTAGCAGCCTTTAAATAATATATTTAACATAATGATACTAAAATTAATGAATTTTAACACATATTTCAATGTTCATGATTTATTAGATTTAATTAATTCAAAAAATAAAGTGGGAGTTTCCGTTATTCAGATTTCTCCTAAAGTATGGCACTTTGATCTTAAAATTATTCTTATCTAAGGGTATTTTTGTTTGCCCTAATTTGAAATTCTCCGAGGTCCTGATGTTTGAGGTGGGTTTTGACCTAATTTAAAAAGTAACGATATTGGGTCATTACAAACTCCCATACTTAAAAATGATGTCATCCTCGATATCACGCAAACAAAACTTAAATATGGGTGAGATTAATACATGATACTACGTCGTTGTCTCCAGGTGCTAAGACTAGAGTGAGCGTGTAAATTCTTGCGGGAGCAGAGTTACGAGGTGCGGGTCCTTTCCTCTGGTTGGGTGTCGGCGCAGTTGGTGGCCTTTGGGCGTTGGTTGGTTCTGGGGCGGCTCCTCTTGTTTGGGCATGAAACGGGGTTATAGCTGTTGTGGTGTTTGTGCCTCTTATGATGGTTACTCCATTTATCGTCCTCAAGGATCGACATTCCCGAATTTCGTGGCCAGGCTTGCCGCACAGAAAACACCTTTTGTCGTTGTGATAGCACTTGTCATAGGGATGAGGTCTCCAACAATCTCCTCTCATTCCTTGACCGGTGTTCTCATAAATTAGTTAGAAGATTTTAGCAGATGAGTTGAGTTGTTGTCTTTTGAAAGTCCCTTGCTCCTCTGTGGGATGATCATGTCTCTTCCCTTGTCCTGTGTGATTATAAAGTGTGTTATTTTCTTCGTGTTCCATAATTAGTGCGCATTCTAGAAGTTCGGAGAAACGAGCATGTCTAAATAGAAGCAGGCTCCAACGAAAGGTGTCTTTCATTCCTAATAGAAAACGGTTGCACCTTGTTTTCTCTATACTTATCAGGTTCTGAGTATACCTTGATAATCTAGTGAATTCAGCCTCATAGTTGGCCACTGAGTTGCTACCCTGAACCAATTTCAGGAATTGGTTCTCCATAATGCTTTGGGTAGCTTGCGGGAACGGAAAGCTTCTGAAAATGCTTCCCAAGTTATATTCTTCAATTTTATGCCAGTGAAATCAGTACTGACGACGGATTCCCACCAACGGTCAGCTTCGCCTTTAAATAGGTAGCGAGTCACACGCACTGCTTTTACACTTGGACACTCCATACTTTCTCGTGTCTTCTCTATTTCTCTTAACCAGTCGTCTACCTCCATAGGACAAGTAGTCCCATGAAATACTGGCGGATTTAATTTGAGGAAAGATTGGAGGATTCCCTCAAAACGATACTTTTGGGTGATTGAACGGAGTTTGATAAAGTTGCTTTCTTTTCGTTTGCTAGGAGTTCAAGGACGACTTCCATGAAGCGATCGTTGGTACTTCCTGAAACTTCTAATGATATTGGTGCTTTGATTTGGGTTTCTGATGGTGTACTCAATAATCCTTCATCCGAATCCATCTTTTTGCCTAAATGTTGAAAGCTTAAGTTACTTAGGTTTATGCTATCCTTCTCTATTCTCAAAGTGAATTATAATTTGACTTTTACATATCTCTTAAGCTTAAACTCAATCATGCTCTGATACTAACTGTGAGGACCCGGTGCCAGGTCAGCGAGGGCAGATCTAGCACCGGTTTGCTTGTGGGATAGCGATAGCAACAACAACAAGTAACAACAAATCCTCTAGCCGCAGGATCATATTGAGTGATTTAAGAGATAAATATATAGACATCAAACATAACTCATTTATTCATTAATTCATAAGTCTTGAATACAAAAGATCAAAATAAAAGAAAAGTTACAAACTTTTAAAAATAGATAGAGTCAAAAAGAAGCGGTGGATCAGCAAGTAGCAGTATCAGCACTACTTAGTTCTTAGCATTTTTCTTTGAGGATGAACTCCTGATCTGGGCACGTTTCAATAGTGCAGACATTCAAATACCAATTAATTGTGAAACTAAGTACTGATAGATGTCATCTTTACAAATATTAAATAATAAGCAAAATAATCAATATTTGATAGGAAATAAAAGTTGTACAAATTTATCCCTGCAAACCTAATTCAATTGCACTTGAAACTTAGCATAAAAAATAATTGCAGCACAAAAATAAATACAAAATTTTAGCGCTTGATATCTGAGGCAAATTATGATTTTGTTGGGCAAGTACAAAATTGAGGAAAATGAGAGTACATCTTTGTGTTACATATCTCAATTTTCCTCTATACCTGCCCCCTCAAAGACTTATCAGTATAAGCTCCTTATGACTCCCGATGTCGAACAGTCCCGTCCTAACGGTTGTCTGATCAGACAAAAGTATAAAGCAACATGGAACTCTTGCTTCTCACTTATCCAAACTTATTCATATATTATTTTATGTGACTTTTTAAAGCATTTTTATCAAATTTGTGCGATGCTGAGCAGAAAAGCATATTTAAACAAGAGTAATAAAAGATATTTGGTACCTTGTTCTTTAAATTCAAAAGTTCAACAGTTCGGAGGAGTAACAATTTGCTCAATCTGCATTAGGTTTTGGACATTTTTAAATTAGCTCTTAGCCAATATTTTTAGGAGTAATATTTATTTTCATTTCAATTATGTTCTTTCACTTTCTTATTATGATTGAAATTTGATTTTTAAGATACTACGATAGTAGTAATATTTATATCGTTTATTAAGTCACTGAGGATAGAATCATATTGATATAATATTATTATTATCATTATTTTAATGATAATAATAATATAAAAATAAAAGAACATAAAAGAAATAACTATCAAAATGAAAATGCATGAACTGAAATTAAAGTCATTTTATAACATATGTATAGTTTTCATTATTAATTAATGAGAATCATATTAATGTGAATGACAATATTATATCATTATTACTTTCATAATAATGACTATTAAGTATATATAAATTAAAAGAACGTAGAAATAGCAAAATGATTCTCCTCTTTTCTTTTCCTCTTTTTCTTTCTCTTATACTTTTCTTCTTACCTTAGGATTAAGATTGCCGGAAAGCGGAGGGAGGTCGGAGTGGGGTTGATGGCCGGGCTGTTGGTCGGAATGGGGTGGCCGAACGACTGCTTGCTGGCTGTTGGTCGGCCGAGGGCTGCGGCAGGAGGGAGCTAGCTGCTAGGTGGCCGCTGCAGCTGCAGGAGGCTGGCTGGCAAGGGCTGGCTTGAAGGGGGCTGCAGCAGGAGGGTGGCTGCCAGGTTTTGGCTGGCTAGGGTTTGGAGGAGGAGGGGGCTATGGGGGGAATAAGGAAGGAAGGGGGGGGCGTTTATGTAGAGGGAGAGGAGGGGAGAGGGGGGTCGGCCAGGTGAGCCGACCAGCCTGCGCCAAAAACGGCGCAGGCAGCCCCTTCCTGGCGCGGAACCTTCCGCGCCAGAAGGCCTGTCGGGCAAGCGAGTCGCAGGTAAAGGGGGGTGAAGGGGGGAGGAAACAGAGGAAATAAAGGGAAATTTTAAAAAAAAAAATACTTAAAGTTAAATTTTTCGCATTTTTCCTCCGTTTGAAGTTCAAAAATAACGAAACTTGACACCGATGTGTGTTTCAATATAACGAACACCCTCGCTCCAAAATTTTCGATTTAGACAAATATTTTATTTTTAATTAATTTCTGAAGTTTATGCTTTGAAATTTAACCACAATCAAATTGGCGCGCAGAATTTGATGAAACTTTTCGAGCAGCCTTTAAATAATATACTTAACACAACGATACTGAAATCGATAAATTCTGACATGTATTTCAATGTTCTCAATTTATTGGATTTAATTAAATTAAAAAATAAAGCAGGAGCTTCCGTTATTCGGATTTCTCCCAAACTATGACATTTTGATCTTAAAATTATTCTTATCTAAGGGTACTTTTGTTTGCCCTAATTTGAAATTCCCCGAGGTCCTGATGTCTGAGGCGGGTTTTGATCTAATTTGAAAAGTAATGACATTAGGTCGTTATAAGTACTATCACTGTTCCTTCCAAGTGAAATAAAAAGAAAGATCTTCAAGCCTCCTTTCGTTTTGTAGGTATATAAACAGGCGGATCCAATCTCGTCATTTGAATATTAAGTACCATTTACTATATTTTTTTCTAGAATGATTTGTAATGTAAAGAGCTAATTGTAGTTCAATTTTATGTTCTGTGCATATTCTCTTATGTATTATAACATAAGAGATAAAATGCATTGCAAAACAGATCAGAAAATGCCTTCAAGAATAGCAAGCATTGAGTGTAAGCTAAGAAATAAGAACTTTTAACTTTGGAATAGCAACTTGTACATCTATCTACAAACATCAAATGTTCATCCCAGTTCTGACTTCAAACAACGACCAACAATCCTTGGCAACAATCGAAGAGCATATTTGGATTAAATATTTTTGCTATTTGTGGTCACAGTAAAGTATTATCCTAAATAAAGAAGAAACTTTATCATGTGTCAACCATAATCATGAATATCAATTGTATTAGCGTTCCATCTGGCACACTTCAAAGAAGCCCTAATAGAGGTCATACCTTCAGACACGTAGACCGAATCTTATCATCCGGACTGGGAAATGCCGCAACTGTCGCCAGGTAATCGACGGCCACCGCGCCGCAACCCAGCTGACAACCCGATAGTAGAAAATGAGCACATTAAAAGAACAAGAACGAAATCAACCGGTGTCGATGGGAAGGGTGGGGACGAAAAAAACCCACCACTGTTCTGTTCTCTATTAGAGGCCGGTGACCATCTTGTGAAAACGATAGCATATTTGCACCTGAAATCTCCATGAATGATTCAAATTGAAACTAGCAGAAATCGAAAGATTGAGAGAGAGAGAGAGAGAGAGAGAGAGAGATGGATGCAATAAATTGTTGTGACCTAGGAAGTCTTCAACAGGGTTTTAGCGGATGAGCAATTCCCCTGGAGAGATGGGATGCAAGAAATAATCGGGTTGCAGCATTGGTTTTCGCTGACGACGTCATTCTGTTCTCTTCCAATATTAAATCTATTATCATACAAAAATAGCTTATATTATGAAAACTAATACATTGTTAAGCATTTAGAATTAGTTAAGGGAATAATGCAAATATCTTTTCATGTTATCAATAAAAGCACCTTTTTTTTTTCCTTATTTTATAATAAATATAATATAAGTTTAATAGCACTATGATGATTCACATGAAAAATGAATAATAAATTCGTTTTCATAAACTTAGAATTTTGCAATCCCACAAACTCATTACTTCCCTCCAAAAAATAAAAATTTCTCTCTTTGAATTAATAATAAATATATTTTTTATTGTTAAAAATCAGAAAAAAAAAACATAGGCTATATATAGTATGTCATTGAGAAGTAAGAACTATCAAAAACAAAACACGATTAGCCAAGACCTGACAGACAAGACCCAATGGTGATCAGCTAAAGCAAGGCGATACGCCAGTAAAAACTGACAAAAATAAAACACGATTAACCAAGAAATGTCGCACAGAACTTAGTGGTGGTTAGCTAAGGCAAGGAAAACCTTATTTTGAAGCTCATTAAAATAAGGCAACATCAATGCTTCTTCTATAACTAAGGTTTATTAATATGAGGTTAGCCTTAGCTTAAGGGCGATGTGCATCTTATTTGTGATTTTGAATAGAATAAGTAATATAATTGAGATATATATATTATAATTTTAATTGAATGTCTATGAGAGAGAATGTAGACCCTTATACATATTGAGATCGAGTGGCCGAAAGATAAAGATCACCACTGCTGAATAACATATATACAAATGTTGATTCTACGAGCCTACACAAAACACCAATAATTATGTGGTTTGATGAGATTCACATATATTCATGGGAAGAATATAAAAAAGATTTCACTAAATAAAAGAAGATAAATACGAAAATACAAGGTTATTCTATTTTTAATTAATTTTAGGATATAATGAAAAATCCTATCTAAATAGAAATAACATATCTCGAGAGAGCATTAGCAACTCGAACACACCTAACTATAATTAATTTAACTCACAACTAAGATTATTTTTCTATCTGATGATAGTGTGTTTAACCCGATGTATCGATTTATGAATATGATGACACAAATTATAACGAATCAACATTCATTTTCTTCTTTAGTACTGAAAGAGAACAATAAAAAAGTTCTTCAAAACTTGCTAAGTTTGGCAGTACATATTCATCGCAGAAAGTAGAGAAATGGTCGGAAATAGCGGAGAATTGGTTTAAGTGTATTAAGTGTACAGAAAATCAAAATGTTTCTATAGGTATGTATCTTTTCTTTTATCAGCTGAACATTGGTGAAAGTCAAAATTAGCCAGTACCTTTCAAATAAAGTAGAAGAAGATATTTAGTCAAAATTAGCCAGTATCTTTTCAAAATTAGCCAGTACCTTTTATCTAAATATCTTCAAAGTAACTAGGTAATAATAAACCAAAACTACATATGATATCAAGAACTACATTTATTTTAAGTATGCGAGTCTATAATAATCCAAATCATGATTAAATTAATTATGGCCAAATTTTCAACTCAATTAGTACAAAATCAAGATCATGGGTATAATAGCCCAAATTCTTAAGCATCAAGGTATTGTTCATTTTGGCCTGAATGGCCTCATGATTTTGCCATTAGAATATAACTTCCCAGTAGGTCACCCATCTTGGGAGTGCTCCCACCTGAGCACGTTTAACTTTAGAGTTTTTATTAGGAACTCTACTATTATTTAAAAAGGTGTCTCAATATTAAGAGTTTAACTTATTACTACTTAAGTGGGTCTTTACAATCTCCCCAGCTTAAATAACTGACATCATCATCAGTATCCAAACACACATCCAAGAACCATCCATTATGTCAATAGGACTAGAGGTGACCATTATATGCTCAAGATGTACCCATAACCATGTAACACCTTAACCAACATGGGTTAAAGATGTTGCTCATATCCTATGGCCTGCTCTAATATTTTTTGTAATAGTTCAAACTCTTAAACATCAATGTATTGTCTGCTTTAGCCTAAAAGGCCTCACAGTTTTTGTAATAATCCTAAGTTATTACTTAACCTAATCTTAACTTAACTGTAGCCTAATTATAATTCCATTATGTTTATTTAATTATTAGAACCAAATTCCAAATATTTGGAGCGATTCGGAGCTCAATCAAATATATAGATTATTTTAATAATATTTAATTAATTAAAAAATGAGATATTTAATTTGACCTCAAAATTGAAATTCAGCTTCACCATTGTGCTCATCACTCACAAATTAGTTATGGGTGATATTTTGGAAGTGTTTGGAAGTTTCAAATTTTCTTGAATAATTTAATGTATTTAAATACCCCGAAAATTAAGATAATTAAATTGATCTTAAAATCAAAATTCGACTTTGTCGTTAAGTTCCTCACCCCCAAATTAGCTAAGGATGAATTTGTTAGATTTTTTGGAACCCGTTTAGTCATCTAAATTTAATTAGAAAATGTATAAATTAAAAATTAAAAAATAATTAATTAAGAGTTTAAAATCTCTATTTTTCCTTCTGCTTCCCCCATATCCTGCGCATGCCACTCCCTTCTTCCCCATTTTCTGCATAAGGAAGCTTCCTCCCCAAGCTGTTGATGGGAGAGGGTCTGCTGCTCCATGATTGCCGTTGTGCCATCCCCCTCTTCCAATCCACACCTCATCCTCCAAGTTTAGATCCTCAGTTCTTATAACAACACAATGTTATTATCCAACTTAATTTTTAACTTAATCATATCTTAATTACCATTCTGTTAAGTTCATAAAGTCATTTGAATCAATCCTTAAGGATTTAGTGTGATTCGAAGTTAAATCGAATATTTTAGATTATTTTAATATTTAATTAATTAGAAAATTAAGGTATTTAATTTGACCTTGAAATCAAAATCTGACTTTGCCATCGCGATCGTCACCCCCAAATTAGCTAGGGGTGATGTTTTGGACACATTTGAAAGTCGTCGGATTTTTGCGAATATTTTAATATAATTAAATACCATAAAAATTAGCATAATTAAATAATCATCGGAATCAAAATTCGACTTTTCCGTTGAATTCCCCACCCTTAAATTAGCGAGGGATGAATTTTTAGGATTTTTTGGAGCACGTTTAGCTAATCAAAATTTTTAATGAATTAAAAGAATAATTAAGTATTCATTTAAATTGCATTTTTCCATTTTTTTAACTTGTCTCCATTTTCTGCACATGGGACCCACCTGGCTTCCTCCATGCCTAGTTTCAGCGCCCCTTACTCCCTCCCCTAGGCGCAAGCATGATGAGGACCATCCCTTCTCCTCTTCTCCACTTCTTCTTCCCATGCCCTATTACCTCTCATTCTCCTCCTTTAAGAAGCAAATCAGTCACTCCTTATTCTCCTTGCTGCCAAGCTGAAGGGCCTTCTCCCTTCCAAGCTCTCCCTCCTTCCTTCATTGCTGCACATTGAAGAAGAAGCTCATCTCCAAGTCTTGAAGAAAACAGAGATTTCTTCTTCCTCTTTTAAGGCCAAGGTACTCACTTGTTCCTCTTTCTTGTATACCTTATATTGTTAGTGTGCTAATTTGTACCTTTATAAATACATGATCGTGTATGGAAGCCATTAAAGTTCTTTAAAGCATCATATTTCCTTAAAAATCTCATGCTCTGTTTTTCATTCATTTTGTATATCTAAACATTTAACTCCATTTCTCATATAGTTAGAATAATCTATTTGTGCTGATTTTGGTATTAATGGAAAGGTATCGGAAAGACCTTTCCATTGATATATGGCACCGCTCATGGAATACTCTGAATTGAGAGTATTTGAACTTGAAATGTGACCATACACTATTTTAGCACAGGTGAAATCACCGTCGGGCGCTACAGCGCAACGTAGCGCCCGAGTTTAGAACTAAATCTGCTATAGCACGCCATAGTTTGCTACAGCACGCCACAATGCTTCTGGAGTTAAAATAAGGGCCTAGAAGCAAACCGCTACAGTGCGCCATAGCGGGCTGCAACGTCATTTCGGGAAAACTATAGGAAATCAAGAGAAAATTTAATTGAACAGTCGCACGAAAGTTAAACCACTGCAGCACGCCACAGCGGGCTACAGTGTCATTTCTAGAAAATTATATGAAACCATAAAATAAATTAATTGAACAGTGATTTCAAAAGTTAGACCGCTACAGCGCGCCGCAGTGCCTGAATGCGCTGCAGCCCATCGTAGCATCCAACTCTCGGGAAATCGGGGCCGTAGAAAACTTTAATATTTATTTGGATACTAAATTGTGCTTAATTGACATTAAATTATAATTGAACATAAGAATATTAAGAACTTGATTAAGTAAATGATACTTAATCTAAATTTAAAATTTGACATCAATAATACACTAATAATACATTAATTTGTCATTGACCCTTAAATTAACCATTGGTCTTAATTTTAGTAAGGCTAGGGGTCAAACCTAACTTGTCTTGATTAAGATCTAAATATTAATCACCTTAATCAAGTAACCTTGATTGAAAAATAATTAAATTGACATAATTCCAATAATGTATATGATTTGACATTGATCTTAAATTATTAAATTAGAAGTGCTAAGGTTAATATTAAATATGTGTGATTAAATTATCTGAATCTAAACTTTAGATCTTTGATTTTCTCTTATATAAGACTATTAGCATAAGATGGATAATAAAATTATAATGACTTATGAAATGATTTAACTTTAATAATATCTTTGATTTCATCTCATAATTGTAGAATAGAAAAGGATCAGATAAATTTTAATCATCTGATCTAATTACTTTAATCCAAGTCTAATAAGTAAACTTTGAATGTTAACTTAAGGAGTAGAAAAGTAAGATCTTAATGAGGTAGAAATTTAGATGATTCTTCATAACCTTAGTAGTTGATCTTGACACCTTATGGTAGGAATCACCTAAAGCAGTTAGAATGGAACTTCTTACTTGCAGTAGAAATTATTATTGAGTGATTTTTTGATCATATCCTTGGAGCCTTGTGTAGAAATCACCTATTTAACGTAAGGATTAATAGCTTTGATAAATCATTGTTGATTAAATAGAGTTGTTTGAATCCAAATTATTGGTCGGTGTAGTATGGTATACCCATAGTACTAAATTATTTTAGTAGTATTCAGGAATGATTAAGATTTATCTTTGTGCTATCCTGCGGGCTTAGGCGGATATAATCTTGCTTATAGTAAATCAATCAATCATAAGAGTGTTATAAATAAGGACTCATTCCTTAGTTTGATTAAAATACAAATCGCCATCGGGTGATGCATCCTAGCGAATATCGCTTCAATAAGTGTGACTTAAACAAACTAAGTAATTCGAGTCACCTTATTTAAGACACTAAGTGTGATTATGAGTTAAGCATCTTAATGACTTTCGCTTGAGATACAAATCGCCATCGGGTGATGCCTCTTATCGAAGATTGCTTCGTTAGGGTGGCTTAATCAAACTAAGTGTTAAGAGCCACCTTTCTGGCAAACATGCTAAATATGTGTATACAATCTTCCCATCTAATGATTTTTAAGTAAACTCTCAACTTAATCAATTATCAAGATTAGAATCTAAGAGTCAGAATCCTTCTTATTGGTAGGATTATGCATAATAGAGACCTTAAATTCATTATCAGATTTCAAAACATTTTTTGGATTTCTGAATTCAACTCATGTAGCTTAGAAGCATGAGCATGATGTATGAATATCAGTAATGATGTATGAGTATCAGTGAAGATTTATGGGTTACAGAATGTTGCAGATATTGACTGGGAGATTTCAGGATACATCATCATCACAATAAATTGTATTCCCAACTGGATGTATGTATACATTGGACCGTATGACTCATATCAGTTCATTGATATTTGGTTGAATATCCGTACATACAGTATTGTGGCATATTCAGATATATAATTTTAGTGGCATACATCATAATTTTTCATGTTATTACTCAGTTTCAGATTATTTACTATTTTTGTTTACTTTCAGTATTCAGTTTCCAGTACAGCTTTACTTTACTTTACTTCAGTTTTGTACAGTTGTATATAGCTTTATACTTTTAGTTACTTTATAATTTTTTTACAGTTTTATTTACATTATGTAAATGTTAAATGAATAACTAAAATTGTTTAGATTAATTTCGATATGTTAAACTTATTATCTAATATGAGATATTTTGGGATACGATAATTTACTAGATCTTGAGTAGTGTATTGAGCGAGGTTAGGAGGACTCCCAGGAGATTCAGGAGGAGCCCGTGGAGCACTAGTGGACTCTTCCCCAGTATTATAATTTTACTTAGTTTATTTTAGTTCAGTACTTAGCTTTTATGTTTGTATTTTAGTAAACTATTTGTAATAATTCTGGATGTGTTTTCTTTTCTTTTCTGAGATGAATATTTCATACAGCTTCTGTGATGAATATTTTTGAATATTTGCTTTAGCTTCTGCACTCTATTTATATACTACTTATACTTAGTATTGTGATGTGATCAGTATACTAAAAATATTGATATCTTATACATATATTATATTCCTCATGTATGTTACATACAATATATGTATTAGTCTAATATTTAGGATAAGAATACTACTCTTATATTAAGTATTAGCTCTCAACCCCCATTGAGATTGAGTCAGCAGCCATTCAGATGGGTTTGATTTCAGCCGTTCGGGGAGACGGGATATTCCTCCCCGAGTGGCGCGCCGCTCCACCGCTGAATCGATTACGATTACCCCCTTTTGCGCGCAGCAACGGGGCAGGGCGATATAGTTCTTCTCTCTATTTGCTGTCTACTGTAGCTCCTTCTCCTCCCCAAGCTCCTGAAGAAATCTCAGCTTTCTTCTTCCTATTTCTAGCAGCTGAAGAAACTCTCAAAGAACTCTGTCTCCTTCTATTTTCAAGCCCAAGTATCCATTTCCTGTAACTTTCCTTGTACATCTTTCTTGCATCATCCATGTGCTACTTTTTTCATTAATTTAATCAAAGTATTCATGAAATAGTATTTCAAGTAGCTATTGTATGGAGTCCTGTTTAATTGTTGAGCTTCAACCAAATTTGAACGAGTCCGATCAAAGCTCATTTTGTCCTTTAAGAAAATTATTTTTGCAAGTATGATTTTTGTATACCTGGACCTTTATCATCATTGTTTGCAATGTTAGAGTAATCTTTTCATGTCGATCCTGGTATCAATGGAAAGTTCATGGAACGGTATAAGGCACTACACTTGAGGTGTCCTAAATAGAGAGTATTTTAGTGCAATATGGGGCACATTCTATTTTTATTCAGGAAAAATCATTGTCAAGCGCTATAGCGCGCTGTAGTGCCTGACTCCCAGGAGGCACTACAGAGCGTTGCAGCACCCGTACCTTGGGAAATCCGGCATTGTAGCATGTTGTAGCGCCTGGCTCTTGGCCGGGAGGCGCTTTGGTGCGCCGCAGCACCCGTGTTTCAAAAGTCTTGCATTGTAACCCGCCCCAGCGCTTGAAAGTGTTGTGGTGCGCCGCAGCGCTCGAGACTTGAAAGTCTGGCGCTGCAGCGCCTAAAAGCACTGTCATGCATCGCAGCACCCACGCCTTTAGAAATATGGCACCGTAACGCGTCGTAGCGTTTAGCTCTCAGCCAGGCAAACGCTAAAGCGCGCCCTAGCGCGCAAAACTGCCTAGTTTTACTCAAATTTGATATTTTTTGTATTTTAATGACTCCATAACCCTAATAATGTAAAAAAAAACCAAATTACTTTGTTTGTCATGTTCTAATAATATTTAGTAAAATCATGCATTGTGTAAATATAGAGGTGATTTTGAATATGCAATATACCTCTTATCCCAAATAACACGTTCTAATTCTTAAGAGATTTACTTGAATATTTTGTGCCAAATGATAATTAATGTAATATTTAACTTTAATTACTTTCTAATTTGGGTAATGTAATATTTATATTCCTCATTAATAGTAGGATACATGTTAGAAAACCTAAACTTATATTTGGGCACTTAAATACTTTATTTATTATTAATTAATACTTAAATCCTAAAGAACTGCTTAATTTAATCAATAATTGATTCAATATTGATTTGGACATCAATGATAAATAATAATATTTATTGACTTATAAGTTGATCAATATCTATGTTATTAAAGTTAAATTGGTAAAGTTATGATTAAACCTAATTTGATTAGATCAAGTCTTAACTTAATTGATTTGAATAAAATACTTGATTTGGACACTAAAGAACTTACATAACTCCTATAATTCTTACTGATTTACCATTAATCTTAATAATTAAATTAGAAGAATTAAGATCTATAATAAATCGTAACAACCCAAGTTATTACATAAGTTAATTAAGACTAATCTAAGTCCTAATTTTGATATTGGTATATTAATTAAATTATTAGGAGTTCACCACCAAGACTTAGTCTAAATCATGGGTCAAATGAATCAAACTCTGATTCTAGGAATTTCAGGAACCCTGGAAATTGGCCTTATTAAATTGATCTCAAATCAAAAATCAGACTTCATCATTGCGATCATTGCCCCCAAATTAGCTAAGGGTGATATTTTGTTGGCACTTGGAAGTTGTCAAAAACCCATCGAATATTTTAATAATATTTTACTACCCAAAAAACTAAAAAAATAAAATACTCGTCAAAATCAAATCTGACTTCACCGTTGCATTTCTTAGCCTTCAATTAGCTATGTGTGAATATTTGAGATTTTTTGGAAGTCAATTAATCAATTAGAATTAATTATTAAAATCATAATTTAAATTAATAAATTAATTAAATTATTTAAATTAAAATATTTAATTATCCACGATGCTGTTATCAATCCAACACCGTCCACTTTAAGTTGCCCGCACAGTTTGATCCTCCATCTGATCGGATGGTCGATCCAAACCATTTGATCGAAGATCAGACGGTCCCGGTGTTTCGTCCCCCTCGGTTGCGTCACAGCGTGTCGCTTGCAGACACGCAGCAGTCCACCATGGCTCAGTCCAATCTAGCGCCTCCAATCCTTGCAAGCTCCACCGAGACCTTTCCATATCTTCCCTACAACCATGGCAGTACCCAGTTTTCTCGAACCAAGCCTCTAGAGCGAACCCAAACCCTATATGATCTGTAGCTGTCCCCTAGCTTTTGATTTATGAATTCAATCATTTATATGCTAAGTGTCTTTCTTAAGAGAAAATTGAGGATCAAAAAGTTATATTCAAATAATCAATCATATGAATTTATTGCAAATCTTAATACTTCTAATTTACTTGTTTGAGATCAATATCAAATCAATAAATATTCTTAAAATCATGCATGTTCTTTAATGTCTAAATCAGGTGTCTTATTCAATTTACTTAAGTTAAGGCTTAATCAAATCAAGTTAGGGTTCAATATCAACTTGACCAAATCAATGTTATTTTCTTCTGTATTGATCAATAATCAAATCAGTAAGCTTATTATTCATCATTGGTGTCCATATTGATGTTAACTCAATTATCGTTTATATTAAGATCCTTCTTAAGATTAATAACAATTGAAGTGTTTAAATGTCAATATTAACAATTAAGTTCTTTAACATGCATCCTACCATAAATGATGCACATAAATAATACATAACTCAAAACAGAAAGTAATTAAGGTTAATTAAACTCTAAACAAAGCTAAAATTGATTAGCACATAATTATAAATTCAATTATCTAAATTCATGCAATCTGGTCATTATGTCATAATTAATCATACAAACAATCAGAAACTATAACATTATTATTTGGCACAAAATATTCAAGTGAATCTTTAAGAGATTTAGAATATACCATTAATATAAGAGATATATTTCATATAAAAAAAATTCTCTCTCACACAATGCTTGATTCTATTATAACGAGTTTTAATTTTGATATTTTTTTGCATTGTTAGGGTCTATAGTCATTAAAATACAAAAGATGTCAAAATTGGGCAAAACTAGACAGTTCTGCATGCTACCGCGCACTGCAGCGTAGCGCAGCGCGCCGTATTTTTTGCACTCAAATACTCTCGATTAATGACTCATTAGATTAAATGATTCTTCACTCTCAGTTTAGTGGATGGATAAAGCGTCTAATGGTTCATTAGATTAAATGATTCTTCACTCTCAGTTCCTAATCAAACAAACACTCTTTTAATTTCTTAAAATTATTTATACACTCGATCATAATCTTATTTTATTTACAATATATGAAGATATATATTAAGGCGATACCATATTTTTAAATAAAATACTGTTTAGCCCTTAAAAATTTATTTTTATATATACCCTCATGTAATCTTTTGAAATAATCATTCTAACGAGCAAACAATGATGCCCTAGCTACGGGTATACAAAAATCCTACAGCTTTTGACTGCATTTTAATGGATAAATCGAGCTTTGATCGGACTCATTGAGCCCAAATGAGGCTTGACGATCAAATCTAGACTCCATACAATAATTACTTGAGATACTATTTCACAAATGTTTTGATTAAACTAATGGAAAGAGTAGCACATGGAGGATGCAAGAAAGAGGTACAAGAAAAGTTACAGCAAATGGGTACCTTAGCTTGTAAATGAAAGAAGTGCCTTTCTTTTTCTTAGAGCTTGAGAGGATCTTCTTCTTCTTTAGCTTAGGGTGGAGCTTGGGGAAAAAGAAGTTTATTTTTCAGCTTGGGAGGAGGGAGTTTCAGCTGACAACAAATGGAGAATAGAGATTAAATGAGAATCTTTAAAATCAAAGACACATAATTCATTAGAAGAAATTTATGATGTGTCTTTTGTGGTAGATTAAATGAGAATTTTTAAAACCAAAGACACATAATTCATTAAGATTTTCAATTATTAGAATTAAATAAACTTTAGTTTATCGTTCTAAATTATCATGAATCTAGCATGAGAATATTAATAATGTTACCAAAACAAGATCATGCTTATGAATAAGAATAGTTAAGGATTCATTTTCAAACTGTTTATGAATATTAATATTTAGGAGTATAATCTTAATTTAACAAACATAAGTTCTAACTCTTAGATAATTATATATATTAACTAATAAAGTTAATTAAATCACTACTTTTAAACAATGATTGTAGCACACTATTATCAATTAACTTGGGAATCCATAAAGCCCAAGTTAATTGGGGGGTTTTACTAGTCCCAATCATTAAGACAAATAATTAAATAAAAAATAATGGACAACACGTGGTTTATAAAAAAATTGTTAATCCTTGAAACGCTGCAACGCATTGAAAATAATTTCTTGAAATTAGGCATTAATACATTGTGCATAATAATAAACATTTAGCATATACTTCAGAGGGATTTTATTTGGTGGATTTTAGTACATCAGTCATTAAGCTTGGGCGGGCTATTGGAGTATCCGGAGCACATAATTCCTTTAAGGGGGAATATGTGTGTTTGCATTTGACCCCACTTTTAGATAAGTTAAATAGACGTACTCAACTCCTCGCTTGTTTTGCGCTCACAGAATAAAATACAAGATAAATAAATCATAAATTGCATATCTCACAATCTTATTGATTGTGAATGATTATTATAGTTTTATGACTATGTTTATTCAGTCTTTCTAGATTGAGATTGATTTACTTACTTCATTACAGTAATTTATTATTTTAATTTTATTTATAGCTTGTGCAATGTAGTTTTCCTCTATATTATATGCAAATTTAACTACACTGTCTCTTTACTTAGCATATGAATTGTTTGGACATATTCATGTTTCCCTTACATAAATGCTTACTTAATAACTATATTGCTAACCTATTTGATGCAAGAATGAATAATGTGCACCATCTTCTTACTTTTCAGTTTTTAGCTATTATTCACCTTTTTATTCATTCAATGTAAAATGCTTCGTTTATATTAAAATTGTAAATGACAAATGTGATATTTGTATAAAATTAATGTACCATTAAAATTGTACTTAGACTTTTTAAAATCTAATCACTTTTTCTTTTATTGGCTGTGTCATACCGTATTATAAATCAAATACGGTAGATCAGGAGCGTGGATCAGGTGCTATACTCAAAGAAGAATATGAATTGTGGCTGTATGGAAGACTTTATTTACCTTACCTTTATTGCTTATGTGAGGATGAGTGATTACATTCTCAAACTTGTAAATTAAATGTTTCGATGATGTTTTAAAATATTCTTTCATATTGTATATTTTTATATTATGAATGATGAATGTTTGATTAGAATATTTAAGTTTCCTTCTACCTATAGATCTGTATATTATAAAGGCAATACCTAATATTGGGTTAGAAATTCCTAATCCAGTTGAGATCTACTTTGCAACCTCCAAGTGAGCTTATCCTGAGTTTTGAGAGTATCATGAGCTATGTCTCGCCTAATGCAGACAATAGCATACATAAGGCTACTCACCATTATACTTAAAAAACATTGGTCATCTCTTCTTTCACATCTTAACTTGAAGGACACTAGTTAAGTTGAAAGCTTAAAGCTACCATCAAGCGGAGTTCTCACCGCCTTAGCTCTACTCATGTTGAATTTAGCGTGTCTTTTTCACATAATCTTCCTGTACATCCAAAATCTTCTTCTACTTCGACTCTAAGTGATGTAATTCTTATCATTCCCCTTGCATGCATTAAGTCTTTCATGGAGAAATATTTAGAGTCACTCTTTTTGGCTATTAATTTTATGTATATTATTTACAATATCTAACATATCATCTACAGATAAAAGGAATATATTAAATACATGCTCTAAAAATATTTTTGCATTGAGGTAAATCTTCCTGGTGCAGTCTTAACTCATCAACAAAGAGTCAAACTTTATAAACCACTTTCGGGGAGCCTACTTTAGCCTAAACATGCTCTTATTCACATATTATTTAGATTCTATCTATGTAAATTAATTTTTCAAAATTTATATATAAAAAATTAATTTTCACATAAGTTGCTCTACCTTAAGGTCATGGCAGGTGCTTGAAGCCACACCACCTAATTTAAAAATCTAAAAAAATAAAATTTTAATTGAGAAGGTTCAAACAATTATAACCCATATATTATGATACTAGGGCTGTCCTACATGCATTCTATGTTCTCATTCAATTATTCTCTTCTTTTAAACACCACCTTTTTTCATAAATATTTTGGAGAAGAGCACTGGAGAAGATACCATAACATTTTTCATTATTAAATTATCTCCATTATATATCCTAAAAATTAAAAATATATATATACAATTTAAGCTACAACTTCACATTTAAAATTCAATGGAGATCTCAATTATGATAATAAATATATATATATACTTGAATAAAACAGTTGCAGGATGTAAAGATACACATCTAGCTGCCTCTGAGATAAAGGCATGCCAAACTAGGAGATTAGTGCACGTTTTGCAAGCTTTTTGCGAGTAAAACACGAATTGGCTCAACAATCATTTTGTTAAAAAGCAAACAATGCACCTTTGCAGAATACAAAATTGGAAATAGGTTGGAGTTGCTGCTTCAATTCATATGAATAAACTGACGCCTGTAAATTCCATGCTCACTCATGGTCCCTCTGAGCCCGTACAGAGCAGCCATCTTTTTCCTCTTTGACCTCAGAGGACCTGAGCCATTATTGCTCCTCACTACAGATGCAGCCCACCTGACCAAAGAAGAGGTGGAATGCGGCCTCCGAATTTCTTCCATCATCCCATCAGGGCTGTACCCCATTGTTTCCCAATAGTCTCTCCGAGGGGACCCCTCGCTCCACCAGTTGCTCTCAACCCCGAATTCTCTGCTGGAGCTGTTAGAAGCTTCATTCGTATCATTTGAGTCGCTGTATATGAGCTTCAACGCCTGCACTACTTCGCCCATGAAAGGCCTCTGAGAGGCTTCGATGTGAACGCACATGGAAGCTACCGCCGCGATTCTGGCAAAGTCATCAAAACTGCAGTTTTCGTGCAAGAGGGGATCCATAAGCTGGTGCAGGCCGTTGGCAGACGTTAATAAAGGCCGGGCCCAAGTCACGAGATTCTCAGGTTCGCCATCATGAGTCATGTACACGGGTTTGCGGCCAGTCAAAAGTTCCATAAGAACGACACCGTAACTGTAGACGTCGCTCTTGACAAGGAGATGACCAGTCATGGCATATTCTGGAGCCACGTAACTGCAGATTTGAACATGTAAGAGTTCAAGCAATTTTAAGAAGGAAATAATAGAGTGAAGAATAAAGCAGCTGAAACGAGTAGCTCGCATAAATAAGCATCCTATTAATAAAAAGATTAATGCAATAGCACTCGGTTTAGGATGAATGGAAGCCCTGACATGATAGATTTTGTAAAATCAGAAGAGATTAGGGAATAGACAATTTATACTGTGAAACATTGTTTTAATAAATCAAATGAATAGACCTTGCTAAAAATTGATTATAAATAGACTCGTTGGAATAAAACATTATGAATCGTAGACAATAACTAAAAGCATCATGTTTGCAAATAATTGTTTTACCCCTGTTTTATATTTACTATTATTCTGTGTAACTAATTGTACCCACCGAGCCTATAAGACTCAGCATTTTTCTTATTGCTATACACACGAAAACATTTTCCGCCTTCTCCTTTTCGTGCTCTTCCTGTGCTTTTCCAACATGGTATCAAAGCTGGGCAATCCCGATTCAATCCTTCCTTCACAGATGGAGACACTCCTCCACGCAGTCCTCGCATCAATTGCTCACCGGTCACAATCCTCTACCACCACTGATTCGTTCAACCCAGCCCTAACCACAGTTCATCACCTTCTTCCAGTAAAGTTAGACGGTATGAACTACACTTTACGGAAACTGCAGTTCTTACTGATCTACTGCTCACACAGCCTTATGGAGGTATGTCGATGGTTCTTGCTCATCTCCTTAAGATCTTGGCCATTGCCTGGTACAAACAAGATCAACTGATTTAAGTCGGTTGATCTCTTCCCTTACCGAAAAAGTCTTCGGTCAAGTCATTTCATGTGAATCGGCAGCAGTAATGTGGTTAGTCATTGTTGCAATCTATGTCTCCTCCTCTCAGATTCGTCTTCAGCAGCTAGAATTGCAGTTAAGAAACCTTAAAAAGGGCTCGATGAAGATGACAAATTTTATTCAGCAAGCCAAAAACCTTGCTCACCAACTCACGGTTGCTGGCTCACCAGTAACAGAGCAGCAGCTCGTCCTCAGCACCTTGACCAGTCTGGGATTCGATTTCACCTCCATCATCGCATCCATTACAGCCCATATAACCCTATCAAATTAGACGAACTCACTGTATCCTTCTAAACCATGAATGAGGTATTCAGATCATTCCATCAAGACAAATCCTGTTCCAATGCTGGCAAACACAGTGCTTGTTTATCACATCGCAGCCGCTAAGTTCCACGGATCAACTTCTTTTCGTAGTCATGGCAGATCCTTTCGCAGTCATGGGAGCAGCAATGGCAGAGGGCGCAACATTGTCCAGTGCCAACTCTGCAACAAGTTTGGACACAACGATAAATTGCTTTCATCGCCAAAACTTCACCATGTATCGAAGTGACAAGTTTACTATAGCACCGCAACCTCACTCTTTGTATTATGCATTTGCAGCCGATCAGGGGTTCCTCGATTCAAGAGCCAGTTACCATGTGCAATCATCCATGGCTAACTTGCAAAATATACAAACAATACAATGGCACTGAAAGATTACAAGTTGGTAATGGAAGTTCTCTACCTATAACCCACACAGGTTCAACTACTCTCATTCCCTTCAAATACATTTCATTTATTCTACTTATGCTAACAATACAAAAAAACTTATCTCTATCAGTCACTTTACTCTTGACAATAATATTTTTATTGAATTTCATCCGTCCGTTTGTATTGTAAAGAATTCAATTACGAAATAAGAACTCCACCGAGGCAGTGCTCATTAACAGTCTCTACACCCTTTCGCTACCGTCCAGCCCATCTTCCAATCTCAGCCAAGAGGAATCTTCAGATCTCTGGATTTGCCGCCTTGGCCATCCAGGACCAAACAAACTCCAACACCATGCCATCACATTACTAATAAAAATTAAACCTATTTCTACTTGTACTCCATGTAATTAATCAAAGCAACATAAATTGCATTTGCCTACTGTTACTTCAGTTTCTCAAACACCTTTACATGTTTTTTTTCTGATATTTGGCAACCTGCCCCCACTTAATCATTGTTTGGTAACAAATATTATATCATTTTTGTTGATTTTTCAAATTTCACGTGGATGTATCCCTTATATAAAAAATCAAATGCTCTCGATACTTTCCTAAAATTTAAAAACAATGCGTAGAACATGCTATCGTCACTACTACTCTTGATTCTCTTGGCATCCACCATCATTTCTCAGCTTCATATACACCCAAACAAAACAACAAAGTTGAACATAAACACTGTCATATCGTAAAAACTGGCTGAGCCCTTCTACTACATGCAAATCTCCCTGTCACATTCTGGACCCATGCATTCCAAACTGCCACACATCTCATCAATTGACTCCCCTACACAGTTTCACCAAAAATCCCCATATGAATTTAATCTTTACCATGTGTTTATCTAGGTTAAAGTGGGTACCACAAAGCCTACATCTGCTATCACATTAATTCCAAGAAATTCTACATATCCTGACATGTAACATTTCAGGAATGTGACTTTCCATACACCAATTCTGCAGCTCCATCAACCTCACCACCAACCAATGGTTCGAACACAGAAATCACTATCCCAATCTCAGTTTGGGACAGTCCAGCTACCACCATTGCTCCTGATGAGAAGCTCTCAGTATTCAGTTCCCAGCCCCTCACGGGACACTACCGCACCTAACAATCTAGCACCACCTTCCACTCTGCCATCCCAACAAGCCACAACCACAACTTCTGAGCATAGTGTGCCGGCCCAGCAAGTTCACCTCCGCAGCAATGCTCATCAAATGCTCACTCGCTCAAATAGCAGACATCTGAAGCACAGGTGTTCTCGGTAGCTGCCCCTCATCTCAACTTAGTACCAGCTACTTATAGGCAAGCAAGCAAAGACCCACACTGATCCAGGCTATGCATGATTAACTCACAACCCTTCATGACACTTGAACTTTAGTTCCTCACCCATCAAATACAAATGTTGTCAGTTGCAAATGTCTCTTCAAACTCAAATACAACAATGATGTTACATTGCTCGCGACAAAGTACGCTTGGTTGCTCACGGCTTCACCCAAAAGTAATGTATTAACTACTCGGAAACTTTTAGTCCGGTGGTCAAGCCGGTCAAGATTCAACTTGTTCTTACTTTTGCTCTCTCCTTCAAGTGGCAACTCAGACAACTTGACTTTGATAATGCATTTTTAAATGGTGATCCTCATGATGATATATACATGGAACAATCTCCAGGCTTTACTTCAGCATCTCATACAGACTCTCTTTGACACCTTCAACGCCCACTCTATGGGTTAAAGCAGTCCCCTTGAGTGTTGCATCACAAGTTATCGACTGCTCGAGTGGTTTGATTTCCTTAATGTCGTAAATGAAATTTCTATGTTTATATACCATCGTAATATTTTCTTGTGTATGTTGATGATGTCTTGCTCACAGGAAACAATGTTTCACTCATCCAACAGCTCAGCATTCCTTGCAGGTCGGTTTTCGCTCAAAGACAATGGACCGATGCTTACTTTTCTCAACACCGATATCACGCAAGAAGCTGATCACGCATATTGACCAAAGAGCGTCATGTTCAATATATTCTTCATAGTGTCAGCCTACAATACTCCAATCTTGCACATACTCCAATAGTTGTACAGGCTAAACCAAGTGAGCTACCAGACAAAGCATTTTCGGATCCCATTCTATTTCGCAGTACCATCGATGCCCTTCAATATCGCCAGCACATAAGGCAGGATGTCATGTTCCTTGAATAAAGATTGCCAATCCATGTACCAGTCAACTACCTTCGATTGACGAGTCATAAAGCATATTCTTCAGTACCTCCGTCACACCTTACACTCTGGTATTTATCTACAGTTGTTGTCTCAGCTCACAATTTCAGCCTACTGTGACGCCGATTAGGCTGGCAGCCCAAGTGACTGTGAGTCCACATCGGGTTACTATATTTTCTTTGGTGCGAACCTTATCTCTTGGTCATCTAAGATGCAGCCAACTGTGGCACGATCAAGTACAGAAGCTGAATACAAGGCCATTGCAAATACAGCTAGCGATGTTATGTGGATTGTGTCTCTCTCGCCGAATATGGTATCCTTGGCTTATCCACCAACGATCAAATGTGACAACTTGAGCTCCACTTTCCTTATAGCCAAACCTATACTCCAAACTCGCATGAAGCACGTTGCAGTGGATTATTATTTTGTCTATGATTTCATCAAATCAAAGACTCACAGTTCATCACATTACAGTCGAAGATCAGCTAGCTGGCATTCTTACAAAGCCTCTACCAACCACCTCGCATCCCTGGATCATCAACAAGCTCATAATCTCACCAATGCTGAGCTTGCGGGCGAGTAATAACAACATGTGCAAATGACCATTTTATGCTTGCTTTATATTTGTTATTATTCTGTGTAAGTAATTGTACCCTATCGAGTCTATATAACACTTGATATTTTCCTTATTGCTATACACACTAAAACATTTACCGCCTTTTCCTGTGCTTCTCCAACAATAACAACTATGTTTGAACGAGTCGTTGAAGTGACCCAATATCGCCTGCCGGAGAGAAAACATTTGCACAATGCATAGCATCACTAAGAATTAAAGTACATATTACAAATATATATATATATATATCAAAAAATCAAGTATCACTGATGGCATAATTACAAATATAAGTTAAAATTGCACCCCTCTAATAAAAAGGTGTTGGGTCAGCCACTTACTGAAGAAGTTCCCCCCAGTAGACCTATAGCTTTTGGAAAGCAATGCACTTAAAAATTTATACCAAGTATAGCCCACGGAATGGGGTATGTAAGAAAAAGATTTTACTCAAAATTAAAAAGATAGGACTATTAACTCAAGCCAAATTTGACGAAAAATGATTTTGCTTGAATAATTGCCAAAGTAGACCATTGATTATATTTCAATTTAGCCAACTTGGTCTCACAATAAACTTGTCCAAATTAGTCTATCAATCATATTTAAGAAAATTAAGCTCTACTTAATTTTTTAAACAAAATTAATTTCAAAATGAAAAGTTTAAGACTAAATTGAACATTTTAATTAGCTGAAGGATTAAGTTAGACATTTAAATATTCACGGAGTAAATTGGCCAAACCGAGAGAGTCAAGGAAAAGGACAATTTTACCAAAATTCTCCATTTTTCTTCAAAATCTCAGTTTTTACAGTTTTTCTGTGCTGCTATCTATTTATTTTAAAAGTAAATCCTATCTCAAATAAAATGGAGAAATGTGCCAACAACAATGCCTCTAATATTTCAATTATAACCAATTTAATCCTTAAATATTTAAAATTTAGTCATCTAACTATTTGATTTAATCGAAAGTCAGTCACTGACAATTACTCGAAACTTGCTCAAATTTTGATTCAGCTCAAAATCGAATCGAAAAGTTTTGAGTTAAGTCAAATCAAGTCCTAACTAAATATTATTTCAAACTAATTTTGAGTCTAAGCCAATTTGTTCAATTTATCATTTGAGTTGACTCAAAACAAATAATAAATATATACTATATGTATTACCAACCAAATAAATGTTGTAACTGCAGTTGGTTGAAGTCACTATTGTAAGGAGTAAGTTGTAGGCTCAACTCTCAGCTCCATCAAAATTTATTTGTGCATTTCGCACAGGATTTGAGTTTGAGTCTGAAGACCCTAATACAACTATTTAATTATTAAAAATATGATTTTCAATCTTACTTGACTCAATTTTGAATTTTACTCGAGATCAAATTATTTCAAGTAAAACGAGACTGACTCAAGTAAAATTCAAGTTCTAGTTTGAATTGAATTCTAAATTTTAAGTTCAACTCAAACTTGACTCTAACTTGACTTGATGCGAGCTCAAGTCTCATGTATTCAATTTAATCTCATTTTAGAACTAAATTGTGAGCAAATTCAATAATAAAAACTAAGTTCAGTCACACTCAGTCTAAACAAGTTAACTTGAAGTAGTTGTGTAACGACCCTTAGTCATTACTAAGAAAGGTATTAACATCCCCGCCAGAACCTCAATGTTCGTTGAATGCCTGTTATAGTTTATGTTGCATTAATACCGCAAATTTTTGTTTCTGACAATTTTCCCCGCCAAATTTTGTTTTACGTTGATATCCCGCCAATCTATTCCTAAAATTGCTAACAATCATTTTTTCATTTTAATAAAATGAAAAAAAATGTTTGTAACGGTAATATTTTACCTGTTGATCCTTCAATTGCCGCCACATCCCGGAAACGGCGCCTCTATCTCCATGAGACACGGCATAGCTTGCAGAAGAGGGTGACGCTTCGATAAGAATGACCGATAGTGTATTTAGGCAGATGAAACCTACGACACCTGAACACCTAGACTATTGCAACTCTTGTAAAATCCATATGCTTCGTCTCCTTCTCCGCTCCTGACGTTGTGACCCGAGCCGCTCCGTAGTCTCTAGGAACGAAACAGCTACCGAAGAAGACGCTCGGCGCCTGCGACTCTCCTCTTGTCCGATCCTAATTCGTCAACAGAGATTGTCTCGTCCGCCGGCAAGTAGGATCGCCTCGACTCCATCCGCTGAAGCTCTGCCCGATTTCCTGCATTTCCTGCCTCGAGTCCACCCGCTGAAACTCCGCCCAAATTTCTGCATCAAATTCCTGCTTTCTGGAGATAGACCCGATCTTATAAGGTATGGAAAGTCTTATTACAACTACTGAAATGTGTTTTATTAGGAAGCTTGATTTTGTGTTAGAGAGGCAAATATTTCGTTAAGAGCTTTGCATGCTAGAATTAGCTGTTAAGATTTTTAGTTCTATTTTGGAATTTGTTATTAATCAAGTATGTTCAAACTTCAAATCATTAATAGTTCAATTAGAGGTTAAGTATCCCAAAACCATTCACGTTTATTCATCTATGCAATGCAACTTCAGGTGGAGCCATTGAATTGGATAGTAAGGACATGTTAAACCTTGTGATTAAATCCATACAAAAAATTTCAGCAATACTAAGGAAAGTATAGAATATTCCAAAAAAGAAATGCTAGAATAAAATTAGGATAAAAACAAATTAAGATAATAGGGTTGAGCTAGATAATGATACATACATGATGATAAGCTTTTGGTTCTTTAGTGGAATAATTTAATCACTCCAATTAAAATACTCACCTACAAACATGTTATTGTATACTAAATATAGATTAATGAGAAGAATCATTTCCTTATAAATCATTAGAAATTAATAAATGAAGACAAGAAATTTTAGGGAATATTTACATAAGTTTAGAAGCTTTCAAAGAAATTCTTAATAGTAATAACTTTAAAGAAATATCAAGACTTAAGAATAAGAATTATCTTTCATTATTATATGGGTCATTTTCAAAACCTAATAATATTGCTATTTGCTAGTACTTTGAGTTTATCGAAAGATCTGCAAGGACTTGAGAGTTTAGAGGCATTTAGGTGGCTCTTTTGTAATTGCTTGTTTGCTACATTATGAAATAAGATTAGGAATCTAGTTTAAATAGACATAATTCAGTTTCTTAATTTGGGATTTGTCTTAACATTGTCAGAAATCCTTAGAGAAGATTTAGGAAGCTAATCTTAATTAAGAAGTTAGATGAATCTTCATATTTAAAAAAAATGGAGGATGTGAGCAATGATAAGTTATGGTGAGCTGAAATTGATCTGGAGTCACTAAGAAGTGCGTGGTGAGATTCTATAACCAACAGAGGATGACCCTAGCGTAAGGAAGGGAGGTCGGGATTATGTCTATAAACTGAAATAATTTCATTACAGCACATTGAAGTCTTATTTTGATCTTTAAAAATGAATACACTAATGATTTAATTAAACTTATTTCCTCCTGAATGAAATAAGGGATTATTAGTTAAATTAGGTACAAAGAAAATTTTAAGTTCACAGACTAAAGCAATTAACCAAAAATCAAATTTAAGAGTAAGAGTACATACTTTATTACAAATCATCCTAAAGACTAATAAAGATAACAAATTTAATGTTTGCAGACGCACTAACTTTGTGAGTACTTTATAAAATATTCAAATACCAAGGTATATACATATTATTGTTTGCAGTTAATTGCTTTTATTTGTTGCTTAGCATCGCTTTGAAACTTTATCCATGTTGATGAAAAATAAAATGCTTACTGCCAGAATAATGTCATAAAATTGAATGTAATTGTTATGTCTTGTGAGTGTTTGCAAGGGTTCCACAACGGTGGTTGATTTAAGTTAGGGGCAGGGCTAGTCTATCGGGAGTTATAATAGTGCCATCTTGAGCCTTTGAGGGGGCCTAGGTGAAGAAGATACTCTTATTGAACCTAACTTCAACAGAACTGCTAACGTTGCTTCATGTAAACAAGACATACTTATATATATATATACATACATACATATATATATATAGAGATACTCTTATTGAACCTAGCTTCAACAGAACTGCTAACGTTGCTTCATGTAAACAAGACACTTATATATATATACATATATATATATATATATATTTGTGGAAGTTTCTTATATTTTAAATGAAATGGCATACATAATTATAGCAAACTGTTTTACTTGCAAGAAATTTCAACACCTTTGCTCTCCGGAAATTTGCTACATGCTTTCGCTTACGGCTTTTCTTTTTGCTAAAGTTCACTATTTAATATCTCTTGTACTTAAGATGTGTATTAAGTCATTATTCTTATAATACTAGATCAGGTGCACTTGGAAGAGGTTGACATAGCTTGAGGTTATCTAAGGAAATCGTGTGCTAAGTTGCCGCTTAGAGCTTTAGTTTTTATTCATCAAACTTTTATTTATATATGTTGTTAACTTGTAATAACTTGAATAATGTATTCTTTAAATTGAATGAATGACAAATTTTATATGTTGTATGGCTCTACAATTTGATTTATGTTGGAATGCTATTTTCTCTTAACCGTCAATATGATCCTGTGTGGAGATGTACCCAATGTTAGTTTGGTTGATACCTAACTTAACATTGTGCCATCACAAGTTGGAACTTGGGAAACTATTTTTTGGAAATTTTCTCAAAGCAAGGTATTGAATAACAACAAGATAGATTTTTGCCATTACCCAAAGGTTCCCATGACTCGAGTGGAAATATGGTGACTGCTATTACACGCTTCCTTTGCCAAGCCAAAATCTGAAACCTTTGGAGTGTAGTCTTCTTCCAGCAAAATATTGCTGGCCTTGAAATCGCGGTGAATAATACAAGGATCAGAATCCTCATGCAAGTAAGCAAGTGCTCTTGCTGCGCCTAAGGCGATTTTCATCCTTGCATTCCAATCTAAAGGTCTCTGATCCCTATCAGCACCTGTAACACCATCATTAAACTATGAAGCTTGCTGACTTGCTTAGAAAGAAAGAAGATTGAGAGGCTAAACATTTAATCAGTCAAATAAAATTTAGATAAATATGGATAATTCACCACAACTTCAGAATATTAATGAACAACAAATATACAGCAGGTCACTAAAAGCTAAGTCAATTTATTAACGAGTGATTTTCGAAAAATAAAACTCAATTCAAAGATTATCATCATTATTAACTTTAGCTCAACTATTTCTTTTAAATAGGGATTAAGCAATGAAATATATAAATAAAAATAAACTCAATACTAGACTGACGAACTGGATCTCCTTCATCTTTGAGTTCTGATTTTGTATGAATTTTTTTCTTTGGTTTAGTATATTGAATATACTTGGTAAAGGATATCATGTGCATTCCTATCTTTGATTGTTTGCTTAACCCCTCTTTCCCTCCCGTTGCAATTGCCAGGAATTCAAAACAATCACGAATATCAAACTTTATTTATATCAATTCTAATCTCAACAACCCCTACTGATGCCCTTTTCCCTTCATTCCTTCAAAATGATGTACAAGTCTATCTAAAGGGTTAGAATGACACCCCTATAGAGAATTAGTTACACTGGTTACAAGTTAATAATTAAATTAATTAGTAAATTAATTTATTACCCCGTACAATATTAATAGATACGAGTTATTTAAAGATATTCTACTTTATATATCTTTCATAACATCTTAAATTCATGAATTTAAATTCTTAACAGTATAATATATAAACTTTGAGCACTGTATTCTCGTTTCATTAAAAATACTTAAAAAATATACTTTATTTTAGCATATTAACAATGAGATTTTAGCATAATAACGAAAAAACTCAAAATTAATTTCAATTTTAGATTATGAAATCCATATCAATTTTGAATTTTAAAATTAAAGGAATTTTCACTTACATAGCACCTAAATATATAAAATTTACAAATAAAACACCAAAAATTTAAATAATACAAATATAGCACCCTAAATTTAAGAAATTTACAAAAAAGCACTTTCATATAAGCCGCCTAACTACAGCTTAAAACTGGCGACAATAACAGCAAGAGGGTGGCCGATGGGCAGAGATTCAGCAAAGACATCGGAGGTAAAGATCGCATAGTCCTTCTGAACAAAAATAGTCATACATTGGGAGGAGAAGATCGTAGACTGTAACAAGGAAAAATGAGAATTTACTAGCATAGCAATTCTCTTCCAATAAATGTTCTACTGTTTGCAATTTTCTTCTTTGATCTCGATTTTATTAGCACTGTTAAACTCTACAATCTTCCAATTTCACTAGATTTTTTTTTTTGCTATAACTGTGATCCCCTCCCAAAGTATACCTTTTTTAGCCTCAAAGAACTCTGCGATGCTTACCTCTAAAACTTGTCAGACCGTTATCAATCGGCCACCCTCTCGCTGTTATCTTTGTCAATGTTAGGTAGAAAAATTACCTTTTTTGAAAATTCTTCTATTTAGGGTGTCATGTTTGTAATTTTTATATTTAGGTGTTTCGCTATAAAATTATATAAATTTTGATGCTATGCAAATAAAAAACCCAACAAAACAAATTTACACACTTAAAACCGTTAATTTCATCCCCATATATTACTATGATTATTATAGAATATGTTTGTAACAATATGGTTAAATATGCAATGAAGCTTGACCGTTATGGAAGGAAATGCTGGTGGTAATCTACTGTTAATATAATTTTTCAAACGGGTCGATCGTGCAGGAAAGCAAGTACCCTTGCTAGATGGATCATGATGCTCTCAGAAAAATAAGCTAGTGGCATATCAATTGTCAAAAATATTTAGCAGCTAAAGAACCCTTTAATCTCATCAAACCAAGCACCATTGAAATCATACACAACACCTACAAGGCAACATAGAATTTATGGGGATGCTTAAAAAAAGCATATCAAACTAACTTCTTTTCATGCCTTGAAGTATGAAGATGCATCCATAAAAAAGAACCAAACAAGTTCTCACTATAGATATACATGGCACACTGAAAGCAACCATAGTAGAGAAACTGTTATAATAATTAGAATTCATAAATATTTTGGTAGGTTTCTTAATCATAAATATGAAAGAACGTACCGTGCAGATGAGACTCCACACTTCCATTGCGGACAAGCTCATAAACTAAACCTTGACTATGTTCTTCAATGCACATGCCAACAAGCTTGATTAGATTACGATGGTGCAACCGACTAAGCAATTGCACTTCTCTAATGAGCTCATGGTCACCATTTTGTTTGTCCCTTCGGAGCAGCTTAACAGCAACCTCATTTTGATCATCCAAAATCCCATGGTAAACATAACCAAAGCCTCCTTCACCTAATAACCTCTCAGAACAGAAACCATCAGTTGCTTTCTCAAGTTCAGATAGTGAAAAGGTCTTCGCTGACGGAAGATAAGTAGCCATGGCAGAAATGGATGGCGCTGTTGAGCTCACAACGCTGCTTGGTATCATGGACAGAGCTCCTGCATTATGATATTCTATAGCCATAAATTAAAACTGATCAACTTCAAGAATTATGGACAAAACATTGAAGTAAAATGCCAAGTTTTAATAGGTTTTCAGTTTCAAATTGCCAATGTTTAATTTCAAATTGTCCGAGGAAACAAAGAGAGATAACGAAGCAGTGCAAGTAAAAGAACAGTTCGATGAGTGTCTAAGTTATTAGTGTAGTAAAAGGAGGAAAACGGATAAAAATTATTTCCGGTAAAGAGCTTAACAGTTCTGAATGTGCTAAAAACAAAGATTGCACGTACAAAAATATGCTCTTTTTCCACGCAGTCCTCTACGAGACAAGTTTAAATTATGAAGATGGAAATGAAGGGTTTAATGTGATGAAGTGCGTAATTTTATTGCATTATTGGAACTACAGAATATATCAGATGAATTACTAACACCAAACTTGCTTCAGACTTTATAAATTTTAAAAACTTATTCTGATAGTGTTAAAATCTAGAAATGTATTAAGACTTTGCCATATCCAGCTATGGGCGTAAATGAGCCACAATTGAATAAATGAAGCTCTGTTGGAGCTCAGTTTACATGTATTTTTCATTATTCTGTAAGGTTTTATTTAATGATATTTGGTTTCTTCATATTTCTCCGCACGTGCTTGGATAGCTATTGTTAGAGTTAATCGTTTGGTTAGTTGTTCTTTCTTTTATTAGTGAAGGGCATTAATTTTTTATCAAGCAAACTGCTAAAACCCCTAACAGTAACACCATTTTTCAATTTGTGAATGAGTTTCCCAAAAATCACACCAAGCTTCGTGATGTAAAGTTCCACTAATTTTGTAAAGATATTTATATTAAACATTTTAGTCATTTATGATATATTTAGAGGAAAATATTACTTTTCCTAATGCATCTCTCACCCTCCATAAATTGTGAATTATTCATATTTTAACTAAAAGATATAATAAATGCCAAGTTGCCAAACACACTAAACTTTGAAAAGTGTAAAGTATAATAAGAACGTATAAAGATAGAGAGAGAATGCGAAAGAACCCACAATAATTGTGTATTGACCAATAAATTAATTATTTGCACATAAGATTATCACCATCATATATAGTTTATCAGTTTATTCAAGAAAGCAAAATTCAAATATCACTCCCACTTTTCATCATAACATGTCTTTTAACCTTGTGAAATTTGAATAGTTCAATTTTTAAACTGAGCATCGAATAAAGTCAAAAGAAATGATCCTATATTTTGAAGCAAAAGTTTAGTTCAATTTGTTTTTTTCAAGATAATTTGAGCATTTTAAGCATGAAAAAAACATCTCAAACTTAAAATAACATAAGAAAGTCTAAATTTTAAATAGTTCTAGCTTAAACCTGTAATCAAATTGTTTAAAGCTTATGCAAACTCAAATCAGTACAATAACAAATTAATGTCCGTTTAACTTAGTTCAATAAATCTAGCTTAGGACAAGATAACTTGAACCAAACAACCCCCAAGTATGTAACAACATAGCTCTCTCTCTATCTACACATATATATGCATTTATATTAAATGGAAATCCAGCCAACACTCCACTCGCTCAAAATTCCAATATACCACACCAATCCCTCATATTTGGTTTTGCTAACTCATTAAGTCCTTGCATTGGGTTATTTGAGAGAAACTCTAGCATTACTCTTTATAAAAGCATATAAGCGTGCACGCTTATTACAGCTAATTTTTTTAAAATGATTCTGCCCAAATACTTTGTTTTTGTATGGCTTGCAAGTTAGAGAACAAGTAGATCATAACAAATATCAAGTTGATCAATGATTTGTTTTGAAGCAGCCAAAGTAGACACCACGGATCAATTTATGAATAAGTTTCACTTGAGTTTATGTGCACATATTAATTTAAATAGAAACAATTGAATTTATGAAATTGAATCAAACATATATTCAATTTATAAATTAGTCTCACCAATATTTAATGAGCTCTTATCAAGACAATTACAAAACAATTGAATTTATGTTTGATTCTACTTTACTATGTATCGAGACAATACTGTGTACACATTTGACTTGCTAGTAAACAAACCAGGTGAGCACAAGCCACTTATTCAGCTGAAACGCATGTTCTAGACCATTAAGCTAAATGCATGCCCTCTATATTTAACAACATAAATCAAAGAAGTCAACAAATAAAAGACGTTTTGCAAAACATATGTCTGAAAAGATCTTTTCTACTTGAAACATAATGAGAAGCTTCTATTTGATCATGCACAATGAAAACAAAGGATTCCTATAGCTGAACCCACCAAATTGGGCTAAGGCTTGGTGGTGGTGGCGGTGTTGTTCGCAAAAAATTGTTTGGTTTAAAAGCTCTATGACATTACATGATTAACTAAGAGAATGATGAGGGTTCACAGAAAAAAAATTGACATCAATGTAACCTGACTTCTAAAATCATTTATTAAGCATCATTATATTTTTACATAAACTCAAATGGTAGTTGCTTGCAGATTTATAAAAATTAAACTGAGATGGCCATAACTGGTTGAATCTACACAATTAAAAACTCCCGAACATGAACATAAAGCAACTCTCAGCATGATTAAATCATCAAAAAAATAACCACTAAGAATGCCAAGAAAATTAGACTGGAGAACTCTGAGAGAGCACTCTAGTTTTTAATAAGTAAATATCATGTTCATGCTTCACCCATGGAAACAAAATTCAATAAGTTGAGTAAAATTTTACCAGATGTCTTGGTCATTGATAGGGAAACCACGGACCTAGAAGAAGCAAGTGACCGTCCAAGTTTTTTCAACTTGAAGATTATTAAAACCACCCCAATGCATAGAGACATAAGAAACAATGTAGATAAGGCAACGAGAACAATTACTCTAATGTCAATATTCTGCTTTCTAATAGTAGGTACGTTTGCTGTTAGTGGGAATTGTTGACTTGAAGTGGGGCTCATAACAGAAGATCCCTGAGTTAAGGATGGCGGAGAGGAAGGAAGCCCTGAAACAATGCTTTGGTTACTAAAAAAAACTTGGGAATAATTGAACTTTGCAATGGCCAACGAAATAAATTTAGAAATGTAATGGCACCTGGGTAACGAATCACTATTGCCTCATATTCACCAAAAATGGATGCATTTATTTGAATTTTTTTCTTCCAAAACCAATCATAGATAAGTAGAGCGGTCATTTTGTCAAACTTATCACCCAACGGTACCAGATATATTGTGACCGTTGTCTTGTCTTGACCATGGATGCTAGCATCAGCACCCATGATTCTCACTTGACTTTGTTTAAGGTGTGTGCCAGCCGCAACCTCAATTTCAAGTTCTGCCATTTGAGGAAATAATAAAACTGGGGCAAGTCCCAAGTCAATAACAATTGTTAGAGGAAATACACAGCCACATGGTGAACCAATTGGAGTCCGAGTGAGTGAACCAGAGCAGGCCATTCTCTCACAGTTTTCTGCATGCGTGAAACATGTTTAGAGTTGGGAAAGTCAACAATTAGAAAATGAATTGTAAACATGGATAAGAATGAAGCGTTACTTAGCTCGTTAATGCACACATAATAGTTAATGAGCTTCAGAATACAGGAAAATGAGCTATACAAACAAACAAGTTCAAGAAGTTAACCTTGCGGTGGTCGAAAGGTTGATGGAATTACATGAGGGTTCCTTTTATGGATGGGACTTGCAGCAGGGCCTGAAAAATCAAAGTGAGCAAAGGAAGCTACAAATCTAAAGTAAACAGACAAGAATTCTAAAAAACATGTCAATTACCATAAACTTTTTGTGAATATGCTGGAGCAAGCATTGGCGCTCTTGGTGATAAGGCCTGATATTCAATTGCACCTGATGGAACTATTGCTGGGTTACCGTACCTTGATTTTTCTGTAAGAAATATTGATGCAGTATGAATCATGTCTGATACAAGTGTGATGAAGTATGATGTGATGTGATGCAATGCAAATAAAAAAAAAAGTGCTTGCACATCTATTTGTGGTTCAGCTGCAGTAGCTAGAGTAAAGGTTAGTTTGTATTTAGTTCTATTTCTCTTCAAGGTTCTTTCAGCCTTAGCAAAGGATTCAATCTCAAGGCAGTATTCCATAGATATTTTATGAAAAAAAAAGTGCTAACTGAAAAACAAACCTAGAACAAAGGTAAAGTCGAAGCAAAGGAATCGAAGCAAAGGAATGAGTAAAATTAGGAAAATTTGTCCAAGTGCTATTTTTAGCAAAAAATCATTTTGCACAAAATAGCACTTCCATAAGTAGTACATTTTCAAAGTAAGTGATCTTACTAAGAAAATGTATTAAGCCAAATTTTCCTAACTTTACTCTGACTCCTTTACTTCCACTTTACCTTTGATTTATGTTCTGGGTTTGTTTTTTAGTTAGTACTTTTTAAGCCGTAACTGTTGGGATGTAAAAACTGATTAGATCAACATGGGAGATGCCGACAAAATTCTGGTGGGTACCGGAGGGTTTCAGGGCAAAGAAAGCACTGGGCTGGCAGCAGCTCAGGCGCCACGGCACGCCCCAAAGGCTGGGATTCGAAAGTGGGGCACTATGGCGCACCCAGGCTCCTAGGATTTGAAAGTGGGGCGCCACGGCGAGCCTCAGCGCCTGGAATTCAAAAGAGGGGTGCCACAGCGAGCAGTGGCGCCCACGGAAATCCTGTCACGGATTTAGACTGTGAGTTAGTAATCCTAGAGATACTTTGGACTTCCATCAGCTGATATAAGGCGTTCTAGGGTTTGGCTTAAAGCCTATTTAAAATAATAAATATCTAAGTTGATTGTAAGAAGTTAAGAAAAGATCTATGAGGGAGAAATCTTGTGGCGATTAGGATTTGAGTTGGAAAGTTAATGGAAGGGCATAACAGAAGTGAGGTGCTAGAATTGTGTTTCCCTAGCAAATAAACACTTCTTTCAAGGGTTAGGGTTTCTCGAGTATTCTAAAAAAATTGTAATCTTCATAGTGAATTTTCTTGGCTATGTGGCAGTAATTTTTCCCATTCTTGGGTTTTTCACATAATTTATTTGTGTTCATTTGCTTGTTACTTTCTAGTTTTTTTTTGCCTTTGTATTTTCTCATAATCGTTCGATGTTGTTATCACCCTAAAGGAAGTTCAAAATCCTAACAGCAACAAAAACTCAAGCCCTAACTCTGAAAGAAATGAGCGCTCAAGTTTTAGGAGAGATGTGAAACATAAATTTTTATAAGCAAAGTGACAGTCCTAAATTACGTCTGTGCTCGCACGCAAGTGTACGCGGTATGAAGTAATATGGGATTGTGAGATCCTGAGATTTATCGTCCTCTGGGAACAGTGTGCGTTTTGTTACTAAAGTTTATCTCTTTTCAATAATGTTCAAGCGATCGGTATTTGATGGTGTTGATTCCTAATAATTTAACTAAATTAGATTAAAATGATTTCTTAATCAATATGAGGAAAATTAGGAAGAGTTAGGATTCAAACATGTAATTTATAAATGTGCGTACAAATATTCCTTTCTTAATGTCATGTCATATCTTTGTTCTTAATTAATTCTATAATCAAGAGGTCTAGCCTTGCCATTTGAACATTGAAATTGTTATGACCCTATCTAGTGCTTTAGATGAACACTCTTGGGTTCAATCTTAGCACATAGATATTTTTGTGATCTTTTTATGAATAAAAGTCGTCCTTATATCTAAACGATAAAATTCATATTTTAATTTGTGATTCACTTGGTCTTGATTCCGTCTATAACTCACATGCTTCCGCTCTTGATTTAACTAAGGTAATGAGCTACAAAGTTAAATAAGCTAGCATATTTAACTTTGCTCATAGCTTAACGCGCTCTATTATCTCTCATAAATTAAGAGTGAGCAATGGAGCTCTATAGATGGGTCTCGGCTCACATGCATCCAATCCATACCTTAACCTAGAGTCAGCAATGGTCTACGTGAACAATGTCACATTGTCCACTATTTAACATACCTTCTCTAAGTGTTATGGATTTAGCCATGGAGCTCAAATATTTTTCGATAATTTACTTGATGTCTCAAATGATAAAGTCTTTGTCTAGAGCTTGTGTACGAGCTATTTCGCTCAGGGAATGAGATCACATTCATTCGCGGCGTAAACGCTCAGGTGCACAGGTTCTAGACTCGACAATCATCAAGTTCTATAAGCTTTCAATAAAAATATAAGTTGCATGGTACTCAGTATTCCCTTCAACAACACATTTTCATTAATTAAATCATAAGGAAAGATTTCAGCTTATTACATGACATTTCATTAGTGAAAGAAACATTATATGCACAACAAAGAGAACTCGTTACATGTTCTTCACCCAACACTCCCCAAAGGGGGGGTTAGGCTGTCATTACAATAGAAATAACAAGAGAGCTATGAGAGAATACAAGTGCATACATATTGTTTTCTAAAGCGAATAAAATACAAGTCTAAGTTTGAGAAGATGAAACGTAGAAACAGCTATGAGCGTTCCCTATGTCTTTTTTTGTCTCTAAGCCCTGCTCTTTCTTCCCTATTGTACTTCTTTTTGTCCTGATTGTAGTCTACTCTTAGAAAACCTTCTTGAATAGGGTATGGGATTAGGGTTCTCCCCCTTTGGTGGTATATCCCCAACTGATTCTAGAACCACTCTTAAGTCTTTTTTTTTTTTGCTTTTTATAATATCTCATCCAGTCATCCTCTTTTAATTCTGCAATTAATTATTCCTTGAAAGTTAGATTCTTACTATGATTATTCCTTCATTCTTCTTTGAAAATTGAAAATTGACTTTTGCATTTGCTTATAATATTGGGATCTGGAGGAATTTAGAGTTCTGGTCCTTCCCAATAATTGTTTGAAGCAGATTTAAAGGCAGAAATTCCAGCGCGCGCTACAGCGCGCTGTGGCGCAAGAGTCTTGAGCCATCTGACGCTAAGACGCGCTGTGGCGCCTTGGTCTCGGGCAAATTAGCATTGTGACGACTTGGAAAAGAGCAGTTTTGGCGTCACAGCGCAATGTGGCGCGCCGCGGCGCATTGCTTCGAACATTTTGGTGCTACGACGCGTTGCGGCATCAATCATTATTTCCTTCCCCGGCGCAGTGGCACGCTGTGGCGGATTGCCTCTAGCAGCCTAGCATTGTGGCGCGCTGCGGCGGATTACCTCGATCAACCTGGCGCTATAGCGCGCTGCGACGGGCTGCTCAAGCAGCCTGGCGCCATAGCGCGCTGCGACGGATTGCCTCAAGCAGCCTGATGCCAAAGCACGCTGTAGCGCCCTTCTTCATTAAAATTCTCTTTTTTTTGCTGTTTTGACCATTTGAAGCTGAGATAACATAAAACACACTAGAATAACAACTAATCTTACAAAAAAACTCACATTATAAGTAAGAAAATGTATATAATTATAAGGCTCATCACAAAGCTACACCACACATTTGGATCACCTTGATGGACAGTTATGATAGTAATTACTAAAACCAAATCTAACCTGTAAAATTTCTTCCTGATTAAATAATGGTCATACGAATGGTTGTCTTACCCACTCAAATCTGACCCAACAATTATTGAATGGCTTGGAAATTATTTTTTTGTTGTAAAAAGCTTATTTTCACATGATCAAACAGTTAACACACGTAAATGATTATACATCAACCGATGTAACACTTCAATACCAGTTACATACGGCTGTAATAATTGAAAAGTCACATCCTTGCAAGGAAGAGATGTTACAACAAAAAATTCATCTAATAAAAGCATTGCTTTATGGGCTATAAATGCATCTTCTTTGATGTTCAACAGGGATCACTCCAAAACTGCTTTTACGACTTCTGCTACATTACTTTGTTTACGTACTCTATACCGAATTTCACAAAATTTTATTTCCTTGTAAAACAAAGAAGGGAAAAACTTGTACTATATTTTTATTAGCATAATGAAAACTACGGAGATCTAACAGTGGACACAGGTATACACTTTGTCGGGCTATGGTAAATATTAGTGTTGCTCATGTTTACTTCTATACTAAGCATAACAAAGTTTAATTTTTGAGTTTATTTCATTAAACAGAACTTCACAAATCTAATATTTCCTTGACTTATTCAACGAACTATATTTGGAAATAAGTCAGTTTAGCACTTGGCATTGTCACAATCTCCTAAGTTCTAGTTACAAATCTAGAAATTTCCAAAATAAAATTATCGTTAAGAGTATGTGCACCTTCCGTGATAGGACACTAATTTCATCTTTCTAATGAGACTTAGGGGCAATTGTTTGAAAATATCGAGCTCTTGATAACCTTTCCCAATTACTGAAAGTAGATCTTGGCAGCATTACAAATACAATGGTGCATTGATACCTATTAAAAATGAAGATGAGTTTATTTAGTTTCTTTTATTTTTATTTATTTATTTTTACTTCTTCATAACTGCCCACTCCTCTTAACCGCCCACTCTTCTTAACCGCCTACTCCTCGTAACCGCCACCTCCCAACATTCATTAAATACCACCACAACTCCTCTAGACTGCCCAAAATCTCTCTTAGTCTATGTGCAAGCGAATCTAGTCTTCCTTCCTCCAATTATTGTGAATTTTAGTGTGCAATTGTTATTTCTCTCGAGCCTTTTTTTTTTTATTTCTCTCTAATTGTAAGCATACGCTTGAAATCTTGTAATTTATTTGATATTATATTAAAAATATTATTGTTAGTGTTCATTGAGAAGATTTTGTGCAAAGAAGGTGAAGTATCCTTGGGCAAGAAAATCTTACAATACTAGTTAAAATTTTATATATATAGCTTGTAACACATCTTACAGTTTTAAAAATGTATATTCCCTACTATCTAATAGGCAAGTGCACACAAAAGTATCCACAATAAAGTTGAGGTTTCTAGCTTCAATGTAGACAAGAGCCAATAGATCGGTTGCACATCAATATTAAAATCATTTTGGCACAGCACACATCATCCCCACATTTTGTTTGACAACTCAGGAATCACTAAATTGTCATGCATGCCAATGATAGTTGTGCCAGGCACTGTACATGGTAAGTAAATTACATAAGAAGTGAAGTAACCTATACAATTAAAATGATATTATAAAGAAAAGTTTATAAGCAGCACAAGAGCATGGAGCATTACCCAACATATACGCAAAGATACGAACAAGAAGACAAAAATTAGAGGGGGAGACACATAAATGGCTTTTTTCATATATTGCTCATATTACAATTTTGGGGTTATATAAGCCATTATCTATTCTAGATGAAAGATCCAGCACCTTGAAATCTCTAATGAAGCGCTTATGAGAGGCCTGACAATGACATGTGGACATGTGTGATATAAGGTTGAACCATGATAAAATATCTCTTTTTACTGCTTGAAATCAAAATCCTCCAACAACATCCCCCTTCAGTTCTAGTCAACCAATTCTTTTCTAACATACAAAGAAAATCACACGCTATTTCTATCAGCATACCAGCAGACACACATAAAGTGCTTCAATCCACATTGTAAGACTTGTGTATGCAAGTATATGATGTATCAGTTTTTTGACTTCAGTTGACCTACCACAATGATGGCTCTCCTTTCATATAAAATTTAAGTAATCACACCAAATTTGGAGCCTCTACATTGCCAAAGTCATAAATTTTTCATAGCTCCGTTCTCTACATGCAAAATTAAAGCAAACAAACCAATTAGCTTGATAACTGTTCATGACTCTATCCTTTGAAGGGATAGTTGGCAGGATCCATACCTTGACAAATATTTTACGCTCACTATTCTTCACAAAAATGAGGGAACCAACAGGTCCCATATCATGACTAGTCCCATGATATGAATATCTATACACAATTAGCCAAACAACTTCCATAGCACAACTTCCAAGGCTAAAATTCCTACATGCACGGAGAAGAGTTGATAATATTCACTGCAAACAACAAGAACTACTAAAAGGTAATAAAGATAAAGGAGCACCTAAGTTCAAACCAGTTTGTGAAAAAGGGAATCGGGATGGATTATGTTTTAATCAAGTGAGGGGAGTGTTGAATGAAGCTCCTCCAATTCAATAGGCAATTACATTTTTTTAGTGGCCAATTCATCCAAAATAGCAATCTCTCTAGAACTGTAACAATCATGCCTTGTAGAGAAACAGTGAATTCCCGTAGTGAGACTATTGAGCAACACCGAATTAATAAGCAAATAATGAATTAGGGCAAGCAATACACACCGGAAAATAGCAACGCATTAATTATCAGAAGAGGCATTCCCTAGATTTGAAGCTTATCTTCATATATTCCCCTAAAATTGACAAGTAACCAACGATCGCACCAAAAAAAGCAAACTAAGAACTAAGCTTTCAAGGCATGCCTTGTAGAGAAAAATTAAGGAAATCCATGAGCAATACCTGAGGAGCAAGGAGTGAATAGTGAAAAGATGGAAAGCGCCAAGAGAAAACACATTTCCCTTTCAATGCAAGCAGCAACAGCCATAGACGGATCACAGAGAACAAGTCCAGGAGTGGCCCTGCATGACCCTGTAGTGTGCCCACACTACACCGCCAATGCTAGAAGAGTTCCAATCGTTACGCCCTAGCCGAAGAAACAGAGGAAGCTACCACCTTTTTCATCTGTACTCCGCTCGTGCGGGGAATGAAAAACAAAAAAGGGGAGATAAAAAAAAAAAAAAAAAGAGGAAGAATTAGGGCCGCCTCCGCAGTGCGATCAGGGAGAGGAGAGAGAATGGTTCTATCGAAGCTCATTAATGAGCTTTCTCTCTCCTCTTCCTGCTCCTTTCCAGACTCCATTTCTCTCTCTCCTCTCCTGCCTACTAAAGTTTGCAAGCTTAGGATTTGGCGTTTTTTTCAATTTATCTTTCAAAAAATAAAAATTATTTAGGAGGGAAGGAAGACCGCTCTACTCGTCACGTGGCCTCATCATTCGTTTTTTGTCAACTTGCAAAATTCTTATTATTTTTATAATAAAATATTATATTATTTTTAAAAATTAAAATTAATATTATAAATATATAATTAGTAAATTTAAACTCTAAATTCAAAAATGTTTATAATAAAGATTAAAATTTTAAATTATTTGATATTATATTATATTAAAAAAAAATTGATATACTTTCACAATAATATATAAGAATTATTCAGCATTATAAAAAAAATTTTAATTAATTTTTATATATAAATCTTGCAATCACGTTATAATTTTCTTAACAAAATATCAAAAATAATGATTCAAGAATAATTTAATCTTATAAATTACTCAAAATATTGTACTCAGTAAATTATTTTAGTTCAAATAAAAAAATCAAATTTTCTAAATAAGTCTTACAAATAATCAAATAAAATGAATAAAATAAGATTATACTGTAATGAGACTAAAATGTAAAATATGAGCTCATAAAGATTTAATTTTGTATATACAGATGAAAGGCTTATATAAATATATATGTATATATATATATAATAATTCAGATTTTTATAAGGCTTCATAATTTGTTGAGATTCGCTGTGTATTATTTGAGTGCGGGAAGCATCAATGCTTACATCGAACGATGATATGGAAGTTTGTAAAAATGCGTGAGAACGTCTTTTTTTGTAAAAAAGAAATTTGTATGTAAAAGCACTTACCCGTTGGAGAAAGTCGGTGATACGCATGGTGGCATTATCGGCCCAAAAACAATTTATCTATTATTAGTATATAATATGCCCAAAAACATTTTATCTATTATTAGTATATAATATGTGTACATGATGTTGTGAGAGAATTCGTCTCCTTCATTTACAAAAGAAAAGTCTTTTTGTCTCATTTTTTAAGTTAAAAGAAAAAAAAAAGTGTCTATTGCAACTCATACTAACATTTCGTCTCCTCTTTTCTTAAAAATTTTCGTTCATTCATTTCTTCACCTCACAAGCAAAATGTCCCTCTTTCCGAGGGAACCTTCACTGTGCTGACCTCGCCCTCGGCTCTTCTACCTCAACGCACGGTATGGCCTTCACTCCGACTCTAGCTCCACCACAACTCTGCTATGACTCTCCTCTTGTAGCTGAGTTTCATTTTTTACTTGGAAGTACTCTGCGATCCTCTCCTGCATCATATCTTCATCTATTTTTCGAGCATGATTTTTGCGGCATTTTCTGGTCTTTAACTCGTCCTCCCCATCTTTTGCACTCGAATCTCTTGCGCTCTCAACTACAGTGAGCTATGCAAAGACTATAATCATTACTTCTCTCGCCCGCTTGCCTGTATTTTCCGGGATGCCGGCCTAATCGTCAAAGTTGCTTTGTAACTCTACTTTTTTCTTCTCTATTTTGTTACATTTCCTCTATAATTAGTTTTTAAAGTTAATCAAACTTTATTATTCGAGTGTATTTAAGATCCATGGCTGCAGCTTTGTATTATAATGCAATTCATTAAAAAAAAATCTATTGTCATTTTGCGTGAATTTATATAATTGTGTTTAGATGTGTGTATAATACAGAGACTCTAACAACTTATATATAAAGGGGTCCTAAATATATTTTTTCATTTGTAATTTACATAAAATTTATAATGAACTCAGTATTTTGATAATCATTTTTCTGAGACTTTTGAGTTGGGTGATAGTTTTCTTACATTTTGGCCTATTTAAGACAAACAAAACTGCAGGCAAACTTTTGATTTATTATAGTAAATATTTTACAAAATATTCTCTAACTTATAAATAAAACTAATTGGAATCAATTGAAAATATGTGGTGATGGTTATAATTTTCTTTTATTTTTGGACTTTATAAAATTTTGGAGTAGATTGAATTTGGATTAATTTGAAGAATTGTTTCGACAAGTATAAATATATTTATACAGTGCAATTTGGTGCATTTTATTTTCTTTAAATTTTTGTTACGAATAAATATTTACTGTGAATGATTTGTCTTTTATATGCTCGCAGAAAATGAATCAAGTTATTATATTCATAGGAATCTCAATGCTATCTAGATATGAAATATCAATTAAATATGCTCTCATGTAAGGAAAGATGGTTTAAGTAATTGTGGTTCTTGCTTAGTGTGTATCATAGAGAGATTAGCTTATGATGAGTGAAATTATTGATAAAAATGAGATTGTAACTTAATGAGAGATAGTTTATGCTTATATTACATTGTAGGAAAATCTATAGTGAGATTCATTATTTTATTTACTTGCTATTAGTTTTCTTTTTTCGCACTTGCTAATTTAATGAGAAGCAATTACTTCATTGATTGAATATTATTTGCTTTCCAACACAGTTGGAGTTTTTATATTTTTTGTATTATAGAGTCATTATGGATGTCTTAATATCTTCAAGTAACCAATGCACTTAGATTGTCCATAGTAATCACTTGGTTGCATGTTTACTTTGCTCTCCATCTTTAAGTTTTCAAGATCATTAATGTGATTTTTAAATTTATTCTCTATTAAAAGCATTCATTTATATTTTTATTATTCTTATTTAATTAAAAAACTTTTACATGAAATCAATGCACCAACACACATCAGCATTCATTTCAAATTTTACATGAATTGACATGTGATCTTATAAATATTAAATGATATTAAATATTTAAATTTGTATTTTATACTTATACAATGAATATTCAAAACTAAGTAAGACAAGTTTTCATATATATTCTCTGATCTTTTGCTACACTTTATTTTATTATATTAAAAGCATATTTACGAAGTTCTCATTTATAGTAAACTATTTTTTTTACTGAGAGTACGCGTTTTCTTAATTTCAAAAGAGAAATTTTATAATTTTTCACCATTCGAGCTTACCACTTTCTCATCCAAAAGTGTCAACTGATAGTCTTATTTTATTCTATTGAAATTCAAAATAATAGCATTATTTTTCTTTCCGTGTGTTGCCGCTCCGCACATTGTGCATGCATCAACACACGTCAGCATTTATTTCAAACTTTACATGGATTGATATGTGAGATTACAAGTAGTAAATGATATCAAATATTAAAATTTGTATTTTATACTTCTGTAATAAATATCTCAAAGCTAAGTGAGATAAGTTTTCATATGTTTTATGATCTTTTGATATACTTTATATTGAAATTATACAGTGTTGTTATTATTGTAAATATATTTTCTGTACATATATGACATGAGAGTTCTATTTTCTAGATTTTTGCTCTTAGTATTTCTAATTTCCTTAATTAAATTGGCTTGATAGAAATACATTTGCTTAAAAAAATCAACCTTCATATCTTTGTTTGATAAATATAAAATACATTGTTGTGTTTAATGAGAAAACCTTCTTGAATATCTTGGGTGCAGGACCGGAGCTTCATTCAGAGAAGTTTCAACTTCGTCTGTTGCAACGACTTTTTTCTGTGAGTTGGTAAGTTTTTTTTTTTTGCAAACTTTTTTAGCCCGAATTATTGTAGTCCTGGATTCTCTAACATATATATATATATATATACTTATAGAGGAAGCCACGATGATTACTAAGCGTTGAATCGCCAACACCATCTTTGAAATGAATGTCCTCTTGTCCTGTAAGCCTTTCACCTTCTCTCCAATGGCACTGAGTGCCAGTACAATTAAAAATTTTCATTGTCAGCATCATCGACCATTGTTTGTGCTTTGCTTGGAAATATAAATTCTTGAAGATTGGTTGCAAGAGGTGTCTAAGTAATATTCTTTCAAATTATAATATTGAGCATAGTTGTTTGTCTTTTTTTTATCTTCTATATGATTCTTTTTATTTTGATATAATGATGAATTATATAATGGAAAGTATATTGCACATCTTTATAAATTTTATTTATATAATGAAAGAGATTAAATATACTGGGTAGTATTTTTTTTCTCCTAAAAGTATGTTATTTTTATCAAATGTATTTTGTTTTAATTTAATTTTTTATATGAAATTTGAGATATAATATATGTCAGGGCTTTCCCAAACGACCTATACATTTAGCATTGGCATCTCCTCATAAGTACACTTCTATTAAATGCTTTTCTTCTTTCATCGTTAGATAAAGTGTAGTCTACTAATTCATCTTCTAAAACAACTTTATTTTTTATATGAAATTAGTATGCAATTAGATGATATTGTTATATTTGGTTTATATTGGAGATTTGAATATTATTTCAATAATATTATAGATTATAATTTTATTTGAATAATTTTTTTTAATATTTAATATTAAAATTTTTCCTATACCAATTCACATATTTTATAATTTGTCTATCTGAGATTACCATGCAATAGTATTTTATCTTTCAATGTGTTTCCGCTTCCTCATATTGTGCGAGTTTGATGCCACTGTTTTATTTTGTTTGTCCATTTTTTATGTGTGTTATCACGTCCGCAAATAATGTATCTTTCACGATGTAATCTTCTGTATTTTTTTTTCTTTTTCTATGTTGTCGCCCCCGCACATTATGCGGGTTTCATGCTTGTATATATATATATATATATATAAATGCTTGAAGCTTCAATACTTCAATAAATGTTCCAGCATTCTTCCCCAGGTTATTATTAGTCTTTAATGAATTTTTAAGCATAATTTTAGCTAGTAATCACTAATTTTAAGTGCATTAATAACAATGGAGCATTGAAGGGGGTATATTTGGGGGTATTATAGCAACTTCCATATATATACAAGCGCTGGCAGGACCCACTAGCGATGGCTTGAAAGAACGGCGGGCCCATGCTTTGATCTGCATATGACTGGGCCCACCACTGAGGATGACACTACATCCCGCACGCAAGGCGCGGGTTGGACTCACCCGACCTGTGACAGATCCGAAGGGACACGACGGACCGAAGTAGGGTGGCTAGGGCTGCCAAATCACCGGCCCTCTCGATGTTGTCGGAGGTCGGCCCGAACGCCGATGGAAATGTCTCGGAGAGACCTTTTGTTTGGCAACCGAGCCATTGCCGGAGGTGGCCTGGAGCTCTAGTAATCGGCAACCCTATGTGGGCTTTGACGGGACGAAGTTGGATTGACAGTGACACTGTATATAACTGTAAATGTACCCTAAGTGGGCTTTGATGCCAAATTGGTTATATATATATATATATATCATAATTTATGTAATTTTTATTCAGTCATCTTCTTATATATATATATATAAAATATTAATACTATTATTATTATTATTATTATCATTATTATTATTAATAATGATAATAATAAAACTATTATTATTCTGGTTTATATATTTACATATATAATATAAAATTAGTATTATCCTTATATAATAATTAAAAACAATAAAGATATTATTATTAATATTGTTATTATTTTAGTTATTATTATATAAGAATTAGAAATGATAAATTCAAAAGGAAAATGAGAGAATGAATAAAAGAAATATTATTTCTCTCTGATATAATTATTATAAATATTATTTTATTTTATAATTATAATTTATTTTCTTATAAATAGTTATCATTATTAAATAAATTAACTATCAAGTTTTCGAGTAATTTCTTATTAAGTACAAATAATGTAGCTACTTGACTTTAGACTTTCTAATTCACGCATTAAGGAAATATACCAGATGTCTTTTATTACTCGTACTTAATATGCTTTTCCACTCAGCATCACACAAATTTGATAAAAGTATTTTTAAAAATTACATAAAATAATATATTAAATTTTTTTGATAATTGAGTAATAAGTTTTACTGTTGATGTATTTTTAGCCTGATTAGACAACTGCTAAGACGGGTTATCCGACATCAGGACGCATAAGGAGCGTATACTGATAAGCTTCTGAGGATACATATATAGAAGGAATATGGGAGATGTAACATAAAATTGAACCTCGTTGTTCCTCAATTTTGTTCTTACCCAATAAAATCATATTTTGTGCCATACATTAAACGTTAAAATTCTATATTTATATTTGTAACAGTAATAATTTTTATGTTAAAATTTCAATGCAATTGACATAAGTTTGTCATAATAAATTTATAGAGCTTGGGAAGTGAAGCATGTCTCGATCTCAATGAGAAAACTCACAATATTTGTAAAATATAAAATTTCATTATGATAAATTATAATTTTTATAATATATAAATATTTTATTTTAAAGTTTTGATAGGCATCTCTCAAATAGCTATTAAGAAAATTTTGAATGACTAGGATTTGCATATAATTTTTTTTTTCTCATAAAAAATATTATTAATCACATTTTTGTGTGGAGACTGCTAATATATATATATATATATATATAATTGCAAATCATAATTATCAATCTCAAATTTCTTTAGCACATTTTCTAAATATATTATTTTAGAGAGCCAAATTCTTCCAATTTTGATAAATCTTCGTAACAATTTTATGAGCTCCACCTAATTCATACATCTTAAAATGTAATAATAGTTGTTGCTTCATAGTACAAATTAAACTAATAAAGGATGAAGTGATCAACATATCATAATCATATAAAATCAAGTAGATAAACTTTGACAATTGGACAATCTTTTGAAGTAAGCATAATAACCAAATTGACTCCTCATATATTGTTGCCCTTGCATAAACTAATCAAACTTCTTATATTGATGTCGTTGTGATTGTTTCAAACAATAGAGTGACTTATTCAGCTTGCGCACCAAATCTCTCTCATGTGGCACTACAAAGAAGGTTGTCGTATATAGATGTTTTCTTTCTATTCGCATGTAGGAATGTCATTTTCACGTCAAGTTGCTCCAAGATTATATCAAATTGCACTATAAGTGCCCAGAGAACATATATAGTGTGATGTTTAATAACTAGAGAAAAGAATTCATCATAGTCTATTCCATCTATTTGTGCAAAGCCTTTAGCAATAAGTATATTATTGTAGTGCACATTAGTAACTCCATGAGATCCTTTCTTTTTTGCATACACCCAACTCTCCTACTCTCAACTTCTCAGCATCAACACTTTGCTTATCCTTTGAATTAGCTTGTCTAGTAACAGGTCCTAATGAAGTAAGAGTTTATGGAGCAAACAGAACCACTTCATGCTCCACATTCTGCAAATTTTCAATATGTAACAGCCCAAACTCTTAAACATCAATATATTTTTTTATTTGGCTTAATAGGTCTCACAATTTTACCCTTAGTAGATAACTTCTGTAATGCCTTGGGCTGACCGTTGACAGATAACCCTGGACATCTATGAGGGATAACCCATCCTGACCCGTCATCAACTCAGCACTCATGTTGAATTGATTGGAATCAAATGAGTTATCTCAAAATATACTTCGCCCGATGACTAGTCGTGGCGCCCCACCCCGCCGTGCTCCTGCTAACACGTATGTTAACATGATTATAATGGGGTGGTCACCACGGCAAATCCCTCACTTATTATTAGATTATGTCTTTATCATAATCCACTAATAAGGGAAGGATGTGCTATAAGTTGAGCTGAAATTTTACTAAATGATCATACAAGAATCTAATAGTGCGGAAACTATAGTAACCCTAGTGTTATTACCCATCAACTAGTGACATAATTGATTCTAATTCTTTTTCATTAATCTTATAATAGTATTAGGAGCATCCATTTCAATTTTTGTACAATTTGGAGATCGTGTAACAACCCAAGGTTATTAGCCATCTTGATTTTAACTTAATCATATCTTAATTATTATTCTGTTGAGTTTGTATAGCCATTATAATCAATCCCTAAAGATTTGGTGCGATTCAGAACTAAATCAAATATTTTGGAATATTTTAATATTTAAATAATTAGAAAATTAAAGTTTTTAATTTGACCTCAAAATTAAATTCCGACTTCGCTGTTGTAATCGTCACCCCCAAATTAGTTAAGGGTGATGTCTTGGACGCGTTTGGAAGTCGTCGGATTTTCGCGAATATTTTAATATAATTAAATACCCAGAAAAAATAGGATAATTAAATAATCGTTAGAATCGAAATCCGACATTGCCATTGAATTCCTCACCCTCAAATTGGCTAGGGGTGAATTGTTGGGAATTTACGGAGCGAGTTTATTTAATCTGGATTTTTAATAAATTAAATATTATGAATAAAGAATTATTTATTCCTTAAATTGCATTTTTCTCTTTCCTTCTTTTTCCTAACTTCCTTTTTTTGACTGGCCATCCCCCTCATTTGGCGCCCCCATCCTCTTGTACACAAGCTGAGGGCCATCTCCCCTCATTACTCCACTTCCCTCCCCTCTTAGGCCATGCCTACCCCTCTTTTATTTTTCTCCTTTCAGAAGGGGATTAAACTCCTTCTTCTTCTCCATTTGGCAAAAGCTTAAGGTTCTTCTCCCTCCCAAGCTCTCCCTCCTTCCTCCATTGTTGCCCTTGTGCTGAAGAAGGAAGCTCCTATCCAAAGTTTTTGAAGAAAACAGAGTTTTCTTTCTTCTTCTTCTAAAAAGCTAAGGTACTCATTTGCTCATCTTCCTTATCTACTTCATATTGCTATTATGCTAGTTTGTATTTTTAGAAATCTATGACTATATTTGGAAGCCATTGAGGCTCATCAAGGCATCACATTACTTGAAATTATCATGCTCTATTTTTTGCCCATTTTGTATATCTGAGCCTTTAACTCCATCGTTCGTATGATTAAGATAATCTATTTATGCCGATTTTAGTATCGATGGAAATGTATCAGAAAGATTTTTCCATTGATATATAGCAACTCTCATGAAAAGCTCTAGATTAAGAGTATTTGAGCTTGAAATGTGATCCTTCACAGTTTTCGCATAAGTGAAATCACCATCGGGCGCTATAGCGCGTCGTAGCGCCCAAAAATCAAATAATTTCCGCTGCTGCGCACCGCAATGGGCTGTAGCATCATTTCGAGAAAACTATAGGAAATCAAGAGAAAAATTAATTGAACTGTCACACGAAAGTTGAACCGCAGCAGCGCACCACAGCGGGCTGCAGCGTCATTTCTGGAAAACTATATGAAATTAGAAAATAAATTAATTGAACAGTGTTTCTGCGAGTTAATTCACCACAGGGCGCCGCAATGCCTGAAAGTGATGCTGCGCACCGTAGCATCCAGCTCTCGGATTGGTCCTGCCGTAGCGCGCCGCAGCATCAAAAGCGATGCAGCGCGCCACAACATTGTTTTCTGTCGTAGAGCGTCGGAGCACCCGAAAGCGCTGCAGCGCGCCACAGCGCTGTATTCTGTTGCAGCGTGTTGCAGTGCCTGAAAATGTTGTCGCACGCCGTAGCGCCCATAAGTTTCTGAAAGTGCCCAGAATTGGCTGAAATGGCCAAAACTTTACTGTTTTTGCATTTTAAGGTCCCTAAGACTATAGTGAGACTGAATTATATCAAATTTGAGCATTGCATACATGTCAAAATAAATTTGAAAGATATTATTTATAACATGCACTTAAAATCTCTTATAAAATTTTGTGCCAAATATTAAAGAATAGAATCCTTGAATGCTTGTATTGGCTAAGTAGGTCTTAATAACCAAATTGCATAAAAACTAAGTCTTTTAGAATTGTAATCAAGTGCTAACCCCTTTGGTTTGATTTATAATTTGGTTAGCATCAATTACCTTCTATTTTATGTTACTTTACATTCTCATGTTTTCATGATATTAGGATGTATGTTAGAGAACTTTAACATTTATTTGGACACCTAATTGTGCTTAATTGATATTAAACTATAATTAAATATAAGAATCTTGAGAGCTTGATTAAGTAAATGATACTTAGTCTAAACTTGAAATTGCCATCAATAATACACCAATAATACATTAATTTGTCATTGATCTATAAATCAATCATTGGTCTTAATTTTGGTAAGCCTAAGGGTTAAATCCTAACTTGTCTTGATTAAGATCTAAACATTAATCCCCAAAATCAAGTAATTTTGATTGAAAGATAATTCAATCGACATGATTCCAACAATGCATATGATTTGACACTGATCTTAAATCATTGAATTAGAAGCGCTAAGGTTAATATTAAATATGTGTGATTGAACTATCTGAGTCTAAACTTTAGATCTTTGATTTTCTCTTATATAAGACTATTAGCATAAAATGGATAATAAAATTGTAATGATTTATAAAATAATCTAACTCTAATAAGTTATTTGATTTTATCCTATGATTGTAGAATAGAAAAGGATCAGATGAATTTTAATCATCTGATCTGATCACTTTAATCCAAGTCTAATAAGTAAACCTTGAATGTTAACTTAAGAAGTAGAAAAGTGAGATCTCAAGGGTCTTGCTATAGGATCGTTCTTAAAATATTTAAAGACCTTAAATATTAATACATTGATGTAGGAAGAACTCTCGTAACTTATTGAGGTAGAATCTTAGAAGATCTTTCATAACCTTAGAAGTTGATCTTGACACCTAATGGTAGGAATCACCTAAAGCAGTTAGAATAGAAGTTCTCCCTTATGGTAGAAATCAATATTAAGTGATCTTTTGATTATATTCTTGGAGCCTTGTGCAGGATTCACCCATTTAGAGTAAGGATTAATAATTTTGATAAATCCTTGTTGATTAAATAGAATCTTCTGAACCCAGATTATTAGTTAGGTGTAGTAGGGTATACCCATAATACTATATTATTTTAATAATATTCAGGAATGATTAAGTCACTCTCAGCAAGATTTATTTTTGTGCTATCCTGCGGGCTTAGGTGGATATAATCTCACTTAGATTAAATCAATCAATCATAAGAGTGTTATAAATAGGGACATATTCTTTAGTTTAATTAAAATACAAATCACCATCAGGTGATGACTCATAGCAAAGATTGTTTCAATAGGTGTGACTTAAACAAACTAAGTAATTTGAGTCACCTTCTTTAAGACACTAAGTATGATTATGAGTTTGGCATCTTAATGACTTAGCTTGAGATACAAATCATCATTAGGTGATGCCTCCTATCAAAAATCACTTCGTTAGGGTGGCTTAATCAAACTAAGTGTTAAGAACCACCTTTCTTATAAATATGCTAAATATGTGTATACAATATTCCCATATAATGATCTTTAAGTAAACTCTCAACTTGAACTAATTATCGATACTAGAATATAGGAGTAAGAATGTACCGCCCTGTCCCGTCGCCGTGTGCAAAAGAGATAATTATAATCAATTTCGGTGGCGGAGCGGTGCGCCACTCAGGGAGGAATAACCCGTCTCCCCGAATAACTGAAAACTAAGCCCATTTGAAGGGTTGCTGACTCAATCTCAATGAGGGTTGAGAGCTAATACTTAAGATAAGAGTAGTAACTTAAGATAATAGTAGTATCCTTATCTTAAGTATTGGATAAATATATATATTAGATTTAAAATACAATAGGTATCTAATATATGTATAAGATATCAATATTTTCAGTATACTGATCACATCACAATACTAAGTAAAAGTAGTATATAACAGAGTGCAGAAGCTTAAAGCAAACATCCAAAAACATTCATCATAGAAGCTGTATGAAAATATTCATCTCAGAAAAAAAAAAGAAAATATATCCAGAATTATTACAAAAGTTTATTGAAATAGACATAAAACTAAGTACTGAACTGAAAATACTAAATAGAAAAATAAAACTAAAGAAGAGTCAACTAGTGCTCCACGAGCTCTTCCTGAATCTCCTGGATGTCCTCCTGACCTAGCTCAATATACTGCTCATGATCTAGTAAATTGTCTGATCCCAAAAGTACCTCGTGTTAGATAATAAGTCTAACTATAATAACCCGAGGTTGTTACTAGAGTAATTAATCCCAAATTCAAGAGGATTAAGTCAAAATTAGAATTTTAATATTAGTCAAATAAAAATAAAATAAAAATATCCTCAAATGAAATATATCAAAGGGATCCTTCTACCAAAATTTGAGCACAATCTAAATCTCGGATCATCCTAATAAAATTTGGGAAGTTTAAACTTCCGGAGTTGATAAAAGATAAAATAAGAGTTGGATTTCAGAAATTTTTGTAGATTTGAGTTAAGCGTTATAAGAGGACTCTATGTTTTAAGTTTCGTGATTTTTCGGGCTCCGGATTAATCGTAGCGAATTTTTGAAGTTTTTCACTTAAAAATTAATATAAAATAAAATACTCATCCAAATTTAATAATTTTTAGACGCTTGCGTTCATCTCATCGAGATGGTCGATTCGATACTAAATTTGTGATTTTTGAAGTTTATCTGATTATTCAATCAACCCTTATAATTTCAGTGATTCTTAGCCACTCGATCAAGATCGAGTGGCTCTCATCAAATTCGATTGAGTATATATTAACCCCTCATTTAACCTAATTTCCCTAACCTAATTTTCTTCTCCCAGCTGAAACCTTATCACCCCTTCCCTAGCCGAGCGATCTCTCCTCCTCCTTGGACGGGCAACAGCCCGCCTCCATCTCCTTGGCCGAGAGGCGTCCACCTCCTTCTTCATCTCCTCGGTTGAGCGGCAGCAGCCCGAATGTGGCGGCCGCCCCTTAATCAAATAAGTGTTAAGAGGTGGTCGTCGCTAGTACCATGGACATTACATTAATAACATATCCGTGATACTAATCAAGAGCTGAGTAAGACTTAATAGAAACATACATATAATATAGCAGTGCAAAATAGGTAGAAAGGAAAGCATCCAGATACAGTCCACATTAATTCATTCACATATAATACATTTAAATGCAGAACAACAAGAATAAGAAAATATAGATATTACATTTTTAACAAAGGCAGGTCAAGAAGGTGGAAGCATATCTCCTTTAATGAGCTGCACTTTACCTTAACCTGCTAGCAGCTAAATCCTCAAGCGCTGGATCTGACCTATTCTCCTAATCTGTCATATGTACATATATGACAGGGCACAGCAAAAAAAAAGAAAATATGGTTAGACTTTAATAAGTCTAAGTACAATTTAAGCTAAATATTTTACATGTGTTATTAATGTCACCATTTTAACTTAAGCACAACAAAAAGTAACTAAGCAGTAGGAGCAGTAAGCGTAATAAGAAACATAGATATTTATAAATATAACATCTATAACTAAACAATAAATGAGGCAAAAGCATACCCCAACAACTAAGCAAGGAATGGGCATATACATATAAATAGTGTAGTAAGTAAGAGTAACGAAAGTAAAATCTAATCCTACACATGCTGGTGATCAAATGAAATATACAAATTACAATAATAAATCTCAGTAGTGATACATATAAATAGCAACAAAATATAACATCCTACTGTATGTAAGCTGTACAAGGAAATAGCTGACTGAATAAGCAATGTTAAAACATAGCCAAATACTAAAACTGCACATCAAACTCTGTATACTGACTGCCATATCAGAAGACTTGGCCAAACTGGCCCACATATATATACATCTCAATATGTAAACATACTGAATATACTGCATGACTGAAGAGGCAGACAATACTTATGCAACATTTTTTAGTTGTTTTACTTTTGTTTCTATGAATAACTGTTAGAAATAACTGAGGAGTCAAGCACGTCTGCAAGACTATATGGGTCCCAAGCCTAACACACTCTCCTCAATGAGAATGTTAGGCATCCTGATCTCACCTTACCCCTATCCATCGGGGCAAATGTGCACCATAATCACCATAAAACAGACCCAAAGATAACTGTTATCCTATTATTCTAAGTTTTCATTTTCATGCACAAAGTTTTATTATATGAAATGTACAAGGAAGTAAGCTCAAATACACAAGGAATGCATAGCACAAAATATCAAAATAAGCAAGGGACTCTACTAATATGGTGATATCATTTGTTTTCTAATTTATCCATTATAACTATTCTAAGTTATACAACTTGAAAGCACGGCCTTATGAGTTGAAAACAATTAGAACTAATCATGTTCCAATTTAGTTCAATCAAAATCGATTATAAGTTAAATAATAAATCATCATATCCTAATTGATGAATTGAGACATTCTAAGCTAAGCTCCGATCAAGATCTACTAAGCTATGGATTATGAATTAAACACTACAAATTTGGGTTCAATCACATAATCCAAATGTAAGCTTAAGGTCTATAGTTCAATCTACAAGTGAACTGATGATTAAGGCATATTCTATTAAGTAAAAATCAAGCTTAATAAAATGGATCTCTATTCTTAATCTAAAATTAAAAGATAAAATAATCAAAATGAAACTATGAAAATCTAAAAACTAATAAAACCAATGTTCCATTCATTGAATAAATCACTTATTCAATGAATGAATTTAACCTAGTATCTATCCCTAATCTTAAGGAAAAGATCCTATGGTGAAGTAGGATCCTAGGGAAATGCTTTAGTTTTAACTCTAGGTCCTCATTCATATCCGCATAATTTATAATTTCCAACTAAGGTGATGATAACTATTTAGTTAGTAAGAGTTCTTTTCCCTAATATCATAGTATCCAAATAACAAACAATCCTAATGATACTAAGATCTATGCAAGTGGTGTATGCACTGTACATAGAGCTCAAGAAAATAACATAATTAAAAGAATACAGAACTTCAATAAAGTTCTAAGTACGAAATGTACCTTACACGATGATGATGGAGTTTACAGCTCAATGTTTTGATTGAGATGAAGCATCATTCTCAGCACTTGCAATAATTGGCCAAGATACAATTGCATGGTAATTAATTTAATAAGAGGTGCTTAATTTATTGGGGTAAGAACCTTAGATGATCCTTCAAAACTTTAGAAGTTGAACTTGATACCTTGTGATAGAAATTAACTAAAGTACTTAGATTATGACTCATTCCTTATGGTAGCAACCTATATTGAGTGATCCTTTGATCACATCTTTGGAACCTTGTGTAGGATACACCTACTTAGAGTAAGGATTAATAGATTTGATAAATCCTTGTTAGTTAAATAGAATCTTTTGAACCCAGATTATTAGTTGGGTATAGTAGAGTATACCCATATTACTGGATTAATTTAGTAATATTCAGGGTTTGTTAATTTACTCTAATGTGGACTTATAACCAGGTGCTATCCCGCAGGATTAGCCGAATACAGTCCCATGAGAATAAATCTCTCGAGACTAAGAGTGTTACAATTAGTGAACAAGATCTTTAGTTTAAGATGTAAACTACAACCAGGTTCTGCCTCCTATTGTAGTGCGCTTCGATAAGTGCAGTTTAAGCAAACTACATATCTGAAGTCATTTTGTATAGACCACTAAGTATGCTTATAATTAGGACATTTAATGGCTTAGCTTGAGATATAAACTGTAACCGGGTTCTGCCTCCTATCGTAGTGCGTTTCGATAAGTGCAGTTTAAACAAGCTAAGGGTTAAATCTACCTTTCTTACAAACATGCTAAATATGTGTATACAATCATCCCAGCTAATGATTTTCAAATAAACTCTCAACTTTAACCAATTACCACAGTTAGAATTTTAGGAGTCAGAATCATTTTAGTAGGATTCTGCACAATGGAGACTTTGGATCCATTATCAGATTTTAAAGTATTTTCTGGATTTATCTCATGTAGTTTAGAAGCATGAGCATAAGCATAATGTGTGAATATCAGAATGCTGTATGAGAATCAGAATGATGTTTAAGTATCAGTGATGATCTATGAGTTACGAAATGTTGCATACATTGACAGGGGAATTTCTGGATGTATCAGTGTCATCAATAAACAGTATTCCCAATAGGGTGTATGCAGACATTAGACTGTACTGCTCATAATAGTTCAGTGATATTTTGGTAGCATATCAGTAGCATACCGTATTGTGGCATATTCAGATGCACATTTTTAGTGACATGCAGCATAGTTGTACATATGATTACTCAGTTTCAGATTTAGCATTATTTTGATTTATTTTCAGTATTCAGTTACAGTTCAGTTTTACTTTACACTGCTTTAGTTTTGTACAGTTTAGACAGATTTGTACTTTCAGTTACCTTTACAATTTTTTAACAGATTTACTCGTATTATGTAAATGTCAAATGAATAATTAGAACTGTTAGATTAGTTTCGATGTGTTAGACTTATTGTCTAACACGAGGTACTTTTGGGATCCGGCAATTTGCTAGATCCTGAGCAGTGTACTGAGCCAGGTCAAGAGGACATCCAGGAGATCTAGGAGGAGCCTGTGTAGCATTAGTGGACTCTTCTTCAGCTGCTTAGTTTACTTTTAGTTCAGTATTTAGTATTATGTCTGTTATTCAGTAAATGTTTGTAATAATTATGGATGTACTATCCTTTCTTTCCTGTGATGAATGTATCTGGATGTATGCTTTAAGCTTCCGCACTATGTACTACACTACTTATACTTAGTATTGTGATGTGATCAGTATACTGGAAATGCTGATATCTTATACATATATTGGGTTCTTATTGTATTATAAATCCAATGTATATATTTATCTAATACTTAGGATAAGGATACTATTCTTATCTTAAGTATTAGCTCTCAACCCTCATTGTGGTTGAGTCAGCAGCCCTTCAGATGGGCTTAGTCCACAGCTATTCGGGGAGACGGGATATTCCTCCCTGAGTAGCACCCGTTCCGTCGCCAAAATTTACTCTTTACGCGCGGTGACGGGATGGGGCGTTACACTTGCTCAGCTCTTGATTGGTATCACAGATATATTTTTAGTTTAATGTCCGTGGTACTAATTACGACCACCTCTTAAACTTAGTTGATTAAGGGGTGGCTGTCACACTAACATATCAAAACTAATCTAAACAGTTCTAGTTATTCATTTAACATTTATGTACTATAAGTAAATCTGTAGAAAAACTGTAAAGGTAACTGAATAAAATTATATGAAACTGAAGTAAAGTAATGTAAAAATGAACTGTAAACTAAATACTGAAAGTAAAACAAAAATAGTAATGGATTTTAAACTGAGTAATGATCTGTAAGACTATGTTGTATGCCACTAAAACTGTGCATCTGAATATACCACAATGTTGTATAACACTGGTATGCAACTGAAATATCACTGAACTGCTATGAGTCGTACGGTTCAATGTCTACATACATCCAGTTGGAAACTGTGATGCCGATGTATATTGAAATTCCCCAGTCAATGTATAAAATATTCTGTAACCCATAAATCATCACTGATACTCATATATCATCACTAATACTCAATATTATGCTTATGCTCATGCTCATGCTTCTATTTACGTGAAACAAATCCAGAAAAATGCTAGAAATCTGATAATTTTGAAGCGTCAATTCTTTTCTCCGGATGATATATGAGTTAATGTTGTTCTATAAATCACAAGATGTCTATTGTTTATATTACTGCAATTGATATAATGAATTGTCTCCTAATACTGCAGATTTAATAATGCTTTATTTAATGTTTAAATTAAAATGATTAGTAATTCTTCACTTGATATTGTAATATTTAAATTAAGAAATGCTAGACTAAATATTTAGATATTAATATTATAAAAACTATAGCTAATGATGTAAATATTTTGAACTTCCTTTCTTTAGACTTTTTTAACTCTTATCTATATCAATATGAGATAAATGTTATCATGAATTGAACCAATGCTGAAAGTTTCTTTTATTTTAATATGGTATATTGAATTTAAGCTGTCATTTATTTCAATGATACCAATTGCTGCCTTTTTGTTATATGAAGTTCAATAAGGGCAATTAATTTATGAAACTCAAATGCTGTTAGTTAGTTTAAATGATTAAATGCTATTATCTATCAAGAGTAGAATCATATGCTGCCTTTCATTCTAATAAGAATAACAAGTGCTGCCTTATAAACTATGAGTGAGATCATATGGTATTTTTAAGTGTACATGAGATTAGATATTGTCATCTTTTTTATTAGTATCACATGTTACCATTTGGTATATGAAGTCAATTAATTACATACTGCCATTTATCTCAATATAATTAATGTTACTATGTATTAAGGAGACCAAAATGCTGTTATTTATTTGGGAAGATCAAAATGTTCTTATCTACTTTAAAGAATCAAATGCTGCTATTTCTTTAAGGAAGAATGCTATCATTTTCTTTCATTAGAATCACATATAATTATGAGAATTAAGTGCTGCTACGTATCCTATAAGATTCAACAATGTCATCTAGTTTATGAGAATAATTTTTGCCATCTAATTGTACGATACAAAAGCTTCTATTGGATTATATGAGGATAAATGTTATCATATGCTGCCAATTTTAATATGAGATCAAATACATACTGCCTTTATTTTAGAAGTGATAATATAAGATGCCGCCATCACATGTTGCCTTTCTTCCCAAATTGAATGGGATAAAATGTTGCCATTATTATCAAATGAAATGGGAGATATATATTGCCATTTATTTGAATGTGAATCAAAAGATACCATAAATCAAATGCTGCCATTCTCTAAAAGAGATCTTATGAGATCAAATGCTTCCAGTTAGTTCGATTGTGATTAAATGTGTTACTTATTAAGATCTAAATGCTGTTAATTCTTTCATTTGAGTTTTATACTGTCAATTAATTGTAAGATTAAAGGTTGTTATGTATTCTATGAAATCTCAATGTAGTTTTGAGAGGACAAGTGTTGCCACTTATTTCAAGATAAAGTAAGTGCTGCCCATTAGTTATAAGATTAAATGTTGCTATCTCAATAAACACAAATACTATGCCCAAATTTTTAGATATTAATATTACCTATTATATTTTGGGTATTGAATAAATGTTGAAAATTTCTTATATGTCTAATACTAGATATTAATGCATATGCTGCTATGTTGCCATCAATTATACATCAAAATGAAATGCCGTCATTAGAATCACATACTGCCATCTTTTTATAAGAATAAATGCTGCCATCTTTGTATATAAAGTCAAATGCTGTCATTTATCATATGAAATTTTAAACTGCCATTTATTCATTAAGATTAGATGCTATTTTTTTTTTGAAATTATTCAATTTAGGTGTTAGATTTAATACTTGGATGTTTGATTATTTGGTAGCAATTATTATTAGGATTTACGTTACAAATTATTTTCCATACTTGTAACAACCCGAGTTGTTACCATAGTTGATTAGGACTAATCTTAAGTCTTAAACACAATTATAAGTGCTAATTAGGTCAATTGGAGTCAACCTCTGAGACCTAGTCTAAATCAGGAGTCAAATGGATCGAATCATGATTTCTGGAAATCCAGAAACCTTAGAAATTGACCTATTTAAATTGACCTCCGATCAAAAAACAGACACCACCATTGCATTCCTTGACCCCAAATTAGCTTGGGGTGAAGTTTCGTGTCAATCGAAAGTCGTCAAAATTTCGACGAATATTTTAGTAATAAAAATACCCCGGAAATCGAAGTATCAAAATAATCGTCGGATCGAAAATCCGACTTCACCATTAAATTCCTTGACCCCAAATTAGCTAGGAAAAACATGTTCAAAATTTTTTGGAAAATATTTAAAAAAATATATATATATTTAATTGACGGTGCCGTACGGAGCCGTCAACTTAAGTGGACGGCGCTAATGGCGCCGTCCGATCGGACGGATCCATCTGGACCATCCGATCCGCACAAATCCAACAGCTCGCAGCCGCTGATCCGCATCGCACGGTCTGGACGGATCTGGGCCGTCCGCGTGTCGCGGGATCGGAGGGCCCGGGCCATCGTCCTCGGCCCCGTCGCCGGCGAGCCACGCGGCGCTCCCGCTGCTCACCATAACCGGCGGCCTCCCTCGCCTCGGTTGCTCTGTCCGGAAGCCTTTAAGAGGCTCTCCCGCTTCCCCCCGTCTCTGGTTATGCGAACCGGAGTTAGCACAACCCGAACCGAGCCGAGCTACCGACCGCCGTCCAAACCAGGTACTCCCGATCTCCCCCTCCGTTCAACATTTTGCCGTCGCGTAGTATAGGAATTGTAGATTTGCACTAGGATCGACAATCAACTGGACCTGATCGAGGTCGATCAGGTCCGGCTGACTCAGGCCGAGGCTTAAAGCCTCGGGCCAAATTTTCGCACGTCCGCCGAAACCCTAGGATCTAGGGTTAGCCATAGCCGCCGCCTCAGGCCACCTCCGGCGAAGGTCCGCCCATCGGCGTGTAGCCCTCGTTGAGGGCTACCGTTGGCCGTGCGGGCCGAGGTGGTCCGGCACCGGGAAGGCCAGCAAAAGCCGTGCCCTAGCCCGGCGCCCTCGTGTGTCTCCGCGAGGGAGACGAAGTGCGGGTCGGGCCGGGTCGACCCGACCGCGTCGGGTCGGCGTAAGCCGCGGGTGGGGCCCACGATGCCACGTGGCAGCCTCTGGGCCCGCCACATGTCACGTGGGGGGGCCCACACGCTGAGCCCGCGACCCCTCGGCTTCGGTCGTTGGGCCCACTAGGGCCACGTGGCAGCCGCTCGGCACGCCACGTGGCAGCCTCTGGGCCCGCCACGTGTCAAGTGGGACCCACTGCCCGATCACCCGCGGCGGTTCAGCTTCCCCTGTGGGGCCCACAGTGCCACGTCGCAGCCTCTGGTAGTGCCACGTGTCAGGTGTGACCCACTGCCCAGTCAGAGAGCTGACTCAGCCCCTGTGGGGCCCACAGTGCCACGTGGCAGCCTCTAGCAGTGCCACGTGTCTAGTGGGCCCATTGTCTGTTAATTAAAATATTAATTAAATTACTGTTAGTATTGATTAATTACTGTTATTGATTAATTAATTACAATTAGTGTTTAACTAAATTATGATTAGTGTTAAACAGTAACCTTAATTAATTAAGTGTAATTAAGAGATTAATTAGGGATAATCTAAGATTAATTTAACCTTAACAGTAATTAGGATAATTAATTATTATTAAACAATTAAATATACTTAATTATTCCTAAATAAATATAAACAGATAATTAAGACTAATTAAATAATAATTAGTGCTAATTACATTGCTAGAGTAAAATATTAATAATATAATTTAATTAATTAAGTAATAGATTAATTAATGTTAATTAATAATTAAGCCTAATTAATCACAGATTAATTAAGAATTAATAATTTCAGAAATTTTATATAAAAACATTAGGAATGAACTGTAAAATCATTTAATTTGAAAAAATGAAGAGTAAAATAATTCAAATTGTATTTTTGAATAGTAAATCTTAAAAGTTTAATAACTTTTTATAGGATGATCCAAATATAGCCAATATAGGTCTTAAAATACTCAAAAAAATATAAGGAATCAAATAACATAATGTAAAAATTTATTTTGGGGTACATATAACGATGTAACATTTTAAGACCTCTTTAGAGCATCATAACTTTTTACCCGGTTATCGAAACATAGTCAATATGGGTCTTAAAATGCTCAAGAGAGCGGCCCCATCACCGTAGTAGTATTAGTTTTCTCATTTGGATATCAGGATAAAAAGTCAACCCTAGAACTTAGAGTTGACTTTAGTGAAAAATGACCAAATTGCCCTTGGAATTCAAATGACCATAACTTAGTCAAATCAACTCCAAATTGGAAAATTCAAAATGCTAACTAGTTTAGAATTTCAATGTCATCAATAAAATAAAATAAAATTTAGGGTCTGAACCTAAAAATTTAGGTAAATGACCAAACTACCCATAACCTTATTTTAGTCATAACTTGACCGTTTCTCGCCCAATTTAGGCGTACTTACTGTCTATTTTCAAGTTAGACAGTAAGGAATTAGTTGGAAAAGAGAAACCTCAGTTTTGACCCCCAAATCAAGAGTTGACTTTTTGACCCTAGTAGGGGCAAAATGGTTATTTTGCCCTAAGATTGGATTAAGTACCCTTACCATTTGAATAATATCCCAGAATGCCAAAACCAATATTATAATCATTTTAGTAATAATTAAGTGAGTGAAATCAACCCTTAAGTTAGATTCTAATAATTTATGTTAAGTCTTAAGCACTACACCTTAAGGACATTTCTTGAGAATAGGAATAGATCCTAGGTTAGAATTCATTTGTTGGGTAAATTGGGTTACCAAATGAGTGAAACCTTGGTTTATTAGTTTCTAGACTTTCTTTTATTTTACAACTTGTTCTGATTATTTTATCTTTTAACCCTAGATTTAAGGTAGCATATTCATCCTGTTAAGTTTGATTACTTAATAAGATTTGCCTTAACTAGTAGATCACTTATAGAATAAAACATAGAACTTAAGTCTTATCCTTTGGATTATGAGATTAAAACTAATTCTCGTAGTATTTAATCCATAATCTATAGGCTTAGAAGATCTTGATCAGATCTTAGTTAGAACGTCTAAATTCATAAAATTAGGACATATGATTTATTGATTTAACTCGTAGTCGTCTATCTAATTGAAGAACCTGATCAGTTCTAATCCTTTTTAACTTATAAGGATGAGTTTTCGAGTTACACTCGATAGTAGAAAAATGGTGATCCTGAACTTGTGTAACTTGGAATAGTTAGAATGATTAAATAGAAAATAACTAATATCACCATATTTAGTAGAGTCCCTTGCTTATATTTAATATTTTGTTGCTACGCATTCCTTGTACTTTTGTGCCGTATTTTCTTGAGCATGCCATACAAGATTTTTGATGTATAAATAAACTGTTAGGAAAATATGGAGACTCCTTAGATTCCTTGTGAAAATATTAAAGTGATTAATGAAAAGATGATAATTATATGAGCTGCCTCTCAGATATGTCCTTGTTTCCTAGCCTCCTTATGTCACTAGAGGAAGGACCTGTTTTGTTGTGTGCCTAATTTACTAGTCTCCTTATGTCGCTAGGGGTACACCGTTGGTGCCTTAGCCATACTGGTGTTAAGGTTGCCTTGTATGCTTAGTTTACTAGCCTCCTTATGTCGCTAGGGGCATATAGTTGGGCCTTAATCGTACTGGTGCTAAGACCCTTCGCTTGCTTTGTATGCTTATTTGCCTAGCCTCCTTATGTCGCTAGGGGGTACACAATTTTATGACTTAGCCGTGATGGTGCTAAGCTTCTTTGATATTCGATGGGCTAGATTAGCTCTTTTTTGTATGGCAGTCAATGCATGGATATTTATATGTAATTGTGTCATTTCATTTACTTTTCAGCCTTCTTATTCAGTCAGCTATTTCTTTGTACTACTTTTATATATATTTAGGATGTTAGAATCTTGTTGCTATTTATATGTACCACTGCTGAGTTCTTTTCTTTAATTGGCATGTTTCTTTTGATCACCAGCATGCATCGGATGTAGCATTTTTCTTATTGCACTTATTTGTTTATGTATATTTATATGCCTTACCTTGTTAAGCTCGCATGTGAGGCATGTCTTAGCCTCTTTTCTTTTCTTTGCTTAAGTTATAAATGATGGTTTATAGCTTTTCCTTTTTCTCTTGTATTGCCTGCTGCTCCTTTTTATAAATATATAGTTGCTTAGATGTTGTAGAATGGTGATATTACTTAACACATACAATAATTCATCAGCTTAAAATGTACTTAGACAATTGTCTAACCAGAATTTTCTTTTCTTAGGCTGGGGCCCTACATTGTGAAATCGACAATGACAGACCCTCTTCAGTTAGATGAGTAGGAGTTAGGAGTGGAGCCATACCCAGAGGAGGAGCCCGTAGAAGAAGCCGTTGTTTAGCATTTATTTTATATGTGAGTATGAGAGTATTTGCACATTCTATTCTATTTGAACTGTTAAATGTTGTAATAATACAAGTACATTGACTGTGTATTTGGATTGTATGCTTATATATTTTGAGTTCTATTTTGATATTTATACTGTGATACTTGGATGATTTATATTTTCTTAAATCGCTTCCTCACTTTGTACGTTTACTTATATAGTGACTGTTAGATTGATTCTGTGTTAATCCTTCTCTAATCAGATGGATTGTGGAGTCTATCCTAATCCAATTGTAAGTGAGGGGTTAGCCAGAGTGACACCCCACCCTTAACCTAATCCTTTAGCGGATTAAGGGTGCGGGGCGCCACAATGCTGCTCTAGCAAGATTAACAGATGTATCAGTTAAGTAAGTTCTATCAGCCTCTTGAAAGGTTGGAGAAATCTTAAGTACAGATCTTGCATTATGATATGAAAATATTGTAGATTCATAATTCGATAATAATTCACAAATTATTCCATGTATTATAAATACCTATATAATTAATGTGTGAATATAAAAGTAGATTGAAAATTAATATCTTTTGAAATGCTGAATTAATGCTGCAATCCTTTATAATATGAATCAAATGCTATGAGAACAAATGCTATCATATTTTTATTAATTTAAATGATTATTGCTTTTCTTAAATAATAACTACTAACTTAAAGATGTTGTTCTTTACAGGTTATTTTGTAAATTAATACAAAAATACTAAATTAAATGATATTGTCTTATGTGCAATCAGTCAAATAATGCTGCTCTTATAAATTGCTAATTTTATTTCTGTATCTCTTATTAATAGATGTGTGATATAGGATGTATGAAAGCTGCTCTATTTGATTTTATACACTTGAAATTATTTTAGAACTGGAAATGAGCAATCCTATAAAATAGATTAAACTCTATTATTGAACTAGAAATGAGCAATCCTATAAAATGGATTGAACTCTATTTTAGAATTGGAAATGAGCAATCCTATAAAAAAGATTGAACTCTATTTTAGAATTGGAGATAGTCAATAAATTGACCTATATATATTGATTGTGTAAATTGTTTATTTGAACAAAAACAATGGAGACTCTGCCAAAATTTCTAAGAATTTTAGGACTTAGAAATTTTTAAGAAGACATCTCAGATATTTTCACTTAACAAATACTTAGAAAAATATCTAAAAATTTTAAGTATTCAATTCAAAGTATCTATTTCAATGGTTCATTATAGGACCTTAACTCCCAATCAATTTGATTGAAAGTAACAGCTTCTTGTTAAGCCTTAAATAATTTCAAGTAGGATATAATCTATCTCTTTTCTTTACTTTAAATTGCATGAAAATACTAATTTCCAAACTTACATTCATTCTACTTTTATTTAGAATTGACTTAAGATCAAATATCTAAAAGTCAATTTGGAGCTTAATTTGCACAAATCATAGAGTAAATTATTAAAAGTTTAGATAATAAAAAGATATCACATACTTTACAATTATTATAATTTATTGAATGCTTGCCTAGCTTTGAGCCTCTTTCCTTGAACATTCATTCAAGACCATTGTGCAGAAATAAAGATTTTCTTAAAATTTTAAAGGGGAATGCCTTATGGCAAATTTGAGTACAAAAGAAAGCATTTATAATAGGACTTCACATTTTAGAGAGGGTAAATATGAATGTTCAATTTTCTCACTGTATCTGGTTAGGCAGACGTGCTTAACTTCTCGCCCATTCTGTTGTATACTCCTACAGAATGAGATAATTTCTAAATGTAACTTTAATTAAAAATATATGAGTTCTTTTACAAATTGTAAGATCTCTTCATAACTGTTTAGTTATGCTTGCATTACATAGTCTTAGACTATGTTTATCTTAGATTGAGAATCTAAGATATTTTCTTATTTCCTTTACTTTACACTCTCTATTTTCAGTATTGTGTATTGCTTACTTCAGTTTAATTTGAATACAGTGTATGTTACTTAAATTCAATTAATGCTTCACTGTATGTCGTTTGCTTACTTAGCATAAATTCTATTGAACATATATTGCTTTTATTTTATGCACATAGTAGTTTATAGCCTTTAGGATGCTTTTACTTACCAATTTTCAATACAGGCTAAGACTTTAATAAAAATGAGTATTTTTACTCAACTTATTTCATACTATTTTTCTTACAATTATGCTTACTTCATTTTCCCATACTTTATAACTTTTATAGCACCGCTGCTTACTTTAAATTGTAAATCAAAATTGTGATATCTTATTAATCTAAAAATAGTTAATTTTAAAATGTGCTTAGGCTATTTAGTATAATTATACTTTTTCTTTTCTTTAGCTTTGCTCTATCATATTTAAATACCAAAATATGATAGATCAAGAGCCCTTTTATTCAGGTGATGCAGGTCCAAGTACTTGAAGGACTTATAAAGAATTCTACTTTCACTTAATTTTAAATAATTTACTTGTATAAGTGAGAGAGAGTGATTTACTTACTGCATTTTTTTCTTACTTTTAAAAAGGTTTGTAATAATTAAATTATAAACTGTTTAAGTTACTTTTGTTTATATTTATCTGTGTTGTATCTTCTATGTTTAAAACTGCTTGGAATGAATGAGTGGATTAATAAAATTACTTGTATTGTAAATACTTGCATTATTGCATTTATATCTTTCTTTTCATTCATTTTAACTTAATAACTACTCATAAAGTGATTTGGCCACTTATCCTCTACACTTGATTTGCTTTCTTTTAATCAAGTGTTGGGTGCTAAGGTAACATCCTAATATTTGGATTAATCTTCTATCCAATTATTGGGATCGTTACAACTGTGAAGCAGGGGAGTGAACGTACGCCTTTCGCTACTGGCCTTCTCCTTATGGTATTATCTCATCTTTAATCTCATTCCAGAAAGGGAGAGGGAGGAAAAAGCACAGACGGAAGCGATACTCCATGAGCAAAAGAGCTGGGAGACGATTGAGAGAAAAACCATCAGTCGACTGCAAAAGCTTAAGCCCTTTTTTTTTTCTTCTGTGTGCATTCCTTCAGGTATTACTTCTTCTTCTTATAATTTCATTCACCAAGTTCTTTATCAAGAAGAGCTGTTCGACTGAGTATTAAATCAATGTGTCTATCATAAGCAGATCAAGGAGTTCGATTCGAATCCTTACTGATAATATGACTTCATATTTTATCAATTAGCAAACTTCTTGTTTTTAATATTAGGTAAGACTTATCTGGAAAATATTCAAGTTGAATGCTGTCTTTAATTAAGCAATTATTTATTATATTCTAATCTCTTATGGCGCATTCTCCCTGAAGATTCGTTTATTCGATCTTGCGTAATGACTTGCAGACTCTTCATTTTTTTTGCTTTTTGTTTAAGGTTGAATAAATCAAATATTTTAATCTGAAGAAGGGAAAATTAATTTTTATTAAATCAATGTTGATTTATTAGGATTAATCTTATGTTAAATCCAGAATTTTTCTTCTTTGCTTTGACTTATGGAAACTTAAGGTTTGAGATTTCTATATATATATATATTATTTATTTTATCAATGGCTTGCGAGTTTTGATGTAAAAATCTATGTTGATCTCGTGTTATCCATTTATTACGTCTTGGATTACCTAAGGATGCTCTGTATCGATGCCCTAATACCCCTTCATTCGTGACTTCTTCCTCCATCGGGGAAGATGAGGAAGTGAAACAGCCGGTTCAATTCATATGTGACATTTTTTTTTGTAATGCAGGTGCCGATGTGATGATTAATAGGGATAATTAGATAATATAGATTATTAAAGAAAATTAATAATTTAATTGATATAAATTTCATTTCATTCATAAATTATAAAATGCTCATCCAATATATGCAATATTATATACTATTTTGATCACAGAAAAGTGTAGATTAATAATATGCAATTCAATTTCATTTTTAATAAATATTTTAATTAGTCAATATTTAAGATTAATTAATTAATTATAAATTAAGTTCATCATTTCATGTGACTTAATTTGATCATTTAATATCTAAATTAATAATCAAATAGTCAATTTCACTCATAAAAATATGAGAAATAATAATATTAAATTAAATTTGACATATGAACCATAATTCTCTTAATTACTTTTTAACCCTAATTAAGAGTCCTAGAAACCCTAAATTTCAAATGTTGTCCAAAATTAACCTACGTAGTGTCATTTTTCTCCTTATGATATAAGGATTTCAAATATATGTAGATCATTTCCATTGGATAATAAATTGTGATTTTAGGTTTTGACTCTTAATTAATGTTATTATGATAATTTTAATTTCATAGATTACATGTTTTAGGTATTATAAAACCCTAGGATATCTAATACGTCACATTTACTATTCCCCATATCAAAGTATATTACTTATGTTTGAGCTTAGTTTTCACTTTCTAATTATGTGAATCAATTGCAAATTGCTTGATTCACTTTTCAACCCTAAGATAGAAATCTTAGGATTGATTTACAACATGAACTATAGTTGATCCCTATATCTATTAGTTACACCCATTAAGAGTAGTTAGTCTTAATGCCTTTGTAATTGTAGATTATTGAATTAACTAGATCTAGCCTTTAGTGACTTGATTAGAACCTAGTTCATTCATTATAATCCCTAAAGCCTTTTCTTGAATATTTTAAGAGCTAGTAATAAGAATTCCTAATTTACTTAGAATAATTTAAGAATCCTATTGAATTTCTTAAACTTTAGTTACTAGGATACTTAGAACTTGTAGTTCTTAAATCCCATCTTTTAGTTACTTTAAACCTTTCACTTTATTATAATCTAACTAGATTAGTACTTGATTGGTTAGATCCTTCAAACTATAACATAGCTAGTGAACTTTAGAGAATTAATTGTAACTTCCAATTCCTTGAGTTTAATATTTTCTTAATCTCAATCTCTCCCTATTAGTCACCTAAGCCTTGATTTAATTATCATAATTGAATCTTATAATTTAGGACTAGAATATAACTAATTTCTAACTGTATTGATTATACTTAGAGATTATTTTATCATATCATAATAATTGAATTGAAACTACTATTTTCAAAACCCTAACAACTAATATATTTACAATTAACTTGAGATCAATATCTCAAAGTTAATTGACAGTTCAAAGAGCTCTAAACATTAAGTAGATTATTAAAATTAGATAACTTTGGATATCACTTAGTTGTAATTGGTGAATTTTTCCTTGATTGTTTGCTTAGATTTGAACCTTATTCATTTGAATCATTCATATAAGATATTGTGCATGAATAAAATTTTCACATTAAAAATAATAGAGGTTTATATTGCTGGATCATCTATGGGCAGGCTAATAAGGAGTAATAAGGAGACCTCATATTCTCAGTGGTGAATGTGAGTTTTACTTATTTTGACCCCACTTTCCTTTACTTATTAAATAGACATGTTTAACTCCTCATCTCATTCTGTATTTGTTTGGAGAATGAGTACTTATAAATTAACTTTAATTAATTAACATATGAGATCTTTTTCAATCTTATAAATTGTTAAGACTCATCATAGTTTTTAGCTATATTGTATTCCATAGTTCTAGACTATGTGAATCTTAGACTAATAGTCTAAGATCTTACTTTAATTTCTATACTATGCATTTCTATATTTTAGTACTGTACTTTACTTATTTATAGTTTACTTAGATTATAATGAATGTTGTTAAAATTACATTTAAATGCTTTACTGTCTCTTTTCCTTACTTAGCATAAGTTTTTTTGAACATATACATGCTTTACTTCATTTACTTTAATATGCACTTTAGTTTCTTTCTAGCATATTTAGGATATTTTTACCCTTGTTTTATTTGCAGGCTAGGATGTATATTTAAGTGAGTATTATAACTCACTTTGCCTTTTTCTTACTTATTTTTTCCACACTTGTATGCTTACCTTTTCGCTCCTATGCTTGTGCTTATGTTGTAACTAGTAGTAATATTTAATTAAATAAGAAAATGCTTACCCAATCTTAAAATGTACTTAGACTGTTTAGTCTAACCAGATTTTTTATTTCTTAGCTTTGCCCTATCACATTTAAATACTAAAATGTGATAGATCAGGTGCATTTGGAGGCTAGTGGAGCTGGACTAAGTGCAAAAAGCTAACTGCTTTTGCTTATAATATAATAAAATATATAGCTTATAAATTTTCTATAAGTGAGCTTTTAATTTCTTACTTTTATTTAAGTTTACTATTGGTTTGTAATAACTATGCCATTTATTTTACTTTCACTATACTTGTGTTGGAGCTTAGCTTTATATTTAAATGCTTGGGATGTGATGAATAGATAAATATAAATGAATGTATGTAAGTGAATATTAACTAAGTCATTCGTTATATATTTACTTTGTATGTTAATTGGAATTAGTTGTATACTAAATTGTATGTAGAATTGGAAAATAACTACATGATTAATTTGAGAATCTCTTATTATCTTCATGTATATATTAAATGCTGTGAATTGAGTATACTTTAGGGTAGATAATTATTACACATACATTTTCTTACTTTAAATTTTTAGAATTAGAATTGAGCAATCCCATGTAATGGATTGACTTTACTTTAGAATTGAAAATAAGTAATCCCATGTAATGGATTGACTTTATATTAGAATTGGAAATTAGTAAATCCTATATAATGGACTACATTTATATTAGAATTGGAACTAAATAATCATATGTAATGGATTGATTTCATGTTAGTTTTAGGTTGTTTTTCTTTCAATTTAATCTTCCATTGGAATGGAAGACTTATATGTCTAAATTGCAGGTGTATCTTTAGCCAAATACAGCAAAAATTATGCCAAAATTTTTAATAATTTAATGACTTAGAATAAATAAGAAAATTGTAGGCTCATGTTTGACATGTTAAATATTTAGAATTTTCAAATCTAGAATTGCAAGTACTCACATCAATTACTTTTAAATTATATTCTCACATGTTTTTACATGTATTGCATCTTCATTTGTACTTTATATAACATATTTTCATAAACATTCCCTTCCATCTTAACTTAAGACCCTCTTCTAAATCCTTGGCCAAACACAATATCTAATGCTTTGGATTAGTTTCCTTCTAATCTAGTATTAGATATTATGGTGATGTATCATTGTTGAGTTTAGTGATTCTCAATATTGGGGTCATCATAAAAATAAATAAAAGCATATAGTTATTAAAGTATTTTGATGAATTTTGTATAATGGAGACAAATGGATTTATTACTTAGTTTTATTTCATTTCTAAATTTTAATGATTTAAAATCATATAGTTATTAAAGTATTGGCATATCATAAATACATAAATCATATCAGCATTAGCAGAGCGATGTGCTCACCTAGGATCTGTTAGCGGAGCGTTCGCTCACCTAGGAGTCTGTGGGATATCATGTGACATTGAGTCAAGCATACTTGTAGCATACAGTTCTGTGGCATATTCAGATATATATATATATATATATATATATATATATATATATATATATATATATATTAAGTGGCATATAATGAAGCTTTATTTTAGTATTTACTCAGTCTCAGATTTCTTACTGTTTTCACTATTTTTAGCATTTGGTTCTTAGCTACTATTTTTCTTTACTTTCAATTTATACAATTTTGGAACTTTTAGCTATTTTTATATAATTTTCTATAATTTTGTTTAAATTGCTTAAATATTAAACCTTAGATAATTCTAATTATTTAGAATATCTTTAAATGTGTTAGACTTATTGTCTAACATGTCATACTTTTGGTATTCAACAATTCGTTAAATCCAAATCAGTTTGAAGAGCACCCTCAGGAGGCTTCGCAGGAGATCCAAAAGGAGATCATAGAGTATTAGTAAACTCAGCATCATCATTTACCTTTCAGCATTTACTTATTTTCAGTTGAGTCGAGAGACTATTTTTCTGCTTTTCATTTAAGTAAACTATTTGTAATAATTAAATTTTAGATGTATTTTCTTTTCTCTTCTGAGATGAATATTTTACTTAGCTTCTAGGATGAATATTCTAGATGTATGCTTAAGCTTCTGTACTCTATATTTTTTACTACTTATACTTAGTATTGTGATGTGATCATCTTATATAAAATGCTAATATTAATGTATATTAGATTCTTATTTCATCTTCACTTATAGTCCACTGTATATTAGTACTCTACCTAATACTTAAGATAAGGATCTTACACTATTCTTAAGAAGTAGTACTCAGCTTTCTTTTGGGGTTGAGTTTCAGCAATTTAGTTAAATCAGCAGATATTCGGGGAGGTTCAGAGGTCCTTTCCCGGTAATGCATCGTTCCATCACCAATTAATTAAATAACTACTACAGTTGCGTGCAACGACGGGATGAGGCATTACAGGCTCGCTCCGGTATCAAAAATAATATTATATGTTTTGTTGTTTATATCTAGAGTGCCAATGATCAAATATAACATAATTTTACTTGCAATATTCAAGCAGGAATAAAGCAATGAACAAAAATAGGAAAATAAAATTAGAACATACTGGTGACTACTTTATTGTCTTAGGGAGAAGAGGCTGGAGTTAACATATAGACTCTAGTGGTAGCAGAAGGTTGATAATTCTAATGTGCATAGCCTTGATGATTATGGGTATGAACAAAAGCAGGAGCACTTTTGGGAGCTGTAAAAGGAGTAGGTGGCGGCATGAACGTCGTAGCAGAAGCTCGGCTACTCAAAGGTTGTGGGTAGAAGATTTGATCTCTTTTGGAGTGAATGATGGTAACTCTATTGATTGTTTTTTCAGCAATGCACCAGTAAAAATAGTCTCCTTGCCTGCCGCAGGTGAAATAGACGTTCCCGGTAATATTTACCACAAGGATGGTTACGTTTGCCACCTTTTATTGTCCAAAAGCTTCTTTTCTGGCAGGAACAAAGTGAGTTTCCTCTTCCTGTCCATCTGACCTTAAAAATGTTCTTGCATATGTGCTGCTTCAACAAGTTCTAAAAAGTGCCTGAACTGACCAGAAACAATATGTATCATGATTGAGTCTCGAAGTTCTTTATGTAAACAGTTACATCTTGATGCTTATGGCCTTACCAAGTTCGGGGTGAAAAGAGACAAATGCCAAAATTCTATCTTATACTTAGAGACAGATCACCCTCTTTGAGTGAGATGCAAAAGTTCATCTTCGAGAATAGTTTAGAAAGATAGGGAATTAAGGCTTCTTTAAACGCTTTTAGAAATGATTCCCATGGAATGTCCTCAAATTCAAAATTGACAAACTTTGTATTTTGCTCATTTTCCCACCAATACTCAGCTTCATCTTGGAATACGGGTGGTCAAATAGATTGCTTCAGAATTAGGACATTTGAAGCTTGCTAGGTTCTTTTCCACTAGTTTCAGATATCTATGGTATCCAGGGGGTTCAGAGCTCCATTAAAAGTTGGTGTCCTCAGATGAAGAAAGTTGTGCAGAATACCATTTGCTAAAAATTATGGAGCATATGGAGCTGCAACGTAAATCATAGGAGGTTGCTGAGCTGCAAGGATGCTGCGAGTTTCTTGGGCATGTTGAGCCTGATTCTTAATTAGAGTTTAACCAAACTTACCAACGAGTTGATGTCATAAGACCCACTAAATGAAGAGACAATGTTCTTGATGGGAGTAGTCGTTTAAGGGGATCTTGGATTCATAACTAACTGGAAATTCCAAGAATAAGGCTTTAGAAAATGAAACGAAAGGCTACTTCTCAATCATTACATCATAAAGGAGTAGTTACATGAAATGGATAAGTTGAAGGATAAGAAAGTATAAAAGAAAAATATAAGAGATGATAACATAATCAACTATAAAATTTAGCTACAAAAGAAGAACATAAATCATCATAAGTGATGATGCATTTCTCTCTTTTTACTTCCTTTCAAGTCTTCGATACGTTCAAAACCACCATCTCTCATCTGGTCCACTGAGCGACATTCCCAAAATATGATGACGATAATCATCAAGGCATGCAGTCTAATGAAAGGTGGTAGTTAAACAATCTAATCACTCTTGAGCAAGAACTGGGAGACTAGTTCCCCTGAAGGTTGGACAAACTAAGATCTTATTGAGCACTTTGTGGCGGCCACCCCCAAATCATCAGGATTAGGAGGTGGTCGTCACTTAGCAAACCCTCACTTAACATTTAGATTAAGGAATTGACCTTCTTAATTAAATGCCAAGGGAGGATGTGCCTAAATAAACAAAGAGTAGCAACAGAAACAATCACTTAAATGAGTATACTATAATTTATCAGAGTACAGAAGAAAAACAAGAGTAACATCCATACAATCCAGATAAAAACTGTACAACTCAGAATATATAAACATGAAAAATAAAGCAGTTAGATCCTGTATTATTACAAAATAATGATAAAGTTTATGCAATAAAAAGAGTAAAGTCTCTCATATCCTCACAATATCAGACAGTAACTACTGATCTTCTCCTGTATGCTCCTCCTCCTGAACTGGATCTCCAGAAGGTCCCACAACCTCGAATAGCTCAGAATTTACCATTATCGATTTCACAATAGTAGGGCCCCAGCCAACAAAAAAAAAATCTAGTTAGACAAAATGTCTAAATACATTTTAGGCTATAAATTGTTAATTTTTAATGATATCACAATACTAAGCAACATAGGAGCAGTAAGCAGTAAGGAAAGGTATCAAAGTTATAATTAATATAATTATAACTTAACAAGATGTGAGGTAAGCACATACCTCAATTCAAGCTGCAGAAAAGGTCAAGTAATACATAAAGAAATATACTAAACACAAGTGAAACTTCTAAGTATATGATCAATATAAAATATACTGCTTTTATAATTAATCTAAAAGTACGGAGCTGTAAGTAAAGATCTAGCATCCTAACATGCCAAAAGTAAAAGTGACTACTGAAAGGTAAAAATGAATATTTCAAAGCTGTGAGTACAAAGGAACTGCAGAAGATGAAAATATAACAAGAAGTGAACTGAACTGTAAGATAAAAGTGAGCCAAAACTGTAAAATAAACAAAAGGCAATTGTAAAGTGACTGTAATACAAATGAAGTAACTGAAAAGTAACTGCCAGAAATGAGATATTCCTACTTAGTCCTACCATAAGTAAAATCCATCTGCTCATCTGGAAAAGTAGTCCCAGATTAAAGTTAATTCCATCAGAAAGTACTGCAAACCATATGGAAAAGTAGTCCCAGATTTACTAGGAAAGTAGTCCTAGTCAGAAACAGCAGGCACTAGGAAAGTAGTCCTAGTCCAGAATCACATGCACTAGGAAAGTAGTCCTAATCCAAAACACAGGCACTAGGAAAGTAGTCATAGCCCCAAAAGCTATCCTACAGGCACTAGGAAAGTAGTCCTAGCCCAAAACTATTCTCAAGTAAAATCATACTACATGGCAGACTAAAAAGTCATTTCTCCTCAAGTTTGGTAAAGCTGTTTTCCACAAAATATCCTTCTAACAATATGAAATGCCATAAAAATCAACATAGAAATGATCATCCAATATTCTATGTTTAATGCAATATATCCAAATGTAAAGAAAGTCCAAAGCAAAAAGGAAAGCATAGCATACAATATTCAATGAATATAAATAGCACTAAACAATATTTGTGATGTCACCTTATTTTCTATTTAAGACGTTCTAACTACTCTAAGGTACATAAGATTCAGAATCCTCAATTCCTACACTGTCTGTAACTTAGAATCACGAGCCTACAAGTCAAAAGAATATTAGGACTAATAAAGTTCTAACACTTATAAATCACATGTCGCTTAATTAAGTTAAAAGAATAAATCAAACATCCTAAGTTATTATTTTATAAATCCCAAACCAAATCTTGATTAGTCAAATCAAGATTTATAGGATCAAGAATCAAATTTCAAAGAATGAAGTTTATTCTTAATCACAAGGCCGTACTAAATGGCTATGGTTTAATCCCATCTCTCAAACTAAGTGTTAAGACAAATCATATTGAATTAAATCAAGTTCAATATGATAGATTTTTAATACTAATTCTAATGTTAAAAGATCAACTAATCATTTAATAAACTAGTAAGATCAAGGTTTCACCTTAATGAGTAACCCATTTTACCCATTAGATGAATTCTAAACTATGATCTAATCCTAATCTTAGGAATTAAGGCTCTTAGATGCTAAGAGTATCACTTAGACACTCATCCTAACTAAAGTTATAAGGCCTAATGGATGATCTAAGAAGTTCAAAGGAATGGAGAAGAATTAATCTTTTCTTATGATTTTCACTTAAAGATAATTTAGAGTTTTCCTTCTAATATCTAATTTAAGGCTTAAAATTATTTAAATTATAGTTTAAATTACTTTAATTACTATTTGACATAAATTAGAGATGAAATCAGGTCTTAATTTCATTAACCATAACTTTTGGGCAAAAAGACCATTTTGCCCCTCATTAAGGATTTAAATCTCATCTTTATGAATAGCACTAAATTCTGAATTTTAATAATGTGGAATGATTACTTACTGTCTATTATGAGTTTAGATAGTAAATTCATTAAATTTGGTTAAGTAATAAGCCTTATAAGGTTAAATTAAGGAATTTGACCTATACGGGTATTTTGGAAATTTTACCCTAATGACGTATTATTTTTCTATTAGTTTACTATAGGTTATGCCCTAAGGTTTTCATAGAACCTTAAATTATTGAATTCTGATGTGTATTGGCTAAGTTATAGCCAAAACAAGATCTAGGGTTTAAAGGGTAATTAAGGATTCTTAATTAAGAGCCAAAACCCTAACTTTGTCATTTGATGTCCAAATTAAATAATTTTAGTGGCTGTATATTACAATTGATCCATTAATTCTAATGACTAGTGGTAAGTTCAATTTGGACTCCATTTGGCTAAGCTATGGCTTAATTAAGGTTTAGGGTGATTAGTAAGTGATTAGTAAAATTAATCATCTAATCCCTAATTCAACCCTACAGTTAGGTTCTAATAGGTTCTAGGAGTTCTCTGAAACTTAAATTGTCCAATTTGGATTATTAAATTTGCTAATATTAACTAATTAAAGCTTAAGGTAATTAGGGGTGATTAGCAAATCTAACTGTTAGATCCTAAATATTTTTATAGATCTTTGTAGATTAGGTTTTGTTGATCTAAATTGGTATTTGGATCACCTGATTTGGAGCTAAGATGACCAACTTATGGTCCTTTGAAGTTCTATGTCAAATTAGGCTAATTAGGGTTAGGTCTTAAATGTCATTAGTCAATTGCTAATCCAAATAACAAATTTAATAATACTAGAATATTCCTTAGGGTTTTGTGAGTATATTAAGACTCATATTAGGTATGTTTGGGTTAAGGGGTACAAAGTTATGACTATTTGAAGTTTTGTGACATTTTTTTTTTTGGAATTATTTGAATACCCTAAATATTACTATCTGAATCATTAATCAAAATGGAAAATTAATGGTTCCATAATATTCCTCATAATTTTTTGATCACAGTGATATATTCATTTGCTATATGTGAATTTATATTTATTAAGATATGAATATTTAAAGTTTTGGTATTTAATTAATTAATATAAATCTGTTAAATTTAATTTTAATTAACAGAATTTATTATTTTATTAACAAAATATTATATATATATATTTATTATTTCATTTGCTGCAGGAAGTGGGCCCACAAAGGACACCTGTCAACGCCTGGTTGGCCGGGACAGGCGAGTGGGGCCCACACTCGCCTCAATGAGGCATATCCGCTGAACAGATTCAGCAGTGGGTCCCACTCGTATAGAAGGCAACACGTGGCGCCTTCCGGAATTGACAGCGCAACCGCTCTGGCCCACCACTACGGCTCGCATCATCACGCGAACCCGAAATGGATAATCGGGTCGGGATAAGCCCGACCCATCACTACACGGGTCTCCAATGGGGCTCGGTGAACTTCGGACACCTTCGGCTAGGGCAGCCAAGACGAAGGCCATTCCGGTGTTCTTAATGGCCAGCCCACATACCGATCGAAAGGCTTCGGAGAGACCTTTCGATGGGTACCTATATCGAGACCGGAGGATGCGTATAGCTCCGACTAGATCAAACCCTAACAGCTACGCTTCGGGTCAGTCATTTTTAATGGAAAGCACTGTATGGAGTTCACAAAATTGGAAAAATCGAACCGTTGATTCGTCGATCAAACGTGATATTGAAGCAATCAATGTATTGGAATAAGCTTACGAGCTGAATTACATAAAAATGAAATGAAGGTAGAAGGGTACCTCGACGGACGGTGAAGATTTGCTTGGTTCGATATGAGGGCCCGAATGGGTTGATGCCTTCGACTGAACAAGATTACACCCAAAACCCCAATTAATGGACCGGTGGAAGATTTATGCCAAGCGCTTAGGCGGTGGGAGGCGACCACGCGGTGAAGCAGCTGCCACGTGTCTGCGTACGAGGCACGCGTCGACCTCCATCGCGAGCGCGGAGAAGAAAGGGTCCTGGTCGTTCGATCTTTGATCGAACGGCAAGGAAGATCCGTCCAGATAGACGGCGTGGAATAAATTTAGGGTAACGGCGTGAGAAGGGGAGACGGCGCCGTGAACTTTGTTTAAATAATATTATTATTATAATAATTCATTTAAATTTTATTAATCAAATTTAGCTAATTAAACTTATTCCAAAATTTTTCCAATGTATCTCCCCTAGCTAAATGAGGGGTGAGGAACGCAACGGTGCACTTGGATTTTTGTTTCGACGAGTATTTAATTGTTTGAATTTTCAGGTATTTATATAATATTAAAATATTGCCAAAAAAATTCAACGACTTCCAAATGCATCCAAAACATCACCCCTAGCTATTTTGGGGGTGGTGAACGCAATGGTGAAGTCAGATTTTTAATCTGAAGTCTAGATAAAATGTCAATTTTCTAGGGTTTGAAATTTTCCAGAATTTCAGATTTGATTCATTTGACTCCTAGTTTGACCTAGGTCTTGGAGATACGTTCTTATTGACTTATTTAATGAACTAGAATCTCAATTAAGACTTAGATTATTCTTAATTAACCTAAGTAACAACCTGGGTTGTTACAGACTCCCCCACTTAAAAATGATGTCATCCTCGACATCACTCAAGTGAGAAGAATAAAGCAGATATGGAATGAATGAATTGAAATAAGTTAGAGTTGAGGAATTACCTTGATTAAAAAGGTTTGGGTATTTCTGTCGCATATCCACTTTTTTCTCCCAAGTGGCTTCATTGCATAATCGGTTCTTCCACTGAACTTTTATCATTAAAATAGAATGGTTCCTTAATTTCCTTTGATCACAATCTAAAATTTTAACTGGTTCTTCAGTGTATGACAGATCTGGTTGAATTTCAATTGTTGGAAGTTGGATTAGGTGGGAAGGGTCTCGAAGACACTTCCTTAATGATGATACATGAAACACATTATGAACTGCAGCAAAGTCTTTTGGCACTTCTAGCTTATAAGCTGCTGATCCAATCCTCTGCATGATCTTGAAAGGCCCAACATACCTTGGACCGAGTTTTCCGCAGATTCCAAAATGATAAATTCCCTTCATCGGGCTTACCTTTAAATATACTAAGTCTTCTTCTTTGAATTCAAGTGGACGATGACGATTATTATGATATTTACTTTGTCTGTCTTAAGCTGTTTTGATTCTCTGCTGGATGAGTTTCACTTTCTTATTTATTTCTTCTACTAACTCAGAACTATATACTTGAGTACCTCCTGTCTCGGACCAAGCTAGTGGAGTTGAGCATTTTCTACCATATAATGCTTCATATGGTGCCATTTTAATGCTGGATTGGAAACTATTATTGTATGCAAATTCTATTAAAGGAATATGATCTTCCCAGGATCCTAAAAAATCTAGCATATATAAACGGAGTAGATCTTCTAAAACTTGGTTCACTCTTTTTGTTTGGCCATCAGTTTGTGGATGGAACGCAGTACCCATTGCTAGAGTAGTTCATAGATCCTGATGGACAGCTTGACAAAATCTTGAGGTAAACTGACTGTCTCTATCGGATACAATCGATTTAGGAATTCCATGTAACCTGATTATTTCTTTGATGTACAATTTGGCCAATTTCTCCACTGAGTCTGTCTGCCGCACAGGAATAAAGTGAGCAGATTTAGTTAATCTATCAACAATTACCCAAATTGTATTATATCTAGATTTTGATCAAGGTAATCCCATTATAAAATCCATAGATATATCGAACCACTTCCATTCAGGTATCTCAAGTGGTTGAAGTAAACCGCCAGGTCTCTGATGTTCTGCCTTGACCAAACTACAAGTATGGCATTTTTCAACAAATTCTGCCACACTTCTTTTCATCCCAGGTCACCAGAATGACTGTTTTAGATCTTGATACATTTTTGTGCTTCCAGGATGAATATGATAACCGGAATTATGTCCTTCATTTAATACCTCATGTTGCATGGATTTAGGAATCCATATACGATTATCTTGATAAATGTGATGACCCACTTAAGTAGTAATAAGTGAAATTCTTAAACATCGAGGCGCCTTTTCAGATAACGGTGGAGTTCCTGATAAGAACTCCAAAGTTAAGCGTGCTCAGGTAGGAGCACTTCGAGGATGGGTGACCTGCTGGGAAGTTATCTTTTGAGGGCAAAATCGTGAGGCCTTTCTGGCCAAACCGGACAATACCTTGGTACTTAAGAGTTAGGATTGTTACAAATGGTATCAGAGCAAACCATAGAGTGTCAAATAGGAGCTAAGTGCCATACAGGGCAAAGTACTACTTCATGTGAGTAGCCTCTTGAACCCATGATGGTTAAGGTGCTACATAGTTGTGGGTACCTCTTGTGCCTGTAGGGGTCACCTCTAGTCATATCTACCCAATGGATGGTTCTTGGATCTGTGTGTGGATACTGACGAGGACGTCAGTTACTTAAGTTGGGGAGATTGTGATGACCCACTTAAGTAGTAATAAGTGAAATTCTTAAACATCGAGGCACTTTTTCAGATAACGGTGGAGTTCCTGATAAGAACTCCAAAGTTAAGCGTGCTCAGGTAGGAGCACTCCTAGGATGGGTGACCTGCTGGGAAGTTATCTTCTGAGGGCAAAATCGTGAGGCCTTTCTGGCTAAAGCGGACAATACCTTGGTGCTTAAGAGTTGGGGTTGTTACAATAAATCACTAACCCGTGCAATTGTAAATCATGACGGCGTCCTCCTTCAATATCCATCTTAAACTTTAAGTATTCTTCATCTTTGGTTTGAGAGATGGAAACATCCCTATGAAATGTGGGTTCTACATTTATGTTGGTTAATATTGAACTCATAACATCACTCCGAATAGGAATAATTTCCATCTTTTGAAGTTCTTCTATTAGAGAACTTGTAGTGATCATTGCTGATAGCGTTGCACTACAGCTAAGGGCATCTGCCACCACATTTGCCTTACCTTGGTGGTATTGAATATCTAAATCATAGTCACTAATCAATTCAAGCCATCTTCTTTGGCGACAATTTAACTCGTGTTGAGTGAAAATGTATTTTAAGCTTTGGTGATCAGTGAAAATAGAGCATTGAACACCATACAAATACTGATGCCATATTTTTAATGCAAAAATTACTGCAGCACGTTCTAGATCGTGTACTGGATAATTCCTTTCATGAGGCCTCAACTGCCGTGAAGCATATGCAATCACCTTCCTTTCTTGCATTAGTACGCAATCTAATCCAGTTCCTGGGGCATCTGTATATACTTGATAGTTCATACCTTCTTTTGGTAGTGCTAATACCGGAGCAGTAGAAAGAGCATCCTTTAAGGTTTGAAAAGCCTGTTCGTATTCAGGAGCCCAGATAAATGGAACAGCTTTCTGATTTAACTTAGTTAATGGGGCAGCTATCTGAGAGAATCCTTTGACAAATTTTCTATAGTAGCCAGCGAGACCTAAGAAACTTCTTATATCTGTTACTATTTTTGGCTGACTCCACTCTTAAATGGCACAGATCTTCTGCTGATCAACCCAGATTCCCTGAGCATCTACAATGTGACCCAGGAATGCTACTGACTTTAACCAAAATTCACATTTTAAAAATTTGGCATATAATTTATGTTCTTGTAAAGTCTCTAATACTGTTCTTAGATGGTCTCCATGATCTTCCATAGTTTTTGAATAGATGAGTATATTATCAATGAATACTATTACAAATTTATCCAAGAATGGTTTTAGGACTCGCTGCATTAAGTCCATGAAAATAGAAGGTGCATTTGTGAGTCCAAAGGACATCACAAGAAATTTGTAGTATCCATATCGGGTTCTAAATGCTATCTTCTCCATGTCAGAATTTTTTACTTGGAGTTGATGGTATCCAGATCTTAAATCAATCTTTGAGAATACTATTGCCCCGGATAACTGATCAAATAAATCATCGATTCTGGGAAGTGGGTATTTATTCTTAATAGTGACTTTATTTAATTCTCTGTAGTCTATACACATTCGCATAGACCCATCTTTCTTCTTAACAAATAGCGTTGGGGCACCCCATGGTGACATACTTGGCTTGATAAAACCCTTATCTAATAGCTCTTTTAATTGCTCACTAAGCTCATGAAGTTCTTTAGGAGCCATTCTGTAAGGAGCCTTTGAAATTGGTTGAGTACCCGGAATTAAATTGATTTTCATCTCAACTTCTCTTGATGGAGGCAACCCAGGTAACTCATCAGGAAAAATATTCATAAATTCATTAACCACCTTAATCTCCGAAAGTGGTATGTCTTCTTTACTATTACCCAGCATGGTAACTAAGTGTGCCGCACAACCCTTGTTTACTAATTTAATTGCAGTTATTGCATTAATTAGTGAACTTAAAGTATTGAACCTTCCGATAAATGTTGATGTAGTGTCTGGTGATCGAAGTGATATCTTCTTTTGTTGACAGTTAATAGTAGCATTGTGAGTACTAAGCCAGTTCATACCCAAGATTATATCAAAATTTACTATTGGTAAAATTATTAACTTTGCTTGAAACACTTGCTCATTTAAGAGTACTTGAAGATTACAGAAATGGGTGGTATTGAGTTGAGTTCCAGATGGTAGCCCAACTGCTAAAGATCTTGCCATTTTGTAACGAGGCAACTTTAAACTCTTAGCAAAATTTTCAGATATAAATGAATGGCTTGCTCCCGTATAAAATAGCAGTTTGCACGGTTGATCATTAATACTTATAGTGCCTAAATAAAATAATAATTACTTAGAACTTATTAAAAGCTTTGAAAATAAATACAATAGGTATTATGTATATTTAACTATGATTCTTTAAATTGAGTAATACTTAGAATATAACTAAATTTGTGTACTTGTTATGACATTGTTATCTTCAGCAGCCTCCACTGGAGTAAGAGTATAAACTCTAGCAGAACCAGATGATCTTCTAAGGATTTGTTGTTGAGGAGGCTTGGAGGTACTTGGTTGTGTGATATTACTTCCAACCCTCCTTTGAGTGGAGACCGTAGGTTGCTGGGATGATACCATAGTAATAGGTTGGCTGCTTCGACTGAATCGAGTAGTATTAAGGACTTGAGTTTCATTAGGGCAATCAATACGTGCACCGTCAATTGTCACATTGAAATTACACTGTCGATAGAAATATCCTTTTCTTCCACAAGTATAGCAACATTGTTGATTATGATAACATTTCCTAAAGGAATGAGGTCTAGTACACCCATTATACATTTCTGTGGATGTGGGCTCTGCTTCGATTTGGTAGACTTTTCCTGAAGGAGTTCTAGGCTTTTTGGGATTATTATCCCTGTATGAGGTTGAGCTGAAATTCCTTTTAGATTCTTTTTGAGATTGATGCTGATCGATGACACGAGCTGTTTCAATCAATTTTGTAAAGTTGGATAGTCTTAGTGGCACTATATGATCGTTTATTGAATCATGAAGTCCACTTATAAACCTATGGCAGCATGCTTCTTCTGTTCGTACCATGTCAGGAGCAAAATGAGCTAATCGCCTGAATTCAGATTCATACTCAGCTAGAGTGCGACTTCCTTGTCTCAACCTAAGGAACATGTCTCCCAAATTATTTTGAACTGATGGAGGAATAAATTCTGCTCTGAAGGCTTTTACGAATTCGTCCCATGGGATCTCCTCAATGTAGTAATTTGCAAAAAGTGTGCGACAGAGGTTATCCCACCAATACTCTGTCTCTTCCTGGAACATGTGGGTGACTAGTCTTACTGACTCAACATCTGGACAATTTATACTAGTTAAATTCTTCTCTACTATCTTAAGCCAATTGGCTGTATCCATAGCTGACATATTCTCGGTGAAATTAGGAGTTCTCAATCTAATGGAGCTGTGTAAGAGGCCATCTGTAGGTTGTTGGTATTGTTGAAGAGGATAGTAGGGTGCAGGATTTACATATACGGGAGATGGGTTTTGTTGCCTTGAAATCAATCTCTCAATTCTTTCAGATTGTTGAGTATTAGTGGCTACAAGTGTCTTTACTACCTCCAACAATGTATTGATTTCAGCAGAACTACTGCTAGACGTAGCAAGCTGTGATGATGGTTGACCAGGATTCATGGTTATACTTGTATTAAAGAATCACAGTTATTTTGAGAGAGCTTAAAAGAATCAACTTTTTCATACTTATAAATTTTATTTGACCAATTTCATATTTCTTAAATTGCTAATATAATGTATATTTCATGTCTATCTTAATTATATTTGTACTTTATGCTCACTATTCTGAGTATATTGGTAATATGGATGTCATCTTAGTATTCATTTAGTGATTGTAAGGCAGAAGAACTATCCACTAGGTAGATGGGAATACAAATTCCAATCTGACACCTTATGGAGTTCTCTGATACCAACTGTGGTGGCCGCCCCCAAATCATCAGGATTAGGAGGTGGTCGTCACTTAGTAGACCCTCACTTAACATTTAGATTAAGGAATGGACCTTCTTAATTAAATGCCAAGGGAGGATGTGCCTTAATAAACAAAGAGTAGCAACAGAAACAATCACTTAAATGAGTATATTATAATTTATCAGAGTGCGGAAGAAAAATAAGAGTAACATCCATACAATCCAGATAAAAGTTGTACAACTCAGAATACATAAACATGAAAAGTAAAGCAGTTAGATCCTGTATTATTACAAAATGATGATCAAATTTATGCAGTAAAAAGAGTAAAGTCTCTCATATCCTCACAATATCAGATAGTAACTACTGATCTTCTCTTGTATGCTCCTCCTCCTGAACCGGATCTCCAGAAGGTCCTACAACCTCGAACATCTCAGAATCTACCATTATCGGTTTCACAATGGTAGGGCCCCAGCCAACAAAAGAAAAATCTAATTAGACAAAATGTCTAAGTACATTTTAGGCTATAAATTGTTAATTTTTAATGATATCACAATACTAAGCAACATAGGAGCAGTAAGCAGTAAGGAAAGGTAACAAAGTTATAATTAACATAATTATAACTTAACAAGATGTGAGGTAAGCACATACCTCAATTCAAGCTACAAAAAAGGTCAAGTAATGTAATACATAGAAATATACTAAATACAAGTGAAACTTCTAAGGTAAAAATGAATATTTCAAAGCTGTGAGTACAAAGGAACTGCAGAAAATGAAAATATAACAAGAAGTGAACTGAACTATAAGATAAAAGTGAGCCAAAACTATAAAGTAAACAAAAGGCAATTGTAAAGTGACTATAATACAAATGAAGTAACTGAAAAGTAACTGCCAGAAATGAGATATTCCTACTTAGTCATGCCACAAGTAAAATCCATCTGCTCATCTGGAAAAGTAGTCTCAGATTAAAGTTAATTCTATCAGAAAGTACTGCAAACTATCTGGAAAAGTAGTCCCAGATTTACTAGGAAAGTAGTCCTAGTCTAGAATCACAAGCACTAGGAAAGTAGTCCTAATCCAAAACACAGGCACTAGGAAAGTAGTCCTAGCCCCAAAAGAATATTAGGACTAATAAAGTTCTAACACTTATAAATCACATGTCGCTTAATTAAGTTAAAAGAATAAATCAAACATCCTAAGTTATTATTTTATAAATCCCAAACCAAATCTTGATTAGTCAAATCAAGATTTATAGGATTAAGAATCAAATTTCAAAGAATGAAGTTTAATTCTTAATCACAAGGCCATACTAAAGGGCTAAGGTTTAATCCCATCTCTCAAACTAAGTGTTAAGGCAAATCATACTGAATTAAATCAAGTTCAATATGATAGATTTCTAATCCTAATTCTAATGTTAAAAGATCAACTAATCATTTAATAAACTATGAAAAATCTAATAAACTAGTAAGATCAAGGTTTCACCTTAATGAGTAACCCATTTTACCCATTAGATGAATTCTAACTTATGATCTAATCCTAATCTTAGGAATTAAGGCTCTTATATACTAAGAGTATCACTCAGACACTCATCCTAACTAAAGTTATAAGGCATAATGGATGATCTAAGAAGTTCAAAGGAATGGAGAAGAATTCATCTTTACTAAAGATTTTCACTTAAGGATAATTTAGAGTTTTCCTTCTAATATCTAATTTAAGGCTTAGAATTATTTAAATTATAGTTTAAATTACTTTAATTACTATTTGACATGAATTAGAGATGAAATCAGGTCTTAATTTCATTAAATCCTAACTTTTGGGCAAAAAGACTGTTTTGCACCTCCTTAAGGGTCTAAATCTCATCTTTATGAATTAGCACTAAATTCTAAATTTTAATGATGTGGAATGATTACTTACTGTCTATTATGAGTTTAGACAGTAAATTCATTAAATTTGGTTAAGTATTAAGCCTAATAAGGTTAAATTAAAGAATTTGACTTAGAAGGATATTTTGGAAATTAAACCTAATGACATATCATTTTTCTGTTAGTTTACTGTAGGTTATTCCCTAAGGTTTCCATAGAACTTTAAATTATTGAATTCTGATGTGTATTGGCTAAGTTATAGCCAAAACAAGATCTATGATTTAAAGGGTAATTAAGGATTCTTAATTAAGAGCCAAAAATCCTAACTTTATCATTTGGTATCCAAATAAAATAATTTTATGGCTGTATGTCACAATTGATCCACTAATTCTAATGACTAGTGGTAGGTTCAATTTGGACTCCATTTGGCTAAATTATGGCTTAATTAAGGTTTAGGGTAATTAGTGAGTGATTAGTGAAATTAATCACCCAATCCCTAATCCAACCCTACAATTAGGTTCTAATAGGTTCTAGGAGTTCTCTAAAACTTAAATTGTCCAATTTGGATTATTAAATTTGCTAATATTCACTAATCAAATTTTAAGATAATTAGGGGTGATTAGCAAATCTAACTGTTGGATCCTAAATATTTTTATAGATCTCTATAGATTAGGTTTTGCTGATCTAAATTGGTGTTTAGATCACCTGATTTGTAGCTAAGATGACCAACTTATGGTCCTTTGAAGTTTTAGGTCAAATTAGGCTAATTAGGGTTAGGTCCTAAATGTCATTAGTCAATTGCTAATCCAAATAGCAAAGTTAATATTACTAGAATGTTCCTTAGGGTTTTTTGAGTATTTTAAGACCCATATTGGGTATATTAGGGTTAAGGGGTACAAAATTATGACTATTTGAAGTTTTGTGACATTTTTTTTTTTGAATTATTTAAATACCATAAATATCACTATGTGAATTATTAATCAAAATGGAAAATTAATGGTTCTATAATATTCCTCATAATTTTCTAATCACAGTGGTATATTCATTTGCTATATTTGAATTTATATTTATTAAGATATGAATATTTAAAGTTTTAGTATTTAATTAATTAATATAAATCTATTAAATTTAATTTTAATTAACAGAATTTATTATTTTATTAACAAAATATTATATATATATTTATTATTTCATTTGCTGCAGGAAGTGGGCCCACAAAGGACACCTGTCAACGCCTGGTTGGCCGGGACAGGCGAGTGGGGCCCTCACTCACCTCAATGAGGCATATCCGCTGAACAGATTCAGCAGTGGGTCCCACTCGTGCAGAAGGCAACACGTGGCGCCTTCCGGAATCGACAGCGCAACCGCCCGGGCCCACCACTACGGCTCGCATCGTCACGCGAACCCGAAATGGTTAATCGGGTCGGGATAAGCCCGACCCGTCACTACACGGGTCTCCAATGGGGCTCGGCAAACTTCGGACACCTTCGGCTAGGGCATCCAAGATGAAGGCCATTCCGGCGTTCTTAATGGCCGGCCCACATACCGATCGAAAGGTCTCGGAGAGACCTTTCGATGGGTACCTGTATCGAGACCGGAGGATGCGTATAGCTTCGACTGGATCAAACCCTAACAGCTACGCTTCAGGTCAGTAATTTTTAACGGAAAGCACTGTATGGAGATCACAAAATGGGAAAAATCGAACCGTTGATTCGTCGATCAAACATGATATTGAAGCAATCAATGTATTGGAATAAGCTTACGAGCTGAATTACATAAAAATGAAGTGAAGGTAGAAGGGTACCTCGACGGACGGTGAAGATTTGCTTGGTTCGATATGAGGGCCCGAATGGGTTGATGCCTTCAACTGAACAATATTACACCCAAAACCCCAATTAATGGACCGGTGAAAGATTTATGTCTAGCGCTTAGGCGGTGGGAGGCGACCACGCGGCGAAGCAGCTGCCGCGTGTCTGCGTACGAGGCACACGTCGACCTCCATCGCGAGCGCGGAGAAGAAAGGGTCCTGGCCGTTCGATCAAAGATCGAACGGCAAGGAAGATCCGTCCAGATAGACGGCATGGAATAAATTTAGGGTAACGGCGTGAGAAGGGGGAGACGGCGCCGTTAACTTTGTTTAAATAATAATATTATTATAATAATTCATTTAAATTTTATTAATCAAATTTAGCTAATTAAACTTATTCCAAAATTTTTCCAATATATCTCCCTTAGCTAAATGAGGGGTGAGGAACGCAACGGTGCACTCTGATTTTTGTTTCGGCGAGTATTTAATTATTTGAATTTTCAGGTATTTAAATAATATTAAAATATTGCCAAAAAATCCAACGACTTCCAAATGCATCCAAAACATCACCCCTAGCTATTTTGGGGGTGGTGAATGCAATGGCGAAGTCAGATTTTTAATCTAAAGTTTAGATAAAAAGTCAATTTTCTAGGGTTTGGAATTTTCCAGAATTTCAGATTTGATTCATTTGACTCATAGTTTGACCTAGGTCTTGGAGATACGTTCTTATTAACTTATTTAGTGAACTAGAATCTGAATTAAGACTTAAATTAGTCTTAATTAACCTAAGTAACAACCTGGGTTATTACACACTTCTATGCCAACAAAAGATACTCGACTAGTGGTTCTACCAAAAATTCTATTGTCCTAGTAGTTATCCATCCAGTAGTCGTCAAAGTGCCTAAAGTAGCGACTGAACTCGCAATAATGGTTCTCCATTGTTGAAATATTATTTTATTAAGAATTAGGATTCAAATTATGTGTTAGTTCATTTTAAGTATCTTTTACTCTTTTAAGTTTGTTCAAACTTTAAGGTATTTTTTTCAGATATTCTTGTTTTTATTTTTGGGACTTAACTTGATGAATTATGGTTGATACATTCCTTATATGTAGTGATTGTGATCATAACTGTTCTTGAGAATGGATCATAAAATAGATAAGAACACTCTCATTATGTGACACTTTATGATTCTTCTCAAATACCAACTGTAATTGTGATGACCCACTTAAGTAGTAATAATTGAAACTCTTAAACATCGAGGCACCTTTTCAGATAATGGTGGAGTTCCTAATAAGAACTCCAAAGTTAAGCGTGCTCAGGTGGGAGCACTCCAGGATAGGTGACCTGCTGGGAAGTTATCTTCTAAGGGCAAAACCGTGAGGCCTTTCCAGCCAAAACGGACAATACCTTGGTGCTTAAGAGTTTGGGCTGTTACAAATAATATCAGAGCAAACCATAGAGTGTCAGATATGAGCTAAGTGTCATACAGGGCAAAGTATTACTTCATGTGAGCAGCCTCTTGAACCCATAATGGTTAAGGTGCTACATGGTTATGGGTACCTCTTGCGCCTGTAGGGGTCACCTCTAGTCCTATCTACCCAATGGATGGTTCTTATATCTCTGTGTGGATACTGACGAGGACGTCAGTTACTTAAGTTGGGGAGATTGTGATGACCCACTTAAGTAGTAATAAGTGAAACTCTTAAACATCGAGGCACTTTTTCAGATAACGGTGGAGTTCCTGATAAGAACTCTAAAGTTAAGCATGCTCAGGTGGGAGCACTCTCAGGATGGGTGACCTGCTGGGAAGTTATCTTCTAAGGGCAAAACTGTGAGGTCTTTTCAGCCAAAACGGACAATACCTTGGTGCTTAAGAGTTTGGGCTGTTACAAATGGTATCAGAGCAAACCATAGGGTGTCAGATAGGAGCTAAGTGTCATACAGGGCAAAGTATTACTTCATGTGAGCAGCCTCTTGAACCCATAATAGTTAAGGTGCTACATGGTTGTGGGTACCTCTTGCGCCTATAGGGGTCACCTCTAGTCCTATTTACCCAATAAATGGTTCTTAGATCTGTGTGTGGATACTGACGAGGACGTCAGTTACTTAAGTTGGGGAGATTGTGATGACCCACTTAAGTAGTAATAAGTGAAGCTCTTAAGCATCGAGACGTCTTTTCAGATAACGGTGGAGTTCCTGATAAGAACTTCAAAATTAAGCGTGCTCAGGTGGGAGCACTCCCAGGATGGTTGACCTGCTGGGAAGTTATCTTATAAGGGCAAAACCGTGAAGCCTTTCCGGCCAAAAAGGACAATACATTGGTGCTTAAGAATTTGGGCTGTTATAGTAATGCCCTGTCCCATCGACATGCGGAACAGAAAGAAAGATAATGACAATATAATTGGCATCAGAACTGTGCATTACTTGGGAAAAACTAAACTTTCCTAAATTTGGCATGTTATTGGATACTAATTCTTAAGATAAGTATAATATCCTTATCCTAAGTATTAATTAAGGTACTTATACATATTAACTTAAGAAAGGATAATAAGGAAATATCTAATATATAGGAGTATTCTATATGAGTTTCTTGCTGATCATATCATAATACCAAGTATAAGTAGTATTAATAATAGAGTGTGTAAGCCTTAGCATTCATCCATAATATTCATCACAGAAGCTAAGTAGGAACATTTATCTCACAAAAGAAAGAAAAATATATCCAGAGCTAATTATTATAAACCATAGCTTAAAATAAAATGAGCAGTAAATGTCTCTAATCTCATAGAAAAAAGATAAACTAAGCAAGTAAGTAAAAGCTGTGTTGGCTATTACTCCTCTTGCCCCTTCTGGATCTCTTAAGATTCCTCCAAAGCTGTCTTCACCGATTACTTAGGATTTGACATTATCAGTTTCACAATGTCAAGGCCCCAACCAAAAAGAGAAAATCTTATTAGACAATAAGTCTAAGTATATTTTAAGCTACAATTATCTTTTTCTTACAATTTAAGGGATTTTACTCAACATTAATAAAACAAAAATCAAACTGCAGAAACTGAAGTAAACTGAAATTGAAAATTTAAGCACTGTAACTGAAAGCAGAAAAGCTGTATCTAAACAAAATACAGAAATCGACCGAAAAGAAACTGTAAACTAAAATAACTGAAGATAAAATCGTGCTGAATGTTATGGTGTATGCAGCTGAATATGCCACTGAGTATACCACAACTATGCGTAACCTTGATGCCACATAACATCTCTCAATTCCTAGGTGAGCAGAACCACTCCGCTAATATATCATAGGTGAGCAGAACCGCTCTGCTAATGATATGATATGCTTATGTCATTTATGATATGCTAAGGAGTTTAACACATATAGTACTTTCAAATCATCAAAATCAGAAGATAAATAATAAAAGTAAATATTCCTTCTTGTTGTCTAAATATTTAACCTATTCCCTTTACTATGCACATTTACTTTGGATGCTATATAACTCCGAATATTTAATCGTATGAGCTATATAATTCAAATTTAATTTTGCTGAAGTCAAATTTTACTCAAACTATACTTTCATAGCACCCTAATTTGTTAGATGTTTAGGAGTACATCTACATGATTAGTATGTCCTAAGAAAGGTGATTTTAAATGCTTAGTTTATTTAACTGCACTTATCAATGCGCATAAAAATAAGGGATATAATCATTTTACAGTTTATTTTCTCAAATTAAACTGTTCAATCCCCAAGTTATGACTTACTTTGAACTTGGGATATTTAACTTGAACGAAATTGTACTTATCTAGTTACTTAAGATAAGATTAGAGCTTTACAATTCTATTTAGGATGAATCATCTAATTTCATATCCTACTGAATCAAGTTAGCTTTATGGATATGAACTATCATCTTCATATGATAATACTAATGTTAACAATACTTATAATTCTAAGTTGACTAATTTAGAAGTCAAGGAACTCCAAATAGTGAGATCCAATCTCCATTATGATAGGTTCTACTCAAATGGCTCCAAAGAAGTAACATATAAGTCATTTAATTTAGGTTAGTTACCACAAATAAACAACTCAATCTAAATCTCTTTAGATTATCTCACCGCAAGGCATAAGATCAATCACCTAAGGTTGATAAGGTTCATCAAAAATCCTAAAATTGTATTTTAAGCTTTAACCCATCTAATAAAAAGTGTGAAAACTCACATAGTGATCAAAAATAGTTTCTTATCAATCTTTAAGAAGCATTTCCCTCTCCATCAACTTGTTATATTGTTTGATATTTTTCTCCGGACATGAATGAAAAATTCAGGCATCTAATTCTCTTCTTGTAGATAATGACTCTCTGGTTTTAGATTCCACTGAATTTGATACCATGCTTACATGATCCAACAAGTCCAGTTTCAGAATCTGATTCCATAGCCTCTATATTAGTAAACATCAAACGGCTTATATTTGCAGAATAAAGAATCAGGAATTATACTAAGAAATGGCAAAAATTGAATTGATGCGCTATTTTTTCTCTCTGCTCTCTGGTATGTAACTGAAAAGCTCAAGTTGAAGCTGAATGCCAAATCAATCAGTTAGTGGAGCAATAGATAGATAAGAAAATCTAAAAAGGCTGATTTGATTTCACTTGCCTTTGATTTGCAGTTCGCTGCTATAAATACTCTATTGAAGAGAACAAATTTCTCCAGAGAAGAGAAGTTCGCAGGAAATTATTAGCCTAACCAGAGAGTAAGGATTCATATATACATACATGGCTTCCACAAAGGCAGAGAGGCCCGTTGAAGCTAAGACAAAGCCTGCTTCACCAAAGCCAGCCCCTAAGAAGACAGAACCAAAGCCCCGCGCGCCAGGGAAGAAGGTTCAGGTATTCTATCATTTTTATACCTTGTTTAATATTGCTAATCTTATAATTACTCTGTTAATCTTTGCTTATATGTTAAAGTTTAAGATTAATATTTGAATTTAATGTTTTCATGAAAAATAAATATATCTTCTTCGACAATCGTATTCAGTCAATTATAGAAAAAAATGAAATTCATGCTAATTAAGCTCTATGTTCCCATTACGCAGGCTAAAGTCAGCAAAGCAGCAGCAAAGAACTAAGAAAATCCGAATAAATGCAATATATATATGCATGGAGTGATGCTTATATTATATATTTATTTTTATTGTCACTTTATTCCATGAAATGATGTTTGTGTACTGATATATTGTATTATCTCGTTGAATGTAATGCTTATGTTTGTATTTATTTAAGGGTATTGAAGCAGCTTTATAAATTTCTAAGTTAATAATTTTTTCATGGATTCAAAGCCCTCAAGAAATTCATCTTTTAGATAAAAATCTTATTCATTCATTATTTTTTATAAGTTATTTGGGAGCAAATATATATTTTTTCTAAATATCTTCATGATTGTACCTATTGAAGATATTCAGGAATAATGGTCAAATATTATGCATAATTATAGAGAATCTTTAGTTATTATATAAAATAAACGAGCATCCTCTTCACGTCTTCTCTTTTGAAGAGAATCATATCTATGGCTAACGCAGCAAGGCCTTCATCACTTACATATGAACAATGTAATACCCAACAGCGACAACAACCACAATATGGTAATACTGCTCCGTTAACAAACTTTGCAGATAAGAGTATTTCTTTAACCACCGAGTGGGTTATAAACAATGGTGCTTCATATCATATGATTGGAAATAAACACATGCTAGATTCAGCTCATCATGTGTATAACCATATACCCATTCAAATTCCATATGATAGTTTTCTACTAGTAACACATATTGGTTCCATGAACTTATCCCCCAACATAAGGCTTGATAATATGTTATGCTTACCACGTTTAACTTGTAACATTTTGTCAGTGGCAAATCACCAAAGATCTCAATGGTTTAGTCACTTTTTTTCCAAACCATTGCATTTTTATGAACTTGGACTCTATGAGACATATTGGAGTGGTGAGTTGTGTAATAGGTATATCAAATGAAGTTTAATAGGAATGCAATGGATAATCATGGAACTTCCAATGAAGATGCAATACTTTGACATATATGAATGGGGCACCCTTCCTATCACCGCTTAAAACTTATCTCTGATCTTTGTTTACCCTCAAATCTAAAATATATATGTGATGATTGCCATCGGGCTATTCAATCTAGATTGCCTTTTCCTATTAGTATGAATAAAATTACAAGACCTTTCTCTTTAATTTATGTAGATATTTGGGGACATTGCACTACACCCTCTTTAAGTAGTGCTCTTTATTTCTTAACCATTGTTTATGACTTTTCTCGAGGGACTTGGGTTTATTTAACACAAATCAGGAGCGTATACTTATCAGACTACCTTTTGTAGTATTGTGAATACTTCATTTGAATATAGTTTTCAAGTTCTTAGAAGTGATAATGGAGTGAATTCACTTCAATGCAATAAAAGAATCTTTTCACAAATATGACATTTTATTAGTTATCCTTTGTCCTCCCATTCATTTATCATATAATTGTTTTTATGCTTCTCACAAAGCCTTCTTAGCTGCTATAACATGCATTGATGAACCTACTAGCTATGATGAAGTTATTAAGAATTATCATTGGCATCAAGCGATGAAGCAAGATTTTGCAACTTGGGAGAAAATTAGACTTGGACTAGGAAGAACTTCCTCCAGGAAAGCATGCCATAGACTCAAAGTGGATATACAAGGTCAAGTACAAATCAGATGGCATTGTAAAGCACTACAAAGCATGATTAGTTGTGAAAGGGTATTCTTAATTTGAGGAAATGGATTATGTAATAGTCATAATAAATAAAAGATCTAATTAAACAAAAATTAGGATCTCGAACTAGTATAGAATTTGGTTAAACCAAATATATTATTAAATATATTATATTTTTGTAATCGTAATGCCCAAGTTTAAGAGCAATATGGATAATTGATACTCTTAAATTGATTTCTATAAATTAAAAATTCAAAATTTTTAAAAAAATTAAATATAAGTCTAAATTTAGTAATTTATTATTACCGTTGGATTGAGAATATTTATATATATAGCCATATAAATGTTTCACCAAAATCGGAGCTCCGGATTAATTGTAATTAATTTTTGAAATTTTAATCTTCAAAAATTAATATAAAATATAATATAGCTTAAAACTAAGAAACTTTATTATGTGTGTATTCATCTCATCAAGATATACATCATTGTCAAGTTTTGTTAAGTTATGTTACTTTTTAGTAAGTTTTCTCATCGCTAAGTTATCTTTTATTTAGTAGCTTTTTTAGTAAGCTACTTATTATAAAGACCCAAGTCATTATTAGAATAATTATGACTAAATTTGATTCAAAATTAATGATTCAAAGTAACTTAAAATTAGGGAAAATTAAAAATGCAGTTGGATATAAAATATTTTTGTGATCATAATGCTCAAATTTGAGAGTAATCTGGATAATAGATACTCGTGAATTAATCTTTAATTTATTTAAATTCAGTAAATTGGGAAAATCAAATATAATTCCAAATTCATCTATTTTAGTGCCGTTGGATTAAGAATATTATAAAAATGCTACACAAAAAGTTTTATCGAACTATAGATTGACCATAATTAAATTTTTGAAATTTTTATCTTCATAAATTAATAATAATCTTAAATAATTATCGTTGTTGATTAAAATAATTATTTAAGATAAATATGAAATGCTAATAATTATAATTCATCATCCATATTATTATTGTTTTTTCTATAATAATAATAATAATGATAATGCTAAAAGAAATATTTTGACAATAATAAAGAAAATGATAATAATAATAATAAAAAAATATAAATAATAATTATAATAATCATAAATAATTATCTTATTGATTAAGATAATTACTTAAGGTTGACCAATGGCTAGCTGGCCACGACGTGACCGTCGACTACATGATTATGAAAGGGGGTTGCAAGCGCGTGCTAAAAGGTGCCCAGTCAGTGTCGTGCAACGCGTGCCCTGGGGAACGCAACAATGGGGAGGGGTTCGGATTATGGAACTCTACAATTAGGTTTTTTTTTTCTTGAGATGAATACATAGTTGTGCTACATCTCAATAGAGTCATGATCAATATATAAACAGCTAATGCTGGATTAGTCTTACTAACCAAACATCAAGTTGTTACATTAGGTCTCTCACAAGAACACGATCTTAAATGATGCTGATTAATGGTGTTGGATGGGACCCATCCTTTCCCACCTTCTTTCATACTTATATTAAATAAGAAAAAATAACTACTAAACATTTATTAATTATGTAATTATTTTAACCATTGAATATTTAAAATTTAAATAAAAAAACATTAATCTCTTAATTACAATACTATTTAGAGATCATTTCCAATTATTTGCTATTTAGACTCGTTGACGTGGCACAAAAAACTCATCCAATAAAATTTAGATATTATTTAAATACAAACTTTAAAAATAATGTTTAGTTATTTATATTAAAATAATATAACTATTATTTTTTAAATTTGTATTGAAATGATGCTAAAATCTCATTAGATGAATTTTTCTGAATGCTATGTCTAAAAGAACCTCAAAATTTATATGAAATGACAGCTATCCACTAGCTACTCGAAAAAAAAACATTTCATACTAAAATTATTTAATGTTTCCAACAATTTTCTTAAGTTATTATTAATTTTTAATAAATTTTTAATTATGATTTTAACTAATAAATAATATTTATTATAAATTAAATATTAATTTTAAATATTTTAATAATTTTAGAGTATTAAAAAAAGTTATATTTAGCAGCTCAACGAAATAAATGTGGGCTGATTTTCAGCATAACATTTTTCTTAAGCTAATATTGGTACTATTTGTTTGGGATGCGACGTTGCTTCAAAAAAAAAAATAAAGAAAAATGTTTCAAGGAAAAATAAATTTGCATGATATTACTCTTTTTTTATTTAGAAAAAAAATAAAATTAAATACAATTTTATTTATTTATTAACCGTTAAAAATACATATTTTAAGAATAACTTAGTTTTTGTAAACTTATATCATCTTATAAACAATAAAATGAAAACCTTATGATATTCTATGTGTAAATATATAATTAATGTATTTCATTTTTTTGCTTTGTCAATATATAAAAATATAAAGTTTGTTTTTTGATTAGTGATGTATCCTATGATGTATATAAGTACAAGTATAGTATTTTCATTAATAATCAAGAGAAATGTTATTGATATGGTATCTAAGAAAATTAATTGAACAGCTACTTGAAAAGTTGAACCGCTGCAGCGTGCCACAGCGAGTTGCAGCGTCATTTCGGGAAAACCATATGAAATCAAGGAATAAATTAATTGAATAGTGTTTTCTAAAATTAATTCGCCACAGCGCCTGAAAGCGCTGCCGCGCGCCGTAGCATTCAGCTCTCGGATCAGGAAGAACTTTTGTAACTAGGTATGAATCTTAGCTAATCCTTCATAACCTTAGAAGTTGATATTGACACCTCGTGATAGAAATCACCTAAAACATCTAGAATGAAATTTCTCTCTTGCAGTAGAACTCAATATTGAGTGATCTTTTGATCACATCCTTGGAGCCTTGTGTATGACTCACCTATTTAGAGTGATAATTAATAGCTTTGATGAATCATTGTTGATTAAATATAATCTTCTGAACCCAGATTATTAGTTGGGTATAGTAGGATATACCTATAGTACTGGATTATTTCAATAGTATTTGGGAATGGTTGAGTCACTCTAAGTAAGATTTATCTTTGTGCCATCCTGCGGGCTTAGACAGATACAATCTCGCCTCGAGTAAATCGATCGATCCTAAGAGTGTTATAAAAATAGACTCATTTCTTAGTTTGATTAAAATACAAATCGCAATCGAGTGATGCCTCCTAGTGAAGAGTGCTTCAATAGGTATGTCTTAAACAAACTAAGTAATTCGAGTCATCCTTTTTAAAACACTAAGTGTAATTGTGAGTTGGGCATCTTAATGACTTAGCTTGAGATACAAATCATTATCGGGTGATGCCTACTATCGAAGATTACTTCATTAGGGTGGCTTAATCAAACTAAGTGTTAAGGACCACATTTCTTGTAAGTATGCTAAATATGTGTATACAATCATTATACCTAATGATTTTTTAAGTAAACTCTTAGCTTTAACTAATTATCGAAATTAGAATTTATGAGCCAGAATCCTTTTAGCAGGATTTAGCACAATTGAGACCTTGAATTCATTATCAGATTTCAAAGTATTTCTAGATTTTTGAATTTAACTCATGTAGCTTAGAAGCATGAGCATGAGCATAAACATGATGTTTGAGTATCAGTAATAATGTATGAGTATCAGTGGTGATTTACGAATTACGGAATATTATATACATTGATTGAGGAATTTTAGGATGCATCGGCATCGCAGTTCCCAACTGGATGTATGTATACATTAAACCGTATGACTCATAGTAGTTCAGTGATATTTTGGTTGCATATCAGTAACATATAGTATTGTGGCATATTCATATGCACAGTTTTAGTGGCATACAGCATAGTTTTACATGCTATCGCCTAGTGTAACAACCTAAGTTATTACCAATATCAATTATGACTAATCTTAGTCTTAAACTTAGTCCTAAATGCTAATTAAGTCATTATGAGCCAACCACCAAGATCCAGTCCAAACTAGAGATCAAACGGATCAAATCCTTATTTTGAGAATTTCAGGAACCTCAGAAATTGACCTATTTATTTTGACCTCCGATCGAAAAATGGACTTCGCCATTGCGTTCATTGCCCTCAGATTAGCTAGGGGTGAAGTTTTGGTGGCAATCGAAAGTCGTCAAAATTTGACGAAAATCTTAATAATATTTAAATATCTGGAAAATGAGGAAATTAAATACTCGTCGAAATCAAAATCCGACTTCGTCGTTGCGTTCCTCACCCCTCGATTAGCTAGGGGTGATTTTTTGGAATTTTTTGGAAAATATTAAACCATGTATTTTTAATTAGAAAAATTTTGTCTTAAATTATTTTAAATATAAATAAAAAAATTAAAGTTTCTTTAATCTTCTTCCTTAATCCCCAAATCACGCCTGCCCTAAAAAAAATGCACGAGCCCCTCCCATTCACACGCCTCCTCAAACCGCACGCATCTCCTCCCCTCGCGCGACACGCGTCGCCTCACCTCCTCACAACCTCCGCCTCTCTTACCCTAAATGGCGTGCCTTCTCCTCTCCTCACGGTCGAGCTCCAACCAGCCGACTACTATCTCCTTCCAGGAATGGCATGTGGCCGACGCTCTCCCCTCTCCTCAAGAACGGCGTTCGGCAGCGAGGAATCGTCGAACCCCCTTCGACGCCATCTAGGTACCCCACCTCCTACTCTCATTACTCTAAGCAATGTTTCATTCTGCAGTTGCTGATAATTGTCTGTTAAAGCAAGATGCAATATGGATTTATATCGACCAGTACGTTACTTCCCATTTCAAGAATTCGCAAGATTTATAAGGTTCCTTCGAAAGCATAGTATCAGTGCTGTCCAATAAACTTAATTCATAATTTCTTTTAGCTTCATTTTTGTCAAACCTCCAATAGATCGATACTTGAGTTAGGTGTTAATGATAAATTTTCTTTCTTTTATTTAATATTCTACCCTAATTTCATTTCCTGCAATATTTCTTATACCTCAGGATGTATTAAGTTTCTTTAATTTTTCTTATGCACTAACCCTCTTCAATATGCAACCGATTATTATCTAAAGGAAATCCCTGTATCCTCTAATTTAGAGATGAATCTCTAATTGCTGATAAACTCGATCTAATGAACGTCGAGTTCGATCTGACTTTCTTCAATACATGAATCTGAATAAACGATTATTGATTAGAGTATTGGCATGTTGCAAGGTGTCGCATGAGATAAAACTATAATCAAATGATACTCAATAAGTGTAACGATGAGTTATGCTTGGAGTTTGTTTAAGACTATAGAAATGTTATGACTCAAATCAAAGCTATCATAAGACAGTATATACGCAAACCATGTTATAAATTAAAAGTTTAATTTGTGCAATCTTATGAGTATTAAATATTAATGAATATTTGAAAATTCATGTCTAAAGAGATGAAGCAAAAAAAAAAAAAAGAGAGTCCGGTTGGGAGCTAGATCACCTCTAAAAGCGACACACCACATTGCTTGAATATTGTGAAAACGGTGCAAATGCCGTTACATTGGCATCCGAGTTAAACAAACAAGAATTCCCTTATTCTAGATGAATCTTTTTATCTAAGTTATGATTATGTAGTTCATTATTGTAGAATTTGAATTATAGGCGTTAAATTTATTGTCATGTTATTACACATTCGAGCTTATCAAAGACTGTCAATTTGATACAACCTTCAATTCATCACGTTATGTCTCATATATTATACAAGTGTCGAAATTTTATTTAGGTCTCATGGTTCTCATCTCTCAAAACTCTATTTAGACACCAATGTCCAACCGCAACTCTTCCCATTACTATCCATAAAATCTATCTAACCCTTTCACTAACCACCAATCTTCTTTTTAATCTAACTCCCACCCCATTCAAGGGATTTGTGCATGCATATCACAATCTTCCTTTTAATTTACAAATTTTACACAATTTTTTTTGATATTATAACAAAATAACCTCATTTTCAAAATTGTAGCCTAACACGAATCTTATGATATTTGCATTTCTTTTCTTCATCCGCAACTCAAATTCTGAATAGGATTTAATAAGATTTTTGAAGAGAATTGTCTTTCCTAATAAGGGAAGGATAAAGAAGATCTCAGTAAACTCAATCAGTCTTTTGTCATGATCGTCATCTCCTCCCTTCGATTCAAACAATTCGGCCTTAGATATATACGTCTATGTATATATATATATATACTTATTCCTATATATATATCTAATTAGCTGCTATAAGCCATCGTTAAGTAATTAAGATTGTGTTAATGATATTTAACTTAAAATAATAATAGAAATATATTTGTATATGCTTATGCTCTTTATAATTAAGCTAAATATTAAACCTGCATAAGGGATTATATGAACTGGCATGTACTAAATATGTATATATATATATATATATATATATATACATGCTAATTAAGTATATATATATACACCTATGTATACACGGAGGTTATATGTATCCAAATAATTTCAGCTAAACATTTGGGATATACACAATTAGCCAAATCTCATACTTTAAATATCGCTTATATGCCAAATTGTATATATATATATATATGAGGTAATTAAGTACCTTGTGAATTTAACTTACATCAATTATAAAATAGTAACTAAACTCAGTTAATATTGATTAACTAAAGAAAGCAGCTAATCCTAAATACATGGGTATATGAATAGATATGTATACACTAATAATTAAGAAATTATTTGCACATAAACACTAATTTGATGCGAAGGAGGGGCGGCAGTATAGTATATTAAAACGGGTTTGATTGTAAGCATGTGATGAATCTATATGCGTAACTAACTGTGCATAAACGGTTAAGTCATTAAATAAATTATTGGTAATTAAAGTAGATAATCTAATTCTTAAATTAACTTAAATAATTTGAAAAATTGTAAGTTAAAATACAAATATAATATACTTGCATATTGGTAATTACCTTATATGAATGCAATTATATGATTATTATTAGTATACTTATATCTATAAATCTGGCATAATAATGGTGGGTATAGTTAGCAGTAATTAATTAATTATTAGCTAGCCTCGTAGCAATTTAGCAATAAAAACAAATTGATCAATAATTTTAGTTTGGCATAAAACTTCTCCAAGCACTAGGTGAACCATCTTCAAACCTTGAATATATGTAATACAATGGGGTAAATTAATCAATAGTATTAACCTACTAAAGTTTAAGCAGTGAAAATGTGTCCTAATTACTATAGCTTAATCGCCGTCTTAAATTGATCAAGATAATTAAAATGATTAACACTAATCGTATTAGTTTAGAGTGTTAACATTAATTTACAGCTAGAGGATTTATTAGTGCTAATAAATTTATTTGATCAATGAACTCTTAGAATAAGCGAATTAGTTAGTATGTAACAGTAGTTGGTTCAATTTAATTAGTTCAAAACTCTTAAAACTTCCATAATTTAGGCAATTGACCTCAGAATGCAGTGTTCTTGGACTCTATGGAATCCTTAAACAATCACCAATAATAAACTACATAAAAATTTAGGTTTCAGTAGAGTGAAAATTTCTGAAATACCCTTAAATCAAAAACCTTAATTTGAACCTGTAGGATCCGTCTATCGTCCAAATTGGACGTACTTACTGTCTATCTTCAAGTTAGATAATAATGAATCTCTTGGATATAAGAAAATTCAGTTTGTACCCTTAAGTCAAAATTTGACTTTTAGACCTTTAAAGTAAGAGCAAAATAGTTATTTTATCATAAGATTTGATTAAACACCCATAACCTCTAATTAACATTCCAAAACACTAAAACCAATATTATAATTGTATTAGTGACACTTAAGCAAGCAAAATCAACTATTAAATTAGATTCCAGGATTTCCTTAAGTCTTTAACACTACACCCTAAGGACCCTTCTTGAGATTAGGACTAGATCTTAGGTTAGAGTTCATTTATTGGGTAAATTGAGTTACCCAATGGGTGAAACCTTGGTTTTATTAGTTTCTAGACTTTTCTTTTATTTTACAACTTATTTTAATTATTTTGTCTTTTAATTTTAGATTTAAGATAGGAGATTCATCCTATTAAGTTTGATTACTTAATAGGATTGGCCTTAACTAGTAGATCACTTATAGAATGAAACCTAGAACTTATGTCTTATCCTTTTTGGGTTATGTGATTAAACCTAAATCTCGTAGTGTTTAATTCATAATCTATAGGCTTAGAAGATCTTAGATAGAACATCTAAATTCACTAAAATTAGGACGTATGATTTATTGATTCAACTCATAGTCGTCTATCTGATTAAACTAGATTAGAACTTGATCAGTTCTAATCCTTTTTAACTTATAAGGATGAATTTCTAAATTACACTTGATAGTAGGAAAATGGTGATCCTGAACTTGTATAACTTGGAATAGTTAGAATGGATAAATTAGAAAATAAATGATATCACCATATTTAGTAGAGTCCCTTGCTTCTATTTGATGATTGTTGCTACGCATTCCTTATATTTTTGTGCCTTAATTCCTTGAGCATATCATATAAGATCTTTGATGCATAAATAAAATGTTAGGAAAATATGGAAACTCCTTAGATTCTTTATGAAAATATTAAAGTGATTAATGAAAAGATAATAGTTATATGTAGTTGAGCTGTCTCTCAGATATGTCCTTATTGACTAGTCTCCTTATGTCACTACGGGAAGGACTTTGTTTTGTTGTGTGCCTAGTGCCTAGCCTCCTTATATCGCTAGGGGTACACCGTTGGTGCCTTAGCCATACTGGTGCTAAGATCCTTCGATTACTTTTGTGTGCCTAGTGCCTAGCCTCCTTATGTCGCTAGGGGTACACCGTTGGTGCCTTAGCCGTACTGGTGCTAAAATCCTTCGATTACTTTTGTGTGCTTAGTTGCATAGCCTCCTTAAATTGCTAGGGGTACACAGTTTTGTGACTTAGCCGTGATGGTGCTAAGATCTTCTGATATTCGATGGGCTAGATTAGCTCTTTTCTGTATGGCAGATTATACACAGATGTTCATATGTATGCTGTTTGATGTTTTGTTTAATTTTTTAGCATTTTATTCAGTCAGCCATTTTCTTTATACTGCTTATATATTTTAGGATGTTAGAATTTTGCCACTATTTATATGTATCATTGCTGAGTTATTTTATCTTAATTTGCATATATCTTTTGATCACCAGCATGTTTAGGATGTAGTATTTATTTTCCAGTACTTGTTTAGTTATTTACATTCATATGCCTTGCCTTGTATAGCTCGCTTTTGAGGCACGTTTTAGCCTCCTTTTGCTTAAGTTATAAATGTTATTTATAGCTTTTCCTCTTTCTTATTGTATTGCCAGTCGCTCCTTTATATATTGTTTCTTAGGAAAAATGTGTAAAGAGGTGATATTATAAAACATATAAAAATGTATCAGCCTAAAATGTACTTAGATAAATTTTCTAACACAAGATTTTTTTTTTTTTTGGCTGGGGCCCTACATTATGAAACCGACAATGGCAGATCCTCTTCAGTTGGACGATCAGGATCTTGGTGTGGAGCCATATCTGGAGGAGGAGCCTGTGGAAGAAGCAGTTATTTAGTCTTTCCTTTATAAGTGAGGATGAGTGCACTTTATCTTCATTATTTCGAACTTAAATTGATGTAATAATACATGTACTTATGACTGTGTATTTGGATTCTATGCTTATGTTCTGAGATGTATTTCATTATATTTATAATGTGATGCTTGGATGTTTCTTATCGTAAATCGGTTCCGCACTCTGTAATGAATTCTTATTAAGTGACTGAATATTTGATTCTATGCTTACTCCTTCCATTATTAGGTGGATTGTGAATTTCATCCTAATCCAATAATAAGTGAAGGGTTAGTTAGAGTGACACACCACCCCTTAGCTTAATCTTGTGGATTAAGGGGTGGGGCGCCACACTCAGTTTCATATCCATTACTATTTTTATTTACTTTTAGTATTCAGTTTTCAGTATAGCTTTACTTTACTTTACTTCAATTTTATATGATTTTTTACTTTCAGTTATTTTTACAGTATTTTTGCATATTTAATTACATTATGTAAATATTAAATGAATAACTAGAATTGTTTAGATTAGTTTCGATGTGTTAGACTTATTGTCTAACATGAGATACTTTTGAGATCCATTAATTTGATAGATCTTGAGCAGTATATTGAGCCAGGTCAGGAGAACACCTAGGAGATTCAGGAGGAGCCTGTGGAGCACTAGCGGACTCTCCTCCAATTTCACTACTTTTCAGCTTAGTTTATTTCAGTTCAGTAATTAGCCTTTATTCTGTATTTCAGTAAACCGTTTGTAATAATTCTGGATATATTTTCTTTTCTTTTCTGAGATGAATGTTTTATTCAGCTTCTTTGATGAATATTTCTGGATATTTGTTTTAGCTTTCACACTCTGTTATATACTACTTATGCTTAGTATTATGATGTAATAAGTATACTAAAAATACTGAAATCTTATACATATATTGGATTCTTTATGTGTTTTACAACCAATGTATATATTGGTCTAATACTTAGAATAAGGATATCACTCTTACCTTAAGTATTAGTTCTCAGCCCTCATTGAGGTTGAGTCAGCAGCCCTTCAGATGGGTTTAGTTCCAGTTGTTTGGGGAGATAGGATATTGTAATAATCCAAGATTGTTACCTAGCTTAATTTTAGCTTGATCATATCTTAATAATTATTCCATTAAGCTCATCTAGCAATTAGATCCAAATCCTAAAAATTTAGAGCAATTCGGAGCTCAATCGATTGTTCTGGATTATTTTAATATTTAAATAATTAGAAAATTGAGGTATTAAATTTGACCTTGAAATTAAAATCCGACTTCACTATTGTGATCGTCACCCCCAAATTAGCTAGGGGTTATGTTTTGGACGCGTTTGGAAGTCATTGTATTTTCGCAAATATTTTAATATAATTAAATGCACCATAAAATAAAATAATTAAATAATCGTCAGAATCAAATTCTGACTTCGCCGTTGATTTCTTCACCCCCAAATTAGCTAGGGGTGAATTTTTGGGAATTTTTGGAAGTGCATTTCAAAAATATGAATTTTTAAATAATTAAGGAAAATAATAAGTAAATATTCAGTCCCTAAATTGCAAAAGCGCTGTAGCGCGCTATCGTGCGCCACAGTGCGTCATAACGCCCATAAACTTATAAAATTTCATAGAATTGGCTGAAATGGCCAGAACTTCTTTGTTTTTGCATTTTAAGGTCCCTAGGACTCTAGTGGGACTGAATTATATCAAATTTGAACTTAGTTTAATTAAAATTGAGCATTGCATAAAATCCTATGTGAAAATTAAGTTTAAAACTTTGTCATTTTTAATAAGTGCTCAAAATATATTATGTATCTTAAACGTCTTGTGCCAAATGCTAAATAATAGAATCCTTGAATACTTGTGTTGAATAGGTATATCTTAAAAATAAATGGTATGAAACCTAAGTCTTTTTGGTTTGTAATCAAGTGCTAATTCCTTTGCTTTGATTTAAAATTTTGTTAGCCTTAGTTACCTTCTATGTTATGTGATCTGTATATTTATATACTTTCATAATATTAGGAAATATGTTAGAGAACTCAAAATATTTATTTGGACACCTAAATTTGCTTAAATTGACATTAAACTGTATTTAAACATAAGAATCTTGATAACTTGATGATACTTAATCTAAGCCTAAAATTGCCATCAATAATATACTAATAAACATTGATTTGTCATTGATCTTTAAATTAACCTTTGATTTTAATGGTAGAAAGGCTAGGGGTTAAACCCTAACTTATCTTGATTAAGACCTAAACCTTAATCACTTAATGAATAAACTTGATTGTAAGATAATTCAACTTATATTATTTTAATAATACATTTGATTTATTATTGATCTTAAATCCTTAAATTAGAAGTGCTAAGGTTAATATTAAATCTATGTGATTGAATAATCTGAATCTAAACTTTAAATCCTTGATTTTCTCCTATATAAGACTATTAGCATAAAGATGAATAATAAAATTATAATGATTGATAAAATGATCTAACTCTAATAATATCCTTGATTTTATCCCATAATTATAGAATAAAAAATGGTTAGATGAACTTTTAGTTATCTAGCCTGATCACTTTAATCCAAGTATATTAAGTAAACTCTAAATGTTAACTTAAGAAGTAGAAAATTGAGATTATAAGGGTTATGCTTTAGGATTGTTTTTGAAATATTTAATGACCTTAATTAGTGATACTTTGAGGTAGGAAGAGCTTTTGTAACTTATTGAGGTAGAAACTTAGATGATCCTTTATAATTTTAGAAGTTAAACTTGATACCTTGTAGTAGGAGTCACCTAAAATACTTAAAATGGGACTTATTCCTTATGGTAGCAATCTACATTGAGTGATCTTTGATCATATCCTTGGAGCCTCATGTAGGACTCACCCATTTAGAGTGAGGATTAATAGCTTTGATAAATCCTTATTGATTAAATAGAATTGTATAAACTCAGATTATTGGTTGAGTGTAGTAGAGTATACCTATAGTACTGGGTTATTTCAGTAGTTTTTAGGATTGGTTGATTCACTCCAATGTGGACTTATGATCAGGTGCTATCCCAAGAGATTAGATGAATACAACCCCGTTAGAGTAAATCTTCCAAGACTAAGAGTGTTATAATTAGTGAACATGATCCTTAGTTTGAGATAAACTACGATCGGGTTCTGCCTCTTATCGCAGTGCACTTCGATAAGTGCAGTTTAAGCAAACTAAGTATCTCAAGTCACTTTGCGTAGAACACTAAGTATGCTTATAATTAAGATATTTAACGACTTAGCTTGAGATGTAAACTGGGACCGGGTTCTGCCTCCTATCATAGCGTGCTTCGATAAGTGCAGTTTAAACAGTAGGGTTAAATCCACCTTTCTTGCAAACATGCTAAATATGTGTATATAATCATCCAAACTAATAATTTTTAATTAAACTCTCAACTTTAACCAATTATCGAAGTTAGAATTTTAGGAGTCAGAATTCTTTTAGCATGATTCTGCACAATGGAGACATTGAGTTCATCATCAGATTTCAAAGTTTTTTTCTAGATTTCTGGATTTATCTCATGCAATTTAGAAGCATGAGCATGAGCATAAGCATAAAATATGAGTATCAGAATGATGTATGAGTATTAATGATGATTTATAGGTTACAAAATGTTGTATACATTAACTGGGGAATTTCAGGATGCATTGACATCATAGTAAACTGTATTCTCAACTGGATATATGTATACATTGGACATCATTACTCATAGCAGTTCAGTGATATTTTGGTTGCATATCAATAATATACAGTGTTGTGGCATATTCAGATGCGCAGTTTCAGTGGCATACAACATAGTTTTTTAGATGATTACTTAGTTTCAGATTCATTACTGTTTTAGTTTATTTTCTATATTCAGTTTATAGTTCAACTTTACTTTACTTACTTCAATTTTGTACAGTTTTATACATTTTTATGCTTTCAGTTATCTTTACAATATTTCTACAGATTTAATTACATTATATAAATGTTAAATGAATAAATAAAATTATTTAGATTAATTTTGATGCGTTAAACTTATTGTCTAACATGATGTACTTTTGGGATCCAGCAATTTGCTTGATCTTGAGCAGTATATTGAGCCAGGTCAAGAGGACACTCAGGAGATTCAAAAGGAGCCTGTGGAGCACTAGCGGACTCTCCTCCAGTTTCACTACTTTTCTGCTTAGTTTATTTTAGTTCAGTACTTAGCCTTTATTCTGTATTTCTATAAATCATTTGTAATAATTCTGAATGTATTTTCTTTTCTTTTCTAAGACAAATATTTTATTTAGCTTCTGTGAGAAATGTTTCTGGATGTTTGCTTTAGCTTCTACACTCTGTTATATACTACTTATACTTAGTATTGTGATGTGATCAGTATACTAGAAATATTGATATCTTATACATATATTGAATTCCTCATGTGTTTTACATCTAATGTATATATTGGTCTAATACTTAGGATAAGATTACTACTCTTATCTTAAGTATTAGCTCTCAACCCTTCTTGAGGTTGAGCCAGCAGCCCTTCAGATGGGTTCAGTTTTCAACTATTTCGGGGAGACGAGATATTCCTCCCCGAGTGGCGCGCCGCTCCGCCACCAATTCGATTACGATTACCCCCTTTTGCGCGTTGTGACTAGGCAGAGCGTTACTGAAAGCATTTATAAAAATGCAAATGATGTTCATGCAATTCAATATTAACATAAGATACTCATCAACTATCCTATGTTCACCACATATGCCCAAGGTATAAAGCTTGAATACAATATAAGCAAAGCATCAATGTTCAAAATGAGTAAGAGACTCTATTAAAACACAAGTGATATCCAGTATTATCTAATTTACTCATTATATCTACTATAAGTTTCATAAGTTCAAGATCTCTAATTCCTACTATCGAGTGTAACTCAGATTTACGACCTTATAAATTGTAAGCAATTAGGACTAGCTAGGTTCTAATTTGATTTAATCAATGTCAACTATATATGTTAAATAAATAAATCAAATCGACCTATTTTGATGATTTAAGCAACCTAAGCCCATCTTGATTAAGCTCAAATCAAGATGGAAGGACTAATGATTAAACTCTAAATATTAGTGTTTAATCACTTAATCCTAAGGTGGTCCTGAAAGATTAAGTTTAAAACCTAATCTCAAGGATTAAGGATTAAGGTATATCCTATTAAGTAAAGTTACACTTAATAGGATGGATCTCTATTTTTAAATCTAAGGTTGAAAGATTAAACAATCATCAATAAATTATGAAAATCTATAAACTAGTAAAACCAAGATTTTACGCATTGAGTAACCCAATTTACTCAATGAATAAAGTCTCACCTAAGTCATATTCCTAATTCCTAAGGAATATATTAAGGGACTAAGAAAAATACTCAAGCTCTAATCCTAACTAATATTGAATTTAAAGCTTAAGAGAAAGATTAGAAAAGATAAGGGAGGCATGATGTGAGATAAAATTTTACATTATAAAGCTTAAAGTTAACTTAGCATTTTACTTAAGAAAAATTTTAGAGCTTAGAGGAGACATAATGTGAGATGAATCTCACATTATGTCACTTAATTTAATTATTTAAGGATAACTTAGAATTATTCTAGAAATCTAATTAGTAGCTTAAATTGAAAGAATTTGATTCTAAATTATTTTAATTACTTATTTTTAGTGATTAGAATATGGTTCTAAGGTTTAAAAGCACTTAAATCTAAATTTGAGCAAAATGACCATTTTGCCTCTACTTAAGGGTCTAAAAATATGCTTTTTGATTTAGAGCTCTGATTTAGAAAATTTTAGTAGCAAATGATTATTTACTACCTAACTTAAAGATAAATAGTAAGAACACTAAATTTGGATAAGAAATGAGCCTTATGAACTCAAATTAAGGAAATTGACTTATAAGGGAAAAATAATAATTTAACCTAATAAAGTCTAAACATTTATGCAATTTATTAATGTTTACTATTCAAGAATCTCATAGAGTTCAAGAACACTAATTTCTAAGGTCTAATTATTAAGTTATAAGCAAATCGATTTTGGAGTTTATTTATGAAAATTATAGCATCTTAAGAGGGGTCTAAAACCCAACTTTTTCATTTGAAGTCCAAATTCAACAAACTCAGTGGTTATAGCTTTCCTATAACACACTGATTACTTTAATTGGGAGTAAACCTAATTTGGATCTAATTTGGTTAAGTTATAACCTAATTAGTATTAAGGATGATTAGTGAGTGATTAGTAAAGTTAATCATAGAATCACTAAGTCAATTACACAAATAGGTTTTACTCTACTCTATGAGCTATCAAAAACTTGAATCACTTAATTTGGGTTGCTAATTATGCTAATATTCACTAATCAAATTTTAGAATAATTAAGGATAATTAAGAAATCTAATCACTAAAGCTTAAATATTTTTTGTAGTTTACTATTTATTAGGTCTTTCTGATCAATATAGTATATTGGAAGATATAATTTTGAGCTTAATTGACCAAGTTATGGTCAATTAAAGTTCTAAAATTAAAGGGGTGCAATTGGGGTAGGGCCCTAAAAGTGATTAGACAAAATACAACCCAAACAGAGAAATTAACACATCATAGTAATCTAGAGGTTCTCATAATTACTTTAAGACTCATATTGGATATATTTGGGTGAGTGTGTGCAAAGTTATGATCATTTGAATATTTGGGACATTTAGGTCATTAAGTAGAGGTCCTAAATGTCACTATATGAAATATACATCCAATTGAAAAAATGACAGTGCTATATTATTCTTCTAATTTTATTAATCAAAATGACTTATGATATTACTATATTTGGCTTATGGATTGATAGATATTGATGATTAAAGTTTAGTGATTTAATTGATTTAATATATATATATATATATATATATATATTTAAATTACATTAACTACAACTCATTTAAAAATTAAAACAATTTATTTAAATCATCCAACAGTGGGACCCACGGCAGGATTCGACAGAGACAACGCTCCAATGCCCGCTCGACAGCAAAGCACTGGCGGAGCCCGCAAGACAGGATTTGATGGCTTGCAGCGGACCCCCCTTCGCTCTGTGGTCACTATGCGCACAACGTGTGGCCAGCGGGACCCATACAATGATGCGATGTTACGCGTGACAAGCCTGCTCATCATCACGCATGTCGGGCTGGCCCGTCCTAGCCCGAGATGGGTCGACACCTTCGACAAAGTTCTCATAGGCAATCACTAGAATTTGAAGTTTATCGGCGTTTCCGACGGTGGTTGGACTCAGCCCGCACAAGGATGGATAGGCTTCAACGAGATCTATCTAACAGCCGGCGGACCAACGACTGAGGTGGCCCAAGGTGACAACAAATGCTAACCTTAGATCTACGCTGATGGGACGATACGAGGCTAATGAAACTGTAGCCCATTGTGGATTGGTTATAAAATTGCTGATCTATTTTACTCCATTTTATCTTTGATTATTTCTATAGCTTAATTTGCATGCGATATAGATATAAAAATTGAATTTGAAAGCAATTGTAATGTATCGTATAGGATTATGAGTACCTCAGATGAACGGTTAGGGAGGCTTCTAGGACTCGAATAGCTCAAATAGAGACGTAGAATCCTCGGACCAAGTTGCTTTTCTAAAATCCCTACTCACAAGATTGGCATTGCTCTTTAACCCACAACAAAAGTGGTGGAAGAAGCCCATACGGCGGGGAAAGGGCATCACGTGCACGCCTGTGGACATGCATATAGTGCTGCGGACGAACAAAGGAGACGATTCACTAATCGTCCGATCCTTCGATCAGATGGATCAGAGCTGATCCATTCAATTTAATGGTGGGCGCGGTTTAAGGAATGACGGTTAGATAATACTGACAGCGCGGTTAAGTCTATTTAAATATATTAATATTTAATTCATTATTTGCTGATTTTATTATTTAAAATTTAGTTATTAAATGTATTTAGAAAATTTCAAATAATTCACCCCTATTTAATTTAGAGGTAAGGAACGCAACGGTGAAGTCGGATTTTTGTTTCGACAAGTATTTAATTATTCAAATTTTCAGGTATTTAAAATATATTAAAATATTCGCTGAAAATTCCAACGACTTCCAAATGCATCGAAAACATCACCCCTATCTAATTTGGGGGTGATTAGTGCAATGGCGAAGTCAGATTTTTGATTTGAGGTTAACTCATATATGTCAAATTCTAGGGTTTATAGAATTTCAAAAATTAAGATATGATCTATTTGACTTCTAATTGGGCTAGGTCTTTGAGGTGAATTCATAATAACTTAATTAGAGTACTAAAATCATAATCAGGACTTAGTTTAGTCATAATTGACTTAAGTAACAACTTGTATTGTTATAGAGCCTCTCGGGAAGCTTATTCGGCCTCTGCAATGCCTCCGACCAACCGATCTAGTCCTCCCAGCTATCGAGGCACCCATACTGTCATGGACTGAGTCAAGTAGGCTAGGTTCCTTCTTAAATTATTCTCTGAATTCACCATTAGTTTAGGCGATTGTAATGCGAATGCTTTGGTAGCTCTGGGTCAGCTCGGTCGATCGTATCGATCGATCGGATTGCAACTCTTGAAGAGCCTGGCATCATGCAATTTGGATAAGTATACATGCTAATCAACTCTAATTAAGTTCTGCAATAATTAGGCTAAATTAGAAAATCTAACCATTAAAAGTTCAATATTATTTTATATTCTGATTTTTTATAATTTTCTGATCAATTTGGTATATAATATCATAAGATTTAAAACAGTAGAATAAAAGTTATCACATTAATTTATTCTGCATTTTTCCAATTAATCCATTTGATTTTCTATTATTTTCCTTAAGGAAAATAAATACAAAATATATTTATTAATTAATAAACAGGTTCCGGCCCATTTACAAAATGTGCAGGTCAGCTCAACCCGATGGCCCGACATTGTCGAACAGCGTGGGTCACGGGTTAGCCCGACCCGTACTGTGCTTCTCCCTCGCCTCGCGCCATCTCGATAGCCAACAGATTATGGTAACTTTAATCGGCCTAATTCTCACTCACCCGACCACCCCGCGACCTCAAATGGATCGAGATTCCATCAGCACGCCAAGGCATGTCGATAGAACCCAAAACCCTCATCCGAGAGTATCTTGATCACCAAGGAGCTACTAGGCCTATATTATTTTACGGCCATTATTGTGGAGGATCAATACACCCCACGGAGAGCTTACCAGGCTTGAGGCTCGATGACTAAACCTTCAATGTGGCAAGGCGCACCTAAGCCACAATCTGGCCTAACCCGAGAGCTGCTGGGAGCGTGGTGACATTGTGTTTCTTATGCCTTGTAGAATGCATTTGCTAGATGGTTTAATTTTCTAGTTTATTTATTCTTAATTATGCTATAATCTTATAACTGTATGATTAGTAAAAATTATGGTTTTTGATTATCCAGAATTAGTAAACTTAGTCTATAATTTCTCGTATGAATATATACCATGTAATTGCCAAGTTTCATGAATTTTTAATGGTTGGATTTGTAATTAGGTGCTAATCCATTTATTATGAATTAATGTTTAATTAGCACTAATTATCTTTTATTTTCTACAAATTTTAGTTATATATCTTTCATAACAGTACTATGATTATAAAGAGCCTATCATGTTAATATTAAACATTTAATTTAACCAAATTGATTAAAGTAGCATAATTCCTTAATTAATCTTAAAATATCTTAAGATTTTGATCAAGTGAATTATACTTGGTTAAAATTTGAGATTGCCACCAACAATATACCAATGATACACTGATTTGACATTTGATCTATTTATCAACAATTGATCTTAATTGGATAAGGATAAGGGTTAAACCCTAACCTGTTTGATTAAGATCTGAATCTTTAATTACTTAATCAAATGACTTGATTGTAAGATAAATTCAATTGACATTATTTCAATAATGCATTTAATTTAGTATTAATCTTGAATCATTAAATTAGAAGTGTTAAGACTAATAATGAAATTATATGATTGAATCATCTGAATCTAAGCTTCAGATCTTTGATTTTCTTTTATATAAGACTGTTAACATAAGATGGTTAATAAAATTGTAATGATTTATAAAATGACCTAACTTTAATAATATCTTTGATTTCATCCCATGATTCTAGAATAAGATATGATCAGATGGATCAAATCATTTGATCTAATCATTTTTATCCAAGTTAATAAGTAAGCCTTAAATCTTTAACTTAAGTAGTAGAAAAGTGAGATCGAAAGGATTTCACTTTATGAGTGCTTTAAAATGTCTAAAAGCCTTAAAAAATATTATACATTGAGGTAGAAAAGGCTTATTATGATATATTTAAGTAGAAACTTAGATAATCCTCCCTAACCTTAGAATTTGATCTTAACCTTGGGGTAGAATATACCTAAGATATTAGATTGAGATTCTTCCATATGGTAGTATCCCATATTGAGTGACCTCTTGGTCACATCATTGGAACCTTGTGTAAGACTCACTCAATTATAGTAAGGATTAATAGTGTTGGATAATTCCTTGGTGATTAAATAGAAATTGGTCGAGCTTAATTTATTAGTTGATTATGATCATGCATACCCATGGTACTAAATCACTTCAGTAATATTTAGGTTTGGATGAGTCACTCCAATGTGGACTTCTGACTAGGTGCTCCCTACGGGTTAAGCCAAATACAGTCCCGCTAGAGTAAATTTTCCAAACTTAAGAGAGTGAGCTAGAATCTTAGTTTGGATGAATAATAACTACGAAAGGGCTCTGCCTCCTATTTTGTGTGTGCCTCAATAAGTGAAGTTATAAGCAAATAAAAGTGCTAAATTCACCTTTTTGAGAACATACAACCATGTGTATACATCCGTTCCAATTGATGACTCCAAGCAAAACTCCATAAACAAGAGGAACTATTTAGTCAAAGTAGAATCTTGGAGTCAGAATATTTTTAGCAGGATTATACATAATAGAAATATTTGAGTCATACTCTAATTTCAAGTATCTCTAGATTTTTTTAAACTAATGTAGTATAGAGGCATGAGCATAACCATCAATGTGATGCATGAGTATCTGTGAGATGCATGAGTATCGGTGATGAATTATGAGTTACGAAGTATTGCATACATCAGTGAGGGAAATTTAGGATGTTCAGACATCAAGGTAAAATTCCCAATATGATGTATGTAGATATTGGACCGTATGGCTCATAATAGTTCAGTGATAGTTCAGTTGATATCAGTGATACACCGTGTTATAGCATATTCAAATGCATGATTCCAGTGGCATATTGCACATTTTAGATGTTCTTACATAAGTTTCAGAGCATACACTATTTTTTTAATTTTTTTTTAGCTTTCAGTGTACAATCAGCTTGTTTTATTCAGTTTTATACAGTTTTAGCCATTCAGTTATCTTTATAATTTTTCTATAGTTTGTTTACTTTACTATTATATTTTTCATATTTTAGAACTATTCAGTTTAGTTTCGATGTGCTAGACTTCTTGTCTAATATGAAGTAGTTTTGATATCCATCAATTTGCTAAATCCTGAGTAATTTGTTGAGCCAGGACATGAGGACTCACAGAAGATCCAGAAGGAGTTCATGGAGCCTTAGTGGACCCTCCTTCCGCCTTATCCTTTTTTTACTTTTATTTTTAGTACATTAGTTGGACTTTACTTTATTATTATTTAGTAAATAGCTTGTAATAATTTTGGATATATTTTATTTTCTTTTCTAAGATGAATGTTTGCTACAATTCTGTGATGAATATATTCTGTATATTTTGCTTTAGCTTCAGAACTCTATTTTTATACTACCTATACTTAGTATTGTGATGTGATCAACATACTGGAAATGATGATATTTGTGGACATATATTGGATTCTTTCCTTGCCTTTATTATCCAATGTATGTATTAGTCAAATAATTAGGATAAGTATTTTACTCTTATCTTAAGTATTAGCTCTCGACCATTCTCTTGGGTTGAGTCAGCAGCCTTCAGTGTGGCTAGTTTTCTTTAGACAGCCTATTCGGGGAGATGGGTTATGCCTTCCTGAGTAGCGCACCGCTCCATCGCCAAATTTAGTTTATTTTTGCGTGCGACGACGGGGCTGGGCGCTACAATTGTGCATAATAATAAACATTTAATATTTCAGAGGAGTTTATATGGTGGATTTTAGTACGACTATCATTAAGCCAGGGTAAGGCTATTGGAGTATCTGGAGACCACATAATTCCTTTGAGGGGGAATGTGTGCGTATGTTTTTGACCCCACTTACAGATAAGTTAAATAGACGTACAACTCATCATTTGTTCTGCACCCACAAAACAAAAATACTAGATAATTAAATAATATTTAGAATTTACAATCTTGTATGATTGTATTTTCAGTACATTCAGTCCTTAAGACTGAGATTGTTTACTTACTTTGTTACAACACTTTACTTTACAGTTTTGTATACTTATAGTGTAGTTTTACTTGCCATTTTTATATTTTTCTACACTATCTTTTATTATTACTTAGCATTTGCTTATTTGGACATTTTTATGCTCCCCTTACTATTTAAGTGCTTTTATGCCTTATTAATATATCCGATGCATGATTGAACAACTTACAAAATTGAACAAATTTACTTGCATTTTTTATAGACTTTGATACTATTTTTCCTTTCTGTTCGATCCCTAGCATTTTTGCTCCACTTAAATAAATTATAAATGGCTAATGCTATATCTGCTTAATAATGAATTTAATTTACCCTTAAATTATACTTAGACTTTTTAAAGTCTAATCACTTTTTCTTTTTTTGATTGTGCCCTACCGTATTTAAAAGCCAAAATATGGTAGGTTCAGGAGCTTGTTATGAACCTTGGACTCGAGGTGGATCGTGTCCAGTTATTGTAGTCCATGCACCACTTCCTATTTTTGTCTTTTACCATATTCATTTTTGAAATGTTTCTTCCTTAAAAAGTTTGTATAATTGTAATTAAATTCTATATGTTATACTTTATTAATCTGTGATGCATATTATGGTGTTAACACTTACTTACTCTATTCATGCATCTAGTTTGTCCCCTTTAGAGATTATTAACTCTCTATAGTACTTAGTAATGGGTTTAGTTTCACTAATCTAGTATTAAGTACTATAGTAACACTCATTATTCGATTAGATTACTTAATCTAATAATATGGTGTTACATAGACTAAATAAATTATACTCTACTGAACTGAGCATTGAAAAACTGAATGATCTGAATATACTGAATAAACTTAATTATTGATTTAAGTAATAAAGTATTATACATTCAAGACTGACATATGATATTCATCAAAATATCCCATGTTCAAATATTATGTCCAAGGTATAAAGCTCAAAATACAAGATATGCGAAGCAATAATAATCAAGGTGAGCAAGAGACTTAACTAAATACATGTGATATCTGTTGTTATCTAATTCAATTCGTTCTATCTAATATGAGATATTACAAGCTTAGGATCTCTAATATCCATCTATCCAGTACAAACCCAGATTTACAACCTTACAATTAACATTAGAACTTAACAAATTCTAATTTATAATTACAATGATGACTATAAAGGTTAAGTAACTAATTAATGACTTAATTATTTTATTTTGATAGCTCAAACCCAATCTTGATTATGTCGATCAAGATTTAAGAATTCTGGGTCCAAACTCCAAATTTGGGTTTAAACTTGAATTATATGTACTAATCTTCTAAGGATCTAAGGGTTCACACCCACACTTATTCTAAAGGCAGAAGATCTTAGAAGCTGAAAGATTAAGGAAATTATGATCTTATTGAAAGGCTAAATCTAGTTGTTATAAGATAAAATAATTAAACAAGTATTTATAAATCTAAGATTTAAGCTCAATCTATAGAATAATCTCATTATTCTATAGGTTGAACAAACTTAAACCCACTATAAGGATTTCGAAGATTCAAATAATTAAGGATGTTCAAGAATAGAATGATTTAATTTAAATTGGATTTATAAAATAATGAACTTCTAATTATCTAAGATCTTAAGGTTAAGTTAAGACTATAAATAACATGCATTATTATAAGGTTTAAGAACTTATGGTTTACTAGTATAGACTGAAATGCTAAAATCAGCAAGAGTTAAATGAATTTAGGCAAATTATTAAATGCCAAAACAAGAAGTTCAATTAACAATTCAAGAAATTCAATAACGAATAAATTTATAAGCATTCTAAGCATGGACTTTAAAAATCACTTATATTTATTCAATGTATGATTTTCTTAAACTTGGTTTGATTTTAGTATATTTTTGCATTATTAAGATTCTGGGATCATTAAAATATAAAAAATATGCAATTTTGGCAAAATTGAGCAGTTTTGCGCACTATGGTGCGCTGCAATGCATTATGGCGCGCTGTAGCACCTGCTGGCCGAGAGCTAAGCGCTACGACACGCTATGACACTAGCCGCTGCAAGACTAGGGAGCTACGGCGCGCTGTAGCGCCCCCTGGCTGAGAGCTAGGTGCTACAGCGCAGTGGCACCAAAATTCCCGAGACTCGGGCACTGCGGCAGATTTTAGCGTTGTGGCGCGCAACAACACTTTCAAGTGCTACGGCACCAGATTTATAGAGAGCTGGGTGCTACGGCACACTACTATGAAGCCAATCTAAGACGTGGGCACTGTGATGCACTGTAGCGCCTCCTGGCCGAGAGCCAGGCGCTACAGCGCTAGACGATGATTTTGCATGTGCAAAAATTGAAACGTGTCCCCTTTGGCACCCAAATACTCTTGATTTAGAGCACCTCAGGTGCGGTGCCATATACTAATTGAAAGATCTTTCCAAATTATTTCCATTGATACTAAAATTGACACAAAATGATAACTTTAACAATGCAAATAATGAAGCTAAAGGTTCGGGTATACAGAAATCATATTTGCAAAATTGATTTTCTTCCCTAAGTTTTACTATCTTAATGAGCTCTAATGACTTCCATATTCCAACCACATATTCTTAAAAAGGTGAAATAAGCATTGGAACAAAAATGAAGTAGCCATTCGATCAACCTATGGGGGAAAAGGGAGATTCCTTAGACTTGCAAATGATAGATTTCTCTAAGGATCCTAGGGAGCTTGAGCTTGAGAGTTCCTTTAGCAGCATCAGCTAAGAAAATTGGAAAAGGGAGCCTGAAGGGGTTCTTATAAATAGAAGGGAATGTATGGCTTTGGATGGGATGAGCTTGAGTCATCCCATCACAATCATGGAGAGGGAGGACATGTGCAAAAAAATGGAGAAGGAAGGATGCAGGGGAGGTCTTAAAATATTCGTGATTAAGATATTCACAAAAATCCAACAACTTCCAAATATTTTTAAAATATCACCCCTAGCTAATTTGGGGTGACGAGTGCAATGGTGAAGTCAGATTTTAATTTTTCAAATATTTCAAATATTATATTGAGCTCTGAATCGCTCCAAAATTTCAGGATTTGGTTTCTAATGACTATATAAGCCTAATGAAATGATAATTATGATGTGATTAAGCTAAAAATTTGGATAAGTAACAACTTAAGATTATTACATCGACCCATGACTCGCGTGGTGCGACAGTCACGGGCCATCATGTGTGGCACCCCGCTCCTTAAGCCATAATCATTAGATTGAGGAGTGGAGTGTCACTCTGGAAACTCCCTCACTTATCATTGGATTAGGTAAGACCCACAATCCACTAATAAGGGAAAAAGATGCACAGAATAACTATAAAGATCAGTAACTACATCTGTAACAACCCTATTGTTATCATGGCTAAACTTAGATTAATTAAGCTAAACTAAGCTTTAATTTTGATTCCATTAGATTCAATGGGTCATTTAAACCTAACCATAGAAGTTTTGGATCAATTAGAGCTAAAATGAAAAATTTGGTATTTTTGGCTATTTTTAAGCCTTAAAAAATACCTAAATTAATTTGATCTCCAAATCAAAATCTGACTTCATTTTTTAATTCCTCATACCCTAATTAGCTAAGGGTGAAATTTTGAGAATTTTTAGAGATCATTTAGGCCTATTTTATAATTTAACTAAAAAGGATCAATTGCACTTAAGGGTTCCAAATATTTTTAAATTGCAATCATACCCACCCACGGTTTGGATCCGCTGTCGGGACCGCGGTGAATCTGCTGCGGGATCCTGACAGCATTTCAGCTTTAGCGCCTTATAGGCTCCTAAGCACTAATCTCAACACTCTCCATCCGTCGGCTCTTGAGCTCCACGCCGTGATCTCCTATCCACCATAGGATCATACTTATGATCCAATGGCCGGTTTCTCCCTTCACTCGTCTGTTAATCAGAAGGCATCAGCAACTGTTTATCTTCAACGGCCATCGCATCAGATGATCCCCATTGCTCCCTCCCTATTCACCTTCGTCCCGATGAGATCCGCTCGGCACCCGACAGGATCCTGCCAGGAACGTTCGTGGCAGAGCTAAAAATCCTCCCTGTCTCCTTTGCCTAGCCCACGCCAGTCGGGTAGTCACCTAGGATTTCCGGGTTTGCCTTGTCCTAGCCCAGCCCAAACTCTCAAGGTCTCGAGCCAACCTCCTGAAAAGCTCGAGCTCCATTTTACTCTTCATTGGCTATAAATAGCCAGAGAGCTCTCCTGGGACTTCCTTTGCCTATCCCAAATTTTCCTTGGAGCTCCAATTTCCTCTTACTAAGTTCCTTATCCTCTGCATCTAATCGGTGAACCAGGCCCTCCCGTCAGTCGAATCTGAGGGTAGACTTGGCGTTCAAGTCCCCTAAAGCTGCACCTGGATCAGCAAAGATCGTCTGTTATAAGATAAAATAATCGATTAAGAACTTGTGAATCTAAGATCTATATTTGATCTTTTAAGGTAATTTCATTATCTTAATAGATCAAATCAAACCTAAACCCACATGGTAGGCTTCAAAATAATTAGACAATGAATCACTTAAAGAATTCCAAATGGGAGATGGTGTAATCAAATTGAAGATCTAAGTTTAAGATCTAAGGTCTAAGGATCTAAGGTTTGATCATTTTAGGCTTTAAACTATATTTTTAACTTAGGAGCTTCCATTTGTATTTCCTTTAGAATTTAAGCTCATAATAAACTTAATTGAACTTATTATATTGAGGTTCAGCATTTAACACTATTAATTTGATTATTAGGGCCAAGTGGCATCTTTAAGATTACTTAAGATCTAAATGTTCTTATTTAAGATGTTATAAAGATTTCCTAACTAAATATGAATGCCTTTAACTTCAAAATCCAGAGAGATGTTAATATTCCAATTAATGATAATTTATAGAAATTTCCAAGGTTTAGGGCTCTTAAGCACTTTTTGGTCAAAATACCCCTCTTAAGGCTAAAATTTGAAATTTTAGGGTTTTATTGTTCAGATTGTCTCAAATCTGTTTTATTATACTTCACATTGATTAATAAAGTGGAAAATTACATTTACCTCAGATTTTGGCAACTTAATTAGACTAATTAGCACTAATTACTCAATTAGGTCAAATTTGGGGATTAGTGAATTTAGGGCAATTTTAGGGAAATCTAACCTCACACAATGGTTCTAATAGACTTAAGATAGCATTATGATTTTATTTTATATTTAGATTCATTGTATTTTTCTAATTCAAATGGTATATTAGATCATACCATTTGGATCAGTATAGCCAAAGTTATTTACATAATTAATTTTGCATTTTTATTTAAATTAAAACTATATGGTTGATTTATTTAAAAGCATAACCATTGAAAATGTCCTCCGATAATTATTTAATAGGCTCGGCCCAAAATCAGAACCGCGCGGGTCACGGGTCGGCCCGGCCCAGGACCCACGACTTCGTCTTCCTCCTCTCGACGGGTCCCGACTCAGCCAGACTTCCGCATAGAAATTCGAGGCACTCCGACGATGGCAGCGGCTCAAATTAATCCCTACACGTTCCTGGAGTTAGGACGTATCGATTGGACCAAGAACCCCCATCTGGATCCCTCTGGATTGATGGGGTGCTACTCAACCGAGACGCCTTCAAATAAGGCATCTCAGGCCGATTGTGAGGGGATAATTCTCCTTACATAGGCCTCGATTCGATCGGGGTTCGATCCCTACACGTTCGGGGAAGTGAGGCGAGTCGAACCCCCATACTATCTTAACCTGGGGCATAGCCAATCGCTGGGTCCTTACTCGGACTCAACCATGGCTCGGCCGCTAGCTCAATCGATCGATATGATCGATTCGAGCTAGCTTAGCCCCAGGTGACAATTACCACAGATTCCTTAGGTGGCTACTGTTCACTAAGCGACATCTAGGGCTCATCCAGAGGATAGAAATGAAATGGAGCTAAAGGAATTTTAATGGGGGAAAGGCTGTACCTCAAGTCGGGCTGTAGGCTTAGCCGAGGGGAATTGAGGTGCACTGAAGCTTGCTGGACAGTAATTGAAGCTTCACAGGGGGTCTGAACACCAGACGGGCCCTCTATCAGTGGTTCACGCTTCTGAAATTCTTGGAATTTGCCAAGGAAGATGGGACTCCATCAGACCTTCAAAAGGGGGAATCAGGGATTCACAGTGAGCAAAGGGGCTCACTGTGAAGTTATGATGGTATATATAGGCCTTAGGGATGGACACCAGAGCTTGGGTTGGGAAGAATGGCTCGGCCTAAGGGGTTCCCTCAATTTCCCAAATTAGGGTGGACCAGGCCTCAGGCTTGGCTGGGAGTGCTAGGGAGGCTTGGGCAAGGCCGCAACAACCTTCCTGACATGGCAAGGGAGTGGCAGACTGGCTGGAGGATGTGGCAGTATGGGGAAGATTTGGCTGTCGAGCGCGAGCTGGGGAGGAAGACGATCCACAGTAGCGGGGGTTTCCATGGTCGTCTGATGGATCGTTGGTGAACATTGAACTGTCCAGATCTCCCGACATCTAATGAATGATCGCGGATAAAAGGTCAACCGTTGGATCCAATCGGGGGATCTAATGATTGTCGAGGGTATTTACGGTGGATTACTTAGATGCCATCGGATCAGAATCTCGAAACTGCGGAACGGTCAAGATGAGACGGGGTTTGCTTTAAAGCGTGGTCGTTCAATCAGACCCGCGGAACGGACGGCCCGGATGGCGCCCGCGGTTTGGAATAGCCGACCGTTAGAAGAAGGATAAATTTGCAATTAAGGATTGTTTAAAACCCTAAAATGAAATTGAACCAATTTAAATTAAATCTAAAAAGTGCTTAAATGACCTCCAAAAATTTCCAAAATTTCACCCTTTGCTAATTTGGGGGTGGGGAATCCAAAAATAAAATCAGATTTTGATTTGGAGATCAAATTATTTTAGGTATTTTATAGGGTTCAAAAATACCTAAAAATACCAAATTTTCCATTTAAGCTCCAAATGATTCCAAACTTCTAGGTTTAGGTTTAGATGACCCAATGAGTCCAATAGAATCAAATTTAAAGGTTGGTTTAGCTTAGATAATCCAAATTAAGCTTGGGTAACAATAAGGCTTGTTACAGGATCAAGTGTGAACCCTAGATCCTAGTCTGCACACTTCCTCCCAATCCGACAAACTGATTCAGTCGAGAGGCTTGCTAAAATCTACATTAAGGAAATAGTTCGGCTTCATGGCATCCCAAAAACTATCGTATCAGATAGAGATAGCCGGTTCACATCAAAGTTTTGGCAGGCTGTTCATTAAGATCTAGGCACCATGCTAGCCATGAGCACGGCTTTCCACCCTCAAACGGATGGTCAAACAGAGAGGGTAAATCAGGTACTAGAGGACCTACTCTGCCTCTACATACTAGACTTTGCAGGATCTTGGGAAGATCGCCTTCCATTGGTGGAGTTCGCATACAATAACAGCTTCCAAGCCAGCATCAAGATGGCTCCGTATGAAGCACTCCATGGCAGGAAATGCTCTACACCAATGTTTTGGGCAGAGACAGGTGATGTTCAATTATTCAGCTCCGAGCTAGTAGAGGAGACAAACAAGAAAATAAAGCTTATACAGCAGCGTATCAGGACAACCCAGGATAGGTAGAGCAAATATCATGACCTCTATCGTCGACCCTTGGAGTTTCTGGAAGGAGACTCTGTATACCTAAAAGTCAGTCCCATGAAAGGAGTCTATCGCTTCGGGATTGCCAGTAAGCTCAGCCCAAGATATGTTAGACCGTTCAAAATCCTGAACAAGATAGGATCAGCTACCTACCAGCTAGAATTGCCAATGAATTTTGCCGCAGTGCACAACGTATTTCACGTGTCGTCCCTAAGGAAGTGTCTCCAGGACCCATCTCACTTCGTGCAACTCCCAGAAGTTCAGATCCAGCCCGATCTGTCATATGCCGAGGAGCCAATTAGGATCCTAGCTCGTGATCGCAAACAGCTCAGGAGTCGCACCATCGACATGATCAAAGTCTAGTGGAAGAATCGTTCTTGCAACGAAGCCACCTGGGAAAAAGAATCTGATATGCGATGCAAGCATCTTAAACTCTTTGAGAATTCAAGTAACTCTATTTTCTAGCATTCAAAAATTTTAACTTCAATTCAAGTCACGCTTAGTACAGTCTTTAGTTTTCACTTGAGTGATATCGAGGACTACATCGTTCTTAAGTGGGGGAGTCTGTAATAACCCATGTTGTTATCATAGTTAATTAGAACTAATCCTAAGTCTTAATCATAATTATAAGTGCTAATTAGGTCAATTGGAGTCAACCTCTAAGACCTAGTCCCAATCAGGAGTCAAATGGATCGAATCCTGATTTCTGAGAAATCTAGAAACCTAAAATTTGACCTATCTAAATTGACCTCGGATCGAAAAACGAACACCGCCATTGCATTCATTGACCCCAAATTAGCTTGGGGTGAAGTTTTCGTGTCAATTGGAAGTCGTCAAAATTTTGACGAATATTTTAATAATAAAAATACCCCGGAAATCGATGAATCAAAATACTCATCGGATCAAAAATCTGATCTCGCCATTGCATTCCTCACCCCACAATTAGCAAGGAAAAACATGTTCAAAATTTTCTTAGAAATATATATATATATATATATATATATATATATATATATATATATATTATTTTAATACTTAACGGCGTGCCGTTAAGTATTTAAAGTTACCGTTAACTGTAGCTAACGGCGCCGTCTATCCAGACGGCGCCATCGCAGCCGTTGGATTGGGGTCCGGATCCAACGGCTACGGAGCCGTCGTCCTCGACGGCTCCGCCCGAACGCCACGCGGCGCGCCCCGCCGCCTCCCGCGCCCAATCCGGCGTCTCCCGGGCCTCGTCGAGGTCGCCGACGGACCTATAAGACCTCGGTCGACCTCTAGGCTTCGGCTTTTGCAAACTCGAGCCCAGATCACCCGAACCCAAGCAGAGCTCTGTCCACCGTCGGAACCAGGTACCTCCGATCTCCCTCCTCCGTCCATTTTTTCACCGTCGCATAGTCTAAGAATTGTTGGTTAGTACTTAGATCGACAATTAACCGGACATGATCGATCTCGATCAGGTCCGACTGACTCAGGCCGAGGCTTGAAGCCACGGGCCAATTTCTGCACGCACGCACGCCGTAACCTTGGGACCAAGGGTTTGATTTCGCCGGTGATCCCGACCACCTCCGGCGACGGTCCGCGCACCGACGTGTACGCCTCGTCGAGGGTTACCGTCGGCCGTGCGGGCCGAGGTGGTCCGGCGCCGGGAAGGCCGGCAAAAGCCGTGCCCTAGCCCGGCGCCCTCGGGCGTCTCTGCGAGGGAGACGAAGTTCGGGTCAGGTCCGCGTAAGCCCCGGGTGGGCCCCACTACGCCACGTGGCAGCTTCCGGGCCCGCCACATGTCATGTGGGGCCCACATGCCGATCCCACGACCCCTCGGCTTCGGCCGTGGGGCCCACCGCGCCACGTGGTAGCCACTGGGCACGCCACGTGGCATGTGGGGGCCCACTGCCAGAGCCCGCGGCTCTTCGTCTTCGGCCGTGGGGCCCACTGCGCCATGTGGCCGCCTCCGGGCCCGTCACGTGTCCCGTAGGGTCCACGCGCCGAGCACCCGCGGCGCTTCAGCTCCCCTGTGGGGCCCACCGTACCACATGGCAGCCTCTGGGCCCGCGACGTGTCAAGTGGGACCCACTGCCCAGTCACCCGCGGCGTTTCAGCTCCCTGTGGGGCCCACAGTGCCACGTGTCATGTGGGGGGCCCACTGCCCAGTCACCCGAACCGATTCAACCTTCCTGTGGGGCCCACAGTGCCACGTGTCTAGTGGGGCCCATTATTTGTTAATTAAAATTAATTAATTACTGTTAGTGATTAATTAAATGTAGTTAGTAGTTAATTAAATTATGGTTAGTGTTAATTACTTTTGAACAGTAAATTTTATAATTAATTAATTGAATTTAGTAATTAAGAAATTAATTAGGTTTAATTAGATATTAATTTAACCTTAACAGTAATTAGAATAATTAATTATTATTAAACAGTAAAATATAATTAATTATTCTTAATTAGGTATTAATAGGTAATTAAGATTAATTAAATAGTAATTAGTACTAATGATTTTGCTACAGTAAAATAATAATAAATATAATTTAATTAATTATTTAATGGATTAATTAATGTTAATTATTAATTAAGCCTAATTAATCATAGATTAATTAAAGATTAATAAATTCAGAAACCATATATATAAACTTTAGGAATGAACAGTAAAATTATTTAATTTGAATAAATGAATAGTAAATTAATTCAAATTGTATTTTTGAATAGTAAATCTTAAAAGTTTAATAACTTTTTATAGGATGATCCAAATATTGTCAATATAGGTCTCAAAATACTCATAAAAATATAAGGAATCAAATAACATAAAAATTCAAATTTCGGGGCACGTATATCAGGACAAAAAGTCAACCCTAGAATTCTTAGTGAAAAATGACCAAAATGCCCCTAGACTTCGAACAGCCATAACTTAGTCAAATCAACTCCAAATTTAAAAATTCAAGATGTTAACTAGCTTAAAATTTCAATGTCATCAATAAACTAAAATAACATTTAGGATTTGAACCCTAGAAATTTAGGTAAATGACCAAATTACCCTTGGCCTTGTTTTGGTCATAGCTTGACCGTCTGGAGTCCAAATTAGGCATACTTACTATCTATCTTCAAGTTAGATAGTAAGGAATTAGTTGGAATTAAGAGAATTCAATTCTAACTCCTAAGAGAAAAGTTGACTTTTTGACCCCCTAAAGTAGGGGCAAAATTGTTATTTTGCCCTAAGATTGGATTAAGTGCACCTACCCCTTTAGATAACATTCCAAAACACTAAAACTAATGCTAAAGATCTTATTGACATTTAAGTGAGTGAAATCAACTATTAGGTTAGATTCCAGTAATCTCTCTAAGTCTTAACACTACACCTTAAGGACCTTTCCTGAGACTAGGACTAGATCATGGGTTAGAGTTCATTCATTGGGTAAATTGGGTTACCCAATGGGTGAAACCTTAGTTTTGCTAGCTTTTAGATATTTCTTTTATTTTATAACTTGGTCTGATTATTTTGTCTTTTAACCTTAGATTTAAGATAGGAGATTCATCCTATTAAGCTTGATTACTTAATAGGATTTGCCCCAACTAGTAGATCCCTTATAGAATAAAACCTAGAACTTAAGTCTTATCCTTTTTTTTGGATTATGGGATTAAACCTAAATCTCATAATATTTAATCCATAATCTATAAGTTTAGAAGATCTTGATCAGATCTTAGTTAGAACGTCTAAATTCACAAAATTAGGATGTATGATTTATTGATTTAACTCGTAGTCATCTATCTGATTGAACTAAATTAGAATATGATCAGTTCTAATTCTTTTTAACTTATAAGAACGAGTTTCTGAGTTACACTTGATAGTAAGAAAATGGTGATCCTGAACTTGTGTAACTTAGAATAGTTAAAATGGTTAAGTATAAAATAAATGATATCACCATATTTAGTAGAGTCCCTTGCTTTTATTTGATATTTTGTTGCTACGTATTCCTTGATTTTTGTGCCATATTTTCTTGAGCATGTCATATAAGATTTTTGATGCATGAATAAAATGTTAGGAAAATATGGAGACTCCTTAGATTCCTTATAAAAATATTAAAGTGATTAATGAGAATATAATTATTGGATGTGTTTGAGCTGCCTCTTAGTATTGCCTTCTGAATGCTTAGTCAACTTATGTTACTAGGGGAAGGCCTCTGTCTTATTGTGTGCTGTCTTCCTAGTCTCCTTGTTGACACTAGGGGTACACCGTTGGTGCCCTAGCCGTACTGGTGCTAGGATCCACCCTAGCCGTACTGGTGCTATGATCATTCGATTATGCTGTTGATGCCTTAGCCATACTGGTGCTAGGATCCGCCCTAGCTGTACTGGTGCTAAGAACCTTCAGCCTTTTTGGCAGGCTAGATTAGCTCTTTTTTGTATGGCAAATTGTATACGTATGTTTATACGTAGTTGAAGTTTGGTTACCTTTCAGTATTCTTATTCAGTCAGCTATTTCCTTGTACTGCTTTTATATATATTTAGGATGTTATAATCTTACCGCTATTTATACTTACCACTGCTGAGTTGTTTTATTTAATTGGCATGTTTCTTTTGATCACCAGCATGTTTAGGATGTAGCATTTTTCTTACTGTACTTGTTTGATTATGTATACTATATGCCTTACCTTGTTTAGCTCGCATGTGAGCCATGTCTTAGCCTCCCCTTTTGCTTAAGTTATAAATGATGATTTATAACTTTTCTTTTCTTTTGTATTTCTTGCTGCTCCCTTATATATATGTTGCCTAGATGGTATAGGATGGTGATATTACATAACATATATAGAACTTATCAGCTTAAAATGTACTTAGACAATTATCTAACCAGATTTTTCTTTTTTTGGCTGGGGCCCTACATTGTGAAACCGACAATGGCAGACCCTCTTCAGTTAGATGAGCAGGAGTTAGGAGTGGAGCCATACCCAGAGGAGGAGCCCGTGGAAGAAGCCGCTGTTTAGCTTTTATTTTATATGTGAGGATGAGTGTATTTGCATTTTCTTTTATTTAAACTGTTAAATGATGTAATAATACAGGTACTGACTACGTATTTAGATTTTATACTTATGTTCTGAGATACATTTTCTTATACTCATGTTGTGATGCTTGGATTTATGTATATTGAAAATCATTTCCGTACTCTGTATGTTTACTTAGATAGTGACTGCATATTTGATTCTATGCTTACTCCTTCCCTTATTAGGTGGATTGTGGATTCCATCCTAATCCAATTATAAGTGAAGGGTTAGCTAGAGTGACACGCCATCCCTTAACTTAATTCTTGTGGATTAAGGGGTGGGGCGCCACAGATATTGAGCCTTATTCCTTGAGCATAATAGGAGAACTTAGGATATTGACGATACATCATAAGTTACTATTTATAAAGCATATCCTTCATCTGGTTCTTGCAGTGCTTTTAGTTAGTAAAGTTTGTCCTAGCTTAGTCTGCCTCTTCAGTATTAGTATTGTATATGATGGGCCTAGGCCTAACAGATTTGGATGTCTAGGCTAGGTATTGATTGATCTTGGAGGCCCTGTATGGCCTATTGGTTGGTATGACAGTACTATGTCTTAGGCTTACTGCTACTCTAGTTTGATTTTTCAGTCTTATTTTTTTTTAGTCTTGCCACATGCTTCAGTGGCCTTACTTACAGTACTTGCTTGCTTTGCCACATGTCTCTGGCTTTACGTTACATAGATTGCTCTACTTTTTGCCACACATCTCAGTGGCTTTTTTTTTCTTTGGTATTAATTAGCATGTTGTATGTATATTCCTATGGCTTACTTATGTATATTGGCATGTTTAGGATGTTAGAATTTCATTTTATATTCAGCAATTGTCTTCTTATAAAATCAGCATGTTTTAATGTGATCATAAGCATATTAGGTTTAGAATTGTATCATAGTTGCTGTTACTTTTAGTTTTTAACCTCACCTTATTTATTTTGCATTGTATGCTATTTCACATACTACTTGCTTGCTATAAATGGATAGTTTATAGTTACCCCATTTCTTCATAGCTTGTCACACCATAATTAGCTTGCATGTTTAGTAAATTTAAATGTGATATCTTTAAATACTTAGTTCCATTAAAATAGCCTAAAATGTACTTAGACAATTGTCTCTTACTTACTTTTAGTTTTTAACCTTATTTTTGTTTTGTTGGCTGGGGTCCTGACATTTGTGATACCAACAAATGTCAGATTCAGACTTGTTCATGGGCAGCGCTGCAGGAGAGGAGCCCGTTCAGGAGGAGGACCTTGCTGTTGCAGTTTAGATAGATTTTGCATTTCTTTTCTATGAGATCGAGTGACCTTTGCATTTTCTTTTAAATTCAATTTATAATAATTAATTCTGGATGTATTTCATTTCTGTATTGTGATGAGTTACTACATTGTTTTCCTTTTTCTCTACTATATTGTGCTTGTGGATGTTACTATACACTTATTGCTTCCGCCACTTTGATATTTGTATGTATATTGATGAATGTTTATAGTATTCTGGTGATAAGTTCTTGGCTTAAGACAAGTTGGGTTTGCACCTAATTTTACTTTAAGCTGAGGATTTGTAATAGTTGGAGCACCGTACTTCCTATTGTCAGTATGGGGGCCCCACAATATCTAACATGCATACAGAGTACAGAAGCAAAATAGAATAAACATTACATCCATTCACCATTCATCAAGTAAGAAACAAAACATTGCTCAATAAATAATAAAGTACAGAAAAGTAATCATAGTCACAGTACATGTATTATTACAATATTTAAATGAATAGTTTAAAAGACTGAATAAAATCACTCATCCGCACAGAAAGTTAAGAAGGAACTAGACAATATCTACCTCTCCTAGCTGATGCTCCTCCTCTAAATAAGGCTCCTCTCTTTCAGCACCCAGCTCCTCAAACCTATATGAATATGACATTATCGGTTTCATAATGCCAGGGCCCCAGTCAATAAAAGAAAAAATTATCAGATAATTGTTTAAGTATATTTGAGACTAAATATTTTAAATTATTTATTAATGTCACCATTTAAATACTTTAAGCACGACAAAAAGTAAACTAAGAGTATAGGTGCAATAAGCATACAAGAAATATGATAAGTTATAAATATAATATTTATAACTAAGTAAAGTACATCTCAACAAACTAAGTAAGGAACGAGCATACACACACACACACACATACACACACACACACACACACACACACACACACACATATATATATATATATATATATATATATATAATATAGTAAGTAAAAGTACTAAAAGTCAAATCTAATCCTAAACATATTGATGATCATATGATATTTATTAATTAAAGATAGAAATCTGAAAATGGTACATATAGTAAGCAGTAAAGTCTATCATCCTATAACTATATACAAGTGAGCAAGTAAGTAAAGAAATACATCTGACTAAAATATGCATCAAAAATATAGTACACAGTAAGCTGAAACTGAAACAAGTATGTAAAAACTGCCATATCAGAAAGTTGGCCAATCGGGCCCAGTGAAATCCCCAAAGCCTTTTAAGGCTTAGGCAGACAGAAGTTCCCATAGCCTTTTTGGGCTAGGGCGGATAGAACCAGTAGCAGAACTGAATAGGCAGTAAATATAAATGCAGAATCTTTTAGTTATTTTACTTTTGTTTCTGTGAATATGTCCAAAAATAATTGAGGAGTCAAGTATGTCTGCAAGACTATACAGGTTCCAAGCTTAACACACACTCCTCAATGAGTAGTATTAAGCATCCTTATTACTCCTTACTCCTGTCCATTAGGGTAAATGTGTACCTGAATCTACTAGAATATACTGAACCCAAAAGCAAATGTTATCATAATTATTTAAAGTTTTTATTTTAAGCACAAAATTTTCTTATATGATATGTCCAAGGAATTAAGCACAAAATACAAGGAATGCGTAGCACAAATAAATTAAGTAAGCAAGGGACTATTCTATATATGGTGACACTATTGTTTTCTAATTAAACCATTATAACTATTCTAAGTTACACAAGCTCAGGATCTTCAATTCCTACAATCGAGTGTAACTTAAAAGTATGTCCTTATAAGTTATAAGGATTAGAACTAATTAGGTTCCAATCTAGTTCAACCAAACACGACTATATGTTTAAATTGATGAATCATAACATCCTAATTTGATTAATTTCAATGTTCTATCTAAATCTAATCAAGATTTACTAAAGTATAGATTATGGATTAAACACCATAGGATTGGACTTAATCGAATAATCCAAAAGGATAAGATATAAGATCTAATCGAATAATCCAAAAGGATAAGATATAAGATCTAAGTTTCAGTTTAAAAGTGATCTATTGATTAAGGTAAATCCTATTAAATAAATCAAACATAATAGGATGAATCTCCTATCCTGAATCTAAAGTTAAAAGACAAAATAATCAAACATAAGTTGAAAAATCTAGAAACTAATAAAACTAATGATTCATTTGTTGAATAACTCATTTATCCAATAAATGAAATCTAGCCTATGAGCTAGTCCAAGTCTTAGGAGTAGTCCTAATGTGAACTGTAAGATCCTAAGAAAAGACTTGGAGATAATTTAGAAAATTTACTATATTGACCTAAAAGTCAATTTTAACACTTAGAATGATTTTATTACAGTTTTAATATTAGTTTTAGTGACTTAGACGATAATTTAGAAGTTAAGGACACTTAATCTAGAATTTTGGCAAAATGACCATTTTGGCCCTAGTTTAGGGTTCAAAATGCTACTTTTTAAATCAAGGTTCTAAATTGGAATTTCTTATTGTCAAATAATTTCTTATTATTTAGCATGAAGATAGAAAGTAAATACACTCATTTTAGATAAGAAATAAATCATATAGGTCCAAACTAAGGTTTTTGATATAAGGGGCAAACTTCTAATTTATATATAATGGAAATCTAAATTTTTATGCAGTTTAATATTGGTTGTTATTTAAAGATTCCATAGAGTCCAAGAACACTGCATTCTGAGGTCAAATGGCTAAGTTACGGCTATTTCAATTTCTAAGGAAATTCAGTAATTTTATCGGTCAACGGGAGACAAAACTACGATTTTCCATTTAAGATTAAATTCTAGCAAACTCAGTTTTTATAACTTTCATATAATATACTGAGTGTGTTGATATGGAGTAAATCCAATTTAGACTTCAAATAGTCAAGTTATGGCCTAACTATGGTTAGTGGTATTTTAATTATTTCTAATTTTATAGGTTTCAGATCCTAAATATTATTTCAATCTATTGATGATACTGAAATTCTAAGCTAGTTAGCACTTTGAATTTCTGAATTTGGAGTTGAATTGATCAAGTTATGGTTAATTAAATTATAAGGGCATTTTGGTCATTTTTAAGGTAGGGTCCTAAATGTCAATTTTCAAACTAAGCTCCAAATGAGAAAACTAATACTTCTATAGTGCTGGGACTGTTCTCCTGAGTATTTTAAGACCCATGTTGCCTATATTTGGACAACTAAGTTAAAATTTGTAAGAGTTTGTTAAATGTACTTTTTATTCATTCATTTGGAATTAATTTATTAAATAATTTTACTGTTTTAATAAACATTACACAAATTAACTAATTATTAATCACTGTTTTTAAATGATATTGTTTACTATTTGATTTAATTTATTAACTTAATTAATTAATCTTACTCATTAAATTAATCTTAATTATTGCTTAAAAATTAATTAATATCATTAATTATATACTCTTCAATTATAATATAATATTTATTTAATTAAATCACTAACTCACTATTGCAAATTAACTTTATAATTAATCAGTAATTAATTAACCTAATTAATTATCTAAATCTAATTAATTAATCATTATTCTATTAATCTACTGCTTAAATTAATTAAACTATCTGCATTGTTTAAATTAATCTACTAATATTAATAATTAATTGAATTAATTTCACTATTAATTAACTATATAACAATTATAATTAACTTAACTAAGTTTATTGATCTAATTAATTGATTACTATTAAGAATTTAGTCTAACTAATTATAAACGATTAATCTACTAACAGAACTAATTTAACAATACGTACATATATAACCTAACTATACTTATATAATTTCTGATTGCATAGTTATATATATATATTATATAAACTAATGATGATTTTTTGCAGGTTTAATGTCGGTGGGACCCACGAGATGCCACGTGGCATCCCAGGATTGGCGCAGGACACGGGAGCGAGACCCACGAACGATGGCTGAGTCGACTGCGGGCCCCACCGACTGACTCGCGCGACCCGCGGCAGACGCGGAGGCCTCCAGGCGGGGTCACGCCTTTGGGTGGGCCGAGCTCGAGCTGGCTGGGGACGGGCCGCGCCTCTTCAACTTCTAGGCGTACGCAGGCAGGCTGGATACGGCCTGACGGGCCGGGTTCGATTCGATGCTAACGGGTTAGATCTCCTTAACCCTAAGGTCCGGGTGAGCGATAACCCGACGGCCCGATTGAGTTTAGATCAACGGCTTGGATCGGATTCAACTCGATGGATGAATCTCGATCGTTCGTCTTCTCCCCTAAGGATGCGCCGAGAGTTTAGGGTTTGGATCGACGCGAGGGTTCGAGCGATCATGCTCGATCGGATATGATCAAGTCGATCAATGCTTGATTGACGATAATAGCATGCTGGTACCCAAATTAGGAGATCAACGAAGGGGTTTAGGAGTACCTGATCGAGCGCCGGATAAACTATGGTACACGGTCGAGTCGGCTTCGCCCGAGGGCTCCGGGTCTGCCAATACCCGCACCAAAAGAGCTCCTCGAGAGTTAAGGACAGGAGGCGGACTCGGCGAGGCGGCCTTTCGGTCGCTGGTTGGAGCACCGCGACGGCACCTGCTCCTCGCGAACCACGCGACGGGACGATGCGGGACGAAGGGTTGTAGCCGTTCGATCAAACCATCGAACGTCTACGATTCGTCGTTCGATCAAACAACGGATGTGGGTAACGGCAGGTCAAAAGATGGATGACGTTAATTACTTTACGGCCGTGGAAAATAAAATAAATTAAATATTAAATAATTTTGATTAAATTATTATTTTAATTCATAATTTAATTTAATTAATTTTAATTAATTAATTGACTTCCAAAAATTCTCAAATATCCACCCCTAGCTAATTGAGGGGTGAGGAACGAAACGGCGATGTTAGATTTTTGATCCGATGAGTATCTAAATTTCCTAGTTTCCGGAGTATTTAAATATTATTAAAATATTCGATGATTTTTCGATGACTTCTGACTGACACGAAAACATCACCCCTAGTTAATTTGAAGGCAATAAGCGCAATGGTGAAGTCCGTTTTTCAATATGAGGTCTATTTAGATAGGTCAAATTTTAGGATTTTTGAATTTTTCAGAATTCAAGATTCGATCCATTTGACTCCTGATTTGGACTGGGTCTTAGGGGTTGACTCCTAATGACTTGATTAATTCTTAAGATCAATATTAGGACTGAGATTAGCCCTAATTGACGATGGTAACAACTTGGGTTGTTACATCATTTGAGGACCCGGTGCCGGGTCAGCGGAAGCTTATCCAACACCGCTTGTGGGGATAACAAATCCTCTAGCCGCGTGATCATATTGAGTGATTTAAGAGATAAATATATATACATCAAATATAACTCATTTATTCATTAATTCGCAAGTTTTAGATACGAAGATCAAAATAAAAGATAAGTTATAAACTTTTAAAAGAGTCAAAAAGAGCGATAATTCAGTAGGATGCAATATCAGCGCTGCTTAGTTCTTAGCACCTTTCTTCTATGATGAACTTTTGATTTTAGCATGTTTTAAAAGTGTGGGCATTTGAATACCAGTTAGTTGTGAAACTAAGTACCGATAGATGTCATCTTTACAAATGTTAAATAATAAGCAAAATAATTAATAATTTGACATGAAATAAAAGCTATAAAAAATTTATCCTTACAAATCTATTTCAGTTACACTAAAACTTTCGCATCAAAGTAATTGCAGTCACAAAAATAATTATAGAATTTTGGCATTTGTTAGCTAGCGCAAAATGTGATTTTATTGGGCAAGTACAAAATCAAGAAAAATGGGTTCATCTTTTCTTTTTTATTTCCAATTTCTCTCTATATATACCCCCTCAAGGCTTATCAGTATTAGCTCCTTATGACTCCCAATGTTGGACAACTTCGTCCAAGTAGTTGTCTGATTAGACTAAAAATTTATCAACATAGAACTATTCTCTCAGTTATCCAAACTTGTTCATATATCATTTTATGTGACTTCTTAAAGCATTTTTATCAATTTATGCGATGCTAAGCAGAAAAAGCATATTCAAACAAAAGTAATAAAAGACAACTAGTACCTTACTTTTAGTTCAAAAGTTCAAAAGTTCAACAGTTCGATCGAATCTGCATTTAGTTTTCATATTTTAAAATTAACCTTTTTAGTCAATATTATTATCTTTATTTCAATTTTATTTCTCTTTTATTTTCTCTATTTGTAAAAGTGTAATAACCCTAGTATTGCTACCCATCAATTAGTGATCTAATTAAATATAATGTTCTTCTATTAGTCTTATAATAGTGTTAAGAGCCTCCATTTCAATTTTTGTACAATTTGGAAATTATTTGACAATTTCTAATATTTCTTGATTTTCTGATAATTCTGAGGATACCTATTTTATTTAGACCTCAGGAGAAAAAATGGAGTCCATCATTAGACTCACAACACCCAAATTAGCTAGGGGCGGCATTTTGGAAGTGTTTTGAAATCGTCAAATTTTCTCAGAATATTTTAATAATATTTAAATACTCAGAAAATTAAGATAATTGAATTGACCTCCGATCAAAACTCTGTTTGCTTTTTTGAGTTCTTCCCCCCTCATTTAGGTAAAGGTAAATTTTTTGGACTTTTCAAAGTCCATTTTATTATTTAATTTTGAGAATTTAATTAAGTATAATTAATTAATTAAATAATATATTTTGAATTAATATTAATTATTTATTGCAACGGCTATATTCGTGAGGCGCGGGATCTGCTACTTAGCCTTTAACACCGGATAGCTTATCCGTTTAATCAGAGCCATCGCACATGTTTGGATCCAGATCAGACGGCATGTTGCTTCGATCAACTCTAGCCGTTAGATACGCGCCTCGATCCAACATCCCAGAGATTTCCTTGTACGCCTCTGTCGCAAAGGTGATTGTGCACACAGAAGGCTGGTCGTCATACGCTTTGCCCCTTTCTCCTATGGTCATTAGGACTTTCCCTTTTATCTCAACCTCTCCATTTCGCTCCCTTCTTACTGTCTGCGTGCTTGAGAGGCGCCTGTAGCTGCGGACGAAGGAATCAGTAGAGGCCCATTTTCTCTGAACCCTAGTCGGCAAATCCCATTAAGGTACATCTTTAATTACTTCACAATAGTCTCATAATTAAATTTTTTTTTGTTTTTCGACTCTATTTCAATTCATGTTGGATTGTTGAGTGAAGTTTGATTGAGCTCGATCAATCTTGATCGAGCTCAAATGGTTGATCGTCCACAGTAGGCTATAGGAACCCCTCAGGTCCGACCCATAGAACTTAGGGTTTGACCTTGTGGGTCACTGTATCATCATTGAGACTTCATCCAGGACTTTTTGGATTGGTTTTGATGTGGGAATTCTGCCAGTGTCTGGGTCGAGCCTGGGGACAGTCGGGATCGTCTAGGACTCTATACCATAATTTATTTTTTGCGGTTTGAATCTGGGGATGAAACAATTCAGCTAAATTGTGACTTGGTCCAAAATTTTCTCTGGACCGGACCGGTCCAATTGAGTCAAGTCGCGCTGTCACGCAATGTCGGTGCGTCAATTGAGTGTCAGCATGCGTTAACCTCAATCGCAAGGTGACGCGCATTAATCTAAGCCGCGGTCGCGTTGTCGCCCCATTTTCTGAGCTAACGGCTATAATTAAGTCCCTGTTGTCAGTCGCATATTAATCAGTGCCCTCATTTTTTTATGTGCCGTCAGCTGATATTATTAAATGCTGTCAAATTAATTCTAGTTAATTAAATTAATTACAAATTTTGTTTCATTTATAACTTTAATAATACACCTCTAAATTATATGATATTATATATCATTTCAACTAGAAAAATACATAGATTAATATGGTGCCATTTAATTTCTATTTTGTTAATTATTTTAATTAATCATTAATTTAGATTTATTAATTAAATGTAAGTTAATTTTATCATTTTATGTGATCTAATTTGATCATTTAATATCTAAATTAAATGATCAAATAGTCCATTTCACTCATAAAAAAGTGAGAAACATTAATATGAGATCAAATGTATATATAGAACTCTAGATCTCATAGTGATTTTTTTACCCAATTAGGTGTCCCGAAAAACTATAAAATCTCAGCATTGTCCAAATTCGACCTAGTTAGTGTCGTTTTACACTTTATGCTATAAGGATTTCATATTAATGTGCATTATTCCATTTGGACAATGTTTAGCAATTTTAGGTTTTTGGCTCCTATATTAGGGTAATTTTGGTAATTTTCCTAATTTCATACTTTTAGGTGTTTGAACCTTATGGTACCTAACATATCACATTATTTTCTTCCCATGTCAATTTTAATTACTTGATTTGAGCTTAGTTCTCTTAAATCATTTGCTTGGATCATTAGTAAAATGCTTGATTCATCTTTCAACCTTAAGATAGAAATTATATTATTGATTTACAACTTTATTTGTAGGTGATCCTCTAGAACTAAATATTGTAACCATTAATAATATTTAACCTTAATGCTTGTGTAGTGTAGATTATGTTTCTTTTAGTCCTAGTCCTAAATATTTTAGGTTAGAGCTTAGTTTGCTTCATCTTAGTCCTTAAGTTCTCACTTAAGTTCTTTAAAGACTTGTATTATGAGTCCTAAATTCATTAGAATAGTTTAGGAATCCTATTGATTTTCTTAACCTTCAACTTATAGAATACATAGAATTTGTAGTTTACAAATCCTTCTTTCCTATTCCTTTAAGCCTTTACTTTTATTATTAACTTAGATTAGTAGTTAATTTTAAATAAGATTATTCTAATTTAACTTAATTAGATGAGTTTAGTGTATATAACCTTAACTCTTAACTTCCTCAATTATAGTATTTATTTAACCATACGCTTTCTTAATTAGTTTTCTAAGCCTTGAATTAGTTAACTTATTTAAATATTATGGTTTAGGATAAGGATAGAGCTAGTTTTATTCAGTATTGTTATATTTATAAATTATTTTGTCATCTTATAAAATAAAAATAAACTACTATTTTCTATAACTCCAACTACTTATATTATTTAAAATTGACTTGAGATCAATATCTCTAAGTCAATTGAGATCTCAATTAGCTCCAATCATTAAGGAGATCATTAAAATTAGATAACTTTGGATATCACATAGTTTGCAATTATTAAAATTTTTCTTGAATGCTTGCTTAGCTTTGAGCATATTTCAGTTGACACATTCATATAAGACATTGTGCATAAATAAAACTTTCACATTAAAAACTATAGGGGTTTACATTGCTGGTTAATCCAATGCCGGGTTAATTATGAGTAATAAGGAGACCTCACATTCTCAGAGGATAAATTTGAGTGTTATTTATTTTGACCCCACTTTCCTTTACAATTGTCTATTTCATTTCCATACTTATATGCTTTCATTTTTGCACCGCTGCTTATACTTAAATTTTAACTAGTTGTGATATCCAAAATGAATAATAAAATATTTAGCCTAATCTTAAAATGTGCTTAGATTGTTTAGTCTAACCATACTTTCCTTTTTATTTGATTTTCCCTATCACATTTATATGCTAAAATGTGATAGATCAAAATATGATAGATCAGGTGCATTTGGATGCTAATAGAGCTGGACCAAGTGCCTAAAGTTCAATTACTTCTGCTTAAAATATTAGTTTCTTACTTTTATTTAAATATGAGAGAGAATTTATTTTTGTTTGTCTCTTACTTATTATTTAAATTAATGGTATGTAATAACTAAATTTAATTATTTGCCTTTACTTATTATGTGTTGGAATTAGTTCTTAATTGCTTAAATGCTTAGTTTGGATAAATGGATACTTAAATAGAAATTTAGATGGATATGTGGATGTATTTCATTAATATGTCGTGCTCATTGAATTAACTATTGCATATCATATATATCTTTATTATTACATAATTACTCATGTATTTCATTATTCTCATAAAATCAATTGCTACAGTTATTTAATTGCATCCATACCTATTTGTAGCATATTTGAATATGCATCTCCTAATTGTAAATCTCTTAATATTATCTATGAATGTTTACTTCTACTCTTACTTATAAATGTTATTTTCACATGTATGTTACAATCACTTTAAACTCCTATTGCTACTTATGATTGTAACTATCATTTACTTTAAGTGGTTGTAAGTATATCTATTCATATATTTTATTTCTTTTACTCTTAATTATAATTAATCACATTCATGTATTCTTCTCATTTGAAATCTAATACTGATTCATGTTACTCTTTCCCTTTTCACTATTATTAATTTCAATTATTTCTTTAAATGTATTATCACTTATTTTTTCATATAATTATCAACCCCATAGTTGTATTTGAAATCATACTCATCATATCATATTCATCATGTGCATTGTTTATTCTTCTATTTTCATCTTAACTTAAAACCCTCTTCATGATCCTTAGCCAAACACAGCTTCTAGTGATTTGGGTTAGCTTCCTCCTAATCCAGTACTAGATGATGTGGTGATGCGCCAATATTGGGTTTAGTTACTACACAATATTGAGTTCGTTACAAGAAGTCCATATTTTTTTAAGTTACTAATGTGGCAATAATATTTATAATAGCATTATTATTATCATTTTAATAATAATAATGATAATAATAATGTACGAAAGAAACGACGGAATGGAAACGACATACAAATTGCAGAAATTAATAATAATAATAATAATAAAATGTTATAATTAAAATGTCTGAATTAAAAATAATATAACAAAAGTAATAATCATTTAATAACATCTATATTGTTCTCATTATTAATTAATGAGAATAATAATAATGTGAACGACTAATATTTTTTTATAATAATGAATATTAAGTATAATAAGAAAAATAAATAAAATTAGCAAGATCTCTTCTCAATTTTCTCCTCTTTTCTTTCTCCTCATACCTAAGGTTGGGGTTGCCGAAAGCCGGAAGGAGGCCAGACGTGGCTGAAGGGAGCCGGAGAGGTGGCCAGAGGTTGGCCGACTGGAGGAGGGATGGCTGAGCTGAGAGTTAGTAGGGGAGGGCTGCTGGCATGGGAGGGCTATTGGTTGCTGGCAGGGGAAGGGAGGGTTGGATGGGCTGTTGTGAGAGGGAGGAGAGGGCTGCTGGTTTGGGGGAGGAAGGGAGAGGGTTGATGGGGGTTTTATAGAGAAGAGAGGGAGAGAGGGAGAGGGGGAAGAGGTCGGCCATGAGGGCCGACTAGTTTACGCCAAAAATGGCGCATGCGGCTTCTTTTCTGGTGCGGAAGATTCCGCGCCAGTTGCGCTTATTGTGCTTGTCGAGCAGGGGGTGGGGGTGGGGGGTGGGGAGAAACAGAGAGGGAGAGAAGAAATTTTAAATAATTATTAAAAAGTAATTTTTTCGCATTTTTCCTTCGTTTGATATTTAAAAATAACGAAACTTGATACCGAGGTGTGTTATCATCTAACGAACACCATCGCGCCAAAATTTTCGATTCGGACAAATATTTTATTTTTAATTAATTTCAGAAATTTGAAACTTCACAAATTAATTGAGGCCGAATCAGGATTCAAAAATTGTTGAAACTTTTTGAGTAGCCCTAAAAAATATAATTAACTTGATGACATAAAAATTGATAAATTCGGACATGTATTTAATTTTCTCAATTTATTGGATTTAAATAATTCATAAAAATATAATAGGAGTTTCTGTTATCCGAATTCTCCCAAACTAGAGTATTTTGATCTAAAAATTGATGAATTAAGAGAAACAGAGAGGGAGAGAAAAAAAATTAAAATAATTATTTAAAACTAAAACTTTCATATTTTTCTTTCCAGCATCCAAAAATAATATCACTTGACACGATGTGCGTTATCAAGTAATGAATAATACCCTTGCGCCATAATTTTTTATTAGGACAAATATTTTATTTTTTATTAATTTCTGAAGTTTAAAATTTTAAAAATTAATTGAGGCAGAACCAGTGTTCAAAAATCGATGAAACTTTTTGAGCAGCCTTTAAATAATATACTTAGCATAATGACATAAAAATTGATGATTTCAGACACGTATTTAATTTTCTCAATTTATTATATTTAAATAATTTAGAAAAATAAAGTGAGAGTTTCTGTTATTCGAATTCTTCCAAACTAGGATACTTTGATCTAACAATTATTTCTATCTAAAGAAAATTTTGTTTGCCATAATTTAAAATTCTTCGGGATCTTAGTTTCTGCGGAGGGATCTGACCTACTTCACAAAGTAACGACATTGGGTCGTTACATATAGGTCCCCGACAGACTCGCTCATTTTGTTAATTGGGCCAAGCCCGTTTAATTACTTATCCAAACCACATAATTTCCTTAAAGAATTATGAATTATTTTCCTTAAGAAAAATAAATTGAATAATGGAAATTTAATTAAAATCATTTATAATAAATTAATACAATAACTTCTTAATTACTTATCCAAACCATATAAAATTATATATCATTTTATTCGGAAAAATACAAAAAATAAAAATATATAAAAATATTTTAGTTTCTATGAATATATTTTCTAATTTTGCCAAATTACTTTAGTTGCTTGATTAGGGAGAATCAACATGTATACTTAACTAAATCTTGTGATTTTAGTTTCATTTAGTTCAATATGCCTTGTAGAATGTATGTGCTAAGTAGGAGAATTTTCTGATTTGCATTATGTGAATATTAAGGTTTACAATTAGTCAAATTTGTATTTTATGGTTTTTGATTATTCATATGATTACTTAGAGCTTAACCACCAAATTACGTGAAATTTAGATTATTATACTTGCATTTATGTGCTAATCTTTTTAGAATTTATTTAATGATTAATTAGTATTAATTATTCTCTGATTTGGTTAATTGAATTTATATGCACTTCTTATGCCAATAGCTGGGCGGTCAACCAATCTACATACTGCAATATGTATGTTAGAAAATATAAATTTTGATTTGGATATTTAGATCTATTAAATTGCCTTAATTGAGAATTAAGCCATAAATAACCTAATTAAGTGATTAAAGTTAATTAAGATATGAAAACTTATTAATTTGAACATCAATAATTGATAAATAACTTAATGATTATCTTATAAATCAAACTCTACATAAATAACCTTAATTGTGTCAAGTTTGGGTTCAACCCTAGCTTAATTGGGTTAAATCTCAAAATTTACTTAACTTCAATGAAACACCTTGATTTGGATATTCAATACTTTGCATGTATTCAACAAACTTGTTGATTTGACATCGATCTTAGACTAGTAAACTAAAAGGTTTAAGATGAGATAACAAGTCATGTGAATAATCATCTAAACTCAAGCATAAGATCCCTAATTTTTTCATAAGTAAGAATATTAGCATAAACTGATCTCTAAAATAAGATTAATTTGTAAAATAATCAATTATTAATAACTCATTTGATTTTATCCCATGATTGATGTATTGGATGTTGTTGTAAGAATGATGATGATGCGCACAAAATCAAATCTGCCTCGTGAAGATTCCTGCACATCTCTTCGCTTGCAGAAGCTTTTTTACAAGAAAGCACACACTTCAAAATGGATTCGAGGATATTCACAAGCACATAAAAAAGAAAAGCACATAACATACACAAGAATATCCAAACACTAAGATATACGTGGAAAATATAAGAATGGGAAAAATTACGGAGCCACATCACAAGAAAATTCACTAGAAATAACTTGAAGGTTATAGAGGTACAAGAGATATTCACCTCAGCAGATATGCTTCAGCTCTTACTCTAAAATAAAGTGAAGAAGAAGCAGCTATCACTGGGAGTCACTCCTCCTGTAACAACCCAAGCTGTTATCCTAGTCATTTAAAATTAATTTAAGTTATGATTCTAATCTTAGTACACTAATGAAGTTATTCGAAATTCACCACTAATACCTAGTCCAAATCAGGAGTCAAATAGATCAAATCTTGATTTTGGGAATTTCAGGAATCCTAGAAATTGACCTAATTATTTTGAGCTCAGATCAAAAATTGGACTTTGTCATTGCGCTCATTACTCCCAAATTAGTTAAGGGTGACGTTTTGGTGGCAATCGGAAGTCGTCTAAATTTCGTCGAATATTTTAATAATATTTAAATATCCAGAAAATGAGAAAATTAATTACTCGTCGGAATCAAAATCCGACTTCGCCGTTGCGTTCCTCACCACTCAATTAGCTATGGGTAATTTTTTGGGAATATTTGGAACACTAAAATTTATGATTTATTATTTAATATAAATAATTCAATTCTTTTATTATTCTTTCCTTCGCCTGCCCTAAATCCAAGGAACTCACGCTCAACCCCTCTTCTTCGATCGCTCGCTCGGCCCTCGACGTGTGGCTGCGTCGCCTCATTCTCGCAACCTCCGTCTCTTACCTTTTAAGGAATCGCAAGCCAAGCCCCTCAGAACATCAAGCCGACTCTCTCGATCGCGAGGCGTGCGGCTCTCCCTCTCTCCTCCACTCGACCGGCCACCTTCATCTCCTCGGCCGAGCCTCATCCTGCCAACACCCGAGGGATCTAGCATGGATTCGCCTCCCTTGCATTTGGCGCCGAGCAAGGTACCCCCCGCACCTTACTGCTCTCGGAACTCTCATTAAGTTTCTTAGTACCCCTAATTCCTTTCAGTCTACTTCTAATTCCTAGTGCTCTTGCTCGATTTATAATTGCATGTTGATTTCAGGTTTGGAAGATCAGCAATCAATCATCTTTAAACCACATCATGATGCTTATTTGTTTGAATTGGATTGAATTAAAATTAAGTTTGTGAAATATTGTGATTAAGTGCTTTCTAGATATAATAAAGTCTACCTAAAAATTGTTTGTATAGAACATTGCAAGCTCTTTCTTTTTATATATCTTGCTCTTCAACTAAATAGCTCATATACTTTGTTTTAATACTTTTCAACTTTTTTTTTTATATATAAGCTCATTATTGTGCGTGTTTTATGAAATGGCATTTCAGCTTTTTTTTTTATGAGAAACTTTATATATGCTGCCCAAATTTTTCTTAATTGCATATATAGCACCTAAACTATGATATATAATAACAATCTCACTCTACTCTATATCATTACAAGTTGATAATATTCATAATATTGGGTTTTATTTGTGCAAATATTAATATTTAAGTGTTATATTTGTAAATACTAGATATTATGCCTGAAATATCTTTGTACTTCACTCGTATTTAATTCATGAAGTGAAGTATGCATAGTTGAGTAGTGTCAAGTAATTATCACTTATTTGTCCATTTATTGAATCATCTTGAACACAGCAAATCTCACACATGCAGTCATGTATATAAAAAAAAAATGCAATTGACTCAATAGACATGATGATGCTGTAAATAAAATTCAAGATAATTGTTGATTAATGCACCCACAACTTTATACTTCATGCACATTCCTTTCATGTTTATTCCAGTTCTCGATCAAGTTTCATATAAGCGGCTATTTCGAGTAGTCGGATTGATTGAGCTCATGATCAAGTATGCCGCCTTTATGATGAATGAAAGTTTTATCAACTTCAAAGAATGAGATAGTGTAATGGTCAGTTCTTCAAATGTCTCATATGATCATTGAGAGTAGAGAAAGAGGATAAAATAGAAGTATCGAAGTAGTCATAACAGAAATAAACTCATATTAGTTCTCTTTGTAGATTTGTAATCATTCATTTCATCATACTATTAATCTGAATTAACTGTCCGTTTGTCTCTTTATTATAAAGTAGATCAATAATCTTCCTTATTTCTATTTCGATTCCTTTAAATTTTATGGTAATTTCTTTAAGTTGATCTATAAATTTTTCCCTTCATAATTTACAAACTTTCACATACTATTAGATATTATAGTATTAAGAAAATTAATTGCGCTTATCATACTACCAATCAATCGTTACCCAACAATTTAGACATTTATTTGCCCTCAATTGAGAATTATTAATTATCAAAGGTGGTATCGCCATAAATTGTATTCATGCTTGGTTTATAAATATTTAGAGCTACATTTATTAAAATTAATATAGTGGTACTTTTGTAAATGCAAGCATCTAAGAGCTTTCGATTATAAGACTTGAAAGGTTAATGTATTACAAAAATTGAAGAGTTTTATACTGCAGATTTAGAAGTTGTTATCCATATCTATGTATCTATGAATATAAACTGATGACGAATATACATTATCTGCTCGCATTTGATATTTAGATGCAGTAGTATTGTGTTTGTCTTGATTTAAGTTGCGACACTTAGCATGAATCGTCGAATGAAATATTAATACAGTAATAGTGTTGTGTACTTTTGTAAGATTGTTTCGTAAACTCATTTTTCTTCATGTTCTTTCATGCCCACATTAACCTAGCTATCCTCATCTCTACGGCACACATTCATTAGTATGTTTCCACTTCGTAGGCCATTGTATTGCTCCATATAGTGTTATTGGTCATATAGCTATTCTTTAAACTTTTCTTTGTGTTTGTGCTAGATTTTTTTTTATCACATAATTCATGGAAGCGCATTATTTCATACAACCTACTTGGATCTATTAGTCATCAACATTGATTTCACCATTATATTGCATGAGTATATATATTGGAATCTCTCATTCTCCATGGTAATATAGTTTATGTCATATAATATAATTGTTATTATGAATATACTTACACTACATGCATTTAGTTTTAGATTTACTAAGGCAAACCATTGGATATTAGGGTGACTCTCTATAACTTGAATTTCATGTTAATATAATCTCTAGTTTTCATAATAAAATATAAACATCGAATTGAATAGTAATAGCATTGCGAAATAAATAGTAACAAATTTGAGAGTTGAATGGTAGCTTTTCTTTTATGTAAAATAATTAAGTATTAAACTTCTTGATGTGAGATTCATCTCACATCATGCCTTTTTTTAAAAAAAATTAAATCATTAAAGTAAGCTTTTAATCAAGAATAATTAAGGTTAGTATTTGATTGTTCATCTTAGTTCCTTAAAATCTTCTTTTTTATGGATTAAGAATATGACTTAGGTTAGATTTCATTCATTGAGTAAATTGGGTTACTCAATAGGTGAAACTTTCATTTTACTAGCTTATAAATTTTCATAGTTTATTTATGATTGTTTAATCTTTCAGCCTTAGATTTAAGATTAGAGATCCATCCTATTAAGTATGATTTTACTTAATAGGATTTGCTTTAATCTTTAATCCATAAGATTGGGATTAAGCCTTATCCTTTAAGATCACCTTTAGATTAAGTGATTAAATCTCAATATTTAGAGTTTAATTCTTAGTCCTTTCATCTTGATTTATCTTAATCAAGATGGGCTTGGGTTACTTAAATCATCAAAGTAGGTTGATTGATTTACTTATTTAACTTATATAATCGAGATTGATTTAATAAGATTAGAACCTGATCAGTTCTAATTATTTTTAACTTATAAAATCATAAGTTTGATTTATACTCAATAGTATGAATTAAAGCTCCCAAACTTGTGAAACTTAGAGTAGATAGAATGAATAAATTAGATAACAATAGATATCACCTAAATCCTAATAGAGTCTCTTGCTCACTTTGAATTTTGATGCATTGCTTACCTTGTATTGAGCTTTATGCCTTGATCATATGAGTTGGACATAGGATATTTTATGAGTATCTTGTGTCAACTTTGAATTTGCATAAACAATATTTGCATTTTTATCGGTGCCTTTTGTTTTACCAAATTCAGTTCACTAGAGTGTAGCCTAAGTAATTTGCCTCATCAGTTCTTCTGATCCGGGGCCGGCCTAGACTCAATTGCTAGTATCCGGTAGTCTATTCCATGCCTAGCCATACGATAGCTTGGGATGGAGCGTAATAGACTTTTGCCCCCACTGACTTTATCAGTCAGGATCTGATATGGCGGTACTAGTTTTAAGTGCACTTCTACTCAGTATTTTCAGCCTTAGCCCTGTAGGCTATGTGTGTTCATACTTATTCAATTTAGAGCTTCTGCCTTAGCCTGCTAGCCCAGCAGGCTAAGTGGTACTATTATATATTTACAATTAAATGGCTTGTTTGGTCGTATCAGTCTTTAGTTTTGTACTTACTATTTTTAGTTTACTTTTCTGTATTTTAGCACTTTCTTATTTACTATCTTACTGTATTTACTAATGTGCATATTTATAGGAAGCTAATTTGCTTATTTACACATATATAGGATGTTAATTTTATTTATTTAAAGGATGTTAGACTTGTATATTTGATTACATATGATGCTAGATATATTTATAAGTTGCTTATTTTATGATTCATTATGTTATATAAAAATTAGCATGTTTAGGATGAGTTTCATTTCAATTATTAGTATTTACTTTTCTTTTATTACCTAACCTTGTTATAGCGCTGGCTTGGAGTTATATGCTTACTTCCATTTTTGTTTAAGATATAAACTTATTGTTTATAACTTCATTTTATTTTCATATGCTTTCCTGCTCCTACACTTGCTTGTATATTGAGTTTTAGTGGTGATATCTAAATAACTTAATAATTGATCAGCCTAAAATATACTTAGATATTTTGTCTAATAAGATTTTTTTTTGTTTGTTGGGCCCTATCATTATGAAACTGATAATGAAAGATTCTAAGCTATTTTAGGAGGAGGATCGAGCTGCTGAAGATTCAAAGTTATTTTACTTCTGTTGCTTATGAGGACGAGTGTTTCTTTTGTTTTAGCTTTTATCTTTAAATATATTGTAATAATACAGGTTTACTTTGTATTTTCTTTTATTGCACTTATTCTGAGTTATATATTTTTTTTTTACTATATTATGATGGAATAGATATTATATTTTGCTTCCGCACTCTGTTTACATTTTTTGTATTTATCATTTAGTGAAGTTCTCTCGTAAATAGTAATTTCCTTAATTATATTAGATTAGAATGAATGTCTAATTTAATTATAAGTGAGGAACTTTTCATTTGGTGACTATTTTACCATAATCATGTTAACTTAATAGTTAACAGGACCATGGTGGATCAGGGGTGCCACACCTTCAACTTGCAAGCCTTAGGTTAGATTACAACTCCTTAGGGTTTAGCTTAGGGTTCTTCAAGTCACAACAGCTTTTTACTTCAAACTATGAATACCAACACTTAGTTTGTAACAATCCAAGTTGTCACTCAAGTCAATTATAACTAACTCAAGCCCTAATTTTTAATCTTAAGTGTTAATTAGGTCATTAGGAGTTCACCACCAAGATCTAGTCTAAATCAAGAGTCCAATGGATCAAAACCTAATTTTTAAAAAATCCAGAAACCCTATAAATTGACCTATCTAAATTGACATCATATCAAAAATTGGACTTCGTCATTGCGCTCATTGCCCCCAAATTAGCTAGGAGTGATGTTTTGGTGGCAATCGAGAGCCGTCAAAATTTTGCTGAATATTATAATAATATTTTAATACCCAAAAATTGAGAAAAGAAAATACTCATCGAATCAAAAATTCGACCTCACCGTTGCTTTCCCAACTCCTCAATTTGCTAAGGGTGATTTATTGGAAATTTTATGAGTTAATTAATTAGTCAATTTTTATTTTAGACATTATGAATTTAAATAATCATCATTTAAATTATTTAAATTATCGCAAACGGCTGTCATCCATATTTTTCCTGCGCTGTCTGTTTCCTAAGCGACGCCTTCTTATCAGACGGTGCTTCATCCATCCATCGGATCGGATCGATCCAACGACTGCGGGTCTTCGTCTTCGAAGATTCCTCATGTTTCGCCATGCGGAAGGTCCGTTGTGACCCTGCCCTATCTAGCATCTCGCTGCCTCAACCGCTCCGCCCAGTCGCATTTAAGACCTCTTCCAGCGTGTTGGGTCCAAAGTTTCGACGTTTGAAGGCCCGGACCGTCATCATTGAACCCTAGGAGCTCTCGCACCGTCCATCGAAGGTACCCTCGATTACCGGCATTCCTTTAATTGATTTTATGCTTTTCATTTTAAAACACTATTCTGCATGTTGGATTGTCCAGTGATCGAAGCCGATCATCCGTAGTCGGTCTAAATTGACCTAATTTAGGATCTTGCACACAGTACTTACCGTTAGCCTCGTCTCGCCGAACCTTAGGAGTTAGGGTTAACCCTAATTCGTGACTCCGACCACCTCTGGGCTTGGTTCGGGGCTCGTTGGGTAGGTCTCGTCGGGACGTACCCTCGGCCATGCGGGCTGCTGCCTGAGGTCGCCGGGAAGCCCCTCTGTGGCGGCCCTGCCCCGTCGTGGTCCTGTTAACTCTTAAGTTAACATGATTACGGTGGAGGGGTCACCAGATGACACGGTCCCCACTTAGAATTGGATTAGACACATGTTCTAATCCAACTTAAATAAGGACTTTGTCATTCATCCCAACATATTATCACTAAATGACTATACATGAACTCAGAGTGCGGAAGCAATAAAAATATAACAACCATCCATACAGTATAAATACAACAATACAGAATAAATAAAGAGTTGAAAAGAAAAGTTAAACCTGTATTATTATAATAATTCAAAATAATTTAAGGAGAACTGAAAAGAACTCTCAATCTCACTGAAAGAAAGAAAGCTAAAGCTATAAATCTTTAGGAACGGGCTCCTCCTCCAATGGCAAGCTCTCCACTGGATCAGCTGCTCCAACAAACTCAGAACCTACCATTATCAGTTTCATAATGGTAGGTCCCAGCCAACAAAAGAAAAATTAGTTAGACTATTGTCTAAGCACATTTTAGGGTAAACAATTTTATTAAGTTACTTGAATATCACCATAAATCAGTAATGAAGCAAAAAGGTGCAGAAAGCATACAAAAGAAAAGGAATAAGTTATAAACTATAGTTTATAACTAAGCAAATAGGAAGTAAGCACATACCTCCTCCGAGCAACTGCAACAAAGACAGGTAAGAAAAAGAAAGACTAAACAAAACTGTAAAGAAAATATAACCTAAACATGCTTATGATCAAACAGATTATGCTAGGTAACATACAGAAATTGAACAGTCTAAATTTGAAAACAACTAACATCCTATATGAGCATATGAAAATAGTAAGTAAAACTAGCATCCTATATAGAAACAAGTGCAAGAAAACTGTAAGTAAAACAGTGCTGAAATGCAGAATATGCAAGGTAAAATAGTAACTAAAAACTGAAAGCTGCAGTGACTGTCCAAGCCACTCAACTGAAAATATACACAGCAAATCTTAGCCTGATGGGCTAAGAAAGAAATTCTGAACTGAATATCACTGAAAACTCTTAGCCTGATGAGCTAAGACAGAACCAAATGTAAGTGTACTTGAATTAGTATAACCATATTAGAATCCTGACTCTATATTTAGTATGGCAAGAGTCTATCCATCCTATCTCTCGGACTAGGCATGGCCATAGACTGTCAGACATTAAACCCTCGAAAGGTTGCTGACCTGAACGAGTTGATCGAAGAGGTATACTAATCAAGCTACACCTTACAAAAACACCCTCAATTAGTACTCACCATGTCCAATCCTGACTAATGAGCGCAAAATCTATTTCTCGCCATCCTGGGAATTATTTCAACCAGGCATGGATAGACTTACCGACAGTAACAAACCAGCGTGCTATGCCGGACTCGAGGATTGGAGAGGCATACTAGTTTGGCCACAACTTTCTAAAAAACTGTAAACATCGATCAATCATGAATGATATGTATGTAATTCAAAATTAACATGAGATATTTATCAAATATCCTATATCCAATATATGTGTACAAGGTAAGGGGCTCAAAATAAAGTATGCAAAGCATCAATTCAAGGTGAGCAAGAGACTCTATCTAAAACACAGGTGATATCCATTATTATCTACTTTATTCGTTCTATCTACTCTAAGTTACACAAGTTCAGGATCTCCAGGTCCTACTATCGAGTGTAACTCAGATTCACGTCCTTACAAGTTGGAAAAATAATTAGAACTGATCAGGTTCTAATCTTATCAAATCAATGTCAACTTAGATGAGGTAAATAATAAGTCAAACGTCCTATTTTAATGTTTTATCAGGCCCAATCTCATTTTGATTGATCAAATCAAGATGAAAGGATTAAGAATTAAATTCCAAATATGGAATTTAATCACTTAATCCCAATGGTGCATCTGAAGGTCTAAAGTTTAGAACCCAAATCTCACTGATTAAGTTAAGGCAACTCCTAATGATAAATCAATTCATTAGGATAGATCTCTATTATTAGTCTTAAAGTTTAAGGATCAAATAATCATTTAATAAACTAAGAAAATCTATAAACTAGTAAACTCAAGGTTTCATCTATTTAAGTAACCCAATTTACTCAATAGATGAATTCTAACTTAAGATCTATTCCTAATCTTAGGAAATAAGGCTCTTAATTACTAAGAGTATCTCTCAAGATACACATCCTAACTAATGTTATAAGACCTAAGGATAGATCTAAGAATGAGTAAAGAACATGAGAACACTCACTTAGGACTTAGGAATTTTCTTAAGGAGCCAATTTTAAGATTTTAATCAAAATTTAATTTAAACTTGGATTTGATTAATTTCAGCTATAAATCATTATATTTACTGATTAATATGATTATAAAAATAATTTTAGGGCTTTAAGATGCTAAACCCTAAATTTGGGCAAAATCACCATTTTGCCCCTACTTAAGGAAAGATCAAATTTTGATCTAGGGCTTTAATTCTGAAATATTCTCTTAGAATGTGATTTCTTACTGTCTAATGTAAGATTAGACAGTAACTAAATTAATTTTGGGTGATTATTAAGCCATATGAAGTCAAATTAGTGAATTTGACTCATAAGGGCAAATTAGTAATTTGGCTAAACAAAAGTTAAATTTTCTTTCCGATTATTGTTGTTTACTGCCTAAGCTTTCTATAGAATCTAAATTTGCTAAATTCTGATAAGTATTGGCCAAGTTATGGCCAATACAAGATTTAGGGTTATAAGGGTAATTAAGGAATCCTTAATTATGGGTCAAAATCCTAACTTTGTCAATTAGTGTCCAAATTGAGTAAAGTCAGCGGCTATGGTTTACAAATAGTCCACTGATCACAATGACATGTATTAGGCTCAATTTGGACATAATTTGACTAAGTTGTGATTTAATTAGGGTTAAGAGTGATTAGTGAATGATTAGCAAAATTAATCACTCAAACACTAATCCAACCTTACAGATTAATTCTAAATGATTCTATGAGTCTTCTGAAACTTAAATCACTTAATTTGGGTTATTATATTTGCTAATATTCACTAATCAAGTTTTAAGGTAATTTAAGGGTGATTAGCAAATCTAACCGTTGGATCTAAAATATTTTTACATATTACTGTTAATTAGGTTTTTTTTTTTATCTAAATGGACCTTTGGATTATTCAATTTGGAGCTCAATTGACCAAGTTATGGTCAATTGAAGTTCTATGGTTAATTAGGGTAATTAGGGTTATGACCTAAAAGTGATTAGGCAAAAACTAATCCAAATAGTAAGATGAATACTAACAAATTAATCCTTAGGGTTTTTTGATCACTTTAAGACCCATATTGGGTATGTTTGGATCAATGGGTGCAAAGTTATGGGTTAATTAAGTTTTGTGATATTTTTAGGATTAATTTAATACCCTAAAATATCACTTTGCTAATTATAGGTCCAAATGCAAAATTAATAGTACTAAAATATTCCTCTATTTTTGCTAAATCCAATGATTTATAATTTTTGTTTATTTTGGATTTATAATTATTAAGATATAATTGTTTAAAGTTTGGAATTTAATTATTTAAAACAATTTTGTTTTATTAATTTAATTAATCTGAAATTATATATATATTATTTTGTTTTATAATTAACCTTATTTATATAATTAAATTTTATTATTAACTTTTCTGCAGGACACGTGGCGCGGAGGGATTGGGCGGCGACTCACATGCGGGCCCCACGCCGACAGCCGTGGAGACAGCTCTGAAAGGCGCAATTTACGCGCTGCGGGCCCCACTCGTCCACGTGGCGGCTTCTTTTGCAGACAGCGCATGCGCTGGGCCCCACATGCTATAATAACAGGGCACGTGGCAAATCAGAGGCGAAACGGCTCGGTCCGGTTCAACCTCATATGAACCGGACAGATTTTGCACAGTACCAGACCGGTCCAGGCTGGACCGGTTACAGTAGATCGCCACCTTCGGGGGCGGTAACCCTAAAACTAGGGTTCAATGATTCTCGCAGCACAGCATAAATTAAGCGTACTAAATTTATCAAAATGGAAGCTACAATCAAGACCTATTCATAGATTATAACCTCTCCAGATGGTTCACGATATATCTCATTCACCCGAAACCCTAAAAATTTCCTTGAGTTCTAAACTAAAAATCGGTGAATTGAAGAATTGCAAATGATAAGATCATTCAGTAATTGCATATATGAAATGCAAATTAAGAATCTAAATGGAAATCGATGGAGGTTATGGTACCTGATTGACAGCGATCGAAAATTAGGTATATGAAGAAGGGCTGCCGAAGACCTCTAAGTGAGCTGCCGATTTGCGCTATTAGGATCGCCCGAAGGTAGGAGCTCTAAAGCGAGATAAAAGAGGCTCGTCAAGAGCCTTCGAGCGGTGCTTGCCACTCAGCGAGTAGAGCCAGAAGGGGGGTGTGCGTCGCGACGTGCGTCGCGATGCCTTCTGCCACGCGCTGATCCTTCGGGAAGACAAAGCGTGGGCCGTTCGATCAATTGATCGAACGGTCCAGAGAGGCCGTTTCCTTAGATGGCGAATCTTGAAGCAGAACGGACGGCAGGTAACGCCGTTTCACTTAAATAATTAATTTATAAATAAATAAATATATATATTAAATCCTATATTGCCCTAACGCTTTACTAATCAAATTTTAATTAGTTCGGAGTATTCAAAAATTTCCAATAAATCACCCTTAGCTAAATGAAGAGTGAGGAACGCAACGGCGCACTCGGATTTTCATTTCGACGAGTATTTAATTATTCAATTATTTGGGGTATTTAACTATTATTAAAATATTTGACGAAAAATCAACTTCCAAATGACTTCAAAACTTCACCCCTAGCTAATTTGGGTGCTCTGAACGCAATGGCGAAGTCAAATTTTCAATTTGAGGTCTAGATAAAAAGTCAATTTTCTAGGGTTTGGGATTTTCCAAAATTCCTGATTTTGACTTTGTTGACTTCAGATTTGACCAAGGTTTTAGAGATGAGTTTCAAATCACTTAATTAATGACTTAGAACCTTAATTAAGACTTAGATTAGTCTTAATTGAGTCAAGTAACAACTTGGGTTGTTACACCCTCAAAATGGATGCCCTAGCCGTGACCTCTCAGGGTGCTGAGAGATGGATTTGCATGTTGGGACGAGTCGGGTCAACCCGGGCCCGACCCGCGTGTGGTCCGGGGAGTGAGCCTCGTGTGAGCGCCAGGAAGCGGGACCCACGGCGTGCGCTGTCACGCATATGAGCCAACGCGTGGCGTCCTCTGTCACACCACAAGAGTGGGTCCCTCTGTCCGTGCGATGGTTTGGCGCGGGGCCCACCAGATGTCTCCTCACCCAGTCCAGCACAAATGCGTGTCCCAAGTGGGGCTCCGTGTTCCCTCAGCCGCCGATCCATGGGGCCCCGTGTTCCCACAGCCACCATACCGAATATATATATTTTAATTTATGTAAATTTTATTTTAATAATTTTTATTTTTTCCTATATATATATATATATATATATCCTAATTTCTGCAATTTTTATTTCAATTGTTTTTTTATATATATATATATATATATATATATATATATATATATTATTCCTACTTTTTTGCAAATTTTCATTTTTATCATTTTAATTCAATCATTTTTTTTCATTTAATATATATATATATATATATATATATATATTATTTATAATATTAATTATTATTATTTTTAGTATATATAAATAAATAAATAACATTATTACTAACATTATTATTGATATGTTAATTAAAATAAAATAAAGTATTATTTATTTCTTATATATTAAATATCGTTTTGTTTTATCATTATTTTCGTATAAGTATTTTATAACAATAATTATTATTATTAAATCAATTATCTATTAAGCTTTTGAGTGATTTTTATCAAGTGCAAAAATTGTACAAATACTTGATTTTCGACTTTCTGATTCATGCATTAAGAAAATGTAATTTACTTTTCCGCTCAGTATCACACAAATTTGATTAAAACACTTTTATAGTCACATAAATTAATATATGAAAATTTAGATAATATAGTAATATGAGTACACTATTGATCTATTTTTAGTCTAATCAGACAACTGTTAAGACGGGGATATCCAACATCGGGAGATATAAGGAGCTTATATTGATAAGCCTTTGAGGGGGCAAATATAGAGGGAAGTTGAGATATGTAATGCAAAATAGAATATCTCTCTTTCCTCGATTTTTTATTTGCCTAACAAAATTATATTTTTGCGATAAATATCAAACGTTTAAATTTTATATTTATTTTTATGATTGCAATTATTTTTATGTTACATTTCAATGTAATTAAAATAGGTTTGCATGGATAAATATTTACAACTTCTTATTTTCTATCAAATTATTTATTATTTTGCTTATTATTTAACAATTGTAAAGTTAACATCTATTAGTACATAGTTACACAACTAATTAGTATTTAAATGCCTGCACTTTTGAAACGTGCTTGGATCAGAGGTTTATCCTAGAGAAAATATACTAAGGATTAAGCAGTGCTGATAGTGATACCTGCTGATTTATTGCTTTAAAGTTTATTTAAAGTTTGTAACTTTTTGCTTTAACATCCTAAATATATATATATAAAAGCAGTACAAAAAAATAACTGACAGAATATAATACTGAAAAGTGAACAACAACAACTGCATATAAAGTCACACGTGCATCAACTACCATACAGAAAAGAGCTACTCAAGCCCATCGAATACCAAAGAAGCTTAGCACCATCACGGCTAAGTCATAAACTATGTACCCCTAGCGACATAAGGAGGCTAGGCAAAACAAGCACACAAAGCAAACGAAGGGTCTTAGCACCAGTACGGTTAAGGCCCAATTGTATGCCCCTAGCGACATAAGGAGGCTAGTAAACTAAGCATACAAGGCAACCTTAACGCCAGTACGGCGAAGGCACCAACGGTGTACCCCTAGCGACATAAGGAGGCTAGTAAATTAGGCACACAACAAAACAGATTCTTTCCCTAGCGACATAAGGAGGCTAGGCAATAAGGATATAAATAAGAGGCAGTTCATAAAATCATTATCTTTTCATAAATCACTTTAATATTTTCACAAGGAATCTAAGGAGTCTCCATATTTTTCTAACAGTTTATTTATGCATCAAAAATCTTGTATGATATGCTCAAAGAAATATGGCATAAAAATCAATGAATGCGTAAGCAACAAAGTATCAAAGTAAGTAAGGGACTCTACTAAACATGGTGATATCATTTATTTTCTACTTAACCATCTAACTATTCCAAGTTACACAAGTTCAGGATCACTGTTTTCCTACTATCGAGTGTAACTCAGAAACTCATCCTTATAAGTTAAAAAGGATTAGAACTGATTAGGTTCTAATCTATTTCAATCAGATAGACGACTACGAGTTAAATAAATGAATCATACGTCCTAGTTTTGTAAATTTAGACGTTCTAACTAAGATCTGATCAAGATCTTCTAAGCATATAGATTATAGATTAAACACTACGAGAATTAGGTTTAATCATATAATCCAAAGGATAAAACCTAAGTTCTAAGTTTTATTCTATAAGTGATCTATTGGTTATGGCAAATCCTATTAAGTAATCAAACTTAATAGGATGAATCTCCTATCTTAAATCTAAGGCTTAAAGATAAAATAATCAGAATGAGTTGTAAAATAAGAGAAAGTCTAGAAACCAATAAAACCAAGGTTTCACCCATTGGGTAACCCAATTTACCTAATGAATGAACTCTAACCTATGATCTATTCCTATTCTCATGAACGGTTCTTAAGGTACAGTGCTTAAGACTCAGCAGAAATTATTGGAATCTAATTTAAGGGTTGATTTTTACTCACTTGATTGATATTTTAATGAGATTTTAATAATTGATTAGGGTTCTAGAATGTTAACTAAAAGGTAGATGTACTCAATTCAATCTTAGGGCAAAATGACCATTTTGCCCCTACCTTAAGGGTCAAAAAGTTTTTGACTTAGTGGCCAGAATTGATTTCTCTTAGTTCCAATTGATTCCTTGCTGTCTAACTTGAAAATAGACAGTAAGTACGCCTAAATCGGGCGAGAAACGGTCAAGTTATGACTAAAATAAGGCTAGGGATAATTTGGGCATTTACCTAAATTTCCAGTATTCAGATCCTAAATATTATTTTGTTATAATGATGACATTGAAATTCTAGGCTGGTTAGCATCTTGAATTTTCCATTTTGGAGTTGATTTGACTAAGTTATGGTCGTTTGAAGTCTAGGGGCATTTTGGTCATTTTTCACTAAAGTTAACTCTAAATTCTATGGTTGACTTTTTATCCCGATGTTCGAATGAGAAAATTAATACTATTACAGTGATAGGCCTGCTCTCCTGAGCATTTTAAGACCCATATTGACTATGTTTCGATAATCGGGTAAAAAGTTATGAGGCTCTAAAGAGGTCCTAAAATGCTACCTCGTTATACGTACCCTGAAATAAATTTTTATATTATGTTATTTGAATCCTTACATTTTTTTGAGTATTTTAAGACCTATATTGGCTATGTTTGGATCATCCTACAAAAAGTTATTAAACTTTTAAGATTTACTATTCAAAAATACAATTTGAATTATTTTACTATTCATTTATTCAAATTATATTATTTTACTGTTCATTCCTAAAGTTTTTATATAAAATTTATAAAATCATTAATCTTTAATTAATTTGTGATTAATTAGGCTTAATTACTAATTAACATTAATTAATCTATTATTTAATTAATTTAATTATATTTATTAATATTTTTACTGTATCAATATAATTAGTGCTAATCACTATTTAAATAGTCTTAATTACTCATTAATATCTAATTATACATAATTAATTATACTTTACTATTTAATAATAATTAATTATCTTAATTACTCTTTAAGGTTTAATTAACCTTTAATTAATATTTAATTAATCTCTAATTATACTTAATTAACTAAGATTACTGTTCAAAAGAATTAACATTAATCCTAACTTAATTAACCACTAACTGTAATTAATTAAGGCTAAATAGTAATTAATTAACACTAACAATAATTAAATTATTAATTACTTAACAAACAATGGGCCCCATTGGACACGTGGCACTGCTAAAGGCTGCCACGTGGCACTGTGGGCCCCACAGGGGCTGACTTAGCTCAAGTGATTGGGCAGTGGGTCCCACCTGACACGTGACACTGCCAGAGGCTACCACGTGGAACTGTGGCCACACATGGAGCTAACTCGGCTCGGGGGACTGGGCAGTGGGCCCCACCTGACACGTGGCACGGGTGGGCCCCACGGCCGAAGCCGAAGCGTCGCGGCTCGGCGTGTGGGCCCCACGTGACACGTGGCGGGCCCGAAGGTTGCCACGTTTCCTGGTGGGCCCCACCACGTCTGACGCGGACTCGGCTCGGGCGGGTCGGGCTCGGGTCGACCCAACCCGACCCGAGGCCCGTGACCCTTCGCCTTCTGGGGTCTTGCGGACCAAACCTAGTTGCCTTTGGTGCCTCGGTGCGCCCGATCGGGTGGTTATGAGCCAGATCGGAACGGTAGATGGGTAGAGGACAAGTTCACCTACCTATCCTACAATTTTTGCGATGATCGAACGAAAATCGGCGGAGATCGGGGTACCTGAAGTGCGGGTCGGCGGAGTTTGGCGCGGACGGACCGTGGGCCGGCTTCGGGGCTTGATTATGGCGCGATCTGAGCTCCGATTTTTGCAAACCCGGAGCCCAGAGGTCGGCCGAGGTCTTATAGACCTGCCGGTGACCTCGCCGAGGTCTGGGAGGGGCCGGATTGGCCAGGATCCGCGGCGGGCCGCCGCGTGTCGCGAGCGGGTGACGGGGCCGAGGAAGACAGCTCCGTAGCCGTTGGATCTGGATCAAATGCAACGGCTGCGATGGCGCCGTCCGATCTAACGGCGCCGTTAGCTACAGTTGACGAAAAGTTAAATACTTAACGGCACGCCGTTAAATATTCAAATAATAATTTTTTTTTTTAATATTTTCCAAAAAATTTTGAACATGTTTTTCCTAGCTAGTTTGGGGTCAAGGAATTCAATGGCGCAGTCGGATTTTTGATCCGATGAGTATTTTGATACCTCGATTTTCGAGATATTTTTATTATTAAAATATTCGTCGAAATTTCGACGACTTCCTATTGACACGAAAACTTCACCCCAAGCTAATTTGGGGTCAAGGAACGCAATGGCGGTGTCCGTCTTTCGATTAGAGGTCAATTTAAATAAGTCAATTTCTAGGGTTTTTGGATTTCCAGAAATCAGGATTCGATCCGTTTGACTCCTAATTTGGACTAGGTCTCAAAGGTTGACTCCACTTGACCTAATTAGCGCTTATAATTGTGTTTAAGACTTAGGGTTAGTCCTAAGCAACCATAGTAACAACTCGGGTTGTTACAGACTCCCCCACTTAAGAACGATGTCGTCCTCGACATCACTCGCATGGAAATTTAAAGGTTCAAAATATTAAGAATAGAAGTACCTAGGTTTTCGAAGAGTTTGGGATGCTTGGATCGCATATCGGATTCCTTTTCCCAGGTGGCCTTGTTGCAGGAACGATTCTTCCATTGGACCTTAATCATGTCGATTGCACGATTCCTAAGTTGCTTGCGATCACAGGCCAGGATTCTAATCGGCTCCTCAGCAAATGATAGGTCTAGCTGGATTTGAATCTCTGGAAGTTGCACAAGATGAGACGGGTCCCGAAGACACTTTCTTAAGGATGATACATGAAAAATATTGTGCACCGCTGCGAAATTCTCTGGCAAGTCTAATCGATAGGCAGCTGACCTAATCTTCCGGAGGACTTTGAATGGCCCAACATATCTTGGACTAAGCTTACCGGCAACCCCGAAGCGATGGACTCCTTTCATGGGGCTGACCTTTAAGTAAAAGAAATCTCCTTCTTGAAATTCTAAGGGTCGATGACGGAGATTATGATATTTACTTTGCCTATCCTGAGCTACCCTGATACGCTGCTGAATGAGTTTAATCTTTTTGTTCGTCTCCTCGAACAATTCTGAGCCGAACAACTGAACGTCTCCGGTTTCGAACCAAGACATGGGTGTTGAGCACTTTCTGCCGTAAAGTGCCTCGTAGGGAGCCATCTTGATACTGGCCTGGAAGATATTGTTGTATGTGAATTCCACCAAGGGCAGGTGGTCTTCCCAGGATCCAGCAAAGTCTAATATACAGAGATGGAGTAGGTCTTCCAGTACTTGATTCACCCTCTCAGTGGTAACTATAAAGTACTGAAAGAAGGACAAGTTGACATTTAACTGGGTTGAATGTGGCTTTCCAAGATTAAGGATTAAATACTCATTTATATCACAAGACTCAGTACTATGGGATAGGATTATCACTTAGCAGGTGGTACCTCCTACTAAGCATAGGATAGTCATAAGGGTCCAGGGTCCTTATGTCTAACAACCCGAGTTGTTACTTTAGATAATTAGGGTTAACCCTAAGTCTTAAACATAATTAGATGTGCTAATTAGGTCAATAGAGTCAACCTCTTAAACCTAGCACAAATCAGGAGTCAATTGGATTGAATCCTGATTTTTAGAAATTCAGAAAACCCTAGAAAGACCTATTTAAATTGACCTCTGATCGAAAAATGGACACCGCCATTGCGTTCCTTGACCCCAAATTAGCTTGGGGTGAAGTTTTCGTGTCAATCGGAAGTCGTCGAAATTTCAACGAATATTTTAATAATAAAAATATCACGGAAATCGAGGTATCAAAATACTCATCGGATCAAAAATCTGACTGCGCCATTGCGTTCCTTGACCCCAAATTAGCTTGGGGTGAAGTTTTCGTGTCAATCGGAAGTCGTCGAAATTTCAACGAATATTTTAATAATAAAAATATCACGGAAATCGAGGTATTAAAATACTCGTCGGATCAAAAATCCGACTGCGTCATTGAATTCCTTGACTCCAAATTAGCTAGGAAAAACATGTTCAAAAATTTTCTGAAATTTTTTTTTCAAAAAAAAAAAAAAAAAATTATTTTTTTACTGTAGCTAACGGCGTGCCGTTAAGTACTTAACGGACCCGTCACTGTAGCTGACGGCGCCGTCAATCTGGACGGCGCCATCTCAGCCGTTGGATCGGCCCAGATCCAACGGCTGCGGAGTCGTCTTCCTCGACGACTCCGCCCGCGTGACACGCGGCGGCCCGTCGCCATTTCTGGCCAATCCGGCCGCATCCAGGCCTCGGCGAGGTCGCCGTCCGGTCTATAAGACCTCGGCCTACCCCTAGGCTCCGAGTTTTCACCGATCGGAGTTCGGATCGAGCCGGAATCAAGCCCGGAAGTCAGCCTTTCTTTTCCGCCGAATCCTTCGCCGATCCGAACTTCAGGTACCCTGATCTCCCTCGTTTACCGTTCGATCGTTGCAAAAATTCTATGATAGGTAGATCAACATGTCCTCTTCACATCCACCGTTCCGATCGGGCGCACTAGGTCCCCGAAGTGGACTGGGTTCGGTCCGCCGAACCCCCGGAAGGCGAAGGGCCACGCCTTCGGGTCGGGCCGGGCCGACCCGAGCCCGACCCGTCCTGGTCGGGTCCGCGTCAGCGCGGGTGGGGCCCACCCGGCCACGTGGCCGCCTACGTGCCTGCCACGTGTCAAGTGGGGGCCCACAGCTCCGTCAGCTAGGCTGAGTCAGCAGCCGTGGGACCCACAGTGCCACGTGGCAGCCTCTGGCAGTGCCACGTGTTAGGTGGGCCCACTGTCCAGTCAGCCGGGCTGAGTCAGCAGCCCGTGGGACCCACAGTGCCACGTGGCAGCCTCTAGAAGTGCCATGTGTCAGTGGGGCCCACTGTCAGTTAATTAGAAATTAATTAAATTAATGTTAGTGTTAATTAATTACTGTTTAGTCCTAATTAATTACTGTTAGTGGTTAATTAAGTTAGGGTTAGTACTAATTACTTTTAAACAGTAATTTTAATTAAATAATTATAATTAAAGATTAATTAAGGATTAATTAACTGTTAATTAAATCTTAAACAGTAATTAGGATAATTAATTACTTTTGAACAGTAAAATTAATTAATTAATTAATTAATAATTAAATAGTGATTAATTAAATAAAAACTTTAGGAATGAATAGTAAATTTAAATAATTAAATATAATTAGAGATTAATTAATATTAATTAAACAGTAATTAGCACTAATTACTTTACTACAGTAAAATTATTTAATTAATTAATTAATAATTAAATAGTGATTAATTAAATAAAAACTTTATGAATGAACAGTAATTTTAAATAAATAAATATAATTAGAGATTAATTAAGATTAATTAAACAGTAATTAGCACTAATTACTTTATTACAGTAAAATTAATTAATTAATTAATTAATAATTAAACAGTGATTAATTAAATAAAAACTTTAGGAATGAACAGTAAAATCATTCAATTTGAATAAATGAATAGTAAATTAATTTAAATTGTATTTTTGAATAGTAAATCTTAAAAGTTTAATAACTTTTTGTAGGATGATCCAAACATAGCCAATATGGGTCTTAAAATACTTAGAAAAATATTTAGGATCAAATGGCGTAATGTAAAATTTTGTTTCGGGTACGCATAACGAGGTAGCATTTTATAGCCTCTTTAAGACCCCATAACTTTTTACCTGATTATCGAAACATAGTCAATATGGGTCTTAAAATGCTCAGGAGAGTGGCCCCATCACCGTGGTAGTATTAGTTTTCCAATTTGGACATCTAGACAAAAAGACAACTCTAGAATTTAGAGTTGACTGTAGTGAAAAATGACCAAAATGCCCTTGGACTTCAAATGGCCATAACTTGGTCAATTTAACTCCAAATACAAAAATTCAAGAAGCTACCTAGTTTAGAATTTCAATGTCATCATTTTCACAGAAATAATATTTAGGATTTGAACCCTAAAATTTAGGGAAATGACCAAAATACCTCTAGCATTATTTTAGCCATAACTCAGCTGTTTCTCGTCCAAATTGGACGTACTTACTGTCTATCTTCAAGTTAGACAGTAAGGAATTAGTTGGAGAAGATAAAACTCAGTTTGAACCCCTAAATCAAAAGTTGATTGACCCATAAAGTAGGGGCAAAATAGTCATTTTACCTTAAAATTGGAAATGCGCAACTTTAGCCCTTAATTAAAATCTTAGAATACTAGGTTTAATAATGTAATCATATTAGTATCATGTAAGTAAATAAAACAAGTCATTAAATTGAATTCCAATAATTTTTTTTCCTAAGTCTTAAGCATCCCACCTTAAGGACCTTTCCTGAGAGTAGGACTAGATCATAGGTTAGTGTTCATTCATTGGGTAAATTGGGTTACCCTATGGGTGAAACCTTGGTTTTAGTAGTTTCTAGATATTATTTTGTTTTACAACCCATTCTGATTAGTTTATCTTTTAACTTTAGATTTAAGATAGGAGATTCATCCTATTAAGTTTGATTACTTAATAGGATCTACCTTAACTAGTAGATCACTTATAGTATAAAACCTAGAACTTAGGTCTTATCCAGTTTGGATTATGTGATTAAACCTAAAATCTCATAGTGTTTAATCCATAATCTATAGGTGTAGAAGATCTTGATCAGATCTTAGTTAGAACGTCTAAATTCACAAAATTAGGACATATAATTTATTTGTTTAATTCATAGTCGTCTATCTGATTGAACTAGATTGGAACCTGATCAGTTCCAATCCTTTTTAACTTATAAGGACGAATTTCCGAGTTACACTCGATAGTAGGAAAATGGTGATCCTGAACTTGTGTAACTTGGAATAGTTAGCTGGTTAAGTAGAAAACAAATGATATCATCATATTTAGTCGAGTCCTTTGCTTACTTGTTATTTATTGCTACGCATACCTTGTAATTTTGTACCTTATATTTTCTTTGAACATATCATATAAGACATTTGATGCATAAATAAAATGTTAGGAAATTATGGAGACTCCTTAGATTCCTTATGAAAATATTAAAGTAAATAAGTGAAATGATAATGATTTGATGTGATTGAGCTGCCTCTCAGTGTTCTTTTGATCATACCGAATGTTGCCCTAGCCGTATCGTGCTAGGAGTTGCCCTAGCCATACTGTGCTAGGATATTTCGGTATGATAGTTGGTGACCTAATCGTATCGAGCTAGGAGTAGCCCTAGTCGTATCGTGTTAGGGCCATATATGTGACTGTTGTTGGCTTAGTCATATCGAGCTAGGAGTAGCCCTAGCCGTATCGTGCTAAGATCTTCAGTTTCTTTTGGCGAGCTAGTGTAGCTCTTTTCTGTATGGCAGTTGATGTATTATAGTTTTATATGCAGTTGTGGTTGTTTCAGTATATTCTTTTTCAGTCAGCTATTTCCTTGTACTGCTTTATATATATCTAGGATGTAGAATCTTGCTGCTATATGTATATATCACTGCTGAGTTATTCATTTTTAATTAGCATGTTATTTTTATTGATCACCAACATGTTTAGGATGTAGAATTTTTCTTCCATTATTTATTCAATTATATTTACACTTATATGCCTTTCCTTGATTATTTGTTATGCGAGGCATGCTTCAGCCTCATTTCTTTGCCTTATTTATACTATAGAGCATAGTCTATAGTTTGCCTTTTTACTTGTGTTGCTTACTGCTCCTGTATTTATACATCATGCTTAGAAGTAAATGGTAAAATGGTGATATTATATAACCTTATTAAAAATTCAGCTTAAAATGTACTTAGACAATTGTCTAACCAGATTTTCTTTTTTTGGCTGGGGCCCTATATTGTGAAACCGACAATGTCAGGCTTAGAGCAGTTTGAGGAGCCTGCACCCGAGGAGGAGCCTTACTTAGAGGAGGTGCAGCAGTTGGGGCTAGAAGATATCTAGTCATTTACTACTTGTGAGGATGAGTGGATTTTGAACATTTATTTTGTTAAATTTTAATTAATGTAATAATACAGGTACCTGTGACTGTGTGTTCAGATTTCACTATGCTACTTTTCTGAGTTATATTTCTCTTCTTATATATATTATGATGCTTGGATGTCATTTATTTATCGCTTCCGCACTATGTATTTTTACTTATATAGTGACAGCTTGATTGATTCTGAGTTAACCTTTCTCTAATCAGGTGGATTGTGGAGTTTATCCTAATCCAATGCTAAGTGAGGGGTTAATCAGAGTGACACTCCACCCTTAATCTAAACCTATTGAGGGTTAAGGGTGAGGGTTGCCACATTATGGTTCTATACTTAAGTGGCATGCGTCGCTCAAGGGTTTAAGATAAATCTCTAAGTCATACAAGACTTACTCAGAGTTAAAGAAATTCTAGGATACTATTAGTTTCCAAAGATTTGGCATTGATGACTAGAGCTTTTTGACTGCTTACTTCAATGGGGTAATGGGTTGGAGACCTAAGGAAATGCTAAATTGGCATTTTGAGCTACAATTATGGCTTGCCAAATTAACAGATTCCATCATTCAGTTAAATCTAAAGAGTGAGAGATCATTTACCTAGATGGGTAAGTTGCCATTCGAAAGAGAAATTATCTCTATGAGTCACGAAAGCATGACTTAGATCTCAGTGTTTGACTACCTAAGCTAGGAATAAGTAATTGTCCAATGTGATACCTTAATATAGTACAAGTAGATTTGAGGATGACTAAGAATAAGGATTAATGATGAAGTGTCTGAAAAACTTAAATGTTGAAAAATGGTATTAGAATCCAAGAAGAATTAAATAAGATTATATTTATTAAGAAAATGATTGGTGACAGAGGTACAGTGGTAACCATCTATTATCAGAGACAAAAAGTGACTGTAGGTATTATTACGATGTCCTCTTTCTCATAGCGTATTATATTGAGTTTCCACCTCGAGTTATGAAATTAGTGAAGTATGCGTCACACATGCTTGTAGTGACTTGATACAAGGGATAGTCTCTCCATCTCGTGTTTTCACTTTAGCCTATGTCCTAATATTTTAACCAGTTTTAAACTCTTTAGAGAGATATGGTTATCCTTAATGATTCTAGAAGTATATTTTGCCATTATTATTCCTAAGGAGACAATATTTAGAAAGTAGAAGGTACTTAAAAGTGTTCCAAGACTTATTTGTTGGTTTAAAGCCTTGTAGGGATTTATAGTTACGTCCTACCATCTTAAGTTCTTGATCTTATAAAGGTTTTGATTTGAATTAGCTGGTTACATAATATACTTAGGTTTGATCCTATAAGATTTATTTAGGCTACTTAGTTACTCATTTATCTTAAATTTTTACTGATTAAGTTCTGATACCGTGATAGCATTTTGTATTGATATACTCTTATTATTCTGAGCTTTGATATTGTGATATTCTTGGATGTGACTCCAATATTTTCTGATATAGTGATTGAATTGGCAGAAGAATCATCCATTAGGTAGATAAGAATGCAAATTCTCATCTGACCCCTTATGGAATTCTCTGATACCAACTGTGGCGCCCCGCACCCTTAATCCCGCCAAAGGATTAGGTTAAGGGTGGGGTGTCACTCTAGCTAACTCCTCACTTATCATTGGATTAGGATAGACTCCATAGTCCACCTGATTAGGGAAGGATTAACATAGAATCAAACTAACAGTCACTGTATAAGTAAACAAACAGAGTGCGGAAGCAATTTAAGGAAATGTAAACCATCCAAGTATCACAAGACAAATAGGAAAGAAAAATAGAACTCAGAATATAAGTATACAATCCAAAAATCACAGTCAACAGTACTTGTATTATTACATAATTTAAAATGTTTAAAGGAAAAATAGAATGAAAACCCACTCATCCTCACTCGAAGCAAAAGGGAACTAGACGGCAGCTTCTTCCACGGGTTCCTCCTTTGGGTAAGGCTCCACACCTAACTCCTGCTCGTCTAACTGAAAGGAGTCTGCCATTGTCGGTTTCATAATGTAGGGCCCCAGCAAAAGAAAAGAAAAATTTGGTTAGAAAATTGTCTAAGTACATTTTAAGCTGAAGAATTATTGTAAGTGTTAAGTAATATCACCATTTGACAACATCTAAGCAACATATATAAATAAAAAGGAGCAGCAAGCAATACAAAGAAATAGGGAAGCTATAAATCATCATTTATAACTTAAGTAAAGAAAAGGAAAGAGGCTGAGACATGCCTCGCATATAAACTTAACAAGGAAGGGCGTATAAATATACATAACTAAACAAGTGCAATAAGAAAAATTCTACATCATAAACATGCTGGTGATCAACAGAAAATATTCCAATTAAAATAAATAACTCAATAGTGGTACATATAAATAGCAGCAAGAATCTAACATCCTAAATATATATAGAAAAGCAGTACAAGAAAATAGCTGACAGAATAGAATACTGAAAAGTGAATAACAACAACTACATATAAAGTCACACGTGCATCGATTGCCATACAGAAAAGAGCTACTCAAGCCCATCGAATACCAAAGAAGCTTAGCACCATCACGGCTAAGTCATAAACTGTGTACCCCTAGCGACATAAGGAGGCTAGGCAAAACAAGCACACAAAGCAAACGAAGGGTCTTATCACCAGTACGGTTAAGGCCCAACTGTATGCCCCTAGCGACATAAGGAGGCTAGTAAACTAAGCATACAAGGCAACCTTAACTCCAGTACGGCTAAGGCACCAACGGTGTACCCCTAGTGACATAAGGAGGCTGGTAAACTAGGCACACAACAAAATGGATCCTTCCCCTAGCGACATAAGGAGGCTAGGCAATAAGGATATAACTGAGAGGCAGTTCATAAAATCATTATCTTTTCATAAATCACTTTAATATTTTCACAAGGAATCTAAGGAGTCTCTATATTTTCTTAATAGTTTATTTATGCATCAAAAATCTTGTATGATATGCTCAAAGAAATATGGCATAAAAATCTAGGAATGCATAAGCAACAAAATATCAAAGTAAGTAAGGGATTCTACTAAACATGGTGATATCATTTGTTTTCTACTTAACCATCTAACTATTCCAAGTTACACAGGTTCAGGATCACCATTTTTCTACTATCGAGTGTAACTCAGAAACTCATCCTTATAAGTTAAAAAGGATTAGAACTGATCAGGTTCTAATCTATTTCAATCAGATAGATGACTATGAGTTAAATAAATGAATCATACGTCCTAGTTTTGTAAATTTAGACGGTCTAACTAAGATCTGATCAAGATCTTCTAAGCCTATAGATTATGGATTAAATACTACGAGAATTAGGTTTAATCATATAATCTAAAGGATAAAACCTAAGTTCTAGGTTTTATTCTATAAGTGATCTATTAGTTGTGACAAATCCTATTAAGTAATCAAACTTAATAGGATGAATCTCCTATCTTAAATCTAAGGTTTAAAGATAAAATAATTAGAATGAGTTGTAAAATAAGAGAAAGTCTAGAAACTAATAAAACCAAGGTTTCACCCATTGGGTAACCCAATTTATCCAATGAATGAACTCTAACCTATGATCTATTCCTATTCTCAGAAAAGGTCCTTAAGATGCAGTGCTTAAGACTCAGCAAAAATTATTGAAATCTAATCTAAGGGTTGATTTTTACTCACTTGATTAATATTAAGGAGATTTTAATAATTGATTAGGGTTCTGGAATGTTAACTAAAAGGTAGATGTACTTAATTCAATTTTAGGGCAAAATGACCATTTTGCCCCTACTTTAAGGGTCAAAAAGTCAACTTTTGACTTAGTGGTCATAATTGATTTCTCTTAGTTCCAATTGATTCATTGCTGTCTAACTTGAAAATACACAGTAAGTACGCCTAAATCGGGCGAGAAACGGTCAAGTTATGACTAAAATAAGGCTAGGGGTAATTTGGTCATTTACCTAAATTTCCAAGGTTCATATCCTAAATATTATTTTGTTATAATGATGACATTAAAATTCTAGGCTGGTTAGCATCTTGAATTTTCCAATTTGGAGTTGATTTGACTAAGTTATGGTCGTTTGAAGTCTAGGGGCATTTTGGTCATTTTTCATTAAAGTCAACTCTAAATTCTAGGGTTGACTTTTTATCCTGATGTCCGAATAGGAAAATTAATACTACTAGGTGATGGGGCCGCTCTCCTGAGCATTTTAAGACCCATATTGACTATATTTCGATAATCGGGTAAAAAGTTATGAGGCTCTAAAGAGGTCCTAAAATGCTACCTCGTTATACGTACCCTGAAATAAATTTTTACATTATGTTATTTGAATCCTTACATTTTTTGAGTATTTTAAGATCTATATTGGCTATGTTTGGATCATCCTACAAAAAGTTATTAAACTTTTAAGATTTACTATTCAAAAATACAATTTGAATTATTTTACTATTCATTTATTCAAATTGTATTATTCTACTGTTCATTCCTAAAGTTTTTATATAAAATTTATGAACTCATTAATCTTTAATTAATTTGTGATTAATTAGGCTTAATTACTAATTAATATTAATTAATCTATTATTTAATTAATTTAATTATATTTATTAATATTTTTTACTGTAGCAAAGTAATTAGTGCTAATCACTATTTAATTAGCCTTAATTACTCATTAATATCTAATTATACATAATTAATTATATTTTACTGTTTAATAATAATTAATTATCCTAATTACTGTTTAAGGTTTAATTAACCTTTAATTAACATTTAATTAATCTTTAATTATACTTAATTAACTAAGATTACTCTTCAAAAGTAATTAACACTAATCCTAACTTAATTAACCAATAACTATAATTAATTAAGGCTAAACAGTAATTAATTAACACTAACAGTAATTAAATTATTAATTACTTAACAGACAATGGGCCCCACTGGACACATGGCACTGCTAGAGGCTGCCACGTGGCACTGTAGGCCCCACATGGGCTGATTTAGCTCGGCTGACTGGGCAGTGGGCCCCACCTGACACGTGGCACTGCCAGAGACTGTCATGTGGCACTGTGGCCCCACAGGGAGCTGACTCGGCTCGAGTGACTAGGCAGTGGGCCCCACCTGACACGTGGCACTGCCAGAGGCTGCCACGTGGCACGGGTGGGCCCCACGGCCGAAGCCGAAGCATCGCGGCTCGGCGTGTGGGCCCCACGTGACACGTGGCTGGCCCGAAGGCTGCCACGTTGCCTGGTGGGCCCCACCGCGGCTGACGCGGACCCGGCTCAGGCGGGTCGGGCTCGGGTCGACCCGACCCGACCCGAGGCCCGTGACCCTTCTGGGGTCACGGCGGACCGAACCTAGTTGCCTTTGGGGCCTCGGTGCTCCCGATCGGGCGGTTATGAGCCCGATCGGAACGGTGGATGGGTAGAGGGCAAGTTCACCTACCTATCCTACAATTTTTGCGATGATCGAACAAAAATCGGGGGAGATCGGGGTACCTGAAGTGCGGGTCGGCGGAGTTTGGCTCGGAAGGACGGTGAGCCGGCTTCGGGGCTTGATTCTGGCGCGATCTGGGATCCAATTTTCGCAAACCCGGAGCCCAGCGGTCGGCCGAGGTCTTATAGACCTGCCGGCGACCTCGCCGAGGTCTGGGAGGGGCCGGATTGGCCAGGATCCGCGGCGGGCCGCCGCGTGTCGCGAGCGGGCGACGGGGCCGAGGAAGACGTCCCCGTAGCCGTTGGATCTGGATCAGATCCAACGGCTGCGATGGCACCGTCCAATCTAACGGCGCCGTTAGCTACAGTTGATGGAAAGTTAAATACTTAACGGCGCGCCGTTAAGTATTAAAATAATAATTTTTTTTTTTAAAAAAATATTTTCCAGAAAATTTTGAACATGTTTTTCCTAGCTAATTTGGGGTCAAGGAATTCAATGGCGCAGTCGGATTTTTGATCAGACGAGTATTTTGATACCTCGATTTCCGGGATATTTTTATTATTAAAATATTTGTCGAAATTTCGACGACTTCCGATTGACACGAAAACTTCACCCCTAGCTAATTTGGGGTCAAGGAACGCAATGGCGATGTCCGTTTTTTGATCGGAGGTCAATTTAAATAAGTCAATTTCTAGGGTTCCTGAATTTCTAGAAATCATGATTCGATCCGTTTGACTCTTGATTTGAACTAGGTCTCAAAGGTTGACTCCACTTGACCTAATTAGCGCTTATAATTGTATTTAAGACTTAGGGTTAGTCCTAATCAACCATGGTAACAACTCGATTGTTACATTACCCTTGTCAATTAAGACTAATCTCCATTCTAATTTTTCACTTAAGTGTTAATCAAGTCATTAGGAGTCATCCACTAAGACAGTCCAAATCAGGAGTCAAATAGATCAAGTCCTGATTTTTGGAAAATCCAGAAACTCTAGAAAATGACCTATCTAAATTGACCACAGATCGAAAATTGGACTTTGTCGTTGCGCTCATTGCTCCTAAATTAGCTATGGGTGATGTTTTCTAGTCAATCGGAAGTCATAGAAATTTTGATGAATATTTTAATAATATTTAAATACCCTGAAAAATAGGAAAATTAAATACCCATCGGAATTAAAATCTGACTTCGCCATTACGTTCCTCACTCTTGAATTAGCTAAGAGTAAATTTTTGAGATTTTTTGGAACACATTTATAAATTCCAAAATTTTCTTTATTTTTAGAATTAATCACTTAAATTAATCAAAATATTTCATTTTTCTCTCTTCTTTTCTTCAAAGCTGCTATCTCCCCCTCCTCCTAGCAACTTCCTCCCATCCCATGCACTCAAGTGGCTGCTGCTATTTTTCTTCCCATCCATGCTGATGGGAAGGCTCATTAATGGAGCATTGTCCCCCCATCTTCCTTAAAATGCAGTTTCAACTCCTCTTCTTCTTCATTTGCTTAGCTGAAGTCATTCTTCTCTTCCCTGCATTGCTATGCTTGCTGCTAGAATAAACCTCAACCCCTCCCTCTTCTTGCTAGCAGTTGAAGAAGAAGATGAAAGGATATCTCAAGCTCTCAAGCCTCCCTTAGAAAATATGTCATTATCAAGCCAATGTACTTCCTTTCTCCCATTGAATATATTCCAATGATTACTTCATTTCATTCTTATACTTAGTTTGCATCCTTAAAAATTTGTATTGAAGGTATGGAGTTTATTAGAGCTCATTAAGGTTGTGATTTTAGGAAGATAAAGTTGTCATATTTTTCTTTATTTCTGCATACATATTCCCTTAACCCCACTATTTGTATTGATAACTTAATCATTTGATTTTGATTTGAGTATCAATAGAAAGGTCTTGGAAAGAGCTTTCCAACGGTATATGGCACCGCACGTGAAGTGCTCTAGGTTGAGAGTAATTGAGCCCGAAAGTTGGCTCGTTGCGGTTCTCGCCCCGCCAAAATTACCATCTGGCGCTCAGCGTGCTACAGCACCCGAGTTTCGTATTAGGGTCCGCTATAGCACGTTATAGCACCTGAGTTTCGAATTTGGGTCTGCTTACAGCGCGCCGTAGCGCCCAGAAATATTGAAATGACCATAACTTGATCATTTGGACTCCAAATTAGAAACTTTAAAGTGCTAGATAGCTTAGAATTTTAGTGCTAACAATAATCTAAAATAATAATTAGGTTCTGAACTCTAGAAAAATCAGAAAATGACCAAAATACCCCTAACCTTAATTAGGTCATAACTTGACCAATTGAAGTCCAATTTGGGTCTACTCTCAGTTAAAGTACTTAGTATGATATAGGGAAGCTATAGCCACTGAGTTTTCTACATTTAGATACCAAATAGAAAAATTAGTTTTTTGACCCCTTTAACTTAGAAAATTACCAATTATCATTAGAAATTGAAATGGCTATAATTAATTCATTAGACCTCATAATTTAATGTTCTTAGACTCTATGGAATCCTTGAATAACAAATAATAGAAAACTACATAAAAATTTAGATTTTATTAGGTGCAATTTACTAAAATGCCCCTTAGGTCAAAAACCATAGTTTGGACCTATATGACATATTTCTTATCTAAATTTGATGTACTTACTGTCTATCTTCATGTTAGACAGTAAAAAATCATTTAATAATAAGAAAACCCAATTTGGAACTCTCAATCAAAAAGTAGCTTTTTGGACCCTTAAGTAGGAGCAAATGGTCATTTTGCTCAAAAATTTAGGTTAAGTATCCTTAACCCATAGAAATACCTTTTAAATTATTAAAATCAGCAATAAAATTGATTTATGATCAATTTAAGTCATAAATCTCTCAATTGGAATAATTTATTAAACATCTCAATTTTAGGCTTGAAAATCTCTAAGTAAGGAAAATGATCCTTAATTAAAATCTATCCCTAACCTTCCATAATTAAATAAAATTAGCAAGTGTAAGGAAATTCAATCAAATTAGTTAAATTCCTTAAATTTCTTTAAGTCATTTCCTTATGATCTTTTACTTCACATTAGGATTATTCCTAAGAGTAGGGCTAGATCATAGGGTAGATTTTATTGATTAAATAATAGGGTTATTCAATGAATGAATCCTTAGTTTTATTAATTTCTAAATTTTACAGATTAATTTTGATTATTTTATCTTTCAACCTTAGATTTAGGATAGGAAAATCATCTTATTAAGTTTGATTTGCTTAATAGGATTTGCCTTAATCATTAGTTCACATTTAAATTGAAATATAAATCTTAAGTTTTACCCATTTGGATTATGTGATTAAGCCCAAATCTTATGGTGTTTAATCTATAATCTATAATTTAGTAGATCTTGATCAGATCTTAGATAGAACATCTAAATTCATCTAATTATGACGTTGTGATTTGTTTCTTAACATGTAGTCATACTTGATTAAATTAGATTAGAACCTGATCAGTTCTAATCCTTTTTAACTTATAAAGCTGTGCTTCTAAGTTACAGTCGATAATAGAAATTAGAGATCTTGAACTTATGTAACTTAGAATAATTAGAATTGTTTAATTAGATAACAAATGATATCACCATATTTAGTAGAGTCCCTTGCTTACTACTTAATTATTGTGCTACGCATTCCTTGTATTTTGTGCTTAATCTTTTAAACATGTCATATAAGAAAACATTGTTGCATAAAAATAAAAACTTAGAATATTAGGAAAACATTTACATTTTGGTTCAGTTCATGGTGAATTATGGTGCATATTACTCTAATGGATAGGGGTAAGGAGAGATCAGGATGCTTAACATCACTCATTGAGGAGAGTGTGTTAAGCTTGGGACCTATTCAATCTTGTAGATATGCTTAACCCCTCAATTGTTTTTGAAATTATCCACAGAAACAAAAGTAAAATAACTAAAAGATATTTGCATAGTTTCATCTACCTCTTCAGTCATACTGTACTATATCATTATATTATGTCTGCCCTAACCCATAAAGGCTATGGGAATATTACTGGGCTAGATTGGCCAATTCTTTCTGATATAGCAGTTATATGTTTCTTTTTAGTTTAGCTTACTGTTTTCTATATTATTGATGCATTTTATTTCAGTTAGTTATATTTATATTCTATTTTACTTGCTTACTTGAGTAGATACATATATAGAATGCTAGACTTTATTGCTTATTATATGTACTATTTTTATATTTATATTTTAAATTAGCATATATTATATGATTATCAGCATGTTTAAGTTAAACTTTCCCTTTCAGTATTTTTACTTACTGTATTACATATATACGTCCTACCTTGTTTAGTTCACTTGAGGTGTGCTTTTGCCTTGATTTTTGTTTAGTTATAAATAATACATTTATAACTTATCCTCATCCCCTTATATGCTTACTTACTTCCAAGCTAGATAGATATTTCATTTGATTTAGAGTAAAATGGTGATATTAACAAATGCTTAATAAATTACTTGTCTAAAATGTACTTAGACAACTTATCTAATAAGATTTTTTTTTTATTGGCTGGGGCCTTGGCATTGTGAAACCGATAATATCAGATCTGGTTTAGTTTAAGGAGCCAGTGCCTGAGGAGGAGCTTTATTTAGAGGAGGTACCGCAGCCTGGTGCAGAAGACCTCTAGTTGCCTTTTTTTTTCATTATGAGGACAAGTTATATTATCATTTTCAATCTCTTAAACTTTAATTAAATGATGTAATAATATAGGTACTCATGACTGTATTTACTTTCTGCACATTATTATTTTCTGAGCTATTTCATTTTATTTTATGTCTGATGTATGGTGAATGGATGTAATGCTTATTTCATTTTGCTTCTGCACTCTGTATGTATGATAAATTTAGTGACTGATCCTCATATCATTCTGTGCACATCCTTCCCTTATTAGTGGATTGTGAATTTTACCTAATCCAATAATAAGTAAGGGATTTGCCTGAAGTGGCATACCACCCCTTGAGTCTAATCTTATGGATTAAGGGGTGGGGCGCCACAGTTGGAGATCTCATCCCTACGGTAAGTGCTACAATGATAGCAAGACGTGTTTTCTATGAGGCAAACTCAGCCATCAAATTTAGGAATGTCGATCTGTAAGAATAATGGACATTGTGATAATTAAAAGAGGCACAAACACAACAACTGCTTTAACCTCATTCCGTGCCCCAACAAGGGGAGCTGCCCCAAAACCAGCCAACGTCCCAAAGTCACCAATTGCATCAACATCCAATCAAAGGAAAGGACCCGCACCTCGTAACTACGTTCCCACAAGAATTTATACACTCATTCTAGTCTTAACACATGGAGACAACGATGTAGTACCAGGTATTCCACTCTTTTTAGTCTCCTTTTTTTTTACACTTATAAAACTCAAACAAAATACTCATAGTTCATTAAAAATATTTATGCACTTTATTCATTAATGATGTGGCGACCCGCCGTTGGGTGAGTATAACTAATATAGCGTTAAGTGCTCACTTTCCCGAATCATATCAAAATTTAGTATAACAGTGTATTTAGATGAGTATAAAATACACTTCTACATTGATTGCAATATTCATAAATATTAAAATAATAAAGGAAATATATCTATAATATAGATAATAATTATTTTACAAAGTCTATTACACACTAAGCAAAAATTTAAAACTTAAGAAAAATAAGCATTTAAGTTGCTCCATCATACATTAGTTTTTCTTCAAAATTTTGATCCAGATATTTCTTCTGATCTGCTATATATATATTGTTGGACAAACCAAGAAAATAAAATAAATATTTAATTGTTCATGGAGAGTCAATTGGTGCGAGCCAGGTGATGTGAAGGGGGACCAGGTTCGCGATCGATACATGCCCTAGGGCACGCACGAGAGAGATTAGAGGGGAAATTATGAATTTTAGAAAACTTTTAAAAAATACAATTTAAAATTTTTGTATATTTTCGTCATTCAGTTTTCAAATTTAACGAAACATGACCAGATTATGAACATACTCAAGCAATTTTTTATTTATTTTAGAGCTACATCTTATTTTTCATTTCCTTTTTAAAATAATAACTTTAAAAATTAATTATGGGTAATCCGATTATCCAATTTTGATGAAACTTTAAACATAGTTTTCTCTTATTATTTTTAATCCAATGGCACTAAAATATTTAGATTTGAACTTATATATTTTTTTCTCATAATTTCTGAAATTAAAATAAAAAATTTAATTTATGAGTATGCGTTATATAAATTGATCTCAAATATAAGTATTACAATCATAAGAATATATTTTATCCGACAAAATTTGATTTAACCTAATTTTGAGCTAGCATATGATCCAAATTTTAACTTAACTAAGTTAGATTTAATCTTAATTGTCATAGTAAATGTTCTGGGTTATTAGGGATGATTACCCAACACTTTACATTAATAGTGTTGCAATTTGTTTACTTTAAAGGTTATTTACAATACTTAGAAATCTTATTATTAGGATGGTGATTATATTACTAATAATACCAAATCATATTGGCATCAATGCTAATTCTTTAAAACTTTGGAATTTTCCTAGAGAACTTTAATTGATATTAAAGATAAGAGCCATAACAAACAAATTTTGTCTCTAAATCTTAAATCTTTTGCATGCATGGATCTTCATAAAAATACTACATAAGCAAACCACGCATACAATCTTAATATTAAAAATTATATATTTTCTTATGATAATATATGAAGATATATATAGACACGTACACTATTTGTCCATATGAACGCATGCACGCGCATGCGCTTATGCTTGGGAACGCTTTGTTCCCATAAACTTAGGCTTATGAGCTTTATTTAGTTAATCCTAACATAATTTTTAATGTGATTTAGCTTTGCTTAGCTTAACTCAACATAAGCATGAAGTAAATATATTTTATTTAAATAATTTGAGTAAAGTTAGTTTAAATTAATTAATTAATTAGTTATTTAATACTAATTTATTATTATATTAATAAAGTACAACATTAATTAATTAATATTTTCACTTATTTATAAAATCTTATAAATAGGTATAACTAGTTTTGAAATAATTATATACATTTTATTAATTAAATGATAAATTTATAAAATATTTATTAGTGAATTTATTATTATTTTATATCTAATTTATAATCTATTATAATATTAATTCACTAAAAATAATCATATAATTAGATAGTAAATATGGACACTTTTATTATTATTTTCATAGTTATTATTAATATATCATAATTAAATAAAATTGCTATTAATTTATACTTAAATAAATTAATATATAACTATATAAATACTTAATATATATATATATATATATATAATTAACTATTATATAATTAATTACATTATTAGTTATTATATAACTAATTTATGAAAAATAAGTTATTTATACATTAAAATGATTTTATAATTAATTAATTGTGTAGCTAACTATTTCATATTGATAAATTATTATTAATTTATACATAATTATTATCATTAAATAATTATTAAATATTTTTAATTATAAATTCTCAAAATTTTTGTATTACCTATCTTGTCTATATACATAAATGCTTGGTTTAAACATGAATCATATAATTTTTAATAGTAGCAATTAAATTAATTTGAACATCTTAAATTATTTGAATATTAAATATTACATACGTATACTGTATATATAAAATTTTATAATATACATATTTATAATATATATATATATGTTTATAGTGCCCATATGTATAAAAAATTTAATGTTAATTATGAATGTAGAAAATATTATATTAGGGCATAGCCTTCAAAATTTTCCAAAAAAAGTTTGTGGGTTATAAAAGGAAAGATTCCATTTAATTGGAAAAGTTTGTCTGGTATTATGTTGGTGAGTGGATAAAGCATTTTTATATATTAAATTTTTGCACAGTGCATTGGCTTACAGATGGCCTACCATCTTGCTGCCCATTAATCTTGTGCAATTCCTCCTTCTACGGCTTAAAAGATCCAAATTTGCAACCGCTTCCTTTCCCAACATCTGTAGGGAGTAAATTGCAGAAATTCACTGAGCTCAAATCACACTTTTTGTGAAGCGAGGGGGCGAAATTGGAGGGAAGGAGAACAAAACCAAATTGTTCTTTTGCTCCTTTACTTCTCTCTGTTCCCATTGCAAAAACACCTCTCTCTCTCTCTCTCTCTCTCTTCCTCAAAAGGAGTTTACTGTCACGAAAAGTTGGGCGGAAGTTCACGGTGGAGGTTGGCGGAGGAATCCGGCTTTTACCGGCCTTTCTCGCGTGATTTCTATAAACCGGGGTGGGAAAAGGACGGACCCTTTTTGTTCGGTTCTGCAAATGTATCCTTCGCCGCTCTAGCCGCAGCCTGTGGCCGCCCACTGCATCTCTCTCTCCTTCTCTTTCACCGAAAGGCAATCTTCCTTACGCGGTGCAATGCCCGTATCTGAAACTTTAGAACCGACTTCGTATTCTCTGAAATTTGCATTCAGTTCCGAAATCTGCAATCTGACACCGATACCCTGGCGGGCAGATGGGTTTGTTCTTCATCGGCACCTCTCTTCTCAGTTCCTTCAAAACCCTACCCTTGCCGGCGAAGGTATCCGCCGTCGCTAACCTCACGCTTCTTTTCCTTTTTGTGCTTTCCTCCGCTAGGCGCGTCTTCTACCCATTTCTTTCTCGGGCGTTGCCTTTCAAAGACGATGACGGCGATCTCGTTCCTTCACGCGTTGATTCTAGGGGCTGCGTTAGAGATCCGCTGAACATTGTCGTTGGATGTTGGTATAAGATCGTATTTTTCTGCTCCAGCTACATACTCTTCCTCAGGATTTCCAATTTCGGTTATGAAGCAGTACACTTGCTTTACTCCGGATCGATCGATTATTCGGTATGTTACCTACCCTGCATCGAGGCAATCGCTTGGCTTGTTATAGTACTCTCGGTATTGCGGAGTAGGTTTAAAGCTTCGGTGAAATTTCCCTTCCTGGTTAGGATTTGGTGGGCTGTGTCGTTTTGCCTCTGCCTTTATATTGGATATGCTGATACTGTAGGGTTTTTGAATAAGTATGCTCATGTGAACTCTCGTGTTGTGGCGAATTATGCTGCTGCTCCTGCTCTCGCCTTCCTTTCTGTTGTCTCTATTTGTGGGATTTCAGGTATAGATGCGTATAGGGGGGATTCTGTTCTTTACCAGCCTCTTCTTGCTGAAGAAGATGAAGCTGGTTGCCTCAAAGTTACACCCTACAGTGAAGCTGGGTTATTCAGCCTTGCAACACTGTCTTGGCTAAACCCCCTGCTTTCTATAGGTGCAAAGAGGCCCCTTGAGCTAAGGGATGTGCCATTGCTGGCACAGAAAGATAGGTCCAAGGCTTCATATAAGGCCTTGAACTCAAATTGGGAGAGATTGAAAGCTGAGAACCCTACAAAGCAGCCTTCACTGGCATTGGCGATTCTCCTGTCGTTTTGGAAAGAGGCGATGGTTAATGCTGTTTTTGCTGGATTTAACGCATTGGTATCTTATGTTGGTCCATATATGATAAGCCATTTTGTTGATTACTTGAGTGGAAATATTGCCTTTCCTCATGAAGGTTACATCTTGGCATCAATATTTTTTGTTGCAAAATTTCTGGAGACACTTACAACCAGACAATGGTATTTGGGAGTAGATATATTAGGCATGCATGTTAGATCAGCTTTGACAGCAATGGTTTATAGGAAAGGATTAAGACTTTCAAGCACATCACGACAGAATCATGCCATTGGCGAAATTGTTAATTATATGGCGGTGGATGTGCAAAGGGTGGGTGACTACTCGTGGTATCTTCATGACATATGGATGCTTCCTTTGCAGATTGTTCTTGCTTTGGCAATTTTGTACAAGAATGTTGGAATTGCATCAGTTGCAACGCTTGTGGCAACTATTATTTCAATTTCTATCACCATTCCTCTTGCAAAGATGCAAGAGGAATATCAAGACAACCTTATGGCTGCCAAAGATGATCGGATGAGGAAGACCTCAGAATGTCTGAGAAACATGAGGATCCTAAAACTTCAAGCATGGGAGGATCGCTATAGATTGAAGCTGGAGGAAATGAGAAATGTGGAGTTTAGTTGGCTCCGGAAAGCCTTGTATTCTCAGGCTTTTATTACCTTTATCTTCTGGGGGTCCCCTATTTTTGTGTCAGTTGTGACATTTGCTACTTGCATACTGCTAGGCGGCCAGCTCACTGCTGGTGGTGTGCTTTCTGCGCTCGCCACCTTTCGGATTCTTCAGGAGCCTCTAAGAAATTTTCCAGATTTGGTTTCAATGATTGCTCAGACAAAAGTGTCCGTTGATCGGATTGCAGGGTTTTTGCAAGAGGAAGAGTTACAGCAGGATGCCACTATTGTTATTCCTTCGGGGTTTGCAAGTACAGCGATTGAGATTAGGGATGGTGCATTTTGTTGGGACCCAACTTCCTCTCATCTTACACTGTCATCAATTCAACTGAAAGTAGAGAAGGGGAAGCGTGTGGCTGTCTGCGGTGTTGTAGGTTCTGGAAAGTCAAGTTTCCTCTCTTGTATCCTAGGGGAAATACCCAAAATTTCTGGTGAAGTAAGTGATTTGTTATTGTTTTTTTTTTAATCAGTTTATTTTCCACAGAAGTAAACTCATTACTATATGCCGTTTTACATATACTTTTCCAGGTTAAGATAAGTGGTTCTGCAGCATATGTGTCTCAATCAGCTTGGATACAGTCTGGAAATATTGAGGAAAACATCTTATTTGGGAGTTCAATGGATAAGCAAAGGTACAAGAATGTTATTAATGCTTGCTCATTGAAAAGGGATTTGGAACTGTTACCCCATGGTGATCAAACAATAATTGGTGATAGAGGGATTAATTTAAGTGGTGGCCAAAAACAAAGGGTTCAACTTGCTCGAGCACTCTATCAGGATGCTGAAATATATTTACTTGATGACCCTTTCAGTGCAGTTGATGCTCATACAGGGAGCGAGCTGTTCAGGGTTTGCAAAATGTTTACTCATTGTACTTTGTCATACCTTGTTACATTCGTTCTTAATGTTGAATTAAATAATTTGAATTGTAGGAGTATATTTTGACTGCTCTGTCAACCAAGACAGTGATATTTGTCACCCATCAAGTTGAATTTCTTCCAGCTGCTGATTTGATACTGGTGTGTGATTTTTTCCAATGGATTTTATTTTGATGGCCTTCAGATTTATGTTTAACTTTCACAGGAATGCAAAACAATATCCAAGACTATATGGCCTGATTTAAGATTGCCTTAAAACGAGTCTTTTTTACAGAAAAATTTGATATAGTGTGTACATGACAGATTTGTTAAGCTTATTTTAAGTATATATGAAGGAAATTTTTTTTGTCTTGGTTCAAATAATATTGATTCATCTCCATTCAGATTGTTTTTGCTTATTTTTTATTCAGCATTCTCACTGTTTCCAACTGATATAGTACTGGCACTTGTTGTGGCTATTTATCCTTTTTTAAGTTAATAGAACTTGGATTAGCCACTTTGAACCACTTTTAGTTCTTACAGTTTTTCCCTGGTTCAGTTTTACTCCCTGCAACTTCTATTGTTCTAATCTCTTATTTCTTACCTATTCATTGCACACATATGCCAAAATTAAAAGATACACTAGAGGAACTCATCCCTTCCAAGTGAAATGGTTGGATCAATGTTGTTAAGAGTTCTCTTTGCTTTTGAAGCATAGTGATAGCTTTGCAAGTCGTATCAGAAGAAGCCATTGTTTGCAAAATGCCCAACTCAGCTTGTAAATCGAAGCACAATTCTCTGTTGTGATTGAGTGGGTTAGGGCATTCCACATGAAGGCACATCTTTGTTGATTGATCAACAAAGAAACTGAAGCTTTCAATCAAAGATAAGGTCTTGTGTTCTTCTCAGCATCAATGTCATATTTGCAAGTTTGCAAATTTATAAATTTAAATTGTTATCTATTAAAAATTTTCAAGAGAATCTTAGTTGGAATAATTTTTATGTGACTAATAAAGCAATATAAAGGCTAAAAACTAGCCAGAATCATTTTTCTTATTTTAGCACTTGGTTCACTAAAACGCACATCACTTTGCATGCTTTGTGCACTAAAGCAAAAAAAGGATCATGACTCTTCACTTTGTGCATTGCACTTGAAAACACTGAGTTGGATGTGAATTTGCAACCAAACATAGGAGATTTAAAACCATTTGGATGACAGTGCAATATTTGGTATGAAGATACTTGATTCCTATTCCTTCCAAATTTGTGGGCCTTCAGGCTTTCTTCCAATTGGTTTCAAATGGAATTTTTACAAATTATGTGATCTTTTCAAATACACACTTAGAAATTTAGGAAAAAGAAGAATGAATATTTATGGATATGATATACCGAATTTATAGCTACAACACACCCTCCTTTATAAAAATGATCTATTTCTAAGTTGTAAATCCATATTATGTTGTCTTTATCACCTTGTTTAAAATTTCTTAGGAAGAATGGAAGGATTTATTGCTTAGTGCGTCTTTAAATATTCATAAAAAATGGATATCAAGATTACTCCTTAGGAGCTTGGTAAGTTTTTTCTTATGAGTTCTATCAAAACAGGTTAGAGAAGATTTATGATCGATTTGAGATAGTTTTCTAAGTGTTTGCCTTTCCTTAAATTTGAAGAGAATTTTTTCATACTAATGGGGACTATCTTAATAGTGATTTTTAAAATAGAGAAGTCATGCAATAGTAGCATAGCTATTTTCTATTATTGAAAAAAGTGTTTGCTATTCTTATATGAATTCCAAATTATACAAAAAACTTGTCCAATAGCTAGTGATGTTTGTTCTTTTTCTTACCAAAATTCTTTCACGATAGTGATGTTACGCCACTTTTTATGAGAACTAATTTGACAATTGATTCCTCAAAACAACACTACATACTTGAAGCGCAACTACAAATAATAACTTTTTTAGTTGATATTTTGAACAATTACATTTTTCTAAAAGAACCATTTCTTAATGTATTATCATACATGAAAAAATTTCAAAGGAAAGCTATACAACCCCCAATTAGATTCAGAAGGACAGATAGGTAGTTTTCTAACCTTATGGATTTATAATTGCCAAGAGTAAACCTTGCTTATCAACAAATATGAGTATGCATTTTTTGGTTCAATTCTGATCAAGTCTACTAAAAACTTTTAAATGAATGTTTCTTGCAAACAATACATGTAACGTCTTTTTAGTTATACCATTGTTATAGATTTGTTGAATTTAGTTGACGTTCTACTATTGTTAACTAGCTAATGTCTATTTGTTTTTTTCTCAAGAATCCATCTAGTTCAAAACCTATCATTTTTTTTAGAGTTAAAGATATTTCATATAGAGGAATGAATTATTTTCTAGGCTTTTAAATAAAGATTATATCAATGTGATTATTATAATTGTTTAATAGTTGTAAAAGTAATATTAATTATTCTTTTATTTGATTGGTTAGTAAAATTGAGATTTAGAATGCTTTAAAGGATGACTTCCAGAAAATATGCTTGATTTGATGGATTCCTTATCAATGCGCGGAAATTTTTAAAATGATGAAGGAATTTCTTGATTTATCAAGCCATAATATTATTTTGAAGATTATAAGCATATCTGAGTGGAGTATTGTTGTACTTATTTACAAGAATAAAGACGATGCTCAAGATTGTGCAAATTATAAGGGATTAAAATAATGAGCCATCTGTTAAATTTTTGGAAGAGAGTAATTGAATACATATTATGAAAGGATGCTTATATTTCACAAAATCAATTTGATTTTATGACATGTAGATCTACACTAGTTTGAGTTTGGACATAGTCATTTTGATTATATCACGCTATTTTAAAACTCTGTCGTTGTTGGGTCTTAAGTCCTGGATGAAAAAAGAGTTGGGTTGCGTTAGTTAGTCGACAACTAGCTTAAACTTTGTTGAATCCTATTATTTCATGGATTCTTTAAATAATCGTGCTAGAGCTTGGGCGTCCTTTGAAAGTGACTCTCTGCATTGCCTGAATGTAGTGAAAAGTGTGCAGAGGCCATTGCATCGGCACCTGTTGTAGTGTTAAATAAGCAAGGGTTCTTGTGATGTGGATAAATACGAGTAAAGAAATTAATCTATGATTCTAAATTAAAATTAGAAAGTTGGAATAATGGCACTGTCACTAGCAATTTTTTTGAATGTTGATATTATGATAAATAACAATATTAATATAATATGCATTCAAGAGATTGAGTGAGTAGGAGAGAAAGCAAAAGAAATAAGATAGATTAGAATTTAAATTCTGATACTCGGGTAAGAATTGCCAGGGCATTATTCTTATAATAATTTGAAGGATAATATAGTGGAAAGATAAGAGGCTGGGAGATAGCCAGTGTAAAGTTTGTTGAATTCTATTATGCCTTGAATTTCATAAATAATTATGCTAGAGCTAAGGCGTTCCCTTGAAGCAACATGTTGCATTTCCTGAATGTAGTGAAAAGTATGCGAAGATCGCTACATTGGCGCCTGGGTGTAGTATCAACTACACAAGGGTTCTCACATTATTGATGATTTGAAATAAATAAGCTAGTTTGTGCTACAAAATTAAGATTATGTAATTATAATAATATTATTCTCATTAGCAAATTTTTTGAGTTAGTTAATATTATGAGAAATTGGAGAATTAATTTATTCTGCTTTTTAAGAAACTGTAAGTGGGAGAGATACTAAAAAAAATTGATAGTTTAGGCTTTAAACTCTGATGCATAGGTAGAATCGCCATTGGAGTAATTTGGGTTTTATTCTCGGTAAAAATTTGATGGATAATATAGTGGAAGTTAAAATGTTGAGAGATAGAGTTATATTTTTAAATTTATAATTAATTAAATAATTTTTAATATTGTAAGTGTTTACGCTCCTCATGTAAGATTGGATATGTGTATACAATTTTTTTTTATATGATTTGAATGAGTTGGTTCAAGGAATTTAAAAGAAAATGTTTTTATATTAGAAAATTTAATTGAATATGTTGGAAGGATTATCAAAAAAATTAATATTTTTCATGATGATTTTACTTATGGAGGGATTAATGAAAAAGGAAGAATAATTTTGGAATATATTTTAGTTTATGATCTTATGATTATTTGCATTTACTATAAGAAAATCATTTTTAAAAAATAAAGCTTCTGAAGCTCATATTATTATTTTTTTCTCTCTTAGGAGCTGTTTGGCATTAGGTAATCTAAGAAATTTGAGTATAAAGTAATAGTGAATTTTGATTACAATGTAATCAGATTACTTACTGCAAATTAGTAATTTTATAGGAAATTTAATATTTTTCTGTTTGGCACGAAGAAATTTGTGAGTGTGTTATTTTGAGCAAAATGGGTAGGGGGTAAAATTATCCCAAAAAGTTTTCGAATTGTTCGAGCTGTTTTGTGGCTATAGAAGTTGAAATGTCTTCCTATTATTTTGATCAAATTGATAGCCTGTGCATCTGAGTAATATAAGAGCATTTACAGCAGACAACCTTATTCTCTCTTGGTGGGGTTAGTAACATGAACACTTTGTTTTCATTTTGAAGTAAGACAGAGGTTGAAAAAATGATAGATCCAACAAAAGGTTGGGAGTTTAGGGCCTTTACAAGTTTGTAAGAATGAAGGGCGTTCTTGATGTCCCTACTAATGATCCTCCTGTTTTCCCTTTTTCTATCGGTACTTAAATTTACACCAAAAGTCCATCGTGTATTTATAATTGGAGGAGTATAAACAGTCTACGAAATCATAATTTTCTATGATACTGCCAATTTTGTGAGGTACGCGTCCTCGTTATTAGGACTCCAGTGACCTTATAAATCTATGTTGTACAGGTACTTAAAGAGGGCCGCATAATACAATCCGGAAAATATGATGAACTTCTAAAAGCTGGAACTGACTTCAATGCTTTGGTTTCAGCCCATCACGAAGCAATTGATGCAATGGATATCCCAGAATGCATGCTAGAGGATGCATCAATGCTTCGTAGAAGATCAGCATCTAGTGTTAACAATGTTGTTGACTTGGAAAGTGAGACACTTGGAAATGAGATTCCGTCTGACAGAATTGCTATAAAGGAAAAGAAGAAAGCTAAACGCAGCAGGAAAAAACAACTTGTTCAAGAGGAGGAGAGGGAAAGGGGGAAAATTAGTTTGAAGGTGTACTTATCATATATGGCTGCAGCCTATAAAGGAACACTAATACCTTTAATTATTCTGTCCCAAACAGCATTTCAGGTTCTGCAGATAGCTAGCAACTGGTGGATGGCTTGGGCAAATCCCCAAACACACGGTGATAAGCCAAAAATGACTAGTACGATTCTTCTTGTTGTATACATGGCTCTTGCTTTTGGAAGCTCCTTATTTGTCTTCGCGCGAGCTGTTCTTGTGGCTACATTTGGCCTTGCTGCAGCACAAAAGTTTTTTCTGAAAATGCTTAGGTCTATTTTCCGAGCTCCCATGTTCTTCTTTGATTCCACCCCTACTGGGAGAATATTGAATCGTGTAAGTATTCATCTATTTTTGTGTGGTATCGATCTATTTTATTCTAAGTTCTATTTTTGAAAATCACTTTCTTTTCTAACTGCTTGTGTTTAACATTATAAATTATTAGGTTTCAATAGATCAAAGTGTTGTTGATCTTGATATTCCATTCAGACTTGGTGGGTTTGCATCAACCACAATCCAACTTCTTGGTATCATTGGTGTGATGTCAAAGGTTACATGGCAGGTGTTACTCCTACTTGTACCAATGACCATCGTTTGCTTATGGATGCAGGTAATCAACTTTGATCGTTTTCATTTCATATCAAATTAAGGCAAATTATTGACTGGAATCTGAAAAAATGTTTTTAAGTTTAAGCACCCATTATAAACATTCTCAAGAGTATTTCATATGCTTTGTTGAGTATTAACTTCTTTGTGTATCAAATATTTGAATTCTCTTTTGTTGTAGTTTAGTTCTATAAAATGAAAATTTATAAATTCGAATAAGGAAACCTAGAAACAACAACACCACCAAACCTTAGTTGCACTTGGAGAGTGGAGTTTTGGCTACTTGACTTTTCTGTCTCCACTCGGTTAGATCAAATAACAATCACTCTATAAGATCATCCCTAAAATTTTCTTGCCACATCATTTTTTTATTACTTTTTACTAAATACAAACATAATTCATTAGTTGAACTTTTCTAATTAAAACACCTAATTGTCTATGCCAATTTATGTAAGATGACTTGATTTGAGCTTCATTGATTTACTCCATCCTTTCTATGAAATGCTCATTTGTCATCATGTTTTGTTATATACATCTACTCATCAACCTTAGTATCATTATCTTTGCAACACTTATTTAGTTAATATACACATTTATTTTGAGAGCCAAAATTCTTTCACATATAACATTGCTTGTCTCATAGCTATTCTATAAAACTTTAACAACATCCCAAAAGAGCTCCATCTCATCCAACTTGGATTTTGTTAATTTCATTGCCCTTTATTGTCAGTATTATATATAATAGAATTAATATATTTGAATCTTTCATTTTTCTTGATAACATGGCTTTCAATTGTTATATCTTTGAATTATATAACTTCTATTGTATTAACCAGCATTTTATATATTTTAATTTGGATTTAACACAAATCATTTAGATTCAAGGGTACTTTTCCATAGCTTGAGTTTCACTTTGACCCTGCACTAGTCTTATCAATAACAAGAATATCATTTGCAAACAATGCGCACTAAGACATCTCCTCTTAAATATGCTTAGTAAGAACATTTATAATTGTAATAGACACACTTACATGATCCTCTTTGTAGTGTGCTTGAATTAGGAAAATCATTTGACAAATCACATTGAATTCAAATACTTGTAATGACTCCATTATGTCTTTAATAACTTTAATATAAGTAGCACAAACTCTTTTTCCTTACAATACTCTCCAAATAATATATATTTCTCTCTAAATTTCTCTATCAAACATCTTTATAATGTATGGTGTCTATATTCAATCTACTTATTGTAAAATTAAATTGGTTATACGAAGCACTGATACTTTGTTGTAATTTATTTTTGCTCACTTCCCCTTAAAGTTTTGAAGTATTGTTCATTGACTTAGTTTTCCTATAATTTACACAATCTTATTTTTTGCTTTTTTGTAATTTGATATCATCATACTTTATTGATCAACATATTTTTATTTTTTTAAATTTTCTTAAATAACTTGTTGTGCTAAGAAACTCATTCATCACCCAAACAGTGTTTACACATATATTGATCAAGTTCAATGGCTTGTTCTCTTTATTTAAAGCATTTTAAACCTTAATTTTGCTCACTGGTCGAATGATAGAGTTGTTAATATTAATTTTTGAGCTATCGAATTCACACATGTTAATCTGAGTGCTTAAACTTTTATTTAAAAGCTTATGAAATTAGTTCATCTATCTATACTCATGTCCTCATTCCTATAAGCTCTTTTCTTATTATCCTTATTACATTTCATATAAGTAATGTTTCTGTTTTATTATTTTCTTACTTTGACTATCTTAAAAATGTCTTTCGTTCAATACAGTCTAACTTATTATATAAGTCATCAAAAATCACATTCCTTGCACACTATATCTTCTGATTCACACCTTGTTAATTTATTTTGTTCCAAATATTTATTGACCTTGTATTATACCAATCAATAACAAAATTCTGTTCTTCTGTTTTCTTAAAGTTTTGTTTTCTTAGAGTATCTTTAGCTTATTTATGGACAAAATCAACAATTATTTACTACATAAGATTAGCTTTTCTCTAAATGTTTCAACGTCAAAACAACATTTTTTTTTTGAATATATCTTTAGTACATAAACTAGCTTGTTAATCATTTTTGAATTCATTATCTTTAAATTAAAATTAATAATCAATACTGGGTTGTAAACCTTTTTCTTAGGATAACTTTACACTCTATGTAATATAATCATGGCTTTAAGAGGAAATAATTATTCTGAGCTCTTGAAGAAACATTCTTATAATTGATAGCATGTTTTCATTACTTGAACAATGAATTTATGCTGATAAAATCATAAGCTTTAACAAACTCAATGATTATTTTTTCTGCATTAATCTCTTCAAAACCAAAGCCGCTGTAAATTCCATGAAATTAGCATGTTACTCTTATGACATCCAGTTTGATTTCTTGTGATAAATAAAATTTTATTTTGAGACATTGTATAAATAAACTATTATGAGTCATTCAAAAAAATTTCTATTGCATTTACCTTTAATATTATTTCAGTGATATTTTTTTGCAATATTTATAGCTACTCAAATCGTTAAAATCTTTAAATCTTTAAATCTTTATATTATCTTCCAGCATATTAACTTCAGCCATTTTTAAATTTTAGTTTACAATTATACTCGTGCCATTTATATCTTGATCATTACTCAAATACCAATGTTTGAAATCTGAAGTTTAGCTTTCTCACTTACCCAATTTCTTTTGGAAGACAAAATTTATCTTTGTATTTATATACCTGCTAAAATACTTCTCAGAGTACTAATATTCAAAATTCCAAATCTCATTGTGGTGTCTTGCACTAATTTCTTTATAGGAGATTGTCCATAAATGTGAAACTCTTGTTCACCTAAAACTACAATCAGGAGATGCAGTGGCTTTTGCGTATATTTCAGTTCTAGCACAATTTTATAATGAATTCATGTCATATTTATTTGAAAATCTTTGTGCTGATTATTGACTATTTAACGCAAACCTCTTCCCTACTCATGTGGAACCTGGAACTCGGCAACACCAATGTAGAGGAAAATAAGAAATATCAGGAACTGAGAGATAAGGAAGTACTTAGCAAAGATATGCCTAGTAACAAATTGTTTAACCGTTTAAAGGTCTGAGACAGGAATATTACTTTTTGTCACGATTAATTTTTGGATGCCTTAAAGGGCCTTTTACTAGTCTCAAGGAATATTGTGTTTAATGTATTGAAGAAGAGTTATATATCCACCATCAGTTATTCTTTTTTAGTAGTGAAGTTTTTCATGAAATAGATTTCGATTTGCAAATTGGATTTTTGTTATTAGCCAGCCAGGAAATTCGTCCAGTGTTTTTCTTGTTTGATAAGGAATGCATTTCATACTTTCATTATGATCAGCATTTCAAGCTTTGTTACTTATCCTGGTACACATAATTTAAACCTTATTTATTAGAACCGAAGAAATTGAGCCTATGTACTAATTTTAGCCTTAATTATCCCACAATATTTTATTTTTATTTTTTATTATTTTGATTTATTTTGGATTGTCATCTGGTTGAACATTTTTGTTATCTTTTTTCCTACAAGTGTGTTTTTCCCTCTTGTTCTGAAATGTACCTCAATCCCAATGCCATGAGAAAGTGTTTTAATGGAGAAGTAGAGATTTAAAAGCTTGTTATGATCTATTTCCTTGAAACCATACACGACCTTTGGCCATATTAACACTAGTACTATACCTTTTCCATAGATCTATATGTAATTTAATTTCTGTTAATTTATGTAATTTGGCCTTCTGTAATAGTGATCCTATCTAGCAATAGCATCCTTTGGCCATAGTGAACATAAATATTATGTAATTTATGTTAATTTGGCCTTCTGTAATAGTGATCCTATCTAGCAAAAGAATCCTTCGGTTTATATACTAGTGGTTTGAAATGTACAACATCGATAGAAAATGCATTTATCAAACAACATATAAAATTAATTTCTAAGAATTTTGATGGTTGGGGGTATATACCGAAAATGACTGATGGAAATTGCGTTATAAGATTTATATAGAATGGAATTAATTTCTTACATCACTTGCTAGGAATGACCACAAGATTGAGGATTCACAAATTAACTCCTAATTACTTGGAAAAATCTAATGATATTGTTGACTATTCAGGCTAGAATTAGCCAGTTCAAGGGTGGTCTAGTTATCAAATATACTGAGAGCAATGCAGATTGCATAGTTCAGTGGTAACGAGTACTTCCTTTCAGAGTTATTGAATTTGAAATATTAAAAGTGGTTACTTTGGGTTATGTTAGTTTACATTCTCCAGCATTTTTAGCATTCAATTTATTTATTTGTAAAGATAATCAGCTGTGCCTCAGGCTTTTTTATTGTTACTACTTAACATTTGTAGCATGATTATAACTTCAATTTTGACTTTCAACAGAAATATTACATGGCTTCATCGAGGGAGCTTGTACGCATTGTCAGCATCCAGAAATCTCCAATTATTAATCTTTTTGGAGAATCTATTGCTGGCGCTTCTACTATTAGAGGTTTTGGACAAGAGAAAAGGTTCATCAAGAGAAACTTGTACCTTCTCGACTGCTTTTCACGCCCATTCTTCTGCAGTCTGGCAGCGATTGAATGGCTCTGCTTGCGCATGGAATTGCTATCTACTTTTGTATTTGCTTTTTGCATGACACTTCTTGTTAGTTTCCCACATGGAAGTATTGATCCAAGTATGTAGTTTATAGTCTATAGCAACATAATGTCGAATTTTTCCCAAATCCACTTAAATGTAAAAAAGCTTATTAAAATTGTACATTTTAGTACTCTCTCTACTTTTTCACTAATATTGTTTCAAACACATTTTAAGGGTTGAAGAATTTATGCTTATGTGTGCTACTATTGTAAAATGTGATGGAAAATGCTTTTCGTATCATAGGTATGGCAGGTCTTGCTGTTACATACGGCATTAATTTAAATGCCCGCTTGTCCCGGTGGATATTGAGCTTTTGTAAACTTGAGAATAAGATTATTTCTATAGAGCGTATACATCAGTATTGCCAAATTCCTAGTGAAGCGCCAACTATTATTGGTAACTCCAGACCTCCACCCTCGTGGCCTGGGAACGGGAAGATTGAACTGATAGATTTGCAGGTGTGTAATCACCATTTTCTCTTTGATATTACTTTTCATAATTGATATCTAATCCTTAAACGTGCTTGGTTTTCTCTGTTATTATAATTCCTCCATTCAAAACAAATGATTTATTGTATTTGAAATGTTCCATTGAATAAATTTCAGTCTTGGTTGATATTTACTTCTATATTGCGTAAACTAAAATTATTATTCTTTTTTAAGATTACTGAGTTAGATCGTACTCGTTGTTTACAAGTTCGTTGTACTAACACTAGCACAGCCTTCACGTGGATCTTTATTAATGTGACTTGATATTTGAATCTTACACTACTTTTGAGCATAATATAGTTTAAATTTGTGAAAGTAATGATGTGCAACCAACTTTATTTGTTTTTTCTTTGGAAAAGGTTCGGTACAAGGAGAGCCTGCCGATTGTCCTTCATGGTGTAACTTGCATGTTTCCCGGTGGTAAAAAAATTGGTATTGTTGGGCGCACCGGAAGCGGGAAATCTACCCTAATACAAGCACTTTTCCGCCTGATCGAACCGGCTCATGGGAAGATAATCATTGATGATGTGGACATTTCTACCATAGGCCTTCATGATCTTCGTAGCCGTCTTAGTATCATCCCACAGGATCCTGCCTTATTTGAAGGCACCATTAGGGGCAATCTTGATCCTCTCGAAGAGCACTCTGATCATGAAATTTGGCAGGTAAGATGGTTAACTAACCTTACATAAACAGATGAATATTTTTTAACTAATGCTGCCATTCTCCAGGCACTTGACAAGTGTCAGCTTGGCGAGGTCATCCGTCAAAAGGCCCTAAAACTAGACTCTCCAGGTACTTCACGGAGTCTGCTAATATTTATTATAACATTGAAACTGTCTTTCAAACTTGTATATGAGACAATTGGTTGCTCCATAGTGCCTTTTAGTGGGAAACTATTTGCCCAAGAGAATAGTAGAGAGCATTCTGCACAACATTTACTTTAATTCTAATAAATGTCTATGTTGTTTTGTTCTCTCGCAGTACTCGAGAATGGAGAAAATTGGAGCGTTGGGCAGCGTCAGCTTGTCTCGTTGGGGAGAGCCTTGTTAAAGCAAGCTCAGATAATTGTTCTTGATGAAGCAACGGCCTCTGTTGATACGGCGACCGATAACCTGATCCAGAGGATCATACGATGTGAATTCAAGGACTGCACCGTCTGCACAATCGCTCACCGCATCCCCACCGTGATTGATAGCGATCTTGTTTTGGTCCTTAGTGATGGTATTTTTCGCCCTTCAAATTCGATGTATTATGAATAAGTTCTTCATATGTATAGGAGTCTTTGTAATGGATAATGTCCTCATTATCAAGGGCATTTCCCTCCATTTAGAATAGCTTCGGATTTTTCGCGTTAACTTTGCTCGTATATCAGGGAAAGTTGCGGAATTCGACAGCCCACAGAGGCTCTTAGAGGACAAGACATCAATGTTTCTGAAGCTAGTTTCCGAGTACTCCATAAGATCCAGCAGTATATCAGAGACCTGAAAGAGATCCAGCAGTATATCAGAGACCTGAAAGCAGGAGCTTTGATACAGTACGCTGTACTTTGGCACATCGAACGATATTAAAAGCCCTATGACGCCCCTCGAGGAAGATGGACGGCACGTCGATTGTCCCCCTTAAGAGTTGATAGCTTTCTTCGGATTGAGCTGTATAAATATTAGGAGAAGCACAAGAAATAGGCCATAGAAATTATTTTTGATATTTTGTCAAGTTGCTTTGGATGGTGAGGTGTAATGAGAAATAAAGGCAGTTTTCTGTTCTGCTTTTCCCCCATTTTAAAAATAGTGCACCTATCCTATGTTGCAATTAAACCTACTTTTTCTTCGCGTCAATATATAGATAGATTTCCTTGTTGAACTTTGATGTGTATTATTGCAATATAGGGATAGTTGGTAGTTATTTTTTAAATATTGAAGTGATTGTTAGATATGAATTTTAAAATCTCTTACTACATTGAAATGATGGGATGCTTTTGTTAGGAAAAAAAACATGCATTTTTGTATGATTTGCTTTGTATAGTACCAATGGTATGAAAGTAGTAATGACGTAATTGTTAGGAAGTATTGTCCAAAAAATCAGATTAGCTTTGTGTAGATCTCCAAGTACTCAAATGTTCATTTGATGAAAATGAGTGCAATAATTCCTCAGAGTATGCTAACGTTTGAGAGCTCTAAAATCGGTTTGCGTGTGGCATAGCTCTCTTTATTCCAAATTGACTTATAGTCTTTGTTGCTAGTTTGGAACAACAAAACCAAGTACAAAGAGAATTATGTTGCATGCAAACTAAATGCTGAGCTCAAATTTTAGTATGATGGATGGTATTGTTGTTGTGCTCAATGTAAATAAATCTCTAAATGTTTTAAAATTTTGAGTGCATTTGGGTATAACAATTGTGATCACTAGGAGGAAGTTGGCAACTTAATGGAGTGCTTTGGATGATAGCTAGACATACTAAGAGAGGGAGATTTAGGTATATCATTTTTAGCACAAGTATTTTTATTAATTTCTCTCAAATTAAAAGCACAAATCATTCACTTAGCTATGTGAAATTGGATCATGTTTATAGAATTATGTGTGAAATCATGTTAGTAGATTCTTTATAGAAAATAGTTAGCACAACAAAGCTACATAAGTTTTGCCTGTAGTAGTCGTGTTAAGCAAACTTTGATCCTGTAAAGTTAATTGTTAGGCACAATAATAATGGAAGGAAATTGTTTTGACAATTTAACGCATGTTTGTAATACCAATAGCTACAAATCACCCAAAAAAATATGAAAAACAAATTTGATTGTAATTGAAATTTATAGTAGTCTTTGTGAATCAAATATTTTTGATTTAATAAAAGTATGTGTACATAAAAAAATATTATATTGATTAGTAATTAAAATAAGATAATATCTTAAATATGATTGAAGAATGATGATAACAAATCAAAAGGAATCCGAGCCAAAGTCTACAATGATGAAACATTAATGACATCTAACAATCATGCGGGATGTCCAATTTCTCCGCTGAAACTCTCTTGGAGTTTTAAACCTCCTTCTTTGATGATCAAAGATTTTTCATACGAAAATTGTTTCAGCTACTATGTCGTGGGTGGTTTATCGAGGTTTAGTCAATACGAGGCTATAATACTACTTTTTTATTTTCAATATTTTATATTTTTGTAAGATGAAAAAACATTAAACCTCAAAAAATAATTAAAATAAAGTATTTAATTATTAATATAGTTTTTTTTTATTTTTATACATAATATCACATAAAAAATAAATTATAATAATTATATATTTATATATAAAATTATCATACTTCTTTTTAATTATATTATTAGATAAATATTACTTAGCACTCAAATATCTTCTATGATTAGAATTTAAGATTTAAAAAATATATTTTTATGAGTTTCACGTACAAAAGTAGATTTAATAAAAAAAATTTATTTCACTTAATTTCCTGAATCCTAATCATCAATATATTTTAGGAGATATTTGAGAGATATGTAGTGATTCGGTAGGTAGTATTTCGTTAGGAGTCTCAGGACTATCCAACTAGCAGCATGTCGGTCCGAACTGCCTGCTCTTTAGCTGCCTTCCCTATAAATCAGATGTCCCCGTCGCCGGTCAATCAATCCTTGGCAATTCCCATTTCACTACATATTGCCCGTTCATGCGACTCCCTTTCCCCCTTGCCCTCGTCTCCCACCGAAACCCTAATCACACATATCTCCACACCCGTTTCGTAAGACCTTTTTCTCGGTCCTTACTCGGATTGAGCCATCTTTCTTCCAGCCGTCCCTGTCGTCTTCTGCCGCAGAGATTCTGCTTTGTCGTTCTGCCGAATCTGCGAGGTCGTCCTGCCGAATCTTCGTGTCTGTCCAGGCGGTTCGCGGCTGAGTCAGGTTCGGCCTCTTCTTCGCCTCCTGTTGGGAGAGCCATGGCTGCGGTGGCTGCTAGCATGGCCGAGGAGGCCATTTCGCCTGCTAAGACTTTCTGGCTGGAGTCCCAGAAGGAGGCTATGCTCGCTAAGTACACCCCATTTGTTGTCTGCTTAGCGTCTGGGAAACTTGAGCAGGAAACGTTCCAGCACTACATTGCTCAAGATGTTCAATTTCTCGTTTCGTATTCCAGCGCGTAAGCTGAATATATTACTCTTCTTGTTACAGCTAATTTTCTGACTAGGGTTGGTTTTTCTTAGTTTATGCTTAAGATGCTGCGCTGCATAATTTAGGGTATCATTAGGGCTCAAGTTTATCGAGCGCTATTTGGCAGGATGGGATTAGGATTTATGCAGGAATTAGTGCCTTAAAGCCTTTAACCCAGTTTAACTGGACTCGATTTGTAAAAGAGTTAAATACTCTTGTTTTTTTGCTGTAAATCCAGTAATTCTTGGATTTGATGAATCCCTGGATACTTTAGGATTTAACGCAACTTACCTTGCTGTTCCCTTTGATTAGAGTCGATGTTGTCTGCTGCTTAATAGCAGCTCCTCTGAGCTGACTACGTTTTATCCTGCATTCTTCATATGTGCAGATTATCCTCTATTCTTGGCCTTTGTATGCAGCCGTCACCTCTATAGTCCTCATAGACTTGTAACAGTTTTTTTTGGAAAGGTTATACTAAGTTCATATTTCTTAAAAAATCTGCAATTATGTTTAGAAACATTTAATTTTTCTTTTTAAGAATGTGCTTCATATCCCTCTGTTGATTTCAAAATCTACAAATTTATTTTTTGAAGGAATGTTCTTAGTACACCCCCATTGATATCAATTATCCATTCATTAATTCCCATTAGTTAGTTGTTTGTCTGTGCTTTAATATGGGCTATACAAGAATATGTTTAATTTCATTTTGTTAGTTAGTAATCTGTTATTTTCAATTTAAATTCTAAATCTCAATAAATCCCAGTCAAACAGGATAGCAGGGTTTAACCAAAATAATAAGTATAGAGCCAATTATATTCAGTAATATACTATATAATTGTTATTTAATAAATTTGGGTTTGTGGATTTACTAAATCCTGTTTAAATTCAATTCAATCGCTTACCAAATAACCCCTAAAGTTGTCTTGATATTAGAAAAGTATGAGCAAAAAATAGATGTCAAACTTGTATATGAAATTTGATTGGATGTCATTTAAGATTTTTGGTTCCGTTTTTTTACTGAACTTCTTTATTATGTTTGAATCTTTGGTTAGGTACGAGAAAGCCAAAGAGTATGCTGATGATGATGATGCCAAGGCTGTATTATCTAAATTACAGAGTGCTATTTTGGAGGAGTTAAAGATGCACAACTCTATTGTTCAAGTATTATATTTATTATCATTATTTAAATCTTTGTATTTTTTTCTTAAAAGTTCATTTGTTTTGTCTCTTAATAGATACACTATTATTTTTATGTTTGCTCGCATCTTGAGTTATTAATTGTTACTAAAGCAGTTCTCAAGAAATCCCATATCATTCAACAACTTGTAAGCTCATTTTGAACAGACATAAGAAAAACTTTGTGTGAAGTATCTCTAGTGTAAGATTATTGATATATTTAGTGAAGGAGATTTATTAGCTTTAGGCATCATTTGGAGTGGCTATAATTATATGAAATGTTGGTTTTTAAGTTGATGAGAAAATAGTTATTTGGAGTTGCTACCATTGATGAAGTTGCGATCTATGATCAAGTTGCTGTTGTTTGGGAATTTGATTGTCAAATCACTGCATAAAAACTAAAAGCATTTTAAAGAATAGATGGTTAACATACTCAAATTATATTATTATAAATACTTTCATGAAGGCTATTTCGGGCGATTTATTAATGATTTAATTTTCTTAAAATTACAAAAGTTTTTTTTCCTTAAGTTGTGCGTAATTTTAAAATTATGATTTGATATTTCAAAAAGATGGCAAAACCTTTTGAAAACTATAAAAAGAGGTTCTTAAACATTATGTTGAACAAATAGGGGTCATTTGGAAGAAATTGATGCCATGTGTTCCTAGAAAACATAGAGTTAACATATAAATAATTAGTGATAAAATAAATCAAAATTCCTTCCGAACAACATAAATATCCAACAAAGCATCCAAAAACATTTTAATTTGATAATGTTTACTATTCTTTATTTCACACTAGAAGAGTACAATAGTACAAAAGAAAATCATAATGAAAAGAAACTATAATTGTGAGGCCCATGTTAGGTTGGTAACAATTAATCTAACATCGGGTGTATCTTTTCACATTATCATATTAGAAGTTAAGTAAAATAGCAGTTTAGATAATATCTAGAGCCATAAGAGAATAAATAAATATCATTCATTTAGTTTAAAATAAATATCATCCAGATTATTATATAATTGACATCATACAGAATAAAATGTTGTCTCTTGAAGTAAAAGTAAAAGTTTTAAATCTTTCATTTTGCACCACAACGCCTTAAAACATCCTTAAGACTCCTCTAGCTGTACTTGGTCTGACATTATAAAAATAATTCCTCAGTGCACATTATAAGTACAAATGATATTAAATAATACACTTTTTAAGCAAAAGTGGAAGACGAAAAATGAGATAATAGTAATTGCAGGAAAATATGATATAATGCAAGTAAAAGATAATCATAACTCCTGCAAATAAATATTTCCTTCACATGCCAACTTTCAAATGAAGATTTATGTTTATGTTTATGACTTGATATCATGAAACGACGGTATTAGTTCTGGTCTGCAAAGCCAGAACCTTGAGGCTAAGTTTAATAAGAGCATAAAAGTATATCCTTCACATGGGTCTCTCAAAGGCTCCATATGACACCCTTATGCCTCCCAAGGACTAGCTCCGTCTCTAACCTATTCATGCTCTGTTTTGGAACTATTTGTAACATTCACAAGATACATAAACATTATTTTATTTCTCTTACATCATTAGTAGTAAGAATAATGCATTAAGTAGTAATATGAAATAGGCTCAAAGCGATGCTTAAGCAGCAATAAAAGTAATAAGAGTATATAAAGTAATAGCCAGTGTACCTTTGTGTAGACTTAATAAGACGATTCACACACAATTCCGATGTAGTACTGAGAGATTTGATGTGTCTGCAAAAATTATATTTTGTAGTTTATCAGCCTTTGAATTTGTTCGTCTTTATTTTTAAAGCATATATTCTTCTTTCTAAGTTGATCTTGATTAGTATATGATTTTCTCAATGTTTTAGATCCTCTAAAGACTTTAAGACTTATGTTTGTGTAGGTCAATCATATTCTTGGCCAATTTAATCAATGGAATGCTTAAAGAAATTAGGCACTTTAATTGATATTTCCAATTATAATTCTCTCATAATAAAGGTTAACATGTAAAGCAAATAAGTTAACTCATAGACTCAAGAGATTGTTTATTTGATTAGAGAAAATCATTATAAAATCAATCCGCAAGGTAATGTACGTCAAAACGGCGTCTAGAAAGTACTGATTATATTCATAGGTTTGCTTATTTTAATGATTTTGGTACTCAATGAATTGATCAATCTCTCAAAAGGATCAATCCATTCTTGGCAATGGCTAATATATCTCTATAACCAATCACCTTTAGTATGACAATCAACAAAAAGAAAATAAAAATTAGTAAAAATAGAACATCACCCATTAGAATAGATCTACTCAAAAATACCATCAATTGTCTAATCTCCCTCAAGAAATTCACCTAATCATGAACTTAACGAGGGAAGATTTAGTAAGATTCTTATATATAAATTCTATGCCTACAAGACTTCACAGGCAATTCTATTAAAAAAAAAAAAGAATAACCATGCTTACTAATCTCCTTAAAATGTTGCTCCTAGCATTCAATGCTCTCAATCGGCTGAAGGTAAGAGAAAAAGGGCAAGGAGATCGTACCTGCATCTCTGTCGAGCGGGAAGAGGTCGGCCGTTGGGACAATCTTTGTTCGTTGGCTTACGCACAACCGGTTGCAAGGTTCTTCTCTACGACTACTGCATCCAGAGTTTTTCCTTCGTGCGGGAGAGTCGAGCGGGAAGAGTGATCGTCTGCACTTCTATTGCAGTCTTCCGATTGTTTCCGCTGGCTTAGGTAAGCTTCGGCGGTTCCGATTGAGCGGGGTCGAGAGGAAAAGAAGCGATCGAGTGCTCAGTGAGGGTGGGGAAGAGTCGACCGGCCTTACATGAGATTAAATAGGACATGTGAGCGTAACGCACGCCCGCTTCGTCTGGCTGGGAAGCTGATTAATGCCTGTATGCTACGGGCAATAAGGGAAATAGGAAGTTGCGTGATTTTGGGCATTTCGTGTGTTCTGTCGATCTTCCCTAATTAAATTGTATCACTTAATTTCAGCTGAAGGTACTCAGCATGTTTGGAACTAACAGACTTAAATGTCTCCCGTAACTCTTGCGTTGATTACGGGAGTGGAGGGAAAAGAAATTGGAAGCTGCATTAAATTCCAAACGAATCAATGAATTCTTACACTTTCCTAAACTAATTATTCAATTAGAGCAAAATCAAGCAGTGGTTGATAAAAAAAAAGAAATTAGATTTTAGCGGGAAATTTAACGAAAAACAAAAATTCACAGATAAAACAACAGAATTTGAGTTTAGCTGGAATTTAATGTCATTCTCAAAATGACCTAGGGTCATTACAATAATAGAGTACCCAACACAATGACGAATGTAGGTCAAGTTATTAGGTTTGTCAACCATCTAATTTTAATTTGAAAATGTTAAATAAAATATACTTAAAGTGGATAATTATAAGCTCTATTTAATGATTAATAAGGAAAGGAAGAGTATGCATGTATCCAATGATTATAATTTAGACAAACTTAAAATATGTAAATGCTAAAAGTTAAATGATAGATAGCTAAAAGTGAAGTTGTAGACTATCTGGAAGAAAGCCTATCATGTTGTGGTACACTGTAGTTATACGAGGGACATTCTGGAGACTTTTGTGCATTGGGACTTGCTTCTGGCCACTCCAGTCTCTTGGGACCAGTTTACTGCCTTGTTCTCGACCGCTACTGAATCTCACCGTCATCGCTTCAGCTGTCATATTGTGGCCTACTCCCTGTACCAAGCTTGGAGGAGCAGGATTGAGCATTCTCATGGCCGTCCGCAGCCTACTGCGTTGGTTTGAGCTGGATCGATTCTATCCGCATTGGTTAGTGCTGGACTGCATGATGGGTCTGACTACTGGGGTTCCACAGCCACCAGGGCCCCTTCACCTTTTTCAGATGGTGCCCCCCACTCGTTGGCTGAAGGTCAACATTGACGTTTCTTACAGTTATGGAGAGCCTGTTGCGTTTGGTAGTACTGTGGTTCGTGACTCTAGAGGACACTTGCTCGCTGTTGCTGGAGCCATTCTACTGGCCCTGTCTCCCCTTCTGGCAGAGATACATGCGATTACCGTTCTCTGTCGGGCCCTCATGAGCAGAGATGCTGATATTGATGGACTTATCATTGAGAGATTGCTTTGGAATGATCAGGAGGCTCCGAGCACACAGGGAGAGAACCTTTCGTTCACGAGGCGGAGAGCGTCATGCCGATCACCTCTCTTTGTTGGATTTACCTCGTGTTATTTTTATCCACCAATTGCGCGATGTATGCTCGTTAGGTTGATTTTTGTTTTGTTATGGGAGATGTGCTCCCTGGGAGGCTCTTGGACCTCATTGCTGAGGAGACAATGGAGTTTGATCCTTGTTGATGTTGTATTGCTGCACTTATATATATATATATGCTTAGGCTACAACTGTATTTCATGGAAGAAAGGAATAAATAGATATAGTCCACATAAATGGAATTCTAATTATATATGTTGTACATTTAACTTTAGTTATAACTAGCATTATAGATGGAGTATTCTGTAGTGCATTTGAGTGACCCACCACCTAATGAACCTGAGGTGAGAAACTCTTCCAAAGTGAAGGTACTATCTTTACGGAAATTTCATCTTGAAAGTAATACGTGAGGTCTTTGTCACGTATATTATATAAAGCACGTTATTCATCATAATAGTGTGGGCATTCATATTTTATTGTATTCATAACTTTTCCAATTACGCAATCTTTTTATTTAATAATTTTTTTGTTTACTGGTATGGTAAATTTAAATAAGATTTGCTAAATCTTTATCTAATTCATACAATATCATATGATATGCGATATTTATTTCTTTGTTTGTAATTTTTTTGTATATAAGAAATAAATTATTTCATTTAATCCTATTTTTAAATATATAGGCATAATTGTCTGAATTTTGATCAATTTAACAGCAGATAGCTAGTACATGGGTTTAATACTACTGAATTCTAAATTATAATTCTAGCATCTATCACAAAGCTACAAGTGCCACATTTAATTTCTAATCAAAAGGAAAAGAAGTATAATCATTAAATAAAAAATATAATTACTCATGTTAATTTGAAAATCTGAACTTCTAAAATGCTGATCTAGCATGTGAATCCCTTTCTTATGAGAATCAATCCAATCGAAGGGTTAAGTTTCAATCCAAGATTCATGTGATCAAACGAATGATTTAATTTGATTGAATGAGCATTATACTTGAGGTTCAAATAGATCAAGTTCGTCATTGTATTTGTTCCTTGGTCGAAGCGTATAGACTATGTAATAGATTACATTTTATAATCAAGATAGACATGCTTGCATGCATATAAAAGAAGTAGAAAGGGAAAGAAGATTTTTAGGGTTTGGTGGTTCTTGGAAGATTTGGAGGGCTATTGAAGGGGTTTATGAGCTATTGGAGACAATGCTTGTTGTTTAGCAACAACTAATAGCTGTTGCAGGTGTTTAGAAGACTGTAGGGACTGTCTGAAGTTATTTTGAGGGCTTGGAAGGTGAGAACAGCAACTAGGTTTGTTTTGAGACATCTTGGAAAATAGTTATGGGAATTGAGGACTTCTTGTTGGCTGTTCGGTGTGTTTTGGAAGTGGGGAAAGCGAGTAGGAGGGTTCGGCGGCTAGGGTTTGGTCGAAAAGGGTTATCTACGGTTGAGGATGATTGGTGACTGATTTGGATGTGTAGTGGGTTGCCGAGGTGCGGTGGCAACCGTTCGTGGAGGTAGATTAGGTCGGCTAGGGTTTGTCGTTGGTTGGCGTGTGGCTGTGGTGTGGTTGCCGAGGGTGTGGGGAGGCCGGTCTTGCATTATGACGAGGAAGATTGAAAACTTGGAAGGTTGAGTGCCTCTTGCTGATTAGATAAAGTACCTCTACGTCGAAGAGGAGGCATCCTACTCACAGAATCTGCCACAATATATTCTTGCTGGTGATGAGGTGTCGAGTAATGATCGTTGTTTTTGAGCGTGAAAGAAAATAAGAGGGTGGCGGCTGACTTAAATAGGTGGTTGTCATGGGTTTAAATAGTTGAATTTAACTGGAAAATTACAAAAATTTAGTTTGGTTGGATGAAACTTGAGTCTTAATTTATTTAATTTTATTTCACACATGATAAATAAAGTTGTATATTTTCAATGCAAAATTCTTGTTTTTGCAAAAATAGCTCACTATGGGCAAATTATAAATTTCAAAGATTTTTTGAATTGATTCAAAACTTATGGTGAATTTGGATTTTGAGTTGTTTTTGTGAAGGGAGTTACAATGGTAGAGATGTCAAATGAGAATTTTAAACCATGCCATCCATCTCCACCATAATTACTCATAAACCACCCATAACAACCTCTAAGCCAACACCTCTCTTCAACCTTTTCGTTAGCCACTTCCACTGCTCAAACCACCTCTATAGAACCGTACTATCAAAGTTGTTTTATAAACATTTTGGAGAAGTCTTCTAGAAACTAGAAATCAATATCCACTACCCATAACTACTTTTCATTCACCACCACTTTCAATTAGGTCACTTGTTTCAATGCTTCTAAAGTTAAACTTAATGAGTTAAATTTATTAATATCACTGACAAACAAGAATGGATTGTTCAAACTACATTTAAATATAAGAAAGGTTACATTTAACATCTGGTTATACTTTAAACATTTAAGTCAAGTTTTTTTTCTTCTTGGAGATGGAGAATTGATGTAAAATAAGAACTAGATCAGGCAGGATGAAGTGATAATTGGCATAATAAGATTTTTCTTTATGGCTTGTCTTCAATTGATAGATATTGAAATTTTATTTTCTAGTAACTTGTTGTATTGCTTGGTAGTCTTAGTTTATATTTATGAGAATTCTGAATTTGTAATTGTGTCATTTATAGCTCATTTGTACTTTTAACAAGTTATTTTAAGTCATGTGGTTCTGAAGTTTTGTTTATTTTAGTTGTTGAGTTGTGCGTTGCAATATTGAGTGCATGAGGTCAAGTTTTTATGAGTCTATTATGAGTGTTCAATGGGTCAGCAAATGGCCCCATTAAGGGCTATTTTGGTCATGCCATAATGGTTTGTAAGAGGAGCTATTTTGTTCATGCATAAGTACTTGATGAAATGAAGAGATAGATGGTAACTTGTTCATAATCAGCCTTGGTTGATGTAAAGGAGGCTTGGTGACCCTCTTCAATCTCCATTAGTGAGGAAGTTCAACGGATTGCTTTGTGGTAAGAGTTATTTGGAAGTTACTATGTCTGTCTAATTTGCATTCTCTGCTCTCCATCTTTAAGCTTAACTATCATCTTATTTTCCTGTGATTGTTGCAGCCACAATTGCAACCATCCTAACATTTCTCGATAACCCCACATCAACTAACTTTGAACCTTTATACGGGTAGTATTTATAGATGACTCTTATTTCGAAGGAATGATTGTGTAAACAAGGATTAAGGCAGCGGATCATGCAAATTTCTTCAAATAGATTAATTGACATTAGCAGAGGCTCTAGGTATAAGCAGTTTTTGTAGGCACAACAACACTTCTTGAATCATCTTAAATTGATGAAACCCTTCATTTGAGATTGTTAATCAAGCTTATGTTCATTTTAACCCTATTTTGACTTAGTTTAGCTTAGTTTAGTTACTTTTGAACCATTTAACAATTTAACTTAACATATCCCATCTATCTACCTTAAAAGTTTTTGATAAAATAACTTGGAGTCAAAAAAGTAAAAAAGGTAATCTGAACAATCACATCAACTGTTTTTCTTAGCTTAACTAATCTCTAATCCATTTAATTTTAAAAATTATGCTCAAAATGAACAACCCCTAAATATTGTGATTATGAGTTGTATTTGGCATCATCTATTGGTAGATTATATTACAATTGTTATGATTATTTATATGCGTATATATAGAGTGATAGAGAGGCATGCTTATGATAGAGTACTAAGAGATGTACATTGAAGAGTTTTTAAAAAAAAAAAAAAGAATTCGTGTGGCTTATTGATAATATTAAATATATGTATATTTGGGTTGTTACATGTAACCAATGATGTATATTGGGGTTGATTACATATTAAGAATAAACTATTTGATGCTTTCGTTAAAAAAATTGGGTGTATGAATTTTGCCAATAAAGATGAAAAGGAAGACAAAAAAGATATGGGGATAAATTATTTGAAAGGATCTTCTTGGAACTTAGGAAGGGACCTCTATTTGATATTGCACAATAGAAATGAAGAATTCATGTAACCAATCTCACATAGTGGGACTAAAGCCTGTTGTTGTAGATAGAGAGAAAAGGGGGAGAATGGAGAGGGCAAGTGAGAGCGACATAAAGAAGTTGTCGGAAGTTCTTTAAAATATTTCTTACATTACTGACTTTTCTTTCAATTTGATGAATGATTAATATAATGTTGGAAAAAACATTCCATTTATTAAGAGTTAATTTCTTTGCATAAAAGGTATGCGACTTTCTCTATATATTTATATGCACTCATACGTTACAATGTTTCTAGTTGGAGATGTGTATTTCTCATCACATATCTCTCATTATTCTTTTTAAGTCTTAAACGACCCACGTTTTAATTAACTGAAAGACAATATATTAGCATTTTGTCTTTTAGTGACTTGAAATTTAAGCCGTTTAATGCTCAAAATGAATGGTGAGAGATGCATAAAGACAAATGTGCTTCTTCATCTAAAGAAGTCTTATAACATATATGTTTATACATTTATGTATATATGTATATATGTATACATGTGTATGTTGCTAGGTTTCTTAGGTAAAAAATCTCTTTTGAGCTTTTGGAATGATACCCTACCCTTGTGCCCTTCTAAGAAGATTTTTTCTGTATTGTGGAAATTGTTGCTTTCACTTCAAAGGAATTCATCTTGACTGGTGGTTCTTGTATAATAGTTTTTCTGGGGTTAGTTTGGATTATTGTTTAGTTAATTTTATGAATAGTCCCCTTTTACTATTATTCAAAAGTGGCTACTGAGAGAATTTTAGCGTTTAATCATTTAATTAATATTAATGTTTAGACCTAGCTTTTTAGTTTAAGTTTCATTTGAAAGCTTTCACCTTTAAGAATAAATTCTTCACACTTATTCTTCATATTCTAAATCACAGCACTTTCAATCCAAATATTTTATTTCAAATCTCAAAGTTCTATTCCTTCATATACCTTATGTGCTCATACTCTCTTTGTTTAACAATCATTATTTTTTATCATTTTTAAAGATCATTCATCATGTTAATATAAAGCATGCTTGTATATATACACATAGTTATATTAATTATACACCTATATAGTCATATATTATCTTAACATATATATATATATATATATATGTAACTTTTAAATAGCATAATTTATTTAAAAGTATAATAATTAGTTTATGATATTCTTGCTCTAATACTTTATATTATTAATAAACAATTAAGATGTTTACATGCTATACTAGGATAGGAACTTAAATTTTTTGCATTTAGTTAGCAGGCTTTTTTAATTTTTGGTTAGTGGCTCATTTATTATCAAATTGTAAATTATTTTCAAACATATTTTGTAATTGATTTTTATTAATTTTTTTTTTTTGAAATTAAGTGAGCTTCAAATATGAGGCAAATATATGACTGGTGAGATTTGAACCTAAGAATTAGGATAACAACGTCTAAACTTCAACTATTATGCTACAATACCATTCGCCATTTATTGTTTTACATGTTTTTATAATTGCTTTTACTCTATTGTTTAATAATGTTTATACCGTGTGTCAATTTAATGTGATGGAATTTAAAATTTAAAAAAAAAATAAAGAACTTATCCAATTATGTTATGATGGATTGTATATGCTTTACTCTATTGTTATATTCCCAACACGCGCTTGCGTTATGCGGATGAAATTCAATAAAAGTTTCTTACAAGCAGTCGCCCAATTTTTCTTGTGATAAAATTCAACGTTGCACTTAAAGATTCTATGCGCGTTTTCTCATCTTTCTTCTTTTTCTTCCTATTGAATCTGCAAGCCCGTTGCCTTCCTTGCATCTTACAGTGTGGTTCACAAGCTGGTATATTTGTTCTAGGATTTGTCAGTGCATGATTTTATTTTATTTTATTTATTTATTTTTGACTGAAGCAAGTTATTTTGCAGGATTTGGAAGTTGGCCAAAGCGAAGAGGTCCCACCTAACCCTGCAACAGTTAGGTATACAAACTTTTTGGCTGCCACATCTGACGGAAAAATTGAAGTAGGAAAGGGTGTGGGCAAAATTGTCACTCCTTTTGAGAAGACAAAAGTTGCTGCTTATATAGTAGGTGCGGTGGTTCCCTGCATGAGACTTTATGCCTTCCTTGGCAAAGAGCTTGAACCGTTACTATGTCTAAATGGAAGCTCTCATCCCTACACCAGCTGGGTGAAAAACTATTCCCCCTCAAATTTTGAGGTAATAATTTTCAATCAATCTATGACACTCCTCAAACTCGTATCCATATGTATTCCTGCCTCTATAATGTACCTGATTCACCTTACCCTTTTTCCTCTACTAGGAAGTTGCTGCATGCATAGAAGACCTACTAGACAAACTGAGTGTTCCTCTGACTGGAGAGGAGCTGGATGTCATACAAAAGCTCTATCACCAAGCCATGAAACTTGAGATCGACTTCTTTTTAGCGCAGCCTATTTCTCAGCCTTCTGTAGTGCCATTGTCAAAGCTGCATGATCCCAAGAATCGGCTTTTTGTGTTTTCTGATTTTGATTTGACTTGCACAGTTCTTGATTCCTGTGCAATTTTAGCAGAAGTTGGGATTATAAAGGCTGGAAACACTTCTAATCTCACTGTTGCTGCTGATCAAATGTCCTCTTCCGAACTAAGAAATATTTGGAAGGGTTTATCTGGACAATACACTGAGGAGCACGAGCAGTGCATAGAGAGGTTGCTGTCATCCGAAGAAGGTAAATAAATGCCGTTGTCCTCCTTTTCTGGCAACTAATAAGCAGAGAGCTCTTCAACTTGTTTTGTTTTCTTAGCCAAGGCATTCACTCCGGAGGACCTTTGCAAGCGTCTGGAGCAGCTGTCAAACTTTGAGAAAAGGGCAAACTCTAGAGTCGTTGAATCAGGAGTGCTGAAGGGAATGGGTGTTGATGATATAAAACGTGCAGGAGAACATTTAAATCTTCAAGATGGTTGTTCAGCCTTTTTCCAGAAACTCGCTGGGTTGAAGGAGACTCTCCACGCAGAAATTCATATACTTTCAGTCTGCTGGAGTGCGGATCTCATAAGGTCCGCCTTTACCTCAGCTGGCTGTATCGGTGATGTGGATATACATGCGAACGAACTGGAATACACAGAGGGTGTTACAACGGGGGAGATTGCGAGGAAGATGGAGTCTCCTATAGACAAGGTGAGGGTCTTCAGGAGCATAACTGCAGAAGAAAGCGGGGAAACAGTGTACATCGGGGACTCAGTTGGGGACCTGCTTTGCTTGTTGGAGGCGGACATAGGCATAGTGTTGGGGTCCAGCGAGAGCTTGAGGAGGCTGGGGAAGCGGTTCGGGATTTCCTTCATCCCGCTCTTTGAGGGGTTGGTTCATAAGCAGAGAGAGTTTGGGGCGGACGGCTCCCTGCTCTGGAAATCCAAGCCCGGGGTTCTCTACACCGTCTCCAACTGGTCGGAGATACAGGCGTTCATTCTGGGGCATGAACCTTCTTGACGGCTGCCTCTTATCCAGTGGCATATTTTTTTTTCAAGACGAGCCACTTGTCCTCTATTAGTTCCCTCCTTCATGTCAGGTGCTTGGTTTTTATTTATTTTTTTGGCCCAGCACACCGAGCCATGGTTTTATTCTCGGGGCATTCATATATACATAATATATATAGCAGTGTGATGTGAAGATATAATTATGTTTATTGTTGTAAAGATTTATGCGATGATGGATAGGCTCACCCGCTCATTATCTGTATGCGGGCTGCATTTGATAGATGTTGTATGTTTAGATGTCTGTCTTCGGCTATTTTTCTTTTAAGCTTCTTGATTTTGGATGGATTCTGGAAATTCCATTTAGCTATATGGATTCTGCCTTTTAGTTTTGCTCTAATGACTTCAGATTTTATGGTTATTGGTCCCCTATAATAAGCATTGGGGATGTTCAGTATTGCATAGTTTTAGTTTCTACGTTTCTGTATAGTTCGAAATGTCTAAACTTATAAATTATTGAGCTTTTTCTATGGTTGTTAGAAATTTAGGAGATATTTGCTAACAAGATGGAGATTATTTTGGGACTATGCGATGATCCCGAGTATCAGTTTATATTGGCTGCAGTTGATTTCTTCTTGTTGCTACTTACGGGCTTAGAACTTGTTTACAGCCTATTGTAGTTTATTGGGATTTCCTGATACTTGTAATTTTCTGCTTAATGGTGTGCTGTTATCGGATTCTACTACTACAAGATCAAATGATACCATTTATAAAACAGCGGGTGAGATCTTGATTGTCGGTTCTCTAGTTATCATTTGATGGAAACGGAGCAATCGAGCTTTGTCGATTTAAATAATAGTAGATATAATGGTTTTTAATTAACCAATCGGTTCTCTAGTTATCATTTGATGGAAACGGAGCAATCGAGCTTTGTCGATTTAAATAATAGTAGATATAATGGTTTTTAATTAACCAAACGTTATAACAATTGAGTCTGAAGATTGACCCAACAACCCAACTACATGTGTCATCATACCCGGCTCCGGCTGAAGGAGCATGATAACCTAAAATGCAGAAATTAGGGATTGCACCCCATAGCATAAGTATAGGGCAAATAAAATTTGAAAAGCTTGTATGATCATAATGATCATTTCAAATTAAAATTTATGTTCACCATACTTAAGGTGTGATCGAGCAAGCTTAAAACCTCCAAATCACTTTAACCAGTGGGCCTAACACATAGCTCTTGATCCCTACACACATGAGCTCAATGTTTGAGATGCAGCTTGTGAATTGAATTCATGGTTTCTTTCATAAAATTGCAACTCCAATTTTGGCTAATTTAGAACCTAGATGTCTGATGGATCTCCTCGGATGGCTAATCTTGAACCAACACACTCCATGTGGACTGACTCGACACACATATGCTCAGTTAGAGCTACAAACCAGAAATCTACCCTTTTGCCTTTCAACCCTTTATGTCGTTTGACTCTCAACACTTGATCATAGACATTGATAATTAAATTTGGAAAAAGAACAATCCAAACCCGTTATTTAAGTCCTTTATGCCTAACATGTGATCATGTAACATTCTTAAATTGCTATTATGCTCAATCTAAGCTAAAATAAATCTTAATTCTTGTTCCATTCGGTTTTAAATGTCATTAGGGCTTGACTTTGAAAATTTGGAATTCATTAGAGCTCATTTGGATCAATTGATCATTTAGTTAAATTATTGACTTATAAAATTAGTTAAATTAAATTGATCTTCAAATCAAAATCTGATTGTATTTTTGAATTTCTCATACTCAAATTAATTAAGAGTGAAATTCTGAGAATTTTTTAAAATCATTTAAGCCTAAATTTTAATTTAATTTACATTGGGAAAATTGCAAAATTAGGATTAACGAAATCCATATTTGCAACTTTAACATCCAACGGTCAACTGAAATCCCTGGATCTGCTGTGCATACCGCAAGCAATATGCTGCGGAGCTCCGTCCTCGCGACAGCCGATCCAACGCCATATGACCGTCCATCTTCGATGATCAGACGACCTAGATCAAATCGCACTCTAGTTTTCCGGCAATCGTCGGATCGCGCCCGTGATCCCACGGTTGAGATCTTTCCCTCGCCCGACCGTTACGAGCTAATGCATCAGAACCGTTTCGCAGTTTCAGTCTATCAATTAGACTATCCACGTCGCTCCTGGCATTGTTCAGCTTCGCCTTAGACCTCCTTGCCCCGACAGCGGGAATCCACCCGTACGCCCGTTGTCATGCTTGTCCCCACGACCCCCAAACCGTCGCTAACGAACTCTCTGATGTGGCACCATCCTCCCAACGGATCATCAAGGCTCGAAGTCGCTTGAATTGGCATCTGGAATAACTGCCCTCTTGGGTCCCGGCCCAAGGCCATGGTCCGATCCTTCCTGTGCTCCCCTTACCTACCTCTGGTTATAAATAGTCATGGCTTTGCTATGTGAACTCCTTTGCTCACCCAGAAGCTCCCAATTGCCCTAGCAGCCCTGTCTGCAATTCCTGCTGTCCAACTGCCTCTGGTGAACTCCAGCTCTGGTTCCCAGCGTCGCAGTGGATGAGACTTAGTGTTCAAGTCCCCAAAGGCTTGCTGAGAACTCAAGGAAGCTCCAGCGATCAAGTACAGCCTCTGGATTGCTCTCTGCTGCCAGAAACCCCATCTAGCAACCCGTCCAGGTACCCTTCCTTCCCAAAGCTGGGTGTGACTTTCTTAGCAATCCTTTCACTGTAATTCAACTTCATTTAGTTGTGTGTATGTCCTAGGATCGCTTGCTAATAACTTAGGTGTCTGCCAGGTCTGGTAGTAAGCTAGATAGTGAAGATCACTGTTTGGAGCGGTGCTACTAGTCAACTCGGCCACACCGTTGCTTTGCGGGAAATAAGCATCGTTGTTTAATGCCTAATTTCCTCTGAGCGCGATTGCAAGTCTTAGTAAATCAATTGATATGGTCTAAGGCGCGCTGGCTAGCTAGGGTGGCCTTAGGTCGTCAGACCTACGATAGTGCACTGCAGTGCAAGGTTGCGAGTAGGGTCCCAATGATCCAACCAACCATTCTGTGTGTCTAGATAGGGCTTCTTTTCGTCTTGAAACCAAGATTGTTTCAAGATAAAGTAAAAGATATGGCATCATCTCTATAGGAAGAATTTACTTCCTACAGTAAACCATAATTCCATGCCTCAGGTGTAGGAAGGTCCCTGCGACTTCGGAGACTCCGCATGGGGCTTCTAGGTGCATCTAACGCGTCTCGGTCCAGTGATCGAGATCAAGCCCTAGTGTGGTCGGGGTGATCTGAATTCGGCGAAAAAGCCTATCCCCAATGCGTTTATTATCGGGGACTCAGTGGAGGCAGAAGCATAGTAATGGGCCGGGTTAAACCCCGACCCACGTGTTTTTGCCCGAGTTAAAACGAATTTCTGGAATTATTTTTGTTATGTTAATTTATTCAATATATCCAAACCCTATGATTAATTAATAGAAAACATTCTATTTAAATTCTTGAAATATTTCAGTGATATCAAATGCAAATTTAATAATCTTATATATCATTTTGATCAATAAATATATGTAGAATCTTAATATGCAATAATATTTAGGTTTCTATATTTAGTTTCTCAATGATGCCCTATTTACCCAAAAGATAAATCATGAATTTAGCCAAAATTCATAATTTAGATCTCAATCTTTTCATTAGACATAGGAAATTTTAATTATGTAATAAAAAATATTTTTCTATACTTAATCATGTTAATCACTTAATAATTATCCTAAAGCTTAATAAGTGAATAATAAGACCATTAATGATCTGATTTTGATGTTTGAGGTATCAATTGACTCATTGAACAATAAAGAACTTAATTATAACTTAAAATTATATTTTCTAAGACTTGATTTGTTAATCAACTTCTAATGAGCCCAAACCTTAATTAATGTTTATTAAGCTCACCTCAACCAAAATTAGTGCTTAAGATATTAATCATCTCCTTAGATTGTGAGAAATTAATTGGAAGTGAAAGAATTCAATTTGAAATTATAAATATTAAAATTAATTTTTAAAACTTAAGTTAATAATGTTTTAATGATTTTAAGCATAAGGTGCTTAAATTAATCAATTAAACCTATAACTTGTTCTATGAGTTGATAAATAACTTTCAACACCGAGAACACTCCGCAGAGGAAGCAATTTGATTAGCGCACTCGATTGAGGACCGGGATTGCGTTTACGGTTACCAAGCAAGTCCGAAATCACAAATCCATAAAGAGTAGATCACAGTATATGCATGTAAAGAAAACTCAAGCACATAAATATCAAACACAAAAATTTTTGTGGAAAACCCAAGAATTGGAAAATTCATGGAGCCACACCATAAAAAATATCCACTAAGAATCTTGAAGAGTACAAAGTTACAAAGGGCTTAATATTTGATAGGAATCACACAAGCTCTTACTCTAATAGAAAGTGTAGAGGAAGCATCCACCATCTGGAGTATCTTATCCAACATGCAAGAGCTATCTTGCACTGCACTGCAGCTTGCTTAGGGCTTCACCTTAGGATCTCATTCTCACAGTAGCCAAAGCCTCCAACTAAAATGCCAACACACATAGCATGCACTTGCTTTACACACAGGAAACTTTTCACATGTTCCCTTAAGTGCCCAGCTCATTTTCAAACACAAAAAGTCCAAAATGCCCCCCAAATTACTTAGGGCATAACCTGAACAGGAGCAATTTTGTCAAGCGCTACGGTGCACCGTAGCCACTGGGATTCAAGTAGCTAGATGCCAGGGCATGTTGTAGCGCCATGGTCTCTGTTTGCTTATTATTGTGGCATGCAGTAGCGCCCGCCTCTCGGGATGGCTACCGCTGGGGCGCGCTGCAGTGCCGATTTCTACTACGTTACGCTGCAGCACCGATTACTACTGCGACACACGGTAGCGCTGCTTCTCTATCTGCTGACCACTGAGGCGTGCGATAGCGCATTTGTCTCGGGTGAGAGAGCGCCAAGGCGCGCTATGGTGCCCCACGATGCGCATAGCACCTGTGATATTCCTAGACTTCACACCTTGTTCTGAATCGCCTTGGAACCCCCGAATGCTCACCAGAATACCATTAACATCTCCATAATATATTAAATAGTCTCCACAACATAGTAATCTCCCACTATGAGACCTTTAATAAATCATCTCTCTTTGATCCTTGATTCCTAATTATCTTCTTCTATTTCTGTCAAGAATATGGTGTGGCTCACCCCCGCTCTCTCTTCACATACCGATGCCAACTGAAGCTGCACATAGCTTCAATTTCTCCACTGTTACTGCTTTTGTAAGCGTATCAGCTGGATTCTTTGAAGTGTGGATCATCTCCAATTAGAGTTGTCCTTCTTTTAACAATGTCCGGGTGAAATGGTAACGAAGTTGAATGTGCTTTGCCTTGGCATAAAATGATGTATTCTTCACTAGGTGAATATAGACCAAAATATCACTATTGAGCTTCACATCCTCCTTCTCCTTTCCCAATTCTACCATAAAACTTTTCAACCAGATCATCTCTTTACTTGCTCTTGTAATGGCAACGTACTCCACCTCCATGGTAGATAGTGACATATTGTTTTGTAGCCTGGAGATCTAGCTCATCATTGCACTTTTCAATGTATATACATATTCTGTAGTACTTCTCTGACTATCGACATCTCCTGCAAGATTTAATTCTATATATCCTTATAAAACAATATCAGATCTTCCAAAGAAAAAAGATTTGCCCATTGTACCTTTCAGATACATTAAAATCCACTTGAACACGTTCCAATGGTGCTTCCATGGGTTTCTCATGAATCTGGTAACCACTCCCACTTCATGGGCTATATTCGGTCATGTACAGATCATCACGTACATCAAGTTCCCAATTGTTAAAGCATAAGAAACCTTCATCATGTGTTCCTTCTTCTCTTCAGACTTCGACACATGCTCCTTAGATAAGCTAAAGGGACTTGCTAGGGGAGTGTCTACTAGCTTCGCCTCACTCATGCTAAATCTTTTCAGCACCTTTTCAACATATTCTTTTTGCGACGGCTTTAGAATTCCTACATTTCTTTTCCTATTGATTCTCATTCCAAGAATCTGCTTGGCCGGCCCCAAGTCCTTCATGTCAAATTCTTTTGATATCTGCTCTTTTAGCATCCCTATCTCCTCCATGTCTGATCCTACAATCAGCATATCATCTACATACAATAATAGAATGATATAGGAGGACTTACACTATTTTATATAATAACAATAATCTGTTTGGCATCTTTTGTACCCATATTCTGACATGAATCTATCGAATCTCTTATACCATAGCCTTGGCATTTGCTTAAAGCTATAGAGGCTCTTTTTGAGCTTGCACACTAGCTCAGCTCTTACCTTCTCTTGAGATTTGTACCCTTCAAGTTGTTACATGTACAGCACCTCCTCCAGCTCTCCATGAAGGAATGCAATTTTGACATCCATTTGCTCCATATGCAAATTTTCAACTACAACAATGTTCAACACAATCCTGATAGTTTTCATATTCACAACTGGGATGAAGATCTTACTGTAGTCAACCCCATGCTTTTGCTGGAAGCCCTTTACTACAAGCCTCGCCTTATAGCGCTTGCTCCCATTTGGTTCTTCCTTTACCCACTTGTTCTGAAGAGCCTTCTTCCTAGCTGGTAGAGGTGCCAACTCTCATGTCCTATTTGACATGACTGATGTCATTTCATCAATCATGATAGTCTCCCACTTGATTGAATATTCAAAGAAGTGCATCTTCCAAGCTTTTTGGTTCACCACCATCCATTAGTAACAGGTAAAATAAGAAATGAGAGTATTTTTATGGCAGTCTTGTCTATTGTGGATCTTCTTAACATGGGTGTTTATGGTTCAACATTGACACTCTCTTGAGCTTCCTCTTGTACACCAATACCTGGCTCAATATTGTCATAATTTCTATGTGCAGGGGCTCTCCATCTAAGGCATTCTTGGAATCAATCTTGGCTCCAATACAGTCCTTGTACATTTCACTTTCATTGAAAGTGAAATTCCTACTTCTGATGACCTTCTAATTTTGATTGTCTTAGAATCTGTAATCGAACTTGCCCGCGCCATATCCAACAAATGTGAACTTGATTGCCTTAGCGTCAAGCTTGATCCTGGATCCTGCATCAATGTGCACATAGGATGAGCAATCAAATACCTTGAGGTGGTTCAGTTTCACCTCCTTTCTGCTCCAAACTTCCTTAGGAATCCATTCATTCAAGGGTACGGAAGGTCCCTGATTTATCAGATATACCACCGTGTTAATGGTCTCAGCCTAGAACTGCTTTGGAAGACCCACATGCAATCTTATGCTCCTAAATCTTTCTATGATTGTCCTATTCATTTGTTCTACAACACCATTTTATTGTTGTGTTCTTGGGACAATAAACACCCTCTTGATGCCTATCAAGGCACAAAACTCCTTGAACTCCCTATCATAATACTCATCACCATTATCAAATCTCAAGCACTTAATCTTCAATCCTGTCTCATTCTCAACCAAAGCTAATTACTTTCCATACACATCAAATATGTTAGATTTATATTTCAGAAAGTAAACCCATACCTTCATCGTATGATTATCAATAAAGGTGACAAAATATGTGGCTCCACCTATGGAAGAAGTGGGAGCTATCCCCCATACGTCTGTATGCGCAAACTCAAGTTTCTTGCCTTTCAGCTCTCTTCCAACTTTGGAGAATAAAAACTTATTCTACTTGCCCATCACACAGTCTTCACAGAAATCCAAGTCTAGTGACTTCAGTCATTCGAGCTTTCTCTTTGGCTATAGGGATTTCAATCCTCTCTCGCTCATACGGCAAAGCCTCTGGTGCCATAGATCTGCATCTATCTCTTTCGTAGTTGTAATAGAATCAGACACTTTATTGATCAGGTAAAGTATAGCTTTCATATTGCCTCGTGCAACAACGAGTGCACCCTGGGTGACCTTCCATAAGTCTTTGGTGAAATAAGTATTGTAGCCCTCTCTTGCTAATTGGCTCATAGAAATCAGATTTCTCATTAGACATGGCACATGTCTAACTTCTTTGAGCTTCCAAACTACGCCGCTTGGTAGCTGAATATCCACATCACCTTTGCCAATGATATCGCAAGCCTTGTTATTTCCAAGATATACTTTTCCCAAGTCACTCTTGGTGTAGTTCTTTAAGGAATTCCTCGATGGAGTCGCATGAAAATTGGCTCGTCACCATCATCAAAACTAATGCCCACCGAATTTAGCTGGCTCATAGCCTGTTGAACTCATTGAGGTATTCAGTCACTTAATAGTCATCCATCATCTTCATGTTGAATAGTCTTTTCATCATAAAAACTTTGTTTAAAGCTGAGGGCTTCTCATATATTCTCATCATGGTATCCATTAGATATACAGTATTTTTCTCATAAACAATGCTAAAAGCAACAGAAGAAGACAATGATAATTGAATAAAACACAGTGCACTTCTATCGAGAACTTCCCACTCTTTGTCAATCATAGTTGTAAGTTTTCTGTTGGATCCTTTCAATGGATGATATAACTTCTTCTAGTAAAACGGATCCTTCATCTACATTTTCCAGAACACAAATTTCATACCGCTTAATTTCTTTATCTTGTGTCTCATCTCGTTAGCCATTTCTCTCACTCAAATAGCAAACCCAAGGACCAACAAGGTAACATCGCTCTAATACCACTTATTGGTAAATAACTTTTAACGCTGAGAACACTTCGCAATGGAAATGGTTTGATTAGTGCACTCAATTGAGGTTCGGGGTTATATTGACGGTTACCAAGCAAGTCTAAAATCACATATCCACAAAGACTAGATCACAACACATGCGTGTAAAGAAAACTCAAAGCACACAAACATGCAAACACAAAAATTGCGTGAAAAATCCAAGAATGGGAAAAACTACGGAGCTACACCACAAAAAATATCCACTAAGAATATTGAAGAGTACAGAGTTACGAAGAGCTTAACCTTTTATAGGAATCACACTAAGCTCTTACGCTAATATGAAGAGAAGAGGAAGCAGCTACCACCAGAAGTATCTTCTCCAATATGCAAGAGTTATCTTGCACTACAGTTTCCTTAGGGCTTCATCTTGGGATCTCCTCCTCACAGTAGCCATAGCTTCCAACTATGCCAACACACTTATCTTGCACTTGATTTACATACAAGAAACTTCTCACATGCTCCCTTAAGTACACAGCTTATTTTTGGACCCTAAAATGTTTAAAATACAACCCAAATTACTTAGGGCGGAACCTGAATCTGAATAGAATTCCACCAGGCACTATGGCACGCCGTAGCACCCATGCTTCGGGTAGCTAGGCGCCAGGGCGCACTATAGCGCCTTGGTCTCTATTTGCCTGTCACTTTGGCACGTGGTAGCACCCGCCACTCGGGATGACTGCCGCTGAGGCGCACTATAGAGCCTATTTCTGCTGCAGGGCGCTATAGCGCCAATTACCACTGCGACGTGCGATAACACCTGTTTCTCTGTCTGTTGACCGCTGAGGTGCATGATATCGCCCGCTTCTCTGTCTAATAATCACTGAGGCATGCGATAGCACCTTCGTCTCGGGCGAGGGAGTGCCAAGATGCGTTGCGGCCCGCCACGATGCGTGGCAACGCCTATGCTGCTATTGGACTTCACACCTTGTTCCAAATCCCCTCGAACCCACCACCCCACCGGAAGCTCGTCAGAATACCATTAGCATCTCCATGATGGATTAAAGGGTATCCACAATACAACACTATATGCTCCAAATTAGGATGTGTGATGTTTTGAACCTTCATTAAGTCCAAATTGAGCAATTAGCAGTCTGGGTAATTCAAACCCCTAACATTAAAGATATTTAAGTTGAATCTTAAATTACATAATCATGTAAAATTAAGATCCTTAAACCCTGAGAATGATTAATAGTAGCTTGAATTTATTTAGATTATTGTAGAAGTAATAATTATCACTTATGATATCCTTAGCCTAATCCTAATAAAAGAAGTAAGTTAAATATTAATAGCTTGAATATAGATCAGTAATCCCCTATTCTGTGATATAATATAGTGGACTTTTATTTAATTCCATTGAGATTAATCATGTTCAATAAAAGTGCTTAAAATTCATTCTTAGTCAAACCTAGCTTAACCTAATTTAACCTCAGAAATTCATTGTATGAGTGTTTGAATCCATATTATGAGTTCTAATCCCTAGAGGTAAGTATTATTAGTACTAGTTAACCTTATTGAGATCAATTAGACTCACTGTTATTGCTTTGGATTATGTCATATCTAAGTCTAGCTTTGGGGAGCTTAAACTCTAGACCCCCAAATTTTCAGAGTTAGACAACCTTAAACTCCATAACTTTAGCTTAACATCTTTAAAAAGTTATGCTTAGTTAATGTAAACACAAATAAGGATGATTAATTTGAGAACTTTAACTTTAGTAGATGACTTTATCTGATTTAAGTTAAAACTACTATTAGTTATGACACATTTTAATTATAGAACTGTGAATTTAAGAACTTACTGGATAGTAGGATATTAGGGATCTTGAGTTTGTATTTTTCTCAAAATAGTTAGAACAAATAGAATAAGTAATAATGGATATCACATGAGTTAGCAGTATGAGTGTTGCTTATTCCTTAACTTTATTTCTTTGCTTCCATGTTTTGAGTTATGTTTCTTTGAACATGTCATACAAGATAAATTTGGTGCATGAAAATAAAAACTTAGTAAAATTTGGATAATATTTGCATCAAGTTCATGTCGGGATGGGTGATTATGTATACACATTATAGTCAATGGACAAGATGTAAGGAGAAATAATGATAATTGACACATACTCATTAAGGAGAGTTGTGTCTAGTTTGGGAACCAATCTCAGTCTAGCAGATGTGCTTGACTGCTTAGCTATTTCTGTACATGCCCACAGAAATAAAGGTAAACTAACTAAAATAAACTTGTATATGTATTTTTACCTCTTTAGTTCAGTCCAGTTCAATTCAACTCTAACTTTGAGTAGCTAGATGATTTTGCATGATATGTTGCAGTTCAATTTCAGTTATAGTTATTTTATTAGCTATGTTCTGATATGGCATTGATAGATCTTTTACTTTTAGTTTATACATGCTGTTACTTTGATTTTAGTTTCTTATGCAGACCTATTAGTGCATATATATACATATATATATATATATATATATATATATATATATATATGTATATATATATATATATATATATATATATATGTATATATATGAGAATGTTAGTGCAATAACCCTAGGTTATTATCATGCTAATGTATAGCCTAATTAATCATTAATTTCGATACCATTACTTTTAAAACATCAAGTTGAGCCTATCATGAAAATTTGAAGTTCATTGGACTTCATTAAGTTAGAGATGATATTTTGATTAGTCTAGATGCCCTAAATTAGACTTAAAATATTTTGATCTCTGAATTAAAATCTGATTACATTTTTAAATTTCTCACCCCCAAATTAGCTAGGTGTGAAAATTTGGTACAATTTGGAGATCATTTAGGCCATAATTCACATTTAATTTAAGTGGGTCAATTGCATTTTAGGGCTTCCAACAACTTAAATTTGCAAATATACCCATACCCGATTAAACGATCGGGTTTCACTGTTCGAACCACGGGCAATCCACTGTGGAGTCCGGGTCACGCGACAGCGGAGCCCCGCTGATCTCACCGTTGAGCCCCTTTAGATCCCACGGCCCGGATTGAATTTCACAGGATAGCGGATCCACCGTTAGATGAATCTGTGGATCTTACGGCTAGGATCATTCCCGCGAGCGACCATTAGGATCTGAGCGATCCCAGCCGTAGTGCCATCTGATCGATAGATCAGACGGCATCTGAAGTTCCCACTACTGTGGACCTTCGTCTTCCTCTCGCCCGCGCCCGATAGGGAAGATCTCCCCGTACTACCAGCTGCCGAGCCTGCCCCCCACACCCGCATCCACCTTAGCAGGTCGTTACAACCTCCCCTGTCTTGGTAAGGAGCCCCAATTGTGCCTTGTGACCCGGCCGAGCTCGAATTGGAAATTCGAGAGCTCGGCCATGGCCCGATCCCTTGGGTCTCCTTAGCATGAGGTTAAACCTCTGGAACCTCCTCCATTCCCAGCTAAGGCTATAAATAGCCTTAGCATAGCTCCATTTGATCCTTACTGATCAATTGAGCTCGATCCCTTCCGCCATTGCCGTCGGTTCAGAGCTTGCGTAGGCGCTTCCAAGAGCTCTCAAACCCCTGATAGTAGGCTCTCATGGTGTTCAGGATCCTTTGCAGCATTTGGAAGCTCAGCTAAGGCCATCCATATCCTCTATCAGCTGTCCCGAGCTATCCCGACAAACCAAGTACCGCCATTTGCTTAGTCTGAGCTAATTGGGCTTAGGTTTCCTTCCATTTGATTCGTGAATGTGCATATTGTCATTTCGAACCTAATGCCATCATACTTAAGACTTAAGCTAGCCCCGATCGGATGATTCGATCGATCGGGCTAAGTCCCTTAAGAACGCCTCGGGTCGAGTAAGACCCCGGCGTTCCAGCCCACCTCAGGCCCTCAGACTAGGGGGCTTCGATCCGACTTATATCCCTGATGGTGTAGGGATCGAGCCCTAGGTCTGGCATGGCCACTGTGGGGAGAATTGTCTCCCCACAGTAGCTCCATTAAGGGAGTTCTCGGGTGAGTAAGGTCCTGTCGATCTGAAATATTTAAACACCTTAATTAATGATATATTGAGGTAGGAAGAACCTTTGCAAATTTATTGAGGTAAAATCTTAGATGATTCTTTAACCTTAGAAGTTGATCTTAACCCCTCATGGTAGGAATCACCCAAGATACTTAGAATGATACCTCTCATTGTGGTAGAATCTACATTGAGTGATCTTTGATCACATTCCTTGGAAGCCTTGTGTAGGACTTACCCATTTAGCATAAGGATTAATAGTATTGATAAATCCTTATGGAATAAATAGAATTGCTGAACTTTGATTGTTAGATGGTATTGTAGGGTATACCCATAGTACTGGGTTATCCCAGTATTATTCAGGATTGTGTGATTCATCTTAATATATATTATGTATGTATTCTATCCTATGAGCTTAGTCGGGCATAGTCTCACTTAGACTAAATCATTCAATCCTAAGAGTGTTATGATTAGGGAATTTAGATCATTAGCTTGTTTGAATAAAAATCACCATCGGGTAATGCCTCATATCGAAGATCGCTTCCATAGGTGTGTTTCAAGCAAATTATGTGATCTTGGACACCCTCTTTAGAACACTAAGTGTGCTTGTAATTTGGGTATTTTAATAGCTTAGCTTGAGATACAAGTCGCCATCGGTGATGCCTCCTATCGAAGATGGCTTCGTTATGGTGGCTTAATCAAACTAAGAGTTAGAAACTACCCTTCTTGGAAGTATGCTATATATATATGTGTAAATCATCTCCCCATCTAGTGATTTATAAGTAAAATCTCAATTTTAACCAATCATCATTTTAGAAGCTAGGAGTCAGAATCCTTTTAGCAAGATTCTGCACAATAGAGACATTGAATTCATTATCGGTATTCAAAGCATTTATGAATTTCTGAATTTTATTCATATAGAATAGAAGCATGGGCATGAGCATGAGCATGAGTATAATGAATGATTCATGTGGTGATATATGAGTATCAGTAATGACTTATGAGTTACAGAATGTTGCATACATTGACTGGGGAATTTTAGAATACATCGGCATCACATTAAACTGTATTCCAAACTGGATGTATGTACACATTGGACCATATGACTCATAGCCTTTAAATGATAGTTCTGCTACATATCTATGGCATACCGTGTTGTGGCATATTTGGATGCATTATCCCAGTGATATATAGCACAACATTGGACATTTTTACGTTGGTTTCTGAACATTTGATATTTTCACTTACTTTTAACATTCAATTTTTCAGTTCAGTTTTACCATGTTCAGTCTTTACAGTTTTAGTGATCCAGTGCCTTTACAGTTTTTCTGCAACTTTCTTTACTTTACTGCTCACTTGCATTTACTTTAGTACTGCTTAGTTTAGTTACGATGTGTTAGACTTCTTGTCTAACACGGGTACTTTTGGGATCCGGCAATTTGCTAGTGTAGCTCCCCATCTCGTCACCGTGCGCAAAAGACAAGTAGTAAATCATATCGGCGACGGAGCGGTGTGCTACTCGGGACGATGAGAACAAGCAAAACTCATCTTCTCGAATATGCTAGAAGACTGAGCCATACTAAAGGCTGTCGACTCGAACCTAAGAGTAGGATCGAGAGCTAATATTTAAGATAAGAGTAGAATACTTATCTTAAGTATTAGGCTAATACGTATATTGGGTTTAAAGAAATAAGTAAGGATCCAATATAGATAATTAATATATCAGCATTTCCAGTATACTGATCACATCATAATACTGAGTATAGTGGTATAACAGAGTGCGGAAGCTAAAAGCATATCATCCAGAATATATTCACCACATAGTAGTATGTAAACATTCGTCTCAGAAAAAAAAAGTACATTTAGAGTTATTACAAACTGATTTAGCATATGAAAAGTAAAGTCTACTGAAATAAAGCATAAAGGTAAAAGGAGGCAGACAGATCCTCTATGGCTCCACGTACTCCTCCTGGATCTCCTACAAGTCCTCCTGTCCTGTCTTCACAAGCTGCTCGGGATCTAGAAAATTATCAAATCCTAAAAGTACTCTGTGTTAGACAAGAAGTCTAACACATTGCAACTAACTATGCATCAGGAAAGTAAATGCAGTAGACAATAAAGTAAAGAAAATTGAAGAAAAGCTGAGAAAAATGCTAGGTAACTGCAACTGTAAAGACTAAACTGAGTAAAACTGCATCAAAAGCTAAATACTGAAAGTAACTGAAAATGTTAATTACTCAGAAATCGATGTGAAAGGAATGTCAAATGATGTACTATATGTCACTGTAAGGATGTACCAAATATACTAAAGTATAGTATATCACAGATATGCAACAGAACTATCACTGAAAGGTTATGAGTAGTACGGTCCAATGTACACATACACCCAGTTAGGAAGATAGTATGGTGACGCAGATGCACCCTAAAATTTCCCAGTCTATGTATGTAATATTCCGTAACCCATAATTCACCATTGATACTCATGCGTCACTACTGAAATGATGCTTCAAGCTCATGCTTATGCTTATGCTCATGCTTCTATTCTATATGGGTAAAATCCAAAAATCCATGAAAACTTGGAATACATGTAATGAATTCTAAGTCTCCATCATGCAGAATCTTGCTAAAAGGATTTTGTCTTCTAGCTCCTAGGACGATAATTGGTTAAAGTTGGAGATTTAATTAAAGATCACTAGATGGGACGGTCGTATACACATATTCAGCACGTTTACAAGAAAATTGATTCTCATCACTTACTCACAATCATGCTTAGTGCCTTAGAGAAGGTGAATCTCATTACTTAGTTTGTTTGAGCCACACCTATTGAAGCGGTCTTCGCTAGGAGGCATCGTGCCGTTGGCAATTTGTATTTCAATCAAACTAAGGAATGAATACCTGTTCAATACACTCTTAGGTTTGAATGATTTATTCTAATGGGATTGTATTCGTCTAATCCTGCATGATAGAACTTGCTCATAAGTCCCTATTATAGTGAATCAACCAATCCTGAATATTACTAAAGAATTAGTAGTATGGGTATACTATACTATACCGCCCAATAATCGGGGTTCAAACCTGTCTACTTAATAAATCAAGGAATTATTAAGAATATAAAGGCATATACTATATAGGTAAGTCCTACACAAGGTATCACAAAAATGTGATCAAAGATCACTCAACATGGATTATACCATAAAGAGAAGCATCATTCTGATGTCTTAAGTGATTCCTACCATGAGGGGTTAAGATCAATTTCTAAGGTTAAGGGATCATCTAAGCTCCTACCTCAATGAGTCATACAAGTTCTCCTACCTCAAAGTATATGTAATTTAGGTCTTTTAAATATTTTAAGGCAATCTTATGAAGAGATGCTTAAGATCTCCCATTCTAAATCCTAATATTAACATTTTAAGTTCTATTTCATAGTTAGGTTTAGAATGATCAAATCAGATGATTAAATCATCTGATCACAACTTAATCTAAGATTATGGGATTTAAATCAAGAATGTTTTTAAAGTTTTAGATCACTTGTTCAATCAATATGATGTTATTAATCTTCTTATGCTAATAGTCTTATTTAGGAGAAAATCCAAGATCTAAAGATTGGATTCATATTAGGCAATCATATAGCTTTATTAATAACCTTATCATGTCTAATTCAAATGTTTAGGGTCAATATAAAATTAGATGTGTCATTGGAGAAATGTCAAGTTAATTGTCTTATAATCAAACCACTTTAGTTAAGGTTCTTAAGAGTTTGGACCTTAATTAAGTAGATTAGGGTTTGACCCCTATTCTTATTCAATTAAGATCATGTGTTTGATTAATGATCAATATCAAATCAGTGAGTTAAGAGTGTATTATTGGTGGCAATCTCAGACCTAGATCAAGTCTTAATAGCTTGATCAAAGTCTTAAGACTTCTTATGTTAATTAAGGAAGTTAAGATCTCCAATTTTTTTGGTTATGCATTATGGATCAATATGTATGGTTTCTAATACATTTAACCTACTGTGATGAAGCATAATAATAGAAAAGTTCATAAAAACAAAAAGTAATTAGTGCTAATCAAACCCTAAATCCATTCAAATAGATTAGCACATAATTACAAATCTAGCCATCAAAATTGTTTGAAATTTTGCGCACATATCCTACTGAATAATACAATTAATTAGAGCCTAAGTTTGCTAAGATACAATGTGTATAAACTCTAATATTCATTAATCATGGTTTAACAAAGTTAGGGCATAACTTGAAATACAAAGATCAGAAAAATAATTCACTTAGCACATGCCTTTTACTCATCATAAGCAAACTAATGGCACCCTAATCATGCAATTTAGTAAAGTATAATTACTAATTCACCCTAATTAAGATCTGCATTAATTAGGCAACAATTTAAAAACTAATCAACAGATGTGTAATTTTATTTTATATTCAGATTCGTGATGATTTACTGATCATTTTCATATATGATATCATGAGATTTAGACCAGTGGATTAAAAGTTATTCAAATAATACATTCTATATTTTTATGATTTAATTTTCCTATGATTAGATTAATTGGATTATTTTACTTAAGGAAAATAATTCCAATTAATCGAATTTAATATAAATGGGCTTGGCCCATTAGCTGAACCGCGCGGGTCGACCGGGGCCCGAAGACCCGGGACTGTCTCACTGTGCGGGTCACGGGCTGACCCGACCCACACAGGGTCTTCGTGCCCGCCCTTCGTCCCGACGAAATAACCCGATTAGGGAAAACCCTAGTCTGCCAATTCTGGCGCATCCCGTCCATGGCACGTCCAACAATTGATCACCACACGATCCCCGTGGCCAGGCGCACCGAATGGGACCCGAAGCCCTCTGTGAGACGGTCCGGATCAGCCAGACCTTACTCACCCGAGGGATCCTCTTATGGAGCTACTGTGGGGAGGCATTGCTCCCCACAGAGACCACGCCAGACCTCGGGCTCGATCCTTACACCATCATGGAGGTGAGGCAGATCGAAGCCCTCTGGTCTGAGGGCCTGGGATGGTCTAAATCACCGGGTCCTTACTCGATCGAGGCGGTCCTTACGGGACTAAGCTCGATCGATCATATCGATCGATCGGGGCTAGCTTAGGTCCTAGCTACAATCACATTAGGTTCAAAAAGATAATACGTAAGCCTACAAATCATATGGAAGAAGGTTCGAGCCTCATTGGCTCGAAACTAGCAACTGGGGTACCTGGATTTGCCGAGGGACTCGCTGACATCGAAGGGATCAATGCCGGGCTTGCTGAGCTCCCTGGATTTTCTTTAAGAGTTTCTGAACACTAGGAGACTCTTCTATCTGCGGTACGCACACCGAGAACTCCTGGGAAGCTCGGTCCGACAGCAATGGCGGCTTGGGAATGGCAGGAAGGTAACTCGACTCCATTTGATCAGCAAAGGATCATAGGATGAAATACTGAGGCTATTTATAGCCTCAGCGTTGAATGGGGAAGCTTCCAGAGCCATTGACTTAGGCTGGGGAGACCCGAGAGGTCGGGCCATGGCCGATCTCTTGAATTTCTAATTCAAGCTTGGTCGGGTCATGAGGCCCGATCGGGGCTCCAATCCATTATGGGAGGGATCTTAACGGCATGCTGAGGTGGATGCGGGAGTGGGGGACAGGACATGGCTGTCTGGAATCAGCCAGATTCCTTCTGTCGGGTGCGGGTGAAAGGAAGACGAAGGTATACAGTAGCGGGACCTTCGGATTCTGTCTGATCTATCAATTAGATGGCGGAACGGCTCGTATCCTAATGGCCGATCGCTGGTGTGATCCGGGCCGTAAGATTGGTCGGGTAGATCCAATAGTTGATCCGCGGCTATGTGGGATCTTATCTTAGCCGTCGGATTAAGAAGGCACGATGGCTAGATCTGCGGGGCACCGCTGTCGCGCGACCCAGGCTCCGCAGCGGATCACCCGCGGTTCGCATGAAATGTTAGAAACCCTTAAGTGCAATTGGACCATTTTAATTTAAATTAAATTATGGTCCAAATGATTTCCAAATTGCACCAAATTTTCACCTTTAGCTAATTTGGGGGTGAAGAATTCAAAATGCTATCAGATTTTAATTATGAGATTAAAATATTTTGGGTCTAGACTAGAGCATCTAGACTGATCAAAATATTATTTTGGACTTAGAGAAGTCCAATGGACTTCAAATTTTCAAGATAAGATTCATTTGATGTTCTAAAAGAAATGGGATTAAAATAAATGACTACTTAGACTTTAAATAATTAGGGTAACAACCTAGGGTTATTACAGCTAGATCCCGAGCAGCTTGTTGAGACAGGGCAGGAGGACTTGTAGAAGATCCAGAAGGAGTACGTAGAGCCTTAGTGGATCCATCTTCCACCTTTTACTTTATTATTTTCGCTTCTAGTACTTTAGATAGACTTTACTTTTGCATCATTTAAATTAGTTTGTAATAATTTTGGATGTACTTTACTTTTCTTTTCTGAGATGCATGCCACTACTGTTCTGTGATGAATGTATTCTGGATATTTTTCATTAGTTTTCGTACTCTGTTATACCACCATACTTAGTATTGTGATGTGATCATCATACTTGAAATGCTGACATTTTAGAATATATATTGGATTCCTTATTTATTTTTGATAATCCAATGTATGTGTTAGTATAATACCTAAGATAAGTACTCTACTCTTATCTTAAGTATTGACTCTCGATCCTACTATTGGGTTCAAGCTAGCAACCTTCAATGTGGCTAGTTTTATTTAGCCTATTCGGGGAGACGAGTTGTGTCCTTATTGTTGTTTGTTCCCTCGAGTAGCGCACCGCTCCGCCGCCGATCTGTTATTCCTTTTGTGCGCGGTGATGGGGCGAGGCACTACAGTTAGTGTGACGACCTCAATATTGAGTAGTAACTAAACTCAATATTGATATGTCACCACAACACCTAATACTAGGTTAGAAGAAAACTAACCCAAATCATTAGATGCTGTGTTTAGCCAAAGATTTAGAAAAGGGTCTTAAGTTAAGATGGGAAAATATTTATAGACAATATTTGAGATACACATGATAAAATATAGATTCAAAGATTAATAATTAAAGTAATTACTATTATAAGTATGAAGATGCTAATGGTATGCACTTACAGTATGAGTATACATTGTGAAATATAAGTACAATTCAATTCATTCATGTGACCTTTCCAAAGCAATTTTACAATAGAAGGAATTCAACATGAATGAGCCTTAAATATTTACATTCATCATATTCAAATTTGTATGTTAAAAAAACATATGAAGTAATTTGCTATCCTATGATTCGCACATCCTAAATCGTTTACGTTCATCACATTCATAAATAGTTAAAATCTAAACATCCAATTCATAATTATATGTGAGAAAATCATATGAAGTAATTTTCTATCCTATGATACACACATCCTAAATCCAATATAATCTAAAAATAAGAAATTAACAGCTAAATTCTAGTTAGGTATACAACTAAATTTTAATTAAGTATACATTCATATATCCTTTCATCTATACCAAGCATTACGTAAAAGATCTAATTTTCAATACAAGCATAGTAAATACAAAACAAATGACTAGTTCTTACATGCCAAAATAAATAGTAAGACAGTAAAGAAAGTAAATCTCTCTCTCACATTTAATATAAAACAAATTATTAAAAATTATTAAGAGGAAGCTATTATTAGCTTAAGCACTTGGACCAGCTCCATTAGCCTCCAAATGCACTTGATCTACTATATTTTGGCATTTAAATGTGATAGGGCAAAGCTAACAAAGAGAAAAATATAGTTAGACTAAACAGTCTAAGTACAATTTAAGATTAGGCTAAATATTTTAATATTCATTTTGGATATCATAACTAGTTATGATCTAAGCATAAGCAAGAGTTCAAAAATGAAAGTATATAGTATGGAAAAGAAAGCAAAGGAAGGTAAGGAAAATTAAGGAAAAGTAAAGTGAGAAAGAATACTCACATAATTAGACATTTTAGCCTACAAGTAAAACAAGGGTAAAGGCATCCTAGATAAGCTATAAAAGTACTAAAGTACATATGAAAGTAAATGAGATAAGGCATGTATATATTCAATGAACTTATGCTGAGTAAAGAAAAGAAGACAGTGAAGCATAAAAATGTAATTATAACAATATTCACTGTGATCTAAATAAAATGTAAACAAGTAAAGTACAATACTAAAAATATGGAAAGTGCAAAGCATAGTAATTGAAGGAAGATCTTGGACTATTATTTTAAGATTCATATAGTCTAGAACTATGGAAAGTAATATAGCTAAAAGCTATGATAAGTCTTAATAATCAATAAGATTGTTGAAGATCTCATATTTTAAATGATTAAAGTTATTTTATGAAAGTATTCATTCTGCGGGTAAATACAGAATGAAGCGAGGAGTTAAACACGTCTATTTAATAAGTAAAAGAAAATGGGGTCAAAATAAATAACACTCACATTTATCCTCTGAGAATGTGATGTATCCTTATTACTCCTAATTAGCCAGTCCTTGGCTTAACCAACAATGCAAACCCATATAGTTTTTAATGTGAAAGTTTTATTTATGCACAATGTCTTATATGAATAATTTAAATGAATAAGGTTCAAAGCTAAGCAAGCATTCAAGGAAAATTCAATAATTGTAACTATGTGATATCCAAAGCTATCTAATTTTAATGATCTCCTTAATGATTAGAGCTAATTGTGCTCTCAATTGACCTTGAGATATTGATCCCAAGTCAATTGCGAATAATAGTGGTAATTGAGGTTTTTTTTAAATAATAGTTTCATATCATTTCATGTGATGACAAAATAGTTTATTAGTATAACAATACTAAAATGAAACTAATCATATCCTTATCCTAAACCATAAGATTTAAAATAAGTTGACTAAATTAAGACTTAGAAAACTAGTTAGGAAAAGTAGATTAAGTAAACATTATATTTAAGAAAAATAAGAGTTAATGTTCTATACACTAAACTCATCTAATTAGGTTGAATTAGAAGATCTATTTATAATCAACTACTAATCTAACTAGGTTAACATAAAAAAAAAGGTTTAAGGAATTTAAAAAGAAGAATTTGAAATTTATAAACTCTATGTTTTATATAAGTTGAAGGTTAAGAAAAATCAATAGGATGCATAAACTATTCTAATTGAATTTAGGACTCCTATTATAAGTCTTTAAAGGACTTAAGTGTGGACTTAAGGACTAAGATGAAGTGAACTAACTTAAAGCTATTCCTAGTTGATTCATAATCTATAACTACAAAAGTATTACAGTTAACTACATTTAATATATGTAAAAAGTAACTCTAATGATCATCTATAAATCAAGTTATAAATTGATCTTATGCATGTTTTGTGATTTATATCTTATTATGCTTGGTTAATTTTATCAATTTCTTGGTAACCATCAATATAACCACAATTCTTGAGCTAAAAAATGCTTCTGCTAGGTACTCACAATAATTGGTATCAGAGATAAGTTCTTATTATTCTAGGTTTTACAATTTGAGTGGGAGCAATGAATGACAAAATGAGATATAAAATAGAGAAGTTCAACGATACTAATTTTGCATTCTGAAAAATATAAATGGAAGATTTGCATGAAGTTGTATCTACCATTAAGTGGAGCTGATAGAAAACTGGCTACTATGTTAGATGTAGATTAGGAGATTCTTGATATAAACATATTGAGTTTGAATCATCTTTCATTGTCTTCTTATATTACATTTAATATTATTAATGAGAAAACTATTGTACATCTCATGAATGCTCTGACAATGATGTATAACAAAGTATTTTTGATGAAAAGAATGTTTAACATGAAGATAATGGACGGATACTAAGTGACTGAACATCTGAATGGGTTTAACAATGTGACAAGTCAATTGAGTTCGGTAGGCATCAAATTTGATGATGATGTTTGAGCTTTATTATTCCTCTCTTCATTATCAAACAATTGGGATGGGATGGTTACAACCATCTGTAACTCATTAGGAAATGTGTCATTAAAATTTGATGACATTGTCGAGTAGTGCTAAATGAAGAGGTGTAGAAATGATTCCATGGGGAGGCATCTATTTCACCATTAAATACTAAGAGCTGAGGAAGAAATGTAGACCAGAGACATAATAGGAATAGGTCTATGTCAAAATGAGGAAAATAAAGACCCAAAAAATCAAAGCTTGATTGTTGGAATAGTGGAAAGGCATATCACTTTAAGAAGGACTATCCTATCCTGAAGAAGATAAGTGGTGGGAGCATGGATATGTCTCCCATAGTAAATATTTCAATAGAAGAGGATCAGGATGTATTGATCATGTCACTTGTCAACACGGAGTCTTGGGTGGTAAACTCGGAAGTATCTCAAGAACTACACCAAGAGTGACTTGGGGATGGTATTTGTAGTGCCTCGCCCCATCGCTACACGCAAAAGAGATGGTCATAATCGATTCAGTGGTGGAGCGGTGTGCCACTCGGGGAGAAATATCCCATCTCCCCGAATAGCCGAAACTAAACTCATCTGAAGGGCAGCTGACTCAACCTCAAAGAGGGATGAGAGCTAATACTTAAGATAAGAGTAGTATCCTTATCCTAAGTATTAGACCAATACATACATTATATGTAAAATACATGAGGAATCCAATATATGTATAATATATCAGCATTTCTGATATACTTATCACATTACAATACTAAGTATAAGTAGTATATAACAGAGTGCGGAAGCTAAGCAGTTATCCAGAAACATTCATCACAGTAGCTGTATAAAATATTCATCTCAAAAAAGAAAAGAAAATACATCCAGAATTATTACAAACAGTTTACTGAAATACTAACATAAAAGCTAAGTACTAAACTAAAATAAACTAAGTAGAAAAGTAAAGCTGGAGAAGAGTCCACTAGTGCTCCATGGGCTCCTCCTGAACCTCCTGGGTATCCTCCTGACCTGGCTCAATATAAAATTGCCGAATCCCAAAAGTACCCCGTGTTAGATAATAAGTCTAACACATCGAAACTAATCTAAACAATTCTAGTTATTCATTTAGCATTTACTTCATGTAAATAAAATGGCAGAAAAACTGTAAAGTTACTAAAGGTATAAAATGATATAAAATGACACAGAATTGAAGTAAAGTAAAGTAAAGTAGTACTGGAAACTGAATACTGAAAGTAAACAAAAATAGTAATGGATTTGAAACTGAGTAATAGCACATAAAATTATATTGTATGCCACTGAAACTATGCATCTGAATATGCCACAAGACTGTATGCTACTGATATGCAACCAAAATATCACTGAACAACTATGAGTCGTACGGTCCAATATATACATACATCAAGTTGGGAACTGTAATGCCGATGCATCCTAAAACTCCCCAGTCAATGTATGCAAAATTCCGTAACCCATAAATCATCATTGATACTCATGCATGATCACTGATACTCGAACATCATGCTTATGCTCATGCTCATGCTTCTAAGCTACATGAGATAAATATAAAAAATCCAGAAATGCTTTGAAATTTGATAATGAATTCAAGGTCTCCATTGTGCAGAATCCTATCAAAATGAAGAATTCTAATTCATATATTCTAATTCGATAATTGGTTAAAGTTGAGAGTTTACTTAAAAATTATTAGTTGGGAAAGTTGTATACATATATTTAGCATGTTTTAAAGAAAGATGGATTTAACCCTTAGCTTGTTTTAAACTGCACTTATCAAAGTGCACTTCGATAGGAGGCAGAACCCGATCATAGTTTATATCTCAAGCTAAGCCGTTAAATAACCTAATTACAAGCATACTTAGTGTTCTACGCAAAGTGACTTGAGATACTTAGTTTTCTTAAACTGCACTTATCGAAGCGCACTACGATAGGAGGCAGAACTCGGTCGCAGTTTATATCTCAAACTAAAGATCTTGTTCGCTAATTGTAGCACTCTTAGTCTTGGAAGATTTACTCTAACGGGACTGTATTCGTCTAATCCCTTGGGATAACACCTAGTCATAAATCCATATTGGAGTGAATCAATCAATCATGAATATTACTGAGATAATCCAGTACTATATGTATACTCTACTATACCCCACCAATACTCTGGGTTCAAAAGATTCTATTTAATCAACAAGGATTTATCAAAGCTATTAATCCTTACTCTAAATGGGTGGGTCCTACACAAGGCTCCAAGGATGTGATCCAAAAATGTCACTCAATATTAATTTCTACCATAAGGGAGAAGTTTCATTCTAGCTGCTTTAGGTGATTCCTACCACGAGATATCATGATCAACTTCTAAGGTTATGAAGAATTATCTAATATTCATACCTCAATAAGTTACAAAAGTTCTTCCTACCTTAATGTATCAATAATTAAGGTATTTAAATATTTTAAGAATGATCATAAAGCAAGATCTTTAAGATCTCACTTTTATACTTCTTAAGTTAGCATTCAAGGTTTACTTATTAAATTTAGATTAAAGTGATCAAATCAGATGATTAAAATTCATCTGATCCTTTTCTATCCTACAATCATGGGATGAAATCAAAGATATTATTAGAGTTAGATCATTTCATAAATTATTATAATCTTATTAGCCATCTTATGCTAATAGTCTTATATAAGAGAAAATTAAAGATCTCAAGTTTAGATTCAGATGATTCAATCACACAGATTCAAAGATGATTCAATGATTTAAGATTAATATCAAATCATATGCATTATTGGAATAATATCAATTATATTATCTTACAATCCAGTTAATTAATTAAGGTGATTAAGATTTAGATCTTAATCAAGATAAGTTAGGGTTTAACCCCTAGTCTTACCAAAATTAAGACCAATAGTTGATTTATAGATCAATGATAAATAAATATATTATTAGTGCATTATTGATATTAAATTTTAGATTTAGATTAAGTATCATTTACTTAATCAAGTTCTCAAGATTCTATTATAGTTTAATGTTAACTAAGCACATTTAAGTGTCCAATTAAATGTTAAAAGTTTTCTAACGTACATCCTAATATCATGAAAACTTAAGAATGTAAATATCACATAAAATAGAAGGTAATTAAGGTTAACTAAATTCTAAATCAAAATAAAGAAGTTAGCACTTGATTACAACTCTAAAAGACTTAGATTTTATGTAATTTAGTTATTAAGATAAACTTAATTGATACAAGCATTCAAAGATTTTATTATTTAGAATTTGACACAAAAATACTTAAGACACATAAGAGGTCTTTGCACATGCCATAAAAGGGCAAATTTTTAAAGTGAATTTTTACACAAAATTTTATGAAATGCTTAATTTTAACTAAGCTAAAGTTTCATGCAATTTGATATAATTCAGTCCTACTAGGGTCCTAGGGACCTTAAAATGCAAAAACAGTAAAGTTTTGGCCATTTCAGCCATTTCTGAGCGGTTTGAGAAATTTTTGGGCACTACGGCGCGCGACAGCGCTTTCAGGCGCTGCGGCACACTGCAGTAGAAAACAGTGATGTGGCATGCCGCAGCGCCTGCACTGCGGCGAAAAATAATGCTACAGTGCTTTCAAGCGTTGCAGCGCACTGCAGCGTGCGGCAGCGCGTTATGACAAAAAACAATGCAGTGGGGCGCTGCAACGCTTTTGATGCTGTGGCATGCTACGGTGGGACCAATCCAAGAACTGGATGCTACGGCGCACTGTGGTGAATTTGAGCTCTCAGATTTTGCAAATGGAGAGGATGAAGGATTTGAGCTCCTTCTTAAAGGAGTGAAGGGGAGAGGTGAGGGCATGGCCTAAGGGAGAGGGAATGAGGAGGTTCCCTCACATCAAGGCATGGAGTAAAAGGACTCAGCCTCTCCCATACATATGATGGAGGAGGCGCCGAGTCAAAGGCATGGCCAGCTGAATAAAAAATTAGGAAAGACGGGAAATTGTAAATTAAGGACTAGATAATCACTTATTTATTTTCTTTAATTATTTAAATATTCAAATTTTTGAAACGTACTCCAAAAATTCCCAAAAATTCACCCTAGCTAATTTGGGGGTGAGGAATTTAACATCAAAGTTGGATTTGATTCCAACGATTATTTAATTACTCTATTTTCTGGTGCATTTAATTATATTAAAATATTCGCGAATATCCGACGATTTCCAAACGCGTCCAAAACATCACCCCTAGCTAATTTGGGGGTGATGATCGCAACGGCGAAATTGGATTTTGATTTTGAGGTCAAATTAAATACCTCAATTTTATGATTAATTAAAGATTAAAATAATCCAAATTATTTGATTTAGCTCCAAATCTTACCAAATCTTTGGGGATTGATTCAAATGACTATATGAACTTAACAAAATGATAATTGAGATATGATTATGCTTAAATTAAGTTGGGTAACAACCTTAGATTGTTACACATGTCTCCATTCTCCTATAAGATGGAAGTCCAGCCCTCTCCTTCCTCCATTTGGCCCTCAGCTGAGCTCTTCTCCCCTTCACTTTTTGTGCTTGCTGCTGGAAGAAGTTTCTCCTCTCCAAGTTCTTACAGAAATCAGAATCCTCTCATCCATTTCTTCCAAGGCCAAGGTACCCTTTTGCTATACTCTTCCTTGTGCTACTCTCTCCATCTGATTTATCAAAGTGCTGTGAATGGTATTTCAATTAGCTGTTGTATGGAGTCTATGTATGATTGTCGAGCCTCAGTCAGACTCAATGAGTCCGATCAAAGCTCAAGTTTTCCATTAAAATGTAGTCAAAACTGTAGGATTTCTGTATACCTAGTCATTTAGCTTCATTGTTTGTGCTGTTAAAATAATAATTTATACCGATTTTAGTATCAATAGAAATGTCTCAAAAATACATTTTCATCGGTATATGACATTGCATGTGAGGTGCTCTAAATTGAGAGTATTTGAGTGCGAAAGGAGACTCATTTTGGTTTTAGCACAGGCGAAATCACCATCGAGTGCTACAGCGTGCCGTAGCGCCTAGCTCTCGGTCAGGGACCACTACAGTGCGCTGCTGTGCCCGTGTCTCAAGTTGGCTATACCGTAGCGCGCTACAACGCACCATAGCGCCTGGCTCTCAGCCAGGGAATGCTCCAATGCGCCGTAGCATCCAGCTCTCAGAAAATCAGACATTGTAGCGCACCGCAGTGCCTTAAAGCGATGTCGCACGCCAAATCGCTAATTCTGCCATAGCGCGCCATAGAGCATGAATGTGCTGCCGCGCGCCGTAGCATCCAAATCTGGAGAAGTTCTGGTGCCGTAGCGTAGCGCAACGCCTGAAAGGGGCTGCGGTGCGCCATAGCGCTCGCACCTCGGGAAAACTGGCGTCGTAGAGTCTAGCTCTCGGTCATAAGGCGCTATAGCATGCCATAGCACCCAGAATTGTTAAACATTATCCAGAATTGCTTGGAATTGTCCTGATTTGTGATTTTTCACATTTTAATGCCTCTCAAACCCTAATGAGGTCAAAATATATCAAAACTAAACTTGAATTTAGTAAAATTAAGCATTGTATGAATTTGGTGGTAAATTTCAATGGGGAATTTACTATTTATCATGAATAGCATATTCTAAATCTCTTAAAAAATTACTTTAATTTTTTGTGCTAAATAAAAATGTTAGAATCTTTGATTGCTTGTATGACCAAGTAGAACTTAATAACTAAACTGCATGAAACTTAAGTACTTAAAATTTATAATCAAGTGCTAATCCCTTTTGAATTTGATTTAAAATTTGGTTAGCCTTAATTACTTATTATTTTAATCAATATGATGCTTATGAATATTTTAGAACTTTAATTTTAGTTTGAACTCCTTGGTTTAATCAATTTGATATTAATCAATATTTGACCATAAGAATCTTAAGAATTGATTAAGTTAATGCTTGATCTTGAACTTGAAGTGAACACTAATAATACATCAATAATTAACTAATTTGTCATTGATCCTTAAACTAAACAATTGATCTTAATTTGAGTAAGTTATGAGTTAAATCCTAACTTGTTTTAATTAAGATCTAAATATTAATTACCTTAATCAATCAACTTTGATTGAAAGATAAATCAGCTTGCATAATTCTAATAACACATCTAATTTGACATTGATCATAAGCCATTGAATTAGAAGTTCTTAAATTATTACAAAACTCATGTTATTTAGTATCTAGACATATACCTTAAGATCCCAAATTATCTCTTATATAAGACTATTAGCATGAGATAAACTATAAAAATATACTAATTTTCAATATGATTAACTTTTAATAATATTCTTAATTGTATCCCATAATTGTAGTATAGGTATTGATCAGATGGATTTACCCATCTGATCTGATCAATTCAAACTTAAAAAGAATAAGAATTATTTAAAGTATAAGACTTAACTGTCCTTTCTTGTTATAAGTGCAAGATCTTTATGATCTTGCCTTAGGTTATTAATGCAATAATTATTAAGCCTTATCAATTGATATGATATTGAGGTAAGAAAATATTATTGTTGAAACTTGAGGTAGGAACCTAGATGCTCCATCTTAGCCTTAGATGCTTAGTCTTGGACCCTTGTGGTAGGATTACCTAAAGCATGTAGAATGAGTTTTTCCCATGTGGTAGTAACCTATATTGAGTGATCTCTTAGTCACATCCTTGGAACCTTGTGTAGGCTTATCTTAAATGGAGTAAAAAGTCATAATTTTGATACTTCTTAGTTATTAAATAGAATTATTAGAACCTAAATTGTTAGTTGGATATGATAATATATATTTACAATGCTGAGTCACTTCAGCAAAAATTCAAAATTTGTTGAGTCACTCTAAGTATGATTGTAGAGTCTAAATCTTATCCTATGTGATTAGAAAAGTGCAATCCAGCTTAGAGTAAATCTTTCAATCTTAAGAGTGTTGTGATTATGGGAAATGAAATTCTTAGTTTGAGGAGATAAACTGTGACTGGGTTCTGCCTCCTATTATCATGCGCATTGATAAGCACAGTTTAATACAAACTAAGTATCTCAAATCACCCTTCTTAGGACACTAGTAGTATGTTGTGATTAGGGAAATGAAATCTTAGTTTGAGAGAATAAGCTGTGACTAGATTCTGCCTTCTATTGTCATGCATGTCGATAAGCACAGTTTAGGACAAACTAAGTATCTCAAATCATCCTTCTTATTAACACTCAATATACTTGTAGTTAGGGTATTTGACAGCTCAGTTTGAGAGAATAAACTAAGACTGAGTTCTGCCTCCTATCGTCATGCGTGTCGATAAGTACGGTTTAAAATAAACTAAGTGTTAAATTCACCCTTCTTGGAAACATACCAACTATATATATATATAACCTTTCCATCTGATGATTCTAACTGAAATACTAAGTAATACCACCTAATGATCTAGAGCTAGGAGTCATAATCCATTTAGATTGATTCTGTATAATGGAGACAATAGATTTATAATTTGATTTTAAAGCACTTTTCTGGTTTCTTGGATTTAAGCCATGTAGTTATGGAAATATGAGCATAAGCATAGTATGAGTATGTGTATCAGTTATTATGTATGGATTATAGGATGTTGCATACATTAACTAGGGAAATTTATGATGTTCAGGCATCACAATAAACTGTATTTCCTAACAGGATATACGTAGACAGCAGATTGTATATCCATGGCAATTCAGTGATATTTTGGTTGCATATCAGTGGCATACAATACTGTGGCATATTCAAATACATAATCTCAGTGGTACACAACATAGTTTTACAACATTACTTACTCAGATTTGGATCATTTACTATTTTACTTACACTCAGTATTCAATTTACAGCTCAATTTTACTTTACTTCTGCTTTATACTATTTTTAGAGTTTCAGATATTTTACATTTTTTATATAATTTTATTAAATTACTTAAATGTTAAGCTAGATAATTATAACTGATTAGAATAACTTTCAATGTGTTAGACTTATTATTTAACACGTGGTACTTTTAGGATCCGACAATTTGCTAGATCCGGAGAAGTTAGTGGAGCCAGATCTGGTGGATACTTAAGAGATCCAAGAGGAGTTTGTGGAGCACTAGTGGACTCTTTTTCAACCTTTACTATTTTACTTAGTTTTTTTTCAATTCAGTATTTAAACTCTTTTCTGTACTTTAGTAAACTATTTGAAATAACTCTAAATATATTTTCTATTCTTTTTTGAAATAAATGTTTTATTCAGCTTCTGTGATGAATATTTCTAGATGTTTGCTTTAGCTTCCATACTCTGTCTTTATGTTACTTATACTTAGTATTGTAATATGATCAGCATACTGGAAATGCTGATATTTCTCTATATATATAGACTTCTCTTTCTTAGACTCATAATCCAATATATGTATTAGCTTAATACTTAGGATAAGGATACTACTCTTATCTTAAGTATTAACTTTAAACCCTTCTTGAGGTTGAGTCATCAGCATTCAGTATTTTATTCTCAGCTATTCGGGGAGATGCGAAATCCCTCCCCGAGCAGCGCACCTCTCCACCGCCGATTGATTACCTCTTTTGCTCACGGCAACGGGGCGGGGTGCTACACATAACTCTGGTTGCACTATCCATACTGATGGCGGCAAGATGTATCAGGATTTGAAGAAGTTATTATGGTGGACTGGCATTAAGTGAGACATCGTTATTTTTATTTCTAAGTGTCATTCACATTCTTTAGTTAAGGCTAAATATTAGAAGCCTGGTGGACTTCTTAAACTATTAGAAATTTCTGAATGGAAGGGTCTAGCATTTCCATGGACTTTGTCATGGGTTTGCCAAAGAGCAACCTAGTTATGATGCGATTTTGGTGATTGTCGACAGACTCATAAAATCATCTTATTTCCTTCCAATTCGTCAAACCGATTATGTAGATAAGTTAGCCAAGCTCTATATAAAAGAGACCGTCCCCTTACATGGAACACCAAACTGCATTATTTTATATAGAGATAATAGATTTACTTTTAAATTTTGGTTAGCTATTCAGTAAGACTTGGGGACCAATTTAGCCTTGAGCACTATTTTCATCTCCAAACTGATGGTCAAACTGAGTGAGTTAACTATATTTTAGAAGATCTTCTACATCTTTATGTGTTAGATTTTGGTGAATTATGGGAAGATCACCTCACCTTAGTTGAGTTCACCTGCAACAACAGTTAACAGTTCAACATTGGCATGGCTCCATATGAAGCGCTTTTTGGTCGGAGATGTGCTACTCCTATTGTTAGGACTGAAGTAGGAGATACTCAGCTCTATGATTATGAGTTGATCTAGGAGACTGACAGAAAAGTTTTACTCATCAAGCGTAATATGTTGGCAGCTCATGATAGATAGAAGAAATATCACAATGCTCACCATCGTTCGTTAGAATTTCATATTAGAGAGCGGGCTTATCTGGAAGTTAGTATGATGTGTGGTATTCAGAGGTTTGGTGTGTCAAAAAAGCTAAGTTCTAAATATTTGGGACCCTTTGAAGTGATTAAAAAAGTTTGAACATCTGCACACATGTTGGAATTTTATGAAGATTTTTTAGTCGTGAACAATGTGTTTCACGAGCGCCCTAAGAAGGTGTTTTCTGGACCCAAGTCAACAAGTTTAGATTCCTGCAGTCAAATTGCAGCACCTAACTTTTATTGTTAAGCCTATCGTAATTATGGGATGAGACCTCAAGCAATTGAAGAACCGCATAATTCATATAGTTAAAGTTCACTAGCAAAATCACTCAGTTGAAGAAGCCACGTTGGAGAAAGAAGAGGGTATATGGAAGAAGTTTCCAAAGTTTTTTTCTTAATCAGGTATTTTTTATTCTTTTGTTTTCATTTCTGTTCATTTTTCGTATTGAATTCATTAGGGCATCGAGCACGACACCGTTTTAAGAATGAGGTCTGTAACAATCCTATTATAATTACCCATTATTTGGTAGCCCAATTAGCTCTATTTCACTTCCAATATACTTATTATAATATTAGGAGCATATGCCTAAAGTTTGGTGTGATTTGGAGATTATTTACGATTGACAAATATTTTTTATTATATTAATCAACTTGAAAATACCTAATTTATTTTGAAATCAGATTAAAATCGGAGTTCGCCATTAGATTCCTCACTTCTAAATTATCTATGGTGATATTTTAGGAATGTTTGAAAGTTACAAAAATTTTCCTAAATATTGTATTATATATTAAATACTCAAGAAATTAATATAATTAAATTGATCTCCGATTTAAAATCCGACTTCATTTTTGAATTCTCACTCATCATTTAGCAAAGTGAATTTTTGAGATTTTTCAAAGCTCATTTGGTTATTTAATTTTGATTAAATAAAAAGTTAAAATTATTAATTCAATAATTAATAAATATTAATTAAAATAGTTCCAACGGCTCCAATGATCGCTTACGGATGGCGGGGATCCGGTGCGAGTGCCCGACGCACGAAATAGCCAAATCCCTTAAATATGGGCCATCGTGTGTTCCTGATGGGCCGGTCAGATGACGGGTCGCGATTGGCATGATTTGACCATCGGATCCCTAGTCTGATCCAATGGTTTCAAAGCACTCTCTATATGTCTCTATCTTTTGCGATTGTGCGCCTGCGCCAAGAGTAGGTCGTTCTACGGCTGCCACTGACCGAGCTCCCAGCCGGCTTTCGACCTATTTTTAATCCCCTCGCCTTCCTCAATACCTTTTTTATTGTTTGCAATTTTGGTGAGGTGCTGAAGTTGAGGCGTGCTATCGGGAGCTTCATTACCTGTGAACCCTAATTTGAGTTGGCGAGTTCAAAGAAGCTATGTATCCCTTATGCAATCATCTACTTCTACTTTCAATTATTCATTTTTGATAGATTAGGATCGATGAGTCAAGATCAATCAAGCTCGATCCGATCACCCTGCACAGTAGTGCACAGTGGAACAGTATGGTTTGATCTAGGGCATCATTTTGGGAGCAGTTGAGTCACCGTCTGATGAGGCTTTCGGGTTCAAGCGGTCCACCTCGACGAGGGCTTCACGCCGAGGCATCGTATGCGCCCTGAGGTGCCCGGAGACGAGTGTGCAATGATGCCCTAGTTTGGCTCACGCTGACGCCTGTCAGGACAAAGCTCTGTGCAATCGGGTTCTACTAAACCGACTGGTTCCGTTTCTCCCGAACCGAGCCGCTAAGTTGCCCGGTCCGTATGGATGTCAGTTCCTAATCGATACACCTTGCTTTCAGCACCGACGAGATTTTTGGCAGATGAAATAATAAAATTAATAATAACAATAGTTATAATTATAATAATTAAATGCATATTTTATTTATTGCATAACTTTAAAAATAATTATCCAAATAATTTATCTTTTTGTTCAAAAAAATGAAAAGAATATTAATGTGAAATCAAATTTAGGATTTGATGCTTAATCACTTTTTAGTTGCAATTAGGAGTCTTAAAATCCTAATTTTTTAATATTGTTCAAATTTGACCTACTTAGTGTTATTTTTCTTCTTGTAATGTGAGGATTTGATATATGTTAATAATATTATGATTAGACATCATTTGGATAATTTATAATTTTGGCTCCCCAAATCTTCATGAAATGTGATTTTCTTGGCTTTGATGCTTGCATAATTTAGGCCTTTTTCTCTATGATAGCAAGCTTGATTTATTATTTAACCTTCATGTCACTTTAAAATATGAGATCAAACCTTGATTGTTGCAGCCAGATGCTTTGAATAGCTTAGTGAACTTGTGATTCAAGCCTCAATAATAGGAGAGATTGTGCATATTGGGAATCCCTAGTCTTATCTAATTGTTATTCTAAGTGTAGCAAATTTATACATTATGTGTAATTAGCTAATTGCTTGCCTTTACTTGTAATATGTGATACTATTAGGACTAAATGCTAGCACTTGGAATTAGACTTAATAAACTTTCCCTTTCAATTACAAACCCTACCTTAACCTCCCTAGTTTTTATTTTAGCACATGTTAGCTCTCTAAGAGTGATTTAGTTTCCCTTTAAGCCTTAACATCCTTATAATCATAAGCAAACCTAAATCTACTAGATTTTAACCTTTTTCTTAACCATGTATTTAGAACTTCTCAATAGAGTGCTTAGCTAGTTTAGTGAACTATTAAGTGAGAACCTATTAAATCTAAGTTGCCTTAGTAAGTTTTTTAGTAGTAAACCTACAATTTACACCTTTTAATTATAATGAACCTACAATATATATCACCTTACTGTAGAACCTTAAGCCTTATATTTATCAACCAATGAAGATTATGTGATTTAAGAATAGTGTAGGATTAGTGTCATATTTTATGTGTATACATATAAATTATTTTATCATTTGATTAAATCTCAATCAAACTATTATTTTACAAAACTCAATTAATTATAGTATTATTTTTCATATGACTTAGAGATTAATGTGTCTAAGTCAATTGGGTTCTTAATTAGCTCTAATCATTAAATTAAATAACTAAACTTAGACAATAATAAATATCACATAAATTATAATTAACTTTATTTTTTTGAATGCTGCTTTGCTTTGAGACTATAATTTGAACATTCATAAAGATATTGTGCATATAATAAAACATTAAAATATTAAACATAAGGGTTTCATATGGTGGATTACAAGCTAGGGCAGGGTACGGAATAATAAGGAGACCTTAAGCATACGTACTTAACTCCTTATTTTGTTCTGTAGTTTATTCCTGTAGAACAATACTTTTGTAATAACCCAAGATTGTTACCCTGTCTAAGCTAAGATAAACCAAGTGCTAATTACCATTCTATTAGACTCAAATGACAATTTAAACATAACTCTGAAAGTTTAGGATCAAACAGAGCTCATTTAAACAACTGAGCTATTTTGCTTATAATATGATCCTAATAAATTAGCTAAATTTATTTGGACTCCAAATTAAAATCTAATTTCATTTTTGAATTCCTCACCCCTAAATTAACTGAGAAAAATTTTTGGGAATTTTTGGTGATCGTTTGATCCTAATTTGAATTATGAATTTTTGTAATTTAATTAATTAATTAAATAGATTAAATTTAAATAGAATTAATAAATTAAACCTTAGGATTTGCTATTGGGATTACGGCAAATCTACTGCGGGGTCCCAACAGCGGCGCAACCTTTCCTTGCGTTTGGATTCCCTTTCACAAATCTCAGCACCTGCATTAAAAGACGTTGATAAGCCACACCCAGATCCATCGTAAGCCGCTGGATCATGCTTGTGATCTAATGGTTGACAATGCTCAGTAAGTCTATTAAGTAGAAGGTGCATCAGGCCATCCATTCCCAATAGCTCCGCTGATCCAATTATCATGCCTTATCTGTCTTTGTTCATCTTTGTTCCCAATCGCTCGCCCGACAGCCGAGTGCCCCGCGATCATACCTGTCTTCCACCCTCTAGCCACGTCAGCAAAACTGTTAGCTACTTCCCTTGAATGGTAGAGCTGGACTGCAAAGCAAGGGATCCAATCCTTCCTCTTGGGTAACCCGAGAGCTTAGCCCATGGGCCGAACTTAAGCCATGGCTCCAAGCCATGGTAGCCACCCCTAATCCTTTCTCAAGCTATAAATAGCTCAAGATCCTCACAGTGAACTCCTTTGTTCATTAGAATTCACTCGATCTCATTCTCAGCTCTTCCTGTCAAGCTCTCCACTGCTCTCGGTGATCCCAGCCTCTTCCCTAGCCATCTAAGGGTATGGTCTGGTGTTCAGACCCCCTGAGCAAGTCCCTGTGATCATCAGAGGTACCTACAGCATCCCTCAATTTTCTGCCTCTGCAATGTCAGCTCTCCCAGGTACTGCCTTTATCCTTATTAGGTTGAGCTGACCCAATGTCAATAAAATGATCTTAGGATAGCTCTGTGATGGTGTGGTCTTCATTCTAGTACCTTAGGCTATCGGTGAATAGTGGATTGGATTGGGAAAGCTCGGTCTAGGCAACGAGAACTTGCTGACCGAATGGAGCTAGCACCCAGTGAAGATAAAAGCACCCTACTGGAAATAGGAACCCAATTCCAATCCATTTAATTTTCATAACTGTATGCCTTAGTTTTCCTAAATTAATGCAATCATCATTGGGGCTTGGGCTAGCTCCGATTGATTGAACCAATCGATTGAACCAATCGATCAAATCGATCGATCGGGATACCACACTCCACAGTGCTAAGCCTGAGTAAGGTCCCAATCACTAGGGGCCTCCTATGCCAAGTGGCATTTGGGCTTCGATCCGCCTCACTGCCCAAATGGTGTAGGGATCGAGCCCCATACCTGAGAATTCTTCTGTGGGAAGAATTAAAATCCCACAGTAACCCTAGAAGAAACTTTAGGTCGAGTAAGGTTTCAACGTCTCCGGCCACCATGTAAAGGGCTTCCATGTCCAGGCGGTGCACCTTCGCTCAAGTATTATGTATCCATCAAGATCGAGGAGCGATGAGCCTTAACGGTGGAGAATTTGGCTTTGGAAGGTAACCCAAGTTGACTTGTCGGGGGAGATATCGGGGATGATGACACTGTAACTTAGGCCGAGTCAACCCAAGCCCACGTGGTGCAACGGTGCCAACCCATTTTGGCCTCATGCAGCCCGCACCTTTTGTCTCGGGCCAACCCATCGAGTCCCGGTCGACCCGACAGGGACCTGGTAGCCAATGGCTTAATTAAATGCATAAATCTATTTCCTTAAGTTATAATGCTAGGCTTATTTTAATTAAAGTAGGGTTTGTAATAAATATGTCCATACTTAACTAAATAAAATGAATTTATATACCATTATGACCCAAAAAAATGCGTAGAATCTGATTATGAAATAATAATTAACTTTCTAAAATTATAATTTCTAATTTAGCATAATCTCACCCAGATCTTAAATAGTGAATAATTAATCCATTTCTTGGCTAAATTGATACATTAATAATTCTAATTATTCATAAGATAGAGGAGAACGTATTCATGCCATTGAAAATATTTTATGAATTATAAATTCATTAATCACCTCTTAATCATATTAAAGCTTGATTAGTGCTTCATTTATTGATTTGGTGTTTGATTTTAGAAAACTTATTGTCCTTTGTTTTCTTATGCCTATTAGAACTTCTGTATAAGTTTAGAATTTCATTTTAAGTCCTAAATTCCTTAATCACTTATCTTAGCTTTGAAAAATGATTAGTGGCAATTAAGCTTCCCTAAAGTTAAAAATTGACTTTTAAAACCTCTTTCTTCCTATTAGATAGTATAGAACTTATTAGAATTGATTAGAGTTAATTTGAAATCTTAAATCTTGAAATCCCAATTCTACCCTTAGGAAGGGCATTTTGGTCATTTTGGCCTAATTTTGGTTTAAAAGCCCTTGAACCTTAAAATTCTAATTAAATACTTTAAATTAATAAAATGATGGTTTAGGATCATTCCAAAAGCTTTTAGACTTAATCAATTGATCCTAAATGTTACACCTTAAAAATCTTCTTAAAATTTACTTAAGAATTATCAAACCTTTAAGATGATCTCAGATCATCATTATAGATTGTAAAAGGAGTATGAATCTTATAAAATTAGTATTAGCCAACTTTACTACCATCTGATTCAATTTTAATATTCTTTCTAAATCTATGTCTTAACGAGAGCCTAAGTCTAACCTTAGATAAAATCTTAAGCACTTAATCTAAAACATTATATCTTAGATCGTATATAGCTTAGATCTATTGAATGATTGAGTTATTTTATAGATGGGGTCTCCTTAGAAGTAAAATCTTCAATCTCAAAATCCTTTAGGGATCTCCTAAGTGCTAAAACCCTTAAATTCTCTTCTTGTTGGTTTAAGTGATTCCAACCTATAAAATAATGAAATTTATTCTACAGAATGAATATAGTTCTTAGATTTATAAGTTCTTATTTGATTATTTTGTCTTATAATTTTAGATCACATTTCTTAATCTTTCAGTTTTGAAGATTTTCTACCTTTAGAGTAAGGCTTGGTGTGAAACCTTAGATCTTTAGAGGTTGGTACCTTGGATTTATAGTTTAAACCCCAAATTGAAGTTTAACTTTGAATCCCTAAATCTTGATTCTTTCTAAGATCAAGATTTGGTATGAATTATTAATAATTTAATAATTAAGTCGTTGAATAATTGCTTAACCTTTGTAGTTGATATTTCTGATTATGAATTAGAACTTGTTAAGTTATAATGTTTAACTTTAAGGCCGTAAATCTGAGATTATACTTGATAGTTGGATATTAGAGATTATAAACTTGTACTTACAATACTTATAGTTATATATATTTATTGCCTAACCTTGTTGAGGTATGTTAATTACATACTTTTCTTTGTATAGTTATAAATATTGTATTTATAACTGTCATGTTATTTTGTCGCTTATTGCACCTCGTTAAAATGCTTAATGTTTAGTAAAATGTGATATTTTAAAACATGTAGTTTTAATTAAATTAGCTTAAAATATACTTAGATAATTATCTAATTTAAGTTTTTCTTTTCTTGGCTGGAATCCTAGTATTGTGATACCAACAATGTGAGATTCAGAACTGTTCGTGGAGATAACATAAAGTAAGAAGCTTAGCCATGAGGAGGACCTTCCTGCTACTACTGAGGCATATATAAATTCACTTCCTTGTTTGTGAGGATGAGTGTGCCTTTTTATTTTAAATTTAATTCAATAATATAATAATTAATATTCTGAATACATTTATTTTTTTGCACTTCTATACTAAGTTGAGATCTTGTTCTTTCTTTTATATGTTATGGGATAGATGTTATATTTTATTTTCCTTTCGCACTTTGATCTTTCTTAAATGTTGATGGATGGCTTACAGTTACGGGTGATAAGTCTTTCAACTAAGATGGGTTGGGCTAAAATTTAACTCAACTATAGTTGGGGGATTTGTTATAAGGCGACCGTCTCTATCGCAACCATGTTAATATTAGTGTTAACATGACCACGACAAAGATGGGGCACCACGACTTTACATAACTTAAACAGCTTAACATTATTTTTTTCACAATATCATGAGTTACTTTTCATAGCCCTTTTAGTTATGCCTACTTATTATAGTCTTTGTCTATGTTTGCTTAGTTCATATGACTAAGCCTCACTTTACTTTACTTTACCTTATTGTACAGCTCTTATTTCTTACTGTTATTTACCTCACATTATAGTCTTTACTTTATGTAGTGTATGTTATTTTACTTACATTTTATGCTTCATTAGTTCTGCCATTTATTCTTACATAATATTCGTTGAGCATATTCATGTATTTATTTATGCTTTCATATACAATTTAGTAGCTTTCTAGTCTTATTAGGATGTATATCATCCTTTACTTATTGTTGTAGGCTAGAGCAAACCCACTTGAGAGTTCTTACTCTTTTACTTTACTTACTCTCTTTACACATTTACATACCCTACTTTGATGCTTAGTGCTCCGTTTACTCTATTTTAAATTATAAAATTGCAATATGATATCTGCTTAAAACATTAATTAGAACTTAATGAAATCTTAAAATGTACTTAGACTTCTTAAGTCTAATCACTTTTTTTTGTACTTTGTTGGCTATTCCCTATCGTATTAAAAATTAAATATGGTAAAATAGGAGCATCATCTGGATAGTGGAGCTGGGACTAGTACTAACCATCTTTAGCTTAAAGATTCTACTTCTACCTTTATTGCTTTATTGAGGACAGATGAATTTACTTTAATTACATTTAAATTCAATTTATAACAATTTAATTTCTGTGATCGATGAATTTTCATTTTACTTGCTTGATTTAGATGGTGGATATAGATACTCTTACTTCATATTGCTTACTTATTCATTTTTACTTCTAACTTATTTTTATCAAAAAAATTATTTAGCACATAACACTTAATATTGGGTTAGTTTCTTTTTAATCCATTATTAAGTGATATGGTAACGCTCTAGTATTGAATTAGGCTCCTGATTCAATATTAGGGTCATTACAATAAGGCTCAAGAGAAGGGTTAACCAAAGCTTGTGTGCAGCTTAAGAAGAGCCTCTATGGCTTGAAATAAGCACCTAGGTAATGGTACAAGATATTCGATAGGTTCATATCAGAAACTGGGTACAAATGGTACCAGATAGATCATTATTGCTATATGAAATAATATAAGTCCTCTTGTATTATTCTTTTATTATTAATGGATGATATGTGATTGTAGGATCAGACATTGAGGATATTAAGTTATAACGGGCAAAGCTCATTGATTTTGTAAGTCTGACATTACTCTATAGGGCTTTGTAGATTTAGACCTTACAGGAGATATTGAAAGCCGGAGGAGCACTACAGGATATGTATTCACATTAGAAAGTGCAGTGGTTAGCTGAATCTTTAGGCTACAGAGCTTTGTTGCTCTATCAACCATGGAGGCTGAGTACGTCGCCATCACTGAGGTGAGTAAGGAGATGATTTGGTTGAAGAGCATTTTGGAAGATTTGGGCAAGAAGTAGAAGGAAGTAAAGCTTTATAGCGGTAGTATGAGCATGATTCACATAGCAAAGAATGCTGCATTTCACTCCAGGGCGAAGCATATACATCTTCAGTTTTATTTTATCAGGACAATATTGGAAGAAGGTCAGCTTGTATTAAAGAAGATTCACATTTCGAAGAATCCCGTTGACATGTTTACAAAATTATGATAGTAGAGAAATTGAAGCTATGTACTACTTCAGTTGGTCTCACCACGTGAAGAGAGAATAAGGGTGAGTCACACCACATTCATTGATAAAGATGTAAGAAGACAACGAATATTTAAGGTTGAACAAGGGATGATCCTAATAAGTCTCCAAGTGGAAGATTGTTGGGATGTGGAGACCAGTTATATCATCATGGAGATGCCAATGAATCTCCGATGAGTTTTTGAGAGGTACCGAGGTGTTCCAAGACTAGTTGGGAAAAGTTCAGGCGTTGTAGCGTGTTGTGATGCTTTGTGGCGTGCCCTAGCACTCAACAACCAGAGACTGGGACACTGTAGCGCACCCTAGCGCCAGATAACCAGAGACTGGGGCATTGTAGCGCGCCCTGGTACCCTATGAACCGAGACTGGGGCGCTATGACACACTATGGATCTAGGAGCTAGCATAGTGCTTATGGAGGTATTTTGAACCATTTGAGGTCAAAATATGCCTGGGTATATAAGAAAACATTATGAAGATCTCTTAAATTAAAAATACAACAATACCAACACCAGGATCAGTAGCACTACAGCAAAAAGTTTTCATACACTTAATGTTATCATTGCTTTATTGTACAATTTTAATTTAAAATAAATAATAATAACAACGCCGACATCAATTCATCAGCTTTAAGTTGCACCATTTTAATATCAACTTCATGATGTTACAGTGTAGCACCATTTTAATCTAAATGAAAAAAAAAACATCAAAAGCACTAGCAAAATAATATTTAGCATCAACACCAACATTTAGCACATTATTATTTAGGACCATCATAACACTATTTAGTATAAGCTTCATAATATTTAGCACCAATACTAGCATAAGAATACACAAGCAACACTACACTACAACAACATGAGCAAAGTAGCAACACAAAGTTATAATTATATATAAATAACTAATGATTAGATTAAGATTTTACTTAACTAAAGTGCAAAATACATATAATGCAAACAATGATACTTAGCTCAATTAATTGTGAAGATTCTAGCATAACACATAGATGTGAAGTTAAGTGAAGAACTACAACATTTAAACAACATACAATATAACATTAAGCTACATCAAATGTTGTATAGTGTATATAATAGAAGATCAAATAAAATAAGATACAAAATTATATTGTAAATTTCATCTAGTATATTATTAGAATATTATTGATGTTGTGCTCATTTTATTAGATTATTAACTGCAAACTACATGATGCATATAATAGGACTAACATGTTATTAGAATTGATGTTAAATTTTAGTCTGCATAGTGATTGATGCATATAAAATTAAATTGAAATATGTATATAATAGGTTATTATAAATTTAAAGTGGATCATTCACCTAAGCTTATAGTCTTCATTAGGCTTTTAAAAAAATTAAGTAATAATTGTATATGCACACAATAGGCTGCAATAGTGGAAAATCAAAATGCATGCTCAATTACTCATTAGTGATTTGGCACCTAGTTAGCTACCATCACACATCCTATAAAACTCCCTCTTAATAAAAAGCATATATCATATATGTAGTAGACTATTACTAAATCATGGGTATGCAATTCTTGTATCTTCCACTAAAGCATACGCTCTATCAAATATTTAATCATCACACATCAATCTTAATAAGAACAACAATGCACATCCATTATCTTAATAAGAACTTCATATACATCCAATAAAACTCTTAGAGCATTTAATAACTAATGTCATCATGCCAAATAACTACATTCACTTTACTAACATCAATCATCATTGAATGTACATTACAAATGATGTAAATATCATCACTAGAATAGATCATCTGCATACAAATGAGTGACACCGCTAACAGCAGTCTCACAGTATCAAAAAATTTCACAAAAAAATTGACAAACCTTAAGAAAATTGAAGCAGATGTAGTCAACAAACCCTAACCAAATTGTAAATGAAAATAAATTGAAGCACATGAGTAATAGACTTATCTACTCATCAACATATCACATATATGTACATGACAGCTTGACATAAATAGATCTATTCATTTTTATTCATATATAAGCAAATGATAAATCTAAAAAAAATAGTCATATTAGGTTTTCTAAATGGCTCAGAGTAAGCTTTGCATGTAGATGTTCTCGTCCTAACTCACAAAGCATTGAAGCTCAATAAGAAATTCATAGAAAGTCAGAAACATACAAAGTCTAAACAAGGCTTCTCAAGAAAACTAAAATTATTATATCAACATCCAGTAATCACAAATTTAGAAAATAATGAAATGAACTAATACTAATTTCTTAAAAACTCACAAAGTACTTTGGAGATGCTCTTGAATCAACTAACATAAATTCAATGAGAAAATCAATAAGAGTTGAATGAAAATCGCAGAAGAAGATGAAAATAATCATGGGAGGATGAAAAAGATCACAGGAGAAGATGAAAAGGATCACGAACTTCGGAGATTTAAAGCTGGCAAAAGAGAATAACCTATTTAAACTCCTTGAAATATGAACTCCATTTTATCGGCGGTTGACTTATGGAAACATGAACAAACAATCTTGTTTCTCATACATAAAAATTGAGTTTAATTTTTTATTTGGTATTTATAAAAGTCCACTTCATACTTCACCAAGAGGATTTGAACTCGATATAGGACACATGAAGAGAAGACTACGTTGTTGCCGATGCTATATAATTTCTCTACAAATTTAATAGTTTAATTTATTATGTATACTTCGACTTGACTTGATTCTATAACTAGTTAGTCGTAGCCATCTCGAATTCGATTCAAAACTCATTCAAAACTAGCTGTTTAACTAGTGAGTCAATTTGAAAATTTTGAGCCAAATTTGAACCAACTCAAAATTTGAGCAACTTTCAAGTGAGCCAATAATTTTTAGTAAAATTGCCATCCCCTTATATAGCCTAATGAATATATAGGATTATTTTGGATATAGGTAGAGATTGGTTTGTTAAGAGTGAATGGCTTGGAATGAGGTAGTGGATCTATCACATATATTTAATTTTAATATATAGGATAAAAAAAAACAAACAAAACAAATTTAAATATATCAACAACTTTTTTGAATTATCATTGTTAATTAAATGAATTGTCAATTATGCGATACAATTCCATGTTGAATCAATGCCAAGCGCGTGGTGTGCCATGAGCTTGCCAGTGCACCACATTTAGAAAAGGGTGCTTGTTGGGGAGAAATACGAATGCAGCGAACCCAAATTTACGAGTAATGCAAGTGTGGACATAGGCCAGGCAAGTAGCGTGAGCTAATTGAGAATGAGATCTCATGTACAAGATCATTCTTAGTAGCAAGGTTTGATGTGGGTAGACTGTGAGCGTAGAGCAAAGTTAACGCGAGCATGACGCGAGCTGTTGGAGCAAAATTGAGTGTGAGAGTGACACATATATGCATTGGAGCATTATATGCTGTAATAAGCTATATTATGCATTTGCAAATAATTTTTTTTCCCAAAAACGCCGATGGCAGGGTCTTGTCATAACCCCTTAGCGCTAAGCGCTAAGCCCTAAGCCCTACAAGAAGTCTCTTCCCCAATCTCCAGCGTCTTACAACTTAACTCATCCGTCTGTTTTATACTGCTTCTTTTCCTTGAAGCACGGCAGCGTCTCTGCCTTAAGCACCCTCAGCCTCCAGCTTCACCGGACGATGCCCTTCACCTCCAAACGTCTGCCGCAGGCCGTTCCTACCTCCGAGTCTCTGTTCTATTTAGGTAACTTGGAGTTTTATTTTCTTAGATAAATACAATAATAATTCATGTTTAACTGGAATACTAGAAATGAATATCTTTTAAAGTATGTATATTAACTTTTGTTATAAATATCTAAATGTACATATGTATTAATGTACATGTAATTTTTGGGCTAATAACAGGGATTAAAGGGATAGCTGTACAACACTTAAATTTGGTTAGGTTTAAAATATGATAAGTAAACTTTCCATGATGTTTTTGAGATGCCTCTAATTTACATGTATTAATATTTAAATATATGCATTCATACTTGTACATGTGTGTGTTTGCATATGGATACACAAATATATTCACATGCTCCATGAAAATAATTTGTAACTATGATTTTGTTGAAGATGATGATCATGATCACTTGAATTCAAGAACAATTATGATCATGATCGCAATGATCATGATAATTGTTTGTGCTTGATAACAATGATTGTAACAACCTTGGTGAGGATGTAATGATGTTGATAGGTATGGATTGTTATGATGCTCTTGACAATAATGATTGCATGTAGAACCATAAGCATGATAATGATCTTGATCACTTGGATGATTGTGATCATGATCACAATGATGTGCTTGTGATGGATGAACATTTTAGATCATAATTATCGTAACAATGAGAGATAATCACAATAATAATGTTGTATTTAAAATTGATAACATAATAATTAAGGATAACTTAGCATAAAAATGATATACAACATGTACTTAATTGCGCTTTTTTCTTTCATGTGAATTTCAGAGCCAATTTAAAGTGCTTGTTGATTTTTTGATATTTCAATATTTTGAAGTATTTTATTAGTTTTTAGATTGAGCTACATGAATTTGAGTTATTATGCTATTTTACTCAAATTTTGTAATAGCAAAAATGTGTACTTTTACAGCCTTGTGCACTTTTTCGAGACTGTTGCAAATCTTTTAATTTTTTTATTATTTGTACTTATCATTTATATTACTTGTGGTACTCTTATTAAGATATTGTACACTTAATTTTTTTTTTTCTAATAGATGTTCATTGTTTAATCATTAAATGCTATTTATATTTTGCAGCATAAGCGCTTCTACTTTGTGACAACAACTATTAAGTTTTTTTTGTAGATAGTCTTGCTATAACACATGTGGAGAGGTATAATGAAAGTCCATGTCCTTTAGAAGATGATTGAACTACATTAAGGACTTACCAATATTTTAAAAATATTATAGACACGTGATGTATACTTTCCGAGAGACTTAATTATAATGGATTTGATTCCCAAACTATTTCAAGATTGCAAGTTGATATTATTAATTTGGAAATTTAAATCTCTTATTTTTTATTAATTTTATGTTTAATTAAATTTATTGCTATTAATCTATACATTTTATAGTTGTTAAAACTTCCTTAGATCATTTTACTTACGATTGCACTTGTTACTTGAGGCTTACTCTGACATATTATTAACATGATTAGTCCACTTCCGCACATTTCCGCATACATGCTTGCAACCACTATTCACCTGCTACTCAATCCCTTATACTTTGCATATATTATAATGATTATTCACATAAATTAATATTCTAATTCAAATTTACGTATTGAGCACAATACTAAATTGGTTGATATTTTCACTAAATAATCTTGAAGACATTGATAAGAGTTTGGATGCCTCAATAGATTACTCATCCATTCAGATTTTAGACTCCCCTTTTGTTGAGCTCTATTAGTTGTTGTTGTTTATTTGAAATTAAGAGAATGATGGAGTGAGGAGCTATGTTATAATTGAACATTATTTCTTTTATTATTTGAGGACATATATTTTGTATCAGTATTTTTTAATGATGCAAGTATTAGTAGTTGGTTTTGTGCTTGTGGAAAATTGATGTTTTTCTTATGGTTAATTATTATTTAAGTGAATTTAATTAATCTATACTCAAATGCTTAACCTAATCCCCGGGTTATCATTGTCAGTGTCGTATTGTGATGACATGCGAATCAAGTCAAGGATTAGATGTCGGATTTGCTTTTTTCCTTAAATTTCTATTAACTATGAGATAATTATTAATTTCCACGATCATTGAGCCAATTAACGACTATTGCATCATCTAAAAAATAAATGACAAAATTTAAGTACTCAAATAAAAGAAAAATTTTCAATTACAGCATAAATCTTTAATACATCAATCTCTCACTTCCAAAATAAAATGAAAGCAAGAACGAGTACAAGCTGGCCAACAGAGGAATCTAGAATTAGCATGAGCGAGAAATCTATTGAAGCTATCCTAATCTCATTGTCACATTTTAAAAGTTTGTTTGGAGGGTTAGCTCAATAGCTCAAATACAAAAATTTGAATAATAACAAACTCTTAATCAAATAATCAATTTTAAAATATTAGTGGACTAGACACAAGTAGGGGATTTGTGGGTGTAAGCAAATGAATATTAGTGAACTCATCATGCTAGTAATATCTCAAGCTAACAAATATTATTATAAATTAACTGAGCATGTCTCAATAACAAAAATAAAGTGCACAAGTCCTTGGTAGCAAAGATGAATCTAGGTATCAACCGTAGGAAGAACATATAGCAATTTATCAGTCAACCGTTGCCACATTTCTTATGATAGCTTAGAATCTAACCTATTATAGTTAAACTTTTAAAAATGTATGCATTCGTACACCAATGATATTCTTAAAATATTGCCTAGTCCTTCATATTATTTCATACCTCTATTTATTATACATTGAATCATTGTTATACCTCTTTAAGTGTGTGCTAACTGTATTATCTTTATATGTTCTTATTAACCGTTATTTCAAAATGGGAGTTCACACATTCTAGAAAATATAGATCACAAGTAATTATTCATTTACTGGACAAATCATCAGCAAAAAAAGAATTTTAAATTCCAATTTCTTATTATAATTTCTATATGTATATAAATGATAAGTATAAATAATGACAAATTTGCAAATTTGCAACAATCTAAAAAAGGGTGCCTATAGCAGTAAGATCAACCTTTTTAATAGCTAAAAATATGAGAAAATATAATAATTTAATTTCCCGTGGATCGGTTCAAAAGCTAGCAAATATTTAAAATATTTTGAAATAAAAAATCACAAGTACTTAAATAAATCATGAAAATTTGTGCAAAATGGAACTCTTATTATTAAATTATATTAACTTTAATTATAATTGAATAATCATAATCAAAAGCATATGAGTGTGATCCTTTATGATCATCACGATGATGACTATCTATATTGACCAATCATCATTATTGGTACGTGGTCATGATCAAGATCTATACAGTCACATGGTTCTAATAATGTCAATCATCATTGTTGTGGGCTTTGTTATGGCCCATAGGATCATCATTATTATCATTTCACCATGATTAACATTATTTAAATTTATCATTAGTATTGACTTGGCTTTATTATTAAGATAACAATATGCACATATAATTAACTTAGTATATACATACACATTCTATGAAAATCATTCTACTTTACATATATTAACACTTGATTTTTTAATCATTTTGAAATTATCACCCAAACTTATAATATTACAAAATTAGCATCTCATTTATCACCCTCTACATTTTATATTAATAATGCATGTATTTTCACATAATCATATATAGTAATGCATATGGAACTACATGCATTATTAATATAAAAAGTGGAGGATGCTAAAGGAGATGCTAATTTTGTAATATTATATGTTTATGTAATAGTTTCAAAATGATTAAAAAATGTAAGTGTTAAATATGTAAGTACATACACATACAATTATACTATTTATCTTGTAAATATATATATATATATATATGTATGTATGTATATATAAATATTATTATTTTTGTATTTATTATCACATCAAAGAAAAAAAAAAACCCAAGAAGAGATCAATTAACCAATGGTAGAGGTGTCAACAACAAAATACAAACTAGTACTGTAACAATCCAAAGTCGTTATTTTGCAAATTAGGTCAAATCCCGACTCTAACATCAGGACCCCGGGGAATTTCATATTAGGGCAAACAAAAATACCATTAGATAAGAATAATTTTAAAGATCAAAATGCCCTTGTTTGGGAAAAATCCGAATAACGGAAGCTCCCGCTATATTTTCTGAGCTATTTAAATTCTATAAATCAAGAACATTGGAATGCGTATCCGAATTCATCGTTTTTAGTGTCGTTGTGTTAAATATATTATTTAAAGGCTGCATGAGAAGTTTCATCAAATTATGAGCGCCCATTTTATCGTGGCTAATTTTTGAAGTTTTAAAACTAAAAAATTAATATAAAATAAAATATTGCTCATAATCGAAAATTTTCGGCGCGAGGGTGTTCGTTATGTCATAACACACATCGGTGTCAAGTTTCGTTATTTTTGGACGCCAAACGGCGGAAAAATGCGAAAAATTTAAATTTAAGTAATTTTTTCCAAAATTTCCTCTGTTTCCTTACCCCTCCCCCATTTGCTCGATCGTAGGCTCTGTCGCAAGACAGAGCCTGCAACAGAACCTTCTGCCTGCCTGCGCCGTTTTTGGCGCAGGCTGTCGGCTAAGTGGACCGACCCCCTCCCTCTCCCTCTCGCATATCCCCCAGCCACTCCCTCTTCTCCCCACAAACCCATCTCTTCCAAGCCCTACCCTCTTCCCTACAGCTCTACTACTCTTCCCTATAGCCCTACTCCTCTTCCCTGTCAGCAGCCCAGCCTCTCCTTCCAGCCCACTCCCACAGCTAGCAGCAGCCCATCCCTCTCCCACAGCCAGCCAACAAGCAAGCCGGCCACCCAGCAGCCCCCTGCCAACCCTCCAGCAGCAGTCGACCACCCAACAACCCCCTGCCAGCCCTCCAGCGGCAGTCGACCACCCATCAGCCCTCTCCTGCTGCTGTTAGCTTGCTACAGCCACCCCGACCACCCTTTTGGCCACCTATTTCGACCTCTCTCCGTTATTCCGGCAATTCTAATCCTAAAGGTAAGAAGAGAAGTTTAAGAGGAAGAAAAAGGGAGAAGAAAAGATGAGAAATTATATTGTTATTTCCTTTATTTATTTTTATATATACTTATGAAGATAAGATTATGTCATCATATTAGCATTGCTGTCATTAACCAATAATGATAAACAGTACATATATTATAAAATGACTATTATTTCAATTCAAGCATTTTCATTTTGACAGTCCTTTCTATTATGTTCTTCTTTCATTATTATATTATTATTATCATTAAAATAATAATAATAATAATATTATATCAATATAATCGTTATCCTCAGTGACTTAATAACGCTATAATAAATATTACTACTATCGTAGTATCTTAAAAATCGAACTTCAATCATAATGAGAAAGCAAAAGAAGAATATAATTGAAAATAAAAAATAAAAATTACTCCTAAGAATATTGGCTGAAAGCTAATTTAAAAATATCCAAATCTAAATGCAGATCCAAAAGTCGAACTGTCAAACTTAGATCTAAGGAACAAAAACCCAGTATATGCCATGTATTACTTCTTTTAAAATTTATTGTTGCTTAGCTTCGCGTATTTGCTTTGAGCCAAATTCATTTGAAGCTTGGTTGGTTATTCGGAACCAACATGGCAATATTCATGCGTTACTGAAAAAATGACATCAGTAACATTAATGCTTGGTTGGTTGTTAGAAATCAACATCCTTTTCATTCGCGGGTTACAAGAAAATGACATCAGTAACATTAATGCTTGATTGGTTGTTAGAAATCAACATTCTTTTCATTCGTGGGTTGCTGGAAAAATAACATCAACAATATTCGTGGGTCACTGGAAAAATGACATCAGTGATATTTGTGGTGGGTTACTGGAAAAATGACATCAGTAACCTACATTTTATGATAATACTTATTGCAGGAAACTTTTATTCATTTTGCGCTATTACCTTACTTTTACTGCATTTTTATTCTTATATTTGTTGATCGCATATTTGCTTTTATAAAAACGTAATATATTTTGTTTACTGTGGTACTTAGAGTATTATCTAATTACTGGGAATTTCAATCCCGGTATTATTTTATGTACAGTACCAGGTCAGATACTTCTGAGAGAGCTTAACCAAGAACCTTGAAAATTTATATTGGTGGAAGAATCTACGATGCAACTTTTACTTTTATTTTATTTACTTTTTCAAAGTTCATCTTGTGTTCTAGCAGATGAACTTTGTCAGAAGTTTATTGGCTACATTGTAAAATTTGAAATATTATTAAATGAGAAATGTCTTGTGATTTTTATATGTGTTCATTTTCTTTCTCAAATTGCTCAATATGATCCCGTAGTATGTGAGTTCCTGATGTCGGGACAGTTTTCGCTGAACCGATGATGGGCCTTTACAAGTACAAATGTCGGGGGGAGTGCAGTAGATGCGGTGGATGCAAATTGAGAGAAAGGGAGGGAAAGGTTGGATGTAGGTAGCATTCTAGAAAAATTTAGTCACCTTTCTTCTCCCCCTATAAATACCATCCAAATGGGTCATTAATAGTCTCAAACCAAAACTCATTCATTCCATCTTCTCCTTCCGTCCAAGCTATAACCTTCTCCCCCCACAATAAGAGCACTCTAAGACTGTCGCCATCGAACTCACCAAAATCTCCGAAATCCCACTAGTGTATTAAAAAAAAAATTCAAATAATCTAATATGATTCTATAACACAGTTTTGCTATATTCTCCACATTGGGTACATAAATTTAGCTCTTATTTTACTAAGATAAAGTAGCTTTATTTCATGCATATTTTTACTTATTTTTCAAGCAATGCTTATCATATTTAGAAAGGTTATGTCTTGATGCACATATCTATTTGGGTGTTTCTATTATTGCACTTTGATGTATTTTGGTAGTTGTTTTCTTCCAAAATGTTGTAGTCATTTTTAAGAGCACACCATCACCCCCTCTCGGTTGATATAAGTGAATATTGTAACGTTCATTTAGGGTGTGTGGGTGATGAAGGGATATATTTATTTTTGGACATCACTTGTGTTTTATATTGCAAACATGCATATGCTTCATTATCATGTTTATTTAGATGCTTGTGTTTTTGGGTGGTCACACCAATGATTTATTATTTTTATTATAGTAATTCTTTTGCTTGAATTATTTTTTATTTTGAGCTTATTTTAGTTTAACAAAATATGTGTTAAATTTACATACTCTGCATTATTGATTTTCTATTTTCTATAATATCTTAAGAACAAACCCAACGTTAGAATAAGACTAAAATAGATCTATAGTATGATGTGAGGAATGTTGTGATTTGAATGCTTGTAATAACAGTATACTATTATCAATGTAATTTGAAAAGAAAGATAATATTATCATGATTTGGTAATACTGGTGTATTTTTATTTTTGTACATTAATTAATAAATATAAATTTATAAAATTTTATTTTTTTTGCGCTTCAATCTGATCCTCAGTGATATAAGATCCTCAGTGACTGTTGAAATTTTAGTAACCTAGTCTATGGTGCTAAATCCTAGTGCCCACAAACTTGGTGTAAGAGCAAGGTTTATGAAATGACTTAAAATAAATCAGAGTACTTAGAAAAACTTAGCTAGGATTAGGTAAAAATTTCCTTAAGTTGGAGATCATTAGAATCTAACCCAATAACTTTTATGCAGGACATGAAACAAGATAGCCAAAATACTTCTAAGTTGAGGAGAAATAACCACACTTCCATCACCCAAAACAACCATGTCACTATTTGACAAACCTAGTGTTACTGAATAAAATAAAAAAATTGAAATAAAACTCAAGCAAAAGAATTAGCAAAATAAAAAATTGAAGCACTAAAGTAACCAACAAAAATACTGGCATCTAAATAAATATGAGGATATCCATTTGGCTTTAGTGGCCTCACAGTTTTATTTTGAGAAGATAATTTCTTGGAGATCACCTATTTTGGAGTAATCGAGAACAAACATACTCAACTTTGAAGTTTTTATTAAAAATCCCACCATTATCTTAAAAGGCACATTGATGTTTAAACAATCAATTTTATATAGCTTCACACACATAGTCATGAATCATCTCTTTCTTATTTGGCTTGGGTTTGGTTCATTGTTGCCCTTCTCTTTTAGAAGTACAGAAACCACTTGTTCGAGTCGTTCCTTATGTGAGCCTTCATACCTTGGTAATCACTCTTCCTTCTTTTCAGATTCAGGTTGTCACAAATGATTAGATCAGATGATGAAGATCCAGATGATGGCGTTGAAATGTCAGCTAAGGTTGGAAACATCCTACGTAATCTAGGTCCTACAAGTGAATTTGGTGAGATGTTCAACATTAGCTAGGGCTGGAAGGAGGACCCTAGCCCCTTTAGCGATGGTCTGTTTTATTTGACGACATCATTACTATGGTCAAATACCCTCAAATTGTAGTAGGGGAGAACAAGAGAAATCACAACTGGGGAGAATGAGAGAAATCACAATCGACAATAATGTGAACATGTGATGTTTCTCTCTATGCCATTTAATTTCACCCAAATTGGGTGCAATATGTTTGTGCTATTTTTGAGCATTTTGTGGTTACTGAAATTCCCCAAAAGGTTATTGTATAATTGAAAGATTGCATATCAAATGCATGATATTTCAAAAAATATATAATTTAATTATCTTACACTTGAAGTACAACAAGAAAAACATTCCCTTTAAAATTTAGATGATGTAATTATTTTTTTTTTCTTATTAATATAATTTAACAATTCACTTGAGCATTCCATATATCCATTGTAATAGTATGTGTAGTGTACCGTTATGCATCATCTTGCTAATGGAAGCCGCATCATCTTGCTAATGGAAGCCATTTTGCCAGGGTCCTCACCTGGCTCTGGATCTTGTTCCATTTAAGTTTGAAACATGTTGAAGTATATATCTTGAACTTGATATCAATTAATAAACATTTTTGAAGTATTACTCGAGTAGTTACAATGCCTCCTTGATAAGCGAAAGCTATCTTATATTTTTGTTAGAATTTGGAATCTTTCCTTTCAATGTCAAACAATTTTCAAGAACATATTGTTGGCACAAAGTTGAAGTGAATGGTTTTGAGCATTTAAATGGTCATCCAACTTCAGGAAAATGTTCTAATGAAGTCGGATTTGGATGAGATTTTAGGAGAATTATGTGGTGGGTATTAGAATGTGTTTAGGATTTTATTTTATGAAATTTGATGACTGCTTGAGAGGTTTATGAGTAGCAAGTGAAAGGGTGTCGGGTTCTGCGTTTGTTTCATTGGAGGGATGTTGATGGCCAAAACAAAAAAGAATTTTGGTGAAATAAAGTGAAAATGGTAGTTAGCAGAGAATACTATGAGATCAAAAATGAAAAATACAAAATTAAAAAATAGATCTCAAGGTTATCCTCATTATACACACCTTCAAGGCCTTCAATTATGCACACCGGAGCGATGACTATCTACGCTAACACAAGAGCTCTTAAGTTTTTCTTTAGGATATAACATTCATTTATCACTCAAAAAAGAATACAAAGCGTTTATGTATATAGAAATAGGCATCCCATCATACCATCAGGTGTTCTTGCACATTAAACCAATGCACAAAAATTAACATGAACAAAGCGATGCTAATGCACGGGACTAACAACATACCCACAAAAGTATAAAACATAAAACAAAATACGAGACTACCAACATGTGTCAAAATTAACATAATCAAAATACAACACAATATGATGCAACACTTGCTCAACCTCCAGCTATGCTCTGTAATTCTCGAATCATTTGTCTCCTTCTCATGTGAGCTGTCTGTCTTGAATCAATATTACTCAACATGCATGACAATGATTATTGAGGAACATGATGTTTGCGTTTTGTGCTACCAATGTATTCTCAATGTTATTAATGATAACCCCTTAACAGTGATCAGCTTATCCATATTACTTAGCCTGAGTTGAAAGCATTGTGTTGTGGTTATCCTGAAGTCTTTATACATACAAAAGTATGATTTGTATTTTAAATGTTGAAGATAGATGTTTTATATAAAGCACATTATTCTGGCTACATTATTCATTAAGAGGGTAGCAAAACATTTTACTATTTAAAAATTATATTTTGGTGGCAAGAGTAAAAAGAAGTATGGTTATATGCTAAATGTTGTACATATCAAATGGTTAAAGTAAAACGACAAAGTCCAACTGTATTATTGCAGCCTCTACCAATACCTAAATGGAAATTGGATGAAATATCAATGGGTTTAGTTGTGGATTGATTGAATTTAAAAATGACCATGATGTTATATGATGATTATTGACTGAACTAAGTTAGCACATTTTCCATCGATCAGGCTATAGATATTGTTGAAAAGTTTCTCAAAATCTATATAAATGAGATCATCAGATTACATAGAATTCCAACTCATAGTATTTGATTGTGATGTCAGATTTATATTGAGGCTATGGTAGTTTGCTCAGGGAGATTCAGTCAAAACATTAACTTTCAGGATTTTCTTTCATTTTCATAGCGATGGCCAATTTGAAAGGACCATGCAGACTTTATAAGAGCTAGTTGATTATGCATTCTAGTAATATTGGAGATGGTTGAAGAATACATATTTCTTAAATGATTTGCTTATGATATTGATAAATGTTGTACAACACAAAATGAAACACTATGGATTGAAGACCCTTTTGTTGGGTAAAAACAGGTTGATGACGTTCGATAGGCCTTGAGCTAAATGAAGCTACTAATAAAATCAGCTGGTTTGTTACTATCGATCTGTACATGACAACTTGAGGAAAAACTACGATGCTAAGTATCAGTAGCTGAATGTGATATTGGAGAGCATGTATTTTATTTGAGTGCGCTCAATGAAAGGAGTTTAAAGATTTGGGAAGATATTAAAATTAAGTCCAAGACATAGCTCTTAAAGAGATGTCACAAATGGAAATGGAGGGCATGCGATTGAAGTATTTAGTCGTATGCTTAAGGTGCAAATTTATAGTTTTAATGTCATTTAAATTCTAAAGATGATATTTTTTAAAGAGGGGAGATTATAATAATAATTTTTTTTGAAGTTTTGAAGCATCCTTCAACATTTTCTCCAAACATAAGGTCGGCTTTGATGAATTAAAATGCCTCTACATCAGAGAAAGTCTTATTGAAACTTCGCCAAATTGATGGACAGCTTTTATACTAATACTTCGATCATCATATTAAAGCTAATTTGGGTTTGGGTGAAAAGTTTGGATTTTATTTTGATCGAAAGTAAAATACATTTCTTATAAACTTTAATGAGAAATATTTTATTTACAATTAATAAATATTTATTTGAGGTTTCTAAAGGGTTTAAAAATGTTTAATAAGATGATATGTTTGCTTAGAAAAGAATATCATAGAACTTAATTTTTTTAGTCTATCTTGTATATTTTAGGCTTTTGATAGTGTGTTGAACATGAAGAAGACGCACTTAGGCACTGAGACACTAGCTAACATGGCATAAAGAAGAAATGTATATAATGGGTTGAATCAACAATATGTATGCAAGCCTGTGCTAGCTCAAGTTGAGCGTAAACAAAATAACTCTAGTTGAACTCAAGTTGGCTCATTTTGAGCTTGAACCGAACTTGAACTAAGTTAAAATCCAACAAGCTGAGCTTGAACACTTGCTTGGCTTGCTTAAGCTTGGCTCATTTACACCCCTACTATATAGCTTAAACCACTTTGGAAGACAAATAAGATACATGCACACACACACACATATATATATATATATATATATATATATATATGTGTGTGTGTGTGTGTGTGTGGATTATAAGATGTGAATGGTGTTGCAGTTCAGTGATTGAGGCTCATGATTTGTTATCCCAGGTTATAGGTTCAAATTATATAAAAACAATTTATATATATATATGGATTATAAGATGAATGTAGGCATCCATGTACATTTTTCTTTTATTTTATATATTTGTCTTTAGATTCACTTTGTATATTATGGTAACAAAAATTTTGGAAAATTATGCTTAATTTTATTACAAGTAACATTTGATTTTGAAATAAATTTAATGATTTTTCATATTTTTATTTTATGCTTTTATAGATACATTCATTTGGTTTTTACCAAATTTATTATTATTATTATTATTATTATTATTTAGAAAAGTTATATTTTCAATGAATTAAAGACAGCCCTCTTTTTCTTAATTATTTTCAGGTGAGCAAAAATCAGGGATTGAATGCAGTGAGAGTTAGCTATTTATTAAGAAAGCTATATTTTAGGTATTTTGGTTATTTTGACAAGTTATAGTCTTGTAAAGTTCAATTTTTTATATAGATGTAAATGAAAAAAAATAGAATCAAAGTGTGCATTTTTCTTTTGTATATTGATGTTCTTAAATGAAATTTTTATTGCTTAAAACTCTTTTCTTATTTTTAGTTATATTTTTTAGTTCTTTGATGCATATAAGAATGAAGTTATGAAAATGACAATCATTGCCACATTGGTATTCCCAACAGTGAGTTGAGTCATTGTAGCTGCTCTCATATCATGTTGCGAGGGTTCAGTGATGCTATCAATGACAACTGAAGACAAATGTAGGACAGAACAGATATTTTATTATTAGGTTTTTGAAGTACATGAATACATATATATGTGACAGTTATATCAACAAGGATGGCTGATATCACAACAAAGAAAATGATTGGCTCAGATAATTTTTGGTAGTTAAATACAGTAGAATATATCAATGATTCTTAATTGGCATTATGCTTTAACATAGATGGCATTCCTTTGTAGATTCATAAGGCTGTGTTTGAATGCAAATAAAAATATTGTATGTATTGAGAAAATAAAATTAACAGTTGAATTTTCTTTTTAAATTCATGAATTTTTAAAATTTCTTCATTTTCCTTCACTTTTTCAATCCAAATAGAAGTTCGATAGTGCTTGTATTAAAGAATCCAAGGATTTATCTATAGAAAGAAGATATCCAAATCCGAATCACAAGCATATTAAAGCATTGGATGCTCTATTATAATTAAAATTTTGCATTCTTTTATGAATTAGAATACCATTACTTTCAACTCATGGCCAGGAGGATCTGGCAGCTTTTAGTTATGTTTGGAGGTACTGTCTTATGCTTTCCATAGTAGCCAATCTTTAAAACAATTTTTTGAGAAAAACCATGAGGATGAAGTTTTATTTGATAAATAATCCAAGCTACTTTCCAATAAATTCTGGTTGGGTGAACAATTGCAAACAAATCAGTTTGAATGAACTTGGTGATGGAGATCAAAAGTACATTGGACAAACATGTTGGGCTTAATGCTTTGATCCTTGTTCTCATTTGTATATTACATACTCTCCAAATTCTCATGTAGGAACATCCATGGCATGGATGGGCAATGCTAGTATTCCATAAGCTTCTTAATAAAATATGAAGAAGGCAACATGCTTATTGTAAATACCATGCACTTCTTATGATTTGAAATAAGTCTTAAATTAATAACATTGTATTTTAACAGACTAATGATGCATTTTTGAGTTTTTGCAAGAATTCTTTTTGAACTTATATATGCATCGTAATGTTTTCTTTTGGAACACTGCTCTATCACTTAAGCTTGTAATATTTCGCTGATCATTTCTTCATACACGTAGTTTCTTTGTTCTTGAAACTTTGTATAATCAGTTTCAATACAAATACAGAATAGATGCACCATTCAGTTTCAAGCTATTGCTGCAGGGATTTTATTTATATTATGCGTTTGATTATAATTGATTTGTATTCATGACTGTTATCAAGTATTTGACTTTATACTTATGTTGGTTCAAGTTAAAAAGGGAGTCTCTTTTGTATCATCTTTTTTCGTAGGCTCTCAATTTGATGCCAGAATTTTTTTACATTACTTGAATTATTTACATTGCCATCATTTCATTAAGGGAATTTAGCTTGAAGATTGCTTGGAGGTTGAATTGGTTTTTGGCTTGGATCAAGATCAATTTAGCCTAGCGAGCCAAGGTATGAACCTATTTTTGTGGCTCAAATCGATTTTGAGCCAAGTTGAATCGAATTGAGCTGCTCAAAGTTGCCTCGAGATATGATACTCTATTTTATTTTGTTCATAGTATAACATGTGTATGTATATTTGTATTTTGGTAATTTAAAGTATTTATATACACAAAATATGATTAAGACGGACACCATAAAAATCAGATTTTGTTCATGCTCAAAATTGAGATGAGCTACCTTGAAATCAATTTTGTTTGAGCTATGAGCTGATTTCGAGCTGGTTTGTTTTGGCTTAATCCTGTGTCAAGCTTAGCTCGGTTTGGCTTTAAATCAGATCATTCTCACCTCTAGCCATTATTGTATATTGCATTTTTCCAGCTGCTTGTTAGGATTGATGCATCTTGTAAGAAATTTTGCTATACTGACTTAATATTTTATGCAGCCTAAGGTTGGATGTTGTTGAGTTCACCATCTATAACTTTTGTATCTCTTTTGAAGGAAGCTTTACTTTCTTAAAATCATTATCATTAACATACCTTAGTCCCATTAAGTGGGTTCAGTTTCAGTTAAGTGAATCCTTGGTCACTGCTGTGGCTTTGCCAAAGAACAATTTTCAAAGTTCCAAATATATGCAATAATTTCTAAATTTTTGCTATTTTTTTGGTTTACCCTTTGCTCTTTTAATATAAGAAAGATTCATTAACTTAACTTTTCTAATTGGAGCATCTAATGGTTTATGTGCTTATTCTTTTTGTATCATTTGCTGGAGCTGCTCTAAGCTTACCATGAATGTACTCATTTATCACAATACCTTAGCATCCTCATATTCACAAATCCTATGTTTTTAGTATTCATGTTTGCATGCCAATATAATGTTCATATAACTTTATTAGTCGTATAATTACTCTATAAAATTTTTCTTTGGGTTTGAATTGATTTTTTGATCACAACACTTTAAAATAGTCTCCACTTTGTCCAGCTTGCTTGGATCTCATTAACCATACTGCTCTGTATTTCAGCATTATTTTGTATGATATAACTATGATCCCTACTTCTCTCAATCTTTTTGATAACATGATGTTCAATTGTCATATGTAAGATGTTGATTTTGATTAAATTTGCATCACATTTATTCTGTTTTGAATCTATTAAAATAATGTCTTTAAATTATTGTATAGCCTTCAAAGTTCAAGTTTTGCTTAAATCATATCTTTGGTTTTATCCATAAAAAATATTATTTATAAACAACATGCACCAAGACATCTTCTCTTGAATGCCATCAATAAGAATGCCTTTAATTAATGCAAATATATGACTTTTGAGCTAATTTTTAAATGTAGTTTGATTGAAATAAGATCATTTGACAAACCGCCTTGTGTTCAAATGCATTTAGTTGTTTTATTATACATGTATTTTCTTACTCCAAATTAGCTATAAATGAATTTTGGCAAACTCCTATGCATCCACTTATAGAACTTTATTAGTAACTCTTTGCTTCGGATGAATTTAGAATTATAGACATCTGCTGTCTCTGCTTTATATAGAGCTGAATGACTAACTCTGATGCTGCATTCTTTGTTAGGAATAACTTCATTTTACATTACTATTAATTCTTTACTATGATTGGATTTGAATTATAGGCATTTACTTCTCAAATATATAATGGAATAACTTTACTTATGGTGCATGCTTTGTTAGATTTGATCTCAACCAAATTGTACTTGCACAAGCATAATATCAAGGCAAATTAGTAGAGATGTCTTACATCCTACGATATATGGAAAGGCTTCTCATGGAAAATCTCTAGCACATATGTAATTGTTTCATCCTGCATTTCGTTTTTGCTCTATATGGTGAAGCTATAATTCATAAATGAATTTAGCAAAATCCATAGCATTAGCCTTTATAACATTAATATTACTTCTTTACTGTGGATATACATGTTTCATCCTAGTTTTTTTAAGTATTGACCGTAGTGTTATGGCACATGCCTTGCTAAATTTTGTTTTGTCTAAATTGTGCATGAACAAGCTCAATGTAATGCTCAAATTAGAAAAAAGTTTTATATCCTGTAAATAATAAAAGTGTTCTCATAGGATTTTCTTGAATCCGATCAATATAGAGCTTCACCCAATCATGTGAAGTTACTTTCTCAGAATATGTATGAACTCTGTGTGGCGTTGTTAGTTTAATTTGATTAAAAAAAAATAAAAATGGCTAAGTTATTTATTATATAATAGCCTTGAACCAAACAAAAAACATGGTTTGATTACATGAACAATTTGCTACTTAGTAACTTGTACATTTAAACAGCCTAAGTAGGAAAATACAGTTTTATATCCCGCCAAATATGAAAAACATATTCATTGCATTTACATTTTATTAAAACTAAAAAAAGGTTTATCGTGCATATTTTGTTCAAGAGTTCATTCACTCGTTTCTTGTAGTGTTAATTGCAGGAAAATATATTTTTTCTAACATATTGCATTCTTGGGGCGGTGCTTTCAGATTTAGCATTTGATATGCCTTTTTATTTGTCTTATTAATATGTAATAAGTTTTCTTTCTATAAATGTTTCGTTTATCTATATATGCTTTTTCATATTTCATGAATAGAGAAAAACTATTTGATGCCACCATGAGACCATAATTAAATTAGTTATGCTAATTAAAATTTAAGCATCTCATTAATGTTTTGATAATTTTACTATGTAATAATACTCTTGCAATCTAGCTTACTAATTCGTTTTTTCAAGTCATTTTTAGATAAGAATTTAGTCTCTTTAATGAAGAGTCTTACTCTTAGCCACCCAAGTCATTTACTGCTCTAGCTCTCAGCTCACATAGTTCTCTCAAGAACATTCAAAGCGCTTTTGATCCAAGAAATGAAATATTGAGGATTTCACCTTAAGACACATGCTCCCAACTTTATCATCTTCTTCTAAAGCTCTTACTCTTGTGGGCTGTTTAAGAGTGATGAAGACAGATCCACCTAGAAAGGTATCGAGGAAGGTTGTTCGGTAGATCCACCATTTGATGACTACCATAGTAAGGATGGTTGAAGGCTTCTCTTCTTGCATTATGCAAAAGAGAACTTTACTCATTGTGATTGAGTGGTAGCTCCAGTGATCGCATTGCCAAATAGTAGGCATAAATTCAAGAAGATCTAAACTATTATAAATTTAATGTCCTTTTTTACATTTTTATATATAAATATTTTTCTATCTAATTATTTTGTGAATTTCTTGCGTGATTGGCTGATATTCTTTTTCCATTTTATCGAAGCTTTAAAATTTCTAATTTAATTTAATCGAAACCTAATTCACCACTCTTGGGTTATGCCTACTCTCTTCATAAAATTAACAAGTGGTGTTAGCGAACCGTTTATACAATACAAAACTTTAATGACTTTGTAGAGTAAAAATTTTGTATGGCACAAAATATTTGTGCGAACATAAATGCAATGGAGGGTGCTTTGTACAATTGTCCATTGTTGTTTGATGGAATTGGTTTTTACTTTTGAAAAGTGCAAATGTGAAACTCTTAATAAGTCGTAGACTCTTAAATTGTGAATTCAACTTGAAGAAGGTTATAAAAATCATCCAGACGAAATAAGGATTGGACTGATGAGCACCTCAAGAAGGCTCAAATGAATGCAAAAGCATTGAGTTTTTTTTTGTATTCTCAAGCAAGAGGATTATATTAGTCTCTCTTTGCATAACTAGAAGGGAATATTTGGGACATTCTCATTGACATATGCAGGAACATAAGAGCTTAAACAATCTTGCATAAATGCGCTATACTCGAATATGAACTACTAGAGATGAGATTGGCAGTGTTCATATCAGATGTGCATGAGATTGACTAAGATTCTTGTGGCTATTTATATGTTACGAAAGACATGAAACATAAGAAAATTGAATAAGGTTGAGTAGTTGGCCATTAAGCTGAGAAATTAAAGGCTCCAGCTATTGTTGAGGCCAAGAATATCTCAAAAAATATTACTTGATCTGTTAGTTGCTTCTTTAATAGCATTTGAGCAGGTTGTATTTAGCCGATAAGAGGAAGTGACTCTAAAGGAGAAACCCATAGTATTAAAGACTCTAAAGATGAAAGAACCTTTTACAAATAATGAATAACACACAATATGATGAGCAAATCACACTCATCACTTAGCGCTTTAATAGATTCTTAAAAGAAAAGAAAATGGACAAGGGTCAAATTCAATTTCCACAAGCAGAGCTGACTTTTTTAACATACGATATAAGTTGATTTTAATGCATTCGTTTGCTATGAATGCAAGGATAAGGGACATATACGACCTGAATGTCCAAAGCTGCAGAATTTAAAGATGAGAAGGACAAGGAGACCTCTGAGGAAACATCAACGAAGGAATGCTTTATAGATCAACTTTGATTTGAGCACTTCCTCTGAAAGCGAATAGGGGAGACCAGCCATTACTTTGTGGCTAATGGAGATAGTGAAGAATCTACATCATCAAATAAAGAGGTTACCGATAAATTTACATGTGATGAGCTTGAACAATTTTTAAATGAGCATGAGTTATATTCTTTTTTTAAAGGAGCATAATAATCTTAAATTTTTTTTTTAAAAGAAATTAAAAGTTTATTTTAAGCTTTAAGGGGGAGCTTAACATCTTGCCATATAGTTGAGCTAAATGAGGCAGGTTATGTTTAGAATGAGAAAACAATCAACTAAAATTAATTGTAGTCTTATATGAAAATAAGATAAATGATAGTGGCCAAGTCATTTTTTTGCCACTTGAGAAAAAAGATGGATTGACACAAGTCATATGTGAATGATTCTTTAGCTTCTAGGGTGTGTTACATTGATGGTGTTGCTAGCCACATAATACCACTTTGTCGGAAGAGTAAGGTCAATCGAGTTGGGGTATCGAATATAACTATGGTCTTTAGTTATAGCTTAAATTAATTCTGAGCCCGACATAGTGTGGTTCTCTAGGACTAACATTTAGCTTCGGTTAGACATGAAGATATGTGGTATTTTGATAGTAATGCTCCAAGCATATGACCAATGACTGAAGAAAATTCACAGTACTCGAACAAAAGGGCAGTAATGTGATGCATGTTGACAACTTGTAGATGAACATAAAAGACATCAACAAAATATGTAACCCAAGTTCATTTTTTATTTAAAATGTCTTATTTGTCAATATAATTAATTAAGTATTAGCCAACTTTATGATAAAAGACTTTAATGTCATATTTCTTGTAAATTAATTGTTAATTAAGTTGCATGAAAAGATTTTAATTGAAATTTTAGAAAAGATAATATTTATATATTAGATATTGACTCCTTTATTAGCAATTAATTTAATTTAAAATGCTAAACAACTTTTTGTGATGAATCTAGATTTAGGCATCACAAATTTTGTAATGCAAGCATTCATACATTGTATAAGATTTCAAAATTAGAACTAGTAGATGATTTGCTGAAGTTAGAGCTTTTAAAAGGTCTTATTAATAATGCTTGCTAAATGGTTATGCAAGCCAGGTCATTATTTCATCAATTGATATTATAACTACCACTAGGTCTTTTGACTTAATGTGAACTTGTTTGTTCCTGTTATCCCGTTTAGCTTTTATGAATTTGCACTAATGATGATTATACTCGGTTCATTTGGGTTAAAATCTCTTATGATCATATAGCAAAAATTTTGGTGAATAGAAAAATTTTGATTGCAGGGTTACTATGATTCATAGTGATTATAGAGGTATTTTTGAATAGGTTTTTAAAAATTGTTATGCTTTTTGTAGGATTAAATATAATTTTATATTCTACCTGTACAACAAAATGATCTACTAGTTCTAATAAAACTTGAGAACTTCTTACTTAGCTGGAGCGATAAATAATGCTGCTATGTTATCAATATGATCAATTTTAGAAAGATTTTGAAGAAATCCTATATGAATTGTTAAAACGACAATAACCCAATATTTTACATTTATATGTTTTTAGTTTTAAAAGTTTTGTCTTGCGGGAGTTTGTTGCTACTCCTTAGCAAAGCTTATTGAGTATATAATAAGAAAAAATGATTGTTGAAGAATTAATTAATATAATAGTTAATGAATTATATTATATTCCTCAATATAATCAATTGAAAGATGATATTATGGATATATTTTGATCTTTGTGAAAATCATGTCGAGGATGTCAGGGCATACCAAGCTACTGAAGGTATAGGATCAAAAATCTTCTATAATATATTATTGGGGATATTTCCCAAAGCATGAGAGTTATGTGTGAATTAAGAAACAAAGTTAATCATTCTATTTTTTTCTTAAGTAGAGCCAACATTTATTGATGGAGTACAAATCGATGAGAATTTGATTGTAGCCATCAAGAATTGATTTAATTTGAAAGAATTTGTCGAAGAATTAGCGGCTATTCCTGATGATGTTAGTTTAATTGGAACAAAACGAGTCATTAAGAATAAGTTAAATGATGAAGGTTTGATGATTAGAAATTATGTTAGACTTATGGCCAAAGATTTTAACTAAAGGGGTCTTGATTTTGAAGAGACCTATGTAATGTTGACTTGTGGTGATTAAAATAAATGTTAGACTTGCACGATCAAAAGTATTAGGTTTCTTCTTGTAATTCAGCTGATTACAATTTCAAACTATATCAAATGGATGTGAAATGTGTTTTTCTTAATGGATACATTTAGAAAGATATTTTTGGTGGGAAATCTCCGAGTTTTGAAAGTTTAGAATATCTAACTCATGTTTAAATTAAATAAATTTATTGTGACTTGAAGCAATCACCTCATGCATAGAATGAATGTCTTAGCTTATTTCTAACACATAATAGATTCATTGCAAAAATAGTAGGCACTAATTTTTCATTAGAAAATTTGTTTATATTTTTTACTTGTTTAGATGTATGTAGATAGTATTTTGCTTATTTCTTGTAGTATCATTCTATGTAAGGAATTTGTTTCACTCATAAGCTATATGCTCTTTTATAGGAAGAGCTCTTTTTTCTCATCTCTATTTTCTCCATTCCCTTAGCATTGCTCCCACCTCCTACCTAGGGCTGGCTTTGATTCGAGTTTGAGCGAGTCAGGCTTAACTCGAACTCAAAAATTTTGAGTTAAGCTCGACTCAAATCTAGTTCGAGTCGAGTTAAATTCGAGTTCGTACTGACTCGAACTTGATTCGAGTCACCTCAAAAAAAAAAGAACATATTTTTTTTAAAGTGTATGGATTTCAAAAATAAAAAACACAGTAAACAGTATATAATATTATATTAACTTTCAAAATTCAGCAAATTAAATTAGGGCTAAAACATTCATTTATAGTTTTATACACATTTGCCACTATCCACAAATAGTAAAATTATATATTAATTTAATATAAATCAGGAGCAACAATGATCCAACTCAAGTTACGCAACATTCAACAATCATTTAATAGATGTGCAAGCCAATAAGACTGTACTCTGCAAGCCAACTCCCAGCATTTCAGCAAGGCAGAAATAGCTCATGCAAGTATGTACCTGCATGTTTAGTTCATATCTCCACAATCCTAAGCATGCAATATGTAAAATTTGCAAAAAAAATAATACAATATCAAGTGAAATATACAATAAATTATAAATAATAATCTGAATTAACCCCAAAAGATCTGATTGACTGATTCTGATTGTAGCTCACTTGCTTTTTCTTAAGAGGACTCAGATTAACATCACTTCTTAAAGTTATAGTATAACAGGCTTAGTCAATAGTAATCATTTATTATAAACCAAATCTAATCATCTCAAATGATTACACAAATTCAAATCAAACAAACAAAAACAAAAAAATTAAGTTCAAATACTTTATAAAATAAAAAAGCTATTACAAGATGTTGCAGGAATGATTCAATGACATTATTGCAGCAATGCAGAATAAGAGTATGCTGTATGCATTTTAGAATTTTTAGACATACAATAAGTTGTCTTTTTACAGTATATATATTTTGTCTAGGCTTTTCAGAAATGCACCAGAGACATTAGCAGCCCAAGCAGTAGCAGGTCAGCAACAACCCAATTTTTAAGCAGAGGCAGCAGCAGCTCAAGCATCAACAGAGATAGCAACAACCTAAATATATAATAATAATTTATGAGACTAACTTTATTTTTAAAGTTAAGCTGTGAGTTGGAATTATGCTTTTACAGTTACGGACTTACAGTCTAATAATTTGTTTAATATTTTATCATATTATTTTTGTGTTTTTTAGAGTTTTCAGTCTTGTAGTAAGTTGTTTGCATATTTTAGAGTTCAAGCTGGAAGTGCAAGCTGATGCTCTGATTCCATTTATATTCTGTACTTATATTTAATTTTAGGATTTTTAGACAAACAGTAAACCAAAGAAGCATCATCTCATGCAGCAATAGCCCAAGCATCAACAGTAGAGGCAGTAGTAGTTCAAGTAGCAGCAACAACAGAGGCATCAGTAACCTAGGCAGCATCAACCCAAACAGTAGTAGCAGAGGCAGTAGCAACCCAAGTAGCAACAACCAAAACAATAATCATAGTAATATAATAGCAGTAGTAGAGGCAGTAGCAACCCAAGTAGCAACAGCCAAAATAATAATCATAGCAATATAGCATCATAAATATGAAAAGAAACACAATATAGTAAAAAAAGTTTAAATAATTACGATAATCTGTGAAAGAGTAAATATCACATAATTTATATTATATTTAATATGAAATTATTCAGAGGTAGCAGCAGCAGAAGCAACAGTAGCAGAGGCAACAGTAGCAGAGGCAGCAACAACCAAAATAATATAACATCATAAATTTGAAAAGAAATGCAGTATAGTAAACAAAAATTTAAATAATCATGATTATCTATGAAATGGTCTAAATATTACATAATTCATATTATATTTAATATGAAATTATTCAGAGGTAGCAATAACAGAGGCAGCAGAGGCAACAACAGCCCAAGCAGCAGCTACCAAAATAATAGCAAGTCATCAACCATAGCAATATAACACATAAATTTGAAAAGAAAAATAGTATAGTAAAAAAATATAAATTAGAAGCAATCATAAGTTTATATGAAAGAGTCTAAGTATCACATTACATTTAGTATGAAATGATTGTTTTTCATCATAGTCTCTTTTCCATCACAAACATATTTAAATAAGAATCCAAATAAAAAGAGTTAGCATTCAGCAATGAGGATTGAACTTAAATAGATAATATTATAACTTGATGATTAAATATAAAAAATCAAAAAAGCCTTGCACTGTAAAAACAATCAGAAACACATAAAAAGTTATATCATATATGCCTTTAAAAGTTATGAAAAAATAATTAAGTAGAACACACTTAAAGTACTCATAATTTAATAATCACTTGGTTCAATTGAGTAGACCCTACACTTCATCATCTGGTATAGCGCATATTAGTTGCTCTTCTTTTATAAAAAAACCCCAAAATGCCAAAACAAATCAATTATACTTGTATCCCATTTATCTTTCTTTTAAATTAGAATATATCAAACTCAAAATCTTGAATCTTCATCCAAATGTGTGAGATTGGTTTGAGACTCAATTATTATTTTATCATACAAATAAGAGCATTAACCATACTTAGTGATAATGAACTTCTATAATCATCAAGTATACGACCACTTGCACTAAATGCAGATTTAGAAGCAACAGTTGTAACCAAAATAGTAAAATATTTATGGTCATCTTTGCTAATGTAGGCCATTTTAAAGAAATTATTTTTCACCATTCTAGAACCTGAAATGAAGATCTTTGTTATTGAGGCAGCTTAATGCAATCCTCATCCAGATAAAGCTCCATCTTCGATTTAATTGGCTGGTTGGCACAAACATATTAAAAAAAATGCCAAAATCTCTTAAAATTAAATTTTCTGGTTCAGAATAACTTGAACTAGAGCTGCCTTGATGTGATGACCCACATAAGTAGTAATAAGTGAAACTCTTAAACATCGAGGTGTCTTTTCAGATAACGGTGGAGTTCCTGATAAGAACTCCAAAGTTAAGCGTGCTCAGGTGGGAGCACTCCCAGGATGGGTGACATGCTGGGAAGTTATCTTCTGAGGGCAAAACCGCGAGGTCTTTCTGGCCAAAGCGGACAATACCTTGGTGCTTAAGAGTTTGAGTTGTTACAAATGGTATCAGAGCAAACCATATGGTGTCAGATAGGAGCTAAGTGCCATACAGGGCAAAGTACCACTTCATATGAGCAGCCTCTTGAACCCATGATGGTTAAGGTGCTACATGATTGTGGGTACCTCTTGCGCCTGTAGGGGTCACCTCTAGTCCTATCTACCCAATGAATGGTTCTTGGATCTGTGTGTGGATACTGACGAGGACGTCAGTTACTTAAGTTAGGGAGATTGTGATGACCCACTTAAGTAGTAATAAGTGAAACTCTTAAACATCGAGGCGTCTTTTCAGATAACGGTGGAGTTCCTGATAAGAACTCCAAAGTTAAGCGTGCTCAGGTGGGAGCACTCCCAGGATGGGTGACATGCTGGGAAGTTATCTTCTGAGGGCAAAACCGCGAGGTTTTTCTGGCCAAAGCGGACAATACCTTGGTGCTTAAGAGTTTAGGCTGTTATAAAATTCGGAGACATTCGATAAAATTGGAACGATGCAGAGAAGATTAGCATGACCCCTGCCCAAAGAAGACATTCATAAATTGAGAAATGACCAAAATTTTAAATTGTGATGACCCACTTAAGTAGTAATAAGTGAAACTCTTAAACATCGAGGCATCTTTTCAGATAACGGTGGAGTTCCTGATAAGAACTCCAAAGTTAAGCGTGCTCAGGTGGGAGCACTCCCAGGATGGGTGACCTACTGGGAAGTTATCTTCTGAGGGCAAAATCGCGAGGTCTTTCTGGCCAAAGCGGACAATACCTTGGTGCTTAAGAGTTTGAGTTGTTACAAATGGTATCAGAGCAAACCATATGGTGTCAGATAGGAGCTAAGTGCCATACAGGGCAAAGTACCACTTCATATGAGCAACCTCTTGAACCCATGATGGTTAAGGTGCTACATGATTGTGGGTACCTCTTGCGCCTGTAGGGGTCACCTCTAGTCCTATCTACCCAATGAATGGTTCTTGGATCTGTGTGTGGATACTGACGAGGACGTCAGTTACTTAAGTTAGGGAGATTGTGATGACCCACTTAAGTAGTAATAAGTGAAACTCTTAAACATCGAGGCGTCTTTTCAGATAACGGTGGAGTTCCTGATAAGAACTCCAAAGTTAAGCGTGCTCAGGTGGGAGCACTCCCAGGATGGGTGACATGCTGGGAAGTTATCTTCTGAGGGCAAAACCGCGAGGTTTTTCTGGCCAAAGCGGACAATGCCTTGGTGCTTAAGAGTTTAGGCTGTTATAAAATTCGGAGACATTCGATAAAATTGGAACGATGCAGAGAAGATTAGCATGACCCCTGCCCAAAGAAGACATTCATAAATTGAGAAATGACCAAAATTTTAAATTGTGATGACCCACTTAAGTAGTAATAAGTGAAACTCTTAAATATCGAGGCATCTTTTCAGATAACGGTGGAGTTCCTGATAAGAACTCCAAAGTTAAGCGTGCTCAGGTGGGAGCACTCCCAGGATGGGTGACCTACTGGGAAGTTATCTTCTGAGGGCAAAATCGCGAGGTCTTTCTGGCCAAAGCGGACAATACCTTGGTGCTTAAGTGTTTGAGTTGTTACAAATGGTATCAGAGCAAACCATATGGTGTCAGATAGGAGCTAAGTGCCATACAGGGCAAAGTACCACTTCATATGAGCAGCCTCTTGAACCCATGATGGTTATGGTGCTACATGATTGTGGGTACCTCTTGCGCCTGTAGGGGTCACCTCTAGTCCTATCTACCCAATGAATGGTTCTTGGATCTGTGTGTGGATACTGACGAGGACGTCAGTTACTTAAGTTAGGGAGATTGTGATGACTCACTTAAGTAGTAATAAGTGAAACTCTTAAACATCGAGGCGTCTTTTCAGATAACGGTGGAGTTCCTGATAAGAACTCCAAAGTTAAGCGTGCTCAGGTGGGAGCACTCCCAGGATGGGTGACATGCTGGGAAGTTATCTTCTGAGGGCAAAACCGCGAGGTTTTTCTGGCCAAAGCGGACAATACCTTGGTGCTTAAGAGTTTAGGCTGTTATAAAATTCGGAGACATTCGATAAAATTGGAACGATGCAGAGAAGATTAGCATGACCCCTGCCCAAAGAAGACATTCATAAATTGAGAAATGACCAAAATTTTAAATTGTGATGACCCACTTAAATAGTAATAAGTGAAACTCTTAAACATCGAGGCATCTTTTCAGATAACGGTGGAGTTCCTGATAAGAACTCCAAAGTTAAGCGTGCTCAGGTGGGAGCACTCCCAGGATGGGTGACCTACTGGGAAGTTATCTTCTGAGGGCAAAATCGCGAGGTCTTTCTGGCCAAAGCGGACAATACCTTAGTGCTTAAGAGTTTGGGTTGTTACAAATGATATCAGAGCAAACCATAGGGTGTCAGATAGGAGCTAAGTGCCATACAGGGCAAAGTACCACTTCATGTGAGCAGCCTCTTGAACCCATGATGATTAAGGTGCTACATGGTTGTGGGTACCTCTTGCGCCTGTAGGGGTCACCTCTAGTCCTATCTACCCAATGGATGGTTCTTGGATCTGTGTGTGGATACTGACGAGGACGTCAGTTACTTAAGTTGGGGAGATTGTGATGACCCACTTAAGTAGTAATAAGTGAAACTCTTAAACATTGAGTCTTCTTTTCAGATAACGGTGGAGTTCCTGATAAGAACTCCAAAGTTAAGCGTGCTCAGGTGGGAGCACTCCCAGGATGGGTGACCTACTGGGAAGTTATCTTCTGAGGGCAAAATCGCGAGGTCTTTTTGGCCAAAGAGGACAATACCTTGGTGCTTAAGAGTTTGGGCTGTTACACTTGAAGCATTAGCAAATTGTTTGTAGAATCAAAAACTGCTCTAGATATGTCTACATAATAATAGCCATAGTTCATGCAAATTTTGTAAAGACACTCAATTTTCTCATTAAGGGCTGAGCCAGAATATATTGATCTAAATATAAATTTAATAAATGCCATTTTTCTCCTTGAATTAAGCACAATAGCATTGCATATTAACAAGTTAGTATCAGACCAGCACTTGTAAATTTTTTCTTTCATTGAAATGCACATAAATCTAACAAAATTATCATTCTTACTTGCCCCATTCTCAAGAATACATTTAATCTGAAACTTTTTAGGAAGTAAGAAATTAACAGTTGGGTATGTTGAACTTGAAAATATCTTTGAAGTATTCTAAAAAAATTTAAGAATACATTTAATTCTATCAAATTTATCCCAATCATTACTAGTCAAATCTAAATTAATCCCTTATCTTTTTTAAAAAATTCATGCAACACAGTTTTATAATGATAGGCATAGTTCAACATATAGAATGTCGAGTTACACATTGTCTTTACATCACCTGAAATACCTCTACAAGTTGATACATCCACTAATCATGCAATCTTACCGAATGTTTTTAAGCGGCTTGAAAATTTTTTAATATAAACAATGACCTCTCTAATAACTTCAATGACATTATTACAGTTCTTAAGGCCTTCTTGAACAATCAAATTTAAAACATGTACTCAGCAACAAACATGAAATATTTTCCCTTTAAAAATAGTCTTTTAATGTTCTCAAAATTTTTTGACAAAATATTTGTTGCATTATCGTTGGCATACGCGATATCAAATGTAATTGTCATTATTTTTTTGTGGATGCCCCATTGCATTATGCACTCATTAATGACATCAGCAATGACATGTGCGGTATGCAAATATTCAAGGTCAATAAAATTTATAATGGAATGTTGCAACACCCAATTTGAATCAATGTAGTGTGTTGTTAAATCCATATACCCTATTGATTGATTTCAGGTATAACAATCAACAGTTAAGGAAATATAATTCACAAATTTTAGCAATTTGTTCATCTTTTTCTTTTCTGTTTCATAAATATTCAAGCATTTAGCTCGTATAATCTTTCTGGAAGTTTTCTTAGAGTTAATATTCAAAATATGTGCAAAGAAATTGAAATATGGCTGCTCTACAAACTTAAAAGGTAACTCAGTTATGATCATCTTTGCCAATATATTTCTAAATTTGTTGTTATCATAGTACATGTAACACAAAAATTACTAGTTTCAACTTCTTCTGATTTTCTCTTATCCAATATCCCTAGGTTAAAAATTTATTATTTTTTATTTGCTTGATTTAATACTGGACAAAGTTTGATATGCCTAGAACAATTTGAGGTAGATATAGATTTCTGGAACATATAAGTCTTATGACAATGCCTATATGATAGTTTATCAACTGTATTATACTTGTTATCTTTAGATTTTATTATTTCAAAATGATCCCAAATTGCATTTTTTTTTAATATCCTAATATTTGAAACAGTATGGCTTGCTTCACTTGTTTGAGATATAATAATAATAGGATCTGTACTTGCTTTCCTATTATTGACTTAAATACAATATTTTGTTCACCTCCTGATTTATCAGTTTCTATCTCAAAGGAATTACTTGTATATTCCATTTAACTGAAATATTAAATAAAAGTACAGAATATAAACAGAATCACAGCACCAACTTGCAGCTTGAATCCTAAAAAATGCAAACAACTTACTTCAAGATTGAAAATCCTAAAAAAATAATATGACAATATTAAATAATTTATTAGATTGTAAGTTTGTAATTGTAAAAACATAATTTCAACTCACAACGTAAGTGTTTAACCTTAAGAATAGAGTTATATGCTCATAATTATTCTATATCTAGAAACTCTAAAATTAAATAGAAGTACAGAATATAATCAGAATCACAGTATCAACTTGCAACTTGAAGCATAAAACATGCAAACAACTTACTGCAGGATTGAAAATTCTAAAAAAATAAAAAATAAGATGAAAAAATATTGAACAAATTATTAGACGGTAAGTTTGTAACTATAAACTCACAGTTTAATTCTAAAAATAGAGTTATATGCTTATAATTATTGCATGCCTAAAAACTTTAAAATTAAATAGAAGTGCATAATATAAACAGAATCACAATATCAACTTGCACTTGCAACTTGAACCTTAAAATATGCAAACAACTTACTGTTAGACTAAAAACTTAAAATAAAACACAAAAATAATATGATAAAATATTAAATAAATTATTAGATTATAAGTCTGTAACTGTAAAAGTACAATTCTAACTCACAGCTTAACTCTAAAAATAGAGTTACAGGCTTATAAATTATTATATGTCAAAAAACTCTAAAATTAAACAAAAATATAGAATATAAATATAATCACATCATCAACTTACAGCTTGAATTCTAAAATATGTAAACAACTTACTACAGGACTGATAATTCTAAAAAAATTAAACAGACCCTTAGACTGTAATTAACAAGATTGAAACAATTTCACAGCTCACAACTTTTTGAATGTTTGAAAACCTTAAAAAATAAGAGAAACTACTAAATAACTTACAAAACCTCTTCAAATTTTTGAAATACGTGAAGAAGCCAAGAACAAAAAGCTAGGATTTTAAATTGTTAATGAATAAAATTGATTATAGCGTGAAACAAGATTGGTGGGATGTTAACATAAAACAAAATTCGACGGGAAAATCAATAGAAAAACCTAAATTTGCGGGTAATAAACGCAAAACAAACTATAGCGGGTATTTAACGAACATTAAGATTGAGTGGGGATGTTAACGTCCTTTTTAGTAACTACCAAGGGTCGTTACAGGTTGTGTCTACTTGCTCCATAAAATCAACACTATTGAGCAATGAAGATTTGATGGTAATATGATCAAAGTTGTGAATAAGCAAAGGTAATTATGAAAGCAATCAAACATATATGGAGAGAGACTAATATGTTTATGGTTCGCCATAGTGTTTATACACACGATAAGATCATGAAATCGATCTACTTCTGAAAGCATCCAAATAATTAGGCTCAAGAAAAAATCTCTAAATTTTAAATCTCTTCTTGAAATGTTGCCTGAAATTTTATCAAAATTGTTAAATAAACCTCCTATTTATCCACCAGAAGTAGACTAATGTGAGTTCGTTTCATAAGTAGTAGAAACTATAAAGGATATTCTTAAGTTATAAACCAGAACTAAATGAAAAGAAGGATCTTTAAGTTAATGCTGCTCGGAGCCAACACTGGTTCACTGCACAATTGCGTGAGGTTGTACTTAAACGAGGTGCTGGCTTGTTACTTCTTGCCACTCACATTCTTATGGGTTAGCCTTTGAGTAAGCAAATTAGACTGTTTAAGTTTTAAGAGATTCAACAGTTCAAATCAGCAAGGACATGCTCTAAGAACGAGGCTTTCATTAATGTAAGCCTGACATTGGGTTGATGTACATTGTTCTATCTTGCAATGCAGAGCTTTTCCTCTTATAAATATAAAGTTTTGATCACAAAGTTGCAATAGAATTAAATTAAAAGAGTTTTACTATGCTACCTATTAACCTCTCTAAAATCTCCCAAGCCATGTGTAATTTGGGGATATTGCCCATGCTCTTTTTCTTTTAGACCCCACCGTGAAAAAGCCACCTCTCTTATTTTTGGAAAATTTTGGTGGCATTTATTAGGGATAAGATAGCATTTTCAAACAAAAATATCTTGAGGCCCACGAGTGCATAAATTCTAGGCATCATTACTATTTTCGTATCATTTTTGACATCTAATGGTGTGTTTTATCAGGTTATACAACGAATTGGTTTGAATGAGCACTTTTGACTTCTTATTGAGTTAAAACTTAGCAAAGGTTGTCTGGCCTGTTCAATTTATGTTTGCTTGTGCTAATTGTTACTGAAAAAACCTTGTTATGCTGCTTCAATAAGTTTGAACTTTGAACCTCATAAAAAACTTTCATGCCTCGATTGTTAAGGATGTACTATTGACAATGATTTGAGTAGCATAAAGCTTTTTTAATCTTATGACAAGCTAGCTAATTGCCAACAAAAATTCTGCTATGTTGTTGTAAAAGCTCCAGTCTCTTTCGAGATCTTATGGGTTATGGTTTCTACGATGGAAATTCCAACTTTGTACTCCTTGTGTGTGAAGACATTCACACGGAATATCATGCATGGTATGTCATGCAGTGATATTTTCAAGTGATTTTGAAGCCTTTCCTATTTTTGGTTTGAATGATACTTATTTTTTCTAGTTCTACTTTTCAGGTTTTCAGCACTCAGATGAGCTCTTTGAACTTCCTTCAGTTTTTCTTGATAACTTATTGATGATCTTGCCCCCATTGGCTTTGCAAAATATTTATGAGCTGTCAGTAAGCTTACTCAAACTTATACTTTCTTGTTTGTTAAAGTTTCAGGATTAAGAATATGCTGTATTCTATCATCAATGTGTTGTTATATGATTTAGTGTTTGAAGTTTCTTAAAGAGTTTGTTTTTTTGGCTTGATTTTGGGTGTAAAGTAAAATAATTCTCAGCAATCATAGATTATGAGTGTTTGACAGACTGGATTAAGAATACTTGTAAAATTTTGTGGATTTATAGTCCCTCTAATTGAGAAAAAAAGAACGGATTGGCTATCGGTTCTAATTGAACGGAAAAGGTTTGCACGGAAAATGCGAAAAAAAAAATACAAGAACCAACTGATGGGCCCTTGCTGACTGAAGGCATCATTGCAGGCCCTTGCTGGATCCTTGTCCACCCTTACCCGACCTCAGCCAACCCTCGTGCTGTGGTGAAAGAAACATTACTCAAGGAAGAAATACCCTTGTGCTGGCCCTAGTTGAATTTCTTCAACCTCACCGGACCTTCATCGGTCCTTGTCAGTGCACGCTGGCCCTCCTTGGGGCAGTCATCCCTTGCATATGCTTTGTGGTGCATGTGCGAGCATGTGGTTGCTGGTTTTTATTCACCTATGCTCTTTTTTAATTATCTAATTTTGTACTACTTTACATCCAAACAAATATAGAAAACTAAATACAACTTATGCTGCCAAATACTCAAAAGATAAGTACATTGTTTTTGTTTTATCTGAAAATAGTTCATACTAAATTTCTCTTACCTCAATGTTCTTTTTATTTCAAACAAATTAGCTCCTAATTAATCAATGCATTGAAATATATATATATATATATATATATATATATATATATATATATATATGTATATCATAAAAACAGATCATTTGGAAGCAATCCTGAGGAAGCCTCTATAGTCAATGGCATTGATAATAACATGAAATGTGGAAGGTGACGAGAAGCATGCATTTTTGGCTTTTCAGCAGAATTCAGTATTTAGAAAAATATCTGATCCATACTAATTGACAGATACTACGACTTAAATACAATGTGGGAGACATTGCACAAGAAGCGATGGACTGAAAATATTAAGAAACATCAGTTTAGTTGCACCGTCACTGATCATCCTCATTGTGTTGAAGCACATGAATCTACTACAGTTATTAACTGGCACCAGCTTTACTGGGAGGGGCATCTACAAGAGTATGCCAATTTACTTGAATGAGATCAAAAAGTTGTTGCCTCCTTTCATGAATTGCATTGATGCTAATATAATCTGCTTAATTGCATGGTAAAAAGATGCCTGAATGCAGCTACTGAACAAGCGTTACTTCCTGCCTTTGATGGCAATATTGCTGAACTGGAGACACCAGGTAATGCACCAATTGCAAATTGTTCAGTATGTTGAATAATTCCTTGCATTAACTTTCGCATTTTATTCTTTTATATTTTGTTCTCAATATACAAATTTTTTGTTTGGTGGATATGTAAATCATTCAGTTGCCTGTTTTTCATTCGTATTCTCTACTTTTAAACACTATCACCATGGACAGGTACTGGCAGTTTCTTTTGGTATTTTGCATTTCCATTGTTTCAAAACAACTATTTGATTGGAGAATAGCTGGACGAGTAATTAGTTTCCCTGCTGCGTGGGATTTTTTCATGTGGGGATTTTGTAGACAACAGGACTACCATTTTTGTTAGAGAACAAGGATAAATATTTAACTTTGAAGAAGATATTGAAGGTAGATTCTTAGATAAGATATTAATATAATTTGAGGTCTAGTGGGTTAGGAAAGATATTTGTTTTTTTTTCCTAAATCTTTTTTAGCTATGAAACATGGGAACCATTCAAATCACCAATGTGGCAACATTCCCTAATTGTAAAACGGATGCATGTTAAGTAGACAATATATTTTTATAAATTATTGTTAAATGTGTAATGAAAACCAATCTATTAAAATTTATACCGAACATTGAACTACAAGACTGAAAAACATAATGATCATGCAACCTGGATTCAGCTGGGGGTTATGTTGGGACAACTGGGAGATCTTCTACTCCGAAGAAATCCCTAAGATCAGGGCTGAGTCACCGAAGCAAAAATGAAAAATAATCCAACATAAAATCAAAGAATAATCATAGTACAAATATTCACAAACATCAAACATACGAACCAAAGAATATACATGGAAAACCCAATAATGGGAAAAATTACGGAACCACACCACCATAAGAAAATCCATTATAAAAATAGATATTACAGAGTTATAGAGAACTTATCAATATTCTTGAAGAAGAAGAGATTCACCACCCTAAGCATTTTCTTCTTCTTATATCCCAGATTTCTTCTTGTTCTCACTCTAGAGTTTCAATCCTCCAAGCCTTCAAGCCTCTCACAAAAAGTAGTGCGCACACATACCTTAACCCAATATGTTGGAATATATGGGACCTAGGGATGGCTTCGAGCCGAGTCAGCCCATACTCGAACTCGACTCGAATTTATTCGAGTTCGAGTCGAGTTCTAGTCAAGTTCGAGTCATTTTAAATAGGGTTTGAGTCAAGGCGTATGACTCGAACTCGACTCAAAAATTTTCGAGTCGAGTCAAAATGTCTCGAGTTCGAGTCGAGTCGAGTTTGAATTTTGAGTTTCAGGTCAAATTGTCAGCCTTAATGGGATCCCAAGTCAGCCCTCAAAGTGCTCTAATCAACCTTGGACACATCACACTCGGGCTGGGATTTTCACGGGCACCCAGGCACGCTTGAGCGACCACGTTGCTGAGAGCGCCTGAGCGCCAGACTTCCTGTCTGTTAAGCGTTTGGGAGCGCCTGAGCGTCATATCTCTTGTTTGCTGGGCACCTGGGCGCTCCTGAGCAACAAACATTCTGTCTGTTGGGTGCTTGGGCACGCCTGAGACCCCAGACCTGCTGTTGGCTTTTATAGATTTGTCCCGGAATTCACTGGAGTACCTTTTGCTCTCCCCTTGATGATCCAATTAATATCCACATCATAACATGTTAAACTTTGAAAACATAATATTCATTGATTATTATTTAATGATTATTAAAATAATATTATAAGGAAGCAAATATATGATTATATAATAAAAGATAATCTAATATGAAATAATAAACAATCAAATAGGAATACATGCATTATTTTTTTTACTTGAACATCTATTTTTTTTAAGCAGTAATGATAGTTTGTTGTTTGTTGACACTGTTATTTTTATGCTTACTAGGGAGATAGGGATTTAAAATCATTTGTCTTTAAGTTTTTTATATTTAGTTACTGAATTTTTACCCTTTCGAAGAAAATTAATGGACTGATTTCATTCAAATTAAAATTGGCTTAAAGATTGTGGTACGAGTTAATGGTTTGTTATTCAACCTACAATTATGTAGATTTGAAGCTGGTAGATTTATTTTCTAATTTTTGGGTAATTGAGGTAGTTCAACTACTGGTTATCAATTCAATTTGTCGAACCGGCCGTTCCATTCTAGTTTCAAAAATCATAACTACGCATCTAATATTAATATTTTTATCATTTAAAAGTTTAAATTATTTTGATAGTATATATTGCAAATATTTGTGTAGGTCACTGAAAAATATCTCTAAGTTGATTACTAATAGATAAAATTGTAAAAGAAAAACATGTATTTGAAATTATTATTAGGTTGTAATGTTAAATTCTTTCTATATAGGAGAGTCAAAGAACCATTGAAGCAAAGAAAGATATTTGCAGGGATCACAATAAAATTGGCAAGTTTATGTGGTGTGAAAGTAGTGATGTTACTTTCTTGATAAAGGAGCATGTTCAATAGAGGACTTAAAATGTCATAGGTTTGGCAAGATGAAGATTGTCAGCATGGTAAACTGAAAAGGATGTAATAAGAAAAAAATAAGTGATTAAAATCAACCTTTAACTTTCATTGAAATTCTTTTGATTAATTTTTTTTTTTGAAAAATAGTTAGCCTTATTAATAAACAATTGATGATTTATATTTTTGCTTGGAGTTATACAATGGCCCTAAATTGGGTTCTGATATTTTTGCTCGAAACTCACCCAGATTTTAATTTAACTCATAATCAAGTTGAAAAGTTTTGATTCAAGTCTCTAACTTGCTTTTGAGTCAATTTCAAGTATGAGTTTGCTCACTTGATTTATGATTTGAGTTGACTTGAAATCAATTATAAATGCTTATTATGTGTATTATTAGAAAAACAAATGTTGCAGCGTAGTTGGTTGAGGCCTTAGTATTATATGGGAATGATCGCATGTTTGAATCTCAGCTTGGTTCTAAATATTTGTGCATTTTATACTGGGTTTGAGTCATAGACTTGAGCCTAGTTTGTGTCCGAAGGCCTAATACTATTATTAAATTTAAAATATGTAATTCTTGAGCCGACTTTACTCAATTTTAAAGTTGATTCAATTAATTTATTTTATGTTGAGTTTGCTTCGCTTGAATTGAACCTGAGTTTGAGCTATGTTTATGTTGAGCCAACACAAAAAATTCAAGTTCATGTCAAGCGTGACTAGCTTAAAATTGATTCACAGCCAGCCTTAGCCCATCCTTGGACTACAACTTCCCTCTTTTAATTAAATTGGACACACTCAACAAGTAAAGAAAAGAAAATAACAAGAAATTTTAAAATTAAAGGAAAAGCACCTCTTTATAAATTTACTAGTGTTCATCTCTCTCTCTTTCTCTCTTTCTCTCTCTCTCTCCTGTCTCTTTCTTTCTCTTTTTCTATATACACATACATGTATAAATGTGCGTAGGTGCGCACATGTATGTGGGGGAGTATGCATACGTGTGTGGGTGTGGTGTGTGTGTGGATCCAAATGGGGGTGGTGAATGTGAGATCCATACATGATATGCAAATTATGTGTTTGTGTACATATACAACTCTTTATACTAATACTAACACTAATTCTAACAATAATAATAATAGCAATAATAATAATAATAATAAAATTATATATCTAATGCTTAAAATTTATTAATTAATATGACAACAATAACAACAAAAATAAGCCTTAATCCCACTAGGTGGGGTTGATTAATCAATATATTACTAAAATAATTCTAGAACTATCAAAACTATTATTCTTTTTCTTAAAACATTAGATTGGTGAGATTACACTATATATATTACATTAGTTTAGCAAGTAACAGACTTTGGGTGTTGAAAATGTAAATAATATATAATATTTATTTTTATTAGTGGAAATAGTACTAATGCTAATGATAATAATAATAATAATAATAATAATAATAATAATAATAGTAAGAATAGTAATAGCTTCACAATTAAATAACACAAATTGTAGAAGTTTAAGCTCTCAGACTGTTTTATCTTGTATATTTATGAACGCAGGCCATTTTTAGACAGACCTTTTTAAATGACATTTTGCATATAAAATATTTTCCAAAAGAAATTAAAAAACTTAAGGTTAGCAATAAAATATGTATCATTGTTTTTTCTCTTACAAAGAAAACCAAATCATTCATTTTCATTGACATTGAATGAATGCATGTAAAATTTTGGAACTGTGTTCCCACTATGGAGGACATGCACGTTGAATTTCTTTTTTTTTTTGTTTTTGTTTCTACCACATTTTTATTTTGTATGCTGCACACGGCTGTCTTTTTCGAGATTTGTTAGTGTTCATCACGTTTCATACGTCAAATATCTTCACTTTGGGCTGTTATACAGCCCTGATTATAACACATGTATATTAGGTATAAAAATTTGTAAGCTGCCATGCCGCCTCCATTCACAGCATTTTTCAATAAAATAAAGTATTTATAAAGTTGGCTTGGCGCATTTAAATGTTCTTATGCCAGATTAAATGGTTGTTTGAGCTTTTTTAACTTGAATTATGTGAAACAATGTTTTTTTTTCATTGCTAAAACTCAACCCTTGCCCATTCTATTTATTTTAATGTCTTTTTGTTGGTATAGATGGCATAATGAGCTCGATTGGTCATACTGAAAGTGGGAATTGCAACTGCTCGAAGTTACTATACCACTGCACCAAGTTTGGGCGCTATGCCAGGTAGTCACCATCTCATTATCATTGCTCCAATGCTTTTGCTTTAATAATTTCAATGAACATTTCATCTGATTACTTTTTCTCTTGACCCACTACTGGAAGCCTTAGCTTGATTTATTACCTCTAAAGGTTACAAAATGGCTAGCACATTTCATGGTGCTACGGAAATGGCACACCAGTATGGTAAGATTCAAGAGTTCTGAAGCTTCCTAACATGACAGCCTAGATTCTATTGTTAGTCATTTCACTATTTGATTGCATCTCATGGGAGTGTGTCTTCAATGAGGAGGTTTTTTCTGATTTTGCTTGTTGGTATTGATCTTTTTAATTTGTTAGATCTTGATAACGAGCTCAGATAAAAGTTTCTCATTTATATTTCTGCCAAAAAGTAGATGCCTGTGTGATATTTTTTGACTAGCACTTTTAAACTCACCGTTACCAAAACAAAAAACATTTATTGGCTTGATTTCTTATACATGAAGTTGGTGCCTTTGTAATGAGCATGGTTATTTCAACTGCAGCTTGCCTAATGCAACAAGCTGTCTGTCTCTTCGTACTAATAAATATCATCGTGCCTAATTTGTTTGAGCACATTAAAAGTAATTTGAATTACCTGAAAGTCTATGAAGGTTATTTTTTGAAAAAGTAGATGGTTATTTAATGATACTCATTTGGATATCTTGACATTTGAATACCATATGCAAAATTGAAGTACAATGCTTGTCTTATCCAACATTTTTAAGGCTTGGAATGATATGGATTCTGCTCTCTAAACTTTTTCCATGCATCTTTTGGATTAGTAATTGGAGAAAAAAGAAAAAATTGCATAAATAATTTAAAGTTTGGGATACACTTGTTAAATCAATATATAACATTAAATTTGCCTCGAAAATTAAGTTTGCTCATCAGCTATCCGTATCAAATGCTGAATGCAATTTATTTCAATTTCTAGAGATTTGATGGATGAAGTCAAATAATTATCAATTAAGTGACTATTTGGATTGAGGTAAAATAAGTGTAAAATAATTTTTTTTGCGTAAACTGAGATTACCGGCATTTGGATTGAAGTAAAATGGGTGAAAAGTTTTTACTCTGAATTTTTAATTTTGCGTTAATATATATAGAAATAGAGTAAATGAATTATGCCCGATTCGGGCATAATTGGAGAATACGCAGAAAAGCCAAGCAGTCGAGCGAGCGACCAAAGGATTCATTTGTTCATCTTCTCTCGTAAACGAGCAGCTGAGTCGAGTGAGTGAGTCATTCGTCCATCTTCCAGCGAATCCTTCGTCCGTTCAAATGAATCCTTTGTTCAAACGAACGATCTATTAGTTCATTCGAACAAGTGAATCATTTTGAAAATTTTTTTAGGTTTTGGGTTGTTCAAACGAAACCTAAATTTCATGAAAAAATAAATTATTTTGGGAGTAATCTTACCTCTCAATCTACTCAAAACATCTCACTCATAGATTGCTTCATTATAAATAGAAAAATGTTAAATTACCTAAAAAATATCAAACACCATTAAAGTAATCTAATTGCACTACAACCATATTACACTGCAATCAAATTATATTGTTACCATATTACTTTACAATCAGATTTCTCAAGTTTTCTCATGCCAAATAGCCTCTAAATTAAATCTAGTCTTATCATGTTATTAAATTTCAAAATTAATTAATTTCAAGAGGACAACAAAACCTAATTAAATCATTAGGATAACAAAATAATAGAAAATTGATATTGCCCCATCGTAGTTCAAAAAATATGATGTTGCCCCATCATAGTTCAAAAAAATGTTTGCTGGATTAAATTTAGTTTAAATATTAAGAGATATTGAAAGAATTTATAAGCGATCATTTGAGAATGCATTATACTAATTATAATTTTTACACTTGCGAATGTCACTTCAAGCTAATTATTGAAATGGTCCCTGACCCTTGTATATTGTTCACTTAGTTCTAAAGAAATTTTTTTTATAGTCCTTCTATTCTCATATAAAAACTAAAATTAGCCCCCCAGTATTTTGAGGTTAGTATTTGATGGAAAAGATTGGATGCATTTATAATGGGAGGGGCAATTTTATTTATTTATTTAATAAAATACATTTTATTTATAATTTTTTTGTATAATCCATTTTAATCATATGAATGAATTTTATATTATTTTATTTTAATAATAAAATCTAAATGTTAATTTAAATTTGGTTCAATTCAAATGGTGATGAAATAACATTTTATAAAATTTAATATAAATTTAATTATTATGATTTAATTTAAAATATGTAAAGAAATAAACTAAAAAAGTAAAAAATGAATTGAATTAAAATTAAATTTTTATATTGAAATAAACTAAAAAAATAAAATTTCATTGTTATGGTTAAAAATATTTTTGTAAAAATTAAATAAATTAATACTTTATTAAATTATAAATAAATCAAATCAGCCTTCCATTTTAATTACATTTAACATTTTTATCTAAAACTAACACTAAACCATATTTTAGGATTGATTTTAGCGCTTAAATGAGAGCTGAGGGACTAAGAAAAGATTATTATAAGACTAAAGGGCTAAATGAGCAAACACAAAAGTTAGATGAGCATTTCAATAACTAAGTCATGCCACTTCATTAAATCCTTATTTTATTCTTGTTGTGAGGCATCATTAAAAGCTCTTATAATAATTTCTTTTCACTCAAGCATGTCTAAAGTAATAAAGCCGTTAGTTTTACCTTGTTCATTTTTTGTTTGAATTAATAGTACTGTATTTTTTTCTAATTTTTGGTAGCGAAGAGTTTCCACTTTTGGTAACTCCTATTCTATTTCTTTTTATGAATATTGCTTTTGTACTCTTTGAAGCCTTTGGATATATGAAGTTATACCATATTCTTGCCACTACTTGGCCTGTTCAGCTTAGACTCTAAGATTGAAATCATAATTTGTTGATGAAAAAAAGTAATTTTATTATTTTTAATTTTCAAACATTTTGTTTAAATTAAAAAACTACTCAATAAAATAGAGGGCATGTAATAAATGAATATATATATATATATATACTAAATATTTAGGGTTTTCAGCTAGCAGCTGTGCTGCCGATTGGTGTGGGTGCCGAAGATCAAGCGTTCCTTTTTCCTGCGCCTGCTGGAAGATTCATCAATGACTTTCGTCCTAGCCCGTTCTCGATGGCTAATGTGCCCGTGCCCTAGGGTTACTTATTGGGATGGTGGATTTAGTTGCTAGGGCAAATTGGTTACCTGACATGCATTTCAAGCGTAGGGTGGGTATAGAGGCACTCAAATCCTTTCACTAAGCTTTAACAAATGCACCTTCACAACGAGAGCTGATCGGAATCAAAGCTATTGCATCATTAAGAGGTGCCTAGCCCTCATACTCTGCAAGAATAAAGTGCAAAGTTTGGCTCAACCCTTTGAATGTACTTTGATTTGAAATTTTTTTATGTAAACTGTCAATGGAAGCCATTAGGAGGTTTCTTAATTGCTTGGGTTTATCTGGATCTTATAATGCAGGGCTTGTCGATTTTTGGCATATTCTTAACAAATTATTCAATGAGGTGGATTATTCTAGATTCTTCTCTAGAGGATCTTACTATATTGATAATTTTCGTATGAAATTACTGAAATGGACAGCATCATTCGGCCCTAAATGTGACTGCCCATTGTTCTAGTTTGGGTTAATATTCCTTTACTTAAAGCCCATTTGATTACGCATTCAATTCTTTACTTGTTGGTATCGTATTTTGGAAAGACATTGAAAGTAAGCTGTGCAATGAAAAATCTTCTCTGTCCCTCGATGGTGTGCATTTTAATTGAAATCGACCTTACCGAGAACTTTGAGACTGAACGAGGATGAAGGTTATTTTCAAGGATAACACTTTGAGACCCTCCGACGTATTACACACATTGTAATAGTATCGGGCTTGAAATGATGAATTGTTACAACTTGCACCCCACCTTAACGATAAAGTGAAGGTAGTGAAGCCCCTCACTACTATTGATAAGAAAAAATAGAAACTAGTGTACATTCCAAAACCTAAATTGATTATGCTGCATGCTATGATGGCATGTGTGTTGGGTGCTTTGGCTACTGCTACTGTTACAGTTAATGAGAGTATCGTCTAGCAGTAGCATGGTGAATACTCTTGTAATTTATCCATGAGGTCCCCTTGTTGGTCGAGTCACTTGTCGTTGTTTGTGAAGCCGAGAGAGTCACGCCTTCGGTGGATATAGGTTTGGCAGAAGGGCAATTGGATGATGATGTTGCAAGTGAGGAAGAGTTGATGTCGGTGTTTGACAACTTCTCTTCGAGTACTGTTAGATAAATGTATAATTCAATTAAAGGGCTGCTGAAGATGCGAGCATAGATGGAGGGTGCCCCAAAAAAGGTTGAGGCATCTCACCCGTGGGTTGTTGCTTGAATAAGCAGGAAGAAGTTGAGCTTGCTTAATGCCTCTTCCATGTTTTCTTAAAAAATGATTAGTATAAAAAATTTCGACCATGTTACCATAAAAATTGAAGCGAATAGTTCAAATGGATTAAGTTTGGGTTGGACAAAGTGGAATCCTATTTTATTAAAATTCAATTTGTTTATAGGCAATGCAGTTTAGCTAATATTCAATTAAAATGTTTTATGAATAAATTTGATTTTTTAAAAATGATGCAGTTTAAATATAGTAATTAGTTTAATTTAGCTTATATTAAAATAAATTGTTTGCACATAAATTTATTTTCTTAGATAATAATTTACATGAATGTTTTAAGATTAGGTTGTTTGAATAATTTAGTTATTCATAAGTCTAACAAAAAAATTAAAATTCAAAATATCCCAAACCGTGATCATTTATGGAATACTTTACTCAAATTGAACTACATGTAACTATGGTTGTTTTTTTTGATTTTGAACACCTATTGTGTATCATCTCTTTTTGTTGCAACCAAAATTAATACATGGATAAGTATGATGATATTACCGTGAATTTTGTAGTTGGACTATTGAGTTTAAATCAATTCATGACACCATTTGGGTGGTTATTGATAGATTATATTGACCCATATCATACCTACTAGATGGATATATGCTATTGAAAAGTTAGCCATTGCAAAATTAACTAGAGTCTATGTATATGAGTTTGATCAATTGTTTTCTGTTGGGAATAGTATTTAGAAAATTGTGGGATTAAAGCAGAAAATCAGCATTACTTTTTATCTACAAATTTATTATTTATCAAAAATAATCATTGAAACTTTGGATGATTTGTTTAGATTATGTGTTTAAATTTGGAGAAGCATATGCTATTGATACCCCTTGTTTATAATAAAAATAATCAATTTAACATTAGAGCATGGCATCATATTAATTCCTCTATGAAGAAAATGTAAAACTCCTTTATGCTTGATTGAAATTGGAGAAAGAAATTTGTACGTGTTGAAGTTATAGGTGGCACATAAAGAAAATCAAATTGATTCATGATTAATTAAAATCAATTCAAGATAAATAGATAGAAGAAATATTATGGTGCAAAGCATAGAGCTTTGAAATTCAAAGTTGGTGAATTTGTATTTGCCAAATTTAGTTATTAATGGAGCTCTTTAGATTTAGTAAATTTAGAAATTAAGTCCAATGCTTTTCAATCTGTTTGAATTCATTAAAAGAGTTGTGAAAATTAAATATAGATTCACTTGTGCATATATAGAGAGTTTATAATGCGTTCCGTATATTCATACTTATAAAGCTTGTGTCTGATGAATCAAAGAATGAACACATTATGTGGTATTTCAGTTGGATCTTTCTTTTGTTATGGAGCTCAAGTGAATTTGGGAAGAATGTAAAATAATTTAGTGGAAATATTGCATTTATATGAGTTTAGTGGTAGTATAATTTATGAGAATATGTTTCAACATTATCTTATTATTGCAATTAAGATTTATATAAAACCGGTTTCTAAATTTTGATCATAATATTTAAATAATAAATTGTAAAATTTCAATTTTTTCATTAACATAAATTATTATTTTTATCTAATTTTGTGGTGGTGGTGATTTTATCACTACTAGTGCTCTTCCCCCTCTCAGTTGTATTGGGATTGGCACAATTGGTAGTATTGATGTTTGCTGCCCATTTCTATCCTGCTTACCCTCTTGCAGCTGAAACAACCATAGTATTGATGCTTGTATTGCCTTCCTCTCCTGTATGCAATTCTTCTCAAACAATCAAGCAATTACAATTAGGTTCTCTTGACAATTTGGAGTAAACTTAAGGATATTGTTTGGAGCAGTATGTATGAAACAAAACTATGATGCTGCTTTATTGGGATTATATCCCTTTAAGATCATAAAATTATGATGTCATATTGACAACCACTCTAATCTAATATTGATAAAGGATTACATGCTAGGCATGTAGTCCTTTGAGATAATGTCTAAAGATTTCCCATCTCACTTGTTAAATTAGTAAATTTATCACCATTATGTGGTAGCAACTTGTTTTTTAGTTATATTTGAGAATCTTAAAGCGATTGGTCATGTGATTAAGAGCTAAGAGAAAAATGTGGGCTTGACTTATTGTCTGTGGTAGTTGTGGCTCTATCACCAAGTGAATTCTTTATTAACTTTATATGAAGGCTGCTCAAAACAGTTGACAGCATCAATAATATGGTTGTGCAGTTATTTTACAGGCAATTTTAGAAATCTCCAAGTCTTGGCACCGTAGACTGGATCCTGTAGTGACCAAATAAATATTCTATACATAACTATTGGGCTGGCTATCTAACGTGAGGAGTGATTTACTATAATAGTGCCTTGATTGTTTTAGTTTAGCCAATTTAGTCTCAAACTATTCTAGTTGCCCAATTTAGTTTGCATCATTTAATTATTTTGAATTTAAGCCTTGACATATTCATTTTTTGAGCAAAATTTAGTTCTTAATTCTTCATTTATTGGGATGAAATTTAGCTTTTAATTAAAAGTAGAGAGACTGTTGATTCGATAGAGTTAACCAATTCACTAAATTGGACAAATCGAATAGTTTAGGACTAAATTATCCAAACAAAATAGTAGCAGGATTTTCTCAGAAAATTTCTTCACAAGCGAATTAGGATGAAGAATCTATTTCATTTAAGGGGGATGAGGTAGCACAACCAAGTAGCAATAAAAGAAATTAGGAAATTTTCTTCAACTGCCAATCAATATAGGACATGCCTTGACAACTAATATAGTCACATTAAAGCCTCTAGGGATTTTCTGGCAATAAATGGTCTAATGCTGAATTGTCGTGCAATCCAAGTCACTAAAATATCTCATTGTAGAAAACTCTACCTAAGTTTCTGGAGACATAACTTTGCGATGGCCCTCAGTCCCAATCTTGTTGTGGAGATGTTGATAGTGATAGTTTTTTCAGAAAGCTTAATGGGTATATATTTATATTCTCTTCCTTTATGTTGTCAACAGCTCGACATTTAAATAAATCATAATTTGGAGGGACGTAGTCATGTCATATGGAATGTCGTATACAAGTTACACCAAAATGTTTATAATATACCATAGAGCAATTGTCATATCGAGGGGTTCAAACCAGCTTGTGTTCTTAACTTTCCATGATATTCATTAATTCAGAAAGATTTTCCTAGTTTGCTTGGGCACAACATTATTTGTCCTCCATATATAAAGCACCTAGTAAAGATAGTTACTAACTCATCCAAGGGCGCTTCTTGATGGATAATCATACATCCACTCTCTTTCTCAGTGGAGCAAATGTTATTTAGATAGTTTAATAACAATTGTACTCTTTGCACTTATAGTTGCCATTTGAAGTAACGCTAGTTGTCGGAGCACAAACTGTTAGCAATCCTTTTTACAGTTTATGGCTCTCCTTGCCCTAGTCTCAACTTTATAATTAACCGGTGGGGTCATGTTCCATAGGAGGCTCTCATGAATCTTTTAAATGAGGTGAGCAAGTAAATGTATTGTAACATAAATTGTAAGCCTTTTCAAAAGATAAACATATTGTTTTGTAAAAGAGAAAATTATCAAAATAGTCTCTTGACTATTGCAAAATATTCAAAGTAATCTTTAATTTTTATAAATGTTTTTTTTTGTCCCTTGACTTTTGTTTAAGTATTTTTTTTAGTCCAATTAACTCACCGGTCGACCACTGATTTAGCTGCCGCTTCCCATTGGAATCAGCCGATGGCTTATAGCTGCCGATTCCAACGAGAATTGACACTTGGAAATGATCGCTGAATCCCACAGTTGATTTCAGCTACAAGTTGTCGATTCTTGCTGCTGGAATTGTTGCTTGCAACTAGAAATGCCTCTAGATTCAACGACCTTTTTTAGCGACTGATTTCCGTTGGATTCCAGCGGGAATCAACCGTTGAATCCAGCGATCGATTTTAGCTGCAAGCGACCGATTCCAGCAGCCGGACTTAGCCGCTTGCATCTGGAATCGACTGCTGAATTCAGTGGCCGACTCCCGCTGGAATCGGTCGCTGGATTCTAGCGACTGATTTCAGCTGGAAAATGCAAATTTAGCAGAAGTAACCGGTGAGTTAACAGGAGGGATAAAAAATACTTAAAGAAAAGACAATGGACCAGAAAATACATTTACAAGAGTTAAAGATTATCTTAAATATCTGGAAGAGTTAAGAGACCATTTTGAAAAAATTCTCTTTTATAAAATAAAAATTAGGTGTCAAAATCTTAAAATTTATTCTTATGACATGAAATGAAATTAGAAAAATTTTGACACAAGTTTCTCCCAAATCAAACTTAAAATAGAAGTTTAGATATTTCTCAAATGAACCCATTATAATTTTTTTTTTCATTGCCTTAAGCATATCATTGCCCTTTCATGCAATAAAAACAACCCCTCAACCAAATGTAAGTCACAACCACTCGAAGGAGAAAAAAAGGGAAAACAAGGTTTCAAACGCAGCAGCCGAGCCCCTCCTCTGTACAACAGTCAACTCCAAGCCACTGTTGACTCCAAGCGCACAACACTCTAGTAGCGCTTCTCCATTTCATCGAACTAGCTTGAATCCTATTAATCACATCGCTCTCTCTAGTTTTGTTGAATGATTGAATTCATGTACTTTAACATCTTGCTCCTCTTGATCACATGGTCTTCAATAGTTATGTTCTCGAGATTAGGGCTTCTAATACCATTAAATTTACACTTCATATATTTTACTTTAGATCTATGAACACAAAAAATTTTGAATTCTAAACCAATCCTCCATAACTCAAGTTTTGCTTTAACCCATCTCTAGTGTTATTAAATAAATTGAATATTATCTCCAAATAGCATGCACCAAAGAATCTCTTCTTGAATGTGCTTAGTAAGAACATCCATAATTATAGCAAAAAGATATGGGATGAGGGTTGAGCTTTGATATAATCTATTATAAATTGGAAAATCAGATTCTTCATCCATAATTGCAATTAAACACATGTTACAACCCCATTTTACTTATCTCTAATAACATTAATATATGCAACACAAATTTCTTCTCTTCAAAGCTCTAAAAAACCTCTTTTGGTACTCTATCATAAGTCGTGTGAAGATCATAAAAATGAAATAAAGATCTTTTTTTTATCTCTAAATTCTCTATCAAACTCTTAAATATGTATGGTTTCCATGGTAGATCAACCTGCCATAAAAGCAAATTTATTTTGAGAAATGCAAGTGTCTTTTTATAATCTATATTCTATTACTCTCTCCAATGGTTTCAAAAGTACGACGCATTAACTTAATTTCTCGTAATTAGCACATGGAGCATCACCTTTATTCTTGTAAATAGGCATAGCAATACTCTTTATTCTTGGTTATAGATCATTTTGATTAAAAATAATATTCCCCTTAAATGATGCGTTAAATTTATTTTTTTAATTTATATTTTAAACTTCAGTTATATACATTGTTTATTGCACAATTGCACACCTTGATGCACACGTTCACAAATATTTTGTGTAATTTATTTCTATAAAAAATTATCGCACAATATTAATATACATACTAGGCTTATCATGCTGATTGATATTCAAATTTCACCGAGATAACAATATGAAAGCTGATGTATTTGCTTATATTGGGGATTATTACCGAACCCTCGATCCGTCGCAAGCCGTCAATCAGGTATCCCTCATCCTCTCCCTTACATTCATTGCATGCCTCCGAATCTAATTGCAACTCGTATGAATCTCGACGGATCATTGATCGATCGGACCCGATCGAACTCGATCAGGTCCGATCGACCCAAATCGGAAAGCAATTGCTCTCGGGTCCACCGTTTGCGCGAACGCCCGTAAGGCTTCCCCTAGGGTTAGGTCTTGGCTCAAGGTCCGGCCACCCCACCGTGCGTCCCGACTCCCGTCGGGTAGAGCCCGATGAGCTCTACTCGATTCCGGGTGGGCCGGGGTCCCTCACCGCCGGGAAGGGGGCGAATCGGCGAGCCCTAGCCGGTACACTTCAGGAATCCGAGGAGGAAGGTGAGGAGGCGTGGGCCGGGGCGGGTCAGCCCGACCCGCCCATTTTCGCATTCGGGCCGCCACGCGTCAGCAGTGCGTGCGCCGGGTGGGACTCACCTCCCGCGGAAGATTTAAACGCCACGGGGCCCACGCTTGCGAGCCGCGTCAGCCGCAGGACCCAACGCAGCGGCCCGCGTCCAACCCTGGGCCGCCACGCGTCTTGGCGGGCCTCGCCATCTCTGCCGCGTCCAGTTAGAGCGTGCCACGTGGCAGTGGGCCCCGCCGCCATGATTTTCCTGCAGAAATAATTATTACATATATATATATATAGATATAAACAGATTATATAAATATACTTAGATATATATATATATATATATATAGTATATAGGTATACATATAACTATAATCAGAGAATTTGGGATTAGTCTATATACAGCAGAAGATAAATTAATTATAAGTAGTTAGTTAACAGCAGGTTAATTAGATTTAAGGATTTATTAGTCTAATGACTTTATACGGCAGAAGATAAATTAATTATCTGATAATTATTAATTAGGTCAATTAAATTAATGATTAATATTAAAATAGTGAACAATAAAGGATAATTTAAGGTAATTAGGATTAATATATCTTTGATAGTGACCTAGTCAATTTATCTTTTGGCATTGCTATTGTAGATGGGGATGAGCTGTGTGTTTGTTCATTGTGCTTAGCATGGTGTGCAGCTTGATGACAATTGTTTTCTCCTTCTTATCTGTCTTAATATTGCAGTGTGTTTATCAGAAACTTCTGTTATCAGGACCACTGAATTTGGTTAGTTTGATGCAGTTTTGACGCAAGGTAACTTGCAAGGTGTTGCAAGACGAGCTCTTAGCAAAATGCGGTTATTATCTTGTATTTGATTTGCTATTTCTAGTTTGGTAGGCTTGTATCTTGATTATTTTTTTCTTTCGTTTTATTATTAGGTTTAATTATTATTTTTGGCTATAGTTTGCAAAGTTGGGTGTTGCTATGTTAATAACTGATTCTACCAATTCCTACCTTTTTATAAATTCGTTTAAGTAGTTAAGAGTAGTTCAGTTCAAATCTTACTGAGTTTGAATTTCTTAGTATGATGTAAATAGATTGAAAGAGTGTGGTGATGCATTTTTAGAATTTATCTTGGTGTGTTCTGTGAAGAAAACAAAGTTCAGGGATTAAAAATTAAAAAAAATGGCATAATTTATTGTTATAACTGCATTCATCGGTTATCCAGAGTGGGAGCTGAAGACCAGCCAACAAAAAATCGGTTGCATTAGAATAATTATGACATTAATTTTTTTTTGATGAATTCAATTTGTGCAATTTCCAGCTTATTCTGGCTCATTTTTTGTCTTTTAATTTTATTTTCCTTAAAATGCAGGTGTGTGAAACTTCAGAGCATCCTTTGCCGTGATGAAATTTTTGTAAGTAGAGAAGACAACATTGAGTAGATTGTTTGCAGTAGTGCTCTTAGTAAGTTTTGATGTGAATTATCACAATTTACCAACACAAGGTTTATAACTATCTAAAAATGAAACCAACTTACTAAAATCTTTGGTATTCGTGCCAGGACCAGTTCTGTATTCTTGTTCTTATGGTGCTAGGTTTCATTTACCTGCTTGAAATGATTAAAGAGTGGCATTTTTTTAAAAGATTCAATGTTACTAGGAATAGAAAACAGTTAAGAGGAACTAGTCCGAGTTGGGGTAGGTGTGAAGGAGAAGAAAAATTATTATACCTTTATCTGGGGATTGAGCCACTTCAATGCTTATTCTTAGATATGGGAGTTTAAACTTTTCTACGATAGAAAGAAAGACTTGATCCTGTTTTGTGTCTTAATTTGACGCTGAATTGTGGAACAAAGTGAAGCGAGGCATTGAAATTTATGCATGATGCAAAAATTTTACTGAAATATGGTTAGCAATGATTACTACTGCATCAACCCTGTTATGATTGGAATCATGATTCTTTGAATTTTAAACTAACAAGAGTAATTTGAACCTGACTAGCAGCTGTTTGTACAGCAGATCTGGCAATCTATTACAATTGCAACTAATGTAATTTTAAGGATTTGTCTTTAACCATTGTATGAGCCTTTTGATGGAGATTTGGCCGAGGCTGCTTAAGTCGCTAACATGGGTGATCAAAGTTGTTACTAAGGTCGGGGAAGACAACTTATATCTTTGTTAGGGAGGAGTCTACTCAAATATTTTAGAATAGGAAGAGGAACTCTCTCATTCTTTTATTAGAGCGATTAAAATAATCTGTTAGAGTAAACAGCAAGCAAACAATAAAGATAAAACACTCTACAAACCACAGCACAAAGACACAAGTTTTGTATGAAAAGCCACAAAAAAGGAGGAGAAACGATTGCACTTTAGAAACAGAAGAAGAAAAAAATTACAAAGAAAATTGCTGCCCTACATCCACTCAAGCTAAACATATATATATATATATATATATATATATATATAAGTGGATTAAAGCGCTGAAAACAATGCAAAATTACAAATATGCAAATGCATTGAAAACAAAGTAAACAATGGGGCATTAAGGTGCTGCCTTCGGGGATCTGTTTGTGAAGTATGTGTTAGGCTCAAACCAAATTTTAGGCATACTCCAAATAAAATTCAAATGAGTTTACTCCAATGAAGATAGTGGAGGTTCATGCATTTTGCTAAAATTTTCTTTATATATTAATCTAATATAAAATTATTGCCCAAATCCTAATCATTACAATAAAATATCATTCACTCCACTCCATTCTAACATCCTAAAATATGGTGAAAATTTATGAAAAATGAAAATTGGATATTAATTTATTAAACTATATGGTTGAAGTTAAGCAATATTAATTCTACGTAAGAGCAATATATTAGGGCAATCTCCTAGAATTTTATTAGAAATATAAGTACAAATAGGTATTGGATGGTAACCATAAAAAAATCAAATGTTAAAAAAATAAAAAATAAAAAACTAAAAATGCAAAACAAGAAAAATAGTTACCAAGCCCCCAAAAATTCTCACAAAAGAATAGTCAAATGGAGAAAAGAAACACAAACATAAGAGCAATCGTGATCCTCTTCTTATGCTTCGGGGTCAACTCTTCCTTTTCTTCTTTGAAAATACCATGAAAATTTATTTGAAGAGTTAGAGCTCTTCTTTGATTGAAGTTTGTTGGAACTAACCCTCCTCCAGATTTTCAAACTCACTTTCATGATTCCTCATCAGAGTCATTATCATACACTGTATGAGTGGATGATTGAATTTGTTCATATGTTCGCCAAATTCACTCGTATGACATTCTTTGCCAAGAGGCTGGAGACCCATCATCACCTAGACTGTCTCAACGTCATCTCACAATGTAACTTGTATCTCCCTAGACGGCCTTGGAGGAACTTTCTCTATAAATTGAGTTGATTTTAGGAAAATCCCTGCTTTCTTCTATATATATATATATATATATATATATATATTAACAAGTTAACTTGCTGCATTTTATAACGAAGAACAAGGCATACAACAAGGAGTTGGTGACCTTCAAACATGAAAACACGATAAAAAAAGACAAAATGGATACCAAACTCTGATAAAGGATTCCAAAAGGAAACCTCAATTAACATTGAATATCATCGCGGTAGAGAAACAAAGCTCCCAGTAGGAAATCTTATCTCTTCCTCAACTTGTACATTGAATTCTTATTAGATATAGAGCTTTTACCTTTTTTTTCTCCTTTCTTGTCCTCTTATTGCAAGCGTTGAAATCAATCAATCTCTCAAAGTCTAAAAGATTATCATTTGATTCTTCCTTGGAAACCACCTCATTGATTTTATTAGACTAGCTTTTGTAATCCTGTAGAAAAATAATTTGAAGCCCTTCCCTTACAACCTGGTGATACTTCTCCGCATGCGAGTTAAGGTTAGAATTGACCTTATCATTATGTGACCCCAATGTATGAGAAGGGATTTTTTGTCTAAATCTCTCATGCGAAGGGCAATAGGATTTTCATTGATATACTTTAAAGCTCTTCTGAGTGAACTCTCGTCATCATCCACAAAGATAACATCAATCTCCGCTTCACCCTCCTACTCATAATATCAGCTGCCTTTAAAAGCAACATATAAAGCCTATGTGAGGACCACAACTCATAATTTGCAAGGTACCCATCGACACCAAAGGGGTCTGACAGCAAAGATATGTCAAACACCGAATAATCGACCACTTTGATTGCCTAAATCTCTTCATTCGAGATTCCATTTACATTATCCATTCGATCATCTCCATCAAGTCTATGTCCCTTAGGATCTCCAAAACGTCTAAGGCACACTTCTTGAGAGGCTTGAATAGCACTCTAGTCTACAAAGAACTGCCCAAACAAGTTGTGAACATTTCAATTTGTGTAATCATCAGCCTCTGATGGATGATGGAATGGATCAAAGACAGCCAGCTGCATACCATTGCCAATCGAAGAGATAGACTCAACACCACACATCCCCGGATTTGGGCTGGTTGCATCTGGGTCCATTGTTATTGATCCATTGCTTGCACCACCATGCAATGAGGTGGGGTCCCCATCTCATCCCCAATGCGCTCTAACCCTTTTTGACAGTTAATTTAACCTCCTCTTCACCCACCGTTGCATCTAGGATGGGTTCAGATTGCGTGGCTGAACCCCAAGGGGCTTCCTCCGGCTGGGGTACGGGAGGATTCACTACCAGATCAATCACATGAGGAGCTGAAGCTCCCTTAACCCCCATAGTGTTATTTTTAGGCACATAAACAAATTTAGTATGAACATGTCTAGCAACCAATAAATGATTCTTAATGAGAGCTCTTACAGATTCCTTAGTAATATATCAATATTGTGACCCAAGATACCACAATGCTTGAAAAATTTAGGTAAATTCTTTAAAATCACTTTTTGGGTACAAATAGACATTGGATGGCAACCATTAAAAAAATAAAATTTTTAAAAAAATTTAAGTAAAAGCTGAAAATATAAAAACATGAAAAAATGGTTAGTAATCCTCCCAATGTCGCTTATAAAAGAAGAATCAATTAAAGAAAAAAACACAAACATAAATGCAATCACGACCCACTGCTCATATTCTAGGGTCAGCTCTTTTTTTCTTTGATAGTAATATTGTGAATAAATTTTACTAGAACTAAACCTCTTCTTTGTCTAAATTATGTTGATGCAAACCTCCTTTAGATCTTCAAAACCATTCTCTTTATACATTTGATCCTCATCAAAATCATATCACACATTGTATGAGTGGATTGTTGAATTTCGTTCGTATGTTCGTCAGAGCCACTCGTATGGCTTTCATTGGATTGGAGGCTCACCCTGGGAAGTCTCGACATTATCTAGCATAGAAACATGTACGCCTCCGAAAGGCCTTGGAGGAACCTTCTCCATAATTTGTCTGATTGCGTTAATTATTTGGGAAATCATAGCTTTCTTCCAAAATTTTATTAAAATTCTCAATCAAAATGGATTGATGTATCATTTAGCTTCATCTGGTCATGTAAGAGATTGTCAATAGAAATAGATAGAAGGAAATTGAAGATAGGTCCATCATTGCTTCCGTTTATGACAAACCCCTTTTCAGCATTGGTGGCCGCATCAAAATTTTGCTCAGCTGTGCTGTCCGCAACAAAGGTAACATCAACGTCTCTTTCCTTGGTATTTCCAACGTTAGTGATCAAATTGTTGCAATCCTCTACCTTGGCATATGTTCCACCACAACCGATTCAATGATTTCTTGAAGGTTTTTGTCCGATATATCCCTTTGACGCTTAGGAACATTAATTTGTTTGCTTGACTTGGTCTTCTGCACAATACATTCCCTTGAAACACTGATCTCTTAAGTGAGGGTGCAATTTGAAACATGAAGTATTTTTGTGACCAACTATTTTACAAGTAGGTACAATATAGAGGTAAATTTTCAAAAACAACTTCCTTGAAGTATCTTTCATTTTCACTCCCAATTCAAATAGTGGATTCAAAGATTTTCGTTATATCGGCTTTAACCAAAAACTGAGCTATAGACGGCTAGAGGATATTAGCTACCACATAGTCTACCTTAAGGGGTTTCTTAAAATAAGACCCCAATGAAAAAAGAATAGAATGAGTGATCAAATGGACCTTATGCAGTAGAAATTTATTCAAACATGAACTATAGGAGATTCTTGTTTCAGATCAAAGGATGTGATCCATTTAAATAGTATGAATATTTTCAATGTATTTGAACCACGAGCAAATAATCTTGTATAATCTAGCTCATTAGAGCTACAACAAAGGTAATTTTTTGAAGACAACTTTCTAGAAGTATCCTTCATTTTCACTCCTAATTCAGATATTTGATTCAAAGGTTTTCGTCATATCAACTTTAACAAGAAAACAGATAGCTGTTGTCGAAGGATTGGCAATAACCGCAGGAACAGACAAATTGGATCGAAAAAGAACATATATGATGACTACAACATCATGGCCGCCGACGCCAGAGAGGAATGGTTGCTGAAAGGATCATATAAACCCATGGAAACCATGGTTGAATCCTCTTGCAGCTGCGATGGCAAGGCTCTTAAGGAGGAGGTATCACCCAGGAGTCAACCACGCCTGGGCCACAAAGTCGACGCCGAGCGAACGCCTGGAGAAAAGGCAGCGAACCTGCCTATGTGTGTGCGTGGGCGCGTGCGTGGGCGCGTGCGTGCATATTAGAGGAATTTGTTGGAATTTTATTAAGCTGTGTACAGACAAATATTGAAATCTAATAATTAAGAAATAAAAATAAAAAACAAAAAATTCAAAAGCATTAAAAATACTTACCAATTCCCCTAAAGATTCCCACATAAGAAGAATCAATTTAAGTAGAAAAACACAAACGCAAGTGCAATTATGACCTTGCTCATGTTTTTGTGTCAGTTCATTTTTTTCTTTGATAATATTGTGAAAATTTCTTAGAAGAATTAGTGCCATTCTTCTTTGTCTGTATTATGTTGAAATAAGCCTCTTTAGATCTTCAAAATCATTTTCTTCGTACAGTTGATCCTACTCAGTAAAATTATCAGACATTGTAGGATTGAAAAATGGCCATCGAACCCCTGTGGATTCTCCTTGACAAAGAATCAATTAGACAACAAAAATATAAGCGTGAGAGCAAATGTACTCTTGCTTCAGGATCGACTCCTTTTTTCTTTGATAATATCATTAAATTTTTTTGAGTACGAGCATTTTTTCTTTGTTTGGAGTCTGTTGGAGCAAACCTCCTCCATGACTATAAACTCATTTTTGTCAAACAAAGGTTCCTCGTCAGGGTCATTAGATATTGTTGGAGTAGATGACAAAAACTCTTTTGTATGTTCGCCAGATCCACTCGTATGACATTCATTGGTGTGAGGCTGGAGACTCTCCACCACCTGGACTGCCTCGTCATCATTCAATATATAAACTTGTGCTCTATGGAAGGCTTTGGATAGACTTTCTCCATGAGAATCTGCCTGATTGCGTTGACTTTAGGAAAATCTTAGGTTTCTTCTGAAATGTTATTGAAATTCCCATTGAAATTTTGAATTGATGCATCATTCAACTCTATATGGCCATGTAAGAGACTGTCAATAGCAGTAGATAATAGGTAGTTGAATAAAGATCCAACATTGCTAAGGAAACATCAAACGGCTCATTAATTGCCACTACAACCGGTGTATTTCCAACATCATAATTCTTGCAATCTTCAACATTGGCATTTATTCCCACACAAACCGGTTCGATAATTGTTTGAAGGTTTATGCCCGACTTGACCATTTGACTATTGGGAATATATTTGTTTGCTCAACGTAATGTTTATATTTAGGTTCTTTTAGATGTAGGTTTGATCAAAAGTTCAATCATATAAGACATTGAATCAATTCTGAGGGTATTCCCAAGGTTAGATGAGCGATCCCTAATCTTATTGAGCCATATTTGATGATGTCGAGTTTTTTATTGTCCAAACTACCCTTCCAAAGTAGTACAAATGGATATTGAATTCCCTAGCTACCTTCAATCCGGGAAATTCCACTTGACTATCCCTGTTCATTTAAATGAACGATAGAACAACTTGCATAAGTTTTTCCAAGCTTGAGCTGCGTTTAGGCACTCTGCAGTGGATAGTCTTGATGGTGCATATTAAATTAGAGGATCACGTGACAGCTGGCAGGGGTAGATGAATATCTTCCTAATGGTGTCTCCACATAGGCTTTTGCAATAGAGCAAATTGCTCTTTAGTAGAAAGCCATAAAATACATGTACCGCACTAGGACATGTGGAGGACTCCTTTTTGCACTTACAAGTGCCTAATTCATTGAAGACATGCTAAATTAGTTGAGGTTGTAAATGCTGTAAAAATTTTGATTTTGTCTTATTTGGGGTTTGACACTTTATTCAGTTCTTCGAATTCTTATTTCTAGGGTTATTTCTTGTCATTTTCTTCTTTAAGATTCCACTATAAAATTCGTTTTTGCAAGTTAATGAGAAGATGATGTGATTCTATATGTGCTTATTAAGCTTATCATGTGTTGTTTGAGAATCATTTACCCTTATGCTTGTGATTGTAGCTTGTCTCATAATTGAGCCTAATGATTATGGATTCTATTTCTAGTGTCTATGTGTTTGCTTTTTTGAGCTAATGTGATGCTAAATGAGGTCATGATTAAAGGATTCAAAGGTCTTTTAATGGTGTTGACTAGAGGCGGCTACAAGATTCAAGGTGAGCTCGTAGAAAAAAGGTGAGCTGGTAAAGCACTTTAGATGGCATCTCACCAAGACCAAGTGACGAGAGCATTTTCAGTAGTGTGATAGCATAAACCCAATAAATTTCCATGGAGATGAAATCTGTGATATGCAAATGCAAGTCTAGATGCACGTGCATATACAATTTTTGCAGCAATTTCAACTCAAGCTATTGCAAAGGTAGACTCATTTGCAAGAAGTATCATTGAGTCAAGCAAAGAGTGGCGCTGAGGAAGAAAACCTCAAGGAACTTCAAATTGTGAAGAAGATTGGATGTGAAGAACTTTTGTTATAGGGATGAAGATTGATATTCTCCCTTATAATAGAACACTTGAAGCTGTGCTAATTGACTGGTTGATGGATCAGTTATAAGGATATTTCTATCTTCAAGACTATGCCGACATGAAGAAGATTGACATGCCAGTTGAAGCTGTTTTAGCATGCTCTGATGTAGTGGGATTCAATGATCAAGAGTTGTTGAGTGAACCTATGATGGGCCAAGTGTATAGACTCATCAATGAATTCTGAAAAATGGATTATAGGAATGAGTGATTGGAGAAATGGTACACTCTTTGTGAGAAGAAGATCTAATACATTTAGGAATATACCTTCGAGTTCAAAAAGTTGGCTATGATTTTGTCACTCACTCAAAAACGTCAATGTATTTACAATTTGGATTACCAATTTAGTGTTGAGTTATGTCAACATGATGGGTTTTTTTGTTGTTGTAGATTTGGACTAAGTGAGTAGTCTTGCTTTGATTACTGAAAAGAATTTGAGGAACTCAAGGTTGGGTCTTGAGTAAACTCAGGAAAAGGACCACTGATCATCAGAAGCAGCTTGGAAGTTTAATACTTAAAATAGTTGGAAGAAGATTGATCATCCAATTTGAGACAAGACTTGGGGTAAGCTAAAGGGTGTTGTCCAACTAAGTATGTATTGTAAGAAGCCTGTTTATGATGAGTTTTGTTGTTGGAAGAATAGCCCCTGATTAACGTTGAAGACCAAGCAATAGAAGAATAAGAGGATCACCACGATGGCCACCTTTCGCTCTAACTAAGGGTAAATCAATATGATTCAATTTTATCCTTGATGGCAATACGAAGGGGGTAACTTTGCATCAGATTGATGATCTCAAGAGTCTTGAGAAATATCTTAGAAAAAGTATCAGTGTGAACACTTTTTCATGACTTCTTAGCCATATCCACTTAGATGAATTAAGTAGGTTATGTCCCCTCAAGATCTTTATCAAGCCAAAATACTTTGACAAGGTGTCGTGTGACACTGTACCCTTGGACATTTACCAAGTTAAACTCGGGAGTCCTTTTTTGTGGGATAGAGAGGCTATTTATTTGAAAAGACAGCAATATACAATGCTGAAGGACGTACGTATCACTTGTATTGTGACAAGATGGATCAAACTGCCAAGATAGCTACAACAGCCATTGTGAAGAGAACATAACATACTTTCCAGAAGCATGTGTTGGTGTTTCCCTAAGTTGCTGAATCTCCAAGTTATACATGAAATAATTTTGCATCATCCACTTATGAAGTGAGAAAATCTTCAAAAAGATTTGGTATGGAGGGCCAAGAGATAAAGATTATCTCAACTTGTTGTTGAATGGCTCTGCCAACAAGAGTTGACTGTTGCTGTTTAGTCGAGAGCAACATATGAAGAAATTCCACAAGAAGTGTTCGGAATTTTTTGCAAAACTCAGAGGGATATCGTTTATTTGAGTTATTAAGCACGAGATCCAATATACTATGATGCTACGATGCTTAATTTGTGTACGTAAAAGAACTCAGTTCTATATAATGAAGAGATAAAGAAGCAAGTAGCTTAGCTACCTGAACAAGGGATGATTTGGCCAAGTGTTTTTCTATGCAATTCACTTATTGTGATGATGTTAGAGTCTAATGATTGGTGTATGCATATAAATTACTGAGCATTGAATAACATTACAATAAAGAATCACTATCCTTTGCCTCAATTAGATTATTTATTGAATTAGCTAAAGTCGGTACAGGTATTTTAGAAGATTGATTTGAAGTTCATATACAAGTGTGAATGTACTCTTAAGACACTTGAAACATAACAATTGAGATTGGCAAGGGTTGTTTGAATGGCTAGTGATGCCATTATGTTTATGCAACACTCCTGTGACGTTTATGAAAATAATGATGGAGAAACTATGATCACTTCTTTAAGGTTTTGTTCTAGTGTATCTAGATGATATTTTATTTTCAATTCGGGTGATGAAGGGCATTGGAAACACCTTGATCCTGCGATGCTGGCAATTTGAAGCAAGAAGCTATTTTTGAATGAGAAGAAGTGACATCTTTAAGAGATCTTATTGTATGTGTTTCGATTGGGTGAGGGGCTATCAAGATTGATTCCTCCAAAATCTGAGCCATTATCGAGTTGTTGAAACACACGAATGTGATAGAAGTCTCAAGTTTTATCATAGTATTTACTACATCTGCACGTTTATTAAGTACTTTTCTATGATTGATACACCTCTCTTTTGACTGACCAAGAGTAGGCATAAATTTGAGTGAGGTAAAGAAGACAAAACGATATTTGTGGAACTCAAGTTGAAGGTCATGTGTAAGTAATGGCCTTGTTTGACTGATAGAAGTTATTTGAGATAGAAGTTGATGCTTCAATCTTTACATTAAGCACATCGTTATTCAGTCAAGTAAGTCGATTATCTATTAATTATCTTATCTACAATAATGAATTATTAGCCTTTCATCAGGCAATTAAGTGTTGGAGACGTTGGATTCTCGAAAGGAAACTTTTGTCAATATTGACTATCAACCACTATGTTACTTACAAGCCCAATCAAAGTTAAAGAAATCTTGAGATAATTGTTGATGAGTTTTTTTCAACAGTTTAATCTGGTGATCAAGTACAAAATGGGTTTACACAATAAGATAGCCAACTTATATCCCAACCTCCAATGATGTTGATGACCATTATGCAGTTCAACAATGATTTTTCTAAGTATTATTAGGATGAGATTGTTGAAGACCCAATTTTCTTGGGCATATAGAAGTTTTGAGTGACCATTAAAGGTTGTCAAGTAATGAATACGAAACAAATGGAGTTTGCACGTCGGGGAAATTATTTTTACCAGAGGAAGATGTTGTGTGCAAAGAGGTGCTGGTTGAGTACAGGGGATTAGTCAAGTGCATAACTCAATGTTAGCCAACCATTTTGGTGTTCAAAAGAGTTTTTTAAACCATCAAAGGTATATTTATTGGCCAAGGGTGCACACTGTGTTGCTCGACAAAGCTCTCCAACTGGAAGCAAGGTCTACTCTTATCCAGGCTAAGTCGACCTTGGGAGAGTATCTTTATTGACATTTTGGGGTGTTTGCCTATGACTTGATGATGTCAAAATTATATCCTTGTGGGCATAGTTCGATTTTCAAAAATGGTCATCCTAATGCCATGTATGAACTAGTTTTGGGAAAAGTTGTTGAGCTATTTTTTAAGTACATGTGGGCACATTAAGGAGTGTTATTTTATTATGTCAGAGTGATAGTGGGTTCCCTAGTAACTTTTGGAAGACTTTGGTTAATAAAGGGAACATAGCAAAAAAAGCACAAACTTTCATCTACAAGTTGATGATCAGACGCAAGTTATCAAACGAACTATAATTTATTTTCTCATCGGTTTTCATAGTTGGAAGTCTAAGACTTGGGGTGAGAATTTTTTATACATTTAGTAGGCATTCAACTGAGCCATCTATGGATCCACATCGATAAGTCTGTTTTACTAGCAATCCCATTCGATATGGAACTGATAGCTAAGTATCATGGATCACTTGATGAGATTAATTGAGCATAGAAGTTCATATAGAACATTTAGGCAGTGCATTCAATGGCAAAAAAACAACTTAAAATAAGTCAACAATGGTACAAAGAGTAACACGACTGCCATGGAGCTAAGATGATCTTTTTAGTCGAAGACTTAGTTTGGTTGCACATTAGCTAGGAGTAACTAAAGGGAGACAATTCTTATTTCTAGGGTAATTTTTTGTCTTCTTCCCATTCAAGCTTTTCTTTTAATTTTCATTGTTGCATGTTAATAAAATAAATCTTTCGCTATGATTCCATATGCGCCTTTTGAGCTTGCCATGCATTGTCCTAGTTCTCTTCATCCCTTGTGACTATGATCGTAGCTTGCTTTCCAATCAAATGTAGTGATTATGGATCTAGGGTTGATACTTTTGAATAGCCTTTCCTCGATAGTTATTATCCTTCACATTTGTGGAAAGCACTCTCAATTAAGGAACTTTAATGGGTTCAAAATTTGATTGCCATTTGTATATAATGTTAAGTGGGTAGCAGATCTAATCTACATCTTATGGTTTTGTTCTTTAATGTAAATCCCTAAATTTTGGGTGTCAACGTTAGTGTATTAAATAATTATGCTTTCAAAATGATTAGCAAACATATGCTAAGTCATCTCATATTTCTCTAGCAACTTAAAGGTAAAAGGGTTAATTGTTTTCATTTCATCAAATAATTTATATGTATAAAAACATGATTTTTTACTGATCATATGTGCTAGACTTGATAAATAATTGCTTGATGCATTACATGATTATTACTGTTCACAATTTTTTGTTTTACACCACAAAGAATATCTAAGATGCATAATAATTCCTATCTATAAATTTAATTTATGAAATTAGTTTTGTTTAGTGGGCCAAAATTTAATTAAGAGATTTGGGTATACATTCGTTGGATGGCCAAAATTTTGATTCATTGAACTTGTTAACATTTTCCAACTTAGATTTATTGGGGCTTACATTTTTAAGTGGTTTTAAATGAATTGAGATGGGGCTTACATCCATATGAAACCCCTAGTTTAATCAGAATGAGGTTTATGCCCATTGAAGGCCTAAAAGTTAAACATACAACATACAAATTGAGAAATGCTTAATAAGGAACTTGGATTGTTTTCACTATATTCTATGGCTATCTTTTTTGCATATTTTGATTTGACATACTTGTTATTTCAATGACAATTTTTTTAATTAGTTTGGGTGGAGTTTGCATTCATGGAATGTTCAATAAAATAAACTTGACCCGATGAGTTTATTGGCTTTTATATTTTTCATTGATTGAGTTGGCATGCCATGCTTATTGGCTTTGTGCCTACCAACTCTTAATTGAACCGTTGCTTGCATTAAGCATGGCCAGGGGTTGAATTTGGTTGAGAAAGTTTAATTTGGACTGAGAAGGGTTGGGCATTCCAATTACTTGGCTCTACTTGGCCAATAGTATGAAACATCTTGAAAGAGAGAGGTGAGAAAGGGGATAAGGAGAGAAAGCTTTTTTAATTGATCTATACACAAATACACTACATCCCCGTGTATTTATGCCCTTATGCTAGGGTTGTTAGGAGTTAGTTATTTAGTTGTTCTGTTTTCATCTCCTCATAAGCTGACTATTTCATTGGAGAGTTAGCTTATGTTGCAAGTCTAAGCAGGTGTAAGTTGATCCTTGGATGGAATGTTGACATGTGTAATCACTATTTGTAAGATAGCTTCTGATATAATAGCAATTAACTTTTACATGCTTTGGTGGGTGTGAAAGATGAGATTGTTGGCTAAGGCTATGGTTGAAATATTATGTCAGTGAACTGGTGTAGGTTGGGTGATGTCGATGGCAATTTCTGTAAGAAGATGATGAAAGCAGATAACTTTGCTGGTTGTTGCTAGCAAGGGTCATGTATTCATCTTACATAGATGACCGGGTGATTGTTGTTTGTTTTTGGACTCTAGGATATGAAGGTGTTTTCAAAAAAAGATGCAGTACCTCGTAGTAGATTTTCTATCAATGATGTCACTTGCCCAATTTGAGTCGAAGTATGCATTAAGGGTGTACTTGCCTTTATTATTGAAAGCCTTAGATTTGGTGTGCCTTTTATGTGTTAGAGAATTCTCTTAAAGGAGAGTGTATGTTTAGAAGGTTATGCATGCATTGATAGACTTTATTAATAGTGAGTGTGATATCTAGTTTGTTTATTGTGAGATACTGATGAGAGCATGCGAGGTGAAGAAAATGAGAAGAACTAGATAAGTTGTATGAAATTGTGCTTTCTGTCTTTTGCTAGAATGTAGGAGTCAGTTTGTAGTTGGTAAGCCTGACTTTATTGAGTAGTTGTAAAATATACTGAGATTGATGAATAAGAGATCGTGAGAGGTGATACTAAGCTAAATTCCAAGAAAGAGGTTGTGGTAGCTTTGATTCTTCATAGTGAATTCTCGAGATAATGCATCAATCAAAAAATAATATGCTGTTTACTATTGCCGGATACAAATATAGCATCCCCACATAAATGAGGATGTGTGTGGTGACTATCTTACCAACTTTCCTTTTCTCAAACTGCTTCGACTCAACTTCGAGTCTCTCTTCCTGCTCCTTGTTTCTTCCTCCTTGCTTCTTCCTCTATTTTCAACATTCAAGACTAGTTGTAGAGGATTTGCCACCTTATTTCCTCTTTGCCTCTTCATTTAGGATCAGCTTGACCACATCGGCGAACTTCAAAGTTTCAGCTTTTGTTGAGTTGTTCACCACCATTAATAAGCATTACAACTTTCCGACAATGAAAATAGCTGTTCCAAAGCTTATACCTCATCATTGAACTGGACGTTCATCAAGCTCAGTTGGCTCGTGACGGCGTTGAAGCAGTTTATATGCTTCGTCATTGAGCCTTAGTCTGCCATCTTTATATTAAATAACCTCTTCATCAGGAACATCTTGTTTGATGCCGAGGGCTTTTCATACATCCTCACCAAGGCAACCATCAGATCTATTGTGGTTTTTTTCGTTCACAATACTGAATGCCACAGATGAAGTCAGGGACAACCAGATAATTCATAGGGCTGTTTTGTATCGAATTTGCCAATTTTTATTGTCCATCTCTTGTGACTTCACAATGCTGAATGCCACAGATGAAGTCAAGGACAACAGATCTTTTATCTGCATCTTCTAGAACATAGTTCATTCCATTAAATTTTTCCATGTGTTTCATTTCTATTATCATAGTTTCTACTCGAATGAACCACAATCTGGTTTGATTCTATTTTTTGTGATTTGAGTGCCAAACTACATTGTAGTTCACCTTGTCAAGCACAGATAAGGAAGTCACGAAAGCTTTGAGGGATTCTTTGGCTTTGTTGCCTTTGAGAGCACAAGCAAGACACAAATTAGGAAAAGGATACAGGTATCCACAAGCACGCATATATTTTTATGTGAATAACTTCAAGAATATGGAAAAATCACTGAGCCATACCACAAATATTTTACTATAATAACAAGAAAAAGATACAAGAGAGATCTGACTCTCTTCAGAAGTTCTCAACCCTTTCCCAACCCTCTCAAAGCTTCTTCCTCAAAGAACATAGCCACCAATTCACTCAACATTTACAACACAACACACAACTTGCACTTATGTCCATAGCTTGTTTCTATCTCATAAACAAAGGCAAAGATGCATTTAATGTTCCATAAGAATACGACAAGACAACTCTCAACATGATTCTAGAACCCTTGCACATTGGTCATGTGCCCCCAAGCTTCATTTGGACCAGCCAAATGTCCAATTAGACGGTCTCAGCATTCAATTTCAACTCATAAATTCGCATTCGCCATATGGCACCTAGGTGCACCTAGGCATCGGGCTTTATGGTTTCTTCGGCTGACTAGAGATACACAGGGCGTCTGGGTGTGCTTAAGTGCCCATGTTTCTATCTTTCCTTCAGCTGAATTGGCTTGTTGATAATTGAGCGCACCTAAGCGCCTAGGTTACTGTCTCTGGCTTTGTTGTCTAAAGAGGGTCGACCCCTTTGGGCACGCCCAAGCACCCATAGGTTAGCTCACTGCATTTATGCTTGGGTGCGCTTAAGCGTTCAAGCCTTAGGTTCTTGCTGACTCCAGGAATAACCCTCAGTGCTTGGGCATGCCCAAGCATTGATTTCTTTGCCCAGTTTAGCTTTTTCAACAACTATCAAGCTCACTTGATCCAAATCGTGTCCGGCTTGCATATTGATTCGTGGCTAACGTGAAGTCACTCCATGTTCTATAACTAATGCATGGTCCACTTCAGAACTATTCCATTGTATTTGATACTTCACCACTCCGGTTCTCACTCGTATTGACGCCCTTCAAGCGGTAGTCAGAGACTCTCAACTTGGTCGCACAACTTCGGGTTCCACTCGAGCCTCCACAAACATAACATTCATATAATGAGAGATTGTTTGTGTTTTTGGTGCTGGAAGACTGTTTATAAAATGAGCGGTTGTTAAAAGAGCAGCAGTTCAAAATGAATGTGGCATTGACTGTGTGGAGAATAGTTCAAACAATTTGAGGGAGATGGTAATATTCTTTTTTAGCTGCACCATTTTTTTGGGGTGTGAAAGGGCTTAAGAATTGGTGTTGAATTCCCATGTGTTTGAGATGCAAAATATTAATTTTTGTATTCCCTCCCTCGTTGAATCATAAAATTCAGATTTTATGATTAAATTATCGCTGTAGTTGAAGTTGAATGAATTTGGCACACACTTGGGATTTGTGTTATTGGGGAAACCCAACAATATTGTGAGAAACCATCGATAAGGAATAGCATAAAGGCTATAGCCTTTAATTGAAGGTGTAGGAGAGGAGCCTCAGATATAGGAATGAATTAAGTGCATTTTTTCATGTGACAAACATTTGACTGCAAAAAAGGGTTTTTAATGACATTTAGTTAGATCACATAAAGAACATAAATAGCTCTTTGCTAGTTGGGATTAAATATTGTTGTTGGGATACCTGATATGATTGTGCCACATGTTTTGGTCTTCAGCTATTGTGTATAGTGCATGAGAGCTGGTTGATTGAGGAGTCCGAAGGTTGATTGTGTATAGATCATCACGGTTGGGGTACTTGGAGAAATATTTTGTTAGAATTGAGATCTTTGACGTAGAAGCCTGCAGATCAAATAAAATGGAACAATAATTGTTAGTGGTTAGTTGATGGGATTGAGAATAGTTTATATTTTGTTTGTGGTACATGCTGGATTTTTGTGAGAAGATACTTACGATGCATGTGGGAAAGATGTCACTACCGACGCTTGAAATTGGAAGTTTGCCCTTTGCCTACTGTAATAATGTCATTTCCCTTCTATTCCTTGGAGGTGTGTAGGTTATTGAGATTATTAGTGATATGTGATGGTACATTGAAGTCCTAAAATGGATTCTCATGGTTGGATGAATGTGTGTCCGACAGTAGCACCCTCTAAATGTTGGTGTCAACTGTAGGTCAGATTAGTGTGGCATGTCAATAGCTGATGGTTGTATGACTTGACTTGATACAAATTTGGCATTCGATATAGGCATTGTTGGTATGCGATCATTCTTGATACTGATTTGAAGATCATTGAGCATGTTTACCCCTGCTTATCCAAGGTGATAACTGGTCGGGTCTCTTGCTATGGACTAGGGACACTGATTGCTTTGTGACAATATATGAGAATTATTAGAGGTTCTTATTGGTATCATTTCAAAGATTCACTTCTTCATTGCACTAAAGCAAGCATAGATCATCAAGATTGACAGGATGAAACTTTGTACGATGGAGGTAGTCTGTTCAGGGTATCTAGTATGATTACCTTAGTGCTGACTTTTGAGTCTACGACAATTGTCTTTATTTTGTAAGTATTGTGATATTGATCTACTCTTCATCTTAATATCGTGCAGCTCATTGAGCTATATCATATGAAAATGGTTGGACCACTGCATACACCATTCTAGCGTATAGCCCACATATCATTGTAGGTTTTGATAATCAAGAATGTGAGGAAGAATCATCAGCCATATGGTAGAGAAGATCGCAGCCACAATGTTTTGATCAATCATAGATTAGTCTTTTTATTAGTCATTTTGTGATGCTGGAGTGGGGGAGCCATCAAGATGGTTGGCTAGCCCATTGGCTTGAAATGAACTAACCACATGCGCACATCATATTGGCTAATTTTCGGGCAGCATTAATTGGGTGGTGACGACATTTTTAATGTTGGCAACAATGAACTTAAAACTGGGTTGGAGTAGCGCGGGCCTAGGCTCAAGGGCAAAGCTCATAGAAAGATCTTTGGAGTTCATTGTTATGAGAGAGGGGAAGCCCGGAGAAGAGGCAACAACAGCTAAGTGGACGGTTGCCGGGAATAGATTGCAATGGTAAGGGTTTTGACGCAGATAATTGGGTTCGTTGAGGCAGAAGATTGCTCAGTCAGACTGTTGCGATGGATGCGACTGGGTTTGCAGGAAGCAGGTGTCTACCTGGAATGGGAATAAATGTGGCATGATTTCTCAGAAGGGCTTGGTTGGCCTCAACGACAGAGAGAGGAGACACTTCAACAAGGCGGTGCTTGTGGAGGGTTGGACTAGGTTTTCCAACAGAAAAAGGAAACACCTGATGATAGACAATGTTTGATCGTTAGCACTTGAGAGAGAAGATTCATCGTTAAGGCTAACAGTACTTCATTAACATTGTCTCTTTCTCTGCATACAAGAGAGAAACGTTCATTATGGTTAAGCGACAACTTGTGGGTGGGCTGAACATAGTTGTATGTTTTCGCAGCTTGAGTTTGTCGATGAACTGGCAGAGGCTGGGTGCTTTGGTGCGCCCAGGCGTCTGTGAACCTAATAGCAACATGTGGGGACCCGAAGTCGGGTTAGCTGGAGCTAATTCAACTTTAATTTTGGGGTAAGTCCCCTATCCGCAGGAGCATATTGAGTGATTTAAAAGATAAAATATGTAGATATAAACATAACTCATTTATTTATTAATTTACAAATTTAATTAGAAAGGTCAAAATAAAATTTACAAACTTTAAAAAGAGAAAAGAGTTAGAAAGCGATAAATCAGCAGATATCAGTATTAGCGCTGCTTGGTTTTTATAGCACATTTCCTCTAGGAAGAACTCCTGATCTGGGCACGTTTCAAAATTGCGGGCATTTGAATACCAGTTAGTTATGAAACTAAGTACTGATAGATGCCAACTTTATAATTGTTAAATAATAAGCAAAATAAGCAATAATTTGACTAGAAATAAAAAAGCTAGATAATTTTATTCCTGCAAACCTGTTTCAATTTCACTGAAACTTTAGCATAAAAATAATTGCTATTACAAAAATAAATATAAAATTTTAGTATTTGATATCTGGCGCAAAATATGATTTTGTTGGGCAAGTACAAAATCGAGGAAAAGTCGTTCAATTTTGTGTTAGATATCCCAACTTTCCTCTATACTTGCCCCTCTCAAAGGCTTATCAGTATATGCTCCCTCCTTAGGACTCATGATGTCGGACAACCCCGTCCTAGTAGTTGTCTTATCAGACTAAAAATATATCAACATGGAACCCATGCTACTCAGTTATCCAAACTTTTTAATATATTATTTTATGTGATTTTTTAAAAGCACTTTTATCAATTTGTGCGATGTTGAGCGGAAAAACATATTTAAACAAGAGTAGTAAAAGACATTTGATACCTTTCCTTAGTGCATGAATCAGAATGTTAAAAGTCGAGTATCTGCACGATTTGCACTTGATAAGCAATTACTCAAAAATTTACTAGTTAATTGATTTAATACTAATAATTATTTATACAACAAAACAAAACAATATTAGTAATAAATATATTAGAGAGAAGTAATCTTCCTTTTATTTATTCTCTCATTTTCCTTTATTTATTTATCAGTCCTCTTTCTCATATATATATACTGAAATGAATTTAACAAAATGGAAATGGTAGTGATAATATAATATTTGTATTGTTATTATTATTGATTAATGACAATAATAATGATGCTAATAACATTATAATTATTATTATGAAAAAATGAAAAAAAAAATAAAGAAAATAAAATAATAAAAGAAAAGCAAAATTCTCCTCTTTTCTTCCCCTTTTTCTTCCTCCCTTCACCTAGGATTAGGGTTGCCGGGAGTTGGAGGGAGGCTGGATGTGGCTGAAGGGGGTCGAAGGGGATGGCTGAAGCAGAGGTGGCGACAACTGGCTGAGGGAGGGCGGAGGGGGTGTTGGCCGATGGAAGAAGGAAGGGAGGGATATATATATATATATGAGGTAAGGTGAGGGAGGACGGGTGATGGTCGGCCAGTTGAACGGCCGATCGACGCCGATCTGAGGGTTCCGTCTGCGCCCTGGCAGTCTCTGTCGAGCAACAGAGCTTGTGTCCTAGCTGTGTCTGGCGTTGAGGGGGGAGAACAGAGGAAGGAAGGAAATAATTTGAAATAAAAATAAATAATTAATTTCAATTAAATTTTTCGCATTTTTTCCGGTGTTCGATTTCTAAAATAACGAAACTTGACACCAAGGTGTGTTACGATGAGGCTAACACCCTCACGCCAATATTTTTTTATTTGAAGCAATAATTTATTTTATATTAGTTTCTGAAGTTTGAAACTTTAAAAATTAATTATGATCGAATTGGAGCTCCGAATTTGATGAAACTTTTAGCGTGGCCTATAAATAATATACTCAATTCAATGATACTAAAATCGATGAGTTTGGGCACGTATTTAATTTTCTCAATTTATTGAATTTAAATAATTTAGAATTAAAGCTGGAGTTTTCGTTATCCGAACTTCTCCCAAACTAGGGTATTTTGATCTAAAAATTATTTCTATCCAAAGGTATTTTGGTTTGTCCTAATTTGAAGTTTCCCAAGATCCTGATTTCTGAGGCAGGATTTGACCTAATTTTTGCAAAATAACGACATTGAGTTGTTACACAGCAGCTGAACCGGATCCTATTGTGTGCGTGTGTGTATATATATATATATATATTCGTATGTGTTGTTGATGGGATTTGAATTCATAGCCTGGGATAATAAATTCTGAGCCTCAACCACTGGGCTACAACATCATTCATATATATATATATATATATATATATATATATAAGAAAGATTACTGAAATTAGTATCTTACTGATTCTCTTCTCCATCTCCTCTTTCAACCTCTTCTTCATTAATCTTTCTTTCATGGTATCAGGACAACTCGATTCTTTCTCCCTGACTTAAAGACCCTCCGGCTATCTCTGCTCTCAGCACTCAAGAACTTCAGCTCTTCAAGACCCCCATCTCTTTCCTCAAAAAATTCTTGAAGCCTATCACTTTAGTACAAATTGAAGCCACCTCTCTATCAAGATTCATCTGCCATGGAATCAATATGACAACATGAACTCCCACCACAACTTCAATTCCATTTTTAATTTAAAAGACCTTAAATTCTTGATATCTAACATCAAGAACATGATGCACTCTCCTATCACATCAGAAAATTACTCAATTTGGAGAGCCCAAATACTCCAACCATTCAAAGGCAACAACCTACAAGGATACCTTGTCGAATTCGATCTCAAATCACAAAAAAATGATCTAAATTATACCGCATGGATTTCAGCAGACAAAAATCTGATCTCAACTAGACTCCACCACATCTCCATCCATTCCTCCATACCTTTTGGAAGCTGATTCTTGCACCGATGTATGGCATATTCTTAAAAAGAGGCTCCAATCCACCGATCGCTCTAAAGTCATTCAACTCAAGAAAGAACTCCACAACGTATCTCTAAAAGAAAGATCCATGTACGAATATCTATCAGAAATCAAAGTCATAGTAAACAAGATAGCTGTATCCGGCTTCAAGATCGACAACGAAGACATCATACTTTACACCCTAAATGATTTCCCTTCCACCTATCAAGTATTCAAAACAGCAATATGATCAAACCTCAACCCAATCAGCCTTGATGATCTTTACTCTCTTCTATGCAGCGAAGAGATTAACGTCCAACAAGATCTCCTTAAGGAAATTCAGAACTCCAATCTATTCCACACCAGCAGCAACCCACAACTCTCCCTGTTTTTTGGATGATTCCGTGGCAGGGCTTAATTTAGCAGAGGCAAAGGAAGACAACCACCACCAAACCGAGCAGGCACATACACGCAAAGGGCAGCCAGACCTTCCTACATTGGATGTCAAATTTGACGGGCCACTCAACCAGAGATTGCTAGCCTAGGATGGATGCAACTTACAGTTAATTTCAAAATACACAGTAGCAATATCCATCAGCCCTTCACACGGACAAATCGGTTGATCACATTTTGTACATGGATTTCGGAGCCTCCAACCACGTTACTAGCGACTTCAGCAACCTATCCACGGTCAAAACCTATCAAGGTACAAATTGCATAATCATTGAAAATGCTCTATCACTTCCAATCTCAAGCATCGACACAGGCATCCTATCCATGGTCAAAACCTATCAAGGTACAAATTGCATAATCATTGAAAATGCTCAATCACTTCCAATCTCAAGCATCGACACAGGCATCCTCCCCACACCCAATCGTAAGTTCCACCTAAAACATCTTCACATTCCTCAATGTCAATATAACCTACAACTAATATCCGATAATTCATGTTCTATTCTTATTGATCCACACGGATTCACAATAAAGGACCTCCAAACAAATATTTTGCTTCTTAAAGATAGATGCATCAATGAACTCTACACCATCCATCTGTATCCAAAACCTCCTCCATCCACGACCATCCTGCGATCCACATCAGCTCCAACAACCCCTCCCAGCCACTTGCTAGGATGCCCAAGCCATGACATTCATCAACTATTACTCAAGCCCTCTCCCAACTTCGGCAAAAGCATCCCTCATCTCCATGTGCTACTTGTATTACCGAAAACACCATAGATTATTATTTTCTAAACACAAAAAAATTGAATTTTTACATTCTGATGTATGGAGTCCATCCCCAACTATATCCAATGAATGCTACAAATATTATGTTATTTTTGTGGATGACGGTTTACTTGGTTTTTTTCACAAACAATAATCTGAAACAATACACAAATTCTTCGATCTTCAAAAATTTATCCAGTTTCAATTCAACAAAAATATCAAAATACTCTAATCCGATAGCGGTGGAGAATATAATTCAACACCCTTTCATAGCCTACTCAAGAATCTCGGTATCACCATCAAATGCCATGCCACTACACTCAACAAAAATGAAGTTGCGGAGCGCAAACCTCGACATATAATCGTGGCAATTCGCGCTCTCCTTCACACAACTTGGAAAGTTTTTGGTCTCATGCAACCCTCACAGCCACCTGCCTCATAAATCGATTACCCCTCCCAACACACAACATCTCACCATTTCAAATCCTACATAAAACTAAACCCGAGTACCCCCACCATCGCGTGCTCGACTCACTCTCTTTTCCACTTCTACCTCCGACAAAAACAAAAAAACTCAGTCCCAAAACATTATCATGCATCTTCTTTAGATATTTCTCAAATCACAAGGGATACATTTGTTGCAACCCAAAAACCTCTTCCATTCTAATCTCAAAACATGTGCAATTTATTGAACATACATTCCCTATCCCACATTGCACAATACTTTCGCCCCACAACCTCCCACTCACCAACCACATCCCACTCCGCTCACTCTAGTCCCAACATCAAACACCACTATGCATATACCAAATTTCACCCTCACTGAATCGACAACTCCCTCTTAGGCATCCCGCTCATCAAAATACTATCACATTTCTTCTGTATCCTTCAATACACTTCTGCCAAACTAGAGCATTGGAAGCTTGCCATGAAAGACGAATACCGTGCCTTGATAGACCAGCAATAACAGCACTTGCATACTCACTTTTGATCCAACTTCGGCCGCCCATCAGGACCTTTCAAAATACTAGCCATAATACTATATATACATGTATCTGTAACCATGAATGTATGTGTGTTTGATAGAATAAACTATTGCGTTGCTACGTTTTATTTGTCCATCTCTCTTCTCGTTATTTACTCTTCTCGGTCTCTTATCATGGTATCAGAGCAATAAATCGATCTCTATCTATAACGGCTCCTCCAGCAAAAGAAAAGAAACACCTCTCCCGAAAAGAAAGCAGTCCTCAGCTCTCTGGTCCTACCTTTCTTCTCCAACAAAGCTGCGACTCCCATCTCCAGCCTATTTCCCCTCTAAGAAACACTAGATGCATATGAAATCAAGTCTATTTCATCTCTCAGACTGGCAACTTCTCACCCTCCCTCTTTCTCCCAAAAATCCATAAAGAAAAACTTAGTCATCATCAAGAAACCTTAGCACATTCTTGAATAAACTGACAACCCCTCCTTATCACTTCCTTTCTCTTTTATTGATCAAAAGAAACAACTTAATATTAACTTTAACTCCACCAACTCCAACTACATCAACCAAGAATGGTTTCATCTGCCATCAACTTCCATTCCAGCACCAATTTCAGAGATCAATCTAGCTCCCAATCTAGCCACTCCATCTACAATCTGGAGTACAAGGATCTCAAACTTCTGTTCTCATACATCAAAAACCTGGTCAACATCAAGAACCTGATCTCAAATTTGTGTTCTTCATGTTCCCCAATGCCAATATAACTTATGTCTATTTGATCCACATGGCTTAACAATTAAGGACCTTTAAACGGATACTTTTATTAAAAGCTGCTGCGTTAATAGACTCTACACTACAACTCCATTTTCTACATATACTCCATCCAAGAAAATTTTGTGGTCCACTTCAATTCCTACTATTTCCTGGCACTACCGACTAGGACATCCCAGCCATGATGTTCATCAACTTCTTCTCAAGCACTTTCCCAACTTCAACAACAGCAACCTGCTATCACCATGCATCCCTTGTATCACTGCAAAGCACCATAAATTATTGTTTCCTAAAATCACAAATATAAATTATATTTTGAATTTTACATTTGGATATATGGGGCTTAGCCCCCACTAGATTCATTGAAGGTTTCAAAATTTGTCATTTTTGTTGATGATCGTTCCAAATTTATTTGGCTTTTTCCACTCGAACATAAATCCGAAGCAATATATAAATTTATCTACCTCCAAAAACTCATTGAAAATAATTTAACGAACGCATCAAAATACTCCAATCCAATGGAGGGGGAGAATATAACTCACTTCCTTTTCAGAATCTCATCAAACACCTTGGCATACACCATCAAATTTCCTGTCCCTACACTCCCAAACAAAATGGGGTAGCAGAGCGCAAACATCGTCACATACTTGAAACAATTCGTGCCCTTCTTAAAAAATTCTGGTCTCATGCAGCCTTCGCACCATCTACTTTATCAATCGGTTACCCTCTTCCAACACAAGCAAGATCTCACTATATCAAATTCTATATAATTCCTCACCTGAGTACCAACACCTATGAGTGTTCGGCTGTCTTTGTTTTCCCCTTCTACCACCAACAAAACAAACTAAACTCAGCCCCAAAACAGTACTTTGCATTTTTTTTAGTACTCCCCAAATCACAAAGGATATATGTACCTTAACCCAACAACCTCCAACCACTAATTTCACGTCACATGCAATTATCAAACATAGCTTCCCATATCCAACTCTTTATAAACCACCAACTTGGCACCCATACATCTGTCAACCACATTTTTTCCCTCTCAATCTTGTTCCATCATTTACATTCATTGACAGTCCACTAACTACCTACTCCAGAAAATTGAAAGTCCACCAATCCTCTCCAGAAGTCTATCAGCACCCAATCCACTCTTCCTCCTCAAATTGTGCTACTTCAACTTCCTCAATGCCCTCCACTTCCCCATCCTCCCATCCACACATCCAACACCCATCTGAACCTCTACCCATTCAAACCCCCCACCAATCCTCAGCATTGAAAACCAACAGTCCCATGCTAACCAGTTTCAAAATCGGTGCAATCAATCCAAAACCTCTATTCAATCTCTTGCACTCAACCTCCCCATCAGTCGAACCTACCTCCTACAATGCTGCTGCCAAAAAAAAAGACATTGGCATCTCGCTATGGTTGATGAATATCAAGCACTAATTGACCAGCCCACCTGGTCTCTCGCTCCCCCCAAACCTTACTAGAAAGTCCTTGGATGCAAATAGACATTTCGTACAAAACTAAAGAATGATGGTAGTGTAGCCTCCCACAAAACAATCAACACAATTGTATAAATCATTTGGAGACGTTCAACCGGTGGCTAAAATGCCTACCATACAAATCCTCTTCGCCATTACAATTCATTCTAAGTGGTCCATCCTACAACTGAATGTCTCCAATGCTTTCCTACATTGGACTCTCCATGAAACAGTCTCTAAGAAACAATCATAAGGGTTTGAGGATCCCAAACACCCTAATTACATTCACAAACTCAACAAAACCCTCTATGACCTTAAATAATCATTCCGCCAATGGTAATCTACACTCACTGATTTTCTACATTCCATGGGATTCAGAACTTGCAAAGCCGATCCTTCTCTACTTATACATGACACCACCTCAGATAGTACATCCTAATCTACGTAGATGATATCCTTATCACTGGACCCAACCCAACCACTCTTAACTCTCTCATCCAAACCCTCATCCAGCGATTCCGAATGAAACATCTAGGCAATCCCACTACCTTCCTAGGCATCACTCTCACAACATCATTCAATGGCCCCTTGATCTGTCAATCCAATTACGCATCAAACCTTTTTAAAAATTCAGTTATGGAATAATGCAACCTTGCACGCACTCCCATTCCTACATGGCAGCCACTAAAACCCTCCACTCCAAACTTTACAAACAATTAGAAGGTTATATCCAACACCTCACCATCACTTGACCAGATCTTAGCCTAGCAGCTAACAAAATATGTTAGCATATGCACAATCCCATGAAGGCTCACTTTGATCAGGTAAAATACATTCTACTATATGTCAGGGGCTCTCTCCACCTTGGGCTCCCCATTAGCTCCGACGACTTGAAACTTCGAGCATACACAGTTTTGGACTGGCCAGGAGACCCAAATGACCACAAGTCTACTACCAGCTACTGCATCTTTCTGAGAAATGCTTCAATATCATGGAGCGCAATAAAACAAATCCTTGTCTCCCGTTCCTCTACCGAAGTCGAATACCGAGCGCTATCCACAGCTACCACAGACGTCATCTAGATATGGCGCCTTTGCAGGAATTCAACATCCGACAAGAAGGTCCAACTCAACTATTATGTGACAACCTATCCACGATCGCACTTGTAAAAAATCCCATCTTCTATGTCAAAGTAAAGCACGTTACAGTCGACTGCCACTTCATTCCTGACAACATACAGAAGCAAGAAATTGAACTACTGCACATCTCCACAGAGGACCAAATAGCAAATATCTTGACGAAATCGCTCACAAATGCATTGTTATTTCCTATTTCTCCATCTCTTTTTCTTGTTAATTACTCTTCTTGGTCGCTCATCAATCAGCACACTTGGAAACTCTTGCCTCCCAATCCACACCAAAAAAAATTCTTAGGATGCAAATGGGCATTTAGAACAAAACTCAAAGATGATGGAACCGTAGAATGCCACTAAGCCTGATTAGTGGCTCAAGAATTCAACTAACACTATGGTTCAAATTACTTGGAAACATCAGTCCCGTTGCAAAATTGCCAACCATTTGGATTCTCCTCACCATAGCCACTCACTACAAATGGTTGGTCCTACAACTGGACATCTTTGACGCATTTCTACAAAGGAAACTCCATGAAACTGTCTACATGAAGCAACAACAAGGGTTTGAAGATCCCACCTGTTCCAATTATGTTGTAAGCTCAACAAAGACATCTACAGCCTTAAACAATTACCCGTCAATGGCACTCTACTATCACAGATTTTCTATACTCCAAGGACGTTCCAACATCAAAGCAGATTCCTCTCTACTCATACCAGATGCCACCACTGACAGAATATACATCTTGATCTATGGGGGCGATATACTCATCACCGGTTCACACAAAGCAGCTCTCACCTCCCTCATCCATATGCTCACCCAACAATTCTGCATGAAACATCTTGGCAGCCCAACCACCTTCTTCTGCATTAACCTCACAAACTTTGCCACCGGCCCAATGCTCTGTCAAGCAACATGCATATCCAACTTCCTAAATTCTTCAAGCTTGGAACAATATAATCCAGCCCTTACTCCTATAGCAGTCAGCACCTCCACATGGCATCTCTTTAGTTCAATTACAAACAACTAGTAGGCTTACTTCAGTACCTCACCATCACACACCCGGATCTAAGTCTCTCCTTCAACAAAGTTTGTCAACACATGCAATCCCATACAAGCTCATTTTGATCAGGTATAATGTATCCTACGATACGTCAAGGGGCTTACTACATCTCGGGATACCCATAAGCATCGGCACCTTGTGTCTTCGAGCATACGCTGGTTCGGACGAGGTTGGAGATATAGAGGATCGCAAGTCTGCTACATGTTCCTGCATATTCTTATGTAACATTTCAATTTCATGTAGCAAAAAATAACAAACCTCTCTTTCGCTATTCCACAAAAGTTGAATATAGAGCACTAGCCACCGTAGTCACGAACATCATCCGGCTTTGAAGACTTCTCTATGAATTCAATATCTCACAAGATGGCCCAACCCACCTATTCTGCGACAACACATTGGCTATAGCGCTCGCAAAGAACCCCATCTTTCACTTCAGAATGAAACACGTCAAACTTGACTGCCATTTCATTCATGGAAATATTCAGAAACAAGAAATAGAACCACATCACATCTCCACCGAGGAATAAGTGGTGGACATTTTAACTAAACCCCTTTCTACAACTCGATTCAACAAACATTGATCCAAAGTCATCATCTCAACCTTGTATGGTTCATTTGCAGGGGAATATTAAGATATAACAGTGCTTGACAAAGGCTGGGTGCTCGGGAGAGCCCATGCGCAAGCATTACGAGTTTCAGCCAGAGGTTGTGCACTCAGACGCAAGCCCTGCCAGCCTTAGCCAGAGGCTGGGCGCCTAGGTGCGCCCAAGCACATGTGAGCCTAATAACAGCAGCTGAACCAGATCCTAGTATATCTATATATATCTATGTAATGTTACGTTCTATGTATAAGAAAGATTACTAACGTTACTATCTAGTTGATTCTCCTCTCACACTTCTCCATCAACCTTTCTTTCATTTTGTGGTATGTCTCATCTTTGTGGGGTTGTTTGGGTATGCTTTGGAGTTGGATGGCGTCGCGCTGCTTCATTATTGCTTTGGCTGAGCATGCTGCTATGTTCACTTATTTGGATTTGTTGTGGGATTTTATTTCTTTATGGTTGATTTGATTAGTCTAATAGATGGTCAAAAAAAATTTCATTTGGACATAGTTTTGAAAACTTTCTATAAAAACTGAGGCTTTTCTTTTCCTGGATACTAATTTTGTTACTTAACACTTTCTTTTTGATATTCCATAGGATTTGTTGAGGACAAGCAAGTTGGAAGCTCTTGTTCTTCGGAGAATAATATCAGGAAGAAATGTGAGTCTTTATCTTGTGCAGCACACCTTAGCTTATTTATGATGTATTTAAAAAAGAATAGTTTCTAGTTACACTTACGTATTTTTGTGCTGGATGTGCATTAAAGGAGCAAATTATTTCTTACTCAAGTTACAATTTCTTAACTTTTTTATCTGAAATTTTGTGCAAATTGTGTATGTTTTGAACTTTTTTCACTATAACATTTTTCTTGGAGGTTCTTTATGTTTTATTGGATCTTTGTGCAGGTCGATGGTGTGTGCAAGCTTATTAGTCAAAATATGGAAACTTTGGTATCTATTGAATTAAGCTATTGTAAACTATCTCCCTTGGATATGGCTATGATTTGCTGCTCTGTTTTTAATAAGGAAAGTCATAGTCATGGTATCAAGCATTTCTCTATTAAATCATCAATTATATTTGGAAGCAATTCTACTTCTATACCGACTGAGCTCTCATTCTTTCTATTATCAGGAAGGTTTGTTTCTTGCTTTATTTTTGATAACCTCAAATGCTAAGATGCAAACAGGTTGTTTTGTTTTATCTTCAATTCTGTTAAATGTGATACCCATTTCAGGCATTCTGATGTTTTAATTACTCTATTTTTGTTAAATACTTTTATTTTCAACTTTAAGCTTTTAAGCCTTATTGATTAATCTCACAACTTCTTGGGGTGCCAAAATGAGTCAACAGGTCAGATTAGGGTTTGACTTGAAAATGACTCAACTCTGAATGGGTCAATCCTATCCTAAATAATTTAATAGAAGTACCATAATTTCCAAATCCAAACTTGACAAGCCTCTAGCTCGACATACCCAAACATGATATGTTTTGATGCTGGTATAGAACCATTGCAGAAGCTGTGAAACATTGGCAGTTGGCCCACGGTTGAGGTGCAGAGGAAAAGAGACTCATGATAAAAGTGTTTGAAGAGCAAAACGGTTGATGGGCATGTGACAGCATGTGGCTGGTGAGGAATGTGACCGATGGATCATGGACACGTGAAGCCTCAATTCACATAAGATAGGAATTATGATTTTAGGTATTTGTTTTTCACGTACACATTCTCTCTACATTTGGCATTACATTCTGCTTTTCATGTAACTTGGGCTTTGTTTGGGTCAGCTTTATGGTTTTTGTGCTTAATATAAAACAACTAAAAAGTTTTATTGATTGTTTGGGGCCTTGCTTTTGCATCGCTTTTTATAAAGTTTCCCCTAGTGATTGTTAGGATCTTGAACTCCTTTTTACGCATGCGGGCACAGTTTTCACATGTGATAAAATACGTGCGTTCCAGTGTCCTTCACAAATATAAAAAAGACAGCCCGCTGTTGATCAAGTTTCTAGCCTGCGTGAGCTGCATTGAAAAAAAAAATTGCAGTGCATCCCAATCTCAACTTTCAGCCGGTACAAGCATCTTTGAGCAAGAGCCACTGCCGGAAAGCCATCCTGTTTTGTCCACTTCCGGCACCGCTGACCCTTGTCTAATTTTATGTGACCTTGAGTTTCTTGCAGGAAGATAGAGCATCCTATCTTCAATCTTCCCAATTCTCTTGCCTCCGAGTTTCTTGAAACTATTTGGCGTTAGAATTGTGCTTCCTAGCCTGATATTGTTCCATTAGATCAACAATGGAGGAAGATGAGTTTTCTGCCACTTCTGATAACCTTTATAAGCTTTTAATTAAAAATAAACAAGTGTACCAACTCTTGCCTATATTCAAATTTTTCGTAACATTTTGTTGCTCAAAACTTTCTTCCCACACATATATTGCTAGAAAGGTGAATGTTGGAGCTGTGATTGTTTTTGAGCGTTGGAGCGTTGGTGATTATTGGCCCAATACATGTTCATGTTTGCCTTTGATTTGCTAGCTATAACTTTACCTTTTATTTATGTTTAACAATCTGTGTAGATCCTTTCATTTTATTTATAATTGCTTGCTATAAATTTTTGATTAATTTCCCTGGATTTATATTTTTTTTGGACTAATGAATTAGTTCTATTTTCCAACTACTCTATGTTAGCCAGGTGCCATATTCTTAGAATTTATAGGAGGTGCAATATTATCACGCTATTTTTGCAAAAAGAATGTATTTTGTTGATTTGAATTATTTTGCACCAAAAAAAACTTATAAATACTCAAGAAGTTATTTGTTCTTTTGCCATGTTTCTTGTTTTCACAAACTTTCTTGATATGCTTGCATACAAACTCAAGAAACATTACAGATTGTTACAACGACTAAGACACTCTACTTATATACGAAGACATCTCTCTCAAGATAACTTGAGTTTGGGATGTATCATTCGCCAAAATCATGAGTACTGTCTTGGGGAGATGATGGAAACATGCATTAATCCTGATTGCGAGCGAGAAGCATGGAACGGAGCTGTAGAAATGAAAATTTGAGAGATAGGATTTTTGATTGTTTTGATAATATGTAGTACATTTTTCAATAGAAGTCTTATGTTTTGCAATGTATTATTATTGAAATGAACTTTATAGTACCTATTATATTTTGTTTTAAGTTTTCCTCTTCATATTTAATGAATAAGTTGCACCACAACTATGCTTTTCAAATAGCTAAAATAGCTATAGCTGCATCACAGTAGCTTAGAAGCAGACTGGCCTAATGATTACACCAGCTTCCTCTGAAATTGCTTTATGCAGCATTTTCTTTACGTAGCTGCAGCTATTATGCCAAACAAAGCCTTAAATTTAGCATTTAGGTGTCTTGCGTGTTTTTAAGAAGCAGTACAAGTGGGTCAAATCAAGTTAGAATTTGGGCTCTGAGGGTTAATTTGAACTCGGCCCAAATAGTGAGTATTTAAAATTTCAACTCAACCTGTATATTATTTTGGCCAACTTTACTTGCCTCTTCTCATATTAAGTTAACATGAGGAGGGATCCCAAGCACTAAGCCAAGTCTTGGTCCTCTTATATGTGTGTGTAGCTTGGTTCACACATCTGTGTTTAAATTTGTCTAACTTTGATTAGATTGTTAACAAGTTTTTTCTCTTCGTATCACTTACTGATGGGAAAGGTAGTTTATAGTGATATGTTGTTGAATTGTAGGGATGTTAAAAACTATATTGCTATTTAAAAAGGGTGATTTTGTTCTTAAGTGAAATTTATTTGAGTTGACAAGTGATAGTCCACCAATTTAAAAAGTTGTTAATATACTATAATGCAAATTCATACTAAAAATAAAGAAGTAACAAAGAAATAAATTGAGAATTAACTCAAACTAACATTCTTTCTAAGCTAAATACTCTAATGGAGGTAAATAGTATTATCTCCCTTTTACCATTAATTCTATTGCCTAAAAATATATTCATATTGCAGCTCTATTGGTATATCTCAATTTTAAGCTATAGTAATACTTAAGAAAAATATGTAAAGTGCATGCAAGTCTAATACTCTAAAAAGTCATGAAATCTTACCTTTTCCTTATTCAGATTTTTAGGACATTAAATTATATGTATCTTTAACAAAAAAAAATTCATTATAAACTAACATAAACAGAATTTAATTTATGTCATAATTTATTACCTTTAGATTACTTGCCCTTTTTCAATAAAAGTAGTAATAGTCATTATCCTTTTATTGTTATAACTTATCGTTGCATAGCACAACTTAATACACTGATCACAGAAGTTCACCTTCAATATCTTTTTTTGTCTTCATTTTCATTATTATTTCTATTTCATTTTTCTGACCTATTTCTTTGTACAACATTTCCAGCTCGTATTATTAGGTGTTTCATAGATCATCAGATCACTAATACAAATATTATCATATTAATCGTTGTTATTTTTCATGGTTACTCTATTACTTGACATAAATATTTGCTACATAAATTTTGACTTGTAATTGTATAATAGATTAAACCTCACATAATTAATATATTTTAATGGCCATTTTACTTTAGCATTTTTTTTAAATGCCCATCATATGATACCTTATTTCATATATACTCTTAGTTGCAATATTTATTATTTATCATTTTTTTATTGAGGCTCACTATCAACTATGATGATGATGATGTGCACATATCTTAATACAAGATGTATAGCTTTTAAAAGTATTTGATGTAATTTTTTAACTTATTTATTTATTCTTTGATGAAGCTTTTATGTTTATGCACTTTATAAGACATATAAAGTGGTACTTAATGCAAAAGTTCTAATAGTAGGGATTATCTATACAGAATAAACTTTAAATGGAAAAGGTGACGTAAAGAATTAAACAGTTACTTTTTTAAGATAAAATAAAGGAAATGATAAAAATGTTACCTTAGGTTCATTGTTTCAACTATGGGAGACATTTCGAGTTGATGCCATCAAAAAAATCCTTGTTAGCTTGGAAATCAACAAGTTTTAGCCTTTTTGCTGAGTTAAAGAAAAGGAAAACGGTTTTGTTGGAGAGGAGGTGTTGGGGAATACATAGTGGTTGGCTCCTTGCATTTAGCAAGCCAACTGCAACTTAAATGCAGTTGTTGTAGGTTTGCTTATCATTGTCATTGGGAGCAGAGGTAGGGAAAATCATGGAGAGGGAGAGAAAGAGAGGGAATGCTGGAAGACTTGACAGCAGGAAGAGGTTATTGGCAAAACCAACCTACTGCTCTTACCTGCATGCTAGTTCAGCTAAGAGGGTTTGGGAAGGTTCAGTTAGAAGGGTTTTTAAGAGATCCACTTAAGGTGGTATAATGGTTTTGAGAAATAAAAAACAGAAATTTGATAAAAATTAAGAAAAAATTTGAAAAATCATAACAAATTTTGGGATTAATTCAAATAAAAAAAATACAACGCTGCCATTTTTTTGATGTGAAAATTACAGAAAAATACCACTAAAAAAATTAGAGCTACATCATATTACAATTTACTCTCTTTATAAAATTTTTATCATTAATATTGTCTTGGCTATCAATCAAAGCAAGCCTTTCACAAAATCAATTATTGTAATATAAAAGAAAATTAAACTAACAATTACTATATAGCTAGCTCTTCTTATGCATATTCTTAGGTCCCCTTATTGTCCATTTAGTCTCAAGACATGTCTGATTATTTCTTTTGTGGTTAGATATGACTGCATAATCTCTTATGATGACAAATTTGATTCTTGCATTTACAATTAGTTCACACTAAGCATATTGAAGTTTTATAATTTTATTCAAGATGCAAGGCTAACATATAAATAGTTAATTTTATCGTTTCTTGTTCTTAATTAATAACAGATATCATCACTAGAGCCTCAAATGTCTACCATTTTTCTAAACTCTATGACAAACTTGAGCTAATGAACATCAGTGCGCTAGCTCATCTTCACAAAAGATGAGCTAATTTATAAATTTTTTTTTTTGTTTATGCTTATTATTTTCTTTTATTTGTACTTCCATTTTGCACTTGCGTAGACCTGTTATTTAACAATATTTTGTTATTTTCTCAAATTTAAAAAGAAAAGCCTTTATAGATCATCACCTTTTTCTTAAACTCTGAAGCCACTTACTGAATTGGATAACATCCTTAAAAAGTTCAAGCCATGTTAGAATTTTTAAGTTCTTCATCACTTTGTTTGTTATTTTTTGTGATATTAATTAATGCTTTCTTAAATATGTTAGAACATTTCACTGGGCAACTTCGCTGATATTCACATGGCCTATTCTTAAAGTTCACTGGGCAACTTTGCTGATATTCACATGGCCTATTCTTAAAGTTCAAGCCATATTAGAATTTTAAAGTTCTTCATCTTTTTGTTTGTTTTTTTGTGATACTAATTAATGCTTTCTTGAATATGTTAGATCACTCAACTCGGTATGCTTTGCTGATACTCACATGGGCCGAAAATTTGCGGAGGCTATCTTTGAAACCCTGATCAAGTCAAGTAGTTTAGTAAACCTTGAATTGTCTGGAAATGAGGTGTGCTGCAAATTATATATTCATCAATTTCCTTTGTATTTACTTTGTAATGATAATGCATGATTAAAAACCAAGTAATAATGCATAAAACTTTCAATCTTATTGTACAGCTTGAAGGTTGGCTCACCAAGGCTGGTACGAAATATGTAAATTTGCCTCTTTTTTCAGAATCATGCAATTACCTGCCGTCGTTGATTGTACTAAACTTGAGGTATCATCCACCAACTCTTACTTTCTGGTTTTAAGCAAAAATTGAAGCTTACTCCAATGAATAACGCTGAATATATATACAATTGATTATATTTTAAAAAATGGGTTTCTTATGTTTTATTTATGATACTGGCTAGCAGAAAATTGATTAAAAATATCCAGATTCATGTTTATCTCTTACCGAGCATGGTGCATGAATTCGATGCCCCCTCCCAAACAACCTTAACTAATCTGACAGGTTAGTTTTGTAAGAATCTTAAGTAAAAAAGGTTAATTCAAAAATGCAATTAAATAATAAATATATTATTATATTATTTTAATTATGCTAATTTTAGTAACTTGAGAGATGTTTGGTTTAAGCTCCAGTCGGGCTTTAGCTGTGAGATGACTTGAAAATGGTAAATTGTTTGAGATTTAAGTTACGCAAGGTAAGAATCAAACAGAGGGTTAGTGAATGATAGAAACAAGTTCAGTAAAGCTAGAAATTCAAATGGATTAAACAAATCAGGAGTCATAAGCATCATGATAATTAACTTCATAACTAACTGAGGCTGGCTAACAAAATATCACATTCATCACAATCGGGTTTAGTTTATGGTCGTTTCATTAAAAGGACAATCCAGTAGTAGCAAAATTCAAAAGCGAATTTGTTTCATCAGTTTAGGCATACATTTTATGTTTTAATGTTGATTATATATCAACCATATCTTTCTAGTCTGAGCAAACCTGGAGTGTTGCCTTGAAATCGCAACAACATGAATTATTTTAAAATCATTTTAAGTTAACCTCAAAATAAAATAAAAGAAAAACAATAATCATATATATTGCATGGAAAAAAATAAGACAGATCTATTTTATAAAGTTAAGCCAAAGCCAACCGACCCCAGCCTTATTTTCTTTTAAGGCGTCTCTTTTAGGAGAATATAATATTGTGTATTAAAGGGTTTATTGATAGGTACATATATAATATAATTATTGAATTAGAATATAGCGTAAAATATACTTTCTTACACAAAATTGTTGAATTTTACTATAAACTTTAAAAAATACAAAAAATAGACTTTTTGAATATTAAGCATGGATATTATATTAGTATGATACACGATTTTGCTAACAGAGATGGCAATATAAGCCTTGTTTGAGGCTTTTGACTTTTAATTTGGATAAAAAAAATTTAGTTGTTGCATTTAACAATTAAAAACTCTAATTTGTATCTTCTTGAATTATATTTTTATTTAAAACTCTAATACCTTAAACAATACTTCTTCATGCTTAGAAGTTCAACTTGAGTTTTCCTATTTGCAGCTTGCAATGTTTATCAAGCCTCTGCCATTCTCTCAACTACTGATCTGCACTATTAACTAGCTTGCTCTCCGAAAAAATAAAGTTTTCTATTGTTTCCACAAGGAAGAGCTCATTCTTTTTCATGGTTTCAGGGGTAACAATTTGAATAAGAATGATATGGCAGGTCTTCTTCAATTGATAATTAAAATGCCAAAGCTATTGAGATTAGACTTAAGTGATAATCCGATCGGGGATGATGGAATGAGGTAGATTAAAGGACTGCTCCCCTTTTACTTCAGCAACACACATTCATACATAATTTTTCCTTATATAATGACAGTTAAATTTTTATTTTCTTGGCTTTCCTCTACAGGACTTTAATTCCTTTTTTTATCACTACATTTGGGGAGGCTTCTCATTCTTCCGAAATTTTATTAGAAAACTGTGAACTCTCTGGGAAAGGAGTGTGCGAACTCCTGCAAAGCCTTCTCACGAGGAATGGTCAGGTGAAGACTCTGTCTTTGGCAGACAACGACCTTGGGAGGTGCATTTTTTTCAAATAAGTGTTCTCTAATTTATTTATTTTGGTTATTTTGAAATATGTACAAGGGAAAACTAGTTGATTTATTGAATTTTTAGTTCTGTAGCAGCACCTCTGGCAAATTTGTTAAGCATGTCTAGGGTAAGAGATCTCAACATTGAAGGTATTGGATTGGAAACAGTTGGATTCATGGAGCTTGGGCGAAAATTGGAAAGAGTGTCTTCGCTTGCTCATATTAACATTAGGTTGTGATTATTGGATATCTTAACTTTTTTTGAAATGTTTATACTGTTAGAACTTTAATTTCATGCTTTGCAGCAAAAATCGAGGGGGAATGCAAACTGCTCTTTTTATTTTTCACATTGTCTCCCAAGCTCCAGATCTTGTATCAATCAATGCTGGATTTAATTTAATGCCTCCTGAGTCATTACCAATCATACAAGAAGCACTGAGGAAATCAAATGGTAAGGAACAAAACGGTCATTACTTCTATGTCGCTAGATAGTGTTGCATTTTTGGTTTTTTTTTTTTTTTTTTTTTTTTTTTTTTGTGCTGTGCCAAAATCTTTCCTATTTGTAGATATAACAACCAAATCTTGATGGATCTATAAAAACTACCACCGTACTTAATAGTTTCAATCTTTAAATGGGGATGAGATTCCATGCATCGGTTAGTGTATGACTGGATGTTAATTTAGTAAGAATATTGAAGTATGGGTTCTTAAAATGGTATTTTAGTAAGATTCTGATGTTATACAAATAATTATCTCTACAATTTATGTAGATGCAGCTATTATGGAGTGCAATCAGGACTTTTGCTTATGGGGTGCAAAGTTTAATTTAAGTTTTTAAGATTTCATTCTAACTATAAAGGGGTTACATATCATCCTATGTAAAACACACAAGCCGAGCTTGAGTTCGCTGTTACGCCAGCTTGACTCGACTCGTTTACACATCTAGGTACGCTTGCCTCCATAACAAAGTTTCTGAGATAAGCAAACATCCAATTAATGTCCCCTGTTAGTCACATGATGATGATTGATGAAAAATAATTTATGTTATTGAATAATCTTGATAAAAAATCGTTTTGATTAGAGCATCAGTTAATGCGGTATTTATCTTCCTTTTTCTTGATGTTCAGGTAAACTGGAGCAGGTGGACCTGACTGGAAACACAGCCCTGTGTTCGGCCAACATTAGCTCAGCATTATCCGAGTTTCAGTTTCAAGGAAAGCCCATCATAATCCTTCCATCATTTTGCCCTTCAAGTTCTTATGATGATGATCCATAGAAGCTATAGATTAACTAATTGCGTTTATCAACACTGCACTTGCAGCAAGGGATATAGGATGTAAAAATGTAAATTCATTTTAAGGTGCGGCCACATGTTAAATTTCGTTTTTCTTTTCTTAAATTTTAAATTTTATGCAAGTAACTATTTATAATTACATGGTGTTTAAGTGTGATTAAAAGAGGCTAAATGGGGTGATTATTCTAGCATGTGAATGGTAAGTTTCTCATGTTATTGCACTAAATTAAGGAATGAGAACACAAGCTTAACCTAGACATTAAAAGAATTGTAGTCTTAAATCTTTATATGTATCCAAGTAAGAACCTCTATGATTGAGCCTAAGTTGATTAAAGCTAGCCAATGTGCACTAAAGTTTTCCAAATAAAATTTTACTTTGAAGTTTTTTATTTGTTGTCTCAGTTAATAATTTAAATATGTTAATTGATACATTATTGTAATGCTCTGTAATTGTTTAATTTTAGATTTTACAACAAGAACAAATTATTTATTAAAGTTTCTGTTATTAAATTCATTAAATAGAATTGCCATGTAGTCATCTAAAATTAACTAATTAATTAACAAACATTCTAATTTTAATGTCTTATAACTACATTAAAATATGATAATATTATATATATTGGATTATGTCCTATTAATGATTATTTAATAAATGAGATTTATAGTATATTATAAATAATTAATATGCATTTAGTAATTTTTAAAATTTTCTACTATTTATAAATCCTTAATTGATAGATTATGAGGAGAAGAAGGCAAAGATATGGGTCAAATGGTAATAGGTATAGATTATGTGCTTTTCTTGGTAATAGGTAATTGGAGATGTATGTTGCTTTCATTCTTTCACACACTTTTTTGTTAAATTTCTCAAGGCTTCATCCTACTTGATGGCTCAAGTTTTGTGATGATTTGGTACCAAGAGCAACTTTAGTTTCGAGACCTTGTTGCTTTGCTTTGAAGCCACATCTCAAGAAACTAATGGAGCATCAATTTGTCCATCCCAATATTTTGTATGAAGTGCCAATAGTCTTCTTAGAGGACTGTTTGTTTTGAATGTGCATTGAATATTATGAGCTGAAAAAGGTGGACATCAAGAACAAGTACTCTCTCTGACACATTGATAATTTGTTTAATCAACTATTGGGAGCTTGTCTCCTCGAAGATAAATATCCATACTCACTACTATCAGTTGTGGATTAAGGAGTTTGATGAGAGCTTACCTTTAGGATTTCTTGTGGGCACTTTAAGTTTCTAATAATGTTGTTTGATAATTTGTTTAATCAACTATTGGGAGCTTGTCTCCTCAAAGATAAATATCCGTACTCACTACTATCAGTTGTGGATTAAGGAGTTTGATGAGAGCTTACCTTTAGGATTTCTTTGTGGGCACTTTAAGTTTCTAATAATGTTGTTTGGAGTGACAAATGCATCCTTTGTTTTCATAGACTTATTGAACTTAATTATTTTCATAAAAATAATGTTTTGATATATTCAATTTCTATGGAGGATCACACTTGGAAACAATGTTATGTTGTGAAAGATGGTTATATTCCAAGTTATCCAAAGGTGAATTATAGTCAAGCTTGATTGCTTTTTATGGGCATGCGATTAAAGTCAAGGGTGTTTTAATGTAACTATAATGGTCAAAGCACTATGATAGACTAGTTCAGGCCGACTACCACCATCAAAGTGTGCAATTTCTTAGGTACAACACTATACATAAAGTTCATTAAGAATTTCTCTTAGATTGTTGTCCCTTATACTAGACTTACAAAAGGTCATATCATTTTCTGCACACGAGACTATGTCGCTAAAGTAATGTTTGCTTTCTGCTTTGCTTTTGGCCTTTCTCTTAGTTAAATAATTTTTAAATTTATTGTGATTCATAATTATAAGGCTTAGGTTGTGTGCTCTTACAAAAGGATTAAGCCTCATGAAAGGAACTACCTATTACATAATTTAAAAAAATATTACTTGTCTAAAACTCAATTCATGAAATTATAGCTCAAACATTGGTTAATTACATTAAATTAATATTCCTCACATGATAAGGAATTCATAAACTTCTTATTTTTCCAAAGTGAAATTCAGCGCACTTTATGAGACAATTCTTGACTCAAAATCAGGGTTTGACAATTTCTTCATAAAAAACTACCAATATTGCTAAAATTTAACTATATATGTTACAAGGGTTCTAAATTATCTTATTTGGCTAGATCGATGTTTGGCAATTTTTTCGAGATCGTGTCGTTCTTAACTAGGGTTAGTGTTCAACTTGTAAATTTTATATATTTGAACTAGTCAAATTTATTGTTATTGAATTATTCTCACTACAAGAACTCCATAGACACTTTGCTTGGTTCCATCGATGTCCAACACATTCTTAACTTGGGTAATTTGATGTCTTAACTATTTTTAAGAGATGATTAATTAATCTATCTAACAAAAGCTAAATTTTATTACATAATTATTTTCTTCTCATTATTTTGAGCATTTTGATATATAAGTCCATTAGATTGTGACTTATAAATTTATAGTTTCAACATTTTCATTTATATTACTATTTAATGTTTTATCTTAAGTTCAAGCTTAAATTTAAAGGTTTTATTGATTAAATTAAGAGGAATTTCCAATATTAATTTTTTTTATTCTTCATTTCTATGTGATTGAAACTATCATGAATATACCAATCTACATTGCAGTATATTATATTATGAAAATCTCACATAAATTAATGTAAGCATAAATATATCATCTTGATAATTTAAACACTAATCTAACAAATATAAGAGCTTGAATATAAAAACATTCATCTTCATATAAATGAAACTAAAACTTCCATGAACTCATGATTTTATCTTAAGGTTAGATATAATTTTATAAATCTCACATTAATTAATATAAGCATAGATTTACTATTATGATAATGTAAACACTAATCTAATACAAATAAGAGCTTGGATATATATACATTCATCTTCATATAAATGAAACTAAGGCTTCCAAAATTCATGATTTTATCCTAAGGCTAGATATGATTTTGTAAATCTCACATAAATTAATATAAGCATAGATTTATTATTATGATAATTTAAACACTAATCTAACACATATAAAAACTTGAATATATATGCATTCATCTTCATATAAATGAAATTAAAGCTTCCAAAAATTCATGATTTTATCTTAAGGCTAGATATGATTTTTGTAAATCTCAAATAAATTAATATAAGCATAAATTTATTAACATTATAATTTAAACACTAATCTAGCACATGTATGTAAATATTCATTCTTATAAGCTTTAATAAGAACTTCAAGAACCTCATGATACTTCTCTAAGCTAAACATGATTTGTAATTCTTTCATGACTTTATAATAAATTAGATTCTCTTCATTAAAAGGCTCATATCAAGTCAAGTCATCACATATGATTTATATTTGAGTTTGAGCCGCATGTATGAAAGATAAGGAGATTGGGGTATCTTGAGATTTGATGGTTCACCGTGAAAAGAAAAAAGGATTGGTGGATGTTGATTACTTGATAGAGTTCCTAACACCTTGATAGTAGCCTATGGGAGCTTGAAGTCTTCTCTTGTGGTTGATTTGATATTCTAAAGAAGCTTCTTAATTTTTTAAAAAGGCTTTGGAGATGAGTTTCAGTGGTGATAATTTTCTACATAAGGCTTAGATGGTGGTAACTATGGGATATAAAAATTTTAGCTTCATTCACTCAAAATTCCATTTGTAATAGGAATATTCCCTTAGATATAATTTAAATGAACTTCTTAGTATAATTTCAATTTAATTCAAAAATGTACTAAAAATGAGATTCTTGTTTTCTCTAAAATTAGCCTCAAATTACAAATTAAGGTGTCTCAATGGTAGGCCTTGACAAGAAAAATTCACATATACCAAAAATCAAGTGTTTTGGTGAAGTGGTTGAACCAAATTAAGCTCACAAATGAGTTCGCCGAGTTTTGTTCGGTACAGTTCAATCAAACCATTTCGGTGCAGTTTAAGTTGGGATTGCAAATCGGATCGCCGTTCATTTTAAATATTTAAGCAGCATAGCGAATTTGTCATCGAATCTACCACAATAATGATTGTCAGATCCCTAATGTCATCTCCACTGATCGTATTAAACGAAGAAACGCATCGCAACTGTCCGATCAGATCTTAGAAAACATGTGACGACTGTGATCCATGCCACATCGCGTTCCCGTCCTTCAGCTTGCATATAAATTATACAATAAATTTGTTTTAAGTAATTCTAAAGTTTTAATTTAAATAAAAATATGAATCGTATTTTGTTTATTATTTGATTATTTTAAATCAAAAAATAATAAAATTCACACCTAACATTTAAATTATAATTACAATTTTGAATTACTACTGAATAAGTTCATGCGAAACAGCCCTAAAAAAGAAAAATAATAGCATTAAAAAAATACTAAATATTTGCACAATAACAAGATGAAATAAATTAATACAAACCCAATAATAGCATTAAGAAAATACTAAATATTTGCACAATTACAAGACGAAATGAATTAATACAAACCCTTTCCAATCTTCCCAAACAAAAATGAGGCACAAATGCATTTTATTATTAGATTAATCTTGTAGACCGCAACATAGCTCCTTCAACAACAAACTAGCCTATTATTACTGGCTGGCCTACATGTTAAAATGATGAAAACTTAAATAGTCATTATCAAGGTTTCTAAGAGAAATTACAGCATATAATTTTTTTTTTTTTTTTTTTGGTAATCAATAAAATTTGAACTCATGACCTGGGATAATAAATTATGAACCTCAATCACTGAACTACAACACCATTTTATATATATATATATGGGAGATTTTCCATTAAGGCTGTTGCAAGCTTTTCAAGCTGATGTTCAAATCAGATAACATGGTAGTGAGCTCCCCCTTTTGATAAAGCTTCACAGTATCTGCATCAAACGAGAAATTTACAGCAAGTATTATCTTTTGCAATTAAACCAGAGAAGCTTTCTAATTTTTTAATCAAAAATATTTTCTCAATAAAATGTAATCATTGACTATATACTTATATATATATATATCTATATATATATATATATATATATATATATATGATTAATAAATGCGGCAAAATGTTTGTGGTACCTGTGCAGCCACCGATATGCTTGCCCCCTGTGTTCATAGAAGGATAAAACCTTTAAAAAGTCGTGGGAAATAATATGGCTAACAAATATACCAGCAATCCAAAGTTTTGAACAAATGGAAAAATTAAAAGCTAGAAAACTTATACACACGTCAATGAATAGTGCTGCAGCCCGGTAATTGAGACTCAAATTTTATTATCTCAAGTCATGGGTTCAAATCTCATCGATCATACATAAGAAAAGAAATATATATATATATATATATATATATATATATGCCAGAAAGTTTTGTATTAGTCTAGTGATGTCATTTTTTTTAAATATTTAACGAGTTGAGTGGGTGTCAAAATGCTACAGAAGTGATGAGAGGAATAATGATGTTGAACAAGATGACTATTACACTGCAAATGCAACCACACTGCAAACTTTTGAGCATTTTAGGCTCAGCAGGGCTTTATGCACTTCATCGGGAGATAAGCTCCCATCAAAATATGGGATAAGCTCATGGATAAGACTGAGGAATTTAATCCAGACTAATGTATGATTTATATATATAGAGGCCCTGACCAAATTTTATGTAAAATTCTCTTGAAATGATAATGCTATATGTGATGATTAATATTATTTGATGCTATCGTTGGCCCACGTGTATCTTTTTGAATGTTAAGAAGTTGAAAATCAAATGTTGTCAAGCCAGAAAATAATGGTGATACTGAATACTTAAATTCAACAGAAAATGAAAGTGTTCATGACAGAGATCAAAATGACTTAAATCAAATAGTCAATTTTTCACCCTCAACGAGTATGCCAAAGTTGGGATGAGATCTTTAATACTAAAGAGAACTTCAACGAGGCCATTAAAAATGATTAATTTTTCATGAAAAATCAGTTGAAGATTTGAATAATTAGAAGAATAGTAAAATGAATATAAGAAACCTAAGTTTCCATATATTATGTATATATATTTTAAGGCATTCAAATACTGTGATTCAGGGCAAACTATACCACTAGTAAACCATGCATGCTCATAGACTTATCAAAATAAGAATGTAACATTATTTATCATATCAAAGTAATGACAATAAAATTAGAGTAAAATTTCCATATATTATGTATATATTTTTTGAGTGATGCAAATACTGTGATTCAGGGCAAACTATACCAGTAACTAGTAAACCATGCACGCTCATAGACTTGTCAAAATAAGAATGTAACATTATTCATCATATCAAAGTAATGTGACAATAAAATTAGAGTAAAAATGCTAAGTAAAACTATAAAATTTTTAGGAAGTTATGGATAAGTTGAAGCTTCATACCATAAGAAAATGTTAGGATAAATGTCCAAAAACTTTAAAAATGATGCATTTAAAAACTAAGAAACAATTAAAAACATTTAGAATTACAATCTAGAAATTGGTAGAGGACCAATCCAAAATCTTTTATCTTAGTTCAACAGCTTTAGATTCAAACTTAAATGGTTAAAATCAATTCAATAAGCTTTATGCTTGTTTTGTTGTATATAAATGTTACAAAGCCGATTGTATACATGTTATTGAAGTTATTGGGTGCTTCTTGAAGGAACCTTAGGGGAACAATTATTGAATGTTTTAGCAATGGATGGTAACTATTGCATTTACTCCATGACTTAGTAGCCGTGGAAAGGAAGACAAGAAATAAATAAATAGGAGCAATTCTTATGTTTGTTTGGAATAGATTTTCAAATTTATGATGATCAACATAAATTTCTGTATATTGCTAATAGACATAAAGACTTAATGTGTGCATTTGAAAATATTCTGTATAATGTTGATAATAGAATTACTGTACAGTATCTACATCAAAATTTAAAAATTATAGGCTATATGCAAGGTGCATTATGAAAGGCAGCAAAGGCCTTAACAGTTTATCACTTTAGTGGCCACATTAAAAAAAAAATAGATGAATGTGCATTTCAGTGATTAAATGGGAATCGTTCATCCGAATAATAGTCAGAATGAAATTTTCTTTCACTTCCAATTGTGTTACGCTACTGAACAGCATGCTTTCATGTGGGAAGAAAAATATAAAGTCAGCATACAAGGGAGTATATGATGATTTAAACGTGGAGACAATGGTACACATACTAAATTAACAACTATTTATAATTTATAAATTCAGCTATATTTCTAATTTATTGTTCGTTCACCATAATGTGTTATTAGCCGGTTGAAGATCTGTTTTTGATGACAATGATAAAACTTATAAATTCAATGCTGCAATAAAATTTATCTTCAATTAACAGGTGCAGCTAGAAAGATGATAAGACTTGTAAATTCAATGTTGCATGACATTGATAAAGCTTATAAATTCAAAATGCTGTATTTAAAACTAATCTTCAATTAACAAATGCATTCTAAGAAAAATGAATGTAATTAGCAGGATGGTTTCTCTTCAATGACATGTTTCACTGAATAATAGTGAGACTCTGATTAACATATAAATTCAATGAAACTCCAATCTTTCTTTCCATGACACACCATATTTTATGTTATTTTCAATAAAGCAATAAATCTGATGCTACATGTTTCCAGTATTGAGGGGGAAATAGTTGTACAACTTAATTATTTATGCCATTCCTTTTATTATTTTGTTAAAAATAATATTTGGGATTTTCAGGAGTGCATACAGCACAGAGGCGCAAAAGCATATCAATGAGCAAAGTGAAACACCAGCAAGGTATCAAATTTATTATTTGAATGAATTTATATTGCTAAAATTTTACAGTTTTTTTGTTTTTTTTTTCCTTTGAAGCAATTTTTACAAGCATAAAAAGAAAGCAATGGCTTTAGCACAATGCAATGATACCAATTGAAGATGTAATCAGCAGTATGAAAATTTGATTTCTTTCCTGTTAAGTCGTTAGTTTGGCTCAGAAAATAGTTCAAGGACTACTGTATATAGAATGAACAGGGAAAGATAATTCATCTATCTTTGTACCTGAACAAATTCTCATTTTGTTATTAAAGAAAATACCACGAATAAAATTTTTAATGATGCTTTAGCCTTAGACAGATTTTGCTTTGTAAGATTCATTGAATATTTCTCTAATTTTATTCATATTTTCCTAATTTTTTATTATGTGGACCAAAATCTGCACGACTCAGATCAAGCTTCACGAAGAATAAAAGCCTATTTTCAATTGCATTCATATGTTTTGTTTTTGTATCTCTGAGAGATATTATGCTAGCATCGCTTGTCAAGATATAAATATGGTATTCCCAAAGCATATTTTTTAAATTTCAGCATGAAAAACCCTCTCTCGCTCCAATCATTCCAATGTTTTTGGTAAATTTTAGAGGCAATTTTATTATTACTGTTGAAAGAAATATTTTGCAATTTCAAAATATATACTGCATAACGATTTTTTAATATTAAAATTATTATATAAAAATTTCACAAAAATTAAACCCCTGAGATTTATCAACAAAAAATACATTAGCCTAACTGCCAATCCTGAACCAAATTGCACACATTTTTAAAGAACTAAATAAATCAATAATGGTGAAATAGAGTGATGTGGTTAATAGGATCAAATCTGGTTTGGACAAAATTGATGAGCGCTTCTAGAGTACTATGCAAATTTCTACTCAAAATTAAGGAAAAATTTTACAGAACAGCTATACAACTAGCTATGCCATACTGGGCTGAATGTTGGCCGACATACAAAAAATTGGACGATAAAATAAATGTTACAGTGATGATAATGCTTAGGTGGATGACTGGGTATACTCATAAGAATAGAATATAAAATGAGTTTATTCGTAGCAAGGTTTGAGTGGCTCCAATAGTGGATAAGAATAGAGAATGCTGCCTTAGATGGTTCAAGCATATTAAGCGTAAACCGTTCAATGCCCCTATTAGATAAATTGAGTTTATGAAGTTTACCCATATTGAAAGAGGAAGAGGAAGTGCATAGACATGGAAAGAAACCATTAGATAGGATCTTCTTGATTTAGAGCTTAGAGAGCAGCTTTTATTTGAGCATGCACAATGGAAACAAATTCTTCATGTAGCCAATCTCACCTAGTGGGATTAAGGCTTGGTGTTGTTGTTGTATGAAACAAAATTAAGCAAAAGCTAAAACATGGGACTATTATTAATAATACTTATGAGTCGGGGACCATATTAATTAATTATTTGCATATAATTATATAATAATATTAATCCATTTCTTTGCTTAGCTATAAAAATCAATTGAGAGGACTGATTAGTCTGCAAATATATATTCCATATATGTTTTACTGAAAATCAAGCATGTGAATCAATGCAAAATATGGAAATTTGATTCTTTCTCTTCCACTTGATATTTCCATGAATAGAAATAGTCCAAGTAAGAAGGCAGCAACTATATGAAGAATGAAATTAGGTATGCTCATTGACAAATTAACCAATGTCTGTCTTCTTCTGAAGAGTACAAGTAGTTTAAGCAACTAAGAATGCAAGAGAAGATGCATTTAAGTAACAAAAAATTGCAAGAAACGATGCAATAAATTCAAACTATATTAAAAGCATAAAAATAATAATCTATATAATGCTAACTGAAGCTGCAGTTCTGAAAATTGCCTCACGCTGCATGCAAAAATAAAGTTACATACCAATAAAAACATTTGGAACAGTAAATTGTCCGGTAAGTCTTTCCAAAACTTTTTGCAGTTGTGGTCCTTGAGGACCTAAAGCGGTAAAAAATGGGTGTCATTATGGTCACGGACAGACTCGATGCCATATCAAATCTCAGCCATAAACAGCAATATCTTTATTAATCATGCAAATGATAATAAGAGAATAATTACAGAATAATAAATATCAATAGAATAAATTGGTAAAACTTTTTATTTGTGCAAAATTCACCGGAAGGGCCAAATTTTTTACAGTTTCCAATTTATCCAACACTAGCTTATAAAGAGTGTTCAAGAAGGGTGTTATAAATGCCCTAAAATAGCAAATCTTAAAATTCCAAAGAATTTAGGGCTGCTTAATTTGCTGTATTTTGGGTATAAAGTAAATGAAATCCAAGTAACTTACAATTTTGGGATTTGAAAATGCTTTAAAACATTGAAGAATTTCATTTCCCGTAAAAGTCAATAATTATGGAATTAAATTATGCGCAATACCGGAAGCTCACGAGCCCTTCATTACCCTGGCCTAACATCTCCAGCTGATAACAGCCCTCAAAAGCCACTTGTTAACACGCTCCACCAATGAATTCCAAAGATTTTTTTACAGTTGCTTTACTTTTTATCCAAACAAACAACAAAATCTAAATACATTACATTTGTTCCAAGTATCCAAATTTGAATGAAAACATTTTTTGCTTGATTAAATTAAAAAACATTTGATTTACTTAATGAATTCTTTAGCTCAAACCAAACAACCCTAAAAAAAATTTTAAATGCAAAAGTTAGATTGAGCATACTTTAAAAAAAAAATTGATTAGGTATGAAAAATAATACCCATATATGTTAAGCCAAAGTAATTCAATTTTTAGTTTAATCTCAATAAACCCATGTTCTAAAGAGTATTTTATCTCCAGTATCTGTAATAATTTTAGATGAAGAAAAATTCTAAAAAGATATAGCCATGTAAGAAATTCAGAATAATGAATTATAATTCATTAGATTGAAATGAATTGGCATAATCCTAGCCATACATAAGGAGGTGCAACTAGTATAAATAATCGTGAGTTCCACCATTTGTAATACACCCAAAAAATTTTGAAAATTAATAATAAAGTATTGATTTTTTGCTATTCTTCTCCCAAATTACCAAATCTCATTTCTAGCAACATATTTCAATAAAGTAGTATCAAAGCAAAATTTGATTAAAAAAAAGGTGTTGTAATTATCATATGGATAATTATAATCTCTCTTCCTTACATTTTCCATTTTTTCCATGGATAAAATTTTGATTATTGATCCAATAAAATTCAGACCTATTTTCTAACTTCAAATTTGTGGAAGACTATTGAGGGATTAAACATTCCTGGAGACAATGCTATACTTGCACCAAATATAAAAAAGAGTCCTCAAGGAAAACAAAAAATAAATTCTAAGCGTTCTTCATTCTCCAACAAGAAATGGCAGAAGAAGATTTCCATTAATCATAAGAGCAATTTCTACAAAAGAAGCTTGTAATACACACTACACGAGAAGTTTCAAAGGAACAAACAGGCATATGTAGTCAAACTACATGTCCATAAAAATTTTTTTTGAGAATATTAAAATGAAGGATAACAAGATCACCAAAGATTATATTCATGAATAAAAGAAATAATTAATCAAATGAAAGCTTATGTAGAAAATATATCTGACACAAAAATAGTTAAAAAATAATATTTCTTATACATAAAATATGACATTATAATATCTTTAATTAAAAATTATAAAAATAAAAGATATAAATACACTACCACCAATGAAGTAAATGAGGTCTCTTAAAGAACACAAGAAAATTGAATGTGTAATTATAATTATACAAAAATTTACTCTCAATTGAAAAACAACTTTCTGATTCCATAAACCAAAACAAAATGTTCAAAAATATCAACAAAACAGATTAATCAAGAAAAAAAAAATAACAGGTATCATCTATATGACATTTGCATAAATACAAATCACTTAGAAAAATATTGTTGGCTCAAAGAGAAAAAATTATTGTTGATCTAGTCTTACGAAAATTTGTCAAGCTCATTTTTTAGATGAGAAAATAGATGAGCATAATCTATTTATATGTGCCAAATAGCATCAAAAGAAAAGTGACATCTAGCTGCCAGTTATGGTAATGAATTCATTTAAATTAAAAATATTTTGTAGTCCTACAAAATTCAAGATTAAAGTCAATAAAAAATGATGAATTTATGAAGATAGTGAGTAACGGCATAATCAATATCGACACAAAAATAGAAATAAGTATATCATTGATGCATTATTAGTTGAAAAAGCATTAATCAAAGTCTTTTCAATGGGGGACAATATTATAAAAAGGATACCCAATGTAACTTATAATATGGTAAATTCATAAAAGTTGAAAAAAATAGAATTTAAGAAAATAGATGTTTTCAATTCACTAGAGATAAAAATATAATATAGCTATGAAATTACAAATAGACAAGTCATATCATTGCACAAAAACTTAGGTATTTTGACTTTCATAAGTTGTTGATTGTTCAACAAAAAAACATGCTAAGAAAATCTTTCAGCAATAAGGGAAATTGGTGGTATATGTGGATTAAGATTAATGATAAAAAAGCAAGCTATAAAGAATGATTTAAATTTAAGATTGAAGAGACTTGGAAGAAATATAGACTAGCTTGTTATGAATCTAAAATAACAGATTGTGATGCTAAAAGTGTAGCATTCGAGAATTTATTAAATAAATTAAACATTATTGAAGTAGAAAGCCAGGCTTATAAGCTAACCAAATTAAGAGAAATAAGAATTAAAGATTTGACCCATTTTAAATATATCAAATAAGATGATCAAAAAAAAAAAATTTATGGATGAAAATCATCAATATAAAGGGATAAATTATTTAAATAAGCTTTTAAATGAAGGTTGTACCAATAAAAATAATATAAGTGAGTTAATGGTTATAAAAATAGTCTTAATTACACTTTCATTCGCCGTATTAGTAAAGCTAGAAATTGGAATGCTTTAAAGATGATGAATAGAGGAAAAGCAGCACGATCGGATGACATCCCTATCAATGTATAGAATTGTTATGGGGATGAAGGAATTTCTTGGCTTGACATGTAGTTTAAAATTATTTTGAAGATAAAAAATACAAGTGATGCTTAATTATAGATGAATCAAGTTAATGCATTATAAAAGTGATGCTTAATTATAGATGAATCAAGTTAATGCATTATACTTTAAGACATTGAGAGAGAGTAATTAAATACAGAATATGAAAAGATAATTGAATTTCTCAAAATCAAAATTTAGTTTTAAGCCATCTCAACCTTACCACAAAATCCATACTTTTTCTTTAAGATGTTTGATAGAAAAATTTAAGTAAAGAAAAAAAGATCTACATTTATTTTTTATTGATCTTGAAAAGACTTATGATATAGTACCAAGAGAAGTTCTTTAAAGAATTTTGGAGAGAAAATGATATAGTATTGCATATGCATGTAATTCATAGTACTTAATAGTGGGTTAAGATATGCTAACTCAGTTTTAAGCACTACAGTGATGCTCAGTGATGCTCAGTATTGAATCAAGACATCTAATCTGATGTCGGATACTTAAATATGCATTTTAATCGAGTCTGAGTTAGTTTAACTTTTAAGATTGCAGTTTTACACCTATAATTAGATGTTAATAAATAATTTTTTGCTCGAAAAATGAAAGACTCCTCCTTCAGGTATTTACCTAGCTGATCCAGCTCAATGACAATGGCTTCCGCTCCGAATCGCTTAAACAACGCCTTCACCTCCATCGAGTACCTCCATACCACAACAAGTCAGAATAGCGCAGTGATGGAACATACAAAGGGACTTAATTAGGGTATCAAGGAACTTACGAGCACCATGTCTTAGAGTAGATGACTATCGGATTCTCCGCCACCGTCCTTTTCACTGCATCTTCAAGCCGCGCTCCGAAGGAGGAAGACGACGATAGGGATGAGGACGAAGAAGAAGAGGAAATCGAACGCACTTCCATAGCTCCGCTGATTCCTTCCCTGAAGTCTATTTTGATGCTTCGTTTGATTCGCAAAGATGGGCGTAGAAGAGAGGGCGAGAGCGCAGGAAAAGGGGCTAGTCGATTGCAACGCGCACGGCTGGATTTAGGTAACAGACAGACGCTGGATCTTACAATGTTTGAGCTCGCCGCCATGGCTGTTCGCCTCCCCGAGTACCCGAAGCTAATCACTTTTGTTTGGCGGGGATGCCGATGTGGCTTCGCTTTTATCGGGAACACATCGGTGAGGTGGCCGCGGAGAAACTTCTCAGTCCGGATCCATAAAATGAAAAGAGTTTTATGCATAGCTTCATATATATATATATATATATATATATATATATATATATATTTTTTTTTTTTTTTTTTTTTTTTTTATTAGGGAGTTAAATAAATTAAAAAATTATTATTAAAATAATTCGAAATATTTGAAAGCAAAATAATAATTTTCAAATGAAAAATGTATTTTCTATATTTTAAGTTGCAATTCACGCAAATTTAATGTATTTTAATTCAAAATAATCTTGAAAAAAATTAGATTTGACTGTTGATATATATATATATATATATATATTTATATATATTGAATTTATTTAAAAGGTGTATTTTTTAGATTTAATGATAAGAGTATTGCTATATTTATACTTATATGATAGTATACAATAAAATATATAGATGATGTGTTAAATAGATAATTGATATGGAAAAATAAAAAAAATAAAATATTTTTTTTTATATTAAATTTTTTTTATGTATATTTTTGTATAAGTATAATATTTTTATAATTCTAATAATTAGATAAAAATATTTAATATTTTTTAAGACTTTATTGGAGCTATTTTTATTTGGAGTTTTATATTTATATTAAGTAAAGTAAAGAAAGAAATTCGAAACATCGGTGCACGCTAAGAAAATAACACTGCAAATTGGCTTCGTATGTGGACGGATAACAGAGTGATGTTCATAATGCATGAATCTAGACGGAAAACTGAATGATATACATAAAAATGTATTCAGAAAAATGCTTTGCTTAATAAGAATATATATCAAAATATATTCAGTAACAACAGAAATTTTTATTTTTTTTTGTAATTTTTATATATATGCTTACAAAAATATATTCAATGAATCATTTATTTACGTATTGAATTGACACATATCTATATATTTTGATATATACTATCGTATAAGTATAGCAATACTCTTTAATTTAATGACTCAATAATTAGTATTACTAGATTTAATCTTATACTCACCCTCAAATTTCATTAAAAAACATAAGAAAAGAAGAATTTCTTATATTGACAAAAATTATTTACTTAAAAAAAAAAATCATACACCAAATTGGTGGGTATATATATATATATATATATACGTACAGCTAATTCAATTAATTTATATATTAAGATAAATTTCCGTGAATCTGGACGAAAAACTAAAAAAGAAATTTTTTTGGTGCACCAACCAAAGAAGCAGAGCTTCTTCTATGACTGTAAGAATGATTCCAGTATCTTAGGAAGAGAACACCTGAAGCTCATATAGCTAAATAAGGAAAAACGCAAGCAGATTTTAAAGAAGCTTTTTTTTTAAATTGATATAGAATAAGAAGCTATGAGTTGAAGAATATCTCAGGATTCGTGATAGCGCTAAGCACCAGGCGACTTCAAGTTTGTGGACATGGCTCAACAGCAAGTGCAGCTTGCGTGTCATGCTTGGTAATGAGCACCACCTCCTCAATGTTCTTCGTTGCTTCTTCATTTGTCTTTGAGAAAAGCTGATTCAAATCATAATGCCAATGTAAGAAATGTTATGCTTTTTATTTGAGCTAAGTGTCTCATGTTCAACAAGCTGAAGAAGAGTCGAAGGGAAAAAGAACTCAGATGAGCGGTTCAGCTTTTTTTAAATGTTGTAAGTGTAGTCCGGCAGATTTAGCATAATTGGCATATATTATTAAGCTAATCCGTTGCTTTTAAGTGTAAGCATCTTCAATATCCTCAAAGATAATTTATATTGGCAGTTCAACAAGCTTACTGAGAGCATACTTAGTCAGATCTATTGGATAGAAATTGTTGCATAGTAATGGCAGTTCAAATCTCTCTAGGAGTTTCAGTTGGGCCCTTGGGTGGTTCATTAGGGATGCCATCTCTACAAACTTCTAGTTATTCAAAACAAAATGTTCCACGTGTGCCTCTTATGTTTGGGGATGACATATTGACGAGAATATAGAGCATTTGGCCATACACTGTAGCTTCACTATAGCCATCTTTGAGAATTTTGTTAATTGGGGCTTCTTGGTCTGTTCTTTCTTGCTATGAGCAGCTTATTTCTTTTTTCTTAACTGCCACCTCTTGTAGGCACGGCAGATTCATGAGGCAAGTAGTGGCCTACACATTCTATCAATACTGGAGGAGCAGGGCTGAGAGGATAGGATAGATTCTCTCAATGTTGGTTAGCACTAGCCTGGGATAGGATAGATTTCTAGGACTTCTAGCTCTAATGGACCCCTTTACTTCAGATACGGCGACCAAGGTGCCTTCGGAGGACTTGTTCTTCGGGACGAGCATGGATGATTGCTTACTGCCAGTGGAAAGAAAACATAGGCTCGAACTTCCGCAAATGCAAAAATTTAGGTTGCTCTCCTCCTCCAGTGTTATATATGACTGCATTTGGTGTTGATGGCATTGTGAAGGATGATTGCCTTAAGACATTGGGTAAAGTGAGACAAGTCTAAGAGTGGACTCAATGAATGCATGGTCACTCGGATTGCTTCTTTCTTGTTGAGCTTTCAAAGTATCATATTTGTAAAATGCTTGCGCGAGTGTAATCGTGCAACAAACCTTTGTGTTTTCTTTGCATGAGAGTAATCTTAATTTTTTAGAGGGCAATGTGCTCCCACTGAGGTGGTATTCCAAAGGGTTCCAAGGAAAGACACAACGTTATGGGATCTAGAGGGTCCCGAGGCAAGCCAGCACTGGGCTGGCAGCAAGTCAGGTGCTCAGACAGAGGCTACAACCTGAGGAGCAGGTGCTCAGACTATAACACACAAACTCTTAAACATCAAGATATTATTTGCTTTAATTTGAAAGGCCTCACAATTTTATCTCATAAAATAACTTCTCAGCAAGTCACCCATCCTAAGAGTGCCCCCACCTGAACATGCTTAACTTTGAAATTTTTATCTAAAACTCCATTTGAAAAGGCACATTGATGTTTAAGAATTATACTTAACACTACTTAAAATAATCATTACAATCTCTCCAACTAAAATAACTGATATCCTCATTAGTATCCATACACGAAATGTTCACATGGCATTCATATCCCTCGTATTTGCAAGCCCGATAACGAAATTTTAGTATATAATTGACTGTCATCTAATTATCAACTACTCATCAAAACGTTGATCTCATGCAGAAGAAATTACATACATAAAATAAGGAGAGATAAGTACTGTAAATATTAAGGTTTAAAATTTCGCAAATTCAAATAGGTACTGAAAGGCCGCTCAACTCGGACAAAAAGCCAGGCACAAATTCCTCTCGGGAGAGTGAAAAAATAATGACAATGGCTTTAACAATGTACACATACATATATACATACATATATACATATACACATATACACAGACATACATATAATATATATATATATATATATATATATATATATATTAAGGATTAAAATACATCAAATCAAAGCCACACGCCAAGTTACTTATATACATACACAAGATACGACAACTCTATTCCAATAAGCAAATATAAATTAATTAATTAATTAATTAATCAATTACCAACGTATACATTACAAAGGGATTCAACAAATTCAGACTTGCCATAGAGTAGATTACCAAAAAAAAAACTGTTCATCAATCAGCACTGCTGCTGCTGCTGCTGCTGTAAATGTTTGTCGGGATTGTATGAGTATTGGTTTGGGTTCAGTCCATACTGCAGCAAAATAGAGCAACTTTGTTAGTAAAAAATATATTATAATATATACCAAAATTTAAAAATATATTTTCTCATTTTAAATTTTGGTATAATTATGCAGTTACATGTGCTTGAACCCAAAATAGGTTACCAAATAATTTTCTTATTTCGGCCCAATGTTATCAAGATCAGCACCATGTGACTAAGTCATCTTTTTATGTATTACAGATGCTCTTTACTGAAGGCTTTCAAGAAGTAGTTCTTTTGTGCAAAGCTAATTGTTGATGCTATTCTTCTTATCAATAAAACTAGAGGTATGGTTAAAAAAAAATTTGGGTTTTCGAGAATTGCTCTAAATTTTAGAGATTTCATTTTAGTAAATCCAAAAACAATGTATAATAAGCAAGTTTAATCATGATTGATATTATAATATTAAGGATATGATAATTGCAATAATGTTATCATAAAAGCGAAAACCAAATGATAAGAAGGGCCCTTGGATGAAATGAAGGCGTGCTTTTGGAATGTTGTACGATAAAAAAATCCCACTTAAACTTGGAAAAAAAATATTATAGAGCATTGTAAGAAGAGAAATATCACATGAGGATGAATATTGGTCTGCAAAACATAAATATATTGATAAAATAAATATAGCAGAGATGAGGATACTAAGATGGATGCATTGATAAACACCTAAATTTGATAAGAGCTGCACATTTGTAGCAAGGTTCGAGTAGTTCTAGTTGATGATAAGCTCAGATAAAATAATCTTAGAAGTTTTGGACATTAAGAATAAATCATTTCATTCTTTTGAGGAAATATAAGAATGAATTTTTGCTCATATTAATGAAAGTTTGGCTACTACTATAATACAGTAGCCTACCTATAATATTTAGAACTTGCACATAATCAGGACAGTATAACCATGCCCAGTCATGTAACTTGTAGAGGTCAACGCAAATGATTTTTTCTTATGTGGTCTCCAATTTGAAAGAGGATCATAACTAAATAAAGCACTGAGTATCTTGATCTGATGGAGATGTTTATATTTCCCTATTAGAAGCACGATAGAACATATAGAGACTTCCTTTGCAAATATGCACGCTGCCTATAAACGCATGTGTATATGACATGTGCAAAGGCATTATGTGCAAAACGTTCACCTTCAAGCCACTTAGATGAATATAAGCATCGTGATCTATATATTCTTATATACATTTGAAATCAATTACATATCAATGGCACCACTAAACGCTAGCCTTATCCCAACTAACTTGAACTGGATCTATGAATCTTCAGCCTCAATTCATGCTAAAGTCTACTTATTGAGGTTAAATTTATGAAATTATATATATATATATATATATATATATATATATATATATATATTCACTAAACTAAAACTTAATAATAGCCATGTATGAAATCTCATCTCTAATAACAAGTAAAGAGCAAAGTAGAACAGCAGTTTTAATAAGCACCGTGATCTATATTTTCTTATACACATTTGAAATCAATTACATATCAATGACACCACTAAACGCTAGCCTTCTTCCAGCTAACTTGAACTGGATCTATGAATCTTCAGCCTCAATTCATGTTAAAGACTACTTGTTGATGTTAAATTTAAGATATTATTATATATATTTACTAAACAAAAACTTAATAATAGCCATGTAAGAAATATCATCTCTAATTAACAAGTACAGAATAAAGTAGAACAGCAGTTTTTATAGGTTTAAGAAGAATTGGATGTTATATCAGTAAAATAAAAATTTAAGTGTTAAATAAGTAGAAGAATAATTAGTGTTATGCTTTAATCTTTCTGAGCAAGTCCTGAACCTATTATGTTTCAATCTACTTCTATATTTATGCAAGTTCGACCCTCAGTTATACATCGCACAATTTCTTTGATCGATTGTTTTAATTTTTCCTAATTTCAAATTTGCTACACATTAACCATTTCGCACATATCTCCATCACTGATATTATAATATCAGTGGCTTCATTTTTGTTTGCTAAATATTCAAATCCATATAACGTAGCTTATTTATTATTTACTATATAAAAAAGCCTTTAACGCTCCACAAACATTCTTTGATCTCAGAGCGCCTAAGACAGTCCTTCAAATTACAACATTTTCCCAAAACAACTACAACAGTTACATATTTTATTTCACCATTCTTATATATAAAATATTCAAAGTACTTTCATATCAGGCCTCCATATCAAGTTATAGATAATAACAAAGAAGCCTTTTTCAATTTTACTCTTGCTATATGTTATCATCAATCCCAAGCCCCCTACCCTATCTTCTAAAAATGACATCCATCATTTGTGCCAATTGCTGATAGAGAAATCACCGAATAAAAAAAATGTCATCTACAAATACTATATGTTATGGTACCTCGTCAAGTGTATTGTTGATCTTTAATGTACACATTTGATAAAAAACTCTTTAGTCACTTCCATTATTACTCTTAATGCTAATCAATGGTTCATTTTACATATCTTTAGAACCTTCAGCATGCTTCCGGAACCTTTTTTTTTTATGCACATCAATTAAAACTCTTGGCATTCAAGAAAATGACTCTAAAAAGAACAAAAATTGTATATAGATCTTCCTTTATTTACTTTTTAAATGGTTGTTTTGATACAAGAATTTTATGTCATAATTTTTATAAGATTTTCAATACAAGAGTGTTTTTACTGAGCTCATATTTACACCCTCCAGTAAATTTTTTATATGATTGTTATGTGGGAATCTCCAATAATTGGCAAAATTAGGAACCTTTTATTTTAAATCTTGGCACCAATAAAATTTTCAAATCATTAGGCATCATGTTAGTCTTTAAAATTACTTTACTAAAACACTTCAATATGAAATTGATGCGAAGGCTAAATTCCCTTGGCCATTAATAGTCCTCATTAAAAAACGATGTAGACAAACTGAAAATCCTATTCGCATTAAATATTTTGACACCAATCAGCATATGCTTTGATTTATCACGAATAATTCACTACAAAACTCAAAATCCTAATTAGCTGTAATTCTCTATATCTATCAGTTGCTCTTAAAAGGGAGAAGAAATTAATGGTTGCAAGCATCACCTACCCTTGTCTTCCATACAGCAAGGTGGATTGGCAGAAAAGCCGAAGTGGTAGTTTATAGAGAAGTCAGAGGTTGATAATCTTTACAGAAGTCATAAGTAGGCTTTTTATGGCTAGTTGACCAACAATGTGAGCTGAAGAGCCAGGAGTGCAACTGGAAGACAGAATTCCACAAAAGGAACAGAAATATCAAAAGGCAAAGGATCCATGAGATAGTTCAGCAAATGGGTCAAGAAGTGAGATGTTTTCCTCTTTATCTCAGGTGAGCAGAGCCAGTAAAGAAATTATCAGGTTTGGAGAGGGAATAAAAGAAAAGAAACAACAGTGACAAAGATTTGAGTGAGCAGCTGCTTGTATCATTTTTAATCCACTTGTTGAATTGCGTTGTAGAGAACTCAGAAGTTGATAATCTTTACAGAAGTCAAAATTAGACTTTCTCTGGCTAGTTGACCAACAATGTGGGTTGAAGGGCCAGGAGTGCAACTGGAAAACAGAATTCCAAAAGAGAAGCAAAAGTATCAAAAGGTAAAGGATCTATGAGATGGTTCAGCATAAGGGCTTGTATCATGTATTTTCTTGTAGACTAATAGATACTTGCCATTTTGTACAACCAAGAATGAAAGTCAATCTCACCAAACTATGGCAATTACTCGTAAGTTTTAGAAAAAAGAAGCGCAGGAAATAAGAATAAAGAAAGTAGATCCAGGTTTCAGAAAAAACACTAAGAAAAAAGTTGTTCAAAAGGCTATGCTGCTGTATGTCCTCAATGCGCCAAGACTGGCTATCACATAAAAAACTATCGGCAGATGACTGATAAGTAGAGTCAATGAAATGGACGATTAAGTGAATATTGCAAGTAAAGAGATAAATAATGTACTGGTTCTTACTAAAAATTATCCTATGGGATTCTTCATTGACTGAAGTGAGCTGTTCATTTAAATCCAAATAAAGAATGCATATCTAATTAGTTCTGCAGAAGATTGCAGGAAGATTCATCTTGATGATGATGAACCCTTGAATGTTATTGATGCAGATGGTATGCAAATCAAACAACTAGTAATATGATTGCATTGAAGCTTCACAATGTGAGGCAGATTCCCAATTAGAGAGGAACTAGTTCTCAATTGAGAAACTTGTTGAAGAAGGTTGTCTCAATCTTTTACTGATACACAGAAAGTGAGTACGATGACAGCAAATTAAAGTAACAGTGATACTGGATGTTATTTACTTTAAATTGAATGAATATAATTTCTTTATACTTAATGGTTCTGGATGTTGTTTAAACTATTATTTTACTTAACCGTCAATATGATCCTGCAAAAAGATGCATCCGATGTTAGATTGGTTGTTACCAACCTAACATGAGTCATCATATTATATGTTACTGAGTTATAAATTAAGGCCTAAAAGAAGATGCCACTTTACTTGGTGAACGACGACCTCTCCTAATATTGATTATTTGACTACAAATGCTATGATTGGGAAGCTCAAAAAAATGGAAAAGGAATACGAAGCTTGAACAAGGAGCTACCTATGGAAAACCTTCTCCAATCTTAGCTGAAGTTGAAGATGGCATACATGTGTGACATTGATCCCTGAACATTTTTTAGACATTTTATTACTTAATTTTTGGAGGAGGGGTAATATGTAACCTTTTCAATACAACCACATTCGGCAGGAGAACTTTACACTCACCATGTTTACTGAAAGGCATTCTTGAACAAATTAAAAAACACATCAATTAAAGCACTATTTGATTAGCTGCATTCTAGCTGTAAAGAAATGCCATAACATATTATCTCAAAATATAGGTGTTTGATGATCAGTGACCTCTCCTAGTATTGAAATTATTTCACTACGAGTGCTATGATTGGGAAGCTCAAAAAATTCGAAAAGGAACACAGATTGAACGAGGAGATAACTATGGAAAACCTTCTCCAAACTTGTTTGTAGTTGAAGATGACATAAGCGTGTTTTCTGCATTTTAAGTGTGAAGTAAATATTTGGGATTAATAATCCCCCTAAAACTATTTTCCGCGTGAAAGTTGTATGCCCAAATTTGGCAGAAAACTACTACCACATTACATGAAAAAATAATTGTAGTTGAAAATGACATAAGCGTGTTTTCTGCATTTTAAGTGTAAAGTAAATATTTGGGATTAATAATCCCCCAAAAACTATTTCCCGCTTGAAAGTTATATGCCCAAATTTGGCAGAAAACTATTAACTTTATTACAAGAGAAAATAAAAAACTTGCGCACAGTCTTCGCCCATGTCAGCACTTTGTTGAAGTTTACCGGGTTTTTGTTGGGCTTCACAGGCCTCTGTTGACCTTCCCCATGCTCTATCAAAGAACCACGGCCTTCATTGACCTTTCCAAAGCATTCGTCACCCTCTTTTTACAGAACATCTTTGCTGGCTATACCAGCCGCCACCTTTTTCGCCTGTCTTCATTAATCTGCCTTGGCCCCTTACGGGCTTCATCTTGAATGGTACTCGCCGTTTTTTTATGTTTGCTCGCTTGAGCTTTTGTTTTTTATTTTTATGTAAGTATTATTATTTTACTTTTGCACCCAAACAATTATCAAAAATCAAATACACCGCAAATTGTCACCTAAAAAGTATTTACACAGCATATATTTTATTTGAAAAATTTTTACATTGGATTCCTCAAACTAAACAACCCCAAAAAAAAAGCAAAATTAACATAATCGCAAAGAAACGCAACAAAACACAAATGCAACTATGCATCTCACAAAAAAATAATATTGAACCTATTGTGATTACTGCTTGCAATTCCTAGTGGATGCATTGCAATCCAAGCATATGAAAATTAAGCCCTAATATTATAGAGAAATAGAGCAAAAGTTATAGTCAAAGTGCAATACCTTCTGTTTCATTCGAGAACTCCAAATATCGGAGTGAAATTTAGAAGTTGATCCAACGGGTTGGCCAACTTGTTGATTTATAAGTGGTCTTCTGATGACATAATAGTCCTCATCACTGTCATAATCCAAACGTTTGTTGGGTATCATGGATCGGAGTAGCAATGCCAACAATAGAGACAATGCCTGCATAAAAAGACAAATTGTAACGATTTATCCAGCACACATACTACATGCTGATATTATTCTTCAAGATAACTCGAGACAGATTTATGGGTAGATCAATAAATGAAAATCTTCATAAACATTAAGACAAGGATTAAATGCCAGGCACAGAACATAAAACACTACAGTAGGAATAAAATAATATAAATTTTTTGAATGTTTAATCTTCCGAGGAAAAAGATGAACTCCATATAATGAGCACTGATGAGCAAGCTTAACAAATATGCGGATTTTAATGGATTTCTGAATCTATGATAAATTTTATTTGACTTGATCAATCATAATTGATAGCAATGAAGAAATATGAATTAAGAAAAAAACCTTTGTAAATGGCTGATGATGAACAATCACAGTATAAAATAACTTCTTTAAGTAAGATAATAGCCTACTTGAATAACAACGATGGAAGTTCCAGCCCACTTGAATATATCCATATTATCTTCAATAAAGGCTATAAGCCTTTTTAGTTCTCCAGTGGAGTCCTTTGGAAGATCCTAATTTCAGAAAGTTAACAAATTAAAAATGATACAAGTAATTGCTGGAAACAGAACTTGCTATTCGGTTGAAAATGAAGGATTTCAACATAAGCATACCTTTTCCCACTCTTTATTCAAAATGATTTCACCAAATAGAACTGCTTCAAAGGAAACTATTATTGTAATCAATACTGCGTACTGTGTTGGTAAAATTAAGAAAATCAAGCAATTGTAAAATCTAAGAGGTTAAAGTAAATGGGCGTATGTTTAGTACAGGAGAATAAATACAGAGTAAGAAAGTAAGCCACAGGTTTAAAAAGCTCATGCAACATAAAAAGGGGAATTACAAAAAGAAAAAATATTCTAATACAGAATAGATACAAAATTAAGGAAATGAAACGCCAGCCTAACAAAGATGCAAACCATATAGATACACGCGTTGATGTGCAAAAAAAGATGTTAATATCTACCATAAAATGTGACTTCTGAAATCTACAAGTTTAAAAAAAATAAAGAAAATGTTAAAAAAGTTAAACTTTTTTTTGACTAACAGTTGATTGTTGATAGGAAAACAAAATTTAGATTTAATCTTTACAATTAAAGTGATTCACTTGAATTGTCAATGTTAATAAAACAAATACAAAAAACAACTTAACATGGTGATGGTAACAAAGTATCCTTTGATACACAGAAGACACTAAATATATAAAAGATGGAAAATAAAAGAGGGAACTCCTTACCCATAAACCCCAATTCACAAAATGATAAGAATGAAATCAAATAAGAATATACAACCACCACGATACAGGTAGATTAAAGCCAAGTGTTGTCATTTATATAATCAGGACAACAAAAATGTTAAGAAGCTTATTTTGCATATCTGAAGATGCAAAACAACTAAACATCTCTTACATGGGAAAACTAAACATTTTCTTTACATCGCATGGACTTGGCCATACAACAACAACTCCATCATACTTTATTGGGATATACCACATGTTAAACATTTTTTTAAATGAGACCACCTACAACACTTATGGTGTGGCAACGTTAGCCCTGGAGCATGAGCAATGAACCACCAAAAAACTTGAAAATATAAAGTCATCAAAAGAGGCTACCAAAATTCACATAATTTGGCTTAAGCAGACCACTTCCATAGCAGCACAAAGTATAACACTTTGCACCTAAAGACAATTATTATGTTCTCTACCCAATTCCTCACAACCGACACCACCCTTATAGCTAACTCAAATAGAAGTTCTCTAACCTTACCAAAAAATCAACTTAGCATATATACGCACACAGTCTCACGCATACATGCCTAGATATATATATATATATATACATATATATATATATATATGAAATATGTAACTAAGTATATATCATCAAATCTTTTCTAGTTGGTAGAGATAAGGAAAGGTCATAATTATAAAAGAGCAGGCTAGATGGTGGTGTTGTTTTGTTAATTAAATCATTCAAAAGATTTATATTTATGAATATAATAATACTTCAGCACTCAATAAAAGTGAAGATAATAAAAATATTATAAAGCCCATAATAATGCTATATAAATTGATAGAAACTAAGCTAGATTTGCCTCCTAAAAGGGTCCATAATGTGACCTTTGTCCTCCTATTAATAAGTAACGATCAGTAGTCAATGTAACAAAAATCAGTTGCAAGAAAAAAGGTAACGATGATATTAAATCAAATGCAATTGATTATGAGATTAAATCAGTTATGGATAAGGCCAGTATAAGTGTTGAACTGCTCTAAATCAAATCATGAGTTCATTGAAAAGTAATTTGAATCAAGCTGGTCAAATAGCGCAAGTTGCTAGTCGTCTTAGTGAGTTTTCCAAAATGTTGTCAAAACCAAATGATTTTGATAGTCATTAAGTCGGTCATATCATACAAACCGAGATAATAAATAACTTAATGTAGTTTAATACTACTAGTCTGGTATGGTTATTAGCTAGAACTGATGATAGACTAAATTAATTTTCAAGGGAATTTAGAAATTGAATTTAACAAATCGTTTAAAAAGCTAAAACCAAATTGTTAGCAACAATCAGATTTGAGCAAATTTTAAAGCTCAAACCTATCTAAGGATTTTCAAGGGAATATTAAGGAAAAAATTATCCAAATATAGCAATCTCCCCAGCAGCGGTTATATTATTAATGCAGTGTAATAAATGAATGACCTTTGTGCAAAACCCTAGAGAACACCCAAAGCCTTAAAACCATGAAAGGCTGAAGTCCTACAACATCATGCAACTTCAGCAAGCACAAATTATACCAGAAGTTAACAGTTGCTAGAGATCTCTAAAGCATGAATTGTTTGCTAACAGCACACTCAGCTCAATTCATATTGTAACAAGATGAGCTTAAGAAAATGTTTTGAGCTCTGTTTCCTTAGCAAAGTGCATACTAACTCAATCGTGCTTGGCGAGTTAGAGGTCAAATATATTGAGCGTAAGCAACAAGAGCCTAAAACTAATAGACAAAAACTTTAAATCTAAAATGAACATGAGCTCAAAATACAATTTAAAGTTAAATATGAGCCTATAAATCCTATACCTAGCCGAACACAAATACAAGTTTTTTATAAAATTTCAAACAAAGCAGGACCTAGGCATATTCGAATTGAACAAAACCAGCTCAAACATAATTGAGCTCACTCAAATTTGTCTTGTTTACACCCCTATTAACCACTATTGCTTTGTATCAAAGTAATCGCATTCTCACTCCAAGTGCAACAACCACAGCTAGCACAAGAATTAATTGTGCTGCATTAAACCACAACTTGATCATCTCTAAAGTTTCCCCCTCACCGTGGACCTCATTTTGTCTTAGAACCTCACATGTATTTAATATGCAAACCTTTTCTTCTTCAAATCATGGAGATTCACTAAACAGATGAAATGAAAACTTCACCATGCACAGCCACAGCTCACAACATACAACCATCATAACACTATTGGCCTTCAAGATAACAAATGCACCTTTGCAAACCCTAAGATCTTCAGCATTTCAAAATTATTATATCATTCATCAGGTGATAGATTAAAGACAACTTTCTAGAATCTACAGTGCATATCTAGCTCCAACCAACTTTATGGTAACACCAAAGCATGTTCTCAACAGTACGATGCCACAAACATTCCACACCACATTATTTTCCATATAAACATAAACACCACATTGCTCATAATAAAGGTCTCTATATTAGACATGTCATATGGACAAACCTTAAACACGGTGTCATTTTCTTCTCTATCAAAAAACAAAGCATTACATCTTTATATCAAAATAAAGAAATATGCATACCTACTTGCGCTTGCTAACTTCACCTTCATTGTGGTTTCCTGCTTTTTAAAGTATGGCAACCTCTATTAAACTAGCTATGAGGCTTGCTGATGTATGGGTTAGAGAATACCATTTCTTAGAAAATCCTCCCCAAAATCATATCCCTTCCATGGCTTAAAAAGCATGATGTGCGCAGCACATCTTTAAGTCTTTTATTTTCTTGTCCTATTTTATGATGGCAAAAATCAATCCTACTTTTATATACATAAGTATGATATTTTCTCTAAGATTTTGAAATTAAAACTAAAATTCTAAATTTAAAATTCAAAATTTTAAGAGGGAATGGATTTGTATAGAAAGTTGGTTGAATTTCCTTCATAATTCTAAATCATAAATTTTAAAATACAAATTATATCTTAAAATAATGAGTAATGGAATCACAACGTTAGTGCTTAAATTGCATTAAAATGATAAGAATTTGAAAATTTCGCATGACCACTTTTAATTAGAAAGCAACATACCCTACCTTTGCACTTCTTCTTTGTACATTAAAACTTCCACAACATTTAGTTGTACATTTATTATATTGAGTTTAAATTTGAAAATATGGCTAAGCTTATAAATAGAGTTGTCCTGGGTAGTTTTGAAGCAATCAAAATATTTAAGAATTTTGAACTTAAAGTATGCACTCCTCTACCTCCTGCTCTCTTCTCAGCCACGTTCTACTTGGGAGGCCTTTTATCTCTCTCTTTACTATCTCAGTCCCTTTTTTCTTTCTCTTCCCAAGGCCTCCTTACTATCTATCTTCTCTCCAAGCCTCTCTCTCTTTCTCCCTCTACCCAAGAGCCCACTATCCCTTGCCTCTTCCTCTTGATCTCTCTCTACCTTTTTTCATTTCTCAACACAATTACTTAAAGACCCTCTCTCTTTCTTCTCCCTCTACCCAAGAGCCCACAATCCCTTGTTTCTCTCTCTTGATCTCCCTCTACCTTTTCTCATCTCTCAACACAATTACCTAAATACCCATAGCCGACTCACACCATCTCCAATAACCCTCCCTATGTGGCCAACTCCACATCAAAAATTTTATCATTACCACCAATTCCCAACCAATTATTTTAAAGTAATTACTACCTACCCTTCACTACATTTGTATCAAAGCACTCGATGTGTCTTCTCAAGCCATCTTATTGATCTATATTTAAAAGAACCTAATCAAACTCATAATTCAACAAATATTAAATGAAGGTCCTTCCATAACAATCACAACCCATTTTATGATTTGTTAAATATCACTTGAACTAAAAAGAGATGCAAAGTAGCTATTGAGAATGACAACCCCTCCTGCTCAGTTTTATTCCAAGGATTAGCTTCTAATCTATCCCACTCCATATTATGCATGCCTAGAAAACAAGTATGGCATCCATGTTAAATCCAAATGGAATGAACGAGGAGCTCGATGGCCTCGTTTTTTGGGTGATAACTTGCTTGTCATTGCCCACATCAAAGTTTGGGAGTAGTTAAAGAGAAAGAATAGTGATGACATGCATGATGACATTTTACTTTTTATTGATGTTTAAACATTCTTTTGGTTTATCATGTTTATGATTGCAATTTTTCTGCAAATTCTTGTACTTTATTGCCTTGTACTGGATTTGTTTTTGGTATCATTCCTATCTGGCATTTTGGTATCTAACAAATTAGTTTATAGGCATTACCACCCTTAACAATATTTGTATGAAAGACCTTGAGGTGACTTCTCAAGCCATCATACTGATCTACGGATAAAAGAACCTAATCACATTCATAACAGCATATAGCATATGAAGCTCCTTCCATAAAAATCACAACCTATTTTATTATTTGTTAAAGACCAGAAATGCAAAGTAGCCATTCAAATGACAACCCCCTTCAATTTTATATCTCAAAAGCTATCCAAGGGTTAGCTTATCTAAACCTCATCCTACTCCATATTATGCAAGTTCAGAAAACAAACATCACATCCATGTTATAGATAAATCATAGTTTCAATCATGACAAAAATTAATCCATCAAGTCTTTTATTTTCTTGTCATATAAAGCATGATATGCAGAAGCATAGAAATTATGTTTATATGAGAAATAATGTGGTGTGAAAATTTTGTAACATTGGCATTATACTACTAAGAACATACTTTGGCGTTACCATAAGATTGATTGGAGCGAGCTGTGCACCAAATGATACAAAATATCGTTCATATTTTTGAAAGTTTATATCATTCATCAAGCAAAAAATTAAAGAGAGCTTTTTGTATCATCTGGTGCTTATTTAGCTCCCGCCAGCATTATGATAACACCAAAGCATATACGCAGCTATCTGATGCCAATGTTGCAAACATTCCACTCTAAATTATTTCCCCATACAAACATATTCACCACATTGCTCATAATAAAAAGTCACTTTGATGAAATTATGATCACCCTACCTTTCCACTAATTTGCAACTTAATACTTTCACAACAATTAGTTGCATATTTATTATCTTTTGAATTCTAAATAGAGACTATGCATTCTTAGTAATGAAAAGGATGGGTGTTTTAAACTTAAAATATGCATTCCTTTGCCTTTGCATCTCTTAATCATATTTGTATCACAACACATGATGTGTTTCCTGAAGCCATCTTTTTGAGGTATGGATAAAAGAATATAATCAAACTCATAACTCAACAAATATCATATGAAGCTCTCACCATAAAATAACAACCCCTTTAATGATTAGTAAAATATCCCTTGCTAAAATGAGAAGTAAAGTAGCCTTTAAAGTGACAAACTCTCCCTAATTTTATATATCCAAAAGCTCCCCAAGGATTAGCTTATTAGATATACCTCATCCTACTCCATAACATGCAAGCCTATAAAACAAACATCGCATACATGTTATAGTTAAATGCATAATTTCTATCAATTTAGGAGGATATCTGCAAAATCTTTAGTGGTCGTTATCCCAATAATCACCCTTTGCATTATTCTAAGAGACCCATGATTAGAATCATTGATAACTCTTTTAGATATTAAAAATACCATATATCTATTTAATCAAAAGGCAACACCAAACTTTATCCAGTAAAGCATAAGGGCCAAATTACTGACCTACTCCATATATTACACTTGAGCTTCTTCCATTGACCCATCTGATATTGATAGTACTCCATTCATATTTCCAAAAATTTATAACATTCATCATAAGGAAAATTAAAGACAATACTTTGTAGCATTTGGTGCATATCTAGCTCCAACCAATCTTATAGTAACACCATACCATGTCCTTCGCAGTATGATGCCAACATTAAAAACATTCCACATCAGAGTATTTCCCATATAAACATAATCACCACATTGCTCATTATAAAAAGTTTCTTTATTAAGCATGTGATATGGGTAGATTGAGCCTTGAACCCAATGCTTTTTTGCTTCTCTATAAAAAATAAAACATTATATCTTATATCAAAGCCAAAACAATATGCATAATTGCTTGCATTTGTTAACTTCTCCTTCATTGTGGCTTTCCGACAAACTATTTTAATATAAACTTACTTTCAACAGAAGTAATAAAAATCCTAAAGCTACTATGAGAGTTGCTCTTCCATAGAATAGTGAATACTATTTTTTTAAAAATCCCCTCAATCAAAATCCCTCCATAGCTTAAAAAGCATGATATGCAACATATCTTTAAGTCCTTTGATTTCTAATTATATTTTATATTGGCAAAAATTAATCCTACCTTTGTGTTGTAATATATATGATTTTAAATTCAAATTTTTTAGAGGAGATGGCATTGTATTAATTGTTGGCTGAAGTTCTTACATAATTCTAAATTATAAATTTTAAAATTCAAATTTGATCTTAAAATATAAGGAGTAATTAAATTACAAAGCGTGTTCTTAAATTTCATTAAAAGGAGAAGAATCTAAAATTTCACATGGACCACTCATAATAAAAAAGTAACAGACCACCCCACGATTCCGCTTCGTATTTGCAATTTAAAACTCTTACAACAAATAGTTGCACATTTATTATATTGAGTTGAATTTGAAAATGAGGTTATGCTTATAACTATATTGTCGTGGGAAGCTCTAAAGCAATGAAAATGTTTAAAGATTTTGAAGTTAAAATATGCATTACTTTGCCTCTCCCTTTCTTTCTCGATCTCTTTCTACTTGTAGCTCCACCGTCTCTCTCCTTACTCTCTCAAGTTCTCTTTTTTCTTTCTCCGGCCATGGCCTCATTACCTATCTTCTCACTTCAATCCTCCCTCTCTTCTCTCTCTTAAGCTCTCTCTACCTTTTCTCATCTATCAACATAATTACCTAGATACCTATAACTAAGTCACACCATCTCCAATAACTCTTCCTACTTGGCCACCTCCACATCAATAATTATAACACCATATTCAATTCCAAACAAATTATTTTGAAAATCATTATCACCCTTAACCATATTTGTATCAAAGCATCTGAGTCATTTTATTGATCTATGGATAAAAAAACCTAATCAAACTCATAATATAACTAAGTCGCACCATCTCCAATAACTCTTCCTACTTGGACACCTCCACATCAAAAATTATAACACCATATTCAATTCCAAACCAATTATTTTGAAAATCACTATCACCCTTAACCATATTTGTATCAAAGCATCTAATTCATCTTATTGATCTATGGATAAAAAAACTTAATCAAACTCATAACTCAACAAATATCATATTAAGCTCCTTCCATAAAAATAACAACCCATTCTATTATTTGTTAATATTTCTTTCTCTAAAAACAGATGTAGGTGGCAATCCCCATTCAATTTTATATATCCAAATATGCTCCAAGGATTAGCTTATTATCCAAACCTTATCCTACTCCATAGTATGCAAGTACAAGATCGATAGCATGATAGTGCACTCCTAAATGATATGCCTTTCTAGCAACTAACAACACAAGAATAATAACTCCATTGAAGAAGGGTTATTCCAGCCTCAAAGAAACTCATACAACACAACACGTCTTATTTTTATTATAAATTTTATTATAACAAAACTTAATCATACATTATAAGCATTAATTTTTCTCTTAAATTATAAGATTCAAATATCAATATACAAAAATCAAATACAAAATATGAATTCCAGAATTTAAGAAAATTGGCATTATGCTTATTTTTGGTGAATTTTTCTCTACATAATCTTAAAATTACAATTTTTGGTATGAATTTTGGTACGAATTTTGGAAATCAAATTTGAATTCAAAATTTTATAAAGGGAGTTAAATACTTAACTTAAATAACATTTAAGGTAGAAGAATTTAAGAACTCCTCATATCAACTCACAATAAAGGAATGGTTGGCCACACTCCATTCTCACACATATTCAAATAATAACTTCAATGATTTAGTTTTCCATTTGATAGTTTACGTTTAAATTAAAACATAATACAAAGCATATTAAAGAATAAAATTGTTATGAGAAGACTTGAAGAAACTAAAATGACAATAACATGTTTTTAAATCATGTGTCCACTTTTCTCTCAATCTCCTACTCTTCCTCAATCTCTCTATCTACTTGAGGGACTCTTCTTCTCTCTTCTCTCCCGAACTCCCACTTATTCTCTTTGCCCAAGAGCCTCTGTCCTCTCACTCAACTTTTGTTTCTTTCTCTATCTTAGAATCCACTATAACCATTCTCTCTCTCAAACTTCCTCTCTATTTTACCTCATCTCTCAACATTATCTTTTACAATCCCTACCATGCTGCCACCTCCAGTTCACCAACAATACTACCACCAACAACCAATCCTCCAACAAATTATTTTTAAGCCATTGTCACCCTCCATCAACATGTAGATTCTCCTTCGAGCTTTAAGCAGATAGAAGACTTTGCTAATCTGTTAAAATTTCTTATCCCAAGTGTTTCCAATCACTTTACATCATTAATTGCCAAATTGGCCAACTGTCAACCTTTTACTCATAACCATCCCCTCTGCCAGCTCTTAGCAGCAAAGTACAAATTGTGCACACAGTCCCTTGGCCAGAACTGATGCTAAAACACATTTACCTATAGTTTGTTAACAAAAAGAAAATCGGAACAACACAGCTGAAATGCCTCCACTAATCTGCTCAGTGTGGCTTTTAATTTTACAATGGTTTGCGCACAAAATGCCATGCAGATTCAATGTCAATCAAAGCGAAAAAAATTTACTACAGAATGGATGATACTTAATGATAATAATCCAACAGGGCTAAAGAAGCAATTTGATTAAAAAATGCAAAAATAACAATGTTGAACTAATTAAATTAGCTGATTATCCATGGAGTGATGAATTAGAAAAATATCACAAATATACCAACTATAACCAATTACCAAACTTGTCTTCAAAAACTACTACTCCGTCATATCAGTTTTATGATAATTGGTAAATATCAGTCATACCAATTTAAAACATTTAACATGCATTATATAAGCAAAAAAATTGTGGCTTGAAGCCGACCGCACAAATTATTTCTAAGCAAATGCAACAAATATAGAGAGATCAGAATGCATAAAATTAAGGGTTTAATTTCGGATACAAAGCAGAGACAGCAGCTGCTGATGGCTTCCACAGCAATATGTCCCGTTAAAGCCGCCAAACAAAGCAGAATCCCAACTCCCATTAGTGCGCAGACAAACCTAACCGAGAAATAAATAGAGATAGCATCAAAACAAAATATAACAAGGAGAAGAACCGACTCTTATCGTAACCCATGGGAACAAAAGATTATAAAAAAAACCTAACATTACCATGGGGCTGGAAGCCTGTCAAGATCCAGCGAAGAGGAAAAGCCATTATTTTCTGTCTGATTCAGAACCCATACCGAGTAAATCAGGATCGAAACTCCGACGAAGGTTTGGAAGAAATTGAGAAACTTCAGAAGGAAAGCAAGGCAGCTCTGACAACAGTTGGCCCACATATCTTCCCCGCTGCCTCTCTTCCAACCCCTTCCAACCCAAACAAGTTTCTTCCCAAATGGAGTGGGAAACCCTAAAGAATATACCTCCCGACACTCGTCTTCGTCCCAAGAGCCCTCTATACGCCCCTCTCTACAGATGCGAAGAGAACGGAGCAATTGGAGAGAGGAGATCGGAGAAGAAATGGAGCCTAAACTGTGGATTCTCTGCTGTTGATGATTTGACCTATTAATAACGAATTATTATCGGAAATGCGGAAAGAAACGGTTGGGCCTGAAGGAACCAACGGAAACACAGGGTGGGCGACGTGACTGGCGAGTGCCGAGCTCGATATGAGATTTGCCCTCTTATTTTAATTATTCAAAGGCAGTCAAATTATGTTTGGAATTTTTCGTACGAGCGAATGATTTTGCAGCGTAGGCGTGGGTATGCCATTCGAGTTTGAATTTTGATATGATAAATGATATTTAATAAAAAATTTTTAATACATTCAATATAAATTTTAAAAATAATATTTATATTAATATAAATAAATATATACTAATAAAATATGTTCAAATTATATTATATAAATTTTATTGGGTACCATATCAGCAGATCTAAATAATATTTCTTTTTTTAATATATAATTCCTAAATTCATTTAAAATAATTTTTAAAAATATAAAATTTATTTTTTTTCATAAATAATTCAGGATCAGACATCCTAGGCCGTTGGATGGGCTGATTGAACGATCAATGGCAGGTCACATCGCGACAATTTCTTTTATTCAAAAATTATTTAATTACTTAAATTGGTTTATTTAATTTGTATTTTGCTGTATTTTTTTCATTTTGCATCCGTAATTTATGACCAGCTACTTTGGGATTGAGGAAATCAATAATATTATTATTTTTGAGATTTAAGATAAAAATTAAAAAATTAATTTATGAGTATTTATTATTTAAATAATTTTTAAATTTATACATTACAATCACAAAAATATACTTTTTTTCAATAGTATTAATAATTTGAAATAATTTTGAAATTTTTTAAAATTTTGATTTATGAGTGAGATTTAATTATACATAACCTAATAAAGACTTAGATTATGACAACTAAAATACTTAAATTGTAAATTAATAAAAAAGATTTATAGTTACAATCTTACCAGTTTTATAGTTTTATACTTTATAATTACTGTATACATCATTTACTTTTAGTTAAGCATTTTCGTATACTACAATATTATATATATATATATATATATATATATGAGCACGTGTTTGAGAGTGCATGCTCCATTCATTTATATTTTCTTGAATAAAATATACAGTTTCCCTGTATTTATAATTTCAGCTCAATTGCACTGCTTGTAAAAGGAGATCTGAGTTAAACTATACTGACCCAAAATTATTACTAAATTAATTACAATTAAGAAATTTGGATCTCCAACTAATTAAAAATCGGTTAAACCAAAATAATGTTGGTATAATATATTTTTGTGACTATAATTACACATACTTGAGAATAATCTGAATAACGAATACTCCTAATTATTTTTTTAAATTTAATTTAAAAAACTTTAAAAAATATAATATAAATCCAAATTCATATTATTTAATAATGATTAAGAATAATAAGAAAATGATGTCTAAAATTTCATCAAAATTAATCATCAGAATTAATCATAATTACTTTTTAAAGTTTTAATACTAATAAAAATTAATATATGAAAATATAGATCAAAGAAAAAAAATTAAGTGATCAAGCTTATTATTATTACTACCATAAATAATAAAATTATAACAATAATATTAAAGTTATATTAATCATATTATTATCCGTAATTTAAATAATATATTATAATAGCATTAAATTAATAATATTATTACAAATAAGATTATTATGATATTATTAGCATATTAATCTTTGGTAATAATAACAATATAATAATAATAATTAATCTTATTATTATTGATATTATTACTATTATTGTTATTAATTTTCTTTTATTATTATTATTTTATAAAAATAATAATGTATGATTCATATTTATTTTAAACAATTATCTTTGTTAATAAGATATTTGTATCCTTTTTTTTTGTATTAATAAAATTAAATAAGTTTAACTAAGAAAAAAAATGTTTATGATTCTTATTATTATTATTATTATATTTAATAATTAATAATATTATTATTATCATTTATAATAACAATAGTAAATTTTAATAAATAAAAATCATATATAAATTAAATTAATATAATAAAAACGTTGTAATATATGAGATTGTTGGATTTTATTAAATTTTGATAAATAAAAATCATATATAAATTAAATTAATTTAATATAGAATGTGTTATATATATTTTTAATTATTTTAATTTTTTATGAAATTTTAATAGATGGTAGATAAAAATAAGAGGAATCAGCTTATATAAAATTTTTATATTTGGACATGCCGAATGGATTCATCCTTGCCGAGTTTAAAAAGCGGTATCCAATTCCGCTGCGCGGCCTCCAGTTCCAATTTTCATTGCTTTTCTTGCTTCAAATTAGTTTGCTTCGCAACCTTCCCCGTCCCGTGCCAGGCTTAGCCCTTATCTTAGCTGCGCTAGCTCACTTTTCTTTTCTTAGTAAGGTTGCTTCTAGCATATTTTATATTAATTGTGTGGAAAATATAAACTTTAACAAGGTATTAAAATCATTAGATAATCAAAAAAGCATATTTGATTTAATAAAATTCCAAACAATATGGGAAATAGTTTAAATTTTTATTTGAGATGAATTAATTACGGTTTTAAGTTAATTCAGGTTATTAACATTCTAAGAGTGTTTCACAAAGTTAATGCATGCTGACTCAACTTCACCTAACCGATTATTGATGTATTTTATTGTCATATTCATGCATTCATGCAACTCATCTGCTCTAATTAGAATTCCACCATCTCAACATTAGAAATGCTACCACAAGTGACAACACTCTTTGCATTTACTAAAATGCAGAGTTCAATTCTTCCTCAGTTATTTTTCGATAGCAGCTTCATTTTCACTAAATTTTGCTCCGCCTGACTCGACATATTCAGATTTCCTTATTGAATATTCTCTACGGCCATTAGGTAGGTTTGTTGCTGCGCAATTAATTGCATTTGTACTATCAACATCTTCATCAAGTTCTCTATGGGTCCTACCATCTTCTTGCTCATAACTATTGTTATTATTTTTGTGATATTCTCTACTGGGGCTGGCAATTTGATCAGGAAGTCAAATTCAAACTATTTTGACTCGACTTGAATCATACGTCTTGACTCGAATCTTATTTAAAATGAGTCGAAATAACTCAAACTCGAACTTGAACTAGTTCGAGTATGGGCTGACTTGATTCAAATTCGACTCGAAGCCAGCTCTAGTCTCGACACTATTTGCTCTCTACCCCCTCCTTGAAATTGGCTCCCCACCTGAGCTGTTAACCGTGACAAGTAAACACTTTTAAAGGCCCAGCTCAGCCTTTACTGTTTTGATCCAAAATTGTAGCACGACCCATATTCCAAAGATCGGGTCTTGAACAACTTGGTCACGACCCGGATGAGCCAAATTCAAGTTAATTTTGGGTCGTTTAACATGAATCACACAAATCGGGTTAATTCAGAAGATCTTCAAAATCAAGCCCATTCGCAATAATGGGCCACTTTGGGCTCAATCGATCCCATATTCTACCATTTGAGCAGAGTATCCTAAGAACAATGCAATGTAGAAAAATTCTAACGCAAGATGATACAACAGTATACATAATGCATTGAGTTGGACAGCATATTACTTTTCAGAATTGATTTTGGCTTTATAAATCATGTGAAGTTTAAATACTCACAAGAGAGACTTCTACAAAAGAGTGTCTCGGATCAAACGGGCCAGTATGCGAGATGTTAGCCTGCTGATCAGCTCTGGCAGCACTTGAGCAGAGATTTTGGGCAGCACTGGGATGATCTCTTGCAAGATAAATGCAATATCCACCTCCTGCGACAAACTGAAGGTATAAGAGTCCACAGTGGTTTAGAGAAATTTGGCTTGAACACTTGAATTGTTGCTTTAAGAGTAGTGCAATGTGCATCTAGATAGCCCATGCCTGGTGCTCACTTTGCGTCAATTCAAATTCTGGTGTCCAAAATATTAACAATGTTGTAGGATATTGGTATTTGTTTTAGTATAAAGTAAACAAAATAAAGATTTAAGAAAAGAAAGCCTGCATTTTTTTTTCAAAGCTTAAGTTCTAAATTAAGTCTAATTAAGTTTGAATTAAACAATTTTGAATTTAATTTATCTTGGATTAATAACTTACATCAAAACATTTTATTTTATTTTATTAACTAATTTATTATGTGAAAATATTAATCAAATGACTTTATTAATTAAAAATTAATTCATTATTCAGAATAATTATAATTATATTTATACATGTATAAGTATTATTTAACAGTCTATATTTATCCATATATTTATAATTACTTTTGAGTTAATTTGAATCAAACTCAAATCAAAGCCAACCATACATTTTACTATAATCATCATTATTTAAATGTTCAATATTCAATCTCTATATTTATATATCCAACAAAATATCTAAATATTACAACAAAACCATTGCTTACTTTTTAATCCTACCAATTATCAGTGGATGAGATTCCATACACGAAATTAAGCAAGGTAGTAAATTTGAAATATCAAACTTTGGATGTTGCACATGTAAATACACAAGATTTAGATAATATAGCAACAAAATAAAAAAAGTTGCACCATTTCTCCATTTGTGCCAACCTTTGGGTGTTATGCCAATAATTCTGAGATACTTACTACACATTCAAAATTTTAGAGGGACATCTATAATCAATGTTGAAAATGAAGGAAAGAAGATTCATTTTGAGGAGCACTACTATCATAAGTTTTGATACACAGCTCCTAAATAGCATCAAAATAGCTCCCCAAAAAACAAAATATTTTTGTTTCTCATAAAAAACCAGCATTAAATCAATTTTTGTGTGCAAGACCTACTAAAATATACTTGTTTTAAATGCAAATCCTAATCATCCAATCTTTTAGTGTGCTATTTTGAAGCCTTATAATATTTTTCTGCTATCGTATAGAAAATGAAAACGCCAAATCACATGATGTGGCCTTTTGTCTTCTAGCACAATTCTAGTTTCTCATTTAAATTAAGTTGTGGATGGTGTAAGCTTGTGAAAGAAAAGCGCTGCTTTAATTCTAAGAGAGTAGTAGTGAATCTCCATTCATTCTTAGTACAATTATAATATTTGCTTTAGATAATACAAACTTTAATCTAAAGGGTATTGTTATGCTACAGCCCATATATCAGGATATAACGGTTGAAATATCAATCTGATTACTCAGATAATTATGTCCACGACAAAAAAAAATTATGTATTTACATAGCTCATACCTAAATCATGATACCTATAAAATTAACATCTAAATATATATCATTTACTTTTTGCAATGATTGAAATGATAAGCAGGATGATAAATGTTTGGATGGAGGTTAAGTATATGTTTCCAAAAAAGAAAAAAAAAAGCAGTTAAAGTATCAAATGGCCATAAAAGAGCTTTACTACACAATGATGACCATGAAAAAAATGCACTTCCTATGACAGCTGAAATGTAATATTAGAAAATAACTATAAAAAAGGAATGACAAAAATTTCTCATGTAATGATAGAAAAACTAGATTATTAGGGCATGATGGTTCTCACTCATGAGGTTTCTTCATTATATATACATATATATATATATATATATATATATAATATATATATAGGAATCATAACTTTTACAACTATAATAAATAATCATACAACTTTTCAGATAAGAGGAACTAAGAGACAATGTGGGACAGGACAAAAAAGAAATTCAAAGCTGTTAGATTAGCTTTAAGATAGTGCAATTAATATCAAATCTACTAAAACCCTAATTTCAAAATTAGGTCAATGGCTTTGAGACATCCTAATACAAAATTCAAAATGGGTTTCGACGCTATTAGATTGCTTTAAATTTGGTGCAAATAAAATCAAATCTTCTTAAACCATAATCACAAATTTAGGTCAATGGCTTGGAGACACATCCTAACACCAATTTGGGCAAAAATATCCTGATTCATATATTTCCCAGCACAGATTAACTTGTAAATGCCCAAGCCACATAGTGAATTATATTGGAAACTTGGCACGCACGCATGCATGTAGCTCTAGGTAAATAGCAAAGCAGAGTTCAAGTAATGTGGACACATCAACGCCAAATATAAATAAAAAAGAACCATTTATTTGGCTTACATAGCATACATTTTGCACCAAATTTGAATATCTACAATAAAGCTTCTAAAGCTTTATATTAATATCCATTTTTATAAGTTTTTTCTAATTATTCATAAATGTTTGGAAGCTGGATAAATGAATCATAATAATTAGAGTGTTATGTAAGAAAAAAAAATTCCTAAGTGCTTAAAAAATAGAGCAAACAGGAATACCTGATTGAACGCCCTAGTTGACTTTCCAGTAGTTAGAAACTTTAACACTTCTTTAACGTTGTTTAAAATAATTTCATCCTCCTCTGAAAGAAGAGGCATGTGCTTCAGAGAAACCATGCTAAGACTCAGTACCGCACTACTAAATCCAAAGGCTTCACTTATTCTCACCAACTGCTCTCTTGAAACTGCATCAACTGCTTTGACAACCTGCATTGCCACAGGAACAAAGAAAAACATAATTACTAAAATGCCAAAATGGAAAAAAGTCTTTTCAACGATGCCTCATAATCTTTTCATAAAGTTAAAATTTTAATTCAACAGCCATGTACAAAGAACTTTTTGCAAGCCAATAAAAACTGGCCAAACACAACAAAGATAACATCAGATCAAGTCAATGATAGCACAAGCGCTTAATCCTAGAGCTCAGACTAGCCAATTGAACTCCCATGTGTGAACCAGTCTTAGTGGACAATTTATGGGTTGAATCGTTCAGGCAATTCACGCTACTCATGTAAATGATTGTGATCATAGAAATGATCAAGGGAAACTGCCAAGATAATCAACCAAACATTTGTAGATATCTTGGTTTGATGATCACGGTGTCAAGCTTTATTAAAACATTCCAAAGCCTACAAAACCCATTCTGAGCCTTGAAACTCTCCTTCTTTGAGTTGTGGTAGTTGGTAACAGCTCTTAGCGATGAAATTTTGGTGGAGCAATTTAAGAGCTTAGGCGTGATTGTAGGTGGCAAAAATTAACCACAGGAGGCCTCTTTTGTATGATCACTCCTCATGTTCTTCCATGTATAGGATGAGTCATTGATGTCATTTCCTTACTACTGCAGAAATTAAGGTAGCAAGTCAAACAAGTTTTCAGTCCTTAAACCCCTCAATGTAGCACTGGTGGCATCCCTCTGCTCCTCATGCACCAACTATAGCATCTCTACAACAATTGCTTCTCCTTTATTGCTTCAGCTCACTGCTAAGTGAAAGTAATGCTTCACTTTCTTCTCCCCTCTCAATGTTAATGCCATTTGTGCCAATGCATCTCCCTTCTCCCAACATTGGTGCCTTTTGTTCAGCGCAAGTTGATGGAGTTATGTTACTCTAGTTCCTATGTTGTCTGCATTTATCTCCCTCCACTTCCTACTCCTACTCTTCAAGCTGCTCGCAACCCGCAATGCAAGAAACTCCACCTCTCCGCATCCTCAATCAAAAGCATGCCCCCTCCCCCCTCAGAACACCTATAAGAAAGTTCTCATTGCCTCTCAGTTCAACAGCCTCAATCCCATCTTACAAAACGCTCTTTTCCAACAATGGTAAGCTCAGATTATAGTGTTGCTGATCATAAAACACTCATTCGGCCATTTTTTTTTGCCTTGATAAAAAGGTTTTTGGTTGGTAAGCCTCAATCAAAAATCCCTCATTGGCTCTATTGACTTGAGGCTCAAGCATACTCACCTTAGAAATCATGAGTATTATACTCTTCCCTTTCTTTAAGAAGTTTTATGATATCCTTGGCTCTAGGATGATTATCTCTTCCCTTTTCTTTAACAGGTTTTATGATATCCTTGGCTCTAGCATCAGTATCTCCAAGCAGGCGGTGCCCAATTTCAACCCTCAGTAAGACTTTCCTTCGATTCCTTTATGATAACTTTCCTGGGCATCAGCGTGAAGAAATTATTTTTCCTAGGCTTTAAATTTTGAAATCCTTCGCATTGATGAAATATCAGCTAACCTTTCCTGACCTCACACAGATACAGTTCTTGTGCAAGAGAATATCTCTCAAGCATTTCTTCTATATATTTGGATAGGTGTTGGTGAGATAGTATCCTCTAAAATGACTTTATTAAAAAGCTCACTCATAATGCATTTACTGTTAAAGGCATGGTCATATCTGTCAATTTTTGAAAGGTCAGTCTGAATTTCCAAGTACACAATCGAGCTGTTATTCCTAACAAAAATATTAAAACTCTAGATGTATCATCAGGCCAAGTGTTCCCAAAAGCCTCAAGGAACCTAAAAAAGTGTGAGAAGTTTTTTTTGCATTTGCAGTTCTCATCACTATTACCTTACCTATAAGCAGTATTCCCAGTTCAAGAACACTTTCAAGACTCACTAAGTGCAGCCATTCGTCCCTGAACACTTTCAAGACTCACTAAGTGCAGCCATTCGTCCCTCAATTGATACACGGCCTCTCTAGCATATTATCCCATATTTTTGGCATGGAATCATCCAACATTATCTCAAGCCTAGTTGTAATAACCTTTTTTAAATCCAGCCATTGTTGTTATCTCAAATCACCAGCAAGGATTGGCTCTTGCAGAGCATCCAACAAACTATTTTGCAGAAAAGTATTCTGATCAAAGCCCCTAATGATAGTATTGAAAAGATTGCATTGAATGGCAGAATTTGGATAATACAAATAGCTCACTGCAGGTGGGCAATTCACAAAATAATACTTCCTAGTAATTCTGAAGCTATAACACTAGCAGTTCACTAGGTCAAGAAATTCATGAAAATTGTTAATGTTTCAAGCGTAGTTGCAGAACAAACTCAGTCCCCTCAAGAGGAATTTGATCAGCCTCAACTTGTGGATCATTTCTCAACCAAAGTGTCACATCAAGCTCCCAAAGTTTAATAGCATCTTCATGCTGAACTTGAAATGCTTGTCGTAAAAGATGTGATTTTGGGTTCAAATTCCGTGACTGCCTGAAATTATGAAGTCACGTTCCTGCTGAACTCCAAGATCTAATGCTTTGTCTAATCTGCTGAAGGCTGCTTCTTCTAATATATTGAAGAATAACAACTTTTTCAATCAAAGTATTACATATCCTACAGAAAAACCAAGTAGCTACAACGTAGCAGAGCAGTATCCAATCATAGACTGTCTCAATAAGAATATGCTAATCAAAGAAGCCACTTCTGATTGGATTACTCCCAAGAAAAAGGAATCAGAGAATGGATACTCCAAAGGAGTCTCCATGCTAACTAGAGCTAAAGCCCAAAATCTTAAGAAAAAAACGATTTGTGGAACATCGGTCATCTTGCGCACATTCCATCAATCAGTGTATTACATTCCTGAAAACTTGGGCTCAGTCTTTGGCCTTCTCACACCATTTTTCAACCCAAATGCTGGCATACCCTATTAGCAATTATTTCCTCAACATGTCAAGCAAACTTTAGTAGGTTCTTAGAATTCCACATCCAAAATGTGGTTGGATGTATTGGTTTCATATATTGGCCAATGTTGACATGGAATTGAGCATCTCATTTGATCTAGCAAATGAAATGAAGCAGGCTATAAAGATCTGGGTCATTTTGTTGTTGTTTCAGTTGCCAAGATATTCAATTTGACCATATTTTTCAATGCTTCCCAAAAATTTAGTTGTTTTTGGGCATTCGTCCTCTTGAAAGCTGATCTTCTTACTCATGCCCCCATCTATTCTATTGTGGGAATGGTAAAGTTAGCTAACAAATATCAGCTACCGCAGAAATTCATGAGTAAGACGATTAGCTGTCAAAAGTAAAACAAAGAGCTATTAAGATTAATAATTCCCTTTCACCCTTTTTAGATTCTTAAAGCTTGTTTTGCCTACAACAGATTTCTTAAGTTTCATTTTATCTTATTTCAATCCCATTGTTGATGATGACCCTGGTAAAAAGTTCATGACCATCAGTGATGAGATCCTTACTCGGATGGTGATCACGATAAACTAGGCAATGCAGCTGGCCAAACCTAAGGGCAGTGAGCCAGTAGCAATGCCGTGGTGGACCAGCACTTGAAGGTATTTCAAGACTTGCAAATGACCTGTTTCTCTGGTACCGCCAATCATATTGTTGTTGAGGATTTGCTTGGAGCAGCTACTTAATGGGATGCAATGCCCTCAAGATCAAAAGATACTCATGGCTACATTTAGGCTTCATTGAAAAGTTGAATGCTACTGATTAAGTTAGTATCAATAAAAATTTGAATGATTCATTGACTCTTCCAACACTGGAAAAACTTGACCACTTTCTGAAATTGGAACATGCCGCCTATTCCTAACATTAGATGCAGATGAAATTCTTTAAGTTAGTTCAAAGAGATCATACCATCTCTTAATACAAGGAAGAATTCACCTACCTTATGAGATACACTTAAAAACTGGTCCCACACTTATAGATAGGAGCAATAGATTTTTTAATAGATTTAATAATGCCATCAACCACCCATTAGTTCATTTAGAAATTCAAGACTCTTTTGTATTGGTGGAAGATGTTAGATGTGTGGAGTTAGATCTCCAGGTCATCAGAGACACGTTGACTCACACAAAAAGAAAATGTGAAGAACTCAACAGCCATAATCAAATTGCTCAATTATACGATTTTGAATCAAATATGGCAAAAAATGGACTTAACAACCACCTATCAGGCATCGCCTCACCTCAATGTACGAACTGTGAAAAGAAAATTGTAAAGAAGAATGTCTCAACAAGACAAGCACAGGTTGGTGCCACAAGCTTGCGCACACCACTAAATTTTGCCATGTGTAATCAAAAGCCTGCACCTGAATTTAAAGCTGGAATAGCATTTGTTCAAGGTTAGATGTTAACGAGATAAAGCTCATAATATCGAGTTTATGCATTCATTCATTAAGATTTATAAGAGCACGTAGATGAAGAGCCAGATATAACAAATATTTATTTTCTTTTTTGGTATCATATTGATTGTACTTAAATAAGAGATTTATCAATAACTAAAGAAATTATGTAAATAGATTTTTAAAAAAAGATTATAAAATCCCATAACAAAAATTGCTCAAAGTTTAATTTCAATCATTCTCCTAAATTTTGGATCAATTTTAATGATTTTCACAAGAAAATATGACTTTAACACTTGTGCGCATTTTTTGTACAACCATAACTTATGCATCCAAAACTTAAGACTTTAATATGCAAGACTAAATTAAAAATCTTTTGGCTCATGTTTCATCGAAATAGGATTCAAATGAATTTTTGGCAACTTTTAGAAGAAAACCCTTTTTTTCAAAATTCCTAAATAGCCCCTAAGTTTTCTACTTATACCAGTTGATTTCCCTCATTTATTTCACATTGAAGCCACAAAAAGTCCCACCGCACTCAAGAATATGCACAAGGCTCAATCTTTCCTTCAAAAGTAGTAAGCCTCTCTCTCTCTCGTGTCCCTCTCTTACACCTCTCCATCCTTTCACAAACAAAGGGGCTGGCCGCCTCTTCTATGCACCACGACCAACTACTCTCCCCTACGAACAGCCAAACTCTAGCCACCCAAACAGCCTCTCTACGTTTGACCCTAGCCAAGCACCGTCACTCCTTTTCTTCCTAGCCTCCTCTTTCCCAATATCTGACAAGAATACCCTTACTCTAATCTATATAACCTATTCTAATGTACCTCTACCATGTATGAATAATAATAACATTCCTAGTTGAATGTGCTGTGCGATCTCACCTCTCTCGTGTCTCCCTGCCGCATCTTCTGGCTGCCTAGTTCAGAGCCATTCGATCACTTCTCCTTCAATCTTCCCAAAAAACCCCAGGGTCTCAGCTGAAACCTCATGCTCCTTCTGCTCCTCAAGAACTCCATTATCCTCTTCCCCAGCTCTTCAAGAACCCTAGGCTCCTTCTCCAGAGCTCCTCAAGATGTTCTCAGACCGCATCAACCTCTCTTCAAGAACTCCAATATCCTCTCTCCAAGAAACCAAGCCCTCATCTCATACTCCTCATGGCAAACACACCAACCACAAGATCCACTTCTATGGAATCAGAAAACAACCAATCAAATGTAACTAAAATAATACCTCTCCCTCCCAATCTGAATTCTTGATGATAAATATCAAGAACCTGATCCACTCCAATCAAACCGCTAAAAATTACATCATATGGAGAGCCTAAATCACAAAACTGTTCAAGACAAACGGTCTACACCATCATCTCACAGACAACACATGCGTTCCAGCTCCCTTTTTCCTCTTTTTGCCAACTTTCTTTACTCCTTTTCTTCCCATTTCTTGAGCCTTAAACCCAATACCCTAAACATTTTTATTTTTCTCTATTTTTATCTCCCAATATTTTTATATAAAATCATTGATTTTATAGAAATACCACCTTCCAACCAGAGAAGTTTTCTCCTTTTATTTGGTGCTCCGAAAAGGTTTTTGATGTTAGAATCAAGCACAACCCCTTCTGACGACTTCTCCATGGCACTTAGATAATAATTTTATTATAATTTGTCTTATTTAAAAGAAAAACAGAAATTTGTCAATTTAAAGCCTATAATCCTTTTTCTTTCAAGTCTCTTTGACACCACAATTGACCAAAATCCTTTGTGGCATCCTACATTAAATTTAAGGGGCTATTCTTGCAAATTTCAATCTTTCTTGTTTTGGAAAATAAGGTCCTTTGGAAAAACCCGACCATTTTATTCTGATTTAGGGCGATTCAATGTCAAATGCACCGGCATCAACCCATATGCGATCTACCAAAATCCTAAAGTTAAATTCATTAGACCATGAGTATTTGCGGAATCAACACCTTTCACACAATATAATATGGCTAATCTCCAACTTTATTTTAGAGTATTCATTATTTCCTCTCTAAAATATTATTGCACTTATCCATAAATAGTAACGTATGAATACACAAATAAATAATGCATATTATAAAAAAGAAGGTATTTAAAAAAAAGAAATATTTTAATTACTCTCATATTGATTTATCCAAATAATTTTACATGTTTATAGTCAAGCATCGCTTGTATATCATTTAAAAGATATATCAACAATTAAAAAATTATTATTAATGATAACAATATTACACAAACCTTGTCTAAATAAATCTATTAAAGGTTTAAATATTTTAACGGTTAAAGTCTTAAGTATATTAATTAGGGGAAAAAAGTTGTTTATTTTTATAATATAGTATATATGTAATGATATATAAAGAAAAGTCATATTAATGGTATAATAATGATAATAATAATAATTTTGACGGTGAGTTTTTTCAATACACAACAGCAAAATGTTTGCTATATTTTTGATAAACGGACAACTGTTATAAAAAAATAATTATTTTGTAAAAGATAAATATTGCTATATATGCAATTAAGAAGATAATGTTCTTATAATAATGGCCAAATGGTACTACTAATATTTTAATAAAGACATGTTTTATTTATTAAAGTAATAGATATATGATAAGAGTTTGATTACTTATGTGAAAATAGTTATGGAAGATTATATTCAGTTTGTAATCATACTATATATATTATTAAAATACTATCAAATTTTCATAATTTTTATCATTTTAAAATTTGCAGTACTAAGTAGATATGTATGATTAGCTTTATTTCTTTTCTGTTTTGTTTGGGGTTGTTCTCTATTGTAAAATGTTTACAAAAATTTAGTGACTCTTTTCTCATTTTATTAAATAATGAGATTGAAATTATAATATAATGTTTATGTTTTTTTTGCCCAACCTTAAATAATGAGATTGAAATTATAATATAATGTTTATGTTTTTTTTACCCAACCTCTGTTCACAATGCTTATCCTGTTGAGTCATGATAGAAACTCACATGAATTTTGATTAAACTTGAAATAAAATTGACAAAAATCAAGTGGAGTTAAGCTTTTAAACTTAAATTGAGATTTTTTTTTTTCAAGTCAATTTAAAGTTCAAATATAATTGCCCAAGAAATAATTCCATTATATATAGCTCATGCACTCAATTTTATATCCAAATATACTTACTATTCAATTATTGAGTGGATGAGCTATATATAAGGTTTTTGAGTCAGCTACATTCAAGTTTGATTTGTTTAAAATTCAAATCATTTAGAGTTGAGTTAACCAAGCTCAAATTAATTACAAGTTAAAGTTGAGTTTGAATTATGTTAAACATGAAAATTTTGAGTGTCTAATCTAACTTGTTCAAACTCAATTTGAATGCTCTAAGTAGACCTAATCGAGATCCCATGGTTATGGTATACTAGATTAACCAACAATCAAGCCCACAAATGCTTGACAGTGTTGAGTCATAATAACTCGGGAATCTAATTTATAGTAATATGTTATCTCTTCCCACATTAGGCAAAAAAATGAAGGTGAAATGTGTTAGCAACTTGATTTTAACATAAACACATTGACAAACAAAACAAAAATTATCTTCTTTTAACTACATAGTTCATAAGCATAAAATAAAAATACTTAAAGTTTACAAATACTAGATATGACAAATAAAAATTTAGGTATAACACAAAACTTACAAATGTGTATAACAAACATGTTTAGAAGTATGAATTGTTAGGATTTAACAAGTTTTGGCTTGGAGGGGCCTATCAAGATTGTCGTTAGCCAAAATTTAGTATGGGCTAACATCTTATGACCTATGGAAGACTCGAGTTTGATTTAAAACAGAGCTATAATTATTACAAAACTAAAATTTAATTTTCAACAGAGTTCACATTCTTTAAAGTGCTTGTGTTTCATTTGAGGCTTAAGTTTACAAATACTGATATGACCAATAAAAATTTAGAAGTATGGCACAAAACAGAACTTATAGAGTGTATCAAAAATACATGTTTAGAAGTACATATTTGTTGGAATTTAACAACTTTTGGCTTTAATTGGTGGGCTTATTAGTAATGGTGTAAGCCAAAATTTAGTTTGGGCTAAGAACTTATGATTTATTGGAAGGCTCAAGTCTGATTTAAAGTCTATCTTAAATTTATTACAATACTAAGATTTAATTTACAGCAACTATTGCATTCTTTACAGTTATTATGTTTTATTTCTGCTTAAATCAATTATAATACTTGAATATAATTTAAAATGACTCATATCTAGAAAAAAGCTTAATTTAAAATCAAGATGGGGTTTACATATATTACAATACCCAAGTTTAATTAAAGAAGGGATGTTCTTTTATTCAAAAGTCCATGTTTGAATGAATTTACAAAATTTTAGAGGAATAAAATCAATTAGAAAGTTCAAAGAGTGAGTCTTACAACATTGTGCCTATAAATAATGTGGACCAACATATGCATTTACTAAAATCTTTAGGTCAATTAAAAATTGAATCAGCATGCACATTAATATAATAAATTAGCATAATTGAAGTCGATGTTAATGGATTTAAATTTTAAGTTCATGCTTGAATGGATTTACATGACTTGAAATCAATTAAAACTTAAGGCAATATACTACTTTTATTGAAAATTACACAACTTAATAAAGCATTCAGATTAACAAAAGTTTGTCCTAGGCTCATATGCCCGATCATTTAAATTAACACCGTGTGTTTTTACAACTATGTATCATTAGTGATTATATTTTTAAGCTTTTTTTTTTTATAGGCATTTCAATTTAAGTTTATTATTATATTGATCATATTTGTATTTAATGTTATAGGATACTGAAAATCAATTCAAGAGAAGTGCATGTGTACAGGCGTGGGTTTATTATTGTTACAATTACTTATATTTATATGTATATGCATTGATTATTATAATTGTAATTATTATCATAATTTAATTTCTAAGAAAATATCAAACAAAAAGTTTTCTTTTAACCATGAATCTTAACATAAAGTTTAATCGACATAATTTTAATGACAATGCATGCACCTTCGATTTTTATTATTGTTATTGGTATAATTTTAACAATATATTGTCCATGATTTCATGATCACTCAATCACCAAGCTACCGATGGCATGATGTCGGCCATCCCTTAGTAAAGTACGACGTTGGATCAAATTTGAATATTTATACTCAAGTGCAATATATATTTTTTGTTATAAAATTTTTAATGAAAATACAAAATGCAATCAGGCAACTCTTTGATTTTGTTAGATTACTTTGTTATGAAACTGTAAGAAGACAAAAAATGAAATTTAAAATTACTTTATTGTATTTATTACAATAAAAGTCATCTTTAATACTCTTAAAGAAGATAAATTTATGGTAATAATGACAACAACAACACTATTCCTCAATCCCATTAGATGAGGTCGACTACATGAATATAAGTTATAGATGTTTTACAATAAATTATGAATGTAATATGCGAAATATATTTTATACTTTTTTCAAATTAAAATATATGGAATTTACTGTTCACCCTCAAAGATACGAAAAACACAAATATTTTTGAACAAATCATATGTACGAGTATATTGCGGATATAATACGGAATTTACTAAATCGGGTAATGTTTTGGCAAAGATTCATGCCATCTCCCTACACTTGATTCAAAATCAACGAAGAAAAGAACTTTGCTTGAGTCAAGGTTTGACAAAATGCAGAGGATCTTCAAATAGCCCTAGTCACATTATAATTATCTAAACATGGGATCTTCACATATTCTTTTTACATCATTTTGCCTCTAAATTTAAACTGTTCTTGGAAATGAAATTCATCTCCAATTTTTTTGAGGAGAGGTTTAGTTCAACGTATCCATAGAAGAAACTGAATTTTTTGATTCATGGGTGGGGAAGTCACATCCTAGTTCAACGATCATGGCTGATTTGATTATGAGATTGAGCAAAAGCATGAAACGTTAAAAGGTTTTACAATGTGGAAAGGGTCATAGGCTCAATCTATGGAAGAGAAGTTAACCTAAGTCAATGACATTGCAATCTAAAACAATGATCGAGCAGCATGAGCAAGGGTAACCAAGTAATGTGGAGCTCATCAGCTAGCTACACGTGTAATAACTTAAATTTTGAAGGAGTGCGGAACAACCAAGCCATTAGAAACTATGGCTAAAATAAGAAGGCGATTAAAGTTTGATTGTAATGGGATATTTGAATTATTGGGCTCATTGATGAGTTATGGCAACTGATTTGAGAATTTTAGAACAAATGAAACCCGATTTACAAATTGTCAATATAAAAAGGCAGATATCAAGAGGTCACAAGTAAATGAAGAGTGGCACCTAAAATTTGATGGGATTTCTCCCCTCATTATATATATATATATATATATATATATATATATATATATTTATTTATTTATTTATTTATTTATTTATTTAATAGTTTCAATTACTATCAAGTTTGTCAGGTTCACTACACATTTGCTATTCCAATGAAATTTCATTTAAGTGTTGAATTTCTAGCTCTGCAAAGTAGTGTAAACAACTTTTAGTTAATATAGGATAAATGTACCTATATAGTTATTCTTTTACATATTAAATTGTCAATTATATCTATTGCATATGCAACTTAAGCACAAATGTATTTATTCTTTTACACATTAATAGAACTTTAGTATTCTTATTAAATACTTCGAATCATTTTAATTGTTGATGCATTAATTCCAACGCTTAATCATATGGCGTCATAGAAACTGTAAAATAGATTTTTGAACATGGAAACTTATTCTATAACCTATTTTATAAATAATTAAGATGTGAATAATAGTAGATGCAGCATAATATAACAAAAAGTAGTTAGAGTGGAGCAACCATAAGGTGGCAATCCTAAGAGGAATCATAGGATTCCAAAATAAGATTAGTTAAAGTCTTCAACAGTTCCAGAGTATTGAAACAGCTAACAATATACTTAAATAATTGAAATAAACATATAATAGAACTTTATTAAATAGTATTGACTATACAAGAGGTACATATATATGAATGTCATTAATAGAAAAAACAAGCATACTATTAATTATAAATGTGAATTAGCAAACAACTATAAGATAATAGATGGCTTCATTATGTTTACCAAACAAAGTAATGGTCTTTTTTATATTTTACACTTATTATTATAAAATTATCTTGAAATTCATGCCTTTTGGTTATTCAAGTTGCATACTCAAACTTTTATGCTTGTGCTAAAATAAATGGATTACCTATTGAGTTTGGCTTACAAACTACTGTTTTTATTCTCACAAGTTTCCCAAGGTTGCTTAAAAACCATTACCACAAGAGCATGTTCTTCAACAGCAATTACTTTATATTGATACAAATATGAATTTTTATATTTAGCACTCTTTGTACTAGTTTTCTAATAAGGTTCTAGTATATTTAACTAGCCATTTTTTATTAAGCATCGTACTTAGACTTGTGTGCCTATATCAAATTAATGAAATTATATTGTTCATGCTATATGAAAATTCCTTGTTTTATCTTTGAATAGAAAATAATTTAAAATCTTTTATAACATCCCATGTTGCCAAGGTATTCATCCTTCCAAACCCAAATATGTCAACTTGAAAGAGGAGACCATAAGATTAAGTCATGAGTTCTTCATTAAGAGACGAGCAAGGGTGCTATGGAAACCACAAGGCTTTATCATTGCAAAAACGCATTAAGGAGCATCCAAAGTTGAGACCCAAATCACTTGGTTCCAATATACAAGTGTCAGCAGTTTGCGAGAGATTGCTTGTGATGGCCCGACATTCGGGTGTTCACATACCGCAGGATCATATTGAGCAATTTGAGAGAAAAGGAAATACGCATACAAAAGCCAAAGATATTTCTCATTTTTTCAACATTCCTCTTTACAAAGTTCATCTAAAAGGAACTAAAACAAAATGAAAAATAAAATAAAAATAAAAGCAAAAGTAAAATAGTATCGTAGATCCATCGGCAGTTTGATAATTTAAATTTTAAAGTTCTTCTTCAAGCTCCCCCAGAGGTATCTGACCTAGTATTGTTCAGAAAATAATACCGGGGTTGGAATTCTCAGTAATTAGATAATACTCTAAGTACCACAACAAACAAAATATACTATATTTTTATAAAAGCAGAAATGTGATTGCAGATATAAGGATGTGTGATAAAATGTAGGAAGAACAAGGAAATAGCGCAAAAGAAATAAAAGTTTCATGCGACAAATGTTATTACAAAATGTAGGTTATTGATGTCATTTTTCTAATAACCCACCACAAATGTTACTAATGTCATTTTTCGGTAACCCATGAATGTTGCTGATATCATTTTTTCAATAACCTACAAATGAAAATGATATTGATTTCTAACAACCAACAAAGCATTAATGTTGCTGATGTCATTTTTCCAACAACCCACGAATAAAAAGGATGTTGGTTTCGAACAACCAACCAAGGATTAATATTGTTGATGTTATTTTTCCAGCAACCCACAAATGAAAAAGATATTGGTTTCTAACAACCAACCAAGCATTAATGTTGCTGATGTCATTTTTCCAGCAACCCACGAATGTTATCACATTAATTCTGAACAACCAACCAAGTTTCAATACAAATTTGACTCAAACTAAGCTAAGCAATAATAAAGTGCAAAAAAAGTAATACATGCAACATACTGGGTACTTTTGTCCTTTAAGATCCAAAATTTGACAGTTTGACTTTTAAATCTGCATTTAGATTTAGATATTAACTTTTTAATTTATGATGTATTTTTATAAGTATTTATTTCATCTTTTTCCATTGTCCTTCTTTCACTCTCCTTGCAGCATATTTGCTATTGAGGGTAGCAATTATTATCTTTATTTAAAGATAATACTAATAATATATGATAGTAAAAGACATAATGGAAATGATTGAAAATAACAGAATTTTAAATTAACAAAATGGAAAATATTAGTCAAATATAACATTTGTACTGTTTGTCGTTATTGATTAATGACAATAATGCAAATGTGATGACTTCATTGAGATAATATTCTTATTAAAATGAATAATAAAGGAAAAGGTAAAAATTTCTACTAAACTTCCTCCTCCGCTCACCTAAAATTTAGTTGCCAGGAGCCGGACGTAGCCGAAGGGGGTTGACGGAGTGGGGAGGCCGGAGGCCGATTGGCTGGCTGCTGGCCTTTGGTAGCTGGCTGCTTGCGGGAGGGGGCTGGGAAGGGGTGGCTGGCTAGGAGAAGGGAGGGGCTGCTGGTTGGGAGAGGAGAGGAGGAGAGGGTTTAAATAAAGGGAGAAGGGGGGGAGAGGAAAGGTCTGCATGTGGGGCCCTCCCAGACGCTAAACAGGCGGAAGTTTCCGCCTGAGAGTCGGGATAATCGGCGGGGGGAATCTTTAAGGAAAATTTGAAAATTTACTTAAAAGTTAAATTTTTTGCATTTTTCCACCGTTTGGCATCAAATCATAACGAAACTTGACACCGATGTATGTTACAATGTAACGAACACCCTCGTGCCAAAAATTTTCAATTCAGAGCAAAATTTTATTTTATATTAATTTGGGATCCTGATTTTTGAAGCGGGATTTGACCTAATTTACAAAGTAACGATATTAGGTTGTTACATTGCTCCTACAAATAATTCGAGTGTTGAACCCGAAGCTGACATAGAAAGTAAGACACAACTAGAGCTAACAAATCACTTGCAATAAAAATGAATCGTGGAGACAAAATGAACAAAGGCTGATCAATAGACAAGGTAGTGATACAAGCAATGTGTATAGATGATGTAGGATGGTGGAAGCCCAATCAAACACGGAGTGCGTAAGGCAATACAAACCATCATGATTCTAAGCATAGACAAGTCAGTGTGTGGCAGGCTTTGTAGGCAGCGATTAACTAGCCAAAAGCAAGATGAGTTTGGTTAATAGAAGATAATTAGTCTGCCAGTGATGGCATGTTAAAAAAGAGAAATTTGATATTTTATTTATAAGCAGTTTGGTTGATAGATAGATTATGATAAAATGAAAATAAAAAGCATAAGAAGCATTCCTCAGTACATGAACAATAAATTAATAAGAGTTTAAAAGACTAATAGCATTTGCATATTGGTTAACCTCATCTAAGATGAATTGTCGGAAAAAAATTCCTTTATCAGATAGGAGAAAGGAGAGGGCTGCCCTTGATTTTATTGGCACTTGATGCTGAGATACTATCGTTTGATATCCTGGAACTAAGAAATCTGATTGATTTGACAGTGCACCGAGGCCAGCCATATTTCCATTTAGACGCTCACCACCTCCACTTTTAGCAGCAGAAATAAAGTTTTCAAATGCTTGCATGACATCAATAAACTTTTCAGCATCAAAAACTCCTGACTTTCCAAATATAGTATATCGCAGTGCATTCCTCAACCGCGGTGATTCATCGGTTAAGAGTCTCTAGTTTAAAAATAAAGGAAGATATTATTTTTTTCAAGCGCAAGGAATTTTATTATCAAATACTGAAATGAGAAAGGTAAAGTTTAAGGAAAATAGAACCTGAGCAATATAAGGATACGCTTCATTAAAAATGGAAAATTCAGGATTTTGAACTAGTGCTACACCTTCTAATACTCCTATTGCTCTGATAATCAGTGCAAAATAAGGTGGTAACGTGAATGGATAATTAAGAGATATTTGTGCCAAATCTGATGCCAATTCTTGAAAATTTATAGTCTTTGCACCCTTTCCAAGTGCTTGATCAAAAACCTTGGCAAGCGCTGGTACTATAGGCTCAAGATTAACTCCCTCAGGAATGAAATCAAGCTTGACAAAATCCTTCACAATTGCATTGTAATCACGATGAATCAAGTGTGCAAATGTTTCAATCAGTCCATATTTTTGATCATCAGTTAACCTTGTAACAAGACCTTCAGCAGAAGCACACACGCATTAGTTGCTTGCTTAATTCAAAAGAATATCTAGCAATTGCAAATAGCCTTAGGTTTGGAATTCATGATCAATTTGCAATACCAGCACATGAAAATTCATATATAACAAAAAAGCAGGACTTTCATAACTGAATGCAGAAATGAGATGCATGCATAAATGTATCTGGAGTTGGTAATAAATGATCAACTAAGCATATACAAATTATTCTTTCACTGGTGTGATCATTTGAATTACCACTCCAAGTTACCTCCTGCCAGCGCGTCCAAACTTATGTTTATTTACTAAGAAGCATCACCAGTCACTAGAATGTATGAATTCTTCAAAAAAATAAATGAAATGTACAAAAAATAAATACGTCCTTAAATTCATGTTGAATGTAAATACTATATGCATATATCATGTCAAATCTCTCACATCTACATAATAGGTGCCCAAAAGCATTTGCATTGGTACAATGCTCCTATGCTACACTCATTTATTCTCATTTCATACATGCCCAAATTATTAAGTTGCAGAAATGGTAACACCTCCTGAATCATTAAATATCTATGTAATTATTTCCACATTTATATAAAAAGTACAACTTTTTTGGAAAAGGCAGCATAAAAACAACTATCTGGACGACATTACAATCAAAGACAACAACACAAACACAGCTAGAACAATCCATGAAAACTCCTTAGTGTATAGGTTATGGAAAACCTTTACCCAACATGAATTAGGGAAAGTTCCACACAGATAACAATATGTAAAACAGTTAATACTGTACAAAATTATTTATGAAACTTCAACGATGAGCAATACTTCAAATCTCGAGCCAAGAACAAAATATCAAGTACTTCAAAAATTTCCTATGTTATACAGCATAAGTTATCCACCACTTTTCAAAGCTGTTTTGCAACCATTTAGAGCATTCCATGTTTTATTTGCAGTTCAGGGTGAAAGCAGAATGATTTTAAAAATTATTTCTTATGCAGAACTTCTTTCTCCTCTTGCACACCAACAACAAGCGATGAAATTGTAACACCATTACATAAATTTAACTCTTTATCCAACAATTACTTACAAATAAAGATTCTGTATTTATTTTGAATGTCCTTTTAATCGCTTCAATGAACATCAGTGTTATCAAAAGTTTGATACATCAAAAGCTTGGAAGGAGTTTCAAGGAGTGGCTATCCACTTTTGAGACAATAAACAAAGAATGCTATTCAAGATATATTAACACATTGAATTACTAGTAAAGCGTTCAAGGAAATTAAAACTTTACCAAAATCTAAAATGGCCAATTTTCCATCGGTAGTTCGAATCATGTTCCCAGGATGAGGATCAGCATGAAAGAAGCCAGTATCAAACAACTGCAAATCAAGTTATTGAGCAATCAACAAGATTTGGCAATTTAAAAATTTTGCTTCAAGCTTAATAACTAGTCTTAGATGAAAAACAAAACACCTGAATAAAAAAAGCATAGCACGTCCTTGAGAAAAATTAAAGGTCAGCCATGAGACGGCCCATGTGTTTAAAAAGAGCAGAGACAATTGCACGTATCTCCCATGCGGCAATAATACAAGGCAATGCCAAAGAGAAAACATTGACCTATTTCAAAAAATGAGTTTTAATAATCCAAACATTGATGGCAAGTTTGGAAGCAATTAAACATATAATTTTATTAATTGTAAGACTTCAATGTGAGGATAACCAGGTTATGCTCCTCAAATGTATTCCTCATGATTAAAATGAGTTCATTAAGTGCTTTGAGGATGCTTAGCATTTTGATAACAGTAACTCCACCTTCTATATTTTCTCTTATCAAGCCAAGAAACCAATACCAACGAAACACCTCCAAATCTGTAATTAGCCTTTAAGTTTACTAATTCACAGTAAAGCTTTTGAAGAATTTATGATTGCCAAAGTTAAATTTGTTTGGTACCTAGAAAGCACAGTAAATCATTGCACATTGAAGATTGTACATCAGATTATTGCATATTGAAATTAGAGCAAAAATGCATGTTAACAACATTAAATAATCATTATAGTATGCACAACCTTTCAATAATAATTTTGGTTGATATGGACAACAAAAATTTTATAATTATTCCAATTATGAAAATATTAACAGCATGCGGTTATTAGCTGTAGGTAAAAAAGCATAATTCCTACATGCAAATTAACAAAAGCTTGTAGACCAAGTAACCTGCTTTAGGTAGCATATCAAACCAACATTGACAAGTGCTCCGACATCATTATTTGTACTTTGTGACAGCTTTTCTCCATCAATCCACTGAGTAGTGAGTACCTTTCTTGATGTATAATTGTGATATGTCTTTGGCACCACAACCTGAGAAGTTTAAGCATGTAAAATCAGATGATTATTTTAAAACCAATAAACAGACAAAAAAATTCAGCTCAGGTATAAAGCTCCAAGAAGCTGCCTGCCATTAATGATGTTGATTATAATAATGGCAATGAAAAAAAGTTAACATATTTCAACTAAAGAAAATCTCTAGATAATTTGAAATCAATGATAACTTGTGAATTATTTATTCAGTCTACCAGAATTAAAAATTCCTATTAGTTATACCCAGTTGTGCTCTCAGGAAAAAAAGAAAACATTATCAAAATGATCATTCACTCTTGCAAAATATTCAAAATAATCCTTAACTCCTATACATGTTTTTTTAATCTCTTGACCTTTATTTAATTGGGTTTTTAGTCCGTCTTTATATCTCCGTAAAGTCATATGCTTTCCACTCTAAAATTAAATGTAAAGGCATAATTCCAACGAGATGCTTTAATTTTCTTATTAACGTGACTTTTAATTCACGCTAATACAAGCGGCTAATTTTTATATTTGAAGTCGCAAAGGTTGGAAGGCGCGATATTGTAAGCTACGACGTCCATGTCGAAAGCGACGTCCACATCGGAAGTGACGTGAACGCCGGAAGCAGCGCAAACATAGACAGTTGTGCTGCTTGTCTTCCCTGTGACGTCCTCTCTGTATTAACGACCATCTGGGACGACCTCGTCGGCGCCACTTGTCTTCCTTGCGTCGACGCCGCTTGCCTTCCTTACATCTCTACCCAAGATATGCTCTGGTTCTGCAATGTAATTCCAATATGGTTGAACTTGCACCATGCCTGCCCGATTTTCTTAGAGTCGTGTGAAATGACCTTTCATAGAAAGGTATGAAATATGTCGTGAACACTAGCATGTAGCATGACATTCAATCTATATGCAATGCTTCAAACACTTTGAAGATCTCAAAAAGGTCAATACATCTTGAACTAAGCTAGCTAGTCTTACTGAATCTGAAAACGCCATTCATCGAGCTAACTCTAGCAAAGACAAAGTCACCTAAAACTAAAACCACTTGTACGTGGTTTAAGTGTAAAACTTATGTTGCCTATTGTAACTTGTTGTCAATCTATCTCTGATCAATATGATCTTCTTTGTGGCTTCACCAATAGTTCTAAGCCCAGGATACATCACTAGCCAATTTTTATCCAACAAAGTGTTAGGCACCTACCATATAAAGCCTCATAAGGTGTCATTCCAATGTTCGACTAAAAATAGTTATTGTAGGAAAATTTGATTAGAGGTATTTGTTTTTCCTAACCTCAATAAAGTCGTAAACACAACTTGAGCAGGTCCTCTAAAGTTTGAATGGTTACCTCTGACTACCCATCCATCTAAAGATAGAAAGCAATGTTGAAAGTTACATGTATAGTGAAATCTTCCTAAACATTCTTCCACAATCTGGAAGAAAATCAGCCATCTCTATATGATATAATGAGTTTCAGCACATTATGCAATCTGATGATCCCATCAACATACAATTTGGCTAATTTCTCCACTAGGTCAATCTATTGAATTGGCAAGAAATGTGCTAATTTAGTCTATATATCCACGATTACCTGTATAGCATCACGATTTTTTATCTGGGCACAATGTTCCTAACTATATTATCCCATTACCATTCTAATATTGGTAGGGGCTTATTTAATCCATTGGTTTTATGATGCTCGATTATAACCATGTAACAAAGAGAACACAAAAACATAATTGCTCTACTTAAATCCTAGCCGCCTAAAAGATGATCTTGAGATATTAGTACATCTTTATGTTACTAGTATGAATCACATAACCCAAGTGATGACCTTCATATTGTATATCCTTAAGTATTTACATCTGGTACACAAACTCTGGCTTTGTAACCCAAGTCTAGAATTTTTGAAAATAACCATCTTGTAATAGAGCAATAAGAATTCTATCCTTTTAAGTTCAATTGTACTGCTAAATGATTTAAACAAATATATATCTCAACAGAGTACTTGACCATAGTAAGTTCAAATTGCTCCAAACTTCAATCAACTTTGCCTACTAAGAATCCAATTTACTCTGGCAATTAATTTTCTACTCAAAGCATAGGCAACTACATTTATCTTTTTTATGTAGTACTGACTGCCAAGGTCATAATCCTTAATGAATTTCAACGATTGTCTCTTTGTTAAATTCAAATTCTTTTGTGTGCAGATGTACTTTAAACTTCCATGATCAATAAATATTTTATATATAACGCCATACACATAGTACCTCTAAATCTTCGAGGCAAAGACCAAAGCAGCTAATTCCAAATCAAGTGCCAAGTAATTTCCTTCATGCTGCCATGAAGCATAAGAGGCTAGTCGCCTATTATGCTTCAAAACACAACCCAACTACATAAAAATGTGACTACAAATTTGAAAATTATATATACATGAGGGTTTCGTCAACATTAGAGCAGACATGACGAAATCTTTCAATTTTTAAAAAGCACTTAAAACCTATCAGTTTCACAATTTTCAGAGTGAATTTGGGGAGGTACATTAATGATATTGGCCAGACCACCAACGTCCACCTTCTTCATGCAACATAGTTGTAGCTAAGAATATTGTCCTCATTCTGTTTAAAACATCTCCATTTCCCTAAGACAATTTTGGATGTTGCAGAACTTGTGGCTTCAGAGAAACGAGTTGATCATAGTTCAGAAACACTTTCAAGTGTTTATCCACCATGATGTGTTGCTTGGCTCAGTGACTTTTTGATAGCCAGTGGCATCATATGAGATATATAGTGGCCATTATTGAGTAAAAACTGCATCCCTGATAGTGGCAGATCATAGTAAGTATTAAAAGAAAAAATGACTAGACCTCTCAAAACAGGTTAATAGGTCGGGTTCAGGTTCAACCCAAAGTTGACCCGACCCAAAATACACCAACCCGAACTCAACCCATTAACAAAATTGTGTCAGTTTTGTAGATCTATACTCGACATAATCCCAACACGCGTGCCCGATCCCAACCTGCATGACCTGAAAAAATTCAGTTTCTACTTATGGAGTTGAGAGACATGTGTAATATAGACGAGTTCGGATCTGCATGACCCAAATAACCTGAAGCTCTCACATTAAGAATATTCAGCAAATCTTCCTACTTTCGAGTTCCAATAGGCTATAATAATACCGGAGGCAGGTAAAACGTGTTGAATTCGGGTTATTCTGGCGGCAGACCCAAACCTGATTCGAATACTTAAACATGTTAATTCTCTGATCTTGAACCAACCCAAACTTTATACAAGTCGACGGTTCTACTAACAGCTAAGAAAGTTTAGAGTTTTATCACGTCAGGTTTGCGTCGTGTTCCCATATCATGTCAAAAATTGACAGCTCTACTAACAACAAAAAATGAATTATAAACTAACTAGAATAGATCCTAGCATAAATATAATTGTAGTCAACATATATAGGTTCTGTGACGACCCGGTGCCAGTTCGGCAAAAACCGTTCTGGCATCGGGTGACTACTCACCGCAGGATCATATCGAGCAATTTGAGAGAAAAATAATACGCATATAAAAGTAAAAGATATTTTCATTTATCAAAAATTCTTATTACAAGATCCTTCATCGTACAAAATAAGCAGTTCAGCGCCGCCATTGATCCATTTGAAAATTAGGGTTCTTGTTTAACCTCTTCCAGGAGCACCTGACCTGGTATTGTACAGAAAACAATACCGGGATTGGAATTCATAGTAATTAGAGAATACTCTAAGTACAGCAGTACAAATTACTTTATAAAGGTGCGATTAGCGGAAGTAAGGTGAAAATAACAGGCTAGATAGGTAAGGCAACTGCGCAAAATAAGCAAGCAAATTCCTGCAACAAGAAGTTATCACAAAATAACGGTTACTGATGTCATTTTCCAGTAACTAACCCTGAATGTTACTGGTGTCATTTTTCCAGTAACAACCCCGAATGTTATTGATGTCATTTTCCAATAACAACCCCGAATATTGCTGATGTCATTTTTCCAGCAACAATCCCAAATGTTACTGATTTCATTTTTCAGTAACAACCCCAAATGATACCAATGTCATTTTCTGGTAACAACCCCGAATGATATTACGTTGGTTCCAGACAACCAACCAAGCTTCAAATGGATTCGGCTCAAAACAAATAAGCGAAGTATAGCAATAATAGAAAAATACAAGATGTAATGCAAGTCATATATTGGGTACCTTTGATCCTTAGGTTCAGAAGTTCAACAGCTCGAATGAGTGACAGTTCGCTCAATCTGCATTTAAGTCCCCGATATTTTAAAGTTAGTTTTTTAATCAAATGATTTAGGAGCCTAATTTTTATTTTGTTCTTCTTCCACTTTTGAAGTTCGTTTTATTTAAGTTGTTATTAAAGCAGTTATAATTATTAAAGTGCCTTAAGATTATGATCAAAAAAGTCTGAATAAAATGACTGAATTGGCAAAAAGGAAAATAATAGTCACTTATAACAATTGAATCGTTCTCATTATTAATTAATGAGAATAATTTTATTGTGAATGACTAATTATAATTTCGATAGAGAGTAACAGGATTTAGAGAAAACAAATGTGTTCTTTTAATTTCCTCCTCTTACTTTAGAATTAGGATTGCCGGAAAACGAAGAGAGACCGGAACGGTTGGCCGAAGGCTGGTCGAGGTGGCAACGGCAAGAGGCTGGCTGGCAGCGGCTACTGAGTGGTTTGGCGGCTTGATAGCTGGCAGTCGGAAGCTGCCGGGAGCTGTCGGAAGCTGTTGGAGCTGCTGGAGGGAACTGTCGAGAGCTGTCGGGCTGCCGGAAGCTGCTGGAAGGGGCTGTTGGGGGCTGCCGGAAGGAGGTTGGAGCGGCTGAGGAGGGGCTGGCCGGCTGTTTGGAGGGAGAGGGCTGTTGTGGGTGACTGTGGGGAGGAGAGGGGAGGGGATGGGGGTATTTGTAGGCGCAGGAGGGAGGGGCGTAAGAGGCGAGAGGGAGGGCCGATTGCATCCTGCGCCAGATTCGACGCAGGCGGGCCCTCCTCGCAGGCGAAAGAGGGGTCAGGGCTGGGTCGGCCCTATGGGCCGACAGCTTGCGCCAAAAACAGCGCAGGCAGGCTCGGAACCTTCCGCTGCAGGCTCTATCTCGCGACAGAGCCTGCCATCACGTCGCCAGGTGCGATTGGCGAAGGGAGGGGGGGCCGAGCGAATGGAGAAGCAGGGGAAGAACAGGGGAATTTAAAAAAAAAACTTAAATTTAAAATATTCTCAAATTTTCCGTCGTTTGACATCCGAATACAACGAAACTTAACACTGAGGTGTGCTACAACATGACGAACACCCTCGCGCCAAAAAATTTCGATTCGGAGCAAAAATTTTATTTTATTTTAATTTTGAGATTTAAAACTTTGAAAATTTGCCACGATCAAATCGGCACTCAAAATTTGATGAAACTTCTCGAGCAGCTTTTAAATAATATACTTAACACAATTACACTAAAAATGATGAATTCGGACATGTATTTCAATGTTTTTGATTTTTTTAGAATTTACAAATTTCAGAAAATAGATCGGAATATTTCGTCTTTCGAATTTTTCCCGAATTATGGCACTTTGATCTAAAACTTGCTTCTATTTGTTGGTAATGTTGTTTGCCCTAAATTAAAATTCCCCAGGATCCTGATTCCTAAGGCAGGATTCTGACCTAATTTGCAAAATAACAACTTTGGGTCGTTACAGGTTCTAACTCCACATGTTAACATTTAGCTTTTATTTTCACTTGTAATATGAATGAAGTATCTTATAGTAAGGTTGAGTGACCTACTACCTGGGGACTTGCAATGAGAAACCCATCCGTAACTAGGGAGTATCTTTTCCCATAAGAAAAGATCTTATGGAAGCAATACACACATAAATCTCTAACACGTGTGTTATATAAAAGTGCATGCTTCATTTTATGCTAGGAAATCTTATTTTAACATATAAATAAATATTGGCAATTAAAATAATTTTTCTCTTATTTAGTATGATTTAATTTCAATAAATTAAATCAGGCAAGATCATCTAACATATGAAATATACTATGTAATTGCAACATGTATATGAATATTTAATTCTATATTGGTGATTATCTTGTAGTTGAAAATTCATTTAACCTTATTTTCAACATGAAGATATAATGATATATAACTCATTGTTGATTTTACTAAATTATAAGATGTAGCAAATAAAGATTTTACCACAACATTAAATACTAACATTAAATAGAAAAAAAGAAAATAGACTTATTTATAAAATAAAATTTATATATACTCACTTTAATTTGAAATTAGATTGTTTAAAGGTGTTGATCCATCAAATGGTTGTTCTCCAACAAAATTTAACTTCAATTGAAAAGTTCTTGTTTATTTCAAAATTTATTTGATTATTCATGTGTTTAAAACCATAAATTAATAAAAATGTATACCTTAAATTAGGAAAACCGCATAAGAAAAAATGTGGAAAGAGTTTGGCGTCAATTAGAGTCCAATTGGAGAGAACACAAAAATAATTTAACGAATATCATTTTGATTGAATAAATAGTCCTTCAAGGATAAAATTAATATTTATTGAGGGTGTTAGAATTGACTCAAAATTCAAGAGAATGTCTAAAAATCAATTTCAAGCAACATTAATAAAAAGACTTTAAACATGGACTCTTTGACTTATGCAAGAAACTGCATAAATAGCAATGGCTTGAAAGTTTATATACATACCTGTTCTGGTATAGGAATTGTCGTTTAGCGATGAAATAAGATATAATATTCTAAAATAATGTGCATCAGTGTTGTATATAAAAGATTTAGATATTTTATTACTGTTAAAGGAAGGAAGCATTCTTAAAGAGTCTCCTATAAGAAATATTGAGGTGTTCCGAAATATTGACTATGCATAGCAATTAATGATAACAAATCTATTTCAAGGTACTATATCTATGTTCAAGATAATCTTGTTACTTTGAGAAGCAAGAAGCGGCATGTTGCTTCCAAAAAAGAAACTCAAACTAGATTTTTAGCAAATTTTACAGTGAGAATACAAAGACTTCTCGATGAATTGCAATATAAATATGTAAAAACTTATAAAAAGAGATATTATAACAATAAATATAAGGAAAATGCATAGATTTGTGCATCAACTTATAGCAAATAACATATAATTGATCAATATTTAAATAAGGAAAAACCAGGGGCAATTTTGCTGGAGTTAAAATAAATATTGATGTATAATAAGTTATCTGTAAAGTGCTTATAGGTTAAATAAATTCAATGTATATATATATATATGTTTTGAATGTTTGGTAATTGTATGGTGCATTTATTTTTTTGTTATTGCACAGGTGCTTTTTTAATCCACTGCAAAATACAAAAAAATTAAAATTGACTACACTGAGGGATAGTGAGGCCACCAACAATTGTCAGAGACCTGGTTGCGGCTGGCAAGGAACACTTGGGCTCGATAAAAGGACCGATAAGATTTAACGAGTCCAGAGGAGCTGGCACAAAGCTATTTGACCTCGATTATAGGCTTTTATTTTGCAATTCCCCGGTGAGAGTCAGTGAGCCCCTCATGGGTGACCAGCATGTACAAAGCCCTAGTGTGCTCACTCTTTTTCGCATGCAAGTGGAAGTGAAAGAAAATCACCTGATTTGGACATAAATTAAGTTCTGAGAAAATGAGCTTTTGCATAATCAAATTGCCTCAAAATTTTACATGCATTATAATTACCTCAAATAAAAAAGTTGAAATTTTAATTTAAAGGAGATAATTTTACTTTGCACCTAAAATGTAGCAAATCAAGGTTTCATGCATTATTGTTGCAACTTATTAGAAAGGATAGTTGCTGTGGTTACATGTTCCTATACCATGCCCAATTGTGCTCCTATGAAAAGAAAGAGCACAACTTTAGTTTTTAAAGGAACATGGTTATATTATTAATTATAAATTTCATCCAAATTCTTAATAATCTTAATTAATTTAGCTATTATTAAGCCTGCTGAATTTATGTCTTCTAAATTTTTTCCATGCTATTGAGAACGGCATCATGTTTATAGACAGGCTATGTTACTTAATGAAAATTGTGGGAAAACATTCTTCATTGACATTCTTCACAATCAAAATCTATGATAAGTTTAAAGTTGACGAATAAAAAACATAAATAACTCCAACCATCATTCATAAATACAAAAACAAATCTCCTTAAATTTTTGGCGTAGTCATTGAAACTCCAAAAGAAAAAATGAGTTAAGAGTTTAGTCAAACTTGCTATCTAAGCACATGTTCCATACTGTTTTCTTCTCCCATGATAAATCCAATCACTTGTAAGAAATGCTTGCAAATTAATAACTATTAAAACTGATATGGATAAATTAAATTGAGATTGACTAGCTGGCAATGGATGACAATCATAATAAAGCTCAACTACCTGAGGGAGGTCTTCTCTCATCATTTCTGCAAATAGAGTGCCATTCTCTCCTTCATTCACATAATCAAGTTCTTCAAAAAATCGATAACCCCATTCATCAACCAACCCAACAATATCAATGGAAACCTGAGAAATATAGAGAACACGATTGGAACAATCAATGACAGTGTTTCATATAAAATAAGCTGTCGAATAAATGAAAGATGTACCTGTGGAAACCTTCGTAGAAACAAGCCCAGTTTCCTAATAATATATAGATCTACTGTTACCGTTTCTAGAACAAAAGGTCTTTGAACTTTAATAGCCACCAATTCACCAGTTTCTTTCAATCGACCCTTGTAAACTTGCCCAAGAGAAGCTGCAGAATATATGTGAAATGCAAACAATACTATTGTTTATTTGATTGCTTTTCTTAGACAATGATTTTTTAGGAGGAAAACATAATTACAACAATTACAAGATAAAATAAGTACCATGCAATTGCTAAAGATAAGATTACCAGCAGCGATTGGTGAAACACTAAGCTCAGAGTAAATATCTTGCCAAGGATGACCAAGCTCCGCTTCAATAAGGGCCATTGCTACATCGTCAGGAAAGGAAGGAACCTAACATTTAATGAAATAAAACTTGCAATTCAGCATGGCAAAGACGCATTTTTCTCAAAGAAACCATATTCACATAGTCAACATTTTATTTCTTGTATTTGACAGCTAATATTTTCTACTATAATAAGAAAAGTTGAAATCAAATTTTATGGCATGCAACAAGCATGGCAATACCTTATCGCAAAGCTTTTGCAGCTCAGTCATAGCGGCTGGTGATAATATATCTGGCCTAATACTCACAGCTTGCCCGAGTTTGATATAAGCTGGACCAAGAGATGTTACAACCTCCCTTAGTTCAATGGCTCTTGCAAGTTCATTCTAAGAACATAAATGAGATTAAAGAAATAAAAGAATGGAAGAAAATTTTGCATGATTATTGCATAAAAGTATTAAAATATAAAATTTGATATACAAGAGAACTAACTACCAGGTTTTTTTAGATTTGCAGTGTTTTGTTTGTTAAGTAAAAGAGACAATGCGAGGTCAGAATGCATGCATTTTAGAATTATATAGAAAAAGAAAGCATCGCAGGTCTTAATATTACACTGCATTCACATTTTAAATTTTGGAAGAATATCTAAATTCTCTAATTTTAAACTAAGCCATAAAAAATTGAATGAAAACTCCCAACATCCAACCAAGGGCATGTGGATCTATTGGCAAAGACCTGTGAGATGCAATGATGGGTAATGATGACGGGCAAGTGCGGGCAAGGGCTATTTCAGTTTGGGGTAAGGACAAATGAGGACCAACAAGTAAATAAAAAGTTATAATAACAATTACTTAGAATCATTTATTATTTTATGCCAGTTTAAGTAAGCATGGATTCTAAGAGTCATTATGTAGAATTACAATTGTGCTCATCTATTTATTCTTTATATATTACTATTAACAATTTCTTTATAGTTACCCTCTTAGAAATCTCGATGATCAAGGGCTACAGAATTAACCATTGTAGTGATTCTGATGCCGAACATTTTCAACCCACCACATCGACACCCCTCTTCTATCTCTCCACCAAGGTCCTCCTTCAGCACAAACCTCATACAAGTTGACACCACTTTGCGATCTAATATTGAGAATATCCGTGAAGTAAACGACGCCTAATGCTTGTCAACTCCTTCAAAGCCCCGAGGCAATTGGCTGGAGAGTTTGAGGCAGCAATTCTTTTAAAAAAATCTACCAAATTTTATTGATAGGAACTAAGGGGCTGTTTGGTTCAGTGTTATTTGAAAAGTTATTAAGATAGCATGTTATTCAGATAACAGTGTTATTCAGATAACAGTGGCTGTTTGGTTCAGTGTTATTTAAATAACAGATGTCAGTATTATTCAGATATATGCTGTTTGGTTCAATGTCATTCATGTTAAATTACACATAGGTAAGAATACCCCCAATCTTGAGATTTAACAAACCCAGCATTATGAATTCACAAAATTCTACATGAACTAAATCATTTCTAATCATTCCCTTGATCAGCCATGAGACATTAAATTGAGTCGATTGCAAGATTTCATATATATAAGCACACACTTCAATTATATATCAAAGTTATCAAAGAAGTAAAATTAAAACGGAACCATTTGTCATCATTTGAAACCCTAACTAAATCAAATACAACAAAGAATGAATAAAACTTACATTTTTTATCTAATCCGACGATTCAACCTCTTTAGTCTAAATCCATCATTATGAATTCACTAAAAATTCAATTTGAACTAAATCAATGCCAAGCATCCCCTTATTAACCATGATATATTAAATTAAGTCCGATTGTCATCTCTCATATATATTAACGTTATCAAAAAAGCAAGAACAAAAGCTGAATCATTCATTGTCAATCAAAACCAAATGCTATAAAAGTGTGAATGAATTGGTTGAGAAACGCAACCCTAAATAAAAGTTCCGGCAACTCTCACCAAATGTAGACGGTAGATTGTCGACTTTACCAGAGGGAGTCGGGCGTCTCGGCCGTGCGTCTCGGTGACCCTTCCAACCTCTGCGAAGGCAACGAAGCAACCCTTCTGTGCGTCTCGGCGAAGGCAGTGAAGGCGGCGACGGCAGGCAAGGCTCGGCATCGAATCTCAAGTCGCGCGCGAAGTACCTTACCTCTCCCGTTCTCTCCCGCGATAGATTGGCATAATGTTATCTGAATGTCGGTTGATTTTCGACCGACATTCAGAAAACATTATACAATGGCATTTTTGTAATTTTTGAGATGTAATTACTCAAATGAAATCAAACCAAACACCTACTTTCTTATCTACAGTTTTAAATAACATCACATAACATTGAATGTTATCAAACCAAACAGCCCCTAAAGATACAGCAGATAAGATATGGTGGGCTCTTATAACACAACACTAAAACCAAGAGAAAATAAAAACTCAAAAAAAAAAAATCCACCAAACCAAAAGTATATGGTACTTCAAAATAGGAAAACCAGTTAATCGAAAAAAAAAAAAGATTACAAAAAAAGCAATTAAAACTGAGAACTTGAGATTCCAAAATTGCAAGCTTTAAAGATTCCCTGTAGCATTAGATTTGCATTAGGAGTCAGCAGTCGAAACTCGAGGCATCCACAGCTGAGCATTCTTCAGTTCCAAGAGAAGCAACTCCAAGTCATCCACCTGGAGGAAGGAGACGAGTACGAAGAGGTAGCATCGGTTTTTAGGCTTTCTTTGCACTCAAATGCCGAGGAGAGAAAAAGTCAAAATTCTCAAACAAAAACAAAAAAAATCATTTAAAAAATATATTTTTAGAGGATCCCTTATACAAGTAAATTTAATACTATATTTTGTAATATAAAAATTTTCTTAGCATTTTTAAGAACTATTTAAATAATTTTTAAGAACTAAATATCAACGTTCTTATAAAAATTAAGAACCATATTGACCATTTTTTAAATAATGACAAAAATAAATATTTCTTGCTATTTAAGAAATTATTTTCATAATTTTCTCTTTAAATTAAGTTAGTTAATTAGTAAAAAAAATTGTTTTAAAAATTAATTAAATAACATATTTAAATGATAAAATTTTAATTAGTGTACAATACATAATATGATTTATTAATGTAATTAATTAACTTGAGAACAAATTATTACAATTAAATAATGCAACTACTATATTTTAATAACAATCTTAGTATTACCAATTTTACACTAAAATTTGTTATCTATTTTCCATCTCCACGGCAAATCTTAGTTGCTGCCTATGTTCTCGCCTCACTTACAAATATCTGATGAATTCTCATTTTTTGCAATATAACCAAGGCTAATCAGTCGGAGATTATACTACTGAATCTCTTCATTTTTATGATGAAAGTTTCACCATATGACATCTAGATTTTAATGAAGTACACAGTTACAACACTGCAAGCAAGCTAGCTTTATTCCCAAGCATGAATTTAGAACAAGCAATTACATATGCTCTAGCAATTGAACAGGCAAATCAATTGAAGAAGGCCTTCCTGAAAAAGACAAGTGATAAATCCGAGAAGACCTAACAGCTGTGAAACCAAAGTGATAGATAACTGACTGAGAACTATTGGCCGATATGCAACCCCAACAGCTTGAAAGGACCTCTTGCATGAGCAGTGCAAGATTTCAGGTCATGAGAAAAGAAAGTGACGGAAACTACATCGTGAGTTGTTTTCAATAAATTTAAAAATGTCAAAGAAAAAAAGATAGCAACTGCAATGGAAAGATCCAATGAAATCAACCAAATTGACACCACTAATGCAATTATTTCATTGTTGACATTGCCAAAGGTAAATAATTACCAAGACCTGATGACCTTAAGAGGTGAGAAAAACTATCAGTATCCAAATTTAAGTGAATCAGGCCGTATTCACCATATTTTCACAAAGGTAGACAAAAGAGCTAATCTTCAAGAGCTTAATGAAGAGGAAACACAAGCCCATGTTTCATTCAACATGTAGAAAGATGTTGAGCTAATCAACAAGTGAAGTTTACTATTATTAAGTTAAGAAAGCAATCCCAAACAAAAAAAGGCTTTCATCAATATGAATTCAAGAAAGTAAAACATGCTAGATATGTTAAAAATCTAGTAATTAAAAAATGAAAACAAATGATAATCTACTAGCTAAATGGCAACTGAAAAAATGAAGTATGTGCCAATGAGTACCTTTTTAATCTTCTTATTTATTAAGTCCAATGCTAAGTGAGAAAGAAAACGACCAGCCAAAGATAGTAATTGTATAATACGAGTTGCAACAGCTCTTGGACGTTTGCTCCAATACAACAAAAGAATGTTAGGATCATACACTAGAGGTAGGGAATCAGTACTCTCTGCTGCTGTTACCTGCTTAACAATATGCAAAGAAAAGAAAAGCGGTGAAAATGTTAAAAAGTGAAAGAAAGAGACAGAGATGTTAAATTCAAGGTTTAGTTATGAAGTCATGTTTATCACAATTACAATTTTAATGAGCTTTTTAACATTGTATGCAAGAATAAACACTCAAATTCGAAAATATAAATATAATGATTTTTATTACTAATAAATAAGGCAAATCATAAATATCTAAGAGATCTGATGGGTGTATAAAGAGCTATGTGGTCAGATTGGCCACATTAAATATCCATGATGATCTAAAGCACAAAATAATAATCTTTTACATTTCCAATAAAGAACATGAGCCAATGTTTGAAAGTTTAAAGTCTTCAAGTTTTGTTGTTATAATGCAGCGCTTACTACAAATTTGGTATTTAAAAATGCTTACTCAGTTTAAATTGCAAGTTAAGCCACATAAAAAAATAGATTATGTGCTCATCACTTACACCTGAACACTCTACATCATCATCATACATACACTAGAGCACATGAAAAATCGCTTATAATTGTGTTATGAATTAGCTATGTGAGTCTCAAAATACGATACAACTACAAGTTAGTTTTTAATTAGTGAAATATCTAAGTTTCCTATTCGTTGGGAATTGATTGAAATCGGTGAACGAATTCTTGGGTATTTGCTTGATGCAGCCTTCTTATTTTTAGTTTTCCTATACACACTCTTTCTTTAGATTCATAGCATCCTCCCTACTACTCAACCTGTCTCTTCTTTCTTTTATAAACGTCCATATACTAGCTTAACATAAAATCCAAAAAGCAGACCATGTCTACCAAGCCCTCCGTATCCTAATAATCCTAATAATTCAGATCTGGCAATAATCAAATCATCCTTAACTCCACATCACTCCATAACCAAACTCCTAACCTTTTGCAAGCACTCTTTCACATATACTATGATTTTTATAGTTCACTAACAATTATACTACAGTTTTTTGTTTCACATAAATAAAAATGATGCAACAACAAATCTTAAGTGCTCATGATAAAAAGATGATAGTTGTCATTTATAGTGTATATCATACCCCTTACTTGATTATTAAGCTATGTAAGGACCATAGAATTTGAGTAAGGAAAAGGTTGACCATCCATTTAAGAAGTATATGGCATGTGAGGCTGACAATTTCAACCAGTTTGGAAAAACAGTACTGGTAGCTAAATATGCAAGAAGGCGATTTACACCATTGTGTGTTCAAGGGTCACACCATTTGATATCCGTAATGTCAAAGAACCATCTACCAAAGAATGAAACTCAATAAAATTCATTGTCATATTTTAATTTTCATATGAGAGTGAATGGGTTTCCAGACCGGAAGCATCAAATCAGCTGCTAGAGCTTAATATGTAATTCTGTACAAACATTGAGAAATCGTAGAAAACGGTCACGAGTAATATAACGACCCAATGTCGTTATTTTTCAAATTAGGTCAGAGCCCGCTTCAGACATCAAAACTCCGGGGAATTTTAAACTAGGGCAAACAAAAATAACCTTAGATAAGAATAATTTTTAAGATCAAAGTGCCCTAGTTTGGGAGAAATCCGAATAACTGAAGCTCCCGCTTTATTTTCTGAATTATTTAAATCCTAAAAATCAAAATATTGAAATACGTGTCGAAATTCATCAATTTCAGTGTCATTGTGTTAAGCATATTATTTTAAAGCTGCTTGAGAAGTTTCATCAAATTCTGAGCATCGGATTTATCGTGGTTAATTTCTGAAGTTTTTAAACTTCAGAAATTAATTAAAAATAAAATATTTGTCCGAACCGAAAATTTTCTACGCAAGGGTGTTCGTCATGTCATAACACACCTCGGTGCCAAGTTTCGTTTTATTTAGACGCCGAACGGCAGAAAAATGCGAATAATTTAACTTTAAGTATTATTTGAATTTTTCTTTTAAAGAAAAATTTCCTAATTTCCTTATCCCCCGTTCGCCCCCTGTTCCCACGTCGCTCACCCGACAGGGCTTCTGGCGCGAAACCTTCCGCGCCAGGAAGGGGCCGCCTGCGCCATTTTTGGCGCAGGCCGGTCGGCCCACCTGGCCGACCCCCCTCTCCCCTCCTCACCCCTACATAAACGCCCCCCCCTTCCTTCCTTATTCCCCCCCCACAGCCCCCTCCTCCTCCAAACCCTAAACCTGCAGCCCTCTCCTCCCCCTCACAGCAGCCACTCTCCTCCCTTAGCCTTCCCCTCCCCTCCTTCTCCCAAAGAGCAGCATCCCTCAGCCCCTCCTCCCTCTCCCAACAGCCCGGCTAGCCGCCCCCCTCCTCCGACCGGCCAACAACAGCCCAGCCAGCCTTCCTCCAGCTGGCCAGCCGCTTGCCAGCCTCCGGCCACCCCGCTCCGGCCTCCCTCCGCTTTCCGGCAATCCTAATCTTAAGGTAAGATAATAAGTTTAATAGATAGAGAAAAAAGGGAGAGAAAATAGGAGAATTTTTTAGTTCTTCATTCATTTTTACCTACTTAATAGTTATTATTATAAAAATAATAACGATATAACATCGTCATTCACATTAATATAGTTCTCATTAATTAATAATGAAAACTATACATATGTTATAAAATGATTATAATTCAGTTCAAGCATTTTCTTTTTGACAGTCATTTCTATTATGTTCTTTCATTCTTATATTATTATCATTAAAATAATGATAATAATAATGTTATATCAATATGATTCTATCCGCAGCGACTTAATAAACGCTATAAATATTATTGTCATCGCAGTACCTTAAAAATCAGACTTCAATCATAACAAGAAAGCGAAAGAAGAACATAATCGAAATGAAAATAGATGTTACTCCTAAAAACATTGGCTAAGAGCTAATTTAAAAATATCCAAAACATAAATGCAGATTGAGCGAACTGTCACTCATCCGAACTGTCGAACTGTTGAACTTTTGAACTTAAGGAACAAGGTACCAGATGTCTTTTATTACTCTTGTTTAAATATACTTTTCTGCTCAGCATCGCACAAATTTGATAAAAGTGCTTTTTAAAATCACATAAAATGATATATGAATAAGTTTGGATAAGTGAGAAGCAAGGATTCCATGTTGTTTTATACTTTTTGTCTGATCAGACAACCGCTAGGACGGAGCTGTCCGACATCGGGAGTCATAAGGAGCCTATACTGATAAGCCTTTGAGGGGGCGGGTACAGAGGAAAGTTGAGATATGTAACACAAAAATGAACCCCCTTTTTTCTCGATTTTGTACTTGCCCAACAAAATCATATTTTGCCTCAGATATTAAGCGTTGAAATTCCGTATTTATTTTTGTGACTGCAATTATTTTTATGATAAGTTTCAAGTGCAATTGAAACATGTTTGCAGGGATAATTTTGTGCAGCTTTTATTTTCTGTCAAATATTGATTATTTTACTTATTATTTAACATTTATAAAGATGACATCTATCAGTACTTAGTTTCATAAATAACTGGTATTCGAATGCCCGCACTTTTGAAACGTGCCCAGATCAGGAGTTCATCCTCGAGAAAAGGTGCTAAAGAACTGAGCAGTACTGATACTGCTACCTGCTGATCCACCGCTTTCTTTTTGACTCTATCTACTTTTAAAAGGTTATAATTTTTTTTTTATTTTAATCTATGTATCTAAGACTCGTGAATAAATGAATAAATGAGTTATATTTGATGTCTATATATTTGTCTCTTAAATCACTCAATATGATCCTGCAGTTAAAGGACTTGTTGTTGCTTATTGTTGTTGCTATTACTATTCCACAAGCAAACCGGTGCTGGATTAGCTCCCGCTGACCCGGCACCGGGTCCTCTCAAGTAAGAACCTAGTTTGTAAGAAAAATCTTTTGATGCTATCTACTTCAATGATGCTTTGATGTGATATGAAATTTTTAAAGCATTGATGCTCCTGAAAATTGTGGAATGTTGAACTGTCCTTTCAATGGACCTCTATAAACTTAAGGGTATGATAGTATCAATTAAAATGGTAAATAAAAGTTGTGTAAAATTCAGGCCTTTCAGGTCAAAGCGGGCAATGCCTTGGTCTTAAAAATTTCACTTATTACTACTTAAGTGGGTCTTTACAATAGAGACTGTAATTTGGGAAAAGTTCTTAGCAAATTTATGATAATAACCAGCTAATCCCAAGAAACTGCGAATCTCAATTACTGAAGTAGGTTAGGGCCATTCTTGAATTGCACTGATTTTACTTGGATCAACTGATATTCCATCCTTACTAATTATATGTCCTAAGAAAGTTACTGATTGAAGCCAAAATTTACATTTTAAGAATTTGGCATATAACTGATATTCTCTTAGAAGACTTAAAGTAATTTTAAGATGTTCTTCATCTTCTTTTGTACTTTTGGAATAAATTAGTATATCATCTATGAAAATGATGATAAATGAATCTAAGTAAGGCTTCATTATTCGATGCATCAGATCCATGAAGTAAGATAGTGCATTGGTTAATCCAAAAGGTATTACTAGAAATTCAAAATGCCCATACCTCGTCCTAAAAGCAGATTTATGAATATCCTCATCTTTAATATTAAGTTGGTGATAACCAGACCTTAAGAGCTTGGGTTGTTACATGGACATCATTGATAATGGTATAAAATGTATGCATGATAAATATAGCTATTATACAATATAATGAAAATAATAAATTAAACAATCATATTACACTACTTTCTTTAGTACTTTATTTTACTCAAGTTATGATTATACTGCTTTAAACTTCATGCATATTTTGTTGCTCATACATATGCCTTGGCATTTTTAATTATATTTTAATAAATAGAAATTGCATGCTAAATTTAGTTTGCAGACTTATCATTGATATTTTAATAAGTACTTTAAGGTTGTCATCATCTCAAGAGCATGCCCTTTAGCAGCAATAAGGTTTTTTCAGTATTTACAATACTTGGGAACATTTTCTCTAATTTTAGTGCTTGTGAGATTAGATTAACTTCTTTTCAATTGTAGTAAGTTTAATAATCATTCCTTTTATCGCTTATGATTTCAGAATTGTTCTCAGATGTATGTATCTTTAACTGATTAATGAAAGATGTTTGTTTAAAGAAACGTGAATTTCTTTCTTCCATTGTAATTCAAAACTATTTTACATTAACTCATCATACCGAGATGTGCCGCCTTCTAAATATTAGGAGTCACAATCAATTGTGGAAACTTTTCAACACAGATTCCTAGCAGAATTCTCGAATTCACCATCTTACATAATTGCATAGATATAAATAGTCTAAAAACTGTAGTTTAAAAAACCTCAACAAGACGGAGTCGAATATTCTCATCCGCAAACTGTGAATCGGAGATGTTCTGGCCTCGCAGGCCTCTCATGAGTGCCACCAGCTGCTCTTCTCCTTCTATCTTCTTCCCCCTAGCCCTCTCGATCTCATCCGACGCATTCCCAAACATCTACAATTTCAAAGAACTATAAAGTGACGGCAAAGAATAAAGTCTGAAAGACAATCACTAAAACAGCGGTTACATTTGATTCTCCAATGGGAAGCTCCCTTGACTTTGCCAGCGAAGCGAAGGCAGTGTCACGCAACCTGTGGAGAAGCGGAAACGCATGGCAGCGAAATCCAAACCGTCTGTTCCCGAGCACACGAGCGGCAACCGGTCGGCGGAGGGGTTCTATGCCGCAGAGGACAAACTGAGACGCGGCATCCATGGAAGAGTCTCTCTTCCACGATCTCTGCTCTCGATATCTAAGTGTAAATAGAATAGTTCAGACGAGGAGAAGCCTTCCCCAGCCATGAATATGAAGAGCATCGCCGCTGACATTCCATGCGAGGCAAACCTCCTTCCTATCGGAGTAGGTGTTTGGTAAATTATGAAAAATGCTAGGATTGCAAAAAATATATATATACCAAAAATTATTTTTATTTTAATGATCAATAGAAATTTTTTTTTTAATTTTTGTATATAGTTTTTACAAAAAAAAGTATATTCGATCAATAATCTACTTACATATTGAATTAAGATATATCTATATATTTTAGTATATATTAGTTTATAAGGATAGCAATACTCATAAATTATTAAAAAATATTATTTAGATTAAGCATGTTCATTCAAAAAAATTCATTCAATTAGATTTGAATATTTATATATTTATATTAAAATAATACAAAAAGAAATAAAACTTTTAACATAAAATAAAATAAATAATTTAGAAACTTAATCACTAGACTAAAATATCATTACATAAAAATAATTTCACTAATAGATTTGGGCATCATTTAATTAATATTTATTTATTTATATTAAAATAATATAAATATTAATTTTAAATTTTACATTGAAATGATGTATAAATTTTATTAGAAATTTTTTTTTGAATGACACGTCAGTAAGTGTAAATAATTTTCTCTACTTTAAAATAAAATAATGTTCTCAGGAATATGAAAAAAAGTTTACTTCAAAAAAATAATATACAATTTAAGAAAATTTCAATGTAAAATTCCTAACGAACGCGCTGTGCCGTCTGATCGCGGGATCAGACGGCTATGCCTCGTCGTCCCCAAAATGCTCGACGCGTGGGGCTGGCCTCGACACGCGTCGAAGGTCTTCGACAGATGGCTTCCCACCGCCTTTAGCCACCGCAATAGGGATAGTATAAGACTACAGGACTCCAGATTTGCTCAGTTTCAAACCTAAAGCCCGAAACCTGGCAATAGAGCTTCGAGCGTTTCTTCACCGTCCATTTAAGGTACCTGTATCTCCTTCGATCTTCATTCAATATTGCTATTTCAATTTCGAAAACTTATTTCAATTGAAAGATTAACAATTGTATGGATTCGATCATGCATAGCTAGCCGTAATCGATCTAATTTGGAAAATTTTATACAGTTCAAACCGTTATTTTAAACTCATTAGGGTTACGCTAGGGTTTAATTTTGCTGGAGAAGCACGCTTCCTCTGGTGATGATTCTGATGCCGATCGGTGGGTGAGTTGAGCTCCGGCGAGGTCATTTGGGTCGTCATTTTTGATGCCCTAGGACGATGCTGTCGGAGCAATCGCGCGAAGACGAAGGACCCCCTTCGGGTTGGACCGGGTCGGCCCGGGGCCGACTCGTGGCCCGTGGCGCATCGGCTGCCTCGACGGGGCCCACGTCGCAGCTCTTCAGCCAACCGCAGCGCGACACGTGGCCTGCGAATCTGCCGTCTGAATCGGTGGGGCCCGCCGTCTTCTGCTCAGCCAGTGACGGCCCGCCACGTGTACTTGCAGAAAATTAAATAAAAAAAAATTACATAAATATATAACGGATTAATTAATATAAATAAAATTATATATATTAATAATAATCAGAATAATTAAATTAATTAAAACAGAATTATTTAATTAATTAAATGCCAATATTTAAACCCTAATATCTTAATAAATATAAGTCCAAATTATGCAAATAAATATATCAAATTGATCAGCAAAAATTAAGGAATAATCTGAGACTATCAAAATTTTGTTTGGACTTGTATTTTGTATAGTGACATTTTAGGGTATGATTTTAAATTCAAAATATGTTACAAAATACTCATTTAGCCATAACTTTGTAACCCTTAATCCAAATATACCTAATATGGGTCTTAAAATACTCATAAAACCCTAAGGAATATTTTAATAGGGTTAATCTTGCTGTTTGGATTAATTTGAGCCTAATGACAGTTAGGGTCTAACCCTAATTAGCCTAATTTGACCTAGAACTTCAAATGACCATAAATTGGTCATCTTAGCTCCAAATTAGGTGATCCAAGCACCAATTTAGATCAGCAAAACTTAATCTACAGATATCTACAAAAACATTTAGGATCCAACAGTTAGATTTGCTAATCACCCCTAATTATCCTAAAAATTGATTAGTAAATATTAGCAAATTTAATAATCCAAATTGGACAAACTAAGTTTCAGAGAACTCCTAGAACCTATTAGAACCTAACTTTAGGGTTGGATTAGTGATTAGGTAATTAATTTCACTAATCACTCACTAATCACCCTAAACCCTAATTAAGCCATAACTTAGACAAATGGAGTCCAAATTGAACTTACCACTAGTCATTAGAATCAGTGGATCAATTGTGACATATAGCCAATGAAATTATTCAATTTGGATACCAAATGACAAAGTTAGGATTTTTGACCCTTAATTAAGAATCCTTAATTACCCTTTAAACCCTAAAACTTGTTTTGGCTATAACTTAGCCAATACACGTCAGAATTCAATAATTTAAGATTCTATGAAAACCTTAGAGCATAACCTTTAATAAACTGACACAAAAGTTATATGTCATTAGAATAAAATTACCAAAATGCCCTTATAAGTCAAATTCCTTAATTTGACTCTATAAGGTTTAATACCTAACCAAAATTAGAGAAATCACTATCTAAACTCATATTAGACAGTAAGGAATTATTTCACATCATTAAAATTTAGAATTTAGTGCTAATTTACAAAGATGAGATTTATACCCTTAAGTAGGGGCAAAACGGTCTTTTTGCCCAAATTTAGGGTTTAATGAAATTAAGATCTAATTTTATCTCTAAATCATATCAAATAGTAATTTAAGTAATTTAAATTATGATTTAGATAATTTTAAGTCTTGAATCAAAAAATTGAAGAAAACCCTAAGTTAAGTTTTAAATAAAACCTAAGTAAAATATGAGAGAAATTTCATTTCCTAGATCATCCTTTAGGTCTTATAATCTTAGTTAGGATGTGTGTCTGAGTGATACTCTTAGTATTTAAGAGCTTTAATTCCTAAGATTAAGATTAGATCTTATGTTAGAATTCATCTAATTGGTAAAATGGGTTACTCATTAAGGTGAAACCTTAATTTTTCTAGTTTATTAGAATTTCATAGTTTATTTATTGATTATTTGACTTTTTAACATTAAAACTAGGATTAGAAATCTATCATATTGAATCTGACTTAATTCAATAGGATTTGCCTTAATATTTAATCTGTGAAATGGGATTAAACCTTAGTCCTTTATAATAGCTTTATGATTAAGAATTAAGCTTCATTCTTTGAAGTTTGACTGTTAATTCTTTAAATCTTGATTTGACTAATCAAGATTTAATTTAGGATTTATAAAATAACAAATTAAGACGATTGATTTACTTATTTTAACTTTACAGGCGACATTTGATTCATTTATAATTAGGACGTAGCTAATCCTAATTATGTTCAACTTGTAGGTTCGTGATTATAAGTTACAGACAGTGTAGGAATTGTATGATTCGGAATCTTATGTAACTTAGAGTAGATAGAACGTCTAAATTAGAAAAACAAGTGATATCACAAATTTGTGTAGTGCTATTTATTTAATTCTTTGAATTTGAAATGCAATGCTTTCCTTGTCTTTTGAGCCTTTTTACATTTTTGGACATACTTAATTACTTGATACTTACTTTATATTATACTTTGAATTTTATTCACATTTCATTTGCATAAGTTTAAAAAAAATATTAATAAATAACATTTTACTTGTGAATTATGTTTTACTTAACCTACCACTTAGTATGACTTTACTTTAGGACTGCTTTTGCCTAGGGAATTTCCCCTATGGTACTTTACTATGGCATTGGGATGTTTCTCCCATTTGCCCTTTAGATACTTTATGGATTTACTTTAGGATCTGGGATGTTTGTCCTATATGCCTTTTTTGGATGAACTTTACTTTAATCTGGGATGTTTCTCCTAGATTACCAGACGGACTTTATTTTTTGGCAGACTAAGTAAGAATATCTCATAAGTACAATAAATTAATAAACATTACTTACATTTACATTTCAGACATTTTACAGTACCTTACATACTTTCCTTACATTTCAGATTTACTTTACCTTAATATTTCAGTACACTTTTCTTTTTTTCATATTTTTCATTTTCTGCAGTTCCTTTTCATTTTAGAATATTTTGTATGTGAGTCATTTTACCTACTTGAGAGCATGTTAGGATGCTAGTCTTATAATTTCAGTATAGTACTTTTACTTATACTATACTGGCATGGTAGTTTGATCATATTCTTTATGACTTTTCTTTGTACTTAGTAGTATTATCTTGTGCTTTACTTATCTTATTTTTGCAGCCTGAGTTGAGGTATGTTTCTACCTCAATACTCGTTCTTCCTTTCTTTATGTTTTACCGCTAAACTTTGTTCAACTTAAGTTGTGATGTCATTAAAATACATTAAAATTTATTACCTTAAAATGTACTTAGACATTTTGTCTAACAAGATTTTTATTTTGTTGGCTGGGGCCCTACCATTATGAAACTGATAATGGTAGATTCTAAGCTTTTTGAGGAGATAGAGCCTGCAGAGGAGCAGATCCAGGAGGAGGTCCAAACTACTGAGGGACCTTAGTCTTACTAGCTTGCTTTACTTTTACTTTGTGAGAATGAGTGACTCTTTTCATTTCAGTTTCTTTAAACTTTAAACATTTGTAATAATAATACAGAAATATTTGTACTTTACTTTCCTGCATTGTATATATTCTGAGTTGGATATCTTTATTTTATAATATGGATGTTTACTTCAGTTGCTACTTTTATTTCGCACTCTGATACTCATTAAGTGATTATTAATGTTTATCTTATCTAGAAAAGCACCTCTTTTTCTTAAGATTGGATTGGAGTCTTAAATTCCAACCTAATGTTAAGTATAAGATGTACTTAGTAACGATCACCTCTTAAGCTTTATGATTATAAGGGGCGGCCGCCACACTACTGTAAGCTCTTGGTCAAGAAGGAGATGAGGTGGCTTGGCCATGGAGAGGAGGCGACATCTCTTGGCCATGGAGAGGAGAAGGAGAGGTGTGCCTTGCTCGATCGAGAGAGGGAGGGGATTTTCGGCTGAGGGAAAAAAAGAAAAAGAGGTATTTAGGTTTTTAGGGAATTTAGGTTTTCAGAGAGAGTTATATATCAACTCAAATGAATTTGATGAGAGCCACTCGATCAAGATCGAGTGGCTAAGAATCGCTGAAACTTATAAGGGTTGATTGAATAATCAAATGAACTCCAAAGATTACGAATTTGGTATCGAAACGATCGTCTCGACGAGACAAACGCAAGTGTCTAAAAATTATTGAATTTAAACAAGTACTTTATTTTATATTAATTTTTAAGTGAAAAATTTTAAAAATTCACTACGATTAATTCGGAGCCCGAAAAATTATGAAACTCAAAATATAGAGTCCTCTTATAATGCTTAACTCAAATATACAAAATTTTTGAAATTCGATTTTTATTTTATCTTTTATCAACTCTAAAAATTTAAGCTTCCCAAATTTATTTAGGATGATCTGGGACCTCGATTGTGCTCATATTTTGGTTGAAGGATCCCCTTGAAACACTTCATTTAAAAATATTTTTATTTAATTTTTATCCAACATAAATATAATATTGAACTTCGTCTTAATCTGCTCAGGATTAGGTCTGAACGACTCAGTAACAACGTCGGATTGTTACAGTTGCTATTTTGGTTTACTTCATGTCTAAAAACCCTAAAATTAAATAAAATTACAGAATATAAATAGATTCATAGCACCAACTTGTACTTACAGTTTGAACTATAAAACATGCAAATAATAGAATGACAACATCATCTTGCACTTGCAGATTAAACCATAAAATATGCAAAATATTAAATAATGGTAAAATATTAAACCCTAAGGCATAAGGCCTAAACCTAAAAAAAATGAAAATCATAAATCTAAAAACATCAGCTTGCTATTGCAACTTGAGCCCTAAAACTTGCAAACAACTTACTGCAAGATCGAAAACCTAAAAAAATTTAAACGACTTACAAAATCTCCACAGATTTTTGATTTCCAAAAGATGACGTGAATAAGCAAAGAACATATAGCTAGCAAGATCAAACTCAGAACTCGAGACAGAAGGATCCGACAACCAGTAGAAGGCGAGAAGCGAGCAGAATGTGAGAACTGAGAAGCCAGATGAAGAGGGTGAGACTCGAAAGTCAAGAGATCAAAAAAGAGAATGGCCAGATAAGAATAACCTTCTACGAAGATAAGGATAGCAGCAGATTATCACGCAACTTTTAAGTCTGCTTTGAAATCCGCTGCATCGCAGCAGATTAAAATTTTTTTTTTGCCATTTCGGGGATTCTAATAGCAGCCAGTCGGGTGTCGAGCGAGTGTTGCACCCGACTGTGCTGCGGTAAATTTAAATTAAAATATGTGGCTTTATATATTTATGCATTAATTGGCAGTATATTTCGAGTTGACTCGAACCCAATTCAAGTCGAGTCAATACTAACTCGAACTTGACTCGAATTGGGTTCGAGTCCAAATATTCAACTCGAAAATTTCGAGTCGAGTTCGATTCGACTCAAAATTCGAGCAATTTTCGAACGAGTTTTGAGTTTCTGGTAAAATTGCATAAAGTTATTTAGAAGCCTACTTTTTGCATTTATTTTTGTTGTATTATGGAGACCATTTAGTACATCATGGAAATGATATTGGTGCTCTGGTGAGATTCTGGAAGGTTTCGAGGCGATTCAGAGCAAGAAGTGAAGTCCAGAAACAACACAGCTGCTACGCATGACATGGAACGCTGCAACGCACTCTAGCGGTCCCAACCCAAGACGGAGGCGCTATTGCATGCCTCAGCGGTCGCCAAACAGAGAAGCAGGCGCTACCGTGCACCGCAGCTGAAATCAGCACTGCAGCGTGCCACAGCAAAATCGAGCGCTACCGTGTGCCGTATAGGGTCCCAACCCGAGATGCGAGTGCTACCCCCATGCCGCAGCAGGTGCCATCCCGAGATGCGAGCGTTACAGCACGTCGCAGTGGGTCCCAACCCGAGAGTCGGGCGCTACGGTGCGCCGTAGCGCTTGACAGAAATTTGCTTCAGTCCAGTTTCGCCTTAAGCAAATTGGAGGGCATTTTGAACCTTTCAAGGTTCGATTTTAGCTGGGTACTTAAACAAAAAAGTTGAGAGGAGAAACAAGTGTTGGCATTTTCAGTTGGAGGCTTGTGCAAGCTATAAGGAGGAGATCCCTAGGTGAAACCCTAATGAAGTTGTAGTGCAAGAATCATCTTGCATATTGGATAAGAGACTCTTGGTGGTAGCTGCTTCTTCTCCTCTCCATATTAAAGTAAGCGCTGGTGTATTTCTAGTCAATAGATAAGCTCTTTGTAACTCTGTACCTCTTCAAGTTTTCTAGTGGATGTTTCTGTTGTGTGGCTCCGTGGTTTTTTCCGTTCTTAGGTTTTCCGCGTAATATTTGGTGTTTATATTTTTGTGTGCTATGTGATCTCTTGCATGCATGTGCTGTGATTTTATTCTTGTAGTTTTGTGATTTCAAGTTGCTTGGTAATCGTCAATACAACCCAATCCTTAAAATAAAGACAGCACACTCTATCAAATTGTTTTCGCTATGATTAATGTGAGCTGGGAGTTCTTCGTGCTAAATTAGTTTTACAATAAGTGATATCAAAGCAAGGCTTACCTTTTTGTTCCTAGAAGGGTTTACTGTTTGAGTGGGAGCAATGGCCAAAGAGATGAGACACAATATTGATAAATTCAGTGAATGAACTTTGCATTCTGGAAAATGTAGATGGAGGATCTGCTCTACTAGAAGAAGTTGTATCTTCTATTAAAAGGAGTCGATAGAATGCCTGCAGCTATGAGTGATGAAGAATGGAAGTTCTTAATAGAACTACACTGGTTTGATTCGTTTATCATTGTCTTTTTTGTTACTTTTAACATTATTAATGAGAAAACTATTGTAGATCTCATGAATGCCCTGACAAGGATGTGTAAGAAGCCATTGGCTTCGAATAAAGGTTTCTTGATGAAGAGATTGTTTAACATAATAATGATGGAAGGTCATTTAGTGACTGAACACCTCAATGGGTTTAACACGGTGACGAGCCAATTAAGTTCGGTGGGCATCAGTTTTGATGATGAGGTTCGAGCCTTATTGTTCCTCTCTTCATTGCCAGACAGTTGGGATGGGTTGGTTACAACCATCAGCAATTCATCAGGAAATACGTTGTTGAGGTTCGACGACATAGTCAGGCTTGTGCTAAATGAGGAGGTGCAGAAGAAATCTCATGGAGAGGCATCTACCTCAGCACTGAATGCTGAGAGCAGGGGAAGATACACTGAAAGGAGACATAACAAAAATAGATCAATGTCTCGATGAGGAAAATCAAAACTCGGTAAGACAAAGCTGAATTATTGGAATTGTGGGAAGGCAAGTCACTTTAAGAAGGACTGCCCTACCTTGAAGAAATCAAGTAGTGGTGGTAAGATTATAATAGCGCATCGCCCCATCGTCGCGCGCAAAAGAGATAACATAATCAATTACAGCGGCGGAGCGATGCGCCACTCGGGAAGGAATTTTCTATCTCTCTGAATGGCTCAAACTAACATTGAAGGACTGCTGACTCAACCCCAAAGGAGGGTCGAGAGCTAATATTTAAGATAATAGTAGTATCCTTATATAACAACCCAGGTTGTTACCTTAGTTAATTAGGACTAATCTTAAGTCTTAAAACTAATCTTAAGTACTAATTAGGTCATTGGAGTCAACCTTTAAGACCTAATCCAAATCAGGAATCAAACGGATATAATCGTGATTTCTAAAAATTCAGAAACCCTAAAAGTTGACCTACCTAAATCGACCTTGGTTTGGAAAACGGACTTCGTCATCGCGCTCATTGACCCCAAATTAGCTAGGGGTGAAGTTTTCATGGTAATCGGAAGTCGTCAAAATTCGACGAATATTTTAATAATATTTAATGCCTCGAAATTTGGGAAATTCAAATACTCGTCGGATTGAAAATCCGACGCCGCCGTTATATTTCTCACCCCCCCCAATTAGCTAGGGGTGAATATTTAGAAATTTTCCTAATTATAAATTTATAATTTTAATAGAAATTAATTAATTTAAGTAAATTAATATTTAATTAAAAATTTAAGTTTCTAACGGCGCCATCCAACGCTGTTTCCCCCGCCGCGCCTTCCGTCAGGTCTCCCGTTTGATCTGACGGGAGATGCGAGCCGTTCGATCGGCTGATCGAACGGCTCGGCGCTGTCATCCCGTCGGCCGATGCCTCGGAGCCACGCGTCGCCCCATCGCGAGCGGCAGCCTCGTAACCTCCGCCTCGCGAGCTCCTTAACTATCGGCAACCATAAGTTGGACTCTACGCAAGCCAGGGATCTCGGCAACCATCAGGATGTCGAGACCGGACCTCTGAGACCTCCTCCGTCAATCAAGGTACCCCCCTTTTTTCGACCCTGATTTCCTTCAATCGATCTAAATGTAATTCGAAAACTTATTCCAACTCCCGGATTGTCGATCTATCGGGTTCGATCGATCGGAGGAAGTCCCAATCGAGCGAATCGTGGATCTAGTCCACAGTGGAAGCCGTTATGGCCCACGACCGAACCCTAGTCACCTAGGGTTCACAGTTTCGTTCTCCTCCGGCCACCCCCGAGGCTGGTCACGGTCCCATTGGGTAGATCTCGTCGGGGTTTACTCTCGGCCATGCGGGCCGGCGTCCCAAGTCGCCGGCATCGCCGGCATTTTGGAACCCTAGGTTCCTTGGCCCGGGACGAAGGCGACCCTCCTCCTTCCGGGTCAGGTCGAGCCGGGTCCAGCCCGCGGTAGCATGCGCAGGTCGCGTGCGGGTGCGCCCGGAATGCGGGGTCCACCACCCCGCTGTCGGCGCGTCGACTGACGCGTGGGCGTCGACTGACGTGCCGTGGGTCCCGCCTCCTCTGCGTATCCAATAGCAGCAGGACACGTGTCCCGCTGCAATGATGACCTGCAGAAAACGTTAGATAAAATATAAATAAGGTTATATATATAATTATTGTATGTATAATTAACGTACTTTTATATATATATATATATATATATATATATATATATATATATATAAAGTAAAATAGAAAGTGATTTGATTATATTAATGGGTTAGTAATTAATCAGTAGTTTTAAGAAAATATTAGCTTCTTAATTAAACAGTTAGTATCAAACATAATTAGTTTCATTTAATTAGTATTTAGATAAATTAAAAACAGTAAAAATTCTTTAAATAATAAGTAATAAATGATTAACTTAATTAATAAATTAAAATTAAAACTAATAATTAATTAATTATGAATAATTAATTAATAATTAGTTAAATAATCAGAAAACATATACATATTTTCAACTTAGCAAAATCAATACAAATTAAAATTTTAAATAGTAAAATAATACAAATTGTATATTTGAATAATAAAACTTAAAAGCTTAATAACTTTTTGTAGGATGATCCAAACATAGCCAATATAGGTCTCAAAATACTCAGAAAAATAAATAGAATCAAATGACGTAATGCAGAATTTAGTTTTGGGGTACGTATATCGAGGTAGCATTTTATGACCTCTTTAGGACCACATAACTTTTGACCTAGTTATCAGAACATAGTCAATATGGATCTTAAAATGCTCAGGAGAGCGGCCCCATCACCGCAATAGTATTAGTTTTCTTATTTGGGCAACAGGATGAAAAGTCAACCATAGAATTTAGAGTTGACCTTAGTGATAATGACCAAATTACCCCTAGAATTCAAATGACCATAACTTAGTCAATTCAACTCCAAATTCAAAAATTCAAGATGTTAGTTAGTTTAGAATTTTGATGTCACCAATAAACTGAAATAACATTTAGGTTCTGAACCCTAGAAATTTAGAAAATGACCAAAATGCTCCCAACCTTAGTTAGGTCATAACTTGACCATTTGAGGTCCAAATTGGGTCTACTCCCTACCAACATACTCAGTACATTATAGGAAAGCTATTGAAACTAAGTTTGCTAAAATTGGACTTCAAACGGAAAAATTCGGTTTAAGTCACCCGTTGACCGACTCGAAATTACCAAATTACCCTTCAAACTTAAAACGTCCATAACTTAGTCCATTGACCTCAGAATGTAGCGTTCTCAGACTCTATGGAACCCTTGAATAGTAACCTACAATAAACTGCATAAAAATTTAGTTTTCAGTAGAATAAAAATCACTTAAATGCTCTTAAGTCAAAAACATTAGTTTGAACCTGTAGGACCCGTTTCTCGTCCAAATTGGACATACTTACTGTCAATCTTCAAGTTAGACAGTAAGAGAATATATGAAAAAAAAAAACTTCAATTAGGACACTTAAATCAAAAGTTGACTTTTTGGACCCTTAAATAGGGGCAAAATTGTCATTTTGCCAAAAATTTAGGATAAGCGTCATTAGTCTCTGAATTAGGTTTTATATCACTAAAATTAGTACTAAAATTATATTAGAATCCTTTAAGCAAGAAAAATCAACTATTAGGTCAGCTCGGCAAAATTCCCCAGAATTCTCTCTAAGTCTTTTATTTGCACTACACCTTAAGGACCCTTCCTGAGACTAGGACTATATCATAGGGTTGATTTTATTCATTGAAAAATGAGATTTTTCAATGAATAAATCTTTGGTTTTATTAGTTTCTAGAATTTTCAACTTATTTGGATTATTTTATCTTTTAACCTTAGATCTAAGATAGGAGATTCATCCTATTAAATTTGATTACTTAATAGGATTGGCCTAGATTATTAGATCACTTCTAGAATGAAACTTATTTCTTAGGTCTTACCCTTTTTGGATTATATGATTAAGCCCAATCTCGTGGTGTTTAATCCATAATCTATAGTTTTATAGTTTTAGTTAGAACATCTAAAATTATCAATTAGGTCGTAATGATTTATTATTTAACTTTTATAGTCGACTTTGATTTGTTATATTAGGACCTAGCTAGTCCTGATATTTTGTAACTTATAAGGACGAATTTCTAAGTTACACTTGAAATGTGAGAAAATGGTGATCCTGAACTTGTGTAATTTGGAATAGTTAGAACGGATAATAGAAAACATATGGTATCGCTATATTAGTAGAGTCCCCTGCTTATTTTGATACTTTATGCTACGCATTCTTTGTATATTTGAGCTTACTTCCTTGGACATTTCATATAAGATAACTTTGTACATGAAAATGAAAACTTAGAATAATAGGATAACAGTTGCCTTTGGGTCCGGTTTGTGCTGATTATGGTGCATATTTGCCCCGATGGATAGGGGCAAGGTAAGATCAGGATGCCTAATATTCTCATTGAGGAGAGTGTGTTAGGCTTTAGACCCGTACAGTCTTGCAGATGTGCTTGACTCCTCAGTTGTTTCTAACAGTTGTCCATAGAAATAAAAGTAAAATAACTAAAATATGTTGCATAAGTATTGTCTGCCTCTTCAGTCATGCAAAATATTCAGTATGTTTGCAGATTGAGATGTATATATATATGGGCCAGTTGGGCCAAGTTTTTCTGATATGGCAGTCAGTATATAGAGTTTGATGTGCAGTTTTAATATTTGGCTATATCTTAGTATTACTTATTCAGTCAGCTATTTCTTTGTACAGTATATATATATATATATATATATATATATATAGTAGGATGTTATATTTTATTGCTATTTATATGTATAACTGTTGAGATTCATTATTGTGATTTGCATATTTCATTTAATCACTAGCATGTATTAGGATGTAGCATTTCCTTTCAGCATATAATTAGTTACTTATATTTTATGTCTTACCTTATTTACCTGGCTTTTGAGGCATGTCTTAACCTCATTTGTTTAAGTTATAAATGTTATTTATAACTGTTCTTCTCTCTTATTGTATTGCTAGTCGCTCCCTGATATATTGTTGCTTAGGAAAATTATGTAAAGTGGTGATATTAAAAACATATAAAAATGTATCAGCCTAAAATGTACTTAGACAATTGTCTAACCAGATTTTCTCTTTTTTGGCTGGGGCCCTACCTTGTGAAACTGACAATGGCAGGCATAGAGCAGATAGAAGATCCAGTACCTGATGAGGAGCTATTCCTAGAGGAGGAGCAGCAGCTTGGACCAGAGCATATCTAGTCCTTAGAGTTATTGTGATGATGAGTGCCTTTGTATTTACGTTATATTTGAACTTTAATTATTGTAATAACACAGGTATCCTTGACTGTGCATTTGGACTTATATGCTTATATTCTGAGTTATATTTTGCACTTACATTATATTGTGATGCTTGGATGTCATTTATTGCTTCCGCATTCTGTACGTTTACTTATATAGTAACTGTTATATTGATTCTGTGTTAATCCTTTCCTAATCAGGTAGATTGTGGAGTCTATCCTAATCCAATGGTAAGTGAGGGGTTAGCCAGAGTGACACTCCACCCTTAACTAATCCTTCGACGGATTAAGGGTGCGGGGTGCCACACCTTATCCTAAGTATTAGACAAATACATACATTGGATTTAAAATACAATATGAAGAATCCAATATATATATATATATAAGGTATCAGCATTTCCAGTATGCTGATCGCATCATAATACTAAGTATAAGTAATATATAAACAGAGTGCGGAAGCTAAGCATACATCCAGAACATTCATCACAGAACTGAATATGAACATTCATCTCAGAGCAAAAAAGTAAATATATTCAAAATTATTATAAACTATTTACTAAAATAGTACTTGAAATAAAGTATATCTACTGAATTGAAATAAACACGGAAAGAAAATGACAAGGATGAAAGAGGATTCACTAAGCCTCCATGAACTCCTTCTGAATCTCCTAAGAGTCTTCCTGACCTAGCTCAATATATTGCTCAAGATTTAACAAATTGCCGAAGCCTAAAAGTACCATGTATTATTAGACAATAAGTATAACACATCAAAACTAATATAAATAGTTCTAATTATTTACATTTAACAGTAAAGTAAACAAAGATGCAGAAAGACTGTAAAAGTAACTGGATAACTAAAACTGTATAAGACTGAGTAAAGTAAAGCTGACTGTATACTTAATACTGAAAATAAATAAAATAGTGTCGGGGAAGAAGAGTTCATGTAGGCACGGCTGGACCGGGTCGGTTAGGCTCTACCAAGCCGTGCCGTCTTCATACACATCTCGAAGACACGTGTCGTTCGCCTGTGAATCGATGCGACGGCGCGCGGGATTCCACGCCAAGCTGATTTCGGTGCAGCGCTGTTTTCGCGCCGACCGTTAATCCCAGTTTTTGCGCTCTCCCTGAATCCCATACTAACGGTTGCGACTGTTTATGTGCCGTCAGTTGCCTTGGTTTTCCACACTTATGGAAATCAGCGCTGGTGGTTAAATGTGAATAATTAGTTTTATTTAATTATTTGAAATTCAGATTTCATTTCTCTCATAATTTAAGAAATACATGTAAAAAATAAATAAATTTATTTACAAATTCAATTAGAAAAATGAGACAAACATAATGACATAATTCAATTTAGGTTTTGAACCATAATTTTCTTAATCACTTTTAAACATTAGTGTAAGATTCACCTGCTAATTTCCTCGCTAGGTATTGTGCACACGAGCCGACGGATCTGGCCTAGTTCAGGCGCGACGGTTCAGATCAGCGGATCCCACTGCATGTTGTTCGGTCTGATGCAGTGGATCCGTGCGGCTCATTAGCCAATAGAATTAATAATATAATTAAATGAATTAAATTAAATACTTTAATAAAATAATTAATTATACACTTTTAATTACTCAAAACTAAATAATTAAATGGACTCCGAAAAATCTCAAATTTTCACTCTTAATTAATTAAGTGATGAACTAAAAAATGAAATTAAATTTTTGATCGGAGATCAATTTAATTATCATAATTTTCTTAGCATTTAAATATCATTAAAATAATTGAGAAAATTCGATAACTTTCAAATATTTTCAAAATACCACCCCTAGCTAATTTGAGGATGACAAGTCCAATGGCGGACTCCGATTTTGATTATGAGATCTAAATAAAATAGACATTCTCAGAATTATAGGAAAAATCAGGAATATTAGAAAATCTCAAAGGATCTTTATATAACACGAAACTTTAGATGGATACTCTTAACACTTTTATAAGAGCATTAGAAGAGAAACATAGTTAATTAGGTTACTAATTAACGAGTAACAATACTAGGGTTGTTACAATTATCGAGGGAGAATTCTCCCCGCACAGCGGGCCAATGGGCATGTATAAGGGTTCAATGTGTTCCTTGGATCAAGGCCGATCCAAGGAACACCTCCTTGGCAGCGGGGTAACCTATGCCATCGGATGCGCGAGCTGGACTCGAGCTACTATACGGAACTGTAGCGATCCGAGTCCCATAAGACTCATGCGATCAAATCGAGCCAAATTGGCTCGATCTTACAATAATTAACACCATAAAATACCAAAACAAAATGATAGATGATAGAATGGCTAACAGGTGAGGGAGGAACCAACGCACCTAGTGTCCATCAGTCCGTTATTTTGGTGAGCTCCTGAAGATGATCTGGTGGTTCTCCGTCTCGATTAATATCCCCAATTGATTGAATAGAGGTGTGAAGATCGAATGTAGATGATTTGAGGGGCAGGGGACGTCGTGTAACAGCTCAACCTCTTAAATACCAAGGTATTGTCCGCTTTGGCCATAAAGGTATCACAGTTTTGCCTTCTGAACTGATGTACTCCCACCTGAGCACGCTTAACTTTGGAGTTCTTATCATGAACTCTACCGTTATCTAAAAATGTAACTTGATATTTAAGAGTATCACTTATTACTACTTAAGTGGGTCTTTACAATCTTCCCAACTTAAGTAATTGACGTCCTCGTCAGTATCCACACACAGATATAAGAACCATCCATTAGGTAGATAGGACTAGAGGTGACCCCTACAAGCACAAGAGGTACCTACAACCATATAACACTATAACCATCATGGGTTCAAGAGGCTGCTCACATGAAGTCGTACATTGCCTTGCATAGTACTTAGCTCCTATCTGACACCCTATAGTTTGCTTTGATACCATTTGTAACAGCCCAAACTCTTAAGTACCAAGGTATTGTCCATTTTGGCCAGAAAGGCATCACATTTTTGCTCTCAGAAGATAACTTCCCAGGAGGTCACCAATCCTGGGAGTGCTCTCACCTGAGCACGCTTAACTTTGGAGTTCTTATCAAGAACTCCACCGTTATCTGAAAAGGCACTTCAATATTTAAGAATATCACTTATTACTACTCAAGTGGGTCTTTACACGTTGGGAGAGGCGGGGGTCGTAGCACAACCCCGCTGATATGCTCGGTCATGGCCGAGCCTACGATATGACAGGAGCACAATGTTCCTCTTAATGGGCCACCCGATTTCAATCAGACGACACTGATCTAACCTTGGATCAATCAAATCTGCGGGATTTGCCTCAACCGTTCGATATCGGCCTTGATCCAGCATCTGAGATCAGATCTGCAGTGGATCTAATCTGGTTCGTCGGATTGGAATCTAGGATTTGACGGGACGACTCAGATCAGCCAATCTGGTTGTCCTGTGTTTGGGTAAGAACGATGGAGCACCCGCCGTCCAAAATAAATTGGAATAATGTTGGATTTATTTTAACACTAAAAATTAAATTAAAATTACATAAATAATAATAAATAAATTAATTAAAATTTTCTAGCGAATGACCTCCAAAATTCTCAAAAAATCACCCTTAGCTAATTTGGGGATGATGAATTAAAAAATGAAGTCGAATTTTAATTGAAGATCAAATTAATTTTTATATTTTATAATTATCAAAATTGATTAAAATAATCAATTAAATCTGACTGCTTCCAAATTGCTCAAATTATTAAGGTTTGCTCCTAATATTATTAGAAGACTAATGGAAGAGTTTCTAACCTGATTAGGCTAACTAAAAATATGTAATAACACTAGGGTTGTTACATGACCCGACTAGCCCAATACCTCATATATGGGCCATTTAGGTCAATCAATGATCCCATGGACTTAAGAGATCACTTGAGTACCAAATGTGACCCTAAGACTTTAAAATTCCAACGGTCCATTTGGGACCCACTTGGGCTAGCCTAAGCTAGCCCAAGTTGGCCCAAGCTAAAACTAGCCTGGATGCCTCCTTATGGGGATGGTTCAGGCCAGTATTACTCATTGTGAATCTATTAAGCTATAAAAATGTCAATCATCCCCATTTGGAACTCAAGAAATGAAAGAGTCATATTATGCTAGCTCAAGTTAGCCTAAGACCAAACCTTAACATTAAATTTACCAAATTTCTTACAATTGAGTTATAAGTCAATCCAAGGGAAAAAACAACTTTCAAATACCTTAAGAAGAAATCTAACCTTGGTTTTTGGTACCATAAACCATTAAACCTATCTAAGATTAATTAGGCTAGCTCAAGCTAGCCCAACCTAACCCAAATTAGGATTAACCTAATAACTTAGCCAAAATGATTTGAATTGACCCTGTAAGTGTTGATATTATCATTTTTCACTCATAGAAACTACAAAATCAAGATTTGGTCCATTCGAATATCACTTAGCCAATTGAGCAAACATCTGGTTAGCCCAGTCCACCCATAGCCAAAAATAACCTATGGACCTCTGAATTTGATTTTGATCAAAGCAACCCTCTTAAATGTCATGATGATTTTAGCACTAAAAATCAACACTTAAATCCCTGAAATCAAAAGTTGGCCAATTGAGCTAGCCCAATCCAAGCACTTAGCCAAAAATAGGTAAGAATCTCCACAAGTGGACAAAAACATTTCCAAACCACCAAAACCAAAAAAATTACAACTTTAATCATTAGAGCACTTTAAGATCCTTAAAAATCTAAATTAGGATTTTTAGCTCTTCAAGGATAAATCAATCAGATCTAAACCAATATCTAAAGGCGTTTGATCACTTTAGACATTCTAAAAATCAAAAATTATATTTTTAGTACGAATGTAGTGATATTTATTAAATGTTAAACCATATAATTATTTTATGCATAAAATATTTGATCAACATCAAAACCAGCTTTTGAACTTTTTGACTACTAAAGTACTGAGTATTTTTCTTAATTCTAGTATTATATACTTTTACGCTTAGCTTCGCACCATTTTGAGTAAAACTTTTATGTCACACAAAATGATACTTGAAGAAATATGGATGACTGAGTAGCGGGCTCAAAGTTGGTCTATATTTTAGTCTTATCAAACAATTATTAGCACAAGGCTGTCTGATATTGAGAGTCATAAAGAGCCTATACTGATAAGCCTTTGAGAAGGCATGTATTGAGAAAATATAAAATTATAATGTAACGCCAAATCTGACCCCTATTTTTCTCGATTTTGTAATCGTCCAACAAATTCACATGTTCGCACTAGATATCAAACATGAATTTTTTTTTTGTGTGACAATAATTCCCTTATGCTTAAATCTCATTGCAGTTAATTCAAGTTTTGCAGGAATAAATTATAAAGCTTTTTATTATTATGTCAAAAGTACTTTTGCTCTTGCTTATTAGTTGTAAATTTTGATAATATATGATGCTTAGTCTCATGACTAACTGTATTCAAATGCTCATACTTTTGAAATTTGTTCAGATTAAGAGCTCATTGGAACCTTGGAATGAAGGTCACAAAGACAAAGATTACTACTGTTGCTACTATTTTTTTTGTGTGCTTTTTCTTTTAATTATTTTAAGTTTGTAATATTTAAGATCCTTGTAAGAAAGATAATATAGTTTGATGTATTTTTTATTTCATAAATGAATGAATTAACTTTATTGATTATATATTATTTTTTTTAAATTACTCAATATGATCATGTGACTAGGGGATTACTCATAATGTTGGTTTAGTTCCTACTAACCCGCATCGAGCCCTCACAATTATACAAGCGCTCTTCCCTTTGAGCTACATCCTAATCAAATTAAAAAGCCAACTGCAAAATACCATTACATTAGCAATTTGCAGGTCAAAGAGAACAGAATAAAGATATCTAAAATAGTGCCTTTTACTAGTCTAAGATGATGTGCTAGCGTATTGTTGTTGATACAAAAATATTCAAATTAATAAAAAATATTCGTAGTTGATGTTTTCAGGTCAAAGTAAGAACTATGACTACAAAATTTGAACTTGGAAGTAAGAGAATGTATAAGAAACAATACAGAATAATCCCCACTTCTAAGATAATGTGATATTAGCTTCCTCTTCTTTGATGCTGGAGAAACTAATGGTTTCATCGTTGTTGTAGCTCATAGTTGCTACATCCAGCACACCAACTGGGTGCGTGGGATAGAAGAAAATTGTGGGATGCCTCTCCTCCATTGTAAGTGTGCCTTACAATAAGTTATAGAATTTTATCACTCTCTCTTGAAATCAAAACAATTTTAGAAATTGGAACAAAAAAAACCAAATCACAAAAAATGAAAAAGAAAATAATTTTATAACATATCATATCTCTCCATCTTATTTTCGTGTATATAATTTTTTATATTTAACTACTTCATTAAAAGCTATACAAAATGATTGCTAAAAGAGACGAAAGATAATTATATGTCTTTGTAATAGGAAATAATGGATTTTGATCCATCTAACCTTATGCAATGCAAATTAATTTATGTTTAAAGGTGTCAAATTTTTTATGAGCAACAACAATGAGTAAAGATTATCATTGCAGCCAGGGAGACCCAGTTGAGTTAAATAAGCTAGATAAGCATGGAAAAGTCAAGTCATCATCCTAAACACATACCACGAGATCAACATTCTCTTTACCATAATGCCACAGATTCCTAGCCTTAATGACAACAAACAAATAATGAACAATATCTCCTTAATATGGAGCAGCACGTGAGAAGCACTATAACAACCCAAGATTATTACCCAGCTTAATTTAAGCCTAATCATATCTCAATTATTATTCTGTTAATTTCATCTAGCTATTAGAATCAATCTTTAAAGATTTAGTGCGATTCGGAGCTAAATCTAATATTTTGGATTATTTTAATATTTAATTAATTAGAGAATTGAGGTATTTATTTTGACCTCAAAATTGAAATCCAACTTCTTCATTGCGATCGTCACCCCTAAATTAGCTAGGGGTGATGTTTTGAACGTGTTTGGAAGTCGTCGAATTTTCATGAATATTTTAATATAATTAAATACGCCGAAAAATAAAATAATTAAATATTCTTCGGAATCAAAATCCGACTTCGCCGTTGAATTCCTCACCCCTAAAGTAGCTAGGGGTGAATTTTTGGGAATTTTCAGAGTGCATTCAAAAATCTAAATTTTTAAATAATCAAAGAAAATAAATAAGGGATTATCGAGTCCTAAATTTGCAATTTCCCCTATTTTTCTAATTCCCTTTGGCCCTCTCTTTAGCTGGTGCCCCCATACCTTCCTTAGGCAAGCTTGATGGTCTCCTTCTCCCTCTCCCTAGGCCTCATGATGGCTTATTCCCTAGGCTCATCATTTCTTCTCCTCTTTTAAGAAGGAGCTCAAATTCTTCTTCTTTCCCTTTGCAAAAAGCTGAGCTCCTCCTTCCTCCTCCCTTCTTCCTCCTTCTTTGGGTGCTTGCTAAAGAAGAAGAAGTGCAGCTCTCCATCTCCAAAGTTTTTGAAGAAAACAGAGTTCTCTTCCTTCTTCCTAATCGTAAGGCTAAGGTACCCGTTTGCTCCTCTCCTTTATCTTCTTCATATTGCTACTATGCTTGTTCCTAGCTCTAAAATATCATGATGGTGTAAGGAAGCCATTAAGACTCATTGTGGAATCTCAGTTCTTTGAAAAATTATGCTTTATTTTTTGTCCATTTTATATACCTTGTCCTTTATTCACATTTTTAGTATAGTTAAGATACTCTGTTTGTATTGATTTTAATGTTAATGGAAAGGTATTGAAAAGACATTTCCATTGATATATGGCACCGCTTATGGAATGTTCTGGACTAAGAGTATTAGAGCTCGAAAGTATGCCCTTATGGTTTTCGCACCTGACGAAAATACCGTATGGCGCTGCTGTGCGCTGTAGCGCCCAAAGTTGCAAAATGGACTGCTACAATGTGCCATAGCGCGCTGTAACGGGCTATAGCGGTATTTGGGAAAAGTCTTAGAAAATCAGTTAAACAACTATTTGAACAGTAAATCACAAATGGACCGCTGCAGCGAGCCATAGCGCGCTGTAGCGGGCTGTAGCGGCATTTAAAGATAATTTTAGGAAATATGAAAAATGAATTAATTGAACAGAAATTTTGCAAGTTAGACCGCTGCAGCGTGCCATAACGTGCCACAGCGGGCCGCAGCATTAAAAGCGCCACAGCGCGCTGCAGCGCCAGAAGCGTCATAGCGTGCTACCGCGCCAAAAGCGCCACAGTGCGCTCCAGCGCCAGAAACGCTGCAGCACCCAAAATTTGCAAAAATTTCCATAAATGTCTGGAAATTGCCCAGAATTGGCTTAAATGGCCAAAACTTCACTGTTTTTGCATTTTAAGGTCCTTATGACCATATTGGGATTGAATTATATCAAATGTATTTTAACTATTAGTTAAAATTGAACATTGTATAAAATTCTATATAGAAATTAAGTTAAAACCTTATCATTTTTAATAAGTGCTCAAAACTTACTATGTACCTTAAATGTATTTTGTGCCAAATGCTAAGTAATAGAATCTTAAGTGTTCCAAATGACAGTCTTTTTAGATTTGTAATTAAGTGCTAATCCTTTTGGGTTGATTTAGAATTTGATTAGCATTAATTACCTTTTTTACCTATGGCATCTTTATATTTATATACTTTCATGATATTATGATGAATGTTAGTGTAACAACCCGACATTATTACTGAGCTGATTAGTCCAAAACCTAATCAGATTAAGAAAAAATATAATATCCTGATTTTAATCAAATAAAAATCAAATAAAAATATCCTCAAATGAAGCATATTAAGGGGATCCTTCCACCAAAATTTGAGTGCAATCTGAGTTCCGGATCGTCCTAAATAAAATCGAAAAGTTTAAATTTCCGGAGTCAATAAAAGATAAAATAAAAGTTGGATTTCAGAAATTTTTATATATTTGAATTAAGCATAATAAGATGAATCTATGTTTTAAGTTTCGTGATTTTTCGAGTTCCGGATTTATCGTAGTAAATTTTTGAAGTTTTCACTTAAAAAATAATATAAAATAAAATACTTGTCCAAATTTAATAATTTTTGAACTTTTACGTACGTCTCGTTGAGACGATCATTTTGATACCAAGTTTGTAATTTTTGGAGTTTGTTTGCCCATTTAATCGAATCATGAAATTTCAGCCATTTTTAGCAACTCTATTTTGATCGAGTGGCTCTCAGCAGTTTGTTTGGGTATTTAATAATCTATTTACTGTTACCCTAATTTTCCTAAACCTATTTTTCTCCTTTCCTCCTCTCAGCCAAAATTCTTTTCCTCCCAATAGACTCCACTCGCTCGGCCTCCACTCGCTCGGCCCTCCCCTCTACTTGCCGAGCAGCAGCCAAGCCTCCTCCCTCCAAGCCGAGCCCTACTCGTCGGCAAGAGCTCCTTTTCCCACCCAACCGAGATCAAGCCGCCTCTTCTCCTCCACAGCCAGCGCCGAGCACTTCTTCTCTTGGCTGAGCTCTCCCTCCCTCCGTCCTTGAGCCGAGCTGCAGCCCTTCTTCTCTCCATGACCGAGCAGTAGCCGTCTTTGGCGACCGTCGGGTCTGCGGCCAACCCATTCCCTGCCTCTAGCCGATCCCATGCCGATCATCATCAAGGTATAACTACACTATCCTAACCCCGTCATTTTTGATTATGCTGAAATTATCCATTCCTTTCCTGCCATTTATATGAACTAAAACTCAATTAATTTTTCTTACAATACTTGGATAATTGCATATTGTATAATTTAATTTGGGAATTAAAGTAGAAACTGAAAGCATCAATATGTTTGAGTATCAATCATATCCTTTTATTGTCATATTGGAATTTATACTCTATATTTTGTTCTAACACAAATATGCTGAGATTATTTTTTATCTTCTTATAGTGACTATTTAAATTGTTATTCACTCAAGTCTTATTTGTTCTTCTAGCTAATCTAATTAGATAAACATTTATATAATTTGGAGAGGGCTCTTATTAAAACTTTATCACACCATATCAAATTAGTAAATATAAGTGAAAATAGGCAGCCTTGGCATACTAGAAATTCTGCATTTTTGAAAATATTGCCGCTATATTCATTACTTGATGTTTTCTTATTATAAACTTATAAATTGATTCAATAAAGTTCTTGAGAACTGATCAATAGGTGTAAATTGCAAGTACCTTTACTCTAAATATGTTTGCCCCATCATAGCAGATTTGTTTCATTAGAAAATTGGTATGTATAATTTTTCCAATAAGCATGTATTCTTTTTAATCTCTGCGATTTTGGGCAGCTTCTATCTATAAATGAATAGCCAACTCTATTCCTTTAATGCTTATATTTTATGGAATATCAGAAATTTTCACATTAATTATATTCATCTCATATTTCTCCATTTAAAAACATCCTAAATCTCGGGTTGATTAAGTTATTAATGCTATGCATCTCAAAAAAAAAATATATATCCATAAAGAAGTATTCATTGTTCTTCAATGTTCAGTTAATAGTATTCTTGAGTTTATATTAATAAATATAAGGAATCACATTCTTATACTTCCATCAATCTTCTATAAAGCTAATCATTGTCAAGTCAGTATATGCCATCTTGTGAATCCCTCACTAGCATGAAGTAGTTTAGTTTTCTATCTTTAAGTATTGGAAAATGAATTGAGTAGAAACTATGCTAGTTTAAAAATTAAGCACCTCTTGTTAAATTAATTGTCATGCAGTTGTATCTTGGCCAATTATTGCAAGTGCTGAGAATGATGCTTCATCTCAATCAAAGCATTGAGCTGCAAACTCCATCATCATCGTGTAAGATACATTTCGTACTTAGAACTTTATTGAAGTTCAGTTTTCTTTTAATTATGTTATTTTTCTTGAGCTCTATGTACAGTGCGTACACCACTTGCATAGATCTTAGCATCATTAGGAATTGCTTGTCATTTGAAAACTATGACATTAGGATATATGAGCTTTTGCTAAACCTTAGTTGAAAACTGTAAATTATACGAACTTGAATTAGAACCTAGAGTCAAACTAAGGTACTTCCTTAGGAACTTCACTTCACTTAGGCTCTTTCCTTAAGATTAGGATTAGACACTAAGTTAGACCTCATTCGTTGAATAAGTGATTTATTCAATGAATAAAACCTTAGTTTTATTAGTTTTTAGATTTTTCATAGTTTCATTTTGATTATTTTGTCTTTCAATTTTAGAGTAAGAATAGAGATCTATTCTATTAAGCTTGATTGTTACTTAATAGAATAAGCCTTAATCATCAGTTCACTTGTAGATTGAACCATAGATCTTTAGCTTACCTTTAGATCATGTGATTGAACCCAAGGTTGTGGTATTCAATTCATAATCCTTAGCTTAGTAGATCTGGATCAGATCTTAGCTAAGAATGGCTCAAATCATCAATTAGGACGTGGTGATTTATTATTTAACTTATAGTCAATTTTGATTGAACTAAATTGGGGCCTGATCAGTCCTGATTATTTTTAACTTATAAGGTCTCGCTTCTAAGTTGTATGACTTGGGATAGTTAGAACGACTTAATTAGACAATAATAGATATCACTTAGTCTAGATTGAGTCTCTTGCTTACTTTGACTAGATTGCTTCGCATACCTTGTATATTGAGCCTTATTCCTTGAGCATAATAGGAAAACTTAGGATATGGATGATACATCCTAAGTTAGTATTTGAATTGCATATCATTCAGTTTTGTCTTGTTTACAGTGGGTAGAATATGTCCTAGCTTAGTCTGCCTCTTTAGTAGTAGTATTGTATAGACTGGACTCAGACCTAGCATAATTGGATGGCTGGACTGGGGATTGATTGATTGATATTGGAGGCCCTGTATGGCCTATTGGCTGGTATGGCAGTACTATATCTTAGGCTTATTGCTACTTTAGCTAGATTATTCAGTATTATTTTATTTTTGCTTTGTCACATATTTTAGTGGTTTTATTTTCAGTATTTGCTTGCTTTACCATATGTCTTAGTGGCTTTACATTGCACTTGATTGTTTTGCTTTTTGCCACATGTCTCAGTGGCTTTTCTTTTCTTTTTTTATTAATTTGCATATTATATGTATAATCATATGTTTACTTATATATATTGGCATGTTAAGATGCTAGAATTGCATGTTTTCAGTACTTGTGTTTCTTTTATATACTTAGCATGTGTTAATATGATCATAATCATGTTAGGAGAGGAGTTATCATAGTAGTTGCAGTTCTTTTGCTTTTAGCTTTACCTTGCTTACTTTCATGTCTTGATATTTTATTTCACATACATGTTGAATGCTATAAATGGATAGTTTATAGTTATCCCTTCCTTGTAGCTTGTGGCACCTATCTATTTTGCACGCTTAGTAGTATCAGTAATGTGGTGATATCTTTAAATTCATGCAACTTTAATAGCTTAAATTGTACTTAGACTTAATAAAGTCTAACTGGATTTTTTTTCTTTTTTGGCTGTGCCCTGTCATATATGTACATATGGCAGATTAGGAGTATAGGTCAGATCCAGCGCTTGAGGATTTAGCTGCTAGCAGGTTAAGGTAAAGCGCGGCTCATTGAAGGAGATATGCTTCCACCTTCTTGACCTGCCTTTATAAAAATTGTAATAACTATGTTTTCTTATTCTTACTATTCAGCATTTAATGTATTGTATGTGAATGAATTAATGTGGACTATTTGGATGCCTCTTTTATTTTACCTATTTTGCACTGCTATACTATATGTATATTTTTGTTAAGTCTTGCTCAAACTGGTTGATTAGCATCATGGATATGCTTTTAGTTTAATGTCCGTGGTGCTAGTGACGACCACCTCTTAACACTCATTCGATTAAGGGGCGGCCGCCACAGTTAGAGAACTTTAACATTATTTGGACACTTAAATGTGCTTAGTTTATATTAAACTATAATTAAATATAAGAATCTTGATAACTTGATTAAGTAGATGATACTTAATCAAAATCTAAAATTTGACATCAATAATATGCTAATAATATATTAATTTGTCATTGACCTTTAAATTAATCCTTGGTCTTAATGGTAAAAAGATTAGGGGTTAAACCCTTGTCTATCTTGATTAAGATCTAAATATTTATTACTTAATCAATTAATTTAATCACTTAATTGACATTATTCCAATAATGCATATGATTTGATATTGATCTTAAATTATTGAATTAGAAGTGATAAGATTAATATTGAATATGTGTGATTGAATTATCTGAATCTAAACTATAGATCTTTGATTTTCTCTTATATAAGACTATTAGCATAAGATGGATAACAAAATTATAACGATTTATGAAATGATCTTAAGAGTCTTACTTTGGGATAGTTCTTGAAATGTTTAAAGATCTTAATTATTGATACCTTGAGGTAAGAAGAGCTTTTGTAACTTTTTGAGGTAGAAACTTAGATGATCCTTCATAATTTTAGAAGTTTAACTTGATACCATATTGTAGGAATCACCTAAAGTACTTAAAATGAGACTTATTCCTTGTGGTAGCAACATACATTGAGTGATCTTTTGATCATACCCTTGGAGTTTTATGTAGGACTCACCCATTTAGAGTAAAGATTAATAGCTTTGATAAATTCTTGTTAATTAAATAAAGTTATCTGAACCTAGATTATTGGTTGGTGTTGTATGATATACCCATATTACTGGATTATTTCAGTAGTATTCAAGATTAGTTGATTCACTCCAATATGAACTTATGATCAAGTGCTATTCCGAGGGATTAGATGAATATAGTCCTATTAAAGTAAATCTTCCAAGACTAAGAATGTTATAAATATGGACTCATTCCTTAGTTTGATTAAAATATAAATCGCCATCGGGTGATGCCTCCTAGCGAAGATCGCTTCAATAGGTGTGGCTTAAATAAACTAAGTGATTCGAGTCACCTTCTTTAGGATACTAAGTGTAATTGTGAGTTGGGCATCTTAATGACTTAGCTTGAGATACAAATCGTCATCGGGTGATGCCTCCTATCAAAAATCACTTCGTTAGGGTGTCTTAATCAAACTAAGTGTTAAGAACCACTTTCTTGCAAACATGCTAAATACGTGTATACAATCATCCCATCTAAAGATTTTCAAGTAAATTCTCAACTTTAACCAAGTATTGATGTAACAGCCCAAACTCTTAAGTAGTAATAAGTGAAACTCTTAAACAATCGAGGCACCTTTTTAGATAACGGTGGAGTTCCTGATAAGAACTCCAAAGTTAAGCGTGCTCATGTGGGAGCACTCCTAGGATGGGTGACATAGTGGGAAGTTATATTCTGAGGGCAAAATCGTGAGGCCTTTCTAGCCAAAGCGGATAATATATTGGTGCTTAAGAGTTTGGGCTGTTACAATTGAACTAGAATGTAGGAGTCAAAATTCTTTTAGCAGGATTTTGCACAATAAAAACCTTGAATTCATTATCAAATTTCTAAACATTTTTCTAGATTTGTCTCATGTATATAAGAAGTATGAGCATGAGCATAAGCATGAACATAAACTGATGTTGAGTATCAGTGATGATATATAAGTATCAGTGATGATTTATGGGCTACAGAATATTACATACATTGACTGGAAAATTTTAGGATGCATCGCACCGCAGTTCCCAACTGGATGTATATAGATATTGGACCGTATGACTCATAGCAGCTCAGTGATATTTCAGTTGCATATCAGTGGCATGCAGTATTGTGGCATATTCAGATGTATAGTTTCAGTAGCATACAACATAATTTTATATGCTATTACTCAGTTTTATATACATTACTATTTTTAGTTTACTTTTAGTATTTAGTTTATAGTTCAGCTTTATATTACTTTATTTCAGTTTTATACAGTGTTATATAGTTTTATGCTTTCAATTGTCTTTACAGTATTTCTACAGATTTACTTATATTATATAAATATTAAATGAATAATTAGAACTGTTTAGATGAGTTTCGATGTGTTAGACTTATTATCTAACACATGATACTTTTGGGATCTAGCAATTTGCTAAATTTTGAACAGTATATTGAGCCAGGTCAGAAGGACACCTAGGAGATTCAGGAGGAGCCATAGGAGCACTAGTGGACTCTTCTTCAGCTTTACATTTCTTCTCAGTTTATTTTAGTTCAGTACTTAGCTTTATGTCTGTAATTCAGTAACTGTTTATAATAATTTTTGATGTATTTTCTTTTTTTTTTGAGACGAATATTTTCATACAGCTTCTGTGATGAATGTTTCTGGATGCTTGCTTTTAATTTTCGCACTCTATTTATATACTACTTATACTTAACATTGTGATGTGATTAGTATGCTGAAAATGTTGATATCTTATACATATGTTAGATTCCTATTATATTCTAAATCCAATGTATATATTTGTTTAATACTTAGGATAAGTATACTACTCTTATCTTAAGTATTAACTCTCAACCTTTCTTGAGGTTGAGTCAGCAGCCCTTTAGACGAGCTTGGTTTTCAGATATTTCGTGGAGACGGGTCATTCATCCCCGAGTGGCGCGCCGCTCCGCCGCTGAACTGATTATACTTATCTTTTGCGCGCGGCGATGGGGCAGGGCGTTTCAAGCACTCTCCCATGCTGATCACAAGCCTAATCCCAACAGCAGGCTGCAAGCATAACAGAAGCCCAACTAGCAAAAGAAACACCAAATTGAATAGAAAACAATCCATATGTGCACATAAAAAAGAAAAGCCAAGAATCATGGAACATGATAAATTATCACAAAAAGATCCAAGTGCAAAATATACACTAATCCCAACCTAACTAATCCTTTAATTTTTGAACAGCAGATCGTATAATTAAAGAAAAATAAACACAAAATAGATCAACGAGAAGATACGTTTTATCAGCTAAGATTTCCGATGAAACCCTGCACAGTTACACTTACTAGAAAGACTCAATATACATTACAGATCATGGATATCGATTGCAAAACGAAAAAGGAGCTAGATTTTCCAATATAGACGAAAAGAGCAGTGGAAAGTACCGCTTTGATCCTTAGATCGACGACATTAGCAGAAGAATATTACAATGCGAGATAAATCAGATCTGGAAGGAGTGAAGACTCTTCCCACGAAGTCCAAATGATAGAGCAATAGCACTTCGTGGCAACGCGAGATAGCACAAGATTGGGGAGAGAAATTGTGGAGACCAAGGCTTCGTTGCACGAGAGAAGCACGCGATGAGTGATTAGGTTAAACCAGGGCTTTTTGGTTGCACGGGGGCGACAAATGATTAGTTTTTACGGGGCAGTAGAAGACGAAGAGCGGCAATTTTGGGTATTTGCTTGGGTAGCGACTATTTGCCATGTTTACTTTGTTAAAAGCTTCAACAATGTTGATTGAGCTCAAAATAAGTGAAAAAAAAAATTGATCTTCTTAAATTTTCTACTTCAATAACTTTTAAATTCCTATGGAGAATGATGGAATGCCATTTTCAAATTGAATTTTCTTAGAGTAACAAATTTTAAGATATAAGATATGAATTTCTTTTGCATCAAATCACACAATATTTCATTAGGATAGAAAATATTGATCATCAATATTCTAACTATGTATTTCTTATTTAAACTTAAGAACTAATTTCCTTAACTGCATTCATTCACAGTATTACAATCGGAAATTGGTACAACAACTTGCACATTTTTCACAAGAGTTAGCAAAGCATATAAAAATAATAGTCCCCACAACAACCCCTACTCTAATGCAGACAACTCGATGGAGAAATGACCCAAATTTTTCTTGGAGTGATGAAAATTCTTAGGATAATTACAACTCTTATATATTAAATTGATAAAAAAAGAATGCATAGCAAATAAAAAAGAAATGAAAATATCTCAACAAAATTACAAACCAAAATAAAAAGAAAAAAGAAAAATAATTTTTTAAAGGCTTAAATTTTATTAAAGAGAAATATTTTTTAGACTAAGTTGACATGGCACATAAAAAAGCAATTCCAATAAGATTTAGACATAATTTCAATACAAACTTTAAAAATAATATTTGTATTATTTTAATATAAATAATAAATACTAATCAAATTTGTTCAAATCTTATTAATGAGTTCTTTAAAAAAAAATATTATTTAAATTTGTTGATGCTTATACTTTTAAAGAACTCCCAAAAAAAGAAAATGTCAAGCTGTAAGAATCCCTCCTACCCTCAGATTAACCAACTTTCAATGAATCAACAACCTATATTTGGCCAAAAGTTGCTCTCGAAGTTCACCCTTGGTGAGTTGTTTTCCTTGTTTGAATCAAATATACAGCACTTAATCTCTCCCTTTCTCTCTTCTGCCTTAGCCACCATCATGACCCACAATCACCAGCACCACCGCCGCCACCACCATCATAATAATCTGCAACTGCTGCCACAACCTCCACCTTTGCCACCGCCATTGCCTGTTTTCTTCCACTTACTTGAAATCACCATCATCTCAGCACAGAACTTGAACCCATCCTGCGTTCGTACCCATGCCTACGCTCAAGCTTGGGTCGAACCAGATTATAAGCTTCGGACTCGTGTTGATCGAATCGGTACGACCAACCCAGACTGGAACGATAGATTAATCTTCAAGGTAAACTCCGACTTCCTCCGCTCTAGCACCGCTGCAGTCACCATTGATATCAGAAGGGTGTCTCTGTTAAGCCTCCGACCCAACCCAATCATTGGGACATCGAGACTAATTCTTAGTACGGTGAAGCTGTCCTCTGAGATTCAATTCGTGGCGCTACAGGTTCGACGCCCCAAGTCCTTGCGACCGCAAGGAATATTGAATTTGGGAGTGGCGGTGTACAATGGAGCAATGATGGAGGCGGGCATCGTACAAGCAACGAGTGTGAGGAGAAGAGATGAGGGGAACATTTGTGGAGCGGTACTTAGGGGGTTCAAAGATGAATCTGAGAAAAGCGACGAAATAGGAAGGTGGATGGTTGATGTCGAGAGAGAGGCATTGCGGCTGAAGCTAGAGAAGTGGCGAACGGAAATCACGCCGGCGCTTGTGGATTCGCTCCATAGACCATCACCTGAGAGGGAGGAGGCCAAGGGGTTTCTCGGATGCTTATTTGGTGGAAGGTGAATTGAGGATAAAAATTGAGCTGAAGTCTATACATTTTCTTTGATCAAGACATCAATTTTAACTTATTAGATGTCTACATTAATCATATTGGATGGTTACTTCAGCATGCGAGAATTCTATATATGCCACTTCAATCTTATTTACTCACATATCTACCATTAATTTTTTATGCTTTGCAAAATCATCACCCACATTATTACAGTCACATTAAAATGATCATCACTTTGATTCTTATGCAACAAGTTTCATTTCTGTTGATTTGATGGCATATAAAGCTATTTTGTAGTTCTTAAGAAGGGCTTTTGTTGTGGTATAAATACTCTTGTTGTTTGGGTAAAGCTTGACTACTTTTGTAAGCAATTGTGGCATTGCTGTGTAATTGAAAATATGCATATGTGTTGAACTTCTTTTTTCATTCATAAAAAAATTATTACAACTGTGGTTCTGCAATTTTTCTCGCAAAAAGTTTTTCATGTAAAATGATTGCAGTCTCTGTGATTGTGTTTTTTTTTTGCTTCTATGCAAATTATTTTGCGATTTTATATTTTGCTTTTGATTGTTCCGAGGGCGAGGAAGGTGGGATTCTTGGAGTAGATTGTTTTAACTCTTATTTTTGTTAAGATATAGAGGCCAATTGGATCATTAAGGGAAGTGCAAATGGAGCCCTAATGAGTTTCGAGGCAAGCTGTTAACAACCAATAGCAAGACAACGCACAGGCGCTCCCCGGGCGTCCAGAAGTAGCTGGAGGTAGAGGGCTCGATGTTCAGACGCCCTTTTCAGCAATCCAGGAGCCTAGATGCGTCCCTGGGAGCCCAAAAGTAGCTGGAGGTAGAAAGCCTGATGCCTAAACGCCCTAGTGACAGCAAGCAAGCGCCTAAGCGCCCTAGAGACAGCTAGCCTGACTCCCCAGGGACAGCAAACCCAGCACCCAGCAAGCAATAAGGCAGGCGCCCCCGAGACAGCTAGCCCGACACCCTAGAGACAGCAAACCCAGCACCCCTCAAGAATGAGGCAGACGCCCCAGAGACAACGAGCCCGATGCCCAGCAAGCAGTGCGTCAAGCTCCCGGGTGCTTATGAAAATTCCAGCACATAAATGACGTGTCCTAAGACTGATTAGAGCATTTTTTGGGTTTGTTTGGAGCTTCATATAAAAACATACATGTTAAGTTAGTGTTGTGTGTGTGATAATTTATGTGGGAGCTCTTTAGTGACTGAGAATCTTAAGCCCTAGAGTGAGAACAAGAAGAAGAAAATTTGGGAAAATGAGAAGAGGATCTCAAGGCAACGATTCCTTCCTCCAATGCTTGATAAGTTCACTGTAACTATGTATTCTTCTTCATTGATATTGGATTTATTTGTGGTGTGGTTTGTATGATTTTTTCTATTCTTGAGTTTCTACATACATTTGCGTGCTTGTGATTATCTGTGCTATGATTGCTTTTGTTTATGTTGGTATATTTTCGTGGAAGTGCATAAAATAAATAAGTACAAAAGTAAGAGAAAGCACACAAGCAATCTAATCACATGCATAACACAAGGATTTACGTGAATTGGTGTAAACACCTAAGTCCACAGGGTGAAATGATGAGAAATTTCACTATAATGGAAGAATAATACAAGTTGGGTTTCACCAAATCCACACCCAAGCCTTCAACAATGGAGATTTTCTTCTTCTCTAGTCGACACACATCACCTTAGGTTTTTTTCAAAATAGTGAATGCCCTAAAATGGGCTGCAAATAAATTATAAGCCTAAGAAATCAAGCATGTAAAATTGCGGGCCCCGAGTGCTATGTCAATATGCACCTAAAATATATAAGTACAAAAGTAAGAGAAAGCACACAAGCAATCTAATCACATGCATAACACAAGGATTTACGTGAATTGGTGTAAACACCTAAGTCCACAGGGTGAAATGATGAGAAATTTCACTATAATGGAAGAATAATACAAGTTGGGTTTCACCAAATCCACACCCAAGCCTTCAACAATGGAGATTTTCTTCTTCTCTAGTCGACACACATCACCTTAGGTTTTTTTCAAAATAGTGAATGCCCTAAAATGGGCTGCAAATAAATTATAAGCCTAAGAAATCGAGCATGTAAAATTGCGGGCCCCGAGTGCTATGTCAATATGCACCTAGATGTGCCTTGGCGTCTGCCTTCTGTTCGCTGAGTGCTTGGGCACTTGGAGCGCGCCTAAACGCCCAACGCGCTATCTATAGGGCTAGGGACACGCTTGGCCGCCTGTGTAACAACTTGTGGTTGTTACTTGAATTTTAATAACCTAATTAGCTTAAGAACCTCACCAATAGTCTTCAAATAGTCTTAAGATCAATCTCTAAAGTTTTGATAAAAATTAAAAGTCATTTGAGAAAAATTAGGATTTGGATCAATTTAATTAATTTAAAATTTAAGATAATTAATTAGACCTAAAATAAAAAATTCAACTTCATTTTTGAGTTCCTTACACCCAAATTAGCTATAGGTGAATTTTTAAGATTTTTTGGAGACCTATGAATGATATGTGGATTTACTAAATTATTAATTAAATGTTATTAGTATTTGAATTAGGAGAGAGTTGAAGAGAGCCGTTGGAACGAACGACGACATCTATGCCATTCGTTCAATTAAGCAAAGTAATTGATGGCTTTGATTTGATCAGAGCCAACAAGAGAGATGGATGGCCAGGATAGGCTCTGGTCGTTGTCCCCAAAAGAGCGCAAGCAAAGTGCGACAATACTTTGATCGATGGTCGAACCGTCGATCTGTTGGTTCAAGTGTGGCGCCCCGCTCCCTAGGTTTACAATCATTATGCTAAGGAGTGGAGTGTCACTCTAGCAAATCCATTACTTATCATTGGATTATGTAAGGTCCACAATCCAATAATAGGGGAAGGATGTACACATAATATTTATCAAAATTAATCACTAAATCTATATATTCACACAAAGTGCAGAAGCAATAAGAAGTAAGGATACATCCATTCACCATACATCAACTATGAAATAAAATGGAATAACTCAGAAAATAATAATGTGCAGAAAGTAAACACAGTCACGAGTACATGTATTATTACATCATTTAATTAAAGTTTAAAAGACTGAAAATGATAATATCACTTGTCCTCACAATAAAAAAAAAATAATTAGAGGTCTTTTACACCAGGCTGCTGCACCTCCTCTAAATAGGGCTCCTCCTCAGGCACTGGCTCCTCAAACTGAACAAGATCTGACATTATCAGTTTCACATTGCCAGAGCCCTAGCCAATAAAAAAAATTTTATTAGACAAATTATCTAAGTACATTTTAGGCAAGTAATTTATTAAGCATTCATTAATATTGTCATTTTACTATAAACTAAATGAAGCATCTATCTAGCATGGGAGCAAGTAATCATACAATGAGATGAGGATAAGTTATAAATGTAATATTTATAACTAAGCAAGAATTGAGGCAAAATCACACCTCAAATAAATTAAACAAAGTAGGGCATACATATGTAATATAGTAAGTAAAAAAATTGAAAAAAAAAGTCTAACCTAAATATGTTGATGATCTTATGACATATGCTAATTTAAAATATAAATCTGAAAATGATACATATAATAAGCAGTAAAGTCTAGCATTCTATATATGCATCTACTCAGGTAAGTAGGTAACATAGGAAAAATACAGCTAACCAAAATAAAATGCATCAACAACATAATAAACAGTAAGCTGAAAAATTGTAAAGAATATACAAACTGCCATATCATAAAGAATTGACTAATCCAGCCCAATATATTATCATAGCCTTTATGGGCTATGACGGACATAATATCACAATATGGTACAATATGATTGAAGAGGCATATAATACTATACAAATATCTTTTAGTTATTTTATTTTTGTTTCTATGGATAATTTTAGAAACAGCTGAGGAGTCAAGCACGTCTGCAAGATTGAACGGGTCCCAAGCTTAACACATTCTTCTCAATGAGTGATGTTAAGCATCCTGATCTCTCCTTACCCCTGTCTATTGGAGTAATGTGCACCATAATCCACAATATAAGGAACCCAAATGCAAATATTTTCCTAATATTTTAAATTTTTATTTTTCATGCAACAATATTTTTCTTATATGACATGTTCACAGAAAAATAAGTGCAAGTTCAAGGAATGCGTAGCACAAGATCAAGTAGTAAGCAATTGACTCTATTAAACATGGTGATATTATTTATTTTCTAATTTAAATGTTCTGACTATTCAAAGTTACACAAGTTCAGGATCTCTAATTCCTACTATCGAGTGTAACTTAGAAGTACGTCCTTATAGGTTACAAAATATTATGACTAGCTAGGTCCTAATATGTGGTGCCCCACTCTTTAATCTACAAGATTAAGCTAAGAGGTGGTGTGTCACTCTAACTAACCCTTCACTTATTATTGGATTAGGAGGAAATCAATAATCCACCTAATAAGGGAAGGAGTAAGCATAGGATCAAACATTCAGTCACTTAATAAGAATTCATACAGAGTGCAAAAGCGATTTATAATAAGAAACATCCAAGCATCACAGTATAAATATAATGAAGTACAACTCAGAATAAAAGGCATAATAATCCAAACACATAGTCAAGAGTACCTATATTATTACATCAATTTAAAGTTTAAGTAATGAAAGTAAAAATGCGCTCATCCTCACTTATAAAAGAAAGCTAAACAGCTGCTTCTTCCAAAGGCTCCTCCTCTGGATATGGCTCCACACCTAGCTCCTGATTGTCTAACTGAAAAGGATCTACCATTATCAGTTTCATAATGTAGGGCCCCAGCTAAAAAAAGAAAAATCTTGTGTTAGATAAATGTCTAAGTACATTTTAGGCTGATAAATTCTTATGTGTTTTGTAATATCACTATTTTAGAAATTCTAAGCAATAATTATAACAAATATATGAGTAACTAGCAATACAAAAAGGAAGAAAAAAGCTATAAACAATCATTTATAATTTAAGCAAAAAGAGAGACTAAGATATGCCTCAAATACAAGCTAAACAAGGTAAGACATATGAATATAAATAACTAAATAAGTACTGGAAGAAAACACTACATCCTAAATATGCTGGTGATCAAAAGAAATATATCAATTAAAATAATTGAACTCAGTAATGATACATATAGATAGCAGAAAAAGTTTAACATCCTAAAATATATATAAGTAGTACAAAGAAAATAATTGACTGAATAAAAATACTGAAAAGTAAACAACATATCAAAACTAAACATATATGTAAATATCTGCCTACTAACTGCCATACAGAAAAGAGCTAATCTAGCCCACTGAATATAAAAATGATCCTCATGTCATCAAGGAGACTAAGCGCAAAACTATATAACCCTAGTGTCATCAAGGAGACTAGGCAAGATATACAGGATTTTCTCCTAGTATCATCAAGGAGACTAGACAAAAAAAATACAATAAATCTTCTCTTAATGTCAATAAGGAGACTAAGCAAAGAAGATATAAACAAGGTCTTCTCTAGTGTCAACAAGAAGACAAGGCAAAGAAGACATGACTGAGAGGTAGCTCTAACACATACAATTATTATCTTCAATCAATCACTTTAATATTTTCACTAGAAATCTAAGGAGTCTCCATATTTTCTTAATATTTTATTTATGCATCAAATGTCTTATATAATATGCTTAAGGAATATGGCACAAAAATACAAGGAATGCATAGCAACAATCATCAAATAGAAGTAAGGGTCTCTACTAAATATGGTGATATCATTTGTTTTCTAATTTATCCATTCTAACTATTCCAAGTTACACAAGTTCAGGATCACCATTTTCCTACTATCGAGTATAACTTAGAAACTCATCCTTATAAGTTAAAAAAGATTAAAACTGATCATGTTCTAATCTAGTTTAATCAGATAGATGACTATGAGTTGAATCAATAAATCATATGTCCTAATTTTGATGAATTTAGACGTTCTATCTAAGAAATGATCAAGATCTTTTAAACTATAGATTATGAATTAAACATTATGAGAATTGGGCTTAATCACATAATCCCAAAGGATAAAACCTAAGATCTAGATTTTATTCTAATAGTAATATACTAATTAAGGTAAATCATATTAAGTAATCAAACTTAATAGGATGAATCTCATATCCTAAAACTAAATTTAAAAGATAAAATAATCAGAATGGGTTGTAAAAGAAAAGAAAAGTCTAAAAATTAATAAAACTAAGGCTTCACCCATTGAGTAACTCATTTACCCAATGAATGAACTCCAACCTATGATCTAGTCCTAGTTTCAAGAAGGGTCTTTAAGGTGTAGTGTTAAAGGCTTAAGGAAATTCTAGAATCTGACATAATGGTTGATTTCACTCACTTAAATGTCATGAATACAATTATAATATTGATTTTAGAGTCTTGAAAAGTTAATTAAATGTTAAGGGTACTTAATCCAATCTTAGGGCAAGGTGATTATTTTGCCCCTGCTCAAGGGTTTAAAAAGTCAACTTTTGACTTAAGGGTTAGAATTGAATTTTCTTAGTTCCAAATGATTCCCTACTGTCTAACTTAAAGATAGACAGTAAGTACGTTCAAATTGGATGAGAAGCGGATCCTACAAGTTTAAATTAAAGTTTTGGCCTAAGGGCAATTCAGAAATTTTCACTCTACTGAACCTTAAATTTTTATGCAGTTTATTGTTGGTGACTATCCAAGAATTTCATAGAGTCTAAGAATACTGCATTCTGAGGCCAATTGACTAAGTTACGGACATTTTGTTTTCTAAGGGCAATTTGATAATTTCGGGTCGGTCAACGGGTGACAAAAATCTAACTTTTCCTTTTGAAGTCCAATTTTAGCAAACTCAGTTTCTATAGCTTCCCTATAGTATACTGAGTATGTTAATAGGGAGTAAACCTAATTTGTACCTCAAATGGTCAAGTTATGACCTAACTAAGGTTAGGGGTATTTTGGTCATTTTCTAAATTTTTAGGGTTTAGATCTTAAATATTATTTCAGTTTATTAATAACATTGGAATTCTAGACTAGTTAGCATCTTAAATTTTTGAATTTGGAGTTGATTTAACCAAGCTATGGTCATTTGAATTCTATGGGCATTTTGGTCAATTTTCCCTAAAGTCAATTATGAGATCTATGGTTGACTTTTTGTCCTGATGTCCAAATAAAAAAACTACTATTACTAACAAGGATGGGGCTGTTCTCCTGAGTATTTTAAGACCCATATTGACTATGTTTTGTCAACTAAGTCAAAAGTTATGGGATCCTAAATAGGTCCCAAAATGCTAATTCGTTATGCGTTCCCCAAAATTAATTTTTACATTACACTATTTGATTTATTTTATCTTTCTGAATACTTTGAGACCTATATTGGCTATGTTTGAATCATCCTACAATAAGTTATTAAACTTTTAAGTTTTACTATTCAAAAAGACACTTTGTATTATTTTAGTATTCATTTATTCAATTTGTATTAATCTACTATTCATTCCTAAAGTTCACTTATATTTTTTTGTATTTATTAATCCATTAATTCATCTGTAATTAATTAATATCTATTTATTAATTAATTATTAATTAATCAATTATTTAATTAATCTAAATATATATTTGATACTGTTGAATTGTAATTAAGTTAATTACTATTTAATTTATCTTAATTATCTGCTAATACTTAATTAGGAATAATTAATTATAATTTTACTATTTAATATTAATTAATTATTCTAATTACTATTAATTTTTAATTAATATTAAAATAATCCTAATTATCTTCTAATTATTAATTATAATTATTTAATTATATAAGGTTACTGTTTAAAGATCATTAACACTAATTACAATTAATTAATAGCTAACTATAATTAATTACTAATTAACTGTAATTAATTAGATTAAATAACTGTCTGAATTGACAGTGAGCCCCACGGCTGCCACGTGGCACTCTGTGAATGGCCACGGGCACCGTGGCGGGTCCCATGGCTGACGGTCGGTCGGGCAGTGGCCCACTCGTGACACATGGCAGCGCCTGATTAGGCACTGCTCTGTGTGTTGGCTCATGTGACACGTGGCGTGCCGGGAGGCTACCACATGGCACAGTGGGCCCACATCAGGAGCCAAAGAGGAGCGGGAGCTATGGCAGTGGGCCCCAACATGACACGTGGCGTGTCAAGAGACTGCCACATGGCGTTGTGGCCCCACAGTGGAAACCGAAGAGCCACGGCTGCTCTACGTGTGGGCCCATGTGACACGTGGCGTGCCATGAGGCTGCCACGTAGCGAGGTGGGCCCCACATGCGCCACGTGTACATCATGCGTGGACTCAGACCATCGCCACACGGGTCGGTCCCGGACCGACCCGAGACCCGTGACCCTTCGACTTCTAGGGTTCGGCGGAAGCCGAACCCAGTCAAAATCGAGGCCCCGACGCGCCCAATCGGGTGGTTACGAGCCCGATCGGAACCGGTGGATGTGTCGAGGACGAGTCCACCTACCTATCCTACAATTATTATTGTGATCGAATGGAAATCGGGGGAGATCGGGGTACCTGAAGCTGTCAATCGGCGGTTAGAATTCGAATATGGACTCCCGAGACCTTCGCGTGCGAACTTTGGCGAATCCCGGCTCGGGACGATGGGGGAGGGTCCTTATGGACCCTCAGGCGGACCTGGCGAGGCGCGCCGACCCCCGAATAGGTCGGAATTGCGGCGGGTCGCCGCGTGGCAGCGGGCGGACGGGCCGAGGGGGAAGAGTGCTCCGTAGCCGTTGGATATCCAGATCCAACGATTGCGAAGGCGCCGTCTGATTAGACGGCGCCGTTGGCCACAGTTGACGGCGTTCTTTAAATATTAACGGCACCATTAAGTAATAATAAAATTATATATATATATATATATATTTAAATTTTTGAATATATTTTTCCTAGCTATTTGAGAGGTGAGGAATACAACGGCAATGTCAGATTTTCGATCCGACGAGTATTTTATTTTCTTGATTTGTAGAGTATTTAAATATTATTAAAATATTTGTGAAAATTTCAACGACTTCCGATTGACATGAAAACTTCACCCCTAGTTAATTTGGGGTCAACGAACGCAATGACGATGTCCGTTTTCCAATCCATGGTCAATTTAAATAGGTCAAATTTTAGGTTTCTGAAATTTCCAAAAATCAGGATTCGATCCATTTGACTCTTGATTTGGACTAGGTCTTAGAGGTTGAGTCCAATTGACCTAATTAGCACTTATGATTAGTTTTAAGATTAAGATTAATCCTAATTGACTATGGTAATAACTTGGGTTGTTACATAATATGATTAAATCAATGTCGACTATAAGAAGTTATCACGACCTAGTTTATGAGTTTAGATATTCTGAACTAAAAGTTTGTCCAAAATCTACCAAGCTAGAGATTATGGATTAAACATAATGAGATTAGGCTTAACCACATAATCTTAATGGTAAGACTTAAGATACCTTTTCATTGACACCAAAATCGGCACAAACAGATTATCCTAACTATACAAACAAAGGTGACAAAGCCGGGGTGTGCAAAATGGATAAAAACAGAGTAGTTTTCTTTCAAGAAAATGTGATGCTTTACAGAGTCTTAATGGCTTCCATACATGCTTATGGATTTCTAAAGATACAATCAAGCATAATAGCAACATGAAGGAGGCAAGGAAGAGGAGCAAATGATACCTTAGCCTTTTTAAAAGAGGAAGATGAAATATCCGCTTTCTTCAAAGCTTGGAGAGGAGCTGAACTTCTTCTTCTTCAGCAAGCACACAATGAAGGAGGAAGAGAGCTTCAGCTCTTGCAGCAAAGAGAAGAAGAAGGGGCTGTGCTCCTCCTTTAAAGGAGGAGAGTGAGAGGGAGGCTCCATCACGAGCTAGGGAGCTAGGAGGTGAGGGGGAGTAGAGAAGGAATGTCATTAGCCATTTTTTGCATGAAAATGGGAGGGGCACCGAATGGGGGGAGCCAGTAAGGAGAGAGGGGAAATAATTTATGAGAGAAAAAATAGGAAAAGGAATTTTGAAATAAATAAATATTTATTTCTTTAATTAATGAAAAATTCAAAATTTTGAAATGCGCTCTAAATTTTCCTAAAAATTCACCCCTAGCTAATTTGGGGGTGAGGAATTCAACGGTGAAGTCAGATTTCAACTACGATGATTATTTAATTATTCTATTTTCCGATGCATTTAATTATATCAAAATATTCGCAAGAATCTAATGACTTCCAAATGCGTCCAAAACATCACCCCAACTAATTTGGGGGTGACGATTAGAATGGCGAAGTCGGATTTTGATTTTGAGGTCAAATTAAAAACTTCAATTTTTCTGATTAATTAAATATTAAAATAATACAAAATATTTAATTGAGCTCTGAATTACTCCAAATCTTCAGGAATTGGTTATAATGGCTAGATGAACTTAACAGAATAATACTTAAGATATGATTAAGCTAAAATTAAGCTGGGTAATAATCTTGGATTGTTACATCTGATCACGATCTATTAAGGCTAGGGATTATGAATTAAACACCATAAATTGGAGTTAATCACATAATCAAAAGGTAAATACTAAGGATCTAAGGTTTTTAAGTTTAAAAATGAACTAAGATAAAGGCTAAAATCTATTAAGTATAATTAAACTTAATAGAAAGATTCTTTTAATTTTATTCTAAGGTTAAAAGATAAAATAATCAGAACTAAGTTATAAAATCTAAAAAACTATAAAGCCAAGGTTCCATTTATTGGATAACCCATTTATCCAATAAATGAAATTTAACCTAGGATTTATTCCTAGACTTAGGGAAATGTCCTAATGTGAAGTGTAGATCCTTAAAGAGGTCATGAGGAAGATAACTTAGAGATTTAAGAACTTATGGAATTTGATTCAATTTGATTTCATTTGCTATTTTTGTTCTTTTAAGAGAGATAAGAATGAATTCTAGCTAAGTAATGGGTATTTTTTATACTTAGGGGTTTTACGCCTAAGAAAAATAGAGATTTTAATCAAATTGCTCAATTTATGAGTTTTAATACTTAAATTAATTCTAAATTAATTTTATTACTGATTTTAACGACTTAGAAGATATTTTAAGAGTCTATGATACTTAACCTAAAATTTAAGCAAAATGATAATTTTGCCCATACTTAAGAGTCTAAAAGGCTACTTTTTGATTTAGTGAAATAATATAATAATGAGATACTTATGATGATAACCTATATTATAAATTGAATGCTTAAGGTAAAATATTATTTCACTATATTATTGAAATTAATATTTGATAATGATATGACTTATGAAACAATGAGGATATCCAATATGATAAGTTCTTGATTCACAACAAACCTCTATACTTATAAATTATTTTATCATCATATATAGCTCAAAGTAAATATCACTTTTCCAAATCTCATTATTATATTATTATATTTCAATTAACTTAGAGAATATTTGATACCTAAGTTAATTGGGGGCTTAATTAGCCCTAATTATTAGAATATATAATTAAAGATAAAAAATAATGGATTTCATATTATTTATAATAAATTGATAATTTTTGATATGCTGCAACATATTGAGATTAAAATCTTGAATTTATTTCATTGAACATTGTGCATAAAGTAAAGTTAAACATTTAAAATATATTTCAAAGAGGTCTTTATATAGTGGATTTTAATACATCTATCATTAAGCCTGGGTATGCTATTGGTGTATCTAGAGACCACATAATTTCTTTGATGAGGAATGTGTGTATTTGTAGTTGACCCCACTTTCAGATAAGTTGAGTAGACGTATTCAATTCCTCATTTGTTCTGCGTCCACAGAAAAAAAATATAAGATAAACTAATAACATTTACACTTTATAATCTTTTATGATTGTATTTTTGAGTACATTCAATCATTGAGACATAAATTATTTACTTGTTTACTTTATTGCAGCACTTTACTCACATATTTGTATAATTACAGTGTAGCTTTACTTACCATTTTCATAATTTTCTACACTATATTTTACTATTACTTAGCATTTGCTTATTTGGACATATTCATGCTCCTATTACTTATTTAGGTGCTTTTATGTTATATTAACATATTTGATGTAAGATTGAACAGCTTAAATTATTGAGCAAACTTAATTGCATTATTTACAGCCTTTGATACTGTGTTTTTTCTTTCTGTTCAATCTTATGCATTTATGCTCTGCTTAAATAAAATGTAAATGGATAATGTGATATCTGCTTAATAATATATTTAGTTTACCCTTAAAATGTACTTAGACTTTTTAAAGTCTAATCACTTTTTTTTTATTGGTTGTGCCTTACCATATTATAAACAAAATACTGTAGATCAGGAGCGTGAAACAGGTGCTGCAATCAAGGAAGAACATGAGTTGTAGCCGGATTAAAGATCTTGTTTACTTACTCTTTTGCTTAAGTGAGGATGAGTGATTATATGTTCAAATTTGTTAAATATTCTGTGATGTACTTAAATTATATTTTCATATTATATGTATTTTCATTTTATGAATGATGAATGCTTAAATTAGAATATTTGAGTTTCCTTCTACCCATAGATCCACACAATGTAAGGTAGTACTTAATGTTGGGTTAGAATTCCCTAACTCAATATTAAATACTACCGTAACACTCATTATTAGATTAATATATCAAATCTAATAGCGGGGCGTTATAGTTGGTATCAAACACATGCACAATACAATAATTTACGTAATTCGGTGTAAACACTTATATTCATGGGGAGAGATGAAGTGAAATTTCACTATAGCGGAAGAAACCAAACCCACACCCAAGCTCTTAATAATGGATATTTTCTTCTCCAATCATTACACAGAACCTTTGAGTATTTCAAAGTAGTGGATGCTCTAAAATAAGATACAAACAAATTTATAGGCCTCAAAAATAGGGCTAGTAATATCGCCGGCATCTAATTGTCTGACGCTCTGTCAATAGGCGTCCGGGGCACGCCGGAGCGTCTGCCTTTTTGTCCACTAAGCGCATTGGCATGCCACGGCACCCGCCCCTCTGTCTACTTGGAGATTGTAGCACGCCTGAGTGCTTGATGCCCTGCCTACAAAACACATGTGGCACGTATGAGTATTTGACATTCAGTCAATGGTACGCAAGGGGCGCGCCTGGGAGCCTGCTCCTCCCTCTGCTAGGAGATTGGGGCACCCCTGATCGTTTGAGTTCATAAAAAAGAAAATTCTTATAGTATCTTAAGTTTAAGGATATGTTCTAAGTTCATTAAAAAGAAAATTCTTATAGTATCTTAAGTTGAAGTCACGTACCAAATTTATCATTATGGTTTCTTAACGTCCATTCGACGGCTTCTCCTTTTACTATTCATATTTATTATTTAAGCTAAGAAAATTTATATAAGAAAATCCTATATATTTTAATTAATCTATTATTATTATTAAAAGATTAATTTAATTTGTATCCACTAAAAATTTGAGTTTTAACATATAATTAATACTGAATTTTAATTAAACAATACATTTTCATTTTTTTATGAATTTTAAACATAGAAGTAAGAAGTTAAGTTAAAAATTTATGATAGCTGAAATAAAACAAGTAAAATAAAAACATTTATAGTGCTTTAGCAGCTATTGCTGCCCCAAATAAAACCTCATGTTTATGAGGTGATTAGAGCTCATTAATTTATATTTCAAATGTTATTAATATTTTTTTTCAAAATAAAAAAATTTAGCTCATTATGTTACATTTGTGAATTAATTACCAATTTATAGATGAAAACACTTGGACATTATATAAATAACCAAAAATTCTATAGATGAATACGCAGAGCAGCTGAGCGAGCGAGCGAAGGATTGATTTGTCATCTTCTCCGGCGAACGAGCAACTAAGACGAGCGAGCGAGTCCTCCTTCGTCCATCTTTCAGCGAATTTTTGGTTCGTTCGAACGATCCTTTCAAACGAATAAATCAGTTTGAAATTCTTAGGAGTAATCTAACAAAACCTAAATTTTCTTAAAAAATAAAATTTTTCTGAGTAATCCTAACTCCCAATTTACTTAAAACATCACACATTTATTACTTTATTTCAAATATAAAAATATTTTAAAAAACTATCAAACACCACTAATATAATATAATCTCTAATTAGATTATATTATTAGGAAAATAAAACAAAATAATTAAAAATATACATTCTAATGTTTTAATATTTATTATTAGGAAAATAAATTAATAATTAATGATTTGATATGAATAAATTAAATTATATGAATAATTTATGCATATAGTATTGCATATATGAAAATATTAAAAACTAAAAAATATCTAAGAATCTATCCTTACACATATGATTTTACATATATCATCAAACCTAATTTAGTCTAATTTTTGTTCTTTCTATCATCACTTATATAATAAAAAAATAATTTTTTTAATAGCTATTTATGAGTTCAATTACATTATTCCAAATGAGTTTTTAAATAGCTTTTAAAAAATAATTTTTTTTCCTTAAGAAAAAGAATTAAACTGTTGTCAAATGATTTTTTTATTATTAAATATTTAATTTTTGCTCGAACATTAACTATTTTTTTATCTTAAATAAATACAACCCTCGTCCGAAAAATCTCCCTCGCAGCCGCGCGCGCAGCTGCCCCCTACAAATCCTTCCTCACAAACCCTTTATGCACAATTTCCACGATTCGGATGCGCAAAGCCCGTTCTCTAAATTCCATGGATTCCAATTCTTCAGCACCTCGCTCCTTCTTCCTCGAAGATGCGCGAAAAAATGCGTTGTCGAGCTACCGAAGAATCCGTTAAAGAAACCAAATGCTAGATTCCTCCATCTCCAACCCCAATGGACAGAATCGACATTGCAGGGTACGCCCACAGCTCGATCCACAGAGCGGTGCTATCCGGCGACCACGCCGGCCTGAAGAAGATTCTCGCATCCATGCCCCAGATATCCTCCCTTCCCCAAACCCTAACCGAAGCCGAATCCATAGCCGAGGAGAGCAAGGCGGATGTCGTCTCGTCCTTCATCGACCAACGCGACGTCCCCAACCGCGAGACGCCTCTCCACCTGGCCATCAAGATCGGCGATTCCTCCGCCGTCGAGCTCCTCATGGCCGCAGGAGCCGACTGCACCCTCCAGAACATCCACGGCTGGAGCTCACTCCATGAGTCAATCTGCGCTCGAGATGACAAAATTGCAAAGATCATTCTGCGGCATTATCAAATCTCCGCCTGTATCAAATGGCGCCGCCGATTGCCCCGCGTCGTCTCCGCCATGAATCGCATGAGGGATTTCTACATGGAGATCGACTTTCATTTCGAGAGCCCTTTGATCCCCTTCATATCGAGGCTCGCCCCCTCCGATACCTACAAGATCTGGAAGAAGGGCTCGAATCTGAGGGCGGATATGACGATCTCCGGCTTCGATGGCTTGAGGATCAAGCGATCTGAAAAGAGCGTGTTGTTCCTGGGAAAGGGCTCGGCGGACGGGAAGGTGAAGCCTGGCAGCCTGTGCGTGATTTCTCATAAGGACAAGGAGGTTCTGAACGCCATGGATGGAGCATGTGATTCTTTCTCTGATGCGGAGTTGAAGCAGGATCTCGATGCCATGCGGAAGACCGATGTTCTTCGCCCCGGGCTTGATGTCACCCGCGCAACGCTTCATCCGCAGATGACATGGTGGAAGAAGCAGAGGTCGGAGATGGTCGGGCCGTGGAAAGCGAAGGTCTACACGATGCATCATGTGGTTTTCAGCCTGAAGTCGAGGGGAGTTCCTGGTGCCATAAACGACGACGACGATGATGATGATGAAGATGACGATAGATTAGGCGAATTGTTGACTGAGGAGGAGAAGAAGAAATTGGAGCTTGCTTTTAAGATGAACTTTTCTGAGCAGAGCACGGGCAGGGATCTGAAGAGGAATGATTTAAGGCAGCCTGTTGTTGGGAAAGAAGAGGTCAGAAGGGTTAATGAAGAGGGTGAATTTAGGAAAGGGTTGAAGCCTGTTCTATGGCTTTCTTCTAATTTTCCATTGCAAACTGAGGAGCTTCTTCCATTGCTTGACGTGCTTGCAAGCAAGGTCAAGGCCGTGCGTCGTTTGAGGGAGCTGCTCACCACTAAGCTTCCAAGAGGCACTTTTCCTGTCAAGGTACGCAGAAGAGTAAGTTTGTTGCTGTTAAAAGTTTTTTGATTAATATTGGCATGCTTATTGATGATGTTGGTTTGGATTTAATATGGCAATATTCTTTTAGTAAGTTTAAGAGAAGAGCTACTTGCAGAGGGCTGAGAATAGGATTAGAAACTAATATGTAGGCGGGGATTGTAGCACATACGAGAACCTAACGAAAATGCCAAAAAAGAAATATGATGAGGAAAATCTTATATCATAAAAAGCTAGATGAACAAAAAATTTGATAATAAATATTTATAAGAAAAAGGAGATATCTTCATGACATATTGAAAGTGCATCTTATCATTTTCTTTTTTTAACATCGACAATAAAACCTGATCAAATCTTGCTTTGGATTATTTATAGGTTTATGCAGCAGAGCTCATTTTATAATTCGAAATATTAAAATAAAAATAAATTTTAATTTCAAAGCAGTTCCAAAAAAATACAAAATAATTTTTGTCTCAATAAAAATTAGGATTAAATGTCCTTTTGTAGGCGTGTCTCATTAAAAATATATTTTTTAAATAAAAATTCTAATTATTCATTATTTTTTGAGTGCTATTTAAGAGCAATTAACATTTTTCATTTCAAAATATCAAAAAAGGGTTTGTTGGTGTACTAGTTATTAAATAAATAAATAAATCCTGTAATGCATTACTCTTTGAATTATATAGACGAGCATGAACTGTTTTGGACAAGCTATCCTGAAATATTTAGAAAAAATAGAGAACTACCGGGCAAAGAAGGCCATAGACAATTCTGAGGCGGAAATTTAACCTGAAATTGAAAATTGCTCGAATTTTGAGTCGAATCGAACTCAATTTGAAATTTTCTAGTTGATTCTAAAATTGAAAGGGTGAACTCGAACTCAATTGGAGTTCAAGTTGAGTTTGATTTGAATTGAATTGAATTCAAAATAAATATAAATATAGTTTTTATAGTATTTGTAAAATAGTAGAAAACATTTGCAGTGCCATCGGTAGGACTTTGATCTCTTCATTTGGGTCTCAGGTTCGATTCCCTTAAACGCTAATGAGTGTTATTTTATAAAAAAATCTCTTAAAAAACATAATTTTGGTCATCGCGAATGAGATGACAAAGGCAGCAATACCAATGAGCCGCAGAATCAGAATTTTTTCTGCTTTTATTTTTATATATTTCCAGTCTGGTTAGAGTTGAACTAAGTTAGCTCGAACTTGAATTTTTTTAAGTCAAAATTGACTCCTCGAACTTGATTTGAGTTTGAGACGAACGAGTGGAGTTCAAGTCGGATTCAACTTAAAAATTCTGAGTTCACGTCTTTACTCGATGAACTCTAATCAAATCCAACCCTAACAATTACCAACGACAAAGGGAATTATGTGAGATAATAATATCCTTTGAATGGTTGTGAGCCATAGGCAAAGCAATTGTGTAAGACTTTAATTTCAAGCTTAAAATAATCTCAGTAAAATAAAATAAGATAATGTGACAAACTATTTAACTGATAGGGGCTGATTGGATTGATGTAAAACGAATGTAAGTTAAAAAAATTCGGTAAATTGAGATTACTGATGTTTGGCATGAAATAAAATGGGTGAAAAATTTGTATATCATAATTCAATTTTGCGTTGATATATATAGAAATTGGGCAATCGATTTATGCCCAAATCAGGCGCTTGAGCGAGAAGAATTCGAACGAATTGTTTGAGTAGCTGAGCAGCCGAATGATCTTTGACGAACGAACAAGTAGTGAATCATTTGTCCGAGCGAATCCTTCAAATCATTTGTTCAAACTAAATCTTAAAAAAATTATTAAACGATTCAAATGAATCATTCAAACAAAGCAAATGAATCGTTCATTTTATTCTAACAAAAACCTAAAACACTAGAAAAATAAAAAACTTTTAAGGGGTAAGTTTATCATCTTAATTTACACAAAATATCATATTCATAAATTATTTCATTTAAAATGTAAAATATTAAATTTCATGTAAAATTATCAAATAACAGTAAATGCTGTAATCATATTCCTTTATACAATTTTTTAGATTATTTCATGTCAAATAACCCTTTAAGCAAAATAAAAAAGATATGATTGCTTCGAGGATTTTAAATATGATAATACTTATTATAGTAATAATGATAATAAATGATACTAAATGATTTATATTAATAATTACATAACTAATTAATATATAATTATCTAGTTACATAATTAATTAACATATCATTGCTTGGTTAATTTCTATTAATTGATATATAATTAAGATATAATGAATTAATCTATAATAAAATAGGGGATTGATATGTAATTAATTAACATTATATAATTACTTAATTTTAATGACCTAATACTCAATATTTTACTTATTTTTAATTAATAATTATTTAGTTAATTTATCATTCTTTGATTAATATTTAACTATTTAGTTAATATAATTTATTATAATTATCATATATTAATATGTCATTAACTTATTAATATATAATTATTAATTACATAATAAATAAATAAAATAATACATAATTTTAAATAATATTAAAATATATAATCTTAGGTTAACTTTTTGTGTTCATTTTGGATTATATTGGCTTAACTTGAATTGAGTTAAAAGATAAACTAAGTGGAATTGAGTTAAAAGATAAACTAAGATAAATTATTTGAAGATGAGTCGGTTTAAGTTCGAGTGAGCTAAACTGTAAAAAAAATGCTACAATACCCCAACAAATACCCAGTACTTTTCCTTAAGTTATTAATGGGTTTTTAATCATGATTATAATAGTGAATCTCATTTATTATGAGTTAATTATTAATTTTTAAATGTATTAATAATTGTTTTAAATGTAATAATGATTGTGGGGCATTGGAGGGGGTATTTATTAAGGTATTGTAGCATCTTCCAAACTATAAATCCACATGCACGTAATAAGTGACTAAGGAAGCTAGAGAAGTAATGTTTAGGCTTGTAGTGAACAAGTTGTTGTGAATGTTTGAATTTGAAATTTAATTTTCAAAAGTTTATTTAATTAACAAGGAAAAGTTTACCCTATAATTTACAGTCGTGTGATTCTTTTTTATTCTTATAAATATATGAAAAAAATTGTCAAAATAGTTCCTTAATTCTTGATATTCAAATTGATCATTTAACTCTTGTAAATACTTTTTTGGTCATTTGACTTTTCTCAAAATATTCAAATTGGTCTCTGCCGTTATTTGCTCCATTACATGTTATTCCATTGTTAAAATTCTCAAAGCACCTCTTCTCCTGCTCCGGCTATGATTTCTTCCCGCTGATTGCGAGCTAATTTTTTTCGTGTACAGGTTGTCATATCTCTGTATTCTCATCGACGCTCGACAAGCGCAGAGCTCCGCGTTCTCACCGACACTCGACGAACAGTCGAGGAAATAGTATATGCAGCAAATACAAAGGAATGAGAACATTTGATGTTCATCGAGCGTCAGGAGAACACAGAGAGACGACGATCTGTACAGGACCTGCAAATATAGAGAGATGAAGGCTCAATGAGCGTAGCCGCAATTGGCTGGAATAAATCGCAAGCAGTAGGGACTGGCAAAAAGAAATCGCAGTGAGAACGCTCGAAATAAATTAGTTTGCAATTGACAAGAAGGAATCGCAGTCGGAGCTGGAGAAGAAGTGATTTGGAAATTTTAACAAAAGGAACAACTGGTATGGAGCAAATAATGATAAGGATCAATTTGAACATTTTGACAAAAAATCAAATGACCAAAAAAGCATTTACAAGAATTAATAACCAATTTGAATATTTTGTAAGTGTCAATGGACCTTTTTGATAATTTTCTCTAAATATGTACAACAACTCATTTTCACTCATCTGACACATTTTTAGTCTTCAAGATTACATTAAAAAGCTATTTGACATGAGAAAATTCGAGAAATTTGAGTTTAAAGTAACATAATTAAAGAGTAATTTATTTACAATGTAATCATATTACCTGTTAAATAGTTGTTAAGAAAACTTAAGATTTTTCTATTGGTTAGCTCATGATTAAGCATTTTTTAATTTAAGCTAGTGTGTAAACATACTAGACTTATATGCAAGATAGCTCTTGGTGGGATTAGATCTATTAATCAAGGTCTCCATTACTATTTACTTTTGCTCTCAATTATTTTAAGTGACTAATTATTAGTTATATGTGTTCTTAGGAAACCTTAACTCAAAGACTTGACTAGGTTAGTCCACTTAGACTTCCATATTTCACTAACATTATTTGCACAATGTTTGAAAATATCATTAGCTAAGGTTTGATTAGTAATCACAACATTCATTTGACTTTGATTAATGGTATAATTAAGCTACTCCGAGCAAGGATTCTAAGTCCGAGTAAGGATTGTAACTAAGTTTCAAATAAATGAGAAATGGAATCTAATCACTTAAACTCCTTTGGTTCCTATATTAAACCACCATGTTGTGGTATGGATCAATATACATTTTGTAAAGAGGTTATTCAAAATTTAATCAGTCAATAATTTCAGGAAGAATTGGATTAAAACCCTAGTCAAAGTAGGGTTAGACATGGATTAGAGAGGTTTTTACAAGGAAGCTAAAACATCAAATAATTTTCTCTAATCACGCAACAATCTTTACTAGTTCTTAGGGATCAATGTTAACTTCAAGATGTAGGGAACTATTTATTAATCATATTATTATAATTCAGGAATGATTATGATTAAACTTTAACTTAAGCAAGCTGACATTAAATGGGATTGAGTCTACTAGCCCTAGTTTCCATCATTGCTTATTTATGTCTTCTCACATCATTTATAAACTTAAAATAGCCCAATTTAGTTTTAGATCAATCTAGTGTAGGCTTATTAGGTCAGTCTCCCTAGATTCCTAAGATTAATTATAACCAAGCACGAATTTAGACTCCTCATAAAGGAATTATATTTAAACCAATCTTATCATTATTGGCAAAATCAATCACTAACACAATTGAAATGATGCTTTCAAAAGAATTCATAAGCCATAGAAACTTGATTAAAGGATGATTGGGTTAATCTAATTGAGTTTCCTAGTCTAATTCAAATACGTGAATAGGTAAGCATCTAGATGCTTAAATTCTTTCTAATCCTAAGGTAATTCATCCCAATAAAAGTGGTTCCAACAACAAATACCTATTTTTGCCAGCATTAATTAGGTTTATAATAATTAACATCATTATTATTATATGTTAATTAAAAAGGCTTAGAGAGATTGCATACATATAGAGAAGCTTTAGCATGAAATCTCACCATATGTTCTTCTTAGTATCAGCTAATCCTCAACCATAGTACTATCAACAACAATTAAATTAATTAAATCCTACTCAAAGATGGAAATTAAAATTACTTGAAATTAGAAGAGTTCTCAACCATCACAAAAGAATGTGAAGGAAGAGATCCAAGCCTGTCTAAGCACTGTTGCTAGTCTCCTCCATGTGTAACAAGGCTTCTGAACTATCTTGAATTTACCCGATGCTCCCAAGCTCAGCCAGGAAGGAGAACTGAGAGCTCTGCAAATTTGGGCTGGCTGTCAATTGGGTCAAGCTAAGCCCAATCTAAGCCTTTGGTTTCCTCTGCTTCAAGATGCTAAGTGGATCACAAGCAGTTGGGAGAAGTGTCAAGGGCTCGGTGATGACAGAGGCAATGGAGAAAGAAGGAAAACTATGTTATATGAAAACCGGATTAATGAGGGTTTAGGACGCTCCTTATGTTCAAACGAAGCTTTTGGAGTGAAATGGGGGGTTCAGAAATGCATTGATGGCTCTACTAGGAGGCAAGTTGGAAACTTGGGTTCCTGGGATGTGGGCCTTTGTCGAGTCAACTATCACCATTTTAAAATTTATTGAATGGTTATAATAGCAGAATCTAAAGCAATAAGGCATTTGTCAAGCCAACTGTCACCTATTGACTTTATAAAAATTAAAAATTAAAAAAACTATTGTTAGCTAAAAAGAAAAAACAAATAGTTTACTTATCTAGCCTTGGTCCCATCTTAATTTGGGCCAGAATTATTGAAGGGATAGGTATTGGGATTTCTCAAACAAGTATCAAAATTTTTTTTTAGAAATAAGAAAATCCCATTAAGAGATAATAATGCGTTTGATTGAATTTGAACTCATAACATAAAGCATAAATTCATGAGCCTCAACAACGGACTACACCACACCATCCACATACAAAATATTGTATTAGCATTACTACTTGCATACATGCTGAAAAATTGTAAGGATGATACACCCCTCAATTTTTAAAAAGAATTTAAGGGTATTAGCCCAATTCATTTAAAAGAGAGAAAAAATACAACTAAGAAAATATATAGAGCATTTACAAAACAATGATATCAAGAGCAGCCTATAAAACAACCTTTACAACACCCTAACAAAAATCAAACAGAAAGTCTGAAAAGATGGGAGGATTTTGATATCAGTACACTTTCAGAGTCCATATACAATTGCAGGGCTGTAGAATCTGTACTACAGTATCTAGAAGGTAGCTGAGATCCGAGCTTGTCTTTTTGCACAATTTTGGGACTAATTTATCATCAAATATTTCCATCTAAAAAGGGAAAAGACATAATGATATTTTTTCAAATATTTCCAGTTTTTTCCACCTTATACTGCAAGAATTACGTAGCGAACAACTCCAAATAACTTTGCTTCCCTTGATTTCTTCTATATATGCACTTATGCTGCAAGTGCCAGCACATGAACTCTTAAAATATTTTGGAGGAAGGTGACATCTTCCTAACATCATCTACGTTTTAACTGCGGATATATTTCAATTTAAATCATAGGTTAAGCTGCGATAATTGTTCTTATGAAAGTCATAAAACCTACCTATAAAGCACTCTTTTTTGGTCGAGTAATTGTTCTTATGAAAGTTATAAAACCTACCTATAAAGCACTCTTTTTTGGTCGAACATCACTTAATTTACAAGAGAACAAAAAATTAAGCTAAATACACTGATGATACATCCATTTTCCTCGAAAAGATTAAGAGTTTTTTTGAATTTAGTAAAATAGTTTGCCGCGTGATTTTCTGAATCCTTGTAAATCCAATTATGCTGTTCAGCTTTTGCTGCAAAAATCCGTTTGCCAAACAGCCCAAAGAATCTGAGCTAGATGAACAAACTGTCACTAAAGCCATAATCAAGCCGATCTGTGATCAAACAGTTGAGCTTAAGCTCGATTTGAGCACATGTAAATTTATATTGAAGGCGTTATCAAGCTGAGCTAAAATACCTTGCAAATAATATATGCAGGTAGCTATTCCTGTGATCCCAACGGTTAGGGTTCTGGTCAGCTTCACAAAGTTCGAAGAGCTGCTTTCTACCCCGAAGAAGAAGGCATCCCATCTGATGGATTCGCCAGACGCCTGGGCGCAGTGGCTGATTTCCTCTTATTCCGCCGATCAGAATTGCCAGCCCAAGAAAGCATCATCTCCTGAGAAACACGGCAGCTCTTCTTCGGCCCAGGATCCCTTCGCAATCCCCTCAAATTACCAGTGGACAACCTCCGAGGCAAAAAAGCTGAAGAAGCTGCAGCAGAAGAAGATCCAGGAGGCCAACGGTAGGCAAATTAAGAAGCAGCATCAAGGTTAAATTTTTCAATAAAAAGATACTTGAGAGTAGATTTTTTATTTTTTTTATTCTTTTATTTTTGGCATTTTTTGGGTTTTTTTTTCAGAATCATTCAGAGTGAATATCTTGTTACGGAATCTTTTTTTTTTTCAATGAAAAGCCTATTTTTTATTTTTTTTATTAATTTAACTTACAATATTTTTAGCTTTTCCCACTTTTTATTTTATTTTAGATGTAGATAGGTCTCGTGACGTATCATTTAAAAAAATTTATTCAATTTAAATATAATTTAAATATAAATTTAAAATTAATATTTATATTATTTTAATATAAATAAATAAATATTAATAAAATAATATCTAAATTTTATTAGATAAATTTTTTTAAATTTTAGATCAGCAAATATAAATAGATATTATATATATTACATTTTATAATACAATAGAATATAATGCGTTAGGCCTGTGCCTAGTATATGTCCTTCATGCTCTACCAAGGCTCTGATGTATTCTGAATCAATCGAGAGCTTCATTCTTCTTTTGAAGATAAATTGGCTCTGCTAACCTCTAAGGAGGAAGTTTGATCATAATATTGAATTTCAATTGAGGCTGTTTGAGTGGCATTCTCAAAGCTTTTGATTCAATTTTGTAATTGGGACTAGCTCTAATCATTTGGGATACAGCAGGTAAACATGTGCTGCTTGAATCTCATGCAAGCAACTTTTCTTGCCTATCTATGAATAGGATCTTATTGAAGCTTGATCTTATTCCGAACCTTCCTTCGTAGATTTGGATGGAAACGACTTCTTTTGATTTTTGCCAAAAAGTGGTCTATGAGAACTTGCCTAAATTTTGCTTATAATGTACAACAATTAGACACCATGTTACTTTATTATTTAAGATTCGCCCTGAGCTATGTTCGCATGCTAGGGCTTGAATTATGGAGGATGTTATTTTCCAAGCAAGAACATGCATATTTGTTGGGGTACAACTATTTAGTGTTGAGATGGATTGGCAATCAAAACGGGTGATGAAGCTGGACCTCCTTCCTATTATATTTAGAGTGTCGGTGTAAAATCTCAAAGTTTTGAGTTAATAAAAATATTATTTATTATCTTAGTTAATTTGAGTAATCTATTAGTTATTCTTACAAAAAAAATATATCATGCTGTTAAAAATAATTTTAGAAAATTTTGGAAAATTTTTGAGAATCATTTTATGAGAGAATTTTTTTGATTATTTTATGATAAATTTAAATCAAAATAATTATAGAAAATTATTGAAGTATTAAAATTGAAATATTTTTAAAATTTTGAAATTCTACACTATCAAATTAGTTAGCAATAAAAATTTAATAATTTTTAGAGCTAAAATGAATGACTTATGTTAAAAATATATTTGGAATTAAATTAATAGCATTTGTCAAACCTCATCTCCCTTCCTCTTCTCCACCTCTCCAAACCCTATAAGATTTATCCCTAAGCAAATCCCACAATGAGAAGACGATCTTGGAAGCTCTAAATCACATAAGGAAGAATGATCTAAGCTACACCCTTCCTCAAATCTCAATTGAATATTTTCTCTAAGGTAACTCTTATATTATCTATGCCTCACTTTCTTTCTCTTATTTTGTTTTTCTTTTGAAAAAAATATTCAGATAATGATTTATGTTATTTACCACTTAACACATGCACAATAGTCATTTTTCTCATATGTTTCCAAGTTTGCATGATTTTTATTTAGTGATTTTTCTCAAAAATGTTTTTTTCAAATTGTATTATTTTTCACCAATTTTACACTCTCATAACTTGTATTTTAGCCCTTATTAGATCATAAACATATGCACACATATTCTACTATATATTGATAATAAATCACTATGAGATACTGCACCTTAGTTTTCCTTCTTAAATATCCAAAAGTTACTATAAAGTTGAGAAAAAAAATATTTTCTTATATAAATATTTTCATATAAATCTTTTTTTTGTCAACTTTAAGGAGCTATAACTTTTCAATCATTATGATCTGAGTGCTGTAACTTTTCAAGTTTACTCTTTTATGTTTTATGAACAATTTCTCAGAAGACTATACTAGCCAATTTGGATTCTAAGATCAGCATTTAGGTGCTCAAACTTCAGCAAATACCCATTGAAATCTAAGAAATAGTTTTTAACAAATTTTAAAAATTTTGTTGCTATAATGTTGTTGCCATAACTTTTAATATAATAGTTGAATTTAACTAATTTTTAGCATGATTACTCTCTATTATATTATGAACAGTTTAATGTTGTCATTTATAATTTTATATTTAAGTCTAAAGTTTGAAAAATAATGTGAGTGTTTCTAAAAAAATTTTAGAAAAGTCAATATGTTTTTCAAACTTTGCACATTCATAATTTTAAAAATACTTTTAACCAGTATCTAAAATTTAATAAGCTTAATATCTAATTAATTAGGAACAACTTTTATCTATAAATCAGTAATTAAAAATATTATTTGGACCTTCATTTAGGTGTCTAAAATTTACTAAAATTTATAATCACATCACATATACAATTTTAGGGTTTTCACCTAAACCATGTAATGTTGACCCAAAATCTTTATATTATCATTTTCTAAACTTTTAAATAGTAGATTAATGTATAAGAATTAATTTTTAATAGATTTGTATAAGAAAAGTATTACGGAGTTAACGAATGGATCATGCATATAGAGTCATTCTAATTGTATTATTTTTAGTATTTTTTGAGCTTACTTCCTTTGAATATATACAATAATTATATGTACCCTAGTGTTATGCTATGTTAAATTGCATTTTTACTTTCCATTAAATGCTTGTGATAAATATATGTGGTGAGGGTCTTTAGAAGTAGAACAAAATTAAACCTATACATGTATAGTTTGTTAGCAACCCATGAAGAAATAAGGAGAAATCTAGTCCAGTAGGAAGGGGCAAAAGATTCAGAGGAATGACTCATCAAAATAATATTTGTGTGAACAATTTTTGATGGGTAATTGTATTCCTTTATAGAATAATTTTGATATTAATATCTAGGTCTCTTAGTGAAGCTTGGGAGTCCTAGGCCTAAAATGATATATTTATGTCACATAGTAATTTATGTTGTTATTTTCATTCATGTTAATTTATATTTTTGCTTGAAAATTATTTAAGCCGCTTGCGCATTGCTAGTTACTTATTGTTGAAATTAGCTTAACCCTCAAATTATAATAATAATATTTCCTTCACACTTTATTGCATTGATTTTGTAACCTATATAGAATACTAAAAATTATTACTTATAGAAACTCTACAAACTCCTACCTGATTGATAATATTGATAATTAATATAGGTCGTGAAAATTAAAAGCAGAAACTATCTTGGTTTTAAGAGCTAGAAAGGATTTTATTATAAAGAGTGAGATGTAGACTCATTATTTTGATTTTATATCATCTTATATTTATTTAAGTTAAGATAATTTGTATAACTTTTTATTTAAATTTTTGGCTCTGTGATGTATGGATATTATTTTATTTAATAATTTTTGTGATGAATGTTCATTCTTGAATTATTAATTTAAATCTCCCAACCTTAGTCTTCGAGTCATAGCAGATGAGCATGTTACCCTCTGACATTGGGGGTTATAGTTAAAGGGCCTTTTCTATCTTATTCTCAACTAGATTATGATTAGAGTATTCGATTGATCAACTTTTAGGTTTGTGAACTTTAATTAGAAAGGTTACACATGTTGTTGCGTTAGCATCAGTTAGAAAAGTATTGCTTTAGTTAAATTCAACCTCATATTTTTTGCTGGTAGATTTCAGAATGTTTCAACTGGATTTATAGAAAATTTCATTTCAAAGAGACTTCTTACAAGAATTTATTTATATAAAACCAAGATTTTTCATGTCTTTTTATTATGTAACTTCTTGTTCATTAGATAATGATAGGTCACTCCAACATTCTTTAGCCCAGAACATATATATACATGCATAATATGAAAAAAAATCTAAAGTCCTTATAGGGATATTAAAGATAAATATCACAAAATAGTTATTAAACTCTAACAACCTTAGGTTATTACCTATTCTAATCTGAGCTTGATCACTTTTTAATTTTCATATGTTGTGTTCATCTAGCCACTAGAATCAAATCCTAAAAATTTAGAGCGATTCAGAGCTTAATCGAATATTATGATTATTTTAATATATTTAATTAATTAAAAAATTAAGATAATTAATTTGACCTCAAATCAAAAATATGACTTCACAATTGGGCTCATCACGCCTAAATTAGCCATGAGTGATGTTTTAGAGGTCGTCGGATTTTCTCAAATATTTTAATATATTTTAAATACCCCAAAAATTAAAATAATTAAATTGATCTAGAAATTAAAATATGAATTCGTCATTGAGTTCCTCACCTCCAAATTAGCTATGGGTGAATTTTTATAATTTTTGGAGCTCGTCTAATAATCTTATTTTAATTAATTCAATGCATTAATTAAAATTAATAATAATAATTAGTTAAATTATTTTAATTATTCCCTCTTCTTCTTTCTGCATTGGGACCCACCCCATCTCCTCCTTTCTTGAGTACGAGCCACCTCCCTCATGCCAAATGCTGCATGTGCAACATGGTATTCACACATAGCATGGAGAGCTTCTGCCCTCCCTGCTGAGCTCGTGCAATTTCCTCCTTTAAGCTTGGACCCTCAGCTCTCCTCCCTCTCCATTTGCTAGTATCTAAAGGAGCTTCTTCCTCAAGTCCTAAAGAAACTTATAGGACCCTCCATTTGCAAGCTAAGGTACCTCCCTTGTACCCCTATTACCATTGATTTAATCAATATCTTTGTGAAATGGTATTTATATTAGCTATTGTATGGTGCTTGTTAGATTATCGAGCCTCAATCAGACATGAACGAGCCCGATCGAAGCTCGATTCATCCATTAGAACTTATGTATACCCAAACCTAAGGCATCATTGTTTGTGGCGTTAAAGTGGTCCTCATGTCGATTTTGGTATCAATGGAAAGCTCTTGAAAAGAAATTTCAATCGGCGTATGGCACCACATTTAAGGTGCCCTAAATTGAGAGAATTCGGATGCCCTAGAGGATACCACATGCCTCTCATTCGTGCAGAATGACCGTTGGGCGCTATAGCACACCGTAGCACTTGGCTCTCTTCCAGGGTACGCTACAACGCACCACAGCGCGCCATAGCACCATTGCACGCTGTTGCGCCTAGCTTTTGTCTAGGGAGCGTTGTAACGTGCTGCAGCGCCGTAACACGTCGTAGCGCACTGTAGCACCTAAAAGTGCTATAGTTGCGATGACCTCAATATTGAGTAATAACTAATCTCACCATTGATACGTCACCACAACATCTAATATTAGATTAGAAAAACTAATCGAAATCATTATATACTGTGTTTGGCCAAGGATTCAGAAGAGGGTCTTAAATTAAAATAGAAAAATATTTACAGAACAATGCATTAAATATAAATGATGAATGCAAATTTAATAGTATAAGATTTAAATACTTGCAATATTTATATATGAAGATGCTAATGATGTGTATTTACATTTTGAGTATACAATATGAGATGTATGTACAATTCAATGCATTTATGGAATCTTTCCTAAATAATTATACATTAGGATAAATTCAACATAAATGAACATTAAATATTTATATTCATCACATTAAATAATATGCAAGATCTACACATCCTATTCAAAATTATAAGAGAGAAAGGCATATGAAGCAATTTACTATCCTATGATTCACACATCCTATATCATTTACATTTATCACATTCATGAATAATTAAGATATAAACATACAATTCATAATAAATGTGAGAAAAATATATGAAGTAATTTTCTATCATAGGATTCACACATCCTACATCATTTACATAAAAGAAAAATGATGAGAAATTAAAAGCTAAGTTCCAGTTAGGTATGCTACTAGATTTTTATTAAGTATTCATTCATATATATATATATATATATATATATATATATATATATATATATATATATATATATATATATATATATATATATATCCATTCATCCAAGCCAAGCATTTAAGTAAAAGATTTAAATTTCAACACAAGCATAGTAAATACGAAAGAAATGACTTTAATTATTACAAGCCAAAAATAAACAGTAGAAAATAAATAAACAAAAGTCTCTCTTTCACTTTTAATATAAAGCAAGAATTTTAATAATTAGGCAGAAGCAATAATAATTCCTTAAGAGCTTGGTCCAGCTCCACTAGATTCCAAGTGCACCTGATCTATCATATTTTGACATTTAAATGTGATAGGGCAAAGCCAACAAAAAGAAAAGTGTAGTTAGACTAATTAGTCTAAGCATATTTTAAGATTGACTAAATTTTAATTATAGTTTAGTTGGATATCACATATGCTAATTTATAATCAGAAACTACAGGGAAGCATAAAAAGCATCAAAGTAAATGGAAGAAAGTAAAACTATAAAGAAGGATAGTAGAAAGGGAAAATGAGTAAGAATTCACAAGTAGATTTGTTATAGCCTGCAACAATAAGTAAGGAAAAATAGACATCCTAATAAATCTAGAAATTATTAATATATATATATATATATATGAAAATATACAATGAATACATGAATATGTTCAATGAATATTATACTAAGTAAGAGAAACTAAAGTAGTGAAGCATAAAATATAAGTAAAGTAATATACATTGCATAAATTAAGACTGTAAGTAAAGTAAATTATAGTACAAAAAGTAAAACTAAACAGTAAAGTAAGTACAATGAAGCTTAGCCTCAAGGGCTGAAATATAGTTGAAATTTATGATAAGTAAACATGTCTCAAATGCTACGATGAATTATCACAATCAATTAAGATTGTGATAACCCAAATAGAAAGTATAGCTCAATGGCTATGACAAGTTATCACAATCGATTAAAATTGTGATAACCCAAAAGATTATTTGTTTAAGTTATTTTATTGTATACATAATGTCTTATATGAATGTTCAAGGCTGTAATCTCAAAGTAAAGCAGTGTCTCAAGAAATTCAAATAATTGTAAATTATGTGATATCCAATGTTATCTAATATTTAGATTATCTAACTTAATGATTGGAGCTAATTAAGCTCCATATTGGCTTAGAGATATTGATCTCTAAGTCAATTGAATGTAATATTAGAAGTGTCCTAAGCTTGAAAAATAGTAAAGATTTAGTTTTTATATAAGTGACAAAATAATTTATATGTATAATGATGTAATATGAAGCTAGTCATATGCTAATCTTAAGCCACATAATAATTATACTTTACTATGCTTAAGGCTTAGGGTACTAATATGAAGGCTTTTAAGTTGTATGTTCCCTGCACTTATACTAGCCAAACACTTTAGTTAATACTCTCTTCTAAGCATTTTATTTGATTTACATCTTAACGTCTCTATGCTTAAGAAGGTTCAATTAGCTAATTACTTTCAGTATTTAGACTTGGAAGTGATACTAGTAGAGTAAAACTAGTCTACTCTTAAACTTATGATCTTATTAGATCTTCTATCCTAACAAGGCAATACTAAAAGGATGATTATCACTTAAGTTATTATTATCTAGTGCTAGAAGTAATCTTAGCTATCACCAAGTCATGATAAGGGAGCTAAATTTAGAGGTAGGGATACTAAGTCCTAATTCTCATATTGATGGTTTCACTTTAAAGAATTCTAACCTCTTAGCTCTGACTTAGATGATAGTCAACTTATGGTTCTATTCTCCTTATTATTTGCGAACTCTTTTAATCTTAGCTTATTGATTCAGTCTTTCTAGATGATTTTAAGCATCTTACTTAGGATAAGATGAGTAGCTACAGCATACTAAAAGTTTACACTTAACTACTTAGATAAATCTCTAAGTTATATATTTATCATGCTAAGACTATCCATATAATCATAAATAAGTTTCATTTACCACTTAAGCTATTCTATACAATCAAATGAAAGGCACTAGTCTTCCTAAAATGTTATCATTCTAATTATCTAACTAATCTTCTCTTAGATACAACAACTATATTAATGATTACTTAATGTTATTCTAAATATTTCACATGATCTTAGTGTGATCTATATTTTCACTATCTTACCCTTAATGATGTACTCGAAATAATTTATATGACTTTTAATGGGAAAATACAGGTCTAAGTTGAGTTAAGTGTCTAGCCTACAAATAACATTCTTGTTATTACCAAAACTACTAGCCTTACATTATGGCTAAAGTTCTATAAATAGAAAGATGAAACGTAAACTCATTATCTTGAAACTTACTAAACAAAATAGATCTAAGTGGTTCTAGCTCATAGGTTAACTAAACTAGCTAAATACTCACTTGGGAGGTACTATAAACAAGGTTAAATGAAAGGCTACATTTTAGAAATTCTAGTTTTGCTTATGGCAAAATATATGTTAAAACTTGATAAGGAATCTAGAGAGATTAAGGAAAGTTTTTAGTTTGAAAGGAGAATGTTTACAAAGTTCAATTCAAATACTAATAATTATTCCTAATAGAAGCACCTACCATACAACTAAGTGTACCTTAAAATATATTTGCTACACTTATAATGGAAGTTGAATAAAGTTAGGGATTCTCAACCTACACTATCTCTCCTATTATCGAGATTTGTATCACAAGTTTACTAAACTACTCGAAGCATCTAATTCCATAAATCAAAGTTTAATCTCATAACTTAAGATGACATGAAATTTTAATTAACGAAATATGCTTGCTGGCCTAAGTCATAAAGGCCTACACATGCAAGTAATATAATCATAAAAATAATTTATTATGAAGGTTTTGAAGAGCCGAATACCTAATTTATCTAATTGTTGTCCAATCATAATTATTATAACACAAATAAAATCCTCACATTACAAGGAGAAGAAGACACAAAGGATGTCACATTTGGACAACGTTGGAAAATTAGTGTTTTTGGCACTCCTAATTGCAAATAAAAAGTGATTAGGAAAATTAAGTATTTAAATTCTAATTCTGATTTTTATATTATTATCCTACACATTTCTGTGATTTAAAGGACTATTGAATCACCAAGTGCGGGAGACAATTACACATTTGGCTAAGTTACGCCACTAGAAAGATTTGGTTACATCAAACTCATTACACCATTATAAGCAGGTCATTTAATTTTTATAATTTGTTTAAAACTTATAGTATGAAAGTTTAAGATTATGATTATTGTTCGTGCAATGATTTATATATATATATATATATAGTGAGCTATACTTATGTTAATATGATACAAATATAAATAATAACATGTTATTGTTTAATTTCTTTAATTTTTTTTTAATTATTATTATTATTATTATTTTTTTTTTTTTTTTTTTTTTTTTTTTTTTTTTTTTTGTTTTGTTTTGTGATGCATACCTTCTAATTAAAATAATTCTTTTTGAGTGATCCTATAAAATTTAACGTCTCCTAATAAACACTGCATTCTAGTTTTATTTTCTTCCAAGCTATTGTTATACCCTTCTCTGTTCTACTTGAACTTAATGCTAGCTGAAAGAAATGAGATGGACATAAGCTATTTGATTCATTATTAATATATTGATTAGCATTTTAATAATGTACTTGGCCTTAAGTATGCATGCTATTTGTTCAAATTGATTCACATCATTTTATCTTCATCTCATACACCGCTTCTAAAATCTGTTAACTTAGACTTAAGAAATGCATCAAATTGAGAATAATGATTGATTTATTTTTAATCTTCAGAAAATTCTCAGTTAACTGTTAAGTTTAAAATAAGTAAGAAGTTCAAAACAGTTTAGTAAGAACAATCTTAAGTCAAAACTACGATAATTAGGACTTAAAATTGAATTAAGTAAGAAAAGTATAAGTCAGAGTATGTCGAAGATAGGACATTTTAAGCATAAGCGAATATCAAGATATAAATCTAAACTTCAAAAAACTTTTAAATTTTTGTTGAACGAGAATCAATATACATGAAATTGAAAAGTTAGTATAAAACATCCAAATTTAAGTAAGCAGTCTTTTAAGGTGAGACATCTCTTAGTGTACCTCAGATGCATTTTAACTGAATTATTCAACTGTTAGATTAAAACTAGGTAGGGTAGTACATAAACGAAAATCAGTTGGGAGGGAGAAATGACTGCAAACTAGCTGGAGGGATGCGACTACTGTCGACCTCGAGAGAGAAGGCCGGCATGCTGCTCTCGACCTCCAACCGAAAGCAAGGAGACGAGCAGGCGGCTGGACTTTCAACCTCCAGTCGAGAGAGGAAGAGTGGAGCTGACGGGCTGGAGAGCTCACAACATTTAGCCGAGAGAAGGAAAATGAGCTAGAACCTCTCGGCTAGAAGGAGGTCTGTCTCGCCGAGTGGAGGGGAGCGTTGCAGCCACTCGGACGCTCGACAAAGAGGAAGGATGAGGGACCGGTCCTCGAGCTTGGAGGAGGTGCAGGCAGCTCTCGGCCACCTGCCGAGAGCAGAGAGGTCGCAAGCCTCTCGGCCTCCTGCCGAGAGGAAGGAGAGGAGGCTGAATGATTTTTAGATTAGGACTATTTTAGTGAGTTATATAAGCCAAACTCAAATCAAATTCAGCTATTATATGTAAATTGGATAGCTAAAAATTCTCAAAGTCTTGATCAATAGTCATTCAAACTCAAAAAAATACAAAATAGTTACCAAAACAAGCGTTTCAACGAGATGAACACACGCATCTAAAATTATTTAATTTTGATGAGTATTTTATTTTATATTAATTTTTAAGTGAAAAATTTGAAAATTAATTTCGATAAATCTGGAGCTTGAAAATTAGCGAAACTTAAAACATAACATCCTTAATTGATGCATAACTTAAATATACAATGATTTCCAAATTTCGATTTATATTTTTCTTATTATTAGCCTTTGAAGTTTAAACTTTACAAATTTATTAAGAATAATCCGGGATCCCAAACGTGCTCAAACTTTTGCAGTATAAGATGATATTTTTTATAAATTTTTATTTAACTTGAATTGAGATCCTAATTTTAACTTAATTTTAGTAGCGCTCAAAATAAAATAAAATATCCGAGAAATTCAACAACTTCCAAAATTTCCTAGAATATCACTTCTAGCTAATTTGGAGCTGCTGAGTCCAATGGCGAACTTCGTTTTTAATTCTGAGGTCTAAATAATTTAGGTATTCTCAGAATTATCAGAAAACTATGAAATATTGGAAATAGACAAACAATCCTCAATTCACACGAAAATTGAAATAGAAGCTCCTAATATAAATATAAGACTAATGAAAAAAGATTATAGTCAATTAGATTACTAATTAATAGGTAACAATATTATGATTGTTACAATAGTGCACCTGGCTCTCGATCAGTGAGCGCTCTAGCCCACTGCAGCGCGCCATAGCGCACTACAATGCCCAATTTTACACAAACTTTATCTTTTTGTAATGTGTTGACTCCATAGCCCTAATAAAGCAAAAATACACTAAAACCTAAAATTCATTGCTTATAATATTTAGACTTTTTGAACATAGGCTTGTATGGAAAACTTGCATTTGTAGGCCTTCTCCTTATATTATATGTATTGAATCAACGCATTTTTATTTCCTAAAACTTAGGATAACGGTGTTAATTTAATATATTCTTTATGTGGCTTGAAATGTGGAATCTTAAGTTTGAAACATTGTGATAAAATTATTAGGATTCTTAGAAATTAATTTGTTTAGTTAGATTTAAATTCTGCATTTTTAATTTATAAATAAGTACTAATTGTTTTAGATCTTAATTAAAATTAACTTCATTTTCTAGCTAATCTAGCTAATTTAGCATGTGATCTTAGACTAGTATGAATTAAGTCTCGCCAATGAAGATGTGATTTTCTTATCTTAACTTCAAGCTTAATTTCCTTTGATTTTCTCTTATTGAAAGAGACCAATATGAATTGACTTTTCTTAAATCAATAAAATATGATTGATTATCAAATGATCAATTCTTAATAATTATATGATTTCACTCCATGACTTGATTGCTTAAGTTACTATGGGGACCTTGTACTACCCGAAACTATAATCTAGGATTTACTATGGGGAACTAATTCTCCCCACATAGATTGCTCCACAGATGGATCTTCATCCTGACAGAGTCAGCGTGTTGATGTGGAGGGAAGCCCCATCCTAGCATAATGGGAGATGTGCTAGGATGATAGGACCTTACTCTGGCTATAGTACTGTTGAGTACTGTCTTCGCCCAAGTAAGACAAAGGGACAATCAAGCTAGCCTGATCGCTCCTTACCCTATCGATCGAACATGATTGATAAGGAATACAATCACAAATAATTAGGCACCCGAATGAGGAGCCAATTTCTTATGAAAAGCTGGTGAGCTACACGGTCTGGCAACCCATTCAAAATAGTGATCTTCACTGTTTGAACTGCTGATAGGCCTGTTCAATGCCTAAGCTAACATCCTAAAGTTCACAGAGCATACTAAGCAACACATCATGGATTAAACATAAGCAATTAAGCATGAGCTGAGATGTATTAGCTCAATGGTAAGGAGGTAACTAACAGAGAGGAACTATGTGACAATTAAGAATTGGCTGTGTTCTAGAGACTGACCTTGATCACAGAAGATTCCCTAAGCTCTTGGTCAACTTTTGGGGACTTGAACTTCAAGTCATACCCTCTACAGTTCTGATAGCACTGACTAGAGCAGAAGGGCTGACTAGAAAGCAGAAGGAAATGCATGAAGGCTAGAGCAAGCAGAGGCAATTAGGCTTGACTTACCAAGGGCAAACATAGGAGAACATGTCCTTAGGCTATTGGGGCTTAGAGGAGGAGTGGAGGACCGAAATAATCCACGTACTTCCATAATGGAATCCCATTGGGATATGGTTGGGTTTGCTTCGAGGAATAAAAAACTATGGTCCACATTGCCCAAATTAATCCTAGCCATGCAATCCTACTTAACATTAGACAGCTGGATTCAGATCGGGCAAGATATGCTCAGAGCAGTTTGATTAGATCTGTATTACCGCGAAACGATTGGTTTTCGCTGTGATTAAGCTATCGTGTGTTTGGGATTCTGCAGCGGATTTGTCATTGTCTCGATAACCGTCCCAACCAACCGTTGGGATTAAATGGGATTTAAATAATTAAATAAATTATAATAAATAAATTTAATTTAATTTATGACTAAATGATCTCTAAATTTCTCCAAAAATTTCACCCATAACTAATATAGTATAAGGAATTCAAAAATAAAGTCAGAATTTGATTTAGAGATTAATTTAATTTAGGTAATTTTCCAGAGTATTTAATTGATTAAACATAATCAATTAATTCAATCTTAATCCAATGGATCCCAATTATCTAGGATTATGTCCTAATGACAATTAAAATACATTTGCAACTTGATAATAACTTAATTTAGTCTAGAATTAGCAAAGTAATATTCTATGGTTGTTACAAACTCTCTCATTTAAGAATGATGTCGTCCTCGACATCACCTAAGCGGGATAAAGAAAAAGAACTTACAGGAAAAAAATGAGTTTGGAAATTACCATGATTTTCTGAAAACTCGGGATATTTCCATCGCATATCTGTTTCTTTCTCCCAAATGTCTTCTTCTATACTGTGATTGCGCCACTGGATTTTAATCATAATGATAGATCGACTTCTGAGTTAATTTTAATCCTTACCCAAGATCTTGGCAGGCACTTCTACAAAGATAAATATGGCTGCAATTTTAAAGTAGGAATGAAAATGTGATTAGTGGGGTCATGTAGACATCTTCTAAGTGAGGAAACACGAAAGACTTTATGAACTGAAGAGAAATCATCCGGCTATTTCAGCTTGTAGGTGGACGATTTGATTATGGACAGCACTTCAAACGATTCTACAAATCTGGGACTGAGCTTACTAGCGACACCAAATCTGTAAACACATTTCATAGAACTAACCTTCAGTTAAACTAGATCACCTATTTAAAACTCTAACAGACGATGACGAGAATCATGATATTTACTCTAACGATTCTATGTTATCTAAATTCTTTGCTAAATGAGTCAAACCTTCTTGTTTATTTCATCAACCAATTCGGACCCATATAACTAACATCTCCAATTTCAGACCAGGATAACAGAGTATTGCATCTCCGACCATATAACACTTCATAGGGAGTCATCTTAATGCTAACTTAATAACTATTGTTATAAGTAAACTCAACTAGTGAAAGATGATCCATATTGCATCGGCACCTAATTTTTCCCGAGGCAATCCCATAACGAAGTTTATAGAAATATCGAACCATTTTCATTCAATAATTTCTAATGACTTCAACAATCTACAAGCCTTTGATGTTCAACCTTGACTAGATTATAGGCATGACATTTCGCAACAAATTCAGCCACGCTTCTCTTCATACCTGGCCACCAATATGATTGCTTCAGATCTTAATACATCTTGGTGCTACCATGATAAATTGTATAGCCAGAATTGTGAGATTCAACCAAAACTTCTGGGTGCATGAATTTCAGAATCCAAATTCAATTCCCTTGATAGATACAATTTCCATGAAGTTGCAAGTCAGTTCGCCAACTAACTTCAAGATCAGCTTTCAACTTCTGATAATTTTCATCCTTAGTTTGTGAAATTAAAACATCTGTTTTGAAGGTTGGCTCTACTATACTCAAATCTAAAATCTCATAGAGTGGATCTCCTCTTACAAGTGTGATACTTAGTTTACAAAATTCATCTTTTAAAGGACTTAAAACTATCATCACACAAAGAGTAGCACGACGACTAAGAGCATATGCTAAAGACTTGGTTGTTCTATAGCTATCACAAGGAAATAAATGATTTTGAAACTAAAAACTTATCTTATCCTCATCATTAACCTTCATCTCTTAAAGCTTACTCTTAAGATTCTTCCATAAACCTTGTTTATTATCAAATCAATAAAATTTTGTTTACTTCAACTAAAATTTATTTTTCACATAAAGAGAACTAACCTAAATTGAGACTAGTAATTCAAACATTGATTACTTGTTTGAAAGAATTATTCTTCCACAATCAAACTTCATGCTTAAAAACAAAAGGTTTAAGTTATGATAACTAGAAACTCAGGCGAAACCCATTCTAGTAGTTAAGAGCAGGAGCAGAGCCATATGTTCATGTTCTCAAGTCGGTTGACACCAACAACCTGGAGGATGTACTAAATCATACATGGACGATGGCTTGATCAGCAAAATTCTTAGCCATCTTTACTACCACATTCTGATGAGTAAAATCTCTCATTCATGAATGATTTTTAAATCAGCCATCTTCCAAAAAGAAATTACTATATTAATATTTTATTTATTTTGAATATGTATATATTGTCGCATACATATAAATTATATATAAATGTAATAATTGTATTAATAAATTAGAAAAAGATACAATGGGATTGCCAGATTACATTAAAATCTTAAAGATGAAAATTAAAGATCTAAAGGAAATTGTGAACAATCTATAAAAATCATCCAGTGCTAGTTCTAAAAAGCAGTGTACAAAAATAAAACTAAGCGAAAAACAAAATACAAACAAATAAGCCATGGATTATCAGCATTAGCAACCTTGAACTATCTATACACTCCAATCGACGCCATCAGCAAAGCAGCAAGCACTACCTATTGAACTTGCAAACAGAGATGTCCCACTTACCAAGCAGGCATAAGATTAAATCTGCAGCTCCTAGATTTGAGACTAATAATCGCAGAATTACAAATTTTAAGTACAAACCAATGGCACAAAAAAACTAAATAGGTTCCATTCTCCAAAATTTATCTTTTTTATAGCATGCAGAAGACCAGTATATAAAGCAGCATCAAACCAAATAGGTCCAACAATACAACATAAATTAAAAGCCATACAACAATCCAATTAAGTTGACAGCATACAGAAATAGTTAGAATAAAGTAAACACAGCACAACACGATAACAAGTTCAACAACAGATTATAACCTTAAAACCATACCACCACTGCAAATTCAGCAGTTCAACCATGAGCTTAATTCCATAAGTTAGCCACACATCAATAGAATATAACACTGAAAAGGGAGAGAAATAATAAACTTTACATCCCCAGCCTTCCAATTCATATAAATCATAAAGGTTCATAAATTTAACTATCAATTCATTAATATATATAGTTATTATATGAATGTATTTATGCGTAATATTGAAGGATTTTATTAAAAATTTGCAAATTGCAAAGATATGATATGTTGTTGGTACACCCATTCATATAAAATAATATAATATAATACAACCATAAATAAAGTTTCTTATTTAAAAATTAAGTAACTCTAAAAATCCTGATTCTCTCTCCCCCAATTTTTATTTAATATGATCGTAGAGCTTCATTCGACATTTCTTATGATTTACCAACATGTAAATATCTAATAAATCAAATTAAGGAAAAAAAAAAGAAGCAGGTTATTCCAGATACAGCTTTTGGTCCTTTATATATTCAATAACTTGGTCAGAAATCAGGTACTTCACTGAGAGCCCTCTGCTTATACACTCCCTGCAGAGTTGAGAAGAGGCGTACTATTATTATTTCATTGTCACAGCCCGATGAAACAGTGTTAGTACTATTTTCATTATCACAACCTGATGAAACAGTGTTACTTTTCTAGAGTAACATAATTAGTACCTTATTTTTGTTGAACTAATTTGATTCGGTATGATCTCATCCACTGCAATAACATTGTCCTGAAAAGGGCAATTAGCAAGAAAAACAAAAATTAAATAACAAAATTAATTTCATTTTTCACACCTTATTTTCTTGCAGTATTTCATCATTGGATATTAACTGTTCAACATTCTTCCCTTCTCTCCGCACGCATATGACACCAAAGTCCCTGCATATGGTCCTCACCTGAAAAGCAGCACAGGAAATCAACAATGAAACTAAAACAAAAGAGATGCTATCTCTAATGAAACCTTCATAGAGAATTTCTCAATTTATTTTGCCAATCCGACTATGACTACAACAATAGAATATGTGCGTGCAGTAGAATAACAAAAGAAGAAGGTTCAAGGAGTGCCGAATAGGGGAGGAGCTAGAAAGTTTTTTGAGGGAGGGCACCATTTAAATGTTCTAATGACAATTTAGGCCGATTTGACATTCTATTAGTGAAGCTATGCTGTCAAATCAATTTAGTCTTAACTTTTTTTCTCAATTGGCTAATCATATAAACCCATTCTTTCAAACTAAGTAGGGTTTCTATAATTCTTAAAAGTTCTAATAACCATACATTTAGAATATATTCAAAAGAAATTTTAACTTCCATTTTTAATCCTAAAAACTATTTAAAATTTAAAACATTGCATCTTAATACTCAAAACAAAACAATCCCTAAGAAATTTGAGCTGGCATAGAAAGGGTTGGCTCATAATCACAAAGCTGCCAACCTTCAGCTAATCAGGCATTCACTAATTAGAGGGTTGGCTCATAATCACAAAGCTGCCAACCTTCAGCTAATCATTATAGATGCACCAACTACTAACTGACTAGTAAAGCCACCAATATTGGTTAATCCTAAGGTACCCCCTTAAGATTCATCCTGTTTATGCAAGATCTCGCCAGCTCCCTTGTGAATTTAATTTCTAAACAAGTTACCATCCATGTGGGATAATCAATATGCTATCAACCTTCCTTCGACTTTACAACTCTAGATATTACCCAGCTATTGGATGAACCCAATAGAGCACACAACTAAATTCAAGTTGATAAATTAATTAAAAATGGCTTCCTCTGTGAGAGCCTTATTACCTATGCAATTCCTGCATGTTTGAGTTCAAAAAAGGTTGGGTCTTGGAGAAAGTGTATAGATAATCAAGCAAAATAATCTCACAATTGGATGGCATACTTGATTCTATTTTTAAATAATTTCTCCAAGGATCTTAAGAATGGTCATCATTAAACCTTGGCATGGGTTAAACGTTACAAGGCCAGGGCTGGGCCTAAACAATCCAAGTGCATATATAGTATATAACAGTCAAGCGGTAAAGCGAGCCGGGCCGCATTATGTATCCCGGGTCCGGTCAGCCTCGATCTTGGCCTGGGCCATCCCATTAAATATAAAAAAAAGCTATCATATTTTAATAATGAAGTAAAATGAGTCAGGCCAGACCAAGTTTAAGGAAATTCCTTCGTGGCTTTAAGTAAACGATCCAGGCATTTCAGTTATGTAAAGTGGCAAAGCGGCCTGCAACTTTAAGTAAATCTTCTGTGAGCCAAGTCGGGCCAGGCCGGGTTTTAAACCGCGTACCTGTGCTTGCAATATCTTTTGCGAGGGCCAACCCAGCCCGATCTTGGCAACGGATTCCAGATTGCCCAGTATTCATCGGGCCAGGCGGGGAACAGGGTTGTGCCTAGGTCTAATCATCGTCAAGCCTAAATCCATGACTAAATAGTTGTTTACTTGGACTATATCTAATACTTATGCATTTTGGTCTACCACACGCACCTAATACATTTATGAGTAGACCATATACAGTCAAAATTTATGGCCTTCTATTTTGAAGGCATTTTGATCTTAAGCATTGACAACCCTCCCACCTAGAGCCTTTCAGAATGTATTTAATACTTAGGCCTAGGAATGCTTAGTATCAGCCTAAAAATAATCTTTTCATGCTCTGGAAAGTCATCTTTCTTAGCTATTAAGCCTGTTGACGGCATGCAACTTGACCCCACTAAGTCAAGTTTTATATTAAACTAGCATTTAACCATATTCCACCGCTACTGTATCAAAGGCTTTAGCACAATCAATTCTTCCATCATTGCTCTACTAAAGGATAGATTGAGTAAACCCCTGACACATCCAAGTACTTTGATTAGATTAAAATATCAATATTCTCTTCACCGATCCTACACTTACCTGATATTTTTGAAGGTGTTGAGGTTTTTAGGCATATGCAGAGTTAGATAAGGTAGACATCACATTGCTTACTTCACCATGAAATTAAATAAGGCCAAGCAGCTATACTCTACCTATAATTAAGAATTTTATGCATTAGTGCATTTCTTAAAGCATTAGTGACATTATGTGCTTTGTAAGAAGTTCATAATTAATTATGATCAGCATGTTTAGAAGTTCATCAATTCTCAAAGCAAGCTTAATTATCACCAAGCTAAGTTGGTTGAGTATTTTCAAAACTCTTGTTTAAACTTGAAGATTTGACCTACCGTTAAAAACATAGTTGCTGATATCTTTATCTCAAAAAGCAATCATAGTTTCATTTTTTTAATATCAAATTGGTATAATAAATGACTCAAATGCCCAAATTTAAGATTTATGTTATGAACATCATGAGCATCCCCATTCTCTATCCACTGCTTTTGTTGTATCTACTTATTATTAATATAAGGATGAAAATTACGTATGAATTCCTGATAATTGAATTGCACATTGGTGGCATAGGAAGTTATGTAAGAAGGAGCAAGGCCATTGCATACATTGAACATATATTTAATTCGTTTACCTTAATTAGAATGTAAATCCAGCTGTACCTCTTACTACATGTATTGGATATCCAAGACTACAAAACAAAAGCCTTTTTATGTCTCCTTTAAACCTAAGCAGACCTCTCCATAAACTTTAAAATTACCCATGGTTCATAGAGAATATTATAACATTTAAATAATAATAGATACGTTTCTCTAAGATGGCGCATATTACCCTTCTCAATGATGAACAACGCTTCCTACTTTGTCCAGTCATTTATTAGAAAAAAAATTTCCTGGTCTTCCCAAATAATATTGTATCTAACAGAGATGCTAGATTCGCGTCTTATTCTAAGAAAACCCTTTTAAAACTTTTTGACACAAAACTAACATTTTCTTTAGTCTTATGCTCGCAAATAAATAGTCAAACTAAGATTGTTAATCAATCCATAGTATGGTATAGATCAAAAAGGCTTATTGATGTACTTGAAATACTGCAATAAGAATTCTATGTTTAGCACATATATTTGCACACAATTTTCATGCACAATTATACTAGGAGAAAGTAAATAAAAAGTGATATTCACAAACAAACTGCATACAAATAAAAACAAAATTGTTAAGAGAATTTAACATAGGTGATTATGGTTTAACTGAAATTCATTCCTAACATTATATGTCCACTTGACACAAAAAATTGAATGCAAAATCCTATGGCCTTTTCAAAATTCACAAAATATGGGGAAAATGCACATCACATTGATTTGTCTGTTAAGATGCATACTAACTATATGTTTAATTTTAAAGATAATTAATAATATAAATATTTGTTTAACATTGTTAATTTGCAAGATAACTCTTCTATAGCAATGAAGTCATCATAATCAGCAATGAAGTTGTTGACAAATTTATTACTATTTGGGAAAATCAGCCTTCCACAAAAAAAAAAATCGATGAATAAGTCCTAGATGTGAAAGTTACAAGTAAACTCATAGTTCTTGGATGTGAAAGTTATAATCAGCAAACAAATTTTGTTGACAAATATATCATTATTTGGGAAAATCAACCTTCCACAAAAGAAATTTGGGCGAACAAATCCTATAAAAGCTTGTACCAAATATATTAGCAAATTACTTGCACTAACTCCATGAAGTGGAGTTTTTCATACCCATTGGAGTTGATGCAATATAGTATCAAGACATTAAAGTACTTGAGAAGATCACCTTCCATGTCACCATTGAATCTAATCACCCGCCACAAAAAAATATAATGTTTTGAGAATTCCAAACAAAATTTGAATAAAAAATTCAAATTAAGTAATGTGAATTTAACATTTGAAAAAGAACAAATTAAATAAAAGTGCGTCATAAACTTTTATATCAAAAAAAGCAATCCCCATACTTAATGGCCTACCCTAACCCCCCTTAAATACAATTGCCTGCTACCCTTTGTCTATTTTTTCTAAAGACTTTTACCACTTATTCCTCCAATTTTTTTAGTTTTGAAAGAGCAAGGACTGGATATAAATGTTTTAAATTAAGGGGTTGTTTGGTTCCCCGACATTTGAAAAGTTATTAAGATAGCATGTTATTCAGATAGCATGTTATTCAGATAACAGTGTTATTCAGATAACAGGGGCTGTTTGATTCAGCGTTATTTAAATAACTTTGCGAAGGCAACGAAGGAGATCGAAGGTAACCTCTGTGAAGGCAACGAAGGCAACGATCTCTGCGAAGGAAAAGAAGCAACCCCTTCCGTGTGTCTCGACGAAGGCAACGAAGAAGGCAGCGATCTCGGCGAGCGGCGAGAGGGAGTCGGGCAACCTCTGCGACTTTCCGTGCGTTTGGCAGCGACGGCGGCGACGGCAAGGCGAGCGCGTACTGCAGCGACTCCCAACGGCGGAAGCAAGGCGAGCGTGTACTGCAGCGACGGCGGAAGCGATCTCGGCGAGCTCAACGTCGAGATCTCCGGAAGTCGCGCGAAGTACCCTACCTCTCCCAATAGATTGTCTGTAATGCTATCTGAATGTCGGTCGAAATCGACCGACATTCATATAACATTATACGATAGCATTTATGTGATTTTTGAGATATCATTAATTAGATAACATCAAACCAAACAGCTCTTATCTTAGCAACAATTTTAAATAACATAGCATTGCACTAGATGTCAGCGAACCAAACAGCCCCTAAGAACTTACAGAATGCATTGAAATTAAATAATAAAATGTTTTTTTCTTGTGGGCGTGCTCTCTCCTCTATCTACTGGAAACAGAAGCCTCTTCTCCTCACTATTCTCTATTTTCTTCTTTACCTTAAGTCTTCTTCTATGAAATTCAGCCCTTCCCTTTCCTAGGCCACACCCTGCCGTCTCATTATTTTTATTTTTCTCAGAGTAGCTTATTATCTTTAACCACAGCAAGCAATAATGCTATCCAGAATTCTCATTGTTGTCCCACAACATCCTGCTGTCTCCAAACTACTGCAGGAAGTTTGCAGCGCCTGACTTGTGCTGTCCAAAGTTCAGAAAAACAGCATATTTGCCTTAATAATCCAGCACATACCAGCCCTCTCTTGTTCTTCCTTGTCAATTGCATTGATCTTAATTCATCTAACATACTTGACCAAACATTTGCTTCGTGGTTAGCTATGGCAACAAATTCCTGAGCAACATTAAAGCACTTCCAGGTGCTCCAGCATATGAAGAAAATTCCAAGACTTCAGAAAAGGACAGAATCATGCTCAAGTAAATAGCCATGTTCCATAGATTTGTAAGGAAAAATAATCCAAGAGAATACTACATAATTTAAGAAATATATACATAGTTTTTTGAAACTATCGTATGGCAATCAAGTAGCGGTCATCAATACAAAATAATCGTTCTCCATAGCTGTATCTGGCACAAAGATTATGAATATCACTTTATCAAGAAAAAAGATCAATGAAAATATTATGACTTGCCACACCTTTAAATTGTCATACAATAGATAACCTTGCCAGGGCTGTACAACGCAATAACTGAGGATTTGAATTTAAAATTTGGCATGCATTACTACTACCACCCATCTTGAAGGGTGGTACTAACTGTTGAATCATTCTAGCACATGAATCACATCCGAATTTCTTATGATAATAAATTCAAATTCGCATGTCTATCTCAACAATATGTGGATCAGCCACATTCAGAAATTAGTTCTTAGATTAAATATTTGTAGTTCTTTAATTTTATCCTACATAGGTAGGCAACAACTGTTTTCCAAAAAAAGTGTCTATAAAATTTCTATCTTCTAATTATTTGAACTTGCCTAGCACTTATGAACCGATACAAGAATTTGTAACAACAAAACAATAACAAGTATTTATTTAAAAAGAAACCTGATCACGTATCCAAGCCCCAGGAATGCTGAAAGACTCCAACAAATCAGAACCACATAGAAGCATGACTTTAAGTGAATCTACATCACAGATAACAAAAAAGTAATAGAGGACGAACAAATATTAAGATTAAAATTTCTATGAAAATAAAAGTGCCAAAATTATTGTTTCTAAATAAAGTCAAAACTGACTTCTTCAAATACACATTTACCTTGTTTAACCAAGCCATTTTTGCACAAACCACTCCGGATTCTGGATAAAATGGTTAATGTTCTTTGATAGCTGTTTTGGACAGCCTGCGAAAACTCAAGACAACGAATGATTTGCAGCTATTAGATAAAAAATAATGGAAAAAATGGAAAGAGTTACTTAGATAAGTTTCACTATAAACTCACAAATTTTGGTACAATAACTACCATGAATAGATATCGTTTCTACTTGTAAGTAACATTTCGAAAAATATGTGTGGTCTCTTGATCTCTTCATAATCTATTTTGGCTCAAATATATCTATACAGACTAATCCAATACATGAAACCTCTGTGTATAATATTTTAATATTTTATTTATGCTCAATTGTAAGAAATGCAATTTCACCCAAACTACTGAAGTGAGAAAATTTCAGTCCTTTCTATAAATACATCTCTTAATGTAAAAAAATAGATGTCAAGCATATATATGTTCAAGTTTTGATTTCCTTTCTATAAATACTTCTCTCCAAATTCTATTCACAACCTTAGGATGAGCATGAGCTTGATTACCAACAATTTCTTTATTGATAGTATATGTGCTCTCTCTCTTCTTTCAAACCCAACAAGTTACTGTATTCACTTTATCAAAGGCAACGACACCAAAAACTTGGCAAACAAAAATTGTTTCTGGCAAACACAGCTAAAAACTTTCTTAAAGAAAAAACCTAAGATCATCTTCCCGTGTTTAATTGACATTGCAGTTTCCATGTCTAAACGCTCATGTTTAATCAAAAACTAAAAAGGGAGCCACTCCACTACAGGTAAGAATGTATGTCTATTTTTCTTCACTCCCCAATTTGATGATCGAACACTTCAGCATTCTAAACATGACTTCTATTGGGATATTGTCTTCACACAGTATGAGAATCATCTTTGTAGTTCAATGGGTGATGGTGCTTAGCCGTCGTTGTTATCTAAACCTATTTGCATATCAATGGCAGAATATTTTATTAATATCATATTAGGGTATTTCTGCTATAGGTGAGTCCATTATTTAAGAGGGGTACAATCCCAACAGAGCAGCATGCCAGTTTAGTTTTACAATGCTCCCACTAGATGACCTTCCTGCAATTTCTGGGGTGATTGATCTCAAGCATATGGGAGCTTTAACCCTTCAAGTGCATTAGAGGTTTCTTCACATTCATGGACTTTCTTCTTACGCCTAGGAATGGGCTCTCGACTTTGTAGAACTCCGAAAACCACCCCCATAGGAATCGGGCACCTGCACTTATCATGGATCAAATATACTTTTGCTTCATTTTTTGAAACAAGTGCTCAAATTATCGTCAGTGGTTAGAGTAATCAAAAGTATTTTAGACACATTTGCATGCTCCGATCCAGTTTCAAAATGTCTAAGAAGGTCTTGCACCATCAGAAGTGAAAATTTGCTAACTTTTCTTCTTCTGGGGGACATTGGCATTTCTTTTCTCTTAAATTTATTCTAGTATTTTTCTATTTATCCTTTTTATTGATGATCTTTCATGCTTTGAATATGTTCCACACCTAGAAAAGCACTCGTTGATCTCCATTCTTATTTCCAAGAGGCTTCATTTATGCAAGGGTAGTTTGTATTTCATGATCATTGGACCAGCCTTCCCTGATTCCACCATCAAGGGCTTTGGGCTCTGAGTCATGCCAACCTTCGAAGGGGTGATACAGTTCCTGCTTAGGTACCTGTTGACTCTTCGAGCAAGAACATTTTGTATTGTTTATAATACTGAAGAAGGTAATATTTTGGGTGTTGACAAGCCTTTCATTAACTCTGATTCAACATATAGTAGCACTTAGAATACATTTAATGAAGTTTTATAAGCACTCCAATATTTTTTCACATTAATTGACTTCTAAAATTTGCCCATGATCTAGAATTTCACTGCACATTCTGGATCTTCTAGACTGTGCCAAAGCATTCAGAATCAAGCAACTAGCTCTTCAGAGAAGGGAATTACCTTGTCATGAGATGACCTCCAAACTACGTCAGCTGCATGCTGCTCATCAAGGGCTTGAGGAGACCACTTATACAGATATAGAGATTCATGTAAGGTCCTTGGCTAATTTTATAAGATGTATGAAGAATATTTGAGTTCGGCTCTTAGGTCATTAGAGATTCATCATGTCTTTTAGAAACATCTAACAAAGTTCAACTACTATAGCAAAGGTTCAGATATCTCTTGAAGCAAGTGTCTAAGGCAAGTCGAAAAGCAACTATGACAGAGGCCAGCTTTGCTGTAGACTCTTCTCAAGTCTAAACTCTTTAGGAGACACTCATCTATCAGTCAAAAGCTTACTAATCATTTCTTCAGTAATTGAGAACTGTTTGCGCCAAACTAGATGTTTTACTACAATATTTTAATGGTACTTGAATCCACCTAGATATTATTCGCACTCACTTTCTTTAGGAAAAGTCATCTTTTGATTCAATATCATCCTTATCATTGTCATCATTCAGTTTTTCTTAAATTATTTCAGAATTTTCTTTTCTTTGTTAAAATTTAGATGCATACAATCATCTAAGAAGATACACTATTACAAAAACACTTGCTAAGCCATTGGTGTTCAAAATATACAAAAATCTTCAAACAAATTAGGAAACATGTGCGCAAAAAAAAAATTGCAATGTGATGCTCGAAATTGTAAAATTTACCTCCCATGGATCTACCATTACAAAGGAAGAGCTTTCGCACACAAGTTCACACATTTTCACTCGATGAACAGCTGGCAACAAGCCCTGTTACTATACTTAAACGGTGTTAAAAAAATGTATAGGAATTCATGCGTTGAAACAAATGAGATGCAGCTGAAACTTTCAATGAAAAGTCAGATACTGACAATAAAATTAGCCTAATCAATGACACTAGCATAACATACCAGCACAAAGTCTTTGCTTAAATTTGTGAAAAAACAATTCAAGTCCAATAACTAAGCATCAATCACACTGACCAAAAATGCAATAAAAAACGAAAGAGCATTCTTATAAGCATGATATTTCACAAATTCACAATATTTAGTTTCCTGAAAAGGCAATTCAAACCAACCTATTGTGATAAAGCAAGTGAGATGACAGTAACCTAATGAGTCATCTAGAATCCACATTATTATATTTTCCTATTTGGATGACAAGAAAAAAAATGAAAATCCCTTAAAGATTTTCTTTTGCATGACAAAAGCTACTATTCGTAAGAGAAAGTTGTTTCTACAAATACAAACAAATAGCAGTTCCTAAAAAGGCAACACTAATCAATCCATTGACGTAAGACTTATATGACCGACAGCCTTGAGAGAAGTTTACTTTCCAATCTTCTATTTTTAGTTTGCATGGCAAACAATTATATTAAGTTTAAGAACGGTTAAGTTAATTTCTAGATCAATTTGGTTTTGGATTATACACTACAGATGATGACTTTTAATTTTAAATATTTAGATCAATACAGAAGAAAAAAAAGTTAAAAACTAGAAAATAAATTTAAATTTTAACCAAAAATAGAACCATCAAATTAGAAACCAAACTAAATTAATAAAATATGATCGGTTTGATTTTTTTATTTTAAACAGGTAAGGTGCACCCCAACAAAACCCAATGTATTTTCACATATACATATACAAAAAATACAATACACACCTGCAAAGATAATTAGATAGAAGAGCTACAACACTATGCCTTTTATATATATATATATAAAATTAACTTTTCCTCAAACACCTCTCTTCATCTATTTTGAATTGTAGCCACAACATAAAAATAATTAATCAAAAAAGATATGTTTTATCCTGCATCTCCTTAAAATCCATAAAACCAAATGTATTTATGTATTCTCAGTCAAATTCATTATATTAAAGCCAAGTTAATCCTTACTTATATTACCGTGTTCTTATAATAAAAACAAATCGATTGGGACCATATATGGCTTGATTCGTCACACCCCATTCATTCACAATATAATTATGGCGACGTGAAGATGACGGTGTAACATCGAGCCAAATTTGAGACTCAGATGCAATTTTGCGATATCGGATAACGAGGGAGAGTTATCGGATCCACGCTATTTCGGCCGTGATTAAATGGGTACATGATTTAGTTCCAGCGGTGGTTATATTTGATTTAATTTTAATTTCATTTCCATTTACTTATATATGCGTTTTTCACTCAAATTACCTAAAAGTCGCTTCAATTTAGAGAAAATTTATAAAACTCAAAAATATGAAAAATTTAAATTTTTAGTAAATAATTTATTTTATATTAATATTTAAGAATTCAAATTTAAATAGTTCCTAATAAAATCAAAAAAATTTCAAGAAAATTTTATAATTTCTCAGAAAGATATAGTATTCACTTCTTCATTTTACTTTAAGAAATAATAATTTCCTCATAAAAAAAATTAAATATCAAAAATACATATTTGCTAATATTCCAAAATAAAATGCTCCTATTGAGCCAGGCCATTACATCCTTCCACAAACATACCAACTTTATCATGTGAAGCTCCAACCCCTGTATAGTACAGGCTTAGCTTATATCAAACAAAGCTAAGCTAGCTTAAGATGCCAAGTGAGCTATGTTGTTTTGCTTGTAAAAGAAGATATGATTGACTTAAGCATGAAATTATTTGGTTCAGCTTCTATCGGTTTAGCTGCTTGAGGAAGCGGTAGGAGCCATCTCAAGGACCTGCAGCGATCGACCAACAGCATAGGGGGAGTGAGAGCAAGGGATGAAAAATATCAAGGGTAGCAAGGATAGGCGGCTAATCGATGGTGGTGGCTAGTGGAGGCAACCATATAGACAGCAGGTGCAGCAAGTGAGGGGGGTTGGCTGCCACAACATACGAGAGAGTCAGGCACCGCATTGGACAAGGTTGGACAATGGCCGTAACAAGCAAGAGGGCTGGCAACCGCATCAAACAAGGAGACCCGACAACATTACTAGATGAAGTTTGGCGACCCAATGCAACGAGGGGAGAGCGGTAGCAAAGATCACCAATGGTCGAAGGAAGTAGAGGGTGGGGGCCAAATGGCAAGGCTAGGGGTAGCATGTGAGGGAAGCGGCGGTAATCAGGGGTGATGACAACCACCGAGAATGGCAATATTGGGTGAGGTTGTCGATGGAAGCTAGCAATAGCAGTGAATTGAAAGCACATTCAATCGAGGAGGGCGACAGCAGTGACAGGGATTGCTAGTAGGTTGTGCTAGTTGGTTGATGCTATGGGGTCTAGGCTAATCTGGCTTAAGCCTACTCAGCTGAAGACTTAGATTAACAGTAGTCTAAGGGGCTAAATCCTTAGGCTGGGCTTAGTTTAGATGCTTAAACTTGGGCGCAAAAATACATATTCGGTTGCTTAGCTAAAGCCTTGTTTATGCTCCAGCCTAACAAGCTCCCTATTCTCCAATGCTCATGATCCATTAAAAAAGATGACATCAATGTTACATTTCAATAGTCAAGCATTCCCATTACATGGCACCTCTCCAACCACCTCTTGATTTGCACCTTTGAATTTCTGTTGTAATCATTGTCATTTTCTTCCACATTGATATTATGTAATTATCTTCCCTTCCGTAACAAAGCCATAATCTAAAACAGGTCAATATTTTCCTCATCAATGATTAAGGAGCACAAGATATTTCTAATCATAAATTATTAATTTGATAAAGTAATAACGGAGAATTTTAAGAGTGTTAAACATGTATTCATATTTGGAGGCAAGAAAACAGTCTCTTGGTTGAATAGAAGTTTAGTTAACAAAACAATAAGCAATTTCAAAGATTTCTTTTTAATTAGGTTTTCCCAAAAATGTTCACCTCGGTCAATTTGATAAAGGGGGAAAAATCAATGAGAAAGAGAATCGGTAAGCAAGAAAATGAAATCCATATTACAGGATAAACAAGATGCCTTATGCATGATCTCGTTTCTTGATCAACTAATGTAAGCGTTTCTTTACTAACAGATTATTTATATTGATCTTGCTTTCTTGTTCAGTTCAAGTTGCTCAATATCTAATCAAGAAACAATTACAAAACAATCAAATAATCCATCAAGGGAAAATCTGGGTGCAAGTGCCATTCTTATTAAAAAAGAAAAAGCATATGCCAATAAGGTTAGATTACAATAAATAAAAAAATCAACAAAGAGGTAAAGGCCAAAAAAAAACTCCAAAAAGGCAAATGAAAACTGTAATTTGGACTAAGTAAAATATGTGTCACAACATATAGAGGACTATTGAAATCTACGAATTATTCATCAAAAGCATTCTGGCTGGCTAGATAAAACTACAAGCAACACCTTTAAGAGATTTCACTTGGGAGAAATTATTTTATGGTAAAGATACACCAAATCTTTTCTATGATTTCCATGCATCACGTAATCCATCCTTAGTCTTAAAAATCATAAATCATGCTATTTTTAGTGTACTCTTTTCTCCAAAAGAATTGATAAAGTTATGCAATAAATTTACTATAGATAAATGCTATTTAATTGATTAAGAAGCACAATGGGATAATGAAGATGATAGTGCATTAGAAACATTTTAAATTTAATAACTTTAACAAATGGTCTAATTATAGAGCACATGTAATGTTGACTGACAGATAATCAAGTACAAGTAGAAAAAAATTAACTAGATATAGAAGGAAAGAGACCTTTTTCTTGTAAGCATCATTCGTAGGTGACATGTAGCCTCCCAGTACATGATATCCAGAAACATTTAATGCATCCCTTGCAAGCTCTAACATAAAGCAAATAATGCTAATTGTTTAAAAGAGCAGCGTGGTTTAAATCACCACAAGAATCTTACTAAACATATGCAAATAATTCATACAAGCAATACATATTTATATAAATGTGAAGATGTAATTGCAAAACGGTATACAAGATAGAATGCTAGAAAAAACTAATTCAACAAACCAATTATGGACAATGAACTCAGCTGATAAAAACTAATATCATGTATGAATAATACTGAAGCTGCATCAAGCAAAGCAGTTGATGACTATCACAAAACTTACAGATGTTAGAATTATAAATGCTAATTGCTATCAACAAATTTTATGACAAATCGAGCTCATTTTCTTAAGAAGAGCAAATCCCCAAGTACCCATGATCAACTGAGCCAACTATAAAATTTTCTAAAATCAAACAACTTTTAATAATGCAATATTGCGGCTGAATGATTTGGTCCTCTAGACAATTCCAACAACTCAAAACATAAATCTAAGCATGCAAATGATTCAAACCAGACGAGCTAGAAAAGTATGTCCTTCCTGAAAGTGCATCATCCTTCACATGCAAAGGAGTCTAGCAACCCAAAAGTCAAGTATCGGCTGCAGTTGCATTATACTGAGAATTACATCCTTAAATATGTATTCTTTATATGATAAGTAATGTATGAAATACTAAAGCATAATATCAACATTCTGAGCTTTAAAATCATCATATGATAAGCATGGCACCAAATATTGAAGCATAAAAACAACATTCCAAACTTTCAAAAGTACAAGTGAAAAGCAAAATAAGAAATCGTAAGTAATCATCATCTCTTATCAAGGTGAAATGGCATTATAAGACATTATTTTCAGAAAATAAAAATTAGGTTGCCAACATATATCAATAACCAAATAGTATGATACAAGTGGTAATATCCCAATTTCAAAAACACCTAGAAACAACGGAGTATATAAGAAACTCACCAAACATGCGCATGTGCATGTATGTTGGAGGATTGAAGCTTCCAGTGGATACTATAACGACAAGGTTACAATCCCTGACAATTAAATAAAAAAACACATAAGGCAAATAAAAATAAGAAAACTGTTCTCTATTAGTGTTCATATAGGTTGATAAATTTGCATATTATGCATGCATAATATATGTATGTAATAATATTAGAAATAACACGATTTTATGTATTTTCCATATTTTAATAAAACAATATGCTCATGTATTGATAAATACTCACTCATCTACTTGGTTTTGATGTATCAAATAATTATAATAATTTTTTGTTAAATTAAATAACTTGAATTTTCATTAAGAATCTATAACAAAATTCATATATCAAGCACATGTACCAAAGCCCATTTAATACCTTAACTTATTTTACTAGGTTCAGTAAAAACTGTCAGGAAACTTACCGCCAGGAAGAAGGCAAATTTTTCTCATTCGAATTACAGCAAGATATATAAAGAGATCTACATTAATGAAAATTTCATCATCAACGGGATTTGATTTATTCAAGCCTTGTGATGTCAATTAAGAGATTAAAACAAAAATAGAAAATGCAAAATGATGCAGAAAGGTTCAAAGATTTCCCGTATCTTAATTAACAAAAAATTACAAGATACTAAAATTTAAATTAAGTAAATGTTGGGGATGCCAAATCTTAAGACGATTAGGCTCAGGATTTAGTAAGCAAAAGTAGATAAATCCAAATGGGTATGCGGACTTATCCACTTTTAAGGAACTGTTTGCTATACAGTAAGCTAAATCCTGCTTGGTAGGATTTAAGTATTTGAGGTTTGAACCATCCTAAATCCTTAAAAAATTTTGCTTGGCAAACAGTCCCGAAATATTTTAAATACAAATACATCAATCGTACACCCAGTCAGCTAGCAGTGCTTGCATGACCTATTCTCTAAACCAAAAAAGAATGAATGTATTTACTTGCTTGGAGTTATGGAAGACCTAGTTTCCATAAATGGCCCCAAGAACAACTTATCCAGCGGGATAGTAATATTCATGCCCAAAATTACATACAGATTCAACTAGAAGTGTTATCTAATAAGAGATTATAGTTGCCCTCCTTCATGCCTTGGAACCAAAACCTACACCAAGAAATGCAACATAAAGTTAAATTTTGAAATGGCTGAAAATAAAACAAAATTAAGGATTTGTACATAGGCTGAGAATATATATGACAATATTAGCATAACCCAAAAAAAAAATCAGTTTCCTGCTGGTGGATCGTACTCTGCTTAATAGTGAAATATTGTAGTTAGTTTTCCTGTTAAAAATAATCAGATCTATTTTTAAAATACATGAAAATTTTGGTTTCCTTCAACACCAACGCTAGCCTGATTTCAGCTTCAGAGCTTAAACTCATTTCTCATAATGGGTGATAACCCAAGTTTATTTTAACAAAAGAAGTGTTTGGGTGGTAAATTCCAATGTGATGAAGAAAAGTTGTGAAGGTTCAATACCATGCTCTTGGGAATTGTTTGAAATAAGAAATGGTAAAAAAATAATTGAAAAGGTTGTTGGTTGTTTAAGAGGTATGAACATAAAACGTAGCGGGAAGTGTGATTGGAGTATGTGTGGCCTAGTTCAACAATGTTGTGATGCTTTCTTTCAAAATCATTTTGGGTAGGGGAGTAAGGAGTGGAAAATTGGTGGAAATTGTTCAATTCATCAAGCACAAGTGTAAATAGATTGTAGTCTCCACAGGCATGATATTAAAACTTTATAATGGGCACACTAATAGAGTTTTTATAACTGATTTAAATGAAAGAAACAACTTAAAAGCACCAAAATTACAAGCAAATGAAGAGACCATGTAAATCGTGTACATACATCAATGAAAATGATATAATAATAGACTTTTTGAAATAGAAATCATAAGTACCAAACCCCATACAGCAAAGTAAATAAGTTGGAATTGTTTGGCAAATTTTGTGGAGGGCAGAAAAAGGAAACGGTAACTCTTGGCTTTATGGAAAACCGTATATAGAAAATAAATGTGGCTGGCAGATAAGTTGAGCCTATGGAAATTTTGTTAAAAATTTGGTATAGTAGGATGACCAAGATGTTCATGCAATATAGTAGATGAGAAAAAGTCATAGTGTACGAGCACCCAGCTTGTGGCCAGAAATAGAGACCATGTTTGGTGCTACCCTGGAGTTCTTGGTTGGTGTCAGTATCCTTGCTAAGCCTTGATGAGAAAAAGATGGTAAAGTGAACACCATTGCCTCTTGTGAATTGTTGAATGGAAAGAAAATTGCATGTAATGTTAGATACGTATGCAATTCATAAACAAGCATTTGTAAAAATATTGCAAAAATAGAAGAACTAGTGTGTTGTATGTGCAAACTTGGGTGACAGTTTGTGTTATGACTGTGGAGACCAGCGCGCTGTGGCGCGCTGTGGTGGGCCGTAGCGGCAAGCCCCCAAGAAGCGGGCGCTACAGCGGCAAGCACCCAAGAAGCGGGCACTACAGCGCGCCGCAACGGCAAACACCCGAGAAGCGGGCACTACAGCGCTCCGCAGCGGCAGGCACCCGAGAAGCCAGCGCTATTGCGCGCCACAGCAACAAGCACCCGAGAAGCCAGCGCTGCAGCGCACCACAGCAGCAAGCACCCGAGAAGTCAGCACTACAGCATGCTACAGCAGCAAGCGCTACAGCACGCCCTAGCGCCTGGCTACCCGAAGCCTCGGCACTACGGCACGCCGTAGTGCCCGGCGGATTTATGCTCCGGTTCAGGTTTTGCCCTAAGTAAATTTGGGGGTATTTTAGATCATTTGGGATCCAAAAATGAGCTGGATACTTATGGGAACATGTTGGAGGAGTTTTCCATGTTGGCATTTCAGTTTGAGAGGGCTTTGGCTGCTGTGGGAGGAGATTCTAAGGAGGAACCCTAAGGGAGAGCTACAGTGCAAGAAAGCTCTTGCATGTTGAAGAGAACACTCAAGGTGGTGGTTGTTACTTCTCCCCTTCATCCTAGCGTAAGGGCTAGTATTTCTTGAAGAGATTAAGCTCTTTGTAACTCTGTACTATTCGTTTTACATAGTGAAAATTTCTGTGTGGTGTGGCTCCTTAGTTTTTCTCATTCTTGTGTTTTTCAAGTAAAATCTGAGATTGTTTGGATGTGTGTGTTGTTGTGTTGCATGCATGTGCTGTGATTCCTTTTCTTGTTGTTTTGTGATATTAATTTTGCTTGGTGACCATCAACGCAACCCCGGTCTTCGATCGAGTGCGCTCTAAACCGCTTTCTCTGCGGTGTGCTCGATGAAAGTTTTTTACTACCAACACTTGAACTTAATTGTTGTCTTAGTAAGGTTCCCAATTTTGTTGGTTTAATATATGTGCTAACATGCGTGGCACTGGAAATGGAAAACCATAGGTCAAGTTGTGATTGTATAGTGGGGAATCATAAATCGATTCGGAGTGATGAAAAAATTTATAGTGGTGATATTGATGGCGATATGACCCATGTGGTTGCAAAGATGACAAATAGTGGGGAATTATCAATTGATTGGGGGTGATGGAAAAACTTATTGTAGTGATAGCAATTGATGGCAATATGACCCATGTGGTTGTCACGTCCTCGAGCGTGAGAGAATCAACCATACTCACAAAAGGTTCCATGTGGGAAATTTTTGCTGATGTTATCATAGGAGTTTAGAGAGTGGCAGTGGGAGAATAGTTGGATTTGAGGAGTGGTTGTGGAGGTAAAATTGGCATTGGATAAAAAAAGTGTTAGCTATTTCAATAATTAGATAAAGGGTTTCATGATTTAGTAGAATTCCAATTAAGTCATCCAGTGGTATGGGATTCAAAACAAGTAGTAATGGAGATTGAAATGAATGGATTAATCAAGGCCAAGTGCACTTAGTAATCTTAAAAGCATATGTTGATTGGAGACTAGCAATTCTATAGAAATAAGGTAATGGGCTCTATCTTTTGCATAGTGGTCAATATCTGCCATAAAAAGGGGCCTATTTGAGGGTCCTAAACTGTCATTCAAACAGTAGGATGTATATTTGTGTTGATGAGGCAAATATTGTGGCAAAGGCATTCCGCATAGATTGGGCAGTGTTTTGCTTAAGCACTTGCACAAGAATGGGTTCATTCAAAGAAGAAATAATTCAAGTAAGAATCAATTGATATTGTTTTGGCCATGTGATGAACGCAAGATTAGTGGAGTTGTCGAATAATGTTGGTGATGTTGTAGAATCATTAACAGGGTCTAGAAGATCAAGAGCTCAAAATTTGGTATAAATTGGATCATCATTATGGGTAATTGTGCTTATGGAGTTTGACTTCGAGAAGATGATGTATGTGTCAAAGAATTGATAAGATCAAGAGGGTTTTGGAGGTGGCGTGTGATTGAGATATAGTGTGGTTTAACAAATGAAAGGGAACATAAATTGAGGTTTATCAAAGGCATTTCAGTATGTTGAACTTGAGAAAAAAGTTAAATAACTAAGATGTGCGATATTTAATGTGATGGGGATATGAAACAGAGATGATTCATTAAGTTTCGGTTGATCAAAAAATGCAAGTGAATGCAAATGAACTGGCTAAAGGAAGAATATTTAACTAGAGACAATGACTAATCATGGTGGGTTGGCGAACGTGCAAGAAGTGATGGCTACGTTAAGAAAATGGTGGCTACAGTAAGAAAAGGTAAATATTAATTTTGTTTCTGCATCGAACCATGTACAATACTCATACATGCGAGAATATATATAAAGCAATTTTAAGGCCTAGATGCCCTCATGTTTATGCATGGAAGCCCAAGATGACTCGAGTAATTATGCGGCATTTCTCGAAAGCACTATTGTAGTTATGTTGCTAAATGCTACTCTGCCCCTAACTCTAATGCAGTTAATCAAAATGGTAAAGAGTCGTTTATTAGATATTTGAGTGTTGGGAACTCAAATTTTAAAGACCAAGTTGGGCGTATAACATTAGAATTTTAGTGTACAGTGGATAAAAAATTCAAAAAAAAAAAATTGGAATATCCAATAAGAAGTCATCCAAATAAGTGTCTCAAAGCAATCAAAACTTTCTTATTAAATAAAGTTGTTCCTGCATCTAAATACTAGTAATAGTTTCAAGAAAATGAAATTTAAAAACGTTATGCCAGAATCATTCTCCATTTACAGTGAGAAGTGAAAAAGAAAGGGATGCAAATAATGGAATCAATTACTTTTGTTACATGGATCGCAAATTCACACTGAAAATTTATATACTAATGAAACAATTGGAAGGTGGAGAAATTTTGCATCAAAACGTTAAGATTAAGACTTTCCAAATACAAATTTAGGATAAGAAACATATATCGCATGCACAAGATCAAACTCTTAATTCATAGACCATCAATTGCATCATTTTGATAAAGCTCGAATATATGAAAATTATGATCCAAAAAACATAATTATCATCCAAAAAAATTTGCATGTAACATTTAAAGCCAATAAAACTACAAGACAAACAAAAGTCTCATGGAATCAAAGACTAAATTACAAGCATTAAAATATATTAATCACGCGCATAAAAACAAGTACTTAAATTGAAGAGAAAAAATTCATGTGCCAAAAATTCCTCCATCTATACTTAATTCTCAATCAAGAATTTCAAAGATAACTTCCCCAACATAGTTTGGTTCTTATCAATATTAGTTTGATTTGTCATTCAAGCACATAAAAAAAATTTTTTGACAGAAATTAAATAGTATAATTGTCAGAAACAGATATTCATCATAGTGCATGATAGCATGTGTCCAAGTTGCAAAAGCAATACAAAACAGTAGCCAAATAATAAATGAACAGCTGAAGTCACAATCCAAGTTCAACATCCCTAGAGAAACAGAACCTATTGAATGCTAACAACAATATAGCCTAATAAAATTCAATAGAGAATGGCATCAAGCAACTTTACACACCAAGCCTTAGTCCCATTAGGTGGGGTCGGCTACACAAATTTTTTGTTTCTAAGCCCCTCCCTTGAGTTCCAAATGGAATAGATCCTTTCTAATGGTTTATTCCACTGTTATTTTTTATCATTTTCTCACTTTTGACATGGGAAAAATTAATATACTTAATCGAACAATCTACACTTATATGTTCAAACCATCAAAGGTGGCATTCTCTAATCATATCCACCGTAGGAGCCACACCAACCTTATTATGAATGTACTCATTTCTCATTCTATCCTTTCGAATATGTCAACTTATCCACCTTAGTATCCTCATCTCTATAACACCTAACTTATCAGTAAGTTTTTTCTTGGTTGACCAACACTCGACCCATATAACATAGTGTCATATAGCTACTCTAAAATTTTCATTTAATTTGTGGGATTTTCCTCACACAACACACTAGATGTGTTTTTCCATTACATCCAAGCTGTTTGGATCCTATTAATCACATTGCTCTTTATTTCATCATTAGACAATTGAAACAAGGTATTTGAACCACTTGTCCTTGTTCACAAGGTCCTCAATAGTTGTCATCGACAAATAATATGCACTAAGAAATCTCCTCTTGAATGTGCTCAGTAAGATATTCATAATTAACTCAAAAAATATGAGCTAAAAGCAGAGCCTTGATGTAATCCAATAGTAACATGAATAGCATTAGACAAGCCACCTTGCAATCGAACACATGTTGTAGCCCCATTAATATATCTTTAATGATATTAATATATGCTACACATTTTTTTTATCTCCAAAGCTCTCTAATGAACTCTTGGAGCTCTATCATAAGCCTTTTCAAGATCAATAATGGTTAAACAAAAATCTTTTTTCTCTCAATTTTTTCATTAAACCTTTGGGTAATGTTTGGATTCTATGAAAAATCTATATAGTATAAAACCAAATTAAATTTGTGAAACACACATATCCCTTCATAATATGTATTCAATTACTCACTCCCAAAATATGACACATTAACTTAATTCACTTAATTTGCACAAACTCGCACATCAATTTTATTTTTGCGAAAAAGCATAACAATACTCTTTCTCTACTCATTTGGCATCTTTTTAGCCTAGAAGATAACATTATACAGCTTGCTAAGCCAAGAAATTCCTTCTTCACCAAAACAGCCACACAGTGATAGGGACATCTGATTCCACCACTTATTCATTCTTGATCATCTTTAAAGCATTCCAAATCTCAGATTTACTAACATTCCAAATCAAAGTGTGACATTAATTTCAAAGGTATTAAGCTGATACATTAAATGCATTGGAATCTTCAATAGAAAGTTTAGTAAATAATCCACATCTATCAAGATTGAATATTTTTATCCATAAAAAATAATTTTGATCATTATCTTTAAAATATTCTACTTGAGCCAACCCTGTAACTTTTTTTAATTTTTTTGTTTAACTCTTAAAAATGTATCTCTCTCAACAATTTCTAATTTATCATATAAATTCTCAAATACAATAATCTTAATATCACAAATAATTATTTTGAATTCACCACAAGCTAATTTATATTTTTTCCAATTTTCAACATCCATACATTTAAATCATTCTTTAAAGCATATTATTTATTTATTTGAATATCTTAAATCCACCACCAAAGATCTTTACTATCAGGTATTCTCCCTTTTAATTTACCAAGTATACTCAGTTAAAATATGAATACAACTAGCAATCACAATTCACATAAAACTCTCATTGTCTTCACTCTCAAAATCTCTGTCCAATTTTTAAAATGTCACTCCTAAGAAATTATATTACTTTTTTTAAGTCAACCATCTAATTTTAGAATATATTTTCGATTTAATATTATTTTTCTTACACCTTATTTTCAAAACTAAAATAAATAATCAATTTTGGTTCATCAAACAAGCACCTTGAATTTTCTTGTAATCCTTACAATATAAATAATCTCTTTTCTTTAAGAAAAATTAACTAATCAAAATTTTAAAAGTCCCATTTTTGTAAGTGATAAAATTATTATCTTATTTTTAAAGGGTTGTTTGGCATAAGAAAATCTGAGTATAAATTCATTTGATTAGTGTAATTTAATTATTTTACTTCTATTGGGTTGTCTATAAAATTTATGCAAGAAATCTAAATTTTAATATTTAGAATAAATTAATCTACTGAGTATAGTGCTCCAAAAATAATTTATAGGATGAGATTACCCCCGAACTCTTTTTCTACATTTTGTTAAAAAAATTGTAAGAAAAACAAAGAAAAAAAGAGCACTATATTTTATCATCTATTGGAGAGGAAAAAGGATAAAATTCTTTCAATCAAACATGATTACAGGATCTTATTTCAAACAAAAAGTTAAGAGCTTTCTTATACAGGACTAAATATACCAAAAAAATAATATTTCTTTCTGCTTTTATCTTTATACTCACACACATAACGATGAGATGAGAGCTGAATTCATCATAGCAAAGTTTGAGTGGCTCAAATAGAGAATTAGATTAGAGAATGTGGTAGGTCAAATCATACTAAGCATAGATTATTTGATGCCCTTATTAGAAAAACTTAAGTATATGAAATTTTTCCTATGTTAAAAAATGAAGGGAAAGACAAAAATAAAGAAAGAGATTGTTATAATAATATTCTTTGTTTGAAACATAAGTAGGGCTTCAACAAGGCTCCATACCTTATTACTACTAAAACTCAAAAAGCACAAAGCATACATAAACATATTTCCAAACTAAATCTTAGCCTCCTCAAAAAAAACACAATTTTGCATACAATTGGCTCTGCACAAGAGCATAATAGATTCATAAACTACAAAGAAGAAACTTTTTTCAAACGCTAGTAGCAAAACAGATCCCACATCCACATTGCTAACAAAAACAGATTTGCGATGAGAAAATACTCCGATCTATCCACAGAATTTTAAATACAATACCTTATCAGAAATTTAAAAATTTTGAACATACATTGAAGCAAATTGGAAATCTTGAGCAGATCAAAATATTTTTTAAATCTGCAATTTCAATGCAATCTAAAGTGTTGTTTTTGAAATTCAATCTAAATCTGCATTTTCAATCCAATCTAAGAAAATACTCCCATTTAAAAAAAATGTAATCTGCATTTTCATTTCAAGAAATATGTCTTTGAAAATCTTGAGCAGATCGGGGTATTTTCTAAATCTGCAATTTCAATGTAATATAAAGTGTTGTATTTGAAATGCAATCTCAGGGGTTGTTTGGTTCACTGACATTTGAAAATTTATTAAGATAGCATATTATTCAGATAACAGGGGCTATTTGGTTCAGTATTATTTAAATAACAAATGTCAGTGTTATTCAGATATATGTTGTTTGGTTCAGTGTCGTCATTCATGTTATATTACACATGAGGTAAAAATAACCTCACAAAATGGTCTAGAATTAGGCTTTTGACTTTCTTTTTCTCATGTTATATTACAAAAAATACAAATTGAGAAAAAATAGGAGACAGCTTTTCTATACGCATGATCAGGTATCTCTTAAAAAGGGTGAATACTCTCCGGTTACCTTGAGCAGCCGCCGCAAAATGGCGGTGAATCCTCTGCCTCAGCTTTGGCGATGATCGAATCCGCGGTGAAAACCTCTTGCGTCGCCTTCGGCCTTGGCTAAATCGGGATTCGGGAGCGTCGCCTTCGTCCTTGGCGAGAGCGAGAATCGGGAGCGTCGTCTTCGTCCTCGAGCGAAAATCGGAGCGTGCTAGAATCCGAGGGAAGCAAATACCGTGGCGAATATTGCCTGCGATGTTACAGGCATGGCTTAGGCTTTTGACCTTCCGTGCGTCTGGCAGTGACGTCGGCAACAATGGCGGCAGCGATGGCAGACGAAGCAAGCGAGCGTATGGCAGTGACGGCGGAAGCGATCTCGGCGGCTAGGCGTATAACATTATAGCAATGGCATTTATGTAATTTTTGAGATGTAATTAAACCAAATAATTCCTATCTTATGAACAGTTAAATAACATAGCATTGCACTAGATGTTAGCGAACCAAACAACTCATAAATCTGCATTTTCTATCCAACCTAAGAAAATATTCCGATCTAAAGAAAATGTAATCTGCATTTTCATTTCAAGAAATATGTCTTTGGGCTGAGAGCTTCCGTCTTCTGTGCAAATTAGCAAGTACTTCAGCAATTTGGCGGTAGATCGAAAGAAACTTCAACATTCCACTTGGCTGATAAGCACACCACTTCCACGACAGGATTAACCGAGGGTCAAGAGGTTTTGGCAGAACTACGTAAGGGTTTTATTGAGAAATAGTTCTGGCAGAACTATAGAGTAGAAAGTACTTCAGCAACTGATGAATTAAAGTAGATCGAACACCTCGAACTATCCCTACTGCTAGAGCATTAGAGATTGAAGAATTATATGATGAAAAGCCATCAGATCACACGATTTTGGTGATTTGCTTGAGGCTATGAGGGATCTCGTCATAATCGGAGCATAGGAGTGGTGAAGATCAGAGGATAACAAACATATCGCGCCTGCAGAGGAGAATATTGCATCAGCAGTAGAGAAGATGGCCATGAAAATCTTGACAAGCTTCCTGCCTTCAGCGGCAGAGAAGTCGAATTCTGCCGACTATCCCGATTTCAAGTATGACCATTGTCAAGGTATGAGGTACGAGAGATTCAATTAAGGCTAATTTAATCTCCGAGCAGATTAAGAGTTTTCCTGAACTAGTCAAAGTCTCCCATCTACAAGAAAAAGTTCAAGGGCAAATAAATCAAGAGAGAAAAGCTAACTTTGCACAGCCCATAATAGAAAAATTTGGTCACCATAAGGTGGCAAAGGTGTATAATATGGAAGCAGAACAATCCCAGGCAAAAATTTCTGAATGCAAGCATCGTCATATGTACGAAAAATGTTACCACCATGGTAACGTGTATTATACTTGTGTCCGTCAGGGCCATCGTTTTTATCATTGCGAAGCCAAGGTTACTATCGATGGAGTACCCATCACTTGTTCTCGGCGTGATCAAGTGTTCTGTCCCCAGCCACTAAACAGTCAAACACCTGTCCTAGCTGTAATGCCAGCCTCAGCTCTTTCTACAAATACCAAAGCTGCAGCACATGCTCCTAAACCAGCCTACAATCGTCAAGGTCAAAGGCCTCAAAATAAGCATCCAACTGCTCATGCACGAGTATACATGCTAACTCCTGCTTATGCACTTGAAGATAATGACGTTGTTTTGGGTATGTCTTAAATTTTTTTTCTGCTCTATTATTTTAGTATTTCTTGAATGTTTTGAGTAGCTATTCGTATTATTGTTATAATCATATGCATCTTATCAATTAATGGTAAGCCATGTAATATTCTTTTCGATACTGGAACAAGTCGCTCATTTGTATCATAAAATTTGGGTTAAAGCCCTTAATCTACCGTCGTATTGTTTAGTGAGTTCATTAAGTATCGGGTCATCTTCTGGAGCCCGCATGTAATCTTAGCAACTCTATAAAATAGAAATCCCCATTGGTGAACAAATGTTCAAATGTAAGTTAATCATACTGTCAATTACTAATTTTGATATCATTTTGGGAATGAACTGGTTAAGTAAACATGGTGATTCTATAAATTACTAAAAGAAGAAAATTACACTAGGCAGCGGAAGTCAATCAAAGACGTTCATTGGTAAATTTAGTACTCAAGCTTCATTAATCAACGCAATGAAGGACAAGAAGTTAGTCTAAAAAGGATGCGATGCATACTTAGTGACAATACTAGGTGAGAAGAAAGAAATTATTCATATCACAGAAAATTGTATATCATGTGAATTCCCTGATGTGTTTCCTGAAGACTTACATAATCTTCCTCTTGTTCGAGAAGTAAAATTCACGATATAATTAATTCTAGGAACACAGCCATTATCGAAGGTTCCTTATCGCATGGCGCCTAAAGAGTTACATAAGTTGAATAACTGTAACACCACATCCCGTCGTCGTGCGCAATTGAGTTAGTTTATTGAATAACAATTCGTGGCGGAACAGTGCGTTATTCAGGAATGAAACTAAACCTCCTCGAATAAACTTGTTGAGTACAAGAGCTACTGAGACTTAACCTCAAAGAGAAGTGGGCTGAGTACTAATCTTTAAGATAAGTGTATTATCTTTATCGCATGTATTAGATATGGTACTCGTGTATATTGGATTATGAATAAAGGTAAGATCCAAGTTACATGAATACTAGCATTTTATGTATATCCTGATCACATCATAATACTAAGTATAAATAGAGATATACACAGAGTGCGGAAGCTAAAGCATACATCCAAAAATATCCATCACAGAAGCAAAGTAAAGTATTCATCTCAGAAAATAAAAGAAAAATATATTCAGAATTATTACAAACTGTTTACTTAATAAAAATACAAAAAATAGTCTAAGTACAGAACTAAAAGAAACTAATGCAAAAAATAATAGCTGATGATGAGTCATCTAATGCTCTACAAACTTCTCCTGAATCTCCTGTGAAAGCTCCTGATCTGGATCCACAAATTGCTCTGGATCTAGCAAATTACCATATCCCAAGTCTAACACATCGAAAGCTACTATAATAGTTATAGTTATATACTATTTAGCATTTAAATAATTTAAGTAAAATTGTAAAAAAGATAGTAAAATAGCTGAAAGCTCAAAATATTATAAATTTGAAGCTAAAGTAAAACTAAAATTGCAAATTGAATGCTAAAATGCATAGAAAGCAATAAGTAACCTAAAACTGAGTAAATAATAATTTAAAACTGTGATTTATGCCACTAAATTCATAATTATGCATCTGAATATGCCACAGAACTGTATGCCACTATATGCTGACTTGATGTCACATGACACTACATAGATCCTATGTGAGCGAACACTCTCCTAACAGAGTCCTTGGGCGAGCTCATTCACTCCACTAATGCTAACATGACTTATGTATTTTATGACATGTCAAGGCTTTTATAATTAAATGCTTTAAATCATCAAAATCCAGAAATGAATTCAATATCAAGTGATAATTCCATTTATCTCTATTATGCATAATTTATCTAAATAAATTTTGACTTCTAATTCTAATTTGCTGCATGGAATTATCCAAGATTAAACTTAAACTCATCAAATGAAGAGGTTATATATATATATATATATATATATATATATATATATATATATATATATATATAGTTGGCATGTTTTTGAGAAATATGACTTTAACACTTAGTTTGTTTAACTGCACTTATCGAAATACATGATGATAAGGGGCATGACCCGGTCACAATTTATTCTCTCAAATTAAGTGATAAATACCCTAATTACAAGCATACTTATAATGTCCTAAGAAAGGTAACTTTAGGCACTTAATTTGTGTAACTGTACTTATCAAAACACATGACAGTAAGGGGCATGACCCGGCCACATTATATTCTCTCAAACTTAGTATTCAATCCCCTACTTATAACACTCTTAAACTTAGAAAGTTTATCATGAATTGAACTGTACTTATTTAATTGCCTAAGATAAGACCAAAACTCTATAGTTCTATTCAGGATAAATCAATCAACTCCATTTTCTACTGAAATAATTCAATTCTATTGATATACACTATCACCTAAAATTGATAGTTCTACAAGTTCTAATAATTCTATATAATAATCAAGGAATATCAAGCTAATGAATTCATACTCCATTATGGTGCATCCTACATAAAAGTTCTAAAAATGTGACTTAAAGTTCACTTAATGCAGGATACTATCATAAGGAACTAATCTCAGTCTAAATCAATAGGTTATCCTACCACAAGGATCTATGATCATGTATCTAAGGCTAAGAAGGTGTATCTAAGCTCCTATCTCAAAATTAAATAATAAGTTCTTCCTACCTCGATAGCTCATCTATTGATAAGGTTTAACAATTATTGAATTATTATCATTAGAAATATATGCATAAGTTATCATCATATATTTCTAATGATAATATATGCATAAGTTATCAGCATTATATGCATAAGTTATCAGCATTTCCAGTATACTGATCATATCATAATACTAATTATAAGTAGTATATAACAGAGTGCAGAAGCTTAAGGCAAATCTCCAAAAACATTCATCATAGAAGCTGTATGAAATATTCATATTAGAAAAAAAAAGAAATACATCCAAAATTATTACAAATAATTTAATGAAATACAGACGTAAAAGCTAAGTACTGAACTAAAATAAACTAAGCAGAAAAGTAAAGTTGGGGAAGAGTTCATTAGTACACCACTGGCTTCTCCTGAATCTCCTGGATGTCCTCCTAATTTGGCTCAATATACTGCTCAAGATTTAGCAAATTGCTAGATCCCAAACATACCCCGTGTTAGACAATAAGTCTAATATATCGAAACTAATCTAAGCAGTTCTAGTTATTCATTTAGCATTTACATAATGTAAATAAAACTACAGAAAAATTGTCAGGTAACTAAAGGTATAAAATAGTATAAAACTGTACAAAACTGAAGTAAAGTAAAGTAAAGATGTACTGGAAACTGAAAACTGAAAGTAAACAAAAACAGTAATGGATTTAAAATTGAGTAATAGCACGTAAGACTATGTTGTATGCCACTGAAACTGTGCATCTGAATATGCCATAATACTGCATGCTATTGATATGCAACCAAAATATCACTGAACTGCTATGAGTCGTACGGTCCAATGTATATATGCATCCAATTGGGAACTGTGATGCCGATGCATCCTGAAATTCCCCAGTTAGTATATGTAATATTTTGTAACCCATAAATCATCACTGATACTCATACATTATTACTGATACTCAACATCATGCTTATGCTTATGCTCATGCTTCTAAGCTACATAAGATAAATCCAAAAATCCAGAAAATGCTTTGAAATCCGATAATGAATTCAAGGTCTCCATTATGTAGAATCATACTAAAATGATTTTGACTCCTAGGTTCTACTTTTGATAATTGGTTATAGTTGAGAGTTTACTTAAAAAACATTAGATGAGAAGGTTGTATACATATATTTAGCATGTTTGCATGAAAAGTAGTTCTTAACACTTAGTTTGATTAGACCATCCTAACGAAGAAATCTTCGACAGGAGGCATCACCCGATGACGATTTGTATCTCAAGCTAAATCATTAAGATGTCCAACTCACAATCACACTTAGTATCTTAAAGAAGGTGACTCGAATTACTTAGTTTGTTTAAGCCACACCTATTGAAGCGATCTTCGCTAGGAGGCATCGCCCGATGGCGATTTATATTTTAATCAAACTAAGGAATGAGGTCCTATTTATAACACTCTTAGGATTGATTGCTTTACTCTAAGTGAGATTGTATCCGCCTAAGCCCGCAAGATAGCACAAAGATAAATCTTACTTAGAGTGACTCAATCATTCCTGAATACTACTGAAATAATTCAGTACTATATGTATACTATATTATACCCAATCAATAATCTGGGTTTAGAAGATTCTAATTAATCAATAAGGATTTATCAAAACTATCAATCCTTATTCTAATTCGGAGATTCCTACATGAGGCTCTAAGGATATGATCAAAAGATCACTCAATGTAGGCTGCTACCACAAGGAATAAGTTCCATTCTAAGTACTTTAGTTGGTTCCTACCATGAGATATAAAGATCAACTTCTAAGGTTATGAAGGATCATCTAAGTTCCTACCTCAATAAGTTACAAAAGTTCTTCCTACCTCAATGTATCAATAATTAAAGTCCTTAAATATTTCAAAATAATCCTATAGTAAAATCCTTGAGATCTCACTTTTCTACTTCTTAAGTTAACATTCAAGGTTTACTTATTAGACTTGGATTAAAGTGATCAGATCAGATGATTAAAATTCATCTGATCCTTTTTAATTCTACAATCATGGGATAAAATCAAAGATCTTATTAGAGTTAGATTATTTCATAAATTATTACAATTTTATTATCCATCTTATGCTAATAGTCTTATATAAGAGAAAATTAAAAATCTAAAGTTTTGATTCAGATGATTCAATCACACATATTTAATATTAACCTTAGCACTTTTAATTCAATAATTTAAGATTAATACTAAACCAAATGTATTATTGGAATAATATCAATTGAATTATCTTTCAATCAAGTTAATTGATTAAGTGATTAAGGTTTAGATCTTAATCAAAATAAATTATGGTTTAATCCTTAGCCTTACCAAAATTAAAACCAATAGTAATTTAAAGATCAATGATAAATCAATATATTATTAGTGTATTATTGATGTCAACTTTTAGATTTAGATTAAGTGTCATATACTTAATCAAGTTCTTAATATTCTTATATTTAAGTATAGTTTAATGTCAATTTAAGCACATTTAGGTGTCCAATTAAATGTTAAAGTTCACTAGCATACATCCTAAAATCAAGAAAGCATATAAATGTAAGGTGACATAAAGTAGAAGATAATTAAGGCTAACAAAATTCTAAATCAAAGTAAAGAGATTAGTACTTGATTACAAATCTAAAATATTTAAGTTTCATGCTATTTGGTTATTAAGATATACATAATCAATACAAGCATTCAATGATTTTATTCTTTAATAGGATATTTTAAGTACATATTAAAAAAAGGGCAAATTTTCAAATTTAATTTTCACATAGAATTTTATGCAATGCTCAATTTTAACTAGGGTCCTAGAAATCTTAAATTGCAAAAACAGCCAAGTTTTGGCCATTTCAGCCATTTCTAGACACTTCAAAAATTTCTAGGCAATTCAGAAAATTTCTGGGTGTTACGGCTCGCTATAGCGCACTGCAACGCTTTTGGGCGCTATGGCGCCCTATGACGCACTGCAGCTGCTCAAGTTCGAAACTTGGGCGCTGTGGCGTGCTGCAGCGGGTCAAGTTTGAATCTTGGGCGCTGTGGCGCGCTGTAGTGGGTCAAGTTCAAAACTTGGGTGCTGTGGCACGTTGCAATGAGTTTCTACACACTGCAGCGCTTTCAGATGCTGTGGCACGCTACGACAGTTTTTTCGGTGCTTAATTTTTGAAAGGCGGTCACTACGGCATGCTTTGGCGCGCGGTAGCGCGCTACGGTGGATTTACATTGATTTCATCAAAAATGTATTTTTATACATCACAAGATTATTAAGATATTGTGGCGCGCCGTAGCGCGCTATGGCGGATTAGTTCTTGCAACTCAGGCGCTGCAGCGCACTGCAGCACCAGACGGTAATTTCGCTTGTGCGAAACCTATATAGAGCCTTATTTCAGGCTCAAATACTCTCAATCCAGAGTATTATATGAGCGATATCATATATCAATAGAAATGTTTTTCCGATACCTTTCTATTGACACCAAAATCTGCATAAACGGATCATCCTAACTATACAAACAATGGTGATAAAGGCCGGGGTGTGTAGAATGGATGAAAAATATAGCAGTTTTCTTTCAAGGAAATGTGATGCCTTAAAGAGCCTTAATGGCTTCCACATATGATTTTGAATTTCTGATACAATCAAGCATAATATCAACATGAAGGAGGCAAGGAAAAAGAGCAAATGGGTACATTTGACTTTGCAAGAAGAAGATGAAGAAAACTCTATTTTCTTCAAGACTTTAGAGAGGAGCTGAACTTCTTCTTCTTCAGCAAGCACCCAAAGAAGGAGGAAGGAGGGAGGAGGAGTTCAACTTTTTGCAAAGGGGAAAGAAGGAGTTCGAGCCCCTTCATAAAGGAGAGGAAGAAAAAGAGGAGAGGGAGGCATGGCCTATAGAGCTATGATGCAAGCTCTCTCCCATCAAGTATGGGGGAGATGATGGGGACAAGGGGTCAGCCGAAAATGGAGGTAAGGGACAGCCAGCAATGTAATTAAGGAAACAAAAAGGAGGAAAATAGGAAAAGAAATAATTAAATATTTATTTCTTTAATTATTTAAAAATTCAGATTTTACCAAAAAATCCTAAAAATTTGCCTCTAACTAATTTGGGGGTGAGGAATTCAACGGCAAAGTTGAATTTTGATTCCGACGATTATTTAATTATCCTATTTTTCCAAGTATTTTATTATATTAAAATATTCGTGAAAATTCGATGACTTCCAAACATGTCCGAAACTTCACTCCTAGCTAATTTGGGGGTGAGGATCGCAACAGTGAAGTCGGATTTCGATTTCAAGGTCAAATTAAAAATCTCAATTTTCTAATTAATTAAATATTAAAATTATTTGAAATATTTGATTGACCTCCGAATTGCTCCAAATTCTTACGAATTGGTTCTAACAACTAGATGAACTTAATTAAGATACGTCTAAGCTAAAATTAAGCTGGGTAACAACCTTGGGTTGTTATAATAGGTTCTGATGATCAATCACATGAATTTATTATAAATCTTAATACTTCAAATTTAATAGTTTAACCTCTATGTCAAATCAGTATGTATTATTAAAATCATGCAAGTTTTTTAATTATTCAAATCAAGCATCTTATTTAGTGTGATTAAGGTTTTAGACCTTAATCTAAACAAGTTAAGACTTAACTCCTAATTAGATCAAACAAAGGCCAATTATTTAGCTTGTTGATCAATGACTAAATCAGTGAATTATTAATACATTATTGATGTCCATTCTAGTTTAATATTATATTAATTATCTTAATCAATTCTTAAGATTCCTAAGAATTTAAGATTGATAATTATCAAATCAATCATTTAAAGTGTCCAAATTAGGGTTTGAGTTCTCTAGCATGCATATTATTGTTATTGAAATATATAAATGTTTAATTAAGTAAAACAAAAAGTAATTAAGACTAATCAAATCCTAAACTAAGCCAAAAAATATTATCACTTAATTGCAAATCTAACCATTCAAATTTATGAAACTTGCCAATTAAGTTCTACTTATCCATATGAACAATCAAAAATTTAAGTTGCTAGATTTGGTTAAGTATAAACTCTAATTTTTAATAATCATGGATTTCTAAGATTATAGCATAATTTTTAAAATAATAATCAGAAATATATTTCACATAGCACATGCATTTTACAAGGCATAAGCAGTATAATAAAACTTGAATCATGCAATTTAACTAAGTATACAAGCTAATCCATCCTAATCAAATTCTAGAATAATTAGGAAAAATATTAAAATTCAGCCACATAAACCTAAATATTTTTGTACAAAATGGTATATAATTCTTATATAGTTTGGATAAGTGGATCAGAAGTTATTCAATTAATTTAATATGCATTTTTCTAATTATTCAATTTGATTTTTCTTAAGAAAATAATTCCTAAATGGTTTTAATATTTATTAAACGGATCTCAGCCCATTTATAAAACGTATGGGTCGGCTCGGCCCAATGACCCGGCACTATTGAATAATGCGGGTCACAGGTCGGCCCGACCCGCACTATGCATCCTCTTCCTCGGCTACCTCCCGATGCCATGACGTTATTTTGAGCCATAATTGCAGAAATTAGGGCGCTCCAGCACCTGCTAAGACCTCAAATCAATCCTTACACCATCAAGGTCCTATGGCGCATCAATAGAACCAATAATTGAGTACTGGGATTATTGGGATCGTCGGGAGCCTACTCTCCTCAAATCTGTTGAATCATAATTTGAGAATTTCACTATGATGAGAAATTTTCCTTATAGAGATCGGGATGAGGCCGGAGCTCAACTCATACTCCATTAGGGAGTCAAGATGAGTCGAAGCCCTAGCCTGGTGAGATATGGGAGTGGATAGACCATTGGGGCCTTACTTGGGTCCCAAACCTTACAAACGAGGCAGTTTGATCGATCGATACAATCGATCCAACTAACCCAGAGCTTCAGAACAATTTGCATTGCATTCACCTAGTATATGAGTGAAATCAGTGATTGAAGAGAGGGGAAGCTGAGCCTACACGACTCAGTCCATAGAAGAAGGGTACCTGGACAGACTGGAAGAGCTCGGATCAAACGACTAGGGGCAATGAAGAGGCTAGTTGTGGCTCTGGATGGCTCTAGGGGTCTTGAACACTAGGAGTATCCTTCTATAAAAGGCATGCAACCACTGGATCACCGGGGAGAGCTCGAGCAGACCTACAATGGTGAATTGGGAAAGAATCCTAATTGAGCTCAATTAATTAGCAAGTGGCTCTAAGAAGGATCTTGAGGTATTTATAGCCTCAGGGGATGGGTTGGGTGCCACGGGGACGGCTGGAAGTGGCCCGAGAGATCGGGCCATGGCCGAGCCCTCAAATTTTAATTTGAGCTCGGCCATGTCACGGGGCCCAATCGGGGCACCTCACTAAGTCGGGGAAGAGTCTAACGGCATGCTGAGATGGCTAGGGTAGTGGAGGACAAGGCCTACTGTCTGGGTACGGAGGATCCTTCGGTTGGGGACGCTAGCGAGTGGGAACGATGATCCACAGATGCGGGACCCTTCATAGCAGTCTGATAGATCGAATGGAAAGGCACAATGGCTCGGATGGATTGGATCCTAATGGCCAATCATGAAAGTGATCCAGACCGTATGATCCACATAATAGATCTAACGGCAGATCTATACTTTTGCGGAATTAAATCATATCCGCAGGATTGCAAAATCGACACACGGATGAAACGGGGCTTCGCTATCACGTGATTTGGGCTCCGTAGTGGATCCCAGACAGGTAAATTAGTTATGGGTAGATTTGCTATTCTAAATTATTATGATTCATTTTTTGCAATTATCCCAATTTAATTTAAATTAAATTTTGGCCTAAATAACCTTCAAAAATTCTCAAACTTACACTCCTAGCTAATTTGGGGGTGAGAAATTTAGAAATGCCATCAGCTTTTTGATTGGAGATCAAAATATTTTGGTTACTATTTAAGGTACCTAATTGGCCAAAAATGTCCATTTGACCTAGAGAGGTTTGACTGACCCAAAATTTTCAGAGTTAGCTTATAATGACCTATTGAATGCAATGAAATTATAATTAGAGCATGATTAAGCTTATAATTAGCTGAGTAATAACCTAAGAAGCAACTGCAAGAGTTGCTCGAGAAGGGTCTCATTCGACTAAGTTCATCTCCTTGGGGAGCACCAGTATTGTTTGTAAGGAAGAAAGATGGATCAATGTGCATGTATATTGATTATCGTAAACTAAACAAGGTAACCATCAAGAACAAATATTCATTGCCTATAATCAATGATCTCTTTGATCAACTATTTGGAGCCAAAGTGTTTTGTAAGATCAATCTGCGATTAGGCTATCATCAGTTAATAGTCAATGATTCTGTTATAGAGAAGACAACATTCAGAACTCGATATAGATATTTTGAGTTCCGGTAATGTTTTTTAGACTAACAAATGTGTCATCTATTTTTATGGACCTAATGTAGCATGTGCTAAAGGTATACTTAGACCAATTCGTTATCATCTTTATTGACAATATTTTGATCTATTTGAAAAGTAAAGCGGAACATGAAAACCACTTAAGAGCAGTGTTAGAAGAACTGTGTGATCATAAGATCTTGCCAAATATTCCAAGTATGACTTTTGCTTGACTCAGTAACATTTTTGGGTCATGTGGTAGATGCCCAAGGAATTAGGGTAGACCAAAATAAGGTTAGTGTCATTCAAGATTATTCGCAACTAAAATCTGTGACTAATATCAGAAGATTTATAAGATTAGTAGGCTATTACATAAAATTTGTAAGAGGCTTTTCTCAAATAACATCGCCTCTAACAAAGTTAACTCAAAAAGAAATGCCTTACATCTGGAGCCTCGAGTGAGAGAATGTATTTCAATCACTGAAATATGCTCTTTCTTCAACCCCAGTTCTTGCCTTACCAAAAAAGGGTTTGAATTACCAAGTCTATACCGATGCCTTTGGCATAGGCTTGGGTTGTGTTCTAATGCAAGAAGGAAAAGTTATCACTTATGCTTCTCGTCAATTAAAACCACATGAGAAGAACTACCCAGTTCATGATCTTGAATTAGCCATTGTAGTTTTTACCTTGAAAATCTGACATCATTATCTTTATGGCGTTTAAAGCTCTATTTTCACTGATCATCTCAAGTACATCTTCACTCAATGAGAGTTGAATTACCGTCAGTGTAGATGGCTCGAGCTGATAAGCGATTATGATCTATCTATCTAGTATCATCCCGGCAAGACAAATGTGGTAGCAGACACACTCAGTCGCCATGTTACATTATCTGCCATGATTTCTTTAATTTTGTTAGAAGAAGAATTTTGTAAACTCGAAATTTCTTCAATATGTGGGGATATGCTAAACTCGATGTTGATAAATATCAATGTGGAACCCACATTCTACCGAGATGTCTCCATATTGCAAACAAAAGATGATGATTATCTGAAGTTCAAAGTTGAGATTGAAGGAGGTCGCTAGCAGTATTTGCAGTTGCATGGTAATATAATCTATCAAGGCAATCGTTTAAGGATTCCAAAGTTCGTGCACCAAGAGATTCTGGTTGAAGGCCACAATTTAAGATATCAGGCTCACCCCGGTAGTTCCAAAATGTATAAAAATCTAAAGTAGTCATTCTAGTGTCCTGAAATGAAGAAGAGCATGGCTGAGTTCATTGCAAAATGTCACACATGTAGTCTCGTTAAAGCAGAACATCAAAAGCTTGGAGGACAACTTCATAATATGGAAATCCCTGAATAGAAATGGTTCGACATTTTCATGAGCTTTGTCATGGGTTTACCTAAGTCAAGGTTTGGTGCTGATTATATATGGATCATAGTTAATTGACTGACCAAGTCAGCACATTTTACCCCAATGCATCAAACAGATTTTGTGGAGAAATGGACTAAATTATACATTAAAGAAATTGTCAGGCTCCTTGGTATTCCAAGATCTATCATTTCCTATCGTGATAGCAGATTCATCTCTAAATTTTGGTAAGCATTGCATTAAGATATGGGAACTACCCTGGATAAGAGCACCACCTTTAATCCACAAACTGATGGGCAAATAGAATGATTCAATCAGATTCTTGAAGAACTTTTGCATCTATGTATTCTAGATTTTTCATATTTCTAGGAGGATCACATCCCCCTAGTGGAGTTCACTTATAATAGCAGTTTCCAAGCCAGTATTAGCATAGCACCATATGAAGCCTTGCACAGAAGAAAATGTAGTACTCCATTAGCATGGTCAAAGATAGGCAGTGTTCAGTTATATGGATTATATATAGTAGAAGAAACAAACATAAAAGTGTAAATAATCCAACAGAGAATCAAAGCAGCACAAGATTGCCAAAGTATATATCACGATGCCCATCATTGTCCTCTGGATTTTAATATTGGAGAATTTGCTTATCTCAGGGTCAGTCCTATGAAAGGACATTCTGTTTTGGTGTAGCTAGGAAGCTCAGTCCTCATTATGTCAAACTTTTTGAAGTATTAGAAAAGATAGGCTCCGCGCCCTATAGATTAAAGCTCCCAATATATTTCTCTGCAGTCCATGATGTGTTTCATATTCGTGCGGAGATGTTTTTGTAATCTATCTCACTTAGTTCAACTTCTAGTAGTATTTCTCCAGCCAGACCTTTCTTATGATGAGGAGCCCATTAAGATCTTAGCTCGTGATCAAAAATAGCTGAGAAACTGCTCCATCCATATGGTGAAGGTCTAGTGGAGGAATCGTTCTCTTGAAGAATCTAATTGGGAGAAAGAGATTGATATGCAACAAAAGTATCCAAGTCTCTTTGAAATTCCAGGTATCTTAAATTCTAAACCCAGTTATTAAATTTTTGTGTTTTTTTTCCTTCTTAGGATGATGTTGAGAATGACATTATTCTTAGTAAGAGAGTCTATAATAACCATAAGTTATTACTTAGCTAATTATAAGCTTAATCATACTCTAATTATAGTTCTATTGCATTCATTAGGTCATTATAAGCTAACCCTAAAAATTTAGGGTCAATTGGACCTCTCTAGGTCAAATGGGCATTTTTGTTAAATTAGGTATCTTAAATAATAGCCAAAATATTTTGATCTCCAATTAAAAATCTGATGATATTTCTGAATTTCTCACCCTCAAATTAGCTAGAAATGTAAGTTTGGAAATTTTGGAAGTCATTCAGGCCATAATTCAATTTAAATTAAATTGGGATATTTGCAAAAAAGGGATAATAATATAGAATGCATGTGTGAATAATTCATGTCAGGATATTGTTAAGATAAGGATAATACACTCATCTTAAGAATTAGTACTCAGTCATCTTCTCTTGAAGTTGAGTCTCAATAGTTCTTGTACTCAACAGGTGTATTTGGGGAGGTTCATTTCATTCCTGAGTAACGCACCGTTCCACCGCCAATTGTTATTCCTTGAACTAACTCAATTGCGCGCGGTGATGGGACGGGGCATTACACTACTTAAGGTAGAATTAAAGGCTAAACCTTAAGACAACTAGTATCCTTATCTTAAGTATTTGTTGGAATACTTATCCACATTGAACTTAGTAGGACAAGGAGGATATTTCTAATATATATGAGTACTTTATATGAACAATACTAAGTATAAGTCGAATAATCAAAGTGTGAAATCTAAAAGCATTCATCCAAATATTCATCATAGAGCTAACTAGAAGCATCCATCTCTAAAAAAATAAATGAACATACAACTTGATAATTATTGCAAACCATTATTTTAAAATAAAAGAGAAAAAATAAAAGTCACTCAATCTCACAACTAAGAAAATAGAAGCTGTGTCTTCTACTGCTCTACTGGGTCCTCCTAGATAATGGTCTCCAATGCTGTTTCTCCAAACTACTCAGGATAGGACATATTGCCAGATCTCAAAAATGTCAATTTCTAGGACGAGAGAAAATAAAAATACCTCGTGTTAGATAATAAGTCTAACACAACAAAAATGCTACAACATGCCTTTATATAATTTAAAGAGAATTAACATTAAATAAAATAATAAATTGCTGTAGAAGATACTGAAATAACTAAAAGTTGGGAAATTGTACAAAATTAAAAGTAAAGTAAGATAGTAAATAAAGAACAAGGTGCTGAAGCAAGAATCTATAAAAGATTGAAATAAAATACTGAAAGGGAACTATGTAAGATGTTATTGTATATACATTTCAATGTGCCACTGATTTATACTATCATTATATAGTTGGTGCCTCATGCACCATAAGGAATCCTAATATCCATGATGTCTGCTGTCTTCCATAGGTCCAACTTAAATTGATGCATGCTACATCCCATAGTTCCCAAATACATCTTGATGATTATACTTACGTTATTCATGCCAAATGCTTTCAATTCAATAAAACATCAAAAATTAAGAAAAGAAGTCTAATTTTTTATAACCTTCTATGGTATCACATGTTGAGACTACATATACATAATAGAATATTTTTAAGAAAGATAACTTGAAACATTTAGTTTATTTAATTACTTTTATCAATGAACACAAAGATAAAGGGACAACACCTTTTTATTATTTATTCTCTAAAACTAAGTTGTTCAATCATCTACTTATAAATATTACTTAAAGTGTCCTAATAAAGGTAATTTGAAATACTTAATTTATTTAACTGCACTTATCGTTGCGCACAGAGATAAGGTACCTAATCATTTTACATTTTATTTTCTCAAACTAAATTGTTCAATCCCTTACTTATAATACACGTAATAGAATTGAGAAATTTATCTTGATGTTCTTGTAGATTCATCTAAGACAAGATTAAAGTATATAATTTCATTCATGATTAATCAACCAATTTCTTATTCTTATTGAATCAATTCAGCTATATGGATATGCACTACAGGCTCCACATGATAAACACTAATGCTATCATTCTATACTAACTATTTATAATCCAAGGAAATTCAGTCTAATGAATCATTTCTCCACTGGGAGTACCAAGCAATGGGGTTCCAAAGTTGTGACATTGAAGTCACTCTAATTAAGTAAACTACCTCGCTTAAGCTCAATCTATAGTTTATTAGGTTATTACTGTCGCAACATAAAAGCTCAACTATCTAAGGTTAAAGAGATTCATCTAAAGGCTTACCTCAATGTGTATTCAATAAGGTATTTCCTTCCTCAAGATTTCTCTAATTAAAGGTATAAAACACTTAAATTATAAATCTAACATAAATGTAAAAAGGTTTAAAGCTTCAATTCACAACATTTAAATTTTATCATAAGTTGATAAATTAAAGTACAAACATATGAAAAGTCCATAGATTCAATTACTTAATTATAATGGAAATTTATCATGCTATATCACAAAGCTCCTAGGTTTAATTAAATAATTAATTCATAGGATAAAATCAATACTTATTAATAGTGGATCATTTAATATTCAAGCATGTTTTAAATGATAAACCATATCATATTTGGTTTCTTCCTTAAGAGAAAATTAAGGAGTTTAAGCTTAAGGTTAAGATAAGAAAAATTACATTATCATGCACTATATGATCTAATTTGATTTTTAAGTCTTCACCTTACTGATTTTAAGAGAAAAGCAAGATTTCTAAGACATAGGGGTACTTAATTCAAGATTTTGGTAAGATTATCAAAATGCCCCTCCTTAAGGATTAAGATGCAACTTTTAAATTATGGCTCCAAATTGAACTCTACTATTGCCAATTAATTTCTTACTGCCTAATATAAAGATAGACAATAAGGGCACCCAATTTAGCCAAGGCTTTAAGTTAATGAGCTCAAATTAAAGTTTAACCTTATTAAGGGATGATTTGCATTTTTACTTAAGGAAAGCTATAATTTGTGTTGTATTTATGTTCTACTCTATCTAAGGCTTCCATAAAATCTAAATTTGCTAAATTCTGAGATCAAATGATCAAGTTATGAGCAAAATAAGTTTTGGCATAAAAGTGTAATTAAAGGAGTTTAGGAAAATGGTCCAACAACTTTACCAATTGGTGTCTAGATTGATGTTAGTGGCTATGAGTTCTATATGTACATTGATTATAATGACAGTGAGTTTACTCAATTTAGATTCCAATTAATTAATTTAAACCCTAATTAAATTTATGGTAATTAAGGGGTAATTATAACTACTTAAAAATATAATCATCAAAAATAGGAAATTTCTTGGATTTTACTGTTCTATGCATTCTCTTGATCAAATGATATATTTGATCACATAATTTGGAGCTAAAATGACTATGTTATGAGCTAATGAGAATTTAGGGTTATATGTGGTTATTAAGAGGGCCTAAAATGTCTTTAGCAAAAATATATATCCAAATGAAAATTAAATACTACCATAATAATTCTCATATTTTTTTGAGCAAAATGAGATATAACATTGCTATGCTTGGATTTCTGGATCCAAAGTTATGCATGATTGAAGATTTATGATTAACTAAATTAATTAAATCAGCTTAATTAACATAACAACAATTAAATAAATGAATTACATCTGGCGGAACACACATATGTAGTTGACTGGCCTTGCGGGGCCTACGGGCACGGCTAACGTAGCAAGCTGGGCCCACTATATCAGCCGCACGGTAGAGGCTGGGGCCCACATTTAAAGAGAAGGCTTGGGCCCCACAGCCTCGGTGTTAGCACAACCGATAGCCTGAGCCCGACTTCAACCTTGCGGATCGAACTTGACCCAACCCAACATGGGAAGGGTTGGCGTCTCCCTAGACAAACATTGTAGAGGAAAACTAGAGCACGACGGATGGAAGACTTCCAGGTATCACCAGAGGTTGGCCCGCCCTTCGTTGGGAAGGTCTCGGAGAGACCTTCCAAATGACGGTTGAAGTGATGCCTGAGGTGGCCTGGGCCACCAGTGAAATCAAATCCTAAGAACTAGGTTTATGGATGAAGGTAGCCATTGTGGATCACTATGGATCCACAGTGGAATTACCCCGATAGAGCACAATCGAGCTCGATCGGGCTCAATCAAACATTAATCCATGACATGAAATTAGGAATCGAAACAAAATTACAATCATAGCTTGGCATATTGAAGGAGATTGATGGGGTACCTGATCGACGATTCTGAGAATACGAGGCTTCGGGACGACAATGTGGGCGCTCCTTGATTATGAGACATGATTCCAATGGTGATACCGAGATCAAGAGATTTTAGAGGCTTTTAATAAAAGGTTTTGATGGTTTAAGAGCAGGGGAAAAACCCCTGGGCCATCCGATCAGGATGGCTCGATAGATCGGCTTGGATTGCGCCGATTTAGATCAAACTGATCCGAACTCGGACAATGGGCCCAATTCAAAACCAAATGATAGGTTCAACCTAAACCCAAATGGCGGGGCCCACTGACATATTAAAGAATTAATAAATTAATTCATTTATACCAAATTTCATTTAAAAAAATTGGGCTATCAAATGAATTTTCAAAATTTTCAAAATTCCACCCAAGCTAATTGAGGGGTGAGGAACGCAACGGCGAATGTGGATTATGATTTTGACGAGTACTTACTTATTCTATTTTTGGGAGTATTTTAAATATATTAAAATATTCGTGGAAAATTCAACCACTTCCAAACACCTCCAAAACATCATCCCTAGTTAATTTGGGGGAGATGAGCGCAATGAAAAAATGTATTTTTGATTTGAGATTAAAATAAGTAGCTCATTTTTTAGATTATCTAGATTTTTTAAAATTAGGATTTGGTCCAATTAACTCTTGATTTGGTCCAAAACTTTATGGCTTACTCCTGATGATTAATTAATATTATTGGAATGAAGATTATGACTTGATTTAGTCCCTATTGATCAAGATAACAACCTTAGGTTGTTACACACGAGTCTTTGAAATTTTACAATTAAATAATTAATTTTTCATTTTTCTATTTTTACTGTTCATAAGCGCGCATGCCACAACATTCTACGGCCACAAGCTGAGATGTACGCACGCAGGCCCAAAAAAAGTGTCAGGGCAAAAAAGAATGAAAAGAGTTATGGCATTCAAATTCTCTCCACTCTGGTTCGAATGCCTTATAATCAGGCTTACGGGAACTGTTATGAGCTATTCACCCGATGAAAAAATGGGTTTTCATCAGGTTCAATAGATCCCGATTATGGCTTGGCAATCAATTATAAAGTGGTGGAAAAAAGTAACGAAATGCAATCGAAGAGAAATTTTAATGGGAAAGCAAATACCTCTCAGTTCAACTTCTAAAATATTATCAAATTTAGAAATGGTGCAACTAAGGTTCACAACTTCAACTTCAATCTCAATCGATGAAATGAAGTTTAGGTTTTGATTGGGCTTAAAACGGAGGTTTGGAATGGCTCCAAAGCGGCGGACGAGCCCACGCACGCGGCCAATGCCCGTCATGTGCGTGCTTTGCGCAACACATGTTGTGTGCACGTTTCAACGAGGATGACGGTCTCTCAACTGTCCAATATGGACGATTGATATGATCGGACGACGCATATTAATGCGTCATTCGATCAGATGGACCAATCAAGTTAAGTTAAACAACATAGTATAATTAATAAATAATTAATTAATTACATTTTATTTTATTATAATTAAGCTATTAATTAACTTTTGAAAAATCTCAAAAACTCACCATTACTAATTTAGGGGCAAGTAACTCAAAAATGATGTCGAATTTTCAATTGGATGTCAATTTAATTACTTAATTTTTTGATTAATTAAATACCTAAAAATATTCAGGAAAATCAAATGACTTCCAAAAACTTTCAAAAATTCACATATAACTAATTTGAGTGTGGGGAATTAAAAAATAAAGACAAATTTTGATTTGAGGTCAAATTAATTTAGGTAATATACTAGGTCAAATAATCGACAAAAATAATCAATTGATTTAATCGAGGTCTGATGAATCCCAAACTTTAAGGGTTAGGTTCTAATAATTATTTGAGTTTATTGTAATAAAAATTAGGACTTAGTTTATTCTAGATTAATCAGGGTAACAACATAGGGTTGTTATAAACTCCCCCACTTAAAAAAGATGTCATCGTCAACATCACTTAATCAAAAATAAGAGGAAAAGAAATAAATGACAAGAAAACTAAAAGAAGTTTAAAAAGCCTTGGATACTTTAATTGCATATCAGATTTTTTCTCTCAAGTAGCTTCTTCTGTACTGTGATTTTGTCACTAAACTTTAACCATTGAGATAGATCAACTTCTAAGATGGTTTTGGTCCTTACCCAGAATGCTGATAGGCTCTACCATAAATGATAGATCTGGCTGTATATTCTCTAATGGAATTGAGATGAGGTGACAAGGTTCCTTGAGGCGCCTTCTAAGTGACAATACGTGAAACACATTGTGTATGTAGAGAAGTCATCAGTTAATTCAAGCCTGTAGGCAGACAATTTGATTTGGGATAGAATTTTGAAAGATCCAACATATCTTGGGTTGAGCTTATTAGCTATGCTAAAATGGTAGACACCATTCATGGGACTTACTTTCAAATATACATAATCACATTCCTAGAATTCAAGAGAATGAGGATGAGAATCATGGTATTTGCTATGCTGGCCTTAAGCCATATGAATCTTTTATTGAATGAGTCAGACATTATTATTAGTTTCTTTAACTAACTCTGACCTATACAACTGAGTATCTCTTGTTTCAGTGCAAGACAAAGAAGTACAACACTTTCTCCCATATAATACCTCATATAGTACCATCTTAATACTATTTTGAAAGTTATTTTTGTAAGCAAACTCAACTAGCGGCAGATGCCCTTCACAGCTTCCGTTGAAATCCAGAATATAGAGTTTGAGCATATCTTCAAGAACTTGATTCACTCTTTCAATTTGGCCATCAGTTTGATGATGAAAGGTTGTATCCATAGCTAGAGTGATACCCAAGTTCTAAGGAATTGCCTGCCAAAAAATTGAAGTGAACATGTTATCTCAGTTGGATACTATCGACTTAGGAATACTGTGCAGCCTGATAATTTCTTTGATAAAGAGCTTTGCAAGCTTTTCAACAAAGTCAGTCTAAAAGATTGTAATGAAGTGGGCAAATTTTGTTAGATGATTAATGATGACCCATATTGCATAAGCACCAGATTTTGTGTGATGCAATCCATAACACTCCATCCAGTCGCTGCGCGCAACAGAAAGATAATGACAACATAATTGGCGATGGAATGGTGCGTTACTTGGGAATGTTGACTTCCCCTAATCTAGCTTACTACTGGTTACTTATTCTTAAGACAAGTGTAATATTTTTATCTTAAGTATTAGTTATAATACTTATACACTTTGGATTTTATGGAATAAGAATATATTCAATGTATATTAGTATTTTATATGAGTTTTATATCAATCACATCACAATACTAAGTATAAGTATTAATAATAACATAGTGCATAAGATTTAACATTCATTAAAGGAGCTAAGTAAAATTATGTATCTCAGAAAATAAAAAAATATATATTCATTTATAATTATTCAAACCAGAATTAAAATGAAAGAGCAATAAATAAAACTCTCATCTCACAACAAAAAGTAAACTAAGTAGGTAAATACTGGACTAGCTACTACTACTCTAGCTCATCATGGATCTCCTGAGTTGCCTCTAGAGCCGAATCCTTTAACTATTTATAATCTGATATTATCAATTTCGTAATGCTAGGGCCCCAACAAAAAAAAAGAAACTTGTTAGACAATAAGCTTAAGTACATTTTTAGCTGCAATTAGTATGTTTTTACATTTAAGGGATTTTACTTAACATTCAATAAAATAAAAATCTAATTACAAAAAACTAAAGTAAATTGAAATTGTAAATCTAAACACAAGAACTAAAAGTACGAAAATTGTAATTAAGTAAAATATTAAAAATAAACAGTTGAAATGAAAAAATAAACTGAAACAATTGAAAATAAAATAGTTCTAATGTCACTATATATTTCTTTGAGTATGCCACTGAATTTATGCTAAAATATGCATTTGATGCCACACAGCATCCTAAGAAATCCTAGAGATCCTGATGCCTATTGCATCCCGTAGTTACTACTCAACCTTGATGCACATTGCATCCCATAGTTCATAATTGATCTTGATGCTTATGCTTATGCAAGTTATGCCATGGAATTTAATATAACAAATACTTTTAAATCATCAAAAACTATAAAATAAAAGTAAACATCCATTCTTTTTATCTAACTATTTCATCATTTTACCCTAATATGCATATTCACCTTAAATGCCATATAGATCAGAACATTTAATCACATACCTTACCTTAATCTAGAATCAACTTATATGAACTCAATATTTAACCAAAATTGTACTCTCATATCATCCTATATTACCACATGTTAAAAGTATATATACATACTTAGTATATTCTAAGAAAGGTAACTTAACAGACTTAATTTGTTTAATTGCACATATCGATGCACACAAAGATAAGAGGCAAAATCATTTTACATTTTATTCTCTCAAACTAAGTTGTTCAATACCCTACTTATGACCTACTTTAGAAATGAGAAATCTATCATGAACTATACTTGCTAATTAATCTAAGATAAGGCCAGAACTCTATAATTCTATTTAGGATGAATCAACAAATTCCATATCCTACTAAGTCAAGTCAATTTTATGAATATATACTACAACCTCGACATGATGATACTAATATTATCAACACTTATAGTTCTAAACTAACTATTTTAGTAACCAAGGAATTTCAAACTATTCAATCTATTCTTTATTGAAATAGGTCCTAATCACATATAACTCAAAGGATTTGACATATAAGTCATTCAATTTAGATTAACTACAATGCTTAGATAAGCTCAAACAAAATCTCTTTAGATTACCTTACCACAAGAATATAAGATTCAATCATCAAAAGTTCATGAGGTTCATCTAAGGGCCTACTTCAAAATATACTCAATAAGGCATTTCTTACCTCAAAGCTAGCTTAGCTAAAGATGTGTTATTTAAACATAAAGCTAAACTTTACCCTTAAGAGATCTAAAGCTCTTAATAATTATCTCTACAACATATAATTGCTAAGGATTTATCTAAAAACTAGATAATTATAATTTTATGCAATTTTATAGTCCAATTATTGATTAATGAAATAATCAAGGATGTTAATCCCTTAATCTCTCATCTTACCATTAACATTCAAGACATTAGATAAATTATTAGATAATTAGGAGTTAATTATTTGATAATCAAGCATATTTTAATAATTTATTAAAGATCAATTCATGCTGATTTTCTTATTTAAGAGAAAATTAAAAAGGACTTTTGTTTTAGATTAAGATGATGAATCACATAAATTATTCTATAATACTTAATCATCTAACATACAAATCTAATATTAAAGGACTAAATCAAAAGGTACTAAGTTAATTCTTGGTGTCTAATGAGTGCAAAATCAATAATTTAAATCAAGCTTGACTAATTAATAGGCTTGATAAAAATAATTTAAGGTTAAAGTTAATTAGGCATATTTAAGAATTTATCATATTAAAATGGAAATGTAATGATATCATTAATTTATTTACCGATTTAGGATTACCTAGATGTCAAAATTATCAAAATTAGATAAGTGATAAAAATAATCTTCACTAATTAGTGTTTTATATAATTAGGAATTAATTAGCACAATTAACTATGGACAAGTAAATCTAAAATTTCTATTAAGTTTTACATGACATAATGAAGTAATAGAAATTATAAGCATGTTATTTGGTTAAGTAATGATCTTAATATTCTTTAATCATGTATTTAATTGATTTCTAGATATGAATTGAGCAAAATAAAGCAAATCCTAGTTCAAGAAATTTCTTTATGATTAGAACTATATGATATGCATTTAATTAGACACATTATTATAGTTTAAGCCCTCGGGTCATGTCGAGTTGACTGGGACCCGACGAGCCGGCTTAAACTCAGATCGTGCGGGTCAATCGAGCCCGACAGCCCATTACTGCTGGACAGTGCGAGTCACTGGTCGACCCAACCCAGGCTATCATCTTCTTCATCGCACCGTAGAAGTCTCCGACAGTCCCGTCTTCATTTAAACTCTTAATATGTACAAGAAGGGTAATATAAATACAGAGGATGGGCTATGGAGCTACTTCAGCACACTAAAGAAGGAATAAATCAACACATGATGGAACTACAAGACTAACTACTAAATCACCCAACATATTCTGTGGTGAATGCTAGATAGAAATCAGCATATGTAATTACACGATGTTCTCTTCTACATTCCCTTGTGAGTTTTTAACAAATGGTGTTCCACTAGTTCTCAGCTTCATTTTATAGAAGGAAGGCTATGAGCTAAAGGCAAATATGACCTAGACATTTTATAATGTCCAATGCTGAATTTACTCAATGTAACCACTCCTTGGCTAGTTCTGGAAAATATAGTCCTCTAAGGATTGGATACTGAAGAATTTTGTTGAGCACTAATACTCCATTGGCATATACTCCCTCCACAATTCTACTATAGCTTTGACCATAATAAAAGTCTTCTTCCCAAATTCCTTCAAATCTCTTAGTATAATAACCGAGTTCTAACATTTCATTTTCCATGAACCTATAGGTTTTACAAGAGTTCTTAAGTCACTAAAGTTAATAGTTATTCTTAATTTAAATTTTACTTAGGTTTTTATTTGAATATGTTAAAGATTTTATGTGAATATTTTCAATTCATGCTTTTTATTACGAGTAGTTGAGAATATGACAAATATGGATGCTACAAGTATAAATTTAGTGATTACATCACAAAAGAACAATCCATTAGGTAGATATGAATGCAAATTATAATCAGATATCTTATGGTGTTTTTTGATACCAACTGTGGAGCCCCGCACTTCTGTGGTCATGTTAACATGTATATTAACATGATACAATAGAGTGATCACCGTGATGGATCCCCCAATTATAATAAGATTAAGTTTTCTCCCTAATCTACTGATAACTATAAGATATGCCACATGCCTGAAATGAATTCACTAAATGAACATATAAGAATTTATGAGTGTGGAAGCAATTATTCATAACATCCATATCCTTAATGTTTAAATGTAAGAATATAACTCAACTCAGAATAAAAAGTGCATAAAAAAATACATTTAAGTCCTGTATTATTACAATATAATAATGAAAGTTTAAGCTGAATAGTAAATTCTCATCTTCATAAATAGAAATAAAAGACTATCCCAACATCGACAACAGTAGCAAAATATCCTCTTCCTAACTAAGCTTCTCACTAGATGTTATCACCTCAAAAAGCTCTGAATCTGATATGTTAAATTTTTACATGCCAAGGCCCCAGCAAAAAAAAAATTCTTGTGTTAGATAGTTATCTAAGTGCATGTCAGATTAATTTAATGAATTCTACAATTTTTAGGACATCACATTTTAACTTAAATAATATTACACAACCATGGTACCATAAGCCATAAAAAAGAAAAAAAAAAGCTATAAATAAATATTTATAACTTATCAAAAATGAGGTGAACAGAGGAACATACCTCAAACCAAAAGCTACAACAAAGTTAGAAAATATATAAAAAAGATAATAAAGTAGCTATAAAGACTAAAAGAATATCCTAATATGAATATGATCATCCAAATATTTGCTTAGTAAACTAAAATTAAATTGAACTGTAATACATATAAATAGATAAAGTTATATATTCAATCAAGACTAACATCCAAAATGCAAATAAGTACAAGTAAAGGCTATATAAAAATTGAAATTATAGTAAATAACATATAAACTAAAATTAAATAAGTAAAATTTTCATATCATAAGCCTAGCTAATATGGCCATTAAAATTATAATTGTAATTGTAACTATAACTATCATGCAAGTCATTTAGCTACTCAGAGATAAAACAAAATTGAACTGTACTAAAAAGATAGAGATATATATGTAGTTGATTTTAGCTATTTTATTTTACTTATGTGGACACATCCAGAATAAGCCAAGGATTCAAGCACGTCTGCATGACTAAAGTGGGTTCCTGAATTAAACACAAATCTTCCCAATGAGTACGTGTCAAGTATCCTTATTTCTCCTTGTCCATTAGCCGTAATGTGTATACATAATCACCAATATTGATAATGAACCTGATGCAATTATTATCCGAATATTCTATGTTATCATTTTTATGCATCAAATTCTTCTTATGTGATATCCTCCCATGTCAATTTATGTTGCACGTGATTGAGCTTAGTTCTCATTATTTTAGATACTTAAAGCAATTGTAAAGTGTTTGATTCACCTTTCAACCTTAGGATTGATTTATAATTTGATTTGTAGTTGATTCATAGATTTATTTATTATATTCATTAAGAGTAATTAACATTAATGCTTTTAACTAGGACTGGCCTTAAGTGACTAGACTAGAGCTTAGTTCATTTCATCTTGATCCTTAAGTCTTCATTTAAGTTCTTTAAGAACTAGTAATAGGAGTCTTAAATTTATTTAGAATAGTTTATAAATCCTATTAATTTCCTTAACCTTTAACACTTAGAAAATATAGAACTTATAGTTCATACTCCCTTCATTCCATTACTTTAAATATTTCATTTTTACCTTAACCTAGTTAGACTAGTATTTGATTAATTAGATCCTTTAAATTATAACTTAGCTAGAGAAGCTTAGTGAATTGAACCTTAACTTCTATTTCCTTTAAGTTTAATGAGTTTATAACCATAATCCTTTCCTACTAGTCACCTAAGCTTTGATTTAATTAACCTATTTAAATCTTATGGTTTAGGACTAGAATAGAACTAGTTTCTATTTATATTGTTATACTTATAAACTAATTTGTCATCTCATAAAAATGGAATGCAACAATTATTTCAAAATCCCAATTACTACTATTACTTACAATTAACTTGAGATCAATATCTCAATGTTAATTGGGGGAGCTCAATTAGCTCCAAGCATTAAGTCGATCATTAAAATTAGATAACTTTGAATATCACTTAGTTACAATTATTATATTTTCTTTGAATGCTTGCTTAGCTTTGAGTCTTATTCATTTGAATCATTCATATAAGATATTGTGCATGAATAAAACTTTCACATTAAAAACTATAGGGGCTTACATGATGGTTAAGCTAAGAGCAGGCTAATTATGAGTAATAAGGAGACCTCACATTCTTAGAGGGTGAATGTCAGTGTTATTTGTTTTGACCCCGCTTTCCTTTACCTGTAAACAGACGTGTTTAACTCCTCACTTCATTCTGTATTTGCCGGCATAATGAATACTTTCATAAACAACTTCAATCATTTAAAATATGAGATCTTCTATAATCTTATTGATTGTTAAGACTCATCATAATTTTTAATTATGTTATTTTCCATAGTTCTAGACTATGTGAGTATTAGACTAATAGTCTAAGATTTTCTTTTAATTTATATACTTTGCATTTTCCATATTTTAGTATTATTTATAGTTCACTTAGATTGTAGTGAATATTGTTATAATTACATTTAAATGCTTCACTGTCTTCTTATTCTTAGCATAAGTTCATTGAACATATACGTGTTTTATTGCAATTACTTGCATATGCACTTTAGTACTTTTCTAGCCTATTTAGAATACTTTTTCCCTTATTTTACTTGCAGACTAGGATGTATATTTATGTGAGTATTCTAACTTATTTTAATTTTCCTTAATTTTATTTACTTCCTTTTCCAAATTTATATGCTTTCAATTTTGTGCCTTTGTTTTTGCTTATATTGTAACTAGTTGTGATATCCAAAATGAATAATAAAATACATAGTATAATCTTAAATTATACTTTGACTGTTTAGTCTAACTATATTTTTTTTTATTGGCTTTGCCCTATCATATTTAAATGCTAAAAATGTGATAGATTAGGTGCACTTGGAGGCTAGTGGAGCTGGACCAAGCTCTTAAAGAAAACTAATTGCTTTCTGTAATAACCCAGGTTGTTACTTAGGTTAATTAAGGCTAATCTAAATCTTAATTGAGGTTCTAGTTCACTAAATAAGTTAATAAGAACGTATCTCCAAGACCTAGGTCAAACTAGGAGTCAAAATGAATCAAATCTGAAATTCTGGAAAATCCCAAACCCTAGAAATTAGCTTTTTATTTAGATCTCAAATTAAAAATATGACTTCGGCATTGCGTTCACCACCCCCAAATTAGCTTGGGGTGAAATTTTGGATGCATTTGGAAGTCGTTAGATTTTCGTCAAATATTTAATATTATTTAAATATCCTAATAATTCAAATAAATAAATACTCGTCAAAATAAAAATCTGAGTGCACCGTTGCATTCCTCACCCCTCAATTAGCTAGGGGTAATTTATTGAGAATTTTTGGGATACATTTAATATGATAAATTTAATTAATTAAATCTGTATATTATGAATTAAATAATAATATTAAGTATTAAGTATTAACGGCTCTGTCATTTATACTCACGCCGCCTCCTTATGTTTTAATTGGTGCCGTCTATCCAGACGGATCATCCCCGCCATCTGATCGTTCCATCAAACGGCTGTGGCTTCGTCACCTTCGCCAGACCTCCGCGTGGAGATAGGGTAACGCGCGTCGCCCTAATTTCTCTCCACGCGCCTCTCACCGCCATTAATCTTCAATCAAAGCTTAATTAAAGGCTCATATCTCTCTTCCTCAGGAGTTTACGCAATCGAGGACCCGTGACAGTCGAAGGAGCTCTCGTTCGAGGATTGACAAAACCTGAGCCGTCCATTTGAGGTACCCTTCTTTGCAACCTATTCCCTCGTTTATATTCAATCGCATGATTTCGAAACCTTATTGCAATAGTTATATTAGAGATTGAATGATTCAGATTAGGCTTAATTGATCGTGATCGATCTAAATCTTTATTCTATCCACAGTTGTTACCGTTAAACAAAATGGGTGAGCCGCGATAGGGTCGTCTAGGGTTAGCATTTGCGATCAATCTAGGCCATTATAGATCTTGATCCCACCACCTACGGGAAAGTCACATTGGAATCTATCCAAAGCTGGGCGGTCTTGGTCAAACCACCAGCGGGAAGGTCGCAAATCTGCAAACCAGTCGGATCACGTCGGAATGGAAGGAAGGAGACGAAGAGTCTTTGGGCTGGGTCAGGTTGGCCGTATGGGTTCTGTCGCATCAGGAGAAAGTTTTGTGGTGTGGGACCCACAATTAAGGCGGGGCGTAGGCTATCACGCCACGTTTCTTTGGCGAGACACACAGTCGCTGTTTCTGCCGAGACTGTGGGACCCCCTCAGCGTATCAGGAGACGACGCGTGTCATCGAGAAGTCGCGTCTGCCGCTGACGCATCCTGGTGGAGCCCACCTCCTGTAGAAAACTTAAATATAAATATTTAAGTATATTATATATAAGTTGTAAAATAAAAATATTTAAAAATAGATTTAATTTAAATAGTTAAATAACAATACTTATAATATAAATATCTTAATAAATATAAGTCCAATCATAGCAAATAAATATACCATTTTGATCAGCAAAAATAGAAAAACATTTTGGTGTTGTCAATTTTATATTTAGACTTATATTTAGCATGATGACATTTAAGGGTGTTAATTAAATTCAAATAATGTTACAAAACTTCAAATAATCATAACTTTGCACACACTAATCCAAACATATTGAATATGGGTCTTAAAATACTCAAAAAACCTTAAGGAACATTTTAGTAGGGTTAATTTTGTTGTTTGAATTAGTATTTGACTAATCACTTTTAGGACCTAACCCTAATTAGCCTAATTTGACCTAGAACTTCAAATGACCATAAGTTGGTCATCTTAACTCCAAATCAGGTGATCCAAACACCAATTTAAATCAATAAAACCTAATCTACAGAAATCTACAAAAATATTTAGGATCCAACGATTAGATTTGCTAATCATCCCTAATTACCCTAAAATTTGATTAGTGAATATTAGCAAATTTAATAATCCAAATTGGACAAACTAAGTTTTAGAGAACTCCTAAAATCTATTAGAACCTAACCGTGGGGTTGGATTAGTGATTGGGTGATTAATTTTACTAATCACTCACTAATTACCCTAAACCCTAATTAGGCCATAACTTAGCCAAATGGAGTCCAAATTGAACATACCACTAGTCATTAGAATCAGTGAATCAATTGTAACATACAGTCACTAAAATTATTTAATTTGGACACCAAATGACAAAGTTAGGGTTTTTGACCCTTAATTAAGCACCCTTAATTACATTTTAATCCTAAAACTTGTTTTGGCTATAACTTAGCCAATACATATCAAAATTCAATAATTTAAGGTTCTATGGAAAGCTTAGGACTTAACCTTTAATAAATTAACAGAAAAATTATATGTCATCAGGGTAAAATCATCATTATACCCTTATAGGTCAAATTCCTTAATTTGACCCTATAAGGCTTAATACTTAACCAAAAATTAATAAACTTACTGTCTAAACTCATATTAGATAGTAGGTAATCATTCCACATCATTAAAATCCATAATTAAGCCCTAATTCATAAAGGTGAAATTTAGACCCTTAAGTAGGGGTAAAATGGTCATTTTGCCCAAATTTAGGGTTTAATATTTCTAAGTTCTAATTATATCTCTAAATCATAACAAATAGTAATTAAAGTGATTTAGACCTTTATTTAGATGATTCTAAGTCTTAAACTAGAAAATTGAAGAAAAACCTTAAGTTGAGTCTTAAGTAAAACATAAGTAAAATGAGAGATATTTCTTTTTCCTTTAAACTTCTTAGATCATCCTTTAGGTCTTATAACTTTAGTTAAGATATGTGTATGAGTAATATTCTTAGCATCTAAGAACCTTAATTCCTAAGATTATGATTAGATCTTAGGTTAGAATTCATCTAATGGGTAAAATGGGTTACTCATTAAGGTGAAACCTTTGTCTTACTAGTTTATTAAATTTTTCATAGTTTATTAATTGATTATTTGGTCTTTTAACATTAGAATTAGGATTAGAGATCTATTCTATTGAACTTGACTTAATTCAATAGGATTTACCTTAACACTTAATCAGTAAGATGGGATTTAAACCTTAGTCCTTTAGGATAGCCTTATGATTAAGAATTAAATTTCATTCTTTGGAATTTGATTCTTAATCCTTCAAATCTTGATTTGGCTAATCAAGATTTAGTTTGGGATTTATACAAATAATAATTTAGGATGATTTATTTTACTTATTTAACTTTATAGGCGACTTTGATTCAGTTATAATTAGGATATGACCAATCCTAATTATGTTTAACTTGTAGGTTCGTGATTCTAAGTTACAAATAGTGTAGGAATTAAGTATTCTGAATCTTATGTAACTTAGAGTAGTTAGAATGTCTTAAATAGAAAACAAGATGATATCATAAATATTGTTTAATGTTATTTATATTCATTGAATATTGTATGCTATGCTTCCCTTTGCTTTGGACTTCTTTACATTTGGTTACATTGCATTAGAGGATTATTTATATGTTGATTATATTCATATGGCATTTCATATTATTAGAAGGAAATTTGATGGAAAATAGCTTTACTAAATTTATGGAGATATGTCGTTTTAGTCTGCCATGTAGTACGACTTTACTTCAGAATGGTTTTGGGCTAGGACTACTTTCTTAGTGCCTGTAGGATAGCTTTTGGGACTAGGACTACTTTCTTAGTGCTTGTATTTTGGATTAAGACTACTTTCCTAGTGCCTGCTATTTCTGACTAGGACTACTTTCCTAGTATATTTGAGACTACTTTTCTAGATACTGACTGTTTTTTACTAGGACTACTTTCCTAGTGAATCTGGGACTACTTTTCCAGATAGTTTTTGATGGAATTAACTTTAATATGGGACTACTTTTCCAGATAAGTAGATGGACTTTACTGGTGGTAGAACTAAGCAGGAATATCTCATATTTGCAGTTACTTTTCAGTTATCCCATTTGTGTTTCAGTCACTTTACAGTTGCCATTTCAGTTGCTTTTTGTTTACTTTACAATTTTGGCTCACTTTTACCTTACAATTCAGTTCACTTCTTGCTACATTTTCATTTTTTACAGTTCTTACTTATCTTATAGTTTAGTATGCCTTCTGCTACATTTCATTATCTACAGTTCTTATTTGTCTTATAGTTCAGTACGCATCTTGCTATATTTTCATTTTCTGCAGTTTCTTTGTACTCACAGCTTTGAAATATTCATTTTTACCTTTCAGCAGTCACTTTTAATTTTGGCATGTTAGGATGCTAGATCTTTACTTTCAGCTCCGTACTTTCAGATTAATTATAAAAGCAGCATGTTTTATATTGATCATATACTTAGAAGTTTCACTTGTGTTTAGTAGTTTCTTTATGTATTACTTGACCTTTTCTGCAGCTTGAATTGAGGTATGTGCTTACGTCACATCTTGTTAAGTTATAATTATGTTAATTATAACTTTGTTACCTTTCTTTAGTAGATTTATTTATGTATTCTGAGTTGTATAGTTTTTATCTGGATTGTATGGATGTTACTCTTATTTTTCTTTCGCACTCTGATAAATTATAGTATACTCATTTAAGTGATTGTTTATATTGCTAAATCTTTGCTTATTAAGGCATATCCTCCCTTGACATTTGATTTAGAAGGTTCATTCCTTAATCTAAATATTAAGTGAGGGTTTGCAAAGTGACGACCACCTCCTAATCCGGGTAATTTGGGGGTGGCCGCCACACTTCCGCTTAATTTTATTAAAGTTCTTGTTTTTTATTCAAGTGAGAGAGTGTAACAACCATAGTTATTACCCTAGCTAAATCCAAATTAATCAAGCTAAACCAAGCTTTAATTTTGATTCTATTAGACTCAATGGGTCATTTAAACCTAATCTTAGAAGTTTTGGATCAATCAGAGCTAAATTGAGAATTTTGGTATTTTTGCTTATTTTTGAGCCCTGGAAAATACCTAAACTATTTTAATCTCCAAATTAAAATCTGATTTCATTTTTGAATTCCTCATACCTCATTTAGCTAAGGGTAAATTTTTGGGAATTTTTGGAACTCATTTAGTCCTAAATTAGATTTAATGATTTAATAGGAATTTAAGTAATTTAATAAATGATTTATAATTAATTTAAATTAAATTATTTATATTTTATAATATGGGATTCGCTGTCAGGACCGCGGCCAATCTGCTGCGGGTCCCGACAGCGGCACTTTAAACCACGCTAATAGATGCCCTAGCACGAATCGTAGCGCGTCTAATTCTACGGTGCGATATACCCCGCTCCGTAATTTAATCATAGGCGTCGATCTATCACACGCATGTGACGACTATCGTCCACCCCGCCTAAGTAATGCATCAGAGCCGTCTGAGACCAACGGTCGATCCATCAGATGGCGGGCACGAGTCCGAACGTTGTGGATCATCTCCCTCGTCTCGCCCCATCTGCGTCTGGCCCCCCAACAACTGAGATCCTTCCAGCCCCCATGGTAATACAGAAAATGACCCGTTCTTCCTCTTCTACCCTCGGCGAGATCGTCTGCCAGTAGTAGTCTTCATAAATTGCCCATGTCCATTGGAACCAAGCCTCCCCTTCGGCCCGAGCCTTCCTCCATTCCCGAGCTCTGGCATCCAACCCCAGACATCCCCTAGACCTATAAATACCCCCAAGACCTCTCAATGAGTCCCTTTGCTCACTGAGAACCCTCAATTGGCCATCCAGCATCCCCTGGAGCTCCCGTCTCTCTCGGTGATTTTTCGGCATTCTCGAAGCTTCGAACTGCTGATAGAGGGTGCGTGTCTGGTGTTCAGACTCCCTGCTAGTTTACTGAGATCTTCTGGAACCTCTAGCTCGTCTCAATTCCCCTCGGTCATGCCTGCAAACCTGTCTTCTGGTACAGCTTCTCCTATTGAACTCAGTGAGTTCAATTTTTCCATTTACACTTCTGGATGAGCCTCTGTATGTCACCTAGATTGCCTTAGCCACCTAAGGAACCCAATGTGATTGACCATAGGGTATGGGCTTGCCTATCGCGATTGAGCAATGGTTTAGTTTACACCGCAAGCTTGTAACCAGGCTTGAGTAAGGGCCCAACGATCTAGGGCACCCCAAGGCTCGTGACCAGAGGGCTTCGATCCACCTCACCACCAGAATGGTGTAGGGATCGAGCTCTGGCCAAATGGTCATCTCTATGAGGAGAATTTACTCCTTACAGTAAACCCTAGATGCTATGATTAGGACCAAACCTATTGATTAGCTATTCGGCAAACCAGTGCATCCTAAAGAGGGTTTAATGGTGGGATCGATGCATCTTTACTTCAGGAACATATATGGATTAAATTAAGCCGTTGTCATTGCTTGAGCACTGAGAATTTTGGTGCTGAAGATCCCTTGGGTCGGCCCATCGCGGAAGGTATGCGGGGACGATGACACTGTCGACGCGGGCCGGGCCAGCTCAGGCCTGCGTGGTGCGACAGTGCCGGTCCAACCGGGCTCTGCTCTGACCCGCGCGGTCTGATATCCAGGTTGGGTTAATTAAAGGATTTTGGAATTAATTTCCTTTTAATAAATAACTGATAAATGAATTTAATTAATTCCTTATAATTTTAATTTAAATAAACATTCAGAATGTATTAATAAAATAATTTAATTAATACTTATCCAAATGGTATGATCCAATATACCATTTTAATCAGAAAAATGCAAGAAATATTAATATAAAATAAAATCAAAGATCCAATGGTTAGATTTTAAATTATTGCTTAATTTTTTTTATTTTTATTTAAATTATATTAAATTCATTAATTATCCAAAAGTGTTGATTAAGATCTCTGATTGCTCATGAGACTATAGTGAGCCTATGTAGACCATTAAAAGTAATTTAAGAACTTTAATGTTATTAATCACCTCTTAATTACCATAATTATGGATTAGTGAATTAAATTATAATTTACCCTCTGATTTTGGTAAACTAAGTTCCTAATGCCTTCTTAAGTTTATTAGAGCCTATGAATAAAGTTGGATTACTCTAGAATGCCTTAGTTTCCTTAATCACCTTAATTAGCTTAAATAGGTAATTAGTGCTAATTATGCTAATTAGGTTATCAAAACCTAATATAAAGGTGTATCCTACTTTATTAACCAATATGGAACCCATTAAAGTAGACTTGAATCAATTTGGATAATTAAATCCTAAAATCCCATTTTAGCCTTAAGAGGGGTATTTTGGTCATTTTGACCAAAATGTATTTAAGCACCTCTTAAGCCTTGAAAATTCAGCAAAATATCATTAATTAATATGTTTAACACCTTTTTGAAATCCTATGTTGATAACTTTGAGTTAAGTGAAGAATCTTAAATTAGCTCTTACTTAGATCTTAAGACTTTAAGTGTTCTTAAAACCACCTTGTCTTAAGAGCTAAGTTTAGCTACATCAAAGCACTAGACCCTTAGCTAATAGATTAATTAAGTTGATTCTTGAGCTTGAATATTAAAAGAAATACTTATGTAAAATCCTAAGTCTAAATCTTAGCTTAAGTCTAAAGTGATCAAACATCAGATCTTAAATCTTAGACTTTAGATCTTCTAATTGAATTATACTACCTCCATTTAGAATCCCTTAAGTGATTTATTGTTTAATTTCTTTGTAGCCTTCCATGAGGGCGTAGGATTGATTCAATCTATAGGATAATGTAATTATCCTAAAGATTGAATATAGATCTTAGATTCTTAGTTCTTACTGATTGTTTTATCTCACAACATTAGCACAGCCTTTCATTAAGATCCTAGCTTCTGAATCCTTCAGCTTATAGGATTCCTTATCTTTAAATTGGGTTTTAAAGTGTGAACCCTAGATCTTTACTAAGGATACTACCCTGGATTCAGGGTTTGAACTCCAAAGTGGAGTTTGGATCCATAATCCTTAAATCTTGGTCCACTTAATCAAGATTTGGGTTAAGAGAGGAAAATAATAATAATTAAGGCATTGATTTAGTTATTTTAATCCTTATAGTCTTCATATGATTATGAATTAGAAATTATTAAGTTCTAATATTAACATTAAGGTCATAAATCTGAGATCTTACTCGATAGCTGGTTATTGGAGATCCTAAACTTGTATCTTCTCAGAATAGTTAGATTTAGATAAAGTAGACAACAATGGATATCACATGAGTCTAGATTGAGTCTCTTGCTTACTTTGACTTGATTGCTCTGCATGCCTTGAATATTGAGTCTTGTTCCTTGAGCATAATAGGTAAACTTAGGATATGGAAGATACATCCTTAGTATTTGAAAAGCATGGCATTCATTCAATTCTTTCAGTGCTTTCAGTTAGTAGAGAATGTCCTAGCACAGTCTGCCTCTTCAGTTCTAATTTTGTTATTGAAAAAACTCGGACCTAGCTCGACATATGTCTAGGATGGATACATGTCTTATTATATAAGTTCAACTCAGACCTAGCGCTGCGGATGCCTAGGATGGACACATGTTAAACTTTCAGTTCAGAGGCCCAGTGTGGCTTGTTCCATTATGGCAGCACTATGTCCTAGGCTTATTACTACTTTAGTCCAGTTATCAGTGTTTGTTTTGCTTTGCTACATACTTCAGTAGCCTTTCTTTTAGTGCTTGACTTATTTTGCCACATGTCTTAGTGGCTTTATATTGTGCTCATATATGTACTTAGTTTACTTTTGCCATATGTCTCAGTGGCCTTTTTCATGTCAATCTACATGTTTGTGTATACGCTCTTATTGATTAGCATTAAATATTGGTATGTTTAGGATGCTAGAATTGTATGTCTATTTCAATACTTGTGTTCTTATTATACTCAACATGTCTCCAAGTGATCATAAGCATGTAAGGATCAGATTTAATCAGTAGTTGTAGTTACTTTTGCTTTTAGCCTCACCATGTTTAGTTACTATTTTTGTATGTTATTTTACATACCTATTGATTAGCTATAAATAATTTGTTTATAGTTACCCCATTCTTATTGCTTGTTGCACTTTTTAATGCTTGCACATTTAAAATATTTAAGTGTAATATCTTAAATACTCAGTTCACTTAAATAGCCTAAAATATACTTAGACAATTATCTAACTGTAACATTTTTCTTTTGTTGGCTGGGGCCCTAGCATTTGTGATACCGACAAATGTCAGATTCAGAGTAGTTCATCGGCAGTGCTGCAGGATTGTAGCCAGTTCAGGAGGAGGATCTTCCTACTGCTGCTTAGATAGCTTTTCTCTTTTTACAGTGAGATTGAGAGACCTTTTGTAACACCTCACTATTAGATTAGAGTTTAATAATCTAGCAATGAGTGTTATGGTAGTATTTAATATTGAATTAGGAGATTCTAACTCAACATTTAATACTACCTTATATTATATGGATCTATGGGGAGAAGAAGGTCAATCAATTATTCTAACTCAAACATTCATTATTTATAATATGAAAATTCAAACATCATGAAAGCATAGTTTACAAACATCACAAAATATTTATAATTAACAAAATTTTTATACATAAATTTATTCTCACATAAACGCAAGTAAATTCTTCTTTCCCAATTATTGCTCAACTTCCTCTTTAATTGCAGGTCCCGCTCCTTGCTCCTGATTTATCATATTTTGGTTTTTAAATACGGTATGGCATAACAAAAAAAAAAGAAAAAGTGATTAGACTTTAAAAGTCTAAGTATGTTTTAAAAGTAGGTTAAACATTATTTAAGCAGATATTACATTACAAATTAAAGAAATAATAGTGCAATAAGCATGAAAATGGTAAGAAGGTATGTAAGAAAGTGTGCTCACAATGCTAAAATATTTTTGCCAACCCTGCAATAATTATATTAGTAGCATTTGAATTATTTGTAATATGAAGGAAAATATATTCAAATAGATTTGTATGCTAAGTAAAAAGTAGTGTAAATAAAATGAAACTGTTTATATAAAATTCTGCACTGTATAAATTTTATGTAAGATTTAATCATGGAAATTCATTTTAGTCTGAAGACTGAATATATCATTCACAATCAATGAGATTATGAGAAATGCAATTTATAATTTATTTATCTTGTAATTTTGTTATGTGGGCGTAGAACAAGTCTACTCAACCAATTTGTAAGTGGGGTCAAAATAAACACACACATTCCCCCTCAAAGGAATTATATGGTCTCCAAATACACCAATAGCCTTGCCCAGGCAAATGACAGTTGTACTAAATCCTCCATTAGACCCCTCTGAAATATTATATAAAATGTTTATTATGATTTATTCATCTTGAAATTTTGTTCTGTGAGCGCAGAATAAGTGAGGAGTTGAGTACGTCTACTCAACCTATCTGTAAGTGGGGTCAAAATAAACACACAAATTCCCCCTCAAAGGAATTATATGGTCTCCAGATACACCAATAGTCTTGCCCAGGTAAATGACAGCTGTACTAAATCCTCCATTTAGATCCCTCTGAAATATTTTAACAGATATTATTTATGCATAAAATCTTTTTGTATGAATCATGATTTAAGCTCAATGCATTTGCAGCACAAGAAATGTATCAAAGTATTGTAAATCTTTATGATATCCATTATTTTTTATTGATTTCTATTCTAATGATTTCATATTCACAATGGTTTCCCATATATAGGCCATCCAAATTGTGATATGATATTTAAAAGAAATAATAAAGAATGTTGTATTTGACCAAATATAACAAGTACAAGTAAATGATCTTTCTGCAAATTTCCTAAAGATAGTCATTTTAGATTTCTATGTGAAGGTGACCATCCACATAGCAAAACATTAGTGTTGTGATGCATAATAAATATTAATTTGAAGTATTCATAATGAGATATTGATGAAAATATTTATACATGCCTCATCACATATTTATCAAATATTGAGTTTTGGTAGTAGAGAAACAAAAATATTTATATCAAAGATGAAATTCAATAAATTGAAAAGATCACCATATGAGATATGCTTAAAACCAAGATTATAGCTGAGCAATGGTGAGTTTACTATTAAGCGATGAATGAAATAGCTCTGGAGTTTGATGCCAAGTATTCAAAATTCAAAGTCCTTAAATTCTTAAAAATTTTGGCAGAGTTTCCTTTGTATTTTCTCAAAATAAACATTTATAATACCAAGATATAAGTCAATTCATTAACTATTTCCAATTCTAATATAAGTCAATCCATTGACTATTTCCAGTTCTAATATAAGTCAATCCATTGATTATTTCTAGTTCTAATATAAGTCAATCCATTGACTATTTCCAATTCTAATAAGAATATCAATTTATATTAGCATTTGTATAAGATAACTTACAACATTTGATTTTTAATTCATTGCAGCAGCACTTATTCACTTAGATATGATAACAATTACAACAAATTTGATGAATAAAGCTGCAATAATTCTTAATAATTGAGGGCAACAAAACAAAATGAATAACATGATCTAAAATATATGACTTGTGCTTTTTCAACAAGTTTATGCATTTTCAACAACTATATAAAAGAAATTATACTGGGTCATAAAATATAATTCATTGAATCATCATCATAATAATTTGTATAAATATGTAATTAAATAAACATCAGAATTCTAGTTACTATTTAAATTATTCTACCCTCTTAATAGCGTCTCATACTAGGAAAATATGTGCAGCATTTGATTTTTATTTACATGGCATCACTTAGATCTTATAACTAAATGGCAGCAATAAATTCACTTATACAATTGATGGCAGCATATGATTTAATATATATACATGATAGCATTTTGATTTTATAAAGTAGATAGCAGCAATTTGATTTTATAAAGTAGATAGCAGCATTTGTGTTTCACAAGTAAATTATAGCATTTGATTTCATGTTACCTTAGTGATCCCACTTTAGGAATGACAACAACATAAAATTTCATCTAAAGGAATAACAGCATATAATTCACTTTATAATAAAGGCAACATTTGATGGCAGCATTTGTGTTTTACAAATAAATGATAGCATCTGATTTCATATTATCTTAGTGATCCCACTTTAGGAATGATAGTAACTTATAATTTCATCTAACAGCGTGTAATTCACTTTATAATAAAGGCATCATTTGATGGCAGCATTTGTGTTTCACAAGCAAATGATAGCATCTGATTACATGTTATCTTAGTGATCCCACTTTAGGAATGATAGTAACATATAATTTCATCTAAAGGAAATACTAGCATGTAATTCACTTTATAATAAAGGCAACATTTGATGGCAGCATTTGTGTAAAATATTTTAATTGATTTAGTTAGAGATGTAGCCAACCAATAAAATACAATAGTATCTAAACTAGAATAGTCATTCCCAGTGTTAGAAGTGGCAAATATCTTTCAAGAATATATATACTGAAATAGTTCTGGATTGAAAAGATGACAATATCTAAGAAACATTAATTAGAATGCATACAAAAGGTTTGGAAAACATATATAGTGCCCAGGAATTAAATCTGTATACATACTCAATAAAGCAAAAATTTATTAAAAATGTTTTATTCCTGATTAAAAATAGCATAAGTAAATTGTTAACAAATTGTCAATATTATATTGTGTTTGACTAAGATAACAGCTGCAAAATACTTAATAAGTCTATTTCATAATTATAAAATAGATTGTAGTAAAGGTTGGCAAAGCGACCTAACGATTAAATAATGATAAACAGGAAAATCTAATATATATAAGAGCAATATGAACATGGATAAAAATAAAAAATAAAAATGTATTGAGAGACAATTAGAAACAAGCCATTATTTCTCAGTTTGTTGAGAATGATGTTTACTTCATAATAGTTCACCCCATCATAGCAGATTTTTGCTTATATTACTTATAAGTAAGGGTACTGAACAACAAAACTTATATTTCCAATTGTAGATAATGCAACAATAAAGAAAAACATTCATACTGATCCTTAAACTCATGTTAACATCTTATTTAATTTATTATGATGAGTACATTATAATTCTTTTTCAAAAAAATTTAGTAACTACTTATACATGCTATATAATATATATCATAAAAATCTTCACTTTCATATTTGGCACTTAGCATGGGCATCACAGATTTTAAATATGAATATGAAATGTTATATTCTTCCTTATTCTAAATGCTATTCTCTTTTACCAGAACAGAAGTAAGATCAATTGAATCGTAATAAACAAGATCACCATTTGAACTAAAATAACATACTTCTTTTAGTATTTCGTGAATGTTCATCTAGCTTTGTGATATCCAATAAAAAAAATGCTTTTAACTGAACTGAAAATCCAAAACGATATTTATACTAGCCGATTATCATTAGAATTTCAATTCAAGAGTGATTACAAGAACATGATTAATAGATGAGCCTTTCAAACATAATCATTGAATCCTTATTTAAATCCATTATACAAAATTTGACTTTAATATATATACAGATTTATGTATAGGTATCACAGAATTTCAAGCAAATTTATAAGCCTTAATAATTCTAAGTATAATCAAACAATAATTAGTACATATCAGCATATATCCCTAATTAAGCAGATCTCATTTTATAGATAAGATCCAAATTGATATCCTAAGCAAATAAAAAAAATGGCAGATGGACTGGTACCCATACTTATAGATACTGCAGGACTTTATGCCAAAGTTGATAAGAATATTATAAGTGCTATTAATCATTAGAGCCGCCAGCGTGTGACTCATAAACTTAATCCTGATTAAAAGAGATATAACAATAATCCAAGCAACCCAATCAGGCAGACAGCTGATTAGGATTTTTATATAAAAGTATAATACTTGCAATACATACTTTAATGACTTTAAGACAATATCACAAAAACCATCATATAAATAAATATTCATTTATTTTCTCAAATCTGAATAGGATTAACCTTTTAACAATACAATTTCTCACTCAGAAAATCTCATTAAGAAACTATATGAAATCAATTCTATTATTTTTAAGCATTGAAAATTGATTATGTTAATAAATCTCTCGTTTGTCATCCTAAAACCCTAAATAAACATTGATTATATGTAAACTATATTAAGAAGGAAAATCGGGCGGAGTACCTTATTTTGCACTTAGAGATCACTACTAGGGTTCGATATCTAACTTCGTTATCTTACCTTTGGATAATCTCCCTCTGCTGAGAGGATGAGAGGGCGTTGATAAGGAGGGGATCGGCATGGGTTCGAGCCTTCCTATTGGAGAGGTCAGTGGCGCGAGCCACGTGTAGTCGCCTCTCTTCTCGCTCGCTCGAGAGATAGGGATGGAGAGGGCTCGGTCTCTGTCAGTCGCGTGCGAATGGATTAGGGTAGCCGATAAATAAGGGAGAATATATATATTTATATATAAATATAGTATTTTATTTAATTAATTTAGAATTTCTATTAGATTAAAATTATATTAATATTTATTTTTAAAGAAAATTTTGAAATATTGCTTTTTAGCTAAATTGAAGGTAACGGACTCAAAAATGAAGTTGAAATTTTAATCAGAAGTCATCTTAATTATTTCATTTATCAAATTAATGGAAATATAATAAAATAATCAAGAAATTTTGACTTTCTTCAAAACTCATCAAAATTTCACCCAAGCTAATTTGGGTGTGAGGATTATAATGGCGAAGTCCGATTTTTATTCTGAGGTCAAATTAATTTCCTTATTTTCTTGATTTTAGGAATTATCAAAATTAGGGTTTTGTTCATTTATATTTTAAGTTTGACCAAGACTTTGGAAATTGATCTTAAAGACTAATTAAAACTTAATAAAATAGATTTGAAATTAATTGGATTATTAAATGGTGATTAACAACTTTGGGTTGTCACACTTTTATTTATTTTAAATTCAATTTGTAATAATTAAATTCTTGATGTATTTACTTTTCTGCATTTACTCTGAGTTACTGTTCCTTTTACTCTTTTATTCTATGTTATGCCTATGGATGATATATTATACTATTTCTTGCTTCTGCCACTTTGATTTGCATTGATGTATATTCACAATTCTCCTACAGGGTGACAAGTCCTTGGCTTAAGGCGAGTTGGGTCCTATTTGACTCTACTTGAGTTGGGGATTTGCCACCGGTGTGGAGCACCATACTCTCCGCAATTATACTAATATCAGTATTAGCGTAGCCGCGAGAAAGTACGGGACCCCATAGAGAGAGACCTTTACTTTAATTACTTTCAAATATTTATTTTGGTTTGTAATAATTAAAATTATTTGTTTTATATTTACAATGCTTATATTGTAATTTAATCCTCTTACTTCAATGCTTGGGTTGGATAAATGTATACTTAAATAAAATTGTACTGCATACTTAATTGGAAATTTAGTTGTTATTTTCTCATTTTCTTATTAATATAAATAATATAGGATGTGTATATCCTAAGATAGAAAAGTATTTCATATATTTTTCTCACTTCAAATTATTAGAATTAGAAATAAGTAATCCTATGTAATGGATTAATTTTATATTAGTTTTAGGTTGTTAATCCTTTTAATTTATCTTAAAATTGAATGGAAAACTTATATATTGATGTTATATGTGTTCATTTTAATCAAATATAGTAGAAGTCATGCCAAAAATTTTAAAAATTATTTGGAAAGATTATAAGAATTAATTGACTTATATATTCTTAATTCATATTCATAATAAGTATTTCATGCATTATTCATAAATTTTTTCCATCTTAATTTAAGACCATCTTCTAAATTCTTGGCCAAACACAGCACCTATTAATTTGGATTAGTTTTCTTCTAATCTAATATTATATGTTGTAGTGATGTATCAATATTAAGATTTGTTATTACTCCATATTGGGGTCATTATAGGGATCTACTGGCAGCTGAGCTTCTAAAATGCACAAAGGATTTTGAACACCAGAAGAGCCTACTACCAGCAGTTCGTAAGACCCTAGATATGCCTGGAGAAGCTCAAAAAGTGATAATAGCGAGGCGAGGAAGAAATGCAATTAATTTTAATTGAGCAGCAAAGGGGCAGAGGGAGGAATACTGAGGCTATTTATAGCCTCAACTGAGATTAGGCAAGCTTCCAGAGGGTTGGCTAGGGCTGGGGAGGTTTGAGAGTTTGGGCCATGGCCGAGCTCTCAAATTTCTAATTCGAGCTTGGCCAGGCCACTAGGCCTGATTGGGTCTCCAAACTAATACAAGAGGCTTCCTAATGACTAGCTGAGGTGGACTCATGAGTGGGAGATAGGACTGGCAGCTGGCAGTATGGAGAAGAATTCCTGTCGGGCGTGAGCAAAAGGAAGATGAAGGTCCATAGTAGCAGGACCTTCGGATGTCATCTGATCGATCGATCAGATAGAGAAATGGCTTGGATCGTTCGGATCCTAACGACCAATTGCAGAAGTGATCCGGGCTGTACAATCAGTCGGGCAGATCTGCGGCTCCGCGGATCTTAGATCCCTGCCGTAGGATCCATGAAAGGAACAGTGGGATGGAATGGGATTTTGTTGTCGCGTGATCCAAGTTCTACAATGGATCACCTGCGGTCCGCATAGCAAATCCCAACAGGTAAATTAATTGATGGCAGATTTGTAAAATTAAATTGTTCGGAACCCTAGAATACAATTTCCACAATTTAATTTAATTGAATTATGGTCAAAATGATCTCTAAATTTTACCAAACTTTCACCCCTAACTAGTTTGGGGGTGAGGAATTTAAAATGCAATCAGATTTTAATTTTGAGATTAAAATATTTTAGGTTTAGTTTAGGGCATCTAGACTAATCAAAATGTTAATTTAACTTAGAAAAATCCAATTGACTTCAAATTTTTAGGATAAACTTAACTTGATATTCTAAATACAATGGGATCAAAATTAATGTATGATTAAACTGAGAATTAATAGGGTAACAACTTATGATTGTTACAGGTATTGACCCAAAGACTTTATCAAGCCTAAGTTCGAGCTCTAAGGTTCACAGTAAAGGAAACAATTTCCCTCCAAAATAAACCCTAAGTCAGAGAATTTGATGTATACTTTGCATCATGAAACTCTCTGTGCATGTAGTATTTTGTTGCCCTACCAACTCCCCCCTAATACCATCATTGGGATGATGAACTGTGGCGTGCGGGTCGACCCTGACACGTGCGGCACTGTCATCGAGCCCACATACACGAGCCAATCGCGTGCAGGCTGCGACAGTGGATGGCGTGCATAGGAATAAGCCACATGCATAGGACTTATTATGAAAAAATTAATTTAATTAATAAATTCAATTCAATCAATAATTAATATTTCTCTAATTATAAGTCCAAATATAATAATATTATGTCTTAAAATGATCAAAAAATACAAGGAACATTAATATTATATTAGATTTATATTTTGATAATTAATTTTATTAATCATCTTTTTAATTATCAGTATGAGTGATTAAACTATATATTAACCATTTAATGTCCAAATTAAACTTGCTTACTATCAATATATTCATTATATTATTAAAAATGTAGCCACATATTTTATGTCAATTGAACATCATTTATTGAATTTGCATTTTTGGCATTTCTCTTAATTATTAATGAAAAACCTAGGTTATAAAAATTTGTATAATTATCTTCATAAACCCTATGACAACAAGTCTTAACCTAGATGAAGGCTTGGCTGAATCCTAGGATATGCTTATGATAGAGAATAAGTACTTTAGAAATTGATTTTATTAACTTAGAATAAGCTCCAATCTTAGAGATGAAAATGAGGATTTATGTGATATGAAATTAGGATTGATTATTGAAAGATAATTTAACATATTAAGTATAATTATAATAACCTATAGTCGATGCCTAAGTTTTATTATATTCAATTGCGACTATATATTTAACCTAATATGTTATTTCCATCCCTTGATGCAGGAATGAACCAATCACCTTAGTATTATTTAACATTTTGTTAGCAATTATCAATAATCATTAGAACTAAAATTTACATGATTAGTCATGAGATTTTCAAATTAATAAAAGATTAGAATTTAGAGACTTATATTAGTAAAACTTTTACTTAAAAGAACTTTTTAGTTTATGGTTAATATTTAGTGTTCTTGGAGAGATATGAATGTCCAAACCTAGGACATTTTAGCGAACTTGAAGCCTAATAAATCATTAAGCTAAAGATATTGACTATAAGGCTTTAGTATATAATATAATCCATTAAGTGGGAATTAAGTTAGTGAACATTAAATTGAGCGTATGATGAACCTTAGGGCAAGGTTTAAAGTAAATATAAACTATATAAATAGTATAACCTAGATTGAGTAATTGTGATCCTCCTATAATTGGTAATTTTGAATAAATTATTAAAAAACTTAGTCAAATGAAATTATCCAATATGATAAGTTCTTGAATCACATTCAATATTTATACTCATAAATAATATTATCATATAAATAAAAGTTAATTAAATCACTATTTGCTAAAAATTATATTATTATATTATTGAACTTTAATTAATTTAAGGATTGTATGATGTCTAAGTTAATTGGGGCTTAATTAGCCCTAATCATTAAGATAGATAATTAATATCACATGATTTATATTAATTTGAAATACTTGAAATGCTGTAATGCATGGAGACTAAATTCATGTAATAATTCATTAAGATATTATGCATGAAATAAAATATTTAAAACATACTTCTAAAGGATTTCATATAGAGGATTGTGTTGTACAACTGTTATTGAGCCAGGACAGGCTATGGAGTGATCAGGAGATCACATATGTGTGTGTTTATAGAAGACCCCGTTTACATTATAGTTGAGCAAATGTACTTGACTCATCTCTTGTTCTGCATAGTACTTGCAGAACAAAATACATGTTTAAAACAATATAAATTAACATAAAATTGTACATCTTGCAGTCTTATTGATTATGAATGCTTACTATAGCTTTATGAATATACTCTATAGATTATTCAGTCTATGAGATCGAATATATTTTATACATTTTACTTCAAAAATTTACTTATAGCTTCATATACAGTTTGTGCAGTGTAGATTTTCATATTTTTTACTTACATATTTTTTTACACCGTCTTTATTTTTAGTGTTACTTGACATCTATTTTATTTCGATATGTACATGCTTCCCCTTACTTGTTTAGATATATTATATAATACTTAAATACTTTGTTAGCTTATTTGATGCAGGACTGAGTAGCTTATTATAAGCTTATGTTCTTACATACTTTACAGTTATTAGATAATGTTTGTTTTCTTTTCATTTCCTTGTTTTATACTCCACTTTTATAAAATTATAAATAATTATTGTGATATCCATTAAAAATAAAATAAAATTATTTATTCTTAAATTATACTTAGACTTTTTATAGTATAATAACTTCTTTTTTTTTGTGCCATATCATATTATAATTCAAATATAGTAGATCAAGAGCTTAAATCAGTTAATCTACCTAAAGAGGAGCCTGAGCAATAAAAGATTATTGGAAGTGTTGTATTTGCCATTTACTTTTTATTACTATGTGAGGATAAGAGATTTATTCTTCCCAGCTTATATTTTGAGAAATTATGCGTTGTCTGTACTTATATTTCTGCAATGACTTTAAACTCTTTCATATTATGTATAATTACAAATATACTATGGATGATGTATATTTATTAGATGCTGGATTTTTCTTCACCCATAGATTCACGAACTAAGGTAATACTCAATAATGAATTGGAATACAGTAATTCAGTATTAAATACTATCATAACATTTGTTATTGTGCTGTATTACATAATCTAATAACAGTGTATTACACTCACCCCCAAATTAGTCATGAGTGAATTTTTTGAATTTTTTGAAGTTTATTTGGTAATTTAATTTTAATTATTAAAAAAGTAATTAATTATTATTTTAATTTAATTATTATTCCATTAGACTTAATGAGATCTGGCCATTTGATCGAATGGTGCACAATCAGCGTCGTTCGATTAAACCAACCATCCAGATTAGATGGCTGATAGCTGTCATCCTAAAAATTGCAGAGCGCATTGCGTGTGGTAGCTGCCCGCCTACGTGGCCCGCGCAGGCTGCGACAGCTACCCCGCCCATCGTTTAAGAGCGTCTTCCGACATCTTTATTACCCCAAATAAATCATGAATCTTGTTTGCATCTATTGAGAAGGAATTTGGAGCTTGTAATCTATTGATGCATCCTCTAGAGCTTGCGAAATCCTCCCCATTGCGGAACATAGGTACATTAATCCCCCCCTCCAGTTTGTTTAACTTGCAATTAGTGATTTGTCTCTCCATTATATGCAATAATGTATCGTTCCCCGAGCTCAATTGAGCTCGGGCAAGCCTAATTAAGGCTCGGTATACAGTTCTGTATAGTGCCTGATCTACCCCCACCTTTTATTTGACGATTCTAGTAGTCATCGCCTTTAATAATAGGTTCCTTGGGTCAGTCTCGACCAAAGGATCCTAAAGGGACTGTCGGCTAGCCTTTAGGCTCATTGTAGAGGGCAAATTTTCCATCCACAGTATACCATAGGAGGTTGACCCTCTTGAGAAGCTAACTCAAGCTAGGATCAGCCTCACTGGGGGCTTTTTGGTCCGTTGGATAGGTCTCATCTAGGCCAATGTTTTGATATGTGAATCGACTTCTGAGGTGAACTATTGTAACAACCAGATGCTGTTAATCAGTATTTAACAGTCAAATTTCTTCATAATCACTTCCATTATACTCAAATTACTGTTTGGAGCAAACCTTAATGATCTTGATCAAATCAAATCTAAGCTCAATTGAAAAATTCAAATATTTTATTATTTTTATCAAATCAAAAAATTATGATGGTTAAATTGACCTCTAAATCAAAAATGGAGTCTGTCATTGAACTCATCGCCCCAAAATTAGCTATGGGTAAAAATTTGGCAAGTTTTGAAGATCGTCAAAATTTCTCAATTATTTTATTGCATTTTTGAAACTTTGAAAAATGATATAATTAAGACAACATTCGATTAAAATTCTGATTGTATTTTCAAGTTCCTTGCCCCCAATTTAATTAAGGACAAATTTGTAGGATTTTTCTGATCGCGTTTAATTATATAATTATAATTAAACATAATACTTAATAAATAAATTAATTAATTATTAAATTAGTCCAAACGACGTCATTACTCATTGTTGCCTGCAATTCGCTTGCGTTCGATCAGGCGGTGCGCTAATCTGCGCCTTCTGATCATCTCAGTCGTCTGGATCGGACGGTTGATTCCCATCGTCTCCGCGAATTGCATGCAAAGAGGCGTGTGTCACCCGTCGCGGCTTCGGCAATCCCTGATCGCGGGAGATTCTACCAAAATCTTCCATTTGTCGGAGTTAAGCCAATATAATCAATCTACCTTCTTATTTAGATGCTTCTTATCCCATCATTTTCCATTTTTTCGCAAAGGGAATAAGCCGATCGCAAACGAACTCCTGAACCCTAATCGCGGTTCTCTAAGTACTCCTTTGAGCCCAATCATTTAGATCACTTATTCTATGTGATCATAGCTATGTATCGAATGCAACCCAACACAATTAAGTCTAATAGCTATTTTAATTTATGATTGCATCTTCGATATCCTTCAGCTCTACCCGTCGAAAGAAAATTTAGGGTTGCAAAGTTGGAGGAGATGCAATGATTATTGATAGTGATTTTTATATGGAACTATTAAATTATATTCATGGCTTTCACTTGAGATATTGTATGTGAATCAATTCGATTTATGTTGTGAGTAGTTTCGAAAACTAGCTTCTAGGGTATGAGTCTCGTCGGGGACTGCTATAGTAGCAGACCGGCCAATAACTCGACCCGCCCATCGACCCATGTGATAACGATGCTGGGCCAAGCTCTATCGAATGAAGGATGGGATGCACGCGTTTTAGCCGATGGAATTAGGCTAGAAAATTGAATTAAATTAAATAATATAGTTTAGTAAATTAATCAAAATTTACAAACTTTAAAATCTCATAGTTTACAAATTGAAATTCAAAAATAATGAAATTATATATTTTATCAATCAGAAAAATCCCAGTAATGCTAATATGAGGTCAAATTCATACATTGTTAAATATTGTCACTAATCACTTTTTGTTGTTCATTAGAGGTCAAATGCAAAATCCCAGCTCAATTTTGTATGTTGCAGTTATTTTATTTTATTCAGTACGTTGATGAGTGAGACATTTTATTGTACTTCAGTTACGTATAACTTTTTAAATGGGTTTTATTATCTCTTTGAGATGCATATATTTTCATTTTCTTTTATGAATGTATAAAATTTTGGATTTTGCATTTTTTTTATTTGATTATATCTTTTTTTTGTATTTGCAACACAATATGATCATTGGGAAATACAATACTTTATATTGCATTAGCCTCGCTAATCCAATATAGATCATTACAATAACATCTAATGCTGGTTTAGTCTTACTAACTAAACACCATGTCGTTACATCTCTCTCGCTCAAACTTCTTCTCTGGACTTCGGTAACCTTCAACATTACCCTTATATACTCTTGGAATCATTTCAAAAGAAGTTATAAGATCTAGTGATGAAGCGAAATTGAGCTGTGATCTGTTGGTTTCCTTCATAAACCATGAACTAGAAATAAGGCATCGTTGAAGCATGTCTCTTGAGTCATTCGATGGGTATCACGCAATGAATGTTACCCCATATATATATTTCCATGTGGCTCACACATACACTACTTGTGCTGATGTACGAATCAAAAGGACTGCACTAATGCATTTTAGCCCTCCATGGATAAAGGTTGTTCATGGTCGACCATTGATCAAGCCAATTAGCCTGGGGAAATGCTAAGGGAAATGTTTATATGTCCTCAAAGCTCAGTGAATTTTCCTTTACACTGCTAAGAGATCTTGAGAATCCCAAACTCTACCTTCTCTACCTCCATTATTGTACCCAACTCCTCAACAATCTTTAGTTCTCCTTTATCACTCAAACTTCTTCTTTTGACTATGGCATCCCTCAACATTACCTCTACAAGCTCCTGTAATCCACGTAGAGGAAGTTGCAGTATCTTGGAAGCCACTTCCTCCAAGGAATTGATAGTCTTTTCCCTTTGCATCCAATTGGTTTCCTTGGAGCTAGGGCTTGAACCAGACTCAACATAACTTTTAGAGCTTAGTCAACTCGTCATTAGAACTATAAGAACCTTTCATGTGCTTCTTATGCCCTAGGTCTTTCTGCGTGATTTCATATTTCTATGTGATTTTGAATTAATATTATTCCATAACATGAGGTGTAGATACGTAGATTATTCATTTTATTTAATAAATAGAATATATGTTCTAATGTTCATAACCATAACACAATGTATGTGTTAGCAAACTAAGACCAAATATGACATGAAATTTCTTTTTTAATTTAATTTAATAAATAAAACATATGTTCCTAACTCCACAAATAGATCTTAGGACAATAAAATCAGGAAATGGGAACAATCAGAGTATTTAAAAGCTAATAAGACAAGAATATATTTCACAAATGATTTAAAATTTTTTCTTCACTATGTGATTTTCTAAGTTTTTCTTTTTAAATTGTTAGATGTACAACTTATATAAATCTTAATTATTATAATAATATTTAGATGGAGACAACAAATATGCTTAAGACTTATATCAATGTCCAATTTTAACAATCAAATTTGTAATATTTCAATAATTGATATAAATATTGATGTCTCTAAAATTGAAATTTTGATATTTGTCTTGAATATACAATATAATTTTTTTTTTGCATTTTTAAATATTTTTTTGTTTAACCAATTTAAAACATATGAAATTTTAGATTATGTATTTATTGTTAGGTGCACAATCAGCCCATACTCAAATATATATATATATATAGAAATGTTATTTGGATTCGCTAATTTGGCACCTAAAAAAGTTCACCCAATAATATTTGGACATTATTTTAATACAAATATTAAAAATAATATTAATATTATTTTAATATAAATTAAAAAAAATTAATAAAATATACTCAAATCCTATTTATTTAGGCTTTTTTGGTGCCACGTGAACGGGTCCTTATATATATATTAATTTTATTTAAATATTATTATTATTATTTATTAAAAGTATAAAATTTCAGGATGTTTAAAAGTTGATGTTGCGCGTCATTCATAGCACTACTGAAATGACAATGGAGGGAAACATCAAACCCTAGGGTGAGAGAACGAAACGATGTTACATCAATGAGCCCTAAAACTCTTAAGCCCTCAATCACAGTTTCTCCTATCAAAACCAAAGAAAACAAAAAATTTATTGGTACATTTTTTTTCACAGTTCCAGGGTTATGGCTAGCCTTTCGACTACTGAGATTTTTTCGTGTTTAAAAGTCTCCTTTTGCTTCGCTGAATCCGATAGCTACGCTAACCGTGATCGCTTAAGTGATTCGCTAGGTTCTTAAACACCCCAGTCTATGTTTTATGTCAAATTTCTTGCATTCGCAGCACTTTTATCGTTTCAACTGGGCAAATTTTCATATGCGCATCTTTCTGCATTTCTACAAGAAATTTTTTTTCTTGTGACAATGCATACCATTTTTTATTGCATTTAGAGCTTTCTTAGCTCAGATTGTGCTGTCTACTCATTTATATATACTGGCAATGCAGAGCCAATGTAGGTTCATAGGAGGAGCTTTAAATGCGACTTTTGTAAATTTCAAAATTTTCTGAAATTCTAGTTAAGGATGGCCCCTTCGGCGCAGTTACAAAGAGCACAAGCAGCTATTAAGGCCATGAAGCTCATTGGTTTTGATCAAACCAAGGCAAAGAAAGTCCTGAAGAAGTTGCTTAAGGTTTATGAGAACAACTGGGAGTATATTGAAGCAGAAAACTACAGGCTGCTCGCTGACTCAATACTCGATGACCAGGAATCAATGGTAACTTTGTTTTTCAATGTGGCTTATTCTTTGTTGCGTTGGCAGCCTCCTTACAACTAAGAATCTGAACTTACGATGATTAAAAGAAAACATTGATTTATTTATTCTTACTGGAACGGTGAGCGTTAACGTTGTTTTTTAGAAGGGGAATTCCATACATAGATTAAAAGGTATATTTCCTTTTCTACTTTCATAGCACCGATTTGTTTTTATTAAATCGCATATTTGACATTCAAGATATTCTTAACACTGCCACTTAAATTTACCCATTAAAATTTTCAACTATGTTAGCCTCCTTCAACATTCATATGTCAGCAGAAATAACTAGCATCTTGATATTAGATTTTGAAATCTATCACTGTTCAGTGGCGAATTCTGATGGAATCACTTGGTTGGCAGCTGGTGGCGGGGTGGCTTGTAACGTGCTTGCCTATTTTCGGCAAGGATGCCCACTTTTGGGGTGTTTGCAACTAAGTAATGGACTGCAAGGAGACGGGGTTGACGATGATAATCTCATCCTTAAGGGAGTTAGCAACAAGCACAAATGTAAAAAAAATGAAAAGAGATATTTTATTTGAAAAGTTTATCAAATAAAAATCATTGAACCAAGGGATGCTAACACCTAAATAATGCTAATATTTAAATACATGTATATGTTATTAATATTAACATTTTAATAACATTTAGATGTTAGGTGAATCAAGCTAATTCTCAGAAAATCTTGGGTGCTGTCTTTATAAAAATGAAATATAGATGCTAGATGTATAAAATCTATAGATTATATTAAGGGTATTTTTATTACTAGTATAGTTAGTAGCTTGCCTAGTCACAAACTTGATTCTTTTATTAGATAACTTTTTGGTTTTAAGTGACAATTATTTAGTTAGGATAAAATATGATGATAAAAAAGTCTTTGTACGGATGGAGATATTCAATATAGATATATGTATTATCTTACCAAAATTTTTAATGAAGGTTGTGCCAACATAGTTAACATCAACGAATTTATTAATTGTAAAAATATCGATTACACTTCATTCAACATATTAGTATAGTTAAGATTTAAACTACTTTAAAAGGATTAACGAGTGAAAAAATGGTAGTATTGGATGACTTCCCTATTGATGTGTAGAAATTCGCATACTAAGTTATTTAATGTTATTTTGAAGATTAAAAAGATATTATTGTATCTAATCATAAGAATAACATGATACTCAAGATTGTGTAAATTATAGTGGAAATAAGTTAATGAGCCAAATGCTAAAACTTTGGGAGAGAGTGAAGGAATTTTCATATATCACAAAATTATTTTAATTTTATGTCTGCTAGATTTACCATGAAAGCTATATATTTATGAACAATAACATGATACTCTAGATTGTGCAAATTATAGTGGAAATAAGTTAATGAGCCAAATGCTAAAGCTTTGGGAGAGTGATTGAATACTTATGACAAAGGAATTTTCATATATCTCAAAATTATTTTGATTTTATGTCAGCTAGATTTACCATGAAGCTATATTTATTAAGAGGTTAGATGGTGAAATTTAGAGAAAGAAAAGAAGATCATTTAGTCTTTGTTGTTCTTGAAAAAATTTATGATAGAGTACCAAGGGAAATTTATAAAGAGTTTTGGAGAGATGTTCAAAATTTAAATTGTCCTAAATTAATGATTTAGGTATGCCTATTTCAAAACATTAGTTTGATGGTCTCTTATAGTTTATGCTTTAACTATTAATAGCTTTGTTGTTTTTTCTTCTTTTGTTTTTGAACCAGGACTACCCTGAGGCGAATGAAATAGATGCAACTGCAAGCGGGTCTCCAGAATTATCCAATAAGAGGTTAAGGTGCAAGCAAGGCGATTCTGGACACTTGCCATCGCCTATTGAAGCTGTTATTTCTGGTGAAACTTCACTCAAGAAACCAAAACTTATTTGTTCATCTGACGGTCATCTTTCAAATTCTAGAGGTAAAATGATTAAGCAAGTGCCCGCTCAAATCTCACATGAAGGAGAAGGAACGTCTTTATTGCCTCATTCTTCAATTAAAAATGGATCAAATGATGAGAGAATGTCTCAACATTCTCATAACTCTATTAATGTACCCTGTCTTGAAAAAAGCAAGCCAGTCTCACTTTTGATGCATGATAAGGATAAGCATCAACTGACCAGCATGTCAGGAAATTTAGAATGCTACAAAAATCCAAAAATTGAACATGATGCCGAAATGCTTGGACATACTCTTGCTGTCGGTTTTTCTTCTATTTCAGACATGCCTGATGAGGTGGCTTGTAACTCGTATAATTATGATGTGCCTATTGCATTATTGCCATCTAATGTAATTCCTTTTGGAACTAAAGGTATATCCATTCTAAACAGTTTATCAAATATAATTATTTTTTTTTTTCTTTTAAGGTTATTGATATATATATTTTGTTCAGTAACACATCTGTTTGTTTAGTTGACTGAAGTTGCATATTATTACCAACAGAATAAACCTTATTAAATGATAATAGGGTGTATAAGGCCTGCATATCTTGCATGGGATTGCATACTAGCTTCCTACTCGTTGAGTAATTGCATATTAGCTTCCTTGAAGAATGACATGATGAGAACCTGCTTTCTATTCTGTCTGTCAGCTGTTTTTTGTGGTTATCATTTCTGAAGCTGTTTTTATTTATAAATTTAGGAATTTTTGGTTAGGTTTAAATGCTTAGTTTTTTCTTTGCGGCTTTTATTAATTTGCATCGCTGTTGCTAGGCTTGAGAGTAAAGTATATTTGTCCCCTTGGCCCAATTTCATCTATTTGTTCATGTTTGCTTCTGAGCTATGATGATTGCCTATTTCTGTTGGTTACTTTTATTTGCTCAACATCATTTCTTGTAGTTTGTTTATTTTCAAAATTTTGTGGTTATAGATAAGCCTGTCAGTTTTATTTTAACTAAGGTAAAAAGTAAACTACTTTAACCGATATTACCCTCCCTGTTTGAACTAGTTTTCTTCATCCCTGTTTTATATTGATGCAACTCCTTAACCTTTTTGAAAATTATTTTTAAACTGGGATTGAACATGGGTCCCCAACGTGCTTAATCAATTTTGTATGAAGACCAAAACTTGATTCCTAGTTACTTTTTGGCTAGCTTTTTTATTGCTGAACTTAATAAGTAAATTGTTTGTTGTTTGTGTGACATTTTTTTTCTTCTGCATAAAGCAACTTAAGAAGCTACTTATAAATTGCGAGCACCTAGCCTTTTGGTAGCTTGTCAGAATTTGCTACTGCTATTTACAAAATTATTAACCTTAAATAACATAATTAATTTTAATAATTATTTAATAGTTTAATTAATTAAATATATAAATAATTAATAATATAATGACATAAGAAGCACAATAAGTAGCATAATTAAACATAAATCAATGGAAATTAATGAAAATAATTGTAGTTAACACATAAATAATTAAGCATTCATAAATTAAATAATTGGTTATAAAATAAATATAATAAATTTAATCAATTTAAGCATAATCAAGCTTAAACTACCGTTAGTAATTAATATAGCTCTGTAATTAATGCAATTATATTATTATCTTCATAATTATATAATTAATATGAGCAGTGAATTGTTGAAATTTTCGTAATTGATATTAATTAACATTATTTAGTAATAAAAAGAATTAGTTTATTAGTTATATTAACTTGATTGCACTATTAATAAATTACTAAGGAAATCCTCAACCGATTTAATTTGAAAAACTATCGGTATAGTTGTTTAGGACAACAAAAATGGCGAGCTTTTGCAATGGGATTGCAGGGTCGCCAAACAGTAATAATACTTATCTCATTAGCAGTTTTAATCAACATCCTTTATAGTAGCTCTCTAACAACTTTTTCAAACAATTCAATTGTACCAACATGATTTGTCTGGTTTAAATTATTTTTTAATATACCACTGATTCCTGTATTGACGGCTGATAATATTTATGTGCTTTATAATTTAATAATTTTTTTTATTAATAGTTTTCATTTGTTTGGCCTATACACACAATGTTACGTGGAAAAATGAAAGGATTAACTAATCTTGGATGACTGCTTTCTATTTGGTCATACCATGCATAGCATAGCAATATGTTCTATGAAATGATTAGTGCGTTATATGAAATTGAATCAACGGGCTTTTACTGGTTGCCAAAATCCTGCCTTTCTTTATCCTTTTCAGTTATATTATGCATGGCTTTGTTAATATGATTAATAGTCTTGCTGACATAATTTGTCACACTAATGAGTTCCTAATGCGTTTTACCAACTTCATTTCTTTTTGTTGCTTAGACAATCATGGTGAAGCATGGAAAGGTGATTTTCTTTGTGACAAAGCTTCAAATGGTTTAACTGGTGCAAACAGACAAGATGCACCAATGAATGAAAGAGAAGTAGAATGCTTTAAAGTTTCAACACCAGAGACGAGCATGCCCAAGCTTTCAAATGTATTCATGAATACTGACGTAGCTTCATCAAACATGGGCGAGGTAAAACTTACATTGTCCTATAACTCTGATTGTCCAGATTTTAAAACTCCAAGCATAGAATCCGTCTTTAAAATGGTTGAGGATAGGTGTTTAAAATCCTATAAAATTCTTCAACCAGATTTTTCGCTTTTGAATTTAATGAAAGAGATATGCCAGTGTGCTGTTGATTTGGCAACGGAGTCTAGTAAAGCTGATCAAGAAAATACTAGAACGATGATTCCCTTGTTTGAACCTTTGAAAAGAATTCATTCTCCTAGTCTTGGTCATAGAATGATCAGAAGGTCTTCTAGTGCTTCATTAGATTTGGATTCATTAGAAATTTCGAGGCAAAACATAAATGGTCTTAAATCAAGCCGAAATGCGGATGTTGAGGTTAGTGACAAGCTGGAAAATAGCGCTCCAGAAGCCTCAGATCATGATGCTTCACAAAATTTGGCCATAGTCCTACATCAAGAGCATGCTGTTAGTGCTCTTCACCCACCTCATGATGAGAATGACATAGCAAAAGGCGAAGAAAAAGTGCGAATTTCACTTATTAATGAAATCAACAATGAAAAGTTTCCCTCTTATTTTCATTATATTCCGCGGAATGCTGTTTATCAGAATGCACATGTTAATTTTTCCCTTGCTCGAATTGGTGACGAAGATTGCTGTTTGAACTGTTTTGGTGATTGCTTAAGTGCACCTATCCCTTGTGCCTGCACTCGAGAAACAGGTGGCGAATTTGTATACACATTGGATGGTTTACTCAAAAAGGAATTTCTGAACGAGTGCATTTCTATGAATCGTTATCCTGATAAACATCATCATATTTATTGCAAAGATTGCCCTATAGAAAAATCCAAAAATGAGCATATGCCTGATTCTTGTAAAGGACATCTTGTTAGGAAATTTATCAAAGAATGCTGGAGCAAGTGCGGATGCAACAAACAATGTGGTAATCGTGTTGTTCAGCGTGGCATATCACGCAATCTGCAGGTCATCTCATTGTTGACAGTTTTAGAATATTCAATAATGTCTTTATTGGCTCTGATATGCTTGCTGTGCTAATTATATTTTCTTGCAAGGAGTATTACTTGTTAAAAGATGCCTTCAGATTGCTAAGAAATCCTAATTTGTACTGTAAATTGTGCTTTAGGTGTTTTTTTCAGCTGATGTGAAGGGATGGGGCCTTCGAACTCTTGAAGAATTGCCCAGAGGGGCATTCATCTGTGAATATGTAGGAGAGATCTTAACCAACATAGAGTTGTATGATCGTACTATTCAAAAAACTGGTGCTGCAAAGCACACTTACCCTGTGCTGTTGGATGCGGATTGGGGTTCAGAAGCAGGATTGAGGGATGAAGAAGCTCTTTGTTTGGATGCCACTTTCTATGGAAATGTTGGGAGATTTGTTAATCATAGGTACCCCAAGTTTTATAGTGCTTCCTTTTACCAAACTGCAGTTTTGTATCTTTTACTTTGCTTTTGTTTTGCAGCAGATGATAGAATTAAGTCAATGCAAATCTGTTTTTTTCATGGGATGTCTTGGATGATTTTATTCTAAATTGCATCTTAAAGGACAAGGCCGGAATGATTGTTTTTGTGAACAAGTACTATACAATCCTGTGGTCATAACAAGTTATTTTTTGTTGGCGCTAATACCCCCTCTGCTTAACTATTATATGATATGGCAAAATACCTGTTTTTTGCTGAAAAAAATCTTGATGGAATGATTTTCCTGTCAATGAAGAAAATTGTAGAATTTATATAGGGTAGAATGGTTTGGAGAGTTTTTTTGGGGTACGCAAGGTTTCAAATATATGTCTGGTTGTTATGCAACAATTTATAATTATTTTAAAGGAATGTTAACTTTTTTTCCGATTGTTTTTTTGTGTCAATTTATATTTTTGTACTAACATCAGCTTTTTAATTGAATCTCTATAAAAGAACAAGGGTTAGAAAACATAGTATTTTTGCTACTCAATTTGTTCAAACTACTTTAATGGTAAATTTTATGGAGAATACCTTTTAGTAGATGTTGGCATTTACTAACTCTTCATAACCTTCTTTACTGGTCCTCTTTGAAAAGATTTAAGGCTCGAAAATTTAGCTTATTAGTTGTTACCCAATTTAAATTTTTATAGGCTATACCTTTTGGTAGATGTACACATTTGTTAATTTTTCCAATTATTCTTGAGAGTTAAAGCTGGAAAACATCTATTGCAAATCAAGTAGCGAGGCAGATGATTGCCAGTGGTTGACAGGTGAAAACCTGTGTCTAAAAATTGCAACGGATCTAGCTAGCTTTCAAGTTTATCATGACACACTGTCCTCTATTTGTTCTGAAGTTCAAAGCTATCAATGATTGTTTAACAACTGTTGCCTTCTCCACAAGAAAATTCATTTTTTTTAAAAGTGTATATATGCTAACGGATGGAAAAACTTTTTCAAGGCCTGCTCATTTACTTAGAATTAATTTATTCAGCCACATGATTTTCTCACCTATGCATTGGAGAAGTGGTTGTTGGAACAATTGGAATGGAAAAGAAAGGAAACATGTTTTTTTGTATATCCAATTTATTCAGAGTGAATTGTAATTTATAAGGATATCTCATTATCAAAACATAAACAGTAAATTAAAATTCATAGAATTAATATTAGTAGAAATTGTAAAAATTATGTTTACGATTTGTTGTATTCAAAACCATTATTCTTGTTTTTTACTCACCTAGTAGTTGAATGTATGTTGACCTTTCCTAGGTTCATCAAATTATCAAATCATGGTTTTGCTAAAAGTTTAAGGGCTTTTTTCTTGGCTGCATTTAAGTGGAACGTAAAATTAGTACATGTAAAACAAATTAGGTATTTGGTTTGCTGTACTTTTCAAAGTAAAGTAAAATTTTGAGAGAAAAAGTTTTATTTCAAGGGCTCATTTTCATGTAAATATTTGCATCCCGAATCGTTTGATTTAACATTACTGTGCGCCTGAGAATAAAACAAAAATTACATCTCTTTCTTTGTAGCACCTTACTTTATTGGTCTCTATTAGTCTTTTGCCCACCACCACTGATACTAGTTGGCCTTCATTGGCCTTATCCCTCTGTTGGCAATGCCACCCTAGATTGGGGCCCACGGCTATAGAATGAGTGCCTGGCTCTGCTGGTCTTCACATGACTTAACTTATTTTTTCGACCTTTGTTGGTCACTGCCAACCTTTGTCGGTCTTGCCTTGGCCTCGCCTTGCACTCTCCTGTCTTGACCATACAAGTCGTTGCTAGCATTTGCTATAGGTCTTGTTGAGCTCTGTTTTTATTTTTATTCTTTGGTAATAATGTAATATTTTACTTTACACTTAAATAAACAATTAAAAATTATTTATAATGCATTTATTTTATTAGAAAATATTCACATTAAATTTTTTTTAGTTCAGCATTCTTCTTATCTCAAGCCTAACAACCCATAGAAAATTTATCTACCTCTTTAAATTAGTTTGGAATGAATGAGTATATAATTGGGACCCTTGCCAATTTCATTTTAATTAAAGTCGCAATTGAGTTGATATGCTTTATAAGGTCACATTTCAAATGATATTTTGAACCACATTTATTGTCACTTGACTTTTACCATGCAACTTTAAAGGTCTTGTTCGAGTAATCTTCAACTTTTCCAACAATTTGTTCAACATCAATTTACTTGTACCTTGAGTAATAGCTTATTATTTAATTTTGAGAATTTGTTTTATAGTCAACATTATAGTTTTTGTAACAAATTGACCAAAATAGTCACTCAATAGTTTCAATTATAGTCAACTTTGGCTTGAGATATTCAATTTTTTCAACTGAGTCTCACAACTATTCAATACTCAATTTGTCCCTATTTTGTGCAAATTTGGCTTTAAAAAAGAAAAAAAGATAAAAAGAAAAGAATTTGGCCTTTAAATGAATATTTGAGGGATTAGATTGGTCAAATTGAATAATTGTGGGGCTAAATTGGACATTTTGAATAGCCTAGGAGTAAATTGATCCGCCTGAATTAGTTGAAAGACTTTTTTGAAAAATTACTCATTGTTGTTTTCAAAATTGGACATTTTGAATAGCCTAGGAGTAAATTGATCTGCCTGAATTTGTTGAAAGACTATTTTGATAAATCACTCATTGTTGTTTTCAAAATTGGGCATTTTGAATAGCCTAGGATTAAATTGATCAACCTAAATTAGGGAAAATATGCTCATAAAAATGGAGAGATTTCTATTGTTATTACTCCCATTAGCCAACCAATTAGTTGCATAATTACCTTCTCTCTAAATATGAAAAATAGAATAATTAACAATTTAAGCAAATAATGGATTTGTTCAAGAAGGTAACAAGTATTCCAACCCCCTTTGACACCTGAACAAATAATTTGGAGTAAGCTAAGGGTATCAGCTTCAATCTTTATATGTGGTATTCCAATTTCATTACACGGTGTGAGACCAAGATGCAGAGCCTTGATATTTCTTTTCGACTAACTAGCCTAAAGTTTTTATATCTCTTCGACTAACTAGCCAGTCATTACCAACATTAATATTGTGAATCCAAATTTTGTTGTGTTTCTGCTTATCCAAGGTTTGGAAGTATTTGGTATTCCTTTCACCATCTTTGAACCTTTTAATAGAGGCTTTTTGCCTCCAATAAGTATCTTCAAAATCCAAGCAATGAATCAAATTGGTTGTAATAGCACCAAATCATTTGATCTTCATTAAGCCTAGTCAAAAGAAGTGATTTTCTTACTCATTAGCTTTAGTTTCAGCCACAACAACATTAGCAAAGACATTCTCAAACACATTTTTATTCCATGTATTAAGCTCAATTTGGAGCTTTTTAAGTTTTTTTCAAAGGACTAAATAATAGTTACTCAGTAGAAGTGATTCCCAACTACGATTAAAAATTTCTTGAAAAGTAAAATTTTTATTGCAAAATGGATAAATTAACACAAATGGATAAATATTGTTCTTGGTCTTCAATAATATTACAATCCCAACCTTCCTTTTAAAAGCACCAAAATTTTTTATTGCAATTGGAGCATGCCCCTAAGAAGCTAAGGTACCTTTTATAGTAGTCTAAATTATCACTAAGAGGCAATTTGGATTGAAGTAAACTGAGGGTAAAGTAAAGTTTTTCTAGGTAATTTGAGATTACTGGCATTTGACATGAAGTAAAATGGGTGAAAAACTTTTACACTAATTCAATTTTGTGTTAATATATCTAGAAATGAGGTAATTGAGTTACTCCCGAATCGGGTGTAACTGTCCGTTACTCGTGCAAGTGGAGGAGCTAACGCGAGAGCGGAGCTGAGCAAGCGTTTTCTCCGGAGGAATAAGATCATGGAGCCAAGTGCCTTCTCCGACGATTTGTTCAAACAGACGAATTGTTCATTCATTTAACACAGAAACCCTAAAAAATTTATTTTGGGGGTGATTTTATTCTCTCAGTTTACTCAAAATACCATATTCTCATATTGCTTCATGTCAAATAAAAAAATATTAAATTTCTTGTAAAATAACAAAATAACAGTAAATTAATTTAATCTGAAATCAGATTACTTTACACTCAAATTTTTCAGATTATTTCATGCCAAACAACCCTTAAATAGAAAAGGTTCAAGAACAACAAGAATTTCAATATTTTTATTGAACAAAAGTCCATGAAGTCTATGAAGAGATGAGGTATTGAAAATACCTCTAATATTCCACAAAGGAAGTTTTATCATTGTGACGAGATAAGTGTGAGACCCAGTTATTGATCTCATTTTTCTAGCCAAATATTTATTTTTACTTTTTATCTTATAGGTAACTAAAGTGAAATCATCTTTAAGCAACTTAAAAAAGGTCCTCATGAGAATTTCTTCAAACTAGATAATTACGATGAAGGTTAACTCCTTATTAGAATCCACATAGTATAAAAACAATAGTATTAGAATTAGGGACAAATCTATTAGGAAGGGGAGATTGAATTCCCAATAGGGTTTAGTTCCTTATCATTAGAATTTGTGATACATCTAATAGGGGTTAATTCCTTATCTTTATCAAAATAAATAACCTTAGAATTAGTGACACATAATAAGGGCTACTTTCTTGTCAGAATCCACATTAGCATAAAAAATAATAGCATTAGAATTAGTGCACATCACATGGTTCTCTAGTCTTTTAGTAGAAGTGAGACAAGGATAGTGAGGAACAATGACATCAATAGGTTGAACTAGTGAACTTATATTGATAAGATTAGTGATATCAATGGGTGTTATAAGGGTATTATTCCATATCGTTATTACCAACATTACAAATAGTGATAGTATTTCAATCATTGCCATTAGCAGTTGTTTATTGTTTTCTAAAACCATCGGATTGGCAACCAGTTAATGACCTGCGTGGGAGTGGAGTTGAAGGATAGACGGGTAATGATTGAGGAGCTACAATATCTGCAACAACGTTTTCCTTAGTACATATGGGATTATGGATTGTAGAAGGAATTAGAAGAGAATTAGGGGTCTTGAAGGGGCTGGTATCACCAGCATTATTTTGAATGCGTGCAGTAATTCTGGAAACATTAACCCTTCTTGGTCCGTACCAAGAATTACCATTGATTTGGTTACTTGAGGTGCGAGGAGAACCAGCAGTTTGATGTGAGGTGACATTAATATGTTTCAAATTCAGGTTCCTTCTAAAACCATTCTTGATCGTATTCCCAATGATTCTACAATATGAGCAATAAGGAGGGAAACACTCAAATTCTACCTCTTGTAAATATCCTCAATCATCATTGCCAATCCAAATAACTCTCAAAGATTGTAAAAACATCCATTTCAACCGACACAAGCTATTGAGGGTCTTTACAGATTAGCAGTAGATGTGCCACTTTCAAAGGTTTATTGTAGAAGGATCCCATGGAAAAGAGAATATAATGCTTGATATGGTGAACTTTTATTAGACTAAGGAGGGATCTGGCCCACTAGGAAGGGGTTGTAGATCAATTCATGGCTTTGACTTTGGAATTAAATTGGGCTTCGACTTTAAAAGTTTCACTTTAACATTATATATTATAAATTCCCCTAGAAAACATCCTAGTATAATCTTCTTTGTGAGTAATGACAATGGATTACCATCCAACATACCCACATTATAACTTAATAAAATCCTCAAATCGTTGAAGTTTTTCTATTTTCAAGCATATATAATTTCCCTTTAGAAATTTTCTCACTAATGTGAATTTAAAAGGTTAGCAAGAACTTCAATTTCTTCATTAGTCAGCCAAAGCGTGGGTCTACCCTTGTTGTTAGCTTTAGGTTTTATGCCAACCATAGGGCCAGAAGAATTATGTTTGTCAGTTAAAGCTTCAACAAAAGAACGAAGGTTACCCGAAGGAGTCGGTCGGGGGCCATTGAGCACTTGTAAGGATCAGTCCTCTTTGGGGGAGGAAGTAGATCAAGGGATGCACTTTCAGTCATAATCTCAAACCCACACAAGATCACATTCAGAAAAGCAAAAGAAATAACCAACACCAAAATAAAAAAAAGAAATGGAGACAAAAAGACTAAGCAGGAAACCTTAAACCTTCCTAAGAAGGACGATAAGCCAGTAAAAAAACACAACAAGAAAAGACTTATGTGTGTGCAGATGTTACCCAGAAAACATGAGAACATACCAATCACATTGCGATAAGAAACCTTAGATAGTCCTTACATTGCATCTCCTTGCAGTCTTCACAAATTTAACAAATACTGCCACTAATTGAAAGATCAAAGTGGGAATCATAGAAAAAAAGTTAAAATCGAGGGAAAACAATGAAAAATGCTTGAAAATCAAAGGAATTGTGCCAAAAACTCATAGTGCACTGTCGCCTTCAAAATCACACAGTACAGTGTCGAACAAGAGAGAAAAAAGTTTGAAATACATATTTAAAAGAATAGAAGCAATGCTCAAGTTTGCAGATTATAGTGGAATTATGCTAATGAGGCTTGTGTTGAAACTTTGTTAGAGAGTGGTTGAATATATATTACGAAAGTCTTAATATTTCACTAAATCAATTTAGTTTTATGCCATGTAGATTTACTATAGGAGCTTTGCACTTTCTTAGAGGTTTTTGGTATACTGAATTTGTGGGTAAACTAATCTAATTACTTGTAATTTAAATTTGGAGTATTTGATTTGTCACTAAGCAACAAATGTCTCTTCTTCGCAGCTCTTTGCCATTGCTTTTCATTGCAACACCTCATTTTCCTCGACAATTTTGACATTTTGGGTTGAGGTTCTCTTTTTCATTGTCCTCTTATCCTTGAGAGCTGCTACGACTATTCTTTTATGATTTTTCTCATCAACAATTCAAGGGTGGTGGAAAAGTAGCTTGCTTGTCACTTGCATCTCCCATTGCATTGATAATCCAACACTTAACATCGGTGATAATCTGTGGTGGCTGCGAATCAAGGTTTAGAGTTTCCAAACTGTAATTTTCAATTAAATAACAATAAAAGATAATATTATTTAATTAACAAAAGTCTTCATTTACAAAATAACATATATTTATATTCTAAAAGCAGATTTCAGTATTTATATAAAAGAAATAAAAATTTTATTTTGGGCTTCATCTCACGTCTTGGCTATTGTTCTTGTGAAGTATCTCCTCTTACTCATTTTCAATTCTTAAAAAAACTTGAATTTACCAATTCAGGTAGGAGTATGTAGAAGTTTAGTAAAAAATACATGATAGCATCCTATGAGGTATAAAATAAACCACAATATTATTCAATGAAACTTGCATCAAATGAAAATGAAAGTTTGTTCAACTTTGCAATAATAAATATTATCAAAATGTGTTGCATAATTGTGCTAAAATAAGCAGTAATAAAATTTTATATTTTATCACTAGCTTTATGTGGTGGACTCTTAATCGGACAGACTGTCCCGATAAGACCATATCTTTTTATTGTTGTTAGGCGTTAAAAGTCCAACTTCCCTAGTATTTTCTAGATCATAGGCAATTCTAGGAAGGTATCAACTACCCGTCAATTATTGTACTTAAATCTTGGAATATGTGAGTCTTTCTTCTGGATCTACAACCCCTTCCTAGTGGGCCAGATTCCTCCTTATTTTATCGTAGGTTACTAGTAAACCCTTCCTATTAACAATTCAATTTCAAGACTTTCACCATAGACATATGTCACAAGCTGTCATGATAAAGTTTTGTAGATTATATAGTGGTTGGCGCACATTAATACAATAATCATAATTTTATACAAAAAGAAATATGGGCTCAAATAAAGTAGCTTTGATGTAAAGCTTCTGAAAATTTATGTACATGCAACTATGAATTACTAAAGTTAATATTTCTGCTAGTTTGTGTCAGCTTGTCTTAGTGACTCTTTGGTTTATGTGCTTTAAAGGTATCGATACATAATTTATATATTATAAGAGTATTAAAGTTTATGTTATAAGAACAAATTAGTAATAATAATATTAATATGATAATTTATGAAAATAGACATAATAATAGTAATAATAAATAAATAAAGATAGACATAATAATAAATATACTCATAATAATAATAATAATAATAGTAATTATTATTGTTGTAAATTAAATTAACTTAATTAAAAGAACATAAGAAAAATGGCAATAGATGGAAATAATAATAATAATAATAATAATAGTTAATTGACATAAAATAAAAAAAATGTTTTAAAGAAAAATGATAGTAAGGAAATTGTAGTAATAGGAATGATAATAATAATAGTAATAATAAATAATTGACAGAAATAAAAATAACTTGAAAGAAAATGACAGTAAGAAAATTGTAGTAATAATAATGATAATAATAATAAATAATTGATAGAAATAAAAATAATTTGAAAGAAAATGATAGTAAGAAAATTGCAGTAATAATTATAATAATAATAAAAAATGATTGGCAGAAATAAAAATAACTTGAAAGAAAATTGTAGTAATATAAATCATAATAATAATAAAAAATAATTGATCGAAATAAAAATGATTTGAAAGAAAATGATATTAATAGCAAAAAAATAGAAGTCAGTAATTATTAAAGTTAGGAGGTAAAAAATTAGTTTTTTATTTTTATTTTTGTTATCATTTTTTATTATTAAGAAAAAAATCCCTGGCCTCTCTTTTTTTGTTCTTCTTCCTTATTTAGAGGGGTTCTCTTATCTTATTCCTTGTTCAGATGGGATCTCTTTTCTTCTTCCCGTTCAAAGGGGATTTCTTCTCTTTTTTCCCATTTAAAGGGGATCTCTTCTCTTTTTCTTGTTCAAAGGGGATCTCTTCTCTTTTCCCCGTTCAAAGGGGATCTTCTGTTGTTGGTAGCTGGTGTCGGAAGTTGGCAGCGACTGTTGAGGGCTGACTTAGAGGAGGGAGGAGGGCTTTGTGGAGAGGAGAAGGTTTAGGGTTTCTTTGTTTTATAGAGGAGAGGAGGATATTGGTAGTTGTTGGTGAGGTGTGGAAGAGGAAGAGGCGGTGGTTGAATGGATGAGGAGGAGAGGAGGGGTTGTGGAGAGAAGAATGTTTAGGGCTCCTTTTATAAAGGAGGGAAGGAGGAAGAGGTAAGGAAGAGAAGTTGACTTGTTGCCGAGGAGGGGATGCAGAGGTTGAGGGCTGCGGTTGGAGGCTGAAGAAGCGGCTGCCGGAGGTGGGAGGAGGAGAAGGGAGACAACTTGAGGTAAGGAAGTGGAAGAGAGGTTTGTGTGGAAAGAAGAGGGGGTTTGAGGTCTTATTTTATAGGGAGAAAAGAGATAATTTTTTTAAGGTGCAAGTAGGTTTAGTAAGGAAGCTACTGAATAAAAGATAACTTAGCGATGAAGAGACCTATTAAAAAGTAATGTAACTTAACGAAACTTGATCAAGAGGTGTATTTTGATGAAATGAATTCACACGTATTAAATTTTCTCAATTTGAAGCTATATTTTATTTTATATTAATTTTTGAAGATTAAAACTTTAAAATTTATTTACAGTCAATCCAAAGCTTCAATTTTGATGAAACTTTTTATATAGCCATTTACTAATATTCTCAATCCAATGATACTAAAATTATTGAATTTAGACTTATATTTAATTTTCTTAATTTTTTTGAATTTTAAATATTTATAAATTAATTCATGAGTATCTGTTATCTAGATTGCTCTCAAACTGGGGCATTACAATCACAAAATTATACTCTCTATTTAACGATATGTTTGGTTGAACTTAGTTTTATACTAGCTTGGGATCCTTATTTTTGTTTAATTAGATATTTTAATTATCTTGGCTATTATTACATAATCTCTCCACTTTCTTACTCTTTTCTTATGATAAGTACTGCTTCTGCCTTTTTTTAAGGATTTTAGTTGTTATTTACCCTCTTCTGCTTTAGCTTTTTTGTTAATGGAGGGGCATGTTTAAGAACGAATCAATAGTGCTGATGATTGTTGTAGAGTTGGATATTTCTATTTTGATTGTATGAATTCTATTTGTTTATTAAAACAATCCAATATAATTCTTTGGTATATATTGATTTGAACTTTGTGGAGTGTTTCTTTTTTTGCTTGGTATGAGTATATGGACTTGTTTAGGAATTAAATATTCCTTTAGTATATTGGAGGTCTCATGAGCTAGTTTGTTGACATTTTAATTGAGTAGGAACTCATTTTTATTTCTAAACAGATGCAATTTTTTTGGTTAATAGAGTTACATGCTTAAGAAATGATCAATAGTGCTTAATTTGATATTTTTGTTGTGATTGTGTGGATTCATTTCGTGTTTATTAGGACAATCCAATATAATACTGTAATATATTCAGATTTGGGCTTTGCAATGTTCCTTTTGTTGCTTAATACAAATATGGATCAGTGTTTGGAATTAAATAGTTAATTGGTATGTTGATGTCTTATAATAAAATTTGTTGACATTTTTATTGGTTGTTGTTTTATTGAGTAGGAATTTAATTTTATTCTTAGCGAGCAATAAATTCATTTTTTGTTGGTGGAGTCCTAAGTTCTGGATGTGAAAGGAGGAGGGTTGGGTTAGGTAGTCGACAACCAACATAAAATTTTGTTGAATCCTATTATGTTATGAATGCTTTAAAGAATTATGTTAAGAGTTACGGAATTCCCTGAAGGCAACCTGTTGCATTACTTGAATGTAGTGCAAAGTGTGCAAAGGCAGTTACATCAGTGCCCGGTTGTAGTGTCAAATAAGCAAGCATTTTTATATTATGGACGAATACAATTAAAGAAGCTAGCTTCTGACTCTAAATTAAGATTAGATAGTTATAATATAGACACTCTCGCTGGCAAGTTTTTAAATTAGTTGATATTTAACCATGGGGATTAATATATTATACCTTCAAGAAATTAAATGGGTAGAGAATACAAAAGAAATTGATGATTTAGTATTTAAATTCTGGTGTTTAGGTAAGAATAGTCATAAGAATGGCGTGGGTTCTAGATAAGAATTTATAGGATAATGTTATGAAAATTAAGAGGTTGAGAGATATGATTATATCATTAAGATTAATTATTTAAATTTTAATTATGTAAGTGCTTATGCCCCTTAAATATGATTGGATACATGCATTAAAGAGAAATTTTGGCATTATTTGGATGTGTTGATTCATGAAAAAATTGAAGATATGCTTTTTATTTGTGAAAATTTAAATGGACATGTTGGGAGGGTAAGTAAAGAGTTGAATAATATTTATGGTGATTTTAGTTTTGAATAGATTAATAAAGAAGGAATAATGATTTTAGAGGTTTATTTTATCTTATGGTCTTATGATTACTAACTCATATTTTAAGAAAAGGGAGGAACATGTAATCACTTAAAAAAATAAGGCTTTTATAATTTAGATTGATTGTTTTTTTAAAGAAAATGGATCATTTATTTGTAATGAATCTAAGGTTATTTCAAGTGATTGTTTGACTACCCAACAAAATTTATTAGTTTTAAATTTGATAATAAGTGGTCATAAAAGTAAATTTAAAATTAAAATATTCTAAAACTAGATAGTAGAATCTTAAGAAGGATAATACAGATATTTTTAGGAATGCCATTTTAAAATTTAAACAACAAGATTTGTGAAGTCAACTATATGTGAAATTTGATTGCTAGTTATATTCACAATAAAATGCATGGTAGTGGAAATAAGATGCTTAAGTTAAGATTAAAGATAAAATGATGTGCTATAAATAGTAGTTTAAATGTTGAAAAAATAAAAAGTAGCTTTTTGTGAATTCAAAATAATAGTTTGTGGTGCTTATTTATATAACAAATTAGAAATTACTGAGGGAGAGAGATATTTATAAGATAGCCAAATTAACAAATAAACTAATTTAAGGTTTGACTTATGTTAAATATATTAAAGATGATAATAAATTTTATTTCTTAGGGATGAAGATATTCAACTTAGATGGATGAATTATTTTACTATATTTTTATAAAAAGATTGTGCCAATACAATTACTATAACTGAGTTTATTGGTTATAAAAATAGTTTCAATTATATTTTCATTATTGTGTTTGAGATATGGATCAGATGACATCCATGTCAATATAAGAGATTTTGGGGTGTGGAAGGAATTTTTTGTCTTATGAAGCTATTTAATGTTGTACCTATTTATAAGATTATAGGTGATGCTTAAGACTTCTAATTATATAGGAATCAACTTAATGTATCATATATGAAATTTTGAGAGAAAGTAATTAAATACAGATCTTGAATGGGATATTAGTCTGTCTCATAATCAATTTAGTTTTATGTCAGGTAGATCTACCATAAAAGTCATATATATATATATATATTAAGAGGTTAGATGGAAAAGTTTAAAGAAAGAAAAGCTCTTCATTTAAATTTTTTTATTTTGAAAGTCTTAAGATAAAGTATCTAAGAGAATTTTTTTGGAGAGCTTTGGAGAGAAATGATTTGTGTTACTTATATTGATGTTATTAGAGATATGTATAATGTGGTTGTAACAGGTATTTGATCATAAGACGACTTATTTAATATGAATTACATGAAAGCTTAGCTCTTAGTTTATTTCTTTTATGCTTTAATTATGGATATTCTTATTGGGCACATTTAAGGTGCATGTTTATTTGCAAATGAAATTATTTTAATTGATAAGATTAGGGATGAAGTTAAAGCAAAACTTCAGTTGTGGAGAACTAATTTAGAATCTAATGGTTTGTCTTGGTAGATTTAAAACATAATATATGGAGTGCAAGTTCAACTCTATTGGAAGCTCTAATCTTGAGGAAATAATTATTGAGGACCATGCTGTCAAGAAGAGAGAGAGATTCAAATATCTTGGTTATATTATTAAAATTAATACTAAAATAGAGTGCAATGTGATTAATAGGGACCCAAAGTGGTTGCATTAGATAGAAGCTGGGCGTCTAAGCACAAGTCCATCCAGGCCAAACAAAAGAACGCGTACTCAGGTGTGCCCAAGCACAAGCCTTGCCAGCGCCAATCAGAAGGACGGGTGACCAGACGCTAGCTTTACCAACACCGGCCAGAAGCTGGAGCACCTAGGTGTCTAGGCGCATGGGATCCTAATAACTACAACAACTGAACCGATTATAATGTATCTATATATACCTATGTAATGTTATGTATTGTAGATATGCAAAACAATTACCAAAAGCATTATTTGTGGAACTACCTTTCTTTTTTCTCTCCTACCTTTCTATCATGGTATCAGAGCTCTTCTTTTTTCTCTTCTTCATATAACGACTCCTCCGACAAAAGAAAGGAGACACCTCTCCTAGAAAGAAAGCAGTCGTTAACTTTCCGGTCCTATCTTATCCCAATTTGGCCTTCCCTCTTTCCACAATTCAGCCTCTCTCCTTTCACAATTCAATTCAGCCTTCCTCCTTCCCCCAAGAATCCTCCAAGAAGTACTCGGCCGTCATCAATAAACCTTACTACATTTTTAAAAAAATTGCAACCCCTCCTGTTCACTTTCCCTTCTCTTTTTGATCACATTCCCTTTTTGATCAAAAAAATCAACCAAGAATGGCTTCATCTAAAAACAACTCCCAATCTGGTACCAATTCCAGAGACCGATCCAACTCCCAATATAGCGACTCAGTCTATAACTCGGAGTTCAAGGATCTCAAAAACATCAAGAACATGGTCAACAATCCTTTAACAACTGAAAAATACTCTATATGGTGAGCTTAGGTAACAAAACTATTCAAAGTTAATAACTTGGTCATCTAGACAAAACAACCACCATTCCTTTCACCGATCAACAAACCACGTACTATGGCTGTCAAGTGATAGCAATCTAATCGCTGCCCTCTATTCCATAATATCACCATCCATCCTCCACACATCTTGGAAGCTAATTCTTGCACCAAAGCTTGGCTCATTCTCGAGAAACATCTCCAATCCTCCAATCCTCCAATCGATCTTGAGTTATTCATCACGCATCCCTCAATGATCGTTCAATGGGAGAATATCTATAGGAAATTAAATCACTGGTAGATAATTTTGCTGCTTTTGGATCCAAGATTGATAATGAAGACATCATGCTTCACACTCTAAACGGCCTCCTGTTTATATTTCAAGCCTTCAAAACCGCCATTCAAACCAAACTCACACCTCTCAACCTTGATGATCTATACTCTCTCTTATGTAATGAAGAAATTAGCATCCAACAAGATCTCCATATTCAGCTGTCCAATACGTTTCAAACCATCAACATCCCTCTGTATTTGTTCTCTGGCCAATTCCGTAGCAGGGGCAGACCGCATAGAGGATGTGGCTGTCGACCACCTCCAAACCAAGGAGCTCCACCTATGCTGAGAATTGATAAATCATCCTATATCGAATGCCAAATCTGTTGTAAACTAGGCCATTCAGCAAAAGATTGTTGGCATATAATGAATTTCGGCTACCGTGACCACTCCAACTCACAACCCCGCAGCCCTGTGCACCTCTAGGATGATTGATCCTCGCTGGTATCTGCATTCGGGAGCCTCCTACCATGTCACCAAGAACCTCAACAGTATATCTATTGCTGAAAACTTTCAGGGTCACGGCATAGTTATAATCGACAACAGTCAATTCCTTCAAATTCCCAACATAGGCACTGGCATACTACAAACACCTAATCGTAAGTTTCATCTAAACCACTTTCATGTTTCCCAATGCTAATATAATTGTTTATTTATTCGCATATTAACATTTGATAACTCTTGCTCTATCCTATTTTATCCACATGATTTTACAATAAAGGACCTCCAAATGAATGCTCCCTTCATTAAAGGCTGCTGTGTCAACGGACCCTACTACATCATCGCTCCATCTTCTACATTTACTACATTCAAGAAAATTTTGCGGTCTACCCCAACTCCTACCGTTCCTTGGCACCACCAGCTAGGACATCCCAGCCACGATTCATTAGCTTCAACTAAAGCTTCTTCCCTGCACAACAACACCTCGACATCACCATGATCCCTTGTATTACTGCAAAACAACATAAGTTGTCGTTTTCTAAACTTACAAATATAAATTATTATATTTTTGAATTTTTACATTATGATGTATGGGGTCGAACCCCCACCATATCCAATGAAGCTTTGAAATTTTATGTCATATTCATTGATGATTGCTCCAAATTTACTTGGCTTTTTCCATTCAAACGTAAATCTAAAACAATGTACAAATTCATCTACTTCCAAAAAACTCGTTGAAAATTAATTTAACAAACTCATCAAAATAGTCCAAATTGATGGAGAGGGAGAATAAAACTCGCTTCCTTTTCAAAATCTCTTCAAACACCATGGTATATACACCATCAAATGATCGTCCTTACACTCTCCAACAAAATGGGGTAGCGGAGCGCAAACATCATCATATACTTTAAACAACTTGTGACCTTCATACGACTCAACTTTTTGAAAAATTCTAGGCTCAAGCAACCCTCACATCCACTTATCTCATCAATCAGTTATCTTCTCCTAACACAAGCAAGATCTCATTGTTTCAATTTCTATATAGCACCCCACCCGAGTACCAATACTTATGAGTGTTCAGCTGCCTTCTACCCCCAACAAAAATAAACGCAGCACCAAATCATTACCATGCATCTTCCTTGGATACTCCCCACATCACAACGGCTACATATGCTTCAATACAAAATCTTCGCCAAATCTTATATCACCCCTTGCAATTCATCGAGCATGTCTTCCCATGCTCGACAAGTCTCATCCCAACTGTCCAAACAACATCTACAAACGTCCACAACCCAACCCATTAATTCCCATCCCATCATCCACCTCTTTCATGAGTTCACCAATACACCATCAGTTCACTCAGCTATTTTCTCTACTAGTCTCTTCTCCCTCCCTCAGCCCCATCCAAACTAAACAATCAACACATAATCCCTCTTCTCCACACTCCTACCCGACTCTCCTGTTTCACCTATTCCTCAAACCTCACCTCAACCACCCACTCCCATCCAAAACTCTTTCACTCTCACAACCCTCAAACAAATCCTAAAATCTCATCCATGCTAACTCACCTTAAAACTGGCACAATACATCCAAAACCACTATTCAACCTTCTTCATTGTATGTCACAACAACCAATCCCACCTCACACAAAACTGTTGCTAAACACATTGGCAACTTGCCATGGTTGATAAATATTGCGCGCTCACAGATCAGCACACATGGTCGCTTGTACCGCTCAAGCAATACCAAAATGTCCTTGGATGCAAATGAGCATACAAAACAAAATTTAACAACGATGGCACCGTGGCACGCCACAAAGCCGATTGGTGGCTCAAGGGTTTCAATCAACACTACGGTGCAGATTACTTGGAAGCCTTCAGTCCTGTAGCCAAAATGCCAATCATAAGACATCTCTTCACCAAAGCTACCCACTTCAAATGGACAATCCTACAGCTTGATGTATCCAACGCATTCTTACATGGCAACCTCCAAGAAACTGTCCATACGAAGCAACCACCAAGTTTTGAGGATCCAAAACAGCCCAACCATGTTTGCAAACTCAACAAAGCTATCTATGGCCTCAAACAATCACCCCGCCAATGGTATTCAACCCTCATTAATTTTCTACATTCCACGGGATTTAGAATAAGTAAAGACGATCCCTCTCTACTCATAACACTAAACAACCTTTGATAGAGTCTATCTCCTGATTTATGTGAATGATATCCTCATCGTTGGACCAAGCAATAACACTATAACCTCCCTTATACAAACTCTCACTCAGAAATTTTGCATGAAATTCCTAGGATCACCTAAAACCTTCTTTGGCATCCATCTCACAAACTCACCCAATGGTAATACTTTGCCAATCAACTTATACATGTAACATACTAAAAATCTCAGAATTTGTACAATGTAATCATCCTCTCACTCCCATAACAAGTCAGCAAACTTCCACACCATCTTCTCCGTTCAACCACCTCAAGTTATATTAACAAATAGTCGGTTCTCTTTATTACCTAGCCATTACATGCCCAGATCTCAGTCTAGCTGTCAACAAAATATGTCTGAATATGCACAATTCCATACACACTCACTTTGACTAGATAAAACATATCCTACGATATGTCAAAGGGATGCTTCACCTTGGGATCCCCATCAACCCCGGGAACATGCAGCTTCGAGCATACATCGATTCAGATTGGGTAGGAAACACCAATGATTGCTTGTCTACTGCCATACTGCAGTTTCCTTGGTCACACTCCAATAACATGGAGCACAAAAAAGCTAGACATCATCTCCCGCTTGTCCACCGAAGCATAATACTGAGCATTCATCACAATAATAACTGACATCATTTGGCTCCAACATCTTCTCTCCCATAATTAGGCTTACCACAGGAAGGTCCACTTTAGTGTACTGTGACAATCTATTAGTCATCACCCTCGTAAAAAATCTCATTTTCACGCCAGAACAAAGCACATCGAAATTTATTGTGACTTCATATGTGACAGCGTTCAGAAACAAGAAATTGAAAATTGCACATATCCACCGATGATCAAATTGCAGACATCATAACCAAACCAGTATCAACATCGATCAGCATCGATCCAAACTCATCACCTCAGTTCCGAATGGTTTACTTGCGAGGGATATCAACATACACCAGATAAAAACTGGGTGCCCAGGCGCGCCCATGCACAAGCCTAACCAAGCCAAACAGAAGAACAGGTGCCCAGGCGGGTCATGGCACAAGCCTAGCCAAGCCAGACAGAAGAATGGGTGCTCAGGCGCTCCGAGGCACAAGCCTAGCCAGGCCAGACAGAAGAACGGGCGCTCAAACACGCCCTGACTCAAGCCTCGCCAGTGTAAAGTTAGCAAGAAATCAGAGGAAATACGAGGAAAGATTTTCTCGTCTATTATATTACATGGATGGGTACACATATATACATGCATGTGGTTACAATGGATAACATATAGTTACTTAGGATAGGCGGTTACATGTGGATCACATTGACTAGGTAGTTATATTATAATATCCTCCCATCAGATGATGGTTGAGGTTTTGAATCATCTTATCTTGTATATTGTTGAGTTTTAGGATAGAAAGCACTTTGGTGAGTATATCCGTTATTTGCTCGTTTGTTGGTATGTAGTTAATTGCAACTTCGTTGTTCTTGATGTTATCCTGGATGAAATAGTAGTCCACTTCTACATGTTTTGTACGAGCATGGAATAGTGGATTGTTTGCTATGGAGATCACAGATTGGTTGTCATAGTAGATGGTGGTTGTACGTAGTTTGGGATGTTGGAGTTCTTGAAGTAGTCATCTGAGCCATAGGATTTTTGTGACTGCTGATGTGAGTGCTCGGTATTGAGCTTCTGCAGATGATCTTGCTATTGTATGTTGTTTCTTTTCACTCCAACTGATAAGGGTGGTTTCGAGGAATACACAAAATCCGGTGGTGAGCTTTCAATCCGATGAGTCTCTTGTTTAGTCTGCATTAGAGTATATACTTGAAGTTCCATTGTAGGAGTGATGGGGAGTTGGGCGGTTCCTTGGACGTAGTGGAGAATGCATTTTAGTTGAGTGAAATGATGCTGTAGAGGCTGGTGCATATGTTGACATATGCGGTTGACGACTAAGCTGATGTCCGGACAGATGATGGTGAGGAATTGAATGCGTTCGACTAGCTGTCTGTAGGTATGTAGATCGGATAATGGTTCAGATGTGGTGGTGGAGTTGTCGATTGTATTTGCAAGTGTGGGAGCTGGTTTGCAGTTGGATATGTCAGCATCTTGAAGTATTTGTTACGCGTATTGCTTTTGGGAGAGAAGTATCTCGTGGGTAGTTGTAATTCTGAGGAATTGAGAAGGGCATGTTTTTCATCTTAAATTGATGTTCCATTGTTTTGATGGTTTGTTGGAGAAATGTGGGGTTGGTGCAGGTTAGGTTGTCAACGTATATTAATGGGTATGCTCGAATGTTGGAGTTGTCATAAATGAAGAGTGATGGATTAGCTTTGCTTTGGATGAAGTTGTTTATTATTAGGAATTTGGTGAGCATAGAGAACCATTGACGAGGAGATTTCTTGAGGCCGTAAAGAGCTTTCTTAAGGTGAAATATGTGATTAGGTTTGCTAGGATCTGTGAAGACGGGAGGCTGATTTGTGTATACTGTTTCAGTTAGGGAGCCATGGAGAAATGAGTTGAATACGTCAAGTTGTAGTAGGGACCGTTTGTGGTGGGTGGCTATGGCTAAGAGTACGCAAATGGTGGACATTTTGGCTATTGTGCGATATGTTTTTGTGTAATCTAGCCTGTAGGTTAGGTTGAAGCATTGAGCTACGAGGCGAGCTTTGTAGCGGGCGATGGAACCGTCCTAATTAGATTTGGTTCAATATGTTCATTTACACCCGAGGAATGGATGATTCGGGTTTGGAGGACATATAATCCAAGTTCCTTGTTCTTTAAGAGTTGTAATTTCAGCGGCCATTGCTTCTATTTACCCAATTACTTTCAGGTCTTTGGGGATGTAATTTCATGGTTGGGTTTGAAAATGATGTTTGAAAAAGCGTACAGTGTGAGAAATGATAACTTAGGTTGTAGAGGGTAGCAAGTGCAATCTATGCAGAGCATGGTTTTGGGAGAGAGTTTGGATTGTTTGGTTGGGGGTAGTAGAGGGTAGCAAGTGCAATCAAAAGACCTAAAGGTGAGTGTAGGCTGGTTTGTGATTGTGGAGGAGTTTGTAGGGGCTTTTGTTGTTGATAGTTTTAGATGGGAGATGGTTTATGAGGTAGGTTGTGGTTGATAGAGCATCGGGCCAAAATTTTGGTGAGTGGTCGGCGGTTTGGAGAAGTGTTCGAGTTGTTTCAATGAGATGACGGTGTTTTCGTTCAGCTACACCATTTTGTTGGGGTGTATAGGTGCAAGATAATTGATGATGAATTCCAATTTGTCTTAGGAAAGTTGTGGGTTTGGTGTTATAATATTCAAACCCCATTGTCGGTGCGTTGAATCTTTATTTTGCGGTTGAATTGTCGTTCGAGAAAGTTGATTTATTGAATGCAAAGGTCGGTGGTTTTAGAATTATGTTTCATTAGGAATACCCATACAAACCGAGAAAAACCATCAATAAAAGAAACATAATTTTTAAACATTTATTAAAAATATTTGGGGACCCCATACATCGGAATGAAACAAATCTAACAATTTGTAGTGGTGATTAGTAGAAGTAGGGAAATGTGATTTGTAGTGTTTGCTCATGATACAATGGGTACATTCTTTGGGGCTGCTGCTGTGTGAAATTTGTTAGGTTTGAGTTGCAATAAATTGTTGAATTGCTGGTACTGGGTAACCTAGGCGTTGGTGCCAGAGTTGATGTTGTTGATTCAGTGGAGGAGGTAAGGATGGCTGCTTGAATTGTAGTGGTGACTTTGGTGGGATGACATAGAGTTCTTTATGGCTGCGACCTTGAGAAGAAACTAAGGGGGTCAAATGAGATAGAGCAATTTGTGTCAATTGTGAGTTTATTGACAGAAAGTAGAATGAATTTTGATTTGGGAACATGTAATATTTGAGATAGAGATAGCTTACAGGATGGAACTGGTAATATGCCATTGTCGATGTTGGAGATGAGCAAGTATTGGTCGTTTCCGCTGGTTTCTTTGTTTTGCCTATTGTATGAGTTGAATGGAGAAGTTGTTGAGATCATTAGTTAGGTGGACGAATGCGTCAGAATCAAGAACCTAGTTGGTATTGATTAAATTTTTATCAATAACAATTTTTTTAATGGAGTTACATGCTTAAGAAACAATTAATAGTGCCCGATCTTAGCTTCAAAGTTTGATTTTCTTATTGTGATTGTATGGAATCATTTCATGATTATAAGGACAATCCATTATAATGTTATGATATATTAGCAATTGATATTGTTCCTGTGATGGCATGGATTCAATATCTATTTGTTAGGATAATGCAATATCTATGCTGAGATACATCTAGGTTTTGGCATTGTGGTGTGTTCCATGTTTATTATTTTATAATATTGATAATCACTTTTGAGTTTGATGTTATTGTGTGATGGTAGGCATTCATTTTTTATTTGTTAGTGCAATGCAATATCAAGCTATGATGTATTTGTGTTTTGTATTTGTGGCGTGTCTCTTGTTTGTTGCTATTGATTGTTTCTAAGTTTCATATTGTTACTATTATGATAATATGGATTTAGATTCTATTTATTGATACAATGCAATATCTATGCTATGGTATAATTGGGTTTTGGTTTTGTCGTGTGTTCCTTTTTTGCGGCTCAGTATGAGTGAGGGCTTATGTTAGGGAATTAGTGGTCGTGTTTAAGTTCATGATCGCTTAATAAATAATCATTTTCGATTTTGATCGCTTCTAAGTTTCATTTTGCTGCTGTGATACTATGGATTCAATTTTTTATTTGTTTGAGCATTAAATTTTATTTTTTGTATTTAAAGGAGTCTCATGCTCAAATAATAATCAAAATTGCCTATGATCACTTTTGAGTTTGATATGGTTGCTATGATGTCATGGATTCAATTTTTATTTCTTTGGAATTCAATACTTTTTTTAATTAAAGGAGTCTCATGCTTAAGAAACAATCAATATTTCTTATGATCGCTTCAAGTTTGATATTGTTGTTGTGAGGGTATAGATTTAGTTTCTATATATTTTGGCAATCAAATATATTTATATTTTTAGTTAAAGGAGTCTCATGCTTAAAAAATAATCGATACTGCTTATAATTGCTTTTGCATTTGACATTGCTATTGTAATGATATAGATTTAGTTTATAAAGTTTTGAGTCTCATGCTTAAGAAGCAATCAACACTACTTATAAGCACTTTTGAGTTTGCTATTGCTGCTGTGATGGTATGGATTTAGTTTTTATTTGTTTGGGCATTCCACTATCTTTTTTCTAGTTAAAGGAGTCTCTTGCTTAAGAACAGTCAATACTCTTATGATCACTATTTGGTTTGATATTGTAGTTGTGATGGTATGCATTTAGTTTACATTTGTTTGGGAAAATCCAATATCATTTATTTAGTTAAAGGTTTACCATATTTAAGAGAATCAACACTGCTCATGATAGCTTTTGAGTTTGATAATGCTGCTATGATGGTATGGATTCAATTTTATTTTTCTTGAGCAATCCAATATTTTTTAGTTAAAAGTTTAATGCTTAAGAAATAAGCAATATTTGCTTATGATTGCTTATAAGTTTGATATTAATTATTGTGATGGTATGAATTTTGATTTTAATTGTTTGGGTAATATATTATCTTTTTCTTAGCTTAAGGAGTCTCATGATTTATAAACAATCAATATTGCTATTGATTGCTTCTGAGTTTGATATTGTTGTTGTGATTGTATGAATTCAATTTTTATATGTTTGGTCAATTCAATATTTTTTATTTTTGTAGTTTAAGAGTCTTGTGCTTAAAAAACAATCAATACTGTTTATGATTGCTTGTAAGTTTGATATTGTTGTTGTGCTGGCATGGATTTAGTTTGTATTTGCTTGGGCAATCTAATCTTTTTTTTCTTAGTTAGAGTCTCGTGCTTAACTAACATTGTTTATGGTCACTTCTTGGTTTGATATTGCTACTATGATGGTATGGATTTAATTTCTTTTTGTTTGTATAATTCAACTTCATTTTTTCTTGATTAAAGGAATCTCATGCTTAAGAAATAATGAATACTACTTATGATTTCTTATCAATTTGATAATGTTGTTGTGATGGTGTAGATTTAGTTTCTATTTGTTAAGATAATGCACTATCTAAGTTATGATATATTTGAGTTTTGGATTTATAGTGTGTTCCTTAGTGCTTAGTACAAGTGAGGGGGTTGTATTCGGGAAAGGATAATCTATTGGTATTTTTATGTGAATCATTTTGATGCTTAAATTTTCTATTGATTTAATAAATAAAAGTAGAAGTTTGTATTTGAATATAGAAAATTGCTTTTTACATCATTTTAAAAAAAATGTTAAAATAAGAATTTAAGGGTAAACAATTACTCAGCACAATATTTTACAGCTTATTTCATAGAATTTTTTTGATTTATTGTAAAAGTATACATAATTAAGCGGTTGCAAAATAATCATATTAATTATAATTAGATTGCACTGTAATTATGCTAAATTATACTTATGATTACAATATACTGATTAGCTCTTAAGAGGTTTGATTGAGAAATTTGGAGAAATAAAATAAGATCTTTATTTAAGCTTTATTATTCTTAAAAGGTTTATGTTAGTATACCAAAAGACGCTCTTTGAAGAGTTTTAGAGGATGGATTTGTGTGTCATATATTGATGCCATTAAATATATGTATAATATGGTTGTAACATGTGTTTGATCGCAAGAAGGCTTGTTTAATGATTTTCTTATTCCTGTTAGATTACACCAATGCTTTGCTCTCGGTCTATATCATGTTGCCTTAATTATAGTTGTTCTTATTGAAACTATTTATAGAGGTTCCTTGGTGCATGCTTTTGCAAATGGCATTCTGTTAACTGATAAGACTATGGATGGTTTTAAAGCAAAACTCATGTTGTGAAGAACTATTTTAGAATTTAAATATTTTTGTCTTAATAGATATTAAATAAAATATATAGTGTAACTTTACTCATTTTAGTAACAATTATCTCGAGGACATAACTATTGAGGATCATGTTATCAAGCCGAGCTAGAGATTTAAATATATTGGTTCAATTATTCAAAATAATGGTTAAATAAAGAGTGATGATTAATAGGATCCAAGCTAGTTGGTTGAAATGAAGAACTTCTGAAGTGTTGTGCGATCAAAAAATCTTACTCAAAATTAAAGAAAAATTTATAAAACAGTTATAGGACCGGCTATGTTATATGGGGCTAAATGATGGTCAACAAATAAGAAAATTATTGATAAAATGTGTTATAGAGATAAGGATGCTAAGGTAGTTAAATGAGTATACTCAAAAGGATGTAATGAGAAATGAGTTCGTTCATGACAATGGAGTGTCTCTAATAGTAGATAAGATTAGAGAAAGTCATCTTAGATTATTTAAGCATATTAAGCACAAATTGTTCGATGCTCTTATAAGAAAACTGAGTATATAAAATTTTCCCATGTTAAAAGAGAAGGCTAAAAAAGATGCCGGAAGAAATCGTTAAAAAAGATCTGCATTTGGAATTTAGAGGATTTTTATCTGAGCATGCACAATGGAAACAAATGATTTATGTAATCGACCCTACCTAGTGAACCAAGGCTTAGCGTTGTTGTTGTTTAGTTAAATTGGATAAATAATTAACACAGTTAATTAATTGTTTAACCAATTATTTAACATTATTAGTTAACACAATAATAATTAGCATATTAAGTTAAAAACAATTAATTATAATATTTAATCAACCTTAATTTAATAAAAATTTATCAATATTAATTAACACTATTTAAACTAAATATTATAATAAATGTAATTATAATAATTAAGTTACTTTGATTAAGGAATATGATATGATATTCAACAAAGTTACTTGATTTATCTCAAAAGAGATGTTAAATAATGAGAGTGATATATTGTGGGATCTTCATGCAAGTGCATGAAGCTAATTTTTTTTCTTATAGTTGCATATACTCTCTCATCAAGTGATGATTACTAAGAAAAAGTAGAATATTGTAGCAGCATTAATTAATAAACATAATTAAGTATTTAATATAACTATGATGAAATATGTTTGTTAACAATTATCTTGATTAATTTGTGTAATTAGTGTAATTAGTTAACTTTTTACATTAATTATTTTAGGTAATTAATATAATTGATATTCTTTAAATTAACTAATTCAATAAATAGTTAATTTATTAATCCATAAATTAATTAGTATAGTTAATGAAAATAATTAATCAATTAATATAATTAGCTAACTAGTTATTTATAAATAAATAATGATATCAAAAGTAATTTAAATGGTAATTACTTTTTTTAATTGTAGACATTACTTTATTGCATATTAATTAATCATGATAATTATCATCATACTCATAGTTATAATAATAATTATAAAATTTGCTTTGTTCTGCTGAGCTAAACCCTGAACCCCTAATATAATTAATGCAGTTTATTAATCAATTTATATAATTAGTTAACCAATTAATTATAAATAAATAGTAACATCGAAAGCAATTTAAATGGTAATTTCTTTTTTTAATTTTAGACATATTACTTAATTTCATTTTTTTATTTTGAAATTAGGTGAACTTCAAATATGAAGTAAGTGTGTGGTTAGTGAGATTTGAATTTAAGACCTAGGGTAACAAATCATGAGCCTTAACCACTAGGCTACAATACCATTCACAATTTCATATTAATAAATCATGAAAATTATCATCATGCTTATAGTAATAATAATAATAATTATAAAATACGCTTAGTTTTGTTGAGCTATTTCTGAACCGAACAAATTTTATTTTATCAAACACAAGTAGTTTAATTAAGCTTCTAATCCAACAGACCAAATGAACCACATAGCAATTTTGCTTAACTAAGTTTAACTCAATTTAATTCACTTAGCTAATTTTTTCCCAACAACCCCTAAATATTTTATAACTCAGTTTAATCTTTTCATGTGTGTGTGGGTGGTTTCTTGTGATCTATCCCTTATGCTTGGATGTATTCTAGAGCCACTAAGCTCTCTTTTTATCTTTCAACTTTCTTTGGTAAATGCTCAATTATACCCAAACAAATTTTTTCAAGAATTCTTGCAACATTTTTGTGAGAAATGGAAAAGAATTTCACTGCGATAGTGAAAACTACTTGCCTTTTTTGGAAGCTTACCCTTTGACAATCGTGCATGCTTTTAGCAATTCACATCTTGTTGAGGTATCTTCATATCTAAAATTTTTTGTAACGATCCTTCTAGTTTGATGTTAAGCGCTATAATAAATGAAAGCATCCACCTATGGTCTTCTTTGTATTTTAGGTTTTAACAACAAAATGTACGATGTCTCATGGTCTTTGCCATTTCTTCTGAGGAAGGAGAGTTCCCCTGCCACCCCTCACCAGGAAAGTCCTTCTGTATCATGTTTCATTATTGGAATGGTAATTATTTAATAGAGTTTGGAAGTAGGGAATGCCTTGAATCGTGAATATGAAGATTAGATGGGGTTTAGAATCTCAGTTTTGCATTATTCCTTTGTTTAACCTGCCTCTTAGCGTGTTTGTGTTTCTCATGGCCGAGCTTTTGGAACCAATAAATTTCTTTGGGCCGTATCTTTTTCTGTGCTAGGGCTCTTACGCTGGTGCTCAAGTAACTTTTTCATAACTTTCAGCTGAAATTGGGTTGCTGTTTTTTTATCAAGCACAAAAATTTTACATTTTCTGAAGAGTTGCATAAGTTGTGCTGTCATTTTTGTTATCAAAATATTTACCAAGTCTTCTGCGAACAAGTCAAAAGTTTGAAAAAAAAGGAAAAAAACATCTGAGGTTCTAAAAGGTTATAACTTCCATTCTTGCAAGATATGTGTTCTTTTGATGTATATTATGATCAATTTGCGATTGCTGCCATTTTCAAAACTTATTACCTCACATAATGGTATACTGTGCATTGTTTAGAAAAGCTTATTTTTAATAGATTTCCCTTATTCTTGCTCTAATTTTCCTTACATTTTGTAACAGCTCATGATTTATTAGTCTCTCATTTTATCTTCCGATGCCTGACATTTATTTCTATATATATATTACAGATGCTTTGATGCTAATTTAGTTGAGGTTCCTGTTGAGTGGGAGACTCCTGATCATCATTATTATCATGTATGTTCAGTTACATTTTCAAGAAGTGCTTAAGCGTTTTCACATTGATATTGTTTAAAACCTTGTGGAAGTCAAACTTGATTTAGCCTTTATCAATCGGTGCATGCAGCTTGCTTTTTTTACTACAAGGAAAGTAGAACCTTTGGAGGAGCTTACATGGGTGAGTTACTTTAAATGACCATCTAGGCATTTGTCGTATTTTATTAGCTTGATAATTACTGTACCTCTAAAATAAAAAATATCTGCACAAAAACTCTCCGTGCTCCAGAGAGTATTGGTGAGGTGCACCAATAAAATTCTTTCCAAGTAAAAATGTAGTTGGCATTCTTATTAAATATTATTGACGCGTGTGTAATATGACCCAAATAACTTTGTATGTAGGTATGTTTGGAAAGTGTATCATACTTATGCTCGATTTTTTAGAATGTTACTAGCACAATGCAAGTCTGTTATTTGGCCTTTTCACACTAGTTTGTACTAATTAGCTATGTGTTGAATAATCATTGATGCAAGATATATTAGAAAGAGCTAGAACTTGCAATATGTTTTGGAAAGGCTTCCTAAATGCTTATTGCTTGTGCAAAATAAATAAAGCCACGGAAGATGAAAACCAGATGTGATGATGATTCGATAAAAATACTATTAAAAAACTCTTGTATAAACTTTTTTGAAATTTAAATCTAAAAGCTGCTGAATTTTAATTATGAAAGTAGGAAAATATTGCAAGAAAATTGAGATGATTTATATCTCTTCCAAATGCATGGTAAATATCCAAACACTTTTCTAAATTGTTGCATTTATTAATAATATCTTAAATCCCTTGTGAAAATAATTGACTAATAAAATAGGAGAAAATATTAGATGGAATGATGTTAGGGCAATTCAAATTCATGTCACATGTCAAAATAAGAGGAAGAATCCCTTGGAACTTTCATTGATTTTACTCCACATTTAATAATTCATATTTGGAGTTTGCACATAACAGGGAACAAGATGTATTTATAAATCTCAATCAAATAATAATCAAAGAAGATAAAACAACTCCTAGTTTTAGATCCACAGGGTTACTACTTGACAAAAGTAGATTTTTTTTGTTAAAATAACTCCAAATGAAAACCTTGAGCTGTAGGAATAAGAGTATCATTTGATCTGAAGGATTGACTGATGTGAATTATCTGCATTGTGCCATGAATTGCCTTGGATGGCTAACAACTAGATTAAAAAAAATCATGCGGTCTGTGGCATTTCAAGAATTCATTGGTAGTTCACGTCCAAGTGAGCATAGCTGCGCTCATAGATACTCATTTGAGCTGGCAAAGCAGCGCACATGGGCATGCACCGCGTATGCCTTGGGAAAGTTTGTAGCTGACCTTATGCTATTCAAGCACTTTTTATAGTCTTCTTACCTTGCAACGTCAATCATTCATAATTGGGTCTCAAACTCAAAAATTGAATGAAAGAATATAAAAACACAAAACATAAATTTTCTTCCTTAATTTGTAAGACTAATGCTTGTTTTTGTGAAAAAAGAATCTGACACTAAGCACGACTTCCTCGCAGCGGAAGTGATTGACAGAAGCGCGCACTCATAAATTTGAGGATCGGGGTTGCGCTGACAGTTACCAAGCAAACTTAGAAATCACAAAATTACCAGAGAAAAGACACAACACATGCATGCAAGTTCACAACACACAAAGAACATCCAAACACAAACAAATACGTGGAAAACCCAAGAACGGGAAAAATCACAGAGCCACACCATAAGAAAATCCACTAGAAATAACTGAAGGTTATAGAGTTACAAAGAGCTTATCACTTTAGCACAAATGCTCAAGCTCTTACTTTAATATGGAGATGAGATGAAGCAATCACCACCTGGAGTATCTCCTCCAATATGCAAGAGCTAACTTGCACTACAGCTTCCTTAGGATTCAGTCTAGGAATCTCCTCCTCACAGCAGCTTCCTTAGGGTTCAGCCTAGGAATCTCCTCCTCACAACAGCTTCAAGCCTCCACTTAGCCTCACTTGACTTTTTCATACACATAGGAAACTCCTCCTAATGTTCCCTTAAGTACCCAGCTGAAGGAACAAACCTTGAAAAGTTCAAAATGCCCTCCAATTTGCTTACGGCGTAACCTGGACAGAGCAAATTTTCGTCAGGCGCAACCGCGCGCCGTAGCATCCGGCTCTCGGGCTGAGACCCGCTACGGCGCGCCGTAGCGCATGCGTCTCGGGTTGGCTTTCGTTGTGGAGCGCGGTAGCCCCCGTGTCTCGGGTTGGCACCCGCTGCAGCGCGTGGTAGCGCTTGCGTGTCGGGTTGGCATTCGCTGCGGCGCGCGATAGCGCCCGCATCTCGAATGTCTTGTAATTGACCAGTTGGGGCGCACTGTGGCGCCGGTTTCCGCTGCGGTGAGTTGCAGCACCTGCTTCTTTGATCCTGACCATTGAGACGCTTGACAGCGCCTCAGTCTCGGGTAAGGACTGCCTGGGCGCGATGCGGCGCGCCACGGCCACTAAAGGATCTCCACCACATAATAATGCTAATGTTTGCATCAAGTGTAGACATGCTCTTTTTGACTTACATTTCTTATTTGTGTTACTTGGGGTTCTTGGTCTGCGGTTCTCTAGAGAGAAGATATTACATGAAGGATTTCTAGCTTATTAAACTTCATTATTAGGGTTAAAGTTACTTGCAGGAATCATATAATTTTATCAGAATAATGTTGTATAATACATAAACATAAAATGATGACTGGGTGATTCAACAAAAAAGAGACAAAACCAGCGTTTAAGCAACTTTGAAATGAGTCGTGTAACTTGTCAAAGTAGGTGTTGACAAATTCAATGCAGTCAGTTTAATCATCTTAAAAAGTGATTGAAAAAGTTTCTCAACATGCAAAATTCGGTTTTATTGTGAAATGAATTTATTTGGTTAATTTGTCTTGGAATTAATACTTAACCCAATTGATAATGTTTTATAATTTACAAGTTGCTAAACTTAACTTTTAAATTTTAAATTTATTATTTTTGGTGTTTATATTTTATAATATATATATATATATATATATATATATTTTTTTTTAAACCTAAGTTCAAATTTTTTAATTATATAATTTTTTAATTAAAATAAAGCATAAATATTGGCAATTTGAAAACAAAAAAAATCAGTTTTTAGTAAAAACCTTAACATATTGTTAATTTTATGGAATATATATTTACTTTTATAAACTATTTTATTTTTCATGTTTGATTTTCTTAAAATACTATAATGCTTCTAATTTCATTCAAAATTCATATAAAAATTAACTGATTGATCAAATTAACTCATTTAAAGAGGGATTATTTTGAATAATTTTTAAAGTGGAATTAAATAGGATGCTTTAAAATAGTTGCCTATCATTTTGACAAATTTCTCTAATGAGATTTACACGATTTTCACAAAAATAAAACTTCATCACATTGATTTGTGAAGACGTTCTCGAAGATACCAAATTAGCCGGATATGGTGATGATAATGATGATTATATTTATTCAAAAACTTTGATTCTTGCACTTTTATCACAATACTATTCATTATAGAGTTTGATATGTTCTTTTATATTTTTAGCTTAGTTATTCTATTCGGGTAGCTTCTTTTAAAAAGAAATTATATTAATGACAATAATTTTAAAATATTTATGATATTTATGAGATATCGTTTGACAATTAGTTCCCCTAATTGGTATCACCTGCTTTAGCCTCATTATCTTCAAATAAATACTTTTAATGAAATTATTTCATATTTAAATATTTAAATTACTGCAACTATCCTAAACAGTTTTTGAAAGGGTTAATTATTCTTTTTTATTTGAATTTTGCCTCCAGCTTCTTAACTCAAAGACGTTTTATGTTACGTGTACACAATGTTTTACAAATTTTTCACCGGTTTGGTATTTTGCTATTGTTTGAGAAGTTATAAAAGAATTGAAGAATTTTTCTTAGTAGTTTGTGTATATGACAAGGAATACTTGGGCAATAAGAAGCTTTAAGCAGCGATGTGACTGAGCAATAGTTTCTAATTTCCTATGTTTGGAAGTTGCAGTGATATCTATATTTTGTAGGATTCATAACAGTTGAATGCTGTTGCCCAACGTGACATGTATCTTTCCAGTTATTTTAATCACCCAAAAGTATCTTTCTTTACTGTTTGAGGGATATTTTGAATTTGCACTGTAACATGCTTGGAAGAGTTGATACATTTTTTCTATCGTAGTTTCTTACACTATAAAAAGAAGTTTGCATTGGCTAACTTTACGTGGGCATGTGCTGCTCTCGATCAACAGCAGTATCAAATTAGTTTTTACTTTAAGAGCAAATTTCTTGCTGATAAACTTTAGTTGGCAGATACGTTTAAACTTTTTGTGTGCATACATAAGATTCTTATCACAGGTTTTGAGATGAATATCTGCATTATTATGTAAATATCATGGTTTGTGTGCATTTATGTATTTTTGATGGGCAAACATATATCTTTGCACAAATTTTTGGTATTTTCTTTTCTATATGGCCTCTGCCATTCTAAGCTCTCCAAGACGCAGGCTTGCTTTCAAGCTTTTTAATTGAAAAGTAATTTGCAGGATTATGGGATTGATTTTGATGATCGTTCACATCCAATTAAGGCTTTTAAATGTCTCTGTGGAAGCAGATTCTGCAGGGATAAAGGCCGAACGAGTAAGTGTTTTTTAACTATATTTATCATCTAAATATCTGTTCTCTTTAGTTTCCCATACTCTTTATGGATGGAATTAAATGAATTTTATGCTGGAGCCATCTTGGGTGAAAAATAATCTCTTTTTTATTCCAATAAATCAAGCCGAAAATTTTCTTGCTGAGTTTGAATTTACTCAAAATTCAAGCGCAGTTTGAGTTTTGGGTAAAATTGTCAGCCCTAGTAAGCGTGCATGTGTATGTACATAAATAAATAAATAAATAAATATATATATATATATATATATATATATAGCATCAGCAAAATATATTGATGTGCTTCCATTGTTATGACATTCTTAGAAAGTTAGAGATGGAAACTTTTAAAGGAGAGATAGAGCTGTGCATTGCTCCAATTCCTTGCGCATGCCAATAATGAAGAATATTTTGGGATGATTTTTTTGGTGGAAGAGTAACCTTGTCAACAATCACTCTTTCATTACACTACCAATCCACTCCCACTGTACTTAATTGTCTTGTGCGTGATTTTAGTTTCCCGCCATCTTGCATAATGGTGTCAAATGTGCAAGGTTCTCATGTAAACCCATTAGCACCGCCTTTTAAAAGCCCTAGTATTCCAACTTATTAGTGATCTGCTTAAATGGGTCAGTCCATATGCAATATCTTCTTAATATAATTAAACAAAACTCTTACATATCGATACACCTTTTAAGATAACGAATGTGTTTCTAATAAGAACTCTAAAGTAAACATGCTTATAGTGGGGGCACTCCCAAGATAATTGACTTATTGGGAAGTTATCCTCCAAGAACAAAATTATGATGCCATTAAGATTAAAGCGAACAATACGTTGGTGCTTAATAGTTCGGACTATTACACCATATAAACTCTATTAATAAATATACTATAATCAGTTAGTTTATATGCTTAAATGGATAATCCCGTAATTCCTAGCATAAATTGATTAACCCAGATATACATTGAACTTTAGATGGTTATAATAGCTAAATTTGGATTAATGGTTTTGAACAACTGATTTTTAATACCTTTTTTGCCATTCACTTTTGGCAGAGACTAGATCGCGAGCATCAGGCTTGAGGTGAACGGCGGACAGGTTTCAGAGCATTTAAAGTAGAGCCCAAAACATGCGTTATCTTTTGTATTCCGGGCAACGTGGACACTACTGCTCGCAATTTTGGTAAGTACATCAGAACTTCTGTTTTTTGGTTTTTTTGTTTTCTGTTTTTTTTTGTGGTATAGCTGGTGTTTATGAAGGAATTAGATACTTTGAAATTTTGGTAGAGATGGAGATTATGAATACCAAATACTTGATTTTTGGCTCGAATGTTGGGGCGCAGTTGATCTTTAGTAGAAGAAATTTTACGGACAAAGCTGGGCATATAATCTCAGTTTGTTGATGATGTTCCGTAGGAAAAAAAAATGCATAATTAAGTGTATATGACTTCGTGCTGAAGTTTAAGAATATATTATAATATATAATATGCTAATATTCATAATATATATGGTATTGGTTACAAATTTATGCATACTTTGTAATGTACATGCATGGAATTTTTTTCCTGTTCTATGCCTGTTTTGATTCCTTTTCTTAATGGCTTGTGTTTCTTAGTTTTGCTGTGTTTCAAGTAGTTCAGTTTTATGTGACTAACTGTGCTCATTTATGTGCATTCGATTAACCATCTTTTAGCATGCTTGAGTTTTGGTATGCAAATCTGAAAGCAAGCAAAAATATGGCTTAATGAGGTTGCATTTGCTATGTATAAGAATAAGATTTTTGTGATGTATTTTTGCTTGTCATGGCGATGTCTTCTATACTTTTTGACAAATGTCTAAACTTTTATCAAATTATAAGTTTATCTATTGGATTATTTAGCATTTGGAAAATGCTTAAGTACCTCCTGCCAGTATGTTAGCTCTTATCCCAATGTGATATATTGGCTTTAATTGATTTATGATCATGATTTTGATTAGTAAAGTTTTATGTGTTAAATACTAGATTTAGAGATTTTAATGGTGTTGAGGTAGTGGAGGGGACATTGATGGAGGTATTGTAGCATCAGTGTTAGTATTTTTCTTCTTATATCTTGCTACACTTATTTTATTAATTTTTACTTTGCATGCTAATACTCTTGTATGTTATAGCATTGCTAAATTCTTTTGTAAATTATTTACAGATTTTTTTGATAGTCAAATTGATCATTTGTATTGAATTATTGTTGAACTTTATTTTAAATTTGAATTTATAGTGAACACCCAAACTATAATATTAAAATTTCTTACATGCACACCTTTACTGTATATATGAGAAAAATATCATTTATAATTACAATTTTAGCACTCAAATTTAGCCATGTGTATAATATCTTGAACAACTTAATTAGAACGATTTAAAATATAAAAAATGCTATACTTACATAATAATAATATACATAAGAAATTATTCACCATTAATAGTTTTTTTTTTTAATTTTTACATAAGTCTCACAAAAAATTGTATTCAATTAATAATTTATATATACATTGGATTGATATATTATCTATATATTTTTATGTATATTGGTGTGCAAGTGTAGTAATATTCTTAAAAAATATTAGTTGTTGCATTATGATACTTCATTTATAAATATTAGAATTGAATGCTAAATACATTAACTATAAAGATTTAAGCAGTATACGAGCAAATTGCCTTAGCATTTCTTCTCTCAAAACAATTAGCTCTTTCATGGAACTCTGCCATTCTTAGTGTAGCTTGAGAAAATGATTTCATCATGTATATTAGCAAAGCATTGAAGAACTGTACAATGGCATTTCAATGGTTTCTACATGGGTTTTTGGTTAAAATAGTATACTATTGAACTATTGGCTTGTAGGTGCAATTTACTAAATAATTGAATTTAAGGTTCATTAATTGTCATTAGATGAATGTATTAGGCATTGTATAAAAGTTTGATATCTTTGTTATTTCCTTTTCTTCTCACTTGCTCATGTACATTTCTAGAGTCATGATGGAGAATTTGTTGTCTTGGGTCATCGCCTCCTTTATTGAGATGTACTAACACTAAGCTCCTACAATGGAAATGAGCTTGTGCATTGTAGTTGGAATCTAGAATCACCCAATGGCTTCTTACTTGGATGCATGGGAGAGGCATAATATGGATTTTTTGACCAATGAGATTTCTCTAATATGTAACTTCTTAGATGTAGGTTTTGCTTGCCCTCCCCTAACTATATTGATCAAGTGCTATTCCTCTTTGAGTTGGTCTCGATCCAGCATTCCCCAATGAGTATTTGGGTCATAAATGTCCTTTGAATTGTTGGCCTGACTCAACATGTGGCTCACCACGGATCGATGATTGTTAATGAGATTGTTAACTTCCAAGCTTGGAAGAGGGTGCACATACATTTTATTAACATGTAATCAAGTTAGAAAAGTAAATTGACTTGCTTTGAGCATAATTATGGACAATGCAATCATAAACTCAGCTTATAGGATGTGTTGAGTGTTATTACTAATTTAGCTGGAGAGATTTCTCTATGCTTTGATTTACACTTGGACAAGAATTGTAATAGCCCAAACTCTTAAGCACTAGGGTAATGTTCAATTTGGCTTGAAAGACCTCACAGTTTTGCCCTCAGAAGATAACTTTATAGCAAGTCACTCATTACTACTTAAGTGTGTATTTACAAGAATGATGCAACCTAAGTGGCCTCTTTGTTAACTGTTAAGGCATTATCCAAGAGCTAGTGCCATTCCCTTGAGGGAGTACTTGAAAATTCTAACAAATGCCTTTGGTTAGTCTAACTTCACTCATTTGTGTGCTACCCAGTTGAACTAATGGTTGTGCAAATTTCACTCATTTTTGTGTAGTTCAAGTTCCTCAAATTGGTAAGCGAAAGACAAAGACCGCTCCCCACTCCCATATAATAAAGAATAATCATGCCTTTATGTCAAGGTCGTGAAAGGAATTCCTCAATGAAAAGAAAATACATCTTGCCAACTCTCATTGTTTTTGAGGAGGTGAAGGGTAGGAGGAGCTTCTTACTTAAAAGATGAGCTTGGTCTCCTTGGTGGGTCTACACCATCTTTGACATCTTTGCTGTGATATTGGGGTCGAATGAAATGTTGCACAACAATAGAGATACCACAGCCTCCAATTTAGAATCCCAAGCCAAACAGCTAGTGAATAAGAGCAAGCAAAGCACGATTTAAAACAAACACAATACAAGAAAAGCTCAATATGGGGAAAAAATTACAGAGCCAGCACCATGAGAAAATCCACTATAATGAAGAATGGAATACAAATTTTTTATTATCCATCATCAAAAAGCAAGCTCTCCACTCTATGGAAGAAGATGATCTCTAAAATTCTGCACACCTTAAAGCAATCAATGAATCACATATTAAACCCTAACATCATAAGGGTAAGTGTACCTCTAACCTTCTAGCCCCTAAAATAGGGCTTAATTTGGTGCTTCGACTTGAAATTGCATATGTTACTATTCACATGGTGCTTGGGTGCGCCTAAGCATCACCCTTCAATTCTATATATTAGAGAAGTTAATGAAGATAGAGTCCTTGGTGCTTGGGCACAACTAAGTGTTGCATATTCAGCTTGTTGTAGAACTCTTTTAGATTGTGGGAGCTTGGGTGCATCCAAGAACCCAAGGTTTTACTCTTTGAATTATATTGAACATCTATGGTGCTTGGGTACACCCAAGCATTGATCCTTTGGCCCAGAGAAATTCACCTTGCATTTAGGCGTGCTTAAGCGCCCAAAACCTTTTCCTTGTTATTGTTAAGTTATTTTCGCATCTAGATTACCTCAAGTTGATTCTAGATGCTCACTCTCGTACACTTGAGATTCCACTACACAATAATCTTTTACTTGGAGACTGAGTTTGAGTTATTCTTTCTTATGTTGATACCCTTTCCATAGTGGTGTGGGGTTACTCAACCTTAACCTTATCTTCATGTATTGAGGCCCATTAAAAGATAAACATAGCTTCAATTTATTCAGCAACACCATCTTTGTGAGCATATCTATTAATTTTGAGAGGTATGAATCTTATTCAGCACTAGATATCTCTCCTCCAAAAGGATTCGGATGAAATGGTAGTGTGGTTGTATGTGCTTTATTTTGGCATAGAATGAAGCAATGCTTAAATAGACCAATGATACTTTGGTGATTACTATGCAACATGTTATTCTTTTGCTTCTTGCCCAACTTTTTCATGAAGCACTACAACCAAATCATCTTCTTACTCACCTTTATGATTGCAACATATTTCTCTTAGGTGTTAGATAAGGATACAAGCTTTGTGGCCTTGATAGTCTTTTGCTTAGTTCAACTTTATATAGCCTTGTTACTCTTGATCTTCCAGCTCAAACTGCTTTACGTACAATTTCACTCAAATATTGCAAGATCCATTTGACTGCTTCATAATGCAATTTCTCTAGATTGTTTATGAGCCTGGTCACAACTCGAATTGCATAGATGATATCAGGATGTGCACAAAGCATAGTGTACATTTAACTTTTGACGACTAAGGCATATCGAATTTTTCTCCATATTTATTATCTCCTTGTTGGTCTTAGATGACAATTGTTTTGAACGATGTAAATGACTCCCCAATAGTGTATTATATGGCTTTATTGCATTCATGTTGAACCTTTGTAGAGTTTTCACAACTTAATAATGATGGCTTTGCTTTACAGTCTTCCCCTTCCGGTCCTTGTGGATCCTCATGCTGAGAATTTTCTTAGTGCTTTTGAGATCTTTATTTCAAGCTATTTTGATTATTACTCCTTAAGATATTGAATAGCTCCCATACTAGCCCTTGCAATCAACATATCATAAAAATACTATTGGATAGAGTATATTTTTATGATCACAATGTCTAAGTTTGGGAGCGATCCGAATAACAGATACTCATAAATTAATTTTTGGTTTATTCAAATTCAGAAAATTGGGAAAATTAATTAAATGTCCAAATTCAATGATTTTAGTGTCGTTAGATTAAGAATATTATAAAAGACTATTGAAAAATTTTGTGATTTATAGCTCCGAATTAACCAAAATTAATTTTTGAAGCTTTTATCATCAAAAATTAATAAAAAATAAAATATTGCTCCAAATAAAAAAAAATTGTGCGAGTATGTTTATCTCATCAAGATACACTTCCGTATAAGTTTTGTTATTTTCTGGAAAAAAAAAAGAAAAGAGAGAAAGAAGAGAGAGGAAGTGGAGAGAAAAAGATGAGAGAGAAAAAAGAGATAAGAAGAAGGAAGAGAAAACTAAATTGAACACTCATAACAATTATGAAGAAGATGATAAATTTATTCTCATCCAAATAATGGATGAGAGAGAAACAAAAAATTAATTAATTAAAATTTTTTTATAAATACACTCCCTTTCCTTCCTCATCATCCACCATTCCTCTCCCTCTCCTCTCCCCCCTCTACTCCTCCCTCTCTCTTCATCAGCCACCACCGATTCTTCCCGTCGACCTCCAATAAGACCTCATCAATACTAATATAGGGTAAGAAATGAGAAAGTGATAAAAAAATTTCTATTCTTTTCATTTATTATTGTTTTTTTAATAATAATGATGTTATAATTATTATTATTAATGTTATTATTATTATTATTATTATAATATTTTCATTTATCCAAATTTTCTTTTTTTTATATATGTAAATAAAATTTTAAATTATTGAAACTTTTATTTCTGTCATTTTATTTTTTTTCTATACATATATATATTTTTTAATTTCTACAACTTTTATTTCAATCATTTTCTTGTATATATATATATATATATATATTTCCTAATTTATGCAATTTTTTTTTCATTTTTTCTTTTTTTCTACATATATATATTTCTTAATTTCTGCAACTTTCATTTCAGTCATTTTCTTTTTTTTTTTTTCTATATATATGTATATATTTTTTAATTTTTACAACTTTCATTATTGTTATTTTCTTTTTTTTTTTATATATGTATTTATTTTCTAATTTCTATAATTTTCATTTGTATTATTTTCTTTTTTTACTTAGTGTGTAATGGATTTTGTAAAACAATTATTATCTTTATAATTAATATATTTCTTTTATTATTCTGGTATTTTTGAATATTGCAATAAATGTGGAAGTGTGTATTTTATACGTCTCTAAATACATTATTATACTAAACTCTGATACAATCCTAGGGAGTGAGCACCTAATGCTAGATTAGCTATGCTGACCCAGCGGCGGGTCGCTATAATGGATACATACAAAATACAAACTAAAACCTTAATATTCACACACTCTATAATAGAATAACATAGATGACTTGTTATGGCCTTACAATTGCTCAATTTCTCTTAACTACGGTTTAATCAAAGAAAATGAATTAAGACATTATGAATCTTAATGGATGTCTAACTAATAAAATTTTCACAAACATCAAAGCAACATCAGTATAGTATGCTCAAGATAGTACTCGTACCTTAATTAATCTATCAAAATTCCTAATTAAAGTTTAATTGAGCAAAGGCGACATGAGGTAGTCATTTATATATTTTATTAAAACTTTCACTAAGGAATGATTGACAGGCCACATATTAGTGTGATTTTGTTATATGCAAGTGCACATAGTCTGAAGTAATATATGAATGATGAGTTCCATATTTATCATCCTCAAGAATTAAGTGAGGGTTACTAGCCTTATTTTTCAACTAATGCTTAAAAAATCGAAGTATTGGTTTTGTTGCTAAACTGGAGCTAAGCATTCAAAGTAAATAAACTTAAAATTATGAAGAAGTAAATTTGATATTTTATAGGTATTTTTTAGTTGTTCGATTTCCAAATTTGACGAAATTTAACCGGGAGGTCCATCTCGACGAGACGAACATCCTCAATCAAAATTTTCTCAATTCGGAGCTATATTTTATTTTTAATTAAATTTTGAAGATAAAAACTTTAAAAATTAAATTAAGAATAATCTGGCGCTTAAATTCGACGAAATATTTTGCGTAGTCTTATTCTATTATTATGAATCCAACGACACCTAAATTTTTGAATTTAAACTTCTATTTTATTTTTCTAATTTTCTATATTTAAAAACTTTAAAAATTAATATAAAATATATGCTAGTTATATTGTCTCTAAACTTAAATATTATGATCACAAAAATATACTCTTTCCAATTGTATATATATTTTGATTTAATTTAGAAGTTTTTCGAAATCTTGATTTTGTCCTTGTCAATTTGACCATTTAAAATTTGGGTTGTTATGGGCAGCACAAAAAAAAACAATCCCAAGGCAAGTCGCGGTGCCCCGAGACGTGCCGAGATGCGTCGTAGTGCCTGTGGCTCTTTTTAATCAATATAATCACTTAGTTTGTTACATTAATAATTGCCTCTAATTGCTTAGAATAATCATGACAGTGAGATATTTGAGTAGAGTGCAGCCTTTATCAGAAAGATTAAGCTGCAAGCCTTTGAAATGTTAAGTTTAAACAACATTTGATCGCTAGGAAGGTATAATGTAGATGTATATAGCACTCATATGCTTAGTAAGGTTAGAAGAAAATGTGAGGATTGGAAAAAGAATATTTAATTGCATTGATTAAACTATAATTAGTATATGCTAAATACAATTAAAAGATCATAGTATTTTTAGTTTTGATAAAAGATAGATTTGAAATAAGATGTTAAAAGTTAATCATCTTAGCTAATTGAGCTTTTGAGTCCAATAAATTTTAAATAGAAGAGTAGGGATAATTATAGAGTATTAATGTCATTTTACTATTACAAATTTATCACAATAACATGATATATCAAAAAAATTGTGGTATAATTCAAAATAGTTTTGGCTTTTTTTTTTCCGCTATTACATATTATTTTTGACGCAATGTAGGGCTATTTCAGTAAATTGGCACGAAGTTAAACCCTAGCTGATCCTTATAAAAAAGAAACTCCCGAATCCGTTCTCCAAGTTTTGTTTACGGCTGCATCTTGCCAAGATGTCGAAGCGAGGTAACATCCTCATCCCACCCATCCCTTATGCCCGCGTTTTCTTGATCCAGTTTTGCTTACTCATCTGGCGGAAAATCTCATCTATAGATTCATTTATGGCGATTCTAACTTGAATTTTTGTGTATCTCGCTGTCTCTTTCTAGGACGAGGAGGTTCGTCTGGAAATAAGTTTCGCATGTCGCTTGGTCTTCCGGTGGCGGCTACCGTGAACTGTGCTGACAACACGGGTGCCAAAAATCTTTACATCATCTCCGTCAAGGGGATTAAGGGACGTCTTAACCGCCTTCCATCTGCTTGCGTAGGCGATATGGTTATGGCAACCGTTAAGAAGGGAAAGCCTGATCTCAGGAAGAAGGTGATGCCTGCTGTCATCGTTCGCCAACGTAAGCCTTGGCGCCGAAAGGACGGAGTATACATGTATTTTGAAGGTAATTACGATCTTTAATTCTCTACTTTTACTTAATCTTTTTATGATTGCGAGTGGTTGATGATTTGTTGTAGCAGCTATAAAATTTCCAAATTTTAAGATTTCTAATTAACTGCAAAATATTTCCTTTTTAATTTTATAAAACAAAAAAAATGGAAGCATATATTTTTTGCATTTCACTACTGTTCTTTTTTTGTTGCTAAATGAAGTATGGTATCCGGAAAGCGTCACACTTGTCATTAGGATTGTTTCAGTCCTCAAGGTAGAAAACATTAATCACCTTAATTAGGTTGGTAAATAGCTTTAATTCACTTTTTTTTCGAGTTGAGCGATGAACACAAAAAGACACTTATGTTAATTATTGAGAGATGCTCATTGAGGTGATATATGATAACTAAAATTTTAGAATTCAGCAGATCCTGGAATTTGGGATTCAGTAAATCTTTTATTCACTAAATTCTATTAACTGTTTGGTTGCCAAATACCAAATCCCCATATGCAAATTATAGAATCGTTGGGATCACAGGATTTCACTCAAATGTGGAAAAAAGAAGAATCATGTGAATGTTGAAGCATTTATGATTACATTAACTCTCTAATTATCCACCAATCTTATTTTACGAATTTTGAGACTAAATAGAAGAAATCTTGTTGGAATCTTACTGAAATTCTGTTAATAAACAGTACTAAATTTTCTAGGTTCGGATGGCACAAATTAGAGAAATATTGTGAGTTATAAAATTTTAATTGATTCAATAAGATTTGTGTGCTAAATAAAGTGCAAGATATTCATAGATAAAATATAGAAGAAAGATGATGTGAAAATGCTAATGACTTTTATGTCAATTGACACATCTACATTCATCTCATAGAGTGCTATCGATCTATAGTTTCTATTGAAATTTTTACTACCCAAAATCCATAATAGGATTTTAACTGTTGGTTTTGTGCTAACTTATGCCAGTTTTTTTTAATTAAAAGTGACATGAATTACTTGCAAAAATAATTATGAGAAGTGCTTTATTTTCACTAAATGCAAAAACAAGAAATCTTGATTTCTGGTTTTCTTTTTATATTTTGTATGATAAAGGAAGAATGTTAGGTTAATTATTTTGGAAACTTCCAATACTCTCGAATTTAATGGGTTTTAACTATTATTGATGCTTGCTAAAGTTTAAAATGTTGTCTATTATAATTTATTATGTACCTTGTTAAATAGTTCTCAACTATTTTTTTTGGAAAACAACCTATGACTGGATGAAAATTTTGAGTTACTTGGTAAGATGTACGAAGTCAGAATTATTGATGTTTGTTTTATTATTGGTATTCCTGTTTGTTTTATTCATACTATTTTTAATTTTTTGGCAGTTTTTTAACACTCATATATGGTTGCTATATAATGCCCACTGAATTAATGCTATTCTTATATTTCTTATAATACTGCTGTGAATTGATTATCTCAATTTTCACAATAAATTACTTAGTATCAAGATTCCTGTGAACCAAACTGTGTCTATCTTCTAAAAACTGTTTTGGTTTGTTTAATGGAATATGATAAAACAAAAGCAGTGCATATATAATCAACGGTTAAGCTGATGCTTTGATTATTACTTACATATATGCTAATAAAAACTATTTAGGCTTTTTATTTCATCTATACTGTTAATTATAAAGGAAATGCCCATTTATTTAATTTATGCTGCTGGTGGTTGGCTGTGAATTTTTGGATTTTAATTATCATCTTTCAACCTCACAAGAATAGAAACTGTTTCTTCAAATGGAATTGACTTGATTATAAGTGCATTGATATATTCCATTTATATGCCCTAGGGGATGCTGTTGACGGGGAGAAGTTCCTGGGTGAAATTATCCCTTGTGTGATGAGCAAACCTTCTATGTTTGTATATTCTTTAGTAAACGTCACAAATAGAGCTCAAGAGGCTGATGGTTCTCTCATCACTCTTTGTTGGGTCTCATATTCCATCGCCTTAAGTAGCAGCATTGCTGCTATTATCTTTTGGGACAGGCCATGAGACAAACATTTTATGTCAAAATGCTAGTTTTTTTCAGTATGATGTATAGTTACCACATTCTTTTGTTTATTGTTTAAACGGTTTTTCTGTTGCATTATTTTTTTTTCTTTTTTTCTTAGGTGCCTGCTTTTTTTTTTTGCAAAATTTGACTAAAATTCTAAATGAGAATTTTTTCATCGAAAGATGTGCTTTGTTTGTTGTTGATATGGAAAGAACTCTCTGAGGAGCATTCAAATGATTACAGATTTATCTTTTTGAGCAACGTTTTAAATTTGTGCTGGCAAACCAATCTGTCCTGTCTAATCAGGAATTAGTTAGCTTGTTGGTAAGGCTGTGATTATTTAATTATTTTTTTTTTTACCTAGATGAACTTGCGTTTGTTCAGATTGGTGTGAATCATTTGATCTGTTTATATTAACTTTATTCAGTTCAATCTACTATTTTTCTTCGAAGTTTTTGGTTGGAAGGAGGGATTAATATCATCTGTACAGCTCAAAATTTTGTTTTCAGCAATGTGAGGTTAAAGAATTATACGAGAGTACATAGTAAGCCAATCGTTTATTAACTTGTATATTTGATTTAAATTTTTGTACTGATTATAGAGAAAATCACTTAGATGTAAGCTGATAAAAATTATTCAGGTTTTTAATATCATCTCTTCTGTTGATTATAAAGAAAATGCATATTTATTTAATTTATGCTGCTGTTGGTCGGCTGTGAATTTTTGGATTTTAAATATCATCTTTTAACCCCACAAGAATAGAAACTGTTTATTCAAATGGAATTGACTTAATATTTGTTTTGATATATTCCATCTAATTTCCCTAAATGAATGTTGTTTATCCATTTAGGATTTTTTATCAATTTGTTATGACAGGGGAGAAGTTCCTGGGTGAAATTGTCCCTTGTGTGATGAGCAAACCTTCTATGTTTGTATATTCCTTAGTAAACGTCACATATAGAGCTCAAGAAGGTGATGGTTCTCTCATTACTCTTTCTTGAAGCGGTCTCATATTCCATCGCCTTAAGTAGCAGCATTGCTGCTATTATCTTTTGGGACAGGCCATGAGACATACACTCTATATCAAAATACTAGTGTTTTTCTGTAGGATATATTGTTTTTTTTTGTTACAGTATTTTTTTTTGCAAAATTTGATGACTGAATTCATCGTTAAATGAGAATTTTTTCGCATCTCACTTTGAAAGATGTGTTCTTTTTGTCGACAACATGGAAAGAAATATCTGATGAGGCATTCAACAATTACAAATTTAGCATTTTGATCAATGTTTTGATTTTGTGCTGACCAACCAATCAAGTGTTTGGTTGGTAGGAGAGTTAAACATCATCTTTACATCTTATTGATTTGTTGGGTTTTATTGCAATTCAGTTTACCGATTCAATTGTTGAGCTGTGATTTATTTTCCATGTTGCAAGAATTTAGTCTATTTCTGAATGCATTCAACTGGTGATATTAAAATTTTCTTAGTTGAGAAATGATGAGCAAATATCTAGTGAATTAAAGCTAGATGAAAGGGTAAGAATTATATTTTAGCAGAATGTTCATTATGGCATCAACCTTGAGTTGGTTGAAAGGAACTTTTGTTGAGCCAGAACTAGTTGAAAAGAGATTGAATAAATAAATGAATGGTTATACAGTAACATGTCCACTAACATGAATTGCATAGCTCCTTTTGGTTGCAAGCTTTTTAAATGTTAGAAGCTAAAAAAATGTTGTAGGTTTATCAAACTTCTTACCTTGTCAGCGTACTTATATTCCAATATCTTAATTCTTTAAATGAAAAATGTGCGGTGACTTGCAGATAACGCTGGGGTGATTGTGAATCCAAAAGGGGAAATGAAAGGTATACATTTCTGTATTAGCAATGTTTTTTTGGCTATAATGTACACTGTCAATATGGGAATGCATTGCTGATTACCGCTTGCTGTTGTTGTTGTTTATGCATACAATACAGGTTCTGCAATCACTGGTCCTATCGGAAAGGAATGTGCGGATCTGTGGCCAAGGATCGCCAGCGCTGCCAATGCTATTGTGTAGCAGCTTGCTTTGCTTATATTTTATTATATCGTCAGAATACATGCACTGAATTCTTGTTTTAGATTTTATTTTTGCTTCTTTTTTCTAATGTTCATTGGAACGAACTATGCACTGCTCATATGTTTGCTGTTGTCTCAGATGGTTCTATTTACCTTTGTTTATGATTGACTTTCACTATTCTCTCATCTTTTTATTATTTGAACTCTATCAAATCGAATGATCTGAAATGCTATGTTATGGGTCGTTTGTTTCAAGATTATATCTTCTCCCAATGGCTTCATGCGTTTCTTTTTTTTTGTAGACTAAGTTGAATTATTTTCTTGAATTGTGTTATAGCTTAATGGTTTAGGTTCTAAATTTGTTGTTATCTTAGGTTTTGATGCTTCAAGTTTATCTAACTTAAAAATAAAAGGGAATTTTTTCTTCTATAGAATTTCACTAAATAATTTTATATCAAACTAAATAAGTAAAAATAAGAAATTATTGAGGTAAAGACTTCTAAACCAGCATTTTTCTAATGTTTAATTGAGTTCATATAAAGTATTATTTATCAATCACAATATTAGTATATTCCATATGTTTAAAAAGGAAATGCGAGAGGTTCAATTAAAAGAATTTATTTAGAAAGGTTTAAATTGAATATAAATATTTCTAAGTAGTCTTAAAGAATTTAGCTATACAGATTAAAATACAGATATATAGATTAGAGGCTTGCTTAAAGATTAATATGGGAAATAATACACCCTTTTAATGCAAGCATTGCTTTTGGAAAAATCATTTGTCTTAATCAAAATATAATTTGCTTCAATAATTAAAAATGGATAAAGTCAAGAATTATGATATGTTATATTTAGTTGTTCAGATAAAATTAGTGAGATATAATTTTGTTTATGTAATATGAGTAATGCTAAATTTTAGTCAAATGTTTTATTTATTTATTAGGTAGGGTAATATTTGCATTTCAATAGCCAAATTTTATTTTCATATTTGCTTGAGATGTGCTTTTTTTTCTTAAATTTACTAAGAAATATATAGTTGTGTGCTTGAAGTATTATTTGTAACATATGCTCGATCGAGATTGGATCAGATAGTCAGCGTGATCTACAAGTCCTTAGAAGAAAGAAATAGGGAAAAAAATCTGAAATTAAATAGTTACGACTTCCTAATCCATTCCAATCAAATAAGATGTATGCATTCAACTAAATTCCAATTGAAAATTATAGTTTGAACTAATAATGATGTAACTACTCAAATGCAGCCCATATACTCCATAAAGCTTTAGATTTGCCTACAATGTTAACTGATTCATCCAATTAAAATCAAAAAAAACAAAAAAAAAAGTAAATAATTATCAAAATTGTTTAATTTTTTTAATAATAAAATCACCAATTAATCATCTATAATTTGTTTTTTATCATTTATTATCCTTCTCAAGATGGAATTACACAAATTTTTTATAAAACACTGTTTATTTTGTTACAACCAAATGCTAGAATACCAAAGTATGCATAACTTAATTCATCCAAATAAGCATCATGGCATGAGCTTGAATTTGTTTATTCAAGAATTTCCCTCCAAATATTGTTCAAGGATTTGAGAATAGTGGTGAATAAAACATACTTTCGAAATCAATATATAATAATGTCAAAGAAGAATTTGCATCAAAAAATATGATTCAAGCATTCATCCTTCCCCAACACAATGGGCAAAAGGAGGGGATAGTCGTTCTGTTTTTCTTTAAGCTTTTGGTTATTTTTAGACTATCATGCATGCAATCTCATAAAAAATCAAAATTTTAATTTGCATTTCTTATGTTAAGAAGTTTCCCACCAGCTCATGATAGGAGAGGAGTAGAGAAGTTCTTTTGCTAATGCTAAAGATAAGGAGGTTTAGCATTTCACATGACATAGCAGCAAAGCATAAAGTGGGTTATATTCGATGTGAAAATAAATTTATTTTGTTCTTTTCCAAAAAATGACATCTTTAAAACCACCAAAATCCACTTCCCATATTATTGCATTTTTTACCATTGTTTTAGGTGATAGTGACCGCTAATGATTCTCCAAATATTGATTTACATGTTTTAATTCACAAGTCCCAATCCTCTAGTAGTAATTTTCTCCAAACAAAAAAATTTTAATTCTATTTTTTTTAACTCCAAGATTTTTATAATAGATGCTAAATGAATAGCTTCCACCAAAAAATAATTAAGCTTAGAATTATTTTTTTTAATTCAGAAGTCCTGTTTGGTATTTATTTGTGCAGTCAACATGCCCAAGTTTAAAAGTTGCATGCGGCCAAAGCTAATGATATACACTTATTTGGTCATCTATTAAGTTATGAATTTAATTTTTTACTGAATAAGAGCTAAACTTTCAAAAAATAACCAAAAAAATATATATATAACCAATATATTTTTTTCTTACTTTTTTTCTTTCTTTCTTGCATGTGAGATCACTCAAAAAATGTATCTTACTAATTTTATGATTACACATAGACTTACCATACCATCTATATTTTTTTTTTTGCACTTTAGCAGCACTCTTTCAATAAACATCTTACAATGAATGAACTTTATAGATTCCTAGATATTAAGCCCCTATTCAAGAGAATGAGGGATTTAACATTGACATATATAATGCTAGCAAGTTGATTATTATTCTTTACAAACTTTGAGAATATAAAAAAAAATATTAACAATTTATTGCCATCCCAATAGATAGCTTGAAAGAGGTAAGAATATTTAAGAGCACATTGATATTCATCATATTAGCTTTCTCAAAGCAAAGAGCAAATGCAATCTAATATGATGCACAACACAGATAAAACACATGCACAAATGAATACACAAGTTTATATGAGAAAATCATAAGATGAGAAAAAACTACGGAACTGTTACACAAAAAATTCACTATAATAGAAAGAAGAGAAAATAAAGGAAGAATAAAACATTCACTCTTCTTCAATCCAATAGGCACACATAGAATGATCAATGCATTTGCACGGTGATTTCTAACATAATAAGGATACCCCAAAATATGCTTCACATTAGCGCTTAGACCCATAACTGCACAAGGTACGCTTCGTCGGCGCTTAGGCGCGCCCAAGCACTAAACCCTTGATCTCTTGGTATTTGGGCGTGCCTGAGCACTTTCCTTTCGAGCATTGTTGAATGCACAAATAAATACTTGAAGTTTAGGTGTGCATTAGCGCCACTCTTTCGACCCACTGTTAAATTTCGGATGATTGTCTATACTTGGGCATGCTCAATCACCCAAGCCTTGACCCTTTGCGTATTTTGCTATAGCGCCAGGCCTTCTTCCTAATGAATTTTAGATGACGCTTAAACATGCCTTAGTGCCCATATATTCTCATTGCTATTGTTGTCCTTTTAACATTTGGCTTGCTTCAAACTATTATGGGATCTTCACATGCTCACTCTAAAGCAGTCGAGGCTTCACCACACAATAATCTCTCACCATGAGAATGAGTACAAGTATTCCTTCTTCTATTAATTCCTTTAGTGAAGTCCTTTTCAAAGTGGCATGAGGTGGCTCAAGCTCATCCTTCTCTTCACATATCAAGGCCTGCCAAAGCGAAACATAGCATTAGTTTGTCCAATGTCATCGTCTTCGTGAATATATTTGATAAATTCTGAGAGGTATGAAATTTTTCACTATAAGGTGTCATGTAATGCAATATTCATAGCTAGATGGATTCCATTTAAGTATCACAGTACATGCTATTCTCTTACTTTCATTGCAGCTGCAGAATAGATAGATGTAGGTTTATGGCACCAGAGGCTTAACCATATGAGTGGGATGGGTTTGAAATACCTACAGTCAATGGGTAGGCTTCAGGACTAAAGTTAGTGGATTTGGATTTCTGTGATGATTGTGTACTGGGCAAATAGAAAAAGCTTACATTCTCTAAAGGTGGAAGAGAGCTGAAATGTCAAAAGTTTGAGTTGGTGCATACATATGTATGAGGTCAGCTCCTATTTCTTCCATAGGTGGAGCCACATACTATGTTACCTTTATCGATGATCATGCAAGTAAGGTATTGGTATATTTGTTAAGGCACAAATCTGACGTATTTTATGCGTTTAGGAAATAGCTTACTTTGGTTGAGAATGAAACAAAATTGAAGCAAAAATTCTTGATATATGATAATTAAGGTGAGTACTGTAACAAGGAGTCAAGAAGATTTGTGCTTTGAATAGAATCAAGATGGATTTTATAATCCCAAGTACACCATAACAAAATAGAGTTGCATAATGGATGAACATGAAGATCAGAGAACGAGCCAGGAGCATGAGTGCATGCATGTCTCCTAAATCAGTTTTGGTTGAGGATGTTAACACAACAGTATATTCAACACCCTGTTATTAGATTAGATAATCTAACCCAATAATAAGTGTTACAGTAGTACTTAATATTAGATTAGTGAATTCTAATTTACTATTGAGTACTACCTTTACTTGTGAGTCTATGAGTAGAAGAAAATCAACATCCAATAAATATCAATCATCCAGAGTATATATAATCATACATAATATGAGAGAAAGTCTAAAATAATCATAGAAATATAAAGATAAACATCCACATAATTACTCATAATATAAGCATCGAAGAATAAATCTCTCATCCTCATATAATAATAAAAGAAAAGCAGTTGAAGTCCCCAATAATATTCTACTGCACAGGTTCTTCTTTAGGTACAAAATCTGATCCAGGCCCTTGACCTACTATATTTATATAATAATATAGTATAGCACAACCAATAAAAAGAAATAAGTGATTATATTTTAAGAAGTCTAAGTACAATTTAAGGGTAAATAATATTATCTTAATTTAGCAGATATCACAATAACTGTTTATAATTTTGTATAAAATCGGAGCATAATGCGATGAAATGAACAGAAAGTGTAAATGACATAAAAAAACTATAAAGTATGTAAGAATATATATTTATTATAGACTGCTCAATCCTGCATCAAATATATTAATAAGGCATTTATAGATAACATAAAAATGCATCTAAACAAATGTGGCACCCCGACCCCTAATCCGCAAGATGAGATCTTAAGGGGAGGTGTGCCACTCTAGTAGATCCCTCTCTTATCATTGGATTAGATGTAAACCACAATTCACTAATAAGAGAGAGATATGCTCAAAATACATACAATATGAATCAATCACTAATTAATATAACTCAAAGTGTGAAAATAAAGTAAAGTAAATAGTACATCTAATTTACCATAATATATAGAATAAATGTAACATACAATTCAGAATAAATAGTACAGTGAAAAAAAACACAATAAAAATGTACATGTATTATTACAGTATTTTAAATAAGTTTAATGAAATAAAGAGCAATCACTCATCCTCATAAGAAAGCAATAAAAAAACTAGATGATTTCAGCACTACCTTGCTGATTATTTTCTAAGAAATATTCCTCTTCCTCTGGCACAAGCTCCTCAAAATGATCTGATTTTGATATTGTAGGTTTCACAATGCTGGAGCCCCAACAAAAAAAAAAAGAAAATCTTATTAGACAATTATTTAAGTATATTTTAAGCTAAATAGTTCTTTTGTGTATTATTAATATCACCATTTTTACTTAACCATACAAATAAACCATATAGCATAGAAGCAGAAAGCATACATAAGAAGTGATAAGTTATAAATACAACATCTATAACTAAGTAATAATAAGATAAAAGACATATCTCAAAATAAGCTAAAACAAGGTTAGGCATACATGTATAAATAAAGTAAATAAAAATACCGAAAGAAAACACTACACCTAAATATGCTGATGATCATATGACGTATAGGTTTAAGAATAAATAATATGGCTGTGATACATATAATATAAGCAGTAATAAAATTTAGCATCCTATAATATACAAGTAAGCAGGTAAGGTAAAGTAAAACTGACTGAAGTAACATGCATCAGTAAAATAGTAAATAAAAAATAGGTATGTACAAACTGTCATATCAGCAAATTAATCGATTATGTCCAACATATTCCCAAAGCCTTTTTGGACTTGGGTAGAACATAAATTCCCAAAGCCTTTCTGGGCTAGGGCAAAATAAAATAGTATAGTACTGAAGAGACAAAAAATATAAGTGCAGTTAATTTTATTTATTTTACTTTTGCTCTTGTCTGCAAAACTATACGGGTTCCTAACTTAACAATACACTCCTCAATGAGTAATGTTAAGTAATCCTTATTACTCCTTAACCCTTGTCTATTGGAGTAAATGTGCACTAGAACCTACCAGAATATAACTGAACCCAATGCAAATGTTATCCTAATTATTCTAATTTTTTATTTTATACAACAATATTATATTTATGACTTGTTCAAGGAAATAGCACAAAATATAAAGAATGCACAACAAATAATTCAAGTGAGCAAGAGATCCTACTACACAAGGTGTTCATCAATTGTTAATTAATTAATCATTCTAACTATTTTAAGATATATAATTTAGAAGCACAACCTTATAAGATTAAAAATAATCAGAACTAATCAGGTTATAATCTGATTCAATCAGATTCGACTTAAGTTAGGTAATAAATTATCACATCCTAATTGATTAATTTAGATTTTCTAAGCTAAGATCTGATCAAGATCTATTAAATTAGGGATTATAATTTTAATACCATGAGATTGGAGTTAATCACATAATCTAATGGTATATCTTAAGGATTAAGGTTTTAATTATAAGTGTAAATTATGATTAAGGCAAAATCATATTAAGTAAAAATCAAACTTAATAGGATGATTCTCATATTCTTAATCTAAAATTAAAAGATAAAATAATCAGAATCAAGTTATAAAATTTAGAGACTAATAAAACTAAGGTTTCATTTATTGAATAACTCACTTTATTTAATGAATGAAATATAACCTATGATCTATTCTTAATCTTAAGGGATAATGTTCTAGGGTGCAAATGAAGCTTATAAAGAAGCTCATACTAAAAAAATTAGGCAATTTATGGAATTGATGATAGTTATTATAATTTATCTTTATTTGCTGATTTAATCCACCTAAGGAAGTCAGTGATCTGAAATTGAAATTTGGTTAGAAACTCGTAAATTTTACTTAGGAAAATTTTAAGCATTTAATGGGGTTACTATCAAGTTACTCAATTATGAGATTAAGGATTCTAAATTGATTTTAAATTAATTTTATTATTGATTTTAATAATTTAAATGTCATTTTGGAGGTTAAGGGCACTTAACCTAAATTTTGGGCAAAATGACTATTTTGTCCCTATTTAAAAGTCTAAAATACTACTTTTTAGTTAAGGACTCCAAATTAGATTTTGTTAATGCCAAATAATTCATTATTGTCTAGTATGAAGATAGACAATAAGTACTTTAAATTTGAACAATTATTAAGTCATATAAATTCAATTTAAGGATTCTAACATATATGGGAATTTTGGTAATTTCACTAAATAAAGTCTAAGAATTCAATTAGTTTATTATTTTTTATTAGTCCAAGGATTCCATAGAGTCTAAGAACACTGAATTTTAATATATAATGATCAAGTTATGATCATTTCAATGTTATAATTCTATTTTCATTAAAGGGGTTAAAACTAATTTTTTCATATTCAAAAATTATATACAATTTTATATAATATTTAATTTTGCTAAAATTAGGTTCAATTTTGATATATTTTGGCCACATTAGGGTCATAGGGTCATTAAAATACAAAAATATATGAAGTTTTGGGCATTTCGTATAGTTCTGGGCATTACGGCACGCTGGAGCGCCTTCTGGCCGATGGCTAGGAGTTGCGGCGCACAGTGGTGCCTGCTATTATGAGGCGTGGGTGCTACGGTGCGCTGTAGCAGATTTCGGCGCTGTGGCGCACCGAAGCGCTTTCAGGCGCTGCGGCGCGCGACGGCACCATAACTTTTCGAGGTTTAGGTGCTGCGGCACGCTGCGACGGATTTCAACACTAAGCCGCATTTAATTTAATTTTATCAAATTTACCAACTTCATCATATTTATATGCTTCATCAAATGTATTCTCTGCATCAAATTAATATGCCGCTACAACGCACTGTGACACGCTATGGTGAACTTAGCTCGAGACTCGAGCACTACGACGCGCTGTAGTGCCCAACTGTGATTTCGCCTGTGCGAAAATCGCAATGTGTCATCTTTCGCACTCAAATACTCTTAATATAGAGCACATTTCATGTGGTATCATATATCGATGGAAAAGTATTTTTGATACATTTCTAGTGATACCAAAATCAGCATGAAACGATTATTCTAACTATGCAAATAATGGAGTTAAAGGTCAGAGTATACAGAAAGAAGGAAAAAACAGAGCTGATTTTTTTTCCTAAAGTTTTCTAGCTCAAGGAGCTCTAATGGATTCCATATCTCATTCATAGATTTCTAATGATACAAGATAAGCATAAGAGCAAAAATAAAGTAGTCATTAAATCTATTCAATGGGGGAAATGAGGTACCTTGGCTTTTAAATGGAAGCAAATGGAGGAGGAGAGCTATGTTTTCTGTAGGAACTTGGGAGTTACCTTCAACAACAAGCACAATAATGGAGGAAGAAGAGATGAGAACTCAGCTTGACAAATGGAGGAAGAAGAGGGGCTGAGCTCTATTTTATAGAAGATGAGAGGGATGCTCTTGGATGAAAAGAGCTTGACTCATCCCATTACAAGCATGAGGAGGAGATGTTGGCAAAGAAAGAAAATGGAGAAAAGGAGAGGGGGCTCTGCCTCTTATGTGCGTAGGTAGGGAAGGAGGCACCGAATGGAGCAGGTGCGGGTTCTATCCAGAGAAGAAGAAAGAAAGAAAAGAAGAAAAATAGATTTGATAAAATTTTAATTAAATTATTAATTAATGCTCAAAAATTCAATTTTTATAAACGGGCTTTAAAAAATCTTAAAAATTCACCCCTAGCTAATTTGGGGGTGAGGAACGCAACGACAAAGTTGGATTTTTATTTTGATGAGTATTTAATTTTCCTATTTTTCTGGGTATTTAATTACGTTAAAATATTCAATAAAATCCGACGACTTATAAACGCGTCCAAAACATCACCCCAAGCTAATTTGGGGGTGATAATCGCAGTGGCAAGTCTGATTTTGATTTCAAGGTCACACTAAATATCTCAATTTTCTATTAATTAAATATTATTAAATATTTGACGAAATTTTGACGACTTCCAATTGCCACCAAAACATCACCCCTAACTAATTTTTGGGCAATTAGCAATGGCAATGTCCAATTTTTTATCTGAGATTAAAATAATTAGGTTTAATTTCATGATTCTTGAAATTCTCAAAATCAGAATTTGATCTATTAGCCTCCTGATTTGGATTAGGTCTTGGTGGTGAACTCTTAATGACTTAATTAATACACTAAAATTAGAATCATGACTCAAAATAGTCTTAATTAACCAAAATAATAATTTAGATTATTACAACAAATAAGGGAAGTATGTATATGACCAAATGAAACATATGATAAGTAGCAGTAAAAGACAATGCCAAAAAATATGTAAGTAACAGATTTGGACTTCTACACTGTACAAATTATATATAAAGATGTAAAGTAAACTGTTAAAGTAAAGTATGAAAAGCATATTCAGTCTCATGGACTGAATAATCTAAAAATTATAGTCATAAGACTATAATAAATATTCACAATTAATAAGATCATGAGATATGCAATTTATGTCATTTTTATCTTGTTTAAATGTGTATTTTGTTATGTAGGCACAATTATAAAATAAGCGATGATTCAAGCACATTTACTCAACTTAATGTATGCGGGGTCTCCTATAATAACACATATTCTGTCTCATAAGACATGTGTGCTCTCTTAGTTACTCCATAGCTTGCCTTAGCTCAATAATAATTGGACGACATCATCACCATATAAAACCCCTTAGAAAAATGTTTGAATGTTAAATCTTATGCACAATATCTAAATGAATGATTTCAAGAATTTAGTCTCAATATGTTACAAGCATTTCAAGGATTTTTTAAATTATTATAAATCACATAATATCCATTGTTTTCTACTTTAATTATATATCCTAATGATTGGGGATAATCAAGCCCCTAATTACTTATGCATCAATGATCTCTAAGTTAATTGAAGTATAATAGTATAGTAATGTGATATTAGAAAATATTAGTTTAATTAAGCGTTATTTAAATGAAAAAATAATTTATAAGTATGAATATTAAATGTGATTCTAAGCATATCTTATTTTTAATGCTACAAATGACTTGTTGGGAAAGTTCAGGTACTGCAGCGCGCTAAAGCGCGCCATATTGCACATACAAAGACTGGGGCGCTACAATGCGCCATGGCTTTAGACCAACTAGAAATTGGGGCATGCTGTGGTGCACCACAGTGCACCCTGGTGCCCAGCCATTCCAAAGACTGGGGTGCTACAGCGCTCCCCAGCACCAGACCATCAGAGATTTGGGCGCTACAATGCTCCTTGGCGCCTGGCCACTCGAAATCGGGGAGCTATGACATATCGTAGCGCCAGACGAGTTTCAGCTCCAGTATAGGCATCTCCTTAAGTGTTTTGGGAGATATTTTGAATCATTCGGGGGTCCAAATATTACCTGAATAGATAAGGGAACATAATGGAGATGTTTCATAAGAAGAAATCAACCTTAAATCAGGTTGTCGTTGTTGCTCTTCTTCTTCAATCTATAGTGAGAGATGAAAATTTTGGGAAGAGAAGAAGTTGATCAGGAGGCTATGAAAATGGTAGATCTTTTTGTTATTGTAAAGGTGAAGCTCTCTATAACTCCGTAATCATCTTATTTTATAATGAAATTTCTGTGTGGTGTGACTCTATGATTTTTCCCGTCATTGGGTTTTTCATATAAAAGATCTTATGTCTGGATGCTTATGGTTTATGATGTTTTTGTGATGTGATTCTATTTTGCTTGTACTTAGATAATTTCATCTTTTGCTCAGTAACCATCAACGTATCCCTGATCATTACCGTCGAAGAACAAGCTAAAATTGCTTCCACCGTGTGCTCACAGCACTACTAATAAATCAATGCTAGTCTACTCTCAATCTAATGATTTTATAAGACTATCAGTCTAATTAAGAAAGTTTTAAGGGATGATCTTACTTAGCTAAGATTATTTAGGTCTAACCCTTATAAGTTTACCAAACTAAGACTATGGAATTCTCCTCTTATATTATGAGGTTTCCAAGTTCTGATATTACAATACTAGATTCTAGGTTTGATTTTATCAATTAATACTAAGAGTTTCTAAGCCTCAATAACACTAAAAACTAAGTTTAGCTTTAACATATCATATAGGTTTTATTATCTCAATTTTATATTCATAAATTCTGTTAACACTTAAAAGTATTAATTTACACTAATTAAATATAGAGTTTACTTACATCCTTAACTTTACTAATCCTTGTGATCCTACTATATAAATTAGTCACTTTATTATAGCACCAGAAGGGTTAACTTGCCATGAGTTATCTTTCATATTAAAGATGATCTAAGTTTATTTTAATATGAATAATATCTTTTTTATAGCCTTTATAATAAATGATCTCCTCTAAGGTTATAAGAATGATAACATTTTAATATTATTTTATATATATAATAACCCAAGATTGTTACTCTATTAAATCTAACTAAATCAAGCACTCGTTCCCATTCTATTAGACCCAAATATCCAATTAAATCTAATCTTAAAATTTTGGGATAATTCGGAACTCATTTGAGCAAAATGACTATTTTACCCAATTTATGATCATGATAATTAGTTAAATTAATTTGATCTCCAAACTAAAATCTGATTGTATTTTTGAATTCCTCATCCCATATTAGCTAAGGGTAAAATTTTGGAAATTTTTGGAGATCATTTAGGCTTATTTTGGATTTATTTTAATTATGGGGGAAATTGCAAATTATGGTTAACATATTTCCCTAATTGCAAATCTTCCCTATCCAACGGTCAGCTAATCCAAACTGTGGAAGCCATCTGGACCGTCCGCTCCTTCCCCGTGCCCGGATCCAACGATTGATCTCGCGCCACAACCGTAGTGTCATCCCTTCGAATCATCAAACGGTCATGAGCGCTCCCGCAACTGTGGATTATCTTCCTCTTTAGCTCGTGCCAGATCGCGGGAGATCCTTCGTACAAACTGTGGGAGTACTCTCAGGATGAGTAATCTGTTGGGAAGTTATCATCTTAGGCTAAAATTATGATGCCTTTAAAGCCAAAATGCATAATACCTTGGTACTTAAGAGTTTGAGCCATTACATCATCTGAGATATTGTGCTTCCTAAACAACTAACACCCTTCCCCTTATGAGTTAGTGTAGTCTCCTTATTTCTATAGATGGTCTGCCTTGACCATAAATTTATCGTGATATGTGTTCTACGAGCTCTACAAAAATAAGTGAGTAGCCAAGTACGTGTGTCTGATCATCTGAGACTTTGGGCTCCCTAAGCAACTAGCGTCACTCCCCTTATGAGTGAGTGTAGTATTCTTATTTCTCCAGATGGTTTGCTGTGACCATAAATATATTTTATAGTCTCTTTATTTCTTCAAATACTTTGACCTAACAATAAATATATCTATACAAAGTAGTTTTGTCTTAGGAACCAATGCATACATCGATGAGTACATTTTATTCTTTTTTCATGTCATACTCTTAATGCATATTTCAAGGTTTTAGGCTCAAATTGCGGTGCTACAATGATAAAGTTTTAATGTTAACTATACTTTGTGATATATCTTATTATGCACTAAATTTTCTATCCTTACTTGCTTAGAGTTATTATATTTTTGATTATTAAATGATCTGAAAATATTCAAAATCAATACTTATCCAATATCATGATCCATATTTTCAATTTAACTAAAATTGAATATGTTAAGACACTAACTAATGTCTAAACCATAAATTTAATTTTATTTGAAATTGACACTTAAATATTCTGATTATAAGTGTTTATAAGAAACCACTTGTGTCTTAGGTCATTTGCTGAAATCATCGAGATTTTTTCTTAGGCTAAAATTTTGATTCATAAAAGTGAATTTAGCTCAAATTATTAATTTTAACTTTGATAAATTTTTTTTTACACTGATCTATACTCTTATTATCATTCTGATACTCTTTTTCTCAAGAAGGATTCATAAATAACCATTTTTCATTCTCAAGTTATTAAATATATTGACTATGATCCAATTTAGACGTAAATTCGCTATGATTTAAGTCTAAATCTAATCCCAACCCTAAATTATGTGATGGACTATTTGTCTAAATTTACTATCTTATTTTAAATGACTTAAACTGCTACTACTATTATTCTCGATCACTCTAATTACTTGGAATTATTTTTTATACAAATTCCAAAATTTTCATATTAAAAAACAATATTTTTTTATTTTAAAATTTGTCTTTGCAAATTTGAGAATAAAACTTTAAAATTTTATCATATTATACTTCTACACATTACACCAATTACAATGGCATCTTATTTGTGCAAAATAGAGTTCTTAAGGTTTGAATTTCACTAATTAATCTTACTCATCATTAAAAGTTGATTAATAAATTTTACTAGCAAAAAATTAAAAATTATTTTATATTATTCCTCTTATTCTCTTGAATATTTTAATTTATATATTAATAATTTTTTGAACATTTTAATATATATATATATATATATATATATATATATATATATATATATATATATCAACAATTTTTGGAATGTATTTCTCAAATTATTTCAAATATACATTTGGAATTAATATATATATTAAAATGTTCAAAAGAATAAGAGGAACAAATATTCAAATATTAAATATTATTTTATATTATTGTTTCTCTTATTCTTTTGAACATTTTAATATATATATATATATTAATAATTTTTGGAGTGTATTTTTCAAATTATTTCAAATAATTTGGAAATAATTTTCTCAATATAGATATATTTGGAAAATAGTTTGTGAATATTTGACCGTTTTATATCCAATAATTATGAAATATGCATTATATTTGAATACGAGGAATTTAAATATTTAACTAAAATATAAGATTTGATGAATAAAATACTTTTCTTGTTTGGTAAGTTATTTAAATAATATTAAAAATATATATTTAATTATTTTAATTCAAAATTTAAAATAATCATAATAATACTTAACATATTTAACCTTAGTTAAGTAAAAATAACAATTATAAATTGAGTGATATACTTTCTTAATTTTGTACTCAATGTCACACATAAATAAAAGGAAAAAGACAAATATTTAAATAAACATTAAAAAGGCTGAATCTTCTGCGTTGCCCGCTGCGCAGCTTACCACGTTGCGCAAATCTGGTGAAGCATGTCTACCAATCGGCGGAGCAAAAATCGCCGGGCTAAGACGCTGTCCTTCCGTTGATGAACTAACTCGGAAATTCTTATTTTGGTGATACCTACCAAAAGAGTTCAACAAAATACGAATCGCCTCACTGAAACTTCCCGCAAGATCATCTTCCGCTGTCTTCTGTGCTCCGTTTCTGTCCTTCGATTTTTTCCTTTCCTTGTATAATGCGCATATGCCCTTGAAATTCTAGGGTTTCTTCCGGATTTTGAATTCCTTTGATCCAGCCATGGAGAGCCTCCCGACGTCGATGGAGAAACAGTTGATGGTCTCCTCGTTCTTAGAAATCGCCGTAGGCCAGACCGCGGAGACCGCAATCCAGTTCTTGCAGGTTCGCTCCTTGCTTCTCATTTCTATGATCCGCTGGATGCTTTTCTTTTGTTGACTAGTTGCGATGTGGAGGCATGTAATGCGATTCTCGTTGCCCGGGCAAACTTGTTTTAATTGTTCCCCAGGCTACGAGTTGGAAGCTGGAGGAGGCTATTCAGCTTTTTTATATCGGGAACGAAGCTGGTGGAGGTGGAGTTGCTTCTGCTTCGCAATTGCCTCAAGTTGATCAAATTTCTAGGTGGTTAATAGTGTGCATGTTCACTCTATGGAAATATATATATTGTGCTTACCATGTTCACTGCCTCTTTTTCATTGTTGCAGTCGTGTTGAGAGTGCTGTTACATACGGCGATACCGGGAAGGACGCTGCTTCTGCTGATGAAGTTCGAGCTCCATTGCCTGTTAAAAAAGACACTTTGTACGGTGATGCAACTCTTATCAGGTATATTATGTTAAAACCTTTGCATTGATGGCATCTGGTGGAAGAAACTATCTAAAGTTTCTAGGATGCATTTGACTCAAATTTATTAAAGTTTAATGCTTAGGACTAAAAACTATGTATTTTTTATAGAAAATGGAAAACAGCATAATTCGTTCTCTGAATGTGTGGCTGAGTTTATGATTCAACTCATCTATTTAAAAGCTGCAGAGCTGTTTGATCTGCTATAGCTAATACAACTTTTGTACTTTAAAAACTTTTGTATCTTTCTTTTTTTATTGCACGTAAACTTCCATGCCTTTTCTTCTAGGGGATTTAAGTGTATACATATCATCCGTTGTTTCTTACTAGAATTTTCTCATTTTGCAAATTATTGTTGCTGACATAATTGGCTTTGAACTGGAATAAAGTATTCATGGGAATTGACAGTATGTAGACTTTTTAATAAATCAGGAAGTTGGCTTTGCTTTATATAGGGATTCCATATTACTTCAAAAAGTATTATGGAAAAGAACCAATTTACAGTTTGACTTATTTGTCACCTAACAGAAGATATTTGGGCAGACCATGACAAAAATTTTGTGCCCAATAGGACTATCATTATGTAAATGGCGTACCCTTTTGTTCTCATAGCAACTGCATCTAACAGCACTACTTCTAGTACACCATTAACAAATTGAATTTCAGGCTACTTTTCTCTGCTGATCCATGCTCAAAAGGATTATCCTCTCAATTCTTATAGCCTATAGTTATAAACTTGCGAGCATCGGCTTAGAAATTTATGTAGGAAAGTTAAAAATCTGGATATTTTACGTCCATTGATTGCTGTTTGTGTTAGAATTGAACTCTTAAAATGCTTCTTACTTGTGAGTATTGTCAAGCACTTTCCTGTCTATGCACACTACTATTATATGGGCTACACATGAATTTGTTGTATTGCTATTTTTGTGCATAGTTAAAAGTTAAAACCAAATGTATGCCTACACTCAAATGAACTGTACGTACGCACTTGAATTTTCTTATATGGGTAGATTTTTTCATTTCCAAAAGTTATATTCAATGCATGTGTAGCTGGATGTTTTGCAAGCAATGAGGATTTTTAACTAATTAGGCCAAACTCAATTTTTATCATTTTGGACTTTGTGGTGGCATGTAGAATGAATTGGCATTTGGAGGGGGGTGTATGCTAACAAAGTCACTGATTTTGTAATTTTGGGATTCTATTGTGCACAAATGTTAAAATATTCGTTATTATCTTTTTTGCTTTCATTTATATGCTATCATATATTCCCTAATGCACCTTTTTGTTACAAATGCTTGCTTGGGCATGTTTCTTTTTAAGGTTTAAACACTAAATTTTTTATTTTTTTATTTTAACATTTAATACTATCTGTAAACATTATGCAAAATGACAATTTGATTTGAATTTTGTTAAATCAAATTTTGATTGTTGTGAGATCAAAGAATAGGAACACCTGATTGCTTTTTGAACTTTGATAGGCTGTGCGAACTGCTTTGATTTGATAGAAAGGAGGTGTCAGGTGTTTCAACAGGATAACTGAAACTGTTTCATAGTTACAAATGATTGCAAATGTACTAACGCAAAAGTGACTATATACATATGATGGAAAATGTCGGGCTTCAATAAGTTTTCCATCATTCAAGATGAATGAATTTTTGTCTTTAACTGTCTTGTAACTGTAGTTCAGGATAATTCCTTATGATGAATTAGCCACATAGCTTAGCAAATGAAATTCTGTTACCAGATTCGCAGATGAGTTAGCCACCATAGGATTTGTCGTAATTTGCAGTTTATGAGTTTCCCTTTTTGTTGTCTGGCCTGCTGTCAGTTTGGGTTGTTTGTCAAATCTCTTAATTGCCATCAACAATCATTTATCATTGTTTTGTATTAATTTTAAGCATCATCCATTGGTTCAATGTTCTGAGAAAAATAATAAAAAATTAAACATTATTTTAGTTGCAAAATCTTTTGTTGATACAATATGTAGTACAAATTTTAATTTTAGTTGATGTTATGCTAGATTTCTTCACTCTAGGGATGCTGAACCTGGATTGTGACTTCAGTTGTTGATTTATTATTTGGCTACTGTTTTGTATTGCTTTTGCAACATGGGCACATGCTGTCATGCACTATGATGAATATCTGTTTCTGACAATTATATTTAGTTTCTGTCAAAATTTTCGTTTTATGTGCTTGAATGACAAATCAAACTAATATTGATAAAAACCCAATTATGTTGGGGAAGTAATCTTCGAAATTTTTGATCTGAGAGTTAAGTATAGATGGAGGAGTATCCGGCACATTAATTTTTTTCCCCTTCAATTTAAGCAACTCTTTTTATGGTGTAATTAATATTTTTAATGCTTGTAATTTAATCTTTGATTCTATGAGACTTTTGTTTGTCTTGTGGTTTTATTGGCTTTAAATGTTACATGCAAATTTTTTTGAATGATAATTATACATATATTTGAGCTTCATCAAAATGATGCAAATTTTTTATTTTGATGCTCTATGAATTAAGAGTTTGATCTTGCACATGCGATATATGTTTCTTATCCTAAATGTGTGTTTGGAAAGTCTTAACCTTAACATTTTGATGCAAAATTTTTCCACCTTCCAATTGTTTCATTATAGTATATAGATTTTCAGTGTCAATATGCGATCATGTAACAAAAGTAATTGATTCCATTATTTGCATCCCTTTCTTTTCCGCTTCGTACTATAAATGGAGAATGATCCTGGCATAAAGTTTTTTAATTTCATTTTCGTTAAACTATTACTAGTTTTTGGATGTAGAAACAACTTTATTTAATAAAGAACTTTTGATTGCTTTGAGACACTTATTTGGATGACTTATTGGATATTTCAATTTTTTATTTGAATTTTTTATCCACTGCACACTAAACTTCTAATGTTATACTCCCAACTCTATCTTTAAAATTTGTATTCCCAATACTCAAATATCTAACAAATGACTCGTTACCATTTTGATTAACTGTATTAGAGTTAGGGCCAGAGTAGCATTTAGCAACATAAGTACAATAGTGCTTTCGAGAAATGTTACATAACTGCTTGAGTCATCTTGGGCTTCCATGCATAAACATGAGGGCATCTTGGCCTTATATTCACATAAAATTGCTTTATATATATTCTCGCATGTATGAGTATTGTACATGGTTCGATGCAGAAACAAAAAGTAATATTCGCGTTTTCTTACTGTAGCCACCATTTTCTTAACGTAATCATCACTTCTCGTTCACTTCTCGTACATTCGTCTGCCCACCATGATTAGTCATTGTCTCTAGTTAAATATTCTTCCTTCAACCAGTCATTTGCATTGTTTGATCAACTGAAACTTAATGAATCATCTCTATTTCATATCCGCACACATTAAATATTGCACACCTTAGTTATTTAGCTTTTTTCTCAAGTTTAACAAACTGAAAATGCCTATGATAAACCTCAATTTATGTTCCCTTTCATTTGTTAAACCACACTATATCTCAATCACAGGCCACCTCCAAAACCCTCTTGATCTTATCAATTCTTTGACACATATACATCATCTTCTCGAAGTCAAACTCCATAACACAATTACTCATAATGATGATCCAATTTAAACTAAATTTTGAGCTCATGATCTTCTAGACCCTGTTGATGGTTCTACAGCACCACCAACATTATCTGACAACTTTACTAACCTTGTGTTCATCACATGGCCAAAACGATATTAATTGATACTTAGCTGGATTATTTCTTCTCTAAATGAACCCATTCTTGTGCAAGTTCTTAAGCAAACACTGCCCAATCTATGCGGAATGCCTTTGCCACTATATTTGCATCATCAACACAAATATACATTCTATTGCTTGAATTACAATTTAGGACCCTCAAATAGAGCCCTCTTTATGGCAGATCTTGACTACCATGCAAAAGATATAGCCCATTACCTTATTTCTATAGAATTGCTAGTTTCCAATCAACATATGCTTTTAAGCTTACTAAGTGCACTTGGCCTTGATTAATCCATTCTTTTCAATTTCCATCACTACTTGTCTTGAACCCCCCCATACCACTAGATGACTTAATTGGAATTCTACTAAATCATGAAACCCTTTATCCAATTATTGAAATAGCTAACTCTTTTTCTCCAATGCCAATTTTACCTCGACAACCACTCCTCAAAATCTGACTATCCTCCCATTGTCACCCTCTATACTCCTATGATAACATCAGCCAAAATTTCCACCATTGATTCTCTCACGCTCGAGGAGGTGGCAACCACATGGGTCATATTGCCATCAATTGATATCACTACAATAAGTTTTTCCATCACCCCGAATCAATTGATTATTCTCCACTATTTGTCAACTTTGTAACCACATGGGTCATATCGCCATCAATATCACTACTTTAAAATTTTCCATCACCCTCAATCAATAGATGATTCCCCACTATACAGTCACAACTTGACCTATGGTTTTCCATTTCCAGTGCCACACATGTTAGCACAGATCTTAAACCAACAAAATTGGGAATCTTACCAAGGCAACAATTAAGTTCAAACTGGCACAACCCAAGTTATATTCAATGCAAGTGTAGCTGGATGTTTTGCAAGCATTGAGGATTTTTAACTAATTAGGCCAAACCCAACTTCTATCATCTTGAACTTTTTGGTGGCCGAACTCCAAATTAAACAACCAACAGTCGTTTCAATTGTTTTTCTACCATTTCTTATCTCAAACAATTCCCAAGAGCATGGTATTGAAACTTCACAACTTTTCTTGGTTACATTGGATTTGCCACTATGGACATCCTTTTTCATTTTTAACTATAATGAACACATGTTACTTATCTATCAGTATATGGTGATGTTCTACAGATTGGCTCCAACCCAGCCTTCCTTAATGTCATTACCACCTAGCTTTCCTCCAAATTCCCACTTATAATTCTCATTCACCCTCCCATTTTCTTGTTATTATTGCATATCAACCCATATTCGTCTCCACCTATCCTAACCTTAATACATTTCTGCTTATCAAAATTGGCATGGCTGATTCTAAACCATGTCTCACACCCTTGCCCACCACCCGAAAACTTTTCTTTCACACCAACTCCAAACTGAGAGAACCCACTCAACTTTTTCATTTAATAATAACAAATTAATACTCGTTCATTATGTGGCCTTATAGAGCTTTAACTGTTCTTTAGAAATGTGGTGGTGCCATGCACTTCTTAAAACCATTCTAATTATAAGTGGATACGAGGTATTGTGCACTTTAAAAATGTGAAAATGAAAGTGTTTATTTTGTAAATATTTTTGGTGCTGATATGTTTATTATTTTGGATGCTATATATGTGAAGTTCATTTTAAGAAAATACGAATATGATTTTCTTAAATTTGTAATTAATATTAAAGTAAGATTTTGAGTATGGTTTGATAAATGCTTAAAATTTATGCTTGTTTAAGTTTGAGCTCAATTTGAACATAAATGGACCTGAATTGAGCTCAAAAAGATCTCAAACCTAATGAGATGAACATAAACATGCTAAGCTTGCCCAAGTTTCTCTCATTTGCACCTTAATCCCATTGTCTAACAGTCTCGTCTCTTCGTTGTACCTTTCCAACCATCTTGGTATTTAACCTTAATGCGGTTAACAAAAATGGAATTGGTAGTATTTTAGATGAATTTTGATGATTTAAGTGTTAGGTAAGCAAAAACTTTACATTGTTAAGGCTCAAATGATTTAGAATCTATGTGAAAAGTATGAGTTTTATAGATTATAAATTTTGGGTTTTTGTAATTATGAATATGTTATTGAATGACAAGTTTTATTATACTTATCCTTAGCTTTATGATATTTTGTGTTTCATCTAAACATATGGGTATATTGATTTGGAGTGAATTTTTTCAATTATAAATTTCTTATAAGTATTTTCATTTTCTATGGCTTGAATTATTTAACTGTGATATTATGTACCAAGAATGTTTTGTGGCAAAGTTACAACTTATCTTGAATATTTTCTATTCAAGATTATGTAATATACTTTTTATTGATGATCAACAACTGATGGATAATAGTATAAATGGGCAAAACATGTGTGGACAAATTTGGGTTCAAATTCTTTTTTTAGTACTCTTTAACTTATTCTCTTAACTAGGAGTTTTTTATTCAATCCCTTAAAAGTTTGAAATTTAAATTTGTATTAAGGGATTTATAGATATATATATATATATATATCTGTAATTGTGGATATATTTTGAAAAAAATTAGTTTGGTATGATGTCACTTTTTTTCTCTCGTATGTTTCTCCTCTCTCCTTTCTCTTACTCTCCAACCCTAAATGAAGATTTACTACAGCCTTCATCTCTCTCTACTACTTGGCATCAAAGCATTTTCAAAGGTCATCATAAAAAAGGGCGAGGGTACTTCGATAATTTGATATGAAACTAGCCAATGATCGTACTATTTTTGTTGCCATCAGATTCTTAATTATGTTCTCGAATTAAGGTTATAAGTGTGATTATTTTCTAGATGATTGTTCAATGATATTTTATGTTTGTTGAATTCGCTCATTGCATCATTTCAAGTTTATTGTTAGAAGATAACTATGATATGCTATGCAGTTTGGAAGATATTGTACATTAGAACCCCATCAACTGTAAATTTAATTTTAACAGTGTTAACACTTTTATTTGAAACTCAACTTGTTCAAATTTTGATTCAACTCAAGCAAATTGGAAAATTTTGTCACGAGTAAAGCATCAAAATTGAAAATTTATAGTCAATTTTGTGTTTGGGCCAACTGACTCTATTTATTTTCTAACTTGACTTAAAATTAATAATAAGTATATTAGTTATGCCTTGCAATCAAAACAAAATGCTTATAATAGTTCATTAAGGGTGAAGGAGGTTGTCGGTTTAAATCTCTTAAGCTACACCATTATTTGATAAATTTTCATTGGATTTGTTATAGAATAAAGTCTACTTTGAGTTTGAAGGCTTAATACACTAGTAAATTTTTTTGAAATCTAATATTTGAGTCGTTTTGACTTGAAATTGATTTATTTTGAATGCAGCTCAAGTTGAGCCAAACTTGAAATTCAAGTTCAAACGATTCAGCTCCAACCCTAATCCCAATTGTGATTTGAAGCCTCTTATTTTAGCTTTAGCTCATCACCACCATGTTACTCCTGATTTATCATTGTACAATGATGGCACCCATAAGGAGATTCCTTATCCTCATAAGCAAATCATCATCGCCAACACCTGAATTAGTGGTTGAACATTTGCCTACACTTATGCCATCTCCTATATTCGAGCATAGATCTACATTCAATCATGTTTCACTTTCACACTACTTTCCTTTTTCAGACTTTACAAATTAATTGACATCACTCAATCATCGTTTCTACAAGAACAAGAGGACCTAGTTCTAATAACAATTACATGCATCACATAACTCCACATTTTAAATTACCGCTTAACATAACTGTTTAAATACTTTATTATATTGAATGATTTACGTAGGCACTTTCATTTTTACTAACACAAGTAAGAGGCTCATATTTACTAGTTCGAGGGTAGTTCACTTTTATTGAGACAAATAATATATCTGTAGATGATTTTCCATATTCTACAGATTGTCTTCCAGCATGAATTTGTTGAGTTAATTTCCAAAATAACTTGATTGACTTCAACTCTTTAGGAAAAAAGCTTCTCTTAAAGGAGAAGAATTAATTCAATGCACTATTCACTAATTATAAAAACTTTATTAAAAATGCATATATTTCAAGGATATATAGGCTTAAATAATTATTTTTAGCCATAATTTTATATGTAAATTTCTTATCTAAATTTAAATTTGAAAGCTAAATATCAGAGATAAGTTGAAAAGATTCTTTTTTAAGAGAATAATCAAAGAAGGATTTAACTTTAAATTCACTCTTAATCCACTCTCCAATTTATTCTATTAATTAAGAAATTTCTTACTTGTGTTTTTTAAAGCCTCTCCAAAATTTGAAATGTAAATTTGTACTGAGGAATTGTAAAAATTGATATCGAATGCAATTATGATCATACTTTGAAAGAAATAAAAATTATTTTGCCCTAACACTGATCTACTACAACATTCAGAAGATTTATGTGTATTAGCTAAAAATTTTGCTATTTATATATTTAACTTACAAAGTTGAACTTTTTAAATCTAACACATAATTTTATTCCTGTTAGAAATCCAGTCCTCTTTAACTATTACAAATATAATGTTATCTTCTAGTGTAATGATAAAAATTTTGCCGGCACCTTTTTTAATATTAAATTTGTGCTCTAAATTTGTAAATACAATTTATTTGTTGCTTGCAACGCTTGTCTCTAAATATAAATATCAATACCTTTTTATTTGAGCTAACAACAAATACAACGTGATCGATTGAATAGTTGTTTGCACTTAGCTCATCAGGAAATCAATCTCCAAAAATTTTATTAAAGCTTGACCCATGTTTGTTAGGGTTTGTTCATTCCAGGCTTATCTTGGCTTAGCTTAATTTGTCAAAGCTAAGTTAGGCTAAGCTTATTATGTTAGACTGATAATACATTTTCTTGCTTGAGCTGGGCTTTTATTATGAGGCTATTGATTGACTTATGTGACTTAAATCAACTTTAGTTGTTCGGGGCTTAATTTAGCTTAAACTGGCTTAAGCTGTTGGACTTTAGCTGGTTTAAGTTAGAGATAAGCTAAACTAAGCTTGAACAAACCATTAATGATCAAGTTTGTTATTGAGCCAGGTGCAAGTTGGTCACAAACAATGATAGAAAGTCAGTTGGTCCACTAAGTGGGACCAATAATATGAATTTTTGATCTTCACTTGATCAACTAACAACTCTGCCTTAAGCTCCAAATATGTAAAATCATTAATACTATTTGTGGCTTTTTATCTTTGCTTTCTACTTTTAAGATAAGCTATATTTACTCCATAAAACTTCAATCAGTTTAAGTTATTTGATACATTTTCTTGGCACCTCCATCCATTGGGGGCCATTTTTGGCAGATGTTAATTATGTTTATGCCTGACGCAAACATCACATAAAACATTGAAAATGTGGCCGCAAAAAAGGTTGTTGTTCGTGAACAACTCATGTTAGCTCGTTAATTAGGCTGAGTTTGACTTGTTTGATTAGTAATTGAGCTGATATTAAACAAATATTTTGAACTCGACATCTTAATGAGCGAAACACGAACAAGATATTCATTTGAGCTTGGCCTGCTTTATTATTTTGGCTTAACTAATAATAATAATATTTTATATTACTTATATATATATATAAGATTAAATGATATTTATGAAAATTTTCAAAAAGTTTACGAATATTAGGAAAGACATGATTCTAAATACATGTGCGCACATTGCTGCATGCATGCTCATACCTCTTTATCCTATATTGCCAAACATAAAAGAAATTTGTTGTATTTAATGGCTTCCAGAATCTATGTGATTGAAGAAAAAGGTGCATCTAAGCTTAAGCCACACCAGCTGAGCTGAGCTATGGAAACACTTAATATTTGCTTTAAGCCTAGCCACTTAGCCGCATTCCTAAGCAAGCCTAGTTTGATCCAAACTAGCCACTGATCCCATGTCTCAACCGAGTCAAGCTCAAGAAGCATAACTGAGCCAGGCCAAATTTAAACAAGCTGAGCTTGACATGACTTATTTTCAGCCAAGTTTGTGCCAGGTTTAAATCAAACGAGTCCAGCTCGAACACACCATTGGCTTGCTTAAGCTTGGCTCATTTACACTTCTAAATGAAAGTTTGAAATTTAATATTTCATTTGTATATATTCATTTTTTTATAGCTTTTATTTTTGATATGGCCCAAGAAGGTGTATTGACCTATTGACCAAGACATTTCTAGTCTAGGAGAGGTAGTTATCCGCATTATGTACTCAGGATCCATTGAATCTAGTATTTTATATTGATGTATATGCTTGTTGATCAACTGCCCATGGATTCTTATTTCTGGGTTGCTAATTCTGTTATCACAGATATTTGCAAGAGGTGAACTTGTTACTTTGGTCAGGTCCCGCGGCAGTAGTATCGATGCCTTTTAACTTAACAGATGACATTTATGAAATTCACATGTTGGTGTGATAGTTGTGTGCATTGGCCTGATCCCAACTACTTTCTGCCATTGTTCTCTTAGATTTGTTTTCTGATTTTGTAGTTTTATTTCTCCAGTTTCTTTGTGCATCTTATACAAGGCCTGGTTTTCTTTTGCAATCACTCTTGATTAGTAAAATATATAGTTATTTTCTAAAATGACCCCCCACTATTTATAAATATTCATTTAGTCCTCCGACTTATAAAATACTCAAAACAGTCCTCTAACTTCTAAAATTCTAATTTAGCTCTTTTTCATTCATTTTGGATGAAAAAATTAAATTAATACAAGATATTTTATCATAAGGGTGTGATGCAATATTATCATATTGCTTTTCATTAATTAAACTTTTTCACCTAAAATGATTGGAAAGTTAAAATAGGGCTAGTTTGGACTTTTAAAAGGAGTTGATGGACTATTTTGAGCTTTTTAATGATTGTAGGATTAAATTGAACAATTTTCAATAGTTGGGGGACTTTTCAGGAAATGTTTCTTAAAATATATTTAAAATTTTTTCATATACGGGTTCTTTCAAATATAAAAATCATTCTTGTCTTAAACACTTTATTGATGAAAATTTGTATAGAAAATTTTCATGCTTGAGCTCTTAAAATTCACATTAATAACCATTTTCCAAATTGAGAAATTTCTTTAATTGAAATTTTCTAAAAATTGTGTTTTCAAAATTTGGCATGCTTTTTCATTGCATTATATATATGCTGATTATGAATACATTAGCATAGGATTATGACAACTGCTCTTCTTGTCTTGTACCATTACCTTTTCATGTTTTCACATAATTGGATGCTCCTTTGTTTTTTTGTTTTGGGGTTTGTGCACACATAACACAGACTTCTTTTTTTGATATTTTAGCACATACTTGTTCATTATTAAATACATGCCGTAAAATTAAATGTATGACTGAATTGGGAGCGTCTTTTACGGCAGCGACAATGATGGCCTAAGATAGAGAATGATCTTGGCTCTTGCATTCAACTGCAGTCCTCAAAATTCCATTGCTGGTGAGTTCACCTTCATTGCCAGTAACTACTATCGTAGTTCCACAATCTACAGGCATTTTCCTTCGTGCATTGATCCATGCAAAAGTGATACGAAACAGGTGGGTCTGTCAGTTGACGCTTTCGCTGGCAGAGTGGGCGGATAATTCCTGGCTTCCCTTTGGAGATGACAGCAGAGCCACCATTGATGAAATCTTTTGTGCTGAGAACACCATACTTCCTTCCTGCAAGGATGACTAGGAGGCCATTATCTAGATTTTGATGTCATGATCTTGTTTCTTTCATATCCATTGTATGGATTTTATTTGATTGATTGTGCAGATGTAGTGATGCTTGATGAAAATGTTGTAATTAGGTTTTCTTGTTTTGCGAAAATCGTTGAATGTACGAGGGCCTCATTGGGCCTCATTAGGCATAAGGCAAATCACCTAGTTGTGTTCTCTTGCGGCAGTAGTCCACTGTTTCTTGCAGATTCCAACGAGGGGGGAAGCATAGCGTATGTAATATTGAATAAGTTTGTGTTAAATATGTAAAATAAAAGAAGTTTCTTCATTTTAGCCGACCATATTTACTGGTGCTTTTTTTTTTTTCAAATGCTCTTTCCATGATCTTTACATAATCCTATGCTATTTTATCATGTTTTTCTTTCCAATTTCTAGTCTGTAATTCTTTTGAATGCTGCACAAATTTCTTTGTTGGCATTTCAGACTACAACCTAGTTCAGTGGTTGCTTTCCGAAACTTTGAAGAGGAGTCAAGAAGGCCTGCTGTTTGGGAGTCAGAGCAAAATACTGCATCAACAGCTAATGGAATCCGCGATAATCTTGCTTCTCTATACCGTCCCCCTTTTGCTCTAATGTTTAATGGATCCTTTGATAAGGTAAAATTTCTTTTTGTTACAAGTTTTTTTCCCCTTTTTATGTCAGTGCTTATAGGCATCTTTACTGAATTTTATCATAACTTTTTGATTTTCAGTATATTTATCTTTGCACCTATATACCTTTATATAACTGTGCATCGAGTTAACTCCCAAATTGCAGGTTATATTTAGCGTTCAAAACTATGTTTACACAACTATTACCTAACTCCTCCGATTTGCTTATTAAATATAAATTTTTTAATTTCAATTTTTTGGTGTAGAAATTTAATTGCATCTTCATGTGCCTATCTGTTCACCGACTCGTTGATTCATCTAATTCAGGCTAAGGTCGAGGCTTCTCTCTTGGACAAGTGGCTGCTAGTGAACCTACAGTCCACAGAAGAATTTAGCTCTCATATGGTAAAATATCTTTAAAACAATTTTTGTATGCTAATCTACTCGGGCTATGAATTTAATCAAATGTTATCTCCTGCAATAAATCACAAAGCTTAATCGGGATACATGGTCTAATGAAGCTGTGGCACAAACAATTCGCACAAATTTCATATTCTGGCAGGTATTCTACCCTTTGGCGTCTCATCCGTTCTTCTTACCCTTGTGAAGCTTTTGTAAATATTGGTGCTGTTCTGAGTTAGTTCTCTGATATATTTGTGTAGGTGTATAATGACACCAGTGAGGGAAGAAAGGTTTGCACCTACTATAACTTGGTCTCGATACCAGCCATCCTGGTCATTGATCCTATTACCGGCCAGAAAATGAGAGCTTGGGCTGGCATGGTTCAACCGGAACGCATCTTGGAGGTGTGGACGATCTTTTTTTTTATTATTATTAATATTATTATCATTGTTATTATTATTATTATTATTATCATTATTTTCCCCTTTCTTACTGTCAAATATCGGCACTTTTGTTTAGGATCTTCTCCCTTTTATGGAAGGCGGGCCCAAAGAACAGCACGTTTCTCTTCCTCTCAAAAGACGCAGGGAAGGAGCTAACAAGGATTCTACAGTCAGTTCATCAGGTATTGCAGTTTGGCTTTAATAATGATATCTGTTTAGATTCCATTTTACTAACTTGATGGAAACGGATAAAGCTCCCGAGGAAGATGAGGAGCTGCTGATGGCTGTTGCAGCTTCATTGAAAGAGGCAAAGACGCCTCCTGAGTGTTGTGCGGATGCAGCAACGGCCAAAAATACTGATGGAGAAGATGCTAAAAGCAGCAAGCCCACATATCCCTCTCTTCCAGAGGAGCCGAAGGCGGGCCGGGAGCTCCTTTGCAGAGTGGGGATTCGTCTGCCGGATGGCCGCCGGGTTCAAAGGAGCTTCCTCCGTTCCGATGCCATAAAGGTTTTTTGCGATAGTTCTCCCCTATCCAAAGACCCCATGCTGCTTCCTATTAATGATGTTTTATTTTTTGCAGCTATTATGGTCATTTTGCTGTTCTCAGCTGGAGGATGCGGCAGCTCGTCCTTTCCATTTCGCTCAAGCAATTCCGGGCGCATCCAAAGCTCTTGAATATGAGAGTGACGCGACATTCGATGAAGCCGGCTTATCGAACTCCATGATTTCCATGCTGTGGGATTGATGATTCAATGGTTGGGTCTTTCATTGGTGGGAGAGGCATTTAATATTATTTGCCACTATCGGTCTAAAATCCTCAATGTGTACGATGGATGTATGATTCTTGTTTGTTTTTTGAGGTGCTGCTGATGGAGTTCCTATTGATAGTATATTTATATATACGAGTTTCTTTTGGTGTTAAAATTGTTAAATATTACAGATGCAGTTTGTTTATATATTTAATGTATTCGCTACCAGTCTACTTTTGATGAACTTGGTTTAATTTATGTATGACATTCGCTTTGTATTCGAGTGTTGCTGCCTCTTCTCAGATATTCTTATCTTGGCAGTGCGATGATAATAATGCATAAGAAGATTTAAGAAATGTTTGAGTTAATTAGGAGGTAGCGTGTGTTCTAATGCTTCCCGCCCCCGTTCTTGGTGGATGAAGTTGACATGAACTTGGATGTTCAGAGAATGTGCTGTCGACATGCTCGAAGGACGGACGTTCGCCAGTTTTATTGCGGCAGGATATATGAAAGAGAAATGTTATTTAGATATATTGACTTACTTAAAATAATAAATTTAATGAAATTTAGATATTATTTATGGAAAATATTTAAAAAGTCAAGTAATAAATTTATACATTTTTCTAAGAAATTTTGAGTTATTATACAAGAGACATTCCAATAGCTAAAAAAGATTAATAATGTAACAACTTGGGTTGTTACAGACTCCCCCACTTAAGAATAATGTCGTCCTCGACATCACTCAAGTGGAATGAAGAAGATAAGAAGAAAACATGAATTAAATTTTGAAAGATTAGAATACTCAAGAAGAATACTTGGATTATTGAAGACTCCATGATATTTGGTTCGCATATCTGACTCTTTTTCCCAAGTGGCTTCATTGTGTGAACGATTCCTCCACTAGACTTCGATCATTTTAATTGCTCGATTCCTCAATTGCTTGCGATCACGCGCCAAAATCTGAATTGGTTCTTCAGTATATGTCAGATCTGGCTGTCTTGAATTTCTTGGAATTAAATGAGATGTGATGGATCGCTAAGGCACTTTCTTAAGGACAATACATGGAAAACATTGTGAACTGCTGAAAAATCACCTGGAAGATTTAGCCAATAGGCGGAGGAACCTATTTTTGCTGATATTTCAAACGGGTCAACATTACGGGGACTAAGCTTCCATGTTATGCCGAATCTGAAGACTCATTTCATATGACTGAATTTCAAGTAAGCGAAGTCTCCAACTCTGAATTCTAAAGAACGATGATGCTTATCATGATATTTACTTTGGCGAACTTGGGCTGCACGAATATGCTGTTGAATCAACTGAATCTTCTTATTTGTTTCTTCTACTAACTCAAACCCGTACAGCTGAACACTGCCTATCCCTGACCATGCCAATGGAGTATTACACTTCTTGCCATATAAGGCTTCGTATGGAGCCATCTTTATGCTAGCTTGGAAACTATTGTTATAGGCGAATTCTATTAATGAGAGATGATCTTCCCAAGATCCATCAAAATCAAGGATACATAATCTAAGTAGATCCTCAAGAACCTGGTTTACTCGTTCTGTCTGACCATTTGTTTGTGGATGAAAGGCTATACTCAATGCTAGAGTTGTGCCTAAATCTTGATGCACAGCCTACCAGAACGTTGAGGTAAATCGACTGTCTCTATCGAATACAATTGTTTTAGGAATCCCATGTAACATGATTATTTCTTTAATATAAAGTTTGACTAGCTTCTCAACTGAGTCTGTCTGCCGGATAAGGATAAAATGAGCAGATTTAGTTAATCTCTCAACTATTACCCAAATTGCATCAGCTCCAGATTTTGAACAAGGCAAACCCATCACAAAGTTCATTGATATATCTAGCCACTTCCATTCAAGAATTTCAAGTGGGTGGAGCAAACCACTAGGTCTCTGGTGTTCAGCCTTGTCCAAACTACAAGCATGGTATTTCTCAATGAACTCTGCCAAACTTTTTTTCATTCCTGGCCACCAGAAAGACTGTTTCAGATCCTGATACATTTTTGAACTTTCAGGATAAATTTGATAGCTAGAATTATGTCCTTCAATTAACACCTCATGCTGCATGGATTTAGGAATCCATAAATAATTATTTTGATAAATCACTGACCCGTGCAATTGTAAATCATGACGGCGTCCTCCTTCAATATCCATTTTGAACTTTAAATATTCTTCATCTTTGGTTTGAGAGATAAAAACATCTCTATGGAATGTTGGCTCTATATTGATGTTAGTTAACATTGAACTCATCACATCACCTTGAATAAGAATAATTTCCATCTTTTGGAATTCTTCTATCAATGAACTTGTGGCAATCATTGCTGATAACGTTGCACATCGACTGAGGGCGTCTGCCACCACATTTTCCCTACCTGGGTGGTATTGAATATCTAAATCATAGTCACTAATTAGTTCAAGCCATCTTTGTTGATGATAATTCAATTCTCGTTGAGTGAAGATGTATTTTAGACTCCGGTGATCAGTGAAAATGGAGCATTGAACACTGTACAGATAATGACGCCATATCTTTAATGCAAAAATTACTGCATCAAGTTCTAGATTATGTACTAGATAATTCCTCTCATGTGGCCTCAAATGTCGTGAAGCATATACAATCACTTTTCCTTCTTGCATTAACACACAACCTAATCCAGTTTTTGAAGCATCAGTATATTCTTGATAGTTCAAGCCTTCTTTTGGTAGCACTAATACTGGAGTAGTAGAAAGTGCATCCTTTAAGGTTTGAAGTGCCTTCTCATATTTAGAACTCCAAACAAATGGGACAGCTTTCTGAGTGAGCTTTGTCAATGGGGAAGCAATCTGAGAAAAGCATTTAATAAATTTTTTGTAGTACATAGCTAAGACCAAAAAGCTTCTTATATTTGTTACTTTCTTGGGTTATACCTAGTCTTGGGTTGCACTTATTTTCTGTTGATCTACTCGGATTCCTTGAGCATCCACAACATGGCCCAAGAAAGCTATGGAACTTATCCAAAATTTGCATTTAGAAAATTTTGCATAGAGTTCATAATTACGTAAGGTTTCTAATACTATTCTTAAATGATCCTCATGATCGCTCAGGGTCTTGGAATAGATAAGGATATTGTCGATAAACACTATAACAAACTTATCCAGATAGGGTTTTAGGACTCGTTGCATTAAGTCCATAAAAATTGATGGTGCATTTGTGAGTCTAACAGACAGCACAAGAAACTCATAGTGTCCGTACCATGTACGAAACGCTGTTTTCTCCACATCATAATCTTTTACTTGAAGTTGATGATATCCTGATCTTAAATTAATCTTGGAAAATACTATAGCATAAGACAATTGATCAAACATGTCATCAATTCTAAATAATGGATATTTGTTTTTAATAGTGACATTGTTTAATTCTCTATAATCAATACACTTTCTCATAGAACCATCTTTCTTCTTAACAAATAAGACCGACACTCCCCAAGGAGACATGTTGGGTTTAATGAAGCATTTTATTAGGAGTCCTTGTAATTGCTCACTAAGTTCTTGTGGTTCCTTAGGAACTATTCTATATGGTGCTTTAGAAATTGGCTATGTATCAGGAATTAGATTTATTGCAAACTCTACTTCTCTTAGTAGGGGTAATTGTAACAATTTAAGATTATTACCCAGCTTAATTTTAATATAATTGTATCTTAATTAAGTTCATCTAGCCATTAGAACATAACCCTGAAAATTAGGAGCAATTCAGAGCTCAATCATTTATTTTGAATTATTTTAATATTTAATTAATAAGAAAATTGAAGTATTTACTTTGACTTCAAAATCAAAATCTGACTAATTCATTGCGATCGTCACCCCCAAATTAGCTAGGGGTGATGTTTTGGATGTGTTTGGAAGTCGTCGGATTTTCGCGAATATTTTAATATAATTAAATACCCCGAAAATTAGCATAATTAAATAATTGTCAGAATTGAAATCCGACTTCGCCGTTGAATTCCTTACCCTCAAATTAGCTAGGGGTGAATTTTTGAAATTTTTCGGAGTACGTTTCTAAAATTGGAATTTTTAAATGATTAAGGAAATAAATATTTATTTATTTCTAATTTTCCTATTTTCTTTCCTAAATAATTTATTCTCTCTCCTTGCTGGCTCCCCTCATTCAGTGCCCTCCATCCCCTTGCATGTAAGAAATGGCTAAGGCCATTCCTTCGCTACTCCCCCTCACCTCCTAGCTCCCTAGCTCATGATGGAGCCTCCCTCTCACTCTCCTCCTTTAAAGGAGGAGCACAACCCTTCTTCTTCTTTTTCTTGTTGAAGCTTTCTCATCTTTTCCTCTATTGATGCCCTTGTGTTGAAGAAGAAGGCTCATCTCCAAGTCTTGAAGAAAATAGAGTTTCTTCTTCCTCTCCTAAAGGCTAAGGTACCCATTTGCTCATCTTCCTTGCCTATTTCATATCATTATTATGCTTGAAGGTATCTTTAGAAATCTATAAGCATGTATGGAAGCCATTAAGGCTCTTTAAATCATCACATTTCTTGAAAGAAAACTGCTCTGTATTTCATCTATTCTGCACACCCATGCATTTATCAAGATTTTTTGTATAGTTAGGATGCTCTGTTTGTGTTGATTTTATTGTAAATGGAAATGTATCGGAAAGACCTTTCCATTGATATATGGAACCACTTATGGAATACTTTGGATTGAGAGTATTTGAGCTTAAAATGAGGTATTTACGGGTTTCCACTAGCGAAAACACCGTCTGGCGCTGTAGCGCGCTGCAACGCCCAAGTTGCATAAACTGATCGGCTGCGGCGCGCCACAGCGCGCCGCAGCGGGTTGCAGCATCATTTCGGGAAAAATCATATAAAATCGGTTAATAAACTAATTGAACAGTAACCCGCAAGTGGACCGCTGCAGTGCACCATAGCGCGCCGTAGCGGGCTGTAGCATCATTTCTGGAAAAATTATATGAAATCAATGAATAAACAAATTGAATAGTAACCCGCAAGTGGACCGCTGTAGCACGTCACAGCGGGCTGCAGCGTCATCCCAAGAAAATTATATGAAATCAATAAAATAAATTAATTGAACATTGTTTCCGGGAGTTAGTCTGCCACAGCGCGCCTGAAAGCGCTGTAGCGCGCCACAACATCATTTTCCGCCGCAGCATCAAAAGCGCTGCAGCGTGCTATATAGCGCCACAACGCCCATAAACTATAAAAACTGCCCAGAATTGACTGAAATGGCCGAAATTTCATCATTTTATTTAATTTTAAATAATGATAATTAATATATTATAATTTGATTAATTAAATAAATTTTAAATCTTAAACTTTTTAGGCACTCATAATTCTCAATCCATAACTCCAATAATAGTAATATTATATAGCTTTGTGATCAGCAAAAATAGATAATTACTTTGGCACTATCAATTTTCCATTTGGACGTCTATTTCACAAAGTGACATTTAGGACTCTTAATTATTTACCAAAATGCCCTTAACTTTTATTTAACCATAATTTTGCACACACTAATCTAAACATACCCAATATGAGTCTCACTTTAATTAGGAGACCCTCAGGAATGCGAAAACGGTGAGACCTTATTGGGTGAGACTACTGAAATATTCCTGAGAGCCTCCTAATTAAAGTGAGACCCATAATGGGTATGTTTGGATTAGTGTGTGCAAAGTTATGGTTAAATGAAGGTTAAAGGCATTTTGGTAAATAATTAAAAGTCCTAAATGTTACTTTGTGAAATAGACATCCAAATGAAAAATTGATAGTGCCAAAGTAATTCTCTATTTTTGCTGATCACAAAGGTATATAATATTACTATTATTAGAGTTATGGATTGAGAATTATGAGTGGCTAAAGTTTAAGATTTAAAATTGATTTAATTAATCAAATTAAACTATATTAATTATCACTGTTTTAAATTAAATAAATTCATTTGATTTAATATTCTAAGGAGGGACCCACAGCCTCAAACCGAGCTAGGTGGGCCCCACGGTCACGGCCTCAGCAACTGCTGAGGTGGACCCCACGAACAAACAGTAGAGGCAGGGGCTCTACCCGGATCCGCGATGCAACAAAACGAACGGGCATGAAAGCCCTTGTCCACAACGGATGGGCTGCAGACCTATCCACAAAACAAACTTGAACAGGTTACATAAAAGATCAGGCCAGCCCAAAATAAACGAGGACTCTTCGCCTTCCCCGACAACTCGGCGAGACGGAGCCTAGGGTTAACAAACTAGGCTGACACGAGCTCATGAGAGCTCGATAAAAATCGAATGAACAATAAGATTACTATAATTACATATACAAAGCTATAGATTGTAAATTGAAAGGAAATTCGGAAGAGGATGAGGTACCTTAGATACTAAGGTTTAGAAATGTTTCGACTTGGGCTGAAGGCTAACAAGCTAAAGATGCAGATTTGAGGCTTAGGAGTTGATGAGGGAGATCAGATCGAGGCTTAGAGGTGTGGATTACATTAAAGATGCGGCTACAAATGGTTGGAGGTTCTCGACAACACACGATGACGGCCACATGTTATGCATAGCGACGCGTGCCTTAACTTCAGAAGATGGCAAGATCGGGGTCGTTCGATTAGACGCTCCGTTCAAATGACGCGATGTACTCTGTTTCGATTAATGGGTTGGGCCCATTAGAAACCATGGAGGAACTTCAAATGGCGGGGTCCACTTCAGGGAATATTTAAAATTAATCTAATGAATATTAAATATTATTTCATAATTAAATTTAAATTATTAAACGCTTTCAAATAAATCCTAAAACTTTACTCCTATCTAAGTGAGGGGTGAGGAACGCGATGACGAAGTCGAATTTTTGATTTGATGGGCATTTATTTTTCTCATTTTCCGAGGTATTTAATATATATTAAAATATTTTCTAAAAATCCAACGACTTCCAAATGCTTCCAAAACGTCACCCCTAGCTAATTTGGGGGTGATGAGCGCAATAGCAAATCATGATTTTTGATTTGTGGTCAAATTAAATAGGTCAAATACCCAAAGTTCCTGGAATTCTCAAAATCAAAATTTGATCCATTTGACTCATAATTTGGACTAAATCCTTGAGGTGAACTCCTAATAATTTAATTAAAGTATTATAACCAAAATCAGGACTTGACTTAGTCCTAATTGACCTAAGTAACAACCTGAGTTGTTACAGATCCTGTGTGTCTCACCTTTTTGATTAATATGTTCACTATAATTAATTTAATTAAATAAGTAGTAGTTAATTAAATTAAAATTTTATTATAGATCTTTAATTTTTCATATCTTGTAATCCATTAACCCAAACATATTAAATATATATGTCATTTTAATCAGCAAAATTCAATGAACATTATAACAGTGTCAAATCTCCATTTGGATGAATCTTTAATATAGTAATATTTTAGGACTTCTAATATATTTCAAAACTTGAGAAAAACTTTCATGGCTCATATCTTTGCACACACTCATCCAAACATAGTTAATATATGTCTCATTTTAATCAGAAAATCATCAAGAATATTTATATAGTATTAATTTTGTTGTTAGGTTAATATTTTGACTAATGATTTTTAGGTCCCTTCCTTAATTATCCCTTAAATTCTAAGAACTTCAATTGATCATAACTTGATCAGTTGGATTTTAAATTTGGTCATCTAATATATAATTTTGATCAGCAAGACCTAATAAATAGTAAACTTTAAAAATATTTAGGATTTAGTGATTAGATTTTTTAATTAGCTATAATCACCCTAAATATTGATTAGTTAATTTAACATAATTAATAATCCAAATTGAGATATTCAAGTTGCTGATAATTCCTTAAGTAGAATAGAACTCTATAGTGTGATTGGTTTTATGATTTTGTAATTAATTTCACTAATCACTCACTAATCACCCTTAACCCTAATTAGCTCATAACTTAATCAATTGGAGTTCAATTTGAGTATAGCTATAACCACTAAGCTATAACCCTAATTAGCTCATAACTTAAGAAAATTAGGTTTTTGATCCTTTTATAAACCTCCTAATTTATATATTTGAATCCTAAAATTATTTTGGCCATAACTGGACCAAATAATATCAAAATTCAGTAGTTTTAGACTCAATGGAATCTTTAGACAATAAATAATAATAAATTAACTAAATTTTTAGACTTCACTGAATAAAATTATCAAATTACTCTTATGTGCTAAGAATCTTAAATTGAGATCACAATACTTAATCATTATCCAAATTTGATGTACTTACTGTCTATCTTCATATTAAACAGTAAGTAATTATTTGGCATAAATAAATTACAATTTAAAACTCTAAATCAAAAAGTAGTATTTTAGATTTTTAAGTAGGGGCAAAATGGTCATTTTGCAAATTTAAGTTTAAGTGTCATTAAACCTTTGAATCTTAATTAAATCAATAAAATGAGTAAATAAATTGATTTAGATTTAATTTTATGTTATTTAAGCTTTTAATTAAATTTTTAAGTAAAATCCTAAGTTTCATCTTAAAATATCTATTAAGTTTAATGATGTGAGATTTATCTCACATCATGTCATCCTTAAGCCTTTTAAATTGATAATTAAGTATATTTAAGATCTAATTAACTTTAATGCATAGTAATGCAAAATTTTTCCTTATAATTTCCTTTAACTTTAGGAATTTCTTCCTTATGAATTAGACATATAAATAGATTAAAATTCATTCATTGGCTAAATGAGTTACTCAATGGTTGAAATATTGGTTTTATAACTTTCTAGAATTTCATCATTTATTTATGAATATTTTGTATTTTAACCTTAGATTAAGGTTAGTGATCCATCTTATTAAGTTTTAATTTTACTCAATAGGATTTGCTTTAATCTTTAATCTACAATATTTAGCTTTTTAAACCTTAGCCTTTAGGATTACCTTTGGATTAAGTGATCAAACCCCAATATTTAGAGTTTAATTCTTAATCCCTCAATTTTAGTTTATCTTAATCAAGATTGGTTTAGGTTGCTAAATATTATAAAATTAGGATGAATGATTAATTATTTGACTTATGTAGGCAACATTATTTTTATTTGGATTAAAATTTTTTAAGTTCTAATGTTTAACTTGTAAGGCCGTGAATTTGAGTTTATACTAGATTGTAGAATATTAGAGATCCCGAGCTTGTATAAACTTGGAATAGTTAGAAATGATAAATTAGACAACAACATATATCATCTATATTTTAGTAGAATCTTTTGCTTACTATTGAATTTTTGTTGCTTTGCATTCCTTATATTTTGAGCCTTCTTACATTGAGCATAGCATAAAAGATAACTTGCTGCATGAAATGAAAATATTGAAAATTAGGATTACATTTGCATTGGGTTCATTTCTAGACAGATATTTATGCACTTTACTGCCAAAGGACAGGTGGTAAGGAGATATAAGGATTACTTAACACGTACTCATTGAGTTGAGTTATGTTAAGTTGGAACCTGTTTTAGTCTTCCAGATGTGCTTGACTCCTCAGCTACTTCTGAACATGTTCACAAAGTAAAGTAAAATAACTAAAGCTTGTTGTATATATGTATTTCTACCTTAGCTTTGATAAGCTAAGTGTTATGCATGCTTCAGTTCAGTTTCAGTTCAGTGGCTTATTAGCCAATTCTTTTGATATGACAGATTTTACATGTTATTCTTTTTTTACTGCTTCATACTAACCTTTACTATAGTTCAGTACTTATTTGCTTATTTACATATGTTAGGATGCTAGTTTTGCTTACTTACTTATATGTATCACAATTCTGTTTACTTTATGTTAATCTATATACTTTCATATGATTATAAGCATGTTAGAATGAGTCTTATTTTCAGTATTTATAACTATTTTATACTTATAAATGTCTAACCTTGTTACAGCTTTGAATTGAGGTATGTGCTTTTCTTCATTTTGCTTAAGTTATAAATAAGTTATTTATATCTTTCTCTTATTCTTTCATAGCTTGTTGCACTTATTTATGATTGCTTAGTCATTTAGTTAATGATGATATCTTAAAATAATTTGAAACTAATATAAGCTTAAAATGTACTTAGACAAATTATCTAATCAGATTTTTTTTTCTTTTGGCTGTGGCCTTGTCATTGTGAAACCGATAATGACAGATTCTGAGCTGTTTGAGGTAGTTAGGTCTTCTGAAGAGCTTGTTTAGGAGGAAGAGTATGCTGCTGCCGAAGATCATTAATTTTCTTTTTTTATTTGTTAGTGAGAATGAGTATTTTTCTTTCATTTTAGTTAAGTTTTTAATGTTGTAATAATTCAGATTATGTTTGTATTTTTTTTACTGCATTTTTGTTCTGAGTTAAATATATTTACTTTCTAAATTATGGTGAAATGGATGTGTATGTTTCTTGCTTCCGCACTATGAATTAATCATGTATTATCATTTTGTGAAAGGCTCTCAGTTAATTGCACAGGATTATGGCGAAAACCTAATCTGACTATAAATGAGAAACTTATCATTTGGTGACCACTTCACCGTAAACATGTTAAATATTAACAGGACTACGGTGGGGCTGGGGTGCCACATTCTCTTTCACAGGATGATCAAATTGAGCGAATTTTGAGTGATTCGAGATTGATCCACGAAGCTTCAATTCTCCCTTATTCAATTCATTCGATTAGTTCACCTGAACGATTAATCGAAGCTTCGATTCTCCTTCATTTGAAGGGGTCTTTCCTGAATTCGTGCGATTCCTCAAAGCTCAGAATGATATATTGAACAGTGTTTGCGATTTGCTTGAACGAGAACGAATCGATTCTCTGCACCTTTGTTCGTCTTCAAGCTCCTCTATTGCGATTCTTGCAAACTTCTCCACATGCGTTAGTTTCCTCCTTGTAAAAGAAAATCGACCAAATAAAATGTAAAAGGATTACATCGCTCCTATTATACCAGTATAAAACTTTTAGTTCAAATTTTTAATTTACATACTTTTATTTCTTAATATCGAACACATGAATTCATAAATAATTTTTTACTTTACACATATTTTATTTCATAACAAACATTAATTAAATAAAAAAATAAAAAATAAGAGTTAGGACTACATTTTAAGAAATTAGGGCATAACTAAAAATTAAAAGTTGTTTACTAATAATCGTGGTTTCCTGAGATGCGCCGCTCAACATAAAGTTCTCCAGCTCTAACGGCTCTTCACAACCTTTAAACAAATTCCTGATCTTACAGGCGACGTTCTCGTGGTCCATCCCTAGGGTTTTCGAGCTCTTGTGTCAAGTACACCAATTCTTTCTCTTCGTCGAAACTCCCTACACGATTCCGGTTTTTCTTGTGCCAGTTTATGGGAATGCCGCAAGAGGTCGACGATTACATTAGGGAATCCATAGAGGGTTCGCTGGGCCTCCCAATGTCGGAGAAGACCCTCAGGTTGAAGCTTATCGCTTCAGAGGACGAGCGCCACCGCCTGAAAGATCAAATCTTCTTCATGCAGGACCAGCTCAAGGAGTCTCATATGCGGCTTCAGCTTTGCAAGGTTCCGTTTCTATATTCTACTTGCTAATTTTTTCGTAGTGTTTACTAAAGTGCCCAAATAGGTATTTGTTTTTTTTTCCTTTCTTTTTTAGTTATCTTTTTTTATTCTATTATGAAATTTTCTGCGTATTGTGATAGGAGGAGGCCACTATGAATGCTCAGGGTTTAAGGAATTGCATCCAAGATAAGGAGATTATCGCTGCAAAGTGTACTGAAATGGAGAATTACTGCGCCAATCTGGAAAGAGAGTGCATGCTGCTTGAACGTGATACGGAAAAGGTTAGTCAATTTACTCTGCATTTGTCGCAATTTAATAATTTTTGGTTCGTTCTAGACTTTTATTGTTCTGTTTTTTGTTTTTTGAAGGACTTGTGCCACAAAAAATGATAGAAAAAATACAGACTACACTAGGTTTGCTTTGAGAATACCACATCGTCCTTCAGGGATAGGGTCATCACTCGATAAAACAAAAATTGTTGTGGCGGCGTGATGAGCACAATATTCTGTTACCTATTTTAACTATCTTTTGCGATGAAAAAAATTTCATTTTTAAAAGAAAAGAAATCCAAGAAATTAGTCTTGTTTCGAGCATTTTTCTCAGTCATTGTAGGCAACAATATATAATAAGTGGAACTCCTTCATGGAAATTGAGCTATCCTCTTTAGCGACAGTGCCATCCAACTCAATCATTCAATTCCTCACAAGGTCCTCCAAAATTTTGGCTATATTAGGGTTTAGGGTTTTAGGCTCAGTATAATATGCAATGAGAGCCTCAAATTCCATCTTGATGCTGCAATAAATGAACCCTAGTATTCTTGCAGCACAAGCCTCAAAAAATTGAAGAATCATCAATAGTGCCATCCAAATTTGTGCCAATCCACTGTGGGTGAGGGATACCATAAAAGATTGAGGTCGGCGGTGTGAAGTGGTAAGCATTTATAATGCCATCATAATGTTGCTAAGGGTTAGATTTTTGATAGATCTACTCTTCTTCTTAGCAAGTCTACAATGGCAAGTCTAATTACATTCAAGCTGAGCATGATAAAAAATGGCTTCATTTCTAGATGCGTTGGCTTAAAATTGAACAAAAGAGGAGTCAAATCACAAGTGGCAAGTGCAACTTCCCACCAAATGATCTAAAGTTATTGGAAAGTTGCATCCCCTTACACAAAATTGGGATTTAAGAATTTGTAGGGAGAATATTATTGGGATGTGGAGACCATTTAGATCATCTATGGAGGTGACAATGAAGCTTCGGTGGGTTTCCGAGAGGACTTGGAGTGTACCAGGGCAAGTTAGTGGCAATTCAGACTCACTGGTGCCCCTAGCGCGCCCTATAGCCCCTGGACATGAGGGTCAGGTGCCTAGGCGAGCCCCAACGCTTGGGAACCGTGGGCTAGGCCCCTAGGAACCCGCCAGACAAAGGCAAGGGTGCCCAGGCATGCCCTGCTGCCCGTGGAACAGGCCAGATTGAGCTTGGGGTGCCCAAGTGCGCTTTGGCGCTCGCAGAAATCCTGTCACGGGTTTTGACGGCGCCCTAAGTAATTTTAGGGGTATTTTGGGTCTTTTAATATTTATTTGGGGCTTGGGTATTTAAAGAAACATGTGAGGGATGTTTCCTAAGTTGATTCCTAATCTATTGGAAGTTGTTTCTGCTGCTAATATCCTTCTACTCTAGAGTGAGAGCAAGAACTTCTAGAGGAGAAGAAGTCGATTAGGAGGCTTTGGAAGTGGTAGATCCTTCTTGCTCCTATGATAGTGATGCTCTTTTTAACTTTGTAATCCCATTACTTTTCATAATGGTTTTTCTCTGGTGGTGCGGCTTTGTAGTTTGTCCTATTCTTGGGTTTTCCACGTAAATTTTTGTCTTTGAATGTAATTTGTGCTGTGATTGTTTTTTTTTGCCAGTAGTTTATTTTCTTGCTTTTGTTGGTTGATATTTTGTGATGCTTGCTTTGGTAATACACTCACGAAAACCCGTTGTGTTCATCCTCATTTGCTATAACAAGTAATATCAGAGAGATGTTCTAGTGCTTGGTGTTTGAGTAGGAGCAATGACCGACGACATTAGACAAAAAAAAAGAAGTTTAATGGCACAAACTTTGCCTTCTGGAAAATACAAATAGAGGATTTACTTTACTAGAAGTTGTATTTACTACTCAGAGGAGCCGAGAAGAAACCTACATCTATGATAAATGAAGATTGGGAAGTTCTAGACAGAATGACTTTGGGTTTGATTCACCTATCATTATTTTCTTCAGTCACATTTAATATTGTAAATAAGAAAACAGGTAGATCTCATGCAGTCTTGACATGAATGTATGAGAAGCCTTCAGCTTTAAACAAAATCTTCTTGATGAAACAATTATTCAATATGAAGATGGCGGATGATGGTTCAATGACAGAACATCTGAATGAGTACAGCACTGTTACAGGCTGATTAAGCTCGGTGGACATTAAGTTTGATGACGAGGTGGGAGCTTTGTTATTGTTATCTTTGTTGCCAGATAGCTAGGACAGTTTAGTTACTGCTGTTAGTAACTAATCAGGAAATGCTAAGTTAAAATTCGATGATATAGTTGGGCTTGTGTTAAATGAGGATGTTTGAAAGAGATTGAACGGTGAAGCTTCTAGTTCAGCCTTAAATGCTGAAACTAGAGGAAGTGTAGATCAGAGATCCAACAGGAACAGGTCCAAATCAAGGTGCAGAAAATCAAGACCTTGAAAAACAAAGCCTACTTGCATAATTGTGAAAATTCAGGACACTTTAAAAAGGATTGTCTTATCTTGAAGAAGTCAGAAGGTGAAAAGGATAAGACCTTAGTGAATATTTCAGTGGAGGAAGATCAGGATGTATTGATCCCATCACTTGTTAGCACTGAATCATGAGATATTGATTCAGGTGCTTTGTTCCATGCTACTCCAAGCAGGAGTGAATTCAAAATTAACATCAAAGGTGATCTAGGCAAAGTCTACTTGGGAGATGACAAGACCTGCAATATTGTAGGCAAATGTGATGTGGACATTCAGCTACCAAGCAAGTCAGTGTGAAAACTGAAGGATGTCTGACATGTTCCTTGTTTGAAAAGGAACTTGATTTTTGTTAGCTAGTTAGCCCGTGAAGGTTATAGTACCTGCTTTATAAGAGACTCTTGGAAGGTCACCAAATGTGCACTAGTCATAGCTCAAGGTAGTATGGAGGGGACACTTTATCTAATCAATAAAGTGTCAGATTCTATTGCAGTAGCAAAACATGTAGATTCACTTCTTTGGCACCAGAGGCTCGGCCCCATGAGAGAGAAATGCTTGACGTCGCTGTTATCTAGAGGAAAGATTCTAGGATTGAAATCTGTTGACTTGGAGTTTTGTGAAGATTCTGTTTATAGCAAGCATAAAAAATCAATTTCTCAAGAAGTGAGAGATCTGAGATCTCAGAAGTTGGAGCTAGTTCATACAGATGTATGGGAGCTGACCCTGTCTCTTCTCTTGGAGGAGCCACCTATATTATCACATTTATAAACGATCATACAAGGAAGGTATGCGTTATTTTTTGAAGCAAAAATATGACGTATTACTATATTCAAGAAATGATTAGCCTTGGTGGAGAATGAAATGAGTTTGAAGCTTAAATGCTTGAGATTAGACAATGGTGGAGAATATTGTGACAATGAGTTCAAAGAGTTTCGTGCTTTAAATAAAATCAGGTGGGGGTATTTATTGTTTCGGAAACACCTCAATAAAATGGTGTTGCAGAATTTATGAACAAAAACATCACAAAATGTGCTAGGAGCATGAGGATACATGTAGGATTATCAAAGTCATTTTGGGCAGAGGCAATAAATTTAGCAGCTTATCTGATTAATCGGGGGCCGTCAGTTCCTTTGAAAGAAAGAATACCTGTTGAGGCATGGAGTAGGAAAGGGGTGAAATTAAATCACCTGAAGGTATTTGGCTGCTCATCTAAGTACATCTTGATGCAGGTTCCAGGAGCAAGCTTGATTCAAAAGCAATTAAGTGCACATTTATAGTTTATGGAGCGGAAGAATTTGGATATAAATTCTAGGATTATCAGAATCGAAAAATCACCAGGAGCAGGGACATCACATTCAATAAGAAAGAGATGTACAAGGACTGGAATGGAGTACATAAAATATATAATAAGCTTCAGATGATGCATCAAAGTACTTTAAAGTTGAAGACATCAATGCGTAGGTACAACAAGATACTCATGATGACGAATGACAGACAATTCATCAGATAATTGCTACTGAACTAAGATCTACCATAATTATTAGACCACCAGAGAGATGTTCTCCTTCATTGTTTTATCTGTTGCTAACGGATGTTAGTGAACCAGAGTGTTCTGAAGAGGCATTGTAGTGTGTGATTTAAGTAAGTGGGAGCTAGACATAGATGATGAGATGAAGGAATAATCTAATGGAAGCAAAAGCATGGGGTGGACTACAACGAAATCTTTGCTCCAATAGTTAAGATAACTACTCTCAGAGTAGTGCTGATTATTGTGGCAGTGGAAAATCTGCATCTGGAGCATATGGACGTAAAAAGACTGCTTTTCTACGTGGTGATCTGGAGGAGGAACTGTACATGGTGCAACTGCAAGGGTTTGTGACCAAAAGGAAAGAAGTGCTTGTTTGTATGCTCAAGTAAAACCTATGAAGCAAGTGCCAAGATAGTGGTATAGAAGATTTGACAAGTTTATGTCAGATACGAGGTACACAGTGGATACTCAAATATTTGAGGGGTATAGTGGACAAAGCACTTTGCTTTGGGAAATCCAACATAGAGCTATACAGATAGTCTCTGATTTAGTTAGAGATATTAATAGCAAGAGGAGTGTAACGACCCCAATAATTGGATAGAAGATTAATCCAAAGATTGAGATGTTATTTTAGCACTCAACACTCGATTTGAAGAAAATAAATCAAATATGGATGCTAAGTGGCCAAATCACTTTATGAGTAGTTGTTAAGTTAAAATAAACTATATAATTTAAATGCAATGAAAGATTATACATGATATGGAGATACATGTAAATACAACATTGCAAGTATTTATAATACAAGCAATTAGAATAATCCACTCATTTATCTTAAGCAGTTACAAACATAGAAAATACAACACAGATTAATAAGTGTAGGCAAAATTAACTTAAATAAACTCAAGCAGTTTATAATCTAATTATTATAAACCTTTTAAAAGTAAGAGTAGAGGATAGTAAATAGATCACTCTCTCATTTCAAAACAAAATACAAGTAAACAGTCTAAAATTTAAGCGGAAGCAAAATTCTTTAAAAGCCCTTCAAGCACTTAGACCCGCATTACCTGAATCAAAGAGCTCTTGATTTATCATATTTTAGTATTTAAATATGATAGGGCAAAGCCAAAGAAAAGAAAAGTGTAGTTAGACTAACAGTCTAAGCACATTTTAAAATTGACGATGTATTTAAATTAATAAGATATCACAAATATAATTTATAATTTAAAGTAAGCAGCGGAGCTATAAAAATTGTAAAGTATGAAAAAAAGAATTAAACATAACTGTAAAGAAGACAGTATGGAATAAGTTAAGTAAAAATACTTACTTGTATATAAGTCCTAGTCTGTATCCAAAATTGGTAAGGGAAAAGCATCCTAAAGGTTATAAACTACTATGTGTATTTAAGTAAATTAAATGAAAGTGGTATATGTTCAATGAAATTTATGCTGAGTAAGCAAATGAAATACAGTGAAGCATTAAATAAAATTAAGCAACATACACTGTATTTAAATTAAACTGAAGTAAGCAATACACAATACTGAAAATAGAGAGTATAAAGCAAAGGAAATAAAGAAGTATCTTAGATTCTTGATCTAAGATAAACATAGCCTAGGACTATGAAAAGTAAGCATAACTAAATAGTTATTAAGAGATCTTACAATCAATAAGATTGTAAAAGAATTCTTATATTATTAGTTAAAGTTGTATATAGAAGCTATCTCATTCTGCGGGGGTACACAACAGAATGGGGCGAGGAGTTAAGCACGTCTGCCTAACTAGATACAGTGGGGAGGTCGAACATTCACATTTACCCTCTCTAAAATGTGAAGTCCTATTGGAAGCACTATCTTTCTTATTCAATATTTGCCATAAGGTATTCCCCTTAAAATTTTATGAAAATTTTTATTTATGCACAATGATCTTGAATGAATATTCAAGGGAAGAGGCTCAAAACTAGGCAAGCATTCAATAAATTTCAATAATTGTAAAGTATGTGATATTCTTTTATTATCTAAACTTTAATAATCTACTTAATTATTGGAGCTAATTGAGCTCCATGATGACTTATAAGTATTGACCCTTAAGTCAATTGTTAATAAAAGTAGAAGGAAGATAAGTTTGGAAAATAGTATTTTCATATAATTGAAGTTCATTTTATACTAGTCCTAAATTAATCAAATCAAATAGATTTAAGATTAAAGTTTAAGGAAACTAGTAAGAAAGAAAAAAAATGTTTATAGATTTCTAAATTAATGAAAGTATAAGCTAAAGAATATTCTAATAGCTATACTTATTTAACTTGTAAATAAACAAGTATCAACTCAATTAAATCATGAAAATATTTAAGATTAATTGATATTGAATATTTGGAGCTAATAAAAGAGATAGATTATACTTTACTTAAATAATTCAACTTTTATTGTAGGAAATTAGAAATTTAAAGGCTTATCTAAAGCTTGTAAGGAAACTATTACTCTCAATCTAATTGATTGAGAGCTAATGTGTGATGACCCATGTTAGGTTGATAATAACCAAACTAACATCGGATGCATCTTTCTGCATGATCATATTGACAGTTAGGTAAATAGCAGTTAAACAAACATTCAAGCCATTCAAATATAGGAAATAACATTCATTCAATTTAAAATAAATAATACAATGTCCAGAATTTTATTACATGGCTACAAAATAAATAGATATCCCTTGAAAGGGCAGTTATTTTCCCGTGCTATGCCTCTAGATTATATCAACCGCCTCCAGCTGTATTTGATATGGCATTATAAGAATAATGCCTTAGTGCACATTCTAAATACAAAGAATATTAAAAATATACTTAAAGCATAGCGGAAGGCAAAGAAAAATGAGATAACATTTGCAGGAAAATACAGTGTATTTCAAATAAAAGATGATTATGTTACCTGCAATAATAAATGTTCTGTTCATATGCCAAATGTCAAAAAAAAAGGCAATAATAGCGTATATTTATGTCTATGATATCATGAAGCAATAATAATATAAATTCATGTTTATGTTTATGTCTATGATATCATGAAGCAATAATAGAAGTTCTGTTGGGCAAAACCAGAACCATGAGGCTGGGTTCATATACATTTAAGCATAAACCTTCACCTAAACCCCCTTAAGGGCCTCAGATGGCAACGTGCATTTAGGCAACCTTCACCTGTGCCTCCCTCAAAGGCTCCAGATGGCACCCTTATAGCTCCCGAGGACTAGCCCCGCCCCTAACCTATTTATGCTCCGTTTCGGAACCTTTCTTGCAACATTCACAAAACACATAAACATCATTCAATTTCTCTTACATTATTTGTAGTAAGAATAACGTATTAAATATAAAATAGGTTCAAAGCGATGCATAAGCAGCAAATGATAGTAAGAAGTATAAAGATAATATCCAGTGTACCTTTTGTGTTTGACTTAACAAAAAGATTTACTCGCAAACTTGATGGATCTGCAAAAATTATGATTGGAATTCTATTAAATTTTGAAAGTAAGGTTTTGCATTTCAATGAATCTTATTTACTCAGCATATCTACTTAACTTAGCCTTTTGTAATAGTATCTATTACCTAATGTTTGGGTATTTAAGTGAATATAATTCTATAAATTCGTTATAATCATCCTGTTGATGAATCCATATACAAAAAGCTTTTAAATAACATTTCTATACTTGGCTCTACCTCGATTAACTTTATTAAGGAAGCTTAAGATCTATGCCTACATATCTTATGGCATTTGATTAGATTATAGATAATATATGTGAAATTAAACTTGTGTAAATAGAAATAGATGCAACAAATCAATATGTGAATCAGACAAGTTCTAGGTTTAGTAAGGTAAGTTCAGTAAGTAATTGATTTAGATCTCATAATAAATTTACTTAAGAGTTCTAAAGTTGGTGGTTTAGGGTTTTAAAACATGACTAATATTATGTCGCATATTTCAATTGATCGGAACAAAATTAATTTTACTACCAATCTATTGAATTCAGGATTAATAAAAAGAAATGCTCAAATTCATTATATCGAATTCTAAATTCCTAAATAATCTTTATTATTATTGTTATTACATATATACATATATAAATATATATATATATATATAAATATATATATATATATATAAATATATATATATATATAAATATATGTATAGTGTTATATATATACATTTATATATATTTATATATATATATATGTATATATATAACATATATATACATATATATTTCTATATATAGACACGTATGCGTTTCCTTTTCCTAAGAGATTCGATAGACGCCTTACCTTAGCCGAGCGCAGAGAAGTCGATGCAAGGGGCCGACGTAGGATTTGGCGCAGAATCGATGCGATACGCAGAGGGAGTTGGCACTGGAAGAGGTCGAGCTGAGCGGGTCGGAGCTGCGTCGACTGGATGAGAGCTACACGAGCAGTGGTCGAGTGTTACGGACTCCTGATGTCTGTCTCTTGGTACCGCAAAGGGAGGGGAATCGAGTGGCTCTCAGGATGCAGTCTGTCGGCTCAGGTAAGCTTCTTACGAAAGAGATGGAGAGGTGAGTGGAGTTGTGAGAAATCGAGGGTTTTCTGGTGCTTAAGTAGAGCGTGCATATGTAACGCACGCACGCCCCTTACGACGGGGGTTACTGACTGGGCTCATGTGTCCTTCCAAAATCGTCGGCTCCTCCATGCGTTACTCGCAGGCAGGGGAAAAATGTACCGACGCTTTCTGAAAACAATCCATCTGTTTCAATTGATTTCGCTTAATTAATGCTTAACTAAATTGAGTATAGCCTTAATTTCTATTCCAGCTTTTAATTTTGAAAAATTTCTTAAAAAAACTATTTTAGCGGGAGATTTTAACGGTAAACTGAAATTGTGGAAGATTTTAGCGAATCGGGAATTCAACATTTACCTAATAATGACCTAGGGTCATTACAAACTCCCCAACTTAAAAATAATGTCGTCCTTAATATTTCACCGTAATAGAAAATATTTAGTTGAATGCAAAAAGATTTAATTAAGATTACCTGAGTTCTGAAAGAGTCCGGGATATTCTTTTCTCATATCCTCTTCTCTTTCCCACGTTGCTTCCTTGGCGCTGTGACATTTCCATTGCACTTTGACCATATGAATGGTTCTCTTTCTTAACCGGCGGTTATCTTGTTTTATAATTTGGTCTGGTTCTTCTACATAGGTCAGATCTGACTGAATCACTGTTCCGGGGGCTACTAGTTGATGAGATGGTTCTTGTAGACACTTACGCAAGGATGATACATGGAACACATCATGTACTCTAGAAAAATCCTCAGGTAGTTTCAAACGGTAAGCAGAGTTCCCTATTCGGGTGATGATCTCAAATGGTCCCACATAATGCGGGCTCAACTTTCCTGATATGCCAAATCGGTATACTCCTTTCATTGGGCTTACCTTTAAATAAGCAAAATCTCCTACCTAGAATTCTAGCATTCTATGTCTCAAATCGTGGTATTTCTTTTGGCGGTCATGGGCTGCAGTTATCCTTAATTTTATTATTGAATCTTCTTATTAGTTTCTTCAACAAGATCGGATCCATAAATTTGGACATCTTCAATTTTTGACCAGGATAGAGGTGTAAGACACTTTCTTCCGTACAGAGCTTCGTAGGGCGCCATTCCAATACTGGCCTGATGACTGTTATTATAAGCAAATTCAACCAATGGCAAGTGTTCTTCCCAATTCCCGTTGAAGTCTAGTATGCAAAGTCTCAAGAGATCCTCTAGCACTTGATTAACTCTTTCAGTTTGTCCATCAGTTTGAGGATGAAAAGCAGTGTGCTCATTGCAAGGTTAGTGCCCAAATCAAGATGTAAGCTTTCCAAAATCGAGAAAATGGTCCAAATTTTTTAGACAAAAAAGGAAAAACGTACCGACGCTTTCTTAAAACAATCCATCTGTTTCAATTGATTCCGCTTAATTAATGCTTAACTAAATTGAGTATAGCCTTAATTTCTATTCCAGTTTTTAATTTTGAAAAACTTCTTAAAAAAGCTATTTTAGCGGGAGATTTTAACGGTAAACTGAAATTGTGGGAGATTTTAGCGAATCGGGAATTCAACATTTACCTAATAATGACCTAGGGTCATTACATAATGTTCTAAAATGAACAATTGAAATTGATACTTATAATTGAAGTTAGTACTTTCAATTGAAGTGAATAATTACAATCCTAGATATGAAACTCTAGATATCTTATAAGTAATTAACATGTGAAAATATCTAATATTGTTCTTAAAAATTCTAAGTCTTAAAGTTCTTAGAAATTTTGGCAGAGTCTCCTTTGTATTTGTTTAAATAAATAATTACAAAAATAATATATAAGTCAATTCATTGACTATTTTCAGTTCTAAAATAGAGTTCAATCCATTATATAGGGATTGCTCATTTTCAATTCTAAAATAGAGTTCAATTCATTCCATATGATTGCTCATTTCTAATTTTAAAATAATTTTGATAATTATAAAGAACAGCAATTTATAAGTCAATCCATTGATTATTTCCAGTTCTAATAATTTCAGGTGATAAAATCAAACGAAACAGTTTACTAACCTATGATTCATACATCCTATATCAAACACCTATGGAATCAATGAGAGATGCAGAATTAATTTAGTAATTTATAGGGGCGGCATCATTTGGCTTATTATGCCCTAAGACAATAGAATTTAGTGCAGCATTTCATTTAATACTAATTTATAACTCAACTTGCAAAGAATAACAGCATTGAAGTTAACATTTAAATATAAAAGAAACAAGAATCATTTAAATTGGATTCTAACACCGCATTTGATTCTTTAAATACATTTAATGATAGAAGTTAATTTAATACAATTAATGTATTTGTCATGATCCAATGATTCTTTCATTTATATAATTAGTCACATTGTTTTTTTTTTAAAATAAAAGAGGTGACAACATTTAGATTCTTTTGATCTTATTGATTTTTAGTTTAGAATTAAATGGCAATATAGAATTCTCAGTTATACATGGCAACATTTAACTTATACAAAATTGATGGGAACATATGATTCTATAAAAAAATAATATTGATGCTCATATAATCTATTAGCAGCTCTTGTATCTCATAATTAGATGGCAATAATTGATTCTCATATACAATTGATAGCAGCAATTGATCTTATACCTAGCATAATTGATAGCGTTTGGATCTCCTAAAATACATAGCAGCATGTGAATTTCATAGTTTAAATGGCAGTATTTGAAATTCCTAAAATACATGACAGCATTTATATCTTACAAAGTAAATGACAGCATTTGGATCTCCTAATGAAAAGACAACATTTATTTCTATATGTTGAGAGGAATGACATGACAATCTTTTAGACTGGATCCTTCAAACAAGATTATAATAAGATAACTAAATGCAAAATGTTTGATTCTATAACAGCATATTGTAACGCTGATTGACAAAGAAACAAAAAAAAAAAAAAAATATATATATATATATATATATATATATATATTTCAGGATAAAATGTCATCTTCAGAATAATTAGCATACAATGTCATTTACAAGATTACTTAATAAAAACATGCCACATAGGCACAAACACATGCAAGTTGTTGATGTAAGTTCCACATGATTAAATAACAATTATCTTGGATCGTAAAAATAGAAAATCAGTTCGTTTTGATTTTTCTATTTTCCATTTAATGGATCTAAAGGAAAAGAAAATTCCTAAAGCAAGTTTAAATCGAGTCCTCAACTCAAAATCCTAAAAATATTATCCCTAAGAGTACTCCTAATGTCCACGGATCAAGAGTTAGGAACCATTCATATGGCGAAAACAAAAATTTTAAAATAAAATTGAATTCAACTCAATGAGATCAGGTTCGACTGATAAAAAAAATCGGATATGTAGAATACAGTGAAACATTACATACATTATGTAAAACAGATTTCAAGTAAACTTAACAAAAGAAAAGTTTTAGATATTCAAGAATGTAGGAATATCCAGAAATTTACTCGTTTTGATTTCCTAGGAGATCAATCTAGGAACGAATATGATAGCAGAGTAGTAGAGAAAGTTAAAGGATTTGAAGGTAAGTACCTGAAGATTTACGGTCTTTCTTACGCGCCTTCGAATCGCAATCCAAGCGGTGAGTGAGGCTTTCTTCGGCTTCTTGCGGACGTCTTGGGATGCGCCAGCAGCTCGAGCTCTCAGCGGCTATTGAGGATGATGAAAAAGAAAAGTGGAAAGTTGCCTTCTTCGACTACTAGAGAGGACCGGCTTCCTTTCTGCCCGTGACTGTAGGTGCGGGTATCAGCGCCCGATCAAGAGGGAAAGAAGATAGACAACGCCTTTAATAGCTGTTCGATTCTCTCTTTAATCCGACGGTCTGAGTAGCTTGAGCTCGTGGATTGTCTTAGAACCGTTGGATGTAGGGTAAACAGGGTCTACGGCTCAGATCGTGGTGCATCGTTATCCCGTGTGTTGCCTTGCACACGGGATCCGTGCGAGAATGGAAAAGCCGTTGTTTTAAACAAAGAAATAGAATATATATATATATATATATATAGTTATTTACTTTTAAAAACTTATTTAATTATTTCAATTTAAAAGGGTTGTTACAAGGAGCACTGCAAAATGTGTTTACACTTGGTAGTGCTGCGGTGAGTTGGATCTCAATGCTACAAACTATAGTAGCCTTATCTACTACTGAGGTAGAGTATGTTGCGATCCCTTAGGAGAGTAAGGAGACGATCTGGTTGAAGAGCTTTCTGGCTGAGTTGGGCAAGGAGCAAGAGGATGTGAGACTACATACTGACAATATGAGTGCCATCTATCTTGCTAACAACGCAACCTTTCATGCCAGGACGAAGCATATTCAATTGAGGTACCACTTCATCTGGCCACTGTTGGAAGACGGTCAGTTGGCATTTTAGAAGATTCACACATCAAAGAATCCAATTGAGATGCATACGAAGGCTGTAACAGTGGAGAAAGTGAAGCTATGTGCTGGTCAGTTGGCCTCGACGCGTGATAAGAGGGTGGGGTGAGCCACACCACGTCCTTTTGCAAGGATGGAAGCAAGGTTGGAGAAGATCCAAGTTTGAAGATGGAACGATCCTAATAGGTCTCAAAGTGGGAGATTGTTGGGATGTGAAGACCATTTAGATCATCCGTGGAGGTGCCAATGAAGTTCTGGTGGATTTTCTGGGAGGTCTGGGGTGTTCCGAGACAAGTTAGGGAAAATTTAGGCGCTTCGGAGTTCCCTGCAGCCCCTGAACCTGAGGGCTAGGCGCCTAGGTGCCCCTATAGCATGGGAACCGAGGGCTAGACGCTTAGGCGCCCGCCAAATAGAGGCAAGGGCGCCTAGGCACGTCCTGGCGCCCGTGGAACAGGCCAGACCAAGCCTGGGTCGCCCAGGCTCCTTCAGAAATCCTGTCACGAGTTTTGGCCATGCACTAAGTAATTTTATAGGTATCTGGGTCTTTTAGTTTTATTTGGGGCTTGGGTATTTAAAGAATATATGTGAGGGATGTTTCCTAAGTTGAACCCTAATCTATTGGAGGTTGTGACTGCTGCTAACATCCTTTTACCCTAGAGTGAGAGCAAGAACTTCTAGGAGAAGAAATCGATCAAGAGGTTTTGGAAGTAGTGGTAGATCCTTCTTGCTCTTGTGATGGTGATACTATCTGTAACTCTATAATCCTATTACTTTTCATAGTGAATTTTCTCTAGTGGCGTGGCTCCGTAGTTTTTTCCATTCTGAGTTTTTCACGTAAATCTCTGTCTTCGATAACACCAACGTAAACCCTTTATGTTCATCCTCATTTTCTATAACAAATATATGTCTAAAGCTTCATAATAAAGAGAACCTTACGTGGGTGTAATGCAAGCTCCCAAACAAGCCCCACAGTCAGCCCTCCAGTTGAAATTGCAGATCATAAATGCTCTTGGAAAGTTGGTGCACATCCATTTTTCTATACCAAGAAATGGTAGTCCCATCGGATAGCAGAATTGGATCAAGTTTAATAACTTCACAAAAATGTCCATTACCCCCAACAAAGAATTCACCAAACAAGAGAATCATTAAAATGTAAAACTTAACAATTTTGTGCCCATATTTATGAGCCATGTTTTTCACCCAAAGCAGCTCCTCACTTTGGCAAAGTTGAAAGTATGTCTTGCGTCAAGAGCCTTCTTCCAGAAAGTAAGTTGATGAACACTTTATCTGTCAACTTCCTTAGACTTACACCTCAGCCCTTTTCAAGTATGGAGGACGTTATCCTTTGATTCACACCAACGAAAGTTTCTCATGAACTTTTTGATAACTAGAAAAGTAATGTCTGGAGTAGCAGCATATATCATTTTATTTAGCAGAATTGCTTCAATCACCAAATTAATAAGACAAATCTGACCAACCATGGATAGATGCCCAGTTTGCCAACCCATTAAACGGCTCCCAACAGAGTTCAAAAGATCAGAAAAATCACTTTTGGATGGAAAATTGCCAGTGAGGGAGATGCCCAAGTACTCAAACTTAAAATTCAGTAAGTTTGAGTAGTAGAAAGGATTTTCGAGCAAAGGATGAGAAGGTGGTAGAGGGAAGCTTTTTCTTAATCCACGCTTCGCCATGATCAAACTAATCCTTTTTTCATTGGCAAAGAAGCTGAATTTGAGGGCAGGAATGCATTGCATCACCCAAGGAAGGAAGCTGAATTTGAGGGCAGGAATGCATTGCGTCACCCAAGGAAGGAAGCTGAATTTGTGAAGCACTGATTCCAAACATTTCCATTCCATTATAGCTTAAGCTTGCTTCATTTCTATCTTCAATGCCAACATGCCTTGAGTTGAAGGATAATTGTAAACTCTAGAAGCAATCTCTTTCACTAGAAGACAATGATCACCATTGCATCTCCGAGCAAAACAGCACCCTGGTCTCTTATGACGATTTTTGTAAGGATAACTTCAAGTTGTTCACCAATATATTAGCAATAATTTTAGACGATATAGAGTTGAGGCGGATAGGTTTGAATTTTGCAATTTTGAAGCACCGACACATTTGGGAATTAACACAACTAAGGTGTCCTTCCATTCTTATGGCATACAATTCAAATCAAAGAAGTCCCTGATTGCATCTAAAGTGTTGGAGCCCACAATCTTCTAATAACCTTTAAAGGAGTCATAATCCCATCCTTTCCTATCTTTTTATTTTGACCCAAATCCCAAATCACATTCCATATCTTTTCATCCACAGTAGGTTTATCAAGCTTACAATGATTATATCAAAGGAGCCGTTGCTGGAGTTAGCATTTTAGTTTCTTATTGTCGGATTACCCTTGGTAGATTGTTGAACGCGTACATTAATTTGATTTTTTGTGTTGATTTTTTTGCCTAATCTTACCTTTTAGTACATAATTCTTTGAACGCAAAATTAAATTTTATTTTATTGTAGTCTTTTCCTTCTTTTAATTCTAACCAGCCTATTATACTTGTGTTAATTATACTTGACTTTTTTCAACTTGTAAATATTCCTGATAGAACTTCAAATACTTGTAAAATTTTGTTGATTATTATAAAAACATAAATATGTTGTTGCGGCTAATGGGATAAAACATGTACTGCCGAGCTTCAAACCAAGTTAGAAGCCAGCGCCGACCAGAGGAAAAAGTTCAGATGGCCGCAGAAGTAAATCCCATAGGCTGTAATTTGGTGGTTCTGAATATCTAAAGCTGTGGTTTTGCATTCCTAGCTGATAACTAAAAGAGATATCTCATTGGCCTTCACAAATATATCATGTCCATTACAGCAAAATATAAATATAAATTATACATGATTACAAAATTCTTACTGCTTCATGCGATATTTGTGATGACATAAGCACCATTCCCATCATAGATACCGTGTTTGAGTTATTAATTCAGACGTAAATAAAAGCAAAAAATATAAGATGATTTTTCAATCTTTAAATCTGGAATGTTCATAAAGCTGAAGTGTGAATAAAATATTACCATCCATGTAAATAATGCATCATTATAATGCCATATTTCTCAAAGATGTTAAGCACGAAGTTATCTTTTTTCTTTATTTTTTTGGCTGGGGGAGCTGTTGGGAGCTGTTTAAACAAATTATACTTTTTATTTTCGTTTTTATGTATTACAGTTATGTTCATACAAGCATGTCTCAGATATGTTTTGCATATGATGTGCCCTAACATATAAGGCCAGCCCTTAAATGTCAATTCTGCTGATTGCTATCTTAATATCCCTTTAATTTTTAAATGCTGCTTATTCAATATAATATATTTTCAGGTTCAAGCATTAGCTGCTGAAGTAAAATCCTTGCAAGAAGACAAAGAAAACCTCCGGTTGAATCTTCAGAGCGCTGAAGAGGAGGTTTGAAATGAGCTGCAAATTAGCTTATATATATACTTTTGTTATGAATAAACAGTGCTAGCCTTAACAGTGCCATGCTGCCCGCAAACTCACCCCAAATCCTCCAAAAAATTATTCACCAGCAATATGATTATGTGTTGTGCTAATCTCCTTCTCACATCAAGGATTGCCAACACATAGAGACCTATTTTTTGGTAGGAATTGGAGAAGTGAAGCAGCCTTTTCTTAAATTTAGTTCTCATTATTCCTTCTCTCACCACTTCATTTAATGTTGAAGGTGAAATTATTGTTTGAGGTCAACAGATTGCTGGATGAAGAGAACAAGCGGTTGCTGAAGAAACTACAAAAAGACACTCTACAACATGGATCTGACAGCAAGCCATATGTAACCAATGATTCTAGTTCCACAGTAAGTAGAAGCTGAACATGAACGGTGATATATTCTTGTTTGGCATTGAGATAATTGCTTCCCCTTATTATCTCTTTTAATTAGAAAAAAAATTTAACTCATTATGAAATTTAGTTTATTAATTAATCAGCTGAAAAAAAAGTATTCATCTCCAACTTAAATTGAATTCAAATATTCATTGTATGAAATATGTTTTTTTGTAGTACAGATTTTAAGCGTTTTAGAATAAAACACATGCATGCTCCCTAGGATGAGTGTTGTACCATGTGATTTAATAGAAATTACATAATTAAAATGAACTGTTCATGGATGTGCTATGAACTGCTAACCGTTTAGAATGATGGGAACTCTTATCATCACAAATTTATGTCATTTATTTGTGTATTTATTATATTTGAAATTTAAAGTTGAACTTTCTTCTTACTAATTCGTAATCATATGTAATCGACTAAAAATCACTTTAGATTTAAATCACTAAACCGTGTGAGACAATGCTAGTAGTATATGATTATATGATAAAAGGATCACATTCTTTTAAGAGAATCAATATATCTTTCTCCGCCTATTATATATATATATATATTAAATCTAATGTATTTTATATATGCAATAAGAATAATACTATAGACTAGATTAGTGATCTTGTACCGAGAATTAAGAAAATAAAGGAAAAAAAATAAAAGTCAAAACGGTCATTAATTTCCCCCTAAGAAATCCTAACCAAGAATCTCATATGATGTGTTGAATGAACTAATCACTTCATCGCCTTGAGTTGTAAATCCTGTGCGTTTAAGATAGTAAATCTCGTAATTAGTTGACTGTGATTACGTAAAGACAACATGCATAAGTCATAGCATTAACTTAATGATTAAATTATTTACTTATCTATGATTATAATAACAGTCCTTACCACCTATAGTCATTGAAGCCAGCAGCTCGAAAGAAATATCTCGGGTTTCCTCAATGAGGAACCCTAATATTAAAAATAGTGAACTAATAGAAATTTCGTTGAATGAAAATGATCTAAACAAATGAACCATACCATCTGCAGAGAAAAACATGATCTATAAGATCGGAACATTCGATTTCAAAGGAAAATCTTCTATCAAAACGGTATAACAGATAATAACTATTGATAATAATGAAAAAACTATATGTTTATTTTCTGAAAATGATATTCAGGAGTATAAGAATAAATACAAATTTATTCATATTGGATTAAATACAAATAACATTCAAACCTTTAATTCTTAAAGGATAAAATGCTTCAGTATTAGTATGTCTCAGAGATGGATGATACTTGAACTGGGCTCAACACTAATGGGAGTAGTTGTGACTAGTTTATGTCATGGACCGATATATTTTTAATACCTATCCAAATTTTAGCTTATTTCTATCTGATATAAATTTATTTGAAGCCAATAAGCTACTTATAAAATTGCATGGCTATGATTTCATGCAAGATTCCAAAAGTATAGCTTTATTATACAAGATACATTTTGAAGTAATGAATACTCTAAAATCTAATATTCGAAACCTTAATATATCAGCAGATAGAACTGTAATGATCGAAACAAATTTAATGGCATCACACATAGCCACTATTAAGGTCATTAAATGGAATGAAGTAACATTCCCTGAACAATGGATTTTACCCACGACCATTTTGCCTAAACCAATAATAAATCAAGATATCGAACATATGTACCAAAATGATGATAGAGATGTTCAATTAACCATTCAGAAGATCCTAGAATAAGCATTCCATCTACAACTATTCCATCAGAAACATCCACTAACCATGAAACTCCCATGGAAAATGATAATATTGAACCTCCAATAGAAAACATTAGTCTCAGATAATAACATTTTACATCCAACTTATAAAGGAGAAACTTATCCTTCTTTCCAATCCGAACTAAATTTTAGTGTTAGGCTGGAACTAGTGGCTTAGGTAGGCAGAGAAGTACGTATATATACTTTTTCAGGCTAGTTGAGAAGCTTTCACTAGATGAAACTAGTGTAGTGGTTCTCTATTCTTTCCCAGTCTTCTTGATGGATTATGAACCAGAAATCAACATTAGAAAATTTGCAAATGCAAATTTTCAACTAAATAAATATAAAAATTTTAGAAAATGGTATAGAAAAACATTCTCTAAAATTCAGAGAAACGTAATTGTTGAAAATTATCACCAATATCTAAAAAGAAAAAATGATTTAGGAAAGCCAGCTGTTCCTTTCGTAACTTGGTTTACAAAAACTTTCACTCAACAAATAAACATGATCCAAAGAGATTGGAAAACCACAAAAGGAGAAATTATAAAATCAATATATCCCCCTTCACTACACATAATTACAGAAAATAGTAATTTAGAAATACAAGCCTACAAACATGTTTGGGCAGTTATTATCAAACAATTGAATTTCACAAATAGTACCCTAGAAATTATTACAAGTCATCTTTTCTCATTGGAAAAGAAAGTGGAACAATTACACAAAGAAAATAAAAAGAAGAACGTAGACAAAGAAATCAACAATAATCAGAGATCATCCGTCTCTAAAACCCCCTTCCAATATTACAAACTACAATTTAGGATCAACATTTGCAGAAATGGATGATTTAATCAATAGGATTAAAGGTAAAAACATACAAACATTAGAAAATGATTCTGAATTTTTGGATTCAGAAGAATTCACAGAAGAGACATCAGACAACAATTTTTTGAATTACAAAAAAAAGACAATCTAGAAATCAATCAAATAAATTATCCACCAAAATCGTTGGATAGACATTATTATAAAAGACCAACACCTGTTGGTGTCCTATTTGAGGAAAATGGCTTGCAATTACAAATAGCTTCAAATAATCAAAAACAATCTTCCACAAAAGATCTAAGACAGGAGATCTATGAAATTAAAAAGGAAATTTTAAAAATAAAAAACAAAACAGTTCGCAATCAATGAACGTTTATCTCGGATAGAATTCAATAAAGGAAAAGAAAAAATATAAGAAACAAATTCTGATTCTGAAAATAAATTTGAAATTGGAATGCTAAACACAATGCATAAATGGTTTATCTCAATTTCATTAATAATTAATAAAGAATTCGTAATTAACAAATTAATGACACTGGTAGATAGTGGTGCAGATGTAAACTGTATACAGGAAGGAATAATACCTTCCAAATACTTTCAGAAAACTACTCAAAGTCTAATATCTGCATGTGGTAATATAGAATGAAAATAGAATACAAACTCCCATCAGCCAATATTTGTAAAAAGGAATATTGTATCCCTACACCATTCCTATTGGTAAAATTTTTATCATATCATATTATAGGAACTCTGTTTCTATTCCAAATATTGCCAATCTCAAAAATAGATACTACAGGAATTTATTCTGATAAATTCGAAAAACAAATTGTTTTTTACTTTATATCTAACTCATAAGAAATATTAATTAATCAAATAGAAAAAATAAATCTAAAAGAAAAACAGATAATTTCTTAAATGAAGGAATCTACCTAAATTCAATAAAAGAAACAATAATATCAGAAAAGGTCAAAAAGAAAATTGAAGAATTTACAAACTTCTGAATGAAATTTGTGGGTGAAAACCCATTAGAATTCTAAGACAGAAAAACACGTGTTCTTCTACTATATGAAGAAAATTTCGAAGAAAGAATGATCCCGACAAAGGCTAGACCTTGTCAAATGAACAAAGAATACTTACAACTCTATGAAAAGGAAATCACAGAATTATTAAACAAAAAATTAATTAGAAAATCATACTCCCCTTGGAGTTGTACAACATTCTTTGTTATGAATACATGCAAAAAAGAAAGAGGAAAACCACGTTTGGTTATCAACTATAAACATCTTAACAAAGCATTACGATGGATTCGATACCCATTATCTAATAAACTAGATCTATTGAATAGATTACCAAAAGCAACAGTCTTCTCAAAATTTGATATGAAGTTTGGATATTAGCAAATCCAGATTAAAGAAGAAGATAGGCACTAAATTGCATTTATAGTACCTTTTGGACATTTTGAATGGAATGTAATGCCATTCGGTCTAAAAAATGCCCCATCAAAATTTCAAAATATTATGAATACTATCTTCTCAAAATATTCACAATATATAATAGTTTATATTGATGATGTATTAATCTACTCAAACTCAATTGATGAACAATTTAAACATTTAGAAATTTTCAAATGGTTAGCATTTAAAAATGGGCTAGTCATATCCGTCCCAAAATGAAACTCTTTAAAACAGAAATACGTTTCTTATGACATAATATAACAAACAGGATGATAATCCCAATAAATAGAAGTATCGAGTTTGCTTCAAAATTTCCCGATGAATTAAAAGATATTAAGCAACTCCAGAGATTTTTGGGAGCCCTAAATTATGTGGCAGATTTTTACAAAAATCTTCACCTTGACACAAGAATACTTCACGAATGACCTCCCCAATGGAACCATGAGCATACAAAAGCAGCACAACGAATTAAACAAAGAGTCAAATACCTCCCATGTTTAAACTTGGTAGAACCAAATATTTTCAAAATTGTTGAAACAGATGCATCCAATATAGGATTTGGAGGTATCCTAAAATAAAAACTAAATAAATTATCAAAAGAAGAATTAATTCGATTCCATTCAGGAAAATGGAATGACACCTAACAAAAATATTCTACAATAAAAAAAGGAAATGCTATCAATATTAAAATGAATTTTGAAAATTCCAAGATGATTTATTGAATAACAAATTCTTATTAAGGATCGATTGCTCTGCAGTTAAAAGCATAATAAAAAAGATTCTAAACATATATTTGCTAATTGGAAATCGCAATTGTCAATTTTTGACTTTGATATTAAATATATTTCTTCTGAGAGAAATCCTCTCCCTAACTTTTTAACTCGTGAATTTTTGTAGGGCGAATAAGGAGGGGAGCCTAGGTTACAATCCCAGGCAGGAAAAGAGTGCTGATTTCCCTCGTATCATCAAACATCAAATATCAAGTTTCTGAGGCCATGAAAAAAGTGTTTAGACCTCAATCTTCCCAAAAAACAAATATGGGGTCAATCTACAATCATATTTATATGATATAAAAATAGAAGAAGCATAAACTTTTTTTGAATCAAAACTTAAGACTAAAAAATATCTTAGGTGAAGAAAATTATAAATGAACTGCAAAAGAAATTTTTTGCATCTATTTGAAATAAATAATGAAGACCTAAATAAGGGAAATTTTTGGCAGATCAAAGAATGATACATGGGCTCGACAGCACTCCTAATGAAAGTAAACAATCAAGGGAAAGATGGGAACAAATCCTTTCTTCATTTGGATGTATAAACATATCTCATCACCAAATGAATGATGAAAATATTCATTCAATAATCCTCTTGGGGAATGATTTTAAATCAAAAGATAGATGAATCAATATCCCAGAGTGAAATAATTAAAGTTAACTACTGAGATTGTATCGAATGCATGATGAATGTCTTCATCCTCTTGAATAGAAAAAAAATGCCACACATGGCTATTCATCATGAATGTAGACATCCTAAACAATCCAATACCATTCTAGTTCTACAGATGGCGGGGAATATATGGATTAGAACTATCCATATTACCTGAAAAAATTAAAAATGAATATTTAAATTGGGTAGAATCTTATTTACCCCTCGAAAATACTAATAATTTAAGGAATGCAAAATACGAAATCCATTTCTTCTCCCAATGCCAAGTCCCTTGGATCTAGGGATGGAATCTACAATTTTCTTACGATGAGATAAATAACCTCTGTGTAACCAAAACACAATAGAGTTTAACGGTGGCAGAACATCCTTATTGATGACAAAATTAAACAAATTTTTGCAGTAATTAACCACAATAAAATCGTTATTCCAAAAGTCGGGAAAACAGAGAGATTGTCTCTCAAACTTTTTTGAAGATTTCAAGATAAAATATCATAATGAAAATGAAATACAAATAAAAGAACACGCCCAAAGAATGTGGGACAAACAGTTCAAAGAATTGTTTGACCAATTGGGCACAAGTTCCTCTGCAGGGACAGACGATGATGCCACAATGATAGACGATCAAGAGGATTAGGAGGATATACAATTCTCCCAATACGTAACCAACCTAAAGACGGCGGCCACCCCAGAAACGAAGGAAGCTCAGACTTCGTCTAGCAAGGGGAAAGAAATTGTCCCTGAAATACCAATACGACAAGAAGCTACTCCGTAAAGACTGGTAGGACCCACAAGCGACCCCACTACAGAATATTTTGAAGCCAGCATGGCCGACAAAGAATATTATTATTCCATCAACCAACAGGGAATATTACCACCAGCAAACAGCATACCTGCTCCACCAGCCGACAACATCTTATCGGTTGAGAATCTAAACAAAATTGTCACCATCTGCCAGCCAGGCCGAAGCTAGCAACCTTATCTTGGCATCCGCTTCTTATTTCTTTGCCCTCTTCTTTATAAATAAGGCCTCAATTGTATGAAATAGGTAAGCTTCTTTTTTAAATGATTTCTTTGTGTGCTGAGTTCTACTTCTGCATATTTTGCTTGAATTCTTCAGTCTTTAATCTTGTAAGTTTTATATTTTGTTGTTTTCTCTCGGGTTCGTATTTCTTCAATAAATTGGATTTAGAAGAAGAGCTTACCTATCTCATACAATTGAGGCCTTATTTATAAAAAAGAAGGTAGAGAAATAAGAAGCGGATGCCATGATAAGGTTGCTAGCTTCGGCCTGACTGGCGGATGGTGACCATTTTGTTTAGATTCTCAACCGATAAGATGTTGTTGGCTGGTGGAGTAGATAAGATGTTGTCAGCTGGTTGAATAGTAACATTCCTTGTCGGTTGGTGGAATATTAAATTCTTTGTCGACCATTTGAGCTTCAAAATATTTTGTGGTGGGGCCGCTTGCTGGTCCTACCAGTCTTTACGGAATAGCTTCTCGTTGTATTTATATTCCGGGGACAATTTCTTTCCCATCGTTGGACAAAGTCTGAGCTTCCTTCGTTTTTGGGTGGTCGCCGTCTTTAGGTTGGTCACGTATTGGGAGAGAATTGTATATCCTTCTGATCCTCTTGATCGCCTGCCATTGTGGCGTGATCGTCTGTCCTTGCAGAGGAGCTTGTGTTCGTTTGGGCAAACAATTCTTTGAACCGGCTGTCCCACATTATTTGGACGTGTTCTTTTATTGTATTTCATTTTCAAGAGGATATTTTCTCTTGAAATCCTTAAATAATTTTTTGAGAGAATCTCTGTTTTTATGGCTTTTGGAATAAGCATTTTATTTTGGTTAATTACTGCTAAAATATGTTTAATTTTGTCATCGATTAGGATGCTCTGCACCATCGAACTCTATGTGTTTTGGTTACACAAAAGTTATTTACCTCATTGCGGGAAAATTATAGATTCCATCCCTAGATCCAAGGGACTTGGCATTGAGAGAATAAATGGATTTCATATTCTTCATTACTTAATTCATTAGTATTTTTGAGGGATAAATAAGATTTTACCCAACTTGAATATTCATTTTTTATTTTTTTTCAAGTAATATGGATAGTTCTGATTCATATATTCCCCACCATCTGTAGAACTAGGATGGTATTGGATTGTTTAGGATGTTTACATTCATGATGAATAGTTATGGGTGGCATTTTTTGCTATTCAGGAGGATGATCATGCATTCTATATAGTCTCAGTACTTGACTTGATTATTTTGTTCTGGGATATTGATACATTTGTCTCTTGATTTAAAGTCATTCCCCAAGAGGATTGTTGAATTAATCTTTTTATTTGACGTTTACTATATATTATTTCATCATTCATTTGATGATGAGATATGTCTATACATCTAAGTGAAGAAAGGATTTGTTCCCATCTTTCCATTGATTGTTTACTTTTTATTGGGAGTGCTGTCGGACCCATTTATCATTCTTTGATATGCCATACATTTCCCTTATTTAGGTCTTCATTATTTATTTCAAATAGATGCAAAATTTTTGCTTTTGCAGTCCATTTATAATTTTCTTCAAATAAAACATCTTTTATTGTCATAAGTTTTGATTCAGAAGAAGTTGATGCTTCTTTGTTTTTATATCATATAAATATGATTGTAGATTGACCTTATTTGTTTTTTGGGAAGATTGAGGTATTGACCCTTTTTTCAGGGGCTCAGAACCTTGATGTTTGATGGTATGAGGGGCATCGGCCCTCTTTTCCTGCTTGGGATTGTAACCCAGGCTCCCTTCTTATTCGCCCTGCAAAAATTCATGAGTTAGAAAGTTTGGGAGAAAATTTCTCTTTGAAGAAATATGTTCTATATCAAAGTAAAAAATTGATAACTGTGACTACTGCCAATTTGGACATATATGTTTTCAAACTAAATTTTTTAATTATGATTTTAACTGCGGAGCAATCAATCCTTAATAAGAATATGTTATTCAGTAAATCATCTTGGAAATTGGAAATACATTTTAATATTGATAGCATTTCTTTTGAATTTTAATTTCTTATAACTTCATGATCTATTGCTCTTTTTTGTGCGAGGCTATGATCTTAGCAATGTACTTTCTTTTATATTAGTTCATTTCATCTAAAGTTTTCGTATTAATCTCTTAAGGGCTGTTTGGTTTGAAGAATAGTTTGAGTAAAGCATATTTTTTTCAGGTAAAGTGAGATTATATGTGTCTGGTTTGAAATAAAACAGGTGGAAAACTTTTATACTGTAACCCAATTTTGCCTTAATATATATGTAGGAACGCGGGAATCACGTTGAGCCTGAATCGGGCAAAAAATGAGATTACGGGGTTGAGCAGAGCAACGGAGCGAGTTTGCTTGTTCGAATGAACGGACAATTTCCGACGTCGTCTTTTCCGGCGAACCAGTTTGTTTGTCGTCTTCTTCGGTGAAAAAGTCGATATGAGCGTAACCGATTTAAACAAATGAATCGTTCGATTCGAATCTCCCGAACGATCATCGAATTAATTGCTCGAACGATTCGTCTGATCAAATCCCTAAAAAAAAAATTGTTTTGGGATAATCTTATCAATTAAGTTACAAGGGTTACCATACTTGACAAATTACTTCATTCCAAAAAGAGAAAGCCCACTTTTCAGCAAAAAAATTAGAGATAACCAAACAACTGTAAATAATCAAATTACACTGTAATTAAATTACTTTACACTCAGATTTTCTCAATCCAAACAGCTCCTAAAATACAATACTACTTCATCCTAATAATATTCACATCAAGATGTTGGCTAGCTCAACTAGCCTTAAAATCTGCTTAAATACGCAAATAGCAGCTTTGATTTCATCATTTTGTCATTGATTTGTGTTTTATTATTATAATAATCTTCTAATCCTGACCATCTTCAAAGTTTCTAATTATATCTTTTCTCAAGCAGAATAATATTGGTTTTTTGAACATGCTCATTTTGATCTTCTACAGGGGAAGCGCAAGTTAAGCCTATTGGAGGGCAGCCCTTGTGGTAAACATATTGACTTCAATTCTGAAGAACAATTAAGGCAACCGCTTACTCCTTTGCATCAAAATTCTCCACAGCCAAGCATCATGGTTGCTGCTGACTACTCTTAAAGCATGAGTTCATGATCAATTTTATTGTTCTTTTAGTGTTTGTTATATCCGGAAGATCAGAATTTTTTTGTTTACGCAATCATGCAAAAAAGAAAAAAAAAAGTCAAAAGTCCATCCATATGCTAATTCTTTTTCATATGGCATAATTTCTATTTCACTTGGATTCTGTTTAAAAGGATTTGTATCATATATGACATGTATCATACCATCAGCACAGCATATTTTCTACCCCTTTTTTAAAACTGTATCTGCGTAGATTAATTCTTTCACTTTATACTGCTGAAGTTCATGTCAAATTCTAACATTATTTTGGTGATTGAAAGTTTCATTGGGTACGCTATCCTTTTCATTATATACATGCATGTGAGGTCAGTAATTGCAAAAAAGAAAAGAGACGTTGGCTCAATCTTGCCGTGTGAGCTGGAATGTGCTTTTCTTATTGCACGCTTCCCTTGGCTCCTTTTGCTTCTTTTGCTTCTCCTTCATCCCCCAGTTGTATGGCATTATCATCTATTCTAAAGATGAGGTTTTAGAAGGATTCTTTCTTTGGAAGCATTGTAGGTGGGGTTTGTTGTGGTCAAACACTGCTCTTTCCCCGTGTTGAGAAGTTTTGTCGGCTCTTTGACCTTCTTTTCCTCACCGAGAGATGCTGCTGCCTCTTGCACTTTTCTTGTGCCAAATATGGCAATTCCATTTCTCTCAGGTGGTGAGTTTTTTTGGATTGCCCTTTTCTACTGAGGAGATGGTCATCGGATTTATGCCATATTTTGAATCCTTCTCCTCCATTCCCATCTGGGTAAAGTGTCCTAATGCTATACTCATTTTTTGAAATGAGTGTGGGCTCTTGTAAGCAGCTAATGTTATTGGTGTGCCTCTCTGTTTGCTCCATGGCCCAGCGTAGTAGTCACAAGGACAACCATTGGAAAGGTCCTGGTTTGCACGCTCTTTCCAATTCATATAGCTCTTAGAATTTATTCCACTTTCTGTTGCTTTTGTTTAAAGCAATTGACCTGGTGCTTGATATCCAGAAATAAGGCTATAGAAAATGTTTCCTTTGCCACCCAATGCTTAGGTAACGTTTAAATTGCCCCAAAATCGCTGACCGATGAAATTGCCTATTGCTTTGGTGAAGAACTTTTCCCGGAACGAGCATTGTTTGTCTCTACTACAACGCTGCGTCCTATATGTAATAAGGATTGAAGATTGTCGTCTTTAGATCAAAAGATCTGATTCGTTTCTTTAATTTTGTTACTCTATTGATGGATTAGGTATGCAGCTAGTTTTCATTCGAAGATTTTTATTTTCAATTTGCTTTGCTTATTGTTGTGAACTGAATTTCTTAGGTTATGCAGGTAGATTTGGGATTTGCGGGTTAGGGGCGGGTCGGGTCAACTTCACAAAGCTATTATGGTGTAGCAAACGGGTCGAGTTCAAAGGTTGTAACCTTCTTGTGCATTCACAGCATCTAAAGTTTTTTGAGTTGTTGAAGCTCAAACTGAAGGCCTGCCTCCTTCATGATACTTCTCGCATGCATCTGCTTTTTCTTAAAATGAATGCTATTGTGATAATTTTTTCTGGGGCCTCATCGGGAAGATTTTTGGTTCAATTGGAACAAATCTAAACTATCCTTCCGTCCCACCTCAATTCATGAGCGAATTGTTTATGGTAAGCTTGTGTTTGGTGATTGTCACTTTTTGATTTATGGTTTATGCTTCTAACTCTTAGAAGAGAAAAAAGCCTTTGGAGGCAAATCATGGATAACTTCACTGCTTTCTCTAATCCTAGGGTTGTTATAAGAGACTTCAATGCAAAAAGATTGTGGGTTGATCCAAAATTTTGGGAGATTATTACCTTTTAAAGATAGTTACTTTGAAGCTAGGTTCATGGAATTTCCAGCTTTGAGAACGACAGTTGATTTAGCAATTTGCTAAATAATCCCTTCTGAGATAATTTATGCAAGATTCTTTGAAGTTTTGAGTGGACTCTACTCTAAATTATTAAGTTATATGTCCTTCCTCAATCATCTGATCACTTCATCTTTTTAGCATCCATAGAGATTCATAAATGCTTTATGTTAAAGAATTATTGGTGCTCATTTTTTCATTTTTTTTATATTATTAATAAAATTTAGAGCACATTCTCTTATTAGTGATACATTCTTTGAATTCTTACAAATTATGAAACATGACAAACAAACGATCCTTCTTTCCTATTTGGGCTCTTGGAAGACTTCTCTCTGTTCAGCTTCTTCTTCACAATAGTAGAAGCTCTAAAAATTGGGGTTTCTTGAGTTGATAAAAAAAATAAAGTTCAATGGCTCACTCTTAAGGAGGAAAGTTTTCTTGATTATAGCCTCGCATGATCAGTAAGGCAGCATAAACTTCTTTGGAAACTTGGCTCAAGCTGTTATTTGTTATATTACTAAAAGTACTCAATTCATTGAAGATAAAATATGTCATCACTTAGTTGATTCTTTCTTGATGGATGGGTCTTTATTAATAGTGAAATTTTAAATTTTGGAAAATGAGATTTTAAGTCTATATCATGAGAAATTTGATTACCATTTGTATGCACAATATAGCTTAAAGCGTACTTAATACCATTTTAAGTCTAATCGTAAAAATAATATTATGTACACTTAGATTTGAAAAGGATTTTAGTTATGATGTCATCTATAATAATATATCAAATTGTCTGAGTGAGAAAGAAATTTCTTGACTTATAGAGTTATTTAATATCAATTTGAAAATTAAAAGTTGTAGATGAGTGAAGAAAGAAAATTATTATACTTATTTATAAGAATATAAGTGTTTCTCAAGATTGTACAAATTAAAGGATTTAAGTTGATGAATCCATACATTGAACTTTAAGAGAGTGATTGAATACATATTATAAGAAAATACTTGTATTTAATAAAATCAATCTGATTTTATGTCAAGTAGGCCTACCATGAAAATCATACATTAAGAGATTATTGGAAAAATTTAGAGAGAAAAAATAAGATCTTCATTTAAAGTGCTTGGAGAAGTTCTTTGAAAATTTTAGAGAGAATTTGAGTGATATCTATTAGTATTGTTACCGATACATACAATTGAGCGATATCGTACATTTGATTGCAAGGTCGCTTATCTAGTAACTTTTAAGTTATTATGGGATACATAAAAGCTATGATTTTAGTTTATATAATTTTGCTATGATTATCGATGTTTTTAATGAATACATTCAAGAGGAGGTTTCATGATGCTTAATATTGGCATATGACATTTTATTAATTTAAAAAATTATGAATAGAGTTAAGGAAAAACTAAAATTTTGGAGAACTGTTTTAAAATCATAAAGGTATATAGCTTTTAAGGACCAAGTGATCAAATCGAGTGAGATACAAGCACTTAATTAATTATTCAAAACAATGGTGAACTACAGAATGACATTATTAATTGAAGAGTCTAAGTTGATTGGAAGAAATGGATGTTGGCTAACAGATAAAATAGTCCATTTATAGCAATGTTGGAGTGACTTTAATATTTAATAATATTATAGAATATCATCATAGAGTGTTTGGGCATATTAAGCATCATTTGATGCTCTATTAGAAAAATTGAGTATATGAATTGTCTATGTTAAAAGAGGAAGACAAAATATATGAAAAGAAATCATTAGAAAAGATTTCTAATTGGAGTTTAAGGAGGGGCTTCTATTTGATCATGCACAATAAAAATATAAGATTTATGTAACTAACCCTATCTAGTGATACTAAGTCTTAATATATTCTTTTATGCATAATTGCAGAGTTATGCATTTGCTTATTGTTTATTTGCATTTTTTTAATTTTTTTGGGTACAATTTTAGTTCTTAAATTTTATTTGTAGTTCTTTAATTCTTATATTTATTTGGCGAATATGCAATTTATCATTAATTAGTGCCTATAAATGTGTATTTGATGGATTCAAGAATTTAAAACGATAGAAGAGATCGAGTTTAATATATTTTTTCATAATTTACCATACAATTTTTAATACTTTATTTCTTATAAATTTTGCAATGATTTCTTATGGCCATATTTTATTGATTTGTTCAAATATTTATTGGGTAAGACTAGCTGTAGAAGTTGATTTTGTAGGAGAAAGGCTGCTGAATAATATATCTAGGGATGAAGTTGCTCAAGATAAAGTTATCCTGTATTGACGGTAGCCAACAATGGCCAGCGAAGTTATCCGGTATTGACGGTAGCCAACAATGGCCAACGATAGCCAACGAAGTTATCTGGTATTCACGGTAGCCAACCACGGCCAACGATAGTCAACGAGCAGTCAGACGACAACTAATATCGACAATCTTTTCTTAGGTGAAGAGTAAGAGGTAAATACTGCTTTTATTAGGTTAACTACAAAAAATTCACTTATATTTTTATTAAAATTTTATATATATACTTAGCTTAGTTAAATGGTAATATGTAAGATGATAAAGCTTGGCTTCCCAAATGGTAGCCAAGCTAAAATCGCAGCGCGCGCCTCCCCTTTCCCCTCCTCAGTGCACGCGTTTGACTATATTTTTGGCAAATTCTTTGTGCGCGTAGCAGCACAAGAGATCCTCTACTCAAAGAATACAATAAATTATCACCAAGCAGTTTTTTTTTATGAACATGATTTTAATGAGCATAATTTTGCATTCCATTGTTTAATATATTTATTTGCATTAATGGACAGCAACACTTTTTGATGAGTGATACTCATCTTTTGGGATTAAGAATCTAGCTATTTGTTTAATAGAGTTTTAGTGTTTTCTGAAAACTCTGATTTTTTTTCTATCTTTCTATTGAATTTAATTGATTAGGGTTTCTTCAAATCATTAGCTTCTTTATGGTAGTTTATATTATTATTAAGCCACCAATGTAAGAGAATATATTCCTTTATAGTTCTTCATTATAGTAATAGTGATTGGTGCTGTATTTGTCAAATTCAACATTATGCATGAAACAATAAAGATTAATATCAAGTAACTTGCTTCAAAGGATTGAGCTCTTTGTGCTTTTTAGGATTTCTTTTTTAAAAATAATAATGGTTAAATCATATAAATATTGAGATTTTACCATTTAGAGTACAAATCAAGATTAAGTTTATTTGGAGTTATGATCTCAACACTAACTAAATAATTTAACCACAAGATAGATCTTTATAGAGAAAAATATCAAAATGATCCATTGACTATTGCAAAATATTCAAAAAAAGTTCATAGTTGTTCTTTTTTGTCCGTTGAATTTTGTTTAAGTATTTTTTTGGTCCTCTCGTTAACACACCGTCCTCTTCCGTTAAGTTTGGGCCAGAATCGGTGTTCCAGCGGGATTCAACGGCCGATTCCCGCTGGAATCGACCGCTGAAAATGGTAGTTGAATTTAGCAACATTGCGTTGGAATCAACCGTTAAATCTCGTATGAACGCTGATTCTGGCTCAAACTTAATGGAATGTGACGTTGTGTTAACGAGAGGACAAAAAAAAACACTTAAACAAGAGTCAATAGACAAAAAAGAAGATTTACAAGAGTTAAGGACTATTTTGAACATTTTGCAAGTTAATGAATCATTTTGATAAATTTCTCAATTTTTATCTATGTAATTATTGCAGCTCTTCCCATTTGACTAGTTATATAATTAAAGGGTTCTTATTATTTATATATGCTTTTAACCTTTGTATTAAGAGCCCACTTTCAAACTAGATCTAAGAACTTTTTCAACCTTTAAAATTTAGATGTTCTTGACTTTTCTATAATGTAATCTTCAAAAGGCTTAATTCAACAGCATTTTAAATTCTATAATTTATCTTGGGAATTAGGTAAATTTGGTTGTTCTCACACATGGTATAAATGCATGGTTACATTTATTGCAGTTAGATAAGGTCATGATCCAATAAACACAAACTTTGCTACTATAGTATCTCAAGAAAATCATGGCAAGTAATTTATTTATGGCCAACTTGGTGTCTTAATCAATGCTTCAAACTATTTGTTAATGCAACATGTTGTGAGCCAATACCATGGCTGCAACATGATGTGTTAGGGCACTTTCTGATGATGCCTAAAGGCTAGTGATATCTAGAAAGGACAGTCAATGACATAAAATATAATACCTGTGCTTCATGTTGTTAAATCAATGTCTCAGGATCTTGCACAATGCTTTAGAGCATTATCTACCATCTTATATCTCACCATGATAGTTGAGGTATAAACACTGCTGATTCAGGTTTCAACACTTAGCACTAGTTGTCCTAAGTCAAAACCTCGACTATTGTGCCACCCAGTGGTGTAATGAACTGAGCCAGCTTGCGAATTGGCATAATCTTGACTCATTAACGGGCTCGTGGGCTGAGCTTATTGAGCTCATAAGCCAAGCTCAAACTGCTAAATAAGCTCAAGTCATTAGAGAAGCTTGATCTCAAGCTTAGGCTAGCTCAACTCGTTAGCTTGTTGAGTTGACTTGTTTATATTAAATATTATAAAACTATATAATAAATTTAATGCACTAATGATCTTATTTAAATTATAAATATAATTATGCTTTAGCCTATAAATACTCACATAAAGCTATGTTTGTAGGATTTATCAAGTGAGTCTAGCACGAGCCTGAGCTCAAGAAAAAAAAAAAAAAGACAAGCTGAACTCGACTCAGCTTACACCCCTAGCATAAGAAATAAGCATTCATATTTTCTTGTTCTCGAGGGTCATGCATTGATTGGCCTTGTCATATGTAAAGTTAATCCACACCAAACTTACCACCCAATAATCCAATGAATGCATGACATGTAGCAAGAGACACTTGCCTAAGACATTATAACTTCTCATGCTAGTTCAATAGTTTAATAAACACATCACATGCAAAAGCTATCCCCAAAGTTAGTATATCTAAGCCTCTCCTAATGTTTAATATTAAATTGCTAAGTAGTGTTTGTTGGCTAGACACTGAGGTGTTAAGAACAGATTATGAGGGATTGCTGCATATGAGTTTCTAGTGTCTCTTATATTGACACCACGATATTCGCTTCCTAGTTTGCTATGCATCTTTGAAATTCTCCTTAACTATGTTTATTGACCCAAAGCACACGTAGTTGCATGATGGGATGACTTGTGTTTTTAGTTGTGGCAAAGAGGTGACATAATTATTGCTGAGCTGTTCTTAAAAACATTGATCACCCTCTAGGCCATTATCGCATGCTACTAAATTTTCATAGTAAAAACAAATAGAGTAGATCATCTTTATTTTATGTTAATCAAATAACATGATTAAAAAACATGAATAGAGGGCCCAAAAAGCAATTTAAATGTATTATTGATGCAACAAGAAACTAAGATAATGCAATATATGGAAGAACTAAATAATATTGTTTCAAAGAGTTTACTCAAATATTAATGCTTGGTTAGTTAACAGATGATCCAATTCATTAATAGAATCTTATTGTAATGAGAAAAACTCACTTAAAATAAGAAAATATTTACAAAACTACGAAGCCACAATATTGACTTATAAAAAAGAAACTTGCTTATAAAATAAGGGTTATGGAAATGATTTTAAGGTGGATGAGTGCTATAGTTCAAATAATAGGATGAGATATAAATTCAATGGAAAATAAAATTAGAGAATGCAATTTTAGACAGTTTGGGCTGCTCATGTTAGAAAACTTGACCAAAAAAGATATTACAATAAGCTATTAGAAAGGATATTTTTCAGTTGGAATATGAGAGGGGTTTCTATTTAATCGTGAATGGAAACGCAATATTCATATAGCTGATACCACTTACTAGGATTAATGCTTGGTGTTGTTGCATGCGTGTAAGTGAGACTGTCAAATTACTAGTAATAATAGTAGGTGTTAAAGGCCACGAGCATGCATAAACCACAACTGGCGACAACGCACTCTCTTCATAAATTCAAATTATTATGAAATTTACAGTATTTTACCGTATCAGCAAGAAGCAATTAATAAAACTAACTCTTTGAAAAACAAAATACATTAACTTTGAGTAGTATTCAGAATGAAACAGAAATACCGAGTAAAGTCATCAACTGAGCAATGAACTGGGGATGTGCAGGCCAAGCAGCCCCAGTTACTAAATTGCCATCAGTGAAGCAGCGGAAGATTGGATCCGGTTCCAGCCATGTTCCCCCTGCCAGAATCACATTCAGCTTTACTGCAGGGTACGCAGTGCATTTTCTTCCCTATAGAACGTGCGTGTATCAGAGCAACAGTTAGCTGGAGTTACTCTCAAATTTATAGAAGGGAATACTTTGATGGCATAAAACTCAAAAATCATCATTATTAACATTTAAATCATTAAAAGCATAGCATGCAAACCAGGCTCGTGTATGAAAAATCGCATCCACTTGCAAAGATTTGAACTTTAATGTAATGCAAATTTGATAGAGAGACGTGAAGATATATTTAGGCGCTATGGTGATAAAAATAATGTTTGGGTGTGGAGTTGGATCAATAAATAAGCAAGATTTCGGGGTTGCCAGATTTCTGGGTTATGCTAATGTTCCATTAGTGAATATCTGGTCAAGGATTCACACATGAACAACACTTCAAAAGAAGAGATAATTTAATGATGGGTGTTCATAGAAAGGGGCTAGTATGGTTATCATTGCCCCTCACAGGGCCTCGCCATCCTTCATCGAGTTTTCTTCAATCCTAGTCGTGGTCAACTTTCACAACCACCACAGAGGCCATTGTTAACCTAGTTCGAGCCTCGACGGACCATCTCTAGGACTAGCCAACCACCATCGACCCTCACTTGACCTCACCAAGCCTAGGCAACTTGACGTCAGACTTGACATGCACGCAGTGCCCACGTCGAGGCTTGTTTAAGAATTTTTTTTATTTTTTACAAATCAAGTTTTTTAATGTGCCTTGGCCACTTATTTTTGGCATTGAGTGCCCGAGTTGGGCTTATTAGCCACATCGATGCTCTTCCCAAGTCTAGGATGAGGAAGGATGGTTGCTTTAGAGTAATCAATAGAGAGCATAGAACTTTGTCAATATTTTTCATGATATGAATCCTTTTTATGAAATTGTATTTGAGAAAAAGCATCCCATGAAAGCAATGCGCTGCATTGTTTGAATGTAGTGAAAAGTGTGCAAAGCAGTCATATTGACACCAGTATAGTGTCAAATAAGCGAGAATGCTAGTGTCATGGACAAATGCAAATGGAGAATAAAATTTATGGTACAAAAATACGATCAGTTAGAATATTAGCACTATGACTATAATATTACCCCAATTCAAAATATGAAAAATATAAAAATTAATTTAAATTTTTAAATATTTTGGGAAAATAAAAAAATTTGGATAACTTCAATTTTTCTCACTATTATTTTGGAATAAAAAATCACGTAGAGAAGCATACTTTTCTGGATTTTCTGTAAAAAATTGGTGACCTATAAAATGTTTTTAATAAATTAGATAAGTTTTAAATTTTAAAAAATTATATAAAATTATTTATCAAAATAGAAACAAAATTAAATTTTTGAATTCAGCAGTCAAATTAATTTTACAGTAAAAATTTCATATTTTTATTTAAAATAAAAAATACACCCAATTTAGGGTGTATTTTTATTTATTTATTTTAATAAATGTATTAAAATCGACGATTTAATTATTTAACCATGGAAAATCAAACGACGAAGGATCCACCGCCCAATCTAACGGCTCCAACAATTCTTAAAATTGTGACAAAATTGAACAGTTGAAATTTATGCGCTCATATCGGACCGTTGAGAATATTTTAAAATGTATTTAAACGGATTCCAAGATTCGCATAATGCTAATCATTAGTTGCCGCGATTTGACGACTCTTGTCACTTGAAAAATGGTATTTGGATCGGACACTTAGATTAATCTCGTGTTTCATATTTTATTTACAATGTGAAATTGATCCAATGGTCCACATTAAACCCACAAAACTATTAAATTCGATGGCTAAGATATAACCAAAAATGAATTAACCCATTACCGATTCGGCCTGGGATGGCCCGATGCTATAAATCCTTGACCTTTAAATGTAGTTGAGAAGCTGTGAAACCCTAAAATGAAAATTTCTAATAAATTGATTAAATCACACGTAATTAATCCCAATCAAAGTTTCACCTCAATATATCTAATTAACTTAAAACTATGCTTTTATTTCATGTATAACAATCGGATTTTGAGATTAACCGGACAATAATTAACATGTAAATCTCGTTAGTTACTCCAAAACTGAATTTTTAATCTGAAATGCTCTTAAGAGCTAAGAAATAGTTCAAAATTAAGAACATGCAATTTCATAAGGATTTTTTAAAATAATGTAGAGTTCTCTTTTGGCCAGTATTATATCTTGAATATCATAACCTCTTCGGTGCTCCCAAACAATTCTTAAACTCTCCTCACCTTTGTACAAAACGAACTAAGCTTCAGAGAGGTAAAGTTTCCTTCAACTCTTCCTAGATCCAAAAGCCCAAATTTTGGCTCCTCTCTCTCCTCGGCTACAGATATAGAACATATCCTAGTCTCTAGGACTATGCCAAACAATTCCTTACATTCAGTCGGCCCGTTTGGAAGAGACAACAATGAATTGCAGTATGATCGAGTGTTTCTATAACCACCCGAGAACCTTGGAGGACCAGGCTAGGTGTGGCAAGCCTGGTTTTGGATTAAAGACTAATTTAACACCATATGTATTATCTCAAACTGCAAAACCTATATTAGATTATTCAAGTAAAGTGACAACCAATACATTCCATCCATAACATTCATCACAGCGCCCTTCAACAATAATTCATCCATTCATCATGAAATAAAAATGCATATATAGTCCATCACGCATATATCAGCAAGATTTTATATAATAGAAAACAATTTAGAATTAAAAATAAAATTTTGCAAAGTTTCATTTTATTTAAGGAAGTGCAATGGGGTACTTTGCTTTCTTTCCACCATGTTATCTAAGGCAAGATTCTGTTCTCCACGACCTCCAAACTTAAAACATAAAACGTGACAGGGTACTTGATTTATATAAGATTTCTTTGAGCACTTGGGTATTACATTTGCATTAAACTTTAGTAGTTTGCATATTTAGAAAAATAGAAAAGCAAGTAGAAAAATAGCCACAACAATTTAAAATAATTTTAGCATTTCAAAATTTAGTCTCACTCATGAGAGACTTCGCATTTCAAATACATTTTCCCCTCCAAAACAAAAATGTTATAGCAACATATGTTGGCATATATTTTATTTTTAACATTTTATCAGTAATTGCTCATTTTTCCAAGGCACCTATCACAATTTGTTTTTATGCATATATTCCTGTCTCAAACTAACAAAATATAAATGTCTTACATATAACACTGGTGGGGCAAACACACAGAACATGATGAATAATCTAAGCACGTCTATTTGATTTCTTAATTCCAATAATAATAATAACATCATATCCTTATACCAACCCCCTCATGAGCATAGTATGATCTCTCTATATCCTTGTAATGAACTTGCCCAATTCAAACAAATATCTATACAAGTTCATGAAAATCGACCAGTTTGGAACCTATATCACATACAAGTTTCATACAAGATATAATATCAATTACTAAATATGTGACAAAAATGAGACAATATCCACAAAGTGACAATATATCAATAACAAAATAATAACAAGCTCAAAAGCGGTGCAATAGAAGAATGATATAAAAATGGCACATGATGTAAATTTATGATATTTGCGAACCTTTAACAATTTAAACTCACAACACATTTCATAGTTCTAATATATTTAATAATTTTAAGTTCATTAGTTTTCAACTTGATATTTGTTTATTATTTAAGTAATGCATTTAGTGGGGTTTTCCATGACCTTTCAATTAATTAATCTTTTATTTAAGGTATTTTTTATATCTACAACAGTTTAAGTATTCATATTTAAAAGATAGAATACTAAAGGTTGAATATTATTCAATACTTTGTTTATAATTTTGTTAATTCAGCCTTACATCCTAACGGTCCTTATTATTGGCCTATTATACTCTAATAATTATTAAACTTAATATTAATTTATGGATTTTCTAGTCTTAATAATAAGATTCTTAGATTAATTCAAATCCATTCTCAATATATGTAATACCCTTGGACTTGTTGGGATACTCATAGTTTTAGGTTGCTATTTCAAGTAATTTCTCTAGAGTTCCCAATTGCAGTAAGTTATTGCTAAGGACCTAAGTTAGGTCTTATTGATTTGAGGAGATACATTCCCTAAGCCATTTCTCAAGTTTCCTAACCATCAGTCAAAATGAGGCATGGGGGATTCTGCGGGGTTTGGTAATGTAGTCTAATGCCTTAATTAATGAGATTAGCACAACATAAAATAAACTTAGATTGTGATTTAGAGGTTATTAAGCATCCATTTGATAACCTAAGAATCTCAACCTGAAGCTTGAGTCTTGAGATTGAATCTTAAAGAATCAATAAAGAGGCTTAGAGATATTACCTAGAATCTTATCTTGAAACTCCATGTTCCAAGTGGAACAAATACAGTTAAACCACATGAATTGCATAAAGTTATAATTCATCTCTTTAATTAGCATGAGGTTTTACAGGCTCAAGTCCTTTTATGTGGGTGAATTAGTTGACTACTCAACAAATCACCCTTGTGCATACTATTTTTTGTCCCTCCAAGACATATCTTGCCAATCTATGTTAAATGGTGACATACTAAATTCATTTTAATACTATTAAATTTCTCATGGGTGCATAGTGTTACCCAGGTTTAAGCTTGTTTGTATAAGATGCATGAGTGAGTCAATTAATCTAGGTGATTACCAATTTATTTTCATGTGAGGGGTTTTTGTACCAAGCATTGAATACTTGCTAGTTTCTATCTTAGTGATATCCATATATTAGTTCTTAGTAAGATAATACTAAGATTTCTATGACGTATTTACACAGATTTATCTTTCTTACATGGGGCAATATGCGAATCTCTTTGTTTCCTACTTGTAAGGGTTTGTTCATGTGCCCTTAGATCCTTTGCCATGCATACTACTACTTTGTATTTTTTTTTCTAAATTTGTATGCTTATCCTAAGAAGAAAAAAATCAGAGAATGAACTTAATTTATGTATTTAATTATTAAGGGTTTGTTGTGATTATGGAATAAAATCTTTGTTTAAGGTACATTAAAAGCGTTTATCACAACCTTTTTCCAAGCCTCTCTAATCCCATAGAAGTATGATTATCATACAGATCTTTAATCTGAAAATTATAATAATTAATTATTATAATTATTAAAGAAAATTATGATTTATTAATAGTTCTCTTATTCAGGAAATGTGAATGTAAGCAAGCTATAAATTTAAAAAGAAAACCCTATCATGATTATTTCATAGACTTACAATCATGTATGTATATTAACAATGAGGTTAGCACAAGAAACATGCCTAATAATCATGAGGTTTAGCCTCGAAATTCACTAATAATTTCACATTTAAAGAGGATTTTCTTCAAGACAAGGTTATGCATGCATTTCGCTTGATTTATTTCCATGGGGTTGATGTCTTTATGGTTTTTTTGAAGTGTCATTCTTGCCATTCAATTAAGATAATATTTAATTTATTGAACATCATTATACATAAAGCATACACCTTCATAGCTATATGGGACATTATGGTTATATTAATATCCAATCATACAATCTTAACATCTTAGATTCATGAATTAAGTTTTCATATACAAGAGACCTACCAAGATTTTCTAAGTCACTGCATCACCATACATATCTTGAAGCATATATAAATATTTTTATGATAATCCATAAATGGTTTATTAATTACAACATTCTTTCCTAGGTAATTTTATTATTTGCTTTCCCTTAATCATCATGGCACAATCAAATGAAATTAAACTTTTTTTCATAAAACTAGAACACTTAGCAGAGGCCCAAAAGCTCCCTAGTGGCCAATGTCTTCCAAAGGCTGAACTGGACTCAAGTGATCAAACTTAGCCAGTTGGATCAACTCAGGTTAGCCAATTTGAAGTATGAAAAACTTAAATCATCCCATAGATTGAAGCAGAAATAAGAGAGAGAGCTGTTACCTTTAAGTGATTCCTAGGTTTCCTTTGAGGTCACATGAGGCTCCCCAATGGTTGAACTTGACCTCAGTGGATTTGGTGCACCAATGCGCTAACCCAAGTTAGTTTAAAGAGATTTGAGCTTTCCTTCATTGGTGGATGATATTTTCACTAAAAATTCTCAATTCCAGCCGTTCAATTCTGCTCCAAATGCTCTGTCAAAATTTCAGCTAGATTCCCTGAGTTGGGCAAGACCAAAATCAGATTAAGGATTCAATTAGATTAGCCCAAGCTAACCCATCTGGGTTCTCGGGTTCATAATATCAAAGAGGATTTTCAGTGGCAAAGAGAGTTTACATAGTGATCCTGAGGTTTGTTCAATGTCTTCAGAAGGCTATGGGAACTCAGTGCAGGGCTTGGACAGTGACCGGAGGAGCATCGAGAAGCAGCTGGAGGGGGAGGTTAGAAAGAGGGCAGAAATTTAAGGGTTGCTAGTGGTCTTCAGCTTCCAAAATTAGAAAAGGAAGGTCCTTAATTTCTCCAAGGAATATATAGGATTCAATTGGGCTTGATCTGAGGCCACGATCAGCCGGAATTCCAAGGATTGTGATTAAATTACCATATTCCCAGTGGGTAGAGACGACAACGGCCCCTACCAAAGATAAGTGTGGCCACGTGGAGCAAATCGGGGCTATTGGGAGGACTAGATTCCCATCGACACCATTCACCATAGATTAAATTTGGAATGCCATGGCAAATATTGGTAAGGATGATGGTACTGTACATATAACGTTCGGGTTAATCTTAGTTTTTGGATCGAAACCTTTATCCGATCCAATGTTGCTAATTATCGTAGTTTATAATTATAATAACTGTGGATCTTTAAGTAAAATCCTACGGTGCTGATTTAATTCACCGCTTCGTTTCGTTTTGTTTGTCGACAGTCAAATCTAATCCAAGGTCATTAATCCTCGATTTCATTTAATCATCGCCATAAAATCAGATCTTCAGATATGACGGTTCAAAGTCTACTTGTATTCTGTCTGACGGTCCAAGGTTCACCTGTTGTTTATAAATATGATTTTAATCCAATTAAATTAATTTTAATAAGAGGAAAATTAATTTTAATTGTATTTTATGTATATTTTTCTCATTTTAATTCTAAAAATTGTCTCACCACTAGTATATTCAAATATGAGATATCCAAATCTAAACTTATTTTCAGGTTTGATCACTAGATTATTTTAAATAAATTTTCTTATTTATTTCCTTATGAAATTCATAAAAATGTTCTTTCCTTTGTAATAATTTTGGAATTTCCATCCTTTCTTTTTACACATTATATCTCGATGATTCTTCTCAACCATTTGAGCACATTTTGACTTAATTATTTTAATTCTAGGACTTTGATATATTTATGTTTAATAGAACAAAATTAATATTTGACTAGCCTAATGCAACATAGGGTTGTTACACTAGGCAACTTTTTTGAGCCCACCAGAGACAATTCAAGAGGTCTAGTCGACTCAACACTCTTTGCTTAATTTCCCAAGGGAGTGGATGTAACAGCTCAAACTCTTAAGCAACAAGATATTATCCACTTTGACCTGAAAGGCCTCACAATTTTGCCCTCAAAAGATAACTTCCCAGTAGGTCACCCATCCTAGGAGTGCTCCCACCTGAGCACGCTTAACTTTGGAGTTCTTATCAGGAACTCCACCATTATCTAAAAAGACGCCTCGATGTTTAAGAGTTTCATTTATTACTACTTAAGTGGGCTTTACAATCTCCCCAACTTAAGTAACTGACGTCCTCGTCAGCATCTACACACAGATCCAAGAACCATCCATTGGATAGATAGGACTAGAGGTGACCCCTACAGGCTCAAGAGGTACCCACAACCATGTAGCACCTTAACCATCATGGGTTCAAGAGGCTGCCCACATGAAGTGGTACTTTGCCCTGTATGGCACATAGCTCATATCTGACACCCTGACCTGCTCTGATACCATTTGTAGCAGCCCAAACTCTTAAGCAACAAGGTATTGTCCACTTTGGCCTGAAAGGCCTCACGAATTTGCCCTCAAAAGATAACTTCCCAGTAGATCACCAATCCTGAGAGTGCTCCCACCTGAGCACGCTTAACTTTGGAATTCTTATCAAGAACTTCACCATTATCTGAAAAGGCGCCTCGATGTTTAAGAGTTTCACTTATTACTACTTAAGTGTGCCTTTACAGTGGAACTCGCTCGATTTCACTTTCTTGGCATAGACAGTTCAAATTGAGAAGTACCACCTTAGTTTTTATCTTTTCAATTTTTGATTAAGATTTAAAAATTTACATTAATGATTATTTTCTTATAATCAGGATTAATTAACCAAACATAATTATAATATAGATCCCATGCATGCTGATAATCTAGATTAAGATGTAAGTTAACAAACTAATCTTCCATGATAAGTTAATGTCAAGGCTTACCCAAACTCGCACGGTTATACTTTAAATATCTTATTAAACCATAATTATTCTTGTGATTGATATAAGACAATTTATTCCATTATAAATTTTATGTTGTATGCGCACTTTAGTATCTTGTTAAACCCTAATCATTCTTGTGATTGATTTAGGACAATCTAATCCACTATAAATTTTATGTTGATTTTATGCTCCAATTAGATAAAAAATTGAATCAATGTCTTAAGAATTGTGGATTAGCCTAATTTTTAAGCCATAATGATTGTATATGGTGATGATTAGAAAATATTATTCTACTTTGAACAAGAATGAATTCATAGTTGACTAATCTTAGTTATATGAATCTAAAATGTGCGAAGGCAATGTAAAAGCTTTCATGATAGTTGTACACTTAAGCATAAGTTTGATCAAATAAGAATATTGATAATGGAATCCTTAGGTATTAAAAAATGTAACAAATGATAACCTTACATAATTTCATGGGAAAATAATTCTATTATATGTGAAAATCTAGAATTAAGATTAACTTATTAAACTTAAAAGTTTAAGTTGAGGAATATGATCCTTGAATAAGATAAGATGCATTTGATTGGTGATTTGAAAAGTTTTTTGTTGAACTTAAAAGAATAAGATTTTCCTAAGTTCGATAAAGGTGTAAAAAATTACACTAAGGTTCAAGGTGACTATGATGATCTACTCATAAGAAGATCTAGTCAATCATTTAGCTTGATTCATTTATCCCCAAATTATGATCTAAATGGATTGGAAGTCTTCCTTGATGATTATACTCATGATCAAACTCCTTAAGATAGAATTTGATGAGCATATTTTGATATCTTTTGATCATAAAAACCTTGGGATTTAAATGTAATCCTTTAAAGAATCTTCAAGTCTAGGAATCCCTACTAATTGTCTAGTGAACTCTAGTAGTATTTACACTTGCTTGAACCTAATTTGAGAGATTTTAGAACTTACATTGCTGAATTAAATCTTAGTTATAACCTATTATCATGTCTTTGTAAAGAGAAAAGAAAGAACTAAGGCTTGTGTTAAGCCAAATACTAACCAATACCCTACCAACCGTCATGCATTTCATTACCTCCACTTTGTGAAAGGTTAATAAATACTCCTTTAGTAAGCATAAAACTGTAGTATTGAAGGTTGAAAAGCACTAACGATTTAGAAATCTTCAACTAAAACCTTTTTAGAGCTTAACTCTTGGAGAAGTATTCAAGTAATCTAGAGTTTAGACTCTACTCAAGAGATTAAGTAATCAAACCATATCATCACATATATTGATCAAATGGCAAGTAGTATTGATCTTAAAATGAATAGAAAAATAAATTTTGATATAAAGTTTCCATATATTAAAATATTGATCTTTTAATATTATTATTCAATAATAAATGATAGTAAAACTATTCAATATTAAGATATCCCATAAAACAATATATTTTTTCTTATATTAATAAATAATAATATTTTCCAAAATCATTTAGCTTTTCACATTAAAACTTGTGATTGTGGGCACTTGCTTTTCTTTTGTTGAACTTTAGGTACATAAATTTAGTAAATATTAATGTCTAATTGCTTTCTTTTATTGCTACTTTGCTTTCAGGCTTGATAGCTATCTTTTGTTATTAATTTGCACTTGCTGCTATATCATGTTTATCATGGCTGCTTATGACTGAGTCGTTTGGCGGTAATGTTCATATGTTTCGGGATACTTTACTATCGATATGTATAGATAATGTTGCTAGAGATCATGTCCACACTTTGGTGCCGTATCGACGAGAAGGGAAAACCTTCATAGTATGCCTGTGAGATCGGTCTCTCAACGAGGCATTGAGTGAAGTGCCATTTGGCTAGTCATCTACACTATTCAAAAATGCTCTATTTTGTTTCTTACTACTACTATTTTTTATCAGTTTATATAGCCATATACAGTGATATAATTTTTACTTTATTAAGAAGTACAACTTTACTTTGTTGCTATATACAAATTAAAGTTGTATATATTACTTATATGTACTCTTATCTAACTACAACCATTTTTCAGGTGTCGAAATCATTTAGGTGGGACATAGATGCCGAGTTGGGAGTGCCTTTATAAACATATGGAGATTTGATAAATCATTAAAACCAGATCTTTATTTATATTTCTATTTAATTTTCTTTTCATTTGAAGTTTGTATTAGTTTAGACTGAATCATTTGTTAATTTTTTGATTAGTAGCTTTGCATGATAATTAATATTATAAAGATTGGACACGATATATTTATTCAATAAAATTTGCATATAATTTTTTTAATTTTAATTATTATTTATCTTTCTTGATCTTGATCCCTAGATGTTAGAGTGACAAGCTTTTTGAGTTGGTAAATATTATATTAATATGAGGATAAATATTTGACATCTTCAAGAAATGAAGTGGTGAGAGAGAAAACAAAATAAATCAATAGTTAAACTTTAAACTCTAGTACTTAAATAAGAATAGTCATAGGAATAACAAAGGTTCATCCTTAATATGAATTTAAAGAATAATACAGTGAAATTTAAGAGACTAAGAGATAAAATAAAGATTATAATTAATGAACAATTATTAGTATTACAACTGTTTATGCCTCAAACATGATTGAATTTGATTATAAAAGAAATATTTTAACATGATTTGAAGTGAAATGCTAAGAAAATATTCAAAGAAGAGATATTATTTACAGGAGGATATTTTAATAAACATATTAGAAGGGTAATTAAATTGTAATCATAATGATTTTGGTCTAAAAAAAATTATTAAAAAAGAACTAATTTTAGAATTTGCTTTAGCTCATAATCTTATAAGTGGAAGGAACACATTTATAAGAAAATCGATTTTAAAGCTCTAATTATTTTTATTAAATAAAAGAGATTGTTTATATTATAATGATTGTAAAACGATTCATGCGATCATTTGATGACTCAATATCGATTATTGGTTTCAAAGTTGGAAATACAGAGTAAAAATAGTTACACAAAATGTAATATATGTTATAAAATAAGTTGTTAAATTTTAAAAGTAATATAAATATTTTGAGGAATAAAATTTTAAAGCTCGAGCAGTGAGAACTAGAGGGTAAACTCGACTTTATGTGAAATTTGACTATTAATTGTATTCATAAAATAACTAAGAATATACCTAGTAAATAAAAAGGGAAAGCACTAAATAATAAAAATGTTTGGCAATGAAAATAAGATATCCAAAATTATTGAAAATTTATTTAAATGTAAGAATAATGAGAATTGAACAAATACAAACTAAATTAATACAAATCTAAATAGCAAATTATGATGCTAAGATTGTAGCATTCAAGAATTTATAATAATAAATTAGAAATTGTTGTGAGAGAGACACATGCATAAGTTAGTCAGATTAAGAAATTAATAAGTTAACGACTTGACTCAAGTAAAATACCCAAAAAAATAATAAAAATTTCTTTTCAAGGGTAACGAGATAGATTATTTTATTAAGCCTCTTAATGAAGATTGCACATATACAATTAAAATGAGCAAATCTAATAATTAGAAAAATAATATCAAATGCACTTTCATATGATGAGTTAATAACACTGAGGTTTGGAATGCTTTAAGGAGAATGAAGAATAGAAAAGCTATAAAATTAGATGGCACTCTTATTGATGTGTAGATATACTTGGGCAATGAAGGAATTTCTTAGATTGTCAAGTTATTTAATGTTATTGTAAAGCCAAAAAGGATGTTAGATGAGTTGGAGTATTATTATTTCTATTTACAAAAAAGGCATTGCTTAACATTGCAAATTATAGGAGAATTTTATACAAAAAAAGAAGATATTCATCTAATTTATATTGATCTTGAAAAGGCTTACGATAGAGTGTCAAGAGAATTTCTATTGGAAATTTAAAAGAGAAAAGATTTGTATGACATATATTGATGTTATTAATATATATGTGATGGGGCTATAACATGTGTTCAATCGCAAGATATTTTATCTAATGATTTTTCTATTACTATTGGAGTACATGAAGGTTCTTCTCTTAGTCCATATCTTTTTGCTTTAATTTAACAGACAAAACTGTGAAAGGAAAAAACTTAGTTGGATCCATAACATAGGCTCTTTGGTCAAAACATAGAAGAACAACTTAAAAAATTAGATATAATCAAAGAATCATCAAGTGGGTTATAGATACATACCTTAAGTCCGCAAATCAAAGGGGTTTGAGAATATTTGAGACACTGAAGCCAAGAAACCATGATTTGACTTTGGATCTACGGCATAGAGCTCATCGGAGTCTTGATCTACATTTATCCTAAAATTTCAAGGGAAGTATCTTAAGATTTGATGGAGAAAATGAAGAAGAAAAAGAGGAAGACATTAGGGTTATAATCTAAAAAGAATTGAATGAGAGCAGAACTGGCAGCCTTCTCCCCTTAATTGCACTCCTAACCAAGAGGGTAAGTAAATAGGCTACATCACTATAACAAATTAAATGCTAAAAGCAAGCAACTCAAGAAGCAAGTAAGGATCTTGCATTGCAAGTGCCAATAAAATACTCTAATTTTGCTAAATTATTACAAATGGTGTTAAACTTAGTATTTGGATTTGGATTCATCCACCCATTAAGTGAATTGATGGTAAAAGAAAAAAAAAATTTCCTTATAAAAAGAAGATAGGAGTCTACTATTTAATATATATATATATATATAGCTACCCTAAATCAAATTTTAGCAACTGATCAAATCGTCTAAGATTAATTTCAAAGTATGCCCTAAGATCCTAGATTTCTAATTAGCTGAGAAATCAAATACTACCCATAGAATCTAAAAAATGCTTACACTGATTGAACCTGAACCCATGTGTAGCTACCAAAACTAAACCATGATTTAGATGCCTGAAACTCTAGACATCATTCTTTTGTCCCATCCTTTTGTCCCATCCGTCACATATGACAAGACCAATCCTTGATGGTTTCCTGCTCACACCTTTTCCATTTACTAAATCTCCCTCCATGGCAGCCTCTAATATCTCCACTTTTATCTCTCTCTAAAAAGAGAGAGCATTCACTACAACCAAAGCTAGCAAGTTATCTCTTTATATAGTTGCAACTACTGATCCCCACAGCACCAACAATGATAGTTCCCACTATAGTAGCCTCCATGCCACCGCAACTGAATTAACAAGCATCGCCACCTTATACAAGTCAACTGACCCTTTGCCACAACTTCTCACAGCAAAGCCGACAAGCACTACCTATAACCCCCATAGCTATTCATCATCATCTCTATGGCAATTCCTTTAGAAATTTGATGTTTCTATTATGGCAGTGTAAGTCCCAATATTCAAATAAAAATATCCAAATAAACAAAAATCTTAATTGCAAAGCTAAGCATAGAATTGAGGCTGAGCATCCAGATTGTTGTGGGCACCTATGCTCTTGGTAAGTCTCTATTCAGTTCCTCTCCTATTTTGCTAGCTAGACATTCTCAAATACAAATTACACATCCAAATCACCCATAACATTCATGTCCAATGTGCAACTTTAATTGGGAGTATTCTTGGGTGCAGTCATGGGATATAATTACTTATAGAGATCTAGTTTTATAAAGAACCTATTGCCCCAAAGTTAAATAAACCTGTAGACTGCCAAATAATATGTAAGAGATATTTGGTGGATATAGATCGATAGAGCCACCCGTATTACACTCTTAAACCTATAAAGGAGATCAAACCTATCCCTTAAGATGGTGTGTCGCACATATATCAAGACTTGATTGAAATATATAGGGCATACTCAAATTTAAATCTAGGCCCTCAAAAAGCTTAGTGGTGGGAGTCTGTTTCCAATCATAGGGGATGATACACACTAACCCTAATTATAACTTACAATGTATTAACTATGATATCATATTTTTCTCCCATTAATTTCTACTGATTTTACTAGGGGATGTTGATGAGGAGAAGCTCATATTCACTATTTAATGAAAGCAGTATTTCGATGACTTTGCTAAGAAATCCTAGAGGAAAACCTCATGTTCATCATTTTTTTCCAACAGATTTTTAACAACTTCCACTAGGGAAGATTCCTCTCTCTCCATCTTTAGTTTAAGGTTAATCATATCAAAACCATACTCTCTACCATACTTGTTAAATGCTATCTTCAAATTTACCCTCGAATAGTTAGAGTCTAGTATGAAAATCAAATCAAATCAAACCCTATCAAAATGACACAAGTCAAATTAAATTTTGAAAAAAGAAGCATCAAATTTGAGTGTCTTCCTCTTGCGCATAATGAAAAACATTGTTATCTTGTTCATAATCCATGCACACATTCACTACCATTATTCTTAGTATGGTTGATATTTTGACTCCAAGTGTACCATATTCCATTCCTCTAAAATATACAATCAACATTCATTATTTTGTAAATATTGATTAGCGATTAGTCGTCCATGAACAACTAGATGTGGCATCAGTTGATTACAATTGAATTGATTATTTACAAAATGATTTAGGTTAAAAGATATTTAATGATCAAAAGCATTATAACATTATGTAAAATGAACACCAAAATGGAAATCATGACTTTCGAAGTAGCTAATGGTCTTTCCCTTAGCATGAACAAAAGGGATAAACCAGATTCTAGAAAATTCAAAATTAAGGAGTTGAAACTGTCTTTGGGAGCTTCCCTCTCATTTTTATTTCCATTGAGAATCAAGAGTCAAGTTTAGCAAAGAAATCCATTCATACCTCCAAGAATAAGAAGAGAACATCCAAGGATCCATCTCAAGACTTCACCCCTAAATCCAAACCAAAGCCTTTTACCTCATATAAACTTGGTGATCAAGAGAGTTAGGTGTTCCCCAAGTGCTAAAAGAGAAATTATAGACAAGAGAAGATTGATGAAATTGGGTTCTGTTAAGCCATCGCATAACAATGATTTAGCCTCTCCTATCTTAAATGGAAATATGTTTTATAATCTCACAATAGAGGAGAGGATGCCCAAGTTATTATTGACTCTCCACCACCACCGTCACTATTAAATCATATCAAATCATCGCACCAAAGTGGTAAGGTTTTTAAGAAAAGAATTAAAGACATGTTGAGAAGCACAACTAAGAGGTGTGGTATGCCTAAGGAAGAATTCATACCCTTTTTTCAGAATATGAACATCCAAATATCCAATAAAGTTCATCCTAAATAGTCAAAGATTAACCAAGAACATGAATAAAAGAACAAATTTCAATGCATTATTTCATTTGAGTATGTGAGAAAAGTTCAGTAACTCCTAGATCAAGATTTAAATATTAAGTTGAGACCCTTACTATTCATCACAATTATTAAGAAGTTCAAAGTTGTTAACCACTCTTTAGCTAATTTTAGAGGTGGTACATCTCTTCGAAAAAGAAAACCGAGTTGAGGCCAATACAGGTATTGTGTTCTCCATTCCTTTATACTTTTCATAATAGCATGAACAAAATATTTCCAATGAAGCATTTGATAATTTCTTTAAGAGAAGAAAAAAAAAGCTTTGCAAGCATTTTACATATATTAGTTATCACCCTAATGAAAAAGATTTGTTGTCAAATGAAATATATAATGATGACATATACCTCCAATAAGAAGCATCAAATTTAAGATGTAATGGTGGATAATACAAATGAAGAAGAACAAGAAGTAAACATAGACACACATGAGAGCCCAGATATTCAACCTAATGGAAGAATCAATGGAAGCTATCATGTCCACATAGTATAAATCAAAACTCAATAAAAACACATTTGACAAAAAAAGTATAAATCAAAACTCAATAAAAACACATTTGACAAAAAAATACATTCTAATAATGTCTGCAAATGAGATAAAACTTATTGAGAATGAGGTGCCAGTGCCACAGATTTCGTTCATGTTGTCCCAAAAGGTTGGCACCTCTCATGTCAAGCCTATTCATGAAAAGGCTATGACTGCAAAAACTCACCTCATGGATGACACAAATCAAAACTTGAGCACTAATATAGTAGCTGAATGCAATATGACTTAACATGTGGTGTCTAACTTAGCTATAGAAGAAGTTTCTTAAATTAAGAAACCTCAGTCATTGCAATAAATGAGTCTTCTCCATCTATTGGTAATTGTTCAAAGTCCCCAAAATAAAATTACATTGTTATGTTAAAAGATAAGAAAGCCTTGGTTCTCAAAAACATTTTCAAAATGTTAAGGGAGCGAATTTATTTAAAGGAAGAGTTTGTTGAGTAGATCATAAGTAAGCTTAATATGCGGGGTCTCAAACTTTTTAAGATGAAGAAATTTGAACAACCCAAAGATACTGATCATTCCAAATATTGTTCATATCAGTAGTTAGTGACAACTTTCACTTGTAAGAGGATCAACTTTTAAATGATCTAAAACATCATCAATTGGTAATTATGACTATGCTTCCTTCATATGATTGATAAAATTAGTTTTAAAGTGAATGAGTTGAAAAGAGATGCAATAATCATGATACGGTTATATCTTCGATATTATCTTCATGTTCACAGAGTAAAATGAAGAACTTTTTAAGATCGTGATGCAATGTTCATAGAACTCTTTTTAAGGATGCCTAATGTTCTGTATTTGGAGTTTGTGATAATTGAATCAACTTGTTTGTAATAAAGGTGAGGACCGAACATGCAAGGAGGTAATGGAGAGCACCCACTATATTCTGATAAACAGAGTCAGCCAAGACTGTCAGTAACTTTTGGAGAGTGGTGTTTTAGTTCCCACTGGAGAAGAGACCGGTTTACTTCCTACCACATCCATTTGCTGAAGAAGTTGAGGATCAATTGCCAATTTTGAGGGATGCAAACTCTATCTAAAATTTTGAATCATTATCCCAAGTAATTGAAGAGTTTCATTTATTTTAAAGTAAATGTTATTTGTAAATCATGAAGAAATGACTTGGAGAATGCATTACTGCATTAGTGCTTGAGATGAAAATTATTCTATCCACATACATTAGAAAAAAAAGTACATATGTCAATGCGCTTAGAGATGAATAGCAAAGTATCGGAAGAACTTTGAGCAAATACATAGAGTAATAAAATGTGGAAATTATGGAAAACCATGCCCTTGGAGATTAGTTGAGGCCATAGATCACTTTATGAAGGAGTTTGATGCTTGTGTAAAAAAAACAGTGGGGTTGATATATTTCTTCATGAAGGTCACTATTGATGAATGTATCAAAATCCAATTGTTGAATTTTCCAACCTCCAGTAATGGAGAGTTATAAGCACAAGTATAGTAGCATGCCTAATAAACGAGCTGAATGTCTCCGCATAGTTCACACCACATTGTTGAGTAAATCCTTGAGTAATAAGTTTAGTCTTATGATGTGCTATTGTACCATCTGATTTTATTTTGCATGATACAGCTGCTTACAAAAGATTATATTCGTGGAAGGTTGGTTAAAAACAAGGGACCGAGTTTGATTTGAAATTAGAGCACTAAATTCACGAAGCATGGCCTCACATTAAGGTTGAAGTTTAGAGGATTCAATGAAGGTGGGGTTAGATAGTATACCGGTGGAGGATGTGTTGCATAGGTGTAATGACCCTAGGTCATTTATACGGTAAACATTGAATTCCCGTAATATTCAGATTCGTTAAATCCTCCCGCAAATTTCAGTTTCCCATTAAAACTCCCGCAAAAAAAAAATTTTTGATTTTTCAGTTTCAATCTTTAACATAGAAAGTTTTCAAATTCGACAGTTACTGCATTAAAGCAAATCACTCCATTAAAGCAAATTACAATAGTTACGCTATTTTCCTTAATTTGCGGGCGTTTTGGGAAGACGTTTGCCGGTCCAAACGGGTGTGAGTTACACACACACACCCTATATAACCAGGCGTAGGGCATTCAACCCATCATCACTCTCGATCCCTCTCGCCTCTTGATCTCTGTGATCGAGCCCTCCCAGAAGAAGCAGCGGCAGTAAGGACTTACCTGGCGACCGATCAAGGAGCCAGGCGACGCAATTCCCCCCTTCCGCTCGTAGCCCCGTGCGCCGAGAGACGGAAATCCGAGGCTCATAGCGCACGACCTTTGCCTCTGTGCCGACTTCTTCTACTAGTTTCTGCGCTCGATTGAACGCTCGGCTCTTTGCGTGCCGACGACCCCCCTGCTTTCGATCCCGCTTGACAGAGACTCGACGACGTCTAAGGGAATCGCTCGATCCCTTCCTCCCACTCGGCCTTCTTGCCTGCGCCCGATCCTTGCCGTTTGATTCTGCTCTGCGTCGACTTATTTGCACCGAGTTCTGCAACAGGTAAGAAAGCCGACTACTTCCTTATTTATATAAACACTTAACTAGGTTTTAGCAAATGAATATTTAAGTCAAATAATAAAATTTTATGTGAGAAACTTAGAAATATTGAAATCTCTATTAAATTACCTAGTTAACAATTGGGTCAAAAAAATTCTGTCGTGAATGAATTTGTGTTCATAGATGTTGATTTTATATATCCAACGTCATTGGATAAGTTAGGGAGAAATCAATCATAATTGAGATCTTCTTTATTTTACTCGTTGTAATTACTGTTTTATGCAAATAGGAGTCATTCATTTAAAACTTTGAAATCAAAACCTATGGTAGAATTTGGCCATAACCTTGTTGTACTAGGTTGATGTAATTTCAAATCAGATCATGTCAATTTCATATAATGGTTGATCATGTGAGAACAGAGAATAATGGAACTATGTTAAGGTTGTAGTAAAACCACGGTGAAAACAATGTGTTGATGCTATTACTAGTTAACTACCATCTTGATTGATAACATAAAACCTTCTGTATTTCTATTCCTTAATTAAGCTATAAAATTTATGCTTCAATTTACTGCTAGATTCTAATTAAGGATGGGATATAAGAGAGGAGAAATGGTCATATATAATAGAATCTATTGACAATTGGAATCCCTACATATGAATTAGGCGCACGTTAAGTTACTTAGGATTATGATGCATATCGAATGAGGAACTATGAAATCATTATAGCAACATTTTGATTCGTTAGTCGTTATCCTATTCACAAATGTATTAAATGAATTATAAGGACTTATAAGATTAAACTATAGGCTTAGTTGTGCATGTATTCGTACGAGAGACTAATTATTCATTAGAGTCTAATAAAGATTATAAATACAATTTTTGCAGATACAAATTTTGTGAGTGATTCATCTTCTTAAAGTCAAACTCAAAGGTACACTGGATATTATTTTTATGCTTTTTACTATCATTTGCTGCATAAGCACCGCTTTGAGCCTATTTTTGTATTGTTACTTGATGCGCTATTCTTACTACTCATGGTGTAAGAGAAATTGAATGATGTTTATGTATCTTGTGAATATTGCAAGAAGGGTTCCTAAACGGAGCATGAATAGGTTAAGGACGGAGCTAGTCCTCAGGAGCTATAAGGGTGCCATCTAAAGCCTTTTGAGGGAGGCCCAGGTGAAGGTTATGCTTAAATGCATGTTTATTTCCATCTGGAGCCCTGAAGGGAGCCCAAGTGAAGGTTAATGCTAAAATGCATATGAACCTAGCCTCATGGTTCCGGCTTTGCCCATCAGAACTGCTATCATTGCTTCATAATATCATAGACAAAAACATAAACATGAACTTTTATGCAACTATTGCTTTTCCGTTTGAAATTTGACATGTGACAAGAGAATATCTATTTTGCAGGAGTTATGATTATCTTTTTGCTATAAACTATAGTTCCCTGCAATTAATATCATTTTTGCCTTCCGCTTTTTGCTTAAAGTATATTTTAATATCATTTGTATTTAGAATGTGCACTTAGACATTATTTTTATAATGCCAGATCAGATACAGCTAGAGGAAGCTGATATAATTTAAAGACATGGTGCGGCAAATTTTAACGGATTCTAACTGCCCCTTCAAAGGATATTTATTTTTGTATAATGAAAATCATGTAATAAATTCTGGATATTGTTTTACTTTAAATTGAATGAATGCTATTTCTTACACTTGAATGGCTCTGGATGTGTTTAACTACTATTTTACCTAACTGCCAATATAATCCTGCGAAAAGATGCATCCAATGTTAGATTGGTTGTTACCAACCTAATATGGGTCATCACAATAGGTAAGATGGATGTTTAGTGTAGTGTATTTTTTGTTTGGAATTGCCAATTTTGCCATGAATTTGCATGGTATAGGCGATGTTGTGGGGGCTGCATATGATATAGGAGAAGAAGAGCCATTGGTTTCAGGATAATACAAAAAAAAGTGCATTGGTAATAAGTATATTTGAACAAGATTTTGGTATTTATATGCGATGGAGAGCACATTGGTTGGAAGAATGGAACAATGTTTTCATAGAAGGTAACATGAATGGCTATGTACTCTATATATGTGGTGGAATCCAGGAACATATAATCTTGACAATTTACACGATAGCCCCCCATAAGCAAAACCGACATGGAATGAAGTGAAAGTCTGTGCTTCACATAAGGACAAAGCCAGATATAGCAAAGGCACCCAAATGTGAATAAAATGGAATAGTTTGGTGAAGTATTACATAATAGGCTATAAGCGAGGTATTAAGTGTTTAAAGAAGGAAGGATGCTAAAGTGATACTTAGCCACATGAACCGCATAAAGCCAATAATCTGGTTGTAAAAAAGCTTAAAATAGAAAAATGTGACAGCTCAATAAGGCACCTTTAGTGGTATTGTTTTGGACGGCATTGCTTTATTTGGGTAGCCAAGACTAATGTACCATATGCTTGGTGAGGTGGTTTTGCAAAAGACTCCAACTAGAAGGGAATTTGAAAACGGGGAAAGTTATAGAGGTCATGTTCAAGTGTTCTGCGTAATAAAGTGTCTTGCTTTGTAAATCCTTCACAAAACAACAATCATGTAAAATTCAATACACCTTATTGTCTTTAATGAATTTACTTACTGATAACAGTTTCTTAGCAACATGTGGTACACGAAGCTTACGTTTACAAGAGAAGCTGCTATCATTAAATTAAAATTTGGAATAGACAACGTATGTTAAAGGCAAACCTAAGTACTCACGGACTTAAACTGAGTTGTTACTCACTGAAGGGCTGTTGAGATTGAGATTGGGTAGGCCTGAGATAACATGGCACGAAATGCCCAAGTCAAAGTACCATGCATCGATATCAGTTGGCATTGTGTGCAGAGCTGCTAGAGGTGATGAAGGTGGAGAACCGAACCCTACAGGCTGGGCAACTTTCGCTTTTTGCAGGAATTGCTGAACTGCACACTAAGGCCAAAAGAAGTATACCACTACTGGAGCCAATGATGACTTGGTGGGAAATTTGTAATGCTCTAGCGATGATGACAATTAGAGCGGTGTGGCCATCACAGTTCCATACGTGATAATGAATCAATAGGAAGTGTTGCCCAAGTCTCCAGCCACCACAACCACAATAATGGCCACTACAACAGCAAGATGAATGGGACAGAAACTTTGATGTCAAACGTAGTTTGATGTGTTTGTGTTGGTTTTACATAATTGATGGTGTCATACCCGTAAATAACATATCATAACACCCCAAGTAAATCGTCAAGTGAAATGGGATTTATTTAGGCTGTGATAGTATTAGCAAATGCAAAATTGTAACGACCCAATGTCTATATCTGCAACTTAGTTATTATAATTCCCGTCTCAGAAATCGGGTTCCGAGGAATTTTGATTTAGGGTAAACAAGAATACAAATAGATAGAAATAATTTTTAGATCAAAGTGCTTTAGTTTGGGAGAATTCGGATAACGGAAACTCCCGCTTTATTTTTCTGAATTATTTAAATCCAATAAACTGAGAAATTTAATACATGTCCAAATTCATCAATTTTCGTGTCGTTATGCTAAGTATATTATTTAAAGGCTGCTCAAAAAGTTTTATCAAATTCTGAGCGTCGGTTTGATCTCAATTAATGTTTGAAGTTTAAAACTTCGAAATTAATTAAGAATAAAATATTGCTCGGAATCGAAAATTTTTGACTCGAAGGTGTTCGTTATATCATAACACACCTCGGTGTCAAGTTTCGTTATTTTTGGACGCAAAACGGCGGAAAAATACGAAAAATTTAAGGTTAAGTAATTATTTTAATTTTTCCCTAAGTTCCTTCCTCTCCCCCCCTCCCCCGATCAGAATCACAAATCCTGCGATCGCAGGCTCTTTTGCAAGACAGAGCCTGCTCTGCAGGCGAAACCTTCCAGCGCCGTTTTTGGCGCAGGCTGTCGGCCAACTTGGCCAACCCCTACCTCTCCCTCTCTCTTCCCTGCTTCTTCCTTACTTATACCCCCTCAACCCACCTCTTCCTCTCCCACAACAGCTCCCTCCTCTCCCAGCCAGCCCTCTCCCTCAAGCCAACCAGCACCCCCATCCCCTACCAGCCAACCCCCAGCTGCCGCAGCTAGCCACCCAGTCTTGCTCTTTTGGCCACATCCGGCCTCCCTCCATTTTTTGGCGATCCTAATCTTAAAGGTAAGAGGAGATGGAAAAGAGGAGAAAAGGAAAGGAATTTTTTTATTTCATTCTTTTTATTCTATTATGATAATAATAATGATAGTTTTATAATCTCAAATACATCATTCACATTATCATTATTTTCATTAATTACATAATGGATAACAGTGAAAATGTTATAAGATGCATATTATTTCTAATTTTATCAATTTCAATTCAATCATTTCTATTATATCTTTTTCTTTCGTACATTATTATTATCATAATAATAGCGCTATAATCACATTAGCTTACAAACCGGATTTCAATCAAATATATGAAAGCAAACGAAGAACAGAATGAAAAAAAAAAATTATTCCTAATAATATTGGCTAAATGCTAATTTAAAATATCCAAATCTAAATACAGATCCAAAATAGAATTGTCAAACTTTAAATCTTAACGAAAAAGGTATCCAGTATATGACATGTATTACTTTTCGCACTTTATTGTTGCTTAGCTACGCTTTGAGCCAAATTCATATTGAAGCTTGGTTGGTTGTTCGAACCAATATAACATGGTTGTTACTGAAAAATGACATCAGTAATATTTGATGTTATTACTGAAAAATGACATCAGTAACATTCGGAATTTTAACTGGAAAATGACAACAGTAAATATTAGGTGTTAGTTACTGAAAAATGACATCAGTAACATTCGTGGTGGGTTACTGGAAAAATGACATCATTAACCTACATTTTGTGATAATACTTTTTGCAGGAAATTGATTATTTATTTTACGCTATTGCCTTACTTTTCCTGCATTTTATTACCTCCTTATTTCCGCTAATCGCATCTTTTAGAGTGTAATACTATTGTTTGCTGCGGTACTTAAAGTATTATCTAATTACTAAGAATTCTAATCCCGGTATTATTTTCTGTACAATACCAGGTCAGGTGCTTCTGGAGCACAACAACCCTAATTCTTAAATTTTCAATCTTGCTGATAGATCCACAACGTTATTTTGCTTATCTTTTTTTTTCTTTTTTTTTCTTTTGTACGAGGAGTACGATGAAGTATCATGTAATCTGCAATCTTGTAATAAATGAGAATATCTTTTTTGTCTTTACATGTGTATCCATTCTCTCTCAAATTACTCAATAGGATCCTGCGGTATGTGAACATCTGAATGCAGGGACAGTTCTCGCTGAGCCGACATCAGGACATCACAAAAATACTGACTTCCCAGACCTGAAAGATTGGATTGTGAGGCACCGACAACTGCAAGGTTATTGTCTAAATGTTTTGGTGAATCGATCGTAGAAGTGCTTCGCTTAAGTTGTTATATTCTGAATTGGGAGAGGCATAGATCTAGGAAAGGGCTAGATGTGGTTTCATTATCGAGTACTTGTGCAAGAAAGAGTTCAATTAAGAATGCGATGAGCTAAGAATTTGGTCTTGCATGTACCAATATATGTAGGAAAGATATGTTTGTATAGAGTTTGATAGAAATTTTGGTGGGGATGAGGTGGAACCATCAATAAATTGCATGAGATTATAGGCTCAAAAATTGGGAGAATTGAAACTTCCATACAAGATAGTTATTCCCATAAACTTTTAACATTAAGAAATGATGAATATTTGCAAGAGAAGCGTTAATTTGGGGGGGGTCTTCAGAATTTTGAGAAATAATAGGAGTAGACGAATTTTAAGCGGCAAGGATTTCATGCGCAAAGAAGAAAATAGCTCGGAAATCATTTTGTTCAGTCGATGATCATACTAAAAAAAATGGTACTGTATATAGTACAGCAGTAAAAATGTGAATGGATGTGATCTGCTGTTTGTAATGAATGGATGAATGTGATCATTAGGTGATTGCATTGCCGTCTAGAATGTTCTCTATGATGGGTTAATGGGTCCTAAATGGGTTTGCTGCAAAAAAACCAACCGACTCTAACAAATTCAAATGCTTATAAAGAGAGACGAATGCAATTATATTATCTTATTATACGGCTAACGAGTGAAACCTTGAGTTTTTTTTCACAAAATGCAACGTTTCGCCAAGATTTTTATGGTTGCTAGCCTCACCTCCATGCTCTTACTGAAATTTTTTATCAAATTGGGTTTAGAATTTTATGCAAGTAAAACATATAATAATATACAAAACATTCTTGACACTTTATGACCATCTAAAGTAACATATTAACTTAACATGCCACTTGGAAAAATATATTTCATGAAAAATACTATGCAAGATAATCTGAACTCAAGGATAAACGTTTATTGAAAGTACCTTGAGCACTCCAGCAGCAGATAGTATTTGTTGGCCATGGCAAATAGAAGCAACTGGCTTTGTACTATCCATGAACTGCTTCACTAAATCAATAACCTTTATATCTAGTGCTAGATACTCTGGGGAACGCCCTCCTGGAATTACAAGAGCGTCATAACTAGAGATATCCACAGAATCAAACCGCTCGTTCAGCTTGAAATTATGACCAGGCTTTTCACTGTATGTTTGATCTCCTTCAAAATCATGAATAGCTGTTGGACATATATCACCCGCATTCTTGTTAGGGCAGACAGCATCAACCTTGCAACCAAGAGCACTAAATGACTGAAAAGGAACCATAACTTCATAATCTTCCATGTAGTCCTGCAATGTTTGTTAGGCTAGAAGTTCACATGTTGAATGAGTGAAATGCAAAACTGCTTTACTTGGTGACTGAGAAAAATCAAAGTTAACAGAAGTTTCACGATTAATGAAGAAAATTAAGCAAGTAAACTTAACCTTCTAATTGAAGTTATTTGAACACAATTAATAATAAATTTTCAAATGCAGCCTCCACGTTTCCGCAAGAATCTAGTAAATTTTTTACTTAACCAAAAAAGAAACTCAACAAGGAGCATCTAACTTAAATAGGGATCAAGCTAAAATGCAATTGATGAGTAAAAATTAGAAAATTTACCTTAAGATAATTCTAAATTTACCATATGGCAAAGCCTATTTTGGCTGCGTATGGAAAATGGAAAATGGAAAACGAGAGTGAATTATCAAGATTTGAAAATTAAAGATTCTTTTTCCAGGCCCTCTTCATACCAGCTTGGTAAATGGCCAAAGCTTTCTTGAGAAAAGGGAGAATGCATCTCATTTCACTACAAAACTTCTTAGAAAAAATAGAGTAGTAATTAAGAAACTGTGAGAAGGAAATCGAGGGACTTTAAGGAAGAGGAATTATTATTTTAAGTTTGTATTTGCCTCGTTCTTATTTTAGCAGAGAATCTTACTCCTCTACCACCTCAATATCTCCCATCGTCTTCAAACAAAGCTCAAATCCAATACCTTGCATCTATAGTGATCTTGATAGAACTCCGACAAAGTTCTACCGAAGTGTTAAAGAATTAGGTTTTGGTATCAGAGTGCAATGTTGCCCATTGAAAGAGAATGTATGTATGGTGCTACCTAGATCCTAATATCAAACACAAGAAATGGGGAGCAAGCAAGGCGTATTCATTAAGTTCAAGTTCATAAAACCAAGAAATACCTACCAAGATGTTATCTTCAATTATAAATAAACTTGCATGATAAATATTAATAATATTATTAAACTAAGAAAACAAATTAAAATATTATTATATGTGAATAAACTATTATGAAAGATCTTCTCTATGTGAAACTTAGAGAGGGGCTTATATTTGATTGTGCACAATGAAAACAAAAGGTTTATGTAGCCAACCTCACCTAGTGGGATTAAAGAATGATGTTATTTTAATTGCAATTAATATATTATTATAATTATATGTTAGTTGATGTTATATTATTTAGGATTTGTTTAATATTATGTTTTCTAAAAATTGGACAACTTCATGATTAGTATTTTTGATTCTGCAATCCCACCAGTTTAAAATACTCCTACAACAAGCAAGGCAAATTGGTTATAGTCAGGTAATCACTTAAATTGGCTTAAACTGAGTAATCCTTAACTTAAGGCTTAAAGAACCCCTAAATGAGAACCAAAAGATAAGGCCCAAAAAGTTGTTCACAAAATCTTCATAAAATAGAGATCTTTAATATCCCCCCGTAAGGTGACGGTGGCCTATCGCGTAAAATATTGAATTGCGTTAACAAGAGAAGTTTGATGAGGATGCCTGTTGTCTGTTATGTGACAGCGTGTATTGGATGATGATATCTTTGTTCTTAACATTATCATCAATGAAGGCAATCCACTTCCACATGTTTTGTACAAACATGAAATAGTGGGTTGTTGGCAATGGAGATTGATAGACATTGTAGTAGTAGCTTGAGATTAAGGATAATGAAACTCTTGTAGAAGTCGTCGAAGCCATATGATTTCGGTGACCATGGATGTGAGTGCTCTGTATTCGGCTTCCATAGAGGATTGTGATGAAACTCAAACTATAATGATGATGTTTCCTTCATACTTTATTGTATTGATTTTTGTAACTTATATAGGATGCTAAAAATTAATACTTTTAGATGCTCTACATAGTCTTGCCTAATTGGCAATGTTGATAATTAATACATGTGAGAATTAGAAGCCGAAGCTCGCTTGATTTCTAGAGCTAGAATTCTATTATCAAGAGTGAGATGGAAACTTATTATTTGAATTTTTTTTATCATTTTATAATTATTTAAGTTTAAACACTTTGTAAGACTTTAATTTAAATTTTTGGCTCTGTGATGTATGAATATTATTTTATATAGTGATTTTTGAGATGAATATTTACTCTTGAATAATTACTTGAAATCCCTCAACCCCGATCTTCAGATCATTACACTTGGAGACCATTTAGAGTGTAAAGAATTATGTTTCCTGGGTCGACGGTATAACCGGTAGCTGAAATTTAGTCGACTATCTCTTTGATTTCAAGGGATATGCTGTCATTGACTTGTCTTTCATGGTGACATTGTGTAGAGCATTTTTTAGTTGAATCACTTTGGATCAATTTGTTGATTAGAGTCTTCGTTCCAGGATTATCCATGCTTCTTGATAGATTTCAACGTGTATTATGCAGGGGAGAATTGAGGGGGAGATGGTGGAATATAGTACATTTTGTCGATGAATTTTCGTGGGGTGTACAGAGGGTTGGGAATGAGGTTGCTGGTGCTGTTTTGGGTATGGGGAGAAGGTTTAACTAAGGAGCCATCTAAATGATTTTGGATGACGTTTGCAATGAATAGATTGAGAAGTTGCACACGCCAAATTGGGTAGTTATCGATGGTGAGGAATTTATTGACTAAATTCTTGATGTTGTTTATCTAGAACATAAGGTTGGAGGTGAGGTTTGACGATATCGCAGGTTCTTGTTGTCCTTGAACATTATTGTTGCTGGATTGAGGGCTGGAGGTTAATGAGACCATGATGATTTTGAGGTAAGGAGTGGAGAAGTTAATGGTTCTTAAGGTTCTAATGGATGAAGTACATGAGGTTCTGACGGAAGAAGTTCTTGAGGAGCGGGAAAGTTCTTGAGAGGTTGAGGAGAGGAGATCAAAGGCTTGGAGTTGCGTGAGCAAAGAGAAGCTCTGATACCATGTAAAAACAGAAAGAAGAGAAGGGAAAATAGCTTTTCATTACAAAAATAATGTGTAGAAACATGACTTTATATAAGCAAACAACATATGATCTTATATTCTAATATATACAAGCACCGGTTCACAGGCATTTGGGCGTGCCTAAGCATCCATACTTTGTTTGGAATTGGGGGCGTCTAGGCGTCCATGCATTGTTTAGCATTGGGCGCGTCCAGGTGTCTAGGTGTCTAGGTTATATCTAGCGCTGGCAATGCTTGTGCCTGGGCATCAGACCACTGTCTGGAGCTGGCCATGCTTATACCCTGGGCGCCAGACCACTGTCTAGCGCTAGCCATGCTTGTGCCTGAGCTGCCAGCTTCTATATGGCACTGTTATATCTTGCTGTTATCTAATAATAAGTTTTACTCAAAAGAAGTTGCCTATAACTTATTTGGGTGTGCTTCACTTTAGAGGTGCAAATAAGGTTATTTACTAAAAGGAATTAATCTTTAAAAATAATAAAAAGCTTAGTGGCTAGGAACACAAAGTTCATGAGATACGGTGCTTGTAGCATAATAAAGTGTAGCTACAACAAAATCATGCACATTACTCAAAAGAAGTTGCCAATAACTTATTTGGGTGTGCCTCACTTTATAGGTGAAAATAAGGCTATATAATATGAGGAATTAATCTTTAAAATTACTAAATTATTTAGTGGCTAGGAACACAAAGTTCATGAGATATGGTGCTTGTACCATAATAAAGTGTAGCAACAACATATTCACGCACATTACTTTTAAAAAGTTACCAATAACTTATTTGGGTGTGCCTCAGTTCAGAGGTGAAAAGAAGTCCATATAGTATGAGGAATTATTTATTAAAATTACTAATAAATTTAGTGGCAAGAAACACAATGTTCAAACTTTGGTGGTAGAATTATATTAATCAAGAGTACTATTTATTCTATTCCTTTACATTTGATACAGATTTCAAACCCCATGGGGTAGTTCTCAATAGAATTGAAAGAGTGTTCAACAAATTTATTTGAAATTCCAAAATTCTAAAATGATGCATTAGTGTAAGTGGAAGGATCTCTGCCTTCCTAATACAAAAGGTGGTTTGTCCTTTAGATCTCTTAGTAACCTCATTATAGCTTTTCACACGAAAATTCAATATTAGGTTTAATAGAAGCCATTGAATCAATTTCATCAAAGATAAATACTGTAAGGATTCTCACCCTCATAATGTCCAACCTAAACACAATGATTCTCCTTATGCAAAAAAATTAATAAACCTAAACATATGTGTTTGAAAACCACATTGTTTGAATCATTGATGCTGATAGTTTTCTTTTGTCACAATTGTTAGTTTGGTGAACAAAGTCTTACTACTCATTTTCCTAATTTAATTAATACTTCCACCAAAGTGAATGAAATTTATTTGGGAAGTAACAGGATTTATAATAAAATAAGAGAAGTTCTGAATGGTGATGTGGATATTTTAGAATAAATTGCCTCTATCTTGTTCAATATTAATAAAAAGTTATCTTAAATGGAAAGGTCTGCCTCCTCATCACTATGTCTTCAAGCGTGCTTGAACAGTAGGCAACCACTTAACTCTGGGTACAATTATTTGGCATACAGCTATTAGACTTTCTATATCTTTCTTAATTAGAGAATGCTTCCTAAGTGGTTTCTGTTAATGAAATTTTAATAAAAAAGGGTTTTTACATTACTTCCAGGTGCTTGTGCTGCTTAGACCTGAGAAACTTGGGATCATCTCTCCATTAATGGTGATATGGCTAGAGGTATTTGGATTCATTTTGCTACTATGCTTGGTTTTATGCCTAAATTTAATCTTTAGTTACCTGGAGGGTAACTTTGTTACCCAGGGTCACATGCAGGTGATTCTTCTTGCTCTTATCATATGGCACATACGGAAAGAAAGAAATAAATGCAAGCACAAGAACTTTATTTTTATACTGATAGAGTTATCTCGAAAGTTACTCATTACATTGAAATTGCAGTTAAAATCTAACTTTCTTGATTATAGAATTTTCAGACGTGATGGTTCGTGCAAATAATTTTAAAAATCCATAATACTACTACTAGATAAAATTGTAGTGTTGTTAAGTGGTTGATACCTTCTTTTGGTGTCTTTAAATGTCGGCGACTAATATAAAAGAAGTACTAGTACAGCTGTTGTTGATGGTCTTATTAGTGATCATAATGGTAGAGTTATGCTTGCTTTTGGTAAGAAACATATTGCTAATTCTTCCCTTTTGGCTGAAATTAAAACTCTTTTATTGGGGCTGACCTTGTGTAAAGAGATTGGTTTGCAAAATACTTGGTCGGGATGCTTTAAGTCCGGTTCAAATTATTACTGCTTCTCTGGACAATTATAATTTAAGCAATTATTTGAAAAGAATTTATATGATGCTTACAATTTTTAATTATAGAATCACCCATATTTAAAATGAAGGTAACTCTATTGTTGATTGGTTAGGTAATAGAGGTATTCAGAGTGAGATTCTAGCTATTTATATGAACGGTCACATACATTAGATAATATATTAAATTGTAGCAAAGATTATGTTTCTATTTCAATACATCTTCTCAAATTGACCCCGGATTTGATTATCCTATAAACCAGATTAAGTGGTTTTTCCTAAATTGCGCATTCATTTTTTGAAATCAACCAATTTTATTGGCACTTAGATCTATATTTAAAAAGCCAATAAAAATCGATGATGTTACAATCAACCTAATTTGACCCTCGATTGCCCTCATCGTAGTTGAGACTGATGTCAATAAACCTTTCCTCTCTAGTTTGAATTAGAGCTCGGGAGGATGGATATTGGCAGCCTGTGTTGATGGTAAACTCACGCAGCAAAATTATCATTCATGTAATTGACACTTGCTAGAAATTGGATCCTAATCCCTAGTCTTCTCATAAATCTACTGTGTCAATTGTAGCGGCTAAGAAAAACAATCTATAAATTGTAGTGTTCAATATGGCTGCTTCTCGTCAATAAAATTCCTTGTTTCCTATGAACTAAACTAGGGCGGCCTCGCCAAAACCACTGATGCTATACACTATTTCTCGAAGAAGATTGATAAAAAATGGAGAATGTGAAATTAGTTATTGAACTAACATAATTTTTTTATTCATAGTTATGTGGCCCAATTCAGATGTAGACAAACGACTACAGTATCAATTGATGCAAAAGTATAGACAATTGGCAGTGTTTGGTTCTTAAGTGCTAGCTTAGCTTATGTTGAGTCTAGGTTATTACAAACTAATAGAATTAATCAGAATCATGTGGCAAAAGATCCTGGATATCAATTTAATTAATTACCTAGTGTATGTGACCATTAAATTTTAATAAAATTTACTTTTAAAATAAATAAATATATAGATCAAAATTTTAATATTTATGATGATTTTGCATTAAATTATTACAAATACACAAAAATTAGCACCAATATTAATATAAATTTTCTAAAATATAGAATATATATAAAGAAAAAAAGTAATTATTTTCAAAGTCAAGATAGGCTGAGCATGATGCCAGAAAGCCCATACTTAGCATGCAAGAGAGGTTGGGTAGAGCCAACTTTTGTTTTGGTGTAAAATTTAAAGCCTAGAATCGGTTTTAACGACCTAGCCTAGGCAAGTTCCAGGACACATGCCCAATTGTACAACCAAAGTTGTCACTTGAGTTATAAAGTCAATTGGTTCATGAATGTTTGAAACTCAAGGAGTTTTCCTAGTTTGTTTTATTCCAAAAGTAAACTACATCTAAACCGTATTGGACATGAATTGCCATAAATGATGAAAATTGGTGTTTGAATGAACCCTTCATTATCAATTGAAATCGCAAGGTTAAAGTTGATTATTTGATTTCCCCAGCCCCAGATAAAATCGAATCTTTTATTATAAAATTCAAAACTGGACCAAGTCAATCAATTTTGAAGTCTTGATTTTTTTACTTTCTTGTCACCATACAGAATACAAATTAAAGGAAGCAAAAAATATTATAGCAGTCAATCAGTAATTAAAAGTTAATTATATTATCACATACCCCGCATAGAAAAAGAATCGACTTGTTGGAACCTTGTATGATCCCACCAAGTGCTTCTACAAACAGCCGAATAAGTTCAGGATGCCCTTCATATGTTGCTCCTGTTACAAGATTACCATCCCTCACACATGTAGCCATAGTCTCTGCTTCTACCCAATAAGAACCTGCAGCAATCAGATCAGGCTTAACAGAAGGAAAAGCTGTACACCTCCGGCCTTTCACAATGCCTGCAGCAGCTAAGATCATCTGTCCATGACAAACGGCTGAAATTGCCTTTCCTGAGTTGGAAAATTCCCTCACTACTTTTAAGACGGATTCATCCATGGCAAGGTACTCAGGAGCTCTTCCGCCAGGTATAACTAATCCATTATAGTTACTCACTTCAATCTCTTCAAATGCCGCATTAAGTGCAAAATTATGGCCTCGAGATTCGGAATATGTCTGCACCACAAAGTTAGTCATAAAAAAGCAGAAAGTATAAAGAACTAAAGCTTTGTAAAAGAGAATTAGCACTGCAATTGGTTTCCTTGGTGTGAAAATCTTAGTTAGTTGGCTGTCGTTTATATCAATCAAAATTTTACTATTAGCTACTGAATAAACAATGGCTTCTAAAATACTGCAGAAACCTTTTTGCTCCAACTTGTATCAAACATCATGTTAAGTTCACAGTTTCTTGCAATAGCATATACTGGTTACAAAGCTTTACAGTATCTTTTATTGTGATGATATTACAAGCAAACGGATGATATCTTATATGCATGATAATACAACCTGGAGGCAGTATTAAAAATAGAATTTGCATTAATCCAAAACCTTCCTTTAGGTAATGGCATTAAACAATGGTGTAAAGTACTTCTGAGAATAGCTAGAAACTTTCATAATATAATTAGCCACCAAATATCATTTTAAATTAGACTTAATCAAGCATTAGCTTCCCATTAGGGGCTCGTTTGGTTTGTCAGCATCTTGATGTAGCTTTATTAAGTTCAAACCTAATTAAATTTGAAATCAACTCATGAATCCCTACTGGTATATAATTTTATTAAGGTGATCAGTGGTAATGATTTAACTATATAGTACTGGGGTCAGGGAACAAGGGACTGAAAGGTGCATACCCCCTCTAAATTTTTAAAATGTGTATGTAGCAATATATTGATAAAAATAAAGAATAATTTCATCACAAGTCCAAATTACCAAGTCAAAGTTGCCTGAACTTTTCTCATTCAAATTTGTCATACATTAAAAACCTACCACCTCTCTTTGATTTCAAGACTAACTAACCCAATTTTGAATTCCACCAAATCCAAATGTTTTCAAATCCATATGCCTAGTAAAACCCTACCCATCCTACATGTTCCAATCTAAGTCCACATGCAATCCAAATCAATATAAAAGGGGAAAAAATGAAGATGGAAAACACAACACAATCAAGATCGAGCAAGACAAACAGAGAGGAAAAAAGAATGACAATAAGAAAGAGGAGAAAAGAGTACTCATCCAGAAAAGCTATTTTGGTGACTGAATATAAAAATTCTAGGTCTCTATGAAGAAGAAGCAGGGTTCGGCAAAAAAAAATTCTAGAAGAAAAAAACTCTTAATGTAGACTGCTCGTTCAACATTCACTTATACAACAGGGGGTTGCAGTTCTCTATTAGTATTAGTATATAAGTGGGTATCTTTATTCTTAAAACTTATTATATAAAATAACTCTCAATAAACCCTCTTATTTGAAGCTTAGTAGAATATTTATCTCAATGTGGTTGTAGAGGTATGTGGATCTCAACAAACCATGTATATCTTGTATTTTTTTGTTTTGCGCTTTTTAGGTATGACTCCGTTGTTTATTACTCAAAATCAAATTACAACCCTAACATAATATCAAAGCATTGGTTTAGATGAATTTCAGATTTGAGCATAAAGACATATATCAAGATTGATAAATTTGACAGCTAGAATTTTGGGTTTATGAAGATGATGAAAGACTATTACGCCAGAGGCAACTCCACCAATTGTGGATGAAGAAAAAGCCAAAGTGAGTCAAGCAAAAGGACTATGAACTATCGGACAGACCAGCTCTTAAGGTCATCTCACTAAGTATGAATGTTACATTCATTGTGCAACAAGTAGGAAAAACTTATTGTTGTTAACAAGGTACACATACAAATGTGTATTCTCAAAATGCAAAGGGAACTTCGATCACTACTCACATCAGCAAGTTTAGCATAATCACAAGACAATTGAACTTGGTAAATATCAAGTAAATGATGAGACATATTCTCTAAGCTTGCTCTCATAACTGTCAGATAACTAAGATAGCAGAGTAATAATTGTTAATAGTTCCATAATGCCTACTGACATTAAAGATCTTATTCTTAACAAGGATATCAACAAGCATTCCTCTGCTTTAAACTTTTAGAGCTGAGACAAGCATTAAAATTGTCACGACCTAGCCCAATATGAGTCAAGAAATGGAAGTCGGACACCGATAAGACATAGTCCTTGTATTTTCAATCTTCTTATTAAACTAAATCAGGGATTCCCTACTGTAAAATCCCTAGTTGTTAGAACTTTAACCTAAAAAATTAATCAGGCTAAGCGTAACACACCCAAAAGCAGTAGTAATGCGTCCAGACATTGCGGTAACACGCCTAAACATGTCACATTCAGACACACCGCCCAGGCACAAAGCCATTGCTGCTAAGATAGATATGCCGATGCTTGAGCGCTCTCAAGCGTCGAGATCTCGGCTGGGAGGGCATCCAAACATGCCCATATGCCTATTGGGTGTGTGTAGATGCGTGTAGCATACATGTCCAAACAATGTACACAAAATAAATTTGGGTGTGATCAATACCAAATTAGTCGTGCGCCTAAACACGCATTAGCCCACTCTCAACATAAAAGGATTACTTAACTTGGCTGTAATTTATACACAAAGTCTAAAAAGCGTGTGAGGTTGATGAGCATACACAACATTTAAACCTAGCTTGTCCATATACCTTCATTAGGACGTGCCCATGCACATGAAATTAATGCGTCATAAAAACCCATTCAAAGGAAGCAAATTTTGACTTTCAAAAAGTCCTAATGTTACTCTATCAAATCACATGGTGATTGTGAGTACAATAGATTGCATAGCTTGAGGGAGGCTTAGTAGTGAACTTAAAAAAGCATTATCTTAATTGTTTATATTGTTTGTGAGGTACATAAAAATTTAATAAAATTGTTATGTTATTAAGGTATGCTAGTATTTGTTAGCATTGTGTTGTCTATTCTTTGAAAATTTTGGTTGTATCCTGATTAGTGCGAGATCGAGTAATTTAGAAATAATACATTTTATTTGAAAATCCCATAATTTGGGAAACTTGATTTGAAAGTTTATCCTATTATTCCGGCTAATTGTTAATTCTTGAACATCTTTTATTTGCCGTAAGCATGTTGGTACATTCATAAATTCCCAAATCTTGACATGTGAATTACATTTTAATCAAAACATTGAATCATTGATGTGTGCATTTCCTTCTCCTTGTTGGTTATATGCATGTGAAGTCCTCATTAAAGTGATTTGAATATATGAGTGGATATTTATACAACTCTAGTAATATTCTAGAAATGATCACATGACATTGATGTAGCCTTTAATGTGACATTATTTATAATAGAGAATAAATCAATCAATAAAATTTATGATCCAAACTATCGGGTGAGCACCTATTTCTAATAATCATTTATATATGTCTGTACAGATGATATTGCTAGTGCACACAGGAGTAATAATAAGAGCCAGAGTTCATAGAAAGCGGCATTGACTTGTTTTGTGAAAGACTTACTATTTTGAACATCATCAGCAAGTGGTGTATACCTTCATAAGAAGTTAATGATCAACGCTAAAGTTCAGAGAGGCGAGTATTGTTTGAATCCCTAAATGGAATGGGAAGCTAACAATCGAAGTGAAAATCCTATGGAGGTGAGCAGGGTTTAGATCCTTACCTCAGTGTAACCACAAATGTGGATTGATAAGTATCAGTTATTGAAATAATAATTGCAATCAAAGCAAAGATTGATGATATTCAAACATTAAAATCACTTAATATTATTGCAATTGTTGCATTTTTTTGTTATTATTATAATTATTCTTATTATTATTTATAATTGTAATTTATCTAGTTAATATGCATGCTTATTAATGGCTATTATTCTATCGTTATGTTGTTCAGTAGAAATGACATCAGTTACATAGCATTGATTTTCTACTCCATTATATGTAGTGGCATATACACTTGATTATGCTTGACATATTTAGATTGTTATATGTTTCTTTGTCTATCATATACATTCTTGAGAAATTAAAAATATTATCAAAATCTTACTGCTCACAAAACCTAAGAACAAAAACTGCCATGAGATACAATAATATCATATTAAACTTTTATTAATAGGTGCTATTACCTAATAGTTTTCATGTAACTCTAAAGTTTGATAATTAAAAGTTTTGAAGGAAAACATTTTGATGGAAATACTTAAATTAATAAAATACAGGAAGTTTTGTCACTGCTTTGATGTAATCATCTTTTATTTTGAGTTTTATAGTAAAAATAACATGAAGCTTTTGTTATATATATATATAATATATATATATATATATATATTATTTTTTATTTTTTTGTGTGACCGATGAGATTTGAACCAATGACCCGGGAAAATAAATTCTAAGCCTCAACCACTGGGCTACAACATCATTCACAACTTTTGTTATATATATATATATATATATATATATATATATATATATAATATGTTAATATGGCAATGTGTATGTTGGAAATGTATAGTTAATGGATGAAAGAAAAAAATTTCAATTACTATGGAATCTAAATTTATTAATTTAATTCCCCCCTCCATTTTTTCTTTGACACTGATCCCCGAGATTCCACAATTTTGGTAGCAGGGCTGGGTTGAGAAACTTAAAGTTAGAATTAATCCTAAATCATTAGGTTTGATTTATTTTAGACACAAAAATCTAGTTGGGGAGAAATTAGAAATACATTAATAACTAACCATCACAAGGTTTGAACAATAAGATTACTCCTTGTCAAAACTACATCAATTTCCAACCTCCTAAATATGGCGGAATAGATACCCCACAAAAAGCCAAACAATGAAGACAATGAATGTACTGAAAAAGAATTCAAGTATCAATTGCCAAAAGAATCAGAAGATGATATTAGTTGCGTACTTTCTTTGGGTCGATGGAAAATTGGCGGAAATCCATAATGGCAACTATTTTTCAAGGAAAGACCAAAGAGAATATTATATGGGCTAAATTCATGAAGACATTTTTGATAACTTCGTACCATCCTTAGTCAAGCCGATAATGAGACATGAATTCTAAAAGCTTAAGTAAAGAAATCAGACTATTACCGAATACAAAAAATAATTCACTAGATTAGCCTATTCCCCCCCCCCCAAAGATAGTCGCTACTGATGATATTCACAATCAGCTATTTTTGGCAAGATTAAAAGACATCTATCAATAGAATTTGATTACTCATCAAATCTTAGAAGAAATTTTTTGAAGGTGGAACACCTCCTATGCAACAAAACATTTCAAGACAAGAGAATATACACAAGCCTGCAACAATGGAGCCTACCCAAACAAGATACAAACATATAACAAAATATTTCAAATTAGTTATGGGTACTATCTTTATTCACCAAACTTCTTATGTAATTTCTTTTGAATAAAGTGATAATCACTCCTTTATATTTGCTACACATGTTGCTACACAAAGAGTTATTTATCAAAATCATATATTGATACTTACAAAATATTCAAACTGATCGTTAATTCTTATAAAAATTTGTTTTCGTATAGACTCTTGTTAAATGCTTTTTTTGGTCCAAAATTATCAAATTTCCGTCTTTTCCCGTTTACTCCATTAAAAATTAGGGGCATTTTCATCCGATCAGACGTGAGTTTTATGTTCCCAATTTTTAATCAATCTTGCCCTTACCTTTTTTTCTTCCCCAAGTTTTATTCCCGGCTTTCTCCTCTCTAGGGTTTTTTGTGTGCTGCGCACGTTTAGCCTGCGACGCCAACGCCTCTCCGTCTCTATCTCTCCTGTGACGTCGACGCCTCTCCGTCTCCTACTAAGTGTCTCCCGCGACATCGATTCGGAGTCTCGACGGCTCTCTTCTTATCTCTCCTTCGCTCCAACGTCTTCACGGAAGATAACCTGCGCATGTTACAGGTTAATATGATTCTTATATACTTTTCTACAATTTTAAAAATAATTTTGAAAAAAAATCAATTTTATGAATCATATTTTTAGCAAAATTTAAGAAAAAAAAATTTGAGTGAACTTTTGATAGAAATTTACAAGAGTTAAGGGATCATTTAAAAAAATTATTATGCATAAACAATTAAGCCTTAAAATTAAACTCTAAGATTTTAATTATTTACACAATTTTTTTAAGGCTCAAAAATTAAACCACAAATACTAAAAAAAAATTTTGATCAAATTTCAATTATTTATATGCATAAATGAAAAATTAAATCCGAAAGTATAATTATAAGTAATCTTTTTGGCAAAAATTAACAAGAGTTAAGGGACCTTCAAAAAAATTTATTACACATAAATAATTAAACTTGTAAATTAAATCTATTTTTTTTTTATTTACAATTAAAATAAAAAATTTCAATTCTTTAACCATAATTTTTCTTGAAGACTCAAAAATAAACCTGCAACAAAATTGAACCCGCAAATACGCATAAAATTTTTTTTCCATCAAATTTCAGTTATTTATACGCATAAATGAAAAATTAAACCCGAAATCGTTAAATTCCGCATTTGCCCCTGAATGAAACGGTGGACTAACCCAAATTAACTGTTTGGGGACCAAAACAAATATTTAACAAGATTTAATGTACCAAAAAAAATATTTACAAAAGTTAATGGCCATTTTGAATATTTTACAAGAGTCAATGTATCATTTTGATAAATAATTCTACACTTAAATTAACCACTGAATAATTATCTAGTCTAATGATTGTGGGCTTATCATTGAGTAAAATCCAAGCACGACTCACTATCTCAATGATCGAATCGAATCCAAGCTTCTTAACAAGCCAAACATGAGATAGTCATGAACAAAAGCTTTTTGGTAACCTTACACTTATCCACCATAAGCATTAGAATAATAGTTGTCATTATTAGGAAAGCTTAGTCAAATATATAGCACCATAGATTATTTCATATATGTGATAATTATTGGGTCAAGCACAAAATTGAGCCCCCAATTGTAGGTAAGTGGTTGCCAACCTGAAATGCAAGCTAATAGACACGCCCAAGTGCCCAGTGTGCCTAGCGCTTAAGTGTGCCTAGGTGACTGGTGAATATTTTTACGTGGCGCCCGAGCACACTCAAGTGCTAGGAATGTTTTTGGTGCCTATTTAGCCCGTGGCTTGGGAGCTTAAGTGCGCCCAATCGCCAGTCACACATATATAAGTGTGTAAACTGAGTTTATGGATTAATTTTGCCATTTTGGCATTTTTGGTGACAGCTAAAGGTTAATGAAAAGTACCAGAAGAAGAAAAAGATTGGATGCAATTTGAAAATTTCTAGGCTCAAAAAAGGCGTCAGATGAAGCCTAGCCCAAGGATTTGGAAGATATGGTGGCTGGAGGTGCTTTATAAGCTTCTTTACTTTTCTTTCGGTTAGAGTTTTTCTTTATGGAGTGGGTACTATAAGTTTTTTCTCTCTAAAAAACTTTTTATCATTGTGTTGTATTAAGCATGGAAAAGATTTGAGTGTAAAATCTTATTGGATGACTGTGTATTGATTTTAACCCCATATAAATAAAAATTTTGAATTTGTGAATAGATTATTGTGTTTTTTTATCTTAGTGTTCATTGAGCGTTTGTTGTGTTGTTGTGTTTTTCATGAATTAGAGCTTGTGCGTATTGTGTTTGTGATTGAGCTCTAGCCCAATTTGTTTTGTCAAAGTGGTATCATAGCGAGAGATTTTTCACCAAAATGGAAATTGTGCAGTGTAACCCTAGCTATATGATAACCTTAAATGGTGAAAATTATAATGTTTGGAAATGAAAGATGGCGAATTTGCCATATGTTTTAGACAATTATCTACCGATGTTAAGAAATAGTAAAATTGAGAATAAAACCAACAAAGAGTGAGAAATTTCACATTGTCAAGTGTGTGAGTACATTATGCAATGGGTGGAAATAATGTCCTAAATCATAAGTGAAAAAAATTGCAAAGTAGTTGTGGACAAAGCTAAAGGAGATATATGCAAGGAAAACTGAGAATACAAAATTTGTATTTTACCAAGTAAATGATGGGGCTCAAGTATACAGGTGAAAGACCCATGTCAAGTCACTTGAACACATTTCAGAGAATAATCAATCATTTGGCTGGGATGAACATCAAATTTTAGGATGAAATCCAGCGCCTTTGGTTGTTTGGGGATGTTGTTGAATTCCTAAGAGATATTTCAAATATCTCTCTCAAATTCTGCAATTATTGGAGAGATCATTATGGAGATAGTGAAGAGCAGTGAATTGTATAAAGAGATGAGGAGTCACAAGGAGCTTCTACATCACAGCAGGAGGTACAGATCACGAAGTGACGAGATCAAAGTAAGAGCAAGGGTTCATCCAACAATGATAGAAGTAAAAACCAAGGAAAGGCATACTCCAACTTGGAGTGTTTTTATTGTCACAAAAAAGGCCACAACAAGAAAATTTGTTGAAAATTGCACAAAGAAAAAAAGAAGTGAAAGCAAAAAGGATTCACAGAAGATTGCAATAGCCTCAAAAGAATATATGATAATGTTTGATGATGATACAATCAATTTGGCAAGCCAAGACACCAACTGGGTGAAAGATAGTAGAGCATCTATTCATACCACCTCCATACGAGATTTCTTCTCTTCTTACACCCCCACCGACTATGGGAGTGTTAAATTGGGAAATGTCCAAAGCAGTTTCCATTGAGTGTGTGACTTGAAATTGATAACAAGAACACTCTATTTCTAAGATAAGTGAAGCACATCCCAAACATCAGGTTAAATTTTAATCTCAATTGGAAGGCTGATGATGAAGATTATTGTCATATATTTTGAGATGGACAATGGAAGTTGTTCAAGATTTGTTGTGCTGGCTCATAGAAAAAGGTTGCATTCTTATATCAGTGCTAAAGGCTAGGATAGTACAACCTTCAGTGCGTGTAACCTAGGGTTGGAAATTTGACCCGAAACTCGAAATTCGAACTCGACTTGACTTGAACTCGAGACATTTGACTCGGTCCGAACTCGATTCGAAATTTTCAAGTCGAGTTCGAGTCATACATCTTGACTCAAATTCTATTTAAAATGACTCGAAATGACTCGAACTTGACACGAACTCAACTCAAACTCGAACTCGAACAAGTTTGATTCGAGTTTGAGTATGGGCTGACTCGACTCGAAGCCAGCCCTAGTGTAACCCAAATAAAAAACCAACTGTAGTTGTTGCACAATAGGTTGGGGCACATGAGTGAGCAAAGGCTACCATTATTAGCCAAAGAGAAGTCGATTTCTAGAGTAAACAAAGACATACTTGAAAGAGTGTCATCACTACATTGTTGGCAAACAAACAATGGTGGCTTTCAAATGTTTGAGTCACTCAAAGAAAGCAGAGAAGCTAAAGTTGGTCCATTCAGATGTGTGTGGTCCAATACAAACTTAAATACTTGGACATTCTCAATAACTTGTAACATTTTTTGATAATTGTTCCAAAAACATGTGTACAAGTTGAAGACCAGGGACACACACAAAGTGAGTGAGACCTTCAAATAGTTTCACAGAAAGGTAGGGCATCAAAGTGATTGAGGCCAAAGTGTGTGCACTAATAATGATGGCAAATATAGCATGAGCTTTGAATATTACTATAAGGAATAGGAGATTCATCATCAAATGACCCCTCCAAAGATGCCACGACTAAATGAACCAGTAGAGAGGATGAATTAAATCTTCGTGACCAATATAATTGTTCCAAAAACATGGAGAAGATATAATGTATGTCTCAATCTCAGTTGTCTAAATATTTGAAGTGAAGCATTAAGTGCAATTGTATTGTATTGAATCTCCTATTGTCTGTGCCACTGGACTACAACATCCGTGAGTAAGAAAAAGAGGTCAAATACAACCATCTGAAGGTGTTTGGGTGCAAAGCCCATGTACATGTGCCCGAGAATGAACAATCAAAGCTGAACACGAAAATGAGACAATGTACTTTATTAAATATGGTATGGACAAATTTTGTTACAAATTTTATGATCTTGGGCAGAAAAAATTGGTCCAAAGCCTAGATGCGGCATTTATTGAAGTCCAAAATATTCAACACATCGTAAAGTTTAAAATTCTAGACCAATAATGGGTCATTTTGTGAACTTGGAACCAGCACCTGCACAAGGGGTGATTCCAAACCAAGGAGGAGAGGCTAAAGTAGATGCAAGCGACAAGGTGGATGTAGATGCAAGAGAAAAATAAATTCATGTAGAGGATGATGCTAATAAAGCTCACGAAGATGAACCTATTCTGAGGAGATCCAAGAGGTTGCACTAAATGTTCATGAGGTTTCCGTCAAATGATTGCGTGACAATCACAAATGCAAGTGAGCTCCAGACATACCAGGAAGCTATCTCTATTGAGGAAAAGAAGAAAAGGTAGGATGTGATGCAGGAAGAGATGCAATCACTTAAGGAGAATCGAACATACAACTTGGTGAAGTTGTCACCTACAAAGAAAGCTTTAAAATGGAGATGGATTTATAGGGCTAAAACTGAAAATAATGGAGGATTGTGCTACAAAGTTAAGCTAGTCATAAATGGCTTTGAGCAGAAAAAGGGAATCGATTTTGATGAGACGGTCTCTCTCGTTGTGAAGATGTCCTCCATCAATGTAGCACCAACATTGGTTGCAAACTATGATCAAAAGAAAAAGCAGTTAGACGTCAAGACTGTGTTCCTTCATGGAGGTTTAGAGAAAGAAATTTGTATGGAGTAGTGTTAAAGGTAAGGAGAAGCTAATGTGCAAATTTTAGAAGATCTTGTGTAGACTGAACATGCTCCAATACAATGGCACGAAAAATTTGACCCATTCATGATGAGGCAAGGGTATGATAGATCATCATCTGATCATTGTGTTTGCTTTAGGAGGTACTCAAACGATAAGTTATTATATTGATTTTATATGTGGATAACATGTTGATAATGAGTTGAGATAATGATGGATTGATTGCCTAATGAAGGAGTTGGCCAAGTGTTTTGTAACGAAAAGACTTGGTCCTGCAAAAAAAAATTATGTGTGAAAATAAATCAAGATCAAAGTAAAATAAAGCTATGGTTGATATTGAAAGAATATATAAAAATAGCATTCAACAAATTTAACATGAGCGATGTCAAGGCATTGTGTGCGCCTCTTGACTGCCACTTTAAGCTAACGATTGAAGCAATGTCCTTCAAGTGAGGTGGAGAAGATGAAAATGGGATGAATTTCATACGCTTTGATCATTGTTAATCTGATGTATGTTGTGGTTTACACAAGGCCAAACATAGTGCATGCTGTTGGAGTGGTAAGGAGCTCATTAGGAGGTAGTTAAATAGATTCTACGCTATCTAATGGGCGCATCTAGCGTAAGACTTTTTTATGGTGAAGGTGAATTAGTACTTGTTGGATTTACGAATTTAGATATAGCTGATGATGTAGACACTAAGTAGTAAACTTCAAGCTTCATAACTACCTTTGCAGGGAAAATGTGTTGTGGCAAGCTAGGCTACAGAGGTGCTTTGCTTTGTCGCCTATGGGGTAGAATATATTGCAATCACTGGAAGTTGCAAGAAAATGTCGTTGATGAAATGATTTCTAGAGGAACTAGGCTTAAAACAAACGAATAATGTGAAGTACAGCGACGATCAAAGAGCTGCAAGCTTATCAAAGAATTCTACTTTTCACTCTAATTCAAAACATATTGAAGTCAAGTACCACCAGATCTGATATGCATTGGAAAGGAAGCTATTGTCGTTGGATAAGCTCTGCACACGAGCAAAAACAAATCAAATATGCTGAAAAGAATCTACCGAAGGAGAAGCTGGAAGCATGCAGAGAAACAGTAGGTTTACACACATGTTGAATCCCTAATCGCACAAACAACACTACAGATTACCTGATGCTGCAGCATCTGATGCACGGCTGTCCTGCACATCTCTCCGGCTTTCTTTCCTGGGCAAACTGCATCTACTGCTATTCCATAAGCTTGCAGCGCTTGGAAAGGAACCATCGCCTGCGCGTGCACCATCACAAAGCTCACACTTAGCACCTAAAATATGACGAAATCCACAGCGAAAAAGAGAAAGTGAAACATAATCCAACGAAAATGCCTCGTAATCTTCCATGTAGTCTCCGCAGAGTATCAGAACTCTCACTGGAGGTGCGCTTTTCGCCATAGAGCTTCTTCTTCGCCTCCCTTTTTCTGGAGCGTCGGAAGAAGGACTGGACGCTCAAGTGAAGGAAGTGGACCAAAACCTTCTGTGATGCCGACGTGTCCAGTGAATCCAATGTGGGTTCCATCTCTATGAGATAAAAACAAAAAAGTACGAACAAAATTATTCAGTTTATTTGGAAATGCATGAATTATTTTTTTTTTTTTGTATATTGAAAAGCATGAACAAATTATTTGTCAATGCAAAATGCAGATTATAGTAAAATTTAATGAATACAAATAATTATCTTACTATAATAATAATTTAATCTCTCTTTTGTATTTTTTTTTTTTTTATTTTACATTTTTTTTAGCTTTAACTACATTTTTTGCACATGGGCTCCAAGAAATTTTATATTTATCTTTTTTTTCTTGATTTTAACATATGGCACTTCTCGTGAAATCGTACTGCTCGATGCTGTCGTCCTCGCGCAAACGCTCTCGTACGCTGCGTGTGTCAAGCGGGCCAACACGCAGCTGCTTTGCCCGCCATATGGCCATTTGCGCCATGAAGGAGGTCGCTCGATGCTCAGTTAAGACCTTCTTCTGCTTAATTTCTTTAACTCAATTTTTACAAATTGACGCTTGTCGGAAGTCGAAGGAACTCCCCAATTGATCCCTGCTTCGAACTCACCTCGACCGTAGATCAAGTACCTCAAGTACCTGGCTTCCTCACCCCTACCTAATTTCGAATTACCATAATTATTGTATTCAATTTCCTTATTCAATAGTTTAATTACATGTATGTATTGTATGCGTAATTTTATCAGTCGCAATCGCTCGATACCACCAGCGATCGATCCTTCTTTAAACCTAGAATGCTCAAGGCATCATTCCATGGTGTGGCAGTGGATGCTTAGGGTTAGATTCTTAGTTCAGTAAGTAGGTTAGATCAAGATTTTTTTTTGGCATAGGAATCTCACATAGTGGAGCCTCGTGCGTCGGTCTGTTCGTGACCCTAGGCGACCGTCCCTATGGATTCTATCGGAGAAGAAGTTGGATTTTCCTCCTTCCTGGGCCGGGTCGGGTCGAGTGCATCTGGACCCAAGCGTCCCGCGCTGGGCTGGGACATCCTCACCCACGTCGTCGACCCAGATGTTTTGCTTTGGGTTGGCCCGTATCGCTTATTTTTAAAGCTCGCTTGGCCCGCATGTCTTTTTCATCTGAAGCTTGTTACATTGTATGGGCCGGCCCTTCACAAATGAGCCTGTCGAGCTCGCGCAAATTTCCTTTTCAGTCCAGCCCGCTGCTGATTAAATTAAGAATTAAGGAATTCAAATTATTAAAATGATATATTTTAGCTTAAATTAATCAATTAATTTCAGAACTTCAATCATCAATAAATTGCAATCCAATAATTCAATCATAATTCCGAATTGCTCCAAATCTTCAGGATTTGGTTATAATAGCTAGATGAACTTAACGGAGTGATAATTAATATGCGATTAAGCTAAAATTAAGCTGGGTAATAACTTTTGGTTGTTATAGATAGTGTGTTGAAAAAAGATCAACACTAATCATGCCATTAAGCAAAAACAATATCCATTATGGGTGATATATATGAAAGACATACGGTTCCGTAAATGGATTTCTCACTGACACAAGTTTACTCTGCACTGACAATGGAATTCTTCATCAAATATCATCACCAAATACATTTAACAAGATTGTAGTACTAAATGAAAGCTTCATTGAAAGCAAAATAAATGCATTAAACTGGACAACTAATTTCATTTAGCATGCTATTAGCTGGAGAAAGCTAATGTGCTTATTTCCAACTCTAAACAAATATCAAATATCATTAACAAAGCTGTAAATTATCTACTTTTTTGTTTGTTTAGCAATAAATAACTTCTATAAGATATATGCATATATATATATATATATATATATATATATATATATATATTCCAACATGAGAGGCAGATTTTGAAGCATCATAAATGTAATTATTAAAAGATAGAAGTTGTATAAACACACATGATTTTATGTCAAATCTTTGGGATTCCAATCCCATTAATTGTTTCCTACTTTAAAATCTATTAATAGGTTTACAAAACTCAGTAAAGATGAGCAAACTTTTCAATTGATCTCAAGCCTCAGGACAAGGCTAGATCACAAGAGACACAACAAACCTCTGCAAATATTATGCATTAGCAATAATTCTTCTATAAAAAACTTTTTAATTCCTTTACTCTTTGCTAAGCATTTAGTAAACAAACATTGGCAGCTGAGTAAATAAAATGGATTCTTTTGCCACACATAGATGAACCTAATTTTTCAATTACTAAAATGGTATTCCTTGAGAATACACAACATGCTAATAAAAGTTATCAATAATAATATAACAACATAACTTTAGAAGATAAATTTTATGAATAACAATAGAACAACATAATATTGGCTTATTATCAAGGTAGCCAAAATAGATGTAGAGTATACAAGATTTTAGATCATGCACTAAGGGGCTACAGTTGGAATAACAATAATACATGATGTTTTAATTACTTTTCTATTATTTATACGCATGCCTTTTAAACACAGCATGGTCAATATGTTCTTCAATTCACTAACGTGCAAATGATGATAAATAGGTACGGGCAACTCAATATAACCAAAATTCAAGGTTTAATGGTGATAGAGTACCTTAACACTGCACTTATGGTTCATGTGCAAGCCTGCAATGATGTCAATTTTAATACCTAAAAATATCCTAATGGACGCATAACATTTACTTTTAAGATGCGAAATGGTATGGGCTTGAATGGGTAAGATTACCGGCGATGTGATCCTTCTTGAGGTCTCCTATTGGCGCGCGCTTGCAGTACGAGCCACGCGTCGCTCCCGTGGCTTCAGAGGGGAAGGTGATCTCTCGTTCGAAGGATCGGCCGTTCGACATCGATCGAACGACATTATCAATGCGTCGTTCGATCGAATGGCATTAGGGTAGAATCACAGCAATTGATAAACATATTCATTTAAAACAAGATTTATTAATTAGCTAATTGTATTATTATTTAATTACATAATGTATATTTTATTTATTTAGAATTTTAAACAATCATATGAGAAAAAATATATATCCCAAATTTTGCCCTTAACTAAAATGGGGGCGAGGAACTCAAAAATGTAGCCATAATTTTAATCAGAAGTTGTCTTAATTATTTTATTTTTCTGGGTATCAAATGTATTAAAATATTTGTGAAATTTTAACGATCTCCAAAACTCACCAAATTTTTACCTATAGCTAATTTGGGGGTGAGGAGTTCAATGGAGAACTCTAATTTTAATTTGAAGGTCAATTCTATTATTGAGATTTTCTAATTTTAAATAAAATATTCAAATATTCAAATAATTTAATTGAACTTAGATTTGTTTCAAATTTTCAAGATTTATTTTAAACACCATTTAGAGTCTAATGAAGATGATTAACAGCATCAGGTTGTTACATTAGTCATCTCCATTGTTAATATCTCTTTTGCCAATTTCAACTGTTGATCAATTCATTTCTTTAGGCCATTTCAAGATGCATGACTTATATTAAACAACTCCCCTCTATCCCTTAAGAATGTTAGTACAGTAACCTTATGCTATATTAGAAGACTAATCTAACATGGGATGTATCTCATTTCATAAGACTTTATCGAGTCATTTAAGTAGAATGGAAACACATACAAATGTTCCAAATATTTAATCTTAAAGCTATTTAAATAGTTCTATCCATTCAGTTACAGTAACGATACAAATTACAAATATTTCAATCATTCATAACATTCAAATTTAATTATACGGGGCTATTAACTTAAATAAATAAATCAAAATTTAAACTAAAGTTTTGCTTTAGCATCCTTAAGTAGCGAGGTAAACTTCTTCTTTAAACAACTTCATATCCATCCCTATGCTCCTCCTGACCTAACATATAAAATGTGCCTGGGTTGGAATCATACTTAGATTACTTTGAATACTTAGATACCATTCAATAAATTATATCAGAAAGTAAATCAATAAATAAATAGGGAAATACATATTAAATCATTTCTCAACATTTTTATATCAAGCTAGTTTCTTTTGAGAATTTTATGAAATAAGTATATATGTATACTTATTTTTGTTTATATATACTAATGAGAAGTGTATATATATGTACAATTATTTTAGTTTAAAAAGTATAGTTATGTTAGTTAATATAGCACTTTAAATTAGAGCTTATTTATATATAATTGTACCTAAATTGGCCAAATGGTATTAGATTCTTATTTATTTCATTAGGTGTTGTATTATGGGTATTAGTATGGACACTTAATTAGATTTCTTTTTAGGTTAGATTGTGTAACAACCATACCCTGCTTAAATTAGGTTGAACTAAGTCTTAATACTTATTCCAATAAGTTTTAAATGCCACTAGGACCTAACCCTGAAAATCTGAGATCCATCGGAACTCGATTGTATTAACTGGCTATTTAGTCAATTTATTGACCTAGAAAATTAGCTAAATTAAATTGATCTTCAAATTAAAATCTGATTGTATTTTTGAATTCATCACACATAAAATAGTTAATGGGGAAATTTTGAGAATTTTGGAGATCATTTAAGCCTAAATTGAATTTAATGTAAATTGGAAAAATTGCAAAATTGGAAAAATTGCAAAATTGGAATTATCAATTTTCCTATTTGCATTTCTAACCTTCAAATGATTGGCTGAGCCCGAGATCCGCTGTGCAGACCGTGGGCAATCTATTGTAAAGCTCTGTTCATGTGACCGCCAAATCCAGCGTCATCTGGTCGTCTATTCGTGCTGATTAGAAGGCCTATATCCCATTCACGATTGGTTGTTACATCTAGACATGCCATGGTAGTTTCGCTTTTTCCTTCGATCAATTTAATGGCTGAGCGAGCTCCAGATATTGTTTAACTTTGTCCCCAAGCCTCTCAATCATGACAGTAGAGACTCCTTTGTACAACCACGTCAGAGCTTGTCCCCATGACCTTTAATGGTCTCTAACCACTTGCCCATTGAATATCAACCCTCCTAACGGGTCGTTAGGGCCCGAAGCTGCCAGGTTTGGCAATGGAGTTTCCACCATTAGGCCTAGATTCGAAACCTTGATTCGAGCTTCCAACTGCAATTCCAAGGCTATGAATAACCCCAAAAATTTTCAGTAAGTCTCCAAACCTCAATTGCCCCCTCCAGCATTTCTGCAACCCTTCTCTTATAATAACCCATGGTTGTTACTTGAATTTTAATCACCAAATTAGTTTAAGAAGTCCTAAAATAATCTTAAGATCAATCTTTGAAGTTTTGGTGGAAATAGAAAGCCATTTGAGTGAGATTAATATTTTGATCACTTTAATTAATTGGAATGTTGAGACGATTATTTAGACTTAATATCAAAAATCTGACTTCATTTTTAGTTCCTCACACCCAAATTAGTTAATGATGAATTTTTGATATTTTTCGGAGCTCATTTAGGTAGAATAATTTGGCTAAATACTTATAATATTAAATAATGCTAATTTAAATTCATTATTATTATAATACCTATTATTTACCATTAGGCAGAAAATTCCACTCTTGTCTGCGTCATCTGGTCGCTCCTTATGGGACGATCAAACGATGAGCATTGTTTCCCATAGCTTGAAAAGCAATTTGACAGTTTGATCGAGACTCCGATCCAATGGCCTAGGTTTTAACTGTTGAGATCTAATCTCGTAATCGAATGACTGAGAAGAGACAGAACAATGTGCTCTATCACTCGCTCGACGTATGTCGCACCCATCAAGGGCCACTGATAGCCGCTTGGGAGATCCACCTCCTTGTGTCTTTGCCACATCTTATTCTTGCCAGGAACACTCCGTTATCTTGGTTTCTTCGAGCTTTACCATGTAGAACCCTATTTGGCGCCCTTAACCCCTCGAACTGACATAAGGAGTTGGCAAGGACTTTGCTCGACAGACCCTAGGTACATCATTCCTACCACCTCTGTTGTTCCAATTATGTTTGGTTAGTTTTGTAATTGAATTATTGAACCTCTTGTATTGTTTATCGAGCTCGATTGAGCTTGGGCAATTCCTATCGAACTGGGGAGACGCAAGCCTGTGTAGTAACGTATAGTGCCCAGTCTCCCAATTATACATCTGATGACATTAGGCTCCATGGGTCGACCTAGACCCGTGGAGTCTAATGAGCCCTGCTCCCTGTGGGTTAGGGCTTTATAGAGGATGTAATCGAACTCCATAGTAAACCATAACCCTAGATTCATTCCTTTCATATTTAGGCCATCAAGGATTATAGAGATAGGGGGTCTATAAGCCTACACGATGCTCTCTCCCAGACCTTTGCGTTTATATGATTTGAGCTTGCTGATTTCAATGGGACAGGCAGAATTTATGATTCCATAATCCCCAGTTACGATCCTTCTGTTGGGAGGTAAACAGTGTTGGACGGGTCGTAGAGAAAGAATTCAGTGATTTGGCGTTACATGAAAATTAAGTCCAAGATATATGGGACCATTTGAAGTAATTGTAAAAGTTGGGATATCAGCATATCGTCTAAAATCACCTAACAATTTTGTAGTAGTTCATAACGTCTTTCACATATCATTTTTGAGGAAGTGCTTACTAGATTTAAATTAGCAAATTTAATCTCAAAAATAGATTTGCAGCATAAAGCCTATCAAGATTTTGGAAAAGGACCTGAAGCAATTGAGGAACTACATCATTCCTATGATTAAAGTCTAATGACAGAATCAAATAGTTGATGAAGTCATATGGAAAAAGGAAGAGGATATGCAAAAAAAATTCCATAACTCTTTTCCTAATAAGGTAATTTATAACCTCTTCTTTTCAACTCCTTATTTTATTCTTAATCACATTTATTAGGGTGTCGAGAACAACACCTCTTTTATGAGGAGGATTTTGTAACAACCTAGAGTTGTTAATTAATAATTATTAGCCTAAACAGTATAAAATCATCTCTATTAGTCTTCAAATATCATTTAGAACCAACCCTCTAAAATTTGGTTTGATTTGGATAAATTAAAAAATTAAGATAATTAAATTGACCTTTAATTAAAAATTCAATTTTATTTTTGAGTTTCTCACTCCCAAATTAACTAAAGGTGAATTTTAAGAATTTTTTAGAGCTCATTTGGTTACTTGATTTAATTAAATTAAATGTTAATAATTAATTAATTAATTAATTTAATTGATTAAATTTCTTAACCGCCATTGGGTCAAGGCAATTTGATCGAACAATTCTAGTAAGCATCATTTGATCATAATTCCAGCTCAATCCAACTGTATGGGAGTTCTCTTCCCTGACCGATCCCACACCACAACGCATGGCGCCTTCGCGCGCACGTGGCATTTGCAGGCTCCGTAACTCACTCCCCGCCGCTCAAACTGCTTCTCCTGGTCTCTTTATTATTCCAATCAATGAAAAAACCTCATTTGCATTGATTGGGAACCAAGTTTGAGCCGAAGACCTTCAGCCACTTTTTCCTAACCCATGGAGAAACCCTAGATGCGAATTAAGGTACCGTCAATCCCCAACTCTATAACCATTTGTTCTTACAATTTCCATTTTGTATATGCATTCCATGTGATTGTAAGCAATTTCCTTAAGTTAGTTTAACCATATCAAGTCCCTCGGGCTCAATGCAGCTCGGGCTGCGACAGTGTCACATAGTGACTCAAAGCCGTAGTCGAGCTCGAGCCCTCATCTCTCGGTTCTGGTGGATTGAGATGCTGGGAATAGGTCCTAATGAAATATCTAGACATAAGGAAGCTTTTGAAACAAGTCATTATAGATGAACTTCATTGTGGGATCGCAATTTGATCCCATAGTGAACCCTAAACCCAATTCCTAAATTGATTTGATTAATACAAATATTGTAACAGCTAAAACTCTTAAGAACCAAGGTATTGTTCACTTTGGCCTGAAAGCTTCACAGTTTTTCCCTCAGAAGATAACTCCCCAGTTAGTCACTCATTATGAGAGTGCTCCCACCTGAGCACGCTTAACTTTGGAGTTCTTATCAAGAACTCCATCGTTATCTAAAAAGGCGCATCGATGTTTAAGACTTTCACTTATTACTACTTAAGTGGGTCTTTACAAATATATTTAGGGATTATATAGGCATTTGAAGGTCTTTATCTTATCTTTGATTTGATATATTGGATGCCAATTTGAAATAGTCTGTATTAAAAGTAATTGCAAGCCCTAATCCCTAACCCTACAGTCCCCATCGGGAAGGCTAACAATGCCGGCCGGGTTGACCCGACTCGAGCAACACTACTCGTTGGGTCACACATGTGGCTCAACTCGCGTGCGTGCAGCAGGCCACGGGCCCGCATGCAAAAGCACCGTGCATGCTGCTGCGTGTTATGAACAGTGATTGCAAGAAAATTTAAATTAATTAAATTAATTCATATTTTCAAAGCTTCATAATTCTTTAAGTATAAGGCCAAACACAATGATGTTATATGTCAAAATGACCAAAAAAAAATAAGAAATATTAATATGACATTATATTTTCATTATAATGATTAGTATAACTAATCACATTTTCAATTATCATTAATTGCTATTAAGACTCATATTAACTATTTGATGTCCAAATTTTGTATATTTATAGTCATTTTACTCATCATGATATAGGGAATATATAGCCATTGAAATCATATTAATTGGATATTATTTGGAGACTTTGAGTCTTTGACTCTTTAATTAATTATTATTTTAATCCTAAAATCAAGATTTTTTTATTTTGCTTCAAAACCCTTGGTTAACTTATGGAAACTTAAATTATGATATATTTGAACATTAAATAATGAATTGAGTAAGGAAATAGCTAGATTAACTCAATTCATGGTTATGTCTTATTAAACTTAACTTACAAAAAAAAGATATGTTAAATAGAAATTTATGATTAAGATTAAGCACTTTGTCATTTAATCAATAGTAATTGATAGCAAAAATGATACTTGAGACTAAAAGGGTATTCTAAGAATGTAGAAGAAAACTATTATAAGATGTGTTGTGTTACACTCAACTTGGCTAACTTAGTGATTACATAATTTAAATTTCATTGAATAAATTATGAATCTTTAAATAACCTACCAAGTGTAGAATAGACTTCCATACTATGTTAAGTATAAATATAGAACTATATAGGAGGTTGAAGAATAAATTCTAAGTAAACTCACATTATAAATATGAGACCTTGGAGAGACATTTTTGAATATGTCATTTAAGATTAGAATTTAGTGGAGAGTTACACATAGGTGAATGTAGAATAACTTCCTTAAAACATAGAAGAGATATTTCATTATAAGAAATATAGTAGAACATCATTTTCTTAAAAGATTGAGATTTAATCATCCTTAATTATATTAGATCAGCCAAGACTAGCTAACCCTTTTAATGATATGTTGAAGTGACTAAAGCATCGATTGTTGGATTAAAAATATTCATAAATTTAAATGAGAATGTAAGTAAAGTCTATATTTAATTAATGGGAAAAATAAATTTATGGATATAAACTTGAGAAAAGAAGACTTATGTGATAAAGATAAGCTTAGTTTTTGGAGGCTTAAAACCTTTTAGTGATAATAGATAAGATCAAACATAAAATCTAGTATAGTATTACCTAAACTTAGAAACCTCATATCATGAGAAGGTAGAATCTTGTATACTTAGATTGGTATGTTAATAAAGATTAGACATAATAACTTTATCCTAAGTAAGATTATCCCTTAAAAGCTTTGCCTAAGTAGATTGATAGCTTTATAAAGTCATTAGCTTGTAAATGAGACTAACATTAAACTACTTAGTCGCTTATTTAATGTTAAGATAACCTACATTGTTAAATGAGATATTTTGCTATTAAATGGAAATTGGGTTCATCATTTAAGGATAATTTAACCTATAGCTAGAATAACATATGTCTTATGTCTATGTTCCAGTAGACATTATAGCAGGTAGATGATATAAGTTTAAGCATATTATGTCATTTCCATTCCTTAGATAACCCAGTCACCTTAGTATTATTAAATATTTAGTTAGTAACTATCATTGATCATTCTTGAAACACTGCAATGCTTTGAGACTAAATCCTTGGAACATACATTAAGATATTGTGCATGAAAATAAACATTTAAGACATTCTTTAGAGGAGTTAAATATGGTGAATTATTATACAACTGCTATTATACTAGGGCAGATAATTGGTATATCAGGAGACCACATCATTTCTATGAGAGAGAATGTGTGTATCTATAGTTGACCCCACTTATAGATAATTGAGCAGATGTGATTGACTCATCACTTGTTCTGAACATACATAACAAAATTACAAGATAAATAAATTATAATTTACATATCTCACAATTTTATTGATTGTGATGATAGTCTTATGACTATATGTTCTTTTAGATTATTCAATCTTTAGGATTGAAATTGCTTTACTTATTATACTATAGCAATTTATTATTCCAACTTTTCTTATAGATTGTGCAGTGTAGTTTTCATGCTTGTCACTTACATATTTGCATACACTGTCTTTTACTTAGCATATAATTTATTTGAACATATACAATTTTCTCTTATTTGATTAAATTCACAATTCATAAAAATTTTATTTAATTTATTTGATGTAGGAATGAGCAAGCCTAAGAAATCATATATTTTCATTTGTTTTACAGTGTTTAATAATCATTTACTCTTTTATTCAGTACATTGCAAAATGCTCCGCTTCCATTTAATTGTAAACTACTAATGTGATATTTGGTTAATAATAAAAATATCTTTTAATAACCCTTAAATTGTACTTATACATTTTAAAGTATAGTCACTTATTTTTCCTTTTATTGGTTGTGCCCTACTATGCTATAAACCAAATATGGTAGATCAAGAGCTTGAAGCAAATATTGTACCTAAGGAAGAACCCAAGCTATAGTGGTGTACTTGAAGATTTTAGTTGTTTACTTTTACTTAATGTGAGGATGAGAAACTTTATTTTATATTCAATTTGTATCAATTAGACTTTTTTATGATGTCTTTCCTATGATGAATTAATTTGTACTTTCATATTTTATGCTTTTATATATTTATGGATGATGAATGTTTATTTGGATATTTGAGTTTCTTTCTACCCATAGATCCACTAAAATTAAAGGTAATATTTAATAATTGGTTATAATACACTAATCTAGTATTAAGTACTATCATAACACTCATTATTATATTAGATTTTCTAATCTAGTAATGGGATGTTACATTAAGACCTTAAAAGTTCATTGAGGTAGAGCAAACTATAGAGTTTAACTTGGATTTCCTTAAGTTAGATCTTTTCATTTAAGGGACTTAGCTATTAAATAAGCATTGAACCTTGAGGATGGTAACCGTATGATTAGGATAGAGTCATAAGTACTTACTACTATAAACTTACAAATTATATTTTTAAAACTATAAAACAAGCTTTTCTTTTATATATATATATATATATATATATATATATATATATATATATATATATACTTATCAATTGATTTAAGACATATGTCTTAAGTCAATTGGGGTTCAATTAACCCCAATCATTAAGGTAGATAATTAAAATTAGTTAATAAAGAGATATCACTTGCTTAATTAGTTTCTTTGGCAAATTTCCTTGAATGTTGCTATATTTCAAAACTTTAACAAATTGATCATAAAGCATTTCATAATAATAACTACAATTAAAGGGGTTTCCCTCAGCGTGGATTGGTCTATATAGAAATTGGGCAGCACTGGCTATGGAGTGATCAGGAGACCACACTTGTCCTTGAGGGAGAATGTGTGGTTATACTGGAGACCCTGATACAGATAGTTGGGTAAGCGTATTTAACTCCTTTTTTTGTTTTACATGAGCCCATAGAAAATAATATAATATTAAATAATTTTAATAAATTGCTTAAACATTATTTTATTTCATTTATACTTACAGCAGTTTAGCTCGTTTCTCTTACTATACGTGCATATAGGTTGCTAAAAATTATCTTATTCAGCTTATATATAAATATTTATTACTTATTCTCTCTTTTGCAAGAAAGCTTAATGTACCTTAGTTTATTTATTTGCCTTTATTTTTATTGTCATTCACTTATAGTTTTAGTTTTACTTTCTTACTTATATTGTATTGTGCTCCCTAAGCTGCTTAATCTAAATTGTGTTATCCTTAAACATAAAAATAATTAGACACCTAAAAATGTTCTTAGAATTTATAAGTCTAACAACTTATTTTCTTTTATTGGCTGTGCCCAATCAAATTAAAAACTAAATACGATAGATCAGGAACCTAGAATGAAGCTAGCAGGTGAGCTAGGAGAGGACCTGGAGATCCAAGAGTAGATTTGAAGACTCATTAGAGTTACTTTACTTGTACTTATATTTTGGTGAGGATAAGAGAATTTTATTTTTATTTATTATAAATGTTATAAACTTTAAGTTGTATGTACTTTAATATTTATTAAATTTGAGATGAATGCTTTTCTTATTTTATTTTTTTAGATGAATGTAATGGAATTAATGTTTTTTATTCTTATAAATGCATTTATGTTTCTTATATTATAGATCCTTTGCCTTTAGTGGTGCTTAATAGTGGGTTATGAGATACTAATCCAGTATTAAGTACTATAGTTGCCCTCAGTATTAGGTTAGGACATCTAATCTGATACTGGGTTGTCACATCTCTCCTGTCTAGTCGACAGTCAGCGCTTCTAAAGCAACTTTCAAAAAATTCAGTGGGTGCAGCTTGGAGTTCAAGCTCCCTAGCTAGTAGCTAGCATATAGAGGAAACTTTTGAGAGTCGATACAACCCTTGGAGTGCTCTCATCTCCCGCCATTTCAGTTCTGAAATCAGTTCATGTACCCCACTGTCCCATTGAGCTAATCCAACTCAATTCTTGTCGATTCTACCCAAACTGCTTGCATTGATGAATGGCAATAACTTTAGGGTCATCTGGCAATTAGTCTTAGGTATCTGCTGGGCCTGATAGCTGGCCAAATAATGAAAATTGCTGTCTGGAGGGGTACTGCTAGCCAACCCATCCATGGATGCTCCGCTGGCAATTGGAAACTCTGTTTAGTGCCTAATTTCCAGCGAGCGCTATTGTAAGGCTTATGAAATCGAACGATAGGGTCCGGTACGCTCTGGCTAGCTAAGGAAGTCTTGAATCATCGAGCTTGTGATAGTGCACTACAGTGCAAGGTTGCGAGTAGGGCCCCAATGATTCGATTGATCGTTCAATGCATTTAGTTAAGGCTTCTCTTCTTCTTGAAATTATGATTATTTTAAGATTAAGTAGAAGTTGTGGCATAGCCTATATGGGGAGAATTTGCTTCCCTTAGTAAACTCTAATTCCATGCTTCGGGTGGAGTAAGGTCCCAACGACTCCTGTGACTTCATAAGGGGCTTCTTAGGTGCATACGATGCATCTCGGTCCAGTGATCGTGTAGTGATCAAAATTAGGCCGTGGTGTGGTTGGGGGTGATTGGAATTCATGCAAAAATACTAAATCTAAGTTCCCATGTGTCAAGGAATTTCATCAAAGGAGATGAACAATAATGGGCTGGGTTCGACTCTGGCACACGCTTTTTTATTTTGGGTTATTTAAATAATTCGATTTTCTATGTTTACTTTCCTTCTAATAAATCTAAAATAAATATAGTAAGCCTATGATTTAATAAGTACAAAAATTTCATTTAATTAATGAAATAAATCAGTCAATTCAAATCTAAACTTAATGATTTTATATACCATTTGATTAAGAAAATATATAGAATCTTAATTTGCAATAATATTTAGCTTTTTGTAATTAGAATTCTTAATTTTGCCCTAATTACTCTAAAAATATATTAGTAATTATTAGGCTCAATTCTTAGCCAAATTTTATGATTATGATTTCCATCTTTTTATTAGACATAGTAGAATATGTTTATGCCATTAAACAATTTTTTTGTACTTAATTTTATTACTCTTTCACTAATTACTCAAAAGTTTAATTAGTGAATATTTAAACCATTAGTGGTCTAGTGTGAATGTCTGAGGTGTCAAATGACTCCTTAGACAATGTAGAACCTAATTATAACTTAAAATTTTAGTTTTTAAGATTTAAATTGCTAATCACTGTCTAATGGGCTTAAACCCCAATTAGTGCTTGATAAGATTATTTTCTAACCAAATTTTATGTTTAAGGTGACAATCTTATCCATAGACAATAGAGCATTAATTAACACTGATCAAACTCAATTTGGAACTTAAAACATTGAAGCCAACTTTTAAACCTTAAGGAAATTATATTTTAATGATTTTAAGTTTAAGATGTTTAAACTAATTAATTGAAATCTATACATTATTCCATTAGATTCAAATCAGTAAATGAGATGCTTAGAACCTTCATTAGGTCCAATTAGAGTAATTAACAGTCTTGGAATTTTAAACCCTAGCTAACCTTTAAGAGATTTAACTTGAACATATAATTGCTTAATCATGTGAATTTGAGAACTTTAAACCCTGAGAATAATTATTAATATCTTAAAGATTATATCAATAATTTTTTATTTCATGCTATTAGATAGTGAATTTCTATTTAGCTCAATTGAGATTAATTTGACTCAATTAAAGTGCTTAAAATTTTATTCTTAGTCAAACCTTGCTTAAATTTAATTTACCATAGTAATTTATTACATTAGTGCATGAATTCATATTAGGAGTTATAAATACCTAAAAGTAAGAAGCCTTAGTGCCAGTTAATCTTATTAAGTTTAATTAGACTCAATGCTTTTTAGATTAATGTCTTATCTAAGTGTAGCTTTGAGAAGCTTAGACTCTTAATCACCATATCTTTTAGGTTAAAGAACCTTAAACCCATAATTTTAGCATATTTTTTTTCATAGGTTGTCCTTAGTTGATGAAAACTCAAATTAGGACTTTTGATTTGAGAAATTTAATTTCAGTAGATAACTTTATATGATTTTAGTTATAACCACTATTAGTTATGATGCTTTTAACTATAGGACCATGAATCTGAGAAGTTACTAGATAGTAGTATATTGAAGATCCCGAGCTTGTACTTTCTCATAATAGTTAGAATGGATAAATTAAATAACAATGGATATCATATGAGTTAATACTTTAAGTCTTGCTTATTCCTTAATTATGTTGCTTTGTTTCTCTGCTTTGAGCCATGTTTTCTTGAACAATACATATAAGATGAATTTGGTGCATGAAAATGAAAACATAGAAAAAATTATGATAATATTTGCATCAAGTTCATATTATGATGGGTGATTATATATACATATTATGGCCAATGGAAAAACTGCAAGAAGAAATAATGATACTTGACACATACTCATTGGAGAGAGTTGTATTTAGTTCGAGAACCCACCTTAGTCTTGCAAACATGCTTGACTCCTCAGCCACTATTATACGTGCCCACAGAAGTAAGGAAACATAACTAAAATAAACATGCATATGTATTTTTTCCTATTCAGTTCAGTTTAGTTCTATCTCAGAGTAGCTAAATAGTTTTACATAATGTGTTTTAATTCAGTTACAGTTATAGTAGCTTTATTAGCCAGATTCTGATATAATAGTATTACTATTTTAATTTCCATTTATGCATGCTTTTACTTCAGTTTCAATTTCTTATCTAGATCTGTTAGTGATTATATACATGTTGGAATGTTAGTTTGGATTTCTATTTAAATTGATTTATTTATATATATCACTATTCATTTATGTTTACTGTTTACTTAACATGTTTATCATTGATCATATTCATATTATAATTGTTATTTCATTCATAACAGAGATACTTTAGTATTGTATGTATTATTGTCTAATCTTGTTGTAGTTTTTGAACTTGAGGTATGTTCCTTTACATACCTCATTTTATTAAGTTATAAGTATTTAATTTATAACTTTTCTACTTTACTTGTTGCCTTGTTGCACCCATAATTATATTTATATTTAAAATTAAACGTGATATCTTAAAACTTGTAAAAATTACTAAATAACTTAAAATGTAATTTGACAATTGTTTAACACAAGATCTTTTACTTTTCTTGGCTAGGGCCCTAGAGTGTGAAACTGTCATGTTAGATTTGGAGCTTTTTGAGGAGATTGCATTAGGTGAGGAGCTTAGATAGGAGGATTATGGTTCCCCACCCCGCCACTTCGCGCAAAGGGAGTGTAAGATAGCGACAAGATGGGTCATCACTCAAAGATAACCCTAAATTAGCATTAATAAAGTAAATGTCTACTAAGATGCCACTTACTTTGCTAATACAAATACTACTAAGGTGTCTAAGTAATCAACTACTTAAACATATGGTTGTGCTCCAAATTATTATATAAGTATAATCATAATTTGGAGTATAAATGAGAAGATGCAATAAATAAACAAATTGCAAAAATATGATAGAATTAAATTACATCCATTCATCACATTTTAGAAACAAACATAAAATAGAGTGAATAATACATCCCAACTGATATAGTGCTGAAATAAAAATATACAGTGCATAAATTAATTATTACAAGCAATTTAAGATCATTTCTAAAATAAAGAAAGGTTAAAATAAATAGAACACTCTCTCCCAAATAGTAAAACTAATCTGCTGTAGAAGGGTCATCTTCATGCTTTTGCTCCTAACCTGAATTTGGCTCCTCAAGCTGCTCTAAAATTGACATGTTGGTATTTGCATGCCAGGGCCCTAGTTAATAAAAGAAAATCTTAGTTAGACAATTTATTTAAGTATATTTTAAGCTAATAAATTATTAAGTTTTAGGATATCACAAATCATCCTAAATAATAAATAAGCTACAAAGCATCAAATAAAATGGTAAGAGCTATAAACCATATATATATATATATATATATATATATATATATATATATATATATATAACTTGAGTTAAATATGAGGTCAGTAAACATACCATAAACCAAAACTGCATAAAAGGTTAAGCAATTGTAAATGTAAACTAAAGTATAAAGAAAAGTCCTAAGCAAATATGATCATTTTATGCATATTGATTTTATGATAAAAGTGCAATGTAAGTAAGAGAATATTGAAACTAACATCCTAATATACTTGCACGTAAAATTCTATATAAAACAAAAAATTGTTGAAAATGTATAAATACTGAAAAATATTATAAATTCTGTAAGTATTGAAAAACGGAATTGAGCTATACTAGAAATAACCAAATTGAAAATTATTTCATTTTAATTGGACATGTGCCTAGACTAGTCGTGCCATAACAAAAAATTAGCTAAGCCTAGCCACAAAACAAAAAATCCCAAATGTATCATCTAGACCACTAATTAATAGATTTGAGTCAAATTATAGAATTAGACATGTATCATCCAAACTATCTCATAGTTGAATCCTAGTTGATTCTATCTCAAAAATTGAATTGCATAGGCAGACTAATTAGAACACATTCCATTGAATTTCTTATATGAATTTACTGATTATACTAATTATTCATGCCAATGTCATATGCAATTTCAAAACTAGCATAAGGTATTCATCAAATATTCTATGTTTTAGCTAATGTGTCAAACTAGTATGGGCTTAAATCAAGAAAATATTGCATACAAAATAAAGAATATAAATCAGTACTACACAAAAATCTATGATATCATTTATTTTCTAATTTAAGTATTCTAACTATTCTGAGATTATACCAGCTCAGGATCTTCAATATCCTACTATCCAGTATAAACTCAAAGCCACAGTCCTATAAAGTCAAATAATTAGAACTAATCATGTTCTAATGTAAATCAATCATTGTTGTATATATAAGTTAACTAATAAATTAATCATTTTGATGAATTTATTAACCTAAAACCAATCTTGATAAATCAAATTAAGATTAAGGGATTAAGAGTTAAACTTCAAAATTTTGGGGTTTACACCTCTTAATCAAAAGGTACTAAAGTCTAAGGTTCTAAGATTTCTCGACTTTCATGAACTAAAAGTTAAGGCAATTTATTAAGTGAAATCAAACTTAATAAGACGGATCTCTAATCTTAAACTAAAGTCAAATTATAAAATAATCAAAATTAAAAGATAAGTATTTGCAATCTAGTCAAAGCTAAGCATCAAAAGCATAGTGAATTACTATACCCATTGGAAATCCTTAAATTGAAATGGTTCAATATTTCAATGAACTTTATAATGGTATTTCCATGAGTGAAATAAGGTGCATATATGATATGGGTTATTGTCGATCTCTTAACTAAGTATGTTCATTTCAGTCCTATATGTTAAACTGAATCTGTGGAAAAACTTGTTAAGCTATACATCAAAGAAATTCTTAGGCTGCATGGAATCCCAAAGTTTATAGTGTCTTATTGTGATAGCATATTTACTTCTGTTTTGGCAGGCAGTACATCAGAACCTGGGAACTCCCTATAAATGAGTACGACCTTTCATCCCCAAACATATCGCCAAACTAAGAGAGTCAACAAAGTGCTTGAAGATCTGTTAAGGCTTTGTATTCTCAGTTTTAGTGAAAGTAGGAAGGAACATTTGCTGCTAGTTAAATTCACTTATAACAGCAGTTATCAAGTTAGCATTAAGATGGCTCCTTATGAAGTGCTATATAGTAGAAAATGCAATACTCTGATCCTAGTATGAAACTAGAGATGTTTAGTTGTATGGGTTTGAATTAGTTAAAGAAATAAATAAAAAGGTCAGACTCATTCATTATTGAATTTAGATAGCTTAGGATCGTCATAGCAAATACCACGATTCATGTCATCATCCATTAGAATTTTAGGTAGAAGATTCTGCATATTTAAAGGTTATCCATATGAAAGGAATTTACAGGTTTGGTGTTGCTGGCAAATTTAGTTCCAAATATGTAGAACCTTTTGAAGTGCTGTCATCTACGTAAAAGTTGAAATTGTTAGATAACCTTTCTGCTGTTTACAATGCGTTTCATGTTTCATCCCTTAGAAAGTACCTCAAGAGCCTCATTATTACATTTCCATTCTAGTCATAAGCCCTCACTCAGATTTTTCTTATGTTAAAGAACCCATCAAATTTTTGGGCAAGGATTTTAAGTAGTTGAGAAGTCGTTCTATTCCAATGATTAAAGTCCAGTTGTGAAATCACAGTTCAACATAAGCCACTTGAGAAAGAGAAGCTGATATCCTGGTACTTTCTAAACTAGGCTAAATAAAGTCATAATTCTTATTCGATTAAGTTCTAAATGCCCTTAGGACTTAACCCTGAAAATTTGAGATCCATCAAAACTCAATTGGATTTAATGGATATTTAGTCAATTTATTAACTTAGAAAATTTGCTAAATTAAATTGATCTCCAAATCAAAATATAATTGCAATTTTGAATTCTTCACACCCAAATTAGCTAAGTGTAAAATTTTGAGAATTTTTTGAGGTCATTTAAGCATAAATTAGATTTAATTTAAATTGGAGAAATTACAAAATTTGAATTCTCAATTTCCCTATTTGCATTTCTAAGCCTTCAACGATCGGCTGAGCTTGGGATTCGCTGTGTGGACCGCAAACGATCTGCTATGGAGCTCCGTCTAATGGAAATAATGCATTTAAATTAATAAAATAAATCAGCCAATTCAAATCTAAACTTGATGATCTTATATGCCATTTTGATTAGAAAAATATGCAGAATATTAATCTGCAATAATATTTAGCTTTCTATAATTAGAATTCTTAATTTTGCAATAATTATTATAAAAATTATTTAATGAATAGTTTGCTCAATTATAAGCCAAACTCAATGATTAAAGTTTCTATCTTTTTATTAGATTGAATAGAATATGTTTTTGCTATTGAAAATATTTTTTTGAGCTTAATTTTGTTAATCATTCACTAATTATCCAAAATCTTAATTAGTGAATATTTAAATTATTAGTAGTCTGGTGTTAATGTTTGAGGTGTTAAATGAATTCTTAGATACTATAGAACCTAATTATAACTTAAGACTATATTTTTTAAGATTTTAATTGCTAATCACTGTCTAATGGGGTTAAACCCTAATTGGTGCTCATTAAGCTTAATTCTTTGCCCAAATTTAGTATTTAAGTGTCAATCTTCTCTTTAAACAATAAAGAATCAATTGACACTGAACAAACTCAATTTGGAACTTAAAACCTTAAGACTAACTTTTAAAGTTTAAGGAAATGATATTTTAATAATTTTAAGTATAAGGTGCTTAAGCTAATCAATTAGAACATATAAATTATTCAATGAGCTTCAAATTAATAAGTGAGATGCTTAGATCTTTTATTAGGTCCAATTAGATTAAGTAACAATATTGGCATTTCAAACCCTAGCTAACTATTAATAGATTTAGCTTGATCTTTAAATTGCTTAACCATGTGGATTTGAGATCCTTAAACCTTGAGAATGACTGCTAATAGTTTAAAGATCATATCAGTAATTTCCTATTTCATGCTATTAGATAATGAATTTTTATTTAACTCCATTAAGATTAATCTGACTCAATTAAAATGCTTAAAATTCCATTCTTAGTTAAACATGGCTTAATTTAATTTACCCATAATAATTTATTGCATTAGTTTATGAATTCATATTAGAAATTCTAATTCCCTAAATGTAAGAAGTCTTAGGGCTTATTAATCTTATTAAGTCCAATTATACTCAATTCTCTTAGAATAATGTCTTATCTATGTGTAACTTTGAGAAGCTTAGACTCTAGACCCCTAGATCTCTTAGGTTAAGGAACCTTAAACCCATAATTTCAGTTTATTTTTTTTCATAGGATGGGCTTAGTTGATGAAAATCTAAATTAGAATGATTAGTTTAAGAACTTTAATTTCAGTAGATGACTACTATTAGTCCTGACACTTTTAACTATCGGATTGTAAATCTAAGAAGTTACTGGATAATAGGATATTAGAGATCCTGAGCTTGTGCTTTCTCAGAATAGTTAAAATGGATAAATTATATAATAATGGATATCACATGAGTTAGTAGTCTAAGTCTTGCTTATTCCTTAATTTTATTAATTTATTTCTTTGCCTTGAGCCATATTGCCTTGAACATATTATATAAGATGAATTTGGTGCAAGAAAGTTTAATAAAATTAGGATAATATTTGCATCGAGTTCATATCAGACGAGTGATTGATTATACACATTATATCCAATAGGATAGGCAATATGGAAAAATAAAGATACTTGACACATACTCATTATAGATAGTTGTGTCTAGTTCAGAAACCCACCTCAGTCTTGTAAAAATGCTTGACTCCTCAGATACTTCTGTACGTGCCCACAGAAGTAAAGTAAAATAACTAAAATAAAATTTCATGTGCATTTCTATCTCTTCAGTTCGGTTTAATTCAGCTCTAGCTCTAAATAGTTAGATGGTTTTACTTGATATGTTTCAGTTCAATTATAGTTACAGTAGCTTTATTAGATGGCAGTATTACTTTATTTACTTTCACTTTATGTATTTTTACTTCAGTTTTAGATTCTTATGCAGATTTATTAGTGCTTATATACATGCTAGGATGTTAGTCTTGATTTTTATTTAACTTGTGCTAATTAGGTCAATTGGAGTCAACCTCTAAGACCTAGTCCAAATCAGGAGTCAAATGGATCAAATCCTGATTTTTGAAAACCTAGAAACCCTAGAAATTGACTTATTTAAATTGACCTTCAATTAAAAAATGGACACCACCATTACGTTCCTTGACCCCAAATTAGCTTGGGGTGAAGTTTTCGTGTCAATCGGAAGTCGTCAAAATTTCGACGAATATTTTAATAAAAAAATACCCCAGAAATCGAGGTATCAAAATACTCGTCGGATCAAAAATCTGACTTCGCCATTGAATTCCTTGACCCAAAATTAGTTAGGAAAAATATGTTCAAAATTTTCTAGAAAAAAAAAATAATATTATTTTAATACTTAACGGCGTGCCGTTAAGTATTTAACGTTACCGTCAACTGTACGCCGTTAAATAGGACGGCGCCGTTAGATAGGACGGTGCCATCGCAGCCGTTGGATCTGATCCAGATCCAACGGCTACGGGCCCGTCTCCCTCGGCCCCGTCGCCCGCGCGTGACACGCGGCGGGCCGCCGCTGTTTCCGGCCAATTCGGGCCTTCCCCGACCTCGGCGAGGTCGCCGGCGGGTCTATAAGACCCCGGTCGACCTCTGGGCTCCGGGTTTGCAAAAACCCGAGCCCAGATCGAGTCCAAACAGAGCCCTGAAGTCCAGCCACCGTCCACCGTCCAAACGAGGTACCCCGATCTCCCCCATCCTCCGTTGAAATTGCAATTTTTCTTTTGAATATTGTAGATTAGGACTTAGATCGACGATCAACCAGACCTGATCGGCCTCGATCAGGTCCGGCTAGCCCAGATCAAGGCTTGAAGCCTTGGGCCCATTTTCCGCAGCCGCCAAAACCCTAGGAGTTAGGGTTTCGATTTGCCGGCGATCCCGGCCACCTCCGGCGAAGGTCCGCCCACCGGCGTGTAGCCCTCGTCGGCCGTGCGGGCCGAGGTGGTCCGGCGCCGGGAAGGCCAGCAAAAGCGTTCCCTAGCCTGGCTCCCTCGGCCCGTCTCCGCGAAGGAAATGCAGTCCGGGTTGGGCCGGGTCGACCCGAGCCCGCCCCGCCCGAGCCAGGTCCGCGTCAGCCAGGTGGGGCCCACCAGCCGAAGCCCGCGACGCTTCGGCTTCGGCCATGAGCCCACAGTGCCACGTGGCAACCTCTAGGGCCTGCCACGTGGCAAGTGGGACCCACTGCCCGAGCCCCGCACGGCGGTTCGGCTCCCAGTGGGGCCCACAGCACCACGTGGCAGCCTCTGGGCCTGCCACGTGGCAAGTGGGACCCACCGCCCGGTCAACAGCGGCGGTCCGGCTCCCCGTGGGGCCCACAGTGCCACGTGGAACCCTTTGGCAGTGCCACGTGTCAGGTGGGCCCACTGCCCAGTCACCTGAGCTGACTCAGCCCCTGTGGGGCCCACCGTGCCACGTGGCAGCCTCTGGTAGTGCCACGTGTCTAGTGGGCCAACTGTTTGTTAATTTAATTAATAATTTAATTACTGTTAGTTAATTAATTACTGTTAATGATTAATTAATACAGTTAATGGTTAATTAAGTTAGGATTAGTGTTAATTACTTTTAAACTATAATCTTAATTAATTAAGTATAATTAGAGATTAATTAGGGTTAGTTAAAGGTTAATTAAACCTTAAACAGTAATTAGGATAAATATTATTATTAAATAGTAATGTATAATTAATTATTCTTAATTAGATATTAATAGGTAATTAAGACTAATTAAATAGTGATTAGCACTAATTACTTTACTATAATAAAATATTAATTAAATTATAGATTAATTAATGTTAATTAATTATTAAGCCTAATTAATCATAGATTAATTAAGGATTAATAATTTCAGAAATTTTTTATAAAAACTTTAGGAATGAATAGTAAAATAATATAATTTGAATAAATGAATAGTAAAATAATTCAAATTATATTTTTGAATAGTAAATCTTAAAAGTTTAATAACTTTTTGTAGGATGATCCAAATATAGCCAATATAGGTCTTAAAATACTTAGAAAAATGTAAGGATTCAAATAACGTAATGTAAAAATTTATTTCGGGGTACGTATAACTAGGTAGCATTTTATGACCTCTTTAGAGCCTCATAACTTTTTACCCGGTCATCGAAACTTAGTTAATATGGGTCTTAAAATGCTCAGGAGAGTGGCCCCATCACCGTAGTAGTATTAGTTTTTCATTTGGACATCAGGACAAAAAGTCAACCATGAAATCTTAGGTGAAAAATGACCAAAATGCCCCTAGACTTCAAACAGCCATAACTTAGTAAAATCAACTTCAAATTGGAAAATTCAAGATGCTAACCAGCCTAGAATTTCAATGTCATCAATATAATAAAATAATAATTAGGATCTGAATTTATAAATTTAGGTAAATGACCAAATTACCCCTATCATTATTTTAGTCATAACTTGACCGTTTCTCGCCCGATTTAGGCGTATTTACTGTCTATCTTCAAGTTAGACAGTAAGAAATCAATTGGATCTAAGAGAAATCAATTATGACACCTAAGTCAAAAGTTGACTTTTTGACCCTTAAAGTAGGGGCAAAATGATCATTTTGCCCTAAGATTGGATTAAGTACCCTTACCCTTTGGATGACATCCCAAAATGCCAAGACTAATATTATAATCATCTTAGTAATGTTTAAGCATGTGAAATCAACCCTTAAGTCAGATTCCAGTAGTCTTTCTAAGTCTTAAGTACTACACCTTGAGGATCCTTCCTGAGACTAGGACTAGATTATAGGTTAGAGTTCATTCATTGGATAAATTAGGTTACCCAATAGGTGAAACCTTAGTTTTATTAGCTTCTAGACTTTCTTTTATTTTATAACTCATTCTGATTATTTTGTCTTTAAACCTTAGATTTAAGATAGGAGATTTATCCTATTAAGTTTGATTACTTAATAGGATTTGCCATAACTAGTAGATCACTAATAGAATAAAACCTAGAACTTAGGTCTTATCCTTTGAATTATGTGATTAAACCTAAATCTCATAGTGTTTAATCTATAATCTATATGTTTAGAAGATCTTGATCTGATCTTAGTTAGAACGTCTAAATTCACAAAACTAGGACATATGATTCATTTATTTAACTTGTAGTCGTCTATCTGATTGAGTTAAATTAAAACCTAATCAGTTCTAATCTTTTTTAATTTATAAGGACGAATTTCTGAGTTACACTCGATAGTAGGAAAATGGTGATCCTGAACTTGTGTAACTTGGAATAGTTAGAATGGTTAAATAGAAAACAAATGATATCACCATGTTTAGTAGAGTCTCTTGCTTCTATTTGATATTTTGTTGCTACACGTTCATTGTACTTTTGTGCCATATTTCTCTGAGCATATCATATAAGACATTTGATGCATGAATAAATTGTTAAGAAAATATGGAAACTCCTTAGATTCCTTGTGAAAATATTAAAGTAATTAATGAGAAGATAATGATTTGATGTGTTTGAGCTGCCTCTCAGTATTCTTTTGCTCATACCGATTATTGCCCTAACCGTATCGTGCTAGGAACCGTCCTAGTCGTACTGGTGCTAGGATCTTTCGGGTATAACTGTGGGTGACCTAACCGTATCGTGCTAGGAACCGCCATAGCCGTACTGTGTTAGGGCCTTTTTCGTTGACTGATATTGCCTTAGCCGTATCGTGCTAGGAATTGCCCTAGCCGTACTGGTGCTAAGATCTTCAGCCCTATTTGGTGAGCTAGTGTAGCTCTTTTCTGTATGGCAGATTGTACATGTATGGTTTTATATATAGTTGTTGTTGTTTACTTTTCAGTATTCTTATTCAGTCAGTTATTTCCTTGTACTGCTTTTATATATATATTTAGGATGTTAGAATCTTGCTGCTATTTATTTGTACCACTGCTGAGTTAACTTGTTTTGAATTGGTATATTTTTTGTTGATCACCAGCATGTTTAGGATGTAGAACTTTTCTTACAGCACATGACAATTATGTATATTTATATGCCCTTCCTTGTTTAGTTTGTATGCGAGGCATGTCTCAGCCTCTTTCCTTTTCTTTGCTTAGTTATAAATGATGGTTTATAGTTTTTCCTTTTCTTTGGTACTGCTTGCTGCTCCTTTTCATATATATATATATATATATATATATATATATATATATATATATATATATATATATATATGTTGCTTAGATGTGGTCAAATGGTGATATTACTTAACACTTATAATAATTCATCAGCTTAAAATGTACTTAGACAATTGTCTAACTAGATTTTTCTTTTCTTTGGCTGGGGCCCTACATTGTGAAACCGACAATGGCAGATTCCTTTCAGTTAGACGAACAGGAGTTAGGTGTGGAGCCTTACCCAGAGAAGGAGCCCATGGAGGAAGCTGTCGTCTAGTTCTTTTATATTTTGAGTGAGGATGAGTGGTTTTCATTCTATTTTTATTTAGACATTTTAAACTTGTAATAATACAAGTACCATTGACTATGTATTTGGATTGTATGCTTATATATTCTGAGTTCTATTTTGATATTTATACTGTGATGCTTGGATGATTTACATTTCCTTAAATCGCTTCCGCATTCTGTATGTTTACTTATTTAGTGACTGTTAGATTGATTTTGTGTTAATCCTTTCCTAATCAGATGGATTGTGGAGTCTACCCTAATCCAATGATAAGTGAGGGGTTAGCCAGAGTGACACCCTATCCTTAACCTAATCCTTTGGCGGATTAAGGGCGCGGGGCACCACATAGCTATGTTTATGTTTTAAGTTAAATGTGATATCCTAAAACTTGTAGAAATCACTAAACTACTTAAAATATACTTAGATAATTGTTTAATATAAGATCTTTTTTTTTCTTGGTTGAAGCCTTGGCTGGCGAGTGAAACCGACATGTTAAACTTGAAGCTTTTTAAGGATATTGCACCAGGTGAAAAGCTTAGCCATGAGGATGAACAGGTTGTTGCTTAGTTTTTTCATTTTGGATTTTTGAGAGGATGAGCGAACTTTATATTTTATTTTTAGTTGAACTTTTATCTTTAAAATGTAATAATTCCAAAATCTTATGTATATATTTTTTTGCATTTCCATTATGAGTTGGCTCATATTACTTTTTACTTTGGATATAGATATGGATGTTGTTTACTTGCTTTAACACTCTATTTATATACATATATTCATTTAGTGAATGATTTATAAGCATATGAAAAATTCAGTAATTATCATCAAATTAGTGAAAAACCTAATCTGAAAATAATTAAGGGCTTGCCATGGTGATCAGTCAATCGTAATCATATTGATATACATGCTAACATGATCACGATCGAGGTGGGGTTCCACATATTCTTAAATAAGTTTTGAGCTTACAAAAATAAAAATTTTCCTAGAATTATAAAATAATATCTCTATTTCTATTTCTCATAAAGAAATTTCTTTATAGTTAAAATTAGCAAGAAATCCTAATTTAAGTAGCCAAAATGAATTAAGAAAAATAAAAAAATTCTAGGTTAGTTCTTAGTCACTATGGAGCAAGTGGTCTCAATCATTGACCCATGATGAGTCTATATGATCTATAAAGTTCTTTAGGAATCAATTTACTATAATAAAATTTATTTAAGTTATGGTTCAATAGGTAAGTTATGTTTAGGGTATAATATTAAAATATTTAGGCATAGTTTGTTTGAAAGAAATGATGGAGACAACTAGTTAAGTTATCTTCAAAGGTTGGGTTACTATATATTCTACTCAACAATAAAGCATCTAAATGTGAGTTTAATATAATATTTATGCTTATTTATGATATAAATCAGCAAGTAATAACTTAATATTTGAGTGTAAGTAATAGCATAAGGTTTTAAGCTCATTTATATTAGAGATAATACGAGAGGTTGGTCTAACCTTCTTTAGATTGAATTGAACATCAGTATGAGAATATATGTTCTCATTAGGATCCGATCTAAACATGACTTCATAAGTATGTGAGGTCTTCATTTGACACACAAATTATTAATAAGTAATGTGGCTAATTAAAAAGATTAAGGTAGTAAAGAAAGGCTCAAGGTCATTCAATCTTTTCCTTACTAGGCAAGGTCTTATTATTCAATCTTACACATGAGTTTAATATGATATGTTAATGATTCCATTAAATTGATATGATTTTATTAAGTTATATTCAAATGCTAAAGTAGTAAATTAAACCAAACCATTAATGTTATAATTTATATTAAATCAGGTTTAGGTTAAGTTGCTTCCTTGTGAAGTCTATTGCAATAATCTTGCCATTTTATCCCTTTATGATATTTTTATATCTGATTTAGGATTAGAACTTATATACCTAAAAAATAATAGAATTTTTAGTAAATGTTAAGTTCAACCACCCTTTTTCTTTTATCATGTTCTTAAGGCTTCATAAGTGTATTCCCATGAGAAGGCTTCATTATCATATGTTACTTAATGATCTAACTTGTAGAGCTTGAAGTTCAAATCCTAAGATAAAAAAATCATAAATCAAATTGGTAATCAAAAACTTCTCATTTTAAGTAGAGTGATTTAAACTAAGACAAGCTACCCCTCCAAATTGTGCTTTATGAGGTTAGTTGGAGCCTTATATGGTTCTATAGGCTTCTTGCTTGCAGGCGTATGGTCATATGTCCCACTTATTAAGCCTTTAGACCTTACGATGCTTCAGGTTTAAGAATATTATTTAGGTGTCATAATAAATTTAATCACTTAAGATCATGGTAGGTTTGATCATTGGGCTTACTGGAGAAGTCACTTTCTAAGAGCTAAGCTAGACTGTTCATTACTTTCCCTTTGAAGTAGGTTCTTAGACTAGCATTATATTTAATTAAACCTAAGCTTATATAATTATTATTAAATTAGCATAATGGCTTTAATCATCTTATGATTTAAGGTAACATAATAAGTCATCCCATAACAAGAAATTTTACTCAAGTATAGCATGGAATAAGTAGCTAACCATCAAACATTCATGAAACATTACCACATTAGATTGCTTAAGAAATTTATTAATTGTTATTTTCGCATGAATAATCACTTGATTAATCATTAATTCGTTAAAATAGATTAACCCATCATGAATAAGAGAATTCCATTGGATTGAAAACTTACATGATTTTGTATCTTTTGAAGACTTAAATTCTTATCATATTAGTGATTAAATCAAAATGTTAAGGAGCAAAGCTTCATTTATAATTAAGATCATGGAAGCATTTGCTTCAAATCCACACCACATAGTAAGGGAAACAAGAATCTAATATTTATATGGGTGATTATATTATTAATCAATCATGTATGACAATTACATCAAAAGAACTTTTATTAATATATTTTCATATGTTCTAATCAACTATTTATGCAAGTAATTTATGATAATAACTTTATCATAATAATGTTAATGATCACATGATATTATCATCAGCTTTATGGATTGTAAACTAGATATTTTGCATTATCACCATATGAAGTCAAAATCTAAAGGATGTAAGATTTTACAATATATTCTAGATGTTTCAAGAAGGTCTGTTTGAGCTTGATTATGCCATAGTTATCCTGTCATTCCCTTAAGCTAACCCCACTTAGCTTGGAGCTTCGAAGAAGTTGCTTTCAGGTCCCTTGGAAGAGCAAGTTTCCCAACATCAATGTGGTTTTGCTTTTTTCCTTCAAGAGCTTATCCAAGGTTTGTTGGAGCTCATGAGTTGAGGTAAGAAGATGGGTGGTTGAGTAGATCCTAAAGGCAATCAAATGAGAAAAGTTAGCCAAAATAAATTTAGAGAGAATGTAGAAAGCTGATAAGGGTTTTATGGCTTGAGAGTGGTAAAGGAGGAAGCTTTAGTCTATTGAGGACTTAAATAAGAATTTTACAACTCTTATCGATGGTCTGGATCTACTGGGAGCAATAGCTACACTCCACTCTAGAAATCACACGATTGAAATCATTTTAAGACATATGAGGTAATTATGGACATTATGAACCTTGTTGTCATGGGTGCGTGGCCACGTTATGAAGCCTTTTAAGTATAATTAAGCTGAACTCTATAACATCAAGGCATTTTTTCATATAATTGTAGAGTTTTTGATAAGAACTCTAAAGTTAAGTGTGCTTATATTGGGAACACTTCCATGATAGGTGATTAACTGGGAATATATTTTTGAAATACTAATCATGATGCTTATAAGGCCAAAGCGAACAATACCTTAAAACTTAAGAGTTTGAGCTTTCATAAATGGTATTAGAGCATTAAATTGAGTATCAGATATGAGCTAGTTTTCAAACATGGTAAACTATCATTGCATGGGAGTGACCTTTTGAACTCTTGATAGGTTAAGGCGTTACATGGTTGGGGGTATCCCTTGAGCCTATAGGATCCACCTCTAATACTATCTGCTCAATGGATGGTTCTTAGATTGGTGTGTGGATACTGATGACAATATTAGCTCTTAATTTGGGGATATTGCAAAAACCCCATGGGTATGACTAAGCTGAACTCTTAAACATAGAGATGCTTTTTCAGATAACAATAAAATTTTCAATAAGAAATTAAAGTTAAGCGCGCCTACGTTGGGAGCACTCTTAGGATGAGAGACATATTGTAAAGTTATATTCTAAAGAAAAAACTGTGAGGCCTATATGGGCAATGATAACTTGGTACTTAAGAGTTTGAGCTGTTACATATGTGGATTATATTAAAGCTATTAAGAGGTCGAAGGTCAATCCCATGGATCTAGGCAATGTGGGGAGTCTCGAGTTGTCAGGATTGCGAGTGGTTGTCATGGTCATGTTGAGAGGACAAATAAGAGTACTCGAGGGATTCTTGGTTATTGGATCATGATAGGTTCTCGATCCGATGTGGACATTTTTTTGTTACTACATTTTAAGAATAGCAGTTGGATCCATATTTGGAATCCCACTTCCACGATTCATTTTGCATTCTTAAATAGGTCTCCATTACCATTGAATTTGATCAAATGGTTATTGATCTTTCCATGTTTTGATTAAATGATGAGCATTGGATCAAGGTTTGATTCGATAGTTCAAATATCACCCATTATTTTAAATTTTAATGCAATCATTGGTTTTATTCATCTGATCATACATCTATTATAATTCCTATGTTCAATTTGGATCAATCATTAGATCTTTCTAATCATATTTTTACGACTTATATTATACCTACAATTTCATATGATTTGCAACTGTCGGATCAAGCTTTAGATCTAACAATAGAGGTGATTCCCACTGCTTTAATTTTATTATTTTAGCTGATTTTAATTTTATTTAATTATAGAATTTAATTAAAATAATCCTAAGTGTATTTTGTGTATATTTTGCTTATTTTATGTTCAAAAATTATTAAATTTTTAGCATTTGTGTAATTCAACATGAAGAATTAAAATATACTTTTATTTTTGGATTTGACCTCAAAGTTATTTCTAAGAAATGTTTTTATTTATTTTTTTACAAAAATTCACAAATTCATCCCTCCTTTATAAAGTCAAGGAATTTTCATCATTGCTTCTCATACAAGTTACCAAAATCTATGATGCTTAATCCACACTATATGGGCATATTTGGCTTAATTGCTTTATAATTTACATTTGGATATAGCTTAAGCTTAATTGAACTAGATTATGGCCTGATCAAAATGATAACAATATTGGGTTACTACATGCACACTATTCTAAATCTCAAAAACCTCTCAAACTTGAGAACCACCTTACCCTTCCCTCTTGGTCATCCTCTAATCCGGCAACCTTCTTGAGCCACTTGAGCTTCTTAGTCCTTGCTTCAATGCATTGGAATATCCCCTAACCTTACCTCGAGCCTTCTAGTCAACCACTTAAACCTCTAAGTCGACTAGCATGGAGATTTAACCATAAACCCAAAAAATAACCTAGTTGTATATTAACTAGCTGAACATATTATAGCTACTATTCTTGAGTGTAAAAATCTCTATCCTAAGCTTAGATTAGCTCTTAGAGCTGACCCAACCCTTTCAATCAAAATCAAAACTCTTAAGATATCGACTCTCTTTCACTTGGAATTCAAGTTTGTATCTGAATTTTGCTTTGTTATTTAATTGTTCTAAACCTTATGCAAAATATTTTATGACTTGACCTAGATTCATCTTATTCATTAATAACATCTCGAGTTAATTTTAAGTTTAGGCCAACCTATTTTTAATTATTATTAAGCTTAATTTATGCTTACTTCTAATTTTATCCTAAGATAATCTTTTTGGTCATAGTACTTGGCTTATGCTAAATTAACTTGCATTCATGTATTATAGAATCATTATAATGATATTTTATAATGCTTATTCTATTTATTAATGTGTTTATAGCTTAGATTTAGTTATAAATAGAGGTATCTTATATAGATCATGGATTAGAATAAATTAGGTCTAGTAATATGTATCTTGTGCTAGCCTATATTATAGTCACTTAAGCCTCTTGACCAATTTTCTGGATTGCTATTTTTAATGTAAATTACATCTCGTACATGTGATATCTCATGTAATATAAGGTTTAGGAATTTTATATTTGAACAAATGCCTATTAGTTTCATGTTAAGATTCTTAAGAAGCATCTAGTGATTGTCTTTCCATATGCTTTTCATCTTACTATTTACTTATCTAATTCATTCTCTATGCTTAGCTAACATGTAATCTGTATTATTTAGTAAATTTATTAAGCATCTATGGACTATTGTAGATCCATGAGATCTCAAATTTACTAGAGTCAAGAATTAGACAAATAGATCTTACATGAATGCTTACTGGACTAGACTTGTTGCATCTATAATTTCATGTTTATTAAAATTTCATATACAATTGCAACTTGCTATATTATATAACACAAATATTTACTTACATTGTTATAGGCTTTGTCCAACCTTGATTGATCATACCTTGCATCTAGACTTTGACCATAAACCAATTCTTATACAATGTAAAACCTAGTTCTTATCTTCAGAGCTTAACCTAATTTGCTATTTTGAAGTAAAAGATACATTTTTTTATAAATTAATTGATATTTTAATTATTATTTAATTTCTACAATTTTTATTTATTCATAATCCAATTGTGTTTGACACATAGATCACATATACAAATAATTTTAGTATTGTATTTTTAATTCCAATATTTTTATTTATTCCTCATTTATTTGCTTGGCACACAAGTGATCTATTTTTGTTGATAATTTAATTATTTTAATATTTAATTTTATACAATTTTTATTCTTAATCATTTTATGGTAGTGGTGTAAACATTTATTTCTTTAGTCTAACCAAATTAAATATATTCTATGTAATGATTCATTTTATTAATTCAACCCAATTAAATTGAAATTGAAAAGAGAGTTGTTACTAGTTTAGCCCAATCTAATTATATAGACTATGAAAAGAGCAATTTAATAGTTCTACTCAATCAAATTAAATGGAGTGAGCATTATATAAGTTCAGCATAATCTAATTATATGAAGTATACTATATTTTTATTACCATCCATATATTAGTTTATATTAAAAAAGGTAATTAGCAAATATGACTAAAAGATTGGGCAAGTGTTAGTAATAGCAATACACAGTATGCTTTCAAATAAATAATGTTATAAAAGATACAATATTTTTGAGTGATTGATTGCAACAATTTTTAAATATTTTGGGTGTATACAAGGCTTTAATATATTTACTTTGTGATAAAACTACACATTTATTTTTATTACCTTTCTCAATCAAAATTCCTATATTAAATCTTTGGAGTTGATCACTGAACTTTAACATCAAATTTCGAGTAATCAAAACTTATTAGACCCAAGAGCCCCGGTGCGCCACATGGGCAAGTGCTATTGCTTTAGTTATTGAGGTGCTCATATCTTTGCAACAACTATTGCTAGAGCTTTGTGAGTCTCCATGCCTAGGGATCCCAAGCTTTGGCCCTTTTGTAGCGATCTAAAGAAGCTTTTGCAAAAGAAGCTATAATGAATCTACTACAGAGGAAACTATTGCTATCATTGTTTGAATACTATGTTGTTACATTAGTGTGCACACAACATCAATGATAGATGGCGATTACGAATGGACAATCAATAATTTTCATTTGTTGAATAAGTAAAAGCAACCAAAGCACACCATAAAAACCACCACTCCTTTAAAATTAGGTTATGAGAATTTGTTTTTTATAAAAACAAACAAAAACCAACTTAAGGAGCTTTACATAAAGCCAATGGCCAAAAAGCTACCTCAAACATAGCTCTAGACTGGTGGCTCTTATTTCCTACATAGTATATTGCATGGTCTGGTCAAGGCCTAGTATGATTCAAGCTACAAGATCGCATAACATCCTTTCTCTTTATATACAATGGGCTTGGTTTTCTATAAAAAGTCGATGTGTTGAGATCCATCGACACAACTCCAGTTATGTAATGTACAGATTTACAAACCATTAGTGATTAAAAGGATCAATACAGAAAGCAGATATTAGCCTACAAGAACAAATACAACATAACTGCAAAACATCCCCCAAAATAGCAGTATTAGATTAGAAGAATACATGCCAGAGATCATCTCAAAACCAATTGTATGTGAAGAAAATGACCACATCAAGAACAGCATTATAAAATCAAATTCATCAAGTAGAATAAAAACTAGATAAACCAGATAGAAGCCAGCCAATACCAATCTCAAATGTTACAAGACCTAGAATATGCAATCCCCAGCGTAGCAGGCCATGCAAAGTGAGCCCAAAGCTCACAAATAATGCAAAATATTACTTTGGGAAATAAAGGATGGAACAGATCAATTTAGTATCCCTCCAAAACAATAGAAGGGATTCATCTCAGCACAATAATTTCAACAATTCACTGAAAGAATTTAATAATATGATACGCCGCAAAAACATCTCCATTGAGTTCACAAAACAGTTAAATAGCAAATGACACAAACTGAGTGATTTTTTTGATCCCATAGAATGTCCACACTAACAGAGAAGAGAAGAAGTACAGCAAGCAAGAGAAGCACCCATAAAGGAGTGAAAGCCATGTTATAAGAAAAAAACAATGCCCAAACAAAATACAGTTGAAAGCTAAAGAGGACAAGTATTAAACTGAGAGTTGAGAATAATGCCCTTTTGGGTTTTTGTTAAAATCTTTTCAATGTGGCACAGCAAGCAGATTTTTCTAAGAAATTCTCATGTTATGTTCCAGTCAAAGATTATAGCATACTAAGTTCACCATCATCATGAGGATCGATTGGTGGTTTCAAAAAGTGCCCTCCTGACACTCTTTCTATCAATTGTGGAATGGCAGGTGAGAAGAGAATACTCTTAAATTCATCATAGCTAGTGAAAATGGCAAGAGAGTAGCTACATCTAAATATATATGTGATTAAGAGATTCCTCTTCTATCCCACCATAAGGACAAAGGGAATCAATGTGCATTAATCTTTTTTAAGATTGCCATGTTTTTATAACACACTGTGCATATAATAAGACCACATAAAACAGGCATATTTCAGTTTATGATTCTTAAACCACACAAACTTCTACCAGCTAATCTCTAGCAAAGAGTCGAGGATAAAATTCTCAATCATTCTAAAAGACAAGGACCTTTTTCTTTCCATAAGATGCCTTGATGCAAGGAGAAATGCAAACTTTCTGAATATGATAAAATAAAATTCCTTTAGTTCTTTTTCCAGAACACCATAAAAAATTTTATAAATATTAGAGTGATGTAATAAAAAACGCTCCTATAAGTAAAGATTTTGACAAAAAAATTGAATGCAAGAAAAAAAAAGTGGCCAGTAGACACAAAACCCAAGAAAAAAATGAAAAGCTACAAATCTATAAAGAAACTCACAATTAACTAATCATAATCGACTTTTTCTTATACGTAGCTTAATTAAGAGATATATAGAGCATTGCACCAATCTATTTTTAATTCTTACTAATGTCACTTTATCTAAAATTTTCTTTGGCTATATGAAAAGGATATGTAGCATTGTCCTTAAATATTATATTACAGGTTACCCAAAGTAAAAGTTGACAATGAAAGTCCAGATATATATCATACAAACCATTCACAAATCATCATTCCACTCTAAATACATATTTTTGCAATAAGAATTCAAGATACAGCAAAGCAGTTTGAAAGACTGAAATTTAGATATAGAAATGCGTGAAAACTAAATAAATTACAATTAGTATTTATTAACATAATTTATATCCCCAATCTTTTGGTACCACATTCAGAGCAGAACTTGGACGTCTCCCTCAGGTAAGGGGCTCCGCATTCATCACAAAACTTTGCCGGGCTTGTCGGCTGCAAATTGAAACAACCACTCAATTTTCCCTTTCCTTTTCCTATCTCTTTTTAATTATAAGATAATAACTCGACTTGACTTGAACTGGTATATCGAGTCGAACCAGCTTTACTAGATTTTGAGCCAACCAAAAATCAATTTAATCCAACTCAAAAATAGTAAAGAATTATTTCAGCGCATCAATGACTGTTGCAATTGATTTTGAATCAATAGTGCGAATGTATATATTTGTACTTATTTCGAATCAACTCAAATCATAAATCAAGCCAATTGACTTGAACTTGAAATTGACTTGAAAAATATTCGTTTGAGTTTCAATTCAAAATCATAATTCGAGTAAATTTTGAGTAAAAGTATCAGCCCTAGTAATAAGAATATCATATGGAAAATTGTCTAGATTTTGAGCCAACCCAAAATCAATTTAATCCAACTAAAAAATGATAAAGAATTATTGCAGTTGATTTTGAATCAATGGCATAAAAATATATATTTGTATTTATTCAATTGAATCAAATCATAAATCTAAGCCAATTGATCTATATTTGAAATCGACTCGAAATATATTCATTTGAGTTTCGAATCGAAATCATAATTCGAGTAAATTTCGAGTAAAAGAGTCGGCCCTAGTAATAACAATTTATACGGAAAGTCTCACCAGTAAGTGAAAGCGGCCACCGACATGGACTCCAGGAAGCGATTGCATGCAGGGTATATGCTGAGGGATGGCAGGCGGCAGCTGATGAGAGAAATCGGGCAGGTGGGAAGAATGCGTGCATTGGTGTAAATGTGGGAAGTGCGGCGCAAGCTGGCTTTGCTGCGGCAGAGTATTGTATTGGCTTTGGTGCTGCAGATGTTGCATGTGATGCTTGGATGAAAGCAGCAGCTGGCCTTGGTGCTGCCAATTAAGGAAGAAAAAAAAGTGATAGTTGTTACATGCTCAACACCCAAACATGCTTGTTACGGAATGGTTGACTTCGCAGCACCAAAATGAGCCAAATGCAGCTAAGAGTACAATAAATGCATTTTTAGCTCATGACTTTCAATACAATAAATAATCCTGTCTTTAAAAAGCATAAAATGTAAGAATAATTTGAGATAGTTTATTCAAAAAATACTTAAAATAAAAATATAAATTGACAGGAAGAAAAATAATAAAAAATTTTAGCAATAAGATTAGATAGGAGCACAATATATGAAAATAATTTGAGACAGTAAATTCAAGAAATACTCAAATAAAAATATAAATGAACATGATGGAAAAATAATATAATTTTTTAACAATATTCAGGATGGTTTGATTTTAGTAAGACGAATGAATATGATAGCTTTGATTTTGTAATTGCTAATTAGACCCATGCTTGGGCTCAATTATTTCATTAAAAATAAAAAACAGGCAGCAAGGTAGGGCCTCATTCAAAATGCGAAATAAATGCTTTTTTAAAATGTTGTATTTGGTATCATTTTTGTGCCAAATTATATAGTAAAAAATTTATCATAAGACAATGATTTCAAGTATATATATATATTATGAATTGGGAAGCTGAATCCCCATACGGAAAAATTTCATCCGTCTGTGCATGAAAAGACCTATTCTACTTTTTTAATATAGGACAAAAGTGATTATGGAAAGAACTCAGAGGCATTCAAATGAGGAGTTAAAAGATAATATATCAGATTTGGAGCTTTTATTGGACTTTCTTGTTAGGAACAAAGTAAAAAGAAGCAGAAAAAAGGCAAAACTCCAAATCCAACATAAGTGCATGCTATAAGCTTAGGCAAAGGTGCAACCGCTAATTCTTGAGCGTGGAGCCTTTGCATTATGAATTGGGAAGCTGAATCCCTGTGCAGAAAAATTTCATCGGTCTGTGCGTGGAAAGACCTATTCTACTTTTTTAATATATGACAAAAGGATTATGGAAATAAATCAGAGGGATTCAAATGAGTTAAGAGATAATATATCAAACTTGAAGCTTTTATTTGACTTCCTTGTTAGGAACAAAGTAAAAAGATAAAAGAAGCAAAAAAAGGGCAAAACTCCAAATCCAACATAAGTGCATGCTATAAACTTAGGCAAAGGTGCAACCACTAATTCTTGAGTGTGGAACCTTTTAGCCTTTTCCGAGATTTCGAATTTTTTGAGATATCTCATGGAGTATGGAAATCGTTCTCTTTTTTTCTGTTTTAATTTTTTTCTTTTCTTTTCCTATTTTTTCCTTTTGTTGAAGTCGCCAACCCTTTTCTATTATTATTTTAGGGTAGGGTTGGGCACCTAGGCACCCAAGCAAGCCCAGGCATGTGCATGATATGATATAGCTGCATTACCAGCCGATACAGCCAGTTGAGCACCCATGTGCACCCGTATATGTGCTCAAGTGCATCCAGAGGGCTATAAATACCCCTCCCAGAGAATTCATGTTTTTTTAAAATTTCAATTAAGTAGTTATGTTGTTGTTGTATTTCTGGGAGACCCTTAGAGCTTAAGCCAACATCGTTAGAGAGTTGTGCGAGCTGGTAGAAGAGCATGGAGGTCGTGGTTTATCCTTTTCAGCATAACTCGTGAGGTACATTTAAATCTAGTTAATCTAAAATGTTATTCACAAGCCAGTTGATGTTAGCATTGTGCTAAAATTTCATTGATATGCTAATTGTATAGTATATTTTGTTAAAATAATCTCAAGAATTTATTAAATAGAACTTGTTGCCTAACGATCTCTGAATTGTTTGTTGACATGAATTATTGCATTTAATTGCTCAGTTGTGCCATCATAAATCTTGTGGTGATGTTGTTTAGCAATTGTTCTCTCTTCAAGTATTGAATATCCCCACGTAATCATCAATTACTAGTACAATTGAGGTATACTCTAATTTTGGCAAGCTATATATATTGAAATAAGCAATATTAGATTATTATTGTGATCATAAGTCCCATATTCATAATTGATTGTGTGACTATGATGTAGCCCTTTATGTGGCATTAAAATTACCCTTCTTGTGGCATTGTATTACCATTTGTGTTCCCTAAATGTGACATTGCAACTTTTAAATGAGGACTGAATCAATCGATGTGATTTTGTGATCCCATTTCTTAAGTAATGTCTTTCTTATAGAGGGTTTTACATCTGTACAGATGATGCTTCTAATGCATGTGGGAGCAATAAAGAAAGTCCTGCCCATGGGAAGTGGGGTTTGAATTGTTTTTGGCAAACAACATATTTTAATGTGTGACAAACCGACGAGTGTTGTTAATCACACTAAATTAAGTTTGGGACCAGAGAGAAATTTCCAGAGAGATGAGGCAGGTGTCGATTCCTACGATGGAAATCACAAGCGTGGAATGATAAAATTTCACTCATAAATATAAGAGTTGTAATCAAACTGAGCTGGCATAGATTCTTAGATGAGCATTTTGGTATCAACATCATTATGGCATTTTATCTTATTGCATTGAATATCTATTTTGACTCTAAAAATAAGTATCATTTTACATTCTTATTATTTAGTCAATCAACATCATTATTATATCCTTATTAATTCATTTTAGTCTATATTGAGAAATGCACATGAATATATTATCTGCTTAGATTAATTTATACTTCTTAATTTAACATATCTCCCAAAGATTTCACAAATACTATTAGAATCTTGCCTTAGCTTGACCATGTACAAAAAATGACGTGATTGAGATGAAATTAAATTAGATTTCTATGTACTCTTTATTAATACATGTTTCACCTAATCTTTTCAGGTGCTGCTCTCGAGTTTAATAACTAGACTAGGGGGAGCTTAGTCATGAGAGTTACGTCAAGAGTTATAATCTGATTTATTATGTGTTGTATTTTAGGGAACTTTGGATAAATTTTGGTTGTATTAATATAATGGGTTTAGAAATTTTATTGTTTTATTAAAATGTTGGATGTTTTGAGATGTTTTGATGTGATTAATTGTAGTTTTAGAATTAAAATTCATATTTAAATTGTTCCATCATCTTTCTTCAATTTTGATCCCAATTGAGGATAAGTTTGGAGTAGCTCCAATTGAGGACAAATTTGGCAAAAGTCATTTTACATGGTTTAAATTTAGTGCAAGCTGTCAAATGCCCAATATAGAAAAGCTGAGCTAGTATTAATTGCCTAAGTTAAAAGAGAGACAAAGCCTAAATAAGATATCCCATGAAATTATTAATATTGATCTCATATATTTGAAATTTAGAGAGAGGTGGCTATTTTAGTAAAGCACAATAGAGAAAGGATTCATGAGGAAACCCATTTAGGTGAACTAAGGTTTGGTGTTATATAGTGCACATCACATGCGCTTACAGCCCATTGACAAGGCCTGTGAAACAAAGTATAATGAAGGAAAATTTTGGTTGGGAAAAGAATCATAAGAATGCCGATTAATTAAATAGCTTGCAGAAGAATATATAGGCCTCTTTACATTATGAACATGCGACCCACCAAAAAATACAAATATTTTAGCAAAAGACATTCAAAGTATAAAGAAATCAAATAAACCGAATTTGGCATTACTGACTTCATTTACCGGACGGAAGCCTGCAACATTAGTTAATGGACAAGAACTGTCAGTGCCTGAAAATGCCTGTGAAATAACGGGGCATGTATAGAATTAATAACAACTCATTATGGATTGTGACTACGTAAACATTATATGCTTACCCCAAGACTGATGTTAGAGATGGATTGTGATTGAGTTCGCCTATGTTTATGACGTGGTGAATAAAACTTAAAATCTCTAGCTGAGATTGACACCTCAAGCCTGCCAGTCAAACGCTTGAACCTGGTATAATAGATAAATCAGTATCAATGTTTACAACAAAAAAAAAAAAATGGAATTTCTATCTATGAAGAGAATTCAGAAGCAACACTACAGAAGCATAATACAAGAAAATCATTATTTGTCACCATAGACCATTGGCATTAACAAAATTATTTTGCATTGTTTGTGCCATTATCCTGCTTTACTGATGCATTACAGTCATCATTTGTTCAAGCCAGAGTTGTCACACATGTTTATGCCAAAGAACTGAAGTTTTGAAGAACATGATTTTATTTTTTTACTAGAGTTTTAATCATGATTTGATACAATAAATATATAATTTTAATTTCAAGAACAACCGTGACTTGTTTGAAGTTGTCAAGTTTGTTCTTTGGTTATGTTTTAAGTTTTTTGGATAATCGGGTGGTCCCGAATCTTTATTTTTATTTTATTTTTGTATTGCTCTAAGGGGCTGACCAATAATGCATGAATGTTGCTTTGGGTCGGCCTCACTCATGCTTGGAGAGTAAAATAATCACATGGGACTCAAAAAGAGAGTAAATGGAGGTATTTTGGTCTTTTGACCAAAGGACTGCTCTAGGGTTTGAAAGAGGCTATATATTTGTAATTTTCTAAAATTTGAGGCTAATTAAGTTTGATTCCAAAAGAAAAAGGTTGCCTGCTCTTGAGTTTTACTGTGAACAACCAAAACAATCCGTCGGTGTGTACAATCGACAGTCTTCAAGGTGTATACAACCTTGAAGGGCTAACGTGTGGACAATCTAGGTGATTATCCTTTTATTTTTGGTTGTTTTCTTTTTGATCTCATTGTATTCTCTATTACCCTCCATTTCATTCTATTTCATCAAAATCCGATTTCTTTTCGACCATCAAATGCCCCTCTAATGAAACCTGCACAAAATCAACATCATCACTTCACTGCCCATAAACCTCTCAAACAGTCACAAAATCTTACAAAATAGAATCCTACAGACTCCTAATGTTCACTACAACATCCTCTTAAAATTACATCCAATTTCGACTTCATTTGATAAATGCTTTCCAAATTTGATCGATCATTTGAATGCTCAAAACTGTTTACTTGAATTTTGTGCCACCATTTATATGATCACATGTTAGTGCATAAAGTATAATTTGCATCCTCATAGATTTTGTTTTGCACCATTGAAGCTCGTAGAATAAGTATCTAAATTAACATTATCATACATCAGCACAATAAAAGTTTAAGACAAATGAATAGCTGCCAAAGAATTACAAATGCAACTGTTAGAAACACATATCCCACATCAAAAAGAATAATAGGTGGCCCTCATGTTGGGAAGACCTTCCACCAATAGATTAATTTTCAAGGTTGGGCTCACCATTAGAGTTTAAGCATATCATTAGTGCTATCGTTGAGATTGTTGCTGGGTGGAAGAACTTAAAAATCAATCCTTTTTTGAACAATTTGAAAAGTTGGCGCCCAAGGGAGCCCATTTAAATGGCTTCACTTTTCAATTTCTAATGTGCACATCTTAATTAAGCCTAGAATACATTCTCATAACCATTATGAGGTGTTGAACAAAGCTGAATTCTACAACACTTTTGGAAAAAAAAAATTAATGTAATTTAGGTTTAAAGTTAAATATGAGAAGATTGAAATGATTTTGAAAATAAACCTAAAGCTATACACAATAGGTCACAACCATATAATATGATGGATGCATAAAAGTTTCATGGGTGCATACCAATTTGCCTTTCAAGTTAATCTAATATTTTCCTAAACTTGCTACTACTTAAAATTTGCTTACAAAAGCTAACCAAAAGTTTTGTTGGAACAAAAACATGAGAGCTTTGTCCCTCTATTAAGAAAATGAATATAAAAAACATCAATCCTAGCCCAAACTAACGTACAAAAATGCTTAAAATTAAGGATGATGCTTTTAATTATTCTCTAGGGGTTGTACTAATACAAAAAGGAATACCTATACTTTTTTGAAATGCTATAGAGCGCACAAAGTAACTATCCCACCTATAACATAAAGTTGCTTGCTTTACACTAAACAATTAAACAGTGGAAATATTAACTACTCAATAAAGAGATTGCGTTAATATTAACCGCAAGTTATTCTAATATATCCAAACACTACCAAGCAGCAAAAACACAGTGCATGAAGTGAATATCTAATCTCTAACAACTCATCTATTGATCAAGTGAAAGAACCCTAGAAGTAACCCTATAGATTCAAAATGTGCCCCCAATATATAGCACTTTATTCTATTATGGGTTCAAAAAGTGACTCATAATGTAAAACTTTGCCCTATATAACACTAAGAAACCATTTAGCACACTGTGTACTGCTTTAATACCATTTATAACAGCCTAAACTCTTAACTATCAATGAATTATCCGCTTTAACCTAATGGCTACATGACTTATGACTTTTCCCTCAGAGGATAAATTCCTCGGTGATTGCCGATTCTAAAAGCGCTCCACTAAAAGCAAGCTTAGCTTTAAATTCTTAATGTGGTCTCTACCATTGTCTCAAAAGACGCGTTGATATTTAAATGTTATGATTGATAATACTTAAGACGCTTCACACTAATAAAGCAGATTACACCCGCTTATTCTCTTGAACTGCTTTTAATGGCAAAAGGATTTTCCATGAGACTACTTAAAGGGTCTTCAAACATTGAAAATCCCATATCTAGTTGATATGGGCGGCATTCCCAAAGTTGTAAATCTATTTCTATGATAATTTAATGTTGGTCTCTTGAACCAATCTTCAAAAACTACTCAAGCTTGATAAAGCATTAAATACTTGATACTCTTTCATTGGTTTACAAATTTAGTTAAACTGGACATCATTGGAGCACTCCTTTCATGTATGAAATGGCATGTAATCGTATATACCTTTTGTCAATTGGCCATCTTCGAGAATATCCCAAAGTACTATTCACATTGCAAAATAATTGGTCAATGTGAAAACCTATTTTAAATGTCATCCCAATCTTCTGACCATGGGGTTACTAACTTGGTAACACAAAATAAACCTTAAATATCTTCTCCTCATAGCTGAGTAGTAAGTCTTTGTTTGCTAGGGTTATTAGAGGGTTAAATCTACAAAATAAAATCATCAAATTTCAAATTTGTCCTCAAATATTGGCTTGAAGCAAGGGCAAGGGACAATGAGTGGGAGTACCAGTGACAAACAACCATTGAGTGGCGAGAGCCACTTCGGGTGACAAATTTTCAAGGGTTTGTAGTGAAGGCAAAGTTAGCAAAAACTATTAAAAACAAGCATTGTATAATCCTCATGAGCATTTAGTGCACTTTCTTCTCACCTAATTTGAGCAAAAAACAAATGCATGAATTAAGGACTTTTTTTCATGAAGAGGGGATTTATTTTACATTTACTTCACATTTACTTTTCATCCCGCCGAATAGCTTTATACCCAAAACCCTCCCAATCAAACAAATTCTAAATAAGTAACAAGAAAAGCACAAAAGAACAAAGGACATAGAATTTACATGGCTCAATGAATGGTTGCCTACAAAACTATCATATCAAATGATGCTTGTTTTCATAGATGTGTGCAAAGCTACATATAGTAGATCTCATTTTTCTTGTTTTAATATGTGATCTCTCTTTTTGCACCTCTATCCCTTTTTTCAGCCAACTCCAATTCAAGAAAAATACAAAACCCAAACAATTTCATTACATATATACATTATATATATATATATATGTATATATATATATATATGTATGTGTATGTGTACGTGTGTGTGAGCGCGCGGGCGCCCGAGCATGTTGTGTGTGTGTGTATTATTAACATAAAAACCCTTTTATTCTTTTTTATTTTCAGCTGGATAACCAATCAGCCACTGCCAGCAATGGTCACATGTCTTGCCCTTGCTAACCCAAAATACCATGAATTTCCATCTCAATCAGTAGTTATCTCTGACTGCAAGTTATTAGGAACTCTAGTTGACAGCTGTGCAGAAGGTATTTTAACATTGCAAATAATACCTACTCAATGTTGATGGTCTCAGCATTGCTAATCACCTAGACTACACCAATAAACTCCTCAGTGGACACACCACCTCAGCACCAACCAACACAAAGGATGCACTAGCTTGCCTCAAATCCATGTCGGCCACCAATACCTTATATAGAGAGCCAAATTTCTACTATTTTAAGAAATTCAAAGCAATCCTTGCAGCATCAGTTCATTTCTTCCTTATAAAAGGATGAAAATAACAAAATGGAGACCTGAAAAATTAAGCTTAGATTTTGGGTTGAGTTTTTATAACAACCATAAACAAATATGCTTAAATTTTAATCAGAATTATGTTCATTAAATTTTAACAACTGCAGATGTTATTCTATTGATCTTTAGAATTAAAATCTTAGTTTGAGAAAATTTGGGTCTCCACATCGAATCACTTTAGGGTAACTAGTTTTCAAAAAGAGACTAGTAAATGAAACAAGTGTGACACTGAACAGTAGGAGAGAAAAAATTTAACAAGTTTTACATCTTGACAAGCTTTCAGAAGTTGCTAAAATAACTCAAATTGCAATTCCACCCCAAAAAGAAAAATGAAAAAAAAAACAATAAAATAAAGTGCACATATGAAACTTTAATGAAAATTAAGGTATTTCAAAATCATTAAATCATGTTTATTAATTTTTACAAACAATATGCATAAACCCATACTACCTGGAAGTGTAAGAATATCAACAGCGTGTTATTCATTTAAAGCAGTATATGAAATAAAGCCTGACAGATATGAAATCTAAAAGCTACATAATGCAAGGAACTTTAACAAACATAAAAGCCACTAAAAGGTATTTCACTGCAACATTTAAATGATAAGCATTCCACTTGAAATGCATTGCACCATATTAATTTTGCAATTTTGCAGTGAACCAATAAGCACAGTAATGATCATGATGAGACGGACACTTAAGGAATACAACTATAAGGTTCAGGTATTATGTACTTTTTAATAATATAAGCATGAATATATTCTATATTCTGAAGCATCATTGAGAATCCCTCCAAGAATGCAAATTACATTAAGAATTTAAAAGTAAATAAAACAAGTTTAAATACTATAGGGTGCTCAAGTATCAAATGTCTTTATATACAACTATAAAGAAGTAATAAAAACATTGGAAGAAGGGGTACATATGAAAAGGGATCTTTACATACATAGCACCCAAAATCATTATAATATACATATTTAGCACCTAAATTTTAATATTTACAAATAAAGCACTATAGTTTCACCAATCTTAGAATTCTTCAAATTATAAGTAGATATGAGGTACCATGCAATTTAGAATGAGAATATGAAAATGCTCTTTTTGTATTAATTAGAATTTAGGTGCTAGATATATATAATATAAAGTTTAGGGTGTTAAGTTGGTAAAATTCTAAGGAAAAAAACTCGTCATTTCCATCCTAATTAGGTGATCTGCTTTCAAATTAACCATCATGATGCCAGACATGTTATCTCAAATCTCAAAGACATATGGTATACAAAAAGAACTGGCACAAGTTCAAACATTGCAATGATGGCATTTTCTAATAAGAACCTTGCCAGTTTTACCCTTTCCCAATAGAAAATGATCCATACACATGGTATAAGCTTTATTGATCACAGAATAAAATTATGAATTAGATCAAATAGCACATACCATTCAGCATCTTCAGGCGACATACTGTCTGGCTTCTCAACTACCATCAACCCATTCACAACCACAAAACGAACACGTTTTTCTTCCTGTACAACTAGCTCAGGAAATCTAGTTCTTGTCTCAAGTGAAGTAGCTAATTCCCTTCGCTTAAAGCTGCAAGGTCCTAATGCAAAATGAAAAGAAAGAAAAGGGTTAAAAACACATTCATGCGATATATATACGATTGAAATACAAAGCCTTAAGTGGCGCACACCTTTTCTAGGAAATTTCTTAGAAAGTTTTCTGTACAAGCCACCAGCTGCTTCTAGAGCTACCCCTATTGTTTTCTCACGAATCCCAGTTAAAGAAGAAAGGCGGATGTTCACATCATTAACCAAGGTTTCATACAAATTTGCCACGTACATCAGAGGCAGTACAAACCTTGAGTCACCTTCATAACAGACTTCATGAAGCTTCCTCTTATGCTTATCATGCCCACCGCCATAGTCAGTATCAGAAGAGTCGGCAGCTTCGACAACATTCTCTTTAATAAAATGATCCACAATAATTTGCAAGAATCTCACCCTTGCAGCCTCAATTGGTGAAACATCTAACACACATTTGAAGCAAAGAACAACTTCAAAACTAACACTTTTGAACAAAACAATTCACAGCCAATCATTGCAAAAAACAAAAAAGAGAGATTCACCATCGACAGTCAGAATATTATAGCATGGAGTGGATGGCCTGCCATCATTCTCAATAGCAGATTGCTCTTCGTCCACTCCAACATCATGGAGAGGTTGCAACGAATTCCTATATGAGTCATGTATGCAGTCCTGATGCATCAAAACAAAACAAATTTAAAGGATACCATTTCAAGCGTAAGGTGAAAAAAAAATGCACCAAAACCTTTTTAGGGTTTGCTCATGAGTGCCGAGGACAATAGACAAATGAGCATAAAAGGAAAAATCAAGGACGAACCACGGAAGTGGATTCTTCGTCGTTGTCAAGACTATCTTCAGTAACAGCGTCACGATCGACGTCGCTGATCCCCTCGATCTCGCCGTTACGCGTCTCCACAGAGTTTAGATCGTGCAAAGATCCCCCGATGAAAGAGCTGGCTGGCCTTAGCCCATAGGGATGGGGAATCGGAATCCTAGTTCCCATTCAAGAAACAAGGAGGGAGGAACCCCAATTATCTCTTAAAACTAAAGCCTCGTCTTCATCTGTTACCTGCCTTGTTTTGCCAATGGCTCTTCAGCCTGATTTCCACCTCCGGAATGGCAAACACTGTGGAAGAGGAGGATGAATATGAGAAATTAGGTTTACAATTTAAGAAGATTGTATCAGAGAATTAGGTAACTCGTCTATTCTGGCGTATGTTCAGAAGCTCAAACATAGAAGATAGACATCCTGAATGAAGTCACTCAAGAAAACACACAAAAAATGGCAGAATTGCCTTTATTTCCCAAAGCAGATTTAACATATTATGATCAATGGGTGTGTGTGGATTGTATGGTGATACCATGGATACAAAATTTTACTTTCAAATACATTGTAGAAGCTTGAATTTCCATTAATTTAGCAAAGGAGCTCTGGGATGAATTGGAATAATGATTGGACAATGCAATGGTCATTACTTTATCAAATATAAAAGGAAATTACCCCTATTTCCCAAGAGTACATGACTATTACAAGCTACTTTGCAAAGCATAAAAGAGTATTGGATGAACTCGCCCTTCTCGTGCTAATTTCTCATTGTGTTTGTGAATTAATTGTTTCATATCCAACGCCCTTCAATCAATTGATGCAAGTTCTTAATCGGACTAAATGAGAGCTATGATCACATCTAGAATCAAATACCTATCATGAATTAAGGATAATGACAGTGGAGAACAAAAAACAAATAGCAAAAAAGCAAGAAAACCTATAAAAAAATAACCCTAAAAAACTTCTTGAACAAATAGAAAACATATGCATTGCATTCTAAACTTCAAAGCTTTTTTAAAATGGTGGGTAACAAAATTGAGACAATCATTAAAAGGTAATGAGATTGGAGAAACAAAAACAATTAAAGATGAGAATATGCAATACAAATGGAAATAATGCAAGAAAGCTAAAACAAAAAACCCCAAAAAATCTTCTTGAACAAATAAAAAATATATGCATTGCATTCTAATCGTCATCATAAATTAAGAGTAATAATGATTTTCAAAGCTTTCTTAAAATGGTGGGTAGAAAATTTGATACAATTATTCATCAAAACATATAGCAAAAGTGAATTTTTATACAATAATTGCAAATATTCATTATGTTAAATTAGCATTATGCACTAGAGAACTAAACACATAAATTTATACTCCATAAAAATATAGCAGTTGAGAGAAAAGATATACATTTACTCTAAATTACAAGAGCTTTAATATTTTATGCCTATTTATCATAAAGTTTCGAGGACATTCTATTCTTACTAGAGCACAAACATTATAAATAGTCTTATCACACCTATTTTACAATGGAGAAACCCATATGAAATTTTAAATAGGAAATATTTTGTTAAGATTTTGCCACCAATATATTAACAAATATTTTTGTTTGAAAAAAAGAGCTTACAAATGTGTTTATATAAGGTATAACAAAAGCCAAAAGGAACACAAGTTATGCAAACTATTTGATCTTGATGGTAACAATATAACCTTTCAAGAAACAATTTTTCATGAAGGTATATTCCTTACCAAAACAAAAGAGACAAGAATTCAAGAAAATATTGTCGTCCTTAACTCTTTATCCACAAATAAATAATATCTACTAAGAACTTATAATACACAAAATAAATTATGCACTATTCATTTCATACTAAGTCTACTTCAGAAGAAACTATGGCATAATATTTATATAGAATGTCATTATAAAAAATAATAAAATAAGAAAATAAATCAAAACTAAAAGAATGCTAATCCAATTCAAAAAGTTTGTGTACCAAAATATAATGACTCAATGCTATCAATAATGATGTTAACAAATTTCAATATCAAGAAAATTCAACAATTATGTTTACTTGCAAGCATACATCCTTCTAGGCTTGCAAGCAAACATCATTCTTGGCCAACATGTTAGAGAACAAAGAGTCACAAACATATAATCAAGCAAAACCTTATAATGAATGGAATAATGAAATATAAGATGATTTAAATGTGTTAAAGCAAATAACACATAAAAAATCAACTTAGTTACTTGAAGTGAAGAAAGCAATAACAACCAAATGAATTTATAAAGTCAAACTGAAACCTGATTATAGCATTGATAGACATAAATCAATGCTCATTGCTAAAGAATGCCATCAAATAGAATGTGTTGAATATATTTTCCAATTTTATTAGTAGCAAGAATAATAACTAGAAAAAAAATATTTTCACTATTGCATCTTCATATGCATGGGAAAGGCATCAATTAGACATAAATATGTCTTCTTACATGGGTTGTTAAATGAAGATGTTTTTTAAATGCAGCCAAAAGGCTACACATTAACTCAATTAGGACATGTTGTAAGTTAAGAAAATCATTATATGGGTTTACCTAACATTTAATGAATGGAACCTAGAATTTACATCTTAGATTAAAACACTAAACTTTATACAATCAAAACAAGGCTATTGCTTATTCACTAAATCCTTAGAAGAACTTTTTATTTTTTTTGCTCAATTAATAAGATGATGTTTAAATCATTGGAATTTCAAACTAACAAATGCATAAAATAAAAAACCTCATGCACAACAAAGTTTGATCAATGATATGGAATAAGAAACATATTTTCTTAGATTGAAAATTATAACATATGAATGAAATATATTTATAAATTAGAGAAATTATACTTTGGACATTCATTATAGAAGATACCAGTTTGTACAGTTCCAAAAGCTACCCCTACTCCTCTATAAAGGGCATTAAATTCATTTTTGAACAAGGAAAATTTTACTCAAAATATATAAATCCATATATAAGAGCATGGGTAGATTTTATACCCACTTATATTGTATATAATATCTCTCACATAGTACTTTAATCAGTAAGACTTTTATATATGTAATATCCTCACAATTATAAACTTGGAAAATAATTTTTTTTTGAGAAAATTAATAATTAAAAAATTTAAATAATCCATTTTCTTAATATAATGTTTACAAATAAACTAAATATGCCAAAATTAAGAAAATATTTTGTTATAGTTTCTATAAATTTGGGTAATTTTAAAAAAAGTAGATTATATTAAAAAAAATATTAAAGTTTAAGAATTACAAAAATATTTAAAATAAAAAATAGTATTCCAAACAACATAACTTTAATTTCAGTGAATTTACCATATTTTTATTAATTCACAATTAAAATTTCATTAACTTTAGAGTTAAAATAAGAGAAATATTTAATTAGTTTAATAAGAATTTTTATTTATATTTTGTTAGATTTTTATTTTTGAAAAATTAGAAATTAAAACTGCAAGATTGATTTGGCCTACCAGTTCCATTGTGAGATGTGTGGCGTGCATCTGATGGTTTGATAATCATTATTGCACAGTGGATGTCACATCAAATCAATTTGACTGTTGGCCTATAGAATTTTGGAATTGTGGGTAAATCATAACTACATGGTTTAAATAGCGATAATCAAATGGCAGAGATTTAATTTGCCATTTTGAACTAGACCTAACCCGATTATTGGCCCATTAATTACTAATATATTGAGACCATTGGAGTTAAATCACAATGAATTATTGTCTAAGAGTTAATTTGCCATTTTCAATCTAACCTAATCAGAATGATAGCTCATTATTATTTATCACTGTAAGTATTATAATAATGTTGAATCACTAAATTTTATTAAGCACACATTTCCTCAATTATTAAAGCAAATTGGACAACTTTAGTATCAATGAAAATGCTAGGACAAGAATATTATAACATAATAATAAATATTCCTATTTGACATCTAATTGCACCGCAATTAAGCAAATAATGGTTATTCATCAATTTGGAGAAAAGTTTTAAAACTTGACCTTTTGTAACAGCCCCCCCATAAAATAATATTAAGCTGAAATCTTAAACATTGAGGCCACATTTCAGATAAAGGTAGAGTTCTTGATAAAAAATCAAAGTTAAGCATGCTCATGTGAGAGCACTCCCATGATAGGTGGCATGTTAGAAAGTTATCTTATGAGGAAAACATTGTGAAGTATTTCAAGCCAAAGCGGACAATACATTGGTGCTTAATATTTTGGGCTATTATAAATGGTATCAAAGCATGTCATAGTGGGAAGATAGAAGCTAAGTGTCATACAGAAAAAAGTATTACTTCATGTGAATAGCCTCTTGAAACTATGAAGGTTAAAATTTCTACATGTGGGTACCTATTGGCCAGTATGGGCCACCTCTAGTTCTATCTACTAAATGGATGGTTCTTGAATTTGTGTATGGATATTGACAAGAATGTCAATTACTTAAGTTGGGGAGATTGTAATGACCCCCCATAAGTAGTATTAAGTAGAACTCTTTAACATAGAGGTGCCTTTTTAGATAACTGTGAAGTTCATAATAAGAACTTCAAAGTTAAGGGTGCTCATATAGGAGCACTCTCAAGATAAGTGACTTACTAGGAAGTTATATTATGAGGGCAAAACTATGAGACATATCATGCCAAAGCGAATAATAGTTTGATATTTAAGAGTTTGGGCTGTTACAAATAGTATCAAAGCAGGACATGATGTGTCAAATAGAAGCTAAGTGTCTTATAGGGAAGAGTATCACTTCATGTGAATAGCCTCTTGAACCCATGATGGCTAAAATTTCTACATGTGGGTACCTATTGGCCAGTATGGGCCACCTCTAGTTCTATCTACTAAATGTATGATTCTTGAATTTGTCTATAGATACTGATAAGAATGTCAATTACTTAAGTTGGGGAGATTGTGATGACCACTCATAAGTAGTATTAAACATAACTATTTAGCATCGATGCACCTTTTCAGATAACTGTGGAGTTTCTAATAAGAACAATTCTAGAAATAAAGAATTTGAAGAATTTAAATATTTGCAATGCTATGGCATCAAAAAAATAAGCAAACATGAAATTCATAAAATTTGCCATCATTAAAATAACATTATTATGGCCAAATTCTCATGTTAAAGCCAAATCTACATCAAATGGGTTAAATTGATGCAATTAAAAATAAAAATTATATTAATCAAATTTTATGACAAAAGCATTTGTTGTCTTAACATTCCACTGTTCTTTTCTATATTAGTGAAGCACTCAAGATAAGAAGGGGATGGCTATTCTTTTGTATATTTCAATTACAATACTAATCTTCCTCAAAGGCTTAATATCATCCCCTCATAGAGCACTCAAAATAGTGAAAATCACAATTTCATTGTAAGAAATAATATAAAAAAATATTAATGCCAGCAAGTAATATAAACATAACAAATGGAAGTACAAAAAGCAACAAATAGAAAATTTGAATGTTATTTATAATATCATCATATTTAGATTTAATTACAAAAAGTATATCTCAATGATGAAATTTTGTAATTAATATTTTATTAATATCTATATATATATATATATATATATATATATATATATATATATATATATATGAACATTAACATTTATGTATCTTTCTATTATTATAAGAATTTAAGCAATTTATATTTTGTAGTTTTGTAGTTAAATAAGTAGATAATATAAAATAATAATTCTTTTTTTAAAATAAGTAATCTAATAAATTTTTCTCTCTCCTCATATTTTGATAGAATATTAAGTATGTTGATTTAATAGTTTTTACTTTTTTACAACTAATTTGTATGTCATATTTAGCTCACCTTGTTGCTCATTATTTTTATTGATATACTATGTCAAATGAGTTTGTTAGTAGTTATAATCCATATATTTTGGGAATATTTTACTAGAATTTGTATAGGTAGAACTGCTAGCACATGATAAATATATAAGGAGAATATTGTTTTCACTGAGAAGGGGAAGATAACTTATAATTTTTGGCTCACCACACTGGTAGTGCCCTACCAACATGTAGGAAATACCTTTCTGAAGTGCTTGTGAGTGAGTCTCTTAGTAAAGCAATGGGTGAAAGTACTATAGAGTTTAGTTACATACACATTGATAAACATGACTAGTTCTTTCTTTTGTAATATAGATGCTTTACTTTGTTGCTATAATTGCTCTTTAATTGCTTTATTTATATTAGGTAGTGACACAAATTTGCTTATTTGAGATAATTGTAGCTTTACTTACAGCAATAATAATATTTACTTGGTGAGTAAATATTAATATCCTTATATTAAAGTGGCTCATTTTGTTAGTTAGATTTGATTTTTATGTTTATCATTTTTTAGATTATATAACAATGCTCTTTTTTATTGACCTAATTCTTAGGATATCATAATCTCAATATACATTGAAGAGGGTTGGCACTTGAGCTTGCCCAAACATTGTCTCAAATTTTGAATACTACTTAGATTATAGTGGGCACTTAAGCGTACCCAATTATTTGCCCATTATTGGAGCTATTTAAATTGTTGATGCTTGTGCACGCCTAAGGATTGGTCCATGGCTTTTTGTTGATCTTTCAAGGTGCTTGGGTGTGACCAAGCATCGGACTCTTAGTCCAATTGATTTCAATTAGCACTTAGGTGTTGTTGAAATGATTTCAAATTATTCAGTGAAATATGATATGTGATAAGTTGTGGCGACTGGGGATCGAAGTTCGAGAGTTTTTAAAGAACAATTCATCTCAATTGAAAATATATACATCTTTATGATTCAAAAAAGACATAATAAAATAATAATTCACAGTCCTTTAATACATAGAGCTAAAATATATATGAAAAGTTACATCAATTTAAATTTTACAAAATAAGAAATAAAATATCTACATTCTTCTGCTTCTTTAAATTCTTTCTCTTTTAATTTGGCAAATCTTCTAAGTTCTTTAATTATCAAAACCTAAAAAATTCATTTTTACCAGTCAGGTAGGAGTACGCAAATTGTTCTTATAAGAATAAATCTAGCATCTTATAATAGGTATGAATCAAATATGAAAATGACTGAAAAACTGTAATTAAAGTAAACAATTTCCAAATGCAATTTCTGCCCTACAAAATAGCTGTGAAAATCAACATATATGAAATAAATTTTATCAAAAGCATATGTAACAATAAGTCGAGTCCGGAGACCCCTAAGCCTAAATGGGTAAACCCATAGGCATAATCTGTAGGAAGCTTATCTCGCCACCCGTCGGTAGCTTACTCAAAATAGGAACTGATGGTGTGTCTTTCCTCTGGATTTGCCTACTTCCTACAAGAGGCTAAATCCCTCCATATAACTCCCAGGGGCTGCTAGTTGGCCAAATATGTACAGATTCTCAGTGTTGCATTCCACCCTCCAAAGACATACACCACAATATATATATAATTTCTTTTTGTTACATACTTTTTAATATAATTCTTTTGCAGATTAAAATGCGGTAAGCAGTGCAAAATAATACTCAAATGGAAAATGGCTCAAATAAGAATACTAAAATAAAACTTATAAGTAAATTTGCGTACCTGACTTGTTTTGATAAAATCAATCAAATTAAATTTCTTTGATCTGCCAAAATAATGAAATTTATTAATTTAACGTTTTATCATGTTTGCTTATAAAAAGACTAATTTGATTTTTTTTTTTGAATTATTTTTATTAAGTTGTATAATTATTATGCCTTATAAGGTCAAATTGGGAATTTGACCTTATAAGGGCATTTTAGTAAATATAAAATTTATATTAGTTTATTGTAGATTATATCCTAAAGTTTCTATAGAATCAATAATTATCAAATTCTGATATGAATTGACTAAGTTATAGTTAGTCAAATTTCTAGGGTTAATAATTAGGGTTTATTATAATTAGAGAGTGATTAGTGGTTTTAGTTACAAAATTTATAAACTAATTGTACATTTAGGTCCTAATTCACTTTATAAGTTATTTAAAACTGAAAACAATTAATTTGGATTATTATATTTGCTAATATTTATTAATTAAGTTTTTATAGTAATTAGTATTGATTAGGAGATCTAACCTTGGATCCTAAATATTTTTGCAGTTTACTAAAATTTAGGACTTTCTGATCTAAATAGATATTTGGATTTCCTAATTTGGAGCTAAATTGACTATCTTATGGCTATTTGAAGTTCTATGTTAAATTAGGTTAATTAGGGTTATTTGAATATTTGAATATTCTTCCTATTTAATTAATATTCCAAAATGTCACTATATGAAATGTTGTTTTTACTGATATTTGGTTAGCACCATAATATTCATTATATTTTTCTGGTTAATTTGATATATTAAATTGTATAATTTGGTTAAATAATTTAGGAGTTATGGATTCTTAAAGTTTTAGAATTTTATGAATTTAATTAATTTAGAAATATTTATTTCTATTTATTTATTTATTTTATTTTATATGTTTTTAATTAATCTTTTAAATATTTGATTATTTATTATTTAATATGATTAATTTATTTATAAATTAATTATTCTTATTTTTTTTATTTATGAACATATATATATTAATTATTGTATCATATTCATTTAACTAATTAAAATTTTATCTAATAATATTATATTTTCTATTTATTATTTAAAATATATTTTATTATTATCTTGATTTGATTTAACTTATTTTATTTATTTATTTAATATATTTTCCTAAATTATATTTTGCTTTTACTGTTTTTATTTTATTTATTTATTATTACTAATGTATAGATTATTGTATTTAAATCTATTTAATATTAATTTTGAAAATAAACTTTCTGATTTTTATTTATTAATATTTTATATTAATGTTATTATTATTTTCTATTTTTATTATTATTGTATTTTTCTTTATAATTATTATAATTTTCTGTTTATATTTTTATTTATAAATCTGTATTTGTTTTATTATATTTATATTATTTTATTTAATCTATTTTTATATAAATATTATTTTATCATATTTATTTAAATTTTTCTGTTATTATTAAAGTAAAGATTATATATATATATATATATTTTATAATAAAATCTAATATATTTTATATATTTTAATGATTATTATTATTTTAAGTTTAACTTTTCTGCAGGTTAATGATGGCGTGCGAGACCCACCAGCCACGTGGAAGACGGCTTTTGGTTCTGGAACTGCTGGGTCAGTCAGTGGGTTCCCCAGCACTAATTATTGATTGCTGACGTGTAAGCTGGGACGGGTCGGGCCGGTCGACCCGGTCCGACCTGTCATTCTTCTTCTTCTTCGCCCCGTTTTCGTGACAGGGAGTGCTAGGGCATGAAAATCGCCGCCCCTCTCGGTGGCGTTAGGTCCTGACCCGCACGACGTCGAGTCGACAACGTCACGGGCTAACTCCTAGTTGTTGAATCTACATCGGAGATTAACCCTATCGAACACAGTTCTTAACCCTAGTTTAGGTCTTACGGACGAGTCCTTTTTAACGGAAAGTACTGCAGATCGATCGAAAAATTCGATCGATCAAAACGCAATATACTTAATCTAATCCATAGATCAATCAATCAGAACTGTGAAATAGCTTAGTAGATTGAATTAGATGCAATTTATTGAGTAAATTAGAAGATAAAGCTACCTCAGTTTGATCGGTAGAAACGCCTGAAGTCCATTCGTCTTTGACCAAATTAGTTTTCATGAAAGATGGGATAATGAGTCATCCTATGTTCTTAAATGGACGTCAGAATAGAGCCTTCAATGGTGGTTAACGCGTGGCGAGAGATTAGGGCAACGCGCGTCTTCCTCCGCGACACGCGGAGTTCTCGCGAGGAAGATGGTTCCATTGCCGTCTGATCCTCCTGATCAGACGGATCAGAAGGATCCGTCTATTCAGACGGTGCGACCGATCAAACAGACGGCATTTCTAATTAATCGGACGGTGCCGTTAATAATTAATTATTTAATTTAATTTAAATTAATTAATTAATTAAACTTAATTCAATAAATATTTTCCAAAAATTTTAAAAATATCAATCCTAGCTAATTGAGTGCTTCTGAACACAATGGCGCACTCGAATTTTTGATTCGACGAGTTTTTTAATTACTCGAATTTTCAGGTATTTAAATAATATTAAAATATTCGACAAAATTTTAATGACTTCCAAATGCGTTCAAAACTTCACTCCTAGCTAATTTGGGGGTGGTGAACGCAATGGTGAGGTCAGATTTTCAATCTAAGGTCAAAATTATTTAAATATTAATAAACAATTTGAAATAGAATTTTGGTATTTTACATTCTCTCCAACTTAAAAGAGATGTCGTCCCGGCATCAACCTAAAATTTAAAGAGATTTACAAGATCTATAGTCACTTACTAGTGAAATAAGTGAGGATATGCTTTCCTCATACTTGATTCTTCTTCCCATGTAGCTTCTTCTTTGCGACAGTTTTTCCATTTGATCTTTATTATGGGAATGGATTTACTTCTTAATTTCCTTTCATCTCGATCTAAAATCTCTTCTGGTTCGATCACATAGCTAAGATTTGGTTGTAGATTGATATCTTCTACTTATACTCGCATTGAAGGTTCAGATAGACATTTTCTAAGTGAGGAGATATGAAACACATCATGTATCAGGCTCAGATGAGGTGGTAGTTTGATTTGATATGCCACCTGGCCTACTCTTTTCAAAACTTCAAAACAAAACTTCAAAAGGTCCAATAAATCTTGGACTTAATTTCCCAGAAACTCCAAATCTGGAAACTCCTCCGAATGGGTTCACTTTTCAAATATACAAAATCTCCAACAAAAAATTCAATATGACGATGATGAGCATCAAAATACTGCTTCTGCCTATCTTGAGCTGCTTTCATTTGATGTTGAATTATCTTTATCTTTTCTATTGCCTGAATAATCAAATCTGATTTTAATATCCTGTTTCCTCCAATACTATTTCAGGATAAAGGAGTGATACACTTTCTTCCATAAAGGGCTTCATAAGGAGCCATTCCAATACTTGCTTGAAAACTGTTGTTATAAGAGAATTCTATTAATGGAAGATAATCATCCCAACTTCCTCCAAAATCTAAGACACAAAGGTGAAGAAGATCTTCTAGAGTTTGATTCACCCTTTCAATTTGTCCATCAATCTGTGGATGAAAAGCTGTACTCATACAGAGTTATGAACCAAGATCTTGATGAACTGTTTTCCAGAACTTTGAAGTGAATCTACTATCTCTATCGGAAACAATAGTTTTTGGAATACCATGTAACCTTACTATCTCTTTTAGATAGATCTTTGCCAATTTGTCTACTGAATCTGTTTATTTAATGGGTAAAAAGTGTGCTGATTTTGTAAGCCTATCCACAATTACCCAAATAGAATCATTATTGGATTTTGAACGAGGAAATCCAGTTATAAAATCCATGGAAATATCTTCCCATTTCTATTGAGGTGTATAGCTAGTGGTGGAAGTAATCCACCTAGATTCTGATGTTCTGCTTTTACCAGGTTACAGGCTTCACACTTTGATATGAATTCTGCTATACTTCTTTTCATTCCTGGCCACCAAAAATGGGATTTCAAGTCTTGATACATCTTATTATTCCCAAGATGAATTGAATATCTAGATTGGTGAGCTTATTTCAATATTTTAGTTCTTAGCTCATCCTTATTTGGTATCCATATTCTGGATCCACACCAAATATTCTTATTGGAATCTAAATTCAATTCTAAGTGCTTTCCTAATTGAATGGATATAGATAAGGAGTTATATTCTTCATCAAGATGTTGAGCTTCTTTAATCTCATCCATTAATGAACATTTTATAGTCATCTGAAATAGCTTAGCATTTGCTGGCAATATAACTTCTAATTGAAGATCTTCTATTTCTTTGAGTAATATAGGATTAGAAGTCAAAACATGAAAATGTGAAACTGCCTTTCGACTTAGTGCGTCTGCTACTACATTTGCTTTGCCAGGATGATACTGAATTGATAAATCATAGTCTTTGATTAATTCTAACCATCTTCGCTGTCTTAAATTGATCTCTTTTTGAGTAAAAATGTACTTCAAACTTTGGTGATCCGTGAAGACTTCACATTTTACTCCATACAAATAATGTCTCCAGATTTTTAATGCAAAGACTATTGCAGCTAACTCCAGGTCATGAACTGGATAATTCTTCTCATGGATTTTAAGCTGTCTAGATGCAAAAGCTATTACTTTTCCTTCCTACATAAGAACACAGCCTAATCCAATTCCAAAAGCATCACAATAAATCTGATATTCTTTTCCTTCAACTGGTAGAACTAGAATAGGAGCTGAGGTTAAACATTCTTTTAATTTCTTAAACGCTGATTCACAAGATGAGTCCCAAACATAAGGTACATCTTTTTGAGTGAGATGAGTAAGAGGGACTGCAATTTGAGAGAAGTTCTTAACAAACTTACGATAGTACCCAGCTAATCCTAAGAAACTTCTTATCTCTGTTACTGAAGTAGGTTGGGGCCAATCTTGAATTGCACTTATCTTGCTGGGATCAACTGATATTCCCTCCTTACTAATTATATGGCCTAAGAAGGCGACTGAGTGAAGCCAAAATTCACATTTTGAAAATTTGGCATACAGTTGATGTTGTTTTAGCAGGTTCAAGGTGATTCTAAGATGTTCTTCATGTTCCTTAGCATTCTTAGAATAAATCAATATATCATCAATAAAGATGATAATAAAAGAATCTAGATAGGGTTTCATTATTCGCTGCATTAGATCCATAAAGTAAGATGGGGCATTTGTTAACCCAAATGGCATCACTAAAAATTCATAATGCCCATATCTTGTTCTGAATACAGATTTAGGAATATCTTCATCTTTGATACGGAGTTGGTGATAACCAGATCTTAAATTAATCTTAGAAAATATGGAAGCACCAACTAACTGATCAAATAAATCATCTATCCTTGGTAATGGGTATTTGTTCTTAATAGTAACTTTATTCAATTCCCGGTAATCGATACATAATCTCATACTTCCATCTTTCTTCTTAACAAATAAAATTGGGGCTCCCCAAGGAGAATTACTTGGTCTTATAAATCCTTTTTCAGTCAATTCTTGAAGTTGATTCTTAAGTTCTTCTAATTCTTTGAGTGCCATTCTGTATGGAGCTTTAGATAAAGGGTTCGTTCCTTGACTTAAATCAATACTGAACTCCACTTCTCTTTGAGGTGGCAAACTTAGAAGTTCATTTGGAAATACATCTACATATTCTCTTACTACATTAGTCTCTTCTAAGGTTGAAGTTTTAGCTTCAGAACTTGAGAGTAGTGTTAGGAATATAGGATACTTCTTTCTAATGAATTTCTCAATCTTGTTTGCTGGGATAAGACTAATAATTACACTTCTTTGACCAATAAAGGTTACTCTCTTATCTTCATTATAAATATGTACCCTCTTCTTTGCACAATCAATCAATGCCTTATTCTGACTCATCCAGTCCATCCCAAGGATAATATCAAAACTAGTTATAGGGATGACTGTGAGTTTAGCTTCCCAAGAATTTCCATTTATATATAACTTGCAATTACAGAAGATGTTTGTTTCTAAGAACTCTCCTGATGGTAGATTAACTTTAAGTGCTGATGAAAGTTGTTCTACTGGTAATGAATATTGTTGAACTATTTTTGACGCAATAAAAGAATGCGTAGCTCCAGAATCAAAAAGAACTGAACATGGGTACTGAAATAATAAAATGGTACCTGTGACCATGTCAGGTTCTTCTTTTGCCTCTTTTTGAGATAGGTTGAATATTCTAGTTTGGGCTTGATTGTTTCTTGGATTACTGGAAGATGCAACATTATTTTGTTGATTTACTGGTGGTCTTTCTTAATTCTTCATAACTGCTTTTCCTTGATTTGAGATTTGATACCCATTGACTGTATAAGTGGCTTGGCAGAATTTTATGGAATGATTTGTCCTTCCACACCGGTGGCATTGACCTTCACTGATGAAGCATTTATCTGTACTATGAATTCTTCCACAAAACTTACAAGTGTTTGGTGTTCTCGGAGCATGTCTACTTGAGTTACTTTGAATATTATACACTTTTCCTTGAGGTTTGGAGAATTGCTACCTCTTGGATTGAAAATGAGGGGAGAATGCTGGTCTTTTCATCCTAGAAGAATACTGCTCTTCTTGAGCTTCCATAAGCTTGGCCTTTTCCACTAGTTGAGCAAAGTTTAAAATTTAAAGAGGTGTTAGGATATGTTGAAAGTTATTCCTTAATCCATTAAGGAATAGATGGCATCTGACTTCTTCAGTAGTGACCATTTCTGGAGCAAAGCTGGCCAAACGAATGAACTCTTCCTCATACTCTGTGTGACTTCCTTGTTTCAAGTTTAGTAGTTCTTTTCTCATTGTCTGTCTGGCAGACTGAGGCACATATTTGCCTAAAAATGCTTTCACAAATTCCTCCCATTGGATCTCTTCTTTTGTTCTATTTTGGAATGTGGTGTTCTTGGTCGTCTTCCACCACTTCTCAGCAGCTTCTGTCAGAAGGTAAGTAGCTAGAGATACCTTCTGGTCTTCTGAACTCTTAGCACATTTAAACTCCTTTTCTATCCTTTGAATCCACTCCTCAGCTTGGTAGGGAGTTGCTTTGCCATTAAATCTGGGTGGCTGAAGTTTAAGAAATATTTGCATGTCTTCATTTACTGCTTTTCTCTGAATAGGATGAGAGTTCTGAATTTGTTGACTGTTCATGAATTGACTCATCATATTCATGAACTGGAGCATCTAATTTGCTCCGTTATGATCAAAGGGATAGACTACTTCAATATTAGGTGAAACAGTCTCGTTGTGACTAGGAGTATTTTGAGGAACATTTTCCTCCTGTGATTGATTATTGTTGTTGTTGTTGTTTTGACTATCCATAATCTGGAAAATAATAAACTATACCTAGTTGGCTCTCCAACTTAAGATTTAACTATTAATTAGTTTAGTAACTGTATTCATATAGTTGGCTCTAATGAATTATTCCTTAAATAGTCTCAAACTTCGCTCTGATACCAATTTCTGTGGCCACCGGGGATCAAAGTTCGAGAGTCTTTAAAGAACAATTCATCTCAATTGAAAATATATACATCTTTATGATTCAAAAAGGACATAATAAAATAATAATTCACAGTCCTTTTATACATAGAGCCAAAACATATATGAAAAGTTACATCAGTTTAAATTTTATAAAATAAGAAATAAAATATCTACATTCTTCTGCTTCTTTAAATTCATTTTTACCAGTCAGGTAGGAGTACGCAAATTGTTCTTATAAGAATAAATCTAGCATCCTATAATAGGTATGAATCAAATATGAAAATGACTGAAAAACTATAATTAAAGTAAGTATTTTCCAAATGCAATTTCTGCCCTGCAAAATAGTTGTGAAAATCAACATATATGAAATAAATTTTATCAAAAGCATATGTAATAATAAGTCGAGTCCGGAGACCCCTAAGCCCAAATGGGTAAACCCATAGACATAATCTGTAGAAAGCTTATCTCGCCACCCGTCAGTAGCTTACTCAAAATAGGAACTGATGGTGTGTCTTTCCTCTGGATTTGCCTACTTCCTACAAGAGGCTAAATCCTTCCATATAACTCTCAGGGGCTGCTAGCTGGCCCAATCTGTACAGATTCTCAGTGTTACATTCCACCCTCCAAAGACATACACCACAAAATATATATAATTTCTTTTTGTTACATACTTTTTGATATAATTCTTTTGCAGATTAAAATGCGGTAAGCAGTGCAAAATAATACTCAAATGGAAAATGGCTCAAATAAGAATACTGAAATAAAACTTATAAGTAAATTTGCGTACCTGACTTGTTTTGATAAAATCAATCAAATTTAATTTCTTTGATCTGCCAAAATAATGAAATTTATTAATTTAATGTTTTATCATGTTTGCTTATAAAAAGAATAATTTGATTTTTTTTTTTGAATTATTTTTATTAAGTTGTATAATTATTATGCCTTATAAGGTCAAATTGGGAATTTGACCTTATAAGGGCATTTTAGTAAATATAAAATTTATGTTAGTTTATTGTAGATTATGTCCTAAGGTTTCTATAGAATCAAAAATTATCAAATTCTGATATGAATTGACTAAGTTATAGTTAGTCAAATTTCTAGGGTTAATAATTAGGGTTTATTATAATTAAAGAGTGATTAGTAGTTTTAGTTACAAAATTATTAAACTAATTATACATTTAGGTCCTAATTCACTTTATAAGTTATTTAAAACTAAAAACACTTAATTTGGATTATTATATTTGCTAATATTTATTAATTAAGTTTTTATAGTAATTAGTATTAATTAGGAGATCTAACAGTTGGATCCTAAATATTTTTGCAGTTTACTAAAATTTAGGACTTTCTGATCTAAATAGATATTTGGATTTCCTAATTTGGAGCTAAATTGACTATCTTATAGCTATTTGAAGTTCTATGTTAAATTAGGTTAATTAGGGTTATTTGAATATTTGAATATTCTTCCTATTTAATTAATATTCCAAAATGTCACTATATGAAATGTTATTTTTACTGATATTTGGTTAGCACCATAATATTCATTATATTGTTCAAGTTAATTTCATATATTAAATTGTATAATTTGGTTAAATAATTTAGGAGTTATGGATTCTTAAAGTTTTAGGATTTTATGAATTTAGTTAATTTAGAAATATTTATTTCTATTTATTTATTTATTTTATTTTATTTGTTTTTAATTAATCTTTTAAATATTTGATTATTTATTATTTAATATGATTAATTTATTTATAAATTAATTATTCTTATTTTTTTATTTATGAACATATATATATTAATTATTGTATCATATTCATTTAACTAATTAAAATTTTATCTAATAATATTATATTTTCTATTTATTATTTAAAATATATTTTATTATTATCTTGATTTGATTTAACTTATTTTATTTATTTATTTACTATATTTTCCTAAATTATATTTTGATTTTACTGTTTTTATTTTATTTATTTATTACTACTAATGTATAGATTATTGTATTTAAATCTATTTAATATTAATTTTGAAAATAAACTTTCTAATTTTTATTTATTAGTATTTTATATTAATGTTATTATTATTTTCTATTTTTATTATTATTGTATTTTTCTTTATAATTATTATAATTTTTTGTTTATATTTTTATTTATAAATCCGTATTTGTTTTATTATATTTATATTATTTTATTTAATCTGTTTTTATATAAATATTATTTTATCATATTTATTTAAATTTTTCTGTTATTATTAAAGTAAAGATTATCTATATATATATATTTTATAATATAATCTAATAGATTTTATATATTTTAATGATTATTATTATTTTAAGTTTAACTTTTCTGCAAGTTAATGATGGCGTGCGGGACCCACTAGCCACGTGGAAGACGGCTATTGGCTCTGGAACTGCTGGGTCAGTCAGTGGGTCCCCCCGCGCTAATTATTGATTGCTGACGTGTAAGCTGGGATGGGTCGGGCCCGATTGACCCGGTCCGGCCCGTCATTCTTCTTCTTCTTCGCCCCGTTTTCGTGACAGGGAGAGCTAGGGCATGAAAATCGCCGCCCCTCCCGGCGGCGTTAGGTCCTGACCCGCACGACGTCGAGTCGGCAACGTCACGGGCTAATTCCTAGTTGTTGAATCTACATCGGAGATTAACCCTATCGAACACAGTTCTTAACCCTAGTTTAGGTCTTACGGACGAGTCCTTTTTAACGGAAAGTACTGCAGATCGATCGAAAAATTCGATCGATCAAAATGCAATATAATTAATCTAATCCATAGATCAATCAATCAGAACTGTGAAATAGCTTAGTAGATTGAATTGGATGCAATTTATTGAGTAAATTAGAAGATAAAGCTACCTCAGTTTGATCGGTAGAAACGCCTGAAGTCCGTTCGTCTTTGACCAAATTAGTTTTCATGAAAGATGGGATAATGAGTCATCCTATGGTCTTAAAAGGACGTCGGAATAGAGCCTTCAGCGGTGGTTAACGCGTGGCGAGAGATTAGGGCAACGCGCGTCTTCCTCCGCGACACGCGGAGTTCTCGCGAGGAAGATGGTTCAATTGCCGTCTGATCCTCCTGATCAGACGGATCAGAAGGATCCGTCTATTCAAACGGTGGGACCGATCAAACAGATGGAGTTTCTAATTAATCGGACGGTGCCGTTAATAATTAATTATTTAATTTAATTTAAATTAATTAATTAATTAAACTTAATTTAATAAATATTTTCCAAAAATTTTAAAAATATCAATCCTAGCTAATTGAGTGCTTCTGAACACAATGGCACACTCGGATTTTTGATTCGACGAGTTTTTTAATTACTCGAATTTTCAAGTATTTAAATAATATTAAAATATTCGACAAAATTTTAATGACTTCCAAATGCGTTCAAAACTTCACTCCTAGCTATTTTGGGGGTGGTGAACGCAATGGTGAGGTCATATTTTCAATCTGAGGTCAAAATTATTTAAATATTAATAAATAATTTGAAATGGAATTTTGGTATTTTACATAAGTAAACATTGCTGATCATATAAAATCAAAATTGAATAAGTTAAAGAATAGAGCATTTAAAATAATGTAGTCACTTAAATTGAATGGCAACCATTGCTTAAAAGTGATCACATACATTTTATTATATTATTAATAATTATTAATTATATTTTGCTAAAAATTCAAAAAATTCTTATATTAAATTTAATTAAGGTAAATGTTACAGTAGAATTAAGTCTTCTATATGAGTACACTCATTGAGAACCACACTCTCATCACTGGGTTCTCTAAGTGGGAATGCTACTACATATTGAAATTCAAATAACTCCTATATAAATTTAAATAAGTAATTATTATATAGTTAATAGGCTCTCTTTTTTAGCAAATAATATATTTTTGAGATTTTTATAGTTCTCTTTGTTGAAGGAATGAACATCTCAATTGTCTGGGCTGCAGTTAAGTTGGAGTCAACCTTCCTACCAAAGAGGGTGGTGATAGTTAAGTAAGTTGTTGAACTGAAGATTGTTGAATGCTTTGTTGGGATGTGGAGACCAATTTGATTATCAAATGAGACATCAATGAAGTTCTAGTGGATTTTCGGGAGGTCCCGGGGTGTTCTGGGACAAGTCATGGTCAATCCGTGCACCTCGACGTGCCCTTGGGCGCCATGCAGGAATTGAACTAGAGAGTCTGGTGCTATGGCACACCCCAACGTCTAGAAATCAAGACATGGAACCACAGCATGCCTAGGCTCCTGCCAGACAAAACTTGGGGTGCCCAAGTGCGCCCAGGCTTCTACGACTGTGGCGACCGGGGATCGAAGTTCGAGAGTCTTTAAAGAACAATTCATCTCAATTTGAAAATATAGACATTTTTATAATTTAAAAGGGACATAAAATAAAATAATAAAATTTCACAGTCCTTTTATACATAGAGCCAAAACATATATGAAATATTACAACAGTTTAAATTTTACAAAATAAGAAATAAAATATCTACATTCTTCTGCTTCTTCTTCTTTTAAATTTGGCAGATCTTCTAAGCTTTTTAATTATTAAAACCTGAAAAAAATTTCAGTTTACCAGTTAGGTAGGAGTACGCAAATTATTCTTATAAGAATAAATCTAGCATCCTATAATAGGTATGAATCACATATGAAAATGACTGAAAAATAAAGCATTTGCTAAATTCAATTTCTGCCCTGCAAAATAACTGTGAAAATCATCATATATGAAGTAAATTTTATCAAAAGCATTTGTAACAATAAGTTGAGTCCGTAGACTCCTGAGCCCAAATGAGTAAACCCATAGGCATAACCTGTAGGAAGCTTGTCTCGCCACCCGTCGGTAGCTTACTCAAATTAGGAACTGATGGTGTGTCTTTCCTCTGGATTTGCCTACTTCCTACAAGAGGCTAAATCCCTCCATATAACTCCCAGGGGCTGCTAGCTGACCCAATCTGTACAGATTCTCAGTGTTGCGTTCCACCCTCCAAAGATAAACACCACAAAATATATATAATTTCTTTTTGTTATATACTTTTTGATATAATTCTTTTGCAGATTAAAATACAGTAAGCAGTGCAAATAATACTCAAATGGAAAATGACTCAAATAAGAATACTGAAATAAAACTTATAAGTAAATTTGCGTACCTGACTTGTTTTGATTAAAAATCAACCAAATTTAATTTCTTTGATCTACCAAAATAATGAAATTTATTAATTTAATGTTTTATATTTGTAATATCAGTTTTCCTAATAAGATGAATATTTTGATTTATTTTATTAAGTTATTTTATTATGCCTTATAAGGTCAAATTGGGAATTTGACCTTATAAGGGCATTTAGTAATTTTACCCTTAATAGAATATCAAATTTATGATAGTTCATTGAAGATTTTGTCCTAAGGTTTCTATAGAGTCCAAAATTATCAAATTCTGATATGTATTGGCTAAGTTATAGCTAATCTAATTCCTAGGATTAATAATTAGGATTAAATATAATTAGTGAGTGATTAGTGAATTTGATCACAAAATTATCAATCTAATTATATATTTAGGTTCTAAATCATTTTATAAGTCATTTAAAACTAAAAACACTAATATTCATTAATCAAGTTTTTAGGATAATTAAGGTTAATTAGGAGATCTAATCGTGGGATCCTAAATATTTTTGCAGTTTACTGTAAATTAGGATTTTCTGATCTAAATAGATATTTGGATCGTCTAATATGGAGCTAAGTTGGCTAACTTATAGCTATTTGAAGTTCTAGGTTAAATTAGGTTAATTAGGGTTAGGTCCTAATTGTGATTAGTTTTATTTTAATCTAAAAAGTAAAATTTAATACTTCTAATAAATTCCTTATATTTTTCTGATGAATTTGATATATTTATTTATATGATTTGGATGAATATTTTAGGAGTTATTTTAAGTTTACAGTTTTGATATTTATTTGATTTAAATAAATTTTATATGGATTAATATGAATTCTTGTATATAAATAGACGTGATTTGTTCTGTTTACTTAAGTATTTAATGATATTTATTTTTATTATTTTACTTTTATCTATTTATTTTATTTGCTTATTGATTCTAATAATTAATTTTAATAATTAATTATTATGTTATATTATTTATTAACTTATCTATTTGTATAGTTATTTATTTGATTTTTATTTTATTTAATATTTTATTTTATTAATTACGTTTATCTATATACAATAGAGTTATATATTATTATAATTATTATTATTATTATATTTGATTTGATATATATATATATTTATAATATTTTCTGTTTTACTGTATTTGATTATTTATTTTACTGTTATTTATTTATTTTAGTAATATATGTATATATGTATATATCATTATCTGTAATATATTTATTTAATATTTTTATATTATATTTTCTGTATTATCTGTTTTTATTTATTATGTTAAATTATATTTATTAAAATGTTATTTATTGATCTAATAATTAATATAAATTTTAATATATATATATATATTTATTATGTTATATTAAGTATTAATTTATTTGTTTGTATATTTATTTGCATTTAATTAATTAATAATTTTAATATTTTTTTATTTATATATTATATTATCTGATTTGACATTTATATATATATATATATATTATTTATTAATATCTATTTTAAATATTATTAAATTAAATCTTTTAATATAATTTTTTTTTTTTATAATTTAACTTGTATTTTATTCTGCAGGAAGAGATGGTTGGCAGATCCCGAGGCCACGTGTCGTCTCGTGGTTTGTCCACGAGATGCAGACAGATCCAATCACTACTTGCAGATATTGACACCTGGACGGTGGAGATGATGCCAACGCACAGGTGGGGTTCCGAGAGTATTAATGGTTCGAATCGGTACTTAGTCGAACCGGTACTCGGTCGAACCGGTTCCCGGTTCGAGGACGCTTCGTCTCCTACAAACCCTTACGAATTAGGGTTTGCAACGGAGCCGAAAAGAATGATCGAGAGGTCAATCATTCTTAAAGATTTGATTTTTATCTATCGTCGAATAAGTAAGATAAGATAGGAAAAATACCTGAGGGTTTCGAAATGTTTGACGAAGGAGAAAGAAGACGATAACTTAAGTCTCGGGAGTCCTAAAATATTCCTTAATTTGTTCGAAAATGATGATCCTGAGTGAAGGAAATGATTGGGGTTCTTAAAGGGGGTCCTAAACGGTGTTCTAAAGTAGTCGATGAGATCGGGAGTCGGCGATTCGTGCGCTGGAGGTCTCCGTCGATCGATGCGTGTCGAAGTCGCCTCCACGCGTCGATCCGTGAAGACGAAGCGCTCCAGCCGTCTGATCCTCCTGATCAGACGGATCAGAAGGATCCGTCAATACAGACGGCGCGGCTGATCTAATTGAACGACGTTAATTAAATACAGACGGTGCCGTTAAATGCATTAAATAATAATTATTTTAATCAATTAATTAATTAAATTTAATTTATTAAATATTTTCCAAATTTTTTTTTTAAAATACCAATCTTAGCTAATTGAGGGCTTCTGAACACAATGGCGCACTTAGATTTTTGATCCGACGAGTATTTAATTACTCGAATTTTCAGGTATTTAAATAATATTAAAATATTCGACAAAATTTTAATGACTTCCAAATGCGTTCAAAACTTCACCCCTAGCTAATTTGGGGGTGGTGAATGCAATGGTGAGGTCAGATTTTCAATTTGTGGTTAAAATTATTTAAATATTAATAAACAATTTGAAATAAAATTTTGGTATTTTACAACGACGGACTCAAACAGCAAGGGACCTGTCCCTTGAGCCCCAAGGCATATTTATGGGAAAATAAAGTTTAACTTGACCCTATTTAAGAGCCTAAGCATCTAAAGGGGGCATTACATGATGCATAAGCAAGCCTTGGGTGTACAAAGGAGAAGGGGTTAGCAGCCCTAGGACTGAAGATGTAACCAAATGCCACAATAGAGGTAGCAGTCAATGGAAGTAGCAAGAGGTTACAACAAGGGATGCACCAGGAAGACATTGATGGAAATATTCACTGGAGATTTGCACAAAATGGTTGCAGCTATGTGCTGCATCAAGTGACCATAAGGGGGCTTCATTAGTGGTTGCAGGGGTGTGCTGCGGCGGTGGCCATGTCGGAGTACCACAACGGTGCATATAGCGGATGACTGAAGTGGTGACTCATTGGCTGCAATGTTGACTGCACCGAGAGATGTTGTATGTTCAAGAGTTGTGTTAGAGAAATAGGAGAAGGGCATAGAGAAAAGGATGTTAGGGTTTGTGTGATGTCCTTATCAGTGTTATCTTCCTCTTTTTCTGGGTTAGGGTTTCTCAGGAATAATTATGCAAGCTCTTAAAGGTTTTTATAGTGGATGTTCTTGATGGTGTGACTTCGTTGTTTATCTCATTATTGGGTTTTCCATGTATATTCTTGTATTTGGATGGTTATTTCTCTGTGATTATTTTGAGATCTATTTTTCTATTTTGCAGGTTTTTCTTTAGATTCACTCTATGACTGGTGGCAAGAGATCCTAACAAGTGGTATTATAGCATTGTTTTAGGGTTTGTTAGTTTGAGTGGGAGGAATGACAGATGAAATGAGATATAAGATCGGGAAAGTGTAATAAAGAAAACTTCATTGAAGATTTGCAGTACAGAAGAAATTATTTTATTCCACAAAGAAATTCCAAGAAAATCAGTAGTTATGAGAAGATGAAAAATGTGAATTTCTTGATAATGCAGTTTCAATTAACCTTGGAATGCTATAAAGGCGAGTGAACCACACCGTGACCTTTCCTAAACTTGAGCAGAGGGGAAGAAGATTCAAGGTTGAAGATGGAATGATCCTAATAGGTCTCTAAGTGGGAGATTATTGGAATATTAAGACCAATTAGATCACCAAATGAGGTGCCAATGAAGTTCTGGTGGGTTTTCATGAGGTCCTGGGGTGTTTCGGGACAAGTTAAAGTCAAATTGAGTGCTCTAGAGTGCCTAGGGGGGTCATGTAGAAATTGAACTAGAGATCTTGGCTCTGGGGTGTGCCCTAGCGCATGGAAATTGAGATATGGGTTCCACGACATGCCCATGCGCCCGAAAAATAGAACCTAGGGCACCCAGGCGCCCGTGGCAAACTTAAACATCAAGGGATTTGTACCTTGGGCCCCAAGGCATGTTTATGGCAACATAGGATGTGGCTTGACCCTATATAAAAGCCTAAATATGTGGGGGGCATTGTATATTGCATAAGAATGCCTTGGGAGTGTAAAGGAGAAGGGGGTGTCAACCCTAGGGTTGAGGCTACAACTAAAGGCTACATCAGAGGTAGCAACTAAGGGAAGCAGTGGGAGGCTGCAGCAGTGGCTGCACCAAAATACCATTAATGGAGATCTTCATCAAAGATTTGCACAGAAAGGCTGCAATAACGTGATGCAGCAGGTGACCATAAGGGGGCTGCATCAGTGGCCACAGCAAGGTGAGTTGCAGTGGTGGCCATAGAGGTGTGTTGCGGTGGTGGCCATAGCGATGTGCAGCGGTGGTGGCCACAACGGTGTACTACGATGGTGGTCATATCAGAGTGCTACAATGGTGCTTATAGAGAAGGACTAAAGCGGTGGCTCCTTGGTTGCAGTGTTGGCTATAGTGGGAGCTTTTTTATGTTCAATAGTTGAGTTAGAAAAACATGGGAAGGGCATAGAGAGAAGAATGTTAAGATTTGTGTGATCTCCATAGCAGTGCAAATCTTTCTCTTCTTTCATGTTAGGGTTTCTTTTGAATAACTCTGTAAGCTCTTGAAGATTTTTATAGTGTGTATTCTTGATGGTGAGGCTCTGTGTCTTTTTTCATTATCAAATTATCCATGTATATCATTGTGTTTGGATGGTAATTTCTCTATTATCATTCTGAAATATGTAAGCTTTTCTATTTTGTGGATTTTGGCTCCGGATTCACTCTATGACTAGTGGTAAGAGATTCTACATGCTTGGCCCTTCAGATGATCAAGCTTTTGCTTGCTCCATGGCTTTATTGATAATGGGCAAACCCTTAGGATTGATTGGGTTAGTTTTTTTTTCTTATTTTGGGAAAGGTTTCTTTTTTTTTTTTTTTTTTTAATTTTCCTTGTTGAATTATAGTTCCACCAAGATCTCCTGATATAATCAACTTCATATAAATAAATTCCACAAACTATTTGATATATAGATTCAATCACATGATCATTTATTGACTAACCTACTATCATTCTTGTAAATGTTAATAGGTACACATTTTAATCTTATTATATATATACACACACTATTCTATATACATATATAGTTATATATAGTTTGCTCATAAAATGGGCTCTCCAACACCCAACACCTAACACCCAACATATGCACCTTGTCATGTACATACAGTTTAATATGGATATACTCACACTCATAAGAGCATATATACCTATAATAATACATTAATTTCCAATGTATGTAGCAAGTTTTAATCACATATGCTTCTTATTTATTTTAAAAAAGATATTGGAGTATAAACTCTTATTTATTTTATTCATAAACTAGAATTAACATGTATAATGTTATTAAATTATATTTCTCTTAAATAAAATAAAATATTTATACTATATAAATTTTATGATTAAAATAATATTCCTTATAAATTATGAATTAATGCAAATGTGTGAAATGACAAGACTAGGTTAAATCAAAATGTTTAAATTGCTAAGTATTGTTTCAAGGCCACAACTTAACTTGTGAATGATATACAAAGTGGACTAATCCTCAAGGTTACTAAATTGATAAGATATTAGACTTGGGAATTTAATTTTAAGGATGAGGATATGCTAGCTTAATCTAAGGCTAAGGCATAAAGATTTATGAAAGGATGATAAGTTATGTTCCAACATGACTTGGGCTATGTTTGGGTGATCCCAAATCTTCATTTATGGTAAGACCAACAACTTTAAAATATTTTAAGTGAGCTTACATGTGCTTTGGAATTGAGTAAAAGGATGGTTTTATGCTAGTGTAGTTGTGGGACCCCACACCCACAACTACACTATTGCAAATGTGTATGCTTCTTATTTATTTAAAAAAAGATATTGGAGTATAAACTCTTATTCATAAATCAGAATTAACATGTATTATATTATGAAATTATATTTCTCTTAAATAAAATAAAATATTTATACTATATAAATTTTATGATTAAAATAATATTCCTTATAAATTATGAATTAATGCAAATGTGTGAAATGATAAGACTAGGTTAAATCAAAATGTTTAAATTGCTAAGTATTGTTTCAAGGCCACAACTTAACTTTTGAATAATATACAAAGTGGACTAATCCTCAAGGTTATTAAATTGATAAGATATTAGACTTGGGAATTTAATTTTAAGGATGAGGATATGCTAGCTTAATCTAAGGCTATAAGGCATAGAGATTTATGAAAGGATGATAAGTTATGTTCCAACATGACTTGAGCTATGGTTGGGTGATCCCAAATCTTCATTTATGGTATGACCAACAACTTTAAAATATTTTAAGTGGGCTTACATGTGCTTTGGAATTTAGTAAAATGATGGTTTTATGCTAGTGTAGTTGTGGGGCCCCGCACCCCCCTTGTGGTCATGCTAATGCTGAAATCAACATGATCGCGGAGAGTACGGTCCCCGCGTGACAACCCTCCCAACCATGGTTGAGTTAGGTATAAACCCAACCTGTCTTTGACAAGAGGCTTGTCACTTGGAACTAGAGGTCTAGCATCAAAATATCAAAGTAGCCAAAGTAGATAAGAGTATAACATCCCCATCACAGCACAGTAAATGAAAGAAAAGACAGTAACTCAGCTCAATATGAAAATGCAAGAAAAGAAATACATCCAAAACATTTAATTATTACAAACAAACTTAATGAAAGAGAACTCTCTCATCCTCACAAGCAAAAAAAATAGAAATTAGATAAGTCTCTGCAGCAGGAAGATCCTCCTCCTGACCTAACTCCTCACCTGAAGCAACCTCAATGAACAGCTCCGAATCTGATATTGTCGGTATCACAATGCCATGGCCCCAGCTAAGAAAGAGAAAAATATACAGTTACACAAATTATCTAAGTACATTTTAGGCTGATTAAATGAGACTAAATATTTAAGGTATCACATTTTACTAAGTATGCAAGTATTTAAGGTGCAACAAGCAACAAGAATAGAATAGTTATAAATTAAGCATTTATAACTTAAATAAAATGAAGTATGTAAATTAACATATCTCAACTCGAAGCTGCAACCAAGGTCAGACAGTATATATATATATGTATATATATATATATATATATATATATATATATATATATGTATAACTGAAAGAATTGAAATTAAACTCATTCTATCATGTTTATGATTAATTAAATAAGTACTAATTTGCATAAAGAAAATATGTACTAAAATATAAAAGAATTGAAATAAAAATTAGCATCATAAAACATATAAGTACAGAACTAAAAAAGCATTGAACTGAAATAAATGTATTGAAATAAACTAAGAACAGAAAATATGCATAACTGATAATATATATAACTTGGCTAAACAAAGTCGCTGAACATAAGGAGAGTCTAACAAATACAATCCTAGCCAACCATAGAGCTAGGCGTGGTTAGACTTAAAAGATCAGAATAGAGAAATATATCTAAACCAGTACTGCCATAACAAAAATGAGCTAAACGAAAAATTGAACCTAAAAGTCTAATGAGTACCATCCTAGCCAACTGTAGAGCTAGACCTAGTTAGACTTATAGAAACAGACAAATATCATCCTAACCAACCATAGAATTAGGCTTGGCCTATTCTATTGCAAAGGTACTAAATTAAAGAGGCAGACTAAATAGAATACACTCTATTAAACTGAGCACTAAAGAATTGAAAGAACTGAATATACTAAAATGTATTAAATTATTAATTTAAGTAATGAGGTATTATGCATTCAAGGTTGACATAGGATATTCATCAAAATGTCCCATATTCAACTATTATGTGCATAGTATAAAGCTCAAAATACAAGTATGCGAAGCAATCAATAATCAAAGTGAGTAAGAGACTCAACTAAACATATGTGATATCTATTATTATCTAATTTAATTTACTCTATCTAATATGAGTTAGTACAAGCTTAAGATCTTCAATATTTATATATCCAGTATAAACCCAGATTTACGACATTACAATCAACATTAGAACTTAACAAGTTCTAATTTATGATCAGAATGATGACTACAAATGTTAAGTAATTAATCAACGACTTAATTATTGTATTTTGATAGCACAAACCCAATCTTGACTATGCTGATCAATATTTAAGAATTCTGGGTCCAAACTCCAACTTGGGGTTTAAACCTAAATTATAAGTACTAATCTCTTAAAGATCTACGGGTTCACACCCACACTCATTCTAAAGGTAGAGGACCTTATAAATTGAAAGATTAAAGAAACTATGATCTTATAGAAAGGCTAAATCTAGTTGTTATAAGATAAAATAATCAAATAAGAATCAAAGAATTTAAGATTTAAGGTCAATCTATAGAATAATCTTATTATTCTATAAATTAAATCAATCTAAGTCCACTACAAGAATTTCAAAGGATTGAAATAAGTAAGAATTTCAAGAATAGAATGATTCAATTCAAACTAGATTTATAGAATGACGAACTTTTAAGGATCCAAAATTTTAAGGTTAAGTTAAGATTATAAATCACATGAATTATTATAAGGTTTAAAAATTTATGTTTTACTAGTATAGACTCAAATATTAAATGAGCAAGAGTTGAATGAATTCATGCAGATTAATAATTGCCAAAACAAGAAGTTTAATTTAGATCAACTTCTCTTTTGAGGATAAATAAGGTTGATTAAGGTCAAAATCAATGTTGCCTTTAAAAATCTAAATCACATGACAAATTGATGATGTTAATTTGAAAATGAATTCTACTATTAACTAATTATGAACTACAATAATTGGCAATTTAATTAACCACTTAAGAAATTCAGAATTTAAATCTAGTTAAGCAAATAAATTTCTAAGCATTCTAAGTATAGATTTTAAAAATCACATATATATTTATTCAATGCATAATTAGGATTTAGTTTGGTATATATTTACATTATTAGGGTTCCGAAGTCATCAAAATATGAAAAATATGAAATTTGGGCAAAACTGGGCAGTTCAACACGCTATGGCACGCTGCAGCGCTTTCAGAGGCTGTAGCGCCCCCTAGCCGAGAGCCAAGCGCTACGATGCGCTATGGCGTTAGCCAATTCGAGACCTGGGCGCAACGGTACATTGTAGCATCCCCTGGCAGAGAGCCAGGCGCTACAGCATGCTATAGCGCCAAATCTTGAGACTCAGGAGCTACGGCATGCTGCAGTGCTTTCAGGCGCTGCGACGGATTTTAGCGCTGTGGCACGCTGCAGCGCTTTCAGGCACCACTGCACGCTACGGCACCAAATTTCCTAAAAGCTTGGTGCTATGGCGCGCTGTAGCACCCCATGACCGAGAGCCAGGCACTACGGTACGCTACAATGCGCTACGGCGCGCCGTGGCACGCTACGACCCATTGTTGTGCGTTACGGAGCGCTATGGTGTAGCCAACCCAAGACGCAAGCATTGCGGTGCACGGTAGCACATCTTGGCTGAGATCTAGGCACTACGACGTGCTGAAGCACTTGACGGTGATTATGCCAGTGCGAAAACCAAAATATGTCCCCTTTGACGCTCAAATACTCTTAATTTAGGGCACCTCAAGTGCGGTGCCATATACCAATGGAAAGCTCTTTCCAAGGCCTTTCTATTGATATCAAAATCGACACGAAACAATTATTTTAATAATGCAAATGATGAAGCTAAAGGTCCGGGTATACAAAAATTATATTTGCAAAATTTATCATCTACCCTAAAATTTACAACCTTAACGAGCTCCATTTCTCAACCAAATATTCTTAAGGATGTGAAATAATCATAAGAAAAAAAATGAAGTAGCCATTAGATCAAACCAATGAGGGAAAAGGGAGGTACCTTAGACTTTCAAATGGAAGTAGATTTATCTAAGAATCCTTGGGAGCTTGGGCTTGAGAGCTCCTTCAGCAGCTTGAGCAAAAATGGAGAATGGGGGATGAAAAGGCTCTCTTAAAAAGGGAGGAAGGCATGGCTTTGGATGGGATGAGTTTGAGTCATCCCATCACAAGCATGAGGAGAAGGATATGGCAGAAAAATAGAGAGGAAAATGGGCTTGAGGCCTTGCGTGCGCTGGAGAAGAAATGAGGGAGGCGTCAAATGCAGCAGGGGGTTGTGGCGCCCCGCCCCTTAATCCATAAGATTATGCTAAGGGGTGGTGTGCCACTTTGGCAAATCTCTTACTTATCATTAGATTAAGGTATAATTCCTCAATATACTAATAAGGGAAGAATGTGCCCTGGATACTGCAGCAGAATCATTCACTAAGTATATATATTCATCAGAGTGCGGAAGCAAAGACAGTAAAATATACTACATCCAATCCACCACAATACAAGTAAGAAGTAAACATGTAGCTCAGAATAAAATAGTACAGTAAAAGAACATACATAAATATCTGAATTATTACAAACATTAAAGTAAGTCTTAATGAAAATGATAAAGCTCTCATTCTCACAAAAATAAAGTAGAAGCTAAGCTAAGGATCTCTAGTGACAACATGCTCCTCCTCCTGAATCTGACCTTCAGAAGGCTTGACTTGTAATGTCCCGCCCCATCATCATGCGCAAAAGGATAAGTAATATATATACATATTCAGCGGCGGAGTGATGCGCTACTCGGGAGGACGGATATACAAGCAGAACCCATCTTCCCGAATAGGCTAATCTAAAAGACTGAGCCATAGTGAGGCTGCTGACTCGAACCTAAGAGTAAGATCGAGAGCCAATACTTAAGATAAGAGTAGAATACTTACCTTAAGTATTAAGCTAATACGTATATTAGATTTTAAGGAAAATAAGTAAGGATCCAATATATATTATTAATATATCAGCATTTCCAGTATACTAATCTCATCATAATACTAAGTATAGTAGTATAACAGAGTGGAAAGCTAGAAGCATATTATCCAGAATACATTCATCACAGAGCAGTATGTAGACATCCGTCTCAGAAAAGAAAAGAAAAGTACATCCAGAGTTATTACAAACTGATTTAACATGCGAAACATAAAGTCTACTAAAATAAGGCAAAAGTAAAAAGGAAGCAGACAGATCCTCTAGGGCTCAACGTACTCCTCCTAGATCTCCTGCGAGTCCTCCTGTCCTGTCTCCACAAGCTGCTCGGAATCTAGCAATTTGCCGGATCCCAAAAGTACCCTGTGTTAGACAAGAAATCTAACACATTGCAACTAACTATGCAGTAGGAAAGTAAATGTAGTAGACAGTAAAGTAAGGAAAACTGAAGAAAAGCTGAGAAAAAAATGCTAAGTAACTGCAACTGTAAAGACTAAAAAGAGTAAAACTGCATCAAAAGCTAAATACTGAAAATAAATGAAAATGTTAAATGCTCAGAAATCGATGTGAAAGGAATGTGAAATGGTATACTATATGTCACTGTAAAGATCTACCAAATATGCCAAAGTGTGGTATATCACAAATATGTAACAGAACTATCACTGAAATATTATGAGTAGTACGGTCCAATGTACGCATACACCCAGTTGGAAAGACAGTGTGGTGACGCAGATGCACCCTGAAATTCCCCAGTCTATATATGTAACTGTAACGCCCTGCCCCTGTTATGAGCAATATGGTCCAATATATACATATATCCAGTTGGGAATACTGTCTACTGATGATGCTGATGCATCATGAAATTCCCCAGACAATGTATGCAACATTTCATAACTCATAGATCATCACTGATACTTATACATTATTTTGATACTCACACATCATTTTGATACTCACACATCATGCTTATGCTCTTGCTCATACTTCTAAACTACATGAGGTAAATCCAAAAAAATGCTTTAAAATCTGATAATAAATCCCAAGTCTCCATTGTATAAAGTCCTGCTAAAATGATTCTGACTCTTAAATTCTAATCTCGATAATTGGTTAAAGTTGAGAGTTTACTTAAAAATCATAAGCTGGAGAGATTGTATACACATATTTAACATATTTACAAGAAAGGTAGATTTAACCCTTAGCTTGTTTAAACTGCATTTATCGAAGCGCACTACGATAGGAGGCAGAACCCGATTACAGTTTATATCTCAAGCTAAGCCGTTAAATGCCATAATTACAAACATACTTAGTGGTCTATGCAAAGTGACTTAAGATACTTAGTTTGCTTAAACTGCACTTATCGAAGTGCACTACGATAGGAGGCAGAACCCGATTGCAGTTTACATCTCAAACTAAGGATCTTATTCACTAATAGTAACACTCTTAGTCTTGGAAGATTTATTCTAACGGGACTGTATTTGGCTAATCCAGTAGAATAACACCTGGTCATAAGTCCACATTGGAGTGAATTAACCAATCCTGAATACTACTAAAATAAACCAGTAATAAGGGTATACCCTACTATACCCAACTAATAATCTGGGTTCAGAAGATTTTATTTAACTAATAAAGATTTATCAAATCTATTAATCCTTACTCTAAGTAGGTGTATCCTACACAAGGCTCCAAGGATATGATCAATGGATCACTCAACATAGGTTGCTACCACAAAGAATGAGCCACATCCTAAGTACTTTAGGTAATTCCTACCACAAAGTATCAAGTTCAACTTCTAAAGTTATTAAGGATCAATTAGGTTTCTACCTCAATAAGTTACAAAAGTCCTTCCTACCTTTATGTATCATTAGTTAAGGTCTTTAATCATTTCAATAATGATTCTATAGCAAGACCCATAAGATTTCACTTTTCTACTTCTTAAGGTTTACTTGTTATACTTAAGTTAAGATGATCAGATCAAATGATTAAAATTCATTTGATCCCTATTCTACAATTATGGGATAAAATCAAAGATCTTATTAGAGTTAGATCATTGCATAAATTATTGCAATTTTATTTCCATCTTATGATAATTGTCTTATATAAGAGAAGATCAAAGATCTAAAGTTTGGATTTAGATGGTTCAGTCACACATATTTAATATTGTCCTTAGCACTTCTAATTTGATGATTTAAGATCAATATCAAATCATATGTATTATTAGAATAATGTCAATTGAATTATCTTACAATTAAGTTAATTAATTATGTGATTAATGTTTAGATCTTAATTAAAATAAGCTAGGGTTTAACCCCTAACCTTTCTATCATTAAGACCAATATTAATTTAAAGGTCAATGATAAATCAATGTATTATTAGTGTATTATTGATGTCAAGCTTTAGGTTTGGATTAACTATTATCTACTTAATCAAGTTATCAAGATTCTTATGTTCAAGTAAGCACATTTAAGTATTCAAATAAATATTAAAGTTCTCTAATATGCATCCTAAAAGTACATAGATAGAAAGATGCCACAAAAGGGTAATCAATGCTAATCAAATTTTAAATCAAATTAAAGGATTATCATTTAATCACAAATCTAAAAGACGTAGGTTTCATGCCATTGTTGTTGTTAGGATATACATATTCAATTCAAGCACTTGACTATATTACTTAACATTTAGCATAATACATATTTAAGATCCATAGTAGGTTTTGAGCACTAATTTAATTTCAACATAGAATTTTATGCAATGCTTAAACTTAGCCCCACTAGGGTCCTAGGGGTCTTAAAATATCAAAACAGTGAGGTTTTGGCCATTTCAGCCAAAACTGGGCAGTTTTACAAAATCTGGGCAGTTTCTAAAGAATTATGGGAAAATTTGCAAGTTTGGGCGCTACAGCGCGCTGGAGCACTTTTTACGCGGCAACGCGCTGTAGCGTTTTTCACGCTAGTGCGCTATAGTCCGCTGTGACCCGCTGTGGTGCGCTATCGCGCGCTGCAGTGGTTTATTTTGCGAAATCACTGTTCAATTAATTTATTTTCATATTTTCCTAAGTTTCAAAAATATTTTCGCTGCAGCGCGCTGTAGCGGTCTATTTTGCGATTATTACTGTTCAATTACTCTATTATATGTTTATATAAGTTTCCGCCAAAATGCCGCTGCACCATGCTGGAGCGCGCTGCAACAACCTAGCTCTGCAACTTCGGGCGCTGCAGCGCCAGATGACATTTTTCGCCTGGATGAAAACTTAAGGCCCATTTTTCGAGCTCAAATACTCCCAATCAAGAGTATTTCACGAGCAGTGCTATATATCAATAGAAAGGTATTTCCGATACCTTTCCATCGACACTAAAATCGGTACAATCGGAGCATCATAACTATACAAAAAGTATAAATGAATGACAGGGTATGTAGAATAAATGAAAACAGAGCATATTTTTATGAAGCTTTTAAGAGTCATAATAGCTTACATACATGCTTATGGGCTTCCAAAGCTACATTCTAACAATATAACAACATGAGAAAGATAAGGAGAGGAGCAAAGGGTACATTTTTGCCCTTGGAAAGAGAGGAAGAAGATGAACCTTTGCTTTCTTCAAAAACTTTGGAGGTGGAGAGCTGCATTTCTTCTCCTTCAGCAAGCACCCAAAGATGGAGAAAGGAGGGAGGAATGGAGGAGGAGCTCAGCTATTTTACAAAGGGGATGAAGAAGGAGCTTGAGCTCCTTCTTAAAGGAAGAGTGAGAGGTAGTAGGGGGCTAGGCCATCATGAGCATAGGGGTAGGAGGTCATCATTTGGCAGCTCAAGGCATAGAGGCGCTGAAAATGGTAATGGACTGATAGCAATTAATAGAAAAATAGGGGAAATTGCAATTTGGAGATCCAATGATTGCTTATTTATTTTTCTTATTTGTTTAAAAATTCAAAATTTTGAAATATACTCCGAAAATTCCCAAAAATTTACCCCTAGCTTATTTGGGGGTGAAGAATTCAACGGCGGAGTCGGAATTTGATTCCGATGATTATTTAATTATTCTATTTTTCGGCACATTTAATTATATTAAAATATTCGCGAAAATCCGACGACTTCCAAATGCGTCCAAAACATCACCCATAGCTAATTAGGGGGTAACGATCGCAACGGCGAAGTCGGATTTCGATTTTGAGGTCAAAATAAATATCTCAATTTTCTAATTAAATAAATATTAAAATATTTTAAAATAATCGATTGGGCTCCGAATTGCTCCAAACCTTCAGAGTTTGGTTCTAATGACTAGATGAACTTAATAGAATGATGATTACGATACGATTATGCTAAAATCAAGCTGGGTAACAACCTTGGGTTGTTATAGTAACATTCCGTAACCCATAATCCGTCACTAATACTTATGTGTCACTACTGAGATGATGCTTCAAGCTCATGCTTATGCTTATGCCCATGTTTCTATACTATATGGGTAAAATCTAGAAATCCATGAAAACTTGGAATGCAGATAATGAATTTTAAGTCTCCAACGTGCAGGATCCTGCTAAACGGATTATGTCTCTTAGTTTATAGAACGATAATTGGTTAAAGTTGTAGATTTTATTAAAGATAACTAGATGGGATGATTATATACACATATTCAGCACGTTTGCAAGAAAAGTGATTCTCATCACTTACTCACCACCATACTTAGTATCTTAAAGAAGGCGAATCTCATTACTTAGTTTGTTTGAGCCACACCTATTGAAGAGGTCTTTGCTAGGAGGCATCACCCGATGGCGATTTGTATTTTAATCAAACTAAAGAACGAGTCCTTATTTATAATACTCTTAGTCTTAGAAGATTTACTTTAACATGACTGTATTCGCCTAATCCCTCAGGATAACACCTGGTCATAAGTCCGCATTAGAGTGAATCAACCAATCCTAAATATTAGTAAAATAATCCAGTACTATGGGTATACCCTACTATACCCAACTAATAATCTGGGTTCAGAAGATTCAATCTAATCGACAAGAATTTATCAAAACTATTAATTCTCACTCTAAATGGGTGAGTCCTACACAAGGCTCCAAGGGTATGATCAAAAGATCACTCAATGTAGGTTGCTACTACAATGAATAAGTTCCATTCTAACTGCTTTAGGTGATTCCTACAGCAAGGTATCAAGTTCAACTTCTAAAGTCATGAAGGATCATCTAAGTTTCTATCTCAATAAATTATAAAATTTCTTCCTACCTCAAGGTATCAATATTTAAGGTCTTTAAACATTTCAAGAATGATCATAAAGCAAGAGACTCTTAAAATCTCATTTTTCTACTTCTTAAGGTTTACTTATTAGACTTAGGTTAAAGTGAACAGATCAGATGATTAAAATTCATCTGATCCTTTTCTATTCTACAATCATGGGATGAAATCAAAGATCTTATTAGGATTATATTATTTCATAAATCATTACAATTCTATTATCCATTTTATGCTAATAGCCTTATATAAGAGAAAATCAATAATCTAAAGTTTAGATTCAGATGATTCAATCACACAGATTTAATATTAACCTTAGCACTTCTAATTCAATAATTTAAGATCAATATCAAATCAAATGTATTATTGGAATAATGTCAATTAAATTATCTTTCAATCAACTTAATTGATTAAGTGATTAAAGTTTAGATCTTAATCAAGATAAGTTAGGGTTTAACCCCTAACCCTTTTACTATTAAGACCAAATGTTACTTTTAAAGGTCAATGACAAATCAATGTGTTATTAGTGTATTATTAATGTCAAACTTTGGTTTTAGATTAAGTATCATTTACTTAATTAAGTTATCAAGGTTCTTATATTTAATTATAGTTTAATGTCAACTAAGCACATTTAAGTATCCAAATAATATTAAAGTCTTCTAACATTCATTCTAATATCATGAAAGCTTATAAACATAAAGATGCCATACGATAAAAAGGTAATTAATGCTAATCAAATTCTAAATCAAACTAAAGGGATTAACACTTAATCTCAAATCTAAAAAGACTTAGGTTTCATGCCATTTGGTTATTAAGATATACCTATTTAATGCAAACGCTTAAGTCTCTATTACTTAGCATTTGACACAAAATGCATTTAAGGTACATAGTAGGTTTTGAGCACTTAAAAATGACAAGGTTTAAACTTAATTTCCATATAAAATTTTATGCAATATTCAATTTTATCTAATATACGAAAACGGAGAAGTTTTGGCCATTTCAGCCAAAACTGGGCAGTATTAAAAAATTATGAGCATTTTACAAATTCGGGCGCTACAGCACGTTGTGGAGCGCTATAGCGCTGCAGTGCTTCTAGCGCTATAGCGCACTGTGGCGCTTCTACCGATGCAGCACGCTGTGGCGGTTTTAGCATTGCAGCGCGCTGTGGCTCTTTTAGTGCGGCAGCGCACTGTGGAGCTCTCAGCGCTGCGGCCCGCTGTGGCGCGCTATCGCACGCTGCAGCAGACCAACTTGCGAAATAACTGTTTAATTAATTTATTTTTGACATTTCCTAAAGTTCTCCCAAAATTTCGCTATAGCGCGCTGCAGCGGTCCAACCTGCGATTTACTGTTTAATAATTAATTTTATATGGTTTCTGCCGAAATACTTGTAACAACCCAAGGTTGTTACCCAGCTTAATTTTAGCATAATCATAGCATAATCACCATTCCATCAAGTTCATCTAGTCATTAGAACCAAATCCTGAAAGTTTGGAGCAATTCGGAGCTAAATCCAATATTTTGGATTATTTTAATATTTGATTAAGTAGAAAATTGAGGTTTTTAAATTGACCTCAAAATCAAAATCTGATTTCGCCGTTGCGATCGTCACCCCAAAATTAGCTAGGGTTGATGTTTTGGACGCATTTAGAAGTCGTCGAATTTTCGCAAATATTTTAATGTAATTAAATGCGTCGAAAAATAGGAAAATTAAATAATCGTCAGGATCAAATTCCGACTTCGCCGTTGAATTCCTCACCCCCAAATTAGCTAGGGTGAATTTTTGGGATTTTTCGAGCACATTTCAAAAAAAATCAGAATTTTTAAATAATTCGGGAAAATAAATATGCAATTAGACAATCATTGAGACCCTTATTTGCAATTTCCCCAATTTTTAGTATTTTGGCTGACAGCTCCTTGCACATTTCGGCTGGCCATCTCTCCCTTCCTCCTCAAGCCATGCCCCATTAATGCTCAAGCATGATGGCTCTACTCCATAGCCTTCCTAGCCATGATGGCTCCCTACACTCCCTCTCCTCCTTTAAATGGAGAGCTCAACCACCTTCTCATGCTTGCTGAACTTTTCTGCACTCATCCCCCTCCATTGCTTCACCCTAAGAAGAAGAAGAAGAAAGAAGAAGAAGGCAATAAAGGTTCCTTCCTCTTCCTCTCCTTCCAAGATCAAAAAGGTACCCTCTTGCTCCTCTCCTTATCTTCCTTATGATGTTATGATGTTAGAATGCAGCCTTGGAATATCTATATGCATGTATGAAAGCCATTAAGGTTCCTAAAAACTCCATGAAAATCGGCTCTATTTTTCTATATTTTGTATATCCTATCATTCATTCGTATTTTTAGTATATCTAAAATGCTTCGTTTGTGCTGATTTTGGTGTCGATGGAAAGGTATCGGAAATACCTTTCCATTGATATATGACACCACTCATGGAACTCTCTAGATTGAGAGTAATTAAGCTCGAAAAATAGCCCTCAAGGGTTTCGCACCTGACAAAATCACCGTCTGCCGCTGTAGCGCGCTACAGCGGATTGCCGCGAGCTGCAGCGGACAAGAAAACTTAGGAAAAATGCACATTAATTAATTGAACAGTAAAATTGCGAAATGAACCGCTACAGCGCGCGGTAGCGCGCTGCAGCGGTCCGCAGCGGCATTTCATGAAAACTTAAGAAAACGACCATAAAAGTTAATTGAACACTAACTTGCAAAATGGGACGCTAGAGCGCGCTGTAGCGCGCTGCAGTGGACCTTAGCAAAAATATTTCATATCTTAGGAAATGACAAAATAAATTAATTGAACAGTAGTTTTGCAAATTGAACCGCTACAGCGTGCCATAGCGCGCTGCAGCGGGGTTCAGCGGGTTACATCGGATAGCAGCGGACCGCATAAAATTGAACACTTCATAAAATTCTATTGGAATGTTGAATTTGAAACTTTGTCAATTTCATTAAGTGCTCAAAACCTATGTATCTTAAATACATGTTATGCCATATGCTAAGTACTGGAGTTTTAATTGCTTGTATCAATTAGATATACCTTAATAATTTAAATAGCATGAAACTTAGATCTTTTAGAATTGTGATTAAGTGCTAATCTCTTTTGTTTGATTTAGATTTTGATTTGAAACAATCACCTTTTATCTTATATTACCTTTTCATTTATATATGTTCATGAACTTAGGGTGTATATTAGAGAACCTTAACACTTATTTGGACACTTAAATGTGATAACTTGAACATGAGAATCTTTATAATTTGATTAAGTAGATGATACTTAATCCAAACCTAAGTTGACATCAATAATATGCTAATAATACATTGATTTGCCATTGACCTTTAAATTAACCATTGGTCTTAATGATAGATAGGTTAAGGATTAAACCATAACTTATCTTGATTAAGATCTAAATCTTAATCATTTAATCAATCTACTTGATTGTAAGAGAGTCTGATTTACATTATTCCAATAATGCATTTGATTGAGTATTGATCTTAAATCATCAAATTAGAAGTGCTAAGGATAACATTGAATATGTGTGATTGAACTATCTGAATCCAAACTTTTGATCTTTGATTTTCTCTTATATAAGACAATTAGCATAAGATTGAAATAAAATTGTAATGATTTATGTAATGATCTAAATCTAATAAGATCTTTAATTTTATCCCATGATTATAGAATAGGAAAGGATCACATGTATTTTAATCATTTGATCTAATCATCTTAACTTAAGTATAACAAGTAAACCCTAAGAAGTAGAAAAGTGAGATCTTACGGGTCTTGCTATAGGATTCGTCATTGAAATGGTTAAAGACCTTAACTAATGATACACTGAGGTAGGAAGGACTTTTGTAACTTATTGAGGTAGAAACCTAGTTGCTCCTTCATAACTTTAGAAGTTGAACTTGATACATTGTGGTAGGAATTACCTAAAGTACTTAGAATGTGGCTCATTCATTGTGGTAGAAATATATATTGAGTGATCCTTTGATCACATCTTTGGAGCCTTGTGTAGGATACACCAACTTAGAGTAAGGATTAATAGATTTGATAAATCATTGTCAGTTAAATAGAATCTGCTGAACTCAGATTGTTGGTTGGGTATAGCAGGGTATACCCATATTACTGGATTAATTCAGTAATATTCAGGATTGGTTGATTCACTCCAATATGGACTTATAACCAGGTGCAATCCTGTGGGATTAGCCAAATACAATCCCATTAAAGTAAATCTTTCAAGACTAAGAGTGTTACAATTAATGAACAAGATCCTTAGTTTGAGATGTAAACTGTGACCGAGTTCTGTCTCCTATCATAGTGCGCTTCGATAAGTGCAGTTTAAGCAAACTAAGTATCTTAAGTCATTTTACGTAGACCACTAAGTATGCTTGTAATTAGGGCATTTAATAGCTTAGCTTGAGATGTAAACTGTGACCGGGTTCTGCTTCCTATCGTAGTGCGCTTCGATAAGTGTAGTTTAAATAAGCTAAGGGTTAAATATACCTTTTCTGCAAACATGCTAAATATGTATATACAATCATCCCAACTAATAATTTTTAAGTAAACTCTCAACTTTAACCAATTATCAAGATTTGAATTTAGGAGTCAGAATCTTTTTAGCAGGATTCTGCACAATGGGGACTTTGGATTCATTATCAGATTTTAAAGCATTTTTTGGATTTATCTCATGTAGTTTAGAAGTATGAGTATGAGCATAAGCATGATGTGTGAATGTCAGAATGATGTATGAGAATCAGAATGATGTATAAGTATCAGTGATGATTTATGAGTTACGAAATGTTGCATACATTAACGGGGGAATTTCTGGATGCATCAGTGTCATCAATAAATAATATTCCCAACAGGGTGTATGTAGATATTGGACCGTACTGCTCATAACAGTTCAGTGATATTTTGGTAGCATGTCAGTAGCATACTGTATTGTGGTATATTCAGATGTACAATTTCAGTGACATATAACATAGTTGTACATATGATTACTCAACTTCAGATTCTGCACTGTTTTGATTTATTTTCAGTATTCAGTTATAGTTCAGTTTTACTTTACACTGCTTCAGTTTTATACAGTTTTATACAGATTTGCACTTTCAGTTACCTTTACAGTTTTTCTGCAGATTTACTCATATTATGTAAATGTTAAATGAATAATTAGAACTGTTAGATTAGTTTCGATGTGTTAGACTTATTGTCTAACACGATGTACTTTTGGGATCCAGCAATTTGCTAGATCCTGAGCAGTATACTGAGCTAGGTCAAGAGGACATCCAGGAGATCCAGGAGGAGCCCGTGGAGTATTAGTGGACTCTTCTTCAGTTACTTAGTTTACTTTTAGTTCAGTATTTAGTTTTATGTCTATTATTCAGTAAATGTTTGTAATAATTCTCGATGTACATTCCTTTCTTTCCTGAGATGAATGTTTTCATACTGTTTCTGTGATGAATGTATCTGGATGTATGCTTTAAGCTTCTGCACTCTGTTTTTATACTACTTATACTTAGTATTGTGATGTGATCAGTATACTGGAAATACTGATATCTTATACATATATTGGGTTCTTATTGTATTTTAAATCCAATGTATGTATTTATCTAATACTTAGAATAAGAATACTACTCTTATCTTAAGTATTAGCTCTCAACCCTCCTTGTGGTTGAGTCAGCAGCCCTTCAGATGGGCTTGGTTTTCAGCCATTTGGGGAGACGGGTTATTCCTCCCCGAGTGGCGCACCGCTCCGCCGCCGAATTTATGATTTTTATTCTTTGCACACAGCGATGGGGCGGGGCGCTATAATACTATTGCAGCTCACTGCAGCGCGCTACGGCGCGCTGCAGCAGTCCATTTTGCAATCTTGGGCGCTGCAGCGCCAAACGGTATTTTTCGCCTGGACGAAACCTATAAGACCCACTTTCAAGCTCAAATACTCTCAATTTAGAGCATTTCATGAGCGGTGCCATATATCAATGGAAAGGTCTTTCCGATACCTTTCCATCGATACTAAAATCGGCACAAACAGAGCATTTTAACTATACAAAAAATATGGATAAAGGATAGGGTATACAAAATGGATGAAAACAGAGCATGCATTTTTCACTGAAATGAGGAGCTTCAATGAGCCTTAATGGCTTCCTTACTATATCATGAGTTTTTAGAGCTACAAACAAGTATAGTAGCAATATGAAGAAGTCAAATGAGAGGAGCAAATGGGTACCTTAGCTTTAAAGGAAGAAGAAGGAACCTCTATTTTCTTCAAGCTTGGAGATGAGTTGAACTTCTTCTTCTTCAACATAAGAGCATCAATGAAGGAAGAGAGAGCTACAAGCTTTTGCCAAATGGGGATGAAGAAGGAGCTTGAGCTCCTTCTTAAAAGAGAAGGAGAAATGATGAGCCTAAGGAGAGGGAGGAGTAGGGAGCCATCATGAAGGAGCCTAAGGGCATGGGGTGAAGAAAGAAGAGATGGCTCTCAACCATATCTTGCGTGCCATGGAGAGAGGGGCTCCAAATATGGTGCCAGCTAGGAGAGAGGGGGGAGAAATTGCAAATTAAGGACTCGATAATCCCTTATTTATTTTTTTTGATTATTTAAAAATTTAGATTTTTGAAATGCACTCCGAAAATTCTCAAAAATTCACCCCTAGCTAATTTGGGGGTGAGAAATTCAATGGCGAAGTCAGATTTTGATTCTGATGACTATTTAATTATTCTATTTTTCGGTGCTTTTAATTATATTAAAATATTCACGAAAATTCGACGACTTCCAAACACGTCCAAAACATCACCCATAGCTAAGTTGGGGGTGACGATCGCAACGGCGAAGTTGAATTTTGATTTTGAGGTCAAAATAAATACCTCAATTTTCTAATTAATTAAATATTAAAATATTCCAAAATAATCGATTGAGCTTCGAATTGCTCCAAACCTTCAGGGTTTGGTTCTAGTGATTAGATGAACTTAATGAGATGATAATTACGATACGACTAGGTAAAAATTAAGCTGGGTAATAACCTTGTGTTGTTACACATATCTACTTTAAAACTTTACATGCAATATTATTAGCTTCAATCCAAAAATGCTTAGAAAAGTGGTACTCAAATATCATTGATCTAACCATCTCGCACATGGTTCTAATCTTGCATTATAATACTCTTTTTTGTTGTGCTATCTCATGGCAAGGTTATGTTTTCTTCTATTAGAAGCACAAAAACCATTGAAGCTACTATTTTTAACTTATCTATGTTGATATGAATGAATTATAAGTATTAAGAATCTTAAGTATTTCTGAATTCAAATAGAAAATTTCTCAAATTCACCAAAAATTTTCTAAGATTCTAATAATTTGAACCAATAGATGCATATCTTAAGGTTAAACCAAAAATTTTGAATAAAGGTGACTCCCTATTAGAATAATGATGAACAAAGGTGACTTGCTAATTTTGAACATGTTGGCTTTGTTCAAAATTTCATTCTTATATTCTAATAACTTAAACCAACATATACAAATCTAATTTTGAACATGTTAGTTTTGGTTGTAAGTGCTTTGTTTAAAATTTCATTCTTGATTTTGATTCATTCAAGTTGGCTTTGTTCAAAATTAGGATCCCTTTGTTCAAACCAAAAATTAGGTCTTATATTCCAATAATCTAGATGCATCTCTTAAGGTCAAAACAAAAATCATAGAATTTAGAACATGTTGGTTCAAGTTATTAGCACATATTTTTTATATCACCTTTGTTCTAATAGTGGGTTACCATTGTTCAATATTTTATTCTTAGATTCCCAAATATGTGCATCTCTTAAGATGACTTTAAATTATAATGTGCTAATCTTGGATTTATCTCTTATCATGTGTTTAGAGCATCCACTATCTAGGTACCACATATCCTCATCACTCCTACCTTAAGGTCACACATGCATACTAAAATTCAAATGTTAGTGGGCTGAACTCGCTTGAAGTCAAGTTCAATTTCATTTCTATTTATGTAAGCCACATTGTATTCTTAACTTTACTTGATCTGCACATTGAAGATACAAAACCAATAATCCACATGCAAAGCATTGTTTATTTGATAATGCTTTTGGCATGCATAATAATCTTATTTCTTCTCACTTTATGCAAATCTAGTACTTCTAGGTCTATGTGCAAATGTATATAACTTATTTTTCAAGGATTTACATATAAAGGTTAGTTCCATAAGTTTTTATTTAGTCTTAAATTTTTTGAATAAAGAACTTCATTTGGCTTAACATTACTGACAGATTCTAAATTCTTAAGCTAAATTTTGGATAGTTTAGTATTTTCTTCTTAAGTTTCAACCTAAAATTTAGATTATGCTGAATCCTTTTTTAATGCCTCAGTAGTAGATAACTCTTTTACCTCTTCTTTGGAAGATTTAGAGCATGACTCCTCTCGACTTATTGCCATTAAGCAGATATTTGCTACTTTTTCTAATTTGAAGTTGTTCATGGACTTTGAGTTAATCTAGAAGGCTTCCTTTTTGTGGCTTTACTATTAATATCAATCCCTTTTTAAAATTGTTACAAGGACCCAAAGTTATTACTAAGTTAATTATGACTAAATCCGAGCCAATTTAATCAAATCAAGATTCTCATCTAATTCAAAATAAGATCAGACAAAAAATATCGTTGGAAAGAATATATTTTTATGATTATAATAGATATGTTTGTGAGCATTTTGTATAACATAGACTCCTAAATTACATTTTGAATTTTAAGAATTAGAAATTATAGATAATAAAATATAAGTCAAAAATTAGAAAATTTGGTGCCTTTGATTAAGAATAAGAAGTGTAGGCTTGTTTAAAGTTTTGGCAAAATTGGAGCATTGATTTGTTCGTAATTAATTTTTAAAATCTTAATATTTAAAAATTCTTATAAAATAAAATATAGGCTCAAATTTAAAATTTTTGAATGAGTATGTTTGTTTCATCAAGATCGCTTGTTAGGTTTCGTTAAATCAAGAGTTCAACGCAAAAATATGATTCAAATAAAAATGGTTGTTTTAAATAAAATTATTTTATTTATTTATTTTTCTTTCATTCTTCCTTAATCCGCAAGCAAAACACACGCAGTCGTCCCCCGCCCTAGCCGCACGCGTCCCCTCTCCTTCGCATCCGAACCCCCTCCCACGTTGTCGCCGGCGGGACCAGCGTTGGCCAAGTGGTGCTTGCCTGGTCCCCCTATGCTTCCCTCTCCTCTTCTTCCCTCTATAAATATCCCCACTCTCTTCTAATTTCTTCACACCAAAACCCAAACGCCACTCTCTTCCTCCTTCCTTATTCCGGCCACCTTTCATCTCCCCTCAGCCGCCGCCGTCTGCCCTCCGTTGCTGGTGCAAACCCTCTTTCCTTGCAGATGGTTAGAGAGAAAGAAAGGGAGAGATTTTTATTTTATTATTATTTTTATTAATAGTAGTATTAGTATTATTACTCTTATTATTATTATTATTATTTATTATTATTATTATTATTAATCTTCTTCTTCTTATTATTATTAAGTAATAATGTAATATAAATAAGGTAGAATAAAGAAGATTATCCAAAACCTCTTAAATTCATAATCTCAGAACTTAGACAATAATTATACACATAATGATCATTAAAAAAGCTAATAAATCTACTGCTTAACAACACATTTGAACTTGTATTCACTTACTTGGATGTTTAAAATATCACAAATAAAATTGTATAATAAATATTTTGATAACTATGATGCATGAGTTCTATTGTTTGTGGTGGATTACCTCTTAATCTGCACAGGCCTGTTAAGACGGAAGCTGATGTCTAGAGAGATTTAATAGCATTGAGTATGTTGGGACATGACATGGGTCTCTTTTTATAGAAATATTTTAATGGTCATATTTTATGAAATTTGGAGATGCGTGCGTATGTGTGCATAATATATTTTCGAATCCTTCTATTTTTGTATCGGAAACATATTATACGTCCGGGCGTACGATTTGTGCATCTGGGTGTGATATGCGTCTAGATAAGTCCGTAATTTTCTTATTTAGATTTCTACGTGTTCTCAAAACTTGGCACTCAAAAGTAATTTGATGATGATTAGGGAATTTTACTCTTTTATTACTAGTTTTATCTAAGGTTCATGTTAGATGGTAGACAAGAATCTTAATCTTAATGGTTATGATTTTCTTATAATATTAAATGAGACCTAAAATAGTTACTTAATTGTCATTAAATAATGGAAAATGTCTTAAAGAATATTTGGTTATGGCGATCCAAAATTCTAATTGCAACCAACATGTCAAAGATGCTTCAGGTGTTCGCGCCTTCGTCGCAAATGCCTTTGTCGCCATCTTTTTGTCTCAAGTGCTGATGAAGGCTGTTGTCCCAAATGTGGAAAAGCATAGGATTCAATAGAAAATAAATGAGTGCACAATATTTTAACTGCACCTTTCATTCAATATTTTAATGAAGAAAAATACAGAGACAAGCAGAAGGGCCTTGCCCACGAAGTTTCCTATGTAACTTAGAAGAAACTTTCAAATTGATTATGAATTTATATTATAATTGCAATAAATAAAGAAAGAAAAAAAGCTAAGATTTATATCTGTTTGGAAGGCATGTATAGTTACATAAATCTTCGCTAGAGCCTAAGCATATTGCTTAAAGGCATGTGAAAATGGTAACGTTTTCTTGCACAAACATGCGCAATCATAGAAGCTCAAGCTTCATTAAGTCATTAGCTAGAGCCAATGATTAAAAGGCCATTCATATTCCCAATATAAAGGCATTAAAATTCTATTTAATGCCAATTTTGCCTTTTTTTTTTTTTTTTTTTTTTTTCAAGTGAATAAGTTTTGCAGCCCCGGTCTAGTTATAAGACATCAATCTCAATAAAAAATCTTTCGAGTCTCATTAAACGGTTTACCATTCCGTCCTTATGGAGAAACAATTGCACTTTCTTATAAAAGCTCGTTTGAATATGAAGTTTGTGACGAATTTTCACCCTCGAGCCTAAAACAAACTTATTTGCTAATTTTCAATCTGAGTCTTGACAGTTCATGTGGGCAACTAGACCCTCAAATGTGTTTAAATAGTCTATGACATACATTATCCTTTATTTTAAAGTGAGAAACTTCATGTGTAATTGTTTATGATAATATCACAAGCAACACTTAACATGTAATGCCTAATGCGTTTCTACCCACGTGACACTTATACAACTACTCCTTATCTCCTTTTGAGGTAATTGTTCCAAAATATTTTTACACGACTTGTCAATTTAATGCAAGCAAATATGACTCGCTACTAGTCGTCAAGACTGTTACATTAAAAAAATCTTTAAGCTATCATACATAGAAGCCTCTACTTTGATTTTAGCCGAAACATCTCTCTAACCTTATTCTCTATCATATTTACATATTCTTGCAGGTGGATCTGCTCTCGCTTTTCCTGACCCTCGTAATTCCTTCCTCATATACATGTCATCTAAGTCATCATCAAGGACATCATCTTCCCTAAGAGTCGTACCTCTCTTATACTTTGGGTCACACCGAATCTCATAAGGATATTTCTAGCCTATGGTGAACGATCCTAACGTTTCCTATTTTTATTCTGATGTGCAAGAGGATCCTGCAGCAATAGTTGTTGATCTTTCCTCATATTCATTTTGCATAAGCTGTATTTGTATCATAGCTACTCCAAACCCTCAACTCATTGATTGGTTTTGAATTATCAACTATGTTGTCTTTAATTTTGCTAAAATTTTAATAAACATGCACCACAAAGTTTGAATGCCAAATGTCTTGAAAATTAGGAATTAATCCAACCGATGAACTAGCACAAGCTAGTGATCAGAAATTATTTTAAATTCAGTATAATTGTGGCTCAAGCACACTCTAAGAGGGCTATTTTAGTGACACAAGCTCACAAGAGATTAGGGGAGATTTTGAGGTCAATTAATTGGCTATGGTGGAGCTCACTGTAACTCAAAAAGAACATAAATGCAGAAGACTTGCAATCGATAAAAAAATTTCTTGAATGCAATATTAATAGTAAATTTTAAACTCTAAAAATTTTAAATACAAGAAAAAATGTAGGACTTAACTCATGTGAGGGCGAACGGATCACCGCTCACATGTTGAAACTTGATGCATCCCTCCTTCTCAATTGAGTGCTCAATTCTCTAGTTGGATGCTATGGGAGTATAGTTGAGGAGCTAGTATTTTCAAAGACTCAAACGACACTGAAATCGAACATCTGCAATGTCTAGAATGGCTTCTAGAAGTTTGTTGAGAGTTTTTGGATGAAAACAACCCTTAACAGGTCAGTTTTGGCCTTATTGGGTCAGATTGGGTCGGTGTGGGCTGTGGGCTGGGATGAATCGAGTCAGCTCGAGTTGGATCGACACAGTGCGGTGGGGCTGAGCTTGGCAGGCCGGTCGGGTCAAACCGGGCGTACACTTCTCGAAGCGTCACACGTTACCGCGTGTGACAGTTTGCATGGGCGCGCGCGTACACCGACGTGCGGACTCACGTACAATTGTGCACATGCGGGCTTGCAGCCGGAAAGACATTAGGTCGGTCAAATGAAGTCGAATTTGGATGAAATTTTGAGTTTTGGAAGAGGATAGAAATATGTAAGTGTTTTAATTTATGTAATTTGATAACTGTTTAAAAAGTTTATGAATAACTAAGTGAAATGATGTCAGATTTTGCATATGTTTCGTTGCAGGGGTGTTTGATCACCGAAAGAGAACAAATTATTGTGAAATAAAATAGAAATTATAGATAATAGAAGAAATAGCACCAACTTACAAGAAAATAGAGAAAAAAAATAGAAATTTGATCAAGATTATGCGCACCAGGATCATTTTAAGTTTGTACACACTCTAAAGCCAACTGATTATGCACAGAAATAGAGGTTTTTTGTTGTCCACAACAAAACTAAATTTCTCTGAGATTTAAGAGAAATGACATATATGCACCAAATATAACTCATTTAAGCATGAATTAAAAATATCATAAAGTCTTGATCATAAGAATTGAAAGACCAAAATTACGTTGTCTACGCGTGCACGCAAGTGTACGTACTCTGAATTAATATGGGATGATGAGATCCCGAAATTTATCGTCATTTGGGAATTGTGTGCGTGTTATTACTAAAGTGTATCTCTTTTCAACAATGTTTAAGCGAGAAATCAATTGATGGTTTTGATCATACTAATTAAGTTAGATTAGATTAAAATGGTTTTTTAATCAATATGAAGAAAATTGAGGAGAGCAAGGATTCAAACATGCAATTCATAATAAATGTGTGCACAAATATTCATTTCTTAATGTCATGTCATATTTTTGTGGCCTTAAATAATTTTACAATAAGAGGTCTAGCCTTACCATTTGAACCTTTAACTCGCTATGACCCTGCATAGTGCTTAGGATGAACACTCTTGGGTTCAATCTCAGCACATAGATATCTTTTTGATCTTTTCATAAATAGGTTATCCTTATGAATAATCTATAAAATTTATATTTTATCTTATGATCACTCGATCTTGAATTCATCTATGGCTCACATGCTTCTACTCATGATTTAGCTAAGGTAATGAACTATAAAACTAAATGAGCTTATGTCACTTTGCTCATAGCTTAACATGCCCTACTATCTTGCATAAATTAAGAATGAGCAATGGAGCTCTATAGATGGGCCTTAACTCACATGCATCAATTCATACCCTAACCTAGAGTCAGCAATGGCCTATGTGAACTATGTCACCTCGTCCACTACCTAATATGCCTTCTCTAGCTGTTATGAATTTAGCAATGGAGCTCAGAGATTTTACCATAATTTACTTATGGCTTAGATGACCGAGTTTTAGTCTATAGCTCGTGCACGAGCAGATACGGTCAATGAATAATGTCACATTCATTTACAACATGAACGATCTAGGGGCACGAGTTTTAAAACAAGACATTTATCAAGCTCTATAAGTTTTCAATATAAATATAGTTCACATAATATTCAAATAGTTTTCCATTCAACAATAGATTTTCATTTATTAAAATATAAAGAACATTTTAGTTTAAACATGACATTTCATTTATGAAAGAAACATTACATGCACAACATCTGTAATTCATTATATATTCTTCCCCAAAGCCTCCCTAAAGATTGGGTTAGGTTGTCATTACAACAGAAATAACAAGAGAGCTACAAATAATGACAAGTGCATACATTATTTTTACAAGAGATAAAAATACAAAGCTAAGTGTAAGAGAAATATGTAGGAACAACTATTAGTGCTCTCTCCATCTTCTTCTGTCTCTAAGCCCAGCTCTTTTTCTTCCCTGTTAAGTTTTCTCTTGCCTTTGCCGTAGCCTCCTCTAAAACCCTCTTGATAGAGTATGGAGTTAGGATTCTCCCCTTTTGATGGTATTTTTCAGATTGGTTAAAGAACCCCTCCTTAGCTTTCTCTTTTACCTTAAATAATTTCTCCTCCAGCCTTTCTTTTTTCAATTCTTCCCATTAACTCTTCCTTGAAAGTTGGATTAATTAAATACTTTTGCTTTGAATATCCATTTATTCCTCATTGAAAATCGAGGAATTAACTTTTGCATTTACTTAAGGTATTAAGACCTCGAGGAATTTAGTGCTTGGGTCCTATATAATTCCTGTTTGATGCATATTTCAAGGCAAAAATTCTAGTGCGCGCTACGACGCGTTGTGGCACCAAGGTCTCGAGCCATTTGGTACTGCAGCGTGCTGTGGCGCCTTGGTTTCAAGCATCCTAACGTTGTGGCGCATTAGTTTTGAGCAGTTTTGGCGCTGTAGCGCGCTGCAATGGATTTCTTACGAACTGTAGCGTGCTGTGGAGCCCTTCTTCATTAAAAATTTCTTTTTTGCTAATTTAATCATTTTAAAGCTGAAATGATATAAAATAAACTAAATATACTAAAAGCTCACATTTTAAGTAAGAAAATGATTATAACTATGGGGCTCATCACACCCCCCACACTTAACTTCTTACTCGTTATCGAGTACGAAACTAATAATTTCTTGGAATAATTTTGTTTTTAACAAAATGCTATAGTTAAATGCAAATTTGAAACATTTAGTGAATCTAAATGTTGGTTCAACAATGACAAGCATAGATAGAGGTTGATCACATTTGTTCAAGTTCGAATCAAAATAACCTTCTCACTATTTGTGGGGCCCCCGTACTAACAATAAGGAAGTACGGTGCTCCAACTGTGGCAAATCCCCAACTTAAGTAAAGTTAGGCGAACCCAACTTGCCTTAAGGCAGGGACTTGTCACCAAGTGTTATAACATTTATCAATATAAATATCAAAGTGACGGAAGCAATGTAAAAATAGGGTAACATCACAAGCATACATAGTAGGAAAAGAAAATGCAATATAGTAACTCATCACAATGCAGAAAGTAAAGTACATCCAGAAAGTTTAATTATTACAAACTGAAATGAATAACTGAAAATAAAATACTCTCGTCCTCACTGGAATAACAAGACAAAGCTAACTAGACAGTAGTTGGAAGGTCCTCCTCCTGAATTGGCTCCTCCTCAGCGACACTGCCCACGAACACGTCTTAATCTGACATTTGTCGGTATCACAAATGCCAGGGCCCTAGCCAACAAAATAAAAAGGTTATAATTAAACAATTATCTAAGTACATTTTAGGCTATTTAAATGAACTAAATATTAAAAGATATCTCATTTAATTTAACTACACATGCAAGCAGTAAAGGGTGTAATAAGCTACGAAAGAACTGAAATACTATAAACTATCTATTTATAGCATGCAACATACAAAACACTAAATAAGCAAGGTAAAGCTAAAAGCAAAATAATTGCAGCTACTGAATAAATATGATCCTAACATGATTATGATCAAAGTAAAATATGCTGAGTATAAAAGAACACAAGTACTGAATTCAATAAAATTTTAGCATGATAAACATGCCATTCATACATATATCTAAGCCATAAAAGTATACATATAACATGCAGATTAAGATAAAAAGAAAGGCCACTGAGACATGTGGCAAAAAGCAAAGCAATATATGATAAGTAAAGCCACTGAGACATGTGGCAAAGCGAGCAAATACTGAAAAATAAGGCCACTGAAGCATGTGGCAAAACAAACCAAAAAACCAAAACAATATAATACAGGTAAAGTAGTAATATGCCTAAGTTCTAGTACTGCCATACTAGCCAATAGGCCATACAGGGCCTCCAATATCAATCAATTAGTCAATCTCCAGCCTAGCCATCCAAATATGCTAGGTCTGAGTCCAGTCTATACAATACTACTACTGAAGAGGCAGACTAAACTAGGTCATATTCTACTAACTGTGACAAAACAAAACTGAATGATATGTAAATTATATACTAGCTTAGGATACATCATCCTAAATTTTCCTATTATGCTCAAGGGCTAAAGCTCAAAATCCAAGGTATGCAAAGCAATCTAGTCAAAGCAAGCAAGAGACTTAATCTAGACTTATGTGATATCTATTGCTACATAATTTTCAAATCTAACTACTCTGAGAAGGTACAAGCTTAGGATCTCCAATATCCAACTATCGAGTAGAATCTCAGATTTACGTCCTTAAGTCAAAAATTAGAACTTTACGAGTTCTAATCCAAAAATCATGTGATGACTATATATTTTAAATAAGCAAATCAACGACCTAGTTTTATGAATATTTTACTCTCTTACCCAAATCTTGATCAAATAAATCAAGATTTAAGAATTTAGAACTTAAACCCTATGAGGGTTCAAATTTTAAATCCAAGGTGCTATTCTAAATAGGATCTAGGTTTCTCACTTAATCCCAAAGGTAAAGAATCCTATAAGTTGAAAGATTCAGGAACTAAGATCCTAGTGAAATACTATTCTACTGTTATAAGATAAAATAATCAATTAAGAACTTGAGAATCTAAGATATATATTCAATCTTTAAGATAACTCCATTATCTTATTAATTGAACCATCCTATACCCACATGGAGGGTTTCAAAAGATTAAACAATAAATCATTAAAGAATTTCAATTGGAGGTGGTTTAATTCAAATTGAAGATCTAAGTCTAAGATTTAAGATCTAAAGATCTGAAGTTTGATCACTTTAGACTTTTAATTAGAGTTTTGACTTAAGAGTTTCCATTTGTGATTTTCTTTAAAATCTAATTTTAAAATTAACTATAAGGAGCTTATTAATGTTAAGAGCTGACAATTCCAAGTATTAGATTAACATTAAACCCATTTTGACCTTCTTAGGCTACTTAAGATCTAAGGGTCTGAGTTTTGATCACTTTAGAACTTAAGCTAAGATTCTACTTAGACATTTCTAGTTCCCTTTTTCTTTAACACTTAACTCTAATATTATCTTAACTGAACTTAATAATGAGGTAACTGACCATTTCAATTATTAGACTTAATTAAGTTAAGGTCCAATGATCTTTATAAGGAATGCTTAGATTTAAGTATCTTAATTAAGGAATTAATGAAACTTTATGGATTGGTGATTATTATTATTCTAAGATTTCAGAGAACATTTTCAATCTATGTTATAGTGGCTTACTGAAATTTTCAATCCTTAAAGAACACTAAATCACATTTTGGCCAAAATGACCAAAATACCCCTCTTAAGGCTAAAATTGGGATTTTAGGGTTTTGTTGTCCAAATTTGTTCTAATATATTTTAAAGCATTTCATATGACTAAATAAAGTGGGAAACACCTTTACTTTAGGTTTTGATAACCTAAATGGTCTTAATTAGCACTAATCACTTAATTAAACTACTTAGGGTGATTAGTGAGATTAAGGCACTTTAGGGCAATCCAACCTTATACTTAGGTTATACTAGGTCTAATATGATATTAGGAACCATCCCCACCCAATCAGAGGCTTAATTAGGGTTTAATTCACTAATCCTTGATTAGGGTGATTAGGGAGTGATTAAGAAAATTAATCATCCAAAATTAATTTCAAGGGTCTGGAATTGTTCCTTAGTGTACAAGGAGCAATCAGAGCCCTTAAACACATAGATTGGATGTTTAGATGATTTTATATGATTTATTTAAGAACAGAGAAGTTTTGGCCAATATTTTTAAATCCAACCATTGGATTTGAAATTTTATTTTATATTCAGATTCCTTTAATTTTTCTGATTCAAATGGTATAATGGATCATACCATTTGGATCTGTATAACTAAAGTTATTTAATTAATTCATTATGTATTTTTATTTAAATTAGAACTTTAGGTTTTAATTAAATTAAATCATAACTATTAAAAATACATTCCAATAATCATTTAATTAATCGCGGCCCAAATTCCAAACCGCGTGGGTCGGGGCTCGGCCCGGCCCAAAATCGGTCTTCGTCTTCCTCCTGACGCATCCGCAGCCCTAATTTCTGAGAGGGGCTTCCAGCGCCAAATTCACCGCGCTCCGGCCACGCCACGCCGCGATTTTGACGGCTACACGTTCCCTGACCTCAGACGCGTCGATTGAACTGAGAAGCCCTCACTGGGGCGCTCTGGTTCGCTGGATGCCTATTCGGCCTAAATCCCTCAGCTGGCGCACTTGTGAGGAGATAATTCTCCTCACAGAGTCCACGAGCCATCGATGTCTCGATCCCTACACGTTCAGGGATCGAAGATGGAGCGATAGGGCGCAACGAGAGATCCTGAGGTGGTCTGGATCGTTGGAATGCTACTCCGCATTTTCTGCCGCTCAAAGCTTCGACTGGATCGATCAAGTTCAGTCGAATTGATCGATCTGGTCAAACCTAACCCTCGATACCAGTTATAATTATTGCTCTGAGGGATCTAATACTAGCTAGGCAGTTGACTTCTACTGGAGACGCCAAATTTGGCGAAACCAGAACTCCATCTGGCAGTGCGTACAGACGACGAATTCGTCGTCCAGGTCACTGCCAGACCATGCTTACTGACCCAATCGAACGCGAATAAGCTAAGGAAGGGTCCTAGCACAGCACCTAAGCTTAATTGAGTGCGAAACTAGCTGAAAACCAGCTCTACTGGAAATGGGAGAGGCTGTACCTTTGTTTGCGATGACGAAGAAAATGCAGACTGTCCTGAGGCTCCAAGTGATCACAGGAATAATGCTGGGGTCTGAACATCAGACGCACACCCACTATCAGCTGAAACGGCAGGGTCGATCACCGGGAGAGCTTGGAACGTTGGGAACAGAAGAAGAGACCAAGGTGAGCTTCACAGTGAGCAAAGGAGCTCACTGAGGGGTTAATGGGGGTATTTATAGGCTGCTAGGAGGTACAGGGTGGCTGCCGAGGTCTGGAGTCATGGCTTAGGCTCAGCCCGAGGGGGTCACTCGCCATTTCCTCTCAGGGAATGGCTCAGCCATCCCTGCGGCTCGGCCACAACGGGAAAGACCTCTAACGGTCCAGCTGACCTGGCAGGAGGGTGGCCGACAAGGTCGACGTGGCTTGGTACAGAAAATTTTTCGCGGTCAGGCTGAATCTCTCAGGGACGTAGGTGAACAGTGGCTGGCCAGAGTGCGACCGTCTGATAGGTTTCCAGTTGAGATGGAATAGTCCTGATCACCCGACCAGTAACGGCTGATTGCGGGAATCAGATCGACCGTCAGATCTTAATCCGTGGATCGAACGGGTGATCGGCTTATTTAAGGCGGATGGATTAAGCGCCGTCTGATCAGATCTCAGAACCGTGGAAAGGTCGAGATCTGCTGGATCCGATTGACGGCGCGAGCCGTTGGATCAAAGCGCGCTGAGATGCGTGCTAGCAATCCCGTTGGCTCGAAATCGTGCGCCGCTGTCGGGACCCCGCAGCGGATCTGCCGCGGTCCCGACAACAAATCCTAATAGTAAAATTTAATTATTTAAATAAAATTATTAATAAAAAAAATAATTTAATTATTCTAATAATTCCTATATCCAATTTAGGACCAAATGAGCTCCAAAATTCCCAAAAATTCACCCTTAGTTAATTTGGGTGTGAGAAATTCAAAAATGAAATCAGATTTTAATTTGGAGATCAAAATAATTTAGGTATTTTTTAGGACTTAAAAATGGCCAAAAAATACCAAATTTTCTAGTTTAGCTCCGATAGATTTCAAACTTCTAGGTTTAGGTTTAAATGACCCATTAAATCCAATGGAATCAAAATCAAACATTGGTTTGGCTTAATTAATCTAGTTTTAGCTAGAATAACAACCTAGGGTTGTTACACTATTCTTGACCGTTCTTACCTCATCTTGTGATAGTTATCTAAAGTACATGTTGGGGGAAATTTTGGACACATGCTGAGTACATTTGAATTGTGATATGTTAGAAAGAATTTTAGTGTCATGTGTGCTTCTTCTTATGAAATGTAATGCCTTTTCTTTTCGAAGAGAGATATTTTTCTTCAATTTTTTTTATTTCCTCCAAATTTTTTTTTGATGGGAGAGATATTTTCCTTCATCCCATTTCCTATATATATTTTGAGATATGCTATATTTCAGCATATGCATTACATTCATGAAGTCCTACAATAGTTATGAATTACATTCATGAAGTTCTATAGAAGCCTAATACATTCTAAATTTACTCCACCATTCATTTATCTCTTAATAGCCATAGTTCCCCCCACACTTAATTTATTGCATCCTTTGATTCAGTTTGAGTTAGTGAGTTGAGTTATTTTTATTGAACCTTAACATGTCATGGTCAATCATTCTCTCAAATGTTGCATATGTTTCCTCAATCGACTCATAAAATTTTTAAAGTTACATTACGACACGTAGAGCTTTGTTATCACAAAAAATTTTCAATAGTCATTAAATTGTATTATAGGATTGAAAAGTCATTAAATTGAAGAAAAAAAATAAAAAAATGAATAAAATAAAGATAGAATAACAAAAAGTAATAACAAAAATAAAAAACTACAACCTGAAATTTTGGGCTGCCTCCCATTAACACTTGGTTTTATGTCCTCAGCCGGACTAGTGTTGCATCAACGTGTTCCTGTTAGTTTGAGTATTCTGCAATAATATTACATCCTTGCCCTGTATGTTCTCTTGTTCATAGTAAGGCTTCAATCGCTATCTGTTTACCTTTAAAGTTCCTTCCTTGGATGAGATATTTGTGGCTCCATGAGGGTGGATCTTAACTACAACGAAAGGTCCTGAGCATCTGAATTTTAATTTTCATGGGAATAATTTTAATCTAGAAGTGAACATTAAGACTTTCATTCCTAGTTCAAAGTTTTTATTCCTTATCATTTTGTCGTGTTATTTCTTGGTTCTCTCTTTGTAAATCCTAGAGCTCTCATAAGCATTAGTTCTGATTTTATCCAACTCATTTAATTGTAGCACTCTGCATTCTGCTGCTTGTTTGAAATCAAAATTTAGTTTTTTAACTGCCCAAAATGTTCGATGCTCAAGTTCAACCGAAAAGTGACATGACTTTCCGTAGACAAGTTTATAAGGGGATATTCCTAAAGAAGATTTGAAAGTTATTTTATATGCCCACAAAGTGTCATCTAACTTGGATGAGACCAATCCTTCCTATTATGGCTGACAATTTTCTCAATTATTTTCCTTAGTTCCCTATTTGAAACCTCAACATGACCGCTTTTTTGTGGATGATAAGTAGTTTTTATTTTATGTTTAACCCCATATTTTATTTAATAATGTTTCAAGTTACCTATTACAAAAATATTTACCTCCATCACTAATTAGAACTCTAGGTGTCCCAAATCGAGTTAAAACATTTTCTTAAAGGAATTTCATCACATTTTTGAATTGCTATTATCACAAGAAATAACTTCCACCTATTTTGATACATATTCAACAACTACCAGGATATAGTTGTTTAAACTTGATGTAGGGAAATGAATCCATAAAATAGATTCCCCACTGTGAAGACCCACTTAAGTAGTAATAAGTAAAATTCTTAAACATCGAGGCACCTTTTTAGATAACGGTGGAGTTCTTGATAAGAACTTCAAAGTTAAGCGTGCTCAGGTGGAAGCACTCCCATGATTGTTATGGCGCCCCACACCCTTAATCCGCCCAAAGGATTAGGTTAAGGGTAGGGTGTCACTCTGGCTATAACCCCTCACTTATCGTTGGATTAGGATAGACTCTATAATCCACCTGATTAGGGAAGGATTAACATAGAATCAAACTAACAGTCACTGTTTAAGTAAACAAACAGAGTGTGGAAGCAATTTAAGGAAATATAAACCATCCAAGTATCGCAGTATAAATAGGAATAATAGAACTCAAAATATAAGCATACAATCCAAATACACAGTCAATAGTACCTGTATTATTACATAATTTAAAATGTCTAAAATAGAAATAGAATGAAAACCACTCATCCTCACTCGAAGTATAAAGGAACTAGACGACAGCTTCTTCCACGGGCTCCTCCTCTGGGTAAGGTCCACACCTAACTCCTGCTCGTCTAACTGAAAGGAGTCTGCCATTGTCTATTTCACAATGTAGGGCCCCAGCCAAAAAAAAGAAAAATCTGATTAGATAATTATCTAAGTATATTTTAAGCTGATAAATTATTATAGGTGTTAAGTAATATCACCATTTGATAACATCTAAGCAACATACATATATGAAAAGGAGCGGCAAGCAATACAAAAGAAACAGGGAAGCTGTAAATCATCATTTATAACTTAAGCAAAGAAAGAGGAAAGAGGCTGAGACATGCCTCGCATACAAACTAAATAAGGAAGGGCATATAAATATACATAACTAAACAAGTGCAGTAAGAAAAATTCTACATCCTAAATATGCTGGTGATCAACAGAAAACATGCCAATTAAAATAAACAACTCAACAGTGGTACATATAAATAGTAGCAAGGTTCTAACATCCTAAATATATATACAAGCAGTACAATGAAGTAGCTGACGGAATAAGAATACTGAAAAATAAACAACAATAACTGCATATAAAGCCACACGTGCATTGACTGTCATACAGAAAAGAGCTACTCAAGCCCATCGAATACCAAAGAAGCTTAGCACCATCATGGCTAAGTCATAAAATTTTGTACCCCTAGCGACATAAGGAGGCTAGATAAATAAGCACACAAAGTAAATGAAGGGTCTTAGTACCAGTACGGTTAAGGCCCAACTGTATGCCCCTAGCGACATAAGGAGGCTAGTAAACTAAGCATACAAGATAACCTTAACACCAGTACGACTAAGGCACCAACGATGTACCCCTAGCGACATAAGGAGGCTAGTAAACTAGGCACACAACAAAAATAGATCCTTCCCCTAGCGACATAAGGAGGCTAGGCAATAAGGAAATATCTGAGAGGCATCTCATATAATCATCATCTTTTTATTAATCACTTTAATATTTTTACAAGAAATCTAAGGAGTCTTCATATTTTCCTAACATTTTATTTATGCATCAACAGTCTTATATGATATGCTCAAGAAAATATGGCACATAAATCAAGGAATGTGTAGCACAATATCAAAGTAAGCAAGGGACTCTACTAAATATGGTGATATCATTTGTTTTCTACTTAACTATTCTAACTATTCCAAGTTACACAAGTTCAGGATCACCATTTTCCTACTATCGAGTGTAACTCAAAAATTCGTCCTTATAAGTTAAAAAGGATTAGAACTGATCAGGTTCTAATCTAGTTCAATCATATAGACAACTACGAGTTTTAGACGTTCTAACTAAGATCTGATCAAGATCTTCTAAGCCTATAGATTATGGATTAAACACTATGATATTTAGGTTTAATCACATAATCCAAAGTGGTTAAGACCTAAGTTCTAGGTTTTATTATATAAGTGATCTACTAGTTATGGCAAATCCTATTAAGTAATCAAACTTAATAGGATGAATCTCCTACCTTAAATCTAAGGTTAAAAGACAAAATAATCAGAACGAGTTGTAAAATAAAAGAAAGTCTAGAAAGCTAATAAAACTAAGGTTTCACCCATTGGGTAACCCAATTTACCCAATGAATGAACTCTAACTTATAATCTAGTCATAGTCTCAGGAAGTGTCCTTAAAGTGTAGTGCTTAGGACTTAACAGAAATTATTAGAATCTAACATAAGGGTTGATTTCACTCACTTAAATATCACTAAGATCTTTATAACATTGGTTTAAGAGTTTTAAAATGTAAAATAGAGGTTAAGAGTACATAGTCCAATCTTAGGGCAAAATGACTATTTTGCCCCTACCTTAAGGGTCAAAAAGTCAACTTTTGACTTTTGAGTCCGAATTGAATTCTTTTAGTCCCAACTGATTCCTTACTGTCTAACTTGAAAATAGACAGTAAGTACGTCCAAATTGGACTCCAAACGGTCAAGTTATGACCAAAATGAGGCTAGGGGTAATTTGGTCATTTACCGAAATTTTTAGGGTTTAGATCCTAAATATTATTTTAGTTTATTATTGGTTACAGTTCAAAGATTCCATAGAGTCCGAGAACACTAGATTTTGAGTTCAAACAGCTAAGTTATGAATGTTTTCATTTCAAGGATAAATAAGTTCTCCGTATTATTAATTTAGCTTAATTATTACTCCAGACTATACTTTATCAATTATCTATCATGTTTAATTACTTAACTAGCTAGTTCTCCTTATTTAATTATTTATTCATTAATTAAGCTTACCTTATATGTCTGCATTTATGTCTAATACTAAATTGAATATATATATATATATATATATATATATATATATATATATATATATATATATATATATATATATATATATATATATATACGAATCGGATGAAAGATAAAAGAAGGATGGGCACGTGAGTTATGATAACTGAGTCAATTAATTATCTCTTAATATCTGTCGTTTATATTATTACCGCTTATATTTAATTATTCGTAATTATAAGATCCTATAACTTTAAAATGTATTATGTATGGATATATTTAATCACCTAACAGTTTTTATTTATTGCTCTGGGTATGAATAACTTCATTCGTATGTGACTATGTGTATATTTACTTACATTATATATATAACTATTTATGTCATTCTTATGTTTACAATTAAATTTGTTTTCTGCGGATCAAATATCTACCTATTAGTTAGATCTTGACTATTTGGCAATTAAATCCGGCTAACTTATTTTAGCTAATACCGCTAGTCTCCTAATCACTTGGGTAGATTCATGCCCATTCCCTGAACATACATTTATTTTAAAATAAATGTTTATTTTTAAGCAATTGCTCGTATAAATGCGCATATATTAACGTAATAATCATGTTAAGTTTTTCTGAATATATATATATATATATATATATATATATATATATATATATATATATATAGCTTTATAACTAACTCACTGCTAGTTAAGTTAGCTGGGCCATTTATCTTAGTTAATTTAACTGGGTTAATTAACTTGGTTAAATGGTTAGTTAGGTCACTAACTTATTATTGATTTTTAACAGAAATTAATCTAATTAATACTTACATCTATATATAATTTATTAAATCATAGGAATATTAAATTTGTTCGTTTAATTAAATTTATTACGCCAGAAATTGTTTAATTACGACTATAATTATTTAATTAAATCTTAAGTTGTCACTTAGTACTAGTTAAATCTCAAAAGTAATTAACTTAATGCTGCTTGATTACTTAATCCATAATCTATAATCTAATTTATTTAAATCCAACTACTCCAAAAATTTATTATATCTATACATCCCGGAGATTCTTATAATAATATACTTATACATATATATATATATATCATATATGTAAATCAAAGTTATTATTTTTTCTGCAGGTCATTAAATATGACAGGACTGGCTCACATTAAATATAACTTTAATCATTACTTTACGAATATTATATATAAGTTTATATATATTTTATTAAAAAAAAATTTTCTGCAGGAATTTAATGGCGAAATGACCCCATTGCCACGCGGCGACGCGCGGTTGTGCCACGCGGCGAGGTGGGCTCCACACGCTCCACATGTCTGACACACGCGGACCCGGACCCGACCCAACGCGGGTCGGGCCCGACTCCGCCCAAGACCCGTGACCCTTCACCTTCTAAGGTCCGGCGAGACCGTACCCTTTGGGGAAGAATCACCTGATTCGTCCGATCGGGAGAGAACCAGCCCGATCCGACCGTTGGATCGATCGAGCAGAGTGTGCTCTACACACAGACATTTAGATCTTAAAAATTGACCAAGGATTGGGGAAGATCGGAATACCTGAAGTTCGACCTGGAGCCCAGAGGTCGGCCGAGGTCTTATAGACCCGTCGGCGACCTCGCCGAGGCCGGGGAGGGGCTGGATTGGCCGGAAATGGCGGCGGCCCGCCGCGTGTCATGCGCGGGCGGCGGGGCCGAGGGAGACGGCCCCGTAGCCGTTGGATCTGGATCAGATCCCACGGCTGCGATGGAGCCGTCCGATCTAACGGCGCCGTTAGCTACAGTTGACGGTAAGTTAAATACTTAACGGCACGCCGTTAAGTATTAAAATAATATATTTTTTTTTTCAGAAAATTTTGAACATATTTTTCTTAGCTAATTTGGGGTCAAGGAATTCAATGGCGAAGTCGGATTTTCGATCCGATGAGTATTTTGATACCTCGATTTCGGGGTATTTTTATTATTAAAATATTCGTCGAAATTTCGATGACTTCCGATTGACACGAAAACTTCACCCCAAGCTAATTTGGGGTCAAGGAACGTAATGGCGATGTGCATCTTTCGATCGGAGGTTAATATAAATAGGTCAATTTTCTAGGATTTCTAGATTTTCAAAAATCAGGATTCGATTCATTTGACTCCTAATTTGGACTAGGTCTCAAAGGTTGACTCCACTTGACCTAATTAGCACTTATAATTGTGTTTAAGACTTAGGATTAGTCCTAATCAACTATGATAATAACTCGGGTTGTTACAATGGGTGACCTACTGGGAAGTTATCTTCTGAGGGCAAAATCATGAGGCATTTTCATGCCAAAATGGACAATACATTGGTGCTTAAGAGTTTGGACTATTACAAATAGTATTAGAGCAAAACATAGGGTGTCAGATAGGAGCTAAGTGCCATACAGGACAAATTACCATTTTATGTGAGCAGCCTCTTGAACCCATGATGGTTAAGGTGCTACATGGTTGTGGGTACCTCTTGCGCCAGTAGGGGTCACCTCTAGTCCTATCTACCCAATGGATGGTTCTTGGATATGTGTGTGGATACTGATGAGGTCGTCAGTTACTTAAGTTGGGGAGATTGTGAAAACCTACTTAAGTAGTAATAAGTGAAATTCTTAAACATCGAGGTGCCTTTTTAGATAATGGTGGAATTCTTGATAAGAACTTCAAAGTTAAGCATGCTCAGATGGGAGCACTCCTAGGATGGGTGATCTACTGGGAAGTTATTTTCGGAGGGCAAAACTGTGATGCCTTTCATGCCAAAGCGGACAATACCTTGGTGCTTAAGAGTTTGGGCTATTACACCCACACATCGAAATGTTCAACTTTGAAAATGCCTTGAAGAGGTAATGTAATAACCCAAGGTTATTAATCTAATCAGCTTAAAAATCTCTCTATTAGTCTCTAAATGATATTTGGAACAATCCCTAAAAATTTGGTGTGATTTGAAAGCTGTTTGAATTTATCAAATAATTTAATGCATTTAAAAAATCAAAAAGTTAAGTATATTAAATAGACCTCTAATTATAAATTTCACTTCTTTTTTGAGTTACTAACCCCCAAATTAATTATGGGTGAATTTTTATAATTTCTTGGAGCTTGTTTAGATATATAATTTTGATTAATTAAAAATGTAAAAAGTTAATATTTAATCAATTATAATTAATTATTTAAAACCTAAAATTTTCCCTAACAACGTCTTGTAACGACCCAAGTCATTACTAGGATTATTAGGACTATACCTGACTCAAAAATTAGGATCCCGAGTGATTTTAAAATTAGGGCATACTAAGAATACTATTGGATATAGTATATTTTTGTGATTGTAATGCCCAGGTTTGAGAGCAATTTGGATAGTGGATACTCTTTTACTAATTTTTGAATTATTTAAATTTAGTAAATTTGAAAATTAAATACAAGTTCAAATTCAGCAATTTTATTGCCGTTGGATTAATAATATTATAAAAAGGCTACACAAAAAGTTTCGTCGAATTTTGAGCTCCCGATTTATCATAATTAATTTTTGAAGTTTTTATCTTCAAAAGTTAATAAAAACTAAAATATTGTTCCAAATAAAAAAAAAATTACGCAAGTATGTTTTTCTCATTAAGTACATCTTCGTATCAAGTTTTGTTATTTCTTAGAAAAAAATGAAAGAGAGAGAAAGAAGAGAGAAAAAAGGAGAGAGAAAGAGAAAATAAGAAGGAGGAAGAGAAAACTAAATTGAACACTCAAAGTATTTATGAAGAATATGATAAATTTGTTCTCATCCAAATAATAAAGGAGAGAGAAAATTAAATAAATAAATAAATAAATTAATTAATTAAAAACAAAATTTCTATAAATACCCCCACCTCTCCCCTCATCCTCCCCACTCCCATCCTTCTCCATCTACTCTCCCCCCCCCCCCCCCCCCCCGTCCACTCCTCCCTCTCTCTTCCTTAGCCACCACAAATTCCTCACCCCAATGACTTCCAGTAAAGCCTCATCAACACTAAGATAGAGTAAAAAATGAGAAGGAGATAAAATATTTTCTATTCTTTTCATTTTTTCTTCTTTTTATAATAATAATAATAATAATAATACTATTATTATTATTATTATTATTACTATAATTATTATATTTCCATTTATACAATTTTTTTTTTCTATATATGTATAAATTTTTTAATTTCTGTAACTTTCAGTTTTGTCATTTTTTTTTTTCTATAAATGTATATGTTTCATAATTTATGCAACTTTTCTTTTAGTCATTTTCCTTTTTTTCTATATATGATATATTTACTAATTTCTATAATTTTCATTTTAGTCATTTTCTTTTTTTCTATATATTTATATATTTCTTAATTTTTGCAACTTTTATTCCAATCATTTTCTTTATATATATATATATATATTTTAATTTTTACAACTTTTATTTTAATTATTTCTTTATATATATATATACTTTTTTTTTAATTTCTATGATTTTCAATTTAGTAATTTTTCTTTCATTAAATATATATATATATATATATATATATATATATATTATTACTTATAATAATAATAAAGAATTATTATTATTAATATATAAATATAAATAACTAAGCTAATATTAATATTGATATTTTTACTAAAATAAAATAAAAAATATTATTTTTTTCATTTAATTATTTTATTCGCTATTAAGCTTTGATCAACTTTGATATATTTATATGAGATTTTATGCTCAAAACTTGAAATAAATAATTATAAATTAATTTCATGGGTTCATTTAGATTAATCTCAGGTCTATACTAATAATACATTATGCTAGAACAAGCTAATATCTGGAGAAATAAAGAGACTGTACATAGCTTTTGAGGGAGAATGTGTAGTTAGTAATGAAATATTATCTTAGATAGTTAGATAGACGTATCTAACTCTTTAATTATTCTGTAACTTTGTCCAACAGAATAAATAATATATATTATTGTATTTCTTTTAGAATGAACACATATCTTAAATATACATATTGCATTCATAATCTTGACAATTTTGCAAGCATATCATATTTAAAATATCACATTTAATTTGTACATGCTTCTCATGCAGAATCATGTCGCTTAATAATATATGTAAATTTTGATATCTTATAAACATTACTTAGACATTTGTGTCTAATTAAATCTTTTCTTTTTCTTGGTTCGCCCAATCATACACACACACACATACACACACACGCACACACACACACACACACACACACATATATATATATATGACAGTTCATAAATAATCTCTAGATCAAATTTTTGAGGAGGAGCTGATGCATGATGGAGCAACTTAGATGTTGATTTTTTTAAAGTTTTAAATTTTTATTTAGTGTGTAATAGATTTTGTAAGACAATTATAAGCTTTGTAATAAATATATTTCTTTTATTATTCTGGTACTTTTAAGTATTGTAATAAATGTGAAAGTGTGTATTTTATACACCTCTAAATACACTATTATAATAAATCCCGATATGATCATGGGGAGTGAGCACCTAACGCTGGACTAGCTTTGCTGACCCAGCGGTGGGTCGCAACATGTCTACCCGCCATCGGATTAGATGATGGGCTCGATCTCAGCCCTCCATCTTACGATGGAGGCTAATTAGTTGGCTCGTAGTTGTCGTCTCCACGCGAGCAGCATGCATTCAACGCATGGCAATCACGTGCATATGCATGGCATCTCCAGACCGCAACAACTTCCACACCAACCTCCTCAAGGCCTCGTGCAACCTCCCATTAAATACCTCTGATTAAACTCTATCTATTGGGAGTGTCAATTTGATATTATGATGGATCAGTAGCGGGTGGGAGCTTTCGAAAAGGGATTCACCTCAATGAAAGGCATACCAAAATCCTTATTATTTATGTTGTCATCTACGCAAATTATCCATAGATTTAAAAAAAAAAAACTTAAACAGCTTCAACTCATAGCTTGAACCTCAAAAATAGACTTACACATTCAACATATTTGATACACATATTAGTAAGTCTGCAAAGCCTATACAGAAAACTCAAAAAAAACCTTAAAAACCCTTACAAGATATAAATGAATATGATCATAGCTTCAACCCTAAAAATAAGGCTCACATCCTTTAATAGATTTGATACATAAAACTAAAAAAATGCAAACACTACACAAAAAATCTTAAAAAACCTTAAATAGATATGAAATTCTAAGAAAAGATTTGAAATAAAAATGATTGCAGCTCCAACATTTAGCTTCAACCCTAAAAATAGGTTCATCATAGTCTTATCATATTCAATATAAAAATATACAAATTTGTAAGCCCTAAATAAAATTCCTAAACAAACACTTAAAAAACCCTAAGAAATATATGATTATAGTTTCATCTCACACATTTAACTCTAAAAACAGGCTCATAGTTTCAACTGATATGATACAAAAAACTACAAATTTACAAATCCTAAACAAAAAACCCAAAAAATACCCTAAAAAACTTTAACTAAATAGAATCATAGCTTAAACCCTAAGAACAGGCTCATAGCTTCGACAAATTTGACACAAAATTGTAAGTCTGCAAGCGCTAAATAGAAAACCCGAAAAAAACTATAAATACATAGGATCATAGTTTCAACTGACAGCTTCAACCCAAAAAGCAGGCTCACAGCTTCAACAAATATGATAAGAAAATTGAGTCTACGAACCCTAATTAAATCCCTTAAAGAAACCTTAAAAAATAGGCTCATACAAATATGATACAAAAAATTACAAGTCTAGAAGGCTGGTTTAGTTTAATACTTGTAATAATACAAAGCTTGTAAGCTGGAATGTTATTGAAAATTATAATCACTACAAAAATTAAGCTTGTCTTGTGAGCCACCATCAATGATTTGATGACCTATAGGAGACTTAAGCAGAATTTGGCAGCACTCAATAATAAATCTCAAACTGTTACAAAACTCATCATCATTGGACTTAGCATAACCTTGTACACTAAGACGATCAAAAATTTCAACAAAAAATAAAATAATTTTCCATTGAGGTGACACCCGTTACTTTTATAAGCTACAGATCGCATTAGAGTATCTTCCATGACAAAATCCCTCGACAAAGTTCGATAGCAACGTCAAATATGAACAGCCCATTGCAGTATTTTTTTTTTTCTGCTAAATTTAGACGACCCTGTTTTGCAGAAAACAGCAGGCGTGTCTCATATGTTTCTCCGTTGAGCAATAATGGAGCTCCCCCTGCCTTTAATGAGAGTGATATTTATGTTGCTTATCTAACTCTTTTGATTTTAAGCTTCCCCTGCCTGCTTTTATGTGTAATTGAGGCTCATGATTTGTTATCCTACATCAGCACCTTAAGACTGTTTCCGTCTGTCTGTTCTGTTAAAGCTAGGGCACGCAGCCATCTCCTTTCAACGGAGACAGACGGTCTGTGGTGTGATGTGGCTCTGTAATTTTGTGAGAATTAATTCTTATTATTTTGTGAGAAAAATTTTCATTTTTTGTTTTTAAAAATTAAGTTGGAAATTATTTGAAAATTCATATAATTAATTTGGAAAATACAGTATTTTAAAGCAGTACTAGATTTCAATAAGGTATTATAATATTATAAAGCGGTGTCATTATCATTATTATTAATTAAATTTTATGCGTTAACTATAAATTTTGTCTTTGTTTCTAAGTTTAATTTAAATTTAAATATATGGCATATCTTATCGAAGATTAAACAATGCGATATGATGCTAACTTCATTATTAACTAGATATAGGTTTTAATTGGCTCAATAGTTAAGTTAAAACTGTAATTTTGTTGCTTTAAATACAAATATTTATGTAGAGAGTTTTAAATAGAGTATTGCTACACTTACACACAAATATACATCAAAATATATAAATGATATGTCAATCTAATGTGTAAGTAGATTATTGATTGAATACACTTTTTTCTATTGGTCCTGAATACTTTTTGGTATATATTTTTATGTAAGCATAGCATTTTTCTTTTAAGGAGCCCTAGTGCATCCATCCATGTGCAATCGGCGAACTTCAATATCGTCAAAGCCTTGGTAAGCACATCTTGAGGATTCACCTTAGTGTCAATCTCCTCAAACTAGATGTCACATTCTTCAAGCAAATCTCGGACAAAATGATATACCTACCATCACTATGCTTGGTTCGAACATGATGAACTGAATTTTTTGCCCAGCAAAATAGCACTTTGGGTGTCACAAAACACAGTCAAACAATCATGCTGTGCACCAAGATCATCCAAAAAACCTTGCATCCATAATGCTTTCTTCATCATCTCTGTGCCTGCCATATACTAAGCCTCAACCGAATACAATGCCGCTGTAGATTGCAATGTATACCTCCAACTAAATGGCCCTCCTGCCAAAGTAAACACATAGTCAGTCGTAGATCCACACCTGTCGAGATCACCTACATAATCGGAGTCTAGATAATCTACATAGAAGTCACCAAGAGATGCTTATTTTTCAAGCCTCAAATCAACATCAACAGTACCCTTTAAGCACCTCAAGATTCACTTCATTGCTTTCCAATGAGCTCTACCTGGGTCATGGATGTATGAACTTGCCATTCAAACAGCACATGCCAAATCCGGCCTCGTACACACCACAATATATGTCAAACTTCCAACTATACTAGCGCACGAAATCAATTTCATTGCCTTCCTTTCATCATCAACATTGGGTCACAACTTAGCACTCAACTAGAAGTGAGATTCTAAAGGAAGGATAACACATTTGGTTGAATCATCAACCCCAATTTTCTTTGAGAAAGCCAAATTCTTCCATCTTCATTATCCCGATGATCTCCATACCACGGATTTTACAAGCTTCCCCTAACCCCTTTATCTCAAAATGTAATGATAAATGTTGCTTCATTTTATGAATTTAATTAATACAATATGAATCAATCAGCATATCATCGACATATAAAAGCAAGTAGATAAACTCACCATTGGTCAATCTCTTAAAGTAAGCGCAATGATCAATTTGACTCAACGTGTAATGTTGTTCTTGTACAAATTGATTGAATTTACTATCCCACTATCATGGTGAGTTCTTCAAACCATAGAGTGACTTGTTCAGCTTGCACACCAAGTCCTTGTTTGTGGCAGTATATCTAGAAGATTATCGCACATATATTTCTTTTTCCAATTCCCCATATAGGAATATCGTCCTAACGTCAATTTTGTCCTAGATCAGATCAAATCACACTACACATGCTAAGAGAACATGGATAGTGGGATGTTTAATAATAGGAGAAAAGAATTCATCATAGTCTATCCCATCTCTTTGCTTTTTCCTTATAAATAAGTTTTGCATCTAATGCACATCATCAACTCCATGTGGTCCTTCCTTTTTTGCATAGACTCATTTGCATCAGATAGCAACCATTCTTAGAGAAAGATTAACCAAACTTCAGGTTGTATTCTTATGTAGAGACTCCATTTCTTCATCCTTCACCGCCTTCCAATGCTCACTCTCATGACTCTATATAGCTTCATTATAGTAATGCAATCTTTGAAATTGATTATGTGAATCCAATATTATCCTTTAGCATGTTGGTTTTGGTACATTTACCCTCATAGTTCTGTCGGCAGCAACAGACTCCCATAATGAAATCTCTCCTACTCTCACCTTCCATCATTAGCACTTTGTTATTGCTTATCAAGCAAAAAGCTCTAAGAAAGTAAGAGATTATGGAGCAAATGAAATTGCTTCAAGCTCCACACTTGTAAGACGCTCCACCTGCTCTGAGCCCCTAGGCCTTCGAAGAACCACCTCATCTTACATTCCTGCTCATGACATTATTTTTATCCTCCGCGTCATATTATTTAAAACTCTTAACTCCTCATCTATACCCAATAAACACATCTTTCTTGGCTCTTGGTTCAAGGTTATCATTCTATAACTGATAAAAACCAGAACACCCAAAAAATTTATAATTATATAAATATGTGGCAGGCTTACCTAACCATAACTCCATAGGAGTTTTCTTTCCAGTAGTTGCGGAAGGAATACTATAATGGCATGATATTGTGTTAGTTAGACTAATCCAATAGTAGTTGTTACTATAAGCCCCTGATGTTTATGGTTCATTATGAGGTGTTACTTTTCCAAGGATACTACCAAGGTATAACACAATATTGTAGAAAATAAAACTAAGAAGATTGAACCATTCATCCAAAAACAAAGTGAAAAATATATTCATCTTAGAAAGAAAATAAAAAAAAAGCATTTAGATATAATATCATTAATACATAACTAAAATGAAATAAAGTTCTATCTCAATTTCACCAAAATAAAAATAAAATACTATAGATACACTAAAGTTAAAGGGCTACATCCTCTTGCATCGAATTCACTTTATAAGTGGGGTCCTCCGCTCACTCTTGATCAGGGCACAACTAGAAAAGCAAAAATTTAATTAGACATTTAAAGTCTAAGTACATTTTAAAGTTTTAATTTATTTTAGGATATCACACATATTATAATTAATTTAATAATGGTGCAAGTAAATAAAAATAATTGCATGTAATAAAAAACCTAAGAACTATAAAGTACAATATAACTTTGAACTGACCAACCTGTAGAAAATACCACTACACAGAGTGTATATGCGCGTACACACACACACACACAAACATATATATATATATATATATATATATATATATATATATATATATATATTAATTAGTTGTAGTTATCAGTCCTCAAGATCTATTACATAAGTAGAATATAGATATGTAGATTGATTAAGTGTACTTATCATAGTGTACAAAAGATAAGATGATGTACCATGCTATAATCTCATTCAGACCAAGTTATTTACTTCTATAAGTATAATATACCAATATTTATAGGGCATAAATAATTATCTTGTGTTCAACTATACTTATCTCAATGCACAAAAGATAAGAGTACATACTTTCTTACAGTTTTATGCAATGCCAAGCCATTTATTCCTATAAATAAAATAATCCCAAAATACTAATCTAAACTTTTACTGGTCTCTTCAAGTCTAAGACTCTAGAGCAAATACCATCAATTTTTAGAGTTTTGTTTAACTTATAAGTTAACTACTAATTTATGCATGTTCAACTCATATATAATGTTGTGAAACAATCCTGACATCACTACTAAATTTCAAACTAATTAGTCTAACTAAATTCTTCAGCTTCAAATTTGAATTTAAGATATTCATATTTTATTAGAATCTACTAAAATCCTCATTTCTTCTCATTCGAGTCTAATACAAATCAAAACTTATTTAAGAAGTTACTTTAACTTAAGAATCCATTTCTTATTATTCTGACTAAGTCTATTCCCTACACCCAATTCTTTCTAGATCTAAGTCAAGGTTTAATACCACTTTGGGATTATGTAATACCTCACCTCGCCACTATGCGCAAGAAGACTAATATTAGCAATGGTACGAGTTATTACTCAAGAATAAAAACCCTCCTGCTAATATATAACAGGATGTTGGTACCCTAGATGCCCTTTATGACATCTCTGATACCAACTGTGATTCCCCACAATTAGTTAGGTTAAGTATATTCTTAACTTAACGAATAATGCATGTCTAAATGATAACAAAATAATATATGCATAGTATAATATTGAATACAGAGTGCGGAAATTATAAAGATAAATCTTCCATGCATTCATCCATCAATAAATAGTAAGTAGAAATATATATCTCAGAAAGGAAAGGAAAAAAATACATCCTAATAGGATTAAATAATACAAACTTATAAATATGCTGAAATAAACTCTCATCTCACTAAAGCATAAAATCTAACTAAGAAAAAAAGACAAAAACAACTACTCAGCAACACAGTTCTCTTCTTCCCCCCGAGTCTTCTGCAACTCCACCTACATGGGCTCTCAAAGCAAACTAAATCTGACAATGTCGATTTCACAATGCCAGGGCCCCAACAAAAAAAAAAGAAAAAATCTTACATAGACAATAAATCTAAGTATATTTTAAGCTCACTAAAATGCATTAATTATGTTTTAAAGATTTTTAACATAAAATAGAAAGTAAAATATAACTGAAAGTAAGTACTGATTGTATAATTGAGAACTACAGAAAGCCAAATAAAATTGAACTGCATAAAATACTGAAATATATGCTATGTACTGAAATAAACTGAATGCCATAATATGTAATATGATGCTCTAATGCATATGCTAGCATAAAATGTATATTCCACAAGAAATGTGTCAAACACAACAGAACAAAAGATATGTGTCCAACGCACCGATACAAAGATATGTGCCCAACGCACTGACACATAATATGTGTACAACATACCAATGATAGATCCTTAAATTATGCCCAATGCACTACTAAGTCCTTAAGTTGTGCCCAATGCACTACTATTAAATAAAAGAGTGTGCCCAACACACAGAAAGGAATTGTGCCCAACGCACTGATATCAATACAAAGGTTATGCCCAATGTACCGATAAGAAATAATATGCTATGCATAATTGCAACACTATAACATGCATATAATATGCCAAAAACTCAAATAATTATGAAAGTACTGAAATACTATATACAAATACATTCATAAATATCGAACTTGTTTAAAAGCACAATAAAATAGATAAGGCATCGAAAGCATAAAATAGATATCCCCTTTGTTTTTCTATTTACCTAAAATTATTTTTATAAATAGATGTTAAGACATAATCAAGTCTTAACCTAATCATAAGACAAATTGAACCAAATATTTTATTAACATCTTAGCCAATATTCTGATTACTTCATTAATAGATTACAATTCAATTATTAACAAATCTAAATTGGCTCAATAATTTATCTTATCATTTCATTCATTTATACAAGATTAACATATTAAGCTTGTATCAAATCAAATTTTAATAGATAAACTAACCTATTCTAAGTCCTTATTAAATATAACTTAGACACTAATGGTTTGGCTTACTAAGGCTCTAAGAATAGATTTATTATTCAAGACTTATGATATAGTCCACAAGTTTAGGATTCTAAGCTTTTAAAGGATTAACATTAACATGCTAAAGATCACTTGTTCCTCCCACCACAAGTACCCTAACATGTTAAGGCAAAGTAAATTATATAAAATACATCAAGTGTGAATTTTGGCTGAAGTCTGTGGCATTCCCAGGACACATTACTAATGCAAAAGAAGTGAGAGTGGACTAGAGAAAGATTAGTGCAATTAAAAAATAGACTCAACCTAAAATGGTAACTAAAATTGAGAGTTTCCTAGGTCTACCTGGATGCTATAGAAGATTTTTGGAAGGATTCTCTCAATATGGAGCACCTTTGTGAAGTTAACTCATAAAGAAGTACCATTTATATGGAGTCGGGATTATGAGGAAACATTCAAGTCATTAAAGCAAAAGTTAACTAGTATCCCAATTTTAGTATTACCAAAAGAAGGAAAGAGTTTTCAAGTTTACATGGATGTTTCAAAACTAGGTTTGGTGATAGATGTAGAATACACGTTTGCGCTTGCACGCAAGTGTACGTGGTTTGAAATAATAAGTGGAAGTTTAGTTTCGAGAGTTATATCTTCTTTTAATAATATTTAGAAGATTAATTATTGGTTTGTGATGGTTCCTAAATTAATAATACAATTTACCTTAGGGTAAGATATAATTTGTTCAAAAGGAGAGAGTTGGGTTTCATTATAGACTTTGTAAGGACCTAGTATTGTTACTTCGTTATTAAAATGTATAAATTGATTTTTTCATGCCTAATTAAATCAAGTGAACTCTGTTAGAATTAAAGTTAGCCTCCAATTATAATAGGTTCAAAGTTAGTGCAATAAGGAGAACTCCCGTTGGGGTTCTACCTTGGCACCTAAATCCTTATGAGATCGTAGTTTGAATTTATCTTTGATTTCCTACGTCTAGGTTACCAAATATTATCTTTCAATTTTTAGATCTCACAAATATAATTTCCATCAACATTGCAACATGCGCTTACACACGCAGTTTAGCTAGATGAGAAGATGCATTGGGTCAATGGACTATGTTACATCATCCATTGGATTTCTAATGTCCTCTCATCCCTTCTACTTTGCTGAGCAGTAGAGCAAAGTTAATGGGAACTTGGTTCTCAAACATCAAATCTCTTGGTGAAGCTCTTAAGGAAATGTGCAAGTTAACTTGAGAACTTGTCACATAGTTCTCAGCTCTACTTGAACCATTTTTCTTGTTCTTATCCAATTGATGAATTTGGAACTCTAGTTCTTTTCTTAATTGATAATTCATTTAAGTTCTATTTTAGCAAAGTATTTTGATAAAGTTTCATCCAAGTATTTGTTCACAATAATAATAATAAACAATAAAAAATAAATCAGTTTTATTTATTAAAATAACTCTATTCTAATACCATTACAGCCTTACATTATCCTATAATAATATCCCAACCCTCTCCAATGAGATTTAGCTTTCCATTACAAAGTAAATAAAGGCATACATACAAAATGAAGTAAACCTTGACATCGATTTACAGCAGGAAAATATTAAATAGAGTTTAGGAAGAGTACAAGGAAACACCCAGAGGATTTTTAGGGTTCTCTTGATCTTCCTCCTTTACTTCTTGTAACAACCCAGGTTGTTACTTTAGTTAATTAAGATCAATCTAAGTCTTAGTTGAAATTCTAAGTCACTAATTTAGTAATTTAGAACTCATCTTTGAAGCCTAGGTCAAATTAAAAGTCAATTGAGTCAAATCAGAAATTCTGGAAAAATCCCAAACCTTAGAAAATTGACTTTTTATATAGACCTCAAATTGAAAATTTGACTTCGCCATTACATTCAGAACACCCAAATTAGCTATGGGTGAAGTTTTGGAGGCATTTGAAAGTCGTTGGATGTTTGTCGAATATTTTATTAATATTTAAATACCGGAAAAATCAAATAAATAAACACTTGTCGAAACAAAAATCTGAGTGCGCTGTTGCAAATTAGTTAGGGGTGATTTATTGAAAATTTTTGGAATGCATTTAGTTAGTTAATTTTAATTAATAAAATATGTTTTAAAATTATTAAATAATAATATTTTATTTAATAATTAAACGGCGCCGTCAAGATTAAGTAACGTCGTTACCCTAAATCTAATTCTACCGTTTGATCAGACGGATCCTACGATCCGTCCGATCGAAGGATCCGACGGTCCGAAGACCGTCTTCTTCGTCCGGACCGCGGAAGCCACTGCGTGGCAGCAGGGATCGCACGCGTCGCTCCCCGAGCTCGCCAGACGTCGATCTGCTGCTCTCGTACGCAAATAAAACTCTGTGTTCGGCTGGATTCAATCCTTTGCGCAATCTTCGTCTTCGAAAGTGCTCAGTCCGTCTAGATCGAACCCAGCGCTCGTCCACCGTCCAATTTGAGGTACCTCTATCTTTCAATCTACGTTTCAAAACACTTAATTTTTTTGTTCGCATGTTGATTTCATAGTCCTGATTGAATTTTGAGCGGACCCAATCGAGTCGATCAGGTCTGGTTAACCCGGATTTGTCTAAGTTGCAACAGTAGAAACCGTTACCCCCTTCTTCTCGCCGAGCGTAGTGACCTAGGGTTTGATATTGCCGGAGTTGTGTGCCTTCTCAGGCGACGTTTAGGGTGCCAATCGAAAGGTCTCTTCAAGACCTTTCGATCGGTATATAGCTCGTCCTCCAGTGTCGGCGATTTCACCGCCGTTTTCGATGCCCTAAGCACTGCTATCGGAGCGGTCGTGCGAAGACAAAGGACCCCCCTTCGGGTTGGACCGGGTCGGCCCGGGCCCAACCCGTGGCCCGTGGCGCTTCGGCTGCCTCGGCAGGGCCCACCTCACAGCGCGCCAGCCAGTCGCGGCGCGACACGTGGCCAGCGCTGGCGCTGTCTGAACCGTGGGGCCCGCGGTCTTCTGCCCAGCCAATAACGGCTCGCCACGTGTCCTGCAGAAAAATAAAATAATAAATTATATATATATATATATGTTTTAATTAATATAAACGAATTTATATATATAAATAATATCAGATTTATTAAAATAATTAACAGAATAAATTAAATAATTAAATCTAATTATTTAAACCTTAATAACTTGCAAAATATACATCCAAATTATACAAATAAATATACCATTTTGATCAGCAAAAATAGAGGAACATTTTAGTACTTACAATTTTGCAATTGGACCTGTATTTAGCAAAGTGACATTTAAGGTATTAATTATGTTCAAATAATATTACAAAATTTCATTTGATCATAACTTTTTTAACCAATAATCCAAACCTATTGAATATGGGTCTTAAAATACTCAGAAAATCCTAAGGAACATTCTAGTAGTATTAATTTTTCTATTTGGATTAGTATTGGACTAATCATTTTTAGGACCAACCTTAATTACCCTAATTAGACCTAGAATTTCAATTAACCATAACTTGGTCAATTGAGCTCCAAATTGAATGAATCAAATATCAATTTAGATTAAAAAAACCTAATTAGCTATAATCTATAAAAATATTTAGGATCCAACTGTTAAATTTGCTAATCACCTCTAATTACTCTAAATCTTAATTAGTGAATATTAGCAAATCTAGTAATACAAATTGAGTGATTTAAATTTCAAAGGACTTATAAAGTTATTTAAAACTTAGCCGTAGGGTTGGATTAGTGTTTGAGTGATTAATTTCACTAATCAATCACTAATCACCCTAAACCCTAATTAGGTCATAACTTAGTCAAATTAGATCCAAATTGAGCCTACCACATGTCATTGTGATCAGTGAACTATTTGTAAACCATAGCCTCTAATTTTGCTTAATTTGGACACTAATTGACAAAGTTAGGTTTTTGACCCATAATTAAGAATTCCTTAATCACCCTTATAACCCTAAATCTTGTATTGGCCATAACTTGGCCAATACTTATCAGAATTTAGCAAATCTAGATTCTATAGAAATCTTAAATAGTAAAGGACAATAATCTGAAAGAAAATTTAACTTTCACTTAGCTAAATTATTAATTTTCCATTATGAGTCAAATTTATTAATTTGACTTCATATGGCTTAATAATCACCCAAAATTAATTTAGTTACTGTCTAATCTTACATTAGACAGTAAGAATCACATTTTAGAAAAAAATTTCAGAATTAAAGCCCTAGATCAAAATTTGATCATTTGAACCCTTAAGTAGGGGCAAAATGGTAATTTTGCCCAAATTTAGGGTTTAGCATCTTAAAGCCCTAAAATTATTTTATAATCATTAAAATCAGTAAATATAATGATTTATAGTAGAAATTAGTTAAGTTCAAAGCCTAAATAAGATTTTGATTTAAAATCTCAATCTTAACCCTTAAAGAAAATTCCTAAGTCTTAAGTGAGTGTTTTTCCTTCCTTAATTATTCTTAGATCTTTCCTTAGGTACTTATAACATTAGTTAGGAATTGTGTCATGAGAAATACTCTTAGAAATTAAGAGCCTTAATTCCTAGGATTAGGAATATCTTAGGTTAGAATTCATCTATTGAATAAAGTGGGTTACTCAATAGGTGAAATCTTGAGTTTTCTAGTTTATAGATTTTCTTAGTTTATTAAATGATTATTTGATCTTTAAACCCTAAAATTAATAATAGAGATCTATCATAATGAATTAATTTATCATTAGGACTTGCCTTAACTTAATCTATGAGATTTGGATTCTAAACCTTAGATCTTTAGTTATACCTTTGGATTAAGTGATAAGACCCCATAATCTGGAGTTTAATTCTTAATCTTTTCATCTTGATTTGGCTAAACAAGATGAGGTCTGGGGTAAATTAAAATTACAAAATTAGGTCGATAATTTATTCATTTTAACCAAATAGTTATCTTTTGATTAAGATATAGCTAGGACTTGGCCAGTCCTAACTATCTTCAACTAGTAGGATTCATAATTCTAAGTTACAGAATGTGTAAGAATTAATAATTCTGAAACTTATGTAACTTAGAGTAGATAGAATGAATAAAGTAGACAACAACAGATATCACTTGTGTTTTAGATAGAGTTTCTTGCTCACTTTGATTTTGATGCTTCACATTCCTTAATTTTGAGTTTATTATCTTGAACATATATTATGTACTTATGATATTTGATAAATATCTTATGTCAATTTTGAATATTCATAAGTAGCATTATGTTTTCTTTTTATAAGTAGTTTATAAGGTGTAGCTTGATTAGTATACCTCTTCGATCAACTCGTTCGGGTCGGCAACCTTGTTGAGGGTTTAATGTCCGACAGTCTATGACCATGCCTAGTCCGTGAGATAGGATGGATAGACTCTTGCCATACTGACTATAGAGTCAGGATTCTGATATGGTTATACTAATTTAAGTACACTTACATTTGGTTCTGTCTTAGCTCATTAGGCTAAGAGTTTTCAGTGATACTCAGTTCAGAGCTTCTTTCTTAGCCATCAGGCTAAGATTTGCTTAGTATGTTTTTAGTTGAGTGGCTTGGACAGTCACTGCAATTTTCAATTTTTAGTTATTACTTTTACTTGTATATTCTGCATTTCAGCACTATTTTACTTACAGCTTTCCTGCACGTGTTTCTATATATGATGCTAGTTTTACTTACTGTTTTCATATGTACACCTAGGATGTTAGTTGCTTTCAGATTTATACAGTTCAAGTTCTGTATGTCACCTAGCATATTCTTATTGATCATAAGTATATTTAGGCTGTATTTTCTTTTCAGTTTTGTCTAGTTTTTCTTTTTGCTTACCTGTCTTTGTTGCAGTTGCTTGGAGGAGGTATGTGCTTACTTCCTAGTTGCTTTAGTTATAAACTGTTTGTTTATAACTTTATATTGTTCTTTTTGTACGCTTTTCTGCACCTATTTGCTTTAGTTACTGGTTTATGGTGATATTCAGTTAACTTAAATAAACTTTTACCCTAAAATGTGCTTAGACAATAGTCTAACCAGTTTTTCTTTTATTGGCTGGGGTCATACCATTATGAAACTGATAATAGTAGGTTCTGAGTTTATTGAAGCAGTTGATCCAATGGAGAGCTTGCCATTGGAGGAGGAATCCGTGCCTGAAGACTCTTAGTCTTAGTTTCTTTTCTGCTTTGTGAGGATTGAGAGTTTTCTTTTCAGTTCTTTAAACTATTCAAATTGTTGTAATAATTCAGGATTAACTTTACTTTTCAGCACTTTACTTATTATATATTATTGTATTTATACTGTATGGATGGATGTTATATTTTTATTACTTCCGCACTCTGAGTTCTTGTATGATCATTTAGTGATAGTATGTTGGGTTGATTGGCAAAGTCCTTAGTTAAGTTGAATTAGAATGTGTGCCTAATCTAATTTTTAAGTGGGGACCTTGTCATTTGGTGACCCTTCCACCATAATCATGTTAACTTAAGAATTAACAGGACCACGGCGGGGCAGTGCCGCCACAGTTGGTATCAGAGAATACCATAAGATGTCAGATCGGAATTTGCATTCCTTTCTACCTAATGGACTGTTCTTCTGCCATTTGATCACTAAATGAATACTTGAATAACATCCATCTCATTATGAGTATAACTTAGAATAAGCTAAGTCAATAAATAAACATAAATATGATAAAGTCATAAAATATCTACTTATATAAATATATATGCTTAACAAATCTAAGTAGAATGATTATAATTGTAGGAATAAAAAGATCATCTAGGAATGGCATTCATAACATATTTGAAGGAGTTCGAGATCATATGGAAATATGAAGACAAGCTAGGAAAGAAATAAGGAAGGACTGTAGCAGGTGTCTCAGCTCAAGGGTCACAAGTTTTAGATAGACTACTTATGGAAGGCATCTATAAAGGCATTGATTTCCCCATATTAGCTAGAGAATGGCTAGCAAGGGTTGATCACATATTTGATGTGATGGAATGGCCAAATAATATTCAATTAGAAGTAGTATTATGTCTCCTACGAGGTCGAGCAAAGAAATGGTGGACCAACTCCTATGGGAACCTCTTCCAGAAAGCTCAAGAAGAAGGACGAGAACTGACTTATGAAGATTTCCATGTCGCATTTATAAAGGAGTATATAGGATGGGAATAATTACATAATCTATGATGATGTATCCTGTTATTTCAATAAACTTTAAATAAATGAGAAAAGTAGTAGTTATCTTATATCTTGTTTTAACAAAAGACTCAAGATAGTTATTTTGATTTCAGGAAAATGAATCCTGCTACATCTCCAAACAACACTCCACTCAACCCTCAACCGTCTGTGAGCAACGCTCCAAACAATACCGTGGCCGCTTCTAATACTATGGATGAAATAACCTCTCTGAGAAATATGGTTACTGCAATGCTAGAGAATCAAAATCAGCAGGCTCTAGCTATTCAAAAGTTAGTATCTGTAATACCCTCCACTAATGCCAGCACTTCTTCAGCATCTCCCGCCCCTCAAGTTCCCAATACCTTTCGATAGTCCGCAGATGGGATACTTCATAGTTTCCTAAGACTAAGGCCGCCTACCTTTGAAGGGTCTGAATCACCAATGGACACTCTAGCATGGCTAAAGTCAGTAGAGAAAAACATCACTAGTCTGGGTTGTTCAAGCAACCAATCTGTAAGACTAGCCACTCACTTTCTGCAAGGAGAAGCAGAACATTGGTGGGAGCAAGAAAGGAATACGAGTTTTGAGGAATTTGAATTGGATGAAATAGAATGAAGCTGGTTTGTTCAAGTGTTCAAGGAATCATTTATTCCACCATCCACTAAGAACATCATTGGCGAATCATTATTGAGATTAACCCAAGGTAATCGATCAGTAGCCGATTACACCATAGAATTTTGGAAACTCATCCGATTTTCGCCACACTTGGTTCCTATTGAAGCGGATAGATGTTTTAGATTCGATAATGGACTTCGAGAATCCATTAAAGATCATGTGATTCCCCTACAACACACCCAGTTTGAGAAACTGGTTGAGACAGCACAGGTAGTGGAACATCATCAAAACATTAAAGACATGAAAAGAAGGGCTTTCAACATGAATAAACACCCTCAGAACTTCAAGCAACAACGAACAAACCAAGGAAGGGTATATCAGATGGAGACAACTGAAACATCAAGCCAAAATGCTGCATATAATAGGCCTCATCCTTATGGAAAATGTTACCATTTTAGCAGAGTGTGTTTTACTTGCGGAAGGCAAGGTCATGCGTATCGGAATTGTCGATCAAATAAAACCATTGATGGAGTAACTATTAAATGAAATCGTACGAATAAAATATTCCTTGCCACTCCCATCAATTACAGAGAGCCTCAGATGACCCTTATGCCTCCACCTCATGTACAAGAGCGAACTTTTGCCAAAGTTCAAAACGATGCTAAGCCTTAAATCTCAATCAGTCAAAAGCTCAAACATCTGGCAACAGGCCTGCTGGGAAGGCAAGAGTGTACAATCTCACTCCTGTAGAAGCAGCAGAAGACAACAACGTAGTCTCAGGTACAATTCACAATTTTTGCTTTTCTTACTGAATTAGAACTTCCTAAAGTTTATATTTTTATTAATTAGGCACCCTATACTTTAAAGATGAGCCCTGCAGTTTATTGTTTGATACTGGGGCTAGTCATTCATTTATCTCTGAAAATTTTGCTAAGAGATTAGGACTACCATGCTACAAACTTGTGAAGATTTTAAGTGTTGGACTTCCATCTGGAGCCCAACTTAGTGCAAACAAATTTTGTGATGTTCAAGTACCAATCAATAACCATACCTTCCAAGCTAAGTTAATTATGCTATCTATAGTAAATTTCGATATCATACTAGGCATGAATTGGCTTAGTATGCATAATGCTACTATAAATTGTCAAAAGAAGAAGGTTATCTTACAAACTCCAGGAGCTTCAGCAAAGTTTATTGGGAAGTTCAGCACTAATAGCTCCTTAATTAACGCAATCCAAGCAGAGAAGATGGTGTGCAAAGGCTGTAGTTATATTCTAATGGTAATGATGGGCAGTAGCAAAGAAGTAACCCTAATTTCTGAAATAAAAGTTGTTAGAGATTTTGAAGATATTTTTCCTAAGGATCTGCCTGGTTTACCACTGACTAGAGAAGTAGAATTTGAAATAAATATAGTTCCGGGGACACAACCTCTATCAAAAGCACCATATAGAATGGCCCCGAAAGAACTACAAGAGTTAAATGAGCAATTACAAGAACTGCTAAATAAGGGGTTTATTAAACCAAGTATGTCTCCGTGGGGAGCTCCGGTATTATTTGTAAAGAAGAAAGATGGGTCTATGAGAATGTGCATAGACTACATGGAGCTGAATAAAGTCACCATTAAAAATAGATACCCACTTCCTCGTATCGATGATTTGTTCGATCAGCTTGCCGGTGCTGTAGTGTTCTCTAAAATTGATTTAAGGTCAGGGTATCATCAAGTAATGGTAAAAGACTCAGATGTGGAAAAGACAACATTCAGGACTCGATATGGACATTATGAGTTTTTAGTAATGTCCTTTGGTCTTACTAATGCCCCATCTCTGTTTATGGACTTAATGCAGAGAGTTTTGAAACCCTACTTAGATAAATTCGTAATAGTATTTATTGATGATATCTTAATTTACTCAAAGACAGTAAAAGATCATGAGGAACATTTGAGAATGGTTCTGGAGAAGCTTAGAGAGCATGAGTTATATGCTAAGTTCTCAAAATGTGAATTCTGGTTGAATTTTGTATCATTTCTTGGTCATGTGATCGATGCTTGTAGAATTCAAGTAGACCAGAGCAAGATTAGTGCTATTCAAGATTGGGTTCAGCCCAAGACAGTTACTGAAATTCGTAGTTTTATGGGTCTAGCCGGATACTACAGAAAGTTTGTTAAAGGTTTCTCCCAGCTTGCCGCGCCACTTACAAAATTAACTCAGAAAGCAGTTCCATTTGTTTGGTCAGAAAAATGTGAAACTGCATTTCAGTCTATAAAGGACGCATTAACTTCTGCTCCAGTTTTAGTTCTTCCTAAAGAAGGAGTTAATTATCAGGTGTATACAGATGCATCTGGAATTGGGTTAGGATGCGTATTAATGCAAGAAGGCAAAGTTATAGCGTACGCATCTCGCCAGCTTAAAACCCATGAAAGGAACTATGCTGTACATGATTTAGAATTGGTAGCATTAGTTTTTGCATTAAAGATCTGGCGCCATTATTTGTATGAAGTTCAATGCTCTATATTTACAGACCACCAAAGTCTGAAGTACATCTTTATCCAAAGAGAATTGAACTGTAGGCAAAGAAGATGGCTGGAATTAATTAGTGATTATGACTTAGATATTCAGTACCATCCAGGAAAAGCTAATGTGGTAGCTGATGCTCTAAGTCGTTATACTACTCTTAACGGCATAATTTCAGAAAGTCCGTTAATGAATGAGTTTCGTAAGATGGAAATTTCTCTTGCTAAAGGTAATTCAATCAGTACTATGATATCCATGAATAATATAGAACCTACTTTTCATAGAGATGTTTCAATCTCTCAAAGCAAGGATGATGAATATTTAAACCTTAAAGTGGCAATAGAAAGTGGTTATCGTCCAGAATTACAGTTTAAGAAAGGTGCTATTTATATGGATAATCATCTCTGGATTCCTAAATCCATGCAGAAAGAGATCTTGTTTGAAAGTCACAACTCAGGATACCAAATTCACCCAGGAAATTCTAAAATGTATCAGGATTTAAAGCAATCATTCTGGTGGCCAGGAATGAAGAAAAGTATTGCCGAATTTGTTGCAAAATGCCACGCTTGTTGCTTAATAAAAGCAAAGCATCAAAAGCCTGGTGGTTTATTGCACCCACTAGAAATTCCAGAATGGAAATGGACTGATGTATCCATGGATTTTGTCATGGGTTTGCCTCGTTCTAGATCTAAAACTGATTCAATATGGGTTATAGTAGATCGTCTTACAAAATCTACTCATTTTATTCCAATCCGTCAAACTGACTCGGTGGAGAAATTGGCTAAATTATATATTAAGGAAATAGTCAGATTGCACGGAATTCCTAAAACAATTGTATCTGATAGAGACAGTCGTTTTACTTCTAAATTTTGGCAGGCTGTCCATCAAGATTTAGGCACAACTCTGGGCATGAGTACAGCATTTCATCCCCAAACAGATGGCCAAACAGAGCGAGTAAATCAAGTCTTAGAAGATCTTCTACGTTTATGTATGTTGGATTTTTCAGGATCCTGGGAAGAGCTTATCCCTTTAGTGGAATTTGCATATAATAATAGTTTTCAGTCAAGTATTAAGATGGCACCATATGAAGCCTTATATGGGAGGAAATGTTCATCCCCACTAGCATGGTCTGAAATAGGAGATACCCAATTATATGGATCTGAGCTAGTGGAAGAAATAAATAAGAAAGTCAAACTCATTCAGCAAAGAATCAGAACAGCTCAAGATAGACAGAGTAAATATCATAATAACCGTCATCGTCCTCTAGAATTCAACGAAGGAGATTTTGTATATTTAAAAGTGAGCCCGATGAAGGGAATCTATCGTTTTGGAGTTTCTGGAAAGCTCAGTCCAAGATATATTGGACCTTTCAAGATTATGCAGAAGATTGGATCAGCAGCTTATAAACTAGAGCTACCAGAAGATTTTGTTGCTGTTCATAATGTATTTCATGTATCATCATTAAGGAAGTGTCTTCGAGATCTTTCCCACCTTATTCAACTTCCTATGATAGAAATTTAGCCTGATTTTCATACACTAAAGAACCAGTTAAAATTTTAGATCATGATCAAAAGAAATTAAGAAATCGATCTATTTCAATGATAAAGATTCAGTGGAAGAACCGGTCTTACAATGAGGTCACTTGGGAGAAGGAGGTGGATATGCGTCAAAAATACCCAAACCTTTTTAATCAAGGTAATTCTTCAACTCTAGCATATTACAATTCGTTTCTTTATATCTGCTTAATTATTCTCACTAGAGTGATGTCGAGGACGACATCATTCTTAAGTGGGGGAGTTTGTAACAACCCAGGTTGTTACTTTGGTTAATTAAGATTAATTTAAGTCTTAATTGAAATTCTAAGTCACTAATTTAGTAATTTAGAACTCATCTTTGAAGCCTAGGTCAAATTAAAAGTCAACTGAGTCAAATTAGAAATTTTGGAAAAATCATAAACCCTAGAAAATTGACTGTTTATATAGACCTCAAATTGAAAATTTGACTTTGCCATTGCATTCAGAACACCCAAATTAGCTAGGGGTGAAGTTTTGGAGGCATTTGGAAGTCGTTGGATGTTCGTCGAATATTTTAATAATATTTAAATACCGGAAAAATCAAATAAATAAATACTTGTCAAAACGAAAATCCGAGTGCACTGTTGCATTCCTCACCCCTCAATTAGCTAGGGGTGATTTATTGGAAATTTTTGGAATGCATTTATTAGTTAATTTTAATTAATAAAATATGTTTTAAAATTATTAAATAATAATATTTTATTTAATAATTAAACGGCGTCGTCAAGATTAATTAACGCCGTTACCCTAAATCTAATTCTACCGTTTGATCAGACGGATCCTACGATCCGTCCGATTGAAGGATCCGACGGTCTGAAGACCGTCTTCTTCGTTTGGACCGCGGAAGCCACCGCGTGGCAGCAGGGATCGCACGCGTCGCTCCCCGAGCTCGCCATACGTTGATCCGCCGCTCTCGTATGCAGATAAAACTCTGTGTTCGACTGGATTCAATCCCTTGCGCAATCTTCATCTTCGAAAGTGCTCAACCCATCTAGATCGAACCCAGCGCTCGTCCACCGTCCAATTTGAGGTACCTCTATCTTTCAATCTACGCTTCCAAACACTTAATTTTTTTGTTCGCATCTTGATTTCATAGTCCTGATTGAATTTTGAGCGGACTCGATCGAGTCGATCAGGTCTGGTTAACCCGGATTTGTCTAAGTTGCAACAGTAGAAACCGTTACCCCTTCTTCTCGTCGAGCGTAGTGACCTAGGGTTTGATATTGCCGGAGTTGTCAAGACCTTTCGATTGATATATAGCTCGTCCTTCGGTGCCGGCGATTTCGCCGCCGTTTTCGATGCCCTAGGCGCTGCTATCGAAGCGGTCGCGCGAAGACGAAGGACCCCCCCCCCTTCGGGTTGGACCGGGTTGGCCCGGGCCCGACCCGTGTCCCGTGGCGCTTCGGTTGCATCAGCGAGGCCCACCTCACAGCGCGCCAGCCAGTCGCGGCACGACACGTGGCCAGCGCTGGCGCTGTCTGAACCGTGGGGCCCGCGGTCTTCTTCCCAGCCAATAACGGCTCGCCACGTGTCCTGCAGAAAAATAAAATAACAAATTATATATATATATATATATATATAAATGTTTTAATTAATATAAACGAATTTATATATATAAATAATATCAGATTTATTAAAATAATTAACAGAATAAATTAAATAATTAAATCTAATTATTTAAACATTAATAATTTGCAAAATATACATCCAAATTATACAAATAAATATACCATTTTGATCAGCAAAAATAGAGAAACATTTTGGTACTATTAATTTTGCAATTGGACCTGTATTTAGCAAAATGACATTTAAGGTATTAATTAAGTCCAAATAATGTTACAAAATTTCATTTGATCATAACTTTGTAATCAATAATCCAAACCTATTGAATATGGGTCTTAAAATGCTCAGAAAATCTTAAGGAACATTCTAGTAGTATTAATTTTTTTATTTGGATTAGTATTGAACTAATCATTTTTAGGACCAACCTTAATTACCCTAATTTAGCCTAGAATTTCAATTGACCATAACTTGGTCAATTAAGCTCCAAATTGGATAAATCAATTATCAATTTAGATTAGAAAAACCTAATTAATAGTAATTAGTAAATATATTTAGGATCCAACAGTTAGATTTGCTAATCACCTCTAATTACTCTAAATCTTAATTAGTGAATATTAGCAAATCTAGTAATCCAAATTGAGTGATTTAAATTTCAGAGGACTTAGAGAGTCATTTAAAACCTAGCTGTAATGTTGGATTAGTGTTTGAGTGATTAATTTTACTAATCAATCACTAATCACCCTAAACCCTAATTAGGTCATAACTTAGTCAAATTAGATCCAAATTGAGCCTACCACATGTCATTGTAATTAGTGAACTATTTGTAAACCATAGCTCTTAATTTTGCTCAATTTGGACACTAATTGATAAAGTTAGGTTTTTGACCCATAATTAAGAATTCCTTAATCACCCTTATAACCCTAAATCTTGTATTGGCCATAACTTGGCCAATACTTATCAGAATTTAGCAAATCTAGATTCCATGGAAAGCTTAGACAGTAAAGGACAATAATATAAAAGAAAATTTAACTTTTATTTAGCCAAATTACTAATTTGCCATTATGAGTCAAATTTATTAATTTGACTTCATATGGCTTAATAATCACCCAAAATTAATTTAGCTACTATCTAATCTTACATTAGATAGTAAGAATCATATTCTAGAAGAAAATTTCAGAATTAAAGCCCTAGATCAAAATTTGATCATTTGAACCCTTAAGTAGGGGCAAAATGGTAATTTTGCCCAAATTTAGGGTTTAGCATCTTAAAGCCCTAAAATCATTTTATAATCATTAAAATCAGTAAATATAATGATTTATAGCAGAAATTAGTTAAGTTCAAAGCCTAAATAAGATTTTGATTTAAAATCTCAATCTTAACCCTTAAAGAAAATTCCTAAGTCTTAAGTGAGTGTTTCTCCTTTCTTAATCATTCTTAGATCTTTCCTTAGGTACTTATAACATTAGTTAGGAAGTGTGTCATGAGAAATACTCTTAGAAATTAAGAGCCTTAATTCCTAGGATTATGAATAGATCTTAGGTTAGAATTCATCTATTGAGTAAATTGGGTTACTCAATAGGTGAAACCTTGAGTTTTCTAGTTTATAGATTTTCTTAGTTTATTAAATGATTATTTGATCTTTAAACCCTATATATAAGAATAGAGATCTATCCTAATGAATTGATTTATCATTAGGACTTGCCTTAACTTAATTTGTGAGATTTGGGTTCTAAACCTTAGATCTTTAGTTATACCTTTAGATTAAGTGATTAGACCCCATAATCTGGAGTCTAATTCTTAATCTTTTCATCTTGATTTGGCTAATTAAGATGAGGTTTGTGGTAAATTAAAATTACAAAATTAGATCGATAATTTATTCATTTTAACTAAATAGTCATCTTTTGATTAAGATATAGCTAGGACTTGATCAGTCCTAACTATCTTCAACTAGTAGGATTCGTGATTCTAAGTTACAGAATGTATAGGAATTGATGGTTCTGAAACTTATGTAACTTAGAGTAGATAGAACGAATAAAGTAGATAATAACGGATATCACCTGTGTTTTATATAGATTTTCTTGCTCACTTTGATTTTGATGCTTCGCATTCCTTGATTTTAAGTTTATTACCTTGAACATATATTATGTACTTAAGATATTTGATAAATATCTTATGTCAATTTTGAATATTCATAAGCAGCATTATGTTTTCTTTTTATAAGTGGTTTGTAAGGTGTATCTTGATTAGTATACCTCTTCGATCAACTCGTTCGGGTCGGCAACCTTGTCGAGGGTTTAATGTCCAACAGTCTATGACCATGCCTAGTCCGTGAGATAGGATGGATAGACTCTTGCCATACTGACTATAGAGTCAGGATTCTGATATGGTTGTACTAATTCAAGTACACTTACATTTGGTTCTGTCTTAGCTCATCAGGCTAAGAGTTTTCAGTGATACTCAGTTCAGAGCTTCTTTCTTAGCCATCAGGCTAAGATTTGCTGAGTATGTTTTCAGTTGAGTGGCTTGGACAGTCACTGCAGTTTTCAGTTTTCAGCTATTACTTTTACTTATATATTCTGCATTTCAGCACTGTTTTACTTACAGCTTTCCTGCACGTGTTTCTATATAAGATGCTAATTTTACTTACTGTTTTTATATGTACACCTAGGACGTTAGTTACTTTCAGATTTATACTATTCAAGTTCTGTATGTCACCTAGCATAATCTTGTTGATCATAAGCATGTTTAGGCTGTATTTTCTTTTCAGTTTTGTCTAATTTTCCTTTTTGCTTACCTGTCTTTATTGCAGTTGCTTGGAGGAGGTATGTGCTTACTTCCTAGTTGGTTTAGTTATAAACTATTTGTTTATAACTTTATACTATTCTTTTTGTACGCTTTTTTGCACCTATTTGCTTCAGTGACTGGTTTATGGTGATATTCAGTTAACTTAAATAAACTTTTACCCTAAAATGTGCTTAGATAATAGTCTAACCAGTTTTTCTTTTATTGGCTGGGGCCCTACCATTATGAAACTGATAATTGTAGTTTCTGAGTTTATTGAAGCAGTTGATCCAGTGGAGAGCTTGCCATTGGAGGAGGAATCCGTGCCTGAAGACTCTTAGTCTTAATTTCTTTTATGCTTTGTGAGGATTGAGAGTTTTCTTTTCAGTTCTTTAAACTATTCAAATTGTTGTAATAATTCAGGATTAACTTTACTTTTCAGCACTTTACTTATTCTGTATTATTGTATTTATACTGTATGGATAGATGTTATATTTTTATTACTTCCGCACTCTGAGTTCTTGTATGATCATTTAGTGATAGTATGTTGGGTTGATTGGCAAAGTCCTTAGTTAAGTTGGATTAGAATGTGTGCCTAATCCAATGTTTAAGTGGGGACCTTGTCATTTGGTGACCCCTCCACCGTAATCATGTTAACTTAAGAGTTAACAGGACCACGGTGGGGTAGGGCCGCCACACTTCTATTTGACTTCTCCTCCTTTCCCTTGCTATATTCTTCTCTCCACTCTTCATGGTCGACTGCTTGCCCTTTGGAGAGTTCTCCTCTTTTTTCTCCTATAGCCTCCATTTTAGTCTTTTGAATGTTGAAATTTGGAACACTTCTTTGGTCTGAAACTGGCCCTTAAATAGGAGAGTTATAACTGCTATGCATTAATCACAAGTGACTTTTCATCTTCTTTTACTTCAATGCAAACAATTTACTTAATTCTGATTATTTTCTTCGGATTCATTACAGTTAATGTTTAATTTAGGTTTCAATAAGCAGGGGAAGGCATAAGGTCTAAAACTGTAGCCTTCCCTATGTTGTATTCAATGCAGATTCTGGAGCTTTTCTGTAGCAGGCGCTGTGGCGTGCTGCGGTGCGCGGCAGTACTTGCATTTGATTATGTTAATTTTAGCTCCAGAAGGGTTATTTTGCTAAGGATCCGCTATGGTGCGCTGTAGCGGCTTCGATTCAAACATTATTTTGTCGTAGCGCACTGTAGCAGCAAGAGTTCAAATAATGTTCCGCTATATATTTTAATAACTTACCTTAAAGATGTTGCTACCCCGCTGTGACGAGCTAAAGGTGCGCTACGGTGATTAGTCTGCCGTGAACGCGGAATAATTACTGTTCAATTAATTCACATAAGGTTTTTCGTGATTAATCAAAAATGCCACCGTGGTGCACTGTGGCGGGCTATAGCGGGTTTGTCCCAGGTCTGCATTAATTTATATAGGGCATAGCGCGCCGTGGTGAGCTTGGAGCACGTTGTAGCAGTTAATTTAACGTGGAATCAGATTTGGCACTATTCAATTAGTTCAAATTAGCTTTAATATTGCTCCCAAGAAATGACGCTGCGGCCCGCTGTGGCGCGCTTGGGCGCGCTGCATCGGTCTTCCTTCCATGATTTCAGGTACGATCTAGGTGAGGTAATTTAGTGGACCGCCATAGCGCACTGTGGCATGTCACAGCAGTTTTCTTCCATAATTTTTCAATTTAGCTATGGCTTGCCTTTTTCTTCATTTTTCCTAAAAATGTATAAATTCTACTCAAAGTATACTAGTTTATATGATGTTTTAAATGTTTTTAACACTTATTTTTTCTATAATTTTTGGATATATCACTGCAGTGCCCCGCCCCATCACCGCGCGCGAAAGGAATAGTCATAATCAATTTTGGCGGCGGAGCGGTGCGCCACTCGGGGAGGAATGTCTCATCTCCCCGAATAGCTGTAACAAAACTCATCTGAAGGGCTGCTGACTCAACCCCAAAAGAGGGTCAAGAGCTAATACTTAAGATAAGAGTAATATCATTATCCTAAATATTAGATAAATGCATATATTAGATTTAGAATATAATATAAAAAATTTAATATATATATAAAATATTAATATTTCCAATATGCAGATTACATCACAATGCTAAGTACAAGTAGAATATAAACTAAGTGCGGAAGCTAAAACAAATATCCAAAAATATTTATCACAGAAGCTGTATGAAATATTTATCTCAGTTACAAAATGAAAATACATCCAGAATTCTTACAAATTGTTTACTGAAATATAAGAAATGAGTCTAAGTACTGAACTGAAAATAGTAACTAAGCAAAATAATAAAATTAGAGAAGAGTCTACTAGTGCTCCATGAACTCCTCCTGGATCTCCTAAGAGCCCTCCTGATCTAGCTCAACATGCTGCTCAAGATCTAGCAAATTGCCAGATCCCAAAAGTACCACATGTTAGACAATAAGTCTAACACATCAAAACTTATCTAAGTAGTTCTAATTTTTCACTTAATATTTAAATAGTGGAAATAAACTGCAGAAATACTATATATGTAACTGCAAGTATAAAACTGTACAAAATTGAAGTAAAGTAAAGTAAAGTAAAGCTGAACTATAAACTGAATACTGAAAGTAAGCAAAAATTGTAATTGATCTGAAACTGAATAAATGGCATGTAAAACTATGTTGTATGCCACTAAAATTATGCATCTGAATATGCCACAATATTGTATAATACTGATATGCAACCAAAATATCACTGAATTGCTATGAGTCATACGATCCAATGTATACATACATCCAGTTGGGAATATATTTTACTATGATGTCAACGCATCCTAAAATTCTCTGATCAATATATGTAATATCATGTAACCCATATATCATCACTAATACTCATATATCATGCTTATGTTCATACTCATGTCTTTTACTTATATACTATATGAGTTAAATCCAAAAATTTAGAAATGCTTTAAAATCTGATAATGATCCATTTGACTCCTGATTTGGACTAGATCTTGGCGGAAGATTCTTAATAACCTAATTAGCACTTAAGATTGAGATTAGGACCTGGGTTAGTCCTAATTAGCTAGGATAACAACCTGGGTTGTTACATTAACCCCTAGCCTTATCAAAATTAAGACCAATGGCTGATTTATAGATTAATGGCAAATTGATACATTATTGGTGTATTATTGATATCAAATTTCGAATTTAGATTAAGTATCATTTACTTAATCAAGTTCTTGAGATTCTTATGTTCAAATATAATTTAATATCAATTAATTATATTAAGGTATCCAAATAAATATTAAAGTTCTCTAATATATATTTTAATATCATGAAAGCATATGAATATAAAGTGATATAAAATATAAGGTAACTAAGGCTAACCAAATCCTAACTCAAACTAAATGGATTAGCACTTGATTACAAATCTAATTGACTTAAATTTCATACAATTTAGTTATTAAGATCTACTTAGTCAATACAAGCAATCAAGAATTCTATCCTTTAACATTTGGCACAAAATATTTAAGGTGATCGACTTTTTTTGTTTTGGGGACTATGCTATGGGCGAGAGTCTAAGCAAATCCATAAGATATTCTTAGAACATATTATTAAGGAAAAACTTTTAAATTTGATATAATTCAGCCCCACTAGGGTCCTAGGGACCTTAAAATACTAAAAATGTGAAGTTTTGGTCATTCCAGACTGTTTTGGGCGCTACGACGCGTGGTGACGCCTTCTGACCAAAAGCCAGGTGCTACGGCGCGCTGTGGTGCACTACTGTGCACTGCGGCGGACCCGAATTTGAAACTTCGGGCACTGCGGTGTACTATAGTGCCTGACGGTGATTTTGCCTGTGCGAAAACCGTGACGGGTCCCCTTTCGCACCCAAATACTCTTAATCCAGAGCATTCCACATTCGGTTCCATATGTCGATGGAAAGGTCATTCTGAGACCTTTCCATTGATACCAAAATTTGCATGAACGAATCATATTAATAATATAAACCATTAAGTTAAAGCCTAGGTATGCAGAAATCAACAATTTTTTTGATAGAAATTTTAATTGAGGCATGAGCCTCAATTGGACTCCTTTGAGTCCAATTGAGGTTCTACGATTACACCTAAATGTTATGCAAGAGCTAATGAAAGTATCATCCACATCATTTTGATAAATCAAAGAGAAAGTAGCCAAGGAAGTAAGTAAAAGGGTACCTTAGCTTGCAAGAATGGAGGAAGAAGCTAACTTTATTTTTCCTCAAGAACTTTGGAGGAAGGGAACTTCTTCTTTAGAAAACACAGTAAGTGAGGAAGAGAGAGGAGCTTTATCTTGACAGCAAAGGATGGAGGGAGGGGACTAGCTTCATTTATAGGAGAAGAAGGAGATGGCTTTAGTCTTGAGCCATGGGATGGGATGAGAAAGAACCATCCCATCCAAGGCATGGGGGAGATGGCTTGGGAAGAAAAATGGAGAAAATGAGGAGGAAGAGGTGTGACGACCCCAATATTGGAAATTACTTAACACAATATTGATGCGTCACCACAATACCTAATACTAGATTAGAAGAAAACTAATCCAAATCATTAAGTATTGTGTTTGGTCAAGGATTTAGAAGAGGGTCTTAAGTTAAGATGGAAGAGAAATTGTGAATGATGTTAAGTAAATTTATAATTAAAAATACGATACATGAATCTTAGGATGAGAATGAAATATGACTTGAGTATGTAATATAAGTAATAAGATATGAGATTGCAATTTAAACAATTGACATGAGTACATTAAACCTAAGATATGAGATTCTAATTATTTATTGGGTATTTAACAAGTAAATTATGGGTCTATATTTTTCCCAAAATATTTTAAGTCTAAATTTTCTTAAAATTTTTGGCAGAATCTCCTTTGTAAATGGTTAAGGAAACACCTACAGAATTACATGCAATACTCCCATTCCAATGGGAGTTATAATTTAAAAGAAAAGACAACCTAAACTAACATACAATCAATCTAATTTAACTCCAATTCTAGTATAGAGTTCAATCCTTTTGATAGGATTACTCATTTCCAATTTTAAAGTAGAGTTCAATCCATTTTACAGGATTGCTCATTTACAATTCTAAAGTATTTAAGGGAGAAATCACATGTGTAATAGTTGTCTACCTTAAAGTTTACTTCATCACAATATTCAACATTCACATGTAATTATGCCAAGACTATTACTTGAGTAAGAAACTAAATTCCAATCCTATAACAATTGAATATTCAATGAATTCCATTTATCATTCTAAGTAAGTATGCAATAAAAGACTTAATTAACATACAAATTTTATACATTTATAACCATTCATCCATTCAATACGTTCATCCATTCATTCATCACAAGTATTTAAATATGACTAAGCTCCAACAAGTGTAGTAAATTTAAGTAAATGATATTATTATAAAACAACAGTAAACTAAATAAGAGAAGGAAATCTGATAGCTCACTTGAAGTTCTTAATAAGCTATAAATTTATAATATATGATAGGCAGAAGCAATTTAATTTTTAATATTTGGTCCAGCTCCACTAGCCTCCAAGTGCACCTGATCTATCATATTTTGGCATTTAAATGTGATAGGACAAAGCCAAGAAATAGAAAATCTAGTTAGACTAAACAGTCTAAGTACATTTTAAGATTGGCTAAACATGTTATTATTATAATTGGATATCACAGTCCTAGTTACAAAGTAAGCACAAGCATGGGTGCAATATGATAAGCATACTAGTAAGGAAAAGTAAGTAAGGAAAACAAGTGAGTTTGAAGACTCACTTAACATATATTCTAGTCTGCAAATAAAACAAGGGTAAAAGCATCCTAAATAGGCTAGAAATAAACTAATATGCATATGAAGTACATGAAGTAAAGCATGTATATGTTCAAATGAACTTATGCTAAGTAAAGAAAATAAACAGTGAAGCATTTAAATGAAATTATACAATATGCACTGTAATCTAAATGAACTGTAAACAAGTAAAGTATAGTTCTAAATCATAGAAATTACATAGTAAAGAAATTGAAGGAAAATCTTAGACTTTTAATCTAAGATACACATAGCCTAGGACTATGTAAAGTAATATAACTAAAAGCTATGGCAAGTCTTAACAATCTATAAGATTGAAGATCTCACATGTTTATTAATTGAAGTTATTTTAATCTGTGCTCATTCTGTGGGCATATTTAGAATGAAATGAGGAGTTAAATCCATCTGTTTAACAACTAAGAAAAGCGGATTCAAGTCCTAAAATACTCATATTCACCCTCTGAGAATGCGATATCTCTTTATTACTCTTTATTCAGTTTGCCCTAGACTGATCCACCATATAAAATCCCTAGTAATTTAATGTGAAAGTTTTATTTATGCATAATATAATATATAAATGATTCAATGAATAAGGCTCAAGGCTAAGCAAGCATTCAAAGAAAGTTCAATAATTGTAATTAAGTAATATCCAAAGTTATCTAATTTTAATGATCTACTTAATAATTGGAGCTAATTGAGCTCCCAATTAACTTTGAGATATTGATCTCAAGTTAATTGTAATATAATAGTTTTTGAGATTTTGAAAGTAATAGATTCAATTCATTTAATATGATATGACAAAATAATTTATAAGTATAATTGTTATTATTAGAGACTAGCTCTTAATCTCATCCTAAACTATAAGATCTAATTACAAAATTAAATCAAGGTTTAGGTACCTAGTAGGTAAATATTGAAATAAGAAATTATCTAACTTAAGAAATTTAGAACTAAGGTAATTCTACTAATTTTCATTATGGTTCACTAGCTAGGTTATGTTTTGAATGTTCTAATCAAACAATACTACTCTAGCTAAGTTATAAGTAATTGTAAGGTTTAGGATAAGTACTTACAAGACTTAAGAACTACAAGTTCTATGTTTACTATTAATTGATGTTTAAGGAATTTAATATGATTCCTAAACTAATCTAAGTGAGTTAGAGATTCCTATTACTATAACTTAAATAATTAAGAAAATACTTTAAGGATTAGGATGAATAAACTAAGTCCTAATCTAATCACTAAAGCTAGATCTAGTTGATTCACAATTCTATAATTACTAAAGTATTAAGACTATCTATTCTTAATGGGTGTAACTAATATACTTAGGATTAAACTATAGATCAATTGCAAATCAATCATAGGATCTCTACATTAGAGTTGAAAGGTGAATTAAGCACTTGACAATTAATTCACATAATTAGAAAGTTGAGAACTAAGCTCATAAAAATACTATCTAATTGGTAAGGGAGATAATAAATGTGACATGTTAGCTATCCTAAAGTTTTATAAGACCTAAAATATGATATTTAGAAATATGGAATAATCACAATAATACTAAGTAAGAGTAAAAAACCTAAAATCCTAAATTGTTATTCAATGGAAATGATTTGTATATCAATAAAATCCTTATTTCATAAGGGGAAGAATGACACTAAGTATGTTAATTTTGGACAACTTTGGAAAAATTAGAGTTTTAATGACTCCAAATTAGGTTAAAAAGTGATTAAGAAAATTAAGGTTTAAATGTTGAATTTTATTTCATATTATTGTTCCTCACATTTTTGTGAGTGAAATTGACTATTTGATCATTAATTTAGATCTTAAATGAAAAAATTAAGTCATATGAAATGATTAATATTAATTTTAAATTAATTAATTAAATCATAAATATTGACCCATTAAAATAATTGCCAAAATTGAAATTAAAATTTATATTATTGATCTACTCATATTTGTGATCAAAATGGTACATAATTTTGTATATTTTGGATGAGTATAATTATAGTTATGATTAAAATAAAACTTAGCATTTAATTTATCATTGCATAATTATTAATGATTAGCTAATGATCAATTCAACACAATTTCCTTCGGCGCGGAAATAATTGAGAGAAACGGTGGCACTGAACTCAGCGCATATGTGTCGCTCATTTGAGACGACCCGTGTCGCTTCCTGAGAACACCGCGGAAATTAAAGGAACGTGAATGAACCGGGACGGTTCGGCCCGGTTTGGCAATGGAAGAGGGATCGAGTGCCGAGCCGCTTCATCCCTAATTAAATTGCGAAAATTGGAGGAGCCGATAAATTAGGGCTTCAATCTGCAATCGATCCGTTGAGGATCGCGGCGAAATCCTTATACAGCGCATAGGTCTCGTCAAGATCTATCTATGGGACCTAAAATTAATACCTAAGGTTAACTAGCAATCGTATTCGGTGATGCCTTAGATGGCTTAAGGAAGACCATTACTGTAACAACCCAGGTTGTTACTTTGCTCAATTAAGACTAATCTAAGTCTTAATTAAGGTTCTAAGTCACTAATTAAGTGATTTGAAGCAAATCTCTGAAAACTAGGTCAAACCAAGAAGTCAACAAAGTCAAAACAGGAATTCTGGAAAATCCCAAAAACCTGGAAATTTGACTTTTTATCTAGACCTCAGATTGAAAATCTGACTTCGCTATTGCGTTTAGAACACCCAAATTAGCTAAGGGTGAAATTTTGGAGGCAATTGGAAGTCGTTGATTTTTCGTCAAATATTTTAATATTATTTAAATACCCTAAATAATCAAATAAATAAATACTCGTCGAAACAAAAATCCGAGTGCGCCGTTGTGTTCCTCACCCTTCAATTAGCTAAGGGTGATTTATTGGAAATTTTTGGGATGCATTTAATAAGTTAAAATTAATTAATTAAATCTGTATAATTTAATATAAATAATTAATTAATTAATAAGGATTAACGGGTTCCGTTATTTAATTAAAGCGCCGTTCCTTATTCTTCATGCCGTCAGCTTCGCCCGTCAATTGGTCAATCGAATCGTGGCCGTCTGATCGTTTGATCAGACGGCAGCTGCATCGTCGTCCCCGCATGGTTTCCGCGTGTCGAAGGAGTCGACGCGCGGCGCCTTCGCCTCCTCCAGAGCATCAAGCCACCGTTTGCAACCACGATAAGAATGGTATAATACCTCTAGAGCCTCCATTTTGCTCTGTGTTAACCTCTAAATCTTAAAGAAACTCGGGACTTTTGCAATCGAACTCTAAGCCACAGCCGCCGTTCATTTGAGGTACACACTTAAATCTTTGATCTTTAACAATTATTGAAAGTTACATTTCGATTTCTTATTTCATAGCCTTGATTGTCGATGTATCGGTCCCGATTGAACTCAAATAAGTTCGATCGTCTTAAATCGAACAAATGGCCACAGTACAAACCGTTAAGTTTGTGTGAGCTAATTAGGGTTTGATATTGCGACAAACTCAAATCACTTCGATCAATTATCTATATTTCATTTCAAAGCCATGATCATCCTCTACCTAATTCCGTGCGGGTCGAGCTCTTAAGTTGTCAGGAAGGCCTCCAGCTTCGCAGCCCTAATTTCTCCTGATTCGCAGAGGCGAGGCGAGAAGGAAGAAGGTTCGCGATTTGGGCCGAATCAGCCCGGACCCGGCCCGCCCAGTACTTGCTTACGTGCGTAAATGTGGGACCCTCAGTTTTGCGCTGTCGCGCATCCAGGCAAGCCGCGTGGGCTGTGGGGCCCACCGAGCGCGTAAACTCGCGCGGCTCACTGACTGCGGGCCCCGCAGTCATTCGACCGTCGCAGATGGGGCCCGCAGACCTCGCACCGTCGAATAGGCATTCGCCACGTGTACGAGGGACCCACCTGCCTTTTGCCGAGCCGTCTATTCCTGTATAATTAATATTATAATTTATATTTATAATTATATAAAAGCTGATGTAAATATATGTATATATATATATATATATATATAATAATTTATGATTACATCATTTCAGATATGTTTAAAATATGAAATTTTATATATCAAAATTTATTAAATATTAAATCATAATTAATTACTAATTTATAATTTATAATGTTAAATATTAAATATCAGAAGGATTAATTGGCTTAATTAATTATACTTAATCCCAAGCTTTAACCCTAAATAACTCCTAAAATATTTATCCAAATTATACAAATAAATATATTAAATTAATCAGAAAAATATGAGGAATTTATTGATGCCAAAATTTTTGCTGTAAGATTAATATTTTGCAAAGTGATTATTTAGGTTTAATTTAATTTAAATTAAATTCCATAAACCTTATTTAGCTCATAAATTTGTACCCAATAATCCAAATATACCCAATATGGGTCTTAAAGTAATCAGAAAACCCTAAGGATTAATTTGATAGTATTTATTTTGCTGTTTGGTTTAGTTTGAACCTAATCATATTTAGGACTAAATCCTAATTAGGTTAATTAACCCTAGAACTTCAATTGACCATAACTTGGTCAATTGAGCTTCAAATTTGATGATCCATAGGTCCATTTAGATCAGAAGAACTCAATTTTCAATAATATGTAAAAATATTTTAGATCCAACAGTTAGATTTGCTAATCACCCTTAATTGCTCTAAATCTTGATTAGTAAATAATAGCAAATCTAGTAACCCAATTTGAGAGTTTTAAATTTCAGAGGACTCATAGATCCATTTAGAATCAATCCATAAGGTTGGATTAGTTTTTAAGTGATTAATTTTGTTAATCACTCACTAATCACCCTAAACCCTAATTAGGTCTTAACTTAGTCAAATTAGGTCCAAATTGAGCCTATCACATATCATTAAAATCAGTGAGCTATTTGTAATTCATAGTCACTAATTTTGCTTGATTTGGACACTAATTGGCAAAGTTAGGATTTTTGACTCTTATTTAAGCATTCCTTAATCACCTTAAAACCCTAGATCTTGTATTGGCCATAACTTGGCCAATACTTATCAGAATTTAGCAAATTTAGGTTCTATGAAAAGCTTAGACAGTAAAGAACATTAAACTGAAAGAAAATTTAACTTTCACTTAGTAAAATTACTAATTTTTCCTATTGAGTCAAATTCACTAATTTGATCTCTAATGGCTTAATAATCACCCAAAATTAACTTAGTTGCTGTCTAATCTTATATTAGACAGTAAGAAACACTTTCCAAAAGAAAATTTTAGAAATTAAGCCCTAGATTAAAATTTGATCTTTTGAACTCTTAAAGTAGGGGCAAAATGGTCATTTTGCCCAAATTTAGGGTTTAGCCTTTAAAAGCCCTAAATTCAAATTCAAATCACTAAAATCAGTAAATACAATGATTTAGAACTGAAATTATTTAAACTTAAGTCTAAATTAGGTTTTTATTAAAATCTCAAAATATACTCTTTAAGAAAATTCCTAAATCTTAAGAAGAGTTCTCTTTCCTTAATTATTCTTAGATCCATCCTTAGGTCTTATAACATTAGTTAGGATGTGTGTCTTGAGAGATACTCTTAGTAATTAAGAGCCTTAATTCTTAATATTATGAATAGATCTTAAGTTAGTATTCATCTATTGAGTAAATTGGGTTACTCAATTAGGTGAAACTTTGAGTTTTCTAGTTTATAGATTTTCTTAGTTTATTTAATGATTATTTGATCTTTAAACTCTAGAATTAAGAATAAAGATCTATCCTAATGAATTGATTTATCATTAGGACTTGCCTTAACTTAATTTGTGAGATTTGGGTTCTGAACTTAGACTATTAGATTATACCTTTAGATTAAGTGATTAGACCCCATCATTTGGAGTCTAATTCTTAATCTTTTCATCTTGATTTGGCTAATCAAGATGAAGTTGGGATGAATTAAATTACAAAATTAGGTCACTGATTTATTCATTTTAACTAAGTAGTCGTCTTTTGATTAAGTTATAATTAGGACTTGGCCAGTCCTAATTATCTTCAACAAGTAGGATTCGTGATTCTAAGTTACAGAATGTGTAAGAGTTGTTGATTCTGAAACTTATGTAACTTAGAGTAGATAGAACGAATAAAGTAGACAACAAAGGATATCACCTGTGTTTTAGATAGAGTTTTCTTGCACTTTGATTTTGATGCTTCGCATTCCTTGATTTTGAGCCTTATACCTTGAACATATAATATGTACTTAAGATATTTGATGAATATCTTATGTCAATTTTGAACATTCATAAAAAGCATTGTGTTCGTTTCACAAGTGGTTTGTAAGGTGTAGCTTGATTAGTATACCTCTTCGATCAACCCGTTCGGGGTCGGCAACCTTTCGAGGGTTTAATGTCCGACAGTCTATTGGCCATGCCTAGTCCGAGTGATAGGATGGATAGACTCTTGCCCTACTGACTACAGAGTCAGGATTCTGATATGGATATACTAATTCAAGTACACTTACATTCAGTTCTGTCTTAGCTCATCAGGCTAAGAGTTTCAGTGACGTTCAGTTCTGAGTTTCTTAGCTCATCAGGCTAAGAATTGCTGAGTTCAGGTTCAGTTCAGTTGACTTATATAGTTGCTATAGTTTCAGTTTACAGTTACTGTTTTACTAGTATATTCTGCATTTCAGCACTGTTTTACTTACAGCTTTCCTGCACATGTTTTTATATAGGATGCTAGATTTACTTACTGTTTTCATATGCTTACTTAGGATGTTAGTGTACTCAATTTTATACTATTTGAATTTTGTATGTCACTTGGCATAATCAGTTTGATCATATGCATAATTAGGTTGTATTTTCTTACAGTTTTACTCTTCTTTTACTTACCTGTTTTGTGTTGCAGTTGCTTAGAGGAGGTATGTTTTACTTCCTTTTTGTTTAGTTATAAACTATGGTTTATAACTTATTACAGTTCTTTTGTACGCTTTTCTGCACCTATTTTTGCTCAGTTCTGTAACGGTGATATTCAGTTAACTTAATTTAAACTTCTGCCCTAAAATGTACTTAGACTTATTGTCTAACCAGTTTTTCTTTTGTTGGCTGGGGCCCTACCATTATGAAACTGATAATGGTAGGTTCTGAGTTTGTTGGTTTAGCAGATCCAGTGGAGAGTTTGCCATTGGAGGAGGAGCCCATTCTTGAAGATCCTTAGCTTTAGTTTTTCTTCCAGTGAGATTGAGAGTTTTCTTTCAGTTCTTTTAATCTCATTAAATGTTGTAATAATACAGGATTATATTTCTTTTTCAGTACTTTACTTATTCTGTATTGTTGTATTTATACTGTATTGGATGGATGTTATGTTTTATGCTTCCGCACTCTGAGTTCATGTATGATCATTTAGTGATAGTATTTCTGAATTGAATGACAAAGTCCTTATTTAAATTGGATTAGAATGTGTGACTAATCCAATCTTAAGTGGGGACCTTGTCATCTGGTGACCCCTCCACCGTAATCATGTTAACTTTAGGGTTAACAGGACCACGGCGGGGCAGGGCCGCCACAATTACAGCCCTACTGATCGATAAGTTTTGATTGCATTCTGTTTAGCTTAATATGAATCATTAAACAGAATGCCATCTCAAACCCAGCCGATCGATCAAGTTCGATCACATTCCAATTTATTTAATATAACTCATTAAATAGAAATACAGCAATAGAAATCATTTAATCAATCTTTAGAAAATGCTGATATTGAACTGACAGAAAAGAACATTGGAGTATACCTTAATCCGTGAAGCTGGAGGAGGGATCGATCACTCTCAGGTTCGACTCGCCTTAACTTTTCCTTTCGCGCCTCCATAGCCTTGCAAGCTCTCAGCACGAACAGAAGGAACCAAGGAAAATGGAAGCAGATGAGAGATCGCTAGGCTTAAGGGCTCGATAACCTAGCTGGAAGGCGATCGTACCCTTCGCTCCGTCCGTGACCACTGTGTGGTTATCCGGGCTGGTCATGGGAGGAGGAAGATGCACAGGAGACAATCCCGGTTGTCCATTCGAGCCAACGATCCAACGGTCGATCGCAATCCAAATCCTGATTTAATCTCGGTCGTTTGATTTAATTAAAAGAAGACACAACGGCTGGGATTTGGCAGAATTGTTATCTCGTATTTGGAGTCCCACACGGGATTTTCATGGTTTGAAAATATAACCGTTTAATTAATTTATTAATTTTATATATTATTTATTTTAATTATATTATTTAATTAATTAATTAAGCACAATTTATTACTCAAAATAAAATAATCAAACACACTCTGAAAAATCCCAAAAATTCACCCTTACCTAATTAAGATGTGGTGAACTCAAAAATGCACACGGATTTCTGATCGGAGGTTAATTTAATTATCTTAATTTTCTGGGTATTTAAATATTATTAAAATATTCGAGGAAAATTCGATGATTTCCAAAATACCACCCCTAGCTAATTTTGGTGTGGTGAGTCCAATGGTGGACTCCGTTTTCGATTTTGAGGTCTAAATAAATTAGACATTTTTAGAATTATCAGAAAACTAGGAAATGTTGAAAATTGCCAAACGATCTCCAAATCGCACGAAAATTGAATTGGAGACTCCTTAGACTATTTTAAGACAATTGAAAAAGGATTATAGTCAATTAGCTCACTAATTAATGGGTAACAATACTATGGTTGTTACAAGAGGGGGGGGCCCTTACAACAGCCAAGGAAGGGAGGTGCCGAAACTAGGCATGCGAGCGAGGAGAGAGAGGAAAGAATTAGGAAAATAGAAAATAAGAAATACATGTTTATTTCTCTTATAGGAAAATAGAAAATAAGAAATAAATATTTATTTCTCTTATAATTTCCGATTTATTAAAAATTCAGATTTGACAAACGAGCTTCGAAAAATCCCAAAAATTCACCCATAGTTAATTAGAGGGTGAGGAATCCAACGGAAAAGTCAGATTTTGATTCTGACAATTATTTAATTATTCTATTTTTTGATGCATTTAATTATATTAAAATATTCGCAAAAATCCGATGAGTTCCAAATGCATCCAAAATATCACATCTAGCTAATTTGGGGGTGACGATCACAACGGCGAAGTTAGATTTTGATTTCAATATCAAATTAAATACCTCAATTTTCTAATTAAATAAATATTAAAATAATCCAAAATATTTGATTGAGCTCCAAATTGCTCCAAATCTTTAAGGATTGTTCTAATAACTAGATGAACTTAACGGAATGATATTTAAGATACGATTAAGCTGGGTAACAACATTGAGTTGTTACCATCACACCCCAACATTTCAATTCTTGCTCGTCCTCAAGTAAGCTCACAAATGATTTTCTGAATTTTAGTTTATGGATGGAATGTGGAATGTCATTGTGAAATATTTTAGTCACTGAGTACTGCTCTAAGTTAAAGTGACTTTAAAATTCCAACCTCTACTACCCTTCTCAATCAAGCTCCAAATTCTAGTTACAATCTAGTTCAAATCTCAAATGTTCATGCTTATGTCTTCATTATGGGGGGGCGAGTAATTACCTTAGGAATTTCAAACTTTATCTAAGCATTTGGAGAGTGATTAGAGTGTTGTGCCATGTGTGCCCCTTCTCATGATTCACAAGGAATATTTATATTTTTAGGAAATATAGTTTTCTTCATCCTAAATTCACAATTTTTCACTTTGGGAGAGATAATTTTCATCATCCCTACTTTTCTATTTTTGAAATTTTAGCTTAAAGGAGAGATATTTTTCTTCATCCCTTAATTTAGTTTCTTGTGGTCATTAAGTCCTACAGGAGCCTAACACACTCATTTGTTCCCTCACAACTTGCCATATACTAGTTTTAATTTCCTAAGTTTCCTCATCCCCACATTTAAACCTAAGCACATGTTCATTTCAATTTGTTGGAAACTGAATCTCACTAGAGCCCTTTACTTAATTAGAAGATGCAGGATTGTAATTTTGATTTATCACATTAAGTTTAAGCATGCTAGTGTCTTTAATATTACACATTTAAATTTATTATTGAATCCATGAAGTAATAATGTTCAGAAAATTCAATTCTTAAACACAATCACAGCTGGAGACAACGTTGGAGACTAATACATGCCAAGAATTACTTGACTCCATTAGGAGTGCTCGAGGAATGTTTGCCAGGTTACTTCTCCATCTCGCATCAGCACGAATGATCTCACTTGTAATGCTGCTGGGTCATACTAGGAGGTTATAAGTTGGAGGTAAGAACAGTCATCTACCTCTCTTAACAAATAAAAGATTTCAATTTCCTGCTCCCAAACTTCACGCACTTACCCCTCAAAAAAATTTTATGCCCTACCATGTTGGTAGCGTTGGCATAAACCTCATGCACAATGGAGGGGTAAGTTGGGTGTGTCGGTCTCACCAAGTGCTTCCATCCCCTGTTCATGACTTGATTAGGGTTCACAAGGTTTGGGAGCTCAAATTCCCATTCTGGATTAATTTTTGCTTCGATATCACTTGGTTGAAGCATTATTCTGCTTCAACCGAAGTAAACTTTTTCTTGTTATAAGCCCCACCAGCTATGGGGGCAGCGATTCCCTTGCTTGTTGTCGACTTCTTCCCATATGACATTCTCTTTTAATGGTTTGAAAGAAGGAGAGTTTTGAGAGAAATGAGAATGTGTTTGCAGTTGGTAAGAAGTTAAGGCTGAAGTGCTTGAATCTCAAGAGGTGCAGCCTCACACTCCTCTCTCACAGCCTTATATAACAATGAGAAGAGAAAATTTTGGATACTTAGATTAATTAATCACACTTATGGCACTTGAATTTATGGTCAAAGCTAGTCTTAATTCATGTCATAAGTGTGATTCAAGTTTCAGTCAAAAAGATGGAAAAATACAGCTTTTCTAGCACTTAATTTTTAATTTTGGAGTCCCTAGGCGCGTTGTAATGTCCTTAACTGCCTTGGGAATCAAAGGTAGTATATTTCAGCTTCAGTTGGACACCTTGCTCAGAAGCACTGTAGTGCGCCACGACACGCTGTGGCACCTTGGGACAAATTTTGTGCAGTGTAATACGTCTGCTAAAGCGCGTTGTGACGGATAAATCCACGGCGGCGCGCTGTTGTGGATAAATCTGCTGTGCATGCTGTAGCGAGCTTCTGAGCAGAAATTTTTTTAGTGTTTAAATTTAATCCAGAATTTTTCCACAGTGAAGGTTTTGGTTGTTTATTATTATTAAACTACTCATAAGTGCAAAAATCAAATAAAACAGAATTTTGGGTTGCCTCCTAAAAAGTGCTTGGTTTAATGCCATCAGCCCGACACATTTAGAATCAAATTTGATATAAATTCAGGGGTGATTTCTTCATCCATATTTTAGATTTATTTGAGTGAGCACTGACGAAAGTTGGGCTCAAACTCATGATTTCATCATTGGCTTTCTTTTTTACCCCGTTTTTTATAATTAAAAGGGAAGCTCTTTTTTTCTTTTTCTTCCCTCTCCTCATTGTTTTTCTTTTTCTCTCCCTTTTTGTCACTTCCTCCTGATGAGGCATCTAAGTGACTAGCAAAATTAGCTTTGCTCACAATCTTCCCCTTACATTCCAGCTTAACGTTAGCTTTTTTCCAATTAGCCTTTGTAATTTTTTCTTTAAATAAAGAATGCATCAGATCTATAATTTCTTCCAAGCCATTCACTCTTATAGTCATCAGTCCTTTTTCTACATCAACTATCACTCTATATCTGGTAAAGAATGGTCTCCCAAAAATTGCAGTGGATTTTTCACTCTATTTGTCTCATTCACACACAACAAAGTCTGTAGGAATCACAAAACTTCCTATTCCTACTTGAACATTCCTCACAATTCCAAGGGGAGTTTGAGACTCTAGATTAGCAAATTCTAGAATTATGGGCATTTCTTCCATCCCCCTTACTCCTAGTTGAGTGTATATGTGTAATGGAATAACATTGATAGAAGCCCCTAGATCACACAAAGGATCTAAAAGAACTTCACCCTCAATGATACAAGGAATGTTCATTCTTCTAGGGTCCGCTCTCTTAATTGCTGTTCTATCTCCTTTAATATTACCAACCAAATATATATTACTGATGTTATTTTTAGTAACCAACCAAATGTATGTTACTGATATTATTTTTTTGTAACCAACTAAATGTATGTTACTGATGTCTGTTCCCAATAACCAACAAAGCATAATAGGATATTGGTTTCGTACAATCAACTAAACATGAAGCATTGTTGGTTCGTTCAACCAACCAAACATAACATGATGTTGTTTTCATTCAACCAACAAAGTATCAATATGAATTAGGTTCGAAGCCATTCTAAGCAACAAATAAAAGTGTACAAGTGAAAAAAAAAGTAATATATACTCGATACCGCTTCCTCTAAGTGTTCAATAGTCAAATAATGATCATATCTACATAATGTTGGCATTTAGTTATTTTTTAAACATGAATTATTTAGTTACCCTTTTATTCTTTTTGTAAAAATTAATAATAAAATATTTATTATATGAGAATATAATAAAATAACAATAATATAATAATAGTTTGATAAAAAAAATAAAAATAAGAATTATGGCTAATTCTAAGTTTTAAATATAATTATAAGTGCTAATTATGTCAATTGGAGTTAACCTCTAAGACCTAGTCCAAATCAGGAGTCAAATGGATCAAATCCTGATTTCTGGAAATTCGGAAACCCTAAAATTTGACCTATCTAAATTGACCTTAGATCATAAAACGGACACCACCATTGCGTTTATCGACCCCAAATTAGCTTGGGGTGAAGTTTTCGTGTCGATCGGAAGTCGTCGAAATTTCGACGAATATTTTAATAATAAAAATACCCCGGAAATCGAGGAATCAAATTACTCGTCGGATCAAAAATTTGACCTCTCCATTGCATTCCTCACCCCTCAATTAGCTAGGAAAAATATGTTCAAAAATATTTTTGAAAAAAATAAATAAATAAAATAATATTTTAATACTTAACGGCGTACCGTTAAGTATTTAACCGGCCGTTAACTGTAGCTAACGGCGCCGTCTATCCAGACGGCGTCATCGCGACCGTTGGATCCAATCCGGATCCAATGGCTGTGGAGCCGTCGTCCTCGACGGCTCCGTCCGCGCGACACGCAGCGCGCTCTGCCTCCCCGCCTGGCCAACCGGCAGCCTCCCCAGCCTCGTCGAGGTCACCGGCACCTCCTATAAGACCTCGACCACCTTCTGGGCTCCGGGTTTGCAAAAATCGGAGCCCGAACCGACCGTCGACCGAGCCGAGCCGTCCCGTAGCCGCGAGCCGTTGAATTCCAGGTACTGGATCTCCTCCATTTCAACTCCGTTTCCTTCAATTATTGTTCATATAACTATTGCATGTGCTGGATTAACGATCGAACGGTTCCGATCGGGGCGAGCCTGGCCGGATCGTTGGGATTTAGGATCGAGTCCACAGTAGAAACAGTTAGGTTTCCGAACGCCGAACCCTAGGAATTAGGGTTCCATTTTGCCGGCGATCCCGGCTACCTCCGGCGAAGGTCCGCCCACCGACGTGTAGGCCTCGTCGAGGGCTACCGTCGGCCGTGCGGGCCGAGGTGGTCCGGCGCTGGGAAGGCCGGCAAAAGCCGTGCCCTAGCCCGGCGCCCTTGGGCGTCTCCGCGAGGGAGACGAAGTGCAGGTCGGGCCGGGTCGCCCCGAGCCCGACCCGATAGCGTCGGGTCCGTGTAAGCCGCGGGTGGGGCCCACTGCTCCACATGGCAGCCTCCGGGCCCGCCACGTGTCCCGTGGGGCCCACACGCCGAGCCCGCGACCCCTCGGCTTCGGCCGTGGGGCCCATCAGGCCATGTGGCAGCCACTAGGCACGCCACGTGGCAGGTGGGAACCACTGCCCGAGCCCCGCGACTCTTCGGCTTCGGCTGTGGGGCCCACGGTGCCACGTGGCAGCCAACCGGTATGCCACGTGTCACATGGGGCCCACAGCCCAAGCCCGCGTGGCTTTTCGGCTCCCTGTGGGGCCCACAGTACCACGTGGCAGCCTCTGTGCCTACCGCGTGTCAAGTGGGACCCACTGCCCGGCACCCGAGCCGTTTCGCCTCCTTGTGGGGCCCATAGTGCCACGTGGCAGCCTCTAGCAGTGCCACGTGTCAAGTGGGGCCCACTGACCAGTCACTCGAGCTGACTCAGCCTCCCTGTGGGGCCTATAGTGCCACGTGGCAGCCTCTGGCGATGCCACGTGTTAAGTGGGGCCCACTGACTATTAATTAAAATTAGCAAATTACTGTTAGCTTAATTAAATGTAATTAGTGATTAATTAAATTAGGGTTAGTGTTAATTACTTTTGAACAGTAACTTTTAATAATTAAATTAACTAAATTTACTAATTAAGAGATTAATTAGGGTTAATTAAATATTAATTTAACCTTAACAATAATTAGAATAATTAATTATTATTAAATAGTAAGATATAATTAATTATTCTTAATTAAGTATTAACAAGTAATTAGTACTAATGAGTTTGCTACAATAAAATAATATTAAATATAATTTAATTAATTAATTAATTAATTAATTAATGTTAAATAATAATTAAGCTTAATTAATTACAGATTAATTGAAAATTAATAAATTCAAAAACCATATAAATAAACTTTATGAATGAACAGTAAAATCATTTAATTTGAATAAATGAATAGTAAATTAATTCAAATTATATTTTTGAATAATAATCTTAAAAGTTTAATAACTTTTTATAGGATGATCCAAACATAGCCAATATAGTCTCAAAATACTCAGAAAAATATAATGAATCAAATAACGTAATGTAAAAATTTATTTCATGGTATATATAACGAGGTAACATTTTAGGACCTCTTTAGAGCCTCATAACTTTTTACCCCATTATCAGAACATAGTCAATATGGGTCTTAAAATGCTCAGGAGAGCGGCCCCATCACTGTAGTAGTATTAGTTTTCTTGTTTGGGCATCAGGACAAAAAGTCAACTCTAGAATTCTTAGTGAAAAATGACCAAAATGTCCTTAGACTTTAAACAGCCATAACTTAGTCAAATCAACTCCAAATTGGAAAATTCAAGATGCTAACTAGCTTAGAATTTCAATGTCATTGATAAACTAAAATAATATTTAGAATTTGAACCCTAGAAATTTAGGTAAATGACCAAATTACCCCTAGCCTTATTTTGGTCATAACTTGACCGTTTGGAGTCCAAATTAGGCATACTTACTGTCTATCTTCAAGTTAGACAGTAAGGAATCAGTTGGAATTAAAGAAATTTAATTTTGACTCCTAAGAGAAAAGTTGACTTTTTGACCCTTAAAGTAGGGGCAAAATGGTCATTTTGCCCTAAGATTGGATTAAGTACCCCTAACCTTTATTTAACATCCCAAAATACTAAAACTAATACTATTATCATCTTAGTGATATTTAAGTGAGTGAAATCAACTCTTAAGTCAGACTCCTGAATTCTTCTAAGTCTTTAGCACCACACCTTAAGGACATTTCCTGAGACTAGGACTAGATCATAAGTTAGAGTTCATTCATTGGAAAAATTGGGTTACCCAATGGGTGAAACCTTGCTTTTAGTAGTTTCTAGACTTTCTCTATTTTACACTCGTTCTGATTATTTTATCTTTTAACTTTAGATTTAGGATAAAAGATCCATCCTATTAAGTTTGATTACTTAATATGATTTGCCTTAACTAGTAGATCACTTATATAATAAAACTTAGAACTTAGGTCTTATCCTTTTTAGATTATGTGATTAAACCTAAATCTCGTAGTATTTAATCCATAATATACAGGTTTAGAAGATCTTGATCAGATCTTAGCTAGAACGTCTAAATTCACAAAACTATGACGTATGATTTATAGATTTAACTTATAGCCGTCTATCTGATTGAACTAGATTAGAACCTGATTAGTTCTAATCCTTTTTAACTTATAAGGACGAATTTCTAAGTTACACTCGATAGTAGGAAGATGGTGATTCTGAACTTATGTAACTTGGAATAGTTAGAATGGTTAAGTAGAAAACAAATAATATCACCTTATTTAGTAGAGTCCCTTACTTCTATTTGATACTTTGTTACTATGTGTTCTTTGTATTTTTATGCCTTAATCCCTTGAGCATAGTATATAAGATTATTGATGCATGAATAAAACATTAGGAAAATATGGAGACTCCTTAGATTCTTTGTGAAAATATTAAAGTGATTAATGAAAAGATGATAGTTATATGAGCTGCCTCTCATATATGTCCTTATCGCCTAGCCTCCTTATGTCGCTAGGGAAATGACCTGTTTTGTTGTGTGCCTAGTTTACTAGCCTCCTTATGTCGCTAGGGGTACACCGTTGGTGCCTTAGCCGTACTGGTGTTAAGGTTGCCTTGTATGCTTAGTTTACTAGCCTCCTTATGTCGCTAGTGGCACACAGTTCGCACCTTAGCTGTACTGGTGCTAAGACCCTTCGCTTGCTTTGTGTGCTTATTTGCCTAGCCTCCTTATGTCGCTAGGGGTACATAATTTTATGACTTAGTCATGATGGTGCTAAGCTTCTTTAATATTCGATGGGCTAGATTAGCTATTTTCTGTATGGCAATCGATGCACGGATATTATTATGCAGTTGATGTTTGGTTACCTTTCAGTATTCTTATTCAGTCAGCTATTTCTTTGTACTGATTTTATATATATTTAGGATGTTAGAATCTTGCTGCTATTTATATGTACCACTGCTGAGTTCTTTTATTTAATTAGCATGTTTCTTTTGATCACCAGCATGTTTAGGATGTAGTATTTTTTTTACTGCACTTATTTGCTTATGTATATTTATGTCTTACCTTGTTTAGCTCTCATGTAAGGCATGTCTTAGCCTCTACTTTGCTTAAGTTATAAATGATGATTTATAGCTTTTCCTTTTCTTTTGTACTGCTTGCTGCTCCTTTATATACATTGTTGCTTAGAAGTCGTAGAATGGTGATATTACACAACTCATAAAACTTATCAGCTTAAAAATGTACTTAGACAATTGTCTAACCAAATTTTTCTTTATTTTGGCTGGGGCCCTACATTGTGAAATCGACAATGGCAGATCCTCTTCAGTTAGATGAGCAGGAGTTAGGAGTGGAGCCGTACACAGAGGAGGAGCCCGTGGAAGAAGCCGCTGTTTAGCATTTATTTTATATGTGATGATGAGAGTATTTGCGCATTCTTTTATTTAAACTGTTAAATGATGTAATAATACACGTACTGTTGACTGCGTATTTAGATTTTATACTTATGTTCTGAGATATGTTTTCTTATACTTATGTTGTGATGTTTGGATGTTGTTATTGAAAATTGCTTCCGCACTCTGTATGCTTACTTGGATAGTGACTGTCTGTTGATTTTATGCTTACTCCTTCCCTTATTAAGTAGATTGTAGATTTCTTCCTAATCCAATTATAAGTGAAGGGTTAACTAGAGTGAAACACCACCCCTTAACTTAATTCTTGTGGATTAAGGGGTGGGTCGCCACATGACGACCCTTTTCTAGCAACAACCATTATTCTTCGACTTCTTCCATTATTTCTTCTTCTTAGATTTTCACGTTGGAGGGTAAGTGCTTCATCCATCTATGACTTTGTAGGCTCATTGTCTCTTTGTGGAAGTTCATAATTTAATAATGTTTGTTGTCACTTTATCAACTTCAAGGTCTCTTTGCCATGAATGAGCGTTATGGCAAAATTTTCGTACTCATTCGGAAGCGATTTCAATAGAAAAAATATAGTGTCTTCATCACAGTTTAGAGCTTAGTGAATTCATAATATAATGCTGTCATATGTTTTCGTTCAAGTTTTTATTTTTTTGAAAATTTCATATATTGTTAGACAACTTTTAAGAAGCATTTTTGCAAAATTAATCCAAAAGTTTTTAAAAATTATAGGCTATTTCTTAAAGAGAAAATAAGATATGAATAATTAAAAAATATCATGCGAAGACAAACAACATGTCCCAAATATTTTATTTATATAATATTCATTTTAAAAATATATAATTTAATAAAAAAATTCAAAAAAATACTTAAAAAACAATTCAAGTGAACATATGATAAATGCAAAAATTTATAAGAAATAAAAAAAAGGCAAAGCCTATAATTTCCATGCCCGAATTTCAACCCAAGAATAACAAAGAAAAACAAGTAAACCACGTGCATAATCTTCAAGCAAAACGACAAAAAAAAATAAAATTTTGTGGCCGAGACCAGAATTAAAAAGCAGCGATCATTACTAAATTAAACCTCATTAACAAATTAGAAGATATTTAATATATATACACGTAAAAAAGAGTTTTGCTATATAACTCTCATATATCTCCTAAAAAGTAATTTAGAGAATATTTTGATAGAGAACCACCTTCCATTATATTCGTGTTAAACAATTTATTCATTAGAAACACCTTGTTATATGTTGAGTGTGTCTTGTATGTATCATTGTGAGGGCATTCATAAGATCCACCACTGTGTTCTCGATAATAATGTTGAAAGCCACTGATGAGGCCAAAAATAGTATGACCAAGCTCAGCACAGTCCTATCAAGTATCATTCAATCTTCATTGCTCATATCTGTTAGATTCTCCTCCACACATTTTGGTGGCCAACAAAGCTTCTTATAATAGAGGAGATCCTTAATCTGCATCCTCTATAGTTTTCATCATTGAACTTCTCAATCTTGTATCTAGCATAGTTCATCATAGCTCCCAGCTTGAATGAATCACAACTATCGCTTTGATACAAGTTATTAAAATTCACCACCAAGGTGGTTGAAAGGTTTGGCACACTTGGAGGTGAGCAAAAGCAAGACTGATAAAATGTGGTAAGAAAGCATGAACAATCAAAACACACACTGCATAAGACACCAAATTTTATGTGGAAAACTTCAAGCCGAGAAAAATTCATGATGCCATACCTTGATGATCTCACTATGAATTGGATGAAAAATACCAACAAACACTCTCTTTGCATACAACACATCCTCATGTCCCAACCCTATGTTAATAATGATTATTTCTAGACCTTGGGTACCTGCCATTCTCAAATAAGTGGCCATGAAAGCAAATAGTAGTTTTCGAGTTCTGAACATCCCTCTCTAATGCATCATGGAGTTGCACAAGTTTTCTCCATAGGAAGTCATAAATGCAACTTGCAGTTTTCGTGAGTTCTAAACATTCCCCTTAAATGCGTCTAAGAGTTAAAGGAGTTTTTCCATGAATTGTTATAAAAGCAACTTGCAATTTCATTGAAGCATTAGAGCTCCACCATGCGCAATAGTGAGAACTATAATTACCATGCGCAATAGTGAGAACTATAATTTCTCCAATGCACAGTGTCCTTTTTGCACGTCGAGTTTCCTGTCAATACTCATGTTGCGTTGTGTTGAGATCAATTCGTCGAAGAACACAACCCGTCATTGCTGAAGAACACAATTATAAATTCACATAAGCACAACACAAAACACTAATTTTTATGTGGTTCGGTGAGATTCGGTGAGATTTACTTACGTTCATGGGAAGAAAAATATGAGCATTTTACTAATGGAAGAAGAGAAAGAAGATAACACCAAAATTTTAGAGTTCTCAACTCTTTACCGGTGGTTGCTTTACAAAGAAAAAAAAATTATAGCAGCCTCCAAAGACGTAAATAACAACAAATTAATAACTCTAAAACATCTTAGGAATATTAGGGTCCAAATTTTTTCTCAAGACTATCATATTAAAATAGTTTAAGCATTATTCGATCCAAGAATGCGGTAAACCGTCTTCGATCCAAGAATGCGATAAACCGTCGACGGATGCCTCTCAAGTTTACAGCCTCCAAAAGCCTTCAAGCAGTGCACCGAGCTCCAACCTCTCGACCAAAATGACTGAAAAACAGTGACTCGGGCGCTTAGTCACACGCATCGGCCTAAATATCAACTTGTGTCCTTGAGCCCATTTTGCCGTCACAGTTACATTTTAAGCTTATAAAACTCTTCTAATCATCAAATATTATAGGTAAAAATCATCTTCTCTAATCAAATCATCTCGATACATTATATCTTTGTCATAATTTATAATGCTTACAAAATTTCAGGATTTATTTGTAAATACGTTGCTGCAATGCTCTCGTGTCACAACATCATTAAAATATTTAATCATGATATTTAACTCATAATAATTAAGATTTACAAATAAAAATCATGATTATAAATCAATTAAAATGAACAATAGGAAAAGCGTTAGAGTATTTAGTGAGATATTCAAGTATTTTCCTTAATTAATTCTTAGCTCTCATATTAAATATTATATTTACTTTGCTAACTACATATACTACAAAACCAATGTTCTCCTGTAACACATTTTTAAGATTAGGAATGCTATTTAGATCCGCTGATATGGCACCTAAAAAAGTCTATTCAATGAGATTTGAACATATTTCATTAGTATTTATTTATTTACCTTAAAATAATACAAATATTATTTTTAAAACTTGCCACGTCAACGGGTTTAAATAGTATTTCTCAATTAAGATTAGGAGATTAAGGTTAAGTCCGATGTATTAAAAAAGAATAAAATACATATTATATGCATATTGGCTCAGCGAACACAGATGGTTCGATGGGCGAATTCTCAGTATTCCTAAAGTGTCAACTATCGAAAAGTACACAAACCAATAGTTAGTCAAGTGATTCATTTCTCTAATCATCTTCGTTCATTCAGCAATACACGTCTGTTAACAGTTGTTTAACTTGGATACACTCATCATATTTTACTTAATAAGTTTGTATGATTAACTTTATAAATTTGTTCATTGGCTTAATGGGGGCAGATAATCTCAATTTTTAATTATTTTTTTTTTTTTTGAAGAAATGTAAATTGAAAGCATGAAGATTCTAGTTTGCATTCTTCTTTTCATGGAAGAGCTATTGTTTATTTTTCTACTCTGTTGAACTCTTAGCAATTGCAATTCTACCCCTCTCAACGTTAATTCTTCGGGTTATCATAATGACAGACGCAAAGAAGCCCATTTGATTGAAATAAATAAACATTGCTTCCCCGGGCTCGGATGGTTTCCCTTCTCTTTTTTACAAGTCATTCTTCAGTTCTTTGGTACTTGCAGAATGTCTATTTGGCTCCATCATTCTCTGATCACTCTTATTCCCAAAATAATCTTATTTGTGATGTATTGAGGTATGGTCTTAGATGAATCTTATCAACCTTAAATAATTGATCATATGCCTTATGGTGAGATAATCTAAGGAGACTTAGATTGAATTACCTATTTGTGGTAGCTAACCTAAATTGAATGACTTTTAAGTCACTTCTTTGGAGTCACTTGATTAGGACCCTTTTACAATGGAGAATGGATTCAATAGTTCTGAAACTCCATGATTACTAAACTAATTTGTTTAGAGCTATAGGTGATGAAATTATTAGTATTATCATGTGGAGATTGAGTGCATCTCCATAGAGCTAATTTGATTCAGTAGAATATGAATTTGGTTGATTCATCCTGAATGTAATTGTAGAGTTCCGGTCTTATCTTAGATTAATAGATAAATACATTTCACGATAAATTTCTCATTTATAAAGTATGTTATAAGTTGAGGATTCAATAGCTTAGTTTGAGAGAATAAACTGTAAGAAAATTATATCACTTATCTTTGTGTATATCGATAACTGTATTTAAACAAACTAAGTATTTCAAATTATCTTTCATAGAAACATACTAAATATGTATATATACACTTAACATGTGGAAATTTAGGAAAATATAAAAGTATAGCTTTAAATAATACTAATTTCAGTCAAGTGAATATAGATTCAGGTAAAGTACGTGATTTAGTGTTCTGATTTATATAAGCATTTTGAAGTAAATGTGCATATTAGAAAATATATGTTAAGTAGTCAGGTAATAAGAAGAGATGTTTACTTATGTTTTCTTTTAATTTTTAGTGTTTTTACCTCATTTAACATGAATTACATAAGCATAAACATCAAGATCATTTGTGAACTACAAAATGCAATGTGCATCAAGATTGAGTAGGAACTACATGATACAACGGACATCATGATATATAAGATTTCTTTGGATGCAGTGTCTCATCAAATGCATATTTCAGCAGAAATTCAATGGCATATTCAGATATACATACAATGACATATAATATAGTTTTGTATTAGTTTGTTTCAATTATTATTTCTTTTCAACATATTTACTCTCAACATTTTGTTTAGTTACAGTATTTTTTCTTTCAGTTTCAGTGTTCAGACTTATAGTTTTTTGCATTTTAGTTTTTATTTTTATTGAATGTTAAGCAAAATCTCTTAAATGTGATAAGAATACTAACTGCAGTCTAAAATATATTTAGACTTATTATCTAACAAGATTTTCTCTTTTTTGGCTAGAGCGCTGACATTGTGAAACCGACAATATTAGTGTGGCGCCCCGCTCCCTAATCCCACAATCATTAAGCTAAGGAGCGGAGGGTCACTTGTGCAAATCCTTCTCTTATCATTGGATTTGGTAAGATCCACAATTCACTAATAAGGGGAGGACGAGGACGTGCACAGAATATCTGAGGGGATCAGTCACTAAATCTGACATACATACAGAGTGCGGAAGCTAAATGAAGTAAATAGTATATCCATTCATCATGCATCGCATAAGAAACAATAATAAGATAGCTCAGAAAATAATAAAGTGCATAAGGTAAATCACAGTCACAGTTCCTGTATTATTACAACATTAAATCAGTAGTTTTAAAGACTGAAAATAAAGCACTCATCCTCACAAGAAGCTAAGAAACTAAACGGTATCCGGCTTTCCTAACTGAAGCTCCTCCTCTAAGCAAGGGACCTCTGCTTCAGCACCTAGCTCCTCAAACCTATCTGAATCTGACATTACTGGTTTCATAATGCCAGGGCCCTAGCCAATAAAAGAAAAATCTTGTTAGACAATTGTCTAAGTACATTCTAGGCTGAATATTTTATATGTGTTATTAATATCACAATTTTAACTTAAGCAAACAAAAAGGTAAACTAAAGCAGTAGGAGCAGTAAGCGTACAGGGAACAGGATAAGTTATAAACACATCATTTATAACTAAACAACAAATGAGGCTAAGGCACACCTCAACAACTAAGCAAAAAAAGGGCATATGCATATATATACTACAGTAAGTAAAAGTGCTGAAAGTAAAGTCTAATCCTAAACATGCTGATGATCGTATGACATATGCTGATTAAAGGCAAAAAATTTGAACATGGTATATATAGTAAGCAGTAAAGTCTAACATCCTATAAATACGTACAACTAAGCAAGTAAGTAAAAAAATATAGCTGACTGAAATATGCATCAAAATATAGTACACAGTAAGCTGAAAACTGAAACATGTATATAAAAAAACTACCATATCAGAAAGATGGCCATAGGGCCGGTGAAATCCCCAAAGCCTTTCTGGGCTTGGGCATACAGAAATTCCGATAGCCTTTCTGAGCTAGGGCAGACATAATCCAGTAGCAGAACTAAGGAGGCAGTAAATATAAATACAGAATCTTTTAGTTATTTTACTTTGTTTCTGTGGACACATTTCAAAAATAGCTGAGGAGTCAAGCACGTCTGCAAGACTACGCGGGTTTCATACTTAACACGCTCTCCTCAATGAGAATGTTAAGCCTCCTTATTACTCCTTACCTCGTCCAATAGGGTAAATGTGCACTAGAATCCTCCCAGAGACTAAACCCAAAGGCAACTGTTATCCTAATTATTCTAAATTTTTATTTCATGCACAAAGTTGTCTTATATGATATGAACAAGGAATTTAAGCACAAAATATACGGAATGCGTAGTAACAAAAATAAATCAAGTAAGCAAGGGACTCTTCTATACATTGTGACACTGTTGTTATCTAATTTAACCATTCTAACTACTCTAAGTTACACAAGTTTAGGATCTCCAATTCCTACTATCGAGTGTAACTTAGAAGTACGGCCTTATAAGTTAAAAGGATTAGAACTAATCAAGTTCTAATCTAATTCAATCAAACACGATTATAAATTCAATCAATAAATCATACATCCTAGTTTTATGAATTTAGACATTCTATCTAAGATCTGATCAAGATCTACTAGACTATGGATTATGGATTAAACATTATGAGATTGAGCTTAATCACATAATCCAAAAAGGTTAAGATATAAGGTCTAGGTTTCAGTTTAAAAGTGATCTATTGATTAAGGTAGATCCTATTAAGCAAATCACACTTAATAGGATGAATCTCCTTATCCTAAATCTATAGTTAAAAGATAAAATAATCAAAATAAGTTGTAAAATTTTTAGAAACTAATAAAGTCAAGGATTCATTTATTGGATAACCCACTTATCCAATGAATAAAATCTAACATATGAGCTAGTTCTAATCTTAGGAGTAGTCCTAATATGAGGTGAAAGATCTTAAGGGAAAGACTTAGAGAATTTTGGGGAATCTTACTAAGTTGACCTAATGAATGATTTTTCTCACTTAAAGGATACTAATATAGTCCAAATACTAATTTTAATAGTTTGAAACATAATTTAGAGGTTAATGACACTTAACCTAAATTTTGGGCAAAATGACCATTTTGCCCCTAACTAAGGGTCAAGAAAGTCAACTTTGGATTTAAAGCTCCAAATTGGGATTTCTTGCTGTCAAAAGATTTCTTACTATCTAACATGAAGATAGACAATAGGTACACTAAATTTGGGTAAGAAATGGGTCCTGCAGGTCCAATCTAAGGTTTTTAACCTAAGGGCAATTTTGTAATTTGCACTTAATGAAATCTAAATTTTTATACAGTTTACTGTTAGTCACTGTTCAAAGATTTCATAGAGTCCAAGAACACTAAATTCTGAGATGTACTTTAATAAAATAGGTAATTTTCTAAGTTATAGTTATAGTCATTTGAATTTCTAAGGGTAAATAGGTAATTTTTTAAGTTAAGAGGGGGCCAAAAAGCTAACTCTTCCATTTGGTATTCAAATTTAGTAAACTTAGTGACTATAGCTTCCCTATAGCACCCTAAGTACTTTAACAGGGAGTAGACCCAAATTGGACTTTAAATGGTCAAGTTATGACTTAACTAAGGTTAGGGGTATTTTGGTCATTTCTCCTAATTTTCTAAGATTCAAAACGTAATATTATTTTTGATTATTGTTAGCACTAAAAATTCTAAGGTATTCAGTAATTTGCATAATGCATTTTAGGTACAAGGTAGGTTTTAATAACTTATTAAAAATGACAAGGTTTTCAAACTTAATTTTCATATAGAATTTTATGCAATGTTCAATGTTCAATTTTAACTAAAATAGATTCAAAATTAGTATAACTTAGCCCCACTAGGGTCCTAGGGGTCTTAAAATGTCAAAACAGTTGAGTTTTGGCCATTTCAGTCGAAACTGGGCAGTTTTACAAAAATCTGGGCAGTTTTCTGAAGTTTCTGGAAATTTTGCAAATTTGGGCGCTGCAGTGCGCTGAGCGCTTTCCGCGTGACAGCGCGCGATAGCGCCTTTGCGTTGCGGCTTGCTACGGTCCGCTGTAACCCACTGCAGCGTGCTATGGCGCGCTGTAGCGGTTCATTTTGCAAAACCAATGTTTAATTACTTTCATTAACTGAGTTTATAAATTTCGCGAAACTACCGCTGCAGACCACTGCAGCGCGCGACCGCACGCTTTAGCGGTCCATCTTGCAAATCTACTATTCAATTAATTTATTTTCACATTTTCTAAAGTTCTGAATTTTCTCTATAGTCCGTTGCAGTGCTCTATAGCGCGCTGTAGCGACCCATTTTACAATTTACTGTTCAATTAAATTTAAGGCCGTTTTCCTAAGTTCTGAAATGCCGCTGCAGACCGCTGCAGCGCGCGACCACGCGCTGTAGCGGTCCATTTCACAAATTTACTATTCAATTAGTTCAAATGCATTTTTATTCATTTTCCCTAAGTTTTTACGCCCGCGACCAACCGCTGCGACCCGCTACAGCGCGCTGTAGCGGCAGAAGGTGATTTCGCCAGGTGCGAAACCCGTGTAGGCCATTTTTCGAGCTTAATTACTCTCAATCCATAGAGTTTCATGAGCGGTGCCATATATCAATGAAAATGTATTTTTGATACCTTTCCATCGACACCAAAATTGGCACGAACGGAGCATCCTAGCTATACTAAAAATATAGATAAATGACATGGTGTACATAATACAAGAAAAACATAGTATTTTTCTATGATGCTTTCAAGAGCCTTAATAGCTTGCATACTTAAACATGGTTATCTAGAGATGTATCCAAGCATTATAGCCATATGAAGAAGGCAAAAGAGAGGGGTAAAGAGGTATCTTAGTCCTTGTAAGGGGGTGGAGGAAGAAGTGAGAACCTTTGTTTTCTTCAAAGCCTTGGAGGGTGAGCTGAACTCCTTCTTTTTCAATGCTAGATCATCAATGGAGGAGGGAAGTAATGCGGTTTTTTAGCAAACCAAAAGAGGAAAGCTGAGCTCCTCTTTTAAAGAGGAGACCTCATGATGAGCCTAAGGGATAGGTCATTATGAGGTCTAGGGAGAGGGAGGAGGAGAGAGAAAGAGGGAGGAGGTGATGCCATTAAAAATTTGCTAAAGAGGCATGGGCGCCAGCTGAGTTGATGGCCAGCGGCAAATGGAAATTAAAAGAATTGGGAAATTGCAGATAGGGGACTCAAAGATTGCTTAATTCTGCATTTATTTTCCCTAATTTATTTAAAAATTCAGATTTATGAAATGTGCACCGAAAAATCTAAAAAATTCACCCCTAGCTAATTTGAGGGTGAGGAATCCAACGGCGAAGTCAGAATTCGATTCCGACGACTATTTAATTATTCTATTTTTCGATGCATTTAATTATATTAAAATATTCGTGAAAATCCGACGACTTCCAAACGCGTCCAAAACATCACCCCTAGCTAATTTATGGGTGATGATCGCAACGGCGAAGTCGGATTTCGATTTCGAGGTCAAAATAAATACCTCAATTTTTTAATTAATTTAATATTAAAATAATCCAAAATATTGGATTTAGCTCTGAATAACTTCAAACCTTCAGGGTTTGGTTCTAAAAATTAGATGAAATTAACAGAATAATAATTGAGGTTTGATTGGGCTCAAATTAAGATGGGTAACAACCTTAAGTTGTTACAGTTAGATCCTGAGCAGTTGGTGGAAGCTTTGGAGGCATCTCAAAAGATTCAGGAGGAGCAAGAAGAGTAGTAGCCAGCATAACTTTTACTTACTTGCTTAGTTTACTTTTCTGGTGTAAGATGAAAGATTTTTACTGGTCATTTTATTTTAAGCTATGGTTTGTAATAATTAATTATAGGTGTATTTTTCTTTTTTTCTGAAACAAATATTTTTACTTAGCTCCTGTGATAAATGTTATATATTAATACAAAAACTTCCGCCCTCTGTAATTACTACTATTTATACTTAGTATTACGATGCGATCAGTAGGAAACTCTTATGAAATGCTCATATACATTGGATATATCCTTATTATCCTTCCTAAAGACAATGTGTATGAGTACCTTAACTAATACTTAAGATAAGAATACTACACTTATTTTAAGAATTAGTGTTCATCAATAAGTCAGATTAGGAAAAGTTCATCCTTTCCGAGTAGCGCACCATTCCGTCGCCATTTATGCTGCCATTATATTTCTATTGTGTGTGGCGACGACGATAATAAGATAAGAATACTACTTGAGTGCATGTTAGAGTCATCTCTTGTACAATACATATGAGAGCTGAGGTGGGGAATTTGTTAATTTTTTTCAAAACGAAAGAAGAGAAGAAGCCAAGTGACGATAATACGGTGTTTCGTAATCGATGATAGTTTAAGAGGGAATAATGATTTTTAGTAACTACAATAGTTGGTTAATTTAATTGACAAAAATGTAAATTGTCATAATGGCTATTAATAAAAAAAAAAAGAAAAAAAGAGGAAAGTTGTTGTACATGGAAATTGTGATTCTCTTGAACGTGCTCAGCACTTTTTCCTAATATTATAATCATTCTCATCAAATATTGAAATTCTTCTAATCTTAAATGTAGGTATTTTAGATTGAACCACGTAAGTTCTATTGCTTCTTTTAGCGATCACAATCACAGCATGCCGCAGTGATAAATCCCAAATCTCATGCTTGAAAAGGTACCATGAAGAACCCAGCTTCGCTTTACTTGGTGGAACTTCATACCTTTCTACTACGAGATTGTCAAAATCCATCTTTTTCTGCCTGCTCATGCTGCTCTGCTATAATAGCATTTTCAAACTCCGGCACAATAAAAAAAGCCAAATAAAAAATTAAAAAAATGCCCCTGGCTCCGATTCATCCCTTCCGCTCTCAACCGACTTTTCTTTCCACAAAACTATACTTTTCTAGGCAACAAAATTCCATTTTTCCCACTATAAAAGGGCGCTCAACGCATGAGCAAAGAAAACAAAATTCCATTTTCCCCCACCCATTCCTGAAGCCTGCCTTCATGTCCACCTTACTTGATACCTGCGACCCTCCATTCCAGCAAAGATACAGTTCTCTCTTCTCCTCTCAGATAAAATTGCAACCAATTCAGAGGAACCACGAGAACAGAGCCACAGAGCAATGCGAGCTCCCATTGATAGATTTGCGCCGCTTAGAAAATGACAGAAAAGCCTGCGTTGGGGAGATAGGCAGGGCTTCCTCAGAGTGGGGATTCTTCCAAGTCACAAACCACGGAATCAGCCCCGAGCTTCTCCAGTCCATCAAAAAGGAACAGACAAAGCTGTTCCACATTCCCTTCGAGAAGAAAGCTGCATCCAGAGCCTTCGACCAATCCTACCGATGGGGAAATCCCACCGCAACATCTCTGGACCAATTCTCCTGGTCAGAATCCTTCCACGTTCCCCTATCCAATCTCTTTCAAAAAGACCACGCCTTCGAAGATGAATTCATCTCATTGAGGTCTTTCCCTCTTTGCCTCATCCTAAAAACCAAACTTTATGCTAAATTTGTTATCTTTGGTTCTAGGGAGAAGATGGGGAAGCTGGCTAAGGCAATGTCAGGCTTAGCAAGGTTGCTGTCAGGGATTCTGGCGGAGAATCTGGGATGCTCTGTCGAAAGCTTTGCAGAGAAATGCGGTGAAAAAACCTGCTTTCTTCGATTAAACCGTTACCCTCCATGCCCTTTCTGGCACGAGACCTTCGGCCTCATGCCTCACACAGACAGCGACTTCCTCACAATTCTTCATCAGGACAACGTTGGCGGTCTTCAACTGATGAAGGACTCCAAATGGGTCTCCGTGAAGCCCAACCCGGATGCTCTGATCGTCAACATTGGGGATCTCTTTCAGGTAGGTACCTTCGCGGTATATTTAGATAAAGACTTCATCTTTTTACATTACTTTTTGTATGTATAAATCCCAATATAAATTGTGGTCTTTTGAATTGAAGGCATGGAGCAATGATGTGTACAAGAGCGTGGAGCACATGGTGATGACAAATGAGAAAGTGGAGAGATATTCCATTGCGTTCTTTCTCTGCCCTTCGTATGACTCCGTTGTGGGGAGCTGCGAGGAGCCCTCCCGATACAAGAAGTTTACTTTTGAGGAGTTCAGGAGGCAGGTGCAGGAGGATGTGAGGAGGACTGGGTATAAAGTCGGGCTTCACAGATTTCTTTTATGAATTCATACAGAGTTGCGGATTCTATATTTATTGCGAGTCTGCTAACAATATTTTGTTCTCAGCTTATTCGTCGAGGGTGGATTGACTGACCGTTCCTTACTAACCTTCTCTTTTCCGGCTTCTTTAGGAACCCATTCGAGTTTTGTAAGCTTTTCAATTTTTTTATAAAATGATGACTTGAAACCTTTTGCAGGTGCATTTGTCATAAGAGTTTTTTTTGTTTATTTTTAATCTTTTTGACTAAGGAAATGTCACATCACATAAAAGCTATTATATCATTGAAGTGATGACCTTTTTTTTCGCAAGTAAAATCATAATCATGATTTCAGTAACTAATCTCCATTATTATCAATTTAATATTAAATGTTTATGAGGCAAACATCATGGTTTAGATGCTTAATTAGCAATCTAATTCAGTTCACTTGGCTCATGCTAAACCAAACTTAAGACTACTTAATGAATACATCGCATAATAATCCTGTGTTATAATATAGGATTGCTTGATAATAAATGTAATTAAGTTTACTTAATTGTATTTAATACAGAACTCTGCTCCGCCTCTGTTTTACTTAACCAAACGAGCACAGAGAGAAGGTAATAATTCCAATCGTATTTGTTGGGAGAAGAAATTGTGCACTTCAAATTTGGTTAAAGATTAATGAAATAATTAATGCCTAAATGCTTTAAAACTAATGGAGCATATGCGTAATTACGATGCGCAATTGGTGGTCCCTTCCCGCACAACGCTCGGAACCGTTGTGGCCGGTCAACCGGTCAACCCATTATTTCATTTTTTTCTTAAAATAAACCATTTTTGCTTGAAATATTCTTCACCATAATTCATGCACTTACGCTCCCCAAATATCACCTAAAGCATCTAATATTAATAAAGTATTACTATATTTATACATTACTATACATCATAATATATAGTCAATTCAATATGTAAGTAAATAATCAGTTGAATATATTTTTTATGAGATCTATATATAAAAATAAAAATAAAAATTTTTTATTATATGAGATATTAAATACTTTTTGATATATATTCTTATGTAAACATAGCATTTTTCATATTAATAGAGAACCGTTGATTAAGTTAAACTATCTCAAGCTTCAATCAGCACTTCGTGCCGTGCCAAAGCCCGCCACATCTCGCTCTCTTTCGTGAGCTGTGATAAGAAATTTGATCTTTTTTATTACACTTTTATAATTTTCTTAAAATCTTTTTTTTCTTAAGATATAAAATAGTTTTTATCAATTAAAGTATGTAAGCAAACATTTTTGTATATTTGTTAGAAAAGCTAATTATTTTTTAACTAAATATTCAATGTTTATGGCTTTTAAAATAAATAAGACAAAAGAATGTGCTTTTAAGTGCTACAAAATTTATTTTGATTATAATTTCTTATGAAAATAAAATTTTTATATTTTTGAAAAATTTTTAACTAATTTTTTGGAGCTTCTATCCCAACTCTTTTTTCTAAATATGATAATATAAATATAAAATAATAATTAAAATATAATTAATTAGTTTTATAATTGATTAGCATATTACTTAATTAATATTTTTGTTTACAATTTATAAATTAAAGAATTAATTTATTTTTTAAGATATAATTGATGTAACATTATCACTAATAATATAATTTATTTTTATTTTTTCTTGTTTTCATATTTTATTTTTAGCATACTCAAAATATATAGTTCTTAATGTTAACTTAATATTTACATAAATTAATTTTATTCTCCCATAATCAAGTCTCAAAAAATAGATGAAATTTATAAAGATGAAATATATACAATTGGTTAATTTAAATATGCTTAATCTAACAGTATAAATATAAATTTATTAATAAATAACTCATACCTATGTACAATGATATTATGATATATATATTTATATACTAATTTTGTTACTTATTATTATTTCGTTTTGAAACTCATGATTTTATTACACTTTTATTTTATAAAAACACATTAAACTTATTTAAGATAATTAACTCTTACTATTTGATATATTATCAAAAATATGTAAGAAAATGGATTCCACATAGGTTTATGCTATAATATCTACATAATATATTTATATGTTTTTGGAGGTGGGGTATGAAAGGTCCCCGGTTTGTTAGATACACCATCATGTTAATGGCCTCAACTCATAACTGCTTTAGGAGACCAGCATGTAATTTTATGTTCTTGGCTCTTTCTGTGATTATTTTGTTCATCCATTCTGCAATACCATTTTACTATGGTGTTATTGGAATTATAAATTCTCTCTTGATACCTCTCAAAGCACATAATTCCTTGAACTCCCTATCATAGTATTCCCTACCAATATAAGATCTCAAGCACTTAAACTTAAATCATGTATTTTTCTCCACCAAAGCTAATCACTTTTCAAATACATCGGACACATCAGATTTATATTTTAAGAAGTAAATTAATACCTTCCTTGTATGATCATCAATGAACGTGATAAATATGTGTCTCCACTTATGGAAGAGGTAAGAGCTGGCCCCTATACGTCTGTATGCACCAACTCAAGTTTTATGTCTTTCAGCTCTATTCAAACTTTGGAAAATGAAACATTCTTTTGCTTTCCCAGCACACAATCTTCACAGAAATCCAAGTCTACTAATTTCAGTCCTTAAAGATTCCCCTTTGATTGTAGAGATTTCAAACCCCTTTCACTCATATGGCCAAGCCTCCGATGTCATAGACCTGCATCAACCAATTGGGCTGGCTAAGCTCCCAACACATTCCCAGAGTCAACGGAATCTGTCTAAGTCTACTGAAAATCTGTCCAACATTCCTCGAGCCCTCCTCACATACTTGAGTAGTGCTTGGCTGGTTTTCATCTTCAGCTTCATCATGCCAACGGGACACCTTAGCGAAGTGACCCGTTCGAGGGTGCTGCTCATGTGTGCGCTCCAAAGGCCTGGAGAAATTCTTATCTCCGACATCATTTATGAGCAGCTCTAGAACACCCAAAACGGGGCATCTGTGTGGCCCAAAGGGTCAAGATCATTTCCTCTAACACCAATTTCCCTCCTAGAGCCCCCCTTACGCGAACAAATTAAAATGCCCATTCTCAAGTACGGAAACAGGCTAAGAAGAGGGGAGAAGAAGGAGAAGCTTCAACTTCCACCGGTCGTTCATACTCGGACAAATTGTTGATGCGGATCTTCGCTCAATAAAGTGACTTGGGTAAGGCTATGACCACCGACATGCGGTTTTGCAAGAAAGAAATAGCCCGGCAGCACGAGTTCCAATCAGAATTCCATGAATCCCTTGGAATGATGTTCCAAGATTGGAGTTTGCAAGGAGGACCCGATGGCTCTTTGCTGCCATAACCACCTGTCGGCGACCCTATCCCGGACACCCGTTGGCCGTGTGACTACGCTTAGCAGAACATTGAAGAAAGCGAGGATGATGCCTAAACTAGGTTGTATTTTTCATTTCTAGTTTTTTTCTTTTTTGTGTGTTTTGTTTTTCTTTAAAGAAATAATTTATGGATCCTCATATTGTCAAATTCTTTCTATGATTAGTAAATGACATATTTTTTTGAATTTTTTAAGACTATGAAAGTTACAAGAATGTCAATGAAAAAAAAATTGATTGTCAACCATAATTTGTTTAACGAAAAAATGACTAAACTCATTAACAACACTAAATCATCTAAACTAGGGAATGATCTCGGGTCGTATATAGTCTCCAAAAAATTAACAAAATTAATGCTAAGGTCTAAGTATGGGGGAAAACTTAAAAATCAGAATTAGTGATTAAATTGAGTAAGCTAAAAGAATATGTTAAACTCCTGTAGGACTTCATGATCACAAAAAATTAGAATTGGGATGAAGAAAAATATCACTCATAAGGCTGAAAAAGAAAAGCAAAGATAGGGATGAAAAAAAAGATCTCTCCCAAAGAAAAAAATGAAATAGGATGATTAAAAATATCTCTCATAAAATTTTAATTATCTTTCTGATTCATAAGAAGAAGCACATATGGCACAAAACTCTTGGTTACTCACTACCTTACTAGTTTGGTGAATTCTAAAGAATCTCTCCCATCATGTAGCACCAAACATTACAAAACTTAAAAATGGAGACTAGTCAATCAATCATGATTCATAATCGGAGTTAGAAAGGTTTAATGGGGAAAAATTTGATAGTCATTTCAGTTAAGAAAAAAATTTGAATTGCAATCAAATTTCACATTGACATTTCATATTGACTCTCATACCTTAAAAACAGAAAAATCATTTCTTGAGCTTACTCGAGGACGAGCAAGAATCTAAGTGTGAGGGTGTGATGAATTCATAATTTATATCATCAATAAAGGAAAAAATCTCATTCATATCATTATTAGAAACAACTCTCCTTGATCAAATTCTACTTATTTTTAGGTAAAAAGTGAGCTCAACAATTTCTGGGCAATTCTGGAGTATTTCTGCAATTTTTGAGAGAAAACTGCTGCGGCGCGCTATAGCGCGGCAGCACGCCACAGCGCGCTCCAGCTACTAGCATGCAGAAGGCACTAATCTAAGGGGATTCCTAAAATATGGAGCGATTCTGCTACGGCACGCCACAGCACGCTGCAGCGGGTGAGTTTTCGAAACTCAATCGCTCCAGCGCGTTGCAGCGAGAAATATTTCGAAACTCAATCGCTACAGCGCGCCGCAGTGGGTGAGTTTTCAAAACTCGATATCTACATTGCGCTGCAGCGGATGAGTTTTCGAAATTCAATCACTACAGCGCGATGCAGCGGGCAAGTTTTCAAACTTAAAACAGCTACAGCGGCGCGTCAAATTCCTGTCTTCTCAGGGCATTAATTGCGGCTGAGACAAGATCCCCAGCCTGCTCCTTGTCTCCCAGCCACCATATCTTCTGCAGCATAATATTTTTTAAGGAAAAATGAATAATTTTTAAGTGATTTGGTGATTAAAGAATGGAAAAGGGGATGTTTTGTCATGCCTCAAGTGGGCTAAGCACTCATTGCTGTAAAAATTTGGAGGGAAGAAGCTATAATTTGAAAGCAAAGAAGGAGATTTACTCCTCTATATATGCAGCTCTTCTTCACAAAAAAAGGGTTCTCAATTTTCATCCAAAAATTCAATTTTTATGGGCTGCATAAAAGAAGAAGGAAAACTCTCAAAGGGAGGTGAAAATGACCATTACTAGAGGAGAAAGAACCAAAAGCTGCACTAGAGAGCTAAAGGAAAGGAGAAGAGGAAGAAGATGAGAGATCCAGAGAACCTCATTCTGGGCTGTTCCTAGTAAACTCTTAATCTTGCTTTTGATTTCTTTTAGTGGATCATAAAGAGGTCTTCATCCTTGTATATTATTCTTCTTTTCTCAGCTGTAATGGAGCTCCGTTGCTCAGCACACGTGAAAGGAGGAAGTGGATTCTTTGAGAGCTCAAGGATGACGTGACATAGTTAATAGAGCCCAATGAAATCACTTCCTTATCTGATCTGCGCATGATGCGCGTGATGCTCATTAATGGAATTAATGCTCTTAAGACCGCCTAATTAAAACTGTTATTTTAGCAACCTAGGCGTATGAAAACTAAGATGCTTTAATTGCGATCTCATGGGAATCTTTATGCAGAATTTGAACCCTAGTGTGTTCATCTCTTGCACAAAATTTGCACTTGAAGGATTTGGAGGACAACTCTAAGGAATACAATGTGCACTTGATTAATGGACATAATGATAAAGAATGAAAAGTACTTGAGAAGTAATACAATATGAGGTCTCTACCATTTTACATGGAAGAAGCCCAACTCTCATCTCTAATTTAAATAGTTTCTTAACTCTGAATTATTGCTTTGTTAACGGAACCAAATCAAAGTGAATTCATACCGTTTAAACATTATTAAATTTAGATATACCTTAGTAACAAAACATACCGTTCCCTGAGGACAATAAATATCGGAACTTACCTTCCAAATTATTACTTCAGACCACGTACACTTGCGTGCGAGCGCAGACATGCATTTTACAGTCTGTCAATATCTTCAATTTTTGTTTCTGAGATAAGCTTGATGAACTTTAGATGTTGCTGTTCTTACACTTAGGAACTTGTGATCTTTATATGATATAGAGAACAGATCATAAAGTAGATAGAAACAAACTCCTTATATGTAGCGCATCGCCCCGTTGCCGCGCGCAAAAGAGATAACATAATCAATTTCGGTGGCGGAGTTGTGTGCCACTCGGGAAGGAATATCACATCTCTACGATAGCTAAAAATAAACCCATCTGAAGGGCTGCTGACTCAACCCCAAATGAGAGTCTAGAGCTAATACTTAAGATAAGAATAATATCATTATCATAAGTATTAGGTAAACATACATTAGATTTAAAATACAACATGAAAAATCTAATATATGTATAAGATATCAATATTTCCAGTATGTTTATCACATCACAATACTAAGTATAAGTAATATATAAACAGAGTGCGGAAGCTAAGCATACATCCAAAACATTTATCACAGAACTGAATATGAACTTTCATCTCAAAACAAAAAAATAAATGCATCCAAAATAAATAAGAAAATAATTAATTATTTTCCATAATTTATTTAATTATATTTAAGCTATTAAATGTGTTGCAAAAAATCCCAAAAATTTACCCTTAGCTTATTTGGGTGCTAGAAATCCAAAAACGCAATTAGATTTTCGATCGAGTGTCAAAATAATTATTTTATTATTCTTAATTAAATAATTAGCTATAATTATCGGATGATTCGATTTATCTCCAAATTAGACCAAAACTTCGGGCTTCGCTTCTAATGTCGATTAGAGACTGATGGCAGATGTTTAAGATGAATTAGCTAGGTTTGTCTTAAATAACAACCTCGGGTTGTTACATATATATCCCGCAGTTGGATCTGATAGACATTAATATTTTTTCGCATCATTTCACTATAATTGTCAACCATGCCATTGGATTTGGTAGATTTGACACGTCGGCTATTATAGATCTCGTAGTTTAGCTGTTATGTTAGATCTGACAATAGAGTTTTCATTTAAGGTTTCGATTGAGATCAGCCGTTGGATTCGGTTTCATATTTTAATGGCTGAGATTCCACCCCCTATTATAAAGTTTGAATTTTGTCATTTTTAATTAAATAAAAATAATATTTTTTAATTAATTTAATTTTAAATGTTTATTGTGCATATCTTGCTCATTTTAGCTCTAAAAATTGTGAAATTTTCACAACATTTCAAATTTAAGCACAAGGAATTCAAAGAAATGCAAAAAATTTGGATTTTGATCAATATTTTATTATCTCCTATTTTATTGAATTAGTTTAATTTCTAATTATCCAAAATTTTCCATTCTTTCTTTCAGGAATCCTATCAAAATTTTTCATTTGCTTCTAGGAGTTATTTTCATTATTTAAGAAATGATAAGCAAGATTTGGGTTTTTAATTTCATAAATTTGATTCTTTATAATTGATTATTTCTAAATAATGTTATTGACATCATGAGATTGTTGCATTAAAGTAGCTTAAAAAAGCCTCCTCTCTAAGAAGTTTAACCCCTCTTCTTAGATAGTGCCTACTTTCCCTAAAAAGCCAACAATAATCATTTTAAAAGGAAGGTGGGTGAGTGCATCCTAGCCCCCACTAACCCCATTTACTCTAATGTTAGACCCTCATTGGATAAACAATAACCCTAACCTCAACCAAGTTATAGTTGAGGGTATCCTACCCTTAATGTGGTCATTGTTGATATGATCCACTAACATGATCCACTATTGGGGACAATTGAGGGTTCAACATATATGACTTGGATTCTTACTTTACAAACTTCATCCAACAATGTGTTGTCATATGATCAAATATGTGGTTGATACTGATGAAGTGATGAGTTGGTTCAAGTAGAACATTGTGTAAGGTCTTTGCTTAGAAGAAACATTTGCAGGACTATATTGATGGTAAGGTCTTCCTCTTGAACAGAGGATCCCTTGATGTTGTTCAATTGCCTAATGAAAATCATTAATACTCGGCGACACCATCTCTTCTTCATTTTCCAACGTCAACAGTTTGAAGTTGGGGTTTCAAGTGAACCACATTTGAGACTGAGTGCATTCACATAGCTTAACAACTCCAACTAATTTGTGTTGTCATTAATATTCTTCAAAACACTGAAAATATCATACTTCAATGGCTTCAACTCTTAACTTACACCATTCGGTCACTCTTCTTAAATGTGAAACTTTGCTTTCCTGAAATTGATTATCTTAGTCTCATACCTTATATCACTAAAAAGTTTTTTTTAACTATATTTTTTCACTGAACAGTGGGTCATTATGATCTAGTCAAGGAACTTCTTAACTCAATTATCTTTCTTAAGTATCTTTGTTTGACAATTATAGATCAAATGGGCTAACAAGCACTAGCCCAAAAAGTTTTTGGTGATGGATTCATGCATTTTGTCTGTTAAAAATACACTGAATAATTGAAAAACTTTCATCCCAGATCTTTAATAATTCCTTAACAAACTAAGATGCTCTCATAAAGCTTCACATCTTAGTAGTATCCTTTGTTCACTTGATATTATAACTTGTATTATAATTAACCTTTCAGTACATTAGATCTATTTTGAATCTAATAAGAGGAAGCTTTTAAATAATCTCAAAATAAACTATAGGTATCTTACATGTTCTAACTTAATAAATATTTAGTGTATATATTTCTTTAACAAATCTTTCGGTATATGCACATTCATTATTTAGATATGCCTAGCCTCAAATCAAATTGATTTTGTAAAACCTTAGTTATTTATACAGAGCCATCTTGATTGGCATATAATCAAATTTATCTAGTGAAATCTTAGTGTCTCACTATAATCATGTTTAGTCACCATAATTAACCGGCCTGGCAAGCTATTTATTCTCCAATTTTATTTTCACAGAGTTCTGCTACAAAAAATTTGTCAAAAATTCAACCACATGCACACAAAAAGGTTGTGACAGCTGATTGTCATTAATATTTGAAGCTTTAATATCAACTGTGGATTATGGTTTACTATTTCTTAAGATTTGAATGCCTTAAGCTTGGAATTCCTACTGTTTTTCAAAAGGGTTTGGCTTTCTCTGGCAGCTTTCTTAATTTGTTTCATTATTGATTCGGTTGATATGCGGCTTTGATCGATGAACTCGAACTTTTATAATGGGTTTCATATTACGTTCCTTTTATTCTATATGCAACGCTGGAAGGTATTTTGGTTGAATTATAAGAGGTTGTGGCAGCTGATTGTCTCCATTATATACTACCTGCTTCTAAATTTTGTTCAACACTTGGGATTTCTATGCAGTTTGAGCACTTTTTCTTTATGCATGCTTGTCATTTACAGTTATTGCACTCAGACCTTAAAGGAGAATATGCTCTTATATTTTGGCTAATATCTGAGAATTCTTTGGTGTTTGGGCAAATTTGCTATACCATGCTTGCTGTTTCTATTTATTGCACTCAGATATTAAAGGAGACATGTTTAATTGAGCGTTTTGTGCGACGACTCCTGATCTTTGAATTTCTTTTATATATACTTCTATTTCAGGGCATTTTTTAGATGATTCAGTATGCTGCTTGCATTTGTCGGAATTCGAAGGACACTCGGTTTGTGATTGTTTGTGCTACTTCACCTCTCCTAAAACTGCTTTTATGTTGCAATTAATCTCTATATTTTATCTTATTATGCATGTGGTTGAATTTGAAATATTATAGTAGACCTCACTGCAGTAAATTGTAATTACTAACCTTGGAATAAATTGAGCTGCGGCTCGAAAATTTTTCCAAAATCCAATCCAACAACCTCAAGGCTGCTTTTTAAGAAGGTTCATTGTTGAGATCTCCACCCATTGTTTTACATAATGAAGAATTTCAAGTATTGGCTTTTTACTTTAAAGCCTATGAATACCAATTGAATAACTCCCCAACAGTCTTTGCATTTTAATTTTTGTGCTGATTACAACATAGCCACTAAAATGCAGAAATAGAAATAATATTACAACACTTTCAATTGCCAAGTTTGCTTAATGAGAAATGACTGAGAAGAAACGACTGTGAATGATGTTGTGACTCAATAATTAAGTTCTTGTGTTTGAACTATTAACAGATCAATTGTTCAAATTCCACCAATCACATATTTGCCTTATAAGACACAACTTCTTCTTAAAAAAAAAGAAGAAATAACGCTCGCTTAGTTACATACTAAGTTGTACCAATGCTTACAATAGCTTTAAAGATATATTACCAAGTGTGAAGAAGTTGATGTAACGGATAGCCAAATACAACACTAAGCTTAATCCCACCAGGTAGTGTTGTCTATATGAATCATTTGTTTCCATTGCAAATAATCATATGTAACAAATAGCCTATTAAAATCTTTTAAGGATAATTTTAATGGGAAGCGTAGCATTTCCCACAATATAATGAATTTTCTAAATGGTAATATGGCAACTTGGATGTACAGAAAAAAAACAAATAAAATTCAACAAAAATAACTTTATGAAGAAACCTCAAAATACACTAACGAATAAAATTGTTCAAAAAAAATATCATGGTACCCCCTCCGGTGCCCCATCTTTTTTTTTAAGCATTAGAACACATTTAATACAATTATAATCATGATTTTAACTAATGCAACTCAATTATTACCAATTTAATATTATGTTTAGATGCATTAATTATTTTAAAGCACTAGAGATAGTACTGAGTAAGGTATTATAGTTACATTCTTATTTTAAATATATTACTATATGGCAGAACAAAATTTCCACCATTACAAATGTTTTGGGATACTTTCTGCTGCCTAAAAACCAATCTATGCCAAAATTTCCACAGTTGATCTGCTTGGTAAGCCATGGAAGGAAATTGCCGCAATTCTCTGTTTAAACTAAACAACAGTATCATTTAAACAGATATCTCGTTAAGTGCAAGTATTATATTTCCCTGTGTCTGCTGCCTATCTACTATCTATTTATCTATCAATCAATCTATATATATATAGACAAGTCAAGTGTTACAAAAACATGCCTTCTCATATTGTCAAAATAACAACACTGCAAGAATTAGGCAAATTTAATGTCTGAATTACAGAGTCATACGTGCTACATATAAGTTATACATGGCATTAGATAACTTTTGTCCAAAATTTGGCCATCCATATAAATAGCTCTTTAAACATATGAAGTAAAAAAAATAAAATTCAGCTGGACGATGGGAGTTGCATCTGTTCAAAAATCCCGAAGATAAAGAAACTTGGGACTTCCTATTATCCATTATACTAGTCAGTTTTATAGCTGCCAATCTATTGGAGAGGCGCCTAACCTCTCAAGAATCATATTTGTTTTGGAAAAGTGCCTGTTGCAGATGAAATATTAATAAAACTCAGAAAATGCAAATAAAATATGGCATATTTTGTTGCAGAAATCGCAGGCACAAACCTCGTGATGTCAGCAGAAATTTAATCAAGAAAGAGTATATATATTCAAGAATACAACAAATAACAGGGCTAAGAGAAACGGTCAGTCTGCTGAAGCCGGCCAGTAGGCATGTTAACCCATATGGCAGCTCTTTGAAACAGAACTTCAAACCAAACTACAAATAGATAAAGAAAAGACAACGGATGGGATAATTTTCTATTTATATTTTTAAATTTGTTGTTTAAACCTTTTCTTTGTTCCGATTCTGTTTGCTTGAAAATTAAATTATGTTTAATTTATCATTAAAGTATTTGTGTTTTGGTAATTCTAACAGCAAAGACTAATAACGACAGTGAGCACTTTGAAAGCAGTAGTGGTGCAGTGAGATCCAGTAAATTTTGGGTATTATAATCTAAGAGCTTAGTGTTGATAAAATGATAATTTTACTAATGTAGGATTATAAATGATAATTTTACTTATGTAGGACTACAATCTTTATAATATACATAAACAACATCCAATTATTCATATTTATAAAAAAGAAATAACATTTTCTATCACACCCTTGTTTTTGCATATTCGATCGCAGCTATACCATACGGTGAGATTCCGGCGGAGCCATCGGGCGGGTGACTTTGCTCAATATTATTAGTGCTCAACTTTCATAGTTCCATATTGTTAGTGCTCAAATTTCTTAGTTGACGAGCCGTCTACGCACTTTTGGACGAGTCATCATGATAATTTGTAGTAATAACACCTTTGTATGAGTTGAAAGCCACACCTTTCTATGATTTAAATGCTTAACAAGCAGAATTGATATACCAAAACAAAACAGAGCGGCGACGCCAAACAAGTTATCAGGCATAACTTGACAAGTCAGGTCATTTCTTACATAACAAACAGACCAACTTTTAGAGAAATTGGCCAAATTGTAAGCCGGCGAGATTGTGAGACAGCATAGTGTCAAAGTCAATTATATAAAAGAGGTGACTTTGACCCTCTCTTGCCCTTGTTATGGTGCGGAGCATGATTAGATTGGCACAATGTGCATTTGATGGAGCTCATGTGTGCGGGGAAGGGCTGGTAGAAAGCCAGGATCCCAGGCGCAACTCAAGGCACACCACAGGGCGCACCCCAGCGCCCAAAAGACCTAAGCTCGAGGCCTGGGGGCCCAAACGCGCCTAGGCGCATGATACAAAAGGTCTCAGCCCGAGACCTAGTGCCTGGCACAGCTAGCCCAACTCGAAACCTGGGAGTCCAAGCGCCTGCAGTGGATTTAACTCAAAGGGATGTGACCCTTGAGCTTCTATGGGATGTTTAGTGCAAATTGGGACTTGTTTTAAGCACCATATAAAATCCTATCTTATGGCTTGTTGTGTGTGCTGATATGTGCAAAGTCTGGTTTGAAGGCTAAAAAGGCAACGTCAATTTCTTCCTCAACCAAAGATTTTGTTCTCTGTAACGCTGTTAATTTATTCTTCATATAGTGGATTTTTTTTTGTGCTGATAACTTTACAGTTTTTCACATTTTTAAGTTTTCTGTGTAAAAATCTTGTGTGCTTGTGCATGTGATTTTCTAATTTTGATTTTTCAATTGTATTTGTATTTTGCTTCGATGACTCTAAACAAAAAACATGATGGTATTGAGTTTCTCTACAAGTGATATCAGAGCGAGGTTCAGAATTTGTTAATTTGGGTGGAAGCAATAACAGAAGAAATGAGAAACAAGATTGAAAAATTCAACAACACGAACTTTGCATTCTGGAATATGTTAATTGAGGATTTGTTGTATTATAAGAGATTGTACTTACCACTAGTAGGAGTCGACAAAAATCAGAAAGTCTAATGAAGATTGGGAAGTTTTTGATATAATAGCTCTTGTTCATAATTCGCCTTTCATTATTCTCTTCGGTAGCTTTCAAAATACTCAATAGAAGATGACTGCGAATCTTATGGAAGCCTTAATAAGGATGTATGAGAAGCATTCGGCTTCCAACAAGATTTTTTTGATGAAGAGACTATTCATCATGAAAATGGTAGACGGCGATTCAGTGGCAGAAGATTTGACTGAGTTCAATACTGTGTCAAGCCAGTTAAGCTCCGTGGACATCAAGTTCGATGACGAGGTGAGAGCTTTGTTGCTACTATCTTCATTGCCAAATAGCTAGGATGCATCAAGAAATGTGAAATTGAAATTTGATGACATTATTGAACTTGTGTTGAAAGATGAAATTTGAAAGACAGTTAGTGGTAAAACAATAACTTCATCCCTTTATATAGAAACCAAAGAAAAAAGCTTAAACAAAAAGTCAAGGCGAGGAAAATCAAAGCTTGGAATATAAAAAGCTGAATGTTGGAACTATGGAAAGAAGAGGCACTTTGTAACGACCCAAGGTCGTTACTTAGCAAATTAGGTCAAAATCCAGACTCGAAAATCAGGATCCCAGAGAATTTCAAATTAGGGCAAACAAGAATACCCTTAGATGAGGATATTTTTTTTAGATCAAATTGCTATAGTTTGGGAGAATTCAAATAATGGAAACTCCCGCTTTATTTTTCTGAATTTTCTTAAATTCAATAAATCAAGAACATCAAAATACGTGTCCGAATTCATCAATTTTCATGTCATCGTGTTAACATTATTTAAAAGCTGCTCATAAAGTTTCATCAATTTTGGATCGTCGGTTTAACCTAAATTAATTTTTGAAGTTAAAGCTTCATAAATTAATATAAAATAAAATATTTGTCTGAATCGAAAATATTTGGCGCGAGGGTGTTCATTACATCATGACACACCTCGATGTCAAGTTTCGTTGTATTTGAACGTCAAACGGCGAAAAAATGCGAAAACTTTAACTTTAAGTAAATTTTAAATAATCTCTTTGAGTTTTTCATCTTCCCCTCACCCCCATCTTTTGACCCTTCATCTTCTTCTCCCCCCCACCCCTTCTCTTTGACCCTTCCTGTTCTTCTTCCCCCCCACCCCTTTCTCTACTTAAACCCCCTCACCCCCCCTTCCCCTCAAGCTAACTCTCCTCGTCAGCCCCCTCACCCTGCTGCCAGCTCCCTCACCATGCTGCCAGCCCCCCTCCCAGCCAGCCTCCAGCCCCAGCAGCCAGCCACCAACCTCAGCAACCACCCTGACCACCCCGGAAACCATCCCGGCTACCCCTTTGGACCCTCCAAATCCAAACAGCCCCTTATCGGCTCTCCAAAACAGCAGCAGCCCTCCTCACCCCTCTCAAACCCCTCCCAAGCAGTAGCCCTCCCCTTCCAGCAGCAGCCCTCCTCTTGCCGACCACCAGCCAACCACTTCGGCCACCTCCTGCAGCCGTCCGGCCCCCTCCTCAACCTCTCGGCAATCCTATCCTAGGTAAGGGAGAGGAAAATGAGGTAAAAATGAGGAGATATTTACTATTATATATTCTTTTCATATATACTTAATAATTGTTATTATGAAAATAAATATAATAAATCTTATGTCATCAAATTAGCATTGTTGTCATTAATCAATAATGATAAACAAGTGCATATGTTATAAAATGACTATGTTTCCATTCAGGCACTTTTTCATTCTAACTTATTATTATTATTACTTGCTGCATTTTAATTTCTGTCATTTCCATTCCATCTTTTACATTTGTATATTATTATTATTATCATAAAAATATCGCTAACCTAATGTAAAAGCTAAACAAAAACAGAATGAAAAAGAAGATAGTAATTACTCCTAAGAACATTGGATTAAAAAGGCTAATTTAAAAATATCTAAAATCTAAATGCAGATCCAAAAGTCGAACTGTCAAACTTTAGATCTTAAAAGAACAAAGGTACCTAGTATATGATATGCATTACTTTTTATAATTTATTGCTGCTTATCTTTGCTTATTCGCTTTGAGTCAAATTCATTTGAAGCTTGGTTAGTTGTGCGGAACTAACGTCATTTCATTCGTGGTTAGTTATTAGAAAAAAAACATCAAGTAACCAACATCATTTTTCGTGGTTGTAACATTCGTGCTTGGTTATTGGATAAAAAACATCAAGTAACCAACATCATTTTTTGTGGTTATAACATTCGTGATTGGTTATTGGAAAAATGACATCAAGTAGCCAACATCATTTTTCATGGTTGTAACATTCATTGTTGGTTATTGAAAAAATGACATCAGTAACCTGCATCTTTGTGCTAACATTTATTTTTTTTTGTAGGAAATAATTTATTTCGTTTGCGCTGTTACCTTACGTTTCCTGCAGCATTCTTATTCTTATTTTTGCTAATCGTATTTTTGCTTTTATAAAAATATAATATTATTTTGTTTACTGTGGTACTTAGAGTATTCTCTAATTACTGGGAATTCCAATCCCGGTCCTGAATAATACGAGGTCAGGTACTTCTGGAGGAGCTCGAAGAAAAAAAAAACTTTAAAAACATAAATTATCAAACTGTCAATGGATCTACGACGGCGGTACTTTAACGTTTTAACTCCTTAATTTCTCTTTTGTTGAACAATATTCGTGATGTACGATAAAGATCTTTTTATTTGTAATATGAAATTTAAAAATGAATGAGAAATATCATTGACTTTTGTATGTGTATGCTCTCTTCTCTCAAATTGCTCAATATGATACTGCGGTATGTGACCACCTGAATGTCGGGACATCACACACTTCAAGAAGGATTGCTTTGGCTTGGACAAATCAAAAAGTGGAAATAAAAAAAGAACCACTCAGTGAATGCCTCAATACAAGAAGATCAGGATGCACTGACCTATCATTAGTTAGCACTGAATCCTAGATTGTGGATTCAGGAGTATCCTTTCATGCAACTCCTAACAAAGAGACTTTCAAAAATTACACTCAAGGTGATTTGGGAAATGACAAGGCATGCAACATATTTGGTAAAGATGATGTAGATATTCGATTACCGAATGGATCGGTGTGAAAGCTAAAGGATGTCAAACATTTTCCATGTCTACAGAGAAATCAAATTTCTGTTAGCTAGTTAACCTGCAATGGTTATGTTACAACATTTACTAGAGACTCTTGGAAAGTGAAGAAGGCGCCTTGGTTATAGCTCGAGGTAATATAAAAGGGACACTTTACTTGATCAATAAAATGTCACATTCTATTGCAACAATAAAAACTGAGACTAATACACGTCTATGGCAGCAGAGACTCAGTAATATGAACGAGAAAGGGTTAAAGGCATTGTTAGCCAGAGGGAAGCTTCTAGGATTGAAATTCGTGGACTTAGAGTTTTGTGAAGAATGTGTATATGGCAAGCAGAAGAGAGTAAGTTTCTCAAATAGTGGGAGATACTTGAAGTCACAGAAACTGAAATTAGTACATACAGATCCAACCCCCATCTCTTCTCTTGGAGGGTCCACCTACTTTATCATCTTTATAAATGATCATATCAGAAAAGTATGGGTATACTTCTTGAAACAAAAATTTGATGTGTTTGGTGTGTTCAAATAGTGGCTAGCTATGGTGGTGTTATGTTATTTCACTTTGGTGCAATTTGGCAAATGCTTAGTTTAAAAATATTGTGCAGTTATTCTTAGAGTCATGGCTTTGCCCCTTCCAAGTCAGTGTTAGGGAAATACTGTATCATTCCTTTCACAATAAGGATGATGAGGTGATATATATATATATATATATATATACGAATATGTGTGCATTTGTTCCATCCTTGCATGCTTGCTTTACACCATGTGTGCATTTGTTCCATCATTGCATGCTTGCTTAAATACGAATATGTTTTGAGTAGCTGCATTATTCTTATTGCAATATCAAGAATTTGCTAATTATTTAGAATTGAATTATATTTTTTATTTCACTTTTATTTTAACAAAATATGATTCAACTCAATTTTGAGTACCTATATTACAATTATATTTTGAAAAGCAGAACAAGAAAGTCAATTTTGATCCAAACTTAAAATACACTGGGAAGGACCAACAGAGATATTGGAAGCTTAAGTAGTATGAGTGTGTTTAAACATTTAAGTGTAATGTTGCACGTAAATGAAAGAGAAAGATATGCTATATAACAGAGATATTGAATGATAAACTGATGTACTTTGAAAAAAAATTAAAACAAAAATAAAATTAATCTTATTTTTAATTTCTCTTCCTCAACCAAAAGCCTAGATAACTTTACAGGTATAAAATGCATGGAATTTTAATTATGGTATCAAGATTCCAGGGCCAACACAAGCACTTCGAGACTAAGATCGGCGATCAGTTAAAGAGCTAGTCAATGGTGGCACTAACTCAGATCAAGGTGAGGGATATATTCTGCAAATTGTATAACGCTGCTAACGAGCGGCAAGCATTTTGAGAATTAAGTTGCCAACTACACAACTTCGATTGGGAACGATAATTTTTGAAGAACGTAAGATCTCCGCTGACGTTGCAATCTCCGCTGACGTGCAACGAGCACTTCAAAAGTTCCATTGAAGCAACAACCAACACGTTGAACAATTTAAAACAAAGCATTGAGCCAGTGGAATCTCAATGACAAAATAACCATCATTTTTATGGGGATAAACTGATAATGCCTCTCCATCTGATAATAAACTAATGATGAAGTTTAATTGTAGGACTAAAAAAGACACTTTAAAAAGAATTGGGACTTAAATGAGCAGTACTCAAGAGTTAGGGAAACATTTCGATGATTTACTTAAATACCCTTAAATTAATGTGGATAGGCATCAAGTGAGAACAAAATAAGAAGAGAGGTATTGGCCAGCATTTTAATGCTCAATAAAAAAATTCGGTTTCAACTTTACTTCATTTAAAACTGATAAAATTTGTAACATAAATGGAAGATATATTGAAAATAACAGGCAGTATGATTACCTACACCAACCAACTATGTTATCCATATTTCAACTACACAATTTTTTATTTGTCTAATAATACAGAATTTCTAGTGGATATATAACTTCAATGAATGCAATTCCAATAAGCAAAAAATGAGAAATAAAAACAAGTAGTATTCTTAAACCAGTTGAGGATAACAAACCTGCATCCAAAAAAACCTCTATTCGCAGAAAGGCCTGATGGATGAGCAGCTTTAAGGATATGGTGCTTTGTAGCATCTATCAGCCTGAAAATAGAAAGACCAAAGCATCTTTAAGGAAAGAAAATTTAAGAGAAAAATTAGCAGATTTACATGCACTATAATGTGCCATTTAGCAAGTGACATTCAAAGGAGTCATAGGGCATCTTATTTTATGGAAAACTCATAATTGTGTTTCTGATAATGGCCTAGAAATATGAAAAAAACATATTTCAATTTTATTTTGATTGGCGGCAAACAGAATAACACATGGGAACATAAATATAGCAAAACAACTTTTTCCTACAATCAAATTTCAGTGAGCAAGCTTGGCGTAAGAATTTCAGATAACTTACTTAGTCTTCCCTTGAGCTGAATTACCCCAGAGAATAAAAACAATGCCCCTTTTCTTTTGCGATATTGCTTGGATAACCGCATCGGTAAATGGTTCCCATCCTTTTGTGGCATGAGAATTAGCTTGATGCTTTCTAACTAAAGCAAGAAAAAAAAAACATCAATTAGTCCCTGTAGTCAGCATAATTTAATGCATATGCATACAAAAACAAAAACATAAGTATATATATATATATATATATATATATATATATATATATATATATATATATATATATGTGTGTGTGTGTATATGTGAAAATGTGATATAGCCCAAATAGCTGTGCCCGTTCAAGAGAGGGCTCTCATTTGGGAGGCGAGGAAGACAATTCTTCCAATTGATTTCTAGCAGTTGCTTCAACTGTTTCTCGCTATGATATGCGATCTAAGTTCCTCGTCCTATGCTTTGTTGTTGGCGTGATTCGATGGCTCTATGCCTGCGAATTGGCCCATGTGCCGCCGTCAATCTTCGTCGGCATCGTTATGATTTCTTCTCCTAATTTTCTGGTAGATTTATAAGTTGGCGGCTGATAAGATCTCAAAACATAGTAATTCAATCCCATATTTTGTGTGTATTTTTATTAGAATTATATACTATTAAGCACTATTAGTGTGTTTTAACGTCTTTACAGTGATGCGAGTGATCCAATGGTGAAAACAAGTAATTCAGCTAAGGAGGGGCGCCCAAGAACCTTTAGCTAGCACTTGGAGCAGCTATGGATAGAGAGCCAGGCCCCCAGGCACAGCAAACAGAGAGCCAAGCGCCCAGGCACACAACAGACAAGAGCCAAGCTCCCAGGCACACTCAGACGCTTAACAACAGATAGTCAGACAGAGACCTGGGCGCTCAGGCACCTACCAAACAGAGACCTAGGTGCCTATGTTTCTACAAAATAGAGACCTAGGCGCCCAGGCGCATAACCATATATGACCTAGACAGAGCCATGAGCGCCCAAGTGAGCTTGGGCGCCCGTTGCAATTCCAGCATTGAATAGAAGCTCCCTTTAACATCCAAAGGGAGGTTTTGGGTGGTTTAAAGGATAAAATTCAGCCACCTAAAGGAGAGGACGCTTTTGAGGAGACTAAGGGAGAGGAAAATAAAAGAAGAAACCCTAGAGCCACCAAAAGACAAAGAAAGAAAACAGACAATGAGCGCCTACAGAAAACCCTAAAGAGTTGTTTCCTTCAATAACACTTGTTCACCCTTATTCTCTTTATTTTATTTTAGAAATCATGAAAGTTATGTATTGCAAGAATATTTGTTTGTGTAGCAGCCTAAACCCCCTTTTGGGGACGGTTAGGCCAAGACCCATGGATTAATGTTTCATGTGCATGCTGGATTTGTTTTGCCAAATATTGTGATGAATGTTAAAGTCTTTCATTTTTTAATTTTAAATGATTGTTCTTAAGTTCCATATCATTTTAAAATAATTCTCTTCAGTTCCATATCCTTTTAAGATAATTCTCTTCAGTTCCATATCATTTTAAAATAATTCATGTGGATTAATGTTTCATGTGCATGCTGGGTAGTTCTCAAATTATGGTCTATATGCACGAGTATTTCATGTTCTTGTAAATCTTAAATCTAAAGTAAACCTTTCACTTAGGCATAAGACTAGGTTTTGTAAGAAGATGTTGGAATAGAGGCATCTACATGACTCCTCTTGATCACAAGATTATCTAGATGAAATTGTGAACATGTCTAGTTCCAACTGCACTAGATAGGGCACAATCATTAGAATATTAAACTGTTCATCATCCATAATGTTAAAGTTCAAAGTCACGAGGTCTCGTTAGGAGATCGGCTGAAGACGGCCTTAATGTTTGGATAGTGAGTGGTCCATGTGCGTGAACCATCACTAGTAGATCAACATTCCCGTTGCCCCTTGATCTAAAATATAAAATTCTCACATCTTGTTAAATCATTAATTCAACGTGCACTGAAGTCATGAAACCATAGATGTAGTATAGTTTTCCCTGATTACTCTCAATTGATACAATCCTCAAATTAGTCATTAGATTTCTATTTTTCAGCCCTTTTAAGTTAACATAGATATTGAAACCCCCAATTTTGATCATCTGAACTTTAGTAGATAAGAAATAGTTGGTAACAATTACATCAACACTTGAGGATGATAATCTGGCATTCCCGTTTTATACTACTCCAAACCACATATACTTGCATGTTTAATAGGCACATTTATTTGTGTCCTGTCAGTGGCAATTTTCTTGAAGATATTTTTGGCCCGATAGCTTTTCAGATCTATGATCTGAGGTTTGCTTCGGCTCTCCCTCAGATCTATGATCTGGGTCTTGGTTTTATATTATTTATGCTTATAGACCTCAATGGAACTTGGTTGGAAGTTGGGGAATTGCTTTCTTTCTGCTGTGATTTCTAGTTGTGTGATCTTCTGTGACTGAGAACCTGCAGCTTTAACTTGTTCGATCTGTGTGATTGAATCAAGTAGTTTCCACCTTAAATTGCTTCAAGCATATTCCTTGCAAAAATATTATTTAATGGCTTGGAGGAGGATCAAAATATGGGGATGCATCACATATGCTTTGTGCTGGAATGTTTAATTTTTTTTTGAAGGACTTCAGATCCACATGGCTATGCTGTTTTTGGTTTTCTGGATACTCACCTAAACTAAAATTAATGCTTATAATGCATAATGGTCCTTATGGTTAGGCACGATTTATGCTTAAGCTGTTACTTTGTTTAATCGAGGGTTCATTATGGAGCTTCATTTACTAACAATTTGGAAGCTGCCACTCAGTTTCTTTTCCTTCGTGTTGCTGAACTTTGCTTCCAAATGGGATTTGCTTTAAGCTGTTATTTGATTTTAAATCGGTGGTTCAGGATGTCGCCACTCGGTTTATTATCCCTGAGTCTTTGGAGTTGCTGATTAAGCTAATCCCATCTTACCTCATGCTTCCTAATGAATATTTTGATTCAACCTATTGAGCTATACGTTTGAAATGATGCTAACGGAATGAACCTCTTAAGCTCATTTCAGGTTCCTGCTGCTGCTGCGGGTATTTGCTGGAAGCTCTTCAAGTGATGTGCTTTATCTAATGTATTTGACTATCATTAGCTGGTTAGCTCTTAGAGTTTGAGCCAAACCTTATGGAGCTTGATTGATTTTTTTTTTTTTTTAGTTTCCCTTTTTTGCTTTTTTCCTTCTTTTAGCTCTCAAATCAAGCTCAAACCTGTTGTACTCAAATTCATATCATTAATATGTATGTACGTGTATATATTCAAGTATTCAATCTAAAGTAAAAGTAATTGCAACGTATAATTCCATCTATTTGGCAGTGTTTTTCAACTACCCATTCAACAAGAAGTGAACAGCTATATCCACCTTTTAAAAAGTTTCTCAACCTAATAATCGCAGTCGCTCTGGTCCTGACGGGTGCAATTTCTAATTCAAAAATATATGCAAGAAAACTTATGCTTGCCCAAGACACGAAAGTGCTGCAAAACACTTGTAGAAAAGTTGATTAAGCTTTCCTTTTATTTACACAAATAATAGCCAAAGCAAACGTAATAATCTAGCCATCCTGTTGAACAGAACTTGAGATTTGCCTAAACATATGTTTTACTTAGAACGCGAGAAATATTTCAATTAAAATGCCCAAGCAACGAGAATTACTATCCTTCCCATTAGGCAAGATGACCAAGCTTTTCCTTACTTGGTTCAATTTGGCTCGGAACTTACATCCATAAGAAGGCTTGGAACTTTTATCTATAATAATCTATCCCCCTTACATATTCATCCTGTGCTCAGAACTCTTTTCCCTCCTGGTCAGGTGGCAACAGCGGATCAGGCGCCCAATTGGTATCAATCTCGATCGGGGCGGTCCTAGCTACTCCCACCTCATGTACGCAGATGATCTGAGATATTGTTTGTCTCAGCTTCTGAGGCGGCAGGAAGAGAGGTGCAGCAGATCTTGACAGATTATCGTAGCTGAACTGAACAATCTGTGAACATGCGCAAGTCACAGGTTGTCTTTAGTCGACAGACCCCACCCTATCGCTAGCGTAGGATGGCAATTCTGCTGGGTTTCCGGAGAGGGTCGTCACTCTGATACTTGGGAGTCATGGTCACTGGCTGACCTCTGTAAAGAGCAGATATTGGAGCAGCTTTTGAGCATATCCAAGCTAGGATGGGCTCATGGAACAGTCGCCACCTTTCTCTTTCTGGCAGGTTGTGCTTGATCAAATCCATGCTTGCCATGATCCCCAGCCATCTGATGTTTGTTGCCCCGATTCTCGGACATTGAGGCTATTCTCTGCAAGTTCCTTTGGGAATGAGCAGACGGTAGTGGTCTGCACTACGTGAGGTGGAAGGAGGCCTGTCAACCTCTTGAGGCTGGTGGTCTCGGGATCAGAGATTTGAGGCTGTCGAAGACTATTCTTGTAGCCCGCCACACTTCCAGCTACGTCAGCAGGGAGGATCTCTTATGGGTGAGAACCATGGAGTTCCGCTACCGCCATCAGAGTGAGGACTTTACTGTTCTTCGTTCTGATTCTGCAGTTTGGAGGATACTGGGGTATGGGTAACTGATCGTCCAGCGCCACACTCTGTAATGACCCTAGGTCATTTATAAAGTAAACATTAAATTCCCGTAATTTTAAGATTCGTTAAATCCTCCCGCAAATTTCAACTTCCCGTTAAAACTCCCGCTAAAATTTGATTTTTCAGTTTCAATCTTTAACATAGAAAGCTTTCAAATTCATTTAAGCTGAAATAGGAAGTTAAAATTTCCATTAAGCGTGAAAGATCAAAATAGGAAACGAAAATCTCAGAAAAATTGTTGGCAATTAAGGTTGACAGTTCGATTAGGAAAGGACTTTGGAAACATACGTACGCTCATTAATCACTCAGCTCCATAATTTCTCCGTTTCCAAAACCGTCGGAAACCTCCCGAGCGTTTCAGCACAACGCGACAGGTGTGCGCTACATACGCACGCCTTATTTAAGCGCCAGAAGACCCTCGGATCTTCACTACTCCACTCGCCAATCCCTCTCCTTCGCTCGACTAAAAGGGGAGTACCTGAGCCGACGGAAGCACGCAGCAGGCGACGGTGACGACGACTCGATCCTTGCGGCCGACGACGTCCCAGCGCGCATGGTCCGAACCTTCTTCCGCACGATTCCTCTCCGCTCGATCCCTCCCAGCGCCGATTCTTCTTTGCTAGGGCGCTCGACTTTGCGCCGACCTCCTCCGCACGACTCTGCACCGACCTCTTCGGTCGATTCCGCGCCTGATCGCCCGATCCTTTTTGCGATCTCTCTGTGTGCTCGACTGACGTAAGGTAAGAAAAAGCCGACTGCTCCCATATTTATATAGACACATAATTAGGGATTAGCGAATAACTATTAAGTTGATAATTAAACTAGAATATGTTAAATTAATTTGACTTTAAGTTTTATGTTTCAATTTTCATGTTTAGAATAATTCAATTTATCTATTGTATGTTGGATCAAAAAGCGAAGCGTCTATTTTCGTGCATTAGTAGCAAACCCTAAATATCTAATCCCAGCTTAAGTTTAATTATTAAATCATTCTATTAAAAGATTTGAGAAACAGAATTTGATGTGGTTAGTCATTAAAATTGTATATGCTTAAATAGAAAGTATAAATTAAATAAATGCTATATTATTTTAGATATCAACTGCAACTAGATTTCTATATGAATGTGCAATATACTTGAATCCATACTTAGGTGTTTATGCAAATACCAGGAATCTGAATCAAAAATTATAATCAGGTTGCACTCAAGCTTAATTTAATGAATTGCCCAATGAATGCTACAGTAGAATTATTTTCAATTCCTTAGTCTAGTAGAAGTATTAGAACCATTGTTCATTTCAAGGCTTCTGTAAATAAATGTTAAATCTTGAGAAGAGTAAAAATATTATATTTATAAAGTTTGAAGTGAAAGAAACCAGATTTAGAACTACTTCAATATTGAATTTTTGCCACTGTGTGATTGTGTTGCATGTAATCCTTGCATTTAAGTTTGCAAATCAGCAATGTTTAGTATTGAATCATGTGAAGGAAGTTCTAACCTATTTCTTTTGATTCCAACCTATAAGTCTCTTTATATTTATGCATTCGAATCTACATGAAATTTGAAACAAAATTAAGAAATCTAGGAAAAGCATGGTTTAGTCTAAAAATTTCTATGACTTTGAGATTCTAAGTATGTAAATTAAATCAAGCTTAGGAACAGGAATGTAGGTTTTAAATCTTATAAATAAGATTCATTGAAACACAACATCACTTTCAAGGTTTAATAGAATTCCAATTATAACTTTTGCAGATAATCAAGTTTATGAGTAAATCGTTTTGTTAAGTCTACACAAAGGTACATTGGATATTATTTTTATACTTCTTACTATCATTTGTTGCTTATGCATCGCTTTGAGCCTATTTTGTATTATTATTTAATATGTTATTCTTACTATTAATGATGTAAGAGAAATTGAATGATGTTTATGTATCTTGTGAATGCTGCAAGAAGAGTTCCAAAATGGAGCATGGATAAATTAGGAACAGGGCTAGTCCTTGGGAGCTATAAGGGTGCCATCTGGAGCCTTTGAGGGAGGCACAGGTGAAGGTTATGCTTAAATGCATGTTTATTGCCATCTGAGGCCCTTAAAGGGGTCCAGGTGAAAGTTTATGCTTAAATGCATATGAACACAGCCTCATGATTCTGGCTTTGCCATCAGAACTGCTATTATTACTTCATAATATCATAGACATAAACATAATCATGAATTTTTACGCTATTATTGCTTTTCCATTTGAAAACTTGGCATGTCAAAAGGACATTTATGTTGCAAGAGACATGATCATCTTTTATTTGCAATAAACTATATTTTCCCTGCAATTATTATCATTTTTGCCTTCCACTTTGCTTTAAGTATATTTTTAATATCCTTTGTATTTAGAATGTGCACTAAAGCATAATTTTTATAATATCAGATCAGATACAGCTGGAGGAAGCTGATATAGTTTAAAGACATGATGCGGCAAATTAACGGATTCTAACTGCCCCTTCAAGGGATAATTATTTGTATAATGAAAGCTATGTAATAAATTCTGGATACTGTTTTACTTTAAATTGAATGAATGCTATTTCTTACACTTGAATAGCTCTGGATATGTTTAACTGCCAATATAATCCTGCGGAAAGATGCATCCGATGTTAGTTTGATTTTTACCAACCTAACATGGGTCATCACACACTCGGTCAGTAGAGTAGAGTTTGCAGTGGCGGGTCGATACTTTCATGGAGAGCCGAGCTAGCCAAATTTATAGAGCGAAGGTGGGCGACAGGCCTTGGCAGTTTGCAGCTATGTGGGGATGGCTCTGGGCCCCAAAGAGGCTTGTTTCCTGAGGCGATTACTCATTGATGCCATCCTGACGGGGTGTTGGTTGTTCAAGAGGGGACTCACTCTGTTAGCGGCTTGTGTCTGGGGTTGTGATACTGATGCGGACAGGGAGCACTTCATGGCACACTGCAGTTACACAATAGCCATTCTAGAGACTTTTGTGTGTTGGGGCTTGCTGTCGGCCACTCTGACCTCCTGAGACTAGTTTACTGCTTTGTATTCGACTGCTACAGCATCTCACCACCACCGTTTCCGCTGTCAGGTTGTGGGCTACTCCCTCTACCAGGCTTGGCGGAGTAGAACTAAGCGTTCTCACGGTAGTCCGTACCCGACTCCGCTGGTATGTGCAGGTTCGATTCTCTGGGTGATAGTTAGTGCTGGTCTGCATGACGTGTCTGATTCATGGGGTTCCACGGTCCACCAGGGCCCCACCACCTCCTTGAGATGGTACCCCCCCAATCTGTTGGCTGAAGGCCAACATTGATGTTTCCTATAGACACGGGGAGCTTGCTGCTTTTGGTGAAATTGTGGTCCGCAACTCAAGAGGCCACTTGATCGCTACTGCTGGAGCCTGTTTATAGGCCCTCTCTTCTCCAGGCTGAGATGCATGTGGTTACTATTCTACGACAGGCCCTCCTGCCCAGAGACTCTCACACTGAGGAAGTCATCATAGAGGGCGACTGTCTTAGAGCGATCTGGAGGCTCCAACGTCACTAGGAGAGGACTCTCCGATCATGAGGCAAAGCGTCCCACGTTGATCACCTTGCTTTCTTGCTGAACTTTCCTCGTGTGATTTTTGTTCATCATTCGTGCGTGGCGAATTGTGCGGCGGACTTTTGTTCTATGTTAGCCCAACATTGGGATTTTTCTTTTGTTATGGGAGATGTGCTCCCCAGGAGGCTCTTAAACATCCTCGTTGAGGACACTGTAGAGTTTGATCCTAGCAGATGATGTACGGATGCTTTTACGTATTTATGCTTAGGCTACAGTCGTCTTTCTCATAAGAAGGCTCAAGTTAAATTTGGTCAAAATTTACATTAATTAGAATGTACGTACAACTAATCTTTATAGACCTTTAGATAATGTGATACATATAGTTTCCTTGCACTTGCTAGTATTTACAAACCTCATTAAGGTGATGTGTAGATAAATCCATTTGAAAGCCCAATACAGGACTAACAAGCTCAAGAATGAGGTAAACCTGATAGCGGAACTTGAATTATTGCCCTGTAAGTGACCCAATTTTTAAGTTTACTTGGGCTTGTTGATTATATGTTGATATAATTAATGGTTAAAAAATGTGATTTATATCAACTGGAAACCCTATAATTTTCTCTCATTTTTGAAAGCTACTTGGCACTATCATGTCCAAGAATTTTGATTAGCAACTACAAGTTATTTCATTCCAAATATAACAAGCTGATTAGGTGAAATACATTAATAACTTATTTGCTGAGTTTAGCATCGACTCGATTGGCAAAGAATAGGTTGACTACTTTTTATCAAATAATTCATAGGCACTAAGCATAGCCATCAAGGTTTAAAGATCTGGAAATGACTATAAAAGAATTAGAAGTATTGCATAGCTACAAAGCCAATCAAGAATTTTAACTAAGCTACAAATATAAATCTAGAGCATAAACATTCAGATTATGTCTTAGATGATGGTGATTTGGATTGGTGTGCTTCTTAGCATTGGTGTTGGCCCAAATAAGTTGGATTGGGGCTTATATTGTTTGAAAGGACCGGAGTTTAAACTCTGATAGAGCTTACATATATTAAAATGGACATGGTTATATGATTTGGTGGAACTTGTAACATCTAGAAATCCCAAATAGTGGAGATTATGACCTTGCCCTTTAAATAAGATGAAGGTGTGTTATTTGATTGCAACTTCAGATGATTCACTAAGATCTTTAGATTGGCTAATGGTAAAAATAACTAAAACCCACTAGATCTTCTTAGATCAACAAAGAATTGAAGCATTTTAAGGTTTAACTTATAAGGAACTTTTAGAAATACTAAGATTTAAAATATTTAATAATTTGCAATAAAATTGCAAGGACCTTTTACATCAACCGACAGTTAGTAAAAGGTCAATTAAATAATACTTAAATGTGTTTCACTAGAATTTTTAAGATTTGCTAAGAATCAAAATAAGTTAGAAGGATTCAACAGAACCTCAAATAATTTAAGAATCAAAACACGAGTTAGACTGATTCAATAAGATCTCTCAAATCAACTATTGTTGAATAGACAATTTATTGAATCATGAATTAATGTGATTCACTAGATTTGCTTATAAGAAAATAAAGAATCAAAACAACAATTTAATGTGATTCAACCAGAATTCTTTAGATCTTACAACACAATAACTTAGTATTATTCAGCTAGAATCATTTAGATGTTCTAATAATCAGAACAATCTAGGTATTAAACACATTAGCAAACAAACAGACTACTTTTTTATTCTTATTTTAGACAATTTTATATTTCATACATTTATGCATCTTTCTTTGGTGCATTTTCTATTTTATATTTATCATTATGTTGATAGCGATTTGTTGCTTGTATCCGATCGTGACCTACAGAAGGGAAGACAAGTGCTTTGCAAGCTTGAAAATCATATAGATTCTTAAATGATTTCACAGATAGTGATATCATTAAACAACATATAATATAATATATTAATTTTTTAAATAATCAAATTATGAGAACTTTTTTTAAATAATAATAGCAAAAAAGCCATTAGTATTTCTATTATTTCTTATGAGAAAGGAATAATTGCAATTATTAGCATATCACTCAATTTTTTGACGTATATTATTAATTGCTCGAATATTGATATTTACAAAAAAAAATTCTAATCATACTCAAATATTCTCCTTAATTTGTAGCAAATAGAAGACGATAATCAATAATAACAATGAAATTACATTATTATTATAATCATTAACTCATTCTAAGCAACATGCACATTTTAAAGTAAAACTTGATCCTCCCTCATACATAATTAACGTTTGAAATGATGATTATATTAATTTACAAACTCAATTAATTAAACCAAAAAATTAAATTTTATTTAACTATTTAAATTTTCACTTGAAATTTTGATAGCATAATGATGTATGTTAGTTTTTACGGTGATTAGCGGTGATATTTAGGCAGGAAACTTCAAAATTTTACTGATAAAACTTCCTAAAATTGGGCCAAACATCAACGTGAGGAGGATCAAACCCTAGTTGGACTAAAGATCACAATGCAGAGGTTTTCAAAATTTAATTTACAATCGAGCCAAAATCAAGAGAGCACAGGTCCTTACCTAATGTCTCTAATAGGTTTCCCCATTGAAATTTTTAAAACTTCAAGTGTGTTCTTAAGTAGGAAAAGAGGGATAGTTTTTATAAGAAAACAGAATGGGGGGATACTGTTCAGTTAAGAGGGAATGACTCGATACATGGGTGCCATGAGGGAACAAGTTGGACCACAGATTATAAGAAGCATGCAACAATGTTTAAGAAGCATTGCATCAAAAGATCAAGGTCTTTAATTAGTGAAATAAGGTTCAACCACGAGTAAAGTCCTGAAATTCAAAGGATAATATTCCTTAATCCAAGACACTTCAGCAATGACCATCAACTCTTGAACATTGGATGATTAGATCAAGAGAGGCACTTAGATAACAACTCAAAGTCGCCAATTCATGTAGACAATAACAAGGTCAAACACACAAATGTGTGAGTCAAGACTTGTGATACACCTTAAATATAATTAAACTAAATTCTTAAATATCCAAATTTTTTGAGATAATAGTGAAGCTTCTGATAAAAAATCCAAAATATAATGTGCTTAGGTGAGAGTATTCCTAAGATTGGCACAAAATTATAAGGTCATTGAAATCAAAGCAAATAATACATTAGTGCTTAAGAGTTTGGACTATTACACGAATATATAAAGATCACCCCAATTTAAATTTTGAAATAATCATAATAATTAATTGAGAAAAAATACAATAATTTGAAAAAACAAAATTAAAGTAATTCCAAATTTATGTAATAAATATTTAAAATAAAGATGCCAAAATGAAAAACAATAATTTTACGGATTTTCTCTAAAAATTTGGCAACATTTGGAGACAAATAATTTTTAATATATAAATAAAGACACTCTCTTAATAATATAATGGAAATTAGATAATCATCCAAATAGAAAATTTTTTATCCTACTGGATTGAACATAATTTTATTTACAAAGTTCATATATTTTCGAGTTAAAATGTGAGAAATATGCACTTAGAAGTTGTTTGGTATGAGAAAATTTATAAATCTGAGTGTAAAATTTGATTACAGATAAAATTTCATATATTTTCTGCCCTACAAATTTATTTTTATTCAACTCTAAATATTCAATTTACTTGACAACTGAATATGGACTGCTTGCTTTCATTAGAATGAGTTTTCGAGCAAAGAGTAATATGCAAGACTCGGAAGGAGGGGTGTACTACATTTCAATAATTATGATTTGCATAATATAAACATTGATGGTATGCCTGAGATGGCAATCTTTCTTCTTGCATCCCTTCTCAAAATATTAAAAGGTGTAATCAAATTACTTTACTATTGTTTAGTAGTTTTTCAAGAAACTTGTTATTTTTCTGCTTGGAATAAAATAATTTGAGAGTATCGTGTTTCGAGTAATATGAGGGTTAAAATTACCCCACTAAATTTTTTTAAGTTTTTTAGGGTTTTTGTCGAATTTAAAGTTCGAAATCGATTTCGCTCGATGAGTTCTTCACGTTTGTTACAACGAAATCGATTTAGCTCGAAATAGATTTCATTGAAATCGATTTCAAACATAATCCATTTCGTACAACAAGTATTTCGTGCTCGCTGGGACAAAATCGATTTCGCTCAACAAGCTCTTCGCGTTCGCTGCGAAGCCGTGGCCGCCATCGTTGCATTCATGAAGAAGTGTGGCCACTATCGCGTTCAGTTCTATTAGCAGCGAACGTTTCTCTTGAGGAGCTCCAAGTGAAATCAGATTTCAGTCGAATCGGTCAAAATCTGATTATGCCCATCATATTTATACAAGAACATTTTACATCGGCACATTACTTTACACTGAAAATATTGCATGCCAAACATCGGGAAATTCACATTACCTAAAAAATGTATACTTTTCAGTTATTTTACTACATGCCAAACAGCCCCATTCTTTAAATTATTTTTTAATTACATTTTAATTTACCCATAGAAAATAAATTAAAACTACAAAAGATCTGACAATGACAACCAAAAGAATCTCATCCAATCAAACAGTAGATATTGTCTCAAACCAAAAAATAACGGTTTTGAGTGAATGACTAATCAATAGGCATAGGTTTTGAATGTAAGGATTTAATTTACAAAACATGTTGAAGTTGACTGTCACTTCATCCAAGATAGCATCCAAAAAAAGTAATCCAACTTCTTCACATACCCACAAAAGATCAAGTAGCGGACATACTCACCAAGCCTCTTCCCGCAGCATGGTTTAGCATCATTTGTGAGGAGCTAATAACAGCCCACACTTGCATCAGCCGTCCAAGCCAATTGGGCCTGATTTGGTTATAGTAATTTCTAAACTACATATATATATATATATATATGTACATGAGAACAACCGTCTGATACAATATATAAAATACAAAACATTTATTCTGTGATTCTCAGCTCTCCTGTTAATCTCGCAACTCTTGGCTCTCTTCAATTCCCATATTCTTTTGGGTCTTCCTCTCCTCTTTTATAATGAAAAAAATTCATAAACTCAACTTTTCTATCAGGGCATTGCATGATCTATGCTTAATATGCCTACACCATCTAACGCATTGCTCTCTAATCTTATCCATTATTGAAGCTACTCCAACCTTGCTACAGATAAAATCATCTCATTTGATCATTACGAGTACCCACTCATCTACCTCATCCTCATCTTTGAAACAATTATTTTATAGAAAAGTTTCTTCTTTGTTGGCCAAAAATCAGCCCCATATAGCATAGTTTGTTCATATTTATAATTTTTTTTTTAATTGAGTAAGATATTTCAAATCTCACAATACTTCAGAAACGATTCTCCATTCACATCATCACTCTCTAATCTTTTTTTAACCTAAGAACAATCTAACCTTTTCTGACAATAGTTTGATTGTTCCTACAAAATATTTATATGAGACTGAAGTAGGTGGTGCTCCAACCACAAAAGATGATCAACTTTAATATCTTCAAATAACAATGTAGATCTTTTAATGTTTAATATAAAAACAATATTTTCGTTAAATTCTAAATTTTTTATACAGATTTGATTTTATATTCCTTATTTCTTATATGTTAGCTATTGGCACGTTTTGTTCACTCCACATGTGGCCTACGGTGGTATGACCTTCACTATGCTTTGTAAAATCATTTATGCATTTTGTTACTTCCTACTATCTTTTGAAGCATACTAAATGTTCATTGTGCTCATTTTTTCCTAAACTAATTTTTTACTAAACTATACTGAGCACTGTGTCTAGTGCAGTAAATTCTTAAGAGTTGAGCTATAATCATCATTTAGGTTGATTTGGTTACATATAGTCAACCAAGTGATAGAGATCAACACTGCTATTTATGCCAAGATTTAAGCTCTCTTTAGCTGACCCTATAGTGATGACCCAAGAAAACCTAGAGTCTAGCCTTATGGTTCAGGATTGTACAACTGCAAGATTACAGCAACACAGTTTGAATTTCCTGAGATATTAGATGAGGTATGAATGATTCTACAAGGACTTAGACACCTTATGGAGCAACATACTGAAACATGTAAGAAGGCAGATGAAGCAAACATTAATTTCTCTATAATATCTTCCAGATTCAGAAACTCAAGGAAAACTTTCCTTTTGGATGAATGACTATCAATTGTCACTCCAGCATTCAACAGCAGCCTGTGTGAGACAAGACATCTTACTACAGTGATCAGAAAAAGGCTTAGGCAAGCTTGGATAGCATATGAGCTCAGTTGTTTTCGATGAGACAAGTTTCTTTTACTTTCTGCATATGTCAAATTTTCTTTAAAATGAAGACTTGTTCTTTTATATTCAAGTTTTACTTGCAAACAGTTCTTATAGTTTGATTTAACAACAATCATCATCAATCAATTCATGCACTTGGTACAAAGGCATTTATATGCAATCTACAAAGCTTAAAATGCTTAAAGGAAACATTGGAAATGTGGCATGGGAATAATCTTTAAAGGACTAGAGCTAATTGAGGCATTTATTAAGGTGGGTTGGCTAGACTCTAGCCCAAATGGATAACCTCTTCATGTATCCATATTTAAGTTGAATGAACTAATCAAAGGGTTAAGAATTCCCATAGAAGATTCAATGAGGTTATAATATGGCTACCAAAACTAAAATGAGTATTATCATAGTCAAGGTCATAGAATGAAGCATGTGAAGGTTGGAAAACTTTTTCTGAAAATAAAACTAATATCAAGCATCGGCCAAGTGCACCTAATTTATTTCCAATGGTCAACAATGATAGAATTTATAAATTTCTTACAAAAAGTCTTCACAAAATAAATTTTGACTAAGGAGCAAGTTGTGGTGGCCTGATGCCGGTTCAGCGAGAACTGTCCCGACATCGGGTACTCACATACCGCAGGATCATATTGAGCAATTTGAGAGAAAATGAAATACACATACAAAAGCCAAAGATATTTCTCATTCATTTAATATTTCATATTATAAAAAAAAATTCAATGTTCCTCTTTACAAAGTTCATCTAAGAGGAACTGAAACAAAAGGGAAAATAAAATAAAAATAAAAGCAAAGTAGATAAGTGTCGTAGATCCATTCGACAGTTTGATAATGATGTCATTGATGTCATTTTTTCCTGCAACCCACGAATGTTAATAGTATCATTTTTTCCAATAATAATCACGAATATCAATGATGTCATTTTTCCAGTGACCCACAAATGAAAAGGATGATGGTTTCTAACAACTAGCCAAGCATTAATATTACTAATATCATTTTCCAGTAACCCACGAATATTATCACATTGGTTCCGAACAATCAACCAAGCTTCAAATGAATTTGGCTCAAAAAAATAAACGAAGCTAAGCAGCAAATTATAAAACGTAGTACATATCATATTTTGGGTAAATTTGTTCTTTAAGATTTAACGTTTGATAGTTCGACTTTTGGATCTGCATATAGATTTGGATATTTTTTAATTAGCTTTTAGCCAATGTTCTTATAAGTAATTACTATCTTCTTTTCCAATTTGTTTCACTTTTACAATAGGTTAGCGTTATTATTATGATAATAATAATAATATACGTAAGTAAAAGGCTGGATGGAAATGACAGAAATTAAATTGCAAAAAATAATAATAATAATAAAATGTTAGAATGAAAAATACTTGAATGGAAATAATCATCATCTTATAACATATGCACTGTTTATCATTATTGATTAATGACAATAATGCTAATGTGATGATATAATATTTATCATATTTATTTTCATAATAATGATATATTAAGTATATAATAGTATTAGCAAAATCTCCTCATTTCTACCTCATTTCCCTCTCCTCTTACCTAGGATAGTATTGTCAGGAGGTTGAGGGAGGCTGGACTGCTGAAGGAGGTAGCCGAAACGGTGGCTGGCTGGTGACCAACAGGAGGAGGGAGGATGGTTGCTGCTGGAAGGGGAGGCTGGCAACAGGGAGAGGGGACTGGCAGCAAGGAGAGGGGACTGGCAGTAGGGAGAGGGGCTGGTTAGCTGCTTTGGAAAGCCGGGAAGGGGGCTGGTTGGTTTGGAGGGTCTGAATGGGGTGGTCGGGTGGCTGCCGGGGCTGATGGCTGGCTGGGAGAGCTTTTTTGTATAAGGGTCACCATCCCCAGGTGCACCTAGGCACAGATAATGTCAGCACTAGCCAAAGGCTGGGCGCCCAGGCCCACCTAGGCACTGATAATGTTAGCACTAGCCAAAGGATGGGTGCCCAAGAGCGCCCAAGCATCCGTGAACCACCATGATGTGTACCGTTATATATGAGTGTAATGCCTTGTAATGGATTAGCAGCAATTGAATGAAAAACTCTATTCTCCACTCTTCTGCTGCCTTCTCTAATTTTTACATGGTATCAAAGCTTCTTCGATCCCCAACTCTCCTTTAGCACAACTAACTCCCACCTCTCGGCCACACCTTCCCTCAAGAAATATAAAGAAACCTCAGCCCAATCCTCCTCCTTCAACCTATCAAGAACCAACTAAAAGCACCCTCTTCTCCCTCACCGCTATTATCAAGAAATATTAAGAAACTTCGATGTCCAATCCAACTCCTTTAGCCTATCAAGAAAAACTTGAAAACACTCCCTTCTCCCTCACCACTATCATCAAATGGCTGCCTCATTCTTAAACACAATAAGCAATATTGAAGCTTAAGAAACTAAGAAATGTTACCCTCACTTACCCTTCCATCCAACTTTACATGCCTATTATTTAACATCAAGAACCTAGTCAACAATCCCCTAACCACAAAACGCTACTTGCTATGGTGTGCGCAACTCCTGAACCTATTCAAAGCAAACAGTCCCCACATCTTGGATGGCTCATTGGCAAAACCAGCAACTCATATTTTCAACAAAGCAAGAAATCAAACTCAAAATCCCACATACACTATGTGGAATGCCACCGATCAGAATCTTATTTCTACACTTTACTCCATCTCTCCCTCAGTTCTTCCCACCATAATCCATGCTGAAACTTGCCAAGAAGCATGATAAACTCTTGAAAGAAGCTTCACGCAACAAATCGATCTAAGGTGTGTCAACTCAAGAATGCTCTACACCATGTCACCGGAAAGATAAGTCAATGCTGCCTATCTCCCAGAAATCAAAGAAATTGTAGACAAAATTTCAGTCACCAGCTCACCGTCGATCCAGAAGACAATCCTCTACATCTTAAAAGGTCCCCGGTTCAATACTAAACCTTCAAAACAGTGATCCAGACAAATTTACAACCTCCAAGCCTCAATGACCTCTATTCATTACTAAGCAGCAAGGAGATAAATCTCCAACATGACGCCAATCATGATCTACAACAACCCCGCAACCTACCTTCTTGATTCATACACGCGGCAAAGGATGTGGCAGGCGTGGAGAGGAAGAAGTCGGTTCAACTCAGACCCATGAACAATCAACAACTGTGAATACCTCCCTCGTTCTGCAACTCCTACATGCCATATCTGCGAAAAAAGAGAGCAAACGGCTCTCTCTTATTGGCACCGACACGATCCATCCTATACAAAGCCATCCCAACTAACAGCACTCATCTCCGACAGCTACACATACAACAACTGGTTTTTTAATTCTAACACATCAGCCCACGCAACCAATGACCTTAACAACCTCTCCGTCTCCAATTCATACAATAGCCATGACAAGGTAACAATTGGTTACGGCCACTCCATGCACATCTCCAACGTCAGCAATAGTATACTTCCCACCACATCCCACAAGCTCATTTTATTTCAAATTCTACATGTTCCTCAATACAAATTTAATCTTATTTTCATTCAAAAACTTACAATAGTATTAATTGCTCTATATAATTTGTTCCTCTTGGTTTCCGTAACAAGGACCTCCACTCGAACATGGTTCTTCTTCGAGGCCGCAATCATAATAGCCTCTACTTCATCCCACCAAAGTCACCGCCTGTAATGACCCTAGGTCATTTATAAGGAAAATATTAATGTCCCGCAAATTTCAGTTTCTTTTCCATTAAAATCATATCCCGCTAAAATAACTCTTTGATTACAAATATTGATTAAGGAAGTTTTTCAAACTCAATGCTAAAATAGGAATTTAAATTTGTCATTAAAATCATCTCCCGCTAAAATAACTCTTCGGTTACAAATATTGATTAAGGAAGTTTTTCAAACTCAATGCTGAAATAGGAATTTATATTTGTCATTAAAATCATCTCCCACTAAAATAACTCTTCGGTTACAAATACTGATTAAGGAAGTTTTTCAAATTCAATGCTGAAATAGAAATTTATATTTGTCATTAAAACCATCTCCCGCTAAAATAACTCTTCGGTTACAAATATTGATTCAGGAAGTTTTCAAACTCAATGCTGAAATAGGAATTTATATTTGTCATTAAAATCATCTCCCGCTAAAATAACTCTTCGGTTACAAATATTGATTAAGGAAGTTTTTCAAACTCAATGCTGCAATAGGAATTTATGTCATTAAAACCATAATCAAATTTCAGTTTTCCATTAAAACTCCTGTTAAATTCGATTTTCAATTTCAATCCTTAATTTAGAAAGTTTTCAAATTCGTTTAAAGCTGAAATAGAAATTAAGATCCGTCATTAACGCATACTTAAATTAGTAAAGCATAAATTGACTCATGAAGACCCATATTCAAGGCAAGAATCGGCTGCCCCTTTTAGTAACTGTTAAGCAATTAAATCTCAGCTGTATAAGGAAGGTATGCAGAGAGTAATAAAGGTAATTACCCGTAACTCACCGGCTAATCAACCCGAATGAAATGGACGTGTGTTACATACGCACGTCCTATTTAACCAGAAGAAGCCGAACGACTCACCACTCGAACGAGCCCTCCCTTTCTCTCAGTCAGTCGAACCCTCCCGCTCGACTCCCTCCCGCACGGAGGACGACTGCGCAGTAGTCGACGGGAGCACTCCTTGTAGTAGGCGAGCATACGACGATAACTCGATTCCTGTAACCGAGCTCCTCGACCCAACCCGCTGACGGTCGCAGACCCGTTCGACACTGAAACTCAAGGCGAAGACTGTCGCAGACCCGTTCGACGCCGAAGACGCTCGCAGGTTCGCTCCTTCAATTCGACTCGTCCACCCGCCCGACGTCTTTACATGCGCCGATCTTTCTCTGCTCAACCGCTCGATCCTTCCGTCTCGGCACCAATCCCCTTCTGTGCGTTCGACCAAGAGTTATAAGGTGTGAATCCTTCTTTACGTCATATAATAGAATCTTAAGGGTAAGTTAGTAATACTTCAAATCAATATATACAAAAAATAATAATAAGGAATTTGTGAGAAACTTAGAAATATTGAAATCTTTGTTAAATTACCTAGTTAACAATTGGGTCAAAATCCCGTCATGAATGTGTCCATAATTATTGATTTTATTTAGAAATTGACGTCAAGATAGGGAGCAGTCCAGCATAATTGAGATCTCCTTTATTTTATTCATTTCAATTACTGTTTTAGGTAAAGACGTGTTATTTATTTTAAATTATAAAATCAAAGCATATAGTAGAAATTTGTTAGAACCTTGTTGTACTAGGTTGATGTAATCTCAATTTAGATAATATGTCAATTTCATATAATGGTTGATCATGTGAAAATAGAGGATAGTAAAAATGTGCTAAGGTTATAGTAAAACTATGGTGAAAGCAATGTGTTGATACTATTATTAGTCAACTACCATCTTTATTGATAACATCAACCTTCTGTGTTTCTATTCCTTAATTAAGCTACAAAATTTCAGCTTCATTGCTTCATAATATCAAGTCATAAACATAAACATGAACTTTTATGCAATTATTGCTTTCCGTTTGAAGATTTGGCATGTGACAAAATGACATTTATGTTGCAGGAGATATGATCATCTTTAATTTGCAATAAGCTATATTTTCCCTACAATTGATCATCATTTTTGCCTTCCGCTTTGCTTTAAGTATATTTTTAATATCCTTTGTATTTAGATTGTGCACTAAGACATTACTTTTATAATGCTAGATCATATACAACTAGAAGAAGCTGATATAGTTTAAAGACATGACGCGGCAAATTAACGAATTTTAACTGCCCCTTCAAGGGATAACTATTTTTGTATAATGAAAGCTATGTAACAAGTTCTAGATATTGTTTTGCTTTAAATTGAATGAATGTTATTTCTTACACTTGAATGGCTCTGGATGTGTTTAATTGCTATTTTACCTAGCTGCCAATATGATCCTGCGGAAAGATGCATCCGATGTTAGATTGGTTGTTACCAACCTAACATGGGTCGTCACACCGCCACCCACTCCACCGCAGCTCATCCTTGCTTCTTCCACAGCACCAACAACCACAACTCTTTGGCACCGCAAACTAGGTCATCCAGCAACCGCCATCCAGCAGCTTCTTGCCACCCAGATTACATGCATCCCATCCAACAACAGCCACATCGATTGTATCCAATGCATCATGAATAAACACCGCAAATTACCTTTTCCTATCTCTAATAATTATAACAATAAATTTTTAGATTTGTATCCATTGAATGGTATCAATACTATGTATCTTTTATCGATGCTTTTTCACAATTTATCTGAATTTTCCTAATGAAATCTAAATCGGAAACCACAAATTAATCCAATCAATTAATTCGTTTTCTGGAACGCCAATTTAACTGCAGAATAAAGACTCTGCACAGATGGTGGGGGTGAATATTGCAACACCACACTCACAATTTTTCTAAAACAAACAGGAATTCACCACCAACTCTCATGTCTTTATACACCCCAACAAAATAGTGTCATGTCCTTATACACCAGCATCTTATTGAAACAACCCGAACACTCCACACTGCCAGCCTCTCATGTAAATTCTGGTCAGACACTCTATCAACCACAACCTATCTTATAAATTGTCTCCCATCTAAAACCACCAAAAATAAAAGCCCCTGCGAACTCCATCACAATCATAAACCTACACTCATCTTTGCTTCTTTGATTGCACTTGCTACCCATTACTATCACCCACCAAACAATTCAAATTCTCCCCCAAAATCTTCTCAGGCATATTCATCAACTACTCTCCCAAACACAAAGGATACCGATGCTACAACCCTTTAACGCATTAAGTTATCATTTCCCACAACGTTCACTTTCTCGAATATAATTTTGGAAACTTACCCCTCCACCTCTCCAACCATCTTCAACAACCGGTCTTATCACTCCCCAGTTACTCATTCCTCCCTCCACTCTCCGTTCACCATCCTCTGTCACCTCACTACAACATCAACCAACCCTCTCTTCAAAACCTTTCTCTACTTCTCTGACACTACTAAACTCTCCAAGCTCTGCATCCTCTAACTGAACCAATTACCCCACCAATACATCCTCTACACTACCCACATCCAACACCACCCATCAATCCTCTCTTTCACCCACACATCCTTCTCATCCAATGCTTACTTGAACCAAACAAACTCTCTAATCCGCGATCTCACAACCCAAACATTTCCACAACTCGATCCCACCACCTACATCCAAGCCAATAAACATGATCATTGGAGAAAAGCAATGGTCGCTGAAATTATGGCACTTAAAGATCAAGAAACTTGGGACATAGTTCCTCCAAACTCGACTCAAGCAGCCCTCTTGTGCAAATAGACACTCCGGACCAAATACAATTCTGACAGTTCAATTGCTCGTTACAAAGCTTGCCTAGTGGCCCAAGGCTTTAACCAAATTCACGGGCTAGACTAAACAAAAACCATTCAGCCCAGTCACTAAAATATCCACAATTCGCGTACTCTTCATCATAGCATCCTATCACCGTTTGTCCATTCTACAACTTGACATATCAAATGCCTTTTCCATGGCTCCTTGAATGAAACCATATACATTAAACAACCTCAAGGCATCATCAATCCAAATAAGACTCACCACATGTGCAAACTCAAAAAGGCCCTCTATGGGCTAAGCAATCTCCCTCGTCAACGGTTCTTTATTCTCAGTGATCTCTAAAATCAAAAGGCTTCACTCAAAATAAAGCAGATCCTTCACTCCTCATCTACAACACTTCCCACATATGTGCCTATCTCCTAATATATGTTGATGATCTCCTCCTCACCGGCACCAATCCCACATTCCTCGAACAAACAATTCAAGCAATGGAAGATCGGTTCAAGATGAAAACCCTCGGCTCCCTTTCCCATTTTCTCGGCATCTCCATCCAACTAACCTCCAAAGACCTCCATTTCTCTCAAGCAATATATGCACAACAGATTCTTCGTGATGCAGGAAAGTCAAATTGCAAACCAGTGTCGACGCTTGCCAATCCATCTGACTACTCCATTACCACGTCTGAACCCTTTTCTAATCCACAATTCTACAAACAACTCATCGACTACCTTCAAATTCTCGCCATCACTCGTCTGGACATCAGCCTCGCTGTCAACCGCATATGTTAACACACCCGTACAATATCATTCTATACAACTAAAGTGTAAACTACAGTACATCAAAAGCACATTTCAATTTGGGCTCCCCATCGCCATGGAGCTACATGCTCACTCAAATGCGAACTGGACCGGCGACTCCACAGACAGGAAGTCCACTACGAGTTATGTGTGTTCTTGGCCAAACACTAATTACTAGAGCGCAAAGATACAACACACAGTCGCACACTCCTCCACCGAAGCCGAATGCAGAGCACTTGCCTGCACCATTACAATAATCATTTAGCTTCAAAGACGACTCCAGGAATTTCAACATCCTCAACAAGCAACAACTATCTACTGCGATAATGTGTTCGCAATCTTTCTTGGCAATAACCTTATATTTCAATGCTTGTACAAAACACGTAGAAGTCTTATATCACTCAATTCGAGACAATATCAAAAACAATGAAGTCGCAATCCACTGCATATCGACATTCGAGTAAATAGCAAACATCATCACTAAACCCCTTCCAATCGCACAATTTAATCCCTTCAAGACTTCATTGTAATCTTACAGAGGGATATTAGAGAACAACGCAACATAATTGCGCAAGACAGAAGACTAGGCACCCAGGCACTCCCAGACTCAATCCTGACCAAACCAGCCATACGCTAGACACCCAGGCACTAGCTTAGCCAATGCCAGCTAGAGGCTGGGTGCCCAGGCACGCCTTGGAATTGGTATTGCCAATGCCCAGGCTCGCCTTGGCGTCTATGAGACACCATAATGTGTACATATATATATGAGTGTAATGTCATGTAATGGATTAGCAGGAATTGAATGAAAAACTCTATTCTCCACTTTATCCTATTGCCTTCTCTAAATCTTACAAATGAAACTCACTATTATCTATTACAAAAATTAAAATACTTTCCCTTAACAACCAACACGTCTATATGTGAGTTAAATAAACTCCAATTGTTAACAATGAAATGCTTGCCTATCATTTCAAAAAGAAGTGTTATTAAAGTAAATCATTTAAGCATTCATAAAATGAGCAGGAAGTAATAGTGAGCAACAACAACACTAAGCCTTAGTTTCACTATGTGGGTTGGCTACACTATCCTTTGTTTCCATTGGTGCATGATCAAATAGAGGTCCCTCCTAAACATAGTGAATTCCTTCTATTAGTTTTTTCTCAAGTCTCTTTGATCTTCCTCTTCCTCATTTAGCATGAAAAAATCATAAAATCAAGTTTTCTAACAAAACATTGAGATATATATGCTTAAGTTGTTATAACCATCGACAACGATGTTCTCTAATCATATCCTCCATTGGAGCAAGTTCAATTTTGTTGCGAACAAACTCCTTTCTAATCATAACCTCTTGAATATATTTAATCAATCACATTAACATCCAACTTCTATGATGCTAATTTTCTCAATAAGCTATTTCTTTGTAGGTCAACATTTTGTCCGATATAACATTCATGCCTATAAAAATTTTCTTTTAAATTTGAGTGAAAATTTTTTATCACGCAACACTCCAAAAAGCTCTTCCATTTCATCTAACCAATTTACATCCTACTAATTACATCACCCTCTATTTTTCCATTATTTTTATATAATTGAATCAAGATATTTGACCTCTCGCTTTTTGTAATCATATGATCCTCAATAGTTATATCCTTAAAATTATGGCTTCTATATTGATTAAGCGTACACTTCATATATTCCATTTTAGATCTACTAATATATTTTTAACATTCTAAAGTCCTCCACAACACAATTTTGCATTAACTTCATCCAAAATCTTTTCAACCAGAGAATGTCATCTTCAAATAATGTGCATCAAAGAGCTTTTTCTTGAATGTGTTTAGTAAGAGCATTTATAATTAATGCATAGAGATACAAACTAAGGCAACATCTAAATGCAATTTAATAACTGAGAAATAATTAAACAAGTCACCTTGTGATCAAACACATTTAACAACCTCATTATACATATCTTTAATATATCAATGCCACACATCATTTTTTTTCAAACATTCTCCAAAATACCCTTAGTTCTTTATCATAAGCCTATTCTAGAAATCGAGTTCTTCATGGTAGATTCATCAATATACAACCAAATTAATTTTGTAAAATTCAAATAATTTATTGTAATCTATATTCAATCACTCTCTTCCATAGTTTCAAACCAAGATTCATTAACTTAATTCTCTTATAATTATCAAGCTTTGTACACCTTGCCTTTATTTTTGTAATAATTACAACAAAACTTCTCTGACAACTTTATAGTCTTTAAAAGTATATTATGATTAGCAAACCAAGAGATTTCTTCCTCACTAAGATATTTCTACACTTCAATAAAGATGATATCTAATCTTACAACTTTTCCACTCTTCAACATCTCTAAAGCATTTCTAAACCCAATTTTACCAAATCTCTCAAAGAAAGTATAATTAATATCATTTTTATGACTATTAAACTCACGCATGTTAATTGTAATAATTCAACCTTCACTAAAAGGCTTAGAATAATAATTCATCATCTATTTTGAATGTCCTCATTCCAAATAAATTTCTTTCCATTATCTTTGATGTAATAGAGATGAGTCAAGTATTGGATCCTCTTATCTTTTAGTTTAGCTAGCATAATATGCATCTTTCTCGTTCAACAATATCTACCTTTTCATATAAATCATTAAAAGTTATAGTAAAACAAATATTTTATATTGAAAATAAGCCAAACTATAATTTTTCCAATACTCATCATTTTTACATTTAATCATTCTTTAAAACAAATATTTTTTCTTCAATCTTTCCTTAAATCTTTTGTTGAACCATTAAACATCTTTACATTATGTGTTCTTAATTTGATGCACTAAATATATAATTGATTATCTTATGAATGTAGCTAGTCAGCAAATTTCATATGAGATTGGTTTCATCCTCAAATCTCATATTCGAGCTTAAAAATCTCACCCCCATATATATATATATATATATATATATATATATATATATATATATATTTTTTTTTTTTTTTTTTTTTATTTATTTATTTATTATTATTATTTTTTTTTTTATAATAAAAGCCATCTTGACTGTATTTTATTGAAAGCAAATAAGATACAAAACGTGGGGTAGGGAGTATATAAGGAACCTAAGTCTATATATATATATATATATATATATATATATATATATATATATTACCACTCTAATAATTCCAACATCTAATCTTAGAATTATTTTATTTTTCTTGATCCTTATTTTCAAATTCGAAATAGCTAATCCCAAAATAACCTTGCAATCCTTAGAATATTAAATAATCATTTGCTTTAAAAGAAAATAATAAATGGTAGTTTTGTAAATATATTTTTAAAAATAATATCATATTAGTCTCTTTTCTTAAAATATTTATAATAATCTTAAAATCATAATATAAAACAAACTATAAAATCATTTTTCTTTCTCTTTTAATTTTTCTAAAATAGAAATAACCATAACTTATTAAATTTTGCAACCATTTTTCTAATATACCCATCTAAATTTCCTTTTATAAATAATATTTATATTAAAGTATTCCTCAAGCAAACTCTATATCATGTTAAATTTTCTTTTATACTAATATATATTCCTATTTGAAAGGCATACTCACTTGCAACATTAAAAGTTAGCACATCAAATATAATTTTTGGGGATATAATTACATTTCCATCTTTTTAACTTTCACTACATTATACTTTGAATTTTAATCTAAAATGATGCCCACACTAATATTATGATGATTCCTACTAGAACACCAAAGTTAAAAGCTAAAATTATCGATTTATTTTTCCTCCCCCATTTTGTATCCTAAAGACAAATATTTACCCTCTAGTAATTTATAATTTTAATCAACTATAAAGGCTTACTTACAACAGTGCCAGCAACCCAACTTATTCATTATTTAGAGTCTTCAACTAGCTTTTTAACATGCATTCATCCATGTTGTGAGAACTCGTGTTCATTTACCACTGCACTCATCGTTATACTTACCTTTGTATATTTTTCTTTATATTTAGGTAACACAATACTTCATAAGGATACCCAAGCTCCCACATATTTTCTTCTAAAATTCATGACATACATATTTAACTAAATTTTACAGTAGCTACCAATTACTTAGTGCAACCCTCCTCATCCAAGACTTGGACCTCGCAATAACAGTTATAAAATAACCAATGGATAAAATGAGACAAGCCAATGATAATTACTAATAACTTGGGATACATTAGAGTTGAACATTAGAATATATCATGAATGATGCATAAATACCTCCATGGGAGACTCATTCTAAGGGAAAATAAAACTCGGCATATAATGAATTATTTAGATTTAGGGCCCACTTGGTGCAGCTTAATAGCTCCCTAAGCAAAGCATTAAAAAAACTTTAAAACTTTTTAGGGATCAACTTAATAGTTGCTTCTTTAATCATCTAACCCAGTAAAATTGTTAAATTTTAAGCTATACTAGCTAAGCTTCTGATAGGGGGGTATGGTGGTAGAATTGTATATATGATTTGGAGGGCATTGGAAAGGTTTTTGGTGGACTAAACAATGTCGAATTGATACAAAATTTGGTGGAGTCGATTATGATGTTGAGAACCTTTGAAAGTATTTTTTAAAGGGTTTTTATTTGGGATGGTAGACAAAGAAATGAAGACACAAATGAAGAAGAAAATAAAGCAAATACAAGATAAATCCCAACCTTGAGTTCTTGGAGATTATACACACCTTCAAGACGTTCGATTATGCACACCAAATGGAAGTGATGGTTATTCACGCCAACACAAGATAGATTACTAGGATTTTACACAGCTCAGTAGCCTTGCCGCTATGCATGCGCACAAGGTTGACGTGATTATGCAGACCACTTCAATCACACTCTCGCAAGAGCACCACTCTCACAAAGGAGGAAGAAATAGATTTTTTCATTCACTATATTCTCACATGTCATACATATCATATACATATATATATATATAGATGTCATGCACCCTATCATATATTAAGGTGTTCTCTTACATCTTACCAACACACAAAAATATAACACAACTTAACTCAAAACAAAAAACAAACATAACATGACTCGGGTTACAACATGGCTTGAAACAAAAACAAATATAATATGACTTAATAACATATCAATCTCGGCAGCTAGGCTCCATACAAAGGCTTGAGTCATGGATCTTCTCTTCGCATGTATTTGTTGTCCTGCATCAGCTTCTTTCCAACTTATAATTTTTTTTAAAAGTAAATGATTGAAATGCTCACCCAGCCACTCACCCCTACTCTCCACTAGACGCCCAACCTACCCTAGCAAAATAAAGTTATGAACTAATGATACACTGTAAAATATACAAAAATGGGTTAACTCTAGCAACCAGATAACAAGCCACCAAACATTATATACAGTTTCTATGTCAACATCTTTAACGATTTTTTTTTGACAGCTATTCAATAGCTTCTTCAATTAGCACCAGTTACACCAAATGGGCACTTAAAATTGATTGCATCAAGTTTTTTACTTTTGTTAAAAGTGATTACAAAGGAATACTGTGGTGGAAGCATATCTGATACCTACATAAGAGCTATTAATCATAACATTTGACATATATATGTGTGTGTATGTGTGTATGTAAACTCTATAGTTGACTAGTCACAAGTTCTGGATGAAAGAGGAAGTTGCATTAAATAATGAAATGTCAGCATAAGACTTTGTAAATCTATTTATGACATCAATCATTAAATAATTATGCTAGAGCTAAGGCATCTCTTAGACGTGATATTTTGCAGTGTATGAATATAGTCAAAAGAATGCAAAGACCACTTCATTAACACCCAGGTTTAGTGTCAAATAAGTGAAATTTCTTGCATTATGGATGAATATGAGTAAAGAAGTGTAACAGCTCAAATTTTTAAGCATCAAGGTATTGTCCGCTTTGACCTGAAAGGCCTCATGATTTTGTCCTCAGAAGATAACTTTTCAGCAGATCACCCATCCTGGGAGTGTTCCCACCTAAGCACGCTTAACTTTGGAGTTCTTATCAAGAACTCCACCGTTATCAGAAAAGATGTATCGATGTTTAAAAGTTTCACTTATTACTACTTAAATGGGTCTTTATAATCTCCCCAACTTAAGGCAACTGACGTCCTCGTCAGTATCCACACACAGATCTAAGAACCATCCATTGGGTAGATAAGACTAGAGGTGACCCTTACATGCTCAAGAGATACCCACAACAATATAGCACATTAACCATCATGGGTACAAGAGGCTACTCACATGAAATAGCACTTTACCTTATTTGGAACTTAGCTCCTATCAGACACCTTATGGCTTGCTCTAATACTATTTGTAATAGCCCAAACTCTTAAACATCAAAGTACTGTCTGCTTTGGCCTGAAAGGCCTCACGATTTTGTCCTCAAAAGATAACTACCTAATAGGTCACCCATCCTGGGAGTGCTCCCACCTAAGCACAACTTAACTTTGGAGTTCTTATCAGAAACTCCATCGTTATCTGAGAAGACATATCAATATTTAAGAGTTTCACTTATTATTACTCAAGTGGGTCATTACAAGAAGGTCTATAATTATTATTAAGATTAAGTGTTTGAAATTTTGGCCCTAACACATGAAAGATTTTGAGTGATAAATAGGAAGCAAAGTTGAAGAGAGAGAAAGCAAAGGAAATTAATAATTTATGCTTTAAACTTTAGTACTCGAGAAAAAATTGTCATAGAATGACATGGGTATCAAATTTAGTATGCTTTAGTATTAAATCCTAGATGTCTAAATCTAGCTTAGGTATCAAATTATGAAGATTCAAGAAATAGGATTTGATGAGGTTAAACTCATATATGCTTAAGTAAGCAAATGCTTAGCTATTGTAGATATTACATACAACTAAAATTCAAAATCTATACGATATGTTAACCTTTATTCAATGAAAATTGATACATTTTCCTTACCTATAAATATTTGCAATTGAAAACAAAATTAAGAGTTTTAGGAAAGTATTGTTTAGCTTACCTCCCTACGACTTTGAGATTTTAAAAATTAAAGAATCAAAATATAAGTTTTAAATCTTATAAATAAGATTCGTTGAAACACAAACTTTACTTTCAAAGTTTAATAGGAGCTCAATTATAATTTTTGCAAACACAACACGTTGTGAGTGATTCATCTAATTAAGCCAAACACAAAGGTACACTGGATATTATTTTATATGCTTTTACTTTCATTTGTTGCTTATGCATCGCTCTGAACCTATTTTTGTATTTAATATGTTATTCTTACTACTAATGAGGTAAGAGAAATTGAATGATGTTTATGTGTCTTGTGAATGTTGCAAGAAGGTTCCGTAACGGAGCATGATTAGGTTAGGAACGGGGCTAGTCCTCGGGAGCTATAAGGGTGCCATCTGGAGCCTTTGAGGGAGGCACAGGTGAAAGTTGCTTAAATGCACGTTGCCATCTTAGATCCTTAAGTGGGTCCAGGTGAAGGTTTATGCTTAAATGCATATGAACCCAGCCTCATGGTTCTGACTTTGCCCAACAGAACTGCTATTATTGCTTCATGATATCATAGACATAAACATAAACATAGATTTTTACGCAATTATTGCTTTTCCTTTGACATTTAGCATGTGAACACAATATTTATTGTTGCAGGTGATCTGATTATCTTTTATTTGAAACACACTATATTTACCTGCAAATATTATCTCATTTTTCTTCTTTGCCTTCCACTATGCTTTAAGTATATTTTTAATATCCTTTGTATTTAGAATGTGCACTAAGGCATTATTTTTATAATGCCAAATTAGATATAGTTGGAGGCAGTTGATATAGTCTACAGGCGTAGCGCGGGAAAATAACTGCCCCTTCCAAGATTAATAGTTTGATGTATATGGAATTTCATGTAATAAATTCTGGATGTTATTTTAAATTGAATGAATGTCGTTTCTTTTATGTGAATGGCTTGAATGTTCGTTAACTACTATTTTATCTAACTGCCAATATGATGCTGCGAAAAGATGCATCCGATGTTAGTTTGGTTCTTACCAACCTAACATGGGTCATCACAGTTGGTATCAGAGCAGGATTGGAAGTGTTAGAGTAAAATAGTATTTGACATAGAAGCCGTAATTGGAAAATCATTCAATTTAAAGTATAAATACACTAGAATGAAATACTAGATAGAAAACTAGTGACATAGTAAGATTGTGGTAGAAACAAATCATCGTATAGAAAACTAGTGACACAAAGAGGCATTATTAGGACAACATCTAGTAGAAAGACTGGTTAAGGTCATTATTCAAACGAATTATAAGTTTGTGTCTTTAAACAGATGAATTCCCCTAATCATTCGGAGGAACACTCGAAAATCGACTTAAGCCAAGAAGGACCTTGGCAAATGGATTTCAACGAACCTAATTACAGTCCCCCTACTCTTGAAGACCGGATTCGAGAGTTGGAGGATAAGGAAGAGGCACGTGGTGAAAGCCTGATAAGGTTCATGTGTATCTCTTACGAGAAGATCACCAACCTCCAAAATGAGGTACAAGAATTGAAGGGGACACTAAGGTGGGTGCTCCCTAAATTGACCGAATTCACTTTGGAAAAAGAAGAGGAGCATGAAGAACGCCTTTCAAAGGTTGAAAGGAAAGTGCATCAAACGAGGAATGCAGCCTCAACTTCTAGGAGGAAAAAAACAACCAGTAAATATAGGAAGCTTTGGGCTAAAAGCCTTAAGCAACTCATTTAGAATATTATCTTAAGAGCGAAATTTTATGTATCACGAAAAAAAAAATTGATTGTATCTTTATTTCTGTTAATTTTCTTTGGCATGAAATATTAATTCTTTCTAAATGAAGCATTTAATTTCTTTATTTCTTTTAATCGCAATCACTCTCCTTATAGATGAATCCGGAAGAGTACTCTCCTGAGTTGCCAATGGAGACTCCGGTGAAGGCCCCTTTGCCTTCAGGTCCATCAGAGAGTAAGACTGACAAAATCTTAGAGTTGATGGCTCAGATATTAGCCAATCAACACAAGACTCAGGAATCTCCCCCTAGCCAAGGGCACCGAATTGGCGGAGCTTTGCAAGCATTCTTGAAGCTAAATCCCCCACGCTTTGACGGATCAGCTTGACCGATGGAGGCTGAAGATTGGATCCAGGAAATAGAAAATAAACTGGAGGACATAAGATGTCCGGCCAGAGATGCGGTATGGTTGGCTAAGAGCCTATTCAAGGCCGAAGCTGAGCGATGGTGAGAAGTCACCCACAAAACTCAGTTTATGGGCTTAGAACTAGAAGACATATCCTGGGAAGAATTCGCGGAGGCATTCCGAGGTCGCTACATCCCTCTCTCTGCCCAAAAGATATTGGAGAACCAGTTCATTAAGCTGACTCAGGGAAATAGGTCCATTGCGGCTTATGAGTCTGAGTTCACAGGGCTCTCCAGATATGCACCTAAGCTGGTGGACACAAAGGCTGCTAGGTGTAGTAGGTTCTTGGATGGCTTGAAGGACTCCATCCAGACCAGCTTGCTCCCGCTCAAGCACACCAAATTTGCTGAAATACTAGACTGTGCAACCATAATGGAGCAAAATGAGCAGATAATTGCTGAACGCCAAGAGAAACGTCCCTCCCAATCCCAAGACAGTCGTGAAACCTTTAAAAGGTCTCGACCTAGTCGACAGGCAAATGTGTATCAGATCACCTCAGGGCCTACTAGGGAAAGGGAAAGTTCTGAATGTCGCCGACCTCACCCAACGGGTAGGTGCTATCACACTGGCAACAGATGTTATCATTGCAGCAGGACGGGGCATAGTTATCGACATTGTAGATCTTTCAAAACTATAGATGGGACATTATTCAGAAGCCTAAAATGAACCCGATATCTACCCCTCCTCGTACCCCGACTCCAGCAAGTACACCACCTCGACATCATCTCCTGCAACCACGCCAACTCAAAGGAGAAATCATACCCCGGGACGACCAGCTGCCGCTAGAGTTTACACACTTACTCCAGTCATGGCTCCCAAGGATCATGACGTGGTGACAGGTACTTTTTAATTATTTTGATCGGCACTTCTTAATTATTTTTTTAAAGAAATAAATCTTTAGCATGCATTTAATATTAGGTACCTTGTATTTTTCCGAGCACGCATGTATAACCTTATTCGACAGGGTGCAAGTCACTCCTTTATATCAGAAACCTTCGTAGAGAAATTACAACTGTCATTTAAAGAGCTAGCAGAAAGATTAAACGTGGGGTTACCATCTGACGCCCTCATGAGCGCTAGAGAATATTGTGAATGTGAAATCCCAATTAATGGTGGGACATTTAAAGCTAACTTGATAGTTCTCCCGATTGCAAATTTTGATATTATTTTGGGTATGGAGTGGCTATCCTGTCATCAAGCAGTCATCGATTGCCAGCGCAAAAAGGTTACCCTCAGAAGTGCAGGAAGATCAGTGACATTTATGGAAAGACTAAGCACTGCAGCGTCTCTCATCAATATCATTCAAGCAGCTAAGTTAATTCAAAAAGGATGCGAGGACTACTTAGTAACAATGATGGGAAATAAAGAAGAGGTAACTACCCTAGATGATACAAGGGTCGCCAATGAATTTCCGGATGTATTTCCCAATGAATTGCTAGGAATACCTCCGGTACGGGAAATAGATTTTACTATTGATATAATTCCCGGTACGCAACCGTTATCAAAGGCACCTTATAGAATAGCGTCAAAAGAGCTTCAAGAATTAAATGAGCAATTAAAGGAATTGTTTAGATAAAGGCCTTATTCGTCCTAGTATGCCACATTGGGGAGCTCCTGTGCTTTTTGTCAAAAAGAATGATGGAACGATGAGGATGTGTATCGACTACAGGGAACTAAACAAGGTGACTATTAAAAATAAATATCCTCTTCCCCGAATAGATGATTTATTTGATCAACTAGCAGGAGCTGTTGTTTTCTCCAAGATTGACCTTCGATCTGGAATTCATCAAGTAAGAATAAGGGAAGAGGATATCCCTAAAACCGTATTTAGGATAAGATATGGCCATTTTGAATTTCTTGTGATGTCCTTCGGACTGACCAATGCGCCGTCTCTATTCATGAATTTAATGCAGAGAGTTCTCAAACCATATTTGGATAAATTTGTGATCGTCTTCATCGACGATATTTTAATTTACTCCAAGAATGAGACTGATCATGAGGTTCACTTGCGGACAATGTTGGAAGCTTTAAGATGCAGTAAGCTATATGCAAAGTTTTCTAAGTGTGAGTTTTGGTTGAGCTCAGTAGCCTTCCTGGGCCATATTGTAAGCATTGAAGGGATTCAAGTAGATCCAAAGAAAATCAGTTCCATTCAAGAATAGACCCAACCTTCAACAGTAACAAAAATCAAAAGTTTTTGGGATTGGCAGGTTATTATAGGAAGTTCGTACAGGGATTTTCCCAGATCTCGGCTCCACTCACCAAGCTCACCCAAAAAGCCACGCCATTTATCTGGAGTTCTGAATGTGAAATTTCTTTTCAGAAATTAAAGGATGCTCTCACGACCGCCCCTGTTTTAGCACTACCTCAAGAAGGCATGGACTACCAAGTCTACACCGATGCATCCAAGGTAGGACTGGGGTGTGTTTTAATGCAAAATGCGAAGGTAATTGCTTATGCTTCTCGCCAGCTGAAAGTTCATGAAAGAAACTATCCGGTTCACGATCTGGAGTTAGCAGCCATTATCTTTGCTCTTAAAATATGGAGGCATTATTTATATGGGGTGAAATGTGAACTATTCACAGATCACCAAAGCCTCAAGTATATCTTTACTCAAAAAGAGTTAAACTGTCGGCAAAGGCGATGGCTGGAATTCATTAGTGATTATGATTTTGATATCCAATACCACCCAGGAAAAGTCAACGTTGTGGCAGACGCCTTAAGTCGGAAGTCATTTAGTATACTCAATGTGATGACTATTAATAATGATCTAGTTAAGGAGCTGAGTAAGCTAGAGATAGATCTGGTAACAACGAATCAATTGAATACTATTTCAGCTTCAGAGGTTGCAGATTTAACGTTAGAGGAACGCATAAAACTATCTCAAGAAAAAGACTCTGAATATCAAAAACTGAAGCAGATTATCCAGGACGGAAGGAATAGTTATCTTCAAGAAAAGAACGACTACATTTATCATAAAACTCGATTGTGGGTCCCCAACGACAAAGAGTTACGAATGGTGATTTTACAAGAAGCGCATCATTCAAGATATAATATCCACCCTGGGACTTCAAAAATGTACCATGACTTGAATAAAATTTATTGGTGGTCTGGATTAAAGAGAAGTGTAGGAGAGTTTGTGGCGCGTTGCAATGCTTGCAACTTAGTGAAAGCAGAACATCAAAGGCCGGGAGGACTCTTACAGTCCCTACTAATCCCAGAATGGAAGTGGACCGATATAGCCATGGATTTCGTTGTTGGGTTGCCTCGAAGCAAATCGGGAGCTGATGCCATTTGGGTCATCGTTGACAGACTCACGAAGTCAGCTCATTTTCTTCCGATAAGACAAACAGATCCCGTGGAAAAGCTCGCCAGGACTTATATCAAGGAAATCGTTCGGCTGCATAGAATTCCAAGATCAATTATATCAGACAGGGACCAAAGATTCACTTCTCGATTTTGGAAAGCTGTACATCTTGATTTTGGCACCAACCTTGTAATGAGCACTGCTTTTCATTCTCAAACTGATGGGCAAACTGAGAGAGTTAATCAAGTGTTAGAGGATCTCTTGAGACTTTGCATACTAGACTTCAGCGGGAATTGGGAAGAACACTTGCCATTGGTCGAATTTGCTTATAATAACAGTCATCAGGCCAGCATTGGAATGGAGCCCTACGAAGCTCTGTACGGAAGAAAGTGTCTTACACCTCTGTCCTGGTCAAAAATTGGAGATGTCCAAATTTACGGATCCGATCTTGTTGAAGAAACTAATAAGAAGATTCAGTTAATAAAATTAAGGATAACTGCAGCCCAGGACCGCCAAAAGAAATGCCACGATTTGAGACACAGAATACTAGAATTTCAGGTAGGAGATTTTGCTTATTTAAAGGTAAGCCCAATGAAAGGAGTATACCGTTTTGGCATATCAGGAAAGCTAAGCCCGCATTATGTGGGACCATTTGAGATCATCGCCCGAATAGGGAACTCTGCTTACCAATTGAAACTACTTGAGAGTTTTTCAAGGGTACATGATGTGTTCCATGTATCATCCTTACGTAAGTGTCTACAAGAACCATCTCATCAACTAGTAGCTCCCGGAACAGTAATTCAGTCAGATTCAAGCTATGTAGAAGAACCAGAACAAATTATAGAACGAGATAACCACCGGTTAAGAAAGAGAACAATTCCTATGGTCAAAATACAATGGAAAGGTCACAGCGCCAAGGAAGCAACCTGGGAAAGAGAAGATGATATGAGAAAAGAATATCCCGGACTCTTTCAGAATTCAGGTAATCTTAATTAAATCTTTTTGCTTTCAACTAAATATTTTCTATTACGATGAAATGTCGAGGACGACATTATTTTAAGTTTGGGAGTTTGTAATGACCCTAGGTCATTATAAGGAAAATGCTGAAATTCCCGATTCGCCAATTATCCCGCAATTATCAGTTTCCCGTTAAAACTCCCGCTGAAAATTCAATTTTTCAGTTTTAATACCTAATTTAGAAAGTTTTCGAATTTGACAGTTACAACATTAACGCAAATTACTCCATTATGGTAAATTACCTTAGTTACGCTACTGTCCTAAATTTGCGAGCGTTTTAGGAAGGCGCCAGCCGGTCCAAAACGGGTGTGCGTTACGCACGCACACCCTATATAACCGGGCATATGGCGTCAACCCTTCACCACTCGATTCCTCTCCTCGCCTCTCCCTCTTCTTCCGCTCGACAGTAAGAGACATACCTGAGCAGGCCGGAGCGCACAACAGGCCACGCGACTCGATCCTTGCGGCCGACGGACGTCCCAGTGCGCACGGTCCCAGGCGACGCGACTCGGTTCCTTGCAGCCGACGGACGTCCCAGTGCGCACAGTCCCAGGCGACGCGACTCGTTTCCTCTCCGCTCGATCTTCTTCTTCCGAGCGACTTCCTTCTCTGCGCCGATCCCCTCATTCCGCTCGACTCGACTGCTCAGCTAAGGTACGAAGTTCTGCCGAGTCTTTTAGGAGAAGGAAACGCACGTGTATATATATAAATATATATATATATGTATATATATGTATATATATGTATAAATGTATATATATATATAACACTATATATTTATATACATATATGTATATGTATATATGTATAAATGTATATGTATATATAACACTATAGATATATATATATTTTAAATAAAAATAATAATAATAATAATAATATTAATAATGGAATTAGAATAAAATTAATTGATTTGATTTTAGTTTTAGGTTGCAATTTTTGCTAGTATAAATTAATCTATTAGCATAATTTAGTATTAAATCATAGATGTCTAAATCTAGCTTAGGTATCAAATTATGAAGATTCAAGAAATAGGATTTGATGAGGTTAAACTCATATATGCTTAAGTAAATGCTTAGCTATTGTAGATATTACATACAACTAAAATTCAAAATCTATACGATATGTTAACCTCTATTCAATGAAAATTGATACATTTTCCTTACCTATAAATATTTGCAATTGAAAACAAAATTAAGAGTTTTAGAAAAGTATTGTTTAGCTTACCTCCCTACGACTTTGAGATTTTAAAAATTAAAGAATCAAAATATAAGTTTTAAATTTTATAAATAAGATTCGTTGAAACACAAACTTTACTTTCAAAGTTTAATAGGATCTCAATTATAATTTTTGCAGACACAACACGTTGTAAGTGATTCATCTAGTTAAGTCAAACACAAAGGTACACTGGATATTACTTTATATGCTTTTACTTTCATTTATTGCTTATGCATCGCTCTGAACCTATTTTTGTATTTAATATGTTATTCTTACTACTAATGAGGTAAGAGAAATTGAATGATGTTTATGTGTCTTGTGAATGTTGCAAGAAGGTTCCGTAACGGAGCATGATTAGGTTAGGGACGGGACTAGTCCTCGGGAGCTATAAGGGTGCCATCTAGAGCCTTTGAGGGAGGCACAGGTGAAGGTTGCTTAAATGCACGTTGCCATCTAAGATCCTTAAGTGGGTCCAGGTGAAGGTTTATGCTTAAATGCATATGAACCCAGCCTCATGGTTCTGGCTTTGCCCAACAGAACTGCTATTATTGCTTCATGATATCATAGACATAAACATAAACATAGATTTTTATGCAATTATTGCTTTTCCTTTGACATTTGGCATGTGAACAAAATATTTATTGTTGCAGGTGATCTGATTATCTTTTATTTGAAACACACTATATTTACCTACAAATGTTATCTCATTTTTCTTCTTTGTCTTCCGTTATGCTTTAAGTATATTTTTAATAACCTTTGTATTTAGAATGTGCACTAAGGCATTACTTTTATAATGTCAAATCAGATACAGTTGGAGGTGGTTGATATAGTCTAGAGGCGTAGCGCGGGAAAATAATTGCCCCTTCCAGGATTAATAATTTGATGTATATGAAATTTCATGTAATAAATTCTGGATGTTATTTTAAATTGAATGAATGTCGTTTCTTTTATGTGAATGGCTTGAATGTTCGTTAACTACTATTTTATCTAACTGTCAATATGATCCTGCGGAAAGATGCATCCGATGTTAGTTTGGTTCTAACCAACCTAACATGAGTCATCACAGATAAGAATAAGGTTTCGTCAAAAATAGTGCCCAAAAAGACTAAACGAGTGAGAAGATCTAAAATGAGGGTAATTTTAATTTTATCCCTAACTTTGGGTAGAAGGGTATTCCAAAGGACAATTTGGATGGCTCTAACTTTAGGTGTGTTAGGTTGGTAATAGAGTGGCTATGGTGGACAGAAGCTTTTAAACATATATCAAAATTAGAGTTCTAAAATCCTCAATGGTTTAGGTTCAGAAAAAAAATGTCAAGATAATTAGACAAATCTTCAGAAGCATCTCTTCCACAAAAGTAAGAATAAACTGTTAAACCATCACTAATAAAATGATTAACAAAAAATTCATGTTCAAGTGGTTGACCTAAAACATGTGTGAGAGTGATAGGAAAGTGAAGGATTTAAGGGGAAAAAGATAAAAGTTTGAAGAGAAAACCTTCGAGTAAGTGCTAGTGATCTATGTGGGAGATTTCAGAAATGTTGTCTCGCTCTTGATTTGTCATTTCGAAAAGGTCGACTTCAATGTTGATATCTTCATAACGAAAAGATGATTCTCCCCTAGACCATCGAGAGAAGGATCTAAAAGCCCTTTTCAGCATCTTCCTAAACTTCGACACGAAAGCGTAAAAAGGAGAGTAGTGTAGGAAAGGAGAGGAGAGAATTGAGTGAAGAAAGAAGTAAGAATTAGGGGGGTATTTATATAGATGAAAATATGTCACAAGAGTTTTCAAAAGGATAAAAAATTAAATTAATAAAAGCAATTCGCGAGTTTGTCTTGTCAAACGCCTAGGTGCATCTAATCAGTGTCTGGGCGTACACCAATAATCTGTGTACCAAAGGGTAAACCTATGATGGCCCATGTTAAATTAGTAACAATCAATCCAACATAGGTGCATCTTTCCGCAGGATCATATTGGTGGTTAAGCAAAATAATATTTAAACAACATCCAGAGCCATACAAGAAATAAAAACAATATCATTCATTCAATTTAACATCAAATTATCCAAAATATTACATTTTTGACAGCATACAAAAATAAATGTTTATCTCTTGAAGTAAAAGCTAGGTTTTATTTTGCGCCACGATTATTTTTAACATCTTTAAGCTATCTCAGCTTCCTCCAGCTGTATCTGGTCTGGCATTATAAAAATAATGCCTTAGTGCATATTTTAAGTACAAAGGATATTAAATAATATGCTTTTAAGCAAAAGCGTAAGGCAAAAATGAAATGATAACAATTGCAAAAAAAAAATAGTTTTAGTACAATAAAAAAAATCATAACTCCTGCAAATAAATATTTTGTTATCATGATTATGCCACATGTCAAATTTTCAAAGATAATCAATAATTGCATAAGAACTCATGTTTATGTTTGTCTCAATATCATAAAGCAACATTAATAGTTCTAATGGGCAAAGCCAGAACCTTAAGGCTGGGTTCAATAAAAGCATTTTCATCACCTAGGCCCCTTAAAGGCTCCAAATGGCACCCTTATGGCTCCCGATGGACTAGCCCCATCCCTAACATATTCAACCACTATTTCGAAACCCTTCGCAACATTCACAAGATACATAAATATTATTTTGTTTCTTTTACATCATTAGTAGTAAAATAACACATTTAATAACAACATGAAACAGGCTCAAAGCGGTGCTTAAGCAGCAATTAAAATAAATAAGAGTATAAAAGGTAATATCCAGTGTACCTTGGTGTGTGATCGTATTGATTAAGCACTCAACAATCTGATGTGTCTACAAAAGTTGTATTTATAAATGTTTTATTAGACTCTAAAAATTGATTGTTACATAAATAGAGTATATCTCTTAATTAGTTTATCGTTTCTCAATATTTTAGATCCATTTAAGATTTTAAGACCTAGGTTAGGAGAAATTTATAGGTCAATCATAATCTTGGCCAATTTAATCAATAAAATGCTTAAAGAAATCAAGCACTTCAATCAAAATTTTTAATTATAATCCACTCATAATAAAGGTCAATATGTAAAGCAAGGATAAAATTATCAAATAAGTTAAGTCATAGACTCAAAAGATTGTTTGTTTGATTAGAGAAAATCATTATAAAACCAATCTATAAGGTAATGTACGTCAAAATAGCGTCTAGAAAGTACTGATTATATTCATAGGTTTGCTTATTTTAATGATTTTGGAAGATCATTACTAAAAGAGATGTAAGATACAAAATCGAGTACAGTAAGATGGATGGCTGCAAATTTTAGATGTTGTCAAGGTAAGAGTTCATTATCCTAAATCATTAAACATTAAAACGAAATTTCTAGCATCACTAAAGTATTGGTTACATTGTTTTAGATTCAAATTTCAGAAACAAGCAGACGGCTACAAACTAGGGGAATACTATCAATATTTAACAATTTATAAATCTTGCAATTCATATCCTAAAATTCTAAGCAATGAACTAGAATGTCCCTAAGACAAATCCTCATTATGGTTTCTTAATTTGCTACGCAACTTAAGTACTGAAGTGCTTAAATAATATCCAAATAACATTGTAGGCTATACTTGAAATTATCCCTATTTTAAAATCTGAGAATTTGGTTAGCAACTTATTTTGATATTGAAATGAGTCACTTAATCTATTTATAATGACTACTCGAAATTAACTAATCTATTACTAACATGGCATTTCATCTTGATCTCAACTTGAAATAAATTGAATAATTGCAGTTATATTGATATCAGTTAGTGGTAATTAACTCTGTCATACGTACAGCTCCCCTATCGGATGAAGGTAAAATGGGCAAGGAAGATCGTACCTTAGGAATCGGCCGAGCACAGAAAGGTTCAAGTGGAGCAGGGGAGCTGATGCCAGATGTTGGGACATTCGAGATCGTCTCTTCTTCTATTGAGGACCTCTGTTGACTTCTGCGCCTCCGTTGCCAGCTTCAAGGATCGCTCCTGTCGACAACTGCGTCTCTGTCGCATAATTCCAAAGCAATCCTTGTCGGCTTAGGTGAGCTTCGGCGGTTTCAATCGAGATGGCTCGGTCAACTCAGAGGAGAATAGAAGACGTGATCGAGTGCTTTAGCAAGGATGGGGAAAGTCGAGCAGCTCCTTATGAGTTAAATAGGACATGGGTACGTAACACACATTCGCTTCGTGCGTGCGGCCAACGCTGATAAATGCCCGTATGTTATGGGAGTAAGAGTAAAAATTGGGAATAGTTTATTACGTTCCGCGGACCTTTTCCTAATAGAACAGTCGGTTTAATTGCCGACAGTTTCTAAAAGAACTTGCTCTTCCTTGATCTCGATTTTAAATGAGGTAAGTAATACTTTACTAATTTAAATACGGGATTAATGACATCTAAAATTCCATTTTAGCATTAATTGGGTTTAAAAAACTTCCTTAATCAGTAATTTAATCAATATGTAACAAAAATTTTGACAAAAACAAATTTAGCAGGAACTTTTAACTGAAAAAGAAAATCCACAGCTAAGACAACAAAAATTGAGTTTTAGCAGGAACTTAACATTTTTCTCAAAATGACCTAGGGTCATTACAAAAGCACACGCGCTTGGCCATGTGTGACCACGCGTCTAGGCATGTAGGAAAATTCATGCCAAAATTAAATAAAAACTGCAAGCTAAAATTTAGTAATAATTTAAAAGCAATATAAACAAACTTTACCTTAGATGAGAATTAAATTTAATTAAAATTCTTTGCAACTCCTAAGCAAATAGATTTGAAAGAATTTAGTTTTTGGAATATATTTGTCTAAAGTCGAACCCACTATCAACTGGATTATTCTTATTCTTGGGTAATCAAATTATATTATTATGTTTGTCGGACTAGCACATACTTGATATATGTCCAAATAAGCTACAAGAATAGTTTTGTTTATTGGGCAATGATTTTTGTAAAATATTACTTCATTTTTATTATTGTAATGTGTTTATCTAGTAAACCTAAGTTTAGGCATATAATCATTTAAATTGCTCTCTAAAGATTTACATATGAATTTAAGTTCAATAATATTTTATTGAGCCTCAAATTTTCTAAATATATGACCTCATTTGGTTCTTCATTCTCAGTAAAATCAAAATTCTTGAGTTGAGCTTTTAGTACATTTATCTTTTATTTCATCTTTTCGTGGCTCACTCAAGAATTTGTATTCTAGTAGCTTTCTTTAAAAATTTATTAATTTTCTTAATATATTATAAGTAGTACATAACTCATCAAATATGCTTTCTAAGTCAGAAAACATTTATTTAGTTGATCTTCTGAAGAGCTAGAACTTATTTCGTCTTGGCTTCTTGCCATAACGCACATATAGATCTCTTCGGCATCTATTCCATAGATGCTCTCCGAATCAAAGTTGACCCAAAGGCCTTCATCTTGAAGTTGTTTTTTTATTTTAATGTTTCCTTGTCTATGGTTCGTTCCTCTTTCAATTCCTTCATATTTGAACACTTCGTTCAGATGTGACACTTCTCTTTGCATTCATTGCAAATAATATCATTTTCAAATTTAGAAACATTATCAAATTTCTTTTATTTTAGTTCTGCTAAGGTACCTTCATTGCTTTCTTTCATCATCTATTGTAACTTGATTGAGACAAAGGCAAGTTCTTCTTCATCCATGTTTACCCTACTAGTTTCTTCAACATTGAGGGTGATTCCCTTCTCTTTCTACTTTGGTTCTTCTTTAACTTTTCTTTTGCCTAAAATTTGTTCATATGCAACGAAGGAACCAAGAGAGTTGGTCCTTAGGTCCTTAGCATCCGCAATAGCTTGGACTTTAGAATATCATCTTTTTGGAAGGCTGAGAAGGGCTTTGTTGATTTTATCTTAATTTTTGAAAGTCTTTCCAAGTGGATGAAAGGCAGCTATAATTTTTGTTAATCGATTATACATTTTAGATATGATCTCTTCATATTATATTTAGAAATGCTCATATTCATACATTAAAGTATTGATCATTGGTTCACGAACATTAGTTGCTCCCTCGTAAATAATTATTGAAGAATCCCAAATTTGTTTTTTAATTGAAAACAAAAAATTGCATTTAACTTTCTTGTTTCAATGCACATTTAAACAAGTGATTGACTAGCATTTAGTTGTAGTTCTTTAAATTGTTCCTCGAATCATTCATTGTGTGGGGTTGTGAGCATAGTAAAGTCCTCTTCAACTAATACCTACTTGTTGACTAAAAGAAATTTCTCATTTTCATTTTTCAAAAATCAAAACATCTTCTAGCAAATAATGGAGGATGAGTGTAAGACGCACCCTCTATATTATAAACATTCTCGGCTCAAATTAGTGTTATAGAACCTGAACTTACTCTATAAAATAGTTAAATCTTAGAATAGTACAGATTCGGCTCTAATACCACTTGTTGGCTAAGAAACCAATATAGCACTATCATGGGTGAATTGGTGATTTTTGAAAATAGAAAATGTGAGTTTTATAATCTTTGGGATTAAATAATATTTACAAAAATAATAAAACTTAAGCACGAGTGCAAAAAATAAAAGTTACAAGTGATACAAAAAAAATGAACACAGATTTATAATAATTCAGGATCTCCTATTCCTACATCCATTCTATAAGATTCATCTTTTCCAAAAAAAAATCGCTCAAAAGAGTCATTCCCTCACTAAATCGTCAGGCAGAGCAGCCTTCCATCTTTTGCAAATCTTGGTCGCGTAGTAGGGGAGTATTCCCTCCTAGCTTCCTGAAAAAAACTTCTCTTGCAAAAATTCAACAAGAGTTAAGAGTTAATATAGAAAAAAAAGGCACAAATTAAAAAACATAACTTGCAAAACTTCTTGAAAAAAGTTTTCAAATATGGCTCCCAGATTTTGAAATCATTGCTTGAGCACTAGAGCTATTGAAACTTAGAGAATTGTTGGAACTTCATTATATAAATCACTTTTTCCTTTATGACCTCTTGAATATTTAAGAAGGTTTTTGATGCAGCACAACCATCATTGTTCGGCCCCGCATTGTGACGCAAGCTTATGATAAGAGCTGAATATTTGAAGAATTAATTTTAGTTATTTTATGGAGTTTAATTTCATTTTATTTTTACAAGTATGTGGGTCTAGTTTGTTGCGTCGGTTCATTTAATGAGTCATGTTTTGAGTTTTTAGGTTAATCAGGTGGACTCGATTATTTATTTATGTTTACTTTTATATTTATATGTATGGGGCTGATGATTAATGTTGTCATAATGCATTGGGTCGTCCTCCATCAAGGTTAAGGAGTGGAAGAGCCATTTGAGAATCCAAGTGGTGTTAAGGAGGGGTATTGTGGTCATTTGATCACGGGTAGGCCCTAGGGTTTGTAAGGGCTATATGTTGAATGTTTCTGAATTCTAATGGTCAATAAATATTTCTTCTGTGAATTGGCTTAAGCTTTTGAGTTTTGGTGTGGACAACAGCAACGGCCGTTGGTGTGCAAAATCAACAAAGCTTTGAGGTGTACAATCTTGAAGGGCCAGGGTGTGGATAATCCTGGTAGTTATACTTTGTTTTTTAATTTCATTTTCTATAATTTTCTAGTGTGTTTCGAAGTACTCTCTGTTAACATCAAAGCGCATCTTGTTTCGTTCGATTATGACTTCGTTTTCCCATTCAATCGTCCACTTTGAGGACATCGTACTAAGTGTGACGATTGGACACTCCCTCAATCATATAACTCTCAAATCTCCACTAATTCCTTTGAAATCAGTGCCTACAATTTTTTCAACATCCATCCGCACAACATTCAAAAATTTCATAGCAATCCGACTTCGTTTGGTCCTCCAAACTGTTGTTCGAAGTCAAATGGTTGTTTTCCCGCTCGCAAACCACCCTCACCATTTCACCCCATCAGTTTTTAAGAGCTTTTAGATGATTTGAGAGGCTACCCATGACCCCGGTTTATAGTGATTGTAAGACAGCTTCAAATAAGTTAATGGCCATATTATGGATATTGAACGTGATTGGGCTCACCCAGGGCGTGCCTGAGCACATCCAGAACCCAATAATTTTCATATCATGTCATTCTGGGCAAGATCAAGTAGGCACAATCCCACCTAGATGGACCTATGTGCACCAAACCATGCGCCTAGGTGCATGATCAACAAGTCAACAATCAATCTAATTTTCTCTTTGGCTTAATTCATCTCATCAAAGTCTCAAAGAATAGCAGCAACAAGTCCTAAATCTAACATAAATCTAATTACATGATTAAATTACAAAATAATTATTCAAAAAATAAATTGATAAATCAAGTAAAGGTTGTTGTTGTGATCTACATCTTGATGGCTATCACCCCTAACTACTGCCTCTAAGCTACAAAATCATTCATTTGCCTGATCATCAAATCCTGTTCTTCTCCAAGGCTTCTAATGCATCATAATGTTTGATCTTCTAATTCGTATAACATGTTTCCTACCTGATTGTGAAACTAAGTAGGGTCTAGTTGATCCTAAAATATACTCAGCAAATCATATCAGTATTAAAAGTTACTACAAATGTTTTGCTATTGTCAAAATCAAGACAACACTAAATTGAGACTCATAAATTCAACAAGAATGATTTAAATGTAAGAATTATAAAAATAAGAAAGAAATATAAAGTAGCTTTTTATGAATAAAAAGTAAAAATTTATAATGCTAAGATTATAACATATGAGATTTTATATAATAATTAGAAATTACTGAGAGATGGAAAGAATGCATCTATAAACTAACCAAATTAAAAGATAAAAAGATAAAAAATTTGACTCAAATAAAATTTATCAAAAATGATTATCAAAAAATTCTTTTTTACTGAACTTGTAATGAATGTTATATAAATAAATTTAATACAAGTGAATTTAATGGTTATAAGAATAAAATCACTTACATTTTCATTCAACGTGCTAGTAAAATAAGATTTAGAATATTTTAAAGGAGATGAGGGAAAAAATGGTAATATCAGATGAAATCTCTATTGAAGTGTGAAATGTAGTGATAAACAAAATTTAGTCTTACAAATTATCTAATGTTATTTGAAGACAAAAAAGATGTTAAATAAATAGATAACGAGTGTCGTGTATCGTTATACCTTTTAACAAGAATAAACATGATGCTCAAGAAAGTGCAATTTATAAGAGATTAAATGGAAAAAAATTTGTGAAAGAAAAGATCTTCATTTAAGCTTTATTATCCTTGAAAAGGCTTATGATAGAGTACCGAGAAAAGTTCTTTGGAGAGTTTTGGAGAGAAAAGTAATTTGAGGAACATATATTGATGTTCTTAGAGATAAATATAATGGATTTATAAAATGTGCTCGATCACAAGGTGGCTTGTCTAATGATTTTTTTGTGCTATTTGATTACATAAATAAGGCATGTAACCTCATTTCATATCTTTTTGATTTAACTATGAATGCACTTACTAAGCACATTCAAGATGAGGTATCTTGGCAAATGTTATTTGCAAATGACATTGTATTAGTTGATAAGACTAGGAATGGAGTTAAAGTAAAACTCGAGCTATGGATGACTACTTTAGAGTTTATATACAACAGGCAATGTTACGTGGTTGATTGTTGTCCAACAAAGAAGAAAGTTACAAATAAAATAAGTGTTACATAAATAAGGGTGCTAAGATGGATGAGTGTTACATACAGCAGCCAAGTGTTTGTGTAAAGCAAGGGTTTGATAGCCATTACATTAAGACGAGATTAGATAGTAAGACTTGTCATCCAACTCTGAGTAAAACCAAAACCCAAATCTATGGCCAAACATATTAATAGAATTAAATGCAACTATCCCGTTATTACACACTAACTTGGGAAGGATGAATATGATAGCTTATTTTATGTAATGTTAGTCATGTGATGAAGTTATGTGAATATAATCGAGCGGTAGTGAGGGTTGAAAAAAGGTTGAATGGGAAGATTGTACAGCATAGTGGAGCCAAGCTGATACAAGATTGACTGTGTCTTAGACAAGCTAATAAGAAACTGATAGTTACAAGCTGAGTCAAGTTTGATCAACCTGAACATAAATTAATTAAGCTGGCTAAAGCAAGTGGAACTGCAGTCAAGCATGGGTTACTATGTTATGAATGTTAATTGGATTTGAGCTGAAGTCCACAAGTTGTAATAAAAAGATCCTATAATCAAAATTGGAGTGTAGAAAAGATTAGCGAACCATTCAGCTAGTCAAAACTAAAGCAAGATCTCCAAAAATGGAGCTTATGTCTTGATGACCTTGATCCCCCATGGGTAGTGCATACAAGAAAAAATGATGAAGAAATAGTATGGAAGAAAAGTGGAAGGGAGCCCCCAATTCTCTTTCGATACCTCACTTTTATGAGTGCAGGATTACCTTGCAACATCAAAAATGTGTAACCACACAATAAAGGTGATTTATCTTGGGTTTTGAGGCTCAAAGAATCTTAGTGAAAGAAGTATTACAGTAACTTGGGTAGAGCATATCTAGCTCATAAAATGTCACAAGGCTCAAGGCATTTTGATCAGGAAAACATTTGACAGCAACTTAAAAAGGAATTATGGCATGGATAATGAGGTGGCATATGTCTTGCTAAGAAGTACACATTATGCGAATATGGCTGACTGGCGAACCAAGCCAACTGATCCAATGCCAACCAACAATCCTGAGTCGAACTAACAGATCTCGAGCTATGCTGATTGGCAGTCCCAAGTCAAGTAGGTGTTGCAATGATTTTGGGCCAATTCATACTTGGCTACTTACCGGTTGATCTAGGTAGGGACTACAAGGACACCTGCACCATACTTTATTAGGGGCAGAAATGTTGCCATATACACCACTGAAAGAGGATGCGTTAGAAAATTTGCATCTACAAGCATGTCTACTTAATTTTAAAAGCCAAAAAATAGGATCATTATATTAGAAATCTTATGAATAGAATGATCAGTTTACTCAAGCGAAAAACAACAATGAACATGAAAGCATGGAGCTGCATACCAGTAAGGACAGCATTGAGCAGAAGAACACCCTACACAAGATCAACAAGTTGTGTTAATGTGCAGAAGAATAGAGAAAGCATATATGTTTACAAACTTTAATGGGATAAGGAAATTCTTGTCTTATAAGCCTCTTCTAAAATGAGATTATCAGAAGACAGAACAAATCAATGTTTCATGCAACAAATATAAACGATATACTGTGATGTTTTATAGTCAAATGAGCCATGCCTGATACTTATGAAGAAAACAAGTCATTAGAGAAGACGGCTTCCAGTAAAAGAAAAGTTTCAAACCCTAACTAACTAAGCATAGTTCAATACTCTAACAGTTTCAATAGAAAATACCATTTTAGATTATACTCGTAGGTGGTTTTTGTCCACTTCGATACTTTTTTTATTGGAAAATAAAAAAACTTCATTGCATGCATGTTTTAAGCACACAAAATTAACCAATTATTTTTTCAAAAAAAACTAAGTGGATTCAGAAGAACAAGCACGTCTATTAGTTCTGTGTTCATTTGAGTGACCAAAACAGTAGTCACTTGTGCACCGAAGTTCCCCAAGTTCAATGAGACTTACTCATGTTCAAAACAAACGAGGGTAAGTTCGTGACATAAGCTTTTAGACTGAGACTGAATTAAGCCATCATACTAAGTGCTTTATCAGCCCATGTCTTTATGTAAATTTCTATGCACAGCATCAGAAATGAATGCTTTCTTTCTATTGTAAGCAGTATGGCAACATAATAAGAAAATATAAGAAAATGAAAAGTTGTCGAAAGAACAAGTAGCAAAACGGAGAGACTAAATGGTGTATACAATATGTGAGAAATTTGTCAAAACAATTACTTGACTATTTCAGTATGGTTTATTTATTCTCGGATTATTTACTTTAATTCTATGAAATTGGTAAATTTTTAGCCAATAACTCGAAAATTAGATTGCTTAAATTGAGTAGTATGAAATAGTCAAGGAAATATTTTAGCAAGTTACATTATAATGAACAGAAAACCTGTAACGTAATATTTCAGAATATTAATCAAACTAGGATCGTAATATTAAAAAAGGCATCAACGAGAAAAGTATTAAAATCTACGTTTTAACTACTAGAAAAACATGAGAAATAACATGATCGCCGTTTATACTACATACTCTACCTGCACAGCCCATCTTTCCAAATTGCCATGCAAAGGTATGGAACAGCCAATATCCTTCTGGAGTTCCTTAAATATATTGATTAAGCTTGATGGAGGCTTGATGCCCTCTGGAACTGAAAAGGCAAGGCCCATAGCTTGACTAGGTCCATGATAAGGATCCTGAAATAGAAGGTTCGCAAAGACTTGAAAAACACACAAAAAAAGTTTAAGATCTAGATAAGAAGTATTATAAACATATCACGGGTTCTTCTTCACGAACTACAACTTATAGGGATGGGTCAACGCTATTCAACACAACAAACTTAAATTCCTTAAATGATATTGCAGACACCCCTCTTGATTTATTTGTCATAAACGTTACCATTATCCCAACTATTTTGCTTCAGCTTAACTATCTTAATTATTCATATTTGTTACCACATCTTAAACATAAATTATTTTAGCAGGAATCAATGCTAACAAGTATTGTATTATGTCCACGTTATTGAAGATGTTTTCCTTTAATATATTTCCTTTACTAGTATATTCTCTTGCATATATAAAGGTACTCATAAGCTTGTACTAATATGAAACTATAGTAGCAAATTTTTGTTCTCATATCTTCACTTCGTTGAGACATTTAAAACTATTACTTGCTAAGAATCAAAAATTGCTATAATTGATTCTCTCAAACACAACACTTCATTGACCCTCAAAAAATAATCTCCCTCAATAGCAACCCTATCAAAACTACTCTCCATGACTCTTAAAAACTACCAATCACTGATGCTGACTTTTGGATCCAATTGGCAGTATTCTTATAAAGACACTTTCAATCCAGACAATTAATATTTTTTGTTTCTAATTGCTAAACTTTCCAAGCCCAATAGTGAACCATCTAATACATCTATAATTTAAATAGATTTACTTGAACTTCGAGTGCTGATAAGGCTTTCCATCACATTAAAAAGACCATGATCATATCACCAATTCTTAAGCTCCCAAACTTGGGGAAGAAATTTGAGATTGCTTGTGATACCTCAAGGAATGGTATTGGAGAAGTGTTACAACAAGATGGCCACCTCGTAACATATTTTAGTGAGAAATTGAATGAAGCAAAACAGCGCTACTCCACATATGATAAAGAATTCTATGCCATCATACAATCTCTTAAGAATTGGCATCATTACTTGCTGCATATGGAGTTCATTTTACACACAAACCACCAAGCATTAAAGTTCATCAATACCCAAAAAAAATAAAACATCAACATCCAAAATGGATAGAATACTTGCAGAATTTTGCATTTATTCTCAAGCACAATCCAAGTATTCAAAATAAGTGTGTCGACGCATTATCTCGAGTAGTTTTAGTGGTGTCTTCTTTGTCAAATGAGATTATTTGTTTTGAAAAACTGAAAGGTGAAATGAGTGTTTCCCTAATTGTCATCTCATTTATAGCCAATCAAGTGATTCTCTGGTACCTACTAGATCTGATTATCACATTTTCCAAGGGTATTTATTAAAAGGACCAGCCTTGTGTATCCCTAAGACCTCACTTGGAATTTATTTGATTAGTGAACTACACTCTGGTGGAATTGCACGACACATAGGAAGAGATAAAACTACCCACCTTATAGAAGAGAAAATTCATTGGCCATCTTTAAAGAGATACATGGGAAGAATTGTATCGCAATGCTTCACTTGTAAGAGGAATAAAATAACAAAGCAAAAAATAGCAAATATTCAACTCTACGTATCCCCAATAGACCTTGGGAGGATCTTTTTATGGAAATGGTTTGGATTACCTAGGACAACACATCAACATGTTAGTGTATTTGTGATTGTTGATAGATTCTCCAAAATGACACATTTTAACACAGACGCCTCCCACAATGCCAAACTTTTCTTTAGAAAGGCCGTTAAGTTGCTTGGGGTACCCAATATTATAGTGTATGACAGAGATGTAAATTTTGTCTCCTACTTTTTGAAAAAAATTGGAATTTGTTAGACACTACTCTTAAAAAAATTTTCGCCATCGACCCTTAGACTGATGGCAGATTGAGGTAATAAATAAAAGTTTGGGAAATTTACTTAGAAGTTTAACTAGAGAGAGCTTAGGGAATTAGGACCTTCATCTACTTAATGTCGATTTGCTTACAATGATGCTATCTCTAGAATCATTAAGAGAACATCGAAGTTACATAAAGTATTAATCCTAGAAAGCATGTTGATCTTTAAAAGATTCAAAATCATCTTTATTCTGATGGTGCATATGCTTTTCTATTGATTTTAAAATTTACATAACAAAGTTAAACCGCAAATAGAACTTCCAAATACTAGATATACAAGTAATGTAAATGCAAATAGATCATAACAGGAGTGCAAAGAAGGGGATCATGTGTTGGTGGACATTCAACCTAAGAGGTATCCTACCACTAAATATAAGAAATTGTATGATCAAGCAACAGGTCAATGCTTATCTCTTGGATTTGCCACTTAATATTTCTATTAGTCATGTACTAAATGTAGAATACTTAATTTTTTTTCTACTAATTTTATTTCAAAAAATGCAAAAATTAACGCTATTGCAGGGGAGGATGGCAAGCCATCGCACAAGTTTCTGACACCTATTTTTGAAATTGAATCTATTGTCACTGATGAGATTGATGCAGGCTTACATGAAGATCAAGTTTTTGATCATGTGAAAAAATAATCCACCTTCTGGGACACTTGAATGACAAAAATGGAGCTTCAAAAATTGGACCCCGACCTCTTGGATGATTATATGGACTTTAACTCTGTGGAGCAGAGTTCTTTTGGTAAGGGAGAGTATGATGCAAGATAGCGAGTAAATGTGAAGAGAAAGCCCATAACTCAAGCTTTTGTACGAAGATTAGTTGTTGGGGATTGATTAGTTATTGAGTAGTAATATATGTTTCGGGTCAAGTCGTATTAAATTTGTTTTAGCCACCTAGGATTTTTGGTCTACATCTATAAATATCCCATGTATGTCATTTGGAAAATATAGTGAATGAATGTTATTTCCCGAAAAAAAGTGACTTGAGAATTCTTGCGTTGATGTGGATAGCCATTACTCCCCTTCGGTGTGCGTAATCGAAGATATTGATGGTGCGTACAAACTTTAAGAGCCAAGATGTGGATAATCTTGAGATTTATCTTGTGTTTTTTGCAGTTTTCTATTTGATTTCATAGTATCTTCAGTTACCTATCATTTCCACTTTGTTTCACCAAAATATGCTTCCGTTTCGACAATCAAACACCCCTCCAATAAAAGAAATGCAAAACCTGAGACATTTTTACTCCGCAATTTATAACCCCCTCAAACAGCAACTAAATCATTCAAAATAAACTCCTACATATTTCTAACATCCACCGCAATATTCTCCTAAAATTTCATCCTTAACATTATTTAATCCACAAAATATTTTTCTAAAGTTGAATAGTCATTTAAATACTCAAAACCGTTCTCTTCAATTTTGTGCCACCAATAAGTACATGATTTTTGGTGCATAATTCTCAAAACACTAAACAGTCTTTGATAGTTTGTACTAATGAATTAAGTTACATTGTTTGCCCTTTTGATTTTAATGGCTATTAAAATAGATTAGCTATCATTTTATAAAATATTTCTAAAATGTTCACAAGGCTTGTGATTAATACATCCATGTGGCACTACTACAGCCTTCTACAATAGTGAGAACATAATGCACTTCAGATATGGCGGAATATGGAGAGTTACTTGTATGGACCCCAAAAATGTGTTCAATTTGAATTTTGTTTGAGGGAAATGCTAATCTTTGTTGTTTTGCAGCAAGATAACGTAGTAAATATAATCAAAATTAGGAATTTTATTTTAAAATCGTGTATATGTTCTAGTACATTTATTGAAGGATGTCCAAACCTTTAATGCTAAAGATTAGCATTGTATATGGCATAATTACAAACAGGTGCATCAGATTTTGAAAAGAAAGTATTTTGCAAAATAAAATTTTCGTTGAAGAAAATTCTTTGTCAAAACAGTCTTCTAAAGAAGCTTCTCATTGCCAGGGCTTCCTTAGTCTGCAAGTCCAGCAATATACAATAGGTTGGGAACAATGCAAATTTGATACATGAAGTATTGGTTACTTTACTAACTGAGAGAAGAATAAAATTAATGCCAAGTATGTACAGCACATCAGTAAAAGCCAGGTTTCAGCAAGTTTTACTTTCCCGTTGTAATGTACTGCTTTAACAAATCCATTGGTAAGTAAACTGGGATGTGATTGTTTAATATTACAGGATTTGATATGAGGTTACAATTCATACGCATGTCGTTGGATGCTCTGATGTCAGTTATCCATGAATCAAATCCTACTAAATCAAAGCAAAATAAAGAGACTCCCAATAATACCTGCAAAGTCTTTGAGATATGCACAAAGCCTTAATTGGATCAATGATGCTTCCCCCTTCATGAATCATCACTTCTTTTTAACAATTCCAGAAATAAGAATTTTTGATCATTTTCTTTTCTCTATTCTTCTTGTACTGTCTTTGGTTAGTGCTACAGATGCCATCTAGTTCCTCGATTCTTTTTCTTGCCTCTATTAGTTCCTTAACCAATCAGGATATCCATGTATCTTAAAAAGTATCATTTATGTGACTGTTTTAGTCACAATATATGCAGTGTATTCATTTCTTATCAGCAATTCCCCTTTTCTTAATCTGGTTTATTCAAATACTTCTTGATTTTTCTGGGCTCTAAACATCATGGCTGAATTATCATTTATATTTGCAATGCCATATGTATTTCCCTTTGTTTTTCCACCCTTAAAATCATTGAATAGGCTTTCAAAATACTTGGCGGTGCAAGAATTTGATTCATAATATAATCATAGTTATCATTTAACCCCATTAAGAAAGGCATAAGCTAGTTTAATGCATTTTGGTTATCTGTACCCTTGGCTAATCCACACGTATATTAAGGTGATGGCAAAAGGCATGTTAATTCATCCTATAGTCCCTTTTAATTTTGTAAAGTACTCATTATTGTCATATTTTAATGATATATAGAAGATAACTCTCTTTGCAATTGGTAAAGTACAGGTCCATTACAGCCATCAAATCTCTCTTCCCAATCAAGCCACAAACAACTCTCTTGCTGAATTTTCACAGATGAATGCCTCAACTATATCCTTTGAGATAGAGTATAGAATCCATGAAGTAACCATGCAATCCACCCGTATCCATTGATCATAGTCGGTTGTCTTCACAAGTTTTAACACATTTTCCATTGATGAAACCCAACTTGATCTTTGCTCCAAAAGCAATCTTACTGGATCTACTCACATTAGACAGCTGTTCCAGGTTATGAAAGTTTTCACAAGATTCATACCTATATAATCCAAGTTTTGCAATTGTAGGCTATCTCCATCAGTTTATAATCTTAAATTCATTTGATTTCATCCAGTTTCATTTAAGACATCTTCCATCTAATTTCACAATCTTTTGTTTCAAATTTGCTATCTACCTGTTTCTGTGTTGTTTAGTCTGCAACTTCCATTAGATATCTTGATTCTTTATTTTTGTATTTGCTATCTGCATTTTTCTGTATTCCTTGTGTTACAGTCTTTCAGTTAATTTGTTTTTTCTCTTCTTTAAAATATGCATACTCCGATACTACATAAATAGGCAATTATGAGATATTCATGTAGAAAGAGAAAATGAAAGAATATTTATTATTGTCTCTTAGCCAATTGGGCAATACATTTGCTTATATATGAATATAATGGAGCTTTGAAAGTAGGAATATAGCAAAGTAATAAACAATAAAGCAAAGTAGCAAAATAGAATAACTTTAGTAATCAACTTTAACAAACTGGTTAACTTCAGTAATTGAGCTGTGAGTGATCAGTAAGTAACTATTTTCAGTAGCAGCTCGTAGATTTCATAAGTTTAATTGTCAAATGCTGCTACTTTAATAATATTTAAAATACTGACTGGGTCGGGTTGCTCGCCAGTTTAACCGATCGAAATAGTTAACCCACAACTAAGTAGCCAAGCCAAGTTATTAACTGAAGAAAATATAGTATTTACAAACAATTCATTATCTCTCATGTAGCATATGACAGTATCAAGATCTAGAAATCTATAAAGGAAGACATAAATGGATTAAAGATACTCAATAGACTTTCTCTATGCTATTATAAAAACATTATGACTGTCATAATCTATCATTTTGTGAATTATTTTAGAGGAACAAATAGAGTGCATACACACAAGCCAATAAAATGATGAAAACCACAAGATAGATTTGTTAGTAGATTGGAGATCGGGATTTGGCCTCTGTAAGTCATCGAAGCAATATCTGAAATATCAACCAACACAAGCAAGAAACAAATGCAGCATAATAATCCAAGCACAAACTACAAGCATACAAATACAAAAGATTTTACATGAAAAATTATGAATGAGAAAAATTACAAAGCAACACCACCACAAGAAAATTCACTATCAAAGAGATAAATACAAAGTTACAGAGAACTTATCAAACATTTAGAGAAAGGAAGAAATCGACGCATTTGAGTATCCTCTTCTTCTCCTCTCAGTTTTCTCCATCGTTCTCACTCTAGGGTTTTTGGATTCTTAGCCTCCACACTGAAAATGAAAAGAGGCCAAAGGAGAAGAATGTGCATCGGGACATTTAGGCATTTTCCGTCTCGTCATTAAAACGAAAGAAAAAAGCCGCTATTATTAAAGGTGGGCTAACAAAATATTAAAACAAAAAATGACAGAAATAAAATAAAAATGACAAAATAAAAACCAAGAAAAGGAACAGCTTGCCTAATTTGTTATGCTTAATGTGAATTATTTATTATTCCCCCGCAAGGTCATTGACAGAGAGCGGATGAGCTTGAAAGCAATATCCTGAAACATTTTAATTGGAAGGGGATTGGTGAGGACATTTGCCATTTGACCACTATAAGGAATATGGCGGATGGCAAGCTCTCGATTATAAACAAGATCTCTGACGAAGTGATAATCGATCTCCACATGTTTCATACGGGTATGGAGGAATGGTTTGAAGGTAAGGTAAACGGAACTCAGATTGTCGCAGAAAAGTGTTGGTACGGTGGACAATTGGATGCCAAGTTTGGTAAGTATTTGATCCATAGGCAATAGCTTTGTACTCAGCTTTGATACTTGAGCAAGCAATGGTTGGTTGTTTTTTTGAAAACCAGAAGATAAGGTTGTTGCCCAAAAAAATGTAATATCCCGATATAGACTTCCCATCGTCCTCGTTGCCTGCCCATTCACTAAAAATAGTTAAATTGAATTTTAAAATGAGTTCCAAGGAGAGATCATAATTGGAGGTTCCATGAACATAGTAGAGAATACGCTTGACGGCTTGCCATTTCTCATTCGAAGGATTGTGCATGTAGCTGCAAACACGATTACCGTTGTATGTAATGTATGATCTTGTGTGCTGAAGGTATTGGAGGCTGCCAACCACACTTCAGTAGAAGGTGGGGTCAAAAGACTGATGTGATGCAAGCGTGGGATTGATATTTTTGGCTGCTACGGAAGTTGCTGTTGAGGTAGAACGATCCATGTGGGTGTGGCGTAGAAGTTCGGTGATGTAATGTTGTTGTGAGAGATGTAAGGAGCTTAGTTCGAAAGAGCGCTTGATGTTGACGAATGTGTCAGCTTGCCCGAGATCTTTAAAGGAGAATGAAGTTGACAGAAAATTGATGAGCTCCTCTATAATGGCTGTATTGCTCCCGATTAACAGAACGTCACCAACATATCACCAACAGAACGTCACCAACATATCATTGTGTCGGTGAAAGACAAACAGTGATGAGTCATTAACCGAATTGTGGAAACCAAATTTGTTGAGGGCGTCGAACAACTTTTGGTACCATGCTCTTAGAGATTGTCGGAGGCCATATAAAGCTTTGTGAAGTTTGCATACATGATTTGGAGTGGTGGGATGAGCAAAGCCAGGCGGTTGGGACATAGGACATATATATATATATATATATCTTCACTCAAGTCACTATTGAGGAATGAATTATCAAAATCAAGTTGTCGAACGGTCCAATGATGAGTGATAGCAAGAGATTAAACAATGTGAATAGTGATGGGTTTGACAACGGAACTAAATGTTTCATGGTTATCCAAGTTTTCTTGGTTTGTGAATCCTCTAGCAACCAAGCGAGCTTTATAACGATTATCGGAGGTGTATTTGAGTTTAAATAATCATTTGCAATCTACTATATTAGCATGAGAAGGCTTACGCACTAAGCTTCATGTGTTATTCTTAATTAAGGCTGCATACTCCTTATTCATTGTTGCCATCCACTGTGAATGATTGCTAGCTTGTGTAAGAGTAGTGGGAACAAATTCAATTGTATCAACATGTAGAGCAAGAAATAGTTTTGGTTTGAGATTACCCGTTTTGGACCTTGTTTGCATTGGGTGGAGATTACCCAGGCTGGGTGGAAGCGCTGAAGAGCGTTCAGTTCGAATGGCTGCTATTTTTGCTGAAGAGTGTGAAATATTGGAGCTGTCTATGGATTGACTACTGGCTGCGGTCTGTACGGGCTGCGGCAGTCCCTAGACTGGTTGCACTGGGCTGGTTTCTATCTGCGGCAATCCTTGGGCGACAAGGGCAGCAGCAGGAGGGGTTGCCATAGAGAGGATTTGCACGAGAATGATCAGTTCGGTGGGCAGGATTGGACAAGCTGAGGAGTGCTGGACTGTTATTGTTGAAAGGGAAACATTGATTCTGCGAAAATGACATAACGGGAAACAAATGTTCGAGCACTGTCAATATGATAGCATAAGTAAGCTTTGTGTTGACCACTATATCCAAGAAACATGCAAGGGAGTGAAAGGGGTTCTAGTTCGTTGTGAGAATAAAGACCCGTCCAAGGGAAGCACATGCAGCCAAAGGTTTTAAGGGATTAGTAGTCCGGTAATTTGCTATATATAATTTCAAATGGGGATTTGTTTGCAAGCTTAGCCATGGGCATCCGGTTGAAGAGGAAACATGCTGTTTGGAAGTCGTGTATCCAGAAATTATAAGGAAGGGAGGCTTGAATCATGAGGGTGCGTGTGATGTCCCGATGCCGGTTCAGCAAAAACCATTCCGACATCAGGTGTTCATTTACCGCAAGATCATATTGAGTAATGAAAGAAAATGAACACATAAAAATATAAGACATTTCTCATTTATTTCAAACTTCATATTACAAAATCTGACATCGTACTCCTCGTACAAAAGCAAAAAATAAATATAATATAAAATATAAGCAAAAACAGTGCCGTCGTAGATCCATTTGCATATTAAAAATTTTAAGCATTAAGGTTCTTGTTTAAGCTCTTCCAGAAGTACCTGATCTGGTATTGTACAACAAATAATACCGGAATTGAAATTCCCAATAATTAGAGAGTACTCTAAGTGCCACTGTAATCAATGCAGTATTACATTTTATATTAGCAGAGATGCGATTTGCAAAAAAAATGTAGGAAAAATATTAAGGTAAAAGCGCAAATGAAATAATTTATTTCCTGCAATAGATATTAGCACAAAAATGCAAGTTACTGATGTTGTTTTTCCAATAACCTGCCACGAATATTGTTACTAATGTCTTCTTTCCAGTAACAACCTACGAATGCTATTACTGATGTTATTTTTCCGGTAATTAGCCACGAATGCGTTACTGATGTCATTTTTCCAGTAACTGGCCACGAATGTCATTACTGATGTCATTTTTCCAGTAACTGGCCACGAATAAAAAGGATGTTGGTTTCTAATAACCAACCAAGCATTAATGTTACTGATATTATTTTTCTAGTAACCCACGAATATTATCACGTTGGTTCCGAACAACCAACCAAGCTTCAAAACGAAATTTGGCTCGAAGCAATTTAAGCGAAGCAAAGCAGTAATAAAAATGCAAAATGTAATACACGTCATATACTGGGTACCTTTTGTCCTTTAAATTTGGATGAGTGACAGTTCACTCAATCTGCATTTTAAGTTTCCGATATTTTAGTGTTTAGCCAATGATTTAAAGAATATTATTTCTTTTTAAGGATTTACATTCTTCTCTTTTGTCTTTATTCTTTCATATTCTCATAATGATATAAGTTTTTATTTAGTCATTTTATGTAATCTTATCATATTAATGTTATGAAAGAATAAAAGCAAAATTAAATTGATTGATTAGAAATATAATAGACATCTTTATTTATATTTTCACTATTATCCATTATGATAATGTGAATGATGTATTTGAGATGTTAATATTATTATTTATTATTATCATACTTATGATTAAGCAAAAAAAGAAAAATTTTAGTTGTTTTCTTTTCCATTTCTTACCTTAGATTAGGATTGCTTGGAAAATAAAGGAAAGCTGGAGGCTGGAGACTAGAGGCTAGAGGAGGGTTGTGGGAGCTAGTAGGGGCTGAGGAGGAAGCTAGCAGCTTGTTGGCTGTTATGGGCTGAGAGAGGAGTTGTTGTGGGGCTGGTAGGGGCTGGAATGGGAGCTGGCTGCTGCTGTTGTGGGGCTGAGAAGAAGATGGCTGCTGCTGTAGGGCTGAGAGGAGGAGAGGGCTGCTGCTGTGGGGCTGAGAGGAGGAGAGGGCTGCTGTTGTGGGGCTGAGGAGAAGATGGCTGCTGCTGTAGGGCTGAGAGGAGGAGAGGGCTGCTGCTGTGGGGCTGAGAGGAGGAGAGGGCTGCTGCTGTGGGGCTGAGAGGAAGATGGTTGTTGCTGTAGGGCTGAGAGAAGGAGAGGGCTGCTGCTGCGGGGCTGGTTAGAATGGAGAAGAAGGAGCTGCTGGCTGTGAGAGACTTGGTAGGGGGTTGTCGGCTGTGGTAGGGGAGTTGGTAGGGGTATGGGGGCTGCTGTTTGGAGAGAAGGGAGGGCTGGAATGGCAACTATTTGGGGAGGTGAAGGAGGCTTGGTTGCTGTGGGCTAAGGAGGAGGAGGGGCTGTTGTGGGCTGGCTAGCTGTGGGGAGAAGAGGGCTGGGTTATGAGCTGATGGGGGGGGCTGGTAGGGAATGAGGGAGGAGTTGGCAGCTTGCTGGCTGGTTGTTGGTGGGGCTGGCCGCTGGTAGGAGCTGAGGAGGAGGGGCCAGCAGCTGCGGAGAAGGGCTGCTGCTGCTGTGAGGCTGAGGGAGGAGGGCTGGCAGCTGAGGAGGGTTGTGGGGCTGAGGAGGAGCTAGGAGTTGCAGCTATTGGCAGTTGGGAGAGGAGGAGAAGGCTGTGTGGGGAGGAGGAGAGAAGGGAGGGGGTTTTAATAGAGAGGAGGAGAGATGGGGTAAGAGGGGGCAGGATAAGGAGATAATGGGATCCTTAATTGACATTTAGATAATGAGATAATGGGGGCTTTAATTGGCCATTTAGATAAGAAGATAATGGGGTTTTTAATTGGCCATTTAAATAAGGAGATAATGGGGGCTTTAATTGCCATCTAGATAAGGAGATAATGGGGTCTTTAATTGTCCATTTAAGGTACTAATTGCTGCAAGGGCCGCATTTTGGCGAAAGTTTCCGTAAGAATTTTGAAATTTGGGTGGTGGGGAAGAGAGAGAAATTTTTTTTTTAAGGAAATCTACTTAAACTTAAATTAATCGCATTTTTTCGCCGTTTGACGTTCAAATATAATGAAACTTGACATCGATGTATGTTATGATATTACAAACACCCTCGCGCCGAAAAATTTTTATTATGAATAATATTTTATTTTAAATTAATTTTTGAGTTTCAAAACTTCAAAAATTAACCACAATCAAACTAGCACTCAAAATTTGATGAACTTCTCAAGCAGCCTTTAAATAATATACTGATCATAACAACACTGAAATGATGAATTCGGACACGTATTTCAATGTTCAAGATTTTTAGAATTTAAATAATTCAGGAAATAAACCAGGAGCTTTCGTTATTCAGATTTCTCCCAAACTAGGGCACCTTGATCTTTAAAATAAATCTCACCTATGGAATTTTTTGTTTGCCCTAATTTAAAATTCCCTGGGATCCTGATTTCTAAGACGGGTTTCGACCTAATTTGCAAAGTAACGACTTTGGGTAGTTACAGTGCGACCAATTTCAACTATGTACCAGTGCTTTCTTTCGGTTTTACCTTTTTGAGCAGGAGTGTACGGAGCTGAGGAGGTGTGTTGGATTCCAAATAGTTGAGTAAAATTTGAATACGCATCAATGAATATGATGTAAAAACGATAATAAGAGATAGACATCACAGGGGCAGGACCCCAAATATCAGAAATAACTAATTGCAATGGTCTTGTATATGTAGTAAGTGACATGGGTAAGAGAAGATGATGTTGTTTTGCCATATGGCAATGAGGACATAAAAAACCTGAAGGACATTGAAAATGCAATAAAGAAGAAACATGTTTGAGTTTGTTGATGGATGGATGACCAAGAGTTAATGCCAGAGATTGATGGTGGTAAGCTGGTTGTATGAGGCAGTAGGGGCTGAAGTGGATGGAAAGAGGTATAGACCAGTAGAAAGTGTGCCCCGCATGATCTCCTCCTTCGATTGGGTATCCTTGATAACTCAAAAAGATTGGTGAAATTCAATAAAAACATTATTATCCAAAGTGAACTTACTAACATAAAGTAAATGTTATAAAGATGAGGAACATGTAGTACATTGCATAAAGTAAAGGATCGGGATGGGAGATGAAGAGAAGTGCAACCTGTACTGGATATATCCAATGAGTTATCACTTCCCATTTGTAGTTTAGCATTGTCGTTATAAGGGATAGTGTTGAGAATTGGGTGATATTTGGTGCGGCATGATGACTTGCTCCAATGTCAAGTATCCATGGCTCGGCTTGGGGTATTGTTGCAAGGTATGGGACTTGCTCCAATGTCAAGTATCCATGGCTCGGCTTGGGGTATTGTTGCAAGGTATGGGATGGTTTGTGGTGGGAGCACATGGTGGTTGGGCTTCCGAAAACTGAGTAAAATTCTGTCTGTGGTTGCAGAGCTGGCAGATAACCCGGTTGGGCCCTCCATTACCTCGACCACGGCCTCGATATCCCCTTCCTCTGGGTCGATGGAAAGTGAAGCTGTGATCAGTTGGGCGAACACAGGTGGGTTGAAGTTCAACAGTATTTGCTAACGGCGTATGTGTGATGTTGGAGCATAAAATTCAGAATACATGAGGTCATGATTTATGAGTATACCAATGAATTCTCAAGAGAAATAGGATCTATTCTTGCTGTAATGGCAGCAGCTAACGACACATTCTGGACCAAGACCGATGAGCAGGCTCAAAACAAGTTGCTGGTCTGAAATTGGCAATCCGGCTGTGCTCAACTGTTGGGCAAGGTATTTTGCCTTTTGGATGAAGTCTGCCATTTGCATATCCCTTTTTGGACTTCAGAGTTGGAACTCGAGCTGCTTAAGGCAAATCTAAGAGGTGGATGCAAATATCGCATACAAGGCGCTCCACATTGATGTTGCGAAGTCTTTGCTCACTACTTGAGCGAAGGTTTTTTCAGTTAGAGTGGAGATCAGCCAACTGAGGATCATCAGATCCTGTTTAAACCAGATTACGTACTTTGGATTTGGGGTGCTGCATCCCGATAGCATTTGCGGTGGCATTGGACACGATCCATCCACGTAGAGCATCATGTCATGGGCTCGAAAAATGGGTAAGAACTGAGATCTCCATAGCATGTAATTGTGGTTGTCGAGCTTAACAGGTAGAAGATGATGGATCGCAGTTAAGGCCAGCGACTCTGTGATCTATGGGTTGGATGCGGACGTCGTCGTGGAAGGAGTCGCAGAAGGCTGCGATGAAGATGCCATTCCGATGTCGATTTCGGCGGACAGTCTTCACCGATCGACGAGATCGATCGAAGGAGCCCTAATCTCTGATACCATGAAAATGAAAAGAAACGAGAGGAGAAGAATGTGTCGGAACATTTAGACATATTCCGTCTCTTGTCATTAAAACGAAAGAAAAGAGCCGCTATTAATAGAGGTGGGATAACAAAATATTAAAATAGAAAAGGACAGAAATAAAATAAAAAGGACAGAATAAAAACTAAGAAAAAGGACGGGTTAAGCTTAATGTGAATTATTTATTACACACAAAGCTCTCACAGAAAATGGCACACACTAAACCAGCCAAACACTTTAGACTTATATATGGGACACTAAATAAGCTCTTAAGTGCCCTAAACAACTCAAGTGACATGTCACAAATATGTTGATTCACCGTAGACGTCAGAGCACGCCCGAGCACCTGCCTTACTGTCTACAGGGCGCTACCTGGTGCCCAGGGGCGTGCCTGGGCGCCTGCCTTACTATCGGTTGCTGCTTCTAAGCGCCCAAGGGCACGCTTGGCTTATTGTCTCCTCCTATTGTTGGGCGCCCAGAGGCACATCTAGGCACCAAACTCTTTGTTAGCTGCTGCTGAGCTCCCCTGGGGGTCTGGCTCTCGACATATAACTGTTGTTGGGCGCCCAGGGGTGCGCCTGGGTGCCTCTCTTGCTGTTGGCTGATGTAGTCTTGCTCCAGAACCCACCAAGATTCCAATTTCACTTACATTTATGATCCAATTGGTCTCCACACCATATCAATCTTCCACTTTGAGAATAATTGAGATATATTCGTCTTCAACCCTAGTGGATCTTCTCAATTCAGTAGTAGGTGTCTAAATAATTGCCTACTCTCCACCATCATGAGCACCTTGTTGCACTTTCTCATGTTGCTCAATGTTGTCATCTACTTCAATATACTTTAACGCATCATCTAAAGCTCCTTCTGAATTACTTTGGACTTCATTCCTGTCCTTGTGCACCTCAATCTCATTGAATGTGGCATCCCTGCTTCTGATAATTTTCTGATTCTAATAATCCAAAATACGTAGCCAAACTCTCATGTAAAAAGTGCACTTGATTGCCTTTGAATAAAATTTGCTCCTAGAACATGCATCAATGTGCACATAAGATGAACAATCAAATACCTTTAAGTGAGTTAGTTTCACATCTTGTCTACTCTAAGCCTCCTTACATATCCCTTCTTTCAAAGGAGCTGAAAAGCCCATATTGATTAAATACACATTTGTATTTACTACTTCTGCCCAAAACAGCTTTGGCAACCCTGCATGTAGTCTCATGCTCAAGGCACACTCTATGATAGTTCAGTTCATGCACTCTGCAACACAATTTTGCTGAGGTGTTCTTGGAACAGTGAACTCCCATCTAATCTCATTCAAAGCACAAAACTCCTTGAACTCCTTATCACAGTATTCCCCACCATTATCAGATATAAAACACTTAAGCTTCAAGCCTTTCTCATTTTGAATCAAAGCCAACCACTTCTTGAACACATCAAACACATCAGATTTGCATTTAAAGAACTATATACTCATACCCTCCTGATATATTATCTATGAATGTGAAAAAGTATGTGGATCCACCAAGAGATGATGAGAGAGCTAGACTCCGTACATTTGTGTGTACTAACTCCAACTTATGAGACTTCAGGCCTCTTTCACTATTTGAGAATTTGACCTTCTTCTGTTTGTCATAAACACAATTTTCACAAAACTCAAAGTCAACAGATTTCAACCATGAAATCTTCCCTCTGTATAACAGTGGTTTCAACCCTTCCTTTCTCATGTGACTGAGTCTCTGCCGCCATAGAATTGCATCTATATGCTCTACTGCTGTAATAAAATCAAGCATTTTATTAACCAGGAATAGTATCACATCCTTACTGCCTCAAGCTATAACTAATGCACCTTTTGTTACTTTCACAGAGTCTCTTGTGAAACTTGTACTATAGCCTTCACTGGCTAATTGGCTGACAAAGATTAGGTTTCTTCTCAGACAAATAACGTGTCTGACATCCTTCAACTTTCAAACCATTTAATTCGGTAACCGGATGTCCACATCACCATTGCCAACAATATTGCAAGTTTTGTCATTGTGAGGGCCCGATGCCGATTCGGTAGAAACCGTTCTGGCATTGGGTAACTGCTCACCGCAGAATCATATCAAGCAATTTGAGAGAAAAAGAATGCGCATATAAAAGTAAATGATATTTTTCATTTATCAAAAGTTCTTATTACAAGTTCCATCATTGTACAAAACAAAAAAAAAACAAAATAAGCATTTCAGCGCCGTTGTTGATCTTTTGAAAGTTAAGGTTCTTGTTTAACCTCTTCTAGGAGCACCTGACCTGGTATTGTACAGAAAATAATACCGGGATTTGAATTCCCAGTAATTAAAGAATACTCTAAGTACAGCAGTATACAATAACAAATTAATTTACGAAAATGCGTTTAGCAGAGGTAAAAATGCAGAATAGGTAAGGCAACTGCACAAAATAAGCAAGCAAAATTCTGCAACAAGTAGTTATCACAAATAACGGTTACTGATGTCATTTTTCAGTAACTAACCCCGAATGTTACTGATGTCATTTTTTCAGTAACAACCCCGAATGTTATCGATGTCATTTTCCAATAACAACTCCGAATGTTGCTAATGTCAATTTTTCCAGCAACAACTCCGAATGTTACTGATGTCATTTTCCAGTAACAACCCCGAATGATACCGATGTCATTTTCCAGTAACAACCCCGAATGATATTATGTTGGTTCCGGGCAACCAACCAAGCTTCAAAACAAAATTCGGCTCAAAGCAAATATGCGAGGCAAAGCAGTAAAAAAAAATGCAAATTGTAATATAAGTCATATACTGGGTACCTTTAGTCTTTAAGTTCAAAAGTTCAACAGCTCGCATGAGTGACAGTTCGCTCAATTTGCATTTTAAGTCCCGATATTTTTAAGTTAGCTTTCTAATCAAATGATTTAGGAGTTTAATTTCCTCTTTCATTTTGTTCTCCTTCCGCTTTTGAAGTTCGATTGATTTTAAGTGTAGAATTAAAGCAGTTTAAAGTGTCTTAAGATTATGATCGAAAAAGTCCGAATAAAATGACTGAATTGGCAATAATAGTCATTTATAACAATTTGAATCGTTCTCATTATTAATAAATGAGAATAATTCTATTGTGAATGACTAGATATAACTTGATAGTTATAAGAAGAGTAACAAGCTTTGGAGAAAACGAATGTTTTCTTCTAATTTCCTCCTTTACCTTATTAGATTTAGGATCGCCGGAATATGAAGAGAGTTGGAACGGGTTGGCCGAAGGGTGGCCGAGGGTTGCTAGAGCCGCTGCGGGGGCTGCCGGGCTGCCGGAAGGTGCTGCCGGGGACTGCCGGGCTGCTGGAAGCTGCGGGAAGTGGCTGTCGGGGGCTGCCGGGCTGCCGGAAGGTGGCTGGAAGGGCTGTCGGGGCTGCCGGGCTGCCGGAAGGAGGCTGGAAGGGGCTGCCGGGCTGCTGGAAGGTGGCTGGAAGGGCTGTCGGGGCTGCCGGAAGGAGGCTATCGGGGCTGCCGGGCTGCCGGAAGGAGGCTATCGGGGCTGCCGGGCTGCTGGAAGGAGGAGGGTTGGCTGAATTGAGGAGGGAAGAGGGGAAGAGGCTGCTGGAAGGTGTGGGGAGAAGAGGGGAAGGGGATGGGGGGCTTTATAGGCGCACGTAGAGGCGCCACAACGAGCGCCAATTGGCGCCAGGTCGGCGCCTGGCGCGCGCGCCAGGAGGCTCTGGCGCTGAAGCTTCTCCCGCCAGACGACGAGAGTGGGGCTGGGAGTCAGGGTCGGCCCTCTGGGCTGACAACCTGCGCCAAAAACGGCGCAAGCAGGCGCCCGGCTTCCGCCTGGCGCGAAAGCTTCTCCCGCCTGGCGCGGGAGAAAAAGGAGGGGCGTGCGTAAAGAAGAGAGAAAAAAAACAGAGAAGAAGAAAGAAAAAAAATGGAATAAAATTTAAAATTTCAAATTAATCGCATTTTTTCGCCGTTCGGCGTCCGAATGCAACGAAATCTGGCACCGAGGTGTGTTACGACGTGACAAACACTCTCGCGCTAAAAAATTTTCGATTCGGAGCAAAATTTTATTTTATTTTAATTTTAGGGGTTTAAAACTTCGAAAATTTGCCACGATCAAATCGACGCTCAGAATTTGATAAAACTTCTCGAGCAACTTTTAAATAATATACTTAACACGTCGACACTGAAAACGATGAATTCAGACACGTATTTCAATATTTTTGATTTTTAGAAATTAGAAATTTCAAAGATAGAACGGGAGCTTCCGTCTTTCGGATTTCTCCTGAATTAGGGCTCTTTGATCCTTAAAGTTGTTTCTATCTATTGGTAGTTTTGTTTGCCCTAAAGAGAAATTCCCCGGGATCCTGATTCCTAAGGCGGGATTCTGCCCTAATTTGCAATACAACGGTTTTGGGTCATTACAGTCATCTTCCAGGTAAGCCTTTCATAGATCGCCTTTAGTATTTTTTGAATGTGTCATTGCTTGGAGTTGCATGGAATGACGCACCTGAATCCACAACCCCGGATTCAGTGCTGACAAGAGATAAGATCAAAGCATCCTAATCTTCTTTTGCTGAGACATTCACACAAGGGTTCTTATCCTTACTGCTGCCTCCTGATTTCTTTAAGGAAAAGCAATCCTTCTTGAAGTGTCCTAATTTGCCATAATTCCAGCATTCTATTTTTCCTTTCCCAACTTTGATTTTCCACGCCTGGATTTAGACCTATTACTTCTAAATTTTCAGTATGCACGTATTCCTCTAATTTCAACATTTATGGTTGAAGTAGATGCTTCACCACTGGATCTTTTACGCACTTCATCATTCAATACAAGCCCAACAATATCGTCAAATTGTATTTTCCTGACAAATTGCTTATTGTGGTAACCAAACCGTCCTAGCTATCTGGCAATGAAGAAAGGAGCAACAAATCTCTCACCTCATCTTCAAACTTGATGTCAACAGAGCTTAACTGGCTTATCACAGTATTGAACTCATTCAGATGATTTGTCACTAAATCACCATCTATCATCATATTGAATAATCTTTTCATCAAGAAAATATTGTTTGAAGTCGAAGGCGTTTCATACATTCTTGTCAGGGCTGCCATGAAATCCACAGTTGTTCTCATTCATAATGTTGAACGCAACTGATGATGATAAAGAAAGAAAAATCAAGCCGAATATCGTTCTATTAATAACTTTCCAATCTTCTTCAGACATATTTTAAATTTCTTGTTGACTCCTTCTAGAGGCAAGTAAAACTTTTTCTGGTTGAGCAAATCCTCCATTTGCATCTTCCAGAAAGCAAAGTTTGTGCCGCTGAACTTTTCAATTTTGTGTCTCATTTCTTTTGTTATTGATCCCACTCAAACTTAACAAACCTTAAAACCAACCTCTCTGATACCACTTGTCAGTAGATTGGAGACCGAAGCTTGACAGTTGAGATTCACTGAAGCAATATCCGAACACAAACAAGAAATAAACGCAACACAATAGTCTAAGCACAAACTACGAGCATATAAACACAAAATATTTTACATAAAAATCCCAAGAATATAAAAAACTATAGAGCCACACCACCACAAGAATCCACTATCAAAGAGATGAATACAAAGTTATAGAGAACTTATCAATCACTTAGAGAAAAAAAAGAATCACTGCCTTTGAGTTTTCTCTTCTTCTCCTCTCAATTTTCTCCACCGTTCTCGCTAGGATTTTTGAATTCTTAGCCTCTACACAGCTCTCACAGAAAAAAGCACACACTTAACCAGTCAAAATACTTTAGGCTTATATATGAGATAGTCCAATTCGTCTCCACACCATAACAAGATTTTCACTTGGATACGACAACCAAGTTCTTTAGTTACAAAAGGATTTCAAAGAAACCTCAAGAAAAAATAACCATATATAACGAGTTTATCCTGCTCATTCAGGAATAAGCCCAAAATATAGTGATTCAAACTAAGAAGCTTTAAAAACACGTGTTATACCTGACCAAGTATTACGGTCTTCACCCGGTCAAAAGGAGTAGAGTTTAGGGCATTGAATATAAGGTGTGGTGGAGGATATATCGGAACTGTTCCCCGCATCTCACTCTCTACGAACCTGAAAAGATTCTTCGCGTAGGGGTTTTGAAGCTCCCCAGGAAGAGCTTCCAGCCATGACTTCTCCACTAGAAGCTCCTCCAGCTTGGCGCATTCCAACCCTTCGGCTACTTGCAAAAAACACATTAGTAACTTCGGAATCGCTGAATATATATATAGCAGTGAGAGCGGGAGCAACAAGGCGCACTTACATTTCGCGCTCTCGATTCTGTCAATGCAGAGTCTGGTGTTTCTTTTTGATATTGCCAAATACTTATTGAGTTCAATTCTTCTACGATGCTCCTCTGTAAGAATGACTGATGATGATTCTAGTTTACGTTCGCATGAGGCATCATCAGCGATTGATTGATCATTGAGAGTGGGTATGCATGGTCTGGGGGAAAGGGATTTGCGGGGAGGGGAGTTAGATCGGAAACGCTTAGCTGGCCGTAAGAGCTCGGGTAGGCCTTTGGAAGGGGAAGAAGACATCTTTGTTACTGTTGACGCTTCGCCGCGCAAAGTTCCGTTCGGGTTCCAACAAGGCAATCTTGCGAGGGATTTTAGCGGGAGATTAATGAATGACGAAAATAACCCCAGCAGTAGTCTCAAGTTATTGAACTTTACATCCTAATAATTTAACTAAAAATTTGCAATATTATATCAGATTAATCTTCTTTTATATATAAAAATATTACATCCTCAAATACAATTTTATCTAAATTTTACTCTTCATAAAAAATAACTATAATCTTTTTTATTTATATTTATATCATTTTAATTTCATAATTAATTAATATTCTTAAGTATAATTATTTATGCTCAATCACTTAAGATGAGTGGCTGCGCAACATATGCAAAGCTATTTAAAATAGCATACTATTTATATAGTGTGTTTGATTTTGTATTATATATATATATATATATATATATATATATATATATATATTATATTTTTATTAAGACATTTTCTATATAAAATGAACTCTAAATCATAAATTTGAAAACCAAGATGACAAAAAATGCAGAGGCGAGCTAAACAAGTCGTAGATGGCGGAAATGAAAGTCGCAAAATAATCATGCTATTGCCATTATTGTGGAACAAATTACCGTTGATCGTTCTCATCAAATTTTTTTAATCTTTGATCTTATAAATTTGTCATTTTATATTTAATGAGATATTAATTAATTTATAATGTGTATATTTTACGTTTTAGATGAAGAATTAGATTGTTGTTGTGTAATAAAAAATTACGAAAATTTTGAAGCAACTCGTTTCCTAAAAGTATTGAACACAAAGTTATCTAAATTATAACAATATTATGAAAATAAAGCATTTAATAATCTAGGAATTGAATGATAAAATGTGATTAAATTTTTGTATTAAATAAGAAACAACAATTAAGTTGTATTAAATGAAATACACCATTCAATGACATGATGACAAGGAAAACTTTATTTTACTAGCATATCCCTTAGACAAATGATCAAGTATAGTTTTCTTAAACTTGTTAATTATGCTTTCTATTCTCATGATTATAATCATATTCTTACTATAGTAATGATCAGCTTAAAATCAAAATCTTTTGATAACTTTTTATTTTGGCTTTTGTTTTAAAATACAAACAAGTTCTTGTTGGTAGGAAATATCACAAATGATTACATTGTGGTATTGTATATAAAGTGAGAGAATAGTAAAACAAGGTCCCTCTTGGTGGAAATCAATAGAAATTTCATAGAAAATATAGTTTAACTTCATCTCACTCATACCAAATTTTATATAAAGCGTTAATCAAAAGTAATAGTCTGGTAGCATTTATAAAATCTAAGAGGTAAGTAAAATAAATTATCATAAAATAATCTAACAAACATTGTAGTCAAGTGCATTTCTCATATGGAACAAAAAGATTTTACAAGGATATAATAATGATGTTGATTGACTAGGAAATAAAATGTAAAGATAATACCTATTATTGAATTTAACCTAATATGATTTGTAATTAGACAAAATGGTATAACAATATCGACATAAGATTCACATTTGAGGATTTATACCACCTCATTATGCTTACAACATTTATATTAATGAATGAAGTTGTATCAATTCACATTTGCAATCTCTTATAAGGATCAACACTCTACTCACCTCTCCAAGAATTTCATCCATATTTGATGCTTAATTTAAAAAGATCAATAGCACTTGTTAGTATCTCACACATAAAAGTATGTCTTTTGATAAAAATAAGAAAATCATTTTCTTTGGGCAACTTTCCTTATTGATCCTATGTGCACTAGCAACACCATATATGTGTGTGTATGTATATATATATATATATCTTTATAAAATGGACATTATTAAATAAATGAGTAAATTATTTCTTATTTAAAATTTATAATGCAACACAAAGGGTAACCCAAAATGTTCATGAAGGGAAACCACAATGCCCCATGAAGGGAAACTGTACTGCCAAATAAAGAGCTAGATCACAATGATACCATTAGTTATGAAGATGAAACAATGATGATAATAATAACTTGATGGTATTATCTTATCATAAATTACACACTAATATGATAATATACTCAATTGAACAAACAATTTGATTATTACAATCAAATATTGAACTAGAAGAATGATAACATATGATAAACAAAATATTACAATAGGCTCTTACTTGCACAATTAATCAACTAAATAAAACAATTTCAAGTCTTTAATAAGCCAAATATTGATAGGGGCATGTTTTACACAATAATTTTAGGTGATAATTTGCACAAAAATTCAATGTTAATATATTAATGAAATGGTAGTGCAATATTAAATGAACTAGCTTATATGAATAATGTATTTGTTCAACTAAATTTAATATAGCTCATGTGAGTCAGTGAAACGAATAGAACAATGTCTTCCTTGTGTTACTACCAATATATGCTAACGTTAATAATGTCGGCTTGAGCAACTAAATTCCCATTGAATTTGACTATGTACAATTAAAATAAAAATAAATGAAATATTGATTTTTGGGGGAGTATTTATAGTCTTAGAAACACCTAGGCACACATTATTGGCACACTTGTTGTTGGACCAAATTTGAGAATTTATAAGAAATAATTTATATTTAAAGCATCGGTAATGAAAGTAACATAATAATAAGCTCATAATTATCCATACAAAGTCATACACATATATATTACATTATTTGTTTATTATTACATAATAGGTAAAATAAAATATTCAACTCCAACTTACTTCCTTAACTCAAGTCCTTTACCCAACTTGATATTCTTAGGTTCAATTATCAAAACCTAGAAATTTAACAATGATTTCCAGTTATATAGAAGTGTGTAGATTATTTTATAAGATTTACTTTCTAGCATTCTATATTAAGTATAAATCAATATAAAAAGTTATATAAATAGCTTTGCATCAAAAGTAATGAAACATAAATATTTGTCATATTTAGCCAAAAATTTCCTGCATGTTAAACTTGAGTTAAACATATATAAAAGCATAAAATAAATCTCATTAAAAGTCATATATGACATAATTTTAAGTGCAAATACTATTGCGACCAACTTTAAATCATGAACTAGATAGTTTTTCTCGTGAATTTTTAATTGCCTAAAAGCAAAGGCTGTGACTTTCCCTTCTTACATATGAACACAATCTAAACCATTCCAAGAAGCATCATTATAGATTTGATAATCTTTTATTTTCTTGGCAGCACAAGAATAGGAGCTGTTATTAAACATTCATTTAGCTTTTGAAATGCAATCTCACATGATGAATCATGTATATAAGGTATACTTTTCTATGTAAGACGTATGAGAGGGACTGCAATTTGGGAGAAAATCTTAGCAAACTTGCGATAATATTCTATTAATCTCAAGAAATTGCAAATTTCAGTCACTGAGGTAGGTTGGGGTCATTCTTAAATCATAATAACTTTGTTAGGGTCAACAAATATTCCATCATTACTAACCACCTTTCCCAAGAAGACTACTGATTGAAGCCAAAATTCATATTTAGATAATTTGGAATATAACTAATGTTGCCTTAACAAGCTTAAAATAGTGTTGAGATGTTCTTCATGCTCTTTAGCATTTTTGAAATATATCAATATATCATTAATAAAAATAATGATAATTGAGTCTAAGTATAAGATCATTATATGGTGCATTAAATTCATAAAGTAAGATGGAGCATTGGTTAATCTAAAAGATATCACCAAAAATTCATAACACCCATAGCGCATTCTAAATGCAAATTTAAAAACATCTTCTTATTTAATGCAAAGTTAATGATAACTAAACCTTGAATCAATTTTAGAAATTATTGAAGTGCCAACTAACTGATCAAACAGATCATCAATTCTAAGTTAAGAATATTTATTCTTGATAGTACCTTTATTAAGTTCTCGATAGTCGATGCACAAGCGCATACTCCTATCCTTTTTCTTAACAAACTGTATCGGGGATCCGCATGGAGAACTACTAGGTGTAATAAAATCTTTTTCTATTAGTTCTTGAAGTTAGTTCTTAAGCTCTTCTAATTCCTTGGGTGTCATTCTATATGGTACTTTAGATATAGGGTGTAACAACCCAGGTTGTTACTTAAGTTACTTAAGATTGATTTAAGTATTAATTGAGCTTCTAGTACACTAACCATGTTATTTAGGATTTACCCTAAAAATCTATGACAAACTTGAAGTCAATTGAATCAAATCTGGATTTTTGGAAAATCTCAAAATCCTAGAAATTGACTTTTAATCTAGACCTCAGATTAAAAATCTGACTTCGCCATTGCGTTCACCACTCCCAAATTAGATATGGGTGAAGTTTTGAATGCATTTGGAAGTCGTTGGATTTTTGATGAATATTTTAATATTATTTAAATACTTGAAAATTCGAATAATTAAATATTCATCGGATTAAAAATTTGAGTGTGCCGTTGCGTTCCTTACCCCTCAATTAGCTAGGGGTGATTTATTAGAAATTTTTGGAATACGTTTAATAAGTTAATTTTAATTAATTAAATTGAAATAAATTATTAAAATAATATTATTATTAATAAAGTAATTAATGGCACCATCCGCTATTTAAACCTTGTCGTTACTTAAGCCTCACGCCGTCACATTATTCCTGATCCCGTCGTCTGATTGAGGTGAATCATCCACGCCATCTGATCGAGCGATCAGATGATTAAGAATCATCATCCCTGCGAAACTCACACGCAGCGAAGGCTAGGACACGCGTCGCCCTAACCGTCCTCCTGCGCAAATCACAGCCAAGCAGGTGTCGATCCACCACTCTAAACACGAAATAAGTCTTCTGATCACTCCTTCAATGTTTGTTTGTCCCCAGTTTGACCTCAGAAAAGGATCGAACTACCCTCGGTTAAACGATAGTTTCTATCGTCAATCAGGTATTCCTCCATACTTCCTATACCTTCATTCTTTTGCTTTGAATTCAGTTCTTAAGTTTATTCCATTTCATATATTGCAATTATATAGCATCTGATCAATTAATCAATGGCTTGATCGATCGAATTTTTCAATCTATCCACAGTTTAAACCGTTACCTTCTTTGTTCATCGAACCTTAGTCGCTAGGTCAAGCCTTAGCCGGCGACATAGTTCGTCTCTGTTGATGATTCACCCACCATTGGATAGGTACCATCCTTGTCTACCTTCGACTGTGCGGGCTAGACCTCGTCGCCGCCGGGAAGGGTCCGAAAATTCGAGCCCTAAGTCACCGCAGCGAGTCTAGGGTAGAAGGCCATCGTTTGTTTTGGGTCGAGCCGAGCCCGACCCGCGAGGGTTCAATCCGGGTCCACGCGTAAGGCGCAGCGAATGAGTGGTGGGACCCGGGTGACGGTCAGCGCATCATTGTATGACAGCCAGTGGGTCCCGCAAGCATCAGGAAGACCACTCACGTGAAGCCATGTGTCACTGAGTTCTGCATTTTGCTGCCAACAAAATTCGATGGGTCCCGCCACCTGCAAAATAAATTTGAATTTAATTATTTATATATAAACAATAGGAATTAATTAAAAGAATTATGATAAAATAAATGAAAATTAATAAATTATATCTAAACTTTAGGTAACCATAACTTAATGAATATAAGTCCAAACATATCAAATAAATATATCATTGGATTCAAAAAATTATAAAGAATATTATGAAACTATCAAATTTCATTTTGGATAGATATTTAATATAGTGAAATTTAGGGGTATTAATTAAATCAATTGTGATTCATAACCACTAAAATTATTTAATTTGGATACCAAATGACAAATTTAGGGTTTTTGACCCTTAATTAAGAACCCATAATTACCCTTTAAACCCTAGAACTTGTATTGGCTATAACTTAGCCAATACACATCAGAATTCAATAATTTTAGGTTCTATGGAAAGCCTAGGACTTAACCTTTAATAAATTGATAGAGAAATTATATGTTATTAAGGTAAATTTACCAAAATGCCCTTATAGGTCAAATTCCTTAATTTGACCCTATAAGGCTCAATTCTTAACCAAACTTAGTGAGCTTACTGTCTAAACTCATATTAGATAGTAAGTAATCATTCTATTTTATTAAAATCCAGAATATAGCCCTAATTCACAAAGATGAAATTTAGACCCTTAAGTAAGGGCAAAATAGTCTTTTTGCCCAAAATTAGGGTTTAATAAAGACCTAATTTCACTTCTAAATCATAATATATAGTAATTAAATTGATTTAGGCCTTGTTTTAGATAATTCTAACTCTCAAATTAGAAATTTGGCAAAAACCCTAAGTTAAGTCTTAAGTAAAAATCTAAGTATCTTCATTTTCCTTTGAGCTTCTTAGATCAATTTTTAGGTCTTTTAACCTTAGTTAGGATGTGTGTTTGAGTGATACTCTTAGTACTTAAGAGCTTTAATTCCAAGGATTAGGAATATATCTTAGATTAGAATTCATCTAATGAGTAAAGTAGGTTACTCATTAAGGTGAAACCTTGATCTTACTAGTTTATTAGATTTTTCATAGTTTATTAATTGATTATTTGATCTTTTAACATTAGAGTTAGGATTAGAAATCTATCTTATTGAACTTGACTTAATTCAATAGGATTTGCCTTAACCTTTAATCAGTGAGATGGGTTAAACCTTAGTCCTTTAGGATAGCCTTATGATTAAAAATAAAACTTCATTCTTTGAAGTTTAATTCTTAATCCTTTCAATCTTAATTTGGCTAATCAAGATTTAATTTGGGATTTATAAAATAACAAATTAGGATGATTGATTTACTTATTTAACCTTATAGGCGACATTTAATTCACTTATAATTAGAACGTAGCTAATCCTAATTATGTTTAACATGTAGATTCGTGATTCTAAGTTACAAATAGGGTAAGAATTTATGATTCTGAATCTTATATAACTTAGAGTAAATAGAACGATTAAATTAGAAAATAGGTGATATCACAAAGTTTGTGTAGTGTAATTTATTTCCTTGAATTTGAATTTGCTATGCTTTCCTTGTCATTTGAGCTTTTTACACTTTTGGACATACTTTAATACTTGATACATACTTTATAATATACTTTAAATTTCATTCACATATCATATCCATAATTTTAAAAGGAACATTAATAAATAATATTATACTTGTAATTTATGTTTTACTTAGCCTGCCACTTAGTATGACTTTACTTTATGACAGTTTTTTCCTATGGAATTTCCCCTATGGTACTTTACTTTGGCATTAGGATGTTACTCCTATATGCTCTTTAGATACTTTGTGGATATTACTTTAGGATCTGGGATGTTTCTCCTAGATGCCTCTTTGGTGGAACTTACTTTAATCTGGGATGTTTCTCCTAGATTATCAGATGGACTTTACTTTTTGGCAGACTAAGTAAGAGTACCTCACATGTATAGTACTTTAATCTACATTACTTACATTTACTTTTCAATCATCTTTACATTTACTTTACATAATTTCTTTACACTTCAGACTTACTTTACTTTACCGTTTCAGTACACTTTTCTTTCTTTCATATTTTTCATTTTCTGCAGTTCCTTTACATTTCAGAACTTTTTTATGTCAGCCGTTTTACTCACTTGAGCGCATGTTAGGATGCTAGTCTTTATATTTTCAATACAATACTTTTACTTATACTATAACTAGCATATTAATTTGATCATATTTCTTAGGACTTTTTTCTTTGTACTTAGTAGATTTATCCTTGTACGTTACTGTAACAACCCGATTTGTTACCATAGTTGATTAAGACTAACCCTAAGTCTTAAACACAATTATAAGTGCTAATTATGTCAATTGGAGTCAACCTCTGAGACCTAGTCCAAATCAGAAGTCAAATGGATCAAATCCTAATTTCTGGAAATCCAAAAACCCTAGAAATTGACCTATTTAAATTGACCTCCGATTGAAAAATGGATACCGCCATTGCATTCCTTGACCCCAAATTAGCTTGGGGTGAAGTTTTCGTGTCAATCGGAAGTCGTCAATATTTCGACGAATATTTTAATAATAAAATACCCCGAAAATCGAGGTATCAAAACACTCGTCGGATCGAAAATCCGACTTCGCCATTGAATTCCTTGACCCCAAATTAGATAGGAAAAACATGTTCAAAGATTTCTGGAAAATTAAAAAAATAATAATAATAATATTTAATTAATTATTTAACGGTCGCCGTTAACTATTTAACAGTTCCGTCAACTGTAGCAGACGGCGCCGTCTATCCAGACGGCGCCCTCTTAGCCGTTGGATCAGGCCCAGATCCAACGGCTGCGGGCCATCGTCCTCAGCCCCGTCGCCCTCGCGCGACACGCGGCGCCCCGCCACGTTTTCTGGCCAATCCAGGCCCTCCCCGGCCTCGGCGAGGTCGCCGACGAGTTTATAAGACCTCGGCCGACCTCTGGGCTCCAGGTTTGCAAAAATCTGAGCCCAGATCGAGCCAGATAAAGCCCCGAACCCTGAGCCACCGTCCGCCGTTCGAGCCAGGTACCCCCGATCTCCCCCTCCGTTCATTATTTTGCCGTCGCGTAGTATAGGAATTGTAGGTCTACACTATGATCGACAATCAACTGGACCTGATCGACCTCGATCAGGTCTAGCTGACTCAGGCCGAGGCTTAAAGCCTCGGGCCCAATTAACAAGCGTCCGCCGAAACCATAGGACCTAGGGTTACCCTTAGCCGCCACCACCGGCCACCTCCGGCGAAGGCCCGCCCACCGACGTGTAGGCCTCGTCGAGGGCTACCGTCGGCCGTGCGGGCCGAGGTGGTCCGGCGCCGGGAAGGCCGACCAAAGCCGTGCCCTAGCCCGGTGCCCTCGGGCCGTCTCCGCGAAGGAGACGAAGTCCGGGTCGGGCCGGGTCGACCCGAGCCCGACCCGCCCGAGCCGGGTCCGCGTCAGCCAGGTGGGGCCCACCAAGCCACGTGGCGCCTTCTGGGCCTGCCACGTGTCCAGTGGAACCCACCAACCAAAGCCGCGACCCTTCGACTTCGGCCATGGGGCCCACAGCGCCACGTGGCAGCCACCGGCACGCCACGTGGCAAGTGGGACCCACTGCTAGGTCAACTATGACGCTTCGGCACCCCAATGGGTCCCACAGTGCCACGTGGCAGTCTTTGGGCCCGCCACATGGCAAGTGGGACCCACTGCCCGGTCACTCGCGGCGGTTCAACTTTCCCGTGAGGCCCACAGTGCCACGTGGCCGCCTCTGGCAGTGCCACGTGTCAGGTGGGGGCTCACTGCTCAATCACAGAGCTGACTCAGCCCCTGTGGGGATCATAGTGCCACGTGGCAGCCTCTAGCAGTGCCACATGTCTAGTGGGGCCCACTGTCTGTTAATTAAAATATTAATTAAATTATTATTATTGTTAATTAATTACTGTTAGTGGTTAATTAAATTATGATTAGTATTAATTACTTTTAAATAGTAACATTAATTAATTAAGTGTAATTAAGAGATTAATTAGGGATAATTTAAGATTAATTTAACCTTAACAGTAATTAGAATAATTAATTATTATTAAATAGTAAAATATACTTAATTATTCCTAAATAAATATAAACAGATAATTAAGACTAATCAAATAATAATTAGCACTAATTACTTTGCTATAGTAAAATATTAATAAATATATTTAATTTATTAAATAATAGATTAATTAATATTAATTAATAATTAAGCCTAATTAATCACATATTAATTAAGGAATCAATTGAAATTAAGAGAATTCAATTCTAACCCCTAAGTTAAAAGTTGACTTTTGACCCTTAAAGTAAGGGCAAAATGGTTATTTTGCCTTAAGATTGGATTAAGTACCCTTACCCTTTGGATAATATCTCAGAATGCCAAGACCAATATTATAATCATCTTAGTATCAATCAAGTGAGTGAAATTAACCCTTAAGTTAGATTCTAATAATTTCTGTTAAGTCTTAAGCACTACACCTTAAGGACCTTTCTTGAGAATAAGAATAGATCATAGGTTAGAGTTCATTCATTGGTAAATTGGGTTACCAAATGGGTGAAACTTTGGGTTATTAGTTTCTAAACTTTCTTTTATTTTACAACTCATTCTGATTATTTTATCTTTTAACCCTAGATTTAAGGTAGGAGATTCATCCTATTAAGTTTGATTACTTAATAGGATTTGCCTTAACTAGTAGATCACTTATAGAATAAAACCTAGAACTTAGGTCTTATCCGTTGGATTATGTGATTGAATCTAATTTTCATAGTGTTTAATCCATAATCTATAGGCTCAGAAGATCTTGATCAGATCTTAGTTAGAACGTCTAAATTCACAAAATTAGGACATATGATTATTTGATTTAAACTCGTAGTCGTCTATCTGATTGAACTAGATTAGAACCTGATCAGTTCTAATCCTTTTTAACTTATAAGGACGAGTTTCTAAGTTACACTCGATAGTAGAAAAATGGTGATCCTGAACTTGTGTAACTTGGAATAGTTATAATGGTTAAGTAGAAAACAAATGATATCACCATGTTTAGTAGAGTCCCTTGCTTCTATTTGATATTTTGTTGCTACGCGTTCCTTGTACTTTTGTGCCATATTTTCTTGAGCATGTCATACAAGATTTTTGATGCATAAATAAACTGTTAGGAAAATATGGAGACTCCTTAGATCCTTTGTAAAAAATATTAAAGTGATTAATGAAAAGATGATAATTATATGAGCTGCCTCTCAGATATTTCCTTGTTTCCTAGCCTCCTTATGTCGCTAGGGGAATGACCTATTTTATTGTGTGCCTAGTTTACTAGCCTCCTTATGTAGCTAGGGGTACATTGTTGGTGCCTTAGCCGTACTGGTGTTAAGGTTGCCTTGTATGCTTAGTTTACTAGCCTCCTTATGTCGCTAGGGGCATCAGTTGGTGCCTTAACCATACTGGTGCTAAGATCCTTTGCTTGCTTTGTGTGCTTATTTGTCTAGCCTCCTTATGTCACTAGGGGTACATAGTTTTATGACTTAACCGTGATGGTGCTAAGCTTCTTTGATATTCGATGGACAAGATTAGCTCTTTTCTGTATGGCAGTCGATGCACGGATGTTTATATGCAGTTGTGTTATCTCGTTTACTTTTCAGCCTTCTTATTCAGTCAGCTATTTCTTTGTACTGCTTTTATATATATATATATAGGATGTTAGAATCTTACTGCTATTTATATGTACCACTGCTAAGTTCTTTTCTTTAATTGGCATATTTCTTTTGATCACCAGCATGTTTAGGATGTAGTATTTTTCTTACAGCACTTGTTTAGATATGTATATTTATATGCCCTTTCTTGTTTAGTTTGTATGCGAGGTATATCTCAGCCTCTTTCATTTTCTTTACTTAAACTATAGATGATGGTTTATAGTTTTCCCTTTTTCTTTTGTATTGCTTACTGCTCCTTTACACACATTATTTCTTAGGAGTAGTAAAGTGGGTGATATTACCAACCTCTATAATAATCAGCTTAAAATATACTTAGACAATTGTCTAACCAGATTTTTATTTTTTTGGCTGGGGCCCTACATTGTGAAACCGACAATGGCAGACTCCTTTCAGTTAGACGAGCAGGAGTTAGGTATGGAGCCCTACCCAAAGGAGGAGCCCATGGAAGAAGCTGTCGTTTAGTTCCCTTATACTTTCGAGTGAGGATGAGTGGTTTACATTCTATTTTATTTAAACTTTTTAAATGATATAATAATGCAGGTACCTCTGACTGTGTATTTGGATTGTATGCTTATATTCTGAGTTTTATTGTTGTTATTTATATTGTGATGTTTGGATGGTTTACATTTCCTTAAATTGCTTCCACACTCTATTTGTTTACTTAGATAGTGACTAAATGCTTGATTCTATGCTCACTCCTTCCCTTATTAAGTGGATTGTGGATTACATCCTAATCCAACTATAAGTGAAGGGTTAGCTAGAGTGACACGCCACCTCTTAGCTTAACCCCTGTGGGTTAAGGGGTGGGGCGCCACAGTTACTTATCTTGTATTGCAGCCTGAGTTGAGGTATGTTTCTACCTCATAACTTGTTCTTCCTTTCTTTATCACTTTACTGCTATGCTTGTTTAAATATTAGTTGTGATGTCATTAAAATATATTAAAATTCATTACCTTAAAATGTACTTAGACATTTTGTCTAATAAGATTTTTCTTTTATTGGCTGGGGCCCTACCATTATGAAACTGATAATGGTAGATTCTGAGTTTTTTGAGGAGATTGAGCCTACAGAGGAGCAGATCTAGGAGGAGGTCCAGACTACTGAGGGATCTTATCTACTTACTAGCTTGCTTTACTTTTATATTGTGAGGATGAGAGACTCTTTTCATTTTTAACTCTTAACTTTAAATGTTTGTAATAATACAGGACTATTTATACTTTACTTTCTTACATTGTATATATTTTGAGCTAGATGTCTTTACTTTATAGTATGGATGTTTACTTCAGTTGCTATTTTTCTTCTATACTCTGATACTCATTAAGTAATTGTTAATCTTTACCTTATTATGAAAAGTACCTCTTTTTCTTAAGATTGGATTGGAGTCTTAAATTCCAACCTAATGTTAAGTATGAGATGTGCTTAGTGATGACCACTCCTTAAGCCTTATGTTTAGAAGGGGCGGCCGCCACAGTTGGTATCAGAGAACTCCATAAGGTGTTAGATTGAAATTTGTATTCCTATCTACCTAATGGATAGTTCTTCTGCCTTATAATTTCTAAATGAATACTAGAATAACATCCATATTTCCATCATCCAATATTCAGAATAGCAGGAATAAAACACTTAGAGTAAGAACACAAAGATACTTAAACTCATTAGGAACTCTAAGAACAAATTAACATAGAATTATTTCCTAATATTACATTATTGAAATAACTGAATAAAATACCCTTTCATTCTTCTAAAATAGAATGTTTATTATTTAAATACAGGTATAATAATGAATCTCGGTCAATCTTCATTAGCACTTGCTGCGTCAAGCAGTCAGTCATCCGAGATCAGTGCATTATTGGAGACTGTTAAAACATTAGTGGAAACTAATGCCAAGCAGGCAGAGAAAATAGAAAGATTATTGGCTATACAGAATAACCCCTCTTCTGCATCAGTTAACCCAACATCTAATCTCCCTTCTCAACAATATCAACAAACTACTGATGGACTGTTACATAGTTTCATTAGATTAAGAACCCCAGTATTCAATGGGACTATGTCTGCAATGGATACAGTTAATTGGATAAAAATAGTTGAGAAGAACCTTACAAGTTTGAACTATCCTGAGTCAGAATCTGTTCATTTAACTACACACATGTTTCAAGAAGAAGCAGAATTTTGGTGGGATCATATCCGCCAGACATTATTTGCCGGGTACCGAATTGATACAATCCCTTGGAGTAAGTTTATAGAAGCATTCATGACTGAGTACATGCCTCCCTCCGTACAAAATAATTTGGGGGATATGTTCCTCAATCTCAAGCAAGGCAATCGAGCATTATCTGAATACGAGACAGAGTTCATAAAATTATCTAGATTTGCACCAATCATGGTACAAACAGAAGGATCTCGATGTCACCGATTCCTCAGTGATCTAAAAGAATCAATAAAAGATCAAATCATTCCATTAAGACTATCCAACTTTATGGAACTTATAGAAACAACTCGTGTAATTGATCGGAATCTAACTCAAAAAGAAAGTAGGAGAACTTTCAATATGTCTTCTCAAAGGAATAATGATCCCAGAAGAATTAGACTTTCTTTTGGAAAAGTATATCAAATGAAAGCTGAGAGCCCACCAACAGATCCTTACAATGGGTGTACAAGACTACATCCATATGGAAAATGCTATCACAATAAACAATGTTGTTATACGTGTGGTCACAAAGGGCACTTCTACCAGCAATGTGATTATGAGATAACTATAGATGGAGTTCGTATTGATCATTCCAGACACAATCAAACATTAAATCCAACTTCAATTAATCAACGGGATCGACCACTGACCATTATGCCTACTCCACAAAATGAAAGGTCTATCCAGAGGAATGAAAAAGGAAGATCAAATCAACCCAACACATCCAGAAATCCTCAAAAGCAGGTGGTTATTAAGAAATCTACAGGACCTGCTAAAGTGTATACTCTCACTCCTATGGAAGCTACAGAAGATAATAATGTGATATTAGGTATACATAATTCATATTGTATTTATTTTTAAGCTTTTAATAAGTTCTAAGTAATTATTATTTTATTTAGGCACTATAAGTATTAATGATCATCCGTGCAAATTGCTATTTGATACGGGAGCAAGCCATTCATTTATATCTGAAGATTTTGCTAAGAGTTTAAATTTGTCTTGTTACAAAATGGCAAGATCTTTAGCAGTTGGGCTACCATCCGGAACTCAACTCAACACCACCCACTTCTGTAACCTTCAAGTACCCTTAAATGAGCAAGTGTTTCAAGCCAAGTTAATAATCCTACCAATAGTAAACTTTGATATAATCTTGAGTATGAACTGGCTTAGTACTCACAACGCTACTATTAACTGCCAACAAAAGAAGATATCACTTCGATCACCAGCACTACATCAATATTTATCGGGAGGTTTAGTACTTTAAGTTCACTGATAAAAGAATTTCAAAAGATGGAAATTGTTCCAATTCAGAGTGATGTTATGAGCTCAATATTAACCAACATAAATGTACAACCCACATTTCATAGGGATGTTTCCATCTCTCAAACCAAAGATGAAGAATACTTAAAGTTTAAGATGCATATTGAAGGAGGACGCCGTCATGATTTACAATTACACGGATCAGTGATTTATCAGAATAATCGTATATGGGTTCCTAAATCCATGCAACATGAGCTATTAAATGAAGGACATAATTCTGGCTATGAAATTCATCTCGGAAGCTCAAAAATGTATCAAGATCTAAAACAGTCCTTCTGGTGGCCTGGGATGAAAAGAAGTGTGGCAGAGTTCGTTGAGAAATGCTATGCATGTAGCTTGGTTAAGGCAGAACACCAAAGACTTGGTGGCTTACTTCAACCACTTGAGGTACCTGAATGGAAATGGTTAGATATATCAATGCACTTTGTAATGGGTTTGCCTCGATCAAAATTTAGGTATGATGCAATTTGGGTGATTATTGATAGATTGACTAAATCTGCTCACTTTATTCCCATTCATCAGACTAATTCTATGGAGAAACTTGCCAAACTTTACATCAAATAAGTGATCAAATTACATGGGATTCCTAGATCAATAGTATCTGATAGAGATAGTCAATTTACCTCAAGATTCTGGCAGGCTGTACATCAAGATCTAGGCACAACTCTAGCATTAAGTACAACTTTTCATCCACAGACAAATGGACAAACAGAATGAGTAAATCAGGTTCTGGAAGATCTACTTAGATTATGTATTCTTGATTTTGCTGGATCTTGGGAAGATCATCTGCCGTTAGTAGAATTCGCCTATTACAATAGCTTCCAAGCAAGCATAAAGATGGCCCCATACGAAGCATTATATGGTAGGAAGTGTAATACACCATTGGCATGGTCAGGGATTGGCAGTGTGCAGCTGTTTGGGTCTGAATTAGTAGAAGAAATGAATAAGAAGATTCAGTTGATGTAACAGCGTATTCGTGCAGCTCAGGATCGCCAGAAGAAATATCATGATGGGCATCATCGTTTCTTAGAATTTAAAGTTGGAGATTTCGCTTATTTGAAAGTCAGTCCTATGAAAGGAGTCTACAAATTTGGTATAACAGGAAAGATAAGTCCTCGTTATAATGGACCATTTGAAATATCAGCAAAAATAGGTTCCTCCGCCTATCAATTAAATCTTCCAGATGATTTTTCAGTAGTTCATAATGTATTCCATGTGTCATCCTTAAGGAAGTGCCTCAATAAATTTCCAATAAATCGCCCCTAGCTAATTGAGGGGTAAGTAATGCAACGGCGCACTCGAATTTTTAATCCGATGAATATTTAATTATTCAAATTTTCAAGTATTTAAATAATATTAAAATATTCATCGAAAATCCAACGACTTCCAAATGCATTCAAAACTTCAACCCTAGCTAATTTGGGGGTGGTGAACACAATGGCAAAGTCAGATTTTTAATCTGAGGTCTAGATAAAAAGTCAATTTCTAAGGTTTTGAGATTTTCCAAAAATCCAGATTTGATTCAATTGACTTCAGGTTTGTCCTAGATTTTTAGGGTAAGTCCTAAATGACATGGTTAGTGTACTAAAAGCTCAATTAAGACTTAAATCAGTCTTAAGTAACTTAAGTAACAACCTGGGTTATTACAGACTCCCCCACTTAAGAACGATGTCGTCCTCGACATCACTCAAGTGAGAAAATACAAGCATATATAAAGTAATGAATTGTAACTGGTTAGAGTTGAAAAATTACCTTAGTTAAAAAGGCTTGAGTATTTTTGTTGCATATCTACTTCTTTCTCCCAAGTGACTTCATTGCATGATCAGTTCTTCCACTAGACTTTTATCATATCGATTCCTTGGTTGCTTACAATCACGAGCCAAAATTTGAATTGGTTCTTCAGCATATGTCAGATCTGGCTGAATTTGAATTTCTAGGAATTGAACAAGATGTGAGGGATCTCTGAGGCACTTCCTTAAGGATGACACATGGAATACATTATGAACTACTGAAAAATCATCTGGAAGATTTAATTGATAGGCGGAGGAACCTATTTTTGTTGATATTTCAGATGGGCCAACATAACGAGAACTTAGCTTTCATGCTATACCAAATCTGTAAACTCCTTTCATAGGACTGACTTTTAAATAAGCGAAATCTCCAACTTTAAATTCTAAAAAACGATGATGTCCATCATGATATTTCTTCTGGTGATCCTGAGCTGCACAAATACGCTATTGAATCAACTGAATCTTCATATTCGTTTCTTCTACTAATTTAGACCCGTACAGCTGCACACTGCCAATCCCTGACCATGCCAATGGTGTATTACACTTCCTGCCATATAATGCTTCGTATGGGGCCATCTTTATGCTAGCTTGGAAGCTATTGTTATAGGCGAATTCTACTAATGGCAGATGATCTTCCCAAGATCCAACAAAATTAAGAATACATAATCTAAGTAGATCTTCCAAAACTTGATTTACTCGTTCTATTTGTCCATCTGTCTGTGGATGAGAAGCTGTACTTAATGCTAGAGTTGTGCCTAGATCTTGATGTATAGCCTGCCAGAATCTTGAGGTAAATCGACTATCTCTATCAAATACTATTGATCTAGGAATCCCATGTAATCTGATCACTTCTTTGATGTAAAGTTTGGCAAGTTTCTCCACAGAATCAGTCTGATGAATGGGAATAAAGTGAGAAGATTCAGTCAATCTATCAATAATCACCCAAATTGCATCATACCCAGATTTTGATCGAGGCAAACCTATTACAAAGTCCATTGATATATCTAACCATTTCCATTTAGGTACCTCAAGTGGTTGAAATAAGCCACGAGGTCTTTGGTATTCTGCCTTAACTAAGCTACATGCATGGCATTTCTCAATGAACTCTGCTCTGCCACACTTCTTTTCATCCTAGGCCACCAGAAGGACTGTTTTAGATCTTGATACATTTTTGAGCTTTCGGGATGAATTTGATAGCCAGAATTATGTCCTTCATTTAATAGCTCCTGTTGCATTGATTTAGGAACCCATATACAATTATTCTGATAAATCACTGATCCGTGTAATTGTAAATCATGACGACGTCCTCCTTCAATATCCATCTTAAACTTTAAGTATTCTTCATCTTTGGTTTGAGAGATGGAAACATCCCTATGAAATGTGGGTTGTACATTTATGTTGGTTAATATTGAGCTCATAACATCACTTTGAATTGGAACAATTTCCATCTTTTGAAATTCTTTTATCAGTGAACTTAAAGTACTGAACCTCCCGATAAATATTGATGTAGTGTCTGGTGATCGAAGTGATATCTTCTTCTGTTGGTAGTTAATAGTAGCGTTGTGAGTACTAAGCCAGTTCATACCCAAGATTATATCAAATTTTACTATTGGTTGAATTATTAACTTGGCTTGAAACACTTACTCATTTAAGGGTACTTGAAGGTTATGGAAGTGGGTGGTGTTGAGTTGAGTTCCGGATGGTAGCCCAACTGCTAAAGATATTGCCATTTTGTAACAAGGCAAATTTAAATGTTTATAATAATACATGACTATTTGTACTTCTCTTTCCTGCATTGTATATATTCTGAGCTAGATATCTTTACTTTATAGTATGGATGTTTACTTTAGTTGCTATTTTTCTTCTGCACTCTGATACTCATTAAGTGATTGTTAATCTTTACCTTATTATGAAAAGTACCTCTTTTTCTTAAGACTGGATTGGAGTCTTAAATTCCAACCTAATGTTAAGTATGAGATGTGCTTAGTGACGACCACTCCTTAAGCCTTATGTTTAGAAGGGGCGGCCACCACATAGGGTTTGTCCCATGAATTAAATTGATACTAAATTCTACATCTCTTTGTGGAGGTAAACCTAGAAGTTCCTTTGGAAAAATATAGGTATATTCTCTTACAATAAGAGTTTATTCAAGAGGTGTATATTTGGCTTCAGAGTTTGAGATTGATTGGAATGAGATAACAATTACCACATCTGCAATAATTAAGCAAAGAATATCTAAATTATACTCTCTTTTGATAACTTTATTTGGTCTTAGGCAAATATGGAACCAAACCAAATCATCCTCCAATTCACAAGAAAGAAGACAAAACTACAATAAGCTAGAGACGGGATCTACAAGATGAAATATAATAGCTTAATAATAATCAAGGATATGATTTATTCAAAAAACTTAAGATGGCAATTAGTCTAAGCCATTTAATTAATTCTTTGTGTGCAAGACCTGCTAACATATACTTGCTTTAAATGCAAATCCTAATCTTCCAATCTCTTAGTGAGCTCTTTTGAAGCATTATAATATTTTAATATAACTTTTATACATTATATAAGTCTTTAGAATATGTGGTGCCAATTTAATTTTAATATGTATTATATAATATGCATAAATTTAATCTTCAAAGAAATTGCAAGAAAATAATGGTGCAATTTGTAATGATATGCAAACTTAATTTGATTAAGTTATATAATTTGAATGGAAATAGATCTATCTATATAATTTGCAAGATCTATATTATACTAACATATACATATGCATATTAATGTGAGGAGCCCTAATACAAACATCTCATTTATCTTAACTTAACATAAAAGACAATAAAAAAAATTAGATTCATTAGAGAGTATGAGGAGTTACCCAATGTCGCCGTTGACATAAATTCATGCAATTAAATGTGTGAATCAATAGTGCTTATGATCTTATAACATTAAGATACTTACTTAATAACTAACTAAACTTGCAATGAATAAATAAAACCACAATGATAATTAAATTCATTAAATTCAGCTATAGGGATTATTACTTTGCCGAACTCAACTATAACACTTGCTGAATAAAAAAAATAGGGCTGCATACATATGGATCAACCAATTAACCTCCATTAGGTATGAGTTACATGCCAATAGGTTCCAATCAAAAGTGCTAATAATCCACTAATTATACAAACATGCATTTGATATTAATTGCAAGAGATAATTGAATCTAATAAATTTAGATTTTTCATTCAAGCATCAAAATAAATCAAGAACTTTAAACTTTGCATCACAACCAATATTATTCTTAAGTGTAGGTTTGTATCTCCAAAATATCAAAAGAAGTATCAATTGATAGGGGCTGTCCAAACATGGATGATGAGGGGAAGATTCGGCCAAGGGAAGGAGGAGAGGTGCTCGGCCATGGAAGGAGGAGATATGCTCGGCCATGGAAGGAGGAGATATGCTCGGCCATGGGAGGAAGAGATGCTCGGCCAAGGAAGGAGGGCTGCTGCTCATGCTCGGCTAAGAGGAGAAGGACTGTTTTTTGGCCAACCAAGAAGAGAAAAGCTGCTGTTTGGCCGGCCAAGAGGAGAAGGGAGGTCGGCCATGGAGAAGGAGGAGGAGAGGAGGCTCTTGGCTTGGAGGGAAGGAGAGGAGACGAATGAGGGTTTTGATTTTTCCTAAGGGAGAAGAGGGAGTATTCGGCTGAGGGAGAAGGGAAATTTCAAATTTTGGGGCGGCTAGGTTAAGGTTAGGCATATTTAAGTGGCAAAAATCTAAATCCTATCGCAGTCGTTAGATCAAAATCCAACGGCTAAAACTTCTCAAGCCTTGATCTAAGTCGTTTAAACTCCAAAAATTACAAACTTAGTATCAAAACAACTGTCTCGATGAGACGAATGTAAGAATTTAAAAATTAATGAATTTGGATGAGTATTTTATTTTATATTAATTTTTAAGTGAAAAACTTTAAAAATTCACTACGATTAATCCGGAGCCCGAAAAATTATGAAACTTAAAACATAGATTCCTCTTATTATGCTTAATTCAAATATACAAAAATTTTTAAAATCCAACTTTTATTTTATCTTTTATCGACTCTGGAAGTTTAAACTTCCTGAATTTATTTAGGACGATTCGGAACTCAGATTGCGCTCAAATTTTGGTGGAAGGATCCCCTTAACATGCTTCATTTGAGGATATTTTTATTTGATTTTTATTTGACTAAAATTAAAAATTTTAATTTCGACTTAATCCTCCTAAATTTAGAGTTAATCACGAATGTAACAACACCGGGTTGTTACAAAAATAAAGTAACGCTGAAATGTAAAGCTGAATACTAAAAATGAAAAATATAGTAAATGATCCTAAACTAAATAAGGTATATGTGAAGGTATGTTGTATGCCACTGAATAAATGTATATATATATATATATTTATATATATATATATATATATATATATATATATATATATATATATATGCCACTGAATTGAATGTCATGATATGTAACCAATATATTACTGAACTGTTATGAATTGTACGGTCCAATGCTTGTATATATCCACTTGGGAATCCAGTACTAGTTATCCTGCAAATTCCCCAATTAATATATATACAACATTCTGTAATCCATAAATCATCACTCATACTCATACATTATGCTTATGATTATGCTCATGCTTCTCTATATACATGAGTTAAAATTCAGAAATCCAGAAAATGATTTAAAATCAGATAGTGAACCCAATAGCTCCATTGTGCAGAATCTATCTAAATGGATTATGACTCCTATTTCTAATTTCAATGATTAGTTATACTTAGGATTTTATCTAAAATCATCAATTGAGAAAGTTATATACACATAGTTGTATGTTTCCAAGAAAGGTGAATTTAACACTTAGTTTGTTTAAAACTGCACTTATCGAGGTGCACGACGATAGGAGGCAGAACCCGGTCGCAGTTTATATCTCAAACTAAGATGTTAAATCCTCTAATCACAAGCATACATAGTGTTCTAAGAAGGGCGACTAGAGATACTTAGTTTGTTTTAAATTGTGCTTATCGAGGCGCACGATGATAGGAGATAGAACCTGATCATAGTTTATCTTTTCAAATGAAAGATTATATTTCCCTAAATATAACATACTAATAGTATCTTAAGAAGAGTAACTTTAGATATTTAGTTTGTTTTAAACCATGCTTATCAAGGCGCATAACTATAGGAGGCAGAACCCGGTCATAGTTTTCTTTTCAAACTAAAGATCTAGTTCATTAATTATAACACTCTTAAGATTGATTAATTTACTCTAAGTGGACTATATCTACCTAAGCCCGCAGGATAGCACAAGATAAGTCTTACTTAGAGTGACTCACCAATACTAAATTAATTTAATTTAGGTATTTTTCAGGGCTTAAAAATAGCCAAAAATACCAAATTTTTCAATTTAGCTCCGATTGATTTCAAACTTTTCGGGCTAGGTTTAAATGACCCATTGAGTCTAATGGAATCAAAATCAATGCTTGGATTGACCTAATTAATCCACATTTAGCTAGGGTAACAACTAGGGCTGTTATAGGGATGGATTAGAACACTGGATGGCTACTCCGCCGAAGCTTCCAATTTCAGACGATTAGGGTTCACTATGAGGGGATAATTCTCCTCACAAAGGCCACTAAACTGACGGGGCTCGATTCCTACACCATTAGTGAGGTGAGGCGAGTCAAACCCCCAATATTTTGCAGCCTGGGGTGCAGCTAATCACTAGGTCCTTACTCGGACACAATCATGGCTCGGCTACTAGCTCGATCGATCGATATGATCGATCAGAGCTAGCTCAATCCTGATGACAATTAGAATAGGTTCTATGGGTAGCTAAGGTATGTTAGGCGACATCCAGAGGCTCATTCAGAAGCTTAAATGGAAAATTGAGTGGAAGAGGCTGTACCTGAAGATTATGTTGTAGGCACGACCGAAAGGAATTGAAAGGCTTTTGAGTTCACCCAGCAGCTGGCGCAGGTTCGCAGGGAGTCTGAACACCAAACTGATCCTTTATCAGCGATACACAGTCGCGAGAATGCCGGGATTCGTCGATAGAAATGGGAGTTCCAGGGGATTCAATTGGGAGGATTAAGATATCATAGTAAGCAAAGGGACTCACTGTGATATTCTGAAGGTATTTATATGCGATAAGGAGCATTGGGGGTGGGTTCCAGAGCTCGAGCTCCATGGCATTGGCTTGGTCCGAAGGTAAGGCTCGGCCCAACGGTTAGGGGCAATTTAGGGAAGCTACTACTGGTAGGAGGTCGCGCCGAGGGTAGGAGAGGATTTTCGGCATCTTCCCGTACTGCCACAGGGGCTGGAAGGGGATCCGACTATCAGGGGGGGACCACATGTGCGACGGGCGAGAGGAAGGGGATGATCCACAGTCGCGGGGGTGCTGGGAACCACCTGATTGATCATCAAGAGGTGCGGATGGTTCTGATGTCCCGACACTTAACGGCCAAGCGTGGATAAGAAGTCAGCCGTTGGATCGGATCTAAGGATCTAACGGTTGATTGAGTATACTTACGGCGGATAGCTAGGAGCCGTTATATTGGGATCTCGAAACCGCGAAATGGTCGAGATGAAACGGATCCCATCGAAGGCACGTGCTGTTGGATCAAATCCGCGGAAACCAATGGTCTGTATAGCACCTGCAGTTTAGAGGCAACCGACCGTTGGAGGGAGGATAGATTTGCAATTATGAATTATTTCAAACCCTTATTTGTAATTGAACCAAATTAAATAAATTCTAAAGTAGGCCTAAATGACCTTCAAAAATTCTCAAAATTTCACCCTTAGCTAATTGAGGCATGAGGAATTCAAAAATAAAATCAAATTTTAATTTGGAGATCAAATTAATTTAGGTATTTTATAGGGCTCAAAAATAGGCAAAAATACCAAATTTTTCAATTTAGCTCCGATTGATCACAAGCTTCTCGGGTTATGTTTAAATGACCCATTGAGTCTAATGAAATTAAAATTAAAACTTAATTTAGCTTAATTAATTTGGATTTAACTATGGTAACAACTAGTGTTGCTATATACTAGAACCCTATAATTAAGAGAAGAGACACAATATTTAGATTAGCATCCTAATAAGAGATAGATCTAGCTAACTTTAAGATCCTTCCTTAAATCTTAACAACTAAGTTAAAAAATATGCAAAACCATTAAGCATAGAGATAATCTAGTAATGTCCCATTAACGTTATATAAAATAATGAGATAACCTTAGTTGTTAGATGGACGAATGGCGTATAGGACATTTAAGATGTTAGTGAGATTTGATAATTAGAGAATAACAATAATGTAAATGCTTGAATAGTGTAGTGATCAAAACCCTATGACCTAAGCAGTAAAACTTATAGAAAGTGAGATAAATTAGATAATGTAGTAATGATAATATAATAAGATATTTATTAATAACTCTTTAACTATATCTATAAATTATTTTTTCATATAAATAATACTTAATTAAACCATTATTTTCCAAAATACTAATATACTTCAATTAACTTAGAAATCTTTGATGTAATTGATGGTTTGATAATCTTAAAGGTAAATAACTAAAGTAGAAAATAATAGATATTGCATGATTTACAATAATTTGAAATTCCTTGAAATAATGCAATGCATTGAGATCAAATCCTTGAATCATACATTAAAGCTTTATGCATTAAATAAATATTAAGCATTTAACATACTTCTGAGGGGTGTTACATAATCAATTATAATGCACAATTGTTATTGAGCCAGGGCAGCCTATTCAAGTATCAAGAGATCTTACAATTCCTATGAGGGAGAATGTGTGTGGTTACAAAGAGACCCCGCTTATATTGCAGTTGAACAGACGTGCTTAGCTACTCACTTGTTCTGTGCCCACAGAACAAAATTACAAAATAAATAAATATAGATGCATGTGTCACAATCTTATTAATTATGAATATTTACTATAACCTTATGACTATATTTTTCAGATTATTCAGTTTGTAAGATTGAAATTGCTTATTGTATTATAATAGTCTACCATTTCAATTTTGCTTACAGTTTTGCAGTGTAGCTTTCATAATTGTCATTTTCATATTTGCCTATATTGCCTTTCTTTTACTATTATTTAGTATTTGTTTTACTTGGACATATATACGCTTCTTCTATTTTATTAAGATGTCTTTATATCACATACTAGCATTATTAACTTTTTTGATATAGATTGAGCCGTCTATTGCGGACTGCATACACATCTTATAGTTTTTTTTAGTACCATCTTTACTTCCAATTCATTTCCTTTAGATCTTATTATTTTTTTTTTGTTGGTAGTGTGCTACTGTATTATAAATCAATATGGTAGATCCGGAGCTTAGAGCATATTTAGTACCTAAGGGAGAGCTTGAGCAGTAGCAATTTGCTTGAAAACTTTAACTGAATATCTTTTATATTATATGCGAGGTATATATATATATATATACTCTGGATGATGAATGTTTATTGGATGATAATTTTCTTTCTACCGAAATAGATACACAATTAAAGATAGTACTCAATAATAGGTTAAGGCATACTGATCAAGTACTAAGTACTACCGTAATACCTGTTGTTAGATTAAGATTGTCTGATCTAATAACGGGGCATTACAACCTTGCTTTAAGCTAAGAAGCTCATTCCTCACTGTTTGCCTAATAGATTGTGGTACATATTTATTTAAAAAAAAAATTATTGAAATTTGACAATGATATATCTTCTTCTGTTTTGTCTTGAAAAGTGATAATTTTGGTGATTTTTCACAATTTTTCTGCAGCTTCAGTGAGTAGGTAAGTTACTAAAACTATCTTCTGATCTTCAAAGCTATCTGAGTGGTTGAAATTTGATAAATACTTACATATATCTATTTGTCACCTTTAGCCGAGTTGGTGGTTGAAATTTGATAAATACTTACATATATCTATTTGTCACCTTTAGCCGAGTTGAAAGATATGCCAAACCATAGCATACAATTAAACATACATATTCTTACTCATAATTATCACATTCTTTTCATGCTTGAAACAAAATGCATTCATGCCTGAATAATATTACTCATGCAATAATACATCATCCTAATTATTTTGACCATAGACATTAAATTTAGAGATCTCATTTAATATATCACTAATCTATTTTAATTATGATTAGTAAATATTAACAGCACTAATTATTTGCGTCTCAAAGTTTTTTTTTGTATTTTCCAATTCCTCCAGTTCCTCTAGTTCTTAGCTTTGTAAACAAATTAGCTGAGCTTTAAATATAACATAAAATCAATAAAATTTCGACTCAATTATTATCATACAGCATCATCTACAAATAAATAAATATATATATATATATATATATATATATATATATATATATAAATAAATACATATATATATAGAGGCTTATTAGACATAGAACTCAACCATGCCATACATTTCTTAGGTTATTCATATTCGGGACAACACATTTTATTACGAAGTTCGTAATACATTAAAATTTTTTATTCAGAAAATATGCAGATAAAGACAATTATCAATTGAGCAGAAGAAAGGGGATTAAGGGCACTTGCGTTTGCCGCCGCGGGTGGTCTGGCCGGCATAGCAAGGGCACGTGTTCTGGTTGCCGGAAGTTCCCGGCGGAACGCAGTTGCAGCGCCCGCAGCACGTGCGACACACCCTTCCGCATAAATTCGGCCTCCTCGACCGTCCGCATCGAACATTGCACGCCGCACCGCAGTCTGCAATACATATCTTAATTATTAATTATCCATCTTAATGATGCTAACTTTTTTTTTGAAGCAGCTTAACTCATTAATGAAGCAATTATATGGAGATCTTAATCATTAGGTCATAACATCATTAGCTTAAAATCATTCGAAAAAATTAAATCTCAAATGAAATTAAATAAAATTAAAATCCTTAATCTATCAGGTATTTAATTTAAGATTCATAATCAGTGTATCAATACTATTAAGATGATAATATGTGTTACCTGTTGTTAGAGCTGTTACCGCGCCTTCGCTGCTTGTCCAGTGCTGCAGGAACGAGATCAGACAACACTCTTAATTCAAGACAATAAAATGACAAAACAAATGCTATGTTTATAAAATAATATATATCAAAAAATATTTAAATTCTTTTTATTTTTTTTTACTTATAAATTTTACAAAAAAAATTATTAAATAATTAATTCAAAGTTAAGCCACATAATTTGAATTATTGACATATAAGATAAGCTAAAACGCATACTTATATATGATTTTGTACGAGATGAAGAAGCAACGGGAAGAAAAAAGTTACCGTTTGGGCAGAAGTTGTAAGAAAAAATTAAAATCTCAAAGTTAAGCACAGAAGCAACGGAAGAAAAAAGTTACCGTTTGGGCAGCAAGAACAGGGAGCGGCTCTGAGAAGGCGAAGAGAGCCGCGAGGAAGGTAAGGATAAGAATGAAGGCGCGGCTCATAATTAAAGAGGACGAAGCCATGGATTACAGACAGAGAGAGATGTGTGCCTGTGGATTGGAGGTTATAAGAGAGCGTCCCTCTGCTTATAAGGCGGAAAGTGGCACGTACGCGCAGTTTGCACGCGTGGGGAAGGGCCTTAGTCGGTGGACAAAAGTTCTGGCCTGCTAGCAGCAGCTTTCTAATACCTGAGATTATAGTTGGATTATACTATTTTTTCAGGGTGGATTTCATAATTATGAAATTGATTACGGGGTTAATTATTGATTTCAGGTGTTCAATTCTATAACCAAAGCACTTTTGTTTTGCTTTGAGATGCATGGCACCCAAATGTTTGCATCCTTTAAATTTTGATATTTAAAGATGAAAAGTTATTTATAAAAAAATTTGTACATTATTTTGATACAAATTTTAAAAATAATATTTATATTATTTTATTATAAAAAAATAACACTAATGAAATAATATTTAAATCTCATTGATGAACTTTTTTAGATATTATATCAATGAGAATAAATAGCATTTCTCTATTTAAAACTTAACTATTATTTATAAATTCTGAATTTCTTATAAAATTATATATATACATATATATATATATATATATATATATATATATATATATATATATATATATATATATATATAATTAATAGATATATAAGTGGCATATTTGAAATTCTCCTCTGTTTTTATTATTGGATTCTCCCATTATGCTACTATTTTTTTATTGTAGGTTATCTTCATCCATTGTTCATTTTTTTGATTTAAAAATTCAAGTTATTGCACGTCAAAAGCCAAAACTTGTGATTACACATGTAGTTTAATTATTAATTAGTATATATATACATATATTTTTTATCATAGAAATATGAGTATATTGCAGCAGCATAACATATAGCACCAGAGTTATGGTATATGAGCAAAAAATGATTGAAGCACTGCTATTTAAAGTAAAGATTCTATGATTGAAATTGTTGACTTGTTGTTTTGTGAAGATTGAGTTTATGACAAACAAGATAAAGTCAGTTTCTAAAGAAATGAGAGAGATCTTAAGTCTCAGAAATTGGAACTGGTTCATGCAGATGTTTGAGGACCAGCCCCTGCCCCTATTTCTTGACTTGGAGGAGCCACATATTTTGTTACATTTATAGACGAACATACAAGGAAGATATGAGTTTAATTCTTGAAACAAATATCTGACAGATTTTCTGTATTCAAGAAATGATTAGCCTTGGTGGAAAATGAAATAGATTTGAAGCTCAAATGCTTGAGATCAAACAACGGTGGAGAGTATTCCGACAAGGAGATAAAGGAGTTATGTGCTTTAAATGAGATCAAACAAGAGTTTATTGTTCTGGGAACACCTCAACAACATGATGTTGCAGAGCGCATGAACATAACCATCACCAAACGTGTCAGGAGCATGGGGATACTTGCTGGATTGCCAAAATAGTATTGGGCAAAGGAAGTCCGCTCAACAGCTTATTTGATCAACTAGAGGCATTAGTTCCTTTGAAAAAAGGAATACTTGAGAAGGCATTGAGTGAGAAAGAGGTGAAATTAAATCACCTGAAAGTATTTAGAACTCATCTTATGTACACCTTGATGTATATTCCAGGAGCAAGCTTGATTTAACAGGAATCGAGTGCACCTTTATAAGTTATGGAGCTGAAGAATTTGGATACAAATTATGGGATTATTAGAATCATAAAATTATCAGAAGCAGGGACATTACATTTAATGAGAATGAGATGTGCATGGACTGGAATGAAGTCTAGAAAAATATGGAAGGAACTTCAGATGATGCAAAGTATTTTGAAGTGGAAGACAATAATGAGCAGGCACAACAATATACTTATGATGAAGAAGGATAGGCAATTCCTCAGACACCTGCTACTGAACTAAGAAGATCTATCATAATTATTCAACCACTAAAGAGGTATTTTTCTTCATTATTTTATATATTACTAATAGATGGTGGTGAACTAGAGTGTTATGAAGAGGCACTACCAGTGTGTGACTCAATCAAGTGGGAGCTTGCCATGGATGTGAGATGAAATCACTCATGTCAAATGAGACATAAGAGTTGGCTGCTTTACCAGATGGAAAAAAGGCTCTTCACAACAAGTGAGTTTACAAGTTGAAAATAGACCCTAATGGAAGCAAGTGCTACAATGCGAGACTTGTAGTAAAAGGATTCCAACAAAAATATGAGATTGACTACAGTGAGATCTTTGCTCTAGTAGTAAAGATAACTATTACCAGAGTAGTGCTAAGTATAGTGATAGTGGAAAATTTGCATCTAGAGCTGATGTACATAAATCTGCCTTTCTAAATGGCGATCAAGAGGAGGAACTGTATATGTTACAATCACAAGGGTTTGTGACTAAAGGGAAAAAAGAGCATGTTTGCAAACTCAAGAAAAGCCTATATGACTTGAAGTAAGGGCCAAGACAGTACTATAGAAGATTTGATAAGTTTATGTCAGACACATGGTACACGAGATGCCAAGTAGATCATTTCTGCTATATAAAGAAACTTGATACCTCATATATTATTCTACTATTGTACGTAGATGACATGCTAATTGCAGGACCTGATATAGAGAAAATCAAGAAATTGAAGAAGCAATTGCCAAAGGAGTTTGACATGAAAGACTTGAGCAACAAACAGATACTCTGGATGATGATCAATAAGGAGAAAAGTGTAGGAATATTGAAGCTATCTCAAGAATAATATGTTGATAATGTGCTAAAAAGATTCAACATGAATGAGATAAAGTCAATTTGCACCCCCCCTTGCAAGTCACTTCAATCCATCAAAGGATCAAATATCAAAGACTGAACAAGAGAAGAAATAAATAAAATGAGCTCCTTATGCTTCAGCAGTCAGAAGCTTGATGTATGCCATGATGTGTATGATACTATATATATCATATTCAGTGGGAGTGGTCAGTAGATTCATGAGCAACTCGGGGAAGTACCAGCAGGAGCTATCGATTGAATACTCAGATATATAAGAAGTACATTGGACAAAGCACTTTGCTCTGGGAAATTAAACATAGAGATATATGGATATGTAGACTCTGATTTAGTTAGAGATATTGATAGTAAGAGGAGCACTACATGATATGCGTTACATTGTGCAGTACTACGTCGAGCTGGATCTCCAGGCTACAAACTATACTAGCTTTATCTGCTATTGAGACAGAGTATGTCTCACTAAGGCAAGGAGATGATCTGGTTAAAGAGTTTTTTGTTTGAATTGGGCAAGGAGAAAGATAATGTGAAATGTCATAGTGAGAATATGAGTGCCATCCATCTCACTAAGAAAACATCATTTCATGCCATGACGAAGCACATACAGTTGGTGTACCATTTTATCCGGATACTATTATAAAATGGTCGGTTGGCATTGGAAAGATTCACACATCGAAGAATTAAAAGCTGATACGCTTATTAAGGATATAATATTGGAGAAAATAAAGCTATTTGTCTCTTTAGTTAGTCTCGGTACATGATAAGAAGGTGGGGTGAGTCACACCACATAGTTTTGCAAGGATAGAAGCAGTGTTGAAGAAGAACAAAGGTTGAAGGTGGAATGATCTCAATAGGTTTCCAAGTAAATGATTGTTGAGATGTGGAGACCATTTTTGATCATCTATAGAAGTGCTAAAAAGTTTCGATGAATTTCGGGAGGTCTCGGGGTGTTTCGAGAAAGTCAGAAGCATTTCGAGCGCTCTAGTGCGCCCTGCAACTTCAACTAGAGGGCCAGGCGCCCAAACATTCCCCAGTGTTTGGAAATCGAAAACTACGGCGCGCTTGGGTGCTTAGCCCTTTGGTCCAAAAATTACTCCTAACTTGTCTTGAAATACCCTGAGACCTCTTGGAAACCCATCAAAACTTCATTAGCACCTCTATGGATGATCAAATATAAATTACCAAAATTTTGAATTAATAAAATTATTATTTATTATCTTAATTAATTTGAATAATCTATTAGTTATTTTGGCAAAAGAAAAATACCAAATTGTTAAGAATAATTTTGGAAAATTTTTGAAAATTTTTCTATGAGAGAAATTTTCCAGTTATTTTATGATGAATTTAAATCAAAATAGTTATAGAAAATTATTAAGGTGTTAAAATTGAAATACTTTTGAAGTTTTGAATTATGCACTATCAAATTATCTAACAACAAAAATATCAAAATTTTTTGAATTAAAATAAATGAGTTATAATAAAAATACATTTGAAATTATTACATTAAATAATTGAATTATTTAATTCGAAAACAAAAAATTTGGATGTTAACGACGACGACAAACGTCGTTAAAACTGCATCTGACGCCATCTTGCATCAACGATGAATCCAACGGATTCTACCATTCGCCATTAAAATCGACGACGCATATCGCGCCAACGATTTGACGCCGTTAACAGTGAAAGCGACGGGAGTAACATCGTTTACGACGCCGATGAACCCAATTTTAGCAAATTTCAGATCCAAATTTAGTGTCAACCACTTAACCAAATTGGATAATTTTGGCATTTATAGATTCCTCTCACTGAGCTCTACATTTTGGAACCTTCAATTTTTAATTTTGGGAGTACATTTTTATTAATTTTGAGAAATACTAAAAATTTATTTTTAGTTAAATTAGGCAAAATTAGACCATAATTTTTTGGGCTTTTATATTTAAATCACCTAATTTATATTCCACAGAAATTAATCTCAATTAAGCATGAATTTAAGTTAATTATTTTAAGTTATCCAAATTTTACCTTGATCAAACCTTCACCCTTGAATCCTTATTAAAGCTTTATAGGCACTTTGAGACCTTTTAACCATAATTAGAAATCTAAAATCTTACTTTCATTTTTTTCTTACATCTATTTGAAAGCATTTGTCAAACCACATTCCCCTTCTTCTTCTCCTCCTCTCCAAACCCTAGAGAGTTCATCCTTAAACAAATTTCACGATAAAAAGAAGATCTTGGAAGCTCTAAACTACCTAAATAATGAAATCTATACTGCACTATCTCTCATATTTGTTTCTCACATTCTTTCCTTCATTTACCAAATATATTTCATATTTGAATATATATAACAATTGGATAAATGATTATTACAATATTATAGGTTCTAAGCATATTGATAATGATATTTTAGGTTACATAACTTGTATGTGTAGATTCATAGAATTTCAAGAGAAATTTTTTAAATTTTTTCAAATATTTTATAATTTTTCATCCATACTTCATGTTATCATAATTCTTGATTTATTATAAATTAGTTGGTATAATTTTGCACACATATTCTCATATGTATTGGTAATAAATCACTAAATACTACACCTTAATTTTTCTTCTAAGATGCCCAAAAATTATTGTAAAGTTGAGAAAAAATTCTATTTTTATTTAAACATTTGTTCAAAAATTTCTATTTTTTTTATTAACTTTGAAGAGCTGTGACTTTTCAACAACTAGAATTTGAGTGCTGTAATATTATATGTTTACTCTCATATATTTTATGAATACTTTTACAGAAGATCTTACTAGTTTATTTGAACTATAAGATCACCATTTATGTACTCAAACTTCAACAAACGCCCATTGAAATCCAAAAAAAAGTTTGACATATTTTGAATTTTTTTTTTGTTATGTTGTTGATATCATAACTTTTAATATAACTGTTAGATTTAGTTGATTTTTGGCATAGCCACTCTATGATGTGTTAGAAACAACTTCACTGTTAAACATAAAACTTAATTTTATCTTTTAGATATTCATATTTATGTCCAATGTTTAGAAAATAATGTGATTGTCTTTTAAAAAATTTCAAAAACAATCAATATTTTCTCCAAATTTTGCATATTCAAAACTTTTAATATACTTAGAACTAGTAGCTGAAATTTAGCATGCTTAATCTCCAATCTATTAAGAACAACTTTCATTTAGACATCAATAGCTTAAAATATCATTTGGACATTCATTTAGATATACAAAATTTGCTAAAAAGACCATAATCACACCACCTAATCAATTTTAGGGTTTTCATCCAAACTTTATAATATTGATCCAAAACCTTTATATTATCATTTCCAATAATTTTAAATAGTAGATTAATATATAATAATTAATTTTTAACAAATTTATATAAGAAAAATATTGATAGGTAAACGAACAAATTAGGTACTTAGTTATTCTAATTGCAATATTTTTAATATTATTTGAGTTTACTTCATTTGAATGTATACAATCATTGCATGTGTCCTAGTGTAATCATAATTTTATATACTCATAATTTCATATACTGTATTATTTTGTTTCTGAAACTTTTATGAGTGTTTGATCACTTGATCAATTTGGAATACTTGAAACCATCCTATGAGATTATAATGATCCTGAGTCGTTATCAGGCTAATCTTGTGTTTACTTGCCTGATTAAGATTAAACTTCAATTCATTAAAATTACCCCTCATTTATCATTTATTGATATTAAATATAGTTTGGAGAAACCAATTATAATTAAATAGTGTTCGGTGAGTTAATACAAGATTAAGAAGCTTTAGAAATCCAACCTTCTTTCATCAAAAACTAGATTTTAATCATAATTTTTTTATACTTAATCTTAATTACAACATTTAATTGCAAACCAAAATTATGTTGAAACTCCATTCTTGCACAAGAAAGGGTTGATGGAGATGACTTGGCAAGTTCCTCCTAAACGACTTATCAATTCCAAATGGAATCCCTCAAGACTTACTTCCATGATCTAATTCCTAGCTTCAAGATCAAGGTTTAAGCATTGCATATCCTGCAATTGATCATGTAATTTCTGGTTAGTGAAGGAGCAATTATCTTGGGTTTTGGGAAGATGAAGACCCAACAATAAGGCTGGTCATAGCAATAACCTAAGTTCAATGAAGATTCCTCAGTGCCAAGAAATTGTTCCAGCTTGAACTTAGTGGTTGAAACATTCCACAAGCAGAGAGCCACCTCAAGATGGAGGCTCTTGAGCTGGGAATGGCCAAGCTTAGTTCATGCTTCAACTAACCATACATTCTCTTCAGTCAAGCTCATTAGAGGGTGGCGAGACTATAAGAAGAAGCTAAGTCCCAAAAAGGAAATTCTAGAAAGTGGCCAAGAGATAATATTATTGGAAATTGAGATTGAGGATTTAAGAACAAAACCTTGATGAAACAAAGGGAAATAGAGTGTGGAATGTAGCTTTAATGGTGGGAAATGTGTGGAGTTAAATAGACAGAGATTCACTACATAATTACTATGTATATCACATTTAAAGCCTTGGGATTAAATATTAATTATTTGATAATTGAGCAAAATTAGCCCTGAATTCATATCCCACTATACTCCACTCGAACTTGCGCATCGATCAAGCACAATTAGGTTTTAAAATAGTTAAGGCCTTGGGAAGACAACAATCTAGCGACAAATTTTTGAAACAAGTAGGGTCAGGCCAACTGCCACAAAAATTAACTCAGGTTCATTGGATTTGAACATAATCTACAAATTAAATTCTATCCATCAAATCTAATAACTAGATATGGTAGGTCGTTAAATGATAACCACTAATTTGTAATTTTAATCATGACAGTTGGATCAGACGAGAAAATCACAACCATTTGATCTTTAATATTTTAATATTTATATTTGAAATTATATTAAATAAAATTCTAATAAAATATAGATACAAATTCTTATTAAATTATTTGAATATTTATCATTTTAATTTAAAATATAATGAATTGTTAACTAGAGTTTAAGCAAGTTGTGAGAAATCCACTCATCCAAAATTATTTCATTTTGGCTCAGTACCATGATATCACTTCATTGCTTTAATCTTGAAAAACTTTGCATGCTTATTTTCAAACACATGTTTTCTTATTAATATGCTTTATTTGCACAAGAACATAAAATGCATTAAATATCTTGAAAACTACTAGATTTTAGAACTCAATTCCATATGAGCCCATTACAAGATTTATGTGCTTTATGAATAACTAATGCAAGTAGGTGTACTTGACTCTCACCATACACTTATGCCCAAACGAGTAAAGAAATAAATTTTAATCGATTAAAGGCATGAATTTTAACATAATGATCAACAATTTTACTTATTATTGCATAATTATCCTTTATTACTTTTGATGCATTATTATTCTGTAGTTTCACATACATTGCACGATTTGCATTCCATTTTCACTCTAGTGACAATGGAGCGAACATGACAAAATTTGAACAAGACTTATCCATTCTTCGAGTCCGCTAACTAGTCGAGCAAGTCAACATCGTCACACGGGTTCACCCAAGTATGACATGTCAGCTATTGCTATTAGAAAGGTAAAACAATTTTTTTCAGGTTGATTTCTTGTTGGGTAGCATGTCATTTCAAAATTTAACAGCCCTAAGACTAAATAATCATTTACTACAACCCTATCATTAAAATGATGGTCAATGATTATTTAGTATGATGATTCTTGCTCTGCCTGAGAACATAAATAGCCACAATAACACCTGATTTATTTTGCAGGTTTCCGGACCTTGGGAGCCATAGGTATCTGGTGCAGGCGGCTGCCCTGGAGCACACGGCTTTGCTTGTGCCTGAGTTAGCTATTAAACTGATTTCAGTGGTGTTCCTGAAATATCACATTCATTTTACAATCAATCGAATTTGGGAGCACGTAGTTCCATATTTAAGAACTGTTACAAACTGATGATGCGTCAATTAATCATGTTTTGCCACCTTGACTGCCCGCATCTGCTATGATGGATGCTACTACAATACTCTCATCTCAAAGTTTGAATCGAGTATTGCTTAAATTACAAAATCATTGCCCATGCAATTGACTTGTGCTATAAATTGCATCCCAATCTCCACCTTTGCGAAGCTCCCAATGATAAGACTACAAAAAGAATTATAGTTGTCGCAAGTTTGGCCACAGTAAAACGATTAATGGGTTGCACTTCTTCTCAAAAGTGATAGATAAAGAAAGTCCGATTCATGATTATATGCCTCCATCCAAATGCAGATAAATGACTATCTCATCATTTGCAGAGAAAAAGGCAAAGTGATTAAGCGATAGGTTTTTACTTTCAAACTAATAGCCAAATATCCTATAAACCCTAAAACATAAGCACTATATATACAATGCAATGAGTTAGATGCAAATTAAATTGTTTAGTTATTATTCTATAAAGGATACAAATTTAATGTACAGGTGCAAAAAAATAACATCCTGCTTTCCAATAAAAGGATAAGAAGAGTAAATAATAAAAAATAGAAAACAGAGAGGGCAATAATGAGAGAACAGCGTCAACCTATTTATATAAAGAAAAAAGCTATACAAAAGTGATGGGGTTGGTAGTTTTATACAGCATTAGTTGGCAGTGTGTTGGCCCTATCGATGTCTCATAATATCCTTAAGCAATAACAAAAACATCACCATCATCCTAATGGTACACGCAAACGTTGCATTTAATTGTATTAAATGGATACTTATTCTTCAGCCATTATAAAGTTATTCGTTTATTTAAGATCAAAAAATTAGTTAAACTAAATCAGCATAACTATCCTGCTAAGCTATTCAAGAATAGCTAAATTAATCTAAGCAAAAAACAAACATTGGTACATGAGGACTGATTATCTAACAGAAAACACAGGAACTATTGAGATTTGAAGATTTACAAAATCCAGATTTTCATGCCGAAGCTGGCATTTTGGTTTGAGATGGAGATAGCAATAGATCTTTATCCCAAATCTGAATCAGAACCATTCATATACTTCTAGCAGCTTATGATACCATACTTTTGAAAATTATTAAAGCTCTGCATGACCCTCAGGCTATCTCGAGGTCCTAAAAAACAAGGGGTTGTACCCATTGTTGACAGGGAAAAGGTGTCCCGAGTTAATTCACAGTTAATTATTTGTGCTCATACTTTGTTCTCGAATGTTGCTAGTGTCCTATCTTTGAGAAATCAATGCTTTTCTGATTAGTTGTTGTGGTAAGATACTTGCAAATCTTGTGGTGGGGCTTAGAGTTGGGTTCAATGTGGCTTTAACAGGTTCTTTTCATAATTTATATATCGAAATAATGGCAGGGATTTGGATTAAGACTATAGTTCTTTGACATATTTAGATTTTTAATATTTGGGCAGATGATAGAGCATAACAAACCTTCTAGATTCATCATACATATTTGATTATTCGTGTAATTGTCTTAAATTTATATCAACTTTGAATTTAGTCTAATTTTCTAATTCTAGAGACACTTTTCTAATATATAATATAGTTAATGAAAAAAATATCAAAATAAGTACAAAATATTCAAAAGAATCTCTAACTCTTCTAAATATTTTTTTGTCCACTCGATAATTAAAGGTTTTAGTGTAAAATCCAGCAGACCATTTTATTTCCGAAGCTTTTTAACTTTTTTTTTTCTGCTGTGATTCATTCTCACGCTAACTTCTTCCTTCCTCAACGTCTCTTCCTCTCTGCGTCGACAAAGAGGCTCATCTGAATTGGAATGAAAATAAGTACAATTTCTTCCTCTTCATCGACGTCGGCGAAGAACCGTCCGAGTGAGCGTCGATGGGAAATGCAGAGAAGAAGAGATGTGAGGAAGAAATCACAATCCAATCAACGAAGAAGATTGGACGCTCAAATTGTTCGACAAAGAGGCTCATCCTTCGCCCACGTCAATTAAGAAGCTCGTTCGAATTGGAATCAAAATAAGTGTGATTTCTTCCTCTTCGTCAACGTCGAAAAATGACCATCTGAGCGTCGATAAGAGATGTAGAGAGGAAGGGGTGTTAGGAGGAAATTACAATTCAGTCGGCGAAGAAGATTGGACGCTCAGACGGTCCTTGTTGACGTCGACGAAGAGGTCAACCAAAATTTTATGTCAACGGGGAGACCCATCCTTTGTCAATGTCGAAGAAGAAGCTCATCCGAATTGGAATCGAAATGAGTGTGATTTCTTCCTCTTTGTCGACATCGATGAGAGATGCAAAGGGGAAGAGAAGTTGAGGGAGGAAGTTCATGTTAGAATAAATAGCAATATAAAAAAATTAAAAAAACTTCGAATAAAATTTGCTTGCTAGATTTTACGCTAATATTCTTAATTTTCAGAGTTATTTATCAGAATGGTTCATTTACTCTTGCAAAATGTTCAAAATTGCCCTTGACTCTTGAAAATGTTTTTTTTAATCCCTTGAGTCTTGCTTAATTGCTAATTTTAATCTAACTCGTTAACATCAAATTCTCAAGTTAAATAGAAGGGTAAATGGTGAATTAACAGAAGATGGAAGATTTAACCAATTCCCACTGTCGATTCCAGCTGGAATCCACAGTGGGAATCGGCATTTAGGAGCAGGAATCGACAGTTGGAAATGAAAGCGATCGATTCAAGCCCGATTCCCGCTGGGATCGACAGCAGGAATCAGCCGAATCTTCCATCTTCTGTTAAATTTACCCTCCCATTTAAGATAAGAAATGGATATTAGCGTGCCTTTTAAGTGTTAGGAACTAAAATTAACAATTAAGCAACACTCAAGGAACCAAAAATAATATATTCAAGAGACAAGGATCATTTTGAACATTTGCAAGAGTCAATGGACCATTTTGATAAATTACTCTTAATTTTCAAATGAAGTTGATGGGATCTAACGAAAATATAACGAGAATGACCAAAAAAATTAGTGATTCAGGCAACAACCATTTTGATAGTTTTCAAGAGTTAAGAATTATTTGAATATTTTGCAAAAATCAAAGGACCATTTTGTTGATTTTCTGTATATTCAATTTTGATTCATGCTCTAAAGCTTTTTTGACCACTTCAACTTTTTTTTCACATCCCCTAAACAATAACTTATTTGATACACATTAAAAAAGACTGCGAGGCAAATTTTTACATCTTGAAACAATTTAATCTCCATTGTTTTGATCGAACAATGAGCATATTCTGACTTGAAAAAAAAAACGCTCTTCCTAGCATCCATTAACATACTAAAAGTCTTTGACAGCTTTTGCTACAGCCAAAGATTTTGCTGCAATTACAAAAGTTTATTAGAAAAGGTAAGCAAAACTTAAATTCAAGGCCAAATATATTACAAGTGTTTGTTCCATAATTAAATTTTTTATTTTATTTTTATAATATTTCTCTTGTGTTGTATAGATTTTTTAGAAATTTAGGGCATAGCAGCATTTTCCATAATTAAAACAGATTTAAGAACAAAAATCATGTGTCCGCTACAGCTGTTTCTTATTAATGCCCAAACAAAGAAAAATCACAAAGCTAAAATTTAATATTTCTAAAATTAGCGAAAGAAATAAAATCAGCAGCGAATTATCGAAATATAAATAAAAATCCTTTATTTTCAATACCAACTTATACTACCTAAGGTATTCCCCTCATTATGGATTGAGTGCTACGATCCTACCCAGTTTTTTGCAATAGTAACTTATGAATTGCTGGCAGTTCTATGAGCCTTCTATATCCTCTCATTTACGTAATTCACTTTATATAGAGCTAGTTGATTGGCTCAACGACTAAAAAAATGCCCCTAAAGTTGGTTAATTAACAATAATACCCCTATCATTATCCCACCCTTATAAACTACCTTGTCCTAAAGGACGATTCTCAGTTTCAAAAAAAAGACGATTCCAAGAAATAAAATTTGAATAACAATTGACTAACATTACAGGAGTGATTGTGTAACTATTAGTACTGCTAGCTGATCAATTACAAATAGCAAAAAAGATTGATCAGGCTAAACATATTGTCAAACATTCAGCAACACAAATGATGATAAATCTTTATAAACTGCTTTCCAAGAAAAAAAATTCTGAAAGATTGCTTTCTATAAGAGACAAAAAGCAGCTCCCACACAACAGAAATCGGACAAAGTAAAACTTTATATGAAGTCCAACAGCCAAAAATTTACATAAAGTAATTCAAATTCACTGTTACAACCTTAAGTTGCAAAATTGTGAAGGAAATGTCTAAATAGAGTAAAACTATAAACCAGAAAATAGTGGATTAGGGGATATAGGAAACAATAGATACAAAAGAAGAGGCACAGAGAAACCTCACTTGAGCCAAAGAAGGAGGGAAAATGAAAGCAGATGAAACAAATTGCAAACTTTATGCAAGAAAAAAAAAACAGATCAAGGGAGGATATGAAAGCTCAGGAGAGAACAGGGAATAGTAAATTCCCCGCAAGAAAAAAAAAACAGCTAGAGCCTTTGAGCAAGAAGGGGTCAAAAAATTTTATTTATTAAAAATTAACTGAATAATCAAATCAAAGCTATAGATTTAGACAACTTAAATATCATTAATGAATAATTATTATTTTGATATGATAATTAAATTAATAAAAAATAAATTGAATGAACAAAAATATTATTACAATAGAATAAATAAATTTGAATATTAATAATTAATTTTAAAAAATCAATCATGACATTCATCTAAATCATTAAATTTTATCACACTTGAAGCATTGCCCTGACTATAAGTAGCAACAAGTAATTACCTCAATAAAGCTATAAAAGACTAGAAGAACAAACTTCCAAGGTAATAAGGACCCAAACTTTTTCCTCTTCCCAAATGAATAAAGGTTACCAAAATTAAGAACACCAAATGTTAGCCACTAAGTAGGATCACGACAGAAGAACATACTAGAAAAACAAAACTTAAGTAACTACCACCTTGAGCAAGACTAGAAGAACATACTTCCAAGGTAATAAGAAGACCCAGTGAATTAATCATCTGAACAATCTACTAATTCTCTCAACCCCTCAACAACACAAGAATCTCATTTAATATTCTTGCATAGTTTATGGGAAATTACTCTTTATCATTGAAAATTTGGTATCAAAATAGGGAAACACAAAAACTTCAGATATATCATCCATAATTCTCATGATGCACCAATGGGCACTCCTCAATCGTATGCATCCACTATTAATTCAGAAGTAAAACTCCAGCCGGCCTCACAAGTCATCATGACAACATGGAGAATCGAGAGGCAGCCCAAGACAAGTCTTGCTCCATTCACGAAACATTAACCAAGCATTCGATCAAAAATTAATGAAGACAATTGTTGTTACAAGTCTTAATATTTGAGATATCATACCAGAATCAAAAGTAGCTCCATTAACAGTCATTTGCCTGGTTAGTGATTCCAAATTCACAATAATAGTATTTCATTCCCATTATTTTGGCTGAGAAATGAATCACATTCATCCTGTTCATCCTCCTCCGCCGGCAAGTGCCCGCAATATCACCATCTTCGCTGTTGCTGGACAAAATCTCTCAGTCAAGTTTCACTAAAGCAAAGAGAATATAAATGCACAACTGCCACAAAAATTCAGACTACCTATTCTAAAATACTATAAAAATGAGATATTTTCCAAAATAGGGACTATTTTAGTTTTGTTAATTTAGGTCGCAGACTATTAAATATGTTCATTTTAATCCTCAACTATTAAAAATGTCTATTTTAATCCCTTACTACTCTTTTAAGGATTAACTCCGTTCCTAAATGTTTAATTTTGGGGATTAAATTAAGCTTAAAATAGAAAGTTGATGGATTAAATTGAACATATAAATATAGTTAAGGGACTAAATTAGACAATTGAATAGTCTATAAGATTAAAATGGCCAATTTAATAAGTTGAGAGACTATTTTGGCAAATTTCCCTTATACAAAGGCCTCATATTGACTCATTCAAGCTCAATAAAGTTTTTGAACCTAGGGCAGCATAACAAGATCTCAAACTATTAAGGTGTCAGCACCTCTATTTTTCTTGACAAGATGCCACATCAAAAGACATGAGATGGTAGTTAAATGTTCAATTTTTGAACTTTCTGGATTCCTTCATGAAGTAAAAACTGTGAGGACATCCGACTTGAATTCTATGAGACGCAACATGTGACTTGAATTCTATGAAACGCAAGCACTTATTATTAAAAGTTGACGGTTCAATTAACGACTTCATGAACCTTCTTGACAGATCAGTGGACAGCATGACATGCTAAAGAGGCAAGTTGATGACCACATGGATTCAGCAAGCATGAGTAGTGCTTGAGGCACCGAGAAGCGCTCCAATAAGCGACAACCATAGTGGCACCTTTTTCTCCAAATACAAAAAGAGGAGTTCAGCCCCTGAGAGAGCACTATGACAATAGATGGGCAGCTGACGACAACCATCCATCCAAATGAGGGAAGACAAAATGACGAGTGCGCAAACAGCAAGAGTTGTTATTTTTTCTATTTACAAATAAGCATTTCCAACCAATCCAAATGGGTAGGTAGAAAATTTGGCCACACAAGTGCAGAGTGTGCATCGTAGAGCACTCAATTGAAGAATATCGATACTCCCCAATCTATCTAAACAGCTTACGATACATAACATAAACTATTTACAAGTAAAAATGCATGGCAAGAACTTTCGCAAAAAATGTGAATGATAAAAAATTTTCCAGAAAAAAAATACATTACACTTCAAATTTGATCGATCTACCTTAAAAAAGTTCAAACAGTTGTTGCTTTATATATTTTAGGTGGTTCAGCAAAACACTTAAACAGATTGAGTAATTTCAGGTAATAATAAAACAAAAATATAGCTAAATCATTATGTTCTTCACTACAGACTTTTACGCAATTGTAAGAACAAAATGACTCGTGAGGCCAACGGTTACTTTCAGGTAAGATGACAAACATGAAATCAATTGCTATGATATATAAGAAAATCCTATTTCAATCTCATACCAACTCTGCACTACCAAAGACATCTATGACGGAATCTTTTTCTCTCTCAATCATATAACCAACTTACTACTGACAAAGGTTTCTCTTATCAAATAATTAGACAAAACCACATTTTGATGTTTCCTTACTACTAAATCCTATGCATATATATATATATATATATATATATATATATATATATATATATATATATATTCATCTTTGCGATTGGCCTTCAACATTGGCATTGCACTAAATATTTAGATTGGAAGAATGAATTAGATCTTCTATTTCCTGTTACAAAAGAAAAAAAAAATAACAGCAAAATTAATAGAAATTTACCTTTTAAGAGGCAGCAAGTTGACCAAATAGGATTCCACTAAATACAAGAGCTCCAAACCATTTGTTTGAAACAAATCTAAGAAAAAGGAAAATTCAAAAATAATAAGAGCCAAAGGTAAAATACCGATGCAATAGAAAACTAAAAAACAAAAAAGCAAGGAGATGCCGTAATAGAACTATACATTAAATGCCAAGCATAACTAATAAAAGCTTCAAAATTTTTCATCTAAAATATGTATTATATAAGATAAGGTCAGTGCATGCCCCCAATATGATTGGATTTATCCAGACAACGCTAGAAGATGCCATACAAGTGTATAATTCAAGACATTGGTGAACGGGCTAAATAGTTAAAGTATGCAAAGGGTGTATAAGAATATTTGATTAATCATTTATGTTTTCTTTATCTAGAGCATAGGATATTATACTTTATGCTGGCTGCTTTCGTCAATGGAAAATGCTACGCCAAACTTTTTAACATAAATTAGAGCAACCGCGTCATACTACCACTACACAATTTTTTAAAACGGGAAATTGGCCAAAAAATTCCTTGACTATTTCTATTTAGCCAACCAAACTCAACTTGCTCATGGCCTAAGTTGTCTCCAACTATTTGATTTGATACCAATTTAGTTTTACACTAGAATCTAATCAAGATCAAATTGAAAAGCAATGGACAAAATTAGGTACAAAATGAATAACTCAGTACTTAAGTGAATACATTTAATAGTTTGAGACTAAATTGACCAACTTGAAGTAGTCTAGGAATTATTTTGGTAAATTTCTCACTTTAAATTTACACTAAATTAAGTGTTTGCCTTAGGCAAAATCCTCTTTGGTCTATCACTTATTTTTTATGCAAGCATTCGATGAGAAGCCAGCGTATTGTTGTATCCGCAAGTAGTAAGTGTTCATTGAGCTTAACAAGCGAAACTTGGAAAACCTCGATTAGAGGGAAGCCCAAAGATATGCCTTACAACTTTGCCTTATAAACAAGATGGTCTGGTTCATAAACGTTGATCAAGTTTTCATTATATTATCAATTTGATAACTATTGGCATTGGGCACTTGTATCTCTCAATGGTAAAGAGGACCTGCAAGCAGAACTTACATCCTTAGACATGAAGGCAACAATAACTGAATGTCAGTTAACAACAATGGGGAAGGCTACAGGTGGCATTTTCAATATCATCTAGGGTAAGATGTAGTTAAAAACTGGCTGACGTGTAAGATAATTTGAAAGAGTGTTCACTAAATTACTATGATCATGGCTGGACCTGGAAATAAACTTGAGTAACCAGAACATTTCATCATGATGAATAAACAATTTCACAATAAATCTCATAAAATATCACAAAATTATGCTCACGTCATCCAAGCAAAAAGCATATACGCATTACCAATGCCAGTGAAAAATAAATGAATTATCAAACCTAAAACATGCGTGCAAATGATCAAACCTCAAAATTTAATGAAACAAAAAGTACAACCAGATTTTTATTGTGAATTTTAACGTTCAGATGGCGCAATATGATGAATAGGTAGATGATTCTGTATATGGAAAAGTCTGGCATTGCACACAAAATAGTCCCTAAAGGACATCACTGATAAGAAGACTCTCTAAGTTCATCAAAGGTTCTTATTTTAATGTTGACTACTTGACATATTCTAAATTGGGAGAAACTAGTAGGACCTCCATAATAGCTCGCCTGTATACAAGTTTCATTATCTGTGAAATTCGTGTGGCTGGGCTTTTAGGCAGTTTATTCATTACTTTCTTGCATGTTTCTTAAGATGATGTTCATAATTACCTTATTATATTCGTTCAGTTTATTGGTATCGAACTTAGAGTATGCTTACATGATTTGCAAGTTGGATCATTACAAGTTTGATGCAAAATATTTACTAGAAATGTCAACCATGCTTTAGAATCATCCCCACGAAGGGGGCGCAGAAATTTATCAAGCCATCCCACAGGGTTCAAAGCATATGGTACTAAGTTTACATTTTCTTGCTTGTCAAATTACATTGACAAAGATATGTATAGTGTGGTTCCCAAGAACACTTGACCAATTAATGTGCATGCCAGGTCATGCCAAGAAGGGATGGGGAATCCATATCACTAATTTGCCATATATTACTATAAGTTTTTCTTCCCCCATAATAGGACTGAAGTGTGAACATCTAATATGTCAAAAAAGGCATGTGTGATGCAGAACACAAACTGCAACCATTTTCTATTGTATGTCTTCATGCCTATAAGGGCATGCTTAGGTAAAGACCATGCCAAGAATGGCATTAAGGAAAGCTGGGATAAAAATATGTGAATATACAGTATACAAAGAGCAAAAATTTAACTTATGCACTACTGCAGAGAATGAGGATATAGGAAGAATATCAGGCCATTCCATTGTGTAAAAAAAAAACAGTGCATGATGCCATATACATCAATAAACGACTGCATTCTCTTGTCAATCAAGTCACCACCACATATAATACAGAGCCCTATGACAATGTTAGTATTTCCCCCACAAAAAAGATGTGCCAGAAGGCACCCCAATGAAAACAAAGACTGTTTATAAATGTATGACTCTGTCATCATATCTCACCAATAACAAATTTATGAGGATTTCAGTCATTCCATGCAAAATGTGCAGGAGTCCTTTGATGAATGCCTGCAAATTTATACACAATTTTAATAAAAGATGTTTGTGAAAGTGAGCACAACGTTAATGGGTGTGCAAGAGTGTGATAAGCAAAATCTTATGTGAGTGCAATGTTGAGGTTGCTCGAGCACGTGCATGCAAGTTATTGCAGATGTTAGCATGTGTAACTTTAAATTACATTGGGCATATGCACAATAAGAGCAGAACAGGTTTGCATGAATAAAACCTTGAGTGTTTGTGATTGCTGTTGGAGTTCGCTTGTCGTGGCATCAAGACAATGGAACGTGTACATGAGCATGAATAAAAAAGAAAATGAACAGCAGTTAACCTTAAAAGCCAGTAAAGGATCTATAATTCCTAACGCGATGGTTGGTTGAAGAGGTCACAAGAACATTAGAGAAATGACTCATGGAAAGAGCATCTCTGAAGATGATGGCGTGTTTAAGAAGCTTTTTTCATATTAAATAGTAAACATCAAGCAGCAGCATGAAGTTAAAGAGAGAATTAAAGGGTGGGTGCAGCAAGCATCATTAGGAAGAAACAATGGAGTAGATGTGCAACATGTGAGTCAGAACCTTGTGGGGGCTAGCTTTTACATGGAGTTAACTGGTTATCCCATGATTTGTCAGGTTTCATTGATTCAAATGATAACCTTTAGATATTTTAAGCATTAACATAATTTAAATAAATTTAAACTAATTTGTTGAATACATAATACGTTCATTTTGAGAATTTATTAAGCTAAATAGATGAACTTGGTTCATCTTATGAAGAGAAACAATTAAGATGTACGTGCATGCTAGCCTAGCTCATGTAACTTTTAGAAATTATTTAATCTCATTTAGGTTTTTGATCAAGTATTAGCTTCGAACAACAAGTTAATTGAACCCTGATATGAAGAATATTGATGAGATTATTTGGATCGATGTTATTAGAAGCTTAACTTTATTAATCTATAGTTTATTGAAAAAAATATTTGAGCTGAGCTAGAATGTTCTTCAACATTAAGAGATAAACAGAAGAAGAAAATTGGACTAAGTAATCACTGATTAAAATGTACCAAATGGCTTAAACAAAAAAAAGCACAAGCTTAATGTGCCGAGCAAGCTTGGGTTAAATTATTATTCTGTCAATTAGCTTGAGCCTAATAGTGAAACATCCTCAAAGATCAATCAAAGTTAACAATTTAAGACTGAACTTGGCCAAGGCTCAAATAGGTTGGCTAGGCATAGTTTAAAGGGCTACGCCTGGTTTACAGAGCTAATTAGACTTGATCAAATAATCATGCATGGAGACGTGTCAACACAATTAAATTAGACATTAATTCACCAGTTAAAAGTCAATTAAATTCCATATTCAAGTCATAAGCCTGTTGAAGTATACAGCATGCCTTCATTAGTATTAGTGCATGTCACTCTATATTTACTAAAGTTATTAGAGGTTAATAAATCTTCTAGGCCAAGAAGTTATCACTGTAAATACATTTGAGCCAACCAATTCATATTGAAATGAGGCTTATGAGTCGCATAGTATATTTGATTTAAGTATACCTAAGTGATCAGGTATCTAAGTAACTTGTTAGCACGTTCAGGAAGCTATGTAACTTGTTTGCACAATCAGGTGGAAGAATTTCAACTAGTCAAAAGTAGAAGTACAGCCCAACCTTTCAATGCTACAAAAATTTTACAGATAATGGTAGTTGTACAAAACACGATAGCATGCATCAGCATTTTTGTGTAAAACATTTAGCATCCACTTACTTTTTATTACAGTCTTCCCTGTTCAATATGTCTACTGTCACAATCTGCCATCCCAATTGGGATGCCGCAGCAACTAGAAATGGATAATAAGGCCAAGCTGTCCTACAAGAAACGCTTTTACAAAAGTAAGGAAGCAAATAATTTCCTAATGATGAAAACTAATTAAAAAACAGCCAGTAAAAATGGGTACACACCAAGCTCAGCATTATATCCAGTTACTGCTAAGCAACTTATACAGGTAGCCCCAAAACCAGTAATCCAGCCTTTCGTTGAACTTCCAAACCTCAATGCTGTTGACTTCACACCCACTTTCAAGTCATCTTCCTTATCCTACAGCTTACAAATTAAGCTTTTGGTAAGGAAAATTATGAAAAATTTAATTAGTTCGTAAACAAGCAAACCAAAAAAAAAAAAATCAAGCAACCTGATGTGCATATATTGTATCATATACAATTGTCCAGCATACACCAGAGCAGTACAAAGGGAGAACAATTGATAGATCCAAGTTTTCTTTGATAGCAGCCCATCCCAGCAAAGCTCCCCAATTGAACGTCAGACCAAGATATGCCTGAGGCTGGAAGGAAAGTCACACCCACTCAGCTTTGTAGAGACAACAAATTTCAGTAAAATTATTAAGTGTCCAGAATCTCATACCCAGAAAGTAAGTCTCTTCATGAGAGGATACGAGAAAACCAAAAGTAAAGAAAATGCTCCAAGAACACGGCTACAACGAGAACAATAAAGAGACCATAAGATCAAGGCTGTTCATGATTTACTATGTTTACATGCAATAACACGAAGAAGTTCCTTATCTGATAACTTGTGCAACACAGGAACTTAAAGAATTCATGTTATAAAATTTCTCCTAGTAAAAGAAGGAAACCAAAAAAAACTGGAAAAGAAATCATTAGGAATAGTCTTACACACTTCAAGAATAGGGAGGGCTATTATTTGACAAAGCACAATAGAGACAAGAGATTCATGTTATCAATCCCACTTAGCAGGATTAAGATTTTGTTTGTTGTTGTTGTTGTAGGCAGTAGGTGAAAATTTCTTTCAAGTTAGTAGAAGGAAGAAGAAAAAAAATATATAAATAGAATATGGTAATTAGTTGCTTCTATAGATAAATATTATAATCCTATTTAGACTAGTCATTTAGGGTTACTGACATTTATAAAGTTAAGGGAACGTTTGGTTTGAGGAAAAATAATTCCTGAAGTAAATCTAGTATTGTATAAATTATAATTAGGTAAAATAAATATAGTAAGGTTTAAAACTTTATAGTGTAAACAGATTTTGTTGTGTGTTAGGGTGAAAAGTAAACCACTATAAAAAGGAAAAAAAGAAGCACTAGAAAACCTGACGAGAGTTGGCAAGTGAGGGCAACCACCAAGAGGCCAACAGCTGTTGAGCGCCTGACTAGGTCTAGCAAGGGTTGCACAAGCGCTCTAGGTCAAACTACAAATGGCTTGATTGAGCGCCCGACAAGGGCCCAGCCAGCCAGCCCAAGGTTGGCAAATGTTACCCAGGCTAGCAGCCAGTGAGGCCTACCAGGAAAAATGAAGGTTGTTGCATGGCCTGCAAAGTCTGTTTCTTTAGTCTTCTATGTGATGGATACATGAGCGGCTGTGTTAGAGTATGAGAAGCAAGATTAAGCACCTGGCAAAGCCCATCCATGGCTCGCAAGATCCGTCCCAATCAAAGGTTGGTCAAGGATGTAGCATGGTCGGTGAAGTACGCATCTTTCACCTTCTGCACGAAAGGTGTGAGAGTGACATCAAGGTATGATGGTGTGACTAAGTGCTTGGCTAACAAGATCTATGTATTTCGCCATCAACGCATTTTTTTATACACATTTTACACATATTTGAGAAGTTCCCATTACGAGTGTAATTCATTTCCTATTAGTCTCTCAAAATTTTACACTGCAATTCAATTACTTCAACCCAAACACTTAAAATTATGAATTCCCTATAATTGGATAGCACATTAATTACAACCAACCAAACATCCACATAATATATTTTATTTTAACACAGTAGCTTCCGTTAAAAGCTATCAAGCATCATACATTTATTTTAATCATCTATTGGCAGCTTAAGACATTCTATTCAAGCCATGCATGCCCTAGAAACCGAGATTAATGAACAAACCTCTAAAGGTAGGCACAACTATTTTTGCAAGAGAAATGATAACTCAAAAGAATATATACACTCTGCCTTGCTGAATGATTCCGGAACTTCTTTCTCACTAATTCTTAGGTTCACTTAGCTTTTTTTATTCCACTGCTTATCTAACAACATAAATAATAACATCTCAGCAAGTATAAAAGTTCAGATTTAAACATTGCACTTGTGCAGAAAAATGTTTTTTTAAGTAATCTTTTTTGCAGTGTTCAAATAAAATCTTACCTTTTTAAGCTGCATCCCTCCGCTAGTTTTGAATCACTTTCATGCTGTCACTAATCATTTTTTATCTGCAGATTTGCGCCTTTATTTCAGTCATTTTGCTTGTTTTATTAACCAGACTGAAGATCTTTCGTGATTGCCAACCAAGGGTCACTCCGCCTAGTCCAACGTCGTCTAAATGACGGTATTGCATAAACTCATCCAAAAATCTCCATTTGAAACCTTTAATCAGAAGCAACAATCAAGACACTTATTTATGACTACTAAAAATTCGGACATTTTGAGATAAATTTGCATGTCCAGCAGATATTTCTATATAGAATTGTTGCTCAGTGCTTGGCTTTATATAAACAACGAAGATATGAGGTTTCCCCTTAATATGTAGAAGTAAATTCATGTGAAAATACCATCTAATAGTGCCGTTTAGCATGACTAAGAGTATTATTTCTTACATTGAAGATTTTTTATATTATCAAATGCACTTGAGAGTTTCCGTTGCTTTCAACTAACATTCATAAGGTGAAGAACCTATACTTGGGATGGAAATCTTCACGTTACTTCTTTTATGAAGCTCCACATCAAGCACTAAATTCAATACAAGTTATGTATTTAACTAATTTATTTAATTGTTATTTCTATATTTGGGGACAGCGATTATGATGGCTGAAGAGGGTTATATTTTGTGTTGAAAAGGGTTTATTTTATTTCATGTCTTTAGGTTAATTTATATGGATGACATTATTTCAATCTTGTTTTAATTTCTGTGCTGTTTGGTTTGGTAAAAATATGAGCTAAGTGAAACAAAAGAAAAGAATTTTGCTTTTTAGGTATTTATTTGGAAAAAAACAATGCATGCAAAATTCTTTTACTCATGAAAGGTCAGATGCTGCCAATAATATTACATAACAAAACGGTCAAAAAAGAATAGCCCTAAGTACAAGCCACCACCGTATCCTCAAGAATATCTAAAAGAGTCATTCGGAATAATATCCAAGACAGAAAGAAAATCTCCATTGCAGGCGTGCTTGGCACAATAATACATGTAAATTGGTGCAGTACAGTGCCTAAAATAATGATCGAACAAAATATCTTTAAACAACAAAAGAGAAAATTAACAAGCATCAATCAAAGCTGTTCCTAGTCTCAGTCAGTAGCCTGCCCAATCCTTTTTTAGCCTGATAATGGAAATGAAGAAGTAGCCTTCAATAAAGTCCCCTTAGTCTCATGCATCCTATAACAACCCAATGTCGTTACTTTTCAAATTAGGTCAAAATCCGCCTCAGACATCAGGACCTTGGGGAATTTCAAATTAGGGCAAACAAAATTTTCTTTAGATAGAAATAATTTTTAGATCTAAATGCTCTAGGTTGAGAGTAATCCAAATAACGCAAGCTTCCGTTTTATTTTCTGAATTATTTAAATCAATAAATCATGAACATTGAAATACGTGTCTGAATTCATCATTTTCAATGCCGTCGTGTTAAGTATATTATTTAAAGGCTGCTCAAAAAGTCTGAGCGCCGGTTTGATCGTGGTTAATTTTTAAAGTTTTAAACTTTAGAAATTAATTAAAAATAAAATATTTGTCCGAATCTAAAATTTACGACGCGATGGCGTTTGTTATGTCATAACACACCTCAGTGTCAAATTTCATTATTTTTGGACGCCAAACGGCGAAAAAATACAAAAAATCTAATTTTAAGTAACTATTTAATTTTAATCTTCTATTCTTCCCTCCCTGCTTTCCCCGATAGCAAACCCCCCTCCCTGTCGCGCCTTTCAAGCTCAGAAGCTTCTACACCGCTCAAGAGACCTTCCTGCGTCATTTGTCACAGGAATGGTCGGCCAAATTGGTCGACCAGCTCCCTTTCCCTCTCCCCTTCTTATCTATAAAACCCCCCAGCCACTCCCTCTTCTCCCCATAAACCCCTCTCTTCCCAGCCTTACTCTTCTTCCCAACATCCCTACTCCTCTTCCCTGCCAGCAGCCCACTCTCTCCTTCCAGTCAGCAGCAGCCCAGCCCTCTCCCACAGCTAGCAAGCAAGCCAGCCACCCAGCAGCCCCCGGCCAGCCATCTAGCAGCAGCCGGCCACCCAGCAGCCCTCTCCTGCTGCTGCCAGCTTGCTGCAGCCACCCCGGCCAGCCGTCCGGCCACCCATTCCGACCTCCCTCCGTTTTCTGGAAATCCTAATCCAAAAGGCACGAAGAGAAATATAAGAAAAAGATGAAGGGGGAAAGAAAAGAGGAGAAATTGTTTTTGCATACATACTTAATAATCATTATTATGAAAATAATAATGATAAAATATCATCATTCATATTAATATAGTTCTTATTAATTAATAATAAAAACTATACATATATTATAAAATAACTATTATTTCAATTCAAGCATTTTATTCTGTCATTTCCCTTTTTACTATTATTATTATTACGCTCTGTAATTTATACAATCGTTTCTATTCTGTCTTTTCTTTCGTACATTATTATTAACATTATTATTATTAAAATGATAATAATAATGCTATTATAAAAATTATTGCAACATCAGCAACTTAAAAATACGGACTTCTATCAAATTGAGAAAACAAAAGAGAAACTGAATAGAAACGAAGATAATAATATTAGCTAAAAAGGCTAATTTAAAATATCAAAAACCTAATTACAGATTGAGCGAACTATTACTCATCCGAACTGTTGAATTTTTGAACTTATAGAACAAGTACCAAATGTCTTTTATTACTCCTGTTTAAATATATTTTTCTGCTCAGCATCGCACAAATTTGATAAAAATACTTTTTAAAGTCATATAAAATGATATATGAACAAGTTTGGATAAGTGAGAAGCAAGGGTTCCATGTTGATTTATATTTTTTTTCTGATCAAACAACCGCTAGGACGGAGCTGTCCGACATCGGGATTCATAAGGAGCCTATACTGATAAGCCTTTAAGGAGGCAGATATAGAGGAAAGTTGAGATATGTAACACAAAAATGAACCCCCCTTTTTCTTGATTTTGTACTTGCCCAACAAAATCATATTTTGCCTCAGATATCAAGCGCAAAAATATATTTATTTTTGTGACTGCAACTATTTTTATGCTAAGTTTCAAGTGCAATTGAAATAGGTTTGCATGAATAAGTTTGTACAACTTTTATTTCCTGTCAAATATTGATTATTTTACTTATTATTTAACATTTGTAAAGATGACATCTATCAGTACTTAGTTTCACAACTAACTAGTATTCGAATGTCCGCACTTTTGAAACGTGCCCAGATCAGGAGTTCGTCCTAGAAGGTGCTAAGAACCAAACAGTGCTGATACTGCTTCCTGCTGATCTTCCGCATTCTTTTTTGACTCTATATTTTTAAAAGTTTGTAACGATTCTTTTATTTTAAACCTTGTAATCAGGACTTGTGAATTAATGAATAAATGAGTTATATTTGATGTCTATATATTTGTCTCTTAAATTACTCAATACGATCCTACTGCTAGAGAACTTGTTGTTGTTATTTTAGACCCACAATAATCGGTGCTGGATTAGCTTCCGCTGACCCGGCATCGGGTCCTCACATGTCCAACGCCAGATTAGTGAACCTATATAATGGGAAGCTCCCATCTCGGCATCTAGGAGAGATTAGGAGCTATCAAAATCAGCTTTCAACAACCTTCTTGGTGTGGGGAGGTGGGAGATAGCAAGGAAATGGGGTAGTAGGGCTTCGAAGAGTGTGACTAATTCTAGAGGCCTGTAGCTGGTAAGTGACAATTTAACAACCGAAGAAAAAATATAACTAGCACAAATAGTAGGTGCCTATGCGATACGCCATGCTTGTTCGCCAACCAACATCTCCAGGCTTGATATAGAAAATAGCAGAATACCTAAGCCACAAACATTGAGCAGGTACCTTTCTTAGATCATGAATCACCCCCAAGAAAGTGTCCCAAGAGGGAGGTATAGTGTTTGAAAAAATCTCAATCTAATTGTGCCTTAAATGCATGGCTAAGTGCTTGAAAGCCCGCACCAATGCAACCAATAATTGGTGTGGATAGAATTTTTGAAAAATCTCCAAATAAATATAGCCTCTCCTGAACTTAAATCCAAATTCCATATTATTTTTAATAAATTTCTTTCTCACCCATATCGGCATAAAAAAACTTCAATAACAAGATCAATATTATCTTCAGCTCTTCCTTGAAAATTGGTGATCCTCACAAATTTCCACCAATGTTTCACAGTACCTGTGAAAAGGTAAGCATTCAAAAATGCTTTATGCATATCTTGGCGCTTAGCACACTTGAATTCTTTCTCAATGCATTGTATCTTAAAGAAACGAGGAAGAAGAGAGGCTATAGTAATTCAGTAATCTTTATCATATTAATTAAACATAACATTATATATATAGATACAATAACAACGGTTCAGTTGGTGTACTTATTAATTCAAAAATGCCTGGACGTTCCAGCCTCCAACTGGTGCTAACGAGGCTAGTGTCTGGGAGCCCGTTCTTCTAGTCAGTGCTAGCGAGGCTTGTGCCTGGGCGCCTAAGAGCTCCAACCTCTAGCTGGCACTGGCAAGATTAGCGCCAAGGCGCACTTGGGCATCCGCCCTTCTAATTGGCACTAGCAATGCTTGTGCCTGGGCCCCTGGGCGCTCCAGCCTCTACCTGACACTGGCGAGGCTAGCGCCGGGGCGCCTGTCCTGCTAGTGTATGTTGAAATTCCCTAGCAAGCAAACAATCCAGTGCTGAGGTGGTGAATTTGAACCGATGTTGATTGAATCCAATAGTGCAGAGGGGTTCTTGTTGAGGCTTTGGGGATGGGCGGAGATACTGGAGACTTCTTTTAAGGTAGATGAAGAAGAGCCAAGCGTTGGGAACTGCTGAGGGCTTTCTTGATAACAGGAGTTGTAGAGAATAGTCTTCATAAGAGAATAGTCTTCACGAGAGAGGAGCGAATGTCGCTCTGATACCATGAAAGAAACAAAAAAGAAGATAGAGGCTTGAAGGCAAGATAGTAGTTCAGTAATCTTTTTCATATTAATTAAACATAAACATTACATAAGTATATTTAGATACAATATGACCGATTCAATTGTTATAGTTAACAAGCTACAAGGCGCTTTGGCGTGCTTGGACGCTAGCAAGGAAAACGCATGGGCGCATCCTTCTGGTTAGCGTTGGCGAGGTTCGTGCATGGGCGCCTGGGCGCATAAGCCTTTGGCTGGAACTGGCAAGGCTTGTGACTAGTCTCCTGGGAGCACCCAAGAATTCGTCCTTCTAATTAGTGTTGACAAGGCTTATGACTGGGCGCCTGGGCATGCCTGGGTGATCAAGTCTCTGGCTGACACTGACAAGGCTAGCGCCTGAGCGCCTGTCTTTCTACTGTATGTTGAAAGTATACGCTCTTCAACTTGTACCAGTGTAGTCGTACCGTTGAATTTTGGAGGTTGTAGCTTTAAGAAGGTTTGCATCATTCTTTCAGAAGAATTGTCCTGAACTCTGGTGCCACAAGTGCTTGTTGAATTGGAGCATAGGATTAGCTCCACCATCATTCATGAGAAATGGTTTCCAGAGTCGAAGAATTCAGATCATTATGGCTAGGAGTAGTTTAACTCTCTACTAGATCCTTAGGCGAGTTATTGTTGTTGTTCTGCTATCATCAACCATTCAATCCTAAAATAGAAAATCTAATGTTTATGGTTTTAGTTCATGAAAGAAAATTTGACTGTTTTATCTCATGAACTTAAAATTCTACCAACTCTCAAAATCAAACATAATAGATCTATTTGATTACTATTCAAATTCCTCGCCACGACTCTGAATCATCTAAGAAGGCCTTCTGTAATCTTACACACTATTAGAGCGACTCCAATCTTGCTACGAAAAGACTCATTTCTCATTTTGTCCTCTGACGAGTATATCCACTCATTTATCTAAGCATCCCATTACTGTAACACTTAAATTATCAATAATTTATTCTTTATTGGCCAACATTCAACCCCAAATAACATAGCTGATCATAAGCTACACTAAAAATTTTCTTTAATTTTAAGTAAGATTTTCCAATTGCACAACACTCCAGAGACGCTCCTCCATTTCATCCAACTAAATTGGATCCTATTAATCACATCGCTCTACATCATCATTCTTTTGATTAATTGAATCATGGTATTTGAACCTCTCGCACTTCTAGATCACATAGTCCTCAATAATTATGCCCTCGAGATTAGAGCTTCTAATATAGTTTAACTTACACTTCATATATCATGTTTTAGATCTACTAAGACATAAACCCTTATATTCTAAAGTAGTTCTCCACAACTCAAGTTATGCTTTAAATCCAACCAGTCTTATCAATTAATAGAATATCATCCATAACAAACATGCACCAGCGAACCTCTTCTTGAATGTGCCAAGTAAAAACATCCATAATTAAAGCAAAAAATATGGGTTGATAATTGGGCCAAGGAAATCCAATAATAACAAGAAATCATTAGGCAAGTCACCTCCGATAGAACACATGTTATAGCCCCATTATACATATCTCAACACCTGCAGCACAAGTTCATATTCTCACCAAATCTCTCCATAGAAATTTTCTTAGTACTCTATCATAAACCTTTTCAAGATCAATAAAAATTAAAAGAAGTTCTTTACTTTCTTTTAATTTCTCCATCAAACATCTTAATATATGTATGACTTCCATGATAGATCTAGCTGACATATGACCAAATAGATTTGAGAAATACAAGTATTCCTTCATAATATAAATTCAATTACTCTCCCAAAATTTTAACGTATGACGCATTAACTTTATATAATTTGCATAGTCTTAATTATCACCTTTATTCTTGTAAATATATATAACACTCTTTATTTACTCATCTATAACATCTTTTTAGCCTTCAAAATAGCATTAAATAGCTTGGTATCCCAAGAATCATGCACAATGGAAACAAAGGACTCATATAGCCGACCCACCTAGTGAGATTAAGGCTTGGTGTTGTTATCATTGTTGTTGTAACTTGATATGTCAAGAAATTCCTTCCGAAATGAAATATGTCCATACATTGATAGAGATGCCATCAGATCCCGTTGCTTTTCACCCTCTTTAAAGCATTGGAAATCTCAGTTTTCCTAATGTGTTGATGAAAGTGTAATTAATATTATTTCTATAATAATTAAACTCACTTATTGCAATTGAATCTTTACAACCTTCATTAAAAAGTTTTGAAAAATAATTCATCCATCTATGTTGAATATCATCATCCTTCAAAAAAATATTTTTACATGAGTCAAATCTTTGATTCTTTTGTTTCTTAATTTTGCTAGCTTGTGAATATGCCTCTCAATAATTTCTAATTTATTATATAAATCCTTGAATGTTGCAATCTTAACATCATAAACTACTATTATTAATTCATGACAAATTAGTTTATATTTTTTAATTCTCCCCAATCTTATATTAAAATCACACTTTATCGCACGCATTATATATTAAATCTTAACTTGACAATCTTATTTCCACCGCCATGCATTTTTATTATTAGGCACTCTCCCTTATGATTCACAAAATAAACTCTTTATTTCATTGTGAATACAACTAGCAATTAAATTCTACATAAGATTGGCTTCACCCTAAAAATCTCAATGTACAAGTTTTAAAATTTCAGTCTTTAAAATATGTATATAATCTTTTTAAATTTCATCATCTAGTTTTAAAATAAATTTGATATTTAAAATTACTTTATTACCTCTTATTTTTCAAATCGAAAACTAATAAATAATGTCGAGTCATCAAACAATCATTCAGAATAATCTTATAATATAATGATCCATTTTCTTTAAAAGAAAATTATCAATTTGAGCTTTACAATCCACATATTTATAAGTAATACTACGTTCTTCTCTTTTTTAAAGTAAATGTTAGCAATTATAAAATTATAAGCTAAAATAAACTTCAAAATCATTCTCCCTTCTTCATTAAGCTTTCCAAAACCAAAACTATCATAAAGATAAGTAAAGTTTTTTAAATACTCTTCCAACATATCAATTTAAATCCCTTTTTATAAAAAGCATATTCTCTTAAGGTATTCCTTAAATCAACACATCCAAATCTTTTTTATACATATCTAATTCTATTTGAGTGGCATAAGCACTTGCAATATTAAAAAAAAATTCAATAATTATAATTTTAAAAATATAACTCTATCTCCTTAAATCAACACATCCTATGACGATTATTACCTAGTAACGGAGTTTAAAGCCTAAATTATTCATTTCTTTTGCCTTTTCTTTCACCCACTTAATTTTTTAAAGGTATGATATATTAATGCTCTTATTTATCATAATATCAACTCAAAAAACTTAACAATGAGCATATCAATATTCCAACTACTTAATTTTAATTTAGAATCATAGGCTAAACTCTTTACATGCATTCGTCCATAATACGAAAATCTTGTTTATATGAAACTACACTCTGGCGTTGATGTAGCATCCTTTACACTTTTAACTACATTCAGACAATACACCGCTCCGATTCCAAGGGATGCCCCAACCCTAGTACAGTTATTTAATGAATTTATAACATAATAGAATTCAGCAAACTATTACAATGGTTATCAACTATCAACTACTTAACACAATTCTCCTCCTTTCTTATCCTGGACTTAGGACTTGGGACTTGGGACTTGGGACCCACCCTAGCTCTAGCACAATTATCTTTGTAATTAAATGAAAGCATATAAATAATAAATATCCATATATTTTAATAAAATTTAATAATTTAATAATCTAGCTCATGTGAATCTTATATCCTTTTGATCAATAAGCAAAAGGCTATTGAATCATGAAATACACATGATCCCAAGCTTAAAGATAACTTCTAAGAAATAAATTAGCAGTACTCAAACACATAATTAGATCTCCTAAAAGTTGATCTCTTAGCAAGGTTTCACACTAGGCTATTAGCATCTAAGCTTTAGATCTTATGATCACCTGGTTATAAGGATCAAATCCTCCAAACCATAAGCTATCAGCAAGCTTTGTTAACAATCAGCAAGGTAATTAAGAACTCATTCAAAGGTTTTACACAAGTTTTAATCAACCCATTGGCTATATTGGGTTAATATGATCACAAAATTCAAAGAGCAAACTAAGCATATTAGTGAATCATTGGAAAAACATTTTTCTCAAAGATAAGTACGGTAGGGTTTAAGGTAAGCTTGAGTCTCTCCAACCAAAGAGGGTTAAAAGGATCGATCCATTGTTCATCATAAACCTTTTAATCACTATTTTAGGATTTCTAACATCAAACTTTAATAGTTATTAACTCACCAAAATAGTGTTTAGGTTAGCTTATCCATTGGGAAAGAGAGAGAGATAGGTGTGTTACCAATGTGTGAGGAATGGTGACCACTAAACTTCTAATGGGTGTAGTACTCATTTAGCATTCATATTTCTATCCTTAAGGCTAAATCAAAAGTCTAAACAGTAAGTATACATACTAATCACTATATTCATGATTCCAAAGGTTAAAAAGAGGATTAATAGTTATCAAGTACCAATAAAAAGATTAAGGACTAAAAACCTTAATTGGTTAAAGATAGGGTATCTAACACTAAATCTCAATCATCAGCCTAATTACACGGGTTGATAATAATTAGGTTTGATTTATGTTAATCACTATGCACATGAAAAAAAGAAAGAGAGTAATTAAGCAAAATTTATCAAAGCATAAGAGAATATTCAAACTAAGCACAACCAAAGGTTAATGCTCTCTAATTAAAAAATACAATGGCTTGAGAAATGATACCAAAAACCCTAATAAAAATTAAACACATTGCAAGAGAGAGAGAAAGTAAAGTTTACTTGGATAGCTATCAAGTAGTACTGGCTAGGGAAGTAGAGTCGATCCAATGTGAAGCCAAATGTTCCTAGAGGTTTAGTATGTTCCTTTGATTGGGTCTGACCAAACTAGCAAGTTCAAAAAAGCTTGAAATAATTGCCACAACCAACCACACAAACTTTCAGGAAGATGGCACTTTGATCTATTTCTTTTCAATCCTACCCTCTTTCCTTCACAAGCATGATTGCCAGAGGGTGGCAAGTCACCCAACAAAGCTTCAAAAGAGACAAAAAGCTCAATAGTCAGATCAAGAAAGAAGGAAACCAAAAAAATAAAGTTTCATTCCTGAATCACAAAGGCTAATTTCTTTGGCTCCAATTGGCTTCTAGCAAATCATTGGAGGGAGAGAAATCGTAAGTGGCTGGAAGTGCCAAGAGAGCAAAAATAGCAAAATCAAAAAAGAGGGAAATCGAGTAGTGTTTCAGTAAACCTTATTGAAACCTTAATGAAATTGTAGAATTTATTTTGAAAATTAATCTAGAGCTCACAAGGAATGTTTGAGTTTAAATTCAAGACATTTCAACACAAGAATTAGGAGAATTTCACAAAAACTAAATTTGTACAGAAAACTCCATAAATAACATTAATGAAGCGCAATTAATACATAAATCCATTGTCATTGGACTATAATTAAGGTAATGTTCGAATCAGGATTGATTAAGATTGATTTGAATGCAATTTGGGCTAAATTCAAATTTAGAGTTTCATGGCTTTTGTATCTGTTGCAAGGACAAGAACGACATTATGATTTGTGTCGTCCTAGGTTGTGTTTTGTGATGGTTATTAGGTAATTAATGGGCCCATGGTGCCTTTCAAATTTTATTTATATAGATCTTTTAGATTATACCCAATTAAATATGGGCATGCGCCAGATTAGGCTAAGGTCAAGTCTAATCGGCTTGGGTAGAAACCTCTTTTTCAAGGCTCTAGCCAAACTTGTAGATTAGGCACTACATTTATCCAAGGCCGAGCCCACAATAGGGCCAAATCTAGTTGAGTAGACTTGGGCAAGACAACATTTAAACTTATTATATTTTTCACATGCATAATAATTTAAAATTTTAAGAATATTACATAACTATCACCAACTCTGCTTTATTTGCATATAATAAATTTTACAAAATATTTTGTTTACATTTTTATTTTTGCATCAAAATTAGTATTAGTTAACAATAACTATATAAATATGATCATATTTAAGAAATTAAAAAAGTTTGAAGGTTGTGTTATTGTATGTGAAGATGCCAGTGTTATTAAAAATCTTTTATTTGGTTTGAGGCAATTTCAAGTTTGACACAACTATCTTAAAATTATCACCAACAACATTAAAGCTAAATTTATTATATGCCTTTGGTATTAAATAATTGCACTCATAAAATCTTTATAATATTTGCAATTTGTTGTTTCTAAAAAATCATGATCATAAGTTTTAAAAAAAAGGTTTTCACAAAAAAATCATCATCAAGAACATTAGAATCAATAAAGTATGATACTTAGTTATGATGGTGCAATACCTAAGAAGAAAAAAACTAGTATATTCAATGTTTGCAATAATAATATTTGAGGAAATAATAATCTACAATAAAAAAAGCTAGGAAAATCATAGAGCCCTAGCAATAATGGCCAATGACACCATTAAAAGGTGAACCTAAGTCAACAATAGTGATGCGTGCTTGGACAAAAAGGATTTTGGTTATACCAGCTATTTTTGCCACTCAAGAAGAAACTTGAAAGGGAGCAAGCAATCGGAGTCTCACTAAATGTGGGAAGGATGAGTAAATTAGATAAAATAGCGTGAGTTGTTTCCGTGAGAGTGTCACATGATAAGACCCAATACTTGTAGAATAAATTCGTATGAACAATTACAATACAGTGGGATGCTAATTTAGTTTAATACTCCCCCTCAAGTGCGGCACAGTTGAAGTGACGAGCTTGGATGTAAGTTCCTAAAACCGTTTTGGCTGAAGTGGCTTGGTGAGAACATATGCAAGTTGTTGTGTAGCTAAAATGTGACGGACTTATACTGCGTGAGTACCACAAGTTCACAAATAAAATGATAATCAGTCTCAACACATTTCATCTGTGTGAAGAATCGGGTTGGTAGCCAGATAGGTGCCCCAACATTGTCACACCAAATGGTTGGAACTAATACATGAGGAAAATTGATGTCATCGAGAAGATGAACAATCCACATGATTTCATTGGCCATGTTGGCTACAGCCTTGTATTCAGCTTCAGTAATGATTCTGGCTACTGTAAGAAGCTTCTTTGAAGACAAAGAAATAAGTGTTGGTTCAAGAAAGATGAAACCTATCATGAATTTTCGATCAGTTAGCATCTATATAAGTGGACAAAAAATGATGTGGTGCTGATTTTATAGGAAAACAATAGTCAAGTGTACCTTTGAGATAGCAGAGGATGCGCTTGAGCTGAGCATGCATGAACTGACAGATTTTGGTAGCACTGTAATCAATGTCCGGTTAGGATGCTACGAAAATTGGTTATATTAGCACCTTTGAGAGGTGTAGATTCAACGTTGATAGAAGACGTGACCATTGGACTATTTGAAAATTTGCATCCAATCATGTTGGTTTGTTGTAAAATAGAAGTAATGTATGTGGCTAAGATTGCATTAATACAGAGTCAGTCCGCCTAAAGTTAATTCCCATAAAATTGGAGCGAAGACCAACATCTTTTATGGCAAATGTTGATTCCAATTTCTATATGAAATTAATGAGCTCGATAGTAGTGTTTCCTATCAGAAATGTCATTTACACAAATAAGCAGAAAAATAAGTTTTTATCTTTTTGAAAATAAATAGAGAACTATTAGTAGCACTTTGCCGTAAGTCATTCGGATAGCTTATGAAACCAAGTACGTGGGACTTGATTGGGATAAGCCGCATTTGTTGAAACCATTTAGTTAAACCATAAAAATTATTTCAGTGAGATCTGGAGAAGAGGTAACAATTCTGTTGTGATGACCCAAGTTATGTTGGTAAGAACCAAACTAACATCGGATGCATCTTTCCGCAGGATCATATTGGCAGTTAGGTAAAATAATAGTTAATGAACATTCAAGTCATTCACATAAAAGAAACGACATTCATTCAATTTAAAATAAACAACATCCAGAATTTATTACATGAAATTCAATATACATCAAACTAGTAATCCTGGAAGGGGCAGTTATTTTTTCGCGCTACGCCTCTAAACTATATCAACCGCCTCCAACTGTATCTGATCTGGCATTATAAAAATAATGCCTTAGTGCACATTTTAAATACAAAAGATATTAAATCTCCAGGAAATTCCAAGAACACTACTCTTGCAATTCAAATCAATATCTAGAGGGAATTAGACTTATCAATTTTATTTTCATCATTATTCTCATTACTATCATTTTCATCTACTTCCCATTTAATCATTCTCATAAAAATCCTTTTTCTAGTTGTCATAGATTATAAGGAAACATTTTATCCATATTCATATATATAAAGGAAATATCATATTGAAAGTAGCATATAAGCCTTTAAAATATAGATCGAACAAAAGACAATTATCTAACTATTCTAACAAAACTTAAGTAATTAAAACTTCCAAAATTACATAAGATTTTGTTGAATTGATGATAAATTGCAATCATATTTTAATCATCACAAGAAATTTTTAAAAGTTCCTAGGTATTTTATAAAATCTTTTTGAAATGTCATGAAATAAATCATAAGTTCATTAGAAGTTCTCAAATGATTTAAAATCATGGCACTTAATGGATGCATAATAGAATACATCACTTTGCATTTGTGAAATAATCCTAATCATGGAAAAGGCTTGATATGTTCTTGTTTAACCTCACATGTTTTGCGTTTACTAAGGATGATTACTAAAAGAACTTAAGATGTCAAATCATATCGTCTTAAATTCGTGTCACTAGTTTTCTATAAGATGTTTTGTTCCTACCACAATCTTACTATATCACTAGTTTTCTATCAAGTATTTTATTCCAGTGTATTTATATTTTAAATTAAATGATTTCCCAATTATGGCTTCTATGTCAAGTACTATTTTACTATAACACTTTCAATCCTGCTCTGATACCAACTGTGATGACCCAAGTTAGGTTGGTAAGAACCAAACTAACATCGGATGCATCTTTCCGCAGAATCATATTGGCAGCTAGGTAAAATAATAGTTAACGAACATTCAAGCCATTCACATAAAATAAACGACATTCATTCAATTTAAAATAAACAACATCCAGAATTTATTACATGAAATTCAATATACATCAAACTATTAATCCTGGAAGGGGCAGTTATTTTCCCGCACTACGCCTCTAGACTTTATCAACCGCCTCCAACTGTATCTGATTTGGCATTATAAAAATAATGCCTTAGTGCACATTTTAAATACAAAGGATATTAAAAATATACTTAAAGCATAACGGAAGGCAAAGAAAAATAAGATAACATTTGCAGGAAAATACAGTGTGTTTCAAATAAAAGATAATCAGGTCACCTGCAACAATAAATATTTTGTTCACATGCCAATGTCAAAAGGAAAAGCAATAATTGCTTAAAAATCTATGTTTATGTTTATGTCTATGATATCATGAAGCAATAATAGCAGTTCTGTTGGGCAAAGCCAGAACCATGAGGCTGGGTTCATATGCATTTAAGCATAAACCTTCACCTGAACCCGCTTAAGAGTCTCAGATGGCAACGTGCATTTAAGCAACATTCACCTGTGCCTCCCTCAAAAGCTCCAAATGGCACCCTTATAGCTCCCGAGGATTAGCCCCGTCCCTAACCTAATCATGCTCCGTTTCGGAACCCTTCTTGCAACATTCACAAGATACATAAACATCATTCAATTTCTTTTACATCATTCATAGTAAGAATAATATATTAAGTAGAAATAAGCTCAAAGCGATGCATAAGCAGCAAATGAAAATAAAAGTATATAAAGTAATATCCAGTGTACCTTTGTGTAGAAATAAATGAATCACACGAAACTTTGATGTGGTACTAAAAGACTTGATGTGTCTGCAAAAGTTTGTGATTTTATTAATTTGTTGACAATGCTTGTCTTTACTATTAAATATATATGATCCTTTCTAAGTTAATTTTTGATTAATTTATAGTTCTCCCAATATTTTATATTCTCTCAAGACTTTAAGACCTAGGTTAAGAACTATGAATTTCAAAGGATCAATTATATAGTTGACCAATTTAATTAATGAAATGCTTAAAGAAATCAAGCTAGTAGGTTAAATCGTAGACCCTAATAGATAGATTATTTGATTAGATAAGATCATAATAAAATTAATCTATAAGATAATGATAATGTCTAGACGGTGCTGATTATATTCATAAGTTGTTTATTTTAACGACCTCGAAACCCAACGAATTGTTCAATCACTCGAAAGGATCAATTCGTTCTTGGCAACGGCTAATATTTATTATCATAACCAATCTCCTTAGCATGGTAAACAACAAAGATAAGAAAATATCATTAGTTGTCTAATCTCTCTCATAGATTTATTAAGGGAAGGTTTAATAAGGTTAAATATATGGTTATAAGTGAAATCTAAAATAGCTAAGCATTCACTTATTAAAGCATATACGAGTTTAATCCTATCAAATTCCTTTTTTTGAATCCTCTAATAGCATAATTTGAAACCTAAGCTAGATTTAGACATCTAGGGTTTGATACTAATGCATGCTAGTAGATTAATTGAATTATACTACTCACAAAAATTGTAATCTAAAACTCGAAATCAAATAAATTTATTATATTCTAATTTTATTATTATTATTATTTGTTTATTATATATATACATATACATATACAAATATATATACTTATGTAAACATATATATATATATTTATATATATATGTACATTTATATATATATGTACATTTATATATATACATATATATATATATGTTTTATCCTTTTAAGAGGCTCGACAGAAACCTTACGATCGAGCATACGAATTGACGCAGAGGGTAGCCGATGCAAAGCGGAACCAGTATCGGGCGCAGGCAAGAGGTCGAGCGGAAGGAGTCAGCGCCTAGACGGGAGGGTTCGGCGTAGAGGCGGAAGGGCTGGGCCGTGTGCGCTAGGATGTCGACTGCACTCGCGTCGGCTCCCGTTGTCGACAGCAAGGATCGACGCGCCTTTGCTTGCTCGCCTGCTGCGCACTTTGGTCGGCTCAGGTACGCACGTCGAGAGAAAGAGAAAGAGAGGCGAGTGGGATTTGAGCGTGGTGAGGTCTTCCGTCTCCTCTCCGAATAAATAGAACGTGCGTATGTAACGCACGTCCGATTTATTCGGCGCATTGCCGTAAGTTACGGTGATATTCTTAATTTTCTTCCTAAAACAACGGGTATACCCTTAATTACCATAAGCAATCCTTCCTAAAATAATGATGACTTATTTGTTTTCAGTTTCAGCTGATTTTATTTTTGTTGAATATGATCTTAAATGAGGAGTTATGTTTTACCAATTCAAATATGCGTTAATGAAGGTTTAAATCTCAATTTTAGTTTGAAACGGACTTTAAAACCTTCTAAATTAAGAATTGAATTGAAAATTTGAATTTTAGCGGGGTTTTAACGAAAAACTGAAATTTGCGGAAAGATTCAACGAATCGGGAATTCAATGTTTGCCTTATTAATGACCTAGGGTCATTACACCTGTGGACAGGGTAGCAGGGCAGACAAAGGCTGAGGACAGGAAAGGGTTTGGAACTGCTAAAGTGTAACATTTATATGAAGATGAGTTGGATCAGAGGGGGCATGAACAGAGGATGTGGAAGTATGTGGAAAGTATATTGGGAAAATGGAGTTCGTTAAAGACAACATGAGTGTATAAGAAATTGCAGTTAGTGTGTGGATCAAGGCACACATATATGCAACATGGGAGCCACTACAGCCAATGAAAATGCATGGTGTAGATCTGTAATCGATTTTGGATTTGGTGTATATGGTCGAATCCAAGGGAAGCAAAAATAACCGAAAGCACGATGTTTATAGTAATCAAGAGTTTATTGTGGAGGGGCTCAAATGAAGATTTGTTGTAAAGATTATAACAAGGTTGTCTGTTGATTAAGTAACTTGCTATTTGTGAAGTAATTTGCTATTTGGAAGGCATAAATCCAATAGGTTTGAGGTAAAACAAAAGTAGTGAGTAAGGTCGAACCAATCTCAGAGATGTGTTGATGTTTACGCTCAGCAATTCTATTTTGTTGAGTGCAGGGGGCACTAAAGCAATGAAGAATGCCAAGCATATAAAGAGTGGGAGTAAATTTGAGGAATTCGCCTCAGTTGTCTGATTGTAATTGTTTGATATGATGCTCATATATGCTTTCCGCCATGGTTTTGAATTTGATGAAAGTAGAGAGAGCGTCACTTTTGTGTTTAAGCAAATTGAACCAACAAAATCTAGTACAAGCATTTATAAAAATGATGTAATATTGATAACCAATAATAGAAGTAGAATAAGAACCACAAACATCAATATATATAAGCTCTAAAGACTTAGTGTAACCATTTGTAAAATGAAGTAAATGAGATCTATGGCATTTAGCTTGAATACTAGTATGACAAGTAAATGACGAAAAAGAAACATCAATATTTGGAAGAGCTTGTCTCAACAAGTTGGTGTTTGGATGACCAAGACGGTTGTGCCTCATGGAAGCAAATGGGGCAGTACAATGATAAGCATGAAGAGGAGATGAGACTTGTTGCCATAGAAACCGATACAAGCCTTGATCAAGCGTTCCCGGAAGGAACTCCTTCCTGCTATAGATATCATTTAAAACACAAAAATTCAGATGAAATTCAATAAAAACCCTGTTATCATTTGTAAAGTGGCTAACTGAGAGCAGGTTCTTTGTAATTTTAGGCACATGCAACACATGACAGATGAAACTTAGAATTAGGGGTGCAATTAGAAGAGCTATCTGTATGATTAGAGCTTGGTCGTTTCCCACATGAACACTCTCAGTTCTAATGTAAGGTTGCGACAGATGAAGGTTATGCAAGTTGGATGTTATGTGATGTGTTGCGCCTAAATCTGGGAACCAACCGTTTGAAGTAGCGTGAGTAGTATGAGGTGCAGGCAGCGGGCATTGAGGTAGGTAAGAGGTGATGTTTTGTCGGTGATAACAATTAATGGCGGAGTGACCTTCGATTGCATACTTGGCAAACGACACTTTCTTATACGACTAGATGAATGGAAATGGCCTTTGGATCAGCCACAACCTCGGATATATGGATGAGAGAACTGATTAAAAGAGTATGCAGGATGAGCATAACAGGGTTTTTGCACAGGCGTACCAAGGGAGGAGCTGACTTAATTGGCAACTGCAGGTACCGTGAGTAGTGTTTCTACCGGGTAGAGGAGCTCTTGATTGTGAAGCATTCCACAGAGTTCATCCACAAAGGTGGCGTCCAGATAGGCCGTGACAGCAGTGGTGAGAACACAATAATCTACCCCAAGGCCAGTAAGGGTACTCAAAACAATTTGTGGTTCATAAGGAGGGGAATTAAAAATTTTGAGATTATGAGCGATGCTTTTGACCTGTTGAAGATAGTTAGGCATTGAAAATTTTGCTTTCTTGATGAAGCGTAGTTGAAAATTCAGTTGTAGAATGCGGATCTAGGAGGTGGAAGCATAGATTGCAATGATTGCTCACCAGATCACGTGAGATGAGTCACAGCCAAGAACTTGAGCCAGCTTCGATTTCTCCTCCGACGGGAGAATTGGAGAGGCGCTCGATTCCACCCATTTTCGAGCGAGAGAATACCCAATGCCCAAATACCATAAAAGAAGATGTAGAGCCCTTACAAGATAATGTTATCTTGTTTTCGTGAGAGTCACGGGACAAAACCTGATACCTATAGAATAAATCTAGCATGCTAATTTAGTTTAACAAAAAAGATATCACAACATCTAAATGTCACCCTTTTTGAGCAACATCATGATGTGAAAAGAATTTATAATGAATAATTTTAATTTTTTTAAATATTTTCAATTAACTAAATGCAGGTTATCTTCAAAATCATCATATAGCATAGTGTAATGTCAGCAAATAAATAAGCTATTGAATTTGAATTGAAAATTTGTATTCTAATAGAATAATCTAAGCTGCAATTGAAATTGATCATAGACCAATATTATTTAAGAGCCTATATTATGAAAAGGCTATGAATATTGATGAGATATGTAATAGAAAGTTTTTTACTATAATAAAGTAATTTTCAATTTTGATCTTATGATGTAAGTTGAATGTGTTATAATACATATACAAGTACAAATACTTATTTTAAAAGAAAGTCATCTTGTAACATTGTTAAGCAAATTTTCTTGTATTGATAATTTCATTTTCTTTTGTTTTATACTATATATAAAACTTGGCATAAACTTCTTTAGTGATTTTGATTTTGGACGCAAAAAGAAACACATCTAAAATGTGATTTGAGAAAATTAATTTGGTTTGTACATTGAAACCATTTATTTCATTCTTTTTAGTTCTTGATTATTTTTATTATTTTATAATCAAATGTTCTTAAAGCAACTTTAACTTGTTTCATTCAAATTTAATGAACCAAGTTGTATTACTCATGATCTATAAATATATTGAACACATTAGAAAACTTGACCTTAAACTCATAATGCATCAACCTTTCACATTATGATGTATATAAATGGCATTTTGTGGGCTCACTTAATTGTAATGAGCAGGTAATGATAAATGAGATTTTGATAACTTCATTCAAGATGCAACAGTTGCCAATAAGATTTGATGAATGTCTTGAAAATGATTCTCTAATTTGCATGACAAGATTCAACTCAGATTAGCTCGCAAGAAACATTGCATTTGCCCAAAAGAGTTTTTGTCGCCTCAGAAAAATAATGCAAGTATAGGGTACCATGAGCTACACCTCAAACCATATATTAGATAAAAGAAACTCAATTTCCACTCTTGGTCATGATGACTAGGATTATTTGTCCTATGTAATTGGGCCTATTATATCGATTAATATATCTTGCATAATTCTATGAGTTACTAGATATAACATTTGTATTATTCCCAAAAAAATGTCTTGCTAATTAGCCTCCTAGCAAATAGGATGAAAATCCCTATACAAAGATGCAACAAATAAATTGTCGAAGTTAGAAGAATATTGGTGAGGTTAAATGAAAGAGACAGGGGATACTGATGAATGAATACATCAAAGAGTGGATGATTAAAAGGAAGATAAGAAAATATTGAGAAGGAGAGAATCCCTAAAAGGAATGCCAAAAGATATTTGAGTTCTCATATCTTCATTCTCCAATGATCAATTGCAAAACAAATCCTGTTTAAATGTAGATAATGAGGCTTCTTTAACCAAAATAAATAGCAAAATACTAAACTAGTTCCGAATGATATGAAACTTGAGCAATTAAGACTTAAAGTTAATAGCTTGAATTGAACAAGACTCAAAATTGATAATAACTGACACTGCATCAAAAGCTTTTCAAAAATGAAATAACGCTTTCAATTGTATGGGGCTCTTTGTCACTCAACGGATGAGATTGATTATTCTCTTTCACCCTATTCTCTCTTGCATCCTCCTGTTATGATTTTTTTTCTTGCCTAACCAGATATTGTACACAATGATCCAACATAAGAGTAATAACTACTTGAAACTACCTACGACATGATCTAGCGAATATGCCATAGTAAGAATATCTCACTGATCCTATCCAGCTTTGAAATTACAAAAAAGATAGCACTGTTCAGTAAGAACTAATATACTAATAAATGAAAAAGATAAAATAAAAAGCAACTTCCACCCGCTCCCCATTTAAAGCACAAGCAAACAACAAAACAAACGGTCTGCAATTTTCATTGGCTGTGTTAAATTCAAAATATTAACACAAAATTATGACAACCTGCAAGGTTTCTCAAAACTTTTTGTTATAATTAGATAACAAGTAAAAAAACATTATCAGTTACCTATAATTATTGAGCTGCAAGAGGACTCCCAAACCCAGCAACAATTGAAAACCAAGAAAGCTTAGCCCTTGGAAAGGTGTCAATTTGCCCGAGGCAACAGGCCTGCACTTTGTTCGCTCCACCTACACCAATGAAAAAGAATGAAATATTGGGAAATCAATAAGAAGTCAACAGGTTCTTTCTTCTAACCAATGACCGGGTACTAGTCAAAGGTAAAAATTATTCAGTGCTTGCTATTTTCATAATAAAATCAAATGATTCATTATCAATCAAAGCATCAAATGAAAAATCCTAACAAAAATAATTGGCATCAATTTGCCTGCGAGAGAGTGCACTTAGCGGCAAAAGATTTTATCAGCATCAGGACATGATAATTGGGTTATAGGCAACATGACTCAGTTATTTTAGAGGGGTACGATCCTAACAGAGCAGCCCACAGTTCAGCTTTCCATAAACTACGTCTCTAAATTTCTGGGAAGATTGATCTCAAACATATGGGAGCTTTATCCCTCCAAGTGAGCTGCTTTGCTATCAACGACTTTCCTCTTACCATTAAGAATAAGCTCTTGGTTCTGTATAACTCCAGCAACCACTCCAACAGGAATCAGGCACCTGTGCTTATCCTGGAACAGTATACTTTTGCTTTATTTTTAAAATGGAACTTGAATTTATCATAGGAAATTAGAGCGATCAAGAGAATTTTGGGCTCCTTCACACATTCCAATCTGCTTTCAAAATGTGTCTAAGCAAGTCCTACGTAATTAGAAGCAAAATTTTGCCAGCATTTCTTCTTTTAAGAGAATTGGTATGTTTCTTTCCTATTAAATTTCTTCAAATATTATTCCATTTATCCTTATTATTAAGATTCTTTCATGCTTAGAATTTGTTCTACACCTAGAAGAGCATCAGACAACCTCCCTTCTTATTCCCTTCTCAATGCAGGGTAGATCCTACTCCAGGTTCATTGGACCAGCCTTCATTCTACCATTAGGAGCTTCTAATTTATCCGAGTCATGACAACATTTGAAAATCAATTCATCTTAGCAGTAAGCTGCTAAGCTATCTGAAAATAAGCTACAAAAACTATCGGGAATAAGCTGCGAAACTAAGCTTCAACTGAACAACTATATTTTTTATGCTATGCAAATTGGATAGTGACCAACATTTCATAGCTTATAACTAGTTTCTTAACTTAAAAATATAATTTCACTACTAAAAAGCAAAACCTAAACTTGAACTAAATACTAAAATCATCAACACCAATTAATCTATCCAAAATTGAGAAAATTTTGCAACAAACTTGAACGTGGTTCAAGATTGCATATAAAATGCTTGAAAAAATAATGAAAAAGAAAAAAACTACATATTATATGTGCTCTAAGACTTAGAAATTTGAAAATTTGCTCATGTCTTTTCTATCATGCAAAAAAGGGTATAACAGCCAAATCTTTGGCATTATAAATTTAGTAACCAATTTGTGATACAAACAAAACCATCACCTGTTTTCAACACATGCATGGAATTCTAATAGCTTGCAAGTCTGACTGAAGTAGTATTTCTGTGTAATAATAGAGATATGGGTGATAGTTTTGCATATATCAATGTTTTAATGTTAGATATGTAAATAAGAAATTTAAGAGACTTGCATAGAACTCCCCTAAAAATTTGAAAGCTTCAATGGAAAGCACCTTAATATCAATGTCATGATCAAGAAGATCATTTATTGTGCAACCAGCACCTCGAAGAAGCACTGCGCCAAATCCAAACAATGCTAACATTTTCAAATTAGGTAGTTCTCCTGGGTTTGTAGCCAACGTGATGGACCTATCATCATTGAAGATAAAGTATTAGCATCACCCAACTAACAAAAACATTGCTTTTACTGAAAAATTGAGCGTAAGAGTTCAAAAATTTTACAACAACGGCAACCATGATAAACGGGAATTTTTAAACGTGACCTAGAGCTTAAAGTTACCTTCAGAAAGGTAGAATCTTTATTTTTTTATAAAGCCTTGAATTAACTGAAATAGTGGATGATGTTTCAATGCAGAAGAAACAACTAATTAAAAAGCAACAAACAGAACAGGTACATACTACAAAATCTTTAAAGGATGCCGAATAAATAAGTTTTAGCATCGATCAAAAAACATAACAGTAGCTAAAATTTCAAAAGCCAGTAGTGGCAATGTTCCCTATTGGACATGCATAGCAATAACACCATCACCACCAAACCTTAGTCCCACAGGTGGGGGCTACATGAATCATTTGTTTCCATTGTGCATGATTAAATATAAACCCCTCAAGTTCCAAATAAAGATCATTTCTAATGATTTCTCATATCTTTTTTAGTCTTCCTCTTGGCAAGATTTCATAAGCTCTAGTTTTTTACCAGGGTATCAAATGGATTAACATAAGAAATTTTAATTTTTTGTTGAAAGAATGAGTCATGGAAATTTTTGTCTAAAATGATGGAGTCTTGTGGATCATTAGACCAAAACAGTGATATATATAAGTGAAGATGAATAGCATAAATGAAGATTTTGCGTCTACATTACCATCATCAAGACCATTGTTTCTGCAATTGGCAGCAGATTAAAGATGATATATTATGTGGAATGATTAAGTTTGAAGGTTTTGAATAGCACCTTTTTTTAAGGTTTTGGCAAATCGCTTTGGAGGTGGAGCCATTATTTGGAAGTCACCAGAAAGTTTGGAAGCAATATTGGAATTATAATGGATAAATGAGTTGTTAGCTTTCATTATCCTGTGGATTTAGAATGGACAGTTTGTTAATTATAAATCTTTGGTAGCTTGCTGCCAAAGTGTAACGACCCAAAATCGTTACTTTGCGAATTAGGTCAATTTCCGACTCTGACATTAGAACCCGGGGAATTTCAATTTAAGGCAAACTAAACTACTAATAGATAGAAATAATTTTTAGATCAAAGTGCCCTAGTTTGGAAAAATCCTAATAACGGAAGTTCCCGTTTTATTTTTTTGAATTATTTAAATTCTAAAAATCAAAAACATTGAAATACATGTTCGAATTCATCGTTTTCAGTATCGACGTGTTAAGTATATTATTTAAAGGCCGCTCGAGAAGTTTCATCAAATTCTGAGCGCCGGTTTGATCGTGATTAATTTTTGAAATTTTAAACCTCAAAAATTAATATAAAATAAAATATTACTCCAAATCGAAAATTTTCAGCACGAGGGTGTTCATTATGTCATAACACGCCTCAGTGTCAAGCTTCGTTGTATTTGGACACCAAACAGCGGAAAAATGCAATTAATTTAAAGTTTAAGTTTCTTTCCATTTTCCTCTATTTTTTCCCTACGCCCCCCTTTAAAAATCGCAACTTGCGATTTTTTCTTCCGCCAAAAGGCAGAAGAAGCTTCCGCGCCAGGCTTCCGCCTGACACCTACGCCCCCCCTACGCCTGCTACCTGCGCTATTTTTGGCACAGGTTGGTTGGCCCTCTTGGCCGACCACCTCCATCCCTCCCCTCCTTATATAAACCCTCTCTCCCCCTCTCCCTCCCATCACAGCAGCTCCCATCTTCTCCCTTACAGCAGCCCTCTCCCCCTTTCCTTTCCTCAACCCCACAGCAGCAGCATCAGCCTCCGGCAGCCTGCCAACAGCCCTGCCGGCCAGCACCAGCCTGGCAGCCCCGCCAGCTAGCCAGCTCTTCCTTGTCGACTGACCAGCAGCAGCCCGGCAGCCCCGCCAGCCAGCTGGAGCCCTTGCCAGCCTCCGGCCACCCCGTTCCGGCTTCCTCCGTTTTTCAACGGTCCTAATCCTAAAGGTTTGAAGAGAAGTTAAGAGAAAGAGAAAGGGGGAAGAAAAGAGAAGTTATTTTGCTATTTTTTGTATATACTTAATAATATTTTTGAAGATAAGATTATGTCATCACATTAACATTATTGTCATTAATCAATAATGACAAACAATACAAATATTATAAAATGACTATTATTTCAATTTAAGCGTTTTTCATTTTGACCATCACTCCCATTATGTTCTTCTTTCATTCTTATATTATTATTATCATTGAAACAATGATAATAATAATATTATATCATTATAATCACTATCCTCAGTAATTTAATAGCGTTATAATAAACATTACTGCCATAGCAATATCTTAAAAAAATCGGACTTCAATCATTATGAGAAAGCTAAAGAAGGACAGAATCGAAGTAGTGATAAAGAAAAATGAATCCTAAAATATTCAATTAAAAAGCTAACTTAAAAATATCCAAACCCAAATGCAGATTGAGCGAACTGTCACTCATCCGAACTGTCGAACTTCTGAACTTAAAGAACAAAGGTACCCTGTACATGACAAATATTACATTTTGCACTTTTACTGCTGCTTAACTTCGCGTATTTGCTTTGAGCCAAATTCATTTGAAGCTTGGTTGGTTGTTAGAAACCAACATCCTTTTTATTAGGGGGTTATTGAAAAATGACATCAGTAACATTAATACTTGGTTGGTTGTTAAAAACCAACATCCTTTTCATTCGGGATTGTTGCTGGAAAAATGACACCAGTAATATTCGGGGTTGTTATTGGAAAATGACATCAATAACATTCAGGGTTGTTATTAGAAAATGACATCAATAACATTCGAAATTGTTACTGGAAATGACATCAATAACATTCGGGGTTATTATTGAAAAATGACATCAATAACATTCGGGGTTGTTACTGGAAAATGACATCAGTAATCTTTATTGATAAATAATTGTTGCAAGAAATTGCTTATTTTGCGCTATTGCCTTATTTTCTCCTGCATTTTATTTCCGTCTTACTTTTGCTAATCGCATTATTTAAAATGTAAATGTTATTGTGTACTGCGGTACTTAAAGTATTCTCTAATTACTGGGAATTCAAATCCCGGTATAATTTTCTATACAATACCAGGTCAGGTGCTCCTAGTGGGATTACACGCAAGAACCATAATGCTTAAAAAGTTCAACTGCCGATAAGATCCACGGTGCTATTTTTTTGCTTGTTTATCTTTTATCTTTTCTTTATTTTTACTTTGTACGAGTGTTGAAAAGACTTTATAAAGTGAACATTGAAATAAATAAATATTATCTTTTGGCATTTGTATGTGTATGCCATTTTTCTCTCAAGTTACTCAATATGATCCTGTGGTAAGTGAACGTCCGATGTCGGAACAGTTTCCGCTGAACCGGCATCGGGGCCATCACACAAAGCTATTCAAATACAGCATATCAATGGGAACATGCAGGATTATGTCACGGAATTTATTTTGTCCGACATTTTAGAGCTGTCATTATAATAGCGTGTCATAAGCATATGTTCTCAAACAATTACAAGCATCTGTCATACAATCTAACCTAATATAATGAATAGCTGTTAATGTTTCTTTATTTTAAGAAATAATGCCCACTAAGAGGCTGTTAAGTTTAGGTTAGCTTAGCTTAGCCTAATAAATTAAGTTGATCTAAGTTGTTAAGCTAAAAAAGTTAACTCCTAAAATAACTCAAGCTTATTATGCTGAAAACTGTTTAATTCAACTTCAAGAAAATTAATTAAGTTTCAAAATATAATTAATTAATCAGCATACTAATATGATTGCCAAATTAAAATTAATATAATTAAAATAGTTGAGAAACTAAATACATTTAATCATTAAAATAATTATAAACAGTTAATAAAAATTAAATAAATTAATTGAGCATATACAATTATATAACTATCACAATTAGTTTAATATCATAATTAATTATAAGTACCATAAACCCTAATTAATGTAAGTAATTAATAATTTAAAATATATAACTAATGTAATTAATTAATAAGTAAATATCTATATTGGTTTATTAATTATATTTAAATAGATATTTATTTAATTAATCTAAGTAATTCATAATAATAACTTAATAATTATTCATTTAATTAACCAATTATTAATGTAATTAATCAATTCATAGCATAATTACTTAACATAATTAACATAATTATATGTAATTATTTTATTAATCAATTAATACATTAATTAACATAACCAATTATATGATTAAATTTTTTAATTAATGTAATTATTTATTTATTTAATAGAATTAATTAGATAATGTAATTTCATAATTAGTGCATCTTAACATATTTAGTTAATTAGGAAACTAATAGAATGATTAATTAATACATAAAAGTAATTTAGCTAATCATAATAAATATCTAGCTAATTTAACTTAGATTATAACTATTTAGCCTAGGCTAAAGTAAAGCTAATGCTAAACAACAGTAAACCAAACTGCAACAATAAATATTTAGGATTAAGTTAAAAGCTAATATAAAAAAACTAAACATGGAATAAATGTTGTAGTACAACACCAACAAGTTAAGAAAGTAGACTCAAAAAGAACATATGTTATGTCCTCACTGGACCAATTCTATCATCCTCCAAAAGTATAATGGAAGGTCGTGATTTAAGAATAAAATATCCTGCCAACAATATAAAATTCATTTTAAACTTTGAATCTTAAACGCAAATCTTGCAGTAATTAATAAGGTGTAGAGCACTCATAAAATCATATTTAAATTTCCTACCAAAGTTCAAATTCAGGCATAAATTAACTAGTTTGAATATAAATTACAAAATAAATAGTTTGACAATTGAATACATGGTTAATTGGTAATAACACAGTGCTTTTGAAGATCAAAAATAACCCCAAAACCAAGTAGTTAACCCCTAAATATAGCATATTAGATTTAAATAAGAATTAATTGTTTTTAATTAATTATCCCTCCAAGTTTTTATTTAAGAAGATAAAGTGATGATAATATATTTGGAAATTGGAGCATATTAAATTAATTAGATTTTCTTTCAAGTACATAGCACCCAAAATTTTTATAATATACAAATGCAACACCCAACCTTTCATTGTTAGAACACTAACATTTTATGTCATAAGGTGTTTAGAATCTAATATTTGTATATAACTAAGAAAGTTCTTAAATAGATGAAATGATAGTGCTTTATTTAAGAATATAAGAGACTGGTTATTAGATATGTAAATTATAAAGATTTGGGCATTGTGTATATAAAAAACTCTTAAATAAAATAGAATGAAATTTGATTAACCTTTTGGCAATCTTCTTTTTTTCTTTCCTCTCTTTGAAAAGGCTAATGAGGGATTTACCCTTCTGCCCTCTTCTCCTTACTTCTTAGCATTCTCTCTTCTCAACCTTTCCTCCTATGCTTCTTAAACACATACACCACCATACACAATATCTTCCTCTTACTTTCTGTTCTTGCCTTCAATTATCGTTTCTAGAACTCACAGACACCTGCAAGTTATAATCCCACTCCCTTCTTCCAATATCATAATTAATTGATTCTTTTGTGTTATCTTATTATCCCTAGCCATGTACTCAACGTCCTTTGTGATGGCGCCCATATTAGGTTAGTAACAATCAATCTAACATAGGTGCATCTTTTCGCATGATCATATTGATGGTTAAGTAAAATATCATTTAAACAACATCCAAAGTTATACAAGAAATAAAAAATATCATTCATTCAATTTAACATTAATTTATCTAGAATACTACATATTTGATAGCACACAAAAATAAATGTTTGTCTCTTGAAGTAAAAGCTAGGCTTTATTCTGAGCCACAATTCATTTTAATATCTTTAAGTTATCTCAACCTCCTCCAGCTGTATTCGGTCTGGCATTATAAAAATAATACTTTAGTGCACATTCTAAGCACAAAAAATATTAAATAATATACATTTAAGAGATGATAATTCAACAAAACTAATGTTGAATAAAAATTATTACATTTACTAATGCCAATAGATTCTATTAGATATGACCATTTCACCTCTCTTATATTCCATCCTTAATTAGAATCCAACAGTAGATTGGAGCATAACTTTTGCAGCTTAATTAAGGAATAGAAACATGAGAGGTTAGGTTATCAATCAAGATGGTAGCTAGCTGACAATAGCATCAGCTCATTGCTTTCACAATTTCACCATTTTTTTAAAATGGTCAACAATTATATGAAATTGACATATGATCTAAATTGAGATTACATCAACCTAGTCCAGCAAGGTCCTGAATTGAGATTTGATTGGTAAACTTCTACCACAAGTTTTGATTTCAAAATTTAAAATGAATAACACCTCTTTGCCTAAAATAATAATTGCAATAAGTAAAATAAAGAAGATCTCAATTATGCTTGACTGCTCCCTATCTTATCTAATGATGTCAGATTCCATATAAAATCAACAACTATGGACAAATAAATTCATTCATGATGAGCTTTTTGATCCAATTGTTAACTAGAAAATTTAATTGAGATTTCAATAATTCTAAGTTTCTCACATATATCTTTATTATAAACTATTGTTAATATAATTTGCTAGTTTGATTTGAGGTATTACTAACTCACCTTTAAGATTCTATCTTATATCAAAAGAATCGATGCAGTGGAAGATTCATACCTTTGAGACCGAGCGCAGAGAAAGAAGAATCAAGCGAAAGAGAAGGAAGTCGCGCTGGAGGAGCGGTAGTCAGCTTCTCAATCGATCGTCTGCGCCTCTATTGCAGTCCTCCGATCGTTTCCGTCGTCTTAGGCGAGCGTCGTGGGTTGACGAGAGATCGGGAGGAGTGCCTAGGGGTCGAGGCTCTCCCGAGTTGTTGCAGTTTGAAGAAAGAAGGGCGAGTAGAGGGAAGCTTGTTGTGAGGGGTCGTTGGTTCTGCGAAGGTTTAATAGGACGTGCGTACGTAACACACGTCCGTTTCTTGCGCTATTAGGGTGCGTAAGTTACGGATCGGCAGTGCGACTAGTCGATTCCTACTCTCGAAACCGTCGACAATCCAGCGTCGATTATGAAACTCGAAGGTCTGCTCAATTGCGTTCCGCCATCCTTTTCTGATAGAACCGTAGGCTTTAATTGCCGACGGTTTCTGAAATTTCCATTTTGTCTTAATTTAAGGAGGTAAGGAATTTTGAAATACTTTACTAATCTGCATTTAATTTCGAAGTTAATGGCAAAGCTTAAAATTTCATTTTAGCATTATTTGGCTTTGGAAAAAAAACTTCCCCAATTTAATTAATATGTAACAAAAATTCGACGAAAAACTGATTTTAGCGGGAATTTTAACAAAAAACAAAAATTTGACCTAGGGTCATTAAATCCTTCCTCGTTTTCATTATTTCCTCCACTTCATTCTTAGAGCAAGACAATTGCAGGCTATTAGTTTTACAAAACAAAGGTCATCGTTTCTCCAATAATCACAGGCGTAGCCAAATAGTGGTAGAATTGTTGTCTGTAATTCCTGGAAGTTCCCATTACAACATCAAGCTTCTCCAACAACAACCAACCTACAATTTCAGCTAAAACCTTTTTACATGATTAGCCTTACATTATACAATTCTTATGAAACATAAAAACTGAGATTATGTCCAGAAATCAGTTAAAATGGATAACAACTCACTGTTAATATCTTGGATTTTCTAAACCTTATCCATAGATTCCAAAAGTCATCTCTATATCAAATATGCAACTCTCCTGTATATTATTAGCCATTAATATTATGCCATCAAACTCAAACATTAAGGATGAATGATTTCTTTAAGTTAGTGTTTCCACCTCAGCTGCTAAAACCAAAACTACATCAATTGCTTAACCCATTGACCCAAGAAAGGCCCTCATCTCATCCTGGATCACCAAACCTCCATGGGCATCAGAAATGAGTCTCAATAGACAGCATCAAATTTAGCTTTCAACCATCTATGGGGAGGTGGAAGCACCATAGAGATTAATGTCATTTGGGATCAATGCCAAAGTGTTTCAGTTACCCAAAGTAAAGCAAACCAATACGTGTGACTGCAATGAGAATAATTGCAGCACAAATGGTAGGTGTCCATACGGTCTCCCATGTTTCTTTGGCAGTTTATTTTTCCAAGCTTGATAGATGATATAACTTCGAACTTGGATTGCAAATGCATGCATATATCTCACCCCACTCTCAAGAAATGCTATGACCTTGCAATTCATAATATTAATTGTGGGATGTGCCATTGTTATATAGTTGATGTCTTACCATCACCGTGAAGGGGCATGTAGATTCAAGATGGTCATGATCTCCCATGCATGTGCCATGTGACCATGCTTTGTTATAGCCTATGCCAGTGTAGCCATATATTAGTAGGATAATGTTTCTTGCAAATGCTGTTCAATTCGTAACTCCCATATACATGCATACTTCCAATTTTGTTCTTCAAGGCATACATCCTATACTACTCATGAAGCCGTACTATCACTATTAGAGCTCCACTGAATTGTGTTGCAATTTCACCTATGATTTGAGGGATCAAGATCAATGTTGAAAAATGTGAAAGTGGGAGCAATAGTCCCAAATCCAAACAATTAACCTCCAAAATTTTGATTTTAATTCCATTGCCAATAGCCATTGTGGTATAATCACAGCAACTTTGCACCTGCATAAATAATCTTCTATCATTGAATCCTTATGCCATATTGTGAAAATCTCCATTCTAAATGCATACTTTGGCTCAGTGCAATTAACCCAAAACAGAACTTCTCAGTTGAGGAACTTAAGTGTCATGTTAACATATCCTCCACGCTTTAAGATTCCACGCTCCCAACCCACCAATTGCCTTTAGATAGCACATTTCACACCATGCAATATAGTGCATTCATTTATCTAAAATGCCCTTCTATAAGAAGTCACAAGTAATTTTCTCCATTAAAGACTCCAGTCCAAAATAAATGAAAGACGCATAGCATATAAGAGGAATAACACTGTTGACTGCATTAATTAAACAGAGCCTTCCTATCATGGATGAAGGATGAACCTCTCTCACAGATGCATTTAAGCTTGCATGCTCGAGTAGCAAAATGTGGTTCATCTAGTAAAGCCCAACTTTTGAGCTAATCTTTGTTACTTTGCCATCAGTGTGTTGCAGTTAAAGAGGATTCGTGATTCCTGTTTCGACGGTTTGTCCAATCCATAATAATTCTTTGGTATATCCTCGATGAGATGAACTGCCTTATCTATACATCTAGCAAAAAGCATAAATCATCAGTATAAAGTAATGCATGCAACGTGATTAATCCTGTTCCGTCAATGCAAAGTCCCAACAGAATCTCATAGCCTAATTTATGAAGGCATATCGCAAACAACAAATCAGAGCAAAAAATAAAAACATAAGGGCAATGGCAGCACTATCAAAAGCCCGTGTAATCATTAATCCACTAGAAAAGCTTCCTATTAACTAAAATGCCAAAGCAAAAATTAGCCACACTAAATGTTCTCCTTATCCATCGCAATAGAAACATGAACTCCTCAAGAATATTCTGCATGCAATCACATTCCATCTTGTTATGTGCTACTTCATATCTATTTTGATTGTAGTATTACTTTATGCATTGAGGAATAATAAAATCTTAATAAGATTTTCTGAGCTGTAATCAGTTATCTCCAATCTCCTTAGTGCACAGATGCACTTTGTTTGCTCAAAATTATGCTTGGGACGATTAGCTTAAGCACGTTCATCATCAACTCAATAGTTATCTTAAACACCGCTGTACATAAACTATTTGGACAAAAGCTAGTCGTTAAGGACGCACATAGCACCTTCAAAACGAGTACAAAAAGCACAATTCCAACTTTACAACATATGACCTATCCAAAAATCTTCTGTGCTAAATTGATTGTTGTTTGCAACTATTAGCCAATAGCCCTTGGAAGGATAATTAATTCCATCCACCCAAGGGGACTTGTTACTTAATAGCTTTAGTGCAGCACATCTATCTGCTCAATCATTAATGGGTAATCATGAAATTCTACTTCCTGCTGGGATAGACATTGGTCACACTGATGCACAATTGAGCATCTTATTTAGCACTAAGAAATGTTGCGAGCAACTATAGATTTTTTCAATAATAATTATCTCGACATCCTTGTGAAATGATTGAATAGAACTCGATCTCTATCTCAGCATCGCAAACACATTAAGAATGTTGTATTCAGTACCCTTTAATAAGCCATTTTGCTTTGGCTGCTGCCTCCACCACACAAAAAATGCAAATTTAGATTGGATGTAATTCGGCCAAGTTATTTCAGGAATCACTATACTAAGACTCACAGAAATCACTAGATGTTATTTGCTCTCTCGTTCTTTGATTTTGGTTTCAATCTCCTTTTATTTTCTTATGGAGTCAATCAACATGTCTTGACTTCATCTCTATTGTTCTATAGCAAAATGTGTCAACTTATGCCTGAGGATCAAAGGAAGATGATAATAGCATATATTCCACACTTCTTTTATAATGCAGAATGACTGAGGGTATGTAAACCTTGACAATCTATGATGAGTCGTGATTCCTGAGCATTCCATATAGTCTATGCACGATCATATGATGATAATACCAAACCTGCTCGTCGACTATACGCAAAATCTCTAATAACTTCCTAAAAGATAATTCGTGCCTTTTAGATCAAAGATCACAACCCTTGTTTCAAGAAAAGAAACAAGGCCTACCTTATGGGTTTAGAAAAGAAACAGACAATGGTTTGATGTTGCAAATTTCCTCGTCCTGCGACAAGTCCAAATTAAGTTCCAATCAAGAGAGTCATCCTCGTTGATACTTCTACCACTATTGCTTCCACTTTTTTTTCCTGAACATCAATATCACAGCTTTGGTCTAGCATTGTGCACTGTTGAGTAATAAGTCTGCCCTCAGATGCATGGGCTGTGTAATGGTATTGGTTGAGTCCATGCTAAATATCATTGGGAGAAGAGGCTATCATGCTTGCAATACTGAAATACCTGATATAAGCACTCATATTGTTGATCCATCTTTGTCCATCTTACTTGTGCTGCTCTAAAGCTAAGCTTGCAAAGGAATAGAATCGAGACCACCCTTCTCGCTAGCGTTTATTCTCCAACTAGCACCTATTGGAGGGCATCATTATGCCTCATCAGTTCAATTATTGCCTAACTGTGTAGTTATTTGAGACATAAACAAGGCACCACCTAATCCACTGCTTTGGTCAATATTGTTCCTGTGCTTGGGCACCTTCGTTGCCTCTTTGAGCTTATTTTGTCATTAAACAATGGTTCAAGGACTAATTTGTGTACCTTTGCACATAAAGGTGCCATACTTTTGTCAGTGCTAGTCATTGTTGTTAAACCTAAAAGTACCATGTTGTTTTGAGCCACAACATCTAAATCAAGATTAATTGGGCTCCTCATTACAGCCATCAATTTACTGGAGTTTTCCCTTTGATGCCATTGACTGCTTATATGTTGAGAATAACTGTTAGGAAACCTTAGCAACATGCATCTTTTTTGTGCCAGACTATGCCATGCTTATAGTATGCATCATTAAATCATCATAGCACACCAAGTGAGTTAACACAGCTTGGGTGCCCCTCAATACCAAACTCTTGGGCAAATTCACTTGCACATAGTCTTGCATTTGAACCTCAGTACTGTGAGGACCCGATGCCGGGTCAGCGAGAGCTAATCCAGCACCGGTTTGCTTGTGGAATAGTAATAGCAACAACAAGTCCTCTAGCCGCAGGATCATATTGAGTAGTTTAAGAGACAAATATATAGACCTCAAACATAACTCATTTATTCATTAATTCAGGAGTCTTGAGTACATAGATTAAAATAAAAGAAAAATTACAGACTTTTTAAAAGTAGATAGAGTCAAAAAGAAAGCGGTGGATCAGCAGGTAGCAGTATCAGCACTGTTCGGTTCTTTAGCACCTTTCCTCTAGGATGAACTCCTGATCTGGGCACGTTTCAAAAGTGCAGGCATTCGAAAACCAGTTAGTTGTGAAACTAAGTACTGATAGATGTCATCTTTACAAATGTTAAATAATAAGCAAAATAATTAATATTTGACAGGAAATAAAAGTTGTACAAACTTATCCCTGCAAACCTGTTTCAATTGCACTTGAAACTTAGCATATAAATAATTGCAGTCACAAAAATAGATACAGAATTTTTAGCGCTTGATATCTGAGGCAAAATATGATTTTGTTGGGCAAATACAAAATCGAGGAAAAGGGGGTTCACTTTTGTGTTACATATCCCAACTTCCATCTATACCTGCCCCCTCAAAGGCTTATCAGTATAGGCTCCTTATGACTCCCGATGTCGGACAGCCCCGTCTTAGAAGTTGTCTGATCAAACAAAAAGTATAAAGCAACATGGAACCCTTGCTTCTCACTTATCCAAACTTATTCATATATCATTTTATGTGACTTTAAAAAGCACTTTTATCAAATTTGTTCGATGCTGAGCAGAAAATCATATTTAAACAGAAGTAATAAAAGACATCTGGTATCTTGTTCAAAAGTTCAACAGTTCGACAGTTCAACAGTTCGGATGAGTGATAGTTCGCTCATTCTGCATTTTAGGTTTATGATATTTTTAAATTAGCTCTCAGCTAATATTTTTAGGAGTAACATTTATTATCATTTCGATTATATTCTTCTTTCCCATTCTCATAATGATTGAAATCTGATCTTTAAGATACTGCAATGACAGTAATATTTATAGCATTTGTTAAGTCGCTACGGATAGAATCACATTATTATTATCATTATTTTAATGATAATAATAATATTAGAAAGAAAGAACATAAAAGAAATAACTGTCAAAAAGAAGATGCTTGAACTGAAATTATAGTTATTTTATAATATATATATATAGTTTTCATTATTAATTAATGAAAACCATATTAATATGAATAACAATATTATATCTTCATTATTATCATAATAATAAGTATTAAGTAGGTATAAATTAAAAGAACTTAAAAATTTCACCTCTTTTCTCTTCTCTTTTCTATTTTTTAAACTTATCAACTTATCTTAAAATTAGGATTGCCAGAAAGCGGAGGGAGGCCGGAGCGGGGTGGCCGGACGGCTGGCCGGGGGCTGCAGCAAGCTGGCAGCGGCCGAAGAGGGCTGCCGAGTGGCTGACTGCCGCTGGAGGGCTGGCCGGGGCTGCTGGGAGGGATGGGCTGATGAGGGGCGGCTGCCGTGGAAGGGGGCTGCTGCTGGGCTGCTGTGAGGGGGAGGAGCTGCAGGAGGGGAGGAGGGGCTGCAGGAGGGGGAGGAGAGGGTTTGTGTGAGGGTGGAGAAGGAAGGGGGGAGGGGCTTATGTAGAGGCGAGGGCTGCTGGTGGGGGTCGGCTAGGTGGGCCGACCAGCCTGCGCCAAAAACGGCGCAGGCAACCCTTTTCTGGCGCGGAAGCTTCCGCGCCAGGCGCTGTCTACGCGCGTCGCGGAAGGCAGCGACTAACGGGGGGAAGAAATAGGGAATATGAAAATTTAAAAAAAAATATACTTAAAATTAAATTATTCTCATTTTTCCGTCGTTCGGCGTCCAAATTCAATGAAACTTGGCACCGAGGTGTGTTACGACATGACGAACACCCTCGCGCCGAAAATTTTCGATTCGGACAATTATTTTATTTTTAATTATTTTCTGAAGTTCGAAAACTTCAGAAATTAACCACAATAAATCTGGCGCTCAGAATTTCATGAAATTTTTCAAGCAGCCTTTAAATAATATACTTAACACAACGACACTGAAATCGATGAATTCTGACATGTATTTCAATGTTTTGATTTTTAGGATTTAAATAATTCCGAAAATAAAGCAGGAGCTTCCGTTGTTCGGATTTCTCCCAAACTATGGCACTTTGATCTTAAAAAATTATTCTTATCTAAGGGTATTTTTTTGTTTGCCCTAGTTTGAAATTCCTCGGAGTTTTGATGTCTGAAGTGGGCTCTGACCTAATTTTGAAAAATAACGACATTGGGTCATTACAAACTCCCATACTTAAAAATGATGTCATCCTCGACATCAAGAATAAAACAAATAATGACTTAGAGGGAGCTTTGAGGTACCTTAATTCAGAAATAGCTCTGGATACTTTCTTCGCATATCGACTTCTCTTTCCCATGTGGCTTCTTTCGCAGTATGGTTATGCCATTGGATTTTGATCATCGGGATCGTTCTGCTTCTTAACTTTCTGCGGTCTTTCTCAATAATTTTAAGAGGTTTTTCAATATAAGTCAAATCAGGTTGAATTTCAACTGTTGAGTCTGAAATTTGCTGAGTGGATTCCTGGAGGCATCTGCGGAGTGTTGAAACGTGGAATACGTTGTGCACGGTTGTAAATCTTTCAGGAAGTTTAAGTTTATAAGCCGAACTTCCAATTTTTGCAATTACTTCGAAGGATCCAATATATCTGGGACTCAACTTCTCAGTCACTCCAAAATGATGAATTCCCTTCATAGGGCTAACCTTTAGATACGCCCGATCACCAATGTGAAATTCTTGCCTCCGGTGTCTTGCGTCGAAGTATTTCTTTTGTCGGTCCTGGGCTGCCACAATTCTGCTCTTGATTAGCCTTATCTTTTTGTTTGTTTCTTCAATTAACTCAGATCCGTAAATTTGTACATCTCCAACTTGTGTCCAGGCTAGAGGAATAATGCACTTTCTCCCATATAAGGCTTCATAAGGGGCCATTCCAATGCTTGACTGGTGACTATTATTATAAGTAAATTCTACAAGTGGGAGGTGTTTCTCCCAATTTCCACCAAAGTCTAACAAGCATAAACGTAAGAGATCCTCGAGTATTTGATTGACTCTCTCAGTTTGCTCGTCCGTTTGAGGGTGGAAGGCCGTGCTCATGGCTAAGATGGTTCCCAAATCTTTGTGTACTGCTTGCCAAAATCGAGAAGTAAATCTGTCATCTCTATCTGAGATTATAGTCTTAGGAATTCCATGCAACTTGACGATCTCCCTAATATATAATCTTGTCAGTTTCTCCACGGAGTCTGTTTGCTTTATTGGGATAAAGTGGGCTGACTTTGTTAATCTGTCAACTATGACCCAAATGGCATCTGCTCCTGATTTTCCTTTTGGCAGACCCATTACGAAATCCATAGAGATGTCTGACCATTTCCACTCTGGGATTTCTAGTGGGTGCAAGAGTCCACCAGGTCGTTGGTGCTCTGCTTTGACTAGGCTACAAACATGACACTTAGCCACAAATTCAGCTATCTCTCTTTTGAGTCCAGGCCACCAGAAGGCTATCTTTAGATCTTGATACATTTTGTTGCTTCCGGGGTGTACTGTATAGCCTGAGTTGTGGGCTTCCTTTAATATCTGATTTCGAATGTGCAAATTATTCGGGACCCAGATTCTATTACCATTATAAATATGAATTCCTTTTCGCAACTGCAACTCTGTTCTGCGGCCATCTTCTATTTCTGCTTTTAGCTTGTGGTATTCCTTGCTGACTTTTTGAGCGTCCAAAATGCTTTGTACGAGGGTAGGTCCTGCAGTATTGACATTAAGCAATTCATTTAACTGGTCTTTAATAATGGGTCTTATATTAAGCTTCTGGAATTCTTCTTCAAATGAACTTGCTAAGATTAAAGTACTCAATATTTCCTTTCTACTCAAAGCATCTGCGACCAAGTTAACTTTACCAGGATGATATTGAATATCCATATCATAGTCGCTGAGTAGTTCTAACCATCTCCTTTGATGACAGTTTAGCTCTTTCTGCGTGAAGATGTATTTTAAACTCTGATGGTCTATAAAGATCTCGCACTTTACTCCATAAAGATAGTGCCTCCAAATTTTTAAGGCAAAGACAATTGCGACTAGCTCTAAATCATGAACAGGGTAGTTCTTTTCGTGAGTCTTCAATTGCCTTAAAGCGTAAGCAATGACATGGTTGTCCTGCATGAGGACACACCCTAGTCCTGTTAAAGAAGCATCCGTGTAAACCTTGTAGTTCTTCCCTTCTTGAGGTAGGATCAGGACAGGTGCAGTAGTGAGGGCTTGCTTTAATATTAGAAATGATTCTTCACAATCCTGACTCCATACAAATGGTGTTGCCTTTTGAGTCAGTTGAGTTAATGGCTTGGCCAGATTTGAGAATCCTTTGACAAACTTTCGATAATATCCTGCAAGTCCTAAGAAGCTGCGAATTTCAGACACGGATGATGGTTGGGGCCAATCTTGTATGATACTGATCTTTCTTTGGTCTACTTTGATTTCTTCAGCATTTACTACATGCCCTAAAAATGCTATTGAGTCCAACCAAAACTCACATTTTGAGTACTTGGCAAATAATTGATGCTCCCTAAAAGTTCCCAATACAGCTTTCAAATGAATCTCATGATCCTCCATAGACTTGGAATAAATTAAGATATCGTCGATGAAGACTATCACAAATTTATCGAGGAAGGGCCAGAGTATTCTTTGCATTAAATCCATGAAGATAGAAGGAGCGTTTGTGAGTCCAAATGACATGACTAAGAACTCATAATGTCCGAAGCGAGTTCTAAATGCAGTCTTGGGGAAGTCTTCTTCATTGACTCGCATCTGGTGGTATCCAAACCTTAAATCGATCTTGGAAAATATTTTGGCTCCAGCTAGTTGATCAAAGAGGTCATCGATGCGGGGTAGAGGATATTTATTTTTCACTGTTACCTTGTTGAGGTCTCTATAATCTATGCACATACGCATAGATCCATCCTTCTTTTTCACAAAGAGTACTGGGGCTCCCCAGGGGGACATACTTTGCCGAATCAATCCCTTGCTGGTTAGCTCTTGAAGTTGCTGGTCTAGTTCCTGGAGCTCTTTTGGTGCCATACGGTATGGTGATTTGGACTTTGGTTGGGTTCCTGGAACTAGTTCTATTGAGAACCCGATTTCTCTTACGGGTGGTAGCCCAGATAAATTTTCTGGGAATACATCTTCAAAATCTCGAACGATGTGCGTTTCTGATAAAGGCATAACTTCCTTACTTTCTCCCATCATAGTTACTAAGTATACGCTGCATCCTTTCTAAATCAATTTTCTTGCTTTTATTGGGTTAATTAGAGAAGCTAACAGGCTTTGTCTTCCTATAAATACTGTTGATATTTTGCTGCTTTTGATTGTGATCTTTTTCTTCTGGCAGTTGATTATTATATCATGATTGCCTAACCAATCCATCCCTAGAATAATATCAAAGTTGGTGATTGGTAGAATGACTAACGTAGCCTTGAATAATTTGCCTTTAATGGGAATATTAAAAATACAGAATTTTTAGTGTTGTTGCCAAATTGAAGGATGGTAGTTCTAGAGTGGTTGCAAGTTTTTCCGATATGAAAGAGTGGCTTGCCCTCGTATCAAATAAGGTGTCACATGATACGCTATTAATGAATATTGTGCCTAAATATGAATTATGAGCATTTTGAACTAATATAAGTGCAAAAGAGAAAAAGAACGAGAAAAAAAAAATGAAATACCTAATACTACATCATTGTCTCCAGGTGCTAAGATTGGAGTGAGCGTGTAAATTCTTGCGGGAGCAGAGTTACGAGGTGCGGGTCCTTTTCTTTGGTTGGATGCTGATGAAGTTGGTGGTCTTGGGGCGTTGGCTGGTTCTGGGGCAGCTCCTCTTGTTTGGGCATGAAACGAGGTTACAGAAGGTGTGGTGTTTGTGCCTCTTATGATGGTTACTCCATCTATCGTTCTTACGGATCGACAATCCCGAATTTGGTGGTCGGGCTTGCCGCATTGATAACACCTTCTGCCATCGTGGTAGCACTTGCCGTAGGGATGATGTCTCCGGCAATCTCCTCTCATACCTTGTCCGAAATTCTCAAAAGTTAGCTGAAATATTTTGGCAGGTGGGTTGTGTTGTTGTCTTTTGAATGTTCCTTGGTCCTTTATAGGATGATCCTGCCTCTTCCCTTGACCCGTATTGCTAGAAGGCTTACTATTCTCTTCGTGCTCCATGATTAAAGCGCATTCTAAAAGTTCAAAGAAACGAGCATGTCTCAATGGAAGCAGGCTCCAACGAAAGGTGTCTTTCATCCCTTGATAGAAAGCGGTTGCACCTTGCTTTTTCTGTACTTATCAGGTTCTGAGCATACCTTGACAGTCTAGTGAACTCGGCTCATAGCTGGCCACGGAGTTGCTACCCTGAACCAATTTCATGAATTGGTTCTCCATAATGCTTTGGGCAGCTTGCGGGACATACTTGGCTCGGAAAGCTTCTGAAAATGCTTCCCAACTTATGTTCTCCAATTCTATGTTAGTGAAATCGGTGTTAAACGACAGATTCCCACCAACGGTCAGCTTCGCCTTTAAATAGGTAACGAGTCACACGTACAGCTTTTTCACTTGGACACTCCATACTTTCTAGTATCTTTTCTATCTCTCTCAGCCAGTCTTCTGCTTCCATAGGACAAGTAGTCCCATGAAATACTGGTAGATTTAATTTGAGAAAAGATTGGAGGACTCCCTCAAAACAATGCTTTTGAGGTGATTGAACGAAATTTGCTAAAGCAGCTTTCTTTTTATTTGCTAGGAGCTCTAAGACAGCTTCCATGAAGCGGTCATTGGTACTTCCTGAAACTTCTAAAGATATAGGTGCCTTAATTGGGGTTTCTGATGGTGTGCTAAAAAATCCTTCATCCGAATCCATCTTTTTGCCTAAAGGTTGAAAGCTTCAGTTACTTAGATTTATGCTATCCTTCTCTATTCTCAAGTGAATTATAATTTTTGACTTTTATATATTATCTATTAAGCTTAAACTCAATCATGCTCTGATACCAACTGTGAGGACCCGATGCCGGGTCAGCGAGAGCTAATCCAGCACCGGTTTGCTTATGGAATAGTAATAGCAACAACAACAAGCAACGACAAGTCCTCTAGTCGCAGGATCATATTGAGTAGTTTAAGAGACAAATATATAGACATCAAACATAACTCATTTATTCATTAATTCACAAGTCTTGAGTACATAGATTAAAATAAAAGAAAAATTACAGACTTTTTAAAAATAGATAGAGTCAAAAAAAAAGCGGTGGATCAGCAGGTAACAGTATCAGCACTGCTCGGTTCTTTAGCACCTTTCCTCTAAGATGAACTCCTGATCTGGGCACGTTTCAAAAGTGCAGGCATTCGAAAACCAGTTAGTTGTGAAACTAAGTACTGATAGATATCATCCTTACAAATGTTAAATAATAAGCAAAATAATCAAATATTTGACAGGAAATAAAAGTTGTACAAACTTATCCCTACAAACCTGTTTCAATTGCACTTGAAACTTAGCATATAAATAATTGCAATCACAAAAATAAATACAGAATTTTTAGCGCTTGATATCTGAGGCAAAATATGATTTTGTTGGGCAAATACAAAATCGAGGAAAAGGGGGGTTCATTTTTGTGTTACATATCTCAACTTCCATCTATACCTGCCCCCTCAAAGGCTTATCAGTATAGGCTCCTTATGACTCCCGATGTCGGACAGCCCCGTCCTAGCAGTTGTCTGATCAAACAAAAAGTATAAAGCAACATGGAACCCTTGCTTCTCACTTATCCAAACTTATTCATATATCATTTTATGTGACTTTAAAAAGCACTTTTATCAAATTTGTGCGATATTGAGCAGAAAATCATATTTAAACAGAAGTAATAAAAGACATCTGGTACCTTGTTCAAAAGTTCAACAGTTCGACAGTTCATCAGTTCGGATGAGTGACAGTTCGCTCATTCTGCATTTTAGGTTTATGATATTTTTAAATTAGCTCTCAGCTAATATTTTTAGGAGTAACATTTATTATCATTTCGATTATATTCTTCTTTCCCATTCTCATAATAATTGAAATCTAATTTTTAAGATACTGCGATGACAGTAATATTTATAGCGTTTATTAAGTCGCTACGGATAGAATCACATTATTATTATCATTATTTTAATGATAATAATAATATTAGAAAGAAAGAACATAAAAGAAATAACTGTCAAAAAGAAGATGCTTGAACTGAAATTATAGTTATTTTATAACATATATATAATTTTCATTATTAATTAATGAAAACCATATTAATGTGAATAACAATATTATATCTTCATTATTATCATAATAATAAGTATTAAGTAGGTATAAATTAAAAGAACTTAAAAATTTCACCTCTTTTCTCTTCTCTTTTCTATTTTTTAAACTTATCAACTTACCTTAAAATTAGGATTGCCGGAAAGCGGAGGGAGGCCGGAGCGGGGTGGCCGGACGGCTGGCCAGGGGCTGCAGCAAGCTGGCAGCGGCCGAAGAGGGCTGCCGAGTGGCTGGCTGCCGCTGGAGGGCTGGCCGGGGCTGCTTGGGGGGGGGGGGCTGGGCTGATAAGGGGCGGCTGCCGTGGAAGGGGGCTGCTGCTGGGCTGCTGTGAGGGGGAGGAGCTGCAAGAGGGGAGGAGGGGCTGCAGGAGGGGGAGGAGAGGGCTAGCTAGGGTTTGGAGGAGGAGAGGGTTTGTGTGAGGGTGGAGAAGGAAGGGGGGAGGGGCTTATGTAGAGGAGAGGGCTGCTGGAGGGGGTCGGCTAGGTGGGCCGACCAGCCTGCACCAAAAACGGCGCAGGCAACCCTTTTCTGGCGCGGAAGCTTCCGCGCCAGGCGCTGTCTGCGCGCGTCGCGGAAGGCAGGGGCTAACGGGGGGGAAGAAATAGGGAATATGAAAATTTAAAAAAAAATATACTTAAAATTAAATTATTCTCATTTTTCCGCCGTTCGGCGTCCAAATTCAACGAAACTTGGCACCGAGGTGTGTTACGATATGACGAACACCCTCGCCCGAAAATTTTCGATTCAGACAATTATTTTATTTTTAATTATTTTATGAAGTTCGAAAACTTCAGAAATTAACCACAATAAATCTGGCGCTCAGAATTTCATAAAACTTCTCGAGCAGCCTTTAAATAATATACTTAACACAACGACACTGAAGTCGATGAATTCCGACACGTATTTCAATGTTTTGATTTTTAGGATTTAAATAATTCCGAAAATAAAGCAGGAGCTTCCGTTGTTCGGATTTCTCCCAAACTATGGCACTTTGATCTTAAAAAATTATTCTTATCTAAGGGTATTTTTTTGTTTGCCCTAGTTTGAAATTCCCCGGAGATTTGATGTCTAAAGTGGGCTCTGACCTAATTTTGAAAAATAACGGCAATGGGTCGTTACATGTACATTCAAACAGCCAGATCATCTATCCAAAGAAGCCCACCATTTTTTCTATTATATGCAACAAGTTTTCCTTGTTCCAAAATTCTAGTGAAAGCTCAGGCAGATAGATTCACATAGGTGTGGTGTATGCCGCTTTGTTCGCCAACATGAATCCTGGAGCCCATTTATTAACTCCTAGAACTTGCCCAATAATGATGCAATGGCATCCCATGAGCCTTGATCTCTAGCTCACATTACAGCAAAGAGGAATACAAAAAAAAACATATTCAAGATTCACTATTTTAACCTCATTGACTTAAACTTGATATGGAAACTCCGTTCCAAATAATTGACACACTAAAGCTCATTAGAGCCTTTTTTGTTCATGTTAATGAGAAGAGCACCGCCAACTCGTCCGTATCACCAAAATTCTAAATATGTGCGTGCATGATGAAAGTTGCATGTCATCTGTTCAACGCATCCCTTCAAATTTTATTTGAACAAGTTCAAACAAATTGGGCCATAAAGCAAGCCAATTGTGTGAAATGAACAAGATCCTTCGAGAGCAGAGATAAGAAATGATCACCACCTAAGCATGGCATTGTTCCTTTGGATCTCATTCCATCTTTGTGCATTTTTATTCCCACGCAACATGGTTCTTGTAACCCGCAGATGATCACCATGAAAAACCAGCATATATATAGCACCTCTATTTTGCACCAAAAGCAATCCAGTGTTCATTAATTCAATCTCCAAGCCCTCATCCAATGTCTCTGCATTTGCCAGAACTTTAGAACATTTCTTCCTCAGAATATCAAAATATGTTTAGTGGTTTTTTTGGTTTCCAAAACACATGCTCCTTGTAAGGATAAAGATCAGGTCAAGTTTAAACTCATTGCATTAAACCTTAAGAATCTATCATTTATTCTACACTTCCACACATTGGTAATGTTTGTAAGATTATATTTCATTTGACCCTAGGATTTTTTCACCAGTAGTTTGAACAGCTCTATTGCCTTGTTGTGGTTCCTTGACTTTGATACAGAATACACACAATGCACAGTTATTAGTTGTCACCGTGCATATATTAAGGAAAAGTTTACCTGCATCTCACAATGCAGAGCTACCACACCCCCCACCCTCACTAAAATGATGACCATTGTTTTGCTTCCACCCTTATCTCGTGCCCTCCCTCTCACACTCTAACATTCTAGAATACAGCCCAAACTCAAACCTCATATTAGTGAATTGCCACAAAGTTTGCATCCCAAGACATATCGTAATCATAGATGTCTTTTATGAAAGTCGGTCATAGCCCATGCATATATATATATATATATAATCAATCAATAGTACAGCAGCTCAACCGGGATCAAAATCAACGGTATCCTCAGCCAGGAGGTCTAATAGCCTCCTGGGGAGCACAGCGCCCCTATCAAAAGATAAAGCACCCTAACAGGCCAAAAAAATACAAAAGTCCGCTACATGATTCGCACCAAACGATCGGTAAGCAAAAATAACACGAGGGATATCAAGCAAAAAAGAAAGGGGGCCCGCGTGTCTGTCACCGCCCTGTGACCGGAGGGTCCTCTCCCAGAGACGTCGTAGTTTCCGAACAGCCCCCAAGCAGTCTCCCTCAATAATGATCCCCTCCAAATCAGCCTCCGTAGTCGAGAGTGTCTGCCTCAAAATAGTCACTGCCTGGATCTCTGCCTGAATCTCTGCCTGGAGAGGGGATCTGACCTGTACAATGTCTCCTACTGCAGCCAAGAACCGACCCTCTGCATCCCGCACAACAGCAGCTCCAAAAGCCGTGGGCTCTCTGAAGAAGTACGAAGCATCATATGCTTGGGGCAATGCCTACTATAGAAGATCCTTGTTTGCCATTTGAAAAATTAGGGTTCAAATCCCACTGAGCGCATGGGAGGAGACAAGATCAAAAGAAATAAATATATAAATAAATAAATAAAAAGTGGCTTTTTTCCTTTATGTACCTCTTACTCTACCATACAAACAATTTAACAAATTCTATATTTTTCATTTTCATGTTTACGATCCTAATAAAGGCACTTGACTAAGAAGGTGTTTATTTTTGCAAACGCATAGGCTAGTCCTCCTTATCCATGCACCTGAGTTTTATTACATTTACTATCACATTTCCTTATCATATTATCCTTATCAATGAATAATAAAAGTAGAATTAGTTATTTAATAAATTAATAATATGCTACTCACGAGGATGACATTGCTCAAAGTTTCAACATCACTTTTTTTGCTTATATTTTATAATAGAATACTTTTATATCCACAAGAATTCTATTAAACTAAGAAATTTGTAGAAATAATTCAACAATGCAAAAGGTTTGACTAAATATTTTTAGCATAATCAATTGATTTAAATAATGGATCTCTGGACATTATCAACAACAACAACATCAAACCTTAGTCCCACTAAATAAGGTTGGCTATAAAAATCCTTTGTTTCCATTGGACACGATCAAATGTGCTCCCTCTTTTAAGTTTGAAATACAGAAAATCCTTTCCAATGGTTTCTTCCCATGCCTTTTTTGGCCTTTCTCTTCCTCCATTAATATGGGCAAAATTCACATGCTCAATTTCCCTAATAGGGGCACCAAATAAACAATCTACACATAATATGGCCAAACCATCTAAGCAACAACAACAACACCAAGCCTTGATCCCAAATAAAGAGGATCCTTTCTAATAATTTCTTCCGTTGACTTTTGTAGTCTTCCTCTTCCTCTTTTAATATGAGCAAATTTCATAAACTCAATCTTTCTAGCAAGGGTATTGAACGATCTAAGCTGAATATGCTTGAGCCATCTAAAGCAATATTCTCTAATATCTGGAGCCACTCCGACCTTGCAACAGATAAACTCATTTCTCATTATGTCCTTATGAGTGTACCCACTCATCCACCTAAGTATCCTCATCTTTGTAACACTTATTTTATCGTTAAGTTTCTTCTTTATTGGCCAACATTCAGCCCCATAAAACATAGCTGGTCGTATAGCTACTTTATAAAACTTTTCTTTAAATTTGAGTGAGGGTTTTCGATCGTATAATAATCCAAAAGCATTTCTCCATTTCATTCAACAAGCTTGGATTCTATTATGTCAAAATTCACTAACTTTATCCATTATAGAGAATAGCACAACTTTACTATGAATGAACTCATTTCTCATTCAATTCTTTCTAGTATACCCACTCAACCGCCTTATAATCCTCATCTCTTACACTTATTTTATCAATATGTTTGTTAGTTGGACAACCTTTTGCCCGAAATAACATAGTTAATTATATAGTTGTTCTATAATTTTTTTCTTAAAATGGATTTTTGAATCACACAATACTCCAAAATCACTACTACATTTCATCCAACCATCTTGGATCCTATTAACCATATTACCCTCAATTTTACCATTATTTTGTATAATTTAACCAAAGTATTTGAACCTCTCACTCTTCTTGGTCAAATGGCCCTCAAAAATTATATCCGCAATATTAAGGCTTCTATAATTAAACTTATACTACATATATTTCATTTTAGATCTACTAAGATAAAGTTCATTAGATTCAAAATTAGTCCTCCACTTGAGCTTTGCTTTAACCATCCCTAGTCCTATCAATTAGGAAAATGTCATCTACAAATCACTTGATCTCTGAATTATCATATTTTCAATCAATTAAACAAATAGGAGATATCCAAAAACTTGTATCCAACGTTCATATACACATACAAGGCTAATTCTATAAAATGCTGTATACAATGACTCTTCCCATGATAACCTTATTATTTTTTCGGTTCATTCTAAGAAGCAGATATAGCTAAACAATAATATCACACTGAGCTTGATTGATTACGGGAAGAAGAACCCATACCACATGCAAGGCCAAGCGAGCAACCAAGTTCCAATGGGCTTATCCAAACGAGCTAACAGAGCATACGGTTGCACAGACTCGGGCAAGTAAGACTGAACCCAAGATGAGAATAGCGACTTGGGAGACATTTTCCCCACCACTTTGGGCTGCCTGTTATTTTTTCCGCCTTCCGTCGTCCCAGACGCGCTGGAAATGGAGGCCAGAGATAAGTTATAACAAGTACGTAGCACGTCGAGAGAACTCTTACTCAAATAAGGCGGAAATGGGATGGCAAGGGCACTGGAGCTGGAAATAAGATGCGGATGCTCCGAGTTATCCACGGCGTTTTTAGAGTTTTGGCGATGGGAGAAGGACGAACAATCATCTTTAGAGGCAAAGGAGAAGACGGAAATTGGAGATGATCGAACCCGAAGCCTGCGAACGGAAAGAGACAACCATATCGCCATCACGGTCGCGATCAACACCCTCCGAGAACTTCAACTTTAGTGCGATTTGGGGGGCCTTAAATCAAAACTGGGTCTCTCCGACGATTCAAAAAAATGGCGCTGTTTTGATTAATTGCGAAATTCAGCACCAGATTTACAAAATTCGGATTTGAAGATTTAGTCCTCCATCACTCAAAATCATCTGCGTGCCAAAGAGCCCTTGTAATACTGTTTGATAGTTTGCTGGCAGGTTTAAACCTAAACCGGAAGAGAACAAAAGCGATCGCATTGAGGCATTATTTCCAAAATAACAGTTGTTGAAGCCCGAAGGATGGAAGGAAGAAGAACCAGTTCGATCTACGCTGGAAAAAAAAAAGGGGGCCGGATAGTGTGACAGGAGAGGAAGAGCAGTGAGGAAAAATCCGGTTTAAGCTCTTACTTAAATAAATCCGATTTTCTTCCTAACCTATAAGGGTCCATGTGTGCGCAAACATATAAAATAATTATTTTGAATTTATTTCAATTAAATGCACATTTTTCTCTATTTTTAGATTGTTTAATTACAACCTCCATTATTAGTTGTTGCCATGCATATATCTTATTTTTAGATCATTTAATTACAACCTCCCTTAATCCATAAGATTTAAGCTAAGGGGTTGTGTGTCATTCTGGGTAATCCTTCACTTATTATTGGATTAGAATAAAATTCACAATCCACCTAATAAAGGAAGAAGTGAGCATAAAATCAAATATCAGTCACACCTAAAAATATACAGAGTGTGAAAGTAAATTTAAAATGAGAAACATCCAAGCATCACAGTATAAATAGCAGGAAATATAACTCATAATATAAGTATAGAAATCCAAATACACAGTCAAGAGTACATGTATTATTACATCAATTAAATATTTAAGTGATGAAAGTAAAACGCTCTCATCCTCTCATAAAATAAAGCTAAACAACTGCTTCTTTCAAAGGCTCCTCCTCTGGATATGGCTCCACACCTAGCTCCTAATTGTCTAACTGAATAGGATCTGTCATTGTCGGTTTCACAATGTAGGGCCCCAGCCAAAAAAGAAAATCTTATGTTAGACAATTATCTAAGTACATTTTAAGCTGATAAGTTTTATGTGTTTTATAATATCACAATTTTACATTTCTAAGCAATAATTATATCAAAAATGGGAGCAACTAGCAATACCATAAGAAAAGGGAAAAACTATAAACAGCATTTATAACTTTAAGCAAAAATAAAGTTAAGACATACCTCAAATATAAGCTAAACAAGGCAGGGCATATATAAGTAACTAAACAATTGATGAAAGAAAATATTCATCCTAAATATGCTGGTGATTAAAAAGAAATATGCAAATTATATCTTAACTCAACAATGATACATATAATAGCAGCAAAATTCTAGCATCCTAATATATATAAGCTGAACAAAGAAATAGCTGACTGAATAAAAATATTAAAAAGTAAGTCAAGTATCAAAACTGTATATAAATCTCTATATATTAACTGCCATATCAGAAATATTGGCCATCGGGCAGATGAAATTCTCAATATATATATATATATATATATATATATATATATATATATATATATATATATATATCTTTCCATCCTCATACCACAAAAATATCGTACGACTGAAGAGGCAAAATACACTATGCAAACATCTTTTAATTATTTTACTTTTATTTCTGTGGATAATTTCAGAAACAGCTGAGGAGTCGAGCACGTCTGCAAGATTATACGGGTCTCAAGCTTAACACACTCTCCTCAATGAGTGATGTAAGCATCCTGATCTCACCTTACCCCTGTCCATTGGAGTAAATGTGCACCATAAACTATCGTAAACTGAACCCAAATACAAATATTTTCCTGGTATTCTAAATTTTTATTTCATGCACAATGTTTTCTTATATGACATGTCCAAGGAAATGGCTCAAATATACAAGGAGCGCGTGGCAACAAAATTTCAAAAGTAAGCAAAGGACTCTACTAATATGGTGATATCATTTATTTTCTAATTATCCATACTAACTATTTCAAGTTACACAAGTTCGGGATCTCTATTTTCCTATTATCGAGTGTAACTTAGAAATTCATCCTTATGAGTTTCAAAATATTAGGACTAGCTATGTCCTAATATACTGAATCAAAGTAGACTATAAGAGTTAAATAATAAATCATCACAACCTAATTAATAATTTTAGATGTTTTATACTAAGCTCTAATCAAAACTACTAAACTATAGATGATGGATTAAATACCATGAAATTGAGCTTAATCACATAATCCAAAAAGGATAAGACCTAAGATCTATGTTTCATTCTAAAAGTGATCTACTAGTTAAGGCAAATCCTATTAAATAATCAAACTTAATATGATAAATCTCCTATCTTAATTCTAAGGTTAAAAGACAAAATAATCAAAATAAGTTGAAAAATTTTAAAAATTAATAAAACTAATGTTTCACTTATTGAGTAATATATTTACCTAATGAATAAACTCAAGCCTATGATTTAGTCATAATCTTATGAATGATCCTTAAGTGAGGTATAATGATCCTAAGAAGAGACTTAGAAGGATTTTCAAGTATCTGATGAATTGACCTAAATACTGATTTTACTCACTTAAATGATTCTAATATAGTTCTAATGTTGGTTTTAACGCTTTAAAAGACTAATTAAAGGTTCAGGGTGTATAACCTAAATTTTGGGCAAAATAATCATTTTTGCCCCTACTCAAGGGTCCAAATAATCAACTTTTGATTTAAGGATTCAAATTAAATTTTATTAGTTCCAAATGATTTCTTACTATCTAACTTGAAGATAGACAGTAAGTACGTCCAATTTGGACGAGAAACAAATCCTATAGGTCCAATTTAAGATTTTTGACCTAAGAGCATTTCAGTAATTTTCACACTACTGAAACCTAAATTTTTATGCAATTTATTGTTGGTCACTGTTCAAGAATTCCATAGATTCCAAGAACACTGCATTCCGAGTTCAAATAGCTAAGTTATGGACGTTTTGATTTTGAGAGGCAATTTGGTAATTTGTCGGTCAACAGGTGACAAAAACCGAATTTTTCTGTTTGAAGTCCAATTTTAGCAAACATAATTTTTATAGCTTTCCTATAATATATTGAGTATGTTGATAGGGAGTAAACCCAATTTGGATCTCAAATAGTCAAATTATGACCAAACTAAGGTTATGAGTATTTTGATCAATTTTCCTTAAAGTCAATTGTGAGGTCCATGGTTGACTTTTTATCCTGATGTCCAAATGAGAAAACTAATATTACTACAGTGATGAGGCTGTTCTTCTGAGTATTTTAAGACTCATATGACTATATTTGGATCATCTTACAAAAAGTTATTAAGCTTTAATTTTATTAAATTAATTTTATTTAATTACTATTCATATATATGATTTTAAATTTGAATTTACTATATTATTAATCAATTATTATTAATTAAATAATAGTTCTATTTATTTAATTGATTAAATGCTTAAATATTAATATTATTGTTGAATGATAATTAATTTAATCATACTATTATTTATACTCAATTAACAAATCAATTAATCTATTAATCATTAACTTAATTTAAGTATTTACTTAATTAACTAATTATTTATAATACTGATCTAACTTTATTATATGAATTACTTTTACTTACATTATTATATTGTTTAGCTTACTTATTATGATATATTAGTCTATAAATAAATAAATAAATAAATAATATATATATATATATATATATATATATATTTGTTTGTTGTTTATTAACAGATTTGATTTAATCATACTAATTAATTATTTAACTGGCTGTTTAATTTCTCTACTTAATTAATACCTAAATTTAATGGTTCATTAATTCAACTATCTAGACTATTTAAATTAGTCTACTAATGCTAGTAATTACTTAAATTAGTTCCTCTATTAATTAACTATATAAACTATAATTAACTTAATTAAGATTAATGATAAGAATTTAATTAACTTAAAGGTATGTGTGTATATATATATATATATATATATATATTAATAATGATTTTCTGCAGATATTAATGGCGATACGACCCAGCTGCCACGTGGCGTAACTCGACTGGCCGCGGAACTGCACGTGGGGCCCACCCGTGGACACGTGGCCTCACACGAGCAGATGCGGGGCGCGCGCGGGACCCACGCGGTCAGCCGACCGCGTCAGCGGGGCCCACAGTCTTGGGCGCTACGCGTTAACCTTACGCGCTATCGGGTTGGGCCCGGGTTGACCCGACCCGACCCGAACGGGCCTTCCCCTCTCGCGTCACTCGCGACGCGAATGACTAGGGCGGACAAAAACGCCGGCTTCCCGGCGGTGCCAAACACCGTCTCGCATACCGACGGGTCGGGCTCGACGAGAGCTAGCCGATGGGGGCTGAACTAACGTCTGAGGTGGCCTAACTAGTCCTAAATCCTTAACCCTAATATCGAACCTATGGTCGACATGCTCCAGAGGTCGATCATTATCTTCGATCGATCGAGCTCCACTGCATTAGACTAGACCGCCCGATAGATGATTGAATGCAAGCAATAATGATACGCAACTAGATATGATATTTTCATGAGTAGATTAGAAGGTTAAGGCGTACCTGATTGTCGGCCTCTAACTTGCTCTTCGATTGCGTGACCCTCTTCCGGGCTTGCGAGTTCGAGATTAATGGAGTTATAGGCGGAGTCGGCGAGGTTGGGGAGCGCTCGGACAGGCCTGTTCTAGCGGCGGGGCCGGGGGGGGTGGCCACGCGGCAAGCGGGGCACGCCACACGTCGCTCCATGGTTTCGAGCGGTAGGGATGAAATCTGGACCGTCGTTTGGACGGTCCGATGGATACGGTTCGTGATTAACGGCGAAGCCAACGGCGGTTAGCGGAAGCGGATGGCGCGGGAATTTCTTGGATGGCGTCGTTTATTTGATAATTTAAATTAATTTATTTAATTTCTTTTTAAAATAAAATAATTAATTTATATTTAGAAAAATATCAAATATTCACCTCTAGCTAATTGAGGGGTGAAGAACACAATGGCGAGGTCGAATTTTTGATTCGGGGTCATTTTAGACAAGTCAAACTCTAGGGTTTCTAGATTCTCCATAAATTAGGATTCGGTCCATTTGACTCCTGATTTGAACTTGACCTTAGATATTGACTCCTATTGACCTAATTAGCATTTATGGTTAGATTTAAGATCAAAATTAGTCCGAATTGATAGTGGTAACAATATGGATTGTTACACTTTGAATATTTCATTAAATAATAATAAGAAGAAGAAGTATAGAATAAGTGATAACTATAAAAATAAAGAATATATTAATAATAAAACTAATAAAAGTACTAATAATTATTTTTTAAATGTTGAAAAAAAATAATAATTATGAAGTGCTTTTTCTAGAGAATATTTTAAATCTTAAATGTCTGAGAGAATTTAGATTTAGAAATTATTTAAATACTTAAATTATATAAAAAAAAAGTATATATCTGAACTTAAATTTTGTATAAGATCCCAATGATGCAAAAATGAGGTCGTAAAAGTAAGAAGAATGTATTTGAGTTGTCAAATATTTAAATATAATGAAATATTTTACGAATTATTTTTTTCTTTAATAAATAAAGATATAAAAGATATGAAATTTAAATTTTGCTCCTATATAGATTATTTAATATATAAAGGATATAACGAAAAATAATTTATTATTATTTTATAATAAAAAAGAAATAATTTTTGATTTAGAATAACTTTTAGAAAAAGCAAAAGCAAACTAATATGTCCCATTTATTTTTTATAAAAAAATGCCATTTTTTTAATACTATTGGATCAATCTATAATTTAATTTGATTAAGAAATTTATTGTTCAAAAAAAAATAAAGAGTTATTTTTAATATGTTAAAATTGCAAGTATTGTCAAATATAAAAGATGATTCCACACGAGCAATTTTAATGAGAATAATAAGTACTAAAAAAGAAGAAAAATATTATTATAATTATAATAAATTTATAGATCTTCAGAATTATAATTATTTTAGGAATAAAAATTTAGAATATAAAACACTTATTTATCATACAAATATTAATAATCTTAATTAGAAATCAATAATTTGGAATAACTAGCAGAAAAAAATTTGAATTCATTGAATTTCAAAATGTTTGACTTATATCGGATATTCCTAGAGATTGAGAAGAGGTTATTTATTAAATTACTTCTGGAAAGATTTATATTAAATTTTACAAGATATTTTTATTCGGTGGTAGATAATTTCAATAATATAATTTCAGATATTTATATGGGTTCAAAACTTATAAATAATTTTGATATAGAAAATAAAGAAATAAAAGAATTATTTAAAATAATTATACTTTTTTTAATTTTTAAATTAAAAAAAAAAGTAATAGGATTTAATAATAAAAACTTAGTTAAAAAGAAATATTATTGAACAAAAAAACATTCTTTGAACTCATTCCGATTTTGAGATCAAAAATACTAGGAAATGAGCAAATATAAATTAGCTATACTTTATTTTATACTATTGTAAACTATAAATCTATTTTATTACCAAAAATATTAGATCTATTTACTTTATCAATACCAGAACCAGATCCTTTTTTCATGTATCATAAGCCCTTTGTATTTTCAATTGATCCTGATCATTCTCTTTATATTTATAGTTTTGATAGCTCACAATGCTCATAACCTTGAGGTCACAGGTTCAAATCCTATCTCCATGTTTAATTTTTAAATCTTTTTATGTTAACTTTAATAATTTTAATAATGTAAAATATAATAAATTAAATATTAACCTAAGAAGTTAACTAAAAAGATTTAAAAATTAAAAATAAAATTTATTTATTATTATATTAGAATAATATTCTACAACTAGTAATTCATTTATTTTAATATCGATATCTTTAGTATCTATTATTCGATTTACAAAACCATTACATTGTAAAGAGTCAATAGACAAATGATTTGATAAACTAATGAAAGTCAATGAAAGAAGATAATTATTTATTGATTTTTTATTCTTTCTATTCATAGTAATAATATCTCTAGGTTTACAAATATAATTTAGTATATTAATTACAGAACCATTAACTAATATGTCTATGATTAACTAATTGTCTAGCTTCCGGTATGGTTGAAGCCATTCCTAATCTAAATATAGTGTTATCTAAACGTATTTTAAGTATTTGTAATAAAATAATACTTGTTGAGCTTATTAATCTTCCAGCAATCTGCACATATATACGTAATGTTTGCTCGGTTAAACCATAATAAAAACATAATTTATGTCTCCCTATTAAATGCATATAATATTGTGATTTTTTTACGAGTGGATTCATATTCTTGTTTTATCATTTGTGGATTCAGGTTATTTTCGTCTTAATCCTGGTAAAGCTCCTAATAGATATATTATTTTTAAATGAGGTCCTCAATAACGCGACATAAAATAATTTTATATTTTTCTTTTCATTTTCAAAACTTTAATTAAGACTGAACTAAATGAATTTGTAGTAAAATTCTTAATTCATTAATTATAAGGATTTTACTATATTATATTATTATATATTAATATTAATGTAGTAAAACTAGTATTTAAAATTTTTGTAGTAAATATTAGTTTCTTAATCCCATAATATACATATCCAATATTAAATTTTATATATTTATTTTTAGTTACATTAGCAGTAATTAAAATAGGAATTACAGATTTTTTTTTGTGAGAAGATTCAATGACTATTCATTATAAAATAAAAATTATGATTATCAAATTAATCTTATTTTTAAGGGTAAATAAAAATAAGGATACAGTTATTTTATGAAAGAAATTGAGTTCAAATTAATATTGGCTAAAAGAGTAGAATCTAAGTATAAATGTCGATTCATAAGATCTAAAAATAATAACAATATTGATGATTTTTTGGGACAAAGCAAAGAAGATGAAGATTTAGTTATTATGGATAAAATTAGTCTTAGTTGAGAAAGTTATAATTTATATAAATTATTTCGTTGATAGAAATAATATTTTGAGTATTATATCTGATCATACTTTTTTTGTTCAAAAAAAGTGTTGTAATAAATATTCCATTCTTATGTAGTTTGATATTAATAATAAACCTTTTGTTCTTGATAAAGATGATGATAATAAGCTAAAGGTTTTAATTTATCATTTTTTGAATAATCGGGTGTATATGAATAATGAAAAAGATCGTTAAAAAGGACATTTTAGTTGCTCCTCCACAATCCCTTTGACGGTTTAGGCTACTTTCATTTCGCTCACCACAACTTCAGAAATTGCTTATTGCTTTATTTTCCTTCAGCAACCAAGATGTTTCAGTACGCTAAGTTATCTCTTTTATGCTCATTAATTCAGCATATAGTTAAAAAGATTTCTCTATTCGAGAATTTACGGATCAATGCTTAGTTTAAACTCCCTGAAGCATTTTGTCCTTTACTGATACGCCCTTCGTCGTCTCTGGGTGCCTAGGTATCAACTAAAAGCTTTTACTTTATTTAAAACTTCATCCCCGTACGACGTCATTCGCATCAAGTAAAAAAAAAAGATTATTACCTATTTATTTTATATTTTAATAGTTAATATATAATATCTTATCAATCAATATCTATAAGAGGATGTAATCAATCATCAGTAAAATATACAAATATGTTAATTATTGAACTTTAAGTTATTTAATGTTAACTTTTAAATTTTAAAATAGTATCCCTTAGTTATAGATATCGTATAATAATATTTTATAGTATTTTATAACATTTTATTTATATTTACTACAAATACTACAAAAAAAAATATGACCTAGAAAAATAAATTTAGTATTAACTCAGTATAAATCAATATAATAAAAAAATTATATAAAATAAATTAGCTTTCCTTTAAAAGGAGGTTATCCAGCCGCACCTTCCGGTACGGCTACATTGTTATGACTTCACTCTAGTCACTAACCCTACCTTAATTCTTCCCTTTGATTGATGAGGTTAAATTAAGAATTTCAGGTATGACCGACTCCCATAGTGTGACGGGCGGTGTGTACAAGGCTCGGGAACATATTCACCACCGTATGGTTGATCAGTAATTACTAGCGATTCTAACTTATACAAGCGAGTTGCAGCCTGCAATCTGAATTAAGGCCGGGTTTTTGTATTGGTGTTAGCTCATCCTTGTGGAATTGCAACTTTTGTGCCGGCCATTGTAGCACGTGTGTCGCCCAGGGCATAAGGGGCATGATGACTTGACGTCATTCTAACCTTCCTCCGGCTTAACATCGGCAGTATGTTTAGAGTTTCACCAAATTAAAATGGCAACTAAACATGAGGGTTGCGCTCGTTACAAGACTTAACCTAACACCTTACGGCACGAGCTGACGACAGCCATGCACCACCTGTGTCCATGTTCCCTATAGCACTCATCTCTTTGAAGAGGATTCATGGCATGTCAAGCCCTGTCAAGGTTCTTCGCTTTAAATCGAATTAAACCACATGCTCCACCGCTTGTGCGGGCCCCCATCAATTCTTTTGAGTTTCATTCTTGCGAACGTACTCCCCAGGCTGGATACTTAACGTGTTAACTATAGCACTGCACGGGTCGATACGCACAATACTTGGTATCCATCGTTTATGGCTAAGACTACTGGGGTATCTAATCCCATTTGAAACCTTAGCTTTCGTCTCTCAATGTAAGTTTCGTCCCAATAGAGTGCTTTCGTCATTGGTGTTCTCTCCGATCTCTACGCATTTCACCGCTACACCGGATATTCCCTCTGCCCCTATTCGTACTCCAAGTTTAATAGTTTCAACCGCTTAAATTAAGGTTAAACCATAGTATTTAACAACAGACTTAAAAAACCACCTACAAATGCTTTACGCCCAATAATTCTGGATAACACTTGCATCCTTTGTCTTACCGCGGCTGCTGGCACAGGATTAGCGGATGCACAGAAAATATGAAAACTTCTAATTAGCTTTTAAAAACTTTAAAAACTATAATTTGTATTTTAAATTATATTTTTTTTTGTAAGAACATAAATAAAAGTAAATTTAGTGTTACTTTATAAAAAAAAATAATTTGTAATGCATAACTTTACGAGTTCGAAAATATTTTAAGGAAATGTTTGAGTGCCCTATAAATTCTCATGACTTATTCACATATATTTAATTATTTTTAATAAATTTATAATTATAATTTTGATTATGAATTTTAATTATTATGAGTTAAATACTCAATTTATAAATTTTAATAATGTTGAAACACTGAAAAAAAAAAGATTATTAGTAAAATTGTAACAGCTCTTAACATAAAATTAGATTTGTTAGATTTTTTTTTATTTTCACTTTATTTTATATGATTTTTCACTTATTTGCTTGTTAATGTTTTGATTTTGTTTTTTTAAAATTGATTTGTACATATTTAGTTAATAAAGGGAATGCTACATTGCCCAACACATAGGTCAAAATGTGTTGGACAATAATGCAAAGCCCGTATTTTCACCATCGTGCTTAAAACTGTTAATATATAAGTTTCATTCCCTTTGTAATTTAAGAAAAAACCAGTAAACATAAATTCTCCTCGAAAATTAAGACCTAAGAAAATTAAAAAAATGAGTTGAGACAAAATAAAACAAATAGATAAACAAAATTATTTATTGACAAAATTAGAGTTTTGAGACATTGCACCAAAAAATCCCAACAACACCTATAAAGGAAACTAAAGTAGCTCCATATCTTCTTCTGCAACTAAAAACCATAACGATCGATGTCAAGATAGAGGCAGCTTTTGCGATAAACTCCTTACCATTTTGTACTCAAATATAAGAGATCTCCAACGATAAATGTATCATATGGATCATTAAATAGGGAAAGTAAAACAAATAATAACTCACTAAAGTATCAATCAACTAATAAAGCATAAAAAGTTTCATCCAGCAATTCTGATAAGCTAAAGCAAGCAACAAACAGACACAAAATTAGCCATAGTGAGACCCTATATAGGAAGTTGAGTAACTGCAAATTGAAGCAAAGATTTGCAACCAACCACCCGAATCACAATGGAGATGCAGGAGCCTTAGGCTCATAAGGATCAATGAACGGCGATTGCATGTTCTAATAGAATCAAAAGTTGTAGTATTTCAGACTAAGACCAAGTGGAGCTTGCCATCTTGCCCTTGGAAGTACCCCAACTCATCATTGATTTAGTATTAGATAAATTCAGCGCCTTCAAATTTTAAGAAAATAGCTCTTTTGAGAGTTGTACCACAGTGAGTAGTGTTTCAAAAAAATTTGAAATTTCTGTCATACTATATATTATAAGAACACATTTTCCTTAAAAATTCAATTCTCACAATAAATTGAAGGAAATGGAGCACGAGAAATATATATGATTTTGATATTCATCAAAAAACCCAATAAATTTGGTCACAATTGATAGTTATGTAGATAAGTTTATCCATTATTTTTAAGCCCCTTAACATACACCTCTAAAGAAAACTCAAGAAATTAAACTTAGAATATTAAACCACACACCAACATACCAAATAACGTGTTGCTTGTCCCTCAATTGAGTTTATATAGAGCAGCTAAATTTAGTTGATCTCGGGCTAGCTTGACTAAATAAGTAATATTTTGTCTACATAGAGAAAGGTTTTAAGTTCCTTTCAATAAATGGAGCAGTTAACACCACCTTGGTCCCAAACATCCAACCTCAAAGCTCTTCACTAGCTTCCTAACAATGAAGGAGTACACGAGATCCTACTAAATTAGGATAATCTATAAGCTTTTATAAGACTAAAACTTTCACAAAGCCCAAACCATTATATTTCCTAGGACAAGCTGCTTTGTCCCATTTAATTAACCATTACATTTTATGGGTGCCCCGCCCCACCGTTTGTGCAAAAGGAAGTATAAATTAGTGATGGGACGGGTCCTCACTCAAATGATAACCCATTGATTAGAGCTGATAAGGTAAATTCCTACTGCATGACACTTACTTTGCCCACACTTATTATAACAACCAAAAGTTATTAATCATCGTTTATTAACATAATCAGCTTGAAAACCTCTCAATTAGTCTTCAAATGATGTTTGGAGTAATCCCTAAAATTTTGGAGCAATTTGAAGCCCATTTATATTTATTGATTATTTTAATGCATTTAATTAATCAAAAAATTAAGATAATTAATTTGATATTCGATTAAAAATCTAACTTAATTTTTGAGTTATTCATCCCCAAATTAACTATGAGTAAATTTTTGGAATTTTTTGGAGCTTGTTTAAATACCTAATTTTTATTAATTAGAAATAAAAAAATTAATATTTAAACATTTATTAAAACCTAAATTTTGTATAATGGAGTCTCCCCATCATTAAATCAGACGGCGGGTGCGATCATAGCCCTCCATCTTACAATAGAGGCAGATCGAACGACCAGAGTTTATCGTCCCCGTTTGCACGCTCGCGGGCAAAGCGTGGCAGCGTTGCCCGCACATGCTGCGTGCGGGTGGTTGATACAGCCGTTGAAGCCATGCCTTAAAGCATCAAATTGCTCCATTATCTGTGGCCAAAAGTATTCAAGCTATAGGCATCAGCTTTAGACCTAAGGTTCAAGTCCTCGTCGTTCTGAGCTCAAAGGAAATCCCCCAATGGACGATTCTAGGTATACTCATATTATACCATTGATTACATAAAATCCTTCTATGCTATTTCATTTCCTTATAAAAATACTTACTCTATTAACTTTTGATGTCAATTATACTCGATTGAGCCCAATCGAGGCACGATAACCTCCACCCCAACAGTAGCGTACAACAATACCTAATAGAAGCAATTGTTAAATTAGGGTTAGTTGTTTAATTAATATCAATTAGGGTTAATTGAGATATTTTGAAGAGCTTGAAGAGAGCTTATGTAACAACCCAAGATTGTTACCTAGTTAATTTGATATAAATTAATCAAATTAAGTCGAAAATTAAGATTTTAATTTTAAGTCAAATAAAAATTCAATAAAAATATCCCCAAATAAAGCATATTGAGAGGATTCTCCTGCGAAAAATTGAGCGCAACTGGGACCCGAATTGTGCAAAATAAAATTGTGAAGTTTAAACTTACGGAGTTGATTATAAATAAAATATAAGTCGGAATTTAGAAATTTTTGTATATTAAAGTTAAGCATCATAAGAGGACAATATGTTTTAAGTTTCACAAATTTTTAAGCTCCGGATTAATCATTATTTTAATATTTTTCATTTAAAAATTAATATAAAATAAAATACTCGTCCAAATTTAATGATTTTTGGATGTGTGCATTCGTCTCGTCGACACGCTCGTTTCGATACCAATTTTTTAATTTTTAGAGTTTGTATGGCCATAGATCACGACTTAAGAAATTTCAGTCATCTGGTTTAATCGAATGAATATCTTGATTTAGGTTATGGCTTTAAATAGATTGTTTAATAGTTTTTAAATTTACTAAGCTGTCAAAACTTAACTATTTATTTTTGTAATAACCCTAGGTTGTTACTCTAGTTAAACCTAATTTAATTAAGCAAAACTAAGTTCTAATTTTAATTCTATTGGACTCAATAGGTCATTTAAACATAATCCTAAAAATTTGGAATCATTTGGAGCTAAAATAGAAAATTTGGTATTTTTAAGCCTTGAAAAATACCTAAATTATTTTGATCTCCAAATTAAAATCTGAGTTCATTTTTGAGTTCCCCACCCCCAAATTAGCTAAAGGTAAAATTTTGGGAATTTTTAGAGGTCATTTAGTCACATTTTGAATTTAATTTAAATTGGTTTAATTGTAAATTAGGGTTTTAGACAATTCCAAATTGCAAATCTACCCTTCTCCAACGGTCGGCTCCTTCCCAAACCGCGGGCGTCATCTGGGCCGTCCGTTCCGCGGTCTTGATCCAATGGCCCGCATGGATGGACGGATCCGTCTAATCTCAGCCGTTCCGCGGTTCTGAGATTTGATCCGAAGGCATCTAACCCATTCGTCTTAAGTATCCCCGATCGCCCGTTCGATCCATGGATCAGATTCGACGGTCGATCCAACTCCTCGCGCAGACGTTAGATGTCGGGTGATCAGAGCCATCCCGCGCCAACTGTCAATCCATCAGACGGTCCCGGAGTCCGCCGACACTGTGGATCTTCGTCTCCAAAGGATCCCATCCCGACAGTGGAAAATATGCTGAATCAAGCCACGTAGCTTTGTCTGCCACTCCCCTCGCCAGGTCAACTAGACCGTTAGCACATTTCCGTAAGTGGCCGAGCCTAGCCGGATGAACCAGGAGGCTTGGACCCTCCCAATTTAGGGAAACCAGGGAGAAGCCTCGGACCGAGCCAATTCCCAAGCCCAAGCTCTGGCCTCCATCCCTAAGACCTGCTGGAGCCTATAAATACCACCAGGATTTCACAGTGAGTCCCTTTGCTCACTGAAAATCCTGGATTGTCTGGCTGAAGGTCTGCTGGAGCTCCCGTCTTCCTCGGCGAATTCCGGCGTCTTCAGAGCTTAGAACCGCTGATAGAGGGTCCGTCTGGCATTCAGACCCCCTGTGAAACTTTGTCTGTTGTTCAGGAAGCTCAGGAGCACTTCCTCTCCCCTCGGCCAAGCCCGTAACCTCGATTCCAGGTACAGCTTTTCCCCATTAAAATTTCCTTAAGCTCATCTCCATTCTGTCCTCTGGATTGAACCCTAGATGTCGCCTAGTGAACCTTAGCCACCTAGAAACCCAATGTGATTGTCGGCTGGGGCTAAGCTAGCTCGAGTCGATCGTATCGATCGACTGAGCTAGCCACTGAGCCAATGGCTGAGTCCGAGTAAGGACCCAGTGATTGGCTGCGCCTCAGGTTAAGATAGGTTGGGGGTTCGATGCGTCTTGACTCCCTGAACGTGCAGGGATCGAACCCCAATCGAATCGAGGCCTTTATGAGGAGAATTTCTCCCTCACAGTCTGCCTGAGATGCCCGTATCGAAGGCGTCTCGGTCGAGTAGCACCCCGTCGATCCAGAAAGATCCAGATGGGGGTTCTTGGTCCAATCGACGCGTATTGACTCAGAGAGCGTGTAGGGATCAAACCGAGCCACTGTCGTCGACTGTGCGCTGAGAATTTCAGCACCGAAGTTTGGCGGGCTCGGAACCCGTCGAGAGGAAGAAGATGAAGTTGCGGGTTCTGGGCCGAGCCGACCCGTGACCCGCGCGGTTCCGATTTTGGGCCACGCCTAATTAATAATTATTGGATAACATTATTTAATGATTATGAATTAAATTAATTAAACCCTATAGTTTTAATTTAAATAGACATTCATATTAAATTAATTAAATAACTTTAGTTATACAGATTCAAATTGTATGATCCAATATACCATTTGACTCAGAAAAATTCAAAGAATTTGAATATAGAATAAAATCTTAGATCAAATGGTTGGATTTAAAAATATTTGCCAAACTATTTGCTGTCATTAATTAAATTATATAAATTATTTAAGTATCTAATTTATGAGATTAAGGGCTCTGGTTGCTCCTTGTACCCTAAGGAATAATATTAGACCCTTAAATTTAACTTTGGATAATTATTTTTCTTAATCACTCCTTAATCACCTTAATTAAGGATTAGTAAATTAAAACCTAATTTAGCCTCTGAATTGAATGGGAATTATTCATAATGCCATATTAGGTCTAGATTAACCTAAGTATAAGGTTGGATTGCTCTAAAGTGCCATAATTTCACTAATCACCCTAATTGACTTAATTAAGTGATTAGTGCTAATTAAGATTAATTAAGTCATCAAAACCTAATATAAGTGTGTTTTCTTTTTTAGATATTAGATTCTAGCTAGAGTCCTAAGCCAACCTATTTTAAATCTGACCATCTAATTTTATTTTATTTTTTAGTATTAAGTTTTATTATTTTTCTTCTCACTTCACTAATTAATATGAAGCTCATTAAAATAGATTAGATCTAACTTGGGCAACTAAACCTTAAAATCCTAATTTTTACCCTTGAGTTTTGGTCATTTTGACCAAAATATGTTTAAATGCTCCTTAGAGCTTGGAAATTTCAGTAAGCTATCCTAAGGTAGATTAGAAGTGTTCTCAGAACTCTTAGACTAATAGTGAAGTTAGTGTGATCTTCAACTCAAGAAAACTCCACTTAACCCCTAATTAAGACACTTAGATCTTAAGTGATCTTATAAGAGTCTTTTGGCATTAGTCCTTAAATCTAATACTTGAGATAATTAAATACCACCTTAATAAGTTCAGCAAGGTTAACCTAAGAGTTAAAACTTAATAGAATTGTAGTTGGTAAGGTCTAAGTTAAAAATTAACTTAGGGTCTAAAAGTGATCAAACATCAGATCCTTAGATCTTAAGTAGCCCTAAGGAGGTCAATATGGGTTTAATGTTAATCTAATGCTTGGAATTGTCAATTTTAGCCATAATAAGCTCCTTATAGTTAATTATGAACTTTGATTCTAAAGAGAATCATAAATGGAAACTCTTAAGTTAAAACCCTAATTTAAAGTCTAAAGTGATCAAAATTCAGATATTTAGATCTTAGATCTTAGATTTAGAACTTCAATTTGAATTAAACCATCTCTAATTTAAATTTCTTAAATGATTGATTGTTTAATCTTTTGAAACCTTCAATGTGGGAATAGGATGATTTAATCTATAAGATAATGAGATTATCTTAAGGATTGAGTATAGATCTTAGATTTTTAAATTCTTAATCGATTGTTTTATCTTATAATCAGTAGAACAGCCTTTCACTAAGTTCTTAGTTCCTGAATCTTGCAGCTTATAAGATTTTTTACCTTTAATTTGGGTAATAAGTGTGAATCCTAGATCCTTATTAGGATATTACCTGGGATTTGGGATTTGAACTCAACATAGGGTTTAAGTTCTAAATCCTTAAATCTTAATTTATTTAGTCAAGATTTGGGTAATAGAGTAAAATATTAATAAATTAGGTCGTTAATTTAACTTACTTAAACTATATAGTCGTCACATAATTTTGATTAGAACTTGTTAAGTTCTAATATTAACTTTAAGGACGTAAATCTAAGATTCTACTCGATAGCTGGATATTGGAGATCCTAAACTTGTACCTTCTCATAGTAACTAGAATTGGTAATTATATAATATCAGATACCACATAAGTCTAGATTGAGCCTCTTGCTTACTTTGACTAGATTGCTTTACTTACCTTGATTATTGATCCTTAATCCTTGAGCATAATAGGAAAACTTAGGATATGGATGATACATCCTAAGTTAGTATTAGAATTGCATATCATTCAGTTTTGCCTTGTTTGCAGTTAGTAAAATATGTCCTAGCTTAGTCTGCCTCTTTAGTAGTAGTATTGTATAGACTGGACCCATGCCTAGAGGATTGGGATGGCCTATTGGCTATGTATTGATTGATATTTCTGTATTGGAGGCCCTGTATGGCCTATTGATTAGTATGACAGTACTATGTCTTAGACTTATTGCTACTTTGATTGGATTGTTTAGTATTGTTTTTTTTTTCTGTTTGGCTTAGCCACATGCTTCAGTGGCCTTATTTTCAGTAATTGCTTGTTTTGTCACATGTCTCAGTGGCTTGCATTATATCACTTACCTTGCTTTTGCCACCTGTCTCAGTGGCCTTTCTTTTTTATATTAATCTGTATGTTGTATGTATACTATTATGGCTTAGATATATGTATAAATGGCATGTTAGGATGCTAGAATTTTATCATATTCAGTACTTGTGTTCCGTTATACTCAGCATGTTTTAATGTGATTATAATCATGTTAGGATCATATTTATTTTAGTAGTTATAGTTACTTTTGCTTTTAGTCTCACCTTGTTATTTTGCATTGTATACTGGCTATAAATGGATACTTTATAGTTACCCATTTCTTTCATAGATTGTTGCACCTTTACTGCTTGCATATATAGTTAAATTAAAATGTGATATCTTTAAATGTTCAGTTCATTAAAATAGCCTAAAATATACTTAGACAATTATCTAACTGTAACCTTTTTATTTTGTTTGGCTGGGGCCCTGGCATTTGTGATACTGACAAATGTCAGATTTAGATGTGTTCGTGGGCAGTGCCACAGAGGAGGAGCAGGTTCAGGAGGAGGACAGTGTCGCTGCTGTTTAGTTAGTTTTTGCCTTTTATTTCAGTGAGATTGAGAGACATTTTCTATTTTCTTTAAACTTCAGTTTGTAATAATTAATCTAGATGTATTTCATTTCTGCCCTGTGATGAGTTACTTTATTGCATTCTCTTTTTCTACTATGTATGCTTGTGGATGTTATTCTCTTATCTATTGCTTCCGCTACTTTGATACTTGTATATTGATGATGTGATAGCCCTTGGTGACAAGGCCTTGGCTTAAGGCAGGTTGGGTTTACCTGACTTTACTTAAGTTGGGGATTTGTCATAGTTGGGGCACCGTGCTTCCTTGTTGTCAGTACGGGGGCCCCATAATTTTTCTCTGAGTCAAAATTCTCTCCCCCTTCCTCTCCTCTAATGCACATAATTAAAAAAAAAGACTCATGGCCTTCCCTCATCTCTCTTATAATTGATGGGAGAATTCAAGAGAGAGCCATGTTCTCCTTCTCCTTTAAATAGAGGCTCCTCTCCTTCTTCTGCTGTGCTGCTATTAAAGGATCCTTTATGCCCTCAAGCTCTTAAGGAACTAGCCAAATTTTCTTCTTCCATTCTTAAGGCCAAGGTACTCTTTTGCTAAACTCTTCCTTATACTTCTCTCTTTATATGTATCAAAATATTGTGAATGATATTTCCATTAAATTACTATATGGATTCTATGCATGATCATCGCGCCTTAATTGAACTCGAATGAGTCCGATTAAAGCCCATTCCTTCATTTAAAATTTACATCAAAAACTGCATAATTTCTGTATACCCAGGGCTAAAACTTTAATTTATGTTTATTAGAATAATATGTTCGTGCCAATTTTGATATCAATAGAAAGATATAGGAAAGACATTTCCATTGGTATATGGCATCGCACGTGAAGTGCTCCAGATTGAGAGTATTTTAGTACGAAAGGTGACCCATTATAGTTTTTACACAGGCGAAATCACCGTCGGGAGCTATTGCGCGACGTAGCGCCCGAAGTTTCGAAAATGCGTCCGCCATAGCACGCCGTAGCGTGCTATAGCGCGTCACAACGACATATAAATATTAATAAAATTAAATTAAATGCGCTGTAGTGTAACAGCCCAAACTCTTAAGCACCAATGTATTGTTCGCTTTGGCCAGAAAGGCCTCACAGTTTTGCCCTCAGAAGATAACTTTCCAGTATGTCACCCATCCTGGGAGTGCTCCCACATGAGCACGCTTAACTTTGGAGTTCTTATTAGGAACTCCACCGTTATCTGAAAAGGTGCCTCGATGTTTAAGAGTTTTCACTTATTACTACTTAAGTGGGTCTTCACAATCTCCCCAACTTAAGTACCCGACGTCCTCGTCAGTATCCACACACATATCCAAGAACCATCCATTGGGTATATAGGACTAGAGGTGACTCCTACAGGCCCAAGAGGTACCCACAACCATGTAGCACCTTAACCATTATGAGTTCAAGAGGCTGCTCACATGAAGTGGTACTTTATCCTGTATGACACTTAGCTCCTATCTGACACCTTATGGTTTGCTCTGATACCATTTGTAACAGCCAAACTCTTAAGCACCAAGGTATTGCCACTTTGGCCAGAAAGACCTCACGGTTTTGCCCACAGAAGATAACTTCCCAGTAGGTCACCCATCTTGGGAGTGCTCCCACATGAGCACGCTTAACTTTAGAGTTCTTATCAGGAACTCCACCGTTATTTGAAAAGATGCCTCGATGTTTAAGAGTTTTCACTTATTACTACTTAAGTGGGTCTTCACATGTAGAGTCTAGAATCGCCTGGAATGGTCAAAGCTTCATATTTTTGCATTCTAATGGTCCTATAACTATAATATGGTCAAATCATACTAAAATTAAAATTGGATTTAGTAAAAATGAGCATTGTATGAATGTGTATATGAATTTCAATGTGAAATCCACTATTTTAACATGTATAGTATATTATAGATCTCATAAAAAAATTGCTTGAATACTTTATACCGAATAGAAACATTATAATCTTTAATTGATTGTATGATCAATATAGAACTTAATAATTAAATTTTATGAAACTTAATTATTTATATTTGTAATTAAGTGCTAATTCTTTTGTATTTGATTTAAGATTTAATTAGCCTTAATTACTCATTATTTTAATTAATGTGATGTTTATGTATATTAGATAATTTTACTTTAAATTGGAGATCTTAATTTACTTAATTTGATATTAAGCTTATTTGAACATAAGAGATTGATATATGTGTGTGTGTTGATATATTATGAGTATATATATATATATATATATATATATATATATATATATATATATATATATATATAGACACACACACACATGTGTTATAAACATATACACATGTATACTATATTCACACACACACACGCACACACACATACTCACACACTCATATATATATATACATACAGTGTCTATATATTTATATATGTGTGTGTATGTATGTGTTGGGACTCAACACACACTTATATATACAAACACATATACATATAAATAATTATATATGAGTTTGTGTGTGTGTATCTATGTGTGCCTGTATATATATATATATATATATATAACACAAATATATATATACACATACAAACACACACACATAAGAAATTAGTATATATGTGTATTTGATTAGCCTTAATCTCAAAATTTTACCCTCGCTTAATTGAGGGGTGATGAACTTAAAAATATAATCGAATTTAGATCGAAGGTCAATTTAATTATCATAATTTTATGTGCATTTAAATATTATTAAAATAATCGGGGAAAATTCGACGATCTCCGAACACTCCCAAAATACCACATATAGCTAATTTTGGGGTGATGAATCCAATGGTGAACTCAGATTTTGATTATGATGTCTAAATAAAATAAGCATTCTCAGAATTATAAAAAAAAAATCAAGAAATCACTGTCGTGTGTGAAAGGTGATCCGTTACAATTTTTGCACATGCGAAATCACTGTCGGGCGCTACCGCGCGCTGTAGCGCCCGAAGTTTTGAAAGTGCGTCTGCCGTAGCGTACTACAGTGCGTCACAGCGGCATTTAAATATTAATAAAATTAAATTAAATGCGTCGTAGAGTTCGGAATTGTCCGGAATGGTCAAAGCTTCATATTTTTGCATTATAATGGTCCTATAACCCTAATGGGGTCAAATCATATTAAAATTAAAATTTGATTTAGTAAAAATGAGTATTATATGTGAAATTCACTATTTTAGTATGTATAATATGTTTTAAACTTCATAAAGAAATTGCTTGAATATTTTATGCCAAATATAAACATTATGATCTTTAATTGCTTGTATGGTCAATATAGAACTTAATAATAAAATTATATGAAACTTAATTATTTTATATTTATAATCAAGTGCTAATCCCTTTGTATTTGATTTTAAAGTTTGATTAGCCTTAATTACTCATTTTTTAAATTAATGTGATGTTTATATATGTTAGAGAACTTTAACTTTAAATTGGACATCTTAATTTACTTAATTTGACATAAATCTATATTTGAACATAAGAGATTAGTATATATGTGTATGTGTGTGTGTGTGCATATATAGAGATTAATATGTATGAATATGTGATTCATATACGTGCACACATAACACACTCATATATACTTATCTCTATGTGTGTGTGTGTATTGATATATTATGAGTATTTATATATATATACACACATGTGTTATAAACATATATACATGTATACTATATTCACACACACACACATACTCACACACTCATATATATATATATATATACGGTGTTTATATATTTATATATGTGTGTGTATGTGTGTGTTGGGACCAAACACATACTCATATATACACACACAAACACATATAAATAAGTATATATGAGTTTGTGTGTGTGTGTCTATGTGTGCATATATATATACACACACACACATAAGATATTAGTATATATGTTGACTCGAATTTTGATTCTGAATTCTAAATAAAATAGACATTCTTAGAATTATTAGGAAAAAATTAGGAAATGTGCGAAAGTCTCAAATGATATCCAAATCGTACGAAACTTGAGGTAGAGACTTCTAACACTATTTTAAGAGCATTGAAAAAGAAACATAATTAATTAAATTACTAATTAACGGATAACAACACTAGGATTGTTACACTCCCGAATTATGACAACAAATAGACAACCTTTAATATTGTTTACAAATATATTTTTAAACATAGTGATTTAATATTAGTTGTTAGGATTTATTGAAAAGAAGAGATCTTCACAGTATTTCAATTACATCAGATTGAACTACTGATAAAAATAAACATAAACACATAAATTTATATGATTTGGTATGTAATCTTCTTTTAAAGACTTGATCATACATGAATCATTAAGTTTTCTAATACGATGCCTTAATAAAAAGCTTTGTTAAAACTATATAAATAAAAAGAATTCATAATATTTAAAAAAAATCTAAATATGTAATGCATAAATTACAAGAATTTTGCAGGAAAATAATTTAGAATAAAAAAACTCATAAATTTTAATTGAAATTCACATTTGAGAATTTAAAATAAAAAACATTATGGCCTAATAATTTTAATTTTAAATTTATTATCACATATCAAATATTTAATTATCTTAATTTTATTTGAAATTAAATATCATGGAATATAAATGCAGCTCAATTATCAAATATAATTTCGCTAGCATAATTCGTAAAATGCATTTGCACCAAATGTAATAATAAATAATTACAATATGAGTCATCATTTTTATCATAAAAAATATTTCCTAAGAAGACAAAGAATGAAGGAAACAACAGTTAACAAAAGGAACAGAGAAAAAAGAAGATCCATCCGTCCATCAAACGATTGCCATTTCGTCCACACCAGACGGCTGCGATCTCATCGCATAATTCGGCTGCACAACCGCGACACGTCGGACTGCTGCACCGGCTTAAGAAGAAAGTCCGCCGCTCCTTCCTTCATGCACCTGTACAGTTAAAACCCTAATTTTAGCTGCCCCTATTCTATTTAGCTCTAAGAGCAAAATAATTATCTATTTTCTTTAGACAAAAAAAAGAAATTTACGGCTCGCATACATCGTGATGCGAGTGGGGACGTTCTCGGATGACATGATGACAACGGGTATCTGCATCAAGTCCTTCGATTCCTGATCGCATGCCCACATCATCAATCCAGCTCAAAATGAAAAATGACAAATCTTTTCCGAATACTTTTAAAATTTACAAATATAACCTTGATCCGTTTAAGTAGCTCGAACCCCGTCATTCCCGGCATCCAATAATCCGTTATTATCATGCTCACATTCGGCTCCTGCATCCAAAATATAAAATTTTAAATCCGAATTATTACGCCAAATTACTAAGAAAATAATATTCAAAACCATGGATTCCGCTAATTATTTCTTTATTAAACAATAGTCGTTCACTTTCTGCTTAAATTTATGTTTAAAAATAAAAGCTTCAATGATCTATAATTCTATACCAAATCGAGCATCTCCAGCGCCTGCAACCCGCTCTCCACAGTCGTCACTGCAAAAGATTATCATTAAATTTGACGAACAAATAATTTAAATTGTACGGTCAGCTCAATTTATTAACAAACCTTAAATCTAAATACTCTAAATAATTATCAGAAATTATAGACAAATCTGAATTGGCTCAATCACTTGGAATTTATTTGAGAGAAATCGAGAATTTTGTGAGCAGAGCAAATAATGGCTAAAGAAAGAGAGAGAGAGAGAGAGCACCTCTGTGCTTAAAGTTGCGGAGCAGCCTAGCTATAACGGCGCGGTCGACGGAGCTGTCATCGACGGCGAGCACATGCATCTCCCGCCCTCCCTCGACGCCGGCATCCACCGCCATTTCAAGGGTTAAGACGCCGTGAGAGGGATAAAGAAAGAGGGTGCTTCTTCTTAGAGAGAGAGAGAGAGAAAGAGAGAGAGAGAGATGCGAGGAATCCGAAGAAAATGATGCGATGCTGCATCTGAAGGAAAATCTTGCTGTAAAAGGAAGAGGAGCGAATCTTCCCGCGAGGGGCTGCGAATAAATGGTCCTCCGCCCCGTCGACGGCGGGCTCTGTTCGGGAAACTCGGCGGTTCGGATGACGTCAGCGGATCCGGCCAGATTTTGAAAGATTTGGCTGTTGGGATAATAATGCGCTCGCTACGCCCATTCCATTTCGAGAGATTTCTATTTAGATATTTATATTTATATTTAAATTATGTACTTTTAGCATTGAGATAAAAATACGAGAAATACTATATTTGCACAAAAAAAAAATACATCTTAATATTATTTTATTAATATTTTTTATTTATATTAAAATAATATAAATATTATTTTTAATAATTATATTGAAATAATGTATAAATTTTATTATGATAAATATTTTTAAGTAACAAATCAGCTATTCTAACTTGAGATATTTGCAAGCTGCATAAAAATTATTTGATTTATAAAATATAATTATTTATTACAAGCCCGGATTCGGTGAGGCTGTATTTGAGGGATTTTGTTCCTTTTTTTTCTCTTATTTTTTCTTTAAACTCACTGATCGCGTAATCACTCTTATTTATTAATTTAATACTACAAATAATAAATTAGGATGCATTATTTAGAAAAAAAATATTAACAGTATATATCAAAAAAAAATATTTAGGATCAATAATTTTTATTTTTTAATTTTTATATTTAATTCATATAAAAAGTGTATTCAACTAATTATTTATTTATGATTGATAAATCATTTATATATTTTGATGTATATTAATATGTTAGTGTAATAATACTCATTCATTATTTAGATGATGAAAACAAAGCCCAATTAAGCTTTAAGAAAGTCAAAATTAATATTCAATCAAATTCACATACTATATAATTATAACATTTTTCTATACAAAATAAATATTATTATACCACTTAATGATTACAATAAAACAAAACAAAAGGGTATAGAAATTCCTTAAAATAAAAATTAAATATATTATTATAAAAAAATAATTATTTGACACTTAAAACCTCTAAAATATAACTCAAAAATTAAATATATGTTTAATAAAAAAATTTGGGAATAATCTTAAAATTAAATATATATTTGACATCAAGCAAAAAACATGCAAAGCACAATTTTTTCAATTATTTCAGGATCACGGGCGTTTGTCGTGCAGTAAAACGCAGGCAAATATTTTACACCGACTAAATGTTCTACGACGGTTTAAATATACACGATGCAAGCTTTTTACGGCCGAATTTTCATTTTAGGCGACGCATGTTATCCTTCGTTCCACCTCCCGAGCCCTGATCCCCTCCGTGGTTCCGATTTCTGCCCTCCGGGCAGCATTCCTCGTCCGTTCTGTAAGCATTTCTCCTTCAATTTGAAGCACTAAAACCAGAGCCTCCTGATTTCTTTTATCTGATTTTGATTATTTTTAATCATTTTATTTTCTTTTGTATATGTACCAACCACATGCATTGTTTATGATATTTTATTTTGTTTGAGGTAGGGATGGATTAGGATAGTAATGGGACCGCTCTTGCGCATAGCCGTAGTTAGCATCAACAACCACAACATTGAATCATTCCATGTGAGTGAGAGCAGGTTATAGAGTTTATGATTTATATTTAAGCTGACTACAAGAAACAAAAGAGATTACTTGTTAGCACTTCTTACAAAGAAACATAAGAGATTGCTTAATCCAAGTAGAGACTTGGAACATCAAGTTTACACGAGTAGGCTATGCAATGGTTCTTTATAATAAAGATAACATAGTTATGATTAGAATGAGCAAAGCTCTTTTCTTTCAACTATGTGAACTGCTGCGAACAAGAAAATTATTGTTCGACTTTTTATATACAGCCGTTGAGGATATATAAGTCACAATGCTCTTATAGGTCATAGCATCTAAAACTGAGCGATTCAATTTAACTTCCAATGCTCTGGTTAAATATTTAGCTGTTACTTTAAGCTTGTTTTATTTGCAATTGAAGAGCTGCATCACGAGTTAAATTATTCTGCCTCATTCAATAACTCCAAATAAGATCATAAACAATATTAGGTTGATGCATTGATTAAGGTTAGTTTCATAATTATAGACAAGGTTTACTTGTATTTTCTTAAAAATTGTGGCACATCTCTTATGCAAAAAATTCAGCTTTAAACGGTGTGCCTCAATTATATGTAAGTTTGTATCAGTGTAATAGATGAAATACATATTAAAGCTAGAGTTTCTAAATGAGTTGAAGTTGCTTTCTGTAGAAGCAAATCACTTCCAACACAAAATGTTGCTGCTGCGATTAACTTTGATATATAATTTACATGTGTTAGACTAAGAGGGATATGTACATGATGCCACTGTTCCAAAAAGTACAGCAGATAAAGTTAATGGAATTCACATTCCACATTATAAATTTTACTTGGTTGACTGTTATTCAACTAAAATTGGATTTATTTCTCCAAACCGTGGCACTCGATACAAGCTAAGAGAGTTGAGGGTTTACACCCAAAAAATTAGAGAGAGTTGTTTAATCAGAGGCATCATTAATGAGGATGACAGTCGAAAGGGCATTAGTGTCCCTCAAAAATCAATTAACTGTGTTAAATTGGAGCCATACTCGCCCTATGAAATTCAAGTTGATATGGCACTTGCAAGTTACATACTTGGCTTTTACGTGAGGGTGGCGATGATTTAATTATCAGAAAATTTGATTGGGTGTGCAGAGGGACCATGTCTCAAGGTTATACGCTAGTTCACCAGCTGAATCACATGAATAGCTGCAAAAAAGAGATAGCATAGTTAATGGTATGTGGCAACATGTGACCAATATGGGAATATGATTGAAAATAATATAACGAATTTGTTAATATTATTTGGTGAATTGTAGTATGTTATTTGTGATAAATTGTTGAGGGGTGTTTATTTTATTTAACATTATGCTTGAAGCCTCATTAATTTCATTTACTTTTAATGCTTGTTTGGGATGAACTATGGATGAATATATAATTTTTGAATGCATGTTTAATATTTCTGTGATGTGCTTTCATAAATGTGACTAATGTAGCAACTAAATGAAAAAAATTGAGACCAATTGTGCAGGCAATACAAAAGAGCAAAAAAAAAAAAAATTTTCTTTCGGAACAATAAATCGAAACGGATCCTTAAGCTCCTGAGATGCTTGGCCGACTCTGTTGATGCCAAATAAAAATATTCTCAAAGCCGTCGTTAAAAAGCTCAAGGAAAAATTAGGGATTGAATTTACCGCATATCAGTTTAAAAATAAAGTTTGTCAATAGAAAAGAGTGGCTTCATTTCTAAGAATTAAAGAAAAAGTTACATGTCTCTATGGATGAATAAAATAATAATGGTATCATATGTTCAAGTACATCCCATAGTAATTTCTTAATAATTTCACTCTTAATGTACAGGTTGAACTTAACAATATATATTCAATTTCAGGCATTCCAAAAAGATGCAATTTACTTGAACATTCCCTTCCCCAATTACAGAGTTGGAGAAGGTGTGTGGAGAGGGGTATGCAACAGGGATGTGGGCAAAATCATCAAACATCGAAGTCCCACCAGAATAACAACCTATCAAACTGGATGAGAGCGATGTCAACTCAGCTGAGCCATGGTCGGTTTTTAAAGGCCAGGAATTGACTTGAATCCTGATGATAATAAAGAGGAGGAACATGAGAACAAGGCACATCCTTAACTTCAACAACGTCTTCCTTCCATAAGAGAAGGAGAGTTGGCAATCCCTCTTGGCCAATTTCCGAACTAGTTAGTGTTATATCTAACAATATGGAGAAGGTAGCATCCGCAATTGGGAGTGGCTTGGTTTATGAGAGGAGATTGTTTCAAGAGTTATGACAGGGCTCTACCTCTGTAAAATATCAGAATTTATATTTAAATTTGTTTATTAATATTTAAATAATTTTGACTTCAGATTGAAAATCTGACTTCGCCATTACGTTCACCACCCCTCAAATTAGGTAGGGGTGATGTGGCGACCCTCACCCTTAACCCTCAATAGGTTTAGATTAAGGGTGGAGTGTCACTCTGGTTAACCCCTCACTTAGCATTGGATTAGGATAAACTCCACAATCCACCTGATTAAAGAAAGGTTAACTCAGAATCAATCAAGCAGTCACTATATAAGTAAAAATACAGAGTGCGGAAGCGATAAATAAATGACATCCAAGCATCATAATGTATATAAGAAGAGAAATATAACTCAGAAAAGTAGCATAGTGAAATCTGAACACACAGTCACAGGTACCTGTATTATTACATTAATTAAAATTTAACAAAATAAATGTTCAAAATCCACTCATCCTCACAAGTAGTAAATGACTAGATATCTTCTGGCCCCAACTGCTGCACCTCCTCTAAGTAAGGCTCCTCATCGGGTGCAGGCTCCTCAAACTGCTCTAAGCCTGACATTGTCGGTTTCACAATGTAGGGCCCCAGCCAAAAAAAAGAAAATCTGGTTAGACAATTGTCTAAGTACATTTTAAGCTGAATTTTTAATAAGGTTATATAATATCACCATTTTACCATTTACTTCTAAGCATGATGTGTAAATACAGGAGCAGTAAGCAACACAAGTAAAAAGGCAAATTATAGACTATGTTCTATAGTATAAACAAGGCAAGGAAGTGAGGCTGAAGCATGCTTCGCATAACAAGTAATCAAGGAAAGGCATATAAGTGTAAATATAATTGAATAAATGCTGGAAGAAAAATTCTACATCTTAAACATGCTGGTGATCAATAAAAATAACATGCTAATTAAAAATGAATAACTCAGCAGTGATATATACATATAGCAGCAAGATTCTACATCCTAGATATATAAAGCAGTACAAGGAAATAGCTGACTGAAAAAGAATATACTGAAACAACCACAACTGCATATAAAACTATAATACATCAACTGCCATACAGAAAAGAGCTACACTAGCTCGCCAAAAGAAACTGAAGATCTTAGCACGATACGGCTAGGGCTACTCCTAGCTCGATACGACTAAGCTAACAACAGTCACATATATGGCCCTAACACGATACGACTAGGGCTACTCCTAGCTCGATACGGTTAGGTCACCAACTATCATACCGAAATATCCTAGCATAGTACGGCTAGGGCAACTCCTAGCACGATACAGCTAGGGCAACATTCGGTATGATCAAAAGAACCCTGAGAGGCAGCTCAATCACATCAAATCATTATCATTTCACTTATTTATTTTAATATTTTCATAAGGAATCTAAGGAGTCTCCATAATTTCATAACATTTTATTTATGCATCAAATGTCTTATATGATATGTTCAAAGAAAATATAAGGCACAAAATTATAAGATATGCGTAGCAACAAATAACAAGTAAGCAAGAGACTCGACTAAATTTGATGATATCATTTGTTTTCTACTTAACCAGCTAACTATTCCAAGTTACACAAGTTCAGGATCATCATTTTCCTACTATCGAGTGTAACTCAAAAATTCGTCCTTATAAGTTAAAAAGGATTGGAACTGATCAGGTTTCAATCTAGTTCAATCAGATAGACGACTATGAATTAAACAAATAAATCATACGTCCTAATTTTGTGAATTTAGACGTTCTAACTAAGATCTGATCAAGATCTTCTACACCTATAGATTATGGATTAAATACTACGAGATTTTAGGTTTAATCACATAATCCAAACTGGATAAGACCTAAGTTCTAGGTTTTATACTATAAGTGATCTACTAGTTAAGGCAGATCCTATTAAGTAATCAAACTTAATAGGATGAATCTCCTATCTTAAATCTAAAGTTAAAAGATAAACTAATCAGAATGGGTTGTAAAACAAAATAATATCTAGAAACTACTAAAACTAAGGTTTCACCCATAGGGTAACCCAATTTATCCAATGAATGAACACTAACCTATGATCTAGTCCTACTCTCAGGAAAGGTCCTTAAGGTGGGATGCTTAAGACTTAGGAAAAAAAATTATTGAAATTCAATTTAATGACTTGTTTTATTTACTTACATGGTACTAATATGATTACATTATTAATCCTAGTATTCTAAGATTTTAATTAAGGGCTAAAGTTACGCATTTCCAATTTTAAGGTAAAATGACTATTTTGCTCTTACTTTATGGGTCAATCAACTTTTGATTTAGGGGTCCAAACTGAGTTTTATCTTCTCCAACTAATTCCTTACTGTCTAACTTGAAGATAGACAGTAAGTACGTCCAATTTGGACGAGAAACGGTCGAGTTATGGCTAAAATAAGGCTAGGGGTATTTTGGTCATTTCCCTAAATTTTAGGGTTCAAATCCTAAATATTATTTCTATGAAAATGATGACATTGAAATTCTAAACTAGGTAGCTTCTTGAATTTTTGGATTTGGAGTTAAATTAACTAAGTTATGGCCATTTGAAGTCCAAGGGCATTTTGGTCATTTTTCACTACAGTCAACTCTAAATTCTAGAGTTGATTTTTTGTCCTGATGTCCAAATTGGAAAACTAATACTACCACGGTGATGGGGCCGCTCTCCTGAGCATTTTAAGGCCCATATTGACTATGTTTCGATAATCAGGTAAAAAGTTATGGGGTCTTAAAGAGGCTCTAAAATACTACCTCGTTATGCGTACCCCGAAACGAAATTTTACATTATGCCATTTGATCATAAATATTTTTCTGAGTATTTTAAGACCCATATTGGCTATGTTTGGATCATCCTACAAAAAGTTATTAAACTTTTAAGATTTACTATTCAAAAATAGAATTTGAATTAATTTACTATTCATTTATTCAAATTGAATGATTTTACTGTTTATTCATAAAGTTTTTATTTAATTAATCACTGTTTAATTATTAATTAATTAATTAATTAATTTTACTGTAATAAAGTAATTAGTGCTAATTACTGTTTAATTAATCTTAATTAATCTCTAATTATATTTATTTATTTAAAATTACTGATCATTCATAAAGTTTTTATTTAATTAATTACTATTTAATTATTAATTAATTAATTAATTAATTTTACTGTAGTAAAGTAATTAGTGCTAATTACTGTTTAATTAATATTAATTAATCTCTAATTATATTTAATTATTTAAATTTACTGTTCATTCCTAAAGTTTTTATTTAATTAATCACTATTTAATTATTAATTAATTAATTAAATAATTTTACTGTTCAAAAATAATTAATTATCCTAATTACTGTTTAAGATTTAATTAACAGTTAATTAATCCTTAATTAATCTTTAATTATAATTATTTAATTAAAATTACAATTTAAAAGTAATTAGTACTAACCCTAACTTAATTAACCACTAACAGTAATTAATTAGGGCTAAACAGTAATTAATTAACACTAACATTAATTTAATTAATTTCTAATTAACTGACAGTGGGCCCCACTGACACGTGGCACCTTCAGAGGCTGCCACGTGGCACAGTGGACCCCACGGGCTGCTGACTCAGCTCGGGTGACTGGGCAGTGGGTCCCACCTGACACGTGGCACTGCCAGAGGCTGCCACGTGGCTCTGTGGGTCCCACAGGCTGCTGACTCAGCTCGGGTGACTGGACAGTGGGTCCCACCTGACACGTGGCACTGCCAGAGGCTGCCACGTGGCACTGTGGGTCCCACGGGCTGCTATTTAATTAAAATTACTGTTTAAAAGTAATTAGTACTAACCCTAACTTAATTAACCACTAACAGTAATTAATTAGGGCTAAACAGTAATTAATTAACACTAACATTAATTTAATTAATTTCTAATTAACTGACAGTGGGCCCACTGACACGTGGCACCTTCAGAGGCTGCCACGTGGCACAGTGGACCCCACGGGCTGCTGACTCAGCTCGGGTGACTGGACAGTGGGCCCACCTGACACGTGGCACTGCCAGAGGCTGCCACGTGGCACTGTGGGTCCCACGGGCTGCTGACTCAGCCCGGCTGATGGGGCAGTGGGCCCCCCACTTGACACGTGGCGGGCCCGTAGGCTGCCACGTGGCCGGGTGGGCCCCACCCGCGCTGACGCGGACCCGACCCGGACGGGTCGGGCTCGGGTCGGCCCGGCCCGACCCGAAAGCGTGACCCTTCACCTTCCGGGTGTTCGGCGGACCGAACCCAGTCCACTTCGAGGACCTGGTGCGCCCGATCGGGTGGTTTTTAGCCCGATCGGAACGGTGGATGTGAAGAGGACATGTTGATCTACCTATCATACAATTTTTGCAACGATCGAACGGTAAACGAGGGAGATTGGGGTACCTGAAGTTCGGATCGGCGAAGATTTTTGCGGAAAAGCAGGGCCGACTTCCGGGCTTGATTCCGGCTCGATCCGGGCTCCGATCGGTGAAAACTCGGAGCCTAGGGGTAGGCCGAGGTCTTATAGACCGGACGGCGACCTCGCCGAGGCCTAGATGTGGCCGGATTGGCCAGAAAATGCGACGGGCCGCCGCGTGTCACGCGGGCGGAGAGGGCGAGGAAGACGCCTTCGGACCGTCGGATCTGTGCGATCGCGGACGGTCCGGATCGCTCTAGACCACGTGACGCAAATCGCGGCCGAGGGCCGTTGGACCCGCGCGCGACCGGACGGTTTGGATCGCTCCAGACCGCGTGACGCGGATCGCGGCCGAGAGCCGTTGGATCCGCGCGCGATCGGACGGTCCGGATGGATCCGTCCGATCTGACGGCGCCGTTAACTGGAGTTATCGGCGTCGTACGGCGCCGTTAATTAATTAATTAAATAAATAATTATTATTATTATTATTATTATTTTTTTAAAAGAAAACATTTTCAGAAAAAAAAAAAATTTTTTTGAACATGTTTTTCCTAGTTAATTTGGGGTCAAGGAATTCAATGGCACAGTCGGATTTTTGATCCGACGAGTATTTTGATACCTCAATTTCCGTGATATTTTTATTATTAAAATATTCGCCGAAATTTCGACGACTTCCGATTGACACGAAAACTTCACCCCAAGCTAATTTGGGGTCGAGGAATTCAATGACGTGGTCGGATTTTTGATCCGACGAGTATTTTGATACCTCGATTCCCGTGGTATTTTTATTATTAAAATATTCGCCGAAATTTGACAACTTCCGATTGATACGAAAACTTCACCCCAAGCTAATTTGGGGTCAAGGAACGCAATGGTGGTGTACATTTTCCGATCGGAGGTCAATTTAGATAGGTCAATTTTCGAGGTTCATGAAATTCTCAAAATAAAGATTTAATCCGTTTGACATCTGGTTTGGACCGGATCTTGGTAGTTGACTCCAAATGACCTAATTAGCACTTAAGATTATGTTTAAGACTTAGGGTTAGTCTTAATCAATTATGGTAACAACTTGGGTTATTACAGGTGAAGTTTTGAATGCATTTGGAAGACATAAATTTTTGATGAATATTTTAATATTATTTTAAATACTTAAAAATTCGAATAAATAAATACTCGCCGGATAGAAAATCCGATTGCACCGTTGAGTTTAGAAGCCCTCAATTAGTTAGGAATGATATTTTTAAAATTTTTTGGAACATATTTATTAAAATAAATTTATTTAATTAAATATATTAAATTAAATTAATTAATTATATATTAATTAACTTTTAACGGCGCCGTCCATTAAGGGTAACGCCGTCTGTCTTTTTAATTAGATTAGACGGTCAAATCAAGACCGTCCGATCTCGATCGGACGGTCCGTAGATCATCTTCCCGATTGAACGAGAGAAGCCTCTGCGTGTCCTCAGCAAAACACATGCGGCGCTCTCTCCACCTCCAAGTAGCACCCACCCACCGCTCAAGAACCCCATTAAGAGTCTTATAAACCTCTAAGCTTCGCTTAAAGCATCTACCCTTTAGATCGAGAGCTGTCATCCTTTGATTTGAGTCCTGGCCGAAACCCTAATATCCCTTCTTCCATCAACAGGTACTTCCATTTACTTCTATTTGCTTAGCGTTCTTAGCATCCTAACTAATGATTGCATAAACGTTTGGGCTCGATCGATCGAATCGAGCTTCGATCAATCGTGCTGTCTGTCTTCTGATCGCGATTAGGGTTCGTCGGGTGTGACGAAGGAGAAGGCGAATCGTTTGATTGAATCCAGCAGTTGGATTCAAATCAGATCCAACCGTTAGATCTGGTTTGGATCTGATCAGACCTGATTATTTTCAAACCGGCTCAATTCAGATCGGTTCTCTTCGCTTTCGGGCTGGTCTAACATCATTTCATCACATTAAAATGGTGGGTCCCGCAAGCCCAGTTGGCACGCTCTCGTGCAGACACATGTCCTTTGTGTCGGCTGAGAGTGGGGCTCGCAGTAACTCATCCGCGTCAGGATGTCTCGTCTGAGGCATCGTGGGTCCCACCTGCAGAAAAACAATATTAATAATATATAAATATATCTTATATAAATTATTACTTATAAATATATAATACACCATTTAAATCAATAAAGCATACATATAGATATAAATACCTATAACATAACTATACTTGTATATTAAATATACATATAAATATATAAAAATAGAAAATGAAAATTTTTAATAATTAAATAAAATAAAACAGATTAATTAAAATAATACATTTTATTAATTTAATTTAAATTCTTATAATATTTAAACCGATAATAATATATTACAAATAAAATAATTAAATTAAATAAAAACAGTAAAATAATAATCAAAATACAGTAAATTAATATATAAATGGATAAACAGAAAATTTATAATTAATAAATTTAGATATATTAATCAAACATAATAATTAAATAATAACAGTAATATAAAATATTAATAAATAATAATCAGAAAATATAATCTTATATTAGATTAATGTATAAAATAAACATTTAAATTAATATTAATAAATACATATGTATATATAGATATACTTAAATAACAAAAAAAAATTATTAGATAAAAATAAAATAAAATAATTAATTATAAAATGCAGATAAATATAAAGTATATTAAATAATTAATAGATAAATAAAACATTTAGCTCCTATAATATAAATCTTAGGATAAAAATAAATACCTATATAATCCAAATATATATATAAAAATAAATACATATAGATATATAAATAAAAAATAGAACATAAATTTAGATCAATATTAAATAAAGTTAATATGTAGTATAATTAATTATGAATATAATTAATTAAGGCATATTTAATTCATTAAAATACCAAACTTTGAAAACTCCTAATTTACAAAATACTCATCCAAATATTACAAATATATATACCATTTCAATCAGCAAAAAAATAAATGATTAATATGGAACTATCAAATTTTTATTTGAATCAATATTTAACATAATGATATTTAGGATCCCCTAATTAAGTCTTAATTATTACAAAACTTCAAACTATTATAACTTTTAAACCATTAATCCAAACATACTCAATATAGGTCTCAAAATACTCAAAAACTCCTAAAGAATATTTTAGTGATATTAATTTTTCCATTTGAATTAAAATTAGTCTAATCATAATTAGGACCTAACCCTAATTAAGCTTTTAACCCTAGAAATTTCAAATAGCCATAAGTTAGCCAATTGAGCTCCAAATTAAGTGATCCAAATATCTATTTAGATCAGAAAATCCTAATTTACAGTAAACCGCAAAAATATTTAGGATCCAACGATTAGATCTCCTAATTAACTATAATTACTCTAAAACTTGATTAGTAAATATTAGCAAATATAATAATCCAAATTAAGTGATTTCAGTTTTAAATGACTCATAAATTAAATTAGAATTTAAATGTATAATTAGTTTAATAATTTTGTAACTAAATTCACTAATCACTTACTAATTACATTAAACACTAATTATTAACCATAGAAATTAGATTAGCTATAACTTAGCCAATTCATATCAGAATTTGATAATTTTAGACTTTATAGAAATCTTAGGACATAATCTACAATAAACTAACAGAAATTTTATATTTCATTAAGGATTAAATTATTAAAATGCCCTTATAAGGTCAAATTCCCAATTTGACTTTATAAGGCATAATAATTAAATAGTTTAATAAAATAAATCAAAATATTCAAATATTCATCTTATTATCATATTACAAACATAAAATATTAAATTAATGAATTAAATTATTTTGGCAGATCAAAGGAATTGAATTGATTGATATTTTATCAAAATAGTCAGATACGTAAATTTACTTATAAGTTTTATTTTAGTATTCTTATATTGAGTCATTTTTCATTTGAGTACTATTTACACTGCTTACCGCATTTTTAATCTGCAAAAGATTTATATCAAATAACATGTAACAAAAAGAATGAAACACAATATATATATTTTTTGTGGTGTATGTCTTTGGAGGGTGAAAGGCAATACTGAGAATTTGTACAAATTGGGCCTGCTGGCAGCCCCTGAGAGTTATATGGAGGGATTTAGCCTCTTGTAAGAAGTAGGCAAATCCAGAGGAAAGACACACCATCAGTTCCTATTTTGAGTAAGCTATCGACGGGTGGCGAGATAAGCTTCCTACATGTTATGCTTATAGGTTTACCCATTTAGGCTCAGGAGTCTACGGACTCGACTTATTGTTACAAATGCTGTTGATAAAATTTATTTTATGCTGTTCATATATATTAATTTTCACAGCTAACTTGCAGGGCAGAAAATGAATTTGGAAAAATTGCTTTACTCTTTATGCAAATTTTCAGTCATTTTTATACTTGATTCATGCATATTATAGGATGCTAGATTTATTCTTATAAGAATAATTTGCGTACTCCTACTTAACTGGTCAACTGAATTTGTTTAGGTTTTGATAATTAAAATCTAGAAGATCTGCTAATAAAGAGAAGAAATAAAGAAGCAGGAGAATATAAATATTTTATTTTGTAAAAGATAAGCTGTAAATTTTTATATATGTTTTGGCTCTATCTGTATAAATGGACTTTAGACTTTTATTATGTCCTTTTTGTATATAAAAATGTATGTGTTTACATTGTGATGAATTGTTCTTTAAAGACTCAAACTTCGATCCCCGATTGCCATAACCTCATTCATGGTTTGACAAATGAAGAGGTCGATCACATTTATGACAGGTTATCACAAAATTTGAAGATGATTCATGGAAAAGCCAATGGATGCCAAATCGAATGGATGTGTTGAGAACTTGATAGCAAACTTTGATTTTTTTTAACTTTATATTTGACTTTAGAGCATTATCATCTGAACACATATGAGAGAGAATTTAATATTTGGGGATTTAATATTTGGGGTTGTTGTTGTTTCTTATGTTTTTCATTAGTTGGGTGGTGAATGCTATTATCTAAGACAATATAATAATTGGGCTACATCATCTAGCTTGGATGACTTTCCTCTTTATTTTAATCAATTGAACAGATACTTTTAGTCATATACTCCTTCAAAAAAAAATTTTCGAGGGTCACAGGTCCCGCCTCGCCTCTACTTGAAGCATTGGGTTTTGGGTCTTAGTTTTTATGTCTGTGTTTGAATTTATATTGTTAATAGGGCATTTATATCTTATATTTGCATTTATATATATATATATATATATATATATATATCCTTAAAACTGTGGTGCTTGAGGTTGAATGCCAGGAAAAAATGTGTTACTTGGATTCTGCTAAAGCCATAGTATGGATACCATTGTCTTGAAACTGTGATGATCTAACTCTCTTGAATTAAAATGTGTTAGCAATTTAGGATCTATTTCTTTATTTTGCAGTAGTTACTATTTTATTTATGTTGTTATATCAATGACATACTATGAGGTAGAATGCTTCATTACATCAAGCATAGTTTATATTTATGCTTGTTGGTCTTAATGTGATCCACCACAATAGATAATTAGATCCTTCATTGGCTCTAATAGCTCATGCCTTATTCTTCTTAAACCCTATTAAAGTTGAACTGCTAATATTACTATTTTATAATTACAATTATAATGTACTAAACACATAATTAGTGTTTTAGCATTCATAATTATTTATAACTACTTGAAATACGACTTCTTATACTTAAGTGTAATGAGCGACGGTGATTGGACGGATGGTGGTGGCTGACGGTGATGTGAAAGGAGGTGCTCTCTGGTTTCTCAAGCAAGCGGACTTCTCCTTTGATTTTTAGTTTTATTCAAAGGGTTTCTAGAGTCTGCAGACATCTCCGCAGAAGATTAACTTAGGTCAGAGGTCAGTGTTGGATTGGACAGATGGTGGTGGCTGACGGACGCGAGGAGGAGGGCTTGAATGGTGCCGAAGGACATGTGAGTGGTCGAACAGCTTTGAGGACAGCATGAGGGGTGTCGTGGACGTTCCGAAGGGTGAAACAGGGCCTTTACGTCTCTTTTCGGATCTTGATTTAGCTGGCAATCAACGTTGGGTTGCGGAACTGCAACGGTTCATGGAGAAAATAAAAAAGGTGAATAGTGACTGATAGTGTGCTGGCCGTCGGATCCGATTATTTAAATCGGGAAGATGCGGCTGTGGGTTCTTACGCTACTGAGTACTATAGACTAGACGACAATTTGAACCTTAATCGGGGTCGGTCGAGCCTGATTTCGGTTCGATACAGATCACAAAAATATGAAATAGCAATTGCAATAAAATTTACAAGTAAACAGAGATGATTGAAGGAGTACCTCAATTTTGCAGTTAGGATTCTTCGGAAACTCGGGAAGATGCGGCTGTGAATTCTTATGCTCTAAATTTGTCCTAATCGATAGCTAGTGTTTGGGATATAACTTGAACGTCGGGTATAGGTTTAACCTTGATGATAAGCGACGGTTTGATCCTCAAGTGCGGCCAGCGATTGGCTCCTGCTGCAGTGTGTGACACGCGCAGCTTTGAGAGAAATGAGATAACTCAGCTGTACGATCTGGATGACTGATTAGATCAGACGGTGATCCTACAGTGGGTGACGACGTCGTAAGGATTAAAGGTAAGTAATTAAAAATTATTTAATTATTTAATTTTTTTCTATATAATTAATCAAAATTAAATAGCCAAGAAAAATTAAAAAAATTTCAAAAATTCACTCCAAAATCATCGCAATAGTTCTTTGGGAACACCCCAAGTGCTTAGAAGAGTTGTTAAACTTTGAGCACACTCCAGGTGCCGTTTTGGCAACCTTATTTACAAAATAATAATCCATCAGGCACGTGGGCGCACACAAGTAGAAGCATCTTGGGTTAACGACACTCCAAGATCATCGCAATAGTTCTTTGAGCACTCAGGTGCGCCCAAACGCCTGTTTCTTGGCAAAAATATGGCAAAATAGTGAGCCTGACGCCCAAGTGCGCCCATGCGTTGGCCCAAAAATGAATTTGTCTTGGAGCTTATTTTACGTTCGTATCGTCTTTGGTTGGTTTGTAACACTTTCAAATTCATTTTTAAGTTTCAAAAGTTCCTCTATCATCAAATATGAGGGCCATACTCCATCTTCTTTGATCGAGTTGTTTTCATAGCTTATGCTCATAAATTGTGTTTTTGTAATTATTTGAGAGTTGGCGCCAGTTCAACACATTCCATGATGTTGGTTGAATTCAACTGGCGCCAACTCCGTCCCAACAAATAACGCAAAACCTTGAGATAATGATGCCTAGCCCAAGCAATAGATATAATGCAAAATTAAAGCCAAAGACCCCCTCACCACCATTGAGGAATGATATTATTAGGAAGCTTTCCAAGTATGAAACAATGTCATCAACACTGTGAGATGGATCCACACATTTCCATTTGACAACCATGCTGCCAAATAGATTGAATAATACCCCTCTTCTAAAACTTGATACAGTGAGTGGCATAAGCATATGGTGTGGGCTAAGAAAAATACATACTTCTATATATTGTATGAAAATGAGCAGTATGTATGAATGAAAGGCTCATAATTTTGTATCACAAATCTTGTCTTTAAATTTTTGGGGCCACACAAATATTTTTCTTCGATATCTGGCTGTCCGCAAGTCCCGCTACAAGCGATCGCAGCGGTCGATTCAATTTTTTTTTTTGCGCGAAAACGCCTACTTTTCACACATTTTCTACCTATATTTAACATTGTAGGAGTATCACTCGCTGCACTTTGAGATATTTTCTGAGAATAATATATAGAAGTTTGTTCAATCCTCTCATCGGCGCCATTGCTCCTGCTTCCTCAACCGCCAAAGCTGATTATGGAGATTCGATTTTCGGAGGTGCAACAGGAGCTGAAACCCTAGAATTTTAATCACGAATCAGCACTCTTTTGCCACTAGATAGGCCATGAATTTCGAACTCGTACGAAGCAATCCCCGTCCCCGGAATGCGGAAGAGGGGGCCATCAAGAAGAAAACTGATTGCGTCTACTTTCTTGCCTCGCGCATGACTTGCAAGAAGGTAAAATTGTTTTTTGCTGATTGATCGCTTTTTTTTCTCGTTTGTTGGACCGTTCCTTCGATTTGTTGAACCCTTAACGACAATTTGAGCTGGGGCTTTTATTTCGATGTTTTATTGTTTGCATGGATCTTGGGGTTTCGGCTGTGACGAATTTCAAGCCTTGTGTTTTGGTGGGGTGGTCAGGCGTTAGGGTTTTGTTTACTTGGTTGGTTTGTTCAATGCAGCTGTAAGGTCAAATCTAGAGATTGTTTCATTGTAGGCATTTTTTTATTTTTGTTTGTTAAAGTCGAGGAATTTGAGATGAAATATATCAGGGAAATAAAAGTACACTGTTGCTTTGTTGCCGTTGTTGCTACATAATTGGAGTTACAGTTCACCCACAAGCGATTCTTCCTTGATATTTCTTGAAGAGATTCTTTTTGCCATCATTTTATGCATTTACCCGAAATTTCTACAGCCGTTTTTAGCGCTTCAGATCCCGAATTTGAATGACCTTTCCTTCGCATGACATTAGCTCTGTCAACTTTTAGTTCGGATCATTTTGTACTCAGTATTTTCTCCTAACTTCCAATTAGATGGGAATCAAAACGATTGGATCTTTGGAAAATACAAAAATCCATCGTATAGAAGTGTTCTCAAAGAAAGATTAAGCATTTCTCATTAATGCAATTTATTTTTTATGTTGAAAGTAGGATTAAAAAGCATATGCTTGGGAAGTTTTATAATAGATGCATTAGAGTACTAATTTTGGAAGGGCTATAGATTATTCCACGTAGTTTGCTTTATATGGATTGCTCAAAGGTTTTGGGCGTATATGAAACATGACAACAACCTTCATTATACTCTTGAGATTCTCTTAACTTTTACAATGTCAACACATGTGTAGTTATATTAACCAATTTTTTTATCTCATCCTGGGATATGGATATGCTACTCCAATGATTCAGCATAATCCAAATTCTGCATTCCAACACATTGTGACCAACCTTTAGCATTTGGCATATGTAAAGTTGATTAACAATCTTATCATTATTTTCTTAATGTGAGCCAAGAAATCAACACTTCAATAAATGTATTGTTTTATCCGACCTATTTGATTTTCCATGGTAGTGATGTACATTGTCTAACTGATATGACCAATGAAATTTTAGAATCTAAAGCCTATTTCTTCTAAACATCTTCATCTAAAATAATAAAATTAACAAATGGAGAAAATTGTTTGTGATTTAAATTAAACACGAAGTTAGGACATGTCATGTTCCTCTCTTCATATTTTGTCAACTTAGGCACATTAACATACAATTGTTTTAATTGTTGATTAAGTCCTTTTTTTTAAAATGAATACGGTCATTGTATGTTTCAGGACAAAGGTATACTTCCAATGGTCAGACAACAGACATGTTTATTCGCCAACCTCATTTGAATATATTTAATTTTATGACCAATGACCTGTTTTTCTTTATCTATTCAAACTTCTTCAAAACTTTAAGTTGATTTAAAAATTTAATCTTCATATAGGGAAGTGACTGTGGGTATCGTCACAGCGATGGTGCAAGGCTTAATCCCAAGGACTGCCGATTCTGGTTAAGTGGTAAATGCTTGAATCCAAAGTGCACTTTTCGCCATCCGGTTAGTTATCCTTCTTCCCTCTATATAATAATAAATCCACTTATTTATTTGATTTCTTTTATATAACATATTCTTCCTTTGTTTTATTTCTTTTGCAGCCACTTGATAGAATGACTGGAAGCCCTAGAATTACTTCAGGGCAAATTGCTGCTTCTCAAGCATCTCCTTCTGTGCAGTTACCATCGGACAATTCTTTTACTCGTAATTCAAGCAGAAAATTTATTTCTATTCACTGTTATTACTACCGAAAAGGCGCCTGCCTGAAAGGCGGAAAATGTTCTTTTATGCATGGGCCTCAGCCAGCAAGTAATCCAGTGCCAAAGTATGCTAAGAAGGGTGTTTGGGAAACCAATGGATGCAGCAATCTGCATAACTCGTCTGCCTTGAAAGCTGATAATAAAGATTGTACTGTTAAGCCAGTTAATAATCCAACGAGTAACACTAATTGTCACTTGGCAAATATCAGCAGTCATTCTCTGCCTCACAATCTTTGTGTTCAGGCTGAAGATCATCTTTTGAATGAGAGGGAGGATGGTGAAATTTTTAAGGAACCGTCTACTGAGTTCCTCAAGGACTCTTCTCTTGGTTTTGATGTTCTTGTGAATCATGATGCAAGGGATGCTGATTACTTTGAGCATAAAGATGCTTACCAAAATGGATTCATTAATCATCCTGATAAGCCTTCTACTAGATTAAACGGGATTCCAGATTTTGTGGTCAAGGAACCAAACGATGATGAATGGGATCAGCGTGGAGTTTGCTTTTCTTCTTCTGAGAAGATTTTGGATAAGCTGTTATTACTGAATGGACGGAGATTGGTGAAGAGAGTGAGGAGTCCCGAAGATTTGGACGAAACTGATCTTCGGAACCTACTTTTGAAGCAAAGGAGGTGCCATCTTCGTGAAAGCACCGCTAGCAGCCGTCTGAGAGGCAGAATAGCTCTCCCCAAGCTGCCCCCCCCAGAATTTCCCTCTAATTTCCAGAATGGGAGAGTTAGCAGACGGAGATTACGCTGGAGGCCGAGTAAGAATTCCTTTGCCAATGCAAGGCAGTCAGGCAGGCGGCAGAAAACACGAGATTCTACAAATCTTCTTGACTTTGCAGGGCCAAAAACCCTCGCAGACCTGAAAGTCGGTGCTAAATCAGATGAAAATTCTCACGCCGTATCAGCCCAGACTAATGTTTCTGCTTCCTCCCCGGAACATAATGAATCGGGCTCTTTGAAGACTGCAGCTCGGTATCAATATTCGGATGCTTCTGCTGAGTTTGATGCTCCTCAGCCGCTGTGCGCTTTTCTGCAGACGGAAAGAGAAGCCAATCCAGAAGTAAAAGCTACAGCTGAGTGCAATCCTGAGGAACTTACAGCCAAGGAAGGCAAGATTCTTGCTGATACTGAAGAGATGCCTCGTGAGAAGGAGGAAGCTGATGCGGAAGATGAAACAGAAACCAAAGATGCTGCTAAAGATGAAACAGAAACCAAATATGCTGCTGAAGATGAAACAGAAACCAAAGATGCTGCTGAAGATGAACAGATCGATTATGCTGCTCAGAGAGATGATAACTATGATGACACAGTGGACTGTGGAGATTGCAGGGCAGGAGAGATAGGAATGGACCCCATGAATGCAGATATCGATACCGATGAAGATGAGATGGACTTTGCTACGAAAATCGCCCTCATTTTCGCATAGTTATAAATGAGGAGATACGGTTTAGTTTTTGCTGACCATATTGTGTTTGGGAAAGGGTTTTCTAAGGGTTTTTCACGGGCTTTTTTTTTTTTTTTTTAATCATAAGAGAAGCTTGAGCTAAAGATTCAAGGGGTGTAATTAACGGTAGGAAAATTAAGGGTGCTGCAAATGATCTCGTAGTCTAATAGGTTATAAATTTATTATCTCATATTATTTTTTCTTTTCAAATATTTGCATTTTATATATTGGATTTTTATTATCAAAAAGCTTCCTCTCTCTCTATATATATATATAATAATGATAATTTGTTATATTGAGAAATTTTATCTATTGCTTTGTTAAATAAAAAAAACCATGCAAACCTATATGATTCTGGGATATTTCAACATAAAGTGTTGTTATTCTTGTTCACAACAATTATAATTTTACCCAAATTTATAGAAGAATTTTCCTCTTACTCAATTTTATAATTTAAATTGATGAAGTCACAATTTTTTATTTATAAATATTAAAAATTGATGTTGAAGGAGTATTATTTTATTATTAAGATGATGCACATGTGAAGGTTCTTGTTATGCTTATTAATGATATCTTAATATTTCTATATTATCAAAGAGCATGAGGTATTTAAGAAAATAAATTGTACCATCATTTTTCAATTAGGTGCTCACATATATGAATGATTCTTATTGCTATCCTGTATTTATAAGTTTTGGTTCGTTTTATAGGAGGTGTATGTTCTAGAAATATATGAGCAATACTGTATTTTTGGTAATTGATGTCCTCTTGAAATGATGTTAATTGCCTCTGCCAGTGAAGGTGTTGACAATCTTACATGAATAAATTGCTACCATACTTTTTTCTAGGTTTTAGCTATCATATAGGATGTCATTCTCGACATTAAATCATAACTTAAGGGCATCTTTGATTTGATTTCTCGCCTATAAAAGTATGTAAAGTGTAAGAATTATGCAGTATTATGTATCTTTTTAAATGAGATGAACCTCAAATTTGATAAGTTGTGTTTAAGTTTTATGATTATATCAATAGCCTATCTTCATTATGGTGCAAGTTAAGAAAATTAATTGTTGATACTCATTACTTATACTAATGAGCTGACCTAATCTATCTAAATTAAAAATATTTCACTTTTAATTTTAATATTGAGGGTGATTATTATTATGACACATTTCCATTATTAGAGTTTTCATAAAATTCTCCTTTAGTATAATTATTAGTGTACTTTATATGATTTATCCGATTTTGAAAAAAAGGATGATGTGGGAGAATGATTAAATCAACCCATTGGGTTCTATTATCCATTTTTTTATCATCAACATATTATTTTGATATATATATATATATATATATATATATATATATATATATATATATATATATATATATAGGGTTTCTAAAAGTATTCTTAATACATGACTTTCTTTAAGAGGCAATACAAAAATTCTAGCATAGTTAGCTAGTACCCAAACCCACATCCACAGTTTCTTGAGCTTCCACTAATGTGAGGTTGAAGAGACTTGCCTAAAATGATGTGACTCTAATTGCAGTGTTCTATTCGCCATTTCCATATGGTGTTAATGATCCTCTTGCTCGTCCAAGGTTTCCCTTCACATCTTTAGGTAGGCGTTGACCATCCACAGTAAGGTCCACAATAAGGACAACACGACACTTCTTCACATTGTGGCCTTTCTGACCATAATGGTAGTGCATTCATCCTAGTTCAGAAAGCATCACTTTTTAGTGTAGGTCTTTCCACATGGCATACAAGCTTAGTAGGTGCTATTTTTGGTACATGACAAATGGAAAATATATGGTCTACACTTTCATGCAAGTGTATATGGTCTGTACTTGCATGCAAGTGTACGTAGTCTGAAGTAATAAGGGATAGTATGATCTCAAAATTTATCATCCTCTAGGAATAATGTTCAATTTTATTACTAGGGTGTGCTTAATTTCACTAATGTTTAATGTGTCAAATTTGTTTGTTGTTTTGGTCATAGATGTCAATATCAGAATTGCTTAATTAGAAATTATTTTTAGAGAAAATAGGGAGAGTTGAGTTTCTGCATGCAAATAAATAAGGGTTCATGCAAGTACTATTCTTCTCAATTTCATGTTAAGTGAATTGAAATAATTTATTATTTAATAATTAAGAAACTTAGTATTCTCTTATTAGATTACTTAATGTACTAAGTATTGTCCAGTTCTCAGAAATGAACTCAAGAATGTTCAATTTTGGCATATAAACATTCATGTGATCTTTAATTAATGAATTCATTCCTTACATCTAAGTTATGAAAAGTACAATTTCGGTTCAGTATTGTGGCTATCCGCTGCTGGGTCAGTATAGCTAATCCAACGTTAAGTGTTCACTTCATAGGATCATATCGTAGTTTAGTATAACATTGTATTTAGAAGCGTATAAAATAATAATTTCATATTCATTGTAATATTCAAAAATACCAAAATAATAAAGAAAATATATTCATAATATATATAATAATTGTTTTACAAAATCTATTATACATTAAGTAAAAAATAATAATTAAAACTTAAGAAAAATAAGCATTTAACTTTGCATTAAGTTGCTCCATACTGCATCAGCTCCTCCTCAAAAAAAGAAGATATTTAATTAGACACAGAAGTTTAAGTAAGGTTTGGAGGATATCAAAATTTGCACATAATATTAAGAGGCATGATTCTACAAGAGAAGCATATACAAATAAAATAATATACAATATTTAAGTTGAATATGCTTGCAAAATTATTATGATTATAAATGCAATACACATATTTATAATATCTACTTATTCTGAATAAAAATACAGTAATATATAATATTTATTATGTTGGACAAAGTTATAGAATAATCAAGAAGTTAGATACGTCTATCTAATTATATGAGATGTGAGTTTCTGACTAACTGCACATTCTCTCTCAAAGGTTATGTGTAATTTCCTTATTTCTCAAGCTATCAACTTATCTTAGCATAACATATTATTTCTACATATCTGAGATCAACCTGAATGAACCCATTATATAGATTTTTGATCATTTATTTCAAATCTTGAGTATAAAATCTCATATAAATATATCAAAGTGAGTCAAAATTTAATAGTGACACAAAAACTATAAATAAAATAGATAAATGAAAAGAATAACATACTTCATTATTTTTTAGTAAAAATATTAATGTTGTTTATTTATTTGTATATATTAAAAATAACAATTTTTATTATTATTATAAATAATATATATATATATATATATATTGAAAAATAAAATGATTAAAATAAAATTTGCACAAATTAATATATATATATATATAATAAAATAATAGAAATGAAAGTTACATAAATTAAAAAAATATATATTTATACAGAAAAAAAAATGATAGAAATGAAAGTTGTATAAATTAGAATATATATAAAAAGAAAATAATAAAAATGAAAGTTGTATAAATTAAGAAAATATATACATATATAGAAAAAAATAGCAGAAATGAAAATTACATAAATTAGAATAAATAAATATATATATATATATAAGAAAAAAAATGATAAAAATAAAAATTACAGAAATTAGTAAATATATACATATATAGAAATAAAAAAATTTGCATAAATTGAATATAATAATAATAATAATAATAATAATAATAATAATATTATTATTATTATTATTATTATTATTATTAAAAGAAAAGAAGAAATAAAAATAATATAAAAATTTCATCTCTTACTCTATCTTTCTGTTGGTGAGGCTTTTTATTAGAGGTCAATAGGAGAAAATTGGTGGTGACCGAGGAAGAGAGAAAGAAGAGTGGAGGGGGAAAGAGGGGAGGAGAGAAGTGAAAAGTGAGGGGTGAGGAATGGGAGGATGATGAATGGGGGGAAGGGGTATTTATAAAAAAAATTGAATTTTTTTTTTCATCTTTTTCTCTCTCCTTTATTATGAGAAATTTGGCTCTTTCTCTTAAATACTTTGAGTGTTCAATTTGAATTTATCTTCCTTATTTCTTATCTTCTTTCTCTCTTCTTTCTCACTCTTCATTCTCTTTCTTCTTTCTCTCTCCTTCAATATTTTCAAAAAAATAATGAAATTTGACACAAATGTGTATTTTGATGAGACAAACACACTCGCGCCAAAAATTTTCAATTTAGAGCAATATTTTATTTTATATTAATTTCTAAGGATTAAAAACTTGAAAAATTAATTATGGTAAACCCGGAGCTCAAAATTCAACGAAACTTTTGTTAGCCTTTTTAATTTTCCTAATTTACTGAATTTAAATAATTCAAAAATTAATTCAGGAGTATTAGTTATCCAGATTACTCCCAAACTTGAGCATTACGATCACAAAAATAATACTTTATATAACAATATTTTTAGTTTGCCCTAATTTTGAAGTCACCTAGTATCCTGATTTTTGAGTCGAATTTAGTCCTAATTATCCTAGTAATGACTTGGGTCGTTATAGACTTCTCTCTCTAAAAATGATGTTGTCATCGACATAACATTATATTTTAAAGTTCAAAAGAAAAAACAAGGAGATCAAATTTACATGGGTTCTTAAATAGTTTAGGATACTTTTTCTGCATCATATATTCTCTTTCCCAAATGGCTTCTTTGGCACTATAATTTTTGTCATTGAATTATTATCATGGGTATGCTTTGATTTCTTAGTTGGCGATTGTCCCTATCTACAATTATGATAAGTTATTCGATGAGTGATAAGTCTGGCTAAATTTCAACGGAAGGTATGGACAATTGCTGGAATAAATTTAGTAAACATCTACGAAGTGTACTGCCGCCAAAAATTCTAGAAGTTTTAACTTGTATGTAGAATTTTCAACTCACTCTAATACTTCAAAAGGGCCGACATATCTCGGGCTTAACTTGCCAGTCTCGCCAAAACGATATATGCCTTTCATTAAGCTCACTTTTAGATACGTCATATCTCCTATTTGAAATTCTGGCATTCAATGTTTAGCATTATGATATTTCTTTTACCGATCTTGAGCTGTAGCAATCCTGCTTTTTAGCCGATAAATTTTCTTATTAGTCTCTTCAACTATATCAGATCCATATAATTGAACACTCCCTACTTCGGTCCAGGCCAATAGTGGTTACACTATCTACCATATAGAGCTTCATATGGGCCAATTTTAATATATGATTGATAGCTGTTATTGTATGCAGCTCCACTAAAAGAAGGTGAACTTCCCAACTACCTTCGAAGTATAATATGCTTAAATGAAGAAGATCTTCAAGTACACGATTTACTCTCTCTTTCTGACCATCTGTTTGAGGGTGAAAGATTGTACTAATAGCCAATAATATCCCCAAATATTGATGTAATGCTTTCCAAAAATAAGAGGTAAATTTACTATCACGATCTAAAATAATAGTTTTAAGGATTTCGTGAAGCTTGACTATTTCTTTAATATATAACTTGACCAGATTTTCTACTGAATCTGTTTGCTTAATCGGAAGGAAGTGTGCTGATTTCGTTAGACAATCTATAATTACCCAAATCGCATATACTCCAGAGCGGCTTTTGGGAAATCCCATCACAGAGTCCATAGAATGTCTGATCATTTCCACTCCGGGATATCTAATGGATGTAATAGTCCACATGGCCTTTGATATTATACTTTTACCAAACAACAGACATGACATTTAGCGACGTATTCAGCTACGTCTTTCTTTAGTCTATGCCACCAAAATGACTATTTTAAATATCTATACATTTTATTATTTCTTAGGTGAATTGTGTACCATGAGTTGTGAATTTCAGTTAGAATTTGATTTCAAATATATGAATCATTTGGAATCCAAACTCATTTTCCATGATAAACATAAACTCATTTTTGCATATGTAAGTTTATTATGCAACCATTTTTAATATTTGCTTTTAGCTTAGAATATCCCTTATCATTCTCTTGGGTAATTATTATTATAATAACATAGGTTGTTACCATAGTCAATTAGGACTAATCTTAGTCATAATCTTGATTCTAAGTGTTAATCAAGTCATAAGGAGTCATCCTTCAAGGTCTAGTTCAAATCAAGAGTCAAATAGATTAAATCCTGATTTTTAAAAAATCCAGAAATTTTAAAAATTGACTTGTCTAAATAGACCTCAGATTGGAAAATAGACCTCAAATTTTAAAAATTGACTTGTCTAAATTAACTTGATTATAAGATAATTCAATTAACATTATTCCAATAATGCATATGATTTGATATTAATCTTAAATCATTAAATTAGAAGTGCTAAGGTTAATATTGAATATATGTGATTGTACCATCTGAATATAAGCTTTAGATCTTTAATTTTTTCTTACATAAGACTATTAGCATAAAATGGATAATAAAATTGTAAAGATTTATGAAATGATCTAACTCTAATAAGATCTTTGATTTTATCCCATAATTGTAGAATATAAAGGAGATCAGATGAATTTTAATCATCTGACCTAATCACATTAACCTAAGTCTAATAAGTAAATCTTAAGGAGTAGAAAAGTGAGATCTTAAAGGTCTTGGTATAGGATCGTTGCTAAAATATTTAAAGACCTTAATTATTGATATATTGAGGTAGGAATGGCTTTTGTAACTTATTGAGGTAGAAACTTAGTTGATCCTTTATAACTTTAGAAGTTGAACTTGATACCTTGTGGTATGAATCACCTAAAGTACTTAGAATGTGGCTCATTCATTGTGGTAGCAACCTATATTGAGTGATCCTTTGATCACATCCTTGGAGCCTCGTGTAGGATATACCTATTTGGAGTAAGAATTAATAGCTTTGATAAATTCTTATTAATTAAATAGAATCTTCTGAACCCAGATTGTTAGTTGAGTATAGTATAGTATACCCATAGTATTGGATTATTTTAGTAGTATTCAGGATTGATTGATTCACTCCAATGTGGACTTATGACCAGGTGCTATCCTGAGGGATTAGACGAATACAATCCCATTAGAGTAAATCCTCCAAGACTAAGAGTGTTACAATTAGGGAATAAGATCCTTAGTTTGAGATGTAAACTGTGACCGGGTTCTGCCTCCTATTGTAGTGCGCTTCGATAAGTACAATTTAAGCAAATTAAGTATCTTAAGTCACTTTACGTAGACCACTAGGTATGCTTGTAATTAGGGTATTTAACGGCTTAGCTTGAGATGCAAACTATGATTGGGTTCTGCCTCCTATCGTAGTGCGCTTCGATAAGTGCAGTTTAAATAAGCTAAGAGTTAAATCTACCTTTCTTGCAAATATGCTAAGTATGTGTATACAATCTCCCCAGCTAATGATTTTTAATTAAACTCTCAACTTTAACCAATTATCAAGATTAGAATTTAGGAGTCAGAATCCGTTTAATAGGATTCTGCACAATAAAGACTTTGGATTCATTATCAGATTTTAAAGTATTTTCTGGAATTATCTCATGTAGTTTAGAAGCATGAGCATGAGCATAAGCATGATGTGTGAGTATCAGAATGATGTGTGAGTATCAGAATGGTGTATAAGTATTAGTGATGATTTATGGGTTACGGAATGTTGCATACATTGTTTGGGGAATTTCAGGATGCATCGGCATCATCAGTAAATAGTATTCCCAACTATATATATGTATATATTAGACCGTACTACTCATGACAGTTCAGTGATATTTCAGTGGCGTATCAGTAGTATGTAGTGTTGTGGCATATTCAGGTGCACAGTTTTAGTGACATACAATATAGTTGTACATATGATTACTCAATTTTAGATTCAGTACTATTTTGATTTATTTTCAGTATTCAATTACAGTTCAATTTTACTTTACATTGCTTCAATTTTGTACAGTTTTAAACAGATTTGTACTTTCAGTTACCTTTACAATTTTTCTGCAGATTTACTTGTATTATGTAAATGTTAAATGAATAACTAAAACTGTTAGATTAGTTCGATGTGTTAGACTTATTATCTAACACGGGGTACTTTTGGGATCCGACAATTTGCTAGATCCTGAGCAGTATATTGAGCTAGGTCAGGAGGACACCCAGGAGGTTCAGGATGAGCCAACGGAGCATTAGTGGACTCTTCTTCAATTTTACTAGTTCATTTCAGTTCAATATTCAGTTTTTATATCTGTTTCAGTAAGCTATTTGTAATAATTCTAGATGTATTTTCTTTTCTTTTCCGATACGAAAGTTTTTATTCAACTTCTATGATAAATGTTTTTGGATGTTTGCTTTGAGCTTCCACACTCTATTATATACTACTTATACTGTAAAATACTAGAAATAATTTTCAAAATTGTTTATTAATATTCAAATAATTTTGACCTCAGATTGAAAATCTGACTATGCCATTGCGTTCACCACCCCCAAATTAGTTAGGCGTGAAGTTTTAGATGCATTTGGAAGACGTTGGATTTTCGACGAATATTTTAAAATTATTTAAATACCAGAAAATTCAAATAATTAAATACTCGTCGGATCAAAAATCCGAGCATGCCGTTGTGTTCAGAACCCCTCAATTAGCTAGGGGTGATTTATTGAAAATTTTTGAGATGCATTTAGATATCTAAAATTAATTAGTAAAGAAGGATAAAATTTTTTAGATATCTAAATGCATCTCAAAAATTTTTAATAAATCACCCCTAGCTAATTGAGGGGTTCTGAACGCAACGATGCACTCGAATTTTTGATCCGACGAGTATTTAATTATTCGAATTCTAGGTATTTAAATAATATTAAAATATTCATCGAAAATCGAACGTCTTCCAAATGCATCCAAAACTTCACCCCTAGCTAATTTGGGGGTGGTGAACGTAATGATAGAGTCAAATTTTCAATGAGGTCAAAATTATTTGAATATTAATAAACAATTTTGAAAATTATTTCTGGTATTTTATATTATTTATTAATAATGAAATCGAAATGATTAAATGAGAATAGATGTGAGGTACCTTGAAAAATTGGCGAATGGAATTAGGGTTTGAGTGGTATCCCTTCAATACTTGGGAAATATTTGGCTATGGTTTCTATGGGCAATGGAACCTACAGAAGACCTAAATGAGCCCAGACGCCGAGCTGATAAGCGATGATCGACACCTGGCCTCGAAATCAGGGGGACGCACACCACTGAGTGCCACGCGTAATACGCGCGTGGAAGATGGAAGGCTACTATCTGATCTGATGATCAGACGGTCCAGAACAATCCGGATGACCTAACGGTGCAAGAGAGACGGCGTTGCTTTAGTTAGACAGCGCCAGACAATTTGGAAGGAGACCGTTAGACTATTTAAAATATATATTAATATTTAATAAAATTTTATCCTTCTTTATTAATTAATTTTAGATATCTAAATGCATCTCAAAAATTTTTAATAAATCACCCCTAGCTAATTGAGGGGTTCTGAAGGCAACGACGCACTCAGATTTTTGATCCGACGAGTATTTAATTATTCGAATTTTCAGGTATTTAAATAATATTAAAATATTCGTCGAAAATCCAACGTCTTCCAAATGCATCCAAAACTTCACCCCTATCTAATTTGGGGTGGTGAAAGCAATGGCGGAGTCAGATTTTCAATCTGAGATCAAAATTATTTGAATATTAATAAACAATTTTGAAAATTATTTCTGTTATTTTACATTCTCTCCAACTTAAAAGAGATGTCGTCCCGACATCAATCTAAAATTTAAGAAAATTTAACAGATTTAAATTTACTTACTAGTGGAATAAGTGAGGATATGCTTTCTTCATACTTGATTCTTCTCCCATGTAGCTTCTTCTTTGCGACAGTTCTTCCATCTAACTTTTATCATAGGAACTTACTAGTGAAATAATAGATTTAAAATTACTTACTAGTGAATAAGTGAGGATATGCTTTCATTCGATGCTTTCATTCTCTGATACCAATTCTGTGGCGACCGGGGATCGAAGTTCGTGAGTCTCTAAAGAACAATTCATCTCAAATGTAAATATATACATTTTTTATAAACAAAAGGACATAAAATAATAAAAGTCCAAAGTCCAATTATACATTTAAAGATAAAGCCAAACATATATGAACTACAACAGTTTATCTTTTACAAAATAAAGATGAAATATGCATATTTTCTTGCTTCTTATTCTTCTCTTTTATTTGGCAGATCTTTAATTATCAAAACCTGAAAACACAGTTACTAATCAGGTAGGAGTACACAAATCGTTCTTATAAGAGTATTCTAGCATTCTATAATAGACATAAATCAAATATGGAAATGACTGAATATCTACATATGAAAGAAAAACAAAATTTTCAATTTAAGTATTGCCCTACAAGTTAACTATGAAATTCCATAAATATGAAAGCATGAAATAAATAATTTTATTAAAAGCATTTGTAATAATAAATCGAGTCCGTAGACTCCTGAGCCCAAATGGGTAAACCCATAGGCATAACCTGTAGGAAGCTTATCTCACTCGGTAGCTTACTCAAAATAGAAACTGATGATGTGTCTTTCTTCTGAATTTGCCCACTTCCTACAGGGGCTAAATCCCTCCATATAACTCCCAGGGGCTGCCAGCAGGCCCAATCTGTACAGATTCTCAATGTTGCATTCCACCCTCCAAAGACAAGCACCACAATAATATATATATCATTTTTCATCTTTTTGTTACATGCTATTTGATATCATTATTTTGCAGGTTTAATAGCGTTAAGCAATTTTGTAATAAATAGTGCTCATATAAAAATGGCTCAAAATAAGAATACTGAAATGAAACTTATAAGTAAATTTGCGTACCTGACTTGTTTTTGATATAAAATCAACCAATTTAATTTTTTTGATCTGCCAAAAATAATTTTAATTCATTAATTTACTATTTTATGCTTATAATTTAGGCTTATTAAAGTAATAAAATGAACATTTGAATATTTTGATTTATTTATTAAGTTACTTAATTATTATGCTTTATAAGGTCAACTTCCTAATTTGACCTTATAAGGGTATATTAGTAATTTTACCATTAATGATATTTAAAATTTTTTGTTAATTTATTGTAGATTATATCTTAAGGTTTCCATAGAACTTAAAATCATCTAATTCTGATATGTATTGGCTAAGTTATAGCCAATACAAATTTTATGATTAATAATTAAGGTTTAATATGATTAGTGAGTGATTAGTGAAATTATTCACAAAATTATTAAACTAATTATATAGCTAGGTTCTAATTTACTTTATAAGGTCTCTGAAATTAAAATTACTCAATTTGGATCATTAGATTTGCTAATATTCACTAATCAAGATTTTTGAGTAATTAGAGTTAATTAAGAGATCTAACTATTGGATCCTAAATATTTTTATAGTTTACTGTGAATTAGGTTTTTCTGATTTAAATTGATATTTGGAATCACCTAATTTGGAGCTAAATTGACTTACTTATGGCTATTTGAAGTTTCTAGGTTAATGGTTTTAATTAGGGTTAGGTTCTAATTGTGATTAGTCTAACATTTAATCCCAAACAACAAAATTAACATTATTAAAATATTCCTTAGGGTTTTTTTGAGTAGTTTAGACCCATATTGGGTATGTTTGGGTTAAAGGATACAAAGTTAGGATTATTTGAACATTTTTTACATATTTTTGATTTATTTTAATACCCCTAAATATCCACTATGTTAAATATTAGTTTTACAGCAAAATAAATTGCATTATTAATTTCTCCATATTTTTCTGATGAATTTGAGTATATTTATTGTATAATTTGGTTAAATATGTTGAGGAGTTATGTAGGTTAAAGTTTAAGGGTATTTATTTGATTTAATTAATTATATTTATTAAATCTATGTAATATTATTTGGAAAATACACTTTTTGGATTATTATGTATTTAAAATAATTAGATTTTATTAGATGTTGAGTTAAATTAATTAATTTCATATTAATAGGAGGGGTAATGGGATGGGGTAAGGAAGCGATCTAAGAGGAGGTAAAGCAGCAAGGTGGGGGTAGATAGAAGAGGAAGTACTATAGAAGAAGTAATTATGATGAGTGATGTGGGACGGGGATGGTGCGGTGAAGTAAGATTGGGAGTGTAGCGAGTGTTATTGAGTTGATATGTTCGAAGAGAGATGGTACTGTATTGATCTATACACACACATAGATATAGATTAATAATCTATAATATATAGATATATATCTAATATATTATATATATTATATTATTATATATATATATTAACTTTACTGTTGCAGGTGGGGTCCACAGAAGACACTTGGTGTTATCTGTAAAAACCCAAATTGTATTTTGCTCAATTAAGACTAATCTAAGTCTTAATTAAAGTTCTAAGTCACTAATTAAGTAATTTAGAACTCATCTCTGAAACCTAGGTCAACTCAGAAGTCAACTAAGTCAAACCATAAATTCTAAAAAATCCCAAAACCTGGAAATTTGACTTTTTATCTAGACCTCAGATTGAAAATCTGACTTCACCATTGCGTTCAGAACACCCAAATTAGATAGGGGTGAAATTTTGGAGGCATTTGGAAGTCGTTGATTTTTCGTCGAATATTTTAATATTATTTAAATACCCTAAATAATCAAATAATTAAATATTCGTCGGATCGAAAAATCCGAATGCGCCGTTGCGTTCCTCACCCTTCAATTAGCTAAGGGAGATTTATTGGAAATTTTTGGAATGTATTTAGTTAGTTAATTTTAATTAATAAAATAGGTTTAAAATTAATTAAATAATAATATATTATTTAATTTTATTTAATCAAGTCGACCGTCAGTTGGGAACTAACGCCGTCCCTACATTTCTAATCGCGCCATCAAAACCAAGCGATTTATCTGAGCCGTCTGATCAATCGGATCAGACGGCGAGGCTTCTTCTTCCTCGCGTCTCAGCGCGTGGCACGCCGTGAGGATCGCGGGAGCTCTCGTCGACAAGTGGCGCTCTCCACCGCCTTAGGCACCGTGTAAGGCTCAATTTATGCTCCTCGATCATTGCTAATGTGAGTTTTTGGGCTAAGATCGATTTCTGGCAAAGAATCGCCGTTGCCGATAGAACCCTAATTCCTTAAATCATCCATCTTGAGGTACTAGCTCTTCACAACCCTTTTTATTCAATAATTGCTTACTTTGCATTCGTTCATATGTGTCGATAAATGAGTTGATAGAATCTGTTGTTTCAATTTATGTTTGCCTTAAACCTAGATCAATTTTAGGGCATCATCTTTCATTCGATAGAGTTCTCTTAAGCAGTTGAATTCTTGGAATGCCATATTAGCATCGTCGAGACTCTCCAGCAGTAGTGTAAGCAGATCTCAAAATTTTGCCGAGTCCTAGAGTTTTGCCTAGAACCCTAATCTGGCATATCGATCGTAGAAGGAGTATGTGCGAGCCGAGCGGGGAAGACGATGCTTGCGTTTCATTCGTCTTATGGAAGAACTCACCGAGCTCTTCTCAAATTCTTGCGGGTCAGGGCTTCCCCCTCACTGGAAAGAGGGTTTCAGGCAAGCCCTAAATCCTTGTCTTCGACTTCTGGACGAAGAGGTCGCGCAGAAGTCTGGGCCGAGTTCGGGTCAGTTCGGCCCGCAACTAGAAACCGCGGGTTCTGTCCGCATCAGCAGACCAATCAATAGTGTGGGACCCGCACGAACGGCGGATCGTGTAAAAGCGCCGCGTGTTATGTGGTGGGACCCACTGCAGAGAGTTAATTCAGATGGATTTTTAATTAAAATAAAAGTTAACATAATTCAGCTTAAATTAAAATAATTTAATTACCAAACTTTAAGTATCAATATCTTTTAAAATATATGTCGAAATGACACAAATAAATATATTAAATTAATCAGAAAAATATGAGGAATTTATTGATGCCAAAAATTTTGCTGTAAGATGAATATTTTGCAAAGTAATTTTTCAATGATTAATTTAATTTAAATTAAGTGTCACAAACCTTATTTAGCTCATAACTTTGTACCCAATGATCCAAATATACCCAATATGGGTCTTAAAGTAATCAGAAAACCCTAAGGATTAATTTGACAGTATTTATCTTGCTGTTTGGATTAGTGTTTGCCTAATCATATTTAGGACCAAACCCTAATTAGGTTAATTAACCCTAGAACTTCAATTGACCATAACTTGGTCAATTGAGCTCCAAATTTGATGATCCATAGATCCATTTAGATCAGAAGAACTTAATTAATAATAATCTATAAAAATATTTTAGATCTAACGGTTAGATTTGCTAATCACCCTTAATTGCTCTAAACCTTGATTAGTGAATTTTAGCAAATCTAGTAACTCAAATTGAGAGATTTAAATTTCAGAGAACTCATAGAACCATTTAGAATCAATCTATAAGGTTGGATCAGTATTTGAGTGCTTAATTTTGTTAATCACTCACTAATCACCCTAAACCCTAATTAGGTCTTAACTTAGTCAAATTAGGCCCAAATTGAGCCTACCACATGTCATTATGATCAGTGAGCTATTTGTAAACCATAGCCACTGATTTTGCTTAATTTGGACACTAATTGGCAAAATTAGAATTTTTGACTTATAGTTAACAATTCCTTAATTAACTTTAAAACCCTAAATCTTGTATTGGCCATAACTTGGCCAATACTTATCAGATTTCAGCAAATTTAGGTTCTATGGGAAGCTTAGGCAGTAAAGAACAATAATCTGAAAGAAAATTTCACTTAGCTAAATTACTAATTTGCCCTTATGAGTCAAATTCACTAATTTGATCTCATATGGCTTAATAATTACCCAAAATTAATTTAGTTGCTGTCTAATCTTACATTAGACAGTAAGAAACACTTTCCAAAAGAAAAATTTCAGAAATTAAATCCTAGATTAAAAGTTGATCTTTTGAACCCTTAAGTAGGGGCAAAATGATCATTTTGTCCAAATTTAGGGTTTAGCCTTTAAAAGCCCTAATTTCAATTTCAAATCACTAAATTCAGTAAATAGAATGATTTATAGTTGAAATTAATCAAATTTAAGTCTAAATTAAGTTTTGATTTAAAATCTCAGAATTTGCTCATTTAGAAAATTCATAAGTCCTAAGTGAGTGTTCTCCTTCCTTAATTATTCTTAGACCCATCCTTAGGTCTTATAACATTAGTTAGGATGTGTGTCTTGAGAGATACTCTTAGTAATTAAGAGCCTTATTTTCCTAAGATTAGGAATAGATCTTAAGTTAGAATTCATCTGTTGAGTAAATTGGGTTACTCAATTAGGTGAAACCTTGAGTTTTCTAGTTTATAGATTTTCTTAGTTTATTAAATGATTATTTGATCTTTAAACTTTAGAACTAAGAATAGAAATCCATCCTAATGAATTTGATTCATCATTAGGATTTGTCTTAACCTAATCTGTGAGTTTGGGTTCTAAACCTTAGACCCTTAGATTATACCTTTAGATTAAGTGATTAGACCCCATCATCTGGAGTCTAATTCTTAATCTATTCATCTTGATTTGGCTAATCAAGATGAGGTTGGGATGAATTAAATTTCAAAAACTAGGTCGATGATTTATTCATTTTAACCAAATAGTTGTCTTTTGATTAAGTTATAATTAGGACTTGGCCAGTCCTAATTATCTTCAACAAGTAGGATTCATGTTTCTAAGTTACAGAATGTGTAAGAATTGATAATTCTGAAACTTATGTAACTTAGAGTAGATAGAACGAATAAAGTAGATAACAAAGGATATCACCTGTGTTTTAGATAGAGTTTCTTGGCACTTTGAATTTTTGATGCTTCGCATTCCTTGATTTTGAGCCTTATACCTTGAGCATATATTATGTACTTAAGATATTTGATAAATATCTTATGTTAATTTGGAACATTATTCATAAGTAGCATTATGTTCGTTTCACAAGTGGTATGTAAAGTGTAGCTTGATTAGTATACCTCTTCGATCAACTCGTTCGGGGTCGGCTTCTTGTAGGGGGTTTCAGTCTGATAGTATATACCAGGCCTAGTCCATGGGATAGGATGGATAGACTCTTGCCCTACTGACTATATAGTCAGGATTTTGATATGGTTATACTAATTCAAGTACACTTACATTCAGAGTTTCTTAGCTCATCAGGCTAAGATTTGTTGAGTTCGTATAGTTGCTATTGTTTCAATTTGTAGTTACTGTTTTACTAGTATATTCTGCATTTCAGCTCTATTTTACTTACAGCTTTCCTGCAGGTGTTTTTATATAGGATGCTAGTTTTATATACTGTTTTCATATGCTCACATAGGATGTTAGTGTTTTCAGTTTTATACTGTTTTAATTTTTGCATGTCACTTAGCATAATCGGTTTGATCATATGCATATTTAGGTTGTATTCTCTTACAATTTTCTTTTCTTTTACTTATCTGTTTGTGTTGCAGTTGCTTGGAGGAGGTATGTATTACTTCCTATTTGTTTAGTTATAAACTGTAGTTTATAACTTATTACTGTTCTTTTGATATGCGTTTCTGCACCTATTATGCTTAAGTTCTGTTTTTATGGTGATATCTTCTTAATTTAATAAAATTACTGCCCTAAAATGTACTTAGACTTTTTGTCTAACCAAATTTTCTTTTGTTGGCTGGGGCCCTACCATTATGAAACTGATAATGGTAGGTTCTGAGTTTGTTGGTTTAGCAGATCCAGTGGAGAGTTTGCCATTGGAGGAGGAGTCCGTTCCTGAAGATCTGTAGCTTAGTTTTCTATTTTCAGTGAGGTTAAGAGTTTTCTTTCAGTTCTTTTAAAACTCATTAAATGTTGTAATAATACAGGATTATATTTCTTTTTCAGTACTTTACTTATTATGTATTGTTGTATTTATACTGAATTGGATGGATGTTATGTTTTATGCTTTCGTACTCTGAGTTCATGTATGATCATTTAGTGATAGTATTTCTGGATTGAATGGCAAAGTCCTTATTTAAATTGGATTAGAATGTGTGACTAATTCAATCTTAAGTGGGGACCTTGTCATTTGGTGACCCCTCCACCGTAATCATGTTAACCTAAGGGTTAACAGGACCATGGCGGGGCAGGGCCGCCACACGTGGCCTCCTGCTATTGGCTAGAGGTCTGCTGAGTGGGACCCACGGCTATCTCAAATGAGACAGCGCTGACGCGTTATCCAGACGTGGATCCCACGTCCAGCGTATTGATGATGAGGCGACCGTGGGACCGCAACATCACACGCGGCGAGCTTATAGGGTGACAGCGCATAGACAGAGGTCCCGTTATGCTTCGTCAGCGATAAAGCTGAACCGGCTTGCTAGACCGGCCGAGCCGAAACCCCGGTTCACTGGGTTGGCTCTTCCCCTCTCGCAAACCCTAATACGATAGGGTTTGCGACGGATCGAGCGAACCCGAGTCGATACTTGATAGGTCGATCGAGATTTTACAATCAGAATTAATGCAAGTTAAGAAATTGAAATGATTAAATAAGAATAGATGTGAGGTACCTTGAAAAATTGGCGGATGGAATTAGGGTTTGAGTGCCACGCACAATACGCGCGTGGAAGATGGAAGGCTACAGTCTGATCTGATGATCAGACGGTCCAGAACAATCCGGAAGACCTAACGGTGCAAGAGAGACGGCGTTGATTTAGTTAGACGGCGTGGGATGATTTGGACGGAGACCGTTAGACTATTTAAAATATATATTAATATTTAATAAAATTTTATCCTTCTTTATTAATTAATTTTAGATATTTAAATGCATCTCAAAAATTTTCAATAAATCACCCCTAGCTAATTGAGGGGTTCTGAATGCAACGGCGCGCTCGGATTTTTGATCCGAATGAGTATTTAATTATTTGAATTTTAGGTATTTAAATAATATTAAAATATTGTCAAAAATCCAATGTCTTCCAAATGCATCCAAAACTTCACCCATAGCTAATTTGGGGGTGGTGAACGCAATGGCGGAGTCAGATTTTCAATCTGAGGTCAAAATTATTTGAATATTAATAAATAATTTTGAAAATTATTTCTAGTATTTTACATTCTTTCCAACTTAAAAGAGATGTCGTCCCGATATCAATCTAAAATTCAAAAAAATTTAATATATTTAAAATTACTTACTAGAGAAATAAGTGAAGATATGATTTCTTCATACTTGATTCTTCTTCCCATGTAGCTTCTTCTTTGCGACAGTTCTTCCATCTAACTTTTGTCATAGGAATGAAATTATTTCTTAATTTCCTCTCATCTCGATCTAGAATTTCTTCTGGTTCAATCACATAGCTGAGATTTGGTTGCAAATTGATATCTTCTACTTCTACTGTCATTGAAGGTTCTGATAAGCATTTTCTTAATGAGGAGATATGAAATACGTCGTGCATCAGACTTAGATGTGGTGGAAGCTTGATTTGATAAGCCACTTGGCCTACTCTTTTTAAGACTTTAAAATGTCCAATAAACCTTGGACTTAATTTCCCAAAAACTCCAAATCTTGAAACTCCTCTGAATGGATTTACTTTCAAATATACAAAATCTCCAATAGAAAATTCTATATGACGATGATGAGCATCAAAATACTGCTTCTGCCTATCTTGAGCTGCTTTCATTCATGCTGAATTAACTTAATCTTTTATTAGATGGAAGAACTGTTGCAAAGTTCGAGATGATATGATAAAAGTTAGATGGAAGAACTGTCGCAAAAAAGAAGCTACATGGGAAGAAGAATCAAGTATGAAGAAAGCATATCCTCACTTATTCCACTAGTAAGTAATTTTAAATCTATTAAATTTCCTTCAATTTTAGATTGATGTCGGGACGACATCTCTTTTAAGTTGGAGAGAATGTAAAATACCAGAAATAATTTTCAAAATTGTTTATTAATATTCAAATAATTTTGATCTCAGATTGAAAATCTGACTCCACCATTGCGTTCGCCGCAGAATTGGTATCATCAGATCAGACGGTAGCCTTCCATCTTCCACGCGCGTATTGCGCGTGGCACTCAGTGACGCGCGTCCCCCCGATTTCGAGGCTAGGCGTCGATCACCGCTTATCAGCTCGGCGTCTGGGCTCATTTAGGTCTTTTGTAGGTTCCATTGCCCATAGAATCCATAGCCGAATATTTCCCAAGGATTGAAGGGATACCACTCAAACCCTAATTCCATCCGCCAATTTTTCAAGGTACCTCACAACTATTCTCATTTAATCATTTTGATTTCTTAAGTTGCATTAATTCTGATTGTAAAATCTCGATCGACCTATCGAGTATCGACTTAGGTTCGCTTGATCCGTCACAAACCCTATCGTATTAGGGTTTGCAGGAAGCGAGGAGCCAACCCCGTGAACCGGGTTTCGGCTCGACCGGTCTAGCAAGTCAGTTCAGCTTCAGCACTGACGAAGCATAGCGGGACCCCTGTCTATGCGCTGTCACCCTATAAGCTTGCCGCCTGTGATGTTGCGGTCTCGCGATCGCCTCATCAGCAATACGATGTACGTGGGACCCACGTCTGGATAACGCGTCAGCACTGCCTCATTTGAGATAGCCGTTGGTCCCACTCAGCAGACCTCTAGCCAATAGCAGGAGGCCACGTGTCTTCTGTGGACCCCACATGCAGTAGTAAAAGTTATATATATATATTAATATGTCATTATTAATATATATATATATATATTTATTTATTTATTTATATGTATAGATAAATAAATGTAAAATATATATATATATATATATATATATATATATATATATATTCAAAAAATATAAAATTAAATAAAAACAGATAAAATAAAATAATTAATTAACAGAAAATAAAAGTAAAAAAAAAATAATAATAATAATTACAGTAATTAATATATATATATATATATATATATATTTCATAATATTTATAAATAAATATATATATATATATAAACAAAAATTGATGATTAATAATCTTAGATAGATTAATTAAACATAATAATTAAATAATAATATTAATATGAAATTAAATTAATTTAACTAACATCTAATAAAATCTTAATTATTTTAAATAAATAATAATCAGAAAATGTATTTTCAAATTAATATTAAATAGATTTAATAAATATTATTAATTAAATCAAATAAATACATAAACTTTAAACCTACATAACTCCTAAAATATTTAACCAAATTATACAAATAAATATATCAAATTCATCAGAAAAATATGGAGAAATTAATAATGCAATTTATTTTGCTGTAAAACTAATATTTAACATAGCGATATTTAGGGGTATTAAAATAATCAAAAATATGTTACAAATGTTCAAATAACCCTAACTTTATAACCTTTAACCCAAATATACCAAATATGGGTCTCAAAGTACTCAGAAAACCCTAAGGATTAATTTAGTAGTGTTAATTTTGCTGTTTGGATTAAATTTAGTCTAATCATAATTAGGACCTAACCCTAATTAAGCCTTTAACCCTAGAAACTTCAAATAACCATAAGTAAGTCAATTTAACTCAAAATTAGATGATCCAAATATCATTTTAGATCAAAAAAATCTAATTTTCAGTAAACTACAAAAATATTTAGGATCCAATGGTTATATCTCATAATCAATCCTAATTACTTAAAATCTTGATTAGTGAATATTAGGAAATCTAATACTCTAAATTAAGTAATTTCAGTTTTAGAGCACTCATAAAGAAGATTAAAACCTAGTTGTGTACTTAGTTTAGTAATTTTATAACTAATTTCACCAATCACTCACTAATCATATTAAACCCTAATTATTAACCATAAAACTTATATTGACTATAATTTAGCCAATATATATCAGAATTTGATGATTTTAGGTTCTATAAAAATCTTAGGACATAATCTATAATAAACTGACAAAAAATTTTAAATTTTATTAAGGGTAAAATTACTAATGTGCCTTTATAAGGACAAATTTCCAATTTAACCTTATAAGGCATAAATAATTAAGTAACTAAATAAATAAATTAAATATTTAAATGTTCATTATTATTACAAATCATGTTAAAATCATAAAGCATTAAATTAGTGACTTAAACTATTTTTGGCAGATCAAAGAAATTAAATTGGTTGATATTTTGACAAAACAGTCAGGTACGCAAATTTACTTATAAGTTTCATTTCAGTATTCTTATTTTGAGCAATTTTCATTTGAGCACTATTTATTACAAAACTGCTTATCGCTATTAAACCAACAAAAGAATGATATCAAATAGTATGTAACAAAAAGATGAAAAATGATATATACTATTGTGGTGTTTGTCTTTAGAGGGTGGAATACAACACTGAGAATCTGTACATATTAGGCCTGCTGGCAGCCCCTGAGAGTTATATGGAGGGATTTAACCCTTGTAGGAAGTGAGCAAATCTAGAGAAAAGACACACCATCAGTTCCTATTTTGAGTAAGCTACCGACAATAGTGAGATAAGCTTCCTACATGTTATGCCTATGGGTTTACCCATTCAGGCTCAGGAGTCTACGGACTCGACTTATTGTTACAAATGCTTTTGATAAAATTATTTATTTCATTCTTTCATATATGATGAATTTCACAACTAACTTGCAAGGTAATATTTTAATTAAAAAAAAATTACTTTTCTTTCATATGCAGATATTCAGTCATTTCCATATTTGATTTATGCCTATTATAAGATGCTAGAATAGTCTTATAAGAATGATTTGCGTACTCCTACCTAACTGGTAACTGTGTTTTCCAGGTTTTGATAATTAAAGATTTGCCAAATAAAAGAGAAGAATAAAGAAGCAAGAAAATGTGAATATTTCATCTTTATTTTGTAAAAGATAAACTGTTGTAAAATTTTATATATGTTTTGGCTCTATCTTTAAATGTATAATTGAAATTTAGACTTTTATTATTTTATGTCCTTTTGTTTATAAAAATATAAATGTTTACATTTGAGATGAATTATTCTTAAGAGACTCTCGAACTTCGATCCCTGGTCGCCACATATACCTAGTATTGTGATGTGATCAGTATACTGGAAATGTTGATATATTATACATATATTAGATTCTTATTATATTCTAAATCCAATGTATGTATTTATCTAATACTTAGGATAATGATACTACCCTTATCTTAAGTATTAACTCTTTACCCTCCTTGAGATTGAGTCAGCAGCCCTTCAGACGAGCTTAGTTTCAGCTATTCAGGGAGACAGGTTATTCCTCCCCGAGTGGCGCGCTGCTTCGCCACCAAATTATGATTTTTACCTCTTTGCGCGCGGCGACGGGGCGGGGCGCTACAGTTGGTATTAGAGAAGTATCATAAAGTGTCAGATAAGGAAGTGTTTCTATCTACTTTATGATCTATTATCTGCAGCAGATATGATCACAATTACTAAGTGTAAGAAAAACAGCATCCATAATTCATCCTACTTAAATCATAGAAATGAAACTAAGAATATCTGGAAATGACACCTTAGGAATTGAACGAACCATAAAATGAGTAGAATATGATTAAATATTAAAAGCAAGTAACATATGACATCTTAGGATCTGAACGAACTTTAAAAAAGTAACATATACAAATTTAACGCTTATAACTGAAATAAGTGGAAAACTAGAACTAATAATTGAATGAAATTTTAGCGATGGAATATCAGCAGTTCAATTTCTTCTACTACCTTAGATTATTCGACGAGTATTGGACAGATGATTTCCAAGATGACAAGATCTATGGAAGGATCGTAGAAGGAGTATCTCATCGTGGAGTAGAAGTGCTAGATAAGATTTTAGTTTGTCCATCTTTCAGAGGAACTAGTCTCCTTGTTCTTGCCAAAGAGTGGTTGAACCGTGTGACCACTGCGTTTCGAGAGACAATTTGTCCTGATGACTATCGTCTCCAGATTTTGGGATTTCTGCTTGGTGGTTCTGCCGATAGATGGTGGTACTGGACAGAAAGAAGATTATTTAGGAAGCATCGATTAGTAACATTCGATGATTTTTGTGCCGCTTTTATGGCAGAGTATTGTAGCTGATGTCCTTAGGTTTCTTATCATATCTTGCTCTCGTATTAGTTGATCATTTTGTCCACTTATGAAACTTCTCTTTTGAGAAAGTGATGATTAAGAAAGATAGTAGATCCTTATTTCATTTGCTAAATTCATGTTTTGCTGTAGTCATGAATCCAGGATCTCCTTCAGCTCCTACCCCGATTAAGAATGTGATATCGTAGTCTGGCGGACTCGAGGAAACAAATCCAATGGCTAATCTGATAAAAGCACTTATAGAAAGTAATACACTGCAGGCGCAAGAAACCCGTGCTCTGATTTTATTTGCACGTCAGCAACCTGTATCACAATCAGGATTCTCATGAGATGGGATCCTACACAGCTTCCTACGTCTTAGAACTCCCACGTTCAATGGAGCGTTAAACCCAATGGACACAGTAAATTGGCTCAAGATGGCAGAAAAGAGCTTGACTAGTATCAAGTGCCCTAATTTTGAAGCTATTCACTTAATAACTCATCTATTCCAAGAAGAAACCGAATATTGGTGGGAGAATGAGCGGGCCAATAAATTCGCTGATTATGAAATAGAAGATATCCCCTGTAATATATTTTTAGAAGCATTTCGTGAGGCGTTCATACCAGCATCGTCTCAAGCAATTTTGGAGAATGAGCTCCTCCACCTCACTCAAGGAAATAACTCAGTGTTCGAATATGAACAAGAATTCTGGAGATTGTCACGCTTCGTTCTGGACCTAGTTAGGACGAAAGCATCTAAATGCCACCATTTCCTAAAGGGTCTAAGGGACTCGATAAAAGCTCACATAGTGTCCCGCCAAATCAAAACTCTGGTAGAATTGATCGAGGCGACTTGCCTCTAGGAAGGATTTCAAGGTCAGATGGACCGTAAGTGCAAGACTGCATTTGCGCAGTCAAGGAAGGAGTAGTTTGGTCACCACAAGATGGCTAAAGTTTATAACATTGAAGCTGAACAATCCCAATCCCAGAACCCTGAATGTAAGAAATACCATTCGTATGGGAAATGCTACAACTTTGGTGGTGTGTGTTTTGCATGTGGTCATACGGGCCACCGTTATTTCGAATGTGATTCTAAGACAACAATTGATGGGTGCTCATCGACCATTCCCGCCATAAATAAGTATTCCGTGCACAACCAAGGAACAGTCGAGAACCTGTTCCTGCTATAATGCCAGCACCCACTTCAAACGCTAAGGCAGTTGTACCTGCACAGAAGCCAGTCTATAATCATCAAGGCCAGTGGCCCCAGGGCAAACAACCCACAGCTCCTGCAAGGGTATACACGCTAACACCCGCCTCTGCTCCTGAAGACAATGATGTCGTTTCGGGTATGTCTTAAATTAAAATTTTATTCAGTTCTTACTGTTTTAGTATTCAGTCTTTGTTGTTCCAATATTTTCAAATGATTGAGTAGTAATCCTTATTAAACTATTGTAATCATAGGCACCTTATCAATACATGATAAAGTTTGTAACATTCTTTTCGATACTGGGGCGAGTCATTCCTTCGTATCGGAAAGTTGGGTGAAAACTCTTAAGATACCAACCTATCGATTAGCAAACTCAATAAATATTGGGTTGCCTTCCAAAGCCCGTATGAAATCTCAGCAATTCTGTAACATAAATATTCCCATTGGTGAACGAAAGTATGGAGCTAAATTAATTATGTTGCCAATTGCAAATTTTGATATAATCCTAAGCATGAATTGGTTAAGTCAACATGGTGCTTCCATAAATTGCCAAAATAAAAAAATCACTTTGGGTAGTGGAAGCCAATCAAAAACCTTCGTTGGAAGATTTAGCACTCAAGCGTCGTTGATCAATGCCATGAAAGCAGAAAATCTAGTCAGGAAAGGGTGCGATGTGTATCTTGTAACAATGTTGGGAGAAAAGAAAGGAGTCGTGCCTATTTTTGAGAACCGAATAGTTTGTGAATTTCCCGATGTTTTTCCTGAAAACATACCCGGTCTTCCTCCCGTTAGAAAAGTAGAATTTGTTATAGAATTAATTTCAGGAACCCAATCATTATCTAAAGTCCTGTATCATATGGCGCCTAAGGAGTTGCAAGAATTGAACAAGCAACTGGAAGAGCTGTAGAAAAAAGGTCTTATTCGGCCGAGTTCGTCTCCTTGGGGAGCTCCAATTTTATTTGTGAAGAAGAAAAATGGATCGATGATAATGTGCATCGATTATAGAGAATTGAACAAAGTAACTATCAAGAACAAATACCCATTGCCGCGAATTGATGATCTATTTGATCAATTAGCTGGAGCTAAGGTATTTTTCAAGATCGATCTGCGATCTGGTTACCATCAGCTAAGAGTTAAAGATGTAGATATAGAAAATATAGCATTCAGAACCCGCTATAGGCATTATGAGTTTTTGGTAATGTCATTTGGATTAACTAATGCACTGTCCATCTTTATGGACTAATACAGCGAGTATTAAAAGCATACTAGATAAATTCGTCATCGTCTTCATTGATGATATCCTAATTTATTCAAAGAATAGTGCTAATCATGAGAAGCACTTAAGATTAGTTCTACAAGAACTCTGAAGCCATGAGCTTTATGCAAAATATTCAAAGTGCGAGTTTTAGCTTGACTCGGTCGCTTTTCTGGGCCACGTCATAGATGCGCATGGAATTAAAGTAGATCAAAATAAAGTTAGTGCCGTTCAAGATTGGTCACAGCCAAAGTCTGTGACTGATATCAGAAGCTTTTTGGGTCTGGCAGGGTATTATAGAAAGTTCGTCAAAGGTTTTTCGTAGATAGCGTCTCCTCTCACAAAGTTGACTCAGAAGACAGTGCTATTCATTTGGAGTCCCGAATGTGAGAAGGCATTTCAATCCTTAAAAGATGCTCTTTGCTCTGCCCCAATTCTTGCCTTACCTAAAGAAGATTTGAACTACCAAGTCTATACCGATGCTTCAGGGATAAGCTTGGATTGTGTGCTAATGCAGGAAGGAAAGGTTCTTGCCTATATGCATCATGGCAGTTAAAACCACATGAAAAGAATTTTTCGGTTCATGATCTGGAATTGGCCGTCGTAGTATTTGCTTTGAAAATTTGGCATCATTATCTTTATGACGTCCAATGTTCCATATTTACCGATCATCAGAGCTTAAAATATATTTTCACTCAGCGCGAACTCAACTACCGTCAGTGAAGATGGCTCGAGTTAATAAACGATTATGATTTATCGATCCAATATCATCCGGGGAAAGCCAATATTGTAGCCGATGCACTCAGTTGTCATGCTACACTCTCCTCCTTAATATCTTCAAGCCATTTAGAGGAAGAATTCAGGAGGCTTGATATCAGGCCAGTTCGTGGTGCTATGCTAAGCGAATTAAAATCTATGAATACCGTAGAACCAACGTTTCACCGAGATGTCTCCATCTCTTAAACAAAAGATGAGGACTATCTGAAGTTTAAAAGGAAAATAGAAAGTGGTCGTCGATTCAACCTGCAGTTGCGAGGAAATGTAATATATCAAGAAAATCGCTTGTGGATTCCCAAATCCATGCATCAAGAAATTTTAGTGGAATGCCACAATTCTGGTTACCAAGTACATCATGATAATACTAAGATGTATCAAGATCTAAAGAAGTCATTCTAGTGACCTGGAGTGAAGAAAAGTGTGGCTGAGTTCATATCGAAGTGTCATGCATGTAATTTAGTCAAGGCTGAACATCAAAAGCCTGGAGGACTTTTCCATCCTCTAGCAATTCCTGAATAGAAGTGGTTTGATATTTATATGGATTTCGTGATGGGTTTATCCAAATCAAGATCTGGTGCTGATTCAATTTGGGTCATTGTCGATTGACTGACGAAATCGACACATTTCATTCCAATGCGTCAAACTGATTCAGTAGAGAAATTGACGAAGCTGTATATCAAGGAAATCATCAGACTTCATGGGATTTTGAGGTCTATTGTGTCTGATCGTGATAGTTGATTCACTTCTAAGTTCTGGCAAGCTGTGCATCAAGACTTGGGAACTACCCTAGTCATGAGCACTGCTTTTCACCCTCAAACAGATGGTCAAACAGAGCAAGTAAATCAAATTCTTGAAGATCTTCTTCGTCTCTATATTTTATAATTTTGAGGATTCTGGGAAGCTCATATTCCTTTAGTTGAATTTGCTTATAACAACAGTTTTCAATTAAGTATCGGCATGGCTCCGTATGAAGCCTTGTACGGTAAAAAATATAGTACACCCTTAGCATGGTCTGAAACAGTTAGTGTTCAGCTGTATGGTTCAGATTTAGTTGAAGAAACAAATAAGAAAGTGCAATTGATCCAACAGAAAATTAAAGCAGTTCAAGATCGCTAGAGTAAATATCACGATGCCCATCATCATTCTCTGGAGTTCAGCATTGAATACTTTGCGTATCTCAAAGCTAGCCCAATGAAAGGTGTAATTCGCTTCGGTGTAGCCGGGAAGCTCAATCCTCGCTACGTCGGACCATTTGAAGTAATGGAGAAAATTGGTTCTGCAGCGTATAGATTAAAACTTCCTGAAAATTTATCTGCAGTTCATAATGTGTTCCATATCTCCTCTCTGCGAAGGTGTCTTCGTAATCCTTCTCACCTAATCAAACTTCTAGCCGTATCTCTTCAGTCGGATCTTTCTTATATGGAAAAGCTTATCAGAATCTTAGCTCGTGACCAAAGGCATCTAAGGAATCGTTCCATTCCCATGATAAAGGTTCAGTGGAGTAATCGCTCTGTTGAAGAATCTACTTGGGAGAAAGAGATCGATATACGACAAAAACTACTATCACATTTAAATGCCAAAATGTGATAGATCAGGTGCATTTGGAGGCTAGTGGAGCTGGACCAAGTGCTAAAAACTAGTTGCTTCTGCTTATAATAAAAATAAAATATAGCTTAAAATTAATTGCAAGTGAGCTTTCATTTCTTTACTTTCCTTTAAGTTTACTGTTGGTTTGTAATTAATATTATTTACTTTACTTTTACTACACTTGTGTTGGAGCTTAATTTATATTAATTGTTTGTAATGAATGAATGGATGGATGTAATGAATGGATGTAAATAAATATTAACTAATTCATTAGTTGCATATCTACTTTGTAGTTTGATTTGAATTAGTTGTATTTTAAATTGTATATAGAATTGAGCAATTCTTTCTGATATGGCAGTTATACGTTCTTTTCAATTTTCAGCTTACTATTTATTATGTTGATGATGCATATTGTTTCAATTAACTGTATTTTCCCATCTTACTTGCTCACATGTGTATATACATGTATATGATGCTAGACTTTACTGCTTAATATATGTATCACTTTCATATTACTATTTTAAATCAGTATATGTCATATGATCATCAGCATGTTTAAGTTTATACTTTTTTTTCAGTACTTTTGCTTATTGTATTACATATGTATGTCCTACCTTATTTAGTTTACTTGATGTGTGCTTTTACCTCAATTTTTGCTTAATTATAAATAATACATTTATAATTTATCCTATTTTCCTTTTATGCTTACTTGCTCCCATGCTAGATAGATGTTTTTTTTATTTAGAGTAAAATGATGATATTAATAAATGCGTAATAAATTTTTTGCCTAAAATATACTTAGATATTTTGTCTAATAAGATTTTATTTTATTGGCTGGGGCCCTAGCATTGTAAAACCAACAATGTCAGATCTTGATCAGTTTGAGGAGCCAGTGCCTGAGGATGAGCCTTACATAATGGAGGCGCAGTAACTTGGAGCAGGGAATATTTAGTTGTTTTCTTATTCTTGTGAGGAAGATAGTTATTTTTTATTTCAATTCTAAACTTTAATTAAAATATTGTAATAATACAGGTATAGGTGACAATGTTTATTTTTCTGCACATTATTATTCGCTGAACTATATTTTTATTTATTCTTGATGTATGGTGAATGGATGTAATCTTTACTTTATATTGCTTCCGCACGCTGTATGTATATTAGATTTAGTGATTGATATTTATGTTCATTCTGTGCACATCCTTCCCTTATTAGCGGATTGTGGATCTTACCTAATCCAATAATAAGTGAGGAATTTGCCAGAGTAGCACACCACCCATTGGGCCTAATCTTGCTAATCAGGGGCAGGGAGCCACAATTATGCATTGCATGAACATAAGCTCTGTAGTATTATTTTCATGTAAATTATTTACCTATTTTCCATTAATAAATTTTATGCCTAATTTTTTGAATTCTTTTATTAATGAATTCGCCATTATATCATTTATAGTTACTTTCCTGCTGAGGGCATCCGTTACAACATTAACTTTACCATAATGATATTGTATGTCTAAGTCGTAGTCGCTAATCAATTCCAACCATCGCCTTTGTCTACAGTTCAACTATTTCTGGGTGAAAATATATTTTAAGCATTTAAAGATAAGTAAAACTTTCACATCTCACTCATATATTGAGTGCCTCCATATTTTTAGAGCAAATATTACCTCTGCTAGTTCTAAGTTATACTCTGGGTAGTTCCTTTTATGAATCATTAATTGTCTAGATGCATATGCTACTATCTTCTTGTAACAATCATAGTTGTTATCCTAGCTAATCCAAGTGAATTTAAGTTAAATCAAGTCTTGATTTTCATTCCATTAGACTCAATGAGTTATTTTAATCTAAACCTAGAAATTTGAAATCAATTGGAGTTAAATTGATCAACATAGCTATTTTTACATATTTTTAGACCCTGAAAATTAGCTAAATTAATTTAATCATCAAATTAAAATATGATTACATTTTTGAATTCTCATGCCATAATTAGATAAGGGTGAAATTTTAAGAATTTTTAGAACTCATTTGGTCATAAATTGGATTTAAAATTTATTCTGATTATTATTTAATTAATTAAAGAAAAAATATTCATTAAGTTATATCAATTAATATTTTTATAAATGTGGGATTTGCTGTCGAGTTTGCGGTAAATCCGTTGTGGGGTCTCGACAGTAGCACAGCAACCCTAGCAAATAAGCGAGCTATCACTCATCTCAGCGCACCTAATCCAAGGGCGTACGCTCCTAGATCTAATCTTATCCATCGAATTAACCCTTCCCATATAACGGCTGATGTCTCCTTCGTGTTTAATTGGTTAAGTAGCGCATCAGGAACCTGCAGCAGACCCCGTGGCAGTACGAGGATAGCATGGTCTTCCTCTTCTATCATCAGGTCCAACGGTCTACCAGCTGCCTTCTCCCTGAATTGCCCTCAGCCGTTTCATCTTCACCTCTCCCTCGGGACGAGCCTAACCCATGGCTCACAAATACACATACATAACCTAAGAAAAGGCTAGCTAATTTTATTTAGAAAGTTCGGCTAGCTCGAACGAAACCGCTTCTTTCTTGCTAACAAAGGCAAAGTTGATAGCATCCCCTTTCATTTGAATATGGAATGAAACTACCTTTTGAATACCTGACAAGCAAAGGGGATCACCTTTGCTTTACGGTATCAAGCAATCAATCCTACACATTCCCACTAAAGCACTAAAGGACCGGATGGAGGGAGGACAAGAATCATTGAATTGAAATGGTGAAAAATATGCATAGACGCACTTAATGCTAAGGTCTACCTGTCTACTATGAAACAACTGGACGCACTTTCTGATTCTTGTGCAAGTTAAGCAAAACTAGCTTTTTCTTACATGAACTGACATCTTTAACTTAATATACTTGTAAGAAGTCAGTCTCAATAGTAAAGGGAAGGCGCCAAGCCTGCAGTGCAGCTAAAAGCAAAAGGCGCGTAGAGATTTCTCAAAGTGAAGATCTAAAAATATGCTGCACAATGCCTAATGTCTAGCAGTACGCTTCTAATCTGAGGTCAAATTCAATTTACTATGGGTTCTAATATGCTCTTACCCTCGCTTATTTATTAAGGCTCACAGTATCCTGACGGCTCACTATTACATATCCCTCCGGGTAGCCTTCGCCCATCGTTTCTCCCCTCTATTCGATTATCGTCTCTCTATTTTATAGCCTACATATCGGTCAGTGTATTATGCTCACAATTGCATAACCTTCAAATATATCATTATCATTATCATTTCTTTTCTGTAAATCCATTCCATTGTCTAATTCTATAGGTGAGAAAGACCCCAAAGGGGATAAATAGATTAGATTAAGATTGAACGACAAGTTATGCTGAATCAGGATTCCTTTCTTCAACCTTCGTATATTACAAATCAGAGAATCTTCCTATGAAATTACCAGAGTTTAATAAGATAAGATCTTTGCTGTTAATTATAAGATTCTTAGAGATAGAGATATAGTAGACAGTTAATGGCAATGTAGGTGGGTTCCTGCCAAATGCCAAATCACTTGGGCATAATGAGAGTCTTATTGCTACTCATATATAATCGAAGTCAAAAGTAAGAAAACTGAATGTAGGCCATTCATTGTGGCCAATATTGAGACATTTTTTATATTTTATATTAGACTTATAAATTATGCTACTTTTACTAAATTATAAATTATTTCTTCTTTGAATATTTAAATATTCTTTTTTATTTTTATCATTAATTTATTAATCTTATTTTTTAATTTTAAAGAGCCAAGGCATATTTTTAATTTTTTTTTTTAAGACTCATTGACGCAAACAGCTAAGCCTAAATTCAAGACAGCCTAAAAAAAATCTCCCGCTCTTCTAGGATGCCCTCAGCGTAGAGGAACAAGAAGCTAAATTCGTTTTTAAGAAAAAACCTTGCATTAAAATTCTTTTAAAATTATTCTATGAATTACAAATTTCCTATTGATGTGATCAAAGGCCTTTTTATATAAACAGTTTAGCACAAAAAAATTATCATTAGCATTTGAAAAGGATGAAGAATTTAGATGCAATGTGAATTTTATCTATAACGTTCCTTCCAATTATAAAATCTGTTGGAGCTTTAGCAATAATATACTAAATAATTGGCTTGAATTTAACCGCCAAAATCTTTGCAACCGGTTTAAAGAGATTGGTTTGAAATCCTCTATACCACTAACTTGAAGAGAATTTCTTGAGATATCCACTTTAGAAGCTTGAAGGCCTACATAAGAAATTGATTGCATTAAACACCTTATCCTTGATGTCCCAATTGGTTCTATAGATATCCAAGGATTCGAGCCTGGTGCAGCATTTGAACTTATAATATTGAGAATTACATATCTTAATCTCAGAAATGGGAGCACTTAGAACATTAATTAGGCAAGAACACAACACACTAACCGCATAGCATACTCCTAAGTTTCTTGTTGATGCCAACTGATTAAAAGATTAGAAAAATATTTAATTAAATGAGCTTCGATCTCCTCCAGTTTATCCAGCTCATCAAAACAAATTCAAAAAGCCATTTGTTCTCCTAGACCCAATGTGTTTATAAAGGAATTTCAAATCATCATCACTTGCTTAATCATCTTACTTTTGCATATTGCTTCAACTTTATATTCCTATACCTTTTCACCTGTGAACCCTGCAGACCCACAAAGACGAAGATATTTTTGGAAGTATGGCATTTTCATTTGCAAACCCACTTTAACCTTACTAAACTTATATAGAAAAACATGCATAGGAGCACCATGAGCAAATTTGCTCCAAGCAAAACTGACCACATTGGTATAATTAGGATTAAATTTCCAATTATTGATGTATTGAAAGTACCTTCTCTCTTTATTTTTATTACTAAGAGCAACAAGAAGGGGAGAGTGAATCAAAATACCTGAACTTTTAGCTCTGTAAAATAAATGTGCATATGACTCTTGCCTTATAGAGTTGCACAAAACTCTATCTAGCTTAGCATAAATTGGGTTGTTGGACTAGTTATTGTACCAAGTAATTATCTCCCCACTTGAGGGAAGATCTTTTAGAGCATTATTCAAAACATAATTAAGAGAATTATCCAAGGATTATCAATGTAGCAGTTTATTTGAAAAGATCATTCCAAAGGCCTCGCCTCACTATATAATCATTACTAACATAAACACTAGTAATATAAAAGTTAACACAAGAGCCCATAGATAACATACCAAGAATGAATTGAAAGGAGTTGGCTAACATCATGAAGTTGGCCAAATCTTTATTACATATGATCCCAATGCACCCCTTTTTGGATGCAATAAGTTTTGTTCATAGCATTTATTCTGAATATCACTTAATCGATTTCTCTCCAATAGAGAAACAAGCCTGGCCTCATCTAGTTTTGTTTCTACAAGAGTCGCAAAGTAAAACTTTAAGGTGATTGATCACAACCTTACAATCAATAACATAGAGACAAATATTTAACCCCTTAGTATTCCAACAAAGCACTTGGTAATTCATAAAAACAACAATTTAAATCTTTGTCGGGCCTTTATTCTCTCGACATGTAATCGGGTTATACACAACCCATAAGAAGAAAATTCATTTGAAACTGAAGTTACCTCATTAAAGACTGAAGATTGTCTGGTTGGAGAAGACAAATTGAGATTAAGTTCCCCATCTTTGTCCCAGCTACTTTGATAGTCATAGCCGTTGCAGGGATTAATGGAGGAAACTCATAGTGACTATCAAGTTGGATCTATTTGAAGATTTAGGCGGGGAGTTTTTGAGAAATTGGAGAGTCCACTAAAGAATTAACTGAAGTTGAGTGTTTCATTTCTTCTTCTACCAACCTCAGATTTGGAAGTAACACAATGGCGAACTCTGGAAGGACGTCGAACAAAATGCCCTTTGTTCGGGTTCCCCCCTTTTTTTTTCAACTTTATTCGAGAATACGGAGTTTTTACATTTATCACATACCTTGGGGAGGCACAGGAAGCTTGCGCTTTGATATCAATATTTTCTTATTCTTGGTGAGAGAATCCACAAGCACTGGTGTTCCAATCACACTAGAAATCCTTGAAATAGCCTTCTCGTTCTTGGCACCCTTGCCCAAATCGGAGCTGCTATTTCATTTTTTAACCAAAAATGGCGATCCAAAAATATTCCAAGTCCCTCAGTCTAGGACCTTCTTGTAATCTTCCTCACATGCTAGGTTAATCACTAAAATCTACCAGTAAGAGATGAAGCTAAAAATCATCATCGCAAAACTTCTAGTAGAGCAGGGAAAGTTTGCTTCTTATCAAGAATAATTCCCAATGCTTTCCTCGTTCAACCAGCTACTCGCTGAAACACGCGGAAGCCCTTTCACTTAGAGAGTAGGACAGTGGGTAGTTGTTGACCGCCGTCGCAAATGTAGAGAAGATCTCTTTCAAGGAACTCGCAGCCATAAGAAGAGAGTTTACACTCTAATTATTGTAATTTAAGGAAATAAAACAGAAAAAATACTGCGACATCAAAAATATTTTTATTGAAAAGTATTTGATTTCTCGTGAGCAATGCTGACGTCAAAACGTGTTCTCCATCTTCCTCAACCAGTGCTTTCCTTACCAGCTCATCAACGGATCTCGGTCGTTTCTGCCAACCACTCTAAAGATCTGCACCGCCCATTCTAAGAAAAATAAAGCCTCCAAAATTAAATGAATCACGCGAAGTCCACAATAGAAACCCTGCGTGTCATGAAAAATATAGGCTAAACGCTAAACACATAATTGATGTAGATATTAATATATATCAAAATATATACATATGTTAATGTAAGTAAATTATTGGTTGTATATATTTTCAATTAAGATTCATTAATAAAAATCAAATTATAATTTTATAGAAATATTTATTTGCCTATAAAAATATTAAAGCATCTATAATTTTCCTTAATCCGTATATTTTATCAAATTAAAAAAACTTAATAGCTCGACCATTTATATATCGAACACGCTTTCGCTGCCGTGTGAATCGCATCTTTATAATCAATAACTTCAAAAATATATCATTTTATTTTTTAAGATAATTAGTGATTTTTAATCATAATATTTATTAATAAATCTTAATTATTGTGAATTAAATATTAATTTTAAATATTTTAATGATTGAATACCGAAAAAAATATATTTGAAATTATTATAATTGCTCTCTTTATAGTATATATATGAATGTATATATAGCTTTGATTATTATAAAATTAAAATATAAGCTTCTAATTATGATGATAAACATCATTAAATTTCTCAAAATAATTTATATTCTCTAATTTTATAAAATCCTTAAAAGAGATCAATAAATATAAAAAATTTTGAGAAAAATTTCAAATAATTTTTAAAATAGCTTTTCAAAATCATAATTATTTTAAATTTCATTAAGAATTTGTGTTAATATATATTTTAAATAAAAATTATAATAATTTATTATAGCCAAGAAAAATATTTTTCATAAGAAATTGAGCAAAAAATATTAGTAATAATGTATAATCACATTGTTTGATTTTAATTTTGTCAAAATTGAATTAGCATTTACATTAAAATAAAGATATATGATAATCATATGTAAATATATGATATGTGAAATTTATTTTCTTAGATAAATGTATAAAAAAAAAAAAAAAAAAAAAATTGATTGATGATAAATATAACTTTATATATAATAGTATAATCAACATTTTTACTTTCCTACCCCTTTTTGACCTGATCATTTTTCCATTCAAATTATATAAATATTTCCAGGTTGAGAGCGGGCTGAGTACGCGCCAGCCCCATCCTGTGCTCTCAGCATAGATTCCGGCGATGTCTCTGACGGAGAAGCACGCATCTCCTTTCTCCACCCTCTTCTCCCTCAAGCCTAAAAAGCAGACCGCCGCCTGCATCTCCAAGCCCTTCGAAGAAACCCTAATCGCGCGGCTGAACTCCCTTTTCCCGATCCCCGATTCCTCGCCATGGATCTCGCTTCCATGGCTCTCTCACGCCTCAGATCTGCTAACCCTAACTCTAGCTGACGCGGTTGCCATACTCTCAGATCCATCCCTCTCCCCCGCCGACCGCGATGCCCTCTCCTCTCACCTCGATTCCAGCGTCGCCTTTCTCGACGCTTGCAACGCGATCACCGCCGCAGTCGACCGAATCCGCCATGGCCGCCTTTTCGTCTGCCTCGCCCTTCACTTGATATCTTCATCCTCGCCGTCGCTCTCCCCCGATCGCCGCCGGCGCGCGCGCTCTGCGATCGCTGATTGGGAGGATGGACCTTCCGCCCTCCCGCCTTTGAGTCCACTTCAATCTAAGAACCCGACTCGTAAGAAGCTTACCGCAGTCGGCCGTGCGATCTATGCCATCGAGGCGTTCTTCGATCTCATCGCAAGATCCGCCCTAGGGGTTTTGGGGGGAAGAGGGGATTTTCTATCGGGAGTAGTTCCCGTTTCAGGCGAGTTTCCATGGGCGACTGCATACAACGAGGTCGTCGCCAAGCTCGGAAGTGGAGAGATCGCCGCCAGCGAGCTCGAGGCGGCGAAGATTAGCGTGAGGAATTTGGCGGTGGCCATCGAAGAAGAAGGGGACGGCGTTAATGAGCTGCGCGACGCCGTCAAAGGGGCGGAGAAGGCCATGGAAGAGCTGGATGATGGTCTGGATCGGTTATCGAGCGCCGTTAATGGCGTCTTCCGAGCGGCTTTGGAGGCGAGGGAGGCCGCGCTTCAGTGCTTCCGGGTTGGGCCGGGAATGTGTAAAGTAAGTAGACGTATTTAACAAAGCAAAATGGTACATTTACATCATCATATAATGATATATATGAATTTTTTTTTTTACTTATGTTGGGTATAAGCAAAAAATATAATGTATTTATCACCACATGCTTATAAGTGTAGTAAATTTAAGATATTTCATTATGTATATATTGGCATAAGCTTAGCAAATTAATTTCTGAGATGATAAAAATAATGTTATCCAATGGAAGTAAATATTTTATTGAAGTGGTTCAGACTATTGATGGTGTTATTATAGCAGAAATTAAAAACTTAGTAGATAGATGTCAGGCCCTCTCTTGGTTTATAAGATGTGAAGAAAGTTTAAGGCACAATACATTACATTTATACTTTTAACTCTATTAATAAATACATTACATTTATACATATTCTTTTTAACTTGAATGTTTTCTCAAGTGTCAAGGCCAAAGGATGTTTTCACAACAATGATCTACTCTAGAGAAGTTGTATTAAAATCAACTCATGGAAATAATGGTTCTTAACTTATTGTTTATGGAACCCATGGGTGTCTGGCCAGTGTGCGACTACAAGCAGCCACTCTAGAGTGTTTTGGGTTGGCTCAAGACTTATCATGAGTTGAGATTAATCCATTTTTAAATGATTTCTATGGTTTTAGTCAAAGCTGCTACTAGGGTTAAAGGGTCTTGAGGGAGTACTTTGGTAATATAATAACTCATCAAGATTCATGGAATATTCTATGACTAGTATTATAGTTTCCCTGTGACAATTTTACTCTAGTCAATTGTTAAAGAATTAGCTTATCTGGAGGACTTAATTGTGAAATCATATCCACTTAGAATTTGAATATCCATTCCCCCACCCCTATTTTATCAGTGTTAGTATTTTTCATTAATGGATTCGTTAGAGTTTTATTAAAAGTAATATATATATATATATATATATATATATATATACTTGTATGCTATTTTAAGTTCAGGATTCTCCCTGGAGTTTAGAGACGGCTTTACTAGATTACTAGAGGTTAGGAGGAGTTCTTAGGTTAGATGAATGCGACATGGAGTTGTCAGGAAAGTTGTCGGAGGGGAGGTGGTTGTGGATGGGTCCAGGGCTTGTACCTATACACTTTTCCAAATGGCTTTAATTCACCTAGCAGGTGCGCTTGCATGTGGAGAGTCGAATGAGACCATCTCAACATCCATTGTCCCACGGGAGTGGCCGCTGCACATATGGAGGAGGCCTCAGTGGTCAGGCACCGTGTGGAGAAGTCATCACGGAAGAGGAATGGTGTTAGGGTTTAATCGGTTCTTCGATTTCCTACGGATTTCTGATCTAACGATCTATGAAGTCTTAATTAATATGATCGTTGGATGTGTATTTAAATCCCACAGTGCAGATCCATTATGTGTTTCCGATTATTTCTGTTGATGTTAGATATAATACAACGACAAATTTGAATCCGTAGTTTGATTTATTTCTCGCCAGATCCAACAATCCAGAATTATCTCATAATTTTTACGACAAATCCTGTTGTCGTATTTTTCGATTTGATTCAATGGTGGATGCTGATCTAGTGGTTTAGTTCTTATTCGACTGTTAATCTCTTTGATCAGATCTAGCGATCGGCGTTTTATCTGTGGTTTCATTGATCAACAACAGTCGTTGGGTCTAGTCTCAGATCTAACAGCTGAGATTGTTTCTCCGTTTAAATATTTAAATCAGGCGAATTTAATCAAATTAAACTTGGTAAAAACTTAATTAGATTTACTCCAAATATATTTTATGTATATTTGATAATTTTATGTCCAATTTCTAAGCTTTTGACCCATTATATATTTGAATGTAAGGGATTCAGATATACAAGAATTTCTTAAGTTTTGCCTTTTAAAATAATTTTTGTTATTTTTCATAAATGCCATATAAAAATGCATACTTCGATATTTATAATCCTAGCTATGCAACAATTATAACCATTCTATGGATTCATTGAACTTGCTTAGCACATGTGTGCACATTTTGATCATCTAAGAGAAAATTATACCTAAATTTAATGATGAATAAGAACTTGCATGTAGTTATTTACAACCTAGATAATGCTTTTGTAAACTTTTCATCATGAGTTTGCACTTAGCACCAAAATATGACAAGTATCTATATGAACACAGTGATTGAAAAGATAGGCCAATTGTAGAGCTAGGCATACAAGGGATCTTAATCATGCATAGAATAAAGTTCTCAAAGTTTTTTTAGGACATATCCCTTGAATGTTATGATCCTACGTAGAATAATATGTAACACAGCCCAAGTCGTTATTAAGTTGTTCAGGACTAAATTCGACTCAATTAAGCCACATTCTCTGCAATTGGGTGGAAAATTGCATTGCAAATGTGGAGTTCTCTTTTTATTCTCAGATGGCCTATTGCAAGGCTGTCTGCTCTTTCCTTATCTCTTCACTATTGTCATGGATGATGTTCTTGCATTATTTAATGAAGTTGGTTTTAAGCCTTTCAAATATGGAACCTTTTTATGTTTTCACCTTCTTTCTGCAGACGATCTCCTTCGCTTGAGTGAAGCGTCCTCAGAGAATATCAAGTTTAAGGAAAGTGTTGGACTTGAAATCAGTATTGGAAAGTCGGGTATTCTCTATTTCAGGAATATCTCTAATCCGGAGATGATGGATAGTATCATGAATCAAATACTTTAATTTAGGAAGATTATACAGCATTTGTGAATGTTGCCCGTCACAACCAGTTCTCATAAGCAAATCAATGCAACTTCTCGAAATATTGACTATCAGTACAAATATTACCAGAAAAAGGAACTCGTGTGCATTGGAATCACAAATTGTGTGGATTGATTTGTTCTTTTATTAAATCTTTTACATGCCGCACAGAAGGCCAAAGTAATGACTTAAACATAATTACTGGAGCAGTATAAAGTTTTATGAATCATAATGATAAAAAACTACTTTTAATTATGATTTTAATTTGATATGATTCATGGATATGATATAAGGACAAAAGTAAGGTGTATAAGATTAATAGCAATACAATCAAAATTCATGTCTTAATAAGTATCATAGTATATATACGGCCTAAGAAAATGAGCAACACAATATTATAATGGAACTCAAATTTCATTAGGTTTAGGCAAAGATTAAGAAAGTATTTCTCAAATTCTAGATCAACTACTGAGTAAAGTATATGCAAGCTTCCAAAGAAAGTATTTCTCAAATTCTAGATCATATACTATGCAAAGTAAATTTCAGATGCATAGGATGTCAGGCGCATTTGGACGCTGACTCATCTGAATGTTTGAAGCCTGGGCTAGCTCAGCATCAGGTCAACTTTGATTATGCGCTTGGGTGCACTTCTAGTAGAGCATCTGAGCGTGACACATTTTAGCACATTAAGTTGTCAATCCTGGGCACTGAGCCTGATTTAGTATATTTATGTTTTAATTAATCTAGGAATTTTACACACAAATTCAATTCCATCATAGCTCATCATAATTCCACACCATCAAATGAACTTGAGAATAGTGTAGATCAGCTTGTTGCCATCAGTCAAAAGAAGCATGAAGCCGCATCAAAGCTAGATAAAGAAAATTATGAGAAAAATTTCTTCTATTTCATTCCAGCCAAATATAACATGAAAATATGCAGATTTAAAGGAGTAATATTCGTAGCCCTCTTGTCGTTGGCCGAAGTGTAGAGGGAGCCAAGAAATTTTATTAAAATAAAGGACTCTCAAAACTCATTGAAAGTAATCATAGTTTGGCCTCTAATAAAGTGCAAAATATTTTTATTTTCCTCTAATAAATAGAGGATTGAAGTTCCATTGATCTTAAATATTAAAGTTTTTATAACGCATCAACCACATAGAATGGACAAAGTGGACCTCTAGAAGGAGGCTAATTTGTAAGAATTCAAGAGGGCATGAAGTTTAGTTAAGCCCAAACCTCCAAAGCATTTTGGTAAGCCAATATAATCCCAACTAATCTTAGCTTTATATTTAAATTATTGTTAAAGAGAAGTATGGTGAAATAAGAAGTAGTTCACCTAATCATAATAATAATTACAACAACAACAACAACAATACCAAGCCTTAATCCCACTATGGGGTTGGCTACATGAATCCTTTGTTTTCTTTGTCAACGATCAAATAGAAGCCCCTCCTCCCTAAGTGCAAAATAGAAAAGATCCTTCTTAATATCTTCTTCCAATATATTTTTGCTCTTCCTTTTTCATTTCTTAATATGGGAGAAATTCATAACCTCAATTTTTTTAACAGGGACATTGCACGTTCTACGCTTGATATGCTTGAACCATCTGAGGCAGCATTCTTTAATCTTATCCACTATTGTAGCCACTCAACTTTGCTATGGATAAGCTCATTTCTCACTCTATCTTTATGAGTATACTTACTCATCTGCCTGTGCATCCTCATCTTTGTAACACTTATTTTATTAATGAGTTCTTCTTTGTTGGCCAACATTTTACTCCATATAATATTGCTAGTCATATGACTTTTTTATAAACTTTTCATTTAATTTTGAGTGAAGTTTTCGTATCTCAAAACACTCCAGAAGCGCTCCTTCATTTCATCCAACTAGCTTGGGTACTATTAATCACCATGGTCCTCAATAGTTATGCCCTTGAGATTAAGGCCTCTAAAAATATTGAACTTATATTCCATATATTCTACTTTAGATCTACTAAGATAAAACTTTTGAATTCTTAAGCAATCATTTGTAACTAAACCTTTGCTTTAACTTCATCCGTAGTTTTATCAATTCATAAGATATGTAAATAACATGCACCAAGGAATCTTCTCTTAAATGTGCTCAGCAAAATTATTCATAAGTAAAGCAAAAAGAGTGAACAAATTTATCCCAATAAGTGCTTAAGTTCAAGACAAAAACATATTAGAAGCAACAATTAATGCAGATTGATTAGAATAGCTTTTGAATAGAACATTTACGAGGCCTGAACTCATATCTCGGGGATAGATAAAATGAGTGCAAACCATCCATGGCTAGAAATTCTTATTATCCATCAATTCATTAAGTAGATAGCAAATTCATAATAAGAGTGAATAAGGAAAATGGTGCGACTTTGACAATGGCCATTAGGATAGCTGAAAAGGTTATAAAGAGAGTCATTAATATTGATATTGAAAGTGAGGCTTTAATCCATTAAAAAAGAAGTGAAGAAAACTTTTTTATCCCTCAATTTTAACAAATAGATTATCTACACATACTCTTGAAAGCTTTCTTGATGTCAATTTTTGCACAAAAGTTTTTTTTATTTAGGATAGGTTAATTTTTCAGAATTTTAGTGGCTCAAAGAACGTTATAAGAAATTAATCGGCTCAAAATAAATGCAGATTGACCTTCCTCTGTAATGTCACCTTATTGGCTTCCCGAGTTTATCCTCACAAAATTTTTAACTATAAATTCACCCATCCTAGAAGTGATCTTACTTGAGCGTGCTTATTTTTGTAATTCTTATCAAAAACTTCACTGTTACCTCAAAAGATGTATTGATGTTTAAAGAGTTAACTTAGTTATACTTGAATGGGTTTCACACGAGTAGAAAAATAAAACATCTTTTAACTTCATACTCTGGCTTATCGTGCATATCCCAGGTTGACCTAGTTCAACTCGAGGCCTACTATTAAATCCTTGATAAACATCTCCCTCATAAACATTGCCACTCATGGTCTCTATTGCAGTGCTAATTTATATTTTTGAAAGTCAAGCAAATTTGTCTTTGTTAGGTCAAAGGAGTTGGTTCATCTCTTCATTTTATTACTCCATTGATAAATTAGGTATGTTAGTTTTTATCCAAAGAAATTTTTTTTCCATTTAGCATGAACTCATGTGATGAGCATCTTTACCCCGGACAAGTATTGCTACTCTATCTCTTTGATACAATGTGCTTTTCTTTGTTGTTAGGGAATATTGACTTCTTTTGAGTGAAGGATTTTATCTTTTTCTTCATCTTGGTTACTCCTTTGATAGATTAGACATGCTAGTTTTCATCCAAAAATTTTTGTTTTCCATATGGCATAAACGCCTATGACAAACCCTGAACGAACATTGCCTCACGATCTCTCTGTTATGCTGTTATTTTCTTTGTTTTTAATGAAGATTGTCTTCTTTTGAGCAGAATATTTAATTCATCTCTTCATCTTTGTTACTCTATTAATGGATTAGATAAGCTAGTTTACATCCAAAGATTTTATTTTTCCATTTGGCATCAATGCATGTGACAAAAAACTTTTCCCCTAATGAACATTGTTCCTCTTTCTCTTTGTTGAAGTAGGCTATCCTATGATGTAAGGGAAGATTGTCTTCTTTTAAGTAAATGATTTAAGTCTTCTCATCATTGTTGCTTCATTGATAGATCAATTATGCTAATTTGCATCCAAAGAATTTATTTATTTATTTTTTTTTTTTTTTAACTTTCACTGGTCTTTAGATTTAATGGGAAAACCTACCCCGAGAGCCCAATGTTGACCAAGCTTGTGCACTAGAAACCAACCTGACTGTTGGGTCAAACCTGGCTCGATCTGCAAATTTTATTCTCGGTTCAATCAAACTTGAACTATGCCCCTGTCTAATAACTTGATTAGCTTGCATATGACCAGTTTTGTTCTAATTACACAAGCATTATACAAGCAAGAAGCATTATTACCAGAATATTACAATTTTAGCTTGAATATGACCAATTTTAACCCTAACATGACCCCCTTAAAACATGTTACATTCGCAAGTAAATGTAGCTCACATGTGTTTAAACTTGAATTTGTTTATGGCAACCTTTTTCAAGCCTAGCTCGAGCTTGATTTGAGTATTAGGTGGAGTATTCTAGTTTGGTTTGTTAAATATTTCATGCTCAAACCTAATTTGAGCTCTGCTCATATGCAACTCATATATGGATTATTGAGCCTAATTTGAACTAATCAATTGCTACCCAAATATTTTTAAGTTTCATTTGAAGCACCTTTATTCATAAACGAGCTTTAAACAAACACTTGATATTAGTGAACAAAGAACATTTTATGCAAATATTAAAGCATAAATGACCTTAAAGGCTCATTAAGTGGGATTATGAAATTTGCTAAAACTCAATTTCATGCAAGCAAAAAACTAAAAAGGTTGATGAGTCAACAATGCAGCCATGCAAATATACAACATTAATTTTCCATGCAAGCTGGTAGAAGCTTGTGGCTTGCAGTGTTGACTTTATGAACCCAACCATTATCAAAAATTTTGTATCGTATGGTGCTTAAGGAGATGCAAGAGTTGAACAAGCAACTTCAAGAGCTGCTAGAAAATGGTCTTATTCGACCAAGTTCGTCTCCTTGGGGAACGCCAGTTTTATTCCTAAAAAAGAAAGATGGATTGATGAGAATGTGCATCGATTATAGAGAATTGAACAATATATATATTAAGAATAAATACCCATTACCTTCCCGCTGCGATGCTAATATCATTAGCATAATCGCGGGGAGTACGGTGCTCCAACGGTGGCGAATCCCTAACTTAAGTAAAGTCAGGTAGGACTCAACCTGTCTTAAGCCAAGGACTTGTCACCTGGAACTATGAACATACATCAATATAAATCAAAGTAGCGGAAGCAAGAAACAGTATAATGTAACATCCACATCACAACATAGTATAAGAGAGTAAAAGAAATAGTCACTCAGATCAAATGTAGAAAAGTAAATATATCCATAATTTAATTATTACAAACTGAATTAAATGAATGTAAAGATCTCTCAAAACCTCACTACAAGAAAGAAAATCTAACTAAACAGCAGTAGAAAGATCCTCCTCCTACATCGGCTCCTATCCTGCAGCACTGCCTACGAATAGCTCCAAATTTGACATTTGTCGGTATCACAAATGCCAGGGCCCCAGCCAACAAAAGAAAATGTTATAGTTAAACAATTGTAAAAATATATTTTAGGCTATTTAAGTGAACTGAATATTTAGGATTTCATATTTAAAGGTTTTAAACATGCAAGCATTATAATGTGCTATAGCTATAAAGAATGGGATAACCATAAACGAATCATTTATAGCTAATCAACAAGTATGTAAAAATAATAACATACAAAGCAGCAACTAAACATGGTGAGGCTAAAAGTGAAATAACTGCAACTACTAAAATAAATTTGATCATAACATGCTTATGATCACATAGATACATGCTGAGTATATATAAAGAACACAAGTGCTGAAATAACATACAATTCTAACATCCTAAGCATACAAATATTAATAACTAACCAATAAGAGCATATATACAAGCATGCATATTTAATATGAAAAGGTCACTGAGGCATATGACAAAAGTAAGCTAAGTACATGAATGAGCAAAAAGTAAAGCTACTGAAACATGTAACAAAGTAAGCCAAGCACTAAAGTAAGGCCACTGAATCATGTGGCAAAACAAAACAAATACTGAAAATTGAACTGAAGTAGAAGTAAGCCTAAGACATAGTGCTGTCATAATAGAAACAGGCTTTACAGAGCCTCTGAATTAAAAGTTCAACATGTGTCCATCCTAAGCATCCGCAGAGTTAGGTCCGAGTTGAACTTATAGAATAAGACCTGTATCCATCCTAGACATTCGCAGAGCTAGGTCTGAGTCTATTCTATAACAAAACGAGAATTGAAGAGGCAGACTAAGCTAGGACATACTCTACTAACTGAAAGCACTAAAGGAACTGCATGAATGCTATGCTTTTCAAATACTAACTTAGGATGTATCTTCCATATCCTAAGTTTACCTATTATGCTCAAGGAACGAGGCTCAATATTCAAGGTGTGCAAAGTAATTAAAGTCAAAGTAAGCAAGAGACTCAATCTAAACTTATGTGATATCTTTTATTATCTAATTTATCAAACTAGCTATTCTGAAAAGATACAAATTTAGGATCTCCAATATCTAGTTATCGAGTATAAATCCAGATTCACGACCTTAATGTTAACTTTAGAACTCAATAAGTTCGAATTCTGTGATTCCCCGCACCCTTAATCCACCAAAGATTAGGTTAAGGGTGGAGTGTCACTCTGGCTAACCCCTCACTTATCATTAGATTAGGATAGACTCCATAATCCACCTAATTAGGGAAGGATTAACCCAGAATCAATCTAACAGTCACTATATAAGTAAACGTACAGAGTGCGGAAGCAATAAATAAAATCCAAGCATCACAATATAACGTAAGTGCAAAATATAACTCAGAATATAAGCATATAAGTCCAAATGCACAGTCAAGGGTACCTGTGTTATTACAATAATTAAAGTTCAAATATAACGTAAATGTAAAGGCACTCATCCTCACAATAACTCTAAGGACTAGATATGCTCTGGTCCGAGCTGCTGCTCCTCCTCTAGGAATAGCTCCTCCTCAGGTGCTGGATCCCATATATGCTCTATGCCTGCCATTATCAGTTTCACAATGTAGGGCCCCAGCCAAAAAAGAGAAAGTCTGGTTAGACAATTTGTCTAAGTACATTTTAGGCTGATACATTTTTATATGTTTTATAATATCACCACTTTACACAATTTTCCTAAGCAACAATATATCAGGGAGCGACTAGCAAAACAATAAGAAAGAGGAAAAGTTATAAATAATATTTATAACTTAAACAAAGGAGGCTAAGATATGCCTCAAAAGCGAGATAACCAAAACAAGGCATATACTATAAGTAACTAAACATATGCTGAAAGAAAATGCTACATCATAATACATGCTGGTGATCAAATAAAATATGCAAATTATAATAATAAATCTCAGCAGTGATACATATAAATAGCAACAAAATCTAACATCCTACTGTATAATAGCTGTACAAAGAAATAGCTGACTAAATGAACAATGCCAAAACATAGCCAAATACTACAACTGCAAATCCAAACTCTGTATACTGACTGCCATATCAGAAAACTTGGCCAACCTGACCCACATATATATATACATCTCAATCTGCAAATATATTGAACATACTGCATGACTGAAGAGGCAGACAATACTTATGCAACATATTTTAGTTATTTTACTTTTATTTCTATGGACAACTGTTAGAAACAACTGAGGAGTCGAGCACGTTTGCAAGATTATACGGGTGCCAAGCCTAACACACTCTCCTCAATGAGAATGTTAGGCATCCTGATCTCACCTTACCCCTGTCCATCATGGCAAATGTGCACCATAATCACCATAAACCGGACCCAAAGGCAACTGTTATCCTATTATTCTAAGTTTTCATTTTCATGCACAAAATTATCTTATATGAAATATCCAAGGAAGTAAGCTCAAATATACAAGGAATGTGTAGCACAAGTATCAAAATAAGCAAGGGACTCTACTAATATGGTGATACCATCTGTTTTCTATTATTCGTTCTAACTATTCCAAATTACACAAGTTCAGGATCACCATTATCCCACATATCAAGTGTAACTTAGAAATTCGTCCTTACAAGTTACAAAATATCAGGACTAGCTAGGTCCTAATATACCAAATCAAAGTCGACTATAAAAGTTAAGAAATAAATCATAACGACCTAATTGATAATTTTAGACGTTCTAACTAAAACTAATAAACTATAGATTATGGATTAAACACCACGAGATTGGGCTTAATCACATAATCCAAAAATGATACGACCTAAGATCTAAGTTTCATTATAATAGTGATTTAATAGTCAAGGCCAATCCTATTAAGTAATCAAACTTAATAGGATGAATCTCCTACCTTAGATCAAGGTCAAAAGACAAAAGAATCAAAAATAAGTTGAAAATTCTAGAAATTAATAAAACCAAGGATTCATTCATTGAAAAACCCCGTTTTTTAATGAATGAAATCAACCCTATGATCTAGTCCTAGTTTCAGAAAGGGGTCCTTAAGGTGTAGTGTTAAAGACTTAGGAAAATTCTGAGATCTGACCTAACTATTGATTTTACTTACTTAAATATCACTAATACGGTTATAAAGTTAGTTTTAGTGTTTTAAAAGACTAATTAAAGGCTAAGGATGTTTATCTTAAACTTTGGGCAAAATGACCATTTTGCCTCTACTTAAGAGTCTGAAAAAGGTCAACTTTGGATTTAAGTGTCCAAAACAAGGTTTCTCTTTTCTATATGATTTCTTACTGTCTAACTTGAAGATAGACAGTAAGTATGTCCAATATGGATGAGAAACGGGTCCTACAGGTTCAAACTAAGGTTTTCAACTTAAGGGCATTTAAGTGATTTTCACTCTACTGAAAACTATGTTTTTATGCAGTTTATTGTAGGTTACTGTTCAAGGATCCATAGAGTCCAAGAACACTGCATTCTGAGGTCAATTGACTAAGTTATGAACGTTTTAAGTTTGAATGGCAATTTGGTATTTTTGAGTCGGTCGACGGGTGACAAAAACCGAACTTTTCCGTTTAAAGTCCAGTTTCAACAAACTCAGTTTTTATAGCTTCCCTATAATGTACTGATTATATTGGTAAAGAGTATACCCAATTTGGACCTCAAATGGTCAAGTTATGACCTAACTAAGTTTGGGGGTATTTTGGTCATTTTCCAACTTTTTAGGGTTCAGAACCTAAATGTTATTTCAATTTATCGGTGACATCGAAATTCTAAACTAGTTAGCATCTTGAATTTTTGAATTTGGAGTTGAATTGACCAAGTTATGGTCATTTGAATTCTAGGGGTAATTTGGTCATTTTTCACTAAAGTCAACTCTAAATTCTAGGGTTGACTTTTTATCCTGATGTCCAAATGGGAAAACTAATACTACTACTGCGGTGATGGGGCTGTTCTCCTGAGTATTTTAAGACCCATATTGACTATATTTCGATAACTGGGTCAAAAGTTATGGGGTCCCTAAGAGGTCATAAAATGCTACTTCATTATACGTACCCCGAAACTAAATTCTGCATTATGCCATTTGGTTCTATTTATTTTTCTGAGTATTTTGAGACCTATATTTGCTATGTTTGAATCGTCCTATAAAAAGTTATTAAACTTTTAAGTTTTACTATTCAAAAATACAATTTGTATATTATTTTACTATTTATTTATTCAATTAATTTACTACTCAATTTTTAAAATTAAAAAATAATTTTTTTCTGTTGTTAGCAATTAATTTGCTGAATTAATTGATAATAATATTTTATTATATTATATACTAATATTTAATTTATCATAATGTTTATTCATTAAATATAAATAACTAATTATAATTAATATGTACTCTAATTAACTAATTATTAACCTAAGTTTCTGTTTGGTATAAATATATATACAGTAATTTATTTAATTAACTTACTGCTAATATTAATTAATATTAGTTCTAAATTATTTTATAACTATACGTATACGTATGCATATATATATATATATATATATATATTTATATATATATATATATATTCTAATTAATATACTAATTAACTATAAGCATTTAATTAGTCCTAACCTAATTAATTAAGTCCTAATATGTCACTAATTACTATCGTAATTATTATTTATAAATATTACTTAATTAATCTACTGCTAATATTACTTAGCCCAACTAATAACTAATTAACGTGGCTAATACGCATAAAACTAACACCTTATAATTAGTTTCTGTTCTTATTATATGTATATATATGCGTATTATATATCTAAAGTTTCACATTAAATAGCTAAAATTTTCTGTCTATATAAGTATTTATATGTATATATACATAGTCCTCACCTAAGTTTCTAACTATAATTATATAACTATACATATATATATATTTATAATGCTAAGCTTTTATTAGATTGCAGGTGAGAGGACGGCGGCGGGACCCAGAGGTGCCACGTGGCGGGAGCCGATTAGCGCAGCCACGTTGGCGGGTCCACCTGCTGTCGCTCGGGTACCTGCGGGGCCCGCAGAGGACACGCGGCGGCACCTCGACATCCGCGGTTCTGCAGGTGGGGCCCACGCCTGTGCACGCGGACAGGCAACTCGCAATGAGCGGGTCGGGCCAAGCTTGGCCCGAACTGGCCCGCGGCTCCTCGCCTTCCCGAGGAGCGCCCGAGGACAAGCCCTTAGGGCGTGGCGGTTCGCGGACATCCCGGCGAAGCCGGAGCTCGACCCGCATGGCGCCAAGTAGGGCTAGCCGAGTCCTACCCATGGAGGGGCGGATCGTCGGCTACGGTGCACAGAACTCTCCTCCTAAGTTAACCCTAGGTCAAACCCTAACGAGCCCGGTTACGCTCGATCGCGAACTGATCGAGCGCCGGTAGGTCGTAGCAATTATTGAAATGGAATGCATGAAGGATATGATGCTTAACCGAAGAAAAGGGGAGGGGTAGAGTACCTGATCGAGCGCCGGAGGAGGCGGGAGAAGGACGGGAGGGTGTCGACCCGCGGTTCTAGGGTTGGGCCGGGTCCTCAGCGCGCGTGCGTAGGGGAAGGCTGCGGCAGGAGGTGATAAGGAAGGAGAGGCGGAGCTGCCGAGGTCGCCGCTCGCGGGGATTGGGCCCGAGGGGAGGCGGCGTTCGCCGCGTGGCTCGAGGGCATCGGGCCCGAAGGAGGTGACGGGCCGGGGCCGTTCAATCGGTCCCGATCTCTCGATTGGGTCTGACGGCTGGAGGAGACGGTGTCACTCGCGGGCGATGGCGTGGGACGGCGCCGTTCGAAAATAATAATAAAAAATTAATAATTTAATAATAATTAATATTTAAATAATAAATTCCCAATTTTATTTAAATATTAAATTGATTCTAGAAAATTTCCAAATACTCACTCTTAGCTAATTGAGGGGTGAGGAACGCAACATCGAGGTTGGATTTTCGATCCGACGAGTATTTTAATTTCCCATTTTTCGGGATTTTTTTTTTAAATATTATTAAAATATTCGTCGAATTTTCGACGACTTCCGATTGACACGAAAACTTCACCCCTAGCTAATTTGGGGTCAACGAGCGCAATGGCGAAGTCCGTTTTCAAATCCGAGGTGATAATAAATTGGTCAATTTCCAGAATTCCTGAAATTCCCAAAATAAGGATTTAATCCGTTTGACCTCTAATTTGGATTGGATCTTGGTGGTTGAGTCCTAATGACTTGATTAATCACTAAGGATCAAGATTAAGATTGAGATTAGTCCTAATTGACTAAGATAATAACCTGGGTTGTTACAAATTCATAATCATATGATGACTATAAAGGATTAAAGTAAATAAATTAATGACTTAATTATTATTATTTTCCTCTCTTAACCCAAATCTTGATTAAGTAAATTAAGATTAAGGATTCTGGAGTTAAACTCCATTTTGGTGTTCAAATCTTGAATCCAAGGTAGTATCCTAATAAGGATCTAGGGTTCACACTCAAACATAATCTAAATAAGCAATACCTTATAAGCTGAAGGATTTAGGAACTATGATCTTAATGAAAGGTTGTTCTAATATTATAAGATAAAATGATCATTAAGAATTAAGAATCTAAGATCTATATTCAGTCTTTAGAATAATAACATTATCTTATATATTGAATCAATCCTACATCGACAAGAAAGATTTCAAAAGGATTAAATAGTTAATCAAGTAAGGAATTCCAAATGAATGTAGTTTAATTCAATTGAATGATCTAAAGTCTAAGAGCTAAGATCTAAGATTTGATCACTTTAGATCTTAAGTTAAAACTAGACTTAAGAGTTTTACAAGAATATTTTTCTTAGGATTCAAGCTTATGGATCAGCTTAGTTAAGCTATGAGACTAGGGGTCTAACACTTAAGGGTAATTAGGCTTAACTCTTAAGAAAGAGAGTTTTAAGGACACTTAAGGTCTTAAGATCTTAATAAGACTAATTTAAGATTTCTTCACTTAACATCAATATTATTACACAAGATTTTAGAAAGGTGCTAATAATCTAACTAGAGAATATTTTACTGAATTTTCCAGGGTTTAAGGGGTGCTTAAACACATTTTGGCCAAAATGACTAAAATACCCCTCTTAAGGCTAAAAATGGGATTTTAAGATTAAGTCATCTAAATTGATTCAAATCTATTTTAATGAGCTTCATATTGATTAATGAAGTGGAATAAATACTCATCTTAAGGTATGAATATTTAATTTAGTTTAATTAGCATTAATCTTAATATAAATCCAATTAAGGTGATTAAGGAATTTAGGGCATCCTAGAGTGATCCATTTGCATTTATAGGCTCTACTATCCTTAATAAGGCATTAGGAACTTAGTTTCCCAAAATCAGAGGTTAAATCAAGGCTTAATTCACTAATCTCATTTTTTGGGTAACTTAAAGGTGATTAACAAAATTAAAGATCTTAAGTTACTTTTAATGGTCTACATAGGTTCTATATGGTCTCATAAGCAATCAGAGACCTCAATCAACATTTTTGGATAATTAATAAATTTATTATGATTTAAATAAAAATAGAGAAGAATTAGATAATTATTTAAAATCTAACCATTGGATCATTGATTTTATTTTATATTATTATTCCTTGCATTTTTCTGATTAAAATGGTATATTGAATCATACAATTTGGATAAGTATTGATCAAATTATTTCATTAATACATTTTAAATGTTTATTTAAATCAGAATCATAGGATAGTTAATTAAATCTATTTATCCAGGAATTTACAGAAGGAAAATAATTCCAAATTTATTTGATTAACTCGGCCTGATTATCAAACTGTGCGGGTCAAAGCAGAGCCCGGCTGGGCCGGCACTGTCGCACTGCGCAGGCCTGGGCTGGCCTGGCACGAGGTGACAGTGTCGTCGTCCCTGCCTACCATCCGCGATGGGCCGACCAAGGAAACGTTCAACGCCAAAATTCTCGACAATTAGGCGATGCCAGTGACTCAATTTAATCCATACATGATCCTGGCATCGAGACGCATCGATCCCACCATTAAGCCCTCTCTAGGACGCACTAGATCTCAGGATGGCTATTCGATGGGTTTGGCCCTACTCATAGCATCTATGGTTTACTGTGAGGAGGAAATCCTCCTCACAGAGACAACCATTTGGCTATAGCTCAATCTCTACACCATCCTGATAGTGAGGCGGATCGAAGCCCTCTGGCCACGAGCTTTGGGGTGCCCTGGATCGTCGGGTCCTTACTCGAGCTCGACTACGAGCTCGTGATGGAAACCAGACGATCGAACAATTGCGACAGGCTAGCCCATACCCTCTGGACAATCACGTTGGGTTTCTTAAGTGGCTAAGGAAATCTAGGCGACATCCAGAAACTCATCCAGAAGTTTTAATGGAAAGCTGAACTCACTGAGTTCTCTGGGAGAGGCTGTACCTGAAGTCGAGGTTGCAGGTGCGGCCGAGAGGAATTGAGGTGAGCTGGAGTTTCCCAAGTAGCAGATGCAAGTTCGCAGGGAGTCTGAACACCAGATGGACCCTCTATCAGCGATTCTAAGCTCCGAGAATGTCGAGAAATTGCTGAGATGATGGAAGCTTCAGAGGACTTTGGTTTAGGCTATTGGGGATTCATAGTGAGCGAAGGGACTCACTAGGAGGTCCTGGGAGTATTTATAGGTCTAATGGAGCACTGGGGGTAGATTCAGAGCTCAGGAATCATGGCATGGCTTAGGCTGAAGGAGAGGCTTGGCCCAATGATTAAGGGCACATTGGGGAGATTACCACAGGCAGATGATCGCGCTGAGGGTAGAAGAGGATGATCGGGATAATTCCTGTACCGCCATGAGGGCTGGAAGGATCGGGCTGTCGGGGAGAACCAGATGCGGACGGGGCGAGGCGAGGGAGACGATCCACAGCGCTCGGACTCATGCCTGCCGTCTGATGGATCGACTGTTGGTCTTGGACGGCTCAAATGGATTACTTAAGCAGGATAGATGATAGCCATCAGATGCGAGCGATGGATCCGATGCTTAGGATTAGATCCTACCACGGAGGAGATCTCATCGTTAGATGGTTTGTGCTAGGATGCGTGCTATGGCATCAAGTGGCTAAAACCCATGCGCTACTGTCGGGACACCACAGCGGATCTGCTGCGGTCTCGACAGCAAATCTTTATATTAAAAATATATATATATTTAATTTAATTAATATTAAATCAATTAATAATTAACTTAAATCCTAATTAATTCTATAAATCCAATTTATGATTAAATGAGCTCCAAAAATTCCTAAAAATTCACCCATAGTTAATTAGGGCATGAGGAATTCAAAAATGAAATCGGATTTTAATTTGGAGATCAAATTAATTTAAGTATTTTTCAAAGCTCAAAAATAAGCAAAAATACTAAAATTCTCAATTTAGCTCCGATTGATCCCAAACTTCTAGGGTTATATTTAAATGACCTATTGAGTCTAATGGAATTAAAATTAGGACTTAGTTTAGCTTAATTAAATCTGAATTTGGCTAGGGTAACAACTTGGGTTGTTACACTTGTGGCTTGCAATGTTGATTCCAGGAACCCAACCATTATCAAAAGTTCCATATAGTATGGTGCTTAAGGAGCTGCAAGAGTTGAACAAGCAACTTCAAGAGTTGCTAGAAAGTGGTCTTATTCAACCAAGTTCATCTCCTTGGGGAGTGCCAATTTTATTCCTAAAAAAGAAAGATGGATCGATGAGAATGTACATCAATTATAGAGAGTTGAACAATATAAATATTAAGAATAAATACCCATTACCGCATATCAATGATCTATTTGATCAGTTATTTGGAGCTAAGGTATTTTCCAAGATCGATCTGTGATTTGGCTACCATCAGCTAAGAGTTAAAGATGCGGATATAGAAAAGTCAGCTTTCAGAACGTATTATGGACATTACGAATTCCTAGTTGTGTTATTTGGTTTAACTAATGCGCTATCCATCTTTATGGACTTAATGCAACAAGTACTAAAAGTATATTTAGATAAATTCGTCATCGTCTTCATTGATGATATCCTGATTTATTCAAAGAGTAGTGCTGATCGTGAGAAGCACTTGAGATTAGTTCTACAAGAACTTCGAAACTATGACCTTTATGCAAAATATTTTTAGTGCGAATTTTGGCTTGACTGAGTCGCTTTTCTGGGTCACATCATAGTTGCACAAGGAATCAGAGTTGATCAAAATAAAGTTAACGTAGTTCTGGATTGGTCACAACCAAAGTCTGTAACTGATATTAGAAGCTTTTTGAGTCTGGCAGGGTATTATTGAAAATTCGTCAAAGCTTTTTGCAGATAGCATCTCCTCTCACAAAGTTAACTTCAGTGCTATTCATCTGGAGCTCATAATATGAGAATGCATTATAGTCATTGCAAGTATATACCGATGCTTCAGAAATAGGCTTGGGGTGTGTTCTGATGCAGGAAGGGAAGGTGATTGCATATGCATCCCGTCAACTAAAATCGCATGAAAAGAATTATCGTGTTCATGATCTTGAATTAGCTACTATAGTATTTTCATTGAAGATTTGGCATCATTATCTGTATGGCATCAAATGTTCCATATTTATAGATCAACGGAGTTTAAAGTATATTTTCACCCAGCGTGAGCTCAACTGCCGTCAGCAAAGATGGCTTGAATTAATAAGTGATTTTGATTCGAGTATCCAGTATCATCCACAGAAAGAGGATGTTGTAGCCGATGCACTCAGTTGTCATACTACGCTTTCTTCCTTAATAACTTCAAGTCCTTTAGAGGAAGAATTCAGAAAGATCGATATCAGTCAAATTCGTGATGCTATGCTAAGCGAATTGATATCTATGAGTACTGCCGAACCAACGTTTCACTGTGATGTCTCCATCTCTCAAACCAAGGAGGTAGACTATCTAAAGTTTAGAAGGGAAATCAAAAGTGGTCATCGATTCGACCTACAGCTGTGAGGAAATGTAATATATCAAGGAGATTGTTTATGGATTCCCAAATTCATGCATCAAGAGATTTTAGTGGAAGGCCACAATTCTGGTTACCAAGTACATCCTAGTAGTGCTAAGATGTATCAAGACCTGAAGAAGTCATTCTGGTGGCCTGGAATGAAGAAAAGTGTGGCAGAGTTTGTAGCAAAGTGCCATACTTGCAATTTGGTCAAAGCCAAACATCAGAAGCCCAGAGGACTTCTCCATTCTCTGGCAATTCTTGAATGAAAGTGGTTTAATATTTCTATAGACTTCGTAATGGGTTTACCCAAATCAAGATCTGGTGTTGATTCAATTTGGGCCATTGTCGATCGACTGGCCAAATCAGCACATTTCATTCCAATGCGTAAGATCGATTATGTAGAAATATTGGCAAAGATGTATGTCAAAGAAATTATTAGGCTTCATGGAATTTCGAGGTCTAATGTATATGACCGTAATAGTCGATTCACGTCTAAATTCTGGCAAGCAGTGCATCAAGCCTTGGGGAATACCCTAGCCATGAGCACCTCTTTTCACCCTCAAACTGATGGTCAAATTGAACGAGTTAATCAAATTCTTGAATATCTTCTTCGCCTATGTATTCAAGATTTCTGAGGTTTCTGGGAAGATCATATTCTCTTAGTTGAAGTTGCTTATAACAACAGTTTCCAATCAAGTATCGGCAAGCCTCCGTATGAAGCTTTGTATGGCAGAAAGTGCAGCACTCCTTTAGCTTGGTCAGAAATAGGCAATGCTCAATTGAATGGTTCAAATTTAATTGAATAAACAAATAAGAAAGTGCAATTGATCTAGCAGAGAATCAAAGCAGCTCAAGATCGCTAGAACAAATATCACGATACCATCATCGTTCTCTGGGGTTCAATTGTGGAGATTTCGCGTATATTAAAGTAAGTCCAATGAAATGAGTATTTCATTTTGATGTAGCTGGGAAGCTCAGTCATTGCTATGTCGAACCATTTGAAGTAATAAAGAAAATTAGTTATGCAGCCTATAGATTAAAACTCCCTGAAGATTTTTCCACAGTTTATAATGTGTTCCACATCTTCTCTTTGTGGAGATGTCTTCGTAATCCTTCTCATGCGATTCAACTTCCAGTAGTATCTCTTCAGCTGGACCTTTCTTATATGGAGGAGTCTATCAGAATCTTAGCTCGTGATCAAAAGCAGCTAAGAAATTATTCTATCCCTATGGTGAAGGTTCAGTGGAGGAATCGCTCTATTGGAGAATCCACTTGGGAAAAAGAGGCCGATATGTAGCATAAATACCCAAGTCTTCTTTAAAATTCAGGTACCTTTAAAATTCTAAATTTTCAGTTCTGAATATTTTGCGTGTTCCTTTCCCTTCTTAGCAATGATGTTGAGGACGACGTCGTTCTTAAGTGGGGGAGTCTATAACAACCCAATGTTATTACCCAGCTTAATTTTAACTTAATCGCATCTTAATTATCATTTCGTTAAGTTCATCTATTCATTAGAACCAATCCCTAAAGATTTGGAACAATTCAGAGCTCAATCAAATATTTTGAATTATTTTAATATTTAATTAATTAAAAAATTGATATATTTAATTTGACCTCGAAATCAAAATCCGACTTCATCGTTGCAATCGTAACCCCCAAATTAGCTAGGACTGATGTTTTGAACGCATTTGGAAGCCGTCGTATTTTCACGAATATTTTAATGTAATTAAATGCACCGAAAAATAGAATAATTAAATAATCGTCGGAATTGAAATTCGATTTCACCGTTGAGTTCCTCATCCCCGAATTGGATAGAGCTGAATTTTTAGAATTTTCGGAGTACGTTTATTAAATCTTTATTTTTTAACAAATTTTTTGGAAAGATAAATAAATAATTATTTATTTAAGAAAATCCATTTTTCTTATTTGTTTTTCTTGGCTCCATTCGATGCCTTACCTCTCCCCATATTCGGCGCCTCCCTCTCCTATACGCAAGCAGTTAGAGCCTCCCCCTCCTCCTTAACCCAAGCCCTATCACATCTCCTTCTCCTCCTTTAAAATGGAGCTCAGTCCCTTCCTTCTTTTGCTTGCTGCCTAGCTGCAGATCTTCCTCCCTCCTTCCTTGCTGTGCTTGCTGAAGAAGAAGGAGTTCATTCCTCCAAAGTTCTTAAGGAAAAATAGAGTTAGCTTCTTCCTCCATTCTTGCAAGATAAGGTACTCATTTGCTTTACTTCCTTGGATACTTTCTCCTTAATTTATCAAAATGTTGTGGATGGTACTTTCATTAGCTCTTGCATAACATCTAGGTGTAATCGTAAAACCTCAATCCGACTCAAATGAGTCTGATTGAAGCTCATTCCTCCATTAAAATTTCCGTCAAGAAAACTGTTTGATTTCTGTATATCTAGTCTTTAACTTAATTGTTTATATTGTTAATATAATCCGCTCATGCCGATTTTAGTATCAATGGAAAGGTTTCGGAACAACCTTTCCATGAATATATGACATCACATATAGAATGCTCTGGATTGAGAGTAATTGGGTGCGAAAGGAGACTCGTCACGATTTTCGCACATGCGAAATCACTGTCGGGCGCTACAGCGCGCTACAGTGCGTCGTAGTGGCATAATAGTTTGATGAAACATAAAAATATTTTTGATGAAATTAAATAAAATCCACCGCAGTGTGTCATAGCGTCTGCACCTCGAGGAATCAGGCTTCGTAGCACCCAGCTCTTAGGTTGGTCACGCCGTAGCACCAAAAAGTGCTGTAGTGCACCACCGCGGTGATTTCAGCCGCATCACCCGAAAGCAACGCTGCAACGCGCCAAAGCACCCAGATTTCGGAAAGTTTTTTGCCACAGTGAGCCACAGTGCGCCGTCATGCCTAGCTTTCGGCCAGAAGGCACCATAGCGCGCCGTAGCGCGCAGAATTGCCCTAAAGTGCTTAGAAGTGTCCAGAATGGTCGAAACTTCACATTTTTTGCATTTTAAGGACCATATGACTCTAGTGGGGCCGAAATATATCAAAATTGAACCTAATTTTAGTAAAATTAAGCATTGTATAAAATTGTATGTGAAATTCAAATATAAAAATATATTCTAAATAGCATATGCTAAAATATCTTATGTGTCTTAAATATTTAGTGCCAAATGTTAATGTTAGAATCTTTGATTGCTTGTATGACCAAGTAGATCTTAATAATCAAAGTGTATGGAACATAATTGCTTTAAATTTGTAATCAAGTGCTAATCTCTTTTATGTTTGATTCAAGATTTGATTGGCCTTAATTACTCATTATTTTAATCAATGTAAGGTTTATGTATGTTAGAGAACTTAAATGTTGATTTGGACACCTTGATTTACTTAAATTGACATTAAATTATATTTGAATATTATAATCTTAAAAACTTGATTAAGTAAATGATACTTAATTTAAATCTGAAATTTGTCATCAATAATACACCAATAATGTATTGATTTATCATTGATCTATAGATCAATCACTGGTCTTAATTTTGGTAAGGTTAGGGGTTAAACCTTAATTTATCTTGATTAAGATCTAAATCTTAATCATCTTAACTAAGTAACTTTGATTGAAAGATAATTCAACTTGCATTGTTCCAATAATACATCTGATTTGACATTAATTTTAAATATATTGTATTAGAAGTGTTAAGACTATTAAAAGAATTTATGTAATTAACTATCTGGACTTAAGCTTGAGATCTCTGATTTTTTCCTATATAAGATCTTTAGCATGAGAATAATTATAAAATTGTAATGATTTACAACATAATTTAATTCCAATAATATTCTTGATTTTATCTCATGATTGTAGTATATGATGTGATCAGATGGGTCTAACCATCTTATATGATCAAACTAATTCATACATAACAAATGCAACTTATGATCTTAGTGCAAATTATTAAGTTAAATATTAGATGTGTAGGATCTTGATGATCTTACAATAGAATTTTTATGTAATTGAAAGCCTTAACAAAATGTTAATACATTGAGGTAGGAAGAACTTATTATTATATCCTGAGGTAGGAACTTAGATGATCCTTCTTAGCTTTAGAATATTGATCTTAAACCCTTATGGTAGGATCTCCCAAAGTCCTTATAATGAGATTCCTCCCATGTGATAATAACCTATATTGCATGACCTCTTGGTCACACTCTTTGAACCTTGTGTAGGATTCACCCAATTAAAGTAAGTATTCATAGCTTTGGTAAATCCTTGGTTGCTAAATAGAATTGCTAGAACCCAAATTATTAGTTGGATATGATTATGCATATCCATAGTGTGAAGTCACTTCAGCTATATTCAGGATTGGTTGTGTGAAGATCCACTTAAGTAGTAATAAGTGAAACTCTTAAACATCGAGATGCCTTTTCAGATAACAGTTGAGTTCTTGATAAGAACTCCAAAGTTAAGCGTGCTCATGTGGCAGCACTCCCAGGATGGGTGACCTGCTGGGAAGTTATCTTATGAGGGTAAAACTGTGAGGCATTTCAGGCCAAAGCAGACAATACCTTGGTACTTAAGAGTTTGGGCTGCTTGCTATAAATGATATCAGAGCAAACCATAGGGTGTCAGATAGGAGCTAAGTGCCATATAGGGCAAAGTACCATTTCATGTGAGCAGCCTTTTGAACCCATGATGGTTAAGGTGCTACATAGTTGTGGGTACCTCTTGCGCCTGTATGGGTCACCTCTAGTCATATCTACTCAATGGATGGTTCTTGGATCTGTGTGTGGATACTGACGAGGACGTTAGTTACTTAAGTTGGGGAGATTGTGAAGACCCACTCAAGTAGTGATAAGTGAAACTCTTAAACATTGAGGTGCCTTTTCAGATAACGATGGAGTTCCTGATAAAAACTCCAAAGTTAAGCGTGCTCATGTGGGAGCACTCCTAGGATGGGTGACCTGCTAGGAAGTTATCTTCTGAGAGCAAAATCGTGAGGCATTTCAGGCCAAAGTGGACAATACCTTGGTACTTAAGAGTTTGGGCTGCTACAGGTTGAGTCACTCCAATGTGAACTTATGATCAGGTGCTATCCTGAGGGATTAGACGAATACAGTCCCGTTCGAGTAAACCTTTCAAGACTAAGAGTATTATAATTAGTGAACTAGATCCTTAGTTTGAGATATAAACTGTGACCGGGTTCTGTTAACTATCATAGTGCGCTTCGATAAGTACAATTTAAACAAACTAAGTATCTCAAATTGTCTTGCGTAGAATACTAAGTATGCTTGTAATTAGGTTATTTAATAGCTTAGCTTGAGATATAAACTGTGACCAGGTTCTGCCTCCTATCGAACTGCGCTTCGATAAGTGCAGTTTTAAATAAGCTAAGTGTTAAATCCACCTTTCTTGAAAACATACAATGACGTGTATACAACCTTTTCAACTAATGATTTTAAGTAAAATCCTAAGCAAAGCTAGTTATTGAAATTAGAACTAAGAGTCAAAATCCATTTGGATGGATTCTGCACAATAGAGACACTTGATTCATTATCTAATTTTAAATTATTTTTTGGATTTCTGAATTTTAAGTCATGCAGTATAGAGACATGAGCATGAGCATAAACATGATGTATGAGTATCATTGATGATTTATGAGTTACGAAATATTGCATACATCAATAGGGGAAACTCAGGATGTTTAGACATCACAGTAAACTGTATTTCCCAACATGATGTATGTTCAGACATCACAGTACAGCTCATAGCAGTTCAGTAATAATTCAGTTGCATATCAGTGGCATACAGTATTATGATATATTCAGATGCATAATTTCAGTGGCATACTGCACAGTTTTACATACTATTTACTTAATTTTGGATTATATGCTATTTTATTTGCTTTCAGTATTCAGTATATAGTCAGATTTATTTTACTCAATTTTAATTATTCAGTTATTTTTATAGTGTTTTTGTAGGTTTATTTACTTTACTATTAAATGCACATAATTAGAATTGTTTATATTAGTTTTGATGTGTTAGACTTATTGTTGAACATGTGGTACTTTTGGGATCCGATAATTTGCTAAATCCAGAGCAGTTAGTAGAGCTAGATCAGGTAGATACTTAGGAGATCTAGGAAGAGTTCGTGGAGCACTAGTTGACTCTTCTCCAATTTTATTATTTTGCTTAGTTACTATTTCAGTTCGATACTTAAGACTCATTTCCTAAATTAAAAAAAAAGAAAATCACAAGAATTTACATGCCAAAAGCTAAAAAAATAAATAAAATAAAATATAATATATTTGTATTGTCTATGTATAAATATTCTTCAATATAAACAGCTTATATTATTTAGTTTCCAAGATAAATATCATATTCTTATATTATAATTGCTATGATGATTTGTCATTAAAGATTATGACTTTTTTATTTAGAAGTTAAGGGTTACTTTTTGAGTCAAAATCTGAATGATTTTGGAGTTAATAAATAAATAAATAAATAAATATAATATAATTTTATTTAATCAAAAATATTTGAAAAACCTCTATGTAATTAATTAGTTTAATGAATTTATAATTTTGATTTTAATTAATAAAAAATCTCAATTATTATTATGAGTAAAATACTAGATTTAAATATTTTAATGATGCTAAGGTATTAATGAATAATGCATTGAAAATAAATGTAAAAAAGATTTCATATGCTTATATGATAAATCATATATAGTATTAATTTATTAAATAGTGACTGTAATAGTTTTATAATTATAATTTTGATAAATGAGTATAATTTAATACTAATTTAAAGCTCTTAATAATGATGGGATATGACTTAAGGAAGAAATAATGAAGAAAAATATTATGTTTGTATAAGAATATGTATCAAAAAAAAAATATTCAGGATCAATAATCTATTTATAGATTAAATTGACTTATCATCTATCTACAGCAATACTCAATAATAGAATGAAGTACCACTTTAATTGCAGAAGCAGGCAGAGACATTTGCCCAAAGTAATTTTCCATATAATTATAAGCAAGAAAATAAACGCTAATATATATACATACTCTAAATTAAGGAAGTTAGCATTAAAACCTGTCGTTTTCAAAAAAAAAAGTTTCTTCTGCTAGCTTTAAATTATACAAAAAAATTAACTAGTTATGTAGTCCGCGTCCTAATAAATTAATTAAAATTTAAATATTTATTTAAAAATAAAAATTAATTATAGTATTTAAATAAAATATATCATGCTAATCTATTCTTCACATAAGAATAACCACGCAATCAAATCTAATTTTATCTTAATTTTGCTTTAGTATATTTTTATATTATATAATAATATTATTGAAATACAATTTACGATTATATATTTATTATATTTTTTAATAATTATAATTTATATTAAATTATTTATTTATTTTATTAGCATTTATTTTTCAAAATAAGTTAAAATCTATATTTTATAATATAATTTTTTTATATAAAATAAAAAACTCATAAATCATTATCTACCTATTATTTAAATCCTATTAATCTCATTTTTGAAACTCATTTAATTTAAATAATAATAATAATAATAATAAATATATGTTTATATAAGTATAAAAATATATGTTTATATAAGTATATACTAATATGTAAATATAATAATAATAATAATACAGCTCATTTATTTTCTTTTAGGGGTGATCTTAACCTTTCTCATCTCAAACTTAAACTCGTCAAATTCCCCCTCTTTTTTCCAAAATCGCGCAAAATCGGTTTCCGGAAGGTCGGGATGGATGGAGCCGTGAACGCAATGAGCGACGCATGCGATGAATTCGTAAAATCGGCAGCGGATTTCCTCGTCTCCCGCGCCGCCTCCGACGGCGGCCGTAAGCTGGAGAGCGACGAGGCGATGCAGTGCTTTAAGGATAAATTGGAGCTCTTTAAGCTCGCCTGCGACCGCGCAGAGGACATCGTTCTCACAGCTCGCCGCCGCCTCGCCGCTGATGACGTGGACTGCAATGTGAGCGATTGTCAGATCGCTGAGCCTTCCAACACCGCGGGTTCCAATTCCGGGTCCCCTGCCGCGGTGTCGCCTTCCTCGCCGTCGCAAAACTCCGGCTTCCCGGCGGCGGAATGAGTTGGGATGAATTCCGTGGGGGTTTTCTTTTTGTTTTTCTGTTTTGAATTTTTTTACAAGCGTTCTTTGGATTTGAAGGCCGGCGAACCCGCAGCAGGCTCTTTGGGATGAAGTAATGTTTGGTAGATTAGAAGATAACAAAATGGCTATATCGAACCAAAATAAATATACAGTATATATTTTTGGGATGGGGATGATTAATACAAAATTAATGTTTCATTGGACTAATGGATTTTTTAAGAGTATTGTTATATTTACACACGAATATACACTAAAATATATAGATATGTATCAATCCAATATGTAAGTAAATTATTGATTGTATATATATATATATTTTTTGTAAGTCATATATATAAAAATTAAAAAACAAAGAAAATTTTTTATTGATTGAATACTTTTTGATATCATATTTTACTTAAAGAGATTTTAGTTCATAATTAATAAGAGAATTTAGATTGCTCTCAAACATCTCTTCAAATTTATAGATAATTATGATTTGTATTAAAAATATGAATTTTTTTTATAGACATCGTATGTAAAAATAAATTTAATACTAATTTTTGTGAGATTTTTTAAATATTTTTTATGGTTATTTAAAAGATTATTTGTATGTGAACTCAATTCATAAATACACAACTTTGAGATTGTGCCTAATTTAGTTTATTATTATAAATATTGATTTATTTTTATATATTCTAATAAAAAAAAAATTTCAAGACTTTTTAAGTTATATCATTCACAAGTTGACTTCCAATGTACTCAAGTAGTAAAAATTATATATGATTTGGAATGTCTACCAAACAGAACTTGTTTGCGCACATTTCAGCACCAGCTGATATTTTCACTCGTAAGAAATTACCCAAGCTAAAATGTTGAAAGTTAAGGGAAGCAGCAGAGCTCTCGAACATAAAAGAGTGACTAGCACCCGTATCGAAGAGTGTGTCTGTAACAATCCTAGGTTGTTACTTAACTAAATATATACTTAATCATGCCATAATTATAGTTCCATTGCATTCAATAGATCATTATAAGTTAACCCTAAAATTTTGAGGTCAATCGAACCTCTTTAGGTCAAAAATGACATTTTGGTCCAATTTGATATATTAAATAATAGTTAAAATATTTTGATCTCCAATCAAAATTTTGAATACATTTTTGAATTTCTTACTCCCAAATTAGCTAGGGGTGAAAGTTTGAGAATTTTTAAGGGTCATTTAGATTGAGTTGATTAAGAGATCTAGCCATTGGATTCTAAATATTTTTGCAGTTTACTGTTAATTAGATTTTCCTGATTAAAATGGTATATTGGAAGACCTAATTTGGAGCTCAATTGACCAAGTTATGGTCAATTGAAGTTATAGGATTAATTATGATAATTAGGGTTAGGTCCTAAAAGTGATTAAGCAAATACTAATTCAAATAGAGAAATGAATACTACTAAGTTACTCTAGAGGTTTTTCTGATCACCTTAAGACCCATATTGCCTATGCTTGAATTAATGTGTGCAAAGTTATGAGCTATGGAAGATTATGATTGAGTCTTAAAAGTGATTAGGCAAACTATATTTCAAATAAAAAAATTAATATTACTGGAATTCTCCTAAGGTTTTGCTGATTAAAATGAGACCCATATCAAGTATATTTGGGTGAGTGCACACAAAGTTATGGCTAATTGAACATTTGAGGTAATTTTGTGATTATTTAATACCCTAAAATATCACTATGTAAAATATAAGTCCTATTGGAAATTGTATGGTACCATAATATTTCTTAATTTTTGCTAATTAAAATTGTATATTTATTTGTATTATTTGAACTTGTATTTTGTAAAATATTGATATTCAAAGTTTAGGTATATTTTAATTTAATTAATTTTATTAAAATAACTCATTCTTAATATATATTTCTATTTTTTTTAATATTATGTAGGATTTAACAATGGTGGGCCCCACCATTTCATCATCTGAGGATGTCACGAGTACCACGGCTGTCAAAATGGTTGACATCGGGTCCCACATTGCAGGAGGACAACACGTGGCGTCCTTTAGAGTCGCCAGCGCGACGGAGTGGGTCCAGCAGATCCGCGGCTCAAGAAGTTCACACGGACCCTGTGGCCACTGATCAGCAAGATTAGGCCCAAGGGGTGGTGTGCCACTCTGGTAAATCCCTCACTTATCATTGGATTATGTAAGATCCACAATCCACTTAATAAGGGAAGGACATGCACAGAATATCTAAGAGGATTAGTCCTTACATCTAACATATATACAGAGTGTGGAAGCAAAAATAAAATAAATATCACATCAATTCACCATGCATCACATAAGAAATATTACTAAGGCTCAATAAATAATAAAGTACAGAAAAAGAATCATAGTCACAGTACCTGAATTATTACAATATTTAGATAAATAGTTTAAAAGACTAAATAATAAGAATCCAAAGGTCACTCATCCTCACAGAAGCTAAAAAAGAACTAAGCAGTATCTGGCTCTCCTAGCTGAAGATCCTCCTCTAAATAAGGCACATCTTCTTCAGCACACAGCTCCTCAAACATATCTGAATCTAACATTATCGGTTTCATAATGCCATGGCCCCAACCAATAAAAGAAAATCTTATTAGACAATTATCTAAGTACATTTTAGGCTGAATATTTTACATGAGTTATTAATGTCACCACTTTAACTTAAGCACCACAAAAAGTAAACTAAAAGCAGTAGGAGCAGTAAGCATACAAAAAATATGATAAATTATAAATACAGCATTTATAATTAAACATTAAGTGAGGCAAAAGCACACCTCAACAACTAAGCAAGGAATGGGCATATACATATATATAGTGTCGTAAGTAAAAAGTACTGAAGGTAAAGTCTAATCATAAACATGCTGATGATCATATGACATATGCTAATTAAAGACAAATTTGAAAATAGTATATATAGTAAGTAGTAAAGTCTAGCATCCTAATAATACGTACAGGTAAGCAGTAAGTAAAGAAACATAGCTACTGAAACATGTATTAATAATACATCACATAGTAAGCTGAAACTAAAATAGGTATGTATAAACAGTCATATCAAAAAATTAGCCAAACGGGCCTAGTGAAATCCCAAAAGCTTTTCTGAGCTTGGGTAGACAGAAATTCTCATATCCTTTCTGGGCTAGAGCAGACAGAACCAGTAGCAAAACTGAGAAGGTAACAAATGCAAATAAAGAATCTCTTAGTTATTTTACTTTTGCTCCTATTGACACGTCCAGGAACAGCTGAGGAGTCAAGCACATCTGCAAGGCTATACGGGTTCTAAGCTTAACACACACTTCTCAATGAGTAATGTTAAGCATCCTTATTACTACTTACATTTATCCATTAGGGTAAATGTGCACTAGAATCTACCCAAAAACTGAACCCAAAGGCAACTGTTATCTTAATTATTTTAAGTTTTCATTTCATGTACGAAGTTTTCTTATATGATATGTCCAAGGGATTGAGTACAAAATATAAGGAATGTGAAGTAACAAAATAAATTAAGTAAGCAAGGGACTCTTCTATACATGGTGATATTATTGTTGTCTAATTAAACCATTCTATATATTCTAAGTTACACACAAGTTCAGGATCTCAAATTCCTACTATCGAGTGTAACTTAGAAGTACGGCCTTATAAGTTAAAATAATTAGAATTGATCAGGTTCTAATCTAATTCAATCAAATACGACTACATGTTAAATCAATAAATTATAACATCTTGATTTGATGAATTTAGATATTCTATCTAATATTTGATCAAGATCTACTAAACTATAGATTATGGATTAAACACCATGAGATTGGGCTTAACCTCATAATACAAAAAGGATAAAACATAAGATCTAGGCTTCAGTCTAAAGTGATCTATTGATTAGGGTAAATCATATTAAGCAAATCAAACTTAATAGGATACATCTCCTATCTTGAATTTAGGGTCGAAAGACAAAATAATCAGAGTTAAGTTATAAAATCTAAAAACTAATAAAACCAAAAATTTATTCATTAAAAAACCCACTTATATAATAAATGAAATCTAACATATGAGCTAATCCTAATCTTAAGAATAGTCCTAATGTGGGGTGTAATGTCCTAAGAGAAGGCTTAAAGAAAATTAAAAAAACTTATTATTTTGACCTAACAATTTATTTTAACACTTAGAATGATTCTATTACAGCTCTAATATTAGTTTTAGTAATTTAAAAGACAATTTAGAGGTAAAAGATGCTTAACCTAAATTTTGGGCAAAATGAACATTTTACCTCTACTTTAGGATCCAAAAAGCTACTTTTTAAATTAGAGTTCCAAATTAAAATTTCTTACTGCCAAATGATTCCTTATTGTCTAATATGAATATAGACAGTAAGTACACCCAATTTGGATGAGAAATGGGTCCTATAATGTGGCGCCCCACCCCTTAACCCGTAAGGGTTAAACTAAGGGGTGGCGTGTCACTCTAGCTAACCCTTCACTTATAATTGGATTAGGAAGAATTCCACAATCCTCTTAATAAGGAAAGGAGTAAGCATATAATCAAGCATTCAATCACTATCTAAGTAAACATACAGAGTGCGGAAGATATTTAAAAATGAGAAACATACAAGCATCACAGTATAAATAGCAAAAATAGAACTCATAATATAAGTATACAATCCAAACACACAGTCAATGGTACCTGTATTATTACATCATCTAAAAAGTTCAAATAGAATAGAATATAAACCACTCATCCTCACTCGGGAGTATAAGGGAACTAAATGACAGCTTCTTCCACGGGCTCCTCCTCTGGGTAAGGCTCCACACCTAATTCATGCTCATCTAACTGAAGAGGGTCTGCCATTGTCGGTTTCACAATGTAGGGCCCTAGCCAAAAAAAAAGAAAAATCTAGTTAGACAATTATTTAAGTACATTTTAAGCTGATAAATATTTATAGATGTTATGTAATATCACCTTTTTTCTACTTCTAAGTTATAATGTGTATAAAGGAGTAGTAAGCAGTACAAAAGAAAAAGGAAAAGCTATAAACCACCATCTATAGCTTAAGAAAAGAAAAGGAAAGAGTCTGAGACATGTCTCGCATACAAACTAAACAAGGAAGGGCATATAAATATGCATAACTAAACAAGTGATGTAAGAAAAGTTCTACATCCTAAATATGCTGGTGATCAACAGAAAATATGCCAATTAAAATAAGTTAACTCAGCAGTGGTACATATAAATAGCAGTAAGATTCTAACATCCTAAATATATATAAAAGCAGTACAATGAAATAGCTGACTAAATAAGAATACTGAAAAGTAAATGAAATGACACAACTGCATATAAATATCCATGCATCGACTGCTATACAGAAAAGAGCTAATCTAGCTCATCGAGTATCAAAGAAGCTTAGCACCATCACGGCTAAGTCATAAAACTGTGTACCCCTAGCGACATAAGGAGGCTAGCAAATAAGCACATAAAGCAAGTGAAGGGTCTTAGCACCAGTACAGCTAAGGTACCAACTGTATGCCCCTAGCAACATAAGGAGGCTAGTAAATTAAGCATACAAGGCAACCTTAACACCAGTACGGCTAAGGCACCAACGGTGTACCCCTAGCGACATAAGGAGGCTAGTAAACTAGGCACACAACAAAACAGGTTCTTCCCCTAACGACATAAGGAGGCTAGGAAACAAGGACATATCTAAGAGGCAGCTCATATAATTATCATTTTTTCATTAATCACTTTAATATTTTCACAAGAAATCTAAGGAGTCTCCATATTTTCCTAATATTTTATTTATGCATCAAAAGTCTTATATGATATGCTCAAGAAAATATGGCACAAAATCAAGGAATGCGTAGCAACAAAGTATCAAAGTAAGCAAGGGACTCTACTAAACATAGTGATATCATTTATTTTCTACTTAACCATTCTAACTATCCCAAGTTACACAAGTTCAGGATCACCATTTTCCTATTATCGAGTGTAACTCAGAAACTCATCCTTATAAATTAAAAAGGATTACAACTGATCAGGTTCTAATTTAGTTCAATCAGGTAGATGACTACGAGTTAAATCAATAAATCATACATCCTAATTTTATAAATTTAGATGTTCTAACTAAGATCTGATCAAGATCTTCTAAACTTATATATTATGGATTAAATACTACGAGATTTAGGCCTAATCACATAATCCAAAAAGGATAAAACCCAAGTTCTAAGTTTTATACTATAAGTAATCTACTAGTTATGGCAAATCCTATTAAATAATCAAACTTAATAGGATGAATCTCCTATCTTAATTCTAAAGTTAAAAGACAAAATAATCAGAACAGGTTGTAAAATAGAATAAAGGTCTAAAAACTACTAAAACCAAGGTTTCACCTATTGAGTAACCCATTTACCCAATAAATGAACTCTAACCTATGATCTAATCCTATTCTCAAGAAAGGTCCTTAAGGTATAGTGTTAGAGACTTAGAATTCTTAGAAATTAACTTAAAGGTTGATTTCACTCACTTACATATCACTAACATGATTATGACATTAATTTTAGTATTTTGGAATGTTAACTTTAAAGGTTTAGGGTACTTAGCCCAAACTTAGGGCAAAATAACTATTTTACCACTTTTTTAAGAGTCAAAAAGTCAACTTTTGACTTGAGGGTTAGAATTGGATTCTCTTGGTTCCATTTGATTTCTTATTATCTAACTTGAAGATAGACAATAAGTACGCCTAAATTGGACAAGAAACGATCATGTTATGACTAAAATAAGGTTATGGGTAATTTGGTCATTTACCTAAACTTTTAGGGTTCAGATCTTAAATATTATTTTATTATATTGATGACATTGAAATTCTAGGCTAGTTAGCATCTAGAATTTTCCAATTTGGAGTTGATTTGACTAAGTTATAGTTGTTTGAAGTCTAGGAGCATTTTGGTCATTTTTCACCGAGAATTCTAGGGTTGACTTTTTGTCCTGATGTCCGAATGGGAAAATTAATACTACTACAGTGATGGGGCTGCTCTCCTGAGCATTTTAAGACCCATATTGACTATGTTCTGATAACGGGGTAAAAAGTTATGAGACTCTAAAGAGGTCCTAAAATGCTACCTCGATATACGTATCCTGAAATAAATTTTTACATTATGTATTTGATTTCTTACATTTTTCTGAGTATTTTGAGATATATATTGGCTATGTTTGGATTATCCTATAAAAATTATTAAAGTTTTTAGATTTACTATTCAAAAATACAATTTGAATTAATTTGCTATTCATTTATTCAAATTAAATAATTTTACTGTTCATTCATAAAGTTTTTATATAAAATTTCTGAAATTATTATTCCTTAATTAATTTGTGATTAATTAGGCTTAATTATTAATTAATCTATTAATTAATTAATTAAATTATATTTATTAATATCTTACTATAGCAAAGTAATTAGCACTAATTATTATTTAGTTAGTCTTAATTATTTATTTATATTTATTTAAGAATAATTAAGTATATTTTACTATTTAATAATAATTAATTGTCCTAATCACTGTTAAGGTTAAATTAATCTTAAATTATCCCTAATTAATCTCTTAATTATACTTAATTAATTAAGGTTATTGTTTAAAAGTAATTAACACTAATCCTAATTTAGTTAACCACTAACTGTACTTAATTAATCATTAATAGTAATTAATTAATACTAACAGTAATTTAATTAAATTTTAAATTAACAGACAATGGGCCCCCACTAGACATGTGGCACTGCTAGGGGCTGCCACGTGGCACTGTGGGCCCCACAGGGGCTGAGTCAGCTTGGGTGACTGGGCAGTGGGCCCCCACCTGACACGTGGCACTGTGGCCCCATGGGGGAGCCGAACCACCGCGGGTGACCGGGCAGTGGGTCCCACTTGACACGTGGCGGGCCCAGAGGCTGCCACGTGGCACTATGGCCCCACTGGGGAGCCGAACCGCCGCGCTGGCTCGGGCTGTGGGCCCCACATGACACGTGGCGTGCCGACTGGCAGCCACGTGGCGCTGTGGGCCCCACGGCTGAAGCCGAAGGGTCGCGGGCTTCGGCTAGTGGGTCCCACTGGACACGTGGCAGGCCCAGAAGGCACCACGTGGCTTGGTGGGCCCCACCCCGCTGACGCGGACCCGGCTCCGGCAGGTCGGGATCGGGTCGACCCGGCCCGACCCGGTCTTCGTCTTCCTCGTGGAGACGGCCCGAGGGCGCCAGGCTAGGGCACGACTTTTGCCGGCCTTCCCGGCGCTGGACCACCTCGGCCCGCACGGCCGACGGTAGCCCTCGACGAGGGCTACACGCCGATGGGCGGACCTTCGCCGGAGGTGGCCGGGATCGCCGGCAAAACCTAAATCTGATCCTAGGTCTACGGGGCGAGGGGACGAGGCGGAACCCAAGAGGTTCCAGCCTTGATTGAGTCGATTGGACCTGATCGGATCGACAATCCAACCTAAATCCTACAATAATCGAGAGAAACATTGCAAATCTAACGGACGAGAGGGGAAAATCGAAGGTACCTCAGGTTCGACGGCTGCGGTGGCTCGGGGCTTCCGGCTCGATCTGGGCTCGGGTTCGCAAAAACTCGGTGCCCAGAGGTTGGCCGAGGTCTTATAGACCCAACGGCGACCTCGCCGAGGCCGGGGGAGGCCCTGGTTAGCCGGAATCGGCGGCGGACGCCGCGTGGTGTGCGTAGGGCGACAGGGCCGAGGGAGACGGTCCCATAGCCGTTGGATCTGGATCAGATCCAACGGCTGTGAGGGCGCCGTCCGATCTAACGGCGCTGTCAGCTATAGTTGACGGTAACTTTAAATACTTAACGGCACGCCGTTAAGTATTAAAATAATATATATATATATTTTTTAAATTTCCAGAAATTTTTGAACATATTTTTCCTAGCTAATTTGGGGTCAAGGAATTCAATAGCGAAGTTGAATTTTCGATCCGACGAGTATTTTGATATCTCAATTTCCGGGGTATTTTTATTATTAAAATATTCGTCAAAATTTCGACGACTTCCGATTGACACGAAAACTTCACCCCAAGCTAATTTGGGGTCAAGGAACGCAATGGAGGTGTCCGTTTTTCGATCGGATGTCAATTTAAATAGGTCAATTTCTAGGGTTTTTGAATTTCTAAAAATCAGAGGTTGACTCCAATTGACCTAATTAGCACTTATATTTGTATTTAAGACTTAGGATTAGTCCTAATCAACTAAGGTAATAACTCGGGTTATTACATATAGGTCCAAACTAAGATTTTTAACGTAAGGGGCAATCTTGAAATTTACACCTAATAGAACCTAAATTTTATGCAGTTTACTATAGGTTACTATTCAATGATTCCATAAAGTCCAATAACACTACATTCTGAGATCATATGACTAAGTTATGGGAATTTCAATTTCTAAGGGCAATTCTGTAATTTTGTCAATCAACGAGAGATAAAAATTGAACTTTTTCGTTTGAAGTCCAATTTCAGCAAACTAAGTTTTTATAGCTTTCCTATAATATACTGAGTATATTGACAGGGAGTAAACTCAATTTGGACCTCAAATAGTTGAGTTATGGCCTAACTAAGGTTATGGGTATTTTGGTCATTTCTAATTTTATAGATTTCATATCCTAGGTATTATTTTAGTTTATTGATGACACTGAAATTCTAAGCTACTTAGCACTTTGAATATCTGAATTTGGAGTCGAATTGACCAAGTTATGCCCAATTGAATTCTAGGGGCATTTTGATCATTTTCAGGATATGGTCTTAAATGTTACTTTTCAAACTAAGCTCAAAATGGGGAAACTAATACTTCTATAGTATTAGGCTATTCTTCTGAGTATTTTAAGATCCATATTGCCTATATTCGGATGACTAGGTTATAAGTTGTGAGGGGTTATTTAGGTCCTAAAATAACACTACATTATACCTACTTCGAAACAAATTTTTGAATTACGCTATATGATTCCTTTTATTTTTCTGAGTAAAATGAGACCTATATTTGCTACGTTTAGATCATTGTACAGAAAGTTATTAAACTTTTAAGTTTTTGAATTAATTAAATTAAAATAAATGAAATTACTATTCAATTTAAATGTTTTTCTGTTAAATTATATAATATTAATTATTTAATTAGATTATTGTTTCTAATTTAATTAATTAATAAATGTTAATTAATTAATTTAACTAATTATTGTTTTAATTAGTTAAATTAATAATCCTAGTCATTAAAATATTTAAAATCTTAATGGGGCTAACTAATACATTAATTAACTGCCACTTAATGCTAATTTATTATTTAATTAACTAATGATTAATAATTAATTAATTAATTAATCTTTCTATTAAAATTTAATTAGTGCAAATAATTCACTGATTAATATTAATTAAGTAATATTAACTATTTAATTTAATTAATCTGATATATATATATGTTAGCTGTCCGTCATACAACTAATTAGGTTAATTAAATTATATGTATACGTTAACCTAATCTATTTAATTCATTTAACTCAACTGTTGTTAACTCTAATTTAACTAGATTAATTAACTAATGATTCACTAAACTAATTATCCTAATATATACATTTATAAGTTTATTCTAAAGATCTATATGTATATTTTTTTTTTCTTGCAGGCAATGATGGCATGCGGGCCCCACTGGGACAGATGGCGGATAGCGACTGGCTAAGGCAGGAAGGCGGGACCCGCACCGGGACACGTGGCGCTCGGTAGATGGTGCAAATCTTGCGGGCGGGGCCTACGCGCGTTAGCGGGGCTGACGCCTCTGCCCGCTGTCGAGGAGGCCGCGTGGCGCCTCCAGAAGCTACCATGCAGCAGAACGGGCCCCTCCACTTGCGGACGCGGCTCCGCGGAGCGTGCGTAGGGCCCGGGTTGACCCGACCCGACCCGAGTTTACTTCCCTCGCCCGCGGACAGCCCAAGCACAACGGCCTTTGGCACGATAGACGGGCCCCTTCTCGGCGGTGCATGGCACCTACCTGCACACCACCGGGTCGGCCTCGACAAGGGCTAGCCGCCGGCGGTCGAATCGAAGCGCGAGAGGGTCTGGATCGACGTCTAACATAAACCCTAGGTGTCTAGGTTCCGAGCCAGCCAGGTTAACCGATTCCACTGTGGATCGATCGATCAATTAGCTCGATCGATCAATCTTTTCGACGATCAGGACCGGTAGATCAGTAATCAGGCACGCGGAATAGAGATACATACATTTGGATTTGGAATGCAATAAAGGATATGGTCGATCGACGTACCTGAGATGTGCGGTTGCCGGGTGTTTAGGTTCGCACGGGATGTAGGTTGAGCTTCCTCACAATAGGAGATCCATCCTCTACCTCTCACAGGACCTTAAGGGCTGAGGGAGGAGCTTGCGAGGCTCCGCGAGGCAGCGAGTGGTGAGGCGGAGCGGCGCACAACGCGTGTCCCTCGCGTAGAGGCGATCGGGAAGATGGCTGAGGACCGTTCGATTGCTCCGATCGAACGGTTGGATCCTGTCGTTCGATCGAACAGCATGACTGACAGCGTGCATAAGGGACAGACGACGCCGTTTAACTTAAATAAGTTAATTTAATTATTATATTTAAATCTAATTATTTATTTAGCTTCCAAAAATCTCCAAACACTCACCCCTAGCTAATTGAGGGGTGGGAAACGCAATAGTGAGGTCGGATTTTCGATCTGACGAGTATTTTAATTTCCCAATTTTCAGGTATTTAAATATTATTAAAATATTTGTCGAAATTTCGATGACTTCCGTGGTAATGAGCGCAATGGAGAAGTCCATTTTTTAATTTGAGGTCATTTTAGATAGGCCAAATTTTAGAGTTTCTAGATTTTTTAGAATTCAAGATTCAATCCATTGACTCTTGATTTAGACTAGGTCTTAGTGGATGACTCCTAATAACTTGATTAATACTTAGGATCAAGATTAGGATTGAGATTAGCCTTAATTGACCAGGGTAACAACTTAGGTTGTTACAAACCCATCTTAAAAGATCAGGTCGGGCTCAGCCCGACCTGGCCTGACATGAACTTTGAACTTGCACGACGAAATCGGGACACCCCGGCTAGGGCAGCCAAATTGACGGCCCAACAGTCGTCACCAGGGTCCGGCTCGCACGGTGATGGATAGGGAACGGCTAGACCTTCCTAATGACGGTTTCCCCAAGCCCAAAGGTGATCTGCACCGGCGACAGGGACTAACCTTATTTGGCTAAGCACAGAGAAGGAGATAGTACTACAGAGTACTGTGGATTAGGTTCTAAATTAGAACAAATGGGTTCGATCAATCTTGATCGAACTCGCTCAATCATTGATCCAAAGCATGAAATAGCGATACGAAATACAATAATATCGATCATGTAAGGAATGTAGGAAGTAGAAGATGTACCTGATCAACGGTTAATAGGCTTCGCTTCAGTCGACATCTTCGAGATGCAACGCCAGACAGATTCACACCCTAGGGTTGAAGATAAAGGCTTGAACGAAGCATTAAGGTGAGATTAAGTAGCAGATAGCGGTGAGGAGGGACGCGCGTCCGCGGATCCAGCCGAGCGCACCTCGCGCGACACGCGGAGGGCTTACAAACACGACGTCGCCGCAGTCGTCCGATCGCTCGATTTGACGGAACAATTAATCTGTCAGATCAGACGGCGCGCGATAAAGAAAGGAACAGTGTTACAATGGCGCCGTTCGCTTATAATAAAATATATTATTAATTAATTAAATATACTAATTTTATTTATTAAAATAATTGATTAAATAAATTTCAAAAATTTTTATTACTACACCCCTAACTAATTGAGAGGTGAGGAACACAACGATGAAGTCGGATTTAAATTTTGACGAGTATTTAATTATTCAAATTTTTGGGTATTTAAATAATATTAAAATATTTGACGAAAATTCAACGACTTCCAAATGCCACCAAAACATCTCCCCTAGCTAATTTGGGGGTGATGATCGTAATGAAGACGTCCAATTTTTGATTTGATGTCAAAATAAATAGGTCAATTTCTATGGTTTCTGGAATTCTCAAAATCAAGATTTGATCCATTTGATTCTTGATTTGGACTAGGTTATTATTGTGAACTCTTAATAAATTAATTAAAGTACTAGAATCATAATCATGACTTAATTTAGTCCCAAGTGACCTAAGTAAAAACTTGAGTTGTTACAAAGACCATTAGCATGAGATAAATCATAAAATGATAATGATTTACAAAATGATCAATTCTTAATAAGTTATATAATTTTTCCCATAAAATTGTAGTATAGGTTGTGATCAAATGGGTTTACCCATCTTAATTATGTAATTCATTCTAATGAACTAAGAATTGAAAACTTAATGTAAATATTTAATTTTAAACTAGAATTTTTATATTTTAGTGCTAGACATTTAAGGTTGTGACCTAATGATAATAATTCAATAATTACTAAGCCTTATCAATGGATGAATTATTGAGGTAGGAAGAACTTATTATCCAATCTTGAGGTAGAAGCTTAGATGCACATTCTTAGCCTTATATACTTGATCCTAGATCCTTGTGATAGGATAACCTAATAATTTAAACTAAGGTTATTTCATTGTGGTAGTCTCCTAAATTGAGTAACTTTTAAGTCATATCTTTGGAACCTTTATGTAAAATTTACCATAATGGAGTATGGATTCATTAGTTTGATATCCCTTGATTATTAAATAGAATTGTCAGAATCAATGGGACTATCAGTTGGAGGTGTTAGTATATATCCATAAAACTAAATTATTTCAGTATAAAATAAAGTTGGTTGATTTACCGTGAATAGAACTGTAGAGTTTTGATATTATCTTAGATAATTAGATAAGTACAGTTCAATTTAAGGGATAAACATCCCAAGTCCAAGAGTGTTATAAGTAGGGGATTGAATTCTTAATTTGAGAAAATAAAATATGACCAGATCATGCTCCTTATCATCATATGTTTCGATAAGTGTAGTTAAATAAACTAAGTACTTCAAGTTACCTTTCATAGGACACTATAAGTATGCTTGTAATTAGAGTATTTAATAACTTAATTTAAGAGAATAAACTGTGACCGGGTCATGCCCCTTATCGTCATGCGTTTCGATAAGTACAGCTAAACAAACTAAGTGTTAAAGCCATATTTCTCAAAAACATACCAATTATGTCTATACAACCTCTTCAATTGATGAGTTCAAGTTCAATCTTAGTTAATTCCATGTAGTGGATTGGAATTAGGAGTCATAATTTATTTAGATAAATTTTACACAATAGAGATAAATGGAATCATCACTTGATACTGAATTAATTTCTGGATTTCGATGATTTAAAGAATATAGTCACAAAAGCCTTGGCATGTCATAAAATGCATAAGTCATGTCAGTATTAGTGGAGCGATTAAGCTCACTTAAGGAATTTATTAGTGAAGCATTCACTCACCTAGGATTTGTGGAGTATCATGTGATACTAAGTCAGCATATCAGTGGCATATAGTTATGTGGCATATTCAAATGCATAATTATGAATTCAGTGGCATACAACACTATTTTAAATTATTATTTACTCAATTTTAGACTACTTACTGTTTTCTCTACATTTTAATATTCAATTTATAGTTTCAATTTTACTTTACTTTCAAAATTGTACCGTTAGTGTTTTTAGTAATTTTACTGTCTTTTATATAGTTTTAAACTATTAAAATGCTAAATAGTAATTAAATATAATTGTTAGAAAGCTTTCATTAAGTTAGATTTATTATTTAACACATTGTATTTTTGGGATCCAGCAATTTGCTAGATCTAGAGCAGCTTGTGGAGCCATATTAGGAGCCTTCATGAGAGATTAAGAAGGAGTTCGTGAAGCATTAAAGGACTCTTCATCACCCTTTATTTTCTGCAGTAATTACTTTCAGTTTAGTATTTGGACTATTTTATGTATTTTTATTAAGCAAACAGTTGTAATAATTCTAGATGTATTTTCTTTTCTTTTCTGAGATAAATAATTTATTTAGCTTCTGTGATGAATTTTTTTGGATGCATGTTTTAGCTTCCGCACTCTGTATTTACTCCTACTTTTACTTAGTATTGTGATGTGATCAAGATATACATATAATGCTAGTATTCATATAACTTGGATCTTACCTTTATTCATAATATAATTTACATGAGTACCCTATCTAATACTTGAGATAATAATACTTTACTTATCTTAAGGATTAGTACTCAGTCATTTTCTCTTGAGGTTGAGTCTCAGTAGTTCTTATACTCAGTAGGCATATTCAGGGAGGTTCAGTTTCCCTCCCAAGTAACGCATCGTTCCACCGCCAATTGTTATTCCTTAAACTAAAATCATTTGCACGCGATGACGGGACTGGGTGTTACAGTGTCACAAAATTGATTTTTAATACTTCCAAAACATCACTCCTAACTAATTTGGGGGTGATGAGCGTAATGACAAATTAGATTTTCAATCTGAGGTCAAATTAAATATCTCAATTTTCTAAATAATTAAATATTATTAAAATAATCTGACTATTCGATTGAGCTCCAAATCACTTCAAATCTTTAAAATTTTAATCTAATGATCAGATGAACTCAATAGAATGATATTTAGGTTGTAATTAAGCTAAGATTAGGTTAAGTAATAATATATGGTTATTACACAAGGCCCCAACCAAAAAAAGAGAAAAATTGATTAGACAATTACCTAAGTATATTTTAGGATGATAATTTCTTGTATTTTATAATATCATAAACTATTATAAGCATTTAGGAGCAACAAAGCATTAAATGAAAAGAATACAGCTAAAAACATACATTATAACTTAAACAAAATATGAGGTAAGAAGATATACCTCAGCCCAAAGCTACAGAAAATGTTAAATATTTTATATGTAAAAACTATTAAGTATAAGAAAGATCCTAACCAAATATGATCAAATTTACTTATGCTAATTTTATGAAATAAATACAATATAAACAAAATTAAACTGAAATCTAGTATCCTAACATGCATGCACAAAAAATAAAAAGCTGAAAACATAAAAATACTAGAAATACTGTAAATGCTGAAAAACACTAAAAAATACTAAAACTGAATGAAAATATTTTTAACTGGACATGTGCTTAGATTAGTCCTGCCATAATAGCAAATTGGCTCAACTTGCCACCAAATTTATCACTAAGGAATCTAGGACACTAATGCATAAATCAACAGAATATCAGTAGCCATCCAGGACACTAATGCCTAAAAATTGAACTAAACTGTACTATATTGTATCTCAATATCCAAACTATTGAGACAGACTAACTAGGGCACATTTCATTAAACTGTTATCTTGTATATCTGACATATATAATTTATTTATGTTCATGACTTATGCAATTTCAAATTCTAACATAGAACATTCATCAAATATCTTATGTTTCATCTAATATGCCAAAACAATAAAGTCTCAAAATAAAAAAGCAATACATACAAAACAAGGTATAAGTAGTTTTACACAAACATCTGTGATATCACTTATTTTTTAATTTAGTTGTTCTAACTAATCTGAGATTATACAGGCTCAGGATCTCCAATATCCTACTATTGAGTATAAACTCAGAGCTACAGTCTTATAAGGTTTAAGGAAATTATAACTTATCAAGTTCTAATTAAATTCATTCAATGGCGCTTACATAGATTTAGAAATAAATCAAATGTCTTAATTAATAAATTTAATTACCTAAACCAATCTTGATTAAAATAAATCAAGATTGAGGAATTAAGAGTTAAACTCCAAAATACTAAGGTTTAAACCTCTTAATCTAAAGATACTAATTACTAAGGGTCTATGGTTATTCTCAACTCTCACAAACTAAAAATTAAGGTTAACTTATTAAGTATAATTAAATTTAAAAAGATGGATCTCTACTCATAAACTAAGGCTAAGAGATAAAATAATCATAATTAAAAGATAAAATCTAGAAATTAATAAAACTAAGACTTCATTCTATTGAGTAACCCACTTACCCAAGGAATAAAATCTAACTTAAGTCTACTACTAATTCTTAAGGAAGAGAGATTCTTAAAGGCTTAAGATGAGGAAGCTACTTAGAAAAATCACTTAAAGAAAAGACTAAGAAAAGGGGTTCATAAGTTAAGCATTTGGTGTTAATTTAATTTATACTACAATTATTTAATGATAAGGTGAATATAAGGATGGCATAATGTGGACTTAATTCCACATTATGAAGCTTATTAATTTACCTAGGAGATTTTATAATGAAAACTAAGGTTTGTTTTAAATTCAATCCAATGAGTCTAAATAATCTAAAATTGATTCATAATTACTTAATTCACTGATTTTAATTAATATTTCAGATTTATAGGACTTACAAATACTTAAACCCAACTTTGGGCAAAATAACCAAAATACCATTACTTAAGGGTCAAAAATGCAACTTTTAGAATTAGAGTTCCAAATTGAATTTTACTGATGTCAATTAGTTTCTTACTATCTAATATGAAGATAGATACTAAGAACACTCAATTTGGCTAAGGATTAGGGCTAATAAGCTTAAATTAGGATTTAAGCTCATTAATGATTGATTAGAATTTCTACTTTGGGAAATTTGAAAGTTTTGTTATACTATGTTATTCATTATCAAAGGATTCCACAAAATTTAAAATTACTAAATTTTATGGTCATTTGACCAAGTTATGGTCAAAATAGGATTTGGGTTTTAAAATGGTAATTTATAAAGTTTAAGAATAAGTTCAAAAATATAACTTCTCTATTTGGTATCCAAATTGAGTAAAGCCAGTGGTCATGATTTCGCTATAGCATACTGATCACAATGAAATTGAGTTTACACAATTTGGGCTCCAAATAATTAACTTGGGCATTAATTAGGATTTAGAATGATTAGTGAGTTATTAGTGAAATTAATTGCAAAATTGTAAAATTAACTTCATTATTATGTTCTACATTACACTAGGAGCCATCAATAATTTGAAATTCTAATTTTGGGTGATTAATAAAGTGATTCTTCAATCTAATTTTAGAGAGATTAGAGCTAATTAGGTAACCTAATTATCAAAACTAAAATATTATTGTAGTTTACTATTCTTCACATTTTTTTGATCAAAATGACATATTGGATTGTATAATTTGAAGCTAAATTAGCTAAATTATGGACTAATGAAATTTTAAGGTTTAAGGGAGTAATAAAAGAGGTCATAAATATCATTAGGAAAAATATTAGTCTAACATCAAATTGAACACTACCATAATAATCATAGTATTATTTTGGTTAAAATGAGATATAACTTGATTATATTTGAATTTATGGATTGCAAGATATGAGTGCTTAAAGTTTTGCAATTATTAAAATTAAATAAACTAATCCATTAATCTAATTATCATTTAACATGTTTAACAGTTTAAAACCATGCGGCCCACGGTCTGACATGGCAGGAGACAGTGCCTGTTGGCAAGACCCATGGCGCATCAACTATTACAAAACAACGGCCCCACGAACGACAGTGTTGACGCAGCAGAACTCATAGCTTTACCCTTTGTAGATGACAGTGCATACGGCTACGCGGGCGCATAGTTCGGGCCCAGGTCGACTCAACCCGACCCTGGCCTTCATCTTCCCGACGCTCCCTGCAAGCAATTGGCTAGAGCATGATGTTTAGGTGGCTTCCCGGCGACAATGAGACTCAGCTCGCATGGCGTTGGAAGGAGGACAACGAGGGCTAGCCAACACCGGTTGAACCGCGAACAAAGGTGGCATGAGGCGATGGTGAATGCTAACCCTAAGTTCTAGGGTTCAGGACTAATTGTGCTACTGCAACCTACCATTGAGGTTATGCAAAATTGATCCGATCATGCAGCACATAACAGCTCACATCTTCCAAAATTGATTTGCTCATATAGCCTAAGTCCATTAATGAAAGAATTCATAAAGTTAGGCATAAAACTTATTAATAAAAAGCAGTTAAATAATTTACTTGAAAATAATATTATAAAGCCTATATTTATGCAGTGCATAATAATTGCCCAAGAGAACGACAAGGGATATTCCAAGCTAAAATCAGACATCAAAAATGGTTGCATAACAGACTTACATTTGCAAAAATAAGTTTATATTTATCATGGAGAAAGAATTTGGATTCCAAATAATTTATACATTCAAAATTAAATTCTAAATGAAGCTCACAACTCAATGTACATAATTTACCCTGGAAATAATAAAATGTATAAAAATTTGAAAAAGTCTTTTTGGTGACCTAGACTAAAGAAAGATGCAGCTGAATACATTACTAAATATCATGTATATAGTTTGGTAAAAGCAAAACATCAAAGGCCAGGTGAACTATTATATACATTAGATATCCCAGAAAGAAAATAGTCAGATATTTCTATGGACTTAATGATGAGATTGCCCAAAAGCCACACTAGAGTACATGCACTTTGGGTAATTGTAGATTGTCTAATGAAATTAGCATACTTTCTTCTGATTAAGCAAACAAATTTGGTAGAAAAGCTAGTCAAGTTATATATTAATGAAATAATCAAGCTTCATAGAATCCCTAAAACTATTATCTTAGATCGTGATGACAAATTTACCTTCTATTTTTGGAAGGCAGCACATTAAGATTTGGGGACAGTAGTTGTTATGAGTATAGCCTTTCACCCTCAAACAGATGGTTAGACTAAAAGTGTAAACTGAGTACTTGAAGATCTTCTTTATTTAAGCATACTATACTTCAGTGGTAGATGAGAAGATCCCCTTCCATTAGTATAGTTTACAAACAACAACAGTTATCAGTCATGCATAGGAATGGCCCCATATGAAGCTCTATATGGTAAAAAGTGTAGCACGCCATTGGCCTAGACTGAAGTAGGAGATGTTCAATTATACGGATCTGATCTAGTTGAGGAGACTAATAAGAAAAGTTATCTAATAAAGATCAGGATTTCTATAGCTCAAGATCGACAAAAGAAATATTATGATGCTAAACATCGACTGCTAGAATTTCAAATCAAAGATGGCATTCTAAAAGTGAGCTCAATAAAAGGTATATATAGATTTGGCATGACTGGTAAGTTAAGCTCGAGATATATTGACCCTTTGAAGTATTAGAGCGAGTTGGAAATTTTGCATACAAGTTAAAACTTCCAAAAGATTTGGCGACAATACACAACGTATTCCATGTATCCTTACTCCTTAGATGTTTACAAAATCCATTCCAACAATTGTCCATACATTCTATTGAAATTCAGCCATAATTATCATTCATAGAAGAACATATCAGAATTATAGGTCGGGAGAATTGCCAACTAAGAAATCAAAGCATACCCATAATAAAGAATCAGCGGCAAAATTATAGTGCCAAAAAAGCCACTTGGGAAAGAGAAGATACTATGTAGAAAAGTATCATAAATTATTGAAAAACCCAGGTAAATTTGATCTCCTTTTTTTTTTGAACTTTAAAATATAATGTTACATCAATGATGACATCATTCTTAAGTAGGGGAGTCTATCGTTACTAAGATAATTATGACTAAATTCGACTCAAAAATTAGGATCCTAAGTGACTTCAAAATTAGGGTAAACTAAAAATATCATTAAACAGAGTATATTTTTATAATTATAATTCCTAAGTTTAAGAGCAATCTAGAAAATAAATCCTAAATTAATTTCTAAATTATTTAAATTTAGTAAATTGGGAAAATTAAATTCAAGTTCAAATTCAGGGATTTTAGTGTTGTTGGATTAGAAATATTATAAAAATGCTACAGAAAAATTTTTGTCGAATTTAGAGCTCCGGATTGACCATAATTAATTTTTAAAATTTTTATCTTCAAAAATTAATAAAAATAAATATATTGCTCCAAAATAAAAAAATTTACACGAGTGTGTTTGTCTCATTAAGATACACCTACATATCAAGTTTCATTATTTTCTAAAAATAATGGAAGAAAAATAAAGAGAGATAAGAATAAAGAAAAAAAAGCCAAATTGAACACTCAAATCAATTATAAAGAAGACGACAAATTGGTTCTCATTCAAATAGTAGATGAGAGAGAAAATTTAATTAATTAATTAATTAAATAAATAAAAAGTTTATAAATACACCCCCGCCATCCATCATCCTCCACCATTCTTCTCCCTCTTCTCTCCCCCCTCCACTCATTCCTCTCTCTTTCTCGGCCACCATCGATTCTATGGCGACCCGCCGCTATGTCAGCATAGCTAATCTAATATCAGGTGCTCACTTCCCAGAATCATATCGGAGTTTAGTATATCAGTGTATTTAGAGACATATAAAATACGCACTTCTACATTCATTGTAACATTCAGAAATACCAGAATAATAAATGAAATATATTCATAACAAAGATAATAATTGTTTTACAAAATTTATTACACATTAAGTAAAAATTTAAAACTTCAAGAAAATCAGCATCTAAGTTGCTCCATCATGTATCAGCTCCTCCTCAAAGGCTTGATCCAGAGATTGATCTTGAACTGCCATATATATATATATATATATATATATATATATATATGACATGATGAACAAAAAAAAAGATTTAATTAGACACAAAAGTCTAAGTAAGGTTTGTAGGATATCAAAATTTACATTTAAGCGACATGATTCTGTATGAGAAAATAAAATATGATATTTAAGTATAATATGCTTATGATTATTAATATAATATATATTTAAGATATGTGCTCATTCTGAAAAAAAATATAATAATATATAATATTTATTCTATTGGACAAAGTTATAGAATAATTGAGAAGTTAGATACGTCTATCTAACTATCTAAGATGCGGGTTACTGACTAACTACACATTTTTCCTCAAAAGTTAAGTGCAATCTCCTTATTTCTCAAGATATCAGTCTATTATGGCCTAACATATTGTCTGTACAAACCTGATATCAACTCGAATGAACCCATGATACTGATTTTCGATTATTTATTTCAAATTTTGAGCACAAAATCTCATATAAATATATCAAAGTGAGTCAAAGCTTAATAGTGATGCAAATACTGTAAATGAAATAATTAAATAAAAAAGAATAATACTTTTTATTTTATTTTAAAAATATCAATATTAATATTATCTTGATTATTTATCTTTATATATTAAAAATAATAATTTTTATTATTATAATTAATATATATATATATATATATAGAAAATGACAGAAGTGAAAATTGTAGAAATTAGAAAATATATACATATATAGAAAAAAAATGATAGAATGAAAGTTGCATAAATTAGAAAAAATATATATATAGAAAAAAAGAAAATAATATAAATGAAAGTTGCAGAAATTAAGAAATATATACGTATATAGAAAAAAAAGAAAATGACATAAATGAAATTTGCAGAAACTAGAAAATATATACATATATAAAAAAAAGAAAATGACAGAAATGAAAGTTGCATAATTTAGAAAATATATACATATATAGAAAAAAAAAGAAAATGACAGAAATGATAGTTGCAAAAATTAGAAAATATATACATATATAGAAAAAAAGAAAATAACATAAATGAAAGCTTCATAAATTAGGAAATAGGTACATATATAAAAAAAATGACATAAATAAAAGTTGTAGAAATTAGGAAATATATACATATATAGAAAAAAAAGAAAATGATAGAAATAAAAGTTTCAGAATTTAGGAAATATATATATATAGATAAAAAAGAAAATGACAGAAATGAAAGTTGAAAAAATTATGAAATATATATATATATATATATATATATACATATATATATATACATATATATATATATGTATATATATACACATATATGTATATATATATGTATATACATATATACATACATATATATATATATATATATATATATATATATATATGTGTATATATATATATTTATATATATATATATATATATATGTGTATATATATATATTTATATATATATATATATATAAAGAAAACGATAGAAATGAAAGTTGCAGAAATTATGAAATATATACATATATAAAAAAACAAAATGACAGAAATGAAAGTTGCAGAAATTAAAAAATATATACATATATAGAAAAAAAAATGACAAAAATGAAAGTATAATAATAATAGTAATAATATTAACAATAATAATAATAATAATAATAATATTATAGTTATAATTCAAAGAAGAATAAGAAATAAAAGAATAGAAAAATATCTCATTTTTTCTCATTTCTTACACATTTCTTACCCTATATTGGCGGCAATGAAGCTTTACTGGAGGTTGACAGGGGGAACTGATGGTGGATGAGGAAGAAGATGAGGAGATGGGAGGAGAAGAGAGGTGGGAAAAGAGATGGAGTAAGGAAAAGAATGGGGGAGGGGTGGAAAAGGAGGGGGTGGGGGGTGTATTTATAACTTTTTTAAATTAATTAATTAATTAATTATTTTCTCTTTTATCCATTATTTAGATGAGATGAATGAGAGAAAATGTCATGATTGTTGGAGTATTCAATTTGATCTTTACTTCCTCATTCTTATCCCTTCTTTCTCTCTCCTCTTTCTCTCTCTATTTTCTCTATCTTCCATTTATTTTTCAGAAAATAATGAAACTTAATATGGAGGTGTATCTTCATGAGAAAAATATTCTTGCATAAATTTTTTAAATTTGGAGCAATATTTTATTTTTTATTAATTTCTGAAGATAATAACTATAAAAATTAATTATGGTCAATCCAGGGCTCTAAATTCAATAAAATTTTTTTTGTAGCCTTTTTATACTAATCTTAATCCAATGACACTAAAATCGATAAATTTAAACTTGTATTTAATTTTTCCAATTTACTAAATTTAAATAATTCCAAAAATTAATTCATGAGTATTCATTATTTAGATTGCTCCCAAGCTTTGGCATTACTATCACAAAAATATACTCTATCCAACGGTATTTTTAGTTTTCTCTAATTTTGAAGTCACTCGGTGTAATGATCCTAGGTCATTAATAAGAAAGACGTTATTGACTAGATTCCGTTAATTTCCCGCAATTTTCAGTTTACCGTTAAAACTCCCACTAAATTTTGAATTTTCAGTTCAATCCTTAATTTAGAAGGTTTTAAAATTCGTTTAAAACTAAAAATTGAAATTTAAAACCATCATTAACACATTTAAATTAGCAAAACATAACTTCCTCATTTAGACTCCTATTCAAGGAAAATAAAATCAGCCGAAACTGAAAAATATTAAATCACTGTTGTTTTAGGAATTAATGTTTAAGGTAATTAAGACTATACCCATTGCCTGCTGTTAATGAACCGAATAAATTGGACTTGCGTTACATACGCACGTCCTATTTAATCGGGAGGAGACAGAAGGCCCTCACCACTCGAGCAAACCCCTTCTCCTATCAGTCGTTCGACCTCCCTATCGCATGAACGAATTGCATCTGACAGGAGCTTAGCAGGCGAGCGAGTAATCCTTACCTGCGACTGACGAAAGGATGCGAACAGGAGCGTAGTCGACTCGATCCGACCCTCCCGTCTCGGCGCCAACTCCTCCCGCTCGACCTCTGTTCGCGTGCGGTTGCCCTCACCAACTCACGCAACGTCGAACCTTCTTCCGCTCAGCTCGCGCCGATTTCCTCTATGCGTATCACTCGACCTTCTGCGTATGCAAGACTCTGCGCTCAGCTTAAGGTAAGAGCTCTCTGCCGAGGGAAAAGTATACGTGTCTATATATAGAAATATATATATATATATATATATATATACATGTATATATATATATGTATAATAACAATAATAATAATAATAAAAATGATTTAAGATTAAAATTTGGTATAATGAAATTGAGCATTTCTTTTATTGGGATTAATCATAAATTTTCTAGAATTCACTAAATTTGTAGTAAAACAAATTATGTATTAGGGTTTTTAAGCCGGACTTTAATAAGAAATATATTCATGAAATTCATTACTTATGATACTCTATGATTGAAAAATATTCATGAGTTAAATGTGATTAGTATTGCTAGAAATAAATAATGTTTAATTATGGCATTGAAGTACTGCGACACAATATTAAAAATGTTTTAAATCTCTAAATTACCAACTTTAGAACTCTTAAGTGAATTTATTATAATTTGCCTTATATTATGAGATTTAAATCAATTACTTACTGAACCTACCTTACTATACTTAGAACTTGTCAGATTCACACATTGATTTGTTGCATCTATTTCTATTTTCACAGTTATATTTCACATATATTATCCATAATCTAATCAACTGCCATATTTATTTGAATAAGAGATATATGCATAGATCTTAAGCTTCATTAATAAGATTAATCGAGGTAGAGCCAAGTATTGAAATATTATTTAAAAGCCTTTTGTATATGGATTTATCAACAATATGATTATGATTAATTTCTAGAATTATATTCACTTCAATACCAAACATTAGATAATAGATACTATTACGAAAGGCTATGTTAGGTAGTATGCCAAGTAAATAAGATTCATTGAAACACAAAACTTTACTTTCAAAGTTTAATAAAATTCCAATCATAACTTTTGCAGATCCATCGAAATTGTGAGTGAAACATCTTGCTAGTCAAAATATAAAATGTACACTGGATATTATATTTATACTTCTTGCTATAATTTGCTGCTTATGCATCGCTTTAAGCTTATTTTTGCCATTTAATACGTTATTCTTACTACTAATAATGTAAGAGAAATTGAATGATGTTTATGTATCTTGTGAATGTTGCAAGAAGGGTTCCGAAATAGAGCATGAATAGGTTAGGGATGGGACTAGTTCTCGGGAGCTATAAGGGTGTCATCTGGAGCTTTTGAGGGAGGCATAGGTGAATGTTATGATTAAATACATATTTATTGCCATCTGAGGCCCTTAAGGGGGTCCAAGTGAAGGTTTATGCGTAAATACATATGAACCCAGCCTCATGATTCTGGCTTTGCCCATCAGAATTGCTATTGTTGCTTCATGATATCATAAACATAAACATAAACATAAATTTTTACGCTATTATTATTTTTCCTTTTTGAAACTTGGCATGTGAAAAGAACATTTATTATGCAGGAGACATTATCATCTTTTATTTGAAACACATTATATTTTCCTGCAACCGTTATCATTTTTGCTTTCCGCTTTTGCTTAAAATATATTTTTAATATCATTTATATTTAAAATGTGCACTAAGGCATTATTTTTATAATGTCAGATCAGTTACAATTAGAAGAAACTGATGTAGTTTAAAGATATGGCGCGACAAATTAATAGATTCTAACTGCCCATTCAAGGGATATTTATTTTGTATAATGAAAGCCATGTAATAAATTCTAGATATTATTTTATTTTAAATTGAATGAATGCTATTTCTTATATTTGAATGGCTTGAATATTTGTTTAACTGCTATTTTACCTAACTGCCAATATGATCCTGCAGAAAGATGCATCCGATGTTAGTTTGGTTCTTACCAATCTAATATGGGTCATCACACTCAGGATCCTAATTTTTGAATTTGATTTAGTCCTAATTATCCTAGTAACGACTTGGGTCATTACATATTCCATCCATCGACCTCCAGTAAACCCTCATCAACATTAAGATAGAGTAAGAAATGAGAAACATATGAAAAATTTTCTATTATTTTCATTTCTTATTCTTCTTTTAATAATAATAATAATGTTATTATTATTATTATTATTATTATTATTATTATATTTCCACTTATACAAAAACATATTATATATATATATATATATAGTTTTACTATATAGCTCTTATATATCTCCTAAAAAGTATAATTAATTAGGATTTAGAGAGTTAAGTATAATAAAAAATTATTATTAAATCTATTTTTATTTATGGGGTCCATAAAAATATATATTTTAAATTTTAAATCTTAGTCATCAATATTTTTTTAGAGATATTTGGGAGCTAAGTAACTTTTTTTTTATATATATATCCTAATTTTTATAATTTTTATTTATGTCATTTTCTTTTTTCTATATATGTATATATTTTTCTAATTTGTACAACTTTCATTTTTGTAATTTTCTTTTTTTCTATATTTGTATATATAGTTCCTAATTTATGCAACTTTCATTTCTGTTATTTTTTTTTCTATATACGTATATATTTTCTTAATTTCTGTAACTTTTATTTCTGTCAATTTTTTTTTTATATATGTAAATATTTTCTAATTTCTGTAATTTTCATTTTTATCAATTTTTTTTTCTTCTATATATATATATATTTTCTAATTTTTGCAATTTTTATTTCAGCCATTTTTTTTTCTTTCTATATATATATTTACTAATTTCTACAACTTTCATTTTAGTCATTTTCTTTATATATATATATATATATTATAATTTTTGTAACTTTCATATCAATTATTTTCCATATTTTAATTTCTATAACTTTTATTTTAGTCATTTTCTTTATATATATATATATATATATTTAAAATTATGTAACTTTTAATTCAGTCAATTTTCTTTCATTTAATATATATATATATATATTACTTATACTAATAAAAAATATATTTTTAATATATAAAGATAAATAACTACTGTAATATTAATATTGATATTTTTATTAAAATAAAATGAAAATTATTATTTTTTTCATTTAATTATTTCATTTGCAACTTTTGCATCATTATCAATCTTTGACCCACTTTAATATATTTATATGAGATTTAATGCTCAGAACTTAAAATAAATGATTAAAAATCAGTATCATGGATTCATTCAGGTTGATCTCAGGTTTGTACAGATAATACGTTATACTAAGATATATAAATATCTCGAGAAATAAGGAGACTGCACATAACTTTTGATGGGAAATATGTAGTTAATCAGGAACCCAAATCTCACATAGTTAGATAAATGTATCTAACTCCTCAATTATTTTGTAACTTTATCCAACAGAAAAAATATTATATATTACTGTATTTTCTTTCAGAATGAGCACATATCTTAAATATATATATTGCATTCATAATTCTAACAATTTTGTAAGTATATCATACTTAAATATTTTATCTTATTTGTATGTGCTTCTCATGAAAAATCATGCCGCTTAATATTATATACAAATTTTGATATCCTACAAATCTTTATTAGACATTTATGTTTAATTTTTTTTTTCTTTTCTTTTTCTTGGTTCACTCTGACATACACACGCACACGCACACGCACACGCACACGCACACATACACGCACACACACACACACGCACACGCAGACGCACACGCACACGCATACGCACACACACACACACACACACACACACACACACACACACACACACACACATATATATATATATATATATATATATATATAGTAGTTTAGGAACAATCTTTGGATCAAGTCTTTAAGGAAGAGCGATGCACGATGGAGCAACTTAGATGCAGAATTTCTTAAAGTTTTAAATTTTTGCTTAGTTTGTAATAGAGTTTGTAAAATAATTATTTTATTTATAATAAATATATTATTTTATTATTATGATATTTTTGAATATTGCAATGAATATAGAAATGTGTATTTTATATATCTCTAAATATACTATTATACTAAACCCTGATATGATCATGGAGAGTGAGCATCCAATGCTGGATTAGTTATGTTGACCCAGCAGCAGGCCGCCACATCTATGGAGAGCATCTTTTAAGGGAGAACAAATTAAACCGATATATGTTGGGTTTGCTAGCAACCCATGATAAAATAAGGATGGATCTAGTCCACTAAGAAGATACAATAGATCCAAAGGAAAGACTCGCCAAAGTAAAATAAAATGTGATCAATTGCCAACAGGTAATTGTATACCTTCCTATAATTATATTGATGCTAATATTTGGGTCTCCTAATAAAGCTTGGGGGGCTTAAGCCAAAAATGAGTTATTTATATTACATAGTATGTTATGTTAAGTTTCTCATTTATTTCATTTCATTTCATTGCTTTGCAATTATTTGACCTCATTTGAGTAACACAGCACAAAAGATCTTTTGAAAAGAAAAACATACAAGTTACTTACTATTGCAATTGGCACAACTCTTAAATTATATTGATGCAAATTCCTTTAATTTTTGATACATTTGATTCATAATCTATATATGATGTTAGAAATTAGTGCTTTGGATGTTCTATATACTATGTCTAATTGACATATATTGAAAAATGTTGTATGTTATGAAAATTAAAAACAAATGCTAATCTGATTCAGGAACTAGTGGTGATTCAAGTGTCAAGAGTGAAATGGAGATTTATTATTTTAATTTATTATTTATTTTATGTCATGTTAATTCAGAATCATTTATGTAATTCCAATTAATAATTTAGGTCTATGATGATTAAAATGTTTTCTTTTATTTAATATTTTTGGTGGAATATTTATTTTGAATTATTACTTAAAAATTCATAATCACGATCTTCAGATAGTGACATGTTGTTATTATTGTGTTTATTTATTGAATTTCTCTTCAATAATAACAAAATCTTAGTGAACCACAATAATAAAAATAATTATTTAAGATGAATTTTTAGCCATTAAAATTTAAAAACTTTTATATCTACTAATTTAATAAATATAAATTAAATTATTTAACATATTTAATTATAAAACTAAAATCATGTACAAAGTTAATATTCATAAAATTAAAAAATATGTTGATTTATAATTGATATATTATAAATTAGCATTAATAATAAATTAATGCTATTTTACAAAAAAAACTAATGTAAGAATAAAATAATCAAATTTATATATCACTAACTACTATTATTTTATCAATAAGTTATTTCACAAACAAGTATTATTACTTTGATATTATATCAAATAAATATTAATATATTAGCTAAATTATTAATGATAAATTACATTTTATTGCAAATAAAACTTGTTAATTTATTATAATGCTTTTAGTTTTTTACTAGTTAATTATTCTTATTAAATAATAAATTCCTAATTCATTTAAAAAAAAAAACTATACATTTTTTGTATATATTCTTAGGATATACAACACTTTTAAATAAAAATCAATGAAAAAGATAAGAAAAAATTATAAAAGATATCAAGTAGGTTATTTTCAAAAAGTACAAGAAACTAATGTGTGACAACAACATTGTGGCATCATTTAAGTTTTCTTGATAAAATTAAAAAATTATTATAATTTATCTATTAAATATTTAAAATTTAAAATTTACTCTGAGGACACTTGTATCTTTATAATTCACTAAAGGTTGTTTGGCATGCGAAAGTTTGAATGTAAAGTAAGAGATTATAGTGTAATATGATTACACTGTAATCAGATTAATTTACTTCTATTTTGTTGTCTATAATAGCAAATTTTGACTAATCTAGCTGTAAAGGTCTTACACTCTCCATATTTATAGTTTAGAAAAAGTTTTACTCTCTAATTTTACTTTACCTAACTTTTTATTTATAACAAACACCTAAAATTTTAAATTTTTGATAAAATTTAACTTTACCCATATTTTACCTCATCTCAAATAACCCTCAAATGTGAAGTAATCTTATTATTTTACTTATGTTTGATTGTTTATAAAAGTGTTACAAGAAATTTCGATTTTTCCATTTGAAATGAATAATTTGTTGAGTATGATACTTCGAATAATTTAGAGGGTGGGATTAACAGCTAAGAGATTATCAATTTTTATAGTACATACCATCCCTAGTCAAGTGAATTCTTCATATTAAGCATATTTTTCATTATCACACAATTAAAAATTAAAAGATGGCAAAATAGAAGTAATATCAACCTATGAAGAAGTCTGACCAAATCGAACTTCTTGATGACCCCAAAAGAGGGGACAACAACGTAGAAATACCGCCGCCTATTTAACACCTCCAATTCAAAAAAGAGAAGAATCTCTAGGCAACCAGCAGACCTCCAGCTGAAGAGGTAAGATTTCAAGTTTAAAATATGAGAGCGAGAGTAAGAGAGCTCGCAACGACTTGTGGAGGGTGAAGTTTGCGAAGGCGATGTCTAATATCGAAGAAGAGCGCTGTCGAATCGAATACGATGGGAACTCGAAGAAGAGTGCTGCCGTAGAAGGGAGATCGCGAAGAGGAAGCTTAAAGATCCTTCACTTCACATTCTTTGTCGCCATCCTGCGCTGCTACGCGTGAGGCATCGAAATTTGAAAATTCAGCTGATTTGATTGAATTTTAATTACAACGGTAGTATTTATACCGCTATAAAAAATTACACCTAAATAATTTTTATTTTTTGTCTTCTTTACAGCATCACAAAGAGGCCCTCAATATATATCTAAATTCATCAAGGAGCTTTCTATGCAAGTAAAAGTCCTTTTTTTTATGCATGTCTTTTCAGAGCTCATGAAAACTTTCTGTGGTCATTGGCCATGGACCTTATGAGAAATTTGGAGAAGTTGCAGATTAGTGTTCTTGAGCGCATAACGGAATTAGAACGCTGCTTCCGCGCTTTCAATAATTCAGATCAGGGTGTCAATCACAGCGTCACCGGCGATGGCAATGTTACGGAGTCCCGACTTTCTGTCGTTCTCAGGTCCATGGGCGTCAAGGACTTCACTTTCAGGACAGTTCGCTTTGATTACTATGATAAAACTCTAGAGGAAAGGAAGGAGATCCTTAGCGCTTCCTCGGTGCATCACTTGTGTAAATGCATCGTTATGGTAATTATTCATTATCTACCGGTCATTTCGTCAAACAGTTGTCGTGCAGTTCATAGTAGGACATCCATTAAGGCCATTTTAATGGAGGAAGCTAGCTAGTTTATTTCCGTTGGTGCTGCCTCAATGAAAATATGCCGCCATACTTGCTATATCCCAAGGGGCTGTTGGTAGCAAGTAGGATTTAACTTCAATAGTATTTATTGAATTCCTTGAATCTAAATTTAGTTAATGCTGAAGTTGTTGAACCCTGAACATTGTTTAGCTCGCTGTTAGTTAAATCCAGTTAAAACCTGTGAAACAGTTTGGGGATTTAAGAACTTAATTAATTCAAATATGATTTAGGGTTGTTTGGCAACCATTGAGATTTAGGTAACAAAGGATTTGCTAAATCTAAAAATTGAGATTTAGTTAATCATAGGGGAGCTGGATTTAGTTAATTTGCAAAATCGAGACTTTCAAATTTTTCTATTTAAAGTGCCATTAAGAGAAACTGAATGATAAATCCAGTATGATTAAATTTAGAATTTTGGGGCTTAAATCGAATGTAAATCTCCAAATCCTCTATTGTCGATAAACCCCTTAGTTTTGCATTCATGACATAAATTAGCACTTATTTGTCCTATTAACGGTCTAATTAAAATTTATGGCAACTTATATTATTCAACACTCATACAAGTGTTCTCCATTTGGATGGCTAAATAATGTAATTTTGCCAATAACAAATGAGTACATCATTTATGATTCCACAAAATTCTTCAATGAAAATATGTTACTATTCATTAAATGATGATGTTGCCCGGTTCAATTCTTTTGCCTGTTTGCCTGTGTGCCTGTTTTTTATTTTAGAAACATTAAATCGACATATTTAACATGTTAGCAATTAGTTAAATTAATTAAACTTAATCTTACATGAGATTCTTAGATATTAGCTGAAATCCATATTATAGAGGTTCATTTGACATCTTTGTGCCAACTAAAGCCAATGTGCTGTGGTCCTTAGCTCTTGATCATGTTTCATTTTATTTGGGAATATATTGAAGTACAGGTTGCACGGTCCTTAGATCTTGATCATGTTTCATTTTATTTGGGAATATGTTGAAGTACATGTTACGACAATTAAAACAACCAATAAAATCATGGAGCACTGCATAAGCAATAACAATGTCACCTTTAACCATGAGGTGGGAATTGTCATATTTTAGTGATCACTTGGAATTTCTTTTCCAAATGATAACCATCCTCCCAGCCACATTGTCATTATGCATGCTGGTAATTAAACACTTCCCGTGGAATATGATTTTTGTGAGTTGTGCCCTCATGATATTTATATTGATGGTAGCAATAATAATGCCTAGCCAATTAGAAGCACCTTGTGGGTAATGCCTGCAACTCTCCCTCTTCAATTATCTACCTAAGCACTCTATTTTCAATAGTTGATCATTCTTGATCTGAATCCATGTGTATAAGTTTTTTATTAAAAGAAACAGCATACATAACATTCTGATGTAAATTCCCTTATTTAGGTATTTGTTCTCAGTTTCATTACTAATAACCACTGGTGTGCATGCTATATCAATGACACCAATAGTATCTTTGAAGAATAGGTTGAACTAAAAATTACTATAAATTTGCAGATGATGTTCCATATTGACAATTTGAACTATTCTGACAAAGATATAATACAACTTCTAGTTATTAGTTGATACATGTCTCAAAACTGGCTTATGTTCTTGTAATGCGTCATGTTATTGCTTATGCTAAACACATGTTAAGTTAGCCGTTGAGGATTTCCTTTGTTGGTACACCATTTGGATAGTTAGTGTTTTGGTAATCTTCTATCAGCAACTCCCCACAAATATGATTATGGTGTTTGGGTTACCTTAATGTCCTAAATGACTGTTGGGGTTGTTCTACTTGGTGGTCACATCGTTAAATGATGCTTATTGAGAGGAAGAAATGTTACGACAAAACCCTTTAGTCCAATAACTTCATCATAGTTGTATTTTGAGGAAATTTGATAAAAAGGGACAGTTTCTCTGAGAAACTACAATTTGATTAAAAAAGCACAACAATTTTGTGAAAATAGAATTAGTTTTTCATTAAAAATTATAGACTTGAATATTAAAAAATGTACAATATAGATGATAGTTACGAATGAGAATAATTTATAAAAGATTACATTATTGTTGAAAGTGGTACAGTGTGACATTTTGTCAAATACTTATTGAATCCTTGCAACTAGCCAAATCTTATGGACCACTCTTAAGACAGTTATAATTATCTAATGTTCACTTTGGTTGAATGCTATCTCTACAAGCCCTTATTCTTCCTGGGCGAGTCTACTGTCTTCTTGGGAAGATTTGGAATTGACGGCCTTTCTCTTTTTGTTTGTGTTAATATACCAAAATTCAGATAAAATTATTTGTAGATAACTTGTATTAGAGCTTTGGTATGCTAACAATGTGTTATTACTATTTAGTTCATTGTAACTTTTTAGGCTACAGATAATCCATTATAATTAATCATATATAGAAGATTAAATATTTCTTAATAGTGTTAACCCATAATCACACCACAAAATCCCACCACACTAATACATCATAATACAAGAATTTAAGCTGTTAAAATAGTTGTAATCTACCAACAATATCAATAACTAAAATCCCATTAACATGTCTTTCAATTTACAAAAGTGATGCTAATAAAATAGTTGGGATAATTAAATCCCAAATAGCTCTATATGGAGATCTTGATTGTAAACCATTTAGAGTAACTAAAAATAAGTGTTAATTTAGCTATAATATTACTACATTCTGTGTAGAAATAAAGAACTGCATTGTAGGGTAATGAGATTTGAAAATAGTTAAATCTAGGGATTCAATAATTTCTCATAGCATCCTGATTATAGGCATATTTTACAACAAAATAAATGTGAAATAAAAAATAAAATAATAAATGATGACAGCTTGTTATTTTTCATTACTAAAAAAATAAAAGGCAAAGAAAGAATTTATGCATACCTTTAGCAAGGTACGGGTGGAGGGCTTGACATCAATATTGGATGTAGTTTGAGGTTGAACCGGCTATGACGATGCCTAAAAAGGGTGGCTTTTTAGCCAGGAAAACTTATGTGAAAGATTACGACATTTGTTGGAACAAAGAAGGAAAAACTTGTGTTGTTCTGTAGAATTGATGCAAAATTGTAGTTGCATTGAAGTGATTATTAGGGCTTCCACAACATGTTCAAAAAGAGATTGGACACACGTCGAGATTCTGTTCTGCATATGCCAAAAGGAAAAGCAAAGTGTAGTGAATTGAGTGTAATACATTAAACCTGAAATACCTACTCAATCGATGGGTTTAAATTGCAAATTTAATGTGATTTAGCAATTTTGATGCGGGTAATGGGACTTGAACTAATTAAAAATATGTAAAATCTTAAGAAGATTTAAGGAATTTAACTCTTAAATTCTATTACCAAACTGGCATAATGCTATTCAAAATAAGCAGAATAAGGGATCATTAAACGACTTGGAAAAATGTAGCCTCAGTTATGGAAAGTGAAATGAAAGTAATGCTATTAATTTGAATTTTTTTGAGGATGATGATGATGTTAGAAGGGAGGCTCTAGATAGCAAAGCATGGCAAAAGATTGCGACATTCGTAGGAGCAGAGAAAGTAAAGCTTGTTGTGATCCATGGAGTCGATGCAAAACTATAGCTGCATTGAAAGGGTTAAATAGGATAAAATGCTGCGAATTGAGTGTAATATATTATACCCTTGAAATTCACCCAATTGACAGGTTTAATATTGCAAATTTAATGTGATTTAGTAGAATTGAGGTGGGCAACGACATTAAACTGATCTAGAGCACATAAAATTGTTATTTAATAGATATAAGGGATTAACTCAAAAAATTCATCACTAAAATGGCTGAATTTATTTCTATTTGAATTTAGAAGAAAGAAACATTCAACAATTTAGAAGTATGTAGCTTCAATTATGTAAAGTAGAATAAAAGCAATGTGATAAACTAAAAATTTTGAGGATTTCTAATCAAGTTTCCAGTTCCATAAAGGCATTGCATAGTACAATTGCAAACTACTCAAATTTGTACATTGAATGATAAACTTCTCAAATTTTAGAAAACTCCATTCATTTTGTATGTATAGTAATATTTAATTTAAAAATCATCATTAGAAATTCGTAAGAATGCTTTCTTTTTTTATGTTAGATTAATAGTAAGATACTTTTCAAATTCTATGCCGTAAATTTCGGTTGATAAATTGGATCCTTGCTTGTTTATAGGTTCATTACTTGTCTTGACTTATTGTGATCTAGTAGAAGCAAATATTTGTTGCATTATTCTTCTCAAAGTTGGAGTATACTGTTGTTAGAGTTGCATTATTTAAGCTTTATGATTTAAGCAACAACTACTTGATTATGATATGCTCTATGAGAAAATGCCATTTTATGCAACAACACCAACACCATTAGTATGACCAAGAACCCCATCCAATGCTTGCACAAAGTGCATTGGGATTTGACACCATTTAGTTCATGATCAAGGGCCTCATAGTGGAATGGAAATCAAATTTATAGGCATTGAGCACTTGCTATCATTTATTTTTGCCAGGCATTTATCGTAGGATTGATTTCGCTTTATTAGAAGATATATAGGTGTTATATATTTGTTTGTGTTAAATTTATAGGCATTGAGCACTTGCTATTGTATATATTTGAAATGGTTTAATTTGTAATTTTATTTTTTTCAAGATGCATGTAGAGTATTAATTTAATTCTCTAAATGATTTTGAATTTTTTTAAGAATTTAACAGTCCAAATAATTGTCACGTGAGTATCTAGGAAGTAGGCATTTTATGTTCGAATAATCAATATCATTTGGTAATTTATCAATTTTGAATATTTTCGTTGGCGTTTATTTTGTATTTTATCAATTAGGATGCCATTATAAGGTCTAAATATATCTATCGTTACCATTACACGACATGCATTTCATGTTCCAAGTATTACGCACCTCCAAGCTACATATATAAAGCTTTTTATACCCATTTTTTCTCATTCATGATGCATGCAAAACATTCTTGGGGCAGCCCTATAGCACCAACATATGTTACTATTTTAAAAGTCAATGTTACAACATCATAGATTACCGTTTTGAAAATTTACAATTGATGAAGCGGTAAGAATTTTATTTTGAATGAGCATTGCATCAAATACAAGTAAGAGAATTTTAACTCCATTGGAATGTATCATAGATTATTCAAGATTAACTCATTCATGATGCTTTACGTATTTTCTTTCTGTGGTGTTAGTTGGTTGTTGATGCTTAAGGTTTTTTGGATTTAATGTTTAGTTCTTAGGAGTATTTAAATGTTCTTTGTTGTTGGGCCAGTTATTAATCAACGACTGGCCTCTTCTCTTGTTTTATTTGGCATTATTTGGAGCCTTTGATTGGGATATTAGTGTTGTTGTGGTTGTAAGTCTTAGTGTTGTTGGGTTCATTCTCTGAACCTGATGTCTTTAGTGTTACATTCTCTTTTGATGTTACCTTTTGTTGTTTGAATTTCGCCAAAAAGATTGTGTTGGTTGGGACTGATGTGCTTTCCTTGTTGTATTTGTTCAATAGCAAGTTTTCTATTATTTTAGCATTGGGTTTGTTCTAAGGCAAATATTCCTTCTTCAATCACTTTGGTAAATATTCCTCCTTCAATCACTTTGGAAAACCTTTATTTGTGTTTTGAATTTTGTCTTTTGTATGTATTTTCGCCTCTCTAAAGGTGTGTGTAGGATAAAGAACATCAAGGTCTTAGATGACTGTATTTGGGTAATGGGTTGCAGAATTGCAGCTAGTTCTATCTTATTGAGTTCTGGATATGTATGAAGATGGATGCAACTATAACAACCCCAAGATGTTGTCTATATAACGAATAGGATCACCATTAAGAAATTTTGTTTAACAAAAATTGGAACCTAAACACTAAGGATAGTCCTAAAACCTTAGAAGTGGCTTTGACTAAAACCAAAGAAGCAACTTGAAAATGGATTAACATTAAGTCACGAATAGGTAAAGTGGCTAGTATGATCCTACAACCTGGCTGAATACCCGAAGTGTTTCAACATGAATCATCTAAAGTGAAACTAAGATAATATAACTTATCATATGGTTAAATTTATGATGATTAGCTTAGCTTATCAAGAAGCATTCCATGGATCATAAATATTAAGCTAAGAGCCATATAATTCCACTTATTAGATCTGTAACGATCAAATATTGGGTTAGTAAGACTAATCCATCAATAAGTCCTAACTAAACCAAGGATCCAAATGAGGTATAACACAATAGTGTAAGAAGAAAAAAAAAGAAAATATCCATCCATATTCAATACCTTCAAAAAATACCATCTATAAATACATTCATCATAGCAAGAAAATGAAAATCATCCAGTTAATTAATACACTACTCAAATATAAGAAAATCCTCTCTTACAAAAAATAAAATACAACAATAGAAAGTAAAAATAGCTACCCAACATTCCCCTCCTAAACCGACTCCACCTTGTAAGGGCCTACAACTCCTAATTTGACATTGGTATCATGTGCCAGAGCACAGCCATAAAATAGAAATTTGATTTGTCTTTAAAGTTTAAGTATATTTTGAGAGTTATATTTTATTTTAGGATATCCAAATTTTATAATTAATTTTAATACAAGCGTATGAAACTAAAGTAAAATTGAAAGATAGAAACAATAAACAAAGCATTGCACTGAACTAAAATTGAGTTGTGTCATGTAGAAGTTGTCACTAAACATGGTTAAAGTGGAACCTGATAGATACAGGAATATTCCCAAAATATTATGTTTTTGAAATAGTGCAGGTCACGGTCTGTAATGACCTAGTGTTAGATTGTAATGACCCAGTGTCGGATTAGGTGTCCTGACCCAACACTGAGCGTCACTGTAGTACTTAATACTGGATTAACATGCCTTAACCCATTATTAAGCACTACTAGAGACAAATGACTGATAAGATAGGAAAAATAGATTCATTTTACACATATATTGGCATACATTACCAACACATTCATTCAGATAAAATAAAAGAAAAACATTCGTCTTAGATTAAAATAAATAAAATGTTCAATTTACTAAGTATTACAACATTTCAATAATTAAAAACACACTCATCCTCACATGACAAAAATAATTATTAAAACTTATAAAATCTTTAGGCATGCTTCTGATCCTCTAGCTCCATTCCGGGTTCACCTGCTAGCTCCACTTAAAGCTTCTGGTCTACTGTATTTGATTTTTAATATGATAGGACATAACCAATAAAAAGAAACAAATGGTTAGATTTACATAAGTCTAAGTACATTTTAAAGTATCTAGTTATTTTAGTTGGAGGATATCATAATTTAGCAAGCAATAATAAAGGTGTGCAATGCATTTATAAAGGAAATGTTGGAAATAAAAGAACTAACAAAATAAGTAAATGCTAGTAGGTGTACTAATGCACACAATATTTCCTGCAAGAGACTGGTTAAGCAACATTAATATACACGTGTGAGCTATATAGTAAATTCTAGCAACCTAAAGGCAAAGTAAAGATGAGGTAAAGTAAAGCTGAACTGCAGTAAATAAATGTAAACTATAAATTGTAAATGTAGTTTTTTGTTATTTATTTTATGTTTTATTCTGCGGGCTCATACAAAACAACGATGACTTAGGTACGTCTACCCATTTGTATGTATCGGGGTCTCCTGCAAAACTTTCTTGGGGCAGCAGCCCTACATCACCAATATATGTTACTATTTTAAAAGTCAATGTTACAACATCATAGATTACCGTTTTGAAAATTTACTATTGATGAAGAGGTGAGAATTATATTTAGAATGAGCATTGCATCAAATACAAGTAATAGAATATTAACTCCATTGGAATTTATCATAAGATTATTCAAGATTTACTCACGAAAGCCAACCAAAGAATAAAACTTTGAGAGGAACAATGGATATTTGTCGAAGTGTTGATGTCTTCAAATTAAAAAAAAAAAAAAATTAATGCCACCAAAAATATTTCATGAAGAAGGCACCATTATGGAAACTCACGTTTTCTTGGAAATGTTAGACATCTTTTCTCTTATTTGATGCACAGACCTTGTTGTTGGCCTATCTTTCAAAAGGTGCATTATTGAAAACTATTATAGTCATAAGTTTCTGATATGTTGTTTGTCTATTGTCTTGCCATGTGTTTAATTTTTTGGTTATTCATGCATGTCTTTATTCAATGCAGTTATATCTTGTTAGCGTCCCTCATAGGCATAAATTTATCTCGATATATTGTAGTGATAATTTGCATTTTGAAACGTTAGTTGACTTGTTGAACTCTACAAGCTAAGTATTAAAGTGTTTGTTTCTGTATTAATACCGATAATGTAGAGAGTGAAGGTGCCGTCAAATTTCCAATCAGTCTAAATCATGCTCTTCTAAGAATGGCTCATTGCTTGCATGCATTCTGATATGCTTAAAATCTATAGTCTTTCCTCACTATTTGTTCATGATCTAACATACTAACTTCCCACGTTGATACTAAACTGTAACGAGTCTTATGAGTGGTTAGCTGTTTGCTCTGCTTCCAGTTCGCAAAATATTGAGATTGGTTTCTTTATATAAAAGGCATATGCACATATTGCTTTTTACATTATTTTAAGCTGCATTTCCTAGTGACTTTATGTTGAAAATGTAACGTACTATATCTTTATTGGAACTTTCATGCATAACTCCCAAATTTTGCATTTTTATCAAAGAAATTGCCCTCTCATCTATAACTTTCATTACCATGTTCCCAGCTGTTTAACCGTGCTACATACTATAAAAGGGCAGAACTGTATACTACATTGTTTTGTTTTAGGTTGTTTAGAGCTAGCTTATCAAAGCCGCTCATCCCGTATTATTGTGCATTCTGTATCTCAGCTACCCGGTTTCCGCTATATATACGCACGGGATTAGCTACAGAGAAATCAAGAAATGAATAATCATCCTCTTCCTCTCAATCCCTAATTTCTGTGCTTTTCATCTTGCTGTCCTCATCACATGGTATCAGAGACGTCAGAGGTACGCCGCGCCCTCTTATCGATAATGTCTACCTCTGATTTCTTTCACCTGAACCCACCACTGAAAACCCTAACCTTATTTTGGATTTCACCCACATTGCTGTCAATGTTCCCCATCTCCTTCTCATCAAACTCAACAAGACGAACTACTATTTGTGCAGATTTCAGTTCTTGCCAACCTTTTGAGCTCACGATCTAATGCAGCACATTGATGGAAGCCTCCCTTCACTGCCTTCGACCCTGCAAAATAGCGACCCAAACCCCATTATACTGTTTGGTTAAAACAAGATCAACTCATCTTGAGTTGGATTATCTCCACTCTCACCGCCGACTCCTTCACTCATGTGGTTGGATGCGAATCTGCAGCCTATATATGGAAATCATTGGCATCAGTCTATGCCTCTTCTTCGCAAGTTCGATTGCAGCAATTGGAATTGCAAATGCGGAGTTTTAAGAAAGGTACACTGTCAATTCCTGAATTCTTTCAATAGGCCTGATCTATTGCACACCAGCTGACCATTGCGAGATTGTTAGTCTCCGACCAATATTTTATTCTAAGTATTCTCACTGGATTGGGAAACGAGTATTCATCTCTGGCTGCTGCAATCACATCTTGGGTTGATCTTCTCCATCGGCGAGCTCACAGTTATCTTGATCAACCACGAGTTGATGTTCCCATAGCAATTCACTCCTTTGGTTAGCTCCTATCTCGTAAATCTATCGGAAATTTCTACCAATCAACAATCTTTAGTTGCAACTCTCAACCTCCACTCAAGGCCATGACAGTCGGAGCTGTGGTTGCAGTCAAGGGCGAGGACGCTCGAATGTTATGTGCCAACTATGTAACAAGATTGGCTATGTTGCAGTGGACTGCTATCATCAATTAAATTTCTCCCAGTATCTGAGTTCTAAGCCTTCCAAGAATTTTCGGTACCCAAAACTGATAGCAGTCCATGGTCTAATAATAGCTCATCACACTACAAATGCACTGGTCTAATAATAGCTCATTCTCTGGGGTGGATTCTAGATGTGAAATAATGTTTAATTTGGGCTCAATGTGTTGATTTCTCATAAAATTATTGTATTATTATTATTCTCTGTTTTGTAAGAGCGTAATTGCTCCTAGTTTATGAATGGAGGATAAACATTGTCAGTATCAAAGGCTCCTCAACGGCTCATATTTGCAGTCATTGGACTGTGCTTAAATCATTAAAGCTTTTCCCACCATTTGGGCATGATTTAGTTTTAAGTATCGTACAAGCACACATAAGGGATTGCTATTGAAGAAATGATCTTTAAATTAGTTGGCTTTTTCCCCAATGTTCACAAGTAACAAAAAGGGTGTGATTATGCTCTTATAGGAATCAATGATGCCGACATAATGCTCTTATTATAGGAGAATATGATAATGGATGATTTTCCAGAAGGTGCTAACTCTCTAAATCAGTTTAATCGTATAACTTCCACTATGTTTGTATGATTTTTTATTTTAATGCAGTCCTGTTCACAACTTGAATTCTGATTAGGTCATCCTTGATCAAGGTACAATCCAGATGTTTTTTGCATTGGGTCTTTTTATTGATCGAAGCAAGGTAGACCAAGGTCTTGTTATTTTGGTCGTTTGAAAGAGTAAATCATATTTTACTGACTTGTTTGCACTCAGAAATCATTATAGGAATTTTTTTAATTTCCTAATTTATTTTGTTTCAAATTCTGTGATTAATTTGTAACTCATTCTGCAGAAATATTTATTTAGCAATACTTGAGCAATAATATTTGAAATAATGATCCTTTACCTTCTTGCAATTATATTAATAATGGAATAATAAGTGGTTATCTTGTTGCAAACTGTTGAAAAGAGTTCTTAATTGAGTTGTAATGTGGAGATCGGGAGAATTGTGAATTACTATTTTTGAGAGTTACTGGCTGCAACAAAAACCCAATTAGGCCTGGTTTTACTATTACTGGGCTAGGGATAAAATGAACAAGGTCTATTAAAGAAATACAGTTAAAGTTGTGATTTTTGAATCGTTTGGTGACTGGCGCTTACTTCCCACTACTCCATCTCCATAAGCTTTCTGCAAATGTATTGCATCCAATTAAACTGATGGTGGCAGTTAGACTTTGAGCCTGCAATGATTGTTGGTGCAGAAAAGCTCAAGGACTTTCAGGAGTGGAGACTAGACAGCTGAATGTCATTCTCATCATTTTTTGGGTTTAATTCATTGCCCTGGCTTGTAACTCTCAATATCTAGTGTCTGTGAGTGGCGTAATGCACTGTTGTGTAAATTGTACGCAGTTGTTTATGTGTAGCAGCCCAAACAAGTAGATCAAGTTCCTGTATTGCAGTAGATTGGTATTTATAGTTTTACTAGACGGCCTTTAACCATATTGTTTTGGCCTCAACGCTGTTCCAGTCAATGTAATCGTTAATAGGTTTTTTGATCAGTGATTCTTACCGTTTACTTCTTAATTGGGTCGAATCTTGAATCATGTTGGGTCTAAACTCAACCCATGTACATGCCTGTTTTAAACACATTACCTTTGTTTATTAACAATATCAGAAGAGGGCTTTTTTACTAATTCAATTGGCATTATCTAAGTGAGTTGTGTTGGAACCATTTCCATTTGGAGGTCCTTAGTAAAACAGATCCTGCTGTTCTCTTACCAATCATGATTTTTCTAGAATGCTGCTTATGTTTACCAATATCAAGTTGTTTTTTCTTTCTCCCAGGTTAACACTCAAGCTCCAGATAATGTCATTGACTGCAGTAACCCCAACAATTCCAAGTATTACATTGCTGTAGTTCAGGTATTTCCCATGGCTTTTAATAGTTTTTTATTATTGCTGTGCCTGACACCAAGCCGTTATATTGTTTTCGTGTGTTACAGTATACTGCTCGGCTAAATGCTGAAAATATAAAAGGTTTTCTTTATATACTTAACAACCAGAAGATACCAAAGAAGAGATTCAACTGTACGTTAATCTTTGCATTTGTTTGATAGGAATTGATTTATTTGTTTTTGTGTAGATGCATTCAATTTTTGTGTGAAAAACTTTTGCACATTAAAGGTGCTAGTTTTCCAATTTTACTTTTGGTGTATTTATAATACAATAGTTTAAGGTTATCATTTATCTATGTATTTATGAATTCAAATTTGATTATTAACAACTTGTAACATTCACTTTTCTTTATCACAATGCAAGGGATTTTACTTAATAAATATGTTAAAGGATATCATGTTTATTCTTAGAGTGGTCTGTATACAATACTATTTTTTATTTATAGGATATATTTTTCTCTTTTTTGTTTTCTTTTTTTATTTCTCCTAATACGTACTTATTGTTGCTTTTGAAAGGAGCTAGTTAGGGGTCTGAGGGCTAAGGTGCGCCCAAGCGCCCCATTGACAGAACAGCGGGCGCTTAGGCTCACCTAAGCTCCCGCCGGACAGAAATTTGGGCGCTTAGGCTTGGGTAAGGATTTTCTAAATCCTAAAAATTGTAATATTTGCTCCTATAGTAAACGATTCTTCTCTCCTCTCCCCATGGACGTAGATGTTCACACCCAACCATGTAGATCTTGTCTTGTTCAGTAATTTACCTTTATTTGTGATTTTTTCTTTGCTTTATTGTGTGATTTGTTCAACAAATACACATTGGTTCTGCATTTGCCAAACCCCTTCATTTCCAATAAGTGGTATCAGAGCCCGAGGTTGCACTCGGAGGTTGTGCTGCATTGTTAGGGTTTTGTTTGAAGTTGTGTATTTTTGTGGTTGAGTGTTTTTAAAGAAAAAGGAAAGCACGGGAGATAGAGTAGAAGATGTGCTGGTACTTCATCGTCGTCAATGGTGGACACGAGACCTTTTCACCAAATTGTGACACATCCGGCTAAAATCGATGTGGTCAAGTTTGATGGAAAAAACAATCTTAGGATGTGGAGATGCGAAGTGACGGATGAACATTGCGCGTTGAATCTGGAGGATGTTCTTGACGGTGAAGAGAAACCTGAGGAAATAGAGGGATTGGGTCAAAATAAACCGCAGCGCTTATGGTTTGATCCGAAATTATTTGACTCAAGATATCAAGTATGCCGTGGTGATGAAAACTTCGATGTGAAAGTTGTGGAAATTTTTGGAGAGCAAATACTTGACGAAGAGTGTGGAGAATCAAGTTCACATGAAAAGGCAGCTCTATCGGTTCCAGATGAAAATGGGGATTATCATAGATGAACAGCTAAAAGAGTTCACTAAGCTATTAGTGGATTTGCTAAATCTGGATGAAACTATGGATGATGAAGGCAAGGCTCTGCTTTTGTTGAACTCATTACCGAATGAGTTTGAAAATTTCATCATGACACTGATTCATGGGAAAGATGCCTGGAAATATAAGGAGGTGACTGCAGCCCTTTGAACTATGAGTTCCAGAGAAGGGATAAAGAGTCTATCAAATCTGATATGACAGGCTCTTAACTCCAAAGAGGAAGGCCAGAAAAGAAGAAGCAATGGCTAAAGAATAATATTGATTCCCAGAAGGGAGGAAAGCCCAGAGATCGTAGCATTGGGCACAATCAATGCTCATTTTGTTTGGAGATAGGAAACTGGAAGAAGGATTGCCCAAAGTTGAAAAGAACAGCAACAGATTGATGGATCTTCCCAACCAAAAGCCAATGTGATTCAGAATGTGGTGGAGTGTTCAGACTCAGAGGTATCTCTTGTTACTGTTTCCATGGGACTAATAACTGACAACTCCAGTTGGACTATGGATACAAGTGCGACTTATCATATTTGCTCCCAGAAGGACTTCTTTTGTTCGTATAGAGAAACAGACAGTGGTGCAGTCACGATGGGGAATGATGTCACATGCCGGATTGTGAGAGTTGGAAGTGTGTTGATTAGGACACATGCAAGGATAGTTCAAGAACTAAAAAAAGGCAGATATGCACCAGAGATCAAGAAAAATCTTTTGTTTATTGGAGTCATAGAAGCGAAGGGCTTTACGATGGTGATTGAGGCAGGGGTCCTAAAGATTAGCAAGAGTGCAATGAATTACTTGAGAGGAGCCAGACAATTGAATCTTTACTATCTTTAGGGAAGTATAATGACAGGTCCAGTAGCTATGGAAGAAGATTTAGATGATGCCATGACACTGTGGTATATGAAGTTGTTACATGCAGGAGAGTCTTCACTGAGAGCATTGGAGAGAGATGAGCTCATAAAAGGCATAACTTCTTGCAAATTGCAATTTTGTGAACATTGTATCTTTCTTTGGCAAGAAAACACGCAAACTTTTTGGTGTTAGCCTCCACAACACCAAAGGTATACTTGAGTACATACACACGGATGTTTGAGAACCACATGATGCTTCCCATCACGACATAACTATTGATACCATACCTGCCGTTGGAGACCATTTTAGTGAGATAATGATACTGGTGGTGAGGCTCCTATTTAGGAGTCAATTGCAAAGAATATAACTCAACAACAAATTGAGAGGCCGGCTTGGATGGGAGACTATGTCACCTATGCTTTGTCAGTGGCAGAGGATGAGGTTCCCTCTCACTTCAAGGAAGCAGTGACGGGCTCAGATACAATTTTATGGAAGAGAGCCATGGATGAAGAGATAGACTCTCTTCATAAAAACAGTGTATGGAGGTTGGAGAAACTCCCTCCATGAAGAAATGATATTGGTTGCAAGTGGGTGTATACAAAGGAGGGATCTCAAGGAGCTGAGATGCGCTACAAGGCTAGATTGGTGGCCAAAGGCTTTGCTCAGAAAGAAGGGATCGATTATGATGATGTATTTTCTCCGATCGTCAAACACTCATCAATCCATGTACTTTTGGATTTGGTGGCACAATTTGATTTGTTATTTGAGCAACTCAACGTTAAAATTGCATTCTTACATGGAGAACTGGAAGAAGATATCTATATGTTGCAGCCTCCAGAGTTCAAGGAGATAAGCAAGGAAGACTTGGTGTATAAATTGAACAAGTCTTTGTACGGTCTGAAGCAGTCATCACGATAGTGGTTTAGGAAATTCGATCAGTTTATGCAGAAGGAGGGATACACTCGGAGTTAGTACGATTGTTGTGTATTCTTCAAGAAATTGCCTCAGGGAAACTTTATCTACCTGCTTCTATATGTGGATGGCATGCTAGTTGCTACATCGGCTCAGTCAGAAATGGACTGCATGAAGCATCAATTAGCTCAAAATTTTGAGATGGAGGAGTTAGGAAAATCGAAGATCCTTGGGATGGAGATCTGCAGGGACAAGAAGGCAGGAAAACTTTAGCTTACTTAGCAGGGGTATTTGGATAAGGTGCTGAAAAGGTTTCGAGTGAATGACTTTACGAAGTCGGTAAGTATTCCTTTGACATCAAACTTTTGCTTATCTATAGAGTTGTGCCCAAAGATAGATGCTGAAAAAGATCAGATGCACTCAGTGCTGTATACGAGTAGTCGGGAGCTTGATGTATGACATGGTGTGTACGAAATCAGACTTGACACATTCAATTTGAGTTGTGAGCAGGTATATGCATAATTCGGGGAAGTTTCAATGGCAAGCAGTTATGGGTATATATCGATATTTGATGAATTCAGTAGGTGTAGGTTTAATTTTTCAGAAGCAATCATCAATGGCAGATTTGTGTGTCGGTTATGTGGATTTCAACTATGTTGGAGATCTGGATAGGAGATGATCAACTACTAGCTATGTATTCAAACGTTAGCAGGAGGTTCGGTTGGGTGGAGATCTACACTACAGCTTACGGTTGCCCGACCTTCTACAGAAGCTGAATATATGTAGTAACAGAAGCATTTAAAGAGGCCATGTGGATGAGATGGCTATTGAAGTGTTTGAGAGTGCAGCAGGAGAAGGTGGTAGTGCATTATGATAGCCAGAGCGCTATATTTTTTGCTATAAACTCAGTCTGTCATGCTCGTACAAAGCACATAGATGTGTGACATCATTTTGTTTGGGATATCATTGAAGATGAAGAGATCTTACTGAAGAAGATTGACACTAAAGAAAACCTGACAAATACATTTGCAAAAGTGCTCATTGTTCAGAAATTCATCTATTGTAAAACTTTTAAGAGCGCGTTGAGGACAACTTTTATATGGCCCATATGAGATTTGAGGTGGAGAATTGTTGTTTTTATAAGGAGCTAGTTAGGGGCTTGTGCGCCTAGGCGCCCCATTGACAGAACAGCGGGCGCTCAGGCGCGCCCAAGCGCCTGCCAGACAGAAACCTAGGCGCTCAGGTGCCCGCTAGACAAAAGCCTGGGCACCCACGTGCCCGTGAAGCAGTAGTCACGAGACCTGCGCGCTCAGTCACCCGCATATTTACAAGCCCAATTTGAGGGGCCTATAAAATTATTTTTAACCCTTTATTAGGGTTGATCCTAATTTTTTTGCTATTGTGTCTGTGGTGGCTGATCTTGGAGGTGGCTAGAGTTCCATTGAGGCTTTGGTAAGAATATTTCTAAGCCCTAGAATTTGTAATCTCAGCTCCTATAGCAAAAGATTCTGTTCTCCTCTCCCCGTGGACGTAGATGTCCGCACCGAACCACATAAATCTTGTCTTATGCTGTGATTTGTCCTTGTTTGTAGTTTTTTTTTTGCTTTATTGTGTGATGTGCTCAACAAATACACGTTTGTTCCGTATTTGCCAAACCCCTTTGTTTCCAACACTTATAGGCTTATTATTTTGAAAATTAACTTTCAATTCACCCGGGTATCAGAGTCCGATTAAACATTTCTTGACCTCCAAACACATGCTTGCTTATCTCCTAATTTTACCGCAAACATTAAATTTGGACTCCACACGTCTCAGCATGCCAATGGAAGTAGGCTTATGCCAGAATTGAGATATTTGCAAGTAAAGCTAAATAGAAAAAAATTTAAGAAAGAAATAAAGGTATTTATCTTTCTTAAAGACGCTGAACGTGTAAGCTGTTCAAGCTCATCTAATCATGCTCAGAGTGCCACAATAAAGTATCTTTTGCTTGGGCAGCTCTTAAATGCTCAAGTGATGATTGATAATCCTTGTTCCAAAGAGCAAGTTTCTCTTCAAGTTTCCAAAACTGGGAAGATATCATGAAGTAGCCGGCCTCTGTTGCTGCTACTCTTTGATGTGCCTCAGTACGATGCCTCCACAGAATGTAGGAGTTGAACCTCACTTGATATGCCATGCCCTCAAGCTGTGTCATGGTGATCCTATCTTGATGAACTCCCAAAAGCTTGAGACTAGAATCTTAGTTCTTTGAAATATTGCTATGAGGTTGATTAAAAAGCTAGCATGAGTTTCAGCATCAATTTTCAAGCTCTTGATGGATTGATGAAATTGAGCCAATTTGAATGACATGCCCTATGTAGTAATTCCCATGTCTAAAGTTTGCTGCTTTAAGCCTCGCACTACAACGCAGCTCAGTAGGTGATCAGTCGGAGTAATGAAATGGAGCATGGTAAGCAACTCATGGATATCAAAAGACAAAAGAAAAGGTTGCAATGTGTGCATAACTCTACAAAGTGCACTAAAAGTCATTCTATTGATGATCCCATGCGAAATGCATGTATAAAAACACGTCTCATATTTTCAGGAAAGCACAGAACAATGAAGTTATATATATATGTGTTAATTCTACATAAAAAATTATTAATCAATAAATGATTAAAGCATTAATAACCTAATAAGATATTTTGAAAATATATTGAAAAGAGTCTTGCGGTTAGAGAGCTAATGAATTCTATCCCATTTGAGCAACTAACTATGTGTAGAATATTGGTAGTGCAAGTAGAACTTGTCCTGAAGACCAGGTCTGAACTCTACATTTAGGACATCATCTCCCTCATCATGAAAAAAACTGTCATATCATCACTGGAAGATGTTGAACGATCCACAATTACTAAAATGAAGGTGATGTTATAAACAATTATTGATTCTACAACGGGAAAAATTAAGTAAAACATAGCAATGGTACCTTTAGTGTCAGGAGGAGAATCAACAAGTGCTTAAGCAGAAGTTGGATCATCGTAGGGCATTTTTAGTCCAGATGATCCAAATCATAGTAAAATCAGAATGGTGAAGACAGTTCCAATCACTCTAAATTAGACTGACTTACATCTAGGTGAGTCTTACAACCGATAGAAAAGTCAGCGTATGTGACATTGAATATGATATGGAGACCAGTATCATTGTAAGAATATAAATTCATTTATACACAGTATGTAAAACTTTTATTAAATAATAATAATAGTAAAAATAATAATAAAATGCATATATATCTTCATTGTGGGATGAAAAGAAGTTTGCCAAGTTCTATTTTCTATGATAAAGGACTCGATTCAACATAATACAAGTATGATATAAAGTGTGAGAAGGCTGATTATGAATCCTTGCACTCATCTTAATGAAGGAGGAGAATATGTCAGATCAAACAGAGACATAAATGTTTAATCCTAATGAAGACTGCCATAGGAACAATGTGGAATTGAGAACTCACTTCTAAACAAAAAAGAAAGGGCCAAGTCATCGAGGCAATCTTCAAATAAACTCAGAAAAAGAGAGCATAAATGCATAAAATTATCCACTCCATAAATCAAGTGGAGACAGTTCAAAGGAGTATCTTGTGTGAACTTATAAACAAATCACTCTGTTGGATTATATCCTTTCAAGGTCACCGAATCATGTTTTCTTTAGCATAATGACCCTGTTTTGATGTTAATAAGGTATTCTGCAATTAACATATAAATTGGTCTAGAGAAAAGTGAAGGTTTACTCCCCTTGTCAACTAAATTCGTAAGAATGATCTCCATACTGTAAGGTAGTAAAAGCATGAACAACTCAGCCTAGAGGTGATCTGTGGAGCCCTGCAATAAACTGAGTCACAAATTGAAAAAAGTTAAGGTAATTAAGCTTTATTAAGATTTGTCCATTGATCTTGAGGTGCCACATGTATGGCTGTGATGTGTGAAAAGTACTTATAACTCTCAAGACAACTAAAAGAATCAATAATGTGAATAAATATCATCATTACAAGAAATGTTATGGGGCCTCTAAATCTTAAGGATGCAATCTAGGAAATGAACTGACTTGTTCTAATCCGCATAACTGAGCTAGAATGAGCATAACTAAAGAAAACTCCTGGCCCCAAGCAATTAGACTTGTGATGACCCATGCTAGATTGGTAATAATCAAACTAACATCGGATGCATCTTTCCGCAAGATCATATTGGCAGTTAGGTAAAATAGCAGTTAAACAAACATTCAAGCCATTCATAAAAGAAACGACATTCATTCAATTTAAAATAAAAATAGCATCCATAATTTATTACATGAAATTCAATATACATCAAATTATTAATCCTGGAAGGGGCAATTATTTTCTCGCGCTACGCCTCTAGATTATATCAACCGCCTCCAACTGTATCTGGTCTGGCACTATAAAAATAATGCCTTAGTGCGCATTTTAAATACAAAGGATATTAAAAATATACTTAAAGCATAACGGAAGGCAAAGAAAAAATGAGATAACATTTGCAGGGAAATACAGTGTGTTTCAAATAAAAGATAATCAGGTCACCTGCAACAATAAATGTTTTGTTCACATGCCAAATGTCAAAAGGAAAAGCAATAATTACGTAAAAATTTATATTTATGTTTATGTCTATGATATTATGAAGCAATAATAGCAGTTCTATTGGGCAAAGTCAGAACCATGAGGCTGGGTTCATATGCATTTAAGCATAAACCTTCACATGGACCCACTTAAGGGTCTCAGATGGCAACGTGCATTTAAGCACCCTTCACCTGTGCCTCCCTCAAAGGCTCCAGATGGTACCCTTATAGCTTCCGAGGACTAGCCCCATCCCTAACCTAATCATGCTCCGTTTCGGAACCCTTCTTGCAACATTCACAAGACACATAAACATCATTCAATTTCTCTTACATCATTACTAGTAAGAATAGCATATCAAGTAGTAATAAGCTCAAAGCGATGCATAAGCGGTAATTGAAAGTAAAAGCATATAAAGTAATATCCAGTGTACCTTTGTGTAGAAATAAGCGAATCACACGAAACTCTGATGTGGTACTAAAAGACTCGATGTGTTTGCAAAAGTTATGTTTTGTGATATTATTAGTTTGTTGACAATGCTTGTCTTTATTATTAAAACATATATGATCCTTTCTAAATTATTTTTTGATTAGTTTATAGTTCTCCCAATATTTTATATCCTCTTAAGACTTTAAGACCTAGGTTAGGAACTATGAATTTCAAAAGATCAATCATATACTTGACCAATTTAAATAATGAAATACTTAAAGAAATCAAGCGAGCAGGTTAAATTGTAGACCATAATAGATAGATTATTTGATTAGATAAAGTCATTATAAGATTAATCTATAAGGTAATGATGATGTCTAGACAATGCTGATTATATTCATAAGTTTGTTTATTTTAACGACCTCGAAACCCAACGAATTGTTCAATCACTTGAAAGGATCAATCCGTTCTTGGCAACGGCTAATATATATTATTATAACCAATCTCCTTAGTATGGCAAACAACAAAGATAAGAAAATATCATTAGTTGTCTCAAGATATTCTTTTAATCATGGATTTAATAAGGGAAGGTTTAATAAGATTAAATATATAGTTGTAAGTGAAATCTAAAATAGCTAAGCTTTCACTTATTTAAGCATATACGAGTTTAATCCTATCAAATTTTATTTCTTAAATCTTCTAATAACATGATTTGATAAATAAACTAAAATTAGGATTAGACATCTAGGGTTTGCTATTAATGCATGCTAATAGATTAATTGAATTATTCTACTCATAAAGAAAATATTGTAACATAAAACTTGAAATCAAATTAATTTATTCTATCATAATTTATTTATTAATATTATTATTATGATTATTATTGTTATTATATATATACCTATAAATATATATATATATATTCATATATATATATATAAGTACTTGTATGTTATTTTGTTAAGAGGATCGGCAAAGGGGTCTTTACCTTACGATCCGAGCAGGCGATTCAAGCGGACGATCCGAGCAGGTGAGTCGAGCGGCACGGATTGGATCGAAGAAGAAGTCGAGCGGAAAGGTTCGGTTCGAGCTCAAGGGAGGAGTTGACGTAGAGGCAGAGGTCGTGCGCAACGAGCTCTTGACGTCGTCTCTTGGCGTACGATCGGATGGAGGGTTGAGCGGCTCTGACTGCTGGACACGGCTCAGGTATGCTTCTTACGAAAGGGAGGGAGAGGCGAGAGGAGGTTGTGAGGAGTCGAGGGTCTTCTGGCGCTTTTATAAGGCGTGCGTACGTAACGCACATCCGCTCCTTGCGGCGTGGGGTACGGACCGGGCTCAACTATGGCTCCTTAACTGTCGGTTCTTTTTAAGCGTTACTCGCAAGAAGGTCATTACTACCGACGAAAAAGACTCGGCTGTTTCAATTGATTTATGGCTTAAAGAGGTAAGTTATGCTTAACCAAATTGAGTATGAGTTAATGATAGTCTTAATTTCTATTTTTCATTTTGAAAAACTTCCTGAAAAGTTATTTTAGCGGGAGATTTTAACGGTAACTGAAATTGCGGGAGATTTAGCGAATCGGAAATTTTAATGTTGCTTTATTAATGACCTAGGGTCATTACAAGACTAGCCATCAAGCGTTAACAAGATGAAGATAATATTTTATATATAGAGGACTAAATAGCACAATCTGTTAGACTTTACAACATCAATACCTTGAGTCAATATGAAGCATACCTCAATGTTTAAAGTAGACTTTAATAGGTTTCTTAGAGAGCTTTTGATCGTATAGACTATCCACGCTGAATGGATGCTAAAGATGTGTAGACTGATTCATATGCTAATCTTGGTACCAACAACTCTCAACCCAAGTGTCCAGTTATACAATTGCACGACGACCACTTATCCGCATAATTTCTTTGTGAGACACTGGAAAAGTGATACAGCTTTATGGAGACCCTAGATATGCATACTCTTCTCACTTTTAATGAAGATGTTAAAAGAGCTCTTATTTTGGAGAAATACACTCATCATAGGATGGGCTGTAGACAAGTAGGACATGAATAACTAAGCTATCCCAGGGCATAATGGTTATCTAATAAGGATTGATATAACAAATGTTAGAGCCATTGTCCCAACTCTTTGTATTACATCAAACCAATTAATGAGATAGTTGGTTGTAGGCAAATAAGGACATAAATTCCATGATAAAGTCCACCTTGTCTAAGCACCACTTGATATTCCTTTAGCATATATCAATCCCAAATAACCACTCACCATTCAAAACATACTCCCAACAAAGAGTTAAGACTCCATTCATTCTCCTCATAATGCAATATTTTATAGCTAAGAAGTCTTATAACATAAATACTCTCCGCAGTATCTGTCATCAGTTGAAGAATGTTCTGATGCCTATAATACAAGTTATTGTCAATCATTTCCAAGATGTTAGGCTCTCTATTCAAAGCCTTAGCTCTGCGTTCTAGTTGGTAGAGTGTAGATCTAAAGAAATATCTGCTAAGTATGGATATCAAGTAAAATTTACATCTTAGACATCTTTGCTTATTCGCATCTCCTAATGCCAATCCAAAAGATATAGCCTTACAACTAGTGTAAAGGAATTACGTCTCTTAATCTCCTCTCATTTCTACTTTGAAGGTCTTAGGCATGTGGTTGTGTCCACTAAAAATTTCATGTACAACAAAATTAATATTATTAATATTTACTGATAATAATAATAAGAATAACAATTAAATAAAATACAACATGTGCAACTCTTTTGCACAAGACAACCAATGTCACGATCATTGTGCATGACTCAGGACTCGTGCAACTACAATGTATCGTGGCCAAGGTCATGATCTTTGTGTGCAACTCGGGTTGAGTGCACCCAAGACAATCGTGAAATAGAGTCACTCGAGATTCATTGTAACTGTTAGCGTAATCCTAGTATGAAATCTTGCTTCTTGCATAAAATTGATGCATGCAATTGCTCAACTGTATTTGTACATAAAAAGAATAAGTTACATTGGTCCTTGCAACTAATCGCAGTTGCTTGCGACCTTCATTCTACAATTCAGAGGAGTCGTGTGTGCTTATAGAGATCACAGGGTTTAGTTCTTATAACTTAGTATAATTGAGTGCCTCCCCATCCCCTCTTTGATAAATTTTCATTTGCTCTCTTCACTGCACAATTCAAGTCCTTTGAGGCCGAAGATAAGACTCTGCCTGAGCAACAAGTAGAAGACCCTCATTCCAATCCTTTTTGAGCAAGAAAACATTACATAAATATTTTTGTAATCAAGAATAGTTATGCAGATTAGTATGCACAAATCTTCTTATAAAATCTATATTTATGTCTAAGCAATCATGATAATTATTTAAAGATCTCTTCCTCTCATTTCTCTTCAAGCTGGCTAGTACATAAATCCCCTTCGTTGATCTTTGATCAGTTGCAAAGGATTAATTTCAAAACAATTTTGAAATGGCGTTATGTTTCCAAAATTGTTTTGAAAATTTTAGACAAACACATAACTTATCATTTTGTTGTTGAACTATCAAATAAAATATGATTAAATAATAAAATAATAATAATTTATTTATTTAATTAAATTGAACATGTTAGTTATATATTAATTTGTACTTGGCTTGAGAGCTTTCAAGTTCATTTGAGATAAAATTCAAGTGTTATTTGTGAAAATAATTATGAATGCATATCATTATCATAGTATGAGTCGATAGGATATTGAGCAAATATGTTTGTATCAAGGTTTCATTTGAATGGAGTGTTCATTATCATAAGTATTAGTTCTTTTGATTAAAATATGGTGCGATGATTATAATGATATTTTTATTATTTAAAAAATCAAAAATTTAGTGCATTATTCAAGTGCAAAATTCTCAAAGATTACATTTCAAAATATAACCTCTCAAAGTATTGTATATGACTCTTAAGTTTACATATCTCAAAGCATATGTTGCTCAAATCTCACATCTAAAAGTTTGTCAAATCCTCAAGTTCGCAAAGCTTTTTTTTATCCTTCTGCCATAAGCTACCACCTACATACAAGTAATGAATTTCCATAAATATAATAATTACATGAATGAACAACGATAAAAGTAATTTATGGCAAACTATGTTCAATCAAAAGCAAAAATACTCCACCTCCAAAAATTTTTTACTCATCAATTTGGGTATCATCCGATTATAACTTTTTCACTCATCATTTTCCTTGAAGCATTTTAAACTAAGCCTTACTTGTTAAATGAAAGAGAAATTTATATAAAATCTAGTGCTATTTAATTTATAATAAAACTTAGTGCTATTAAATTTATGATATTTAATAAAAGCTTATAAAATAATTTATTATTCTATATTAAATTTTCTCATCCATAAATGTATTTCTTGATCAATATCCTTTTGCATTTCACTGATGTCATATCTTTAGTTTTCTTATTTCTTAATTTGGATAGCTTGTATGCATGTCTCATCTCTTGATCAGATTCTAGTTTCTTGTATCCCTCAAAAGCCACAGTTTTAGCATCAATTATTATTTTTTGTATTTTTTTATTTCTTATTATTTGTACAGCTAAGCCACTTTTTATAATAACTATTTTTTTTCTTCACTTTGGTTCTTTCTCTAAGCATTTTTAGTTTTAGGGGCTATCTTTCTCTTGATTCTGCAAGTATACATTCAGCCACCTTATGGATATAATTCACTATCATTTAGCACATAAGATTAGCTCTTACTGAATATCTTACTATGAAAAGTTTGAAACTCAACTTCCGAATTTATCTCTATCTTCATTTTATTGATTTATCTATCCAGTCTTTGAACAAAAATAAATTAATTATTTCTTTCCTACTTTTTCTTAAGTCTAGATCAATAACCAATGTTGGGTTATCAAACTTCTTCCAAAATAATTTTAAAATTATATTAACATAATAGATCTCTTTTCTTTAAGAGAACATAATTAATATATTATAAAAACGTCATTAATTTAAGTTATAGTATGCTATTCTCTTTACTCATGTAACATATTGGCAATATAAACTAGTAAAATAAATCAAATTCAAAGATCATTATTTCTTCTATTTCAATTTCACAAAATTTTAAACTATTATAGATATTATCAAAATTTATAGTCACTTATCGAATTTACATGTTTATATTTGCATTGATAAATAATATTTTTTTCTTAAGGTATTTTTTGAGCTATTACAAATACTATATTTTATATTCTCATTCAATTTTATCTGAAAAACATAAACACCTAAAATATCAGTATGCACCTTTTCTAATATTACTCTTACTAAGCATACTTAACTGCATAGTTTTGTTAGGTTGTAATGCTCTAATGCTTGTATGTCACACATGTTGAGTTTTTAAAGTATATAAAAAATCAAAATTTATGACGGCATTTAAATAGAATAAAATTATGGAAGATTTATAATACAATCAAGTTCATGTATATGAAATTTAATTGAATTTAAATCGTTGTGATAAACCAAATGATTTTTGTGCTAATATTTGGGGAGGAAAGGAAATCATTATTTCAACAATACTGATCTTTTCATATGTGCAATTATTTCAAAAGTTATAATTTTGACATCAAAGATGACATTAAGGTCTACCGCGATATTCAAATAGATCACGAAGATCTTAATAAATACTTGCGTCAACAGTCTGGTTCAGAGGTTTTGGGATGCAAGAATGAAGGTTGAATGGTGAAAGAAAATGACTTTAGTTCTCTTTTAAAATTCCTCATTTATTATTTTGAGACAGCTAAATCAAACGAGTGACATTGTATAAAAATTGTCCCTAAAACTCAAATTCTTTCATATAGCATTGAAATAAAATCTTACCATGTACTCAAATAAAAGAGTGCTACAACTCCAAGCAACAAAAATGGAGATATCGTGGTTACTTTATTGGATACCGTACATGTTTTGTAATGTACAACTTAAAACAAAAATAATGCTTGTGCTGAGATCATAGAAGTTGTTTACTATTGTAGCAAATATGGTAATATTCTTGTTTAGCTCAAATATCTGAAGTTTTTTGCTTTTCAAAACTTTTATCCTTCAGAAGGTACATTTCTCATTTTGAATACACCTGCTATCCTAAATTCAAGTTTTTTCCAATTATTGATATGCAATATCGTAAAAGATATTGCAAGCATTATGTCTTTTTAGCCAAATCAGAATATTTTATGATTTAGAAGTAATTTTAAACTTGTTCAACACAAAATTGGTACAGGTTTTCTAGTTTTTTTTTTTAACACCACAGAATTTATAAATGGAAAATTTGTAATTGTGAGTTATATCTTGATGTTCTACGTGTCAGCTTTAGAAACTTCAGGGTTAGTTCGTTATTGATATTTATAAAAAAGGTTTTAAATTTCTGAATTAATTAAGTGATCTAGTATCATACATCGCTGATAAACATTTTGCTTGATGCAGTGAGACTTGCGCCTGAAGAGGATTCTCTAAAACTGACTGGGTTTGAACATAATGCAGTAACATGTGTTGGGATGAAAACAAACATTCCGGTAATCAAACACTCTATATGATAGAAAACTTTTTTTTTCATCCTTGTTGAGGTTAAGCGCCATCAGGATTTTATTATGATATTTTTTGTTGACATGCAGACATCCAATGCATACTAGAAAGGCAAATCTAATGGTGTATGACATAATCCAAGAGAGCGTGTTTTAAAATTTTGAAAAGTTTATGGACAATTAAAATAAGTTCAATAAGATTTAAAGTTGGATAAATAGAGAAAGTATGCAAATAAAAATGTGGAAAATAAGTAGGCTATGAAATAAAATTAATGTAAACCAATTTATATCCGTTCAGTCAAGAATGGGTTAAATGGACCCTCCAAAGCTCACTTTGTGGTGCCTTTTAAAACTCTTATTTGCGACTGCAAGCAATAATGTCTTTTTTTCAGGTAGAAGTACAACTGTTTTCGCAAGGTGGAAGACCAATTGCTATTTAGCACAATTCGTCAAGTTGAGAAAAAAAAAATAGCACTCATGTCTTGAATTGAAACTTAGAGCTTTTGCAAGAATTTTAAGAGCATAGAAAAATTTTTGAACTCATTATTAACTTCTAAAGGCTATTATTGGGGGCATTTATAACTTTAATACTCGCTTAACATCACCTAAAATTTTCTTGAGAGGATTATCTAGTGAATAATTATGATTGTCAGACAATCTCTGATTTCTATCGTTGTTTGTCATTATTTTCTAGCCACAGTACTGGACTACGATTGCCTAGTGGATCATCACATTTTCTTGAGAATTTTTTTTTTCATATTCAGCTTTAATAATCGTTCTAAGTCTTCTTTAGTTGGCTAGGATTTGCCCGCTGAATGAAAAATTTATATTTAGTCTTAATTAGCTATTATGAATCAGTTGTTGCTTGCTGAGTAGGATTCGCCTAATGAAGCCCCATTCATTCGCTCAATGCTTATTGTTATAAGTTTCAAGTTGCTAATTAATTTATTAATCCATTTGCATACCAAACTATAGTCCTTGCCTAAGTCTCAAGAAATTTTCTTGCATTCTTTTTTAATGCAAATAAAAGCAAAAACAATGCTAAAATAGTGTCTTATTATTTGTTCTTGTTGTTTTAATATCAAATAGTCGAGCAAAACCTTAACTGCAAAATAACACTTAATATCACTAGGTGGGGTTAGCTACATGAATACTTTGAATCCTTTGTTTCCTGTGCCACTCCTTAAGTTTCAAATAAAGAAAATCATTTTTAATGGTTTCTTACACTATCATTTTTGGTCGACCCCTTCCTCATTTAAAATGAGCAAATTTATGTACTCAAATTTTCTTAACAAGGGCATTGGACGGTTGTGCTTAATATTCTCGAACCATCTAATACAGCATTTTCTAATCTTATATACTTTGGAGCCACTCCAACCTTGCTACAGATAAACTCATTTCTCATTCTACCCTTACAAGTACACCCACTCATCCATTTTGGCTTCTTCATCCATTTCAGCCCCATTTAATATAGTCGGTTCTATTTTACAAAAATTTTATTCAAATATGAGTGGCATTTTCTAATTGTCCAGCACTCAAAAAACACTCCTTCCAACCAGCCTAGATCTTATTAATCACATCCCTCTCTATTTCACTATTATTTTGAGCAAGTAAATTTAGATATCTGAATCTTTCACTCTTCTTAATCACAAGGTCTTCAATAGTTTTATCTTTCAAAATAAAGCTTCTATTATGATTAAACATACACTTTATATGTTCTATTTAAAATATATTAAAATGAATTCCTTAGATTCTAAAATAGTTTTTCATAATTTAAGTTTTGCATTAGCTTTATACCTAGTCTTTTCAATTAATAGAATATTATGTGCAAATAACATATATCAATCAACTTCTTGAATGTGTTTTGTAAGAACATCTTCAATTAAAGCAAAAAATGATATGGATTGAGAGTATAACCTTGTTGTAATCCTTATTAATAGAAAAATTATTATACAAGGCACCTTGTGATCGAACCATATTACAATCTCATTATGCATATCTTTAATTGTTGAGGATTGTTGTCACAACAAATATACATGCTGCGAAATGCAACACCACGAGAGCACAAAAATTTAACATGAAAAACCCTAAATAAAGTAAAAATCATGTAGTCGATATCACAAAAAGTTCCACTATTTAGGAGAGGGTGTTATTTTTTATAATTTTCATTCCACTACCATTAATTGCTTTTGTGAACACAAATCCCATAGCTCACCATGGGTTTATATAGACCCAAACCCAAATTTTTCCACGTGCTTGGGATCATGACAATGATTGCACATGTGTCTCGAGTCAACCTGCAGCCACCTCGCCGTGTATGCATGTCTGGACTTGAGCCTTCTACTCTGCCATTAGTACCTGGACTTGGCGCATTCAATCTGGTAGGCCTTTGCATGCTTGGGAGCAGGTTTGGGTGCTTCTAGGTGCACAACAATTCTCGCATCATAACAGTTGCGCGCATCCACATCCAACCTGTCGGTGCATGCTCATATGGGCTCGCTCTAATCAAGTTTGGGAAATCTTCTGATTAATTTATCAACGACTATTTCATAGGGCACTCCTTACTTTTCCTTGCATTTGGGTGCCCTTCTTCACCGTTGAAACAGAGAGGCCGACGGTTGAGCGCGCTTAGGATTTCTAAAACTTCTACGCACTATGGTGCATCTTCAAGAGCTTGGGCGCATCTCAAAAGGCGAATGGGTGCACTTAAGCGCCCACTCTTCTGGCTCGTGTCTCAAAAGACGTTTGGGCACATTTAAGCTTCCGCTCTTCTGGCTCACGCCTCAAAAAATGCTTGGGCGCGCTTAAGCGCCCGCTCTTTTGGCTCGCGTCTCAAAAGACGCTTGGCCGCGCTTAAGCTCCCGCTATTCTGGCTGGCATCTCAAAAGATGCTTGGGCACTCTTAAGCGTCCGCTATTCTGGTTTAGTGGTGGCTTGGTCGCCTAGGCCATTTTAGCATTGCGCCCATGGCTGCATGGAGTGCTTGGGCACATCTCACTCTCGCCCCTAGGCACACCAACAAAAATTGGGTGGGCTGGACTTATCAAGGATCTCACTCCAGTACACCCAACAGGTATTTGTAGATCTGCTCTCCTCCAGCATTCGTCCAATTTCTCTTGGTTATGCTATTGATTAGCATATCTGACTCATTTTGGCAGATGTGTACCTTATATAGCCGCATCAATTTTTCTCTCCAACACGTTTTGGATTCAGTGGTACTTAACTTCAATGTGTTTTAATCTGGAATGGAATACGGAATTCTTTGATAGATGTATAACACTGTGATTGCCACTATTTATCACGTAATTCTTTTGCTTTAAGCCCAACTCCTCCATAAAAGATATCATCTATAGCAGCTGCTTGCAGACTTCAATGGTTGTAATATACTCGGCCTCTGTAATCGATAAGGTGACACACTTCTTCAGCTTAGATTCCCATGACACTACTCCCCCAAAAAGTTAATTATAAAGCCTAAAATTAACTTCTTAGAGTCAACATCACTTGCTATATCATAGTCTTTGAATCTAACAAGTGCTGGATCACTATCTCCAAAGTATAGTCGCTTGTCAGATGTGTTTATTAGGTAGTGTATAATCTACTTCACTGACTCCCAGTGAGCTCTTTCAGGACTGGAGAGAAATTTGCTCACCAATCCGATATCATATGCTATGTCTGGCCTCGTGCAGATTATAGCGTACATCAAACTGCCAACAACTAAAGCATACGGAATGTGTTTATCTCTGTTATATCCCTTTCACTTGAAGGACACTGCATTGTTGTTAGTTTGAGATGTCAGCCTAGAGATGTGCCCACTGCTTTGGCATTACTCATGTTGAATCTGTCGAGTACATTCACTATGTAGTCCTCCTGCATCAACTATAGCTTCTTTCGGCTCCAATCTCGAGTTATTTTTATATCAAAGATTTGCTTTGAAGGTCCCAAGTTTTCTGTAGCAAAAGTTTGGGACAGCTGCTTCTTCACGTATTATTAGCATGTCATCCACGTATCAAAATAAAATAACAAAATCTATTTGAGTATTTTCTTATGAACATGGAATGGTCAGATGTTTCCATGTTGTACCTCTGATTCAACATAAATGAGTCAAACCTTTTGTCTTGGAGCTTATTTCAGTCCGTACAAGTTTTTTTATTGTCTGCACATTATCTTCCTTACTTTTGACATTGTATCCATTTGGTTGCTCTATGTAAATCTTTTCTAAATATCCATGAAGGAATGCAATCTTGACATCCAACTGCACCACCCCCAAATTGTAGCTCTCCGCCAATGCTAGTGCGACAACGATGGAAAAAATCTTCACAATAGGAGAGAATATCTCCCCAAAATCGATCCCCATTCCTGCTCAAAGTCCTTCATGACCAATCTGTCATTGTAGTGCAATCCTCCTTCGTTTCACCTTTAGACCTATAAATCCAAATGTATTTAGGACTTTCTTTCTAGGTGGCACCTTTATCAGTCTGTAGATCTAATTCTCCACGTGACTGCATCTCTTACTGTATAGCTTTTTGGTCATTCTACTTTCTGTTTCACTAAAATTGCTTCCTAAAGTGTCTCCGGCTCATCTGCATTTGTAATATATAGTCAACACATACTTCTTTGAAGAATATATGGTAGAAGGTCTCCTCTCCTTTGTGAACCTACTATGCTCAAGTTCTTCAAATTCAAGTTCTGCATTGCTTCTGCCGGTTCAGCAGCTGCTTTTGCTTTTTTATCTCCCCCTTGATTGGGGATCTCTATCTAAACAGGTTGGATTTAGATCAGTAAGATCTTCTTCAGGCTGAACCTTTTTCTTTTTCTGAACTCTATCAATGTTTCTCAACTCTATCAATGTTGTGGATGTTTTGATCCTCCAAATAAATAGCATCCCTGCTTCTTGCAACCTTTTTCAAAATGGAGTCATAAAACTTATAACTAAAGATATTCAAATCCTACTCAATAAAGACACTATCTCATCTTGGTATCTAATTTGAATTTCTTATCTTTTTGGGTACGTGCCCATATGCTTTTCGTCCAAAAACCTTAAGATGTTATAGCTGGCTTCTTTTCATTCCCAAACTTGATTGGGGGCACCAAAATCAAGTAGAATCGATGTGGAGAGATTCAGAACATTGACTGCAGTGGTCACTGTCTCCCCCCAACTGAGAATATGATAATATGCATTGCACACTTTCCCCCAAAATATGGTTCATGCGCTCTGCCAACCCATTTAGATGTGGAGCTTAGATGGGTCCTTTGATGATATATTCCATTTGTTTTGCAATAATCATCCAATTTCTCACACAATTCTCCCCCATTATTTGTTCTAATACATTTTAGTTTCACTCCACTTTCCCTTTCCACCTTTATATGAAATCATTAATGATCTCTCAGAATTGGTTTTTTAGACCTCAACATATAGACTCAAGTTTTCTACTATAATCATCACTAAATGTTACAAAATAAGAAGGCCTCCAAAGTTGTGGTCCTCATTGTGGTGACTCGGTGTTCGGATTAGCTATCTTGCCCTAACACTAGATGTCACTGTAGTACTTAATAATGAACTAGTATATACTAATCCACTATTAAACACTACTACAAGCAATGATCTATAAGTAAGAGAAAACATAGATGCATTCTAAGTAATGTTAATAAGGCATTTATTCCATTACAAATCATTTAGAATAAAATAAAAGGAAATATTCAAATTAGAGTCTAATAAATATTATAAACTTAAATTATTACATTAAATGTTTATAAATAGATAAAATTCACCGTCCTTACATGATAAATAATGGAGTAAAAAGGGGCTCTATAGGTCTTCAAATTTGTCCCTGGAAATTCAGCTTCTCCCTGTTGGTCTATCAGCTCCACTCCAGGCTCCTGATCAACTGTGTTTGATTTTTAACACGATAGGGCACAACCAATAAAATAAAAATTTGGTTAGACTAATAAAGTTTAAGTACATTTTATAGTTTCTACCCTATTTAGTTTAAGGATATCACATGGGTTTAGGCAGTAGGGTACACAATGCATTTAAAAGAAATTAAACTAATAAATAAAATATACATTATGAGCATTTAAAATAAGTAGTATACGTGCTAAGGTACACTAAGCAGCCCTGCAAAAGAATGGTTAAACATGAATAAAATCTATATGAAAGTTAAATAAGGTAAAGATTAGCATCTTATATGCGAGTAAATGAATAAAAGACAAATTCCAACATCCTATAGCAAATATAGCAAATGAACCAACTGAACTGTAATATGCAGAAATAAGTGTAGAAACATGTAATGCAATTGATTTATATTTAATGTAATAGTTAAATTATGTTGTATTATGTTCTGTGGGCACTATCAGAATAAAAGAGGAGTTAGGTACGTCTACCCAACTATCTGAGACGGAGTTTCCTGTATAACCACACACACTCCCCCTCAATGACATGTGTGGTCTCCTGATCTCTTCATAGCTAGCCCTGGCTCAAACTGTCTGTACAGACTGATCCACTCTGAATTAAAGCCCCTTATTTAATTGTATTTATTATTATGCAATAATTATGATTAATATGATAAGTCTTCAAAGCGTAGCAGCATTCAATGGGAATGCCAAATAAACTAAGCAATGATATCTATTTGTTGTCTAATTTTAATTATCTACCTTAATGATTGGGGTTAATTGAACTCCCAATTGTCTTAAGATATTGATTTTAAGTCAATTGTTAGATACTTATATATATAAGTATGGCTTTATAATTTAAAAATAATTTATAATAATAGACAAACTTAAGACTCTCTAACCTAACCTTAAGGTCACCATTCTCAACTTCATCAATTTTCATTCCTTAAGCTCCTAAGACAAAATATGCTATCTTAATAATCCAACATAAAGTTTAGGTTTAATCTACCTCAAGAATTCCTATGACTGAACCTAACAAGTGCTTACTTTATGCTATACTCACTTCAATCAACAAGACATTACCAACATCTAGACATTTGCCCAAGAATCCCCATACAAAAACCTAAGAACCTAAAGCCACAATTTCTAACAATTCATATTTAAAGGTCTAAATTGTTACTGATCTAACCACTAGCTAATATTACATACTTTATAAAAAATACAATTCTCAGTACAAATATACATATTCCAATGACTTGACTTTCCCAAACCTTCCCTCTTTCCAATTCTCCTTAATTTTTCTAAGGGTTCATCATTATTGCTCTCTCACCTATGATGATTTAGTTGATATGTAGAGGCTCAAGCTACTCTACTCTAAGGTTTGAGATAACCTTCATGATAATATTCTCAAAAATCCAAAATCAACAAGTGTGTTAACTCCTAAATATCACATCCTAAATTTGCTATCTAATCTTAGATGAAATCAGTTACATAACACTCTCTATCGCACAGTAGGAACTAAAACATAGAGTATATTCAATTTGGAATTAACTTGAGCATTTTAGGGTTTTGACCTAATTATTGGAAATGCCAAAAATATGATTTTGTAAATATATATTAAATTGCAATTTAAATATCACCATAATTTTCTACATAATTTTTTGAGCACTTTAAGATATAATTTCAATATATTCTGAACACTAATTACAATGATATGAAATATTTAAGATTCTGATTAAATGGATTAATAATTCCATAAAATAATTAATTCCTAATAAGTTTTCCCCCACTGTTACCTTAGCGTGCGAGCGTGCGGTCCCGAGATCATTCGCATCGCACTCGGCACTCGGGCAGGCGTAGGCGCTCGGCCTCCTTCACTGCTGGGGACGTCAGGAGTTGATCCGGAGCTTCGTCATCCTCTTCCTGCCCGACGATCCTAGGAGATGCGTACACGCAGGTAGGCGTAACTCCATCGTGATGCCCTAAATACCTTCAATAAGCGCCGATTTCTCCCTGATCGGCTTGACTGAGGCCGATCAAGATACAATAATTACACGCAAGCAATTCGAAGGGCATGGAAGGTAAACAATTGTAAGGAAACGAGGTACCTGTCAAAAGCACCTTCTGAAAGTCCTCCTTCCGTCGCTTTGGAAACTCTTACGCTTGAATTGTTCGTTTGTGGTACCTTCTTCCTTCGGCAGCGCCTGGGTTCGTTCTTCAAGTAAGCAAACGTATGCGTGGGAGGGGTACGATCCTTATTTGAGTGACTGAATCGACGGCATGGCCATGGATTCAGAGGAACGCATGCATGAAATGACGGTCCATATTAAATATGAACCGTCCGAATCCTTTCTGAGGTTGATATTTTTAACGATATAAGCACTTAGTTAATTACTTAATTAGTTAGTTAATAATACTCTTTAAGTGAAAGGAAATGTATCAACCAAACCTCCAAATCTTCTCAAACTAATTTTTGGCGTTTAAATTTTTTTTTTTTAACTACTCCGGGTTGTTACACTCATGGGCAACAAATATATGAATGAACTAGCTTGAATTTCTCCATCTTTTTGAGGTGTCCTGAGCTTTTTTAAATTGACCCTTCTCGGCTAGGCAGCGCTAGCATTTTTTTGAATCTCTCTCAGCTTTCGGCAATGTTCTCTTCCTAATCATCATGTGCAGCCATTTTTTGCTCATATGGTCCAATATGGAGTGCCACAGGTACCAGCACATTTGCTCACAGGTTATAAAGTGAGGTGTCCTTGTCCCTGCTATTTACCACCAACGATCCTCTCGAGAGCTTCCACAACCTGTGGTTGAAGGTGTAGGAGTACCCTTTGTCATCCAATCTTCTTGTGGAGATTGAATATAGGCAATTATCAAAAATGTGTCTTGCCGCCTTCATAATTAAGGAGCTCCTGTTGTCCGTCTTCAGGTAGACGCTCTCATTTTTATAGCTTTTGAGATGCCATTATTTCCCATCTTTACACATCCAAAATTGCCCCGGGTATAGAAGGTGAAGAAGTCTTTTCTTGTAGTGGTGTAAATGTAGGCTTTATTGTTAATTACCTGGTTAGTCTTCTCACTAACTAGGTTGACTAACTAGGTTGATGGTGCTTTCCTTATATCTCATGAGGAATTCTTTAGTAGCAAGAATGATGTTTTGAGGGTCCTCCCCCTTTTTTATTTTTTTCTTCGATCTTTTTATAACCCTTCTGACAATGGAAGCATTTAACATTGGTGTACCTTTTTACTCGGATAGCGAAGCTCTTTGTGAGTTCCTATGCACTTCTTCATTCATGAGGCTAGACTTGATAAGCTCCATATAAATTGTTCCATTTGGACTAGAATTTTATAAAGATGTTCAAAACGTCTCCCCAGGAATCTAGCAAAGTGCCAAGCAGTCAAAGCTCTTGGTCCTCACCTTTAAACTTTATTTTTATATCGGCAAGTTAAGTACTTAGGCCATCATTTGCTTAATTGGGAACACTTTATTGTTCCTGGGCTTCCTTGCATATTTATTCTGAAGCTCATTTGCATTTTTCTCCTCCTTAATGTGTGGTTCATGAAATTATCGTCCATGTAGCCACACTTGTCGGTGTAGGAGCTTTCACTCGTCTTTGGACTTTTCTTCCAGTCTCATGTCTATGAAAGTAGGCAAATATAAATTTTTATGTTTAAAAAATCCTTCATGGTACCTTTCCAAAAGTGGTAATTTGCGCCATTCAATGCAACCATCCTACTTGGGTTACTTTTTGTGGCTATCTCTTTGATTCCGGTTGTTGAGGATCGTGGTCATCACAATAAATATAAACACCCAAAGAAAAGCAGTACGCCACAAGAACAAAAAAAAATTATGGGGAAAAATTTGAATTAAGTAAAAATATGGAGCTGGCTGTAAGAGGAGAGATGGTACAATATTTATAATATTCAGTCTCTTTTCTGCTATACATTGCTTCTGGGCGCACTTCTTCACCGGTGAAACGTAGAGGTCAATGCTTGAGCACACTTAAACGTTAAGTGCTATGACATTTTTAAAAATTATGGACCTAAATTGGTCACTTGAATTAGTGAAAGGATTATTTTGTTGAATTCCTTGGAAGTATTATTGTATTGCTCTTGCTTTTATCAGATTCCTTGCTGAAATTATGGTGTGGCCATTTTCTTTCTCTTAGGAACTTGCTTGCATGAATTGGGATTCTCTCTTTATTTCTTTGAAAAATTAAGTTTTTGGATGACGATCAATTTTTGTGCGTTTGCATATAATGAGTTATGTTACACAATTGAGCTCAAATTATTGTTTTGATAAGATGACATTTCAAAGTATGAAATGTTTATTAGTATCATGCACTTTTAACTGGGATCATACTACTTATCTTGCTGCACAATTTTATTGGTCAAGTTCTTTCCTTAGGCTCACTTAGGGCACGTAGATTTTGTTCTTTCAAAATTGTCACAATTATTTATCTATCCCCTGTATACATTCACTTTTGTTTGCAATGATTGAAACGATTTAAATGGAGTGGTACTTGGTATAATGATGGTATTTAGATGATAATTTTAAAAAATCAAAGTTGTGGTGATCCTATTTATTAATAAATAGTGATGAGCTTCCCTTAGCAAACTTCATTAAAAATCTTCCAAAAACACTAAAAAGAAGAGCTGTCTTAAAGACAAACTATGTATGCTTACACCGATTGTATTTATAATAATTTATATTTCATATGAGTTCTGCGATGTTACCACAATTATAGTTAGAATGGATTACGGTGATGTGGTTTGTGTAAAAAGATGAGTAACAAACACTTTTTCTTTGGCTTAAATAAAAAACAAAAAAGTGATAAAAATCACTACTAGCTCTGGATAGCCATCTTTGTGGCACAATAACTTTTTCCTATTTATCTTTGGGTTGGTGTTAAATATAGAATGCTCTCTTTTTATATTTCTTTTTAAAATATTTTAATGGTGACTATATTTGTTTTGATTGTTCAAAATTTGGGCAAGTTATACCTCCTTTTATGATCTTCATCTCATGAGATCTATGTTCCCAAAGCTGCTATAATTTGTTAGGGCCAAATTATCACTCCAATCTCTATTTTTTTAATTATAATTATGATAAAAGCATATAAATATATATTAGTTCTATAAATATCAAGATTTTGTTGTGTGGCATATAAGTGAGATCATCAAATGTCTTCAAAGATCATGCATGATATATGAATTTGTGGTAAAACTTATGGTCATTAAACTCAAATTATTGGTATTATCAAAACTATTACTTGATGTGCAAATAACATCATTTGCTCTTCTTCTTTTTTGTAAATATAGAAAAATTTGCATACACATTATGCTCTAATTTCTTATATCTGAAATTTTAAGGTTTTGTTTCAGGTTATATTAGATGAAGCCATTGTTAAGCTGCAGCCGGATTTCTTCTGGTTGGGTGGAGGTGAAGTGAATCTAAAGCTTGGGATTAGGACTTCTGAGTTTCTATGTGCCTTCAAACCCTTTTTGGTAAGATCTACGTCCTGATGCATTTATTTAATTCCTATATATATGTGTGCGTATGTATATATAGGAAAAGCAAGCAATGCATTTGTTTGAGGCATTCACTATTTTGATTGTAGAGTTTAGGAAGAATTGGTTTGCTTTTTTTGGAACATAACCATATTCATTTAGCTTCTCAAAATGTTAGATGATTATAATTTGTATTTTAAATATATATTTTTAATAAATTTAATGTTATTTTTATGAGACAAAATTTTATATTTTTAGAATTATTTGACAATATTTGAGAGCTGTTTATTAACACTACATTTAATGCCATTTCTATCTTATCTGTATTCTTGTTAGCTCCTATTTGTCAAAAATTTTAAAGGTTGTGATGAGATTACAGGACGATCTGATCTTAAAATTTGTACTATTTTTAACAATATAAATAGATAACATATTGTTAATTTTATTGAAATTTTTAAAGCGGCATGAGTTTTTTTTTCTTGCAGGTTATTTTTAAAAAATCATCATTTTGACTATTAATTCCTTAAAAAATATTTACTTCAATTGGTTATCGTATTCATTTTATTTATAAATGTTTAAATTTAATGCCGCTTGGGATTTGCCTTTATATTAATTTTATATTTTCACAATTAAAAATGTTTTGGAGCTTTGTCTACTGTCTCAATTTATATATATATATATATATACTAAATAAAATTCACATCATGACCAATGGTGCAACAATGAGAGAAATATGTTGGGATATGTTTATATGTGATGGATTGTTAGAAACTAGATGAGCTACAATCAATATTAACATGAGTGGAGTGATCTTCAATAATGTCCAATTCCACCAGAATGCGAGCTAGTGAGGGGTGAATCTAAAGCTTGGGAAAGATCACTCAAAATGGCATAGTTAGGAATTTGGCATTCTGATCAAATAAAAAGGAGACTATTTGAGGAAACTCATTTGGTGACCATCCTTTCAAATGACATCAGAGAAAAGAAGTTGTGCAATACTTGCGCATTTTTAATGATTAATCAAAATGTGTCTATGGTTAAGCAATTCAGCTGGCCAACCATCAGTCATGTTTCACGTAGCATTGTGGCTTCTGATGCTTGCCATAGATGGTCAGATCATGCTCGGGTTGTGTGTTGGCTAAAGTGTTAGCAGTCATACTCTTCCTCTTGCTCTTAAAACTTTTTCTAGATGTGTCCAACTTCCTTATTTGAAGAAAAATAATCAATTCCAACTATGATGCTTTATGTTATTTCTTTTTGTCGTGTTAGTTGGTTGTTGATGCTTAAGGTTTTTTGGATTTAATGTTTAGTTCTTAGGAGTATCTTAAGTGTTCTTTGTTGTTGGGCCAACCATTAATCAACGACTGCCCTCTTCTCTTGTTTTATTGGGCATTGTTTGGAGCCTTTGCTTGGGATATTAGTGTTGTTGTGGTTGTTAGTCTTAGTGTTGTTGGGTTCACTCTCTTAACCTGATGTCTTTAGTGTTGCATTCTCTTTTGATGTTACCTTCTGTTATTTGAATTTTGCCAACAAAATTGTGTTGGTTGGTACTGATGTGCTTTCCTTGTTGTATTTGTTCAATAGCAATCTTTCTATTATTTTAGCACTGGGTTTGTTCAGAGGCAAATATTCCTCCTTCAATCACTTTGGAAAACCTTTGTGTTTTGGGTTTTGTCTTTTGTATGTATTCTCGCCTCTCTAAATGTGTGTGCAGGATAAAGAACACCAAGGTCTTGGATGACTGTATTTGGATAATGGGTTGTAGAATTTCAGCTATTTCTATCTTATTGAGTTTTGGGTATGTATGAAGATCGATTGTAACAACCCCAAGATGTTGTCTTTATAACCGATAGGATCAACATTAAGAAATTATGTTTAACAAAACTTGGAACCTAAACACTAAGGAGTCCTAAAACCTTAATACTGGTGAAGCAACTTGAAAATTGATTAACATAAAGTCATGAATAGGCCTTGAACCCACTCTAAAGTGGCTAGTAGGACCCTACAACCTGGCCAAATACCCAAGTGTTTCATTATGAGTCATCTAAAGTGAAACTAAGATAATATATCTTATCATAAGGTTAAATTTATGATGATTAGCTTAGCTTATCAAGAAGCATTCCATGGATCATAAATATTAAGCTAAGAGCTATATAATGCTTAAGATTCCACTTATTAGATCTATAACGATCAATAATTGGGATACTAAGACTAATCCAACAATAAGTCCTAACTAAACCAAGGATCCAAATGAGGTATAACACAATAGTGTAAAAAGAAAAATTGAAAAGAGAATATTCATCCATATTCAATACATTTAAAAAATACCATCCATAAATACATTCATCGTGGAAAGAAAATGAAAATCATTCAGATAATTAATACAGTACTCAAATATAATAAAATCCTCTCTTATAGAAAATAAAATACAATGATAGAAAATAAAAATAGCTACCCAGCATCCCCCTCCTGAACCGACTCCACCTTGTAAGCGGGGTCCTTCTACAGTTACTAATATGACATCGGTATCATATGTCAGGTCACAGCCAAAAAAATATATATTTGATTTCACTTCGAATTCTAAGTATATTTTAAGAGTTTTATTTTATTTTAGGATATCAAAATTTTATAATTAATTTGAATACAAGTGTATGAAACTAAAAAGTAGCTGTATAAAGTAAACTTGAAAGAAACAAACAATAAACTAAAACTACCACACTAAACTAAAATTGAGTTGTGTCATGTAGAAGTTGTCACTAAACATGGTTAAAGTGGAACCCGACAGATACAGGAATATTCCCAAAATATTATGCTTTCAGAACAGTGCAGGTCACGGTCTGTAATGACCTAGTGCTAGATTGTAATGACCCGGTGTCGGATTAGGTGTCCTGACCCAACATTGAGCGTCATTATAGTACTTAATATTGGATTAACATGTCTTAACCCATTATTAAGCACTACTAGAGACAAATGACTTATAAGATAGGAAAAATAGATGTATTTTACACACATATTGGCATACATTACCAACTCATTCATTCAAATAAAATAAAAGAAAAACATTTGTCTTAGATTAAAATAAATAAAATGTTCAATTTACTAAGTGTTACAACATTTCAATAATTATAAACACACTCATTCTCACATGACAAAAATAAATATAAAAACTTATAAAATTTTCAGGCATGCTCCTGATCCTCTAGCTCCACTCCGTGTTCACTTGCTAGCTCCACTCCAAACTTCTGGTTTACTGTATTTGATTTTTAATATGATAGAACACAATCAATAAAAAAAACAAGTAGTTAGACTTGTATAAGTCTAAGCACATTTTAGGGTATTAGTTATTTTAGTTGGAGAATATCATAATTTAGCAAGCAATAATAAAGGTGCATTAATGCATTTATAAATGTAATATTAGAAATAAAAGAAACTGACAAAACAAGTAAATACTTGTACGTATACTAATATACAAGTGTGAGCTATATAGTAAATTCTAGCAACATAAAGGCAAAGTAAACATGCGGTAAAGTGGAACTACAGTAAATAATTGTAAATTGTAAATTGCAGTAGTTTTTTGTTATTTTATTTTATTTTTTATTATGCAGGCTCATACAAAGCAAGATGACTTAGATACGTCTATCTAACTATGTATCGGTGTCTCCTGTATAATCACACATTCCTACTCAAAGACATATGTGGTCTTCTGATCACTTCATATCCATCCATGGCTCGATAATATCTGTACAGACTAATCCACCATGAGTTCAAATGAATAAGGTTTTTAAAGTATTGCTGCATTCCAAGGAATTTTTCCAAATTTAAATACAAAAGATGTGATATGTGTTTGTTGTCTAATTTAATTATCTACTTTAATGATTGGGTCAATTGAACCCCCAATTATCTTAAGGTATATTCCTTAGTCAATTGTAGCAAAAGATATGCATATAAAATGGCAAATTATAGTTTTGAAAATAAAGATTTGATAGAGATAAAATAATCTTTAATAACTACTCATCCTAAATTATAGCTACAATTCTCAAGGTCTTCTACTTGAATATTATTCTAACATTAGGAAGCAGCATCTATCTTAAGAAGACCAATTGAAAATCTAAGGTTCATTCTATCTCTAGGACTTCTAAGGTTCTTGATTTCACAGATAACTCATCAAATGAAAGATAAGTCTTAAGTTGTTTCCAAGTTATCACTCTTAAGTTCTAAAAGTCTACTCAAAAGGTTCCTTAATTGTTTGAGCCAATTTGAATCCAATTATTCCTTTACTCACGCCTGCAATCACTGAGGCTAGCTCCCTTTAATTGATAATCTGAAAATGAGTCTAAACCTAAACCCTTCAATTGGATCTAGATCTAATTTCATTTATAACATACACTATAAGGTCATAGTCTCCTACTAGCTGGTCTATCCCATTAAACAATCAAGACTCAGTTCAAATTAAACCCTTACTCCATCCTCTTACCTATCATAGCACTCTTACTCAAATGGCAAGACTAGCAATTACTAGGTTGTGCTAAGTATTCTCTTCAGTATATGTTTACTTAATGATCAGTCAATGTAAGGAATGGTTCAAGCTATTTTCTCCTAGGATTCTAAGGTCCTATAGGATAAACCATGACTTAAGGTACCACCAAGGAGGGTTTTTGCCGGCGTCGTAAGAAGCGCACCATGGGTGGTGGTGAAGGCTGGTGTTGAGGGAATGGTAGGAGGAGATGGGAAGGAGAAGGGGTTCAGCTTGTGAAAAAAATTGAGGAAGATGAATGGGCAGGGAAATTCAACATCGACCAAAGTTAGGCAGGCGGCAGGCCCTGCCAATAGCAAGTGGGAGCATGCAAGTAGAGTCGTGATAAATTAGAAAATGTTTTTTTTTTTTTTTTATTATTGATTGATGATAAATTAGACTCTCCAGCTTGTGAGTTTTTTTTTCTTCAGGCTGCACTGTAAAAATCTATGAGAGCATTGAGGTTCGGTGAGAGTTTATGTGAAGAAAGCACCATGAGCATAACACATTTTCTTTAAAAGTAGACCATTTATTGTGTTTTTATTTTTATTTTTTTGATATCCTGATTTGTTTTTATATAACTTCACATTGTTAGGAGATTCTTATGCTATGAGGTTTTATTAGCCTTCATTGCAATCTGCTTTCCTTTTCTTTCTAAAATCAAGCATACACTGAATCTTGTCGGCGAGTTTTCTTATTTCTTTTTTTTCAAATCGTTTATGTTGGTGCTTTTTTTGCTATTACAGTGATTTGTTCTATGCACCCTCTTATTTCTTTGATATTCTACTTGCATTAATTTCATTATGCGTTTATTTTTTTTAATCTATGTCTAAGCGTATATTATAGTAAGGTTTAGGGTTGGGTGGAATTTTTTTCTCTAAGCCCTAATTTAAACAAAAAAAAATTACTCAGTGATGTTTGTGCTCAAAAATTTTGTGAAAGAAAGTATTAGATCATTTTTGTAAGATTGGGTACATTATTGTTTTTGTTAATATTATTTTTAAAAGATTAATTATTATCTTTATTATTCAACTTTTTTATTCATTTAAACAGGTTCTTTAAAGCATAATGGGTGCATAATTATGTAAATATTATAATACTTTACATTTGATTGCACACGTTAATAGAATATTTCTTCTCTATAGAAGAAATAGAGACTTGCACTCGCCCACATAGGTTAAGAAGGTTATTCAAAAGTGCACCCGTTTGAAGAGTTATTTTATAATGCAGTAAAAAAGAATGATACCAATAAAAGTAGAGAGGTCGTTGATTTATAATCTAAAGAAATTCATGTCAGTATCTGTGAAACCTGCACTTCAATGTAATATCAATGAAGTTCAAAATTCATCTCCTTAAATATTTTGTGGTTATTGCTATAAAAATTGTGTTACATGTAAGAATAAAACAATCATGCAAGCTGTAGTCTCGAATACATATCTTGCACAGGCTTATGATCCACTGTTACTTCAAGATGCATCCATACATGTTTTTGAAGTAGGAGAATGTAGCCGACAAAAATGCGTGCCTAACTTTGCATTTCAGAATGAAGGATCAAATGTGGTTGTTGGTGCTACTGAAGTTAGAATGTAGTCGACGAGAATACATGCCTAACTTTAGATTTCAAAATGATGGATCAAATGTGGCTAACGATACTCCTAATTATTTAAATTTTATAATTATTATTAATATAATAATTGAACTTATTTTAATTTCCATTTGTTCTAATAATTTAGGGAGATTGGTACTAATAGTCCAATTGAATGGTTGGGCACTAATCTTATTAAGATTACTTGGTAAAATGAAGTATACTAGTAAAGTAATTGTCAACTTGCTAGAGGATTTAACGTAAGATTTAGAAGCTAAGAAACTATCACTAATCTTAAATCAAGTTATAGGATATTAATTTAAATGGAATTATAACATGATAAGAAAGTATGCTAATTGTATTATATAATTATGGAATATGTTAGCTAAGATTTTATTGGCAAATCATACAAGCTAAATTCCTAAATTTCATAAGATAAAATTAATAAAGAAGCATTGGATTTAGACAGGTGCTAGGATCTAATCTTATTAAATTCACAATATTATAGTTATATATATATAAATGTTATCAACACTAATTAGAAGTAACATCTAGTTCTAAAGATCACAAACAATTCATATTTTTTGAATCAATCCTATAGCAATTTTACTAATGATGAAGATTAATCAAATAAATTGCCAAGTGTTCTAATCATCAATTATAAAAATTCATGTCTCAAACATACAATTAAAAGTGTATGTGGAGTAAGTAAAGTGAGGCATGTTTACTGTTATAGAGTTTAAATACCTAAAATAAATATGAATGAAAAATATGAAATTACAAAATTACCCAATTTGAGGAGTCAAATACATAAAATATCTAATTATTATCCAAATGAAATGATATACATAATTATTGAATCCTTATAGCATAAGGAGGAAAATGATACTAACTAGATCAAAATTAGATAATATTGGAAATTTTAGGGTTTGAGAAACTCCTAATTAGGGTTAAAAAGTCATTAAGAGATTTATGGTTCAAAATATAAATATGTTTTCGTATTAATGCCCTACATATTTTTGTGAATTAAATGGACTATTGGAATGTCAAATTTGGACATAAATTATTCAAGTTATGCCACGTGCAAAGTTTAGGATTAAATTGTAATTAATTAATTAACCTAAACAATGATTAATGAAAATAATTAGCAAAACAGAAATTAAATGACATTAATGATCTAAGCATTTTTATGATCAAAACGGTATATAATAACATGCATTTTGGCTAACTAATTTGCAATTTATAAGTATTGAAATCTGCATGAAAATTAATTAAACAATTTTATATAAAACCATTTAATCACTAGCAGTCAGCGGCACGAAGTTCGACTGTGCGGAGAACGGCGTAACCAGCGGCGTGGAAGATGAGACGCTGTCGTCAGTACAAGGTTCGGCGCACAGAATATTTCAATTCTCCAATGTCGACACGTGTCGACATCGCGTTGGATGGATTCGAATGTGGTCGACGAGAATTAAGTAACGTTTGGATCGGCCGGTTCACCGCCATAGATCGCACAATATTGTGGTTTAATTAAACCGTGGTACTTTATACCACCTTCCCCGCCAAAACTTAATGAGGAAAGTTAGGGTTAGATCTATCTCCTGTCCGACGGAATTAGGATGTGAGCGACCCCTCAACATGTCGCTGGCCGTGAGTCCTACATAATGGTTCTAAAAGCCCTATTCTTAGGAGTCTCTCTTGTCAAAAATTGAAATAAGAAAAATAAGCTAGGGTTAAGGTTGAGCTCGACTGTAATCTCTCCAGTGTGAGTCTGAATTCGAGCAGGTTAACCCAACGAGATCAAATAGTGTAAATCATGCTGAAATAATTTACGGTAATAACAAAATTGACGAAATGAACTCGGAGTAAGAATAGGAAAACTAATGGCACACCTTGACTCCGACGGCCGTTTCCTTTCTGCGCGATTTCAGGTTTCGCAAAGCTTTTCCCAGCTTCCTTGTGTTTTGCAAATGATACAGCATGAGGAGAGGAAGTTGTGGGAAGGGATTAGAGGACCTAGGATATACAAGCTGGTGGAACCGTAGTCCTCTCCTGCTACCCACAATCGCTCAACAAAGGAGACGTTCAGTGCTTGGCTAGTAGCCGTCGGATCCAGAGAACGATCTGACAGTTGGATCGAGAAGGCAAGATCCTGTCGTTTGATCATTATCAAATCTCATCCTACGGCGCAGAAGAGATTGATCCGCTGCGCCATGTTTCGTCCGCTACAGTGGATCCACATGGAAATGAAATATGCCGTTGGATATTTATAAAATATATATATTATATTTAATTAAATGCAATATTTAAATAATAGATTATCCCAAATAAATTACTTAAATTTAAATATTCAAACGCACTCTAAAAATTTTCAAAATTTTACCTTTACCTAATTGAGTGTTGAGGAACTCAAAAATGCAAATGAATTTTGATCAGAAGTCAATATAATTATCGTAATTTTCTTGATATTTAAATAATATTAAAATAATCGGGGAAAATTCGATGACTTCCAAACACTTCAAAATACAACCTATAGCTAATTTGGGGGTGATGAGTCCTTTAGCGGATTCCATTTTCGATTATGAGGTCTAGATAAATTAGGTATTCTCAGGATTATTGAAAAATCATGAAATGTTGAAAAGTGTCAAACGATCTCCAAATCGCACTAAATTCGAGGTTGATGCTCTTAACACTATTATAAGTGTATTTGAAAAGGAATTAAGTCAATTATGTTACTAAATATCATAACACTAGTGTTATTACATTTTATTATGTAATTTGAATAAAGTCATATGTTTATGTAGTGGTACACGTCTCCACATTGAAAAGATCGGAACAAAGATTATTCAAGCAAAAATTATAGCATAGCCAAATATCGGTGAACAAGTTATCATAACTAGAACCACTATTTTCTATTTCAATTATATCATCCTCAAATACATATCAATGTTGCATTTGTTATAATAATAAATAAGAGTCAATATCAAATATTGAGCACTGTTGGAATTTTTTTATCAAAACCTATTTTTAAGGATGATCAACTTTATGTTGTATTTTCTAGAATCACAAATCAAAATGTATTGCTAATATTATGCTTGGATAATTTGGTTAGTCAATCAAATATACTAAAATTATTGTGTACGAAGAAATATTCAATAACAGCTCATGCTGTTAGCAAAACAAAAAATTACAATCATTTTTATTTGATTTATATATCAATATACTTAGATATTTATTTAAAAATATTTTTTTTAAAGGTTGCTAACTACATAAATTTTTTACTCTTTTTTCAATGTCCTATTACACATGGGTTAATTTGTATGAGCTATCAGTTTCCTCTAACTGATTAATTACAATTTTTTAGGCCAACCGGATACTTTATGTTGTTTTTTCATTTTTTCCGTGTGTTTTCGTCTCCACGTGTCTATATATATATATATACCTAGGCCTAAAGGTTTCTTCCCCAATTGTCGTCGGCACTTTGCTGGATTCCGCTGCCTTCAGAAAGCCTGCGCGAGATGGGAGGGCACGGAGGTCTCAACATTCTTCCACAGAAGAAGTGGAACGTTTACAATTTCGAGAACCGCGAGAAGGTTCGGAAAGACGAAGAGGCTGCCGCTAAAGAAGAGCAGCTGAAGCGCGAGCAGTCTCGACGCCGCGACGCAGAGTTTCGCATCGAGAGACTTCGCCAAGCCCGCGGCTTGCATATCTCTTCTTCTTCATCTTCTTCCGTTCCTTCTTCTTCTTCTTCTTCTTTAAACGCTCCCGCCACAGAACAAGATTCGAGGCATTTTAATCTATTCGATGGCTTGAATGGCTTTTCCTCTTTGGCTGGAATTGAAGAGAGTGATCCCGGCGAGAAGAAAAAGGGGAGGGATGTTGTCTCCAAGAGCGTTAAGAAGAGAAGAATAGAGGATGCCCCTGTGAAGCCACCGCCGGAGGATGAGAAGTATAAGCTAGGGTATGGCCTGATCGGGAAGGGCGTGGAGGCTCCTTGGTACGCTTCTAAGCCTTCATGTTTAGCATCCGATGATTTTGTCAATAGTGCCGGTGGTAAGAGGTCCCTGGAGGTCTGCTCAAACGGAGCGGAGAAGAAGTGTGGCGGTAGAAAAACGATAGAGCAGCTGAGGGAGGAGCGGATGAAGAGGGAGAATCATGAAAAGGAAAGGGAGAGATCACTTCTATGTTCACTGGGGAGGAAACGAGAGGACATACACTTTTCTAGGTAAGAATGTTTATGGTTTTGCATCTGAGCTGTTTAATTTGAAGATTTAGATATTCTGTTTGCTTAAATTTGTACCTCAACAAAAAGAATGAAAGATTAGTCCTGTTCTAATTTTCTAACATCTAAATGCTGCTTAAACTCAAGTTGCACTTTAGTTGTTACTTGAATTCTATTTCCTTCATGTCTGCCTTTGCTTTGGTGCCCCACTAATACATGATCTGATGCTCCTATTTGTGAAGTATTGTAATAATTTGTTAAACATTATTTATGGAAACGGTGTAAAAATTGGTGGTCTCTCTGAAGTCGTGATATTGTTATGTTTTAATAATTTCATCTTGACTAAGCTAGCAATTGGTCGTGCTTGATACTTATGAACAGCCAAAAAATGCTTGGATAAATTTGTGGTTTTTTTTTTACGAAGGCTCCTTTTATTTTGTGTTTTATATAATTGTTATGTGTGAAGACGAGTCTGTGCTTTGAACTTATGGTAGCATTACGATCTTTATTTGAAAATATTATTGACATTGTGCCTTATAGTTATAGAATTCTGCAGTGTTTATTTTTGTTTCTTAACATTTTGATGGCTTTATATGCACCTTTATCATAGTTGTACTCGTGGATCCATCTTCTCATTTTAATGATTTAATCTTTATGAAAACAAAAAAACTTTCTGCTCAGTACTTGTGATGACATTGTTGTTTATGTATTGGACTGGTATTTCATCTCATAAAGTTTTGTATGGTAGGCAAGAGTTCCAGCCCTCTCTTAATTATTTTCTTGTTTGTATTTTTTATTTCTTTTGTTGTATTTCTTAATTTGTGCATCTTAGTGGTTGAATATAGTTTTACTTATGATTATTGTATCCTCATACAAGTGTAACTGCACATTAAAGTAAAAAATAACATTGCTTTAGCAGACATTGAGAACTTGGTTGCACTAAACCAGGAAATCTTAGTTGTGGTTGTGTTTGATAATTAGAAAGATAAGCTGTACTTTTGCTTAGAGGTTGATGTTGACTTAAGTTTTAAGTTGCTTGGGAGCTTAAGTCGCTTAAGGTCTTTGGAGCTTAAGTTGGCTTAAACCAAAGGCATGTCTGAAATGAGCAGGGTCGTAAGTGTAGTAACAGACACCTAATAACACAAACATTTATATAATATTGACATCTCAATAGTATTGAGCCAAACAGCCAATTGTATTTTATTCTTAATCATCTGCTTGAAATCTTTAACTCTTCAATTTGGCTTTATTTTGAAACAGACTTGGGTTTTATTTATGCATTGCTTAAAAGTTAAATATGTTACTTTCACATATGACGCACACCCCTTGTTTGGTTTTTAGTGTGACCTAAATGTGCATCTTATCACATTTGTTGAGACCTTTCATAGCATTGAGAATTTGTAATTATTATGTTTTATCTTTACTTTTTATATTATTATATTAAAAGTGATTTGATTTTGTTTATAATTGGTAAATTTGCCATTATTTCTGCCTTCTGTAACTTTTCATCTCTTCAATATACTTGTGCTATAAGAGCTTGTTATGTCTTATTTATTGTCACTAGCAAAGAGCCCCATACAAATATGATGGATGAAGTTTGAGAACAAAGTTGAAAAAATCGCAAATGAAAAAAAAATTGATTTGCATATTTTGATATAATTACAGTGCACATATCTTGCCTTGCACCATCTACTTGGTTAAAAAAATATAAAAAAGAGTTTTGTGAAAAATATTATTAGTTTTTTTAAGGATTGCCTTATTTTAAATCTTATATCAAACTTTATGAAATGAATCGAAACATCTTTTGTTGTTTTTAGTGTTCTCATGAGCGAAACCTTACAATATAGCCGTGTAGTGGTAAAAATAATTGTTGTCTTGGAAGAATTGATCATTAAGTATCACTCAACAACATATTTTGGTTACAAAACCTTAGCCTCACCAAGCTGTGTTGGCTTCATGAATCTTATGTCTCTTTTATACTCAATCAAATACCAAACATTCACTATGCTTCAAGTATGTAAGATCATGCTATTAGTCCTTGCCATTCCTTTTTTTGGCCTTTTTTTTAACTTGGGTAATATTTATTAACTTAGTTTTCTAAATTGGGCGTTTATTTGTGTGACGACCCCAATGTTGAGGATTACTTAACTCAATATTGATACGTCACCACAATATCTAATACTAGATTAGAAGAAACTAATCCAAATCATTAGATAATATGTTTGGCCAAGGATTCAGATAAGGATCTTAAGTTAAGATGAAAGGTATTATAATGAAATATTGTATGAAATGCATGTGAGAATGAGATATAATTAAATATGTGATGCAAGTAGGATATGTAAATTAAAACTATTAATGTAACATCTTGCAAATCTATATAAGAAGATTTTAAGTTTTTAACATGCGGAACATACATGGATACATATGAATGTAATTTAAGGACAATTGACATATATCTCCAAGTCCTAGAAGTCTTAAAATTTTTGGCAGAGTCTCCTTTATAAATGCCTAAGGAAACACCTAAACTAACATGCAATCCATTCATTTTAACTCCAGTTCTAATATAGAGTTCAATCCATTTCATAGGATTGCTCATTTCTAATTCTACAATAGAGATCAATCTATTTTAAAGGATTACTCATTTCCAGTTCTAAAATAATGTAAAGTAACAATTAATTCCAATTAACATCCTAGGTAGATATGTAACTTAATTCCAATTTAATATGCAAATAAGTATGCAGCTAATGATTTAATTAACATTCAATTATTTTCATCCATCCATTCATCTCATCCCAAACATTTAAGTAATTAAGGAAACTCCAACACAAGCATAGCAGATCTGAAGTAAATAACTTTAATTATTACAGCTATGAGTAAATTAAAGAAAGAAATATCTCATATGCAATATTAATAAGCTATGAATTATTGTATTATAAGCGGAAGCACTTTTAAGCTATTGCACTTGGTCCAGCTCCACTAGCCTCCAAATGCACCTCATCTATCATATTTTGGCATTTAAATGTGATAGGGCAAAGCCAAGAAAAAGAAAATTTGCTTAGACTAAACAGTCTAAGCACATTTTAAGAGTAGGCTAAATATTTTATTAATTCAATTGGATATCACAACTAGTTACAATATATATGTAAGTAAGGGTGCAAAAATGAAAGCATACCAGTGTGGATAGAAGTAAGAAAAGTAAAGAAAAAGTAAAGTGAGTAAGAATACTCACATAATCTGACAATCTAGCCTGCAAGTAAAACAAGGGTAAAAGTATCCTAGATAGGTTAGAAAAATACTAAAGCGTGCATATGAAAGTAAATGAAACTGAAATAAAGCATGTATATGTTCAATGAACTTGTGCTGGGTAAGTAAGAGAAACAGTAAAGCATTAATTGAAATTAAGCAATATATACTGTATTCTAAATGAATTTTATAAGTAAGCAAAACACAATACTGAAGATAGAGAGTGTACAACTTACATAGTAGGGAAAGTATCTTAGATTCGCAGTCTAAGACAAACATAGCCTATGACTATGTAGGAAACACAGTTAAAAAGCTATGATGAGTCTTCACAATCAATGAGATTGTAGAGGATCTCACAATTTATTTTATTGAAGTTATTGTTTAGTTAGGGTCTCATTCTGCAGGGACTTACAGAATGAAGCGAGGAGTTAAGCACGTCTGCCTAACCGATGTTGGAAAACAGGGTTTCAAATAACTTACACTCAAGTATTCACTCTCTGAGAATATGAGGATCCTTATTTCTCCAATTAGCTTGCCTTTGGCTACTTCATTTAGCAACCCCTATTATATTAAATATGAAAGTTTTATTTATGCCCAAAGTATTATATGAATGATTCAAATGAAAAAGGCTCAAAGCTAAGCAAGCATTCAAGAAAAAAAATTAATAATTGCAATTAAGTGATATCCAAAATTATCTAATTTTAGTGATCTACTTAATAATTGGAGCTAATTGAGCTCCCAATTAAGTTTGAGTTATTGACCTCAAGTTAATTGTATTTAATAGTAATAATTGGAGTTTTGAAAATAATAATTTCATTTTATTTATTATGATATGACAAATTAATTTATAAGTATAATTGTTGTTATTAGAAATTAGATCTTAATCTCATCCTGAACTATAAGATCTAATTATAATAATTAAATCAAAGTTTTGGTGTCTAGCAGGAAGAGATCAAGATAGGAAACTATCTAACTTAAGAAATTAGAACTAAGACAAAACCAATAAGGTTCACTAGGGTTCACTAGCTAGGTTGCAGTTTGAAGGACCTATTCAAATCAAATGTTGATCTAAATATGTTATAAGTAATTGTAAGGTTTAGGGTAAGTAACTAATAGAACTTAAGAACTACAAGTTCTAAGTATACTATTAGTTGATGTTTAGGAAACTCAACAGGATTCCTAAACTAATCTAAGTATGTTAAAGACTCCTATTACTACATCTTAAAATAATTAAGACAAGGCTTTAGGGATTTAGGATGAATAAACTAAGTTCTAATTCAATTACTAAAGCTAGATCTAGTTGATTCATAATCTACTAATTCTAAGGCATTAAGACTATCTATTCTTAATGGGTGTAACTAATAGACTTAGGATTCAACTATAGATCAATTGCAAATCAATCCTAAGATTTCTACCTTAGGGTTGAAAGATGAATTAAGCACTTGGCAATTAATTCATATATCTAGAAAGATGAGAACTAAGCTCACATATAATTACTTAGAATTATGACTAGGAAGGTCAAAACCTACACTAAACAAGCATTAAGGCTAAACATACTTAATGGGTATAACATCTAGTTCTAATGGGTCACCTATAATCTAAGGTATAATCAATCCTATATATCCTAAGGTTGAAAGATGAATCCAGCAATTTGCTAAAGATTCATACAATTTATTTATGAGAACTAAGCTCAAAACAATCATGTTATGGAAACTTGACATGGAACGGAAATGGTAAAACAAGTTTATTATCTTAGTGCTTTAAACACCCAAAGCATGAAATTAAGAAATTATGAAATTAATTAAATAATACTAATTAAAGTGCCACAACCTAAAATCACCTATTGTTGTCCAAATGAAAATGAAATTTTTAAATGTGAAATCCTTATTACATAAGGAGAAGAACGACCCTAAGTAGGTCAAAATCGGACAATGTTGGGATTCTTGAGTTTTCAGGACTCGTAATTAGGATTTAAAAGTGATTATTAAAATTAGTATTTAAATCCTAAATTTAATTTTATATTAATGCTCCTCACATTCTTGTGAGTAAAATGGACTATTGAAATGTCCAAATCGGATACGAATTGATCAAGTTATGCCACAATTTAGATTTAGGATTTAATCTTAATTAATTAATTATCCTAAAATAATGATCTAATAAAATAATCAGTGAAACTGAAATTAAATGGCATAATAAGAATCTACAAATTCTTATGATCAAAATGGTATATTATATTAAATTATTTGATTAAGTAGTACGCAAGTTATGCTTTAATGGAATTTTATTATTAATTTCCAATATTGTATTTAATCACGTGTAAATTAGATAAAGCATTTAACCTTCTAAGATTGTAAGATTTAACATAATAGTATTAATAGTTTAAAGATTCAACATTTAAAATAACATTTCTAATAAAAGAAATCATTGGTTGCGATGCGTTCTGAGATGAGATTCATAACATTAGAATTAGAATTCAAGGGAAAAGAAAGTTTAAAACATTCTCATTATCAATCTTGTCATTAATATTATATATGTTTACTTATCCATTCTCAACTTCATATAATTCCAAAATAAAGGCGTTTAGAAGGAGATTCATAAACATTCTTATAATGACATTGATAAATGGTTACAATAATTTTTTGTAAAGAACTTTCATCTAAATAAAAATTATTATTTGGAATTATGATAACCCAAAATATTCTTCTTTAGATTTTAAATGCAAAAAATATGTTATTCTTGATTACGTATTTTGATTCATGATTTCCATATGTTACACAATAATTGAAAGTTTCATTATTTGAAAGATTATTACTTCTCTAAATATTGTTTAGGTTTACATCAACTCAAATTTAAAATAAAATGAAGAAAAGGAATTCAGTTTATTAATAAAATTTCTAATATTATAATAATACACTTAAAATACAAAACCATTTTGATAATTTATAAAGGATATGCAATTGCTTATATCCTAGAAATAAAATCATAAAATGAAGTGAGTAGGAATTTCCTTGTATAAGATATAAAACTTGAATATCATTAACTCAGTAATTCATAATGATATTACTCCTTCTAGTTTTCATTTTCTCTAGGCAAATGGGGTATATAATCAAAACTTAAGTACTTTATATTTTTCTTATAAACGATTATACAAATCATTAATTACGGAAGAATTCAGAATAATTTCATTCACAAATAACATTCCATTGAAAGCTTTTGGATTTGTCAAACGGAACAAAGCTCTCAAATAATCCGCATAGCATATAACTAGGTTAAGGGAAGAAGGAGATGGAGTACCTTGCTGCTCGAGCGCTCCTTTGAGCATCCTGAGGCTCGGCTAGAAGAGACACTCGGCGAAGGAAGAGGACTCGGCGAGTGGAGAGGACTCGGCTAGATGGTTGCGCCGAACGGAGAAGCAAGATCGGCCTGCGTGCGATCAGTTTGCTGGGAGGAATCGGCTAGATGGAGACTTGGCGAGAGAAGGCTCTCGGCTAGAGGAGAGTCGGCAAGAGGAAGGCTCGACGAGAGGAGAGGAAGAAGGCCGACGATTGGATGCGCCAAACAAAGGAAAATCGGGAAGAGGAGTTCGGCTTGTGTGCGAGAGGCAATGGATTATTCGGCTGAGAGGAGATTTTAGGTTTTTAGTAAAGAAATTTATGTTAGATGGGATTTAAGTAAAATTAGGATCAAAACAAGCCATTGGATTGAAAATAAACGGCTGGAATTTTCGAGCCAAGATTTGAATTCACTTGAGCTCCAAAAATTATGAACTTGGTATCGAAGTGACCGTCTCGACGAGACGAACACAAGGGTCCAAAAATTATTGAATTTAGGCAAATATTTTATTTTATATTAATTTTTAAGTGAAAATTTTTTAAAATTAATTACGATAAATCGGAAACTTGAAAATCAACGAAACTTGAAACATAGCATTCTCATATGACGCTTAACTTAGATATTCAAAAATTTCCAAATTCAGATTTAAAATTTTCTTATTATTAGCCTTTAAAGTTTAAACTTCACGAATTTATTTAGGATAATCCGGGATCCCAAATGCGCTCAAATTTTTGCAGTAGGATTCCCTCAAAAGGCATTATAAGAGGATATTTTTATTTAATCTTTATTTGACTTAAATTGGAATCTTGATTTCGACGAAATTTTTTGAGCGATCGAAATACAATAAAAATATCCGGGAAATTTTTTGAGCGATCTGGACATTTAATGGCATCCAATACTAAAGTATTGTGATGAAACCATTCTCTTGCCAATCTAGGAAAATGTCGCCTCTAAAGATACAGTACTTTTAATATCTTACTCAACACATCTTCATCGGTTAGAGATACTTCTTGGTATACACGACCTAAGGTCAAGCCATACCTAAAATCATAATACTAATAATGGAAGAATGATTTAGTGAAGTATCTCAGCTCAGACTCATAGTATGCCATCTGTAAGTTTGATAAAATTTTGAATTATAATTTAAATTATTTGTTAAATTTGAAATGTGTTTACTATCCTAAGCTGTCATTCACTTATTTCAACTATACTGTGTTGTTTGCTTTGGATAAATGGATGCTTGTTTGTCTTAACTTAAAGTTCTCAACTTGGCTCTGATACCAACTGTGACGACCCCAATGTTGAGGATTACTTAACTCAACATTGATACGTCACCACAATATCTAATATTAGATTAGAAGGAAACTAATCCAAATCATTAGATACTGTATTTGGCCAAGGATTCAGATGAGGGTCTTAAGTTAAGATGAAAGGTATTATAATGAAACATTGTATGAAATACATGTGAGAATGAGATATAATTAAACATGTTATGCAAGTAGGATATGTAAATTAAAACTATTAATGTAAAATCTTGCAAATCCATATAAGAAGATTTTAAGTTTTTAACATGCGGAACATACATGGATACATATGAATGTTATTTAAGGACAATTGACATATATCTTCAAGTCCTAGAAGTCTTAAAAATTTCGGCAGAGTCTTCTTTATAAATGGCTAAGGAAACACCTAAACTAACATGCAATCCATTCATTTTAACTCCAGTTCTAATATAGAGTTCAATCCATTTCATATGATTGCTCATTTTCAATTCTACAATAGAGTTCAATTCATTTTATAGGATTGCTTATTTCCAGTTTTAAAATAATATAAAGTAACAACTAATTCCAATTAACATCCTAGGTAGATATACAACTTAATTCCAATTTAATATGCAAATAAGTATGCAGTTAATGATTTAATTAATATTCAATTATTTTCATCCATCCATTCATATCATCCCAAGTATTTAAGTAATTAAGGAAACTCCAATACAAGCATAGCAGATATGAAGTAAATAACTTTAATTTTTATATCTATGAGTAAATTAAAGAAAGAAATATCTCATATGCAATATTAATAAGCTATGAATTATTGTATTATAAGCGGAAGAACTTTTAAGCTATTGCACTTGGTCCAGCTCCACTAGCCTCCAAATGCACCTGATCTATCACATTTTGGCATTTAAATGTGATAGGGTGCAATATATACAAGTAGTTACAATATATATGCAAGGGTGCAAAAATGAAAGCATACCAGTGTGGAAAGAAGTAAGAAAAGTAAAAAAAAATAAAGTGAGTAAGAATACTCACATAATCTGACAATCAAGCCTGCAAGTAAAACAAGGGTAAAAGTATTCTAGATAGGCTAGAAAAATACTAAAGCGTGCATATGAAAGTAAATGAAACTGAAATAAAGCATGTATATGTTCAATGAACTTGTGCTAGGTAAGTAAGAGAAACAGTAAAGCATTAATTGAAATTAAGCAATATATACTGTATTCTAAATGAATTTTATAAGTAAGCAAAACACAATACTGAAGATAGAGAGTGTACAACTTACATAGTAGGGAAAGTATCTTAGATTCGCAGTCTAAGACAAACATAGCGTAGGACTATGTAGGAAACACAGCTAAAAAGCTATGATGAGTCTTCACAATTAATGAGATTGTAGAGGATCTCACCATTTATTTTATTGAAGTTATTGTTTAGTTAGGGTCTCATTCTGCAGGGACTTACAGAATGAAGCGAAGAGTTAAGCACGTCTGCCTAACCAGTGTTGGAAAACGGGGTTTCAAATAACTTACACTCAAGTATTCACCCTCTGAGAATATGAGGATCCTTATTTCTCCAATTAACCTGCCCTTGGCTACTTCATTTAGCAACCCCTATTATATTAAATATGAAAGTTTTATTTATGTACAAAGTATTATATGAATGATTCAAATGAAAAAAGCTCAAAGCTAAGCAAGCATTCAAGGAAAAAAATTAATAATTGCAACTAAGTGATATCCAAAATTATTTAATTTTAATGATATACTTAATGATTGGAGCTAATTGAGCTCCCAATTAATTTTGAGATATTGATCTCAAGTTAATTGTAGTTAATAGTAATAATTGGAGTTTTGAAAATAATAATTTTATTTTATTTATTATGATATGACAAATTAATTTATAAGTATAATTGTTGTTATTAGAAATTAGATCTTAATCTCATCCTGAACTATAAGATCTAATTATAATAATTAAATCAAAGTTTTGGTGTCTAGCAGGAAGAGATCAAGATAGGAAACTATCTAACTTAAGAAATTAGAACTAAGACAAAACCAATAAGGTTCACTAGGGTTCACTAGCTAGGTTGCAGTTTGAAGGACCTATTCAAATCAAATGTTGATCTAAATATGTTATAAGTAATTGTAAGGTTTAGGGTAAGTAACTAATAGAACTTAAGAACTACAAGTTCTAAGTATACTATTAGTTGATGTTTAGGAAACTCAACAGGATTCCTAAATTAATCTAAGTATGTTAAAGACTCCTATTACTACATCTTAAAATAATTAAGACAAGGCTTTAGGGATTTAGGATGAATAAACTAAGTTCTAATTCAATTACTAAAGCTAGATCTAGTTGATTCATAATCTACTAATACTAAGGCATTAAGACTATCTATTCTTAATGGGTGTAACTAATAGACTTAGGATTCAACTATAGATCAATTGCAAATCAATCCTAAGATTTCTACCTTAGAGTTGAAAGATGAATTAAGCACTTGGCAATTAATTCACATATCTAGAAAGATGAGAACTAAGCTCACATATAATTACTTAGAATTATAATTAGGAAGGTCAAAACCTACACTAAACAAGCATTAAGGCTAAACACACTTAATGGGTATAACATCTAGTTCTAATGGGTCACCTACAATTTAAGGTATAATCAATCCTATAGGCTATATCCTAAGGTTGAAAGATGAATCCAGCAATTTGCTAAAGATTCATACAATTTATTTATGAGAACTAAGCTCAAAACAATCATGTTATGGAAACTTGACATGGAACGGAAATGGTAAAACAAGTTTATTATCTTAGTGCTTTAAACACCCAAAGCATGAAATTAAGAAATTATGAAATTAATTAAATAATACTAATTAAAGTGCCACAACCTAAAATCACCTATTGTTGTCCAAATGAAAATGAAATTTTTAAATGTGAAATCCTTATTACATAAGGAGAAGAACGACCCTAAGTAGGTCAAAATCGGACAATGTTGGGATTCTTGAGTTTTCAGGACTCGTAATTAGGATTTAAAAGTGATTATTAAAATTAGTATTTAAATCCTAAATTTAATTTTATATTAATGCTCCTCACATTCTTGTGAGTAAAATGGACTATTGAAATGTCCAAATCGGATACGAATTGATCAAGTTATGCCACAATTTAGATTTAGGATTTAATCTTAATTAATTAATTATCCTAAAATAATGATCTAATAAAATAATCAGTGAAACTGAAATTAAATGGCATAATAAGAATCTACAAATTCTTATGATCAAAATGGTATATTATATTAAATTATTTGATTATGTAGTACGCAAGTTATGCTTTAATGGAATTTTATTATTAATTTCCAATATTGTATTTAATCACATGTAAATTAGAGAAAGCATTTAACCTTCTAAGATTGTAAGATTTAACATAATAGTATTAATAGTTTAAAGATTCAATATTTAAAACAACATTTCTAATAAAAGAAATCATTGTTTGCGATGTGTTCTGAGATGAGATTCACAACATTAGAATTAGAATCCAAGGGAAAAGAAAGTTTAAAACATTCACATTATCAATCTTGTCATTAATATTATATATGTTTACTTATCCATTCTCAACTTCATATAATTCCAAAATAAAGGCGTTTAGAAGGAGATTCGTAAACATTCTTATAATGACATTGATAAATGGTTACAATAAGTTTTTGTAAAGAACTTTCAACTAAACAAAAATTATTATTTGGAATTATGATAACCCAAAATATTATTCTTTAGATTTTAAATGCAAAAAATATGTTATTCTTGATTACGTATTTTGATTCATGATTTCCATATGTTACACAATAATTGAAAGTTTCATTATTTGAAAGATTATTACTTCTCTAAATATTGTTTAGGTTTACATCAACTCAAATTTAAAATAAAATGATGAAAAGGAATTCAGTTTATTAATTAAATTTCTAATATTATAATAATACACTTAAAATACAAAACCATTTTGATAATTTATAAAGGATATGCATTTGCTTATATCCTAGAAATAAAATCATAAAATGAAGTGAGTAGAAATTTCCTTGTATAAGATATGAAACTTGAATATCATTAACTTAGTAATTCATAATGATATTACTCCTTCTAGTTTCCATTTTCTCTAGGCAAATGGGGTATATAATCAAAACTAAGTACTTTATATTTTCCTTATAAACGATTATACAAATCATCTATTATGGAAGAATTCAGAATAATTTCTTTCACAAATAACATTCCATTGAAAGCTTTGGGATTTGTCAAACAGAACAAAGCTCCCAAATAATCCGCATAGCATATAACTAGGTTAAGGGAAGGAGATGGAGTACCTTGCTGCGCCGAACAGAGAAGCAAGATCGGCCTGCGTGCGATCAGTTTGCTGGGAGGAATCGGCTAGATGGAGACTTGGCGAGAGAAGGCTCTCGGCTAGAGGAGAGTCGGCGAGAGGAAGGCTCGGCGAGAGGAGAGGAAGAAGGCCGACGATTGGATGCGCCAAACGAAGGAAAATCGGGAAGAGGAGTTCGGCTTGCGTGCGAGAGGCAATGGATTATTTGGCTGAGAGGAGATTTTAGGTTTTTAGTAAAGAAATTTAGGTTAGATGGGATTTAAGTAAAATTAGGATCAAAACAAGCCATTGGATTGAAAATAAACGGCTGGAATTTTCGAGCCAAGATTTGAAGTCATTTGTGCTCCCAAAATTATGAACTTGGTATCGAAATGTCCTTCTCGACGAGACGAACACAAGCGTCCAAAAATTATTGAATTTAGACAAATATTTTATTTTATATTAATTTTTAAGTGAAAAATTTTGAAAATTAATTACGATAAATCGGAAACTTTAAAATTAACGAAACTTGAAACATAGCATTCTCATATGACGCTTAACTTAGATATTCAAAAATTTCCAAATTCAGATTTAAAATTTTCTTATTATTAGCCTTTAAAGTTTAAACTTCACAAATTTATTTTGGATAATCCGGGATCCCAAACGCACTCAAATTTTTGCAGTAGGATTCCCTCAAAAGGCATTATAAGAGGATATTTTTATTTAATTTTTATTTGACTTAAATTGGAATTTTGACTCCGACGAAATTTTCTGAGCGATCGAAATAAAATAAAAATATCCGGGAAATTCAACGACTTCCAAAAATTCCCAGAACAACACTCCTAGTTAATTTGGAGTTACTGAGTCCAATGGCGGACTCCGTTTTTTATTCTGAGGTCTAAATATTTTAAGCATTCTCAGAATATTAGAAAACCAGGAAATGTTGGAAATTGATAAACGATCTCTAATTTGCATGAAATTTGAAATGAAAGCTCTTAATACTATTATAAGATTAATAGAAAAAGATTAGAGTCAATTAGATCACTAATTGACGGGTAATAACATTAGGGTTGTTACAATTTGAGTCATTAGTATGCTTGAACCACCTAGGATGACTGCCTAAGTCTACCTTGCCTGGGCTACTTTTATTTTGCTATGATTGTTGAAATTTCTTTTCATTCTTTGTATACTTGCATATCCACCTTAGCATTTATCTCCACAACTCTTATTTAATTGCTTTGCTGCTATTTTGCAGGCAAACATTTGATTTCCATATAACATTGTCAGTATTGTAGTTATTATATAAAGCATTGTCTTATGTGGTATTTTTGAATTGCGTGACACCCTTGAAACACTCCATTTTATTATTCAACGTGCTTGATTTCTATTAAATATATCACTTATTTTTTCAGTTTTTGACGATTGAACCAAGATATTTGAACCTTTTATTCTTCTTGATAGTATGATGTTTGATTATCATATCTTTGATATTTTGAATTTATTAAGACAAATCTTTTAGTTTCTAAGATAGTTCTCTATAATATGAATTTTTTAATCCCATTTTTGTTTATCAATAAGAAAAATATTATTTGCACTTATAAGTGATTTTTGATGAAATTTGATTTAAATAAGAAAAATCATGTGATAAACCATCTTAAATCAAACTCATATAACTGCTTCATTAGTCAACTCCTTAATAACTTTTATACATGCAACATAGATTCATTTTCTTGTCCTTCTTTAGGTACTTTATCATGTGCCTTTTTTAAATTTATAAATATTCAATGAACTTTTTTATTACTAAATTTATCCATAAAAACTCAGGAAATGTATGGCCACTCTAGCTGATTTGCTTGGCATAAAATAGATTTAATTATGTGGAACTTTAATATCTTGTTGTATTTTGTGTTTAATCACTCCTAAAATTTCACTTGTTAACATAATTCTTCTTTAATTTTCAAAATTTTTCATATTATTTTGTTTTTAAAATATGAATCACAACATCCTTTTGGTAAGCTATTAAATAGTCACTCAAACAGTTTCACACATTTATAAAGGTATCATTCGTGCATACAATTTTTCCACGAATCATTTTCTTTAAAAAACTTTGCACACCTTTTGCAATTTGCCTTTTGAGCTACTAAACTCACTTATATTATTTCATTTCAATAAATTTTTATGAAAATAATTCATCCATTTTTAATGAATGTCGTCGTCATCCAAAAAAAAATTGTTTGGTAAGCATAATATTTTAATTTGTCTATCTTCTATGTGTGCCTCTTTCAATAAATTATAATTTCTCATATAGACCTTTAAAAGCCACAATTTTAGCAGCTTATCTTGTTTGCAATGGGAAGTAAGAATGGTTTTGGGATAACTGCTTGGAATTTGATTAAGGGTTAAGTAGGTTTAACTAAAGTAATGATTAGAAGTCCTACATTAAATTTGAGTATTTGGATGAGAAGACAGGAGAACTTAGCAACCATAACTAGTAGAAGTAGAATTAATATTGTTTATTTGCAAGAAACTACTGTAGTCTGAAGAATTCAATGACAAAGATGCATGCTTTTAAATACTTTAAGTTTGTTAGGACATACTTTTTTTTATTGGGGAAATTACTTAAATGTTATTTTGAAGGCTAAAAAGATGTTTGACTAGTGAGAAAGAGTATTATTATACCTATTTACAAGAATAAAATTAGTATTCAATATTGCGCAATTATAGAGGATTCAAGTTAATGTGTCATACATTGAAACTTTGAGAGAGCGTAATTGAATACATATTTTGAAACAATACTTGTATTTCTCAAAATAAATTTGGTTTTATGCTAGGTAGATCTATCATGGTAGCCATACATCTATTATGGATTTGATGGAAAATTTAGAGAAAGAAAATAAGATATTCATTAAATTTTTAATCATCTTGAAAAGGCTTATGATAAAATACCAAATGAAGTTTTTTGGAGAGTTTTGGAGAGGGAAGGGATTTGTGTTGTATATATTAAGATTATTTGAGATATGTTTAATGGGGTTGTAACATGCGTACGATTGCTGCGTGACTTACCTACTAATTTTTTGTTACTATTGAATTACATCTAGGCTTAGCTCTCAGCCTATATTATTTTTCTTTAATTATGAATGCTCTTTTTTAGCATATTTAATCTATGAAGGGATGGAGTTAAAGCAAAGCTTGAATTATGAAGGGCTTAAAATCTAAAGGTTTTCAATTTAGATCTAAAACATAGCAAAGTTCAATTGTATTAGAAGCATTAATCTCGATGACATAACTATTGAAGTCCATGTGATCAAGAAGAGCGAGAGGTTCAAGTACCTTGATTCAATTATTTAAAATAGTGGCAAAATAGAGAGCGATGTGTATGATAGGATCCAAGCTGGCTGGATGACATGGAGTAACGTTTATGGAGTGTTGTGTAAATTGAAAATCCCACTCAAAATTGAAGAAAATTTCTTATGAAGTAGTCATGTGATCAGCTATGTTATATGGGGTTGAATGTTGGCCAACCAAAAAGAAACTTATCGATAAAGTAAGTGTTATAGAGATGAGGATGCTTAGGTGGATGAGTGGGTATATAGGATGCTTAGGTGGATGAGTGGGTATACATGTAAGATAGAATGAGAAATATGTTTATTCGTAGCAAAGTTGGAGCGGCTCCAATTCTTGATAAGATTAGAGAATATTGCCTTAATGGTTTGGGCATATTAAGCGTAGACCGTGCAATCACTATGTTTGAAAAACTGAATTTATGTATATCACCCCCATATTAAAAAAAGGAAGAGGAAGACCAAAATAGATATGAGAAAAGACTATTATGAAGGATCTTATCTACTTGGAACTTAATGAGGGGCTTCTATTTGATTGTGCACAATGTAAACAAAGGATTATTGTAGTCGACCCCACCTAGTATGGTTAAGGCTTGGTGGCGTTGTTGTTGCGGTGTTGTTAAGTTAAATGTATTAACGAATTGTGAAGGCTGGTTGATTGAAATTTAAATATGAGATGGATTAAGACTTTGACTAATCATCAAATTATATGTGAAAGAGGTGATTATTGTTTGCTGTGATATATGAATATTTAAGGTTTTATGACAGGCTTTGGTATGATTCATGGTGGGTATCATAGAGTTTTATTCAGAAACGCTGTTTTAATTTCAACTGAAGAATATGAATTTAAAAAATAGATTAGGGTCGTATGTTTGTAATATTAAAAATTTGTTATACTAATTAATCCATAAGGTTTTTGTAGTACTGCATTAAAAATTCAACTGGAAAAGATTAAATTTTTTGCGCTTAGTTTTTTGTCTGCTGAGTTTCTCCTCTAGTTACTAAGATTTGCATTATTAAAACCATGTATGGAGCTTTTTTCAATAAAGTTATATGTGGTAGTTATTTTACCTTCTGTACTTTGTTTATTTTGGCTCTTCAGAGATTAAGCATATCATAATTTAAATTTTCCTTTATCAATGTTGATTGAAAGCAGTATTTTGCTATGCTAGAAAAACATAAATTAGAGAAGTGCTATAGGAATTGTTGCTGTTACTATGATAATTCTGGAGTATTGAACTTGCAGTAAATGAGTACTGCAGATTCATCAATAGTTAATTGCTGGGTATAACGTAGTGGTGGTCAAATACCTTACCCATAACATGATTGCTCGGCAAAATGCGAGGAATCCACTTGCACATTTTCCTTGCAAAATTCGCGTAATCAGATTGCCCACATCAGGCGTATCTGATTACCTCGCCTTTCCTGCAAAAAATTGCAGCAGTCTTATCGTTCAGCAATTTCTTCTGGCACTTTGGCGATCACAGTATTAACGATGGAGCTCGACGACGACGACGAAGGATCTATCCATTGCAGCAATCGACGACTTTGTCCGATCGGTTGCAACAATGCCCATGCGTTTTATTAAACTTTGCTTTTGTCTATTTATTAATCAAGAAAATTGCTAATTTGTGCAAGAACGCAAAGAATCTGAGGTTGTACGTGTTGTTTGATTGCGGTGAATCCAAATCTCTCTATCATCCATCTTGTTGTGAAGATTTTATGAGAATCCCATCTTTACTCTAGCACACTAAGCTTGCTCATGATTTTTCTCAAGAGATTTCACTTAGGAACCTAAGTCATGGGTTCAAATCAATATTCAATGCTTGGTTTTTAAGTCTATTGTTCGAATCTATGCTTTGCCCATTCATGACAAGAAGCTATTACGAGTTTCGATTAAAATCACTTTGCATAAATATTTGTAATTTTATGCATGTATTTTCATATAAATGCATGCTAAAATAGGCTCAACAAACGAGATCTAATTTGCATTTTTTAAGCTAAATGAAATAAAAAAATGAAAAATTACTAAGAAAATAGAGAAAAATATGAGGAATTTAGAAATATATTTTTTATATTTTAACAAATATTTTATTTTATATTATTTTCTTAAATATGATTTTCAATAATTTGTTAAAAGTAATTTATTAAGTAGAATTCCTAGTTGCTGATCAATTCTAAAAATGATCATGTTGATGCCCTACAAGAGCACAATGACAAGATATGAAGAGGCCGCATGTATCGGTGCATTTTGGCCTCTTGTTCTTAGTTATCTCTAATAGATATACTCAATTTCTTAGCCAATTCTATGAGTGCTTGTGGGGTGCGATGAACACTACTCTCAAGCACAGTACAATATTCCATCCATAGATAGATGGGCAAACTCAGGTTGTCAATTGAATAATTATCTACCTTTTGAGAAGGTTTCATAGTAAGAATTCAATGATGTGGGATGAGAGCTTGCCCTACATTCAATTTAATTTCAATCGAGGAATCATAGCTTCATCTTTTATCAGCTCTATTGATGTATTTTGGGTCAACTATTAAAAATAATATCATAATTAATTATAAGTAATTAACCAAACTAATCATCAATAGATATTTTTATTAATTACATTAAATTTCATACTTATTAGTTAACTTGTATTAATTAAAAAATTAATTATTATGTATATATAATTATAAATAATAATCTTAATTATATTTTATTATTTTACTTTAAAATTCATCTAAATTTTGAGCTAAAAATAATTTTTAATAAAACTAGTATAAGTAAGTATAAATCAAATAATTCTTATATGTCAGAAGTTCACTAAAATAAGATAAAATATAAATGTAATATAAATATTTTATAAAAATTTACATTGAAGTGACTTATAATTATACTTTTTTTAACAACACTTTATTGTAGATTTAATGTTTTTCAGGTTAAGGGTCTAACAGAGTATAGCCAAGTTTTTTGGTAAGTATTAGATGAAGTTTGTGCGTGAACGATTTCGCAAGCTAAGAGTATTAGCAATTTTAGCCTAATGTCAAGAGTTGCTTCTAATCAAAATATAAAATTCTATTCCTTGAAGCTATCAAATTAGAGCAAAAAATTTAATATGTAATTAAGTCATAATTACAAAATTTAATTAATTCTTTTATTTGGAAAATAAACAAAGATTATTTAAAAATTAGTTAATTTAAACTATGCTCCAAATTTAGTTGCAAGTCTTATTCGGTGATATAACCAAAAATTGAATATTTACTAAAAATAGCAAATTCATCTTTTTTTTCCTAAGTGCATATCTTACTCTGATAATAACAAAGGTTTAAATGTAAAATTGTAATGTTGCGTTGGTAAATATAAATATTTTGGGGCCTAATATGTAAATTTTGAATATACATATATTATTAACCATATTTATTTATTTATTTTTTAATCAGGCAAATCTGAGCCAGCTTTGGATGAATGGATAAAACTACGTCTTTGGCGATGAATGGCCGAGATTTCATCAATCCCTTATTTAACCGTACAGCAACCCTATCCTTGGTCTGAGTGGAGCTTTCCACAGCAAAAGCTCATCTTCCTTTTTTGCGGGTTTGGCGGCAGCCATTCCGTACGAGTGCGCAGCCGCCAGCGAAAATCCAAGGTCAAGCTCGAAACCGGCTACTCTTTCTTACATTTTCTTTTCAAGCAGCTCATTGATTTGAATCTTAGTGAGAAGTGGTTGCAGTTGATTTCTTCAGTGTTATATACGAAGTTCGAAGTTCATTCGGTAGATCTCTGTTTATAGATTTATTCTAATATTTTTCTTATATCGAGCTTGCATGTTTGATTTATTCTTGCGGCTCAAGTTAAGAAAACATGCATGTGATACCAGTTTCTGATTCGGATGCCAAATGTCATCTGACGTTTTATTTTCTTTCGCCATGTTTGGCCTTAATAAAGCTATTTTAAGTATAGTCTTTGGATATCCCAATGTCATTGAGCTGACATAGCCTGAGGAGCTATTGAGGCATGAAAAAGGTCTGCAGGCAACCTGATGAGGTTATATTTAGAGTCTTTGGTTCTGTAGGAGTTGGTTTGGTGGTAAAAAGGTTTGGAAGGAAAGAGAAAGATGAGTTGTGTAAGAAGGTGTGCAAGTTATGGATAGAATGGATATAATGATTACTTAAATAGAAGAAAATTGGTTTTTAATCTTGGATAAAGAAAATTCTTGTGCAGAGTACTGAATAAATGAGACTGTATATAGAAGAACAATTTAAATGAAATGGAAATAAAATAATACTAAGTAACTCACTCATAGCATCATTGATTACTAAATAAAATTCATCCATAAAATAACTGAACAAATGCCTATAGGAATATATAACACCCTCTTTCAGATTAGAGGATATATGCCTACTACCCTTTAACTTGCTATATTGTTTGGAAAAAAGAATGCGGCTCAAAGCTTTGGTGAATATCTTGCTACTTTTTCAATGCTAGAGACATTGGTAGCATATTTTCTTAGTCAATATTTGTACAATGTGAGACTAAGAAATAATTGAATAAAAGTGACTACCCTTGTAGTCCAAGGAAGAAAGAAACTTCAGATTTTATAGAAAGTTGTTGATTGAGACAAAAATGTCCTTTTTTTGGGGTGACTTAGAAGGCAAAATGTTCTTCCTATTTATGGCAGTAGATCCTATTTGCTTTAACATTTTGCAAATCTGTTTTGTCTCCAATTTATATAAATCAATGAAAAAGAAAAAAAATTACAGAGCTGTTGTTTTTCTTTTATGATGAATGGATAATAAGTTGATACAAATTGTGAAATGAATAAAATTTTATGTAAGTTAATATTTCTAGGTAAAGGCACAACTCATTTTACAAAGAAAGTTTGCCACTTAAGTAGGAGGTAGTAAAGGGTAGTGGAGATATGAAAAAGATGATATATATTTGACATGCTGGTGGAGGTATTATAATTATATATGCAGGAGATACTGGAGGTAAAAAATGCAACAGAACCATAGGAGGTAATGTATTAAGAAATAATAGAGATGCTTGAGATTTATGGGAAAGTTTTATATAATTCACTTGAGTCGATTATTCATAGAATATAAAGTGAGTGATGCAATGCAATGAGAAAATTGGCCACATGCAATCTAAATAATTTAGTTTACTTTCCTTTTTAAGTGATATAGCTATTAATGCACATGTTTGTCGCCTTGTGATAAAGAGGAGAGATCAGAGAAGATCAAATTTATCTTGGAGATGTTGCCATGACAGTGGACAAAGGATATTCCACATTCCTGTAGCTGTTTATTGAATAATGGTGTTAGAGGAAATAATTTGTTTAATTTATCATTCAAGTGAGAACAGTCTAATGTTTTCCACTTGGTATACTTTATTTTATCATTAATCTCAGGAGAATATAATTGATAAGGTTTTTCATGATGTCTATTTGGGGAGAAAAAAACTACAATCAAAGAAGATAATTTGTGCCATTGAGTTTGTTAAAAGTACAAAGAGTTGAGGGTCTATTTTTTAATAAAGTTAAGGATGCAATGATTTAGCACCAGTGTGCAAAGAAATTCAATGAGTGGAATTCATAGTTTACCAATATTCTCATTATAAGGAGAATAATTATTTATTTGTATTTTGCTTCTTTTACTTGGGCTAAAGTGAACTATACTGAATTATGCTGATAAGAATTATTTGTTGTTTGTTTGCAAAGAAGATAAAGTTAAGGATGCAATGATTTAGCACCAGTGTGCAAAGAAATTCAATGAGTGGAATCTATAGTTTACCAATATTCTCATTATAAGGAGAATAATTATTTATTTGTATTTTGCTTCATTTACTTGGGCTAAAATGAACTATACTGAATTATGCTGATAAGAACTATTTGTCATGCCTGTGTGCTGTCAGCTCATGGGTAGCGACCACAAATGAGCAAGGTGGGGAGCAGTGAATGCTCAATGTACACAAACATTAATGATCTAGGAAATGTGGGCGAGTGCTTTTGTGTTAACTCAAAGATAGATATGAGCCAGTCAAATCGAGCTGACATGGAATATATGTGAGGGTTGAGCTCAATCTAAATAATATATATTTGATCCTGCTGACAAGCCATTTTTTATTATAAAAGAGATTTAATAATTTAAATTTAAGCAGATATTAAATAAAATGAATTATAATTAAGGAGATAAATAATGAAAAATCAATAGAGATAAGGAAGTTAAAGTAAATATTTTAGCAAATTTATTCTGAAGCCCATGGGTTCTATTATCGTTTTAACTAGTTCTTATACTGTTAAATTTTAAATAGCTCTGTGAAGAATCAAGTTGATCACATTTTAGGTATTTTGGTTGGCTTACAAGCCATTTACCTTACTAAACTGAATCAGCTTACAAGGAGGCTTTACTCAGTCAGATTCGTAGTCGTTGTTGGCACCATGAGTACAAGTGTAAGATTGGTTTGTGTGATGAGCATCTGAAACTGGGTTGAAATAAATATTAACAATTCTTTTGTATTAATACCATTTTTTATTCTTCTGAAAATGCAAGTTCTTGTGTTTATTATTGAAAAATGTTTATATATAGGTAACACACTAATGTAAAAAAATGGAAAGAAAAGTATTAGGAAATGAGTCTTATTAATAACAATATAACAAAATAAAGTTATTCCATAGAATAATCCAAAAATATGTAATATGATATTTAACATAAACTTTGTCATAAAGCTTACCAGTGTGCAATTCTGATCTACTTTCAATCACGTCAGCTATTAATTTTAATTTTAAAATTATAGGCTAGGTTAATGTGTTAGCAAAGTTGGAATAAAAAAAAACAAAGAGCACAGGAAGTATTCACAGGGCCTTTCATTACTTGATTGGTGATAACATGATTAGAATAAACAAATGTAGATTATTAATATCATTTTTGTAATAATAATTTTATACCATACCTTGCCTGGTAGCACAAAAATTCTATGCCAGGCTGATGGGCGTGGACTTCCAAGTGGTCTGCTTATCTAGGTAATCTTTTATGACGAGGCCTTGTTTAGTCATCATTTCAAGTTAAAACGTGCTTTGTAAAGTGGCCTTATATGTCTGTTTGATTGTCTTGTAGTATTGATGTCATATTTAATTCTAATGCTAGCTTAAGGTTTTTATATCAATGTAATGTAGGATGGTTAGGGTAATAGCTTTCATGGATGCAATTAGGGTTGTGCAAGAATGAAATACTGTGACAAGGAGATGTGTGTGTAACATGAAATGAAAAATTTAAATTATATTGAAATGTTAATTAAACTTTTATGAACTTCAAAATTTGAGTGATAAGGAGTTTCTACTACAAAATTCATGCAACTGATTGCAAGAAATTTGGGATGAGCTAAAATCCATATGCAATGGAGTTCAACCCATTCTTTGATTTGTGGTTGTATTTTATCAAAATATTTGTCTATTGCATCACTTTTTGGTCTTTAAAATAGCTACGGAACAACAAAATATTCAAGGAGGAATTTTATACTTGCAATGAAATTTTTTAACTATTTATTAAATTTATTATGTGACTTTTGATATTACAAAAGTGTCATCTTATTTGCTCACCTTACACTTGACCGTCCACACCAACAACAATAATGACGCCAACATCAGCGCCACCGCCACCGCAACCGCCAGTATGCATCTCATTTGACCGTTCTAATTTATTATATAAATCTTTGACAGTTGAACTTTTAGCATCGCGAATTACTAATTTGGATTCACGATAGGCAACTTATATTTCTTTCAATTCACCTCGGTCTTATATTTAAACCATTCTTTATAGTGTCTTTTTATTTTTAATCTTGACTTGAAATTTTATTTTCATCATCATACAACCAAATTCAACATGAGGTTGGCTTTGCTCTCAAAATCATATTGTTCAAGCTTTAATTAAAACATCACTTTTTAAAATGTTTATATTACTTTTTGAAAGATTCCATCATTTAATTTATGACAAATTTTAGATTTAATATTACTTTTATTACCCTAATTTTCTAATCTGAAATAAATAAATACTGTTAGATTATCAAACAATCACTTGGAATAATATTACAATTCTTGCAAATAAACGCCCCTTTTTATTTTAAAGAGAGTAATCATTTTGAGTTTTAGATGCTTCATTTCTTAAAGTGATAATATTTTCTTCCTTTTTTTTTTAGTATTAGTAACTATATGATCATGAGCTAACGTAAACTTTAAAACCATTCTTTCATCTTTAATCTCTAAAAAAATTAAAATTATCACGAATACTATAAAATTCTTTAATTACCTTTTTAACAAGCCCATTTAAATCTCCTCCTATAAAAAGTATTTTCTCTTAAGGTATTTTTTGAACCAACTCATTTAAATCATATCAAAATCTTTTTTTCATACACACTCAATTTTATTTACAAGCCATAAACACTTGCAAACATCGATTCTCCCAATCATTAAATTTTAGTGATATCGAAGTTAGGTGTTAATTTCGTAAATACTGAATTTTGAGCAGTAGACATTTTAATGTCCAATTTTGTTCACCCAAAAAGAGTTATCCCAAAATGAAAAATGCAAACTAAAAAAGTTTAAACTGATGATCTTTGTGTTGTACAAATATTTAAAAGGTAGCACAAAGATTTTTAAAATTGATCATCGAATGATCTATTTGACTAGGTGAACGAACTATTTATACTTGATCTACTTTGGCTTAAAAGATTTTCTTTATGAGCATCGATTTAATATTTTGTGACTTAACGGAATTAATTACTCTGCTTAATATTTTGGAACTTTGGACAGAGCTTCCTTTTTCCCAATATTTAGTCTTTAAAAAATTAATTGGATCGCCCTTAATTCTTCTCTATATTTAGTCATTATTTTCACTTTTAATTTGTACAATATAGGAGTATTAGAAAGAAATTCACATGCATTCAAAAGTTACTTCGCTGTTTTACATGATTTAGATCTTTTCAATAAATCACTGTATACCCTTTTGATTTACTCTTAAACTATATAAAATCCAGCATTTCTTGATCTTAGCGATATGTGAAAATAATGTTCATTGTCGTTAAATGCTCTTTTATCACATGAATGCTGTTCCCTTTGAACGACTGCAATTGCTTTTGTTCTTCGCAGACATCAGTAATGTCGAATCTTCAGGCGCCTCTCCGGCCAAAGAGGAAGAAGGACATCGTGGATTTCTTAGTCAAGTTCCGGTGGATTCTAGTTATCCTCGTCGTCCTCCCCGTTTCCTTCACCATCTACTTCCTCACCTACCTCGGCGACTTGAAGTCCGCTGTTAAATCCGAGAAGAGGCGGCAGAAGGAGCACGAAGAAAACGTCAAGAGAGTCGTGCAGCGCCTGAAGCAGAGAAACTCGAAGAAGGACGGCCTTGTATGCACAGCCAGAAAGCCGTACATTGCTGTCGGCATGCGAAACGTTGACTATAAGCGCGCCCGGCATTTCGAGGTCGACCTTGGCGCGTTCCGGAACATCCTCGAGATCGACAAGGATCGGATGGTCGCCAAGGTGGAACCCCTCGTCAACATGGGTCAAATCACGAGGGCCACCGTCCCCATGAATCTTGCCCTCGCCGTCGTGGCCGAGCTCGACGACCTCACCGTCGGCGGCCTGATCAATGGTTACGGCATAGAGGGGAGTTCCCACATACACGGCCTCTTCTCCGACACCGTCGTCGCCCTGGAGCTCGTCCTCGCCGACGGCCGCGTGGTCAGGGCGACGAAGGACAATGAGCACGCCGACCTGTTCTATGCTGTCCCATGGTCTCAAGGCACCCTCGGCCTCCTGGTCTCCGCCGAGATCAAGCTCATTTCCGTTAAGGAGTACATGAGGCTGACCTACAAGCCGGCGAGAGGAAGCCTGAGGGACCTCGCGCAGGCCTACGCCGATTCCTTTGCTCCGAGGGATGGCGATCAGTCGAGGGTCCCTGATTTCGTGGAGGGGATGATATACTCTCCGACGGAAGGTGTGTTCATGACAGGAATCTATGCTTCCAAGGACGAGGCAAGGAAGAAGGGGAGTGTAGTCAACAATCAGGGCTGGTGGTTCAAGCCATGGTTCTACCAGCATGCTCAGAGAGCCCTGGAGAAGGGCGAGTTTGTGGAGTACATTCCGACGAGGGAGTACTATCACCGGCACACGAGGTGCCTGTATTGGGAAGGGAAGCTCATTCTGCCCTTCGCCGATCAATGCTGGTTCAGGTGGCTCCTCGGTTGGTTGATGCCGCCGAAGGTGTCGCTGCTCAAGGCGACGCAGGGGGAGGCTATAAGGAATTACTATCACGACCGGCATGTGATACAGGACCTGCTGGTGCCTCTGTATAAAGTCGGGGAGGCCCTGGAATTTGTTCATCGGGAAATGGAGGTGTATCCTATATGGCTCTGTCCTCACCGGCTGTACAGGCTGCCTTTGAAGACGATGGTGTTTCCGGAGGCTGGGTTCGAGGCTCACCACCGACAGGGGGACACGAGTTATGCGCAGATGTACACGGACATCGGCGTGTACTATTCGCCGGGTCCTGTTCTTCGCGGCGAGGAGTACAGCGGGGCGGAAGCTGTGCATCGGCTGGAGCAGTGGCTGATCGAGAACGGAGGGTTCCAGCCGCAGTACGCTGTCTCAGAACTCAGTGAGAAGGACTTTTGGAGTATGTTCGATGGAGAGCTCTACGAGGAGTGCCGCAAGAAGTACGGCGCTGTGGGGACGTTCATGAGCGTCTACTACAAGTCAAAGAAGGGGAGGAAGACTGAGAAGGAAGTCAGGGATGCTGAGGCCGCCGTTCTCGAGGCTGCTGATGTGGAAGGAGCTTGAGTTCTTCCTTAGTATTTTGGGGTAGTTCTTCCTTAGTATTCTCAGTGGGTTTTCAGAGCGATCGCTGTTTTATTTGTTTTGAGGTTGTTTTCAGATGGTTCGGTTGTTTATGCAATTTTTAATTGTAGGATGCTTATATTGTAATTTTTAAAACATTTAATTTTACCAGTTATTTTTTTTCTGTTTTATTACTTGCGAACGAGCACTGCGTCATGATTTCCTCTTTATTCCTTGGAGAAAATAAATTAACTTCAAATCTAGGTTAAAGTTTGTACATTAGTTCTTCTGGTAATATATTAACTAAAATAGGTGGTGATTGCAACGTTTAATCAAAAAAGAGAGTAGTTAGATGTGTTTAATCATTAATTATTGTTATGTTGACTGTTTATTTTAGTTAGTTTCATTATTTATGTTAATTAACATTTAATTAAATATAATTTTATTTTAATTGAGCAGTTAGTTAGCTAAGTTGAGCTATTCCATTCAAATTTAATTTGTAAACGATTTTGTTAAACCGTACAATAGTTAAAATAAACTGTGTTTAAAATTAGATGCAAGCCAGCCTTATTAGGTTGATATATTTATTTAATTATTAAACAGGAAGACCTGAGCCATATTTGGATGATTCGATAACCCTCTGTATTTCGGCGATGAGTGGTCGAGATTCCATGAATCCTGGACACGTTTTTAATCGTCGAGATTCCGTCCATGTTCGGCTCTTCTCTTCGCACCTTGGGGCGGGCAACGGCGGTACGCTTATTAGAGTCGCAAAACTGTTCATAAGAAAGTAAGTGTTTGGTTTGATGTCATTTGAGTATGACATCTCAATAATTACGAAAATGCCATTTCATTAGGTTATATTTTCTACCGACATTCAGATAACATCACGCCAATCTATCGGACGAGATAGGGGAGAGGTAGGGTACTTCGCGCGCGAGGAGATTCGACGCCGAGCCTTGCCTGCCGTCGCCGCCGTCGCTGCCTTCTCCGCCCCTGCTGCCTTCGCCGAGACGCACGGAAGGGTTGCTTCGTTGCTTTCGCAGAGGTCGCCGAGACGCACGGAAGGGGTCGCCGAGCCGAGACAATCTACCGTCTACGGTGAGAGTTTCTTCACTTTCATTGGTTTTTTGAGAGTTTCTTCACTTTCATGCGAATGACACCTCATAAAATTTGATACTTGTCCGCGGTCAATCGGAATGCATGCTTTATATTAGTGCATTCATGTTCTGGTGTGTGCCAATTGGTTTTTGATACTTGTTTGCTTTTGTCAAGATTATGAGATTTTACATTTTGTTATTAATCAGCCCCTTAGATTTGGAAAATGTTGCACGTAAGGACTATTTCTTGAGATAGCATTGAGAAATAGAGTGCAATATTTAGGCACCATTCACTTGCCATTTTTGCTTGAAATATCTATAACGCCAATCATGTGATTCAGGCCTTTGTGGATGCACGTTAGTATATTACTTTGGCTAGTGATGAATAAGAAGTTTATGATGGTTTCTATTAGATTTTAGAAAGGAATGCCCTTCTTAAGGCAATTGATTGTCTGGCTATTTAGCATATGCCCAACGGTTCTATCAATGTTTAACAAAAGTGAAATGCTGAAAAAATAGAAAAGAGTACATAGTTCCATGTTGATTAAGTGACATCAACTTTTTCTATACATTTAAACTCATCATAGAATCATTTGTTACTTTTTCCATGAGTTGGACATTTATAGTTATACTATAACAATCTGAGTCGAGATCGCTGCCCGTATATAAAATCGTTATGAATTTTTTTTGCTTGCTGTTTACTCACTAAACATAGTAATTTTATCATATATATATATATATATATATATATATACTTTTGGAATGCAACTGAGTACCTAGCCCTCAAATCTTAAAAAAAATGATAGTATGTTGTCATCTTTTAAATGTTCTTCTTTTTTTTCTTCACAAAAATGTTTTTATGAAATGAAAGTCTTATTTGGGGGTATTCTTATCTCAGGTGTAATATAACATGAATGACATTGAACCAAACAGTATATATCTGAATAACACTGACATCTGTTATTTAAATAACACTGAACCAAACAGCCACTGTTATCTGAATAACACTGTTATCTGAATAACATGTTATCTGAATAACATGCTATCTTAATAACTTTTCAAATAACACTGAACCAAACAGCCCCTTCTTCTTTTCTACTTTGCTTAGTTTTCGGAATCTGCCCTAAAAGTATTATCCACGCGATTTAGGTCATCGGGTACTTCTTTTTCTTCACACACGAACGAAGTCTGCCTTAAAAGCTTGTGTTTTTTCTACTGTATCTTCGTTATTTTTGCTTCTCTGCTTCAGCAACCGCATGTATAGGTCACAGTTGATTGCCATGTAGCTGGTATTATTTGATTTTTTTTTTTTGTTATTTCTCTGCGAGGTATAGATCGCCATGTAGCTGTGAGCTGTTAATCGATTTTAATACAATATGCCAACTTGCATTACTCTGTTAATCTTTTTTTTTGTGCTTCATTATCATTTCTCTTGTTTAGGGTTTCTCTATAATTTCTTTATTATAAGTTTTTCTTATCTTTTTGGCAAGTCAATTGTCTTAATTAAGGAAATGTAATGAGGTTGAGAGATTTACTTTGTATGAAAATGGTTTCTCTTTTATCAGATGATTTTTATTGCTTTAAACTTTATCATGTTGAGATATCTGGATGGATTTGGAGGTGTTATTTTTTGTTGTTAGTTGTTATAAATTTTATGCAAGTTTGTTTTGCTTTATGGTGGGATTGCTATGCCGTTACTTGTTAAAACCAATAACGGGTTGGGTTCGGGTTAACTTGAGTTCAAGATGGTTGGGTTCGGGTTGATGTTTTTGACTCATTTAATAAATGGGTTGGGTTTGGGTTGACTTGTTCGGGTCAGGTCTAATTCTAGTCAAGCCAAAACTATTGACATTAGTTTTTTGTACTTTACTAATCTTTGCCAACTCACCTTCTCTTTCTGCCCATTTATAGGTGTTTGCACTCTGGGTTTACACATTTGGAAAAGTTTGGGAATTGTTTTATTGAATCCTCATAAATCTTACAACTAAGCAACCTTCATTTCAAATGGTAAGTTTATTTTGACTTATATGGGTGTATATTTGATAGATACCCACTTTTCCATTTTATCAATATATATTTTAATTCTAGGGTTTCTAGGAACAACCAGATTTGGCAGTTATACTTGTTGTATGATTTGTATAATGCAAGAATCCCTTCAATCTTGATTATTGAGTGGGTTTTTTAGAAATTTGAAAGTGATTTTTTTATGTTGTTGTGACTTTTCAGGAGAAGCTTGACAAGAAACCAAGCGCACTTTTTCTTACAGATATTGCGGCTATTTCAATCCCAGAAGTGCTAACCTTGTTCATGAACTTAGGATGCGATTTTGTCACAGCGGATGATATCATTGTTATTTCTCAGTATAGCCACCTTCGTGAGTTTCCTTTTTTATTTTTTATGTATTTTTATCTTTCCTTATATAAAATTTTTTAGAAATTATATTTCATTTTAGATATTTGCATTTTCTTTTATTCAAAAGAGTTATATGTTCTTATAAACTTTCAGAAAGTATCATTTAGATGACTCCTTTTTTTTCTACTTTGCAATCATTCAAAATCAAAGTATTTTATGGGGCCATTTTGGAAATGAAAGAAGATCTATTGGAAATCTAGTTATCACTGGATTTAAGTATCAAAGGATTTACTAAATCCTTAAATCAAGATGTAATATTTCTATGAGGAGCTGGATCCACTAAATTGTACCTAATTTTGTATTTAGGAAATTTAAATTGCGGTTAAAGGAGATGGATATTGAATCCCAGTTTGTCTGGATTTCATGATTTAGACTCCTAAATCTAGCCAAATTTTGAAATCCTTAGTTGCCAAACAACCCCCTTTGTTTTTAGCGCATGGAATAGCATCCATCAAGAATGTTTCCTTCATCTTCTCACAACAATAGGCATTCATTTTTCTTTAGCTGTGTGAGCATTGTTCATATCCCTTTATATGTCCTAGGTTAGAGGGCATGCATGTTGGGGTGGGTGCAAGCAACTTATGCTTGGCTTATTAAGAGCTCATGTTCTACTTATCAATAAAGAAAAAAGTTGAGGTTGAATATTGTTTTGTGATCATATTTCAACAACTTATAATATCAGTTTTTACTGCTTGTAACTTCAAAAGAAAAGCATACATGATTGTAATAACTACTTTTTTTACTTCATCACTTGTGTTGCAAACGTGAAATAATTGATCACCACTGAACTAAGAAGAACACTCTTAAAACTATGAATGCTGCACAAAGCTCAATGAGGTAACCTAACATACATAGTAAAAGGCTTGCAAGCCTGAAATAAAATTAGATACGACTGTTGTTGTTTCTTCTAGTAGAAGTCAATTCAATAAGGTTATAAAGTACAAGCATGTTTGTCCAATCCAACAAACCATTAAAACAATCACAATAACAACTCATTCACTTTGGTTAACATAGGATATCACATTTTTTTCTTGTTACTGCTGAATTAAGACAGCTCAAGGACTTTTACATCTGCAAATATGTAAAAGAATCCCATTATAATGACCTTACTTTTCAGTGAATTGCCAAACAAATATTGGCTGAGCTATAATGGAAATTTAGTAATGCTTGCCTTTTTCACATCTTTAAGAAACCAAAAGCTGAAACTTTGTAAATCAGTTTAAAACAAAAACTCTTGCATTCTACATCTACTGGAAAAAATTAAATCAAAAACTTTATTACAACACAAACTGTCCTTAGTTGTTTCACTATGACTTCATGAATCCCTTATTTTAAATATATTTGATCAAATAACGACCTCTTGCTAAGCTGTAGTTTGTTAGATCATTCTTGATAGTTTCTTGTGATGTTGTTTATTTTTTTCTCTTTTAAGATAGAATTTATTAACTAAAATATTTTAATTGTGCCATTTAACGATATGGGATTAATATGCTTGAACTATCTAAGATTATTCTCATTGACCTTAATTCTCTGCTAGAGTTACTTTACCATGTGGCATATGAACTCATTTATTCTTACTTTGTGTATACATCATCCACCTTGGCATCCTTACCTTTGCCAATCTTGTTTTATTAGCATGTGGCTACTTCTTAGAAGAACATTCTACCTCATATGGCATTTCTGATTTTGTGTTCTTATAAAAATTTTATTTTATATTTAAATTGAATTTTTGGATCTATTAATCCTCCAGAAGTGCCTGTGCCCTCCGTTTCATCTATCTTGCTTGAAATAGATTTGTTTCATCATTCTTTATTTCACCAGTATTTTGTAAGTTGGAATCAAGATTTTGAATTTTTAATGCTTTTTGATGACATGTTCTTTAATTGTTATATTTTAATGTTGTAACTTTTTTGTAATTGAGCTTGTACTTTAATTATCTATTTTGGAGTTACTAAGATAAAAATCTTTAGAATTTAGGATAATTCTTTATATTTCAAGTTTTGTTTTAATCCCATTTTTGTTTTTATCAAAAGGGATAATATCACCAGTAAAACAATTCACCAAATCACCTTTTGAATGTGCTCAAAAAGAGATAAACTTTGCACTTTTTGTTTCATGCTTAATTTGGCTTAGCTTAGTGTTGCTAATCTCAAATAATTCTTTATTTAAGTCTTAGTTTAGCTTAGCTTGTCTAGCTTTTGCTTGAATCGAGCAACAACTAAGCTTGTTTATCTTAGTTTAACCTAAGTTATTCCAATTATTTGTTAGTAGTTAATAACAAATTTATATATTATAAAGTAATGAATTAATTAATTATTATAATTAATTAATGTTATAATATCAACAATAATTATAAAATAAATTTAAGTTCACTAAGGATTCTAAACTGAACAAATTTATTTTATTATATTTAAATAGCTTATACAACTTAACTCAAACAAATTGAACAACTTCTTGGTTTTATATTGCTTAACTCCAGTCAATTCACTAAGCTAATTGTCTACTGTACAACTCCTTAGTGTTGATCTTTGTTGTTTCCCTATTGAAATAATAATATTATTAGTTAAATAACCTAACTTAGCAGTACAAACCTCTTCTCTTTCCATGCTTTCTAAATTGCTCTCATAATTGAGATCTTGTAATTCTGAAATTTTCAATGAATTCTTTTAGCAAATGTACGACTTCCATAATCAATAAACATGGCATAAAATAAAATTGATTATGTGAATCTATGATATATTCTCATCATTTTTGTTTGATGACTCTCCCCTGAAGATTAGAAGTACGTTTCATTAACTTAAATCTTCTCTTATTTGGATAATTTTGCTTATAGCTTTTGTTACTTAAATAAATATTATAGTACCACCATTCATTTGGCATATTTTAGTTTTTGAAATTGTATTTTATGTTACCCAAATATTTCTTCAAACCCAATACTTCTTTTCCACATCATTATTATTAAAGTAATCGATCCTGCAACCTTAGTTATTGGATTTTTCAAAAATACCTTTAGATGTCTTATGAATACTAGTAATTATTTACTTTATAAAATTTATTTCTTCCTCAATATTTTCTTTTGATATCTTCAGATTTCCTATGGATACTAGTAATGATTCACTTATATAAAGTTAATTATTCCCCCAATTTTACGCTGTTTAAGCTCTAAAACTCAAATATTTGATGTATTTAAATTGTTATTGTTGAGATTCTACCGTCTTGTCTGGTGATATAACTTGGGTTCGCTATTTTTTTTACAATTTATTGTCTTTTAAGCATCTCTTATAATAATATTGCAACGTCTGGACTACAATTTTTTTATGGGCAAATAATAGTTTTGAGATTCAAAGTTCTATTTTTATAAGCATTATTATGTTATTTTTTAGTTAATGTATTAATGATTCAAATCATAAGCTAATTAAAATATAATATTATTTTTTCTTACAATTGTACCACCAAAATCAATTCCATCACAAATATTATTAAAAATCTCTTCTACTTTTCCAACGTGCTTATTAAGTTTGTTTCTAAAAATAATATTATTATTGTGGTATTTCTAGAATTAATTTTTTCATATATATGTGTAATTGTGTAATGTATTTTCATTTAGGGGTTGTTTGGCATGTGCAAATCTAAAAAATTGAGGTAGAGTAGTGTAATCAGGTTACTTTACTGCTGTTTAGTAGTTTTATTAGAAATTTAATATTTTTATGTTTGAAATGAAGTAATCTATGAGTGTGGTGTTTTGAACAAATTGGGGGGTTAAAACTACCCTATAAATTCTTTTTTTAGGGTTGGATGGAATGAAATTGTTCGAATCGATTTCGATGGTTCGAAATCCATTTCGAACATCGAATCGTTGCCAGAGAAGAGGGAGTTTCACGTCCCTTGGCTTCCTCCTGTGCCAATGTTTTGAATAAAACGATCGATTGTTCAAACGATCGAATTTTTTGATCGAACGAACGAATCGTTCGATTTGTTGCCGTAGAAGAGGGAGTTTCACATCGCTCAGCTTCCTTCTGTGTCATTGTTTTTTTGAATAGAACTATCGATCGAACAAACGATTTGTTCGATCGAACAATTTGAGCAATCGTTCGATTCGTTGTTGGAGAAGAGAGCGGTTTCCTTCAGCGGTGAGACGACCCCAATATTGGAAATCACTTAACTCAATATTGATACGTCACCACAATACCTAATACTAGATTAGAAGAAAGTTAATCCAAATCATCAAGTATTGTGTTTGGCCAAGGATTTAGAAGAGGGTCTTAAGTTAAGATGGAAGGGAAGTTATGAATGGTATTTAGAAGTTTGTAAATAAAGATCCAACAAATAGATTTTAAGAATGAAAGATGGTAGAATTGAACATGCTATTTATGAAAGAAGACATGAGTATATGCAATTGTAATCTAAAACAAATGAACTACTTACATTTAATCTTAGACATAGGATTCTAATTATTTATGGGAAAATTAACATGTGACTTGTGGGTTTATAATTTGTCCCCAATTATTTTAAGTTTAAATTTCTTTAAAAATTTTGGCAGTCTCCTTTGTAAATGGTTAAGGAAACACCTGCAGAAGTACATGCAATATTCCCATTCCAATGGGAGTTATAATTTAAAAGAAAAGATATCCTAATCTTTCATACATTCAATCTATTTTAACTCCAATTCTAATATAGAGTTCAATTCTTTTTATAGGATTGCTCATTTCCAATTCTAAATAGAGTTCAATCCTTTTTATGGGAATGCTCATTTCCAATTCTAAAAGAAAAAGGGAGAGAAGTATATGTGTAACAATTGTCTAAACTATGGTTTATTTCATCAAGACATTAAATATTCATAGGAAGATATGTAAAGACTTAATTAATACACAAATTTTATACATTTAATTCCCATTCATCCATTCATTTACTCATCCATTCATTCATCACAAGCATTTAAGTATAGTCTAAGCTCCAACAAGTATGGTAAATTAAAGTAAATGACATTATTACAAAACAACAGTAAACTGAATAAGAAAAGAAAATTTACAGCTCATTTGGAATTCTTAATAAGCTATAATTTATAATATATGATAGGCGGAAGCAATTTTAGTTTTTAGCGCTTGGTCCAGCTCCACTAGCATCCAAGTGCACCTAATCTATCATATTTTGACATTTAAATGTGATAGGGCAAAGCCAAGAAATAGAAAATCTGGTTAGACTAAATAGTCTAAGCACAATTTAAGATTGGCTAAATATGCTATTGTTATAATTGGATATCACAGTTCTAGTTACAATGCAAGCACAAGCATAGGTGCAATATGATAAGCATACAAATAAGGGAAGGAAAAACATGTGAGGTAGAATTGCTCACTTAATTAAACATCTTAGCCTACAATCAATATAAGGGTGAAGCATCCTAAATAGGCTAGAATGAACTAGTGTGCATATGAAATTAAATGAAATAAAGCATGATATGTTCAAATGAACTTATGCTTAGTAAGGAAAAATAAACAGTGAAGCATTTAATTGGAGTTATACAACATTCACTGTAATCTAAATAAACTGTAAACAAGTAAAGTACAGTCCTAAATCATAGAAAATGCATAGTGAAGAAATTGAAGGAATAATCTTAGATTTAAATCTAAGATACACATAGCCTAGGACTATGTAAAGTAGTATAGCTAAAAGCTATGGTGAATCTTAACAATCTATAAGATTGAAGATCTCACATGTTTATTAATTGAAGTTATTTTAATCTGTACTCATTCTGTGGGCATATTCAGAATGAGATGAGGAGTTAAACACGTCTGTTTAACATCTAAGGAAAACGGGGGTCCATACCTAAAATACTCACATTCTCCCTCTAAGAATGCGTTGTCTCCTTATTACTCCATTTCAGTCTGTCCTAGACTGGTCCACCATATAGAACCCCTAATAATTTTAGGTGAAAGTTTTGTTCATGCACAATATTTTTATGAATGATTCAATGAATAAGGCTCAAAGCTAAGCAAGCCAACAAGGGAAATTCAATATTTGCAACTAAGTGATATCCAAAGTTATCTAATTTTAATGATCTACTTAATGATTGGAGCTAATTGAGCTCCCAATTAACTTTAAGATATTGATCTCAAGTTAATTGTAATATAATAGTAATTAGGATTTTGAAAATTAATAGATTCAATTCATTTAATATGATGTGACAAAATAATTTGTAAATATAAAGATTATTGTTAGAGACTAACTCTTAACCTCTTCCTAAACCATAAGATCTAACTTAAGAAATTTGAAACTAGTGAAATTTTACTACTAATCATTATGGTTTTTTAGCTAGGTTATAGTTTGAATGTTCTAATCAACATATTAGTCTAGCTAAGTTACAAGTAATTGCAAAGTTTAGGATAAGTACTTACTAGACTTAAGAACTACAAATTCTATGTTTACTATTAATGAATGTTTAAAGAATTCAATAGGCTTCCTAAACTAATCTAAGTAAGTTAAGGATACCTATTACTATATCTTAATTTAATAAATTAGATTTTAGGGATTAGGATGAATAAGCTAAGTATTGAACTAATCACTAAAACTAGATCTAGTTGGTTAACAAATCTACAATTATTAATTCATTAAGACTATTTATTCTTAATGGTTTCAACTAATAGACTTAGGATCCAACTATAGATCAATTACAACTCAAATCCTAGGGTTTCTACCTTAGGGTTGAAAAGTGAATTAAGCACTTGACAATTAATTCGCATAATTAGGGAATTGAGAACTAAGCTCATAAAAAAAAATATTATTTAAGTGCTAAGAGAGATAATAAATGTGACAAGTTAGCTATCCTAGGGTTTATAAGACCTGTAGTAAGCTACCTAGAAATTTAGGTTAATCACAACAACACTAAGTGAGTCAAAAACCTCTTATCATAATTTGTTGTCCAATTGAAATATTTTATAAATAAATGAAATTCTTATTTCATAAGGAGAAGATTGACACTAAGTTTGTCAATTTTAGACAATATTATAAAATTAGGGTTTTAATGACTCCTAATTAGGTTAAAAAGTGATTAAGAAAATTAGGTTTCAAATGATGGATTTTATTTCATATTATTGATCCTCACATTTTTGTGAGTCAAATTGACTATTTGATCTTTTGATTTGGAAATCAATTGATCAAATTAGGTCACAAGAAAGATTAGTATTAATTTTAAAATTTATTAATTAATCCTAAATATTGACTCATTAAAATATTTATCAAAACTGAAATTAAATTTCATATTATTGATCCTCAAAATTTTATGATCAAAATAATATATAAATTTGTATTATTTGGAGTTGTACTTTTAAAGTTATGATTAAAACAATTTATGTAAATATTAAGAAATTGATTTATTTACACATCAACCAATAGCATAAATAAATTATTAAATTAGGTCTGATTCAGTATTTAATAATACACAACATTTATTTAGAAAGCAAAATTAATTGGGATATAAAGGTTTATAAATGATAATTGCAAAAATTAAATTCTCTTAATTACTAGTTTAATTATTTCATTATTAAAATTTTTGATGTCTGATTAAGCATAAAAATCGCATCATCCACTGTCCAGCATAAAATGAAATCGCAGCTGCCCGTCCTGTAAATCGCAAGGGACGCAAGTCGTCCCATTTAAGAGACGGACGAGCGGATGGAGCGGATGACTATTTAGTCATCTCCTTCGCAGCTCGGCAAAAATGCCGACCGGAAGAGGTGAAGGATATCGATAGAAGGGAGTGCCGACAGAGGAAAGCTGCCGACAGAAAAGAGGAAAAAAGGACTCAATCCTGGGGACGGCCCGCACGCTGGCAAGTGAGACTCGCCGAAGCTATCTTCCCAGGTTAGAAGATGGACTTGATGAAATGAAGAGGACATTACCCTAAATTTGCCGGAAGGGAAAGATCGATATGTGCGTAAAAAGGAAAGGAAATGAAGACGGAAGTACCTGAAGATCCCGCACAGAACGGCTCGTCGACGGAGGCTTAAGGTACGCAAAGCTTCTTCTTACTCCTCCTCACCCGCACGCGTCAATCGCCTCGAAAGGAGTCGCAACCCTACGAAGGAGCTCCCGCAAGCGCTTCGGACACAGGAGCTCTAAAAGTTTTCAGCAAATGCCCAAAAGTCCCTTGGGAAAGGAATAGAGGGGGAATAAAGCCACGGGGAGGCCAGCTGGAGAGCCGGACGGTCCTTCTCTGGCAGCCGCGATTGTGCGAAGTGGAGCGTACGCGGGAATTAAATTAACCGATGGATTTAACTTAAGTTTGATTATATTACTCTCTTTAAAAAGCTTAATTACTCTCTTTAAAAAGCTTAATTAACTAATGCATTAGGAGGCTGTTACAAGCGGCGCTTCTCGCATCTTTGCTTCTCCGCCCGATCAACGTAGTCCCGAGTTACGCCTGATTCGGGCGTAACTGGATTACTCTGTTGGGTTATATAGGAGCATAAAATTGAATTACTGTAAAAGTTTTTCACTTGTTTACTTCAAACCAAATGCAAGTAATTTCACTTTTCCCGAAAAAAATTTATTTTACCCTTATTGTTATTTGGAGGGTCTAAACGCTCACAATAACATTAGTCTCCCCATAAGCTCCTAGATTTTTACTTGATAAACCACTCGAGTATTGAAATTTTGGCACATAAATACAAATGTATTTTTTTTTCATATGTAAAATATAAATTTAACAAAATTTGATAGTGATAATCAACACATTTTAAGGAAACATATGAAATATATATGTTATTAATTTTGAACCCCATTTATTGGCATCATTTTAACTTGAATTTTTTTGTAGAAAATAAAGAATTTTAATTTTGTTAATTTAACCAGGTTGGAAAAATTTATAACTCGTTAGGAGCACATCAAGTTTTTTATTTTTTATATTTTGCTCTAATCATACATTTCACATTAGTAATGAAAAAAAATTATTGGCATCAATTTATATTTTACGTGATGTTTTTTCTAGAAAATTTAAAAAAAATTATTTTTATTTATTTAACCAGGTTTCGAAAATTTTGTGACTCATAGTTAGTTGCACCTCAAGTTTTTTCTTATTTCTTGCTCTAATGTTGTTGGCATATATTTCACATTAATAATGCAAAATTTTTTTTTCATTTAGCTTACTTTTTAATTGTGCACAATGGAAACAAATAATTCATGTAGCCAACCCCACTTAGTGAGATTAAACTTTGATATTGTTGATGTATTAATTTTGAGCCCCACTCGATAAATATTTTCATATATTATGAAGAAGTGGGAAATCGAACCTACAATCTCTCCCTCATATGTTATGCCCCAAACCAACTACAACGAAGTCACAATTTGATTATAAATGCATGCTAAATTTTGATTGAGTTTTGAGCAATATAGTCACCCTATTTGCAACATAAGATTGACCTCTCTCTTATTGTCATTATTAGTAAGTTCTAGAATCTTAATTTTGAAAAATTTTATTGTCATTTTTAACATTGTACCATCTAGTCTTATAATGTGATTTAGATTTTGTTTATAATTCATTATTTTCAAATCTTAATTCATTAATCAATGTTGAGTTGTCAAAAATTCTCCTGGATTATTAGCATTATCTACTTTTCTTATGATACAAGTAAATAAAAAGTGACCATGTACTTTTTTTCTTGAACAGTATACTAGCTATCATAAATTTTTATGTAAACTCAGATCATTTTTTTTCTTCTTCATTAATCTTGCTAATATCAAAATCAAAGTGAATGCCTTTTTTTCGCATGCTCATTTGAAAGTTTTTTTCTTGTTGGTGAAGGTTCGTTTACTAGTGATATCGAGCTTGATGATGAAAATTTATATTTCATACATTTTTTCTATTTTTAGAGAACTTAATTGATACAGTTCTGGAATACTTCTGTGTGAAATCTTTTATTTACCCAATTGATGGTATTGTTACTTCAGAGGGGAAGCTGCCAGTTGATTCCACCTCACTGGATGCCGTTGTTTCCATGCTTCAAACGCCAGCGCTTGTTAATGAATCGTTGTTTGAAGAGATAAATAGAGTTCTTAAACCAAGTGGCAAGATTACTGTTCATTTATCTCTGAAGTCTGGCGACCTCTTCAATCAGGTTCTTCTGTTATATGATATGAATTATAATCTCCTGCCTGACATCATTATACTTTTTTCTTTCTTTGGCTGCCAAAAATTATTTTAAATTTTTGTTTTTTTTGTTTGGAATTCAGTCTTTACTGGAGCGCAAATTACTTTTGGCCGGATTTGTTGAAGTAGCACCTTTGGATTCTAAAGCGCTATTACTCCTTGATAGCTCACGATCTTTAACAGTAAGATTTTTTTCATATTTGGCTGTTTTCTTAGGTGAACTGTTGGAACTTTCTGTTTTAATTTGAAGCTATGAAAATAATTATAGGTTATGGGGAAGAAAGCTTTGTGGTCCGTGGGGTCGTCTTTTTCTATTAAGAAAGCAACAAATAATACGCTTCCTAAGCTTATGATAATAGACCAAGAATCTGACCTTATTGATGAAGATAGTCTTCTTACCGAGGAGGACCTGAAGAAACCAGAACTACCGCTTGGTTAGATTTACTTAGTGTAGCTGATTGATTGCTTATGATCCTTACTGTAATTTGATCAATCTGAGGTCCGGTCACTTGTGCACAGTTAGTGATTGTGAGGTTGGGAGCACCAGGAAAGCATGCAAGAATTGCACGTGTGGGAGGGCTGAGGTTGAGCAAAAAGTGCAGCTGAAGCTAACTTCAGAGGAGATAGACAACCCTCAATCTGCATGCGGCAGTGTAAGCTTTTTGTTTTTATAATAATTACCTGCATAATACTTGGGCTTATTTGGTTTTCTGGTATATGAATGTATTGTTATGTTATTCCCTAATAACAGCCATTTGGTTTCCTGCTATGTTTTCTTAACATTGAAAATCTTGAGATTGCCGCAGTTTAATGTTACTCTAGTAATACTCTAAAAGTGCTGACATTCGCGAATAGCTATGTTATCTGCTGCTCGCGTCTTCACGCTTGTTGGCTAGCGAATTTGCCTAGTATAGTGCTTCTCCATTCCTATCGGTGTCGCTTTCAGCCACTGTATTTTTTATTTTTGTCTTGGGCATATTGATGATAACAAAAAACTATAGGAACTATAAAAAAATGAAAACTTGGTATTATTTTTGTAAAGTATAAACATGAAATTCCTTATTTGAGTTTTGTTCATCTAACTTGTTTTTAAATTTGTGTGACAAATATTCACATTAAACTATAGCCTTTATAAATTAGCACTGTTTCAGCGTCATACTCTACTGTTCTTTTGCAGTGTGGACTTGGGGATGCATTCAGGTGTAGCGGGTGCCCTTACAGAGGTTTACCTCCTTTTAAATTGGGAGAAAAGGTTGGGCTATTCTGCAAACTAGCATTTTGTTTTTTATTTTCTTATAAGAGAATACTAGCTGACATTTTTATATTTGATTATTTGTAGGTATCACTCACTGAGAATTTTCTTTTGGCTGACATATGAGACTCAGCCAGCAGAAAGATAGCCAACCTTGAAACAGAATGAAAGCAGGGATGATGGCGAGCCGAGTCTTTTACAGTTAAACTTCGTGTTATTTTTTTTTGTGATTTAAACTGAATCTCCCTTAGGCAAGTAGGAGTGTTGCATTTAAACTGTTGGTAAAAAGGATGTTATGACTATGGCCAATCATTATTTTGATCTTGCGTTTTATTTTTTACTGAGACTGTAGCAGCAGATCCCATTAGAGATAATAACGCCCCGAAAGCTATCAACAGCAACTTTTAAACCTCTGAAGGTAACCACCAATTCTCTTCTAAAAATAAACTCTAGCCTCCAATTTTTTGTCTTCCAATCATAAATAGTTGATTAAACTTCATGATTACTGTTATCTAGAGTATGCCGTTTCCATTTATCGAGATCATCAATGTTGGTTGAAACTTATAATCTTAAGAGCAATTGCAGTCTAGGAATTTGTAAAATCGTGTGCATTTTATGAAAATTCTTAGCAAAAAAATAGACATTATTAAAATGTGCATGTCCAGGCAGAGTAACTTGGTCGATTGGTTTTCTAGAATTGTACTTAGAAATAATTTCAAATGGTATCATTGTTATTACCTTATAAACAGTACTTTTGAATGCAAATTTTGTTGTAGGAAGATGTAAATCTCAAGTGACAGTTCTCTCCTACTTTGCTATTTATTAGATTCATTAATAAATTATTTACCAATTCAATTGGACCATTCTCTTGTAAGTGTAATGATGATAAAAAGTTTAGTGTACTATTCATTAAGCATCATGGGCTTAAACTCTTCCATAAGAAAAATTTTTGTAGTAAGGTTTCTACTTGCCATTTGAGCTTCAACTTGCTCCTCAAGATTAAAATGACAGCGTATCAATTTGGGAAGTTGATAACACAATTCTATATTAATGGCATTTTCTTGTGGGGGTGGCAATATCTGGAAGATCTTCAAGTGAATTCTTTGAAATTTCTTAAAGAGATCCGCAATGTGGGGAGGAATGACAGATTTTTTGTTATCAGGGTGATTTCTTTAATGTGTAAGACTTGAATCTCTTAAAAAATTTTAATTATTTTACATAAGGTGTGGCCTCTTATGGGTTTCATAATAGATGCATAAACATAATTTTCAAGCTATTGAAGTATGATAGTTGAAGTGGAGCATTAATAATCAAATGTGAGATGATAATTGTAATCAACTGAATTTTAGCCTCTTATTTGACTTTGATGTAATAGTTATTGTATAAATACAATCTTTTTGTGAATAAGTGAAAGTAATTGACATGAGTGCAAAAATTGAGCTTGAAGTAGTATTAGTTGGTGTGTGAGATATCTTAAGATTTCTTGGGTATTTTAATTTTTTGTAATGATAATATGAGCAATATTTTTCACATAAAATATCTCATATTCTTACCCATGTGATTATACTACGATAGCTTATTTTTTTGTGAAGGTGTTATTTTAAAATGTTTTGGCATGTCTGGTTAATTTTGTGTAAGCAAATAGGTGATTTGCTGATAATCATCAAAATCTTGCCATTCGAAGAATTCTTCCAATTGGGCCATCCAATCTAAAAACTTTTCAGGATCACGAGTTCTGTCATATGTAAGAGCCCCTATTTTGGTTTTTTCCTAATGGAGTCCTATCATAACTTTGGTGGCCCCTCCTTGGATACAAAACATCAACTTCATTCCCATGGCCTTCATCTTTATGAATTCTAGATCTCTTTAAAATTGGTTTATGCTTTATTTCATAAAAGTAGTCATTCCTAGCTTGAGGAATTTTTCCATCTTCATTTCCATGGAGATGCTTCTACATCTCTCAAAATCATGCCATTCGAAGAATTCTTCCAATTGGGCCATCCAATCTAAAATTTTTCAGGATCATGAGTTCTGTCATATGTAAGAGCCCCTATTTTGATTTTTTTCTAATTGAGTCCTATCAAAACTTTGGTGGCCCCTCCTTACATACAAAACATCAACTTCATTCTCATGGCCTTCATCTTTATGAATTCTACATCTCTTAAAAATTGGTTTATGCTTTATTTCATAAAAGTAGTCATTCCTAGCTTGAGGTGAAATGTGACGTGCCTTAGCCATAGAAATCTCTAAACCCTCAAATTGTTGATTTAATCTAATTCTAATTAGTGTTAATCTCTTAATTCGCCAAAGTTTAAATAAATGTTCCACACAAATTTTGAATGCTAAATGTCTTAAATATAATGAAATAATGCAATCAAAGGTTAAATAAAAGCTAGTGCATAGATATTATTTCAAATTCAGTTTAAATATAGCCCAATCACACTCTAGGAGGGTTGTTTAATGGCACACAAGCTCATAAGTGGTCACTCAAGAGTTTGAGTAGATTTTGAGGTTATTTAGTTGACTATTTATGATGGAGCTCACCTCAACTAGATAAGAACACAAATTTGCACAAGATTTTCAATTGATATGCAGATATCCTTAAAAGCATTATTTGATAGTAAATTCCATACTATAAAAAGCTTTAAATATAAGAAAGTTGTAGGATTTACCTTGCCTGAGGGCGAACAGATTGCTACTCACGTGTCGAAACATTATGCCTTCTCCATTCTCAATTGAGTTCTCAAATCTTTGTTTGGTTGCTACTAAAGTGTACTTGAGGATTTTAACTTGCCAACGATGCAAACGATGCTGAAATTAGAGTTCAGAATTGTTTGGAATGGTTTCCTAAACTTGGTTGTGCGTTTATGTTGAAATTGGCCCTTAATAGGTCAGTTCAAGTCTTAACAGACAGATGGAACAATAATAAAATAGAATTAATAATAAAAATAAAGATAGATTTAATCAAGATTATGACTATCTTGTTCCTTTCGTGATTATATACACCATGAAGCCCGCTATTATATACATCAACATAGGTTTTCGGTTGTCAACACTAAAATCAAAGGTCTCAAGCCAAAAAATTGAAACAAATTTATTAACATCAAATAAGGGCTTACTTACAATAAGGATATATAACATCTTCAAACCATAATTCTAATATTGCAATGCTAAAAGTTAAAAAAAATCCTGTTACAACTCTTCCGAAGTCCTTGGACATTTTTGACACATAATATTAAGAACATCATAAATACATAAATAACAAAAATAACAAATATATATAGTAGTCCACACATGCACAACACAGCCAAATATGACACGATCTAAGCGAACTCGAATGTAATAATTAATGTCTGCCATGTCCAAAAATAATTAAATTTGGATGAGTTTTATTCTGTATTAATTTTTAAATGAAAAATATTGAAAATTCACTACAATCAATCCAAAACTTAAATTGATAAAACTTGGAACATAACATCTTCATTTGATACTTAATCTAAAATAATTAAAAAATTTAAATTCTGAGTTATATTTATTTTCTATCAATTTTTGAAGTTAAAAAATTTAATAATTAATAAATGATGATTCGTAATCTCAGTCACACTTAAACTTTCGCAATAGGACCCTCTCTTTGCTCTCTATCTAACTGTTTTTATTTTATTTGACTTAAATCGACATCATAATTTTTATTTTTATTTGACAATTTTAGTTATAATCGGCCTAGTAACAACATTGGGTTGTTATACACAGCCAAAAGATTGCATAAATTAGCTGTGTCCTATTTGGCTCAAATTTTCATTCTTTCAAATTCCTCTGCTAATGCACTATCAATCAACAGGGATGATAAAGCTATCTTTCTACGTAGTGTACCAGCTTACAACCTCCAATCATTTTTCGTGCAAATGCCCCAGCCATGAGCCTCCTTTTATGAGATGCTTGTACTCATCAATTATGCTCCCCCACCACTTTAAACAAAATGATAAAAATTTTGTGAGCTAACCCCTGGACAAGGAACCCAAACATGAAGGCAACTTCCAATCAAGCATTAATAGAGGAAATTGGAACATTCCAGTCATCATAAGCGTTAATAGAGGAAATTGGGACATAATTTTCCATCCCAAAAACATCAAAGCATGTTTTGCCATGGTCATTTACAAGCATTCTATCATGCTACTTTGAATCAAAGAAAGAGAAATGCTTCATGGCGAGTCCTTAAACTGTCAACAATATTCCTAAGATGGAAGTGGTGAGACCATGAGGATAGTTTTTCGTGATCAAAATTAATGTGTTTTCTACAATTGCAAGAAAACATTGATAAATTATTTATGCCTCAAGTCAGAATAAGAGAGAATGTGCGCGAGCGTTCTCCCATGACAAGAAGACATTAATCATTTGCCATGCTAAACACCAATAGGCCATCTTTTGCTTGCCTATTGGATTTGACCAAAATTAATTATTATTGATTGCTTCCTGAGCCAAATAGAACATATCAACCATGAGTTATAATGTATAATTGGTTGACCTACACTCAATGGTTTTCAGGTAATCATCTTCACTCAACATAAAGCCAAGTTTCTATTTAATGAGATGGTGATTATGATCATTGGAGGCTTACATGCTTTACTTGATTCCATTGAAAGCTCCAAGTTTTGCATAACTTTGTACCACCTTCTATCAAACAGGTCATGAGGCAGGAACTTCTAAATATGAAGCAAGGGAGTCGAGCAGGTACACAATATAAAAGAGAATTTAATCGGTTGGTTCATTTTGTACTAGCAATGATAGTACATGTGATGTGAGAAGTCAATTGTTTTTGGTAGGATTAATGTATATTATTTCAAACAAAACTTGGTAACTCTTAGAATTTCAAAATTTATGAACTTCATTGAGAGTGACAAGTTATTAGAGAATTATGATCATTAGCTCATGAGGTGAATAGAAGGGTCATTTGATCAAATTTATTAATTTCCCAAAAGGATCATGCCGACCTATTAGTCTAGAACAAGCTTTCTCAATGTTCAAGAAGAAACAAACTGTCATAAGGAGATAATTTATTGTGTCACATATGGCAAGGAGCATTCAAGAGAATTACGTTGCAGAGAGTGCATTGTTATCAATGTGGATATTCATGTCACATAGTTAAAGATTACACAGCTAGATCGCATTAGGTGGACACTAAACATTGATTGCTCAAAAAGTAGTAATAATGGGAAATGCCTTTTGTGCAGCAAAATATATCAAATTAAATCAAGTGAATGCACCTCAACATGCATTAAGGAGGTTGATGCATGCCAAAAATTTAAATATCTTTTACATAAATTGTGAACTCCTTGTATATAATTTCCTTGTATTATTATATTTGATTACAATATCAATTGTTTGTTTATTTCTGCTTATTGCATTTTAAATTAATCTATAAAAGAATTATTTAACCATTTAGTGGTGCGTTTACTCTTTAGAAATAGCTTAAGAGTTGTTTCCCGATGTTTTTGCATTTTAGAAAATAATTTTAAATTTATAAAAGAAACTTTTTTTATACTGCTAATTTTAACATTTGATAGTCTTTAGAATGTGCATTGGTTGAGTAAATATAATGTGATTATAGATTGCTTTAAGAAGAGAGTTTAGATTGAATTGAGGAGGAAATGATTTATTTTATAGGCTGCAGAGGATTGTTATATTCTTTAATTTCATTTATCTGTGCTTCTATGTTAAAGAAAGAGAACTTAGCATTTTCTACTATCATGATGGGAGTGTGTGAATCTAGTAAGAAGTTGATGGAGACCCTTATAGCTCATTAGTTCTCAAAACTTTTCTTTGATTATTGTCCAGGTTTGCTGTCATAGCGTAAAATTAAATTTACAATTGATTTGGTGCTTAGAACATTTCCAATTCTTAGAGCATCGTATTGAATGGCTCGTAGAGAACAAGGGAGCTCACAGAACATTTAAAAGAGTTGTCCAATCATGATTTTATACATCCTAGTTTTTCACCTTGGGGCGCCAATATTATTTATAAAAAAGAAAGACAGTTGTACACACATGTGTATTGACTATAGAGAACTTAATAAAGTTATGATAAAAAATAAGTATCATCTTCCAAGAATAGATGATTGTTTGATCAATAGGAAGAAGTGGTGGTTTTCTAGAAGATTGATTTGTAGTTTAGATACCATCAATTACAAAATAAAGACGATTGTGGGTCTATTTCTACTTTTTGTACTTGTTATAGTCATTTTGAATTTTTTGTTATTCCATTTAGATTAATTTATGTGCCATCGAATTTCTTTGATCTAATATATTGTATCATGAAACCTTATCTAGAAATGTGTGCTATTGTATTAGTAATGGTGATTTTATATATTCAAAGAGCAAGGAAGAACATGCTAATCAATTGAGGAATATTTTGAATATTCTTAGAAATAATCAATTATACAATGTATTCAAAGTGTGAGTTTTGATTAAACTCATTCTCTTTTTGGGGCCATGTTATTGCTAAAGATGAATTGTTGATCATAGCAAGATTAGCGCTGCTTGAAATAACCCGCAACTAACATCAGTTGCTAAGATCCCAAGTTTCTTTTACTTGGCCAGTTATTATAGAAAATTTTTAAAATAATTTTCTTAGATAACAACTCCATTAATAAAATTGGAGCAAAAGAGTACCTTTGGTTGGTGTCAAAAGTTTGGGTTACCTTTCCAATAACTAAATGATTATTTGATTGGTGTCTATTTTAGTACTTTTGACCAAGCTAAAAGATTATTAGCTTTTTAGTGATACATCTTTGTGTGGTTTAGGATGCATTCTGATGCAAGATAAATGAGTCATAGCTTATGCATTTAGATAACTAAGAGTCCATGAGAAAAATGATCTTATTTATTATTTGGGACAAGTAGCAATTATCTCTACACAAAATATAGAGACATTATTTGTATGGAGTAAGTGTAAAATTTTTATTATTCATTAGAGCTTGAAATATATCTTTGTTTAGAAATAAATGAACTTGAGATAGAGGTAGTGGATAGAATTTATAAAAGATTATAGTGTAATTATTCAATATTAGCATGGGAGAGCAAACATGGTAATTGATTCTTTAAGTAGAAAATATTTTTGTAATATTTATTGGTTAACCTTAGTTGATACGTTAAATATGGGAAAGCGAAAGTTAGAATTGGAAGTTATTCCTTAAGGGTTGATTGAAGTTAGTTTGAACCAAATTTCATTAGAAGTCATTACTAGAATAGATCAAGTTCGCATATAAAATGATTAAGAATATGAATCTTTGGTAGCTTCAGTGCACAAAGGATCTTAAAGTGAGCTTCGATTAGATGCTATGATATTATTTATTAGGGTAGCAGAGTTTGGTGCCAAATAATCCATTTATCAGTGCTGTTTTTCTTATTGAAGCCCATACTACTGGACATATGATTCAGTCGAGTGGAACAAAGATATACCAAGACTTAAAGGTCTTATTTTTGTGGCCTGGATTAGAGAGAAATATGGGGAAGTATGTTTCAGAGTGTGAAGACTATAATTTAATCAAAGCAATACATCAAAAACTTGGATAACTATTATAATATGTAGATCCCCTTAAGTAGTATTAAGCAAAACTCTTAAATATCAAGGTATCTTTTTGGATAATTGTGGAGTTTCTGATAAGAACTCCAAAGTTAAGTGTGCTCATGTGAGAGAACTCTCAGGTTGGGTGTAAAAATCCACTTAAGTAGTAATAAGTGAAACTCTTAAACATCGAGGTGCTTTTTCAGATAATGGTAGAGTTCATGATAAGAACTCCAAAGTTAAGTGTGCTCATGTGGGAGCACTCCCAGGATAACTAACTTGTTGAGAAGTTATCTTATGAGGGCAAAATCGTGAGGCCTTTTAGGCCAAAATAGACAATACCCTGGTGCTTAAGAGTTTGGGCTATTACAAATGATATCAGAGCAGGTCATAAGGTGTCAGATGGAAGTTATATGTCATACAGTGCAAAGTACTACTTTTTGTGAGTAGCCTTTTGACCCATGATGGTTAAGGTGCTACATTGCTGTTGTTGAGCCTATAAGGGCCACACTTAATCCTATCTACCCAATGGATGGTTCTTGGATCTGTGTGTGGATACTAATGAGGACATCAGTTACTTAAGTTTGGAAGATGGTAAAGCCCCACTTATAGTAGTAATAAGTGAAACTCTTAAATATCGAGGTGCTTTTTCAGATAATGGTAGAGTTCCTGATAAGAGCTCCAAAGTTAAGTGTGCTCATATGTGAGCACTTCCAGGATTGGTGATTTACTAGGAAGTTATCTTCTAAGGGCAAAATCTTGAGGCATTTCAAGCCAAAGCTGATAATACCTTGATGCTTAAGAGTTTGGGCTATTACATTGGGTAGCATACTGGGAGTTCTATTATGAGGAAAAATTGTGAGTCTTGTAAGGCCAAAGAAAATAATTTATTGCTTAAGACTTCGAGCTATTACTAGTGGTATCAAAATAGGACATTAGTGTCATATCAGAGCTATGTCGCGAGGCTTGTTGATGCTTAAGAGTTTAAGATATTACTAGTCATATCAAAACAGGATATTGGGTGTCAAATCAAAGCTATGATGTGAGGCTTGTAAGGCCAAAGTAGACAATACATTGATGCTTAAAAGTGTTCAAGCTATTACTAGTGGTATCAAAACATGACAATAGGTGTCAAATCAGAGTCATGTGTTATGCAGGGCAAAGTACCACTCCATGTGAGCGACCTCTTAATCCAGTGATGGGTTAAGGTGCTACATGGCGAGGGAATCACTTGAGCATATTAGGCCACCTATATTAATATCTACTTGATTGATGGTTCTTGAATCTGTGTGGATAATGATGTGATGAGGACATTATATATTTAAGTTTGGGATATTATAAGAATTCCTTAAGTAGCATTAAGCAGAACTCTTAAACACCAAGGCATATTTTTGGGTAGCGGTAGAGTTCCTGATAATAACTTCAAAGTTAAGTGTGCTTAGGTGGGAGCACTCCCATGATGGGTGGCATATTAGAAAACTATCTTATGAGGACAAAATTTTGATGCTTGTAAGGCTAAAGTAGATAATACTTTGGTGCTTAAGAGTTCAAGTTGTTACACAATCTCTCTATATCCATGAGTGAAAATGGGATAACATTTTAATATTTTTTGTATCTGATTTCTCTCATTCTAAAAGTGGAATTAATTCGATACAAATAATTATAAATCAACTTACCAAATATGCATATTTCATTCCTTTTAAATAATCAAATTTGGTTGAGAAATTATCAAAAGTATACCTCATAGAGATAGTAATGTTGCATGGTGTGCTAAAAACAATTATATCAGATTGTGATAGTTGTTTAACCTCAAAGTCTTGGCAAGTTGTTCAATCAGATTTGGGATCAAAATTGAATGTAAGTATATCATTTTATCTACAAACTGATGGGCATATTAAAAGATTGAATCAAAATTTAAAAGATCTATTTTGATTATGTGCTTGATTCTAGAGAGAATTAGGAAGAATATTTGTCATTGCTTGAGTTTGCATATAATAATAACTATCAAAACATTATATACACGACACCATATGAGGCACTCTATGGTATGAAATGTACTGCACCACTTGCTTAGATAGAAGTACGAGACTGTCAATTATTGAGTTCTTATTTGGTTATTGCTGGTTCAGAGAAAGTCAAGTTACTTAAAAATCATATAAGGGGTACTTGTAACACCTCATTATTAGATTAAGTAATATAACCCATTAACGAGTATTATTGTAGTACTTAATACTAGATTAGTGAAACTTAACCCATTATTAAGTATTACGGAGAGTTATTGATATATAAAGGGGAAAATCATATGCATAGATAATGAAAATATACATACATATCATTCCAGATATTTATAAATTGAAATTCTCATTTAAATTCATTTTCCATTTCTTAATTATCAGCCCACATAATACAAATTTTCAATTTATTATTAACCGGCCCGCCTCTGTGATTTAACGAATTGGGCCCATTATGCTAAATGGGCCGTATCCATCGCACAACCCCACCGAGTTTGTTCTAAATCTTGGGTCCAAGCATGGGCCGTAAATTATGGCCCATATTATCCTTCTTCCCCGCCGAGTAGAGATGGGGACGGGCGACTAAGAAGGACAAACCCTAATACTCTGGGGTTCGCAAAAATTAGGGCGAATGCAAAAACATTAAGGTATAATGAAGAATTTATGATAAACTTAAGAACAATATCAAACAATATAGGTATTTTTGTTCGAGGTAAACTGAAATAGCTTAACCCTAATCAAGAATAAGGAGGGAACATGCAGAGAAGAAATTTGTTCCAACCTAAAGCTCGAACTCAATCAACTCAACAAGTTATTCTAAATATTTCATATTATCCCTATGAACAATTAGTCATAGATTAAGGAAATTAGGAAGTAAATAATACATAGCATAAATATTGTTCTTTGCAAGAAATTTTTGAGCTCAATTGGCTCTTTATCAGGAAGATCCATCCATCACAAGGTAAATCAAATTTAACTGTCGAATGATTGATATATGGAAGGGATAAGTAAGTGTAGTACCTTGCACCTTGTGGAAGATAAAATAAATTCCATCGGTTAGGGTTCTTGGAGGTCGAAGTTTAGATCAACTACAACAGCTCCCTTGTACCTTCCTAGCTCGCAACAAAATGGAAATGGAAAAATAAAGATTGGAAAAATGTATCCAGAATTTGTCTTAGAGCCAAATTGTTAAGGCAAGGACGACAATAGGTGTCTCTGGAGGCAAGCACAGTCCTCTGTCTATCGAGCGATCGTGGCAAGGGCAAAGGTGTACAGGGATTGATCTGGGCCGTCAGATCGGGCCTTCGATCCGATGGTCAGATATCGCGGATTAAGTCTCCGTCGTTAGATCATATTCAAAAATGAAGGACGGTCTCGATTGAGTATAAACACTATTTTGTGTTATGCAGATTTCAACAGTTCTCTGCCTTTTGTATATGACCATTGGATTATTATGAATTAACATATATTAAGATTATTTAAATGCAATATTTAATTAATTAATTTAACCAATTTATTTAATCATTTTTAAATAGTCAAACGCACTTTGAAAAGTTCCAAACTTTCACCCTTACCTAATCGAAGGGTGAAAAACTCAAAAATGCAAGCGGATTTTTGATCGAAAGTATATTTAATTATCCTAATTTTCTGGGTATTTAAATATTATTAAAATATTCGCGAAAAATTTGATGACTCCCAAACACTTCCAAAACGCCACCCCTAGCTAATTTGGGGGTGATGAGTCCAATAGCGGACTCTGATTTCGATTCTGAGATCTAAATAAATTAGGTATTCTCAGAATTATCGGGAAATCAAGAAATATTGGAAATTATCAAACGGTCTCCAAATCGTACGAAATTTGAGGTGGAGACTCTTATCACTACTATAAGAGTAATGGAAAAGGTCTGGAGTCAATTAGGTTACTAATTGACTGGTAACAACACGAGGGTTGTTACAACCTCTTAAGCTTAACTTAGGAATTTATTAAGCATCAAGTCAACCCCAATATCTAATGTTTGGTCATATCTATTTCTTTAGGAATTTTTCAATTAAATTGTATATTAAGGTTCAATAAGGTAAAGGTCTTACTAATACAAAACTTTAAATCTTTAATTTCTTATTGATTTGGAGATTTAATTCTATCACTGAGTTTTAATGATCAATGATAGTTGCTAATTATATGTTTGTTAATACTATGGTGATTGAGTCATTTGTACATCTTAAGGGATGACATGCTACATACTTCTTTATATTCTCTATTTACTACAATTGAGTCTAATAAAATTAAATCATATGAGAATCTATTTATACCTAATATGTTAGGTTATCATTTAATGAATAACTTTGATCCAATTTAATAGCATATATCTTTAATTTTTGATTCTCCACCTAATATAGTTTGGTTAGCATAATATGCCACTAAGTACATTAATGCTAGTCTTATTTATAATTTAATGCTATCATTACAATTCAGGTAAATCTTTAATGGGATGGGCTTACTTATGATAAGGCTAATAGTTCTAATCTTATATAGTTTACAAAACTAAAGGTGCAGGAAACTCCTTATATTTGATGTTTCCAAGTTCTAATATTCAATATTATATTCTATAATTAGACTTATCTATTAATCAGAAAGGCTATAAGCCTCATAAGTATTTATGAACTAAGTATATCTTTAATGTATCACTTAAGTCTTTATATTCCCAATTCATAGATTCTACTGACATTTAAAGGTATAATTGTCACTAGTTATTTACTTTCATTCTTACTAAAAGATTCTAAGCTTTATAGCTCATTAATCTAACCTAGCCTCTTAAATAAGACACCCAAATGGTTAACTAGTTCTTTAGAGATTTGAAGTATTAAGGATGATCTAAATTTATTCTTAATAAGACTAATTCCATTCTACACTTCTTACAATGAACGAACTTCTCTATATTTAATTATGTGTCTCTTCAATAAGTTATAATCTTCAATGACATAATCAATAATACCTTTCCAAGGTCTTAAGCCTAAGATGTTATTATACTTAAGACTTATCATCAACAGCCCAAATGGTTCTAATCTTTATACTTATCATAAGATGGTGGTGTACTTTACATACGGTAAATTACTACATTAGCTCATCCAAAGATATCTAAGTGATCTATTCACTAAGCATGTTAGATTGAGTGTAACACTACACTAGGCATATCTTTGTTAGACACTTAGATTACTAAGGTCTTAAAGGAAACTAATCATTAAATGGACTAGATTAGTCTTATGTTACCTTCTTAGTTCAAGTGTCATTATTAAGACTAATTAATATTAATCACATGATAATTGATTAAGTTCAATCATAGATTTTCCATTTATCATGTCTCTCACATGAAAGTTAAGTTCACTTGGATTCAACCATAATATAAATCAAACTAATCATTTTTCTACTTAATTCATCATTTTATACTTATACATATCATTTAAGTACCCCTAAGTTAATCTAGGAGTTTGAAGCCAAATAGAAAAAGTTCTATTTTTTAGGATTAAAATAATAATTAATTAAAGAGTCAAAAACTTAAAATCTCAAAATAATGCTCAATAAATACATAATGTTCAATTAATATATAATCAATGGCTATAGATTCATTATATCCTAATGAGTAAATGACTATAAGTATGCGAATTTGGACATTAAATATTTAATGTGAGCCTTAGTGATAATTAATGATAATTAAAAAGATAATTAGTAATATTAATCATCAAAATCTAAATTTAATATCATATTATTATTCATTATATTTTTCTGGTCATTTTGAGATATAATATCTATATCTTTGGATTAAAAATTAAAAAGTTATTAATATTTTAAACTTTTACAATTAATTAATTAATTAATTCCTTAATTAAGTATGCCCGCACGCCATCCTTTGCACGCCCGCAGGCGGCTCCCGCATGCATGTGGAGCACCCACGTGCATGTGCTGGTTGGGTAACTTGCCCGGCACTGTAGCGTATCCCCATCATGACTGCAGGGAGCCCTAACCATGGCATCAAAATATTCAGCGCATGGTGGGTTTCAGAGAGCGTACAATATACCAAAATGAAAATCTCAGTGAGCTCTAGAGAACACCTATAAAATTGTTGCTTAAATGTTCATAATCAGCAAACTCTAATTTTTGATTTAACGGCCTAGAGTTTAGTGTATATTACTAGTTAGCTCGGTGATAATTACCATTGATCGAGCTCATTAGAGCTCCATCAAAGCTCAACAATTACTCGAAATGACGGAAAATAGATATTCGAAATTGAATGGAAGAGTTTGTAAGATGTTGTAAAGGGGATTTTAAGGGTACCTATTCGACGAAATTTGGGACCTTGGTTAAGCACTTAGGGTTTCGTCGGATGGTTCAGAAGGATGCTACCGCTGCTCTTCTCTCCATTTTCGATTCAATTCCTATCTTGCAAAGTTTGTAATTCATCTTGATAAGAAGGAATTGAGGGCATGGGCTAAAGAGCGGCGGGCGCTCCTCAGCCAGTCGCGTCTATAGGCGTTGAGGACATGCGTCGCACGCGAGCGAGTCGTGAGAGACAACGGTTCATGAGCCGTCATATTAGCGCAATCGAGTGATCTACCGGTTGGGATTGAACTCGCCGTCTGATCAGACGGCGGGTCTGACACAGTCAGCAATTTAAATAATTCATTTTAAATATTAAATATTAACCATTTAATTAATTAAAATCAGATAATCAAATGAGTTCTGAAAAATTCTAAAAATTCACCCCTAACTAATTTGGGGGTGAGGAACTTAAAAATAAACGACTTTTTAGATAATGCGATCATCAAGCTCTATAAGATTCTCATATATATATATATATATATATATATATATATATATATATATATATAAGGATTTACATTTATAAGAATTTATTATTCTCCAATTTGTTTACAAAATAAATATACAATTATTTTGAGCTCTAAACAATATATCATTGGTAAGAAGAGTTTTTACATTGCATTACATCATGACTACTACATAGTATTGCCTAACCCTCCCCAAAGGGGGATTTAGGCTATCATTACAATAGATACGCAAAGAATGCTACAAGAGAAGCTGAGCTTGTTCATTGCTCTTACAAGAAAATAAAAGGAAACTGAGTAAGAATACTATACGCATGAACATTCTCGGTGTTCTCTTCATCTCGTCTTCTCTTCAATCTCCTTCATTTCTCCTTGCACTCTATGATCTGCGGTCTTCTCTTCCTCCTTAGGGTTGGATGTGCCCTTTTATTGTGTCTTTCCTTAATTGAAATTCAGAATTGTCACTTACCATTTCTTTCTCCCTTTTATAACTTGCTCCTTAGCTCTTCTTTATTTCCAACAGCCACCTTCTTGAAACTTGAAATTTAATTAATGTTTATTCTTTTACTTTCTTGGGACTGAAGGTGATTTCATGCTTGTCATAAATCTTTGAAGTGGGAAAAAGAAGAGAATTAACTCTTTTGATCTTTCCAGTGCTGACTTAGTCCAGATTTCCAAATTAGCATTGTAGTGCGTGCTACGGCACCTATATTGGCAGTCTTTCGGCTTGTCTGACTCTACGATGCGTTGTAGAGCCTTGGTCTCGGTTAAGTAGGGGATGTGGCAAGCTAGAGTGCCTGGCTTTCTGGAATCCAAGCACTGTGGCTCGCTACAGCGCTTTGTAGCGCCCTTTTCTCTGGAACATTGGCAATGTGTTGACTGTAGCGCCTTTCTCTCAGAAACTTTGGCGCTATGGCATGCTCTGGCATCTTGCTCTCGGGAACAAAGGTAGTGTGGCGCGCTTTAGCGCTCATTTTCACATAGATCCCTTTTTTGTAATATATTCATTTCATAGCTTAAATGATATGAAAACACACTAGAACAATGATTGATTTTAATAAAATATGCATTCTAAACAAGAAAATGACTATAATTATGGGGATCATCAGAATGTCTAATTGTCTGCAGTCTTATTTCGTATCGAATGCTAACGATTGATGAGTCCTGGTCAGCTGGGTTAGCCCGATTGACCTCCGTCCTTCTCAAGCTGCTACAGTATTCCCCATTACTAATGCCAAGATCCATCGATCCAGCCAGCCGTCCGACAAGCTCTTGTGCTCGATCTCTTCACATGTGGTCCTTGATCGTTCTAGGATCAAAATAGAGCTAAATCGCCCCTGTGGGGAGTATTAGCTCCCCATAGAAACCATAAAGATTAAATTAGGGCAAGTATGCATTTGGTGATCTTAGCAGTCTCGTAAGGGGATTCTTGGTCCAATCAGTACTTCTAGGTTTGTTGATCATAATTGTAACGACCCCAATATTGAATAGGAACTCAATCTAATATTGGAGTGTTACTATAGCATTAAATATTGAATTAGAAGAAAACTAACTAAATACTAAATGCTATGTTGCCCAAGTATCTTTGTAAGGGTCTTAAGTTAAAAAAATTGTAATGAAAGTAATATGAAAAATATGGAACAAGTACAAGTAAAATATGTAACATTATCCACTCATTCAATCCAAGCATGTATAAGAAGATAAACTCAGCACATAATAAGTAAAAATATCACAGAAATTTAAGTTAATTATTACATGCCTTGAAAAATGAAAGAGTAAGGAATAAAGATCCCTCTCTCACATAGCAAAATGTAAATGGAAGTAAAGTTACGAAAGCAGTAATTAAAAATCTTCAAGTGTTAGGTCCAGCTCCACTTGTATTATATTGCTCCTAATTTATCATATTTTTAGTATTTAATTATGATGGGCAAAGCCAAGAAAAGAAAAAGAGTAGTTAGACAAAATAATCTAAGCACATTTTAAAATTGGCTAAATATTTATTGAAATTTAATTGGATAAAGCTAATTTATAATTTAAAATAAGCATCAGAGTATTTAAAAGCATTCAAATAGGAAACGAAAATAAAACATAATTATAAGGGCCTGCAACCAAAAAGGTAAGGAAAAAGTATCTTAAATAAGACTAGAAATTACTAATGTGATTGATTTTGTAATTAAATGAAATAGAAACATGTTTATGTCCAATAAAAATTATGCTAAGTAAGAAAAAGAAAGCAGTTAAGCATTTAAATGAAATTAAAGCAACATACACTATATTCTATATGAACTGTAAGTAAAACACAGTACTGAAAATAGAAATTGCAAAGTATAGTAAGTAAGAAAAAATCTTAGCCTCTTGGTCTAAGATATACATAGCCCGGGACTATGAAAAATAACATAACTAGAAAATTATGATGATATCTTACAATCAATAAGATTATAAAAGAACTCATATTTTATTAATTAAAGTTATTTTATTAAAATACTCATTTTGCGGGCACATACAGAATAAAGCGAGTAGTTAAGCACGTCTGTCTAATTAGTAAAGGAAATCAGAGTCTCAATGAAAATAAATGCTCATATTCACCCTCTGAGAATGTGAGGTCACCTTATATCTCTTATTTAGCCTGCTCTTGGCTATCCACTAATATAAAATCCCTATTATTTTATGAAAGTTTTATTTATGCACTAATTTTGTATGTATGTTCAAAGGAATATGCTCAAAGCTAAACAAGCATTCAATAATATTCAAATAATTGTAAATTATGTGATATCCAAAATTATCTAATTTTAATAATCTACTTAATGATTGGAGCTATTTGAGCTCCCAATTAACTTATATTATTCTATACTTATATATTTGAAGTGAAGGCTCAAAGCTAACATATATATTAATCTTTAAGCAATTGTAAGTAATAGTAGAAGTGAAGAAGTTTAGGAAAATAGCAGTTTGAATTAATTTTTAAAATGAGAAAATAATTTATAGTATATTCATGCAAATTGGGAATTATTCAATACTAGTCCTAAACTAATTAAATTAATCCTTAGAGAACTTTAATATGAAATTAAAAGCTAGGAAAGTGTATACTAATGTTACAATCAATACTTGGGTACTAGTATTATATAGGTCACTTAGTGAAATTAAGTATACTACTAGCAAAGTAATTATTAACTTACTAGAGGACTTAAGGTAAGATCTAGAAGTTATGGGATTATCCTTAAAATCATTCAAATTAAAGTTTACTAGTTCTATCAAGTTCTTTTTATGAATTTATGCACACTATTAGTATACAATTAGCATGGGATAGGTTAACTGTACCATAATAGGAAATTAAAGAGTTCTCAATTCAATCAATTGCAAACTTAAATGAGAACGATAATTAATATAAAAGTGTGATAAGATTCATTATAAATGCTAAAAACTAATCATAATAGATTTATAATATTACAAATACATGAGTGTAAATATTATCAATATTAATTGGAATATATTTAGCTCTAAAGATTCACAGACAAATCATGATTTCAATTAACCTCTATAGCCATTCTACTAAGGGTGAAGACTAAATCAATTAAATGCTAAGCATTCCAATTATCAAACTTATAGAATTTTAAGTCTCAAATATACAATTAAAATTATATGTAAAGTAAGTTAAAGTGAGACATATTTGATGTCCTAGGATTTAAAACACCTAAAACATGCTTTTTAGAATATTATGAAAATGCAACTTACACTAATTAAGGAGCCAAATATATAAATCATCCAAATGTTATCAAAATAGAAATATGAAAGAACATATAAAGTCCTTATCACATAAGGGGAAGAATAATACTAAGTAAATCAACTTTGAACAATATTGGGAAATGAGGGTGTGGAGGACTCTTAATTAGAGTTCGAAAAGTCATTAAGAAATTTAGAGTTTAAAATCTAAATCTGATTTTATATTATTGTTCTATATATTTTTGTGATTGAAATGGACTATTGAAATGTCTAATTTGGATATTATTTGATCAAGTTATGGCACATACAAATTTAGGTTAAATTGAAATTAATTAATTAACCTAAAACACTAATTAATAAAAATAATTAGCGAAACTAAAATTAAAGAGTGTATTAATGATCTACGCATTTTTGTGATCGAAACGATATATAATAACATGTATTTTGGCTGAGTTATTTGCAAATTATAAGATAAATGAAATCTTTAATTTTAAAACAAATTAAATTAAATTAATTAAGTCAATTTGATAATATAGTTTGCTAAAGAATTAGCCCATCCGCTGGTTCAGGCTAAGTGGACCACACACAGGCTTTCAACGGGTCGCAAGCATTCATAATGGGTCACGATCCGCACCTAGAATCTGCAGCTAAACGCCCACTAGAGGTTACGGGCCTGAACTTGGACCTCGATTACGGGACCATTAAACACTCCTCATCTCTCTCGCACGCATTCGTGGTCGATAGGTGAAAACCCTAAAAATTTAGGGTTTGCAAGAAGATCTCATGCGGACAAACTCGAATTGAAAAAGGAAAAAAAGAAGTTATGTCAAGGTTTGATGATACGAATTAATATGAATGATTTAACTGCAATACACTAAATATTTACAGAATTAAGAACAAGGAAGCAGAGAGCAGAAATTAGTTTCCTTTACAAAGATCTCTGAGCTCGATCTTACATTACAATCAATGATTAAATACGATTCATACTTAAGATAAAGAAGCATTACAGCAGAGGTAACAATCAAATGGAGTGCCAAGATTTCTGATCAAAAGTAGGTTTTAGGATTAGAGTTCTTGACAGCAATAACTTAACTCAATGACAATAGCTTCCTTTCAGCTCTCAAGCTCCTAGTAGGATGGAAATTAGGAGGATGGCAAAAAAAATTGGGGAAAAGATGAGTCATAATCAGTTAAGAGAGGAAGCCTGGTGCAGCGAGATGACCATTGTACGCTTGCGCTGCGATCGTGGCTGGGATGATGTACATGGAACAAGCGGGGGTCGTTCGATCGATCTCTCGATCGGACGGTCCACAATGCGTTCGCTTAGGATAGAACACGACCGTTTAATCTTGATCAATTAATGATCAACGGCTTTGATTAAGGGAAACTTGTAATAACTCAAGATATTACTTAGGTCAATTAAGACCAATCTAAGTCTTAATTGTGGTTCTAGTACACTAAATAAGTCATTTAGAACTCATCTCTAAGATCTAGGTCAAATCAGGAATCAATTGCATCAAATCTGGATTTCTAGAAAATCCCAAAACCCTAGAAATTGACTTTATATTTTAACTTCAAATTGAAAATCTGACTTCGCCATTGTATTCTCCACCCCCAAATTAGCTAGGGGTAACGTTTTGGATGCATTTGAGAGTCGTTGGATTTTTGTCGAATATTTTAATATTATTTAAATACCCAAAAAATCGAATAGTTAAATATTCATTATATCAAAAATCTGATCGCACCGTTGCGTTCCTTACCCCTCAATTAGCTAAGGGTGATTTATTGGAAATTTTTGAGACTCATTTAATTAAGTAATTTTAATTAATAAGAAAGGATTAAATTTATTAAATATTAATATGTTAACATAATTTAACGGCGCCGTCTAATTGCTCACGTCGTCACCCGGTTTAATTGTTTGCACCATCTAAATGGACGGGGATTCCTAGCCGTCTGATCGTTCGATCAGACGGCTGAGACCTTTCGTCTCCACGTCTCTGCACGCGGCAAGAAGGACAACGCGCGGCGCCCTCTACCTTCAGTTGTCGCGACTACCGCTTAAATCGAACGATTTAACCTCATTAAATCCTGGATCATACCCTCTCTGCCCGATTTTTCACTAGCCAAAGCATCGAAGAGGTTGGAGCTGCTCACTGCAAACTTAATCATCATCCGTCGTCCATCAGGTACCCCCACTTTCCCTTTGATTTCATTCATATTTCTATCTTACTTGTTTGTATACCTATTCCCTATGTTAATTAGTAATTTGTGCGGTCCGATTGAGCTAACTCTTGCTCGATGGAGCGAATTTGGTGGATTCTCCACAGTATAAACCGTTTTCGCAAAGCCCTAATCTCCTTTTCGGACGGGGAAGGCGAATCGCCTTCGTGCCGAGCCGGGTCGGCCTGGCCTCGTCCCGCACGCGATGGACCGTCCGCGTGTCACTAGTGGGTCTGCCTGTCTTGCGTGGCAGATCTTTACTGGTCCACGTGGTTTAAGCTGCAGTTGACGCAGCTTGTGGGGTCCATCTCTTCTCTGCCGATCGGACGGGTCAGCGCCGTGGGACCCACGACCCGTCATCTGCCCAATAGACGCCTGCCGCGTGCGCAATGGTGGGGCCTACCTCTGCTGCCCAAAGTCTCTACCCTCTAGCCTTGCGCCACGTAGCCCGCCGTCTCATCTGTCGGCTGGCATGGGTCCCACCTGCAGATAAAGAAATGATTATATAATAAAAATTAATACATTTAATTATTATAATTCTTATAATAATTATGTATATATATCAATCTATCTAAAGTTATATATATATATATATATATAGAAAATGAATATGTTAAAGTAATGTTAACAGTTGTAGTAATTAAATTAGACAGATTATTTTTTATTAACAGTAGATGTAATAATTAGGCTTTTAATTGAATAATTTAAATGTCAAATTTTAACCATTCATAACTCATAAAATATTTATCCAAATTGGGAGATTAAATATACCAAGTTGATCAAAAAAATTCAAAAAAATTATTGGAACTATCAAATTTCTATTTGGAGTAGTATATCACATAGTGACATTTTAGAATATTTAAATAATTCCAAAAATGTTACAAATTTTTATTAAGTCATAACTTTGTATCCTTTAACCTAGACTTACCCAATATGGGTCTTAAAATGATCAGCAAATCCTAAAGATTAACCTAGTGGTGCTTACTTTGTTCTTTTGATTAGATTTAGACTAATGACATTTGGGACTTAACCCTAATTAGGTCAATTAACCATAAATCTTCAATTGACCATAACTTGGTCAATTGAACTCCAAATTAGGTGATCCATATATTAATTTTGATCAAGAAAACCTATCTCACAGTAATTTGTAAAAATATACTAGATCCAGTGGTTAGATTTCTTAATAAACCCTAATTACTCTAAAACTTGATTAGTGAAGATTAGCAAATTTAATGATCCAAATTGATTAATTCAAGTTTCAGAGAACTCTAAGAGTATATTAAAACCTAATGGTATAGTTAGTTTAGTGATTTGGTGATTAAATTTACTAATCACTCACTAATCACCCTAAACCCTAATTTGGCCATAACTTAACCAATTATAGTCCAAATTGAGCCTACTACTAGTCATTATAATTAGTAGATCATTTGTGAACCATAGTCATTGATTTTACTCAATTTAGACACCAATCGCAGAAGTTAGGATTTTTGACTCTTAATTAAGAAACCATAAATTATCATTTTTACCCCTAAGCTTGTATTGGCTATAACTTAACCAATACTTATCAAAATTCAATAATTCTAAGTTCCATGGAAACCTTAGATAGTAAGCAATAATAAACTGAAAGAAAATTTGGATTTCATTTGGCTAAATTATCTAAATGCCCCTATGAGTCAAATTCATTAATTTGATCTCATGAGGCTTAATAATTATCCAAAATTAGTGTAATTACTGTATAATCTTATATTAGATAATAAGAAATACTTTACCACTGAAAAATTCAGAATTTGAAACCCTAGATCAAAAGTTGATCTTTTAAACCCTTAAGTAGGGGCAAAATTATCATTTTACCCAAATTTAGGATTTATCATCCTAAAGCCCTAGAAACACATTCTAAATATTATAAATAATAAGAATAGTGTTTAAAATCATAAATTATGTGAGTTTAAGCCTTAGTATGAATTTTGATCAAGATCTCAATTTTAGTCCTTAAGGAAAATCCTAAGTAAAAATCATGTGTCCTCAGTCTTCCTTAATCCTTCTTAGATCTTTCTATAGATCTTAATAACATTAGTTAAGAGATGTGTGTCTAAGAGACATTCATAGTAATTAAGAATAGATCTTAGGTTAGAGTTCATCTATTGAGTAAATTGGGTTACTCAATAGGTGAAGCCTTGAGTTTACTAGTTTATAGATTTTCTTAGTTTATTAAGTGATTATTTGATCTTTAAATCTTAGAACTATGGATAGAGATCTAACCTAATGAGTTGATTACTCATTAGGATTTGCCTTAACCTAATCTGTGAGATTTGGGTTCTAAACCTTAGAGCCTTAGTTGTACCTTTGGATTGAGTGATTAAACCCCATTATTTGGAGTTTAATCCTTAATCATTTCATCTTGATTTAGCTAATCAAGATGGTTTGGGATTAATTAAAATATCAAACTAGGATGATGATTTGTTTATTTAAATCAAGTAGTCGTCAATTAATTTAGATATAATTAGGACTTGGCCAGTCCTAATTATTTTCAACCTATAAGACCGTGAGTCTAAGTTACATTTAGACTAAGAATTGATGCTTCTGAATCTTATGTAACTTAGAGTAGATAGAGCAAATAAATTAGACAATAATGGATATCACCTGTGTCCTAGTTGAGTCTCTTACTCACTTTGATTTAATGCTTCGCTTATATTATAATTGAGCTATATACCTTGAACATATATTGTGTACATAAGATATTTAATGAGTATCCAATGGCAACTTTGAGAATTCATAAGTAGCATTTGTTCTTTTTCTCATATTTTAGTAGAGTGTAGCTTAATTAGTATACCTCTTAATTTCACCTCGTTGGGATCGACTTCAGAGTAAGGTTAGTCTGATAGTCTATACCATGCCTAGTTCGTGAGATAGGATGGGTTAGAATCTTGCCCCAACTGACTGATTAGTCAAGATTTGATATGGTTATACTAATTTAAGTACAATTATACTTGGTTTTTTTTTTCTGTTATAGCCTATAAGGCTAAGTAAGTTGATACTATCCGTTTAGAGCTTCAGTCTTAGCCCATCATGCTAAGTGAGACTATGTTTGCTTACAGTTTGAGTGGCTCGAGTAGCCAAGACATTTTCAGTGCTGGATTTACTATTTTACCTTACTCTTTTTTTGCATTTCAGCACTACTTTTACTTACAGTCTTTTCTAGTTTTGTTTCATATAGGATGCTAGTCTTACATGTTATGTTCACATATATAGATTGTTAGCCTTATTTTCAGTTTTACAATGTTTTATATTTTTATTTACCTTTATGTCAATTAGCATAATCTTATATTGATCATAAGCATGTCTAGGGTGTATTTTCTTTATAGTCATTTGCTTTAGTCTTTCTTTTGCTTACCTGACCTTGTTGCAATTGCTATAGAGGAGGTATGTGCTTACTTCCTAGTTGTTTAAGTTATAAACTAATTGTTTATAACTTTACCATATTTCTTTCTTACGTATTCTGCTCCTACTTATTTGCTTTTGTGCTTACTTGTTTATGGTGATTTCTAATAAACATAATAAATTAATTACCCTAAAATGTACTTAGATATTTTGTCTAACTAGATTTTTCTTTTGTTGGCTGGGGTCCTATCATTGTGAAATCGATAATGGTAGATTCTGATCTTTTCGAGGTGGTAGAGCCTTCTGAAGATCAGGTTCAGGAGGAGGTTCAGGCTATTGAAGATCAATAGTTTATTTATTGCATTGTGAGAATGAGTGTTTATTTCAGCTCTTTTAAAACTTCTTTAATGTTGTAATAATACAGGTTAATCTTTACTTTTAATACTTTACTTATTCTGAATTGTTGTATTTATATGATGGATGGAGGTTTGTATTTATGCTACCGCACTCTGCTGTTCTTGTATTTTCATTTAGTGATGGTATCTTTGAGAAATGACAAAGTACTTAATTATGATGGATTAGGATGTATGCCTAATCTAATTATAAGTAGGGACCTTGTCACAAAATTGTTGCTTGGTGTTTTGTGCACTGCAATGAATTTTTGCTTTTAAGGATTTGACTGTTACATTTTATTAAATATGTATATATTTAGGATTAATTTAAATGCATTAGTCAAATAATAAACTAATCCTAAATAATTACTCAAAAATAAATATTCAAATGGACTTCGAAAAATCCTAAATTTTTACCCTTACCTAATTGAGGGGTGAGGAACTCAAAAATGCAATTAGAATTTTGATTGGAAGTCGATTTAATTATCATAATTTTTTGAGTATTTAAATAATATTAAAATAATCAAGAAAACTTTGATGACTTCCAAACACTCCCAAAATACCACATCTAGCTAATATGGGGGTGATGAGTCCAATGGATGACTCCATTTTTTATTCTGACATCCAATAAAATATGCATTCTCAGAATAGACAGGAAAATCATGAATGCTGGAAAATCTCAAATGATCTCCAAATCGCATAAAATTTGAGGTGGAGACTCTTAATACTATTATAAGTGTATTGGAAAAGGAATAGAGTCAAATTGGCTACTAATTAATAGGTAACAACACTATGGTTATTACATTAATGGCATTAAAATCAAGTTATTGACGCAACTCTAACACCAGGATTTGGGGTTTACCCTAAACCCTAGGTCGCCCGTTGTTGGGATAAGCGGGGAGAGGGAGAAGCACAGTAGTGGACCGGGTCAGACCCTGATCCACGTGTTTTGAAGTGGGTTGTTTAAATAGTCGATTTTATGTATTTAATTTTCCATTAATTCATGCAATAAATCCTAATGCAATCCAAGTCATATGATTAGCTAATAAAAATATTTTAAATGAATTAATAAAATAATTTAGTCAATCCAAATCCAAATTTAATAATCAATTATACCATTTTATTCAGTAAAATGTGTAGAATCTTAATCTGTAAAAATATTTAGGTTTTTATGATTAATTTTTTAATTATGCCCTAATTACCCTAAAAATTGATTAATGAATATTAGTTTTAATACCTTACTAAAATCCATGATTAAGGTTTTGATATTTTCATTAGATAAAGGAGAATCTGATTCTATAATTTATTTTATTTTTATATGCTTAATTTTATTAATCACTCACTAATTACTCTTAAAACTTGATTAATGAATATTATTAGCACAAGTGATCTGATTTTGGTGTTTAAGGCATTAATCATTTCCTTAGACATTAAGGAATCAATTAGAATTGAAAGAGTGTAATTTGGAACTTTAAATCTTAAAGTCAACTTTTGGGCTCTTAATAGATGATATTTTAGTAGCTACAAGTCAAAGGTGATTAAGGAGAAATTTAGAACCTCCAATCTATCCAATACTCTTTAAATTAATAAGTAAAATATTTAGAACCTTTGTTGGATCTAATCTGGATAATTAATAGTCCAATTAGCTTAAGCCTAAAGATGTCATAAGTAATTAGGTTTAAGTACTTACAGTGATTATAGTGTGAATTTAGAATCCACATTACCTTCATAAAACTTTAAGATAATATTTTCAAGGCATTAAAACTAGTTATATTTGTGTAGACTTATAAAACTTTCATTTAGGCTAAACCTTAATTTTGACCTAAATAGGGTAATTTAGTTTCTATGCACCTTAGAATGAGGTTTGAGAGTCCACATTCTTTCTCTTAAGCTTAAGCTTAAAATTCAATATTTATGTGAGTGTTCATTTGTATTAAAAATTAATTTGACTCGATAGAAGGCGCATTAATCAATATTGAGGAGAATTCAGTTTAGATCAGATCTTAGCTTATTATTTGATTAATATTGATCATTCCTTAATTCTAAAATTAGTTATAATATTAATTCTAGTCTTATTTTAGTTTGATTGCACTTAATGAGACTTCCCTCAATCTATAACTTTAGTGAGTCTAGTTTGAGTAAGACTAGACCCTGGATGATTAAAACCCTGAGCTAAGAGACATAAACTCCATATGTTGGAGTTTAATATATTATTCTTTGAATCTTGATAATATTAATCAAGATTGGTTTGGGATAATGAAAATCATCAAATAGGACGATTGATTAAATGATTTAATCTCATCAGGCGACGCTGTATGATTTTGAATTAGAATTTGATTAGTTCTAATGTTTCACCTTATAGGATCGTAACTCAAAGATTATACTAGAAAGTAGGATATTGGAGATCCTGATCTTGCATAGTCTTAGAATAATTAGAACGAATAAAGTAAACAATAAAGGATTTCACATATCTTGTTTAGAATTTTGCTAAATCTTTGATTTGATGCTTTACTTTGCCTTACTTTAAGCTTTAAAACTTTGTTCATAATTAGAGTGATATTGTGTATTTGATGAATACATGATAATCACCTTGCAAGTCATATCATTTTACATTAGTAAATAAAAGATAAAAATTCTATGAAGTATGTTCTAATTAGTCTGCTTTCTCAGTTTCAGTTGTGTAGAATCAGCTCAGGTCCGGCCATGAGTTTCGTTGGATGATACATGTATGATTCTACAGTTTGACTCGGATCTAGCCATGTGAGTGGCTAAATGATACATACTGGACTTTTTGTTTAGTGGCTATGTTTAGCCACTAATTGTTATGGCAAGCTAGTCTAAATAAATTTTTAATAAAATTATGTTTTCAGTTCAGTTATGCTTCAGTTCCTATTTTCTACCTTTTTAGGTACTTTTTGTATTTTATATTTTCAGCATATATTCTTAGCATTTTATATGTATGTATGTTAGGCTGTTAAATTTACGGTTCTTTTGTCTGTACTGCATTTACTTAATTATCAGTATACAGAACATGTTCAGATGATCATATATGATTAGGAATTTCATTGTACTTCAATAGTCTTATATTATATTTACCTAACCTTTTCTGCAACACTTGGATTGACGTACATATTTTCTTTACCTCTTTTTGTTAAATTATAAATGTTTCATTTATAACTTTTTTGTATTTATTTGTTGCTTGTTTGCGCCTTTATTTGCTTAGGAAAGGTTTGTGATATCATAAATTTCAATAAATCAAATACTCAATATAAAATTTACTTAGACAATTGTTTGATACAAGATTTTTTTATTTTCTTAGATGGGGCCCTGGCATATAAGAACAAACACATCAGATATAGAGCTGTTCGAGAAGTCAGTTCCAGGTGAAGAGCAGGAGCGTGGAGATGATCCTTCTGCGTCTGCTTGGCTTTAGTCATCATTTTATTTGGAAAATAGTGATTTTTAATTTTTCATTCTCTTTGCTCTCTTTGCATTTTAGTCCATAATAAGTAAATTAGCTCTTGTATGTTTTTACTTTCAGCACTTCCATTTTTGAGATATACGTATTTACTGTTCTTTTTTAAATGCATAAATGTGATGAATGAATGTATTTTCTTATGGCTTCTGCACTCTGTGATAAATGTTTACTCAGCTCTATTTAGGACTCCGAATTATATTATTTAATAATTCAGGGCACTAAGACTCGTATTTTAGATATCTAAGTACTTAGTTACTTAGATATCACAGAAGGATCAATATTGATAACATAAGTGTTTTAGCGGGCATTATGGCATTAACACTAATTCAAAGATTTGTAAGTGATGACCCATCCCGTTGCTAATAAGAACTTCATTTGCGCTAATGACGGGGTGGGGAACCACATACAGCCTGTGGATCATTTCTCTCTACTTGGTGACGAATGCCCTCTCTAAAACTTAACACAAACTTAGTTGCTAGTTCCCAATCTGAGTCTTTATAGCTCGTGGGTGCAATTAGACCCTTAATTGTGTTTATATAATTCATGATATACATTAAGCCTTGTTTCAAAGTTTAAATTATGTACACAATTGTTTATGATAATATTGGAGAATACTTATCACACATAATCTTTTGCATTTTTATCCATGTAGTTCTTCTACAAGCACTGAACTCCTTTTGAAGGTAACTAAAATATTTTTGTATGACTAGCGAACAAATATAACTTCTTGGTGGTCATCAAGATCATGTCAATCAAAGAATTTTTCTAATTGATTATCCAATTTAAGAAAACTTATTGGGATCATGGATGTTATCATGAATAGGAGCTTCTACTTTGATATTTTTTCAAAAGATCTTTCTCATAATAATCTATCTCAAGTGTGCCTACTCTTATAGGTGGATCAATTCTCATATTATTAAGATTTTGGTATCCCTTCCTCAAATGCATATCATATTCCCTATGAAAATCCTACATCTTTTATAGTTTGAATTGTGCCTAATTTAAAAAGAATGCTCATCCCTATCTTGAAGTGATATATCACACTGTGCACTAGTCTACCTCGAGGCTAAGCGCACTTAGGCACTAGCATAGCCAACGCAGTCAGAGGTTGGGAGCCCAGGCGCGCCCTGACTCTAGCACAGCCAGCGCCAGCCAGAGAGCTGGGCACCCAGGCGTGCCCACACTTCTACATTCTACTAACAGTAGCTAAAGAACTGCATGCCCAGACGCATGTGAACCTCTTAACTAAATGATTAAATTGATATACACATATTTGTATGCTACATCATATGAATGCGAATTATTTTCATCCTCTTCATATGCATATGTACTTACATATGTCCTCACATTCTATTGTTTGCCCAATTGGATTAATGTTTTCAATTATATGTAAGATAATATTTTTTATGTCACATATGTGCATGTTATATATGATAGAAAAATTCTTATTTTTGTGGCACATTTTGAGATAGAGAAATGCTATTTCAACTCGCGGATGTGACACTCAAAAAAGCTCACCAAATAAAATTTGGACATGATTTCAATACAAACATTAAAAATAATATTTATATTATTTTAATATAAATAAATATTAATAAAATATCTTCAAATCTTATTGGGTAGAATTTTTTTAATGCCATATCAATGGGTCCAAATAAAGAGATATGATTTCAAGTTTGTGACAACGCATTGTTCAATAATTTTGCGACATGACAATTGATTAATGTTGCTTAATGTAAAGTAATACCCCTTCATATGTTATTGAATATGTTACATTAATATAAATATTTGATATTTAAGTACTTAAAAAGGCATGCTGCCAAAATTTAATATAAGAGCTTATAATATATAAATATATTATGACAATAAATTACATTTCTTAAAATATCTTTATTTCAATTTGTTTGTATGGATGATATTTTGTTTTTGTAACCAATGAACTATGATGATGTATTCAATAATGATAATGAATGTTGATAATTTTTTTATTTTGCTTAAATAATTCAAAAAAAATATTATGCTTACATAAGAATATGTATTAAAAATATTTATGAATAATAAAATCTTTATTTTTTTATTTTTATATATAAAACTCACAAAAAAATATATTCAATCAATAATCTACTTACATCATCTAATTATTTGCAAATTGATTTTGCAGAGCCTATAAAACCAAAATCGTTGAGCATTATCCATTTGAATTGCGTCAAGACCTCAAATTTTCTTACAAATCAATAAAATTGATGATCAAATTATGGATCATGCAAAAATAGATTAATTATGAATTAATTTTAGTATTGAATTTTACAGAGAACTCTTCGTATTAACTCATTCTAAATAAACAATCAAATTATGCTATAATTAAATTATATTATGAATCGAATTACTAAACAACTTCAATATTTTTGGTGCCCCTTTGCCGAGTTGTTTTTGAGGGCGTCCAAAGAGTGCCCTTTCGAGTCCGTTGCTTCTCCGAATCAATTGAAATCTTCCAAATTTGATTCTTGCAGCGGCGATCTATGAACTCCCCCTCTCTCCCTTGCTTGAATCCGTATTTAAACTACTGAAATAATCGCGAATTTTTATTTTGTTCTCGGACTGCAGTGGAGAGAACGTTTGCAGCTCTTTTTTCGCTATTGTGCCGAGGCAATGAACGAGGTTGAAACAGATGGGGTTAAAGTGCTTTTTTTTCATTATCAACAATCTTTTCCCTCTTCAACGATCTCTTTCTTTGTTATTTTGTTTTTTGTTTTAATTGATGCATTCATACTCAAATCCTACTACAACCTATTCGGGTTTATAGCTTTTCCGGATCATCATCATACTAATTATGTTATATAATTTTGATGGTTCTCTTAATAGTTTTGCATAGAGAGTTTTCATCCTATTTTGTTACAGCTACTACGCTCTACTTTAACGGGAATTGAATTTGACTCTAAACTTTAACGCCAGTTTGATTAGCTTATATGCAATTTTTGAATGTTAATCCGAAACTAATAGTAATTTCTGTTATACAATTTTTATTTTGAGATAGTTGCATAAAAATTTGAATGTGTTTTGTATTTGTCCCTTTTACTGCTGCAAAACCTTATTGGTTGTGTGAATTGACACGCTGTCTATATTAGTTTGTTATACCTGTGACACATTCATAGATATTTTACAAAGAAATGATGAACTTCCTTTATGTTGGAAGGTGAATTGTATAAGGTGTTAACCGGCTAAATTCGTCCTTCCAAACTGAGGGAGAGCATTTCTGTGAGATTATTTGTGGGCCTGAAGAAAGATAATGAGAAGTGTCTGCCATTGCAACTTGCAAGGAGCTCTTGAGAAACTTGATCTGGGTTAGCAATCAAAACAATCTAATAGTGAAAATAATGGAAAACATTTTGTAGATAGAGAAATATTTCAATATGCTTAGACGAGTGTTACAATGGTGAAGTGAATCATGACACTTAGTGCAATTTTAGATGTAGAGAGAATTGTTTTGTATTACAATTGGGTCTCCTTGATCTGGTGATCCACAACTTGGAAACCTATTGCTTGTTCTTGGTGCAAAAGACTTATATGCCTGGTGCTAGAGAGAAGGCCAAGTCCTTGGAAATTCCTTAGTCTTCCCATTCCGCTCGGAGAAGGGGTTACAAGACTAGTAGGCATCTTTCAATGTGCAGAGTGAACAATGCACAAAGCTTCATATTGGTAATTGGAGGATAGACATAGAGGCAACGACATAGGTAGCTTTATAAGCTGATCATAGCATTCAATTAATATAGAGGTGAACATGTGATTGCGAGCATGGATTGCAATGACATAATTTGTTGGTGTGAACTAGATTGAAGTGCCTAATTTATAGATCCATGGATTGAAGATGGTTTCTTCACATTTGGGTAGTTGACAAGTACATCATCTAGTTAGACTAAAACAAAGTCTTCTATGAAAGGTCGGAGCGTATCATTCAACAGTCGCAATGTAGTTGGCATGTTGCACAATCCGAACGACATCACTTGCCACTCATATATGCCTTGCCAAGTCTTGAAGGCCATCTTCTAAGTAACTATGACTCTTATTCTTAATTACTAATGCTTAGACTTTAAGTTTAGTTTTGTATCTTCAATTGGATCAGTAACCCATCAATTCTTGGTAATAAATACCGATTTATCATTGTAATTATTCTTTGTCTTACATGGATATTATGACTATCGGAAACTAGGAGCGGTAACTCACAAGGAGATGCATTTAGTTGAATTAGGCCTTGATTAGGTGACTTGATCACTTAATACTTAATTTCTTCATCTTTGAGCATTGATTTTTGATATACCTAGATTCGGTTATGTAGCATTTGAATAAAGTTGAATTCTTGTTTGATCAGTCTCTGGTGGTAAACCACTCTGCTCTTGGAATATATTTTGATACTACTTTATTAGCTTCTGAATTATTAGTAGATTGATTTGATTAGAAGTGTTGATAAGCTTGAATCAGTTGGAACTCTTTTTTGTTCAAGGTTTTTTTGGTCTTAAAAAAATGTAGACGTTTGGGATTTCCTATTAAAGTCTTATTGCTCAGTTGGTTGAAAAAAAACACCAACTAGTTTGGCATGTGTGTATAACACAATTGATCTCAGTGGAGGTGGATACCTTAACCAATAGCTTGGGTTGGTCCCTATATAATTCATAAATAGGCTTCCAAGTAATACCTAATAAATATTCAGGGGAATGCGTCACACAAGACCTTTATCTCTAAGATGCTGAAAACTTTTTTCTTATTGTTGGTTCATCATTTACTTGGCATTCTTTTTGATCCAATCCAAAGAATAGGGTTATGGGTATTGCAATGTCTCGAGGCCTGAGTGGTTCTTTTGACTCTCAGAGTTAAAAATAGTGATGATCTCTCTTTGTTTATCCTTTAAATTTAATGAGCTCTTTAGGTGTTTGAGGATCATTTGGTCAAGTGATATTGCCATCATGAAAATGTTCTCCTTGACAGGACGATCTCTTCCTAAATCATTTGGCTTCACCGCTAGCAACTTGCTTGCCACTTGGCTTAGTGTTCTATAGTGCCTTGTTTGAGTTATTTTTCTAACGCTTTGACTAATTGCCTTATAATTTGTAAGACTTAGCTTGCTGATACATGTGATCGTTTTGTTAATGAGCACCTTGGATATGTCAGGAAACATTTTGTGATGTTCCAATATTAAGTTAGGTATCAACCAAACTAACATTGGGTACATCTTCGCAGGATCATATTGGCGGTTAAGAGAAAATAACATTTAAATATAAATAAAAATAAAGAGCCATCAAACATATAAGATTTGTCATTCATTCAATTTAAAGAATACATTATCCAAGTTATTACAAGTTGAAATAAAAGCTCGCTTCTTAAATAAATAAATAAAACTAAAGCCCCAAGCTGCAGCTCAGCACCATGATTTTCTTAGATAATCTCAAGCTATGTCAATCTTTTCCAACTGCACCTGATCTGGCATTATAAGAATAATGCCTTAATATACATCTTAAGTACAAGAGATATTAAATATTGCACTTAGCAAAAAGGAAAGCCGCAAGTGAAAGCATGTTGCAGAATGTCAAGCAAAAGTAAGTTGAAATTTTTCTGCAAATAAAATAATTTTCCTATCTTGCCATAATTATGTCACATGCCATTTCGTTTAAAATATAAGAACTTCCACAATTATATATTAGTATGTGTTATTTACATGAAGCAACGTGAGCAGTTCTGTTGGGAAAATTCGGAACTTCGAGGATGGGTTCAATAAGAGCATCTCCTTTACCTGGCCCCCTCAAAGGCTCCAGATGATACCCTTATAACTCCTGATGGACTAGTCCTGTTCCTAACCTAAATCAACTACCATTTTGGAACCCTTGCAAATTCTCACAAGACTTACAAATACATTCCATTTTATGACCTTATTCTAGCAGTAAGTAAGCATTTCATTTTACATCAACTTGGATAAAATTTCAAAACGATGCTAAAACGGCAATAGAAGTAATTAAGTCAAACAGTAATATCTATGTACCTTGATATTTGAATATGCTGAAAAGTACTCACAAAGCTGATATGTCTGCAAATATTATATTTGTTATCATTATTAGTCTTTAAGAATGATGGTTTGTATTAAAGTATGTACTCTTACTCTTAAATTTTTTGATTTTTAGTTAATTGCTTTAGTTTATGACCTTTAATTTTCTATGTATTCTAATTTAACTAATCCACCATCATTTCATTCAGGATGAAATTCCCAAAAATAAGTATAGTTAAATTATTAGTGTTTTCATTTTTAAAGATCAAAATAAGACTTCAATGTGCTGTAATGAAATTGTTTCAGTTTATAGACATAATCCCGACCCTCCCTTACTCCAGGGTCATCCTCTGTTTGTTATAGAATCTCACCAAGCACTTCTCAGTGACTCAAGATAAATTTCAGCTCACCATCACTTATTATTGCTCACATCCTCCATTTTTCCTAAATATGAAGACTTAATTAACTTTCTAATTAAAATTAGCTTCCTAAATCTTCTCCAAGAATTTTTGACAATGTTTAAGACAAATCCCATATTAAGAAACTGAATTATGTCTATTTAAACTAGGTTCTTAATCTTTATTCATAAGGTAGCAAACAAGCAACTACAAAAGAGCAACCCAAACTCCTCTAAAACCCTCAAGTCCTCGCACATCTTTCGATACACTCAAAGTACTAGCAAATAGCAACATTATTCTCATTTCATCGCAAAATATAGGCTGCTTTGACTTGTATTTCAAAATATAGTCTGCTTCTTAGGTGACTGATACTCAAACTAATCTATTGATTAAATCATTCTATTGCACTAATTTCTAAACAATAAATGAGAAGCATTAGGTAAGAGTGGGGTTATTAATGATAGTTGAACCTAAGAAATAAATTCTGATTGAAACTGGCTTCAGGAATTGTATTAGATTTAAGAACAACTAATCCGTACATTATAAAATTGATGCATTATTAGTTTACTTATTTAATCCCAAAAAAATTTGAAGCAGTAAAAAAAAATTAAATGAAACAGATTACAAGTGCTTAAGCTTGAAGATTGAACAAAATGTTTCTCATAGCATGCTACTTAAACTAAGGGTAAGGAATATAATGAGTTATAGTTTGAGTCAAGATTGGCGGAATGTCAACGTACAACGAAACTTGGCGGGAAAATCAACAGGAAAACATAAATTCGCTGGTAATATTGCAAAATAAACTATTAACACGTAATTAACGAATATTTAGGATTGGGCGGGGATATCAACACCCTTCTTAGTAACGACCAAGGATCGTTGCACATTTAGTTGATCTTTTACGTGCCTTGCCTTCGCACCTTCAGTGTCTCCAATATCTAATTGACTACCCTTTATTTTGTGATTTTCACTACTTTAGTTTCTTCTTGATGATAGTAGCTAGACTAATAGCTTCTTTAAAATATCTGATGTTAAACAATGCCATTTCATTAGAAATACTTTACAACAATCTTATCTTATATTTGGTCAATACATAAGAATCTTCAATAGATTGACTATCATTATAGTCATTTTGCTAAACTTAGCAATATAACTTCGTACTGATTGTTCTTTGTGCCGGCGGAGATTTTGCCACTTGTTTGCTGATCATTTTTGAATCATTTAGGATAAATTTCTTTTTGGAAGGGTGAGTTACACCCTCTCCCAATATAATTAACTTAGTGTTTGAATCTTGGGTTCCATCAAATTTTTGCATATTCAGTCACAATTAATTGATTGAAAACGACCTCAGTTTGATGTGTCCATGGAACCCACAATAGCTGTTAATCTAGTCAATCCAATCATAGACTAATTCGGCATCTAAAGTGCCATTCATAAAAAGCTATAAACGGGTGACTTCTGTGTTGAAGAAGCATAGGATTAATGCTAATCCCGCTTTTGTCATTTTGTCTGCTTTCTTCATTTTTTGTAGATTCATTGTTTTTGTTGATAGCGCAATGTTTAACTTGGTGGCAAATAGTCAGCAGTTGAGTAACCAAGGAGTTCTATGCTAGGAAAATGATATGCCATTATTTAGGAAAGTAGTGAAGCATTGTTTGGGGAAGCGGCAAGATGCACATGACATGGCTCAATTTAGGGGAGTGCACGTGTTACACGACTATTTTTTTAAATTCTCATATGGGTTCTATATAACAATAAGACACAAAGTTACTGGGATCCTTTCTCTTTCAAGTTTCTTTTTTCTCTTGCTTTCCTTGAGTTTTCCTTGAGGTGATGATGATCAAAGGCGTTGGCCATTATGTAACTTTTAAGTTTGGAGCATATTTGGTGTGCAAGTTGGCAATTAAAAATACTCCTTTTGGTTGTGGGCATAATAATGAGCCCCCTGCCCCCTCCCCCTGCCCCCCTCCCCTAGGAAAAGGGTTATGCAAAGCATTATTTTATTGGTAGGATCTTTACATTTTTGAAGTATTTATGTTAGCTTTTAGGATCAAAGTGACACTACCTAAGAGGAGGTGAGTGGCATTAGAACTTTTAGAAATTAAGACATATTTTAGTAAAAGTCAGAACTTTGGAAAAGTAGGCGAAGAAGTAGCTACCTTAATTTTCTTACATAGCCACATAGAAAACGATTAAAAAAATAAATAGAAAAAACACAAAGATTTACAATGGTTTGAGTTAACCTTGAAATTTATGTACTCTTTAAATGTTCATCTCTTTTGAAAATCACTCATAATCCGAAGGCGCTCTTTTGCTTTCCAACAGTAGGCGAAGAAGCTTTCAACCCTTTTGTACACTTAAGCTGCAGAGCTGTATGATTTTCTCTTTCACGAAGCTTTGTCGTGACAGAGCTGCCTAACATTTTCACTTGCACAATCTGCGATAGTGGTTAACAAAATAAAAATAAATTTGAAAAAAATTTTACTTGCAATAATGAGGTAAAGCCTCCATGATTGTCTTACTAAATTTTGGAAGGGAGCATTATGGTTTTAGAGCACTTGAGAAGCTTTGAAACTTGCTTAGGTGTGTTTCTCAAGGCTGATTTTTAATCCTTGTATATAGGAATTGAAGAGAGGGATCAAAATGGGTAGGTTAAAAAAGCGCTTCGATGCAAGGTTTGATGCGCCAGGGTGCGTATGTGGCAATTCATGGCCTAGTTACTCTAAAACGGGCTTGTCCAGCTGTCAGTTAAGATCCGGCTGAGCGCAATTAGGCGGGAGGTTTATCGCCAGCCTGCCTTCCTATGGATCGGGCCGCCGAGATCGCTACACGAATGGGCATGTGAATGCAAGCGTTTGGTCACGTAGGCAAATAAATGGGGTTCATACGAAAAAGGTTAAGCTCTCTATATGTTTTGCTCTCTTAAACTTTAATAAGCATTTTATGTCAAAGCCTAAATATAGCACATACATTATTACATTTACAAATACAAGTACGTTAAACATAAAATAGATATTAAGGCATTCAAGCCTCTAGAAATTTTTGAGCTGCAGTGCTAAAAGTCTTTCTTTATTCTTAAAGTCTCATTGAACACATCTTCTAACTGCCTTCGATCGTCATCCAGAGCAATTCTTCTTAGCTTAATACATGAATCAACATCATCTAAGCATCTAAGATTCGGCTTTTTTAACAATTAAGGTCACTTGAGTAGCTAAATTTAGTGTACTCTTGTGAGTTTACCTTTCTAGAAATTTAATATCGAATATTAATTTATCTCAAAAGTTATTTTACGGTTTTCTATAATTAAAACAAGGATACTTAAATTTAGGCTGGATGTGTATGCGATTAATATAGTCAATTTTTTAGAATAGTGACCGTGGTTATTATTCTAATAAGAGGTTAGAAGTGTGCTTTTGTGCCACCATGCATTAATTCATCGATCAGCTGTCACCCAACACTTATATCATCATCTCATAGGTGCTGTTTGACTCTTCTATTGCTGATTTGAGCGGAAGATGGTGATGTTCTTGTTCTTATTGTGCAAATGGTGAAGGGAACTGTAGCTTCTTTTTCAAAACCACAATTGCAATTATGTTCTAGGGTCTGCTAACATTTTGGAGGAGATGAAAGGAAATGTATTCCTTCTTGGGGTACCTATAGTGGAACTATTCGTACGTTCTTGAGGTACCTAGAGTGGAACTACTCGAACGTTCTTGGGGTGTCTTGAGCGGAAGTACCCCCAGAGTCCCATTGTGTCAACAATGCTATCTAAGATAAGAAGTCAAATTTCATGCAATCTATGTTTTCCCTGTGTGGCAAGGACGATAATGCATGTCTTACCAGTCGTTAAATGGGTCACATTCCCTACAGTGGCAAAGCTATGTGGTAGCTCTGTAAATTTTTTAAATAATCATCTCTATAATAGTTGTCACATTGTTTTTTATTAAAATGTTTGCAGGGGGCGCTAGTAAAGACAACTTTTTTATTCGGGTTGGAAAAATAGATGATCATCCTTGATAATGTTCAGATTTTTATATACCAATTGGAACAGCTCCATAGGATTTCCAATTTTCATGTATTCTCAGAATGGTAACTAGCATTTGGAAATATTACGTTTCCCTCAATTTTGCTCCCTTTTATCTCATAAGAAAAAGATAGAGAGAAATTATATGACCAGAATTAAAAAATTGATCACAACAATCCATTTCCTTAAGCTTTTTTGCCAATTCGACAAAAAGATAGATTTTAATGGGAAGCAGCGGAGTCTATTGCATATACTGCTATTTATTGATCCTCTTATTCAACCTTCTACCAATTTTATCTAGTTTATTCAATATGTAACCGTGCATGTATTCTTCCAAAGTAAATTTCTTTTTTTCTTTCTATTCCTCGTGAGGGTCTTTATGCATTTTACTGCTACCAGGCAATTTGTTTGGTATGACTAAAGTTTCATGCATTGAATCTACTGACCTCATCTTCTGTAAAGAATTCTAGCGTTGTTAAATTTCTTGCTCTTTTTTTTCAACAGGTTATCGTATGAGAAAGGATTGCAAAATGGAATCTATTTGTCTATACTTTGTAAAAAGGCTTTAAATTTTCTTCCGTCTAGCTAGCGTTAGTTCTGAATGTCATCATGTAGGCATGCAATCTACAAGAAACCTAACGATTATTTGTTATTATTTATGCTCCTGGTATCACCCATTTTCTTAATTTCTCATAGCTGACTAAGCAGAACCTTTGCACCGCTCGGTAGTGGTCCTAATTCGGATCCCTCCGTTGTTTCCCTTTCCTCCCGAACCTTTTCCTCGAAATGTTTTCTCTTATAGAAGATAAAGATATAAGAATTTGAAGTCAATTTTGCACTTCGGTGGTTTAAGCTTGTACACTCAATTAATATGGTGGAGGTTTAACTAGGTGATATATCTTTCATATTCTTTTGTAGAATTATAAGTACTTTTAGGGGCTGTTTGGTAGTAGAATTTAAAGATTTACTAAATTGTGGAATCTGGAATTTATTAATCTTGAAAATTATTTTGTTTTTTTTTTTTGTAAATTTTGCCTATTTTTGCGCAACTACTAGAATCCTACAAAAAGCAAGATTATTGAATTTTAATAAGTAATGAAAAGAATGTCAGAATCATGAGATTTTTGTTCATGGAGAAAATTATCAAAATGACCCATTAACTCTTGCAAAATGTTCAAAATAGCTATTAACTCTTGTAAATAATTTTATTGATCCCTTGACTCTTATTCTAGTAGTTAGTTTAGTCCCTGCCTTTAGTTGTCCCTAGTGTCCGTTCCTTCCATTCAACAATTAAGGGTAAAGGCGTAATTCTATTGAAGTAGTTCTTCGTCCACATTTCGTCTACATGTTGCAATTTTTTTACATACTTCGATTCAGGTTCTGATTTTTTCTACATATTGATTGGGATTTCTTATCGTCTCATTGTCTCTATTCGAAGAGCAAAAGGCTTCATTGACGTCAACGAAGAGGCTCAGTCGAATTCTTACAGTAATTTCTTTTGATTCTAGCTACACACGGTCGATTACAACTACAAACGGATTCCAGCTGTAACGATCAATTCTGGTTGCAAGCGGCCAATTCCAGAGACTCATACAACAACCGAATTCTTATGGTAACTTCTTTCGATTCCTGCAGCCGATTCCAGCTGCGAGTAGCTGATTCTAGAGGCGCATGTAACAATTGTCAATTGTACGCATCTCTGAAATTGCCGCTTGCAGTTGGAATCAAAAGAAGTTGCCAAAAAAATTTGGCTGAGCCTCTTCAGGAGGACCTTCTGCGTTGAAGAGAGACGAAAAGACGGGAAGAAAATGCAATCAACTTGTAGAGAAACCGGAACCTGTAGAAGAAATCAGAATCTGCAGAAGAAATTGCAACTTGACGGAGTACTGTTCGCTGGAATTACGCCTTTATCCTTATTTTTTAACTTTAGAGGCCCAAAAAAAATCATTTAAATAAGAGTCAAAGGACTAAAAATAATGTTTATAAGAGTCAATATCTATTTTGAACATTTTGCAAGAGTCAATAGACTATTTTAATTGTTTTCTCTTTGTTTGCATGATGGAGGTTTTAGATTCAAGTCAGATGTGTCATTTGCGACATATAGCATTTGGCGGATTGCTGGGTTTAATGGTTGAAATCCTGTGCAAATCCTGCTACCTAACATCCCTGCATAATTGCTGGCCTAGTTTGCCTCACCTACAAGCTGTCAAATCATTTTGAGGGAATTAATGATGTGATAGTTCTGCATCACATAGAAAGATGGGTTCCGCACAGAATTTGCATTGTTGATTTAAAGCACCAGCTACCAAAATTTCAAGTTGATAATAACTACCTTATTTTATCCTCCCAGTTTGTATTGATGTACTTGTGATCTAAAATTTGGGGCTGACATTTAAGTCATTCTAGAAGTTTACCCCAAAATTGAAGGCAATATTCTTATGAATTTTTTTTTTTATTATTATTCTTCTGAAGCTGAGTGCTTCCATAGAATTTTATTTCAAGAACTTCACATTTTAAGCATGAATTTCAGTTATCATTACCACTTATAATTCAAGGGCTTTTCTATCATTGCAGAACTTTGAAGAATCTCAAACTTGACCAATGTTTGTGTTACTCGAGAGTTTATTTTGAGACTTTTTGGCTAATGTCTATGCCATTGAATTATTAATTTTGTTTATCTCACCAATGCATCGCTCTTTGCAGGACTAATGATATACTTTTATTTTTCTTTCAGCTTTGAATCATTCAATTGTAACTCCTGACTTTAAAAGTGAAACCACTGGAAAATAATTTTTTTTATTTGCAATGTTTGTGTGATTGGAATGATGAACCTTTAGAATATATGCTATTGTTGGCATAAGCGTGTAGTTTATGTTGCATTGTTTCAGTGCGATTGTCTCTCTCTTACATATGCATCTTATTGTCCAAATAATATTGCAATTCACTATTAGGTTGTAGGTTGTTTCATCACTTTTTACATTGCATTCACATCAGAAATCTTGCAAAAATTACAGGAAGCATACCACACTACATCTATCTTAGAAGATCATGAGAGAATATGCTGGGGATGTGGATTGCACCTCCTTCTTGCAACTTCTTCACCTGTTTTCAAATGTGGCTGGTGTGGAGCCATAACAACTGAAATTAGAACGAGGAAACCAGACAGTGCTTGTTTTTCCCGATGGAGACATACTCGTGACCTATTTTTCGTTGCTGTTCTTTTTCTCTTCATGTTTTTTGTCATATGTAAGAATCAAAGTTTCAATAACTTAAATTATATTGGTTCTTTAAGTTCTTGATACGGGTTTTATTTAAGGTTCAAAATAAAAGGTAAGATTATTTTAATTAAAGCTCGTTTTAAAATTTTTTACTTAAAAGAAAAGGCGAGAATGACATTTCATATATGTATATGATTGAGTAAATATTAAAAATTGTGTTGAACTTTATGGATTCCAGCCTTTGTAGATAATTATCTTTTTGTTATTCCCTAATCTTGCTTCCTTGTGATGGCAGTTGCAGGTGTGTGGGCTGTCTACCCTACAATCTTCTCTATCAGCTATTTCTGTGGAATTTTTCACTCAACTATAACGGCCATTTTATCTTTCATTACTGTCTCTAGCTTTTGTTTAGCGTCTTTCAAGTCTGCTGGTGCGCCTGTAAGCGTAATATGGGGCAACTATCCAGTAGTTGGAAAGAATGGACTTGAAAACTACACATTTTGTGCATATTGCATGAAACCCAAGTCACCAAGAGCGCATCATTGCAGGTCTTGTAGAATGTGTGTGTTGGACATGGATCATCATTGCCCCTTCGTAAGACATCAGCTCTATATATGAAATTTCTATCCTTCATTTATGCACTTTTTACTGCTAATATGGTTCTTTTAAATTCCTTTTTACTTTAATATGATTTCAGTTGCCAGTACCGTGTTCCAATGCAAGCTTTCTTACCTAACACTTTGAAGTCGAAGTAAATATTTTGCTTTTGCCAACCTTATACTGAATGTTAGCTTAACAAAATGTAAAAATTTGTGTAATTTGGACGTTTTTATTAAAGCCACTTTTGAGTGTTATAAACCTCTCAATTATAAACCTCTCAATTGTATCATTGCCAAATGATAAGCCCATAAAAAATTGTTCAAGTAATTCCTTCAAAAATTTTCTTAACATTAACTAGCTTATTTTGATGATGGGTTTTAGTGGGGTACAATTTAGCCTATTTGAGATAAGCATTGGCAACCACTTATTTGTTACCTGTTTTTAAACAACTGTATTGGATTTGATTGTTTACAATTTTTTTTTTTCAAAAGAGGATATATGTAAATTATTTGTGTTGTTCGGTTTGCAGATAGTTTAACAGCTTAATAACTTAGCAACTTACTCCCCAATAGTTTTAGCAGCTTAGCTTAGCTTAATAATTTATTTCGTTTAAAGTTAAACAACTCAAAGTCAAAAAGTTAAGTTACTTTTGAACAGTTTAATAGTTTAGCTTAAAACTAATCATATTTCATGATCCTTATTTAATATAATGGTGAAGCTGAATAATATTATATGCTAACTGGTTGTCTTTAATTTTGTTAGGATTAGCTCATTTGAGCTCATCTCTATTAGGATTTTTGAAGAGCCGATGCTATGGGGTTTAAATCTAAGATAGATAAATGTAGTATGTATGTTAATGGGGTATTGATATGCATGACTTTTATATGCTTTTATTTTAACAATTGTAGTAAAAACATATTATATTAAAATTAGTGATTATGTAGGGGATGTTTGATTTGATGAAATAAAGTTACTGGGTAATAAGTTATACTAATTCTATTTTAGGTAACAATATTATAAGGTAATTGAATTTGTGCTGTTTGGATAACATTAAAATGTTTCCAATATATTAAAATTTTGATGTTTTGTTGGGTGTCATTTGTTCACTAGTAATTTGCTTTGTAAAACATAAGCAAAAAAAAAAAAAGCACAATTAGCGATGAGAGGGACAGTTGGTGATAGCCGGACAGTGACTTACGAAGGTTTGTGAGAGCCTGCTGGTGCCTTGTGAGGGAAGTGAACGAAACAATGGATCTCAAATCTGTGACTGTTGGCAATTGGATGAGAGGGCAGGTGAAGGCTGAACGACAAATGGCAAGAGCTGGGTTGTGAGCTTGTGGATGCAATGGTGGATTGCAGAGCCTGTGTTGGTCGGTAGTTGAACGAGTAAGGTTTGGCGACCCAGTGAGGGCCTGTTGGTACGTTGTTTCATGAAGTTGGTCGCGAGGGTTTGTGAAGATGAAAATGCTCGCGTGAAAATTTTTTTGTGTCATGCAGTGTTATCAATTTGTGCCTAATTCAGGTGTAATTTGATTATGTGGGTACGTGAAGAAATCAAAAACATAGTTTTCCTGCAAATATATTTGAAATGAGATTATTTTAGAATTCCTGCATACAAATTACATGAAATTGTAAAATTTGACAATTTAAGTACTAACACCTAAATTACAACAAACCAACTGCAATTACAACAATACCAAGTTTTAGTTCAGTAGGTAAGGTTGGCTACATGAATCCTTTGTTTCCATTATGCACGATCAAGTAAAAGGCCCTCTCAAGTTAAATAGATAATGTCCTTTCTAATGGTTTTTACAAATATATTTTTAGTTTTCCTCTTCCTCTTTTATCATGAGAAAAATTTTTATACTTATTTTTTTTTACAACGACATCAGATGGCCTTGAGTAGTGCCCAAGTGAACCCGATTAGGAATTAAGTAGGAAGCAGATGACTGTGTCATGCACTCAGGTGTGCCCAAGCCTGGCGCCCTGGCGAGTCGGTTCGCCTAGCTTTAAAACCTTGCCTAAATAGCATCTTTACTCTTTACCTATAAATAAGATGTTTTGCCCAATCTTATTACATCTCTTATCAATAAGAGAAGCTCTTTTAAACTATCTTAAGAAGATCTAAGATGCTCTAAGCAAAGCTGAAAGCTCTTTCAAAGCTTAGGAAAGTTCCTGGTCTTGAGAACTTCCTCAAGTATTTTTTAAACCCTTTTATTTATAAAGATCTTTTGTTTTATAATCCTACTCATGTGGTGTGTGGAAGAGACTTTGGCAGCTCAACTAGGCACAATTTATAAAGGAGGGACAATTATTGATACTCCGCCTCAGCACTGGTTTGGGAAGGTGGGAAGGCTCCGCAACTTTGCGACCAAAGAGTGTTTAGAAGATTTGAGGTGACTTTGTGTAACGACCCTTGGTCGTTATCAAGGAAAATTTAACTTCCCCGCTCAATCTTCTTATTCGTTAAATACCCGCTAGAGTTTGTTTTGTGTTTATTACCCGTGAAATTCCGTTTTTCGTTAATTTTCTCGCCAAATTTCATTTTATGTTTATATCCCGCTCAATCTTGTTATTCGTTAAATACCCGCTATAGTTCATTTTGTGTTTAGTACCTGTGAAATTCCGTTTTTCGTTAATTTTCTCGCCAAATTTCGTCTTATGTTTATTTCCCACCAGTTTTGTTTCACATTTTGATGAATTTTATTCATTAACTTCTTAAAAAAATTCTATATATATATATATAATTAAATTGTATGAAATTTGTAAACGGTAATATTTATGAATGCTCAGGCGAGAAGATTCCTTGCAAAATTAATTGTCGATTCATTCCTTGTCTCCTCAATGAAGGAGCGGTACCTTCATAAGGTGCGACGTCTCCTGCGAAAGAGATGTGGTGCTTCAACAAAGTCTGATGGAGCGTATTAAGACATTCGAACCCTATGACATTTGAATGAAAAATCGTTGAGCCTCTCACATCCAAAGGGGTCTCTATTATTCCCGTAAACTCTCATCATAGCCGACGTAACAAGCAACAACCCTCAGAAGTCTGTGACAAAGGTGAAGTCGAGTCCCGACCATTCCGACACTCTTCGATCCTCCGCCAGCTTTTCTATCATTCACCGTCCTTGTCGGGTACCCTAATGCACTCCAGTCTTCTTTCCAGCTTCTTCCATTGACTTTGGAAGCTGTAGAAGGATTACACAGTTCGCGTGTGAAATCGAGGCCGATTGTTGAATCAGATCTTCATCCTTTTCCTAGTTCTAAATTTTCATCAAGGTACTAATCTGAAACTTCAATATGAATAGGCTGTTGTAGACTATTAGCCGTGCATCCTAGGTATCCATAATTAGATTTTTAATCTTCTTCGAGATGGAGTGTTAGGATTTACAGATTTTGATACTAGGGAAGGTCCATTTCATGATAAGCTAGTGATCACTCAGCAGTTCTTTTACCAACATTATGAGATCCCTACACTTATGAAGTTTAATACAAGCATGTGTATTCTAACTTTCCTTAGGCATTTCTACGGTGTCTCGCACAATCTAGTAATCTTTGATAGAATCGAATGCATTAAAAAATTGAGCTCTTAAAGTTTTCCGCACATAATGATCTATTGATACCAATCTAGATTAGAGTTTTTGTATTGTTATGATTGCGATTAAATCTTCATATAATGTAACTCAATATGTTTTGGGTTGTGAAAATAACCATGTTGTCTTAGACGATTATTGACAATAAGATTTCCAGTGTTTATGCAAATGCTAGGAACCTGGTGTGAAAGTTTGCTTTTCCTGCACTTAATTAAACATGCTCCTTGTGTATTCATGTCGATAAAAGGCATTCACATGTTTTATTTCTGTAATGGTTGATACGAAAATTTAAGAGACAAAACAGTAAAGTCAAAACTTTAGGAGTAATAATGTTAAGTTTTGATTAAGACTATTGATAAATTAATTCTCAGTGGAGGTCAAAAATTTATAGTTTGTGACAATAGTTTGTCAAACAGTTCAAGTTGTTAGGGGATGCCATTTCCAATCAAATTCAATCAATGGGTCTGATGTTATCAGAGAAAACTGTAAGACACAGTATGTGACCCTCATTTTGGGTTGTGTGGAAGAACAAGCCATTGAAGTTAAAACAGTGATAGTTAGGACTCTAGCATGTAATAAAAATAATGTTGTTAATTTTCTAGTGCTTTGGGATTAACAGAGGAGTTACTAGGACTGAAGGGGGTTTAGAAGCATTGGCTGCTCTTATGTAGTTGCTTTTGTGCTGGACCAACTTAGGAAGCATGCAAAGATTGAATTGGTGGCTGCTATTCAAGCCGTTGGTAATGTGCATGAGGATTACAAGGGCTGTCATCTAAGCCGCTGATTGGGGGCTGCACCAAGCAGCCATTTGGAGAAGGCATAAATTGGGGCTGTTCTGGGTAGCTGAGGGTAATAGGGATTCCAATTTGGTGGGTTTACATTGGGCTGCTCTTATGTAGTTGTTTTTGTGCTGCATTAAGGACTAAGTTAGGAGGCATGCAAAGATTGAATCGGTGGCTGTTATTCAAGCTGTTGGTAATATGCATGAGGATTACAAGGGCTGACATCTAAGCCGCTGATTGGGGACTGCACCAAGCAGCAATTTGGTGAAGGCATAAATTGGGGCTGTTTTAGGTATAGCCGAGGGTAATAGGGATTCCAATTTGGTGGGTTGTGAAAAGGCTAATCCTGTGCTGAGAACGTTTTTTTTTTCTGTTTGAGCAAATTTAATGACTAATTTTGGGCTCAAGCTCTTATTTTGAGATTTGACTGGGGTTAGTTATCTACTGTAATTGAAGGTAAGCAATGGGTGTTTGGGTGACTGCATTTCAAAGCTGTTTTAGAATCTGTTTGGGGGGTACAATGACCAGAATTTGATTTATTCAAGCAGCTGTCCAAGAGCTATTCTGAGTGGTTGCATGAGTGAATGTGATGGCTGCTGTCTAGTGCTAATAACCATTGAGCGGTGGCTGTTCTAAGCAGCCATTTGGGGAGTTGTATACAAGGCTGTGCTGGACAACTATAAGTTATATTAATTCCAAATTGGTGGCTGTTTAGGGGCTGAATTTGTGCTGAGAATGCCCTCCAATTTGAGCAGATTTATTGGCCATTTCTGGGCTGTGCTGGACAACCGTAGGTTATATTAATTCCAAATTGGTGCTGTTTAGGGGCTGAATTTGTGCTGGGAATGCCCTCCAATTTGAGCAGATTTATTGGCCATTTCTGGGTTTGAATTTCTCTGTTTTAAAGTAAAATGGGGTTATTTCTTTGCTGAAATAGGAAATGAATCTGAGATTTGTTGATGGAGTTGTCTTTAGTCTTTAATTTGGAAGAAAGAAACAATGTATTATAAACAATGCTTCTATAGTATCGTGCAATTAGAAAACTATACTTAAAATTAAAGAACTATTACGATCGGCAACATAGACACCAGAAATGCAAAGCCCTGCAATGTCACCCCCCACTTAGCTGTGTCCCGCAAACTCAAAAAGGCAAAAGGCCGGGCCTGGGTCTCACGCGCGTGAGCGGGAGTGTAGTTCAGGTTGATTCGAGCCCGATTGCTGGTTCCGGAATATAAAAAACTGGCATTGAGCTCATTTTTGGATGCCCGGTCGGCCCCTAAGCTCCGGGTTCCCTTCCCTGGTTCCTAGTGTTGCTTGGACACGCTCCCGTGTCACGCATGTGACGCACCTATTCCAAGAGAGCTTTTGAAGGTTAGTTAGAACGAAACTTTGCTAGAGACAGGGTTAATCGAATGGATTAATTACAAGAGATGATCACTGATTCTAATAAAACTATAGTTGTAGGATATGAGAGTATGAGTGAAGTTTTTCTTCTTTGAGTTATATTGATAGATGTTAATATTTAAGTTTAGGTAAGCGATGGATATGTTTAATAATGCAAATCATCACTTTCAAAGTCTAATAAAATTTTACAAATATAACTTTTACAGACACATCAGATTTATGAGTACTATTTGCAGCATATTCAAATACAAAGGTACCAGATATTATTTTTTGCACTTAATTGCTTTTATTGTCGCTTAACTTCACTTTGCTTTATCCATGTTGATGTTGAATGAAATGCTTATTTATTGTTAGAATAATGTCACAAAACGAAATGTATTTATTATGTCTTGGGTGGTTGAATTAAGTTAGGGACGGGGCTACTCTATCGGAAGTTATAAGGGTGCTCCATCTGGAGCCTTTGAGGGGGCTCAAATAATGGACATGCTTTATTGAACCCAACCTCAAGGTTTTGAATTTGCCCAACAAGTCTGCTAATGTTGCTCCATGACATCAAGATATATTTATGAATGTTCTCATATGCTGGTTTACTTTATGAAAATGACGTGACATAATTATGACAAATAAATGTTTGGTCTGCAGGAATTTCAATTATTTTATTCGCACTAAAACCATATTTTTCATGCAATTTTACTATATTCTTACTCTTGCTTTCGTAATATTACTGAGTAGAACTTCAATCCAAACGTATTTCGATAAATAAAATGCAAATGATTTGCCGTTGTGAACATAGTGACAGGATTTACTGTTTTTTTATTACAAATACAAGGTTTAAAGTGATTTATTTTCTTGCTTCCTATTCATTATAACAATATAAACGGGTGGGGTGTGATTTTTTTTCCATATTTACATGCCGAACACCAAGACTTCAATATTTACAAGACTACAACACAAACTCCAGTACACCAAAACTACTTCACAACTAAGTTTTTCCAATCATTACAACTGAATGGGATTCTGTAGATGCGATTAGATTACTTATAGTTTTGTAAAAATTGAAGCTTGAGGTGGATTTGTAAATATTAAGATTTGAGCGTTATGTATCTTTAATAAATATTCTTAGCAGCTATAAACTTCCAAATGTCCTAAAGTCAATCTAGCTGATTTTGTAAGGCTAACGAGCTAAAGAGTATCAATTGGAGGTACTTGAAGTGTAAAAATGTCACCTTTATCAATTTTTTCGTATAAAAAACTGCAAAATTATAGCTTTTAATGATATTCTTCTGTAGTTCTGCTTATATTATACTAATTTTCCTGCAGATAGCCAATTGTGTTGGTGCAGAAAATCATCGGTATTTCATCTCCTTCCTCGTTTCTGTAATTATCAGCTGCTTATATGTTGTTATGATGGCTTCCTATACTGCATTTCATATGTGGCCAGCATCTCTACCTGAAGTTTTGACATTAACTGATACTTCATATGTTTCAAGGGTGTTGAAGCCAATTATTGCCGGCATAGCTAACTCTATCTTGCTGTTGCCTGTAAGAGGTCTCGTGCTACTATATCTGGGCTTTGCTTGTGTGTCTGTAAACATTGGTATAACTGTATTATTATGGCAGCAGCTCTATTATATTTATGAAGGGAAAACTTATATTTCTCACATAAGCTCTCTTAATAGTGGCAATGGAGAAAGGGGCTGCCAAAATATTCTGCATTTCTTCAGTTGCCCCTTTTTAGTTTTCAGATTTTTTCAGATTCCTTCCTATGCTGCAAAACTGCAAGAATCCAGCTCAAAGGTATTATAAACGTAATTTGTTTTGTTTTGTACAGTCTACATTGTCTAGCTTAAGGTATGGTATCATCGCAGCTTATTTAGTGTTTCAAATAATATGAGATAGAAGGGAGAGTGTTGTCATTATAGGAAGAAGTTTCTCTCTTCCCAGTAACATTTGAAAAAGTTTAATAGAAGTTGAAATGATCTTCCATTTTTAAAACTTGATTATTATGGGATGAGTTTTCTTGTTAGAATGATATTGGAAGTTCTCTATTATGCTTATGAAAAATACTGTGATGCTTTATCACGGGAAGAGTCTCGATGAGTTGACAGTTTCGGGCATGTGCATCCACCATCCATTTGGGCATCCATCTAAATCTATTTGGATGGATGGAATGGATTGAAAGTTGATGAATTTTTTGACTTTTGTGATCTGACCATCAATTCAAATAAATAAATTGTGAGAGAGTTGTGCGATGAAGATGTTATCTCTTCCTGAAATAACAACAATGCTCCTCTCTATATATTCTTTTCAACAGTAGATATATTAGAGAATATTGAAAATTGGAATAATATGATATGCGAGTGATAAAAATTAAAGCTATGTGAATTTTGAAATCAATGGTTATGGATTAATTGAAACTCAGCAAATATGTTTTGAGAAAATAATACAATTTTCCCAATAGGGAACTCTCAACTGTAAGATAACCGTTGTTACTGCACAATTTGATGTTCTTTTTTTCTAGCAACAATGGCTAACTTTTTATAAAACTGACAACAATCTTTGCAGCCCTTCTTCAGCATGGCAACAATTTTTTTTTTTTATGCATAGGTATTGGTGAACCCTCTCCTTTCTAATGGCCTGCTAATTTTTGTCTTCTTTCTCGAAAAAAAAAAACAATTATTTTAAACTGGTTTTCCATTCTTGATCGACCCCTAGACAGAAAACCTTACCCCAATATGATAAGAAACTTAAATAAAAAACTTATTTAAGTTTCTTATCATACAAAATCCACTCATAAGTTCTAGTGATCAAAATCGCATTTTTATTCATCCTTAGCCTTTAGGATATTATTCTTCTTTGTTTGCTAAAAGGGCCTATGATGTTCAAGGTTCAAGCATGAGGCTCACTAAATGAACCCTAACATAATTCTCTTGTATTCACCTTGGAGCTTCTTTTTGGTCATTAGGGTAGTAATAGCAAATCTTCTCTATATTTATTAGGATTGCCATTGAAATCATTGTACATATCCATGAAACCTCTTGCAACTTCTCTTGCTCTACATTGATAAAGTTTGGGTTGAAGTTGATATATACGTCTCCTGACTGATTTGTTTTAGTGCCACTGCTGCTTTGTTGATGTTCGTTGGGGCACTGGTGGCTTACAATGTGAGGATGGCTTTTTCATTGGTCTCACACAAGAATAATAAATACATAGAAGGAAGCTGTAGAGAAATGGTTATGTCTAATTTTTACAAAAGGAGATTACAAAAACGACAGCCTCTAAGGCTTGTAGAAGAATGTGTCAAAGATAAAACTTGAACATAACATTTTGGTATTTATATTATTTTAAAGATTCTAAAGACAAACTACACTAATAATAAACATAATATGCAGGCGGTTGGATAATCGATAGGCAATGTGGTCCACAGTTTGTCTCTTGCTTTTTAAAAGTACAACCCAACTCCGTTGTTCCACATAGCTTCGTAGAGTTCCATGGTAAGTCAGGGTCAGACCACGCTCAGCTTGAGCAAGAGAATCGTCAGTAATGTTCGAGTAAAAGAGACTCGGAGAAAGGTTAGACGGGCGAGCAGGGCACTCAGCTACTCAGCGATTGGTCCTCCCTTTCGCCATTCTTTATTTTTGGTTGAATAGTTCTAAGTCGACTAAGTTGTTGCGGCCGACAACCTTTTTCTTCTGCCCGATTGTTTCTTGGCTACCTTTTCCTCGTTTTTTTCCTTGTCTGCTCAGAGGATCATTGGCTTGTCCTGACAACTCTTTTGTTCTTGTCCCATGCTCAGGAATGCACGTGGCCACATGGGTAGTTAGACAAACCTTTCCTTCTTGGGATGATCTTCCCTTGCCCAACCGTCTACCTTGTTAAGGATTCTAGATCATTGGCAATAGGGTCGGCTGGAACCCTGGAACAGTTCTGCGCAAAACATGCATAAGAAACTACTTCTACAGGTGATAGTTTGATGCTTTAAGCTTCGGATGATTTTTTTATATCTGAAATGTTTCAACGTAAAAAACCCAATTAACTGAATTTGCATTAGTACATTAAGTTAGCTTCTTAGACTAATGTCTCCAGATTAGTTTGTTCCAAGTAATAAATCATTTGGTTGTTCACATCTGCCAGATTTGAAATGCAGTGAAGCAATTTTTCTTGTTATGATATCCAAGTGGGAGTCAAAGTTTCTTCTCTTGAAGAATTAAATCCTTTTGCGAATTTTTTTTATATCAATTCACATCTCTGTTAAGAGAGCACTTTGCTTCAGTTGCTCAATTCATCCAAAATCCTATTATCAGTTCAATCTAAAACTCAATCGAAATCATCCGCATATTCTAAATCAGTGATCATAACAATAGAACTTTTACCATTGAAGTCATTTGCTCTATTGCAGGCTCATAATTTCATGTATAGGAGTGACCTTCACAAGTGCAAGGCTGATCATTGCTGGTTTATAAATGCTATGGATAAGCATCATATGCTCTTGTATATCAATGACATGCTGAAAGCAAATGACATCAAGAAAACTAATAATTTATAAAAGAACTTTTAGCTAACAGAATTTGACAAAAAATACACCAAAACATTTTTCAAAATAAAATAGATATTATGAATCCACCGCAAACCAGTGCGTTGGAATTTATCAATAGCTGGTTCATTAATGGATGTGATGATTTGTATGTTACTACTATATATTACCCATAGAGTGGGAGTTGTTAGAAAATATATATTGTATCTTGAAATGTGTAACCTTTCATTAACATTAGCATGAATTGTTTGATCTACAAATTGTGTAGCACCATTATCAGTTGGAGCTCGCAATAACATAATATAATTGTATATTCTACAATTGAAGATGAGTATACAGTGGTCACTAAAATTGGTAAAATTAGCACACTGCATAAAGATTTTGCTCTCTTTTGTCATAGCTGAAGTATCATCTACTTTAAAAAAATGTATGATATGAGATAATGCAAAGCCTCAATAAAAAAGAGTTATTTAGAAAAAATGTTACATACATAATAGATATGTATGTACATCTAAAATTATTAAATGTTGACCTTCAAATGAGAGGTTTTAGATTTGAAGATTATTTTTTTATGTAAGAATCACATGCAAATTGAAATGGAAAGCACCCCATTGTTTTCTCACATTCAAATCTAAAGCTTAATAATTATGTAGAATTTAAAATTTATGCGTTCCCGTCTAATTTGTTCAACTCCTTAAAAATTATCCACAATTGCTCGAAACTCATCGCATTCATCCTTCTTATTGCTATGTGCTTCTCCTTTTGTCATTGCCTTATTGTCACCTTTACTTATATCTTCATTTGTCTTCATCTCCTACTCCATTTACTCTTTGTCATTAAGTAATGAGTAATTGTATTCTTGCCTTTAGATAAAATTATATGAAGAGTTCTTTTTCAAAATATGGAGTCTTATGATTTAAAAATATAAATAATAAATTAATTGTATGTCTCTTTTTGAGTGAAGAGTACTTTAAGTTCATGTGATCTTAACTGTGATGCTTTCTCTACTTTCCTCTCATATTTAAAATTTTTAATAGTTTTTAAAATATAATTAAGCAAATTATTATCTTGAAGGATTGAAGCTATAATTTTAGCACATATTGATTTAAGCATTATTTAAGGAATGCTAAGAATAATTTAATGGTAATATTTAGTTCATATAGTTATTGGCGGATCTCTAATCAATTCAATTCAATCGATAAGCATGTTGCAAAAACAAAATTTGAAAAAGGAGTTTTTTCAAGAATGTGTTGTAATATTTTCCTTACTAAATGTTTTGATGCTCAACTCATATTACAAATATCTTTTGAAATATGTTGCAAAAACAATTGAGTCATATGTACAGAGATATGGAACCTTGAAAACACAGCAAGCACCAAGCAACAAGCTGATAACCATCAAATCCAAAAAGATAACATTGCAGAACTTCTATGTATAACATATTATAACAAAAGAGCAATAGTGAAACACAACTCTAAACCATCAAAAACTTGGAAATGTTTACCCATTAATAATATAATGGATAAACCAAATCCTCGGAGTAAAGTCGAGTACGGTTGGCAATATCCGCATAGTAGTATCTATAAAAAGGCTAAAAATATGAGTGCATGCCATCCACTACAAAGCCACACATTATCATCTTTGCTTGAAACAAACCATCCAACACTTCTAGGAACCTTTAATATTGTTTAATTGGTTAATAATAACTTGTTTAAAAGTGCCAGAGCGCTGAGTTCTTTTTGAAAAATCCTTATGCTCCTCTCAATCTAGATGTTAAAGGTTGCTATGTTGATTAATATCAAGTTGTCCTCTTTTTTCAATTTGCTAGTTTCATTCAGATAGAGCAATTCCAAGAGTTGTTTAAGAGTGAACGAGAAGAAACCCTTTAGATTCACCTTAAAATACACTGAAGAAGCAAAGACAAGTAAAAAAAGATGCTTAATCTATTCACCACTATTTCCATAAAGATTACAATTTTTATTGCAATGTAAACCACTTTTAATGAGAATATTCACTATTTTATAGCCCCCATTGCATGCATTCTTACAATAACAAGAGTACTTTAATTGGTGATGTTTAAACCACATCTATTTATACCACTCAATGACATAAACACTAATAAGCAACTTTTATTTTAGCTAAGGTAAGGGGAAGATCAAACGATTGTAAATTAGAATGTGGCATATTATTATTTGAATTGAGAGTATGAAGCAAAAATTTCTTAAGTTCCTTCCAATATACTATACAGTATTGTCCACCACCCACCAACGGATCCCAAATACTAAGCCCAAGAGTGGCCCACCACTCAACAAGTAAGGTGTTACATTTAATAATTCTCCAAAAAGAAGCTGTTTTGCAAGCTTTTAATAAAGTATGGATATTGACCAACCTTAAGCTATCATTGGCTTTGGGAAGAGCAACCTTCTCCTATTCAATGAGTCTTATCTTTTTTTTTTCAAAAGCATCAAAAAGAAATCTAGAACAAAGTAATGAAATTCTAATATTAATTCCTTTTTAAGGATGAATGAAATTTCCCCAATAAGAAGGTTTCAAACTTAGGCTTTGAGCAATTGAAGTACCTACTAACAATAAAGGAAAGCAATTTATGGACCCACCCACTAAGCTATGTACCTACTTTTTCAACAAGCTGAATGGGATCAACATATTTAATTATTTTTGTTGACATTGGAATACCAATAAACTTGAGAGCTATTCTATTTGAGAAAGCTGAATGATAGCAACAATACATTGAGGATGTTTAACCCCTTTAGAGAAAATGATGTCAGACTTATCTTTATTGATAGCTAGCCCTAATAAAACTTTAAATTTCTCAATAAAATTAATAAGATTATTGATATTTGATGGATTAGCTTTCCCAAAACAAAATAAATCATATACAAAGAGTAAATGAGAGCAATGAAAGTTATTCATTTTATAGGGTTTATAATTGTTTTTAGCCTTAGCAGTTTTAAACATACATTAAAGATCATCCATAATAATTGCAAACAAATAAGGAGAGAGAGGACAATCTTGTATCAAGCCATTAGAAGAAGAAAGGAAGACTTTTAAGGTATCATTAATAGAAAAAAGAGTAATGAAGCTTGGAAATACAAGCTTTAATCCACTTATAGAATGTAATAGAAAATCCTTTATTAATAAGCCTTCTAAGCACATAGATTTTATTCACAAGATTAAATGCTTTTTTGATATTTAATTTAACACAAAAATATCTTCCAAAAGTAGAGAATGAGTGCAAAATTTCTTGATTGAAAAGAGTATTGATAGCTATATTTCTATCAGGAATAAATGTAGTTTTGGTCAAATCCACAATAGAAAGCATTTTCTTCTTAAGTCTAGATGCTAATAACTTAGCAATCAATTTGTAAATTGTATTACAAAGAGATATATGCCTTGAATTACCAAAGGAATTAACATTAATAGATTTTTGTATAAGTTCAAAGCCCGTTCGAGTCATTATCTTGCAAAACTTGCAACTTTTTTGAAATGGTGAATTGTTGCTTCAGCTCTTCTCCCAATAAGCTTCTAATTATGCAGGAAAAAATTAGAAGTGAAGTTGTTTGGCTCTGAAAATGCATTAGGATTAATATACTTAATGGTGGTTAGAATTTCCCAGACAAAAAAGGCCCCTCCAAAGCTCGGTTGTCCTCAAGAGATAGCTGAGAACCTGGATCACATTTAAAATCATTGATAGCAAAATTATTGCAATTAAAATTTAGTTAAATGGGAAATAATATAATCATAGACATACTCAGCAGTGTTAAATTTGTTTAGACAATTCAAATAATTGTGATCTTTCTAACAGTTAGAAACTTGTTAAGAAAATATAAATCATCATCCTCATTCTACAGCCGTTTCACTTTAGATCTTTGATTTATCCAAATAGCATGCCCTTTATGCAAAGGATTCTAATTATTAAGAGATGGCACAAAGTTTGATGCATTAGAAGTATCTGCCAAATTCTTATACCTAAGTCTTTCCCTAGAAAAAAATATGCTTTTCTTAAAATGATTATCATCATACATATTTGGAGTTGAGCTATGTTTGATATTCTTTAACTTGTTCATAAGAACAACAAATGGATTCCATTTAAAGAAGTCATTCCAATATTTAACAACAACAATATGATAATTGCTATAATATTTCCAGAATTCATAGTATTGGAATATAATATTATTTTTTTATTTAGTGAAAGAGAATGAGAGATTTGAAGAACCTGGACTATTAATAGAATAATATGAATAGGGAAAATTTATATTCTAGGCTTCATTGCAAAGAATTTTGTCCATCTTTGCTTGGATAAATTTATTTCCTTGTATATTGCACCAAGTGAAATGACTGCCAAAGAGAGAACGGTTCTAACCCTAAATTGTATATCATTTCATTACCGTCTTTAGTTTTATAATAATTCAGAGGTAGCACGACATTTGCCCTGGGAGTTTCTAACACAATTAAAATCACTCATAAAAATCCATGATTCATTATCGTGACCATGTAAATTTTAAAGATTTTTCCAAAGATTAAAACCACAAATCATAGGGATAAGGAAAGAAACATTTCCTTGCATATAGAATCTGCCATGAATATATTGATTATCAACAAGATTAGTATCAAACCATTGTATTATCCAAAATAATCAAAATTATGGCATTATTTAAAATGTATTATAATTTTAATTATTATAATTGTACTTTTTCTTAATATTATTCCTGCTAAGAGATGTTTAATCCATCATAAGATAAAATCAATGTCATTATAATCAATTATATATTCTCAAGAAAAAATTAAATTAAGATCAATTTTTATTAGATAAGTTGGATGGCTATAAGAAAATTTTATTTGCATTGTGTTTATTTTAATTATATATTTAAGAATTAAGTGCACATAAATTTTTATCATATTCTAAAAATAAATATAAACATAAAGTATAATATGTGCATTCAAATAGTATAATATTCTTAAATAATTGTATCATACATGGCTTCGTGAATGTCAAAACATATATCATAATAAATTTAGTGAATTATAAATCGTTGCCACAATGTCAATCCTTATCTTAGTCAGTAAATAGGCAATGATGAGCCTTTAGATGATAGTTGTATATATTCAGATATACATTTGCCAAATAATCATAAACCATACTCACATAAAATCAAATAATTTGATAAGAAAATATGAAGTATATCAAGAGCACACAATTATACACATTTGTGTCTAACTAATAAATTATTTTAGGTGCTAAGAAATTTAGGAGCTCCGCTAAGATCTATTTTTGGGGAGAGCTTCTCGATGAATAAATTTAAATTCCTTATGGATTATATGTAATGTGAGATAGAGTTATTATGTTTATATTAGCTCTATAATTTTGTGGTTTGAATGTTGATTTTTATTATCTAATCTTTTATGCAAATTGAGGTTATTTGATTATACTATTTTTTCCCAACCTCCATAATTTTACAAGAGAACATAAGTATAAACAAGCTTTTTCACATTTTCTTGTGTCATTCTTGCTGCAATGCTCTTCAATGACCTAAATGACATGTTGAATTTCTTATAATGGGCACATAATTGGCCATGATTTCTCTTCATTTTATCCAATCTTAACATTCTAACGATGTAAAAATTTATTTCTGTGGTTCATGTACCACAACGCTTTATGCCTTGGAGAAAAGACAGCATCATCATTCAATATGTCCATGTGCTTTGGTTTAGGAGGAATACTCTCATATACAATATCGCCCCTCTAAGATATTTGTCTATGTCTGTGTGTGAGCCCACTAGCGCTCGAGTATGTATGTGTATTGTAGAGCTCATACTCATAAGATAAAACCTCTTATAAAAAATAGTGAATTAAATATGTTTTGAATTCAATGATAATTATAAAAAAAATTGATATCATCAATATTTAAGATTTAAAAATATTGTATCAAATTAGCCTAAAATTCTAATTTATGCTCATTTGTTTCTCTCACATAAAAATGTGCTAATTATCTTTATACCACTTAAAAATCAAATATTTACATACTTATTATTTAAATTTTGATATTTACAAAATTGATACTAAGAGAAGCCATTAATTACATATTATTTTTAATTTAAAATTATAAAAAAATATATAATAATAATTTTGCTATAATGACAAAATTTGGAGAAAATCTATAATAAGTTAGAATTTAGGTTTCAAATTAGTAAATAATAATCCACACTGATAGAAAGATGGCATGGTGCTTCTATTTTGCCTCGCGGAAACAGGCGATTGCTACAGCATCTCTCTTCACTGCCGGCGTTATCATGGCTGCTATCGGCGTTCACCTCTCCTTTGCCAACATCGCCCCGCAGCAAGCTCGCGCCAAAGCTCGCAGAGATTTTTTCGTGGAATATTTAAAAAGGAAGTTACCCGATAAACACTAATATGCCTTCGGGAAAAAGCATTGAGACCTCCTGTTTTTGTATGTAAGTAATTATTCCCTGCAATGTATTTGCCTATTGAAGATTAGCTTCTTGCAACTTTCTTTTTTTGCATGCTTTGAAGTGCTAGGATTGGGGACTAAAAGGGGAAGACTTAAACTTCTGCTTTATTAGAACACCAGAATACAACTAGCAAAAGGTTTTACAAAGATGTGAATAGAATGAATGAAGTGAAGAACTTCTATCTATTACTTTGAGTTAGTTAGTGGATAAGAAACTTGTTTTCATATCAACATGGAATAGGCTTTGTCTTCTTTTGATTACTTGGTAGTTGGGATGGTTGTCAAACTCTGTTGTGTTATGGAGACCTCTTAGTGTCCAGAAAAAGCACATGCGCGCCGCGCGCAGCGCTCTATGGCGCGGCGCGCCGTAGCGCGCCCAGGCGGTTCCAACCCGAAGCGGAGGCACTACAGCGCGCCTCAGCGGTCAGCAACCGAGAAGCAGATGCTGCAGCGCGCTCCAGTGGGTCCATCCCAAGACGCGGGCGCTGCAGTGCGCCGCAGCGGGTCGCAACCTGAAATGTGGGCGTTACAGCGGGTCTTAACCTGGTGGAAATCTGCTTGGTTCAAGTTACGCCCTAAGCAAATTTGAGGGAATATTGAACATTTAAAGGTCTGTTTTTCAGCTGGGTACTTAAGCTGATAAGTTGGGAGGAGAAAAGAATGTTGGCATTTCATATTGGAGGCTGTAAGCTGTTGTGAGGAGAAGAATCCACGTTGAATCCTAAAGATTGCAGTGCAAGTTAGCTCTTGCATGTTGGAGGAGACACTCTAGGTGGTGGCTGCTTTCTCTCCTCTCCATTTTAGAGTAAGAGCTGGAGTATTTGTGCTGATGTGATAAGCTCTTTGTAACTCTGTAATATTCAAGTTATTCTAGTGGATTTTCTTGTGGTGTGGTTCCGTGACTTTTCCCATTCTTGGATTTTCGACGTATTTCTTTGTGTTTGGATATTTCTTTGTGTGCTGTAAACTTGCCTGCATGTGCTGTGATTTTAGCCTTGTGATTTTGTGATTCTAAGATTGCTTGGTAACCGTCAACGCAACCCCGGTCCTTGAATTTGAAGTGTGCGCTCTTTAACAAATCGCTTGCGCTGCGGAATAGGGTGTGCTGGAATTTAATGAAATTTAACCAACATGTGGTATTAGAGAGAGGTTTACCTTGTTGGTCCTAGGGTTTGTTTGTTTGAGTGGGAGAAATGGCTGAAGAGATGAGATACAAAATTGAGAAATTCAGCGGAATAAAGTTTGTATTTTGGAAAATACAAATGGAGGATCTGCTCTACCAGAATAAGTTGCATCTTCTATTGAAAGGAGCTGACAAGAAACCTACAGCTATGACTGATGAAGAATTGGAAGTTCTTGATAGAACTGCACTGGATTTAATTTGTTTATCACTGTCTTCTTCTGTTGCGTTTAACATTGTTAATGAGAAAACTACTGTTGATCTCATAAATGCCCTAACGAGAATGTATGAGAAGCTTTCAGCTTCAAATAAATTGTTCTTGATGAAGATATTGTTTAATATGAAGACGATGAATGGTTATTCAGTGACTGAACACTTCAATGGGTTCAACACCATGATGAGCCAGTTGAGTTCGGTGGGCATTAGTTTTGATGACGAGTTCCGAGCTTTGTTACTCCTCTCTTCATTGCTAAACAGTTGGGATGGGCTGATTACAACCATTAGCAATTCATCAGGGAATGCGTCGTTGAAATTCGACGACATTGTTGGGCTTGTGCTGAATGAGGAGGTGTGAAAGAAATCTCATGGAGAGGCATCTACCTCAGCACTGAATGCTGAGATCAAGGGAAGACATGCAGAAAGGAGATATAACAGAAATAGGTCAATGTCTCGATGAGGAAAATCAAGACCTGGGAAGATAAAGCCGGATTGCTAGAACTGTGGGAAGGCAGGTCACTTCAAGAAGGATTGCCCTACCCTAAAGAAGCCAAGTGGTGGTGTAAAGATTATGAACCCCACTGTGATTGTTTCACCTGAGGAGGATCAGGATGCTTTGATCCTCTCACTTGTCAACACGGAGTCCTGGGTTGTGGACTCGGGAACATCCTTTCATGCAACTCCGTCGAGAAGTGCCTTCATGAGTTGCACCAAGGGTGACTTGGGAAAATTGTAACTATGAGATAATAAGGCGTGCGACATCATTGGCAGATGTGATGTGGATGAGATAATAAGGCGTGCGACATCATTGGCAGATGTGATGTGGATGTTAAGCTACCAAGTGGCGCAGTCTGGAAGCTCAAGGATGTTAGACATGTGCATGTCTAAGGAGAAATCTGATTTTAGTGAGCCAGTTAGCTAGAGAGGGCTACATCACTTGTTTCACAGGAGACTTGTGGAAGGTCACCAAGGGTGCACTCATTATTGCACGGGAAAATATGGAAGGTACACTTTACTTGATCAATAAAATGTCTGATACTATTGCAGCTGCAGAAGAGATAGATACGGATCTATGGCACCGGAGGCTTGGCTATATGAGCGAGAGGGGGTTGAAATCCCTACAGTCAAAGGGGAAACTTCAAGTGCAGAAGTCAGTAGACTTGAATTTCTGTGAAGATTGCGTAATGGACAAATTGAAGAAAGTTTCATTCTCCAAAGTTGGAAGGGAGCTGAAAAGTAAGAAATTGGAGTTGGTGCATATAGATGTAGGGGGACCATCTCCTACATCTTCCATAGGTGGAGCTACATACTTCGTCACCTTCATTAATGGTCATACTAGAAATGTATGGGTTTACTTTCTAAAATATAAATCTGATGTGTTTGATGTGTTTGGAAAGTGGTTAGCTTTGGTGGAGAACGAGATAGGATTAAAGCTGAAATGCTTAAGATCTGATAATGGTGGCGAGTATTGTAATAAGGAGTTCAATGAGTCTTGTGCCTTGAGAGGAATCAAGAGGGAATTTACAGTTTCTAGAATACCACAGCAAAACAGTGTTGCAGAACGGATAAATAGGACAATCACAGAAAGAGTCAGGAGCATGAAATTGCATGTGGGTCTTCCAAAGCAATTCTGGGCTAAAGCTATTAACACAGCTGTGTATCTAATCAATAGAGGACCTCCCGTACCCTTGAATGAAGGGATCCCCGAGGAAGCTTGGAGCGAAAAGGAGGTGAAATTGAACCACCTCAAGGTATTTGGCTGCTATCCTATGTGCATATTGATGCAGGATTCAGGAGCAAATTTGATGCTAAGGCGATCAAGTCCACATTTGTTGGATATGGCGCGGGCGAGTTCGGTTACAGATTATGGGACAATCAGAACCAAAAAGTCATCAAAAGCAGGGATGTCACTTTCAATGAAAATGAGATTTACAAGGATTGCATGAGAGTTAAGACTAATTTCAAGGATGCTTCAGATGGAGAACCCTAGCACATAGAGATTGATGACATCATTGAGCTAGACGTTGGGGAACATGAAGAAGCTCAGGAGAGTGTCAATGTTGAACCACAAACACCCATGCTAAGAAGGTCCATAAGAGTCATAAGACCACCACATAGGTATTCTCATTATTTGTTCTATTTGTTACTAATAGATAGAAGTGAACCAGAAAACTTAGAAGATGTACTTCAGGTTGAATATTCAATCAAGTGGGAGGCTGTCATGAATGATGAAATGGCATCACTCATGTCAAACGGGACGTGGGAGTTGGTACCCTTACCAGCTAGTGTGCAAGCTCAAGAAGAGCCTCGATGGCTTGAAGCAGGCGCCAAGGCAGTGGTACAAAAGATTCGACAGGTTCATGTCAGAATCAAGGTACAAGAGATGCCAAGCGGATCACTGTTGTTACATAAAATAGTGTTAGTCCTCCTATATCATTCTATTACTGTATGTTGATGATATGTTAATCGCAGGATCGGATAAGGAGGAGATAAGGATGCTGAAAGAAATGATGTCAAAGGAGCTTGACATTAAGGACTTGGGGCCAGCCAAGCAGATTCTTGGAATGAGAATCGATATGGAGAGAAGTGCAGGAATTCTGAAGTTCTCGTAGAAGGACTATGTTGAAAAGGTGCTGAAAAGATTCAACATGAATGAAGCGAAGCCAGTGGGCACTCCCCTAACAAATCACTTCAGCTTATCAAAGGAACATATGCCAAAGTCTGAATAAGAGGAGCATATGCTGAAGATTCCTTATGCTTCAGCAGTTGGGAGCTTGATGCACGCAATGATCTGCACAAGACCGGATATTGCCCATGCAGTGGGAGTGGTCAGGAGGTTCATGGGAAACCAAGGGAAGCACCATTGGGATGCGGTCAAGTGGATCCTAAGGTATCTGAAAGGTACAACGGGCAAAGCTTTATGCTTTGGGAGATCTGACATTATTTTATAGGGCTATGTAAATTCAGATCTTGCAAGAGATGTTGATAGCATGAGAAGCACTACAGATTATGTGTATATATTGGGAAATGCAACGGTGAGCTTGATCCCTAGGCTATAAAACATCGTGTCACTTTCTACCTCGGAGGTAGAATTGTAACAGCCCAAACTCTTAAACACCAAGGAATTGTCCGCTTTGGCCAGAAAGGCCTCACGGTTTTGCCCTCAGAAGATAACTTCCCAACAGGTCACCCATCCTGGGAGTGCTCCCACATGAGCACGCTTAACTTTGGAGTTCTTATCAGGAACTCCACCGTTATCTGAAAAGGCGCATCGATATTTTAAGAGTTTCACTTATTACTACTTAAGTGGGTCATCACAATCTCCCCAACTTAAGTAACTGACGTCCTCGTCAGTATCCACACACAGATCCAAGAACCATCCATTGGGTAAATAGGACTAGAGGTGACCCCTACAGGCACAAGAGGTACCCACAACCATGTAGCACCTTAACCATCATGGGCTCAAGAGGCTGCTCACATGAAGTGGTACTTTGCCCTGTATGGCACTTAGCTCCTATCTGACACCCTATGGTTTGCTCTGATACAATTTGTAATAGCCCAAACTTTTAAGCACCAAGGAATTGTCCGCTTTGGCCAGAAAGGCATCACGGTTTTGCCCTCAGAAGATAACTTCCCAATAGGTCACCCATCTTGGGAGTGCTCCCACATGAGCATGCTTAACTTTGGAGTTCTTATTAGGAACTCCACCGTTATATGAAAAGACGCCTTGATGTTTTAAGAGTTTCACTTATTACTACTTAAGTGGGTCATCACAAGAATACGTTGCCATCACGGAGGCATGCAAAGAGATGATATGGTTGAAAGATTTCATGGCAGAATTTGGCAAGGAGCAGAAGGATGTGAGGCTCTACAACGATATTATGAGTGCTATTCATCTAGCGAAGAATGCATCTTTTCATGCCATGACAAAGCACATACAACTCTGTTACCATTTTATCCGGACTCTATTGGAAGAAGGACAACTAGGATTGGAGAAGATCCATACTTCTAAGAATTTAGCTGATATGTTTACCAGAGCAGTAACAGTAGAGAAACTGAAGCTATGTGCAGCTTCAGTTGACCTTGGTAGGTGAAGAGAGAACGGGGTGAGCCACACCACGTATCTTGACAGACAGAAAAAGACAGTGAATGAACAATGGAGGAAGAGGGGGGAGATTTCCTAGAAGTCTCCAAGTGGGAGATTGTTGTGTTATGGAGACCTCTTAGTGTCCAGGAAAAGCATGGTCCCTACAGCGCGTCGTGGCGCGCCGCAGCGCACCTAGGCGGTCCCAACCCGAGGCGGAGGCGCTACAGCGTGCCTCAGCGGTCAGCAACCGAGAAGAGCGCGCCGCAGCGGATCTCAACCCGAGTGCCGGGCGCTACGGTGCGCTGTAGCGCCTAACGGAAATCTGCTCAGTCCAGGTTACGTCATAAGCAAGTTGGAGGGCATTTTGAACCTTTCAGGGTCCGTTTTTCAGCTGGGTACTTAAGCTGATAAGTTGGGAGGGGAAAGGAATGTTGGCATTTCATATTGGAGGCTGTAAGCTGCTGTGAGGAGAAGATCCCTATGTTGAACCCTAAGGAATCTGCAGTGTAAGTTAGCCCTTACATGTTGGATGAGACACTCCAGGTGTTGGCTGCTTTCTCTCCTCTCTATTCTAGAGTAAGAGCTGGAGTATTTGTGCTAAGGTGATAAGCTCTTTGTAACTCTGTAACATTCAAGTTATTATAGTAAATTTTTTTGTGATGTAGCTCCGTAGTTTTTCTCATTCTTGGATTTTTCACGTATTTCTTTGTGTTTGGATGTTTCGTTGTGCTGTGAACTTGCATGCATGTGTTGTGATTTTAGCTTTGTCATTTTGTGATTTTGAGATTGCTTGGTAACCATCAACGTAACTCCGATCCTCGAATTTGAAGTGTGCGCTCTCTAACAAACCGCTTCCACTGCAGAATAAGGCCCTGTGTAAAGACAAAACCAACCTTTTCATATCGAGTCCATAGGCAATCTTGTCGGGAGCCATACGTGACAGCGAACGAAGTCGATCGGGAGCCATTCGCGCCAGTAAACGAAGCAATCTTGTCGGGAGCCATTCGCGACAGCGACAACGAACGAAGCCTCTGATGGTCAAAAGCTAAGCGAAGCGAATGTGAGAAGTTACAGCAAACAAAGACTCGAGCCAGTCGCATTTGCTACAAGCTCCCTCTTTGAACAGAGAAGCAACTTTCGCGTCGGTGAGGTCTTGCATGTGTTCGAACCACATTATTGAGGCCTTATATTGTTAATTATTTATATTGCATCTATTTGTTGTAATCTATTGCATATATTTGTTGTAGTATTTTCAAGGCAAATAATCCAGAATATTAATGGATCTTGCTATTGTCACTGATTAAATAAATATAAATGCAGAACTTACATCTATAAGTGCATACTAAATTTTTTTTGAATCTTAAAATTTGCAAGAAACTTTTGTAATATATAATTGTGTACAATTTATTTATTTTTCTCAGGATATACAAATTGAGGATATGGGAACAGAAATGTTGTATTAATTTTTTGACATTAATATTGTTGAAAATATTCCAACATTGTATCAACCTGAAATTAGTATGAATTTTGATTCAGTTAATAATGCATTTAAGTTTTACAAAATATTTAAAAATTTGGTTGGATTCGGAATAAAAAGAAGATCATAGCATAATTTTTATGGCATCAGATATTATTGTTGCTTGAGATGTTGCAAAGAAAAGGAGAATATTGCTAGTAACTCATGTGCTAAGTCATATCGCAAACCTATTATAAAGACAGATTGTCGGGCAAGAATGGTTAGTAAAGAGTGCCACTTAAATGGAAAATGGGTTGTGTGTGACGTTGTTTTAGAACATAATTATTCATTGGATTCATAGATAGTTAGATTTATGAGATGTCATAGAGAATTATCATTATCAATAAAAAAATAACTTGAATTAATGATATTGCTGGGTGCCAATTAATAAGTCTGTAAATACTATGATTACTCATGAAGGTAGATATGAGAAATATTCTTTTATAGAAAAAGATTGACAAAATTTTATTGCAAAGAATAGACATACATTGTTAGGTTATTGCAATGCAGCTGCATTGATAAAGTATTTTGAGATGATGCAAAAGGATAATATAAATTATGTCGAGAATATTGAGTTATTAGAGAGTAATTAATTGCAAAATATTTTCTGGGCAGATGCTAGATCAAGAGTTTTGTATCAGTACTTTAGTGATATTGTTACATTTGACACAACATACCTCACAAATCGTTATGCAATGCCCGTTGCCCCATTTGTTGGTTGGAGTTATCATGGTCAGTCTGTGTTGCTAGGGTGTGCTCTATTTGCTGATGAAACAACAGACACATTCAAATAGTTTTTTTGTAGACAGCCAGATTGCATGCATGGAAAAGCTCCATCTGTAATCATAACTGATCAATGCCAATCAATGAGCTTGGTAATTTTAGAAATATTTTCTTGAACACATCACAGATTTTGTCTATGACATATTATGAAAAAACTCCCTGATAAGTTAGGTAGTATGCACGACTGTGATATTATCTCATCAAAGTTTTGTCGAGCAGTGTATGGTGTACTCTCCGTACATGAGTTTGAGATTACATGGGCTGATATGGTGTCCGAGCACTCGCTATTAGAAAATGAGTGGTTCAATTTATTATATAATATTAAAAAAAAGGGTTCATGTATTCTTAAAAGATATCTTTTGGGCTGGCATGTATACAATACAAAAGAGTGAAAGTATGAACGTATTCTTTGATGAATGTGTCATCGAAGATAATATTGACAATATTTGTACAAAATTATGCAAACGTTTTGAGAGCTAAGTTTGAAAAGGAGGCATATGAGGATTTTCGATCTTTTCATACATAGCCACAACTGATATCTGCTTTTCCATTTGATGAACAATTATCTAAATTATATACGTTAAATATATTTTATAAATTTTAGGATTAGTTGAAGAAGCTAATGAACTGTATGCACACAACTGTTGAGGTAAATGGGTCCGTTAAGTTCTACACAGTTAGTGAACTTGATGATGACAATAACAAAGAGTATCGTGTTATATACAATCATATATAGAATGAGACATGGTACATTTGCTAACTTATACAATCAAAAGGCATAATATGTTTGGCGGCAAGAACATATATCAATCATCCCAGATTGCCACATTATAAATCGTTGGAGAAAAGATTTTTAGAGATTACATGCATCTATATATATATGTCACCAATCTATCAAGGTAGGAGTTTATCATCATACAATACTTTGTACAATACAGCCCATCATTTCTTCAGTGATATTATTGAGCTTGGTTTAGTATCTGAAAAACATTCGAAATACTCTTTAAAGATTTTAGCCGAGATTCGGGAAAAACTTGTTAACTTTGACGCCAACAATCGATTTGACTAAGATCATGCGTGTTCAAGTGCATAAGATAATGCAATACAAAATCTTTTGCCTGTTCATCATAAATGGAGACTTCCAAGCAAAAGAAAGCTAATCCTTCTTGAAAATGGAATTACTCGAAAACGTACAAAAAGCCATTAATCTAGTTTCTTATAAAAATATAAAAGATTTTACAATTATTTAGTTAGCATTTCAACGCTTCAATCAAAATTACAACTCTAACATAATATTTTAGCAACTTTACTAATATAAATTAGCTACAATATAATTGAAAAGTTGACCATAATGTTTCAGAACTCAAACAACGTAAAATTGCTTGAAGTAGCGCTTAAACTCAAATTCTGAGAAGCAAACAACAACTTTGCAACTCCTCGCTTTGAGAAGCAAACTGCAACTCTTCGTTGTGTTTGACGTAGAACTTGAGCTATGTATCCTTAAGGTGCTTCAAAATAATGTAAAGATGGTGCTTCAAAACACCATATTGAAATGTGATTTGTTCAAACATCATTCTGAACCGAATAGTCAACTAAGTTCTCTTTCCTTCACATGCAAAAGTCACCCCTTGCAATCACATATTTGGAAAGATTAAAAAAATAAAATACGCTTAATCACAAGTAAGCATGTAACTCAATGCATTCACAATCTTTCTTTCCTTACCTGGAGTCCATATAGCAAAGAGATAAGGTGATGGATCATCTACCTCTATTGATCCATCTAAAATCATAAATTATAAATAGAAATGGAAATATCATAGAACATAGATTTGCATAGTATACATATGGCAAATTAAGAGTAGGAGGTGCAATGGTTAGATTGCCTCTATAGTGATCAAGTCACCGACTCAATCACAAACGGACCTCTTTATAAGACCAAAGGTTGCTTCTTCTTTTTTTTGTTTCTTATAGTGATTCACTTCTTCATTCCCATGTTATAATATACAACAAAACATTGCATACAATAATTGCAGTAAGTTGTATCCACATTATATCATTAATTGAAACACAGAAACTAAAGATGTGATGATTTCCTTACACCAAGGAGAAAAATACAATCATGTTCACTTATCCACCTCTAGTGAGTCTCTCTCTCTCTCTCTCTCTCTATATATATATATATATATATAGAGAGAGAGACTCACCAGACTTGGATAAATGAACATGATTGCATTTTTCTCCTTGGTGTACGGAAATCATCACATCTTTATGCTGACTGTGATGCATATACAATGGCCTGTATGAAGTTTTATTGTCCCGATCAGCTTCAATAGAACACAGAAACACAATGCTTAAAAACAAGTAAATGGCAGCACCAACCAAGCAAAATGATCTGAGGCAGTCTAAAATTGAGAAGCTGTAGCTTTTGAGGATCTATTTGCAAGCACCGAACTTTAGATCAATCAGAGATCAATAAAATTTCATACAGGCCATTGTATGTGCATCCCACGATCAGCATAAAGTTTAATTTATCATACAATAATTTATGAGTTTTCAAGTTATAAGAAAATTATAATAAGAAAATAAGGAAATCATCACATCTTCTTTGTACATTTTCGAGTTGTTCCCTTCTCGAGATGACTTAACTTTTTTTTGCTTGGAGGTCTCCCTTTAGGATGAGCAGGCAAAGGATTTTGTATTGCATTATCTTGTGCACTTGAACATGCCTCATCTTTGTCGAACCGATTATCGACATCAAAGTTATTAAGTTTTTCCCAAATCTCGGCTAAAAGCTTTAAAGCGTATTTCGAATATTTTTCAGATACTAAATTAAGCTCAATAATATCACTGAACAAATGATGAATTGTGTTGTACAAAGCATCGTATGATGATAAACTCCTACCTTGATAGATTGATGGCAGATATATAGATGTTGTAATCTCTTAAAATCTTTTCTCCAACAATTTATAATGTAGCAATATGGGATGACTGATATATGTTCTTGCTGCTAAACACACAAAATGTGATAACATATTATGCCTTTTGATTGTAGAAGTTTGCAAACGCACTATATCTCATTCTGTATATGATTATATGTAATACGATACTCTTTATTATTGTCATCATCAAGCTCACTAACTGTGTAGACTTAATGAGCTTATTTACCTCAACAGTTGTGTACATACAGTTCATTAGCTTTTTCAATTAATCCTGAAATTTATAAAATATATTTATCGTATATAATTTAGATAATTATTCCTCAAATGAAAAAGCGGATATTAGTTGTGGCTGTATTGAAAGATCGAAAATTCTCATATGCCTCTTTTTCAAATTTGGCTCTCAAAACGTTTGCATAATTTTGTACAAACATTGCCAATATTGTCTTCCATGACACACATCCATCAAAGAATGTGTTCATGTTTTCACTCTTTTGTGTTGTAGACATGCCAGCCTAAAAGATATTTTTTAAGAATACAGGAACCTATTTTTTTTAATATTATATAGTGAATTGAACCACTCATGTTCTAATAGCGAATGCTCGGACAACATGTCAGCCCATGCAATCTCAAACTAATGTACGGAGAGTACATCATACATTGCTCGACTAAACTTTGATGAGATAACATCACGGTCGTGCCTACTATATATAACTTATCAGGGAGTTTCCTCATAATATGCCATAGACATAATTTGTTATGTGTTTGAGAAAATATTTTTGAAATTGCCAAGCTCATTACTTGTCATTAATCAGTTATGATTGTAGATGGAGCTTTTTCATGCATGCAATCTAGTCATCTATAAAAAAGCCATTTGAATGTGTTTGTTGTTTCATCAGCAAGCAAAGTACACCCTAGCAACACATACTGGCCATGATAATTCACAGTAACAAATGGGGCAAAGGGCATTGCATAATAATTTGTGAGGTATGCTGTTTCAAATGTGACTACATCACCAAAGTACTGATACAAAACTCTTGATCTAGCATCTGCCCATAAAATATTTTGCAATTGATTATTCTCTGATAGCTCAATATTGTCGACAAAATTTTTATTATCCTTTTGCATCATCTCGAATTACTTTATCAATGCAGCTGCATCGCAATAATCTAACAGTGTATGCCTATTCTTTGCAACAAAATTCCTACAATCTTTTCTGTGAAAGAACATTTCTCATATCCATCTCCATGAGTAATCATGACATTTACAAACTTATTAAGTGACACCCAGCAATATCATTAATTTCAAGTTGTTTTTTGATTGATAATGATAATTCTCTATGACAATTCATAAATCTAGCTATTTGTGGATCCAATTGATGAATATGTACTAAAATATCACATACAACTCATTTTCCATTTAAACATTGGTCTTTAATAATTATTCTTGCCCCACAACCTGTCTTTATAATAGGTTTGCGACGTGAGTTAGCACACGAGTTACTAGCAATATTCTCAATTTCTTTGCAACATGTCAAGTAACAACGATATCTAACATAATAAAAATTATGTCATGATCCTTTTTTTATTTCGAATCCAATCAAATATTCAAAATTTTTGTAAAACTTAAACGTATTATCAACCGAATTAAAATTCATAACAATTTCAGGTTATGGCAATGTTGGAATATTTTCAGCAATATTATTGTCGGAAGATTGATTCAATATTTCTATTTTCATATCCTCAATTTGAATATCCTGAGAAGAATAAATAAAGTATACACAATTATATATTATAAAAGTTCATTGTAAGTTTTAAGATTCAAAGAAATTTTAGTATGCACTTACAGATCTAAGTTCTGTATTTGAATTTATTTGATCAGTGACAATAGCAAGACCCATTAGTATTTTGATTATGTGCCTTGAAAATAATACAACAAACATATGCAATAGATTACAATAAGTAGATGTAATAAAAATAATTAACAAATTATGGCCTCAATAATGTGGTTCAAACATATGCAAGACCTCGCCGACGTGGAAGCCGCTTCTCTGTTTGAAGAGGGAGCTTGTAGCAAACGCGACTGGCTTGAGTATGTGTTCGCTGTAACTTCTCACATTCACTTCGCTTAGCTTATGACCGTCCGAGGCTTCGTTCGCTGTCGTGAACGTGAATGGCTCCCGACAAAATCGTCTCCCGATTGGTTATGTTTGCTGTTTCGAATGGCTCCCGACAGGATTGCTTTGTTCGCTGGCACAAACGGCTCCCGACAAAATCGGCTCCCGATCGGCTTTGTTCGCTGTCGCGAATGGCTCCTGACAAGATTGCCGATGGACTCGGTATGAAAAGGGTTAGTTTCGTCTTTACACTGGCTATGGGGATGGGAAGGGAAGGGCGACTACACCATGTCAAGAAGGGTGGTGATTCAAGCCGCTGAACTGCACGCTGAGGGAGGGATGAAGGAGTGGATCACTGTCGTGGCGAAGCTTGAAGTAAACGATAATATAGCAGCGGATGTGCACTTTGAGGCATTCCAGATGAGCGATATATGCGTTAAGCTTTTTAAGGAAGGATGGTTTGATATCAAAGCGGTTGATGGGGATCCAAAGGTGTTTGTGATGAAAAAAGATGTAGTTGTTTGAACTAAGAATGTCAGAGAGGTAGATAACGACTTCTTGGCGCTTGACAAGATCGGCTTTCGATTGGCTTCATTCGATGTCACGAAGCTCCGCCTCCTTACCGTTCCGACGAGAAGATGATCACAAATGGCTCTCGATCGGCTTCTAGAGAAAAATAATACAGCAAACATATGCAATAGATTACAATGAGCAGATGTAATAAAAATAATTAACAAATTAAGGCCTCAATAACCCTAACGAATGCGGCTACAATAACGAATGTGCCACAATGCGAATTAAAAGCTTTGTAAAAATAAAAATGCTGATGTGGCTTATATCACCACATCAGTATCCTACTCATCAAGAACTATTAGGAGATAATTAGGAGACATACCATTTTTCAAAAATAATATACAATATCTATTATAGATCCATTATTGTTTATTTACTATCACCTTGAAATTGAAAAGAAAAAAAAAATATAATATATATTATAAGTGACAACTATCAATTCTCGCATCAATAAATGTTGCATTAAATAAAATAATTATGGAAAAAAACTATCTAAACCTTCCTCACTAAACATGCTTAGTACATATCTCCTTATTCCTCCTAGTTAATAATGTCCGGTCTGATAGTCTATAAAAATGCATATGAAAACATCTTTGTGAAAGCATAAATTTTGAATGACAACAATTTCTTTATAGGACTGACATGACTTTTTGAAATGGAATGTCACAATAAGAATAAATGTATGGCAATTGGAGGCGTAAAAGTAATGAATATAAAGAGCCAAAACTTTAAATGAAAGAGTATAATATATGCATATCTAGATTCAATTATTAGAATTGTATAACTCAAGGATCTAGCTCTTAAATCCTCAAACTCTATAATTAACATTTATGTTATTTTATTAAATTTCATTCATTAATATGCCAAAATTTACTTATTTATATATATATTTCACTTAATCATGTAATTATATATTTTACCCATGCTTAATTCATGAATTATAAAATTTATTAAATCATTAATATTTTTAATTATAGAAAGTATTTTTATATAACATGGGAAGTGTGGGGTTAATCTTATATGTGAATAGATTTTTTAAGGACTTAAGCTATTACATTGGTGGTCAATGATACTTTATTGGCCACCTCCCAAACTTGATTAGGCCTGAAAGGGGTTGGGTCAACTTTAGTTAAACTTAGGTTGACCTAATTCAAGGGAGTGTCCATAACGAGTGGCTTCGTTGAGGGATCCTTAAGTGTTCATTTGTCTAGTCTAAAAGAGTTCTTCATGAACTTAGGATTTGATTGGACCTTATAGGTATTATTATGACATTAAGTAATACACTTAGCTATTATTAGACCTCTTTTACCAAGATGAATGTTGGCTTAAGTTATACGCTTAGATTATTCAATTTCTCTACATGATTAAGCTAATTCATCTTAGCCCCCAAAGGGTTTAGATGTGGATCAATCATTGTGACGGCCTATTGTCAGATTAGATATCTTAACTCAATACTGAGTGTCACTATAGTATTTAATACTGGATTATTATTTCATAACTCACTATTAAGCACTACTAAAGATAAAGAATCCATAAGATAGAAAACATATATGCATTTATAAGAATAAGAAACATTCAATTCTATTACATTCATCTAGAAAAATAAAAGAAAAACTTTTTTCTCAAATTTAATAAATATTAAAGTCCATACAACATTTAAGTTTACAACATTCATAATAAATAAACAAAAAACTCTCATGCTCATAGAGCTGAAAGTAAAAATAAAGTAACTATAAAAGATCTTCAAATATGATCCTAAATCTCCAATTCCTCCCCTAGATCACCTGCTAGCTTCACTCGAGGCTCCTGATTTATCGTATTTAATTTTTAATGCAATATGGAACAACCAATAAAAGAAAATAAGTTGTTAGAATTATAAAGTTTAAGGATATTTTAAGGTGTCTAACTATTTTTATGTTTGAGGATATCACAATCTAGGTTAAGCAGTTTAGGAAGCACAATGCAATATAAGAAAGAAAAGAAACTAAAACTATAAGTAAACGATAATAAAAGTATATGCAAGTAAATAAGCCAACGTATACTAGGTTATCCTACAAAAGAGAGGTTAAACAATAAACATTTATATAAAAAGCTGCATAAGACAATTTCTAGCAACATATATGCAAATACAGTAAAGGAAACAAATTGAACTGTAATAAGCAAAAATGAATTATAAAATAATGTCTAAAAAATTATTATTATTTAATATTTTATTATGTTTTGTGGACTCAACAAAATGAGTTAGGTACGTCTACCCAATTATCTATATCAGGGTCTCTTATATAACTACACATTTTCCCTCAATGACATGTGTGATCTTCTGATTACTCCATAGCCCGTCTTAGCTCAATGTCTGTACAGACTAACTCACTTTGAGTGAAATCTCTTCTTAATTGTAGTTATTATTATGTAATGATTTATGATCAATTGGTTAAGGTTTCAAAGCAGGGCAGCATTTAAGGAAATTTGCCAAAGAAACTAACTAAGCAAGTGATATCTTTTTATTGTCTAATTTTAATTATCTACCTTAATGATTGAGATTAATTAAACTCCTGATTAACTTAAAATATAGGTCTTACATCAATAGATAAGTATATATATATATATATGAAAATCTAATTTTATAGTTTTGAAAATAAGGTTTATAAGTAATACTTATGTCTCTCTATCATAATCCTATGGTTACCATCTTCAAGATTCACTTCTGAATCATTAACTAATGTTCATAGATTGAAATGATCTAACCTAAAAATTCCAACTTAAATTCTAGGGTTTAGTCTACCTCAAGGAACTCCTAAGGTCTATACCCCACAAGCAATTCATCTAAGCTAGGTACAACCTAAACAAAGATGTTTCTCTCAAAATCTTATACTTTACTCAGGGTTTCCTATAAGTTTGAACTAAATATTCCTATATTACCAAACATAAGATCTCTTATCTTAATGGCTTAGCTATCCACTGATATGTCAAATTCATTATTAATTCATAAGGTGTCTCATATAAAATTCCAATCCATTCATATGTTCCTCGACTTCTAATCTCCTAAATATCTCAACATGTTATTCACCTAAATCACCTAAGTGTTCACCCACCTTCATTCACTCACCTAAAATGATTAAATGAAATGTAAAGGCTCAAGCTACTCAAGCAACTCCTCTACATTCCAAAATCAATAGGTGAATTGACTCCAAAAATTAATTTTCATATTTCCTATCCAATATAAATACAATTAGTGTGATTACATTCCTTATAGCATAACATGAGCAATAACAATAAGTAAAGTCATTTTGGAGTTGCTTTGAATTAATTAGGATTTAATCTAAGTTAATTAATGTTCTAAATGTTATAAAAATAATAATAATCAAAATGTAAAATGAATATCACTACAATATTCTTCACATTTTCTAAGCACTTTAAGTTATAATATTGATATATTTGGATTACTGATTGCAAAGTTATGAGCGAAATAAAATTCTAAATATATTAATTAAATTAATTCCTGCTGTTTAAAATGCACACACGCCAAGCGCAGCTGCACCTGTAAGCACGTGACGCACCCACGTGCGCACGGCCTGTGATAGTGCAAGGCAGGTCGAGCGACCCGCCCGACATTGTTTACTTTCCCTGATAGAGGAACAGTGCGGGAGAATTAGGGCAGTTGAATGATTCCAATCAAGATGGTGCCAACCAGTCCAACTTATCTCAAAACAAAGCCTCCATGGAGATTTACCCATTGGCACCCAAAGCTCTAATTTCCAACAGCCTCATAGCAGTCAACTGGGAAAATGTATTAATAGGGTTAGAGTTTACTGTGGGGTCGAATCGCGACCCCACAATTGTAACAACCCTAGTTGGTTACTCTAGTTAATTTAAGTTAAACCAAGTCTTAATTCTCATTTCATTGGCTTCATTTAGTCATTAGAATATAATCCTAAAAAATTTTGGGTCAATTGAACCTCCATTGGGTTAATTAGTTATTTTGCCAATTTAGGATCCAGAATATTAGCTAAATTAATTTGATTTCTAAATTGAAAATTTGATTATATTTTTAAACTCATCACCGCCAAATTAGCTAGTGGTAAATTTTTGGAAAATTTTGGAGGTTATTTAGTCCTAAATTTAATTTAATTTCATTTGGCTTAATTAAATTAATTATAAATTAATTTATTTGAATTTTTTCCCTAAACCTAACGGTCGGCGGTCACTTAATCCCCATTATTCCGAGTTTTCAAAGTCGTGATCGCACGGTTGGCATCCAACGTTCGATCAGATTGATCATCAGCCATCAGATCGCATCCGCAATCCAACGGCTGATGTCGCGCCAGGGTTAAGCGTTAAGGATCAGCGAACCAGAGTCATCTCATTTAATCAGTCGATCGATCAGATGGCTTGGAGCACTCCCATCATTGTGGAGCTTCATCTCCAAGAGTTTGCTTGCTATGTGGTCCCCCTGACAGCCAACGACCATCCACACTGGCAGTACGACCGCTCCACCCTGACCCCCATTTCCCTTTGGCCTCCCCAATGGCCTATTGGTGTCGATCTTCCGAGTCTACTGTCGAGCGATTGTGCCTGCTGCCTTCTCTCGGGTTGCCCAATGATGTCAGCTTGAGGCCCGATTTTTCCTTCCTAGGCTATAAATAGCCTCAGCAACCCTCATAGTAAGCTCTTTGATCATGGTGCATATTCATTTGTATCTCCAATTTCCTCAGCACCCTCAAGTGCTCCTATTATCCAGTCTTCAGTTGGTGGTTTCAACTCCAATCCTCGACAGCCGGTGGGTGTGTTCTGGTGTTTAGACCCCTCAACATTGTCCAGCTGACCTCTGCAACTCTATGGACCCTTCAAAGCTCTAGTTAACTCCCTGCCTTCGAGTTTTCATTGGTTCAAGTACTATCCCTCTTTCCCATTAAGTTAGGTGGAGTCAATGTTATCGAATTCAAGCTCTAAGATTAGCTCTGCAATGCTGTGATCCTTCATATATGTTAGGTTGTCCGTGTTGGTTGAATTGCGTTGGTAAACTCAGTCCAGACAGCTAGGACTTGCTGTCTGGATGGAGCCAGTGTCCAGTGGAGGCGAGGTCACTCCTCTAGAAACCTGAGCTCACTTCCATCTCAATTGAATTCGTAATTGCATGTTGTGCATCATCATTGGGATTGCTGGTCTCCCTAAGCTTGGGATGGGTCCCAATCGATCGTATCGATCGATCGGGCTACAGCACTGAACAGTGTTGGAGCTCGAGTAAGCACCCAGCATCATAGTTGCTTCCAGGCCAAGCCACATTGGGGTTCTGATCCGCCTTGATGCCCTGATGGTGTAGGGATCGAGCCTGTAGTGCTCTGTCCCGTCGTTGCGCGCAACAGAGGTGTTTAGGGAATAAGTACCATAAACAGTTGGCGGTGAAACGATGCGTTACTTGGGAAGGGTTTCAAAACCTTCCCACACACAAATGCTGAGGGTCTACGCAAAGTAGAACTAAATACTAATCTTCAAGACAAGCAATATTCTTATCATAAGTATTAGTAGGAGGTACTTATGCATATTGGACAAGGTAAGGCAAAGAGGATACTTCCAATGTATATAAGTACATTTTAGTAGCATTTGCTACTGATCACATCATAATACTAAGTATAAGTAAGAATAATCAAAGTACAGAAGCTAAAAGCATTCATCCAAACATGTATCATCGAGCTAACTAGAACATTCATCTCAGAACATAGATTCAGATAATTATTACAAACCATTATTTTAGAATAAAAAGAGTAGAAATAAAAGTCACTCAAGCTCACAAGTAAAGGAAATTAAAAGAATAAAGTTGAGTCTTCTACTGCTCCACTGGATCCTCTAATGTTGGCTCACAAAACTTCTCAAAATCTAGCAAATTGTCGGATCTCAAAAATATCACCTGTTAGACAATAAGTCTAACACAAACAAAAATAATACTACAACATGCCTTTATACATTTTACATAATTCAGCATTTAAATGAATCAGGAAATTACTATAGAAAATATTGACATAGCTAAAAGCTGTAATGTAAAGTAAAACAGTAATTGAAAGGAAATGCTGACTCAATCCACTGTAAAGACTAAATTATGAATGACCATGCTATAATAAAATCATGTTGTATGCTAATACAAACTCATTTGAAATACCATTGAATTATCATGAATACACAGTTTGATGCTCACATACATCCCATTAGGAATTCAATATCTTGATGCCCACTGCATCCCATAATTTCTCTCTTGATGTATGCTACATCCCGTAATTCACAATTATTCTTGATACTTGTGCTTATGCTTATGTAGTGTATGCAAAAATGCTCTTAAAACAACTCAATCTTAACATTATCACATGTTGGGAGTGTATATACATTAATATTATATTTCTAAGAAAGGTATTTTGAAACACTTAGTTTATTTAACTGCACTTTACGATGCCCACAAAGATAAGTGACAAAATTTTCTTACAGCTTATTCTCTCAAACTAAGTTGTTCAATCTCCTAATTAAAAATATAATTTTAAAGTATCTTAAGAAAGATAACTTGAAACACTTAGTTTGTTTAACTACACATATCGATGAGCACAAAGATAAGGGACATTATCTTTTTACAGTTTATTCTCTCAAACTAAGATGTTCAATCCCTTATTTATAAGATAACCTAAAATGTCTTAAGAAGGTATTTTGAAACACTTAGTTTGTTTAACTGCACTTATCGATGCGCACAAAAATAAGGGACAAAGTCCTTTTACAATTTATTCTCTCAAACTAAGATGTTCAATCCCCTACTTATAACACACTTGATAGAACTGAGAAATTTATCCAAATATTATTGTAGGTCCATCTAAGACAAGATTTAGGATATACAATTCCATTCAAGATGAATAAACCAATTTCATACCCTTGCGAAAGCAATTCAGCTTTATGAATATGCACTACAGTCTCCACATGATAATCACTAATGAGTTTCATTCTATACTAACTATTTAGAAACCAAGAAAATTTAAACTGATGAATTAATTCTCCATTGGAGGTACTAAACAATGAGTTCCAAGGTTGTGACATAAGAGTCATTATAATTAGGTAAACTATCTCATTTAAGCTCAATCTATAGTTTATTAGGTTATTACTACCACAATAATAGAAATTCAGTTATCTAAGGTTCAAAAGGTTCATCTAAAGGCCTATCTCAATATAAAATCAATAAGTTAGCTCCTACCTCAATGTTTCCGTAATTCAAAGTATAAAGCACTTAATTTATAAAATCTAACAAGATAAAAAGAGATTAAAAAATTTATAATCACAACAATTTAGTTTTTTAACCTAAGCATGAAATCAAGTTAAAGGTCAAACACAAGAAAAGATCCATAAAATCAATCACTTAAATAAAAATAACAGATTATCAAATTAGATCTCTAACTTCTATGTTTGATAATAATATCAAGTCATGGGATAAAATCAATATAATTTTAAGAATGGATCATTTGAATATCAACACATTTTAATGATTGATGCAAGTTAAATTATGCTAATTCTCTTAGTTAAGAGAAAATCAAAAGAGTATAAAGTTTGATCAAGATAATAAATCATATTATCAAGCACCATAAGATTTATATTTAATTCATAATCCTTCACTTACTGATTTTAAAGTCTTATGGATGACATAATGTGGACTAAAGTTCACATTAAGAAGCTTAAGGATTACTTATGAATTTCTTAAGAGAAGATTTGGGTTTTACTTGGAATTTAATTCATTAATCTTAAATGATCTAAAATTGATTCTAAATCACTTAATTTACTGATTAGAAGGAATATTTTAGATTTCTAAGGCCTAAGAACACTTAAATCTAAATTTGGGCAAAATATTCATTTTGCCTCTACTTAAAGGTCTAAAATACAACTTTTTGATTTAAAGATCCAAACTAAAATTTATTAATGCCAATACTTGTTGTCTAATATAAAGATAGACAGTAAGTACATCAAAATTGGCCTAGGATTATGCCTTATGAGCTCAAATTAGGGTTTTAGCTCATTAGGGGTATTTTAGTAATTTTACTTAGAAAAATATGAAATTTTAGTTATACTTAAATTGTTTACTGTTCAAAGATTTCATAGAGTCCAAAATTACTAAATTATGAGGTTAATGGATCAAGTTATGGTCAAAATAAAGGTTAGAGTCTAAAAGTATAATTAAGGAAGTTTATGAATGGGTCCAAAAATCTAACTTCTTCATTTGGTATTTAAATTGAGTAAAGTCAGTGGCTATAGTTTCTCTATGGCACGTTGATCACAATGAAATTGAGTTTGCTCAATTTGGACCCCAGTTGATTAACTTAGACTTTAATTATGATTTATGATGATTAGTGAGTGATTAGTGAAGTTAATTATTAAATTGAAAAATTAACTTAACCACTGTATGCTACAATATACTAGGAGCTATCAGCAACTTGAAATTCTAATTTTGGATAGTAATGGAGCTTAATTTTTGCAAATCCATTTTTAAAGTAATTAAGCAAAATTAAAAAATATAATTACAGAAATTAAAATTTTCTTGTGGATTAGTATTTTACACATTCTTCTGATCAAAATGATATATTGGATCACATATTTGGAACTAAATTTATTAAGTTATGAATTTATCAAATTTTAGGGTTAAGGGGGGTTAATTAGTTTAATCAAGACCTTCATATTGATACCAAATACGCCTCCTAATTTTGTAGATAATAAATTACGAGCCCTAATTCGAGCTAAAAGAAAAATAAAAACCTTTATAGTTCGGTTTGGAGCTTAGAAGAAGAAGATGAAGTTGTTACTCTACTCTAGGATATATCCAAACGATGTAAACCAGGCTTGATGAAGACATGGGGTAAACAATAGGATGATTTAGGGGACTTAAAATGGTGAATTTTCCACCTACACGCAGCCTTCTGTCGCGTACGAGAAGAAGCTGCGGGAGAATATATATATACTAATTATTAATTAAATATTAAATATAATTTTAATCATTCAAAATTAAATATCAAATGAAATAAAAAAAAAATCCAAAAAATTCACTCATAGCTGATTTGGGGGTAATGACCGCAACGGCAAAGTCTGATTTTGATTTTGACGGCAATTTATTTTTCTCTAATTATTTAAATATATTAAAATATTCGACGAAATTCCAACGACTTCAAAATGCCTCAAAAGCATCACCCCTAGCCAATTTGATGGTAATGAGCGCAATGACGAATTTGAATTTTCTATTTGAGATTAATTTAGATAGGTCAAATTCCAGAGTTCCTTAAATTCTCAAAATCAGGGTTTGATTCATTTGACACCTGATTTGAACCAAAACTTCAGGGTGTGTTCCTAATGACTTATTAAGAGTGTTAGAATCAAAATTAAGACTTAATTTAGTCATAATTTACTAGGGTAACAATATTGGATTGTTACAGAGCCCCAGCAGTTTGGTGGTCTCTATAGGGAGGATTTCCTCCCCACATTAAATGTTAAATTTCAATAGGACCAGTGTTAGGGCAGACCTGTCCCTGTCCAATTTGGTCTCCCCAATTAGGGCTTCTTAAGGCATTGGATGCGTCTGGAATGTGGGAAGGTGTGGCAATCGACGGGAGGCGGCAGCGGCGACGGCTGATGGCAGAGAATTTGAGGGTTTGAGCCTAACCCTAGGCGGTCTGTCAAGGAGTCGAAGAAGAAGGCGCACAGTGATGGGCTGGGTCAACCTAGACCCGCGCGGTTCGAATATGGGTTATTTAAATAACCAATATTCTGTATTTAAAATCCTTAAGGAAATTAATTTGAAAAATAAGAAACATATGATTCAATTAATCAAATTATTCCATTTAAATTAATGGAATAAAATGCTCATTTTAAATCCAAATGGTATGATCCATAATATAATTTTGATCAGAAAAATACAATGAACAATAAACTGCAATAAAATTCTAATTTTTGTGATAAGATTTTTTTAATTAAGCCTTAATTATCTCTAAAATTAATTAATGATTATAAATCTCATTACTAGTTCAAATTGCATGATTAAGATCTCTAAATCTTTCTTAGATAGAGGAGAACTTAATTATGAGTTTGGAAATATATTTTGAGATTTAATTTCACTAATCATTTTTTAATTACCCTAAAACTTGATTAATGAATAATTCACTCAATTAAACTCTGAACTTAATATATATGAACTCCTTAAGTAATATATAATTCATTGGTAAGCTTATAGATCACTTTCATAGTTTAATTTGATTAATCACCTTTTGATGACCTAAATATTGATTAGTATTTATTAGGCTTAATTTAAACCCAAATTAGATATTTAAGGTGTCTATCTTCTCATTACATAGTAAATAACCAATTAGAATTGAGTAGATTCAATTATGGGCTAATGAAATACATCAATTAAGTCGATTGATTAATAAAGATTCATAACAAATTTGGGGATGACTTTATATGAGCAAGAAAAGGTATACAGATAAAGAAAAAAATTACAAGCGTGTTCTATAATCTTCAAAGGTTGTGTGAGAATTAATCATACATATTAGTATATGTAAATGTTCTAGTGTTGATGTAAGGTGGTTAATTGGTTGCAATTCTTAAGCTACTTGAAGGATATTATCTAATCATTCATAAGAAATTGTTGGCAATATATGAATTGGGCAAGTATTAAAGATATCACAAATTTGATGTAAAAAATGGTGTATGTTGATTATAAACTCCTTCAATTTTATTGAGTCAAATATAAGCTTCAACAAACATAATGCCTAAAATGGATGAGTCATCTACTTTTGTTTAATCTAGCAATCACTTCACGAAAGAAGCACAAAAGAATTTAGCTAACATACTTCCTATCCATCAATTTGTTGATAGAGCAATAATTGAACACTTCCTATCTAGGGAATATGAGAAGACATTTGTTGAAGATCTAGGCTTCAAGGAATTTTTGAACAAGTGTTGGAAACAACGAGTAATCATAAGGTTAATTGTGCTAGCTTTGAGTATTTTATAAGGAAAATAAGTTTTATAGTGGTAATCAAATATGTATACAAGCAAAGTTAATCACTTGATGTGAATCTAAGAGGTGTACATTTTAATATTAGCATGGCACTTAGAGCCAACAAGATGCTTTTCAAATTGCAAGAATGGTCTATTTTGTAAGGATGTAGAAGAATAGCATTAGTATATTTGAGGATCTGTCACACTATACATATAAACTTGTCAATTGGAAGCAAGCTCTAAATACACCAATTTTTGTACTAAGTCAACCATTAGAAAGTATATCTAAGAACTTCATTGAGGGATTTCTAGCAACACATAGGGGACATAAATACATATTTGTAATTATGCTCTACTTCTAATAATTGATCATTTTGAAGCCCTGCAAAAGTAGAATAATTTAAGGAGCTGTTGAGTTAATCTTCAAAAATATATTTTGGAAAGCTTTGGATCACCAAGCTCTATTATATATGATTAGTATAGTATAAGGCGATTATGATTACGAGTGATGCCTTTTTGAAGCACATCATAACATTTCATCTACAAATAAATAACCAAACAAAAATAGTCAAACATATAGCAGTACAACATTATTAAAGGGTCTTATGCTAAAAATTTGTAGATTGGGGTGAAAGCTCACCTCACATTTGATTTGCTTGTAGTCAAACAATTCGTGGCTTAGCATTAACTAGTTTATTTAAGTCTCTAACCAACCATAAAGCTATTTTGATATTCAATTGCTTATTGAGAGTGATTAATGAATGATTAGATTTAGACTCATTCTTGAGAAAGCTTGTCATTTGCTAATAAAGCTTGAACATATATATGCCTTCAACCTATTAAAAATTTGGATTTTATTATGAATGCAAGAAGTGAGATCTATTATAGCTTAAAAAGATGGATAACATATATTGATTTTTATTAAAATACAAGCCAAGCAAAAAGATTAAAGATATAATATGACATGACAGCTCAAACATGAGCACCAAGTCCTTTTTTTATTAAACTCTAGGTTAAAGCTTCTTCATGGTATACTATGATCGAGCCAAGGACTCGTTAACATTTATCATATATTTTGATATGAAGCCGAGAAATTAAGATGCTTTATTTTCAAGATGAAGAGTTTATGAGATGAGAGAAAATTGAATAGATTCTTACACATTTTGAATGATTTATCAAAAATTGTGATGTAAAATACCTATGGTCATAAAACTAAGAATCAATTAGAAGGAATTCAAGGGTGCTCTCTCTTTTCATGTACATTGTTTACTCGTACCATAAATTTCACCAATTTAGCTTTTTGTAGTGATGTTTTTTTGATATCTTTATCTAGTGCTAAAATATTAATGCAAGAAATGATGCCTATTTGAAAGGACTTCAGACTGTTCTCAATCTATAAGCCATCATATATATATATATATATATATATAATACTCAAAAAATATATATAAAACTCCATCAAAATATTGAACGAATTTAAGGAATATTAACTGAAATTGACATGAAAATAAATAAGCGATTCTCAGGACCACAAAAGTTTGGGAAACATATGCTAAATCAAAAGAAGGCATTGTCTTCAGAAAAATGCTGTGCTCCCCAACTATTAAACCTCTCAAATGCCCCCCAATATTGAGAAAAAGAAAAAAATGCTGCTCTCTTCCGCTTCATAAATAGACATTTATGAGGTGATGATGTTAGATTCTGAGTTAGTCTCACCAACATGTTGCTCAATTGAGGGATGATTAAATAGCAGCTCTCTTCCGCTTCTTGGCGAAGAAGCAGTTGAGGATGAAGATGACGACTCGAGGGAAGTGCAAGACACAGAAGCAGGCTCCTGTGAAGGGCATTGAGAGCTGAGAGGTGGGGGGCCTTTGAGGAGACCATTGTTGGTGCTCTGAGCTCGGCTGCTGCCCTCCAGTTTCGGCCAATCTTCTCAAGAAGTTCATAATGGAGGGCAAGCACTTAGATGAGACTGCTAAGAGATCTGAAAGCTGCATCATAAAATAAAAACTCAACAGAATGTCTAAACATAGCAGATTAGTAAGACTTAAATCATATATATAACATATTCCTTTGTGATAACTTGGAGAGAAACTTGTTATCAACCGATCTAAATCACCCCACATGTCCTCAGCTCAACATCATAGCCAAGAATCACTTGGCTTATTTCATATCTCAACAAATCTAGGCCCAGCCGACTTATACAGCAGGTTGACGATCAATTCGCTAAGTCCCTGCACTCTTCTACGCATGACATCACCTGGACACTCATGGGCACCGCAGAACACGCACAGTTCAGAGGAAAGGCCAGCAATGTATGCCATTAAAGTTCATTTACAGCAACGCCTCTTGGCCCTGACATTGGTCAACAACTCAGCCAATCATTTCACACCATTTCACACCATGTCAACAGAAACTCCTACATCCCAACAAAGCTTAAAAAGATTCTCACGGATCTTGCATCAACCATATTTTCCCCTCCCATTCTCTTTGCTTTTTTGTACTAGAGCCGAGGATCCTAAAAGTCTCTTTCAATTTTCTAAAGTGGACGCAAGCTCATTCTAAAGCTGAACCATTGTAAATTATGTGTTTTTTTTTTTTTTTTGTGCATTTTATCCGCTACCACTCTGCTATCTAATCTAAAGGCTTATCTCTTAGAAACTTATTAATACAAGCGGATACCCAATTCATAACATATTAGGTTCACTCAGCTAACCTCAAGTTTCGCTAATCAATCGACATCACACATGTGGCAATTTTGAGGATTTTTTGTCAGGGCAAAACCAAGGGTTTTATCTAAGAAATTTAAGATGATAATCCATACACATGACAAAGCTTCAACTTGTAATTGAGAACCTCCTCACCCTCCATTAAATAAAAAAAGACAACACAAAGTAGGATCTTAGATTCCACAAACATCTCAAAAAAAAAAAAAAAACTAAAGCAAATAACATTTTTACCCAGTTAATTGAGTTCTTTATCAGAGAAAGAAGCCACATTTTATATCAGTATCCTCTCCACCTACTCAAACCCCAATCTTCAAGAACTCCACCTCCTAAAAAATCCCCCAAATTATTCTATAGGATTTGCCAACACATCTACCGCCTTTTAAAAGCCAATTACACCACCTTACTTGTATGATTTTATCTCTTGATATATGAAGTTCATCTACGAAGGATGAAAAGTTCACTAAACAACAAATGTAGCACCAAAATCTCTAAGAAATAGATATCCAACACCCAAGCATTAATATTTCCTACTATTTCTAATTAGAAATGAGGTGTCAAGCATTTTAAGAAGAGAAAATGATGGTGCTTCTTTCAAAATAATAAAGTTCGGGTGAAATCCATATTATACAAATTTGAGTGTTATGCAGGTTTACATTTCTAAATAAATATCTAGTATCAGAAATATCTCCCTTACCGTGCCGCGCTGAAATTCTCCTGTAATGTCAAGTTGAATCCATAGGGCTTCCAATATTATAACAATAACAAAAATTGCAAGAAGGTATAGAGGATTCCTGCATTTTAACATATAACAAGCTTAAGTTAACCAGCAGATAATGTACTTTAAAGCAAATCCGGTGATAAATAAATAACGTGACAGGGAGATGCCAATGAGCCAAACAGCCCCTTAGTATATATTATATTAATCATTTCTTGTCTATTTGCAGATTGCAATTCATAAGTGGAGGATGTGCTTCAATTGAGAGTATATGGAGAAGCTTACACTATTGAAGATCTGTAAGCCTTGAGAATGGCAAGGATGAGAGCAATAATTTGTGTTCAGAGTGATGTGAGCACTAAAAGGAAATTTTTATGGAGTGATGGCTGCCCGATGGTAAGTGTACTCGTGGAGTAAATGTGCTAACATTGTACACATTTACTTAATGAGGACTCTTTTTTTTTGGTTGAGTAAATGAAAGATATGACAATAGTCTTGCTACCATTCTTAGTGTTTTCGCCCTCATTGATTTAAAGTGATGACAATGATCATTAGCATAATGCTCATTCTTGTGGTCAGTGTTCTTTTAGGCTCAAATGTAATGCTCCTGAATAACTCAAATGCAATCCCTGAGCTTAAGATATAATTTTAAAACTATGTCAAGTGCAATTTCAGCATAATAGCATCCACTCCAAAATGCATCAAAAATGGCTCCCTTACTCCAAACAAAAAACAAAAGCGTTTACTTATCCTAGCATGCTCAAAGAGAATCAAATTGCAAGATCTTCTAAAATTTTTCCAATTGGCTCAAAGAATAACAAATGTTGGTTTTCACTTGTTGTTTAAGCAAAATTCTCCCTAGATCTCTTAAAACTCACTTGTGTTCTGTCAAATTGGGTGAAGTGTCCTACTATTTGTAGGAGGCGGTAGAAATTATGCGCAGTTTAGGCAAAATTCAACCGAAGTCAATAACATTTCTTAGCTTAAATTGATCAAAGGACACTTGATCCCTTGCTCACACAAATAATGGTTCTCCCACTCCCATGTCAGGTGTTGTAACCACTTCTAAAGGACTTCACGGTCGCACGAAGGCAGGTGCCTCCGTATTCCTTAGTGTAGGCTTTGATGGTGCTTCTAGATGTGCAACCACAAGGGCATGCACGTGACCACTGTGTACAGGGATATTGCTCACACACAAGACCTACTCACATGGATATGCGCACATGTAGGTGGGCAAACATGGGGTACACACGAGGTAGGGTGCAGGGTTGAGAGCAGCTCTCGCAAGGATTGGAGCATGCCTTGAGGCAAAAGACAGGTCCTGGGTTAAACAGCAAGGGGGATGTCCTGTGCATAGGCTAACAAGTTATTCTCTACTTCCTTAATTTTGTAAACAAATTGCCCCCTCCAACAAATATGGCATGCAATGAATGCATGCTTCTATATCTATTATATTTGAACTTGGTCTTTTAGATCTGTTATGTTATATTGAAGAGTGTGCTAATTTAGCATTTTATGCTTATTTGTTTGAAGCCTGGCCATTTAGGCTAATTAAGTCAATTAAAGAACTTGACCTCTTTAAGAATAGTGAGTTCGAATATAATTTGAAACATCGTGTGTTACAAGAAAAGAAAATATAAACACCTTGTACTACAAGTGATAAAAAAATGTCCCTTATATTACACATGTTTTGATATTGATGGATTTGAACTTGTTAGACTTTCCATATCAATTACAATATTTGGTCTCTTTAAAACTTGTATTTGGTATACTCCGAGTACCATCTATAAGAAATATAAAGTCATTTTATATCGTAGGAAATATAAAATTGTCCAATGATTATAGAAATAAATGTTTTTTTGTTTAATAGAGACATGAGCCTTACGGCTTTGGCGCCATGTGCTTTTTTATGCCAGAGATCTTTCCTATATGAAAAATTAAAAGTTGTCATTGTTCAAGGTTAAGAGAGATCGTATGTTCATTTTGGCATTTCAATCTATGTAGAGCAAAACTTGAGTTATTAAGGACTATTTTAAAACCCAAAGGTTTGGTCAAAGTAGATCTAATACTATATATATATATATATATATATAGTATATGTTCAATGATATTAGAAGCTCGAATCTCGAGAACATCATTATTGAGGGTCATGCGGTCAAGAAAAACAAGAGATTCAAGTTGGGTTCAATCATTCAAAATAATGGCGAAATAAAAAGCGATGTGATTAATATGATCCTAACTAGTTTGGTGAAATAGCGGAGAGCTTCTGGAGTGTTGTGTAATCCAAAAATCCCCCCCAAAATTATAAAAAAAAAATTATAAAACAGCTATACGATCAATTATGTTATATGAGGTTGAATGCTGGCTAACAAAGAAGAAACTAATCGATAAACTGTGTTATAGAGATGAGGATGCTTAGGTGGATTAGTGGGCATACTTTACAGATAGAATGAGAAATGATTTTATCCATAGAAAGGTTGGAGAGTGTAACGCCCCGTCCCGTCGTCGCGTGGAACAAGGGGGTTTAAGGCGTAGAATACCTTAAACAGTTGGCGGTGGAACGATGCGTTACTTGGGATGGATTTCTAAGCCAACCCACGTACAAATACTGAGGGCCTTCATAAGGTATAACTAAAGACTAATACTTAAGACAAGTAGTATTCTTATATTAAGTATTAGTTTGAATACTCATACACATTGAACTTAATGAGTCATTAAGGATATTTCTAATGTATATGAGTATTTTTATAAGAGCAATCACTGCTAATCACATCATAATACTAAGTATAAGTAGTAGTATTAACAGAGTACGAAAGTTATAGCATATATCCATATCATTCATCACAGAAGCTAAGTAAAAATCATTCATCTCAGTAAAAAAAGAAAATGTATCCAGAGTTACAATTATTACATGCCATTATTTAATATAAAGAGAGCATAAAGTAACGGTCCCTCAACTCACAACTCAAAGTAAACTAAAACAATAAGAAAATGGCGAGCTAGCTAGTGCTCCACAAACTCTTTCTGGATCTCTAAGGAAGCCAGCAAAGCCTGCTCTGCAAACTGATCTGAATCTGACAAATTGTTGGATCCCAAGATGTACCATATGTTAGACAATAAGCCTAGCACATCTAAAGTTACTATCAACATTTAAGTAGCAAAATTACTGCAGAAAAGCACTGAAACAATAAAAAAATTGAAAACTGTACAGAACTGAAAGTAAAGTAAAAACGGTAATGAAATAATGAAGTGCTGAAATAACTAATCCATGAGAGACCAAAATTTAATAAAATACTGAAATGAAAATGTGTTGAATGTCAACTGTATATGCATCCGATTATGCCACTAATTTATGCTGTCATTATGCATTTGTTGTCTCATGCACCCCAAGTAATCTTAATATCCATGATGCTTGTTGCACCTTGTAGATCCTACTCAAATTGATGCATGCTGCATCCCGTAGTTCACAATGTGTTTTGATGCTTATGCTTATGCTATTTATGCTAAATGCTTTCAAATTAATATGATTCTTAAATCATCGAAAAACAATAAATAAACCAAAGTAAGGTATAAAACTGTATATCATGATTGTCATAACAACCACATTTTATTAAGACTGCCATAATCAGAAATTTGATCATATATTACCTTAAATTATATTTGCTCAATTTAACTAAAATCTTATAACTTTCTAAGTTATCACATAATAGGAGTATATGTACATAATTAGTATGTTCTCAAGAAATTTAATTTTAAATCATTTGTTTGTTTAACTGCACTTATCAATGCTCACAAAAAATAATGGGTCAAGTCTTGTGAGGGAGGATGGAAGGCATCAACTAGGAGACAGAGATCTAGGGTTTGAATGATAATAAAAAATAATAATGGTCAAGCTTTCAAAATATGAATAACTCCATGTTTTAAAGACTCAAAGTTTAGGAAGCTATTTCGAAAACTGCTCTCAAAATTTATAAGCTTTTAATTTGTACAAATTCTTTTTGATTTATGACCCTTCTATTGGGGGCTTGTGCAAGAGGGATTTCGAGTATCTGTGCCTCAACAAAGCCTTGAAAAGGAGGGTACTTGCACAGCTTTACAACTAAGGCTTGCAGAAAAGAGGGACAATGCTTCTCCACTTGATATGCGATCAATGAAGGAAAGATTAAGGTGTGAATGGATGTTGGGAGGAGATGAATGTCTTAACAGTGGACGTAGGGTTCGATTTGTGCCAAACTACTATAAATCTTGCTTGTCTTTGTGTACGATTTTTTCCTTTAATTTTTATTATATTTTTATGATTTTTTTTTTTTTTTTTTGGTGTCCACACAAGTGTAATCTTAAAGTAGCTTATATTTCATAATATGTTTTCCAAGTCAAAAATTTTCTTAGCAGTGCCCCTATTTGGCTTTAGAAAAAGCCAACAACTTGGAATTAATTTAAAAGTTTACACAGGTTAGTTTTAACAAACTCATGGATCATATGATTAAATAAGTAAAGCCTAAATTCTACATTAATTTTATAATAATGTGTAGTAAAATGTTATTTTTTGTTAAACATATTGGTTTAGATTGGCATTACGTGATGTGTGAACTCATCTGTGATCCAATCCTTTTGAGTACCCCCACTCATTTACCTTAGCATTCTCATCTTTGTGACGCTTATTCTGTGCAACGATGTTCTATCAAATATATATTTGCGTCAATTCTTGGCCAATATTGAAGGTTTAGTACAAGAATTCATAGTCCTAAATTTTTTGATATTGATTTAATTTTCATCAACCATACATTTAATTTACTTCTAATTTAAAATTTAGTTATTTTAAAAAATTTGATGCTCAACATAAAGAAGTGAATTTCAATATGACCAACCCATTATTTAATTTTTTTATTTCGTAGATGATTTTGTTTAAAATATTGTTATATTTATACACTATTATATATCAAAAATATATAAATAATGTGTTAATTTAATGTGTAATTAGATTATTGATTGAATATATTTTTGTGGAGTTATGTAAAAATTAAAAAAAAAATTTAATTATGCTCAAATATAAAAGAGAAATACTGCTCTCATTCAATTCAATGAGATTTGAATATTATTTTAATGTACTTTAAAAATAATATTTTATTATTTTATTGTAAATAAATAAACATTAATAAAACTGGATAAATTTTTTTGATATCACATCAATGAGTCTAAATAATATTTTTATATATAAAATGAATAATTGATGTGTTCAAACAACAATTTTGAGAAGAATTTTTGACAAACCTTAAATTTTTGACTAATTTGAGAAAACAGAAATAACTCCTACGGTACTTCGCCTGCTGAGAATATTGGATTTTCAGATCCCGCGCGAAGAAAATCAGTTTTTTAATTATTTGCAAGTCAAACGCCATTTTCATTTAATTTTTTTTTTTTTTTTTTTTTGTTAATATCTCTTAAAAATACGAATGATTAAGATTTAAAAAGTTAAATAAAATAAAAAAATATTATTAAATTTATTTTTAAATTGGAACTTATTAAAATATATTTTTTTGATGTGCTTTAAGTATATAATAACTTTGAGAAGTGTAAGAAATATTTTTCGGAGCTTTTCGGGGCTGGACAGAGCCCCGGTGCGCAGGCACGCCATGTTTATAGACTTACAGCCCGAGTACCCGAGTGCTCCCGGGCACATGCGGCATTTCACTACAGGGAGCGATATATTCTGTCTTTTTTTATTTATTTAGGGTTAATTTTAATCGCAGAAAATTTTCATTTTCACCTCCCTTCTCTCGTCCATCGTATTCCCTGAAGCTTGTCATCTTACCTTTATCTTTGCTTGAGCACGGCAGCCCTATCATTCATCAGCAAGCTTCCTTCTCCGGCCGGTAAAGTCTTCCTCGATCGCTCCGTCTCTGCCTCTTCCACAGGAAGCTGACTTGCTCCATCTTTTTTTCCCTTCCCGTCTTCCTTTCCTGTCGTCGAGGTCGCCTCCTTCCGTAGTTTGTCTTCCATCGCTAGAGGGGAGCTCAATACCCTCTTGTGCGATTTCGGATTTTTGGGTCGAGCTTCTCTTCGTCCTTTTGGGCGTGGACTTTTTTTTGGCTTGGTGCATGTTATTAAATACCATAAGTTACTGATTATTTCTTTATTTCGTTCTTGCTATGTGGTCTACTATTAGATTTTTAATGTTGAAGGGGTGTGTTTGTGATTTAGCTTAAAATTTTTTAATTAAATCTTGAAAACTCAGTTAATGTCTGAATATGTTGAGAATAGACATGATTGCATCAAGAAAAAATTCCCAGATATGATAAAGTTTATATAAGAATATATATAAAGAAGTGTTAGCTAGTAATATTTTTATGAGCCTCAACTGTAGTATATGAAATTTTGAGTCTGATTATGAAAGAAGGTTATGAATTTTATTCAGTCGTTAGGAGAATAGTTTATTTTTTATGCAAATACTTGTTCTGATTGTGTGTCATCCATTTAATTAATATTTTTTCTTGGAAGAGATGAAATATACCCGTTATTTTGCCATGGGATGCGAAATGACGCAAATGGCCTGTTTCACCTGCATTCCAATTTCATAACCTTTTGGCCACGGATGCGAAAATGATTAATATTCAGACTCTGCATGCCTCTTGCACCTACTATGCAGCAGTTGCTGAAACTATCTGTCGCTTTCCGCCAACAGAATCTCTGCATAAATGCCGTCAGCTCCACGCGATCATCCTCACATCCGCCCCTTTCTTTTCACCCGTCTTCCCCTTTAACCTTCTCCTATCGGCATACTCGAAATGCGGCGCACTTCTCGACGCGCGCAAACTATTTGACAGAATGCCTGAACGAAACGTCGCCTCTTACAATGCTGTAATCTCTGCCCATTCGAAGCATCCGCACTACTCCACTTGTTCCATTCATATATTTCGCAAAATGGCAGCCTTGGGCGTCAGCCCCAACACCTTTACTTTCTCTGCTCTTGCTCATGCCTTCCATGACCGTCGATCTGGCAGTGCCATTCACTGCCTTGTCCTCGTTTCAGGGTTCTACAATAATATCTTCGTAAAGACATCTATTTTAAGGATGTACTTGGGTTGCTTAAGCTTTGAATCTGCAGAGAAGATATTCCAGGAGATGCCTGTAAGAGATGAGGTAGCTTGGAACTCTATTATTCACAGTAGATTGAAAGATTCTGACATTAAGCATGCACTGAAGCTCTACTTTGGAATGGTAAAAGAAGGATTCGAACCTTCCCCATGTACTTTGACGATGTTTTTGACCGTGTGCCGGAATGCGGGGAATATGAAGGCTGGGAGGCTCTTCCACGGGCAAGTGATTAAATCCAAGTATCCACCTGATATGCCTCTGCAGAATGCGCTGCTTGATATGTATGCAAGCTGCGGGGATCCTAAAACAGCTGAGCTGCTCTTTGAGAGAATTAATGATCCTGATCTGGTGTCATGGAATTGTCTTTTCGCTGGGTTTTCAAGTAATTGTGATGGGGAGAAGGCGATGAAAGCTTTTGTGAAGCTAAAGTCGGTTTCTTACTCAGAAAAACTTTGTCCAGATGAGTACACTCTTACCGCCGCTGTGTCTGCTGCCGCTGCATTACCTTTATTGTTCTTTGGAATGCCTTTGCATGCTGAGATCAATAAAACAGGATGGGCAGAGAGTGTCTATGTTGGACAGGCATTAATCGGCATGTACTTCATGAATGGCGAGGCCTTATCTGCGAGGAAGGTTTTCCAATGTGTTCCTCAGAAGGATGCTGTCATATGGACTGAGATGATGGCTGGGCATTCAAGGCTGAATGACTGTGAAAAATCCATGCATTACTTCTCAAGCATGCTAACAGAAGGACATGAAGCTGATAGCTTTTCCCTTAGCGTCGCCCTAAAAGCGTCAGCTTTCATTACTGCTTTGAGGCAGGGTGAGATGCTTCATGGCCTTGTGGTGAAATCAGGAAATGGAGACAATTTGGGTGTTTGTGGAAGCCTGGTCGATATGTACGCAAAAAATGGCAGCCTGGAATGTTCAAGATTGTTATTTGATTCAATTGGAGAGCCAGATTTAATATGTTGGAACTCCATTATTGGTGGTTATGGTACCCACGGAAATGCTGAAGAAGCCTTTGGTCTTTTTGTGCGTATGGTGGAGAGTGGGCTGCAGCCGGATCATGTGACCTACATCTCTTTGCTTTCTGCTTGCAGCCACTCTGGACTGCTTGAGAGAGGAAGGTTCTACTGGTTTTGTATGATGACTGAAGGCATCATGCCAGGGCTGAAGCACTATACCTACATTGTAAATCTGCTAGGTCGTGCGGGACTGTTGCAAGAGGCAGAAGAATTTATCATGAGCTCGCCTTTTGGAGACAGCTCCACTGACTTGTGGAGAATTTTGTTGAGCTCCTCCGTTTCGTGCAAGGATTTGGTTGTGGGAAACCATGCAGCTAATAAGGTTTTAAGCTTAGAGCCAGATGATCTTCCTACATTGATATTACTTTCAAATCTTTATGCTTCAGCCGGTAGTTGGGATGATGTGGTTAACGTGAGGAGAAAGATTAGAGGTCTACTAGTTGAAAAGGAGCCGGGTTTAAGCTGGATTGAATTTAAAAATGTAGTTCATGTTTTTTCTGCTGATGATGATTGTCACGTACAGATTGAGGACTGCCGAAAAGAGCTGCTTAGATTGCAGAAAAATTTGACGGGATCAGAACAAATTTATATATGTTTCTAATCATGATAAGCTTCATCTTTTTGAATGTTTATATTGTCGATGTTGGCAGCATTTGAACAAATTTTGTACAGGTAATACCATCGCAGTCCCCAATCCATACCAAAATTAATCATTGTAGGTAAAGATAGTTTATAAAATTGTGTTTAGTAGAGGTCGGGACTAAATGCAGCAACATTTTGTAAGAATGAATTGGAAAACAATTTTTTTATGAATCTGCACGAGATCAGATTGTTTTATGGGGTAGCATGTTGGTCTTCAATGAAGAAAAAACAAGTGTTGTAGGGATGAGGAGGCTAAGATGGATGCGTATATGTGCATGAAAGGATGATGATAAATGAATACATTTTTAAAAAGATTGAAGTAGTCCAATTGGAGATACATTTGGAGAAAGCTTTCTTAAATGGTTCAGCATATAAATTTGGTCCTAATTATAAGAGAAACATGATAAAAAAGACTTGTCATGTGAATATTAAAAAGAATCTCATATATTTGGGCCTTAGAAACGGATTGTTGTTTGCTTGTGCAAAAAAATTACAAGTAGAAAAAATATTGTTATATTTGCATTTGCATTTATAACAAAATATAAAAGGTAAGACTAATGTCTTTATTTTGCTAGTCTTTTTGAGCTTACAGTAATATGTTTTATTGAAGCTTCAAGTACATTTTCAACAAAATGTTAACTTTTGTTCAAGGCAGAGTTTAAACAAATATTGTCTCATCTAGGTATAAGTTGAATTTGCTTTTTAATCATCTTACAAACAAAATTGCTACATCAAAAAATATGAAAAAATAAGAAATATTGAAATTCGACCGTTTTAAAATTTTAAATGGAGTTTTTATAATTATTTTTCAATTATATACAATGTTTATGAACTAGCATGTATTCATTATTTAGTTATTAAATACTTGATGCTCAAGTATCATAAATTTTGCTATATCTCACATTGAGTTGTATTTTTATATTCTACTACTCCATTTTGTGCAAGGGTCATAAGCGCAAAAAATCGAGAAAAATTAACTGCAATTTCTAATTCAAACTTACTACCTTCTATGCTGCTAATTGAATCAAACAAGTCATTGTGTAGTACATTCTAAATATTCTTAAATATGAAAAATTAGCACATTAAGTCTATTATGATGTATAACTAGGTTATCCGTCAAAATTTAGTATTGAACTTGGATTTCGTTAATTCCTGTTATCTATTCCAAGACATTTAATTAAAAGTATTATTATTGTTCTGAAGTAGTCATTATTTGATAAAAAATTAATTATAAATTTATATCAAATGATTGACTAATAAGCTAGTAGTGCAGTAAATTATCAACATAAAGAATATTTTCTATTAGAAAAATTCTTATGTTATATATTGAGCTAATTCTTTAAATTTATATATTTGAGTTGTCCATAAATGTTATTTATCTAGTTTTATGGTCTAGCTTTGCAAGCTTAGTCTTATTCCCCAGTATATGTTTGGATCACCAATTATCCAAGTACCATATTTCCTCATTGCTCCATTTGCGAGATGTCTCAACATTCACAAGTGTTAAATGTTATAAGGATGAGCTTGTCTAAGTTCTAGTTTATTTTCAACTAAGTTGTTTCTAAGCTTTTGAAGCCAACTATATTCCTATTATTAGTTTGACATAAACAAAATATATGAATAAATTCTCTACAAGAGAAACACTATTTCTTCTACATAGTAAATTGTTGATAAAAGCTATTTGATTTTCTAGTTTTTCTAAAATGTGTCAACTTAGTAAACTTTGGCCTAAGTTCAATTCATTCCCTATGTTTTCCAAGGATTTGCATTTAAATTTGAGTTTGGTACGCTTTTTTTATTGAACCTCAGATTTTTATGTTAAGGACCTCATTAGTTATTTACTTAATATTTTAACACTTCTAGCTTTATGTTGAGTAAATCAATTTGCTTTCTTAAAGACTCCCTTCAAGCCTTATATTTTAAAAGTTCTCTTTCAAGTTTAAGCTTGATTTTCCTAAAATATTACATATTGAAATTAACTCTTTAAATATGGAATCGAACTCAGTATAACATAATTCATTACTCACCTAACCGTTTAAAGTGCAATTCATACTTCTTATTCTTGAATCATTAAGCATAAGTTCACTTCTTCAACCATTGATTTTGAGGAATTTTTGGAGTAAAAATTTATTATCCAAAATACTTTCTTCTTATAATGCTTCACAGCACTTTTCTTTTCTTAATTCTCTTAATTTTGGGCATTTTGAGAGGATGTATCCTTTTCCTTGCACTTAAAATATATAGGACTATCGTTCTCAAATTTATTAGAAGACGAAAAATACTTCTATTTGCCATTTTTTTGTGGTCACTTGTGAACTTTGTTGTGCCTTTCCTTTAACATTATTTAAATTTTATTTTCATTGCTACTTTGTACTTCAATGTTTAATGAAATGAATTTTTTCTTTTTCTTAGCTTTTGTTTTTGCTTCTTATTTATTACCTAGCAATTTTTCATATGTAGTTCGTGAACCTAATAATAAATCAAGAAGGCAAGATTTCAAATTATTTTGCTTCCTGAATAACTTAAAATTTAGTGTCCTAGCACTTTAGTAAGTTTCTAAGAACCTTATTGACCTTCTCTTGACTACTATAAATCTTTTTAAGTGTATAAGATAGTGACAATTTTCCCAAGTCTGCTTGCATCATAGAAATGGACTCATCTTATTTCATGTAGAGAAGTTCATACTCATAACTGACAATATCTAATTTAAATTTTGAATATCACATATACTTTTATATTAAATTATTAAAGTATTTCATATTTATTTTTCCCTTTGTACAAGAAAATAAACATATAACCTTCTTGTTTCATCTTACATTGAAATTAAGCAATTGCTTTAGGATTTAGTTGTGTTTCCTTAAATTCCTCTTCAATCCATTGGCTATACAAGAGATCTAGTTATCATAATCTATCTAACAATTACTCACATATGGTAGTCAACTTATAAGAGAAATTTCTTCTTTTATATTTCATTAGTTAAGCCCAATACATATAACAACAATAGTCGAGGTGTATGGGGCACTTTCCATAGTATGCACATTCGTACTTTCGATTAGCGACATTCGAATGGATTCTTACTATATAGGCTATTTGATATTGTATAGTAGAGACACTATGATATCACTTGCTAGTTTTTTATGATTTGAGAAATTAAAAACTAAAATTGTTTTAGATAAAAAGATATTTCTAATATTTTTTAATATTTATTTAACCATGAACAGAAAAAAATAGAAATTATTAAAACAAAGAATACCTCAATTTATAGTGATTCGGGTAAAATTAGACTATGTGTCTATCTTTCAAAAGCTTGTGTCCTTTGAGAACCCGCTCGTAAACTTAGGCTGCTCTTTTGTTGTCCCATAGTAAGTCGAAAAGGTTTTTTCTCTCATTTTAAACTTTAGCCATTGAGCTACAGTGATCCCTCCTCCCTACGATTTTTAAAGATGGAGTTGTTTGAAAAAAAATTTCACATCTTGCAAAAGTAAAGCAAGAAAGAAAAGAAAATTTCTAGCTTCAAAATTCAATAAGTTTATACTTATGTGTCAAATAACTAGAATAATTCGCAGGTATAAATTTTTTAAGTTTATATTTCAAAAAATAAGAAATAAATTTAAGCTCTTGATTTTCTTGAATAGATGTAAGATTTTTCTCTTGATCAATCTTATTTGATTTAATAATTTTAATTGAAGCTGAGTTATTAAATTGCTCAGTTAGGAGATAAGCTCCCCCTTTATTACTGTATTTAATGATTCATATTCAAAGTATTTATTTTATTAGATAAATTACTATTTACTTAAACTCTTAATGACACTAACTCTAAAGCTAATTATTGCTATATTTTATGCAAAACCTTTGCTCTATTTGATCGCTATTTGACAGAGAGTTTTCTCTTGAACTAGGCTATTTTCTAGACAAAGAGTTGAGCGCGGCGACGGGACGAGGCGTTACAATTAGGCATCCAATTAGGGCGCAAATTGATGGTGAGACGTCTAACCTAAGACGCGGGCCGACATCCCCCTTCCAGGCATGGTTGAACTCTATCTGGACTGCCTTCAGACCCTAGCCGAGGACAAACTGCTTGGTTTACGATTAGGTTGACTAGTGAGTCAAAAATCAAGAAACAACATAGGTTTCAAGTACCTTGTGGGAATGTTGGTTGTACGTGAATTAGTGCATGTAAGCTCTAGTGAAAAGAACAATGAATACTGGGCAGGCAAAAGTACTTAAATAGTTTGACTATGTTGCCTATATCCATTGCAGGGTTCATGAATGAATTATGGTGTCTTGGTAGATGCTTTTGCTTTAGATGGCGTTGATTTCTCTATCTGTTGGTTGTCTGTATTGCAAGAATGAGAGATGGTGAACGACAAAATGACACCCATGCTAGTAGAGGATAGAAGCTTGGGTTAGTTCATGGCTTGGAAAGTCCTACGCTAGGATAAAGTTTGGGTATAAAAAGGATCTTTTTGTGCTGCAAGTAGAGTCTATATTTGTCGTGATTTGTAGATGGTTTCATTGCTTTGGCCATTAAAAATATTTATTGCTCTTGATTACTTTGACCATGTTAGCCAAGGAGTAATTAAGGCCTCGTCTAGGATAGTTGTAGTTGTTTAAAAGCTGCTATGAACTGCTGTAATGGAAGCTGATATTGTTATTGCTTGGATGTCATGTTGCCATACTGCTATGCATGACTCCATTTGTAGATGGCGACAGATAATCATCAAGTGATTGAACAATCGGCAAGTTTAGAAGTACTGGCGGTGCCGGAGGGACAGGGACAAACAATGAGTTCTATACGTTAATCTGTCCAAAGTAGCCATGCCAAATGGAGAAATGCTCATTCTAAAGTTGAACCATTGTAAATCATGTGTTTTTTTTTTTGCATTTTATCCGCTACCACTCAGCTCATATAAAGGCTTATTATCTCTTAGAAAATTATTAATACAAGCGCACACTGAATTCATAACACATTAGGGTCACTCAGCTAACCTCAAGTTTCACTAATCTATCGCCCTCATTGATTTAAAGTGATGGCAATGGTCATTAGCATAATGCTCATTCTTATGGTCAATGCTCTTTTAGGCTCAAATGTAATGCTCCTGAATAACTCAACTGCAATCCCTAAGCTTAAGATATAATTTTTAAACTATGTCAAGTGCAATTTCTGCATAATAGCATTCACTCCAAAATGCATCAAACCCTTACTCCAAACAAAAAACAAAAGAGTTTACTTATGCTAGCATGCTCAAAGAGAATCAGATTGCAAGCTCTTCTAAAATTTTCCCAATTGGCTCTATGAATAACAAATGTTGGTTTTCACTTGTAGTTTAAGCAAAAAAAATTCCTAGGTCTCTTAAAACTCACTTGTGTTCTGTTACATTGGGCTAAATGTCCTACTATTTGTAGGAGGCGGCAGAAATTATGCGCAGGTTAGGCAAAATTCAATCGAAGCCAATAACATTTCTTAGCTTAAATTGATCAAAGGACACTTTATCCCTTGCTCACGCAAATATTGATCTTCCCACTCCCACGCCAGGTGTTGTAACCACTTGCAAAGGACTTCACAGTTGCACGAAGGCAGGTGCCTCCGTGCTCCTTAGTGTAGGCTTTGATGGCACTTCTAGATGTGCAGCCTCTTGGGCATGCACGTGACCACTGTGTACTGGGCTGCTGCTCACACACAAGACCTACTCACATGGATATGCGCACATGTAGGTGGGCTAACATGGGGTTCACACGAGGTAGGGTGCAGTGTTGAGAGCAGCTCTCGCAAGGATCGGAGCATACCTTGAGGCAAAAGACTGAGGTCGTGGGTTGAACAGCAAGGGGGATGTCCTCCTGTGCATGGGCTAACAAGTTATTCTCTATATCCTTATTTTTGTAAATAAATTGCCCCCCTCCAGCAAATATGGCATGCAATGAACGCATGCTTCTATATCTATTATATTTGAACTTGGTCTTTTAGGCCGTTATGTTATTGAAGATTGTGCTAATTTGGCATTTTATGCTTATTTGTTTGAAGCTTGCCCATTTAAGCTATGAACTTTGGTAAATAACTTTCTTAATCTAATCAAGTTAACATAGATTTCTAAGTTAGTTCTTTTAAACATGTTGGGCTTAGCAGTGGAGCTTTATGAGTCGACCCTTGAGTTTTGTGAGTTGTTGTTCACTCAAGCATTTAGGCTTGTTGAACAATAAAATATATTGTCAAGTTTGGTAATTTAGAGTTGTTAAACTTGTAAGCATGCTAAATCGCTTGAAAAGGTTGGTGAACTAGCTAAAAAAGCTCAATTCTATGAATTTGTGAATCATCACATGACCTTTTAGGCTAACTAAACCGGTTGTAGTTTTAAGTTATTATACTTCTTAAACTATGAATTTATATCGATTTAGTTAGACTTACTAAGTGAGTTAAACAACTCAATCTCTTAAAATTTATGAGTTATTACCTGATCGGCCTTTTAGGTTTGTTAAACAAGTTAATATTTTGCCTTATTTATTAGATTTGTTATACACAAATTTAATACTGACTTGACCATTTAGGCTAATTAGGTCAATTAAAGAACTTGACCTCTTTAAGACTTGCAAGTTCAAATATAATTTGAAACATTGTGTATTACAAGAAAATATAAGCACCTTGTATTACAAGGGATAAAAAATTGCCCCCTTTATTACACATGTTTTGATATTGATGGATTTGAACTTGTTGAGCTGAAAATTTATATAGGTTTAGCTGATTAGGTTTTCTATATCAATTACAATATTTGGTCTCTTTAGAACTTGTATTTGGTATACTCCGAGTGCCATCTATAAGAAATATAAAGTCATTTTATATCATAGGAAATATAAAATTGTCCAGTGATTATAGAAATAAATGTTTCTTTGTTTAATAGAGACATGATCTTATGACTTTGGCGCTAATGACACGATATGCCCCCCATCATGTGCTTTTTTTATGACAGAGATCTTCCCTATATGAAAAATTAAAAGTTGTCATTGTTCGAGGCTAAGAGAGATATAGGTTCATTTTGGCATTTCAATCTTGTCTACATTTAACAAATCATTCAGAGTACATTGGCACTTTTTATAGATTTTAAAGTGTATTCTATTTTCACTGGCTGCCTTCAATACTTTCCTAATTTGTATAAAGACATGTACCTTTGTTATAAGCGACGAGCTTAATAAAATGATTAGCAAGATTGATTTCTTATCACAGTTATAGAATCTCCATTCCCATTTTAACGGTTCATGCTAGTTTATAATAGCAGTTTGTGATGCTTAGAGTACAATATTCAAGAATTTATAATATAAATTAGACATTGTCAAGGGAGAGAGACGCATCTATAAGATAGTCAAAATAAGAGATAAGAGAATCAAAGATTTGACTCATTAAATATATCAAAGATGATAAAAAATTCAGCTTAGAGATAAAAATATTCGACAAAGGTGAATGAATTATTTTATTAAGCTTTTTATTAAAAGTTGTGCTAATAAATTAATATGAGTGAATTTAATAATCATAAGAATATTAATTGTGAAAACATTCTTATCGATAAAATTTATTGGCTTACCAAGTTATTTAATGTAATTTTAAATACTAAGAAAATGTTTGATGAGTGAAAAAAAAATATTGTTGTACCTATTTATAAAAATAAAAGCGATGATGAAGATTGTGCTAATTATAGTGGAATCAAGTTAATGTACATACTTTAAAACATTGGAAAAGTAGAAATGATAATTTATCAAAATCAATTTGATTTTATGTCTAAGTAGATTTATCATAAAATTCAATTAAAATTAAATCAAGCTCTGGTCACCTCCCTTGTCCCGTCTCTTTGTATTCTCTGAGGCTTGTCAGCCTAACTTAATCTTTGGTTGAGCATGGCAACCCTATCATTCATCAGCAAGTTTCCTTCTCCGGCCGATAAAGTATTCCTCGATCGCTCCGTCTCCGCCTCTTCCACAGGAAGCTGACTTACTCCGTCTTTTTTTCCTTTCCCGCCGTCGAGGTCATCTCCTTCCGTAGTTTGTCTTCGCTGTGCGGTATCTATCCTCGTTTATGGATCTATGTAGTTTAATGAGGTTTTCTATCATATTAGTATTGGTGATGTTGTGCACATCTTCAAGTATTGTTTTTGATTTGTTGCTGGTGGATGCAGCATTTTTTATTAGCGTCCTGATAATAGTAGAAGACGCCATTGATTGAGCTTCAGACTTTTTTTGGCTTGGTACATGTTATTAAATGCCATAATTTACTAATTATTTCTTTATTTCGTTCTTGTTATGTGGTCGACTATTAGATTTTTAATGTTGAAGGGGTGTGTTTGTGATTTTGTTTAAAAATTTTTAATTAAATCTTGAAAACTCAGTTAATGGTCTGAATATGTTGAGAATAGACATGATGGTATCAAACACTTGTTCTGATTGTCTGTCATTCATTGAATTAATGGGCTTTTAGATCAATTTAGGTCTTGAGGTGGGTTGAGAAACTTTTGGGACATTTGCTTGCGTATCACCAAAACAGTTATAATTTATCTAACACCCAAAATTTAATAATAATAATAATTTTTTTAGGTCCTTTTAATCTCTTAAACATGTGAATAATATCAGTCAAATTTGAATTAGATTGCAAACAAAAGTTGAACCAATGATGCATGTGGTCTTGACAATGAGAGAATTATACAATATTTTCAAAATATGAATTTCCAAAGAGGTATTATAATTTTTATAATATGCAAGTATTGAATTTTAAATTTCATTATAATAATGATTGACATTTGACATTATATTTTGATTTTGCCTCCACTGAATTTTTTGGTTGTAACTTTGTAACTTTTGTGTTAAATTTTATTTAAATTTGTGATTTGTTTGAAATTCCCTCTATTAATGGAAACTTATCTTTAAGCTCCAAATATGTACGATTGTTATTAATTTATTATTGTTATGAATCAATATGATTTATAATGTATTCTGAATAGATTGTTGCCATCTCTAAGCTCCAAATGTCTATTTTGGTTTCCCTCTTTATATTTTTTTGATAAAACTCGAATTCCTTAGCCATCTTTATCTTATGAACCAAAGATATTTGAAGTGTCAACTTTTTTTTTGTATAGCATAGATTTCAATAGTGGAATGCTTGATAATGTCTGTACTATTATAGTAAAACTTTCATTTCATATTTTTTGTTTTGAATCTAGTAAGTTGGAAACCTTTAGATTTTAGGCTAATGCATCATGGTTCTTCTTTTGCTTTAGCATATCATTAGTATCTTTTGAAAAAATAAGTGGAGGGAGAGAGATAGCGTTACCCTTAAAACGAGCAGTTTTTCAATCACACGAGGAGAAAAATTGCAGTGAATATAATAAAAATGTTGATTAGTAGGCTTTCTGGTGTAATAGACGAGGCAGAAGTATGCCTGAAGCAAAAAAATATCTACTCTGGAATTACATGACAAGCACTTTATTTTTATTTATAAATAAATAATATCTGTAAAAGTAAATAAGAGTTTCTTAACTAAAATTCAACCCAATTCAAATTTATGGAAAATGAGAATAGTAATATGAGATTGTTTAGCTTGCAGATATTTTGTATTGTGTATTTAAACTTCCCTAAATATTGAGTTCATGACTTCACAAGTTTTTGAGGTGCTGAGTGGGACACAAGGCAGTATATCGAGTTTACGAGTTATTCCCAATTTTAAAGAGGAAGAAAAGACCTAAAGAATCATGGGAAGAAATCCTTAGAAAGGGTCTTTCCATTTGGAACTTAGGGAGGGGCTTCTTTTTTTTCGTGCACAATGAAAACAAAGGATTTTTGTAATCGATCGTACTTAATGGGACTGAGGCGTGGTGTTTTATTGTTTGTTTTGCCAGACACTTTTTTTAATACCAACACTTGTGTATTATTTTTGTTAGAAATGCTGTAAAAGACTAAACCTGCAAGCATTGCACACTAACGTATTGACATCAGTGCAATTTGCTTGTGATCCTTAATATGAATGTTGATCTTTCTGATTATATATCTTTGTCCTGGTTTTGTTAGAATTTGAATACAAAGAGAATCTATAAAGCTAAGAATCTTCTTTCATTTATCATTCATGCATTTCAGAATGATAACTAATATATCTTGTCATGATTTACCTATGCATATAGAGTGATGAAACTCAATTATATTAGAGATTGCTTATATGAAATCTTTTTGCATCATTCTATTTTGACAGCCTTAAATCTTATTTTATTACAAAAATATTAAATTGAGTTTAATATTTCAATCAAAGAAATGAAAGAATGGATTGCACGAAAAGATCGAGCTTGCAAGTGGAGTCTCCTTTTCAAGCGGAGATGCAAACGACTACCATTCTGCGTCAGGTCCTACTTACTAGAGTGGCGGAAACGGAGGGAGTCACCATCGAGGGTGACTGCTTTGGAGCGATACGGAGGCTCAAATGTCCTTGGGAGATACTCTCCATTCACGAGGCGGAGAGAGTTATGCTGATCACCTCGCTTTCTTACTAGATCTTCCTTGTATTATTTTTGTCCACCGATCCCTCGATGCGAAATGAGTGGCTGATTTTTGTGTGATGTATGCCCGTCATGGTAATTTTTCTTTTGTTAGGGGAGATGTGCTCCCCGGGAGACTTTTAAACCTCCTTGTTGAGGAGAGCGTGGAGTTTGATCCCGATTGATAATGTACTGATGCATTTATATATATATATATATATATATATATATATATACTTAGATTATGGCCAACTTCATGAAAAGATTGGAGCTTGCATGCTCTTATTATTTGAAGGATGAACATCTGGACCCGGACACCGATGGGTTCATCCTACTTCTGAAGATGCAATTGGAGTGCGGCGCTACCCAAATGGCGTTGAGCTGCTTTCGCTTAATGAAACTTTGGGAAAGCGAGCCCAATGAATCTACTTTTAGGATATTAATAAGTTGATTGGAGTCTAATAGAGGTAATCATACTTGCATTGATGATACAAGAGATGAAGATTTCTTGGCAAGACTTTGAAGAAGAACGAGATAGAATGAATGCTTATTTGTTGGTGCTTCTTAATTAAATCTTAATGTGTTGATTTGAAAAGAATCTCTATATGTAATATTTTGGGTGGTTTGGATTGAGATAAAACGGGTGTAAAGTAAAAATTTTCAAGTAAATTGAGATTACCAACGTTTAGCATGAAATAAAATGGGTGAAAATTTTTTGTATTGTAATTCAATTTTGTATTAGTATATATAGAAATGAGTTATTGAGTTGCTCTCGAATCGGGCTTAACTTGGGATTACGCAGAGCGAGCGATGGATTTGAACGAATCGTTTGAGCAGCCAAGCAATCTCGGGCGAACGAGCAGTCGAGCAGCCAGATGATCTCCGGCGAATGAACGATTCGTTTGAACAAATCCTTCGAATCGCTTGTTCAAACGAAACCTTAAAACAATTTTTAGGAATCATTTGAACTAATTGAACAAATTTTTGTTCGAATGAATACCCTAAAATAATAAAAAAAAGCTTAATCGATGTAGGGTCTGATTTGAGCCAAACTACTATAAATCTTACGTGTCTTTGTGTATGATTTTTTCCTTTAATTTTTATGATATTTCTATGATTTTTTTTATTTCGGTGTACACACAAATATAATCTTAAATCAGCTTATATTTCATAATATGTTTTCTATGTCTAAATATTTTTTGGTAGTGCTTATTTGGTTTAAAAAAAAGCCAACAACTTAGAATTAATTTGTAAAATATCAAAAATTAATTATCAATTGTTTATTAATATTTAAATAATTTTGACCTCAGATTGAAAATCTGACCTCACCATTACGTTCACCACCCCCAAATTAGCTAGGGGTGAAGTTTTGAACATATTTGGAAGTTATTGAAATTTTGATGAATATTTTAATATTATTTAAATACCTGAAAATTCGAATAATTAAATACTCGTCGGATCAAAAATTCGAGTACGCTATTATGTTCAGAAGCCCTCAATTAGCTTGGATTGATATTTTTAAAAATTTTGGAAAATAATTATTAAATTAAGTTTAATTAATTAAATTCATTAAATTAAATTAAATAAATTAATTACTAAATTAAATTAAACGGCGCCGTCCACAGAATTAACGTCGTACCCTATTTTCTAAAACCCGCCGTTCGTTCTGACGGATCTTCTGATCCATCCGATCGAAAGATCGGACGGTCAGAAGATCATCTCTCCCGAATCGCAAGCGGAGAGCTGCGCGTGTCCCGTATTAGGGCACGTAGCGTCTTCTTCGCCGCGTGTCCTCAAATGACCACTCCCACCGCCGATAATCAGTATTTCGAACCCTATTTAAGTCTTCAATTGTTTCCCTCGTCGATTTTCACATGAGTAGACCCTAAAAAGACCAAAGAAATCCCGCATCGATCGACCTGTTTCAAACTTTCGCATTAAGGTAATTCTTTCCTTCCTAGTTCTAAATCATTTCATTATATTGGAGATTATGGATTCGTTTTAAGACGCAATCGATCGAAAGCTTCGATTTTGCCCGAAACCCTAGCGCCAGTCGTCTCGAACAGGAAGACGAAGAGACGACCTGTTCAGCTTGAACCGAGTTGCGCAGACCAGTTCGTTTCAAAAAATGAACCGGTCATAATCCTGGGTGCCACGTAAGCCGACAACGGGTCTACCCGTCTTGTTGTCGGACTCATGTTTTGTCACGTGTCGTCTACATGGGGACATGATCCCGCACAGCAGTACCCGTGGGACCCACTGGTCAGCAAGCAGCCAACCATATCACGCCATGTTGCGCATGTGGGCCCCATTCCTGCCGCCGAGAAGACTTCGGGTCCCACTTGCTGCAAAAGTAATAATTAGATAAATATACTTAAATCTGTGAAAATTTTATATATAGAAATATGCAAATTTAATAATATATATACATATATCTATATATTATTAATATAGAAAATTAAATAGGATAAGAAATTTATCATAAAACAAGCAAAATAATTTGAAATATGGATTAATAGTTATATTAGGAATACACATATAAATTAAAATAAGAATTTTGAAGATCTTTGAATTACAAAATACAAATCTAAATATAACAAATAAAATAATTAAATGAAATAAAAACAGTAAAATAAAAGTAATAGATAAACAAATATATTAATAAATAACATAACTAACATCTAACTATTAATAAATAAAAATCAGAAAAAATATAATCTTATATTAGATTAATAATAACATTAACATATAAAATAAGCATTTAAATAATACACATATGTATATATATAAATATGCTTAAATAACAAAAAAAAAATATTAAAATAAGATAAAATAAAATAATTAAATAACAGAAAATTTTTATAAACAGAATAATAATAATAATTATACAGAAATTAATATATACATATATAAATAGATAAATAGATAAATAAATATATAATTTATAATTAAATATTAAATTGATTTAATTAAACATCTAATAAGATATTGATTATTTAGAAAATATAATATTAGATTTGTAAATAAATAAAATCAGAAAATAAATATTTCATTTAAAAGTAATGAATTAATTAAAACAGAATAATTAAATTTATTATAATACAATAAAATCCTAAAAATTTTAAAAATCCATAACTTATAAAATATACATCCAAATAGTATAATTAAATACATTAAATTTATCAGCAAAAATCAAGGATTATTTTAGTGCCATCTAAATTTCAGTAAGATTAATATTTTGTAAAGTGATAATATCAAATAAATCAAAATAGGTTACAAATAATAAATCAATCATAACTTTTAATCCATCAACCCAAACATACCAAATATGGGTCTTAAAATACTTAGAAAAACCTAAGGAATATTTTAAAAGTATTAATTTTGCTGTTTGGATTAAAATTAAACTAATCACAATTAGGACCTAACCCTAATTAATCCTTTAACCCTAGAAACTTCAAATAGCCAAAAGTTAACCAATTTAACTCCAAATTAAGTGATCCAAATATCCATTTAGATCAAAAAATCTTAAATTTCAATAAACTGCAAAAATATTTACGATCCAACGGTTAGATCTCTTAATCAATCTTAATTACTCTAAAACTTGATTAGTGAATATTAACAAATCTAATAATCCAAATTAAGTGATTTCAGTTTTAAATGACTCATAAAGTAAATAAGAACCTAAATATATAATTAGATTGATAATTTTGTGACTAAATTCACTAATCACTCACTAATCACATTTAACCCTAATTATTAACCCTAGAAATTAGATTAGCTATAACTCAGCCAATTCATATCATAATTGAATAATTTCAGGTTCTATGAAAACTTTAAAACATAATCTACAATAAACTAATATAAATTTTATATTTTATTAAGGAAAAAAATTACTAAAATGCCCTTATAAGGTCAAATTCCTAATTTGACCTTACAAGGCATAATAATTATATAAATTAATAAAAATAATTCAAATAAATCAAAATAATCATTTTATAACATAATACTTCAAATTATGACAAAAATATAATAAATTTCATTATCTTGGCAGATCAAAGAAATTGAATTGATTGATTTTTGAATCAGAACAAGTCAGGTACGCAAATTTACTTATAAGTCTTATTTCAGTATTCTTATTTGAGCAATTTTTCATTTGAGTATTAATTGCACTGCTTACCGCATTTTAATCTGCAAAAGATTTATATCAAAAAGCATGTAACAAAATATATATATATATATATATATATATATATATATATATATTGTGGTGTATGTCTTTGGAGGGTGGAACGCAACACTGTGAATCTGTACAGATTGGGCCAGCTAGCATCCCCTGGGAGTTATATGGAGGGATTTAGCCTCTTGTAGGAAGTAGGCAAATCCAGAGGAAAGACACACCATCAGTTCCTATTTTGTGTAAGCTACCGACGGGTGGCGAGATAAGCTTCCTACAAATTATGCCTATGGGTTTACCTATTTGGGCTCAGGGGTCTTCGGACTCGACTTATTATTACAAATGCTTTTGATAAAATTTATTTCATATATGTTGATTTTCACAGCTATTTTGTAGGGCAGAAATTGAATTTGGAAATTGCTTACTTTATATGCAGTTTTTCAGTTATTTTCATATTTGATTCATACCTATTATAGGATGCTATATTTATTCTTATAAGAATAATTTGGGTACTCCTATCTGACTGGTAAACTGAATTTTTTTCAGGTTTTGATAATTAAAAAGCTTTAAAAATCTGCCAAATTAATAAAAGAAAAGAAGAGAAGAGAGATGTGAGATATGAGCAGTGGATAAATTTTTTTATTGTAAATATTTAAACTATTGTAAATTCATATGTATATGGCTCTTAATTTAAATATGGATATTCATGTATTTTATTTTCTTTATTTTCATAAATGAATATTTCCAGTTGTATGAATCATTCTTTAGAGACTCTCGAACTTCGGTCCCTGGTCGCCACATAATTTAAAAGTTTACGCAAGTTTGTTTTAACAATGGAGACTTATAATTGAATATAAGAATCTGATAACTTGATTAAGTAGATGATATTTAATCTAAACCTGAAATTGCCATCAATAGCACACTAATAATATATTGATTTGTCATTGACCCTTGAATTGACATTTGGTCTTAATGGTAGAAAGATTATGGGTTAAATCCTAATTTATCTTGATTAAGATCTAAATCTTAATCATCTAAATCAAGTAACTTGATTGAAAGATAATTCAATCACCATTATTCTAATAATGCATATGATTTGATATTGATCTTAAATTATCAAATTATAAATGCTAAGGTTAATATTAAATCTGTGTGATTGAATCATCTGAATCCAAATTTTAGTTCTTTGATTTTCTTTTATATAAGACTATTAGCATAAGATAGATAATAAAATGTAATGATTTATGAAATGATCTAACTCTAATAATATCCTTGATTTTATCTCATGATTGTAGAATATAAAAGGGTCAGGTGAATATTAATCATCTGATCTGATCACTTCAATTCAAAACTAATAAGTAAACTTTGATATCAAGGGTCTTGCTTAGGATCGTTCTTGAAATATTTAAAGACCTTAATTATTGATATCTTGAGGTAGGAAGAGTTTTTGTAACTTATTGAGATAGAAATTTAGATGATCATTCATAACTTTAAAAGTTGCCTTGTGATAGGAATCACCTAAAGTACCTAAAATGAGATTTATTCATTGTGGTAGCAACCTACATTGAGTGATCTTTTGATCATATCCTTGGAGCTTTGTGTAGGACTCACTTATTTAGAGTGAGGAGTAATAGCTTTGATAAGTCATTGTTGATTAAATAGAATTATCTGAACTCAAATTATTGGTTGGGTATAGTAGATTATACCCATAGTACTCGATTATTTCAGTAATATCTAGGATTGGTTGATTCACTCTAATATGGACTTATGACCAAGTGCTATCTCGAGGGATTAGACGAATATAGTCCCGTTAGGGTAAATCCTCCAAGACTAAAAGTGTTACAATTAGTGAACAAGATCTTTAGTTTGAGATGTAAACTGCGACCGATTTCCGCCTCCTATCGTAGTGTGCTTCGATAAGTGTAGTTTAAGCAAACTAAGTATCTCAAGTCACTTTGCGTAGGACACTAAGTATGCTTGTAATTGGGATATTTAACGGCTTAACTTGAGATGTAAACTGTGACCGGATTCCGCCTCCTATCGTAGTGCGCTTCGATAAGTACAGTTTTAAACAAGCTAATGGTTAAATCTACCTTTCTTGCAAATATGCTAAATATGTGTATACAATCATCCCAGATAATGATTTTTTCTAAGTAAACTCTTAACTTTAACCATTTATCGAACCATAATATAGGAGTCAAAATCCTTCATTTTTATAGGATTTTGCACAATGGAGACCTTGAATTTATTATCAGATTTCAAAGCATTTTCTGGATTTCTGGATTTACCTCATGTAGCTTAGAAGCATGAGCATAATCATAAGCATGATGTTGAGTATCAGTAATGATGTATGAGTATCAGTGATGATTTATGAGTTACAGAATATTGCATACATTGACTGAGGAATTTTAGAATGCATCGGCATCACCGTTCCCAACTGGATGTATGTATACATTGGACCGTACGACTCATAGTAGTTTAGTAATATTTTGGTTATATATCAGTAGCATACAATATTGTGGTATATTCAGCTGCACAGTTTCAGTGATATACAACATAATTTTACAGATCATTACTCAATTTTAGATCCATTACTGTTTTTGGTTTACTTTCAGTTTACAGTTCAGTTTTACTTTACTTTATTTTAGTTCGTATAGTTTTATTTAATTTTATACTTTCAGTTACATTTACAGTTTTTCTACAGATTTACTTATATTATGTAAATGTTAAATGAATAACTATAACTGTTTAAATTAGTTTCGATGTGTTAGACTTATTGTCTAACACGATGTACTTTTGGGATCCGACAATTTGCTAGCTCTTGAGTAGTATATTGAGCCAGGTTAGGAGGGCACCCAGGAGATCCAGGAGGAGCTTGTGGAGCACTAGTGGACTCTTCTTTAGCCTTATTTTCTGCTTAATTTTATTTCAGTTTTGTACTTAGCCTTTATTCTGTATTTCTGTAAATCGGTTGTAATAATTCTGGATATATTTTCTTTTCTTTTCTAAGAAGAATATTTTATGCAGCTTCTTTGATGAATACTTCTGGGTGTTTGCTTTAGCTTCTGCACTCTGTTTATATATTACTTATCCTTGGTATTGTGATGTGATCAATATATTAAAAATACTGATATCTCATATATATATATATATATTGGATTCTTCATGTGTTTTACATCTAATGTATGTATTAGTCTAATACTTAGGATAATGATATTACTCTTATCTTAAATATTAGCTCTCAACCCTCCGTAAGGTTGAGTTAGCAGCCTTTCAAATGAGTTTGGTTTCATGCTATCCGGGGAGACGGGTTATTCCTCCCCGAGTGGCGCACCGTTTCGTCGCCGAACTTAATTATGACTATATTGTTTGCGCACGGCAACGGGGCGTGGCGCTATATCTTGAGACTATATATTGAGATGTAAAACCTAGTTTTGAACCATTTCTTTTTGATAATATAATCCAATGTTATGTTTAAATTTCTAAATAAATAATTAGAGACCCAATGGATGAATTTAGGTTCGATAAAGATCTTATTAATTAAGCTTATTGAGATGATTTTAAAATACTTTTTCCTATAGTTACTCAACTTATACTTAGGCATAATATATATAGATATATACATATAAATGATGATATAATTTAATTAAACCATAAAGAACATATTAATGATAGTTGTATCCTAAACATGTAAAATTTTCAAATAATCAATGATGAGTAGTTAGTTAAGGGAGACATAAGATGTGGTATTACTAGGAGTTTTTATTAGGTATATAAAAATTTAGTCAATATACTATTATCATTAATATGAGATTAATCAATTTAACTGTGTTGTTGTTATTATAGTCTTGTATATAAACCAAATTATTAGTGAAAATTGTGATGATTGTATGAACTGTATTTTAAATGTTTTTTCTTGTAAAAAAACATTTGACATAATCAACTCCATACAAGTGTTGAGGTGAAAACTTAAAATTTGAGAAATGTGTTAAGATGTTTTGAAGAAGTATGCAATTGACTTAATTGCCTTTGGTGTACAAATACATTGAGTTTAAGAAGATGATTATTTAAATTATAATCATGTGCATAGATAATTCATTTACGATAATTGTATATTTAAATTAGATGGCTTATTGTGCTTTAATTGAGCATAATATAGAAGCTCATTTTCAAGATTTTTCGAATTATTATATTATTATTTATGTTTAATTAAGGATAGTATCATAATAATGATTAAGTATTGTATCAACTTATTTAGTAATTAATATTAATTCCCCATTCACTTTTCTAATTTTTTTGATTAAATGATTTAGGAGATAATTAACCTAATAAAGCTATTTAATTTAACTTTTAACTAATTTGCTTTGTTATTTTAATTAGGAATTAAATCCAAAATTTGATTTAAATGAAAAAAAGGTATTCATATAGATTCTTTTATGAGTTTTGCTCTCCTATATAACTTATAAAAAATATGAATAATTAAGATTTAGAGTTTAAGTATAATAAAAAATTATTATTAAATTCATTTTTACTTATGTTCTAAATTTTAGTCATTAATAATTTTTGGAAGATATTTAAGAGTAAGTAATATTTTTTTATTTTATTAATGTATTAAAACAAAAATTATAGAATTGAAAAGGGCTAAGATTGCTTAAGCCTAATAATCACCCAACTTAAAACCCTAGTCAAGTGCTGATCACCAACTTCGATTTGAAGTGCATCTCTCTCCAATTGTAACGATCAGCCATGGGGAGGAAAGCCGAGAAGGAGGTGAAAGAGGCCACCGATCCGGAGTCGGAGGAGAAGAAGAGGCTAAGATCCATGGCCGTTTCGAAAAAAATTCTCCGCCGATCGCCCGCTAATGCCTTCGCACCTCTCGAGCCCTCCCAGGCAGTCGTCAAACTTCAGGGTCGCGACATTGTGAAGCGAGGCCAACGAAAAAGCCGTTATCTCTTCTTGTTTCCGGGCCTCATAGCCCCACTTTCTGGCGGAAAGATTGGCGACCTCGCGAACCTCGCTTCCAAGAACCCTGTACTCTACCTTGAGTTCCCTCAGGTAGTTGCTTGTATCAGCTCTGTAATCTCCATTTTTCCTATTTCTCTGGTGTTCCTGGCGACATTTTAAACTCTTTTTGTTTCCGTAAGGGTCGGACCAAGCTATTTGGAACTCATGTTTATCCAAAGAACAAGTACCTTACGCTTCAGTTTACAAAGTCTGCTAAAGGGGTGATGTGCGAGGATGTTTTCGAGAGCATGGTAATTACTCCTGATTTCTGCTTTATTATTATTTTTATTCTCTGTTTTGTATGGCTGGTGCTTGTTTAGGAAGAGTTTAAAGGGTAACGATGGAGAAATTATTCTGTGCTTCTTTTCGCCAGCTATTTGTGGGTAACTGGGAATACTTGAGTGTTTTGGTTCGATTTATGCATCTCCAACTATATGTTGATAACTGAGTGCAGCAGAGGATAATGAGAACTTTAGAATGCATTGCAGTACACTGAACTATACTTACGTTGCATTTGTGAGTGTACTGGTTATACTGAAATACACTCGAGTGTACCATCTTGTAGCCTTTATATACACTTAGGGGTTGTTTGGCTGCACAAGATCTAAAGATTTAAGTAAATCTCAAGTCTCATAATTCTTTATCTTGTCAAACAGGATTTATCTCCTATCAGAGGCTGGCAATAAAGTAAATCACATAAATTCTCAAATTACCTTAAGACTTGGACTTAGTAAATCCACTTCTACCTTTTATTTGACTACAAATTGATTTATAGCTGCATCGCCCGTGGGGAAGAGGAGCTCGCAACATCATCTTTTTCTGGGAGTGTTGATCTTGAGGTCCTATAAAAGTTTTGGTAAACCAAAGAGGAGAGGAAGAAAGCTGCAAGTTTTTCTTATATAAATGCTAATAATAGTTAAATATTAGCTATTAAATATTAAATATATTATTTTATTACTATTATAAATAAGATCTAGATTATTATTAATGATAATTTTATGTTTATTTGAGTTTTAATATACAGTGTTAATAAATTATTTTGTAGTATAAATCATAGATATATATTATATTATATTTTAATTATTATTATTATGTTATAGTATATATTTTATTATTAATACAAATTTATATAAATTAATATTATTAATTAGATTTTTTTATTAATATTTTCATTAATAATAATTAATTCAGAGGATTACTTCCTTATAAATTAACATATAAACAATATTTTAAGATTTAGCATGTACTATATCCTATACCAAATTATTTTCAAAATTTGGCATTGCCAAGATTTACTAATTTGAATCTAAGGGCTTATTAAATCGCACTTGACGCAAACCCTCATACCTGGCAAACAGCCTCTTAGTGTACTAGAGTGCACTTGAGTGCATTTTGCAGGTAGCTGTACATACATAAACTTTTGTTGTATTGGAATGTTCATTTTCTAATTTTTTTAAAAATGGAATAATACAATGTGATCAATAATAGTTGATGCATAAATTTTTCCTATGCACATCCTATTGGAATACTTGATTTGATTTAGTTAAAATATACATGTTTTTTAAACTAACTGTGCTAGCTATTAGTCACTTGGTAGGAGTGCTTTGAGATTTTATTTGATTTTCCACCTCAAAAAGTTGGCTATTCCATAGTAACTTTGAGATCATTTGCATTTTGACACAAGTTACTACTCTACTTGTGCTTCTATTATCTCTTTGATATATGATCTCAATTTATTCGTAACTCATTTTAGTGACCTCATGATTATTTTATGGTGAACTATTATTTGTCTAGAGCCCAACTCACGTACTTCTTTGTGATCTGAATTTTCTTAAACATTACAAAAAATATTATAGAAAATGATAAACATGATACAGAATATAATGCCTAAGCTTGTATTATACTTGAATGAACTTTTGCAAAGATTTGATGCATCGCTATTTCTGTTCTTAGAGTCAACATTTGGAGTTGGATGGCTCCTGGAAGTTTATTTTTCATTTAATTGTGTATCATACAAGTAGTCAAGAAGAGTAGTTGTTCATTTGGCTTTTGTACATTATTGCAGTCATTCTTGTCCATTTAGGTAATGTAACTGCATTCTAGTAGATTGTCTTTTCTGAGGCATGGTGGATTGGGCGAAAGGAGGAAAATCCTGAGGAATGCCAGCTTGAGTTTCCCAATGACTTGAAGGAGGTGTGCTTGGTTAACTATTTTTTTGTTTTGTATTACTTTATTTGTTTATATAATACTGCTGCATCAGGGGAAGGATTCTGACTATGACTTCAAAGGTGGTGCTGGGGCAATCCATGAAGAAGGATCCGGTGGTCAAAAAAGCATAAAGGAATATTTGGAACTGCCTTCTTCTGACAATGAATTTGAGCACGATGACTTTGATGAATTTTGTACTGGCATTGACAATGAAATAAAGAAGATAACTGAAACAACTCCTCTTCGACAGTCTGCAAGGACATCTGGAAAGACATCAAAGTATGGAAATGCTTTCAGTTTTATGCACATTATTTTTGTAATGCATTACTCATTTTTAGTCAGACATATTTGCCCCATCTTTTTATTAAATTCCATCATCATCATCATCTTGACTTTTTTAAAACAATAATCTGGATTTTCTTTATTGATATACAAGTATTTATGTTTTGGGCTGAGTTAAATGTTAGCTTTGCTCTATTTGAAGTATTTATTCACCATTTAGACAACTCAATGTTGGTTACCTTTCATTGTTGGGGTTGGCCACTTAAACCTCTTACAATCAAATGTAAATATGTAATTTCCGAATTTCCTTAAAACAATGGTAGATTTTTATTATTTATTTTTATTATTTGGTGTTTCTTAGTTTTAATTATTTTGTTAGGATTGACGTTAAATTTGTATTTGCTCAGTTTTATTAGATTAATATGTAGGCTGCACATAGTAATGTAGTTGAAGTGGTGTCATGACAATATATTTTGTTGTTATTGTTTAGATAAAATGATCTAATAAACTTATAGATTAATTTATTTTTCCTTGCCTTTTGCAATTACTTGTTTGATTATAACATATATCCATGTTCGAAGAAATAAAAGGACAATATTGTGGAAAACCTGAGATGCCAAAATGCATGAAATTGGGCTTATATATAGGCAAGAGCATATGCAGAAAAATTAATGAGAGAAAAGTAATGTATATACAACAAATTGTTTCATAATATTAACAACCGTATATTGTACAACTAATGGTTAAGAGGGTGATCCACTTGCTTCAAACACTAGATTGCTAGTTAATTTTTATTTGAATTTACCAATAGATAAAAATTTTGTTGTTTGAAGGGAAGCACAGCTGGTACCTCAAACAAAATTTAATGACTAAAACTCAAACAATTTGCAATTAGAAGGGTATTACAAGGCGACAGGTAAGAGATATCTAATTTGTTAACACAATGAGGTTAATAGTTTGCGGCAAAGGGTTTCTGGAATTAGCAGAACACCCAATGCTTACGCATTTGAGCGTGCCCAAGCGCTAAAGGCAGTGAACATATCCGGTGCAAGGATTACATATATAAATCGAGAAATTGTTCAAATTTTTTAGACGAGAGACTCTTTGTACAAAGCAACTTTGCTTGCGAACATGACTAACTTTTGTTCTGATAGAAAAAATTTGTGATTTCGGGTCATTTTTCGATGAGTTTTCACGATTTTCACCTCAATTTTTGTTATTTTTCCATGTTTCTTTAATCAGTGGGGAGTATATCAAGTTTTGAGGGGTTTTTGTAGAAAATTGTCTTGTGGAAATTTAGGGCCCTGGATCTGATGAGATCTAAAATTTTTCTTTTTTTTTTTGCGCTTTTTTATGCTAGTTTGTTTCAGTACTGCTGGTTGATTTGTGGGTTTTCTTTTTTTGTTATTGTTTTTCTCTTTTGATGCATGGATTTTCAATTTTTGCTGATTGATGGCTTTGGGAATGATTTGTTGTGTTATCGTGTTGGTAAATAATTTGGATGCTGGTATAAATGATAATCCAACTCTGCCTATCACTACTTGATCGCTCTGACCCCCACTGTGCTCGTCGAACACCTTTGGTTGATCTTAGGTCTTTTATTGAAGCGTTAACTAATTCGACCAGAGGTTCCTCGTTACCCATTATTGGTATCAAACCCATTGTTGTGTATAGAGGTAGGCCAACTCTTTGGCTTACTGATGAGGAAATCAACATGCTTGCCAAACCTTTTGATTTCACTCTTGTTGGAAAGTTCCCTAATGACAAACCAAGAGTGGAAGAGATTTGTAAATTTTTCAATGATCTGGGTCTCCTTGGTGATTTCAGCATATGATTGTTGGGTGGGTATATCTTGGTTAAGATGCATTATGAAGTTGACTACATGAGATTGCTTTCTTGAGGGATTTATTAAGTTAAATGATTCCAGATAAAATTCCTTAAATGAACCCAAGCTTTTGATCCACTCACTGAACCTCCTATCGTGCCTGTCTTGATAAATTTTTCCTTCCTGATGATGTACTTAATTGCTTATTCCATTCTATTTTCTGTGTTCCTTTTATGGTAAACCACTTAAGGTGGATAATTCCCTTGCTAATCTATCAAGACCTTGTATTGCCAGCGTGCTTGTTGAAATGGATATTTCCATGAGTTTTGAAAAAATATTTGGATAGGCAACGATGGGAACAACTATATGCAAGGAGGTGGAGTTTGAATTCATACCTTATTATTGCTCCCACTATTGTGCTAATGGGCATGTGGTGGATCAATACTTTCGAAGGAACCCTGAACTAAGAAATAATAATACTTGAAATGCTAGTAACATTATTGACAATAATAAGAGCACTGAAGGCATTTGACAAGAATAAACTTGAAGGATTTATGTTCCACATTACATTTTGAGACTAGTAATAAATGATCCTACCCCTCCTAATATTGGTAATGACCTTGTGATAACCCCTGAACCTTTAAGGGATAAATTTAATGTATTATTCCCCTGATCATATTCTTGAACCTCCCAATGCAAATTATGTTCAAAATGCTGATCCTGAACTTCTAAGAGAGTGCATGAGTACTGTATTTTGCGATTCTAGTAATCTTATTTCTTTGACTAATGATACTAATCTCTCTCCTCTGGAAAACATCAACACTGATTGTTATATCTCTGAACAGATTGATGGTCCTTTGGCTAACCCTTTACAACCCAATATTCTTTCTACTGACACAACTACTTGATGTAATCTTAACATTGCGGAGGCCTCATTTTCTCCCAGTAGTCTGATTCTTAATAATCCCATTGAGGACTATCTTGTTGATGCCATCGGTATCAATAACATTGGTACCAATAACATCACGTGTGAAGATTTTTATGACCCCATTGATTCTTATAATGAATTATGCTCCCACTTGAACTACATGGTTAGAAAGAATTCTTATGATGCCTTAATTAGAATGATTGAAGATGATTTCACCCTTGTTACTTATAAAAAGAGGGAAAATAATAATAATGGTAGAATGACTAGATCAATGACTAGGTCTAACTCTTCTCTTCCCAATGATTAAATTCCTTATTTGGAGCTCGTTTCATTTATAACAAGAATATTGACTTCTTGATTATTTAAAACATTTTACCAAAAGTATTAACATAGAATTTTATAAATGTTTTCTTGGCTTTGCGTGTGCTTGCTTTAATCTTAACAATAAGATTTGGTGCTTTTAGGAGGGGTGGGATTGCATGATTTTTGATGACAAAGAGCAATGTATTACCCTCTCAGTCAGTTATTTATTCCTTAGATCCACTTGTATATTTATTTATGCCAGTTGTTCTAACGTCAAATGTAGACATTTTTGGAATAATATTAGGCATATTATGCCCATAAAACCAAAGCTTGGCTCATTGGAGGTGACTTCAAAACCATTCTTCAGAGAAATAGGGGGTAAGGATCCTAATTCAAGTATGATAGATAAATTTGTAAATTGCCTTTTGGATTGTGAACTTATTGATGTCGGGTTTACGGGAACGCCTTTTACTTGGTCTAATAGTTAGAAATGGGAAAGACATAATCGTATCCTATGGTCTACCAACTGACTAACTCCTTTGTCACTTCTAAAGTTTTTCATTTGATTAGAGTGGGATCTGATCATTCTCCTTTTTATTTCAGTGTCTATGACTGACTCCCATTTTCCTCCTAGCTTTAAATTTCAAAACATGTGAATGGGCCATAATAGATTTCTTGATGTGGTTCGGGACAATCGGTATATTCCCATCTCTGGTAGTCCCTTTTTCATTCTTTGGCAAAAATAAAAAATTACTCCAAAGGTCCTTAGCTAGTGGAATAAGCATGTGCATGGGGTATATATCATTTTAAACTCGATATAGCTAAAGCTTATGACATGGTTAGTTGGGGTTTTATCAGCAAAGTATTGGATTTGCTTGGGTTCTCCAGACATTTTATCTATATCATTAGTAATTGCCTCAATAATTGTTGGTACTCTATTATTGTCAGACACCAAGGTTGGTTTTCTTAATATCAAAGGGATCTTGGTCAGGGGGATCCTCTCTCACATTCCCTTTTCATTTTGGGTGCTGCTTATCTTTCTAGAAAGTTTAACTAATTGTTTGAAAACTTCCCTTCTATGTATTATATTGCCAAAGCTAATATTAGGATCTCGCATCTTGCCTTTGTTGATGATCTGTTGCTCTTTATCAATGGGGCATCCTCATCGTTGGGAAGACTCAAAAATTTGTTTCACCACTTTGAAAAAGTCTCGGGTTTAAGTATAAACTACGCCAAGTTGTTTTACTGCCTCCAAAAAGCAAATTACTAGTAACTTTTGTAGAATTTCTAGTGTTGTGTTTTTTTCAAACAAATTTTTTTATTATGTATATTGGTATTCCTTTATTTAAGGGTGCTAGTAAAATTCATTATTATGATGATTTAATTCATAAAATGAATTCCAAATTTATGGGCTAGGAGCATAAAATTCTTTTACCTTGTAGTAGCTTGATTCTTCATAAAAGTAGTATGTTGTATATTCCTCTTCACCTCCTTCAAATTCTCAATCCTCCCAAGGATGCTAGACTAGAAAAATATTTTTTAATAGATTTCGTTGGAGTTTTAAAGTTAATTCAAAGAAGATCTATTGGTGCAAATGGTCCAAGATTTGCTACCCGACAGATGAAGGTGGCCTTGATTTTCGTAAGTTAAAGGATATTATCAACACTTTCATTGTGAAACTTTGGTGGAGGTTTCGGTTGGATTTTAGCCTTTGGGCTTGTTTCATTAAGGATAAGTACTGTAAAGGTGCTCATTCCCTTTGTGTTAACCCTAGGTTCTTCGATTCTTAGTGTTGAAGCATATTAATACTCTTAAAATGCTTATTGAGCGTCATATGGCATTGAGGATTGGTATGGGAAAGTTTTTTTGTACGATTGTTGATTTGGGGACGAAAATTTGGCTACTCGTTTCCCTCTCCATCACCATACTTTCTGCAAAGTGGCCGAGTTTTACTCTAATGATCAGTGAAACATTAGTAAACTTTGAGAGTCTCTTAATGGTAATTTTAATGTTGGTGAAATTGTTTCTATTACTTACAATACTAATCAGCCTGATGTTCATGTTTGGAAAGGGAAAGGCCTAGCACGTTTTGTGTTTAAACGTACTTATAATCAGTTCTGGGATACAACTCATTTTCCAATGGGTTCTATTATCTGGCATAAAGCTCTTTGTCCCTTTATTTTTTTTTTCTTTTGGAGAACTTTGCTTCTGTGGCTTCCTACTGATGAAAGTTTGTGCAATAAAGGCATCAACATTATTTCTAAATGCTACTATTGTGGTTTGTCCTATGAAACTATTGATCATAGTTTCACTGGTGGGGATAGGGCCAAGGAAGTTTAACAATTTTTTGCCAAACTTTTCAGATTTCTTTAAAATAAATCTAAAGCTTATATTTTGGCCTGGTTGTTCTCTGATGATTTTGTGAAAGTTGGGCACTTTAGGATTCTCCTCCTTTTCCTTATTATATGACATATATGGAAAGAACGAAACAACTGCAAGCATAGAAATTTTCACTTTAATTCTAATTGAGTTGTATGAAAAATTGTTAGTTATTTGAATAATGCTATTAGCTCCGGTATTATTAATGCTAAGTATTTTATTGGACATGTGTGCTGTAAGCATTTCTTTAAAATAAAGCACGGTCTTAAAAACCCTATAAATTGTTTTGTGCACTGGTTGAAGCCTTCTATTGAGTTTTATAACTTGAATGTTGTTAGTAGTTCTAAAATGGATGGTTCTGCGGCTGGTTGTGGTCTCATCCGAGTTCATTACTTGAAGAACAATGCTTGCCTTTGCTCTCAAAATCTCTGCAATCTCTTCTCTCATTGCTAAGATTGCTCTTCTCAAGAGGCTCACTCAATGCAAGAGTAATAGAATTTATAATATTTGGAGTGAATGTGATGGGCTTGGTCTTATTTATCTAATCAAGTCTATTAATTGTGGTGATTGGAATATTTGTTATTTGCTTCAAAATCTAAATATGAATTTTAATAATTTCTATTATTTTATTAGCCATATATGGAGGGAAGGTATGCGGTTGCTGATTGGTTAGGTAATTTGGGTATTTATAATTAAGGTTTAATTACATTTTATTAGGGTGACCTTCCTCAACCTCTAAAGGGTATTTGTATGCTCGACCGTCTTCAATTTTTTTATATAAGATTATGATGTCAATTATGGTAGTTTTGATTGATCTCTTATGCTTGTGCCAGATGTGGGGAAGGGTTTTGATCCTAGCATTTGCAAGTTGTGAAGGCTTCCTTGTGTTGCTGGGTCTCGACTTTTGTTGTATATCAGTGGCCGCCCTAGCAAGGCTGCTAACTTCTGTCATCTGCTTCTCAAAAGCTCCCACACATTCTCCCCCTCCACCTTTTTTTTAGCATTAATTCCTTGGTTAGTCGTTGTAGAGTGCAGGTCTTCAGATGCTATGGTATTGATTGGAAGATAAAGCTTTTGTTATGGTTGATGCTCCACGAGACTTATTATCCGGATGAAGGGATCTTGAAACTCATGTGCTCAATCTCTTGGTTGTTGGTCACATTTAGATGTTTTGGTATATATTGCTCTTTAATTTTGTAGTTGGCATTGTGTCTGCTTTCTTTTTTTTTTGGCTTGTTAACTTTTGGGCTATATCTTGGGTTGGCCTTTTTGGACTTGGTTGTTTTTTTGGCTTTTGCATTTATTCTCTTTTTTATTTTATTTTGTACACAACCAAGCTCTCGTGTTGTACTTGATTTTCATATCAATAAAATTTGCAGTTTTTATAAAAAATAAATAAAAATTAAAAATTTTCCCATTGGGCTGGGTTGTTACTGCAATTTTTGGGTCATTATTTTATGTATATTTTTTATTAAAGATTATTACACAACACCCACATTTTCTAATAGTCACTTTCTAAATTATTAAAACAAATATAATGAAGTTTAGTGGGTCCAAAGCAAGAATAAATTCATATTTTTGTATTTTTAATTTTAGAAGTATGTTATGGGACAACAAAACTTTTTTATAAATATGTAACATTTCAATTATTATAGAATTTATGATCTCATAATGATTCAACTCCGGTCAAAATTTAGAACCTTGAACCTCTCACTCTAGCAGTTTAAAGACCAAATACAGGTTCAATTTTTAGAATATTGCTTTATATTTTATTTTCTTAGATTGTTAAAGTTCAAATGGGTATCTTCTTCTTGCTAGCTTTTCTTATCAAGCCTCTTAACAAAAAAGTATGCCATCTATAGCAATCTGCCTGACAAAACCATATATATTGTGCAAAATTCCAGCATCGCATTGGTGTTTGATTGCTTTCTCCCAAAGTCTTAAGGTATGGTATGTTTATCCATCAAATGAAAGAGCAATTATATTTGCTTTAGGTTTGCTAAAATTTCTTATTAAATTTATTATTATAAACTTTATTAAAAAAATTTAAAAGTAATTCATTATCCTTTTTTGAAATATTCTTATTCTTAAAATAATTTTATGATCATCTTAAATATGCTTTACTTGTACAAAATTTTGATTTTACATATACCTCAATTTGGCTAATTTATAAATGTTTCTTTTTGCCATTTGAGTATTTTCTTGGGCTTACAACAAACCAATCAATTTTTTTCATTATTCTTGTATTTGTATAGCTTATTATAACAGATGTATTTTTTAACATTTTATTAAACTTTTTTCTTTAGCACCAATTATTTTTATTATTAAAGGCCCTCTTTCTAAATTTCCGAACATATCTGTTGCCATCTTATGATAGAACAACCATTTGCAATATAAAATCAGCTTCCATTTCATTATCCAATTGAACAAGCTATAAAATTTTCCGAACATATCTGTTGCCATCTTATGATAGAACAACTGTTCGCAATAGAAAATCAGCTTCCATTTCATTATCCAATTGAACAAGCTGTATTTTCTTGGGTAAATGGGACTATGAGCGAATGATGAACTTAGGGGTACAAGGGTAGAGGTTTACTCTTGAGCTCAGCAAATTCAGGATAAGTACCTATAGCCATCCCATCAGATATTAGTTTAGCAACTTAATCAATTGAAACAAACAACTCAACATTATATATTGCCTCAAGTAAAATTATATATAATCAAATAAAAGATACATATATAACAATTAATAATTTTGTATATACTAAATCATTAAAACTTTAATTCAACTTCTTAGCAACGAGACACATTTCCATCTATTTTGTTTAGCTTGTTAAGAAATTAAGCTTAAAATGTGCTTAAGCTTGACTCATTTTGTTAATGAGATCGTTTAAAGCACTTTGATTAGTCGATCGTGGGTTGCACACAAATAATGGGCTTTTTTTCTAGTCTTTCACGCTACCTTTGGTATACGAATTGCGAGCACCACCTTTTTTATTCAATAGGTATGTAAAAAAATGTGCTAGGCTAATGATTCTTCAAAGGGATACAAGAGTAGAGGCCTGCTCTTGAGGTCTGCAAATTCACAATAAGTACATCTAACCATTCGATCAGATATTAGTTTTGTAACTTAATCAGTTGAAACAGACAACTCAACATTACATATTACTTCAAGTAAAATTTGTATATAATTAAATATAAGATACATATTTAATAATTAATAATTTTGTGTATACTAAATCATTAAAATTTTAATTCAACTTCTTAGCAACCTGAGCACATTTCCATCTATTTTGTTTGTCTTGTTAAGAAATTGAGCTTAAAATGTGCTCAAGCTTGCCTCATTTTGTTAATGAAATCAATTTGAAGCACTTTGACTAATCAAACGTGGGTTGTACACAAACAATGGGCTTTTTTCTGGTCATTCTCCACCTTTGGTACACTATTCGCTAGCCCCACCATATTTATTCAATATGTCAACAAAAATGCTTGGTAATAGTTCTTCAAAGGGCTGGATTATTAATCTATAAAACTATGTATCGTATCTCCCATTGCTATTAAATGGTGTATTTCTTCACTCATTTGTTTTATCCCCAAGGGAAGCATCCCAAACTTTTTTTTCATTGACATGTAATGCCCATATGTTGTACCACTTTTTGAATACCCTTATTGGTATCTTTCTCAGAATCATTTGTCTTCCTCGTTGTATGTATGCTGATCATTTAAGTGTCCTTTCAAAATATGAAAAGTGGCACAACACATTCACCTTTGTTATATTTAAAAGAAATTGCACAACATTTTGTTAGTAATAAATATAATGAAATAGGGTAGATCTCTCAATGGTGCAAGAGAGCAAGTTAATGTTCTGAGAAAATGGCATGAGAGGTTAACCCCATGCCTGGAAGATATGATTGATGTAAATGGATCTTCAAGCCAATTATGATGAAATGGGTGCATTGAGAGATTCAAAGAGCATCTTCTGAAAAAAGATTCAATAAATCCTATGACATAGAGTACCGCTTAATTTTTGAACTTGTAGAAAATTTCATTAATGTTTAGGCTTTACAATGTTTGCAGTAAAATCTTGATTGGTCACTCCTTCAATTGTAAACAAAAATGCTATCTTAAATGGGTACCTTAAAAAGTATACATCAGAATAGTAAAAAATAATTATAAGTTTTGTTGAACATAAAGTTTCTTTTTTATCTATAAATTATTACATAATTGGTTTTAGGGATGATAATTTTGCTCTAAACTTGAAATTCACTCGAATCTGATACAGTTCAAATTGAATAAAAAAATTTCCATTTGTGTTTCGATTTGAAAGTCTTGAATTTTTTGAGACGATTTCTAGTCTTGAAAGACTTGCTCGAACAATGACTCAATTCGGCTTGAATTTTTTTTTAAAACTATTTTTATATACTGTATACTTGAAGAATAATGCTACAAAGTGGCTGGCTGTCTTATGCATAACCTGACCACACAGATTTGAATCTCAACTTTGTCACTTGCTCAGATATTCTTAAATTTTAATTTCTTGGTTAGTCTTACATCAATTTTGAGTTAGCTTAAAATCAAGTTATTATGAGTTGAGCTGTCACAACTTGAAACAAATTTGTGCTAAAATCGAACTGAACTTGAAATATTAAGTTTGAATTACTCGAGTCAAACTTGACTTAAGCCAATCTTGCTTGGTTTTGTAGGTTAACCAAAGCTATTGAGGAAGAATATATGGATATTATATGTTGATATCTCTGTTGTATGAAGTTTATTTGTAGGTGGGACTTTTTCTTTTATCATGTTTACGACAATAGTAACAATACCAAGGCTTAGTTTCGTTAAGTTGGGTTGCTTATTCAAATCCTTTACCTTTATCGTGGTTTATCTAATAACAACCCTTTCCCAAGCTTCAAAAAGTGACATCATTCTTTCTATTTTTATGTCATGTCATATTTCCTCTTCTTTAACATAGCCAAAATTTATTAACTAAAGTTCCTTAATTGTAGCATCCATTATGTGTAATATTTCTAAACCATTTAAAATAACTTTTTATTTCCTATCTTAACCAGAGCTACTTTCGTTTATTTTCACGTTTGTTCACATCATTTTGTGCAGATTGTGCTTCTGCTTTAAGCTAAACATTTTGCCCCATATATCATTGTTAGTCTTATAGGTACTCTATACTTTTTTTTTGTTTGAGAGATTATTTTGATTACACACCTGAAAGGTCTTTTTCATCCAACCTGCCTATATTCTATTAATTACACTACACTACTTTTTATTTTGTCATGACTTTGTATGACAAAAATAAATTGTTTAAACTACTTGTAATTATTAATAACATGATCATCTATTATTATAACTTCAATATTATTTTTTTTATTTGGATTAAATTTGCACTTCCTATAAATCTTTTGAATCTAGTATGACAAAACCCTTAATATTCTAAGGTGGATTCTTTACAGGTAAAATTTTGATTGAACATCTCAAGTTTTATATTATCTACAAACAAGATCACCGTGACTCTTACCCTTGATTGAATTTGGTAAGAATATTTGCACTTGATGCAAAGATATATAAACATAGAGCTGATTTTAATGTTGTTCAATTAAATTTGTATAGTCATTAAACAAATCATCCTATGTTTGGACACATATAATTGTTTTATTATACATCCTTTAATAACATCAATTAACCTCTTTACATATTTCTTTCCTTTAAATTATTCTAGCATTATTCTCTTGGCATGTTGTCATTTGCCTTTTCTTAAGTTTATAACGATTAAATGGAGATCTCTCATACCTCTTAACAAATGCTTGAATTCTATAGTATATATACCTAGCCGAAATCCAAATAATTTCTTACTAAATATTAGTTTCTTATCGTTATTTGTGTTTAGTTAGACATTTCCAAAGTTCCAAAGTGCAACTTATTAATTTGATTTTTCTATAATTTGCATAGTTTTTCTCAAAGGATTCATGACATAAGAAGGTTATTATAAAATGTTGTGCTATTGATTATCTTACACAGTCGTCGTCATTTTTTATTTAGGAATTTGAACCTGGGACTTGGCAACAACGAAGATATTATGAGAGATCTCTTCTTGAATGTGCTTAGTAAAAACATCAATATTTCAAGAGGAGCTTTTTTGGTGCATGCTATTTGCATGATATATTTTCTTAGTTGATAATCTGAGATGTGTTAGAGAAGAACTCATGTTGGAAAAGACTACTTCAGAATCTAGGGTGTTTTGTTTTAGTAGATCTAAAATGGGCTCTTTGGAGTGTAAATTTAATTGTAATAAAAATTTTAACATCGACGACATAACTATTGAAGACTGTGATCATGAGGAGTCAACGACTCAAATACCTTGGTTTAATTATACAAAATAATGGTGAAATTGAGGGTGAAATTATTAGTAGTATCCAAGCTAGTTGGATGAAATGGAGTGTTTTTGGAGTGTGTGATTGGAAAGTTCCACTCAAATTTTATAGAGTAACTTTATGGCCAGCTATGTTATATGGGGTTGAATGTTAGCTAACAAAGAAGGAACTTATCGATAAAATAAGCGTTACAGAGGATGATAAGTTTGATGAGTGGGTGTACTTGAGAGGATATGATGAGAAATGAGCTCATTTATTACTAGGTTGGAGTGGCTTGGGTAAGATTAGAGTATGCCTCTTTAGATGGTTCAGACATAATAAGCGTTCAAACGGTGCTATTAGAAAAAATGAGTTTAAGAATTTTGTGCATGTTAAAAGAGGAAGACAAAAAATGAAATGTGAAGAAACCATTGGAATGGATCGTCTCTTTTTAGAACTTAGGATATTGGCTTTTCCTTGATCATGCATAATGTAAACAAAGGATTCGTATACTCGACCTCTCCTAATGGGATTAAAGTTTGATAGTGTTGTTGTATAAGTTGCATAACTCATGTTGTTCTTTTAAATAGGTATAAGGTAATATTAAACTCGGTTGATATTTTTTGTAGCTTTGAAGTCTTTTTAAATAAATGGGAAACTCTTTTCTCAACAAATATTTTAAACCATAAATAGGATGCTATCCAATCATACAGTTTTTTGAACTTTTTATTTTTCCTAGAGCTTTTCAAACTTTTACTCACCCGTCAATTAAAAGTGCAATAAATTTTATCTTTATGACTGCTAAACTTTCATAAATTAGTCATACTCGTACACATTTTTTATTGAATATATCATAAAGATAACTCTTCTATAAGCATGAACCTGTTCTCATTTTTAGTAGTATTTCTGATCAATACCTTTATATGCTTCATTTAAGCTTATTTTTAGATTTCTTTTCTCTTAATTTATCTAGTTTATATGTCTCTCTTCATCACCAATATAAATTTCTCATATATACCTTCAAAGCTACAATTGTAGCACCCACTTATTACTTTCTTGAACTTGTCATAAGTTGATCTATGTATATTCCAAATCTTGGACTCACCATTGACTAATCTATATATATTTAAATTTTTTTAAAGAGATATATCATGTATATTCCAATTCAGTTAAGTCATTTCTCTCTCTCTCTCGTTATATATATTAACAGGAAGAGGGTTTTTTTGCTTATTTCAAACAGCAAATTAACAACAATATCCAGCAAACCATATGTCATAACAAGCAATTCTGCACCACCAAACAAGAAAAAGATTATAAAATCACGGAATGTAGAAAACTAGATAAATCTTCACACCATTTCCATCATTAAATTAAGCCCTCTCATCACAAATCCTTCCAACGAGCGGAATATCTTTAGGCATTATCATTACCATCTTGGCGTGGATAGCACTGACATTGGTGTCTTCAAACGGTTCGATGAGATAGGCCTCTGCAGCCTCTTGTAAAGCAGCAATAGTGAAACTCTGGAAATAGAGACCTGTCTTGAAATGCTAAGCGATTTCACGAACAAGGCGCTGGAAAGGGAGCTTGCGGATGCTTTGTGCTCTTCTGGTGCTTCCTGATATCTCTCAAGGCTACTGTTCCAGTGTGGAAATGGTGAGGTTTTCTTTCACCACCAGTCACCCAAGTCGACTTTCTAGTAGCTTTGGTTGTAAGCTGCTTCCTTGGGGCCTTACCGTCAGTCGATTTGCAAATGGTTTGCTTAGTCCTGGACCTTGAAATGACTGATTTGATGTCAAAGAATGATTTCTTTTGATTTTGGTTAATTGGGACAACAGCAAACAAGTTTCATCTCTATATATATTAACTTTATTTTTGGTAAATGTGCAACTTGAAAAAGTAAAAAGTACGTGTGATTGCATTTTCAATCATAGGAACTTGGCTATAGTGAAGGCGTATGGCAATCTCTTAAAAACCTCCACGCTCGATGTACTATTACTACAAATACTGACTTATTATGTACCAAGTTTGGCATAATACTCATATTTAGCTTAACTTGAATGTGAGTGCTGAATTATTTGATGCAATACGTCCAAGGGCTAGTACTACATCATCCAAGGGCTGATGCTAGTTGATTTGTGTGCTATTTAAGACAATCCAAGTGCTTAGTTTCCATGTCAACGTTTCAGCTTCAGAATCTAGCTCGTTCAAAATATCATCCTGTTAAACATTTCAAGGATTCCTTTCTTTTTTATTTATTATCTATTAAATGTACATGATGTTACTATAAATAGTGCGGATTCATGTTGTAATTGGCTACGTTGTAAGAAATTATCTCCCAAGTGTCTTTATCTTTATTTCTTGATGGATATTTTATTGAATAAAGTTATAAAGGGTTCTTCTTTATTGGTTTGCTTTTATGTTTGTTTTATCTGTAGCTTTGTTTTCTTTGCAAAAATCAACTTGAAAAAAAAATTCTTTTTCATTAGCATTTTGTGTTCTAATGTTGTGGCAGGGTTAGTTATGCAGAATCATCTTCTGATGAGGATTTAAGTGATAGCGATACTGGGGCGATTGGAGCGGATGAGTTGATGACCAAGGCTGAAGGCAACACAAAAGACAAAAGTCCCTCATTTACAAATATCTTTAATTTACTTTTAAAACTGTATTACTGTTTGTTTGGTCTACCTGTTTATGTTAGTATTGCTTCTTTCATAGTTAATTCTTAGTTTGCTGTCTTGAAGTTTCTGAAGTTGGAACGGATTTTCTTAATTGATAGCACATAAAGATGAATTGGATGAAGCAGGATCAATTGATTATTCTCCAGAGGATGAAGTGACTACTGCAAAAGAAAATTTGCCCGGGAAAGCAAAGCAATCCTTGCAAAAGTCCACCAGAAAATCTCCTAATAAAAAGGGACCACTAGTTCAGTCTAATCTCTCTTCCTTTTTTGAACAAGCTTCTGACAAGGTTAGAATTAATAAAAACTGTATTCTTGATCGGTTTGTTTTGGTTATTGTTTGCCGCATATACATTAGTGTACTATTAAGGTATTTTTACAGAACCCAATTACTATGTTAGAATGATTTTTTTGTTTCTTATGATTCATGATATAATGACTGATACTAGCTTTAGTAGGAACAAAAGGGCAATTGTTAACTTGCACTTTATGTTTTTTCAGATATATTGGAGTTTTTACCAACAACTTATACTAATTCAAATCGTTTACTCTAGTTTCCATAAAAAAATTAATTATAGATGTGCACACACTATATATATATATATATATATATATATATATATATATATATATATTTATGTTTAAACTTTTGACTTAATTTATGAACCATTCGTTTATCATGATAATATTCTGCGACATATAAATGAAGACTTGAAAAGCAGGACGCCGTTTCCTTTCCATTCCATGTTACGTCAGCTGCCTTAAATTTCTTGTCAGAATTCACAGTTTTTGAAATTCATTCTTTTTGCTTAACTACTTGGATAAATCCCTCAGCTTTTGTTATTAATTTTAATGATTGGAACAGTCGATCTCTTTGATACCAGTCTGGCTGATTTTAATACCGGTCATTTTTAGACAAATTATGGCAATTAGCAGTTTTTGACGTGCATTGTTTTGTGGAACCCTTACAGAACCATACCTTAACTTCTCAAAAATTAAGGTATATACAATTTAAATGATTTAAATGATAAATTTTAAATAATCGAGAATAAATATTTTGTTGGAGTGCTTGGAATCATTTTGTTCTTAAAACTAGTAGGAATAGTTGATTTCAAAGATGCTATTTGTTATTACAAAATTTATTTGTTGAGAAAAGTTGAATTGTATTATAATGTATTTTAAGCATTGCACTCTCATACATATAAATTATTAGTTGTAAAAAGCCTATTTTCATCAGAAATTTTTGATAAACACCATTTGTAGCCAAGAAAAGTTTAATAATTGTCTTTAAAATGCCTGTGAAAAAGTTAATCCAAACATGGTCAATATTTTTTTCTTAAAGATAGAAATATTAACACAGAAGCCTAAATTTCTGAAATAATTTGTGCTTCAAATATTCACTTACGTTTCATTTTTTTATCATGATTTTAGATTAATTGTTAGTTAAAATTTTTCTAATAAAAAATAGATGAAATTTGCAAGTATTTACCAAGATGATTCCATTGTAAGACAATGGTCTTTCTTGTAGTTTATATGCTTTGTGCAATTTTTTATGATTATGAAGTTATGGCTTGCTTTGTTTTATGTTTAATAGATGGCTTTCTGAACTGAGCTACTGAGTAGATCTTTTGTTATTTCAAATTTCTGGCTGTCTATGACACTACTTGAATCATTTTATATCATGTTTTTTGTTTTTTATCTTAGAGAATTTTCTGCCGTTTTGCCTTTTATAAAAATGCATGTAATGATTTTGCCGTTCTCACAACTTTAGGGCAATATTTACTTGTAATGATCTTGCCGTTCTACTGACATATATGTTTTTTTTTATTTTTAATTTGAGCTATGTGCAATGATCTATATCCTTTTCTTGTGTTTTTATCTCTCTTCTGTGAAATATAATGTTTGATACTTTATATATTCAATCTTTTTTCCAGAAATCTAAGCGTTCTGTGAATGCTGATAATACCCTTGGGACAAAAAGTAACATTTCTGGAAAACTTTTCTTTAAGGCTCTTTCTTTTTTCATTTTTGAAAATTTTTCAATCAGGTTAACAGAGATATATGCATGATTTCTTGTTTTGTTGACATTAATACTACCAGGTCCTAGTGGTAAGAGGCAGCGGACACTTGCAAAGGGGAAAACTGATACGTTCCAGGTAGGTAAGCTTGCTAAATATTAAAATCATGCACAAAGAAGTGTTATTAAAAAATCGAGTTATTTATCAAAATCATACATCGACTCTTGTAAAATATTCAAAATGGTCGTTAAATTCTTGTAAATGTTTGTTTTGGTAGTCTTGTTAAACAATTTTTTTTTCTTGGCCAAAATTGTTAACTTTCCGTCACCCCGTTTAATTAGTAAAAAAAATTTGGGGCATTTTTGTCAGCATTTTCGTCCTTGTTTTCCTGATTTTTATTTAGAAAAATGTATGCTTACATAAGAATATACCCAAAAAAGTATCCAGAGCCTATAGAAAATTTAGTTTTTTAAAATTTTTGCATATAGACCTTGCATAAAAGTGTATTCAACCAATCATCTACTTACACATTGGATTGACACATCATCTATATATTTTTGTGTATACTCGTGTGTAAGTGTAGCAATACTCTTTTATCAATCTTACCGTGCGTTTTTTCTTATCTTATCGTTCTCGTGCAAGCTGCGCTTGTCGACATCTCTCTGTCTCTTCTGCCTCGTCGACGCCGACATCTCTCCGTCTCTGTTTCTCTGCCTTGTAGACTCCTTTCCTTCTCCGCTGACTGGGAGTCTCGACGCCGCTCTTCTTGTCTCTCCTTCGCTTCGGCTTCTTCGCTAACGGCGACTGGGAGTCTATATGCCTCTCTTCTCATCGCTCCTTCGCTCCGACTTCTTCACGGCTCTGACATCTTCGACCCGACGTTTTCTCCCCCATTGTTCGTCTAGGAGTGCAATGCAGGGAGGAGTGCCTCTCGGCTCTAGGCAGCAAAAGAGGCCAATGTGGGGTGACGTTCAATTCAGCTTATATTGAGATTTTTTTTGATCTTTGATTTTTTTTATTATTGATTTGATGATGCTTTCCATCTTACAGCTCTAGGCAGCAAAGTGAGCCAATGCGGGTGACATTTAATTCAACTTATATTTTTTTTGCAATGCTATATGTTAAAATTCAGAGATGTCGTATAAAAAATTATTTGAAATTTTAATGATTGATATACGTTTTAATTAATTTCAAAAATCATTTAGTGTGAAATAAAAATTTTCATCATTGTACTGTATGTGAAATTAAACTCACCAAAAAATAAAATACTAAAGAAATTTTTACGCATAAATAATTTAAACATGTAAATTAAATCTGAAAATTTTTTATTTAAAATTAAGCCAAAATTTTCAATTATTTACTATTTTTTATTTTGAAAACTAAAAAATTGAACCTGAAAATAATCTAGCCTGCAAATAGAAAAAAAAATTTCCATTAAATTTCAATTATTTAATTAAACCTGAAATTTTTAATTCTGCATTTGCCCCTGTATGAAACTGTTTGATAATGGAAATTAAGAGTCAATGTACCAAAAAAATCATTTAACAAGTCTATGTACCTAAATAAATATTTACAAGAGTCAACGGCCATTTTGAATACTTTGCAAGAATCGATGTATGGTTTTGATAAATAACTCTTAAAAAATTATATTCGAAAAGTGAAGCTCAAGCACAAGTGAAATGCTCTGGTTTATTTGGAAATTCCTACAGAATTAGTTGTTAAAAAGGAAGTTGAGGCTTTTACGCGTCTATTGTGGGGGGTGGGACATAAGAGGTCCTTGGCAGGGCGTGAATTAATTTTTGACATTTCACCTTAAAAAACTATAAATAAAATCATTATAATCAATTATAGAGCACTATGTAGTAAGTGATTTCTCTTAGATTCTTACTTAAAAATTTAAAACTGTAAACATATAAAGTCAAGTGCAGCAAATCTAGAACATATCATATACTTTAATTTTATTCTCCATTTTTTACTCATTCTTTCAAGACTTGTCATAAATGTAATCAAAATCTGGTGCAGGAGCATGCTGCGACGTAAGCATATTCATTTTCGTAAATAATCTCCCACTATTTGAATTTATCACTCCCACACTTAACAACGAATTTACAAATATGCGTTCCTTTGTTTTTTTGTGTCTGCACACGTAACAAAATGTAAAACCGAGGGGGATATGAATTAGTTAAGGCGAGCACTGTGAATGGTTGGATGGGTGCATGAAAAATGTAGAAAGTGATTTATCTTCTGTTTTTATTTCTTGCTTTAAAATATTTTTCTTACTATGAGTATTTTGAACCTTAGGATTAATCGTTATGAATTTATATTTGTAACTATAAAGTTTTATCTTTTGGATGAATTCTAGCCGTTTGCTTGCCTCAAGGGGGCAATCTTGGAGGAAGGTTGGCCTCATAAGCTCAGGCTCCTCTTGTAGGTTTTATAAGACGCTGACGCAACTCAGTGGTGCACAAACTAGCGTACAATAGTTCCATTCTCTATCATAGATTTTTGTATGTTGTGATTGAGTGGCTAATCTTTCTCTATTGCAATCTTTGTACATACCTTTTAATAGTCCATGTACCCTTGTGTCCTATTATTGGAATTTTCCATGGTTTTTTATGAGAACAATTATTCGGTAGTTTTATGCATTCTTAAATTATGAAATTATATTCAATATTTAGTCTCTTGTAGCTCTCTTTTCTATTGATAAATGTTTCCTTAACTTATGTGCCTTGGATGTATTTAGTTGAGTGTAGAGTAGCAGGAACACCATTTTGGGAGAAGTTATTATTTTCTTAGTGTGACCTAGTTTGTGTTATTATGGTAGCACTCTTTCATTGTCCCTTTTTTGAATTTTATTATTGGTTTATTTTTGGGTGATTGTGATTTGCTGTAGAAATTGTTTGAAAAATCATTTGGGAGGTGCTATATTTGTATTTTGGATTTTGTATCGTTACAATGTTTTCCAAAAAAATTATGAATCTTGTAAGTCTTATTTTTTTAATTTTAAATCAACTTTTTGCTGAAATCTATAGAGTTTGTAATTGAACTGTTCATTCGGTGATTTTTTAAAATCTTTCTTTTCATTCTCCAGCATCATCTTTTCTTTTACTCATTGCAATTGCCTAATTGTATCAAGTAATTTGCTCAATTCTTCATTAATCATAGCTGTTTAGGGTAAATTTTATAATATGAACTAACAATTTTGCATGAATTGCACAAACAACAGACAAATGAACTTAGTAACCAAAATGATGGCTCTGTCACAGTAAATTACGGCAGTTGTAGCAGCTTTGCAAATGCTTTTATGGGAAACTTTCTAAAACCTTGAACTTCCAAAAATTTTGATAAAAAAATATATGAAAATTATTCTTCTCGTTAATATTATTTTAAGGTTGCAAATGAAAGTTCTATGATGAAATGTCATTTAGCAAAGCTAATCAATCCTTAATAATGATAAAATATAACTATACATACTAATTAAAGTGAGTGAAGTTTATGGAAGCATGCTTAACAATTTTTTGCTAGAAAAATATGAGTAATTAATAGTTGATGAATTTGCTTATGTACTTGGTTTCTTTCTTAATGATACAAGAGGTCATTTGACTATAATTAAGTTACCAATTATGTGCTAGAAAAATAGAAATCATATAAAAGCTTCTTTCTTCAACTCACTAGCGCCTTCGCACTCAATGTACTCATTTGATGCCTTAGAATTTCTAGTTTTGAGCAGTTTTGATCTTTGTACATCTCCCTCTTTTGAATGCTATATTCCTGCTCGTGATGATTTTGTGATTTTAATAATCCCAAAACATATATCTAAATTTATTGGAGCCATATCCAATAATATAATTGTAACAAAAGGGTAAGATCATGGTAATATATTTATAACAATTTTCAACCAAGATTACTGTGAAAAATAATGATGTTACATTAAAGTAGATTTCTAATAGAGTGCTAAATATTGCTTGAGAATAATTTGTCAATTATCTATTTTTAATATATGTACTGGAATCTGAAGTAAACCTAAATATTAAGACTTAGATTCTTTGATCGTGAGCCTAATTGAGTCATCTATTAAAGTTTTGAATTTATTTAAATTTAGTCATCAACTGCAAGTTGCTAGTGTATCCAGGCTTGTTGGTGCACCACCTCTGTTTACTATATGAATTAAGAATATACTGAGCAAACTATCAATAAATCTTGCATATCACAGAGATGATATGCAAATATACGTTATTGTTGGTCTCATGAGATCAGCATTAGATTCTGGTAGAACTTGTCACATGTTTGCATCAATCAATACTTTGAGGTAAAATGTGTTTGTTTTTATTGGTTGATTTATTTTATGATATTAAATTTATAAATGGAATGTGACTGTTCGTTCTTTGAGTACTCTCATTATATTCAATTTATGTGGTTATTTTTAATCAAAATAAAGGTAGTTTTCATTATTGTATCATAAAATCTAATAGTTATATAAATAATATATGTTAGTTGATTTTTAGTTCCTAGCAGTGCTGGTTAGTGTTTGCTAGCTTTATTGATTTGACCAACTAAATTTTACTAAATTTATTCTGTATCTTTAATCAATTTATGTTACTACGTATGGAATATGCTCGCCAAATAACGCTTAAACTCTGTGCTCTCCAATATTCTTTGCATTCTAATGAAATAAAACCTTTCATGCTCTCAATTCGCTGTCAGAATTAGTTGTCCCATTGTTAACAAATTTAGAATCAACAACAATCCCAAACAATTTACTATAGAGTGCATGTCTTTGGGCTTAATTGGCACTGGTAGGACATACTAAATGATATTAGAACCTTTCAAAAGCAAGTATTAATTTCATTCGTTAGTCTTGTTCTTTTTCAGGTGAAAGCTTTGAGCAACAAGAAGTCTAGTGGAAAGCGTGGTGACTATCGTGTCTCTAAATTTTTGTTTCATAAAATTGAAGGAGAGAACTTTCAAAATAACCTCTTACTCTTGCAAAATGTTCAAAATAGTCTTTAATTCTTGTAAGTGATCTTTTTGATCTCTCAACTCTTGTTTAAATGTTTTGTTTGGTTCCTCCCATTAAAATATCGTCCATTATGTTAAATTTAGACCGAAATCAGCTTTTAGTGGCTGATTCCCGCTAGAATCGGTCGCTGGATTCAGCGCTGAGCAGGAATCGGCCGTTGAATCCAACAGCACAGTTAAGGGTTAAGGATTACTCACGGAGTCAATGACTGATTTCAGCGGGAATCGGTCATTACAATTCAACGACTGATTCCAGCGTGAATCGGCTGCTGAATGTCGATTCCGGTTCAAATTTAGCGGAATGGATGGTGTTTTTTGGGAGGGTTCAAATAAAACATTTAAGCATGAGTTGAGGACCAAAAATAACATTTACAAGGGTTAAGAACTATTTTGAATATTTTACAAGAGTCAATGGACTATTTTGATAATTTTCTCTAAATTGAAGTTCAAATATGACTCAATTATAGCCTGACCTTGCTAATTTAAATGTGCATGCACTGTGTATTAAAAAGCTGTTTTAGGATCATTTAATTTAGTTTTTACTTCAAGTAAAATGCAACTCAACTTTATTCAACATTTGATTTTATGCAGGGACTGGATCTGGAACTGCAGTAACTGCAAAACAGTCTCAGGTATAAACGAATGAATTCATAGGGCCTCTAAAATAAAAAAAAAATGTACTTCTGGACACAATAATACTTTGTTCTTCTATAGCTATTACATGTTTACATTATCAGAAGGGTGGTGTCATAGTATTTGTTCCTATATCTCTGTTTTAAAAATTTCATTCATGCTGAATTTTTATAATTGACAGCCTTATCTCCATAAGCTAGATTAAGGAGCACAGTCGTTTTAGCAAGTGAAGACCACTATAAGCAAAAGACAGACTGCACGTGTTCTGTGAAGAATAATTGACAAACGTTGTGACCTAAATCACGATCTTTTGTTCCTATATCATGATCTTTTGTTCCTATATCACGATCTTTTGTTCCTATATCATAAGAGGATGGTGTCACAGTATTTGTTCCTATTTCTCTGTTTTAAAAATTTCATTCATACTGAATTTTTATAACTGACAGCTTTACCTCCATAAGCATAGATTAAGGAGCACTACCGTTTTAGTAAGTGAAGACAACTAGAAGTAGAAGACAGACTGCACGTGTTCTGTGAAGAATAATTGATAAACGTTGTGACCTAAATCACAATCTTTTAAGAATTAATGATTATGATACAACTTTTTATATTGAAATTACTTACATAAATGTGTGTATTAAGCCACAATGATTGAGCAAACTTCTATTTGATTTTCTTAGTGAGAATTATTCACACGATGCTGAATTCATATGAATTTATAAATCTAACACCTATTTCATAAGGCTGAACTACCGAACTTTTTCATTGAAATTGATGGGATTTGATGGAAAGAAAATATTCTGCCTGGGGTGTTGATGTGAGCTTTATTGTTTGTGCTGGATTTTTTCAAATGGAGGTTATTTTCTCTTTTAAACTACATGAGAAGCGGGTCTTCAGTTTTTTTTAAATTTATTTTCATCCGTTAGGAAATTTTAAATTTAAATGAGGGAATCACATCTATCTAATATCTAATTTAATCTGCATATCATGTATTTTTCTAATTAATTTGTTAAACATTTAATTAATTCATATAATTAGTTTTGATTTAGTTTTTATTTTTAACTTTTAAAGTTTAATAAAGGCTTGTTGGAGTTGGTGAGCTTGGTCTAACCTGCTACATACAAGAATTACAGACTTATTAGCTCACATAGGACAAGCTAGTAGTAGCATGAGCGGGAAAGGTAGGGGTGACAATTAGAGTTTGGTTTCTCTTACTACATCGAGGGTTAGTAAATCTGTCTTTTTCAAAGGAATTCATATAACATTGACTAAACATAACCTGCAAATTGTAAATAAAAAACTGCTCAATAATAGGCTTTCACTAACAACACACTTGGCTTAGAAATTTTTTGTTAAAGATTAGTTTTTATGGTAGAAAATTTCTCACTGTTTAAAAGTTCTGCAGTGCTGTACTTAAGGATCTTACAATCTCCCTCAATAAATAGTTTCTTATTAGAAGATTTTAATATTCTTAATTTAGACTGATAGAATTATGTAGGTTGTTACGATGGATTTAGGAGGTGCCTGTTATCTTAATGCACTGTTCTTTTCTAGTAGTTTCTATACTTTTCCTTTATGTAATTTAGGTTCCATTTTCTTGTTTATACATTTTGATAGTATTTTTGTTTCAATTCAAACATTCATCTACTAAGATATTCTTTCAGTTTAGTAGGCCTCTTTATTTAATTTTCTGGGTACCACTTCCTTTACTTGAACCACCTAAGCTTGTACTCCAACATGATTTTACAACTTTTGAGTTTCTAATGAAATAATAATTACCACACGAAAAGCTTTGCCAATGTTTAAGGGATTTGTTTCACTATGTATTGGGATCTTAGTTAAGGGATTATTTTCTTGTACAAGATAAGTCATATTCTCATCTTAAATGGCTATAAGTGATAAAATCTAATAAGTGTAACTCAAACTACATAAATACTTTAGGCATATGTTTAAATTTGAACTGAATTTACTGTGACAAGCTGAACTGTTAAACAAATTGCATGCTTAATCCAAGTACATGTCAAATTTTGAGCTAAACTAGGTGACTTCCTTCCTGTAGTGTGCCTATCATGCCAAATAAGCTTCCAGTATAAATTGAATGAATTGATAATTAAAGCAGTTAATTGCAGCTTAATATTGTTGTTCATTTTAATTTGTAGTAATTGATAAGACAATTTTTTAATGTAATTGTAGAATGTCTTTAAAATATATTTGATCTTCATTTGTGGGCTTGCCTGTCTTTGAAATATCTATAGCTAAAAGTTCATTATACACAAATGTTTGTTTTATTAAAATATTAATTGCTCAAATCTTCTAGTTTTCGTGTTTCTTTATATATTTTTATTGATGATTTTTTTTTCTATTCAAATAGGAAGCTGATGAATGGAGTGAAGATATTTCAAGTCATTCTCAGGTTTATTTAAATAATATGTCTTATCCATTGTATCACATTAATATTTTGTTTATTAAAACTCTACATTACTTTATTAATGAGTGTTCAAGATGGAAATTTACCTTTGGTTTTATGTTTTTTTTAAATCAATATTTTGTGTTTGAGTTTTCATTATTATCTGTTTGACATTTTTTTTCAAATGTTTGCTTTATAAATGTAACTGTCGCGATAAAAAAATAGAATTCAAGTCGAATGATGATTTGAATGCCTTTCTGTGAATCTTTGCAAAAGCACTGATTTGATTGCACTTCACATTATTGACTCATATCTTAATTCCTAATGACTTACTGAAAATCTCTACTTCATTTTGGCATTTTTTTTTGCAGCAAAACCATGATGTGAGTGTTGTAGGATGGGACAATACTATGGTTCTTTAGTATGCACGGAGAAGTCTTCTTAAAACTATGCAGACACTTATAAATAGTGAGAAAAGAGTAATTCATAAAATTTATTGAAAATCTTTTACATTTTTATAATCTTTTATTGATTTAAATGAAAAAAATGGAATGTTTAGTTTTGAAAATAAAGTATTTTATTCTAAAAATTAGTGAAGTTTGCTTGCAAGAAAGATGAGATAAATTAGAACTCAGTACAAGATTTTAATGCTTCAAACAATTTCTTAAATATTACTTTTAATTAAACTGTCGGGGAGAGATTATTGGAAAGTGTGATATGTTATGCGAAGGAGTGGTTTGCTAAAGTTTTAGTTGCAAAGATTCTGACAAGACTTGGAATCTTCATTAATAACAAAATATCAAGGAAATTAGGTTGGTGCCAATAATGCTTAATTTCTTCTTGTCTCTTTTCTTTAATTTGTGTGTTTGCAATATTTTATCGTTGTTGCTGTTGAAAAAATTTTGTATCAATAATGTTTGCATTGTCCTATACATTATCCCCTGATACTATATTTAACGTTTCTGTTTTGATATCTTGCCTTTTAATTATGATATCACTGAAATTTTATTTTTGTTAGTGACTTTAGTGGTCATTATTTTTCTCGGTTTCTATGATTTTATTATTAAATGGAAGAAGTGTTATTGGGAACCTCTAAAACCACTGTTAATGAAAAAATTTGAACTACCCTGAAAGTTTCACTTCATCTACTTCTTAGGAATATAATGTTTGTTATTATCAGCTCCAATTTGTCCCCTGTTATTAAATCTTCTTCCAAAGCGAGTGATAGTCGTAATAAAGTAACCACTTAATGACTGTTAGCCCCAACCCCTCCAACAACTCCCTTAAACTTCCACATGTGTGGGGCTACACATCTCCACCATTGACAACACTTTTTCTCCTTGACTTTCAGTTAATACTGGCATTTACCCCATTGCTGACAACACCCACTCTACTTATGTATGTGCCATCTCTCACTGTCTATGCTATTCCATTGTTGTAGATAAACTCTTTTTTTCCATGCTGCAAGACCTTTTTATTGATAACATTTGTTAGTCTTTCTCTTATTTTAAATAGAAAATCATCTTAACTTTTGCATGCATGACTAAAAATACCTATGATTTTTAACTTTTTAAAGAATGTGTATCTTTCATATGATTTTGAAAAAGTGTTTTAGGATTTTTAAACTCTAATGTATAAGCATATATTGTTTTGTCATGTTGCTTCAATCTATCAATTAGTGTTTCTCTTGTTTTATGCTTGAAATGAAGAAAAATGTTATTTGGACGTAAAATTAAAGATTTGGGAAATTTTGTTGGAAATGAAATTGTCTTGGATCCACTTTCTTTTACATAGTTAAAAACAAGTACATACGCGAATTAGTTCTCTTGATGTAGATGTGGTGAGCATGCTCAGAGGTCTTAAAGGGGAAAGGGTCATGAAGGGCGGAACAAATGAAAGGGTTGAGGATGGTATTCGATATTTTTATCTAGAATTTGAATAGGGAGGTAAAGTGGTCGTTCTTGTGATTTTGAATGCTATTGTATTAGTTTATTAAGAAGTGTTGGAGTTGTGTGAACTGAGTAGGATTCAAGGGTTTGATTTGCTAGATTTTAGGTGTGAGTTTTTCTTTTATATGTATTTTAACAATATTGCTATTTGGTTTACTTTAATATATTTTTCTTAATTTTGAGGGTAATTTTATCCCCCATTGCCTAAAATTCATGAGATACATTTTACGCCCAAATCGAGTAGAAAAAGAGTGCCCTGCGGTTTGTCTTGCTCCTAATGTATTAAAAAAAAAAAGTCGCAACTTTGTGCCATTGATTTTTTCTCGTATCCCTTTTTTCTCGCGAACTTTAAATTTTTTCTGCCGTTATCTACACCGCATCTCTACCTCCTCAAAGGTTGTGCCATCGCTGATTCCCCTTTTGATACCCTTTTCTGTGGCCGATAATGTTGTCTTTTTGTGCCTTAAATCCAATGTGAGCACAGCCGTCCAAAAGTAGGTTTGGTGCATCTTCAATTTCTTATTGGTCTTTATAGCACTTATTTCTTGATTTGTTTATAGTTTCGGGTTTATTTTATTTTTTTTTTGTCTCTACATCTTGAAAATCTCGAACATCTCAAGAATTCAACCTTTTTGATTTCTTGATTTTCTTATAGAATCTTGTAACACCTTTCATTTTGTGACCTTGTTTTAGTTTAGCATTTTTTTTCGCAGATTTGTTATATATCCCCCTATCATATTTAACCCTAATATAGTCCTTATCTCCTTCCAGTGCGACAATGGACACTTGATAGGGGATTGCACAAAACATAGTAAAACACAACATCAATTAGATAAAGGTGAGTTTTAAAGGTTTTCAAGCACAAAACATGACAAGGTCTTTTGGTTATTGTTGGCATCGCAAATTCTTGTGTTGTCGCTATTTATGATCATATAACTTCTTGGTGTTTTATTGTTTTGGGAATTTTATATATGAAAACGTTTCTTTACTTTTTATTTTATATAAGAATCCGTAGTTCAATAATTCCTTTCTAAAATTTTCAATTTCCTTGGTTCAATAAACAACAATACCAACACCAAGCCTTTTCCCAAGCACACTTATTCCAATACTTTTGTAATACTACCAATATAGTGTATTGATTCTTTTTGCTCTTTGGTGAGATCTTACTGAAATGTTTGTTATTAGCATTGGCTTTTGGTGGTCATTTTTATATTCAGTTGGGATTAATTGTTTCACGGGAAAGCCATGTTCAGTGCCTCTAAAGCCACAATTGTTATAAAATTAGACTTGTTACATTTTAAGTTCACCTTATCTAACCACAAAAGACTACAAACTTTGTTGCCATCACTTTCATATGGTTTGTTTGTCCTAATTTTTAGAATTAAATGGATTAGGGATTAGCTAAGCTAAGCTTATATAGGGAGTTTCAAGTACATGCGGGTTAGGCTTTGAGGCAGGTTTGTGTTTTGATTGGTGTTGTGGTAATTGAAATGATGGTGAAAAATGATGATGGCATTATAAGAGTACTTAAAATGTATTCAATGAAGTCATGCCAGGGATTGAAAATAATACTAATAAGAGAGTTTTGGTTCTAGGAGCAGCATTGACAATATTGAATGGTAGCAATTGAAAGATTCTGTCGGAGAAAGGCAATTTGGTATTGTTGCTAGTTGTGTTTGAGAACAACTCATTTTCAATTCGGCAAAAAAATTGAGAAAGAATATTGTTACTCATGGAGCCAAGCCTGATCACTCATTTCAAGCTCAATTTCTTAACAAGATAGACAGAAGCAAGGTGTTCCACCACGCACGACTCATTAAGTACTCAAATTTAAGTATCAATAATTCAATATTTTTGTTCAATCTGAAGGTTATTATTTAAATTTGTATGTGCATTCTATCTTTTTATTCAGTCTTAAGTTTTTTGTTGTTTTGGATTATTAATAAGTTCATCTTTATCTTTCGGTGATATAGTTTAGGTTTTATGTAAATATTCATATCAGGTTTAAGCTTGTGATCGTGCATTGTGTATATATACATTTGAGGCATTAATAAATTTATTGTTCTGTTAGATAGATGATATATTGAAAGAATAGCAACTTTCAGGAAGCAGAAGATGATGATGGTGATGGTGATGATGAAGATTGGGTGGCTTAACCTATTTGCTAATTGAGGTTAGTTCTTTTGAAGACAGAATGGTCTCTCATTTGGCTTTCAATAATATATTACAAGGCTCATTTTTGGTTGCTCTTAAAAGGGCATTTCTGCATATTATACTTCCCTTATATTAGTATGTTTGAATTATTTAAAAAATACTTTTATTTTTCATATATACTTTATATGAAGGTTTTTTATAAGAAAAATACCTAAATTCTTAAGAAATCGGAGCATATTTAGGGGTGGTACTACAGCATTTCTTACCCTAAAAATTCTGTAGTTTCTCTCAAAAAGGCATGATAAAAAAGCAGGGTTTAAAAAAGGCACGAGTAGCAGTGCTATGGTAGCTTCTTATATATTCTTCGTTATTTTCCACAAAATCAGGCTCTTTCAGCCATTTGATCCTTTTCCAATAAAATGATTTGTCCACAGCTATCGTCAGATGGAGCTGACATATCGCAAGCAGATTGGTAGGTGTTGTTCACAAGTTCAATAGAAGCTGGATTCGATAAGCATTCGTCTGCCCATTGGTCGATTTTTTTTTTATTAATAAAAATGTACATTTTGTGAGTTTTATTTAACAAATTTGAATAATATTTTTCGTGGCTCATTTTTAATATGGAAAATTAATTTTGTGTTTTAGAAATTGAGTTGGATTGTTGTAATTTTGTTGCAGTTGGTTGCATAATATCTAAAGTGTCATTGGGACAACTTAATTAATTCCACCATATGTTTAGTGTCTACTTTAAAAAATCCTAGTGATTGAGGCTCAGGAATTATTAACTCAGATCTTGAGCTCAAATCTTATTGGCTACACTCTTGCTTCTTATTTGACGTTCACCTAATTCCAAAAAAGAAAAAATAATCGCTTGTAGTTTGAGCGCGATACAATATTTTTTGCAACATATTTACATCAAATGATTCAAACGATTGTTCATATTTCATAATTAATACAAACAGAATGTCGTCATAATGCTATCTTCTTCTCGCAACATTCCCATGGCATAAATCCGTATACATTACAACACTGCATAATCTCACCCTCAAACTTGTCATTTTAGCTTCTATGTTAGGTATATTTTCTTAAATTTCGATCACAATAAGCTTTATATTATAAATATTACTCTTCTAATTTTTTAAAAATGTTCACTATACTTTTATAATTGCATAAAAAATAATTTAAATTAGAACCAATTTTAATTGTAATTTTGGGATATGTTTTAGATTTAGCATGCTCTGTGAATTTCATGAATTTTTTATTGTGATGTAATTTGTATTATAAATAATTCCTTAAAATTTAATATTAAGTATCCACATTCCGCTAACAAGAGTTATGTTTAGATTGTAACCATTTATCAAACTAAATAGGGGTCACTCTAATAATCTTAAAATTGTCTTGTTAACTTTCTCACTTAAACATATAATTGATGATTTATTATATTGCTTAAGAGCTTCTTTCAATCTTTTCATATGATAGGCTTGGTGTGATTACCCAATGCCGAGTTACATACTAATTCATCATCGGAAGCATAAATTATGGTATGACCATATTTGGTTGTTTAAATAAAATCGAAAAGAAAACATTTATCCCAATTCATCCATCTCAAATGTACATCACAATGCCATAAGATAATCATGCATTCAACTTAATATGAAAAGTACAAAGTAAAATTATGTCCACATCAATCATTATTAGATTGCATTATTTTTAAATGACAAAAATATTAAGAACAATGCATTAATTTCGTTTCTTCTTGTAAAGCAATGGATCTAACATTTTGTAGCATCCAAAAAGATGGCATCCTCCTACGTCGCTCTTGCTCCATATAAGGCTCCTGACCTGACACGTGAAAAGTGTCAGGGTATTTGATTCTAATTAGATTATTTTGATTATTTGGATATCACATTTGCTTGAACGTTTCATACACAAAAAGTATGCAATGGAAAAGAATTATGCATGAATTTAAATAAAAAAGAAACACTAATATTTGGCTTTCAATAGTTAATTTTTCCTCAAGCATGAGGCTCAATATTGATATGTTTTCTCTATAAAGAAGTATTTGAATAAAAGCTTATAGTCTCATTTTATTTGGCATTTTTCAATTGTAAATTTTGCTAGCATTTTAATGCTCATCTCAAGGTATTTATCACAAAAGTATCTGTATATTTTTCCTGTCACAACACACACATTTTATCCCTATCATAAAATTGAAATATGTCTCACGTATTGATGAGAAACATTATTCTGCCCAAGCAAGAGTGAAACATGAGGTTTTCAAGCAAGTATGTTTGCATGGTTCATCTGATATCATCACAACCACTACCAATCCTTTCATAGGCATAGTAAGATCTCTTTATATCCACCCAATGAACTTGCCCAATTCATATAATCTTTATATGCACATATTCTTAAGAAATCACTTGTTGTAAAACCATGCACATTAGTTTTATATAAGACAAGATAAAATTAGCTGAAAAAGTGACAAATCAATGCGATAGCATAATTATAATGTGACATTATCAAAATGTGTCAAACGATGATACAAATAACAAAGCAGTAGCTACAATGATTAAATTAACACTGTAAATTATGATATCCGCACATATTTTTAATTTGTATTCGATGATGAATCAAAGTTCTAGAAATCCGAAAAGTGGGAACCATGTAAAGTTATTAGTTTTTCTTTTTATTAGGCATTGAATAATTGTATTCATTTAATCTTAATAGTGGAGTTTTTATGAGTTCATTTTATTGTTTTTTATTTATGAAATTTTTCTATGTCTATAAATAACTTGATTGTTCAATAATTAAAAGGTATTTTATTAATTAAGTATTGGATATTGTCTCTACTTGTACATTTTAACCTAAATTTTAGGGTTTATATTTGTGAATAATCTTTTTTGATATAATGTAATGTTTCCATAACATACTAGGCTAAGGAAATTATCTTAGCAATTTAGTTTTGAATTTAAAAAGTTATTTTTGAATTTGGGTTATCCAAACTTCCAATTTTTATACATAATTTAGCAATGTTGTATTTGTTTAAAATTCCAAGTTTGAAATTTTGTAAGCTTTAAGGGAATTTCTAATTATAAACATTAAATTTATTTATAATTATTTGATTTTAATTTTGACATTACTTACAATAAATAATTCATTTTAAGAATGAATTATATAGCTATTTAAGGTTAATTCAGGATGGAAAGTTATTTAGGTCAAGCAGTGTGCAGAGCCTCTTAAATAGAATTAAGAGAAACTCTTAAACATCAACACGCCTTTTTCAGATATTGGTTGAGTTCCTGATAAGAACTCCAAAGTTAAGCGTGCTTAGGTAGGAGCACTCCCATGATATGTTTGGGAAATTATCTTACGAGGACAAAATCGTGAGGTCTTTAAGGCCAAACGAACAATACATTGGTTCTTAAGAGTTTGGACTGCTACAAGTAGTTACCACATTGGTTCAAATGGTTATGTTAGTTCCAATTGATTGAATAGATGTGTTGGGGGCTCTTTAGAATTTCATTTGCCTTTATCTTAATATATTTGGGTCTTGATTTAGTAAGTAAACTAAGCTTATAGTAAGATACAACAAGCGCATCACATTATGTGACAAAACCTAAGTGAGAGAAATTTGGTCTTTCAACTTAAGCTCAAGATATTTTGTGTAAGGTTTGAGTAGTTTATATTTATTAAACCTCTTAATAGAGTTATTTTATCATTTCTTGAGTTTAATTCACTAATTAGCTATTTTAATTATGAGATCTTAAGCAATTCCAATCCTTTCCCAATACATGCAAGGCTATCTGACTAAATTAGGCAAATTGAAGTCTTAGGTCTCCATACTAATGACTATTGATTTCAAAGCATCGCGATACACTACTTTATTTTCATGATCCTAATTTAGGTTTGGTATATTTGAAGAAGTATATTCTCTTGAAAAAATATCAAGTTTTATAGACATCTGGTCAAAATAAGTCAAGCATAATCTTATAGAATTTTGATCATATGATTCAATGCCTTAAATGAAACCTATGTCAAATGTGTTTAATATAAGATTTAAAATAATACACAATAGTATTTTTAAGGCATAAAGATTGGATAAACTAAATTTTCTTAACTTGGAACATTAAAATTTTAGAGTATAATTTAAGTACTATCCTTAAGTTATTTTATGAGGTCCTTAAGGTTTAAGCTTAGGACTTAAATTTAATGGATATCTACATAAAGTTCTTAGACTATCCAATGAATCCCTAATAGCCACTAAAACATAATCTATGTTTATACTTGTATGATTAGATCCTTATGTAAAATTAGTGGTATGGTGACACCTCTATAATGATCGGCATTTAATCAAACAATTTACATTTTTTTCAAAGTGTTTCTGATTAGAATGTTGTAGAATAATTTAGGATTCATATTTATCTTGTGATTAACCTAATTTTATATTTAATAAAGCCACCTTCCTCCCCAAATTCTTGATGCCAACACCTTCCCCATGCATTAAGCTTCCATTTAAGACCAAATTGAATGTCTAAAATGTTAATTCACTTAGAAAGGGTTAACTCAATTTTGGCCCTATTCAAAGTTCCATGTGTGTGATACATGGCCACATTCTATGGATATTTTTGATCTCGAACAAGTCATAGTATGATCCCAACAACTCCATGTATTATAAATGGTGCCATTGCCCCCTTCTAACCCCAGTCTTCCCTCCTCAATGTTCAAATCTCATCTTCTGATGCTTAGGGCTTTCTGTCATGTTATAGAGCTTTCTAAGAATAATATTTAAGCCTTCATAACTCACTAAATTGTTAGACACCTCTCTCGGCCTTCTCTGCTACAGGTAGCTATTGGTCACTTGATGCCACCACATTAATCCTAATCTCCCCCTCCTTTCTACCTCCTTAGTAGTATGCATAAGATTTAAGACATTTGGTTAGCTTTATTGAGCTAAGAAGAGGAGAGCCTAACATTTCCTTCATTGAAGAGTGTTTTATTTAAGGTGCTTAAGCTAGTCCTTATGCTAACTAAGAGCTTTAATTGAAGCTTAATCTCTTTCCTAAGGCTTTGGTTCACCCATTAGATTAACTTTTTTATAGGTATATCCACTTACTGCACTCCTTTTTATGGAAAATACAATGCTTACCATACTTTGATATTGATTATGACTAGAACCTTTGTTGATTTAAACCAAATCTAAGCCCATTTTGATGTTCTTACTAATATATAAACCTATTGTTGCTTAGTTAATAACTTAGAGAAAATTTCTTTCACGCTTTAGACATTTTGTTAACTCTAGGCATATTGGCTCAAGGGATTACATGTGATTAATCAAATTCTTTTTTGTTTACCATAAGCATGTTCATTATATAGTATTCACTCACTACACATGTAATGAACTAATCATCACTTAAACTTTGGATTTATACATATTCAATATAAATTTATAATCACCTAGATCAATCCTTGTTTCATGCTCAATTAAGTTTAATCAAAATTTAAAGTCTCCTTAATTCATGCATTTTCTTGCTATCACATACATAAGAAATGGTACGATCGTACTCATTTACATGCAATGTTTATTTATTGCACTAAGCAACAAACACTAGTGCCACCATTTATGTTTCTTGCTCTCACAATTACACGTTGCTAGATTTACATGCCATCACTCCATAAGCATGTTAAACCACTTTAGTACTTATCACTCACAACTTTACATCATGTATTCATTATTTTATAAATATCACTTGATCTATGAAATTACTTCATGAATTCTTAAGTACTTAAGCTTGCTTAAAACTTAGGAAGAAAATGAAGCTAGCTTAAGAATTGTTCTACCCTAATTATGCACATTTAACTAGATTACTTATCATTTTTACTATTTAATATGATTAGATAAATTGATTTCATGATATAGTGATCCACTCATAGCCTTACTTTGAGTTGCTTTAGAAAGGGTAATCATGGACCTTGGCTAGTACACAATACTAGCAACATCCCATTTCTTGTAATTAATTTTGATTAGAACTTAAGATTTACTAATTGACACCTTAATCTTGGCATGACAAGCTAAATTTTAAAGTTAGAACTTAAAATTGATCATATGTTGCTTAGGATTGAACCTTGCATGCATAGAACTAGTTTATCAATCAACTTGTTAATCTTTATGACCTATCAAATCCATGCATCTTATATGCTTTTTACTTTGCCTACTTATAGTCCAAGACTTAATTATAGCCTTGGATTGCTGTATTTTATGATTAATAAAGTTTATTGATGATACTTTAGAGCTCTTTTCAACTAGGAAGCACTTAAGACTTTACTCACATACACCACCCTTATGATGAGAAGAGTTTAGTCGCCTTACATTAAGAGTTAGTATATTTGCTTGTTTGGGTGTCAAGTGATAATAATTTTAGGTGGATCTAGTATTTTATAAGGTAAATCTAAGTGAATTGAGTCTAATATTAATCAAAGGTACTAGCAATTGATGAAATTGTCTTGGAATTAAAATGTAATCATCACCTAAAAACCCCTTTGAGTAGTTACACATATTTTCCACTTGTTGCCTTAAGATAAACCTTATTGAGTCCTCATAACAGTAAATAAAATCTTAGAGATCAAAATTGTTATTTGAACCTATCTTGAGGGCATGTAACCAAAGTAAGACCCTACCTAGCTCATTCAAGCACCATTATGGTGAGATGGATAGTCTAGCTAGATACTAACCTTTCACTCACTTTCAAAGAACTTGTAAATTCACTTAAAATATATTTAAGTTGTTGTTTTTATCTTAAATAATGGTTTTGGATTACCCATATATTACTCAAGTCATGGTGTAATGTGAATTAGCACTAGTCACCCCACTCTTCTCTTAACCCTTAATCCTTAGCTTTGGGCTGATCTTGATTTACAGGCCATTATGACTACATTCCTAAGTCCCATTTAGGTAGTGTAAACCTAATTTATCATGTTGGAAACCTACAAATCTAAGTTTTCTTGATAAAATTAACCATAAGTTAAGTTTTGGCAAACATCTTCGTACACACCAACTTAGCATTATGACCTAAAAATAGAACCAAGCCTTAATTATCATCTTTTAGATAAATGAATTAATAATAAAATTCATATTTTTATATATTTAAACATTTTATTATGATATAAGATAAAGAAGTGCAGCTTCAAAACATGATAATAATATTGAGCATTATGTACACCATCACTTTATAAGTTTATATATTCATATAAATGGAAGTGTTAGTACATGTGAATTTGATTATATAAGGATATAAATCTTAAATTCACTATATTGGTATAATTGCAACACATTCTTATTAAGTTCCAAACTATGTAAACTCCATATTTTAGGACACCTAAGATCTTTTGTTATTCTATTTTCTTTGATGGCTTTCTGGAACAATTTATTATGATTTCATTAAATAATTGTTTGTATCTTCCCTTATATATATTTACATAGGGTATACATTTTTAGTTAAAATGTTATAATTTATGCCAAAGTAGGTGCTAGTTTATATTATTATTTGCTCCTTGAAATCATGATTTGTAAAGATGTATTATAGAAAAGTATGAAATGTAATGACTCATGATTGTTACTTTATTATTAATAGCCTAATTAGTCTAGAAAATGTTCCATTAGTCTCCAAATATCATTAGGAGCAAACATTACAATTTTGAGGCAATTTGGAAGTCATTTGATTAAAATAAATATTTTAATCAATTTAATTAAATAAAAAATGAGATAATTATTTTGACCTTCAATTAAAAAATTGACTTCTTTTTTTAGTTCCTCATACCCAAATTAGCTAAGAGTGCAATTTTAAGAATTTTTGGAGCTTATAAAAATAAGATAAATTGACTAATATAATTTGTATTAAATAATAATAATTATAATTAATTATTTCTAATTCATAAATAATTTAAACAGGATTAACTATTACAATGGGAGATCTGAACCATTTCGTTATCCTGAGATCTTGATCGGGCGGCTGACTATTTGATCCAGATCATCATCTCCGAAGCCGATTGCCTAAAGCCACACGATGCTATGAACCACAACTGAGTCGCCCTTTCACCTCACCATATGCCTACCAATTAATTTAATTAGCTTCGTTTCATCGAGCTCTAGCATTTAAAAACATAATCTGACGTTCTCGACCTCTTAGTGTGACGCGATAACCGGCTCGATGGACACCAGGCACCCCTTCTACCTAAGAATTTTGCTTGTCAATTTTTCTTCCTTCAATTTTGTTTAGCAATTATATTTGATACCCTATCAATTGACGAGTTCAATTGAACTCATTGAGCTCATAGTAAGCTCAAAGCACGGGCTTTATACAATGTTGTATAGTGTCGAGCCCAGAGAAGGTTCAAACGATTGAGCTGGCCTTAGTCATCGATTGAGTTCTCCTTGGGCTTTCATTGACCCAAGGGATACATTGCCACCTAAGTCAAGGTTGTAAGGGTCATTGTGGAGGGAGGGCTATCCCTCTACAGTAAACCCTAGACCCAACCCTTGGTTGAGTAGGGTTAGGGTGATTGAGTCTAGATCAGTTGGGGATTTTTGGTTCAAAAAGTAGGTCTCATCTTAGTAAACATTTTGACATCTTGTTTGTAAGTCGATGTGCTCTATAACTTGAGAATTTAGGGTTTGAAACCCTAATTCTCGAGTTATGTCTCCCGCGAGCGTGAAGACATGGAACAAGCACACGGGGACCATTAGGCCCGTGACCCGGTTAGCCCGATCGCGTGTCCTAAACTAACAGAGAGAATATTCTATTTTTAATGATTTAGGGACTTATGAAATAAATAATGCAGAATTAATAATTTTGATAACTTTAGAAATTAACTTTCAAATATAATGAAATTATTTATCAAAATGATCACAAAAATATATACAATATTTCTATGTCCTTAAAATTTTGTTTTGATGACTAATTTTACTAATGACATTCCTAATCATAATTAAGGATGATTATCACATTTTTGAGTTTAGTGAGCTCCAAATTTTGTATACTACCAATCATTGGAACCCTTATGCTATGTGGAGTAATAATTTGTTTTGCTTGTATAGGTTAAAGTTAGAAATTAAAATATCAAGTTTTGGCCTTATAAATACTATTATTTTATTCAAATTTAGGTCTATGACCAAATTAGGTCTCATTTGGATTCCTTAGGTGACTTAAGAGTAGCCTAACCCATAGAGCACTATTGCTAGTATGTTAGATTGGAATTAGATGTGAATTTCCTAAATGTATAATTCTAGGAAAGGAAATTCTATGTTATACTTGTTTGGAACATTTATTGTAAAAAACTTAGTGAATGTCTTAAGTTTTGTGAGCTAATAATTTAGAGAAGTTAAGAATCAACTCATAAATAAAAGAAGGATAGAAGACTTAGAATTACTTTAGATATGAGAAGCTAATAATCAAGATTTGGTGAATTAATGATTGAATACCAAGGAGTTATAGAAATGGAATAATTAGAACATAATTAGAATTGACAAATGTTAGAAATGGAACCAAGATTTGGGTGAGATTAGTGTTAGGTTATCTTGGACTAATGATTCCAACTTCTCTCTATTGCTTTACTTATTAGGCAATGTTTGTCTTTAGTGAATATTGACTTGTAAATGTAGTGACTTATCAAAAGAGAAGTTTAATTTAGAATATTATGCACTCTATAATAGCTAGGGAGTTTGTGAACCCAATAGTCTTCCTTAGATAAGTTTTGGTAATTAGTGAGGATGTAGACTCAGTCAAACAGGTAAGCTGAACCTAGTGTCTAGATTGTTATATTTAAGTTAAGTATTAGAATTATTCATTCTTAATATAGTTAGAGTAGTATTATACAAATTATGTATTTTTAAAATCATAATTTTATGTGTGTGTGTGTGTATATATATATATATATATATATATATATATATATATATATATATATTATATCTCAATTGACTAAAGACATGTGTTTAATGTCTTAAGTCAATTGGTGGTTCAATTAATCCCAATCATTAAGGTAGATAATTTAAAAAAAATAACAAACGAATATCACATGAGATGTAGTTAAATTTGGCAATCTCTTGAAATGTAGCAACACTTTAGAAACCTTATTCTTTTGATCACAAGATTATGTTCAATCATAAATAATAATTAAAACTGAGAAGGGGTTTCATTCATGGTAAATTAGTCTGTATAGACAGTTAAGCCAGAGCTGTCTATGGAATGGCCAGAAGATTGCACATGTCCTTCAGAGGGACTATATAGTTATACAGTCGATACATACAGCTAGGTAGATGTGCTGAACTCTTCGTCACTCTATACGTGCTCGTAAAACAAAATATAAAATAATTAATAAATTTACATTTTTTAATTTATTATTTTACACTTATTTGCTTCAACAATTTGAAGTTCTTAATTCCTTCAAATTGTCTATATAATTCTCAATATTTACTTATTCAACTCATACTATGTCTATTTCTATTGCTTAACTTATTTTCTTGCAGGGAAACGTTGAGTGCATTTGAACATTTGCTTTATTTACTTATTTTTACTAGTCACTTTACTTTAAGTATTCCTTTTTATAATGCATTATGCTCCACCATATTCTGCTTGCTAATAATAAATGTGATATACTTAACAGTTAATAAAATATAAAGCCTTAAAATGTTCTTAGACTTATGTAAGTTTAATCACTTGTTTTCCTTTTATTAGATGTGCCATATCGTATTATAAATCAAATATGGTAAAATAGAACCTTAAAGTGGATTCAATATGTGAGCTAGGAGTAGAGCTAGAGGATCAAAAGTAGATTTAAAGTTCTTCATTTTATCTCTTTTTCGTTTATGTGAGGATGAGTGTTTATGTTATTTAATTAATGTTGTAAAACTTAAACATACTTGGCACTTTTTAATTATGCAATATGAGATGAATATTTTCTTTTATTTATCTAAATGATTGTAATGGTAATGGTCATTATTATATTTATAGATGTATATATCTTTTCCATCTTATAGATCATTCACCCCCCATAATATTTAATAGTGGGTTAAGACTTGACAATCTAGTATTAAGCACTGCAGTAACATTTAGTGTTGGGTCAAAATATTTAATATAACATCGAGTCATTACATGAAAGAACTGTACATATCCTAAAATATTTTATTAAAAACTTTTATGGGAATTCATCAAGAACTATAGATCCTAAAATGTTGTATTAAAAAACTTATATTTAGACTTAAGAATTGTGTGAATACCAATATATTCTTTTAAAAACTTCTTAGGGACCCAAAAACAGCTATATTGGTCCAAAAATGTTCTATTAAAAAACTTTTGTGTGGACTCACTAAGAATTATATTAATCCCAAAATATTCAAAATAAATTAATTTTTCATAATCTCTAGTTAACATTTCATTAAAGTTGTAAATTGGAATTAAAATGAGAGTAAAATTTGATTAATTTAATTGGAATTTTTATTTACAATTTACATAAATTTAACTAAGAAATTTATTTAAATTATTTTTAAACATTGAAGATCGGACGACTAAGGTTTTCTCGTCAAAGCCATGACTTGATTGCAAATTAATGATTCGGATGTGATTGCTAATGATTAAATTATTTTTAAACATCCAATCATCAGGTATCAAACAATGGATTTATACTCTGTCGTTGTCTTTTTGATCCAACAATTTTGATTAAAATAGTGAAAATGGTTTAATATATCTAGATCTAATCCAACATCTAAAAATTATTTATGTAAATTTATTACAATCAAACAAACAATAATATCCCATAATAGATCGGGCCACATTGAGTCCGACTCATGATGACCTAATGCCACCATTGAGCTCTGGGTGACCCCATGAACTGATTAAAACCTTAAGTTTCTAATTTCGCTCAAGCCAAAACAAAACCAAGCCCATTTTGGCTCAATTTACATACCATTCAGTTTTAAACTTAATGATGTTGAGAAAAAATAGAATCTTGGTTATTTTAGGGGAGGGTTAGCCTTAATTTTCTTTAAACTTGCCTAGCCTTCCTTAATCTTTACCTTAAGTTTTATTAACCCTAATTAAGGTTAATTAATAATTTCATTTGTCATTTAAAGATTTTAGGATATTCCTTGTTATTGAGAATAATGTTTGGTAGGGTGTTGATCATGGTAGGGTGATGGGAATCCATGCTTAGGCCTTTAAGACCTCCTTAAGCAAACAAACCCTAAACAATTTTGAATAATAAATATGTTTAGCTTAAACCAATTAGTTAATAGTTTGGTTTAGTCTAGTATAGTTAATATTATGAATGGAAATAAATCTCCAAATCTTAGCCTTTTCTTAACTTTTTTTAATCCATTGATCTATGCCACTTTGTTAAAACATTGGTATTTGATGATTTAAAATGATGAGTGTGTGGTTGAGTATGGAACTTTATTTAAGTGATTTGGGTTCATCTAGAAGTTGTAGCCCATACCTTGCACACTTTTCTTACCTTCCTTTTTATATTTTTTGCTATAAGTGATAGAATTCTTGCATATTCTTGCTTGATTGGTAATATGTTGAATATAGGTGCTGAGTTTGCTTAGAAGTGAGGGATAGTTTCTTCTTCTATAGAAGAGTTTATTTCAGTGAGCTCAAATAGTTAAATTTATGTCTACAAATATAATATCGATGAAACAACAAATGTTTGGAAGATATTTTGGTACAATGAAGCAGTATTTGTAATTACAAATGAAGCTATAAATTATTGTAATTATATTTGAAAAAATAAAATATAAGTTTTGTTATTTTTTATTTCCCCTTTTGCCAATTTCTTACCCCAAATCATGGTTAGCAAGTTAAGGATGAAGTCAAGATCTTGATAGCCTATTCCATGTATCAGGGTGGTTGGGACTGCCCATAGATACATTAATCATTTAGCTTAGATTGGTTAAAATTATCCACCATTCTAGTTCATACTTTTTTTATATATGGATTGCATTGTATTCATTTTTATTGAACACCTATAAATCTTAATTCAACCATTTTACATATCCATTTCATGAGAGGAACTTTAACTGGTGAGAACCTCCTATTGAGCTTTGACTCATAATCATTCGATTTTGTTTTTAAGTGGTGTTAGTAGGAATTACCAAGACAAAAGGACAGTTGTAAAAGAATCATACGATGACAATCTTGTGGGAGTAGTTCAAACTTGAATGGTAATGATGGGAATGTTTTGAAATAATGTTAGTTGAACTATGTGAAGAATGGATAACAGATGTTTGATTACATTATGTTTAATCATTCTTGAAAAAAATGGCACAAGCAAAATCAATGATATTAGAATGATTATCATTTAAGAATTATAATCATTGGTCCTTAGCATGCATCAATATATTCCTCCTTCACTCAAGTTAGGTCTTACTTAAAGACTAAAAATTGATCGTAAGCCTTAGAAAAGCGCTTCATTCTAAAAGAGAATAAAGATCGCATAATAAGCTATGATAGTTCTAAGTAATGAAACAAAACCTACGGTGATAAAAGCGTACTACCAACATTTATTTATAATGGTAGAGTTAAAATAAGCAATGAAAAAAATAGCTAGGGCATCTCAAATTCCCTTTTCACCACAAAGTTATATTTTATAAAAAAGGTTGTGATTTTATTGCACACATTTGTCATTTCCAAGGACACACTGAATTATGGGATCTATGATGACCTCACTAGAATCATTGATAATGAAGTCATGTTACATGTTATGTTATGTATTTTAAAAGGAATCATGAGAAATAATGCACATTTTTGAAGTTTTCATTTAACTTTGAGCAAACCCAACCCATTTATCAATAAGTAGTAAGAGCTTGAAAGCATGTAAATCTAGTCAAAAAAATCAAGGCTCTCAAATCTCTTTTGCTTTTGTTGTACAAATGGTCATCTATTTCATCAACTCAATAGCATCATCTAAAGTTGCAACAACATTTTATCAGCTTTACATCTCGTTACATGTGGTGCAGATCTACAAGTAACAATATCATCTTCAAGATGTTGAAGTTTGAAAATTTTGTTTATAATAAAGGGAAATTTGAGTTAAGATTATTTACACTTTTAAAGGAAAAAATCATCTACATTTGTGGTCTTTTTTACTACAGAGTATGTGAGGGATTGAGATGAGAACATGACGCGAGAAGATTCTTGGAGATATACTAAAATAATATTTCATTTTATGTATGTTTTATATGAGCTTAGTTCATATGTTCAGACAAACTATAAAATCTTTCCATGTAAAACCATTGACATGAAAATTTATGTCATTAAATCCATTTAGTGCCCCATTTAAGCTTTGCAAACCCTTACTATCCATCTCTAGATTTTCATGCTTCAATATTAGCATCTTACATGGCTCTTGGTTCTCCATACCACCACTATGAAACTATACTGTCCCTTATGCAATGCATGAGAAGAGAATTTTTTATTAATTAAAATTTGTGAGTTTTCTCGTACATTTTTCTTTTTGTTTGTGTACTCATCATTTGAGAGAACTTTAGAGAGTATGATATTCCTTACTTAGTCTTGGCTAACATTTAAGGATGGAAGGCAAAACTAAGCATTAATTTCTATCAAATAAATTAACTTCTTGCAATGCATTTTTCATATTGTTCTAAGCTCTAGATTTATTATTTTAGCATGATGCATTCCTAACATACAAAGGTTTCAAGTCTAAGTGGCATTGCATTAGCATGACAAATATTTACATTCTTCGCACTCATGCATTCATTTCATATTGACATGTTCCAACCATATATAATCATTTTATTCAGGATTCTGACAAGTACTCAAATTCCTCTATTATTTTAAATCATTCATTTTGCATTTCATAAAGTACCAAATGATGTTAGATTCACTTGAAATTCATTGAGTTTATTTTTAGCCTTGAGTTAGGTTTCACAATATCTATACTTCAAACTTAACTATTTCACATATTAGTCAATTTTATCAATTTAAAATTTATTTTTGGGTAGAAAAGAAAATCCAACAACTTAGTAGTTGCAATTTTTTATCATAATTATTTCTTATTCCTTCATATATATCAAAACACGATATGCTAAAGAAAACAAAATGAACTATTTACAGCATTCACAAAATGGCATTTCCTTGTAGTAGCTATAACTTCTCTGCAAATGAAAGCTGCTGCACCACAGCATAGCAGAAGATGTTTGTGCAAGATTTTCAGTCGTTCCTCTCAATTTAATTACATGAGAGATGCTTACACATATAAAAACTATTCATCTCATCACCAACTCATAAAAGTACAAGCCTAGCAAATGAAAGCATTGCTAGAAGAGTATAATATCATATGATACAAGAATTGACTAAACTCTTAAAATGTATTACAAAGTTCACCATACCAAATTTTACACTCCATAAGCTCGATTAACCTTACAATCTCCAAAGTTAGCATGGAATCAGCCTAAAAAATTATTATTGAGATTTTTTATAAAAATTTTGGAGGTTTAACTAAGAAATCAAAGTGAAGTTGGTGATGTTGAGGAATAAATGCTTAAAAAATAACCATTCAAACCACAAGTGAGCATTTTCTTAGTTGTAGCAATCCAGTAGTACCATTTAATCGTCATCCATAAAACCTTTAAAAGTTGCTTTAAGGTTAGATGGTAGTTTAATGCGAGGAAACGTTGTAGCACATACCTTTTACACTTTTCTTACCTTCCTTTTTATATTTTTTGCTATAAGTGATAGAATTCTTGCATATTCTTGCTTAATTGGTAATATGTTGAATATAGGTGCTGAGTTTGCTTAGAAGTGAGGGATAGCTTCTTCTTCTATAGAAGAGTTTGTTTCGGTGAGCTCAAATAGTTAAATTTATGTCTACAAATATAATATCGATGAAACAAAAAATGTTTGGAAGATATTTTGGTACAATGAAGCAATATTTGTAATTACAGATGAGGCCATAAAATATTGTAATTATATTTGAAAAAATAAAAATATAAGTTTTGTTGTTTTTTATTTCCCCTTTTGCCAATTTCTTACCCCAAATCATGGTTAGCAAGTTAAGGATGAAGTCAAGATCTTGATAGCCTATTCCATGTATCAGGGTGGTCGGGACTGCCCATAGATGTGTTAATCGTTTAGCCTAGATTGGTTAAAATTATCCATCATTCTAGTTCATACTTTTTTTATATATGGATTGCATTGCATTCATTGTTATTGAACACTTGTAAATCTTAATTCAACCATTTTACATATCCGTTTTATGAGAGGAACTTTAACTGGTGAGAACCTCCTATTGAGCTTTGACTCATAATCATTTGATTTTGTTTGTAAGTAGTGTTAGTAGGAATGACCAAGACAAAATGATAGTTGTAAAAGAATCATACAAATGACAATCTTGTGGGAGTTTGAATGGTAATGATGGGAATGTTTTGAAATAATGTTAGTTGAACTATGTAAAGAATGGATAACTTTTACATTATGTTTAATCATTCTTGAAAAAAATGGCACAAGCAAAATCAATACTATTAGAATGATTATCATTTAAGAATTATAATCATTGGTCCTTAGCATGCATCAATATATTTCTCCTTCACTTAAGTTAGGTCTTAAAGACTAAAAATTGATCGTAAGTTTTAGAAAAGCGCTTCATTCTAAATGAGAATAAAGATCGCATAATAAGCTATGATAGTTGTAAGTAATGAAACAAAACCTACAATGATAAAAGCGTACTACCAACATTTATTTATAACGGTAGAGTTAAAATAAGCAATGAAAAAAATAGCTAGGACATCTCAAATTCCCTTTTTACCACAAAGTCATATTTTATAAAAAGAAGGTTGTGATTTTATTGCACACATTTGTCATTTCCAAGGACACACTGAATTATGGGATCTATGATGACCTCACTAGAATCATTGATAATGAAGTCATATTACATGTTATGTTATGTATTTAAAAAGGAATCATGAGAAATGATACTAGCACATTTTTGAAGTTTTCATTTAACTTTGAGCAAACCCAACCCATTTATCAATAAGTAGTAAGAGCTTGAAAGCATGTAAATCTAATCAAAAAATTAAGGCTCTCAAATCTCTTTTGCTTTTGTTGTACAAATGGTCATCTATTTCATCAACTCAATGGCATCATCTAAAGTTGCAACAACATTTTATCAGCTTTACATCTCGTTACATGTGATGCAGATCTACAAATAACAAAATCATCTTCAAGATGTTGAAGTTTGAAAATTTTGTTTATAATAAAGGGAAATTTGAGTTAAGATTATTTACACTTTTCAAGGAAAAAATCATTCACATTTGTGATCTTTTTTACTACAGAATATGTGAGGGATTGAGATGGGAACATGACGCTGGAAGATTCTTGGAGATATACTAAAATTATATTTCATTTTATGTATATTTTATATGAGCCTAGTTTATATGTTCAAACAAACTATAAAATCTTTCCATGTAAAACCATTGACATGAAAATTTATGTCATTAAATCCATTTAGTGCCCCATTTAAGCTTTGCAAACCCTTACTATCCATCTCTAGATTTTCATGCTTCAATATTAGCATCTTACATGGCTCTTGGTTCTCCATACCACCACTATGATACTATACTGTCCCTTATGCAATGCATGAGAAGAGAATTTCTTATTAATTAAAATTTGTGAGTTTTCTCGTACATTTTTCTTTTTGTTTGTGTACTCATCATTTGAGAGAACTTTAGAGAGTATGATATTCCTTACTTAGCCTTGGCTAACATTTAAGGATGGAAGGCAAGACTAAGCATTAATTTCTATCAAATAAATTAACTTCTTGCAATGCATTTTTCATATTGTTCTAAGCTCTAGATTTATTGTTTTAGCATGATGCATTCCTAACATACAAATGTTTCGAGTCTAAGTGGCATTGCATTAGCATGACAAATATTTACATTCTTCGCACTCTATGCATTCATTTCATATTGACATGTTCCAACCATATATAATCATTTTATTCAGGATTCTGACAAGTACTCAAATTCCTCTATTATTTTAAATCATTCATTTTGCTTTTCATAAAGTACCAAATGATGTTAGATTCACTTGAAATTCATTGAGTTTATTTTTAGCCTTGAGTTAGGTTTTACAATATCTATACTTCAAACTTAACTATTTCACATATTAGTCAATTTTATCAATTTAAAATTTATTTTTGGGTAGAAAAAAAAATCCAACAACTTTGTAGTTGCAATTTTTTATCATAATTATTTCTTATTCCTTCAAATATATCAAAACTCGATATGCTAAAGAAAATAAAATGAACTATTTACACCATTCACAAAATGGCATTTCCTTGTAGTAGCTATAACTTCTCTGCAAATGAAAGCTGCTGCATCACATCATAGCAGAAGATGTTTGTGCAAGATTTTCAGTCGTTCCTCTCAATTTAATTACATGAGAGATGCTTACACATATAAAAACTATTCATCTCATCACCAACTCATAAAAGTACAAGCCTAGCAAATGAAAGCATTGCTAGAAGAGTATAATATCATATGATACAAGAATTGACTAAACTCTTAAAATGTATTACAAAGTTCACCATACCAAATTTTACACTCCATAAGCTCGATTAACCTTACAATCTCCAAAGTTAGCATGGAATCAGCCTAAAAAATCATTATTGAGATTTTTTATAAAAATTTTGGAGGTTTAACTGAGAAATCAAAGTGAAGTTGGTGATGTTGAGGAATAAATGCTTAAAAAATAACCATTCAAACCACAAGTGAGCATTTTCTTAGTTGTAGCAATCCAGTAGTACCATTTAATCATCATCCATAAAACCTTTAAAAGTTGCTTTAAGGTTAGATGGTAGTTTAATGCGAGGAAAAGTTGTACAGATGAACTCTGGTTGCCCGTACTTCACCACCATCTGCAGCAGCTTCTGTCACTTTAGTTTACTTAAACTTTTTATGCATTTTACAAAATTATGAACTCTAGATTAATTTTTTGACTTAATCCATTGTATAAATAATAATTTTCACATATTAACTTTATGATATGCTTACTACATAAAAATAATTTTCTTACCTACAATATATTGCTGCTACGATATCACCTCTAGTGCTCTGCTCAGTGTACCATTATTACATCCATTAAAATCATTACAAAAGTGAGGGTACGTGAAGCATTTTTCCTAAATTAAAATCATGAGAAATGTTTCAATCCAAAAAATATTACAGCAGCACTATAGACAGGTAATGAAATACCTTTAACACGATGCAGCATCATCTGCATTGCGCTGCTACGCACTTCACTTCATATTGCTCATTGTCAGCTTAGCACCTATTCTTGATCCTTAGCTGTTAAAAAGTCGCATCATAGGACCATAGGGCTCTCTTTGAAAATCTTCACCATAGCTTTTTGTTAAATTTGAATACTTATGAATATAATTTGCACCTCTGCAGATCTAGTCAATAGTCAACACTCAAATTGCAAGTGAAATTCTAGCTCCAGAATAAATAAAAATACATAATGTATATATATATATATATATATATATATATATAGTATCTGTGTGTGAATTAAGAGGTAGCCGAGAGTATTTGTTTTAATAAACATGAGACCCTTCACAATTCATATAATAAAAGGAAGAGCAGCAGCGGTGCTCATTAGGTGCAAAACTGATGAATATGCATGTGCATGTGATGTTAGTTCAATAAATACTAAATTAGGCCCAATTAAAAAAAGAGTGTTGCTATATTTACATACTAATATATATCAAAATATATAGATAATATATCAATCTAATGTGTAAATAGATTATTAGTTGAATACACTGTTTTATGGAGCCTATATGCAAAAATTAAAAAAAAAAAATTCTATTAGTCTTGAATTCTTTTTAGTGTATATTCTTGTGTAAACATAGCATTTTTCTTAAGAGATTCAAGCTGATGTGCACAATTTCGCCGCCCTTCCGCGAGCCTAGAAGTTTACTACGGCATGTACGTATAAATAATCTGATGACCACAATCCCCACAGGCACTCCTGCTGGAACTAATAACGATAAAATTTTGAACAAGACTGCAAACCAAAGTATTAAAATATAAATATATCTAAATTTCAAACTATACTATATATATATATATATATATATATATATATATTCTGGCTTATATTCAATCCTGCAAATCAAACAGGATCAAACAGGAACTTAATAAAACTTGTAAAGGTCACGTGGGCTATAATATTAATGGTAGGCCATGGGCTTAAAAGTATCACATTGCACCCTTACTACATGTGTGTGCATATGATGATTTACTAGCTGTCCTTTGACACAAATTTCACTTCAGCTTTCTATCCAATAGTACGCTTTAATATGCATTGGCGATAGACTGGAGATAAGTGGAAGAAAAAGTGGGTTTCCTTCTACAGAATAAGTAGCAGAAAAGGGAGTACTAGTTAGTGATGCAATATAACATCACCAAAAGTTAAGAGCATAAGCATCTTTACACAATGGCAGCATGATCATGATTCAATAAGACGAAAAGCATAATCAAGCAGATGTTAACATACAAAATACATGCCACATGGCAGCTCAAAAGAAGTTTGTGACACACATGCATGTATAATGCAATGTGGTGTTATCAAGCTAATAAAAAAATCATGTATTTATAGGATTGTTGCAACTAGCAGATTTAACCGAGAAAGAACGGTGGCATTATTTCTCCCAAAATACTAGCATGCAGGGATCAGAAAACATTTTAAACAAATGGTGGTTCACTCTTGCTCGCAACTATAGCGAGCGGCAAAGAATAGCAGTGTTCATGTGGATATAGAATGTATTCAAGTAGCTTCATGATGTATTAAAGAGCCCCCATCAAAGATAGATCTGCATTTGATGATTGGGGGTGTTCTGCATAATCTCACAATTTAGGGTTAAAAGGTTATCCTTATGCAGACATGGGTATATATATTTGGCCATTGTGTTAGCATTTATCTCCTCCCAGCTGGTGATTGGCTTCAGTAATGATCTCTCACGGTTGCTAACAACTATTCAGCACAATTTGACTTATCCTACGAACTATTAGTTAATAAATCTAATTTGCGGTCTCGTATACCAACAGAAAAGTTATCCCTCTCTATCAGCGATTAAAGAAAAGATAATTTTAATCTATCTAGCCAGCATAGTTGGACACTTGTTGATATCATAAAATTGACAGCAATAGGTGTGTGCTAGCTAACACTATCCAAATGTTAAACTGGGTATTTTGACTCATCAAGATGGTTCAAACCATTTTCAAAAGCATGGGCCAATATTTTGGTTGACTTCCAAATTATTCAACTTATGATAACGGGTGTAAAGACATTGCTTATGCCAAGAAATATACTTTATTTTGGTCATTTAGGTTTGGGACATATTAAAAGAGTTGTTGAGATATGCTGGATTATCTAGATATCACTTCTTGTTTTCAAGTGACATTTTTGATCCATTCTATTAGTACAATAGATAAAGCCAAAGGCTTTGTTACAGATTTAATGCAAAACAGGTCAGCGTATAACTGAGAATTCTTTGGGAAGGCTTCCTAAATGCCTGGGGCAAACTTTTAAATGAAAATATGTATAAATGCTGAAAAGATGAAAATTTTAGTAAAAAGAATAATTTTGTGATTCCAAGCACACTCAAATAAACCACTTTAAAATTTCAATTTAGACAGTGGAATTTAAAATTTGAAAATAAACTCTTTATATAGTTTAAGCTTAATACATTTTAAAGAATGTGCTTAAAATAGCACAATACAAAATTGCCCGACCAGAAAAAAAAAGCCCCAAAGATGGTGTGCCCTTATTGACAAGCCGGCTTGAGTGCAATGCGGGCCTGGTCGATTGAATGAGGATGGTTTTTAAGAAGAAATAATCAAACTTTATCCGGTTAAGGCATGTGAATGACACCTTAGAGGTGCCTAGAACATTCAATTTAAGAAATCAACACTCTTTATCAAGCCAAGAATCACATTCATGCACCTCTGGAGTATAAATTTTAAGTGATCATGATTTGATTGAAGTGGTCGACAGCAAACAAAAGGTACTAGCCACTAAATAAACTTAGAATCAATCGTTGGATGAGCCACATTATTGAGAATGTGGAATTGAGCGCTCAAGGATGGAATAGTCATAGGCTATCAATAGTTTTATTTAGCAGACTAACCTTTAGACCATTATACAAATTCAAAAAGTCTCAAAATTGCTCAAATTTATATTTAGAAGGTTAACACATTTCAAATAGAGCTTGTATTCAAAATCGTAGTTTAAATCCATAATTGCAATTCATTAAATTAGTATTCAAAACAAAATAAGCTATGGATTAAAATCAGTAACATCAGAGTAAGCTCATATTAAACTATGCATGATTCTTAAGTCTATGTGCAATTGGCCTTGGAGATCATGGCAATACTTTTCTTCATGACTTTTCAATTAGAAGTGCAGTAGACCTAAAATTATTTATAAATGCTTCAAATTCACAATTTTAGATAAAGTTTCATCAAATGTTTTTAAGAAATTATAGTACATGTCATCTACAAGCTCTCATAGTATATCTTCCATAAAATACCTAATGACAATAAGATAACAATCTTAAGAATCAACTTCATTTGGATAACCTTAATTTCAAGCCAACTCGATTCAATCATTGCAGAACCAAAGCAAGTTCATCATTTAACCAGCTTGATCTGGTTAAAATCAATTATTTTAAGGGTGATAACCATAATAGACTATTTCACTCAAAAAACTCATTAGTATTGCCTGTGGTTTTTTTTACGTCAAGCTACTTGGATGAAGGGCTAAGATCTCCTCATGGAATGTTCGCTCCCCTAGCACAAAGGATAAAAGGAGAGGCAACAATAATAGCACACACGAGTTGAATGATAGCTCTCTTCCTCTCTCATACTCTTCTTGTCCTAAAACAGCCCATGACCGTACACTTACACTTCAAAAACAAAACTCTCCACCAAAAGTCTGATCAACATCTCTTCTCTCTGTAGCAGGTATGGTCAACATCTCTTCCTCCTACAGCAGCCATGGCTCAACCTCTCATCCAATAACCATGGCAGACATCTCCCTACAACAACCATGGCCGAGCTATATCCAGAAACCATGCCAACATCTCCTACTGCAGCAGTCGTGACAGAGCTCTTCTCCAGCACTCCATTTTGAGGTCACCACTGACAACCCAGTAACATGCTCTTCCAAAAGTGACCCATAGATGAGTTCCTATCCTCAATAAAAGCTTAACTTTTACTCCACTTGCTGTTCCAACGCAGCCAAATAAAGCACCTCTTCTGACTCCAAGCAGAGAAATGTTGGCATAGAAAATTAAGCATCTTGTTAGATAAGCTTGGCATTAGGAAATACCTAGTAAGACTATATCAAGTTTATTTTACTGGAAGTCGTTTCTCCACACCGTAAATAAATTACTTTAGTACTCTCATGCTCAACAACTTAACAGCATGTTTTAATTGCAGAAAACACAGCCCTAGTAAGGCTAATACAATTATTACATCAGTAGAATAGCTTGATGGTAGTTATGATAACAACATAAGCAAAGCGTGTAAATTTTAAGCCTTCATACGGCTCATTCTATATTTAAGTGGTATGGTTTTATGCATGGGTATGCAAATTGCACACAATCTTACATTGCTCATGCCTGTAATATGTGGGATAACACTCTACTCTACGTTAGCTTCAGATTAATTTCCTGCTGGTACATGCGCTCACGTCTTTACATGTTTAGTGAACAGTTTATTTTTGTTGTCTTCTATATTGCACACAGTTAACTTACATGCTTTAAATGTACATTTCATAGCTCAAATCTTCTCTTGCGGGTACCACATAAGCTGTTAGATGCCTGCCCCAACCCAGCTCAGGCACAACCTGAAATTCAAGCATGCAGATTTCAATCCCAAGGAAAACGTCCTCTCAAGCAGTGTATGTTATCAGCATTCACATTATAAGTTCAATTTCAACTTAAGCTAGACTCTTTGCATTTATTTTTGTTTATTCATTTTTTTCAGTCTAACGGCTATCAATCCTTGAATTCGTTGAGTTTTTTCTTTAATGTTCTTCCTAGTTAGAGAAGAAATTTCCATCACCGATAAATATAGCCTTGAGAAAAAATAATGTTTAGCTACAGGATAATCTAAATAATATTCAAACTGAAGTTACTTCATTTACAACATATCAAAGTGATTATTAAATTGACATCTAAATACGCCAAAAAACATATAAAGTTCTGTGCTGTCATCCCATATCAACCTAACATTTATTTATTTTGGCTGTAATATTCCAAAAATATTTGGGCAACTAATTTTCAGTAACTTCAACTTTAAAATAAGATAGTACTTAATTAAAGCGTTAAAAATTCAATACATGCTGAAACATTGTAGTTTATTGTGAAATTGTGTCACTATAGAACACAGAAGATTCTGTTTAAATTGCATGATTATTATTTTTAGATTGGCACAACAGCTGCTTTACTCCCAATTGACATGCAGATAATATATGTATTCATATTCACTGATACCAAATTGACTTGAAACATCTAAAGGTTCACTAATGTAAGCCTATAATATCGCAAGAATTTTGACAAATTTAAACCTTTTTGACAACAATTAAGAACTACAAACTCTGAATTTTGCAAAAAAAAAGAAACAAGTAAAACTCTTGAAACGATCAAAATTTGAGTGCAACAGGTAACATGCAACGAGCAAAACCATGCAGTAAAGATAAGTGAACAAAATAAAATCATCATTTTAAAGATCTAGCGTCAATTCAATGCAAAAAGATGCAACGCCCAAAAGTTATTATCAAAACTTACAGTGTATAAAAAAAACCTCTTACAACCAGCACACACGGGTTTGACAGAAAAAACAGTATTTAGTTGTACATATTATAATTGGGTCAAAGAGATCATGTTTATATGCATAAAATACCGAATATTTATAGTTACTCAACTTCTCTGGATCTAAAAGCTACAAGTGCAAATTTTCAATTCACAAATGAATACAAAACACACCATTTATCATTCAATAGGTACAGGCTTTTCCTTAAGAAAAAGAGGCGTCATGTCATTTATGGTAGAAAAGCTGCTAACATGTTTCATAAAACAAAAATGAGATTAAACACCAATATAGTGGATTATAAAAGCTGCAGTGGAAGCATAAAATAGAAGGAAACATGTCGGCCTTTCCAAAACACCTGCTGGACAATGCATGAAGCTAGAATAAGTAAAAAAGTTTACTTAAAGATTGAATAGAAAACATCTGACATCAATCGAGATAAACAACTACTATAAAAAATAATCCATTGTCATAGAGATGTTTTCATTGAACAAACCTTAAATTATTAAAACTACAATATAAAACTACATAAGCAGAAAAAATAAGAGTAGCTCCATGCTCATCCCAGCAAGCACGCTCTATGCCTTTTGATAAATAGACAGGTTTGTATCACACAAATTTTGGTATCCTAAAAAAAATATAATTATTAGACTACTAAGTGAAAATACTAGAAATGCAACATATATGGAACTTATGAAAGGGTTGTAACTTGATAGAACATAATGAGAGAAAGCTCTTGTATGATTCCCACAGCTTAAATTTACTAAACCTATATTATTATTTAGTTCTTATATTTTAGCTTAACTCAGTTTAAGCCTACTTCAATTGAACCAAAAAAATTAATTATATGATAGCATTATTAATTATTACTAGTAATTATATTAAATCAATAAAATTAATTAGCAAATTAATTAATTATAGTAAACTTTTACTTAAAATAATATCATTGATTAAAATAATACTTAAACTTGTTAAGCTTGTTAATGCTTAAAATAATAATATAACTAATTAAAATTAATAATTTAATATATTATTTGTATTACTAATTATGCTAAGTATAACTAAATATATTTATTATTTAATTAATTATGATAGCACAAGAAATTATATATTCTAAATTATACTAAAATTATGATTATTTAATATTATTAAGTATCATTAATAATATTAAATATTTAGCAATTATGCTAATCAACATTACAACGATAACACCACCAAGCCTTGGTTCCATTAAGTAGGGGTCACCTATATGAATCATTTATTTCCATTGTGCACGATCAAATTGGAACCCCTCCCTAAGTTCCAAATAGAGAGCATCCTATCTAATATGTTCCCATATTTTTGTCTTCTTACTATTCTAGCATAGGTAAAATTCATATACACAATTTTAATATGCCCAAACCATATTATTTACTATTGGAGCCACTCCAACCTTACTATGAATGAGCTCATTTCATATGTTATCCTTTCAGGTGTAACCATTCATCCAACTTAGGGTTCTCGTATCTATACACTTATTTTATCAGTAAGTTTCTTTTTCATTGCTAACAATCAACCCCATATAATATAGTCTAGCTTTATAGCTACTCTATAAAGTTTTCCTTTAATTTTGAACATGATTTCAATCGCACAATACTCCCAAAACACTCCTCCATTTCATCCAACTAGTTTAAATCTTATTAATGGCATTGTTCTCTATTTCACCATTATTTTTGAATAACTGAACCAAGGTATTTATCCCTCTTGTTCTTCTTTAATCACAAGATCTAAAACAGTTGTCATTGAGATTATGACTTTTATTATGATTAAGCTTATACTTTAAATATTCTATTTTAGTTCTGCTAAGACTAAGCCCTTTAGATTTAAAAGTAGTACTCCACAACTCGGATATTGCTTTAACTCCAACCTAGTTTTATCTACAAATAACATGCACTAAAGAACCTCCCTTAAATGTGTTCATTAAGAACTTTTATAATTAAAGCAAAAATATATGAACTAAGAACAAAGCATCGATGTAATTTAATAAAAATAGAAAATTATTATGCAAGCCACCTTATGATCCAACACATGTACAGCCACATTATAAATATCATTAATAACATCAATACATGCCACACAAATTTTTTTTCTCCAAAAGCTTCTTTTGGTACTTTGTCATAATACTTTTCAAGATCAATAAAGATTAATGAAGATCTTTTCTTTTTCTAAGTTTATCCACCAATCCTCTTAATAAATGCATGGCTTCTATTGTAAGAATACTTGGCATAATACAAAAATGAATTTGAGAAATATGAGTATACCTTCATAATCTCTATTCAATCACTATTTCTCAAAATTTCAATGTATGACATATTAACTTAATTCTTTTAATTTTAAAGAGTTTTGAACATTATTTTTATTCTTGTAAATAAATACAAGAATACGCATACATTCATCTATAATATTTGTCTTCAAAATAATACTAAATAACTTTGTAAAGCAAGAAATTTTTTTCTCACCCAATTAGTTTCACACATTGATAAGGATGTCATACCATCCTACAGCTTTCTATTATTCATCCTCTTTAAAATATTTCAAATCTCCGTTTTACTAACCCGCCAAATAAAATGCAATTAAATTATTTTAATAGCCATACATTAAAAATTTTGCAAAATAACCCATCAATTAAAGTGGCCTATATTAGCAGAGAGATGGTTAGAGATGTTCTAGCTATTCTTATTACAACTATTTCATCTGAATCTACCTTTAGTGTGGATGGTCGTATACTTGATGATTATAGAAGTTCATTATCGCCATATATGGTTAATACTCTTATTTGTACGACAAATGGCTCACTAGGTATCAAGCCCATCTTAGACATTTTGATGAAAATGTAAGTATTTGTATTTGATATATTTTAGTTTTTTAAAGAACTACTTGTAACAGCCTCCTATTAAGATAAATTAATTAGCTTTTAAAAAGATTGTTAAGCAACCTAAATAAATTTAAAAAGATCCAACGGTTTCTTTTTAGTAGTGAAAAAGAATTCGGTGTGGCGGGTACTGCACGGATCGGGCGTGCGGTAGCATTCTGGCCGTTGCTCTTCCTTTTGGATCTCATCCGGCAGTCTAGCGTTAATCAAACCGTAAATTTCAAATTTGGCCATTCGATCAACCGATAGAACGAACGTCCAGTCCCGCTCCCTGTACGCCCCTCAAGCATGATCGCAGCTGCCAGGGAAGGACTGTCCGGTTCTCCAGTTGGCCTTCCCGTGGCTATAATCCCCTTCTATTCCTTTCCTAGGGGATTTTGGGCATTTGCTGAAGTTCCTTGAGTTGTTGTGTCTGAGGTGCTTGCGGGAGCTTCTTCGTAGGGTTTGCGACTTCTACCGAGGTGATCGACGAGTGCGGGTGATCGAGCCGTGAGAAGGAGTAAAAGAGAGCTTTGCGTACCTTAAGCCTTCGTCGACGAACCGTTCTGTGCGGGAACACCAGGTACTCCTCCTTCAATTTAACTCTCATATAATCGCTTCTCATACATCCTAAAGGTATCCTACTCCTCCTGTGAGTTCAATCGAGCACTTCATGGTCGATTGAACTCAGATTTTGAGAAGTGGATGGTCCGTCGGTCACACTTAGAGCATCGTCTGGTTCTTCCCGTGCTAATCGAACGAGCTCGTCTCCTTCCTGAACCTCGACGAGGCCTTCTCGCCGGTGTGCGGGTTACGTCCAGGGACCGACACCGACGGGATGAGAACCAGGTTGCCCTAAATGTCCCCCTTCGGCTTGTTATTGGGAGCCTCCGTGCGTGCGATCTCTGTGCGTGCGGTGCGATTTTTTTCTTTAAGTATAAATAGAACGTAAGCATCTAAAATTTTATTAATGAAATAATTAAACTAATAATTAAGAGAATTTAATTTTTGCAGTTATCATTTATGAACTTTTGTATCCCAATTAATTTTGTTTTCTAAATAAATGTTGTGTATTATTAAATGCTGAATGATGACCTAATTTAATAATTGATTTATGCTATTGGAGGATGTGTAAATATATCAATTTCTTAATATTTACATAATTTGTTTTAATCATAACATTAAAAGTACAACTCCAAATAATACAAATTTATATATTATTTTGATCACAAAAATGTGAGGATCAATAATATGAAATTTAATTTTAGTTTTGATAAATATTTTAATGAGTCAATATTTAGGATTAATTAATTAATTTTAAAATTAATATTAATCTTTCTTGTGACCTAATTTGATCAATTAATTTCCAAATCAAAAGATCAAATAGTCTATTTTACTCACAAAAATATGAGAATCAATAATATGGAATAAAATTCAACATTTGAAACCTAATTTTCTTAATCACTTTTTAACCTAATTAGGAGTCATTAAAACCCTAATTTTTCCAATGTTGTCCAAAATTGACAAACTTAGTGTCAATCTTCTTCTTATGAAATAAGGATTTCATTTATTTATAAAATATTTCTATTGGACAACAAATTATGATAATAAGTTTTTGACTCTCACTTAGTGTTATTGTGATTAACCTAAATTTTTAGGTAGCTTACTTTAGGTCTTATAAATCCTAGGATAGCTAACTTGTCACATTTATTATCTCCCTTAGCACTTAGATAGCATTTTTATGAGCTTAGTTCTCAATTCCCTAGTTATGTGAATTAATTGCCAAGTGCTTAATTCACTTTTCAACCCTAAGGTAAAAACCCTAGGATTTGATTTGCAATTGATCTATAGTTGAATCATAAATCTATTAGTTGCAACCATTAAGAATAGATAGTCTTAATGTATTAGTAATTGTAGAATTGTGAATCAACTAGATCTAGTTTTAGTGATTAGTTTAGTACTTAGCTTATTCATCCTAATCTCTAAAACTTATTTATTTTATTAATTTAAGATATAATAATAGGTATCCTTAACTTACATAGATTAGTTTAGGAAGCCTATTGAATTCTTTAAATATATATTAATAGTAAATATAGAACTTGTAGCTCTTAAGTCTAGTAAGTACTTATCCTAAACTTTGCAATTACTTGTAACTTAGCTAGATTAATATGTTTGATTAGAACATTCAAAATATAACCTAGCTAGAAAACCATAATAAATAATAGTAGAATTACTTTAGTTTCAAATTTCTTAAGTTAGATAATTCCTTATCTTAATCTCTACCTATTAGTAACCTAAATCATAATTTAATTTTTAAGTTAGATCTTATAGTTTAGGAAGAGGTTAAGAGCTAGTCTCTAACAATAATCATTATATTTATAAATTATTTTGTCACATCATATTAAATGAATAAATCTATTGATTTTCAAAATCTCAATTACTATTATATTACAATTAACTTGAGATCAATATCTTAAAATTAATTGGGAGCTCAATTAGCTCCAATCATTAAGTAGATCATTAAAATTAGATAACTTTGGATATCACTTAGTTGCAAATATTGAATTTCCCTTGTTGGCTTGCTTAGTCTTGAGCCTTATTCATTGAATCATTCATAAAATTATTGTGCATGAATAAAACTTTCACATAAAATTATTAGGAGTTCTATATGGTGGACCAGTCTAGGGCGGACTAAAATGGAGTAATAAGGAGACATCGCATTCTTAGAGGGAGAATGTGAGTGTTTTAGGTATGGACCCCATTTTCCTTAGATGTTAAACAGACGTGTTTAACTCCTCATCTCATTCTGAATATGCCCACAGAATGAGCACAGATTAAAATAACTTCAATTAATAAATATGTGAGATCTTCAATCTTATAGATTATTAAGACTCACCATAACTTTTAGCTATACTACTTTACATAGTCCTAAGCTATGTGTATCTTAGATTTAAGTCTAAGATTATTCCTTCAATTTCTTTACTATGCATTTTCTATGATTTAGGACTATACTTGTTTACAGTTTATTTAAATTACAGTGAATGTTGTATAACTCCATTTAAATGCTTCACTATTTGTTTTTCCTTACTTAACAGAAGTTCATTTGAACATATACATGCTTTATTTCATTAAATTTCATAAGCACACTAGTTCATTTTAACATATTTAGGATGCTTTACCCTTGTATTATTTGTAGACTAGGATGTTTGATTAAGTGAGCATTCTATTTCACTAATTTTTCCTTTCCTTGTTTGTATGCTTACCACACTGCACCTATGCTTATGCTTGCTTTATAACTAGAACTGTGATATCCAATTATAACAATAACATGTTTAGCCAATCTTAAAATATGCTTAGATTGTTTAGTCTAATCAAGTTTTTTATTTCTTGGCTTTGCCCTATCACATTTAAATGTCAAAATATGATAGATCAGGTGCACTTGGATGCTAGTGGAGCTGGACCAAGCGCTAAAAACTAAAACTGCTTCTGCCTATCATATATTATAATTTATAGCTTATTAAGAACTCCAAGTGAGCTGTAAATTTTCTTTTCTTATTCAGTTTACTGTTTTTTGTAATAATGTCATTTACTTTAATTTACCATACTTGTTGGAGCTTAGAATATACTTAAATGCTTGTGATGAATGAATGAATGAGTAAATGAATGGATGAATGGGAAATAAATGTATAAAATTTGTGTATTAATTAAATCTTTGCATATCTTCTTATGAATATTTAATATCTTGATAAAATAAACCATAGGGTAGGCAATTGTTACACATGTACTTCTCTCCCTTTTTCTTTTAGAATTGGAAATGAGCAATCCCATAAAAAGGATTGAACTCTATCTAGAATTGGAAATGAGCAATCCTATAAAAAGAATTGAACTCTATTGTAGAATTGAAAGTGAGCAATCTTATAAAAAGAACTGAACTCTATATTAAAATTGGAGTTAAAGTGGATTGAATGTATGATAGTTTAGGTTGTCTCTTCTTTTAAATTGTAACTCCCATTGGAATGGGAGTATTGCATGTACTTCTGCATGTGTTTTCTTAACCATTTATAAAGAGACTCTGTCAAAAATTTTAAGAAAATCTAGACTTAGAATAATTGGAAAAAATATAAACCCATAATTCACATGTTAATTTCCCCATAAATAATTAGAATCCCATGTCTATGATTAAATGTAAGTAATTCATTTGTTTTAGATTACTATTGCATGTACTCATGTCTTCTTTCATAAATTGCATGTTCAATTCTATTTTTCTTTCATTCTTAAATCCATTTGTTGCATCTTTATTTACAAACTTCTAAACACCATTCATAACTCCCCATCCATCTTAACTTAAGACCCTCTTCTAAATCCTTGGCCAAACACAATACTTAATGATTTGGATTAGTTTTCTTCTAATCTAGCATTAGGTATTGTGGTGACGTATCAATATTGAGTTAAGTGATTTCCAATATTGGGGTCGTCACACTACTAATTTACTAGTTTATTAATTTATTTGCTTTGTTTTTGCTTGCTTTTTGTGCAGGAAGAGCAACTAGCATGCTCTATACCAAATGAATATACTCAATTGACTCAAATGATTGATAAATTAAGAATATTTTACTTTAGCACAACTTTGCATAAACTTTGTTTTAGATTTGAATTTGATGAACTTTATTTTAGATATATGATATATTATAAAGACTCTTAACTTAACAGATCTTTCTAACTATAGTTGCACATTCGGTGGGGAAAAATGAACTATGATATAAAAAAAAATTCATATTATAATATGATATTTATACCCTTTCATAGATACTCATGATTGGTTCAAATTTTAGTGATTGAGTTGTTGTTTCCTCTGCTAGAACTTGGGTTGTTGCTTTCTTTGTTGTTGTTTGGGTTGCTGCTGCTTCTGCTAGAGCTTGAATTGTTGCTACCTCTGCTGGAACTTGGGTTGTTGCTACCTCTGCTACTGCTTGGGTGTTGTTGCATCTACTATTTCTTATTTGTGTATTATTGTTATTGTTAATTTTTCAAATACATCAATTTTAATTAGTGCAAATTGTATTACTATATTCATATATTGCTATTCCTTAATTTTAACAAATATGATTTTTTCTTCTATTATTGATTTGTTGTTCCCTGGGCTTGAGCTGATGCTACCTCTGTTGTTACTTGGGCTACTGCTATCTCTGCTGCTGCTTAGGTTACTGACTTGCTACTGCTTCTATTGGTTCTTATTTGTATATATTATTTATTGGTTACAATTACACCAATTTTAATTAGTGCAAATCTTATTACTATATATATATTATTATTTATGAATTTCAACAAATTTGATTTTTCCTATTATTGATTTATTATTCCTTGTGCTTAAGCTGTTGTTGCCCCTGATGTTGTTTGGGCTACTACTATCTCTACTATTGGCTTGGTTGTTGTTGCCTCTGTTGACGCTTGGGCTGCTGCTGCCTCTGCTGCAGCTTGAGCTGTTGATGCCTCTGCTACTGCTTGGGTTCTTTCTGCTTCTACTGCTGCTTTGGTTGCTGGTTCTTATTTGTGGATATTATTGATATTATTAGTTTTACAAATACATTAATTTTAATTAGTACAATTCTTATTACTATATTCATGTGTTTTTATTCTTGAATTTCAGCAAATTTGATTTTTTTCTATAATTGATTTATTGTTGCTCTTGCATGAGTTGTTGTTGCATATGCTGCCGTTTGAATTATTGGCTGCTACCCATGCTGTTGCCTGTGGTCATTATTTTTTTTTTCAAAAAATTTAAGACCATAAAGAAGATCTTAGCTTTGGTTAACAACTTAAGCCCTAAAAATAATCTCACAACTTATTACATGTTTCAAAATCCTAAAAATAAATTTTTTGTTTTATAAATTTTTTTGATCTCAATTTTTTATTTTTTTGCTTATTTAATTTGAGCAATCATTTGAGATGTCTAAATTGGATCTATAATAAATGATCACTAATATACTGAGCTACTAGATTTGAGAAATGATTTGCTAATCTAAGACTCTTTAAAAAACAAATGAGTCATAAAGTTAGACACACTCTTATAAAAAATGAATCATTCAGAGTTAATTGAGCCAAGTATTATTTGAATGTATTGGATTTGTCTTTTTTATTATTTAAGTTAAAATTTTTAAATACTCTATAATTTAAATTTTGGTTCTTATTTGTGTAGACTACAGACTTGTAGGATTGGTTATCCCTATGTATATTGGTGTTGCTAGTTTGCTGGCTGTTACTGCCTCTAGTGCTGCTTGGGTTGCCTCTGTTACTTGGGCTGCCTTTGATGTTACATGGGCTATTGTTGCTATCTCTATTACTGTTTGTGCTACTCCAACTACCTCTATTATTCTTGTGATGTTGTGCAGAGTGTAGCTTATGTAGCAATTAGCAATGTATTAGTGATCTAATGTGTGATTGTAGTATGGATGCAAGCAGGAAATCAGTGTTAATAAGATTTGGGATTGTAGTTGTAGGTTTAACGCTTTAACTAAGAGTTATGAGTTGAAATTGTAATTATTTTTTCAGTTGTTTATTTTTATAGCTATGATGAGCTATGTAATATGAATCATAAGATAAAAGTAATATCAATAAATTAATTGTTTTTTCAAACATATTTAAATTGTTTTTTCATTTAAAAAAATTGAATTAAGTTTGAGTCAACTCGAACTCAAAATTTATAGCTCGAATCAAGTTCGAGTCAGCTCAAACTCGAACTAAAATAAGTCAAACTTGACTCGACTCAAACACGAATTGAGTTCGAGTCGGATTTAACTCAAAATTCTCGAGTTCGAATTTGGCTTAACTCGTTCAAACTCGAATCGAATCAAGCCCTAGTTGTAAGTGTTATCCTGCATTATTCTTGAGTTTGTTGCTGGCTTTGAATTGCAAATCCTAGTTTGTAATTTGAGTTGTTTTATCTCAAGCAATTGATGCTACTTGACATGAAATTAAAACCTAATGAGATTGTCAATTCCTTATTGTTGCAATTGATCGTTATGTGTAATTGTTATATATTTCTTTACAATGTAGTTCAATTCCTAAAATAAAAATCATGCATAAAACCTCTAATTATCACTTGATTAAAGTTGAGCTGATGACAAACATTAATTAAAAATTTTGCATGAGAATAATGCTAATGAAATTAAAAACTTAACAAGAAAGAACATGTTTGTCCTACTCTACTATCATGGAGAGGCAAGAAAGGGGCCACCTCACAGTATGACTAAAATGAAAAGTAAACAGCATGTTAATCTGAATCTATTGTCTATAGTTGAGCAAGAAAGGGATTCCTCCCAGTAGATTTAAAAAGAAAAATAGTTTACTATCTGGGGAATGGGCCACCTATTAGTAAAATGAAAAATACAAAATGAATAATACATTAATCTTAGTACAACTAAATAAATTATGTCCAGTAGGAGTGCATGGTTCAAACAGAGTTGAAAATTTCTCCCAGCATACTATATCAAGAAGGCAAAAAAGGGATCACTTCCCAGTACGACTGTGTTAAAATGAACTATGAGTTGTTTCATACTCATGTTTGGAATGAATGGCACAACCTAGACTACTATAAGGACAAATATATTTAATTCTTTCAGTAAACTATTTGGTCAAACATAATTGTGAATTCCTTCGAGTATATTTATCTAAAGAAGGCAAGACAAAGGCTTTCTCTCATGATACTAAATGAAAAAAATAAAATATTGATTTGTCACAAACTACTATTTGGAATGATAATGATTCAACCTAATAAGACAAAATGGCTTGAATAAAATATATTTTTTAGATTCATTTATAAATAAGAGATTATATATAGATGATAAGAAACACATTTTTGCATTTATAGCATACAATACTTGCTTTGTTGAATCACATTTATTCTCGTAATATTTTGTATCTATTAATACATGTATACTTGAAAATTATAAATTTTGATGACACTTGCTTGCTTACCAAAAATCAAACAAAAATTAGCATGCGTTTGAAACAAAATCTCGATGTACTCCCTTATGTACTCATAAAAATAGGTGTTTATCACCTAACATTTTTCAAGTGAATAAACCCTTAATCTGATGATTATATGTGGAATATCATATGTGATCATTAAAAAAAAAAATTTTACTTAAATGTTGTGATAATAAATTTATTTTGTTCTCAAAATTGATAAAGTTTTTAATATGCTTGTATAAATTTTTTGATCATAAATATTTACATGAGAATAGTTTGCCTGTGTTTTAAGATGAATCAAATAAAATTATGTGAATTAAAATGAATATGATATTTTAAATTAGATGAGAGAAGTTTTTACTCGCTAATCTCTCATTAATCTAGATCCCCAATCCCACCGAAGTCTCTTCGATCCAACTAACTCTATCTGTGGCACAGAAAAATTAATCTAGGTATGATAGGGCAAACTCGGGGGAATATGTGGTAAATATTGAAATGGTGATGAGCTGAAATTTCATCCCTTTCTCTGATGCATGATGCACTCTCACGTTAGAAGATAGTTGGAAGTAGATGAGGATGATATGAGTTCTACAGAATGTGTGGATGATGGAACGGAACTAGCAATGAAAGGGGTTTTGATGACAGGTTTGACGGGATACAACTTGATTGCATTGATATTGAACTTAAGCACATCTGTGTTGTCCCAACTATAGTGAATCATGCTCATGTTATATAACCAAGGCCTCCTTAACAAAATGTATGTTATAACCATCAGAAGTACATCTCAGCTAATCCTACCCTCATAATTACTCATTTTGATAAGCAATGTATCTTTAGGTAAAAGAAAGAGAAACTAGATTCACCCGCTAATCTTAAATGGACTAAAATGTGGCTCGAGTACTAGTTTGGCCCTGTTAAGAGTATGAGTGATATGATTCATGGCACTCCCCCCATCTCTGATCAACTAGCAATAAACCCTATTGTAATTCATTGACACACTAAAATAATCCATTTCCAATCCTCCTTCTCAACAGTTATATTCAAACGCCTCACTAGCCCGATCGTGGGTTCCTCATTCACCATAATTTTTATCACATCAAAATGTTCAATCCCATGGAGCCTCGTGATCCTCTTCCTCTTCCTCCACAATGGTAGTAGTCAAAATAGCCTTACACTAAAGCTTCAAGTGCCCCTTTTATTTGCACCACATCTTTAAGGGCTCTAGATGACCAAATAGTAGGAGTCTTTGGAGCAGTGGTAGATTGTGATGTAAAAGGCTTTTATGTGAGCTTGGACAAAGCAAAATGCTAATAATCCTAGACCTAAATAATGAAGCTCTAGATTGGAATTCTAAGAGAAGAGCATCGTGGACAACATTATCAATAGTCTATGGATCATTTAATTTAACCTAGTCCATCAAATCTAACCTAAGGCTTTGATAAAACTTGTTTGTTGTCCATCAAAATCCTGACAATTTGTCCTAATCCCTAGGTCATTGAAGATGTCTAAGTACTTAATAACAATCATGAAACTTTGCCTAAGCCGTCATCAATTTTGCGTGGAGCTACTTATAATGATATTGCGAACAATACTTGTCTTTAAGCACGTCCCTCATCTCTACCCAAGAGATCCTCCTCCCACTCTCTTCTTTCATCAAAAAGATAATCCAAGAAAATTCTTCATGCCCACTAACTTCATTCTCGTAAATGAACTAATTTGGTAATCATCTAACTCATACCACTCAAGGAATTCCTTTGTTTGAGTCATCCAATCTAAGAACTTATCAACATCATAATTTTATCATAAGTTGGGATGGCTACCTTGATGATCCTTAATGAGTCATACTCTTACTCTCCCCTCTCTCTCTACACCCTCTCCTAATGGTCCTCCTAGGTTACGGCTCAGCCCATGGTAGCTCCTAAAAATTTTTCCCTCTAGTTTGATGTTCTCTTCCATCATAGTACTCATTTCCCAACTTATCCTCATCAGGCTCATCAACATGAATGGGTTCTCTTCTATAACGAAGGTTTCTCCTCATTTCAAAATCTTGTTGGTCATCTTTAAATGTGTGTGAAGATTGTGGATGATCATAGGGTGGATTGAGACGAAATTGGGATGTGCATAGAAATTATCAAGTGGTGTAGGGGGATCGCTCCTCAAAGAAGTAACCAGTTATTTGAATAAAACTTTTACCCTTCCAAAAGATGTTTGGAGTACATGTACACTTTTATCTAATTAATCTGAGGGTATTTTTGCGGATTCTCTTGATTATTCATTGTTGTGTTTAATTCTCAAAGGATTAAGACAAATACACAAAGTGATGAGCACAAAAGAAGCTAGCAAATATAAATATACTAACACAAGCAATACAAATAAAATTAAAATAATATAATTTAATCTCAGAAATTTCAACGTTATTTTGCAAACTGGAATTGTTTACTTTTATGTGAAAAACGCTCTCACAAGTGACCACTCAATTTGGTGAAAGGCAAGTACAAGGTGATGGGCCGACTTTGAAGTCGAGCTCAATAATAGCTAGCAACACAAAAACTCATTTTTTAAAGTTGCAACCAAACATGTAAATCCTTGACGGCGGCGAGGATGACTCCCCAGCTCTTGATGGTGGCGACGAGGTCTTTATCAACCAAGCTGTTAGCAAACCCGCCAGATCCGATTACACCCAATTTCCCTACTCGAGTTGGATGATAGTTATGTTTCGCCTAAATTCCGTGTTTCATTTCTCCAAACAACCAAGTTTAGTTTTTAACAACAAAATTTTCCCACCATTTTTCGTTACTCGTAAATTTAAAAGAAAAATGTCATAAAAAGCTCAAGAAAGTGATCTATTAGTGAACATTCGAGCACATAAGAATAATGGCTATTCCTGAATTAATTAGCAAAAGATTTAACTTCAAAAATTAATTAAAAATAAATGTTAATCCAAACTTAATAATCTTGGTGTGAATACGTCCGTCTCGACTACACGCTTGCATCGGACCAAGTTTCGTAAAAATCAGAGCACAATCAGTGTCGATTTGAGTTTTAGAAGTTAATGTTCAATTTTTACTATTTAATTTAATCAAATAAAACTATTATATATATCCTAAAACCCTAAACCTACGGCTCCCTCACGCACGACAAAGTCCCTTACGCACGTCCTCCCTCTCACACGAACGATCCTCCTCGACGCGACAAGCCATCCTCGTCGCCATCGAGAGCTAGGGAGCCATCTTCGTCGTCGTCAAGGACAAGGAAGCCATCCTCAACGCACGTCTGATCCTTATCTAGAAGGTGACAAGCGGCATCCAGCGGGTAATACACCCCCTCTGCTCGGTCCAGGCCAACTATAAATGGTCGTAGCCCTCCTCTTCCCTCCACACAAAGTAAGCTTGTGATTCTCCTTCCCCATTAGACTGAAACCCGCATCCCTTCTCCCCCTTCCAGTGACTCCAGCACCTGTCCACAGGCTAGCCCTACTTCATAGACATGTTGAGGTACTAACCCATCCCTAAAATAATCTTTTATGTGCTCGTTTAACTGCCTATGAAATCCAATAATCAGATCTTTTGACAGCATGCTACACTTGTAACACGAAATGAGAAGCTTATTAGTAGAAAATAATAGTTATTGCCGATATGAAAAGTCAGCAGCATCCGATCGTGGCATGCAAGTGCGCATTTTCTTATTTATTAGATACATATCTTCTTGTTAAAATCGCATATTCAGTAATCTATCTAGGCGCCTTGTCCATCTTACAAATCAGATCTTGCTCATGTTAAATTAGCTTCTATTTTGCCTGTGATTTTACAATCGACTGTTGAACGTCTAGTTACTTTAGTAGGACCAAGTGCGATGGCTTCATCATACTCACATCACTCCTTATGACAAAAAAGGTGTGGTACTACCTTTCATCAAGTATTATGTGTAAAAATTCATTTTACCATTTTAATATTATTAGTCTAAAGAGATTAAGACATGCTACTTACTAGTCTTGTCAATACTTATACACCCGCATTGGAACTCTATCTCACGCTATGACTATTTACATGGTTATCAGTATAGCTGTTAGAACCTGAATGAATGAGTTTAGAACCCCATAAGTAGAGAAGAATGCAAGCACTTAAGAATGTTCTTATTGTTCAAGCACAACCAAAACTGACAAGTCAGGATTAAGCAATAACGCCTACGTGAAACTCTAAGACTCTAGTTAAGGAAATTATGATAAAGACAATGGAAGTTATTTCAAAGGCACATCGTTAACAATAATTAAAATAATAAATCATTACAGATACATTTGATTTTTGGCACATCCCTTAGCAACAAAAATAAAAGGTACCCAGATATTCTACATCACATTCATTGCTTAATTTTCTTTTGCTGCTCAGCACTGCATTTGTACTTTTATTATATCTCATTTGCTATATTATTTTAACTACAAGATGTCTTAAAAATGCATACCTTGGGTTTTGAAATGGTGAACTCTGATAGGATTTATGTATGGTGGGGCTAGCCAAGAGGGGAGGTAAGGGAGTATATTGTAGTCTACGATAGGGCACAATATAATATTGTGATATATATTTGAACCCAACCTAATGTTGACCTCAGAGCTCTGCACTTGCCCATGCAGAATGACAAAAAAAAGATAGATTTGCTGATGCAAGACATATTTTCATTTGAAATACTAGTAATACGTGCAACATAACAACTTGTTTTGTAAAAAATATTATGTTGTATAAATATTTAATTCTGTTTCCTGCAATTTTTTACTGCTATTGCAATTAATTTAAAAGAATGCAAAAGCTTAATATCTTTGATACTTAGAGTATTCTCTAATTACTGGGAATTCGAATCCCGGCATTGTATTTACAATGCTAGATCAGGTGCTAGTAGCTGAGTGGGAAGGTGATATTTGAGAAGTTGTCGGTGGCTTGGAATGCTATCTCTTTTTGTCATTGCAGTTTTTATTTTATTTTTTTGTTGACAGCCTTTTATGGTGTGGAATGTAAAAATTATTTTATGCACTATTGTTAAGCAGTATATGAATGTTTGAATGAACGTGAATGGACGTATGTTGTATTATATATTTTATGTCTTTATGTGATCTTGATTGAATGACTCAATAGGGATCCTACGGCTCAGATAATTTGGTGCTAGGCTAGCATCCACTAATTCAGTATCGGACAACCACAACATCTAACTTGCAAGATAAATTACACAAACTACAAACTTCAAAAACAAATAAAATTTAAGGACTTACCTCTGTGAAAGGCAAATGAATCGTTGATCAATATGATGACTCGCACACATGCACCACACACAACATGCACGCATGCTTGCGCAAAATGGTGTGCATGCTTGCTTAGATTGCGCTGCCTAAAATACTTTTATATTTGAAAAAGTGGAGAGAGAGGTCGGGCAATGCGGGCAACGACGCAAGCAGTTATCAAATTGGTGGGCTAAAGCAGATTAGCACAACCCGATGGGTCGTGTGAAACACGCAATCGAGCTAGTCAAGCTGACCTATCAAGCCAATGAGTCGAAGAGGAAGGTAATCAACGATTGTCAGTTAAGGCGGAGGAAACCGGTTGGACTAGTTCACGTGGATTGCGCTAGCGAGTCGAAAAGGCCTGAAGCACCGTGAAGAAGCATGAGACTGTGTTCATCTAGAACAATTAGACTTGTACACATGGGCATGCATTGATGGGCCATCGGGGTCGATTGACAAAATAGAGGCATATGAGGATTCAGAAACTTGAATGACTTGAAAAAAAAATTAATTCCAAGAAAATCTTAAGTAATTAGGAAGGAATTATGAACTCAACCATGAGCTCTAATAAAAAATAAAGGTTGAGCGTGGTGGGTTTTGCTTGAAGAATATGGGATTTGGTCTATAATGTTTGCAGGTTAATTGTCAGAAGCGATTTGGATGGGTATTTGATGTTGAAATGATATGAAACTTTGGGAGAGTTGAGAAATAGCAAAGAGGAACACAAAAATATAGAAAACAAAGATAAAACCTAAAGTTATGCCCAACTTGGCCAACAAGATTGTGCATACCCCGTTCCTCATTGATTATGCGCACAAAAGATAGGATCTACCACTAATAGAAGCCAAATATGTGGAGACAAGCTAACAAACATTCATTTACTTTATATTTTTTATGTTTTATACATGAAGATGGGAGTCTTATTTATAGCAATATAAGACTTTCCAAATTATCATAAGACTCATAAGCATATCCTCTTTTTAACATAAATAATTAAAAATATTCTTGCCCACAAGCAGACCAAATCAACTATAACTTACTACACACATAACATACTTATTACATGCCATTGACCAAATAATCATGCATGATTTAAGAAATTACAACATGAAATTTAATGTAGAAAAATAAAAATCAGCACATCAATAATACATATGAACATATGAACATGAAACCACTCGTGATTATTTATCTGGAAGCCGTGTTGTATTAAACTATATGGCCACAACAATAATACATCACACTAATTCTTTCTTTACATTTACACCCACACGTTGAGAGAGATTTTTGAGAAATTTTAGAGGAACAGTAACAACTTCATTTATAACAGATATTTGAAGTCAATATGTGATCATAAAACAAAAACTTTTTTAAAAACCAACGCATATTCCATGGCATGTTTCTCAAAAGTAAACAAACAAAAAAATAAATCTACTTCCAACATTCCAACATAAGTTTATATATATTCAGAGGCAATGAAAACAAATAATGATCAAAAGATATTTGCTAATAAAAAGATTAAAATTTTACCTGTAAAGGCTAGTGACTCAGTCCAGATGGCATTCCACAATCCCTATTATCCCCTGGATTGATATTGAAGTTGCATAAGAGAAAAAAGAAAATATATATATATAGAAGATTAAATAACTTTCTTACATGAGAAAAATGGTGGCGTCTTCAATCATGAATTTCAAGTAATTAAATGAATAAAAACAAAAAACAAAAAAAATCGTGAGAAAAACCGCAGAAAAACAAAATGGAACAGTAAAGACCCAGAATTTTGTCCTTTCATTAATCAGTCCAAATCGTCTTGGCGCGTCTCAGGATCACCATACTGTCGACCATCATTATTTTCATTCCTGCTTGCACTGCTAGAACTATCGTTCCACCCAACCGGTGCGCCAACACCCCTCACAGGCAATGGAAGCGATATTCTAACCCTCCTATGCATAGTCCTACGTCCAGTAGGCCTCTGTTGCCCTCCCACAGCTAAAGCCGGTGCCACGCCATAATCCCCCGTTCCACCCTGTTGCCCTCCAGGAACAGCCGGCGACCTCCTAACCCTCGGTACGTAATCCGGATCGTCCGTCGGAAGCTCGTATCTGCACACCGGACACGAATTATGAAGCTCGAGCCAAGGAATAATGCAGTCCTTATGGTAGACGTGCCTGCAAGGCATCTGCATAGCCTCCGCCCCGATCTCAAACACATCCTTGCAGACAGCGCAATCTTCGCCTAAAGGTGTCATCTTCTCGGAAATTATGATGACTGGCAAAGTTTCCAAGGCCGACTTCGCGGCCGGCGGAGGACCGTACCGGTTGGGATCGTTCTCGAAAAGCTGGTGGATGACGTGCTCGAGACCCGAGCCGAAAACATAGTCACCAATGTTACCAGTTAAGGGGCCGCCATTTCCGCCGGTGCCCTCAAAGACGACTTGAATGCTTGCACCACCGGACAAAATGGATTGGATGTGATCGCGGACGAATAGTTGAGGATCAAAGCCATGGTTTCCAGGTAGCATAGATCGAAAATGAGTAAGATCAAGGTCGAAGAGACCAGCAAGGTCTCCTGGGTTTCGGAGTTCGACGCTGCCAGGAGATAAAGTAGGGACAAGTAATGGATTCAGTACGCCTGCTTCGATGGATAAGAAAGGGCTAGGGATGAGATTTCGGCTAGGGTTAGGATCCGATATCTCGATTTCCTCTACAAAGCTGCTGCCGCAGTGAAAGCACAGAGGATCAGAGGAGGCGGGGGAAATCGTGGTTGCCATTTCGTTGCACTCGTGGCAAAAATACCGTTGAAGGCCGAGCCTGCCAGCTGATTCACCGGCGGATGACATTTTTTTTCAGTAGCGACTCGAGGAACCTACGTATTTTCAAGATATCTCAGTGAACGACACTTTAGGAGTTGACATTGGATGAAGCTGCTTGAGCCAAATGTTGGGAATGATTTTGGGTGGAGTGTTGTCTAGAGATGTGCTAAACGTCCTGAAAAATATTTGAAAAATGTTGGATTCTTTTTATTCTTAGAACAAAATTACTACAAAACAAAGAAGGTCATAGCCTTTATTTTCTCATCGCTCTTCTCATAAGTTGTAATGCCTTTAATTTCGGATCAGGAACTAAATTTAATACTAAGGTGTTATCGTAGTACTTAACATTGAATCAGAAAGAAACCAATTCAATATCAAGTGCTATGTGGCCAAAAATATTTATGAGATGATTAAGTTAAATAGTAAAATATATAAGTAAAAAATATGTAACAAATAAATAAATTCAATCCATTATTCAAACCAAGCAGGTAAATGAAAGTAAATCTATCACAGAAATAAAATAAAAGTATTACAAAAATTAAGTTATTACAACTGAATTAAATGAAATTAAAAATAAATTTCTCTCATCCTCATTAAAGCAATAAAAGATTGTGGAAGCAGAATTTGCAGTCTATAAACGGTCGGTATTAGTCTCATCTCCACTGTTCAGAAAATGCTCATAAATTATCGTATTTGATTTTGAATACGATATGGCACAGCCAATAAAAAAAAAAAAAGCTATTAGACAAAAAAATCTAAGTATATTTTAAGATTATGCTAACATTTAATTTATGTTTTTAATTGAATATCATGTATGCAATTTTACAATTAAAACTATATGCGGATCACTAAGCATCAAAGGGTAAATATTGTATAAAAGACAGCAAACAAAGTAAGGAGTAATAACTCATAAGTAAGTTTGCTCTGACCAACAAGCAAGAGAAAAATTGTAACAACTCAGGTTGTTACCTAGGTTAATCAGGACTAAACCAAGTTCTGATTGTAATTATAATGCTCTAAATAAGTCGTTAGGAGTTCACTTCAATGACCTAGTCCAAATCAAGAGTCAAATGATCAATTCCCTAGAAATTGACATATTTAAATTGACATCAAATCGAAAATTTAACTTTGTCATTGCGCTCATCACCCGCAAATTAGTTAGGAGTGATGTTTTGGAAGTATTTGAAAGTCGTTAGATTTTCGATGAATATTTTAATATATTTTAAATACCTTGAAAATTAGGAAAATTAAACACTCGTTGAAATCAAAATCCGTCTTTGCCGTTCAAATAGCTAATGGTGATTTATTGAAAATTCTTAGAATGTATGTAATTAAATAATTTCAATTAATAAAATCAATTTAATATTAATATTATACTTAAATTAAATAACAACGCCATTCCCCCATATAACGTCGTCCGCATCCTACAGTTAGATCTGATGGTTGATCTTGATCGTCCGATCGAAAGATCGGACTGCTTCCGCTTCGTCCCCGCCATCTCGCGATAATTTAATAATTGCAGGTTAATCATTTCAGCAACAGCGGCGGGTCCCACGATCCAGGTGGCATCCAACCATATGACGGGGAGTCGAAGGCAGGCCCACTGCTGATTACACGACGAGATGAGCGACAGCGCGGAGTGGGCCCCATAGGAACACGCGTCGCGAGCTAAGAGGCCAGCCTCGCCGAGGCGAGGTCCACGCGTAGAGATTCGAGCCAGAAGCTGACACGCAGACAACTCCAGCTGACTACGAGTCAGGAGTGCCTTTCACCGCTCAATCCGAAGGTGGGGAGCTCCATTATGTGCTTCTGGTATTCCTTTCTTTCTCAGTTGTATTCACTAAATCCTCGAAAGGTTGAAAGGACGTCGATTTAACCCTAAGCATCCTCTACCGTTCATCATGCACGTCCCTAATCCTGTTACTTCTTCATGCAATTGTCAATTTCTCCTTTTGTTTTTTCATTCCGCATTATAGATTGATCTTTGGTCCAGTCTGATCGGGATTTACTGATCTCGATTAGGCTAATTTATCAAATTAGATATAGTAGTATACAGTAAATCTTCTTCACCTCGTCGCATCCTATCGAGTGGCATTTAGGGTTAAGATTTGTCGGCACCTCAGGCCATCTCCACTTGTGGTTCAACCGGCCTCGGCTAGTCTTGGACATCCTCTTTCCAATGCTATGCGGATCGAGCCCCGTAGTCGCCAGGAAGATCCCTAAATATCGCACCTAGCCCTCCTGTTGCGAGTGCGAAGCGAGGAAGATGAAGATTTGGGCTGGGCCGGGTCGACCCGGGCCTGACCCGTAGTCAGCTGGAGTCATCTGCGTGTTAACTCTTGGCTCGAACCTGTACACATGGACCCCGCCTTAGCGAGGCCGGTGTCCTAGCTCGTGACGCGTGTTCCTATGGGCCCACTTCGCGTTGTCGCTCGTCTCGTCGTGTGATCAGTAGTGGGCCCGCCTTTGACTCCCCGCATATGGTTGGATGCCTCCTGGATCGTCGAACTCGTCGCTGTTGTTGAAATGATTAACCTGTAATTATTAAATTAATAATAAATTTATGTAATTAAATGATTAAGCTCAGAACTTTAATATGCAATAATTCTCAAACCATAACTCCAATCATATTGATATTATATCTTATTTTTATCAGCAAAAATCAAGGATTATTTTGGCACTGTCAATTTTTTATTTGGAGATGTATTTAACATGGTGACATTTATGACCCCCTTAATTTGCCATAAATGTCTTAAATGTTCAAATTACTAAAACTTTGCACACACTCGCCCAAATATATCCAATATGGGTTTCATTTTAATAAGGAGACTCCTAGGAATGTTCTCATAGTATTAATTTTCTGTTTGGAGTGTAATTAGCTTAATCACTTTTAGGACCCTACCTTAATTATACCCTTAAATCCTAGAACTTCAAGTGATCACAACTTTATCAAGTGAGCTCTAATTTAAGTCTTCCAATATACCATTTTGATCAAGAAAACCTAATAAGTAATAAACTGCAAAAATATTTTAAGTCTTGGTGATTAGATTTATTAATTTGCCCTAATCATTCTAAATATTGATTAGTAAATATTAGCATAATTAGTGATCCAAATTGAGTGATTCAAGTTTCTGATAACTCATAGAGTGGTATAGGACCTAATGGTGAGATTAGTTTAGTGATTCTATGATTAAATTTAATAATCACTCACTAATTACTATTAACCCTAATTATGTCATAACTTAACTAAATAAAGTCCAAATTAGATTTACTTCCAGTTAAAGTAATCAGTGGATTATAGGAAAGTTATAGCCACTAATTTTACTAAATTTGAACTTCAAATAGAAAAGTTAGGTTTTTGACCTAATCTTAAGAACCCTAAAATTACATAAATACACCCTAAAATTGATTTGACCATAACTCGACTATTAGGCATCAGAACTTAGTGTTCTTGAACTCTATGGAATTTTTGAATAGTAAGCATTAATAAATTGATAGAAAAAATTATATTCCATTAGGTAAATTTTCCATTTTTCCCTTATGAGTCAATTTCCTTAAATTAAGCTCATATAGCTTAATAATTATCCAAAAATTAGTGTACTTACTGTCAAGCTTATAATTTATGAGATGCATAAACAATTATACTACAAGTATGAATAAATATAATTAATCATATATGACAATTAGACTTATGAACATGAGATATTTATGAAATTCATCCATTCAATTATCCATTTATCCAAACCAAATAATTTAAGTAGAAAAAGTTTAGTTCCAACATAAAATAAGTAAAGATAAAGTATTTTAATTAAGTTATTACATACCATTAATTAAATAATAAGTAAGTAAAACTCTCTCTCACTTAAAAGGAAAGGCAAGTAAATAATATTTAAGCAAAAATAATTATAAAGCTTTAAGCACTTGGTCCAGCTCTACTAACATTCAAATGCACCTGATCTATCATATTTTGGTATTTAAATATGATAGGATAAAACTAAGTAAAAAAAAGCATATTTAGACTAAATAGTCTAAGCATAATTTAAGATTGGGCAAAAATAATTTAATATTTATTTTGGATATCACAACTAGTTTATAATATAAGTAAAAGTAGTGGAGCAATTGAAAGCATATGAATATGGAAGGAAATAGACAAGTGTAAGGAAGGATAATTGAAATAAAAGAGTGAGTAAGAATACTTACAAGTATAGACATTCTAATCTGCAAATAAAGTAAGGGTAAAAGCATCAAAAATAGGTTAGAAAAATACGAATGTGCATATAAAAGTAAATAAAATGAAGCATATATATATTCAATGAACTTATGTTAAGTAAATAAAATAAGACAGTGAAATATTTAAATAAAATTATAGCAATATTCATTACAATCTAAATGAACTATAAATAAGTAAAGTACAATAATAAGAATATGAAAAGTGTAAAATATAGTAAATAAAAGAAAATCTTAGACTATAAGTCTAAGAGGTACATAGCCTAGGACTATGAAAAGTAACATAGCAAAAATCCATAATGAGTCTTCATAATCAATTAGATGATAAGAGAACTCATATTTTATTAAATTTAAGTTATTTTATGAAAGTATTTATTCTGATGGCAATTACTAAATAAAGCAATGAGTTAAGCACGTCTGCATAACAAGTAAAATAAAGCAGGGTTCAAAACAAAATAACACTCATATTCACCCTTTGAGAATGTGAGGTCTCCTTATTACTCATAATTAGCATGCCCTTAGCTTAACTATCAATAATAAATCCTTAAAGTTTTAATTTAAAAGTCTTATTTATGCACAATATCTTCTATAAATGATTAAAATAAAAATGGCTCAAAGCTAATCAAGCATTTAAGAAAAAATTAAATAATTGCAAATTATGTGATATTCAAAATTATCTAATTTTAATGATTTACTTAATAATTGAAGCTAATTAAGCTCTTAATTGACTTAGAGATATGATCTCAAGTCAATTGTAAGTGACATTAAGTAATTAGGGTTTTAAAAATAGTAGTTTCATTTTATTATATAAGATGGCAAAATAATTTATAAGTATAATGATACTAAATGAAACTAATCTTATTCTCATCCTAAACCATTTAATTTAAATTGGTTAACTAAATCATGGCTTGGGAAGCTAATTAGGAAAGGGTGTGATTTCCTTATCATTTTGGAATAAGATGGAAGTTAAGGTTCTACAAGCTCAACTCATTTAATTAGGTTATATTAGAAGGATCTAAACAAATCTGTTACTAATCTAGCTATATTTAAATAATTTGGAAAAGATCTAAGTGTATAAGAGAGAAAGTATAACAACCCAAGATTATTACCCAGCTTAATTTAAACCTAATCATGTCTTGTCTGACTTCACTGTCGCGATCGTCACCCCTAAATTTGCTAGGGGTGATGTTTTGGACGAGTTTGGAAGTCATCGAATTTTCATGAATATTTTAATATAATTAAATGTGCTGAAAAATAGGATAATTCAATAGTCGTCAGAATCAAAATCCAACTTCACCGTTGGATTCATCACCCCCAAATTAGCTAGGGGTGAATTTTTGGGAATTTTTGGAGCGCATTTCAAAAATCTGAATTTTTAGATAATTAAAGGAAATAAATAAGCAATTATTCGATCCCTAAATTGCAATTTCCTCTAATTTTTATTTGCATCCTATCAGCTCCTCTTACAATTTTGGCTGGCCATCCCATCTCCCTCCCCTTAGCCATGCATCAATGCCTCGAAGATCATGATGGCTCCCCTAGCTCATAGTGAAGCCTCCACCTCCTTGCTCTCCTTTAAGAAGGAATCTCAGCTTCTTCTCTTTGGCTTGCTGAAAGTTTCACATCTTTCCCTCCATTGCTTGATATACTTGTGTTGAAGAAGAAGGAATTCAGCTCACCCTCTAAGGCTTTGGAGAAAGATAAAGGTTCTCTCTTCCTCCACCCCTTGCACGGCCTAAAGGTACCCCTTTACCTCTCTCGTTAGTCTTTTTCATATAGATATAATGCTTGAATATATCTTTAGACATCCATGTTAAGTATGCAAGCCATTACAGCTCTCCAAGAGAATAAATTTAATGCTCTATTTTTCTTGTATTCTGTATACCTTGTCCTTTATTCATATTTTTCATATAGTTAAGATACTTCGTTTGTGTCAATTTTGGTGTTTATAAAAAAGTATTAGAAAGACCTTTCCATCGATATATAGCACCGCTCTTGGAACGCTCCGGATTGAGAGCAATTAAGCTCGAAAGTAGGCCTTCCAGGTTTCGTCTTGGCGAAACCGCCGTCTGGCGCTGCAGCGCGGTGCAGCTCCCGATTTTGCAAAATAGGCCGCTGCAGCGGCATTTCAGAAAAAATTAAATAAATCTGTTAAATTAATTAATTAAACAGTAAAATTCGTAAAATGGACCGCTACAGCGAAAATATTTTTCTTGGAAACCTTAGGAAATGTCAAAATAAATTACGGAACAGTAATTTTGCAAAATGAATCACTGCCGCGCACCCAGTGGGCTGCAGTTCCCCCAACCCTAAAAGCGCCACAGCGCGCTGCAGCGCCCAAATTTGCAAAATTGCCCAGAATTCATTAAATATTGCCCAATTTTGGCTGAAATTGCTAACACTTCACTATTTTTGTATTTTAAGGTCCCTGTGATCCTAGTGGGGCTGAATTATACCAAATATGAACTTATTTTAGTTAAAATTGAACATTGCATAAATTTCTATATGAAAATTTCGTTTGAAAAACTTATCATTTTTAATAAGTGCTCATAACCTACCTTGTGCCTTAAATGTATTGTGCAAATTGCTAGATAACTTAGAATTTCAGTGCCAATAATAACCTAAAATAATATTTAAGTTTTGAACCCTAGAAAATTAGAAGAAATGACCAAAATACCCCTAACCTTAATTAGGTTATAATTTGACTATTTGAAGTCCAAATTGTGTCTACTCTTAGTTAAATTACTTATTGTGCTATAGGAAAGCTATAGCCATTGAGTTTGCTGAATTTGAACACCAAATGGAATAGTTAGCTGATTGAAATATGCATCAAAATATAATAGACAGTAAGCTAAAACTGAAACAGGTATGCAAAGACTGTCATATCAAAAAGTTGGCCATCAGACCGGTGGAATTGCCAAAGTCTTTCTGATCTTGGGCAGATAGAAACCCCAATAGCCTTTCTGGGCTAGGGCGGACAGAATCCAGTAGCATAACTGAGGAGGCAGTAAATATAAATGTATAATCTTTTAGTTATTTTACTTTGTTTCTGTGGACACATCCAGAAATATTTGAGGAGTCAAGCACGTCTACAAGAATATATGGTTTCCAAGATTAACACACACTCCTCAATGAGTAATGTTAAGCATCCTTATTACTCCTTACCCCTGTCCATTATGGTAAATGTGCACCTGAATCTACTAAATATACTGAACCCAAAGACAAGTGTTATCCTAATTATTCTAAATTTTCATTTCATGCATAAAGTTCTCTTATATGATATGAACAAGGAATCTAAGCACAAAATATAAGGAATGCATAGCAACAAAAACTAATCAAGTAAGGGACTCTTCTATACATGGTGATACTATTATTATCTAATTTAACTATTCTAACTTTTCTAAGTTACACAAGTTCAGGATCTCTAATTCCTACTATCGAGTGTAACTTAAAAATACAGCCTTATATGTTTAAAGGATTAGAACTGATCAGGTTCTAATCTAATTCAATCAAGTATAGCTATAAGTTTAATTAATAAATCACGACGTCCTAATTTGATGACTTCAGATGTTCTATCTAAGATCTTATCAAGATCTACTAAACTATAGATTATGGATTAAATACTACGAGATTAGGCTTAATCACATAATCTAAAAAGGTTAAGATATAAGATCTAGATTTTAGTCTAAATATGATCTATTGATTAAGGTAGACCTTATTAAGCAAATCAAACCTAATATGATGAATGTCCTTATCCTAAATCTAGGGTAAAAGACAAAGTAATCAAAATAAGTTATCAAATTTCTAGAAATTAATAAAACTAAAGATTTATTCATTGAATAACTCACTTATCTAATGAATGAAATATAACATATGAGCTAGTCCTAATCCTAGGAGTAGTCCTAATGTGAAGTAAAAGATCCTAAGGAACAGACTTAGAGAATTTTGGGAAATTTTACTAAGTTGGCCTAATGGCTGATTTTTTTTCTTACTTAAGTGATTCTAATATAGTTTTAATATTTGTTTAAGTGATTTAAAACATAGATTAGAGGTTAAGGGCACTTGACCTAAATTTTGGGCATTTTGCCCCTACTTAAAGGTCTAAGAAGTCAACTTTTGAATTAAGAGTCCAAATTAAAATTTCTTAGTACTAAATAGTTTCTTACTGTCTAACTTAAGGATAGACAGTAAGTACGCTCAATTTGGACAAGAAACGGGTCATATAAGCCCAAACTAAGGTTTTTGACCTAAGGGGCATTTTAGTAAATTGCACTTAACGAAATCTAAATTTTTATATAGTTTACAGTTGGTTGCTATTTAATGATTATATAGAATCTAAGAATACTAAATTTTGAGGGCTAATGAATTAACTATAGTCATTTGAATTTCTAAGGGTAAATAGGTAACTTTCTAAGTTAAGAGGGCCAAAAAGCTAACTCTTTTATTTGGTGTACAAATTCAACAAACTCAGTGGCTATAACTTCCCTATAGTACACTAAGTACTTTAACTAGGAGTAGACCCAAATTGGACTTCAAATGGTCAAGTTATGACTTAATTAAGATTATGGATATTTTGGTCATTTCTTCTAAATTTTTAGGGTTTACGACCTAAATATTATTTTGGGTTATTGTTGGCACTGAAATTCTAAGTTATCTAGCAATTTGTACAATACATTTAAGGCACAAGGTAGATTGTGAGCACTTATTAAAAATGATAAGGTTTTCAAACTAAATTTTCATATAAAAATTTATACAATGTTCAATTTTAACTAAAATATGTTCACATTTGGTATAATTCAACCCCACTAGAATCCTAGGGACCTTAAAATACAAAAATGGTAAAGTGTTGGCCATTTCAGCCAAAACTAACAGTTTTTACAAAATTCTATGTATTTTGCAAGTTTAGACGCTACAGCGCGTTATAGCGCTTTTCACATGGCAGCGTTTTTCGCGCGGCAGCGCTGCGGTCCGCTGCAGCGCGCCATAGCGCGCCACAGCAGTTCAATTTGCAAAATTACTGTTCAATTATTTCATTTTGATATTTCCTAAAGTTTTCAAAAAAAATATTTTCGCTGCAGCGCGCTGTAGCGGTCCATTTTGCGAATTTTACTGTTTAATTAATCAATTAACGGATTTTTTTAATTTTTTCAAAATGCCGCTGCAGCGGCTTACTTTGCAAAATCGGGCGCTACAGCGCCAGACGACGATTTCACTAGGACGAAACCTGGAAGGCCTACTTTTGAGCTCAAATACTCTCAATTCAGAGCATTCCATGAGCGGTGCCATATATCGATAGAAATGTGTTACCGATACCTTTCCATCGACACCAAAATCGGCACAAACGGAGCATCCTAATTATATAAAAATTGCGGATAAAGAACAGGGTATACAGAATGCAAGAAAAATAGAGCATTAAATTTAATCCCTTGGGGAGCTGTAATGGCTTGCATACTTAAACATGGATGTCTAAAGATATATTCAAGCATTGTAGCTGTATGAAGAAGACAAAAGAGAGGGGTAAAGGGGTACCTTTTAGTCTTGCGAGAGAATGAGGAATGAGACTTGGAAGGCTTGGAGGATGAGCTTCTCCTGCTTCTTCTTCAGCCCATGGTATAGCAATGGAGGGGAAGGGAGAGAGCTTTAGAGCTTAGCTTGACAACAAAATGAAGAGAGAGGGCTGAGCTCACTTAATATACGAGGAGAGGAGGGGGGGAGTAAGGGCTAGGCCATCATGAGCCTAGAGAGGGAGGTTATCAATGGACAGCCAAGGGGCATGGGGGCACCGACTAGGGAGGGGAGTTAACAGGATGCATTAGAAAATTAGGGGGAAATTGTAATTTAGGGGCTGGGTAATTACCTATTTATTTTCCTTGATTATTTAAAAATTCAAATTTTAGAAATGCACTCCAAAAATTCCCAAAAATTCACCCATAGCTAATTTGGGGGTGAGGAATTCAACGGCGAAGTCGGATTTTGATTCCGATAATTATTTATTTATTCTATTTTCCAGTGCATTTAATTACATTAAAATATTCGTGAAAATCTGACGATTTCCAAACGCGTCCAAAACATCACCCCTATCTAATTTGGGGGTGACGATCGCAATGGCGAAGTCGGATTTCAATTTCGAGGTCAAAATAAATACCTCAATTTTCTAATTAATTAAATATTAAAATATTCCAAAATAATCGATTGAGCTCCGAATTGCTCCAAACTTTCAGGGTTTGGTTCTAATGACTAGATGAACTTAATGGAATGATAATAATGATATGATTATGCTTGTTACACCATACCCATTCCTAACCAATTTTCTAAACTTTGATTTAGTTAACTTATTTCAATATGTGGTTTATTTTTATATACACTTTAGTACTTTTCTAGCATATTTAGAATATTCTTACCCTTGTTTTACTTACAGACTAGAATATCTAAACTTGTGAGTATTCTTTCTCACTTTGCTTTTCATCAGTATTTTTTACTTTTTTTTACTTTCTTTTCCCTGTTTAAATGCATTCAATTGCTTTACTGCTTACTTTCATATTGTAAACTAGCATGTGATATCCAATTAAATCGTATTTAAATATTTATCCAATTCTTAAAATGTGCTTAGACTGTTTAGTCTAACTATACTTTCCTTTTTATTAACTTTGTCCTATCATATTTAAATTCCAAAATATGATAGAGCGGGTGCATTTAGATGCAAGTGAAGCTAGACCAAGTGCTTAAGCTTATAATTGCTTCCACCTATAAATATTATTGCTTGCATTTGTATTAAGTGAAAGAGAGTATCTCTTATTTATTCCTTACTTATTAGCATGTAATAACTTAAATTAATTGTTTACATTTACTTATTTTGTGTTGGAATTAGACCTCTTATTTAAATTATTTGGTTTGGATAAATGGATAAATAAATAGATGATTGAACTAATTACATAATTACTTTATGTTCATAATTCAAATTATCATATGTGATTAATTGCATCTATCCCTACATGTAGTATAGTTGTTCATGCATTTCACAATTTTAAACTTACAATGCTATATGTAAATGTTTATAATTATTCCTACTTGCAAATGCTACTTTTAAATATATGTTGCAATCACTTTAAATACTTATTGTTGATTATCATTGTAACTTCTAATTACTTCATGTTATTTGCAGGTACCTTTATTCACATATCTCATTTCTTTCACTTATAATTGCAACTGCATTTTCATTTATAAGTAATTATAATTACTTCTTTTGATATATGATTACTTGTCCTTGCACATACTTCAAACATTATTTTTGTACATGTAATTGTAACTATATTGATTATATACATTTTCTTCTTCTATTTTCTCATCTTAACTTAAGACCCTCTTCATTATTCTTAGCCAAACTTAGCATCTAGCATTTGGTCAGCTTCCTTCTAACTAGATATTAGATGCTAAGATGACGCTCTAATGTTAGGTTTAATTTCTACTCAATATTAGAGTTATTACAAATATGAATGGCAATTAATTAAGATTAGGGATTCACATCCTACATTATTTCTCCTAATGTTGAGGCTTAAATCACAAGTTTAATACCCTATATAAGGCATTTAACTATACAAATCTAAATTAAATATGACAAATCAAAGTGACATGAAAATTAAATAATCTGAATATGCTTATTGTCTTAAGGCAATAAGGTCAACACATGCAAGTATTTAAATTTGATAAAATTACAAAATATGAATGATTTAGGAGCCAAATACCCAAATTATCTAAATATTGTTCAATCATAATAATAATAGTAATTATGCAATCATCATATCATAAGGAGAAGAATGACACTAGGTAGGTCAAAATTAGCCAACGTTAAAAAATTAGAGTTTCTGGGACTCTTAATTATGATTAAAAAATAATTAAGAAAATTAAGCTTTAAATTCTAAATTAAATTATAATATTGTGTTCATCTCGTTTTTCTGAATAAAATGACACATAATTTTGTATAATTTATGCGTGTGTATTTAAAGTTATTATTGAAATAATATTTGCATTAAATATAATTAATTAAGATAATTTATTTCAGATTAACAGCCAGCACCGAATGCAAGGCGGCACAGATTTACAGGGGCTAACAGATGCGACATCTAGCACAAAATTCGAAGACGGCATGGAAAACAATGCGCCAAATTCCGCGCGTCGACCCGAGTCACGCTCAGAATCTTACGTTGCGGCACGGTCCCGAGGCTGGATCGGTATGAGGACCAACAAACACACCCAGACCGAACACAGACTCCGACTCGACCTATCTTCTCCAACGAAGCTCCAAAGAGGCGTGGCTAGGGTTAGCCCTACGGGTCGATCCCAGGGGTTCTGCATACCGTCTTAAGGCCCTCGCCAAAGCCGACACACCCAGCCAACAACTGGCCCTCGGTGTCGACGGTGCAACCGATAGGGCAATGCCCTATGTCTTAAAGAACGGACCCGCATAAACCTTGTAGCCCACTGAGAATAGGTTGACGAATCAAAGGTCAATTGGCCTCGATCGAGCCCAATCAGTTTTGATCATACAAGTGGAGGTGCGGAATAAACAATGGAGCACTCAATTGATAATAAGGTGGAGAGGATGTGTACATGATGCTCTTCAAAGATTGTTTATTTTATTGGCTTAAGTTAGCTCGATTTGTCGGTAGCAGGCACTCCCAGACCTTCCCGAGCTCTTGAACATCAAGAGAGGAAGAATTGGAGTCAAAATGGACCTAAGGGGGACTAAGGAGGAGGGTTGAAGCTCGGCTGGGAGTACAACCACGCCTCACCTACTCTTCTGTGGGGCCCCGTACCCTCCACGACCATGCTAATACTGATATTAGCATAGTCACAAAGAGTTTGATACTTCAACTGTGGCAAATTCCCAACCTAAGTATACTCAGGTATGACCCAACCTGCCTTAAGCAGAAGACTTGTCATCTAAAACTACGAACATACATCAACATATCAAAGTAGTAGAAGCAAAAAATAGTATAATGTAATATCCAAAAAGTAAATGCAATAGTAACTCAGCTCAAAGTGCATAAAGTAAATATATTCATATTAATTATTACAAACTGAATAGTTTGAAGAAAGAAAGAACTCTTGTTCTCACAGTAGAAAGTGAAATCTAACTAAACAGTAATAGGAAGATCGTCCTCCTGTCCAAGCTCCTCTTCTACAGAACCACAACCGAACAGCTCCAAATCTGATAATTATCGGTATCACAAATGTCAGGGCCCCAGCCAACAAAAGAAAAATGTTACAGTTAGACAAATTGTCTAAGTACATTTTATGCTAATTTAAGTTAATTGAACATTTAGAGTTATCGCATTATTGCTTTAAGCATGCAAATAAATTAAGGTGCAACAAGCTTAAATGATCAGGGTAGTTATAAACAATATATTTATAACTTAAATAACAAAATACACAAAGTACATACTAAACATGCAGCTGAACAAGGCAAAGTTAAGATGTGCAAATAACTGTAAAGTATAGAAAGTAAACTCATCCTAACATGCTTATGATCACATTGATACATGCTAATTTCATTAAAAGGAAACTGTGCCGAGATATGCTAAATTAAGTATACAAAAACTAGTATCCTAAACATGCCAAAATTTAATAACTACTGAACAGGAATAAGTATACAAGTATGTAAAATAAATAAATAAAAAGCTACTGAAGTATCTGGTAAAGCAAGCCAAAGTACTGAAATGAGCTAAAGTAAAACCACTGAAGTATGCGGCAAAGCAAACTAAAGCACTAAAACTGAACAGAAGTAAAAGCGTGCCTAGACATAGTATTGCCATAGTATAATAGGCCATACAGGGCCTCTGAACAGAAAGTTTAATATGTATCTATCTTAGACATCATCAGAGCTAGGTCTGAGTTGAACTTATAGAATAAGACATATATCCATCCTAGCCAAGCACAGAGTTAGGTCCGAGTCTATTCTATAACAAAACTAGAATTGAGGAGACAGACTAAGCTAGGACACACCCTACTGAACTGAATTTACTGAAAGAACTGAATGAATATTTATGCTTTTCAAATACTAACTTAGTATACATTATCCATATCATGAGCTCACCTATTATGTTCAAGGAAAAAAGGGCTCAATATCCAAGGTATGCAGAGCAACAATAGTCAAAGTAAGCAGGAGACTCAATTAAACTTATGTGATATCTGTTATTGTCTAATTTATCCAAATCTAATTATCTTGAAAAAATACAAGTTTAGGATCTCCAATATTCAGCTATCGAGTATAGTCCCAAATTCACGACCTTAATGTTAACATTAGAACTTAACAAGTTCTAATTAAAATCAATGATGACTATAAAGGTTTGAAGTAAATAAATTAATGAATTAATTATTATTATTTTACTCACTTAACCCAAATCTTGATTATGCAAATTAAAATTAAGGATTCTATACTTAAACTCCATACTTGGGGTTCAAATCCTGAATCCAAGATATTTTCCTAGCAAAAGATCTAAGGTTCACACACAACCTTAATCTAAAGAATCTTATAAGCTGAAGGATTTAGAAGCTAAGATCTTAGTGAAAGGTCTTGTCTAATATTATAAGATAAAATAATCAATTAAGGAACTTTAAATCTAAGATATATATTCAATTCATAGAATGATCACATTATTTTATAGATTAAATTAATCATACACCCATAAGGAGGTTTCAAAAGAAATAAACACTAAATCAAGTAAGGAATTCCAAATGTGATGAGCTAATTCAATCATATAATCTAAGATCTAAGATCTAAGGTTTGATCATTTAAGATATAAGCAAAAAATCTAGACTTAAGATTTACATGAATATTTCCTTTAAGATTTGTAGTTTATTGTAAAATACCAGAAATAATTTTTAAATTTGTTTATTAATATTTAAATAATTTTGACCTCAGATTAAAAATCTAATTTCGCCATTGCGTTCATCACCCCTAAATTAGCTATGGGTGAAGTTTTTAAGGCATTTAAAAGTTGTTGGATTTTCGTCGAATATTTTAATACTATTTAAATACCCTAAAATTGAGATAATTAAGCACTCGTCAAATTAAAAATCCGATCGCACCGTTGCGTTCAGCACCTCTCAATTAACTAGGGGTGAATTATCAAAAAATTTTGAAGCACATTCAATTGATAAATTTTAATTAAGAAAAATCAAAGCAAAAATAATTAATTATTGAATTATTTAAATCCATTTAATGACTCAGTTAAAGAAATTAAGCGTGCCGTTAACACTAATAGCGTCGTTTGGTTCCGTCGTTAGATCGAACAAAGAATATAGTCCGTCTGATTCTTCCATCAGACGGCGGAAGTTCATCGTCCCCGCTCGACCTCCGCGTGGATCGAGCGCCTGCACGCGGCTATCGCAAGGACGCGTAGCCTGATTCGCGTGCTATCAAGGTTTATCCACCACTGCTAAACCTCTTTAATTTTCTTCTCAACCTCCCTCAACTCAAATTTTAGGATTCGACTGGCAAGAAAATTCAAACTAAACATCGGCGGAACCCTAGACCTTAAAACCACTCAATTAAGTTATGAACCTCCCCTAAAAGCTTGTATCCTTCATCTCAATTTTGTAAGCTAAAAATGCTATATCAATTATGTGAAGCAAATTTCAAATTTTAAATCGAATGCCATGATTTAGAAATTTCAATTGCATCTGCCGTGGAGTTTGAATTTTTATTTGGAAGTAATTAACAATCAATCTAGATTTACTTACGCATTGAATTATTACAATGTTTCGATTAGATGTCAATTTTATGCGATACCTTGATTGACTGCATGCCAATCATCCTAACCCTAGAAATTTTAGGGCTAATGGTAGTTAGCTACTACGGTCATCTTCGCTTGAACTTCAGCCATCAGCAAATAGATCTCGTCACGCCCTACTCATCTGCGTGCGAGTTGAGTCCTGCCATCGCCGGAGTGGCGCTGACTTTCGTGCCCTAATTTCCTCATCATCTGGTCAAAGGCGGAGACTCTCCCTAGTCAGGTCGAGCAGGTTCAGCTCGTAATTCGCATCGGGTATAGGTGGGTCCCACTATTTTGCGTCGTCCCCTTCTCCATCTGCCACCTCAGCAACATAGTTGAAATGGTGGTCCCCGCATCTGCCAGTCAGAGTCCTGACTTCATGTCCCGAAGTGACACATGGCTTGTAAGCCCCGCAGGCGTGATTAATTTGCAGAAATTAAGCATTATTTATTATAAATGAATATATATAAATGAATCAAAATATTTTAAGTAAATCATATATATACCTAAACTTTAAGCACCTCTAATTCACAAAATATAAATCTAAATGTAACAAAAGAATATACCATTGGATTTAGAAAATTATGAGGAACAATTTGGCACTGTCAAATTTCTAATTGGAGCTATATATCACTTAGTGACAATTAAGACCCCCACATTTACCCTAAAAGTCCCAAATTTTCATTTAACTATAACTTTGTGCACACTAATCCAAACATACCCAATATGGGTCTCAAAATACTCAGAAAACCCTAAAGAATATTTTAGTAGTATTAATTTTACTATTTGGATTAAAATTAGACTAATCATAATTAGGACCTAACCCTAATTAAGTCTTTAATTCTATTACTTCAAATGGCTATAAATTAGTCAATTTAGTTCCAAATTAGGTGATCCAAATATCAATTTAGATCAGAAAAATCTAATTTACAGTAAACTATAAAATTATTTAGGATCCAACGGTTAGATCTCTTAATTAACCTTAATTATTTTAAAACTTAATTAGCGAATATTAGCAAATCTAATGATCAAAATTAAGTAATTTCAGTTTCAGAGAACTCATAAAGTAAATTAGAACCTAGTTGTGTATGTAGTTTAATAATTTTGTGACTAATTTTACTAAACACTCACTAATCACATTAAACCATAATTATTAACCTTAGAAATTGTATTGGCTATATCTTAGCTAATACATATCAGAATTTGATAATTTTAGGTTCTATGAAAACCTTACGATATAATCTATAATAAACTAACATAAATTTTAGATTTTATTAAAGGTAAAATTACTAATATGCCCTTATAAGGTCAAATTCCTAATTTGACCTTATAAGGCATAATAAATTACTCAAAAATTAAATAACTTAATAAACTTAATTAATGTTCATTTTATTATCATTTTAGAAAACCTTAAAACATAAAATATTAAATTAATGAATTAAATTATTTTTGGTAGATCAAAGGAATTAAAATGGTTGATTTTGAATCAAAACAGTCAAGTACGTAAATCTACTTATAAGTTTTATTTCAGTATTCTTATTTGAGCTATTTTCATTTGAGCATTATTTAAATTGCTTACTGCTATTAAATTTGCAAAAGAATGTTATCAAATAGCATGTAACAAAAAGGTGAAAAATGGTATATATTTTTGTGGTGTTTTTCTTTAGAGGATAGAAAGCAATACTGAGAATATGTACAGATTTAGCCTGCTGGCAGCCCCTGGGAGTTATACAGAGGGATTTAGCCCTTTTTAGGAAGTGGGCAAATCCAGAGGAAATACACACCATCAGTTCCTTTTTTAAGTAAGCTACTGACGGGTAGTGAGATAAGCTTCATACAGGTTATGCCTATGGGTTTACCCATTTGGGCTCAGGAGTTTATGGACTTGACTTATTGTTACAAATACTTTTGATAAAATTTAAGCTTTTCATATATGTTGAATTTCAAAGCTAATATGCAGGGTAAAATTTAAATTTGAAAATTTTGCTTTCTTTTCATATATGCAGATATTTCTTTCAATTCTATATTTGATTTATGCCTATTATAGGATGTTAGAATTATTCTTATAAGAACGATTTGCGTACTCCTACCTGACTGGTAACTGAATTTTTTAGATTTTGAAAATTAAAAGCTTTGAAGATCTGCCAAATAAAGAGGAGAAATAAAGAAGCGAGAAAATGTGAATATTTAATCTTTATTGTAAATATTAAATAGTTGTAATTTCATATATGTTTGGCTATATCTTTAAAATATATAATTGGACTATGAACATTAATTATATTATTTTCTTTTTATATAGAAAAGGTATGTTTCCAATTATATGAATTATTCTTTTGAGACTCTCGAACTTCGGTTCCATGTCGCCACACTTATGGATCATATTAGTAAAGTAGTTAGACTAAAGATTAAGTATTAATGACAATTAGGTTGACTCCTTTAAGGAAATGGTTTAGGTTACTCTTAAAATCTTAAGATCTTAATAAAAACTTTTAAAGATTTCTTCACTTAACTCAATTTTATTAAACATAAGATTTCAGAAAGGTATTAATGTATTAATTAGAACTATTTTTCTGGAATTCCAAGATTTAAGGGGTGCTCAAATAGCCTACTGCCACCCAATAATATTAAAGGAAAAAACACAAATGTAGTTTTTGTAGACTCGTCTGCAGCCGAATTTACATATTCTATACTTATCTTTTCACTTTTCTATTATTGGTGAGAATATCGTTCTAAACTGCAAAGTCAGGATCCACAAGATCAGTGTAAATTTAGTTGAACTGTCCTATAAAATTCAAAGCATTATAACTAATCAAGTTCTAACTTCACTAAGTCAAATTCGACTAATGAAGTTAAATGGTTTAAATTTATTATCTTATTTTCACTATGATTAACCTTGATATAATCTATCGAAATTAAGAGTGAAGAGATCAAACTCCAAATATGGTGTTCAAATCTCTTAACTTAAGCTTCTAAACACATAAGGTTTAGGATTTCTAATAATTTAAAAGTTAAAGTCCTATCCATCAATTAGGTAGGGACTTAATGGACTAGCTATCTTAATACTAATAAGATCTACTTAGACACTATGGAATTTTCTTATTATCCTATCTAAGTAGAGAAATAAGCCATCTTATCTTACTCCTTACTAAGATCTAAACAGATACTATGGCAATCTCCTTGCCATTCTAACTAAGAAGAAGAAATATAAGATTTCTATCTAAGTGGCACAAGAATAATGCACTACTCAAATTCTAAATTAAGAAGTTAACTTAATTCCTATTGCTCCACAATGAGGAATGGAATTGCAAAAAGTTAAGATAAGGATGACCGAAAATTTTAGAAAATAAATTTGAAATCAAGCTTGACGCAGTTCCTGCCTTCAATGGTGCTAACTGGAAATAAGGGCATACACCCTCAATAGAGTAGTAAGAAGATTAACTGCACATCTATTCAGATCACCCCTTGGAAAAGGAAATGATCTTGTCACAGGAAAAAGGCATGATTGCATAAGCTAGAGTTAGAAATTTAATAGAAATTGGATTTCAGATTTAAAGTATGATGATCGATCTATACCTAAAGTTGTGTTGGTTAAATCACTAGGAAAGTTTGAGGTGATTGGATTCTTATCCTCCGAGGTTACTTCATAATTCTCTAGAGGATATAAGGTTTCTCCTTCAGCCTTAACTTCTCCTACTGGTATTCTATTAATCTTGCACCTTCCAACAATTCTAAAAAATTGTTATAGTGGCAGGGTACAAGATGATTCCAAATCGAGTCTCCTAAATTTTAGAGGTAACGACCAAGTCTAGCTCCTTAAGTCCTCATCAATTCAGAAGAATAAATTAATTAGATTCTCACTTAGAATTCATCGATTAAGATTCACTTAACACCTTGAGTCAAATGAATTCTATTCAACAATCCATTCTTAAAATTATATCGAAGTTTGTAATCGACATAAAGATAAGTTTGGAACATAATTCATGCTAAGAAAAAGCAAGATTAATTAGAAGTTTGAAAATTTTGGAAAAGAAAATTCTCCTTAATTTGGAAGACTTTGAAGATACATTAATTAAAAGGAAAAAGGAAAAGCACAAGTGGAGAGAAACTATATACATTAAACTATTAAGGAAGAAGAATAATGTAAAAAGAAATAGCACTATACTTGATGAAGTCTATTATAAAACATAGATCTAAAATTTTCATAGGAAGGAGCTCGGTGTAAATGATTGTACCCATGAACGAACATATCATAAGTATGATTCAACCAGTTCGTGGCATAGATATTAAGGAACTGTTCTAACATTAGCATATGTATAAGATTTGGACATTTAATGTCATCCAATACTAAAATATTGTGATGAAACCATTCTCTTGCCAATCTAGAAAAATCGTCACCTCCAAAGATACAGTACTTTTAATATCTTAATTAACACATATACACCGTCTAGAGATACTTCTTGGTATACACAACCAAAGGTCAAGCCATACTTATGAAGATTCTAAGCCTTCATCCTACTTTAAAGGAATTTCTTTTCTTAGAGAAGATTATTACAACATTATACTGACTCAATTGATCAAATCTTAAAATATATGTCAAAATTTATAATTGGCATTTGCATTATCTAAGTATTACTCAGGTTGTAATGCTGAAAACTTAAAAAAGAAATGTACTACTCACTGAAATGTAGGAGTGACAAGCACCCTTAATACAAAGAGTGACACAAGGTTGGTTCTTAAAATTAGAGTTCCTTTAACAAGGAAAATAACCTCTAATTATAACCAATGAAAATTAATAATATGATGTATGAAAAATAAAAATGCAGAGATAACGAAAGATAAAAGATATGAAAGTGGAAAGGTTGAAAATGGGTGAAAGGGAGCACTTATATAACCAATCTTTTCAGTCGCCCTTGCTTGGGTTTCAACCAAAACTTAAATCTTTTGCATTAACTCCCTTATCTCTTCATTAGGAGGTGGGGCAAAAGATTCAACTTCCTTACTTGTTGAAGGAAAGGATTTATCTAATTATAATCCATTCTTAGAAGATTAAGGAAAGAAAATTGAAAGCTTAGAAAAGAAAAGATTCTCATTGAATTTATTTAAAAGTTGTAGTACTTTGGGAAGAGTACATAGAAAGAGTAGAAAGAAAATAGGAATTACAAATCATAAGTGACTCTGAAAGAAATTAGAATTGTATTCTAGTTCAGACTCTAGATTATTTCATATTAGAATCAATTACTTAATTCAAATAAGATTTAAATCCATTATTGAATTTGAAGTTCGTTCACTTTTCTAAGGTGACAATCTTTAAGTACTTTTATCTTTCTATGATGTTGACTTGGATGAGTGGATATCTCTTTTTAACTTAACGTTCTCAACCTTGGCTCTGATACCAACTATAACAACTCCAATAATTGGATAGAAGATTTAACCCAATTATTAGGATGTTATCTTAGCACCCAACACTTGATTAGAAGAAAACAAATCAAGTGATTAATGCTAAGTGGCCAAGTCACTTTATGAGCATTTGTTAATAAATGAATGAAAATGAAAATACATATAAATGCAATATTACAATTATTTATAATGCTAAAAATTAGATTAATCCACTCATTCATCCCAAGCAGTTTTTAAATATAGAAGATACAACACAAATAAATATAGGCAAAAGTAACTTAAATAGTTTATAATCTAATTATTACAAACCTTTTTAAAAGTAAGAGAAAAAAATGCAGTAAGTAAATCACTCTCTCTCTCACTTATACAAGTAATTATTTAAAAATTAAGCGGAAGCAGAATTCTTTATAAGCCCTTCAACTACTTGGACCTGCATCACCTGAATAAAAGGGCTCTTGATCTATCATATTTTGGTATTTAAATATGATAGGGCAAAGTCAAGAAAAAGAAAAAGTGTAGTTAGACTAAACAGTCTAAGCACATTTTAAAATTAACTATATTTTTAGATTAACAAGATATTACAATTCTGATTTACAATTTAAAGTAAGCAGCGGTGCTATAAAAGCTGTAAAGTATGGGAAAGTGAAGTAAGCATAACTGTAAGGAAAACAGTATGAAATAAGTTGAGTAAAAATACTCATTTTTAATAAAGTTCTAGCCTATTACAGAAAATTAATAAGGGAAAGCATTTTAAAGACTAGAAACTACTATGTGTATGAAATGAAAGCAATATATGATCAATTGGAATATATGCTAAGTAAACAATTGACATACAATGAAGTATTAATTGAAGTTAAGTAACATACACTGTATTCAAATTAAACTGAAGTAAGCAATACACAATACTGAAAATAGAGAGTGTAAAGCTAAAGGAAATGAGAAAATATTTTAAATTCTCAAACTAAGATAATTATAGTCTAGAACTATGATATAAAAGCATAGCTAAATAGTTATGAAGAGATCTTACAATTTGTAAAAGAACTCTTATATCTTTAGTTAAAGTTACATTTAGAAACTACCTCATTCTGTAGGAGTACACAACAGAATGGGCGATGAGTTAAGCACGTCTGCTTAACCAGATACAGTGGGGAAGTTGAACATTCACATTTACGCTCTCTAAAATGTGAAGTCCTAATATCAGTGCTTCCTTTTGTACTCAATTTTTCATAAGGCATTTCCCTTTAAAATTTTAAGAAAAATCTTTATTTATGCACAATGCTCTTAAATGAATGTTCAATGAAAGAGGCTCAGAGCTAGGCAAGCACTCAATAGATTGCAAAAATTATAAATCTATGTGATATCTTCTTGTTTATCTAAACTTTTAATAATCTACTTATAATTAGAGTTAATTAAACTCCAAATTGACTTATAGATATTTGATCTTACGTCAATTCTAAAATGAATGTAAGTTTATTTTCATGAAAATTTGAAATTTGGAAAAAAGATAAATTAAATTCTAAGTCTTAAAATTCTTAGAAATTTTGACAGAGTCTCCTTTATTTTTGTTCAAATAAACAATTTTTCACAATTAATATAAGTCAATTTTTATTGACTATCTCCAATACTAAAGTAGAGTTCAATCCTTTTAATAGGATTGCTCATTTCCAGTTCTACAGTAGAGTTCAATCTTTTTTATAGGATTGCTCATTTCCATTTCTACAATAATTTCAAATATATAAAACTAAACTAAGCAGTTTATACATCATATTTAAAACATCTAATAAAAAAGAAATACAAAAATAAAATTAGCATTTATAAGAGCAGCTTTATGTGGCATTTTACACAGCATTTAATTTAGCATTTCTGTATTATTCTTACAACTTAACCTGCAAAGAATCATCATTAAAGTTAGCATTTATTTATGAAAATACTAATATGTGAATCAACAGTTATAAATTATAGCATTATGGATTCAACAATTCATAGATGCCAAAGTGAAATTCAGCAAATAAAGAAAAACCATATATGATGACAACAACTATCTTTATTTTGCAAAGAATATAAAAAAATTTGAATTCACCTAGACCTTATGGCAGCATTTGAATGTAAGTTTGAAGGCCGCATTTGATAGTATTTGAAGTACATAAGAACTTATGAATTTCTCAACTCAAGTAGTAGCATTTGGAGTTCCTAATCTACATGGTAACATTTGTATATATAATGTAATGATGCTTAACATTGACCCACAAGCTGAAGCATAAAAGTTAAGCTCCTCTCAAAGTTTAAAAGCTAGTGTGCAACTTGACCATGACAAAAATAACCAACACTTTGTTCAGAATTGAACATGGGGAAGTTGCAGTTTTCTTAAAAACATCTTGAATTAAATGTCAACAAACTTCAATATTCAGCGTCAATGTATATAGCGGCTAACAATCACAAACTAAAATCATGTAGCAAATAATTGGAGCTCCAGACTCTTAAAAAATATATTTCTCAACCACATCAATTTATGATCTGAATGAACCATGATCATGTATTCACCCTAAGGCATAAATAATAGTTCTAACTATAGCAGATTCTTAATGAGTTTGTATTTGGCATAATATCAAAATGTTAATTTGAACTATAACATTTGAATCTCCTAAATATAAGTCTGCATTTGTACTTTATAATATAAATGGCAACATCATGGATTTCTATCTAAATGGCAACATATAATATTATTTGAAATAAATGACAATATTTAGACATTGTAAGATAAATGACAATATTTAATCACAATTGAACTGGATGGAAGCATTGGATCACTTATTAGTTTAAAGGCAGCATATGGTCCCATTTATAGATATAGCAGCATTTGGATTCTTTATATAGATTTAGCATGTGATACTAATAAGTATAATGACAATATATGTTCTCATATACAATTCGTGGCAACATTCATATTTGATCTCAAGAAAAATGGTGACATTTGATTGTATTGAAATATATAACAGTTTTGAAATAATTGGCAGCATTTGAAATTCCTAAAATACATGGCAGCCTTTTTGAATAAAGTAAATGACAACAATTTGACCCATGGCAGCAATTTAAATCTTATGATATAAATGATGCTAGTATTTGACTCATGATATCATTAAATTCATGTTGAATTTAAATAGCAGCATATGTTCTCTCATTTCATTTGATATCAACATTGAACTATTTAAGATCTCATTGAATGCATGGCAGCATTTAATTAACCTTAACTGAATGACAACAGTGATTCCCATTTAATCTCTTAGCAGCAGTTAGCATCATCAACATATGATATTGAGAAAGATTGACATCATTTATTTTCATATATAAATTCAAAGATAGCAATTGATTTCTTATGGCATTTGACTCATAATAAAATAAATGACATCAATTTGATTTATAATTGCAACAATTTAAATTTTCTAATGATGGCAGCTTTGACTTATGATAGCATTTGATTCATATAGAATTTAACTAGCAGCATATATTCTCTTTTGATAGTAACATAGAAATACTTGATGTCACATTGATTCTTCTCATCTATATAATTGACCTCATATGATTATATTTGAACTTTCATAAGAACAAGAGATTTGCAGCATATGATAAAAATCATCTATTCTCGTATTCCATTTATCTCATAATCATTTGATGGCAAAATATGATTCTAGTATATATATATATATGTGGCAGCATTTTGATAACATGAATTAGACTAATTACATTTGGTCACCCTTGATTAAAGATAGTAGCATATGAGCACAAAATAAATGGCAGCATTTATTCTCTTATTATAATTAATGGCAATATTGAATCACTCAAGTTCTCATTGATCTTCTTTTTGGAAAATACATGGCAATATTAAATTCATTGAAATAAATAGCAACATTTAATTTCAACTGAACGAAATGGAAGCATTTGATGTTAATAAAAGCAATTATAGCATTTATTCTAATACTCCATTAATCTCAACTTCATATATTGATAGCATATGATTCATACATAAATAAATGACAACAACTATCTTACCTTATAAGAAAACAAAAACACTTACTTCTCTTAATATTAACAGCAACATATGATGTTAAGAAAGAATGACAGCATTTGTTTCTCGTAAATGGCAACATTTTGATTCATACTTTACATGGGAGCAACTTGAATCTTATACATTCGATGGCATCGTGAGACCTTGCTTATAATAAACAGCAGCATAAATTCCCTTATGAAACTGAAGGTAACATATGATATTAAGAAAGAAGATGATAGCATTTATAATAATATTTGATCTAAATGTAACTTACATTGACAACATTTAGAACTTATAATAGAAATGATGGCAGCATTCATTTTCTTAAACAATTGATGGAGCAATTGATTCTTTATATGATGCCTAACAGTGTGTGGATCTTATAATCTCATTTTACAATTTAAGGTAATAATTGATTCAGCATTTTTAAAAGATAGTTGGGATTTAAAATAACATTTTAAAGAACATCAACATAATCCAATATTACACCTAAAACTACAACTTAAGCATCAATATTCGGCAATAGATAAAGAAAGAACCTTTAGCATTTATTCAACACCCAATTTACGGCAGTCAATATTAATATATAAAGCTTGGGCATAGCATTCGTTTCCAGCATTAATAGGATATCAAAATAAATTCAGTAATTACAAATACAGCCTTAATAATTTAGCATTTAAGATATAACAACGGGTATTGCATAAAATCTATCAGCACATTTAAGTTACCATTGAAATAAGAGCAGCATTTAAGTCTCATAATTTAAGTAACATCATTTAAATTTAATGTGATTACTGGCAGCATTAGAGTTTTACACATAATAGGTGGCAGCAGTTGATCTTAAGCAACATATGTTTTTACTCACCATTAATAGCATCATATCTTCTTTTACACAATTGAGTGTAACATGTGATCTTACATATGATAGATAGCAGTAATATAATATTTTATAACTTGATGCAAACCTATCAATTCTTTGCTGTAAGTGGGGTGTTGTACCTGTGCACCTTGAAACATTTTAGAAACGTATATACAAGCATCATACTGTCAATTTTATGCGCAACAATCTTTGCATGGAAGGGCTACTACAAGTTCAGTAATATGGGGCAAGAAATCACAGATGTTTCCCTACATTGTTGTAAATGACGTTTCATGTGTTCCACTGAAGTAAACCTCTGAATGATTAAACTCATTGAATACAAACACATGAGTTAGAATTACAGAATTTATCAATTGTAATAATTGTAATAATTTTGAATAATAATGATAAATGTCATGACCATTAAATTTAAGAGGGCTGCTACACTGCCTACTTGAGGGCCAAAATCACGTAAATTTTAACACGGTTTGGCCCTCACGTCACATTTTTTTTTGTTTATAATTATTTTTCTGTAGATATTAAATACAGGAGAGATCATACACTATAAATATGATAATGAAAGTGTTGATTTTTAAATATTAAACTCTAGGTGCTGGATATATATTGTTTATAATTTTGGGTAAGATGTAAAGAAAAATCTCAATTTTAAATATTAATAGAATTTATTAATAGCTTGATAACAGTTTGAACTTAAATGAGCTTAATTAAACTCATAAGTTTAAAACATAAGGCAGCTCAAGCTGAGTTCAAATAGATCTAAGGCCAAAGAAGCTGAGTATGAAAATAATCTATGCATGCTCAACTGGCCTATTTATAACCCTTTATTAATAATGCCTTTGATTTACAAAAACCAACATTAAAAGAAAAATGTTTTAATATTGCCAAAGTTGACATAAGTAAGTTAACATAAGGTATGCCATATTACTGCCTCCTTACATATGAGTCGAACTTCGCATATTCGATTCAACTAATTGGTTCTTAATATAACATATTGAAAATTTAGGAATATCAATTCTGATAGGGATTAAAATGAAGGAAGTACCGTTTTTCTTTGAGAAGCGGCTAGAAGAGGCGCTCGGCTTGGAAGGCTCAACTGGATGGAGACTCGGCGAGAGGACCGGCTAGAAGAGGTGCTTGGCAAGTGTAGAGGTTTCGACTTGGAAGGCTCGGCTAGAAAGGTTCTCGGCGAAGGAGGAGGACTCGACTAGGGTTTGATGTCTTTGGATCAATCCTCTTGCAGAGAGGTTGAATGCTCGCAGATAAGGAGAGGGATCGGCATGGGTTTGATTGCATTAAGCAATGGCCTCATCTTTACGAGTCTTTCCATTGGAAGGGGTAGCGGCGTGAGCCAAGCGTCGTCCATCATTCGAAGAGGGGGCTCTCGGGATGGGGGAGGAACCGCGTGCGTATGGGTAGGGATTTAGGGTTTGACGTTTGAGATAATGAAGGATATTATTATATATACTTATATACATACATATATATATATATATTAGTTATATTATTATAATTTCCATTAATTAAATTTATATTGTAATGAGTCTTTGAAAGATTGCTTTTTAGCTAATTTGGGGGTCACATACTCAAAAATGAAGTCGGAATTTTAATCGGGAGTCATATTAATTATTTTAATTATCAAATTATGAAAATATAATAAAATAATTAAGAAATTTTGATTATCTCCAAAACTCACTCAAATTTCACCCCAAGCTAATTTGGGTGTGAGGAACGCAATGGCGAAGTCCGTTTTTGATTCTGAAGTCTAAATAAATTAAGCATCTTCAGAATTATTAGAAAATTAGGAAACGTTAGAAATTGTCAAACGGTTTCCAAATCGCAAAAAATTTGAAGTTGAGACTTTTAACTCTAATATAAGAGTAATGAAATAGATTTAGAGTCAATTAGATCACTAATTGATGGGTAACAATATTTGGGTTATTATATCCTATGATGGGTAAAGCACAAGAAAGTATCCCTCTCTCTGATTGTAAATTAGTTAAGGAATTTGTCGACGTATTCCCAGAAGATTTGCTTGGTGTACCTCCTTCTAGAGAAGTCGAGTTCTCTATTGAATTAGCTTCGGGTACCCAACCTATATCTAAAGCTCCGTACAAAATGGCGCCTAAGGAACTTCAAGAACTCAATGAGCAGTTGCAAAAGCTCTTGAATAAAGGCTTTATTAAGCCAAGTATGTCTCCTTGGGGAGCACCATTCTATTTGTAAAGAAGAAGGATGGATCTATGCGAATGTGCATAGATTATCGCAAACTAAATAAAGTCACCATAAAGAATAAATACCCATTACCTAGAATTGATGATTTATTCGACCAGTTATCTGGAGCTGTCATATTCTCTAAGATTGACTTAAGGTCTAGATATCATCAATTGCGAGTAAGAGAAGATGATGTAGGAAAGACTGCTTTCCATACTTGCTATGGTCATTTTGAATTCTTAATGATATCTTTCGGACTCACCAATGCGCCATCAATCTTCATGGATTTGATGCAGCAGTTCTAAAGCCATATTTAGACAAATGTGTAATCGTCTTTATCGACGATATCCTCATTTATTCTCGAACCTTAAAAGATCATAAAGAACATCTGTGGTTAGTATTAAAAGCTCTACGTGAACATCAGCTGTATGCCAAGTTCTCCAAATGTGAATTTTGGCTCAAGTCCATTGTATTCTTGGGACATGTAGCTGATGCCTAGGGTATTCGTGTAGATCAAAATAAAGTAAGCGCTATTCAGGACTGGATTTAACCTAAGACAGTCACAGATATTAGAAGCTTCTTGGGATTGGCTGGATATTACAGGAAGTTTGTTATGGGCTTTTCCCAGATCACTTCGTCTTTGACTAAGTTAACTCAGAAAATTGTTACGTTCATTTGGAGCCCGAAATGCGAGGAAGCATTTCAAACCTTGAAGGACGCACTCTCTACCGCTCCAGTACTTATTCTGCCCAAGGAAGGCTTGAATTACCATATATACACTGATGCCCCTAGAATTGGTCTAGGTTGTGTGTTAATACAAGAGGGTAAGGTAATCGCTTACGTCTCTCGACGGTTAAAGCCCCATGAGAAAAATTATTCAGTTCATGATCTTGAACTTGCCACTGTGATCTTTGTCTTAAAGATTTGGCGTCACTATTTATATGGAGTTCAATGTTCGATCTTCATTGATCATCAAAGCTTGAAGTATATCTTCACTCAAAGAGAACTAAATTGTCGATAGAGGAGATGGATAGAACTCATCAGTGATTATAATATGAGCATTCAGAATCATCCAGGGAAAGTAAATGTAGTAGCCGATGCTCTTAGCCGTCGTACTACTTTATCTTCCATAATCTCCTCCAGTTATTTAGAATAAGAATTTTGTAAGCTAGAGATTTCTCCAGTCAGTGGCGATATGCTAAGTTCGCTCTTAGCAAATATCAATGTAGAACCTACCTTTCTTAGAGATGTCTTTATCTCGCAGACCAAGGATGATGATTATCTAAAATTCAAAGCAAATATTGAAGGTGGTCGTCGTCATGAATTGTAAATGCGCAATGACATAATTTATCAAGGTATTTATTTGTGGATTCCTAAATCCATGCACTGAGAAGTGTTAATTGAAAGTTATAATTCTAGGTATCACATTAACCCAGGCAGTACCAAGATGTACTAGGATTTAAAGCAATCATTTTGGTGGCCCGATATGAAAAAGGATGTAGCCAATTTTATGGCTAACCATCATGCCTGCAATTTGGTAAAGGTCGAGCACCAAAGACCTGGTGGTCTTCTGCATCCGTTAGAAATTTTTGAATGGAAATGGTTCGATATATCTATGGATTTTATCATGGGATTGCCTCATACTAAACCTGGTGCCAATGCAATCTGGGTTATAGTAGACCGCTTAACTAAATCAATGCATTTTCTTTTTATCCGTCAAACTGACTCTGTGGAGAAGCTAGCAAAGCTCTATATCAAATAAATTGCCAGACTACACGGTATTCCGAAATCAATCGCATTCAATAGAGATAACAGATTTACTTCTACGTTTTAGCAAGCTGTGCATCAAGATCTGGGTACTACTCTAGCTATGAGTATAGCTTTTCATCCTCAAATGGATGGTCAGACTGAAAGAGTGAATCAAGTTTTAGAGGATTTGCTTAGATTGTGTGTTCTTGATTTTGCCGATTCCTGGGAAGACCATATTCCATTAGTAGCTTGGTCAGAAATAGGAAGCGTTCAACTTTTTGGGTCTGAGTTAGTTGAAGAAACTAATAAGAAGATTCAATTAATTCAACATAAAATTTGTTCAGCTCAAGATTGTCAGAGCAAGTATCATGATGCTCACCATCGTCTCTTAGAATTCAATGTTGGAGATTTTGCCTATTTGAAAGTTAGTCCAATGATGGGTGTCTACAAATTTGGCGTAGCAGGGAAACTCAATCCCCGCTATATTGGACCTTTTAAGATTTTAGCCAAAGTAGGATCATCTGCCTACAGGTTGAATCTTCCTAATCACTTTGCAGCTATCCACAATGTATTCCATGTATCGTCATTAAGGAGATGCTTCAGAGACCCGTCTCATCTTGTTTAACTTCCAGCCTTAGAAATTTAGTCTGATCTTTCTTACACTGAAGAACTTATCAAAGTCTTAGCTCATCATTAGAAGTAGCTAAGAAATCGTTCCATTCCTATGGTCAAAGTCCAGTGGAAGAATCGATCGTTGGAAGAATCAACTTGGAAAAAAGAAGTGAATATGTGCAATAAATATCCATAGCTTTTTGCAAGTCTAAGTACTGTTCTTTTATTTCTCATATGTTTTATTAAATATTTCAATCCTTGTAGTACTTTTTTTCACTAAGTGATATTAGGGATAATATCGTTCTTAAGTGGGGGAGTCTATAACAACCCTAGTTAAATTCAGACTAATTAAGCTAAACTAAGTCCTAATTTTAATTTCATTAGACTCAATGGGTCATTTAAAAATAATCCTAAAAGTTTGGGATCAATCGGAGATAAATTGAGAATTTTAGTATTTTTGCTTATTTTTGAGCCATAGAAAATACTTAAATTAATTTGATCTCCAAATTAAAATCTAATTTCATTTTTGAATTTCTTATGCCCTAATTAGCTAAGGGTGAATTTTTGGGAATTTTTAGAGATCATTTAATTTTAAATTGGATTTATATAATTAATTATGATTTAAGTTAATTTTTAAATAATTTAATATAAATTAAAATAAATATATATATAATTTTAATATATGGGATTTATTGTCGGGACCATGGCAGATCCACTGCGGGGTCCCGACAGCGATGCGTGCAATCCAACCAATGGATGTGTTAGCACGTATCCTAGCGCAATCCATCCAACGGCGGGATCACCTCCGGGTTAGGATCTAATCTTATGCGTCGGATCCATCATGCGCATTTGACGGCTATCATCTGTCTCACTTAAGTAATCCATCAGAACCATCCAATCACAACCGTCAATCCATTAGATGGCGAGCACGAGTCCGAGCACTGTGGATCATCACCCTCGCGTCACCCGTCTGCATTTGGTCCCCCTCGATAACCAGATAACCTCCAGCCCCTGTGGCAGTACGGGAATTGACCCAATCTTCCTCTTCTGCCCTCAGCGTGATCATCTGCCAGTAGCAGTCTCCCCAATTTGCCCATAACCATTAGAACCAAGCCTCCCCTTTGGCCCGAGCCTTTCTCTATGCACAAGCTCTGGAATTCATCCCCAGACCTTCCCTCAGCCTATAAATACCTCTGGGTTATCATAGTGAGCCCCTTTGCTCACTATGATCCCCGAATTGTCCAACTGAAGTCCTTGAAGCTCTCAGCATTCCCATTGATTTATGCTACTGCGAACCGCTGATAGTGGGTGCGGTCTGGCATTTAGACCCCCTAGAAAGGTTCAGTGACCGCTTAGCAAGCTCCTGAACTTCTCAAATCCTCTTGGTCATGCTTGCAACCCTAGATTGAGGTACAACTTTTCCATTGAATTTCATAAGTTCAGTTTCCATTCTTACCTCTGGATTGAGCCTCTGGATGTCATCTAACTAGCCTTAGCCACTTAGAAAATATGTTGTGATTGTCGCCAGGGTTTGAGCTAGCTCTGATTGATCGAGCTAGCGGCCAAGCCATGACTGAGTCCCAGTAAGGACCCAACGATCGGCTGCACCCCATGTTATGAAACCTTGGGGGTTTAACTTGCCTCACCTCACAGATGGTGTAGGGATTGAACCCCGCCCGTTTAGTGGCTTCTGTGAGGCGAATTATCCCCTCACAGTAAACCCTAATTGTCTGAAAATGGAAGCCTTGGGGGAGTATCCATCCCATGTTCTGGTCCGTCCTAGTTAGAGCTTCCAGGTTCAATCGATGCGCCTTGATCTCCTGAAGGTGTGGCGATTGAATGCTGGTCGTGGAGTGGCCTATTGACGACTAATTTGACGGTCCAAGGTGCCCTCCCCACGGCTGTCTATGTAAGGGGCGTATCAGGGACGATGATTGGCGCATCGGGTCGGGCCTCTCCTGACCCGCGCGGTTTGGATTTCGGGCCACGATTATTTAAGAAATATTGGAATTATATTTCTTAAGTTAAATATTTGATAAATGCATTCCCTATAGTTTTAATTTAAATAAATATTCAAAATAATTTATTTAAATAACTTTGGATATACTTATCCAAATGGTATAATCCAATATACCATTTTAAATAGAAAAATGCAAGGAATAATAATATAAAATAAAATCAAAAATCTAATAGTTATATTTTAAATAATTGCTTAATCATTCTCTATTTGTATTTAAATCATATTAAATTTATTAATTATCCAAAAATGATAGTTAAGGTCTTTGATTTCTCGTGAGACCATATAGAACTTATGTAAACCATTAAAGATAATTTAAGATCTTTAATTTTATTAATAATTCCTTAATTACCCTAAATTGAGATTAGTGAATTAAGCCTTGGATTAGTCTTTGATTTTAATGAATCTAATTCCTAGTATCTTCTTAAGTATATTAGCACCTATAATTAAGTTTGGATCATCTTAATATGCTTTAATTTCCTTAATCACCTTAATTGGCCTTAAATTGAGATTAATGCTAATTAAGCTAAATTAAATATTCAAAACCTAAGTTAAGTATTTTATTCACTTCATTAATTAATATAAAACTCATTAAAATAGACTTGAATCAATTTAGATGATTTAATCTTAAAATCCCATTTTTAGCCTTAAGAGGGGTATTTTGATCATTTTGACCAAAATGTGTTTAAGCACCCCCTAAATCTTAAAAATTCAGTACAATATCTCTAGTTAGATTATTAGCACCTTTCTAAAATCTTATGTTTATAATATTGATGCTAAGAGAAGAAATCTTAAGTTAGTCTTATTAAGATCTTAAGACCTTAAGTGTCTTTAAAACCCTCTTTCTTAAGAGTTAAGCATAATTACCCTTAGGTGCTAGACCCTGTGGCGACCCACCGCTGGGTCAGCATAGCTAATCCAGCATCAAGTGCTCACTTTCCAGGATCATATTGGGATTTAGTATAACAGTGCAGTTAGAGACGTATAAAATACGCACTTTCACATTTATTGTAACATTCAGAAATACTAGAATAATAAAGGAAATATATTCATTACAAAGATAATAATTATCTTACAAAATTTATTACACACTAAATAAAAAATTTAAAACTTCAAGAAAATTAGTGTCTAAGTTGTTCCATCATGTATCAGCTCCTCCTCAAAGGCTTGATCTAGAGATTGATCATATATATATATATATATATATATATATATATATATGTATATGATAAGGTGAACTAAGAAAAAAGATAGAAAAGAAAAGAAAAGATTTAATTAAATACAAAAGTCTAAGTAAGGTTTGTAGGATATCAAAATTTATATTTAAGCATCATAATTCTGTATGAGAAAATAAAATGTGATATTTAAGTATGATATGCTTACGATTATTAATGCAATATATATATATATATATATATATATATATGTATATATATATATATAATTTTAAGATATGTGCTCATTTAGAAAGAAAATACAGCAATATATAATATTTATTATGTTGGACAAAGTTGTAGAATAATCAAGGAGTTAAATACGTCTATTTAACTATCTGAGATGCGGGTTCCTGACTAACTACATATTCCCTCTCAAAGGCTATGTGCAGTCTCCTTATTTCTCCAAATATCAGCCTGTCCTGGCCTAATGTATTGTCTGTACAGACCTGAGATCAACCTAAATGAACCTATGATACTGATTTTTTATTATTATTTCAAATTATGAGCACAAAATCTCATATAAATATATCAAAGTGGGTCAAAGCTTAATAGTGATGCAAATGCTGCAAATGAAATAATTAAATAAAAAAGAATAATATTTTTTATTTTATTTAAAAAATATCAATATTAATATTATCTTGATTATTTATCTTAAAAATAATAATAAGTTTTATTATTATAAGTAATATATATATATATATATATAGAAAAAAAAAAGAAAATAACAGAAACGAAAGTTACAGAAATTGGGAAATATATATATATATACATATAGAAAAAAAAATGACAGAAATAAAAGTTGCAGAAATTAGAAAATATATATATATATATAGAAAAAAAATGAGAGAAATGAAAGTTACAGAAATTAGGAAATATATACATATATAGAAAAAAAGAAAATGACAGAAATAAAAGTTACAGAAATTAGAAAATACATACATATATAGAAAAAAAAATGACAAAAATGAAAATATAATAGTAGTAATATTAATATTAATAATAATAATAATAGTATTATTATTAATATTAAAGAAGAAGAAATAAAAATAATAGAAAATATTTATTTTTTACTCATTTTTTACACATTTCTTATCCTATATTGATATTAATGAGGCTTTACTAGAGGTTGATGGGTGGAACCGATAGTGGATGAGGAAGAAAAGGGGGAGATAAGAGGAGGAGAGGTGGAGGAAGAGAGAGAGTGGGGAAGAGAGTATGGGAGGAGAGGAAGAATGAGGGATGGAGGGGGTAAGGGGTGTATTTATAAACTTTTTTTTATATAATAAATAATTAATTAATTATTTTCTCTCTCATCTATTATTTGGATGAGATGGATGAGAGAAAATTTGTCATGATTATTAGAGTGTACAATTTGATATTTACTTCCTCATTCTTATCTCCTCTTTCTCTCTCCTCTTTCTCTCTTTTCTTTCTCTCTCTACTTTCTCTTTCTTCCATTTCTTTTCCATAAAAAATAATGAAACTTAACATGGAGGTATATCTTGATGAGAAAAACACACTCGTGCAAAAATTTTTCAATTTGGAGCAATATTTTATTTTTTATTAATTTCTGAAGATAAAAACTTTAAAAATTAATTATGGTCAATCCAGAGCTCTAAATTTGACGAAACTTTTTCTGTAGCCTTTTTATAATATTCTTAATCCAACAACACTAAAATTGCTAAATTTGCACTTGTATTTAATTTTCCCAATTTACTAAATTTAAATAATTCTAAAATTAATTCATGAGTATTTATTATCCAGATTGCTCCTAAACTTAGGCATTATGATTACAAAAATATACTCTATCCAATGATATTTTTAGTTTTCTCTAATTTTGAAGTCACTCAGAATCCTAATTTTTGAGTTGAGTTTATTTATAATTATCCTAGTAATGACTTGGGTCGTTATAGACCCATAGTCTAATAACTCAACTAAGTTGATCCATAAGCTTGAATCCTAAGAGAAATATTCTTGTAAAACTCTTAAGTCTAATTTTAGCTTAAGATCTAAAGTAATTAAATCTTAGATCTTAGACTTAGACTTTAGATTATTCAATTAGATTGAACTAACTTTATTTGGAATTCCTTACTTGATTAACTGTTTAATCCTTTTGAAACCTTCTTTGTGGGTGTAGGATTAATTCAATCTATAAGATAATATAATTATTTTAAAGATTAAATATAAATCTTAAATTCTTAGTTCTTAATTGATTATTTTATCTTATAACCAATAGAGTAACCTTTCAATTAAGATCTTAGTTTCTAAATCATTCAGTTTATAAGATTCCTTATCTTTAATTTGGGTTTTAAGTGTAAACCATAGTTCCTTATTAGGATATTACCTTGGGTTCAGGATTTGAATTCCAAAGTGGAGTTTGGATCTAAATTCTGTAATCTTGATTTACCTAATCAAGATTTAGGTTAAGAGAGGAAAATAATAATAATTAAGTCATTAGTTTATTTACTCTAATCTTTATGGTTATCATATGATTATGAATTAGAACTTGTTAAGTTCTAATGTTAACATTAAGGTCATAAATCTGGGATTATACTCGATAGATAGATATTGGAGGTCCTAATCTTGTATCTTCTCAGAATAGCTAGTTGAATAAATTAAACAACAATAGATATCGCATAAGTCTAAATTGAGTCTCTTGCTTACTTTAATTTGATTACTTTGCACACCTTGAATATTGATCCTAATTCCTTGAGCATAATAGGTAAAGTTAGGATATAGAAGATGCATCCTAAGTTAGTAATTAAAAAGCATAGCATTTATTCAGTTCTTTCAGTACTTTCAGTTAGTAGAGTATGTCCTAGCTTAGTCTGCCTCTTCAGTTCTAGTTTTGTTATAGAATAAATTCGGACCTAGCTCTGCGAATGTCTATGATGGATACATGTCTTATTCTATAAGTTCAACTCGGACCTAGCTCTGCGGATGCCTAGGATGGATACATGTTGAACTTTCAGTTTAGATGTCTTGTAAGGCTTGTTTTTGTTTTGACAGTACTATGTCTTAGGCTTACTTTTACTTCAATTTAAATTTTAATATTTGTTTTGCTTTGCCACACATTTCAGTGGCTTCACTTCAGTGCTTGGCTTATTTTGCCACATGTCTCAGTGGCTTCACTTTTGCCCATTCATGTACTTAGTTTACTTTTTTCACATGCTTCAGTGGCCTTTTTCATATTAATCTGCATGCTTGTATAAATACTCTTATAATTTAATATTAAATATTGACATGTCTATGATGCTAGAATTGTATGTTTATTTCAGCACTTGTGTTCTTTTTATATACTCAACATGTATCCATGTGATCATAAACATATTAGGAGTAGATTTATTTCAGTAGTCACAGTTATTTTACTTTTAACCTCACCTTATTTAGTTGTTGCTTTGTATATTACTTTACATACTTGTTGATTAGTTATAAATGAATAATTTATAGCCATCCCACTTCTTATAGCTTGATGCACCCTGTGTTGTTTGCATGTTTAAAAGTAGTTAAATATGATATCTTAAATATTCAGTTCACTTAAATAGCATAAAATATACTTAGACAATTGTCGAACTGTAACATTTTTTTTTTGTTGGCTGGGGCCCTGACATTTATGATACCAACAAATGTCAGATTTGGAGCTGTTCGTAAGCAGTACTGCAGGAGAGGAGCCGATGTAGGAGGAGGATCTTCCTACTACTATCTAGTTAGATTTACTTTCTTACAGTGAGGTTTTGAGAGATATTTATTTTCATTTAATTCAATTTGTAATAATTAAACTCTGGATGTATTTACTTTTCTGCATTTAATCTAAGTTACTGTTTCCCTTACTCTCCTATACTATGTTATGCTGGGATGTTATATTATACTGTTTCTTGCTTCCACCACTTTGATTTATATTGATGTATGTTCACAGTTCTATGTGACAAATTCTTAGCTTAAGGCAGATTGGGTTCTACCTAACTTTACTTAAGTTGAGGATTTACTACAGCTGAAGCACTGTACTCCCCGCGATTATGCTAGTATCAGTATTAGCATCGCCGCGAGAAACTACAGGGCCCCACAGAGCTCGAGTTTGGAGAAATGGCTCGGACCGAAGTAATGGGCTATGTTCAATGACCAAGGGCAAATCCGGGAGGCTCCTACCGGCAAGAGGTGGCGCTAATGGTAGAAGAAGAAGATCGGGGCATTTCCCATACTACCACGAGGGCTGGGAGGATCTGGCTGTCGGGGGGGGACCAAAAGTGAACAGGCGAGACAAAGGAGATGATCCACAGTGTTCGGACCTACGCCCGCCGTCTGATGGATCGACCGTTGGTTCCAGATGGTTCTGATGGATTACTTAAGCGAATCGAGCGATAGTCGTTAGATGCGCACGATAGATCCTACTCTTAGGATTGGATCTTAACACGAAGGAGATCCCATCGTTGGATGGGATGCTCTAGGATGCATGCTAATGCATCCATTGGCTAAATCCCATGCACCGTTGTCGGGACCCCGCAGCGGATCATCCGCGGTCCCGACAGCAAATCCTACCATTTAATTATTTTAATTATTAAATTTAATTTAAATATAAATCATTTAATTAATTCATAATAATTCTAATAATTTCTAAATTTAATTTAGGACTAAATGAGCTTCAAAAATTCTCAAAATTTCACTCTTAACTAATTGAGGTATGAGGAATTCAAAAATGAAACCAGATTTTAATTTAGAGATCAAATTAATTTTGTAATTTTTAGTATCCTAAAATAGGCAAAAATACTAAAATACTCAATTGAGCTCTGATTGATTTCAAACTTCTAGGGTTAGGCTTAAATGACTCATTGAGTCTAATGGAATCCAAATTAGAACTTAGTTTAGCTTAATTAATCTGAATTTAATTAGGGTAACAACTAGGGTTGTTACATCTTCTGTCAGGCCACGATCAGGCACAGAGGAGACATACAAGGAGTGATCTCAGGCGTCGAATCTGGATCTTGATTTGATATAGTTTGCAATGGGACCATCGAATTTATCCTAAATAATGCTTGACAACTTGGATCGGCGCGCACTGTTGTCCCGTGCAATGATCCCACAGTGGATCCCTGCAGATGGATGGTAATGATCCCACAGTAGATCCCTACCGCTCGTTAAAAGCCGTTGGATATTATTTAATATATATAAATATTATTTAATTTAATTACTTAATTATTTAATTAATTTAGCACATTTAATTAATCAAAATTAAATAACTAAATGGACTCCGAATATTCTCAAAATTTTACCCCTATCTAAATGAGAGGTGAGGAACCCAAAAATACAATTAGATTTTAGATCGGAGATCAATTTAAATATTTTATTTTTTCGGGTAATTAAATATTATTAAAATATTCAAAAAAAAATTGATAACTTCCAGACATTTCTAAAATACAGCCCCTAGCTAATTTGAGGGTGAGAAGTCCAATGGCAAACTTCAATTTTGGTTCTAATGTTAAAATAAAATAGGTACTTTCAAGCTAATTAAAATAATCAGGATTCGTTGATCGCAAGCAATCTCCAAATCGCACCAAATTTGAGGTGAATGTTCCTAATAGTATTATAAGAATACTAAAAGTGAAATGGAGCTAATTGGGCTACCTAATAATAGGTAACAATACTAGAGTTGTTACACATGTAGACAAATAATGTTCAGGAATATGATAAAATTTTCAACTCCTTTAACATCTTGGTTGGAAATTATTTTCAGTCTTGTAATTCAATTCAATATCCAGATAATTTGTAATATGGCCAGCGTAATACAGCAAATTTACAAAGCTACTTAGCTTTTAATTATAAACATCTTCGCCTCTTCTAATGTCCCCGCATGTAAAATTCTCTCTTATAATGGTTAGTATAACTTCACTCTAGCAAAAGAAAAATATTTATTCAATGCAAATTGGATTTATGTGGATTAGTAAAACAAATTTGGTTCAAAGGTCATCACCTCTGATTCACTTATTATGAATGGAAAGTAATCTAAAATGCTCTAAGAACTACTAACATTCTTTCGTCATGAGAAATTATGGTCGACAAGATTTGTATTCTCTACAGCAATTTCAATAAATAACACACACGCTTTGATTTTTAATTGTATATATGCTTTCGAAGTCCTCAAAGAATCTCTCCTCTTTGACATTGGCTAGCCCTCTCTCCCACTTTATAGCAACTACTATAAAGTAGTATAAAAGTAAATCTTACACTTGGAAAAAGAATTATTTATTCAGTAATTAGTATTATCACTCCGATGATTTCAGAATAAAAAAATTTAAGTAAGCTAGTTAACTGAAAGTGAGAAATTTATAAAAAATCACTAATTATTGTATTATAACTGAATCAGTCTCTAAGGAATATACTGAACTGTGAGCTTATATCTACTGATTATTGTATCTAAACTGAAATATTTTCATCTACTAATAGTTGTATATGAAATTATAAATGCAATGTCGTGGATTTTACTTTATTGTCCTATGGCCACTGCAAAAATAAGTGAGGAGACATGCATGTATGTAATGCTCTACCCTATCACTATGCGCAACATAATAGTATTAGCGACGGAGCGGGTCATTATCGAATATATAAGCCACTTTCTACTTAATGTTCTAGGTTAAACAATGATAATTAACCTAGAACATTAATGGAAGGAGGTGGAATGAAAACTGAAACGATCCACCATTAATCATGTCAAGTCTTTTATTAACCTGATTAATAATGCAAGCATACTCAATTGATGATCATAGCACAATGTATATATTATAGTATAACATATGTAATAGAGTGCGAAAGCTAAGGACATATCATCCACACATTCGTCCATACATAAATTGTAAGTAAAGCCATACATCTCTTAAAGGAAAGCACAAAATACATCCAAACAAGTTTAATTATTACAAAATTTAACAAAAAAATAGAAATAAACTCTCATCTCACTAAAGCATAAAAAATAGCTAAGGATGAAAATCACCACAGCTACTTAGCAGCACCATGTTTCACTTCCTCTTGAGTCTCTTGCAACTCCACCAGCAAAGGCTCATCAAAGCAAACTATGACATCGTCGGTTTTGCAATGCCAGAGCCCCAGTTAAAAGAGAAAAACTTACTTAAACAATGAGTCTAAGTACATTGTAATCTCACCAAAATATATTCATTATATTATATGGATATTTAATATAAAACATTAAATAAATAGAAATATAATTGAAAAGCAAGTAAACTACTGCAAATAAATGTAACCACTATAAAATAGGAAATTTAATCTACAGAAAGTACTGAAAATAGATGCAGTAAATATCTAAGCTAAATACCATAATATGCAATATGAAATTTCAATATATATGGGAACTCAATTGTATGTGCTACAATATGTAACATAAATGTGTTTCAAAAATAGCACCCACATAAATGTACCTAACGGTACCCATACAAAGTAAATTATGCCCAAAGCACCGAATCAAAGGAATGTGCCAAACGCAACAAAACAAATGAGCCCAATGCTCTCATATATATAGTCCTCAATTTGTGCCCAACGCTCCCATAATAATTCTTATTTTGTACCCATTGCACCGGTATATATACATACATATATATATATATATATATATATATATATATATATATATATATATATATATATATTATATCAGAGTTGTGGCCAACACATTGATAGCAGAATATGAGATTTTGCCCAATGCACTGAATTCAAATGATAGTGTCTAATTGGCACCTAATTAATAATAGTATACTGAAAAAAAATGGTTGAAATAAAAGTTGCATAAATAGAAATAATAATATTAATAATAGTAATAATAATAGCATTAATAATAATAATATTATTATTATTATTAGCAGAAGAATAAGAAATGAAAAGAATATAAATTTTTTTATCTCTTCTAATTTTCTTATTGTTGGTGAGACTTTACTGGAGGTTGATAGGGGAAATCAATAGTGGCCAAGGAAGAAAAAGGGAGAATTTGAGGGGGAGGAGGTGGTGAGAGGGGAGTGGGGATGGGAGAGGAGGTGGGAGTGTGAGGACGAGGAAAGGAGGTGTATTTATAATTTTTTTTATTTTCTCTCTCATCTTTATCTCTCATCTTTTTCTTTCTATTATTTTAACGTGAAAAAATTGACTTCTCTTTCTCTTAAATATTTTGAGTGTACAAATTAGCTTTCTCTTCCCCTTCTCCCCCCTCTTTGTCTCTCATCTTTCTTTCTCTCCTTTATCTCTTCTTCATTATTTCCAAAAAAAATAAAAATTGATAAGAAGGTGTATCTTAATGAGACAAACATACTTGTGCCAAATTTTTTTGATTTGGAGCAATATTTTATTTTATATTAATTTCTGATGAAAAAATATTAAAAAATTAATTAAGGTCAATATGGAGCTCTAAATTTGATAAAACTTTTTGTGTAACATTTTTATAATAATCTTAATCCAACGATATTAAAATCGTTGAATTTGGATTTGTATATAATTTTTCTACTTTACTGAATTTAAATAATTAAGAAATTAATTCAGGGTATTTGTTATCCAGATTGCTCCAAAAATTGGGTATTACGATCATAAAAATATACTCATCCAATGATATTTATTATTTGCCCTAATTTTGAAGTCGCTCGGGATTCTAATTTTTTAGTCGAGTTTGGTCATAATTTGAATGATAACAACTTGGGTTGTTATAAAATGAAGACTTTAAATTCTAGAATTCTCAATTGAATTTCTCTCAATGTCAAGAGGTTTCTTATTATCTAAGAAAAGAATTGACTCTTTAATCACATAATCTCATTAAAAATTAGAGTTAATAAGCTCTAATTATGGTTAGTTTATTAAAAAATGATCAACAAATTTAAGTGCAAGAATTATAATCTTAAACTACTAATAGTTATAGTCTATCTAACGAGTGGATAAATACAAAAATCTCAAAAAGTAAAGCTCAATTAGCTTGAATATCTGTTAATTTAGGGTTGGGGTTATTAGTTAGTGTTTAGTGAAATTAATGATAAAATTAGTTTTAACTTTATAATTAAGTTCTCCTCTATCTAATAAAAAGATAGTGTAACAACTCTAAGTTATTATTTAGCCTAATTTTAATTTAATTTTATCATAATTATCATTCCATTGGGTTCATCTGATCATTATAACTAAACCCTAAAGAGTTAGAGCGATTTAGAGCCCAATCGAATATTTGGATTATTTTAATAATATTTGATTTATTAGAAAACTGAGATATTTAATTTGATATTGAAATTGAAATCCGACTTCATCATTGTGCTCGTCACCCCCAAATTATCTAGAGTGATGCTTTGGAAATTTTTGAAAGTTGTCAGATTTTCTCGAATATTTTAATGTATTTAAATACCTCGAAATTTTGTATTTTATGAATATTTCAATAATTTTGAATCCAAAAAATAAGAAACTTGCACCATTAGCATATATTAATGTGAGAAGTTCAAATATGCACTCTCATTCAGTGTTTGAGGTCAAAATATTTTTTTCCTAATTTTTTTGATATTTAATTTCATCAAAATAATTAAGATAATTATTATCTTATTTAGATTTTGATCATAATAATGCTTATAACATAATAATTATAATGATGTGTATAACTTAATGATGATCGTGATTTACCCATTATAGAGTTCAAGTTTGAGATCTCAACTTGTTTCAGCAAATGAATCAAGGGTTGGATTATTTAGGGCAATGTTAACTTCAAGTCAAATTATATTTTACAATAAGTGTGTTATATTATAAAGTTATTTTTGTTGATATATATATATATATATATATATATATATATATATAGTTATATACAATTTATTTAATGTATGTAAAGATCTTAAATGAAATTTAAAATCATAGTCTTTATTAAAATAAAGTGTGTACATTTACTATGAACAATATATTATTTTGTTAGCCCAATTGAGTCTCATTATTTATTATTCTTAACTTTGTATTCAACAAATCAAACTAATTACAAATTTACTTCATCTAATTATAAAAAAAATTAAAATACATAAATCTGTGACAGCGCCTCCTGTTCCGTTGAGCTTGCTAGGTTTGGTTCCAAGTCATAAGCTTTTTTTCTGTAAGAGATATAGAAAAGGCGAAACCCCTTCCCTGATTTCACCCTTAATTGGAAGGAAAACCGCACCTTTCTGAAGTGTACTTGAAGGGATCAGCATGGTGCATAGAATTGTTAGGATTTCACATGGCTGTGCCGTGATGCACAGGCTCAGGTGTTTCGTGACGGGCGGCCACCACTTCGGTTCCCGGAAGTTGAGTTCCGGCACCACAGATGTAGCCTCTGCAACTACTGCTACTACGGGCACTACAAGTTCCGCTTCCAAATCCCCACATCCTTCGAAGAAGGTACATTTTTCTCCATCTACTTGTGATCATTTAATGGAAACGGTGGGCGTCGTTTGAATGATAATGTAGACCAAGTTGTTCTATAAGCTCATTCATTTTTTAGTGTTGGAGTACTTTATCTAACAAGGGGGGATCAATATTTGTTTTCTAAGATTGAGCTCTTGAAGAACACCATTTTTATACATTAGATGCCTGCTGTAGATTGTATTTTGATTTATAAAAAGGTATTCTTTTGTCTAGTTTGCCTTTTGAGATAATGTAATATACTACAACCGATCCATACTTATTTACATAATTGCTACCCAACTACATTCAACAGATTATCATTTAAATATTGAAATTTACAGCAGAGAGCCGTTCCACAGTTTCTATTTTGTGTTTTTCTGCAGTATTTTATCACCATTTTTACTCAAAGGATATTCCATTATATGCAACAATGTGGTTCTCTACCTTGTCGTGGACCAGCTTTTATGACGATTATTCCATTAAAAACTAGTTTTTTTGTAGATTATGCCCTCCTTAACATCTTTTTTGTAATAAGGTTATGTTTCATTACATCTCCTTAAAAAAAAAAACATCATAGATACTTAATTTTTGACAAAAATGAATACTTGGTTAGATATCACTGGTTGTTCAAGTAAGCTTTCCTTTTATTTAAAACTTTAAAATGCTACAAATAAGTACAGCAAATGCGCAACAGATCCCACTTTTAGTGTCAACTTAGTGGGCTACCCAAGCATGGGCAGCACTTATATTTTTAATGATATCTATAGCCAATGAAACATGAGATTCTGATTGTGAAAAATTCATAGCTTTTAATCGAGTAAACAGTTGGAAATTAAGCATACCTATTATGGGTGTTGTTGTGTGGGGGAGCATTGGGTGGAGGGAGTGAGCATTGCTAGAGATAGATTTATGACTTGTTGGTGGTTTAAAAGGGCTCTAAATTTTTCTTGTATCATAACAATGCAAGGACGGTATTGATTAGTTGGGATAAGGCTATGAATGATTATCATTTCTTATAATCTTACTTTTTTTCAACTTGTTTAGACATTTAACATGACTCATATGTATGGAAGAAATATGTATGTTTTGAAGTTGAGAACAAATGTCTTGCTTATTAGATTTTAGAGTTTTTATTTTATTTTAAATATTCACTTTAAATTGTTGTGATTGCAGTCACATTTAAGTTTTTGTAACAATGATCTGGTGTTCAATCACTTCACTTTAGAGTGCATTCTTGGTAATGCTGATTTAATTTTTAGAACTAGATTTTTATCTTGCACTTCTTGGTTTTCATCACCATAAATCTTAAAGGCTTTATTCTACTTTTGTAGGGAAGGCTTCTGACTGGTGCTATGATAGGTATGGCTATAACAGGAGGAGCATATGTTAGTACTGCAGATGAAGCAACATTTTGGTACATTATAGTGACACTCTAGGCTAGATATGTTTTTCTTACTTTTCTAATTTATTAGCTGGCTTCACTATCTTTGCTAGGAAAAGATATTTAATTCTAAGTTATTTGTAAGGCATGTAGCCCTAAATTGTTTATTTTGAACACATGTTGAGCATTGCTCTTTATATTTCTTATCTGATATTTCTGTTGGGAGTGATCTAAATTGCACAACTCCAAGTTTCAACAATTTTTTGTGTCCAAAGTTATATTTTAATGCTTAGTCAAGTGGTTCCAAACATTCAAATAAATGAGGGCTCTTTGATTAAACTATGATGCCGTTGGGCAAGTGTATATCTTTTTTCTAATTTTAAAGATGGGTTCTTTCATATCATTTTTTTTTCTCTAAGCAACTGAACCAAACCAAAATAATTAAGAATTGGCAAAAAAGTGGTAAAGTGTGCCATGTATTCTCCAAAAGGATACCAAAGAGGCAAACATGAATAGCAAACAAAAGTCTTAGTTGTGGGAAAAATTAGCACAAAAATTCGAGCAACTATTTGGCGAAGACATAAAAGTAGTTTTGAGTTCTGGCTCAGTGGTTATTTGGGGCTGATATAGAGAAAGAGAGAGTAACCATAATCAAGGAATGGCGTGCTCTTCGGAAAATTATCAAACGGAAAACCAAACAAATGAATTCATTGAATGGGAGATAAATGACGAATAAAATGGTCAATTGTTTAGGAATTGATCTTATCAACTTGCTAGGGTAGAGGAAGTGTCGGAGGACATTGTTTCTTGGAACATCATTTAAATTATAAAAAAATGAAACATATAGATAAACACATTTAATATATTCATAGTTATTCAAATATGTATACAAATGTTTGGACCACCATTTAAGTAATTGTTGAAATATAATTTCTCCAACAGTTGAAATATGAGGTTGACTTTGAAGGAAAAAAAAATTAACCTCAGCTTCTGATATTTGCTTAATATATAACAAAACAAAATTAAGAAATCACATTTAAACCTGGAGTGAGGAAGAGCTTGGTGCACATTCTCTTACAGATGTCCTGTAGGCCTGCGACTTATCGAACCGGCAGACCGTAGATTTGATGGACTGCACTGATTGGGCTTATCAAATGAAGCCTCCTTCCTTTTGCTTTTGTTCTTGTTTGAGAAAGAAATAAATAGAGGCAAAGAAGAAGATGAACTAACCAAATGGCGTTTCCTTCCTTCAGATATATCAATTGCATATTAATCAATATAATAAAGAACTTGAGACAATGTGCGCAAACAAACATTTAGTAAATAACCCACAACTTATAACTAAAAAAAATCCCCAACTCCATGAACATTATAGTTTATTCAAGTGACAAACACAAGCAATTTTGTATACTCCTTAGCATGCATGCGCCACTTGTTTATTTTGATAACACCTAGAAAGTGGCATATTCCAGTGGATTATGTACAATTACAAAAAAAATCTTAGTAATCTAACCAATGCTAAGAAATAAATATTTAAATTTTGAGAGACATGATAAGATCACCTCCAATCGGTTGAGAAGGTTTTGCACATCAACCATGCTGCTCTATCCCTCTATAAATCTTGCAGTAGGTCTCCTTCATGCTGCTCTCTTGCTTTAGCTTCCACGGTAAGATGTGACCTTGTCTGTGCACTGCAGTTTTTGCTCTCTTTGGAAGCCTCTCTTCCATGGTAAGTAGTATATAGGAAGACCAAGAGGAAAAAGAGAATAAAATCATGATTTTTCTCCCATTTTTCTCATCACAGAATCGCATAATTTCTAAATGGAAGCTGCCGGATGCACTCCTCCACTTTCTCTCTCTATATTCTCATATATATAAATATATATGCCTATTTGAGTGTTTCTAATTAATATATAAGGAGGCATATTAAATGTGAGAAAATTGTTAAACTGAACTTTAAAATAATAGGCAAAATGCTGCCTCTTTATTAATCAAGTCTAACCTTATTCAAATGCGCTCCCTTCTGGTCTGTCTGGTATTGCTTCTGTTGAAGGCATTTTGTTTGTGGGCCTTGCTACCATGTCCAACTCAAATGTGTAAAAATAAATAAATGTGAGCCGTTGAATGAAGAGAAAGGGACAGGATCATAATTTTTTTTTTTCATTATTTTCTCCATTTTCACACGGTTTGGGTTATTTGTTTGGCAACATAGCATTTTCCTTTGTTTAGTTTGATAGTTAAAATGCTTTGCTTTTTGTGACAGCTCAATGGAGGATCAAACTCATAATGGACTAACAGAGATCAAACTGCACTTTAACAATACTTGCTCATTCATTCATACTAAAATAGAGAATATTATCAAAATTGTCCATTGACTCTTGCAAAATATTTAAAATAGTTTTTAACTCTTATAATTTTTTTTTTTTTCCATTGACTTTGTTTAAGTATTTTTTTGTTCCTCCGGTTAACTCACCTCACATGTCCCTTTACATTAAAATTGCTTTTTTTTTTTCGGCTAGAATTTTCAGCGGCTACTTTTTGCCAATTCCAGTGGTCGATACCTACTGGAATATCCAGCGGCTACTTTTTGCCAATTCCAGCGGTCAATACCTACTGGAATATCCAGCGGCTGATTCCAGCAGTCGGAATAGGCCACTTGCTATTTCCGGCTGCTGATTTCTGCTGGAATCGATCGCTTGAAATTGCCGCCGGAATCAACAGCTAATTCCAACTCGAAGTGGCCACCGGAAATTCATGCTGAAAAAACATAAATTAACAGAATGGGACGTGAGTTAACGGGTGAGACAAAAAAAAACTTAAATAAAAGTTAAGGGACCTAAAATAATATTTTGCAAGAGTCAATGGACCATTTTTGATAATTTTCTCTTAAATGTGATATCAACTTGAAAATATTACCATATTAATAACTAGGCTCGTGACTTTTTTCGAGTCAGTTTCAAAAGGATGCAAAACGAGATTTAACATACTATTTCCATTTGTGCTTGTATTCATCTTATTTAATATGATCTTCCTTCATTTTTGCTTGTAAATTTTCATTCTATTGCAACTTGTTTGATCTCTGTTAGTCAATATGGCTGTAAATAAATCTCAGTAAAAAAATCTCTGTTAGTCAACATTTCTCCAATCATGCAGCTGTCATCCATAGAAGCTTGTAAAAAGCCTTAATCAATTATTTGCATGATACAACCTTTTCTTTGTACTTGGGTCAACTAAAGCATGTTAGGAAGGCAGTCGATCAGGATTTAACCAATTCAGGGCTGTCCACACATTTTCCATGCAAGCATGAAGGAATAACCTTGCATCTATTATGTCTACACGAGGGATTTAGCTAAGCAAAGGAAATAATTAATTTATTTCTATTTTGTAAATGTAATGCAGCAGAAGTTCTTATAATGATTCTCTCTTTCTTTTCTAATTGTTAGACTTTATTAATAAAGAGGCAGGTCGGTGGCTTCTCTTTATCATTTTAAAGTTCGGTTGGCTGTAGAAAATCTCAGAATGCTTAGTTCAATATTTCATTCAAGTTAGGATTATGTTAATTCCTTAGGTCGACACAAACGTATTACTTATTAAAATGATTATATTTATATAAATGCATCAGTTTGGTTTATACTTGATAGGTCATCTGTAAAGACCATATTTTATTGAGATTTTTGATGGAGAAGTTCATATAGAGAAGATTTTAGTTTATTTTTTTTGATGTAATAGAGAGATTGTATATTGCTTAGGGAAGTACTTTGGAAAGTATTGAAATGAAAATAGGTTTGGTTGCTTATTTTGAAATTATTAAAGATATGTATAATAAAGCGCTTGCCAAATTATTCTTTTATTTAAATCAAGCAACTTTTTTGATCAACTATATGTTTTTATCTCTTTGCTATAATTAGCACATTTGAGAGGAGGCCTTGGCACATTTTGTTTGCAGATGGCATACTTTAATAAAATAAGAATGGTGTTAAAGCCAAATTTGAGCTAAAGGGTTTCATCCTAGCAGATCCAAAATGAAATATCAAGACTGTAAGTTTATTCATTATAGAAACTATAATATTTAGTATATGAAAATTGGAGATCTTTTTTAAGATCAATAAACAGTTCAATCATCATTTTATTATATAGTTTAATTAAGGAATGTAGAGCGATGCCATTAACATGATCCAAATAGCTTGAACAAAGTGGAAGAGCACTTCAAGGGTGTTTTACAATCAACATCTTACTCTATCCTAAAGGAAATATTTATCTATCATTTTTAAGACCATTGAAATTGTTTGTAGCTAAATGAAGGAGAAGATTATTAAAAAGTTCCAGCAGTTTCGTTCAAGTTGCACAATCCCACCCCCACGTGCCCTTAATCCATGTTGCCGCTGCCTATGATTTGCTGGCAGCCACTCGCAATCATTCGCATGTCTTGGCTTCCATGACCACAGACCTCCAACTACTATCTTGCTCATCCAATCTATGCACACACTTCTTCTACTCAACCTCTCACAGGGCATGCATGATCCTACAATCCTGGGACACACAAACCGTTCACATCTTGATTGAATGAGATCTGCCTCATTCGGGACCGGCCCATATCCAAGATCGCAGAAACGATGTTTCAAATCATGCACAAAACGATTACAGAGGGATGAACCTCTCAACAATTGCTTTATTCGTGTGTAGAAGCTTCAACATGACTTCAACATGGTCATTCAATACTTATAATCAATGGCCCTGGGACTTTCTCTCACATGACTAATATCACAATGGTTCAATGCTCTATAACCACACTAAATCAAATTACCTAGCTAATTTTTTTCCTTCAAGTGGGAGAAATTGCGCACATGTGTCACTCAGAGCTTTCGCATATCAAGACAATACATTTCTCAAGGCTCATAAGCTCCCAAAATAGAACTCTCAAAGCACTCCTATTTGAACATCTACTTTGATCTTTGAGCCCACAAAGCATTTATTCTCCTCTTACAAGCTATGACCTACTCACAAATAAGAAAAGGATCAATGTAATATAATATATGATGCACATGTAAAAGAAATATGCAGGAAGTAAAACTTCAAAATAAAATCACAGAACTTCCTAGTGAATTAAATATACTAGATAATAATCTAGATTATTTTATTTTCTAGCAGATCCATGTAATCTTAATTGAAAAACTTGTGATAGCTTGTAAGCAATTCACTTTTTTCAATGTGACTTGCAAAGTTCTTGACTTAATATGTCCATATAGTTTATTAAAATTGCAACCGTGTGCTTGAAATTCCTGCATATTAAGATATTGCCATCAAAGATTTTATGGTATGCTTGTGTGTAAAGCTGTATGCTTAGCCAGACATTCTCAAAAGTTCTTATTTTCTTTGAATTAAATTAACCGCCTGAAGATTTTCTTTCCATTGAAGACCACGATATTTTTCTAGAAATTTGATTAACATAGCGGTCAACTTTATCAGCTTGTATGCTATTTTGATATTTATTCAGGCTCAACTACTTTGGTTCTTTGTATTCTCGATTTGCAGCGGGTGGTTATTCACTGCTACAAAACTTGTGAATCCATTCTTTGCTCTGCTAGATGCAGAAATTGCACATCGCTTGGCTGTTTCTGCTGCTTCTCGCCACTTGGTTCCTAGAGAGAAGAGGCCTGATCCAGCAATACTTAATATGGAAGTCTGGGGTCGGAAATTTAGAAATCCTATTGGCCTTGCTGCTGGTTTTGATAAAAATGCTGAGGCAGTTGAGGGTTTACTTGGGCTAGGATTTGGTTTTGTTGAAGTTGGTTCAGTAACTCCTTTGCCTCAGGATGGCAATCCAAAGCCTCGTATATTCAGACTACCAAAGGAGGGGTAAGCGTGCAAGTTTATTCTTAACGTAGTTAATAATAACTTATACTGGCAATTTTGATAATCAATATTCTATATTTAATTATCTGAATGTTCATCGTGTCCCTGGTTTTGTTGGCAGTGCTATTATTAATCGTTGTGGATTCAACAGTGATGGTATTGTTGTTGTTGCTAAGCGTCTTGGTACCCAACATGGAAAGAGGAAAATGGAAGAAACAGCAAGCACTTTATCTTCATCTAATGATGAGGTAATGCAAGGAGGCAAAGCGGGTCCTGGAATTCTTGGTGTCAATATTGGCAAGAACAAAACAAGTAAAGATGCTACTGCTGATTATGTTCAAGGGGTTCATACTCTCTCTCAGTATGCTGATTACTTGGTAATTCTTATGTTATGCGTAAATGTTATGGTTCTACCCTTTTAATTTGTACACCACTAGCATGACTGCAGTTTAAAATTCTTTTTTTCCTTGCTGCTTCAATTTGTTTATGTAGGCGTGTTCATCTTTTAAAATGTATTACATTCTATTAGTGTATTTGTGCTATTGAATTTAGTGTTTCATTATGCTAAGCGGTTGTGTTATTTGATGGGCAAAATTTTGAAATAAAAAAATAAACCAAGGAATGACAAGCCAACAAAATTGGAAAGTGAAACATGTTTTTGTTTTTAATGCTCTACTGCATTTTTTAGTATTAACTGACCTTTCTACATATTAATGTTATATTTGCTTGTGTATTTACTCCAGTTTTTCACAACTAAGTATAAAAATGAGAAATTTGCCAGAATAATTTCTCAACTATTTAAATATTGATCAATTGGGTGCTATGCTTCTAATTTTGTCAAATTTTGTCCCTCAATTATTCAATATGTTTTGTTTAATTCTCTATTGTTCATTTAGAGTTCAATTTGAGAGTAATGATTTAATTGGCCATAAAATGATTACTTGAAGAGACAAAATTCAACATATCTAGATAGTTGGGAGATTAAATTGAATAAATTGATTTGTCTAAAGATAAAATTGTTCCAAATAAGTTGAGGGACAATTTGCAAATTGCTCTATTAAAAGCAAATATGTTCAGCAACCAAAATAGAAATATGTAGCATCCATTGTATATGATTCTAGGTATCCAATTTAAAAGTAAATAGAAATTAGGCTGTTTATTGATGTTTTGTACTGCTGTAAGGAAATTTATTGTCTCTTATGTGCATCACCCCTTTAGAATTTCTACTAGTTGGCTTCTCATAGATTTCCATTTTCTTTTTCCTCAAGTTCTTGCACAGATCCAACAGACTAGCATCCTCTTCTTCTCCACCAGGTTGATCCCCTCACTTTGCAACTTTTGCAACTGTGCGATTTACCATTACTGAAATTGGTAACATAGTTATCTTTCTAGAAAAATTATTTATATATAGAATCGCACACTACATAATACTACAATATTTGTTTTGATTTATTTCAAGTGTTTATAAGGGGCAATTTCATGCATAATGCATGAAACTTGCATAATGGCCACCATTTCATCATCATTTTCATTGAAACCACCATCATTTCAAAGAGCATGAAAAAACTCCAACTAATAATTTTCTTTTATTTTGTTAAATATAAAATGAATTGATCACAACATGTGTTAATGCACTTGATTATTATTTCATTTTTGGTACAGGTGTTCATTCCTTAAATATGCAATTTTGGGTGGAGTGTATATAATTATTATATTTAGTTATAGATAGAATCATTAGTTATAATAATGTTTCAACATTCTGGTGAATTTTACAGATTTAATAGAATTCATAAACTAAATTTCCAAATCTTATGTTATGCATTAAGATCTTTGCTGCAACTTATGGATTTTATAGGAACCACCTGCTTATAATTAAGTAAATGCTTTGTAAATTTGTATGCCTTTTTTTTAAAATTAAACTTAAAAACCAAGAGATTCTTCTGTTAGTCTTACGGCTATGGTTCGTGAAGTTCTGGGCATTCAACACATATACTTTCCCACTCTTAGACTCATTGCACGTGAAGATTCTCTGTCACCTGCTAGCTCTCTGTATAGGAGGTCTAGTATATCTCTACTAAAGTTGTAATGGGAAAGCAATTTGAGATCCCAAATGTTCAGAAGATACGTTAGATGAGCCTTTGACTCAAATCAGCAGAATAATACTGGCAGAAGGAGCAATAGTTAAAATATATTTGTATGAATTGCACGGCTAGCTCTCACTGAGCAATATCCTTGTAGAAAAATGCATCACGAAAGTTCAGCACAACCAGTGGGAGACTTGATGTAGATTTGACTTGGCCCATGTGAATGCCAAATAAATATTAGGATTTCAAGGGTTATCATACATTATACCTGCTTCAAGTTAGCTTAGAAGGTCATTGCAACAATTGGGCTAACTACACCAACGCTGCTTTTGTAATGAATTGTTCTAGTAATTGGCATGCCTTTGGTAACACAAAAATTTGTGCGAGCTCTATCCTAGTCAATATCACCAATTTCTGTTTTTACTATGACTTTGGGCACCGGAACATCACAATCGATTTGAGCTTTCATAAATATCATTTTTTATTGGCTCCACCTCCTCCATTATAGTTGAAAGCGACCTTCAGTGGCTCTTACGTGGTTTTCTTCAACTCTTTGTGGATTCGTGATGTGAGAGGATAATGGCAGGATGGTGGCAGCAATTGGCCATTGCTAGCAACTTCCAGCTCTTATCAATCTGAGGCCAAGGCTGCCGATTTTTCTTGGCATTTTGGTTCAGTGAAGGAAAATCTAGATGGATGGGATTTTCATGGAAGGAGGCAACATAATTGCTTTTCAATCTAGCTGCCGTGTGCTCATGTGTGAATTATAGGTGCAAAGTTCTTTCTGGTCACCATCTGGTATTCCTTATTTCATTTTACAATGCTTTGTTTATTCATTACTATCAATTGTATTATTACACGGTGGATTTTTGTGCAAATTTTTTTGTCTATGCAACTTTATATATTTGGGATTCTATTCTCGACCGTATTTTTGGCATATTTTGGGGGATACTGGGCAGCTTGTGTCAAAGTTGATCCTTAAAACATTTTTATTAATGCATTCTCTAAGGATCAAGAATTTGGAGGATTAAGACTAAAGGCCTTCAGTCCATACACCAGAGATGATGCCTACATTTTGGAATGTCACAATTATTTCATCAACTATCAGTTGAAATATGTATATCCTTGGAATTCACTGTATCAACTATGAAATGAGGTGACTTGAGCCATCCAGAGGCAACTAAACTGAATAGAAACAAATAAATATATGGAATCTCATCTATTGGAACAAATTTTTGTTACCAGAATGGTAAGAAATAGCTTGATGAACTTTCATAGTTGGGATATTACTTGATTGTGAGAGCCTTTGTCGTCATGCATTTGAGATTAATGTCAGGAGCTTAAACTTGAACTCTTGTCATCAGCAACTTAGATGCTATACACATGATTTAAAATGGAATTAATAGTTTTGGAAGCGGTGTAGAAAGGCTCAGACAAATCTAATATTTATAGGTATGAAGGTAATTAGTTTCTTGACACATGCAGCATAAAATTACATTGTATGGCATTAATTGCATCGTTAATGATTACACCAATATTATTAGAAGCATTATGTGATTAATTATTTTTTGATTTGAGATTCCTAACTGATTTGATAATTTCTTAAAATTGTGATTTTATGGCTATTTTAATTATAAAGTCAAAGTTGCGATATGGACACATTGGAAAAAGTTGTACAAAAATTAAAAATTTCATTTCCGATTGTTACCAGTGTGACTGCAGACATCCATCCGCACACCTCACATGAGAGCTGTTCATCCATCCTAGCTTCAACAGGCCCTCATGGGGAATATTCAGTCACCCTACCGACATGTTCCTTCTAATATTTTCTTGCCAACCCTTCTAGTATATGTACTGTATGAGCTCCTCAAGATTTCTTTTATCCAGTGCTAGCAAATTTATGTGTTTTATGTAGTTTTGATTGAGCATCCATTACTAACAATGTGAATTTTATGCTTTAAATTTTTATTTGAGGGAAATAATACGAGAATTTCAATTCCTGAAAACTGAAAGTCTCATTTGATAATTTATAGGCAAGTTATTTTCATTAAATGTTGGTGCTTTAGTTTCTAGTTTTCATATTAAAAGGCTCTTTGATTTATTAATTTATTTTGTTCTTGCCAATTTTTGTAAGATAATTGCTTTGTTGGATTTAACTTGACTCAAAGGCTTGATACAAGCTTGTACAGTTCGAGTTCAATGATGAGTTTAATTGAGTTAGAGTTTGACCAGTTTGTGTTATGGTGTGGAGACCAATTGGATCATCAAGGGGAGAGTAAATGGTATTCCGGTGGATTCTAGGACGAAACAACAAAGCTGGCGCCCAAGCGCGCCCGCGCCCAAACACACTCCGCCTAGGCGCGTCTCTGGCGCCAAACAGATAAAGAGTTTGGCGCCCAGGTGCCCCAGAAGCAGAAAGGTAGGCACTCGCAGAAATTTTAGCTCGGTGTGACATGTCCATAACTGTTTATGGCACTTTGAGGGCTAGTTTGGGATTGTGATGACCCATGCTAGATTGGTAACAATCAAACTAACATCGAATGCATATTTTCGCAAGATCATATTGGCAGTTAAGTAAAATAGCAGTTAAACAAACATCCAAAGCCATTCAAGTATAATAAATAATATTCATTCAATTTAAAGCAAACATTATCCAAAATTTATTACATGGCTTTCATTATACAGAAAATTATTATCCCTTGAAGGGACAGTTATAATTTGTTAATTTCCCGCGCCATGCCTTTAAACTATATCAACCACCTCCAGCTGTATTTGATCTGGCATTATAAAAATAATGCCTTAATGCACATTCTAAATACAAAGGATATTAAAAATATACTTAAAGCAAAGCGGAAGATAAAAATGATAATAATTGCAGGAAAATATAGTTTATAGCCAAAAAGATAATCATGACTTCTGCAAAATAAATGTCATTTTGTCATATATCAAAATTCAAATAGAAAAGAAATAATATCGTAAAATTCATGTGTATGTTTATGACTTGTTATTATGAAATAATATTAGCAGTTCTGATGGGCAAAATCAGAACCATGAGATTGGGTTCATAAAAATGCAATTAAGCATGATCTTCACCTGGGCCCCCTTAAAGGCTCCAGATGGCACCTTTACCTGGGCCTCTTTCAAGGCTCCAAATGACAACGTTCACCTGGGCCCTCTTTAAAGGCTCCAGATGATATTATATATGCAGTTAAGCATGATTTTCACCTGAGCCCCCTCAAAGGCTCCAGATGGCACCCTTATAACTCCTGCTGGACTAGCTCTGTTCCTAACTTAAATTCAACCTTCATTTTGAAACCCTTTGCAACATTCACAAGGTACATAAAATATCATTTTTATCTCTCTTACATGATTAGCAGTAAGAGTAAAGCATTAATTAGTAATATAAAATAGGTTCAAAGTGATGCTTAAACAATAAAAAGGTAGAAAGCATAAAATTAATATTCAGTGTCCCTTTTGTGTTTGACTTAACTAGATGAATCACTCACAAATTTGATGTGTCTGCAAAAATTATAATTGAGATTTTATTAAACTATGAAACTATCTGTTTATAAGATTAGAACTAATATTCGTGTTTCCAAGTTTGTCTTTAGTTGATTACTTAAATCTATATCTCATCATATGGAATAAGAGTAAATTATACAATAAAAAAGTCTAATTCATAACTCTAATTTATTATATTTAAACTAAAATCATACTTTATTAGACTTAAAGAATTTAGGCAACCCTATCTGAAAGAATCATATTACAATATTGAAGAAAAAGGAGTCTAATTGAATTGATAATATTTTTACTAAACCCCTCTTTATCAACACCGAACCCATCTATTATATTAGAGCAGCACAAGATGCTTCATTCAAGCAAGATATGAAAACTTCTTGAGTTATTATTTATGATCACAATCAGTATGAACTCAAAAGCTTAATATACATTAAAGTATAAGTTAGGATATGATGATTATTAATTTGATATTGACAATATTCAAAAGAAGTTATAACTAACTCCATTATAAGACATAGATCTTGTAACCCTTATCCTTATTAATAATTTATCAAATAGTTGATTTGGATTGATTAGATCTTTTCCTAGTGTTAGCTAATCAGACCTAATCATTAAACTGCAATTTAGACATCAATTTCCATCTACCACTCAACTATGATTAAATCATGATTGATCGCACCCAATTCCTATCCAAAAGTAATTAAATTATTTTAATCATTTTAATACCTCATAAAGGATGATTAAACAACCTAGTCTTAGGTTAAGTGATTAAATATGACTAATTATTGATAAATATTAGGTTCAAAATACTGTAATGTTAAATAAAAGTATTTTTAATGATATCAAAATAAGTTACTTAGTCTATTTATAAAAATTATTTGTCTACTAACCAATCTACTTTAAACATAGCGTTTATCTTGATCCCAACATAACATAAAACCCATCCCTATTAAAGTCTTATTGATATCAGTTAACAACAACTTTTCGTTTACATATACGATTCTCCTATCGCCTAAAGGTAAAGAAGATCGCACCTTATCTTCAGTCGAGTGCACGAGCGCACAGAGAGGGATCAGCGCCGAATCAAGTGATCGGACGCGGAAACGAGCGGAGAAGGATCGGCGCAGAAGCGGGAGGACCGGATCGTGCGCGCTGGGACGTCGACTGCACTCCCGTCTGCGTTCGTTGTCGGTCGCAAGGATCAAGTCGCCGTCGTCGTCGTCTGCTGTGCGCTCCCGTCTACTCAGGTACGCTTCTACCGTAGAGCGGAAAGGAGGGAGATGCGAGAGGAGGTAGTGAGGAATCAGGCGGTCTTTCGGGCTTAAATAAGGCGTGCGTATGTAACGCTCGCTTGCTGCATTGGCACTGAAACGCGCGTGAGGCGCTCGACAGGTTTGGAAACGGCGTGATTATGGAGCCGAGCGGTTCTTTAATAAGTGTACGTCTGTTTCTAATTTCTTTCCTAATAGAACTGTCGACCTTAATTGCCGACGATTTTTATGAGACTTTCGTTTCCTGTTTTGATCTTTCACGCTTAATGGCAAATTTAAACTTCCTATTTCAGCTTAAATGAATTTGAAAGCTTTCTATGTTAAGGATTTGAAATTGAAAAATCGATTTTTAGCGGGAGTTTTAACGGGAAACTGAAATTTGTGGGAAGATTTAACAAATCTGAATATTACGGGAAATTAATGTTTACCTTATAAATGACCTAGGGTCATTACAGGGATCCCATATAAAAGCTAACATGATTGGTTAGGGTTATGAGTATGCTATTTTTGTGGAGAGCTCTTGGAGGCTTGAAACCCTAGAGTGAGAACAAGAAGAAATCTAGGAGAAGAAGTTCAAGGCGGTGAATCCTTTCTTTCTCTAAAAGATTAATAAATTCTCTGTAACTTTATAATCATTTCTTCTATAGTGAATTTTTTTATAGTGGTGTAGCTCTGTGATTTTTTCCATTGAAATTTTCATGTACATCTTTATGTTCGTATGCTTATATGCTTGTGAATGTTTGTGCTATAATTTTCAATTTTGTGTTGGTAATTTTCGTGTTTTCTTCGATGACTCTCAGCAGTCAAATCCCGATCCTAGGGATTTCTTCTTCATCTGAAATCTTCTGGTTTTCTCAACAAGTGGTATCAGAGCTTTGTTATGTTTTAGGGTTTTTTAGCTTGAGTGAAAGCAATGGCTGACAAAATGAGACAAGATTGAGAAGTTCAATGGAATAAACTTGCATTTTGGAATATGCAAATGGATGATTTGTTCAACCAAAAGAAGCTGTACTTACCATTATAAGGAGTTGACAAGAAACTTGAAACTATGTTAGAAGGGGAATGGAAAGTCTTTGACAGAACGATACTAGGCTTGATACGCCTTTCTTTATTCTCGTCAGCTACATTTAATATTGTGAATGAGAAGACTAGTCAATCTCATTGTGGCTCTTACTTGAATGTATGAGAAGCCCTCGAATTCCAATAAGGTATTATGATGAAGAAGCTATTCAACATGAAGATGGTAGATGACAGATGGTGGCTCAGTGACAGAACATTTGAATGAGTTCAACACTGTAGCAAGCCAATTAATCTTGGTGGAAATCAACTTCGACTATGAAGTTAGAGCTATGTTGATTTTGTCTTCTTTGCTGCGGATAGATGGGACGGACTGGTGACTACAGTCGATAATTCTTCTGAAAATGCTAAGCTAAAATTTGATGGCATTGTCGAGCTGCTGTTGAATGAAGAAGGGAACTCTCCAATGGTGAAGTAACTACTTCAGCATTAAATGCATAATTCAGAGAAAGAAAAGCAGATCGAAAGCTTAACATAAGCAGGTCTAAGTCAAGGCGGGAAAATCAAAGTTGGCTAAGGTAAAGATAGAATGCTGGAACTGTGGAAAATCTGGACCCTTCAAGATGGATTGCTATGCCTTGAAGAAGTCAGGAGCAGGAGGTAAAGACAAGAATCTCTTCGTGAATATTTTAGCAGGTGAAGATCAAGATGCATTGATCTTATCCCTTGTTAGCACCGAGTCCTGGGTGGTGGACTCAGATGCTTCGTTTCATGCAACCCCAAGCAAGGAAGGTTTGAAGAACTACACCAAAGGTGATTTGGAAAAAGTTTACTTGGGAGATGACAAAGCTTGCAACATCATTGGAAAGGGTGAGTGGATATTCAGTTGCCGAATGGGTTGGTGTGGAAGTTGAAGGATGTCGGACATGTTTTTTGTTTGAGGAGATACTTGATTTTTGTCAGCCAGTTAGCATGTAAAGGCTATATCAAAAGTTTCATAGAAGATTCTTGGAAGGTGACTAAAGGGGCATTGATAATTGCTTGTGGCAGTATCGATGTTACACTTTATTTGATCAATAAAGTGTCTGACTCTTTTACAGCAACATAACAACTTGATGCACGTCTATGGCACCAAAGACTCGATCATATGAGCGAGAAAAGATTGAAGTTCATGTTATCTAAGCGAAAAATTTCAGGGCTGAAATCCATAGACTTAGAATTTTGTGAAGATTACGTGCACATAGATGTCTGGGGACCATTGAGAGGTGGAGCCACATATTTTGTCAATTTCATTGATAACTATATTAGGAAAGTAGGGGTATACTTCTTGAAACATAAATTTGATGTATTTAAAGTGTTCAAGAAGTGGTTAGCCTTAGTTAAAAATGAGACATACTTGAAGCTCAAGTGCTTCAGATCAGACAATGGCGGAGAATATTGTGATAAAGAGTTCAAGGAATCCCGTGATTTTAATGGGATCAGGAGAGTTCAGTGTTCCAAGAACACCTCTGCAAAATGGTATTGCAGAGTGCATGAATAAGACTCTTACAAAGAGAGTCAGGAGCATGAGACTACATGCTGGGTTGCCCAAGCAATTTTGGGCAGAGGCTGTGAATACTGTCGCATATCTGATCAACAGGGGTCCTTCAGTTCCCTTGAAAGAAGGGATACCCAAGGAGGCATAAAGTGGCAAAGATGTGTAATTGAATCACCTAAAGGTATTTTGTTGTTCATCCTTTGTGCACATTAATACAGGTTCCAGGAACAAACATGATTCAAAAGCAGTTAAGTGCACATTCATTGGTTATGGAGCGAGAGAAATTGGTTACAAATTTCGAGACTATCAGAATCAGAAAATCAATAGAAGCCGGGACAAGAAGAATGAGATGTACAAGGAGAGGAATGGAGTTCAAAACAACTCAGAAGGAGCTTCAGATGATGCACCAAATCATATTGAAATGGATGACAACGTTGAGCAAGATGAGTAGGCACAACCAGATGCTCATGATGGTGGAGAGCAGACAGTTCCCTAGACATCATCTACTAAGTTAAGGAGATCTATCAGAATATCACATCCTACACCGGTACTCTTCTTCATTATATTATATGTTGCTAACAAATTATGGTGAACCAAAGTGTTATAAGGAAGCGCTTCAAGTTGGTGACGAGATGAAGTCACTAATGTCAAATGAGACATGAGAATTGTTTAAATTACCAGCAGGAAATAAGGCTCTTCAAAATAAATGAGTATATAGGTTGAAGGAAGAATCGGATGGAAGTAAACACTACAAAGTGAGGCTTGTGGTGAAAGGCTTCCAACAGAAGCATGGCGTGGAATACAGTGAGATCTTCTCTCTAGTAGTTAAGATGACTACTATCAAAGTAGTGTTGAACATCGTGGCAGTTGAAAATTTGCATCTGGAGCAGATGGATGTGAAGATTGCATTTTTTCATGGTGATTTGGAGGAGCTGTACATGTTGCAACTATAGGGCTATGAAATCCGAGTAAAGTGTGAGCTAGTCAGCAAGCTCAAAAAATATATATTAGGCTTGAAATAGGCGCTAAGGCAGTGATGCAGAAGGTTTGACAAGTTCATGTCTAACACGGAATATAAAATATGCCAGGCTGTTTTGTGAAACAGTTTGACACTTCTATCATTCTACTTATGTATGTAGATGATATGCTGATAGCATGATCAATATGGAGGAGATAAAAAGACTTAAAAGACAATTCTCAAAAGGAGTTTGATATGAAGGACTTGGGGCTAACAAAGCAGATACTTAGGATAAGAATTAATAGGGAAAGAAGTGCAGGGATATTGAGCTGTCTCAAGCTGATTATGTTGAAAGAGTACTCAAGAGATTCAATATGGAAGATGCAAAGTCAGTTTGTATTCCCCTAGCAAGTGACTTCAGCTTGACAAAGGAACATATGCCAAAAACTAAAGCCAAACGAGAACGCATGAAAAATGTTCCTTATGCTTCAGCGGTTGGGAGTTTGATGTACGCGATGATTTGCACAAGACTAGATATTTCCCATTCAGTTGGAGTGGTCAGTAGGTACATGAGCAACTCCAGGAAGACTCATTGGGAAGCAGTTAACTGGATTCTCAAATATTTGAGAGGTACAGTGACCAAAGCACTTTGCTTTGGAAAATCCAAGATAGAGCTACAGGGATATGTAGACTCTAATTTATGAGACATCTACACTAGGAGCATAATCGGATATGTGTTTACCTTGGGGAATGCTGCGAAGAGTTGAATCTTCAGGCTATAGAAGATAGTCGCCCTATTCACAACTGAGGCAGAGTATGTCGTCGTCACTGAGGTGAGCAAGGAAACGTCTTGTTGAAGAGCTTCATGGCTAAGTTGGGCAAGGAGAAAAGGGATGAAAAACTACATATTGACAATATGAGTGCTATCCACCTAGCTAAGGATGCCGCATTTCACACCAGGACGAATCACATTCAGTTGAGGTATCACTATATTAGATCACTATTGTCAGTTGGAGCTGGAAAAGATTCATACTTCGAAAAATCCCGCTGACATGTTCACAAAGACAATGACAACAGAAAAATTAAAGCTATACTCAGCTTCAGTTGGCCTCGGAGGATAAAGAAAAGGCGGGGTGAGCCACACTATGTCTTTTAGTAGGAGGGAAGACAAATTGAAGAAAATTCAAGGTTGAAGATAGATTGATCACAATTGATCTCCAAGTGGGAGATTGTTATTGTGTGGAGACCAATAGGTTCATTAAGGGATGTGATGAACCCAATAAATATAGTTAATTTAATGTTAGTAATTATGCTTTTTCTAAGTTTAGTTGTACTTTAATGTGTGTTTTTGCCGCATTTTAGGACCAAAAGCTAAATTTTAAGTTTAAGGAAGAATCTGGACCAAGAGGGCGCGCTGCAGCGGATCCAACCCGAGAGGTCGGTGCTACAGTGTACCGCAGCTCCTACATAAAACAGTGAGCTCGGCACTACAGCACGCCACAGCGCGCTGGCGCGGATCAAACCCGAGAGGTCGGCGCTACAACGTGCTGCAGTGCTAGCCTAACTAATGAGCTCGACGCCACAGCGTGCCACAACGCACTGCAGCGGATCAAACCCGAGAGGTCGCTACCGCGCAGCGCGCGGTAGCGCCTGTAGTTATTCTGTTTTGATAAAAGCATTCAAATCAGCATTGGGAAAAAAATGGACTTGACTTTTCCGCTTCCCACAGTAGGAATTAATAGCAAATCAATTAAAACTTCTCGTTTCCAATGGAATAAAAGTATAAAACATAAATGCAATTCAATTTTCAAGGAATGAAAAAGGGTGGCTGTGTAAATGCTAAGAAGGTTTTATGGAAGATTATAAAAGCAAAGAATGAAGACTAGAAAAGGGTTTTTAATTTTTAGTGAAGAGCTCTTGAACCTAAGGCTGCTGCAAGAATCATTAGAGGAGAGTTCTCTACCCCAAGGAAGAAGAAAATTGCAGCCAAATGAGAAGGAGGAGCACAATGAGCAATGACCTAGAGGAGATCCAAGGAAGAGAGATCTTGGTGAACGCGATAGCTGTTTCCTTGTATTGTACTATTTCTTTACTCTTTGATTACTTGTAAAAGTCATGCAAGGGCTTATCATTTCTTATTGCTTTTCTTGTGATTATCATTTGATAGTAGCCTAAACCTTCATTGGGGAGGGTTGGGCACAAGCATGTAATGATATACAGATGTAATGCTATGTATTCTTCATTATCAATGAATGTTATTTAGTTATTTATGCTTGGACATTTTGTGAATAAATGAATTGGATAATCATGAATCGTAATATAGAAATCTTTGCATGAATGTTTTCATAGTTAAAACCCTATTGAGCTTATTGATCGCCTAGTTATAAGGCCGCACATGCTTGAACGTTAACACCGCGAATGTTGGTGACAACATTCGCCATGCGAAAACTGCCCATGCACAACCTTGGACTTGTGCTGATCAATCGAGCCATGGGAGATATCAAAACTCTCTAAGCTCCATAGCTCATTATTAATTTATGCGAGGTAATTGTGCATGTTAAGCTTAGAGCTAGTTGACAAGCTCTTTGAGCGTCGTAGCACATCACCTTGGCTAAATTCAGATGTTGACGCGTGAGCTGAGAACTACTAATTGAGCTCCATAGCTCATTCTAGATTTATGTGAGGTTTTAGAGCGCTAAGTGCTATGGGTGACATGACATAAACTCATTTAGCCTAGCAGCTCATCTCCTTAGCTAAACTTATAGTTGATGCATGTGAGCTATTAGTAGAATCAAGTTCATGTGTTACTCAACCAAAATGACAATTTGATAACTTAGACGTAAGAGATGAATTCATTAAATAAAGATCACATGAATGTCTATGTGCCGAAATTGAACATTCTTGTGTTCATTTCAGAGCACTAGACAAGACTTAGTACATTAAGTAATTTAACTAGAGAAGACTAAATCAATTGATTATTAAATAATAATTAATTTAATTCACTTAACAAGAAATTGAGAAGAAGAGTATTTGCATAAGCCCTTATTAATTTGCATGTTAAAACTTAATTTTCCCTATTTTCTCCAAAAGTAGTTTCAAATCAAGAAATTCTAATATTGTTTTTTAGGACCTAAACCACAATCACTTTAACACTTAAATATTAGTGAAATTAAGTATACTCTAGTAACAAAACAGAATACCGTTTCCAGTGGACAATAAATCTCGGGATCTTACCATCCCTTATTACTTCAGACTACTTAATTTAGGTCTGTCAAGTTTTTGGCACCGTTGCCGGGGAACGGTTTATTTGTTTTGTATTAGAAATAACTTCAGAGTAATTAGTGATTTAAGACTTTGGTGCATATACTTTTTATTTTTTGTAATTAAATGTTATTTTAATTCTTTTTGTATTTATTGTTTTATTTTCTTTTATACATATCATATTTCACATTTCATATACATTTTGTACTGTAAAATCTTATAAATTAAGTTGTGCATGCATAGACGTAATTTTGATAATTTTCTGTTTGATCTTGGAATCGAATGAATTTTATTAAGATTAAGAAGATTATAACTTAGAATTAATCCTGTACAAATACCAATGGAAAACTTAGGAGACAACTTAGGTGAGATTTATGAGCAACAAAGATGTAGAGCCCTAAGAGACTATGCATTGCTAACATTTATGGGGATTCTACATGCAATAGTGAGACCTAATATAGAGGCCAATAACTTTGAAATTAAATCTTCAAACATACAAATGGTCCAAAACAATTAATTTAGTGGACAAGTTACCGAGGATCCCAACTCACATATGTTGAATTTCTTTGAGATATGTGATACTTTCAGATATAATGGTGTTACCGATGACGCCATTAGATTAAAATTATTCTTGTTCTCGCTAAGAGATAGAGTCAAATCTTGGCTCATTTGTTTGCTTGGAGTCTCTATCCGCATGTGGGATGATTTGGCTAAGAAATTCTTAACAAAATATTTCCCACCTGCGAAGACTGCCAGGTTAAGAAATGAGATCTTTAACTATTATTAGCAAGATGGGGAGAGTCTGTATGATAGTTGGGAATGCTTCAAGGAGTACTTAAGGCATTGCCCACATTACGGGTTCCCACAATGGATGCAAGTTCAAATATTTATAACGGTTTGAACGCACCCACTAGAACCCTGATTAATGCAGTTGGTGGTGATTTTCTCAGTAGAAAAACTCAGGAAGAGGCCTATGACTAACAATGCATATCAATTCGAAGGCTAAACTCTAATATGAGTGAGTGCAAAAATATATATTAATCTTCTAAAATCTTCGAACTTCAATGTGAGATAACAATGCTAAATCAAAGAATAGGGCAAATGAATGTTAACATGGTTCAAGAACTAGATTGTGAGTTTTGTGGGGGGGGGGGGCATGCAAACGAAGACTATAATTCCAATAACCCTTTTGCACCCTTTAGCACTGAACAAGTTAATTTCTTAAGAAATAACAATAACAATTAAAGAGGCAACAATAATCCTTATTCCAATACTTATAATAAGTGGTGGATAAATCATTCAAATTTCTCATGAAGTAATGGAAACAACTAACAAAACTACTCTAATAGAAACAATCACCAAACTAGACAAAGACAAAATTTTAATAATTCACCAAACCAACATCAAAAACACCAAGAATCATAAATAGAAGGAGCCTTCCACTAATTCAAAGCTGAAACTCAAACTGTCATGCATAGGACTGAGCAAACTATAGGTAAGCATGAATCTTCAATCCAGAGAATTGAAATCACTCTTCGTAATATAGAAGTTCAATTGGGATAAATCTCTTAACAATTAACTAATAGACAATAGGGAATGCTTCCTAATACCACAAAAATTAATCCAAAGGAAACGGTTAGTGCCATACAATGAAGGAAATCCTGGGGAAAGTCGAGAGAAAGAGAAACTGGGTAAAAGGTCTAACTTAGAAATAGTAGAAGGGAGATCTGAGAGTAAAACTCACCCGGTGGAAAACTTAACATCAATTAAAAGAAAGGACCCAGGGAGACTAAATTTTTCGTGTGTCATTGAGGATGAAGTTCTTTTAAATCCCTTGTGTGCTTTAGGAGCTTCCGTCAATGTCATGTCTTATCACATTTGCGCTCAGCCTGGAGTAAGAGAAATGAAAGGCACCCCGGTAATTTTAATATTTGCAAATCTGGATTCGATGACCCCCAGGAAGTACAACCAGGGAACACTAGGTGATTGAGCTTAAACTGGTCAGGTTGAGGACATTAAACCAAACGTTTGTTGGGAGGCAACCGAATGCCTTTTGACTTGCTTAGATCAATTTAGTAGTAGTCTCTTGTTAACTAGTCAACTAAAATTTTTTGCAACCTGATCTCAAATCTGAGCGAACTCCTTAAACAGCTTGAACCTGCAGGCCCTAGCGCACTGAAGCGCGCCACGTTGCAGCACAGTGAAGTAATATAGGTTGAATTATGCATTGGCACTTCAGCACGCTGCAGAGCGCTGCAACGCGAGCTATAACGCGCGACATAGAAAAACTGCACAACTTTGCAGTTAACTCATTGCAGAAGTTCAACGGTCAAACTCGCTACAACACTCCTTATTCGATATTTTCTGTCTCAAAAGCTGTTTGAAAGCTATATTTTGATCTTCCCAATGGCTAACAAGTAGCTCGCACTTATGGAGCTTCATGGCAACTTTTTGACCAGCCATTAAGGGAATGCCATGTGGAAATTAAGAGAAAATGGTGATTTTCTTGGAGTGCCTTTAAATAGCAAGGAGGGGTGGGCTACTTTGTTGCACCCTCTAAAATCTCATCTACTCCTTTGAAATCTTGAGCACTAGCTTTAAAAGTGAAATGGTGTCCTGCAAGAAGCAAACTGTTAGTAAGGTGGCACCAACTTCCACTTTGGGGGGGAAACTTTGATGACAAGAGGTTCTCCTCTATCGAAGCTGAATAGAGATATCATCAAATCACCTCGAAGAAGAAGCTGATCCCCGAGCGAGGATTTGGTGAGCCCTATCCAGTCAATTACACTGATGTAAGCAACCGTGGTTGGGAAAGCTTGGTGGGTCAGCAGGATGTGACTCATCCAATCCTCGTTCAGGAGGTGTTTGCCAATGCTATCAACTCAGTATGGCGCAACATTTATGTTCGTGGGAAAGCTGTCAATTTCTGTTAGCTTAAATCAATAAATTTTATGGGCTGGGCCCGTGGGAAGCTGCTCCTACAATCATTTTTTAAATGAAAATTTCAATCCCAACATTGTGGCTAGAGCACTCAAAACCACGACGCCAACTGGAGAGTGAATTTAGCCAACATTCCATGTGCGTTGCTAACCAATGCAAGTAATGCTCGGCACATTCTTGTCTCCAATAAAATAATGTCATCCGGGCATTTGAGTGAGGTAACCTGGTCGAGAGCTGTCCTCATTTTTGTGAATTCAGCGGCTGGGAGAGATTTGCATTGCAGAAATCATCCTTGAATATATCTGGCAAGCACTAACCGGATCTTCTGCAGCTCACGCCTCTGGGTCACTTATAACTAGGATCTGCATTGACCAAGGGGTGAAAATAAGGAGTAATGAACCCCTGCAGCTACCTCGTGCTCCTCTCACGTGCAGGAACCTGCACACCTGCTACCAAGAAGGGAAGAGGAGCAAGAAGAGGAGGCAGGAAGGAGAAGGAGAGGCATCAACTTAGGCCAAAATTCCAACTTTAAAATTCTTCAAAAAGAAATCGCTAGATTGAAGGAGCATCATAAACACACTGGAAAATACATGGAAGAAGATATGAAATATTGTAAAACTGTCTACCAACAATGTAGGTACAACCAAGAGTTTCACACAACTCTTGGGGAGATGCTTACGAATTGGAATCTATATGGTGATCCAGGAGAATTTGTCTTTCCACAACCTCCAGTGCTTGAACCTCCTCCAAACATCCCTTGGCCCGAGTTTGAAGAAAAAGAAAATGAAGAGGATGAATGAAACATGTTGTAACTTTTCTTTTTGTTAGAAGTTTGTCTTTTCATTTTGTTTGTTTGATTTTCTTATGTCTAGGTAATCCTTCATGGCTTGAACTTATGCTTGTATTTTTATAAATATCAATCGTATCGCTTTTTGTGAATTGAAATATGCACAATTAAGCTCTAATTAGTAATTTGAAATTCTTCGTAATTTTGTTATTTAAAATATGGGAGATTGACAAGTCACTGACTATCATATGCTAGGGTTTTAGTAAAAGTTTGCTTGAATCATTACCTGATATCCTTTATCAAAAACCTGTGTTGCATGAAATTAAGTGTGGGGGGAAACAAGGCCAGTACGAGATAAACGAAAAAATGATGAAATCAAAGAATATGCTAGGTTTCTGTAGGATTTACTGAATGCAATGCATGAATAATGGGATGATGAAAAATATCTCTCCCTAGAAAAAAAAAATCAAAAGGAAGGAAACGGGATTAAGAAAAAGATCTCTTTCAAGCAAAAAAAAAAAAAAAAGAGAAATCAGTATGAAGAAAAATGTCTCTCTCGAAGGGTGATACACATTGCATTTCATAAGAAGGAGCACACATGACACACCAATTTCTAAGGACACCAACTTTGGTTTAAACTCAAACAAAAGCTTGCAAGTTCCCCCAAATATCTACTCAAGCATTCACACATTGTTTTAAAGCATGGGAGAAAGGGTAGTGGAATGAATATGCTAATATTTAACCAAATGCAAATGAGAAACTATCCTTATCAAGTATCACATCATTGAATAAGCTTTAAATTATAAAGAAGAATTTCATGACTATTTAATTCAGAGCAAGATTGTGTAACCAAATATTCAAAAAGTTATTCATTGCTTACTCGAGGACGAGCAAGAAGCTAAGTGTGAGGGTGTGATAAACCTAACAAATATAGTTAATTTAGTGTTAGTAGTTCTGCTTTTCTTAAGTTTAGTTGTACTTTGATGTGTGTTTTTGCGACATTTTAGGACCAAAGAACTAAATTTTAAGTTTAAGAATCTGGACCAGGAAGGCGCTGCAGCGCGCTACAACTGATCCAACCCGAGAGGTCGGAGTTATAGCGTGCAACATCGCCTACCTAAAACAGTGAGCTCGGCGCTACAGCACGCCACAGCACGCTGCAGCGGATCAAATTCGAGAGGTCGGCGCTACAGGGCACCGCAATGCCTGCCTAAACAGTGAGCTCGAAGCTACAGCGCGCTGCAGCGGATCAAACCCGAGAGGTTGGCTCTACAGCGCACCGCAGCGCCTGCCTTACCAGTGAGTTCGACGCTATAGAGCGCCATAGCCCGCTGCAACAGATCAAACTCGAGAGGTCGCCACAACGCACTGTCGCGCCCGCTGTTATTCTGCTCTGATAAAAGCATTCAAATTAGCATTGGGAAGAGAAATTGACTTGACTTCTCCCCTTACCACAGCATGAATTAATAGCAATTCAAGTAAAACCTTTCATTTCCAATGGAATAAAAGTATATAACATAAATGCAATTCAATTTTCAAGGGATGGGAAAGGGTGGCTGTGTAAATGCTGAGAAAGTTTTAAGGAAGATTATAAAAGCAAAGAATGAAAACTTGAAAAGGGTAATATATAAATCTTTGCATGAATGATTTTATAGTCAAAACCTTATTGATCTCATTGATCGCCTAGTTATAAGGTTGCGATGCTTGAGTGTTAATGCCACGAATGTCGGTGACAACATTCGTTGTGCGAAAACTGCCCATGCACAACCTTGGACTTTTGCTAATCAATCAAGCCATGGGAGACATCAAAACTTTCTGAGCTTCATAGCTCATTCTTAATTTATGCGAGGTAATTGTGCATGTTAAGCTTAGAGCTAGGTGATAAGCTCTTTGAGCATCGTAGCACATCACCTTGGCTAAATTGAGACGTTAACGCTTGTGAGCTGAGAACCACTAATTGAGCTCCATAGCTCGCTCTAGATTTATGCGTGGTTTTAGAGCGCTAAGTGCTATGGGTGATGTGACATAAACCCATTTAGCCTAGCAGCTCATCTCCTTAGTTAAACCTAGAGTTGATGCATGTGAACCATTAGTGAAATCAAGTTCATGTGTTACTCAACATAAATTACAGTTTTTATAACTTGGACGTAAGAAATGAATTCATTAAATAAAGATCACATGAATGTCTATGTGCTGAATTGAACCTTCTTGTGTTCATTTCTGAGCACTAGACAAGACTTAGTACATTAAGTAATTTAACTGGGGAAGGAGAAATGCTATTTAGACCCTTTGATGTAGCACCCAAAATAATCTATTTAATGGGATTTGGACATTATTTTATTAGTGTTTATTTATTTACATTAAAATAATACAAATATTATTTTTAAAATTTATATTAAAATGATGCCCAAATCTTATTGGATGAGTTTTTTTGGGTGCCACGTCAGTGGGTCTAAATAGCATTTCTCCTAGAGAAGACTAAATCTCTTGATTATTAAATAATAATTAATTCAATTCACTTAACAAGAAATCGAGGAGAAGAGCACTTGCATGAACCCTTATTAATTTGCATGTTAAAACCCATCTCTCTCTATTTTCTCCAAAAGTAGTTTCAAATCAAGAAACTCTGATATTGTTATTTAGAACCTAAACAACAACCACTTTGACACTTAAACATTAGTGAAATTAAGCATACTCTAGTAACAAAACAGAACATTGTTCCCAGTGGATGATAAATCTCGGGATCTTACCATCTCTTATTACTTCAGACCATGTATGCAAGCGCAGCGTACATTTGTGTTTAAACATGCTTCAGACCATGTAATTACGTGGACCACATACACTTGTGTTCATTTTTGAGCACTAGACAAACCTAAATTATGTGGTATGTAGCGTCGACTTCTCGGGTTTGATCCGCTACAGCAAACTGTGGTGTCGAGCTCACTGGTTAGGCAAGCGCTGCGGCGTAGTGCGCTGTAGCACGTTGCAGCGCCGAGCTCAATGTTTAGGCAGGCACTGTGGCGCACTGTAGCGCCAACGTCTCGTGTTTGATCCGCTGCAGCGCGCTATGGTGTGCTGTAGCACCGAGCTCACTGTTTTAGGTAGGCACTGCGGCACACTATAGCGCCGACCTCTCTGGTTGGATATGCTGCAGCGCGTTGTCCTGGTCCAAATTTTTAAACTTAAAATTTAGCTCTTTGGTCCTGAAATGTTGCAAAAACTATCAACGTACAACTAAATATAGGAAAAGCATAACTACTAACACTAAATTAACTATATTTGTTTGGTTCATCAGGAACAACAAACGTTATTTCGGTGGATTGCAGGATGAAACTATCGAAGCCAACAACAAGACTAGCGCCCATGTGCACTGGCACCCAGCAGACAGAGAGTTTGATGCATAGGCGCGCCTCAGGCGCCCATCAAACAGAGAGTCTGACGCTAGCTGCGCCCTAGGCGCCCAACAGACATAGAGTCTAGCTCCCCAGAAGCAGAAAGGTAGGCGCCCAGGCGCTTGTAGAAATTCCAACTTGTGTGTGACGTGTTAGAGCTGTTTAGGGCACTTTGACGGCTGGTTTGAGATCCCATATAAAAGCTAACATGATGGGTTAGAGTTATGAGTGTGCTATTTTTCTATGGAGAGCTTATGGAGGCTTGGAGGCTTGAAACCCTAGAGTAAGAACAAGGAGAAATATGGGAAAAGAAGAAACTTAGGGTGGTGAATCGTTTCATCCTCTAAGAGATTGATAAGTTCTCTATAATTTTGTAATCATTTCTTCTATAATAGATTTTCTTGTGATGGTATGGCTCCATTATTTTTCTCATTCTGTTTTCCACATAAATCTTTGTGTTCATATATTTGTGTGTTTGTGAATATTTGTGCTATTATTTTTAGTTTTGTGTTGGTATATTTTTTTGTATTTTCTTCGGTGATTCTCAGCAGTCAAACCTCGATCCTAGGGATTTCTTCTTCGTCGGAGATCTCCCGATTTTCTCAACAATTTGAGCTTGACTTGACTTTACTATTTACTAAACACTTATGTGAAGACTTGGGTGCTTTACTAGTAAGGTGCTTGATAGGTAATTTATAAAGTTTTCGGTGGTTATGTGAGACCTTTTTATTGATATGATTTCTGACTGTCCTAATGCAGTTTTAAGCAAGTTCATTTCCATCATGTAAAATTGTATTCTCTCTGGATAACTGCTGCATCCCCTAATTTTTATAGGAAAAAAACTTTTAAGAAATGGTGATGTGTCCAGAGGTAACCTTTTCTTCGTTACATTTATTATCAATTTCATCTAGCATCTTACATGGTGGGTAGGTGAAGCCCACTTCAGTTTTGGTGTAGTTGAATTTTCTATGGCTAAAATCCATCTGCCCACAAAAGTAAATGAAAAGTACTGAGATAATTGATATGAGTGAAAATAAGCAGAGAGACATCTTGTATAAGTTAACTGCCATATGAATCTTAGAAACTTAAATTGTAGTGAGGAAGGCATTCTTTTAATCTTTCTACTATGGATTATGGTAGTCTTTCAGAAATTACTGAAGAACTAGGATAACTCTATGCTGAGAAGATAGGAGTGAGATGTTGCAATTCTGTTACGTATTTTGTAGTCTATACTTTCAACTGGATATGTGCGTATCTTTCAAAGTGGCTAATCCTATTTCAGTGCTTGAAAAGTTGAACCTTGAAGTTCAAACATTCCTTTTCTTCTATATGCAATACACAGAGTCATGATAACTTAATTTGGAAACCCAGTTATTATTTTTGAGTGAGATGTAATTGTGATAAATTGAGTTCAAGTTGGTGTCATATCAAACTTGAAAATGGAGCTTCAGTTTGTGCACTACTTTAAGCTTAGTAATAAATCAAGCTTAACATAAGAGCTTAATGAACTCTAAGCTAAAGCACAAAACACATTCTTTGGGTAGTCTGTGCTCATTGCTGACCTGAAAAATGATTTTTCAGGTTATGAAATGAAGTGGTGCCAGCAGAGGGCAGAGTGTGCACCAATGAGAGTAATACATGTATTCGAGCAGGTTGTTACTATGTTTGAAAATATTTGAACTTGCTATTATTACTTGCATTCCTCAACATCAGATGGTATCATTGACAACAGCTGATGCCATTAAAAGCTTTCAACAGCTTACTACGTACAGTTGAACAAAAGTGTAAAAAACCAGTAACTCATCTTTTCTTTTCTTTTTTTCTATGTTCTTATTGTTATATTACAGTTGTCAACATATAATTGCAAGCTAGTATTAGCAATAGTGTAAACAGCCATGCAAACAATGTTTTCTGATTGATGTTTAATTAAATAGTTTTCTCGACATTAATCTTTTGAATCTTTTGTATTTGTAAAGCTTCATGGGGTCAGAGCGAGCAGAGAACATATTCACAAAGACGTAGAACACTAATAGAAGATAACAAATCGTGAAACCATAGAATTGAACTAGCCAAATTTAAGTGCACAGCATGAAGGATATTCCCTGCATCTATAAAATTCAAATCATTTATGAATGCTTCTTGTCACTAATCCTTTAACAGGTAGCAATTACATATCCTAGAACATATCAGTGAAGATTGCGTTGGAGGTAAAAATAAAACTAGGCTTCATCAATGAAAGATGTACAAATCGAGCAATGACTGTTGGCCAACTAGCCAGCGCATGTGTTGTCTCAAGTAATATTGATCGAGTTAAATGAATATTTGTTCGTATGAGGATTTGATAGTTGAGGTTCTAATTACTAATTTTTAATCTTAAGATTCTATCCAAATTAATTTTTTTAAAACTTATAATTAAGATTGGTATACATTAAAATAAAGTTACTGTGAATACTGAGAGGAATTTTATATAAAATTTCACTTAAGATTATAGAGAATTCGATGTCAATATGTGAATGAATTGATTTATTAATTATTTTTAAATAGAAATCTCAATTTAGTCAACAGGAAATGTTTGAACAATTGCAAGTCTCTCTCAAGTATCTCACAGATTTACTCGAACCAAAGACAAGTGAAGCACAAATGCTGGAAGATTGGATAAGGTTATGAATGAAAAACTTTTAGCACACAAAGAAAACAGTACTTGGGAAATAACCAGGTTGTCAAAAGGAAAGAAGACAATTGGTATGAAATGGGTGTATAAATTGGAATCAAAATCAGATGGGAACATAGAGATATAAAGCCAGATTCATGGCAAAGGCTATATTAGATCGATGAAGTTGACTACACAAAACGTTTTTATGCAATAACAAAAATTGTTAACAGTGAGAACATTCTTTGCAGTGGCTCCTTCCAAATCCTGGGTATCAATCAATTGGATATTATTAATGCATTCCTTACACAAATTTCTAAAGGAAGAAGGTTATATAACAATGCAAAGAAGCTACAAAACAACCAAACCTGGGAATGCAAGCTTAAAAGATCTTTATATGGTGCAAACAGACATCAAGAGTAGAGTAAAGAATTTACTTTACAGTTAGAAAACTTGAGTTTTAGGCAGTCAAAATATGATTACTGTTTTTTTTCTTAGAACAATAAACACCAGCATTACTCATTTTTTGTAGATGTTCTTATAGTAGGATCATCTGAAGAAGAGCTCAAAATTATCAAAACATTTTTACACAAAAAACTTACCATTAAAGACCTTGGATATGCAAAATATATCTTTGGATTGGAGATACCAAAATATGACTGTTGTATATGTATTAACTAGAGAAAAAATATATATAATTGTGCGACTATAAATCCGTTGGCACTTCCAAAAGGTTTAAAATTCACATCTATTAAGGGACTCAAAACCATTTCGAATGCTCTTTGACATGCTATTGTACCATAGGTTTACCATACCCTACAATAGCTCAGTCTGTAAAACATACAATATACTTTCAAATTGCATTGGGAAGCAGCTTTGCATCTTATCAAATATTTGAAACGGTGCCCATCAATAGGCTATTCTTTCTAGCTGAGAATAATTTTTTGAAAACAAAAAAGCAAACAACTATCTCAATATCTTTAGCTGAAGTAGTATGACTTACATCTTATGTGAATTATTGTGAATTCCATATTTAAGCTTTTCAAGTTCCCATAACCAATCTCTTTGTAATGTAATAACTAAGCAGCAATTCATTTCATAATAACCCAATTTTTCATGAATGAACAGAACATTTATATAATAATTGCTGCATTGTGAGAGATCAAACAAATTAGGTTTCGTTCTTCCCAAATACATATTCACAAAACAACAAGTTGCAGAATTTTCCACGCATGTATTGAGTACAACAACCTTTCATACACTCCGATATAAGTTGGTCTTGATAGATGTCTATCATGATCCAATTTGAGGGGGGGATAAAAGTTTTGTATAAGCTATTGCTAGTTACATTCTTCCACGGCATTTGGTCAACAACAGCTGATGTCGTTTATAGCTATCAACAGCTAACAGCTTACAGCTGGACAATGGTGCAACAAGCCAATTGATACTTCTTTTCCTGTTATCTTCTTGTTATTTTACAGCTGATGTCGTTAATAGGTATCAACAGCTAACAACTTACAGCTGGACAATGGTGTAACAAGCCAATTGATACTTCTTGTCCTGTTATCTTCTTGTTATATTACAGCTGTCTACATGTAACTGTAAGCTAGTATTAACAATAGGTTAAATATCATGTCAACATTGTTTTCTAATTGACGTTGAATGAAATACTAATTTCATCAATGATCCTTTGGAAGGTTTTTGTTTAATGCTTAATCCATCCAGATGAGGATTTCTAACTTGCTCATGCTCTTCCTTGTGAAATCCTCTTATGTGGATGTTTTTGAGCATGATCTTGCTTGAGGATATAAATTAGGATGATACGGCCCTCTTAAGATTCCTTTAACTAGTTAGGCACAAGAATATTAGTTGGAGAGAGTAATGCAACATATACAATAGTAGAGGTGTCTTGAGGGCACTCACAGTGTTTTATTCGTTTGGAATGGTTCGAGATACCAGAGATAAAGTGCTATATGGTATCATATTTTTCAATTTTTTTGAATTAATATACACATAAAACAGGTATTTATATCCTCTATAAGGTTTTTAAACAGGTTAACTGTTTGAATTAGGGCTATTTCAAGCTAGTTATGATTAGATCCATTTGATGTTTGAGCTTAGCTATTAACTGCGATAAGGATTGGATGTAAACCATTTGGTAATGGTTCAAGATACCAGAGATAAAGTGCTATATGGTATCATATTTTTCAATTTTTTTGAATTAATATACACATAAAACAGGTATTTATATCCTCTATAAGGTTTTTAAACAGGTTAACTGTTTGAATTAGGGCTATTTCAAGCTTAGTTATGATTAGATCCATTTGATGTTTGAGCTTAGCTATTAACTGCGATAAGGATTGGATGTAAACCATTTGGTAAGCAAGCTAGAGAAAGTTCGAAATAGGGCTCGGCTGACTTGAAAATATGGTTCTGCAATTCATGATAAAAAGTTGTCTTTGGTTAGCAAGGCTTATAAAGTTATTTTTACTAGTTTTGTAAGGCTTGATGGCAATGGTGTTTGGGGTTTTGAATGTTATGCTAGCGAATTGTCAAATTGTCTTGGCCTTAAATTTAATAAACAATTTTGCTATAAAATATTTACTTTCAAGTTTTCTTTCATAGAATGTCATCAAATAAATGTATTTTCTATTATCATTTTTATTTTCAATGTGATTTAATCATATGGTTCTTTAATTATGACTTCATTATGCTAAAATTTTTGTATGACACGGCAGGTTATTAATGTTTCATCACCAAATACACCTGGCCTGCGCAAGCTTCAGGGAAGGAAGCAACTTAAGGATCTTATTAAGAGGGTTAGAGACAAATTATTTCTGTAGTATTCCATTTGGGAAACTCCTTTCTGATAGTCTTTGAAGTTTCCAGTATCAAATTATAGGTTCAAGCTGCTCGTGATGAGATGCAATGGGCAGAGGATGGTCCACCACCGTTGCTTGTGAAGATTGCTCCAGATTTGTCAAAACAAGATCTGGAAGATATTGCAGCAGTAAACTTGAATCTCCCCTTTGTTCCTTACCCATTTCCCTCTAAATGGCTTCTACTCTTATTTACTTTTCCCAATTTTTTCCAGGTGGCTCTTGTTCTTCGCTTGGACGGATTGGTGAGTTCATCTGTTCTATTACTCGATGGATTTCCTTATTTATAATAAAATGTTTTTGTTTTAGGTTTATTAAAACTACTTGTGCAAATAGAAGTTGTGTTGCATGGAATTAATTAAATAGCTTATATTCAATAAATATACTTGTGCTTTTACTTGCCAGTTTTCTCATTACTTTTTTTATTACATGCATGATATTGTCAAAGTGCAATTTGAATGAATTGTATATTGCCTATTTTAAAATTTCATTGTCAGATAATATCCAACACAACCATTTCAAGACCAGATCCTGTTAATAGTCAACCTTTAGCTAAAGAAGCTGGTGGTTTAAGTGGGAAACCACTCTTTGATCTTTCCACTAGCACTCTAAGAGAGATGTATATTCTTACCCGGGTACTTACAATCCCTTTTATCTACTTTCCCCTTGTTTTAGTCTCTATTAAGCATAAAATGCTAGCTGTTTGTAGTTTGATATATTTTATGTTAACGTGCTTATTTTTTTCATCTTTTCATGATTTGTATTTTAGTAATGCTTACTTTACTATTACAGGGAAAAATTCCACTTGTTGGCTGTGGAGGTATTAGCAGGTATTGTAACCTCTTACTTCCATTTATGTCACTTGATTCTTGTTCTGTTTTTTCTTTAGCTAAACTTGTGGTGCATGCAATTCAGTGGTGAAGATGCTTACAGAAAGATTCGGGCTGGTGCAACATTGGTTCAGCTCTATACAGCTTTTGCGTATAGTGGGCCGGCACTTATTCCGCAGATTAAGGTATTTGAAAGTTACATGCGATGTTGCTTTGTTAGTATAGGAAAAATGCTTTCGTTATAATAATATGATAAAATGTGGTTTTAAATTTAACCTCTAATAACTTTATTATAGCCGACATTCCTTCTTATACTTGGCTATGTTTTGAAAATTTTTCTTAAATGATAATGTGGTGCAAGTTAAGAGGCTGATAAATGCAACTTAATATTGCAAATATTTATATTCCTCAAATACAATTTAATATGAGCTTAGTAGAAAAATTTTGTTATGATTTGGAAAAGTTGGTTCAAAGAATATCCCAAAAGAAGATGCTTTATAGCAAGAGATTTAAATGGGCATGTTGGAAGAGTGAGTAAAAAATTTAACTGTATTTACGATCATCTTGGTTTTGAAGAGATCCATGAAGAAAGAATAATAATTTTAGTGTTTGTTTTAGCTTATAAGAGAAAAACGAACATGTTATCGCTAATAAAAATGGGGTTTCTAAAGCCCAAATTGATTAATTTCTTTCAAAAAAGAATATTGTTTATTTCGCAATAATTGTAACATTATTCTAAATAATTGTTTGATGACCTAACATTGATTTTTTATTTTTAATTTCAAAATGAGTAAGAAAAATAATACTATATCTAGAATATATTCTAAAATTAAATAGTGGAATTGTATGAAGAGTACTATATTTTTAGGCTGAGTTATTGTTGCTATTTGCCCGAGGGAATTTTTGCTTTTTTGAATTGTCAAATTATAAACTAGGTCAACTAAGCATGTATGAAAATTCGGTTTTTGATAATGATATTAAGAATTTTGTTTATTAGCAAATTTTCTTGGTGTCATCCCTACTAGTCCATCACTATTCTTTCGTAATCACCTATTCTCATTCCTAACATCCTTTACTTCCTCAAGCGCTCTATAATATTAGTTGAACATATTTTCTTCTAGTTTGTCCTTGCAAAGCCATTTGCTTGTTCCCCATTAACTAGTATTAGAGACATGTTGGATGTCTTAAACAAGGCAAAGATCTTAGATGGGTAAAGGTAAGCACATCATCAACTGGTATTTACTGCTAAATTTGACTGTTGTGCTTTTTTAGTTCTTATTTTATTTTGCAATAGCTTTAATTTACATTATTAGTTTTAATGAAAATTAATCACATCTTTTCAATGTTGTGAAAACTCTTGCATGAATTTCAAGTTGTTGATACCACGAAAGCTGAACCCACCAATTAATCTACTCGACATCTTAACTAGTTCTTATTTTTTTGAGAAATTTGATTCATTATAAAGTTTAAAAAATTTTTAATATATGTTGGCTTGCCAGATTGGAGACTTTAATGACCATGTTCTTGATCTGCTTTGCAAGTTTCATTTCACACACATTATAAATTTTTGCTATTATTATTAATCGATATTTTGTAAAAAAATTTATCACTTTACTAATGCATAAAATATTGTGCCAAGTCATTCTCTTAGGGTTGCAGCATTAGAATGCCATACACCCTCAGTTATTTGCATGCTCTGCACATCTCTGTCAGTATATACTTTGTGTAGGAAAACACCTTTGATTCATATTTAGAAGCCACTCGCTTTGAAGATGCATGTGACCTTTGATCCATAACCAAGCTTGACAATATTATTTAATTCTGTAAATAGTTTGATATAGATAAGTGTAAATGGATCAATACTGCCAAATTTATATTATATATAGTCATGCTCAAATAACTTTGTTAAAAATATTTACAAGAAATAATGACTAGGGAGAGCTACATGTGCTTGGCTACACAAATGAAATGGTTGTTTATCTCTGAATTCTGCTTTATGTTTGATATCAAGAGATTTTCATAATACACAGAACCGTAGTATTGCTTTGTCTTGTGATGAGGCTTGGTTTTGCACTCAACTACATGTAACTATTTAAAAATTATTTTGTTATAAGATACTGCTAGTTACATCTTATTAATAATAAACAAAATTAAGACATGTATTGTCCAATGCGATAGCATAAATATGTTATAATCATGACATACAACAGGGAGATGAATTGTTTGCTATTAAAAATTTTATGTAAAATTAAAACTTAAAAGAAGTCACTTCTTTTTGAACACTCTTCTTTTAATCACTCCATGCCTCTATAGTGTCAACACAACAGTACTTTTCATGGGAAATGAGTTGGCTACCTGGAAATCCCTCATTGCCTTCAGCGGTGTGCATTATCTCAGAAAAACATCGGTGCCTGCCTTTTTGTCTATATATATTTACTGCTGACTATGAATCATCAATTGTTGCATAGTTTGTGGTAATTTATTACTTTTTTATGGAACTGTTACCTGCATATCACCCAAAAATTTATAAGAAAAGTGTCGTCAGTTATTTTTATAAAATGCATAATACCTCATATCTACTTATATAAAATCAAAATATTTTTATAATTGGTGAAATGAGTCTTTTAGATATATATATATATATATATATATATATGTGTGTGTGTGTGTGTGTGTGTGTGTGTATGTGTGTGTGTGTGATATATAAATTTGAAGACCTAGTTTTTGCAAAGGATTGCCTAAAGGAAAAGCTAAGGCTTAGAATTCAACTCAACTGTTTTGCTTGTTTTTTCAGACTGAACTGGCAGAATGCCTGAGAAGAGATGGCTTCAAATCTGTACAGGAAGCAGTGGGTGCTGACTGCAGATAATAAAATGAGGGCTCCTTTGAAAATTTTGGAAGGCATTTTGAAATCAGGAAAAATGTTCCTTATGCTGTATTTAGTTAATATTATTGTTACAATTGTCATATCGAAAGGGATGATGAAAAAGGTGAGCTCAATTCATCTTCAGAGGTATACAGTCTTCTCATTTGAATTAATTTTTTAAGATCTGTTTTAAGGTACACTACTACTGTTCTTTCATGATTTTTCCTGTAAAGTTTTGGCTGATATGTAGAGCTAGATTTTTTTTTTTTTAAATATTAATGTGCTCATATGAAGGGAGAGTCATTTATTTATTATATAATTTTATCATATGAAGGGAGAGTCATTTGCTACATTTTTGAGTGTTAATGTAGTGCTAAATATCTTAAAAGACATCATTATGATCAGCTCATAAATGCATTATGTGATTCTGAAGGATCAAACTTAAGATGCAAAGATGAGAGTGTGAGCACAAGTGACTTGATTATGAGAAATTTTTGCTTTATTTTTTATCTCTTTGTATAGCAAGGAAAAATGATGTAATAACAATATTTCTTAGTTTTGTAATTTATTTTTTGCTTTAGCTCTTTTTTTCTTTTTATTTAACTTCAACTTGACATCTTTTGGGTTGAGAGGGACTCATTTGGGTTCTTTGAGAAAAGATGGTGCTCTTAAACAAAGGATAGCATGTGAAAAACATTTCTTGATACTTATTTCTCCTGTCACTTAGTTTGTATGTTTATGTATTTTCTAGTGTGACCATACTATCCATATTATACATTTTAAATTTCAAATAAAAGTGAATTGCACATCTAGTAAAACTTTTGTTGAATAAAAGTGAACAACACTGAGTTTTCTAGTGTGACAATAAGTACATGATAACTGGTGATTGTAAATTCTTTCTATGTTAGTGCATAAGATTTTTTAATATATTTTCTAGTGTGGCAATGCTATCATAATATTTATTTTTTTTGTACCATTCTATTTTAATAGATTTATTTTTTTTTGTTATTTGATCAAATTTAGAGGCTATTTTGCATGAAATTTTTTGAGAAATTTGATAAATTAAAAAAATAAAGGAATCTAATTATAGTGTAATCTGTTCATAGTTTAATTATGTTATTTTACTATTGTTTGATAATTTTATTAGTAGTTTAATATTTTTTAGTTTTGAAAGAAGTAATATGTGAGTTTTGTATTATGAGTAAATTTGAGTTAAAATTATTTCTCAAACTTTTTTTAGAGATTTGATTGAACGAATATAGTTTGGACCATTCGATTTTTTCTTTCAAAGCAATTTTGTTTGAAATCAATTCGAACGATTGGAATGAAATCCATTTTGTTCGAATTGATTTCGAATATCGATTTTCGCTGGAGAAGACGACCAATGACCTTGCCGAACGAGACAACTAACGGATTCGTTTGTTGGAGTTGACGATGCTGGAATTCATTCGTTCGAATAACTATTCGGTCCGCTTGAACGATTATTTCGTCTGTTTGAATGACTTTCGTTTGTTCGAACGATGATTTCGTCTATTTGAATGATCAAAATCGTTCGTTCTAATGTACAAACTCGGTACATCGTTCCGCTGCTCGATTTGCGCCCAATTTGGGCATAATTCAAATCCTCATTTCTTATATGTATTATCTTACATATATTAATGGAAAATTGAATTACGTTATAAAAGTTTTTCACGTGTTTTACTTCAAACTAAAGGCATGTAATCTTATTTTACTTGGAAATATTAATTTTTCTTCAAAGGGCATAACTGTGTATCTTAAGCTACAAAAAAAAAAAAAAAAAAAAAAAAAAAAAAAAAAAAAAAAAAAAAAATCTTAGGAGTTGGTTACCTTGATAATAGGAGGTAGCCATCGACTCGATCAGAGTTGCATACATAGCATTAAATGTGCACAAAGCTAACAAACTTGTACAAATATGTAGACCATGACCATTGATGCTAAAGATTGATTTTGAATGTATTTTTTATAGGAATAGTGAGAATATATTCTTTCATTTTGCCAATATAGGTCATTCCATATATGTATCATTTTTCACAATTCTAAACCTATCCAAGTAAATCCTCAACATGAATCAAAATTCTTGAGCAATTTTTTTAATTTCAAGAATTTTATTACTGAAATTATCTATTAAGCAAGATGATGTGCTGTTACCTACATTTATTCTTGTGATGTCCATTATATATATTAATAATAAAATTAAGATTAATTAAAATTGTAATGTTTTGAATTTATAACTGAATAAAAAACAATTTCCAAGTTGTAGATGTATATTTCCTAAACCCTAAATAACAAAAATGCCTAGAAGGATTTTCCAAAATTGATTCGGATTTCTAAAACAGCTGCGATTTCCATAAAATAAAGGCAACCTCTCTATTTATGAACTATGAGCAGGCCCGAAACAAATCCATTTGAAAAATATCAATCTTCTCAACAGCAAAAACAATGAGAAACTTCATTAAAATTCTTCTTAAGAAGCGAAGAAGGAATATAGGCTGCATGACGGTAAGCCAACCTCCTTCTCTTACTGTGAAATTCCTTTAGCCTTGTTAATACATTACTCTGATCTTACAATATTAGAGCATCGTCGATATGCGGGTGCCTATGAATTGCGAGGGATGCCAGAAGAACATACGCAAAGCTCTCAAGAATCTCAGAGGTATTATTGTAAATTATCAAAAGTTGGGTGCTGCGAAAGTAAAACAACCCATATTTTTTGCCTTCTCTCTGCAGGCGTTGAGAGTGTAGAAATAGATATGGAGAATCAGAAGGTGACGGTGACGGGGTATGTGGATCAGCTGAAAGTGCTTCGGAAGCTGAGAAAGATGAGGACGACGGCGGTTTTATGGTCTGACGTGCCTGAGAATATCGAATATTATGGTTATGCCCCTGACTCTAATCATCATCATCATCAATATTTAGACTTTGAGACATGCATGTATTACGATGATCATGATCATCATGCCATGCCACACTATTCATCCTCTGTTGTAGAGAAAGTGGAGGCTTTGTTCAGTGAAGAGAATACTCGCTCATGCTCCATTATGTGATGAGTGAATATTTATAAATGTATGTTTCATATATATATATAATATGAATATATATCAAAATATATTCAGATTAATAAAAAAAATATTCTTTTATTTTTTATTTTTGCATATATGACCATAAAAAATAGTACACATCATCTATCTATTTTGATAATTTAATTAATTACTATTTTTACAATCAAGAATTCAGCGTCTAATTTTTGTTAATTTGGCAAGCGCTATTATAACAGATTTTAATAGTTTTAATATTTCTTCTATTTTAGGAATTTTGTCTCTTCCAAAAGATTTTAATTAAATTTGAAAATTTTAAATATTTAATACGAATTGGTTAAATATTAAGTATTACAAATTTGTATTATATGGTTATGCATATAATATAAATGTTTATTACATGTGTGTGATATGAATGTAAATAATACACATTTGGTGTTATATATACATATTGGGTGTATATAGTATGAAAATTTAAAGTAATAATTACAAAAACAGTAATGTTTGGGTTTCCTTTTTTACTTTAATGAGATGATAAATTATTTACATATAAGTCCATTTAGAATTAAGGCTGAATGATTATTAATTACTATTTTTACTATCAATGATTGAATGATTATATACATGGTGAATATTTTTGTACTCCAATGATATTTATGATCTCAAAACTTGAATTTAAATCTCATGGACTCATTTTTATTTCAAATTCTTTATTATTTGGAAAAAAAGTATAGCAAATTTTTAAGTATTTACATTCCTTCTATTTTTGCTTACCTTTTTTAATCCAAAAAATAAACATCATTAAATATTTACCTATGCAAGTGTTTACATACAAATCATAAACTTCTTTATATTTACTATTAAGTTATATATATATATATATATATATATATATATATATATATATATATCAATTACAAAAACCAATTGTTATATAAAAGTTTGTGATATGCACGTAAGATTTACAAAAATTATTGCTAATAATAAAAATATAAAATTCTAATAGTATATATATATATATATAAATCTTTAAGGTATGAGGCTTATGCGGACGATCTCATTAAAAATTTAATCTATCTGAAAAATTCTAGTTTAAATATTAACAAAAATAAATATTATTTCTTTATTAGTAAGAAAATCAATTCCCGCGCTTTGTGCATTATTTCCAACGAGCTCAATTTCAAAAAAGGTAAATGATTCAAATTAGTTCTTAAATTCAATGGTAAACAAGGTTTGGATGATAAAAATAATTTGCACCAAGGCTAGAAAGGGAAAGGCTAAGGTTCAATCCTTGGGTCTAAGGTGACCTATAGCAAGGCAAGAGAAGCTTGGGTCTCATCCTAAGGTTCCATTATGCTTAGTTAAACATTTACATTATATTATTAAATTCTTTTATGAGATAAAATTGTAAGTCGTATAATATAAATGTAATGTTAAATCACGGGGGCTCAATGTCATGTGTCATGACTCTGGCTTACTAGTCAAGTTCCATGCACATCACCAAAATGATTGGTTAAGAAATAAGTGTTTTATGCATGATTGTTTTAGGCATCAAACAATACCATATATATGATATGGTCATGAACATGCAAAGACTATCTAAGATGCACATACAAGATTTACTCATGCACAAGTGTGAAGAGCTTTTAAATAAGTGAATTGGGCTTGCCAATAAGGTGCTTTAGTATGCAAAAGTAGGGTGAGACAGTAAACATGCAATTTATAAGTGTGAGTAAGAAAATTTCATGGAAAATGTGGTTACATGCATAACATGATTAGCTAAGAGCTTCTAGCAAGGGTAATAGCTATGGTATTGGTTGATAGCCTAGCCCCCTCTCTTTTGGGGGAGGGGCTAGGACTATCCCAATCCTAACCTATTAACCCGCTCAACAGGGGCTTCTTTGGGAACCCCTTCCCTCGCAACCTATTAGCAAAAAAGGCGGCCCATACACCGCAAAATAAAACATTGCTCTACCTATACAGTACCTATGACTAACATCCACCAATACGCCGCTAACACCTAAAATCAGGGCTACAGCTGCTCACCTGCTCACCTGCTTCAGTACTTCAGCAAAAGCCTCATCTGAAGGGTGTGCCACAATAACAAACTTAAATTCTGAATATCCACAATATTATTGTAATGTACAACATTTCTAGACTTGAGCTTCATTTTAGTAAGTTCATGACCTTTCACACATCAGAATGAGTTTATTAATGTGTACATATAAAATATTCAAACAGTAGCCTGTCTATCAGTTACTGTATACTGATGATATATGTTAATTATAACAAAGAGCTAATAAAACAAATAGAAAATTGCATAGCAAAACCATAATATTATATTTGAATAAGATTGGACGCAGAAGTCAATGAAAAATCCAAACTTGCGCTCAGTCGACCCATCAGCGAGCTTCAGCGTGCTTCGTATTGAACAACTGAAACAAGAATAACGTCATCATCATAAACATCATATTATCAAATAGCTAAGAATCTTTATTTTAAAAAATATTGTGGCAGATTATTGAAATTTTGAAAAAAAAAAAAAAATATATATATATATATATATATATATTTGAGGATCCTGAATTTTCTAAAACTAAAAATTAAAGATTGCACATGACCTGCAAGTTCGTGATAGTCAATATATTTATTAAATATCTTTAAGGATATCTCACAAAAGAAGTTTGATGATTTCTTGTAGTAATTTCTTAACTGGTGATGAAAGGCTTTATAGACAGCAGGCAACTTGTTTGTATCAAAGATTCCTTAGAGCATGCTTTTGCTGCAAATTTAGAAGGAAAGCTTTTGGCCTAAAGCTTCTTCAATAGCATGTTATATGATCAATGCGTATCTAGCTTCGACATTGATTTGAAAACTCCAAAAAAAAATTATGACTAGACTTTCCTATATATTTTGAATTCAAAATATATAATTTTCAAACATATGCTCATGTTAGAAATGGAAATTTAGGTTCTAAACGGAAGAAAAATCAATTTATGGGATAAAAAACTAAATTCGAGTCAAGAAATTGCCAGTATGGAATCTTATTGAATCTAAACAATTTATATAATAAAATCAACTAGGTTTAGATGTCTAGAAAAGCAAAAATTCAATTAAAGAATCAAGCAACCAAAGACTCAAAATCTTCTACTATGATGTTTCCTCTGTTCCATTATAATAAATAAAATTAAAAAGTGATTTAAAATACTACGGATAATTAATTATGGAGTATATTTGATTGCTTTTGCTTTCTTTGTTGCAAGAAAGATTTATTTACTGAGTCATCTATTCTTAGGCAATCTATGAAAACTGTAATCTGGTCACTGACTATGACCAAAATGGAGCCAGTTACTTATCTTGGGAATTTATGAAGTTCAAAGGGAATAGCAAAGTCATATGCTACTAGATGAACAAAAAAATAGAATCAATTCCAAATGTTCAACAAGCTAAATACAGAAGACAAGATTGATTGCTAAGAGATAATTGAGTCTAGATGAATAAGAGAAAAAAAATATATTCTAAACTTTTTTTAAAGAAATATTTGACAGATTTCTGAATTGAAACATGATCAGATAACATGTCAAAACCTTGATCCTGCCATTATTTATTGGCCGGGTGAAATGGAGTTCTTGGCATACACATAATATAATGTTGAGACCCCTTGGATCGGCCACAGGCCTAATGGATATTAAAAATAAATACATAAAAACAAAAAAACTATCATTAAATTCATTGTATATAACGATCTTCAATCTTTGAAATTATAAATTAAATATTGAAAGAGATATAAAAGAAGCCTCAGTATTTTATATGCCTGCAATGGAACTACGAAAGCACATTTTAGAAGCCGTCTAGTTCTCTTAAAGGCAATAGATGAATCCCTAGAAAGTTACAACTTTCCATCAGAAATACCTTTAACTTTATAAGAAAAAAAAAGTTACAATTCCTATAAATATCACCCAAAACTACTTAATGCAAAACAAATAACGATACGCCTTTTTTCCATTTAGCTTCTTTAACTTTAATCAATTAAAACTTCTTAATGATTAATAAAAGATGAACAAAAAGTGAATCTTTATACAAATACATACTCCCCTCTATCAATGTGTATGAGGGAATTTATGGTTACCCATATATTTAAAAAGTGAGAAACATATCTAGTACAATCCTTATAACCGAATGATAAATTGTACACATAATGCTAATAATTTTTAATCCTGGCCATAGTTGAGAAAGGAAAACCCGATGCTTAAATGTATCCCACCAATAGGTATGATCCATATAGGCACAACAGTTTTATATTAAATAACCTGATCAAATAGAAAGAAATTTACACTCATCATTAAAATCATTATTATTTTTATATTTAAAATCAAATTGTTTAAATTTACAGAAAAACTTTACACAATGCATTCCCTACTTGTAATGATTAAATGTAGCTCAATATTAGAGCAAATTTTGATGCAATGATATACATGTATGTCAATCAAAAAAATTGAGGGTTATACATGTACAAAATAATGATTTCCATGTAATCTATGAAAAAAGCTCAAAAGCGATAAAAATCAAACAACTCATTAAATTGTTTCACAAAAAATAAATGAAAACTACACTCACAAGTATCCAATAAAAAAAAATTAGTGTCATAAATGTATATAAAAACAATTTCACTGTGATACATAAAAAGGATGTGCAGGAGCGAAGAAAAGCAAGCATTTGATAAGTTTACTTTTCCAACAGAAGATTGATTTCTTGTTGTGCTGAAAGGCTTTAGACAGCAGGCAACTTGTTTGTATCAAAGATTCATGGAATTGACGCTGCTGTTATTTATGTTTACTATGTTGATTTGGATTTTAGCCATACTATGAAATAAGATTGAGACAGGAGTAAGACGAAGGGAAGAAGTGCTCAGCATGATCAGCATAATTTTTGAGTTATCAGTGCTTGGAAAGCAGAATATAGCCTCTTTCAGATGTGAGATTAATTCAACAAAGAGAGCAAGTATAGAATCTTATTGAACCTAAACAATTTATAACATAGTCTACTAGGTTTGGGTTTCTTAGAAAAGCAGAAATTCACTTAAAAAATCATGCGATCAAAGACTCAAAATCTTCCAGTATTAGCTCTGTTCCCTCTGTTCCATTGTATGAAATAAAAATAAGAAGTGTTTAAGCTACTACGGATAATTAATTAATGAAGTATATTTGGTTGCTTTTGCTTTGTCTGTTGCAAGAAAGATTTATTTATTGAGTTATGCTCTTATTCTTAGGCAGTTTATTATAATGAGTGAAAATTGGTCATTGGCTATGCCAAAAATTGAGCCAGTTACCTGGAAAAACAGTACTTGATAATTTAAGAATTTTCAAAGGGAAAAGTCAACGGTCACATGCTACTAGGCGTACAAAAGAAAAGAAAAAATTCCAGATGTTCAACAAGCTAAATACAGAAGACAAGATTGATTGCAAAGAGATAGTTGAGTCCTAGTTGAATAAGGAAAGATATCTTTTTATAATTTGAAATTTTTTATTTATTTTTAGAAATATTTGGCAGATTTTTGAATTGAAAAATGATCAGGTAACATGTCAATACCTTGATCCTGCCATTATTTTATTGGCCGGGTGAAATGGAGTTCTTAGCATAAGCATAATATAATGCTGAGACCCCTTGGATCGGCCTCAGGCACAATGGATATTAAAAATAAGTACATGACATGAAAACAAAAAAATAACAATATATATGAGGTTCTTCAATCTTTGAAATTAGAAATTGAATATTGAAAGAGATATATAGAATAAGCCTCAGTCTTTATATGCCCGCAATGGAACTATTAAAGCACTGTTTAGAAGGAAGCCATTTAGTTCTCTCAAAGGCAATAAATGAATCTCAAAAAAATTAGGTATCAAAAATTTTGATTATGCTTAAAACACAATTTACCCTCAGAAATGCCGCTAACTTTATAAGAAAAAAAATTATGATTCTTATAAATATCATCTAAAACTTCTTAATGCAAAAGAAATAACGATATGCCTTTTTGCCATTTAGCTTCTTTAACTAACCAATTAAAACTTTTTAATGAATAATAAAAGATGGGTAAAAAGTGAATCTATATACAAATACACATTCCCCTCTATCAATGTGCATGAGAGAATATATGGCTACTCATAAATTTAAAAGTGAGAGATATTTAGTACAATCTTGTGAGCGGATGATAAATTGTTCACTAAATGATAATAATTTTTTACCCTGTTCATAGTTGAGAAAGGATAACTTGATGCATGAATGTATCCCTCCAATAGGGCTGAGCCACATAGGCACAATAACTTCCTATTAAATAACATGATCAAATTGAAAGAAATTTACATTCATCATTAAAATCATTATTATTTTATATTTAAAATCAAATTTTTTATATTTACAGAAAAACTTTACACAATGCATTCCCTACTAATAATGATTGAATGTAACTCAATATTAGGGTAAATTTTGAGTCAACTAAAAAATGTGAAGGTTATGCATGTACATAAAAATAATTTCCATGTAATTTATAAAAAGCGCAAAAGCGAAAAAATAAAACAATTCAATAAATTGTTTCATAAAAAATCAATTTAAAAATTACACTCACAAGCATCCAATCAAAAGATGTCATAAATGTATAAAAAAACAATTTCAGTGTGATAATACATAGAAAAGATGTGCAGGAACAAAGAAAAGCAAACATTTAATAAATTTACTTTTAAAAAAAACATCAATACTGCACTAAGCATTTAATAGAAATTGTTTGTTGAAAATCCATCACTGTTAAACTAGTAAAAACGGATTTCATAATAAGCAATTCAAAAAAATAATTCATTTTCTTCAAATTAATCTAATGATATTTTGGCCCTTTATTATAATGTCAGGGATTTTAGTCTCAATAGCAGCGGGAAACATTACAAAAGTAACAAGATTAATAGATATAGATGTTTGCAGTAAATACATGGTAACACATATTTCTGCATTATTAAAAATTGTGAGAAACATGTCAGAAAAAAAACAACAGTATTAAAGCATATACACAAGCGCAGTAAAAGACAGTAACACGTACTTCTGCGTGTTCGTTTCTTGTACAGTATACGGTATCCACACTCCCTGCATTGGATTACATCACCTGGCTTCAAGGTGTTTTCTGCACCACAATCTACACAAAAAATGATTTAAAAAAACTAGATTTTAAGGGCAGCTCACTGTTTGAAAGATAAAGCAAGTAAAAAACAAAGAGAGAAAGAAACAATGATTACCCCCACATATATAGCTCACTGGTTCAGGCTGAGAATCCATCAGTTATCAAGTAGAATCTACAAACAGGTCTGCAAAACAATGAGATTGCTAGTGTTACAATGTAACAACAACAAACCAAACCTTAATCCCAATAAGAATGATCATTTGTTGCCATTGTGGTTCATCAAATAAAGCCCAAACAAAGTCCTATGCTGATGAGATCATTACTAATAACTTCTTTGGTATTTTTTTGTCTTCCTCTCCACTTTGAACAAAAAGTTCATTGACCCTTTATTCTCAATGGGACATTTAACAACCCTTGATTAATATGACCAAATCATCTAAAAATGACTTTCTCTGAACACATTCTTAACTGGGGCTAATGCCTACAAATGTACTCTATTTTCTTTATATCCTTCAATACAAAAAAATTAGTATTTTGACCGTTGGTTTGATATCTGGATAACTAAAATTCAAACATAGTGTTCATCAAGCAAGTAAAAGTGTTAGCAGTTGCTATTGTGTTGGCAGTTTTGCACTCTTAAAGCTAATATTACGATTAAAGCTAAAATTAGACTTTTTATTATTTACATGACCTATTAGTCTGAAACTCAAAGCATAAAATGACTAGTGAGACACCAAAATTGATTATGACTCAAATGTTGCAATAGTCAAAAATAGCCAATAAAATAAGCTAAATTGTTTTTTGGATAAACCATATTTTGGTACACTAAAAATGAACCGAGATTCATAAACTATAAAACAAAAAATAGATTCAAAATTGAACCATAAAGTTAATAACAAGCCAAACCATCAAAAAATCCAGAATGGGATTGTCAGTTTAAATCCAAATAGTGCACACAAATATATATATATAGAGAGAGAGAGGTGCGTGTACAGACACAAATTCTGAGGAAATGTGTAGTACAATGATTGTTCCATGCATTTTTTATTATAGAGCCCATCAATAAATTTTCTATTTTTAGTTCACTCTTACTTTTTATATATTTCTTTTTTGAGAAAACGATGCATGCAAAAAGTAAATTTGTTTCTAGTCTAAGCCTTGTTTTTTTTTCTGAATTTACTTAGGTATTAGCATAAACTCAGCTTTCTTATTTTTATCATAAAGCATGATGTCCTAATCTACTTTACGTAGGAAAATACAAAAACAATGTTCAAAACAAATTGTACCCCCTTCTTAAATTTCTAGCACTTGTTTGATAAGCTAGTTCTTGAATGGTACTAGATTCACAATTTTGGATCGGGATGATTTTGATAACACTTCAAACTGAGTAATCTTACTGAGACAAGCGCTTATTCAGCAATTAATTTGACATAAATAACAACCTAAGAGGAACAACTGCATTCCCAGTAAGCCAATCGCATTTGTCTGCTTACCCTCCCTTGTTTCCTCCCCTTTGTATACATGTAGTATCAAATACTTACAATATACATATTCATTGCCCAAACATTGATAAATGTATTAAAAAAACATAAAAAGAGAATTTGAAATTGTTGTAAAAAACCATGATTCTTAATAGACAAGTATATTGAAAGTTATTCAAAAATGCACACAGCAAAATCTTATATAAAAAACAAATTACACGAAGCTGATTCAACAAAAGTTGCTTAGGGAAACCTGTGACGACCCCAGTGTTGAGGATTGCTTAACTCAACATTGATTCGTCACCACAATATATAATACTAGATTAGTAGGAAACTAATCAAAATCATTAGATACTGTGTTTGGCCAAGGTTTCAGATGAGAGTCTTAAGTTAAGATGAAAGGTATTATAATGAAATATTGTATGAAATGCATGTGTGAATGAGATATAATTAAACATGTGATGCAAGTAGGATATGTAAATTAAAAATATTAATGTGAAATCTTGCAAATCTATATATGAAGATTTTAAGTTTTTAACATGCGGAACATACATGGATACATATGAATGTAATTTAAGGACAATTGACATATATCTCCAAGTCCTAGAAGTCTTAAAAATTTCGGTAGAATCTCCTTTATAAATGGCTAAGGAAACACCTAAACTAACATGCAATCCATTCATTTTAACTCCAATTCTAATATAGAGTTTAATCCATTTCATAGGATTTCTTATTTCCAATTCTACAATAGAGTTCAATCTATTTTATTGGATTGCTCATTTCCAGTTCTAAAATAATATAAAGTAACAACTAATTTCAATTAACATTCTAGGTAGATATGCAACTTAATTCCAATTTAATATGCAAATAAGTATGCAGCTAATGATTTAATTAACATTCAATTATTTTCATCCATCCATTCATCTCATCCCAAGCATTTAAGTAATTAAGGAAACTCCAACACAAGCATAGCAGATATGAAGTAAATAACTTTAATTATTACAGCTATGAGTAAATTAAAGAAAAAAATAACTCATATGCAATATTAATAAGCTATGAATTATTATATTATAAGCGGAAGCACTTTTAAGCTATTGCACTTGGTCCAGCTCTACTAGCCTTCAAATGCACCTGATCTATCATATTTTGGCATTTAATTGTGATAGGGCAAAGCCAAGAAAAAAAAAACTAGTTAGATTAAACAGTCTAAGCACATTTTAAGAGTAGGCTAAACATTTTATTAATTCAATTGAATATCACAACTAGATACAATATATATGCAAGTAAGGGTGCAAAAATGAAAGCATACCAATGTGGAAAGAAGTAAGAAAAGAAAAAGTAAAATGAGTAAGAATACTCACATAATCTGATAATCTAACCTGCAAGTAAAACAAGGGTAAAAGCATCCTAGATTGGCTAGAAAAATACTAAAGCGTGCATATGAAAGAAAATGAAACTGAAATAAAGCATGTATATGTTCAATGAACTTGTGCTGGGTAAGTAAGAGAAACAGTAAAGCATTAATTAAAATTAAGCATTATATACTGTATTCTAAATGAATTTTATAAGTAAGCAAAACACAATACTGAAGATAGAGAATGTACAGCTTACATAGTATGGAAAGTATCTTAGATTCGCAGTCTAAGACAAACATAGCCTAGGACTATGTAGGAAACACAGCTAAAAGTTATGATGAGTCTTCACAATCAATGAGATTGTAGAGGATCTCACAATTTATTTTATTGAAGTTATTGTTTAATTCGGGTTTCATTCTTCAGGGACTTACAGAATGAAGCGAGGAATTAAGCACGTCTGCCTAACCGGTATTGGAAAACGGGGTTTCAAATGTAACTTACACTCAAATATTCACCCTCTGAGAATATGAGGATCCTTATTTCTCCAATTAGCCTGCCCTTGGCTACTTCATTTAGCAACCCCTATTATATTAAATATGAAAGTTTTATTTATGCACAAAGTATTATATGAATGATTCAAATGAAAGACTCAAAACTAAGCAAGCATTCAAAGAAAAAAAATCAATAATTGCAACTAAGTGATATCCAAAGTTATCTAATTTTAATGATCTACTTAATGATTGGAGCTAATTGAGCTCCCAATTAACTTTGAGATATTTATCTCAAGGTAATTGTAGTAAATAGTAATAATTGGAGTTTTGAAAATAATAATTTCATTTCATTTATTATGATATGACAAAATAATTTATAAGTATAATTATTGTTATTCAAAATTAGATCTTAATCTCATCCTGAACTATAAGATCCAATTATAATAATTAAATCAAAGTTTTGGTGTCTAGCAGGAAGAGATCAAGATAGGAAACTATCTAACTTAAGAAATTAGAACTAAGACAAAACCAATAAGGTTCACTAGGGTTCACTAACTAGATTGCAGTTTGAAGGACCTATTCAAATCAAATGTTGATCTAAATATGTTATAAGTAATTGCAAAGTTTAGGGTAAGTAACTAATAGAACTTAAGAACTACAAGTTCTAAGTATAATATTAGTTGATGTTTAGGAAACTCAACAGGATTCCTAAACTAATCTAAGTATATTAAAGACTCCTATTACTACATCTTAAAATAATTAAGACAAGGTTTTAGGGATTTAGGATGAATAAACTAAGTTCTAATTCAATCACTAAAGCTAGATCTAGTTGATTCACAATCTACTAATACTAAGGCCTTAAGAATATCTATTCTTAATAGGTGTAACTAATAGACTTAGGATTTAACTATAGATCAATTGCAAATCAATCCTAGGGTTTCTACCTTAGGGTTGAAAGGTGAATTAAGCATTTGGCAATTAATTCACATATCTAGAAAGATGAGAACTAAGCTCACATCTACATACTTAGAATTATGACTAGGAAGATCATAACCTACACTAAACAAGTATTAAGGCTAAACACACTTAATGGGTATAACATCTAGTTCTAAAGGGTCACCTACAATTTAAGGTATAATCAATCCTATAGGCTATATCCTAAGGTTGAAAGATGAATCCAGTAATTTGCTAAAGATTCATACAATTTATGTATGAGAACTAAGCTCAAAACAAACATGTCATGGAAACTTGACATGGAAGGGAAATAGTAAAACAAGTTTACTATCTTAGGGCTTTAAACACCCAAAGCATAAAATTAAGAAATTGTGAAATTAATTAAATAATACTAATTAAAGAGCCACAACCTAAAATCACCTATTGTTGTCCAAATGAAAATGAAATTCATAAATGTAAAATCCTTATTACATAAGGAGAAGAACGACCCTAAGTAGGCCAAAATTGGACAACGTTATGATTCTTGGGTTTTCGGGACTCCTAATTAGGATTTAAAAGTCATTATTAAAATTAGGATTTAAAACCTAAATTTGATTTTATATTAATGCTCCTCACATTCTTGTGAGTAAAATGAAACTATTGAAGTGTCCAAATCGGATATACATTGATCAAGATACGATGCTTAAAACAATTGATGAAATAATTATTTTTAATTATTTAACACAATTCCATTCTCAATTACTATTCTACAACGTTGAAGATCATGGTATAACTTGTGATTTGCAAGTTTGAAATTTCATTTAATGAAATTATAATTTAACAGTTAATTAACAATCTCATTAATATGAAGATAAAATCTGTTTTTGCATACATGCATAATCGATCCATTTAAAGATCGATTAAACTGCAGGATAGATGTAGAGGAGATACTTAGAGATTTAAACTTGAGTAAAGCACATGTTTTAATTTCATCAAAGGGAAGGTGGTTCATATTGAATATAAGATTGTTACAAATTATGATGTAAATATCAATTGATAAAATATTTAATTTACTTTTAATCATTGAAACAATGATTAAGGAAATTATTTATCTAATTGTAATTCTAAGATTATAACATTATTGCTCACAATATTGTAAATAAAATTATATATATATATATATACTGAAAAATTCAATTAAAGTATCTCTGAATTTATGCAATAATGAAAATATACAATTATAAGGCACTTGATTTGTGCTAAGACAGATTGTTGAAGAGCATATAAATTTAATACAAGGATTTAGCCTTGGCTAGAGTATTTTTCTTTTTAATTAAGCTGAATGTAAATCATCAACTCACAGATGCTCTTATTTTCTGTTTATTTGCTTGGAATATGCTTAGTCTTCCTAACATAAATGTTCACATGCTGTAGTTATTACCCAAGTTATTCTCAAGGCAACCAATGTAGATGAAGGGTATGATTATGATCCCAAAACAAACCTGAACGCTTGCTTTCTTGACTCACTGAGTTATCAAGATGTAACTACAAAGGATCTCTCAGTAATGGACATGACTGCCATCATATTGAGCCAAGAAAACAATATTCTAGGTAGCATCGTTTCCTCTAACAATCCTTCTATTTCCTTTAAGATTTTATTAAGTTAATTATTAAGTCACGTTAATAAATTTTCAACTATCAAACTATAAATTAGATGACATTGGCTGTTCTACAACTTCTGACACCCATAAGAATATATATATATATATATATAGCACCTATATGATTAACTCTTATGAATGAAGTTATAAATTAAATAGAAAATGCTTAAAAGTTGAAGTTGCATAAGGAATTTTGCTAGTGCTAATAAGGTTAAAATTCTGGAGTATTAAAATCAAACTGGAGAAAGATAAGGGTAGTACCTTGCTTCTAGAGGTCGCACCAAACAGAGCTAGGGTTTGCGAATGGAGATGGAGTAGCCGCTGCTCGAGTGCTCCTTTAAGCGTCCAGAGTCTCGGCTAGAAGAGACGCTCGGCTTGGAAGGCTCGGTCGGATGAAGACTCGACGAGAGAAGGCTCGGCGAGTGGATGGCTCGGCGAGTGGATGGCTCGGCGAGTGGAAGACTCGGCGAGAGGAGGGCTCGGCGAGTGGGGATGCTCGGCTAGACGAGACGATCGGCTTGGAGGGAGGATCGGCGAGAGGGAAGGATCGGCGAGTGGAGGCTGTCGGTGAGAGAGGAGGATCGGCGACCTTGGATGCGCCGAACAAAGAAGAATCGGGAGGAGTTCGGCTTGCGTGCGAGAGAGAGAGAGGGATATTTCGGCTGAGAGGAAATTTAGGTTTTTTGTAAAGAAAATTAGGTTTGATAGGATTTAAGCAAAATTAGTATCTAAACAAGCCATTGGATTGAAAATGAACGGCTAAAATTTCCGAGCTAAGATTTGAAGTCATTTGAGCTTCAAAAATTATGAACTTGGTATCGAAATGACCGTCTTGACGAGACGAACGCAAGCATCTAAAAATTATTGAATTTAGACAAATATTTTATTTTATATTAATTTTTAATTGAAATTTTTTTGAAAATTAATTACGATAAATTGGAAACTTGAAAATTAGCGAAACTTGAAACATAGCATCCTCATATGACGCTTAACTTAGATATACAAAAATTTACAAATTTTGATTTATATTTTTTCTTATTATTAGCCTTTAAAGTTTAAACTTCACGAATTTATTTAGAACAATCCGAAATTCCAAATACACTCAAATTTTCACAGTATAATTCCCTCAAAAGAGATTGTTTTAGCTTTTGTAGAAGTTCTTCTGGTGGCAGAGCACTAAAAGAGGTATTGTTATCTTTATCTCTAAGTGCATACCCTATGATTGGTGGAGGCTGTGCACCAGAAGCCTATTGAACTTCTTAAGCTGATAGAATTTCATTTTGGAAGTGGTCCTTCATCCCCATGGTTAATTTTAGTCTTGCCAAAGAGCTAACCAAGGAGGTGTTGTGAAATTGGTGTTTGTCAATAGACTCACCAAGCCATTTCTTTTCTTTTCAATTTTCCAATTTGACTCAATAGAAGGGTTAGTCAAGCTCCATTATTTAATGATCTTTTATCTACTCGAAAATTAAGACAATAAATAAGCAAAGAAGAGATGAAACGAGAGCAAAACATAAGAAAGTTAGTGCTAAATGATTGGTCCGTGACATTGTTAAACGTGCCACCATTTGCGCTGAAGATGCTCGGCACCAAGGGCCATTGATAGTGGATAAATAGAAACGTCGAGACTTCAAATTGGGTGGGAAGAGAATGGATTGGAGAGTTGGAAGAAATTATCTCAAACAGAAAATAATGTCTATTGTATTGTGACTCATGTCGTGAAATGCACCTAGTTATTGTGATATGAGCAGCATTTCTTAGTTGGACATTCATGTAAAGACCCTAGTATGGTCAATGAAGTGGTATGTGATACTTGGATCTATTATACTTAAACCAATCAAATTAAGTGTTTTGATTTTAGTAAAAAAAATTAAATAAAAATATTATTAGATAAAGTACAATGTAAGTATCGTATTGCTAATCTTTGTGCTCGATTGAGATCTTGAATCTTCATAAAATATTTTTTATAATTTTTGCTTCATAAATTTATTAAAAATAAAATATAAATTAAAACTTTGGAGATTTTTATAATTTTAGATTGAGCATCAAATAATAATGTTATTTTTCAAATTTCCTCAATTTTCGAAGTATATATTTTAAATATTTTAATATTTAAATTTTTATATAAAATAAAATAGAGTCAATTTTCAAGCTCTTATCTAAACCTTCATTATTCAAAGTTGGAATAATAACGCAATCAAACCACCGAATGCAGCCCCGTTCCTTTCTTAAACGTGCGACCCTCCCCTCCTTTTGGCGCAAGACAAGTCCTCCATGGTCAAACCCTTCCTCATCCTGGGCAAGCTCGCCGATCCCTGATTAAGAGAGCTGATTCTTCTTTCTTCTTAAAAGGATCTCTCGCCGATCCTCTTTGCTCCTTCGCCGCCGGCTTCATCTCCTTCCTTACCGGCCGCCGTCAAGGTACTAAATCTACCCGGTACTAATCTAAACCTGCTAGGTTTCGGTTAACAGACCTTGAATATACCTATTGCTTATTCTAAAATGCTTTAATCTGAAATATAAACCATCTTACTTGTGTTATATATGGTTTACATATAGGGATATATTAATGCATCTATCATTTGCATAAGTATAATGGGCGGTTGTCGTCAAGTTTTTTTTCTTATCTTTTAGTTGACCCAACAATAATGAGAATAAGAAAGGAATTTATATTGATAGATGTTTATAGAAAATTAATGCAGTATAAGTATATCAATGCACCAATCTAGCCATGCTGTTTATAAGTTACTGCCTATTACATCAATAGTTTTATTCAAACACAGGCTGATGAATGGAAGGAATTAAATTACATGAATCATGTTTAAGCAGAACTCTCAGTAGAAATCACATTTGGCATTAAAATCTAAATATTATTTTATTTTATCAGAAGTGTCAGGGAGCTCAAACAATTTAGTTGCCCTATTGAAGTGTTGGTGAACTTTAGAGTGCATAATCTAATGCTCTCTCATTCCTTCTCTCGCATAGATCTTCTGTCGACACTAACGGGATACAATAAATGCTTATAACTTTTATTTCGTTTTGAATGAATTAAATCATGATATTTTCGAACTCTATGGATATTGTGTACATTATTTACATAGACCTTAGCACCGTTAGTGGATATTAGCTATTTAGAATCTCGTTGTTCTAACGTAGATATTATTTTGCAAATGCAGGGATGAAATACTACTTGATGAAGCTTTCATGGTAGAAGTAACATCCTGGTTGTAGATATATAAATAGATATATTTTAAGTAATAAAATCAAGATATTGAATTAAATAAATAATAGTTAGATTATATATAGTAGTATTAAGTTCAATATTTGTATAATTTTTTAAAACTTAACATTTTAGTTCAATAAAATATATTACTATAAATGAGCCTTTTGAGTGGGTTAAGGAAGCAAACTCTTGGGATAGTGTAAGATATTGATAATTTCATCAAGTAAAAATCTAAATAGTAAATTAAGTTATTAAATAAATTAATATCAATATATAGGTTTATTAAAACATAACAAAAATATTATAAGAATAATTAAAATATTTGAAGTAATAAATAAATAAAAGGCAAATACTATATAAATATGAATACAAAATTAACAAATCAAATAATAATCATTAAATAAGCAACAATATAATTATTTAGATCAATTGATCAAGACATTTGATTAGTGTCTTAACTCAATTGGGGATTTCGTTAGTCTCAATCATTAATGTTAGATGACAATTAAATAATAAAGGATGCCACACATTTTATAATTAATGATTGAAAATTCCTTACTGCAGTAATACGTTGAATCTAAGTCCTTGAAATCACAAATATTTTTGTATATAAATAATATAAAATAATACAGATAAGGGATTTCACTCTGGGTGGATCAGTCTGTATAGACATCTGAGCTAGGATATGTTATGGAGAGATTAGTATACTATACATTCTAGAGGGGAAATGTGCAGTTGTACAGAAGGCCTCGCTACATACAGTTGGGCATACGTGCTGCCTAACTTCTCGTCTTGTTTTACATGTGCCCGTAGAACATATTAAAATAAGATAAATTAAATTAAAATTAACATTTATCTTGAATGGTATACTTTGATTGGTTTCTCACTGATTTCAAGAAAAAAATAGAAGCTGAGCTAAATTTGGGAAAAATAGAAATTCTGGAAGAGAACTGCCACGACACGCCAAGCGCGCTGCAGCGGAACTCACCGAGCTCAGATTCAGCAAGCATTCAAGGAAGCGTGCCACAGCGCGCTCCAGCGGGTACAAACCCGAGAGCTTGGCGCTATCGCGCGCCGCAGCGGGTACAAACCCGAGAGCTCGGCGCTACCGTGCGCTACTGCTGAGTGGACAACTGTTGGGAGATTTGTCCTAGTTGAACTTCAATGTTTCTAAGAGATGCCTCTATCCCTTATATGGAGGTATCGTGTCGAGTCGAGTGATGGTCAATTCAGTCACTCGCATGAATTGAATCGTTTCCGCCTTAAAGGCATTAAAGGTTCCTTCTAGGTTTGATGAATGAGGTTGAGGGTTATGCCCATTATTGTACCCTTATTTTTTAGATGAATTCCCCCATTAAAATTTTTGTTATTGTTATTATTACTCCAAAAAAAATTCAGATGGTTTCTCCATACAGGATTATATGTGTTGGAGTAGGGGTTGTTCATCATACTGTTTTGGCTTGAATTGTTGTTCCTTAAAAAATTTACTTGTTCAGTGTTGGACAGTGCAAAGGGGTTATTTAGGTTACAGTTTTCACTTGAGTGTTTTCCCCATACAATTCACAGTAAATTTTTTTAACACTTTTAACATTCATATTCTCTATCTTATTATTTAGGACATTAATTTCATTCTGTAGGGCTAAGATTTGATTTATTTTATTAATTTGGTTTGCTTCCCTCTTATTTGGATTAAGCTTCTCAGTAGGTCATTGGTATGCATTGTTAGCCATATTTTGTAAAAGTTCATAAGCCTCTTCTTGGGTCTTGATACTAAGTGATCCTCCAGCAGCTGCATTAGTGAGTGTTCTCGTTGGTGTGTTCAAACTGTTGTAAAAGGTTTGAACCTGCATCCACCAAAGAAACCCATGATGTGGGCAGCGCCTCAGGCACTTCTTAAGCCTTTCCTAGCTATCATATAATGTCTCTCCCTCGAATTGGTTAAAATTAGTTATCTCAATTCGCAACTGGGCCATTTTGGCGGGTGGGAAGTATTTGGCTAGGAATTTTCTAGCCAAGTCATCCCATGTCCGAATTGGATCGTTCGATAACGAACTGAGCCAATTTTTGGCTCTATCTCTTAAAGAAAATGGGAATAGCCTAAGTTTAACAGCATCTTCAAAAACATCGTTAAATCTAAAAATATCACATATCTCCAAAAAGTTTGAGACATGTGAATTGGGATCTTCTGTGGCTAATCCCTCAAATTGGTTATTTTGTACCATACTTAAGGTAGAAGGCTTTATCTCAGCTGTTCTCTATATTTGGTCTAATGATAGCATGGGGTATACCTCTCACTGTGGGCAGTGCATAGTCTCTTAAAGCTCTCCCCCTTTGTTCACCTATTTCCCCAATCGAGTTATCCTCTATGTTTTCCATTTCTATGGGTTTTCTGTTTAACAAGTTTTGTTCCCTTCAGCTCTAAGATATGTCTGTTCAATTTCAGGATCGAATAAATGTTTATGTTTTCTCTCCTATTCATGCAGTTCAAAAATTCAGCTAGATAGAACAAGTATAGTAATGCAATTCAGCAGTTCAGCAATTAAAATTAAAGCAACTAAATTAACAATTTAAGCTAATAATTAACAACAAATAAAATTACAAAAAGATAAAAATTATATACAAAAATTAAGATAATTCTAAATCACTATTTACTTATAGATTATCATTAATACAAAGCAAGAACCATTTCCCGGCAACAGCGCCAAAAATTTGACAGACTTTAAATACATGTCTGCGCTCACACGCAAGTGTACGTGGTCTAAAGTAATATTTGGAAGAAAAGTTCTTAGATTTATCGTCCTCAGGGAATGATGTATTTTATTACTAAGATTTATCTACTTTTAGTAATATTTAGACTAAGATATTTTTAGTTTTGTGGCTCATAGTTAAGAATTCAAAGATCTTAAATTGAAGATATTATCTGACAAAAAGGGAGAGTTGGGTTTTCATCATGCAAATTATTATGGGACTGATGTCGATACTCATATTCATTCAACTTTTAATGAAATTTTTTTTCAAGCTAATTTAATCAAATGAAGATAGTATTCTTTATATTGGTTCTCTAATTCCAACTATTTCATATCTAGTGCATAAGATGAACACATAAGGGTTCGATCTTGGCACATAGACTCTCATGTGATAGATTTGAGTTAATTAAGATTCCTTATGTCCAAGTTATCAAAATAATCATTTTTAAATCAGCGATCACATAAGCTTGATTTCCACATAATTGGCGTCACGTGCTACATGCGTAGTTTAGCTAAGGAAGTGAATTATCGCGCTACATGGACTATGTCACGATCATCCATAAGCGCCCAATAATTCCTCTTTCTCATTTAACATATGCTGAGCTACGGAGCTTGATTGGTGGCTCTTGGCTCACCTGCATCGACTTCTCGACTGAGCTCAAAGAATAGTGCTGTTAGGCTCAAGAGCTTATCACTGGGCTCTAAGCACTAACGCACATATTCCTAGCTTTATGCCAATTGGTGAGCTATGTAGCTCAAAGAGATTAAAGTTACCGAATCAACATTTCATTTTAATCTCAAGGTGTTTACACCGAGAATCCTCGCACAGTGAACATGTGTTCGCGGCGATGACCTTTATATGCATTCCCTTGAGCTTGAAATGTAGAGTCGGTTCGATATTATTTTCGTTATAAACCATTAAGAAAATAGATAAGCATTCATTTCACAGGCATGCAAACACAAGTAACATATCTAAATCAAAGTGAAATAGATTTTTATTCATTGAAGAAGTTTCATACAAACACCATAAGTCCCCTTTTTACTCATTACATGATGTTGGCCCAACCCTTCCAAAGGAGGGTTTCGCCTTCCATTACAAAAGAAATACAAGAAATAATATACAAGAACATGAATCTTTGCATGGTTCTATTGAAAGAAAATCAAGAGAAAAGTTTTGAGAAGAATACTAGGAACAGCCCTTGGCATTCTCTGGATCTTTCCTTTCTCTCCAACTTCTTCCCGTCCAGCTCCTTGAGATGTTCGTCTTTACTCTCCTTGAATGGTTCTCATTTCCTTCCTTGGTGGAGGTCTCCTTTCCTTTATCACAGCATGCTCTGATTTTAGATCTTGGAATGTCAAAGAAGGGAACCCTCTCTAAGTCTTTCTCTCTTGTTTCTATAGTGTAGCCTCCAGCCCCTTTGAAATTAATTTTGTCAAACCCTTTAACTCTCTTTCTTTAATGGCTTGTTCATAAATTATTTTGTTATTCCTCTTGAGAATGAAAATATTAATTGTATTTGGAGTTAAAGCAGCTATGGGAAGACAAAAAGATTTGAATTTGCGGCATTCCCTATGCTGAATTAATTGCTTATCCCTGGCTGGAATTTTGTCGGGCGCTGTGGGGCGCTGCAGCGCGTTTTGGCACGCTGCGGCAGCTTTGCTTCAGAATAGATGTTAAGTGACTGCCTGCTGCGGCGCGCGGTAGCGATGATCTTTCGAGTTTGTACCCGCTTGAGTGTGTTGTGGCGCGATTTGGCGCGCCATGGCTGTCTTCCTTAAATGCTTGGTGAGTTTCGCTGCGGCGCGTGACAGCGCCGAGCTCTCGTGTTTGTACTCGCTGCAGCGCGCGGTAGCGATGAGTTCTCGGGTTTATGACCACTGCAGCACGCGGTAGCGCTGAGCTCTCGGGTTTGTACCCGCTGCGGCGCGCGGTAGTACCGAGCTCTCGTGTTTGGATCCGCTGCGGCGTGCAGTAGCGCTGAGCTCTCGGATTTGTACCTGCTTGAGCGCGCTTCCTTAAATGCTTGCTGAATCTGAGCTCGGTGAGTTCCGCTGCGGTGCGCGGTAGCGCCGAGCTCTCGGGTTTGGACCCGCTTGATCGCGCTATGGCGTGCTTGGGAGCGCCGTGGTGGTTTTCTTTCAGAATTTTTGTTTTGCCCAGATTTAGCTTAGCTCTTCTCCTGAAATCAGTAAGAAACCAATCAAAGTATACCATTCAAGTTTAAAAGTATTTTTTGTATTTCCTTTATTTATATGCGCCCTTGTAGACATGTTACTTTTAATTTGACAGATATTGCAAGACTTATGCATCACACTTTATCACGTTATTCAACAACTTTATCTTTTTTTATTTTCCTTGCATATTTTAGTATATTTTTCTATTTTTGCACTGCTTATAAATTAATTATAATTGTATATGTATGATAATAAAAAATATTAGAACATAAATCCTAAGATATACTTAGACTTTAAAGTCTAACAAGATTTTTCCTTTTTTATCTGTTGTGCCTTGACATATATTATGCATATATGACAGATTAGGAGAATAGGTCTGATCCAATGTTTGAGGAATAGGACTCCGAAGAGGAGATCTATTAAAGTACTTGGAGAGTAATAGTTGTATATTTTATAATGCATATCTTTGTATTAAAATGAATGTAATAAAATGGAATAAATGTATTTTTTTATTTTCCTGAGTTTATTTATTATATATGAATGGATGAATGTGGAAAATGTCTAGATGTTTTTTCTTTTGTTGCACTATTATACTAAAAACCCCATTATAGTTATTGAAAAGTTAACATCTAATGTTGGTTTAGCTTGACTAACTAAATATCGGATTGCTATAGCTGTTATCAAAGCAGGATTGGGCAACATTAGTATAGTAGTATATGAATCCACGGTTCTTTTAGTACAAACTGAAATATCATAATGATGTAAAGTAATTATTAGAGAACAACATAGAATCCCTAGAGGATTAAAAAGAAATGCTGACTCAAAGATGTTAGGAATATGGCATAAACAACAAGATAGCGTGTGGAAGGTAAAGTGACATGTGTGAATAGTAAAATGACAAGTGCGTTAACATACGTAACTTGAGAAAATAATAGTAAACTATGGAATAACAATAGGAGTTTGAAATGTAAACATTGATTTAATTTTTATTCAACTGCATTTAATAAAATTGAAATTTATTAAATGGAAATATGAAAGTATTTTCTAGTTAGTGACTAAATCACCAATAATAGAAAAGAAAATGATAAATACAGAATCTATAAATTTGGCTACATACGAACTCTTAGAAATTGTATTTATAATAATTTCTTCAGTATTATTTGGCAATCAAGTAAACTACACTTCTTTTGGTCATTCTAAGTCTTTGTATTTCTGTCCACAATAGATGAAGAGAGTATACATAGATTAGAATCCATAGTAAAAGGATTCTGAAATTGAATTTGAAGTAATTTTTGGTATAATGACTCAATCAGTTTCTAAAACTTAGAGATGGTGATAATTCAATTAATAATGCTATGGTAATTGTTGCTTAACACAATTGCAAACTGAAACAAAAATATTCTAAATAACTGTATTAGTTTTCTAACATTAAAGAACAGCCTCCATTTAAATGTTGAACCCTTAAGAATCTGCAATGCTACTGAATTAGAAGGAATGTAGTATTCGAGTATATTATGAATCCAAAGAATCAGGTGATAATGTTACTACTGTAATTGGAGATCTATGGAGTTAGGATTTTTAGTTAGATATGTATACAGCTTCTCCTTAAGTAAATTTGAATTACCCCACAAAGACCAAAATAACATGTATATCATTATTGTCTATAGAATTGTAGAGCTGGTTGTAAGTTAAGAGGTCTGAAATACTGTCTTAAATCTTCTTTAAATCTTCTTGAAATACACTGATTGTGAACTGCTAATTGTGAAGTAGAGGATTCAGAACTTAAGCCGAAGTTCTGTACTTTTCTCTTAAAATGATGTATTTAAAATTAGACTACCAATATTCTGTCCTTGTAAATTTACATGTTGCATTATTATTCTTAAATTCAGTCTAACTAAAAGTTATAGATATTTAAACGATTATCCATACCTCATTGGTCTAAAATTCTGTCCTTATAAATTTACATGCTGCATAGATTAGTATCAGTTGATGGATCCATCATTATGTACAATATGACATCTGTAAATCAAACTGTTCAATGCATTTCCTGGGGATGCTATGGAATTTAGGGGCCGGCAGCTCTTGATACTTACCATTAAGCCAAGCTATCTTCTATAATTAGTGCCTATGACATAAGATAGTGGCTTTATTTATATAGAAAAATCACATTTAACTCATTTTTCCAACTATGGCAGGAACTGTCATTTCATAGAGTTCTTCATCTTGAACTTTCTATATTTAAGTTGAATAAATATTCAGCATTGCTGTACATTATAATTTCTGCATTGGCTCAGTCTTGAAAATTTTGATCAGGATTTTAGAAGTCCTTATCACCAATACAATCATTGTTTTCATACAAATATATGAACATCATTGATCTTCTATTAATTTATAACCAAACTATATTTAGTTAAACTGTACAGGGATATTAAGTGAAAATTGTAATTGCTTAAAAAAAAATCTGTATTCATAATTTGTAATTCAAGAAGCTGCATTTTGTTCCTCCTTACTGTAGTCACTGCATTAGAAGATCAATATATTCTAAGACCTATGGATCCCTTTCGGAAAATCGCCAACTTATTTTTATTTCTGAAAATTTTGAATTTATATGCAGTAAATTTGTCTCAGTAGAATTTGACCCTTTGAACATTAATGATGGTTAAAATGGTGCAGAAGCATTTTGCTGCAGCTAAACGTTAAATGAAGTTAGGAGGTGATTTTGCAAAGCAAGACAATTAGAAATAATCTGTAGATCAAATCTAGCTTAATCTAAATATAAAATAAGATTTTAAACCAAGTAGTTCTCTCATCAAACTTACAATTAGGCATGTAGATATTGAATTAAGGTTAGAGATATGGTAGGACAAACCTATAGAGGGCCTGTAGATCAGAACCTGATTTGTTCAGAACTGGTGTGAAGATCTTAAATAGCTGAAATTCTGTACCAAAGCAGATTTATAACTGTGCTTATCTACCCTCTTAGAATTATTATTCCATTTACATATCTCTACAGATAAGCAGAAATTTAAAGGCAAATAGAGTAAAATAATTGTGCTGGTTGTTTAGTTCTATCGAGAGAAATAATCATGATATTCATTTCATCTCCAGTTCGTTCTAATTAATACAATAGAATGAAATAATTGTAGATATAAGAAGGATATTTTTTAACCCTCCTTAATGTAATTAGCAGCAAGGTGTATCAAATTAAACCTGAAACTTGAATATGAACTTCTATTAAGTTATTCTCAAATTTCAAATAGCACTAAGTTTAAAATGATTTGATTTCTGCAAAACCTAAAGTGAATGCTTCCACATAACTGATGTGAATATACTGCAGTAGAGATAGAAATATATGTATAGGGAGCATTGTTTTAAATGCATATAGGGAATGTCAATGTAAGAGATCAGAATTGGAATCCTGTTACTGCACTTAATGCCTTCTCAGCCCGCCCATACACTTATTCACATTATGCTGTTTTTGTGAAATTAATGTTTATATATGCATTAATAAACCACGGCATTATTAAGGGAGATGCTATCAGGTTTAGGCATGCATTTAGGTGAGATGCTAATTAGAGAAATGAGTATGTTATACTTAATTGAAATTAAAATAACCGATTTTTCATGTCTTGATGGTTAGAAACATATATATAAAAAAAAATTAACACCTCTGAGCTTGATTTTATAAATAGATCGATGTTGCAGTAAGGCATCCTAGATGATTTATTAATCCATACATAGATCTGATCTGATTACTAAATGTAAGGGAAATTCCATTTTTCTGTGAACGTTATTTTAATAGAATTTGTTCTCAACTATTTATTTGTGACTTGCAGCAATATTTTCATAATTGTTAATTGGGACTCATTTGCATTCTGTCAATTACCTTAATTAAAATTTCAGTGGCATGGTGTCGTCCATTTAGTACTAGATCCGAACTGAATCTAGGCATGGATATAAAAGGAGAAACCTATTTATTTGCATTTCAAATTTGTATGATAATGTCTTAAACTGCCATGATGTGAATGGGAAATTTTAAATTGACTCTATGGCTCAAAATTCCCCAGATTCTAATTTTGAAGTTCTATCAGAATTTAGTTCTAGCTGCATAATCCTGTGTTTTAATAGTTAATTTGCTAACATCAAAATTTTAAATTTATGTTGAAGTGTCTCTGATTGGTGCAGCACTAACCATTTAGCACTAACTTTGTTATGTTTTTGTCTTGTTTCTGCTCTTCTTTGCTTATTTATTGGAAATTGCCTTAAGAATACTGCCTTAATGTTGACAAGTGTAAATTGCAAAGCTGAAAGGGGATTGAGAACAAGCAATTTTGCTCATTATGTGATCTTCTTTCTTCACACTAAAAAGGAGTCTGCCCTAAAAGTATTCATGTTTTTTCTACTTAATCTTTTTTTGTTTTTCTCTTACGCCTCTGCAATTGCAAGGTATTGATCAGCAGATCATCATGTAGCCTAATTTTTATTGTTTTTTCTCTTATGTTCTGCAAGGCATATATCAGTTTGTAGTTGTAAGCTAATAATTAATGTTTATACAAGAATGCCATATTGGCATTTAATTGCTAACCTTTTTTGCTTGCTTATCTTTCCTCCTAGCTGAGTTTCTCTAAAAGCTCTTTATTGCAAGGTTTTGTTGGCCTTTTTCGCAAGTCAATCACTTTAATTAAAACATGTAATGTAGTTGATAGTTTTATCTATTTTTAAGAATTAGGATTATCAATTGCTATCCAAGTGCAACTTGTTAGAGGGAATATTTGTTATCTATGTGTGCTGTGTACTTTTGGAATTGAAGAAATAGCGTTTTAGTATAAAAGTTGAATATTAGCATATGATAAAGCACATTTACTTTTTTCTTCCATAGTATTATTAGTATTGGTACCACCACCAAAATAAATTATGACCCCATCCCTTGTTAGCTAAAAATTCATAAACTTATTAGTTTTTAATGATGATGAACTTTGCTAATAGCATGCTTTTATGCACCTTGAATTCTTACTATTAAACCATCAATGTCCAGCAATTGGCGGATAGTGCATATAATTTGATATAAACTTTTTATGATTGTAGATTCTTGGCAAGCATCATATAATCGTTGAAATATAATCCAATTGTAAAATGAATTCTCAAAATTTTAATATTTATTACATAATCTGATATCTAAATATGTTTATTGCGATATGTAAACTTTTGCAACTTTTGCTTGTGCATTTTTATGATGCTTCAATAATACTCATCGATTTGTAACCCTAGAATCAAGTTTATATTTCCCATAAAATAGTTCAACTAATAAAGAAGCCGTTTCCGCAATATTTGAAAAGCCTCTTGAAAGCAATTATGTGTCTTAATCAAAGATCTATAGCTCTCTAGTTGTAGATTATATTCTTGTATTATTTCTTCAATCTGTTTTTTTATCTTTCCTTAATTTTCTTCTTTTTTTACTAGGGATGACAATGGAAGATGATTCTGTTGTTCAAGCAACTATTGCACGTCATGAGAGGCTAAAGGCTTTGAGAGCGGCTAAAGAATATGCTGACTTGCCTGATGCTCATGAGGATGCCAATTCAAATTATTCGAAAGCAGTATTTGCGGGTGATGGATTTAAAGCGAAGTGAGTTTTCTTCTTCTCGAGTATACACTTTGAACTTTCTTACTTTGATCTTTTCTTGCACATTTTAAGTTTTGATTTTTTTCTTTATTGGGGTGTTTGGTTCTAAATTTGATTAAACTAAGTGGTATGATAATCGCAAAAATATGATCTCTAATTCATATTTGCTATACATATTATTTTATCCGAGAATGGAACCTAATCTGAGCAGTAAAGTCATATTAGTGTAGGCATACTGGAATAAAATTAAATTAATTTCATTCTACAAAACAGTGCCATTTATCATTTTACTCAACTATAAACTAAGCACATCATTTATCTGGGCTTTTCATAACAAACCAATCTGGTGCTAAAGTTATACACGACTTAAATTGATATTACCCATTAGCATTTACTGGTAGCTTACGGTGTATATTATATTTTGCAAATACTTTATTTAACATTATTGAATTGCCAATCATATTCTCAATTGTGTAGTAGCCGCATTGGATCAAAGGCTTAATTTATTGTTTGTTGATTCATGAACAAAGTGAATAATGGATGAATCACTGGCTTATTGTTGTTTGTTTAAGGTTTAGGGTAGACAATGTACTTATGTTATCTTATAGCTAATAATCTGGCTATAGTATCCATCACAAATTTATCGTGTTTACTGTTTAAAACAAAGATTCCAAGTTCTGTAGTGGAATGTAGTACAACAGTGCGCTATATTATTGGAAATATTATAGTTCTATATTTACAATTTCTAGCATTGAACTTTAAAATTACAACGCTGATCCATGATTTTTTTTGTTATAACATTCAAATGGGTTATTAGTGCAGCACTTCCAGTATATTTGTTTTAGAAAATCATATATACCGTTGAACTAGGCAAATCTCTTATTTGCACAATTCGTTCTTGTAAAAGTTTTTCTTCTTATTTTTTATTTTCCTTTATATTCGTACAAGTGTACTATCCTTAGCTAGTGCATATTAGATAGAAGATAATATCTATTTAAACTTTTTACTCTACATTTATATGATTGAGGCACTTGTGGCCCCGCACATGTTCAATTTTACAATTCTTGGTGGGTACTTTGTTGATATTTTTTAAGTGCTCACGAGTCCAGGAAAACTGAAACCTTTGAAGAGGATTTAGTTGAACAAGGTGCTCCCCCTCCCGCCGCAAATAAGCTTTTAAGTAAGCCTGGTGATGGTTTAAACAATGATGATGGTAAATTTGGAGGCACTGGGGAAGAAGAAAATAATAAGTAAGCCTCTCTCTTCTTCACTGGAATTTTTTGAAGAGCCGGTAAAAATTTATATTCGTTTGATACCGTCTTTGCTGTTTTTCAACATTGCATAATCTGCATTTTAATTGTTTATTTTTCTTGGAGCTTGCCTTTTATACTTTTTTGAGAGATTGTCTAGTTGTACATGAGTATATAAGCTGTGCATTTTGCATAATATACATGGTTCTGTTATTTTTGTATATATGTAGTCCTCATGCTGAACCTCAACTTTTCAAATTCAAGCTGAGGCTGTCTGTATATGTCAAGCTTTTTACTATTCACAATATTTGCAATTTTTATTGAATTGAGTATTCCCTATGTATGTGGGAACATACTAATTCTCATTTTGATGTTTTTTTCAGAATAAAGCGATACAATGTTTTTTTAATGAAACTTCAGTATGGGCATAAGATATAATTACCACCCAATTAGGCAGATATTTGAACTTGATAAATAGTAGCAAGTAGGATTGTTTAGAATTGTTATCGATCTATCTAGTATAAAAACAACAGAAATCATTTGCAGTTAAGAGCATATGCTCACACTTAGAATTGTTATAGATGAAGGTATTACATTTAGAATTGTTATAGATCTATCAAATCTTTAACGGCACATGCCATTGATGTTAAGAGCATAGGTTCTGTAATGACCCTAGGTCATTTATAAAGTAAACATTAATTTCCCGTAATATTCAGATTCGTTAAATCCTCCTGCAAATTTCAGTTTCCCGTTAAAACTCCCGCTAAAAATCGATTTTTCAGTTTCAAATCCTTATCATAGAAAGCTTTCAATATTCATTTAAGCTGAAATATGAAGTTTAAATTTGCCATTAAGCGTGAAAGATCAAAACAAGGAAAAGAAAGTCTCAGAAAAATTGTTAACAATTTAAGTCGACAGATTAGGAAAGAAATTAGAAACAGACGTACACTTATTAAATAATCGCTCAGCTCCATAATCACGCCGTTTCCAAACCTATCGAGCGCCTCCCGCGCATTTCAGCGCCAATGCAGCAGGCGTGCGTTACATACGCACGCCTTATTTAAGCCCGAAAGACCGCTCGATTCCTCACTACCTTCTGTCGCATCTCTCTCCTTTCCGCTCGACGGTAGAAGCGTACCTGAACAGACGGGAGCGCACAGCAGACAATGACGACGACAACTTGATCCTTGCGGCCGACGACGAACGCAGACAGGAGCGCAGTCGACGTCCCAGCGCGCACGATCCGGTCCTCCCGCTTCTGCGCCGATCCTTCTCAGCTCGTTTCCGCGTCTGATCACTTGATTCGGCGCCAATCCTTCTCTGTACGCTCGGCTGACGATAAGGTGCGATCTTCTTTACCTTTAGGCGATCGGAGAATCGTATATGTAAACGAAAAGTTGTTAACTGATATCAATAAGACCTTATTAGGGATGGGTTTTATGTTATGTTGGGATCAAGATAAATGCTATGTTTAAAGTAGATTGGTTAGTAGGCAAATAATTTTTATAAATAGACCAAGTGACTTATTTTGATATCATTAAAAATACTTTTATTTAACATTATAGTATTTTGAACCTAATATTTATCAACAATTAGTTATATTTAATCACTTTACCTAAGACTAGGTTGTTTAATCATACTTTATGAGGTATTAAAATGATTAAAGTAATTTATTTACTTTTGGATAGGAATTGGGTGCGATCAATCATGATTTAATCATAGTTGAGTGGTAAATGGAAATTGATGTATAAATTGCAGTTTAATGATTAGGTCAGAGTAGCTAACACTAGGAAAAGATCTAATCAGTCCAAATCTGCTATTTGATAAATTCTTAATAATGATAAGGGTTACAAGGTCTGTCTTATAATGGAGTTAGTTATAACTTTTTTCTAATGTTGTCGATATCAAATTAATAATCATCCTATCCTAACTTATACTTTAATGTGCACTAAGCTTTTGAGTTCATACCGATTTTGATCATAAATAATAACTTAAGAAGTTTTCATATCTTGCTTGAATGAAGCATGTTGTACTGCTCTAACATAATAGATGGGTTCGGTGTTGATAAAGAGGGGTTTAGTAAAAATATTATCAATTCAATTAGACTCATTTTTCTCCAACATTGTAATATGATTCTTTCAGATAAGGTTGCCTTAATTCTTTAAGTATAATAAAGTATGATTTTAGTTTAAATATAATAATTTAGAGTTATGAATTAAACCTTCTTATTGTATAATTTACTCTTATGCCATGAGAGATATAGATTTAAGTAACCAACTAAAGACAAATTTGGGAACACGAATACTAGTTATAACCTTGTAAACAAATAGTTTCATAATTTAATAAAATCTTAATTATAATTTTTGCAGACACATCAAGTTTGTGAGTGATTCATCTAGTTAAGTCAAACACAAAAGGTACACTGGATATTATTTTTATGCTTTCTATCTTTTTGCTGCTTAAGCATCGTTTTGAACCTGTTTTATATTGTTATTTAATGCTTTACTCTTACTGTTAATCATGCAAGAGAGGCAAAATAATATTTATGTATCTTGTGAATATTGCAAAGGGTTTCGAAATGAAGGTTGAATTAAGTTAGGGATGGGGCTAGTCCATCAGGAGTTATAAGGGTGCTATCTGGAGCCTTTGAGGGGGGCTCAGTAAAGGCATGCTTAACTGCATATATGATGCCATCTGGAGCCTTTAAAGGGCGCCCAGGTGAAGATTGCCATCTGGAGCCTTAAAAGAGGCCCAGGTGAAGGTCATGCTTAGTTACATTTTTATGAACTCAGCCTCATGGTTCTGACTTTGCCCATTAAAACTACTAACATTGCTTCATAATAACAAGTCATAAACATAAACATAATTTTTATGTATCATTTTATTCCATTTTTGGCATATGACAGAATGACATTTATTTTGTAGGGGTTATGATTATCTTTTGATTATAAACTATATTTCCCTGTAATTGTTATCATTTTTGCCTTCCGCTTTGCTTTAAGTATATTTCTAATATCATTTTTATTTAAAATGTGCACTAAGGCATTATTTTTATAATGCCAGATCAGATACAGCCGGAGGCGGTTGATTTAGTTTAAAAGCATGGCGCGGGAAATTTACGAGTTCTAATTGCCCCTTCAAGGGATAATAATTTTTCTGTATAATGAAAGTCATGTAATAAATTTTGGATATTGTTTGCTTTAAATTGAATGAATGTTATTTTTTATACTTGAATGGCTTTGGATGTTTGTTTAACTGTTATTTTACCTAACTGTTAATATGATCTTGCCGAAAGATGCATCCGATATTAGTTTGGTTGTTACCAACCTAATATGAGTTATCACAGGTTTCCAGTTTAAGTATCATACATTTAAATATAAAATGAACTTTTGTTAGTCATTATAACTTGCATTTTCAGTAGGAAACATTCGACTATAAGGAAAACACTATATTCATTGAAAAGTTTAGTGGGGTAAATAATATGAACCATTTATTTTCTATGCTCAATTAAAGTATGTGAGATCTTTTAATGAGTCTCTATTCATAAATTCTTTTTTGCCATCTTATTCTATGCCATAATTTTTAAGTGGTGGCTCAATGCATTCATACTAAAAAGATCACGTGCATCCATACTTTTTTAGATTCACATGCTGTTTTTTGGGGAACTTATAATTTTTTTGGCCCTCAAAAATCTTTCCTTCAGAGAACCCAACATGAAATTCAGAAATTACCTTCCTCATGATAAACTCCTTCAGGAGGGGAAGTTAGCTCCATTTGTTCTTCCCAAGTTTGAAGATCCTGTTGCCACTTCACAGCAACCCTCCCAAAAGCTGGAGGTGTGCGACCAATCCATGAATGTGTTATTTTTCAACATCATGCATGAATCTATATATATATACATATGTTTTTTTTATATTCTATTTTTTTAATATTTACATATGTTCTTTTGGCTTTCCTTATAAGTAGGATCCCTTTGTTAATATTGCCCCAAAGAAGCCATACTGGGATTTGGCGAGAGATGTGCAGAAGAAGCTTGACAAGCTTGAAAGACGGACGCAGAAAGCATTATATGAGCTAATGCGTAAGTAAAATGACTCGGTTATATATGGTTGGATTAACTTTATTAGGAGAGTTTATTTATTTATATTTATATTTTTTGTTTATGCTGCAGTTGAACAAGAAAAGGAGAAAGCAGCCATTCTACTTGAGAACGCTAGAAACGAGGATTGATCAAGTATATTTGGTAGTTTTCTAGTTGTGTGACTAAAACCTTGGGGGGAAATGATGTTACCCAGCATTATTGTAGATTTTAGGCAGATGCTGATTTCTTTATAGTTTTGAATAAATTTTGCACATTTATATATATATATATATATATATATATATATATATATATATTATTCTCATTGCAGCTATTGTTCATTTGAGTGGCTAGGAGTTCTTAATATTTTTGAATATGTGGCACAAATAAGGAAACGAGTAAAACGACATTTGCAGTCAATTTAAGACTTATTAGGAGAACCGACCACATCGACTCTTCAATGGGCTAACTCGGTAAATATGTAACTTGGAAATATAGCTCAATGGGGTTAAAATTCAATTTTAGAGAGAAGTACGAAATTGCTAGCAATGTGTGTTTATCTTGTTGAGTCATATTTCCAAGTTATAATAAATATGATGTGGTAGCCTGTTGATGGGCCGATGTTATTAATATGATGAGTTCACCTAGTAAGTCTTAAACTGAGTGCAAGTTTGTAAAATTCCCAAAGATTTCCCAAAATTCTCTAAAATTTATCTTAAAAGGTTGGTAATTTTTTTCTTGCAAAACTAATTTATGTTTTATTCAAATTAAAATAAGTAATAAATAACAATTTAATTATCCTAAAATCTTGGATTTTACAATCCATGACTTCATTGTTCGGGTTTATCTTCTCCATCCACAGCTTCGCCGCTCGTACACGACTTCACAATTCAAATCCTTCCTCAAGCCTTTCTCGATTTTGAACGAATTTGACGATTTCACTCGATAAATCAATTTCTCGGGTTCTAGCGAAATCGATTTATCGAGTTTGAACGAAATCGATTTCTTGATTTCGAATGGAATAGGTTTTGTTCAAAATCGAGAACGTTCGTTCGAGTGAAATTGATTTCTCGCTTTCGTTCGAAATCCATTTCGCTCGAAATTGAGAAATTGCTTTCTCAGATCAATCGTAATTAAAATTATGGGGGTGATTTTCGCCCGCTTTAGTCAAAAGCATCACACTCATTATAACAACGCTAGCCATCCTCAGTCTAGACTAAATCAAATCATAATTCTTGTTAGATTAGGTGCTAATGCACATTAGGATCTAATCCTAAAATTTGGAATCCATTGAACCCAATTGGATCGATTAGTTATATTGTCAATTTATTTGACTTGTAAATTTATCTAATTTAAATTAATCTTCAAATCAAAATTTTCATTTTTGAATTCATCATACTTAAATTAGTTATGATGTGAATTTTTAAGAATTTTTGAAAGTCGTTTGACATATATTTTTCTTGAGTAATTAGCATAATATTCTTCACTATTGCTAGTTTCAAAAAACTTAATTCCATACCTTTTATTAAACATAATTCTTAAGCTTACATATTTTATGATGTAATTATTAGGATGATACTTAATTTGCTCATTTGTACGCTTTTGTCATGGATTGCATACAAAATTAATGTGTAATTCAATTATAGCTGGCTTTATCTTTGGAGAAGTTTGAGATAAGAGCAATGAGAAAGAATCGTAATTAAAAAGTAACGACATGAATCACAATTTAATAGGCATTATTTTCTCTTTGAGAAAAGTTTTCAACTTTCTTATTCACTGTTTCCTTCCCACCCAATTTGAAGTCTTGGCGTCTCTATTCATCCACTATTGAGGGACCATGGTGCCGACCATCTTCAGTGTAGTGGTGACGCGGTCAACAAAGTCATAGACTAACCATTTAGCACTAACTTTGTTATGGTTTTGTTTTTTTTCATCCCTTCTTTGCTTATTTATTGGAATTTGCCTTAGGAATACTGCCTTAATATTGATAAATGTATATTGCAAAGCTGAAAAAAGGATAAAGCAATTTTGCTCATCATGTGTAACATTATTTCTTCACATTAAAAAGGAGTTTACTCTAAAAGTATTCTATGTTTTTTCTACTTAATGTTCTTTTATTTTTCTCTTATGCCTTTGCAATTGCAAGGTATAGATCCACAGATCATCATATACCCTAATTTTTATTATTTTTTCTCTTATGTTCAATAAGGCATATATCGATATGAAATGGTAAGCTCATAATTAATGTTTATACAACAATGCCATTTGCAAGGTTTTGTTGGCTTTCTCGCAAGTCAATCATTTTAATTAAGACATGTAATATAGTTGATAGGTTCATTTTAGTATGAAGATTGATATTTTATAGATTTAAGTTTTATCCTGTAGAGATTAAAATAGGTATTTGGAGATAGTATTTTTGGTTTCTATTCGCTACATAGTCTGCAAGGTTTTTCCCCTTTAGGTGGGGATTGCGATGTTGTTGCTTGCTAAACCTAATGGCAGTTTAGGTTTAGGTCAACCTGGGCTCAAAAGGATCAGGTTTCGGTTGTTTCTTATAACTTGTTAAGCAAATTATTGTGTTTGGGTTAACCTATTGTAACAACCTAAAATTGTTACTAGGTCGATTAGATTTAAACCTGAATTTAGAAAATTTTGAAGTTTTATCGAATATCAAATGAAGATAATATATATCAAGTTTTGTCAATTTCTGAGCCACGAATTGACTGTAATTTATTTTAGAAATTTTAATATTTGAAAAATTCTATAAAATAAAATGCATTTCTAAATTTGTTAATTTTTGATTGAGCGTGTTCGTCTCATCTTGATTTTTGGTCTAGCTAAGTTAATAAATTTTGGAGTCCAAATGATAGCCCGCAATCTAAAAATTAATAGCAAATCATAGCGGTACGATTTTGATCTAATGGTCCAAAATTAATTAGAATAAATATACAAGGACCTACACAGCAGCAACCCAGAAGAAAACGCAAGCATCAAATCCCTAAAACCCGCTCCTTCTTAGAAACTGAAGTCAGAAGTATCTTTCTTCCTTCGTATTCAGCGCAGGAAAAAATCGCAGATCCTCACTCTTTTCTTCGGAGGAGCTCGCCAAACCTGCGTCTCTACTTCCCAGCGTCGATCCCTCCAGCTCTATCTCTCCCTCTCACATCGAAGTTACCTCGATCTTAACTCTTCTCTGAACCTCCTCCTTAGGCGAAGCCATTCCTTGCTGAGAAGAAGAACATCCGCTGGTCGGCATTCTCCGTTGCTTTCACCCTAAATCAATCAGGAGAAACAGAAGGATTTTTTCTCATTGTAGGTTAATCTTACTCCATTTTTTTTAGGGGCTGTTTGGTTGCAGTTATTTGAGGTAATCTGATGTTATTTAAAACTGTTCATAAGAAAGTAAGTGTTTGGTTTGATGTCATTTGAGTAATGACATCTCAATAATTACGAAAACGCGATTGCATTATGTCATCTGAATGTCGGTCAAAAATCAACCGACATTCAGATAACATCACGCCAATCTATCGTGCGAGATAGGGGAGAGGTAGGGTACTTCGCGCGCGAGGAGATTTGACGCCGAGCCTGCCGTCGCCGCCGTCGCTGCCTTCGCCGCCGCCGCTGCCTTCGCCGAGACGCACGGAAGGGTTGCTTCGTTGCTTTCGCAGAGGTCGCCGAGACGCACGGAAGAGACGCACGGAAGGGGTCGCCGAGCCGAGACAATCTACCGTCTACGGTGAGAGTTGTAAGTTGTTCCTTGGCACCACTGGATCAACAAGTTAGGTTTCGATGATAATCCGGCAAGCAAATTCTTCTGCAGTTGAGTGTTTATTTGTTTCTTTTCTTAAAATATGGAATCCTCTATCTATCGCCAATTATTTGTGCTAAAGATCGCCAATTATTTGTGCTAAAGGAGGAAATAAAACACATCAGCTTTAGTAATTAAACATCTCGCAATTTGAAAAATAACAGAACATGAGAAGAACGAGTGCGAGTCAATTTCAGGCCCAATATGACGAAAACATAGAGTTTGCTGCAGTTAATTTCTCTTCTAAGAAGATTATCCTCTGTTTTATAGCCATTAAACATTGCTTTCCGTAGGACACATTGATATTTAATTTAAAAATCTTTTGTCCAGATGTTTTTGTGACACTAGACGTTCGGTTGATGTGTGTATTCTTCAACCATCCATTGGTGAACAGTAAGGATGGATATGAAGCTGTGCTTCATCAACACAACCATCGTTGGCTTTAAGTGGTGCGGAAGGAAGGCTTGTCGTTGCTAGAGAAGGGAGGCATCGTTGGCTTTAAGCTGTACTTTTATCATATATATATATATATATATATATATATATATATATATATAGATATATTGGAATGCAACTGAGTACCTAGCCCTCAAATCTTAAAAATAATGATAGTATGTTGTCATCTTTCAAATGTTCTTCTTTTTTTTCTTCACAAATTTTTTTTTATGAAATGAAAGTCTTATTTGGAGGTATTCTTACCTCATGTGTAATATAACATGAATGACATTGAACCAAACAGCATATATCTGAATAACACTGACATCTGTAATTTAAATAACACTGAACCAAACAGCCACTGTTATCTGAATAACATGTTATCTTAATAACTTTTCAAAAAACACTGAACCAAACAGCCCCTTAATGGAATTTCTGTGAATCAGCAAAGCCTTCTTCATGTCTCTCTTATATTGTCATATTAGAATTCATAGTCTTTATTTCGTTCGGCCTCAAAGATGCTGAGATTTTTATAGTATGAAATGTCTTCTTTAAATCTGAATAAATCACTCATTCAAACTGCTATCCACTCAAGTCTCCTTTGTTTTCTAGCTAACCCAGTTAAATGAATGATTTATATAATTTGGAGATGGCTCTTGTTAAAATTTTATCACAAATTAATGTAATAGAATTGAATATTGGTGGCTTTGGCATACTATAAATTTTGCATCTTTGAAAAAGCCGCTGATGTATTCATTATTTGATTTAATGTTTAGTTATTATAAATTAATCAATTGATTCTAGAATGATGCGAAAGTTCTCCGTATAGTTATTGTCACGAGCTGATGATTAAGTGTAATTTGCAAGTATTCTTACTCTAAGTATCTTTGCTCAATCATATATAGATTTTTATTAAAAAATTTGATGATATTAATATAATTTGCTCAATAAGCATGTAGTATTTTAATCTTTATGATTTCGGGCCACTTCTATCTATAAATGAATAGCCAACCTTCATCCTTTAATGCTTATATTTTATGTTATATTAGAAGTTTTAACGCTAATTATATTCATCCCATATTTCTTTATAAAAGCACGCTAACAAGCGATTACCTCTATTTGAAATATATATATTCATATGTTTAGTGAGTCTCATATAACTTTAATTTTCATTCATGCACCTTTAATCTTTGTCAAATTTCAATACTAACAATAAATTGTATATCTGACACCTTAGGAATTAGTCCATTTGTTTTCACTTCTTAGCCAGGGAAAACTATATATACTCCATGGGAACCCGAAGGCTTAAAGGTCGTAAGTCGTTTGCTGTAGAAGCTTTGGAGCTGTGCTGACAGCTTGTACATGCAGTTGATTTACACAGACAATTATCATACGCCTTAAAATTCTGCTGAATCATCTAAGGAGGGGCAATTGCTGCTCTTCATGTGACTAGACATTTGTAGAAAGTGAAATTCAGCTTACCATGCAATTTGGCCATATTAGGAAGCAAAATTTCTATAAAAAAGACAAGCTTAAAGCTGCATAGACCTCTCCCCACCTCTCATGAACTTATTTGAACCCCTCTGGAACCTTTTGTAAGATCCTCTCTTTGGCCATTTTTCAAATCCTCACGTGTCCTAGTCCCAAGCTAAAACTTCTGAAGCCTTTAAATAGCCCAAAGAGTTTATCATTCAGTCTAATTACTTTTAGAACACAATACATTGTATCTTTAATTTCCCAAACATAGTGAAACCTTTTCAAGTACATTGTAGATTGGACTTTATGATCAAACCATTATAAATATTGTAATCTCCATCTATCTATTTTCTTATTTTTTTAATTGTTCACCTGTTCGATTACTTAATTGATTGATGACACACAAACACCTCTTTTGGTATGGTAGGTCCAACTACCGATTAGCAAAGACAAATAAAACTATGAATGATTTGAAAATACTTGTACGACCCCGAAATCGACTTGAAAACACAGTTTTAATAAGTTCTAATATTGCAATAAAATTCAAATAAAAATAATAAAATAAAATAAAATTATTTTTACCACTTCAACTCTTTGCTAGTTCATTGCTTTATGTATGTGTCTAGATCCTTGGTCTTATAAAAGGTGGCAATGTTGCATTAGTTCCTCTCCTACTAAAGAAGCTCTGCTTCGTTGAATTGAATTTGGGATATAACTTTTGAAGCAGTGATTTGCTCACCCATATAGCCTTAAAAGGGAGCTTATTATTCCATCTAATTAGAAACTTGTGTTCTCCAAGTATGCCTATGTTCGCTTCATCAAAATTAAATTTTTTGGTTTCATTTAAGAAAGGTCTTGGAATATTATGCAATGAAAAATTGCTTGATTTAATCATGTTTGCTCATCTGTTTGAGGATGGAAGATGTTCTCATTGCCAGCTTTGTTCCCAGATCCTTGTGTGCTGCTTGCCAGAAATGTGGATTAATACTATCCATATCGGACACTATTGTTTTTGAAATTTCGTGTAATTTGATAATTTCTTTTAAATAATGTTTTGCCAGCTTTTTCATCGTACAAGTTATTCTTATGTGAAGAAAATGGGATGATTTTGTTAATATGTCCATTATCACCCATATGGCATTGGCTCATTTTCTGCTACGGGGAAGTCCTATCACAAAATTCATAGAATTAACTGTCCAATTTCATTATGAGATTTGGAGTGATTGTAAAAGTCTTCCTGGTCTTTGATGCTCCCACTTTAAGAAAACTGCAAAGGAAGCGTTGCACATTCTACAAATCCACTTATATCTCTTTTCAGTTTAGGCCACCAGAATACCTTTTTCATATCTTTGTGCATTTTTGCACTTTTTGGATGCATCGTATAGCCAGAAGTGTGCACTTTTGTAAGCACTTGATTTTACAATTTTGGATTGTTAGAAACCTATTTTCTCAACCCATGATAAAGATACACTCCATGTGTAGATCTTTTCTCTGTCCATCTGCGATGTATTATGTTAACTTGGAATACTCCGCATCATTTAGTTGTGCGCTCTTAATGTGCCTTTCCAAGGTAGGTTCTGCCATCTCTATGTCAATTATTGTATTCAGTTGCGACGTGGAGGCGTGAGTTTTCTCATGACGTGAGTTTTTTTCAAAAATTATGCTAGAGCTAAGGCATCCCAAGCGTTCTCATTGGAATTTAATCGGCTGCTACCGCATGCTCCATGGAATTTATCATCGAACAACTATATGCTTCAGGATTGAAGAGAAAATAAAAAAATTTAATGAGCTGGTTTCAAATTCACACTATATTTGAAATCTCAATAGTAATATTTTCATTAAAATTTGAAATATTTGTAAATTATTAAATATATTTTAAGTCTGGAAACTTAGTCTAGGAATCAAGCTTTTACAAAGAAATAACTTGAGGATACTCATATTTCTCAAAATCAATTTGGTAGAGAGTGATTGAATACATGAGGGGATGCTTGTATACCACAAAATCAATTTAGTTATATGCTAGGTAGATCTACTATGTAAGGATAAAGATTTTCATTTTAGTGGATCTAAAATTAGACTATTTGATTGTGTTTATTTTGATAGAAGACATAATTTCAAGGACATTACTATTGAGAATCATGTGATTATGTAGAAGGAGAGGTTCACATACGTTGGTTCAATTGTTCAAAATAATGATGAAATAGAGATCAATATGCTTAATAGAACAATGCAACTGGAAAATGCTACTAAAAATTAATGGAAATTTTAATAGAACAATATCTGACCAGCGATGTTATCTAGGGGTTGAATGTTGGCCAACAAAGAAGAAACTTATTGATAAAAGTAAGTGCTACAAAGATGAGGATGCTAAGATAAATGGATTAGTGTACTTGAAAGTGTAGAATGAGAAATAAGTTAATTTGTAGGCTGGTTGTAGTGGCTCTATTAGTTGATAAGATTAGAGAATGTTGTCTTAGATGGTTTAGGCATATTAAGTGTTGATTTTTTGATTTCCCTTGTTAAAAAAATTGAGTATTTGAATTTTGTCCATATCTAAATAGAAAGAGGAAGACAAAAAAATATGGGAAGAAACAATTAGAAATGATATTTTCTATTTAGAGCTTGGGGAGGAGCTTCTATTGATTTTGCACAATGGAAATTAAGGATTTTTGTAACCAATCTCACTTAGTGGGATTAGGGCTTGATATTGTTGTTGTTGTTATAATATTCATACATATGTAAGATCCTTTGCTTACGCACATTAGAGAGACAATAATAGCTTTTTTAACTTTTTATCTCAACATCTTTTTTGAATGAGGTACTTATGGTTCACACAATTCCAGTTTTACCATTTCTTGTTATTTAGTTTGTTTAACTTAGAGAGGGACTTGTATTTGATTGTGCTGAATGAAAATGTAGTCAATCCCACCTAGTGGGGCTATGCCTTGGTACTATTGTTGTTGTTTTCATGAAATTTATGTGCACTATTCTTATTTAAAGCACATTAGAGGGTCGATAATAGCTTTTTAAACTAATTATCTTAATAGTTTGTATGATTGAGGCACTTATGTTTCACACATGTCCAGTTTTACCTTTTCTTGTTATTATTAGAAAATATGAGATCTTTAAAGAGAGTTTAGTTGAACAAGGATTTCCTACCGCAAATAAGCTTCTAAGTAAGCTTGACAATATGGGTTATGGCAAATTGGAGGCATACAGGAAGCTAAATAAATAAACTCTTGCTTCTTGTGCATGAGAAATTTTTTTTTTTTTTTTTTTTTTATGCCATCTCTGCGTTTTCTCAATTTCACATAATATGCATTTGAATTGTTAAAATATTTTGGAGCTTGCCTTTTTTATTTACTTGAACATTTATCTAATTGTACGTAAGCTGTGCCTTTGTATAATATAAAGCGTTATGCTATTTATGTATGTTTCTAGTCACTCGTGTTGAAACTCAGCTTCATAACAAATGCAAGCTAAGGCTGTATACCTCTGCCCTTTTCTATTCACCATATTTGCAAATTTTTCATGAATTGGGGTTTTCTTATGTGTGGAAACATGCTTACCAATTCTGATAGAGCTATACAATGTCGACGTTTTAATGAAGTTTGAATATGATCAATTAAATTCACAAAAACTAGGAATTGAAATTGGAAAAATTAATGAGTTGTTGCAAATTCATACTATAATTAAAATTTCAACAATAATAGATTTGATTAAAATTTACACTATAACAACTTGTTTTCCTACGAGGGCAAAGAAAAGTGAATATTCGATTCTATGCTCACATTGTTTGATTGTGACTTCTTCCACATTGTAAATTATCTTTTTTTTTTTAATTTGTTTGATTTGAGTTGTTAAATTTTGACATGATATGGGAGCATGACAAGAATTGAACTTGAAAATTTTTTCTTAGTTCAACCTGAATAAAATTTTGTTTGGGTTTTGGTCTAGAAAATAGATGTATTTAAAATTCTATTTGGGTCTGGTTAAGGTCAATTAAAATGGCTCCATTACTCAATACATTTCCTTCTTTGAGAAAATCTTCAGCAACTCCCAGTCTCTCATCTCCTTCCCACCGAACTTGTAGTCTCGGTGTCAATTATTATTCATTGTCGAGGCTCAAGACGTCGACTAACCTCGGCGCAACGGCAGCATGGTCAACATTGTTGCAGACCAGCAATTTAGCACTCTATCTTTGTAAAGCCGTGAAGAGATTGATTGAGGCAGCACGCAGTTTTTCTCATCACATATTCCTTTTCTTTCACTCCCATTGTCTGCCTAAAAGTAACTTTTTCTACTCAATATTCTAGTTTTTTCTCTTATTCCTCTACAATTGCAAAGCATAGATCAATAGATCGATGCGTAGCTGTTAATGTTTGATGATTTTTTCTCTCAAGTCTCGGCAAGGGATGGATCACCATGCCCTAATAAATGTAGATACAGCGATGCCATGTTGCCATTTAACTGCTAATCTTTGTTTTTTCTTGGGCTAGCTTATCATTTCTCCTGTTTAGGGGTTTCTCTATAGATTCTTTATTGAGTGCTGCTTTTATAGTGAAACACATAGTTGGCTATGTTTTTTTGTAAAAATTGCTTATGCGTCTGTTCCAAACTTGTGTTTTTTGTAATGAGGAATAAGTGTTTATAACGTTTGTCTGTTCCAAACTCACAGCTCATGTATTGTATTTTCTAGACTTGGTTTGAGGTTTTCCTATTTTCATCTTGTTGTTTTTTTCTCCTCTGGATATCATTCTGTATGCATTTCTATGAAATCGTGAACCGGATATTTTGATTCGCTCAAAATGCTACGTGATTCCCGCTGTATTGCTTTGCCTTTAGTTGTTTACCTTAAAACTATGGTGTGTGATGATTCTATGAATAGAAGTTTATTAAAGGTTTCATTCTTTGAACCCTGCACTTTTGGTAGAAGAGGAAATAATCCCTCTCATAGAAGAATTGAGAAAGAAATAGAGAAGCCACTGTTGATGAAGCTGAGTTACAATCCGCTAAGCTCCAACAGCATTTAATAAATAAAAAAGGTAATCCCATCAACACATGGAACTCTATTTGTCCCCATAGAGCGAATAGCTTCCCTACAATGCAAAATATCATTTACAGCAATTAGCATCCTGGGATATGTTGCCATTGGAATCACGTAGGGTTATGGCAGTTTTTCTATTTCTTTGCGAAGCAAGGTTATGACTGAGCCTCGCACATTTGTTCCAACAGTCTTAATTTCTCTAATAATGGAATTTGTTGCATGTAAAATGCATCTTGGTCAGTGCAGAAAGCGTTGTATTATTCTCAGCCTCTCTTGACATCTCCATGATCAGGAGAACAAACACTAAAAATCTTTGCATATAGTAAAGAAGATGGTGAATGCAATCAAGGGTGTGTATATTTCTTGGTATGCAGCTGTCCTTTTTGTGTTTATTTTTGCCTTGATTTATTCAATGATATGCTAAAAAATTGCTTATTTGCAGCGATGTCCCGATGGCACAGTTCATCATGAATCTGAATGCTTCTCTGCCTGCTTCGCAGAGATTCATAGTGCAAGAGCTTGACAACACCCGCATGTTTGTGCAGCCTCATGTGGCCGAAATGATTAGAAGCAAGATAGCAGAGTTCAGAGATCTCAACACTTATGAGAAGCCTTCTTGAATACTAGATCTTTTATTGTTATTATTATTATTTCTTATAGTAGAACAAATGTGAAGATATTGCTGTAACCTTAAACAAATATTTTGGTATAAATATGTTATTAATATTAATGGTGTGAGTATTATTTTAGATAAATATGAATAATAATGTAGTAGAAGTTTGGAAGCTGGAAGATATAATTGTATCTTTAAAATGCATAATTAATGAAATAATTTTTAATTTTACAAGGTTTCATATATTTTAAATTAGATTTGATGCAAGTACAAAAGAAATTTATTTTATATGATTTAGATAAGAGTAGATTTAAATGATTATGTTGGAAGTGTATTTGAAAGGTTAGGTGTTAAAGGTTATACCAATGCAATTAAAATGAGATTGATTTTAAAAAGTCTCAATTACACTTTCATTAATCATGTAAGCAGTTGCTATTTGGAATGTTTTAAAGAGGATAAAGAGCAAAAAAAATGGTAGGATTGGATCACATTCTTACTGATGTATGAAAATATTTGAGTTCGGAAGAAGTTTCTTGGTTTGTCAAGTTATTTAATCTTAATTTGAAGATAAAATATGGAGATGAGTAGAGAAAAAGTATTATTATACATAATTACAAGAATAAAGGCATTGCTTAATATAGAGGAATCAATGTAATTTGTCATACATTGAAATTTTGGAAGAGAATAATTGATTGAATGCATATTATGAAATAATATTTGTATTTTTCAAAATCAATTGGGTTTATACTAAGTAAAAATGCCATAGAAGTCATACATATATCAAGAGGTTGGATGTGAAAATTTAGAGAAAAGAGAGAAAATCATCCTTTAATTTTTATTGATCTTGAAAAAGTTTATAATAGTGTCAAAATGAGTTCTTAAATATTCTTTGGAGAAAAAATAAATTTGTGTTGCTTATATTAATGTTATTAGATATATGTATATTGGAGCTGTAATATGTGTTCAATTACAAGGTGACTTGTCTAAAGAAGTTTTTATTATTATTCTATTATTTCAAGACTCAACTCTAAATAGAAACCTTTTTGCTTTAATTATGAATTCTTTTATTGGGAACATTCAAGAGGAGATTCATCGATCCATGTGAAAATGACTTCAAACAGAGTCGTTTTTCTTCTTGAAGGCACTTGTAATGACCATATCACGCATGAAGCCTTTTTGTCATTCTTTGATTTCCCCTTTGAGAGAACACCACTCCGCAGAGTTAAAGCCCAAGTAATTGTTTAACAAGTTCAAATCCACTTTCTGTAATTTTTCTCTAGTGAACCAAGTATCTTCAGTGGGTGACATATCTTTCTATCTAATCAAGATTCAGTGTTCTCCAAATGTTCATGTTGTAATTTCATTTGAGATAATAGACTCGATCTCAAGGATTGGTGGGTTTTCAATTCTCCTTGCACTTGGATTAGTTCATGTACTTTCTGGACAATGCACATTTTTTATATGGAATTAGGTCTCGATATTAAGAACATGAATAATGAACATATCAGAAGGCAAGTTCAGAAGGCAAGCATTTAGTCCAAATTTTATAAGGCTAAAAGGTCTGGTCGCTCTTACAAGTGATTTCTTAAATTTGGTTGTGGCATGTATCTTTGGCGAATGTAAGCTAAATCATATCCCCCTTCTTTTAAATCATGATTAGTTCTTATTTTATTAATTTTGGAAGGGTATTTATAATTTGATTGTTCAATTGGAGTCCTTACTTCATTATATAATTTGTGAAAATCTTACGCAAAAGTGAATGATACATCAAAAAAGGCATGTTGAAGATGATCAATCAAATCAACAGGTTTTCTTAAAAGAAGTGCAATTATCTCTACTAAATGAATTGTTTTGTCATGTCCTAAGTGACCAACAATCCCTCATGTATGCAATTCTTGAATAAAAAAATATTCTAAACAAGGTGCGGAGAATACTCAACAATGTTCCTTGAAACAAATATCATTTGACTAAGTGATATGATGAATGGGTAGGAAGGAGTTGTTCTTTAGACTCAGTGTAGTTGAAATGGAAGTCAGTACATGTGGAGTAGTCATTCTTAAGTCTTTTGAATCCCAACATTTGAGAGGTGGAGATGTGACAACTAACATGACATGAGAAAGAGCATCCACAAGTTCGTTCTCAATGCCAGGTTTATGTTTTAGAATGAAAGTAAAGTCCTGAAGGTATTCAATCCATTTGGCATAGCAGTGGTTGAGGTTCTTTGCATGGTTCTATTGAAAGAAAATCAAGAGAAAAGTTTTGAGAAGAATACTAGGAACAGCCCTTGGCATTCTCTGGATCTTTCCTTTCTCTCCAACTTCTTCCCGTCCAGCTCCTTGAGATGTTCGTCTTTACTCTCCTTGAATGGTTCTCATTTCCTTCCTTGGTGGAGGTCTCCTTTCCTTTATCACAGCATGCTCTGATTTTAGATCTTGGAATGTCAAAGAAGGGAACCCTCTCTAAGTCTTTCTCTCTTGTTTCTATAGTGTAGCCTCCAGCCCCTTTGAAATTAATTTTGTCAAACCCTTTAACTCTCTTTCTTTAATGGCTTGTTCATAAATTATTTTGTTATTCCTCTTGAGAATGAAAATATTAATTGTATTTGGAGTTAAAGCAGCTATGGGAAGACAAAAAGATTTGAATTTGCGGCATTCCCTATGCTGAATTAATTGCTTATCCCTGGCTGGAATTTTGTCGGGCGCTGTGGGGCGCTGCAGCGCGTTTTGGCACGCTGCGGCAGCTTTGCTTCAGAATAGATGTTAAGTGACTGCCTGCTGCGGCGCGCGGTAGCGATGATCTTTCGAGTTTGTACCCGCTTGAGTGTGTTGTGGCGCGATTTGGCGCGCCATGGCTGTCTTCCTTAAATGCTTGGTGAGTTTCGCTGCGGCGCGTGACAGCGCCGAGCTCTCGTGTTTGTACTCGCTGCAGCGCGCGGTAGCGATGAGTTCTCGGGTTTATGACCACTGCAGCACGCGGTAGCGCTGAGCTCTCGGGTTTGTACCCGCTGCGGCGCGCGGTAGTACCGAGCTCTCGTGTTTGGATCCGCTGCGGCGTGCAGTAGCGCTGAGCTCTCGGATTTGTACCTGCTTGAGCGCGCTTCCTTAAATGCTTGCTGAATCTGAGCTCGGTGAGTTCCGCTGCGGTGCGCGGTAGCGCCGAGCTCTCGGGTTTGGACCCGCTTGATCGCGCTATGGCGTGCTTGGGAGCGCCGTGGTGGTTTTCTTTCAGAATTTTTGTTTTGCCCAGATTTAGCTTAGCTCTTCTCCTGAAATCAGTAAGAAACCAATCAAAGTATACCATTCAAGTTTAAAAGTATTTTTTGTATTTCCTTTATTTATATGCGCCCTTGTAGACATGTTACTTTTAATTTGACAGATATTGCAAGACTTATGCATCACACTTTATCACGTTATTCAACAACTTTATCTTTTTTTATTTTCCTTGCATATTTTAGTATATTTTTCTATTTTTGCACTGCTTATAAATTAATTATAATTGTATATGTATGATAATAAAAAATATTAGAACATAAATCCTAAGATATACTTAGACTTTAAAGTCTAACAAGATTTTTCCTTTTTTATCTGTTGTGCCTTGACATATATTATGCATATATGACAGATTAGGAGAATAGGTCTGATCCAATGTTTGAGGAATAGGACTCCGAAGAGGAGATCTATTAAAGTACTTGGAGAGTAATAGTTGTATATTTTATAATGCATATCTTTGTATTAAAATGAATGTAATAAAATGGAATAAATGTATTTTTTTATTTTCCTGAGTTTATTTATTATATATGAATGGATGAATGTGGAAAATGTCTAGATGTTTTTTCTTTTGTTGCACTATTATACTAAAAACCCCATTATAGTTATTGAAAAGTTAACATCTAATGTTGGTTTAGCTTGACTAACTAAATATCGGATTGCTATAGCTGTTATCAAAGCAGGATTGGGCAACATTAGTATAGTAGTATATGAATCCACGGTTCTTTTAGTACAAACTGAAATATCATAATGATGTAAAGTAATTATTAGAGAACAACATAGAATCCCTAGAGGATTAAAAAGAAATGCTGACTCAAAGATGTTAGGAATATGGCATAAACAACAAGATAGCGTGTGGAAGGTAAAGTGACATGTGTGAATAGTAAAATGACAAGTGCGTTAACATACGTAACTTGAGAAAATAATAGTAAACTATGGAATAACAATAGGAGTTTGAAATGTAAACATTGATTTAATTTTTATTCAACTGCATTTAATAAAATTGAAATTTATTAAATGGAAATATGAAAGTATTTTCTAGTTAGTGACTAAATCACCAATAATAGAAAAGAAAATGATAAATACAGAATCTATAAATTTGGCTACATACGAACTCTTAGAAATTGTATTTATAATAATTTCTTCAGTATTATTTGGCAATCAAGTAAACTACACTTCTTTTGGTCATTCTAAGTCTTTGTATTTCTGTCCACAATAGATGAAGAGAGTATACATAGATTAGAATCCATAGTAAAAGGATTCTGAAATTGAATTTGAAGTAATTTTTGGTATAATGACTCAATCAGTTTCTAAAACTTAGAGATGGTGATAATTCAATTAATAATGCTATGGTAATTGTTGCTTAACACAATTGCAAACTGAAACAAAAATATTCTAAATAACTGTATTAGTTTTCTAACATTAAAGAACAGCCTCCATTTAAATGTTGAACCCTTAAGAATCTGCAATGCTACTGAATTAGAAGGAATGTAGTATTCGAGTATATTATGAATCCAAAGAATCAGGTGATAATGTTACTACTGTAATTGGAGATCTATGGAGTTAGGATTTTTAGTTAGATATGTATACAGCTTCTCCTTAAGTAAATTTGAATTACCCCACAAAGACCAAAATAACATGTATATCATTATTGTCTATAGAATTGTAGAGCTGGTTGTAAGTTAAGAGGTCTGAAATACTGTCTTAAATCTTCTTTAAATCTTCTTGAAATACACTGATTGTGAACTGCTAATTGTGAAGTAGAGGATTCAGAACTTAAGCCGAAGTTCTGTACTTTTCTCTTAAAATGATGTATTTAAAATTAGACTACCAATATTCTGTCCTTGTAAATTTACATGTTGCATTATTATTCTTAAATTCAGTCTAACTAAAAGTTATAGATATTTAAACGATTATCCATACCTCATTGGTCTAAAATTCTGTCCTTATAAATTTACATGCTGCATAGATTAGTATCAGTTGATGGATCCATCATTATGTACAATATGACATCTGTAAATCAAACTGTTCAATGCATTTCCTGGGGATGCTATGGAATTTAGGGGCCGGCAGCTCTTGATACTTACCATTAAGCCAAGCTATCTTCTATAATTAGTGCCTATGACATAAGATAGTGGCTTTATTTATATAGAAAAATCACATTTAACTCATTTTTCCAACTATGGCAGGAACTGTCATTTCATAGAGTTCTTCATCTTGAACTTTCTATATTTAAGTTGAATAAATATTCAGCATTGCTGTACATTATAATTTCTGCATTGGCTCAGTCTTGAAAATTTTGATCAGGATTTTAGAAGTCCTTATCACCAATACAATCATTGTTTTCATACAAATATATGAACATCATTGATCTTCTATTAATTTATAACCAAACTATATTTAGTTAAACTGTACAGGGATATTAAGTGAAAATTGTAATTGCTTAAAAAAAAATCTGTATTCATAATTTGTAATTCAAGAAGCTGCATTTTGTTCCTCCTTACTGTAGTCACTGCATTAGAAGATCAATATATTCTAAGACCTATGGATCCCTTTCGGAAAATCGCCAACTTATTTTTATTTCTGAAAATTTTGAATTTATATGCAGTAAATTTGTCTCAGTAGAATTTGACCCTTTGAACATTAATGATGGTTAAAATGGTGCAGAAGCATTTTGCTGCAGCTAAACGTTAAATGAAGTTAGGAGGTGATTTTGCAAAGCAAGACAATTAGAAATAATCTGTAGATCAAATCTAGCTTAATCTAAATATAAAATAAGATTTTAAACCAAGTAGTTCTCTCATCAAACTTACAATTAGGCATGTAGATATTGAATTAAGGTTAGAGATATGGTAGGACAAACCTATAGAGGGCCTGTAGATCAGAACCTGATTTGTTCAGAACTGGTGTGAAGATCTTAAATAGCTGAAATTCTGTACCAAAGCAGATTTATAACTGTGCTTATCTACCCTCTTAGAATTATTATTCCATTTACATATCTCTACAGATAAGCAGAAATTTAAAGGCAAATAGAGTAAAATAATTGTGCTGGTTGTTTAGTTCTATCGAGAGAAATAATCATGATATTCATTTCATCTCCAGTTCGTTCTAATTAATACAATAGAATGAAATAATTGTAGATATAAGAAGGATATTTTTTAACCCTCCTTAATGTAATTAGCAGCAAGGTGTATCAAATTAAACCTGAAACTTGAATATGAACTTCTATTAAGTTATTCTCAAATTTCAAATAGCACTAAGTTTAAAATGATTTGATTTCTGCAAAACCTAAAGTGAATGCTTCCACATAACTGATGTGAATATACTGCAGTAGAGATAGAAATATATGTATAGGGAGCATTGTTTTAAATGCATATAGGGAATGTCAATGTAAGAGATCAGAATTGGAATCCTGTTACTGCACTTAATGCCTTCTCAGCCCGCCCATACACTTATTCACATTATGCTGTTTTTGTGAAATTAATGTTTATATATGCATTAATAAACCACGGCATTATTAAGGGAGATGCTATCAGGTTTAGGCATGCATTTAGGTGAGATGCTAATTAGAGAAATGAGTATGTTATACTTAATTGAAATTAAAATAACCGATTTTTCATGTCTTGATGGTTAGAAACATATATATAAAAAAAAATTAACACCTCTGAGCTTGATTTTATAAATAGATCGATGTTGCAGTAAGGCATCCTAGATGATTTATTAATCCATACATAGATCTGATCTGATTACTAAATGTAAGGGAAATTCCATTTTTCTGTGAACGTTATTTTAATAGAATTTGTTCTCAACTATTTATTTGTGACTTGCAGCAATATTTTCATAATTGTTAATTGGGACTCATTTGCATTCTGTCAATTACCTTAATTAAAATTTCAGTGGCATGGTGTCGTCCATTTAGTACTAGATCCGAACTGAATCTAGGCATGGATATAAAAGGAGAAACCTATTTATTTGCATTTCAAATTTGTATGATAATGTCTTAAACTGCCATGATGTGAATGGGAAATTTTAAATTGACTCTATGGCTCAAAATTCCCCAGATTCTAATTTTGAAGTTCTATCAGAATTTAGTTCTAGCTGCATAATCCTGTGTTTTAATAGTTAATTTGCTAACATCAAAATTTTAAATTTATGTTGAAGTGTCTCTGATTGGTGCAGCACTAACCATTTAGCACTAACTTTGTTATGTTTTTGTCTTGTTTCTGCTCTTCTTTGCTTATTTATTGGAAATTGCCTTAAGAATACTGCCTTAATGTTGACAAGTGTAAATTGCAAAGCTGAAAGGGGATTGAGAACAAGCAATTTTGCTCATTATGTGATCTTCTTTCTTCACACTAAAAAGGAGTCTGCCCTAAAAGTATTCATGTTTTTTCTACTTAATCTTTTTTTGTTTTTCTCTTACGCCTCTGCAATTGCAAGGTATTGATCAGCAGATCATCATGTAGCCTAATTTTTATTGTTTTTTCTCTTATGTTCTGCAAGGCATATATCAGTTTGTAGTTGTAAGCTAATAATTAATGTTTATACAAGAATGCCATATTGGCATTTAATTGCTAACCTTTTTTGCTTGCTTATCTTTCCTCCTAGCTGAGTTTCTCTAAAAGCTCTTTATTGCAAGGTTTTGTTGGCCTTTTTCGCAAGTCAATCACTTTAATTAAAACATGTAATGTAGTTGATAGTTTTATCTATTTTTAAGAATTAGGATTATCAATTGCTATCCAAGTGCAACTTGTTAGAGGGAATATTTGTTATCTATGTGTGCTGTGTACTTTTGGAATTGAAGAAATAGCGTTTTAGTATAAAAGTTGAATATTAGCATATGATAAAGCACATTTACTTTTTTCTTCCATAGTATTATTAGTATTGGTACCACCACCAAAATAAATTATGACCCCATCCCTTGTTAGCTAAAAATTCATAAACTTATTAGTTTTTAATGATGATGAACTTTGCTAATAGCATGCTTTTATGCACCTTGAATTCTTACTATTAAACCATCAATGTCCAGCAATTGGCGGATAGTGCATATAATTTGATATAAACTTTTTATGATTGTAGATTCTTGGCAAGCATCATATAATCGTTGAAATATAATCCAATTGTAAAATGAATTCTCAAAATTTTAATATTTATTACATAATCTGATATCTAAATATGTTTATTGCGATATGTAAACTTTTGCAACTTTTGCTTGTGCATTTTTATGATGCTTCAATAATACTCATCGATTTGTAACCCTAGAATCAAGTTTATATTTCCCATAAAATAGTTCAACTAATAAAGAAGCCGTTTCCGCAATATTTGAAAAGCCTCTTGAAAGCAATTATGTGTCTTAATCAAAGATCTATAGCTCTCTAGTTGTAGATTATATTCTTGTATTATTTCTTCAATCTGTTTTTTTATCTTTCCTTAATTTTCTTCTTTTTTTACTAGGGATGACAATGGAAGATGATTCTGTTGTTCAAGCAACTATTGCACGTCATGAGAGGCTAAAGGCTTTGAGAGCGGCTAAAGAATATGCTGACTTGCCTGATGCTCATGAGGATGCCAATTCAAATTATTCGAAAGCAGTATTTGCGGGTGATGGATTTAAAGCGAAGTGAGTTTTCTTCTTCTCGAGTATACACTTTGAACTTTCTTACTTTGATCTTTTCTTGCACATTTTAAGTTTTGATTTTTTTCTTTATTGGGGTGTTTGGTTCTAAATTTGATTAAACTAAGTGGTATGATAATCGCAAAAATATGATCTCTAATTCATATTTGCTATACATATTATTTTATCCGAGAATGGAACCTAATCTGAGCAGTAAAGTCATATTAGTGTAGGCATACTGGAATAAAATTAAATTAATTTCATTCTACAAAACAGTGCCATTTATCATTTTACTCAACTATAAACTAAGCACATCATTTATCTGGGCTTTTCATAACAAACCAATCTGGTGCTAAAGTTATACACGACTTAAATTGATATTACCCATTAGCATTTACTGGTAGCTTACGGTGTATATTATATTTTGCAAATACTTTATTTAACATTATTGAATTGCCAATCATATTCTCAATTGTGTAGTAGCCGCATTGGATCAAAGGCTTAATTTATTGTTTGTTGATTCATGAACAAAGTGAATAATGGATGAATCACTGGCTTATTGTTGTTTGTTTAAGGTTTAGGGTAGACAATGTACTTATGTTATCTTATAGCTAATAATCTGGCTATAGTATCCATCACAAATTTATCGTGTTTACTGTTTAAAACAAAGATTCCAAGTTCTGTAGTGGAATGTAGTACAACAGTGCGCTATATTATTGGAAATATTATAGTTCTATATTTACAATTTCTAGCATTGAACTTTAAAATTACAACGCTGATCCATGATTTTTTTTGTTATAACATTCAAATGGGTTATTAGTGCAGCACTTCCAGTATATTTGTTTTAGAAAATCATATATACCGTTGAACTAGGCAAATCTCTTATTTGCACAATTCGTTCTTGTAAAAGTTTTTCTTCTTATTTTTTATTTTCCTTTATATTCGTACAAGTGTACTATCCTTAGCTAGTGCATATTAGATAGAAGATAATATCTATTTAAACTTTTTACTCTACATTTATATGATTGAGGCACTTGTGGCCCCGCACATGTTCAATTTTACAATTCTTGGTGGGTACTTTGTTGATATTTTTTAAGTGCTCACGAGTCCAGGAAAACTGAAACCTTTGAAGAGGATTTAGTTGAACAAGGTGCTCCCCCTCCCGCCGCAAATAAGCTTTTAAGTAAGCCTGGTGATGGTTTAAACAATGATGATGGTAAATTTGGAGGCACTGGGGAAGAAGAAAATAATAAGTAAGCCTCTCTCTTCTTCACTGGAATTTTTTGAAGAGCCGGTAAAAATTTATATTCGTTTGATACCGTCTTTGCTGTTTTTCAACATTGCATAATCTGCATTTTAATTGTTTATTTTTCTTGGAGCTTGCCTTTTATACTTTTTTGAGAGATTGTCTAGTTGTACATGAGTATATAAGCTGTGCATTTTGCATAATATACATGGTTCTGTTATTTTTGTATATATGTAGTCCTCATGCTGAACCTCAACTTTTCAAATTCAAGCTGAGGCTGTCTGTATATGTCAAGCTTTTTACTATTCACAATATTTGCAATTTTTATTGAATTGAGTATTCCCTATGTATGTGGGAACATACTAATTCTCATTTTGATGTTTTTTTCAGAATAAAGCGATACAATGTTTTTTTAATGAAACTTCAGTATGGGCATAAGATATAATTACCACCCAATTAGGCAGATATTTGAACTTGATAAATAGTAGCAAGTAGGATTGTTTAGAATTGTTATCGATCTATCTAGTATAAAAACAACAGAAATCATTTGCAGTTAAGAGCATATGCTCACACTTAGAATTGTTATAGATGAAGGTATTACATTTAGAATTGTTATAGATCTATCAAATCTTTAACGGCACATGCCATTGATGTTAAGAGCATAGGTTCTGTAATGACCCTAGGTCATTTATAAAGTAAACATTAATTTCCCGTAATATTCAGATTCGTTAAATCCTCCTGCAAATTTCAGTTTCCCGTTAAAACTCCCGCTAAAAATCGATTTTTCAGTTTCAAATCCTTATCATAGAAAGCTTTCAATATTCATTTAAGCTGAAATATGAAGTTTAAATTTGCCATTAAGCGTGAAAGATCAAAACAAGGAAAAGAAAGTCTCAGAAAAATTGTTAACAATTTAAGTCGACAGATTAGGAAAGAAATTAGAAACAGACGTACACTTATTAAATAATCGCTCAGCTCCATAATCACGCCGTTTCCAAACCTATCGAGCGCCTCCCGCGCATTTCAGCGCCAATGCAGCAGGCGTGCGTTACATACGCACGCCTTATTTAAGCCCGAAAGACCGCTCGATTCCTCACTACCTTCTGTCGCATCTCTCTCCTTTCCGCTCGACGGTAGAAGCGTACCTGAACAGACGGGAGCGCACAGCAGACAATGACGACGACAACTTGATCCTTGCGGCCGACGACGAACGCAGACAGGAGCGCAGTCGACGTCCCAGCGCGCACGATCCGGTCCTCCCGCTTCTGCGCCGATCCTTCTCAGCTCGTTTCCGCGTCTGATCACTTGATTCGGCGCCAATCCTTCTCTGTACGCTCGGCTGACGATAAGGTGCGATCTTCTTTACCTTTAGGCGATCGGAGAATCGTATATGTAAACGAAAAGTTGTTAACTGATATCAATAAGACCTTATTAGGGATGGGTTTTATGTTATGTTGGGATCAAGATAAATGCTATGTTTAAAGTAGATTGGTTAGTAGGCAAATAATTTTTATAAATAGACCAAGTGACTTATTTTGATATCATTAAAAATACTTTTATTTAACATTATAGTATTTTGAACCTAATATTTATCAACAATTAGTTATATTTAATCACTTTACCTAAGACTAGGTTGTTTAATCATACTTTATGAGGTATTAAAATGATTAAAGTAATTTATTTACTTTTGGATAGGAATTGGGTGCGATCAATCATGATTTAATCATAGTTGAGTGGTAAATGGAAATTGATGTATAAATTGCAGTTTAATGATTAGGTCAGAGTAGCTAACACTAGGAAAAGATCTAATCAGTCCAAATCTGCTATTTGATAAATTCTTAATAATGATAAGGGTTACAAGGTCTGTCTTATAATGGAGTTAGTTATAACTTTTTTCTAATGTTGTCGATATCAAATTAATAATCATCCTATCCTAACTTATACTTTAATGTGCACTAAGCTTTTGAGTTCATACCGATTTTGATCATAAATAATAACTTAAGAAGTTTTCATATCTTGCTTGAATGAAGCATGTTGTACTGCTCTAACATAATAGATGGGTTCGGTGTTGATAAAGAGGGGTTTAGTAAAAATATTATCAATTCAATTAGACTCATTTTTCTCCAACATTGTAATATGATTCTTTCAGATAAGGTTGCCTTAATTCTTTAAGTATAATAAAGTATGATTTTAGTTTAAATATAATAATTTAGAGTTATGAATTAAACCTTCTTATTGTATAATTTACTCTTATGCCATGAGAGATATAGATTTAAGTAACCAACTAAAGACAAATTTGGGAACACGAATACTAGTTATAACCTTGTAAACAAATAGTTTCATAATTTAATAAAATCTTAATTATAATTTTTGCAGACACATCAAGTTTGTGAGTGATTCATCTAGTTAAGTCAAACACAAAAGGTACACTGGATATTATTTTTATGCTTTCTATCTTTTTGCTGCTTAAGCATCGTTTTGAACCTGTTTTATATTGTTATTTAATGCTTTACTCTTACTGTTAATCATGCAAGAGAGGCAAAATAATATTTATGTATCTTGTGAATATTGCAAAGGGTTTCGAAATGAAGGTTGAATTAAGTTAGGGATGGGGCTAGTCCATCAGGAGTTATAAGGGTGCTATCTGGAGCCTTTGAGGGGGGCTCAGTAAAGGCATGCTTAACTGCATATATGATGCCATCTGGAGCCTTTAAAGGGCGCCCAGGTGAAGATTGCCATCTGGAGCCTTAAAAGAGGCCCAGGTGAAGGTCATGCTTAGTTACATTTTTATGAACTCAGCCTCATGGTTCTGACTTTGCCCATTAAAACTACTAACATTGCTTCATAATAACAAGTCATAAACATAAACATAATTTTTATGTATCATTTTATTCCATTTTTGGCATATGACAGAATGACATTTATTTTGTAGGGGTTATGATTATCTTTTGATTATAAACTATATTTCCCTGTAATTGTTATCATTTTTGCCTTCCGCTTTGCTTTAAGTATATTTCTAATATCATTTTTATTTAAAATGTGCACTAAGGCATTATTTTTATAATGCCAGATCAGATACAGCCGGAGGCGGTTGATTTAGTTTAAAAGCATGGCGCGGGAAATTTACGAGTTCTAATTGCCCCTTCAAGGGATAATAATTTTTCTGTATAATGAAAGTCATGTAATAAATTTTGGATATTGTTTGCTTTAAATTGAATGAATGTTATTTTTTATACTTGAATGGCTTTGGATGTTTGTTTAACTGTTATTTTACCTAACTGTTAATATGATCTTGCCGAAAGATGCATCCGATATTAGTTTGGTTGTTACCAACCTAATATGAGTTATCACAGGTTTCCAGTTTAAGTATCATACATTTAAATATAAAATGAACTTTTGTTAGTCATTATAACTTGCATTTTCAGTAGGAAACATTCGACTATAAGGAAAACACTATATTCATTGAAAAGTTTAGTGGGGTAAATAATATGAACCATTTATTTTCTATGCTCAATTAAAGTATGTGAGATCTTTTAATGAGTCTCTATTCATAAATTCTTTTTTGCCATCTTATTCTATGCCATAATTTTTAAGTGGTGGCTCAATGCATTCATACTAAAAAGATCACGTGCATCCATACTTTTTTAGATTCACATGCTGTTTTTTGGGGAACTTATAATTTTTTTGGCCCTCAAAAATCTTTCCTTCAGAGAACCCAACATGAAATTCAGAAATTACCTTCCTCATGATAAACTCCTTCAGGAGGGGAAGTTAGCTCCATTTGTTCTTCCCAAGTTTGAAGATCCTGTTGCCACTTCACAGCAACCCTCCCAAAAGCTGGAGGTGTGCGACCAATCCATGAATGTGTTATTTTTCAACATCATGCATGAATCTATATATATATACATATGTTTTTTTTATATTCTATTTTTTTAATATTTACATATGTTCTTTTGGCTTTCCTTATAAGTAGGATCCCTTTGTTAATATTGCCCCAAAGAAGCCATACTGGGATTTGGCGAGAGATGTGCAGAAGAAGCTTGACAAGCTTGAAAGACGGACGCAGAAAGCATTATATGAGCTAATGCGTAAGTAAAATGACTCGGTTATATATGGTTGGATTAACTTTATTAGGAGAGTTTATTTATTTATATTTATATTTTTTGTTTATGCTGCAGTTGAACAAGAAAAGGAGAAAGCAGCCATTCTACTTGAGAACGCTAGAAACGAGGATTGATCAAGTATATTTGGTAGTTTTCTAGTTGTGTGACTAAAACCTTGGGGGGAAATGATGTTACCCAGCATTATTGTAGATTTTAGGCAGATGCTGATTTCTTTATAGTTTTGAATAAATTTTGCACATTTATATATATATATATATATATATATATATATATATATATATTATTCTCATTGCAGCTATTGTTCATTTGAGTGGCTAGGAGTTCTTAATATTTTTGAATATGTGGCACAAATAAGGAAACGAGTAAAACGACATTTGCAGTCAATTTAAGACTTATTAGGAGAACCGACCACATCGACTCTTCAATGGGCTAACTCGGTAAATATGTAACTTGGAAATATAGCTCAATGGGGTTAAAATTCAATTTTAGAGAGAAGTACGAAATTGCTAGCAATGTGTGTTTATCTTGTTGAGTCATATTTCCAAGTTATAATAAATATGATGTGGTAGCCTGTTGATGGGCCGATGTTATTAATATGATGAGTTCACCTAGTAAGTCTTAAACTGAGTGCAAGTTTGTAAAATTCCCAAAGATTTCCCAAAATTCTCTAAAATTTATCTTAAAAGGTTGGTAATTTTTTTCTTGCAAAACTAATTTATGTTTTATTCAAATTAAAATAAGTAATAAATAACAATTTAATTATCCTAAAATCTTGGATTTTACAATCCATGACTTCATTGTTCGGGTTTATCTTCTCCATCCACAGCTTCGCCGCTCGTACACGACTTCACAATTCAAATCCTTCCTCAAGCCTTTCTCGATTTTGAACGAATTTGACGATTTCACTCGATAAATCAATTTCTCGGGTTCTAGCGAAATCGATTTATCGAGTTTGAACGAAATCGATTTCTTGATTTCGAATGGAATAGGTTTTGTTCAAAATCGAGAACGTTCGTTCGAGTGAAATTGATTTCTCGCTTTCGTTCGAAATCCATTTCGCTCGAAATTGAGAAATTGCTTTCTCAGATCAATCGTAATTAAAATTATGGGGGTGATTTTCGCCCGCTTTAGTCAAAAGCATCACACTCATTATAACAACGCTAGCCATCCTCAGTCTAGACTAAATCAAATCATAATTCTTGTTAGATTAGGTGCTAATGCACATTAGGATCTAATCCTAAAATTTGGAATCCATTGAACCCAATTGGATCGATTAGTTATATTGTCAATTTATTTGACTTGTAAATTTATCTAATTTAAATTAATCTTCAAATCAAAATTTTCATTTTTGAATTCATCATACTTAAATTAGTTATGATGTGAATTTTTAAGAATTTTTGAAAGTCGTTTGACATATATTTTTCTTGAGTAATTAGCATAATATTCTTCACTATTGCTAGTTTCAAAAAACTTAATTCCATACCTTTTATTAAACATAATTCTTAAGCTTACATATTTTATGATGTAATTATTAGGATGATACTTAATTTGCTCATTTGTACGCTTTTGTCATGGATTGCATACAAAATTAATGTGTAATTCAATTATAGCTGGCTTTATCTTTGGAGAAGTTTGAGATAAGAGCAATGAGAAAGAATCGTAATTAAAAAGTAACGACATGAATCACAATTTAATAGGCATTATTTTCTCTTTGAGAAAAGTTTTCAACTTTCTTATTCACTGTTTCCTTCCCACCCAATTTGAAGTCTTGGCGTCTCTATTCATCCACTATTGAGGGACCATGGTGCCGACCATCTTCAGTGTAGTGGTGACGCGGTCAACAAAGTCATAGACTAACCATTTAGCACTAACTTTGTTATGGTTTTGTTTTTTTTCATCCCTTCTTTGCTTATTTATTGGAATTTGCCTTAGGAATACTGCCTTAATATTGATAAATGTATATTGCAAAGCTGAAAAAAGGATAAAGCAATTTTGCTCATCATGTGTAACATTATTTCTTCACATTAAAAAGGAGTTTACTCTAAAAGTATTCTATGTTTTTTCTACTTAATGTTCTTTTATTTTTCTCTTATGCCTTTGCAATTGCAAGGTATAGATCCACAGATCATCATATACCCTAATTTTTATTATTTTTTCTCTTATGTTCAATAAGGCATATATCGATATGAAATGGTAAGCTCATAATTAATGTTTATACAACAATGCCATTTGCAAGGTTTTGTTGGCTTTCTCGCAAGTCAATCATTTTAATTAAGACATGTAATATAGTTGATAGGTTCATTTTAGTATGAAGATTGATATTTTATAGATTTAAGTTTTATCCTGTAGAGATTAAAATAGGTATTTGGAGATAGTATTTTTGGTTTCTATTCGCTACATAGTCTGCAAGGTTTTTCCCCTTTAGGTGGGGATTGCGATGTTGTTGCTTGCTAAACCTAATGGCAGTTTAGGTTTAGGTCAACCTGGGCTCAAAAGGATCAGGTTTCGGTTGTTTCTTATAACTTGTTAAGCAAATTATTGTGTTTGGGTTAACCTATTGTAACAACCTAAAATTGTTACTAGGTCGATTAGATTTAAACCTGAATTTAGAAAATTTTGAAGTTTTATCGAATATCAAATGAAGATAATATATATCAAGTTTTGTCAATTTCTGAGCCACGAATTGACTGTAATTTATTTTAGAAATTTTAATATTTGAAAAATTCTATAAAATAAAATGCATTTCTAAATTTGTTAATTTTTGATTGAGCGTGTTCGTCTCATCTTGATTTTTGGTCTAGCTAAGTTAATAAATTTTGGAGTCCAAATGATAGCCCGCAATCTAAAAATTAATAGCAAATCATAGCGGTACGATTTTGATCTAATGGTCCAAAATTAATTAGAATAAATATACAAGGACCTACACAGCAGCAACCCAGAAGAAAACGCAAGCATCAAATCCCTAAAACCCGCTCCTTCTTAGAAACTGAAGTCAGAAGTATCTTTCTTCCTTCGTATTCAGCGCAGGAAAAAATCGCAGATCCTCACTCTTTTCTTCGGAGGAGCTCGCCAAACCTGCGTCTCTACTTCCCAGCGTCGATCCCTCCAGCTCTATCTCTCCCTCTCACATCGAAGTTACCTCGATCTTAACTCTTCTCTGAACCTCCTCCTTAGGCGAAGCCATTCCTTGCTGAGAAGAAGAACATCCGCTGGTCGGCATTCTCCGTTGCTTTCACCCTAAATCAATCAGGAGAAACAGAAGGATTTTTTCTCATTGTAGGTTAATCTTACTCCATTTTTTTTAGGGGCTGTTTGGTTGCAGTTATTTGAGGTAATCTGATGTTATTTAAAACTGTTCATAAGAAAGTAAGTGTTTGGTTTGATGTCATTTGAGTAATGACATCTCAATAATTACGAAAACGCGATTGCATTATGTCATCTGAATGTCGGTCAAAAATCAACCGACATTCAGATAACATCACGCCAATCTATCGTGCGAGATAGGGGAGAGGTAGGGTACTTCGCGCGCGAGGAGATTTGACGCCGAGCCTGCCGTCGCCGCCGTCGCTGCCTTCGCCGCCGCCGCTGCCTTCGCCGAGACGCACGGAAGGGTTGCTTCGTTGCTTTCGCAGAGGTCGCCGAGACGCACGGAAGAGACGCACGGAAGGGGTCGCCGAGCCGAGACAATCTACCGTCTACGGTGAGAGTTGTAAGTTGTTCCTTGGCACCACTGGATCAACAAGTTAGGTTTCGATGATAATCCGGCAAGCAAATTCTTCTGCAGTTGAGTGTTTATTTGTTTCTTTTCTTAAAATATGGAATCCTCTATCTATCGCCAATTATTTGTGCTAAAGATCGCCAATTATTTGTGCTAAAGGAGGAAATAAAACACATCAGCTTTAGTAATTAAACATCTCGCAATTTGAAAAATAACAGAACATGAGAAGAACGAGTGCGAGTCAATTTCAGGCCCAATATGACGAAAACATAGAGTTTGCTGCAGTTAATTTCTCTTCTAAGAAGATTATCCTCTGTTTTATAGCCATTAAACATTGCTTTCCGTAGGACACATTGATATTTAATTTAAAAATCTTTTGTCCAGATGTTTTTGTGACACTAGACGTTCGGTTGATGTGTGTATTCTTCAACCATCCATTGGTGAACAGTAAGGATGGATATGAAGCTGTGCTTCATCAACACAACCATCGTTGGCTTTAAGTGGTGCGGAAGGAAGGCTTGTCGTTGCTAGAGAAGGGAGGCATCGTTGGCTTTAAGCTGTACTTTTATCATATATATATATATATATATATATATATATATATATATATATATATATAGATATATTGGAATGCAACTGAGTACCTAGCCCTCAAATCTTAAAAATAATGATAGTATGTTGTCATCTTTCAAATGTTCTTCTTTTTTTTCTTCACAAATTTTTTTTTATGAAATGAAAGTCTTATTTGGAGGTATTCTTACCTCATGTGTAATATAACATGAATGACATTGAACCAAACAGCATATATCTGAATAACACTGACATCTGTAATTTAAATAACACTGAACCAAACAGCCACTGTTATCTGAATAACATGTTATCTTAATAACTTTTCAAAAAACACTGAACCAAACAGCCCCTTAATGGAATTTCTGTGAATCAGCAAAGCCTTCTTCATGTCTCTCTTATATTGTCATATTAGAATTCATAGTCTTTATTTCGTTCGGCCTCAAAGATGCTGAGATTTTTATAGTATGAAATGTCTTCTTTAAATCTGAATAAATCACTCATTCAAACTGCTATCCACTCAAGTCTCCTTTGTTTTCTAGCTAACCCAGTTAAATGAATGATTTATATAATTTGGAGATGGCTCTTGTTAAAATTTTATCACAAATTAATGTAATAGAATTGAATATTGGTGGCTTTGGCATACTATAAATTTTGCATCTTTGAAAAAGCCGCTGATGTATTCATTATTTGATTTAATGTTTAGTTATTATAAATTAATCAATTGATTCTAGAATGATGCGAAAGTTCTCCGTATAGTTATTGTCACGAGCTGATGATTAAGTGTAATTTGCAAGTATTCTTACTCTAAGTATCTTTGCTCAATCATATATAGATTTTTATTAAAAAATTTGATGATATTAATATAATTTGCTCAATAAGCATGTAGTATTTTAATCTTTATGATTTCGGGCCACTTCTATCTATAAATGAATAGCCAACCTTCATCCTTTAATGCTTATATTTTATGTTATATTAGAAGTTTTAACGCTAATTATATTCATCCCATATTTCTTTATAAAAGCACGCTAACAAGCGATTACCTCTATTTGAAATATATATATTCATATGTTTAGTGAGTCTCATATAACTTTAATTTTCATTCATGCACCTTTAATCTTTGTCAAATTTCAATACTAACAATAAATTGTATATCTGACACCTTAGGAATTAGTCCATTTGTTTTCACTTCTTAGCCAGGGAAAACTATATATACTCCATGGGAACCCGAAGGCTTAAAGGTCGTAAGTCGTTTGCTGTAGAAGCTTTGGAGCTGTGCTGACAGCTTGTACATGCAGTTGATTTACACAGACAATTATCATACGCCTTAAAATTCTGCTGAATCATCTAAGGAGGGGCAATTGCTGCTCTTCATGTGACTAGACATTTGTAGAAAGTGAAATTCAGCTTACCATGCAATTTGGCCATATTAGGAAGCAAAATTTCTATAAAAAAGACAAGCTTAAAGCTGCATAGACCTCTCCCCACCTCTCATGAACTTATTTGAACCCCTCTGGAACCTTTTGTAAGATCCTCTCTTTGGCCATTTTTCAAATCCTCACGTGTCCTAGTCCCAAGCTAAAACTTCTGAAGCCTTTAAATAGCCCAAAGAGTTTATCATTCAGTCTAATTACTTTTAGAACACAATACATTGTATCTTTAATTTCCCAAACATAGTGAAACCTTTTCAAGTACATTGTAGATTGGACTTTATGATCAAACCATTATAAATATTGTAATCTCCATCTATCTATTTTCTTATTTTTTTAATTGTTCACCTGTTCGATTACTTAATTGATTGATGACACACAAACACCTCTTTTGGTATGGTAGGTCCAACTACCGATTAGCAAAGACAAATAAAACTATGAATGATTTGAAAATACTTGTACGACCCCGAAATCGACTTGAAAACACAGTTTTAATAAGTTCTAATATTGCAATAAAATTCAAATAAAAATAATAAAATAAAATAAAATTATTTTTACCACTTCAACTCTTTGCTAGTTCATTGCTTTATGTATGTGTCTAGATCCTTGGTCTTATAAAAGGTGGCAATGTTGCATTAGTTCCTCTCCTACTAAAGAAGCTCTGCTTCGTTGAATTGAATTTGGGATATAACTTTTGAAGCAGTGATTTGCTCACCCATATAGCCTTAAAAGGGAGCTTATTATTCCATCTAATTAGAAACTTGTGTTCTCCAAGTATGCCTATGTTCGCTTCATCAAAATTAAATTTTTTGGTTTCATTTAAGAAAGGTCTTGGAATATTATGCAATGAAAAATTGCTTGATTTAATCATGTTTGCTCATCTGTTTGAGGATGGAAGATGTTCTCATTGCCAGCTTTGTTCCCAGATCCTTGTGTGCTGCTTGCCAGAAATGTGGATTAATACTATCCATATCGGACACTATTGTTTTTGAAATTTCGTGTAATTTGATAATTTCTTTTAAATAATGTTTTGCCAGCTTTTTCATCGTACAAGTTATTCTTATGTGAAGAAAATGGGATGATTTTGTTAATATGTCCATTATCACCCATATGGCATTGGCTCATTTTCTGCTACGGGGAAGTCCTATCACAAAATTCATAGAATTAACTGTCCAATTTCATTATGAGATTTGGAGTGATTGTAAAAGTCTTCCTGGTCTTTGATGCTCCCACTTTAAGAAAACTGCAAAGGAAGCGTTGCACATTCTACAAATCCACTTATATCTCTTTTCAGTTTAGGCCACCAGAATACCTTTTTCATATCTTTGTGCATTTTTGCACTTTTTGGATGCATCGTATAGCCAGAAGTGTGCACTTTTGTAAGCACTTGATTTTACAATTTTGGATTGTTAGAAACCTATTTTCTCAACCCATGATAAAGATACACTCCATGTGTAGATCTTTTCTCTGTCCATCTGCGATGTATTATGTTAACTTGGAATACTCCGCATCATTTAGTTGTGCGCTCTTAATGTGCCTTTCCAAGGTAGGTTCTGCCATCTCTATGTCAATTATTGTATTCAGTTGCGACGTGGAGGCGTGAGTTTTCTCATGACGTGAGTTTTTTCAAAAATTATGCTAGAGCTAAGGCATCCCAAGCGTTCTCATTGGAATTTAATCGGCTGCTACCGCATGCTCCATGGAATTTATCATCGAACAACTATATGCTTCAGGATTGAAGAGAAAATAAAAAAATTTAATGAGCTGGTTTCAAATTCACACTATATTTGAAATCTCAATAGTAATATTTTCATTAAAATTTGAAATATTTGTAAATTATTAAATATATTTTAAGTCTGGAAACTTAGTCTAGGAATCAAGCTTTTACAAAGAAATAACTTGAGGATACTCATATTTCTCAAAATCAATTTGGTAGAGAGTGATTGAATACATGAGGGGATGCTTGTATACCACAAAATCAATTTAGTTATATGCTAGGTAGATCTACTATGTAAGGATAAAGATTTTCATTTTAGTGGATCTAAAATTAGACTATTTGATTGTGTTTATTTTGATAGAAGACATAATTTCAAGGACATTACTATTGAGAATCATGTGATTATGTAGAAGGAGAGGTTCACATACGTTGGTTCAATTGTTCAAAATAATGATGAAATAGAGATCAATATGCTTAATAGAACAATGCAACTGGAAAATGCTACTAAAAATTAATGGAAATTTTAATAGAACAATATCTGACCAGCGATGTTATCTAGGGGTTGAATGTTGGCCAACAAAGAAGAAACTTATTGATAAAAGTAAGTGCTACAAAGATGAGGATGCTAAGATAAATGGATTAGTGTACTTGAAAGTGTAGAATGAGAAATAAGTTAATTTGTAGGCTGGTTGTAGTGGCTCTATTAGTTGATAAGATTAGAGAATGTTGTCTTAGATGGTTTAGGCATATTAAGTGTTGATTTTTTGATTTCCCTTGTTAAAAAAATTGAGTATTTGAATTTTGTCCATATCTAAATAGAAAGAGGAAGACAAAAAAATATGGGAAGAAACAATTAGAAATGATATTTTCTATTTAGAGCTTGGGGAGGAGCTTCTATTGATTTTGCACAATGGAAATTAAGGATTTTTGTAACCAATCTCACTTAGTGGGATTAGGGCTTGATATTGTTGTTGTTGTTATAATATTCATACATATGTAAGATCCTTTGCTTACGCACATTAGAGAGACAATAATAGCTTTTTTAACTTTTTATCTCAACATCTTTTTTGAATGAGGTACTTATGGTTCACACAATTCCAGTTTTACCATTTCTTGTTATTTAGTTTGTTTAACTTAGAGAGGGACTTGTATTTGATTGTGCTGAATGAAAATGTAGTCAATCCCACCTAGTGGGGCTATGCCTTGGTACTATTGTTGTTGTTTTCATGAAATTTATGTGCACTATTCTTATTTAAAGCACATTAGAGGGTCGATAATAGCTTTTTAAACTAATTATCTTAATAGTTTGTATGATTGAGGCACTTATGTTTCACACATGTCCAGTTTTACCTTTTCTTGTTATTATTAGAAAATATGAGATCTTTAAAGAGAGTTTAGTTGAACAAGGATTTCCTACCGCAAATAAGCTTCTAAGTAAGCTTGACAATATGGGTTATGGCAAATTGGAGGCATACAGGAAGCTAAATAAATAAACTCTTGCTTCTTGTGCATGAGAAATTTTTTTTTTTTTTTTTTTTTATGCCATCTCTGCGTTTTCTCAATTTCACATAATATGCATTTGAATTGTTAAAATATTTTGGAGCTTGCCTTTTTTATTTACTTGAACATTTATCTAATTGTACGTAAGCTGTGCCTTTGTATAATATAAAGCGTTATGCTATTTATGTATGTTTCTAGTCACTCGTGTTGAAACTCAGCTTCATAACAAATGCAAGCTAAGGCTGTATACCTCTGCCCTTTTCTATTCACCATATTTGCAAATTTTTCATGAATTGGGGTTTTCTTATGTGTGGAAACATGCTTACCAATTCTGATAGAGCTATACAATGTCGACGTTTTAATGAAGTTTGAATATGATCAATTAAATTCACAAAAACTAGGAATTGAAATTGGAAAAATTAATGAGTTGTTGCAAATTCATACTATAATTAAAATTTCAACAATAATAGATTTGATTAAAATTTACACTATAACAACTTGTTTTCCTACGAGGGCAAAGAAAAGTGAATATTCGATTCTATGCTCACATTGTTTGATTGTGACTTCTTCCACATTGTAAATTATCTTTTTTTTTTTAATTTGTTTGATTTGAGTTGTTAAATTTTGACATGATATGGGAGCATGACAAGAATTGAACTTGAAAATTTTTTCTTAGTTCAACCTGAATAAAATTTTGTTTGGGTTTTGGTCTAGAAAATAGATGTATTTAAAATTCTATTTGGGTCTGGTTAAGGTCAATTAAAATGGCTCCATTACTCAATACATTTCCTTCTTTGAGAAAATCTTCAGCAACTCCCAGTCTCTCATCTCCTTCCCACCGAACTTGTAGTCTCGGTGTCAATTATTATTCATTGTCGAGGCTCAAGACGTCGACTAACCTCGGCGCAACGGCAGCATGGTCAACATTGTTGCAGACCAGCAATTTAGCACTCTATCTTTGTAAAGCCGTGAAGAGATTGATTGAGGCAGCACGCAGTTTTTCTCATCACATATTCCTTTTCTTTCACTCCCATTGTCTGCCTAAAAGTAACTTTTTCTACTCAATATTCTAGTTTTTTCTCTTATTCCTCTACAATTGCAAAGCATAGATCAATAGATCGATGCGTAGCTGTTAATGTTTGATGATTTTTTCTCTCAAGTCTCGGCAAGGGATGGATCACCATGCCCTAATAAATGTAGATACAGCGATGCCATGTTGCCATTTAACTGCTAATCTTTGTTTTTTCTTGGGCTAGCTTATCATTTCTCCTGTTTAGGGGTTTCTCTATAGATTCTTTATTGAGTGCTGCTTTTATAGTGAAACACATAGTTGGCTATGTTTTTTTGTAAAAATTGCTTATGCGTCTGTTCCAAACTTGTGTTTTTTGTAATGAGGAATAAGTGTTTATAACGTTTGTCTGTTCCAAACTCACAGCTCATGTATTGTATTTTCTAGACTTGGTTTGAGGTTTTCCTATTTTCATCTTGTTGTTTTTTTCTCCTCTGGATATCATTCTGTATGCATTTCTATGAAATCGTGAACCGGATATTTTGATTCGCTCAAAATGCTACGTGATTCCCGCTGTATTGCTTTGCCTTTAGTTGTTTACCTTAAAACTATGGTGTGTGATGATTCTATGAATAGAAGTTTATTAAAGGTTTCATTCTTTGAACCCTGCACTTTTGGTAGAAGAGGAAATAATCCCTCTCATAGAAGAATTGAGAAAGAAATAGAGAAGCCACTGTTGATGAAGCTGAGTTACAATCCGCTAAGCTCCAACAGCATTTAATAAATAAAAAAGGTAATCCCATCAACACATGGAACTCTATTTGTCCCCATAGAGCGAATAGCTTCCCTACAATGCAAAATATCATTTACAGCAATTAGCATCCTGGGATATGTTGCCATTGGAATCACGTAGGGTTATGGCAGTTTTTCTATTTCTTTGCGAAGCAAGGTTATGACTGAGCCTCGCACATTTGTTCCAACAGTCTTAATTTCTCTAATAATGGAATTTGTTGCATGTAAAATGCATCTTGGTCAGTGCAGAAAGCGTTGTATTATTCTCAGCCTCTCTTGACATCTCCATGATCAGGAGAACAAACACTAAAAATCTTTGCATATAGTAAAGAAGATGGTGAATGCAATCAAGGGTGTGTATATTTCTTGGTATGCAGCTGTCCTTTTTGTGTTTATTTTTGCCTTGATTTATTCAATGATATGCTAAAAAATTGCTTATTTGCAGCGATGTCCCGATGGCACAGTTCATCATGAATCTGAATGCTTCTCTGCCTGCTTCGCAGAGATTCATAGTGCAAGAGCTTGACAACACCCGCATGTTTGTGCAGCCTCATGTGGCCGAAATGATTAGAAGCAAGATAGCAGAGTTCAGAGATCTCAACACTTATGAGAAGCCTTCTTGAATACTAGATCTTTTATTGTTATTATTATTATTTCTTATAGTAGAACAAATGTGAAGATATTGCTGTAACCTTAAACAAATATTTTGGTATAAATATGTTATTAATATTAATGGTGTGAGTATTATTTTAGATAAATATGAATAATAATGTAGTAGAAGTTTGGAAGCTGGAAGATATAATTGTATCTTTAAAATGCATAATTAATGAAATAATTTTTAATTTTACAAGGTTTCATATATTTTAAATTAGATTTGATGCAAGTACAAAAGAAATTTATTTTATATGATTTAGATAAGAGTAGATTTAAATGATTATGTTGGAAGTGTATTTGAAAGGTTAGGTGTTAAAGGTTATACCAATGCAATTAAAATGAGATTGATTTTAAAAAGTCTCAATTACACTTTCATTAATCATGTAAGCAGTTGCTATTTGGAATGTTTTAAAGAGGATAAAGAGCAAAAAAAATGGTAGGATTGGATCACATTCTTACTGATGTATGAAAATATTTGAGTTCGGAAGAAGTTTCTTGGTTTGTCAAGTTATTTAATCTTAATTTGAAGATAAAATATGGAGATGAGTAGAGAAAAAGTATTATTATACATAATTACAAGAATAAAGGCATTGCTTAATATAGAGGAATCAATGTAATTTGTCATACATTGAAATTTTGGAAGAGAATAATTGATTGAATGCATATTATGAAATAATATTTGTATTTTTCAAAATCAATTGGGTTTATACTAAGTAAAAATGCCATAGAAGTCATACATATATCAAGAGGTTGGATGTGAAAATTTAGAGAAAAGAGAGAAAATCATCCTTTAATTTTTATTGATCTTGAAAAAGTTTATAATAGTGTCAAAATGAGTTCTTAAATATTCTTTGGAGAAAAAATAAATTTGTGTTGCTTATATTAATGTTATTAGATATATGTATATTGGAGCTGTAATATGTGTTCAATTACAAGGTGACTTGTCTAAAGAAGTTTTTATTATTATTCTATTATTTCAAGACTCAACTCTAAATAGAAACCTTTTTGCTTTAATTATGAATTCTTTTATTGGGAACATTCAAGAGGAGATTCATCGATCCATGTGAAAATGACTTCAAACAGAGTCGTTTTTCTTCTTGAAGGCACTTGTAATGACCATATCACGCATGAAGCCTTTTTGTCATTCTTTGATTTCCCCTTTGAGAGAACACCACTCCGCAGAGTTAAAGCCCAAGTAATTGTTTAACAAGTTCAAATCCACTTTCTGTAATTTTTCTCTAGTGAACCAAGTATCTTCAGTGGGTGACATATCTTTCTATCTAATCAAGATTCAGTGTTCTCCAAATGTTCATGTTGTAATTTCATTTGAGATAATAGACTCGATCTCAAGGATTGGTGGGTTTTCAATTCTCCTTGCACTTGGATTAGTTCATGTACTTTCTGGACAATGCACATTTTTTATATGGAATTAGGTCTCGATATTAAGAACATGAATAATGAACATATCAGAAGGCAAGTTCAGAAGGCAAGCATTTAGTCCAAATTTTATAAGGCTAAAAGGTCTGGTCGCTCTTACAAGTGATTTCTTAAATTTGGTTGTGGCATGTATCTTTGGCGAATGTAAGCTAAATCATATCCCCCTTCTTTTAAATCATGATTAGTTCTTATTTTATTAATTTTGGAAGGGTATTTATAATTTGATTGTTCAATTGGAGTCCTTACTTCATTATATAATTTGTGAAAATCTTACGCAAAAGTGAATGATACATCAAAAAAGGCATGTTGAAGATGATCAATCAAATCAACAGGTTTTCTTAAAAGAAGTGCAATTATCTCTACTAAATGAATTGTTTTGTCATGTCCTAAGTGACCAACAATCCCTCATGTATGCAATTCTTGAATAAAAAAATATTCTAAACAAGGTGCGGAGAATACTCAACAATGTTCCTTGAAACAAATATCATTTGACTAAGTGATATGATGAATGGGTAGGAAGGAGTTGTTCTTTAGACTCAGTGTAGTTGAAATGGAAGTCAGTACATGTGGAGTAGTCATTCTTAAGTCTTTTGAATCCCAACATTTGAGAGGTGGAGATGTGACAACTAACATGACATGAGAAAGAGCATCCACAAGTTCGTTCTCAATGCCAGGTTTATGTTTTAGAATGAAAGTAAAGTCCTGAAGGTATTCAATCCATTTGGCATAGCAGTGGTTGAGGTTCTTTTGGGTGTTAATGTATTTTAAGCCATGATGGTTTGTGTGGAGAATGAATTCTTGGTGTAGGATGTAATATTGCCATCGTTTGAGGGTTGGATAATGGCTTATAATTTTTGATCGTAGGCGAAGTAATGTTGCTTGGCATCGTTCATTTTCTTACTAAAGTAAGCAACATAGTGGCCATCTTGTGAAATTACTACTTCTACTCCTATTCTTGAAGCGTTACAAGCTACCTAATAATTTTTGGAGAAATCAGGCAATCTAAGGGGCGACTGTCATAAATCATTTGATTTTAGTGAAAGATTTGTTAGTAGCGGGAGTTCAAACAAACTTGTCACTTTTTAAGGTTTTAGTTATTCGAGCCATGATTGAGATAAAGTTTCTACGTTCATAGCATTCCCTCCATCGATTAGTAACATATAACTTACACCATTGCAAGTCATTGATACACTAAAAATATTTCTTCTATTCCAATTTTCTTCTTCTTCCATTGAAGTGCTAATGCATCTAACAACTCCTAGGTGAGTTTCCTCTGAGTCTAGCTCATCTATCTCAGTTTCTTCTCAATTGTAAGGTCCTTATACTATTATGTCATCTTCTTCCTATATGATGTGAGTGGTTATGATAGATTTGCACTCATGTTTGTGGTGCCCTTTCTTATTTAACTTGTAGTAAACAACTTCTCAAGGGGTTTTCGTTGTTGTGGTTTTTAAAGCCTTAACAAACGTTTATAGGGTGGAAGGCTTGGGAGCTGGTTTTCTAGGTGCTATGGTTTGCGAGAATTTGACTTCGGATGAAGAGGCTTTATTTTGACCTTCAATTGAAAGAGCATCATGGACAACTTCTTCTAAAGTTTGAGGATTATTTAATTCAACTTGGCTTCTAATTTCAGCTCTTTATCATAAGAAAAATATTTTGGCATGTTGCTAATATTAATCTTGACAGTTAGTGCTAGCTAAGAGGTTCTAAAAATGTCGATATATTCGGTGACAGAAAGTGATCATTGTTTAAGGGTGAGGGACATAATGTAAAGTTGTTTATGATGGTACCTAGGGTAATATTTATATTTTATGATTTCTCGCATTTCTTCCTAATACCTTCTTTTCATACTGTGTTTGTCGTATTTTTGCAATAAATTGTTCCAAAAAAATTGTGTCCTACAAATTTTATTCTGGTAAATGTTACTCTTTGTGAATTGCTAAGGTCATGCCATTCAAAAAACTTATTAATTTCAGCCAAACAATCCAATAAATTTATTTGGGTCATGAGATTCATCATAAGTGGGTACTTTGACTTTAAACCTATGGAGTGGACCATGTTCAAGATGTACTCTCAAAATGACTAGTTCTCTTTAAGTGTATGTGCTAATCGATGGTAGTAGTTCAAGCAGTGATTGAGTATATTCCTAGATTTAGAGTCAGAATTACTCGAATCATCACGAGAATGGCGGCACCTAGAGTACATAGGATTGTGTCCATGTTCAATATTTTTAGTCCTAAATGGAATGGAGGAAGCAGACCGATTTTGCCTTCTAGGTGGAGGGTTTATGAAGTATTGGTCAAAACATTGCACAATTCTTCAAATTGTAGTTTCTATGGTTGTGTTGCATTGATTCAGATCTCCTTGATTATTCCCTTCCATAATTAAATATTCTTATTGTACTTACTTTGAAGAAATCACAATTTTAAAGTCCTAAGAAACAAATCTAAGAAAACAAATGATAAATAATAATAATTTTGTGTTTAAACACAGTAACCTTAGAAACTATCATTTTCAGGTGATGAGGGGTGCGTAGAACACTTACGAATTCCAAGCTCTCCTTAGGCAATTTAAGCATTCCTAACAATGTTTAAAACATTTCCAAAATCCCTATAAGTTTCAACATTAATTAACTCTCTAGCCAAAATTAAATTTTTTAAAAATATTTAAAGTGTTTTTCTTGACAGAAATAAAAAAGAATTTTAGGCTCTCAAATTAAGTTTGATGCTCACTTTTAGTGGAACACTCCCTAGGGCATCACTTAAGTGGGCTAGGGTAGGTTGTGGAACAAGTTGCTGGTTTATGTGTGAGGTGGAGTTAATTGTTAGAATAAAAATGACTATAGCAACAAGTAGACTTGCAATCGATATGTAAAACATTCAAATTTAAAGTGAATTCATAAATTCCACAAATAATGAGCAAATTCTTTAAAAAAAACAAGAATGTACCTTCGTGAAAGGTGAGTGTATCTGCAATCACTTTAAAGTGTCGTTGCGTAACCCCGGTTGGTGTTGCTAGTGGAGGCCATAGGCGAGAGCAAGCTCACACGACAGTGAGGCCACGGGCGACAGGCGGGGTCACGCTCGGGGGAGGCTCACAGAAACGAGCGTGTGGGCACATGCTGAAACTTTTAAGGAATTTTGGCTCTGATTCAAAATTTGTTGGCGGTCAGTGCATCAGTGCATTTTTCAAAGTGGCTAGCAAACTGCGATTGAGGAAAATGGCCAAGCGAACGTTTGGAAGAAAAGACATTAGAGCAATGAGCGAAAGTGGATGAGATAAGATTGTGGGGGTTGTACGCACCACGCACGCCTCCGATTGTACACAACCTCGACACCCAAGAATTGTCCACGCCCTTAGGCATTAGTATCATCCACAATGCTAAAAAAACAAGAACTCAGAACACAAAGAGCTTGGAGTAAAATTTCAAAATGCAACTGTAAAATTGTATAAAAATGTACTTCAATAAATTATAAATAAAACTAAATTTTAAAGTATGAAAGTACACAATGATTTCAATTTTTCGGATTTAATAAATTGTAAGGTATAGTCTGTAAGTATTTAGTCTCAATGCTCTGCATGAGTCAAAGATTTTCAATATTAATTGTAAATTATATGATATTTGTTGTTTATTTATTATTTATATAACTTTAATGATTTGGGCTAATCAAATTCTCAATTGACTTTAGACATTAACTGAATATCTTAATCAATTAAAGTATATATATATATATATATATATATATATGTATATATGAATATAGTTTTAAAAATAATGATTTAATTATGATAATGCTTTAGTATGATAATGAAATATCATCATTTCTAACTTATGACAATTATAAAATTTATACACTAAAGTCATCTAAGTTTCCCAATTAAACTCCTATCTTTACTATATAATAAGTCCTATCTTAAGTATGCTACTATATCTTATAACTCTCATTCTATCTAAAAAGGTTTCTAATAGATCAAGTCTAATCTAATTTATAACAAGTTTAAATATACTTCTCTATCAATTTATAATTCTAAGATCTAAGGGGGCTGAACTTCACTCTAGATTTATCAAAGTCTAAATTGATCTAATGTTTAGATCTGAACTTAGTTCTAATAAATGATTATCTCTATGGGTTCCAAGTTCTTTCTTAATAATCAATACTTATTACTACCAAGTTAATTAAAGTCCCTCCTATCAATCTGTGTTTCCCTACATCCCCTAATATCTTTACCACCTCTTATAAGAGGATAGATCATATACTTAATTGATACAGGGTTATCTTACTCAAATCTTATATTTAGATATTTCTCTATTCATAATCTACTCAAATGTTTTAGCATTAACATAACATGATTTAAACTAGTTCCTAAATTATTTAGGGAATTTTTGAGAATCTAATTGAGTTTAAACATAAATTTGATTAAAATTTAATTTTCTAAAGTCCTAAAAGAGATTTTTTTAAATATCAAATTAATGCCAAATTAGTAAATTATTAATCCTCATAGCTCAAGGATTTCAATGACATTTGTTAAAATTAGAGCCCTCTAAGTTCAAATATGTGCTAGTTACTTTAATTAATAATTAAGAAAGTTATTAGTAAATTTAAATATCAAAACTAAATTTAATGTCATAAAAATACTCTACTCATTTTTTGATCATTTTAGTATATAATTTTAATATATTTGGATTTATATTTATCAATTAATTACTTTAATTTATTCATCTTTAATTTTCCTAAAGCTTTGAATTATTAAAATCGGAATATTCCTTAGAATATTTCGCTTAATGACGGATTTACGGGAATGGGCCGAAAATATTCTGCGAATATTTGCGGAATATTCCCTGAATATTCTCCATTGTGTCGTGCGGGTCACGGGCCGACCGGCCCGGCACTGTGCTTCCCTGTAGTGAACGAGAAGTGAGATCAGGGATTTAAAGTTTCGAAGAAACCCAAAATATCTGATATACAAACCATTCTAACATGCAAACAAAATAACAAAATGATCCTACGACCAAGATCTATCCAATAAGTCAAAAATCCCTATGTGAGATAAACTAGATTACCCTAATGTTGTTCGATCAAATGGAGCCCTAGGGTTTTGTGTGGAGGGGAAATTCTCCCACCAATCCATCGTATGGCTCGAGCATGGCACCGATGAGTTCCTTGGGTCAAGGGTGACCCAAGGAACACTAAATTGCGACCTAAATGGGGGTGGTTGGACGGGACGCCACTCGAGCCCGAGCAATGTACACCACTGTATAGGCCCGGAGTTATCGAGTGCCAATCGAGCTCAATCAAACTCTACAATCAGTTCACCATGACTTGGAATATGGAATCGAACAATAATTGATGCAATTATAACTTGAATTAACGGGGAAAGTGGAGTACCCAAGGTCCGTCAATCCACCGGTTTGCCGAGCTCTGTCGTAGAAGTTGAGATGCTCCGAGTCTTCTCAACACTTGCACAAGATGAAATGGGCATGAAGGGAGCTTTGGTTGGGGTTTTGGCAAGGTGAGGGAGCAGGGAAGGACTATCAGCTCGTGTGAGCCAACGATTGTGGCTAAGCTAAAGTAAACGACATAAATCAATTAACCGCGAGACTATCATAAGTCATTGTATTTGGGCACTAATCCAACGCCTGAGATTAGATCGGATCAAATCTCATCCGTCTGATTGAATTCATTAAAACGGTGGGACAACTTGGATCTTACGATCTGGCATCGTGTGTTCATCAAAATGTGGTCCGCCATTGGTAAGGCAATGACTAAGTAGTCGTTATAAATTAAATTAAATTAATAAGTTAATTAATACAAATTATATTAATCAAAATATCTTAACTCAAATAAATTCCAAAAACTTTTAAAAATCCACTTTTAATTAATTAAAAAAATGAAGAACTCAAAATATAATTATATTTTTTTATTAGAGATCAAAATAAATTTTCTGTTTTTCTAATTATTTAAATTGATTAAAATGTTCAATTAATTCAAAAGACTTTCAAATTAACTAAAAATTCCAAGATTTAATCCTAATGATGTTTATAACATAATAGCAAAATTTCAAATATAATTAAACTAATTAATTTGGGTAACAAAACTCACATTGTTAAAGTACTACACTTGAACTCCTTAGATATTTCGAGCAAATTTGTCGAATGCACAGTTTGATATTTTGTATTATTTTAATTATTTGTAAAATTTTTAATTTTTTATTTAAAAAAATGTTTATTATTTTTTTCTAATAAATATTTTTTAAAATTACTAACATTCAACTTATGCTCAAATTATCAACACTTTAAAAATAAAACCAATGAATCCAGCAATACAAACAAACTAGATTATCAAAACGGTCAATGCTTAACAAATCCCAACTCATTTGATTCGTAGCATAATGCCAACATGAATCTAGATTCAGCCAACTTGCTTGAAAACTACGTTCTGCAGATCTAAATACAAAAAATTTCCAAGCATATATTTAAATCTCATTGCATGCAAGAGATGACACTCCCAATCAGTCTTCCTCAATCTCTGATTCTTCATGTTCTCTTCCTTGATCATTTCCCTCATTCCCATCTTCTTCTTTTACCTGTGAATGAAATTAATCGCATTTAATATATAGATTTAATAATTTAACTATTTATTTTCTGAAGAGGAAAATACTTCATTTCCATCATCTTTTTCAGCATGGTCATTTTCTGCCTTAAGCTCTGCAGCTCTATCCACATAAGGCTTCCTTTCCTGTAAACGCTTGTAAATTTAGTATCAAAAAAGGTAAATTCGCAGCCAAGTAAAAGTAGAATTTGTTAGTAAACTGACCTCCTCAGACATAGACTTCCATTTCGCACCCCCTTCTTTTGCAACCTTTTTTGTCAAAAGGAATATTAGATAGAGCTCAATGAATTGTCATTCCAAAACACAAAGATTGATATGATGATGATTGCAAGCATTCATTTTACCAGAGAAACTTTCTTGTTGTCAGGATTTGCTTCTTTGAATTCTTTCCTGAAATCCTCCCTAAATCAAGGGAAAAAATATTCAGGATCAAATGCTTTGAAGAACAGTATTAGAACAAATATAAACAGAATATGCAATGGAAGTATTACATGAAGATGAAGAAGGCGGTTGGTGTACGTTTTCGTTTCATAGAGTCATTGCTTTTTTTCTCCTTCTTGGTCTTCCTTTCCTTCGGAGCGGACGGCGCAGTTCTCTTCCTATAGCCATCAAAATTTCCATTAGAAGATCTACATTTAAAATAGTTGATTAGGAGAAATAGAATATCTAAAGTTGCTCGAGATTTACTTCTCTGGCTTCTTAATCTCGGAAACCTTCTCCACCACTTGAACCTCTGAAATCACATCACAAAAACATGAAAAAAGAAATTGCAGAAAAATTGTGAGCAATGCAAAATGAACATTTTTTTTTAAATAACCTAGATTCATTTTAATCTTTGAATCCATGCCGCAATCATGCATGTCAATAAGTCCAACAGGCACATCCTTTTTGCAAGCTTCGCTGAAATAAAAACATTCGAAAAATGCTATGAAGAAAGTAATAAAAGAAAAACAGTCTGAATAGAAATAAAAGGGGAGAAGTAGTTACCATTTAGTGAAGGCGCTTCCATCCTTTGCCCGCTTCAGCGTAGTCGGCGTTTCCGCCTCCACTCGCTTCCTCTGTTTCGTAGGATTAGAGTTCGAAGAGCCTCCTGCCATGACCAAGAAATCTGAACACTGAAGAGCGGAGAAGAATCGGAAAGGAACACTGAAGAGGATAACGGAGTGGAATATGACTTATAGCGGAGATTGCTCGAAGATTTAGGGTTTCTTTCCTTTATTTCATTTTTCTTTTCTTTTGGCGCGGGAAGTAAAGGGAATTTGCCGGGCGATCCTGCGTGGTTCATTTAGCGGACAAAATTTTGAAATAGGTCACGCCGAACCTGTTTACCCTATATCAAGACCCATGGGTTATGCCAAGCAAAGGAGCAAAGAATCAACACACAATTACAACGATTTAATAAAAGAATATGCATTAAGGAAAGAGATTAAGCCCAGTAAAGTTTTTTTTTTTTTTTTTTTTTTTTTTTGTATATATGTGGCCAATGGAATTTGAACTCATGATCTGAGATAACAAATCCTGGGACTAAGCCAGTAGAGTTAGGTCATAAGGGAGTTGGGATTGGAAGGGAGGATATCTTGAAATCTTAATAAACTCAGAGCTTGAAAAGTATATCAAGGTTTTCATGGGTCATAAGATCTTAAATAGACCTGATTTGAGGGTGTGGAGTTGCATGTAGGGCTTAGACCACCCTATAATGGATCTAGACAATGGAGGTGGAGTGCCAAGACCCATCTTTTTGCTCGAGCAGAATTGGGCCACGCGACAAATAAAAATGCACATAGGAAATCATTTAGAATTTTAGCGGTGAAATCTCCTAGCCAGATAGCAATTGAATGGTGCAGGGAGACTTTTTAAAATGAACATTCGAGTATTTGCTTAAAATTGAGTTTTAAATATAGCTAGCCCTATTTCTGGCTAACCCTATGTGCTAGGGAATGGTCGTCGAGGAAAGAGTTGTTCCTTTGGGTCGGGCCATATTAGTGGCTGGTTTCAATCATATATATTGATTTCTTAACGGTACAGTTCATGATTATGGTAATATTTAATTAATCTTGATTCGCCATATGTTTTAATTCCAAGTTTGATGATTGAGATCGATTATGCGATTGTATACTATGTTTACTATATTGGGCTAATCTATGTTGATGGGTTATGATCTGACGACTTCAATTTCTTTTCTTATTCTCTTATTCATCCTTACTGTCAATTTGGCTTTGATATTCTGGTTGACTAGAATCACTCCATTTTATAAAAGGTTAAGAATCAATTTACTTAAATGTTCAAATCTAAGGAAGTTAAATAAAATTAATACATAATAAATTCTATTTTTTTTTTAAGTTCAAAAATTATAAAATTTCAACAAGATGTATATATAAATTGTTGTATTTAGATATTAAAAATATTTTATTTTATTTTACAAAGTTTAAATCTTCAAAATTTTATTTAAGGTGTTATAATCAAAATGGACTCAAATTTGGACTATATGTCACTCATACATCTAATTTAATAAAATAATCAATTATATTTTATCTTAATTAAGAATTGTTTTAAGATTTTCATTAGTCTAAATTAAGGCTGACATTGTCCTACTTAATTAATTTAACAGCTTTATGTTATTTTAGACTCCCCACATAAAATTGATGTAATCTTTAACATCATTATAATTTTATTTTGCAGAATTACTGTCAAAAAATTAAATTTAATTTAATTTAAATAACAAACTTCAAGTCCCCATAACTTTACAACCACAAATCTAAACATTACAAAGTTATATCTCATTTTCTCAAAAAAATGTAAGGAACATTTTGGTAGCATTAACTTTGGTGTTTGATGAATATTTTAACTAATGACCATTTTAGGCTAATTAAACTTCCATTAAGCCTTAAAATTTGATTAGCTCATAACTTAGTTAATTTAGCTCCAAAGGATATGATCCAATATGCCATTTTATTTTAAAAAAATGCAACAAATACTAATATGTAATAAAATTTTAATTTATGTCATTAAATTTCTTAATTTAATCTAATTATTCTAAAAATAGATTAGTGAATATTAAACTTATTAATTATCCAAAATTCAAATTTTAAATTTATGATAGCTCACAAAATAGAGGAGAACACATTAGCATAATCAAGATAATTTTTCTATAATTAATTTTATTAATCACTCACTAATCATCTATTAATGAGCTTAAATCTTAAATTAAGCTCATTAGCCTTAAAACTTAGCCAATTTGAGTGCTCTTAGTGTATATCTTCATATTAAACTATAAGAAAACATTTGATTTTAACAAAATTTAATTTGGAACTATAATTCTTAAAATCACCTTTTGAACCCCCTTAAGAGAGATATTTTGGTCATTTTGGCCAAATATTAAATTAAGTAAATTTTAATAATTTAAATATGTTCCTTATTTTTTAAATTAGTAACTTAATAATTCAAAATTGATTTAAAAATATTCAACATTTTTCTTATTTTTAAAATCTAAATTACTAAATTTAGTGCTTATAAACCTAAGATTATATTAATAAATAATAAATCATATTAAATCACAAAATATTAAAGTAATAAAATAATTATTTGGCGATCAAATGAATTAATTTGATTGTGTTTTTATCAAAACAGTAAGGTACGTAGATCTATTTATAAATTTTACTTCAGCATACCTAGTGAGCCATTATCATTTGAATATTATTTATGCTTTCTATTATGTTTACTGCTTATTAATTTGCAAAAATATTATCACAAGACATGTAATAAAAAGATGACATGTATTATATTATTATGATGTTTATCTTTGGAGGATGAAAAGCAACACTTAGAATTTGTACATATTGGGCCTGCTGACAGCTCCTAAGATACTAATAAGACCTGGATTCATTCATTGAATAATCCATTTACTCAATGAATGAAATATAACATAATTTTTATCCCAAAACTCTTAAGAAAAAGATTCTATAGTGAAGTGTAGATCCTAAGGAAGCTCATAGTGGATGACTTTGGAAGTTTAGGAATTGATAATAATTAGCACAATCTATTTTTATTTGCTAACTTAATTAACTTAAGAAAGTTGGGATGTGAAATTAGAATTAAGTTAGAAGTTCATTATTTTTACATAAGAATTTATTAATTATAAATGAGGATTATCTAAATTTAACCCAATTAGGTGATTAAGAGCCTAAATTGATTGCAAATTAGTTTTATTACTAATTTTAACATTTTAATTGATATTCTAATGGTTAAGGGCACTTAACCTAAATTTTAAGTAAAATGACTATTTTGCCCCTATTTAAAAGTCTAAAATGCTACTTTTTATTAATGGCTCAAAATTGGAATGTATTAATGCCAAATAATTCATTACTGTATAATATGAAGATATAGAGAATGTACTTCTAAATTGGACATATATTAAGTCCTATGAGTTCAATTTAAGAATTTTAATTTATAAGGACAATTTGATAATTTTATCTAGTAAAGTCTAAGAATTTAGTCATTTTATTGTTGTTTACTGTCTAAAGATTTCATAGAACTTAAATTTGCTAAATTTTGATATTTATTGGTCAAGTTATATCCAAAACAATTTAAGAGTGTAAATATATAAATTAGGAGGTTTATTAGTGGGTCAAAAACTTAACTTTCTTAAATGAGGTCCAAATTTAGCAAATTCAGTGGCTATAGCTTTCCTATATTACATTGAGTACTATAACTAGGAGTACACCTAGATTGGACATCATTTGGTCAAATTATGATCGAATCAAGTTTTAGAGAGATTAGGGAAAATTAGGGTTTATAATTATCAAAGCTTAATTTTTTTTTTCAGTTTACTGTTAATTATGTTTTTTTGATCTAAATAGAATATTAGATGACCTAATTTGAAGTTCAATTGACTAAGTTATGGTCAAATCAATCATTGATTATATTAAGGTTTTGCTTAAGATCATTAAGAATTTAAGTGGTGATTATATGTAACAACCCAAGTTATTACCTTAGTCGATTAGGACTAATTTTAGTCTTAAGACTAATTATAAGTGCTAATTAGGTCAATTGGAGTCAACCTCTAAGACCTAGTCCAAATCAGGAGTCAAATGGATCGAATCCTGATTTCTAGAAATTCAGAAACCCTAGAAAGTGACCTATCTAAATTAACCTCCGATCAAAAAATGAACTCCGCTATTGCATTCATTGACCCCAAATTAACTTGGGGTGAAGTTTTCGTGTCAATCGGAAGTCGTCAAAATTTCGACAAATATTTTAATAATAAAAATACCCCGGAAATCGAGGAATCAAAAAACTCGTCGGATCGAAAATCTGATCTCACCATTGCATTCCTCACACCTCAATTAGCTAGGAAAAACATGTTCAAAATTTCTTTTAAAAAAATATAATTTAATTATTTAGAAGAGAAATTAATTAAATTAAATAAAATAAATTAATATTTTATTATTTATTTAACGCGCCGTCCACTGTTCGCAAACGGCGTCTCCCGCAGTCGTTCGATCGGACGGGCAAATCAGAGCCATCTGATCGGTTCGATCGGACGGCAGCACTCCGTCGTCCTCGTCTTCTCCGCCTCAACGCCACGTGGCGCTCCCCGCCGCCCATCGCGCCCAACCGGCCACCCCCGCACCTCGTCGGCTCCGCCCGAGCGTCCTTAAGGACCCTCCCGTGTGATTGGGCTAGGGTTTGCGTGACGAGCCCTCGTGAGACGCACTCAGATGCTGACTCGAACCCTCGACCCGTCGCAGTCGTCGATCAGGTACCCCTCTACTCTTCTAGTTCCTTGTTCGAAGTCAACGATTATTACTCGTAGACTTATTCCCTGACTTCGATGGAGGATCGATTGGCTCGATCGAGTTGGATCGATGCCGATCGATTGGGATTAGATCTCCCTCCACAGTACATACCGTTAACCCATTCGCACGAACCCTAGCCCACTAAGGTTTGCCCTTTCAAACGACGTCGGCTGCCCCCGAGGTCCGGCCAAGTCTTAGTGGGTAGGTCTCATCAAGACCTACCCTCGGTCGTGCGGGCAAGCGCCATCCGCCACCAGCTTCGCCGCGAAATTCTGTGCCCTAACTCGGGCACTCGAAAGGAAGGAGGAGGCCTCCGGGCCGGGTCGGGCCGTCCCGGGCCCGCCCAAAGACTGCACGCGCCGCGCGCGTGCGAACGCGACGCCCGGAGAGTGGGCCCCGTTGACGCGGTCCGCTGGCAGCGTGGGGCCCGCGTGCTCTGCCGCGGCTCGCCTGGTCGCGCCACGTGGCTCTGGTGGGGCCCGCTGCCCCGTCCGTCGCCCGCAGTGGGGCCCGCCGCTCTGACTCGACCGGTCAGAGCGTGCCGCGTGTCGTCTAGTGGGTCCCGTCGCCCGCAGTGGGGCCCGCCGCTCTGACTCGACCGGTCAGAGCGTGCCGCGTGTCGTCTAGTGGGTCCCGTCGCCATAATTGTTGCAGATTTTAATAATTAATATTAATATTAAGTTAATTATAATTAATTAATGATAAATATGATTAATTAATATTTAACTTAGACTAACAGATAGATTAGTACTAAGTAATGATGAATAGTAAACATATATTAATTAACTAATTAATTAGTTAGTAATATATTATTAATAGTTAAATAATTAGAGTTTAATTAAGATTATCATAATGATTATTAGACAGTAAATTATAATTAATTATTCTTAATTAGATATTTACAAGTAATTAAGACAAATTAAACAGTGATTAGCACTAATTACTTTGATACAGTAAAATATTAATAAATATAATTTAATTAATTAATTAATAATTAAACCTAATTAATCACAGATTAATTAAGGATTAATAATTTCAGAAATTTTATATAAAAACTTTAGGAATGAACAGTAAAATCATTTATTTTGAATAAATGAACAGTAAAATAATTCAAATTGTATTTTTGAATAATAAATCTTAAAAGTTTAATAACTTTTTATAAGATGATCCAAATATAGCCAATATAGGTCTTAAAATACTTAGAAAAATATAAATAATCAAATAACGTAATGTAAAAATTTATTTTGAGATACGTATAACGAGGTAGCATTTTTGGACCTCCTTAGAGCCTCATAACTTTTTATTCGGTTATCGAAACATAGTCAATATAGGTCTTAAAATGCTCAAGAGAGCAGCCCCATCACCGTAGTAGTATTAGTTTTCTTATTTGGATATCAGGATAAAAAGTCAACCATAGAACTTAGAGTTGACTTTAGTGAAAAATGACCATAATGCACTTGGAATTCAAATGACCATAACTTGGTCAAATCAACTCCAAATTCAAAAATTCAAGAAGCTATTTAACCTAGAATTCCAATATCATCAACATACTAAAATAATATTTAGGATATGAATCCTAGGAATTTAAGTAAATGACCAAATTACCCATAGCCTTATTTTAGTCATAACCTGACCGTTTCTCGCCCAATTTAGGCGTACTTACTGTCTATCTTCAAGTTAGACAGTAAGGAATCAATTGGAACTAAGAGAATTCAATTTTGACCCCTAAATCAAAAGTTAACTTTTTAACCCTTAAAGTAAGGAAAAAATGGTCATTTTGCCCTAAGATTAGATTAAGTACCCTTACCTTTTGGATAACATCCCAGAATGCTAAGACCAATATTATAATCATCTTAGTATCAATCAAGTGAGTGAAATCAACCATTAAGTTGGATTCCAATAATTTCTGTTAAGTCTTAAGCACTACACGTTAAGGATCTTTTTTGAGAATAGGAATAGATCATAGATTAAAGTTCATTTATTGGATAAATTGGGTTACTCAATGGGTGAAACCTTAGTTTATTAGTTTATAGACTTTCTTTTATTTTACAACTCATTCTGATTATTTTATCTTTTAACCCTGAATTTAAGATAGGAGATTCATCCTATTAAGTTTGATTACTTAATATGATTTGCCTTAACTAGTAGATCACTTTTTGAATAAAACCTAAAACTTAAGTCTTATCCTTTGGATTATGTGATTGAACCTAATTCTCGTAGTATTTAATCCTGTAACAACCCGAGGCTATTACTAGAGTAATTAATCCCAAATTCAGGAAAATTAAGTCGAATTTAGAACTTCAATTTTAGTCAAATAAAAATTAATAAAAATATCCTCAAATGAAGCGTATTAAGTGAATCTCTACCAAAATTTGAGCGCGATCTGACTCTCGGATCGTTCTAAATAAATTCAGAAAGCTTAAACTTCTGGAGTTGATAATAGATAAAATAAAAGTCGGATTTTAGAAATTTTTGTAGATTTGAGTTAAGCATTATAAGAGGACACTATATTTTAAGTTTCGTGATTTTTCGGGCTTCGAATTAATCGTAGCGAATTTTTAAAAATTTTCACTTAAAAATTAATATAAAATAAAATACTCGTTCAAATTTAATAATTTTTAGACGCTTGCATTCATCTCGTTGAGACGGTCGTTTCGATACCAAATTCGCAATTTTTGGAGTTTATTTAATTGTTCAATCAACACTTATAAATTTCAGCAACTCTTAACCACTCGAACTTGATCGAGTGGCTCTCATCAAAATTGTTTGAGTTTATATATATCACTCCTCATCTAACCTAAATTTCATAAAAACTTAAATCCCTTTTCATTCACAGTTGACGACTCCTCTTTTCTTCAAGTCGCACGAGTCGCTAAGCTCTCCTCCTCTTGGCCGACAACGCCTCTCCTCCTTCCCCTTCTTCTCCACAGCCGGCGCCGAGCACTCCTTCTCCTCTCCACGGCCGAGCAGCTCTCATTTTCTCTTGGCCGAAGTCCTCTATCCGGCCGAGCGCCTCTCCTCGGCGTATGGCTGTGTCGCATCTCGTCCCTCTCGGTCGGAGACCGAGAGGCGTCGGCTAGCTGGCCATCTCTTCTCTCCTTCATCCTGGCCGAACCCTGCATGGCTGAAACTTGCTTTCCCCTCTCCTTGGAAAGCCAATCAGCACCCCATCGATCGATCTTCTCGACACTATGGAGGTATAATTATTTTTGTAAATTTTGATTAATGGTATTTTATTGAAGCATATTTTAGCACATTTTGATTAAGAACAGTAGATAGTTTATGTTATTTTAAGAAACAAATTTATTCATAGGGAAATATTTCAGATATCCAACACATTTTTAACAAGTGAACATTTTTAACTGACTAAGAACAAAGTTAATAGACATTACTTAATGGCCAGTTGTGGTCGCTTGAAATTTTTTTTTCCTCTAAAATTGTTGTGAATCCTCTGCCGATTTAGAGCAGCAATCGGCAAGTTCTTCTTTCAAGTTTGCTGCAGAGTTCATCATATGCTCCATTTAGAAACCAATCTCACTTGAAAAAGAACTGCTAAAGCGATGGAATAAACACTATTTGAATGATAAGTGTAATGTATTTATTATGTGATATATTTTAATATTTTTGATTAGAGTGTTATGTATGTAATATTTAAAAATTAGTTAATTTGTAAATAAATTATAAAGAATTTAGTGTTTGCCATTAAAAAGCTCTAAAATATTAAACTTCAAATGTAAATTAAATATGCGAGCAAATGAGATAATAAGTTTGAAATCTTAACTAACAAGCTAAAACACTATTCATAAATTAAGCTTAATTAAATAATTATTTCTTAAAACTCTATTAATCTTACTTATTAACTAATTTAGAATATGTAATATTGGAAACTGAATTCTTCAGACCCTCAATTATTATTGGCTAAGTTAAAAATTAACTTTTTAAGAAAATAGACGGCAGCAGCCTTCTTCCTGTAGGCCGAACAGCAGCCTTCTTCTTGTCGGCCGAACAACGACCTTCTTCCCTCCATGGCCGAACCATCCTTCTTCCCTCCATGGCCGAGCAGATCTCCATTCAGCCAACAGCAGCCACTTCATCGTTCTTGCCAATATTATGTCGATTGTTGATTTGGTAACTCCCCATACTTATTAATCAATCATGTATTATTTGCGATTAGCTTGTTTATGTCATCATTTATGCTCCAAATAATGTTTGGGTAAATATATTACTTGAAATGCAGTTGTATTGCACAAATAAAGATAATTGCTATTGTATGGAGTAAATTTTACATTGATAAGCATGCATAAGATTCTATACTATAAAACAAGAATTGCTATTGTAAGTAACAACTTGAGCGGCTTGTATGAATAAGATCAAGTTTTTGAAATAGAAGATATTTATTGATTTGTGTTGAGATCTTGTTGTATCCAAAGCGAACAACATTTTTTTTATGGAAGTTTGGCCACTTTTTTTGGCCTTGTTAGATTCTCTTTTAGCTTAACTTAGCTTCTTAGCTTAAACTTCAATAAGTTTTTGTTTACGGATTAGTTTAACTCAGTTTAAGCTTACTTAAATTTGAACCAAATAATTTTGAACTTTAATAAAATTAAATTAAGTTAACATATTTGTGATATTCTTTATTATTTAATACTTGAATATAGCAACATTTTTATCATATAAGTAATTATAATATTTGTTTGTTTAGAATTACTTTGTTAATTAGGATATTTAATTTGTACGGGGGGCCTCACAATGTATCTCATGTGTTTGCTTTATAAAAAGGGAGGTTGATCAAAGTAGTTCTTAAAAGTTTGGCAAAGAAAAAGATTATAATAATATATACTTATATGAATCATCGAGATTATTATTTATGACAATTTATCAATAAATCTTTTCACACCATTTGTAAATAAATTATTGATGTTGTCTTACGTTGAGCCTTCTTAGCGTGTCTTTTTAATAGTTAAATGGATTGCAATGGATTCGTTTTACGCATGAATTATCTATAATATAAACTCACAAGTACTTCTTAAAACCCTACTTATGCATGAAGTATTCGCGTTCTAAGCTGCTCAATATTATTTTATACAACATGTGAGTGCTAAAGATATATATCAAATTCATTTCTAAAATTGAAGATTAGTACTAATAAATATAATGCATCTATAGATTTGTCTTTGGAATTGTCTTTTACTATTCTAAGTAATATTAATCAAGGACATGATTAAATATATTTATAAATGTTACAGTGATCTTTTGATGTTAATTACAATATGTCAACGATATTATAGTAAATACGCAATAAGTTTCATAAATTAAAAGCAAAGGGGCAGCCTCATTAATAAGAGCACTTTGAGTTTAAGAGGAGTAAAAAGGATGATTAATGCCATTTAAGCTTTAAGGAACTAACTTACTAAAAACAAATTACAGGGATTATGCGTTTGACATCTCATTTCAATCAACCATCGAGCTTCGTGATCGAATTGCCTTAAAGGTACATTATGTACTTAGAACTTTATTGAGTTTTGTGTTCTCTTAATTATGTTATTTTCTTAAGCTCTATGTACAGTGCATACACCACTTGCATAGATCTTAGCAACATTAGGATTTGTTTGTTATTTGGAAACCATGACATTAGGGAATAGAAATTCTTGCTAACTAAGTAGTAATCATCACCTTAGTTAAAAATTGTAAATTATGTGGACATGAATTAGAACATAGAGTCAAACTAAGGTACTTCTTTAGGAACTTCACTTCACCTTAGGCTCTTTCCTTAAGATTAAGATTAGATACTAGGTTATATTTCATTCATTGAATAAGTGAGTTATTCAATGAATGAAACTTTAGTTTTATTTGTTTCTAAATTTTTTTTTCATAGTTTTATTTTGATTATTTTATCTTTCAATTTTAGATTAAGAATAGAGACCCATTCTATTAAGCTTAATTTTTACTTAATAGAATATACCTTGATCATCAATTCACTTGTAAATTGAATCATATATCTTAAGCTTACCTTTGGATTATGTGATTGTACCAAAATTTGTGGTGTTTAATTCATAATCCATAGCTTAGTAGATCTTGATTGGATCTTAGCTTAGAATATCTCAATTCATCAATTAGGATGTGATGACTTATTATTTAACTTATAGTCAATTTTGATTGAACTAAATTGGAACCTAATTAGTTCTGATTGTTTTCAACTCATAAGGCTGTGCTTCTAAGTTGTACAACTTAGAATAGTTAGAATGGGTAAATTAAAAAACAAATGATATCACCATATTAGTAGAGTCTCTTGCTTATTTTGATACTTTGTGCTACGCACTCCTTGTATATTTGAGCTTACTTCCTTGGACATTTCATATAAGAGAACTTTGTGCATGAAAATAAAAACTTAGAATAATAGGATAATAGTTGCCTTTGGGTCCAGTTTATGGTGATTATGGTGCACATTTGCCCCGATGAACAGGGGTAAGGTGAGATCAGGATGCCTAACATTCTCATTGAGGAGAGTGTGTTAGGCTTGGGACCCGTATAGTCTTGCAGACGTGCTTGACTCCTCAGTTGTTTCTAAAAGTTGTCCATAGAAACAAAAGTAAAATAACTAAAATATGTTGCATAGTATTGCCTGCCTCTTCAGTCACACAGTATATTCAGTTGTGTTTATGGGAACAGATTAATATATATATATATATATATATATATATATATATATATGGGCCAATTTGGCCAAGTCTTCTGATATGACAGTCAGTATACAAAGATTTATGTACAGCTTGATATTTGGCTATGTTTCAGTATTATTTATTCAGTCAGCTATTTTTTTTGTTCAGCTTATATACAGTAGGATATTAGAATTTTGCTGCTATTATACGTACACTGTCGAGTTTACTTATTTAATCTGCATATATCATATGATCATCAGCATGTTTAGGATTAGATTTTACTTTCAGTACTCTTACTTATTGCACTATTTATATGTATATGCTCATTCCTTGCTTAGTTGTTGAGGTATATTTTTGCCTCATTTATTGTTTAGTTATAAATATTATATTTGTAACTATCCATATTTCTTGTCACGCTTACTGCTCCTACTGCTTAGTTATTTTTTTATTGTGTTTAAGTTAAAATGGTGACATTAATAACACATGCAAAATATTTAGCTTAAATTGTATTTAGCATTTTTAAAGTCTAACCAAATTTTCTTTTTTTTTGCTATGCCTTGTCATATATGTACATATGGCAGATTAGGAGTATAGGTTAGATCCAGCGCTTGAGGATTTAGCTGCTAGTAGGTTAAAGTAAAGTGCAGCTCCTTGAAGGATATATGTTTCCACTTTCTTGACCTATATTTATTAAAAGTGTAATAACTATGTTTTCTTATTCTTACTGTTCTGTATTTAATGTATTGTATGTGAATGAATTAATGTGGACTGTGTTTGGATGCTTCCTTTCTACCTATTTTGCACTGCTATACTATATGTATATTTCTATTAAGTTTTGCTCAGCTCTTGATTAGTATCACGGATATGTTATTAGTGTAATGTCTGTGGTACTAGTGACGACCACCTCTTAACACTTATTTGATTAAGGGGTGGCTGCCACAAATCCATAATCTATAAGCTCAGAAGATCTTGATCAGATCTTAGTTAGAACGTCTAAATTCATAAAACTAGGACATATGATTTATTGATTTAACTCGTAGTCATCTATCTAATTGAACTAGGTTAGAACCTGATTAGTTCTAATCCTTTTTAACTTATAAGGACGAGTTTCTGAGTTACACTCGATAGTAGGAAAATGGTGATCCTGAACTTGTGTAACTTATAATAGTTAGAATGGTTAAGTAGAGAATAAATAATATCACCATATTTAGTAGAGTCTCTTTCTTCTATTTGATATTTTGTTGCTACGCATTTCTTATACTTTTTGTGCTATATCTTCTTGAGCATATCATATAAGACTGTTGATACATAAATAAAATATTAGGAAAATATGGAGACTCCTTAGATTCCTTGTGAAAATATTAAAGTGATTAATGAAAAGATGATAATTATATGAGCTGCATCTCAGATACTTCCTTATTTCCTAGCCTTCTTATGTTGCTAGGGGAAGGACCTGTTTTATTGTGTGCCTAGTTTACTAGCCTTCTTATGTCGCTAGGGGTACACCGTTGGTGCCTTAGCCATACTGGTGTTAAGGTTGCCTTGTATGCTTAGTTTACTAGCCTCCTTATATCGCTAGGGGCATACAGTTGGTGCCTTAACCGTACTGGTGCTAAGACCCTTCGCTTGCTTTGTGTGCTTATTTGCCTAGCCTCTTTATGTCGCTAGGGGTACACAGTTTTATGACTTAGCCGTGATGGTGCTAAGCTTCTTTGATATTCGATGGGCTAGATTAGCTCTTCTCTGTATGGCAGTCGATGTACGGAGGTTTATATGCAGTTGTCTCATTTCGTTTACTTTTCAGCCTTCTTATTCAGTCAGCTATTTCCTTGTACTGCTTTTTATATATATTTAGGATGTTAGAATTTTGTTGCTATTTATATGTACCACTGCTGAGTTCTTTTCTTTAATTGGCATTTTTTTTTATCACCAGCATATTTAGGATGTAGCATTTTTCTTACTGCACTTATTTATTTATGTATATTTATATGCCTTACCTTGTTTAGCTCGCATATGAGGCATATCTTAGCCTCTCCTTTGCTTAAGTTATAAATGATGGTTTATAGCTTTCTCTTTTCTCTTGTATTGCCTACTGCTCCTTTATATATATATATACGTGTTGTGGAGTATATCCTAATCTAATGATAAGTGAGGGGTTAGCCAGAGTGACATCCCACCCTTAACCTAATCATTTGGCGGATTAAGGGTGCGGGGCACCACATTATAAGGCAAATAAATTTGTTAAGTGTCCAAATAAAAGTATAAGGTTTTTAAGACAAATCATATATATAAACATTACATTAATTAAAACAAGGAGTAATCAAGGCTAAACACTTTACTAATTACCATTTAGCATAAAATATCCAATTAAATTTTTAGAAGATTTATAACATACTATTTAGGATAAATTATAGATTTTCATATTCAAAATCACCATCAAATTCACATAATGCTTGATTTTACTAAATACATGTTTGATTTTGATTTATTTTGGCCCCAATAGGATTCTAGGGTTATTAAAATACAAAAAATATGAAATTTAGGCCATTCCAAATAATTTTGGGCAATTCCGGACAGTTTTGAGTTCTAGTCATTAAAATATTTGGAATTTTTCAAACATTTTCTTCATATCCCGATTATTTTGTTATTTTATTTAATTAAGAAAAATGTGTTAATTATTTTGACATCGGATTAAGAATTTAACTTTGCCATTGTGCTCATCATCCCAAAATTAGCTAAGGGTGATGTTTTGAAAATTTTAGAAGCCATCAGATTTTCTTGAATATTTTAATATATTTTAATACCCCAAAAATTAAGATAATTAAATTGATTTCAAAACTAAAATCTAACTTCACCGTTGTGTTCCTCACCCTCAAATTTATTAGGAATGAAATTTTAAGATTTTTTGGAGCTCATTTAAATAACATAATTCTAATTATTAAAATAATTAAGTATTAAAATAAATAATGGGGCCTAGCACCTAATTAAAACAACCTCATATCCTTATCCAAGCCGATACCCTCTCCTTCTTTATCTACACTTAAATAGAAGCAATTGTTTTCTTACATGTTGTTAGAAAATCTCAAAGAGCTAAGGCAAATCCATTTTAATCTTAGGTGTTCTCCATTATTAAAACTTCTTCTTCTTCCTCCCGTCACTCGATCGAAGGTACCCCTCTATCTCTGGATTATTTTCATTTACTTTTCAATTAACTATTAAGACCTTTGCATGTCTCTATTAAGCCACCATCATGCTTAATCAAGCTTCACAAATTCGTGTCAATTGGCAAAGATGAACAGTAAAATCAATATATTTTTTATATACCCATTACTAGGGTATCATGTTTTGCAGTGTTAATGTGCTCCAATCATGTTGATTTTAGTACTATTAGAAAGGTCTCAAAGAGAGCTTTCTATCGGTATATGGTACGCCTCGTGAGTATATCATAGGTGTTGTTACCCTGTTTAAATTCTCAGTTTAATTAGGCATTAGTTCTAATCCCATTTTATTTAGAACATCAATTTAAGCTAACCCTAAAATTTTGAGGTCAATTGAATATCTCTAAGTCAATTTAGTCTTTTGATTAGTCTAGATGCTTTAAGCTAGACATAAACTATGTTGATCTTAGAATTAAAATCTGATTGTATTTTTAAAATTCTCACTCTCAAATTAGCTAAGGTTGAAAGTTTGATAAAATTTGGAGATCATTTAGACCATAATTCAATTTAAATTAAAATGGTCTAATTGCATTTTAGGGTTTCCAATAATTTAGATTTACAAATATACCCATTTACCCGATTAAATGGTCGGGATCCGCTGTGCGGATCACGGGCGATCCACTGTGGAGCCTGGGTCGCGCGATAGCGGTGCTCCCGCTAATCTTACCGTCGCGCCTTTAGATCCCACGACTGGGATTTAATCCCGCGGGATCAAAGATCCATCGTTGGATCTATTCAATGGATCCCACGACTCGGATCATTTCGAATCCAGCGTTAGGATCCGAATCATCAAAAATATTATGCGGTTCTGATCGATAAATCAGATGACCAATAGTGTACCCACACTGTTGATCTTTGTCTACAACTCGCCCGCGTCCTATAGGGAGAGTTCAGGTGATTCTCGGTAGCCTGTCATGTCCCCTGTAACAACCTAGGTTGTTACTTTGCTCAATTAAGACTAATCTAAGTCTTAATTAAGGTTCTAAGTCACTAATCAAGTGATTTGAAATTCATCTCTGAAACCTAGGTTAAACCAAGAAGTCAACAAAGTCAAAATAAGAATTCTGGAAAATCCCAAAACCTGGAAATTTGACTTTTTATCTAGACCTCAAATTGAAAATTTGACTTCATCATTGCGTTCAGAACACCCAAATTAGCTAGGGGTGAGATTTTGGAGGCATTTGGAAGTCGTTGATTTTTCGTCGAATATTTTAATATTATTTAAATACCCTAAATAATCAAATAATTAAATACTCGTCGAAACAAAAATCCGAGTGCGCCGTTGCATTCCTCACCCTTCAATTAGCTAAGGGTGAATTATTGGAAATTTTTGGGATTTATTTAATAGGTTAAATTTAATTAATTAAAACTGAATAATTTAATTTAAATATTATTGTTTAATTTTAGCAGTTAACGGCGCCGTCCATTAATAGCTAACGCCGTCGCCTAAATCTAATTCCGAGCGTCCTTGATCTCTGCACTGGATCGATTCGAGCGAAATCGAGAAGTGGAATCGATCAGAAGCTTTAACCTAAGGCTGGAACGGTGGGATCGACGCGTGGAGCGATGGAGAGGCGCCGGGCGTCGTCGTCCCCGCGTATGCTACGCGTGTCGCGGACGACGATGCCCGGCGCCTCTCCATCGCTCCACGCGTCGATCCCACCGTTCCAGCCTTAGGTTAAAGCTTCTGATCGATTCCACTTCTCGATTTCGCTCGAATCGATCCAGTGCAGAGATCAAGGACGCTCGGTGTGATCCAGTTAGTCGTCAGCCGTCGAACTAGGTACTCTTCAATTCTCTTTAATCTTAGTTGCAATTTCAATCACATAATTTCGAATCTGTATTTCAATGCATGGATTGGAGTTTGAGCGGTTGCGATCATGCTTGGAAGGCGTAGATCGAGCTAGATTCATTCTTTATCCATAGTTCTTACCGTTAGAGGTGCGGGTTAGCCGTGAATAGGGTTGTCTAGGGTTAGGAATTTTGATCAGCTCAGATCATCTTAGGACTCAATTCAACCATTTATTAGAAGATCTCATCCAGACCTTTCGAATGAGGTATGATTCGACCTCCGGCGACGGCAGGTTCGCCGCCGTTTTGGATGCCCTAAGTCGCCGTTGCAGAATTTCTTTTTCGCGCAGAGACGAAGATATTTCGGGCCGGTCGGGTCGGCCCGGGCCCGGCCCGTGGCCCGAGTCCGCGGCGCTTTAGCTGCCGCTGCGGGACCCACTGCGTGGCGCGGAGCCAGCCGCGGAGCGACGCGTGGCCTGCGCGTCAGCGGTCTGACTCGTGGGGCCCGCCGCATTCTGCCCAGCCAGTGAGGCTCTGCCACGTGTCCTGCACTTAATTAATAAAATCAAACATATATAATATTATAGCAGATATATTAAATAATTAAAATCGTATATAATTATATATATAAATATAACAGATATATTAATTTAATTAAATCAGTAATTATTAATTAGATTAATACCAAACTTCAAACCTTAATAACTCCTAAAATATGCATCCAAAATATACAAATAAATATATTAAATTAATCAAAAAAATATGAGGAATTTATTGATGCCAAAAATTTTGCTGTAGGATCAATATTTTGCAAAGTGATTTTCAATGATTAATTTAATTTAAATTAAACGTCACAAAACTTATTTTAGCTCATAGCTTTGTACCCAATGATCCAAACATATTGGATATGGGTCTTAAAGTAATCAGAAAACCCTAAGGATCATTTTAGTAGGGTTAACTTGACTGTTTGGATTAGTTTGAGCCTAATCACATTTAAGTCCTAACCCTAATTACCCTAATTAGACCTAGAACTTCAATTGACTATAACTTAGTTAATTGAGCTCCAAATTTAATGATCCAAAGGTCCATTTAGATCAGAAGATCTTAATTAACAGTAATCTACAAAAATATTTTAGATCCAACGGTTAGATTTGCTAATCTCCCTTAATTGCTCTAAATCTTGATTAGTGAATATTAGCAAATCTAATAATCCAAATTGAGTGATTCAAATTTCAGAGGACTCCTAAAAACATTTAGAATCAATCTATAAGGTTGGATTAGTGTTTGAGTACTTAATTTTGTTAAACACTCACTAATCACCCTAAACCCTAATTAGGTCTTAACTTAGTCAAATTAGGTCCAAATTGAGTCTACCACATGTCATTATAATCAGTGTGCTATTTGTAATTCATAGCCACTAATTTTGCTTAATTTGGACACTAATTGGCAAAGTTAGAATTTTTGACCTATAATTAAGAATTCCTTAATTAACCCTTAAACCCTAGATCTTATTGGCCATAACTTGGCCAATATTTATCAGATTTTAGCAAATTTAGTGTCTATGGAGAGCTTAGGCAGTAAAGAACAATAATCTAAAAGAAAATTTAGCTTTCACTTAGCCAAATTTCTAAATTGCCCTTATGAGTCAAATTCACTAATTTGATCTCATATAGCTTAATAATCACCCAAAATTAACTTAATTGTTGTCTAATCTTATATTAGACAGTAAGAATCACTTTCCAAAAGAAAATTTCAGAATTTAAGCCCAGATCAAAATTTGATCTTTTGAACTCTTAAGTAGGGGCAAAATGGTCATTTTGCCCAAATTTAGGGTTTAGCCTTTAAAAGCCCTAATTTCAGTTTCTAAACATTAAAATCAGTAAATGGAATGATTTAGAACTGAAATTAATCGAATTTAAGTCTAAATTAGGTTTTGTTTAAAATCTCAAAATATACTCTTTAAGAAAATTCCTAAGTCTTAAGAAAAGTTCTCTTTCCTTAATTATTCTTAGATCCATTCTTAGGTCTTATAACATTAGTTAGGATGTGTGTCTAGAGAGATACTCTTGGTAATTAAGAGCCTTATTTCCTAAGATTAGGAATAGATCTTAAGTTAGAATTCATCTATTGAGTAAATTGGGTTACTCAATTAGGTGAAACCTTGAGTTTTCTAGTTTATAGATTTTTCTTAGTTTATTTAATGATTATTTGATCTTTAAACTTTAGAACTAAGAATAGAGATCTATCCTAATGAATTTGATTTATCATTAGGATTTGCCTTAACCTAATTTGTGAGATTTGGGTTCTAAACTTAGATCCTTAGATTAAACCTTTAGATTAAGTGATTAGACCCCATCATCTGGAGTCAAATTCTTAATCTATTTCATCTTGATTTGGCTAATCAAGATGAGGTTGGGATGAATTAAATTACAAAAAACTAGGTCGTTGATTTAATCATTTTTAACTAAATAGTCGTCTTTTGATTTAAATTATAATTAGGACTTGGCCAGTCCTAATTATCTTCAATAAGTAGGATTCGTGATTCTAAGTTACAGAATGTGTAAGAATTGATAATTCTGAAACTTATGTAACTTAGAGTAGATAGAACGAATAAAGTAGATAGCATCAGATATCACCTGAGTTTTAGATAGAGTTTCTTGCACTTTGACTTTGATGCTTCGCATTCCTTGATTTTGAGCCTTATACCTTGAACATGTATTATGTACATAAGATATTTTGATAAATATCTTATGTTTATTTGGAACATTATTTATAAATAATATTATAATCGTTTCACAAGTGGTTTGTAAGGTGTAGCTTGATTAGTATACCTCTTCGATCAACTCGTTCGGGGTCGGCTTCTTGTAGGGGGTTTCAGTCCGATAGTCTATGCTATGCCTAGTCCATGGGATATGATGGATAGACTCTTGCCCTACTGACTATAGAGTCAGGATTTTGATATGGTTATACTAATTCAAGTACACTTACATTCAATTCTGTCTTGGCTCATTAGGCTAAGTTTCAGTGATGATTAGTTCAGAATTTCTTAGCTCATCAGGCTAAGAATTACTGAGTTTGTGTTCAGTTCAGATGACTTATATAGTTACAGTAATTTCAGTTTGCAGTTACTGTTTTACTAGTATATTCTGCATTTCAGCACTGTTTTACTTACAGCTTTCCTGCTCGTATTTTTATATAGAATGCTAGTTTTACTATTTTCATATGCTCACATAGGATGTTACTGTTTTAAGTTTTTATACTGTTTAAATTTCATATGTCACTTAGCATAATCCGTTTGATCATATGCATATTTAGGTTGTATTTTCTTACAGTTTTACTTTTCTTTTACTTACCTGTTTGTGTTGCAGTTGCTTGGAGGAGGTATGAATTACTTCCTATTTATTTAGTTATAAATTATAGTTTATAACTTATTACTGTTCTTTTGTACGCTTTTCTGCACCTATTATGCTTAGTTCGGTTTTTATGGTGATATCTTCTTAATTTAAATAAAAATTTCTGCCATAAAATGTACTTAGACATATTGTCTAACCAGTTTTTCTTTTGTTGGCTGGGGCCCTACCATTATGAAACTGATAATGGTAGGTTCTGAGTTTGTTGGTTTAGCAGATCCAGTGGAGAGTTTGCCATTGAAGGAGGAGCCTGTTCTTGAAGATCTGTAGCTTTAGTTTTTCTTCCAGTGAGATTGAGAGTTTTCTTTCAGTACTTTTAATCTCATTAAATGTTGTAATAATACAGGATTATATTTCTTTTTTAGTACTTTACTTATTTTGTATTGTTGTATTTATACTGTATTGGATGAATGTTATGTTTTATGCTTCCGCACTCTGTGTTCATGTATGATCATTTAGTGATAGTATTTCTGGATTGAATGGCAAAGTCCTTATTTAAATTGGATTAGGAAGTGTGTCTAATCCAACCTTAAGTGGGGACCTTGTCATTTGGTGACCCCTCTACCGTAATCATGTTAACTTAAGGGTTAACAGGACCTCGGCGGGGCAGGGCCGCCACAGTTGGTATCAGAGAATTCCATAAGGTGTCAGATTGGAATTCATTCCTTTCTACCTAATGGACTGTTCTTCTGCCATTTGATCACTAAATGAATACTTGAATTGACATCCATCACATTATGAGTATAACTCAGAATAAGTTAAGTTATTAGATAACCATAAAAGATGATAATTATCAAAATATATATATATATATATATGCTCAACAAATCTAAGTAGAATGTTATAATAATAGGAATATAAGATCATCTAGAAATGGCATTCATGGCTTACCTAAAGGAGTTCGAGACTATTTGGAAATATGAACATAAATTAGGAAAGAAGCAAGGAAGAGTGATTGAAGGAATATCAGAATAAGGATCGCAAGTGATAAACAAATTACTGAAAGAAGGCGTCTATAGAGGCCTTGATTTTCCAATACTAGCAAGGGAATGGCTTGCGAGAGTTGACCACATATTTGGTGTTATGGAATGGCTTAGTCACATCAGATTAGAAGTGGTGCTATGTCTTTTGCGTATGCAAGCAAAAGAATGGTGGATTATGATATACGAAGAACTGTTTCGTAAAGCACAAGAGGAGCATCGTGAAGTGATTTATGAAGACTTTCGTAGAGCATTTTTCATTAAATATATAGGATGGGAATAGTTTTATAAGTCTATGATGATGTATTTTGTTATTTCAATAAAAGTTTAAATAAATGAGAAAAGCAATAGTTATATTATAATAAAGAACTCAAGATAGTTGTTTTGATTTCAGGAAAATGAATCCTGCTACTTCTCCCAATAATACTCCACTCAATCCTCAACCATCCGCAAGCAATGCTCCAAATAATACCGTGGCTGCTTCCAATACTGTTGATGAAATAACTTCTTTGAGAAATATGGTTACTGTAATGCTAGAGAATCAAAATCAGCAGGCTCTAGCTATTCAAAAGTTAGTATATATAATACCTACTTCTAATGCCAGCACCTCTTCAGCTTCCCCCGCTTTTCAAGTTCCCAATACGTATCGGCAGTCTGCAGATGGGATACTTCACAGTTTCCTAAGATTAAGACCGCCAACCTTTGAAGGATCTGAATCCCCGATGGATACCTTAGCATGGCTGAAAACTATAGAGAAAAATATCACTAGTCTTGGTTGTTCAAGCAACCAATCTGTAAGACTAGCTACTCATCTTTTGCAAGGAGAGGCAGAACATTGGTGGGAACAAGAAAGGAACACACGTTTTGAAGAATTTGAATTAGACGAAATAGAATGGAGCTGGTTTGTCCAAGCCTTCAAAGAATCATTTATTCCACCCTCCACCAAGAACATCATTGGTGAATCTTTATTAAGGTTAACCCAAGGAAGTCGATCAGTGGCGGAATATACTTCAAAATTTCGAAAGCTCATCCGATTTTCATCTCATTTGGTTCCTACTGAAGAAGATAGATATTTCAGATACGAGAATGGACTCCGAGAGTCTATCAAAGATCATGTAATTCCTTTACAACATACCAAATTCGAGAAGCTAATTGAGACAGCTCGGGTAGTAGAGCATCATCAAAATATTAAAGATTTGAAAAGAAAGGCTTTTAATATGAATAAATACCCTCAGAACTTCAAGCAATAACGAACAAACTAAGGAAAGGTATATCAAATGGAAACCACTGAAACATCAAGCCAAAATGCTGTATGTAATAGGCCACATCCTTATGGGAAATGTTATCATTTTGGCAGAGTGTGTTTTACCTGTGGAAGACCGGGTCATGCATATCGGGATTGCCAAGCAAATAAGACAATTGACGGAGCAACTATTGAACGGAATTGTGCGAACAAAATATTATGTGCCACTCCTATCAATTTCAGAGAACCTCAGAAAACTCTTATGCCACCTCCTGTTCAAGAGCGAACCATTACAAAGGTTCCATATGTAGCAAAGCCTTCAAATCCAAATCAGTCAACAGCACAAATATCTGACAGCAGACCTGCTGGAAAGGCAAGAGTGTATAATCTCACTCCTGTAGAAGTAGCAGAAGACAATAATGTAGTTTCAGGTACAAATCGCAACTTTTGCTTTTCTTACAGAATTAGAATTTCCTAAAGTCTATACTTTTATTATTAGGCACCTTATACTTTAAGGATGAGCCCTGCTGTATATTGTTTGATACTAGGGCTAGTCATTCATTCATCTCTGAAAATTTTACTAAGAGATTAGGACTATCATATTACAAACTTGCGAAGATCTTGAGTGTTGGACTTCCATCTGGAGCCTAACTAAGTGCGAACAAATTCTGCGATATTCAAATACCAATTAATAACCATACCTTCCAAGCCAAGTTAGTTGTGCTACCTATAGTAAATTTTGATATCATATTAGGCATGAATTGGCTTAGTATGCATAGCGCTACCATAAATTATCAAAAGAAGAAGGTTGTGTTGCAAACTCCAGGAGCTTCAACAACATTTATTGGGAAGATCAGCACTAGTAGCTCCTTGATCAATGCAATTCAAGCAGAGAAAATGGTGTGCAAAGGTTATAGTTGTATTCTGATGGTAATGATGGGCAATAGCAAAGAAGTAGCCCCAATCTCTAAAATAAAAGTTGTTAGAGATTTTGAAGATGTTTTCCCTAAAGATCTGCCTGGTTTACCTCCAACCAGAGAAGTAGAGTTTGAAATAAATATAGTTCCAAGAACTCAACCTCTATCAAAAGCACCATATAGAATGGCCCCAAAAGAATTACAAGAGTTAAATGAACAATTACAAGAACTGCTAAATAAGGGGTTTATTAAACCAAGTATGTCCCCATGGGGAGCCCCGGTACTATTTATTAAGAAGAAAGATGGGTCTATGAGAATGTGCATAGACTACAGAGAGCTGAATAAAGTCACAATTAAAAATAGATACCCACTTCCCCATATTGATGATCTGCTCGATCAACTTGCCAGTGCTGTAGTGTTCTCTAAAATTGATTTAAGGTCAGGGTATCATCAAGTGAAGGTAAAGGACTCAGATGTAGAAAAGACAGCGTTCAGAACACGATATGGGCATTTTGAGTTTCTTGTAATGTCATTTGGTCTCACTAATGCCCCATCTCTATTCATGGACTTAATGCAGAGGGTTCTGAAACCTTATCTAGATAAATTTGTTATAGTATTCATTGATGATATCTTAATTTATTCCAAGACAGTAAAGGATCATGAAGAACACTTGAGATTGGTTCTGGAAAAGTTTAGAGAACATGAGTTATATGCTAAATTCTCTAAGTGTGAATTTTGGCTGAATTCTGTATCATTTCTTGGACATGTGGTTGATGCTCGAGGAATCCAAGTAGACCAAAGTAAAATTAGTGCTATTCAGGATTGGGTTCAGCCCAAGACAGTTACTGAAATTCATAGTTTTCTGGGTTTAGCCGGATACTACAGAAGGTTTGTTAAAGGCTTCTCTCAGCTTGCCGCACCTCTTACAAAATTAACTCAGAAGGCAGTTCCATTTGTTTGGACAGAAGAATGTGAAACTGCATTTCAGTCTCTAAAGGACGCATTAACTTCTGCTCCAGTTTTAGTTCTTCCAAAAGAAGGAGTGAACTATCAGGTGTATACAAATGCATCTGGAATTGGGTTAGGATGCGTATTAATGCAAGAAGGCAAAGTTATAGCATACGCATCTCGCCAGCTTAAAACCCATGAAAGGAACTATGCTGTACATGATTTAGAATTGGCAGCATTAGTTTTTGCATTAAAAATTTGGCGCCATTATTTGTACGGAGTTCAATGCTCTATATTCACGGATCATCAGAGTCTGAAGTACATCTTTACCCAGAGAGAATTGAATTGTAGGCAAAGAAGATGACTGGAATTAATAAGTGATTATGATCTAGATATCCAGTATCATCCAGGCAAAGCTAATGTAGTAGCTGATGTGTTAAGCCGTCACACAGTTCTTAACAGCTTAATTTCAGAAAGTCCGTTGGCGAATGAGTTTCATAAAATGGAAATTTCTCTTGCTAAGGGAAATTCAGTCAGTACCATGATATCCATGAATAATATAGAACCCACATTCCATAGAGATGTTTCAATCTCTCAAAGCAAAGATGATGAATATTTAAACCATAAAGTGGCAATAGAAAGTGGTCGTCGTCCAGAATTGAATTTTAAGAAAGGTGCTATTTACATGAATAATCATCTCTGGATTCCTAAATCCATGCAGAAAGAGATCCTAATTGAAAGTCACAATTCAGGATATCAAATTCATTCAGGAAATTCTAAGATGTACCAAGACCTAAAACAATCATTCTGGTGGCCAGGAATGAAGAAAAGTATTGCAGAATTTGTTGCAAAATGCCACGCTTGTTGCTTAATAAAAGCAGAGCATCAAAAGCCTGGTGGCTTATTGCACCCACTAGAAATCCCAGAATGGAAATGGACTGATATATCCATGGATTTTGTTATGGGTTTGCCTCGATCAAAATCTGGAGCTGATTCAATATGGGTTATAGTGGATCGTCTCACAAAATCTGCTCATTTCATTCCAATCCGTCAAACTGACTCAGTGGAGAAATTGACCAAATTGTACATTAAGGAAATAGTCAGATTGCACGGAATTCCTAAAACAATTGTATCTGATAGAGACAGTCGTTTTACTTCTAAATTTTGGCAGGCTGTCCATCAAGATTTAGGCACAACTTTGGCCATGAGTACAGTATTCCATCCACAAACAGATGGCCAAACAGAGCGAGTAAATCAAGTCTTAGAAGATCTTCTGCGTTTATGTATGTTGGATTTTTCTGGATATTGGGAAGAGCATATTTAATCATAGATTTTTCTTAGTTTATAGATTTTTCTTAGTTTATTTAATGATTATTTGATCTTTAAACTTTAGAACTAAGAATAGAGATCTATCCTAATGAATTTGATTTATCATTAGGATTTGCCTTAACCTAATTTGTGAGATTTGGGTTCTAAACTTAGATCCTTAGATTAAACCTTTAGATTAAGTGATTATACCCCATCATCTGAAGTCAAATTCTTAATCTATTTCATCTTGATTTGGCTAATCAAGATGAGGTTGGGATGAATTAAATTACAAAAAACTAGGTCATTGATTTAATCATTTTTAACTAAATAGTCATCTTTTGATTTAAATAATAATTAGGACTTGGCCAGTCCTAATTATCTTCAACAAGTAGGATTCGTGATTCTAAGTTACAGAATGTGTAAGAATTGATAATTCTGAAACTTATGTAACTTAGAGTAGATAGAACGAATAAAGTAGATAACATCAGATATCACTTGAGTTTTAGATAGAGTTTCTTGCACTTTGACTTTGATGCTTCGCATTCCTTGATTTTGAGCCTTATACCTTGAACATGTATTATGTACATAAGATATTTTGATAAATATCTTATGTTAATTTGGAACATTATTTATAAATAATATTATGATCATTTCACAAGTGGTTTGTAAGGTGTAGCTTGATTAGTATACCTCTTCGATCAACTCGTTCGGGGTCGGCTTCTTGTAGGGAGTTTCAGTCCGATAGTCTATGCTATGCCTAGTCCATGGGATAGGATGGATAGACTCTTGCCCTACTGACTATAGAGTCAAAATTTTGATATGGTTATACTAATTTAAGTACACTTACATTCAGTTCTGTCTTGGCTCATCAGGCTAAGAGTTTCAGTGATGATTAGTTCAGAATTTCTTAACTCATCAGGCTAAGAATTACTGAGTTCGTGTTTAGTTCAGATAACTTATATAGTTACAATAATTTCAGTTTGCAGTTACTGTTTTACTAGTATATTCTGCATTTCAGCACTGTTTTACTTACAGCTTTCCTACTCGTGTTTTTATATAGAATGCTAGTTTTACTATTTTCATATGCTCACATAGGATGTTAGTGTTTTCAGTTTTTATACTGTTTAAATTTCATATGTCACTTAGCATAATCCATTTGATCATATGCATATTTAGGTTGTATTTTCTTACAGTTTTACTTTTCTTTTACTTACCTGTTTGTGTTGCAGTTGCTTGGAGGAGGTATGAATTACTTCCTATTTATTTAGTTATAAATTATAGTTTATAACTTATTACTGTTCTTTTGTATGCTTTTCTGCACCTATTATGCTTAGTTCTGTTTTTATGGTGATATCTTCTTAATTTAAATAAAAATTTCTGCCATAAAATGTACTTAGACATATTGTCTAACCAGTTTTTCTTTTGTTGGCTGGGGCCCTACCATTATGAAACTGATAATGGTAGGTTCTGAGTTTGTTGGTTTAGCAGATCCAGTGGAGAGTTTGCCATTGAAGGAGGAGCCCGTTCTTGAAGATCTGTAGCTTTAGTTTTTCTTCCAGTGAAATTGAGAGTTTTCTTTCAGTACTTTTAATCTCATTAAATGTTGTAATAATACAGGATTATATTTCTTTTTCAGTACTTTACTTATTCTGTATTGTTGTATTTATACTGTATTGGATGGATGTTATGTTTTATGCTTCCGCACTCTGTGTTCATGTATGATCATTTAGTGATAATATTTCTGGATTGAATGGCAAAGTCCTTATTTAAATTAGATTAGGAAGTGTGTCTAATCCAACCTTAAGTGGGGACCTTGTCATTTGGTGACTCCTCCACCGTAATCATGTTAACTTAAGGGTTAACAGGACCTCGGCAGGGCAGGGCCGCCACATCCCCCACGATCACCTCCACCTCAGCATACAATTGAGGACCTTCCCTCAATGGTATATCAACCCATTTGGGCCTCGTGGCCCGGATAGCTCCTGAGATGGAAATTGGGGCTCGAATTGAGCCCAAGCTCTCGGGCCATCCTTAGTATAGGCCAGTCCCTCTGGAAGCTTCCCATTTCCCTATTGAGGCTATAAATAGCCTCATCATTCTTCCTAAGCTTCCTTTGATGGCCAATTGAAGTCAAACTCCCGAACCACCATAATTGAACGGCTCGAGCTTCCTTATGCAATCCAGGTTTATGAACAGCTAATAGAGGTGTCTCATAGTGTTCAAAAACCCTATGAAATCTCTCTGGAAGCTAACTAGGACATGCATTGCTCTCTGTCAGCCGATCCTTCCCCGTCAAACCAGGTACCCTCCACTGTCCAATTGAGCTACTGAGGCTCAATTGCTCCTCTCTGTTGTTTTGTTTTAGTACTCCTAGGGTAGATGGTTTCAGTATGAATAATTATAGGCTCTGGGCTTGAGCCGATCGATCATATCGATCAATTGGGTCATGCCCCTTTCGTGCGTATTGGGTCTGAGTAAGGACCCATTACCTAGCCCATCTCAGACCCTCTAACAATAGGGCTTCAATCCGTCTCACCTCCCTGAAGGTGTAGGGATCAAGCCCCAGGTTAATCATGGCCTCTATGGGGAGACTTATCTAACCAAAATAGCTCAATTGCGGGAGCTCTCGGGTGAGTAGGGTCTGGGCAAACTAGACCACCTCATAGAGGGCTTCGGGTCCCCATCGACACATCTGGCTATGGTGAATGTGTAGCAGTCGTCTGTTGGTCATATTGTGGCCTGGATACATAGCATTTAGCAGATTAGGGTTCCCCTAATCGGGCTAAGGGTTAGGGTGAAGAATCGGGGACAATGGCACTGTGCGAGTCGGGTCAGCCAGTGACCCGCGCCATGCGACAGTGCCGAGTTCTTTGAGCTTCGATCGACCTGCACAGTTTGGATATTGGGCCGAACCCATTTTTAATAAATCCGATTAATTAAATTTATTTTCCTTAAGGAAAATAATCAAATTAGTCGAATCATAGGAAAATTAAATTGGAGAAATGTAGAATAAATTAATTGAATAATTTTGATCTACTGATCTAAACCCTTTGTAACAACTCAAGTTGTGTAACACCTAGCCCCGTCCCCGCGAGCGCAAAATAATCAAGTACAATCATATCGGCGATGGAGCGGTGCGCCACTCAGGGAGGAATAACCTGTCTCCCCGAATAACTAAAAACTAAGCCCATCTGGAGGGCTGTTGACTCAACCTCAAGGAGGGTTGAGAGCTAATACTTAAAATAAGAGTAATATCCTTATCCTAAGTATTGGATAAATACATATATTGGATTTAGAATACAATAGGAATCCAATATATATATATATAGTATATCAATATTTCTAGTGTATTGATCACATCACAATACTAAGTATAAGTAGTATGTAACAGAGTGTGGAAGCTTAAAGCAAACATCTAGAAAATATTCATCACAAAAGCTGAATAAAATATTCGTCTTAGAAAAAAAAGAAAATACATTCAGAATTATTACAAATATGTTTACTGAAATAGACATAAAATTAAATATTGGACTGAAAATACTAAGCAGAAAAATAAATCTGGAGGAGAGTCCACTAGAGCTCCACGGGCTCTTCCTGAATCTCCTGGGTGTCCTCCTGACCTGACTCAAAATACTGCTCAGGATCTAGCAAATTGTCGGATTCCAAAAGTACCCCGTATTAGACAATAAGTCTAACACATTAAAATTAATCTAACAGTTCTAATTATTCATTTAATATTTATATAATGTAATTAAATCTGCAGAAAAACTGTAAAGGTAATTGAAAGTACAGAACTGTCCAAAACTGTACAAAGCTGAAGCAATGTAAAGTAAAATTGAACTGTAACTGAATACTGAAAATAAATCAAAATAGTACTGAATCTGAAACTGAGTAATTATATGTACAACTATGCTGTATATCACTGAAACTGTGCATATGAATATGCCACAATAATGTATGCTACTGATATGCCACCAAAATATCATTGAACTGTTATGAGCAGTACGGTCTAATGTATACATACATCCAGTTGGGAATATTGTATACTGATGATGCCGATGCACCCTAAAATTTCCCAGATAATGTATGTAATATTCTGTAACTCATAAATCATCACTGATACTTATACATCATTCTGCTACTCACACATTATTCTGATACTCACACATTATGCTTGTGCTCATGCTCATACTTCTAAACTATATGAGAGAAATCTAGAAAATGCTTTAAAATCTGGTAATGAATCAGAATCTCAATTGTGCAAAATCCTGCTAAAAGAATTATGACTCATAAATTCTAATCTCGATAATTGGTTAAAGTTGAGAGTTTACTTAAAAATCATTAGCTGGGGAGATTGTATACACATATTTAGCATATTTGCAAGAAAGGTAGATTTAACCCTTAGGTTGTTTAAACTGCACTTATCAAAGCGCACTACGATAAGAGGCAGAACTCGGTCACAATTTATATCTCAAGCTAAGCCACTAAATGCCCTAATTACAAGCATACTTAGTGGTCTATGCAAAGTGACTTAAGATACTTAGTTTGCTTAATTTGCACTTATCAAAGCGCACTACGATAGGAGGCAGATCTCGATTGCAGTTTACATCTCAAACTAAGGATCTTGTTTACTAATTGTAACACTCTTAGTCTTGGAAGATTTACTTTAATGAGATTGTATTCGGCTAATCCCGCAGGATAGCACTTGGTCATAAGTCCATATTGGAGTGAATCAACCAATCCTGAATATTACTGAATTAATCCAGTAATATGGGTATACCCTACTATACCCAACCAATAATTTGAGTTCAACAGATTTTATTTAATCGACAAGGATTTATCAAATATATTAATCCTTACTCTATGTAGGTGTATCCTACATAAGGCTCCAAGGATGTGATCAGAGGATCACTCAACATAGGTTGCTACCATAAGGAATGGGCCACATTTTAAGTACTTTAGGTGATTCCTATCACAAGGTATCAAGTTCAACTTCTAAAGTTATGAAGGATCAACTAGGTTTCTACTTCAATAAGTTACAAAAGTCCTCCCTACCTCAATGTTTCATTAGTTAAGGTCTTTAACCATTTTAATGACGAATCCTATAGCAAGACCCTTAAGATCTCACTTCCTTACTTCTTAAGATTTACTTATTATACTTAGGTTAAAGTGATCAGATTGATTGAAATTCATTTGATCTTTACCTATTCTACAATCATGGGATAAAATTAAAGATCTTATTGGAGTTAGATCATTGCATAAATTATTATAATTTTATTTTCATCTTATGCTAATTATCTTATATAAGAGAAAATCAAAGATCTAAAGTTTGGATTCAGATGGTTCAATCACACATATTCAATATTATCCTTAGTATTTCTAATTTGATGATTTAAGATCAATATCAAATCATAGGCATTATTGGAATAATGTCAATTAAATTATCTTACAATCAAGTTGATTAATTAATTAATTAAGGTTTAGATCTTAATCAAGACAAGCTAGAGTTTAGCCCCTAACCTTTCTATCATTAAGACCAATGTTTAATTTAAAGGTGAATGACAAATCAATATATTATTAGTGTATCATTGATGTCACTCTTTAGGTTTGGATTAAGTATTATCTACTTAATCAAGTTATCAAGATTCTTATGTTCAAATAACTTAGTAAATTTAACTTCAAATCATATGATCCAATATATCATTTTGATCAAGAGAATATGTAGAATGCTAATATGCAATAAAAGTTTAGTTTCTGTAATTATATTTTTTAATTTTGCTTAATTACTTTACAAAAATGGATTAATGAAAATTAAGCTCCTTAATTATTTAAATATAGAATTTCAAGTTGCTGATATTTCTTAGTGCAGTATAGAACTCAGTAGTGAAGTAAAGTTTTCTATTTAGTAATTAATTTCACTAGTCAACCCTAATTATCTTATAAACTTGATTAGTGAAGATTAGTAAAACTAATGATCTAATTTGAGTGATTCAAATTTCAAAGAGCTCATATAGTAGAATAGAACCTAGTGGTGTGGTTGGTTAATAATTTGGTGATTAATTTCACTAATCACTCACTAATTACCCTAACCTCTAATTAGGCCATAACATAGCCAATTAGAGTCCAAATCGAGCCTACCACTAGTCATTATGATCAGTTGATCAATTGTGATCTACAGACACTGATTTTGCTCAATTTGGACACCAATTGGAAAAGTTATGATTTTTAAACCTTAATTAAGAAATCATAAATTATCTTTTTACCCCTTAGCTTATATTGACTAAAACTTAGTCAATACTTATCAGAATTCAATAATTTTAGGTTCTATGGAAACCTTAGACAATAAGCAACAATAACTGATAAAAAATTTAGATTTTATTAAGCCAAATTACCAAAATGCTCGTATGAGTTAAATTTATTAATTTGATCTCATGATGCTTAATAATTATCCAAAATTAATGTAATTGCTGTCTAATCTTATATTAGATAGTAAGAAACACTTTGCCGTTGAAATTTCAGATTTGGAACCATAGATCAAAAATTGATCTTTTGGACCCTTAAGTTGGGGCAAAATAATCATTTTGCCCAAATTTAGAGTTTAGCATTTTAAAGCTCTAGAATCACATTCTAAATGTTATAAATAGTATGAATAGTGATTTAAATCATAAATTATATGAGCTCAAGTCTTAATTAGATCATTGATTAAAATCTCATCTTATATCCTTAAGAAAACCTTAAGCAAAATTATGAGTCATTCTTCTTCCTTAATTTCTTAGATCTTTTCATAGGTCTTAATAACATTAGTTAGAATAAATATCTGAGAGATATTCTTAGAAATTAAGAGCTTATTTTCTATGATTAGAAATAAATCTTAGGTTAGAGTTCATCTACTGAGTAAATTAGGTTATTCAATAGGTGAAGCCTTGAGTTTACTAATTTATAGATTTTTTTAGTTTATTAAATGATTATTTAATCTTTAAATCTTAGAACTAAGGACAGAGATCTATCCTAATGAGTTGATTACTCATTAGGATTTACCGTAATTTTAATCTGCAAATTTGAGTATTAAAACCTAGTCCTTTAGGATCACCTTTTGGATTAAGTAATTAACCCCAGTATTTGGAGTTTAATTCTTAATCCTTTCATCTTGATTTGGCTAGTCAAGATGGTTTATGATTTGCTTAAATTATTAAAATAGGTCGATTGACTTACTCATTTTAATTTATAGTCGTTAGTGATTTAATCAATTAGGACTTTTCCAGTACTCATTGTTTTGAATTCATAAGGTCGTGAATCTGAGTTACACTCGATAGTAGGATTTGGAGATCCTGAACTTGTGTAACTTAGAGTAGATAGAACGAATAAATTAGATAATAATGGATATCACATATGTCCTAATTGAGTCTCTTGCTTACTTTGACTTTGATGATATGCTTACTTTGAATTTGAGCTTCAAACCTTGAGCATATGACAGGATATAAGATACTTGATGAATATCTTATATCCAGATTGAATTGCATAAAGTTGAGTAGTTCTGTGATCAGATTCAGTCAGTAGTTAGTAACCTATTTAGTCTGCCTCTTCAGTTCAGTCGTCGCCTAGTACTACATTTACTAGCTAGTGGCCTTTCTTTGTGAGACTCGTGGAGTCATTTCTTCTGATATGGCAGATCTAGTTTAGGTGTACTACTACTATATTTTGATTGCTTTAACTTACATGGCTAAGTAAGTTATGTGATGTATAGAATCTGTTCAATAGTTTGTGACTTAATTAGTAAACTTTTCAGTTCAGTAGCCGCCTAGTATTGAGATGACTAGCTAGTGTCCAGTTTTGACTATTAGACTCATCGAGTCATTTATTCTGATATGGATATCTAATTTAGGTGCTCTACTGTTCAGGTTTTGTTGCCTTACCCTTGATGGATAAGTAAGATGCATGTGATGTATGCAGTTGATGGCATGTTTGGCCATTTTAGTTTCTAGTTTTATTTCTGTGTTCAGTTTACTTTTTGCTTTCAACACTTAATATTTACAGTCTTGCATATATATATATATATATATATATATATATATATATATATATATATATATATATATATATATTAGGATGCTAGTGTTATTTACAATCATTTATATGTTCTTTTATTTTAGTAGATTAGCATATATTGTATTGATCATAAGCATGTCTAGACTATATTTCCTTTATAGTCATTTGCTTTAGTCTTTTCTCATTTACCTGACCTTGGTACAGCTACTGTGGTAGAGGTATATGTTTACTTTCTAGTTTGTTTAAGTTATAAATTAGTTGTTTATAGCTTTACCTTGTTCTTTCTTATGCATTCTGCTCCTACTATTATGCTTTTGTGCTTAAATGCTTATGATGATATTTAATAAACATAATAAACTGATTTTCCAAAAATGTACTTAGGCATTTTGTCTAATTAAGAATTTTCTTTTGTTGGCTGGGGCCCTATCATTATGAAACTGATAATGATAGATTCAGAGTTATTTGAAGCAGGTCATCCATTGGAGGACTTGCCATTAGAGGAGGAGCGTGTACCTGAAGACCTTTAGACTTAGTTTTTTTATTTCATGCTTGGTGAGACTGAGTGTTATTTCAGTTCTTAAACCATTAAAATAATGTAATAATATAGGTTAAATCTTTACTTTTCTGCACTTTACTTATTCTGAGATGTTGTATTAATATATGATGGATGGATATTTATTTTATGCTTCCGCACTCTATTTCTTCTCGTACTTGCATTTAGTGATGATTTCTTTAGATAATAACAAAGTATTTGCTTATAATGAGTTAGTATTAGTCACTAACCTAATCATAAGCAAGGACCTTATCATTTGGTGACCACCTCACCGTAATCATGTTAACTTAAGAGTTAACAGGACCACGGCGGAGAGCGGGACGCCACACTCTATGATCTTATATATCAAATTGATCAGAAAATCATGAGGAATAAGAATATAAATGATATTGCACTTTTAATGGATGGATTTTTTGATTTAGCCTAATTATTATAGAATTAATTAGGATTGATTAGCATGTATACTTAGCCAAATTATATAATTTATGTGCATTATGTTCCTTATACCTTATAGAATACATGTGCTACATGGATTAATTTTCTGATTAATGTATTCTTAATTATGTCATAATCTTGTAAATGTGTGATTAGTGAAAATTAGAATTTCTAATTATACAAATTTAGTAAACTCAATTTTTTATTGTTCACATGAATATGTAGAATACAACTACCAAGTTTCATAAATTTTTAATTGTTGGATTTATAATTAAGTGTTAACCTATTTGTACTGATTTAAGATTTGATTAGCACTAATTATCTTATGTTTTCTGCAAATTGCTATTATTATTCTTTCATAATAGTAAAATGAATATAAAGAACCTCTCATGTGTACCTTAACCATTTAATTTAGTTAAATTGATTTTAATCACTTGATTTTAAAGTAGCATAATTCCTTAATTAATCTTAAGATATTGATCAAGTGATTAGTACTTAATCTAACTTTGAGATTGCCATTAATAACACACCAATCATACATTGATTTTGCATTGCTCTTTAAATTAACAATTGGTCTTAATTGGGTAAGAATAGGGGTTAAACCCAAATCTATTTGATTAAAACTTGAACCCTTAATCACTTAATAAATCAACTTAATTGAAAGACACTTCAGCTGACATTATTCTAATAATGCATCTGATTTAGTAATTATCTTAAATCATTGAAATATAAGTGTTAATGTTAATAAAGAACTTATGTGATTGAAATATCTAAATCCAAGCTTAAGATCCCTGAATTTCTCTTATATAAGGCTCTTAGCATGGAAATAAATATAAAATTGTATTGATTTATGGAATGATCTAATCCTAATAATATTCTTGATTTTATCCCATGATTGTAGAATAGGATGTGATCAGATGGGTCTAACCATATGATCTGATCAAATTAACTCTGGCTTAATAAATGATACTTATGAATTTAGTATATTATTAGAGGTGAAAGATCTTGATGGTCCTACCATAGGAGTGTTTTGTAATATCTAAAAAGCTTAATAAATGTTAATACATTGAGATAGGAAGAGCTTATAATGATATATCAAGGTAGAAACTTTGTCCTTAACCCTAGCAGTTGAGCTTAGAACTTTGTGATAGAATTACCTAAAGTATTTAGCATGAGATTTTTCCCATATGGTAGTAATCTATATTGAGTAATCTTTTGGTCACGTCCTCGGAGCCTAGTATAGAAATCACCCAATTAGAGTCAGGATTTATAGCATTGGTAAATCCTTAGATATTAAATAGAATTGACTGAACTCAAATTGATCATGCATACCTATGCTGCTGAATCATTTTAGCAATATTCAAGTTTGGATGAGTCACTCTAATGTGGACTTATGACCAGGTGCTATCCTATGACAGCTTGTAACAACCCAGGTTATTACTTTGCTCAACTAAGACTAATCTAAGTCTTAATTAAGGTTCTAAGTCACTAATTAAGTGATTTGAAACTCATCTCTGAAACCTAGGTCAAACCAAGAAGTCAACAAAGTCAAAACAAGAATTCTGGAAAATCCCAAAACCTGGAAATTTGACTTTTTATCTAGATCTCGGATTGAAAATCTGACTTTACCATTGCGTTCAGAACACCCAAATTAGCTAGGGGTGAAATTTTGGAGACATTTGGAAGTCGTTGATTTTTCGTCGAATATTTTAATATTATTTAAATACCCTAAATAATCAAATAATTAAATACTCATCGAAACGAAAATCTGAGTGCACCATTGCGTTCCTCACCCTTCAATTAGCTAAGGGTGATTTATTGGAAATTTTTGGGATTCATTTAATAGGTTAAAATTAATTAATTAAATCTGAATAATTTAATTTAAATTTTATTATTTAAATATAGCATTTAACGGCGCCGTCCACTTACAGCTAATGCCGTCGCCCTAACTCTAATTCCACCGTTCGATCAGACGGACGCTGAGGTCCGTTCGATCGGAAGATCGAACGGACGAAGGTCGTCGTTCTTGCGGAACATCCGCGTGTCGCGAGCGCTGGCGCGCGGCACGCCAGATCTTCTCCACGCCCCTATCACCGCTCTAGCACCGTTTAGGACCTTAATTTAAGTCTCTGATCTCCTCCTCGCGAGTCTGCGCTATCGAAGACCAGTGACAAACGAAGAAACTCTCGATCGAGGTTTTTGCAGTAGTCTGAGCCGTTCAATTTGAGGTACCTCTATCCCTAAATCTATGCTTCCAAATGTTAAATTTCTTGTTCGCATGTCAATTTCATAGTCTCGATTGAATTTTGAGCGGACCCGATCGAGTCGATCAGGTCTGGTTAACCCGGATTTGATAAAAATGCAACAGTGGAAACCGTTACTCGCCGAGCATAGAGAATCTAGGGTTAGGTTTTGCGGAAGCTGTAGTTCTTCTCAGGCGACGTTGAAGGTACCAATCGAAAGGTATATGGCTCGCCCTCCGGTGACGATGATTGCGCCGCCATTTTTGATGCCCTAAGGCGCCGCTCTCGGTCTGTCACGAGGGCGAAGACATTTCGGGCCGGTCGGGTCGGCCCGGGCCCGGCCCGTGGCCCGAGTCCGCGGCGCTTCAGCTGCCGCAGTGGGACCCACCGCGTGACGCAAAGCCAATCGCAGAGCGACACGTGGCCTGCGATGTCAGCGGTCTGGCAGTGGGACCCGCCATTGTCTGCCTCGCCAATAAGAGGCTGCCACGTGTCTGCAGAAAATGATTAAATCAATTATATATATAATTATACGTCAGATTATAATAACTAAAATAATTATACATATATTTAATATAAAAACAGAATAATGTAACTTAAATTAAAAACAGTAAAAATTAATTAAATTAATTCTAAACTTTAAACCTTAATAACTCCTAAATTACTCATCTAAATTATGCAAAATTATATACCCTTGGATTCAGCAAAAATAGAGAAATATTATGGTACTATTAATTTTGTATTTGGACCTGTATTTAGCAAAGTGATTTTTAGGGTTTAATTTAATTTAAATTAAATATCACAAACCTTATTTAGCTCATAACTTTGTGTAGATTGATCCAATTATACCCAATATGGGTCTTAAAGTGATCAAAAAACCCTAAGGATTAATTTGATAGTATTTGTTTTGCTGTTTGGAATAGTAATTGCTTAATGACATTTAGGACCTAACCCTAATTAGGTTAATTAACCCTAGAACTTCAATTGACTATAACTTGGTCAATTGAGCTCCAAATTTGATGATCCAAAGGTCTATTTAGATCAGAAGCACTTAATTAACAATAATATGTAAAAATATTTTAGATCTAACAGTTAGATTTGCTAATCACCCTTAATTACTCTAAATCTTGATTAGTGAATATTAGCAAACCTAATAATCCAAATTGAGTGATTTAAATTTTAGAGGACTCATAGAACCATTTAGAATCAATCTATAAGGTTGGATTATAGTTTGAGTGATTAATTTTATTAATCACTCACTAATCACCCTAAACCCTAATTAGGTCTTAACTTAGTCAAATTAGGTCCAAATTGAGCCTACAACATGTTACTATGATCAGTGGACTATTTGTAAACCATAGCCACTGATTTAGTTCAATTTGGACACTAATTGGCAAAGTTAGGTTTTTATCTCATAATTAAGGATCCCTTAATTAACCTTAAATCCTAGATCTTGTATTGGCCATAATTTGGCCAATACTTATTAGATTTCAGCAAATTTAGGTTCTATGGAAAGCTTAGATAGTAAAGAACAATAATCTAAAAGAAAATTTAATTTTCACTTAATCAAATTACTAAATTGCCCTTATGAGTCAAATTCACTAATTTGATCTCATATGGCTTAATAATTATCCAAAATTAACTTAGTTGTTGTCTAATCTTATATTAGATAGTAAGAATCACTTTCCAAAAGAAAATTTCAGAATTTAAGCCCTAGATTAAAAAAATTGATCTTTTGAACCCTTAAGGAGGGGCAAAATGGTCATTTTGCCCAAATTTAGGGTTTAGCCTTTTAAAGCCCTAAATTCAAATTCTATTCACTAAAATCAGTAAATAGAATGATTCGTAGTTGAAATTAATCAAATTCAAGTCTAAATTAGACTTTGATTAAAATCTCAAAATTGGTTCCTTAAAAAAATTTCTAAGTCCTAAGTGAAGTTCTTCTTCTTTAATTATTCTTAGACCCATCCTTAGGTCTTATAACATTAGTTAGGACGTGTGTCTTGAGAAATACTCTTAGTAATTAAGAGCCTTATTTCCTAAGATTAGGAATAGATCTTATGTTAGAATTCATCTATTGAGTAAATTGGGTTACTCAATAAGTGAAACCTTGAGTTTACTAGTTTATAGATTTTTCTTAATTTATTTAATGATTATTTAATCTTTAAACTCTAGAATTAAGAATAGAGATCTATCCTAATAAATTGATTTATCATTAGGACTTGCCTTAACTTAATCTGTGAGATTTGGGTTCTAAACCTTAGACCCTTAGATTATACCTTTAGATTAGTGATTAGACCCCATCATCTGGAGTCTAATTCTTAATCTATTCATCTTGATTTGGCTAATCAAGATGAGGTTGGGATGAATTAAATTACAAAACTAGGTCGATGATTTATTCATTTTAACCAAATAGTCGTCTTTTGATTAAGTTATAATTAGGACTTGGCCAGTCATAATTATCTTCAATAAGTAGGATTCGTGATTCTAAGTTACAGAATATGTAAGAATTGATAATTCTGAAACTTATGTAACTTAGAGTAGATAGAATGAATAAAGTAGATAATAAAGGATATCACTTGTGTTTTAGATAGAGTTTCTTGCACTTTGATTTTGATGCTTCGCATTCATTGATTTTGAGCCTTATACCTTGAACATGTATTATGTACATAAGATATTTTGATAAATATCTTATGTTAATTTGGAACATTATTTATAAGCAGTATTATGTTCGTTTCACAAGTGGTATGTAAGGTGTAGCTTGATTAGTATACCATTATGAAACTGATAATTGTAGGTTCTGAGTTTGTTGGATTAGCAGTTCCAGTGGAGAGTTTGCCATTGGAGGAGGAGCCCATTCTTGAAGATCTGTAGCCTAGTTTTCTATTTTCAGTGAGATTGAGAGTTTTCTTTCAGTTCTTTAAACTTATTAAATGTTGTAATAATACAGGTTTATTTATTTCTCTTTCAGTACTGTACTTATTCTGTATTATTATATTTATACTGTATTGGATGGATATTATACCTTTTATTGCTTCCGCACTCTGAGTTCTTGTATGATCATTTAGTGATAGTATTTCTGGATTGAATGGCAAAGTCCTTATTTAAATTGGATTAGAATGTGTGTCTAATCCAATCTTAAGTGGGGACCTTGTCATTTGGTGATCCCTCCACCGTAATCATGTTAACTTAAGGGTTAACAGGACCACGGCGGGGCAGGGCCGCCACACAGCTGCCCCTTAATCATCTAAGATTAAGTGGCAATCCTTCACTTAACATTAGATTATTAATAAATATTCCTAATCCACTAATAAAGAAAGGATATGCCATAAGTAAAGTAAATGAGGTAATCACTACATGAGCCTACTAAAATATCAGAGTGTGGGAGAAAGTACCAAAATAATAACATCCATACATCCATGATAAAATAAAGAATTAGTCAACTTAGAATAAATATGCAGGAAAGAAAATACAAATTAGAACCTGTATTATTACAAAACATTTAAAAGTTTAACATGAAAGAAAGATACTTAACCTCATAATAGAAAAACAAAATAGAATAAGGATCTGCACCGGCACTCTCCTCCTCCTGAACAAGCTCTTCAGAAGGTCCTTCCTCAAATAACTCGGAGTCTGCCATTGTCGGTATCACAATGACAAGGCCCCAACTAAAAGAAAAGAAAACCTGATTAGACAAAATGTCTAAGTATATTTTAGGCTAATTATTTTATGTATTAAATAATATCACAAATAATCTAAGCAATTTAGGAGTAGTAAAGCAACAAAGAAAGTGGTAAAAGTTATAATTAACTAATTATAACTTAAACAAAATGTGAGGTAGGTGCATACCTCAACTCAAGCTACAGAAAATATTAAGCAACATAATAATGAAAATCTACTAAGTACAAGAAATATCCAAAGTAATATGATCAATTCTATATATGATAGTTTGTAATACAAAATGAAAATACAGAACTGTAATAAAAAACTAACATCCTAACATATTTTCATATGTAAACAAAACTAATGAAAATGCACAAATTTACAGAAAATATTATGTATACTAAAATAATGTAAATAAATAAAAGTACTGCATAAATAAAGAAGCTAAGAATATGAAATTAAAGTACTATCTCATATGGACATGTTCTTAGTTAGTCCTGCCAAAAAGTAAATACCACTTGAATCTTTATGATTATCTAAGAGAAATATCATAGATTAACAGGTCCATAAAATAATATCATCTAGGAGAAATATCCCAGATAATTATCTCTTTTTAGGAGAAATATCCTAGATAAAATAACATCTCAAAATATGCCATCACGTTGTAAAGGTAGACTAAGTAAGACATATTCCACAAAGTTTTAATAAAATTCATTAATTAAATTATCTCTGTATTTATGAATATGCTTTATGAATATTTTAAATTTAATATAGAATATTCATCAAATATCTTATGTTCCATCTAATGTATCAAAAATATAAAGGTCCAAAATAAGGAAGCAAGCATACAAATACAAGGTGAAAATAGCACTAAACAAACTGTGATATCACTTATTTTCTAATTAAATTATTTTAACTTACCTAAACTTATACAAGCTTAGGATCTCCAATATCTATCTATCAAGTATAAATTATGAATATCGGTCCTATAAAGTTAAAAGCAATTAGAACTAATAAAGTTCTAATATAATTCAATTAATGATGCTTATTTAAGTTAATAAGTAAATCAAACATCATATTTGATGATTTTAAATAATCCCAACCCAATCTTGACTATTACAGATCAAAATTGGGAGATTAAGATGTTAAACTCCAAGTCTTGAAGTTTAACTTCTTAATCCAACAAGTTCTTAAAACTAATGGTATGAGGTTAACTCAACTCTCCTGAACTATAATTAAGATTATCCTATTAAGCAAAGTCAAGCTTAATAAGATGTCTATCTAAACTTATACTAAAGTTAAAATACAAAATAATCATGAATAAATGATAAAATTCTAGAAATCTATAAAATTAAGGTTTCATCCATTAAGTAACCCATTACTTAATGTATGAATTCTAACATAAATTTCTAAACTAATTCTTAAGAAATAAGATCTTAAATATTAAAGGAAAAATCCTAATGCATGGATTTAAGATAAAGAGAATATTTAAGCTTCAATCTTAATCTTACTTAAATATTATTTTGATATACATATCTTATGGAAGGCATTAGGTGAACTAAATTCACCTTATGAAGCTTAATTTAAAACTTAGAGAATTTTAAGTTAATATTAGGTTCTTTTCTTAAAAGAATATTTTAATGAGTTTAAACATCCTAAATTGATCCCAAATCAGTCATAATATTAATTTTAGAGATTATATTATGATTTTTAAGGCTTAAGAATTCTTAAACCTAGATTCAGGCAAAATGACTATTTTGCCCCTACTTAAGGGTAAAAAATTTAACATTATGAATTAGGGCTCCAAACTGAAATTTATTAATGGCAGATGATTACTTACTATCTAATATGAATATAGATAGTAAGTACACCTAATTTAGATTTTAATTAAGTCTTGTGAGCTAAATTTAAGTAAACTGACTCATAAGGGTAATTTGGTAATTTTACCTAATAAAGTCTAAAAATTTAGTTATTTTATTATTAGTTACTATTTAAGGATTCCTTAAAACCTAAAATTATTGAATTCTGATATCAAATGGTCAAGTTATGGATAAAACAAATGTAGGGCTAATTATTTAAATTTAGGGTTTTATAAAAGGGGTAAAAAACCTAACTTTTTTATTTAAAGTTCAAATTTAGCAAACACAATGGTTATAACTTTCCTATAACATGCTAAGTACTTTAACTCAGAGTAGACTCATATTGGACCTTATTTGGTGTAAAATATCAGAAATAATTTTTAAATTTGTTTATTAATATTCAAATAATTTTGACCTAAGAATGAAAATCTGACTTCACCATTGCGTTCACCACCCCCAAATTAGCTAGGGGTGAAGTTTTGAAGGCCTTTGGTAGTCATTGAATTTTTGGCGAATATTTTAATATTATTTTAAATACCTGAACATTCAAATAATTAAATACTAGTCGAACCAAAAATCCGAGTGCACCGTTGCGTTCCTCACCCATCAATTATCCAGGAGTGATATATTAGAAATATTTGGAACATATTTATTAAGTTAAGTTTAATTAATTAAATTAAAATAAATTAAATAATTATATATTTAATTAGATCTTAACAGCGCCGTCAGTATTTAAGTAACGTCGTCTTAAAATTTTTAAAAATGACCGTCTGATTGGACGGAGCCTTCAAACCGTCTGATCGAGTGATAGACGGATGAGACTCATCATCTCTACGAGCCTCGCACGCGGCACTGCGCAGGAACACGCGACAAAGGAGAGGATGCGCGTCACCATTCCTCCATGCCTTGTGATAATCCACCTCTTGTAAGGATGATTTAAGACCCCAATCATGTGGTTTGCTCGATTTTCACACTCGGCAACCTTAGTATCTTTTAAATCCTCTGGTTCTAACCCTAAGTGTCGTCGGTGTTGATCAAAGGTACTCCTCTATCTTTACTTTATCTCTACATATCATTTCAAAACCAATTCGCAAGCTTATTCCAATACATGGATTAATATATTATTGCATCTGATTGTAAAAATAATGATTAGATTAATCAAATTTTTCGGATCGAATACAGTTCAAACCGTTATACGCCTTGTCTCGATTCATAGTTATTAGGGTTTGATCTTACGATCATCTCAAACTACATATGCTAATGAGTCATACTTTATTAGATAGCTACGACTGTCTTCTTTCCATCCATATGCGGGTTGATCCACACCTCCGGTAGAATCGGTGCCAAAAGGTCGTGCCCTAATCTAACTCTACGACGGTCTGCCGAAGAAGTCACCGACACAGTCAGGCTGGACCGGGCCATTCATGACCCGTGAGGACCCGAAATCCACGTGATCGAAAGCTGAGGGACGCATGGCGTGATCTCAGCGGCTGCATGTCTGAGGTGGGACCCACCTCTGATTAGCCGAATTAGAGCTGTCTAATTAGAGACAGTAGTTGGCCCCACTAGTCTGACCCGGCGTATTGCTGGACGCCGCGTGTCCTCTGTGGACCCCACCTGCAGACAAAATAAAAACAAAATAATAAAAATAATTATAGTAATTAATATATATATATATATATATAGATATATACATATATAATACTTATATTTAACAAATCATCATAATACTTATATATATATTTCAAAATTGCCATTTCCTAAAGTTATACGTATATTTACAAAAATAGAAAAATAGAAGTAAATAATTAATAATAATTAACAATTTAATAATAGATATAATTAATAAAAAATTAATTATTTTAAAATAGAAATATTTAATATTCACAATACTATAATTCAATTAATTACAAAACTTTAAGGAATAATTTAGAAGTATTAATTTTAATGTTTGGATTAAATTTATACTAATCATGATTAGGACCTAACCATAATTAAGTCATTTGACCTTAAAACTTTGATTGGCCATAAGTTAGTCAAATTAGCTCCATATTAGGTGATCCAAATATCAATTTAGATCAAAAAAACTTAATTTACAGTAAACTGTAAAAAATATTTAGAATCCAACGATTAGATCTCTTAATCAACCCTAATTATCCTAAAAACTTGATTAGTGAATTTTAGCAAATCTAATGATCCAAATTAAGTAATTTTAGTTTCAGAGAACCCATAAAGTAATTGAAAACCTAGATGTGTAATTAGTTAAGTAATTTTATAATCTATTACACTAATCACTCACTAATCATTTTAAACCATAATTATTAACCATAGAAATTTGATTAGCTATAACTTAGTCAATACATATTAGAATTTAATGATTTTAGGTTCTATGAAAACCTTAAGAGATAATCTATAATAAATTACATAAATTTTAAATTTCATTAAGGGTAAAATTACTAATATTCCCTTATAAGGTCAAATTCCCCAATTTGACCTTATAAGGCATAATAATTAAGTAACTTAATAAAATAATTCAAATATTAAAATATTCATTTTATTATAGAAACCTAATATTACAAATTATATTAAAAACATTAAATATTAAATTAATGAATTAAATTATTTTTGGCAGATCAAAGGAATTAAATTGGTTGATTTTGAATTAAAATAAGTCAGGTACGTAAATCTACTTATAAGTTTTATTTCAGTATTCTTATTTGAGCCGTTTTCATTTGAGCATTATTAAACTACGTACCGCTTATAATCTGCAAAAAAATGTTATCAAATCAACATGTAACAAAAAGATAAAATGTGGTATATATTATTGTGGTATTTATCTTTGGAGGATGAAAAGCAACACTGAGAATCTGTACAGATTAGGCCTGCTGGCAGCCCTTGGGAGTTATATGGAGGGATTTAACCCTTTTTAGGAAGTGGGCAAATCCAGATGAAAGACACACCATTAGTTCCTATTTTGAGTAAGCTACCGATGGGTAGTGAGATAAGCTTCCTACAGGTTATGCCTATGAGTTTACCCATTTGGGCTTAGGAGTCTTTGGACTCAACTTATTATTACAAATACTTTTGATAAAATTTATGATTTTTATATATATTGAATTTCAAAGCTAATATGCAGGGCAATATTTAAATTTGAGAAATTTGCTTTCTTTTCATATATGCAAATATTTCTTTCAGTTCCATATTTGATTTATGTCTATTATAGGATGCTAGAATTATTCTTATAAGAATGATTTGTGTACTCTTACCTGACTGGTAACTGAATTTTTCAGGTTTTGATAATTAAAAGATATTGAAGATCTGCTTAAGAAATCAAAAGAGAAGCAGTTGATATGTGAGAGAATAAAGATATTTAATTTATTATTATAAATATTAAAAACTGTTATAAATTCATATGTGTGTGGCTCTGAATGTAAATGTGGATATTCATGTATTTTGTTTTCTTTATTTTCATAAATGAATATTTCCAGTATATGAATTGTTCTTTTGAGACTCTCGAACTTCGATCCCCGGTCACCACATTTGGTCAAGTTATGACCTAATTAGGGTTAAGGGTGATTGTGAGTAATTAAGGAAATTAATCATTGAATTACAAAACCAACCACACAATTAGGTTCTAATCTACTTTAGGAGCTATCAAAAACTTAAATCACTTAATTTGAATTATTAAATCAACATAGTTTTATAATTGTAGCGCCCCGCCCCGTCACCATGCGTAAAAAAAAATAGTCATAATTAAGTTCGGCAGCGGTGCAGCACGCCACTCGGGGAGGAATATCCCGTCTCCCCGAAATAGCTGAAAACTAAGCCCACCCGTAGGGCTGCTGACTCAACCTCAAGTAAGATTGAGAGCTAATACTTAAGATAAGAGTAGTATCCTTATCCTAAGTACTAGACAAATACACACATTAGATTTAGAATACAATAGGAATCCAATATATAAATAAAATATCAGCATTTCCAGTTTGCTAATTACATCGCAATACTAAGTATAAATAGTATAAAAATAGAGTGCGGAAGTTTAAAGCAAACATCCAGAAAACATTTATCACAAAAGCTGTATGAAAATATGCGTCTCAGAAAAGAAAAGAAAATATATCTAAAATTATTATAAATAGTTTACTGAAATGGACTTAAAACTAAATACTGAATTAAAAATACTAAGTAGAAAATAAAACTGGAGGAGAGTCCACTAGTACTCCACGGGCTCCTCCTGAATCTCCTGAGTGTCCTCATGACCTGTCTCAATATACTGCTCAGGATCTAGCAAATTGCCAGATCCCAAAAGTACCCCGTGTTAGATAATAAGTCTAACACATCGATCTAATCTAACATATCTAATTATTCATTAATTATTTACATAATGTAATTAAATCTGCATAAAAATTATAAAGGTAAATGAAAGTACAAAACTATCCAAAACTGTACAAAACTAAAGCAATGTAAAGTAAAATTGAACTATAACTGAATACTGAAAATAAATCAAAACAGTACTGAATCTGAAACTGAGTAATCATATGTACAACTATGATGTATATCACTAAAACTGTGCATTTGAATATGCCACAATATTGTATGCTACTGATATGCCACCAAAATATTACTAAACTGTTATGAGCAGTACGGTCCAATATATACATACATCCTGTTGGGAATACTATCTACTGATAATGTCAATACATCTGAAATTCCCTAGTCAATATATGCAATATTCTGTAACTCATAGATCATCACTGATACTTATACATCATTCTGATACTCACACATCATGCTTATGCTCATGCTCATGCTTCTAAACTACATGAGATAAATCCAGAGAATGCTTTAAAATCTGATAATGAATTCTAGGTTTCCATTGTGCAGAACCCTACTAAAAGGATTCTGACTCCTAGATTCTAATTCAATAATTAGTTAAGGTTGAGAATTTGCTTAAAAATCATTAGCTGGGATGATTGTATATACATATTTAGCATGTTTGCAAGAAAGGTAGATTTAACCCTTAGTTTGTTTAAACTGCACTTATCGAAGCGCACTACGATAGGAGGCAGAACCCGGTCACAATTTACATCCCAAGCTAAGCAGTTAAATGCCCTAATTATAAGCATACATAGTGGTCTATGCAAAGTGACTTAAGATACTTAGTTTGCTTAAACTGCACTTATCGAAGTGCACTACAATAGGAGGCAGAACCCAGTCGCAATTTATATCTCAAACTAGGGATATTGTTCACTAATTGTAACACTCTTAGTCTTGGAAGATTTACTCTAATGGGGCTCTATTCGGCTAATCCTATAGGGTAGCACCTAGTCATAAGTCTACATTGGAGTGAATCAACCAATCTTAAATATTACTGAAGTAATCCAGTAATATGGGTATACCCTACTATACCCAACCAATAATCTGAGTTCAAAAGGTTATATTTAATCAACAAAAATTTATCAAATCTATTAATCCTTACTCTAAGTAGGTGTATTCTACACAAGGCTCCAAGGATGTGATCAGAGCATCACTCAACATAGGTTGCTACCATAATGAATGAGTCATATTCTAAGTACTTTAGGTGATTCCTACCATAAGATATCAAGTTCAACTTTTAAAGTTATGAAGGATCAACTAGGTTTCTACCTTAATAACTTACAAAAGTTCTTCCTACCTCAGTGTATCATTAGTTAAGGTCCTTAACCATTTCAATGGCAAATCTTATAGCAAGACCCTTAAGATCTTACTTTTTTACTTCTTAAGGTTCACTTGTTATACTTAGGTTAAGGTGGTCAGATCAGATGATTAAAATTCATTTGATCCTTGCCTATTCTATAATCATGGGATAAAATCGAAGATCTTATTAGAGTTAGATCATTGCATAAATCATTACAATTTTATTTCCATCTTATGCTAATTATTTTATATAGGAGAAAATCAAAGATCTAAAGTTTGAACTCAGATGACTCAATCACACACATTCAATGTTATCCTTAGCCCTTCTAATTTGATGATTTAAGATCAATATCAAATCATATGCATTATTGGAATAATATCAATTGAATTATCTTATAATCAAGTTAATTAATTACATAATTAAAGTTTAGATCTTAATTAAGACAAGCTAAGGTTTAACCCATAACTTTTTTATTATTAAGACCAATGTTAATTTAAAGGTCAATGACAAATCAATGTATTATTAGTATATTATTGATGTCACTTTAGGTTTGGATTAAGCATTATCTACTTAATCAAGTTATCAAGATTCTTATGTTCGAGTTTGGTTTACATATCAAGATATCCCATTTAAATGTTAAAGTTTTCTAACATACATCCTAATATCATAAAGGCATATAAATGGAAATATGACATAAAATAAAAAGGTGATTAATGCTAATCAAATCCTAAGATAAATAAAGGGATTAACACTTAATTACAATTCTAAGAGATCTAAGTTTCATACTATTTAGGTTATTAATGTTTACCTATTTGATATATACTTTTAAGGATTCTATTACTTAGCATTTGACATGACATACATTTAAATTATATTATAGATTGTTGAGCACATTAAGAATGGAAAAATTTCAAATTTAGTTTTAACATAGAATTTTATGCAATATTTAATTTTAGCTAAAAATACAAAAACAGGAAAGGTTTGGTCATTTCAGCAAAAACTGGGCACTTATTAGAAAATTATGGGAAATTTGCAAGATTGGGCGCTGCAGCGCACTGGGCGCTTTCCTCGCGGTAGCGCTTTCAGCGCGCCAGCGCTGCATTCCTCTGCGGCGCGCTATAGCGGTTCACTTTGCAAGATCACTATTTAATTAAATTATTTTCACATTTTCTAAGATTCCAAAAATATTTCAGCTGCAGTGCGCTACAGTGCGTTGTAGCAGTATATTTTGCGAATTTACTATTTATTTAATTTTTCATATGTTTATATAATTTCCGCCGAAATGCCGCTGTAGCGCCCAGACAGCATTTTTCGCCTAGATGAAAACTTAAGGCCCATTTTTCGAGCTCAAATGCTCCCAATCCAAAGAATTCTATGAGCAGTGTCATATATCAATGGAAAGGTATTTCTAATACATTTCCATAGACACCAAAATCAGCATAAATGGAGCATCCTAGCTATACTAAAAATATAGATGAATGACAGGATGTGCTGATTAAATGAAAAATAGAGCAGTATATTTTATATTTTGGAGAGTTGTAATGGCTTGCATACTTAAACATGGCTATCTAGAGATGAAATAAGCATAATATCAAGATGAACTAGACAAGGAGATGAGCAAATGGGTACATTTTATAAAATATCTAGAATCTCATTTCTAATTTGTTTATTAATATTTAAAATATTTTGACCTCAAATTGAAAATCTGGTTTCTCCATTTCATTCATCACCCCCAAATTAGCTAGGGGTGAAGTTTTGAATGCATTTGGAAGTCGTTAATTTTTCGTCAAATATTTTAATATTATTTAAATATCTAAAAATTTGAGTAATTAAATACTTGTCGGATCGAAAATCTAATTGCACTGTTGCATTTCTCACCCCTCGATTAGATAAGGATGATTTATTGGAATTTTTCTGGATACATTTAGGTACTTAATTTTAAATAATAAAACCAATATATAAATATACTAATTTAATAATTAAATATTAATTATTAACGAATTCCGTCAAAAAATTTTTTTGCGCCGTCAAGACCAAGTCGTTCCGTTTGCTTTGCCGTTCTGAGCCACGATCCATTTGAGCCGTCGATTCGATCTCTGCGTGAGATCAGATGGCTCAGCGCCATCGTTCTCATCGCTCAGCGCGCGTCGCGCTGAGCTCGTGAACCGGAGCCGCATGGCTCTCTCTTGCCTCGACAGGCGTACATCACCGCTCAAACATTCCATTAAGAACCTTTGGAAACCTTTAGATTTCGACCGAACCCAAGCATTCTTCAATCTACGGCTTCGTCAAAACCCTAAAACCATCCCTTATCATTAACATGTATTATCAACCTTTCCATTCGTTTATTTAAGCATTCTATAACAATTATCGCACTGATGTTAGGTGCGATCGATCGAATCCTCGATCGATCGCACCGACTAAACCCTAAAAATCGTGACGGGATGCTTCGAAGAAACGAAACGACGCCATCTCCGTCTGAACCGGGTCATGCTCGGCCCGGTCCACTCTGTTTTTGAACCAGTGGGTCCCTGCATACACGCGTCGCTCCTCCATTTGAGCTGCGGTCGCAGTGGGGTCCCCAGTTGACCAGCCGCGTCAGTTGGTCTCTTCCGAGACAACGGCAGGTCCCGCTTGCCTGTCTCGGCCAACCACAGCAGGACACATGTCCTAGGTGGGCCCATCTCCTACAGAAAACACAAATTTAAATATATATATATATATATATATATATAATATAAATAAAGATAAAGTTTATTAATAAGATTATTTAGACAAAATTAATTAAAGTAATTAAAACTTAACATTTCAAACCCTAATATCTTAATAAATATAAGTCCAATTATAACAAATAAATATACTAAATTAATCAACAAAAATCAAGGAATAATCTGAGATTATCAAATCTCAATTTGTATGGGCATTTAACATAGTGGTATTCTAAGATATTTAAATAATTACAAAAATAAAACAAAAACTTAGAATAACCATAACTTTGTATATACTAACCTAAACATACCCAATATGGGTCTTAAAATACTCAAAAAACTTTAAGGAACATTTTAGTAGTGTTAACTTTTCTGTTTGAATTAGTATTTGCCTAATAACATTTAAGGCCTAACCCTAATTAAGCCTTTAACCTTAGAAACTTCAAATAGCCATAAGTAAGTCAATTTAGCTCCAAATTAAGTAATTCAAATATCAATATAGATTAGAAAAACCTAATTTACAGTAAACTATAAAAATATTTAGGATCCAATGGTTAGATCTTTTAATTAACCCTAATTACTTAAAAACTTGATTAGTAAATATTATGAAATCTAATGATCCAAATTGAGTGATTTCAGTTTTAGATGACTCATAAAGTAAATTAGAACCTAATTGTATAATTAGTTTAATAATTTTGCGACTAAATTTACTAATATCTCACTAATCATATTAAACCCTAATTATTAAACCTAGAATTTATATTGGCTATAAATTAATTAATACATATCAAAATTAGATGATTTTAGGTCCTATGGAAACCTTAGAACATAATCTACAATAAACTGGCAAAACTTTTAAATTTCATTAAGGGTAAAATTTCTAATATGCCCTTATAAGGTCAAATTCCTAATTTGACCTTATAAGGCATAAATAATTATGTAACTTAATAAAAATTATAATAGTCATTTTATAAACCTAATATTACAAATCATGATAAAAACATTAAATAATTTAATTATTTTGGCAGATCAAAGAAATTGAATTGGTTGATATTTTATCAAAACAGTCAGGTACGCAAATTTACTTATAAGCTTTATTTCAGTATTCTTATTTTTGAGCTATTTTCCATTTGAGTATTATTTACACTGCTTACCGCTTTGTAATTTGCAAAAGAATGATATCAAATAGCATGTAACAAAAAGAATGAAACATGATATATATATATATATATATATATATATATATATATATATATTGTGGTGTTTGTATTTGGAGGATGGAACACAACACTGAGAATCTGTACAGATTGGGCGTGCTGGCAGCCCCTGGGAGTTATATAGAGGGTTTAGCCTCTTGTAAGAAGTAGGCAAATCCAGAGGAAAGCCACACCATCAGTTCCTATTTTGAGTAAGCTACCGACGGGTGGCGAAATAAGCTTTTTATAGGTTATGCCTATGGGTTTACCCATTTGGGCTCAGGAGTCTACGGACTCGACTTATTGTTACAAATGCTTTTGATAAAATTTATTTTATGTTGTTCATATATATTGATTTTCACAGCTAACTTGCAGGGCAGAAATTGAATTTGGAAAATTGCTTTATTTTCTATGCAGACTTTCAGTCATTTTCATACTTGATTCATGCCTATTATAGGATGCTAGATTTATTCTTATAAGAATGATTTGCGTACTCCTACCTAACTGGTAACTGTATTTTTTAGGTTTTGATAATTAAAATCTAGAAGATCTACCAAATAAAAGGAGAAGAAATAAAGAAGCAGGAAAATGTAGATATTTCATCTTTATTTTGTAAAAGATAATATGTTATAAATTTCATATATGTTCGGCTCTATCTTTAAATGTATAATTGAATTTTGGAATTTTATTATTTTATGTCCTTTTATTTATAAAAATGAATATGTTTACATTTGAGATAAATTGTTCTTTAAAGACTCTCGAACTTCGGTCCCCGGTCGCCACAGTGGTACCTTTAGTCCTTGAGAAGGGTGGGAGAGAACTTTGTCTTCTTCAAAAGCTTTGGAGGTAGAGAGCTGAACCTTTTTCTTCTTCAGCACTAGAGCATCAATGGTGGAAGGAATGAGTGGAGAAAATTTCAACAAGCAATAGAGGAAGGCTGAGCTCTCCATTTAAAGGAGAAGGGGAGAGAAGGGAGCCATTATGAGGCTAGGGAAGTTAGGATGAGGGGGAGTAGGGGCCATCATGAATGAGCATTAATGGGGCATGGGAGGAAGGACATGGAAGGGATGGCCAGTTGATTTTTGTAAAGATGGCCAGCCAAAAATAATTTAGAAATAATGGGAAAATTGTAATTTGGGGCTTGACTAATTACTTATTTATTTTCCCTTAATTATATGAAAATTCAGATTTTTGAAATGCACTCCAAAAATTCCCAAAAATTCACCCCTAGCTAATTTGGGGATGATGAATCCAACAGCGAAGTCAGAATTTGATTCCGATGATTATTTATTATTCCATTTTCCGGTGCATTTAATTATATTAAAATATTCGTGAAAATTCGACGACTTCCAAATGCGTCCAAAACATCACCCCTAGCTAATTTGGGGGTGACGATAGCTACGACAAAGTCAAATTTCAATTTTAAGGTCAAAATAAATACCTCAGTTTTCTATTTAATTAATTATTAAATAATCCAAAATATTGGATTGTACTCTAAATTGCTCCAAACCTTTAAGGTTTGGTTCTAATGACTCGATGAACTTAATGGAATGATAATTATGCTATGATTATGCTAAAATTAAGCTGGGTAATAACCTTGGGTTGTTACAATAATTATCTTTATGCTAAGAGTCTTATATAAGAGAAAATCAAAGATCTTAAGCTCAAGTTTAGATACTTAATCACATAAGTTCTTTAATTACCTTAGCACATCTAATTCAGTGAATTAAGATCAATTTCAAATCATATGCATTATTTAAATCATGTTAGTTAAATTGTATTTCAATCAAGTTGATTGATTTAGTGATTAGGATTTAGATCTTAATCAGATAGGATATGTTTTAACTCCTAGCCTTTCCAACTTAAGATTAATAGTTGATTTATATATTAATGACAAATCAATGTATTATTATTAAATTTTTGATGACAAATTTTTAATTTAAATTAAGTATCAATTACTTAATCAAGTTCTTAAGATTCTTATGCTCAAATATAGTTTAATGTCAAATTAAGTAAATCAAGGTGTCTAATTTAATGTTAAAGTTCTCTAATATACATAAACATTATTAATTAAAATAATGAGTAATTAAGGCTAATCAAATTTTAAATCAAATACAAAAGAGATTAGCACTTGATTTTAAATATAAAATAATTAAGTTTCATATAATTTGATTATTAAGTTTTATATCGACCATACAAACAATTAAAGATCTTAACATTTCTATTCAGTATAAAGTATCAAGCAATTTCTTTATGAGGTCTAAAACATACTATACATACTAAAATAGTGGATTTCACATTAAAATTCACATACACATTTATACAATGCTCATATTTACTAAATCCAGTTTAGTTTCAATATAATTTGACCTTGTTAGGGTTCTATGACCATTAGAATGCAAAAATATGAAGTTTTGACCATTTAAGATGCTACGGCATGTTTAATTTATTAATATTTATATGCTGCTGCGACGTGCTGTTGCGTGCTATGGCGTGCTACGACGGACACATTTTCAAAACTTCGGGCGCTATGGCGCGCAGTAGTGCCCGACGGTGATTTCGCATGTGCAAAAACAGCAATAGATCACCTTTCGCACGAAAATACTCTCAATCTAGAGAACTTTGCGTGCGGTGCCATATACCGATGGAAATGTTTTTCCGATATCTTTCTATATTATACCAAATTGGCATGAAAAAATTATTCTAATAAATAGAAATTAAAGTTCTAGCTACGGGTATACAAATATCATGCAATTTTTGGCTGAAATTTTAAAGGAAGGAATGGGCTTCGATCGGACTCATTCGAGTCCGATGGAAGCGCAACGATCATGCATAGAATATATACAGTAACTTAATGGATATATCATTTATAATACTTTGCTACATATGAAAAGAATATAACAAGAAAGAGTTTAGCAAAAGGGTACCTTGGCCTTAGGAATGAAAAAAGAAGACTTGACTGATTCCTTGAGAGCTTGAGGGCTTGAAGGATCCTTCAATAGCAGCACAGCAAGAGAAGAAGTGGAGCTCAGCTAATGGCTGAATGGGGAGGAAGAGAGGGCTGAGCCTCCATTTAAAGGAGAAGGAGAGCATGGCTCTCCATTGAATTCTCCTATCAATTATGGGAGAGAAGAGGAAAAGTCATAAGTCTTTTTTTTTTAATTGTGCGTATCAGAGAAGAGGAAGGGGAAGGGAATTTTGGCTGAGAGGAAAATGAATAGTTAAGTTTTGGCAGCTTATTAGATTTAGAAACTATTTAACAATCTATTTAAAGTCATAACCTAAATCAAGACAACCATTAGATTAAAATTGGATGACTATAATTTCTTAAGCCATGATCTATAGCCATACAAACTTTAAAAATTACAAATTTGGTATCGAAACGAGCGTCTCAACGAGACGAACACACACATTTAAAAATCATTAAATTTGGATGAGTATTTTATTTTATATTAATTTTTAAGTGAAAAATTTTAAAAATTCACTATGATTAATCCGGAGCTTGAAAATTTGCGAAACTTAAAATAAAAAATCCACATATGATGAATAACTTAAATATACAAAAAAAATTTAAATTATGACTTTTATTTTATCTATTATCAACTCTGGAAGTTTAAAATTCATGAATTTATTTAGGACAATTCGAGATTGCAACTGCGCTCAAATTTTGCAGGAGGATCCCCTTAATACACTTTATTTGAGAATATTTCTTTTTTTTTTTTTGACTTAAAATTAGGATATTGATTTTCAACTTAATTTGATCAAATTATGTCAAATTGATTGGGTAACAACCTTGGGTTGTTACTTTAGTCCATAGGCCTTACATTGGGATTATGAAGTTAAACTTAATTTGTGATGCTTAATTTATAATCCCTAGCTTTAGTAGATCATGATCAGATCTTAGTTTATAGCGTCTAAATTCATTAAATATGACATATTTATTACTTATTTAACTTATAAGCGATATTGATTGAATTAAATAAAAACACGATCAATTCTAATTGCTTTCAACTCATAAGACAATGTTTCTAAGTTATAATTAATAATAAAAATTGAAGATCATAAACTTGTATAACTTAGAATAGTTAGAATAAATTAAGTAGATAACAACGATTATCACATATGTGTAGCAGAGTCCCTTGCTTACTATTAATTTACTTGTTGCTTTTGCATTTCTTATACTTTGTAACATTATCTTGAATATGCCATACAAGATAACATTGCTGCATAAAATGAAAACATAGAATAATTATAATAACAGTTGCATTGGGTTCAATTTCTAGTCAGTTATTGTGCACTTTTACCTCCACTGGACAGGGGGTAAGGAAAAATAAGAGATAACTTAGTATTACTCATTGAGGAGTGTTATGTTAAGTTAGAACCCAAATAATCTTATAGATGTGCTTGATTCCTCAGCCTCTTCTGGATGTGTCCACAGGAGTAAAATAAAATAACTAAAACTTACTGCATGTGTATTTTCTACCTTCTCATTTCTATTTTTATTTCTACCATAGCCCAGAAAGGCTGTGAGAATATACTGTGGCATGATTAGCCAATCCTTATAATATGGCAGTCTTTATATACTTACTTTTTTATTTTACTATTATTTTTACTGCAGTTAGCATTTACCTTACTTGTATACGTATATAATGCTAAATTTATTTCTGCTTACTTATATGTACCACAGTTAGATTATTTTCTTTTAAATATGCATAATTCATATAGTCATAAGCATGTTTAGGATTTCTTTCAATATTTTCCTTACTTTACTTATACTTATATACCTAACCTTGTCATAACTTTGGTGTTGATGTGTGTTCTTTTGCCTTATATATTGCTTAGTTATAAATATTGTTATTTCTAACTTTCCCTATCCCTTTGTATGCTTATTATGCATATACGCTTTGTTTATTTTTATAGTATAAGTAAATGGTGATATCCTAAAATTCATGAATATTAAAGCTTAAAAATGTACTTAGACAATATGTCTTATCATAATTTCTTTTCTTTAGCTGGGGCCATGTCATTTGTGAAATCGACAATGACAGGTTCTAAGCAATTTAAGGACCTTGTGCCTGAAGAGGAGCCATTTTTGAATGAGCATCAGGTTGGGGCAGAAGGTTAGTATATTATCTATCATTTTATTCTTTTTGTGAGGATGAGTGATTTAATTTCAAACTTATTTAAATATTTATAATAATACAGGTTCCTATGACTATTTTCTTACTGTACTATTTTATTATGAGCTGCACATTTTGTTTCTTACTTATATTGTTGTGAATTGGATGTAGTATTTTACCTTTCTTGCTTTCACACTATGTGATTATATGTACTTAGTGAATAATTCTGCTGCATATATTCATAGCACATCCTTCCCTTATTTGTGGATTGAGATTCTTACCTTAATCAAATAATAAGTAAAGGATTTGCTAGAGTGGCACATCTCCTTTTGACCTAATCTTGTGGATTAGGGGGCGAGGTGCCACAATTGTCATGTAGAGATGATAGTATTTATCCATAGAGCTGAATTATTCAGCATAATGGAATTAGTTGATTTACCTTAGATTGAACTATAGAGTTACGATCTTATCTTAGGTAACTGGATAAGTACAATTCAGTTCAGGATAAACATCCTAAATCAAAAGTGTGTTATAAGTAGGGGATTGAATAATTTAGTTTGAGAGAATAAACTGTAAAAAGATTATATACTATATCTTTGTGCGTGTGAAGACCCACTTAAGTAGTAATAAGTGAAACTCTTAAATATCGAAGTGCCTTTTCAGATAATGGTGGAGTTCCTGATAAGAACTCCAAAGTTAAACGTGCTTAGGTGAGAGCACTCCCAGGATGGGTGACCTATTGGGAAATTAACTTCTGAGGGCAAAACCATGAGGCATTTCAAGCCAAAGCGGACAATGCTTTGGTGCTTAAGAGTTTGGATTGTTATAAATGGTAGTAGAGCAGGCCATAGGGTGTCAGATAGTAGCTAAGTGTCATACAGAGCAAAGTACCACTTCATGTGAGTAGCCTTTTGAACCATTGATGGTTAAGGTGCTACATGGTTGTGAGTATCTCTTGAACCTGTATGGGTCACCTATAGTCTTATCTACCCAATTGATGGTTCTTAGATCTGTGTGTGGATACTGATGAGGATGTCAGTTACTTAAGTTGGGGAGATTGTGAAGACCCACTTAAGTAGTAATAAGTGAAACTCTAAAATATCGAGGCGCCTTTTTAAATAATTATGGAGTTCCTGATAAGAACTCCAAAGTTAAGTGTGCTCAGGTGGGAGCACTCCCAGGATGGGTGACCTGCTCAGAAGTTATCTTCTGAGGGCAAAACCATGAGGCCTTTCAAGCCAAAGCGGGCAATACCTTGGTGCTTAAGAGTTTGGAATATTACAGTGTGCCTCTCTAAGTGCAGTTAAATAAATTAAGTGTTTTAAATTATATTTCTTAGGATACTTCAAGTTATGTTTAAAAGTTGAGGAATTAACAACTTAATTTAAATTGTAAAATGATTATGTCCCTTATCGCATCGATACGTGCAGTTAAACAAACTAAGTGTTAAAATTACCCTTTCTAGACTATACTAAATCATGTGTATGCAACCTCTCCATGTGATTATTTAGGGTATAATTATAGTGAGAACCATAAAATTTAATAAGATTGACCAGGAGTCATAATTTATTTAGATGAATTCAGCACAATGAAGACAAATGGATTATTATTTAGTTTTAATTGATTTATGATTCTAATGATTTAAAGCATATAATTATTAAAGCCTTAACATAGCATAAAATGCATAAATTATATCAGCATTAGTAGAGTGCTGAGCTCACATAGGATCTATTAGCGAAGCAATGTGCTCACACAGGATCTATTAGCGGAGTGTTCGCTCACCTAGGAATTTGTGGGATGTCATGCAACATCGAGTCAGACATACTTGTGGCATACAATTCAGTGGTACATTCATATATATATATATATATATATTCAGTGACATACAATACAATTTTATTTCAATATTTATTCAGTTTAAATTTTCTTATTATTTTCCCTATTTTTAGTACTTAGTTTTTAGTTATTGTTTTACTTTATTTTCAGTTTTATAATATTTTAAAATTTTCAGTTATTTTAGAGTCTTTTTTTACAATTTTATTTAATTGTTTAAATATTAAATCTTAGATAACTATAACTGCTTATAGTAGTTTTCGATGTGTTAGACTCATTGTCTAACATGTGTACTTTTAGAATCTGACAATTTACTAGATCAAGAGCAGCTAGTGGGGAAGATCAAGAGGCTTCATAGGAGATTCACGAGAAGTTCATGGAGCATTAGTGGATTCAGCAACAACACTTACTTTTTTGCTTTAGTTATATTTTCAATTCGAGTGAGAAACATTTTTATTAATTATTTTAGTTAAGCAAATAGTCTGTAATAATTAAATTCTGGATACATTTTCTTTCATTTCTGAGATGAATGCTTTACTTAGTTTCTGTGATAAATGATTTGGATGAATGCTTTTAGTTACTACTACTTATACTTAGTATTGTGATGTGATCAGTACATATAAAATGCTAACACTCATGTATATTGGATTCTTATTTCAACCCACTCATAATCCAATGTAAATGAGTATTCTATCTAATACTTAAGATAATGACTTTACACTTATCTTAAGGATTAGCTCTCACCTCTCATTTGGGGTTGAGATTTAATAGTTCAGTCAGCAAATATTCGGGAAGGTTCAGCAGTCATTCCTGAGTAACGTACTGTTCCACCGCCAACTGTCTTGTTTATCTTAAATTTACCTCGGTTGCGAGCGGCGACGTGACGGGCATTGCAAATCTTAAGCTAAGGGTAAAAGATAAAATAATCGCAACTAAAAATAAAATATAGAAATCAAAATCAAGGATTCGTTCCATTGAGTAATCCATTTACCCAAAGAATAAAATCTAGCATAAGTCTACTACTAAGCACCAAAGAAGAGAGTTTCCTAAAAACTTATGAGGGGAAATATACTTAAAGAATTTCATAATGATATGATTTTAAGAAAATATCTAATAATTGAACACTAAAGCTGAAATATATTTATTTAACATTGTGGTGAATCTGAGGAAGACATAATGTGGGTTTAATTTCACATTATAAAGTTCATAATTTTACTTAGGAATATTTTAGGGAAAAAATAGAGTTTTATTTTAAGATTAAATTAACATATCTAATTGATCTAAATTTGATTCATAAATATTTACTTTAATGAGATTTATAGGGCTTAAGAACACTTAAATCAAAGATTGGGCAAAATAACCATAATTTCCCTCCACAAGGGTCAAAATTTTGATTTTTAGATTTAGGGTTTCAGATTAAATTCTTAATGTCAATTAATTTCTTACTGTATAATATAAAAATAGACACTAGGAACACCTAATTTGACTAATGATTAAGGATAATGAGCTCAAATTAAGGTTTAAGCTCATTAAAAATTGATTAGCAAAATTAATTTGGAAAATTTAAATTTTATGCTATACTTTGGTTTTAGTCTGCCTAAAGATTCCATAAAAACTAAGTTTGCTAAATTATGAGGTCAAATGACTCAAGTTATGAGCAAAATAAGAATTTCTTTAAAAGGGTAATTAAAGGGTGATTAAGAGTGAGGTTCAAAATTTTAATTTCACTAATTAGTGTCCAAATCAAGTAAAATCAGTGGATAGGTGTTTTCTATAGCACACTGAGTATAATGTCAAAGTGTTTGCTCAATTTGGACCTCAATTAATAAATCTATTCCTTAATTAAGGTTTAGAGTGATTAATATAATTACAAGAAAATTATTTTGACTTTACCAATATACTCTTCTCTATTTTGTGAGTGATCAAAAACTTAAAATTTAAATTTTGATAATTTAAAATTTGAAACTACATTCCTATCAACTAAATCCAATTCTCTATGATTTGTCATAAATTTATACAAACTTTCTCAGTAAACAAATACTTATCGAATCCCCCGCATTATGTAAACATTACATTAATATATTTGTTTAATGGAACTCCAGCCTTATCATTAATTATCAGCTATTTTTGTTCAGTCAAAGGGAGCTTATGACAACATCATATAAATCAAATCATTTGAGGCTTCAGATCGTGATTATGCTCCAAGAAAAATCATCAATTATTTTATTGGAGTTTAAACAACGATTTACAACAACAAATTTTGCCTTGCATCATGTTCTTATTATCAATTTTCTGCATAATTTTATTTTTTTGTTGTAAACATCGCATAAATCAAACCACATGTTGTTGCATGTGGCTTCCTCTCTTTACAACAAGTAAACACAGAACAAGTCTTTTGTCTATAAAAATTATGATTTAAACGCTTTTGAACGCCAAAACAACTGTAATAGCTATACATTTTGTAAAATTTGAATGCTTCTTCAAGAGAACTAAAGCTCATTCCAATCTCGGGGACTTAAAGAAAAAAAATTTCAGTTTCAAATATACAATCACTTTCATTCGCACAATTAATTTAAATCTAAGCCTATATTAAAAGAATTAAAATTATTCAATGCTAAAAACATGTAATCATATAACATTTGTTACAATAGAATAATTAACCTAGTTGTTATATACTAGTATTTCTCCTTCTAATTGTGGGCAATATTTCATCTTCAATTTGGTCATCATTGGCAATGTTCGTTTTCCAAAATTGTTAACATCATCAATGAGATGGGGCATGATGTTTATAGCATCAATGAGTATGTATTTGCAAACTAAGATAAAATTTAGACAAATTAAACATATTAAATATAAATTTACTATAAAATATAAGCATATAAATCAATCATAAAACTTTAGATATAATATAGAAAAAAAATATTTTAGAAACAAGGAACAAGGTCATCCTATGAGACTAACTTTTTTTGTAAGAGAAATAAGTATTGAATATATTCACTTTTACTAGAAAGTTAGAAAAGAAGCACAAATATATCATCTTTAAGAAAAAGAAGCACAAATGCAACATTTTATGCAGCATCTTGCAAATTTTATCATCATATAAACAACACAAATTAATTATAAGCCATACAAAATGCATTAAGCCTATCAGGTTATATAATGGAAAAATATAATAAAATATCTATATAAAACTACATTTGGGATTATGTTTTGATTGCTAGTTTTTTTATTTTGAATCAAAATGTATTTCATGTATTGCAATCAATATTCAGAACTGAGAAAAAGAGAATACCTTTACAATTGCCAAAAACTGAGCAAAATCAGTTATCATCTGATTGCATTATGCAACATTAGTGAAATGTATTTCATACATTACAAATTAAATCTACTCACTTCATATGCATTCTGCAACTAATTTTGATTTTTATTGATTAGTAGAAAATTATCCAACTCAATGGAAAAAAAAAAAAATCTTATAAAACAAAGCACCCATCATTTCACCAATATCTAAATCATTCTAATTACTAGTAGATATTAGGTACGAGGCACTAGGTAGCAAAAATTTCAATTTTTTGAACTAAAAAAGATCATCTCTAGGCTTTAATCTAAAACTTACTGAGTAAGGATTACCTCCAATATCAAGAAAAGCTTTTACTTTAAATCTCCCAATAAAAGAAACAAATCAATCACAAAATACAATTTGCAGTTTCTAGCATTGACACTACTGACAATTAGCTAACTTAGCGTTAGCCCGCTAATCCATAGCCTAACCGGATTTTCAGTATCTTTGCAAAGCAGTGAAGTTTTAGTGGCAATGTGCAAATAGGTAGCAATGTCCCACTATAGCTTTTCAGCTCTTAGCATGCACATCATTAGCTTCACTCCTTGAAATAACCCATACGTTCAACATAACATAGATTATTTGACATACAACTTAATATCACATAGGAAGCAAAAAAAGAAGCACAAATGCAGCACCTCCAAAAAAATGAAGCACGAATGCAGCATCTCCATAAACAACTTAATATCAATAAGGTTATATTTATTCTTGAGTTCTTAAAAAATCAAAACAGGGAGAAAAAAGAAAGATAATGGAAAATTAACTGAGACTGACGCTGAAAAGCTACGCATCACTCGTCGCTAGTTTCAACCACAAAGCACAAAGCTGCAATGAATGTTACATGAGCTTAAATGAGTTAACATTAGGGCTTGAAAAAGATGGAGTGATGTAAAACAAGATGCTATTGAGGCAGATAAAATCGCTAAAATGCTGGTAAATATTGTAGCTTACGAATCAGATGGATGAGGAGCTTGCAAGAGAAGTAGAAATGGCCGGCGTTAGCGGGATGAGCGGCGAAGCTCCGGTGCTAGGCAAGGCAAGAAAACTCTGGAGACAGATAAAATCGCTCAAATACTTGTTCATGGCTGGCGACGATGAGGAAGAGGAGACGAATGAGAGGTTCAAAAGCAGATAAAATCGCTCAAATGAGCGGCGAAGTTCCGGTGCTACGCTCGTTTTAGTAGAAGAATAAGAGAAATGAGAAGAAATCGGGCGAATAGGCTTAGATAGGGCGGCGCCTTTATGCATTTAGGGTAGGCATGAAAATAATTAGGCCAAAATTGTTGAAGCAGCCAGCATCCGGTCATTTTAAAAATAGAGAAATAGAAAATGGGATAATGTAGGATTATCCTAGTTTAAGTAAAATAAGTCACTTTGAATTAGTATAGCGGTATACTGAAAAAAAGAACAAACTCATTAGTATTTTGACGGTAAATAAAAAAATAAAAAGATATACGAGTAAAGGCCAAACTGAAATCCAACTGTGCGAGCCCCACGTTGAGACAGACTTACGAGGTCCTGACCCGTCTCCATCTTCTAAGGCCCGAGAGAGAAGGAACGAGGACCTCAATGCGTGGAGGGCGGCTCTCGCTCTCGGCCTTGCTGTATGATTGTTCTCTCTGCATCTAAACCATCTATTTGTATCTGGAGTTGGATAGTCCACTTTATCTGGAGTTGTCTCTTCTCTGTTGCGCTTCTTTCTGGAGGCTTTTGCTTGGAATCCGGGATCCATTCAACTGGAGGAAAAAGAGATACGGGACGGTTGTCGGCCGTCTCGAGGTGACCTCTTCGGATTTAAGTTCCAGCGTAACGAACCATCTTGTTGCTTTACTTTATTCTTACGCCATTTAGTCAACAGATTCGAGTTGTTTGATTTTTTTATTTATATTGCTACTCTGATTTCTGAAAATATCGATTTACCGTGCATTGAATTTGAGCTCGAAAACAAATTATTTAATTTGGCTTAGGTGGAAGAACACTTTCTTGTCTATTTGTTGTTTGGATTTGCCCGCGAAAGTAGCAGGGTCTGCTTGATTGCAGGATTTAGTAAATTCTCAATCCTCTAAACCGCATTTAAGGAAAACGGCGGATTGAACGTAACTTTAAATCTTCGGTTGGGACCTCGATTGTCGTAAATGTGAAGAAAGAGGCTAAATCGCGCAAATCCTGAAATCCCAGCTTTTGTATGATTTATTGATTTGCAGATTAGAAAAACAAAGCGAAAAAGAGATGAAGAGATGTCGCGGGGGAGAAGATGGGAGAGTGCTTCAACGACAAAAAAAAAGAGTTGAGCCTGCAGTAGAGGAAGAAGGATCGCAGTGCTCTCTAGGAGAGAAAAAAAATGGAAAACCAGTGCCTGGAGGAGAAGAAGAGGGATTGCAGTAGACACCAAGAAAAAAAAAAGCCAATCCGTAGGGGAGGGAAGCAGAGCCAATTGTCAAATTAAAAATATAAATTATTAAAATTTATTCTATTACTTAATTTAATAAAAAAAAAAATATATATATATATATATATATATATATATATATATATATATATATATATATATATGTGTGTATGTCCGTGAGCCAATAGTCAAATTAAAATTAAATTTTTTGATTTATGTTAAATAATTAGTATTGTTAATTAAATATAAAGTTAAGTATATTAAAATAAATTATTAAAATTTATTAGAATAATAACTTTAAATATGATTTGTATTACTTAATTTAATTAATAAAATATATATATATATATAATTTTAAAAAATGTAGTGTTCTTATTTGATTTTTCATTTTATAAATCTAAATATGGGATAATATATTAAAGCATTGCTTCTTTTTATAATGTATTAGGCTTCTTGGTTTAGTCCATTGTTGCACTGAAGGTTTCATAGCTTCCCTTGGGAAAGAATTAAGTGAAAATCAGGCCTACGAAACTTGGTCATGCTTTGTGTTCTTTTGAGTTGGGGAAGATTCGGTGCATCTTCTGAACTTTTTTACTTGTGAAGGAATGGCTGTGACCACCCCACTAATTTATTGGCTGGCCACAATTGTCTTGTTAGGTTGTCATTATTCTATCCACTATTATAGTTGATTTACTTTTTGTGCTTGTAATTTCTATTGAAGACCAGTTGTTTCATTGAAGTTAATTTTCTCTATGAAATTTTGTATTGAAGTTGATTTTTTTCTAAAAATAATATACAGCTTTCTGTAGACTTTGTCATATTATGAAACGGGTAATCCTATACTCTCCAAAAGGTTATACTGAATAAAAAACTTTTGATCGATTCTGCTTTAGTGGCATAATAAAACTGAGAGTGTGTACAGCACTTGTATTTGGGGAATGGTTATTGGTTCACTTTGCATCATGATCAGGTGGCTCTGGTTTTTGCATTGGAAATTTTGGGTTGATAGCATTTCTCATATGAAAATTTGTTTTCTTTTCTGTATCTGCTCACCTCTTTTGCTCTTCCATTTTATAACGAACTCTCTCTTATATAGTTTACCAGTATCTGCTTTCATTTTTTGTTGCATGTGTTCTTCCAGTCGTCTGAGTTTAAAAGTAGCCTCTGCTAATAATTTTTTTCTTAAAGTTTTTGTAGTTTAAGCTGAATCTGTAGTAGCGATTTAAGAGAAATGGGATGCTTTATATCCATCCCAAGAGATGCAGTTGCATTCAGAAGAAGACCTAGAAAACTTGGGGATGTCGCTGTATATGTGCCCGGATTGCGCATTCCTAAAAGTATTGATTTTTACCAGCCGCTTAGTGGCATGATATCAACTGGTTTAATAGAGCGCCTATCAGCCCTTAGAGCTCGAGTCACTGTAATGTCTGCGCAAGAGGCATCAATTGGGGCAAGGCAAAGGCGGAAGACTGCTACACAACAAGGTTTTCTGTCAGATTTTATTGTTTCAAATTGAAAAAGTGAGAATATTTAAGATGCTCTGGATTATTACAGGAGTTTCTACAACCGATGACCTCTTGCAGGCTCTTGAAGACTACTTGTCAGTTTTAATGGGTTTGGCTAAAGATGGTAATTTTGATGATATTATGATTATAATGTTGAAAATAGAAACATCGTTCATCTGTTGACTCATCATAACACCTAGTTTGTTTCCAGATTTTGACTGTCAAATGATCTTTAAATTTCAGGATTTAAGCTCAAGTATACGGTGCAGTTTGTATGGATTAATCAAGAGGATGATGCAGAGGTGAAACAACCCATCTTTTACTCTGATGGTTGTATAGCTTGTAAAGGTGTTTTCATAATCTATTAAAGGAACCGACTTAATTACTGATGCATATTTGCATTCATGCAGGAAACAGTCATGTCAAATGTTGTTTATGAGATGTTATCTATCCTTCATTTGATGGCTTTATTATGCCTTTCTGAGGCCAACCTCTTACTTCTCCCCAGCCCATCTGCTGATGTTTCTCAGTTAAGAACTCCTGAAGGTGTGTACTATATATTTACAGCTATATATTCGTAAGGGTTATGTATAGTTTCAGCAAGTATAATATATCTTCAACGAGTTATTTATCCTGTCAATTCAAGATAAATATGCTATATATATGTATATGTAAAAGAGAAATTGCTTTCTATGCATTTTCATTTCCTCTCAACGCAATATTCTCATCTTTTGTTAGGATAATTAATGTTTCGTTGTATCATTATCTTTTATGTTGAAAATCTGAAATTAGCTTCAGTCATAGATTTAGTTGTCTCAAGAAATGTTGACACCAATGCTATTGCTATTTCTATTAAGTGTTGATTAGCTATCTCATCGCATACTGTAACTTTGGCACTCACTGACATCTTCTGATGTGTGCTTTCGCATTATAGAGAGCAGGCGTGCAGCTATTGACATTCTTTTGAAGGCTGCTGGTTATTTGGAATTTGCTATTCGGCATGTGCTTTCACAACTCACTTTGGAAGAAAGGTTTGATATATAATCACAATGCTATTTCCATTGTTCTAATTATTTAACTGTATATATTTGTGCAGAATTATCTGTATGAAGTGTAGGATAATGTATTATTCTTCGTTGTTTTAATTCTTTGTTTTTATTTGCAAACCTAAACTTTTTATTATTGACAAAATACACTTTTAGGATGGGTCTGCCTATAGATCTCACGGAAGGAAAACTGCAAGCTCTTTGCATGCAAGCATTGGGTCAGGTAAAATTTTTATCCACCTTTTTACTTTTCACCTATAAGATTGTTTGTATAAAAAAAAATGGAAAAGGAAGAAGAGAAAGGAGAAGAAATCATCACCTGTCATCAATGCCTCCACCTCTCGTGTTGTCATCTGAAGTCGTTGACACCTTCGCTTCCGCCTCTTGCGTTTTCACCTGCAGCATCAATTCCTCCGCGTCCACCTCATGCGTCGTTTGCACATATTGCAAAACCATCTCGACTCCTTGTTTCCTCATATGTTCCTGAACTCCCAAGCCTCGTTTGCGCATGACCTTCGCAATCCTCATCTCTACACTGAAAGGCATGTGTCAAAGACCCCCCTATGGCTTGTGAGCTTCATTTGCTCACGATCAATTTTTGAAGATCTATAGTTACAATGAAAGAACTGCTCACAAAGAAAATCTTATCGGGGGGTTGCTCAGCTTCCAAAGTCATCTCGATGAAACTTCCTCAATCGTTTGAAACCACCTCTCATTCTACCTTCAAGTCAAGTTGTTGACAACACCACTCAACAACAGTCACATATAACCATCTCGGAATTGCTCCAAATGACTTCGTACGACAATCGACCTTCCAATCGTCGCTCAAATTTCTCATTAATTCTTTAGTTGAGCTACTGCTTGACAACTACCTCCAAAGAATTGCCTCCTCCCTCGTCTATCAATATCAATTGAATCCTATTTGAAAACACAAAATCAAACTGTAAAGAGCATGCGATCTCAGGCAACGAGGGGCACACAGGAAATAATTTAGGGCAAATACATGAAAATGTAAATTACTTGTGAAGATCTGGCATATCATACCCGACCGGGTGAAGAAGTTTTGAAGACTTTCGCATACTGTTGTTTTTTAAAGCCAATTTTTTAAAGCCAACTGGCTAGTTAGATTATAAAATCCTTCTATTGATCTTTGATCTGGGTTCAAAGAGCATTACTTTTAATATTATTTTGAGGTGATATGATGATGAAATTTTATAAAAAAAATTGGGAGAACAAAAAAATATGATGTTATGTTGTCAAAGTTTTACATTAATTAATTAATTAATTAATAATATTATTTAAATTATGTCATATTAAATTAACACTTAATTAATTAATAACATTAATATTAATTAAATAGTATTGTTAATGGAACCATTGATTAAATTTATGATATTAATTAATCAATGATTAATTAATAATGTTAATTAAATAGTATTAAAAGATTAATTTATTAATTAATTAATATGTATTTAACTAATTAACCAAATTAATTAATTGTGGGGATTAATATTTCAAAGCTTCTAAATAGAACATTAGCAAGATGATTTCAAATTCAAGTGTTTGCTTGCTTTATTATGAGCAAGCATGTGCATGCAATTGTTAAAAACATTACTCAAATGAGGAAGTGTACTGGCAACAACAAAGAAAGAAAAGATACATGATATATATAACATACCCCTCATTCTGAATGCAAAGTGCTACTCTCAAGTGTCTGCATCTACGGGCTTCCAAACCCTTAACATCATCCCTCTTTGACTTGGAGTGTGCTACTATCAGTATATGGATCCCTGAGTCTTTTAAGCACCTGGTAGTTGCACACAAACACAAATTGGTTAGTATGATATGCACAATAATGAATAGTAAAATGCATGTAAAAAGGAAAACATATTGATTGAAAGTAGTAGAAAGCACATGTGTACATCTAAACAGCACGAAGAAAGCCTACAACATGCAATTCCTAGTTAATCTAAATGATCTTAGTCAAGTTATGTCACTTGATTCTTAATAGATCTAACATATCTTAGATGAATTGAATTGGGCTATAAGCCTAATATACTAGACATCTATGAGTATGGAAAATGATATCATTTTGTTTGTCATAGATATATTGTATCATAGTATATCTTTTGGTCAAGTGTGCTTACAAGAAGATAAAACTACAAGTTTTTTAAAAGAAGGCACATGCAACCTTATGCTTCGTGTCTATTTATGCAGATAAACATATTTGTGAGAATTTGCTTGACTAGAGGGTTGGTCAAATGATCTCTAAATTTGTGATATATATAGAGTTCATAACCTTCAATGCTAGATACACCTATATATACTAGAGGGAATGGAAGCCAAACAAAGAAATAAAAGAGACTGATTTATAGTGACTTGGCCTACGCAAGGGCCAACGTCCATTTTTAGTAGATTCAACCTCGCAATTTTTTTTATTTTCTTGGTTGTTATAGATTACAATTGCTGTATTACAGATGGAAAATGTTTTCTTTTTATGAGAGCAACCCTTGAGCATTTTCTAAAAGAGAAAAATATCAGTTTCTTAAGAGTTCTAGACCTTAGCGTCTCTGCTCTAGATTCCAGCTCTATAGTTTCAGCTCTTGAGTGCACACATGCCTCTCTTCTGTATTCCTCGCTTAAGAGAATCTGGTGCTTTTATTGGTGGGCCTTGGACCTAGTTCGGAGGCAGAGAATGATCATGTGCTTTCGGTGGACGCTTAATGTAGGATGCGATGTAATAATGGCGAATGCGGTGCATTAATGGTGGACACGGTAAGCACGACACCTGATGAGGTGCAGAAACTTGATGGATACATGTCCCTTGGTGACTGGGTGGCTGGGTTAATGCACGTGAGGATGCCAATAGCATTTGCAATGGCTATTGACAACGATGCTGACATAGTTAATGGAGAAGCCCATTGCAGGGTGATGATGGCTACCTAGTTGGCGGCATATCCACATGTTGGCATGTTGGTATAGCAGATTCGGGCTTAGGATGTGTGGATTTCTCGTCTCTAGTCGTGGCAATATTACTTGGTGCTGACTTGGATGACTTGACTCGAGGAAGATCATCAAGTGCTAGTGGAGTTCAAATATATAAATTTGACGTTAGTTGAGGCCGAATATATGATTATGATGCAAATGTTAGAGTAATAGCCGTTTTTGTGGTGCCCTTGTGATACATTCGATGTTGTACATGTGCAACATTCGGTTGTAGTGCGAAATTTAAGTGTAACAATGTCAATTAAAAAATAACATGATAGTAATTTGATTAAGTGACCATTTATAGTTTGAACCATAATGGGCAAAGACAGGATGTTATTGATTGAAGGTTACTTGTAACGTGTCTTAAAAAGTTTTCATGAGTATGAACTTTCACCAACAATAGAGGCCTAACCTTTGTAAGAGTTTGTTTCCCCATGACAAATAGTAAAAAATCAAGCAATTACGATAGAAATTTAAAGAGACTTTCTGTGAGGGCCCGATGCCGGTTCAGTGAGAACTGTCCCGACATCTGGTATTCACATACCGCATGATCCTATTGAGCAATTTAAAAGAGAAGGAATACACATAGAAAAGTCAAGTGATATTTCTCATTCATTGAAATTCTAATTTACAAAATAGCCCACATATACATCTTACAAAGTTCATCTTCCTAGAATAAAAGATGAACTGAAACAAAAGTAAAATGAAAATAAAAGTAAAGTAGCACCATAGATCCATTAGCAGATTGGAAATTTAAAATTTAGGGTTCTTGCGCAAATTTTCCTAAAAGCACCTAACCTGGTATTGTAAAGAAAATAATATCGGGATTGAATTTCTCAGTAATTAGAGAATACTCTAAGTACCACAGTAAACAATAAAATATTACATTTTATAATTGCGGAGATGCAATTAACGGAAATAAGGATGTAATAAAATACAGGAAAAATAAGGTAGTAGCGCAAATGGGATAAATAATTTCTTGCAACAAGTGTTACCCAAAGATGTTGGTTATTGATGTCGTTATTCCAGTAACCAATCATAAATATTATTGATGTCATTTTTCTAGTAACTAATCACAAATGTTACTGGTGTCATTTTTTAGTAATTAACTACGAATGTTACTGATGTCATTTTTTCAGTAACTAACCACGAATAAAAGAATGTTGGTTTTGAATAACTAACCAAGCATCAATATGAATTTGGCTCAAAACGAAGCTAAGCAGCAGTAAAGTGCAAAAGTAATATATGTTCATGTACTGGGTACCTTTTTCTTTAAGTTTAAAAAGTGTAACAGTTTGATCGAATCTGTATTTAAATTTAATATTTAAATTAGCCTTTTGGCCAATATTTTTAGGAGTAATTATTATCTTCATTTCTATTCTATTTTTCATTCGCTTTCTCATTTTGATAGAAGTCCAAATTTTAAGTTACTAAGGTAGTAATAATATTTATTATAACATTATTATTATAATTATTTAATAATAATAATGTACGAAAGAAAAAAAATAGAATGAAAATGCTTGAATTGAAATTGACAGAATTGAATTAGTAGTCATTTTATAATATTTGTACTGTTTTCATTATTTAATGAGAACAACAATAATGTTAATGACGTAATAGAGGTAGCATAATTATTAATAAAAAAATAAAAGAAGTAAAGATAATAAAAAAATGTAAAATTTCTTATAATTTTCCTCTTTTTATTCTCCTCTCACTTTGGATTAGGGTTGCTGGAAATTGGAGGGAGGCTGGACGTGGCTGAAAAGCCCGGAGGGGATCGCCGGAGTGGGGTGGCGGCTGGAGGCTACCTACTGCTGGCTGGCAGAGGGAGGAGAGGGGTTTGGCTGGCCGAGGGCTGAGGGTGGTTGAAGGAGAGCTGGGTGCTGTTTGGGAAAGGTGAGGGAGTGGTGGTTTAAATAGGCGTAGGAAGGGGGAGGGAGGGTCGGCCAGTTGGACCGACCAGCTTGCGCCTAGGTGCGCGTGGGAGATCTTGCCAGGAGGTGTGCGTAAGAGATCTCTGCCAGGGGGGTCTCCGTCTGCAGGCTTTATCGAGCGACAGAGCCTGCGCTCGATCGGAGGGGGCAGAAGAAGCTTAATTTTTTGCATTTTTTTGCCGTTTGACCTCCAAAAATAACGAAACTTGACACTGAGGTGTGCTATGGCGTAACAAACACTCTCACGCCAATTTTTTTTGATTCGGAGTAATATTTTATTTTAAAATAATTTAAGGAGTTAAAAACTTTAAAAATTAATCACGATCGAATTGGAGCTCTAAAATCGAAGAAACTCTTAACATAGGCTTTAAATAATATACTTAACACAATTACACAAAAATTAATGAATTTGGATTCATATTTAATTTTTCTCAATTTATTGAATTTAAATAATTTCAAAATTAAAGCTGGAGTTTCTGCTATCCGGATTACTCCCAAACTAGGGCATTTTGATCTAAAAATTTATTTTTATCTATTGATATTTTTGTTTGCCATAAATTGAAGTTCCACTGGGTTCTGATTTCTGAGGCGGGATTTGATCTAATTTTGCGAAATAACGACATTGTGTCTTTACACTTTCTATTTTCTTAAAACATATGCTTTGAGTAGTGAAGTAGGCACAATGATGACCTCATTACTTGCAAAGCAATCCATGCAATTATACTAATTGTTAGAGGGGTAGAAACTCTCTTACTTTCTAACACTTGATTTTTTCCCCCTTTTCCATTCGGTCATCATCAAGTCCACTATTTCACTATCCATTTTGCATCATTTATTCAGCCGTGATAACAGTGGTTTCAATATTTAACTACTTTCTTGATGATTATATTTTGGCACTTACTATTAAGTCATATATTTTATCCATTCTTGATGCCTATTTTTCTGTGACATACTTACTATCACCAAACTGAACTTGCCGTTATCCACTTTGACATGTCTTCCTCTATCGCCATCAGACCCTTCATGTTGTGAAATTGCCGAAGCAAATGAAACAAGAAATCACAAATCACAGAAAACAGACCCGGATTTACTTGAAAATAAAAAATCAGGAAAAATCACGGAGCCATCACAAAAATTTCACTATGAAATATTTGAGATTACAAATCCCTCTCAACTCCCTTCAAGAAGAAAAATTGCCGCCCATAAGAAATTTTCATAAAGCAAACCCTAGCCTCAGCAGTATTATTTATAGAGGCTACAACACCAGAATATATTTTACAATACCCCTTAGAAAATTAAGAATGGGATTAACCATAACATCTGAGTTGATCTAATCAGGCTCCTCAAAATAATTCTTTACTCCATGTTTGCAATAAAAAGAAGAGCATGCTTAGTTAAATGCAAATAAAGAAACACAAAAGTAATAATAAAGGAGATTGTAATAGTAAAAGCTTAAATGAAACAGCTTTTCTTGAAAACAAAGTGACATAGCTACAAAAGTTCATTGTTTGTACTATTTGATTACATTTTTGTTCATGCCTGTTATGTAAAAAGTATATATTCTATTCCAACTTATTGGTCTGTGTAGTGTTTGTGATGAAGCTCATATGAGCATCATCTGCCATTGATTTTGAATAGCAAGTTTTTCCCATAATACAAATTATCAAATTTTTCTGAGATATTTCGCATCTCAATTTGTGGTGGCACAATTTTTTTCTTTTGAACTTCTACAACTTTGAGGCAGTGACCAAGATCATCTTGTACCTTGCCATTATTCTCCAACTTGAAGTGATTTGGGCTTCAATCATTATACCAGCCTTATAAGAAATCACTTGCCAAATGCAACAGAAATAAGATAAATTCTATGTTACACCATTAAGGGTCCCGTTCTTGAAGTTCTTGTTCTGAGAAATCTAATTTCTTGGAAGCAGTTAGAAGTTTCTGATAAGTTTGTTCATTCTCAAAATATTTCACTGTTTTTTTTGTTCTACAGGGAGTTGATCTTCAACTTGGTTTGGCCATTGATAGTCCCAAGGCCACGTTAGCTGTGAAAAGAAGGTTGGCTTGTGAGATGGTCAAATGCTGGCAACAGGTAAACTGTATTGTTCTCTTAACTTAATTTATCATATGTTCCAAAATAATAAAATTTATTATATTTATGCCTTTCTAACTGACATTTTGCAAAGAAAATCATAAACTTAACGCTTCTTCTACTATTTTCTTGAAATCTTAAGTTGTTTTACCTTTGTGTATGAGCTTGTGTTGATGCAGGCTAAAAACATTGAGGGTTCGGATTAGAACTTTTAAGGGAGCCAAGTAGTTGTACTTTTTTATTCTGGTTAGTTTATTTTTTTCTAATTAGCAGTAGAATACTCTTGCTGAGGATCTGGTTCAGAAACCAAATTTATGGACAACGATTGCTTATTATTTGGTGGTTGTAATGGTTGTGGGGAAGGGCAGCAAAAGGTAGAGGCTGAGTGGATGCTGGTCGGAGGCTGAAAGATCAGGGATGTTCTGTAGTTGTAAAAGTGAACAGCCACTTGCAGCTGTTTAATATAGGAATTGTGCTGTTGAAAAGACGCTCTGGAGAAGATAGCAAAGAAATCTATCCTCTTTGTTGCTGAATTAATATCAATGCAGATTGTTTTTACTGTTAATCAACAGGAAGTTCGGTATTTGAATGACAAGGGCTGCGATTTAGAGCTTATTTCTGGGCTGATTTGAAACAGTAAGGATCGTGCTGATTTGATGCTGTAAGGAGAGCGAGAGAGAAAGGAAGGGGGGAGTTAGGAAGCTGCATACACTATTAAGAAAGCAATATTAGAGAAAAGGGAAGCGGCAACAGCCCTAGATTGGGATGAGGGAGAGATGGAAAGAGAAGGCGAGAGGGAAACAATAAACTAGCAAAAAACAGCTCATTGAATTCTGAAAATATATTATAATTGCATGACATTTATTTTCTTCTTATATGTATAGATTTAAATATTGGAGGGATAATAAGGGAGCTTAAGTAAGCCAATAATATTCACTAATAAAATTGATAAATTCAGAGGGTGTTGCAACTGACATCCCAATAGTAGGAATTTTTAATATTAGACTGGCTTAATTTTTTGTTAACATTTTTTGCTAGCATCTGTATATGTACCCTTAAGCGAATAACTTCAACAAACTCAATACATTGATAATTAACAAATGAGTAAAAACATGATTACATTGAACATTAGAAAATCATAATATGTAATGTACATGATCCTTGATGCGATATCAAGTAGTACTATGGTGATAATGCAATGAGGTTTATCTAGGATGCTAGTAGTGGTGCATGTAAACTGTGGGGTGGTGTGAGAAGACCTAAATGTCCGTTAGATGGGATTTAAGAGAGATAATTAAGATGCTCATGAGGTTTATCTACAAGAAGTATTTATCTCCAAGTATATTAGTAATGTGGTGACCATACTAGGTATGTGCATCCTATCAAAGATGGGTGGCTTCTTGTTAGGAGACATTGGGAGGTAGGGTTGCAACAAGCATGTGCATTTAAATTAAAAGGGGATTTTCAAATGTAAATATTTTAAAATCATATGTACTTAGTGCGGGATTTGTAGGATCATGGACTCAATGAAGGATATGCTTTATCAGTTACACTGAAAGGCTTCCATGGTTTAAGTTCTAGTGCAATCATCTTAAAGGAGAGTTATGCTGAGGATTGGATAATGCTGCCTCGTGCGAAATAGAGAGGAGTAAGTGTCAAAATTTAATGGATAAGTGGGTGGTATATACTTTATAGTCCAGGGTGGATTTAACTTTGATCATGAGAAAGATGAATGCATGAATGCTAGCTTTTTGTGTTCTTGGAGGTGTGTGAAGTATATGCTTTTTGTTTATGGCTAGATATGTTAGGAGACATGTGGGTAGGAGTATGGCATGCTGGAAAGAGTCTTATGATTTTTATCATGTATTCAAACCCAAAGATGTTAACTCTATCATGGTTGTTAGCATTAATAATATAGAACCAATGCCTTTCAAGCGCATTATGGGATAGACCCATGGGAAGGATATTGCATAATCATCAATAATAAACTCATCATTCTTATTTTATGAATTGCCATCCTTAGTTGCTAATTTGCTTATTTTATTTTTAAGAATGACATGCATTGCAAATAATTATGTACATTTTCAAATTTTAAGTCATGTACATAAATAATAAGGCATTTCAGAATATAGACAAAGGCATTTTATTTGAATTCTTAAAATTTGTGAAGGGGCTACATCTCTAAATTTCCCACAATCATCAATAATAAACTCACCATTCTCATCTAGGAGTAATATTTGAGCCTTACCTTCATTTTATATGTGACCCTTTTTTAGAACATAAAGTAGATAATCTACCTGGTGTTGGGGCTAGGAACCATATGTGGTTCTCAGGGAAAGTGGCCAGTGGTGGGGGTAGTGTAAGTTTAGATTTGATTCTAGATTTTAACTTTTTGTGTTCTTCTATCATGAGTGCATAGTGCAAGTTATCTTTTAGAGGTATGAACTTATAGTTTATCCTTTTGTTTATTCTTTATCTAATAACAAACTTGTTGGTAACTTGTCGTTCTTATTTTGTGCAATTAGTTTTGGCAATGAAATCGTTAAATATGTTTAGATATTCAATGAATTTTATGGTGCTTTATCTAAGGATGAAAGGATTATTGTAGAGCTTCTTATCATAGGATTTGGATCAATACTTCTTTCTAGGCATTTGTTTTATCTCAGTTAAGTGAATTGGGTTTTACCCAGCCTTTGTTATACTGGTGTAGAATTTAGAAACGTTTACATTACTTTTTAATTTTAAAATTTTTGAAAACCACTCTTTGATAAGCATTTATGTGACACTACCAGTCAAAGAAACCATTCATCTGGATCTGCCAGAATTAGAATTTCTTAGGAATAATGGGCGCCTTAGCTTTGGTTTGGAGCTTGGGCTCCCATAAGATTAAGGGGAAGGACATTATTGATATTTAGGCACTTACTTTGATATGTAGGAATCTCCAAGGTTTCGGTATTTGTTGGTGTGGTTTATTATCAGGCAAAGATGTAGGAAGCCTTATTGCTAGATTTGTTTTGAAATCTTATTTCTAAATCTTTTATCATATTGTTTAGGATCTAAACTGATCAACTGGTGCTGACGGGTGGCATAATGCAATAACTAATTAAAATGCAAAATTAACGAGATTTTGTTGACTTCTTTTAGCTTGAAATCATATTGTTGAACAATATAACTAACAAGCATAACTGGTGAAACAAGTGAATCATCTTCAACATATGCTTACAAAATCTTATGTCTTGGTGACCGTCAGATTTAAAGATAATGTTTGGTATGCCACTTCCTCACTTTAAGCAAATTCTCTCTTAGGTTAGGTGAGATTTATTGAGGGAACGTGCTGGCTTATTAAAATGGTGTTTACTAATTAAATTCCAATCACAAATTTCATATAATTGAAATAAGTGGGTAGAAAACTACCTACGTTACCTTGTAAGAATTAATTCACCCTTTAAATAACAAATAAAATATTGGGAATAACAATTAGCAATTAATGGAGTTGCTACTAGTTGGTCTGTTGAATTTTTCATTTGCACTAATTATCCTTTTAGTTTCAAGTTCTTGTGAATGTCTTGAAAAAAACATCCTATGTTGTTCTTATTCCAGTATGATGGAGCGTGTTGGAGAGGTTATTCTTGTAAGTTTTAAATGTGTGAGATGATATGAGGAGCAAAGGAGACGAGGTATTGGGGCTATTTTTTGTTAGGGCTTGTTGCAGGAGGGATGCATGCGTCTCTAGATGGAGGAGTTGGTAAAATTTTCTTTGAGAGTTTTGGTTTTGACATGTTTGTGGAGCTATGTAGGTTGATGAGAAATGAGAGAGGCGAGTTGGTTTTCAAATGTAGGTTTTTAAAGAAGAAACTGAGAATGATTTAATGGAGATTGTTGGGAAGTTTTACTTATGGCTGTTGATGGCTTTGAATATGGATGGAGGATAGCTAAAATGGGCCTTGGATAGCTTGGAAAGAGTAAGGCTTAACTAAAGAAGAGGGGGATGATGGTGTAGAGTATAGTTACCTTGAAGAGGGAGAATAGGAGATAACTTGGAAGGAGAGCCTCCAAGCCACCACCGAAGGGATGAAAAGCCATCACCAAGTGCAAACCTTGATCTTGCCACCCTAAGCAACAAGCAACAATTGGAGAAATTTTAGAATATTTACATGAACCAATTAATAAAATTCATAATGTAATCAAGTCAATAATATGAGCACTTGAAATAAAACCTTAATCCTTGAGGAAGGGTGGGCCTTTTAGATTTTATTTTAATTTAGAGGTAGGTATAATTATAATTCATAAAATTACAAAACTACATACTTATTTATGAAACTAATCATTGGAGAGTGAGAGGGTTCAAATCAAATTTGCTCTAATTTTATGAGTGTATGTTCCTTTTCGAAGATAAGTAGCCATAATCTAGAAAAGTGCATGAAGTCTTTACTTTTTTCATATTCTTTAGTTATCTAAACACGGATATCTTTAGGTTTTAAACATCATAATCTTCAAGTGATTTTAGTTGTTGCATGTGTACCTCCTAAAGATATAGATTTAAAAGCTTAAGACAGTCAATTTTTTAAAAATTAACATTGTAAAATTATTACATTAGGGTGATGGTATGTAAACCTTGACATGATTTGCATGAGATATACTTTTCAAAATTATAAACTTCTATTATGCCATTTTCCAAATGTCAAATTTTGCCAAAAGTGGCTACTTTCCAAAAGATATTTTCATCATGTGATTGATTATGCTGGTATTGATGATGGCGTGGTTGATTATGATGGTTTTCATTGGGGCGGTGCTTTATACGATTGCATTCCCCAATGTTTGGTTTTCGGAACCTGAAAAGTGTTAATAACGTACTAATTCAGGTTGGAATACATAAAATATAAAGTTTATATTATTATATTAAATTAATTTTACTTTAGTGTATTATTGCACATTGTTGTAGAAGTAAATTTTGAAGTAATAGGTAAATAAATTGAATAATAAAAGTGGCTAGTTAAAAAAGTAACTTGCATGGTGAATAAATATGTAAGAATTGAATAACAAAAATTGTTAGTTAAAGGTATATAATGCGACCACCCACAAAAATTGTTAGTAAAAGGTATATTATGCGACCACGCACAAAAATTGTTAGTAAAAGGTATATTATGCGACCACCCACATATCGAACCCAAATCATTGACTATGTATCTAGGAAGGTATACTCTCACACGTTTGTGAGAGCTCAATAATAATAATAATAATAATAATAATAATAGTAGTGAGCTCCATTATATGTATTTTGAACCTTCTGCCCTTTCATAATGGGTTAAATTTCTCCTTATTTTCATATCATGTGCTAGCAATACTTATCTGTACAGGCACATCTACTACCTGTACAAATTCATGTTTTATTTTCCTTAAATCATTGTAACTCATTATTTGGCCATACATTTCACATGTTATATGTATAACGTTAATATTAAAGTATTATCAGACTTTCAGGTTTTGACAAGCCAAAAATTTGAAGCTAAAACCATGAAAATATATTAAAATTAGGCCAAGCTTCATGTGGCATAAAAGAAATGGCAATTTTAAATATAATACTACAATCTAAATTTTATGTATGAAAAGTGTACCCATGATAACAAAATGACTACTTCAAATTTTAAACAAACTCTTGAATATGTCAGGAAGGAGATTTCCAGGCCAATCTCTGTACTGCCTTAGGGATTTAAGGGGCTCACTAATCTCTATTGAATCTCTCACTGTATACTATTTGGCCTTAGCAATGTTGCAAGCTGTTCTTTAATGGCAAACCTGAGATGTTTTCTTCTTGGTCTCTAAAAAAGTACCAGAAATCCTAAAATAATGGTTGGTTCTAAGGCTTTAGGTAGGGTAGTCTGAGGATGGTGGAGGCCTCAAGGGTTCTCATAGAGACTGAGGGGCATTCGTAGGACAAGACAGAGAAGAGGTGGGGAATTTGAGGAAGCTCGCACCATTGTAAAGTAGATCCTATTGAATTTTAAATCCTGCTGTAGAGGTTCAACCGAATGTGAAGAAGTAGAATTCAGTTGTTGGTAACCGGTGGATAGTGTTTAGATCAAAATTTGTGGTTTTGGTGGTACAAGGTTAATGAAGGAAAGGTTAACCATTCAAGGCTTATAATAGCTCAAGTCACTCCCTTATTTCTGAGAAACAAGGCTTAAACAATTTGAGTTTGGGTAACCTTTAATACTGTTCAGTGGGGATTTAGGTGTCAGTTTTTGAATATTATGGGTTAGATATTTGAAATTCGACCATATTTAAGATGCCATTGAGACCCTTAAAGTTTGATGTGTCATTTGGGACCTGTTTGAGCGGTTCCTGTGACGAGTTCCTCCTATAATTTAGGGCGACGTGGGTTATAGTTTATGGAAGAAAACGATAGTTTCGAGTTAGATACTGGTTTGGCGGATAGTGAGTTTGAATTTGGTATCGTGTTTTAACACTAATCATCTAACTGTTGAAATTATGCCAGGTGGATTCAACGATCAATATTTGTTATATATATATATATATGTGCATTTCGTGTCTCACATATATATAGCTGAAATTTTCTCTGTACCTTGTTAATCTCTAGCCAACATGGCTAGGGGCATTTTTCAACCATGCCTTGCTGATCTCCATTGTAGTCACCAGTTCATGCTCGCCCAATGCTAGTGTTGCTTGACGCTTGCTTGATCGGACCGATCCCCTTTGTTGTCTCTTTTTGATGCTTGAGTTCTTCATCGCCCTAGCTTGTGTAATAGCTCGTCAATTAGCAAACCTTAATTATTATTTTTATTATCTAATTAAGCTATTATTATTATTTTATTTTGGGGTACATTTATATGCGTGTTATGTGGGTTCAAATGCAAAGCGCCCAGGTACGCATAAATGCGCCCAGATGCAATTAGAAAAGTTTGGGATGAATTGCATTTATAGCCTGTCTTGGGTCGTGTCAATAGTGCCATGCCCAGACTTGTTGAACGCATGCCCAACCAGACTAGAGGTCTAAAAGTACCCTCTTGGCCATTGGAAATTTTGTATTTTTCCAAAAAACATCGTTGTGTTGTTAGACTGCCGTGGGACCCTATGAGCACGAGCTGGCATCTCGAACGAGCTAAGGAGCAAGTTGTGCGAGTTTGTTGGAGTGAGAGGAAGCCAAAGTTTTGTCCGTTTCAGCATTGTCGTTTGGTACATCTAAATCTGATGAGCTTTAATGTTATTTAATCATGCAATGAATCTTAGCATTGAGCTAACTCTTTCATTGCAATGCTGCTTAATTTGAATAATGTATCAATTATCCGCTTAGTTTGCCAATTTGTGTGTATTATCTAGTAAGCTTGAAGTTGTTCATTCACCTTGTGACTTTCATTTGATGCTATAAATTGTATTGTTTAAAGCTTGTTTGGATATTCCACTTAGTCATTATCATGTTCGTTTACAGATTGATTAATTGTTTGCATTTGCCCTATTGATTGGCATAAGCGAGTAATTTGTATACCGTTATAGAGATTTCATGGAAAATTATGATATGCATTTCTTATACTTGCATCTATATATTCCAAATTGTAATTTGTGAAAATATCTCTTTGATTCATATTTGTTAAGTGGGATATAATTTGTGACCATTCAGGAGGCTTTGTTAGTTGTTCGCACATGATTTTTGCAACCCTTAGGAGAATGAATCGATCAATGAATGTTGATATCCAATGTGCAAGAGTAGCTTGTTCGAGATTTTCACATATAGTCAATTGCCTAGGGAAGTGGCATCGACTCACTGACGGGTGCTTGTATTTAATTTTCCTAAATTTAAGTTAATAACTGGGTTCAACCCTCGGGAGATGAGTAGGATTCAACTCTTGCAATAGTTATGCAAGTAGTATGCCCAAATATTGATTATGCAGTTCTATTCTCCTTTTCTTGAGTTCTTGTCAAGGCCTATATCATGAGTTTGTTGAAATGGATTCTAGATTTAGACTTCAATGTGGAATCTCCTTTGAAAACTATGGGGTGTCATTTCTTAAGCTAATGATTTATATCTGTAATTGGAACATGCTTAGATTCTTGGGCTCGATCATAGGTAAATCTCCGAAGCTATAAATTTATATTAAAAATCTTTATCGTCTTTCGGTGGCAAGGCTCTTGGTGGGGCTAGACATCATTGCAGAGATTACTTAATAGATTTGAATTGGATTAGGTTCCTTTGGTTGCTGCAGAAGATGACATGAGAATCTGCCCAAATTTTGCATGGATTGTTCAACCATTGGTCACGTCGATACTTCAAGTTTCATTCTAATGTTTGTCCCCAAGCTATGGCTTGAGTTGGGGGAATATCTCTTCCTTTCAATTTTGTGGATACAATTCCATCAGATTTGATTCAAGATAATCTCTAGTGCAGGATGAAGATTCGGTTTTACCAGATTTGGTTTTTGACAGTTCTCCTATACTAAATGTATATGGGGAAGATACCCAGGCTGCTTCTATTCCTGGGCTGGAGTGATAATGCAACGAGACAGAATACTAGACAAATCACTTCATTGACTCTTGGGCTTGAGCTATTAATATTTTTTCTAAGATACTGGTTTCTAAGATATTGTTTTTTCTAAGCTATTGAGTTGGAACGTCTTTCATCAAAAAGATATTGTTGGCGGCAAGAGTGTTAGGTTTATCAATGTTTCCTGTGTTTTTACTGTCATTGTGGATGTGATTTATTCGTCTAGATAAAAAAGGGTTCGAGATGAATTGTTGAATTGGGTTGTCTCTACTAGGGCGCCTAGGCTATCTAGAGAGATTTATTATTAATTTATGCTATCTTGAGGTGGAATCTGTATTTTCCTGATCAACTCACACACATATACACACACACACATATATATATATATATATATATATATATAATCAATCGGTTGGATTTGGAGCTCCTTTTCTCTTCTTCGTGCTTTTCCGCGACTTCCTCTATACCAATCTGGGCTGGTTATAGCTTCCCCATTTTGATTGGGGTGTTTTGCGCGACCCTTTTGACCATGGGCCCTTTTCCAAAGAACAGCCCAACTTAGGTTGTGGGGTGGTTCGGACTGGACCCAATTGCAAGGAGGAAGCTGGATTTGTAGTGGTTACACTCATTTGAACATGAACCATATTCGGAACTTCAGCTCAGAAGCATCCCTCTGGGGCCGACACAAAAGGGGAGTTGGCAAAGCGCTGGTCTTGGGCGTTCTCCACCTGGTAGCTACATGTGCACCCATAGGGACTTCAGCAAAAACTTCTGAAGGGCAAGCATTGAGTTTTGGAACCGTGTTTGAGCCATCTTCGGACAACAGACGTCAACACGGTCACCTTCAACAGAGCGCCACTTCGGGCGATAGGTTATATTTGAGGCACGGACTGAACGCCATCACGGGCTATGGTTTCACCCGGTCGGACGATGCGGTTTGTTTAGCACGAGAACCTTTGTTGATGAACCGTATGGTGAGTTTACATATAGAGAGGCATGCTGTTCAAGGTGTCGATAGGCTATATTGGTCTTCCTGGGTGAAAGCTCCGGTGCTTGATGACTCAGAACTTGGCTAGCTTTTTGAACCCTGAGAGAAGCGCCCGGCATTGTGGAACATTACATTCCCGGTGGCCTTTTTTGCGACAACGGTTTGGGAGGCTTCTCACTTGGTTTCACACGGCACACGTGAGTTTGTAGGTAGTTGGACTTGGTGTGATTGTTTATTGGGCTTAATTGATGAATTTTGGTTTAGGCCTAAATGGTAAGACCCATTGCAAATCATTTCCAGTTTTCATTTACTCGTTGTTTGTTGGGTATTTGCTTCCTTTAATTTCAAGTTGGGATTGTTATGGGTTTTTTATCTTTCTTTTATTTTATTTCTTAGAGTGTGTGAGTTGTAATAAAGCCCAAAAAAATCAAATCTGTATGTAGTACTTTGATTTACAACGAGATCTACAAATTTGGTATATATATATATATGCATATACTTATCTACATGTATATATATTGCATTGAATTTCACTATATACTTAAATAATGTTAAACTTGTATAATGATGCACTATACTTCCAGGATTTGAAGAATTAATTGTCATTAACTAAATTTATATTTGAAAGTGTGTCATGAATATATATATATATATATATATATATATGTATGGACAGTGAGATTTGAACTCATTACCTGGGATAATAAATCATGAGCCTCAACCACTGGGCTGGAATACCGTTTATGCGCGCGCACGCGCACACACACACACACATATATATATATTTATAAATATATCAAATGTATGATTAAATAGAAAATGAAAAAATTATTAAAATGGTCCCATAACTATTGCAAAATGTTTAAAACAGTCCTTAACTCTTGTAAATATTATTTTTGGTCCATTATGACTTTTATTTAAGTATTTTTTTTGGTCCATCTCATTGTCCCCTTGTGTTAAATTTGAGTTTTTCAGCCGGAATTGACTTTCCATTGGGATTCTTGTTGGAATAGGCTGGTCGTGGATTCAGCGGCCGATTCCAGTGGGAATATGGCAGTTGAATTTGGCGGCCGAATCCGGCGGGAATATGGCTGCTGAATTCAATGACCAATTCTAGCAGGAATATGGAGCTGAATTTAGCGGCCGATTCCCGTTGGAATCGGCCGATAGTTGGATTCACCAGTCGATTCTCGTTGGAATCAACCATTGGATTCCAGCGGCCGATCACAGCAGGAATCGGTCGCTAAATCTCTCGCTAGAAAGCTTTTTCCGATCGAAAAGCTTAAATTCAACGGAAGGGAGCGGTGAGTTAACAGGAGGGAAAAAATACTTAAACAAAATTAAGATACCTAAAAGAATATTTACAAGAGTTAATGATTATTTTGAATATTTTGCAAGAGTCAATGAACTAATGTATGTCAACGATTATTTGATAATTTTCTCAATAGAAAATGTATAATTCAAAAATATTTGTAGATTAAGATTTACACAACTAAAATCTTGACAAAGCAAAAAAAAAAAGTCTAAAAAAGCTCTAGATTAAGATTCACAAAATAACAAAATGATGCTTAAACTTAGATGTCAAAATATCTTGATTTACATGATATGCTTCTTGGTATATAAAGATCAGTGTATGAATACCTTCGATTTTTTTCCAATTATTGAGGTGAGGTTAAATGGTGCCCATTTGTCAATTTATTTGTTTTTAAATATATGCCCTATCAATTAGATGAGGCTTATCAATATGTTTTATATGAACTTGTGAATTCATTCGCATGACAGGCCCAAGATCACATAACTGAACTTCCTCTTGATGATGGTCGAGGGCAGAAGCATCTTTTGTATATTGAGTGGAAATGTTGTGAAGCAAAGGTATGCTTGTAATTATTAATTTAAGCATGTTTTTATCCAGAATCATTGTTTTCTAATAACATAATTTAAATCTTTTATATTTATTCATTAATTGTTATCGTACATTATGTTTGCTTTTAATTCACTAAACCTCAACTTATCTACTTCGTTCTATTACCTTTGTTTGATTAATCTAGTTTCCCCTCTCAGTATCCTTATCTTGTATTATTCTATATTTTTCTTTTCATCTCTCATAGCTTAGGTTCTTCTAAACCTTCATATAGAACACACAAATGGGGTTTTATTTATCAGAATGCTTTCTGGTTATTTGATGACTACAACAACACCACTGCCACCGCCATTACTGCCAAGCCTTAGTCTAACTAAGTGGGTTGATTGCATGAATCCTTTGTTTTCCGTAAGTTTCAAATAGAGAAGTTCCTTCTAATAGTCTCTTCTCGTTTCTTTTTTGGTCTTCCTCTTCCTCTTTTCATACACTCAAATTTTCTAATAGAGGCATCAAATGGCCTATATCCAAATGACAAAAGATGATATTCTCTAATCTTATACACTATTGGAGCCTCTCCAACTTTGCTACAAATGAACTCATTTTTCTTTTTAACTCAGCTATATTCATTCATCCACCGTAGCATCATTATCTCTTAAACTTTTTAGCATAAATTTTTCTTTGTTGTCTAACAATTTACTCTTTGTTGGCCTTATAGTTGCTATATAATTCGTTCCTTAATTTGAGTGGGATTTTTTGATCCAACAATATTCTGTCTATGATTGTTTGAAATTATTGACAATAGATTCATGCTATTAAAATTGACCGACTTAGTTTTCCAACTTATATATTGAGACCATATTAGTCCCAAAGTTAAATTTTCATTTTTTTGTATGAAAAGTGATTTGAATTGTTTAAATTGATGTGTATTTTAGTAATTTGGCGGTTTAACAAATTTTCTTATTTAAATCTGATTTATTCCAATTATAATATTTAGCTTACCAAACCATTTCATGAACAATTTTCTGATGGCTAAAATTTATGTCATAAGAAAAAAAATAAAAATTTGTAGATGAAAAATTTTCATTCAATAGGAAAACTACCAAAATATCCTTCAATATATGTCATTCAATTTTTGATATTCGAACTGGATTGAAAAATAAAGTTTGGACTGTTTTGTTCAAATCATAAAGTTTGGGAACTAATTTGAGCAAAATTTAATAGTAGGGAACTATTTTGAGTAATTTCCAATGAGTCTGGGCTTTTTTCAATAAAATACCTGTGCAATTGTTGAAACTGGCTCGTCATATGCTTTGCATTCTTTTCTGATAAATACACCCTTACTAGTTTTATTTGCTATACATTACAAAATGTTCATGCACAAATGAAACTGGAATGATGACAATGAAAGTTCACATCATTAATTTGTCTTATATCAATTCTGACTTTATTCCTTTTTTTATCATGTAGAGTTTTTTCTTGACAAATTTGGGCATTTAAACTTTTTTTCTTGAAAACATAAACTTCTTTTGTTCATATCAGGCTGCAGCATACTATTACCATGGACTGATCCTTGATGAGGGTAACACTGAGAAATCTCATGGTACTGCTGTAGCTTCTTTGCAAGCTGCTGAAAATTTTTTAAAAGAAAGCAAAAAAACATGTGAAGCCTTCAACGCTACACCCCCAACATCAAGGTTTTATCTTTGAACTTTGACATTTCTACCTGTTTAATAAACATTGCCAGTTTCTTAAGATGCTTAGCAGTAATTACTACTCTGGCTCTTCATTTTATATGGAGTGGTGGTGCTCACATATCTTGGAGGAAGAGAGATTAGCTTCATTTACCCTTAAAAGAATTGAGAAGGATACCAAATGCATGAAAAACTAAAAATGCTTTCTGTTTTTACGAGAAATAGAAGATGGATGGTAATGCATTTTTATGGAGAAACTGTCTTGCTAACTTTTTTGTGTAAATGTTAGTAGTGGAAACGGTCTTCACGTATGCATTTTCATGATTATATTTTCAAATAATTGCTACAGAGATTTAACAATGTGTTGTTGCATTGATATGAAAAAGGAATTTAAAAAGCTAAAATTTAAAATGATTTTATTTTATTTTTATTTTCAACATTGGCATCTCCATTTTCAAACAAAACACTTTGATAACAGCTAAAGAAAAATTGATAATTTCAACCTTGTGAATGATTTGCTTGGCATTCTAGGCAACAAAATGTTCACTATAAATCTGTGGAAGAGCTTTGTATTATCCAAACATTGGAGAAAATTTGATTTTGTTCTTTCCTTCGACTATGATGAGTAGGAGATGAGTAGCTGTTTTGTCTGGTTTTGAAAATGTTTGTTATACTTTTTTTTTTTGGCAGGAATCCACCTTTGTGGGGATCTATGAAATACCTTTCCTCAAAGATTCCTAAAGATGTTTCTAGCAGAGTTCATGCAAACAGAGTCCTTGATAATCATGAGTAAGTCTTTAAATAAGCCCTTGTTATATCACTTTTACATTTCGAAAGTTAATCCGATATTTAAATTGATAATTTAATAATGGTCTGAAGGCTAATGATATATATATATATATATATATATATATATTACTATATATATATATTTATTTATTTATTTTAAATTATGCAAGACAGATTGGAATCACGAAATTACACCCTGGATATACCATTCAAGCTTAAGATGCACGAACATGAACACAAACATGAACACTAACACGGGACATAAACATGATATTGCTCTAGCACAGGACAACTATTATTATTAAAAGTAGGATACTGATATATATTGGACATGACAATATTATATTAATCATTCAGAATTATTTTTATTAATGTATAATTTATATATAATAAACTATAGTTGGTGAATATATATTTATATATATACAATATAAGTATATAATCCAAAAATTTATTATGTCAATAAAATAAGATCCAAAGTAATATTTCATGTCAATAATATAAATATTATCTTGTCTGTATGTATAATTTTATTTGATTTCTTTAATTTTTTTTCTTTGGAATAATTTCTTATATTTAACTCAAATCTTTTTTGTATCCATGTTTAACACCCAAATTTTTACAAAATTACTTTAAGAATTCTTATAATTACACTGAAACTATTACCCCACTAAATTTCTTAAAATTATTTTATGGAAAAATTATATATTTAGGTGCTTATGTTATAATTATTAAGATTTGGGTGCTAGATATACCGATACACAAGCTTTTGATGTATTACAATAATTAATTTTTTTAGGATGTGCATTTTTCATAGGTCAAGGCATGTCTAAGAATTTATTTCAAAACTAAAATACAGAAGACACGTGTCCATCATGTGGCAGGCATATGTTAACATCTAAGAAGTGTTTGACATGACAACCATTTCTAAAGTGTCCATGCATCGTAGTGTTCAAGGGATCACCCACTAATAATTCTCTACACAATCTAGTCATGGCTGCCTGATGCACTATTTTCTATTTTTCTTCTATTTCTTCTTCTTTTTCTTACAACAGTAACGCTAAGCCTTGGTTGCACTAGTGGGGTTGGCTGAATGAAGTCTTTGTTTTCATTGTGCATAATCTAATTGGAGCCCCTTGTAAGTTTCAAATTAAGAAGATTCTTTCTAATGGCTGCTTATCTTCTCGTCTTTTAATACTAAAATTTTCTAATAGGGGAATCAAATTGTCAATGCTTAATATGCCCAAACCATCTAAGATGCAGTTCTCTAATCTTATCCATTATTGGAGCCACCACAACCTTGCTATGAATGAGCTTATTTCTCATTTTTCTTTCAAAGTATGACCAATCTTCTAGCTTAGCATCATTATTTATGTAACACTTAATTTCTTGATAACTTTCTTCTTTGTTGACCAACAATCAACCTCATATAACATAATTAGTCATATAGCAGCTTTATAATTTTTTTTTTTAATTTTAAGTCGAAGTTTTTGATATTACAACATTTTAGAAGAATTCCTTTATTTTATTTAACTTGCTTGGATTATATTAATTATATCGCTCTCAATTTCAGCATTGTTATGAATAATTGAACCAAAGTATTTTAATCTATCGCTCTTCTTGGTGACATAATACTCAATAGTTATGTCATTGTGATTATGGTTTTTATTACGACTAACTTACACATCATATATTTTAGTTTTGATCTAAATAAGATGAAATATTTAGTTTTTAAATTACTCATCCACCGCTCAAGTTTTGCTTTAACTAAATCTTTAGTTTTATTAATTAATAAATTATCATATACAAATAACATGCACCATGGAACCTTCTCTTGAATTTGTTTAGTAAGAATACATATTATTAAAGATATGAACTGAGAGTACAGTCTTGATGTAATCCAATAGTAATAGGAAAATTATTGTACAAATTACTTTGCAAGTGAACCATGTTACAAACCCTTCTTCGTACTCAAAAAACTTCTCTTGGTGCTCTATCGTGAGCCTTTTCATTATCATTAAAAAATTAAATGAAGATATTCTTTTAGTAAATATTTGGCTTCAATAGTTGATCTATTTGGCATAAAACTAAATTGATTTTGTGAGATTGGAGTATCTTTTCATTGTCTGTATTCAATCACTCTCTCTCAAAGTTTCAATATATGACTCATCAACTTTATTCCTTTATAATTTGCATTGTTTTGAAATCACATCTATTCTTGTAAATTTGTAAGTTATACTCCACTCATCTAGCATCTCTTTTCTTTATTCTTGTAATATGTACTACAATACCCCTATTCCATAGCCTTGAGCATCACCTTTCTTAAAAGACATTGTACTTATTTTTCATGTGCTTGTCGTACAGAATAGGCAGCAGAATTTGTCAAATCCAGTTATGTAATAGAATGATGGAGGTATATGAAAAATTGGGTAAATGAACCCGATGAATGAATGCCAAGGGTTAAGTAAGTAGTAAAGAAGCACCACATAGGGACAAAGCAGCAAAAAGTAACCCTAAAAATGAGAATTTCCAGAGGGGAAGCCATAAGTATTTTTTGATCATTTTTTTATCCCATTTTAATTTAGGATTTTAACCTAAACACAAACCTGTGCAAAATGCTGTGCCATCTTATCAAATTTGCCAAAATGATTATCAAGTAGACCCAATAGCTCTGTAATCCTAAATCATAGAAGTATGACTTAAATACTTTTGAAGTTTTATCTCTTGCACAACATCAAGTCTTTTTCCAAGTTTAAAAGAACTCTTTTCATGTGAGTTGAAATATTGTAGGAGGGATTAACTGCCTTGTCTTGGAGTGCTTGTGAAATCCACAAAAAAAAATAAATTGGGAATTTTTCGTAAAAAGAGGTAATGAAGGGGAACTTCTTCCCTAAGAAGTGGTAATGAAAATGATCAGGAATCCACCTCAAGGAATAAAAGGCAAACAGATGCGCATCGCAACAATGCCAATCTACTTAATCCAATTTTTTTTTTTTAAATAGATTGTTTAAAAGAAACTGATCATCACAATGCTTCCTATATATTATTGTCTAAAAGAATTTCAATGTTATCATTTTTCATTGGCCTTTTACGCCCTTATTTATTGAAATATGGGCAATTATTGTATATTAAGTTTATATTCCGTTTTTCTTATTCAACCCAGCTTAACAATTGCACTAAAGGATAGTTTTACATAAAATAATCAGAATAAAAATATGTAGCATTTTTTAAAGTTAAGTAATTTTACTAATCTCAAATTTTGTTTGTACTATGTCTATGTTTGTCTTAGAATCAAGTTTGTGCGAGTCAGGCTAAATTTGAACTCTAAAATTATCAGCTAAACTTGACTTGAATTTGACTTAAAATTGAAGGAATGTCAAGTCCTATCAAATTGACTTGAAAGGATTCAATTTCAAACTTGTTGAAAATTGATTTGATTTGATTCAAAACCAAAAATTTTATATCATTGAAAAAGTGATGGCTTGAGGTTTCAAGCAGTTGCCTTTTTACAAAATCTCCAATAGCAACCCTTTTAATTAAATATTTGCCAAGGTTTCAATACACACATTTAGAATTTTCAAGTCTAATATTTTAAGTGAAATCATTTCAAAGTTATTCCAAATTTAATGTTTGATTTGTAACTTGACATTTTGTTTTGATTTTGAGTAATTCAAATAAATTTCATTCAAGTATTCAGCAAAGCTATCAGCCTTGGCATATCAAGCTGCTATAGTGCTTAGAAAACTTTGGGTGAACTTCAGAATCAGCTTCAATCTTGTAGCCTATTTGCTAAATTGTAGCTAGAAGTTATGTTGTATTTCTTTGGCATATTTCAATGAATTATTTTGAGCAAAAATGAGAAAAGTATTTTTTTATTGCAAATTTGCAATGATCAATTTTACAAAGCAGGCCTAATTTCCCTAATTACTATTAATATTGATAAATTAAAAAAATAGAATTTTGTTTTATCAATTTATCGATCTCTTTAATACTCTTGGTCTAAAATGGTAATCTATTGAAAATAAAAGGATTGTTGTAATATTTGAGCTTCTAATGCCTAAAATATTCATGATATAGCTGAAAAAATCATCTAATTCAGCTTTTTTTATTTTTAAAGGGATGCAAGTATGAATACAAAAAAAATGTTTGGGTTTGGATGTCATGATTCTAGTTTATGTCAGGAGGGCTTATGTATCATTAGACGACCATCAAGATTTATGCAGCATAAATTTAAATTAGTTGGGCACTAATCTTGATGATTATCTTATAGTCTATGTCCCTAGTGGTGTAACTGAGTCAAGCTAGCTTGTGAGCTATTCAAGCTTGACATAGTGAAATCCATGCTCAATGAATAAACGAGTTAAGCTTGAGCTAACATTGACTTGACTTAGCTCGTGAACAGACTTAATTAGAATTTTGTTTGCATCTAAAAATTTAATCAACAGAATTGAGGTTCTAATAACAATAATTATAAAAGTGACATTAAATTATAATGTGAAATTAAATAAGTGAAGTAACCTTACGTAAAGTGATAAATTTTGCTATCCAAATATGACCAAGCATCTTTAAAGCATCGCATTAGAACATCTCTTCAGGCATGATTAGCTCTTAATTGTTGAAGAGATGGCTGATGAACCCTTGAATGATGAGTAAATGTTTTCTCAAGAGTATACTTAAGAAGAGATAGCAGCAAATTCAATCTCGGCTTTAGTTTTCATTTGACGAGCTTCTGATTGCTGTCTCAAAAGATGTCTAAATCTTTGTCGCAATATTTAAACTTCATCAGATATCTCTAGAAAGTTGTGTTGTGTTTTAGTAACTATGCTCGTGAGATCTTATTAATTTAAGACTAGAACATAGTTTTTTTTAGAGTTCATCACAAGATCAACCATAGAGCTGCAACAAATTCAATTGAAAAATCAATTTCTGCAAGCCCTGGAGAATAGTATTCACCCGAAGCAGTCTAAAGGACACCTACTATAATGACCTTAGGTCATTTATAAGATAAATATTGAATTCCCGTAATATTCAGATTCGTTAAATCCTCCCATAAATTTTAATTTTCCGTTAAAACTCCTGCTAAAATTTGATTTTTTAGTTTCAATCTTTAACATAGAAAGCTTTCAAATTCATTTAAGTTGAAATAGGAAGTTTAAAATTTCCATTAAGTGCGAAAGATCAAAAGAAAAATTGCCGGCAATTTAGGTTGGCAGATTGATTAGGAAAGAAATTTGGAAACATACGTACACTCATTAGTTTCTTTTAGAACCGCTCGGCTCCATAATTACGCCATTTCCAAAACTGTCGGATGCCTCCCGCACGTTTCAGCGCAACGCAGCAGGCGTGCGTTACATACACACGCCTTATTTAAACACCAGAAGACCACTCGATTCCCTCACTACCTCCTCTCCCTCTTTTCTGTTCAACTGAAGAGGCATACCCGAGCCGACGAAAGCGCGCAGCAGGCGAGCAGGCAACGGCGAGTCGATCCTTGCTGTCGACGACGGAAGCCGAGACGAGTGCAGTCGACGTCCCAACGCGCACGGTCTGGTCCTCCCTCCTTTGCGCCGAACCCTTTTCTGCTCGATTCCGCGCCCAATCGCCCGATCTTTTACGCTGATCTCTCTCTGTGCGCTCGCTCGATCGTAAGGTAAGAACTCTTTTCTGTCGATTCTTTTATATATATATATGTATATAATAATGATGATTTAAGATTAAAATTTGGTATAATGAAATTGAGCATTTTTTTATATACTGGGATTAATCATGAATTTTCTAGAATTCACTAATAAACTAAATTTTTAGTAAAATAAATTATGTTCCGATCAATTGAAATATTATCTTAGGTTTTAAGCTGGATTTTAATAAGAAACATATTCATGAAACTCATTACTTATAATACTCTATATTTGGAAAATGTTCATTTGCTACTGTCTTAGAGCATCATAATGGACTTTGGATGAGTTAAATGTGATTTGTATTGCTAGAAATAAAGAATATTTGATTATGATATTGAAATATTGCGACATAATATTATTAATGTTTTAAACTCTCTAAGTCACAAATTTAGAACTCTTAAGTGAAATTATGGTAACGTACCTTCTAAATTATGAGATTTTAAATCAAGGTTTGGGAATGATATGAAAATGAAAAGATAGTAGTATATCGAGCAAATAGAATTCGTTGAAAACATCACTTTCAAAGTTTAATATAATTCTAATTATAACTTTTGCAGATACATCAAATTTGTGAGTGAATCATCTTCTTAAGTCAAACATGAAAGGTACATTGGATATTATTTTTATGCTTTTTTACTATCATTTGCTACTTAAGCATCGCTTTGAGCCTATGTTGTATTGCTACTTAATACGTTATTCTTACTACTAATGATGTAAGAGAAATTGAATGATGTTTATGTATCTTGTGAATGTTGCAAGAAGGGTTCTGAAATGGAGCATGAATAAGTTAGGGACGGGGCTAGTACTCGGGAGCTATAAGGGTGCCATCTGGAGCTTTTGAGGGAGGCCCAGGTGAAGGTTATGCTTAAATGCATGTTTATTGCCATCTGGAGCCCTTAAGGAGGCCCAGGTGAAGGCCATATGAATCCAACCTCATAGTTTTGGCTTTGCTCATCAGAACTGCTATTATTGCTTCATAATATTATAGACATAAACATAAACATTAATTTTTACGCGATTATTGCCTTTCCATTTGAAATTTGGCATGTGACAAGAAAAAATTTATTTTGCAGGAGTTATGATTATCTTTTTGCTGTAAACTATAGTTCATTGCAATTAATATCATTTTTACCTTCCGCTTTTGCTTAAAGTATATTTTTAATATCCTTTGTATTTAGAATGTGCACTAAGGCATTATTTTTATAATGCCAGATCAGATACAGCTGGAGGAAGCTGATATAGTTTAAAAGATATGGCGGGGCAAATTAACGAATTCTAACTGCCCCCTTCAAGGGATAATTATGTTTGTATAATAAAAGTCATGTAATAAATTATGGATATTGTTTTACTTTAAATTGAATGAATGCTATTTCTTACACTTGATTGGCTCTGGATGTGTTTAACTGCTATTTTACCTAACTGCCAATATGATCCTGTGGAAAGATGCATCCGATGTTAGATTGGTTGTTACCAACCTAACTTGGGTCATCACACCTATCGACAAAGTGATTCCCATCGGTAAAGAGCTAGTTAGTTGAGGTGAGCAATTTGAATGGTGAAATGGGAGATAGTGAGTGGAGCTCGAAAATCCACTGATACCAAAAAATGTGAAGGCATACAAGACTTCTTGGAGAGCACTACTTACAACCCCATGTGTGATGACCCATATTAGGTTGGTAAAAATCAAACTAACATCGGATGCATCTTTCCGCAGGGATCATATTGGCAGTTAGGTAAAATAGCAGTTAAAAAAATTTAGAGCCATTCAAGTGTAAGAAATAATATTCATTTAATTTAAAGTAAAATAATATCTAGAATTTATTACATAACTTTCATTATACAAAAATAATTATCCATTGAAGGGGCAATTAGAATCTGTTAATTTGCCGCATCATGTCTTTAAACTATATCAGCTTTCTCCAGCTATATCTGATTTGGCATTATAAAAATAATGCCTTAGTGCACATTCTAAATATAAAGGATATTAAAAATATACTTTAAAGCAAAGCGGAAGGTAAAAATGATAACAATTGCAGGGAAAATATAGTTTATTGCAAATAAAAGATGATCATGTCTCCTGCAACATAAATGTCATTTCACATTCCAAGTTTTAAAATGGAAAAGCAATAATAGCGTAAAAATTCATGATTATATTTATGTTTATGATATTATAAAGCAATAAAAGCAGTTCTGATAGGCAAAACTAGAACCATGAGGTTGAGTTTATATGCATTTAAGCATAAACCTTCACCTGGACCCCCTTTAGGGCCTCAGATGGCAATAACATGCATTTAAGCATAACCTTCACCTGTGCCTCCCTCAAAGGCTCCAGATGGCACCGTTATAGCTCCTAAGGACTAGCCCCATCCCTAACCTATTCATGCTCCGTTTCGGAACCTTTTTTGCAACATTCACAAGATACATAAATATCATTCAATTTCTCTTATATCATTAGTAGTAATAATAACATATTAAGTAGCAATACGAAATAGGCTTAAAGCGATGCATAAGCAGCAAATGATAGTAAGAAGTATAAAAATAATATCTAGTGTACCTTTGTGTAGACTTAACAAAACGATTTACTCACAAACTTGATGTATCTGCAAAATTTATAATTGGAATTCTATTAAATCTTGAAAGTGATGTTGTGTTTCAACGAATCTTATTTATAAGATTTAAAACCTACATTCCTATTCCTAAGCTTGATTTTAATTTACATACTTATAATCTCAAAGTCATAGGAATTTTTAGACTAAACCATTTTGTTTCAAATTTCATGCAGATTCAAATGCATAAATAGAAAGAGACTTATAGGTTGGAATTAAAAAAAATAGATTAGAACTTCCTTCACGTGATTCAATACTTGACATTATTGATTTACAGACCTAAATACAAGGATTACATGCAACACAATCACACAGTGACATAAATTCAATATTAAAGTAGTTCTAAATCTGATTTCTTTCACTTCAAACTTCATCAATATATTATCTTTACTCTTTTCAAGATTTAACATTTATTTACAGAAGCCTTGAAATGAACAATAGTTCTAATACTTCTACTAGACTAAGGAATTGAAAGCAATTCTATTGTAGCATTCACGTGGGCAGTTCATTAAATTAAGCTTGAGTGCATCTTGAATATAATTTTTGATTCAGATTCCTGGTATTTATATAAACACCAAAGTATGAATTCAAGTATATTGCACATTTATATAGAAATCTAGTTGTAGGTGATATCTAAAATAATATAACATTCACTTAATTTATACTTTCAATTTAAGCATATACAATTTTAATGACTAACCACATCAAATTCTGTTTCTCAAATCTTTTAATAGAATGATTTAATAATTAAACTAAAGTTGGGATTAGACATTTAGGGTTTGCTACTAATGCATGGAAACAAACGCTTCGCTTTTTGATCCAACATACAATAGATAAATTGAAACATAAAACTTCAGAGTCAAATTAATTTAATGTATTCTAGTTTGATTATCAACTTAATATTTATTTGCTAATCCCTAATTAAGTGTCTATAAAATATGGGAGCAGTCGGCTTTTTCTTACCTTACGTCTGTCGAGCACACAGAGAGATCGCAAAAAGGATCGGGCGATTGGGCTCGGAATCGAGCTGAAGAGGTTGGCGCAGTGTCGTGCGGAGGAGGTCGGCGCAGAGTCGAGCGCCCTAGCAGAGAAGAATTGGCGCTGGGAGGGATCGAGCGGAGAGGAATCGAGCCGAAGAAAGTTCGGACCGTGTGCGCTGGGACGTCGTTGACCGCAAGGATCGAGTTGCCGTCACCATCGCCTGCTGCGTGCTTCCGTCGGCTCAGGTACGCCCCTTTTAGTCGAGCGAAGGAGAGGGATTGGCGAGTGGAGTAGTGAAGAACCGAGGGTCTTCTGGCGCTTAAATAAGGCGTGCGTATGCCGCGTTGCGCTGAAATGCGCGGGAGGCTTCCGACGGTTTTGGAAACGGCGAAATTATGGAGCAGAGCGATTAATGAGCGTACGTATGTTTCCAAATTCTTTTCCTAATCGAACTGTCAACCTTAATTGCCGACGATTTTTCTGAGATTTTCGTTTCCTATTTTGATCTTTCGCGCTTAATGGAAATTTTAACCTCCTATTTCAACTTAAATGAATTTGAAAGCTTTCTATGTTAAAGATTGAAACTGAAAAATCAAATTTTAGCGGGAGTTTTAACGGGAAACTGAAATTTGCGAGAGGATCTAACGAATTTGAAAATTATGGGAATTCAATGTTTACTTTATAAATGACCTAGGGTCATTACACCATGAGAATATGCGAATAAAAATACTAATCCCGAACTTGGAGCGAAAGAACATGCGAGATATTGAATAAATTGAAAAAGAAATAACGCAAGGCAATTGCTAATGATGAATTATATATAATTAAAAAGAAAAGTATGTATAATACCATTTTTCTCTATCGGAATGTTGGTTGTTGAAATATTGATGATCTCAATCTCACAAGAATGATTAGAAACTATGACGAAAGTGCTCTTAATGTATGTTGAGTTAGATGGGGAAGAGGATAGATTGATGATCTCAGTCTCACAAGAATGATCAGAAACTATGATGAAAGTGCTCCTTATGTATGTTGAGTTAGATGGGGAAGAGTATATATTGATGATCTCAGTCTCACAAGAATGATCAGAAACTATGACGAAAGTGCTCCTAATGTATGTTGAGTTAGATGGAGAAGAGGATCTAGCGACACTACAACTACCGCCCTTGGCATCATTATTGACAATGACAGTATGCTCACTCAAAGGATTAGATGACGTTTGAATAAGAGTAATGTCATTATGAGGGTGGCATAAGCTAAGTGAGCTGTGGGGTGCCCGATATCAAATTAATAAGCTGCTAATACCGAATACTTATATGCTGAGGATCATGGTTGAGAAAATGAGGAAGAATTAATATATTACAATTCAAAATCATAGCAAAAATAAATAAATTTCCAACAAAACAACATTGAACCATTCTAATATACATTCATTAACAAAATATTCCACCATCATATTACAAACCGGTATTCTTCCAAAATTTTATGCAAAATTGTATAATCGAAACAACTTATACCTTTTTATGATTATTCATGACCAGGACAAGCCAACTAACTATCAAACTCCTTAAACTCACTTGAAAATAACATGTGAAAACATCAATCAGGATGATTACATAAAAGTCTAAAATAACTTGATTATACTTATATGTCAGTTTTTGTAATCTAAGTAATTTAGCATGCAGGGATTTAGCATTAAGTGTAGGTTATAAAGAAATTATTAAAACAAATGACAACTCAATATATAAATGAATAAATTTAGTAAAGTTACATATTAATAAGAAATACTAACAAGTATCTTAATTAACAATAAAATTTGAATTTAAAATGAATTAAATAACAATAACTAATCCGTATTTTTATGCCATTTCACTGCATAGGTCATGCATTTAATCAATTTATCTCAATATCTATTATAGAAATATCACTGTTGAATTCATGATTGAATCTCTTACCAACTCATTTCTCATTTGATTATTCATCGTGGAATCACACAATGCTCTATGTATGTGATCTTTTTCACTCTCCGGCTCACTGAAGTCTGTGTGCCATATCACATGTGTATGCAGAAAGGTTTGTCATCCACCATTGGTGGTCGGCAAACAATCATACTGAATCCTGTCAATTCGAGCATGCGCCCCTTCCTCGGATAACATAACCCCACCTTATCTCCAGTGTTGATGGCCTACATCTGTATAAATACAAAGGGAATCCCTATATTTAATACAAGACAATATCTCTGAATCATATCACAAGATTATTTCTTGATTCATTTCAGATTCATTGACCAATTATATGGGAGATATATTTTCATGCAAATTTAATCATTTAAAATCAAATTATTACTTTTGTATGCTTAAACCAATAATGCAATAAATGCACTTAATTTAGTCAAAAATTTGGCAGCATGCCTACAATAATACGGAATTTAAACTTGCAACATTAAAACAACTTGTCAATTCATGCATCTAACTTATTCAATATGCCAATTTATTCGTAATAACAATATTATACTAATTGCAAATGAGATGCTAATTTATGCAACACTACAATTATCACCAATATGCTATAATTTTCAAACAATAATTATTTAAAATAATTATTTTTCAAGAAAAAAAGATAGCACAAAGCAACATTAGTTGGCATAATTTAAGTACTATCATTGAAATATAGACTTATATATATCTCACATAAAGTGACAAAATGGACAGTTTCACGACCTCGCACTCTTGAAAGCTAGTACGATCCACAGCTAATTCTCGCCTTAAGCTCCCTATGGACTTTATTGGATGTCGGCAGGACAATGTTATTTTTTAAAATTTTAAAAATTTTCACTGCCAAAAGGGGTATTTATAAGCTCTCGGTTTGCATCTGGGCGCACCTAATGTACGTTTGGGTGCACTACTGTTGGTAGAAACAGTACAACTCATTTAAAGCAATTTTGACCGAAAGTTGTCCAATTCGCGTATGGGCGTGATTGGTTGCCTGAGCGCGTAAACAATACATGCCTGGACTCATTTATGTGTGTCCGGGTTTGTCGCTCTTGGACTCATTTATGTGTGTCTGGGCTCGTCGCTGGAGTTTCAGAATGTGAAATATTAGGGGTTGGTCCAATGATATTGGAGCAGGATCTATCCTGCGCATCGTAAAGACTTCTCATAGGGAGTAGTGGATGATAGACGCTGTCAAGAATAAAATTTAACTTAACTGACCAAAGACGAGTAGAATAATAATAAAGAAGGTCAAGAGGAAACTTGCTATTATTTTCAAAAGAAGAAAAATTAGTAAATGCTCCTTTTTAGAATATCACATACTTAGGTACACAACATGTGAAGGTGCCGGAAACACTCTCAATCACTCTTATCGCTTACGGTAAATTCGAGTGTCAATATTAAAAAAGATGCAAAAGTGTTGCATATGTCCAATTCTTATAATAATAGTGGTTGGAGTTGTATGGAATCAGAGCCAATTCCTAATCGCATAAAAAAAGCCTACATTAATGAAACAATTTCCAAATGTATTCTAAAGGATAAAGTCTCCATACATCTATAGGATCAATCATTCTGGAAATCTTAGAAAGGCCATTTTGTGGAGTGGCTTATATGAAGCCAAATTGGCGAGTTTCTCTATTGGGGTTGTGCTCCTCTAAGATAATGATCTCATGGCGTCTATAGCACAACCACTTGGCTTGATATTGATAAGGTATTCCAATATTTACCTATAAATAGGTCTGGACAATAACATAGGCCTGATATTACCGCACACTGAATTTGTGAAAGTACACCCCATGCCGTGTGAGAAAGCACATATCCAATTGAAGTCTTATAAAAAATGTAAGTCTGTCGATTGCCAGGTTGGGAGCAAAAGAGAACAAAAGTATTAGATTTTTATTTGTAGTGGCTGTAGTTTCTACGCGATGCATGATCAGAGGATATCTTCTATCTATAAGATTTGAATGCTGCTCAACATAGCTAAAAGAATTGGAAGAGTGAACATACACTCATCATTGCAAAAATTGCTAAGAAATGCTTTAGCCCTTACAGAAACCCCCCCTTCTATTTTGATGCTTGCTGTTAATTATAATACTTTTAATTAAGTATTCTCTCCTAAATGACTATAAGGAGTAATTAATTATAGGGGCTTGCAATTGTAAGAAAATTTGACCCTGGATCTAACTAAACCTTGAATCATCTATCATAGGAAGTTCTTAATCATGCTTTAGCTGAGGCTAACTTGAGCTCTACTCCCTGCAACTCAACCTATATATATATATATATTTATATAACAACAACATTATCAAGCACTAATCTCATTAGGTATGGTTTTGTCAACATGAATCCTTTGTTTTCATTGTGCATGATCAAATAGAAGTCCCTTCTTAAGTTCTAAATAGAGAAGATTCTTACTAATAATTTTTCCCTGTTTATCTTAGATTCCTCTTCCTCATTTAATATAGACAAAATTCATAAATTCAATTATTATAATAGGGGTGTTGCATAGTCTACACTTGATATGCCTAGACCATCTATGGTGGCATTCTTTAATCTGATCCACTATTGAAGCCGCTCCAACTTTACTACAGAAAACTCATTTCTCCTTTGATTCATATGAGTATACCCAATCATCCACCTAAGCATCCGCATCTCTGTAATACTTATTTTATCGATAAGTTTCTTCTTTGTTAGCCAGCATTCAGCCCCTAATGACATAGCTGATCGTATAACCGCTTTATAAAATTTTCTTTTAGTTTTGAGTGGGATTTTTGGATTGCACAACACTCCAGATACGTTCCTCCATTTTATCCAACCAGTTTGGATCTTATTAAACACATTGCTCCCTATTTTGCCATTATTTTGAATAATTGAACTAATGTACTTGAATCTCTTGCTCTTTTTGATCACATGGTCTCAAGATTAGGGCTTCTAGTATAACTGAACTTAACTCCATTTATTTAATTTTAGATCTACTAAGACAAATTTTTAGATTCAAAAGTTCTCTATATCTCATGTTTTGCTTTAACTCCATCCCTAGTCTTAACAATTAAAATAATGTAATCGCAAATAACATGCACTGAGAAATCTCCTTTTGAATGTGCTCAGTAAAAACATCTATAATAAAAGCAAAAAGATATAGCTAAGAGCTGAGCCTTGATATAATATAAGGAACCTTGATCCAATAATAATAGAAAAATCATTAGACAAGCCATCTTGCGATTAAACACCTGCTATAGCCCCGTTATACATATTTCTAATAACATCAATGTAAGCAACACAAATAACTTCCCTTTATAAAGCTCTTCAAAGAACTTCTCATGACACTCTATCATAAGCCTTTTTAAGAGCTATAATTCTTATTATAAATTTCTTATTATAATTTTATTATAAATTGAACACTTGCTATAACCCTCTTAATATGTATGGCTTTCATGATAAATTTATCTACGTAATTTGACTAATACAACTTTCAATCCAATTGATTTTGAGTAATACAAGTTTTTCTACATAATTTGTATTCAATTACTCTTTCCCAAAGTTTCAATGTATGACATATTAACTTGATTCATCTATAAATAGCATAATTTTGAGCTTCACCTTTATTCTTATAAATAGGTATGACAATACTCTTCTCCACTCATCTATCATTTTCTTAGTTTTCAAAATAAAATTAAAGGGCTTAGTAAAATAATTTATTCATCTATGTTGAGTATCTTCATTCCTAAAATGAATTTTTTAATTATCATTTTTTATATATCTAAAATGAGTTAAATCTTTTTGGCTCTTTTATCTTAATTTGACTAGCTCTTAAATGTGTTTCTTTCTTGATAATTCTTAATTTATTATATAAATCATCAATAATTACTCTTAGCATCATGAAGTTTTATTTTAGAGTCACTATAAGCTAGTTTACAATTCTTCTAATTTTTCTAATTCTTCTCAGTCTTGCATTTAAGCTATTTATTATAATATGTATTTTTATCTTTAATCTTAACTTAAACATATTATTTTCATAAATTTTCAACTTTATTATTGGGTACTCTTCTTTTTTATTTACCAAGTAAACTCTTTATTATATTGTGAATACAACTAGCAACCAAATCACATATAAGGTTGGCTTCACCTCTAAAATCTCATTGTTCAAGTTTTGAAACTCTACTCTTAAAAATATTTATTTGCTTTTTTAAAATTTTACCATCTAATTTTATAATATATTTATATTTAATATTACTTTTATTATCTCTTAATTTTATATTTAAAATTAATAATCGATGTTGGGTTGTTAAACAATCACTTGAAATAATCTTATAATTCTTACAAAATAAATAATTCTTTTTTTAAGAGAATAAATTCAAGTTTTAGAAGTTCCGTTTTCTTAAAGTGATAATATGCTCTCTTTTATTGAATTAAGCGTTAACATTTATAAATCATAAGCTAAAGCAATTTTCAAAATCATTCTTTCTTATTTATTAATTCCTTCAAAACCAAAATCATCATTAAATTATTTAATAAACCTTTCAACATATCCATTTAAATCTCATGTAAAAAATATATTCTCTTGAGATATTCCTTAAGCAAACTCATCTAAACTATGCCAAAATCTTTCTTTTGTACATGCATCCAACCATATGTATAGGGCATAAACACTTGCAATATTTAAAGTTATTTCATTAATTCCAAGTTTTAAACATATAATTTTATCTCTCAACCTCTTAACTTCTACCACATTATCATTTATATTCTTTTCCAGAATGATATCCATGACATTTTTATGGTGATTTTTATCTGAATACCAAAGTTTGAAGCCTAAATTATTAATATATTTTGTTTTTTTCTCTCACCTTAGTTTCTTGAAGGCATAATATATTAATCATTCAATTTATCATAATATAAACTTACTCAAAAAGCTTGCCACTAAGAGTGCTAATATTCCAACAACCTAATCTTAATTTAGATATAAAGACTGGCTTCTTTTCCCGCATTCGTTCATAGTGCGAGAATCATTGCTTATTTGACATTACACCCGGGTGCCGATGCTGCGGACTTTGCATACTTCTCCATTATATCCAGGGAATGCAGAGCGACTTTTCTGGGAGATGTCAGCACTTTTAGGGGGATCAAAATAAATGCATTTATATATTATATAATATAAAATTTAATGAATGTTATATAAAGTTCAATGAATTTTATATTAAATATTTATTATTTTATCTCTCTTTTGCATTTTTATTGATATCAAATGAGTTATTCTATAAATTTTAATAATTATGTTATTTTGGCGTAATGTTTCTTTGAATTGAATTCATTTTATCAATTTCATTATTAATTATTTGACTTGTGAGCCGACTTGAGCTCTTAAATTTTAATTCAAGCTTGAGCTTGATCTTGATGAATTAATCATGCTTTAGTTAAGGCCAACTTGAGCTTATATATGTACACACACACACACATATATATATATATATATTTATATATATATATATTTATACTTAAAATATGCTTTAAGGAATTATGAAGCATCACTTTTTCTCTTATTTTCTGGTTCTAGGATATATTGTCTTATTATGCTGTGTTTGGCAGGATCGTGGAGACCGTTCATACTCTTCCAGATTTCATGATTGCCCTTAAACCAGATGATTACCAGCTTCCTCCATTGGATCCCTTGTGGAGCACAGAAGAAACCAATCAATCAACTCTAGCACATAAATAATTAGCCATGTACATAGAAACAAAAAGAAGAAAAAGAAGAAGGATGTTCATACATAAAATAAGGAAATGCCGAGGTGTGCTTGTTTAGTCATGCAGATCTCTCTGAGTAAATACCCGGAGTTTTTGTAATTTTGCTTTCATGGGAAAGAAAATGAACATAAATGTTCATATGTGCTCTGTGAAAATTGCACCTATTCATAATGTGTAACTTGGGATTGTGATTGCCGAAAGTAAATATTTATTGCTCCTACAAGTCTTATGAGTCAATATCATCATGCATGTAAGACCCTCAGGGGAATGAATATATAGTTTAGATGATTTTCTTAGAACTGCAGACTCGTTTTAGTTAAAGATGAACAAATGCTTGAAATGTTCCAAATGACAAATTTAATATATGGATAGCAGCTCTTATGTGCAGTTCATGTTCTTATGCTAACAAAAAAACTATTGTGTATGCTTTACAACTATCATTTTTTTCCAACTAAATCTTTTCTTAGCGTGTGTTTTGATATAGAGATCGTTGCAAAGTTTATTATAGGTATATTATGATTCTATCATGTTACATTTTATGTAAACGTTTTCTTCCCAGTAAGAATAAATGAGTTGCCAATTGTGTTTTGTTTTAATTCAATTTAGTCCAAGCAGATTTTTGAAGTTGCTTTAATTTCTATATAATTTATGTATAGTTTTAGCTTTTTTCCACTAAACTCTTCATACTTTGATATTGAAACCACTTCAGTACTTTTTTTGAGGTCCCGGCACGGGCCGTTGTCCAGGTGTGGAAATCGGAATTTCACACGGCGAACTTATTGCAACAATTGCCAAAAGTGCCGATACATGGACGAGCCATATGGATTGGGTCGCAGCCCGGTTCGCAAGGGTTATGCCGGCCCTCCTCCACGCCGCAGTTTTTCGCCCCGGTCGCCGGCTTTGCCGGCCGAGCGCAATCCGAGGAGAGATTTCCACGGATACAGATCCCCGCCCGCACGAGGCTGGGACGGAGCCGATGCGTTTTATTATGTGAGCGCAGCCCTCTTAGGCACGGAGGCAAGTTTATCAACCACCATGCAAGGAGGGATCATAGAATGGACTTTCGCGAGGATGTTTTAAGGGTAAGTGGCAGGAGATCCGATTGGCCTTCCGCCACCGTTGGCGGCGGCCGTGTCTATAGGCGCATGGTTTCCCGCGGGAGGAGCCCTGCCAACATATTTTAGATGGCCTGAAAAACCTTTTGATGAAATGAAAACCCAATGTTTTGAGAGAATCTCCTCTCCTTGCTTATGTTAAAAGACTTTTTTTATATGAATTTTGTTATAGTTACATTATCATATACATATTAGTATATATTAAAATGAGAATGATATAATAATCATATGTAAATATATGATTGATGCAATTTATTTCTTACTTGAATGAATGTGTAAGAAAAAAAAGGAGGCCGGACTATTATTGTAGTTAGTATTATTATGGAATAATCACCTCTATGTGCACCAAACCTACCGTATCTATCCTTAAATCTTGCTATTTTGCAAAATTGACATATGATAAAACCTCTTATATTTTGATTGCTTGAAGATATCAAGTGAGTTTATAATTCTGGTTTAATGATAAAGATTTAGATAGTAGCTTTGCATTGAAATTTTTATGGGAGCAACCATTTTTGGTCAAGAAGTGCAAGAGCTTCAAATACTTGTTCACTTGTATAAATAATGGTCAAATATATAATGTATTGAGAAGAGTTACCCAGTGAAAAATAAAGATATTTGTGGCGGCTTCTTTCTTTTGACAGTTCAGATATGGAAACAACTAGCGTGCATGCAGAAGAGTAATGATTAGTGATCATAGAATTGGGGCAAAAGAGAAGTTGGATTTTGCGGATGGAGGAAGTGAAGCACCAAATAAGGTTACAGATGAGTATGATAAGCGGATAATGTTGATTTTACAGCATCATCTTGGTTCTTAAATAGTATTCAAAAGATATTGTCGATGCTTCCCTACATGTAATTCGGGCAAGGGAACAATGACCGGAATTGGAAGAAAGGTTTGAGGGAAGCGATGGTCGCATATTTTAATAGAACATACAAAGAGAAATAGTGGTATGTATCAAGGTAATCTCTCAGTTGCTGCTTATCACACTGAATTTAAAAACTGCTGGAATGAATGAACATGCAACCAATTCAGCAATGCACATGTGAAGCTTCAAGAAATAAAGTAGAAATTACTTTTAATAGATTGATGCAATTTCTCTTGGGATCAAGTAATGCATATGGTCATGTGAAAAATCAAATTTTAGTAATGGATTATAAAGCACTTTGAGATGAAAAACAAAAGCCTTCAAATATAATTTTAATGGATTATTAGGCACTAGTACTATAATACATGTGAGTCTTATATTCCATTTGAAATTAATTATCTTACCAAATAGCCTTCAAATATATTTTTGTAGGTTATACAATATACGAAAAAAAAAAAAATTTCACAACAAGAGATGTCATTTTTTATGAAATGTAGTTTTCTTTTCATTCCTGTTCATCAAAGTTCTCACAAATAATATAATCAAACATTCCATTATTTGAAGATCTCATAGATAATCAAGAAACACAATTCTCCACTCCTCTATCACCCATACAAATGGATGATGGAGATGCTTGAGATCTTGATATTTCCACAATTATTCAAAATCTTACCTCTTCACCACCTCCACCACCAAGGAAAAGTATGAAAGTAAGAAAAGAAAACATGCATGCAAGATTTGGTTTCTCATTTAGTTGCTATATTTGAATCTAATTTTGTTGTTATTGATCCTTCTAGCTCACCATATACTCCATAATTAGATCCATATCTTATATTATTCAGAAAATGTTCCTAACATTCAAGAACATAGGTGCCATAATCAAGCAAAAAGAAGTGCTGATTGGATTTTGATGCTATGAACATATTATTCTCGTAAAAAAAGCAGAATGGTACTTAGAATTTGACTCGACTTCATCCCTGTAATCAGTCACACAATCAGTTCTAAATAATAGATTAGAAAATATAAAATATTACATTATGTTAAGAATGTAAAAATAATGAAAGAAATTTTTTATGCATATCATAAACTTTTTTTATCTCATATTGAGCACTAATTTTTAATTATTATAAATGTATTATATGTATTTTTATAATAGAGTTTATGATCATTTTCTTACTCATTTAATAATAATAGAAATGTAATGCATTCATTGCTAGCATTGACAAACGGTTGCTTTCCTCTAAGATTTGTGAATCTTACATAATACAATAGAACACTATTATGTAATATTTGTGCATAGCCTTTATATATACTTCTCTGTTAAGTCTAAGATTTGTGTCCTCATCTTCAATTGAGAGGAAGAGAGAGATCTGTGACTCAGCGCATGTATTGTAGTTAGAATCATCAGCTGTTTTCATAAGCTTTGATTTCAAGCATGTGCAATTTTGATGGGTGATACCTCACATTCTTTAATATGTGAAAAATATAAAATTCATATTGACGGTGTCCTGAAGACAGCCATGGATACAACGTTAGATTGGGACCGATTGCTTGGATAATTTTGCTTTTTTTGCTCTGCTAAGAGCCCAGAAGGCTTTTCAAAACCGAGATTTATTTAATCCTGGCTTGTTGGCAGCACCGATCGAAAAGTCCAAATGGGTTAACTCCAAAGCAACACGAAAGAGAGAAAGAAGACAAAAATCAAATCCTTTCTTTAACTTTAGCGATTTTTATAAGAAGTAATTCACATAAATCCCTTGTGAGCTTTGGATTAATGCCCTGACTGTAAAGCTCGAGGTGCTGATTAATCTCGTGGTCAGCAGCTTTGATTAAGGCACAGCCAAAAAGCCGCTTTGCATGCGGGCTGTTCTTCGTTAGAAGAAGTTTCCGAGTTGCAGATTAGTTTGGTTTCTACTCTCACAGAGTATTTTTTTTAGTAACAGAAACAAGAGATTGCAGAAAATAGAGGAGGCCAAAACAGTTGATTGGATATACTGTGGCACAAAGATTAGACATCTCTTCGAATCAGATGCTCCATTAAATGACTGTTTTCACTGTTTGACTATCTGCCTAACGGTGAAAAATTGTACTTTGTGAATTGTTCTCCAAAAAAAAGCATCTTTGGAATACAATGCGGATGAATAGTCGTCGCAAGAGCATACCAAGATTCTTCTTAGGTACTCAACTGTCAAATTCATATCAATCTTCTCCATTGATAATTAATACTGGACAAAGCCTATAAAAGACCACAATGAGACACAATGATGTTTAAAGCAAATTACAAGAGTAAGACCTCAAAAGAGATCAAAATGATGTAGTTACTATGGCTAAATCGTCTGCTAGTATTCCTTTTGATTCTACAAGCGAAGGTGTAAATTTCATATACCTGACATTTTTACGGTTTTGATTCCCTTTTCTGCAAATAAATATCAAACTAAGATCATGAACTATATGTTTGAAATTATTCTCTATCTTACATTTGAAAGAGGTTAATAATAAAATTTATAATGAGTTTTAGTATAAATTGAAAATTTTATTCTTTTTTAGTGGCCTAAATTCCTCTTATTTTCCATATACACTAATAACACTATTTGTGCAAAATTATAATTTCTCTAACATAAGTATTTACATAAAATTTAATTACCTCTTCGAGTGTCAAAGCAGGATCATTGACTAATTCTAAGAATGTATACTTTTGCATGTTTGCGAGAGTCAATAATAATACTTAAATTTTTAGTATAAATTGAATCTCTTGCCCCTTCATAGTGGGATATATTCCCTTTATTTTTTTATGTGCTAGAAGCATTATCTATATAAATTCATTATTTTCTCCCATCATAAATACTCACTAGCTGGTCACTTATTTTATATGATTAGTTTTACAAGCTTAAAACTAGTTTGTTTTCAAATTTGTATATTCACATGCAAGCTTTTGAGTTATAAACATGCCAATGTTTGAAGTATAAATATGCCAATTTTTTGAGGTGTAAACATGCTAGTATTTTAAGATATGAATATGCCAATGTTTTGAAATAAAAGCATTTTCAGATGTAGTAAGAAAAATTGCCAACTCAAACGTTGCTTTAAATTTATATGCCTAGTTTCCAAAGCTAAGTGTGAGTACAACTAATAGCAAAACAACTACAACATATCTATTAATTTTTAACACTTGAGAAGCTAAGTATTAACATTACCATTAATTTTAAGAGATACATAATTATACACATATCCTTATTCTTATGCATAAGATATTATTTATTTACTAAATATTTACAATATATCATTTTCTTCAAAATTTAGTAATATTATACTAGCTTATACTCTTCCAAAATTTATAAGAATTTCATTAGTTATCTACAACCTACACTCTTAATTTCAATAGTAATTTCTAAGGGTTATTTCTTCTACTCATTCAATTGACAATATAAATTAAATCATCTAACAAATTTGAGTTTATATAAGACTCTTAGAAAAAATTAGGATAAAAGCTGAATGATATGATAGGCAAAAGTATATTCTAAATCTAATGTAAGAATTCCCCTTTTAATAGGTTTCAATAAACATTGTTAGACTTTCATTCTTTAACTCATTAAATTAAGTTCCAAAATTCTCTCTAAAATATTTGTTAGACACTACATGCATCATTACATCAAATAAAAGGTTAAAAATAGGGTAGATGTTCTCATTCTTCTAAACAAGCACCAAAATCTAACCCTTTCAGTCCTTTTCAATATTTCACATTAAATACTAAAGTATCTATTTAGATTATTTCATACAATATTAATTAATTAGCATCAATTAAGGTTTTGAATAACTTCTAATGCTTTTTTAAATAGAGGTATTATTATTCTCAAGTTTAGGCATATAAATTTATTGATCATCTAGTCAAGAATAATGAAATCACTTAAGACATCAAGGTATATTATATTTGGGCCTAAAGGGTTTGGAATTAGTTTATCTTAAGTTATCGGCCTATTTACTGGTTTAATAATTTTACAAGTCTTAATGTGGAGCTCAAAAATCAAGATCGAGGAAATTTATAGAGAATTAATTCAGTGAAATCTCAATCCCATAACAACGGAAAATATAATATCCAACAAGTGAGTTAATAAAGTGAAATAACAACAAGACAAAGCAATTATAATATTCTTTCACCAAATAAACTATCTCACAAAATATTACTACGTATTATTCTTTAACATACATGATAAAATCTTATAATTAAAACTTTTTATACTTCTATGCAAAACCTGCAACCAAAACTTCCCAAACTAGCTATGATAGAATTTTAATAAGAATGACTACATAAAAATCTATGATAATCTTATCTCTCTTATATATAAGTTTCTTTTATCAATGTAATTAAGCATGATAATAGTTCATATATTACTTAGAATAATAAGCTCAATGAGTAGATTTATGCATAAAAGCATGTATGTGAGATTTTATGCATTCAATGAAACTTGAGTTTCATGAAATATTTATGCCATTGTTAAATAAAATAAGGTTTTAGGAATTATCATCTTAAGAAAAATATGGGTTCAAATCCTACCAGCTACACATAAGAAAAAAAAAAACAATTCAAACTCTTGTGTTTATAATTAAAATAAAAAATAAATTATTTAATAAGCTACTCATGCAATTATTAAGCTTTCATACTTGTTAGCAAAGGAATAGTGATAAGGTTAACATGAATTAATAATTAGAAAAAATATTTAATAATAACACCACATCAAGCATCAAGATCTTAGTCAAACTTGCTAAACAGAGTCTTGATTAATATTTAAGGCTTTACATGTAACAATTCAGGTTGTTACCTTAGTCAATTAGGATTAATTTTAGTCTTAAATATAATCATAAGTACTAATTAGGTCAATTGGGGTCAACTTCTAAGACATAGTCCAAATCAGGAGTCAAATGGATCGAATCCTGATTTCTAGAAAATTCAGAAATCCTGAAATTTGACCTATTTAAATTGACCTCGGATTGGAAAACGGACTTCGCCATTACGCTCATTGACCCTGAATTAGCTAGGGGTGAAGTTTCCGTGTCAATCGGAAGTCGTCAAAAATTCGACGAATATTTTAATAATATTTGATACTCCGTAAATCGAGAAAATAAAATACTTGTCGGATCGAAAATCCGACCTCGCCATTGCGTTCCTCACCCATCAATTAGGTAGGGGTGAACATTTGGGAATTTTAGAAATTTAGTTATATATTTTAGATTAATTATTAGAGTAAGAATGAAATTTATCTAATTAATTAAGTAATTATTATTTATTTAACCCCAGTCGTTAGTAAAGTAGCGCCGTTAGGCCTCTTTAGGGCGCGTTGTTTGCAGCTGCCGTCAAACCAGACGGCAGATATGAACCGTCTGATCGAAGATCAGACGGTCCAGGAGTTGTCTCCTTCTTCGGGGAGATCGCAGCGCGTCTGGCGCTGACACGCGGCGGGCCGCCGCGTTCCTGCCCAGCCGGAGGTCTCCGAGGCCTCGGCGAGACCGCCCCGCCTCTCCTTAATGCCCCATCTACGTTCGGGGTTCGCCACCCTGCACGAACCGGGAGTTCGCTAGCTGCTGGACAACCTCCGCCGAACCCTAAATCCCGTCTACCGTCCACTTCAGGTACCCTTCTGAACATCCCAATCGCTCCGTTCAATTGATAATCCATTGATCTACATGACAATCTTTTGAGCCCGATTAGCGGTTGATCGTCTCGATCGGGTTAGGTCGACTCCGATCGAGCATTCACGCGTAGGGTTCGGGGTTAGCTGAGTGATCTATCTCGTCCCGAACCCTAGCGACCTAGGGCAGGCCGTAGCCGGCGATCCCGGCCTCCTCTGTCGGAGGTTCAACTGCCATTGGGAAGACCTCTCCGAGACTGACCTCTGGCCGTGCGGGTTGAGCCCTACCATCGCCGGTGGTGGCGCAAACCCGGAACCCTATTTTTCCTCTACTCGGATCGCGACGGGGGAGCCGAAGAGACGACCTCTCCGGGTCGGGCCGGGTCGACCCGGGCCCGGTTCGCATCCTCTCGGGCGCGCGCGTGCGTCGCCACGCGGCGGCATCTGCCGCGTCTGGCGGGCCCCACCAGTCCCCGCGCGTCAGCGGGTGGGCCCCGCCCGCAGGGCCGCGACCAATCCGGTAGCGCCACGTGTCTTTGCGCGGGTCCCACCGCCTGAAAACCTGCAGAAAAAAAAATATTAATAGAAATAATAAATATAATTAAGTTATTAATTAATTAGTTGTTAATTGTAATTAGTAGTTAGTTAATTAATATTAATTAATGCTAATTAACTGTTATTCCCTATCAAACAGTACATTAATAATTAAGTAATGCATATAATTAACTAGTTAAGATTATAATAATAATAATTAACAGTAAGAAAAAAAATAATTAACTCTATTAATTAATTAATTAATGATAACTTAATTACTAATAAATAGTACTTAACAATATTTTATATATATATATATAGTAATATTAATGATCTAATAATTATTAACCTATTAATCAATCCAAACCTTAGGATTAATAATTATAAGCAGATAATTAATTAAGACTTAAATAGTAATTAGTTTAACCCTAATTAAATAGTAGTAATAATATTATTATATTTAAAATAATTAAAATAAATAGATTAATGATTAATTAATTAATAATTAATCATAGATTAGTTATTAATTAATCACAGAATAATTAATTATTAATAAATTCAGAAAATATATATGAACTTTAGGAATGAACAGTAAAATCATTTAATTTGAATAAATGAATAGTAAATTAATTCAAATTATATTTTTGAATAGTAATCTTAAAAGTTTAATAACTTTTTGTAGGATGATCCAAACATAGCCAATATAGGTCTTAAAATACTCAGAAAAATGTAAGGAATCAAATAACGTAATGTAAAAATTTATTTCGGGGTACGTATAACGAGGTAGCATTTTAGGACCTCTTTAGGACCCCATAACTTTTTACCTAGTTATCGAAACATAGTCAATATGGGTCTTAAAATGCTCAGGAGAGCGGCCACATCATTGTAGTAGTATTAGTTTTCTCATTCGGACATCAGGACAAAAAGTCAACCCTAGAATTCTTAGTGAAAAATGACCAAAATACCCCTAAACTTCAAACAGCCATAACTTGGTCAAATCAACTCCAAATTCAAAAATTCAAGAAGCTATCTAATATAGAATTCCAATGTCATCATTATATTGAAATAACATTTAGGATTTGAATACTAGAAATTTAGGTAAATGACCAAATTACCCCTGGCTTCATTTTGGTCATAACTTGACCATTTGAGGTCCAATTTGGACGTACTTACTGTCTATCTTCAAGTTAGACAGTAAGGAATTAGTTGGGAAAGTGAAACTTCAGTTTTGACTCCTAAATCAAAAGTTGACTTTTTGACCCTTAAAGTAGGGGCAAAATAGTCATTTTTCCCTAAGATTTGATTAAGTACCCCTACCCTTTAGATAACATTCTAGAACACTAAGACTAATGTTATAATCTTCTTAGTATCAATCAAGTGAGTGAAATAAACCCTTACGTTAGATTCCAATAATTTCTGTTAAGTCTTAAGCACTACACCTTAAGGACATTTCCTGAGACTAGGACTAGATCATAGGTTAGAGTTCACTCATTGGGTAAATTGGGTTACCCAATGGGTGAAACCATAGTTTTATTAATTTCTAGACTTTCTTTTATTTTACAACTCGTTCTGATTATTTTGTCTTTTAACCTTAGATTTAGGATAGGAGATTCATCCTATTAAGTTTGATTACTTAATAGGATTGGCCTTAACTAGTAGATCACTTATAGAATAAAACCTAAAACTTAAGTCTCATCCTTTTTGGATTATGTGATTAGGCCTAAATCTTGTAGTGTTTAATCCATAATCTATAGGTTTAGAAGATCTTGATCAGATCTTAGATATAACGTCTAAATTTACAAAATTAGGATGTATGATTTATTGATTTAACTCGTAGTCGTCTATCTGATTGAACTAAATTAGAACATGATTAGTTCTAATCCTTTTTAACTTATAAGGATGAGTTTCTGAGTTACACTCGATAGTAGGAAAATAGTGATCCTGAACTTGTGTAACTTGAAATAGTTAGAATGGTTAAGTAGAGAACAAATAATATCACCATGTTTAGTAGAGTCTCTTGCTTCTATTTGATATTTTGTTGCTTACGTATTTCTTGATTTTTGTGCCATATTTCTTTGGGCATATCATACAAGATTTTTGATGCATAAATAAAATGTTATGAACATATGGAGACTCCTTAGATTCCTTATAAAAATATTAAAGTAATTAATGAGAAGATAATGATTTGATGTGTTTGAACTGCCTCTCAGTATCCTTTTGATCATACCGATTATTGCCCTATCCGTATCGTGCTAGGAACCGTCCTAGCCATACTGGTGCTAGGATCTTTTGGGTATGACTGTTGGTGACCTAACCGTATCGTGTTAGGAACCGTCCTAGCTGTACTATGTTAGGACCTTCTATGATGACTGTTATTGCCTTAGCCGTATCATGCTAGGAACCGTCCTAGCCATACTGGTGCTAAGATCTTCAGCCTTTTTGGTGAGCTAATGTAGCTCTCTTCTATATGGCAGATTGTACACGTATGGTTTATATGCAGTTGTTGTTGTTTACTTTTCAGTATTCTTATTCAGTCAGCTATTTCTTTGTACTGCTTTTATATATATTTAGGATGCTAAAACCTTGCTGCTATTTATATATACCACTACTGAGTTGTTTATTTTAATTGACATATTTTCTGTTGATCACCAGCATGTTTAGGATGTAGAACTTTTATTACAGCACTTGTTTAGTTAAGTATATTTATATGCCCTTCCTTATTTAGTTTGTATGCGAGGCATGTCTCAGCCTCTTTCCTTTTCTTTGCTTAAGCTATAGATGATGGTTTATAGCTTTTCCTTTTTCTTTTGTACTGCTTACTACTCTTTTATACACATTATTGCTTAGAAGTAGTAAAATGGTGATATTACATAACATTTATAAAAATTTATCAGCTTAAAATGTACTTAGATAATTGTCTAACCAGATTTTTCTTTTCTTTGGCTGGGGCCCTATATTGTGAAACTGATAATGGCAGACTCCTTTCAGTTAGACGAGCATGAGTTAGGTGTGGAGCCTTACCCAGAGGAGGAGCCTGTGGAAGAAGCTGCCGTTTAGTCCCCTTATACTTTCAAGTGAGGATGAGTTGTTTACATTCTATTTTTATTTAAACATTTTAAATGATGTAATAATACAGGTACCTCTGACTGTGTATTTGGATTGTATGCTTATATTATGAGTTCTATATTTACTATTTATATTGTGATGCTTGGATGATTTATATTCCCTTAAATCGCTTCCACACTCTGTTTGTTTACTTAAATAGTGATTGAATGCTTGATTCTATGCTCTCTCTCCTTCCCTTATTAAGTGGATTGTGGATTACATCCTAATCCAACTATAAGTGAAGGGTTAGTTAGAGTGACACGCCACCCCTTAGCTTAACCCTTGTGGGTTAAGGGGTGGGGCGCCACATTACATAGCTCATGAAGCATTGGTAGATAGATAAGAAGTGGTTGGTGCATAATTAACTATATCTTAGAATCATAAATTGTAATAACACATTATTATTAATCATCATTTATTATTTTAATCAATTTGAAATCATCTCAATTAGCCTCCAAATAATGTTTGGAGCAATCCCTAAAAATTTAGAGCTATTTGGAGCTCATTTGAATTTATTGATTGTTTTAATATATTTAATTGATCAAGAAATTAAGTATATTAAATTGACCTCTAATTAAAAATCTAACTTTATTTTTGAGTTCCTCGCCCTCAAATTTGCTAGGAATGAATTTTTGGGATTTTTTAGAGCTTGTTTGGATACTGAAATTTGATTAATTAAAAAGATTGAAAATAATAATTATTTAACTTTTTAAAACCTAATTTTCCTCTAACTGCGTCTCCCCACCGTTGGATCAGATGGCGGGTATGATCCTAGCCCTCCATCTTACAATGAAAGCTGATCAAACGGCCTGTGTCCATCGTCCCCATATGAGCGTCCGCGGGCAACGCAAAACAGCGTTGCCCACACACGTGGTGTGCGGGTGGCTATTACAGCCACTGATGCGATGCTATTAAGACGTGATTTGATCCTTAATCAACTGTCCTCCTCTTATACTAGTAGCAGCTTTCTCCATTTTGACCTACTGATTGAACTCTTCATCGTTAGAGCTCAAAGGAAATCCCCCGTCGTGATACTAGGTATACTTCTAGTTCACCATTGAATGCATACATTCCTTTACTAGCATTTTGTTTCCTTATAACAATCCATACTCTACCATTTTCTGACCTCAATTGGGCCCGGGTGACCCCAATTGAGGTACAATAGCTCTCGTCCCCACATAAATGCATAGCAAACCCTAACCAAAAGAAATATTATTTAGGTTTTGCTGATTATATACCATCAAGTATCAATTTTATAGACATTTTGAAGAGTTCGAAGTGAGATCCAATTTGATATATAGTACGCCTTCTAGAACGCATCGTGTGCGGAGTATTTTGATGCTCTAAATTCCTCTCCCCGCCATTCCGACGGGGAAATGTTATAGTGCCGGTCGGGTCAACCTGTAATAGCCCAAGTTGTTACCATAGCCAATTAAGACTAATTTAAGTTCTAATTCTAATCTTAGTGCACTAATTAAGTCATTAGAAGTTCATAACAAAGACTAGTCCAAATCAAGAGTCAAATGGATCAAATACTAATTTTGGGAATTTTAGGAATCCTGGAAATTGACTTAATTATTTTGATCTCATATCGAGAATCGAACTTTGTCATTGCGCTCATTTCCCCCAAAATAGCTAGAGGTGATGCTTTGATGGAAATCGAAAGTCGTAGAAATTTCGTCGAATATTTTTATATTATTTAAATGCCCCGAAAAATGAAAAAATTAAATGCTCGTCAAAATCAAAATTTAACTTTACCATTGCGTTCCTCACCTCTCAATTAGCTATGGGCGAATATTTGAGAATTTTTGGTAGCCGTTTAACCATTTAATTTTAATTAAGGAAAACAAATTGAATTTAATAATTTAATAATTATATTATTTTAATTTCCTAAATAGCATAATGGCACCGTTATCTCCCTTGCGCCGTCCCCCTCCTTGCCGTTGGATTAAATGGCTAGAACCAGCCGTTTGATCACTCGATCAGACGGTGGGCGCGTCATCATCTTCGGCCACAAAACTTAGGGGTGCGCGTGGCGCACCCGCCTTTGCCGTGCATCAACCCTTCCTTGAGGCCTCGTTAAGCCTCTGCAAAGCTCAGATCCTCTGGCATTTTACAAAGAATACCTCATGAGTGCCCTGGAAGCCGTCCCTGCGAACACGTCGAACCTTTTTTTGTCTTTGACCATCAAAAAAGGTGCACTTCACATCCTCCTTTCCTTCTGTTGATCTGCTGTAATATAATTTGATTACCTATTTCACTATACAGATTTCAATAAGATAATACCTGATTGCATTTTAATTGATTGATTGATTAAATTTAGAGGTATGTATACAGTGGTAAACAGTATTTGGACGGGCCTCGTCTCGTCCGAACCCTAGCCATCTAGGGTTGAGCTGCATCAATGACTCAGGCCTCCTCCAGTGATGATGTGCCCATCGTCTGGAAGATCTCTCCAAGACCTCCCCAATGCCATGTGGGTCATACCCCATCACCATTGGAAGGCCGTCCATTTGACATGCCCTAACTGTGTTGTCGCGGGATCCGTCGGTAGTGGAGGAGTTTAGTTCCGGGCTAGGTCAGGTTGGACCCGACCCGCGCTCTTGCGTTCGGGCCAACGCGCGTCTACGCTGCGGGGTCCACCATTTGTCTACGTCAACTCGGATGGGACTCGATGCAGTTCCACAACCACTCACGGGCTGCCACGCGTCCGTGTGGGTCCCACCGCTGTCCCTTGGGCAGCTACATCTGGGGCCTGCCTTGCCCAGCTGTCGGGTTCTGTTTGGCTGCCATCCCTTCAGCTGTTGAATGTGGGCCCAACCTGCTGTTTAATTAAAATAAATATATTTATTTAATTCTGTAGCATTAAATTAAACAGTTAGATTTAATATTTAAACAACAGCTTAGATTAATTCAAATTGCAATTAATCAAAATGCAGAACTTTAATCGCTCATAATTATTAAACTAATAATTTAAATATATCAAATGTATATCTCATTTTGCTCAAAAAAATAAGAGAAATATTATGGTAGTGTCAATTTTCCTGTATGACACTATTTAAAATAGTAACATTTTAAGACCTTTTTCACTTGTACCAAAACTTTAAACCCTCATAACTTTGCACACACTCACCCTAACCTAGCTAATATGGGTCTTAAGGTAATTAGAAAAACTTCTAGAATACTTTGATAATATTAGTTTTGCTATTTGATAATTAGTTTGACTAATAATTTTTAGGACCATCACTAATGACCCTCAAAATTCTAGAAATTGATTAGACCATATCTTAGTCAATTAGACTCAAAATTAGGAAAATCAAAGTGCTATCTACCTTAGAAATTTAGTGCCAACAGTAAACTGAAATAAAATTAGGGTTTTAACCACTAAAAACCCTAGGTTGCCTAAAATACTCCTAATCTTAGTTAGGTCATAACTTGAACAATTGAGGTCCAATTTGGCTCTACTTCAAATTAAAGTGCTCAGTGTGATATAAGGAAGCTATAGCCATTGAGTTTGCTGAATTTGGACATTAAATAGAAAAGTTAGGTTTTTGACATCTCTTAATCTTAGAAAATTCCATAAATATCCTTAAACTTGAAATACTTATAATTTTACCAATATACCTTAGAATTCTATGTTTTTAGACTCTATGGAATCCTTGAACAACAAAGAACAATAAACTCCACAAATTTTTAGATTTTATCAGGAGAAAATTACTAGATTGCCCCTTAGGTCAAATTCCTTAGTTTAGACATATAGGACCCATTTCTTGTCCAAATTTGGTGTACTTACTGCCTATCTTCATGTCAGATAGTAAGGAATCATTTGGTAGTAAGAAATTCTAATTTAGAGCACTAAATCAAAAAGTAATTTTTTAAACCCTTAAGTAGGGGCAAAATTATCATTTTGCCCAAAATTTAGGTTAAGTGCCTTAAAACCTTAAAATATCTTTTAAATCATTAAAATTAATAATACAATTGATTTAAGATCAATTTAAGTTATAAATATCTCAATTTGAATAATTTGATAAAAATCTTAATTTGATTAAACTTAATCACTTTGTCATAAATTTAATAGTAATTGATCATAATTGTGATACTTGTGATTAAGAGAGTATCCTAATACTTTAGAAAGGAATTATCATAACAAGATTAGTGTGACACTTAATCTAGTCAAATTAATGATTAGATTCCCTTAGATCTTAATAAATCAAATATCCTTAAGTGATCTGTCTAGTGTAGTGTAGACTATCATAATATGTTAAGATTATGATCATCTAGGATATTGTTGATTAAATCCTTAGTATAATTACATAACATACTTAAAATCTTGGAGATATATTATATGAATATGTCACTGAAAATTATTAATTAGTAAAGAGTTACACTTATTGAGCTTAGATTAGAGGTTAACATTCCTTAAAACCTTAAATAAGATTGTTTATTATAAGGATTACAGAAAGACACCATTCTTATTAAGATTAATTTTAGGCCATCCTTAATATATTAGATCACTTAAGAGTAGCTAACTCTTCTGGTGTTATATTTAAGTGACTAAAGCTTAGGTTGTTGGACTATAAAGATACGTGAATTAGAGTGAGAATAAAATTAAACTATAAACTTGATTAATGGAATCATATACTTATAAGTATTGGTAGAAAGACCTTTATGATATATTAATACTAGACTTAGTTTCAAGTGCTTATGAAACTTAGAATCTCTTAGAATAATAGATAATGTTAATCATAGAATATATTATTGTTCTATCAGAACATAGAAACCTTAGAATATATGAAAGAGAATACTACATCCTTAGATTGGTAAGAATATAAAGATTAGATCTAATAACCTTATCCTAAGTAAGATTATCCTTTTATATTAGCCTAATTAGACCAATAGCCTTATAAAGTCTATAGTTTGTTAATAAACTAGCATCGATCTATTTAGAAGCATATATAAATGTTAAGTTGCTATTATACTGTTAAATGTAAATTAGGGTTGATCATTAAATGATAATTTAACCTGTTAGGTATAACTAGAATTTTCTATATCCTATGACTAAGTTTCATTAAAATTAATTGTAGTAAATTAAAAATATAAGTTTGAACCTAAAATGTCATTTCCATCCCTTAAATGTAAAAATAACATAATCATTATAATATTATTAACATTTAGCTAGCAGCTATCAATGATCATTAGAACCTAAATTACATGCTTAAATCTTGAGAATTCTAAATCAGTAAAAGATTAAGATTTAGAGTCTTATATTTGTAAGACCTTTAAAACTTTTGTTAAGAACAAGTACTGTATGATTAATATATAATGTTACTAAAGAAATATAAATATCCAAGCTCTAGATATTATGGTGGACTTAAAGCTTAATAAATCCTTAAGCTAAACTTAAGATAATGAGTAGAAAGCTTAAGTAGAGGATTTAATCCATAGAGTGGGATTTAAGTTATTGAACACTAAGTTGTGTGAATAATGAATCTTAAAGTAAGGTTTAAAGTAGATCTAAATCTTAAAAATATGATAATCTAGAATGATAGATAATGAATCTATATTTTGTAAACTTTGAATAGCTTATTAGAAAAGGAGTATTAAACTCAGTCATTTATAGACTTGGAAATAAAATAGGTAACCTTGGGAGTTGCCATGGCTATTCCAAATTAATTTAAGCCAAATCAAGATTTGATTTTCATTCCATTAGACTCAATAGATAATTTTAACCTAACCCTAGAAGTTTGAGATCAATCGGAGCTTATTTGAGCATTTGAGCTATTTTGCCTATTTTAGGATCCTGAATATTAACAAAAATAATTTGACCTCCAAATTAAAATTTGATTGTATTTTCAAACTTCTTGCACCATAATTAGCTAAGGGTGAAATTTCAAAAAATTTTGTAAATCATTTAGACATCTTTTGATTTAATTTAAATTAGTTTAATTACAATTTAGGGTTCCCAACATTTCATAATTAAAATCTATCCTCCTTCCAATGATCTGCTGACCCCAAACTGCGGGCGCCATCCAGGACATTGATCCCATGGATCTGATTGAATGGCCCGTGCCTTCGATCAAATCTGATCCATCTTGGTCGTTCCTCAGTTCTGAGAGGTGATCTGACGGCATCAATCCCACCATCTTATGTATCCCCGATAGCCTGCTGGATCTCTATATCCAATCAGACGGTCGATCTCTTATTCATGTTTGACCATTAGATGTTTGAGGATCTGAGCTGTTCTGCTCCAACTGAAGATCGATTAGATAGTCTGGAAGCACCCACGACTGTGGATTGTCTTCTTTCTCAGCTTACTCCCGATAGTCGAATCCCCTTTGTACAACCACGTCTCCTGCTGGTCTACCACTCTCATGCCACGTCAGGATGCTGTTTGGAATTCTTGTCTTCACCTACCGAGCACTCCCAGCTGAGGTTAAAACATGTCCCACTCCAATTGAGGCAAGTGATGAATCACCCTCGGGCTGAGCCTATGCCATGGTTCCTGTAACAACCCAAGTTGTTACTTAAGTTAATTAAAACTAATCCAAGTCTTAATTATGATTCTAGTATCTTAATTAAGTCATTTAAAACTCACCACTAAGATCTAGTCCAAATAAAGAAACAAATAGATCAAAACCTAATTTTGGGAATTTCCAAAAACCCTAAAAATTGACTTATTTAAATTAATCTCAAATAAAAAATATGACTTCGTCATTGCGTTCACCACCCCTAAATTAACTTGGGGTGAAGTTTTGGAAGCATTTGGAAGTCGTTGAATTTTTGACGAATATTTTAATAATATTTAAATACCTCGATAATTCAAATAATTAAATACTCGTCAAATTGAAAATACGATTGACCCGCTGCATTCCTCACCCCTCAATTAGCTAGGGGTAATTATTGGAATTTTTAGAAATGCATTTAATTAATTAAATTTTAATAAATAAAATGTGTGAAAATTATTGAAATAATTAAATTAATTAAAGCGGCTTAACGGTGTCGTTTTCTTCCTCACGCCATCTGCTTCCTAAGTTTGAGCAAGTGATCGAATCCATCCGTCTGATCGGTTCGATCGGATGATTCACTCTTCGTCCCTACCGATCCATGCCACGCGCAGAGCGGGTGGCAGTCGCCGCTCACAGCTCCTGCTCGACTCGCCAGATGCAATCCGCCACTCCAGGTGGCGTCTTCCGCCGCTTAACTTGCGGATTTAGGAATAATTCAAAGCTATTATCCATGAAGCATCAATTCTTTTCTCCATCGCTCGAAGCAAGAATTCTGTCACCGATTCTTCAGGGTCCTTCCCAGCCGTCAGTGTAAAGGTACCTTCACCTTTTGTTTTCTCGATTTAATTCGCCTCAGTTAAAAGTTGTAAAACTGATATTGCATTTTTGAATTTAAATTTATTCTGGAGCAAATGCCGAATTCAAAATCAATCTATATTAATTTTCTTTCTCGATTCCAAGTTTCTTCTATTATATGGTATTGTATTATAAATATTGCGATTAATTATGATCCATTAGATCAATGGATTAAGCTAAAAATTGGGGTTTAGGATGCGTCAATTACAATCGATCATCATAAATTAGGGCATCCTAGTGTTGAGTGTTATCGTGGCTTGAGTTCTTTATCTAGTCGAGAGGAGAGGGCCAAGTGATAAGAATTTTGCACCCGTTTCGTCTCAATGGATGCTGCGATGTCGTTTTGGAGGATGCCATAATCTAGCGTTCATCGTTTGGGAGAGGTGAAGGAGCAGAGGGTTCGGGTCGGGCCTCCTTCAACCCATTCCTGCCGCATAACTTAAATAAAAATAGAAGTATTAATTCAAAACAGAGTTAATTTAATTAATTGATTCAATTTAAATTAACTAAACTTTAAATATTCATAAATCTAAAACCAATGATCCAAAAATAATGATATTATATATTATTTTGATTAGTAGAAATAAGGATCGTTATGGCACTATCAACATTTCATTTATAATTGTAATTTAAATAGTGACATTTAGGACCCCTAATTAAACCATAAAAGTACAAAATCTTCAAATAACTATAATTTTGTAACCATTAACCCAAACATACCCATTATGGGTCTTAAAGTAATCAGCAAAGCCTAAAGATTAATCTAGTAGTGTTGGTTTTGCTATTTGAGACATATTTAGGTTAATCACTTTTGAACCCAAACCCTAATCTTTACAAGCTCATAATTTTGTAACCACTAGTCCAAATATAGGCAATATGGGTCTTAAAGTGATCAGTAGAACCTCTAGAATAACCTAGTATGGTTCATTTTTCTATTTGGATTAGTATTTGCCTAATCACTTTTAGGACCTAACTTTAATTACCCTAATTAACCATAGAACTTTAATTGACCATAACTTAGTCAACTGAACTCCAAATTAGGTCTTTCAATATACTATTTTGATCAAGAAGACCTAATTAATAGTAAACTATAAAAATATTTTAGATCCAATTGTTAGATTTCTTAATTAACCCTAATCACCTTAAAACTTGATTAGTGGATATTAGCATAATTAATAATCCAAATTTAGAAAAAATTCAATTTATGAATACTCCTAGAGTAGAATAAAACTTAGTTTTGTGGTTAGATTAGTGATTCTATGATTAATTTCACTAATCACTCACTAATCACTTAAAACTCTAATTAAGTTGTAACTTAGCCAATTAGAGTCCAAATTGAGCCTACCACTAGTCAATATGATCAGTGGATCATTTGTAAACTACATCCACTGATTTTACCCAATCTGGACACCAATTGGAAAAGTTAAGAATTTGACCATTAATTAAGAAACCCTAAATTACTCTTTTAGCCTTTATTGGCTATAACTTAGCCAATACTTATCAAAATTTAATAATTTTAAATTCTATGAAGACCTTAGACAGTAAGCAATAATAAACTAATAGAAAATTTAGATTTTATTTTACCAAATTACCAAAATGACCCTATGAGTCAAATTTATTAATTTGATCTCATGAGGCTTATTAATTATCCAAAATTAATGTAATCACTGTCTAATCTTATATTAAATAGTAAGAAATACGTTGCCACTAAAAAGTTCAAATTTGGAATCCTAGATCAAAAGTTGATCTTTTTGACCCTTAAGTAGGGGCAAAATAGTTATTTTGCCCAAATTTAAGGTTAAACACTTTTCAGCCCTAGAATCATTATCTAAATATTATAATCAATAATTAAAGTAATTAGACTTTAGTTTAGATAGTCTTAAGTCTTAAATTAGAAATTCAAGGAAAATCCTAATTTTAGTCTTAAGTAAAAAATCTAAGTAAAGACGTGAGTTCTTTTCTTTCCTTTAAACTTCTTAGTTCACTCATAGGTCTTATATAATTAGTTAGGATGTGTGTCTGAGTGCCACTCTTAGTATTTAAGAGCCTTAATTCCTAGGATTAAGAGTAGATCTTAGGTTAGAATTCATCTAATGAGTAAAGTGGGTTACTCATTAGGTGAAATCTTAGTTTTAATAATTTATAGATTTTCATAGTTTATTAAATGATTATTTGATCTTTTAATCTTTGAATTTGGATTAGAGATATATCCTATTGAGTTTGACTTTACTCAATAGGATTTGCCTTACATTTAATCAGTGAGATGTGATTAAACCCTAGTCCTTAAGATACCCTTATGATTAAGAATTAAACCTAATTATTTAGAGTTAAATTTCTAATCCTTTCAATCTTAATTTGGCTAATCAAGATTGGGTTTTGGATTATTTAAAATAACAAATTAGGATGGTTGACTCACTTATTTAATTATATAGACGATATTGATTCAGTTATAATTAGGACCTAGCTAGTCCTAATTATGTTCAACTCATAGGATCGTGATTCTAAGTTATAGATAGTGTAATAATTAATGATTCTGAATCTTATATAACTTAGAGTAGATATAATGACTTAATTAGAAAACAAAGTAATATCACAAAGTTGTTTAGTGCTATTTTATTCATTAAAAATTGTATGTTATGCTTTCCTTGTTTTGAACTTCATTATACATTTGGACACATTATATTGAACATGAATATTTAATATTCTATGCTAAACTTTGAATACATTCATGTAGCATTTTCATAACTTAAGGGGGAAATTTGATGGAAATAACTTTATTAAACTGTGTGAGTTATGTCTTATTTAGTCTGTCTTCTAGTATAACTTTACTTTTAAGACAACTTTTGCCTAAAACACTTTCCTAGTGAATGATACTTTTGCCTAGGACACTTTCCCAGTGTGTGATAATTTTGCCTAGGACACTTTCCTAGTGCGTGATACTTTTGCCTAGTATGCTTTCCTAGTGCGGCATACTTTAATCTGGGACTACTTTCCTAGATGCTCAGCAGGTACTTGTCAAATGGAATTAACAATAGGATTTGGGATATTTCTCCTAAATACCTTTCAAATGGAATTAACTTTAATCTAGGACACTTTCCTAGATGATCAGATGGACCATACTTTTTGGCAAGACTAAGTAGGAGTATCTCCACACTTTGCTTTATACCTTTACATTTACTTTACCGTTACTTTATAGTTCTAGCATATCTTTTGCTTTATAGTTCAGCATACTTGCATACAATTGTTCCTTTAGTACTTACAACTTTACATGTATATTATACTTTTCAGCAGTTCACTTTAACTTTATGGCATGTTAGGATGGTAGAACTTTACTTTTAGTTTAGTACTTTTATTTTATATTATAACCACCATATTTTAAGTTGATTATATTACTTTGGAATTTCCTTGTGCTTAGTAGATTTCATTATGTGCTATTTAACCTTTTTCTGTAGCTTGAGTTGATGTATGTGCTTACCTCACACCTTGTATGAGTTATAATTATGTTAATTATAACTTTGTCACCTTTCTTTGATGCGTTACTGCTTCTACTTTGCTTAGATGTTGGGATATCATTTAAATTAACAATTTATAGCCTAAAATGTATTTAAATATTTTGTCTAACTAGATTTTTCTTTTGTTGGTTGGGGCCCTATCATTGTGAAACCGACAATAGTAGATTCTGAGCTTTTCAAGGTCGTGGAACCTTCTGAAGATCTGATTCAGGAGGAGGAGCGTGCAGGAGAAGTCCCTTAGGTATTTTCTTTTACTTTGTGAGGATTGAGTGATCTTTAATTTCTGCTTAAACATTTAATTGATGTTTTGTAATAATACGGGTTCAAATTGTTTTTCTTTTCATGCTTATGTATTCTAAGTTGTATAGTTCTTATCTGGATTGTATGAATGTTATTATTTGTCTTTTTTCCACACTCTGATATACTATGATATGCTCATTCAGTGATTGGATCTTTTTTTCTCTTTCCTTTTCAGGGCATATCCTCCCTTGGCATTTGATTAAGAAGGACCATTCCTTAATCTGAATGTTAAGTGAGGGTTTGCCCGTTGATGACCACCTCCTAGTCCAGATGATTAAGGGGCGACCGCCACAGTTCCTAACCTCAGAAGACAACCTTGATCACTCTTGTTTCTATAAATACTTTTTCTGGAATCATAGTGAGTCTCTTTGCTCACAGTGACTTTCCAATTTGTGAATCCTATTCTACCAAGATCTCAGAGAATTCTAGCATTCTAGTTGCTGAGTACCATGGATAGAGGGTGAGGTATGGTGTTCAAACCCCCCGCTAAGCTGCAGTGATCACCTAGAAAGCTCCAACTTAGTCTAACCCTTCTCTATCGCAGACACTCTCCAATACTAGGTACAGCCTCTACCCCCATTGGATCGAGTGGATTCAATGTCAAATTATCATGCTTAGGATGGTTCTATGATGCTCTATATGCTCTTCCCTAATCATTAAGATATATGAGATTGGCCTGGATTGAACTGGTTCAATCCAGATAGTGATGATTCACTATATGGATGAAACTCAATCCAGAGAAAGTGCTGACACTTATCTAGCTTTTTGAGCTCAATTCATATCAACTTCAAATGATGATCACTTTTGTGAGCTAACTAGACCCAATATAATTGTCTCTAGGGTCTGGGTTAGCTCCAATCGACCATTTTGATCGATCGGGTTCTATTGAAGGCTCGCAGTCGAGCTCGAGTAAGGATCTGGTGATCTGGAACCTCCCAGCTATTGTGGACATAGGGCTTTGATTTTCCTCACCACCAGGATGTTGTAGGGATTGAGATCTGGTTAGATGATGGTTTCAATGAAAAGATCTACCTCCTCACAGTAAACCCTAGATGATGTGTTAGTTCCGAAACCTTAGAGAAGTCATCTGGAGATTCGGTGCAACCCAGAGAGGGCTTCAGGGTGGAATAAATGCATCTGGACTCAAGGATTGTGTAGCGATCAAAGCCATGTGTTGGCATGTTCTAGGTGTAGATGATTTACCTCTGGAAGCTATCAATAGTCAGCCTATCACGAGAGGAGAGCTAGGACGATGTGTAACACCCTATCCCATCATCGCGCGCAAATGAGTTAATTACTAGACAATTGGCGATGGAATGGTGCGTTACTCAGGAAGGACTATTGAACCTCTCCAAATAATCCGGTTGAAAAAAAGCTACTGGGACTCAACCTCAAAGAGAAGAGGGCTGAGTACTAATCCTTAAGATAAGTGTATGGTCCTTATCTTAAGTATTAGATGAGATACTCATGTACATTGGATTATAAATGGAATCCACGTTACATAAATATTAACATTTCATGTAATGATCATATCATAATACTATGTATAAGTAGTAATAAACACAAAGTGTGGAAGCTAAGATATATATTCAGAAATATTCATTACAAAAGCAGTAAATCATTCATCTCAAGAAAGAAAAAAAATACATCTAGAGTTATTACGGACATTTTAATTAAATAAATAATAAAAAATTGTTTAATGACTGAACTGAAGGTAAACTAATGCAAGAAAGTAAATGCTGATGTTGAGTCCTCTAGTGCTTTACAAACTCCTCATGGATCTTTTGTGACGCCTCCTAAACTAGCTCCATAGGCTGCTCTAGATCTAGCAAATTTCTGGATCCCAAGAGTACCACGTATTAGACAATGAAAAACTACTCTAAATAGTTATAATTATCTAAGGTTTAATATTTAAGCAATTAAACTGTTAAAAAACACATAATAGCTAAGAATTATGAAATAGTACAAAGTTGAAACATGAGGCAAAATGGTGGCTGAAAGATTAAGTACTGAAAATAGAAAATAGTAAAGAAGCTGAAATTAAATAAAAGCTAAAAAAAACTTTGATGTATATCACTGAATATGCATCTAATTATGCTATTGTGCTATGTTATCATCATGTATTTGGTGCGTCATGCACCCCAAGGAATCCTAATATCCATGATGCCTGCTGCATCCCGTAGGTCATACTCAAATTGATGCATACTGCATCCCGTAGCTCACAATGCTTTTTGATGCTTATGCTTATGAAATTCTTGCCAACTTCTATCAATCAATATAATTTGTAAAACCATCAAAAATTTGAAGAAAACAATCATTTAATATAATTTTTGATTCTCATAATTATCCTAACAAGCACTCATGCTTGTATTAGTTGAATTTATAATCTACCACAATTTCAATCATATATTTAAGGTGCTAATCTTTCAAAATAAAAGATTATTTAGATTATTCTAAAATATTACTCTCATGCTATGATGCCAAACTTTTGAAACGCGGGCGCCGCAGTGCGCGACAGCGCTTTCGTGCACTGCGATGTGCTACAACGCCAAACTTTAGAAATGCGGGCGTTGCGGCGCGCTGGAGTGCCTCCTGGCCGAGATTCAGGCACTACAGCACGCTACGATGCCATATTTCTTGAGACATGGGTGCTGCGGTGCACTATAGCGCTCCTTGGCTGAAAGCCGGGTGCTACGACGCGCTGTAGCTCTCGACAATGATTTTGCATGGGTGAAAATGAAACGTTTCCCATTTTGCACTCAAATACTCTCGATTTAAGACACCTCACATGCGGTACCATTTACCGATAGAAAGGTCTTTCAAATACCATTTTATTGGTACCAAAATCGGCATGAAAGGAGTACTATAACGCCACTAAAATGACACATTGGCTACATATGCAGAGATATTTATTGTTTGACAGAGGATTGAGCTTTGATCAAACTCATTCAAGTTCGATTGAGGCTCGACAATCAATCCTAACGATACACAATGGATGAACACAGATCATTTGAACTGAAACATTGAGAATGGAAGTACCGAAGAGGTACAAGAATAGGTACAAGGAAGAAGTACAAGAATGGTACATGAGCTTGCAAAATGGAAGGAGATAGGGTTCTTCAAGAGTTGGGGAGGAAGAAGCTTCTTCTTCTTTAACTGTCAGCAAAGAAGGGAAGAGAGTTGAGGGTTCTCCAAGAACTCGGAGGCTTCTTCCTTCAATAGCTGAGCAAAATGGAGAATGGAGAGCTGAGGGATGTTCCTTTAAATAGAAGGAGAGGAAGATGGCAAATATGGGCTGGGAGAGGGAGAAATTCCACTCCCATCCACAGCATGGGGAAGGAGAGGGGGGGCTGAGCTCCTTGTGTAACAACTTAAATTGTTATTTAAGTTAATTAGGAATAAATAAAGTTCTAATTTTGATTCTAGTGCTTTAATCAAGTCATTAGGAGTTTGCCATAAAGACCTAGTACAAAACAGGAATCAAATGGATCAAATCTTGATTTTAATTATTTCAAGAATCTTGGAATTTGATATATTTAAATTGACCTCAAAAAAAAGAATTTGACTTCGTCATTTTGCTAATCACACCCCAAAATTAGCTAGAGGTGATGTTTTGGAAGCATTTAGAAGTCGTTAAACTTTCGGCAAATATTTTAATATATTTTAAATGCCCCAAAAATTCGAATAGTTAAATACTCATCGAAATCAAAATTTGACTTCGCCATTGTGTTCCTCACCATTCAATTAGCTAGGGGTGATTTATTGAAAATTTTTTGGAATGCATTAAATTAATAAAATTTACTATTAAAAATCAAATTTAAATTAACTTAATATAATATAATTAAATGCAATTAACGGCGCTTTTTAAATCCTTAACGGCGATGTGCCTTTGCCGTTTGGTTCAAATGACGCATCTGGACCGTTCGACCACTGATCGAATGGACATCACCTTTCGTCCCTACGTGCTCTGCGCATGGCATCCGCGCGGACTCGCGTCGCCACACGTCATCCAGATGGATCTCTCGCCACTAATCCCATCACTTTAGACTTGAATTAAGTCACCCGATCGACTCCACTGCCCTATTTTGCTCGAAACTGGTATCTATGGGAATAGAAGATGCCTGGATTGAATCAATCGCATCTCAGGTGTTGAACCTAGGTATGTTCAAACTCTCCTAATCCTTATACAATTGCTAAATGCTTAATTCACAATGTTATTTCAAGTATTTAGCAATCATTTGATTGTATCAGATCGAGAATAAAGTAAATCAATTAATCAAATTTTTGAATCGATTTATAGTATTCCACAGTATCGCTCGATCTCGTCCCGTGTATAGATTTATAGGGTTTGATAGTTAGCTCAATACTAAGCACCTCCAAAGCTGAATCACTTACCATTAGGAAGATCTACGTGTACTCCTTCCAGATCCGTGCGGGTCGAGGTCTCTCATCGCCGATTGAGTGTCGCAGTCACCTGCCCTAGCCCCGACGGCTTGGATGGTGTCGAGAGTGAAGGAATTCAGGTCAGGCCAGGTTGACTCGGGTCCGACCTGCATAGCTCAGGGTCAATACCTATCGCGGCTGAGGTGTTCTGGGCCCTGATGTGAAATCAGAACTTGTGGGACCCGCATTCATCATCCGTCTACCCGCCCGTGGGGTCCGCCATCATGATTTTGGAAGCCGTGAGTCCCGCCAATCCTGTCGACTATACCAGTGGGTCCCACATGCAGATTAAAATATGTTGATTAGCTACTTGATTAAATCTAATTTAATTAGATTAATTTAAATTAAATTCTAGAACTTTAAATATCCATATTTTGCAAACTAATAATGCAAATGCCTTGATGTTATATGTCATTTTAATCAATAAAATTAGAGGATCATTATGGCACTGTCAAAATTTTCTTAGGAGCTGTATATCACTTTATGACATTTAGGAACCCCAAAATTTCCCTTTAATGCGACAAATGTTAAAACTATCATAACTTTGCATGCACTCACCCAAACATAGCTAATATGGGTCTTAAAATAATCACAAGAATCTCTAGATTACTTTGATGGTGTCAATTTCTTTATTTGGGTTGCATTTAGTTTAATCACTTTTACGACCCTACCCTAATTATCCCTTAAACCCTAGAATCTTCAATTGACCATAACTTGGTCAATTAAGCTTTAAATTAAGTCTTCCAATATATCATTTTGATCAGAAAGACCTAATAAATAGTAAAATACAAAAATATTTAAGATTTTGTTGTTAGATTCCTTAATCAACCCTAATTACCCCAAAACTTGATTAGTGAATATTAACACAATTAGTGATCCAAATTGAGTAATTTAGGTTTCTAATAGCTCATAGAGTAGAGTATAATCTTGTGGTATGATTGGTTTTGTGATTCTATGATTAATTTTACTAATCACTCATTAATTACCCTTAGCCCTAATTAGGTCATAATTTGACCAAATAAGCTCCAAATCAGGTCTACTCCCAATTAAAGTACTTACTTAGTGAGTTATAGGGAAGCTATAGCTACTAAATTTACTGAATTTAAACTTCAAATGAAAAAATTAGGTTCTTGACCTCATTTATGAAATCCTAATTTACATATTTAAACCTTAATCTTGTTTTGGCTATAACTTGGCTAATACATATCAAAATTTAGAAATTTTAAATTCTATCGAATTCTTAAATAGTAACCAACAATAAACTAACTAAAATTTTAGACTTCATTAGGTAAAATTAACAAATTGTCTTTATGAGTCAATTTCCTTAAATTGAGCTCATAAGGCTTAATTAAAATCCAAATTAGGTGTACTTACTGTCTATCTTCATATTAGATAGTAAGTAGTCATTTTTTATTAATAAATTTTAATTTGGAACTCTAATTCAATAAGTAGTATTTTAGACCCTTAAGTAAGGGCAAAATTATCATTTTGCCCAAATTTAGGTTTAAGTATCGTTAAGCCTTAAAATTATATTAAAATCTCTAAAAGTAGTGTTATGACTGATTTGATATCAATTTAGGATGTTTAAGCTCATTAAATAATTATTTTAAGAAAACCCTTAAAATTCACTTTAAATTCTCTAAGTCTTAAATTAAGCTTCATAAGGTGAATTTAGTTCACCTTATGTCTTCTACAAGATAATTATATTAGAATAATATTTAAGTAAGATTAAGAATAAAAGTTAAATCTTCTCTTTATCCTAAATCCATTCATTAGGATTTTTTGATAACTTGTAAAATCTTATTCCTTAGGAATTAGTTTAGAAATTTAGGTTAGAATTCATTCATTAAGTAAATTGGTTACTTAATAGATGAAACTTTGGTTTTATAGTTTTCTAGAATTTTATCATTTATTCATGATTTTTTTGAATTTTAACTTAAGTTGAAGCTTAGAGATCCATCTTATTAAACTTGACTTTGCTTAATAAGTTAACCTTAATTATAGTTCATGAGAGTTGGGTTAATCTCATACCATTAGTTTTAGAACCTATTGGATTAAGAAGTTAAATTCCAACACTTGGAGTTTAACATCTTAATCTCTCAATTTTTATTTGCAATAATCAAGATTGGCTTGGGATTATTTAAAATCATCAATTATGATATTTGATTTACTTATTAACTTAATAAGCATCATTGATTAAAATATATTAGAACTTTATTAGTTCTAGTTGCTTTTAATTTTATATGACTGATATTCTGAGTTTATACTTGATAGTTGGATATTGGAGATCCTAAGCTTGTATAAGTTCAAATTAGTTAGAATTATTTAATTAGAAAATAAGTGATATCATGGAGTTTGTAGTGATATTTACACCTTATATTTGAATGCTTTGCTTCCTTATTTTGAACCTTTATATTTTTAACACATTAGATGGAACATAGGAAATTTGATGAATATTATTTATTAAATTTGAAATATTCATAAATCATATTCATAAGTAAAAGAGGCATATAAATTAATGAATTTTATTAAAATTTTAAGGAATATATCTTACTTGGTCTACCTTTATAGTATGATGGCATATTTTGAGATGATATTTTTCTAGGGTATTTTTCTTAGAAGGCGATATTCTATCTAAGATATTTCTCCTAGAAAGTGATATTTATCTGGGATATTCCTCCTAGATAATGTTATTTTTATGGACTTGTTAGTATGGGATATTTCTCTTAGAAGATCAGAAGGATTTGAGTAGTATTTACTGTTTGGTAGGACTAAGTAAGAATATGCCCATATGAAATAGTACTTTCATTTCATATTTTTAGCTTTATTATTTATGCAGTACTTTTATTTATTTACAATAATTTAGTGTTCACAGTATTTCCTGTAAATTTGCGCTTATGCAGTAGTTTTGTTTACAAATGAAAGTATGTTATGATGTTAGTCTTTTATTGCAGTTTTGTATTTTCATTTTATATTACAAATCAGATGTGAATCTTCAATATTGAGAATCACTAAACTCAATATTGATACGTCACCACATTATCTAATACCAGATTAGAAAGAAATTAATCCAAATCATTAGATACTGTATTTGGCCAAGGATTTAGAAGATGGTCTTAAGTTAAGATAGAAGGGATTTTTATGAAAAATATTATATGAAATACATAAAAAAATGGTACATGTAAGGACATGTGAGAATGAAATTTAAAAGCAATTGATATGAATACTTACAATTCTATATATGAAAATTCTAAATATTTAATATGTATAATATGAAGGTTCAACATATATTATAATTCTAAGTCTTTAGATTCTTAAAAATTTTGGCATGACTTCTACTGTATTTGGTTAAAGAAATACCTGTAATTTAAACATACAAGTCTTCAATTCCAATGGAAGATTAAATTGAAAGAAAAGAAACCTAAAACAATCCATTACATAGAATTGTTTAGTTCTAATTCTAATATAAAGCTACTACATCACATAGGATTTGCTCATTTCCAATTCTAATATAAAGTCAATCCATTACATGAGATTGCTTATTTTCAATTCTAAAGTAAAGCTAATCCGTTATATGGGATTGCTCATTTATAATTCTAATAGTTTAAAGTGAGGAAAACACATATGTAATAATTATCTATCCTAGTGTTTATACAATTCACGTATCACTTAATACATACAAAGGATAAGGAGAGATACTCAACTTAAACATGTAATTATTTTCTAATTCTATATACAAATTTAGTACACAACTAATTCCAATTAAAATACAAAATAAATATACAACTAATGATTTAGTTAATATTCCATTACACACTTCATCCATTCATCACATCCCAAGCATTTAAGTGTATAACTAAGCTCCAACACAAGCATAATAAAAATAAAATAAATGACTTAATTATTACAAACCAACAGTAATTTAAATAAAAGTAAAGAAACTAAAAGCTCACTTGCAAATTTTAATAAGCTATATTTTATAATAATTTAAGCGGAAGCAGCTAGCCTTTTGCACTTGGTCCAGCTCCACTAGCCTCCAAATGCACCTGATCTATCACATTTTAGCATTTAAATATGATAGGGCAAAGCCAAGAAATAAAGAATATAGTTAGACTAAATAATCTAAGTACATTTTAAGATTGGGCTAAGCATTTTATTATTTAATTGGACATCACTACTAATTACAACATAAGCACAAGCATGGGTGCCAAAAGGTAAGCATATAAGTATGGAAAAGTAAGTAAGGAAAAAAAGTAAAGTGAGTTAGAATACTCACGAAAATATACATCCTAGCCTGCAAATAAAACTAGGGTAAAAGCATCCTAAATAGGCTAGAAAGAAACTAAAGTGCATTCGTAAATGAAGTGAAGCATATAGATGTTCAAATGAACTTATGCTAAGTAAGAAAAAGAGATAGTGAAGCATTTAAATATAATTTTAACAATATTCACTGTAGTCTAAGTAAACTGTAAATAAGTAAAGTACAATATTAAAACATAGAAAATGCATAGTATAGAAATTGAAGGAATATCTTAGGCTATTAGTCTAAGATTCACATAATCTAGAACTATGGAAGGTAATATAGCTAAAAGTTATGATAAGTCTTAACAATCTATAAGATTGAAAAAGATCTCATATGTTAATTGATTAAAGTTATTTTAGAAAGTACTCATTCTGTGGGAAAATAAAGAATGAAGCAAGGAGTTAAATGCGTATGTTTAAAAAGTAAAGAAAAGTGAGGTCAAAATAAGTAACACTCACATTCACCCTCTGAGAATGTGAAGTCTCCTTATTACTCCTTATTAGCCTGCCCTTGGCTTATCCAGCAATATAAACCCCTATTATTTTTAATGTGAAAATTTTATTCATGCACAATGTCTTATATGAATGATTCAGATGAATAAAGCTCAAAGCTAAGCAAGCATTCAAGGAAAATTCAATAATTGCAACTAAGCAATATCTAATGTTATCTATTTTCAATGATCTACTTAACGATTGGAGCTAATTGAGCTCCCAATTAACCTTGAGATATTGATCTCAAGTTAATTGTAAATATAGTAGTAGTTGTGTGACGACCGGGGATCGAAGTTCAAGAGTCTTTAAAGAACAATTCATCTCAATTGAAAATATATACATCTTTATGATTCAAAAAGGACATAATAAAATAATAATTCACAGTCCTTTTATACATAGAGCCAAAATATATATGAAAAGTTATATCAGTTTAAATTTTACAAAAATATAAGAAATATCTACATTCTTCTGCTTCTTTAAATTCTTCCTCTTTTAATTTGGCAGATCTTCTAAGTTCTTTAATTATCAAAACCTGAAAAAAAATTTCAGTTTACCAGTCAGGTAGGAGTACACAAATTATTCTTATAAGAATAAATCTAGCATCCTATAATAGGTATGAATCACATATGAAGATGACTGAAAATATGCATGTAAATAAAGTAATTGCTAAATTCATTTTTTGCCCTACAAAATAGCTGTGAAAATTAATAAATTTTATCAAAAGCATTTGTAATAATAAGTTGAGTCTAGAGACCCCTAAGCCCAAATGGGTAAACCCATAGGCATAATCTGTAGGAAGCTTATCTCGCCACCCGTCGGTGGCTTACTCAAATTAGGAACTGATGGTGTGTCTTTCCTCTGTATTTGCCTACTTCCTACAAGAGGCTAAGTCCCTCCATATAACTCCCAGGGGCTTGCTAGCTAGCCCAATCTGTACAGATTCCAGTTTTGCATTCCACCCTCCAAAGACAAACACCACAAAAATATATATAAATTCTTTTTGTTACATGCTTTTTGATATAATTCTTTTGCAGATTAAAATGTGGTAAGCAGTGCAAATAATACTCAAATGGGAAAATAGCTCAAATAAGAATACTGAAATAAGACTTATAAGTAAATTTGCGTACCTTACTTGTTTTGATTAAAAATCAACCAAATTTAATTTCTTTGATCTGCCAAAATAATGAAATTTATTAATTTAATGTTTTATATTTATAATATCAGTTTTCCTAATAAGATGAATATTTTGATTTATTTTATTAAGTTATTTTATTATGCCTTATAAGGTCAAATTGGGAATTTGACCTTATAAGGGCATTTTAGTATTTTTACCCTTAATAAAATATCAATTTATGCTAGTTAATTGTAGATTATAATTTAAGGTTTTCATAGAACCTGAAATTATTCAATTTTGATATGAATTGGCTAAGTTATAGCTAATCTAATTTCTAGGGTTAATAATTATGGTTAAATGTGATTAGTGAGTGATTAGTGAATTTGGTCATAATATTATTAAATTAATTGCATTTAGGTTCTAATTCACTTTATAAGTTATTTAAAACTGAAATCACTTTATTTGGATTATTATATTTGCTAATATTCACTAATTAAGTTTTAGAGTTATTAGGCTTAATTAAGAGATCTAATTGTTGGATCCTAAATATTTTTGCAGTTTACTGTAAATTAGGATTTTCTGATCTAAATAGATATTTGGATCATCTAATTTGGAGCTAAATTGGCTAACTTATAGCTATTTGAAGTTCTAGGTTAAATTAGGTTAATTAGGATTAGGTCCTAATTGCGATTAGTTTTATTTTAATCAAAAAAAATAAAATTTAATTCTTCTAATAAATTCCTTATATTTTTCTAGTTATTTTGGGAATATTAATTTGTATAATTTGGTTAAATAATTTAGGAGTTATGGATTCTTAAAGTTTTAGAATTTTATGAATTTAATTAATTTAGAAATATTTATTTACTATTTAATTATTTATTTTATTTTATCTGTTTTTAATTAATCTTTTAAATATTTTATATTTTTTGATTATTTATTATGACTAATTTATTTATAAATTAATTATTCTTATTTTTCTATTTATGAACATATATATATATTAATTATTGTATCATATTTATTTAACTACTTAAAATTTTATCTAATAGTATTATATTTTCTATTTATTATTTAATTTTAATTTAATATTTATGTTATATTATAAATTTATCTGTTTATATTTATATAATTTATGATTATCTATATTTATATATGTGTATATATATATATATATATATATATATATATTAATAATTACTGATTTTTATATTTATATTTTTAATGTTTTTCTGATTCAGGTGGGGTCCACGGAGGACACGTGGCGTCCAGCAATACGCCGGTTCAGCTGAGTGGGGCCCACTGCTGTCTCTAATGAGACAGTTCTGAATTGGCTTAATAGAGGTGGGTCCCACCTCAGATGTGCAGCCACTGGGATTAAGCCACGTGTCTCGCATGAAAACGTGTGAATCACTAGCGCTCGGGTCGGGCTGGCCCGACCCGGCCCGAGGCGATTCGTCTTCTCCTTCTCCTTCGTCACCGAGACGGTTATTAGGGCATGAATTTTGAACGGCAAAACGGCGCCGGAGGGGCTCGGCCCGTATGTCGATCGAAAGGTCTCGGAGAGACCTTTCGATAGACACTTAGCACGTCACCAGAGGTGACCGGTGCTTGCCACAAAGTCTAACCCTAGATGCCTACTCACGGACGATGTTCGGCGTAACTGTGGAGTACTGTGGATCGTTTTGGAATCCAGATAAATCTGGGTTCGATCAAGTCGATCGAACCCGATAAATGGACAATCAAACGATCGGAATAAGTAATCGAAATAGAAATTTTATGAAATGGTTTAAGATCTGAAAATGGGGGTGTACCTTAAATGAACGGTTAAGAATGAAGTTCAAATATGCAGTTCTCTTTTAGAATGATTCGAAGCATTTAGTTGATGAGATGAAAGTGAAGTGTTATAGAGGTGATTAGAGCGGTGGATGGACGCGCGTCGAGGTCGGCAAGGTCCACGCAGCTCTGGTTCGCGAGCTCAGTGCGACACGCGCTGAGCGAAGAGAACGATGGCGCTGAGCCATCTGATCTCATGCTGAGATCGAATTAACGGCTCAGATGGACTGTGACTCGGAACGGCGAAGCAAACGGAAGGACTCGGTCTTTGACAGTGCGAAAAGAAATAAAAGGAACGGCGTTAGACGGCGCCGTTCAAATGAATTCAAATAAATAATAATAATTTAATTTATTTTAATCAATTAGTTAATTAAACTTAATAAAATAAATATTTTCCAAAATTTTTTAAAGATATCAATCCTAGCTAATTGAGGGCTTCTGAACACAATGACGCACTCAATTTTTTTATTCGACGAGTATTTAATTACTCGAATTTTTAGGTATTTAAATAATATTAAAATATTCGACAAAATTTTAATGACTTCCAAATGCGTTCAAAACTTCACCCCTAGCTAATTTGGGGGTGGTGAACGTAATGGTGAGGTCAAATTTTCAATCTGAGATCAAAATTATTTAAATATTAATAAACAATTTGAAATAAAATTTTGGTATTTTACAAGTTGGGGTTTTGAAAATAATAGTTTCAATTCAATTATTATGATATGATAAAATAATATATAAGTAAAATCAATACAAATGGAAACTAGTTCTATTTCTAGTCTTAAAATATAAGATTCAATTATGATAATTAAATCAAGGCTTAGGTGACTAGTAAGAAAGATTGAGATTAAGAAATTATCAAACTTAAGGAATTGGAAGTTAAAGTTTAATCTACTAAAGCTCACTAACTAGGATGTAGTTTGAAGATTCTATCAAATCAAGTACTAATCTAACTAGGTTATAATAAAATAAAAGGTTTTAAGTAAATAAATGATAAAATTTAAGAGCTACAAGTTCTAAATATTCTAATAGTTAATATTTAAGGAAAATCAATAGGATTCCTAAACTACCTTAAGTGAATTAGGATTTCTATTACTAACTCTTAAAGGATTCAAGAGAAGTCTTTAAGATTTAGGATGAATAAACTAGGCTCTAATCTAGTCGTTAAAGACTAGTCCTAGTTAATTCAATAATCTACAATTATAAAGACATTAAGGCTAACTACTCTTAATGGATGTAACTAATAGATCTAAGATCAACTACAATTTAGATTGTAAATTAATCATAAGGTTTCCACCTTAGGGTTGAAAGGTGAATCAAGAAATTTGCAATTGATTCATATATCTAGAAAATGAGAACTGAGCTCAAACATAAGTCCTATGATTTGACATGGGAGATAATAAATTGACATGTTATATATTCTAAAGTTTTATAATACCTAAAATATGCCATTTAGGAAATTAGAATTATCACAATAATACTACTTAAGAGTCAACAACCTAAAATCACTAATTGTTGTCCAATAGAAATAATTTATATATAATTGAAATTTTTATATCATAAGGAGAAAAATGACACTAAGTAGATTAATTTTGGACAATATTTAAAATTTTGGGTTTTCGGGACTCTTAATTAAGGTTAAGAAGTGGTTAAGAAAAATAGTGTTCAAAAATTAAATTTAATTCCATATTATTGATCCTCATATTTTTATGAGTGAAATTGATTATTTGACCATTTAATTTGGACATTAATTGATCAAATTAGGTCACATAAAATGATGAATTAAATTTATAATTTATTAATTAATCTTAAATATTGATTAATTAAAATATTTATCAAAATAGAAATTAAATTGCATATTATTAATCTACACAGTTTTGTGATCAAAATAGTAGATAATATCATATATTTTGGAGGAGTATGTACAAAGTTAAGATTTAAATGAGATTTGGAACATTATTAATATATTAATTGCATAATGATTAACAACATAATCCATTAATTCAAACGACGGTCAGCATAGAAAACAAAATGGTGCTGAAAATGGGACATGTCGACGGTCGCTGAAATTGGTGTGGCGCAGAGATCCACGCGTCTACCTCGGTTTCGAGGTGACGCGTGTCGCCATTTTAATAGCGCGCCGATGGCGCGGTCCAAAAACACGGACCAGTCTGGTTCGTGTGAATGGCATAGATCGAAGATGGTCCAGGATTAGCCATTTCGTCCCTGACGCAAATCGCGAAAAAGGGCGAAATTAGGGTTTAAATTTTTATCTTGCTCTTGTCCTCCCACGAGCCTATCTAAGTATCATCATGAAGGTATTCTCAACGATGACACATCAGACGCAAGATCCTCACTATTTGTCGATTCCAACGCTGACAAAAATGATGCTCTAATTTTGGTTTAATGATTAGGGTTTTGTTTTTATAAAAAATTAAAACCCTAAAATGTCGAGGGGCTGATCCGAGCTCACCAGCACATATATGACTCAATCAAAACATACATAATACTTGATAGAGTCATAATTTGATAAATGGAAGCTAAGAAATATAGAGGAGAAGTACCTGATGAGATTCAAAGCTCACTGTCCGTCGAATTTAGGAGAGCTTCAGCAGGTTCTCACGCAGCTCCCGGCTTCAGCAACGCAGCTTCACGAGAAAGGAAAGGAGCAAAATGCTATTGAGTATGGAGAGTAATCGACTCCAATCGATGGCTGGAACAGTCGTACTCCCACCAATTTGTCGGCAGAGTACGACAATAGAGAGGAGTGGGAGACACACAGGAACCCATCCAGGCCGTTGGATCCAGGTGTTGATCCAACGGTTGGATTAGCTTGATCGCTTCGACACTGTTGGATTTGCATCAGAAAAGCGCAATGGCTCGGATTGCACAGGATTGCTATCCCGTGCTTTGCATCCCACAACGGATCCCCACGATTCTTAATTAATACCGTTGGAATAAATTTAATAAAAATAATATAATATATATATATATATTATTTAATTAATATTTTCTTTATTTAATTAATTATTTACACACATTTTATTAATAAAAAATAAACAATCAAACACACTCCAAAAAATCCCAAAATGTTTGCCTTTATCTAATTGAGGTGTGGGAAACTCAAAAATGCAGTCGGATTTTTGATCGGAGGTCTATTTAATTATCTTAATTTTCTATGTATTTAAATATTATTAAAATATTTGGAGAAATTTCGACGACTTCCAAATACTTCCAAAATACCACCCCTAGCTAATTTGGGTATGGTGAGTCCAATGGTTGACTCCATTTTTAATTCTGAGGTTTAAATAAATTAAGCATTCTCAGAGTTATCAAAAAACTAAAAAATGTTGGAAATTTCCAAACGATCTCCGAATCACATAAAAATTGAAATGAAGACTCCTAATACTATTGTAAGACTAATGGAAAAAGGATTAGAGTCAAATAGATCACTAATTAAAGGGTAACAACTCTAGGGTTATTATACTAGTATATGTAAAACTGATCATACTACTTATGATATTTCTTATACTTAGTAGATTTTAATTATTATGTTGCTTAATGTTTTCTATAGCTTGAGTTGAGGTATATGCTTACCTCATACTTTGTTTAACTTATAATTAGTTAATTATAACTTCTACCATTTTTTTTTGTAGCTTTATTGCTCCTAAATTGCTTTATTAATTATGATATCATTTAATACACAAAATGCTTAACATAAATTGTACTTAGACATTTTGTCTAATCAAATTTTCTTTTCTTTTGACTGGGGCCATGTCATTGTGATACCGACAATGGCAGACTCCAAGTTATTTGAGGTAGAGCCTTCTTAAGAGATTGTTCAGGAGGAGGAGCGTGCCGGTGCAAATCCTTAGTCTCTTTTATATTTGTTGTGAGGCCGAGTGTATTTCTTTCTGTTATTAAACTCTTAAATATTTTATAATAATACAGGTTCTAAATTGTATTTTCTTTCCTGCATATATATTATGAGTTAAATAGTTCTTTATTTTATCATGGATGTATGGATGTTATTATTTAGTACTTTCTTCTGTGCTTAGATATTTTAGTATGCTCATTTGGTGATTACCTCATTTGCTTTAGGGTATATTTTTCCCTTATCAGTGGATTAGGAATATTTATTCATAATCTAATGCTAAGTGAAGAATTGCCCAATGACGACCACCACTTAATATTAGATGATTAAGGGACGACCGCCACACCTTGCATGTGCCAGGAGGGAAGGAAGGGGAGGGCACCGTTTGCAGAAATGGAGAGGGGGAGCGGGTCCCAGGTGCATGAGAGGAAATAAAATATTTTAAGAAATTAATAAATAAATTCTATTTTTAATTAACACATTTTTCAAATTAAAATTGGATGAATAAACGGGTTTCAAAAAATCCTGAAAATTCATCCTTAGCTAATTCGAGGGTGAGGAATGCAACGGTCAAATCAGATTTTGATTTTGATGATTATTTAATTATTCTATTTTTTGGAGTTTTTAAATATATTAAAATATTTGCGAAAATCTGACTACTTCCAAACACTTCTAAAACATCACTCCTAACTAATTTAGGAGTGACAAGCATAATGGTGAAGTTAGATTTCAATTTCGAGGTCAAATTAAATATCTCAATTTTATAATTAATTAAATATTATTAACATAATCCAAATATTCGATTTAGCTCCAAATTACTCTAAATCTTTGTGGATTGGTTTTAATAACTAAATGAACATAATAGAATGATAATTAGAATGTAATCAAGCTAAGATTTAGGCTAAGTAACAACCTAGGGTTATTGCACGATGACATTGTCGCTATGGGCTGGGCCAGCCCAGGCCCGCGCAGTGCGATAGTGCCGACCTAATCGGGCCTCGGTCCGACCCGCATGGTTTAATTTTTGGGTTGGGCTATTTTTTATAATTAGCATTGCTTAAATTGGGCCATGATTTGGTGATGGTTTGCTTGCCATTCCAGAAGTAATGGGCACCCAGTTGGATTATCAATTGCTCAGGGAAGAAATCTCGTATCCATCCTTGAAGGATTGATACGGTCTAACTAGCTGAGGTTTGGCCATTTAGCTATCCCCCATTTGAGCCAGCATGGTTCTACACAATGCCTGGCTCGAGTAAGGTCCCTTTGTTTGGGCCGTGCCCAGGCCTAGCTTCCTTATGGCTTAGTTTAGCCATGAGCTAGTGATGGTGTAGGGATTGAGAGCTAACTCTCTAGTGGACTCTGTGGAGAGAATTTCTTCCCCACAGTAAACCCTAGAGGTCTTAAAGAAGAGGATTTGGGGGTAATAGCTACTCGGCATTCCCGACCACCATAGTTAAGGCTTTAGGGTTTATTCGATGCGTCTCAGCCTAAAGAAGGAGTAGCGACCAATCGGAGGTAACGACGACATTTGCAGCTCTAGAATTAGGCAATTAGGGTTAATCATAGTCGTCAATTGTCGGGGAGAAGACTTGAGGAAGAAGATGACAACACGGGTCAGGCCGACATGTGACCCGTGCTATCCAGCAGAAATGGGATGTCAGGCATGATCGACCCGAGCAGTTTTGATCTGGGTCGACCCGTTAGGTCCTAGTCAACCCGATCGGCCCAGAGCCGTTGGAATTTAATAAATTTGAATTTAACTGGAATTCCTAAAGTCAAAACTTAGAAATAATACATTAAAATTAGGGTTTGAAATATTTCATTCAATTATTGTCCAAATGCTATGCTATTATATACCATTTTGATTAAAAAAATATGTAGATTATTAAAGTGCAAGATATTTTAAATTATGTGGATGATTTTTCTAATCATGCTCTAATTGCATTAAACTATAATTAGTGATAATTAAGATGACTTCATGTCCAAAATGCATGTTGTTTGTCTCAACATCTTTATTTTACTGGCTTTATTCTAATTGTGATAATGGATGTATATGGTTATAATTTACTTCCTTAATTTTGTGCTAATTACCTTTAGCTTGGATAAATTGCATGATTATAGTCTCTGATTCTTCATTATGTCATGTAGGATCTAATCGCAATGGCTAGAATAATTTTCCATGGTTCATTTTGCTAATTATGTCTTAATTAGCTAATTGCATGATTAATGAAAATTAGCATAATTCCTTATCCAAATGGCATGCTCTTAGTTTCTATTGCTCAGTCTTGTAATTTTGAACCCACTTGCAAGGTTAGTTTTAATTTCCATAAGCTAATTTTGTTAATTAATGGCCAATCAATGAAACTCTACTTAGGAAGTTTAGACATTGTACTTAACTGATTTTTGGTGATTTTGATACATATGTGATCCTTAAGCAATAAGCAACTTGTTAATATCATTACAACCTAAATTATGCATGTTTAAATCTCATTTGGAGCTTAGCTAGCTCAAAACCAAATTAAATCTTTATTAATCTTATAAACTAATTAAGCTTGATTTTAATAGTTGATTTGCATTTATTAAAAATAGTAAGGGTTAATTTAACACCTTTGATTTTCCATGTGACCTTCAATGATCATATTAAATAATGAAACCCTTAAAGTGATCAATGTGATTTGCATCTTAAACTTAAACTCTCTTGATTTTGTTATTAAGTAAGAAACTAGTAGGAAATAATCTTTAGTCATCAAATAAAAGATGTTTGATTTATCAATCAACTATATCTTAAGTTCTTAATGATTTATTTCATGACTTAAGATGGAGTTAGAATGTAAAAGATTAGTATACATAATTTTTTCATGATTGATCCTTTGGCCTTACTTATATTTTCACTATTTTGGATTAGTAGAATCAATCTTTAATTATATATTGTAGATGCAAGTGTAAAAGTTTTAGACCTTTAAGTGTTGGTAATATGTTAAGAGAATAATGTAGCCCTAGTAAGATAATCTTGAGGTAGGAGATGTTGTATTTGAGATGCATTGAGGTAGGACCTTAGATGAACGTTATCAACTTTAGATGATTGATCTTATGCCTAGTGATAGGATTACCTAAAAAGACTTAGATTGAGTTATTTTTATGGTAGTTAACCTAATTTGAATGATTTATATGTCACTTCTTTGGATCCATTTATATAGGACCTATTACAATAAAGATTGAATTATATAATTTAAATTTCCTTGATTATTAATTGATTATTTAGAATCATAAGTGGTGAGAATATTAGTATTATCGTGTGGAGATTGTAGTGCATATCCATAAAACTGATTTAATTCAGTAGGATATGTGTAATAACCCAAAATTATTACCCTAACCAACTAGGACTAAACTAAGTCTTAATTTTAATTATAATACTCTAAAATAACCATTAGGATCTCACACTGAAGTCTTGGTCCAAATCAGGGGTCAATTGGATCAAATCATGATTATGGAAATTTCAGGAACCCTAAAATTTGACCTATTTAATATGACCTCAAATCAAAAATTAGACTTTGCCATTGCGCTCATTGCCCCAAAATTAGCTATGGGTAATATTTTAGAGGCAATTGGAAGTTGTTGGATTTTCATCAAATATTTTAATATTTTTAAAATACCCCAAAAAATAGGAAAATTAAATACTCGTCGGAATCAAAATCTGACTTTGTTGTTGCGTTCCTCATCCCTCAATTAGCTAGGGGTGAATATCTGAAAAATTTTGGAATGCAATTAATCGTTTAATTTTAATTAAAAATTAAGAATTTAAATATATTAATTATTAATTAATTAAATATCCTAACGACGCCGTTCTCCCGCGCCATCTATTCCTCGCTCGTTGTCAGCCCTGCTGTTCGATCGAACGACAGGATCTGATCGTTCGATCAGATCGATCGAAAGGTCCGCAGCTTCCCTTCCTCAACCTCTTCGCACGCGCTCCACGTGTCACAACACCGCGGACTGCAGCTGTAACAACCCTAGGTTATTACTTGGCTCAATATTAGTTTAATCGTAGCCTAATTATCATTCTATTGAGTTCATCTAGTCATTAGAACCAATCCTTGAAATTTTGGAGTGATTCAGAGCTCAATTAAATAATTGGAATATTTTAATATATTTAATTACTTAAAAAATTGAGGTATTTAAATTGACCTCAAAATTAAAATCCAACTTCGTCATTGCAATTGTCACCTTCAAATTTGATGCCTCTCAAGGCACACAACTCCTTGAACTCCCTATCACAATACTCACTGCCATTATCGAATCTCAAGCACTTAAGCTTTAATTCTCTCATTCTCCTCTCAAGGCATATGTCTCGCCGCCATTATCGGATCTCCACCAAATACCTTGATCTCCTATTCTTCGTCAGCCATAGTTGCAGGTTTTCTGTCAGCTCCTTTCAATGGAAGATATAACTTTTCTGGTAAAGCAGATCCTCCATCTGCATTTTCCAGAATGCAAAGTTCATACCTCTGAATTTATCTATCTTGTGTCTTATTTCATCAGCCATTTCCCCCACTCAAACAACAAACCCTAAAATCAACAAGGTAACCTTTCTCTAATACCACTTATTTGAGAATATGACGACGATCATCGAGCGCACTGCAGCGGAAGCGGTTTGGAGCACTCTATTGAGGATCGAGGTTATGTTGACGGTTACCAAGCAAACACAGAATCACAAATCCACAATTAAAATATCATAGCACATGCATGCAAGACACTCACAAACATGCAGACATCCAAACACAAAAATTTATGTGGAAAACCCAGGAATGGGAAAAACTACGGAGCCACACCACACAAAAAATTTCACTATGAATCTTGGTATATACAGAGTTACAAAGAGCTTAACCTTTGATAGGAAACACAAGCTCTTACTCTAAGGTGTTTGAGAAGAAGCATCCACCACGTGGAGTATCTTCTCCAACATGCAAGAGCTCCATTGCACTGTAGCTTCCTTAGGGTTTCACCGTGGGAACTCCACCTCACAGTAGCCAAAGTTTCTCAATGGAACTTCCAACACACTTAGAAAACTCCACCACATATTTCTTAAGTATCCAGCTCAAATTCAAACCCCAAAAGGTCCAAAATGCCTTCCAAATTACTTAGGGCAAAACTTAAACTGGAGCAGAATTCCACTAGGCGCTTACGGCGCACCGTAGCGCTTGGAGTTTGGGTAGCTGGGTGCCAGGGAGCACTGTAGCGCCCTGGTCTTTGTTTGTCTACCGTTGCGGCACGCTGGAGCACCCTTCTCTTAGGATTATTGTCGCTGGGGCACGCGCGGCACCGGATTCCGCAACAGTGTGCTGTAGCGCTTTATTTTGTTGCGGTGTGCCACATCGCCTGCTTCTCTATCCGCTGGTTGCTGAGGCACGCGATAGCACCTCCGTCTTGGGTGAGGGAGCGCCAAGGCGCGCTGCGGCGTGCCACGGCGCGCTGCAGTGCCTGCGTTGTTACTGGACTTCACACCTTATTTTGAAATGCCTTGGAACCTCTCGTACACTCACCGGAGCACCATTAGCATCTCCATAATGAGCTATATTGTCTCCACAATACAACAAAACAAATATTTATTTTCTTTTTGTAAGGCTCTAGAAAGTTGCATTATAGTTGAAATTATATGCCACTTTTGCTTAATCGCCAATATGGTCCTATAGCTTAGCACCTGATGTTAGATTGGTTCCCTAATTTGATGTTGGGATATCACAGTTGGTATCAGAACTATATTTTAGTTTTGATGACAATTAGGATACTACAGTTGGTATCAGAACTATAATTAAAGTTTTGATGGAAATTGGGATGTTACAATTTTGGAGGATACCTTATCACTCTCTCTCTTTTCTTTCAAGAAAGGATTAGTTTGCTAATTATAATTAGGTTGATAATTTAGTTTTTAAGAAATCATATGAAAGATCATATGATTATAGAATACATAATTTAATGACTTATTAAATCTTAAAGGTGTTGATCTTGGGTCAACCTCACCTATGCATGATTAGCTTATCTTGTATAACTAATTCTCTTAATCATCATAAAACATTAATCATCTTTTTATAATTATGAGTAATAATAATTAGCTTGAGACCTGCAACCTTTCTTATTACTAATTACTTACTCAAGCTTATAATCTTTTATTGTAATCAATTAGTTGAATAATCAATTAGTGGTAATTGCTCAAACAAATCCCTATACTTACTCAAGCTTATAATCCTTTATTGCAATCAATTAGTGGTAATGAGGGATGATTAATATATTGTATAAACTATTTTGATAGAATTTAGAAGGTGGTTTAGAGCCTTACAAATGTAGATCAAGAGAACCTTTGCCTCAAATTTCTTTATAAGCTCCAACCCTAATGATCACTTTTGAAGATCTAACCATTCTAAACACTTTCTTTAGCTATTTTAAACTTTAATTAGAAATATTAGATGCCTAGTTACTAGTTAAACTCTTAATTGCAATTTATGGTTAAGTTTAAATGATTGTTAAGTGGATAAATTACGTTATTATAGAGTTCCCTAGCACCTACTCTTTTTCAATATCACTACCATTAGATTTAGACCATCAAATTCCTATCCTAATGCTGACTTGATTAAAAATGCTACCCATTTTAGAAAGAAAAATCAAAATTAGGCCTGCCCATTTTATAAAGAAAAATCAAAATGCTGACTTGATTCCAAGTGTGATGCTGACTGGTGCTAATGTCCACAGTATTTTTAAAGGATAGAAAGTGAGAAAAAATAAACATAAAGGAAGGAGGGGAAAGAAAGATGAGCAATGGCACCCCACTTCCACATCACCCAAAGGAAGGAATCAACAGATCCACATCAGATGGGGCCATATCTTCAATTTCTCACAAACATAAGTGGTCCACCAATACGCTCATCCATTCCAAACTTTATAGAAACCTTAGATTTATCTTGGAATATTAGATTTGCTCCTTAAAGTAGTACGGTCCCAAGTAGTTACCGGCCCAAATCGATTCAATTAGAAGGGCAGGTCTTAAGATTTGTAGTTCTTACTATAGCTTAGACCTTTGAGTCCCAACTTGATGCAAAGTCGCTAAGAATTTTTCAGGGCGATTCGAACTCTTGACATATTAAACGTTTAAATCATAAGGATCCAACCAGTAAACTATAAATTGGTTTTGTTTTACTTCCTAGTTCAAACTCATTTTGGGGTTGACTCAAATTTGACCCAATTAACTCAACCCGAGAGCTGTTCAGGTCAAATCGAGGTCGTGACAAGACTTGATAAGAAATTGCTATGAAAATGTGAAATATTTATCTTAATGTGATGAAAGATCTTTTAAATACAATGAAAAGAACAATCTTTTCTTCTGTATATTTCTGATAAGCTGTTGATGACTCTGAAGCACGAAATGCTGATTCAGAAAACCACACAAAATTTTAAACTGTTTTTCCTCTCTTTTGGCTGCTTAACCGCCTATATTCTTTGAAGATTTTACCTTTTTCTTATGTCTCTTCTTTCTGTATAAATAAGCACCCAAATTTGGATTTAGGGAGAAAGAGTAAAGCCTAGCATTCCCAGAGTTATTGAAGTAGAGAAAGTGGGGCAGAAGCTGTGATTCAGAATGAAGAATAATCAAAGCCATGGATCAGTTGTAGGCTTTCCTATCAGTTCTGTGACAGGAAAGCCTGCCATTCATGAGCCAATTGTAGCTTACAACCGGCCTGCAAAATTCGGCGCATCTCGGCACAAGCAAAGTAATGACAAAAAAATTTCAATTTATTGATTTTGTAGTTGGTTTAATTTGAGTGTTTACCTGAAGTCTCATCATTTTATTGAAAATTTGCAGAAAAGTTGGAGTCTGTCATTGATCTTGTGAACAAATTCAGAAGAAAGGCTGATACTCTTGCTCAAGGAATCAGAGATCATGGTAAATAATTTCTTAAATGTTTACTTACTAATATGTTGTGTATGGGATGAGAGGACATGATTCAAGTTTAAAATGTAAATTTTGTGACTAACTTGAAGTGAGATGAGCAAAAGAAGTTTTAGGACTTCGTTAACTTAGTTAGAAATTGGGGGGGAAATGTTTTCAAAGACAGGAAATTTGATAGATCCATCATTTAATTGCTTGCGGAAGAGTATAATAATTAAATTCTCATAATACAATCTTTTATTTTCACACAAGAACTAAGTTTCCACAAAACAATCATGTTCTTTACCTCTATGCAACTGGGTAAGACCTTTGATGGCTTGAATATAAACAACAATCATATAAAACAAGAAGATGAAATTAGAACCAAGGAATAATAATATGCATAGCATACAATGAGCTAAACTTTATTATGTATACTTTGCATAAATATTTATTTAATTAAGTTATTAAATAAATTTCAGTAAGCTTGGGACCAGGAGTCTCAGAAACAGTGAAAGGAAAGTTGAAGCTGGGAACAAAGATCCTAAAAGCTGGAGGAATAGAAAGGGTGTTTAAGAAAAGTTTCTCAATTGTTGAAGGAGAAAGGCTTGTGAAGGCATTCCAGTGTCATCTCTCAACTACAGCTGGTCCCATTCCAGGACTCCTCTTCATTTCAACTGAAAAGATTGCATTCCTTAGTGACAGATCTCTGGTCTGCAGATCCCCTAAAGGAAAAGTTGTCAGAATTCCTTACAAGGTTAGTTTTTTTTTCCATGTCTTACAAATCATTCTTCAATTGATTGTTTCTATATTGCTTTCTTAGTGACTGTTATGCTAAATGTTTTGCAGGTTTTAATTCCACTCAGAAGAATAAAATGTGTAATTCCAAGTGAAAACTCTAACAAGCCAAATCACAAGTATATACTGATTGAAACTATTGATGATTTTGAGTTCTGGTTCATGGGCTTTGTATGCTATCAAAGATCATTTAAGAACTTGCAGCAAGCAATATCAGACCCATAATTGTAATTATACAGTGAGGATGAAGATTATGAAGGGATGTATGTTGATGAAAATAGTAAAGTGAGGCTTACAATATCTCGTTTTTGGTGATGAGAATGATACAGTTAGAGTTCTCATACCTATTGATTTGTACAGTCGCATGATAGTGTTCCAAGGCTTTGTGTTAAAGAAATTCATGCTTTACATGATGTATGTTTCATTTGTGCTAATTCTGTTTTTTTATATAGATATAAAAATATTTGGCTCAATTAAAAGGAAAACTAATGATAATTGATAATTCTAATAAATTGATAATACTGAAATCAATTTTGCAAACTACAAGACACTTACTGTTGAGAAATTGCGCGTATATTAGTCGTACATTGATTATGAATGGAAATGTGAATTCAAATATGGGGCCAAAAAAAATAGGGATAATATTTTAGGTCAAATATTGGGCTTTTGAAATGTGTTGGCTATCATATATATTTTATCCCTTAGTAAACCCTAACCCGATAGAATCATAGTTAGGGTTAGCATAAATAGGCATTGTCATTTAGGTATTCTTATGCCATGCGATAGAGTTAATCATTAACTTCATTTTGGTATATAAATTGTTATCAAGATCGATCAGAGCAGAGAGTATCATAATGCCCTAGTATTCACCCCTTTGCACCAGACGGGATGATCTACAGTGCCAGGTGGGTCGACCCGACCCACGCGGCACTGCCATCGGGCCAGCGTAAACGAGCTACCTGCGTGTGGGAGTAGCCGCAAACTAATGCCCACGCGCGGTAGGAGCTGTGCGTGCGGGTGATTAGTTATGATTAAATAATTAATTTATTTAATTTAATATAATTAAATTAGCTTAATAACTTTTAAAATATAAATCCAAATATATTGATGTTATATCTTAAAATAATCAGAAAAATACAAGGATTTTAATAATTAATTTCACTAATGACCCTTTTAATTATCATTTAGAGTGATTAAACCCTACCTTACCAAATGATCTCCAATTTCAGCATACTTATTATAATTTTATTGATCATGCTATATGGATTCTATAACCACTGATTATATATTATTTGGACATTAATCGGAGATTATGAGCTTTTGACTTTTTAATAAATTATTCTTTTAATTCAAAAATTAGGGTTTTTCTCTATTTAGCTTCAAAACCCCATGTTAGCTAGGGGAAACTTAATTTCTGATATGTTTAAGCTTTAGATAATGAATTAGGTAGGAAAAATTCTAGACTGATTTAAATCTTATCTTAGTCCTTATGGACTTAACCTTTAAGAGAGAGATAATGCTAGTGGAAAGTTATTACTTGATCATCTCCTTGATATGAAATTAGTAGTGATTGATTATTAGTGTGGTACATGTGATTAAAGAGAATTTTAAATCTTAGAATGGAACCATTTTAGAAAGCTTAGAGTGACATTCAATCTAATTAATTAGTGATTAAATCTCTTTGATCTTAATTAATAACCTAAGTATCATCAAATGACCTACCTATTGTAGTGTAGATTGTCATACTTTGTTTAATGTGAAGATTAGGATCATCTAGGCTGTTTGGTGATCAAAAGTGTAACTGCATCAAAAGGCTTAAAACCTTGAAGAGTTATTATTGTGTGTCACTTAATACTAGTGACTTGGTAAAGAGTTACACATAGATGAACATAGAAGTTATAATTCCTTAATCCCTAGAGGAGATCATTTATTATAAGGATTACAGAAGGACATCATTCCTAATAAAGATTAGTTAAACCTTCTAGTGATATATTAAAGTGACTACTTAAATTGTTAAACCATAATGATTAAGTGACTTGAGTGGATATGAAAGTAAACTCTAAACTTAATTAGTGGAAACAAATACTTATAATTGATTAGTATAATCTATGGGTAGAAATTGGACATAAGAAGACATATGTCATATGTAAATATAAACTTAGTTATACGTGCTTATGAGGCTTATAACCATTTTGTATTAATAAATAAAGTCAAATCTTGAATTTAGAATTGCAATATCAGAACTTGAAAACCTTAGAATATAAGAAGGAGAATCATGCATCCTCAGATTAGTAAACTAATAAAGGTTAGATCTAATAACTTTATCCTAAGTAAGATTATCCTTTAGCTTTGCTTAATTAGATCAATAGTCTTGTAAAGTCATTAAATTGAGAATAAAATTAGCATATCTAAAGCTAACCTAAGATGATAGATAGTGAATCAGGGACTAAGATATTATGCTATTAAATGGAAATTAGGGTTGATCATTAAAAGATAATTCAACCTATTAAGTATAATTACAATATCCTATATCCTATAACTATGTTTCATTGGAATCAAATTATAGTAAATTGAGAATATATATTTTAACTTAATATGTCATTCCATCCTTTAGATGTATGAATGACCCAACACCTTAGTATTATTATACTTTTAGCTAGAAATTATAAATGATCATTGGAACTTAAATTACATGCTTAAATCTTGAGATTTCCAAATTAATAAATGATTATGATTTAGAATCATATATTAGTAAGACCTTTACTTAAAGAACCTTTGTTACACATTGATATTTTATGAGTAATATTTAGTGTTCCTAAGGAAATATGAATATTCAAACTTTAGATATTATGGTAGACTTGAAGTTTAATAAATCCTTATGTTAAACTTTAGATATTGACTAGAAAGCTTCAATCATATAATCCATAAAGTGAGACTTAAGTTATTGAACAACTAAGCTGTGTGAATAATGAACCTTAGAACAATGTTTAAAGTAGATCTAAAGTATAGAAATATCATAATCTAGAATGAGCAATAATAAACCTATAATTGATAGCTTTGAATAGCTTTTTAGAAAGAGAATATTACACTTAGTCAAATGAGAGTATCCGATAGTATAAGTTCTTGAATCACCATCAACATCTATAATTATAAATTATTTTGTCATCTAAATAACACATAATTAAACCACTATTTTCCAAAATCATATTATTATACTATAATACTTCATTTAACTTAGAGATATTTGATATCTAAGTTAATTGGGGGCTTAAATCCTTAAGATGCTACAATGTATTGAGACTAAATCCTTGAGATCATTCATTAAGACATTATGCATGAAAATAAACATTTAAATACAATTTTGAGGGATTTCATATGGTGAATTATGTTGTACAGGCTGGCTATAGAGTAATCAAGAGATAATGCATGTTCTATGAGGAGGAAAGTGTGTGTTTACAAAAGACCTTGCTGGCATTATTGTTGAGCAGACGTGCTTGACTCCTCACTTATTCTGTATATTGCCCGCAGAACAAAATACTTATTTAAATCAAGATAAATAAATATGAATTATAATTTACAATATTTATGAATGTATTTATTGTTTACAATCTTTATGATTTTATTTACAGATTACAACTTTTACGACTACATTTACATTATATTTAGCTCTTGAGGCTAAGATTATTTATTACTTACTTTATTGGAGTTTAATTTGCACCTTCATATACAATTATGCAGTGTAAATATTCATATTTGTTACTTACATATTTCTCTACACTATCTTTTACGATACTTAGTCATAACTCCAAGATTTATAGTAAAATAAGTTAATAAAAATAAATACTTTTCAGTTTAAAATTATATATTTTGATGTGCTTTCGCTACTTTTAAGTTTTAAATATGACCAAATTAAAATTGTGCTTAAATATACAATTCTGGGAGAAAACCGCCGTGGCGCGCCCCAGCGCGCCACGACGCGCCCTAGCGGCATGAGAGCAGCTTGCAAATCCTGGAGCAATTATGCAATTTTGGAAGGAACCCGATGTAGCGCGTCCCAGTGCGCCGTGGCGCGCCAAGGCGATATTTGGGGAACTTAGGCAGAGGAAATAAAATTTAATTGAGCCGCCACAACGCGCTATAGCGAACCAAATTCGAAACTCGATTGCTACAGCGCGCCGCGGCGGAATGAATATCAAATTGAGATTTATTTGATCCGCCACAGCGGGGGCCGATTCAAAATTGAGATGCTACAGCGTGTCGCAACGCTCTGTAGCGCGCCGTAGCTCCCGACGTAGTTTTTGCCAAAAATAAGCATTCAATGCAGCATAGGGAAGGCCAAAGAATTAAATTCTTCCCCTTCTCATAGCTAAAATTAATATCAAATTAATTTAAACTTCTTAGTCTCTATGAATAATTCATAAAGAAATAAATTAAAAATATGAGGAAGATGGAAAGGGTGGCTGCAATAAAAATTGAGGAATCTTTATTATAAAAATTATTATAAAAAACACATGTTTAAGCCATCATGGGGAAGTGCAAGAGGCTTATTTAATTATTTTACACAATAAAACATAAATGCAACAGCCTAAATCTCTTCATTATCAAGGAAATAAATGAATAATCATTTAATAAAAGCACAAATTTCTAAATGGGAGTTATTTGCTGAATTAAATTTTAAACATGTAAAAGGAAGTCTATAAAAGGGAGATTTGAAGATTGAGAAAGGGTTCCAAATTTTGACATTCAAGTGCCTATAAGGAAAAGCTGCAGGAGGAGGAGAAATGAGAACTCTTCAAGGGGAAGAATGTTTACCAAGAACAGTAAGGTGAAGGAGACAGCAAAAGAAAAAGGGCGGAGCAATCAAGAGAAAGTGCAGGAGGAATCCAAGAGAACCCCCAAAAACCTCCGAGTGATTCATAGTATTTATTTCTAACCTTCTTTGATTTCTTTCTACTGTGAATTGATGTCAAGGTTCACTTTCCTTTGTATGTGTGCTTGTGTTTATTTAGTAATGGAAGGCTAAAATCCCTTTAGAGATGTTGAGATGTAATTGTATAAAATTGTAAGGATATGGTGGTGTTATAATGAATTTGTTTGAATGAATGAAAAGATGTACTTATTGTTTATTATTAATGCTGGAATGAATGCTTGGATGGAATAAAGTCTAAGTTATCTTTTTTTTAAAAGAAACCTAATTGAATCAATAATTTATTTAAAGAACTTGTGTTTCGAGCTCATCTATTAGGTAAGAGCAAGAAAAGCAGTGCAAGTAGAGCTGAGAATTATGTGACAAATTCTCAAGCTCACTTGCACTTTTCTTTAAAGGCTATACCAAGAGATTTGATGCTTGTAAACCAAGTTCTCCATTAACTTTACTCTACTGCTCAGCAAAGTAGAAGGGATGAGAGAATGTTGGAAAACTCAATGGATGATGTGACATAGTCCATTGACCCAATGCATCCTCTCCATCTAGTTAAACCGCGTGTTAAGCGCATGATGCATGGTTAATGGAAAATTTGTTTGTGAATTCAATAAGAACAAAAGATATCATTTGGTAATCTAGACATAGGGAATCAAATCTAATCAACAAATCATGATCTCATGAAAGTTTATGTGCTAAGGAAGAACCCCAATGGGAGTTCTCTTTGTGCACTAAACTTAAACCTATTATAATTGGAGAGTAACTCTGATTCCAATAGTGTTCACTTGATTGAACTAAGCATGAAGATTTAAAGTATATATTCAACAATAAAGTTATATCACCAAGCCCTTGCAACTCTTACAATAAAAACTCAACTTTCTTCTTTTAATCAAATCGTATCTTAACTTAAGATAATTTGTATTGCTAATTTAAGAATCAAAAATCAATCCAAAAATCAACATCTAGACATTATTGAAAGAAAATATAACTTGGTATCAGAACCACCGTTCCCAGAGGATGATAAATCCCAGAATTAAAACTTCCACTTCTTACTTCAGATCACGTACACTTATGTGCAAACGCAGATGTGTATTTTCCGTCTATCACTTAGCATCTATACCACTTGGACATATATATGATTCCCTTGTTTAGATGCATTTTTTTGTTATTCATAAATGTCTTATTAACCTATTTGTTGCATGATTGAGCATCTTATTATGAGCATATATACTTACATACTTTACAATTTTTTATGCTATTTTATGTTCATTTCCTTAAAAAATGCTCCACTATTATAATATTATAAATGGAAAGATATATGCTTAATTAAAATAATATTATTTACCCTTAAATTGTACTTAGACTTTTTAGAGTCTAACAATTTGTTTCTTTTTATTGACTGTTCTATCGTATTAAAAATCAAATAGGGTAGATCAGGAGCTAGGCATGAGTCTTGGTGTAACTACCCAGGTTATTACCTTGGTTAATTAGGACTAAACCATGTTCAAATTCTGATTCCAACACTCTTAAATAGTTATTAGGACAACATTTTAAAGTTTTGGTCTAAATCAGGGGTCAAATGGATTAAACCCCGATTTTGGGAATTTCAGGAACCCTAGAAATTGGCTAAATTATTTTGACTTCGAATCAAAAATTAAACTTCATCATTGCGCTCATCACCCCGAAATTATCTAGGGGTGAATTTTTGAGGCATTTGGAAGTCGTTGAATTTTTGTTGAATATTTTAATATATTTAAAATATCCCAAAATAATATAGAAAATAAATACATATTAAAATCAAAATTTGACTTCACAGTTGCATTTCTCACCCCTCAATTAGCTATGATGAATATTTGGAAATTTTTGAAAGATATTTTATTATTTAAATTTAATTAAGAAGTTGAAGATTTAATATTTTAATAATCAATATTTTAAATTCTCCCTAATGGCCCGTCGCCTGCACCGCCTGTTTCCTCGCTTGCCGCTAGCTTCACTGTTTGATCGAACGACCGCTTTTGACCGTTCTATAGGACCGTTCGATAGGACCGATCAAAAGGTCCTCGATATACCGTCCCCGTTCCCTCTGCGCTGCATCCGCATGTCGTAGAGCCGCATCGGGCAGCCAGCGCCGCGCGTGGGGGACCTCGAAGCCTTCATCGGTTCCCTCCATTAAGAGCCTTAGCAACTTCAAGGCCTTGATTACATCATTTTTGGATCTTGATTGAGCTCGTGATCCCAAACCCTCGAAGCCAACCGCTCGACTGTCTGCAACTGCCGATCGGTAGGTACATCGTTCTCCCGATCTCCTCTACCATTTTTTAATAGCTCTGTTCGATTCTTTATTGCATGATATGGATTAGATTGTGAACGGGTCCGATCGAGACCGATCGGGACCCATCAAACTAATTTGAGACCCGATCTGCAGTCCCCTACAGTGACTGCCTCTTTGAGTCTCTCCTGGACCTTAGAAACAAAGGTTAACCCTCACAGCCGCCTCAGGCCACCTCTGGTCTAGGTTCAACCACCGATGGGAAGGCCTCGTCGGGGCCAGCCCAATGGCATGCGGGCTGAGCCTCGGCGCCGCACGGAGGCTGCCGAACTTCCTTACCCTAGGTCGTTGTCTGCGCCTGTCAAAGGAGAGGAGGTTTTCCACAGGCCGGTTCGGGTCGGCCCTACCCGCTTACTGATGTAGCCGTGTCGCGTCCGTCTGCAGAAGCCGCGGGTCCCGCTACGCAGCGCTGTCAGTCGCTCTGGTTGACGCGTGGCAGACCCTCTATCGAATAAGCCTCAGGGGTGGGACCCTCTAGCCCGTCGCAATCCTTTAGTATGGGACCTGACCGCATTGTCGGCAATAAGGTGGGGCCCGCCGCATTTATCTGACCTACTGATTTATTTAAATTAATGAATTGTTAATTTGATTTAAATGGTTAATTACAGAATCTTTAATCATCAATATCTTCTAAATCATAAGTCCAAATATATCAAATATATATCTTATTTTACTCAAAAAAATAAGAAGAATTTTATGGCAGTGTCAAATTTCCAGTAGGATGAGTATTTAATATAGCGACATTTTAGGACCTCCCACTTAACCCAAAACCCTTGAAAACTTCAAACCTTCATAATTTTGTACTCACTGATCAAAATATTATCAATATGGGTCTTATTTTAATCAGGAGAATGTCATGAGTATAGTGATAGTATTAGTTTTGCTATTAGACTTGAAATTTGACTAATGATTTTTGGGTACCCTCACTAATTGCTCTATTTAACTTATAAATTCAATTAGCCATAACTTAGTCAAATTAGCTCCAAATTAGATCATCTAATATACCATTTTGATTAAAAAAACCTAATTAACTATAAATTATAAGAAAGTTTAGGTTTTGGTATTTAGATCCTCAAATTTACCCTAATTATCCTAGAACTTAATTAGCTCATAATTTAATCAAATAAAGTCCAAATTGGGTCTACTTCTAGTCATTGCACTCAGTATGATATAGGAAGTTATAGCCTTTGAGTTTGCTGAATTGGGATATCATTTGAGAAAATTAGATTTTTTAGACCTTTCCTAAAACCCATTAATTATATTTTTGAACCCCAAACTTATTTTGGCCATAACTTAATCGATAAACCTCATAATTTAGTGTTCTTAGACTCTATAGAATCCTTAGACAGTAAACAACAATAAACTGATTGAATTTTTAGACTTCATTAGGTAAAATTACAAAATTGCTCTTATAAGCTAAAAATCTTAATTTGAGCTCACAAAGCTTAATCCTTGTCAATAAATTTCAATTTTGAGCCCTAAATCAAAAAATAGTATTTTAGACCCTTAAGTAGGGGCAAAATGATCATTTTACTCAAATTTAAGTTTAGGTGTCCTTAAGCCTTAGGATCATAATATAATCACTAAAATCAGTAATATAACTGATTTGGAATCAATTTAAGACCTTTTAAACTCATAAAATTGATATTTTGAGAAAAACTTTAAAATCATCTTAAAATTTCCTAAGTTAATTAAATAAGCCTCATAAGGTGAGTCACTTTATGCTCTCCATAAGTTATCTAGATCAGAAAAGTGTATATCGTTGAGTTTAATTAACATCAATGCTTGAATTATTCAATAAAGTCTTAAGTCCTTCATTAGGAATTTCCTTAAGAATTTCCTCAAATCTTTAGGATCCCTTCCTTATGAATTAGAGATAGAAATGAGGTTATAATTCATTCATTGAGTAAATGGGTTACTCAATAGATGAAACTTTAGTTTTGAATAGTTTCTAGATTTCATCCTTTATTTATAATTATTTTGTATTTAAACTTTTGTCTAAGTTTAGAGATCCATCTTATCAAGCTTGACTTTTCTTAATAAGATAACCTAACTTGTAATATTGGGAAGGTTTGAGATTTAATCCTTAGCCTTTATGCTCACATTTGGGTTAAGTGATTAAACCCCAATTTTAGAGTTTAATTCTTAATCCCTCTTATTTAAGATTGGGTTGGATCATCTAAATTAATTAATTAAGACGTATTGATTAATTATTTAACTCATAAGCGTCATTGGTTGAATTCTATTAGGAGCTGATAAGTTCTAATTGCTTTTAAAATAATAAGGCCATGAATCTGAGTTTATACTTGATAGTAGGGTGTTGGAGATCCTGAGCTTGTATAAACTTAGAATAGCTAAAATTAATAAATTAGATAATAACAGATATCACCTGTGTTTAGTAGAGTCTCTTGCTTATTATTGAACTTTGTGCTTTGCATTCCTTATATTTTGAACCTTTTTACATTGAACATGTCATATAAGATAATTTGATGCATAAAATTAAAACATAAGAAATTAGAATAACACTTGCATTGGGTTCATGTTCTAGATGGAAGACTGTGTATACACATTACTACCAATGAACAAGCGATAAGGAGAAATAAGGATACCTGACACATACTCATTGGGGAGAGTTGTGTCTGGTTCGGAAACCCACATCAGTCTTGCATACGTGCTTAACTCCTCAGTTACTTATGGACATGTCCACAGGAGTATATTAAAATAACTAAAAACTATTGCATATGTATTTTCTCCCTCTTCAATATAGTATAATTTTTCTACTTTAATTTTAAGAAGCTAAATGATATGATATGATACAGTTCAGCTCAGTTCAGTTACAGTTTTATGGCTTATTTAGCCAATTTTTCTGATATGGCAGCTTGTACATGATTCTTTTCTGTTTTATGTTACCTTTACTGCAATTCAACTTTAGTTTAGTGCTTACTTACTTATATATATACTAGGATGATATATATTGATTCAGTTTACTTATATGTATCACCCTTCAGCTTACTTTCTATTAATTTACATAATTCTATATGATCACCAACATGTTAGGATAAGTCCTTCTTTTCAGCACTTACAGTTATTTTACATTTATATAATGCCTAACCTTGATGCAGCTTTGGGTTGAGATATATCTTCTTACCTCACTATTTGTTAAGTTATAAATACATTATTTATAGCTTTCCCTATTCTTTCTTAGCTTATTATACCAATTTATTTGCTTATTTGTTTTAAGTAAATGATGATATCAGTTAATACATAAAACTAATCAGCCTAAAATGTATATAATTAGATTTTCTTTTCTTTTGGTTGGGGTCATATCATTGTGAAACTGATAATGATAGATTCTGAGTTGTTTGAGATGATTGAGCCAGGAGTGGAGCTAGATCAAGAGGAAGAGCGTCCTGTAGTTGAAGATTTTTAGTTTCTTATTTATTTACTTGTGAAGCTGAGTGTTCATTTTCTTTTCAGCTTTAAACTTATTAAAATGTTGTAATAATACAAGTACATTATGTATTTTCTTTTTCACTGCATTACTTTATTCTAAGCTGCATGTTTCCTTATTTTTTGTATTTGGTATAATGGATGTAAACTCATTTTTTTACTTGCTTCAACACTCTGAATAATATGTATATATTTAATGAATGATTTAGCCGCTCTTCTTAAGTGTGCATCCTTCCCATATTCATGGATTGGGGATCATACCCTAATCTAGTGATAAGTGAGGGGTTTACCCAATGACGACCACCACTTAATCCTACTCAATTAAGGGGCGAACGCCAGACTTAGACTCGAGGTGGATCATGTTCAGTTGTTGCAGCTTATGCACTTTACTCATTTTCAAATTTTTTTTATACTTTAGAGGATGTGTCCCTAAATGTTTATATAAGCTTTATTTTTTTTTATATATTTTATTTTATTATTCTGTGATGCATTTTCTTTCTATTTATGAATAGATGGAATGGTATGTATATATATTTATGTTGATTATGCATATAGTTTTCCCCTTTAAAGATCATTAACTCCCCATAGTACTTAATAGTGGGTTAAGTTTTACTAATCTAGTATTAAATACTATGGTAACATTCGTTATCAGGTTAGATTATGTAACCCAAAATTATTACTTAACCTAATCTTAGCTTAATTGTATCATAAGTATCATTTCATTAATTTCACTTAGTCGTTAAAATCAATCCCCGAAGATTTGGAGCGATTCAGAGCTCAATCCAATATTTGTAATATTTTAATAATATTTAATTAATTAAAAAATTGAGATATTTAATTTGACATCAAAATTGAAATTTGACTTCTCTATTGCGCTCATCACCCCAAATTAGCTAGGGGTGATATTTTAGAAGTGTTTGGAAGTCACTAGATATTTCTTGAATATTTTAATATATTTAAATACCCCAAAAAATAAAATAATTAAATAATCATCAAAATTAAATTTCAACTTTGCTATTGTGCTCATCACCCCCAAATTAGTTAGGAGTGATATTTTGGAAGTATTTGGAAGTTGTCAGATTTTCGCGAATATTTTTATCGTATTTAAATACCTTGAAAGTTAGAATAATTAAATTGATCTCCAAATTAAACTCAACTTCGTCGTTGAATTCCTCACCCCTGAATTAGCTAAGAGTAAATTTTTGAGATTTTTCTGAGCATATTTATAAAATCTAATTTTTAATGCATGAATTAAAAATTAGTAAATATTAATCCCCATTTTCTTATTTTCTCTCCTGCGCTGGACCCCACATCTCAATCTCCTACGAACAGTGCTAATTCTTCCCCTAGGCGCACGCAAGAACTCCCCTCCACCTTTCTCAATTTCCTGCTCAAGTAGCCTCCCTCTCCATGCCTTTGATGGGATGGCTCATGCTCATCCCATCCAAGCCCATGCTCCTCCTCCTCCTTAAAGGCGGCTCCCTCACTTCCCTTTTCCATTTTTGGTTATCAGCTGAAGCTCTCTCAACTCTCCAATCTCCCCATTTTCTAAGTAGCTAGAGAAGAAAAAGAAACTTCCCATATCAAGCTCTTAAAGAGGACTAAACAGGAACCTCCATTCTAGTAAGCTAAGGTACCCTTTTGTATCCTCTCCTTGTACTTTTCTTTCCCCCATTTGGAGTGATCTAATGGCTGCTTCATTTTCTCATACGCTTATTTCATTATTAAGATCATATATTTGAGCGATCGAGCTCGATCAGAATCTATTTGAATAGAGAAAATGAATGATGTTGTGTAAGAAGAAAGTTGTATGATTTTTTTTGTATACTATAGCTAGGGTATCATTGTTTGCTCATTAGAATGATTCTTTTATGCCAATTTTAATATCAATGGTAAGGTATAGGAATGACCTTTCCATCGGTATATGGCACCGCACGTGAGGCACCCTAAATCGAGAGTATTTGAGTGCGAAAGAGGACACTTCATTTTTCGCCCAGGCGAAATCACCATTGAGCGCTACAGCGCACTGCAGCGCCCGCGCCTTAAAAAATATGGCACCATAGCGTGCCGCAGGTTAAATCCTCACTTGGTTAGACTAAGACCCAGCTCTTAATAAACTTGATTAAGATACTTGATTTGTACTGTAAGAGCTTGCATAATTCTAACAATGATTATTGATTTGCCATTTAATCTTAAACTATCAAATTAGAAGAACTTAGATTTATAACAAACTCATATGATTGATCATCTGAATCTAATATTTAAATCTTTGATTTTCTCTTAAGAAAGACTATTAGCATAAACTAAATTATAAAATGATGATGATTTGTAAATAATAAATTCCTAATAAAGTATGTGATTATACTCCATAATTGTATTATAGGTTGAGATCAGATGGGTTTTATCCATCTAATTTGTATAATCAAACTCAATGTATTAAAGCTTGTAGGTTTAATATAATCCTCTTAACTTGAATTATCGTATATCTTAGTGCTTAAATCTTAAGATTGAAATCTAGTATTTCAAATCATTAAGTGCTAAACTTTATTAATAGACAAATTATTGAGGTAGAAAGAACCTATTTGTCTAATTTTTGAGGTAAGAACTTAGATGCACCTTTTTAGTTTTAGATATCTGATCTTAGTCCTTGTGGTAGAGTAATTTAAAAATTTAGGCTGAAATCATTCTCTTATGGTAGTATCCTAAATTGAGTGACTTCTAAGTCACATCCTTGTAAACCTTGTATATGACTCACCATAATGGAGTGTGGATTCCTTAGTCTATTATTTCTTAATTATTAAATAGAATTGTTAGAACTTGGTAGAACTATTAGTATGAAGTGATAGTGTATATCCATAGATATGATTTATTTCAGTAGAAAATAGAGTTGGTTGATTTACCCTTAATAGAATTATAGAATCTTAGTCTTATCTCAAGTAATTAGATAAGTACAGTTCAGTTCAGGATAAATATCCCAAGTCCAAGAGTGTTATATGTAGGGGACTGAGCAACTTAGTTTTAGATAATAAACTGTGATCAGGTTTTGCCTCTTATTATCATGCGTTTCAATAAGTGCAGTTAAATAAACTAAGTATTTCAAGTTACCATTCTTAGGATGTTAGAAGTATGCTTTTAACTAGGATATTTAACAATTTAGTTTGAGAGAATAAATTGTGATCAAGTTTTGCCCCTTATTGTCATGCATTTCGATAAGTACAGTTAAACAAACTAAATGTTAAATCCACCTTTTCTTAAGAAATGCCAAATATATATATATGCAACTCCTTCGGTTGATAAGTTTATGAGTAATCTTAATAATATCATTCAGTGGATTAGAATTAGGAGTCAGAATTTATTTAGGTGAATTCTATACAATAGAGATAAATGGATCAGTATATGTTTTTGAACTGATTTCTGAATTTCAATGATTAAAGCATACCATCATTAAAGCCTTGGCATATAATAAATGCATAAGTCATGTCAACATTAACAGAGTGCTTGGCTCACCTAAGGACTCTGTTAGCAGAACGTTCGCTCACTTAGGATCTACGGGGTGTCATGTGACACCAAGTTAGCATATCAGTAGCATACAGTTTTGTGGCATATCCAGATGTATAAATATAAATTTGGTGGCATACAGCACAGTTTGAATGCATTATTTACTCAATTTTGATTCCTTTACTATTTTTCCTATTTTGAGTACTCAATTTTTAGCCCTGTTTTATTTTACTTTCAGTTCTGCGCAGTTTTATTTTCAACTAGTTCAGTTACAATTTTGTATTATTTTTTCCAGCTATTTTAATATTTTTCTATGATTTTGCTTAATCACTTAAATGTTAAACATTAGATAAATATAACCGTTTAGAATAGCTTTCGATGTGTTAGACTCATTGTTTAACACATGGTACTATTGGGATCCGACCATTTGTTCGATCCATAGCAGCTTGTGGAGCTAGATCAGGTGCCTTCATAAGAGATCCAGGAGGAGTTCGTGGAGCATCAGATAGCTCTTTATCAGCTTTTGTTTTTTGCAGTAATTACTATCAGTTCAGTATTTAGAGTATTTTTTGTATTTCTATTAAGTAAATAGTTACAATAATTATGGATATATTTTCTTTTCTTTTTTGAGAAGAATGCTTTAATTAGCTCTTATGATGAATATTTCTGGATGTATGCTTTAGCTTTCGCACTCTATGTTTACTACTACTTATACTTAGTATTATGATGTAATCAATATACTGGAAATACTGTTATACCTATATATATATATATTGGTTTCCTCATATTCCACTCATAATCCAATGTATATACTATAATGTCTAATACTTAAGATAAGATTTTACCCTTATCTTAAAGATTAGTACTCAGCCCTCTTCTATTAAGGATGAGTCTCAGTAGTTCTTTTACTCATCAGGTATATTCGAAAAGGTTCAGTTTCCCTTCCCAAGTAGCGCACCGTTCTGCCGCCAATTATTATTCCTAAAACTAAACCATTTGCGCACGGCGACGGGGCGGGGCGCTACATATTACTTAATCTAATAATGGGTCATTACAATTTCTCTAGCATGTGAGCATTTCTTCTTCTTCCAAGGGTTAGAGCTTCTTGGGTACTCTAAAAAAACTTATAATCTTCATAATGGAATTTTTCTTGGTTGTGGTCGTGGTTTTTCCCAGGTTTTGGTTTTCCAGATAATTTCTTTGTGTTCGTTTACTTGTGATTTTATGGTTTTATTTTATCTTTTGTATTTTCTCATAATCGCTCGATGTTGCTCAAATTACAAACCCTAAAGGAGTTTTAGAATCCTAACAAGTGGATCAAAGAGAGGTTCTAGGGTTTGTTAGTTTCAGTGGGAGAGATGGGTGATGAGATGAGATACAAGGTGAAGAAGTTCAATGGAGCAAACTTCACTTTCTGGAAGATGCAAGTTGAAGAATTAATGTAATTGAAGAAATTGTATTTGTCACTGGGAGTAATAGATAAGAAACTATATACTATAAGGGATTAAGATTATCTTGTTCTCAATATAATAGTTCTATGTTTGATATGCCTATCTTTATCTTGTTCAGTTGCTTTTAAAATCATCAACAAAAAGATGACAGTTGATCTCATAGTGGCCCTAACAAGGATGTAAGAGAAACGTTCAACTTCTAATAAAGTTTTCCTAATGAAGAAGTTGTTTAATATGAAGATGGTAGAAGATGAACATCTAAATGATTTCAACACCATAACCAACAAGTTAAGCTTAGTTGAAATCAATTTTGAGGACGATGTGAGAGCTTTGTTATTTTTATCTTCATTGCCAGATAGCTAGGATGGATTATTTATTACAACGAGTAACTCGTCAAGGAATGTGAAGCTACGCTTTGATCATGTCGTAGAGCCGGTGCTAAATGAGGACGTTCGGAGGAGGGCTTGTGGTAATGCTTCAACCTCCAGCTCTAAGTATTGAAAGAAAAAGGTGATAAAAGATGAAGCTAGAAAAAGGGAAAGTGGAATGCTGGAGTTGAAAAAAGAAAGAGCACTTGAAGAAGAATTGCCCAGGTTTTGAGGAGAAAAGACGGTGGAAACCAAGTTAGGGGCCATTCTATGAACATCTCTGTAGAAGATGATCAGGACTCGCTGGTCTTGTCTTTGGTGAGTGTTGAATCCTAGTTTGTGGATTCAGTAGCCTCTTTTCATGCAATGTCAAGAAAATGAGCTTTTTTTAATTATACTCGAGAAGATTTAGAAAAGGTTTATCAGGGTAATGATAAGGCATACTGAGTTATAGATAAAGATGATTTGAACATCATGTTACCTAATAGATTTGTATGGAGATTGAAGGATGTGAGACACATTCCATGTCTAAAGAGAAATCTAATCTTGGTAAGCTAGTTAGCCTGTGACAACTATGCAATATCTTTGAAGGAAGGATAACGGAAAGTCACAAAAGGCTTGCTGGTTATAGTTCAGAGCAATATGGAAGGGTCGCTTTAAATGATTAATAATTGGCCAAAATTTATTGTAGGAGCAGAAATAAGGAATGAGAAGAAGGTCAACTTCTCAATAGTTATGAACAACCTGGAGTCACGGGAACTATATCAGGGGTGTGTAAAATACCATATTATAATTAAAAGTTAATTTGTAGTTCTTCTCATTTTTAGTTCAAACAAATCACACAATAAAGTGATAAAATAAAATTATTCGATTGTTAATTTTACTTTTAGACATTTTTTTAGTAGAGAATTTCTCCATTATTGAAATTTTTTATAGTTATTTTAATATATTTATTTAGAAAAAATAAAGATAATTAAATTAACCTACAAATCAAAATCAGAATTCGCCATTGAATTCCTCACCCCAAAATTAGATGGGTGAAAATTTGAAAATTTTTGGAAGTCATCAGATTTTTTCAAATATTTTAATATATTTAAATAATCAAAAAATAAGAATATGAAACTGATCTCAAAATTAAAATTCAATTTCATTTTTGGGTTCCACACCCCCAAGTTAGCTAGAGGTAAAATTTTGAATTTTTTGAAGCTCGTTTAATAGCCTAATTTTAATTGCTAAAATGTATTAAATAAATATCTAACTAATTAAGCTGGCAGGGCCCGCCGCCACCTTTAATCAGGTCGGAGGCCATCTTCCCTACACATAAAGTTGGGTGTGTTGCATGGCCATGACTACCGCACACATAGATGAATGGAAAGCCTCACCCACTATTTCTCTTCAAGTTGATCCCATACCTCCCCCCTTCTCTTAACTAGACATAATCAAGACCAATCATGCACGCTTTTGGCAGTCAAAGAAGCTTCGTCCCTAGCAGAGATACCTCCAGTGTCGAAACCCTAGGTGTGAACTTATGGTACTTCCCTTCCCATTGATTTAATCATGCAATCGTTTCATTACAAGTTTGCAAGCTTATTACTCTTCATTGCGAAATCCCTAAGTGCTCACTCAAACCCAAACAAGTCGATCTGAGTTCATTTTTCAATGAAGATGAACAATGTTCCATAGTAAAATATCAATTTTCTTTTCGATACCTGAATCTGGGGAATCAATTTTAGCGATGTTAGAGTGTTTCATATATGTTGATTTAGGTACCAATCGAAAGGTCTCGGAAAGACCTTTCGATCGATATATAGCACGACCTGTGAGGTGCCCTATGGCGCCCCTCCCTTTAATTCATAAGATTAAACTAATGGGAGGTGTACCACTTTGGCATATCACTCACTTATCATTGAATTAGGTCTAATCCATAATCCACTAATAAGTGAGAGATATGCTCAGGATACAATCATGAGGATCAGTCACAACATAAATATATCTCAGAGTGCGGAAGCAAAGTAACCGTGAATAGCACATCCAGTTTACCACAATAAGTAGAAAAATGTAGCATAGAACTCAGAATAAATAGTACAGTAAAGAATTATATAGTAAAAGGTACCTGTATTATTACAGTATTTTAAAATAGTTTAATGAAATAAAGAGCAAAACTCTCATTCTCACAAAAAGCAAAAAATGATCTAAGCAGCTTCTAGTTCTCCCGGCTCCTCCTCCTCAAGATAAAGCTCCTCCTCTGGCATAAGCTCCTCAAAATGATCCAGATCTGACATTGTCGGCTTCAAAATACCAAGGCCTTAGCCAACAAAAGAAAAAAAATCTTATTAGACAATTGTCTAAGTACATTTTAGGCTGATAAATTTTTATAAGTTCATTAATGTCACCATTTAAACTAGACAAAAACCAAAACAATATAGGTGCAATAAGCATACAAAAGATAATTGTAAGTTATAAATTAAATATTTATAACTAAGCAAGAATAAGGCAAAAGACATACCCTAAAATAAACTAAATCAAGGCTGAGTAATACATATGTAAATACAGTAAATACTTCTAACTCTAAACATGCTAATGATCATATGATATATGCAAATTTAAAAGAAATTAATCCAACAATGGTACATATAAGTAAGCAATAAAGGTTTAATATTTTATAATATACACATAAACAACTAAAGAAAAATGGACTAAAGTAAAGTACAACAGTAAGCAAGAAACAGCGAACAGTAAATAGTAAACATAAAAATGGCTAATCTATCATGCTGATAATAAAAGAATTCTTAGCGTCAACGCGGAGGCTAAGGCGATAAAATATTCCTAGCATCATCTGAGGCTAGGTCGGACTAACAGAGCTAAAATTGAACTGAAGAGGCAGTATTCACAAATGTAGAAATATTTTTCAATTATTTACTTTACTTCTGTGGACACATCCAGAAGTATCTGAGAAGTCAAGAATGTCTACAATACTATACAGGTTCCAAACTTAGCACAACACTCCTCAATGGGTAATGCCAAGTATTCCTTATTTCACCTTATCCTTGTCCATTAGGGTAAAATGTGCCAGATCAACAAATAATTGAACCCAAATGTAATGTTATCCTATATATTCTATGTTTTCATTTCATGCAACAACATTATCTTGTATGACATATTCAATGAATAAGGCACAAAATACAAGAAATGCGAAAGCACAAATAAGACAATAATGAGCAAGGGACTCTACTACACATGGTGACATCATGTGTTATCTATTAAACCTTTCTAGCTACTCCAAGTTACACAAGTTTAGGATCTTCAATTCCTACTATCGAGTATAACTTAAAAGCATGACCTTATAAGTTAAAAGCAATTAAATATGATCAGGTCTTAATTTAGTTCAATCAGAATCGACTATAAGTTAAATAATAAATTATCATGCCCTAATTGATGATTTTAGATATTTTAGACTAAGATCTGATCAAGATCTCTCAAACTATGGATTATGAATTAAACATCACGCATTAGAGTTAATCACATAATATAAAGGTAAGGACTAAGAATCTATGATTTTTAAGTTTAAGAGTGAACTAAGATTAAAGCTAAAATCTATTAAGCATAATCAAACTTAATAGAAAAATTTTCCTAATCTTATTCTAGGATTGAAAGATAAAATAATCAGAATTATATTATAAAATCTAGAAACTAATAAAACTAAGGTTTCATTCATTGGATAACCCACTTTATTTAATAAATAAAGTCTAACTTAGGATATATTCCTAATCTTTGGAAAATGTCCTAATGTGAGGTGTGGAATCCTAATGAGATGACTTAAAGAAGTTTTAGGAAAATAAGGAATTCCATTTTCTTTATTATTTTACTTATTTAGGGAAGGTTAAAGGTGCATTTTAGCTAAGTAAGGAATATTCTCCTTAAGGATTTTTAAGAGTTAGATTGGGACTTTTATCAATTTAATCAAATTATGAGATTTCAAGACTTAAATTGAGCCTAAATCATTTTTATTACTAATTTTAATGATTTAAAAATATATTTTAAGGTTCCAAGACACTTAACCTAAATTTTGGGTAAAATAATTATTTTACCCCTATTTAAGGATCTAAAAATCTAATTTTTGATTAAAGGCTCCAAATTAGATTTTTTTTTACTGTCAAATGATTCCTTACTGTCTAACATTAAGATAGACATTAAGTACACACAATTTGGATAATAAATGTGTCATATAAGTCCAAACTAAGAAATTTGACCTAAGGGACAATTTAGTAATTTCCACCAAAGGAAATTTAAGAATTTGTGCATTTTATCATTAGTTGTTGTTCAATGATTCCATTGAGTCTAAGAACACTAAATTCTGAGATCTATTGGATTAGTTATAAGCATTCCAATATTATGGGTAAATGTATCATTTCTAAGGTTAAGAGGGTCAAAAATCTAACTTTTCTATTTGAAATTTAAATTCATCAAACTCTGTGGCTATAGCTTCCCTATATCACATTAAGTTCTTTAACTAGGAGCAAACCCAAATTGGACCTCAATTGGTCAAGTCATGACTTAATTAGGGTTAGGGTATTTTGGTTAACTTAGGATTTATAATGGTCAAAATTTTAATTTTATTCAGTTTAATGTTGGCACTGAATTTCTAATTTTCCTAATTTGGAGTTCAATTGACTAAGATATGGCCTAATCAATTTCTAGGATTTTAGGGTTCATTAGTGATGGTCATAAAAGTAATTAGGCAGATTAATTACTCAATGGCAAAACTAATACTATCAAAGTGTTCTTGAGGTTCTCCTGATTACTTTAAGATGCATATTCACTATATTTGGTTGACTAGGTAGAAAGTTATGAGAGTTCAAAGTCTTGGTAATTTGTGAGTGGAGATCCTAAAATGTCATTATGTTGTCTAGGCATCCTATAGAAAATTTAATACTACCATTAAATTCCTCTCATTTTCTGATTAAAATGAGATATATATTTGCTATGTTTGGACTTATGGTTAATTAGTTATGAGCCTCTAAAGTTTCTGTAATTATGCAATTAAATAAATAACACTTAGATTTTACTTAATTTAATCAGAATGCATTTAATTAAACAAAATGGCGGCTGCTGACAGACGGACCCCACCAGAGACACGTGGCAGCATCTGATTAAGTGTGGCGCCACGGCGGGACCCACCAGCAGGCAGCCTCAGATGGCGCGGAACCCAAAAGGATGTGTGGCGGCACCTCGCGCGATGGAGCGTACGAGCGGGTCCCACTGTCGGAGTCGACATATATTGCTGATGCAATGCGGGCCCACGTTCCTCTACTGCCAAATGAGAAGGTGACGTATGGACTCTGGGGCCACCAACTCGACATCCGTGCGGCCCGATGTGACGCGGGACGGGCTGACCTGGCTTGACCCGACGAACCATCCATCTTTCCGAGCAGGTCCCGACGCGATCTGACTAGGGTTTGACAAATGGAGGCCTAAACGGGCCTAAACGACGGTGTGGCATCTCGGCCCAGACATCATCAGGTAGAGCTTGACCTCCTTTATCCAACCTGGGGCGGATTGACAGTGGGAGAGCACCGAGGCGGCAGCACGGTCAAGCCCTAAGCCTAGGGTTCGGGATGATGGGTTTAACTGTTTCGACTGTTTGGGTTCGCATAAATTTGGGCGATCGAATCAATTATCATTCGATCGACCCCGTTTAATCCCTAATCTAACTCACGGAATAAGCATTCGAATAGAGATGTAGCAATAATATTACATAAGGTAAGGAATTGACGTGTACCTGATTGAGCGGCTGCGATGAATTAGAGTTTGAATAACGACTGCCCGAGTTCGATCTCGAAAATTCTCAACCCAAATGAGACGGTGCGATCCTTAAGGGGCACTGGGCGGAGCGGCAAAGGCCAGGGAACGGCAGATTGGGCAAAGCCACGGCCAACATGCCGCGTGGCCCCCGGGCGACATTCACGAGGAAGGAGAATTATGAGCCGTCCAATTGGAGGGCTCGGATGATCGGCTCAGATTGAGCCGATCGATTCTAACTGTTGCGGATGCGGAAATGCGGATATCCGACCCGATAAGGGAACAGGTCCGACAAGATAATCACGGAGCTGCGGGGATCCGACCCGCTAAGCCGATTAAGGCGGGTCCCACCCGGTTTAATATAAATATTAATTTTAAATAATTTTAATTTTGAATTTTATTAGTTAATTTTAAATATTTAAATGACTTCCAAAATTTCTAAATATTTGCTCCTAGCTAATTGAGGGGTGAGGAACGCAACGACGAAGTCAGATTTCGATTCCGACGAATATTTAATTTTCTCATTTTCGAATATTTAAATATTATTAAAATATTCGACGAAGTTTTGACGTCTTCCGATTGCCACCAAAACATCACTCCTAGCTAATTTTGGGGCAATGAGCGCAATGACGAAATTTGATTTTTGATCTGAGGTTAATTTAATCAGGTCAAATTCTAGGATTTCTGAATTTTCTAGAATCAAGATTTTATCTATTTGACTTCTGATTTGGCTAAGGTCTTGGTAATGAATTCATAATGACTTAATTAGAGCACTAAGATCAAGATTAGGACCTAAATTAGTCCTAATTGACTATGATAACAATCTGGGTTGTTACATGCCCTAAATTGAAAAAAATTAGATGCCCGAGGAGGACATCCCAGTTTACGTTCGAGCATGTTGACTCGCGTGGCACTGTAGCGCTCGGTCGGAGGCATCGTAGAACGCTGTAGTGCTTGGCTCTCTGGTTAGGAAGCATTGTAGCGCTCTATAGCTTCTAGTTCTTGGGTCAGAGGCACTACGGTGCACTGCAGCGCCTAACTTATGGGATTTCAGGCGCGGAGGCGCATCGTAACGTGTTACAATGCCCAATTTTTATAACTTCATAATTTTGCAATCTGCCCACTCTAGAACTGAAATAACACTAAAATATACTTTCATATATAAATATAAATTCATTACTTACGATGATTAAAGCATGTTAATTATGAATTTTGTATGACAAACTTGCATTTGTGGCATTCTTATAAACTAATAAAAATCATATGTACTAAATCAATGTATTATTTACCTCCTAAAAACTTAAGATAACAATGTTTAATTTAAATTAATATTTGACAGGTCAAATCAAGAGAATTATTATGTTTTATCAATAAGTCAGGTACGTGAATCTATTTGTATGTTTACTTCATTGTATCTATTTTGAGCTTATTTCCATTTAAATCATAATTTATGTCATTTTTTATATGCTTACCTCTTAATAAATTGCAAAATATTATCATAACATATGACAAAAAGATGAAATGTATCATTATATATGGTGTTTGTCTTTGAATTAAGAAAAACAACATTGAGAATCTTTACAGATTGGGTCGGTTAGCAGCCCTAGGTGATATGAGGAGAGATTTAGCCCTTTTAGGAAGTGAAAACCCAGAGGAAAGACACTAAAATTTAAGAAAATGCTAATAAACTATCGGCGGGTAGTCAGTCATAAAGTTTCATAAAGGTTATGCCTATGCATTTTACTCATTTGGGCTCAGGGGTCTTCGGACTTGATTTTATCTCACATATGACTTTTTATAAGATTTATTTTATATTTTTATATATGTTTAACTCAAGTCTAACCTGCAAGGAAAAATTAACTACATTTGACAAATAATTATATTCCCTTATTTTGATACAAAATTTTTTATGTGATCTTTGATATTGATTTATACCTGATATAGGATCTTAGAAAGTAACTATTATAGAATAATCTATATACTCTTATCTGACTGGTAATTATTATTAAAATTTCAAGTTTTGATAATTGAATATAAGGAAATCAGCTTGAGTAAAAAAAAAGTTTAAATTAAAAAAGTGAGCTGAAGATAAATATTTTTACTTTAATTTTGATGTAGTAATGAATAAAACATGTAATGTATATATGGCTCTTTGTGGATAATTATGAACTCATTTTTATTTTATTTTTATTACTAATGTCTTAATTATGAATTATTTCTTGGAAATTCTCGAACTTGATTTTCGACCGTCACATGGTGCAAAGTTAGTTAATCTTGAAGCGCGGTCAAAGCGGGGTGTAGCACACCACGACCTTAGGAGTTGAAGCTCTGGTGAGGAAAATAGAAGATCCCAGAGATGAAGATGAAATGATTCCTATCATTATTCAAGTGGGAGATTGTTGGGATGTAAATATTGATTAGATCAACACGGGAGATGCAAGCGGAATTCAGGTGGGTACCGAAGGGTTTTGGGGTAAAGGAAGAACTGGGCTAGCAGCAGATCAGGAGTCACGGCGCGCCCCAGCGCCTTGGAATTAATAGTGGGGATCCACTGCGTGCCCCAACGCTTGGGATTCAAGAGCGGGGTGCCACGATGCACTCCTGCTCTTGGGAATCGACAACGAGGCGCTACGGCGTGCCCCAACGCCTGTAATTTGAGAGTGTGGTGTACAACGCGCCTTGACACCTGCAAAAATCCTGCCACGAATTTAGGTGGTGCCCTAAGTGATCGTAGGGTAGGTTAGGCTTCCACTAGCTTATTTAGGGAGTCTTAGACTTTGATGTAAGACTATTTAAATGCTTAAATATTGTGTTGATTGTAAGAAATTAAGGAAGAATCTTGTGGTGGTTAGGGTTTGAGTTGGAGAGCTAAGGGAAGGGTATAGCATAAGTGAGGTGCTAGAGTTATGTTTCCCTAGCAAGTGAGCACTTCTTCTAAGGGTTAGGGCTTCTTGGGTACTCTAAGAAAGCATGTAGTATTCATAATGGAATATTTCTTAGTTGTGTGGCTGTAATTTTTCTCAGTTTTAGGTTTTTCACGTAATTTTTTGTGTTTATTTGCTTGTGATTTTCTTCTTTTATTTTGTCTTTTATATTTTATCATAATTGTTCGGTGTTGCTCAAACTACAAATCCTAATGGAGTTTAGAATCCTAACACTCTTATGAGACAGTGAAGGATGATGTTGTTACAAGGGCCACATCTTTTGTTGGGTAATTTCTCCCTTGATCTTAGCCTCTACTAACAAATGCTTTGATTCTACACAAGAGAACATCCATGAAGGTCACGAGCTCCGATCGTGACTTTGGACACTGAATCCTAAGTCACAATTTTAAATAAATCTCCTTTTTTTCTTATATGTTTGTTAGTTTCACTCACATAGTTTATTTCTTTTCTTTTCTTTTTGTTTTGTAATTAAACGTTATTCGCTTAATTGATTGGGCATTTGACTTTCTATTTTAAGAAAAAAATTAAAATAAAGATTGCCCTCTTTCTCCCCTTTTTTTGCAATTGCTCTAAATATTCTATCTAATTTAATTGAAGAGACTTGTGCTAGCTCAAGTTTTAAAACTTTGAAAGTTTGGTCTTTTAAGTGCTCCCATCTCCTTTTTGCTGATGAAATTCTTATTTTTGGAAAAGCTTCGAGCACTAGTCTTAATGATATTCTGAGATGCATATTAATGAAGATAAGTCAGCCATTTTCTTTTCCAAAGATGTTGTTAATGCAACTCTTAGAGATTGACCATCAAAAATATTGGGGGTTATCTCTTCACCACTCGAATACATCCATGCAAGTCTATGCTCCCCTTTTAGATAAAATAAATGATTTTCTATTTGATCGATCTCATTGGACCCTTAGCTATGCTTGCATGTTTTAGTTTCTCAAGTTTTCAGTTTGAAATTTGCTTCTTTATTGGCTCAAAGTTGTCCATCAAAAGTTGTTTAAATTTTGGCAGCTTGGAGAAAAAGTTTTAATGTTCTAGCATGGGATAGTATTGTCGCCTATAAAGAAAAAAGCGGTTTAGGCTTTTGTTCCCCCGATGTTCTGATTACAAGCAACAAAATGTCTTTAATTTGGAAAACGCTAACTTATCAATCTATCCTTTTTATTTGGTGGCAAGCCCACCAACGAAGGGTGGATAATCCCTTCTCATTCCTCTTATTATCTGAAAAGCATGCTCAAAATTGCAAATACTATGCCACCATCTCTTAACATGCAGATCAATGCCAACACCTCCCGCTATGTTAAATTCCAAGGTCCGAACCTTTTACCCTTGCTAAAACAAAAAATATATGCTATAATTATACGAGCACTGTTACTAGTCATAAAATTATTTGGTTTAAAGCAACAAATTTTGATTTTCCATTGTTGTTTGGGAGGTTGTTTGTAATGATTTCAAAATTGCTTATATTATTTGTGCTAGAGGTGTGAATGTTGATTCTTGAAGCTTCTTTTGCCTTATTTTTTATGAATCATATTCTCATCTTTTCTTTCAATGTAGGTACTTTTTTGAGATGCTTAAAGCTACTTTTCCGTTCAATATTGGATGGATTTTGCCGTGAAATGAAAGAAAAAATTGTTGCTTTAATCGATATGGGTTAGGGCTGACAATTTGACTCAAAACTTGAAACTTGAATTCGAACCATTTTGACTCGACTCGAAATTTTCGAGTCGAGTTTGCGTTGAACAGCTCAACTCGAACCCTATTTAAAATGACTTGAACCCTATTCAAAATGACTCGAACGAGTTCGATCTGCGCTGACTACCCTAATAGGGGTGGTTATTTACAATTTGTGGTTGGAAAGAAATAGCAGACGATTTAAACATTGTAACATCTGCTCTAACACTTTGGTTATTATTTGTTTGTGTAGTCCTAAAATTATTGTTGCCCGGTGGAAAATGATGTCGAATGAGCTTGATAAAGATATTGAACAAATCAAGTACTCGATTTATAGTCAACTAATTTGCTGAGTTCTTTATTGAGTTCTATGAAATTCATCTTTATTTCTCCCTGCTGTGCATAAGACGCCTTTTTTCAATCTGTTGCGCTTGGGAAGCTATTTTGAGCTATGCAGTTTATCTCAGCGTGGCCTGTGGTTTAAATTGTTGCTAGGTTTTCTCATATAATAGTGGCTGCTCAACTTTTTGTTTTTTAATTCTTGATAGCCTCTATCATACAGACTTCAATTTTTTGGAGATGCTGAATTTATGTTGTTCAATTGGTCTCTTATTGATGCCCAAACATGAGAGAAATCATTGAATTCTGTGAGGATTTATTGGTTCTTTTTCAATTTCAAGCTATTAAGAACTATTATTCTGCTGCAATTTGTTGTCTTGCTCGATTTTGGAAGAAAACATGACAGACAATAAGGATCTCTCTCTAACAGAGACTACACAGTCAAATACTACACAAAAATCCAAATATTTTGGATATCCTGATTCTCCTCTCTTTTTTTTTCTAGTTTACTTTATTGTTGTGGTACCTTTTGTTTTTATTGCTTTTTAACTTCTCTGAACTTCGTACATAGTTATTTAATTTTATTACATTGGGGCTGTGAGCTCTTTACCTTCTTCAAAAAATATATCATCAGAAGTATAGCAAAGCTGACTAACACAAACTGCAAACAGGCAATAAAAAAACACATCAACAACAAATATTTATTCTATAAACAACGAATAAAAAAAATATACAACATTCCCATTTCCTACAGAGCCCAATTAAACATCTGAGGGTGGAAAAAATAATTGAATATCAATATTATAAACTTAATATTTAAGGAAAAAAATAAATAATTAGGAAAGTTAGTAGTTTTTCTTTAGGACGCAGTCTTCCAGGAAGCTGGTGAGCTGAGAAGAATAGAGGGCTGGATGGTTTCTGAAATGGTCCACATGAGGGGAATTCACAAAATTACAAGATCTGACCACACGACCCGCCCTCCTCTGTTTCTCCACGAAGGATTCAACGCAGTCGGCTGGAATAACCCTATCAGCAGAGCTGTAGAAGTACAGCTGAGGGCAATTTGGCTGCTCCAAGGACAGAACTTCAAGCACATCGGACAGTCTTCTGCATTAAACAAGAGTGCAGTAGAGAAGGGGGGGGGTGTCTCTTAGAACTTCGAATTGATAATTTACACAATAACTCTCCATTAGTTGACCTCAACAAGCTAACAAATCAAGCTTGATCTGCTATCAATTTGACTCGTTAGCTCGTGAGCTGGCTCATTAGATGTATTTTAGAATAAACAAAATATAAACACATATTATATAAATGAAATTAAAGAGATGTTAAACAAGTTTTGAAATGCAATTTTAGCTCAAACTCATTAATTAAACTAGCTCAAGCTCAAGCCGGGGCTGACTCAAGCTTGCCTCAGCTTGTTTACACCCCATTTCAGCATTGCCAAGACCTGAATCTGGAAATATTCATGTTTGGCTTGACCAGAATAATAGTCGGGCCGAGTATGTGTTTAGATATCAGACAATCATTCTTTTGAATCGGATAGGTTTTATGTAAATTCATGTTGAGTTGTCTTTATGTTGACTCAATCAGGGTCAGTCTGTAAATTGATTTAAGGATTTATTTGATGTTTTTTTTTTACGAATATTATTTATAGCAATTTTTGTATGTTGTTTAAAGCATGTTTCCATTATATTTTAGCAAACCTAATGTCGATAGAAAATAGATTGACCTTGAGTGTACGAGTATTACCTGTTGATGGCAGGAAGATTCAAAACCACACCAAAGAATTTCTCCAAAACAGTTTGAAGAGCAGCTTCAAAAACTGCCGGTTTTGGCTGCTCCAAAGAATTAGGAGTTTTTGCCACACCCTCATCAAGAATACTAGGATTTGGTATTCCTTTAGTGGCAACACTCTGCTTTTTCAAAAATGCAGCAGAGAATCCAGAAGCCCAAACCTTCAAACATTGTGAAAAAATTAGATGCTGCATATATTGAATACAATATATTCTGCGTTGATGATAAATACCCAATTATATGATCTTTTAGATGATCAAAATGAAATTTAAAAATAAAATCAATTTAAAGTTCTAAGCTGAAAACTAATAAACATTATTCTGCTAAAATTTTGAATAAAATATATAACAAACGCATGAATTACTAGCCTCTACTCAACCAATATTTACATATTAATCAATTCTCATCTAAAAGCATATGGTTGGATGATGCCAAACCGAAAGGAAATGACTGAAGTTGTGATAAGACTTGAAAAAGAAAGGTATTTAGATCATATCAAAAAATGATAAACTTAAAAAAAGAATTTGATTTTGAAGATTGAAAATGTTCACTATCTTATCCTCTCAATAGATGCTATTGTCATGATGCATCATTTTAATGAAATTATTCCTCAATTTATCCCATCCAGTTTTGCCTCATATACATCATAAAGTTCTCATTCACGCCACTCAACATGGCTACCAGCGAATTCTTACTACCAAAAATCTTTGTCAATTAATATATAAGCATATATATATATATATATATATATACATATATGTATATGTATATATACATATATGTATATATATATATACATATATGTATATATATATATATTATAAGTATTTGTACTATTCTCTTATCATATTATATTCCCAAGGCCTTGAATCATAACTACAATGCATCAACTATCACATATTCTATATCCCCATATTTGTATAGACAAGATACTTTAATTTATCAAACCTATACACCATTTGAAATGATTGAAAGCTAGCAACATCATAACCACTATAAATGCATTTCACAGACCAACCTTTTGCAGTAATTTAAGCCTTTTAGCTTTCCACTATATGTTCTAACAATTCATTATTTCAGTAAACTTGTAATTGAAAATAACGATAACATGTTTACAAAAGGTGTATACTAAAGCACCAACTAAAACACAGAAATTATCATCAAGCAATATGAGGGCATAAATTTGAATATGTAAAATAGATAAAATTTTAAACAATCCATTCACAAGTGCATGAGAACATACAGTTTTTATAGAAAAAAAAAAACATCACATTACAGTGAAAGACAAAGAATTGAAGGTTAGTAGTTTACAGATTCCATTTCTAAGTGGTAAACTAATATAAATTATGAAAAAAGATAATTTTTTTCAACCATAGAACATTTGCCTTACCTGCGGGTCTGGGGCAGCCACAGGGGCAGAGTCCACAATACAACCCTTTATCTTCCTCATGACAGAAGGATCCTGCTTCCGAAACTTATCAAGAATAACTCCATATCTGCAAATAGAAACAACTCCCAGTCAAGCAAAGAAGAATACAAGCAAGTATTAAATTTACAGAAAATAAAGTTCAAGTTCATACGTTAACCAGCCCGTGTTACTAAACGTGTGAAAGACCAAACTCTTCCCACTTTCCTCAGCAACCCAATCAGCCAAATGATCTGCAAGCAGCTCCACATCGATTTCGGCCTTCCCACCTGTCTTGTAACTAACAATTTCTGACATGGGGAAGGTGAAGGTCACAGCATGAAAGCCCCTCGAAGTATACCACTCAGCATATCTCCTCATGTGCTTCTGCTTTGCGCCCAACCAACCCAGCAAAACCACAACTATCTGAGACTTCTCTGACCCGCAATTCAGGTTCGGAAGATGCCATCGATAAAGAGCATCCGAAGAGGAATAAGCTCTTTGGAAACTGAACTCATGACTATCAGATGGCGTGGCCAGCTTTGCAAAGCGGTAAAGATCAAGAAGCACGAATGACGAACCAGCCGCAGGCGACGACGAAACAAACATATAATCAGCTGAACTAGAAATCCTCGAATTGAGCTTCGGCCAAGCAGCTAGCATAGAAGAGATGCTTGGGCTCTTTGTGTCTGAAATAGGAGAAACCAACGAATCAGGCTTGTCTGAAGAAATGGCATCAGAAGATTTGTTCCTTGTAAATCTCTGCGGGATCAAGTCCGGCGAAGCTGCAGCGAAGGTAAATGCGGCCATGGCCGATAGAGGCCTCTGAAAATTTCCATAAAAGGAAGCCATGGGGAATAAGCTGATCGGATTGCTGGAGAACTTCTTATCAATATATCTGCAATGGATGAGCAGGCAAGCAAGAGATTAGACGAAAGAGAGTTTTGTGATCGTATTTAAAGATACACTTACCCGCAAAGTGGAAGGAGGGAGACAACGTGTTGAAGCTGGGCACGCAGTCAAAAAGGGTTGACAGCGCGTCTCATCAGCTTCACATGAGGTCAAATTCTACCTGCGAGCCAAGAATATCCATAGCAATTAGCTTATATTGGAAATAACATAACCAGTGAAAAAACAAAATCGAAAGTTGAATCAATAGGGTTTTCAAAGATTTCAACGTCGAAAGGGAAAGGAGTGCGTTTAAACGTTAACATAAAGAAAACGATACAGAAAAGGGAATAGGAAGAAGAAATTGAAACCCTAACTCTTAATTTTTTTTTGAAAATGATTAAAAGCTGTCCATTAAACGCATTCAAGGGACAGCGAAACCCTAGGCCATAACAGACGAGAGATCGATCGGTAAAGCTAACTTTAAGCTCTCAAAATTTAACACGGCAGCGATTCTGTGCGGCGTTTCCGCAATATATAGACAGGCAAACAATGAAAATGTTTAAAGAATTAAGTTTTTACCTCGCGTACCCGCCTACATCTGTAGCGTAGAATTAACGATGAATTTGGAACAAACCTCCTTATTCTTCAGGTATCCTGCCGAATATTCTTTCTTCAATCGCAAGCTATTAATGGCGATTCTGGAACACTTCTTTTGATATAATTAGCTGCATGACATAAAATTTGGATATTTGTATATCTAGTATCTACAAATATATATTAATATTTTTAAGCTTTTTGCATATCATTTTACATTTTTAGGGTAAATTTAAAAAATATCACATGTATTTCACAAATTTATTTAAATAATTTTTAATAATATTAAATATATAAATATATATAAGAAAATTATATTTTTTTATTTATTTATATATATATTTTTTATTTATATAGTTATAATATTTTAAAATTTTGACTTACCATAAATATAAATACATAAGCTTGGCTATTAAGACGCAATATTATTTATATAATATTTCTTTTAAATTGATTAATTATTTAAAATTTGGAGATTTATATATATCTAATTATTTTTAAAAATAGTTTCGATAGAATGGCTTTAAACATATTGACTCGAACCTATTTAAAATAATTCGAAATGACTTGAACTCGTCACGAATTCGACTCGAACTCGAACAAATTCGAGTCAAGTTCGAGAATGGGCTGACTCGACTCGAAGCCAGCCCTAGATATCATGGTCAGCGCCACAACCACGCATTACAAAAGCAACAAAAATACCCCGAACATCCGGTGATCAAATAGCTGAAAATTCATAAAATAGTTTCGACACTGGCCAAACTATAACACTGGTAGGGAAATGGCATCTCCACTCTGTATGGCAATTACGAAGTGTAAGAATAGGGAAATCCATTGAACCGATGGAGGATGATGAAGATATTACGAGAAGTGCCATTTGCTCGTCATAGAAATTGCAAGATACTAAGGTCGGTGTGTAGTGACTCTACTACGACCTGCCGCTGGGTTAGTATAACAAATCCATTGTTAGGCTCTCATATCTTAGGATCGTGGGACTTAGATAGTGGGAGCATATAATAACACACATTCTCACCTTTGTTACAATATTTAGAAATACCAAAAAATGTATTCAAAATATAGATAATACTTATTTTTACAAATTTTCTATTATACACTAAGCATAAATTTAACACTAAGAAAAATAAATATGAAGTTTAAATCAAATTGCTTCTCCATCTAGCATTAGCTTATCCTCAAATACTTTAAGATTTGTATGATGTCACAATTTACAAATAATATCAAACGGCATGATTCTGCAGTAAAATATAATACTTATTATGTTGGACAAAATTACAGAACAGACAATAAGTCAAATACATCTATCTGACTATCTGAGATGTTGAATTCCTAATTTAACTGCGCATTCTCCCTCAAAGACTATATGTACTCTCCTTATTGCTCCAGATATCAATCTGTCATAATTTATATATTACCTGTACAGACTTGAGATCTACCTGTACATATCTCTGATACTTATTTATATTTATTTTATTTTAAGTTTTGAATACAAAATCTCACACGAATATCAAAATAGCTTAAAACAGAATAGGGATGAAAAAAATCAACAAACAAAGTAATTAAATAAAAATTGATATCCTTTATTTTATATTATAATAATAATAAGATGATCATAATGATAATGATAATAATAATAATAATTGATGTAAATAAAATGATTAAAATGAAATGACAAAAAAAGACAACAAAGGAATTACAATAATTCCTTTGTTTTATATTATAATAATAATAATAATAATAATAATAATTAAAGTAAATGAAAATAACTTAATTGAAATGACATAAAAAATGGCAGTAAATAAATTATAATAATAATAATAATAATAATTATCATAAATAAAAATCTTAATTAAAATGATATAAAAATTTGACATTAAAAAAATTGCAATAATAATAATAATAATAATTGATATAAATGAAAATGATTTAATTGAAATGATATAAAAAAAATAGTAACAAAGAAATTATAATTATAATAATAATAATAAATCAAAGAAAAAGAAAATAACATAATAATTAACATAATAGTAATAATGAAAGAAAATGACACTAATAATAATAATAAATATCATTAATGATAATACTAACAAATAATAATACTAATACTATTATTATTATAATTATTATTAATAAAAGAAGAAAAAGAAAAAAATAAATAATAATAAAATATTTTCTCTTATTAATCATACTTAGGGCCAGTGGCCAAGGAGGGGGAGCGGCGATCAGAGGCGAGGTCACAGGAGGAGGAACTAGTTGTGATCGTAAAGAAAAAGAGGAGTGGGGAGAGAGAGGAGAAAATTTTTTGAGTGTGAAGAATGAGGGGAGTAAACGGATATTTATAAGAAAAAATTCTCTCTCCTTATTTCACTCTTAAGTAACTTAAATGTCATGTGAATTTAGATGAGTAGGCATTAATTCTTGAATAGTGTATTAATTGTTGAATAGTAAGATAATTCATTTTAAATAAATGAATAGTAATTTAAATTAAAATTTTATTCTTTTAAATTTTATGCATTTATCCATCATTTTATTTCTAAAATTAATGAAATTTGAATAAGATGTGTATACCAATGAGATAAACACATGAGCACTAAAATTCTCAATTTGAAACTATATTTTATTTAATATTAATTTATGAAACTTAAAATTTTAAACATTAATTAAGATCAATATAGAGCTCTAAATTTGATGAAATTTTTTTTATATCATTTTTCTAATATTTTTAATACAGCGGAACTAAAATTATTGAATTTGAACTTGTATTTAATTTTCCTAATTTTTAAATTTTAAATATTCAAAAATTAATTCAATAGTATTATTTATCCAAAATACTCTAAAATCTAAATATTATGATCACAAAAATATATTATATCCAACGATATTTTTGATTTGACCTAATTTTGAAGTTGTCAGGAATTTTGATGTTTTAGTCGAGTTTAATCCTAATTAGTTTAGTATAAGATAAACTCGCCAAAATTGCCCTCCGTCTCTTCTACAATGACTTCCATTTTCTAAATGAATATTGGTGTCTAGGGCGAATGGGGGAAGCACAAACAAGCCTTGAGACTCCTATCTCCTCTAAATAGTAGTCACATTGCACTTGAACCTCGGACATGAGCAAAATGATTCATCTCTTTGGTGAGATGATCAACCCTCAATTGGTCATGGAAACCCTCAACAAATTGGCGACACCTTATTTCAATCATTTCCACCACCTTAGAAGCGAAATTGAAAAGAGAGTTTAGCTCCTCCACTTGCTAGGTCACTGGTCTTTTCTCTTATGTCAAATGATAAACTTCAACCGTATTTAATGTTAAGCAGAGGCACTAATGAACTAAGCTCTATATCGTCTTATATCTTAGTCCACTGAATTTAGTCAATAATCCCCCTAGTGATATAGTTTACACAAGGTATGGACCACCAACTCCTCTATGGCCCTCCGACATATCATATTAAGGTTTGCATGAGCAAAAAATATAATATCATAATACTTCATATAATTTTCACATCATAAGAATAGGATATATATATATATATATATATAGATATAGATATATATATATATATATATATATATATATATATATATATATATATATATATATATAGATATATAAGTAAAAAAATTTTAGCACATCTACTAGTATAGTTTGGTTCTCATGATTGTGGTACACATCTTTATTTCATCCCCAGTGTTGAACTATGTTCAATCCTAATTAATTATATGTACATATGTGTGAAAAACTTCAATGCAAAACCAATTAAAAGTTATCTCAATAATCTGATAATATTTAATGTGTCATGCAAATAAGATTAATATGATAATAACAAGAGTATTGTGTTTATGAAAAGGTAAATCTAAAATTTGATAAAGTTATAACAATTAGCAAATCACTTATATTTTAGTAAAATTATAATCATCCACATACATAAGCTACTCAACAGCTAAACAAAAATCTAAAATTAGATAAAATAATGAAACTTAATGTATATATTGCAATTTATTCCTAATAATGCCTGTTGATTTTACCCGAAAATCATTAAAACATAATAATTTTATTCAAGCTAATAACAACATGTCAATCACAAAACCTAATGAATCATGCAGCTCACAAACTAAAGTGCACATTCGCAATCACAAATGGCTCATCTGATAATGGCATAGTGCAAAATAATGAATAAATTTAGTATTACAGTTCAATAATTAACATGCTATATAGACTAACACAAAATAATAAAAATCAAATTAAATTGAAATTAACTACCTCTTAGCTAACATAAATAAATGAAATGAGCTCTCACAATGCAATGCAAGCTACTAAACTAATTAAAAACGGTAATGCAAGCATTAAAGGAGCCTCAAAATTTTGGCAGTATAAAGCTTCTCCAAATCCTAAATAAAATTAATAATTAAAGTTAACTAATATAAATTACAAAGGTTTTATGCTCAACGTATTAACATTAACTCTACCAAGATGATTTTGAATATTATAATTATTATGTTTATAAATTATAATCATAACCATTGCTGCAAATTCAATTCATTTTGAGAAAATATATATTTCAGACTTAGATAGTCAATATAGATTTCACACCTTGATCTATATATAAGTAATATCTTCATATTTTTAATATGAAAATGATTAAAGTCAATTTCAAATCATGCACAGTATTATTATTCTCATGAGTGTTTTGTTGTCTAGATACATATGTAATGACTCTGCCTTTTTACATCAATACACATCCTAATATGTTATGTGATATATCACTAAAAAATTGGCAATCCTTATTTTTAACTGGTAGCACAAGAATTGGTGTGAAAGTTAAACAATCTTTCAATCATTGAAATGCTAACTAATAATTTACATACCAAACAAAAGGAATAATCTCTCGAGCCAAATTAGTAGGTATAGAAATCTAAGCATAACTTTTAATAAATCTTCTTTAATACTCTTCAAATATTTATAAAATTCTGAACTTCTGTAATTTTGGATAACGATGTTAATTTTGGATAACGGTTGATTCTTTCTTAGGGTATTTAAAATAATTCCTAAGTCTTTTCTAAGGTTTTCTTTATTTTTTAGTATCTTACAATATCATCAATAAATAAATTAATAAAGTTGTCTAAAATTGATATTAGGTATCCAATTTGAAATGCACTCTTGAATATATATTTTTCCTTAATTCTCAACTGATTGCATCTAGAACATTAATCAATCTTAGAAAATACTAATGTTCTAGCTAATTGATCAAATAGATCATCAAATCATGAGAGATTGTACTTAATTTTAACATTATCCAAAACATTTTTTAATTTTAATTGTGATACCACAATGGTGACACATAAGTAGCCTGTCATTAAAAATTTTATTTCCTATAATTTTTTTTATTTTCAGTCTAGAGTGATGGTGCATAAGTCGACTTAAGATCACTTCTAATCTTAGCTTAATTATTTAGTCCTTCTAAAAGATCCTAAGCATTAAACTTAGGATAAGATGATTAACTACACTACACTAAGAAAATTTACTTAGATCAATCTCAAAGTTCTATACTTGGCATGTCATGACTACTCATATAATCCTATATAGGTTGCACTTAGTTACTTAGGTCTCATTATTAATTTTAAATGATGAAATTTTTATTTTCTTTCTAGTTCAAATAAGGTTGGCAATTTGACACAACTCAAAATTCGAACTATATTCAACTCGACTCAAACTCAAGATATTTTGACTCAACTCAAAATAATTTTGAGTAAAGTTGGAGTCATACATTTTGATTCGAACCCTATTTAAAATAATTTGAAATGACTCGAACTCGAACAAGTTGGAGTCGAGTTCAAGTCAGGGATAACTTGACTCGAAGCCAACCAATGGTGACGTCAAAGGTGCTGATCGATTTGATTTGAAAGTGGTGGTACACAAATCATGTCATTGACAAAGTTTGATTAAATTTTTTATTATTATTTCTGATTTAGCAATGATGATCCGCCATTAATAATTTTATGTATTGTAATATTATTTATTTTTATTTTGTTGTGGTTGTGCATAATTTACCTATTATTAATAAATTTAATTTTTATAATCTAAAATACTACAATTATTAATTATGCTAAAGTGTGCAATACATCAAGCATTTGATAAGTAGAATCAATCTTTATTTTCAGAGTTAAAACCGTCATAAGAATCGCCCGCCTAATTTTTAATTTCAAGTAAATTTCCTAACTGGTATCATCACTTTTCACTTTCATTTTTCGAGTAGATACAGTGAGAATACATGTAGCAGCAAAAATCATAAATCTTGAGAATACCTACACAAGAGTCTGTATATAGCACCCCTTCAATCAATAAAGTTTAAAGAATGCCACACTTACATCACTATATACATTATTATATATACCACTAATAAAAAAAAATTATTATTTTTCTTACACATGAGCTCAAGAAAAAATTATACTATACAAATTATATACTTAGACATAAAATTATCATACCATCTTCATTTTATTATGTATATAATGATATAAATATAGTAAAATCTATAGAGTTTTGCCTTCATACCTTTAAAATGTGATTGAATAAGAATACATAATGAAATAAAAGAAAAAATAATGAACAATGGTTTTGATGTGAATCTACAGACACATAATAGTAAATTATCCTCAGTCGCTTTGATATTATATCCCAGATGTGCAGTTTATAAATTTTTTGATAATTAATGCTATTATTTTTATTAAAAATTTAGATTAACTTTGTTAATATGATATTTTAATATATCCTTCAGGTTTTAATCAGTTTATCATGAATCTTAATTTTTTTGAACCACAATCCAACACACATATATGTTTCATATATTTATTGATACCAGAAAGAATATAGATTTATCACTATATTTTATATAAGATATCAATACTGCCAAAGTCCTTTTGTGAATATTGTATCAATGAAAATGGAAAGAATTAGAGATGTTTTTATACAATGATATTATACTTATAATTATAGTTAAGGTTACACTACTATTCATAATAAAATTAATATATATATATATATATATATATATTGCTAAAATCGTTTGCATAAAATTGGTTTATAGTGTAAAATTTTTTCATCCGTTTTACTGCATGTCAAACATCGTTATTCTTGAATTACTCGAAAAAATTTTACTTTACACCAATTTTACTCCATTCCAAATAGCCCCCAAGAGTGAAATTTTAAAGTTGGACAATGTGATTTTGAAGATAAAACTAACCTTATGTGAAATTCAGTTATTAATTGTATTTGCAATATATCAAAGAGTTTACTTGGTGAATCATAAGGGTGAGTACCCAATAATAAAGATACATGATGGTGGTAACATGGTGTTCAAGTTAAGATTAAAAATAAAAAAATATGCTATAAAGAATGAATAAAATGTAAGACTGAATAGAATTGAAAAAAATATAAAATAATTTATCGTAAATCCAAAATAATAGTTCATGATGCTAAAACTGCATCATTCGAGGATCTATATAATAAATTAGACTTTATTGAGAGAGACGGATTTATTTATTAGTCAAATTAAGAGATAAGAAACTAAATATTTAACCCATATTAAATATACCAAAGATGATAATAAAAAAAAATTAAGCGGTGAAGATATTTAGCATAGAAAAATGAATTTTTTATTAAGCTTTTTAATAAAGATTATACAAAAAATTTAATAATAGTGAGTTTAATGGTTAAAAAAATAGCCTCATCTACACTTTCGTTCGTCGTGTTAGTAAAGCTGAGATTTGGAATGCTTTAAAGATAAAGCAAAGTAGAAAAATAGTAGGATCAGATGATATCTTTAATGATGTAAAGAGGGTTTGAGTGAGAAAAAAATTTCTTGGCTTAAAAAGTTATATAACACTATTTTAAAAGACTAAAAAGATGCTAGATGAGTGGATAATGGGTAGTGCTATACCTACTTACAAGAAAAAAAGCAATGCTTAAGATTGAGTTATTATAGATGAAACAAGTTAATGTGTCGTACATTAAAGCTTTGTGGAAGAGTAACTGAATACAAATTACGAAATAATACTTGCATTTCTCAAAATAAATTTAGTTTTATGCCAGGTAGATCTATCATGAAAGGTATACATATATTAAATGGTTTGATGGAGAAAAAAAATCATTTAAATTTTATTGATCTTGAAAAGACTTAAAATAACGTACCAACAGAAGTTCTTTGGAGAGCTTTGAAGAGAAAAGGGGTTAGTGTTGCATATATTGATGTTATTAAAGATGTGTATAATGGGGTTGTTACATGTGTTCGATCACAAGTTGTCTAATGACTTTCCTATTTCAATTGGATTCCATCAATGTTCGGCCCTCAATTCATATCTTTTTGCTTTGACTATTGTAAAATACCAAATTTCTTTCAAATTTAGTTTTCTAAATTTTTAAATTCACAATAAATTGACAGAATAAAATTATAGGATTGCTAAAAATATTTTAGAAAATTTTTAGTAAATTCTTTGAAATTTTTCAAATTCTGTCATTTCCTAATTATTTTATTATTTTATTTAATTAAGAAAAATGTGCTAATTATTTTGATCTCGGAATGAAAATCCGACTTCGCCATTACGTTCATCACCCCTAAATTAGCTAGGGGTGATGTTTTGGAAAATTTTGGAAGTCGTCAGATTTTCCCTAATATTTTAATATATTTTAATATATTTTAATATCTCGAAAATTATGATAATTAAATTGGTCTCACCGCAACTTCGTTAGCGAAAAAATTTTGAGATTTTTCGAAGCTCGTTTAAACAACATAATCCTAATTATTAAAATAATTAAGTATTAAAATAAAATGGTGGGGCCTACCAAACTGATTAAATCAACCTCATCTCCTCATTCAAGCCCATACCCTTCTCCTTCTTTATTTACACTCAAATGGCAGCCACTGTTTTCTTACATACTATTAGAAATTTTCAAAGAGCTAAGGCAAATCCATTCCAATCTAAAAGCTTCTTCTTCTTCCTCCTGTCAACCGATCGAAAGTGGTCCCACTATCTTTTGATTAATTTTCATTACTTTTCAATTAAGTATTAAGACTCCTGCATGTCTCTATTAAGCCACCATCAAGCTCAATCGAGCTTGATGGAAAGCTCGAATTCGTGTCAATTGGCAAAGATAAACAGTAAAATCAATATATTTTTTTCGTATACCCGCTGCTAGGGTATCATGTTTTGCGGTGTTAATGTGCTCCAATCATGTTGATTTTGGTATTGTTGGAAACGTCTCGAAAAGAGCTTTCCATCGGTATGTGGTACACCTCGTGAAGAGCTCTGTGTAAGGAGAAATTGAATGCTAAAGTTTTAAATTTTTTAATATTCACGTGGCTATAGAAATAATTTTAGAAAATTTTATTTTTTCTTCTTTTTTTTAATTTTTTGCTTATTCAATCCATTTCAAAACTTCAAAACATCATAACTTTATAATTACAATTTCAAATATTGTGATCCAATATATCATTTTGATCAAAAAAATGCAATGATTAATATTATGCTATTAGTTTTTCTGTTTGGAGATTAGTTTTATTAATTATCATTTAAACTAATTAACCCCTTAATTCTAAAATTTAGTAAATTCATAACTTAGTTAATTTAGCTTCAAATCATATGATCCAATATATTATTTTTATCAGGAGAATGTGTAGAATACTAGTCTGCAAGAAAATTTTAGTTTCTATAATTATATTTCTTAATTTTGCCTAATTACTCTAAATCTTAATTAGTAAAAATTAGCATATTTAGTGATTCAAATTGAGTGATTCAAGTTTTTGATAACTCTTATAGTAGATTAGAACCTAGTGGTGTCATTAGTTCTATGATTTGTGATTAATTTTACTAATCACTCACTAATTACCCTTAACCTTAATTAGGTCATAATCTGACCAAATGGAATCCAAATTGAGTCTACTCCCAATTAAAGTGCTCGGTGGGTGATAGGGAAGTTATAGCCACTGAGTTTGTTGAATTTGAACTTCAACTAGAAAAGTTAGGTTTTGACCCCTTTTATATAACCATAAATTACATTTTTAACCATAAACCTTATTTTGGTCATAACTTAGTCAAAAGATCTCAGAATTTAGAAATTTTGAATTTTATGAAATTCTTAGGCAGTAAGAAATATAAGTATAGCAAAAATTCTAGATTTTCCAAAGCAAAATTGTTAATCAACCTTTAATGAGCTTAAATACTAATTTAAGCTCATTAGCCTTAATCTTTGGTTAAATTGGGTGTTCTTAGTATCTATCTTCATATTAGACAGTAATAAAATATTTGACATTAACAAACTTTAATTTGGAAGCCTAATTCTTAAAATTACTTTTTGGGCATCATTAAGAGAGGCATTTTAATCATTTTGGCCAAATATTAAATTAAATAAATTTTAATAATTTAAATATGTTCTTTATATCTTAAAATAGTAACTTAATGATTCAAAATCAATTTAAAAATATTTAGATCATTTTCTTATTTTAAAAACCTAAATTACAAAATTAGTGCTTATAAACCTAATGTTATATTAATAAATAATAAATTATGTTAACTCATAAAATATTAAATTAATAAATTAAATCATTATTTGGCAGATCAAATAAATTGATTTGGTTGTATTTTTATCAAAACAGTTAGGTACGTAGATCTACTTATAAGTTTTATTTCAGCATACCTACTTTGAGCTATTTTCATTTGAATCTTGCTCATGCTTTCTAATATGCTTACCGCTTATTAATTTGCAAAAATAATATCATAAGGCATGTGACAAAAAGACGAAATGTATTATATTATTGTGGTGTTTATCTTTGGATGATGGAAAGCAATACTGAGAATATGTACATATTGGGCCTGCTAACAGCCCCTGGGAGTCATATGGAGAGATTTAGCCCTTTTAGGAAGTAGGCAAATCCAGAGGAAAGACACACCATCAGTTCTTAATTTTGAATAAGCTACCGATAGGTAGCGAGAAAGCTTCCTAAATGTTATGCCTATGGGTTTACCAATTTGGGCTCAAGGGTCTACGGACTCGATTTTATGTTGCAAGGAAAAAATTAATTTTATTTGTCAAATGCTTTACTTTATTACTTGTGATGTAAAAATTTCTTCATATCACCTTTACATTGATTTATGCCTATTATAAGATGCTAGAATGTAATTCTTATAAGAATAGTCAACGTACTCCTGTCTGACTGGCAACTATTGATAACATTTCAAGTTTTGTTAATTAAACTTTAAGAAGATCTTCTTGTATTAAATATAAAGATAAAATTTTGAGAAGTGAGCAGAATAAAGACATTTTAAAATTTCAAACTTATTCTGTAATAATTATAAACTGTGAAATTCATATGAATGGCTCTGAATGTAAATATGGACATTTATATATATTATTTTCTTTACTTTCATGAATATATATTTTCAAAATATGAATTATTCCTTGAAAATTCTCAAACTCGATTCCCTAGCAGTCACAATTATAGACATTCTTACAGAGCACATCAAGAGAATTTCCTTGGTGTCATTAAAATACATCATTTCGAATCCCTTGCCTATAGGCAGCTAAGTTCTCTCCCTCAAAACAAACTCAAACCATGTTCATTCCCCTTTCAATTACCTCTGCAGATGATACTCTATAAATTAATAAGACTATGGATGGAGTTAAAACAAAATATGAGTTAGGAAGGACTACTTTAGAATTCAAAATTTTTTATCTTAGTAGCTATAAAATTGAATATATGGAGTAAGTTTAATTGTGTTAAAAGTCTTAATTTTGAGGACATAACTATTGAGGACCATGTAATCAAGAAGAACAAGAGGTTCAGATACTTGAGCTTAATTATTCAAAATAATGGTGAAATAAAAAGTGATGTGATTAACCGGATCCAGGTTGGTTGGATGAAATGGAGGAGTGCTTCTGGAGAGTTGTGATTCGAAATTTTACTCAAAATTATTGAAAAAATATATAGAGCAACTACATCGGCTATGCTATATGGGGTTGAATGCTACCAAAAAAGAACTTACTAATAAATTAAGTGTTACAGAGATGCATATGCTTAAGTGGATGAGTTGGTATACTCGTAAGAATAGAATGAGAAATGAGTTTATTCGTAGCAAGATTAAAGTGGCTCCAATAGTTGATAAGATTAGAGAATGTCGTCTTAGATGGTTCGAGCATATTAAGCGTAGGCCGTGCACATATAAAAAAATTGAGTTTACCAATTTCTCTCATATTAAAAGAGTAAGAGGAAGACCTAAAAAATATGGGAAGAAACTATTATGATGGATCTTTTCAATTTGGGACTTAAGGAAGAATTTTTGTTTGATTGTGTGTAAGGGAAACAAAGGATTTACGTAGCTCACACCACCTAGTAAGATTTAAGGCTTGGTGGTATTATTGTTCTTGTAGCTAGCATAGATGAAAAATTTTAACTAATTTTTTCTTATGACATGTTCATGATATGAATGTATAAATGGATTGATCAAATACAATTGACACAAGGTAGTGCTAGCTTTTGATGTCAAGGCAACATAATTTAAGAAAATGATTAGAGGAATTTCGATGATAACATCAAGAAGTCTATAAGGAAGAATATTATCTTCGTTAGAGATCACCTAGTAGTTTAGAGTTGTGTCTAGCACGTAAGGCTTAATTTTTTAATCGAAATGATCAAATTAGCATACATCATAGTTTGACGGGCCATTAAAAGATATGCATCAAGACATTTTTAGTTATAGGCTCCTCTAAAGGTCAAGTAACAGAGGTTAAAAGGCAAGCTACTTGGGAAGAAGTATACATTGAGAGAGATGAATATGGGGTTATATAATTTTAAATGGATGGAAAGACTTCGTGGGAGAAAACAATTTCCAAAACCCACCTGAAAACCCTCACTAATGTTAAAGGCATGCCAACTAGTATTTAGGTCTTAAGCCTTGAATCAAAGAAATCGATTGAATGAAAAAAATTAATTGTTAATAACCAATTAGTAAAGAACACACAACCAACAACAACAGTTCTCTCCCAAATGTACCAAAATTCTAAGTTTTCATAAAAAGACACATAAAAATGTAGTTTTGCAAATAGACCACCCTCAAATAATATAAAATTGAGAAATTAGTTGGGCCATAGCATTCACTACTATCATCACTATCATCACCTTTTACATGACCTTCAAAACCTCCAAATCACCGAGACATTGGCCTGTTACCATTTTGTCAAATTTGCAGTCACCCTCTCTCAATACTTTAAATAAATAATATGTATTATATCCAAGTGATCGAGTCATTGATCTTTAATAAAATTGTCAAACTTGTACAATGACTTTCTCTACACCTATAAGAACATAATTATTGAACAACTGTAACATATTTACAAATGAGAATATAATAATTTTATTTATAGGTCAATTTCATACATATTAACCAATAAAATTTCTTTATTTGTATATAAAACCAAAATCTTTCTATTTACTTACAAATCACTCAAATCTCAACATTGCATTAAAAACAACACGTTTTGATCATTTTCAATCATTACATGTGAGCAGTGTTACATTCACATCAAAATGTTGGTGGTGATTAAATGAATAGCAAAGATTTCACGCTGTGCCAGTAATTTTTACCAAATTTATAATGACAATGATTCCAATTATCTCAAACAGAGCTTCTATGCATTAAACAAAAAGATATTTATTAGTGACCTTTGCCAAAAACATGCACGGTGTGACTGAGTTGCAACAAAAAGAGAACAGATACTGTGATAATAAAGTGTCCAAATTCAGAAATACCTCAAATATAGATAGAAGCTTCTCCACCCCTTTCCACCTTAAAGAATCTTCAAGCATCTTCTTCACAAAACAAAACCGTAGAATCTGTTCTCAAATGTCTGTTCATCTCTTCCAAAACAAAATCAATTTCTCTCTGACAGAAACTAAGCTTGTCATCAACTAAAAATTCATGGACATTGCCGTCCACTTCTATCCAGCTAAATCCCGGAGTTTTTGACACCTTCATCTCCTTCATCTTCTTTCTCATCTCGAAAGCTTCTTTCCATCTGTTAGAAGAAGCATACAAGTTCCACAAAAGCACATATACACCATCATCAACCGGATCTATTTCTATGATCTTCTTTCCCGCAAACTCTGCTAATTCATGATTTCCATGAACAAAAGACGCACTGAGCATTGATCTCCATATCACGCAATCTGCATCCATTTCCATCTCTTGAATCAACAATGCCGCTTCTCTTAGAAACCCGGCTCGACCGAGCAAATCAACCATACATCCAAAGTGCTCAACATGAGGCTTGTACTTAAAGTCCATTTTCATGTCATTAAATAATTTTCTTCCCTCTTGAACCAATCCACCGTGACTGCAACCTAAGAGAACTGCTAAAAACGTTATTTTGTTTGGGAGAACACCTGAACTCTGCATAGAAGAAAACATTTTGATGGCTCGTTTAGAGCAACCATGAACTGCAAACCCTGAAATCATGGAGGTCCATGTATAAACATCCTTGTCAAGCACGCCATTGAAGATATTCTCTGCCATCTCAAGGTTCCCGCTTTTTGCGTACATGTCTATAAGAGCATTAGAAAGTGTGACATCGAAGCTTGCATCAAGCTTAGAAACATGCGCATGGATTGCTCGACCGAGATCCAATGCCCCAACATCAGCACAAGCTGATAAAACACCGACAATTGTGATAGTTGAAAGCTTGTGACCCTCTGAATTCATCACCCGGAAGAGTTTCAGAGCTTTTATTGGTTGCTTCTGCTGCACATGAGCAGTGATCATAACTGTCCAAGAAACTGTATCTCGTTTAGGCATTGTGTCGAACAGCTTACATGCAGAGCTCAAGCCACTGCATTTGGCATACCCGTTTAGCATGCTGCTCCAAGAGACTGCATCTCTCGTAATCATGCAAGTAAAAACAGCTTCCGCCAAGCAAATCTTGCCCGTTTTTGAATAAAAGTCGATCAGGGCGTTGCCTACGACGCACTCAGAGGCCAATCCATGGCGATAACTCAAAGTATGGAGCTTTTTTCCGAGCTCAAGATGAACGAGCCGGGTGGATGCAGAGAGGGCTCCAACAATAGCAAATCCATCAGGCGGGAGGCCTGATGAGATGATATTAGAGAAGACGGAGAGAGCTCTATGGGGTTGATTACATTGCAAGTGGAGAGAGATGAGGCTGGTGAGGGAGACGATGTCCGGTTTGAGAATTTCATCGAACAACTTGTACGCATCCACCGTGTGGCCAAGACGCGCATAAGTGTTGAGGATTTGGCAGGTTATTGGCTGGCGGTAGGGATGAAATGCTTGAAAAATGGCTTGAGCGTGTAGCTGCTGGACGTGTTTAGGGTTTGTACATTTCTTGATCAAATGTTGGAAGTTTAGATAGTTCATTCACCCTCAACGTAGCTGCGAAGAAGCCTTGCTAATTTAATAAATAATTTTTTCTTATTTTTTTGAAATTATTTGAATTTAAAATATAAAATAAATATGTATTCCATAAAATATGAATTCAAAATATGATATATTAAATTATAAACATAACTACTAGCTTACAATATCATTCATAAAATTTCATATATTAATCTAAATTCTTGCACTATTATTTTCTAAACCTCTAGTAGCATTTAGTTGAAAAAAAATGTTTTTTTTTTTCTCAAATATTTTGTTAATTTTATTTTAATAACTTTAAATTTGGATAAATATCTTAAATAAAGAAAACAATTCAATTTTCTATACTTTTTTTTTGCTAGGAATTTAAATATATAATTATTTTTAGGGTTTGAATATTAAATTATTTTGTTTATTTTTTATCACTTAAATTTTTAAATAATATTAAAATATTATATGATATTTTATTTTTATCATTGCATCTCAATTACCTTAAAAATCAATCCTAAAGTGGATTAGGATCCTACTTACATCAAATTACCTACCATTAGTCCAATAATAACATAGGATTATTACATTCATAGACTAACCTTTTCTTTTCTTAGATTTAATTATCTTAAATTCCATCCAATGTAACATTCAAATCCCAAGATTATATATACATATATATTATAATCTAATTGTTAAACATATAAATCAATCCCAAATATGTATAAACTATCTTAATAATGAAAGAATTGCTAAAATAGGAATTAAAAAATCTCACAAGTACGATCTAATGAATACAAATGAAACACCAAATAAGAATGTATTATAATAAATATTAAATAGCTTTTATTGCGGATGATTTAGGTCTCTGAGTCAATTTTAAATACAAATTGAAAAGGTATGTGAGTATCAATATTTACCTTAATTGTAAATTTTAATTCCTTGAAATTAAACTATCATTATAATACTTTTTTAAGATTTTACCTTATTAATATAATATCACACTTATTGATATATTATCACGTAGTAGTTGTCACTTTTACGCAATTTTTATTATGTTTTATATGAAACTACTATGGGTTCCATATGGTGGATTTAATGAATCTATACAGATATATGTGACATGGATTAGATATCAATATAGTGAATATAAGAATGTCATGTCATGCTTACAAAGGAGTTAGTATAGATTTGTGATAATATAATTAGAGATCAAATGTTAAATAAATATGCTTGAATAGGCCTCATGTAATGCCCCTTCTTAGGCATAATTAAATTTATCATTGATATATAAATTGTGTTTATTTCTTGATATATGATATAAAATTTGCTATGATAGAAATACATATGAAATTACTTTATGACATGTAACAACCTGTGATTATTATCTAACTATTAACAGCTTAATTAGTCTAAATATCTTTACATTTGCTTTAGGTAGTTTTAAGATTGAATCCCAAAATTTTGGGGCAGATTGGAAGTCATTTGATTAAGAGGAATATTTTGATCATTTTAGATGAATAGAAAAATGAGAATTATTTTAACCTCTAATCGAAAATTTGATTTTATTTTTGAATTCCTCACATTCAAAATAGCTAATAGTGAAATTTTAGAAATTTGTAATGCTCATTAAGTTAGCATATTTTGATTTATACAATTGATATTAGTTATTAATAAATATAATTTATAATTCTTTTATTTTTCTTTTTAAACGAATGTATCGTTGCACTTGCACCGTCCAATCTGCCTTGGGGTTAAATCGAACGGTAGGGAAATCGCCCGTAATTCATATCGGGCGACTGAGATCGAACCTGCATCTCTTTGCTGCTCCCGATTAAATCAGGGCCATTCGAAGGATTGTATGCCAGGATTCAACCCGAGTCATCTCCTCAGAGCCCGACCGTGTGAAGCACCACGACACTTGGAATAGATCCCCAAAGCTATTGTTCCACCTTCTCAAAACATATGCAAACCCCTCTGTTACGATGTTTGGATCAATCGCTTGCATTGGAGATAGATCCTATCAGTGTGCAAGACTCGATGAAACGATGGCCAACGGACCCATGTACTCTCCCTTGCCTGAGCTTCTCAATAACCAACCCCACTATTAGCATTTCGTTATTCAACTCCTTACTATTGTCGACCTATTTTCAATTCAATTCAACCGAGTGAGCTCAATTGAACCACAATAGGGTCAAACATGTACAGTAATGCATAGTGCATGCCCGACCCTCCACAACCCTAACCGGCGAACTACAATTCCTCCATCACTTCCAACATGTTCCTTGGGCCGATCTTGACCTAAGGGGTTCATTAGAACCTCAATTGGGTTCAGTAGTTAGCCGTGGAGTCAGCTCTGCTCCTCCACAATAAACCTAGAATAAACCCACTGTTGATTAGGGATTGGACGGTTTATGTGACTTCACTTAGGGTTTTTGCATGCATCGGAAAGAACTCGGCGTAGGGAATAATTTGACACTTTACTGGATAGCTACATGCATATGTGTGTTGAGTATTTTGAAGCCCTAAATCTTCTCTTTTCATTCCAGCGCTCGGGTAAGAGAACAACAGTGCTGGGCAGGTCAACTGTAGCCCATGCGACAGTGCTCCTTGCTCCTTAACCTGATGAACGCTTTGGACCAAACTGTGTCTTGCAGGGAAACATTGTGTGCATTAGTACTCATACTAGTATTTACTTGATTTGTTAGTTTCTTTTATTTCAAGTATTTCCTTTATAATGCATTGTGCTCTTTTACTAGTGCTTACTAAATGTGATATCATCCAACTAAGAAATTACTTAGACACCCTAAAATGTGCTTAAACTTATGTAAGTCTAACAACTCATTTCTTTTTAATGGTTGTGCCTTTTTATATTAAAAAATAACTACAGTAGACCAAGAGACTAGAGTCGAGCTAATAGGTGAATCTGGAGTGGAGCTAGAGTATCCGAAGCAAACTTGAAGATTTTATTAGTTGTTATATTTATTTTTGTAATATAAGGATGAGTTGTTTTTTAATTATTGATATATTGTAATACTTAGTAAATTTGATATTTTATTTATTTTAATACGAGACAAATGCTTTTCATTTATTTTATCTAGATAAATGTGTTGGTAATGTATGTCACTCTGTGTGGGAAATGCATCTATACTTACTATATTTTAGGTATTTTGCTTATAGTAGTGCTTAATATTAGGTTAAGATATGCTAATCTAGTATTAGTCACTACTATAATGTAACAACCCTAAGTTATTATCCTAGCTAATCTAGGACAAAGTAAGCTTTAATTTTTATTCCATTAAACTCAACTAGCCCTTAGAACCCAACCCTAAAAATTTGGGGTCAATCGGAAGCTCAATGGGTTAATTGGCTATTTTTGCCAATTTTAGGATCTATAAAATTAGCTAAATTTAATTGATCTCTAAATTAAAATTTAATTTCATTTTTGAATTTCTCACCCTCAAATTTTTATACGTTAAGAATTTATAGAAGAGAGAGAACGAAGAGAAAGCCAAATTGTTCTCATTTGACTAATGGAAGAGAGAGAAAGAGGAGAGAGAAAATGAATTTATTTTTTATTAGTACCCCTCTCCCTCCCCCTAATTCTCTCATTCTCCTCTCATCTCCCCTCCCCTCCCCCACTCCCCTCTCATCTCCTCTCACCCTCAACTTCCCCCTCTTCTTCCTCGGCCACTACTGTAATAACTCTAGTATTGTTACCCATCAATTAGTGACTTAATTGACTCTAATTCTTTTCCATTAGTCTTATAATAGTCTTAGGAGTCTCCATTTTAATTTTCGTGCGATTTGGATATCGTTTGACAATTTTTAATATTTCCTGGTTTTCTAATAATCTTGAGAATGCCTAATTTATTTAGACCTCAGAATAAAAAATGGAGTCCACTATTAGACTCACCACACCCAAATTAGCTAGGGGTGGTATTTTGGAAACATTTGAAAGTCGTCGAATTTTTCCCAAATATTTTAATAATATTTAAATACCTAGAAAATTAAGATAATTAAATTGACCTTCGATCAAAAATATGACTTTATTTTTGAGTTCACCACACCTCAATTAGATAAGAGTGAATTTTTGGGATTTTTCAGAGTACGTTTGATCATTTTATTTTGAGTAATAAATTGTGTTTAACTAATTAATTAAATAATGTAATTAAAATAAATAATATATTTAATTAATAAATTAATTAAGCGAATATATTTTTGAACCACGAAAATCCCGTGTGGTACTCCTAACACGGGACAACGGTTCCGCCAAATCCCAGTCGTTGTGTCTTCTTTTAATTAAATCAAACAGCCGAGATTAAATCATGATTTGGCTTGCGATCAACCGTTGGATCGTTGGCTCGAATGGATGATCGGGATTGTCTCATGTGCATCTTCCTCCTCTTATGACCAGCCTGGATAACCACACAGTGGTCATGGACGGAGCAAAGGGTACGATCGCCTTCCAGCTAGGTTGTCGAGCCCTTAATCCTAGCGATCTCTCTTCTACCCCCATTTTCTTTGGTTCCTTCTATTAGTGCTGAGAGCTTGCAAGGCTGTGGAGGTGTGAAGGGAGAAGATAAGGCGAGTTAAGCCTGAGTGTGATCTATCCCTCTTCCAGCTTCATGGATTCATGTATACTCCAAGTTCTCCTCTGTCGATCCTACATTTGCATTCTAAAGTTCGATTTAATGGTTTTGAATGCTGTTTTTTGTTTAATGATTCATGTTAAGTTAATTGGAATGCAATCAAATTTGATCGATCGGCTGAGCTTGCACTGTTATTATGTTTGATGATTCATATTAAGTTAAACGGAATGCAATCAAATTTAACTGATTGACTGGACTTGCGTTGGATTCCTTTAAGCCGTCTAGGGCATCACTTAAATCATTTGCTAGTGAACCTTAGGTAATGAAATTAGGTCCCCTAGATAGATCTTGATGAGACCTATATGTTGTATATGGATCTCGCCTTGAACCCTAAAGGATCGACTGCAAATAGAAGCCCTAATTATTTGGCTCTTCTGTTTTTCGTGATTCAGCTTAGGACAAAGCGGCTCGGCTCAATCTGTGGCGGCCCTGCCCCACCGTGGTCCTGTTAACCCTTAAGTTAACATGATTACGGTGGAGGGGTCACCAGATGACAAGGTCCCCACTTAGAATTAAATTAGACACATGTTCTAATCCAACTTAAATAAGGACTTTGCTATTTACCCCAGAATTTATCACTAAATGATCATACAAGAACTCAGAGTGCGGAAGCATAAAATATAACATCCATCCAATACAGTATAAATACAACAATACAGAATAAGTAAAGTACTGAAAGAGAAATATAAACCTGTATTATTACAATATTTAAAAAGTTTAAAAGAACTGAAAGGAAACTCTCAATCTCACTGGAAGAAAGAAAATTAAAACTACAGATCTTCAGGAATGGGCTCCTCCTCCAATGGCAAGCTCTCCACTGGATCTACTGCTCCAACAAACTCAGAACCTACCATTATCAGTTTCATAATGGTAGGGCCCCAACCAACAAAAGAAAAACTGGTTAGACAATATGTCTAAGTATATTTTAGGGCAAATAATTTTATTAAGTTAAATAGATATCACCATGAAAACAGAACTGAGCAAAATAGGTGCAGAAAAGCGTACAAAAGAACAGTATAAAGTTATAAACAAACAGTTTATAACTAAAGCAACTAGGAAGTAATACATACCTCCTCCAAGCAACTGCAACAAAGACAGGTAAGCAACAGACTAAACAAAATTATAAGAAAAGGTACAACCTAAACATGCTTATGATCAAACAAAATATGCTAGGTGACATACATAACAGTATGAAACTAATATCCTATGTGAGCATATGAAAACAGTAAGTAAAACTAACATCCTATATAAAAACAAGTGTAGGAAAACTGTAACTAAAATAGTGCTGAGATGCAGAATATGCAAGTAAAATAGTAACTGTAAATTGAAACTACAGTGACTATATGAATCACCTGAACTGAACACGAACTCAGCAAATCTTAGCCTGATGAGCTAAGAAACTCTGAACTGAACATTACTGAAAACTCTTAGCCTGTCGAGCTAAGACAGAACTGAATGTAAGTGTACTTGAATTAGTATATCCATATCAGAATCCTTACTCTATAGTCAGTAGGGCGAGAGTCTATCCATCCTATCACTCGGACTAGGCATGGCCAATAGACTGTCAGACATTAAACCCTCGAAAGGTTGCCGACCCCGAACGAGTTGATCGAAGAGGTATACTAATCAAGCTACACCTTACCAAAATTACTCTCAACTAGTATTCACCATGTCCAATCCTGATTAAAGAGCGCAAAATCTATTTCTCGCCATCCTGGGAATTATTTCAACCAGATATGGATAGACTTACCGACAGTAACAAACCAGTGTGCTATGCCGAACTCGAGGATTGGAGAGTTATACTAATTAAGCCACAACTTTATGAAAGACTGAAAACATCAATCAATCATGAATGATATGTATGCAATTCAAAATTAACATGAGATATTTATCAAATATCCTATGTTCAATATATGTGTACGAGGTAAGGGGCTCAAAACAAGGTATGCAAAGCATCAATTCAAGGTGAGCAAGAGACTCTATCTAAAACACAGGTGATATCTGTTGTTATCTACTTTATTCGTTCTATCTACTCTAAGTTGCATAAGTTTCAAAATTATCAATTCTTACACATTCTGTAACTTAGAATCACAAATCCTATTAGTTGAATGTAATTAGGACTGGCCAAGTCCTAATTATAACTGAATCAAAAGATGACTATTTAGTTAAAATGAATAAATCATCGACCTAATTTTGTATTTTAATTCATCCCAACCTCATCTTGATTAACCAAATCAAGATGAAAAGATTAAGAATTAAACTCCAGATGATGGGGTCTAATCACTTAATCTAAAGGTATAATCTAAGGATCTAAGTTTAGAACCCAAATCTCACAGATTAAGTTAAGGCAAGTCCTAATGATAAATCAATTCATTAAGATAGATTCTCTATTCCTAATTCTAGGGTTTAAAGATCAAATAATCATTTATTAAACTAAGAAAAATCTTTAAACTAGAAAACTCAAGGTTTCACTTGTTGAGTAACCCAATTTACTCAATAGATGAATTCTAACTTAAAATCTATTCCTAATATTAAGAATTAAAGCTCTTAATTACTAAGTGTATCTCTCAAGACACACATCCTAACTAATGTTATAAGACCTAAGGATGGGTCTAAGAAGGATTAAAGAATGAGAACACTCACTTAGGACTTAGGAATTTTCTTAAGAAGTAAATTTTGAGATTTTAATCAGAATCTATTTTAGACTTGAATTTGATTAATATCAGTTCTAAATCATTCTATTTACTGATTTTAGTGATTTGAAACTGAATTGAGGGCTTTTAAAGGCTAAACCCTAAATTTGAACAAAATTACCATTTTGCCCCTACTTAAGGGTTCAAAAGATCAAATTTTGATCTAAGGCTTTAATTCAAAAATTTTCTTTTGAAAAGTGTTTCTTACTGTCTAATGTAAGATTAGACAGCAACTAAATTAATTTTGAGTGATTATTAAGCTATATGAGATCATATTAGTGAATTTGACTCATAAGGGCAAATTAGTAATTTGACTAAGTAAAAGTTAAATTTTCTTTCAGATTATTGTTCTTTACTGTCTAAGCTTTTCATAGAATCTAAATTTGCTAAATTCTGATAAGTATTGGCCAAGTTATGGCCAATACAAGATCTAGGGTTTAAGGTTAATTAAGGGATTCTTAATTATAGGTCAAAAATCCTAACTTTGCCAATTAGTGTCCAAATTAAGCAAAATCAGTGGCTATGGTTTACAAACAGCCCACTGATCACAATGACATGTGGTAGGCTCAATTTGGACCTAATTTGACTAAGTTAAGACCTAATTAAAGTTTAGGATGATTAGTGAGTGATTAGTAAAATTAATCACTCAAACACTAATCCAACCTTATAGATTGATTCTAAATGGTTCTATGAGTCCTCTGAAACTTAGATCACTCAATTTGGATTATTAGATTTGCTAATAATCACTAATCAAGTTGTAGAGTAATTAGAGGTGATTAACAAATCTAACCATTGGATCCTAAATATTTTTATAGATTACAGTTAATTAGGTTTTTTTGATCTAAATGGATATTTGGATTATCCAATTTGGAGCTTAATTGACCAAGTTATGGTCAATTGAAGTTCTAAGTCTAATTAGGATAATTAGGATTAGGTCCTAAATGTGATTAGTCAAATACTAATCCCAACAGCAAAGTGAATACTATGAAATTAATCCTTAGGATTTTCTGATCACCTTAAGACCCATATTGGGTATGTTTGGATTAAGGGTTGAGGAGTTATGGCTAAATCAAGTTTTGTAACATTATTTAAACTTAATTAAACCCTAAATAATCACTTTATTAGATACAGATCCAAATGCAAAATTATTGGCATCAATAAATTTCTCATATTTTTCTGATCAATTTGATATATTCATTTGTATAATTTGGATGCATATTTTGCAAGATATTAATGTTTAAAGTTTTGTAATTAATTAGTTAATTAATTCTGTTTAATTATATTAATAATTCTGTTATTATTATTAATATAATTATCGTTATTAATTAAACGTTATTTGTATATAACGTTTTTATATATATATAAATCTGCAGGTACACGTGTCGGGCCCTTATTGGCTGAGATGAGGACAGCGGGCCCCACAGATTCAGAAGGCAGAAGAGCAGGCCACGGGTCATGGGTCATGGGTCATGGGCCGCTGCGACTGGCTGGCGTGCTGCGAGGCGGGCCCCACCGTGGCAGCCGAAATGCCACGGGCCACGGGTCATGGGCCGGGCCCGGGCCAACCCGAGTGGGTCGGCGGTATAGACCGGTTTAACCGGTCTGGAAACGAACCGGTGAAACCGGTTTAAGAATCGGCGGTCACGATCTTTTAGATCACGGAAATGGACGTTCCATATTAGTTTAAGCAATTTAACGGTTTGATTAATGATCAGGTTATCTTAACTTATTAAAATTAACATTAAATGTAATCTAAAAAAAATAAAATTATGCTAATCCTAATCAGATGGACATGATTAAGCCTTCGAATCGATGGATCGATTTCATCCGTCGATTCGTCTTCCGTCCCGTCGCCTTCGTTTGCGATTTTAGGGTTACGTGATTCGATCGATTGATCGAATCGAAGCATTGGATGCGTGAATAGCATAGAGGATTTGCAATAATGTACGAATGAAGACATAGGAAGAGTGGGAGGTACCTTGACGGAGTGGATGGGGAGAGCTCGAGGATTCGATTCCACAATTACTTGCCTTATTTACTGATTTGCTTTGTGTAAACGAGGAAAAGGGATCGATTGAGGGATTTAAAAGAGGTCCTAAGCGGTCAGGAGGGGTCTGAAATCGCCATCTGGAGCGGTGGTCGACTCCTGTCGGCACAGCAAAATGACGCGTGCTAAAGCCCTAGCACGCATCAGTCTCGCGGAGGAGACGATCTCCCCACCGTCTGATCTCCAGATCCGTCGATCAGACAGTTCAAATAAACCGTTAAGTCAAACGGTAACTTTAAAATAAACAGACGGCGTTAACTGTTTAACTAACGGCCGCCGTTAAGTTTAAATAATTAAATAATTATTTAAATTAAAATATACAGTTTTAATTAATAAATTTTAACCTATTAAATGCATCCCAAAAATTTCCAATAAATCACCCTTAGCTAATTGAAGGGTGAGGAATGCAACGGCGCACTCGGATTTTCATTTCGACGAGTATTTATTTATTTGATTATTTGGGATATTTAAATATTATTAAAATATTTGACGAAAATCCAACGACTTCCAAATGCCTCCAAAATTTCACCCCTAGCTAATTTGGGTGTTCTGAATGGAATGGCGAAGTCAGATTTTCAATTTGAGGTCTAAATAAAAAGTCAATTTCTAGGGTTTGGGATTTTTTTCAGAATTCTAGATTTGACTTTGTTGACTTCTGGTTTGACCTAAGTTTTAGAGATGAGTTCTAAATTACTTAATTAGTGACTTAGAACCTTAATTAAGACTTAGATTAGTCTTAATTGAGCAAGGTAATAACTTGGGTTGTTACAAACTCCCCCACTTAAGAATGATGTCGTACTCGACATCACTCAAGTGAGAAAAAGAAATTAAGCAGATATAAAGAAACGAATTGAAATAATATGGAGTTGAAGAATCACCTTGATTAAAAAGGTTTGGGTACTTTTGACGCATATCCACCTCTTTCTCCCAGGTGGCTTCATTACAAGACTGGTTCTTCCACTGAATCTTTATCATTGGAATAGATCGATTCCTTAATTTCTTCAGATCACAATCTAAGATTTTAATTGATTCTTCAGTGTAAGAAAGATCAGGTTGAATTTCAATTGCAAGATGTTCAATAAGATGAGAAGGATCTCGAAAACACTTCCTTAAAGATGAAATGTGAAATACATTATGAACAGCAGCGAAGTTTTCTAGTAGTTCTAATTTATAAGCTGCTGAACCAATCTTCTGTAAAATTTTGAAAGGTCCAATATACCTTGGACTGAGCTTTCCAGAAACTCCAAAACGATAGATTCCTTTCATCGGGCTCACTTTTAAGTACACAAAATCTCCTTCGCTGAATTGTAGAGGACAATGACGATTATCATGATATTTACTTTGCCTGTCTTGAGCTGTTCTAATTCTTTGCTGAATGAGTTTAACTTTCTTATTTGTTTCTTCCACTAGCTCAAATCCATATAATTGAGTATCTCTTGACTCAGACCATGCTAGTGGGGATGAACATTTTCTTCCATATAGGGCTTCATATGGTGCCATCTTAATACTTGACTGAAAACTGTTGTTGTATGCAAATTCCACTAAAGGAATATGCTCTTCCCAGGATCCAAAAAAATCCAACATACATAAACGTAGGAGATCTTCTAAGACTTGATTTACTCGTTCTATTTGGCCATCTGTTTGGGGATGGAATGCTGTACTCATGGCCAAAGTTGTGCCTAAATTTTGATGGACATCTTGCCAAAATTTAGAAGTAAAACGACTGTCTCTATCGGATACAATTGTTTTAGGAATTCCGTGCAATCTGACTATTTCCTTAATATATAGTTTAGCCAATTTCTCCACTGAGTCAGTTTGACGGATTGGAATAAAATGAGCAAATTTTGTAAGGCGATCTACTATAACCCATATTGAATCAGCTCCAGATCTAGCACGGGGCAAACCCATGACAAAATCCATGGATATATCAGTCCATTTCCATTCTGGGATTTTTAGTGGGTGCAAAAAGCCACCAGGCTTTTGATGCTCTGCTTTTATTAAGCAATAAGTGTGGCATTTTGCAACAAATTCTGCAATATTTTTCTTCATTCCTGGCCACCAGAATGATTGTTTTAGGTCTTGATACATCTTAGAATTCCCTGGATGAATTTGATATCCTGAATTGTGAATTTCAATCAAGATCTCTTTCTGCATGGACTTAGGAATCCAGAGACGATTATCCATGTAGATAGCACCTTTCTTAAACTACAATTCTGGTCGACGACTACTTTCTATTGCCACTTTAAGGTTTAAATATTCATCATCCTTGCTTTGAGAGATTGAAACATCTCTATGGAATGTGAGTTCTATATTATTCATGGATATCATGGTACTGACTGAATTTCCCTTAGTAAGAGAAATTTCTATTTTATGAAACTCATTCATCAATGAACTTTCTGAAATTAAGCTGTTAAGAACAGTGTGACGGCTTAACGCATCAGCTACCACATTAGCTTTTCCTGGATGGTATTGGATATCTAAGTCATAATCACTAATTAATTCCAGCTATCTTCTTTGCCTACAGTTCAATTCTCTCTGGGTAAAGATGTACTTCAGACTTTGGTGGTCTGTAAATATAGAGCATTGAACTCCGTACAAATAATGGCACCAGGTTTTTAATGCAAAAACTAATGCTGCCAATTCTAAATCATGTACAGCATAGTTCCTTTCATGGGTTTTAAGCTGGCGAGATGCGTATGCTATAACTTTGCCTTTTTGCATTAATACGCATCCTAACCCAATTCCAGATGCATCTGTATACACCTAATAATTGACTCCTTCTTTTGGAAGAACTAAAACTGGAGCAGAAGTTAATGTGTCCTTTATAGACTGAAATGCAGTTTCACATTCTTCTGACCAAACAAATGGAACTGCCTTCTGAGTTAATTTTGTAAGAGGTGCGGCAAGTTGGGAGAAGCCTTTAACAAACCTTCTGTAGTATTCGGCTAGACCCAGAAAACTTCGAATTTCAGTAACTGTCTTGGGCTGAACCCAATCCTGAATAGCACTAATCTTACTCTGGTCTACTTGGATTCCACGAGCATCAACCACATGTCCAAGAAATGACACAGAATCCAGCCAAAATTCACACATAGAGTATTTAGCATATAACTCATGCTCTCTAAGCTTCTCCAAAACCAATCTCAAGTGCTCTTCATGATCCTTTACTGTCTTAGAGTAAATTAAGATATCATCAATGAATACTATAACAAATTTATCTATATAAGGTTTCAGAACTCTCTGCATTAAGTCCATGAACAGAGATGGGGCATTAGTGAGACCAAATGACATTACAAGAAACTCGAAATGCCCATATCGCATTCTGAATGCTGTCTTCTCTACATCTGAGTCCTTTACCTTCACTTGATGATACCCTGACCTTAAATCAATTTTAGAGAACACTACAGCACCGGCAAGTTGATCGAACAGATCATCGATACGAGGAAGTGGGTATCTATTTTTAATAGTGACTTTATTTAGCTCCCTGTAGTCTATGCACATTCTCATAGACCCATCTTTCTTCTTTACAAATAATATCGGAGCTCCCCACGGGGACATACTTGGTTTAATAAACCCCTTATTTAGCAGTTCTTGTAATTGCTCATTTAACTCTTGCAGTTCTTTCGGGGGCATTCTATATGGTGCTTTTGATAGAGGTTGTGTCCCTGGAACTATATTTATTTCAAATTCTACTTCTCTGGTTGGTGGTAAACCAGGCAGATCTTCAGGGAAAACATCTTCAAAATCTCTAACAACTTTTATTTTAGAGATTGGGGTTACTTCTTTGTTACTACTCATCATCACCATCAGAATACAACTATAGCCTTTGCACACCATTTTCTCTACTTGAATTGCGTTAATCAAGGAGCTACTAGTGCTGAACTTCCCAATAAACATTGTTGAAGCTCCTGGAGTTTGCAGAACAACCTTCTTCTTTTGACAGTTAATAGTAGCATTATGCATACTAAGCCAATTCATGCCTAGTATGATATTGAAATTTACTATAGGTAGCATAATTAACTTGGCTTGGAAGGTATGGTTATTGATTGGTATTTGAATGTCACAGAATTTGTTTGCACTAAGTTGGGCTCCAGATGAAAGTCCAACACTCAAGATCTTCGCAAGTTTGTAACATGATAATCCTAATCTCTTAGCAAAATTTTCAGAGATAAATGAATGACTAGCCCCAGTATCAAACAATATACTGCAGGGCTCATCTTTAAAATATAGGGTGCCTAATAAAAATACAAATTTTAGGAAGTTCTAATTCAGTAATAAAAACAAAAATTGCGAATTGTACCTGAGACTACGTTATTATCTTCTGCTGCTTCTACAGGAGTGAGATTATACACTCTTGCCTTTCCAGCAGATCTGCTGTCAGATGTCTGGGCTATTGATTGATTTGGATTTGAAGGCTTTGTAGCATATTGAACCTTTGCAAGGGTTCGCTCTTGAGCAGGAGGTGGCATAAGAGTCCTTTGAGGCTCTCTAAAATTGATGGGAGTGGCACGGAATACTTTATTCGTACGATTCCGTTCAATAGTTACTCCATCAATCATTTTATTTGATCGACAGTCCCTATACGCATGACCTTGCCTTCCACAAGTAAAACATACTCTGCCAAAATGATAACATTTTCCATAAGGATGTGGCCTATTACAGGCGGCAATTTGGCTTGATGTTTCTGTAGTCTCCATCAGATATACCCTTCCTTGATTTGTTCGTTGCTGCTTGAAGTTCTGAGGGTATTTGTTCATATTGAAAGCCTTTCTCTTCATGTCCTTAACTGATTGATGATGCTCTACAACTCGTGTTGTTTCAACCAATTTCTCGAACTGGGTGTGTTGTAGAAGAATTACGTGATTTTTAATGGATTCTCGAAGTCCATTCTCAAATCTGAAACATCTATCTGCTTCAGTAGGAACCAAGTGAGGTGAAAATCGTATGAGCTTTCGAAATTTTGAAGTATATTCAGCTACTGTTCGATTTCCTTGGGTTAATTTCAATAATGATTCGCCAATGATGTTCTTAGTGGATGGTGGAATAAATGATTCCTTGAATGCTTGGACAAACCAGCTCCATTCTATTTCATCTAATTCGAATTCCTCAAAACATGTGTTCCTTTCTTGTTCCCACCAATATTCTGCCTCTCCTTGCAGAAGATGAGTAGCTAGTCTTACATATTGGTTGCTTGAACAACCAAGACTAGTGATGTTCTTCTCTATAGACTTCAGCCATGCCAAAGTATCCATCGGGGATTCAGATCCTTCAAAGGTAGGCGGTCTTAACCTTAGGAAACTGTGAAGTATCCCATCTGCAGACTGCCGATAGGTATTGAAAACTTGAGGAGCGGGAGATGCTGAAGAGGTGCTAGCATTAGTGGCAGGTATTACAGATACTAACTTTTGAATAGCCAGAGCCTGCTGATTTTGATTTTCTATCATTGCAGTAACCATATTTCTCAGAGAGGTTATTTCATCAATAGTATCAGAAGTGGCCACGGTATTGTTTGGAGCGTTGCTCACAGACGGTTGAGGGTTGAGGGTTGAGGGGAGTATTATTTAGAGAAGTAGCAGGATTCATTTTCCTGAAATCAAAATATGTATACTTAGCTTACTTAAAATGAAAATTAAATTCCTTATTTATTCATCATTAAACTTTTATTATAATAGTGACATATATCATACTTATTACATCATGAATTACATATTATTCCCACCCTATATACTTAGTGAAAAATGCTCTACGAAAGTCTTCATAAGTTACTTCATGATGCTCCTCTTGTGCTTTACGAAACAATTCTCCGTATGACATAATCCACCATTCTTTTACTTGCATACGTAGAAGACATAGCACCACTTCTAGTTTGATGTGACTAGGCCACTCCATAACACCAAATATATGGTCAACTCTCGTGAGCCATTCCCTTGCTAGTACTGGAAAGTCAAGGCCTCTATAGACACCTTCTTTCAGTAATTTATTTATTACTTGTGATCCTGGTTCTGATACTCCTTCAATCGTTCTTCCTTGCTTCTTACCTAATTTATGTTCATATTTTCAAATAGTCTCGAACTCCTTTAAGTAAGTCATGAATGCCATTCCTAGATGATCTTTTATTCCTACAATTATAAAATTCTACTTAGACTTGTTGAGCATATATATATATATATATACATAATTTGATATTTATCATCTTTTATAGTTATTTAAATTAACTTAACTTATTCTGAGTTATACTCATAATGTGATGGATGTCAATTCAAGTATTCATTTAGTGATCAAGTGGCAAAAGAACAGTTCATTAGGTAGAAAGGAATGCAAATTCTAATCTGACACCTTATGGAATTCTCTGATACCAACTGTGGCGGCCCTGCCCCGCCGTGGTCTTGTTAACCCTTAAGTTAACATGATTACGATGGAGGGGTCACCAAATGACAAGGTCCCCACTTAGAATTGAATTAGACATATGTTCTAATCCAACTTAAATAAGGACTTTGCCATTTATCCCAGAATTTATCACTAAATGATCATACAAGAACTCAGAGTGCAGAAGCATAAAACATAACATCCATCCAATACAGTATAAATACAACAATATAGAATAAGTAAAGCATTGAAAGAGAAATATAAACCTGTATTATTATAATATTTAAAAAGTTTAAAAGAACTGAAAGGAAACTCTCAATCTCACTGGAAGAAAGAAAACTAAAACTACAGATCTTCAGGAACGGGCTCCTCCTCCAATGGCAAGCTCTCCACTGGATCTACTGCTCCAACAAACTCAGAACCTACCATTATCAATTTCATAATGGTAGGGCCCCAACCAACAAAAGAAAAACTGGTTAGACAATATGTCTAAGTATATTTTAGGGCAAACAATTTTATTAAGTTAAATAGATATCACCATGAAAACAGAACTGAGCAAAATATGTACAGAAAAGCATACAAAAGAACAGTATAAAGTTATAAACAAACAGTTTATAACTAAAGCAACTAGGAAGTAATACATATATCCTCCAAGCAACTGCAACAAAGACAGGTAAGCAACAGACTAAACAAAATTATAAGAAAAGGTACAACCTAAACATGCTTATGATCAAACAAAATATGCTAGGTGACATACATAATAGTATGAAACTGAAAATAACTAATATCCTATGTGAGCATATGAAAACAGTAAGTAAAACTAACATCCTATATAAAAACAAGTGTAGGAAAACTGTAACTAAAATAGTGCTGAGATGCAGAATATGCAAGTAAAATAGTAACTGTAAACTGAAACTACAGTGACTATATAAATCACCTGAACTGAACACGAACTCAGCAAATCTTAGCCTGATGAGCTAAGAAACTCTGAACTGAACATTACTGAAAACTCTTAGCCTGATGAGCTAAGACAGAACTGAATGTAAGTGTACTTGAATTAGTATATCCATATCAGAATCCTTACTCTATAGTCAGTAGGGCGAGAGTCTATCCATCCTATCACTCGGACTAGGCATGGCCAATAGACTGTCAGACATTAAACCCTCGAAAGGTTGCCGACCCCGAACGAGTTGATTGAAGAGGTATACTAATCAAGCTACACCTTACCAAAATTCCTCTCAACTAGTATTCACCATGTCCAATCCTGATTAAAGAGCGCAAAATCTATTTCTCGCCATCCTGGGAATTATTTCAACCAGATATGGATAGACTTACCGACAGTAACAAACCAGTGTGCTATGCCGAACTCGAGGATTGGAGAGGTATACTAATTAAGCTACAACTTTATGAAAGATGGAAAACATCGATCAATCATGAATGATATGTATGCAATTCAAAATTAACATGAGATATTCATCAAATATCCTATGCTCAATATATGTGTACGAGGTAAGGGGTTCAAAACAATGTATGCAAAGCATCAATTCAAGGTGAGCAAGAGACTCTATCTAAAATACAAGTGATATCTGTTGTCATCTACTTTATTAGTTCTATCTACTCTAAGTTACATAAGTTTCAGAATCATCAATTCTTACACATTCTGTAACTTAGAATCATGAATCCTATTAGTTGAATGTAATTAGGACTGGCCAAATCCTAATTATAACTGAATCAAAAGACGACTATTTGGTTAAAATGAATAAATCATCGACCTAATTTTGTATTTTAATTCATCCCAACCTCATCTTGATTAGCCAAATCAAGATGAAAAGATTAAGAATTAGACTCCAGATGATGGGGTCTAATCACTTAATCTAAAGGTATAATCTAAGGATCTAAGTTTAGAACCCAAATCTCACAGATTAAGTTAAGGCAAGTCCTAATGATAAATCAATTTATTAGGATATATTCTCTATTCCTAATTCTAGGGTTTAAAGATCAAATAATCATTTATTAAACTAAGAAAAATCTTTAAACTAGAAAACTCAAGGTTTCACCTGTTGAGTAATCCAATTTACTCAATAGATGAATTCTAACTTATGATCTATTCATAATCTTAAGAATTAAAGCTCTTAATTACTAAGAGTATCTCTCAAAACACACATCCTAACTAATGTTATAAGACCTAAGGATGGGTCTAAGAATGATTAAAGAATGAGAACACTCACTTAGGACTTAGGAATTTTCTTAAGGAGCAAATTTTGAGATTTTAATCAGAATCTATTTTAAACTTGAATTTGATTAATATCAGTTCTAAATCATTCTATTTACTGATTTTAGTGATTTGAAACTGAATTTAGGGCTTTTAAAGGCTAAACCCTAAATTTGGACAAAATTACCATTTTGCCCCTACTTAAGGGTTCAAAAGATCAAATTTTGATCTAAGGCTTTAATTCTAAAATTTTCTATTGGAAAGTGTTTCTTACTGTCTAATGTAAGATTAAACAGCAACTAAATTAATTTTGAGTGATTATTAAGCTATATGAGATCATATTAGTGAATTTAACTCATAAGGGCAAATTAGTAATTTAACCAAGTGAAAGTTAAATTTTCTTTCAGATTATTGTTCTTTACTGTTTAAGCTTTTCATAGAATCTAAAATTGCTAAATTCTGATAAGTATTGGTCAAGTTATGGCCAATACAAGATCTAGGGTTTAATGTTAATTAAGGGATTCTTAATTATAGGTCAAAATCCTAACTTTGCTAATTAGTGTCCAAATTAAGCAAAATCAGTGGCTATGATTTACAAATAGCCCACTGATCACAATGACATGTGGTAGGCTCAATTTGGACCTAATTTGACTAAGTTAAGACCTAATTAGGGTTTATAGTGATTAGTGAGTGATTAGCAAAATTAATCACTCAAACACTAATCCAACCTTATAGATTGATTTTAAATGGTTCTATGAGTCCTCTGAAACTTAGATCACTCAATTTGGATTATTAGATTTGCTAATAATTACTAATTAAGTTGTATAGTAATTAGAGGTGATTAGCAAATATAACCGTTGGATCCTAAATACTTTTATAGATTACTGTTAATTAGGTTTTTCTGATCTAAATGGATATTTGGATTATCCAATTTGGAGTTTAATTGACCAAGTTATGGTCAATTGAAGTTCTAAGTCTAATTAGGGTAATTATGATTAGGTCCTAAATGTGATTAGTCAAATAAAAAATCCAAATAGCAAAGTGAATACTATGAAATTAATCCTTAGGATTTTCTGATCACCTTAAGACCCATATTGGGTATGTTTGGATTAAGGGTTGATGAGTTATGGCTAAATCAAGTTTTGTAACATTATTTAAACTTAATTAAACCCTAAATAATCACTTTATTAGATACAGGTCCAAATGCAAAATTATTGGCATCAATAAATTCCTCATATTTTTCTGATCAATTTGTTATATTCATTTGTATAATTTGGATGCATATTTTGCAAGATATTAATGTTTAAAGTTTTGTAATTAATTAGTTAATTAATTCTGTTTAATTATATTAATAATTATGTTATTATTATTAATATAGCTATTGTTATTAATTAAACGTTATTTATATATAACGTTTTTATATATATATAAATCTGCAGGTACACGTGTCGGGCCCTTATTGGCTGAGATGAGGACAGCGGGAACCAAGGATTCAGAAGGCAGAAGAGCAGGCCACGTGGCGCGCTGCGAGGCGGGCCCCACCGTGGCAGCCGAAACGCCACGGGCCACGGGTCACGGGCCGGGCCCAGGCCAACCCGAGTGGGTCGGCAGTATAGACCGGTTTAACCGGTCTGGAAACAAACCGGTGAAACCGGTTTAAGAATCGGCGGTCACGATCTTTTAGATCACGGAAATGGACGTTCCATATTAGTTTAAGCAATTTAATGGTTTGATTAATGATCAGGTTATCTTAACTTATTAAAATTAACATTAAATGTAATCTAAAAAAAATAAAATTATGCTAATCCTAATCATATGGACATGATTAAGCCTTCGAATCGACGGATCGATTTCATCCGTCGATTCGTCTTCCGTCCCGTCGCCTTCGTTTGCGATTTTAGGGTTACGTGATTCGATCGATTGATCGAATTGAAGCACTGGATGCGTGAATAACATAGAGGATTTGCAATAATGTACGAATGAAGACATAGGAAGAGTGGGAGGTACCTTGACGGAGTGGATGGGGAGAGCTCGAGGGTTCGATTCCACAATTACTTGCCTTATTTACTGATTTGCTTTGCGTAAACGAGGAAAAGGGATCAATTGAGGGATTTAAAAGAGGTCCTAAGCGGTCAGGAGGGGTCTGAAATCGCCATCTGGAGAGGTGGTCGACTCGTGTCGGCATGGCAAAATGACGCGTGCTAAAGCCCTAGCACGCGTCAGTCTCGCGGAGGAGACGATCTCCCCACCGTCTAATCTCCAGATCAGACGTTTCGAATAAACCGTTAAGTCAAACGGTAACTTTAAATTAAACAGACGGCGTTAACTGTTTAACTAACGGCCGCCGTTAAGTTTAAATAATTAAATAATTATTTAAATTAAAATATACAGTTTTAATTAATAAATTTTAACCTATTAAATGCATCTCAAAAATTTCCAATAAATCACCCTTAGCTAATTGAAGGGTGAGGAATGCAACGGCGCACTCGGATTTTTGTTTCGACGAGTATTTATTTATTTATTTGATTATTTGGGGTATTTAAATATTATTAAAATATTCGACAAAAATCCAACGACTTCTAAATGCCTCCAAAATTTCACCCCTAGCTAATTTGGGTGTTCTGAATGCAATGGCGAAGTCAGATTTTCAATCTGAGGTCTAAATAAAAAGTCAATTTCTAGGGTTTGAGATTTTTTTCAAAATTCTAGATTTGACTTTGTTGACTTCTGGTTTGACCTAGGTTTCAGAGATGAGTTCTAAATTACTTAATTAGTGACTTAGAACCTTAATTAAGACTTAGATTAGTCTTAATTGAGCAAGGTAATAACCTGGGTTGTTACACAATCCCTCTTTCAATGCTGAACCAGGTCGAACCGTCCCAGTTCATTTGCATTCCCTTAAATTCTGCGGCATTCTCAGGAAGCGACACGGGTCGTCTCCAATGAGCGACACGTGTCTGCGTTGAGTTCAGTGCCGCCGTTTCTTTCAATTGTTTCTGCGCCGAAGGTTTTTGCGCTGATTTGATCATTAACTGATCATTATTAATTATGTAATGATAAATTAAATGCTAAGTTTTATTTTAATCATAACTATAATTATACTTATCCAAATAGCACAAAATTATATACCATTTTGATCACAAAAATGAGTATAATAATAATATGAAATTTAATTTCAGTTTTAGCAATTATCTTAATGGGTCAATATTTAGGATTAATTAATTAATTACAAATTAATTTCATCATTTTATGTGACCTAATTTGATAATTTAATATCCTAATTAAGTGATCAAATAGTCCATTTCACTCACAAAAATGTGAGAAATAATAATATGAAATAAAATTCAACATTTGAACCCTAATTTTCTTAATCACTTTTTAACCTAATTAGGAGTTATTAAAACCCTATTTTTTTCAAAGTTGTCCAAAATTGACATATATAGTGTCATTTTTTTCTTTATGAAATAAGGATTTCATTGATATATAAATCATTTCTATTAGATAACAATTTAGGATTTTAGGTTTTTAACTCTTACTTAATGTTATTGTGATTATTCCATATTTTTAGATATCATGTTTTAGGTCTTATAAAGTCCTAGGATAGCTAACATGTCACATGTATTATCTCCCTTACTAATTAGATAATATTTTATGAGCTTAGTTCTCAATTTTCTTTTAATGTGAATTAATTGCTAAGTGCTTAATTCACCTTTTAACCCTAAGGTAGAAATCTTAGGATTGATTTGCAATTGATCTATAGTTGAATCATAAGTCTATTAGTTATACCCATTAAGAATGGATAGTCTTAATGCATTAGTAATTATAGAATTATGAATCAATTGGATCTAGCTTTAGTGATTAGATTAGGATTTAATTTATTCTTCCTAATCTCTAAAGCCTTTTGTTAATTATTTTAAGATGTAGTAATAGGAATCCCTAACTTACTTATATTAGATTAGGAATCCTATTGAATTCCTTAAACATCAATTAATAGTAAACTTAGAACTTATAATTCTTAAGTCTAGTAAGTACTTATCCTAAACCTTGCAATTACTTATGACTTAGCTAGATTAATATTTGTTTGATTAGAAAATTCAAAACATAACCTAGCTAGCGAACCCTAATGAAAATTAGTATATTTATTTGAGTTCCAAATTTCTTAAGTTAGATAATTTCTTATCTCAATCTCTACCTACTAGGTACTTAAACCTTGATTTAATTATTGTAATTAGATCTTATAATTTAGGATGAGATTAAGAGCTAATTTCTAATAACAACAATTATACTTATAAATTATTTTGGCATATCATATTAATGAATTGAATCTATTACTTTCAAAAATCCCAACTACTACTATATTACAATTTTCTTGAGATCAATATCTCGAAATTAATTAGGAGTTCAATTAGCTCCAATTATTAAGTAGATCATTAAAATTAGATAACTTTGGATATCACTTAGTCACAATGATTGAATTTTTTTGAACGCTTACTTAGCTTTGAGCCTTATTCATTGAATCATTCATATATTATACTATGCATAAATAAAACTTTCACATTAAATTACTTGGGATTTCATATGGTGGATCAGTCAAGGGCAGACTGAATAAGGAGTGATAAGGAGACATTGTATTCTCAGATGGTGAATGTTTGACCCTGATTTTCTTAGTTGTTAAACAAACATGTTTAACTTCTTATTTCATTTTAAATATACTCACAAAATAAGCACAGATTAAAATAACTTTAATTAATAAACATATGAGATCTTCAATCTTATAAATTGTTAAGATTAATTATAGCTTTTAGTTATGTTACTTTGTATAGTCCTAGGCTATGTGTATCTTAGATTAAAAGTCTAAGATTTTCTTTCAATTTCTTTATTATGCATTTTTTATGATTTAGAACTATACTTTACTTGTTTACAATTCATTTAGATTACAGTGAATGTTGTATAATTTTACTTAAATGCCTTACTATTTATTTTCCTTAGCATAAGTTCATTTGAATATATACATGCTTTATTTCATGTACTTTATATGCACATTCATTTATTTCTAGCCTATTTATGATGCTTTTACCCTTGTTCTATTTGCAAGCTAGAATGTATATTAAGTGAGTCTTCTAACTCACTTATTTTCCTTACTTACTTTTTCTTACTTGTATGCTTACCATATTGTACCCATGTTTGTACTTACTTTGTAACTAGAACTGTGATATTCAATTATAACAATAATATGTTTAGCCAATCTTAAAATGTACTTAGACTATTTAGTCCAACCAGATTTTCTATTGCTTGGCTTTGCCTTATCATATTTAAATGCCAAAATATGATAGATCAGGTGCACTTGAAGGCTAGTGGAGCTGGACCAAGTGCTAAAATTTAAACTGCTTTCTCTTATTAAAATTTTAAATTATAGCTTATTAAGAACTTCAAGTGAGCTATCAAATTTTCTTCTTTCTTAAATTTACTATTGGTTTGTAATAATGTTATTTACTTTAATTTTACTACACTTGTTAGAGCTTAGAATATAATTAAATGCTTGTGATAAATGAATAGATGAATGTACTGAATGGATGAATGCATTGAATGGATGAATGGTTATAAATGTAAAATTTACATGTTAATTAAGTCTTTCATTGCATACTTACTTAGAATGATAAATGGAATTCATTGTATATTTATTTGTTTATAGAATTGGAATCTAATTTCTTATTGAAGTAATAGTCCTTGCATATTTTCATGTGAGCAGTGAATGTTATGATTAAGTAAACCTTAGGGTAGATAATTTTTACATATGTGATTTTCTCCCTTTAAACTTTTAGAATTGTGAATGAGCAATCCTATGAAATAGATTGAACTCTATTTTAGAATTATAAATGAGCAATCCTATAAAAGGGATTGAACTCTATTGTAGAATTATAAATGAGCAATCCTATAAAAAAGATCGAACTCTATATTAGAATTAGAGTAAAAGTGGGTTGAATGCATGTTAGTTTAGGTTGTCTTTTCTTTCAAAATTTAGCTCCCATTGGAATGGGAGTTTTGCATGTGAACTTGCAGGTGTTTCCTTAACCATTTATAAAGGAAACTACCAAAATTTTTAAGAAATTTTAGACTTAAAATTTTAATGAAAAAATGTACATTTAGAATTTCATGTTTAAGGTTGCAAGTAATTATGTCAATTGTAATCTACTTCACTCCCATTTGTAAAGTCCATGTATTGTATCTTTACATTTAATCTTCTAAATACCATTCATAATTTCTCTTCCATCTTAACTTAAGACCCTCTTCTAAATCCTTGGCCAAACACAATATTTAATGATTTGTATTAGTTTTCTTCTAATCTAGTATTAGGTATTGTGGTGACGTATCGATGTTGAGTTAAGTGATTCTCAATATTGGGGTCGTCACAACTACTGATTCCTAATTTGCCTTTGAGTTTGCTATAATATGGAAGCCTCATTTGCCTCGGTTTTGATAATTATATTTCCTAATTTGCTATAATTATCCTAAAACTTGATTAGCTCATAATTTGATCAAATGGAATCCAAATTGGGTATAGTCCCAATCATTGCACTCAATATGTTATAGGGAAGTATAGCCTCTGAGTTTGTTGAATTTGGACATCATTTGAGAAATTTATGTTTTTGAACCTTTTCTAAAACCCATTAATTATATTTTTGAACCCCAAACTTATTTTGGCTATAACATGACCAATAAATATCAGAATTAAATAATTTTAGATAGTAAACAATAAAAGTATAACTGAATTTTCAGACTTCACTAGGTAAACATATCAAATTACCCTTGTGAGCTAAAAACTTAAAATTGAGCTCATAAGGCTTAATCCTTGTCCAAATTTGATGGACTTACTATCTATATTCACATTAGACAATAAGTAATCATTTGGCACCAATAAAATTCAATTTAGAACCCTAAATCAAAAAGTAGCATTTTAGACCCTTAAGTAGGCGCAAAATGATCATTTTGCCCAAATTTAAGGTTAAGTACCATTAAATCTTAGAATCTTAATTTAATCACTAAAATTAGAAATATAATTGATTTGGAATAAACATAGGACCTTTTAGACTCATAAATTGGATATTTCAAGGAAAACCCTAAAATCCATTTAGAATTTCTTAAGTTATTTAAATGGCTCCTCAAGGTAAACTTAACTCACCTTATACTCTCCATAAGTTAACTAGATCAGAGAATAAAGATAATTAAGATTAATTAACATCAATGCTTAAGTTATTCATTCTAAATCCTAAGTCATTCATTAGAAATTTTCCTTAGGATTTTCCTTTAACCTTAGAATCTCTTCCTTAGGAATTTGAGATAAAGATTCAGGTTAGAGTTCATTCATTAAGTAAATGGGCTACTCAATGGATGAAATCTTAGTTTTAATAATTTATATATTTCATCTTTTAGTACGATTATTTTGTATTAAAACTTGTCGTAGTCTAGAGATCCATCTTATTAAGCGTGACTTTGCTTAATATGATAGCCTAACTTATAGTATTGAGAGAATTTGGGATTTCCAACCTTAGCCTTTAGGATCACCTTTGGATTAAGTGATTAAACTATAATATTAGAGTTTAATTCTTGATCTCTCAATCTTGATTTATCTTAATCAAGATTATTTTGGATCATCTAAATTCATTAATTAGGACGCATTGATTAATTATTTAACTTATAAGTGTCATTGATTGAATTCTATTAGGATCTGATCAGTTATAATTGCTTTTAATCGTATAAGACCGTGAATCTAAGTTTATACTTGATAGTATGGTGTTGGAGATCCTGAACTTGTATAAACTTAGAATAATTCTTATGGATAAATTAGACAACAACAGATATCATCGTATTTAGTAGAGTCTCTTGCTTACTATTGAACTTTGTGCTTTGTATTCATTGTATTTTGAGCCTTTTTACATTGAACATGTCATATAAAATAATTTGATGCATGAAATGAAAACATTAAAAATTAGGATAATACTTGCATTGGGTTCATGTTATGGACGGGAGATTGTGCATACACATTACTGTCAATGGACAGGCGGTAAGGAGAAATAAGGATACCTAACACGTACTCATTGGAGAGAGTTGTGTCTAGATTCGGGAACCCACCTTAATTTTGCTGACGTGCTTGATTCATCAGCTACTTCTGAACATATCCACTGGATAAACTAAAATAACTAAAACCTACTGCATATGTATTTTCTGCCTCTAGGTGGAGCCGTCGAGGATTTTAGGGAAGAAGACTAGTATTGGGCTAGTCGGACGGACCCGCCTGTTCCAAAACTCTAGGCCACGTGTGCCGGCCCGCGTGCGAGCCCTTTCATTTGAGTGTGTGCAGGAAGGCGCCGCGTGCGCGCGCGAATGATCCATACAGTAGGATAATTTAATTATGTTAAAATTTAACATTACTAAATTAATTCCATTTTAATTAATTAAATAACTTTGAAAATACATCCAAAATTAAATTATCAATATTCTAAGTACTAAGAAAAATTTTGAGTATTAAATATGAAGGATATAAAAGAATAATTGATTAGGTGAATTCAGAGAGAATTGAGTTCAAATCTCAATATATTTTTGAAGATCACAAATTTGTAGCTAGATTTTTTCTTTTACTTAATTGATTTAGCATATTGAAGAGTGTGTGTGTATGTGTATTTTTAAGTTAATTTAGAAAATAAATTGTAGTATATCGGGTAAGAATGAATAAAAAAGCATTATTCAATTAAAAACAAGTAAACAAAACAGTTTTCATCCACAACAAATCAATACAAAACAAGAATAATAACAAAAAAATTATAGCATAATCTAAAGAGCGACATTAAAGAAGACGACGACGACGATTCAGCGCTTCAACCTAAACTTACAATTACTAGTCTTAATGCTGATAGAATTGCCGGCAGTCAAGCTATTGACGACGAGATCGCAGCTCACCTTCGGCTTCACCTTACAGAGCTTCAGCCGGCCGAGCTTCACCTTGACCGGCACGATTCCGTTAAATCTCAACGGAACGCTTCCCGTCTGCTGCTGCTGCTGCAGCGCGGACATGAGCTGGCTGCCGATCTGCGCCTGGCCGTCAAGAACGGCCGTCACCGTCGTCCGGTTCCGATGGCCCTGATAGAAGACCGGAAAGGTCCCCCAGCAGAGCCGCGCGTCCTCGTACCACACGCTCAGATCGCTGCCGGCCAGGTAATAGATCCCGATCTTTTTGTTCGGATTCTCCGCGGTGACGGTAAGGTCGAAGCTGGCCCGGGCGGTGAAGCTGGGGTCGATGGAGAAGTCGGTGATCCGGAGGCGGTCCACGGAGTAGGAAGGCAGTTTGGGGCGGAAGACGAGGTAGAGGATACCGGCGGTGGCGGCGACCGCGACGATGAGGATGAGGAGGGTGATGAGGGAGCAGCAGAGGCAGCGGCAGCAGAAGCCGCCGCGTTTTCTGGGAGGGCGCGTTTGGGAAAAGGGAATGGTGCGGTTCGGTGGGGGCGGGCTGAACCGGTCGGAGCGGCTGGCGGAGGAAGGGAAGAGCGGGGCGGTGGGTTTTTCACCGGCTGCAGCGGTTTCGAGGTCGACGGGATGGACTTTTTGGTAATGCTCTGCCATTGCTGGATATTGTATTTGCTGGGATTTTAGGAAGGTGAAACTCTGAAGGGGGTTTCTTGCTTGGTTTATATGAAGAAGCCTGGAAGCGCTACGTGTTGACTTTGACTACGGAGTTACAGATGTGGAGTGGGTGAAGATCTCACACGTAAAAATGAGAAATGCTCAGCTTACGTTAAAAAAAAATTTCAAATAAGATTTTAATACAAATTTTAAAAATAATATTTATATTATTTTAATATAAATATAAAATAATTTTAAAATTTTATTAAATAAATTTTTTTTGAATATCACATAACAAATTTAAATATTCTGATTAGATACATTATTTTGAATGCTAAGCTGAATTTACGCGCAAATTATTATTATTTTTATTTAAAATATTTATTCTTACTGAGTTGTATGTTTCATAAGATAAAAAATTTATTTAATATTTTTAGAAAAATAAATAAGAGATTTATAGGCTGAATAAAACGTGTTTTTGTACCCCATATATTATTAAAGGTAGTTCTTATTTAAATAAATATGTAATTGATAAAATTTTAATTTTAAATTTTATTAAAAATTTAAATTCATAATATTATTTTCTTAATTTATCTAATATTTAAAAATTTAAATAAAAAGTGATCGATAAAATTTAAAACTATAATATAAAAAATAATAAATTAATTTAAAAATAAATAAATAAAGCAAGAGTCTTATATCATTCACCAAATTCTTAATTATTTATTTTTTAGGATAAATTAGCATTGAAGACTTTTTCGGCATTTTTTGTGTTTTTCTCGCCTAATTTTATCGTGTATTTATTTTTAATTTGTTTGATTTCGGGAAATTTAACGGCTCAGGTCGCTGTGTATATTTACTTTTAATTTAAAGAATTATTTATTTTGAATTAAAATCAGTGTAAAGTAAATTTTTCTTAGATAAATCGAATTTACTGGGCGTTTAAATGAAGTAAAACTGCCTAAAAACTTTTACGCGAGACCGGGTGGTCCAGTTAAGCCCGAACCAGGCGTAACTTACGATTACACGATCAGCGGACGCCTCCCGCGATCAACCAAAAGAATCATTTGAACCATTCGATCAAATGATCGATATTCGATCGAATTGTCCAAAAGATTCGGTCGCTGGATTTTCTAAGAAAATTATGAGAGTAATTTTATCTCTCAATTTACTCAAAACATCAATTCAAATAAAAAATTATTAAATTTTCAATAAAACTATAAAATAGTATCAAATTAAAATATCTAAGATGTTTGTATGTGCAAACATCAAAGGAATGAATAAGAAGACAAAAAATTGATTTTGTTTGCATATTATGCCAAAAACATTGATTTTGTTTATAAGAATTTGTATAGCAAAAAAAAAAAATGTAAAATATTTGTGCCATATCCAAGTTGGTATGCGTTTGTGCCATATCCAAGTTGGGAAGGCAGGTGAAGTAGTGATGCGACAAACAATCGAAAGATTAGTTAGGCTAATCTTTCTCAAATTAAAGAGCGCAGAATTTCCTTTTTTTCCTGAGCCTCAAGCAGGCTTGACAGAGCCGATTGAAGCTCGACTCTTGAGCGAATAATCAGGCTTTACTCTGATTAATAACATTTGCATTCCATAATTATAGTAGATGTCTCCCATAATTAAATTTGGTTGAGCAATGTTGGTGATTTCATTAGCAATCAAACCCATTTGATTATAGTTATCAAACTAGAAACTATAGGAGGGATCAATTTCTTCCCAATAAAGAATTTCTTCAATAAGATCTCTGTGATTAAGCATTCTACACCAAGTTTTTGAATCAGTTATTTTATGAGAGATATGGGAAGGGTGTTTTGTTGCACAATATTTTGCCTTAAGAAAGTTTACCCAAATAGATTTGGAGGTACGGAATTTCCACCAAAGTTTGTATGAGAAAGCTTCAAAAATTGAATCAAGACATCTAACACCTAACCCTCCTTCATTCTCAGGAAAGATTAATTTATCCCAAGAACACCAAATGATACCAAAGAATTTGTTAAAAATTACTTTGATTTTTTTCATTATGAAGTTCGTAGGAGAAATCACCTCAAGCCAAAAGAGGGGAATGGTGTTCAAGACAAATTTATCAGAATAAGACGACCACCTTGGGATAAGTATCTATGTTCCCAACCTCTTAATTTTCTAAAAATAGCTTCTAACAAATCTTTATAAATACTATTTATGTTATGGCTAGTAAAGATTGGAATTCCTAAGTATTTGGTAGGTAGGAATCTTTCCTTGCTTAAACGTTAGGATTTGAGTAATAGCATTAATTTGGTGTTGAGTTACTTTCTTACTAATGAAAAATTGAGATTTGGCAATGTTGATTTTTAGACTAGAATCTAACTCAAGCTTACTTGGTAATCTTTTTAGCTTTTCAACATTTTTAACACTAGCATTGTTGAATATGATTAAATCGTCGGCATAAGCAAGATAAGATTTTGAAGTATTGAATCCTTTGAGAAGAGGGCATTAATGTGTAAAAACCAATAGTTCATTGCCAAAATGAATAAGATAAGAGAGATTGGATCTCCTTAACGAAGCCCTCTATCAGCTTTAAAGAAGCCATGGGCTTGGTCATTAATTAAAATGCGGAACCAATTGTTTTGGATAGATAATTTGATTTTAGTGATGAAATTTTCATTGAAACCATACTTTCCAACATCTTAGAAAGGAAATTCCAGTCAAGTTTATCAAAGGCTTTTTTAAGATCCTGTTTCAGAATTAGCTTATGACCCCTTCTTTTGTAGTTTAGATTATGAAAAAGTTTTTGTATGATTAATATATGATCTTGAATATATATATATATATATATATATATATATATTAGTATATATATTAATATAGGAAAGAGAAAATAACAAGCCCAAAAAAGGAGAGATTCCCAAATTGAATTTTATCAATTTTTTGAAATTTAAAAAATTCAGTGACAAATAAATATCCCTATACATTTATATATATAGTTGAGATAAATAAGATAATTTGTCTATAATGAATAAAATGGGAAGACCAAAGGTTTATATATAAAAATATTTTTATATAAACACAGTATTTTTCAAAATATTAAAGGTACTTAAAAAAAATAGAAGACAAGTAAATATCAAAAAAAAAAAAAACAATTTATTAGACATAACATTGTTCTTATATGATCGGTGTGAAGCTTTTGAAGTGATTAAATTTTATGAAATATAAAAGAAGAATTAATTTATTCATCAGTGCATATTATGATATTTCTATATATTAATTTTGAGTGAACGTAGAAGTTTTCGTTTGCTAATAATTCGCTCTCCTTGCAATCCATTCACCTCCCTCATCTTCTCCATTCAGCGGGGATATCTTGAACTTTTTCTTCTTTTAGTGGAATCCAAATATTTTTTCTTTATTTTCGTTATTTCTTCAATATATACTGCTTTTCTTTTCTCTTGGCATTACCATTTCCCGTTTATCTTCCTTTACACACGACCCCGACCGGTCGAGTCGGAGCGGTGATCCCTGAGCCACGCCACGTTGCTCTCTTCCATCTCCCACCTCAGGTGTCAAAGTCGGACCTCCCTATTTCCTTGGGGCTGCACCTTGCGTCTAGTCGCAAGTCATGCTGCTCCCGTTTCCCCTTACTATAATTGCATAACCCTGATTCAAACCTTTCTTTTCTTCTTCCCTTTCTCTTTCCCACTCGGTGTGCTACCCGTTCCCAACTTTTCATTGATCAGCCACAAATCTGCCTATCTCGGCAGCCGTCCTCCCTACGCCTCTAAAGCCGACGACCCTGTTGAGGGTTCCCGGCCCTCATCATGCCTATATTGGCATTCGCTGTCACAGTTTTCCTCAGGAAGTAAGCTAACAAAATTTTCAAATGAAAGTAATGTCCAAACTTCAAAAGGTAAGCATTTTTTTATAATTTGAGTTTAGTTTTACTTCTTTTAAATTAAAATTCCATCATTTTCCTTTTCTTTAGCTGAACTTGCTTTTTTTTTTTTTTATTTATTAATTTGATGTTTCTTGCTTATAATGATTTTTATAATACATCTGTAACCCCTTACTAATATTAACTCGAGCAACTCTTCTAAAGTTATAAGTAATTTATAAAATTAATGTCAAAGTTGAATGTCTTTTAATATATTATAGCAATATGAACATCTTAATAACACATATCTGAATAACATAAGTGCTAATAAAATATAATTAAAAAAAGTTAGAGTATATAAGTTTACTATTTTCCTTTTACTTTTAAATACAACATCTACAATATCATTGTTGGGTATAATTCTCCATATACGTATACATTTGCTTAGCTTGGTCAAAAGGTTGATTATCGGTGGATGTGGTTTCATTTCATCTGCAATATAAGAAAATAAATTAAAGACTTATTCACTCGCCGTCAATTTTCAAAAAAACCCTAAACCCTAACGCTGCGAGCTTCTTTTCTTTTCGTTCATTGAGCGGCTCACCGGCTACAAACGGTGAGAATCTCTCAACTTTCTTATGCTTTTTATTATATTTCTATGCTATCTACTATTTTCTATTAATTTCTTAACACAGATGGCCTGCTCAGTAGACAATTAATATGAGTTATTATAGATAAGAATTTTCTACTATGCGATTCAAAGTTCTATTCCTATTTGAGCAAAAAATTTCTCTCTTCCAATTTTTTTGTTATTTTTTTCTATGTACTCAAATATTTTTTCCATATTTGTTGTTCCAATTGATTGCACTTTGATTTTCATTGTCAAATAAAGGTAATTGTCTACACAGCTGCTCTTCAGGATCGCCCTTCTTACCAAACTTTATTTAAAATCATGTTATTTTTATTCAATTTTCCATTCGTTCGATTTTTTCAATTTTTAATAAGTTCAGAATTATTTGTTTTCAGATTATAAGGGATTTTGATCAGTTTATTGCGCTTCTCTATTTACTTATATTGATTGCTTAGCGCTAGCAAATGATATTATTTCTTTCTTTATTTATTGTTTTCCTTTAAAATTTAGATGCAAATTTCACTTTTTGTACTAAAGCAATATTGAATTTTATATGACCCGATAGCAATTGATGATATTGGGAGAAAAATTATTTTTCGAACGGAACCTCTTGAGTTAGATCATGAATTTATTGGTATTGAGTAGATAGATTTTGTTTGATTTGAGGTGTATCTACGGATGCTTGAGACTAGATTTCTATACAATTATGTTGTTCTTTGTGTTTTTCAATTAAACATTTAATTTAAAGATGTAATTTACTTATATAAAAGGTCAGCTATCTATGATTATATATTCTTAATGCTTATGATACATGAATATAAATATTTTTTGTAAATATTTGGAATGTGCGCACTCTATCTTTTCTTAGTATATGTGCTCACTCTATGTTGTTCTTTGCTCACTCTATATATGCATATGAGAGAGATAAAGCATTAGGTAAATTAAATATTGCAGTTATTTAAATTTTTTCTTATTACACTTTTTTTGAGCTATGGATGTTCCTAAATTTCAATTTTTGACGTAAGAACTTTTTCTGGTCTTTGTATTTTTTTCCGTGCATTGCATATATATATATATATAATTTTCTAAATTTCTTATTTAATAATAATTTTATTATTTTAAAACTTGAAATATTGCAAATAATTTGTGTATTCTATATAAAAAACCAAGTGTTGTGCATAGGGAGATGGTCATTCCATCTAATCTAAAATATATGGTGAGTGTCAAATTGAGGATATCCATTTCTTATTGAGTTCATCTCAAAAACTTTAGTGGAAGAGGAAAACATAATGCATGGCAAATTATCAACATTTAGATTAGCAAGCGTATTAAATTTTGACAAATTCTCTTTCATCCAACAGAATATCTTCTATATTAAATATATGGCTATTCAACAACCACAGGGAAAAAAGTCAAGCACTTGAGCAATATGTCCTATTTTCTAAAAATTTAAAGTAGGTCATAAGCCTAAGCATGCAAATTTTACTATTTCACAAAAGAATATCTTTATAAGAGCATTCTTATTAATACAACCACCCTCCATTCTCTCTCAATTTAGTACTAATTAACAAATGTAGTATATTAGTGTTGCTAACCACAATTTGTTGTTTATATAGCAGTAAAGATCATGAAAATCTCGAGTAAATGTAAATTCAAGCTAAAAATGATTGAAAAGGAAATGAAGTGACAATGAGATGCTTTGCGTTAAGTTCATAATTTATCCAAAATAGAGCTTCCTAGTTGTCTTAGAGATCATGCTATTATAAGAAAATTTGATTGTGGGCAATTATAACCCTAATTCCTAAGAGATTTTCCCACTAAGCATTGTAGTAAGTTACATAATGTTCAATCAATAACTTATGTTTGCCTATTTACTTGGGGATGATATATTAATGAGAATTCTAATGTCATCCCAAATAATCTTTAATGGGTATTATGAGCATAAGATATCAACTTGGCATCTTGCTCTAATACTAAATTTCTTGGAGCTAAAATTTTGGAACTATTGGTAGAGCTTTAAGTGGGTGAAGATAGCTATGTGATGGCAGAAAGTAGAGGAGGATAATAGAGGAGGAAGGATAGGTGGTGCCAATCTTGCTACTATGCAAGGTTGCAGAGTTCATTCAGCACGAGAGACCAGAGGCAATACGACTTAATAGCTTTTGTAGCCAGAAAAACAAGTACCATTTTATCATATCTCATGAGTTTAAATTGGTTACATCTAACGATCATGATCATCCATCACACATCAGATCACCACCATCCAAATACACAAATACATCAACATTAATAATAAACACATATAGGAATTATATAAGAATAATTAACAAATGATAACATCATCAATCAATCTTAGATACTATGCTTGTGTCGTATAAAAAATTTAATTTACCTTATAATTTGGAAATCTTAATTTATAAAACAAATTGATTCAAAACTGAGTTTTTCTAAAATTATCTCTTTTACTCAAAAGCTATTTTGAATCCAAATCATTAAAATTTGTTTTAGTAATTTTTTTATTATCTTAAGCATTAATTTTGTCAAAAGTTGCATATCTGTTCAATATTTTAAGACAATAAATTTTTTCTCTATGATACTTTTAAATATTTAAAAGAATAATTTGGAGATTATAATTATTCTAATCTTAAGAAATAAAATTATTACAACAGTTTGCTTTTTAATATTTATTTTTAAAGGCTAGATATAATTTTGTTAATTAATTCATCTATTTTTATACGTAAGCCCTACTTAATTTTCTATTAATAAATTACTTAACTTATTTTTAAGATTTTTTTTTTTTTTGAAAATAAGATATATTTAAAAAGTATTGTTATATGGCTCACAAATATTTCTTAAAATATATTGATAACTAAAATTTAAACAGTTAAATAAAATAAATTTTTTTTATTAAATTCACTTTTATTTGTGGGACCCATAAAAATATATTTTTTAAATTTTAAATTTTAATCATTCATAAATATTTAGAAGTTAAGTAACATTTTTTATATTTGAAATATTTTTGATGTGTAATCTTTGTTGATTGTACGGCGGGACAATTGGAAGAAGAAAAAGAAGGCGGTAAGGCCGGGTGGCACTCACAAATTAATAAGTAAATAAAGGGGAAAATAGGCAATTTGTTATGTGTTCGGCGACCTAACAACTTTAATTGCATGACAAGCAGTATAACTTTAAGTCGAGCATCTAAAATACTGCAGGGTTCACACTTTCTTATCAATAAAATTATTATTATTATATATATTTTCTCAAATAAATTATACAATATAATTCAATTTTTTTTTATAATAAACATTGAAAAGTGCATCACATTTTTTTCTTACTAAAATATTTATTTTATTTATTTTTAAAATAAAAAACTCTCAAATATAATCCAAAAATAATAGATAGCTAGAATTTTATGTTTAAAATAAATATTTTTTATAAGCCTGTAAAAGAAAATTTAATGATAATTTTTTAAGAATTTTTTTTTTATATTTTTTGAAAAATATTTGAAATCCATGTAACAAATATCATGCCTAGAAAACAAATTTTTAGAGTAATTTTAGCTTTATTTTGTACTTACGTTTATTTTTATAACATTAGGGATTTTCCTTCATTTAAAACTATTTTGTATTATTTGTGATTATCTAGTTTTGATATTTTTTATTTTAATAAAATTGGGCTATATCTTCAATTATTTTCAATGAAATATGCTATTCATGCGGGCTCAAATATTTAAAAATCTATACTTATTAACGACAGTATGATTCAGCTTTTGGACTTTAGGAGTTTCAAATTTTATATGTCAAATATCTATCTTATTATTAAGTGTGAAGACCTAATGTTGGGTTAGTAAAATCTAAACTAACAATAGTTAAGCATTTTAATAAGATTGTAAAAAAAAAAAAAGTTTCATTTAATTAGATAAATAAAAATAACATTCATTCATTCAATAAATTAGATCAAAGTTCACATCAGTCACATACACAATATTAAACAATTACACAATGCTGTAAATAAAAATTGAAGTCTTCTAATGCCGTTAGAAGTTCATAGCATATATCCTTCAAAAATATTATTATATAACTCCCAAATATCTCCTAAAATATATTAATAATTAGAATTTAGAGAATTAAATGAAATAAATTTTTTTATTAAATCCACTTTAACTTATAAAGCTCATAAAAATATATTTTTTAAATCTTAAATCCTAATTATCCATACTTTTTAAAAGATATTTAAGAGTTAAGTAATATTATTTTGAAATTAAGAACAAACATAACACATCTATCGACACCATAATCCTTGATGCCTTAATTAGTGATGGTGTAGTGGAGAAAAAAAAAAGTGGATCAAAACAGTTGGAAGCAGACCGACGGCTGTACACACCGATGAGCGAAGATGGTTATACAAATTAAAATTTTAAGGCAAAGTTGCTCATAATTCTGAACTAATGTCATATTATTGATCAAAGCAAAATACATTACATCTTTTTTATTGTTTCCTTCTAAAAAACTAACCACAATGGTCCAAGAGTATTAATACATAACTCTCAAATATCTTTCAAAAAAAATATAGATGACTAAAATTTAAGGAGTTAAATGAAATAAAATTTTTTTATTAAATTCAACTTTACTTGTAAGGCTCATAAAAATATATTTTTTAAATTTTAAATCTTAATTATTCATATTTTTTAAAAGATATTTAAGAGCTATATAATATTTTTCATGACCAATACTTACCTATCTCACAATGTAAATAAAATAGAACCACATCTAGATTAAAATAAAATATAAAAAATAACAAAATTTATCTCTCAATTAACTCCTTCAATACTTCAAGTTCTTAGTAAAAGCATGGGCCACAATTCTTAGTTAAATGTTTTACTGCATTAAATAGGCTATCAAAACTCTGATGTCTATATTTCTAATAATCAAGGCATCAAGTTATAAAATGGCAAATATGAATTTTAAAAAGCATTTAATTTAATTCATCTAGACATGCAAAAGCCTTTATAGATTCAGCTATGCATACAAATTTCCAAAGCATTATAATAGCATTTACTTGAAATGCTACAACAATTTCATTGATACATAATTGCTTTATTTATTAGATGAACATGTTATCCTTTTATCCATTTACAGTGAAGCACATTTGTACAAACTTTGAGATTATGAAAAAAGAAATGGAGAACCCTAATAAAATTTTAGTGCTCTCAATTACTTACCTTCAATGTCTAAATATTTATATCACCATTCTCAAACTAGAAATATAGGCATTAAAATTATTGTTATCCAATGAAAAAAAATATTAAGCATAATCCTTCAATTAACATCCCAATTAACGATCCTACTCTTTAACCATAATTTTATAAGCCTTATTTACCTTACTATGGCTTGACTTGATATTGTTTACATTGTTAGGTTGATTAGTTGATCTATTACGACTCTTCTCTCATTTCTTTTTAATGACAACCTCCAAATTCTTTGTATGTAAGAAGAACACCATCCCATGAAAACAACTGTTCGCCTTTTCTTATCTCATGCAATCAAGATATTGATTGTGCTAATTATCCTACTATCCACTGCCTAATCATTAGTTATGTTTTTATTTCAAGGCATAGCAATAAGAAAAGTGATCTAGCTCTAGTTTTAAGTCAGGATATCAAACACTTTACAATGCCACAATCTGATCTACCCTAATTATTAATAATGGCAATTGATCGTTAAGGGAATTAATTATTATTCTACTTAATTATCCAATATGATAGTCTTCAAATCCCTTGTACTAATGTTTTTATGGGAAAGTTCATTGTATTAAATAGCTATAATTCTGTGCAATTATATATTATTCATAATATTCTCCAATAGATACATCTTCCATGTTTCAAACATTAGATCGTCATTATCAAACTATATAAAAGCATCTCCTCACTTCTTTTACTTTTTATTTATAAGTTTAATTAACTAAAATTCCATATTGCTAAAGGGCATTTTATATTAAACAAATTGGTATACCCACAACATAGCATATATTTGTAATTTAAAAATTAAAAACACAATCCTTCAAATTTACAGATTGAGTATTGCATAACATTTATCCCTAAAACATAATTTAAATAAGAAAATAAAAAAATTTATACCTTGTCAAGGACTAGCCGTTGTCTTGAAATGATCACTCTTAAAGGGACTTTTATTATCCTGATAAAAAAAACTAAAAGCATTAATATGAAATGACTTGCAAGGTGGAAAGGTTATAATTGAAAATTTGGAAAATAATGTAAATTAAAGAAGAGTCAGTTATGGTGAGGTAAAATTTATGAAGCAAAGGACTATTACTACCTATGAAGAGACAATCAGATCATCCATATTGACTTCAAATTCTTCTCTAGTGGCAAGAATCTTCACCCGAACCATCCTTCTCTGCCACTCTGAATTCCCCACCAGTATAAGCCTGCCAGCATTGATCCTTTCTGCATGCTTGAAAACCCTGAAATTATTATCAAATTAAATTGTACAACATTTATGATAAATATAAGCTAATTCATTGTATTAAATTAAAATTAAGTAATTAGAATATTCGCACACTCATTAGCAAATTTTTTGAATTTGTAGATATAATGGTTAATAGGATGATATATATTTTTGTTTTTAAGAAATAGATTGGGTAGGAGAGAAGAAAGAAATTGGTAGTTTAGGCATTAATACTTGAATAAGAATTACTATATACATGATATGAGTATCATTATGGATAAAGATTTCAAAAATATTATAATGGAGTTGAGAGGTTGGGAGAAATTTTAAAATGACACATTGAAAGGTAGATTGAAAAATTGAATAATATGTGACCTTTATATGAAACAATCACATTGAAGTGATTGTTTGTGACCTAATATTAATTATTGACTTTAGATTTCAAAACAAAGAATAAGAGAAGTAGTATTAACTCTAAAATGTCAAACTATATGATAAATTATTCATGAATAATATAAATATTTATAAGAGTAAATGCTTAAAACTCGTACAATGATATTTGGAGGATTTAGCTACCTTTATATGAAATTTGATTGCCTAATTGTATTCGAAATGTACTTAAATTTATTAATGTAGTTTTGAAAACTAAAAAGTTGTCAAATGAGTGGAAAAACATTGTTGTACTTATTTACAAGAATAAAGATGATGCTTGGAACGTTGTAATTTATAGGAGAACCAAGTTATTTAAAAGTGATGATTGAATATAAATTATGAATGAATATTTGTATTTCACAAAAATCAAAATTTTTATGTTAATTAGATATACCATGGAAGCCATAATTTACTAAGAGGTTTAAGAGATACATTTAAGAAAAATAGTCTTAATTTAATCTTTATTGATCTAGAAAAGGCATATAATCTGGTACCAAGAGAAATTCATTGGAGAGCTTTGGAGGGTAAAAGATTTTATATAACATATATTGATGTTATTAAAAATATAATGGGGTTATAATATGTGTTCAATGACAGGTGGCTTGTCTAATGATTTTCTATTATTATTGATTACATCAAGGTTCTTATTTCTATCCATACCTTTTTCCTTTAATGATAAATGATCAAACTGAACACACTAAAAAAAAAAATTCTTTGTGTATGTCATTTGCAAATGACATTCTATTAATTGATAAGACTAGATATGGAATATTAAAAAACTCGAGCTGTGGAAGATTATTTTAAAATTTAAAGGTTTTGGTCTTAGTGATCTGAAATAAATTATACTGAGTGTAAGTTTAATTGTGATAAATGTTATAATCATGAGGATAACTATTGAAAAACATGAACTACAGTGATGTGATTATTAGAGCTTAAGTTGGTTGGATAAAACAAAGAAGCACTTTTGAAGTGCTGTGTGATGGAAAAATTCCACTAAGAAAAAAATTACAAAGTAGCTATATAGCCAATTATATTTATGTTTATGGCTTAATGTTGGCATACAAAGAAGAAAATTTATAATAAAATAAGTGTTATAGAGATTAGTATGCTAAGATAAATGAGTGGATATACTTAAGAAAATAAAATGAGAAATGAGTTCATTCGTGAAAAGGTTAGAGTGGTTCTAATGGTGGATAAGATTAGAGGATGTTAGCTTAAATGGTTCGGGTATATTAAACATAATAGACCATTTGATGCCCCTATTTGAAAATTGAGTATATGAATTTGTCCATATTAAAAGAGAAAAATAAAACAAATAAATATTGGAAGAAACCAATAGAAAGGATCATCTCTAATAGGAACTTAGAAAGATTCTATATGATCATGCACAATGAAAACAAATGATTCATATAGTTAGCCCCACCTAGTGGGACTAAGGCTTTGTAATGTGTTCTTTGTTGTTCTCCCAAGATTTATTGAGGGTTCATTTCAACGTCAATTGCTAGTTAAAAATCAACTGTAGAGATTTCATAGATGTGCAATATGTAAAGTACATGATTGTGTATCAAGGATTCAATTAACAAATTGATGCTTATAAATTTAAATTACATAAACCAAATCTAGAAATAAGGTAATGAATGAGCTCTAATTTGGAATAAAGGCATGCATTACTCATTACAAGACCAATGAGGGTTTTTAATTATTTGACATTCACAATGGCATAAAACTCAGAGCTAAGTTGGATGTTATTTGCAAAGTATTAGAGAATGTCATTCTATTTCCCAATAACATTGAAATAATAACTATTTGGTTTGCTACTACATTATTTTAACATAGAAAAAATTGTAAAAATTTTCTACTTAAGTTATTCAGGTAACACTAGAAATCAACCGACATTTGTGAATTATCGTGTTATTTGTGCTTGGCCTTTTTGCCCTAGACCTTGCAATTTTAGCAAGAAATCTCTAAACCCAGCTCTGCTTTCATCCATGTCTTGTCCGAATTGCAATTTTGGCATGCCTTCCTTTTTATCTCAGGCGCTTATACTCTTTCCTATAGTCTTTTTTTAAATAAGTGAAGCTACTGATTTTAATAAAAAATGGAAATAAAAGTAAGAAATCTTTATAACAATGAGGTAATATTACCTAAAAATATTTTAATAACCACTTTATGTAATCCACATAGCAACTGGTTATTGAATAAGATGTTATTTGAATAGAATGCTATTTTAGCATCATCGAAGATAACATCCAACCAAAATACTTTTTAAGAAAGAGAAATAATTTTAAAATAATGGTCCGGCTTCTCCATTTAACAAAGCATTCAAAACACTACATCACAAACAAAAAATATATTAGCAGTGACCTAAATGCGGGATACAAAGTTAAGCTAGATGCATCAATCTAAACCCATGTTTCACTCAAATGCTTGAGCTTGTGCGCATCAACAAACCAATATTATTCTACACCTTTGGTAAAACATCAATATGTAAGACTAAATTACCCTCACAAATTATAATAAAAAAAGAACGGTACCATTTTAAAGGTGAATCAGCCTAAAGAGCAATTTAATAGATTATAGTATTGGATTTAACTTCCGAAGGACTAGTAAATGTTTACTATAAGAAATGTCTAATTCACCATTTTCAAAGCAAAATTTTTCGCAAGATTTAGATCAAATCCTGATTAAATCCAGCATAAATCCTGTAGCAAATTAGTCTTTAAAAACACTATTTTTTCATTGTGAAAGAGCTTTTTTTCCACCAACTCTATTTTCAAAGAAAGATTTTTTAGGTGTCTTGCAAGAAACATCCTTAAGGAATTTTGTCCTTGATACTGCAAATATAATGAAATCAATTATAGAATATAGATAAGTATCAGAGAAATCAATTGAAAAAAAAAAAAAAATCCAACAGGTGCTATTATACTTTTCAAAAATGAAAAACAGAACTAAGAAAAAAAAAGAGTCGAAAGGGTTTTAAGAAAGTACCATTTAAGACGTTTATCCTGTACAAGATCAACACTGCGTCCACTCCTTCTAAGTGAAGAAACAATTTTTAAAGCAGGTCCTTCAAGCTCGTCATCTAAAGGAAATACAATGTCGTCTACTTGCTGCATGACATCAGGAAGAAGGCCCTTTTCCTTCAGCAGCTGCCACAAATGATGCACAGTTTTGTAAAGGGTATAATGATGCACAGTTAAATTGAGGGAATGCAAATTTACTATTTCTTATTTTAGTTTTGGTACATGTGTATCATGTGAATACTGTAAAATATTACGTTTTTTTATATAATCTTATATTATAATATAAATTTTAATACATAATAGTATTATTTAATATAATATTTATATATCATACATAAAAATAATAGTAACCAATTAGAAATTATTTTCAACGGTGGCCACAGATTTTATACTTAGCTCATTGTTAAGCACTTTAACAATTTTACTAAAATATTTTTTTAGAAATTGTGTTAAGTGCTGCCATTCAGTTTACAAATGCAAAAAGAAGAAGCAGAGTAGTAATTACGAAGAAGAACCAGTGACCTCTGTGCGTTTTTTTGATGAGTCAAAAGCTATGATGCAAGATTTATTTATATGTTACCCCCTGATTATGGAGAATCAAGTGAACATATTTCACGAAATTGAAAAACAACAAAATATATAGCTAAATCCTACAAAGGGTGAAATTATCTTTCATATTTAACTGTCTTCATCCAAATTAATTGCATATGACCAAAAAAAAATCACAAACATAAAATTTAAGGGACCAAAAAATTTATATATAAAAATCAATAACTAAAATGAACACATTGCAGTGAATGGTGTTGTAGCCCAGTGGTTGAGGCTTAGGATTTGTTATCCCAGGTCATGGGTTCAAATCCCACCGACCACATATAAGCAAAAAAAAAAAAAAAAAAAAATAATAATAAATGAACACATTGCAAAAATCAATAGACCATTTAGATAATTTTCTCATTTATATATCTAAACACCCACTTTCATTTTTAGAAATCACGGTTTAATTTTACCTTGTGAAGAAATGGCATCCACTAGTAATAAACTTAAAAAAAGAAAATAGTGAAATGATGGGGTTCGGAAAATACTTTTAAATATATACAAAATTAGACGTCAGATGTGTGAATAGAGAAGACTTGAGTCGTAAGAATGAATTCATTGAAATAATTTAAAAAAAGAAAATTTCTGCACTTTGAAAACAACAAAGAAAAAACAAAACACCAAAGCAAAAGAAAAAAAAAAAAGATTTCATGCAGAGCATTCTTACTTCAAAGATAACAGCATCCCCAAAACCAAATCCGCAAGCTGGAATATCATCACTACCAAAAGTAGAAAACAGACGGTCATATCTTCCACCTCCACAAATAGCCCGCAGCTTTCCTTCCCTAATCGAATGCCTAAGAAGGATTAAAAACATCAAATATTTCAAGGAATGACATGCAGAAAAGCTAATAAGCGCTCAGCACTTAGTATAGCAGCAGTTAGCTTTTCTCATTTTCAAGTAGTCGCATGATCTATTTCAGTGAAATATATGTACTATTACAAAAAATTTTATTGTATGTTTCATAGCATTTGTCTAATAAAATGCTACACAACACCAAGTATCCAAAGAATTCGACAAGGTTTTCTCTTCACACCAATATAAATATAAAAGGCAATGCAAAAGAGGACAAAAAAATGATAAATTATAGAAAAGTTCTATTCGTAGAAAATTTCATTTATGCTAAAGTGAATAATCACATGTAATCAAGGGCCATCTCCTCAAGATGTTCATCATATCACCTATACCATCATCAATACACAATAATCATAAGGGAAAAGAGCAAAAAGAAACTTTATTTTGTGAGAAGAAATTTGGAACTTATCTTCATGGAAATTGTTATCATGTTACAAAGATGCAACATTTGTGCAGTTTCAAGCATCAAGGTTCATCATACTCTTTAAATCATATCTAAGAAGTTATATTACCAAGTAAATGAACTTCATTAACTAGTCAGTCATGAATGACCCAATCGGCCATGCTGAATTAAGTTTTAGCTTGTGGATATAAAAGTTTTGTTTCCATCAATGGGAGGTGCATTTAAGGCATGTATACGTCTAGAAACTTAAAAATAAACAAAGAAATTTTAAGAAAACCTAAGATTCACAAGAAGGTTTATGTTACCTCCATTAAATATGCTCTTTCCAAAAAGAGACCATAAGCTAAGAGGGAAAACCTAAATTTTAAAATAGAAGGGAAGCTCGCATGGCCTTCCTTACAGCAGGCATAAGCACTACAAGGACTGCGAAATTGTTGCCTTCAGACCTAATTATATACTTGCTATTATAGCAAGTGTTCAGCCAATGAAGAATAAGAAAAATTTATAAGAAGAAGTTTCAAGTTCAAAACTTCATATAATTCTAAGGACGCCTATGGCACACGTTAGGGATGACTAATATAATTTTTGTTAATATAAATTTATTATTTTTATGTATTAAAAGTCCATAGAAGAATTCCATATAATACTTAATAGTAAGGTTATAACAATAAAGAAAAACTAATGCATCACTCAAAATATAAAAAATAAAAAATAAAAGTAGTTATACCGAGAAGCCTATGTAGCTCCCTATCTTCTCCTGCCACCTCTCATTATTTTATTGCCCTCTCTTATTCCTCTCCAACTATCCCCTTCTACCGCACTAGATTCTTCATATTATAGTTTTCTCCCTTTATCCTCAAGCTAGTAATAGTGACCACCTTTTACTCCATTAAATTTTATCATTTTTTATACAGCTTTTGATCAGTACATCTCTTGTAAATTAAATTTTAAATTTAATGCACAATGCTTTCAATTTATAATTGCTTACTGAATTTTCTTTGTGCAGATACAACTGTACCAGTAAAATGCTGTTTTAAGTAGTTTTTATGTTTTAATTTAGAGAAGGCCCATTTGATGCAAACACAATTCTTAAGAAAATGAAAATGACTTGATAAATAATTTTAATTCAAGATTGATAATCATTATTTATATATTCATATGTACTGATGCCATTCTGATACACGATCATGCCATGTGTTGTCAATGCATGAGTCTCCTTTAATACTGTTGTGTCCAAGCCTTCTTAGTATTGATGCAAAATAATTAAAAGACAAAAATATAGGGAGAAAGTTCTCAAAAGGGCTCGCTCCATTATTGATTCTTTAATAATGCTTAGTAGCGAAAATCTTCTCTACATTCAGTGTAAGTACCGACACTAATCATCAAATGAGATAGCTAGGAGAAAAAAACTATGTATCTCTATTTTTTCTTTTCCAAGTCATAAAATGTCCAAAATGAAGAGTGCTAGGTTTGTTATTTCTGAATTTAAAACTGTTGCAATAATGGCAACAATGCTCCGCTATAGTACTACTACAATATTGCATTACAGTACTCCACTATAGTGCTGCAAAAATGTCCTTCTTGTGAGTTTAATCCATGGGCATTTTCTAATTGAACTTCAGTCCCTCCCTTCAAAACCAGTCCAACGGGAGCATTGTTGATGAACTCCCAAAATATTCTTCTTATTTTTGGAATGAGATATGGATTTTCAATCCTCCAATAACATCTTAAATATTTTCCATTTAAAAAAATTCTTTGCAAATAGTTTTGCTTTGAGATAAATATGTTGCTAACAAAAATAGCTTGAGAAAATACCTTATATTAAACAAATAAGTTTGAACGAGGTGTTATCACTAGGAGTAGTCAATGCACCAAATTTATTGAGGTCAAGTTCTTTTGGCTGCCCAAGTCAAATATGACAATCACTATCTCCACTTTTTGATTTATCAATAATTGTTTCTAATTTATTCCTCACGTTACCACTATTGATACTCCTACCTTTTCTCAAAAACATTATTGCTAGATATCTTATAAGGCTAACATTATACTTTTTCTCAATGGTCAGAGCATAAGAACTTATTTGTTCGAGATCATGAAAAGGAAAAAGGCCAATATGTTTGAGATGTAGTTTAGTTCTGTTCTACATTTAAAATTGAAATACCATTAAGAAGGATTCCCATCACTAGTGTTATCATCGAAACTCAGTGGCATAGTATTAAATCTATTGATCCTTCAAACATAAACCATCCCAACTTTTTTAAAGCTCCTCATTTTATCCCCCTGATCACTTTAAGAAGTTCATGAATCTCCACAATCAAGATTGGTTTCAAAAGTAATTCCTTATGAGGTTTATTTGGATAATATAACTAGACTTCCCCTATGGTCAGGATTTGTTTAGATCTAGGGTGAAGCATTCTTTACAGAAAAAATTCCAATAAATTAATTATTGCTCCTACTAATAGGAGAGAACTCTCAATTAAACAATGTACAGTGGTTAAATAGATATGAGACAGCAAATGTTTAGGGGGGTAGATGAAAGTAAGCCCAATCAAAACCCATGTTTTCGTCAATCCAAATCAACTTGTGATCCAATCAGTCAACTTTAAAAAAGTTTTATCCACATCCAGAGATTTTAATCCACAACCATGTGTTACCTCTTCTCAAATATATAGCATAGAGTGGGTGAAATTTGTTAAAGATGCAATCCTTAGGATCTACAGCAACTCATTAGCAGAACCCTGATCGTACTATTTTTACTCAGTAGTTTAAGATTGTAGGTATAATTATTAGAGTTTAAAAGCATATGCAACTAGAGAGTTGGCTTAAAGTCTTGACAAAATTTATAAACACAGGTTTAAAACTAAAAGATTTTGTTTATATACACAAAAATTTAGGTGGGGGTTCGAGGGCTTATTAACAATGGTGCTGACCTAAGTTTACTTTGAATTAGGGCTTACAACTGCCAGAATGCCCAAGGTTTGATTTAAAGTAATGTTCAAATCTAATAGAGCACCCAGAGCATTGAGTCTTATGGTCTTAATCATTAAGACAAGGTAGCCCAAATTTATAGTAGGATTTAAGACCATTGAAAAGCCCGAGTAGCGGGTCTTACAACCTTAGTCTTTTAGACCAAGAAACTTGTTATATGCATGTCTTGGATCTTATAGATTTTATAAAATTGGACCAAGTAATAGCACCATTCAATTGTGATCGATCAAATTGTTTTGAGAATTATTACTTAGTTTATCAAGATCAATAACCATTTAGGATCAAATCTTCAAACATGATATAAATCAAGATCATATAAGTTTATTAAGAATCAAAACAGCTAGAAATATTCAACTATGATCAATTAGATCTATAAGGTATCTGCATGCTAAATAAAAGATTCTAATAGGTTTGCTACAAATCCTCTTGTTTATCTTAGGGTGATTCAACAAGAATCGATTAGATCAATAAGGAATCAAATGATAAATTAAATGAATTCAACAAGGACCACATCAATCCTATAGGAATCATATTGCTTAAATTAACACAGCTAGAGTTAGATAGATCAGCTAAAGAACAAACATTTTACTTAAAAACCTGATTTAGTTAAGAGCATCATGATTGATTAGGAATGAAATAATTAACTATGTTCAACTAAGATCTTTTAGATCAAATAGGAATAAGAAAATATAGATTCTTAGCTTTCGCTTAACTTTACTAAATGGCTTATTTCAATTTTTATTATAAAGTTTCACTTTTTCATTTTATTTGCATACATTTTCTCTAATGCACAAATTTACAATGTTGTCGTACTGTTGTATCTTATTGCTTATATGCATGTTACTATTTGCAGAATGTTGAGGACTCCACAAACATTCAGATGAGATTGTTTTGGAAAGCTCATGCTTTGAGAGCTTGTGAGTCTTAAGAGCGATGAATATGAGAGAAGAGAGCATAAAAGTAGTGCTTTGTACTCTAAGAGTGAGTACACTGAGTAGAATCATGCACTCAGAGACGTGTAAGTTTAGTTGACATACATATTTAGCTGTATAAATATTGCAAATCCACTTTCTTCTCTCTTTTGTTCTGTGAATAACAATAGTTATAATGGTAAGCACTCAATGTTTGCTCAATAATCAAATTCACAAAGAGCATTTAAGTTAATATATAGTATTTATGCTCAAATATAACTTTACTTCTTGCACGTATGCGATGTGTATTGGCTCATAATATGAGCACTTCAAAATCCACTTTATGGTTTATGGCCTTAATTTAATCAACCAAATAAATTATATAATAATTTAATTAGTAAATTATTCAATTTAATTAAATAATTAATTAATTAGCATAATTAATTTTAAAAATTTTAAACTTTTAATTCAAATTAATTTGTTATAAGGGCTCCTGGATTATGATCAAATACAGATAATAAATTAGTCAATGATACTAATTAAGATTAAGTAGTTGGAATATTAGCAATCTCATGAGCAAATTTTTTGAATTGCTAGATATTATGATTGATAGGAGGATAATTATTTTATGTTTTTAATAAACAAAATAGATAGAAGAAAAGCAAAAAATATATATAGTTTAGATATTTTAAATTCTGTTATTCGAGTAAGAATCACTAAGAAACTGCCGCATGTAACATCTTAGATAAATTTTAATAAATAATGTAGTCGAAGTTAAGAATTAAGATATAAACTTTATATATTTAAGGTTATAACTAATGAAATATCTTATATATTAAGTGTCTATACCCATCAAACATGATTGAATATAAGTATAAAAAAAAATTTGTTGCATAAATCAAAGGGGTTAGTTCAAGAAATACCCCAGAAAAATATATTTTTATAAGAGGTGATTTAAGTGAACATGTTAGAAGTGTAATTGAAACTTTTAACAATATTCATAATGATTTTGATTTTAGAGAGATTAAAAAAGATTAAACAATGACTTGGGAGTTTACTTTAAATTGATATAACGATTTTTACTATTTAAAACAAAGAATGAAGGTGTTATCTCTAATAAAAAAAAGGAACTTTTGAAACTCAAATGATTATTTTCTCTTAAAGCAAAGAGACTATTTATATTGCAATGATCATAAAATAATTCCAGGTGATCAATGAAAAACTCAATATCGATTATTGGTTTTAGATTAAAATAAGAAAACTAACATTAAATTTAAAATATTCGCAAAAGATAGATAGTGGAACTTTCAGAAAAGATATATAAATATTTTCAAAAGTAAAACTGTTTAACTTGAACATAAGCTTTTGAAAGTGAAGTCAATTGTATGTGAAATTTAATTGCTAGTTATATGTATATAGTAAATAAAATGATACATAGAAAATTAAAAAGATCACTTTAATAACGATGTTTAGTGGAAAAAGTAAGATGTAAGTAAATATTAAAATATAAGAATAATGATATAAGAAGAATATAAAATCACTTATGATGAATCCAAAAATTCATTTCGTTATGTCAAAATTATAGCATTCAAAAATTTATATGATAAATAAAAAATAGCTAAAGGATAAAGATACACATATAAGCAATACTAAAGATGCATGGTGGCGGAAACAAGATATTCAAGTTAAGATTAAAGATAAAAAGATGTGTTATAAAATATTGTTTAAAATAAACTAAGAAAAATTGAAAAAAAAAATATAGACTAGCTTGTTGTAAAATTCAAAATAACAGTTTATGATATTAAAAGTGTAGCATTCAAGGATTTATATACTAAATTAGAAACTGTTAAGGAAAAAAAATATTTATAAGTTAGTCAAATTAAAAGATAAAAGAATCAAGAATTGACTCATGTTAAATTTATCAAAGGCGATCAAAAATTTCTTTTTAGAATATACATTATTAAACACAAATGGATGAATTGTTTACTACATTTTTAATGAAAGTAGTACCAATACACTTAATATAAGTGAGTTTAGTGGTTACAATATTAATCTCAATTACACTTTTATTCGTCATATTAATAAAGTTGAGACTAATGCTTTAAAGAGAGTGAAGAGCGAGAAAGTAGTAGGATCGAATGGCATCCTTACGAATGTATGGAAATATTTGGGTGAGAAAAACTTTTCATGGATTACCAAGTTTTTTAATATCATTTTAACAACTAACAACAAACTAGATGAGTTGAGAAATAATATTATTAAATTTATTTCTAAAAATAAAAGTAATGCTCAAGACTATGTAAATTATAAAGGAATCAAATTAATGTGTAATACATTGAAACTTTATGAGAGAATAATTGAATACAGATTACGAAGTGATATTTTTATTTCTCAAAATCAATTTGATTTTATGCCATAGATCTACCATGGAAGTCATTTTTTAAGCCTCTTGCATTTTATTAATTCATAATGAAAAATGTACAATAGATAAAGAGTGGGTGACCTCAAACACAAAAATAAAGAAAAAAGAAATAAATAAATAAATCATAAAAAAAAATAAAACAGTAACCAAACTCCAAAAAGAGATTGAATAAAAAGAAATCTCAGCAAAACCTAACAATCTCTGCGCTAGAGTAACCAATTCTTTCAGTTAACGATCTCTCCCTCCTCAAGTTATAATAAGATTTTTTATTAGATTTGAAATATTTATTTTCTTTTTTCTTTTATTTTCTTTTATTCCTAGTAAGGAAACCGATTGATCTCTCTGAATTTAAAATATTATTATGACTTTTCAATTGAATCTACCTCATAACAGACCCGCTTCCGTTAACCAATGAAGAAATATTTTGAGACGTTCTGTGATGTCCCGACATTCGGGTGGTCACATACTGCAGGATCATATTGAGCAATTAGAGAAAAAAGCACACACATACAAAAGTCAAAGATATTTCTCATTCATTTAATATTTCATATTATAAAAATCTTACAAAAGCAAACTGCGATTAACAGATATAAGGATGTAATAAAATGCAGGAAGAAGAAGAATAGAAATAATGCGAAAAAAATAAAAGTTTCATGCAACAAGTGTTATCACAAAGATGCTGGTTACTTGATGCTTTTTTTTTTCAATAACCAACCACGAATAAAATGATGTTGGTTACTTGATGTCTTTTCTCAATAACCAACTACAAATATCAGTGATGTCATTTTTCCAGTGACAATCATGAATAAAATGATGTTAATTACTTGATATATTTTTTCAATAACCAACCACGAATGTCACTGATATCATTTTTTCAGTGACCCACGAATGTTACTGATGTCATTTTTTAGTAACCAACGAATATTACCTCGTTGGTTCCGAACAACCAACTAAGCTTCAATTGAATTTGGCTCAAAGCAAATAAGCGAAGCTAAGCAGCAATAAATTATGAAAAGTAATACAAATCATATATAGTTCAACTTTTGGATCTGTATTTAGATTTGGATATTTTTAAATTAGCTTTTAGCCAATGCTCTTAGAAGTAATTACTATCTTTTTTTCTATTCTGATTTTTTTTCTTTCGCTTTTACATTAGGTTGGCATTTTATTATGATAATAATAATAATATACGAAGTAAAAGACATAATGGAAATGGCATAAATTAAATTGTTGGAAGTAATAATAATAATAAAATATTAGAATGAAAAATGCCTGAATGAAAATAATAGTTATACATATGTATTGTTTATCATTATTGATTAATGACCACAATGCTAATGTGATGACATAATCTTATCATATTTATTTTCATAATAATGATATATTAAGTATATAATAATACTAGCAAAATCTCCTCATTTCTACCACATTTCCCTCTCCTCTGACCTAGAATAGTATTGCCGGGAGGCTGGACAGCTACAGGAGGTGGCTGAAATGGTGGATGGCAAGAGGAGGACTGCTGCTGGAAGGGGAAGAGAGGGGCTGGCTGGTTTGAAGGATTCAAAAGGGTGGCCGGGATGGCTATCGGGGCTGGCGACTGCCTGGGGGATGGGCTGGCAACAAGGGAGAGGGGACTAGCTGGTGTTGGGAGGAGGTTTTGTGGGGAAAAAAAAAAGGAGGGGAGGGGGTTTAAATAGAAGAAGCGAAGGGGGGAAGGGAGCGACAGAGCAGTGGGGCCCTCCCAGGTGCGGAAGAGGCGCTGATTCCACCTGGGAGGTGAAGGGAAATGCCGGGGGGAGAGAAATTATTTAAGGAAATAAAAGAAATCTACTTAAGTTAAAATTTTCTATTTTTCCGCCTTTTGGCGTCCGAATACAACGAAACTTGACACCAAGGTGTGTTACGACATAATGAACACCCTCGCGCTGAAAATTTTAGATTTGGAGAAATATTTTATTTTATATTAATTTCTGAAGTTTTAATCTTCAAAAATTAATTTAGGTTAAACCGACGATCCAAAATTGATGAAATTTCATGAGCAACTTTTAAATAATGGTCTTAACATAACGACATAAAAATCGATGAATTCAGATACGTATTTTGATGTTCTTTATTTAATGAAATTAAGAAAATTCAAAAATTAAAGCGGTAGTTTCCGTCATCCAGATTTCTCCTAAACTAGAGCACTCTGATCTAAAAATGTATTTCTATTTGGAAGTATTTCTGCTTGCCCTAATTTGAAGTTCCCCGATATCCTGATTTCTGAGGCAGAATTTGACCTAATTTAAGTAACGACATTGGGTAGTTACACGTTCCCTGCACAACCAGGCGATACTCCTCCACATGCAGATTAATGTTCGATCAAATCTTATTAACCTGCAGGGAAAGGGGTGTTCTCTACTTCTCTCATGCACAAAACAATAAGAATTTCATCAATATACTCTCGAAACCATTCTGAGAGGACTCCCATTAGATTATTATACTTAAGGATCACATCAATGTCCCCCTTGCCCCTCCTGCTTATAATATCAGCTGCCTACAAAAGCACGGTTCAATGCCTTGATGAAGACCTCTCCTCGTAACCTGCTAAATACCCATCAACACCAATGGGGTCTGATGGTAATGCGATATCTTCAAGCACCTCGACCATCGTTTTGCCATCCACAAAATCCTCATATGACTCAACCAATGGATTTCAACCAGCCAGTTTAACTCAATTTTTTCATCCACCTCAATCGTCTCCAGCATACCTATGTCCATTGGAAGATTCAAAACATCTTGGCCACAATTCCTAAGAGCGGTTCAAATAACATTCCAACCCATAAAGAAATCCCCAAATGAGTTGTGAACATTCCATTCTATGCAAGCATCAGCCTCCGACAAATAATGAACTGAATCAAAGGCAACAAGCTACATACCATCACCAACGGGAGAATCAATCGCATGGTTTCCTATGAGCGGATATTGACTATATCCTCATTTACATCACCAATTTTAGTATTTACCTCCATAGCCAAAGAGTTACTAAATGGATCATTCAACTTCATTATCTCATTTACGTTGACCTCAGCATATGCACCAACCTCATTGGCATTCCTTTTTAGTACATAAATCATCTTCTTTTTTTTTTATAATTAAGGCAGAAAGCTTCATATGTCACACTTTGCACTTTGAGGTGGGGATGGAGACTCGTGCAATTTCCCAAATCATGTCCAATTTTCGAATAATGACTGCAATACATTGGCATCTCATTTCCAATCCAGATTTTTAACTCGAATTTTACAGTAAGGTCAATCTCTACCAGAACACATTCCTCAAAAGGTTTGGTAAGATTGGTAGTAGTGAAATCAATTTTAAGAGGCTTACTAACATAAAATCCCAAAGCAAACAAATATAATGCGTTATCAACTGAACCTTGAGTAAAAGAGGAAATTGATCCAAACTGAAACAATGAAACGTTCAATTCTTGGATCAAAGGACATCATCGACTTCAATACCTAAGATGATATAACGAAAATCAATTAATCCTGCGCTACATGAGCCCACTAACCCCAAGCCATGAAGAAACTTATGAATGGAAATCATAGGCAGTTTCCCATTCGCAAATTTTCCAACAAGCGTATAATCAAAGGGTTTGGCAACCCATTATTGAATTTCTTCATTAGAGAAAATGAGAGCCAATTTACCTCAAAGATATGTTAGAAGTTTGATCCCGATTAGACATGAAAGATCATTAATCAGTGCATTTAGAAATGAAACTGGAGCTGAAGCCGCAATCAAACACTTGAGATGGAGGACAAGAGGCTCCTCCATCCCGCTGCAAGATAGCGATTTCAGACTAGGGTGACTTTGAACCAAGGTGACGTATCGCAACTTCAGAGTATTAATCGTGACTTCAGACAACGATTAGGGCATCAGTAAAAGCAACCTAATGATACCCTATTTCGCTAGCTTCGCGAGGAAGACAAAGCGAGTGCGGCTGATGATATAAATATAAATAAAATAAATAATATATATATATAACCATGGAAGCCATATATATACATTAAGAGGTTCAATGAAAAACTTAGATAATGAATAGATCTTCATTTGATTTTTATTGATCTTGAAAAGGCTTATGTAGTACAAAGACAAATTCTATGAAGAGCTTTAAAGAGAAAAGGAATTTGTGTGTTACTTACATTGACGTTATTAGAGATATGTATAGTGAGGTTATAACTAGTGTTCAGTCACAAGATGGCTTGTATAATAATTTTCCTATTACTATCGAATTACATCAAGACTCAATCTTCAGTTCATATCTTATAGTTTAATTATGAATTTTCTTGCTAAGCATATTCAACAAAAAATTCCTTAGTGCATATTATTTGCTGATAACGTTCTTTTAATTGGTAAGATTATGAATAGAGTTAAAGCAATACTTTATTTGTGAATGACTACTTCATAATCTAAAACTTTTCATCCGAATAGATCTAAAATATTAAATATGGAGAGTAAGTTCAATTGTACTAGAAGCCCTAATCTAAATGACATAATTATTGAGAACCATGTGATCCAGAAGACCGAGAAGTTCAAGTACATTGGTTCAATTATTCAAATAAATGGCTAAATAAAGAGAGATACGATTAATAGATCCAAGATGGTTGAATGAAATGGAGAAGTGAGATACGATTAATAAGATCCAAGATGGTTGAATGAAATGGAGAAGTGCCTCTAGAGTGTTGTGATATCCGAAAGTCCCACTCAAAGTTTAAGGAAAATTTTATAAGGCATCTATACAATCAACTATGTTATATGGGGCTGAATGTTGGCAAAAGAAGAAACTTACCAATAAAAAAGAGTTATAAAGATGAGATGCTTAGGTGGATGAGACAGTTATATAAGGATAGAATGAGAAATGAGTTTATCCATAACAAGATTGAAGTAGCTCCAAAAATGGATAAGATTAGAAAATGTTGCCTTCGATGGTTTGAGCATAATTAGCATAGGTCGTGAAGTGAACATGTTAGAAAACTAAGTTTATTAATTTCACCCATATTAAAAGAGAAAGAGAAAAGCCAAAAAAGGCATGTAAAGACACTATTAGGAATGATGTTCTCTATTTGTAACTTAGGGAAGGGCTTCAATTTGATCATGCACAATGGAAACAAGAATTCATGTAGCCGACGCCACCTAATGGGATTAATGATTGATGTTGTTGTTGTTATCATTACTATAGATTATTTTCTCCAATACAGAACAATTCCAGCTCTACTTCATCTTTCCAACCACATTCATCCTCCTCTTAACCAACCCATTTCACACAACCCTAACCCCAATCCTTAGCACCATAAACCTCTCAACCAAGCCCTTCTATCCCCATCATATTAAAAATTTGTGTTATTTATTGATGTTGCATTTCATGATAATAAGATACTCTCACTTCTTATAAATTATTTGTTGCTTAATCCCATACCAATATGGATATGCATATGCATATATACATATATACATATACATATATATAAGTGAATGGTGTTGCAGCCTAGTGGTTAAGGCTCAGAATTTGTTAACTCAGGTCATGGGTTCAAATCTCACTGACCACACATAAGCAAATATATATAATATATATATATATGAATGGTGTTGCAACTCAGTGGTTGAGGCTCAGGATTTGTTATCCCAGGTTATAGGTTTAAATCCCACCAAAAAAATATAATATATATATATATATGTATATATATATATTACAATAGATAGAGAGTTTATGGCCTCAAACAAAAACAAAAGACAAACAAAGCAAAAGCAAAAAAAGGATAAACGATTAAACAAACTCCAAAAGATCTAAGATCCCAATTAAAGCTGAAATAATCTACGCAAGAGAAATCCAACTAGTGGTTGCTTCGATTACCAATTGGATTTGTAATTTTTCTTTCTTTTATTCTTCATTTTCCTTTTTCCTTAATGTCTTCCAAGAAAATCATGTAATAGCTCCGAGTCCGATAGATTATCAATTAATTCCTCGTTTGAGTCCACCTCAAAGATCTTCTCATAATCCGATACAACAACTTCAAGGGCCGAAGTAGCTTGAGCTTTCCCAATGTCGGGCAGATGAAGCTCCAATACATGGGGAATTGGGTTTGAAACTAAAACCCAAGGAGGAACCTACGCAGATGAAGGATCGAAGCCTCTTCAATGCAAAACAATCGAAACTTAATCAACGTAGATACAAAGCACTTCTGAAGGGATGAGCTTATCTTCCGCATTGAAAACCTCCTCATCCCTCCTCAAAATTTGGGTTGACTCCAAAAGAATGGCATGAGCTTTTATGCTGAGAACACCGCGTAACCCGCAAGATCCCTTCTATCGCCAAAAGTATCTAACTGTAGAGCGACAAAGTCACCCACAATCTATCCTTCCACACGAGTTGGGGAAGAATCCAGACAAACCACGGGAGCATTCACAGGAGCAGGGCATACAGAGTTAGCCTCAGCAACAGCCTCAGCGTTCGAACCACTTCCTACGTCAATCATGTCCAAAGGAGGGGCAAGCAGAACATCCAAGGGAGAGAGGCCTTCAAATCACGAGAGACCTCCAAGTCCCTGAACCCAGTCAACGCACAAATAAACCCAAAATTTTCCTAATCAAACCCCAAACAAACATTCAGAATATCTATAGACGACAGAGGGACTTCGACAACAGAGGGACTTCCTTTAATGAAACATGCTGTCCCGTAGCTGGCAATGGTTGAATAGGGATATAAACCGAGCGTTTCCTAGGGGGAGCATTGAGAACACCTATATTGGACGTGGAGCACGCTTTAAGGTGAGGATGAATCTTAAAGCATCTAGAAAAGTCATGACCAACTATTTTACAATGGGAAAATTTTCAAATATTACTTTCTAAAAGTACCCAGCATTTTCATCTCCAATCCATATTTCATTTTCAAAAGATTCAGTTAGATCTATTTCTACAAGCACACGGGGCACATGGGCAACAGTGGGGCAAGTAAAGTTAGCAGTTACAAAATTCACTTTAAGAGGCTTTCCAAAATACGATCCCAAGAAAAAAGGATGAAATGGGTAATCAAATGGATCATATGCAGGGAGAAATTAATTCATTTCGCAAGCTAGATCAAAATTAGTTGTCCATTTAAGCACTTTCATATGACAATTTTCAATAAAATAAGATCCTCTATCAAATATTCTGGTATAATCCGTTTTATTGGAAAGTTGAATAAGAATGTGATGAGAATCAATCAACTCAGCAAAGAACGATCCCGAAAAACCAAGGTTGTTAAGCAATTTTGGACAGCAACCAACGGTGGCTTACCATTAGGAAATTTTCCAACTAATGTACAAGCAAACGGCCGTGTCAGTGTTTCAACATCATCTTTAGATAACAAAAGGGCAAGTTTACTTCGAAGTGTAGAGATAGGTTTGAACCCTACCAGAGGTCTTTGAGAAGAGACATTCGTCAAAGCTTCAAGGAAAGAGATGAATGTGATGGCTTGATGCCAGTTTAGCGAGAACTGTCCTGACATTAGGTATTCACAAATAATTTGAAAGAGAAATGATACATATAAAAGCAAAAGATATTTCTTATTCATCATAATTCTATATTACAAAATAACCAACATACGCTTCTTACATTGTTCATCATTTGATACAAAAATAAACTGAAACAAAGAGAAAATAAAAAGTTATCGCTGAACTGGTATTGTTGTAACGACCCAATGTCGTTACTTTTCAAATTAAGTCAAAACCCACTTCAAACATCAGGACCCCGGGAAATTTCAAATTATAACAAAATTTCCATTAGATAAAAATAATTTTTAGATCAAAGTGTCATAATTTGGGAGAATTCAGATAACGAAAACTCCCGCTTTATTTTTTTGAATTAATTAAATCCAAAAAATCAAGAACATTAAAATACGTGTCAGAATTCATCGTTTTCAGTGTCATTATGTTAAGTATTATTTAAAGGCTCCTCGAAAAGTTTCGTCAAATTCTGAGTGCCAATTTGATCGTGGTTAATTTTTGAAGTTTTAAACCTCAAAAATTAATATAAAATAAAATATTTGTCCGAATCAAAAATTTTTGACGCGAGGGTGTTCGTAATATCATAACACAACTCGGTGTCAAATTTCATTGTATTTAGACGTCAAACGGCGAAAAAATGCAAATTATTTAAGTTTAAGTAAATTTCTTCCTTTTTCCTTCCTTCCCCCTCTACCCAATCGCAAATCGCAAAGCTGCGATACTTTTTCTTCCCAGGCGGAAGAATCTTCTGCCCATGCGCCATTAAGTCCTTATCCACGCCCAATTGAGCCATTAAGGCGCCATTAAGCCCTCCTTATCCACAGCTCACAATCCCTCTTTACTTAAGCAACCCCCCATTCCCTCCTCCCCATTCCAGCTCTCTCCAAATAGCAGCCCACTCCCCAGCCTTCCACCCAACCTCCAACAGCCTACTCCCCTAGCCTTCAGCCCAGCCTCCAGAAGCCAGCCCTCCCTCTCCTCCTCTCCTCACACAGCAGCAGCCCTCTCTCCCCTCCCCACACAGCAGCAGCCCTCTTCTCCCCTCCCCACACAGCAACAGCCTCTCTTCCTCCCCCCACACACAGCAGCAACCTTTCCACCTCTCCCCACACAGTAGCAGCCTTCTCCTCCTCTCCCACAACCACTAACAGCCCAGCCTCTACTTCCTACCCTCCAGCAAGCAGCCGGCCAGCAGCAGCTCCTCCTGCTGCAGCCCTCCCTCGTCCAGCCAGCCAATTAGCCATCCGGTCAGCTAGCCCCCGCTAAACCGGCAACCTCCTGCCAGCTCCCTTCCGTCACGTCCGGCCTCCCTCCGGCTTTCGGCAACCCCAGCTTTAGGTAACAGGAGAAGGAAAAGAGAAAGAAAATGATATGAGATTTTTAATATTTTATTTCCTTTATTTCATTTCTTTTATACTATTATATTATGTCATTGCATTATTATTGATGTCATTAATTAATAATGAATAACAGTATAAATGCAAGAAAATGACTATTACTTCTATACTGTCTATTTCAATTCAAGTATTTTTATTGTCATTTTCATTTTCTTATTATTACTATTATTATTACGTTCTGCAATTTATGCAGTCGTTTCCATTCAGTATTTCATACATTATTATTATCATTATCATTATTATTATTAAAATAATAATAATAATACTATTATAAATATTATTATCACATAAGCAACTTAAAAATACGAACTTCTATCAAGTTGAGAAAACGAAAGAGAAACAGAATAGAAACGAAGATAATAATATTGGCTAAAAGACTAATTTAAAATATCAAAAACCTAAATGCAGATTGAGCGAACTGTCACTCATCCAAACTGTCAAACTGTCGAACTGTTGAACTTTTGAACTTATAGAACAAGGTACCAGATGTCTTTTATTACTTCTGTTTAAATATGTTTTTCTACTCAGCATCGCACAAATTTGATAAAAGTGTTTTTTAAAGTCCCCTAAATTGATATATGAATAAGTTTGAATAAGTGAGAAGCAAGGGTTCCATGTTGCTTTATATTTTGTCTGATCAGACAACCGTTAGGATGGGGTTGTCCGACATCGGGAGTCATAAGGAGCCTATACTGATAAGCCTTTGAGGAGGGCAGGTAAATAGGGAAGTTGATGTAAAACAAAAAAAAAAATGAACCCTCATTTTCCTCGATTTTGTACTTGCCCAACAAAATTATATTTTGCCTCAGATATCAAGCGCTAAAAATTTTGTATTTATTTTTGTGATTGCAATTATTTTTTATGCTAAGTTTCAAATGCAATTGAAATAGGTTTCATGGATAAATTTGTACAATTTATTTCCTGTCAAATATTGATTATTTTGTTTATTATTTAACATTTGTAAAGATGACATCTATCATTACTTAGTTTCACAACTAACTGGTATTCGAATTCTCGCACTTTTAAAACATGCCCAGATCAGCAGTTCAACCTCAAGGAAAGGTGCTAAGAACTGAACAGAGCTGATACTGCTACCTGCTGATCCACCGCTTTCTTTTTTACTCTATCTATTCTTTTAAAAAGTTTATAATTTTTCTTTTATTTTAACTTTTGTAATCAGAACTTATGAAGTATTGAATAAATGAGTTATATTTGATGCTTATATTTGTCTATTAAATCACTAATATGATCCTGCGGCTAGAGAATTTGTTGCTGTTATCTTATCACACCCACAACAACCGGTGCTGGATTAGCTTCCGCTGACCCGGCACCGGGTCCCCACAATTGTAAAGAAAAATAATACTAAGATTAGAATTCTCATTCGAGAAAAGTTTCATTCAAGTTCTCTCAAAAGTACTTGACCTCTGGTATTGTAAAGAAAAACAATACCGGGATTAGAATTCTCGACAATCCCTGCAAAAATATGGGAAATAGCGCAAAAAGGATAATTAAACTAAATTCCTGCAAAAATATATTATTTGCATTATCACTTAGATATATGTTACTATGTAATTTTTCAATAACTAACCAATGTATATTACTGTAACGACCCAAAGTCGTTACTTTGCAAATTAGGTTAATTTCCGACTCTGACATTTGGACCTCGGAGAATTTCAATTTAGGGCAAACAAAAAAAATTACCAATAGATAGAATTAATTCTTAGATCAAAGTGCCCTAGTTTGGGAGAAATCCGATTAACGATAACTCCCGTTTTATTTTTTGAATTATTTAAATTCTAAAAATCAAGAATATTGAAATGTGTGTCTGAATTCATCGTTCTTAGTGTCATTGTGTTAAGTATATTAATTAAAGGATGCTCAATAAATTTCATCAAATTATGAGTGTCGGATTTATCGTGGTTAATTTTTTGAAATTTTTAAACCTCAAAATTAATATAAAATAAAATATTACACCGAATCGAAATTTTTGGCGTGAGGGCATTCGTGATGTCGTAACACACTTCGGTGCCAAATTTCGTTGTATTTGGATGCCGAACGGCGAAAAAATGTGAATAACTTAACTTTAGGTAATTTTATTTATTTATTTTCCCTTTATTCCTTCTTTCCTTCCTTCCACCTGCTTTCCCCCGATCGCGACCCTCCCTATCGCGTCTTTCTGGTGCGGAAGCTTCCGCACCAGAGAGCTTCCTGCGCCTTTTGGTGCAGGAATGGTCTGTCAAATTGGCCGACCAGCTCCCTCTCCTCTTCTTACCTATAAACCCCCTCCCTTCCCTCCTCTATTTAACCCCCCCTAACTCTCCTCCTCCCTCACAGCAGCCATACCTCCCCCCTCTTGCAGCCCTCTCCTGCCTTCCCAGCCAACTAGCCTCCCTTCCCCTGCCAGCAGTCCTCCCCTCCCTGCCAGCCATTCCTTGTTGGCCGACCAGCAGCAGCCTGGTCGCCAGCCAGCCAGCTCTTCCTTGCCGGCTGACCAGCAGCAGCCCGACAGCCCCGTCAACCAGCTGGAACCCTTGCCAGCCTTCGGCCACCCCGTTTCGGCTTCCCTCCATTTTTCAGCGGTCCTAATCCTAAAGGTTTGAAGAGAAGTTTAAGAGAAAGAGAAAGGGGGAAGAAAAGAGGAGAAGTTATTTTGCTATTTTCTATATACTTAATAATCTTTTTTGAAGATAAGATTATATCATCACATTAGCATTGTTGTCATTAATCAATAATGACAAACAATACAAATGTTATAAATGACTATGATTTCAATTTAAGCATTTTCATTTTTACCATCACTCTTATTATGTTCTTTTCTTCTTATATTATTATAATTGAAACAATGATAATAATAATATTATATCATTGTAATCGTTATCCTCAATAACTTAATAGCGCTATAATAAATATTACTGCCATTGCAGTATCTTTAAAAAAAAATTGGACTTCAATCATTATGAGAAAGCGAAAGAAGGACAGAATAAGTAGTGATAAAGAAAAATAACTCCTAAAATATTGTATTAAAAAGCTAACTTAAGATATCCAAACTTAAATGCAGATTGAGCGAACGGTCACTCATCCAAACTTTTGAACTTCTGAACTTCTGAACTTAAAAGTACCCAGTACATGACATATATTACATTTGCACTTTTACTGCTGCTTAGCTTCGCGTATTTGCTTTGAGCCAAATTTCAATTTGAAGCTTGGTTGGTGGTTAGAAACCAACATCCTTTTCATTCGGGGGTTACTAGAAAATGACATCAGTAACATTAATGCTTGGATGGTTGTTAGAAACCAACATCCTTTTCATTCGGGGTTGTTATTGAAAAATAACATCAATAATATTCGGGGTTGATTACTGGAAAATGACATCTGTAATCTTTATTTAATAAATAATATTGTTGCAGGAAATTATTTATTTTGCGCTATTGCCTTATTTTCTCCTGCATTTTATTTCGTCTTACTTCCGCTAATCGCATCTTTTAAGAATATAATTATTATTAGTACTGCAGTACTTAGAGTATTCTCTAATTACTGAGAATTCAAATCCCAGTATATTTTTTGTACAATACCAGGTCAGGTGCTCTTAGGGGATTACACGCAAGAACCATAATGCTTAAAATGTTCATGTACCAATAAGAATCCACGGCGCTATTTTATTTTTGCTTGTTTATATTTATCTTTTTCTTTATTTTTACTTTTTGTACGAGTGTTGAAAAAGACCTTATAATGTGAACATTGAAATAGATAAATAATATCTTTTGGCTTTTTGTATGTGTATGCACTTTTTCTCTCAAGTTCCTCAATATGATCATTGCGGTAAGTGATCACTCAATGTCAGAACGGTTTCCGTTGAACCGGCATCAGGGCCATCACAATTACTGATGCCATTTTTTCTAATAACCAACCAAATATATGTTACTGATGTCATTTTTCAGTAATCAGCCAAACGTATGTTACTGATATCATTTTTTTCGTAATCAATTAATTTATAAGATGATGTTGGTTTCAAACAACCAACCAAGCATCAATATGAATTTGGCTCGAAGCAAAGGAAAACAACAATAATTTGTGTTATAGTGTAAAAAGTAATATATATATATAAATACTGAGTACCTTTTTCTTTAAATTTTAAAATACAACAGTCGATTGAATCTGCAAAATTTTTTTGATATATAAATTAGCTTTTTAGCTTATTGGTAAATTGCACTGTGATAAATATTTAGTTTTATGAAAATAATACTTAGAAATTTATAAAATTGAAATGATAATGAAACAAAATAGTATAATTATTTTTAAGAAAATAATATTTATTTTCTTATTTATCCTTCTATTATGTTTTCTCTCTCTCGTCCTCTCTTTCTCTTTTCTCTGATTCTATCTTTTCTTCTTGATAGAAAACAAAATTTAAGTTGCCTGAAAATAATAATAGTATTATTATTATTAATTATAATAATAATGATAATAATAATATATAAATGATATAAATTGAAATGATCGAATAAAATTACAAAAAACAATAATAATAATAATAATAATAGTAAAAGAAAAGAATTGAAATGACTATTAAAAATTGCAGAAACTAAATAATAATAATAGTATAAAATTGAAATGAATGAAATAGAAATAATAATAATAATAATATAGCATGTTTTATTATTATCATTATTATTTAATAATAATGGTAATAATAATATATTTATTATTATCATTATTATAATATTATAATAATACTAATAATAATATGTTTATTATTATCATTATTATATAATGATAATAACAATAATAACATGTTTATTATTATAATTCTTATTTAATAATAATGTTGTTTATTATTATGATAAAAAATCAAAATAAAAGAAAAAAAATAAATTAAATAAATAAATAAAAGAAAAAATGAAAATTTTTTCCTCTTTTCTTCCTATTTTCTTCCTCCTCTCACCTAGGGTTAGAGTAGCCGGTGGTGGTTGGAGGTGGTAGGAAGGGGCTGGAGTGGGTGGCCGGGGAAGCAGTGGAGGTGGCTAGGGAGGAGGGCTGGCGGCTGCTAAGGTGGTGGAGAGGAGGGTTTGAGATGAGAGGAAGAGAGGGGGGGAATGAGGGGTATATATAGAAAGAGAGGGAGTGCGTACAGCCGGCCAACTGGCGGCCGTTCGATTGGGCGCCGACCAAGTACGCACGGCTCCCGCAAGCAGCACCTGCACGCATACGGAGCTACAGATGCACGTGGGGGGGGGGTGCGAGAGAGAGAAAAGAAATTAAATAATTCAATTTTAATTCAATTTTTTGCATTTTTTCGTCATTTAATTTTCAAAAAAAATGAAACTTGACACGAAGGTGTATTTTGATGAGACAAACACACTTGCGCCAATTTTTTTTTTACTCGAAGCAATATTTTATTTTATATTAATTTCTGAAGTTTGAAATTACAAAAATTGGCGGTCATAGTATTTCTTTTGTCTCCGGTATTTTGTGTCATAGTATTTCTTTTGTCGGTCCTGGTGTGATGACCTGCTGCCAGTTCAGCGAGAAATGTCCTGACATTGAACATTCACAAACCGCAGGATCCTATTGAGCAATTTAAAAAAGAAGGGATACACATATATAAAAGTCAAATGACAATTTTCATTCATCCTAATTCTATATTACAAAATAACTAACGTACACTTCTTATAGTGTTCAACATTTTTTTTAAAGCAAAAGATAAACCGAAAGAAAAAAATAATAAAAATAAAAAGTAGCGTCGTAGATCCATCAACAACTTGAAAATATAAAAATAAAAAGTAGCGTCGTAGATCCATCAACAACTTGAAAATCTATGATTTAAAGTTCTCATTCGAGTTCTCCCAGAAGTACCTAATATGGTATTGTAAAGAAAATAATACCGGGATTAGAATTCACAGTAATTAGAATATACTCTAAGTACTACTGCAGTAAATAATAAAATATTATATTTTATATTAGCAGAAGTGCGATTAGCAGAAATAAAGATGTAATAAAATGTAGAAAAAATAAGACAATAGCGGAAAAGGGACAACTAACTCCTGCAAAATATATTTTTTGTATTATTACATAATTGTATGTTACTGATGTCGTTTTTCCAGTAACCAACCAAAGTATATTGCTAATGTCATTTTTTCAGTAACCAACTAACATAAGTTACTAATGTCATTTTTTCAGTAACCAATCAATTTATAAAAGGATATTAGTTCCAAACAACCAACCAAGCATGGATTCGGCTCAAAGCAAAGCTAAGCAGTAATAAATTATATATAAGTGAAAAAAGTAATACATATATATATACTAAGTACATTTTTTTCTAATTTCAATAATGCAACAATTAACTAAATTTGCATAAAATTTTTAATATTTAAATTAGCTTTTTAGCCAATATTTTAGAAATTTATAAAACTAAATTGAAAACAAAATAATATGATATTTTTAGGAAAATAAAATTTATTTTTTTCTTTTCTATTTTGTTTTTCTTTCACTCTCTCTTCTTAATAGAAAACAAAATTTAAGTTACTAAAAATAGCCATAATAATAATAATATTATTATTATTATTATTATTAATAATATAGAAATGACAGAATGAAAATGACTGTAAAAAACAAATGCAGAAAATAGTAATAATAGTATAAAAATGGAAATACAGAAATTGAAATTGACAGAATAGAAATAATAGTAATCATAATATAATATTTTAGAGTTATCATTATTAATAATGATAATAATAATAATGATAATGACATATTTAAGATAAAAATAAAGAAATAATATAATAATTAATATTATTATGTAAATAATAATGATTATATTATGGAAATGCAAAAGAAGAAAATAAATAAAAATAAAATAAAAAATGCAAAATTTATCCATCCTTTCCTCCTCATTTCTTCCTATTCTCGCCTAAAGTTAGGGTAGCCGGTGGTCGGAGGCAGAGTAGGCGGCTGCTAGAGGTGGCAAGTGGCTGCTGGGGCAGAGGAAAGAGAAGGGCTAGGGAAGGTTGAGAGGAGGAGAGGGGGTTTTTATAGAAAAGTAGGGAGGGGGAGAGTTAGTATTGTTGGCCAGCAGGGCGGCCGGTCAGCTGCCGACCAGGGCGGCGCGGGAAGGACCCAAGCGCCGCACGGTTCCGCGCTGGCGGAGCTTGCACGCAATAAAGCCTGCACGCGCAAGGAGGGGAGGGGTGGGGAGCAGAGGAAAGAAAATAAGAAATCATAGATAAATAATTTCAATCAAAAATTTCACATTTTTTCCGTCGTTTGACTTCCAAAAATAACGAAATTGACAAAGAAGCGTATTACGATGAGGCAAACACTCTCGTGCCAAAAATTTTCAATTTGAAACAATATTTTATTTTATATTAATTTTTGAAGTTTAAAACTTCAAAAATAATTATGATCGAACCGGAGCTTCAAATTCGATGAACTTTTTGTGTAGCCTTTAAATAATATTCTTAATCCAATGACACTAAAATCGATGAATTTGAACTTGTATTTAATTTTCTCTTTATTGAATTTAAATAATTCAAAAATTAATTCAGAAGTTTCTGTTATCCGGATTCTTCCCAAACTATGGCATTTTGATCTAAAAACTATTTCTATCCAATGGTATTTTTGATTTGCCATAATTTTAAAGTCGCCAAAGATCATGATTTTTGAGTCGGGATTTGACCTATTTTGCAAAGTAACGATAATGGGTCGTTACACCTAGGCTGTCGCAATTCGGCTCTTAATTAGCCTTATCTTTTTGTTCGTTTCTTCAACTAACTCAAAGCCATAAATTTGTACATCTCCAACCTCTGACCATGCTAGAGTACTACACTTTCTCCCATATAAGGCTTCATAAGAGGCCATCCTAATACTCATTTGGTCGCTATTATTATATGTGAATTCTATTAAAGGTATGTGTTCTTCCCAACTACCACCAAAATCTAAAAGACTTAATCGTAATAGATCTTTGAGTATTTGATTAACCCTTTCAGTTTGTCTATCAGTTTGTGGATGGAAGGCGGTACTTAGGGCTAGCACGGTTCCTAAATCATGATGTACCGCTTGCCAAAATTGGGAAATATCCGAGACTATAACTTTTGTAATTCCATGGAGCCTGATTATTTCTTTAATATAAATTTTGGCTAGCTTTTATATGGTGTATATTTGTTTAATATGAATAAAATAAACTGATTTAGTCAAACGATCCACTATTACCCAAATTGCATCTGCTCCTGAATGACTCCTAGGTAATTCCATGACAAAGCTCATACAAATGTCAAACCACTTCCAATCTGAGATTTCTAATGGATGCAAGAGTTCACCTGACCTTTAATGTTCAACTTTTACTAAATAAAATACGTGGCACTTAGCAATATATTCATCCATGCTTCTTTTGAGTCCTAGCCACCATAATACTTCCTTTAGATCTCAATTTATTTTATTATTTCTGGGGTGTATTGTATACCCTGAGTTGTAAGCTTCGCTTAATATTTGATTTCAGATGGATGCATTATTAGGGACCTAAACCCTTTTTCCATGATATATATAAATCTTTTGATGAAGTTGTAAGTCTGCCCTGTGTCCATTCTCTAAATTTGTCTTTAATTTCGAGTACTCTGGGGCACTTGCTTGAGTAATTGTTATCCATTGTATAAGCGTAGGTTCGACGGTACTTATCTTGAGTAGATTGTTTAATTGTTTGCTAGTAGTGTTATCCCTAGTTTCTGGAACCCTTCCACCAAGGGGCTTGCCAAGATCATTTCATTTAGAGACACATTCCTGCTGAGGGCATTAGCTACAATGTTGGCCTTACCAGAGTGATACAGTAACTAAGATCGTAGTCGCAGATTAATCTTAGCCATCTCCTTTGCCAGCAGTTTAGCTGTTTCTGGGTATATATGTATTTTAGGCTTTGGTGGTCTGTAAATATCTAGCATCGTACCCCATATAAGTAATGCCTCCAAAATTTTAAGACAAGAACAACTGACGTTAATTCCAGATCATGAATTGAGTAATTCTTCTCATGCTTCTTTAATTACCATGAGGCGTAGGCAACTACCTTCTCTTCATGCACAAGGACACATCACAATCTAATGTTGGATGCATCAGTGAATATTTGATAATTAATTTTTCTTGCGATAAGATCAGAATTGGAGCGATGGTTAGTACTTCTTTTAACTTCTGGAATGATTCTTCACATTATTGGCTCCAGGAGAAAGGTACCGCTTTCTGTGTAAACCTTGAAAGAGGTGAGGTTAATAGCGAAAATTCTTTAACAAACTTTCGGTAGTAGCTCGCTAGTCCCAAAAAGCTTCGATAAACACGATTACAAATCTATCCAGGAATAGTCTATGAACCCGCTGCATTAGTTTTATGAAGACTGATGGAGCATTGATTAATCCAAATGACATTAACGAAAACTCAAAATATCTGTAACGAGTTCTGAACGCTATTTTTGGAATGTCTTCTTCTCATACTCGCACTTGATGATAACTTGATCGCAGATCTATTTTTGAGAAGACCTTTGCCCCTGTGAGTTGATCGAATATATCTATTTGAGGTAGCTGATACTTATTCTTGATTGTTATTTTGTTTAACTCTCGGTAATCAATGTACATGCGCATCAATCCATCCTTTTTCTTTACAAAAAAACTTGAGCTCCCTATGGTGACATGCTGGGCTTTATAAGGCATTTTTCAATTAGTTCTTGTAATTGCTCATGTAATTCTTGCAACTCTTTTGGAGATAGACGGTATGGTGCCTTTGATAGTGGCTGCGATCTAAGCACTGTCAATAGTAAAATCCACTTCACTTATTGGAGGTAGGCTAAGAAACTCATCTGGGAAGACATCAAGAAATTCTCTTACTACTCTGGTTTTTAAGGGGTGTTTTTTTTGGCTTTCTTTATCATGGTAACTAGGTATGCCTCACACCCTTTTTTAATTAACTTTTTTGCTCTTAGAGCATTCATTAAGGAAGCATTAATACCCATTCTGCCTATGAATACTTCTGATTTCCCTTCTCCTTTAAGGGCAACCTTCTTCTTTCGACAGTCAATGACAACTTCATGCTTACTCAACCAATCAATCCCTAAAATGATGTCAAAGTTTATTATAGGGAGAATTTGTAGACCCTTTTCATTGATAGGAATGTTGCAATTGAAAAATTATTGATCGCTCATAGTAGCGTCGGAGAGCAACCCAATATCAAGAGTGTTGGCTAGATTGCAACACCATACATTAAGAGCCCTTGCACAAATGTCTAAAACAAAGGAGTGACTTGCTCCCGTATCGAACAAGACGTTATAAGATTTGTTATTAATCTGTATATTACCTAGTTAGATAAAAAACAACTATTATAAAAAATTTACACATGTGTGGAGAGATTTTAAAATAAGGAAAGTAATGTACCTGACACTACGTTGTTGTCATCGGGTGCCATGATACATGTAAGCGCATAAATCCTTGCTGGAACAGTGAGTCAAGGAACTTGCTCATTCCTTTGTGTAGGTGTCGTTGTTGTTGGTGGTGGGGGTGTTCTTGCTATTGTAACTTGTCTAGGAGCAGCTCCTCTCAATTGATTATTGGCGAGAGGGGCTGCTGTGTTGAATTCTGGTTTGGGGTAGATCTTGCTCCATGAATAATATCTCCATCAATCATTTTCTTAGCAAAATAAACAAAAACCGTGATGCGCACCTGCAAGTATAACAGCGGTTCTGTCCTTGGTAGCACTTCCCAATTGGGTGAGGACGATCACAATTTAAACCTTTGTTGGTTCAGGGAGCTTCGGCAAACATATGGTATGCCTTGGCTGGTGGAGGGTAACGAGATCGCTTGAGCGCCACTTGGTCCCTAGTTGAAGTAATCGACCTCTTTCCTTGTCTTTCTGCGATCACTTATTCAGTATGTTCCAGCATTGTGACACAATCTAAAAGCTCAGCAAATTTTGTATGCTTAAGCAAAATTAGATTGGTGTGAATGCTGTCCTTCAGCCCTTCCAGAAACCTACTACACCTCGTGCTTCAGAATCTACAAATTTAGGCGCATAGCGAGAGAGTTTGGTGAATTTTATTTCGTAGGTTACCACCGATCTGCTTCCCTGAATTATCTTTATAAATTGGCTATTGAGTATCCTCTGTGCAGAGTGAGGAATGTAACGGCTTCAGAATGCCCCTGTAAATTCTGCCCAAGATATCTCTTCCAGATCTATGCCTCCAAAGGTGGTCTCATAGGTGATTTTTCACCACCTCTCAACTTTTTCTTCTAGCAGATACTTTGTTAGCCTGACTGTTTCAACTGCGGGACACCTCAAATTGTACAATTTGCTTTCAACAGCATGAACCTAGCCATCAGCTTCCATGGGTCGGGCTGAGTCGTTGAATGTTGGAGGATTTAATTTCAGAAAGGCCTGTAAAGCGTCATCTATTCGAAGCCTTTGCCCTTGTGGAGGTTCTAGTGCGAGTAAGAAGGTAGATCTTTTCACTTGGTTTGTAAGGCAAGTAATACTGCCTCCAACAGTCGGTCTGTTTTATTTTCCGGTGGTGTTGTAGTTATTGTTGTCTTAACCGGGGTTGCGAAAAGGTACAGCGAGGGAAACCTTCATCGAAATCCATCTGTTAGAAATGATTAATAAAACTTGTAATTAATAGAGGTTTTGTCTAATAATACATAATCAATTATTCGCAATAATAAATAAAGTTTAGAATTTTTTGATTCAAAAAATTCCCATTTTTAAAAGATTCACATACAAAAAGGGATGCATTAATAGTATGTCTAATTCCTTGTTGGATGCACAATGTTAAAGAATATTTTAGGGATACAAGGTCCTATTCTAAGTTTATCTAGACCTCAGAGGAATCAAAACTAGCTGATTTCCTTATTAACAAGAACTCCCGGTATTTACAAAGGTTCCCAACTTTTCTTTTCCCTCTAGAAGTGGACGCAGTCATGCTGTTGATTTTGACAAGATTCTTGAGGTGATGAAGTTCATCTTGTAGTTATATGACTTGACGCTTTTATACGTCATCCTTCCTTTTTATCTCCCACTCAATAGTTGATATTTTTCCGTGTAGGACTCCTTTCAATTCTTAAGCCTCCATTTCTAATTCCCTTTATTCTGTTCCTTGACACTAATACCCACCATGCTATGGTACTTTCTACTTCACTTAATTTCTCTGTCAATAAACTATCATTTGCTTCTGTTGTGGGAGGGTCTAAATTGGTGCTATGTTTAGTTACTTCAGAATGCGATGAGTCACCATCACTAACTTCTTCCTCAAAGTACTCAATCAAGTCAATATTGGGATCCATTTATATTTATAAGAGATAAGATGATTTAATAACATAAAATACAGATATATTGTTTCAATACTTCCAAGTTCTAATTACAACGATGATTATAATAATGAAGAGTTTATCACTCCCCTAATTTTTCATAGTACTTTCTATCTTACTTAAATGTTAATTCTAATTTCTTTATTATATAATCAGTAAGAATGGATATATCTTTGTTTTTTGTATGTATATTCTTTCCTTTCAAATGTGTTCAATCTTGCTTTGATACCAACTGTGATGGCCCCGATTCCTGTTCAGCGAGAACTGTCCAGATATTAGATATTCACAAACCGCAGGATCCTATTGAGCAATTTAAAAGAAAATAGATACACATATATAAAAGCTAAATGATATTTCTCATTCATCATAATTCCATATTACAAAATAACTAATGTACGCTTCTTACATTATTCATCATGTGTGATACAAAGATAAAATGAAACAAAGAGAAAATAAAAAGAATAAAAAGTAACGACGTCGATACATTAGCAACCTGAAAATTTATGATTATTACTGTAAAATTCTTATTCGAGTTCTCCCAAAAATAAGTGACTTAGTATTGTAAAGAAAACAATACTAAGATTGGAATTTTCAGTAATTAGAGAATACACTAAATATCGCAGTAAATAATAAAATATTATATTTTCTATCAGCAGAAATGTGATTAGCGAAAATAATGATGAAATAAAAATGCAAGAAAAATATGGTAAATAGCGCAAAAATGATAAATAAACTAAACTCCTGTAAAAATATATTATTTGTATTATCACTTAGATGTATGTTACTGATATCATTTTTCCAATAATCAATCAACATATATTACTGATGTCCTTTTTCCAATAACCAACCAAATATATATTACTGATGTCATTTTTTCAGTAATCAACCAAATATATGTTACTTATGTCATTTTTCCAGTAACTAACCAATTTTTAAGAAAATGTTAGTTTCAAATAATTAACCACCCATCAATATGAATTTGGCTCGAAATGGCGCAAAGCAACAATAATGTGTATAAATGCAAAAAGTAATATATATATATATATATATTGGATCCTTTTTCTCCAAGTTTTAAAAATGCAATAACTAATCAAATCTGCATAAGGTTTTTGATATTTAAATTAGCTTTTTAGCTATATGATAAATTTAGTTTTATGAAAATAACACTTATAAATTTATAATACTGAGATGATAATAAAAATAAAATAGTATAATATTTTTAAGAAAATAATATTTATTTTCTTCTTTATCCTTCTATTCTATTTCTCTATCTTCCTCTCTCTCTCTCTTTTTCCTTCACTTCTCATTTTTATATGAAAATTATCAATTTCCTCTCTCTTTCTCTCCTCTCTTTTCTTCTTAATGGAAGATAGAATTTAAGTTGCTGAAGTAGCAATAGTATTACTATTATCATTATTATTATTATTATTATAGAAATGACAAAAATTAAAATGACTGAATAAAATTACAGAAAATATTAATAATAATAATAATAGTAAAAAAAGAAAATTACAAAATTGAAATGACTGTATTAAAAATTATAGAAAGTAAATAATAATATAAAATTGAAATAACATAAATTGAAATGACTGAAATGGAAATAATAATAATAATATAACATATTTTATTATTATCATTATTATTTAATAATAATGATAATATAATAATAATATGTTTATTATTTTTATTATTATTTAATGATAATGATAATAATAATATATTTATTATTATCATTATTATTTAATAATAATGATAATAATAATAATAATGTGTTTATTATTATGATAAAAAAAATCAAAATAAAAGAAAAAATAATAAATAAATAAATGCAAAATTTTTCCTCTTTTCTTCCTCCTCTCACCTAGGGTTAGGGTAGATGGTGGCCAGAGGGGGGCCAGAGGTGCTCGGAAGGGGCCGAAGGCAGTGGAGGCGGCGGCTAAAGAGGAGGGTTTGAGATGAGAGGAAGAGAGGGGGGGAGGAGGGGTGCGTATGGCCGGCCAACCGACGGCCGCCGACCAGCCGTCGACCGGTGCGCGCAAGGAAGATGTGCGCCGCACGGCTCCCGCAAGCAGCGCCTGCGCGCGTATGGAGCTGCAGCTGCGCGTGGGGGGTGCTGGAGAGATAAAAGAATTTTAAATAATTCAATTTTTAGCATTTTTTCATCATTTGATTTTCAAAAATAACGAAACTTAACATGAATATGTATTTTGATGAGACAAACACACTCGTGCTAAAAATTTTCAATTCAAACTAATATTTTATTTTATATTAATTTCTGAAGTTTGAAACTTCACAAAATTAGTTATGGTTGAACTAGAGCTCTTAATTTGATGAAATTTTTTGTGTATCCTCTATATAATATTTTCTTAATCCAATGACACCAAAATCGTTGAATTTGGAATTGTATTTAATTCCCAATATATTGAATTTAAACAATTTAAAAATTAATTCAAGAGTATCTGTTATCTGAATTACTCCCAAACTATGACATTATGATCACAAAAATATGCTCTATCCAACAGTACTTTTGGTTCTCCTTAAATTTTGAAGTCACCCAGGAATTTAATTTTCAAGTCAGGATTTGATCTAAATTTGCAAAGTAATGACATTGGGTCGTTACGTGGCCGAAGGGGTTGAGCTGAGCTTAATGTAGAGATTATAGAGAGTCTCCATTTCAACTCACGACCACAAGACTCTTCGCCGATCCAGGAAACGAACTTCCGTCGGCCGACTCGAAGAAAGTCCTGAAGCAGAGCAAATCGTTCCGAAGTGGACGAGTCCACCAAACAGCGGTCGTGTCAGACGAACGACAAAGCAGAGCGAACAACTTCACCAGACGTAGACGACGGGAGCCCACCGAAAACGACCGTACCAAGCCTCCGCCAGTCAATGACGCCCACCCATAGAGGCAACGCGCATAACCCCTACAAGAGCGCCATGCTTATGCACAGAAACCCTACGGGTTACGGCATGTGTAACCCCTACGGGAGAGCCATACCTCAACCAGTCAACCAACGCCTGCCCATATGAATATATGTTTTATTAGGATGGCAACTCAGTAGACATAGCATTGTATAAATTATCTCCCTTCAAACAAGATTAAAGGATGATATTTCAAACAGTTATAAATATTTGTTCATGTATAAATTATATCCCTTCAAATATGATTAAAGGATGGTATTTCAAATAATTAAAAATAGTTTCTAGATTCAAGATACACCAAGTTTTTGAGATTTAATTTAGAATCAAGAAAAAATTTTCAAGAAACACAAAAATTAAAATGAAAAGTAAGTTTCAAATCAGGAACAAAATGTAAAGTTTATAAAGAAAATTTTTTTATTAGAAAGATAATTGTGGATCTCTGCAAATCCATCTGAATACAATCAATAGCAAAACAAGCCTAATGTCACAACATGAGAGATTATACAATATTTATAACAAACTTCAAAATATCACCCCCGATAGCTACATAAAGCCTAATGGAAAAATGATACAAAGTAGAACATTAAGGGATGAGCAGTTATTTTCATTAAATCTTTCTTTTAAAGTGAATCAGTAGCTTCCATAATGTTGTTCTTATTGCTTTATTTTAACATAGTCTACTTAAACGACTGAGAATCCTTATGATATCTGTTTGAACTGCTTTTCCTATTTCACCTTGAAATATTCCACCATGTTCGTATACTTTCCATGTAGAAGTCAAGCAAATAAACAAGTCTTAAATCAAGTATCTTATCACAAATTGAAAAGTAAACCTGCATTTGAACTATCTTATTTATTAAGATCTTAAACTTAATGAGAATATGATAGGAAGGCTGAAAATATTAAAGCCTAAGAATACCTCAAAAACTATTCCAGTGTAATAGGCCAGTCCTCGAACAACAGATGCATCAAAGTTGATCCACTGAGAAAAGCCATAATGTTCAGCAAGTAAAAATAGATTCTTCAGATCATTAAGAGCTTCGATTTTGGATCCAAGAACCTCTATTAATGGATAATAAAATATTAGGGCTTGCCATTTCATTAAACATTATCCTAATAAGTAGAAAAGCAATAGATGAATAATGACACCAACACTAGTAAAATTATTTGTTTAATCCTTATAATTTTGGGCTGCACTAGAGTAAGAAGACAGCAAATAAATCATCAAAAACCCTTCCAGGCACCCTCTCAAAAACTTAAAATTACAGTGTTTCGATCATATAGATCAATAGAATAATAGTACAAACCTTCAAGATCAGATAATGAGTTTAGAGATAAAACTTCAATTAATCCTTTGACAGCCTCATAAGTAACCCCAGCCGTCAACAGTTCTTTCTCAATCTCTTCTCTAGAAAGTTTTCCCAACTGCAATTCATAATAATGAAAAACGTCATTATCTTCAATTTGATATGTAGACCAAAGAACTCAAAAGTTAGGATGATGATTCCTTTGAATGTGGCAGCATGAGTGCATTGAAAGTTATGGAATTTTTACAATCCAAGTAAAAAAACTCATACCAGCATAAAACAACAATCATAAGCAAAGGACTAAGGGTTTAAAATAATATCCAAGTACGTTGAGTCCGACAGCTTTCACTTGTTTTGAAGCAAGAAAATATCCCAGCTAATTAATTTCATGAGAATAGAAATTAAAGTTTAATGATTTCCAAAATAATTGCTCTACTAGTCGTGGATTAGTTTGAGCTATCAATTTCCAAAATAATTGCTCTACTAGTCATGGATTAGTTTGAGCCATCAATAAACAATTATAGAAAAAAATTCATCAATACCCATTTAAGAAGAAAGTACAACAAAAATACGGCTAAATCAAATTTAGCAATGCTATCCCTCTACAAATCATAATCATCCCAGTTGTATATCAGTTCTTCAGTCAGACTTAATCAGAGTAACCAATTCTTCATACTTTTCATCAAAACAAAACCTTTAGAATTGATCTTCAAAATTGGGAATAATTCTTTTAAAATGGGAGAAACACTAAAATTAAATTAGTATTTTAGCCTAATATAATCTAACATAGTCTAATCAAACTTCAATCATGAATTCCAAAAGAATAAACTACTTAGTCCAATAGTCATGACGTGAATACTGAACCACAAGAAGATGCTGCAAGTCAAAATACATCCATTAATGCTACTTATACGGGCCTTCCTGTGCCAGAGACTTTTAGCTCCATTGTTGACAACCAGCAAAACTGTTATATGTTGCAGTTTATGGCAACGGTAACACTTCTAAATATGCAACAAATATACAAGCCCCAGATCCCAATGCACCTAAGCCTGGCAAGATCTTTCAAATCTTCTTGAAATTGAAGCCACCAAAATTTAATGGTATTGTTACACTTGATGAAGCTAAAGACTGTCTAAAGCAATTAAAAAGGAGTTCGAGGAAAGTTATTGTGATAGCCCGATGCCGGTTCAGCGAGAACTGTCCCGACATCGGGCACTCACATACCGCAGGATCATATTGAGCAATTTGAAAGAAAAAGAGCACACATATAAAAGCCAAAAAATAATTCTCATTCATTAAAATTCATGATTACAAAAAAAAATCTTCAATGTTCCTTTTTACAAAGTTTATCATGAGATGAACTGAAACAATAATAAAATAAAATAAAAGACTAAAATAGTGTCGTAGATCCCTCAACAAGTTTGAAAATGTATGAATTAGGGTTCTTGTTTGAATTCTCCCAGAAACACCTGATCTGGTATTGTAAAGAAAATAATACCGGGATTATAATTCTCAGTAATTAGAAAATACTTTAAGTACTGCAGTAAATATAATATTACACTTTTATAAAAGCAAAGATGCAATTAGCGAAAATAAGAGTATAATAAACATGTAGTACTTGTTTGAAAATGTATGAATTAGGATTCTTGTTTGAATTCTCCCAGAAACACCTGATCTGGTATTATAAAGAAAATAATACCGGAATTATAATTCCCAATAATTAGAAAATACTTTAAGTACTGTAGTAAATAATATAATATTACACTTTTATAAAAGCAGAGATGCCATTAGCGAAAATACGAGTGTAATAAACATGCAAGCAAAATAAGGCAATAGCGCAAAAGAAATAATCAATTTCCTACGAAAAGTATTATCATAAAATGTAGTTTACTGATGTCGTTTTTCCAATAACCCACCATGAATGTTATTGATGTCATTTTTCCAGTAACCCACAAATATTGCTGATGTCCTTTTTCCAGCAATCTACGAATGTTACTGATGTTATTTTCTAGTAACCCACTAATATTGTTGATGTCATTTTTTTAGCAACTCACGAATATTGTTGATGTCATTTTTTCAGCAACCCACGAATGTTACAAATGTCATTTTTCTAATAACAACCACGTTATAAAAGGGATGTTGGTTCCGAACAATCAACCAAGCTTCAATACGAATTTAGCTCAAAGAGAAGCTAAGTAGCAATAAAGTGCAAAAAGTAATGTCATATACTGGGTACCTTTTTCTTTAAGTTCAAATGTGCAAGTTCGATTGAATCTACATTTAAATTTTGATATTTTAAATTAGCCTTTTAAAGATATAATTTATTTTTAGAGATTTTTTTACTTTGTTCTTTTCTATTCTGTCTTTCGTTCATTTTCTCTCTTGATAGAAGACAACATTTTTAAGTCATTGAGGGTAGTAATTATATTTGATATAAAATTATTATTATTATTATTTCAATGATATTAATAATATATAAATGAAAGAAAAATAAAATAGAAATGATTGTAAAAATGAAAATGCCTGAATTAAATTTTAACATAATAGAAATAATAATCATTTAATAATATTTATATTATTCTCATTATTAATTAATGAGAATAATAATAATGTGAATGACTAATTTATTAATTTTATAAAAATGATGTATTAAGTATATATGTAAATAAAATAAAAAGAATGAAGAAACAAGCAAAATTTTCTCTCATTTTCTTCCACCTTTTCCCTCTCCTCTCATATTTAGGATTAGGATCGTCGAAAAATGGAGGGAGGCCGGAATGGGGTGGTCAGATGGTTGCTGACTGATTGTTGGTCTGCTAAGGGAGGGATGCGGTAGGAGAGAGCTGGCTGCTGAGTGGCTAGTTGCTGCTATGGGAGGGGAGGCTGGCTGGTGGCCGACAGAGAGAGGGGCTGGCTGCGGCAAGAGGGAGCTGCTTGAGAAGTTGAGGGCTGCTGCTGCTGTGGGAGGGGAGGCTGGAAGAATGTCGAAGAAGGAAGGGAGTGGGGGTGGTTATATAGACGCAGGATGGGAGTGGAGATCCAACAACCTGCGCCAAAAATGGCGCAAGGGGCTCCTTGACACAGAACCTTCTGCGCAAGGCTCTGTCCCAAGCGACAAAGCCTGCGATCACAGACGGTGGGGGAATAACAGAGGAAGAAGGAAAATTTTGTGATAATAATGTAAACGTGACGTGACACCGAGGTTCCGAAATTTGCGAAACGTGACACCGAGGTGTTACGATGTAACGAACACTCTCGAGCCAAAAAATTTCGATTCAGAGCAATATTTTATTTCATATTAATTTCTGAAGTTTTAAACTTCGAAAATTAATCGATATCAAATCGGCGCTCCGAAATTTACGAAACTTCTCGAGCAGCCTTTAAATAATATTTTTAACATAATGACACGAAAATCAATGAATTCAGACACATTATTAATTAATCCTGGAAAATTTCCGTTATCCGAATTTCTCCCAAACTATGGCACTTAGATATAAAAATTATTTTCATCGAAGCATATTTTTGTTTTCCCTAATTTAAAGTTCTCCAGGATCCTGATATTAGAGTTGTAATATCATCTTCCTTTTCCCACAAGGCTTCCTTTGCAGTATGGTTATGCCACTGAACTTTAACTAATGAAATGTTCTGCTTCTTCATTTGCAACAGTTTTTCTCAATGATTTGAAGAGGCTTTTCAACATAAGTCAAATCAGGCTGAATTTTGACTGTCAAATTAGAAATTTGTTGAGAGGATTCCTGTAGGCATTTGCGGAGTGCTGAAATGTGGAAAACACTATGCACGACAAAAAAAACTTAATGAAGTTTAAGTCTGTAAGCTGAGCTTTCAATTTTTGCAGTTACTTCGAAGGGTCCAACATATCTGGGGTTCAGCTTACAAGTAACTCCAAAGCAATGTATTCCTTTTATAGGGCTAACTTTTTAATAAGCACGATCCCCAACTTAAAATTCTAACATCCTGTGCTTTGCATCGTGGTACTTCTTTTGTCGATCCCGAGCTATTATAATTCGGCTCTTGATTAGCATTATCTTTTCATTTGTTTCTTCAATTAACTTAGAGCAATCAAGCTAGTGGAGTACTGCACTTTCTCACATATAAAGCTTCATAAGTAGTCATCTCAATGCTCGATTGGGGGCTATTATGAATTCTATTAAAAGTATGTGTTTTTCCCAACTACCACCGAAATCTAAGATACTTAGCCGCAACAAATACTCTAGTATTTGATTAACCCTTTCAGTCTTCCCACCTGTTTGTGAATAGAAAGCGGTGCTTAGAGCTAACACAGTTCCTAAAACACGATGAACCGTTTGCCAAAATTGGGATGTAAATCTGCTGTCTGGATCCAAGACTATAACTTTTGGAATCCCGTGGAGCCTAATTATTTCTTTGATATAAAGTTTGGCTAACCTTTCAATGATGTCAGTGCTTAATAGGAATAAAATGGGCTGATTTGATCAAACGATCCACTATTACCCAAATTGCATTTGCTCCTGAACGACTCCTGGGTAATCCCATGACAAAATCTATAGAAATGTCTGACCACTTCCATTCCAGGATTTTTAATGAATGTAAGAATCCACCTGACTTCTGATGTTCAGGTTTCACTAAACAACAAACATGAAACTTAACAATAAATTCAGCCACGCTTCTTTTGAGTCCTGGCCACCAGAATACTTCCTTTAAATTTTGATATATTTTATTGTGTGCAGGGTGAATTGAATATATCGAGTTGTGAGGTTCGCTTAGTATCTAGTTTCGAATGGATGCATTATTAGGAACCCAAACTTTTTTTCTGTGGTAAATATAAGTCCCTTGGAAAAGCTGTAAGTTTGATCTGCATCCATTTTCAATGTCCGCTTTAACTTTGATAACTCCGAGTCTTGTTCTTGAGCGATTGATATCTGCTGCAAAAGTGTAGGGTTCGGCGATGCTTATCTGGAGTAGATCATTTAATTGCTTGCCCGAAATGGGTCTTATCCCTAGCTTATGGAACTCTTCAACCAAAGGGCTTGCCATGATCATTTCATTCAGAGCCACTTTACTGCTGAGGGCGTCAGCTACAATGTTGGCCTTACCAAGTGATATGTGATACTAAGATCATAGTCGCAGATTAATTCAAACCATCTTCTTTTTCTGCAGTTTAATTGCTTCTGGGTAATAATATACTTCAGGCTTTGGTGGTCTAAATAAATCTCGCATCGCACTCTATACAAGTAGTGCCTCCAGATTTTTAAGGCAAAAACAACTGATGCTACTCCAGATCGTGAACTGGGTAATTCTTTTCATGCTTCTTTAATTGCCTTGAAGCGTGGGCAATTACCTTCCCTTCTTGCATAAGGACACATCTCAATCCAATATTAGATGCATCAGTAAATACTTTGTAATCTATACCTTCTTGTGATAGAATCAGAGCTGGAGCAACAGTCAATACTTCTTTTAACTTTTGAAAGGCTTCTTTATAGTCTTGGTTCTAGACGAAAGGTACCGCCTTTTGAGTTCACATTGAAAGAAGTGTGGCTAATAGCAAAAATCCCTTAACAAACTTTTGGCAATAGCCAGTAAGTCCCAAGAAGCTACGAATTCCGGTTACAGAGGAAGGTTGCGGCCAATCCTGTATGACGCTTATCTTATTCTGATAAACTTTTATTCCTTCTGCACTAATTACATGACCAAGAAATGCGGCTGATGTTATCCAAAACTTACATTTTACAAATTTTGCAAATAGTTGATGCTCCATTAATGTGCTCAAAACGAGTCTCAGGTGAATCTCATGATCATTTTCATTTTTTGAGTAAATAAGAATATCGTTGATAAACACAATCACAAATTTATCCAGAAAAGGTCTAAGAACTCGCTGCATTAATCCATGAAGACTGATGGGGTGTTGGTTAACCCGAATGACTTTACTAAAAGCTCGAAATGTCCGTAACGAGTTCTGAATGTTGTTTTTGGAATGTCTTCTTCTCGTACCCGAACTTGATGATAACCTGATCACATATCTACTTTTGAGAAAACTTTGGCCCCAACGAGTTGATTGAATAGATTGTCTATTCGAGGTAGCGGATACATACTCTTGAAGGTTATTTTGTTTAATTCTCGGTAGTCAATGCACATGCACATCGAACCATCTTTCTTCTTAACAAAACGAATTGGAGCTCCCCAAGTGACATATCGGGATTAATAAAGCTTTTTCCATTAGCTCCTGCAATTGCTCGTGAAGTCCTTACAACTCCTTTGGGGCTAGACGTTAAGGTTCCTTTGACAGCGGCTGCGATCCAGGTACTAAGTCAATAGTAAAATCTACTTCTCTTATTGGAGGTAGACCTGGGAAAACATCAGAGAATTCTCTGACTATTTTGATTTCTAATAAAGGAATGTCTTTTTCTGATTCTTTTATCATAGAGACTAGGTAAGCCTTGCACCCTTTGCAAATTAACTTTTCCGCTTTAAGTGCGTTGATTAGTGAAGCGTTAATACCCAATCTGCCTATGAATACTTCTGATTTTCCTTCTCTTTTAAGAGTAAATTTATTTTTCTGACAATCGATGACCGCTTCATGCATACTCAACCAATCAATCCCTAAAATAATGTTGCAGTTCATTATAAGGAGTATTTGTAGAGTAGCCTCATATACCACATCATTGATTGGAATGTTGCAAATGCAAAACTACTGAGCGCACATGGTGGCACCGGAGGGCAACCCAATATTAAAAGTGCTGGCTAGATTGCAACATGGAATATTGAGAGCCCTAACACAATTTTCTGAAATAAATGAGTGGCTTTCTCCCGTATCAAACAAAACGCTAAAATATTTACTATTAATTTGTATGGCGCCAAATTATAAAATGAAACAACTATTATAAGAGATTTAAGCAAGCGTGCTAATAATTTTTAAAATGAGAAAGGTAATACACCTGACACCACATTGTTGTCGTCAGGTGCCAAGATAGGAGTAAGGGTGTACATTCTTACTGGGACGATGGGCTGAGCAACCTGCCCATTCCTTTGAGTAGGTGTTGTCGTTGAAATGACTTGTCTAGGAGCAGCTCCTCTTCGTTGATTGTTGGCGGGGGGCTGCTGGTGCTGAGTTATGTCTTTGTGCAGATCTTTCCCCAGGGATAACATTTCCATCTATCGTCTTCATGGCGATACAAAAATGATAGCCATGATTGGGGAGCCCGCAAATAAAACAGATGTTCTGCCCATGGTAGCACCTCCCAAGCGGGTGAGGATGATTACAAGGAAAACCTTCATTAGTCCTGGGAGCTTATGCGAACATTTGGTATGCCCTGGCTGGTGGAGAGTAACGGGGATGTCTGTAAGCCTTGGTCCCTAGCTGAAGTGATCGGACTTTTCCCTTACCTTTCTGTGATCGCATACTCGTTATGTTCTAGCATTGTCGCACAATCTAAAAGATCGGCAAATTTCGTATGCAATAACTGAAATCAAAATTGTGCGGATGCTGTCCTTTAATCCCTCCAGGAACCTACTGCACCTTGAAGCTCACAATCTACCAGCTTAGGTATATAACGAGAGAGTTTTATGAACTCCGTCTTGTAAGCTACCACCGTTCGATCGCCCTGGGTTACCTTTAAAAATTGGCTCTCCAGAATCCTTCTCGCTGAGTGGGGAATGTAGCGACTTCTGAACGCAACCACAAATTCCACCCATGGGATCTCCTCCAAATAGATATCCCCAAAGTTGGTTTCGTACATGATTTTCCACCACCTTTCGGCTTCACCTTCTAGCAAATATTTTGCTAGTCTAACCTCCTCGCTTGTAGAACATTTTAAGCTGTCCAACTTGCTCTCTATAGCTTTGATCCAGTCTTTGACCTCCATGGGTCTAGCTGAGCCGTTAAAAATAGGAAAATTCAACTTGAGGAAGGCTTGCAAGGCATCGTCCACTCGCAACCGTTGTCCTTAAGAGGGTTCTAGTGTGAGCAGGGAGGTAGAGGCTCTCCCTTGGTTCGAAAGAGCTTGCAGTACAGCTTCCAATAGTCTGTCTATCCTATTATCTACTGAATAGGAGGTAATGGTTGCCTTGACTGGGGTTGCGGAAGGTACTGCGAGAAAGGCTTCGTCGAAATCCATTTATCGGAAATGATTAATAAAAATTGCAATTTATAAGAGGTTGTATTTAACTGAAAGCACAATCAATTAATTGCAATGATAAATAAAGTTTCAACTTTTGATTCCAAAAAGTTTTCATTTATAATAGATTCGTTTACAAAATGTTGCTTTAACAGTAGGACCTATGCCTTACTAGATGCACAAAATAAAGGGTAATAACAAGGTCGTAGTCTAAATTAATAGATTTTGGAGAAATCTGAACTAGTCGTCCTCCGCTTTGATGCGGACTCTTGGTGGTCGTGGGCCTTCCTCTTTCTCTTGAATGTAGAAGCCGTCGCGCCGTCATTTTTTATGAACTCCCTCAGATTGTAGAGTTCATCCTACAGCTGGACGACTTGCCGTTTATGCACGTCGTCCTTTCTTGATAGCTCCCAAGATAACTGCAAAATTTTCCCGTGAATGGTACCTTTCAATTCCTGGATTTCCTTTTCTAATTCAACAATCATGTTCCTAGATACAGATACCCACCAGGTGAGGGTACTTTCAACCTCACTTAGTTTTTTCATTAATACATCGATCTTTGCTTCCTCTGCGGGGGCATCTATAACGATGCTAAGTTCAATCACTCCTAAGTGTGATGAGTCTCCATCACTGCCTTCATCCTCAAAATACGGTATCATTTTATTGCGGGGATCCACCTAAAAAACAAAATGATTACTACATAAATGTTATTTTAAAACTCCCACAGTTTAGAAGAAAGAGAGTTATCACTTATGAATATGGTACTATTATCCTAAGTCAAATTTTAACATTTTTAGAAGGAATATATCTTTGTTTTTGTATGTATATAATTTTCCCCTCAAATATGCTCCTGCTCTGAAACCAACTGTGATAGCCCGATGCCGGTTCAGCGAGAACTGTCTCAATATCGGGTACTCATGTACCACAGGATCATGTTGAGCAATTTGAAAGAAAAGGAACATACATATAAAAGCCAAAATATAATTCTCATTCATTAAAATTCTTGATTACAAAAAATAATCTTCAACGTTCCTTTTTACAAAATTCATCACGAGATGAATTGAAACAATAGAAAATTAAAAATAAAAGTAAGACTAAAGTAATGCCTTAGATCCCTAAACAAATTTGAAAATGTATGAATTAAGGTTCTTGTTTGAATTATCCCAAAAATATCTGACCTGATATTGTAAAGAAAATAATACTGGGATTGAAATTTCTAATAATTAAAAAATACTTTTACAACAATATAATATTAAACTTTTATAAAAGCATAAATGCGATTAGTGGAAATAAGGGTGTAATAAACATGTAGGAAAAATAAGGCAATAACGCAAAAAAAATAATTAATTTTCTGCGAAAAGTATTATCACAAAATATAGGTTATTGATGTTGTTTTTTCAGTAACCCACCACAAATGTTACTGATGTCATTTTTTCAGTAACCCACGAATGTTGCTGATGTCATTTTTCGAACAACCCACGAATGTTGTTGATGTCATTTTTCCAACCCACGAATGTTGCTGATATTATTTTTCCAGCAACCCACGAATATTACTGATGTCATTTCCAGTAACCCACGAATGTTACTGATGTCATTTTTCCAATAATAATTACATTATAAAAGGTATGTTGGTTCCGAACAACTAAGCTTCAATACGAATTTGGCTAAAAGCGAAGCTAAGCAACAATAAAGTGCAAAAATAATACATGTCATACTTTGTACCTTTTTCTTTAAATTCAAATGTGCGACAGTTCGATTGAATCTGCATTTAAATTTTGATATTTTAAATTAGTCTTTTAAAGATATGATATATTTTTAGAGATTTTTTTACTTTGTTCTTTTATATTCTATCTTTCGTTCATTCTCTCTCTTGATAGAAGATAGCATTTTTAAGTCACTGAGAGTAATAATTATATTTGATATAATATTATTATTATCATTATTTCAATGATAATAATAATATATGAATGAAAGAAAAATAAAATAGAAATTACTGCTAAAATGAAAATGCCTAAATTGAATTTTAACATAATAGAAATAATAATAATTTAATAATATTTATATTGTTCTCATTATTAATTAATGAGAATAATAATAATGTGACTGACTAATTTATTAATTTCATAATAATGATGTATTAAGTATATGTAAATTGAATAAAAAGAATGAAGAAACAAGCAAAATTTTCCCTCATTTTCTTTCTCCTTTTCCCTCTCCTCTCACCTTTAGGATTAGGATCGCCGGAAAACGAAGGGAGGCCGGAGTTGCTGGCTGGTTGTTGACCGGCTAAGGGAGGGTTGCGGCAGGATGAAGCTGGCTGTTGGGTAGCTGGCTGCTGCTACGGGAGGGGAGGCTGGCTGGTGGCCGACAAAGAAAGGGGCTGGCTGGGAAGCTGAGGGCTGCTGCTGCTGTGGGAGGGGAGGCTGAAAGAATGTGGAAGAAAAGGAGTGGGGGGTGGTTATATAGGCGCAGGAGGGGAGTCAAGAGCTGACAACCTGCGCCAAAAATGGCGCAAGGGGCTCTCCCTGGCACGGAACCTTCCATGCTAGGCTCTGTCCCAAGCGACAGAGCCTGCGATCACAGACGGTGGGAGAATAACAGAGGAAGAAGGAAAATAAAAAAAAATTACTTAATGTTAAATTTTTCACATTTTTCCAAAAATAACGAAACTTGACACCGAGGTGTGTTACGATGTAACGAACACCCTCGCGCCAAAAATTTTCAATTCGAAGAAATATTTTATTTTATATTAATTTCTGAAGTTTTAAACTTCAAAAATTAATCGAGATCGAACGGTGCTCCGAAATTTGTGAAACTTCTCGAACAACTTTTAAATAATATTTTTAACATAATGACACAAAAATTGATGAATTCGGACACGTATTTTGATGTTCTCAATATATTGAATTTTAAAAAGTTCAGAATAATAAAGCGAGAATTTCTGTTATCCGAATTTCTCCCAAACTAGGGTACTTTGATCTAAAAATTATTTTCATCTAAAGGTATTTTTATTTGCCCTAATTTGAAGTTCTCCGGAATCCTAATGTTAGAGTCAAAATTTTGACTCAACTTGCAAAGTAACGACATTGGGTCGTTACAGTTACAGTCGCAGTTTACATATTCTCAGTTGAAACAAATATTTGATTGGAATCAGTGTTAGCGTACAAATTTCATGGGAAAATTACTGCAGATTTAAGCAAGAGGAACTTGCTAATCATTTTTATAACAAAGATGCTCCATTGTTAGCCAGTGGATGTATCAAACAGTTCTAGTGCTAAATTAAAATAATTGATCAGTATTATAACAAGTTTATTCGCTTATCTCGTTATGATCCAAAATTAGTAAGCACAACAGTAGATAAATGCAAGAAAAATATTATATGGAATATAAAAATAATATAATCACATGGGTATCTCAATGGATCTCATGTTTCACTAAGTTGGCAGAGAGCACTAAACTACTAGAGAAAGAGAATGCCATTAGTTAGAAGAGAAAGTTTGGGTAATCTTCTTACAAAAACACAAGAAATTTAAAGTAAATAATACATTACTTAGTATATCATGGGGTATGAATATAGATCCCCTGTCATACCATCAACAATATATGTAAGAGATGATATGAAAAACTCCTCTTAGATATCTTTAAACCCACATTAATCTAACAGAAGAACTGGTTTGTAGTTGTAACTAAAGAGGAGCGGAGGAGCGGAGGAGCAGAGGAGAGGCGAGCAAAATGCCGGAAAAGAATCAGATATCATTCATAGTTGTAATTAGACAATGCATATGTATATATAGCTATAGCGTATTCACATTAGACATTAGATCAATACTAATCATATGGACGACTGTGATAGAAACCAAATTATTATTAGCTTGTGTAACTTTGATGTGGAGAGAGGCTTCATGAGAATTAAGCTAGTAGACCTTCGGTAGGGATGTGTAGAGGCTAAATTTCAGATTCTTGAATGTTGTTTCGTATGAAGTGACAGTCCACTTCCACATGTTTGGTTCTGGCGTTAAAGACCGAATTGTGCTAGAGCAATTGTTAATTTGTTGTTAAAGAAAAGGAGAGTGGGCTTGTCTTGAGTAGCACCAAATTCTTATAGGAGGCGGTGGAGCCAGATAATGTCAGTGTGGCTATAGCAAAGGCTCGGTATCTGCTTCGGTTGATGATCGGAAAACGGTATTTTCCTTCTTTGCACTTCAAAAAATTGGAGTATCCCCGAGGAAAATGCAGTATCCCGTTGTTGATTTGCGATCTCTCGTGTCACCAGCCCAATCGGAGTCAGCATAGGCATGGAGAAACAGATTATGGAGTTTGATTGAGATCCCAATGTGCATAGAACATTTTACGTACCGGAGTATGCGTTTGAGCCGATTGATGTGAGCTATGGTAGGACTATGCATGTGCTGACATATCTTGTTCTCAGCGTGACTCAAATATGGACGAGTGATTGTAAAGTACTGTAGGGAGCCGTATAGTTTCTTGTATAGTTTTGGTTGGGAAAAAGTTGGGGATGAGCTTGGTTTCGGTGAAGTAGGGCATACGATGCTGGTGAAGGATGGTTGTAGTCTCTGATACCACTTGTTATGAGTGCAACCTAAAACTGAGAGATCTTCTACACCAAAGAAATCCCTAGGATAAGGGTTTAACCATTGAGAGTCACCGAAATAAATATGAAATATACCAACACAAAACTAAAGAGCAATCACAGCACAAGCAATCACAAATATACAAGCATACAAACACAAGAATATACGTGGAAACTCAAGAATGAGAAAAACCACATAATCACACCACCACAAAAAAACCAACTATGAAAAATAAATTACAGAGTTACAGATAACTTATCAATCTCCTTAAGGAAGAAGAGATTCACCGCCTTATGCTTTTCTTCTTCTTCCTCTTCTTTCCCATATTTCTTCTTGCTCTCACTCTAGGTTCAAGCCTCCAAAACTCTCACAAAATATTTGGCACACACATAAACTCTAACCCTCATGTCAAAATATATAGGAGACTCCAAATCAAGCCCACAAAGTGCCCTAAACAGCCTTGGACACATGCCTGGCTAATATTTTCGCGGATGCTTGCGCGTGCTTGAGCTCCCGCATTGCTTCTTCTAGAGTTCCTAGGCGTGCGTGAGCGCCAATCACAAATATGCAAGCATACAAACACAAGAATATATATAGAAAACCAAGAATGGAAAAAATCATGAAGTCACACCACCACAAGGAATATCCACTATGAAAGAAAGATCACAGAATTACAAAGAACTTATCAATCTTCTTCAGGAAGAAGATATTCACCGTCTTAAGCTTTCTTCTTCTTCTCTCCCAGATTTCTTTTTTCTCTCACTCTAGGGTTCAAGCCTCCAAGCCTCCACAAAATTTTTGGCACGCACAAAACCTAACCCCCATGTTAGAATATATAGGAGACCCCAAATCAAGCCCTCAAAGTTCCCTAAACAGCCTTGAACACGTCACATTTGGGTTGATATTTCCACGAACGCTTGAGCGCGCCTGAGCTCCCGCAATGCTTCTTCTGGGGTGCCTAGGCTCACCTAAGCGCCCGCATTGCTTCTTCTTGTGCACCTAAGCGCCAGACTTTATGCCTGTTAGGGGCCTGGGAGAGACTGAGCGTCAGGCCTCCTATCTATTAGGCGTCTAGGACCTCCAGAGCGCTAGACCTCCTGTCTGCTGGGCACCTAGGCGCGCCTAAGCACCAGACCTCCGGATTGTTGGGCGTTTGGATGACTCTGAGTGCCCATACCTCCTATCTGCTGGGCATATGGGCGCGTCTGAGCTCCAAACCTCCTATCTGAGCTCCAAAGACTGAGTATCAGACCTCGTGTATGTTGGGCGTCTGGACGCGCCTAAGTGCCAGACCTCCTATTTGTTGGGAGCGCCGATCTGCTGTTGGCTCCTTTGTTGATCCAATTGGTCTCCACATCATAACATATGTCCCTTGTTAATAATACAAAGATCACGTGTATCAAATGCAATTAAGTAGGAAACTAAATAAGAAAGAAAAAAAAGTATCTCTCAAATAAAATCCAGGGGGCATGAAAATAAAAAAAAAAATTGAAGTCATATATTGTGGCATGTATCACACAATCTGAGATTAACCAATGGGGATGATGTTATTGGAGTGACATGTCCAAGGCATTAAGCAATTTGTTTTACAAAGGGTTGATTTGATCCTTCAACAAAAAATCGTCCTAGCTAATAAATTTCCTGCAATTAAAAGCAAAGTTACAGAAGCATTTTTATGACGCTGGTGGCATCACATTAGTAAGAAGTTTGAATAGAATGTAAATTATGATCATACTAAAACATGAAGCTTTATCTTTTTAGTTTTGATATTTTACTTTAATGCATTTTTTCCTTTGTGTTCAAGGAAAAGTTTCCATATGATTTCCAGTATGAAATGTAAAGCTAGTAAAAAAAAATGTAATAAGAACAGAGACCAATAGGTTTCAGAAAGCTATACCTAGGTGCTAACCAGCTAGAACAAAAATATGACCACTAATAGGAAGTCGTAAAGTTGCAAGTTTCAAATTTTATTAGCTGAAGGAAACCAACCTTGTCAACAATAATACATACTTCTGCAAACAAATGTTCCGGTATGGAATGCATCTGCAGCACTGCCTCCAGAACCTGTTATAAGGAATAACAGTAAGATTAAGAAATAGATTTAGGTGTAATGTAGCAAAACACAGATCCTTGCAAATGATCCAGAAGAGTCCTAAGTATGTTTAAAATTTTAAATTTTAAGAAAAACAATAAAACCAAATAAGCGTGATGCAACAGCAAAGCATTATCTTTTAGCATCGTATCATCTTCCATTAACATAAATTTGTCAAAAAAGAGGAAAATAAAAACAAGAAAATATATGCAGTGATTCAAATCTGTTATAAATAATCTATAACTATGAAGAACATCAAATCTCCCTTAAACATCATGTAGCCGCAAATGCCTCGCTACCTCGACCAAATTGTCCCTGCAACATGGTTCTATCTTTGCATAAAATGAAATTGTGCATTTAAATATCATTTAATCGATAAATAATAGTACACTAAGCAAACAAGTCATTCTTGAGCATTTGAGATCCTCCAAAAGATGAGAAAGAGACAAGAATAAAATAAATGGAATAAAAGTTTGATGAAAACCCATTAAATTAAACAATGATGAAAAAAAACAAACAAAAAGAGTAAAGTTAAGAGAATAAAAAATCTATTTATAAAACATATACTACTTTGTTAAGAAAGGACTATAATATACACTCTGATCAAATTATAGGATTTCATCTCACAATGCTTTAAACTCTTTAATCATAGCAATAGAGTTTGATTCAAGTTAAACTTGTGCAAGTCAAACTGAACTTAAGCTTACAAATTTTTATTATGGCTCCAATCAAACACAATCTAAATTCACAATAGATTCAGGTCAATCAAGTAAACTCAAAATTGATTGGTTAAATATTTATTAAACTAGAGTTGTGAACAGGAATCAAACTCAGATAGCCAAAATGTTTATGCAAAAATCAATGTCGCTTAATTATTTAAAACATGTATCACATAAAATAATTTTTTAAATAATTTTATTCAAGTGAATCATCCGCAACTTAAAATAAAATAGAAATGGTTCAAGTTAAAAATTTGACTCAAAATTCTACCTGAATTTTTCGATTCAATTTTGAGCAAATCTCAAGTTTTGAACAAAAAAGTTTGCTCATTTTGTAATTATTGCCAATATTATTCCATGTTCCTAAGCTAATATATATACAATATTGCACATCCCAAATATAACTTGTAACAAATAAATTAAATTTTCCTTTATAAAAAGCTACAAATTGTATGCAATTTCTTTAAAATATTGTTTATTTTTACATAATACACTAAACATTAAAAATATCTATGTAGAAAATCAATTAACAAATATAAAATAAAAAAATGAAGAGATAATAATTACTTTCTGTGCACAATATGAAAAGCCAAACTTATTTAATTAAGAACAGCATAATGGATTTAATATAAATAAATAAATATATATATATATATATATTCTAAACATAATTATTAGATAAAGCAATTAATGTGCAGGTATTTGTGTTTACCACTTTTAATAAAAAAATTTATTTTATATTTACCTGCACATATACATATATATATATATATATATATATATATATATATATATATATATATATATATATATATACCCCTAATAACCTAAAAACTATGATAAAAAGAATAATTATTGTAATCTACAATCTATACTGAGTCAAAGTCTTCTTTACTGTTTAATTCTATTTGTTATATCCAAAAGTGCACCCCAACAAAAAAATTTAACTTTTATGAGTAATGTGGTAAGTTTTTTAAGAGCATGCATTTTTAACATATGCAACCCAATTCTTTAATCCTTATCATAACTTTTACAAATTTGTTAAACTCTCTTCATTATTCTTATTAGCTCTCAAGCCTTTAAACATCTACACTAATCTACTTTAAAATCTAAATAATACAAGATATGCAAGGAAATTCTAGAGTGATGTGGAAACAAGTGAAAAAACAATTTAAATTATGATTCAAGATAATAATTATGCCCAAAAAAATTATTAATTAATTTAAATTATTGCTTTTGACATCTTTAAACTAACGCAAAAAATATTGTTTAAAATACAAAACAGTATTCCATTTAATATAGCTTCTCAAGTATTTTTTTGTCCATAGGAATTTCAAGCATTTTTAATAGTTAAATTTATTCTTATTGAATATTTAAATGATTACTTTTTAACCAATTTTACTTATCTTTAAAAGAGATTGAAATGATAAACTAAATAATGATTAAATAATAATTTAAATTTAAAATATTTGGCAACATGTGCTAGATGCACGTGCAAGAAAATTAATCATATTAAAATGTGCAAGTAAATTTATCAATACAAAAACGAAACCAATATCATTTTTTATCTTTAATTATTAGATTTCCATAGTTTAAAAACTAAAAAGATAATCAAACACTTAATGGGCTTTAAATGGCATTAAAATTAATGTTAATCGAAAATATGTCACAATTTAAATAAAGAAGCATTGCACAAACATAAGTATGCCTACATAATGTAAAGTCCCTTAATAAAAAAATGCTTAAAACTCAATTTCGAACATTCCCCTGAATTTTGAGCCTGACAACCTTCAAAGAACATTGATTTTATATCTAATTGCTAATTTCTGAAATTAGATGTGTAAGGAATGTAAGATGTTGCTTTTAAAATGTGTGAAATGAAATTTGAAAGATTTTAATGCAAGTTTTGTCCACATCGAAGTTAAAATTTATGATTTCTAAATAGATTATAATTAACGTCAAACATTACATATCATATTCTATGTGATTCACTAAAATTTAAGGTAAATTCCTCAGTTATTTATGTTTTTAATCATTCAAATAATCAAACCAATATTGAATTAAACCCTAGCCTTCCAAACTATATTGTTTAGCCTTCCAAACTATATTGTTTGATTAGAAAATGACAGCTCACAGAAGCAATTTACATGGATTTTTAGAATATATCAAAAGTGGGTAATTATAATTTTTATTAAATAATTATGTGCTTTTTCTTTTCTGATTATAATTAGTTGTGGCATTTATAAATTTTGCAGTACATTTTAAAATCATAGGATTAAACCCAAGTATCAAGTTCTTAATGTTAGATAAATCAGAATTCACATATTGTTGCATACATAATTAAAAAGAGTTGATCAAAATGATGTATTGTAAATTTCAATATTTTAGACAATCTTATTATATTTACTGTGCCACTAAAAATAAATATGTTAAATCAAGGAATAATTTAATGTACATGATAATATTTATGAATACGCTAAAATATGGATGTCAAATTTTACAAAGCAGCACGCACTTTTATATAAGTATACACAGTAAAGGCATGTGCGTGTCTTTCCACAATAAAATCTTTCTTATGGACAGAACCCTCCCTAGCTTTAAAAGGGCTTCTCACTGAAGTTCAATTAGGAGGCGGGTCGCTCAAATTTACTGTAGGATGCAAATGATAACAAAAAAATGAATAAAAAGTGAATTTAAAGCTTAGTCTATTTTGGTTATAGCTATATGTTCATGTTATACATCATGCTAGTTAGTTTATGTAACGACTTAATATCGTTACTTTGCAAATTAGGTCAAATCCCGACTCAACAATCAAGATCCAGGGAACATCAAATTAGGGAAAATCAAAAATACCATTGGATATAAATAGTTTTTAGATCAAAATGCGCTAGTTTGGAAGAAATCCGGATAACAGAAACTCCTGTTTTAATTTATAAATTGTTTAAATTCAAAAAATTGAGAAATTTAAATTCAAATTCAAATTCATCGATTTTGTGTCATTCGGTTAAGTATATTATTTAAACGCTACGCTAATAGTTTCATCAATTTTGGAGCTCTTGTTTGATCGTAATTAATTTTTGAAGTTTCAAACTTCAGAAATTAATATAAAATAAAATTTTGCTTTGAATCGAAAATTTTTGGCGTGATGATGCTCGTCTCATCGTAACACACATCGGTGTCAAATTTTGTTATTTTTGAAAGTCAAATGATAAAAAATTACGAAAAAATTAAGTACTGTTCCCCCCAAACGCTAAGGCATGACAGAGCCTGTCAGACGCAGATGACCATGCACACGCGCCAACCTGGTCGACGGCAGGTCGACTACCGACCATCCCCCTCCCTCTCCTTCCCTCCTCTCTATTTATATCCCTCAACCCAACCCTTCTCTTCATCAGCCAGTCCAACCTCCCTCAGTCTCAGCCAAGCCTGTCAGCCACCAGTCAATCGTCCGGCCACCCCACATCGGCTACCCCCTCCGGCCCCCTTCAGCCACGTCCGACCTCTCTCCGACTTCTGGCAACCCTAACCCTAGGTGAGAGACGAAAAAGAGGAGAATTTTTGCTTTTTTTATTTTTTATTTTATTTTCTTAATTTTTTTCATAAAAATAATAATTATATTATCTCTAATATGTCATTAGCATAAATATTGTTATCATTAATCAATAATGATAGCAGTACAAATGTTATATTATGACTGATATTTCTATTCTATCATTTACATTGTCTTTTTCTTTCATATATTATTATCATTATTATTATTATTAAATAATGATAATAATAATATTATAAATATTATTGTTGCTCTCAGTAACTTAAAATTATGTCTTCTATCAAGAAGAGAGAGTGAAAGAAAAATTGAATATAAAAGAAGAAAATAAATATTTCAAAAAATATCATATTATTTTGTTTTTAATCTCAGGTTTATAAATATCTAAGTATTGGCTAAAAAGGCTAATTTAAATATCAAAAATTTATGCAAATTCAATCAACTATTGCATTTTTAAAACTTAAAAAAAAGTACCCAATATATATATATATATATATATATATACATGTATTAATTTTTACACTTTATTGCTGCTTAGCTTCGCTTTGAGCCAAATTCATATTTGATGCCTGATTGGTTGTTTGAAACCAACATCCTTTTATAAAATAGTTGGTTACTGGAAAAATGGCATCAATAACATACATTGATTGGTTACTGAAAAAATGACATCAATAACGTACGTTGGTTGGTTACTGGAAAAATAAAATCAATACATGCATTGGTTGGTTATCGAAAAAATGACAGCAATAACATATGTTGGTTGGTTACTGAAAAAACAGCATCCATAACATACATCTTTGTGATGATACTTTTTGCTGGAAATTCATCCCTTTCGTGCTATTATCTTCTTTTTCCTGCGTTTTTATCACATTCTTTTTCCGCTTATCGCATCTCTGCTATTATAAAATGTAATATTTTATTATTTACTGCGGTACTTAGAGTATTCTCTAACTACTGGAAATTCCAATCCCGATATTATATTCTTTACAATACCAGGTTAGGTACTTCTAGGAGAACTCGACCGAGAACTTTAAATCATAAATTTTCAAATTGCTAATGAATCTACAACTCTACTTTACTTTTTATTTTATTTTATTTTGTTTCAGTTTATCTTTTGTTTTAAAAAGAGAACTTTGTAAAAAGTATACATTGGTTATTTTGTACTATGAAGTTATGATGAATGAGAAATATCATTTGGCCTTTATATGTGTAATTACTCAAGTCGTTACTTTGCGAATTAGGTCAAATCCCGACTTGCCGGAGAATTTTAAATTATAGCAAACAAAAAATACCTTTTGATAAGAATAATTTAAGATCAAAGTGATATAGTTTGGGTGAAATCAGAATAATGGAAGCATCCTCTTTATTTTTTGAATTATTTAAGCTCTATAAATCAAGAACATTGAAATACATGGTTGAATTCATCGTTTTCAGTATCATTGTGTTAAGTATATTATGTAAAGGTTGCTCAAAAAATTTCATCAAATTCTGAATGCCAATTTGATCATGGTTAAATTTTATTGTTTTAAACCGAAAAATTTAAAATAAAATAAAATATTGCTTCGAATAGAAAATTTTCGGCGCGAGAATGTTTGTTATGTCATAACACACATCGGTGTCAAGTTTAATTATATTTGGACGCCGAACGGCGAAAATATGCGAATAATTTAAGTTTAAGTATTTTTTCTTAATTCCTTAAGTAATTCTCCCCCCTCCCGCTTCCGTGTGGAATTCTTACGCCAAAGGCGGAAGAACCTTCCGCTCCAGAGGCTCCCATGCGCGACCTGCACAGGGAATGCCCCCCTGCGCCTATTAATACCCGGCCCCACTCCTGCATGCTATCCCTCTTCTCCCACAAGCCAAAGCCCAGCCCTCTCCTTCCTGCTGCCATTCCAGCCAGCTCCCACAACCAGTAGCAGCCCCCTGCCAGCAAGCCACCGGCCACCTAGCAGCCCCCTCATGCCGCTGCCAGCCATCCCTCTTGCTGCAGCCTCCTCCGGCCAGCCACCTGCCAACCTCCGGCTAGCCTTCTCAACCCTCAATCCTTCCTCGGCCAGCCAGCCAGCAGCCTTCGGCCTCCCTCCATTTTCCGGCAAATTTAAATCGAGGTATGAGGTGAAAAAAATTTAGGAAGAAATTTAGGAGAGTTTAGATATTTATAATATCTTCAATTATCTTTTGCATATGATAAATCATGATAGTTTTAATATCTCAAATACGTCATTCACATTATTATAGTGTTCATTAAGTAAATAATGAATAAATCGTAATAATGTTATAAAATGATTATTATTCCATTTAAGCATTTTTTTACAATCAATTTCATTTGTCTTTATTCTTTCATGCATTAATATTTTCATAATGATAATAATAACATTATACTGCTACATCAGTAACTTAATAATACGGACTTCTATCATTATGAGAATGTGAAAGAAAGATGGAATAGAAAAGAAGAATTGTAAAAATTCTTAAAAATATATCACATCACTTTTTTTAAAAGGGCTAATTTAAAGAAATATCAAAAAAATTTAAATGCAGATTGAGCTAACAGCCACTCATCTAATCCTCAAGAACAAAGCTACCCAGTACATGACGAATATTACATTTTGCATTTTTACTGCTGCTTAGCCTCGCTTTCGAGCCAAATTTATGTCGTAACTTAGTTGGTTGTTCAAAACCAACATTCGGGGTTGTTACTAGAAAATGGCATCAGTAACATTCGGGGTTGTTACTGAAAAAAATGGCATCAGTAACATTCGGGGTTATTACTGGAAAATGACATCAGTAACATTCGGGATTAGTTACTGAAAAATGACATCAATAACTTTCATTTTGTGATAATACTTGTTGTAGGAAATTATTACTGCCATATTACCGCTAATCGCATTTTTTTAAAATGTAAATATTATTTGGTACTGCAGCACTTATAGTATTCTCTAATTACTGAAAATTCCAATCCCGATATTATTTTCTGTGCAATACCAGGTCAGGTGCTTCTGGAAGAATACACGCAATAACCCTGATGCTTAAAATTTTCAATCTTGTTGATAGATCCACGGCGCTGTTTTGCTTATCTTTAATCTTTTTATTTTATTTCATTTTTGTACGAGTACAATGAAAGGATCTTGTAATCTGAAATATTAAAATAAATGAGTAATATCTTTGGCTTTTGTATGTGTGTTTCTTTTTCTCCCAAGTTGCTCAATATAATCTTGTGATATGTGAACACCCGATGTCGGAACGGTTTCCGCTGAACCGGCGTCGGGCCTTCACAATATGTGTATCCCTTCTCTTTTAAATTGCTCAATAGGATCCTGCGATTTGTCAATACCTAATGTCGAGAAAGTTTTTGCTGAACTGGCACCTGGCCATCACAAAATATCACCCAAATTTAACTACTAATTTTTTTTTTGTTTAGGCTTTACTATTTTGAGTTTGTTTGCATTTTAACTATTGTGCATGCATGCACTTTACCATCATTTTTTATTAAATATAAATTATAAATATCCACTATATGTATTTTCATTAACACTTTTTCAAGTCAAGATTATATGTTGATAAAACCACTAATTTGACATAGATCAAACACCATATTTGAAATCATACACAAATCCAAGAATCATTCATTAGGTAGATATGACTAGAGATGGCCCATACTGGCACAAGAGATACCCCAACCATGTAGCATCTTAACCATCATGGGTTCAAGAGACTACTCCCATGAAGTGGTATTTTGTCCTATATGGCACTTATCTCCTATCTAACACACTATGGTCTGCTCTGATACCATTTGTAACAACCCAAACTCTTAAGCATTAAAATATTATCCGCTTTGGTCTGCTAGGCTTCACGGTTTTATTCTCGAAAGATAATTTCCCAGCATATCACCCATCCTGAGAGTGCTCCCGAATGAGCACGCTTAACTTTAGAGTTCTTATTAGGACCTCCATCGTTATCTAAAAATGGGCATCGATATTTAAGAGTTCCGCTTAATACTACTGAAGTGGGTCTTTACAATAGATCTAATTGCTTAAATATTAATGTCATGTTCTTGTCGTCCAACCTCCATTTCCCAACATTTATTGAATCGGGTCATTAAACACTTGTACAACTGTGTGGTTAAAAATTTGTATTTTCATTAACACTTTTTCAAGTCAAGATTATATGTTGATAAAACCACTAATTTGACATAGATCAAACACCATATTTGAAATCATACACAAATCCAAGAATCATTCATTAGGTAGATATGACTAGAGATGGCCCATACTGGCACAAGAGATACCCCAACCATGTAGCATCTTAACCATCATAGGTTCAAGAGACTACTCCCATGAAGTGGTATTTTGTCCTATATGGCACTTATCTCCTATCTAACACACTATGGTCTGCTCTGATACCATTTGTAACAACCCAAACTCTTAAGCATTAAAATATTATCCGCTTTGGTCTGCTAGGCTTCACGGTTTTATTCTCGAAAGATAATTTCCCAGCATATCACCCATCCTGAGAGTGCTCCCGAATGAGCACGCTTAACTTTAGAGTTCTTATTAGGACCTCCATCGTTATCTAAAAATGAGCATCGATATTTAAGAGTTCCGCTTAATACTACTGAAGTGGGTCTTTACAATAGATCTAATTGCTTAAATATTAATTTCATGTTCTTGTCGTCCAACCTCCATTTCCCAACATTTATTGAATCGGGTCATTAAACACTTGTACAACTGTGTGGTTAAAAATTTTTAAATTCTCTTATACGTAATCTTCTATAAAACTAATAGAAGAAGGCATGCATTTGACAATAGCTCAACACTAATCTAAAGGAAAGTGCTGTCACATGTTAAATTGGTTAGATAAGGACAAGGCTAGAATGTAATGAAAATGATGATTTTGATTTAGTTGCAAATAGGCTTTAATTAGGACTTTTTTACAAAAACATTACTTGAACATTTTTTTTAGAGCTATGAATAATTTGGCAAATTAGAGAGTGAGACAAGAAAGTTAAGTACAACAAATATAATAAAATTAAAATTTTGATTGATTATAAAATGATTAAATTTTTTTAATCATGCATAAGGAATTATTATACCAATAATAAATTCACAATGCATTTTTGTATGATAAAAAGTTTGATTATTAATTATGTGATAAAGTTCTCAAAACCAAAAACTTAAATAACAAAAAAGCTTATATAAGAAGTATAATATATGTTTTATTATTATGATAAAATAAGTATAATATTTATTACAAAAACAACTACAACATCAAACCTTAATTCCACTATGTGGAGTCAAAGTAAGATACATGAATCCTTTATTTTTACTCACTAAGTTCGAAATAGAGAAGATCCTTCCTAATAATTTCTTCCCACATCTTTTTGGGTCATCCTCTACCTCTTTACTATGGATAAAATTCATAAACTCAATTTTTTTTAACAGAAGCATTGCACAATCTATGCTTAACATGCTGGAACCATCTAAGGTGGCATCCTCTAATTTTGTCCACTATTGGAACCACTCCAACCTTGCTACATATAAACCTATTTCTCAATCTATTCTCATGAGTATTCCCACTTGTCCACCTAAGCATTCTCATCTCTGTAACACTTATTTTATCAATGAATTTCTTCTTTGTTGGCCAATAATCAACCCCATATAACTTAGTTGATCGTATAGCTGCTCTACAAATATTTTCTTTAATTTTGAGTGAAATTTTTGAATCCCACAACACTCCAAAAGCGCTCCTTCTCATCCAACCAATTTGGATCCTATTAATCATATTGCTCTCTATTTCATCATTATTTTGAATAATTAAACTCACGTACTTGAACCACTCACTCTAATTAATTATATAATCCTCAATAGTTGTCTTGAGATTAGACCTCCAATATAATTTAACTTATACTCCATATACTCAATTTTAAATCTACTAAGACAAAAAACTTTGGATTCTAAAGTAGTCTTCCATAACTTAAGTTTTACTTTAACTCCATCCCTAATCTTATCAATTAATAGAATATCATTTGTAAGAAACATACACCAAGAAATCTCCTCTTGAATGTACTGAATACGAACATCCATAATTAAAGAAAAACAATATATACTGAGAGCTGAGCCTTGATGTAATCCAATAAAAATAGAAAAATCATTAGACAAGCCACCTTGCGTCAAACACATGTAATAGCCCCATTATACACATCTCTATTAACATCAATATAGGCAACACTAATCCTTTTTCTCTCCAAAGCTCTCCAAAAAACTTCTCTTGGTACTCTATGATAAATCTTTTCAAGATCAACAAAAAATAAATAAAAATCTTTTCTTTCCCTAAATTTTTCCTTCAAACCTCATAATATATGTATAGCCTATGTGGTATATCAACCAAAGCATAAAATCAAATTAATTAAGAGAAAGACAAGTATGTTTTGTATTCAATTACTCTCTCCCAAAGTTTCAAAATATGACACATTAACTTGATTACTCTATAACTAGCACAATCTTGAACATCACTTTTATTCTTATAAATAGATATAATAATACTCTTTCTCCACTCATCTAACATTTTTTTGTTTTCAAAATAACATTAAATAACTCGATAAGCCAAGAAATTCCTTCCTCCAAACATTTCCATACATCGATAGAGGCGTTATTTGATCCTATTGCTTTTCTGCTCTTCATCCTATTTAAAGGATTTCAAATCTCAGCTTTATTACTAACACAATGAATGAAAATGTAATTGAGACTATTTTATAGCCATTAAATTCAGTTATATTAAATTTATTAGTACAATCATCATTAAAAATCTTAGTAGAATAATTCATCCATCTATCTTGAATATCCTCATCCCTAAAAAGAATATTTTTAATTATCATCTTTAATATATTTAATATAAGTCGAATCTTTAGTTCTTTTATCCCATAATTTGGTTAGCTTATAAATCTATCTTTCTCCCTCAAAGGTGTCTAATTTAATATATAGATTCTCAAACGCTACACTCTTAGCATCACAAACTACTATTTTGGATTCATGACAAGCAAATTTATATTTCTTTCAATTTCCCTCAGTATAACATTTAAATCCCAATTCTGCGGTCTTACATTTAAATCATTTGTTATACCTTTTTTTACTTGAATCTTAACTTGAATATCATGTTTTCACCACCATGCTTCTTTGTTATTGGGTACACTTCTTTTGGATTCACCAAATAAACCCTTTATTACAATGCAAGTACAACTAGCAACTTAATTCCACATAAGATAGGTTTCACCCTAAAAATCTTATTGTCCAAGTTTTAAAACTTCTTAAATATTTATATTACCCTTCCAAAATTTCACCATCTAATTTTTAGATATATTTAAAATTAATATTAGTTTTATATCTTTTATTTTCAAATCCAAAACCAATAAAATAAATATTTATATTGTATATTTTCCTTTATTTTAATCTTACCCATCTATTAATTTATTATTTTGCCAAATTTATATATAATTCCTTATTACACAAATTTAAAGGTATTTTATGCATGCAAATGAAGCCAAATTAACTTTAATATGAGAATTAGTTTATCATTTGATGTGTATAATAATATCTTTTAATCACCCATACCTAGTTTTGATAACTCATGCTTTGAACAATACTATAATTGAAAAGTGGAATGATAAATGATTAAAAATTTTATATAGTGAAGTAACAATAATTAATAAGATATATAAATATTATATAATCTAGCAGCATGCAGTTAGTGTTACAATCATAAAAAGTCAACCGCAGACCCTTGAAAGCAATCACAAGATGATTGAAGCAAAATAAACCAGTAAGCAAATGAATATATAAACATTCAATGGGAAGATGAAACTACTTATCTTACAATCATAAAAACATCAAAAATCTTAAGGATGACAAGTAAATTTAGGCATAATCACCAAAAGTTTCACTTAGAAGCAAGCAGTCTATTGTAACTTGCAATATCTAAAACAAAATTTGGGGAAAATAATTTGCTTAAAAGAAGTATATATAACCTAGATGCTTATATAAATGCAGAGTATGCAAAGAGTAGAAAACCCTGCGATGGACAGAAGAGAAGCAACAAAGTAATTGTGCTCCCTTGGAAGAAAACAGCATTACAGAAGGAAGAAAAAAAACCACCTCATGTTACTAGATCATAAGAAGAAACAGAATTGAGAGTCATGACACGAGGGATTTGTAATCTTCTGTGCTCCATATCATTCAAGAAAATATAAAAAGTATACCATAGCCAATGAACTTATATTGTGCCAACAAATCAAGCACTAGCATTATTATAATCTATCATAACATGACAAAATAAAACACGAAGAGATAAATTGACATTTTAAAAACAAAAACTTAAACAATGACTAATATATACACTATATATCCAAACAGATGACAACTTGCACGCATTCTAACAAAAAAGCTCACAATCCAATCATTCAAAAGCATTTAAGCAACTTTAAATGGAAAAGATTGAATTCAAAAATTTTGTGCAGTGATAGAATTTATACAGATTTCTTATCTGTATGAATGAGTGAATAGATAACTTCACCGGATGAATTTTTAAGTAGAAGCTTTTTGGGATTTTAAGAACCCAAGTGCAATTGTTCATTAGGTAGTATATTAAGTGATCTTCAAATAAAAGGATTCTCTTAGAAAGCAGAGCTGACAACCACTCAGCAATCACTATTTGCACTACGGGTAGAAATCTTAACCGGCTTAAGGCAGACTAATGGAATACTATAAACATCTTGCTTCTATAAATCAATCAGTGACCAAACAACCTTTATCTGTAATCAGTTTCCTTCCTTGGAATAGCTACCTATCCTTTATGGTTATTCATGGACAATTTGCTTCCTCCCACAGATAAATTTGTAGAAAGCTACCTTGGATAAATCAAAGAACTCCATAATTCCATATATGGAATTCTGTACAACTTCTGCAATTTAAGGAATTGATTATACCTTCCAATACGATCCTGATTTAAAATTGGGTCAAATTAAAATAAAGACTCTTCAAATTGATTGAATTGTGCCATATATTTTCCTAATGTACGCATATATCCAATGTTTATTTTTAATGACTGTATATACTCATTAAAATCAAGTGAATATATAAAATAGATAGCAAGTTTTTTTACTTTTTTATGTGCATGTATTCAAGTGAATATTTAAAATAAATGGTGAGTTCGTTTTGCACAAATGTAATCCAATAAAAGAAAATATTGTATTGGCGCAGATAACATCAAAATTGTAATGATGGCAAATCTAAGAATTCAAATTCAATCAATCGGCATGTGCGCACACATACATATATAAAACCAGCACATTATACAAATATGCTTGAGAATATAATGCAAGCCTAAGTAAATGATTGAATTGGCAATCTTATAATGATCCATGTGATTTTGTTTTGCTTACTAGAAACTCTAGCTTAATATTTTAGATTCTGGTGACTGCTTATAGATCAATAAAAAGAGATATTTCATATGTACCACCTGAAACTTGCATATTTACTAAATTACTACCCTTTCACCTTCATATTCAAAATTGCTAGCCACATTTCATAAAGCATAGGTAATAATTTTTGTTTCATAAAACGCACATCATTTTTATAGTGAAACTTGAAAAGCACTATTTCATAGCTCTTTTTGGGGAATGAAAATAAAATTAATAATTAAGCAAGTTTCAGGTGGTCTGTAGATAATTTTCCCAAGGAAAATAAAAGGAAAGTGTGGTTCTATTAGAAGATCCCACCTTAAAAAATAGTACAATAGAAGTCTGCACAAGGAATCCAATTAGAATATCACTAGGGTTCATTAATACAAATTGCATCTAAATAATTGGGTTATTAACTGCATGAGAAACCATAAGAATAAACTTTATGTAAGTATTAGATCATTCATTAGACTAACGACTTGTAGATCCATTGAAGCTGTTTAATTAATAAAACTAGAATGACAAGAAAGATATTAAACGTCTGAAGCATAAGCACGGTGGTGTTAGTATTTGAAAACAAAAGACACATTTAAGCAAGAATTATTGATATATCAAATAAAAAATCATATAATGAAATTTATGTAGGAGAGTAACCAAGCATAAGCGCAAGAAAATTGCAACAATATGAGAAGTAAATTTGTCTTTGGTGGATGGAATGCACTTCAGTATAAGTTAACAAAAATTTAAGATTAAAGAAAATGTCATCTTTAAATTTTTTATTGAGAAAGCATGCGATTAAGTACAATGAAAATTGGTTTTGTGTGCGTTCAAGAAAATAAAGTGACGTGTATAAAGATATATTAACTTTTAAGATATTTTCTATTGAGCAATTACAAACATTAAATAGCTAAGAATTTATCAATGTTCTAGTTTTGAACACTGTCAAATTATATAGGCACCATTTACAAATTAATTTGAATATACCATATATCTTTAGGTGATGGTAATTATGGAGTTATGTATTACAAATAAAAAGTAAGATACTTTGTGTATTATTTGCATATGTCAAGGCTCTAATAAGTGAGTCATCTGTTTTGAATTAGCAGTAAATAAAGTATAGGATTAAAATTCGCTTAAATGTAATCAAAGCTTCAGTAAATTTTACCAAAACATAGGAATAAAAACAAGATTAGTATATCATTAAAATTTTGTCGAACTATCAAAAACATACCAACAAATATCACAAGATAAAATGGAATCATAGAAAAGATTAACCAAATTATCTTGATTGATGTAGATGCTAAAGATACTTACTATATAACATGGGAAAACATTTTATGTAGAAGTTGTAGAAATAGAATATCATAAAATTAACATTAAATTTTATAAAATTATAGCAGAATGTTGTAGAAATAGAATATCATAAAATTAACAGTAATTTTTATAAAATTATAGCAGAATGTCTATGCTATATAGACTAACTTTGTCGTTGTCAGGTCTCAAATTCCATATGAGAAAGGAAGGTAGTGCTGTAAAACTATCAAATCTTTTATACAATATCTTTTAAGAAAATATGTCAGAGTTAGGTATCGCCTAGAATCAACACATTACATTGCCCGGATGTAGAGAAAATTGCGCAAAGGCTGCTATATTAGTGCCCAAGTGTAATGCAAATAAGCGACATTTTCAGTTCCAAGTACTATTTTTGTAGCTTATTTGCATTACACTTGGGCACTAATATAGCAGCCTTTGCGCAATTTTCTCTACATCCGGGCATTTTTAAGTGATGCAAAAAACAAAAATGGAATATTACATTGCAACTAGCCCAAAGACTAGATAGGAAGTAAGTGTCTCTAACAACTGGGGTACAGGGAATTGTTAAATATATAGGAAAATATTACCTAAAGAAAAATTTCCAAAGGAGTTAATAATCAAAATGCCCCCCCGACTGTTATATTTTTAGTCCTTAGCTCTTTAAATCCATGAGCTAAAATTATATTTTGCTCATTTGTCATTTACTCTTTAATTTGTTATTTTTAGTCCCTCAACTCATAAAAATGCATTTATTAGTCCTACCATTAACTTGAGGATTTTTTTTGGATGGAAAATATTATATAATCTCAATACAAAAATAATAGTTACAAAATAGATTTAATAATTACAAAGTATATTATTTTGAGCCAAAATATTTGTAATTCAACCAGCTGCGTAATAAATTTTTTAATATAAAAGATTAAACAAATTCATTAACATTACTAACAAATTAGTTTTTTTTTAAATCACTTTTAAAAATACTTTTTCTCTTGCAAATATATGCAAATTTAAATTTAAAACAATTTGTTTCTCATTTTTACACTTGAAAGAATTAATTTAAATTTTTTTAAAGTGATATTAGGAAATTAATTAATTTGAAAGTAATATTAATGAGCTTTTATCCTTTTATAATTAAAATAATAATAATAATAATAATAATGTGATTGGTTGAGTTTATAATTATATTGACTCAAAATTATCAACTTAATAATTATTATACATACTTTGTAACTTTTAAATTTACATTGAGCCTACAAAATAATAATTTCAAACGATTAGTCTTTTACATTAAATTAAAAAAAGATCAAATTGCCCTCCTTATTTTATTCTATTTAACTTTTCCATTCAAAAGCAAATATACAGTTAACAATGAGACTAAAAATTATATTTTTTAATACGTTGACGGACTAAAATAACAAATACAAATCCACGAACTAAAATGAGCAAATACACGAGTTAGGAGATTTGACTGATTTAATCATTTAACATAATTTAATTCCCCAACTATTGAATTTGATCCAAATTTAAGCTGTTTGTATTTTATCCAAATTTAAACCAGCATTGGGACAAATAAGGATCAATTTAAATTCAAATTGAATAATTCAGTACTAAATTGGGCATGTTGAAATAATCTAAGAGACTAAATTAGTCACAACTTCAAATAGTTGAGTGACTATTTTGGCAAATTTCATTATTGCCTTGTAGAATAAATGGTCGTTTCCTAATTGCAACATGTCCTTTGAACAACAACGGGATGATCAAGTCATGCTCTAGATCAAGAATTTTAAGTAGCTTATTAACTAAAATTTAAACTTGTCAAGTTATACAAGCCACGTACATAAGTTCAAACAGACTTTGGCATGCAAATAAGAGTGACAGGAACATATTTGACAGAGCCACAGAACATTAGAGAAAAAAAAATGAAAGACATAAAATGGCTAAGCGTATGATTCATTTTTTAAATCCTACAAGTATAAATGCTTTCTTGAAACCGATGCTCAAGTTCTGCTGCAAAGGATTAAATAGGTGTGCTCGGCATCTATCAAACAATTATTTGCAAGGAAGCAACTTTAAATGAGGATCAACATATATATGTATACAAACCTTTCGGCTAGAAATTCTAATCCCAACATCAGATGATGTGATACCGAGTTTTTCAAATAGAAGGACAATAGCATGAATAAGTTCAGCCTCGGCCTGTGACAATAGATAATACAGCAACATTTAAAACATCAAAAACATTCATAAAAGGCATCATTTATATAGTTAGAAGCAATTTTCAGCTAGCAGCGTGCACCTAAATATATTATAAGTATATGATCTAAGTAAAATAACATGTTAATCGAAGCGTGTGTCTTATGACAAAATAATAACAAACACAAAAAAATGTTTCAACTACACAGGAAAATGCTACATTATGTAAATCAAGGACCTAACACAAATCTCTTTACACAAATTCCTACAACAACACCTGACGATCACAGAACCCCTCAACTTCTACAGAGACATATTCCTTGAAATTTTCCATAGAACAATTTTATGAGTTATTTGCTAAAATAGTCCTCGACTCTTTAAAATTGTCCAAAATGATCCCTTGACACATGTAAATCCAAACTTTTCCACTCAACTCTTAAAAATGACACAAATTTAATTATATGATTAAATTTCAGTATCATCACATTAACTGACCATGCAAATAAGATGTATATTGAGAAAAAATGCGGTTGAATTCCATAAATGATTAATTGGCTTTTTTATCGTAAATCCTATGATTAGTGACTTCAACAGTTATGTTAAAATAATGTTTACGACAAAAAAAAAATAATAATTGTTATCAGCATCAACCACATTTTGCTTTCCCAAAATATGCGTTTGTAGTGTGATTTAATGTGAAATTATTGAAATGAAATTGTAGGATTAACTTTGAATCATTTTTAATAATTGAGAAATCAATTTGACATTTATAAGAGTCAAGTGATTATTTTGAATAATTTTTAAGGATGAGAAGACTAATTTAAGAAATAATTTACAAATTCACATTTGAATATGAGCCCTTTTACATGAAGTTGTTCGTATGTTTAGGAAAAAAACTATCAAAGCCTTGGGTTTTTCCCATATTTGTTCCATCTAAGAAGTTCTCAAAATAGTACTCGAACTTGTCTTTTACTCTTGAATATTCTTAGTTTTAACTTTTTATTCATTTGTATAGAAATTAGGTTTAGAAAAATTATTGATCAATAATTTGATCTTTATCCATTAAGTTATTCTATAATTATCTTTATCCATCAAAGTTGACTGTTGTTTTTTTCCTAGGACATATTTTTTGTTTTAAATAAGGTAGAGAGCTATTTGTGTCAAACTCCAATAGAAAGATTATATGATAAAGAAAATGTCGTTCTTAAATGCAAAACGTAATTTGTAAGAAACTTGCTTATGATTATTTAATTTTTCATAATTACTTTTATTCTAAAGTTAATTATCTTTGCAATTAAATGCATTAAAGTTTTTTATGTGGCTATTTGCACTATTTTGTATTGTAGATGAAAATGTTGATCATCACATTAAATTTTTTACAATTAAAGATGACAAATTCACAAAATGACATGCATATTAAAATTTTCAAGTAACACGTAATTTGTAAAAGAAAGGTTGTGCTTTTCTTCGGCCATATGCACTTCTAGAAATTACACATAAATCAATTTTTCCATTCAAAGATAATCGAACTGGCAATCCAAAATTACCCACAATCCTCTCAAGAAATCTATGGAGATACTCTCCCGAGGTCAACTAGAATTGAGCAAGGGTGAGTAGAATCCTTGTTTTCGATTGGAAAACAAGGATGGAAAACACAAAGTGCACCCCATAATGTATTTAAAAACATCCCCTTGCATCCTTAGTAGTATATATACCGTTAAAGATTCACGAGAGCCTTGATAACTCCAAAATGAATAACTACCATAGATTGTTAGTTTCTCTAATTCGGTGTTTCCAGTCAATTTCTCATTGTATGCAAAATAACTTCACCTAATAAAGTAGACTTCCTTGATGGGTGAATTCCATTTATTCAAGCTCAGTTACTGTAACGACCCAAAGTCGTTATTTTGCAAATTAGGTCAGAATCCCATCTTAGGAATCAGGATCTCGGGGAATTTCAATTTAGGGCAAACAAAACTACCAATTGATAGAAACAACTTTAAAGATCAAAGAGCCCTAATTCAGTAGAAATCCGAAAGACGGAAGCTCCCGTTCTATCTTCGAAATTTCTAATTTCTGAAAAATCAAAAACATTGAAATGCGTGTCCGAATTCGTCATTTTCAGTGTCGACGTGTTAAGTATATTATTTAGAAATTGCTCGAGAAGTTTTCATCAAAATCTGAGCATCGATTGGATCGTGGCCAATTTTCGAAGTTTTAAACCCCTAAAATTAAAATAAAATAAAATTTTGCTCCGAATCGAGAATTTTTGGCGCGAGGGTGTTCGTCATATTGTAACACACCTAGGTGTCAAGTTTCGTTGTATTCGGATGTCGAACGAAGGAAAATTGAGAAGATTTGAAATTTAAGTTTTTTTTTTTTCTCCGTTCTTCCCTTGCTCTCACGCTCGCCCCCTCCTTTTCTCCCGCGCCAGGCGGGAGAAACTTCCACGCCAGGCGGAAGCCTGGCGCCTGCCTGCGCCGATTTTGGCGCAGGTTGTCGGCCCAGAGGGCCGACCCTGTCTCCCGGCCCCACTCCCGCCCTCTGGCGGGAGAAGCTTCCGCGCCAGAGCCTCCTGGCGCGCACGCCAGGAGCCGACCTGGCGCCATGATGGCGCCAATTGGCGCACGTTGAGGCTCCTTTACGTGCGCCTATAAAGCCCCCCATCCCCCTCCTCTCCCCTCAGCAGCTTCCAGCCCTCCTCCTCAGCCTTCCAGCAGCCGGCCACCCCTCCTCAGCCCTTCCAGCAACCGGCCAGCCCCTCCGGCAGCCCGGCAGCCCCCTTCCAGCCGCTTTTGGCAGCCCGGCAGCCTCCGGAAGCTCCCGGCAGCCTCCGACAGACCCTCCCAGCAACTTCCGGCAGCCCGGCAGTCCCCTCCAGCAGCTCCAGCATCTCCAGCAACCACCAACAGCTTCTGGCAGCCTTCGACGGCCACCAACAGCCCTTCCCAGCCAGCCAGTTCCTCTTTGTCGGCTGACCAGTAGCAGCCCGGCAGCCCCGCCAGCCAGCTGGAGCCCTTGCCAGCCTCCGGCCACCCCGTTCCGGCTTCCCTCCGTTTTTCGGCGGTCTTAATCCTTAAGGTTTGAAGATAAGTTTAAGAGAAAGTGAAAAGGGGGAAGAAAAGAGGAGTTATTTTACTATTTTCTTTATGCTTAATAATCTTTTCGAAAATAAGATTATGTCATTCACATTAATACGGTTCTCATTAATTAATAATGAAAACTATACAAATGTTATAAAATGACTATTATTTCAATTTAAGTAGTTTCATTTTTTACCACCACTCCTATTATGTTCTTCTTTCATTCTTATATTATTATCATTGAAACAATGATAATAATAATATTTGTATCATTATAATCGCTATTCTTGATAATCTTAAAACACTTTAATAATTATAATTGCTTTAATAACAGCTTAAATCAATCAAACTTCAAATGCGGAAGAAGAACAGAATGAAAGAAATTAAACTCCTAAATCATTGATTAAAAAGCTAACTTAGAAATATCGGGGACTTAAATGCAGATTGAGCGAACTGTCACTCATTCGAGCCGTTGAACTTCTGAACTTAAGAACAAAGGTACCCAGTACATGACATGTATTACATTTTGCACTTTTACTGCTGCTTAGCTTCGCGTATTTTGCTTTGAGCCAGATTCATTTGAAGCTTGGTTGGTTGTTAGAAACCAACATCCTTTTCGTTCGGGGGTTACTGGAAAATGATATCAGTAACATTAATACTTGATTGGTTGTTAGAAACCAACAGTTCTTTTCATTCGGGGTTGTTGTTGGAAAAATGACATCAGCATTATTCGGGGTTGTTACTGAAAAATGATATCGGTAACATTCGGGGTAGATTACTGGAAAATGACATCAGTAATCTTTATTTGACGAACATTATTTATTGCAGGAAATTGTTTATTTCGCGTTATTACCTTATTTTCTCCTGCATTTTATTTCCGTCTTACTTCCGCTAATCGCATCATTTAAAAATATAAATGTTATTATGTACTGCTGTGTACTTAGAATATTCTCTAATTGCTGGGAATTCCAATCCCGGTATTGTTTGTTGTACAATACTAGATCAGGTACTTCTGGAAGAGCTTAAGCAAGAACCCTAATGCTTGAAATTTTCAATCTGCAAATGGATCTGCGACGGCGCTGTTTTTGCTTATTTATCTTGTATCTTTTCTTTATTCTTACTTTTGTACGACGAATGCTGAAAAGACCTTGTAATGTGAATATTTAAATAAATAAATAATATCTTTTGGCTTTCGTATGTGTATGCTCTTTTCCTCTCAAGTTACTCGATATGATCCTGCGGCAAGTGAACGCCCGACGTCGGAACGGTTTCTTTTGAACCGGCGTCGGGGTCCTCATAGTTACTCAACGACCTCAGTGGTCACTCGATACCTCTTCTAGATATTCAGAGAATCTGGGTCTTTGGCAACTCGTATTGACAATGCTTGGCAATTTCATTGTCGGCCCGCATAACAGCCGTTTATGTTCTTGAAGATGCAGATAGTAATTCTACCATCTTATTTGGTATGCCCTTCTTGAATTTAATCACCAAATTGAACTATTGGGGATAGCTTATCCACATCATATAGTGCACATGCCGGAGCTTGGACTGAGTATGTAAGTATTAAAGAGATTGAGGATCAGTGTAACTATATTTTTCCTTTTTGCAAATATAATATCCCCAATTCTGAACTACTTGATAAAGAGCCAGTAGTTCCTTATCATAAATGAGATAGTTCAGTAGCAACCCTTGTAACAGTTTTGAGTAAATAAATCTTCTTCCTCTATTAAAATAATTCAGCACCTATAGCATCACCCAAAACATTAATTCCATGATTGCATAAAATGAAAGGGCACTAGATATTAATTCTCATGCATGAGAGCTCTAGTGAAAGGAAAAGGAGAAACTTGAAGGTCACGATAGAGGATCGACAGCTACCACTATCAAAGAGGGCGGCACTCAAATTCGGGACTCATGTGGTTGTTTCTTGAGCACGAAAGTGTGATCGACCATGGACAAGGATTGTGTTATCGTCAGCCCTAAAGCCAACTCTTTTATAATAGGAATGAACTCTCCCCTGCATTTAATATTACAAGCCAAGAAGTTTATTGAATCCATTAATCAAGAGAATGAAGAAGGGAGATAGAATTATTAAGCAAACTCTCTTGACAGAAATGTGAAAAGCTTTGCTACTCATCAAGATTCGAATTTGCTTGGAATCTTTTGGACAAATCACAAAGTGTTGATCGCATGAGAAAACATCGATTTATGAGAATGCATGTATGCAAGCGAGCCAATTGAGGCTCACCAACACTCATTTGAGTGCGGCGTATCTTAACTCAATTGGAAGTCTACAAAATGTGCTTGGAAGCAACTATGAATATCTGCAAAAGTTACAAAATGACTTTAAGTTCTTTTCGATGGGTAATTGAGAAATGACCCATCGAACTTTTTTATTATGTTATCATCAATAGTGATAAGCCCCATAATTATAGTCATTTTCTTGTTTAGAATGCATATTTTTGTTAAAATGTTTTATGTCATCTCAACTCTAAAGTGTCAGACAACAACAAAAATAAGAGAATTATGTGAAAAAAATGATTCAGCGCGCCGCGGCACGCCACAACACACTTATTCTCGAGAGCAGGGCGCCATAGCGCCTGGATTCCAGAGAAAAAGGTGTTACAGCGCGCCCCAACCCCACATTCATAGAGGAAAAGGCGCTACATCGCATCACAGTGCTAGAACTCCAGGGAACAAGGCGCTTTAGCGCGCCACAACGCCACATTCACAGAGAGGGGCTGTGAAGGCCCGACGCCGATTCAGCAGAAACCGTTCCGACATCAGGTGTTCACTTACCACATAATCATATTGAGTAACTTGAGAGAAGAAGAGCATACACATACAAAAGCCAAAAGATATTATTCATTTATTTCAATGTTCACATTACAAGATCTTTTCAACACTCATCGTACAAAAGTAAAAATAAAAAAAAAAAGATAAGAGATAAATAAGCAAAAAAAAATAGTGTCGTGGATCTTATCGGCAATTGAACATTTTAAGCATTATGGTTCTTGCGCGTAATCCCCTAGGAGCACCTGATCTAGTATTGTACAGAAAATAATACCGAGATTTGAATTCTCAGTAATTAGAAAATACTCAAAGTACTGCAGTACACAATAATAATTACATTCTTAAAAGATGCGATTAGCGGAAGTAAGGCGAAAATAAAATGCAGGAGAAAATAAGGCAATAGCATGAAATAAACAGTTCCATGCAGCAAATATTATTTATCAAATAAAGATTACTGATATCATTTTTTAGTAATCAACCCCGAATATTATCGATGTCATTTTCCTGTAACAACCCCGAATATTATTGATGTCATTTTCAAATAACAATCCCGAATATTGCTGATGTCATTTTTCCAGCAAACAACCTCGAATAAAAAGAATGTTGGTTTCTAACAATCAACCAAGCATTAATGTTACTGATGTCATTTTCCAGTAACCCCCGAATGAAAAGGATGTTGGTTTCTAACAACCAACCAAGCCTCAAATGAATTTGGCTCAAAGCAAATACGCGAAGCTAAGCAGCAGTAAAAGTGCAAAATATAATACATGTCATGTACTGGGTACCTTTGTTCCTTAAGTTCAGAAGTTCGGCAGTTCGGATGAGTAACAGTTTGCTCAATCTGCATTTGGGTTTGGCTATTTTAAGTTAGCATTTTAATCAAATGATTTAGAAGTCAATTTTCATTTTTACTTTCATCTGTTCTTCTTTGTTTTTTTTAAGATTAAAGTTCGATTTATTTAAGTTGTTATAAAGCAGTTATAGACATTATAGCGTTTAAGATTATGATTATAATAATGTACGAAGAAAAAAGTCAGAATAAAAATAACTGAATTGAAAAATAATAAATAATAGTCATTTTTATAACACAAGTATATTTTTCATTATTAATTAATGAGAACCATATTAATGTGAATGACGTTATTATATCATTATTATTTTTATAATAATAATTATTAAGTATGTATAAATTAAAAGAACATAAAAATTTCTCCTCTTTTCTTTCCCCTTTTCTTTATCTCTTTAACTTATCATCTTACCTTTAGGATTAGGATTGCCGAAAAACGGAAAGAGGTCGAAATGGGTGGCCGGACGACTGGCCGGGGTGGCTGTAGCAAACTGGCAGCGACAGAAGAGGGCTGCTGGGTGGTCGGCACGCTTGCTGGTTGGCTGTGGCAGCTGGCTAGAAGGGGAGGCTGGGATGCTGGCTGGGTGGCTGGGTTGGCTGGGAGTTGAGAGGGGAGGAGAGGGGAGGAAATGGGTTTATATAAAAGGAAGGATGGGGGTCGATTGAGGGGGCCGACCGAACCCTGCGCCAAGAACGGCATAGGCGGGCCCTCTCCTGGCAGGCAGAAGCTTCCGCCTGCAGGCACTGTCGCAAGACAGAGCCTGCGATTCGCAGGCGGGTCGGAGAAGTCGGGCGTAGGATTAGGCTCCCACCTGGCGCGGAAGCTTCTTCTGCCTTTTGGTGGAAGAAAAATCGCAAGATGCGATTTTAAGGGGGGGGCGTAGGATTACTGGGAATTTCTTAAGGAAAAAGGAAAAAAGACTTAAACTTAAATTAATTGCGTCTACGAGGCCAAAGAGGTACCATGTGAGGTGCTGGCCGAAAGAACACCAGGGCACCCTATTGGAGACAAGTTTACTTTTACGAGACAAATTTACTTTTACAAAAGTAAAGAATCAGCACCAAGGACATCGAGTCCACCCTCTACGAGTAGTGAAGATCGAGGCAGTACAGATTTAAAGAATAATTAATAAAGCAAATTTGGAAATTGTGATTAGGACAATGGGGATGCCTCCCCTTTTGTTTTCAAATGAATGGCATCACCATTTGGAATTGTTTTGGAATTCAGAAGGTCGCAACAAAAAAAAACTGCATTCCACAACTCCTCGAGTACAAGACGGGAGTCTTAGTTTGCTTAAACAAAAGTGATATGGACCGACACTTGTTGTTGCTGGGAATTCGTGGTCCTAACCTTCCATTAGAAAATCTGAGAGGAATCATCCTGTATTGGAGAACTAACGTCATTAGATGCTCGTTTTAGGTGAGATAAAGGCAGATCATCGCGGACAGTCTCACTCAATATGGGTATAATCTTCCTCTTTGGTGTTCTATGTAGATACTGAAATTCGAAGGAGAAAGAGCTACAGAGACCTCTCCGAAGAATCTTGTGGGGGATAGACCGTTCCTTTTTAGTGGCAGCTTCAGTGGTATCGCATGGTCGATAAATAAACTGAGGTAAAGCTTTCAATTTTGGAACCACCCAGTTTAATTACGACAAGTTTTTACATACATGTGATCTTCATTCACCCTGGTTTTATTTGCTTCAAGTACATGTGGTGAAGCAATAGAACTATGGCTGATAAACTGTGGGAGTATCTTGATAAGTATTTGTTTGAATTTGACAACCTGTTTCTGGATGCTACTGTTCATTGACTAACGAGAATTGCTCCTGATCATAGCCCCCTCTTCCTCGCCGCCTCCACGCCTTGCTTCAGAAACTCAAGAGATACCTACGAGTTTAAACATGTTTGGGTGCAACATACTGAAGTGTACAACAAAGTCCATCTCACATAATATTAGCAATCTAAAGGATATCCCACCTTCATTCTTAACAACAGGATGGTATGAACTTTGTGGGAATCCTTTAGCATTGGAGGAGGAACACCCTTCCAGAGTTCAAGAAGGAGGCAAAAAACATCTTCTCAGCTCCACCAAATGCTAGCAGAGGGCATATCGTTGGGTAATGGAAATGCCCATCTTTGTCGCCAAATTCAAGATACAATGCAAGAGCTCAGTTGCATTATGGTTCGCAACACCGGCTGGTGTATGCGATGAGCCAAGGCTAGATGTATTATCACCCATAAAATAGCAACCCCTCTCTTCCAAAGGTTTTTTACCAATCGAAAGTAATCTGATGCCTCAAGTCCCTTGAATAAAAGTATAAGGGACTCACTTCCGACCACAAAGTGATCAGCCATATCCTCCTCGACATCAAAGCAAGTGGGGTGTTTCCACTCCGGTGTCTAGCTTTCCTTTCCTACCCTCTATGAGATGTCCTCTCAATTACACAGATGCTGCCTCCCTTAGAGTTTGAGACTTAATGACATGGATAACATCAAGGCCCTGACATTGATGGAATCACCCCTTTCTTCTTCAATGGATATTGGGTGATCACCAAAGAGGATGCTATTGCAACAATTCAAAACTTCTTTAGAGAAGACCACCTCCCTCAAAGATAGAAGATAATGTGTTGATTCTTATTGCTAAGAAGGATAATGCTTCCACCCCTAAAAAATTATGGCTGATTAACATATGTAGCACAATCTACAAAATTAATGCTAATGTGTAAGGTGCCATCATCCTAAAGAGAAGCATTGGAGAGAATTTCCTAACTATACAGAAGGTTATCTAAGGTTCTCCTATTCTTTCTTCACCATGGGTCATAGGGTAGTCAAGATCAACACGGAGCAAGTTTCTGACCAGATAAAGTAGGAGTGCTTGAGAGACGTCCTTGGAAGTTTGTCATCCCACTCACTTGGTCTCATTGGACCCTCCAATGTGTGTGGGCCTAGTTTTGATCTCATCATCAACGTTGAAAGGCTTCCATGGATCAAGCATTGAAAATATCGGCAGAGCAGCCCTCCCTCACCTTCACTTTTTATTGTTTTCTCATAGCTACTCTCGATGACCATCTCCAAATCACAAGCAGATTGGAAGACTATTTATTATCAAGCGTGGAAGAGAGCACCGCTTCTTCCAACTAATTTATGTTGATGACATTATCATTTTTGCCTTTGACATCATAAGGAGGGTAAGGAGATCTTTCACCTTTTCAAATATAATGGGAAGTGAATTGGGCAAACAATCAATACGAGCAAGTCCAAAATCATATTTAGCAAAAGTGTGCTTCTCTAAAAGGATTGCCACTCAGATATGGTTCAAGAAGAGTCAAGAGCTTGATATAATGGGAAGCCCCCTCACAAAGGATCACCGCCAGTAGATTGAAAAGAACAAAGCGCTGATTGGTCCTTAAGTTCACAAGGCTCCTTCGTTGCGGGATGAATTTGTATAATCAAGCTAATTCTAATCAAACCAATTCTCTCCTACATGCATGTGTATACTATAATGCCCTTACCCATCATTGATTCATGCATCCAACAGATTAGAAGATTATGTGAGCTTTTATTTGGGAGGGTGTGGATAGTAAGGATCTCCACTATATAAGATGAGTTGAGATATGTACTCCACTTATGAACGGAGAACTTAGCATTCGAGACCTTCAACTTTGGCGGTGCATTCCTGTGGCTCATCACAAATTCAATTACATTTTTGGGGCAGACATCCATATAGGTGAGGACCACAAAACATAAACCAAAGCAGGGATAAAAATTTCATGTTCAAATGCAATGATTTTCCGATTTAGAGAATTATTTGCAAGGGTTAGAAGATTGTCAATGGCCAACTCTTTGAAGGGTTAATGCTCCATAACAACTGGAGCAGCCATGAAAACTTGCAGCATTTAGTACTCGTTGGTGACTTTAGTGGCATCAAGTAGTAGCCCCTTGATTTGTTTCTCACCAAGGATGGAAGTTGAAATCATGCCCAACTTGCTCAAAAATTTAGAGAGCAGCTCATGGGTCACATTTGTGAAGTGTGCAGCCCAACCTCCTACTTTTGGATAAATTTATGTAAATTTCTTCCAATTTTACCCTCAACATCTCTAACACTATCCATCAAGACAAGATTCATATGGATGATTGATGATTGTGTGACATTGGCTTGAGAAAAATGTGATTTCTTTGCAGATTTCACAGAGATGTGTTCCTGACCGATTGCTGGCTTCATCACACTAGCAATCTCATCCCCTGGAACCATTATGTAAGAATGTGAGGAGGCTAAGAACAAGGTTTACTTTGCTTTGAGGTGCACATACACTGTGGCCATCTGTGAGGCCCTCACTAAATGGTACATTAATATTCCGGGCATTACTCGATGGGATCCACTGATGAAGCACTTATTGGAAAAGAGTGAAGACTCTCAACGATTTTTATGGTAATACAACTAGTTTTAAAATCTAATTTAGATTTAATGTTCTTTTTTATTCCTTATTTTCATAACTACAACCAATAATCAATGTTGAGTTGTCAAACAATAGCTAAAGTAAGCTTACGGTCCTTCCAAAATAAAAGGTTTTTTAAGAAAAAATAATCAATCTGAGTTTTGGAACGCTATTTTTATAAATGATAACATGTTCCTCTCTTTTCTTAAAATAAGTATTAACAATCATAAGATCATGAGCTAAAGCAAACTTCAAAATCATCCTTTTTTTTTCATTAATCTCTCCAAAATCAAAACCACATGAATACTAGTAGACTCTTTAGTCATCCTTTTATTTAAACCTCCTATAAATAACATCTCTTCTTAAAATATATCTTGAACCAACTAATTCAAATCATATTAATTTTTTTCTTTTATACTTATACATAATCCGATTTAAGAGAAATAGATACTGATAATATTAAAAATTAATCTATCAATTATAAACATTAAAGATATAATTATATCGCTCAATCTCTTAATTTCTATTATATTATCATTTAATTTTTTATCTAAGATGATACTAATAATATTTTTATGACAATTCTCACCCGACTATCAGAGTTTAAATCCTGGACTTTTTTGCTCTCTCCGACGCATTTAATTTCTTGAAGACAAAAATATCTTTATCCTTGTATTAATTATAAGATCTATTAATTCAAAAAATTTGCTAGTGAGAGTGTCAATATTTCAACTACATAATTTTAGATTAGTATCATAACTAATTTTGTTACTCGCATTCATTAATAATATGAGAACCCTTGAATATATGACACTACACCTAGGCACCGATGTAGCAGCATCTATACACTTTTCATCACATTATGGCACTGCAATGTGTTGTTTCCGGGGATGCCCTTAAAATTCATATCATGAAAGATTCGACAAAATTAGACATTGGTTAACAACTACATAGCACAACCCACCTCCTTTCTCACTCGAGACTTGCCACCCAACAACAGTAAAGTTGAAAAGTTCATAGATAAGTAAATAAAAAACTTGAGAAATATATGCCACAACTAATATTTTCAAGTTTAATCAAATCATTTATAATAACATAAATAGAGATTTATTTTGAAAGCTTGCAGTTTAAACAAGGATGAAATATTCATTAGATTTTATAGATAATCATCACTCTACAATCCCTTAGAAAATTAAGGAAAAATTTTCGCATGCACCAGCCGTATTGGGCACAAATGTCATCCTCAATGCTTTAAAAGTTTGAGATAAAAATCTAGGCATTTCACTTTTCATTTGATAAAGAAATGAGATGCAATCCTAATGGGTTCTTAAATTTTAATACTTCATAAATAAATAAATACGATTTCAAAATATAGCATATAAAAAATAAACTTGAAAATTTCCCAATCCATAATCAATAGTTCATAATCAAAGTGAAAGTACCAGTTTTCATAAACATATAAGATAAAAAATTAATTAAACTTAAAACACAACAATGAAACTCATTTAGATCTCATGTCCTCATTTTTTAGGCTTCTCATTCTTCAGTGCTAACTGAGGTTTTGCAAATTCAATTTGAAAAGCAAGCATCTTTATTAAGGAATTATTTAAATCATCTAATGCAACAACAATAAATTTTGTTTGAACTTTATGTTTCTAGTTCAAACTAAATTAAGGTAAAATAATGTTGTCATTTAAGCTATGAAAGAATAAAAAATGGTTATTCCCATTAGAAAAAATATTAGTTATTTGGTAAATTTAAATATATAAGGTTAACATATATCATAGACTTAATGTCTAAGCAACAAAGCACATGCACTCGAAGCAATGCTTTATGTTATACGCCCCGTGGAAACAATAATTTTCTAATTTTCTTGAGACTTCACTTCGATCAACCAGGAGCTAGCCCTGCAAATGCCTTATAAAATAGTAGCAATCATGAATGAGCTGTAAAAAATCAAATGTTCAAAATACAATGACAAAAATAGTTCCACAAATCGTACCCTAACTTTAGAAAGGCCAATTATATCCATATTCCATTGATAGTGCTCCCTACGCCTTCCTCTTGTCATGCGTTCATACCGCCAGCACTGCCCAATGGTGAACCACTTCAATGGAAGAGAGACAGATTTTCTATACAAGGAAAATATAATGCCTCACATTTTGCCAAAGTAATTTACAAACTTTTCAAGCTAGTTAAAGTTTGAAATATAAACAAATTAGCATGGATGTTGGGAACATATTTGTATTAAAAAATGTTTGGAAAAGAAGCCATGAATAACTTATGGAAATAAATATTTGCATTGATAACAAACTTTGATAGATACAAACCACCACCTAGGATTATCTTAAGTACAAGATCTCATCCATATTTAATGAATGTAAGAATCTATGAAGACTGACAGTTTGAGTAATGATACATATTTGGTTAGTGGTTTCCATAAATATATAATTTGCGTGTTAGATATTTATATCAAAAAGATTTGATAAGTATGCATGAAATCCCCCTGTAATGTATTTAATACACTCTGAAATAAAAACGTGGAACAGATTTATGCATACCCCTGCTTGATCACAAGACGTGCTAATGAGGGAGTGATTTCAGGCCTTAAAACAACATGGCGACCACCTTTATCTTCAAAGTTGTACAGCTGAAAAAAAGACAATAAATCACTTGGCAAGGTTTCAACACTCTTAGGCATATTTATCCAGTGGCTTTATTGAGAGGGGCTCACTGAATTTGTCATGCTACAAATACTACCAAGCGTGATTAATAAATTAAGATTCTCAATATGAAAATTGGACAAAAAATGTTCCTTAGTAATTATTCCACTTCAATGCTATACTTTAAAATTATGTTAAAGTTTGAGAGTGACATCTAATGAGGAAAAGGAAATGGCGAAACAAAAGCTAGCATGACTGGATGCTATCTATATATATTTGATAAAAATAGCTCCAGAAGTTAATTAACAGAAATAAATAAAATGAAGAAGTAAATTGCAAAGGCAGATTTAAGAAGTTGAATTAAAAATCATTTAAATGACATTTAAGATGTAAAACCAAAGTTGGTATGAGACAATTGCATATTTTTCCCATTGCATTTTCTCAAATGGAAGCATTGTTTTGGTAATAAGGTTGACACTTGGGGTAAAAAGGCCAGATCAAATTATATTATTCATCATAATGTTCCGACTGAAATAAAGATTATTTCAAGCTTGAAGCAGTAAATAAGACAACCATGAATGATATTCCCCTAGTTAAGTTTCAGAATGAATATAGACTTCAGTGATTCAACATAAAAAAATTCATGATTAATATTGTTTCAGTTCATTAATAAGTTACAGTTGAGTCAAAACCATGAATGATATTTCCCCAAGTTAAGTTTCAGAATGAATATAGACTTCAGTGATTCAACATAAAATTCATGATTAATATTGTTTCAGTTCATTAATAAGTTACAGTTGAGTCAAAATATTAGAAAAGAGTGTCGCAGTTTCACAACACTTGAATGTTGTCTATTCCAATTTCTATTAAAACAAATAATTATTACACAATGTACGTATCTTTTTCCATTGATAAAAACAGCATCAGTTTTAGTCATCGTTCTACTTATCCAGAACCACTTTGTAAATTTGAATTTCTGGAGATTAGCAAATCTAGAAGCCGGCAGATAAAGGTTCAAACTATAAGAAGAGCATATAATGAAAAGATTTTAACTAGGTGTTTGATGATTAAGCCACGTTAAAAAGCTACTAGAGAAAATAAAGCTAAACTTTGAGCAGAATTAAATCCAATCCTGCAAATCAGATCACACATCAAATAAAATAATTAAATTTGGGCACGATCACCTCAACCACTGTTGAAAAAAGAAGCTATTGCACAAGAGCTTTGCTTATTGACAACTCCCACAAATCCGAGAAGCACTACGAACCTGTTGAATGATCTCCTCCCCGCCTTTTCTGATAAAAAGCGTTTCAGACTCAAGGACCGGAAAGTCTACTTCCTCGAAACACAGCAGCCTTGATACCTTACGTACCAAAATATGGGAGGAAACAAAAGAAAACGAAGTAGATGTATAAGAACAAACATCTGAAGTGCAAGTTTTCAAACTAGCAAAACTACTTCTCTGAAGTTGCTGAAAAGCCAGTTCCGCAGCCTCATGTCCTCCGGGGGAAAGTCTCTTGTCCCTCTGGGAGGATTGATGTCTATCAGCGATCTCTCCGACACCAAGGGCACAACGGTACCTTCCTCAATACTAGGCGGTAGTGCGTCATCTGAAGTGCCTCAATCAATTAGAAACTTGAAGGGAATGCTGATAAGGTTTTGATGACTGTAAAAGAAAAACTAGCCTTGGGTTGCGGTGGAGTTTGCGGAGGAGGTAATGGGAGAGGAGAGCTGACGAGAGAACAAACGCTGGTGTGTGCGAAAGGTGGTGATGGCGCGAGGAACAGAAACTGAGAGGTGGAGGAGGAAATTGCGCTCGATAGAAGTGGTGACAGACATGTCAATATGGCGTCATCAAAACAATGAAAGGAGCGAGAAGCGCCTAGAAAAACACTTGACAATGAAAGGAGCAAGAAGCGCCTAGAAAACATTTATATTGTTTTGTTTTGGTCTTTGGTTCCCGCGACCTTTTTATAAAGAATCTATTTTAAGGAGAAGAAAAATTATAAATTGTATATAATATATATTAACATTAGGATTATTTGGTTTAATTTTGATATTTAGATTTATTTAAATATATAATAAATAATTCAATTAAGTATTTTGGTTATAATTGGATTATTTATGTTCTAGTTTATTAATTAAAAATGTTAGGTTAACTTATTATATTTAAATTAATAATTATGTGTTACTTAACTATATATATTTCTAGTACAAACTATATTAACTATGAAAGTTAAATCAACTAATTAATTACATAAATTCAAAAAAACAAAAATCTTAGTTATAGCAATTACAAATAAATTTATCATTTATTTATTTAAAAATTTGTGATGTTATTTATTGTTTTTATCAATTATATAATCAAAGATAAATATTATTTATGTAAATTTTATGCTTATTATTATTTTTCTAAATTATTATTTAGATACATAAATAATCCAATTAAGCTAAATTTAAACAGCACTCAATTTCACCGGCTTAAACAATAAAATTGTTCTAGCTTAACAACTCAGCACAACTTAGCACATTCATGTATGCTAGCTTCAATAAAATCAAAAGCCTTTAAAGCAAAATAACAAAATAAATACAGGGTGTTTATATCAAAATCGAATATAAGCTGAAAATTATAAGAATATCAAATATTAATGGACATAGCACTACTGATAGGATGAAATGTGTACAAGTTTTTGTATATGTTCTAATAGCAGCAGAGACATTGGGAAAGTAGTAACGACATAGGAAAGTAGTTCTCTATAACTAAAAAAGAAGCTTCGTAGACATCATTGTCCATCGTTATATCCAAGAAAATGAATGAGGAATAAAACACTAAAAAGCACCATGAAGATATCAAGCGCATGAAGAATCCAATAAAATCCAAATTGATATAATGCTATTTAACAAATAAATAGCAATCTTCTTCAAATTCACATATTAAGCAAATTTAAAGAGAAACCCCTTATATTCCTTTCAAGTCATAAAATATTTGACTATGGCAACCATGTTACAAGCTCAAATACATTATCCCTTTATCTATTTGATGTGCAGTAAATTCAAGTAATTGCATGAAATGAGGGATAGAATGGTTTCAAAGCAACGCTAATGTGCAGCATCATTTGTTTTTCAACACAAAGGGTTTATGGTTATAGTTATAGTGCCATTTTTTTCTCTTAATGAACTTAGGAAAATTTATATTCTACTTTTGTAAATAATTTGATTTCTTAATTGATAAATAATTTCAAATTTGTTGCATTATGAAATAATAATTCTCTTTCATTTTTACAAATTATCGTAAATCCATTCTTATTATTTATGAAATTGTTCTCTCCAAATTAATATAAATAATTGGCATAACAAATTACTCAATATGCTTAGTTAATTGATAATAAAAATAATCTAATAATATAATTAAGATAAAATCATTGTTTTAATCTAACATATATAAATAATCAAATGTCTTTAACTAGCACATTCAATAAATAAAATTAATTAATATACTGAAATTAACAAACATGACAAATTAGTATTACATAATTAATTTATGTGATACTATTTATATGGAATAACATTTTCTTATAAACTGTTTAACTAAAGAGTTGGTCGAATTGTTTTTGGAATTATGGTAGATTTGTAACACGCAGTGCTATAAGAATTAGCACACACACAAAATGGAGATCCCAAAACAATTATAGAAGCAGGAAACATAATCATAGTAGTTCAGCTTATGCAAGGGCCAGCATCCACATCAAGGAGAGCATCTTACCATGTTTGAACTCGTTTATTAGTTGTTACAAATTACAAGTCATGCAAGAAAATGTAGTCATTTCTAGTTAGAAGATCCTAAGCAAAGACTTATGAAGTGGAGAGTCTGGATAGAAAAGAAAATGGAGTCCCATTAAATTAGTAGTCAGATGTTCAAAGAGATAATTGAAGAGCATAGCTGGTGTGGTTCCCCATTCTAGGAGGTTTTGTGTCATTTTATTGAACCTTGTTAATATAGATTAGTTGAATGATGATGGATTTATAATGTTCTTCCTACATATTGCATTAATGATGGGTATGTTGTAATGGTAATGGGTGCATTAATGATGAATGCAACATGCATGGCATTGGAGGTGGCACATTAAGACTTGCTGGTCAAGTAGCAGGCATTGAGTGGTTGGCGCCAGTAAAGCCTAGTAACAAATTGTTACATAAAAAATAATATAAATATTGGAGACATTCCACCGATAAAGAGTTCCCAACTACTGAGACAAAGGATATGAGCTCGAGGTTGTGGTGGTAGATTATTAGTCTTACTTCATAGGAGGTCGGTATCTCTTAGCATTGAAGTGGATGACTTGGGTGTAGGGGGGTTGTTGGTTATGTGCCATAAATGAGTGACTTGTGCTGTAAATATTTTAATAGATCCTCAGTGATACATTTAAGAGCTTGTGAACATGTATGACTAAGATGTGGTGCAAAATTTAGGTTTAATAGTTTGCTTTCATTTTGAGGATACTAAAAAGATTCCTTATAATCTCATGAACATGATGGGACTCCATGATTTAGGTTACAGTTGGGGAGGAATCAATTTAGAAGAAGTGATAGCATTAAAGGTTGATTTAAATAGAAATTAAGCTTGGTCAGAGAGTGAAGATCTCTAAAGAGTGGTTAAAGATTTGGAAGAGCTAGGAATGTAGTATATACACACCATCGAGGATGTTAAGAATAAAAGATTTATATATCAAGATATTGCTAAAGTAGTGAAGGAGTTTATTGCTGAAAAGGTCGACTCTTTGGATGGGAATGTTCTAGAACTAAAAAACTCACTGCAAATATTTTTTTATCAAACTATCGGTTTAAGCAATTGAAGACTTAATATTCTTTGAATTTTGATGCAAGTTTGGCAAGTCACTGTGAATTGGAGAGTTGCTTGTCCCATACGAAGGATAACTTAAAGTAAAAAATTATTGATGTTCAACATCGTATCACTTATCAGATGCAAGAATGGAGCGAGTTAATGATGGTGCATCTAGCCAAAATGGGAGCACTCGCATCTTATATCATTGATATTCATGATTTCACTATTATTTATGTGTAACAACTAAGTGCTGGATTAGGTAGTCTAATCAAGTACTAAGTGTTACTGTAAGACTTAATATTATATTAGTATATACTAACTCAATATTAAGTACTATTTAGGCCAAGAACCAGAGAGGTGGAATTATAAATATGTAATAACACATCAAAATATATACATATCTACCATTCCAACCATTCTAGATAAAGAAAAGAAAGCATTTATCACAAAAAAAGTAAAAATATTAAGATTATTAAAACTATGCAAACTATTTAGTCGTAATAACACTCATCGTCACGGAAATACTAAAAATATTATAGTTTTCATGTATACTCATGATGTTATGGTTTCACCTCAAGATCACACCCTAGAAATCCTTTGAGCTATTGATCGACAGTATTTAATTTTTAATACGATAAAATACAGCCAATAAAGAAAATTCTGGTTATACTTATTAAATCTAAGTACATTTTTGTAATAACCTGAAGACCGGAGTTGGGAAATTTCAAGTAATAATTCAAGAATAAATATCCATCACAAAAATTACTAAATAAAATAATATTTATGCATCATAGAGCTAGAAATTTTTAAGTTAAGGTTATATAATTTATCTTAACTTAAATAAATATAAAATGATATAAAATTCAAATAATAAGTCTCATTCTCACTCTTGATAATAGAATTCTTTATAGCTCTTAAAATCAAGTTAGCTTCTGCTTCTAATTCTCATGACCTGTATTAATTATCAGCATTGCTAATCAGGCATAAGTACGTAGAGCATCTTAAAGTATTATTTATAGAATTCTATATATGTTGCAAAATCAAAGCAATAAAGTGTGGAAAAAATATCTTCATTACAATTTGAGGGTTATGCTAATTACAACAATAAGTAACTGGAAATGCTCAAGCACTCAAATAATTTCAAAGTAAAAATATGAATTGACATGGATGAAAATAACTTAGCATAAATTGCTATGTGACATAAATATATTATTTTGGGCTTATGACACCTAAGCTTCACTAAAAGACCCATATATTAGCATCAAAATTATTTAAGAAAGGTATACAATTACCTGTCGTTAAATGTTCACATAAATATTATTTTGGTGAGTATTTCCTATAGATATACTACTACTTCATAGTGGACTAGATCTCTTATTATTTTTTCACGGGTTATTATCAAATCATACCTATACAGGTTAAGTTTTGTTCTACCTCCAAAGACTCCATCACATATATTTATCACAATCATTTATAGAAAGCAAAATGCAATTTAACTTAGTATAATATTGAGGTACATGCAATGGTTGTATACATTCAAAGGAAGCAAGCTCAAATAATACAAAAAATAATATAATTAAAATAACTTTATGTACTTAATTCATTTGTTTACTCCACAAAGCTTTTTTTATATAAATTGTTAAAAATTAATTGTTATACGTTAATCTACTATTTAAAACCTTAGGAAATTAAAATATAAATATTTTGGATTAATATTATAAAGTTTGGGTGAAATTCTTAAAATTGGCTAGGTGATGTGATTAGAATTTTTTTAGTGAACTTTGGACACCTAAATGAAGGTTCAAATAACATATTCAGCTACTGATGTCTAAATAAAAGTTATTTCTAACTGGTTCAAAGTATTTTAAAAGTTATGAATGTGCTAAGTTCAGAAAAAATGTTGATTATTTCTGAAAGTTTATAAGAAATAATCACATTATTTTCCAAACTTTGGACCTAAATATAAAGACTTAAATATTCAACAGTAAAGTTGTTCCTAACATAACAAAGAGTTTCAATGCCAAAAACAAGCTAAATCCAATGGTTATATTAAAAGATATGACAGCAACAACATAGTAAGAAAATTTTTATAATCTATCAAAAATTATTTTTTGGATTTCAATGAGTGTTTGATGAAGGTTCAGCTTAAGTGTTGGGTTGATGACGGGTCAAGATGGGTTATCTCCTCACTGATGCCCCGAGTTGTCCGTCGGCGATCAGCCCAGGGCATCACAATATTTAATGTTATCATATGAGGATGAATATGATTTTATTTATTGATGTTGTAACACATAGTATATTTGGACGTTTTATTTATTTAAATCGGGGATGAATGTTTTTTCTTATTTTATGTGGATGAATTTTTAAGTAATATATGTCTCTATGTTTGTAAATGCATCTATATTTATGATTTTATAGATCTTTTGCCCCTTGTACTATTTAATAGTGGGTTAAGATATGCTAATCCAATATTACTTACTATAGTGACGCTCAGTGTTGGATCATGACTCCTAATATGACACCGTATCGTTACAGAGGGACAAAGACAAGAATGAATTTTAAAACATAAGGTAACAATGCATCAAAGGTCAAACATTTCAAAAAAAAATTAGCAAAATTCTCATATACTACCATCTACTGATAACTAGAGAAATATGAACCAATCAATTCTCATACACTACAATCTGTACAAATGCGTGACATAGTATAAAACATATGGTGCCATGGTCATCAAACCTAGTCTAAGTGGATGAAGAATCCAATTAAAATATAATTGTGCTTTAATTATCATATGGACATATCATATCAAAGCAATATTCAACACAAACAAACTCCAACCACCTTATTGATATCCAACTTTTTATATCATGTAAAAGTCATTCATTGACGTGAAACAAATGTTTAAATTTGAAGCATTATTATTGATATCATATATATATATATATATATATATATATATATATATATATATATATGTGCTAGAAAATACTTTGAGAGATAATTATAAATTAGTCAATCTTCACACTTGGAATTTGACCAACCTTTTGGACTTGGAATTAACAGGTCTTTAGACTTGGAATTGATCAGTATTCGGACTTAGAACTAACAATTATGCCAAATTTAATTTAATATTATCAGTGGCATAATTCTTTTTTGGTAATATATAAGGGTTTTATGAGAAACCTTAAAAAAAACCAAACTTTAAAATAAAGCTTAATAATAAATCATTTTAGATATTTTGTTTCCTATTAGCTTAATATATTTTAAGAAACAAAATCGTTATATATTTTAGGATAAATAAAAAAAGAAATACATTTGTATTGTTTTAGGAAATCTTAGCGCTATAAGAGAGAGGGAGAAAACGCGAACAGAGCAACGGAAATGGGGGAAAACGCGAAGAAGAGGGAAACAGGAACTTTCCTTATCCAAGCCAGCCGATTCCGAAGATGTACGAGTTTGCTTGATTCCGAAGATGCCAAACCATCGTCTAAGAGTTCGGATATTTCCTCCTGCCATGAACCAGTTTCTCTTTCATCCCATCGCACCTTTTCTTCCCTACGCACTCTTTGGTGAAGGTATGCTTTTTGTTTTCTTCTTCGCATCTTCCTTAGGTTTCGTCCTTTTTGTTCTGCTTTTTATATTTCTGTTGAACCTTTTTCCAAGTTTATATCGAGCTTTCTGATTGATAAAAGCCCCATCAAATTCATATGATTTATGATCCAAAACCTGGTAGAAGACTTATGCTCTTAAGTTTAACTGTAGTTTTGTTATGCCCTAATAGTTTAGCGTTCATGTCTAAAACTTTTGAACGTTCTGCTCTACTACGCTAAATTATTGAATAAAATGATACGATTAGCCTTTTGTTAGTCAATGAGCCAATGCTGAACTTAAGAATTGAGTCTTTAACACATTCTACTCAGCTTGACTGGGATATCTAAGATGAGATAACCTATGATTGACCTCAAGAAAAACTGATTCACACATCAACTTGCTAAGGCCACCAATTCTAAAATCTAAATCTTATGTTTTAGACTTGGTTTATAAGCTCGGATAAGATTCTAATTAAATTCTTTATTTATGAAGCCCTCTGTACCTCTAGTGATCATGACTAAAATCTCTGAATTTTAGTGATCATGCCTCAAGTGCTTTATTGTTGGATCATAATGGTATGACCAACCCTATGTTAAGTCTACTTTCATCTATCACTCCAACTGTATGCTGCTTTATGTTTGCTTAACATTGTACACCATTTAATTGAGATTCTTTATACAATTAGAAATGACAATTAACTTGGGGGCTTGCTCCTATAAAAAATTCTCAGCCCTAAATATAAATATTCTTGATTTATCTATCATGGGAAAATCTGATTATTCATTTCAAAACTGTTCTCACAAAAAGTCTACTCTTAAAATTCAATTAAAAATTGTTGAGATTCTTTTACTTTTAAGCTCACCTGTAGACTTATTTTCATTAATACATCTGGCCCAATTCACATCATTGTAAGCCTTGAGAGTGAAGTAAATGAATGGTTTTAGAAGATTATCGGGATGTGGGGTATGTTTTACGTAGTGCATCTTCTTAAATGCAGTATAATGATTGGTTGTGAAGCTTGGCATGCAAAGTAAGGTTGATGTTGATTACCCTTCAAGTTTGATAGTTAAGTGATGAATATACTGAAGTGTTTGTTAGCAAGTGTGGCTGAGTTGTTTGTGCCATATGGATGAGAGTGTTGAAGCTATAGGAGATGGGGTGGCAGTTTGTTGTAGTAGAAGAGAAAGCCCTCGCTCAAGTGTCCCTTTGCATAGCGCCATCTTGTTCGTATATCATTAACAACAATTTGTGAAGAAATTGACATTACAATTTCTCTTGGCTAGTTCGGGGATGAGATTGTGATAATTGGCATCATGAGATGTTGATGGGCAAAAATATCTATATTGGAATTTTTGCTTGTTCCCCCACCTAAAGAGTTGAGCTTTAGAGTTTTAGAAACGATGACTACATTGATTGGGTTGTTGAGCAGAGGTTATGCCTACATTAATTTGGAGTGATTTGCAATAGCTTGTGCAATGAAGTCCTAATTTAGCAAGCAATTGACAGTGGAAATATTATCGATGTTATTTGAATTCTTAGTTATAGATAATTGCATCAGGTGGATGATGATTGGAGCCGTAAGTCCTTCTCAGGGCTATCAATGGATGCATGTACTGAGTCACTTTATTTTGACAATGGCTCAAATACTTGTTCGGTTGATTTTTACGAAATGAAAATCACTTTGCGGGACTTTGCATGCATTGTTAGTCTAGTAATATATAGTTTCATTTACAAGTGTGTCCCCATCAAAGGAGTTTTTATAGCATTGAGTGGCTGACGATCAAATAAGAGGTGAGTTTTAATGACCCTTGGTTCCCACAACACATTGCCGATCAAGCCTTTTTTATTAAATCTTGTACTTCATTTTTTAAAATTAACCTTGTTCTTTTTTTGCATTGTATTGATCAAACTGTCATTTATTTTTTTATCATTTATGGATTTTTTTTTGTCAAAGAGATAAATGCTTTTCTACTTTATCAATTAGGATAGGTTGATGTTTAGAATGTGATTCATCATATTCCTAATAAATATTGGCTCCTCATAATAGGTTAATAATACTATTTTGAATCATGAAACATTTATACAACAATAATACCAAGCCTTAATCCCATTAGGTGAGGTTGGCAATCTATACATGAATCCTTTATTTTCAGTGTGCATATCAAATGAAACTGTTCCCTAAGTTCCAAATAAGAAGATCAATTTTAATAGTTTCTTTCCATATCTTTATTGAACTTTCTCTTCCTCTTTTAACATGGGTGAAATTCATAAATAATTTATCTATCAGGAGTGTTGTATGGCCTTTGCTTAATCTGCTTGAACCATCTGAGCTGATATTCTCTAATTTATCCACTATTGGAGCAACTCCAATTTTATTGGAGCTCTATAGGTGATTTTATATCTTGATTCCACATATGGCTTACATTCCATATATTTTATTTTGGATTTATTAAGAAAAAACCTTTTGATTCTTAAGTAGTCTTCCATAACTCAAGTTTTGCTTTTACTCCATACATAATCTTATCATAAATAATATGCCTCACATGTTGCTTGCCACGTCATTCCCTCCCTAAAATAGCTCGCTATTCCATTCCCGCTTCGCTTCTCTCGTCGCTTCATCCGGCCGTTCGCTAAACCTAAATCTCGCTTCGTTCTCTCATCCATTCCCCAGCTGCTAAACCTAAATACCGGTTCGCTTCCGTCGTTCGTTCCCCATCGCTTGTTCCCCATCGACCGCTTCTCTCGTCTGCTTTCATCGAGAGCCGTTACTCCGTCGGCCCCTCCATCTTTTCGGAAGGGAAGCGTGACGAACGTCCTAAATCTCGCTTCCTCTGCTCTCCCGCTTCATGCTAGGGATATGCCGCGATCCCTCCATCTTCTCGAAAGTGTTGACGGACGTGCCGGGGTTTTTGCACTTCTACGATGCATCATAGTGCTGACAAACCCTTTTTGCCATCTGACCGCTCAATTTGGTAGACTTGCAAATTGCATCCCCAACATCTACCTAAAATTAAAGCTAGGTGAAATTTTTTCTGATAGCGATGGTTAGAATGAGGATTTGCTTAATAACATTCTTAAACATAAATTGGCTCATACAAAGAAAGCAAACTTAGATTTTTATACAGCAGGTAAAATAGATTTTTCTAAACTTTGGAATGTTTGTAGAATTTCATCTCCTCCAACTTTGGATTTGGCATAAATGTATCCCCTCAATTATTAACATCTTCCTTTGGAAAATTTCAAATAATTACATTAGTGTGAAAGAAAATATGAAAAACATGGGTTATTATTCCTTATAGCTTATAAATGTCAATGTTGCCACAACTTTGAAAGTATTGAGCATATTTTTTTGAAAGCAAGGAAAGCTGCTTGGTTTCGAATTTGATCGCTGCTGAAACTGGTATAAAATATTTCAAATCAATTGTTGAGATAATTCATGATGGCCCTGTGAGAAACTCAAAAAAGCTTCACATTGGTAAGCTTTTTATTACTTTTACTCTTTGGCATATTTGGGATAGCAGAAATAAAGTTAAATATTCAAGCAAGCCCCTTTTGGACAATAATATAATTATTGCTAATCATTTTGATATCAATCTTATTTTGATAGCTTTCAATAAAAATTATTTTATTTGGGGAAGTAATAATGTTTTGGACATTAAAAATAAAATTAAAATGTTCCAGAAGGGAAGTAATAATGTTTTGGACATTAAAAATAAAATTAAAATGTTCCAGAAGGGAAGTAATAATGTTTTGGACATTAAAAATAAAATTAAAATGTTCCACTTAGCATTTAAAAAAATATTTTGTCTCTAGATTAGATTTTATGATGTCTCTTTCTGTGAGGATTTTTGTAGCTGTGAGGTTGAAAGATGTTTGTTTGGGAAGCTGGAAGTTGATTATCGGGTTCTTGTTTGTTTAATATTTAGCTGTCTTTATTTGCAACCTTTGATTGCCTTTTGTTTTGGTCTGATGGTTTGCGGTTCTTAGCATTGGCTGGCTGGGAGTTTATCTCTTTTTAAATTGGATTAGATGGCTGGGAGTTTGATGGTCTGCGGGGAGGACTATTTGTTTGTGTTATGTTTGGTTTTTGTTGTTTCAACCTGTGCAGCTAGTAGTGTATCGGCTATGTCTTCAAAACTCTGTTGGAGGTTTTTAAAAGTCTATTTCACCTGTGCAGTTGGGATGTATCTCCTTGATCTGGTTTTTAGATGTGCTTGGAGATTTTGTTTTTGCATCTAGGAGGCTGCCAATTTTTGAATTTATGGGTTTTACTGCTATTTTCAGGTGATATTTTGAGTGGAGCGTTTTGTTTTATGCGGCAAGGTGCCCTTTAGTTTGTTTCTGGTTTTTGATGTGGCGGTGTCTTCATTTCGCTGATGGTGTTTTAGTTGGTGTGTATTTGTGTGCTGATTTTGGTTGCTAGTGGAAGTTTTGTTCTGCAGTTTGGGAGACCGATTTATTCATGAGAGGCTCTGTTTTTACCCTAGCTACTGTTTTTCTGCTTGGGTTTGTGGTCTTTGAAGTTGATGGGCTGATGTTTATTTGTTTGAGAGGCTGTTTGGTTTTCTGTATTGTTGGTTTAGCTATTTTTTCTGTTTGGAGTATTGCGGTCTTTTCAGGTTCTATTTTGGTGTGATGCTGCTGTTTCTTGCAGGTCTGATAGGATTGGTGAAGTTGATATCTCATTAGTTTGTTTTTATTTTCTTTTATGTCGTTTCTTTGATGTGTTATGTTGTTTCATTTTTGATATGATTTCTTTTTTATTTTTTACTGGGACCTTTTAGGTTATACCCTGTGACTCATCTTTTGGGGCTATTTTAAGGATTTTTAGAATTATAGGTTGTTGTAACCTCACGTAGCCCTTTCTGCATTCTTTTGATTTATTTAATAAAATCTATGTCAAAATGGCTTTTATTAATATATATATATATATATATATATATATATAGGTGTGTGTGTGTGTGCGTGTGTGATCTAAACAATGTTGTTTTTTGAATAGGTTTGTTTTATGATATTTGATTTTATTTGAACTCTTCAATGAATGACTCCATAAAATCTTTATTGTTTTTCTTTTATTTGAGAAACTTATTGTTGTGTTGAACAACTTTTCTTTTATTCTTTGCCAAATACAAATGAAAGTATATATATATATATATATATATATATATATATATATATATATATATATGTGTGTGTGTGTGTGTGTGTGTGTGTGTGTGTGTGTGTGTGTGTGTGTGTGTGTGTGTGAGTGTGTGATCTAAACATTATTTTTTTTCTCCTAAAATATTGTGTGTATGTATATATATGAATATATATAATTTGTCTGGGAAGATTTTTTCTTTTTTATTTTGCTTTTTTGTGATGTTTTTTTTTTTGCATTTAAAAGGCTTGTTCTATTTAGATCTGAGTTAAGCCGTATCTTTTTCGCTGATTGCTGACACCATTTAAAAACTGTAGGATTCCTTTATGATGCATGATGATGCTGTACTTTGTGTTGATTTCAGTCAAGATTCAGAAATGCTTGCATCTGGATCCCAAGATGGAAAAATCAAAGTCTGTATTTTATTAATATATGCATATTCACTAAGTTTCTGTAACCTTCGGGTCATCATAACTGCAGGATGGAGGATTAGCAGCTGCAATAGATGTTATTGAGTTCAAAGCTGTGGTGATTCACGTCGTTGCAATGTATACTGTCTGCAGCTCTTACAACATGTTTCGACGCCCTGATGGAAGCTTCAACAACCAGAACAATCTGCTTGCTGCAGATTCCAACCAAGTTTTTTTTTTTTTTTTAATTTCCTGCGTTGCTCACTCTGGAGAAAGTATGTTTAAGCCATATTTATTAAATAATTATAAAAAGAAATTCTATTTAATAAAATTTTTGATTGAAATTGCTAGAATACACTTAGCTGTGATATTGAACTTATTAGTGTGAGTTAAGCTATGCTATTGAAATTGCTGCTGTTAAATTTCGATAATGTTTTATTCTTGGCTAATAGTTTTGTACTCAGTTTTTGAGCAGAGTGTTTAATCCATGTTTCGAAAATGTTTTATTCTTGGCCAATAGTTTGTGTTGGTTTTGAAAATGATTTATTCTCAAGTAATTTTTTTTTTATCATAACATTAAAAAACAACTTAAAATAACAGCACCATTATTCGGCAGCAACGACTAATTCTAATCTTGGGGTGTAAGCAGCTTCACTGCTCCCTTAAGATTCCAATTCCTCATTCTCCCTGCAAAGAAAATAAAAAATATGTATTGAAGCAAACATTTTACCAAGCATGTGATATCATGAAGCCTTGAAGTATGAACAATAGCTCTAGAGTTTAACACTAAACTTAAAACAAGATATCAGATTACTCTCCCACAAAACCTTTTTTTTTTTTTTGTAAAAAGTGACAAACATCATGAGCTTACAAATGTTCATATTTGTATAATGAAGGCTCTTTTGAAAGTGTAGATAGCTATTCCTTATTGGTTTGCAGCCATCGAAAGAGAGCTTTTGGGATTGTTTAAAAGCTGTTCCCAAAGCTCCACTGCATTCTTCTTTAAGCCTTTCCAATATTTTTGCAAAAGGTAATTTAACATAGTACAACCATCATATATTAATTAAGGAAATTTAACATGGTAATTAAAAGCTGATGTCCATAATACTGCTGTAGTTGCTTGGGATTCTTCTCCAATACCTTATCAACCATTTCTTCAATGGCATAATCTAATATCTATGATTTCAAATTACAAAAAATAGAGCAAGCTCATTCTTAATATCGCATGCACTTTATTAGCAGAATTGGAGAATATATTCTTTTGACAATCACATTTAAACAACCACGTTTAAGATTAACTTAAACAAGCACTTACCTGAGCAAGGTCCTTTTCTTCTCTTATTTTCTGAACATTTCAACAATAACAAAAGAGAAAGTCTACATATACACCTAATATAAATAAAAAGCATTAAAATATCAATATTGGAATTTTTGCTTGTTCCCCCCACCTAAAGAGTTGAACTTTAGAGTTTTACAAGTGATGACTACATTGATTGGGTTGTTGAGCAGAGGTTATGCCTACATTAATTTGAAGTTTTTTGCAATAGCTTGTGCAATGAGGTCCTAAGCATGCTTTAGCAAGCAATTAACATTGGAAATAGTATCAACGTTATTTGAATTCTTATTTATAGATAATTGCATCAGGTGGATGATGATTGGAGCCGTAAGTCCTTCTCAGGGCTATCAATGGATGCATGTACTGAGTCGCTTTATTTTAACAATGGCTCAAATACTTGTTGTGTTGATTTTTATGAAATGAAAATCACTTTGCGGGACCTTGCATGCATTGTTAGTCTAGTAATCTATAGTTTCATTTACAAGTGTGTTCATAGGAGTTTGTATAGCATTGAGTGGCTGACGATCAAATAAGAGGTGAGTTTTAATGACCCTTGGTTCCCACAACACATTGCCGATCAAGCATTTTTTATTAAATCATATACTTCATATTTTAAATTAACATAGTTCTTTTTTTGCATTGTATTGATCAAACTGTCATTTATCTTTTTATCATTTATGGATTTTTTGTCAAAGAGATAAATGCTTTTCTACTTTATCAATTAGGATAGGTTGATGTTTAGAATGTGATTCATCATATTCCTAATAAATATTGGCTCCTCATAATAGGTTAATAATACTCTTTTGAATCATGAAACATTTATACAACAACAATACCAAGCCTTAATCCCATTAAGTGAGGTTGGCAATCTATACATGAATCCTTTATTTTCATTGTGCATATCAAATAGAAATTGTTCCCTAAGTTCTAAATAAGAAAATCATTTTTAATAATTTCTTTCCCTATATTTATTGGACTTTCTCTTCCTCTTTTAACATGCGTGAAATCATAAATAATTTTTCTATCATGAGTGTTGTATGGTCAATGCTTAATTTGTTTGAACCATCTGAGGTGATATTCTCTAATTTATCCACTATTGGAGCAACTCCACTTTGTTATGAATATATTCATTCCACATTTCATCCTTACGAGTATACCCACTCATCCACTGAAGCATCTTCATCTTTATGAATAAATTCATTCCTCATTCTATTTTAACGATAAGTTTATTCTTTGTTGGCCAACATTTAGCTTCATGTAACATTGCTGGTCGTATGACTATTTTGTAACATTTTCCTTTACTTTTGAGTGTGATTTCTCACACAACTCTAGAAGCGCTCCTCCATTTTATCCAATCAGCTCCAGAAGTGCTCAGTTGTTTCATCCAACTAGCTTGTATCCTATTAGTCACATTGTTCTCTATTTTGTGATTATTAATAATTGATCCACGAGACAAACCTATCGCTCTTCTTGATCAATAGCCCTCAATTGTTATGCCATTAAGATTAGGGCTCTAGTACAATTGAACTTACATTCCATATATTTTGTCTTGGAGCTATTAAGAAAAAATCGTTTGATTCTATTTTGTGCTCTTACTGAAAACCCCTTTGAAACCAATTTAAATATCTTTAATCTTGCTTAATGATGCCGAACAAAATTTAGATCATTAGGCTAGCTCTATTTGGCAGTCTATTTTATTTTGTGGTTATTATTTTATTCTTGTGTTTATGAAAATATTTGGAGCAAATTGAATGAAGTTGGATAATTTAGAGAACTATTTGCACAATGAAAATAAAGAATTGTTCTAGTATAATGGTAAATTCTAAAGATTTGATGCTGAATATTTTGCACAATGAATGCAGCTTCATTGCTCCCTTGAGATTCCAATTCCTCATTCTTTTGACAATCACATTTAAGCAAATCTAATAGAATGCATGTGCCAAATAAGTGAATACAGACAGGATTTTATCATGCTCTTCAAGATGATAGTGGTATATCATAAAAAAACACTTTTTTATCAGGTGGATGATGATTGGAGCCGTGAGTCCTTCTCAGGGCTATCAATGGATGCATGTACTGGATCACTTTATTTTGACAATGGCTCAAATACTTGTTGGGTTGATTTTTACGAAATGAAAATAACTTTGTGGGACCTTGCATGCATTGTTAGTCTAGTAATCTATAGTTTCATTTACAAGTGTGGCCCCCATTAAATGAGTTTTTATAGCACTGAGTGGCTGACAACAAGTATTTGAGCCTTAATCCAATTAGGTGAGGTTGGAAATCTATACATGAATCCTTTATTTTTATTGTGCATATCAAGTAGAAAATGTTCCCTAAGTTCTAAATAAGAAGATCATTTTTAATAGTTTATTTCCATATCTTTATTGGACTTTCTCTTCCTCTTTTGACATGGGTGAAATTCATAAATAATTTTTCTATCATGAGTGTTGTATGGTCTATGCTTAATTCGCTTGAACCATCTGAGGTGATATTCTCTAATTTATCCACTATTGGAGCAACTCCAACTTTGTTAAGAATAAATTCATTCCTCATTTCATCCTTACGAGTATACCCATTCATCCACTGAAGCATCTTCATCTTTATGAATAAATTCATTCCTTGTTCTTTTTTATCGATAAGTTTATTCTTTGTTGGCCAACATTTAGCTTCATGTAACATTGCTGGTCGTATGGCTATATTGTAACGTTTCCCTTTACTTTTGAGTGTGATTTCTCACACAACTCTAGAAGTGCTCCTCCATTTTATCCAATCAGCACTAGAAGTGCTCAATTGTTTCATCCAACTAGCTCGTATCCTATTAGTCACATTGTTCTCTATTTTGTGCTTATTAATAATTGATCCACGGGACAAGCCTGTCGCTCTTCTTGATCACATAGCCCTCAATAGTTATGCCATTGAGATTAGGGCTCTAGTACAATTGAACTTACATTCCATATATTTTGTTTTGGAGCTATTAAGAAAAAATTGTTTAATTCTATTTTGTGCTCTTACTGAAAACCCCCTTGAAACCAATTCAAATATCTTTAATCTTCCTTAATGATGCCGAACAAAATTTAGATCATTAGGCTAATTTTATTTGGCAGTCTATTTTATTCAGTGGTTATTATTTTATTCTTGTATTTATGAAAATATTTGGAGCAAATTGAACGAAGTTGGATAATTTAGAGAACTATTTTGCACAATGGAAATAAAGAATTCTTCTAGTATAATTGTAAATTCTAAAGATTTGATGCTGAATATTTGTGGCATTTATTTTCTTATCTTTTTTTTTGTAGATAAATCTACGATTCAAGTTGAAGATTGGCATGCAAGATTTGATGCAATGATTTAAGAGATTGAAGTAGATCTAGGTAAATTAATAAATGTAATTGAACAACCTAAATTATGTATATATATGTTTGGAAGCAATTGTACGTGGTCCGAAGTAATATGGAATGATGAGATCCCGAGATTTATCGTCCTCTGAGAACGGTGTTGTGATTTGTTACTAGAGTATATCCAATATCAATATTGCTTAATTAATGAGTTGTTGGGTTTTGTGTTGATAGATTATAAATCCTAAATTACTTTAGTTTTGAATCAATTTTGGATAGTTGAGGTTAAACATGCAATTCTTCATGGATTCATGCATAGTTACTCTTCTTCTCAAATCTATGTCAAGTAAGTTGAATTAATCTTCATTTCATCATCAAGAGATTTAGTATTCTCTAATAGAATCATTAAATGTACTAAATCTTATCTAGTGCTCTTAGATGAACACTTTAACGTTCAATCTCAGCACATATATAATCATGTGATTTTCTAGTGAGTAAACTCATCACTTTTGTCCAAGTGATAAAAATTGATAATTTTAGTTAAGGATCACATGATCTTGACTCCACATATGGCTCACACACATTTACTCTTAGTTTAGCTAAGGAATTGAGCTGTGAATCTAAATGAGCTTATGCCACATCACTCGTAGATTGACGCTCTCGAATTCTTCGCGTAAATTAAGGGTGAGCTAGGGGGCTCTATAGGTGATTCTCCACTAAGATGCATCAAGTGCTCTGTTTCATCCAACAAGTTTGTATCATATTGGTCACATTGCTATCTATTTTGTGATTATTTTGAATAATTGAATCAAGGGATGAACCTATCGCTCTTCTTGATTATATAGCCCTCAATAGTTATGTCATTGAGATTAGCGTTCTAGTACAATTGAACTTACATTCCATATATTTTGTTTTGGATCTATTAAGAAAAAACCTTTTGATTCTTAAGTAGTATTCCATAACTCAAGTTTTGCTTTTACTCCATACATAATCTTATCTTAAATAATATGCCTCACATGCTGCTTGCCACGTCATTCCCTCCCTAAAATCGCTCGCTAGTCCATTCCCGCCTCGCTTCTCTGTGTGTGATCTAAACACTATTTTTTCTCTCCTAAAATACTGTGTGATCTAAACATTCTTTTTGTCATCTTCTTTTTGTGTTTGCATGAATTTTGAAGGGCTAAGTTGAATGGGCTTAGTAATAGATAAAATAAAGTTTTGAATAAGAGATCAAAAACTTACCTAGTGCTTTAAACTAGATGCCATGGTAAATAATCTGTATATTCAATAAAACAAAAACAGATAATATTATGTACAAAAGAAATGCATGAATGAGATGGATGCCTTACCAATGGAAATATGCGATTAAGCAGAAACAAAGCCCGTCTGGTGGTGCTTCCACCCTTCTTAAATGAGTAGAGGAAGAAACGAGTGGATATCATGAGCATTAAATAACAAAGCAATAATGTTTACTAATGAGAATGCACTAATCAAACCCAATATTGCCTAAGAAATATAAGACTTGCAGAACTGCAGTCATAAGAACAAGGGAAAACAAATTTTTTAAATTTCAACTGTGGTGCGCCACTTGACGAGCAAACTGAAGTAAGAATTTGAAAGGAGGTGCTTTCTACCAAGACAAGCTTATTGTGAATTTAAGAAAGGGCAAAATGAACAAGTTATGTCAACAAGTTATCAATCTGGCATCATCAGCATGATCAATATGGACAAATGTACAGCCATAAATGAATATCTTTCCAGCAAACTGAACTAGCGGCAGATTTTGAATAAAATGATAAAAAACATGTGGCTTGCTTTACCACTCTTTAAGGGCTCAGATGCTTTATGAATCAGATAAACTAGCAGCATATTTTGAATAAAATGATAAAAAACATGTACTTCTATGAATAAAATGATAAAAAAAAAGGCATTCATTATAATGCAACAAACAAGCCTGAAAATACCAAGAATGGGAAGCCCCTTTCACTTTGTAACATTTCTCCTCATAAGGAGGACTGCCCAGCACCATCACATATTTGACTAACATTTCTACTATTTCAAAAGAGAACTGAAAATCATAAAATTTCTACAATTTCAAAAGAGAACTTAATTAATATAAGATAAGAACATAAAAAAGAAAAATTCCTACCTCTTTTGAGAATTTAATATCCACAATGCAATAATTAATTCATCACATCTTCTTTGTACATTTTCGAGTTGGTCCCTTCTCGAGGTGGCTTAACTTTCTTTTGCTTGGAGGTCTCCCTTTAGGATGAACAGGTAAAGAATTTTGTATTGCATTATTTTGTGCACTTGAACACCCCTCTTCATTGCCGAACCGATTAATGGCATCAAAGTTAAAAAGTTTTTGCCGAGTCTCGGTTAAAAGTTTTAAAGCGTATTTCGAATGATGGGCTGTTACTGAACCAAGCTCAATAATATCACTGAAGAAATGATGGGCTGTATTGTATAAAGTATCGTATGATGATAAACTTCTACCCTGATAGATTAGCGGCATAAACATAGATGCATGTAACCTCTTAAAATCTTTTCTCCAACAATTTATAATGTAACAATCTGGGATGACTGTTATATGTTTTTTGATGCCAGACACACAAAATATGGCAACATATTATGCCTTTTGATTGTAAAAGTTTTCAAATGCACCATGTCTCATTCTACATATGATTGTAAGTGACACGATACTCTTTGTTATTACCATTATCAAGCTCACTAACTGTGTAGGACTTAATATGCCCATTTATCTCAACACTTGTGTACATACAATTCATTAGCTTCTTCAGCTGATCATGAAATTTATAAAACATATTTAATGTGTATAATTTAGATATTTGTTCCTCAAATAGAAAAACAGATATCAGTTATGGTTGTGTATGGAAAGATCAGAAATCCTCATATACCTCCTTTTCAAACTTGACTCTCAAGGCGTTTGCATAATTTTGTACAAACATTATCAATGTTGTCTTTGATGACACATATCCATCAAAGAATGCGTTCATACTTTCACTCCTTTGTGTTGTAGACATGCTAGTCCAAAATATATCTTTCAAGAATACAAGAACTCTTTTTTTTTAATATTATATAGTGAATTGAACCACTCATATTCTGATAGCGAGTGCTCGGGCACCATGTCAGCCCATGTAATCTCAAACTCATGTACGGAAAGTACATCATACACTGCTCGACTCAACTTTGATGAGATAATATCATGATCGTGCCTATTACCTAATTAATCAGGGAGTTTCTTCATAATGTGCCATAGGCAGAATCTGTGATGTGTTTGAGAAAATAATTTTTGAAATTGCTAAGCTCATTGCTTGGCATTGATCAGTTATAATTGCAGATTGAGCTTTTCCATGCATACAATCTAGCCATCTACAAAAAAGCCATTTGAATGTGTCTGTTGTTTCATCAATAAGAAAAGCACACCCTAGCAACACAGATTGACCATGATGATTTACACCAACAAATGGGGCAAAAGGCATTGCATAACAATTTGTGAGATATGTTGTGTCAAATGTGACAACATCACCAAAGTATTGATACAAAACTCTTGATCTAGCATCTGCTCAAAAACATTTTGTAATTGATTACTCTCTGATAGCTCAATATTGTAGACAAAATTAATATTATCTTTTTGCATTATCTCAAAATATTTATCAATGCAGATGCATCACAATGACCTAACAATGTTTGTCTATTATTTGCAACAAAATTCCTGCAATCTTTTTCTATGAAATAACATTTCTTATGTCCACCTCCATGAGTAATCATGGCATTTACCGATTTATTAAGTGGCACCCCAACAATATCATTAATTTCAAACTATTTTTTGATAGATAATGGCAATTCTCGATGGCATCTCATAAATCTAACCATCTGTGGATCCAATGGATGCTTATGTTCTAATTCAACATCACACACAACCCATTTTCCATTTAAACATAGATCTTTAATAACCATTCTTGCAATACAACATGTCTTTACAATAGGTTTGCGACGTAACTTGGCACAGGAGCTACTAGCAATATTCTCCCCTTCTTTGCAATATGTCAACAACGATATCTGACACCATAAAAATTATGACCTGGTCTTTTTTTTATTCCAAATCCAACCAAATATCCAAAAGTTTTGTAAAACTTAAATGCATCATCAATCAAATCAAAATTCATGTCGATTTCAGGTTGGACAACAATATTATTATCAGAAGATTGATTTAACCTTTGTGTTTCCATATCCTCAATTTGAATATCCTAAGAAAAATAAATAAAGTGTGAACAAAAGTTCATTGCAAAGTTTAAGAATCAAGGAAATTTTAGCATGCACTTATAGATGTAAGTTCTGCATTTGAATTTGTTTGATTCGTAATAATAGCAATACCCATTTGTAGAATGAAGGCTCTTTTGAAAGTGTAGATAGCTATTCTTTGTTGGTTTGCAGCCATCGAAAGAGAGCTTTTGGGATTGTTTAAAAGTTGTTGTCAAAGCTCCATTGCATTCTTCTTTAAGCCTTTCCAATATTCTTGCAAAAGGTAATTTAACATAGTACAGTCATCATATATTAATTAAGGAAATTTAACATGTAATTAAAAGCTGATGTCCATAATACTGCTGTAGTTTCTTAGGATTCTTCTCCAATACCTTATCAACCATTTCTTCAATGGCATCTAGATCTAATATCTATAATTTCAAATTAAAAAAATAGAGCAAGCTCATTCTTAATATCACATGCACTTTATTAGCAGAATTGGAGAATAGATTCTTTTGACAATCACATTTAAACAACTGTGTTTAAGATCAACTTAAACAAGCACTTACTTGAACAAGGTCCTTTTCTTCTCGTATTTTCTGAACATTTCAACAATAACAAAAGAGAAAGTCGTCTACATATACACCTAATATAAATAAAAAGCATTAAAATATCAATATTGGAATTTTTGCTTGTTCCCCGCACCTAAGAGTTGAACTTTAGAGTTTTACAAACAATGACTACATTGATTGGGTTGTTGAGCAGAGGTTATGCCTACATTAATTTGGAGTGATTTTCAATAGCTTGTGCAATGAGGTCCAAAGCATGCTTTAGCAAGCAATTGACAGTGGAAATAGTATTGACGTTATTTGAATTCTTATTTATAGATAATTGCATCAGGTGGATGATGATTGGAGCCGTGAGTCCTTCTCAGGGCTATCAATGGATGCATGTACTGAGTTGCTTTATTTTAACAATGGCTCAAATACTTGTGTTGATTTTTATGAAATGAAAATCACTTTGCGGGACCTTGTATGCATTGTTAGTCTAGTAATCTATAGTTTCATTTACAAGTGTGTCCCCCATCAGAGGAGTTTTTATAGCATTGAGTGGCTGACGATCAAAAAAGAGGTGAGTTTTAATGACCCTTAGTTCCTAATAAATATTGGCTCCTCATAATAGTTAATAATGCTCTTTTGAATCATGAAACATTTATACAAAAATAACATCAAGCCTTAATCCCATTAGGTGAGGTTGGCAATCTATACATGAATCCTTTGTTTTCATTGTGCATATTAAATAGAAATTGTTCCCTAAGTTCTAAATAAGAAGATCATTTTTAATAGTTTCTTTCCCTATCTTTATTGGACTTTCTCTTCCTCTTTTAACATGCATGAAATTCATAAATAATTTTTCTATCATGAGTGTTGTATGGTCTATGCTTAATTCGCTTGAACCATCTGAGGTGATATTCTCTAATTTATCCACTATTGGAGCAACTCCACTTTGTTATGAATAAATTCATTCCACATTTCATCCTTACGAGTATACCCACTCATCCACTGAAGCATCTTCATCTTTATGAATAAATTCATTCCTCATTCTATTTTATCGATAAGTTTATTCTTTGTTGGCCAACATTTAGCTTCATGTAACATTGCTGGTCGTATGGCTATTTTGTAATGTTTTCCTTTACTTTTGAGTGTGATTTCTCACACAACTCTAGAAGCGCTCCTCCGTTTTATCCAATCAGCTCTAGAAGTGCTCAGTTGTTTCATCCAACTAGCTTGTATCCTATTAGTCACATTATTCTCTATTTTGTGATTATTAATAATTGATCCATAGGACAAACCTATCACTCTTCTTGATCACATAGCCCTCAGTAATTATGCCATTGAGATTAGGGCTCTAGTACAATTGAACTTACATTCCATATATTTTGTCTTGGAGCTATTAAAAAAAAAATCGTTTGATTCTATTTTGTGCTCTTACTGAAAACCCCCTTGAAACCAATTCAAATATCTATAATCTTGCTTAATGATGCCAAACAAAATTTAGATCATTAGGCTAGCACTATTTGGCAGTCTATTTTATTCAGTGGTTATTATTTTATTCTTGTATTTATGAAAATATTTGGAGCAAATTGAACGAAATTGGATAATTTAAAGAACTATTTTGCACAATGAAAATAAAGAATTATTCTAGTATAATGGTAAATTCTAAAGATTTGATGCTGAATATTTTGCACAATGTATGCAGCTTCACTGTTCCCTTGAGATTCTAATTCCTCATTCTTTTGACAATCACATTTAAGCAAATCTAATATAATGCATGTGCCAAATAAGTGAATACAGACAGGATTTTATCATGCTCTTCAAGATGATAGTGATAGATCATAAAAAAGCACTTACCTGATGCAACTGTGTTTAAGATCAACTTAAACAAGCACTTACCTGATGCAACCGTGTTTAAGATCAACTTAAACAAGCACTTGCTTGAACAGGGTCCTTTTCTTCTCTTGTTTTCTGAACATTTCAACAATAACAAAAGAGAAAGTCTACATATACAGCTAATATAAATAAAAAGCATTAAAATATCTATTTGAAGAGAAGAAAAAGAGTCATTAAAACAGGAAAAGCACATAGAAAAACAAAGTGGTAAAAGTAAATTCCTACACACCGTGAAAGATATGAGCAAAGCAAAGTGGCGTATCATAAACATATCATAAAACAAAAAATTATGTTTGAAAGATATGAGCAAAGTAATTTCCAAGAAATATTTGCAAAATACACCTAAAAAAGTCGCGCTATAATAAAGAGAAGAAAAAAGAGTGATTAAAACAGGAAAAAGTATGCATATGGAGCTTTTAGAGAGGTTCCCAACCTCTATTTGAAGAGAAGAAAAAGAGTCATTAAAACATGAAAAAATATGCATATGAACTTTTAAAGATGTTCCGAGCCTCTATTTAAAGATGTTCTCAGCCCAAAACTGCTAACATGTAAGAATTACATATTAAATTTCATACAAATAATTGCAATAAAAAACTTCAAAATATAAATCATATCAGTGCAAAATATGGATATACAAAATATGAATATATTTAAAGATGTTCTTAGTAAAAAATATGGATATGCAAAATATTTAATCTTTAAAGAGAATACAATCTTCTAACCTCGACAACTACATCCAAAGTGGTTAACTAATTAATCGCAATCTTTTCATCACAACACAATGATTCAGCAGTATCTTAAAGGTACCATAAATACTTAAATAATATAAAGAATATCAGTGCATCATTATTCAATATTTAATAAAATCATATTAACATTGTTAGTTATTCACCTGTTGCAAGCAATAAATTTTTCATGCTAGTATTCTCATCAGCCATAATTATAACAATATCTTCTCAAATTTAAACTCAAAATAAAAATTGATTTTTTTTTTTAATTTCCTTAAAAAGAGTAAAACTAATCTTAGCTATCAAACAGTGATTCTTAAACATGCAAAGCTACATCTCATACTCAAATTCAAAATAATAGATAAATATATAATCATATAATTGATATGATACATGATTTTAAAAAGATATTCTGCATTCAAAAGTTTTCATTTTTTTATTAGAAGGGCTAAATTTTTTTAGACAAATAATGCAAATTTTGAGTATCGGCCACCAACAGTCTTGCCCTTACACGATTCAACAAACTTCACGAAGCACATAAGATGATACATTGATATAGTTCATGCGCTTTTGCTTTCTAATAACAGAAATATTTAAGATGAAGCACCTCTTTGCATGCTACCTAATTAATTGGATTCTTTTATATGTTCTAGGAGAAAAAACTCAATCAGTTCTTCAATCAGATGAGCATACTTTCCATATCCCAATATGTCTCTGACTATGTATATTGTGTTCACGGTTCTTCACCAACAACAAAATTTCACGGAGGAAATTGTCTTTCTCAGTTATTTAAGTGCCCTAAGAAGACAAAGCTATTATCATCCTTTCTACGCAAACATTCTTAACAGGGAATATGTTTCATATCTTGAGTAAATATATTTTTTTGACTATAATTCTTCAAATTCCAAAATCATCTCTTACAGTTCTTCTTTCCTTACTTTCCATCTACAAATCCTTCAACCACTTTTCTATTATGTCAGAGCATTATTCTCCTGCTCCACTTCATGTTTCACATACACACAATCTCAATATTTACAAAGCTACCATTTATAAATCCTACAATCAGGCTATGCACCTTTTAATTCTTTACAAGTGGAAGAGATATTTTGGGAGCTGGCCATTGCAAAATGTCAAAATGATTGCCCAGACGCGCAATTCAACCATTGCAAAACGTCAAAATGAAATGAAAAATTTACAAATGAAATTTGTGCCGATGACTGAACAACGGCAGCGTAAGCAGCGGAGAAGCAATTGAGCGACGGCATTTTCCGGTTGCAGTGGCTTGGTTCGTCACGGATCGATCGTAGAAGCGATCGAGCGACGAACAGACGAGGGAGAGCGTGCAACGGATAAGCGATCGAGTGACGCCATTTTCCGGATGCAGCGGCCTGCGTCAATGATCAAGCGTGCAGCGGAGAAGCAATCGAGCGACTGATAAGGAGTGAGAGCGTGCGAGCTATTGACGGAGGAAGCGGGGAGAGGAGGATTAGGTTTAAGCGACTACTGGCTCCAACGTGGCATGTGTTACACGTAAGTAAGGCAGCTCCTCAACTATACACCATTGCGGCTACATTGGTGTAAAGATATCATTTTCCTAAATAAAAGATCGAATGCAACAATACTTGAGAATTAGCATAATATTAAGTAAACTTTAATATTGTATTTTGGATAAGAATAAATTCAAACATAAATAGAATTGATCCCGATGGTAAGGGACAAATATAAATTTGAGTTTAATAAAAAGATCAATATATACGCATATTCAAAATTACAAACTGAAGTAAATAAATAAAAAAAAAATAATTGGTGCATGTAAATCTAAGCATCTCATTTTATATGCTCTTGCAATGTCATATAAATGTCATTTTCATTGTGCTAATATAGCAAACTGATAGTCACTAACATTAGTTATTAATAAACAAGGAAAGAAAAAAGAAAGCCTAGATAGTGGTAAAGTGAGAGGCAACATTGATCAACCATTAGCAAGATTGGAGCGGCCCATTCTGAACAACAAAGTTAAGACAACGTGCAGGGCATGCCACAAGCATTAGAGCTTGGAATTTGGAGTTGGGGGAGAATAGTAAGCCACAATGATTATAAATAAAATACTAGATGTGTAGTTATAACTGTGCAGTAATTCGAGTGTTTTACACGATTGCATGCAAATATATCTCCTATTTAACAAGAGCAGGATTTTCTTGAGGTCAATTTGAGTTTTAGCCAAATTTTATTTTGATAAGTGAATCAGTTTTTATGGAGATCTGGAGTTTAATTTTTCTATGAGCACAAGGCCCCAAAATTAGTCATCATTCCTAATCATAAGAGAGAACTCTCAATTAGAAAGTGTGATTCTATTGTCGTTAAGCATACAAAAAATGGTGTATGGTTGGGGGTAGATAGAACTAGACCCTACAACAATTTATGATTCAATTTGCTAATATTAGAAGGCAGCATATCTATAATGTTCATAGATACTGATTAGCAATCATAGGTTATCTCATCTTAGAAAAAGGCAGCGAAGAAGAAAAAAAAAAGTAGACCTGATCCAATGCGTGCGCTGAGAAGAAGAAGTGAGATCGGATGGAAACGAAACTGATTCGTGGCAGGAGGAAAACTATGAACGATGGCCTCACATCTTCGGAATTAAGCAAACGCTAGCTGCGGAGACGGACATATTCGGAATCAATCACCGGCTGGCGAATATAACGACAAATTAGATCTGAAGCCTAACAGAAACGGAAATAAAAGGTTCAACAGAAAGCAGAACAAAAATGATGAACAGAAATTAAAAACATAAGGAAGATGCGAAGAAGAAGAATACTAAAATCATACCTGAACCGAAGAGTGCGCAGGGAAGGGAAGAAAAGGTGCGATGGCTCTGTTCTTCGCGTTCTTTCTCAGTGTTTCCCTCCTTTCAGTTGCTATAGGACTCGCCGAGACTGCTGCTCTGTTCTGCGCATTTTCGCCCCTCTTATAGCGCTAAGATTTCCTAGAATAATACAAATATATCTTTTTTTTAATCCTAAAATTGTATTTCCTAAAATATATCACAATTTTGCTTCCTAAAATAAGTAAGAAGTCATAGAAAAATAGAAAACTTTTTTCTTTGCAAACTTTATTCTTCAAATTTAATTATTGCTTAATTTTAAAATAAATAATATAGTATTAATAAATTACTTTTTCAAAATATTATAATTTATAAATTTTATATTAATGGTATATAAATTTAATGATATATAGAGAATTATCATAATAAATATGTATCACAAAAAGTATTAATATTATATCTATTGGCCAATAAAATTTTTAATATTAAATTTATAAAATTGTTAAAGTGGATCATCAATATAATTTAAATGATAGAATTAAATTTGTTACACTCGGATGATCAATATAAATTGAGAATGATCTAAATACATATGGATTTTGTATGAAATTGTATGTTGTAGAATAAATAGTATTGTATATATGTTGAACAATTATATAACAATATTATTTTCCCAATTTATAAAAAACATTATAATTTAGACTTGTTGCTTTTACATCAATTAGCAAAACATGTATTTACATCACCGGTTAAAAATACCGTAAATCCAAAAAGACTCCAACACCAGTTAGTATTTTCCATATATATATATATAAAACATATAAATGCAAATGCAAATAAAACATATAAATGCAAATGAAAATGAAAAAGAAAAAGAAAATACAAATGCAAATAAAACATATAAATGTAAATGCTGATACAAAAGTAAATGCAAATGCAAATGTAACTGCTAAATGCACAAAATGTAAAATGCAAAATGTAAAATGCAAAATGTAAAATGCAAAATGTAAAATATAAAATACAAAATGCAAAATGCAAAATACAAAATGCAAAATACAAAATGCAGAATGCAAAATGGAAAATTGTAAAATGTAAAATGTTAAAATGTTAAAAATGCAAATGAAAATACAAAAAATGCAAATATAAATGCAAAATGTAAATGCAAAATGCAAAATGCAAAATGCGAAATATAAAATGCGAAATGCGAAATGCGAAACGCGAAACGCGAAACGCGAAACGGAAAATGCAAAATGCAAAATACAAAATTGTAAAATGTAAAATGTAAAATGTTAAAAATGCAGAATGTAAAATGCAGAATGCAGAATGCAGAATGCAGAATGTAGAATGCAAAAATGCAAAATGCAAAATGCAAAATACAAAATATAAAATGCAAAACTGTAAAATGTAAAATGTAAAATGTTTAAAAATGCAAATGCTAAATGCACAAAATGCAAAATGCGAAGTTCAAATACAGAATGCAGAATGCAGAATGCAAAAATGTAAAATGCAAAATACAAAATGGAAAATGCAAAATACAAAATACAAAATGCAAAATTATAAAATATAAAATATTAAATGTTAAATATTAAAAATGCAAATTTAAATTGCAAATGTAAATGTTAAATGCACAAAATGCAAAATGCAAAGTGTAAATGCAAAATACAAAATATAAAATGCAAAATGCAAAAATATAAATTGCAAAATACAAAATGCAAAATGCAAAATACAAATGCAAAATTGTAAAATGTAAAATATTAAAAATGCAAATGCAAATACAAATGCAAATATTAAATGTTAAATGCTAAATGCACAAAATGTAAAATGCAAAGTGCAAATACAAAATGCAAAATGTAAAATGCAAAATACAAAATGCAAAAATGCAAATGCTAAATGCACAAAATGTAAATTGCAAATTGCAAATGCAAAATGCAACATGCAAAATGTAAAATGCAAATGCAAATTATAAAATACTAAATGAAAAATGCAAAATGCATAAAGCTAATGCAAATGCAAATATAAAATGCAAAATGCAAATGCAAAATGCAAATGCAAACGAAAATGCAAATGCAAACGAAAATACAAATGAAAAGACCGTGCAAATGCAATTGCAAGTATAAATGCAAATGCAAATCCAATACAAATGTAAATGTAAAATCTAAAATGTAAACTTTAAAATATAAAATATAAATATAAAATATAAAATACAAATATAAATGCAAATACAAAATGAAAATGCACAATGTAAAATATAAAATGAAAATATAAAATGTAAATGTAAATGTAAATATAAATATAAATCTAAAATATTAAAATGAAATAAAAATGCAAAATAAATATAAAATTCAAATGCAAAATGCAAAATGCAAAATTGAAAATGTAAATATAAAATGTTTAAAAATGCAATGCAAATACAGATGCAGAATACAGAATGTTGAATGCACAATGCACAATGCACAATGCAAAGTGCAAATGCAGAATGCAGAATGGAGAATGTAGAATGCAAAATGCAAAATGTAAATACAAAATGCAAAATACAAAATGTAAAAACTGTAAATATTAAATGTTAAATGTTTAAAAATGCAAATGTTAAATGCACAAAATGCAAAATGCGAAGTTTCAAATGCAGAATGCAGAATGCAGAATGCAAAAATGCAAAATGTAAACTACAAAATGCAAAATATAAAATGCAAATTATAAAATATAAAATGTTAAATGCTAAATGTTATAAAATGCAAATTTAAATGCAACTGTAAATGCTAAATGCACAAAAATGCAAAATACAAATTACAAAATACAAAATACAAAATACAAAATACAAATTGTAAAATGTTTAAATTACAAATGCAAATGCTAAATGCACAAAATGTAAAATGCAAAGTGCAAATGCAAAATATAAAATGCAAAATGCAAAATGCAAAATGCAAATGCAAATGCAAATGCTAAATGCACAAAATGCAAACTGCAAAGTGCAAATGCAAAATGCAACATACAAAATGTAAAATACAAATGTAAATTATAAAATACTAAATGCAAAATACATAACGCAAATGCAAATACAAATATAAAATACAAATACAAATGCAAACGAAAATGCAAATGAAATGACCATTGCAAATGCAATTGCAAGTGTAAATGCAAATGCAAATGCAAATACAAATACAAATGCAAATGTAAATGTAAAATATAAAAATATAAATATAAAATATAAAATATAAAATATAAAATATAAAATACAAATACAAATGCCAATACAAATGAAAATGCACAATTGAAAATATAAAATATAAAATATAAAATGTAAATATAAATATAAATATAAATACAAATCTAAAATATAAAATGTAAATGTAAATGCAAAAAATAGTAAAATACAAAATACAAAATGCAAAATGTAAAATACAAAATGCAAAATTGTAAAATGTAAATGTAAAATGTTTTAAAAATACAAATGCTAATACAGAATGCAGAATGCATAATGTAGATTGCAAAATGCAGAATGCAAAGTGCAAATGCAGAATGCAGAATGTAGAATGTAATGCAAAATGCAAAATGCAAAATACAAAATGTAAAATACAAAATACAAAACTGTAAAATATAAAATGTAAAATGTTAAAAATGCAAATGCTAAATGCACAAAATGCAAAATGCGAAGTTCAAATGCAGAATGCAGAATGCAGAATGCAGAATGCAGAATGCCAAAATGCAAAATACAAAATACAAAATACAAAATATAAATGCAAAATTGTAAAATATAAAATGTTAAATGTTAAATGTTAAAATGCAAATTTTAAATGCAAATGTTAATGCTAAATGCACAAAATGCAAAATGCAAAATACAAAATACAAAATACAAAAATACAATTGCAAAATGTAAAATGCAAAATAGAAAATGCAAAATAATAAAATGTAAAATGTTAAAAATTTCAAATGCAAATGCAAATGATAAATGCTAAATGCTAAATGCACAAATGTAAAATGTAAAGTGCAAATGCAAAATATAAAATGCAAAATGCAAAATGCAAATGCAAATGCAAAATGCGAATGCAAATGCAAATGCTAAATGCACAAAATGCAACTGCAAAGTGCAAATGTAAAATGCAAATTACAAATGCAAATGAAAATACAAATGAAAATGTAAATACAAATGTAAATACAACTATAAATGCAAATGCAAATACAAATGCAACATACAAATACAAATATAATAAATTGTAGAATACAAAATGTAAAATGCAAAATACAAAATGCAAAATTGTAAACTATAAAATATAAATGTAAAAAGTTAAAAATGCAAATGCAAATTCAAAAAAATGCAAATGCAGATGTAAATGCAAATTCTAATGCATAAAAATGCAAAATGTAAAGTGTAAATATAACTAATAAATACAAATGCAAAAAAATGAAAATGCAAATGCAAATATAAATGTAAACATAAATGCAAATTTAAAATACAAATGCAAATGCTAATACAAAATGCAAAATACAAAATGTAAATGCAAATGCAAATGCAAATGCAAAATGTAAAATACAAAATGAAAAATGCAAAATGCAAAAATGTAAATGCAAATGCAAACGTAAATGCAAATTGCAAAATATCTAAATGCAAAATGCAAAATGTAAAATACAAATTAAATTGCAACATGTATAATGCAAAATGCAAAATGCAAAATTCAAATGAAATTGTAAATGCAAATATGGAAAGGCAAAATTGCAAATGTAAATGGAAATGCAAAATGTAAATACAAATGTAAACATAAACAAAAATATAAATGCAAATATAAATGTAAATACAAATGCAAATATAAAAGTAAATATAAATGCAAATATAAAATGTGAAATGTAAAAATGTAAATATAAATGCAAACACACAAATGCAAACAAAAATATAAATGCAAATGTAAATGCAAATGCAAATGCAAATGCAAATGTAAAATGCAAATGCAAATACTAATACAAATGCAAAATGCAAAATGAAAAATGCAAAATACAAAATATCAAATGCAAATGCAAATAAAATACAAATAAAAATGCAAATGCAAATGTGAATATAAATGCAAATGCTAATACAAATGCAAAATGCAAAGTGAAAAATGCAAAATGTAAAATGTAAAATGCAAAATGCAAAATGCAAATGCAAATGCAAATGCAAATGCAAATGCAAATGCAAATGTAAAATGCAAATGCAAAATGCAAAATACAGCTGTAAACAAAAATACAAATAAAAATGCAAATGAAAATGCAAATGCAAATACGAATATAAATGCAAATGCAATTGCAAATATAAATAGAAATGCAAATGTAAATACAAATGTAAATGCAAATGTTAAATGTAAAATATAAAATGTAAAATATAAAGCAAAATGCAAAATATAAAATGTAAAATGTAAAATATAAAATGCAAATGCAAATGCTAATTCAAATGCAAATGAAAAATGTAAAATGGAAAATATAAAATATAAATGTAAATGCAAATCTAAAATGTAAAATGTAAAATGTAAAATATAAAAGTAAATGTAAATATAAATGCAAATGCAAATGCAAATACAAAATATAAAATACAAAATACAAAATGCAAAATGTAAAATGCAATTTGAAAAATGCATAATGCAAAATACAAAATTAAATACAAAATTGCAAACGCAAATAAAAATACAAATGCAAATGAAAATGCAATTACAAATGCAAATGCAAATACAAATGCAAATGAAAATACAAATTTAAATATAAATTGTAAATGTAAATATAAATGTAAATGTAAAATATATTTGTAAATATAAAGGCAAAGACAATTGCAAATGCAAATTCAAATGAAAATGCAAAATTGCAAAAATACAAATGCAATTGCAAATGCAAATGTAAATGTAAATGCAAATGTAAATATAAATATAAAATATAAATGTAAATGTAAAATGTATTTGTAAATGTAAAGGTAAAGGCAAAGACAAAGGCAAATACAAACGCAATAGCAAATGCAAATACAAATGCAAATATAAATGCAAAAATGCAAAATGCAAATGCAAGTGCAAGTGCAAATGCAAATGCAAATGTAAAATGCAAATACAAATGCTAATGCAAATGCAAATGAAAAATGTAAAATGAAACATAAAATATAAATGTAAATGCAAATCTAAAATGCAAATGCAACTACAAATACAAATATAAATACAAATGTAAATATAAATATAAATGCAAATGTTAAATATAAAATTTAAAATGTAAAATGTAAAATAAAAATACAAAAAAAATGTAAAATGTAAAATGTAAAATGTAAAATGTAAAATGTAAAATTCAAATACAAATACTAATGCTAATGAAATGCAAATGAAAAATGTAAAATGCAAAATATAAAATATAAATGTAAATGCAAATTTAAAATGTAAAATATAAAATGTAAAATATAAAAGTAAATGTAAATATAATTGTAAATGCAAATGCAAAAATGCAAATGCAAAATGTAAAATACAAAATACAAAATGCAAAATGCAAAATGCAATTTGAAAAATGCATAATGTAAAATACAAAATATATACAAAATTGCAAATACAAATGAAAATACAAATGCAAATGAAAATACAATTACAAATGCAAATGCAAATACAAATGCAAAAAAATACAAATTTAAATATAAAATATAAATGTAAATATAAATATAAATGTAAAATATATTTGTAAATGTAAAGGCAAAGACAATTGTAAAAGCAAATTCAAATGAAAATGCAAAATTACAAAAATACAAATGCAATTGCAAATACAAATGTAAATATAAATGCAAATGTAAATGTAAAATGTAAATGTAAATCTAAAATGTATTTGTAAATGTAAAGGTAAAGGCAAAGACAAAGCAAATGCAAATGCAATGGCAAATGAAAATGCAAATGCAAATGTAAAATGCAAATGCAAAAATGCAAATGCAAGTGAAATGTAAATGCAAATGCAAATATAAATGCAAACAAAAATGCAGATGTAAAATACAAAATGCAAAATTCAAACTGTCAAAAGCAAAATGCAAAATGCAAAATGCAAAATATAAAATGCAAATGCAAATGCAGAATGCAAAATACAGAATGCAGAATGTAGAAATCAGAATGCAGAATGCAGAATGCAGAATGCAAATGCAAATGCAAATGCAAAATGTAAAATGTAAAATGTAAAATGCAAAATGCAAAATGCAAAATGGAAAATGCAAAATGCAAAATATAAAATGGAAAATGCAAAATATAAAATGCAAAATGCAAAATAGAAAATGCAAAATGAAAATATAAATATAAATGGAAAGGCAAAATTACAAATGCAAATGGATATACAAAATTGCGAATGCAAATACAAATGAAAATGTAAATGCAAATATAAAGACAAATGCAAATGCAAATAAATGCAAATGTAAATGCAAATGTAAATGTAAAATATAAAATTTAAAATTTAAAATGTAAATGTAAATATAAATGTAATTGCAAATGCAAATATAAAATGTAAAATGTAAAATGTAAAATATAAATGCAAAAATGCAAATGCAAACAAAAATGCTAATGCAAATGCAAATTCAAATACAAATATAAATACAAATGCAAACGCAAATGAAAATGAAAATATAAAATGTAAATGCAAATGCTAATACAAAATGGAAAATGGAAAATGCAAAATGCAAAATGCAAAATACAAAATGTAAAATGTAAAATGCAAAATCCAAAAATGCAAAATGCAAAATACAAAATGCAAAATACAAAACACAAATGAAAATGTAAATGTAAATATAGATGCAAAATTACAAATGAAAAAAAAATGCAAATGCATATGAAAATGCAAATGCAAATGTAAAATGCAGAATGCAGAATTCAAATGCAAAATACAAAATATAAAATTCAAAATACAAAATGCAAAATACAAAATGCAAAATACAAAATGCAAAATGCAAAATACAAAATGTAAAATACAAAATGTAAAATACAAAACACAAAATGCAAATGAAAATGTAAATAAGAAGACAAAATTGCAAATGCAAATGGAAATATAAATTTGCAAATGTAAAAATGTAAATGTAAATATAAAAATGTAAATGCAAATGAAAATATAAATGTAGATATAAAGACATGCAAATATAAATATAAATATAATAAAAATAAAACAAATGCAAATATAAAATGTAAAATATAAAATTTATAATGTAAATGTAGATTCAAAATGTAAAATGTAAAATGTAAATGCAAAAATACAAATGCAAAACTACAAATGCAAATAAAAATGCAAATGCAAATACAAATTCAAATGCAAATATAAATGCAAATGCAAATGAAAATGAAAATATAAAATGCAAATGCAAATGCTAATACAGAATGAAAATGCAAAATGCAAAATACAAATGCAAATGCAAATGCAAATGCAAATATAATCCAAAATGCAAAATACAAAATGAAAAATGCAAATGTAAAATGTAAATGCAAACAAAAATACAAATGAAAATGCAAATGAAAATGCAAATACAAATATGAATATAAATGCAAATGCAACTGTAAATACAAATTCAAATGCAAATACAAATGTAAATGCAAATGTTAAATGTAAAATATAAAATGTAAAATGTGTAATGAAAATGCAAAATGTAAAATATAAAATATAAAATGTAAAATGTAAAATATAAATGCAAATGCAAATGCTAATGCAAATACAAATGTAAAATGTAAAATATAAAATATAAAATATAAATATAAATGCAAATCTAAAATATTAAATATAAAATATAAATGTAAATGTAAATGCAACAATGCAAATGCAAATGCAAATGTAAAATACAAAATACAAAATACAAAATGCAAAATACAAAATATTTTTGAAAAATGCATAATGCAAAATATAAAATAAATACAAAATTGCAAATGCAAAAAAATACAAATGCAAATGAAAATACAATTACAAATGCAAATGCAAATCCAAATGCAAATAAAAATATAAATTCAAATATAAAATTTATATGTAAATGTAAATGTAAATGTAAAATATTTGTAAATGCAAAGGTAAAGGCAATTGCAAATGTAAATGCAAATGCAAATTCAAATAAAAATGCAAAATTGCAAAAATGCAAATACAAATGTAAATGTAAAATGTAAAAATGTAAATGTAAATTTAAAATATATTTGTAAATATAAAGGTAAGGGCAAAGACAAAGGCAAATGCAAATGCAATGGCAAATACAAATGCAAAATGTAAATGCCAAAAGTGCAAATGCAGATGAAATACAAACGCAAATGCAAATCAAATAAAAATGCAAATGAAAATGTAAATATAAAATACAAAATGCAAAATTCAAAATGTCAAAAGTAAAATGCAAAATGCAAAATATGCAAAATTATACAATATAAAATGTAAATATTAAAAATGCAAATGCAAATGCAGAAAATGCAATTGTAAATGCAAATGCAAAATGCAAGTGCAAATGAAAATGCAAAATGCAAAATATAAATACAAAATTCAAAATGCAAAATATAAAATATAAAATGCAAATGCAAATGTAAATGCAAAATGCAAAATGCAAAATGCAAATGCTAAATGCACAAAATGCAAAGTGCAAAGTACAAATGCAAAATGCAAAATGAAAAATGCAAATGCAAATGCAAAATGTAAAATATATAATACAAAATACAAAATGCAAAATATAATATGTAAAATACAAAATGCAGAATGCAAATGCAAATGCAAATGCAAAATGCAAATACAAACAAAAATACAAATGAAAAGACAAATGCAATTGCAATTGTAAATATAAATGCAAATACAAATGCAAATGCAAATGTAAATATAAATATAAATGTAAAATATAAAATTTAAAATGTAAAATGTAAAATGTAAAATATAAAATACAAATACAAATGCAATGCAATGTAAATGTAAAATGTAAAATGTAAAATGTAAAATTTAATATAAATGTAAATGTAGATGCAAAATGTAAAATATAAAATATAAATGCAAAAATGCAAATGCAAATAAAAATGTAAATGGAAATGAAATTCAAATGCAAATATAAATGCAAATGCAAATGAAAATGAAATATAAAAAATGCAAATGCTAATACAGAATGCAAAATGAAAATGCAAAATAATAAAATGCAAAAAGCAAAATGTAAAATGCAAATGCAAATGCAAAATGCAAAATGCAAAATGCAAAATACAATGCAAAATACAAATAAAAATGCAAATGAAAATGCAAATGAAATACAAAAAAATACAAAATGCAATAAATACAAATGAAAATACAAATATAAATGCAAATGAAATAAAATATAAAATGTAAATGTAAAAATAAATACAAATGTAAATGTAAATATAAAATGAAAGATAAACAAAAAAAAAACAAAATGTAAAAAAAATAAAAAAAATATAAAATGCAAATGTAAATGTAAATGTAAAAGATAAAATGTCAAAAGCAAAATGTCAAAAGCAAAATGCAACATGCAAAATATAAAATGCAAATGCAAAATGCAGAATACAGAATGCAGAATGCAGAATGCAGAATACACAATGCAGAATGCAAATGAAAATTAAATATAAATGGAAAGACAAAATTGCAAATACATATGGAAATACAAAATTGCAAATGCAAATTCAAATGCAAATCAAAATGTAAATGCAAATATAAAGACAAATGCAAATACAAATATAAATGCAAATATAATGCAAATGCAAATGTAAATGTAAAATGTAAAATATAAAATTTAAAATGTAAATGTAAATATAAATATAATTGCAAATACAAATGTAAAATATAAAATATAAAATGTAAAATGTAAATTTAAATGTAAATATAAATGCAAAAATGCAAATGCAAAAAAATGCAAATGCAAATGCAAATTCAAATGCAAATATAAATGCAAATGTAAATACAAATGAAAATATAAAATTCAAATGCAAATAAAATATAAAATGCAAGTGCAAAGTGCAAAGTGCAAAGTGCAAAGTGCAAAGTGCAAAGTGCAAAATGCAAAATATAAAATATAAAATGCAAAATACAAAATACAAAATCCAAAATACAAAATACAAATGAAAATGTAAATGAAAATGAAATGAAAATTGCAAATAAAAATAAAAATGCAAATGCATATGAAAATGCGAATGCAAATATAAAATGCAGAATGAAGAATGCAAGTGTAAAATACAAAATACAAAATTCAAAATGCAAAATGCAAAATACAAAATGCAGAATACAAAATACAAAATGTAAAATACAAAATACAAAATCCAAAATGCAAATAAAAATGTAAATGAAAAGGCAAAATTACAAATGCAAATGGAAATACAAAATTGCAAATGTAAAAATGCAAATGCAAAGGTAAAAATGCAACTACAAATGAAAATGTAAATGCAAATGCAAATGTAAAAATGCAAATGTAAACACAAACAAAATATAAATGCAAATATAAATGCAAATGCAAATGCAATATATAAAAGCAAATATAAATGCAAATGTAAAATTTGAAATAAAAATGTAAATGTAAATGTAAATGTAAATGCAAAACGTAAAATACAAAATGCATAATGTAAAATGCAAAACGCAAAATGCAAAATGCAAAATGCAAAATGTAAAATGCAAAATACAAAATGCAAAATTGTAAAATGTAAAATGTTAAATTTTGGAAATGCAAATGCAAATATAAATGCAAATGTAAATGTAAATGCAAATGCAAATGCTAAATGCAGAAAATGCAAAATATAAAGTGCAAATGTAAAATGTAAAACAAAATACAAAATGCAAAATGCAAAATACACAAATGCAAAATGTAAAATGCAAAATATAAACTGCAAAATTATAAAATGTAAAATGTTTAATGTTAAAAATACAAATGCAAATACAAATGCAAATGCTAAATGCACAAAATGCAAAATGCAAAGTGCAAATGCAAAATGCAAAATGCAAATACAAAATGCAAAATGCAAAATGCAAATGTTAAATGCACAAATTCAAACTGCAAAGTGCAAATACAAATGCAAAATACAAAATAAAAAATGCAAATACAATGCAAAATACAAAATATATAATACAAAATACAAAATGCAAAATATAAAATGCAAAATGCAAAATGTAGAATGCAAATACAAATGCAAATGAAAAGACAAATGCAATTGCATTGCAAATTATAAATGCAAATGCAAATACAAATACAATGCAAATATAAATGTAAATGTAAAATGTAAAATATAAAATGTAAAATATAAATTTAAAATATAAAATGTAAAATATAAATAAAAAAAATGCAATGTAAATGTAAAATGTAAAATGTAAAATATAAAATATAAATATAAATGTAAATACAAATCTAAAATATAAAATGAAAATATAAATGCAAAAAATGCAAAAGAAAATGCAAATAAAAATACAAATACACATGCAAATATAATTATAATTGCAAATACAAATGTAAAATATAAAATGTAAAATGTAAAATGTAAAATGTAAAATATAAAATTTAAAATATAAAATATAAAATGTAAAATATAAAAAAAATGAAATGTAAATGTAAAATATAACATGTAAATATAAATGTAAATACAAATCTAAAATATAAATGAAAATATAAATACAAAAAATGCAAAATAAAATGCAAATAAAAATGCAAATACACATGCAAATATAATTGCAATTGCAAATACAAATGTAAAATAAAATGTAAAATGTAAAATATAAAATGTAAAATATAAAATATAAAATATAAATGCAAAATGTAAAATACAAAATTATAAAATGTAAAATATAAAATATTAAAAATGCAAATGCAAATGCAATTGTAAATGCAAAAGCAAATGCTAAATGCACAAAATGCAAAATGCAAAGTGAATGCAAAATGCAAAATGCAAAATGCAAAATGAAAAATAAAAATGAAAAATAAAATACAAAATTCAAAATGCAAAATATAAAATACAAAATACAAAATGCAAAATGTAAATGCAAATGCAAATATAAATGCAAAATGCAAAATGCAAAATATAAAATGCAAAATACAAAATGCAAAATGCTAAATGCAAAATACAAAAACGTAAAATGCAAAATGTAAAATGCAAAATTGTAAAATGTTAAATGTTAAAAATGCTAATGTAAATGCAAATACAAATGCAAATGCAAATCTAAATGCAAATGCAAATACAAATGCTAAATACACAAAATGCAAAATGCAAAGTGCAAATGCAAAATGCAAAATACAAAATAAAAAATGCAAAATGCAAAATGCAAAGTGCAAAATGCAAAATGCAAAATGCAAAATGTAAAATACAAAATGCAAATGCAAATGCTAGATGCACAAAATGCAAACTGCAAAGTGCTAATGCAAATGCAATTGCAAATATAAATGCAAATGCAAATACAAATATAAATGCAAATGTAATTGTAAAATGTAAAATTTAAAATATAAAATGTAAATATAAAATGCAAATACAAATGCAAATGCAATGTAAATGTAAAATGTAAAATGGAAATGTAAATGCAAATCTAAAATATAAAATGAAAATGTAAATGCAAAAAATATAAAAATGCAAATGCAAAAAAAAATGCAAATGAAAATGCAAATGCACATACAAATATAATTGCAATTGCAAATACAAATGTAAAATATAAAATGTAAAATGTAAAATGTAAAATGTAAAATGTAAAATATAAAATGTAAATGCAAAATGCAAAATTGTACAATGTAAAATGTAAAATGTAAAATGCAAAATGTTAAAAATGTAGATGCAAATGTAAAAAATAGAAATGCAAATGTAAATGCAAATGCTAAATGTACAATATGCAAAATACAATGTGCAAATGCAAAATGCAAAATGAAAAATGAAATGCAAATACAAAATGCAAAATATAAAAATACAAAATGCAAAATGCAAAATATAAAATGCAAAATGCAAAATTTAAACAAAAATGCAAATGAAAAGATAAATGCAAATGTAAATGTAAAATATAAAATTTAAAATGTAAAATATAAAATATAGAATGAAATACAAATACAAATACAAATACAATGTAAATGTAAAATGTAAAATATAAAATATAAAATATAAATATAAATGTAAATGCAAATCTAAATGTAAAATGTAAAATGTAAATGTAAATATAAAATATAAAATGTAAAATATAAAATGTAAAATGTAAAATGTAAAATGTAAAATAAAAATGTAAATATAAAAAATGCAAAAATGCAAATGCAAAATACAAAAAATAAATTAAAAATACAAATGCAACTGCAAATGGAAATGAAAATGTAAATGCACATGCAAATATAATTGCAATTGCAAATACAAATGTAAACTATAAAATGTAAAATGTAAAATATAAAATGTAAAATATAAACGAAAAATATAAATGCAAATGAAAATGAAAAAGAAAAAAAAAATACAAATGTAAAAAAACATATAAATGCAAATGCTGATACAAATGTAAATGCAAATGCAAATGTAACTACTAAATGCACAAAATGCAAAATGCAAAATACAAAAATGAAAAATGAAAAATGCAAATGCAAAATGCAAAATGCAAAATACAAAATGTAAAATGCAAAATACAAAATCGTAAAATGTAAAATGTTAAATGTAAATGTTAAAAATGCAAATGCAAATGCAAAATGCAAAATGCAAAATGCGAAATATAAAATGTGAAATGCGAAACGCGAAACGCGAAATGCGAAACACGAAATGCAAAATGCAAAATGCAAAATTGTAAAATGTAAATGTTAAATGTTAAAAATGCAAATACAGAATGTAGAATGTAGAATGGAGAATGCAAAATACAGAATGCAAAGTGCAAATGCAGAATGAAGAATGCAGAATGCAGAATACAGAATGTAGAATGCAAAAATGCAAAATGCGAAATGCAAAATGCAAAATACAAAATGTAAAACTGTAAAATATAAAATGTAAAATGTTAAAAATGCAAATGCTAAATGCACAAAATGCAAAATGCGAAGTTCAAATGCAGAATGCAAAATGCAGAATGCAAAAATGCAAAATGCAAAATACAAAATGGAAAATACAAAATGAAAAATTGTAAAATATAAAATGTTAAATGTTAAATGTTAAAAATGCAATTTAAATGCAAATGTAAATGATAAATGCACAAAATGCAAAATGCAAAGTGTAAATATAAAATGCAAAATAAAATGCAAAATGCAAAAATGCAAATTACAAAATACAAAATACAAAATACAAAATGCAAAATTGTAAAATGTAAAATGTTAAAATTGCAAATGCAAATGCTAAATGCTAAATGCACAAAATGTAAAATGCAAAGTGCAAATGCAAAATGTAAAATGCAAAATGTAAAATGCAAAATGCAAATGCAAATGCTAAATGCACAAAATGCAAACTGCAAAGTGCAAATGCAAAATACAACATGCAAAATATAAAATGCAAATGCAAATTATAAAATACTAAATGCAAAATACAAAATATAAAATGCAAAATGCAAAATGCAGAATGTAAATGCAAATGCAAATACAAAATACAAAATGCAAATGCAAACGAAAATGCAAATAAAATGAAAATTACAAATGCAATTGTAAGTATAAATGCAAATGTAAATGCAAATACAAATACAAATGTAAATGTAAAATGTAAAATGCAAAATTTAAAATATAAAATATAAAATGTAAAATATAAAATGCAAATACAAATGCAAATACAAAATGGAAATGCACAATGTAAAATATAAAATGTAAAATATAAAATATAAATGTAAATGTAAATGTAAATACAAATCTAAAATAGAAAATGAAAATGTAAATGCAAAAAATACAAAAATTCTAATGCAAAATGTAAAATATAAAATACAAAATGCAAAATACAAAATGCAAAATGTAAAATGCAAAATGCAAAATTGTAAAATGTAAAATGTTAAATATTAAATATGCAAATGCAAATACAAATACAGAATGCAGAATGCATAATGTAGAATGCATAATGCAGAATGCAGAATGCAAAGTGCAAATGCAGAACACAGAATGCAGAATGCAGAATGCAAAATATAGAATGCAAAAATGTAAAATGCAAAATACAAAATGCAAAATACAAAATACAAAACTGTAAAATGAAAATATAAAATGTTAAAAATGCAAATACTAAATGCACAAAATGCAAAATACGAAGTTCAAATGCAGAATGCAGAATGCAGAATGCAAAATGCAAAATGCAAAATACAAAATACAAAATACAAAATGCAAAATTGTAAAATATAAAATGTTAAATATTAAATGTTAAAAATGCAAATTTAAATGCAAATGTAAATGCTAATGCACAAAATGCAAAATGCAAATGCAAAGTGTAAATGCAAAATGCAAAATACAAAATACAAAAATGCAAATTGCAAAATGTAAATTGCAAAATACAAAATGCAAAATTGTAAAATATAAAAATTTAAAAATGCAAATGCAAATGCTAAATACTAAATGCTAAATGCACAAAATGTAAAATGCAAAGTGCAAATGCAAAATGTAAAATGCAAAATGCAAAATGCAAAATACAAATGCAAATACAAATGCTAAATGCACAAAATGTAAACTGCAAAGTGCAAATGCAAAATGCAACATGCAAAATATAAAATACAAATGCAAATTATAAAATACTAAATGTAAAATGCAAAATATAAAATGCAAAATGCAAAATAATGCAAATGCAAATACAAATGCAAAATGCAAAATGTAAATGCAAATAAAAATGCAAATGAAAAGACCATTGCAAATGCAATTGTAAGTATAAATGCAAATGCAAATGCAAATACAAATGCAAATGTAAATGTAAAATATAAAATGTAAATTTTAAAATAAAATATAAAATGTAAAATATAAAATACAAATACAGATGCAAATACAAAATGAAAATGCACAATGCAAAATATAAAATGTAAAATATAAAATATAAATGTAAATGTAAATGTAAATATAAATCTAAAATATAAAACAAAAATGTAAATGTAAAAAATACAAAAATTCAAATGCAAAATGCAAATACAAAATACAAAATGCAAAATACAAAGTGCAAAATGCAAAATGCAAAATGCAAAATGCAAAATGCAAAATGCAAAAATGCAAAATGCAAAATGCAAAAATACAAAATGTAAAATGCAAAATACAAAATACAAAATGTAAAATTATAAAATGTAAAATATTAAATTTTAAATGTTAAAAATGCAAATACAAATGCAAATGTAAGTACAAATGTGAATGCAAATGTAAATGCTAAATGCACAAAATACAAATATAAAATGTAAAATGTAAATGTAAATTTAAATGTAAATCAAAATGCAAAAATGCAAATGAAAATGCTAAATGCAAAATACAAAATGCAAAATTGTAAAATGTAAAATGTTAAATGCTAAAAATACAAATCCAAATAGAAATGTAAATGTAAATGCAAATGCAAATGTAAATGTTAAATCCACAAAATGCAAAATGCACAATGCACAATGCAAAATTCAAAATGCAAAATGCAAAATGCTAAATGCACAAAATGTAAAATGCAAAGTGCAATTGCAAAATGCAAAATATAAAATGCAAAATGCAAAATGCAAAATGCAAATGCAAATGCAAATGATAAATGCATAAAATGCAAACTGCAAAGTCCAAATGCAAAATGCAAAATTATAAAATGTAAAGTCCAAATGCAAAATGTAAAATGCAAATGCAAATTATAAAATACTAAATGCAAAATGCAAAATATAAAATGCAAAATACAAAATGCAGAATGCAAATGCAAATGCAAAATCCAAATGCAAATGAAAATGCAAATGAAAAGACCATTGCAAATGCAATTGCAAGTATAAATGCAAATACAAATGCAAATGCAAATACAAATGCAAATGTAAATGTAAAATGTAAAATGTAAAATTTAAAATATAAAATAAAAAATGTAAAATATAAAATGCAAATATAAATATATACAAAATGAAAATGCACAATGCAAAATATAAAATGTAAAATATAAAATGTAAATGTAAATGTAAATGTAAATATAAATCTAAAATATAAAATGAAAATGTAAATGCAACAAATACAAAAATTCAAATGCAAAATGCAAAATACAAAATACAAAATGCAAAATGCAAAATGCAAAATGGAAAAATGCAAAATTCAAAATGCAAAAATGCAAAATGCAAAATGTAAAATTGTAAAATGTAATAAAATGTAAAATGTTAAATGTTAAAAATGCAAATACAGATGCAAATGTAAGTGCAAATGTGAATACAAATGTAAATGCTAAATGCACAAAATACAAATATAAAATATAAAATATAAATGTAAATTTAAATGTAAATCAAAATGCAAAAATATAAAAATGCAAATTGAAAAATGCAAAATGCAAAATACAAAATGCAAAATTGTAAAATGTAAAATGTTAAAAATGCAAATCCAAATGCAAATGTAAATGCAAATGCAAATGCAAATGCAAATGCAAATGCTAAATGCACAAAATGCAAAATGCACAATGCACAATGTAAAATGTAAAATGCAAAATGCAAATGCAAATGCAATTCAAATGAAAATACAAATGCAAATGCTAATACAAAATATAAGAATTGCAAAATGCAAAATGCAAAAATGGAAATGCAAAATGCAAAATAAAAATGCAAAATATAAAATGCAAAATCCAAAAATCCAAAATGCAAAATACAATGAAAATACAAATGTAAATGTAAATGCAAAATTGCAAATAAAATAAAAAGGCAAATGCATATGAAATACAAATGTAAATGTAAAATGCAGAATGCATAATCCAGAATGCTTAATACAAATGCAAAATACAAAATGGCAAAATATAAATACAAAATGTAAAATATAAAATACAAAATACAAAATACAAAATATAAAATGCAAAATGCAAAATGCAAATGAAAATGTAAATGAAAAGGCAATATTGCAAATGCAAATGGAAATACAAAATTGCAAATATAAAAATACAAATGCAAATATAAAAATTCAAATGCAAATGAAAATGTAAATGCAAATATAAATGCAAATATAAAATGTAAAATATAAAATTTAAAATATAAATATAAATGTAAATGTAAATGCAAAATATAAAATATAAAACATAAAATATAAATTTAAATGTAAATTTAAATCTAAATGTAAATGCAAAAATGCAAATGCAAATTCAAATACAAATATAAATGCAAAATATAAATGCAAAATATAAATTGCAAAATGCAAAATGCAAAATGCAAAATATAAATGCAAAATGTAAAATACAAAACGCAAAATACAAAAAGCAAAATGCGAAATGGAAAATATAAAATGTAAAATGCAAAATGCAAAATCCAAAATGCAAAATGCATATGAAAATTTAAATGTAAATGTAAATGCAAAATTGCAAATGAAAATAAAAATGCAAATGCAAATAAAAATGAAAATACAAATGCAATTGCAAATACAAATATAAAATATAAATGTAAATGTGAATGTAAATGTAAATATAATGTAAATATAAAATGTATTTATAAATGTTAAGGCAAAGACAATTGCAAATATAAATGCAAATGTAAAATGTAAATATAACTGTAAATGTAATCTAAAATATATTTGTAATGTAAAGGCAAAGATAATTGCAAATGCAAATGCAAATGCAAATGAAAATATAAAATATAGATATAAAGATAAATGTAAATGTAAAATGTAAAGGCAAAGGTAACGACAAAGGCAAATGCAAATGCAAAGTAAATGCAAATGCAAATATAAATATAAATATATAAATATACATGTTTTGATTGATTAACAAAGATATATAACATATCAATATATCCTACTCGATTCACTTACTAACATAAATCCAAAATCATCACTTTTAGCTCTTTACTTTCATATCCATTCATACTTAGCTGCTAAAACAAAACTCAAAACCCTCTTAGAGTTGTGCCCATCACACTGCAAATTTTCTTAAAGTTGCTAAGACATGCAAATCTCTATCAAAATCAAATTATGATTAAAGAAAATAATTTAGTATAAAAATTATAAAGTTATTGCACAATAAAATATTTATGTTACTTTATAATGATTTCTGGAACCTTCAATTTCTACCATGGTAAATATAATCACAGTAACACTAATCATAAGAAAAGTGTGAGATCATGTGTGAATAATTAAATTGATAGTGTATTTCAAAAGTTTTAAAGTCAAAGAGTATTCACAAGTCCTCTAGACACCAATTAAAACACAAGTTCACACTAACTTGAGAGGCTATAAATATGTATATGAAAAAATAAAAAATTACATCTAATTATATTCCAAGCATCTTAGAAAAAATAGTGTTATAAATGATAAGAAGAATGGAAGGGAGAATGTGCTCTTCCTCCTGTTCACTTTTTATCAATATCAATTTTAAATTAGTTAAGATTATCAATCTTTCATTATTGCATTACCTCTTTCTTATCTAATAATTCTTAAATTTACCAGCAACATCATAATAATATACATTATATCATAGTAATCTTGCTGAAATTTTGGCATAGTTCTACCAAACTTTAACAAATATAGCTTTTGGTATCAAAGTACCAAGGTCCCAAACCATCGCTCGTATCAAAAAAATAAATTCCAAAAGTTTGGCAAAAAGAGGATTATCAACTTATTCGAAGGAATGAAATGCGATGGTAATAAAAATCAAAGGCATGGTGGAAGATTTCAGATACAAATTTATAATTTAAACATAAATATCAATAAATTCCAAATATTGATATGTATTTGTATTTTGACCATCATTCAGACATCTATATTATATTGCATTCATAAGTACTTGATAGAAAGCTGATAGTGCTATCTTTTCACAAATTGTATTAAACTATTCAAGGGTTGTTAATAAAAGATCTCAAACAATTGATCACTCTGTTTGTTATATAACATCAAACATATTGGGCATGCACAAGTATTGATGGAAAGCAAAGAGAGAGAGAGAGAGATATCTTGTTAAAAAATGTATCCAATTACTCAAGTGTTGCTGCTTATTGAAGATTTCAGTCAACTAACCACTTTATATGTGGCATATAATATTAAAGCACCTTTTTCATTTATTTTCAATTTTTGTTTAACTTTGGCAATTGTGTTATAGTCAGAGGGTGGAGTGGAGTGCTCACCTCCTATAAATTAGGAAAACTCTAGTGTAGCTATACATAATAATGACAAAATATAAAAAAAGATAATAGTCCTATGTGAAAATAGTGAATGAATGCTAAAGAATTAATCAATATAATGGCTTCATTCTTACTGCTGTCACAGCTTTCACATTAGGATGCTCTCGCTTGTAAATCTCCCTGAACTCTTCACTAAAATAGCATCATGTAAACACACCTTTGATTAAACCTATACAAGCATGCTATGAAAAACTAATAATGTTACTTACAGGAAAACAAAGAAAGCACTAGCAGGCCTTTTTGGCTGGTTAGAGTCCTTATTGGCCTTTTTGTCCTTTTTGTCCTTATGTAGGCTGCTATTATCATATTTTGCTGCTGTCTTGCATTTCCCAACTCTTGTGAAATAAGAAAAAAAAAAATTAATATTCACAAATATGACTCAACGAAAATAAAAAGCTAAACTAATCCAACATAAGTACCCAATACTATATCAACGACACAATATCAATTAATGACAAATAGCAAAATTGATTCAAACAACAATAAGGAAATGTTGAAAAATACAATTTGCCACTTTTTAGATCTACTAGGCAATATATCAAAAAGTTCACTTAAAAAACAATTCATATAGAAACCTAAATTATCTTCCAAAAAATGTATAGTATCAACAAAAAAAAAGCATAAACATTCTTGATTAATAGTGCATAACAAAAAAATGCACCCAAATTTCACATAATATCATACAAATTAACACTGTGCCAACTCAAAAAGCAATTAACATTTGTCTTGGGCTCACAAATAGCCTAAGCAGGCTAAAAGTACAATAATCAAGAGAATATGATTCATATTACAATAGAAGTGGGAGGAGGAGAATGGATGAAGTATGTAATGATTCAAGGAGGTATGGGGGGTGTTTATAGGAGAAGGGGAGGGGGGCAGACCGATCACCATGGGCCCACCGGCGACCTGACGCCGATAATGGCGGTGTGTGACGCAGTGCGCCCAGTTAGTCAGTGCACCTGCCATAGGGTATGTGGGATGTGTACGAGGGGGACAGTGCGAGGGAGGTGGCACTGTAGCAAATAAGAAATTAATTTATTGAACATTTAATCATAATTTGTAATAATTAAATAACTCCCGATGTATTTTTTTTTTTTTGAGATGAATGTTTTTTTCAGCATCTATGTTGAATGTTATGGATGAATGTTTAGCTTCTGCACTTTGATATTTCTTATAATCAGTATTGTGTTGTGGTATTTTTATTATCAATCTTACATCGTATCCATTGGTGAACCTTGTAACTTAGAAATGCTGCCAATGCATAGATATAAGATAATAAATACTTCATAAGTATCTTTAGGATTAGTCCTCAGATGATGAAATCAGAGATAACTTATTTGATTCCAATCAATTCAACTTAAGTGTTGGGTTGATGATGGGTCAAGGTGGGTTATCTCCTCACTGATGTCTCGGGTTGTCTGTCGGCGATCAACCCAGGGCATCACAATATTTAATTTTATCTTATGAGGATGAATATGATTATATTTATTGATATGTTGTAGCACATAGTATATTTGGACGTTTTATTTATCTAAATCGGGGACGAATATTTTTCTTTTCTTTTATGTGGATGAATTTATAAGAAATATATGTCTCTATGTTTGTAAATGCATCTATATTTCTGATCTTATAGATCTTTTGCCCCTTGTAATACTTAATAATGGGTTAAGATATGCTAATCCACTATTAATTAATATAGTGACGCTCAGTGTTGGATCATGACACCTAATATGACATCGTATCATTACAGAGGGACAAAGACGAGAATGAATTTTAAGACATAAGGTAACTGTGGGGCCCCCGTACTAACAATAAAGAAGTAAGGTGCTCCAACTGTGGCAAATCCCCAACTTAAGTAAAGTTAGGCGAACCCAACTTGCCCTAAGGCAATGACTTGTCACCAAGTGCTGTAACATTTATCAATATAAATATCAAAGTGGCAGAAGCAATATAACATAGAGTAACATCCACAAGCATACATAGTAGGAAAAGAAAATGCAATATAGTAACTCATCACAATGCAGAAAGTAAAGTACATCCAGAAAGTTTAATTATTACAAACTAAAATGAATAATTGAAAAATAAAAGACTCTCATCCTCACTGGAATAACAAGGCAAAGCTAGCTAGACAGCAGTTGGAATGTCCTCCTCCTGAACTAGCTCATCCTCAGCGACACTGCCCACAAACAAGTCTGAATCTGACATTTGTCGGTATCTCAAATGCCAGGGCCCCAGCCAACAAAATAAAAAGGTTACAGTTAGACAATTATCTAAGTACATTTTAGGCTATTTAAAGTGAACTGAATATTAAAGGATATCACATTTAAATTTAACCATACATGCAGCAGTAAAGGGGTGCAACAAGCTATGAAAGAAATGGGATACTATAAACTATTCATTTATCGCACGCAACATATATGTGAAGTAATATACAAAACACTAAATAAGCAAGGTGAGGCTAAAAGCAAAAGTAACTGTGATTACTAAAATAAATATGATCATAATATGATTATAATCGAAGTAAAACATGCTGAGTATACAAGAACACAAGTACTGAATTTAATAAAATTCTAGCATCCTAAACATGCCATTCATACATATATCTAAGCCATAAAAGTATACATATAATATGCAGATTAATATGAAAAGAAAGGTCACTGAGACATGTGGCAAAAGCAAAGCAATATATGATAAGTAAAGCCACAGAGACATGTGGCAAAGCGAGCAAATACTGAAAAACAAATAAGGCCACTGAAGCATGTGGCAAAATAAACCAGAAAACCAAAACAATATAATACAGGTAAAGTAGTAATATGCCTAAGTTCTAGTACTGCCATACCAGCCAATAGGCCATATAGGGCCTCCAATATCAATCAATCAGTCAATCACCAGCCTAGCCATCCAAATATGCTAGGTCTGAGTCCAGTCTATACAATACTACTACTGAAGAGGCAGACTAAACTAGGTCATATTCTACTAACTGTGACAAAACAAAACTGAATGATATGAAAATTTAATACTAACTTAGGATACATTATCCTAAGTTTTCCTACCATGCTCAAGGGCTAAAGCTCAAAATCTAAGGTATGCAAAGCAATCTATTCAAAGTAAGCAAGAGACTCAATCTAGACTTATGTGATATCTGTTGTTGTCTAATTTCCAAATCTAGCTATTCTGAGAAGGTACAAGCTTAGGATCTCCGATATCCAGCTATCGAGTGGAATCTCAGATTTTCATCCTTAAAGTCAAATATTAAAACTTAACAAGTTCTAACCCAAAAATCATGTGACAACTATATGGTTTAATTAAGCAAATCAACGACCTAATTTTATGAATATTTTACTCTCTTACCCAAATCTTGATCAAATAAATCAAGATTTAAGGATTTAGAACTTAAACCATGTTGAGTTCAAATTCCAAATCCAAGGTGATACTAAAATAAGATCTAGGTTTCTCACTTAATCCTAAGGGTAAAGGTTCCTATAAGTTGAAAGATTCAGGAACTACAATCTTAGTGAAAGGCTATTCTATTAATTATAAGATAAAATAATCAATTAAGAACTTGAGAATCTAAGATCTATATTCAATCTTTAAGATAATTTCATTATCTTATTGATTGAATAATCCTATACCCGCATGGAAGGTTTCAAAAGATTAAACAATCAATCATTTAAGAATCTTAATTAGAGGTGGTTTGATCCAAATTGAAGATCTAAGTCTAAGATCTAAAATCCAAAGATCTGAGATTTGATCACTTTAGACATTAAAACTAGATATTAGCTTAGAGGCTTTAATTTTATACTTATTTTGGAATTTAAACTATATTACACTTATTAAGATGATGCTTTAACCATTCACTTCCCTTGATTAACATTTAAGCTTATAATCATCTCTTTAGATTACTAAGATCTAAGAGTCTAAGTTTGATCACTTTTAGATCTAAAGCTGGATTCCTAACTTAAAGTTTTCCAATTCCTTATATTTTGATACTAAGCTCTTAAGTTATCTTATCTGAGTTTATTAATGATACAATTGACAATTATTATTATTATATTTCAATTTTCAGGTCAAATGATCCTTAAATGGAATGCTTAAGAGTTAAGTATCTTATTTAAGGATTAAATGAAGATTTGATGATTTAAGGATCATATGAATAATATTATTGTTCTAAGATTTTAGAGAACATTTCCAATTTAATTTAAAGTATATTACTGAAATTTTCAATCCTTGAGGGAAATTAATCCACATTTTGGTCAAAATGACCAAAATGCCCCTCTTAAGGCTAAAATTGGGATTTTAGGGTTTACTTACCCAAATTGGTTCTAATCTATTTTAATATGTTTCACATGACTTAATAAAGTGGGAAACACCCAAAATTTAGGTTTTGAAGACCTAATTGATCTTAATTAGCACTAATCACTTAATTAAGCCTCTTAGGGTGATTAGTGAAATTAAGGCAATTTAGGGCAATCCAACTCTATACTTAGATTCTAATTGACTTAATATAAGGTTAGGAACAACCCTCACTCAATTCAGAGGCTTAATTAGGGTTAAGTTCACTAATCCTTAATTAGGGTGATTAAGGAGTGATTAAAAAAATTAATTACCTAAATGGATTTTAAGGGTCTGGAATTGTTCCTTAGATCATAAGGAGCAATCAGAGCCCTTAAACTCACAATTTGGATAATTAGGTGATTTTATATGATTTATTTAAGAACAGAAAAGTTCCAGTTAATATTTTGAAATCCAACCATTGGATCTAGAATTTTATTTTAGATTCCGATTCCTGGAATTTTTTTGATTCAAATGGTATATTTGATCATACCATTTGGATGTGTGGATCTAAAGTTATTCAATTAATTTATTCTGAATATTTATTTAAATTAAAACTATAGGTTTCAATTAATTTAAACCATAACTATTAAAAATACACTCCAATAGATATTAATTAACCGCAGCCCAAAATCAGAACCGCGCAGGTCAGCGGCCGGCCCGACCCGGACCCGCGACTTCGTCTTCAACCTCTCGACGGGCCCCGAGCCCGTCGAATTTCAAAGCTGAAATTCTCGGCGCTCCGGCGATGGCAGGGGCTCAAATCGATCCCTACACGTTCCCTGAGGGAAGGCGCATCGATTGGACCAAGAACCCCCATCTGGATCCCTCTGGATCGATGGGGTCTATGTCGCCCGAGACGTTCTTCAGAAATCCGTCTCAGGCCACCTGTGAGGGAGAAATTCTCCTCACAGAGACCACGATTCGACCGGGGATCGATCCCTACACGTTCAGGGAGTCAAGACGCATCGAACCCCCAACCTATCTTAACCTGGGGTGCAGCCAATCGCTGGGTCCTTGGTCGGACTCAGCCATTGGTTCGCCGCTAGCTCAATCGATCGATTCGAGCTAGCTAGCCCCAAGCGACAATCACGGGAGTTTCCTAAGTGGCTAAGGCTACTTAGACGACATTCAGAGCTCAATCCAGATAACAGAAACGAAAGGGAGCTTCATAAATTTTAATGGTGGAAAGCTGTACCTGAAGTCGAGGACACAAGGCTTGCCGAGGGGAAACGACGGGCTCTGGAGCTTCCTGGAGGTTAAGTGAACGTGCACAGGGGGTCTGAACACCAGACGAACCCTCTATAAGCGGTCCTATGTCCTGCAATTGCCGGGAAAATCGCCGAGGGAAAGGGGAGCTCCAGCAGCCTTCCGCAGGGAAATTAGGGATTCACAGTGAGCAAAGGGGCTCACTGTGAAGTCCCAGGGGTACTTATAGGCTCTAGGAGGGCTCAGATATGGAGGCCAGGGCTCGGGTTTGGAGTTTGGCTCGGCCCGGGCACTTCCCAAATTTTCCAGAATTGGGGCGATCTAGGCCACCTAGCTCAGCCGGCTAGGCTCGGCCTCAAACAGGAAGGTACCAACGGTCGAGCTGACCTGGCGCGGGGAGTGGCAGACAAGAATTACGTGGCAAATTTCTGTGGATTCTTCCTGTCAGGACGAAGCCTTCTGGGGACGAAGATGAACAGTGACGGGGTCACCAGAGCCGTCTGATGGTTCGTTAGTTGGCGCGGGACGGTCCTGATCACCCGACATCTAACGGTCGCGTATGGGATTAGATCGGCCATTGGATCTGATTCGCGGATCGAACGGGCGAGCGGCTTACTTAAGGTGGATGGATTAGGCGCCATCGGATCAGATCTCAGAACCGTGGAATGGTCGAGATCTGCTGGATCCGATCGACAGCGCGGGCCGTTGGATTGAAGCGCGCTAAGATGCGTGCTAAGGATCCTACGGGTGCAAAACGGCGCGCCGCTGTCGGGACCCCCGCAGCGGATCTGCCGCGGTCCCGACAGCAAATCCCAACAGTGATTTTAATAATAAAAATTAAATTTAATTAAATTAAAAATCATTTAAATAAATTTCAATTATTCCAAAAATTCCTAAATTCAATTTAGGTCCAAATGAGCTCCAAAATTTCCCAAAAATTCACCCTTAGCTAATTTGGGTATGAGGAATTCAAAAATGAAATCAGATTTTAATTTGGAGATCAAAATAATTTAGGTATTTTTCAGGGCTTAAAAATAGCCAAAAATATCAAATTTTCCAATTTAGCTCCGATTGATTTCAAACTTCTAGGTTTAGGTTTAAATGATCCATTGAATCCAATGGAATCAAAATCAAACCTTGGTTTAGCTTAATTACTCTAGTTTTAGTTAGGGTAACAACCTAGGGTTGTTACAATAATAATGTATCAAAGGTCAAACAGCTTAAATTTTTTTTAGCAAAATTCTCATATACTACCATCTACTCATAACTAGAGAAATATGAACCAAACAATTCTCTTACACTACAATCTGTACAAATGTGTGACATAGTATAAAACAAATGGTGCAATGGTCATCAAACCAAGTCTAAGTGGATGAAGAATCCAATTAAAGTACAATTGTGCTTTAATTGTCATATGGACAGATCATATCAAAGCAATCTTCAACACAAACAAACTCCAACCACCTTATTGACATCCAACTTTTTATATCATGTAAAAGTCATTCATTGACATGAAAAAATTGTTTAAATTTGAAGCATTATTATTGATATCATATATATATATATATATATATGCTGAAAAATATTTTGAGATATATTTATAAGTTAGCCAATCTTCACACTTGGAATTTGACCAACCTTTTGGACTTGGAACTAACAGTTCCTTAGATTTGGAATTGATCAGTATTTAGACTTAGAACTAACAATTATGCCAAATTTAATATAATATTATGAGTGGCATAATTATTTTTCGGTAATATATAAGGGTTTTATGAGAAACCTTTAAAAAAAGGCAAACTTTGAAATCAGGCTTAATATATATATACATACATATATTGATGGGCATTTTTGGATTTACGGTATTTTTAACAGGTGTTATAAATACATATTTCGCCAATAGATGTAAAGCAACAAGTCTAAGTTATAACATTTTCTTATAAATTGGGATAATAATATTTATTTTACAATTTACAATTTCATATACTTATTATTAAATTACAAAATCCATATGTACTTAGATCATTCTCAATTTATAATATTAAGTTAATAATGTTATAAATTATTTTGTTTTATTGTTTTAAGTTATTAAAGTTCATTTTATGATAAACATATTTATTGAGATACTCTCTAAATATTATTAAATTTATATAGTATTGATATTAAATTTATAAATTATAATTTTGAAAAAGTAAATAATTAATAATAAACATTATTTATTTCAAAATTAAGCAATAATTAATTTATTCAAGTATTAAAGCTTCCTATTGTTCTATCGTATAATTAAATCATTTTAGATACTTTGTTTCCTATTAGCTTAATATATTTTAGGAAACAAAATCGTGATATATTTTAGGAAATACAGTTTTAGGATAAATAAAAATATATATATATATATATATTTGTATTATTTTAGGAAATCTTATCGCTATAAGAGAGGGGGAAAACGCGAAGAACAGAGCAACGGAAAAGGGGAAAACGAGAAGATCAGAGAACGGAGCGAGTTTGCTTGATTCAGAAGATGCCAGATTAGTTTCTCTTTCCTCTTGCCACAAACCAGTTTCTCTTTCATCCCATTGCACCTTTTCTTCCCTGCGCACTCTTCGCTGAAGGTATGCTTTTTGTTTTCTTCTTCTTCGGCATCTTCCTTAGGTTTCGTCCTTTTTGCTCTGCTTTTTATATTTCTGTTGAACCTTTTTCCAAGTTTATATCGAGCTTTCTGATTGATAAAAGCCCCATCAAATTCATATGATTTATGATCCAAAACCTGGTAGAAGACTTATGCTCTAAAGTTTAACTGAGACTCTGAATGCCTTTGTAGTTTTGTTATGCCCTAATAGTTTAGCCATCATGTCTATAACTTTTGAACGTTCTGCTCTACTATGCTAAATTATTGAATAAAATGTTACGATTAGCCTTTTGTTAGTCAATGAGCCAATGCTGAACTTAAGGATTGAGTCTTTAACACATTCTACTCAGCTTGACTGAGAAATCTAAGATGAGATAACCTATTATTGACCTCAAGAAAAATTGATTCACACATCAACTTGCTAAGGCCACCAAATCTAAAATCTAAATCTTATGTTTTAGACTAGTGGTTTATAAGCTCAGATAAAATTCTAATTAAAATTCTTTATTTATGAAGGCCTCTATACCTCTAATGATCATAACTAAAATCTCTTAATTTTAGTGATCATGCCTCAAGTGCTTTATTGTTGGATCATAATGGTATGACCAACCCTCTGTTAAGTCTACTTTCATCTATCCCTCCAACTGTATGCTGCCTTATGTTTACTTAACATTGTACACCCTTTAATTCAAATTCTTTATACAATTAGAAATGACAATTAACTTGGGGGCTTGCTCATATAAAAAATTCTCAGCCCTAAATATAAATATTCTTGATTTATCTATCATGGGAAAATCTGATTATTCATTTCAAAACTGTTCTTACAAATAGTCTACTCATAAAATCCAATTAAAAATTGTTGAGATTCCTTTACTATATAGAGTGATCATTCAATGCTTGATTTGGCAATTGAAAATTGCTTTTAGAAAACTACTAGATGGTATCATGACTCAAGAAGATGTAGCGATCACCTGTAGACTTATTTTCATTAATACATCTGGCCCAATTCACATCATTGTAAGCCTTGAGGGGGAAGTAAATGAATTGTTTTTGAAGATTATCGTGATGTGGGGTATGTTTTACGTAGTGCATCTTCTTAAGTGCAGTATAATGATTGGTTGTGAAGCTTGGCATGCAAAGTAAGGTTGATGTTGATTATCCTACAAGTTTGATAGTTAAGTGATGAATATACTGAAGTGTTTGTTAGCAAGTGTGGCTGAGTTGTTTATGCCATATGGATGAGAGTGTTGAATCTATAGGAGATGGGGTGGCAGTTTGTTGTAGTAGAAGAGAAAGCCCTCGCTCAAGTGTCCCTTTGCATAGCGCCATCTTTTTCGTATATCATTAACAACAATTTGTGAAGAAATTGACATTACGATTTCTCTTGGCTAGTTCAGGGACGAGATCGTGACAATTGGCATCATGAGATGTTGATGGTCAAAAATATTTATATTGGAATTTTTGCTTCCCCCCCCCCCCCCCCACCTAAAGAGTTGAACTTTAAAGTCTTACAAATGATGACTACATTGATTGGGTTGTTGAGCAGAGGTTATGCCTACATTAATTTGGAGTGATTTGCAATAGCTTGTGCAATGAAGTCCTAAGCATGCTTTAGCAAGCAATTGACAGTGGAAATATTATCGATGTTATTTGAATTCTTAGTTATAGATAATTGCATCATGTGGATGATGATTGGGGCCGCGAGTACTTCTCAAGGCTATCAATGGATGCATGTACTGTCGTTTTATTTTGACAATGGCTCAAATGCTTGTTGGGTTGATTTTTACGAAATAAAAATCACTTTGCGGGACCTTGCATGCATTGTTAGTCTAGTAATCTATAGTTTCATTTACAAGTATGCCCCCCATTAGAGGAGTTTTTATAGCATTGAGTGGCTGACGATCAAATAAGAGGTGAGTTTTAATGATCCTTGGTTCCCACAACACATTGCCGATCAAGCCTTTTTTATTAAATCTTATACTTCATTTTTTAAAATTAACCTAGTTCTTTTTTTGCATTGTATTGATCAAACTGTCATTTATCTTTTTATCATTTATGGATTTTTTTGTCAAAGAGATAAATGCTTTTCTACTTTATCAATTAGGATAGGTTGATGTTTAGAATGTGATTCATCATATTCCTAATAAATATTGGCTCCTCATAATAGGTTAATAATACTCTTTTGAATCATGAAACATTTATACAACAACAATACCAAGCCTTAATCCCATTAGGTGAGGTTGGCAATCTATACATGAATCCTTTATTTTTATTGTGCATATCAAATAGAAATTGTTCCCTAAGTTCTAAATAAGAAGATCATTTTTAATAGTTTCTTTCCATATCTTTATTGAACTTTCTCTTCCTCTTTTAACATGGGTGAAATTTATAAATAATTTTTCTATCAGGAGTGTTGTATGGTCTTTGCTTAATCTGCTTGAACCATCTGAGGTGATATTCTCTAATTTATCCACTATTGGAGCAACTCCAACATTATTGGAGCTCTATAGGTGATTCTATATCTTGATTCCACATATGGCTTACATTCCATATATTTTATTTTGGATCTATTAAGAAAAAACCTTTGGATTATTAAGTAATCTTCCATAACTCAAGTTTTGCTTTTACTCCATACATAATCTTATCTTAAATAATATGCCTCACATGTTGCTTGCAACGTCATTCCCTCCCTAAAATCGCTCACTATTCCATTCCCGCTTCGCTTCTCTCGTCGCTTCATCCGGCCGTTCGCTAAACCTAAATCTCGCGTCGCTCTCTCGTCCATCGCCCATTAGAGGAGTTTTTATATCATTGAGTGGCTGACGATCAAATAAGAGGTGAGTTTTAATGACCATTAGTTCCCACAACACATTGCCGATTAAGCATTTTTTATTAAATTTTATACTTCATCTTTTAAAATTAACCTAGTTCTTTTTTTGCATTGTATTGATCAAACTGTCATTTATCTTTTTATCATTTATGGATTTTTTTGTCGAAGAGATAAATGCTTTTCTACTTTATCAATTAGGATACGTTGATGTTTAGAATGTGATTCATGATATTCCTAATAAATATTGGCTCCTCATAATGGGTTAATAATACTCTTTTGAATCATTAAACATTTATACAACAACAATACCAAGCCTTAATCCCATTGGGTGAGGTTGGCAATCTATACATGAATCCCTTATTTTCATTGTGCATATCAAATAGAAAATGTTCCCTAAGTTCTAAATAAGTAGATCATTTTTAATAGTTTCTTTCCATATCTTTATAAAAAAAAGATATATTTGTATTATTTTAGGAAATCTTAGTGCTATAAGAGAGGAGGAAAATGCGAAGAACAGAGCAACGGAAAAGGGGGAAAACACGAAGAAGAGGGAAACATGAACTTTCCCTTTATCCAAGCCAGCCGATTCCGAAGATGTGCGAGTTTGCTTGATTCCGAAGATGCCAGACCATCGTCTAAGAGTTCGGATATTTCCTCCTGCCATGAACCAGTTTCTCTTTCATCCCATCGCACCTTCGGTGAAGGTATGCTTTTTGTTTTCTTCTTCTTCTCATCTTCCTTAGGTTTCGTCCGTTTTGCTCTGCTTTTTATATTTATGTTGAACCTTTTTCCAAGTTTATATCGAGCTTTCTGATTGATAAAAGCCCCATCAAAATCATATGATTTATGATCCAAATCCTGGTAGAAGACTTATGCTCTTAAGTTTAACTGAGACTTTGAATGCACTTTGTAGTTTTGTTATGCCCTAATAGTTTAGCGGTCATGTCTAAAACTTTTGAACGTTCTGCTCTACTATGCTAAATTATTGAATGAAATGTTACGATTAGCCTTTTGTTAGTCAATGAGCCAATGCTGAACTTAAGGATTGAGTCTTTAACACATTCTACTCAACTTGACTGAGATATCTAAGATGAGATAACCTATGGTTGACCTCAAGAAAAACTGATTCACACATCAACTTGCTAAGGCCACCAAATATGAAATCTAAATCTTATGTTTTAGACTTGGTTTATAAGCTCAGATAAGATTCTAATTAAAATTCTTTATTTATGAAGGCCCCTGTACCTCTAATGATCATAACTAAAATCTTTGAATTTTAGTGATCATGCCTCAAGTGCTTTATTGTTGGATCATAATGGTATGACCAACCCTCTGTTAAGTCTACTTTCATCTATCCCTCCAACTGTATGCTGCCTTATGTTTACTTAACATTGTACACCCTTTAATTCAGATTCTTTATACAATTAGAAATGACAATTAACTTGGGGGCTTGCTCCATTAAAAAATTCTCAGCTTTAAATATAAATATTCTTGATTTATCTATCATGGGAAAATCTGATTATTCATTTCAAAACTATTCTTACAAAAAGTCTACTCATAAAATCCAATTAAAAATTGTTGAGATTCCTTTACTTTATAGAGTGATCATTCAGTGCTTGATTTGGCAATTGAAAATTGCTTTTAGAAAACTATTAGATGGTTTCATGACTCAAGAAGATGTAGCGATCACCTGTAGACTTATTTTCATTAATACATCTAGCCCAATTCACATCATTGTAAGCCTTGAGAGTGAAGTAAATGAATGGTTTTAGAAGATTATCGTGATGTGGGGTATATTTTACGTAGTGCATCTTCTTAAGTGCAGTATAATGATTAGTTGTGAAACTTGGCATGCAAAGTAAGGTTGATGTCTGTGATGACCCATGTTAGGTTGGTAACAACCAAACTAACATCGAATGCATCCTTCCACAGGATCATATTGGTAGTTAGGTAAAATAGTAGTTAAACAAACATCCAAAGCCATTCATATATAAGAAATACCATTCATTCAATTTAAAGCATATAATATCCAAAAATTTATTACATAAAATTATACATCAAATAATTAATCCTAGAATGAGTAGTTATTTTTCCGCGCTATGCCCTTAAATTATGTCATCCGCCTCCAACTGTAGCTGATATGACATTATAAAAATAATGACTTAGTGCACATTCTAAATACAAATGATATTAAAGATATACTTAAAGTAGAGTGGGAAGCAAAAATGATGATGACAATTGCAGGAAAATAGTGTGTTTCAAATACAAGAGAAATATGTTTCCTGCAAAATAAATATTCTTTTCACATGCCAAGTTTTTCAAAATGAAAAGCAATAATATAGCGTAAAATTCATATTTATATTTATGACTTGATATTATGAAGCAATGTTAGTGGTTTTGTTGGGTAAGGCCAAAATCGTGAGGTTGGGTTCATAAAAATGCAATTAAGCATGTCATTCACCTGGGCCCCATTAAAGGCTCCAGATGACACCTTTACATGGGCCTCTCTCAAGGCTCCAGATGGTATCCTTCACTTGGGCCCCCGTTAAAAGCTCCAGATGGCACCTTCACCTGGGCCCTCGTTAAAGGCTCCAGATGGTACCTTCACATGGGCCTCTCTCAAGGCTCCAGATGGTATCCTTCACCTGGGCCCCCGTTAAAGGCTCCAGATGGCACCTTCACTTGGTCCCCCATTAAAGGCTCTAGATGGTACCTTCACCTGGGCCTCTCTCAAGGCTCCAGATGGTATCCTTCACTTGGGCCCCCGTTAAAAGCTTCAAATGGAATTATATATGTAATTAAGCATGACCTTCACCTGGGCTCCCTCAAAGGCTTCAGATGGCACCCTTATGACTCCTGATGGAATAGCCACGTCCCTAACTTAATTTAACCTCCGTATCGGAACCATTTGCAACATTCACAATATACATAAACATCTTTTTATCTCTCTTACATGACTAGCAGTAAGAGTAAAATGTAACAATATGAAACTGGTTCAAAGCGATGCTTAAGCAACAAAAGATAGAAGCATAGAAAAGCATAAAAGTAATATCCAGTGTACCTTTCTCGTTTAACTTAACTAGATGAATCACTCACAACTTGATGTGTCTGCAAAAATTATAATTGAGATTTTATTAATCTATGAAACTATCTATTTACAAGATTTAGAACTAGTATTCGTGTTCCCTAGTTTACCTTTAGATGGTTACTTAGATCTAAATCTTATAAGAGTAGATTATGCAATGAGAATGTCTAATTCATAACTCTTATTTATTATATTTAAACTAAAATTGTCCTTTATTAAACTTTAAGAACCTAGGCAATTTTATCTGGAAGATTCGTATTACAGAGTTGGAGAAAAGAAAAGTCTAATTGAATTGTTAATATTTCTACTAAACCCTTCTTTTATCAATACTGAACCCATCTATTAAGTTAGGGCAGAACAACATGCTTCATTCAAGCAAGATTTCAAAATCTCTTGAGTTATTGTTTATGATCTAATTTGGTATGAACTCAAAGCTTAATGTTTATTAAAGTATAAGTTAGGATAGGAGGTTGACAATATTCATATTTGATTAAAATCATAACTGACTCCAGAATTTATCAAATAGCTAATTTGGACTGATTATAAGTTTTCCTAATGTTGGCTAGTAAGATCTAATCATAGTACTGCAATATTATTATTAATCATTTTAATACTTCATAAAGCAAAATAAAAACTTAGTCTTAGGTTAAGTGATTAAATATGACTAATTGTTACTAATTCTTAAGTTCAAATCATTATAATATTAAAACTATTTTTTAATGATATCAAAATAAGTTATTTAATCTATTTATAACAATTATTTGTTATTAATATTAATATTATTATCATTATTATTATTATTATTATTATGGTTAATTATATATATATATATCTACATACATATACATATGTATATATACATATGTATATATATATATATATTTATATATACATATATATATATATATACATATTTTATCCCTTTCTAATCGACAGAAGAGATTTACCTTATGGACAAGTCGAGCGGCGCAGAGAAGAGGTCGAGCGGAAGGAGGAGTCGGCGCTGGGACGAGAGGGTCAGATCGAGTCGACTGTGCTCCAGTCTTTGTCCTTCCGTCGGTCGCAGGTAGGGATCGACACACCGTCGCAGGTAAGGACCCCGTCACTCGCTCGCTACTAGGTTTCCGTCGGATGCAGTTCGTCAGTGTGGTAATAACCGAACGACTGAGAAGGAGAGGCGAGTGGATGTTGGCTCGAGTGGTTAGGGTCTTCTATCCCCCTCCCGATTAAATAGAACGTGCGTATGTAACGCACGTCCGATTTATTCGGCTCGAGCAGCACGTTACGGAACTCTTCCCTTAATAGCTCTACGCAAACCTTCTTAATTCAGTCGATAGTTATTGTTTTAACTGTTTCAAATAGCGATAGCTGATTCATGCCTTAATATGAGTTTAAATGAGGAAATTATGTTTTGCTAAATTTAAATATGCTTAAATGATGATTTTAAAATTCAATTTCAGTTTAAACAAATTTTAAAATTTTCTAAATTAAGGATTGTATTGAAATTCGAAATTTAGCAGGAGTTTTAACGGGAAACTGAAATTTGCGGGAGATTTAACGAATCGGAAAGTCAATGCTTGCATTTTTAATGACCTAGGGTCAATACAATGTCGATTATCCTTCAAGTTTGATAGTTAAGTGATGAATATACTGAAGTGTTTGTTAGCAAGTGTGGCTGAGTTGTTTATGCCATATGGATGAGAGTGTTGAAGCTATAGGAGATGGGGTGGCAGTTTGTTGTGGTAGAAGAGAAAGCCCTCGCTCAAGTGCCCCTTTGCATAGCACCATCTTGTTCGTATATCATTAACAACAATTTGTGAAGAAATTGACATTAGGATTTCTCTTGGCTAGTTCGGGGACGAGATCGTGACAATTGGCATCATGAGATGTTGATGGGCAAAAAGATCTATATTGGAATTTTTGCTTCCCCTCCACCTAAAGAGTTGAACTTTAAAGTCTTACAAATGATGACTACATTGATTGGGTTGTTGAGCAGAGGTTATGCCTACATTAATTTGGAGTGATTTGCAATAGCTTGTGCAATGAAGTCCTAAGCATGCTTTAGCAAGCAATTGACAGTGGAAATATTATCGATGTTATTTGAATTCTTAGTTATAGATAATTGCATCATGTGGATGATGATTGGGGCCGCGAGTACTTCTCAAGGCTCTCAATGGATGCATGTACTATCGTTTTATTTTGACAATGGCTCAAATGCTTGTTGGGTTGATTTTTACGAAATAAAAATCACTTTGCGGGACCTTGCATGCATTGTTAGTCTAGTAATCTATAGTTTCATTTACAAGTATGCCCCCCATTAGAGGTGAGTTTTAATGACCCTTGGTTCCCACAACACATTGCCGATCAAGCCTTTTTTATTAAATCTTATACTTCATTTTTTAAAATTAACCTAGTTCTTTTTTTGCATTGTATTGATCAAACTGTCATTTATCTTTTTATCATTTATGGATATTTTTGTCAAAGAGATAAATGCTTTTCTACTTTATCAATTAGGATAGGTTGATGTTTAGAATGTGATTTATCATATTCCTAATAAATATTGGCTCCTCATAATAGGTTAATAATACTCTTTTAAATCATGAAACATTTATACAACAACAATACCAAGCCTTAATCCCATTAGGTGAGGTTGGCAATCTATACATGAATCCTTTATTTTCATTGTGCATATCAAATAGAAATTGTTCCCTAAGTTCAGAATAAGATCATTTTTAATAGTTTCTTTCCTTATCTTTATTGAACTTTCTCTTCCTCTTTTAACATGGGTGAAATTCATAATTAATTTTTCTATCAGGAGTGTTGTATGGTCTTTGCTTAATCCGCTTGAACCATCTGAGGTAATATTCTCTAATTTATCCACTATTAGAGCAACTCCAACTTTATTGGAGCTCTATGAGTGATTCTATTGCTTGATTCCACATATGGCTTACATTCCATATATTTTATTTTGGATCTATTAAGGAAAAACCTTTTGATTCTTAAGTACTCTTCCATAACTCAAGTTTTGCTTTTACTGTATACATAATCTTATCTTAAATAAGATGCCTCACATGTTGCTTGCCACGTCATTCCCTCCCTAAAATCGCTCGCTTTTCCATTCCCTCTTCGCTTCTCTCGTCGCTTTGTCCGGCCGTTCGCTAAACTTAAATTTCGCTTCGTTCTTTCGTCCATTCCCCAGTTGCTAAACCTAAATACCGGTTCGCTTCCCTAGTTTGTTCCCCATCGCTTGTTCCCCATCGACCACTTCTCTCGTCCGCTTCTATCGAGAGCCGTTACTCCGTTGGCCCCTCCATCTTTTCGGAAGGGAAGTGTGACGAACGTCCTAAATCTCGCTTCCTCCGCTCGCCCGCTTCGTGCTAGGGCTATGCCGCGGTCCCTCCATCTTCTCGAAAGTGTGACGGATGTGCCAGGGTTTTTGCACTTCTATGATGCATCATAGTGCTGACGAACCCTTTTTGCCATCCAACCGCTCAATCTGGTAGACTTGCAAATTGCATCCCCAACATCATCTACCCAAAGTTAAAGCTAGGTGAAATTTTTTCTTATAGCGATGGTTAGAATGAGGATTTGCTTAACAACATTCTTAAACATAAATTGGCTCATACAAAGAAAGTAAACTTAGATTTTTATACAGCAGGTAAAATAGATTTTTCTAAGCTTTAGAATGTTTGTAGAATTTCATCTCCTCCAACTTTGAATTTGGCATAAATGTATCCCCTCAATTATTAACATCTTCCTTTGGAAAATTTCAAACAATTACAGTAGTGTGGAAGAAAATATGAAAAACATGGGCTGTTATTCCTTATAGCTTATAAATGTCAATGTTGCCACAACTTTGAAAGTATTGAGCATATTTTTTTGAAAGCAAGCAAAGTTTTTTGGTTTGGAATTTGATCGCTACTAAAACTAGTATAAAACATTTCAAATCAATTGCTGAGATAATTCATGATGGCCCTGTGAGAAACTTTAAAAAGCTTCACATTGGTAAACTTTGTATTACTTTTGCTCTTTGGCATATCTGAGATAGCAGAAATAAAGTTAAATATTCAAGCAAGCCCCTTTTGGCCTATAATATAATTATTGCCATTCATTTTGATATCAATCTTATTTTGATAGCTTTCAATGAAAATTGTTTTATTTGGGGAAGTAATAATGTTTTGGACATTAAAAATAAAATTAAAATGTTCCAGATTTAAAAATCTGCTATTTCAGTTTTGAGTTACTACCTTGATTCTATGTTGACTTGGTTGTCTTAGCATTTTAAAAAATATTTTATCTCTAGATTAGATTTTATGATGTCTCTTTCTGTGAGGATTTTTGTAGCTGGGAGGTTGAAAGATATTTGTTTGGGAAGCTGGAAGCTGATTATCGGGTTCTTGTTTGTTTAATAATTAGCTGTCTTTATTTGCCACCTTTGATTGCCTTTTGTTTTGGTCTGATGGTTTGCGGTTCTTAGCATTGGCTGGCTGGGAGTTTATCTCTTTTTAAATTGGATTAGTTGGCTGGGAGTTTGATGGTCTGCGGGGAGTACTGTTTGAGTTGGTTGTCTTAGCATTTTAAAAAATATTTTATCTCTAGATTAGATTTTATGATGTCTCTTTTTGTGAGGATTTTTGTAGCTGGGAGGTTGAAAGATATTTGTTTGGGAAGCTGGAAGCTGATTATCGGGTTCTTGTTTGTTTAATAATTAGCTGTCTTTATTTGCAACCTTTGACTGCCTTTTGTTTTGGTCTGATGGTTTGCGGTTCTTAGCATTGGTTGGCTGGGAGTTTCTCTTTTTAAATTGGATTAGTTGGCTGGGAGTTTGATGGTCTGCGAGGAGGACTATTTGTTTGTGTTATGTTTGGTTTTTGTTGTTTCAACCTGTGCACCTTGTAGTGTATCGGCTATGTCTTCAAAACTCTGTTGGAGGTTTTTAAAAGTCTGTTTCACCTGTGTAGCTGGGATGTATTTCCTTGATCTGGTTTTTAGATGTGCTTGGAGATTTTGTTTTTGCATCTGGGAGGCTGCCAATTTTTGAATCCGTGGGTTTTACTGATGTTTTCAGGTGATATTTTGAGTTCAGCATTTTGTTTTATGCGGCAGGGTGCCCTTTAGTTTGTTTCTAGTTTTTGTTGTGGTAGTGTCTTCATTTTGCTGATGGTGTTTCAGCTTGTGTGTATTTGTGTGCTGATTTTGGTTGCTAGTGGAAGTTTTGTTCTGCAGTTTGGGAGACCGATTTATTCATGAGAGGCTCTATTTTTTCCCTGGCTACTATTTTTCTGCTTGGGTTTGTGGTCTTTGAAGTTGATGGGCTGATGTTTATTTGTTTGAGAGGCTGCTTGGTTTTCTGTATGGTTGGTTTAGCTATTTTTTCTGTTTGGAGTATTGTGGTCTTTTCAGGTTCTATTTTGGTGTGATGCTCCTGTTTCTTGCAGGTTTGATAGGATTGGTGAAGTTGATATCTCATTAGTTTGTTTTTGTTTTCTTTTATGTCATTTTCTTTGATGTGTTGTGTTTCATTTTTTATATGAATTCTTTTTTAATTTTTACTGAGACTTTTTAGGTTATACCCTGGGACTCGTCTTTTGGGGCTATTTTCAGTATTTTTAGAATTATAGATTTTTGTAACCTCACAGTCTCCTTTTTGTATCTTTTGAATTATTTAATAAAATCTATGCCAAAATGGCTTTTATTAATATATATATATATATATATATATATATATATATCTGTGTGTGTGTGCGTGCCTGTGTGATCTAAACAATGTTGTTTTTTTAATATGTTTGTTTTATGATATTTGATTTTATTTGAACTGTTCAATGAATGACTCCATAAAATTTTTATTGTCTTTCTTTTATTTGAGAAACTTATTGTTGTGTTGAGCAGCTTTTATTTTATTCTTTGCCAAATACAAATGAAAGTATATATATATATATATATATATATATCTGTGTGTGTGTGTGTGTATGTGTGATCTAAACACTATTTTTTTCCTCCTAAAATATTGTGTGTATGTCTATATATGAATGGATATAATTTGTCTTTGAAGATTTTTTATTTTGCTTTTTTGTGATGGTCTTTTTTGCATTTAAAGGCTTGTTCTATTTAGATCTGAGTTAAGCTGTATCTTTTTCTCTGATTGCTGGCATCATTTAAAGACTGTAGGATTCCTTTATGATGCATGATGATGCTGTACTTTGTGTTGATTTCAGTCAAGATTCAAAAATGCTTGCATCTGGATCCCAAGAAGGAAAAATCAAGGTCTGTATTTTATTAATATATGCCTACTCACTAAGTTTCTGCAACCTTCAGGTCATCATAACTGCAGGATGGAGGATTAGCAGCTGCAAGTATACATGTTATTGAGTTCAAAGCTATGGTGATTCATGTTGTTGCAATGTATATTGTCTGCAGCAGCTCTTACAACATGTTTCGACGCCCTGATGGAAGCTTCGACAACCAGAACAATCTGCTTGATGCAGATTCCAACCAAATTTGCTCACTCTCGAGAAAGTATGTTTAAGCCATGTTTATTGAATAACTATAAAAAGAAATTCTATTTAATAAAAATTTTGATTGAAATTGTGATATTGAAATTATTAGTATGAGATATGCTATTGAAATTGCTGCTGTTAAATTTTGATAATGTTTTATTCTTGGCCAATAGTTTTGTGCTCAGCTTGTGAGAAGAGTGTTTAAGCCATGTTTCGAAAATATTTTATTCTTGGCCAATAGTTTGTGTTGGTTTCGAAAATGTTTTATTCTTGGCCAATGCTGCTTTATTTTTCCTGTTTCAAGTTTTATGTGAGATGTTTTGCAAAAAGATTAGAGAATATTGTCTTTGAATGCAGAAAAATGAATATGTTGCAACTTTGCACCAAGCATCACTTTGTATTATAATACTACTGAATATGTTTTGAAGGCGATTTGATGGATAGTAGATGGAGATGCCTGCTCTTTTTCCTTTTCCAATCTTTGTGAAGGAATGAAAATAATTATAATGATGATGATGATTTGGTGCTATATGGATGGCATGATATCTTCAAGCAACCAATGCTTACCATTTTGTTTTTATAGAAAGCAAATGTTATACTAAACACATGAAGACAAATATATTGTCTGAATTAATACAGTTACTTCTCAAGCAATAATTTTTTTTTATCATAACATTAAAAAACAACTTAAAATAACAGCACCATTATTTGGCAACAACGACTAATCCTAACCTTGGGGTGTAAGCAGCTTCACTACTCCCTTGAGATTCGAATTCCTCATTTTCCCTGCAAAGAAAACAAAAAGCATGTATTGAAGCAAAACTTTTACCAAGCATGTGATATCATGAAGCCTTGCAGTAGAAAGTATGAACAACAGCTCTAGAGTATAACACTAAACTTAAACATATTACTCTCCCACAAAATCTTTTTTTTTTTTGTAAAAAGTATTAAACATCATGGGCTTATAAATTTCTCTGAAGTATCATAAAAATTGCAATAAAATTATGTGCAATTACATACATAACACCGAACGTTCATATTTGTAGAATGAAGGCTCTTTTGAAAGTGTAGATAGCTGTTCCTTGTTGGTTTGCAGGCATCGAAAGAGAGCTTTCGAGATTGTTTAAAAGTTGCTGTTTAAGCTCCATTGCATTCTTCTTTAAGCCTTTCCTATATTTCTGCAAAAGGTAATTTAACATAGTACAGACATCATATATTAATTAAGGAAATTTAACATGGTAATTAAAAGCTGATGTCTATAATTTCAAATTAAAAAAAATAGAGCAAGCTCATTCTTAATATCACATGGACTTTATTTGCAGAATTGGAGAATAGATTCTTTTGACAATCACATTTAAACAAATCTAATAGAATGCATGTGCCAAATAAGTGAATACAAACAGGATTTTATCATGCTCTCCAAGATGATAGTGATATATCATAAAAAAGCACTTACATGATGCAACCGTGTTTAAGATTACCTTAAACAAGCACTTACCTAAACAAGGTCCTTTTCTTCTCTTATTTTCTGAACATTTCAATAATAACAAAAGAGAAAGTCTACTTATACACCTAATATAAATAAAAAGCATTAAAATATCTTGGAGATTCCAAGTCATTTCATACTAGTCCACAATTAATATCACCCCTCCTATTTGAGGAGCAAATATCAAGACCCTAAATATTTTTTTTAAATTCTAGGTGGAGGTTAAAAAACTTACGCATTGTATGTGTTCATTGACGGAGGTCAACGGATCTATCAAAACTTATGATGTTAAAGAGCACGATGGATTGCACAGGCACGAATATCGTGTTATTTATAATTCGATGATGGAATACACATGGTGCATTTGCTGATCATTCCAGTTTAAGGGGCTTGTTTGTTGCATATGATGTGTGTGTGGCGACAAGAAGAAATAACTGTTATCCCAGAACAATTCATTAAGGCAAGATGGAGGAAAGACTTCAAATGTTTGCATTCAGCCATACCATCGATCACCACCCCGTCTTATGAAAATGACAATGAGTAATGGCGCCAAGCATATGAGTGCACTTCTAATACAATTGAGACTGACTCAATGAATGAAGAAACTAAGGCATACACACTCATGACACTGCAAGAGGCTCAACAAAAGGTTCATGATTATTGCTCTCGCACACAATCAAGCGCAATCAAAGATCCAATTCGTGCACACCCAAAGGGGAGACTGCCAAAAAATCGAATGCTGAGCCATACTGACAAATGAAAAAGAAAAGGTAATAATGACAAATCTTAAGATTGTTTCTATTTTAAAGTCCTGTATTGTGATTGTTTCTATGAAATTTAATATGTTCTTCTTACATGCTAGAAGTTTGAGGCTGAGAACATATTCAAATATAGGTTGGGAAGATCTTATTTTATTTTTACCCTACATTTGTTGTCTTTTATTGCTGTCCCTATTGAGATGAATGGTGTTATTGATGTTGTACCAATGGTTACCAATGTTGGCCCTATTGAAATGAATGATGTCTTTTATATTGTCCTTATTATAAATGATGCTGCTCCTATAGATATGCATGATGTTCTTAAATTTGATGATGTATTTATCATAGCTGTTTCTGCTAATGCTGCTCTCAATTTTGCCCCTATGGTTTCAAATGTTGTCCCTGTTTAAATTAATGATGGGTACAAATGCTGACCCCAGGTTTTTTTTTTTAATCTAGTTGGGCACCTTCTTTCCATTGATTTCTTATATTTCAGCTTTAAATGCTTTGGGGAGCTATTTGAACTGTCTTCACTAAATCTTGAAATGTGATTCTCTATGGTTTTAAGCAAAGAGTTATTGAATTCAAAATCATGAAAATATACTTTCAAAGAGATATCACTTGATTTTTGTGGAAGAAACATCGGGGGTGCACATTTATTAGATGTGAAAATTTAATTTAAGATTTCAATGGCATCAAGGATGGCTTGATACCCTCAAGCAACCGATGTCACCATTCCATTATTTTTGTCTTTAGTTTTCTATTTTGATTAGTGAAGCAAATACCTATCTATTTGTCTAATTAAAATGGGTGAAAAATTTCTGCTTTATCATACTTCTGATGTTATCATGCTCTTAAATTATGCAGGCTGATTTTATGAATATTCCTTAAGTGAAACTGCCATATCAAAATTGTGATTGGAAACAAAGTGTAGATTGACATTTATGGAAATATCACAAGTGCAGATCGACATAAGTTGATTCATTAAGATCAAAAATGTGAACATATCTCATAGTTTTGATCTTATTTACTTGCTAATAGTCAACTTCATCTTAGTAACATATTACTGCTAAGCTATTGTTTTACGCATATAAGCACTTATTTGCATTTATTCATTCAGTTTTAACTTAATTAGTATAATATATTTTTCAATGCAGATGTTTATTTTGAATTTTGAAATATAATTTTTTGCATTTAATCCCTCATCTTTTTTCTACTTCGACCCTCAGGGATTCCCGCATTTTGGTATATCAAAGCAAATTGATAAATCTGAAGGTACAATTAAGTTTGATCTTATAGACACTGTAATCTTTGTTTTTCTCAATTTCAAGTCTGTTTGCTTATTTTCAGGAGGGCTCTATCACTGATTTAGGTGTCTATTAAAAAAAAACTTTATCGTGATGGGATAAATCTGAAGGTACAGTTAACTTTGATCTTATAGTAATTTTTTCAAATTCTGAATGAGTAGTTGCAATTTAAATTGATAAGAGAATCATTTTCATATTTGTAATTTTTTGCATTTATTCATTCAGAACACGATATGAGCATTTTGAGTTCCTTGTAATGTCATTTGGCCTCACAAATGCCCCATCTCTATTTATGGACTTAATGCAGAGAGTTCTGAAGCCTTATCTAGATAAATTTGTTATAGTATTCATTGATGATATCTTAATTTACTCCAAGACAGTAAAAGATCATGAAGAACACTTGAGATTGGTTCTGGAGAAGCTTAGAGAGCACGAGTTATATGCTAAATTCTCTAAGTGTGAATTTTGGCTGGATTCTGTATCATTTCTTGGACATGTAGTTGATGCTCGAGGAATCCAAGTAGATCAGAGTAAGATCAGTGCTATTCAGGATTGGGTTCAGCCCAAGATAGTTACTGAAATTCGTAGTTTTCTGGGTTTAGCCGGATACTACAGAAGGTTTGTTAAAGGCTTCTCTCAGCTTGCCGCACCTCTTACAAAACTAACTCAGAAGGCAGTTCCATTTGTTTGGACAGAAGATTATGAAACTGCATTTCAGTCTATAAAGGACGCGTTAACTTCTGCTCCAGTTTTAGTTCTTCCAAAAGAAGGAGTGAACTATCAGGTGTATACGGATGCATCTGGAATTGGGTTAGGGTGCGTATTAATGCAAGAAGGCAAAGTTATAGCATACGCATCTAGCCAGCTTAAAACCCATGAGAGAAACTATGCCGTACATGATTTAGAATTGGCAGCATTAGTTTTTGCATTAAAAATCTGGCGCCATTATTTGTATGGAGTTCAATGCTCTATATTCACAGACCACCAAAGTCTGAAGTACATCTTTACCCAGAGAGAATTGAACTGTAGGCAAAGAAGATGGCTGGAATTAATAAGTGATTATGATTTAGATATCCAGTACCATCCAGGCAAAGCTAATGTAGTAGCTGATGCGTTAAGCCGTCACACTGTCCTTAACAGCTTAATTTCAGAAAGTCCGTTGGCGAATGAATTTCATAAAATGGAAATTTCTCTTGCTAAGGGAAATTCAGTCAGTACCATAATATCCATGAATAATATAGAACCCACTTTTCATAGAGATGTTTCAATTTCTCAAAGTAAGGATGACGAATATTTAAACCTTAAAGTGGCAATAGAAAGTGGTCGTCGTCCAGAATTGAATTTTAAGAAAGGTGCTATTTACATGAATAATCGTCTCTGGATTCCTAAATCCATGCAGAAAGAGATCCTAATTGAAAGTCACAATTCAGGATATCAAATTCATCCAGGAAATTCTAAGATGTACCAAGACCTAAAACAATCATTCTGGTGGCCAGGAATGAAGAAAAGTATTGCAGAATATGTTGCAAAATGCCACGCTTGTTGCTTAATAAAAGCAGAGCATCAAAAGCCTGGTGGCTTATTGCACCCACTAGAAATCCCAGAATGTAAATGGACTGATATATCCATGGATTTTGTTATGGGTTTGCCTCGATCAAGATCCAGAGCTGATTCAATATGGGTTATAGTGGATCGTCTCACAAAATCTGCCCATTTTATTCCAATCCGTCAAACTGACTCAGTGGAGAAATTGGCCAAATTGTACATTAAGGAAATAGTCAGATTGCACGGAATTCCTAAAACAATTGTATCCGATAGAGACAGTCGCTTTACTTCTAAATTTTGGCAGGCTGTCCATCAAGATTTAGGCACAACTTTGGCCATGAGTACAGCATTCCATCCCCAAACAGATGGCCAAACAGAGCGAGTAAATCAAGTCTTAGAAGATCTTCTACGTTTATGTATGTTAGATTTTTCAGGATCCTGGGAAGAGCATATTCCCTTAGTGGAATTTGCATATAACAACAGTTTTCAGTCAAGTATTAAAATGGCACCATATGAAGCCCTATATGGAAGAAAATGTTCATCCCCACTAGCATGGTCTGAGTCAGGAGATACTCAATTATATGGATCTGAGCTAGTAGAAGAAACAAATAAGAAGGTTAAACTTATTCAACAAAGAATTAGAACTGCTCAAGACAGGCAAAGCAAGTATCATGATAATCGTCATCGTCCTCTAGAATTCAGCGAAGGAGATTTTGTGTACTTAAAAGTGAGCCCGATGAAAGGAATCTATCGTTTTGGAGTTTCTGGAAAACTCAGTCCAAGGTACATTGGACCTTTCAAAATTTTACAGAAGATTGGTTCAGCAGCCTATAAATTAGAACTTCCAGAAGACTTCGCTGCTGTTCATAATGTATTCCACGTCTCATCTCTAAGGAAGTGTCTCCGAGATCCTTCTCATCTTATTGAACATCCTGCAATTGAAATTCAACCTGATCTTTCTTACACTGAAGAACCAATAAAAATCCTAGATCATGATCTGAAGAAATTAAGAAATCGATCCATTCCAATGATAAAGATTCAGTGGAAGAATCGGTCTTGTAATAAAGCCTCCTAGGAGAAAGAAATGGATATGCGCCAAAAGTACCCAAACCTTTTTAATCAAGGTAATTCTTCAACTCTATCTTATTTCAATTCATTTCATTATATCTGCTTAAATTCTTTTCTCACTTGAGTGATGTCGAGGACGATATCATTCTTAAGTGGGGGAGTTTGTAACAACCCAGGTTGTTACTTTGCTCAATTAAGACTAATCTAAGTCTTAATTAAGGTTCTAAGTCACTAATTAAGTGATTTGAAGCAAATCTCTGAAACCTAGGTCAAACCAAGAAGTCAACAAAGTCAAAACAGGAATTCTAGAAAATCCCAAAAACATGGAAATTTGACTTTTTATCTAGACCTCAAATTAAAAATCTGACTTCGCCATTGCATTCAGAACACCCAAATTAGCTAGGGGTAAAATTTTGGAGGCATTTGGAAGTCATTGATTTTTTCGTCAAATATTTTAATATTATTTAAATACCCTAAATAATCAAATAATTAAATACTCGTCAAAACAAAAATCCGAGTGCGCCGTTGCGTTCCTCACCCTTCAATTAGCTAAGGGTGAATTATTGGAAATTTTTGGGACGCATTTAATAGGTTAAATTTAATTAATTAAAACTGAATAAATTAATTAAATATTATTAATTAATTAAAGCAATTAACGGCGCCGTCCATATCAGCTAACGCCGTTGCCTTGAATGTTTTCCGCGCCGTTCAATCGAACGGATCACTCGATCCGTCCGATCGTGAGATCGGACGGCCGAGGCGTCTTCGTCCCCGAAGACGCAGCGCGTGTCCTGTGTTTGGACACGCGGCGGGGCCGTCGTCGCGCAGGCCTTCCACGCGCCTCCCACCACCTTTGGCCACCGCATTAGGGGTAGTATAAGGCTCCTAGACCTCCAGCTTCGCTCAGTTTGAACTCAGAAGACCAGATTTCGCCGATCGAAAGTTCGACCCTTCCCTGTCGTTCATCTAAGGTACCCCTTATTCCCTTTGATTTCCTCTTAATCTTAGTATTTCAATTTCGTAAAGTTATTTCAATTGCTAGATTAATAATTGAGCGGTTTTGATCATGCTTAGGATGGAGTGATCGATCTAATTTCGATCGGGATCTACAGTAGTATACAGTAAAACTCTAGCCGCCTGTAGGAATCTAGGGTTGGCTCTTGTCATCGATCTGTGAAGTCTTAGGCTTTGATTCATCTGACATTAGATAGGTTTCGATCTCCTCTTCTCATCGCCGTGAGGGATGACCCCTATCGTCACCGGAGGAGTCGTAAAAAAACAAACCCTAATCTCTGCGCCCTCGGGGAGAAGATGTCGAGAAGACGAGCTTTCGGGTCGGACCGGGTCGACCCGGGCCCGACCCGTCCTCCTCGGATTTCCGCGTAGGAGCTGGGGTCCACCAGGAGCACGTGGCTTCTTCCCAGCAAGCCGCGTGGCTCGGCGGCAGAAGTGGGGCCCGCCTCGCGTCAGACGAATGACGCGGCTGCAGAGGTCGTCAGTGGGGCCCGCCGCCGTCTCCTCAGCCACTGGTTGTGCGCCACGTGTCCTGAAGATTTTTAAATAATAAAATTAAATATATATAATTTAACAGATAATTATAATTATATTTAATCGTATAATAACAGAATTAAGTTAATTTAATTAAAGCAGAATTAAATAATTAATTTAAATCCAAACTTTAAACAATCATAACTTGATAAATATATGTCCAAATTATACAAATAAATATACCAAATTAATCAGAAAATTATAAGGAATTTATTGATGCCATTCAATTTTCTGTAGGATCAATATTTTACAAAGTGATTATTTAGGTTTAATTTAATTTAAATTAAATGTCTCAAATCTTATTTAGCTCATAACTTTGTGTAGATTGATCCAAACATAACCAATATGGGTCTTAAAGTGATCAGAAAACCCTAAGGATTAATTTGATAGTATTTATCTTGCTGTTTGGATTAGTTTGAGCCTAATCACATTTAGGACCAAATCCTAATTAGGTTAATTAACCCTAGAACTTCAATTGACCATAACTTGGTCAATTGAGCTCCAAATTTGATAATCCATAGGTCCATTTAGATCAGAAGAACTTAATTTTTAATAATCTATAAAAATATTTTAGATCCAACGGTTAGATTTGCTAATCACCCTTAATTGCTCTAAATCTTGATTAGTGAATAATAGCAAATCTAGTAACCCAATTTGAGAGTTTTAAATTTCAGAGGACTCCTAGAACCATTTAGAATCAATCTATAAGATTGGATTAGTATTTGAGTGCTTAATTTTATTAATCACTCACTAATCATCCTAAATCCTAATTAGGTCTTAACTTAGTCAAATTAAGTCCAAATTGAGCCTACCACATGTCATTATATTCAGTGAGCTATTTGTAAACCATAGCCACTAATTTTGCTTAATTTGGACATTAATTGGCAAAATTAGAATTTTTGACCTATAGTTATCAATTCCTTAATTAATCCTTAAACCCTAGATCTTGTATTGGCCATAACTTGGCCAATACTTATCAGATTTCAGCAAATTTAGATTCTATGAAAAGCTTAGACAGTAAATAGCATTAAACTGAAAGAAAATTTAACTTTCACTTAATCAAAATTATTAAAATTGCCCTTATGAGTCAAATTCACCAATTTGATCTCATATGGCTTAATAATTGCCCAAAATTGACTTAGTTGTTGTCTAATATTAAATTAGACAGTAAGAATCACTTTCCAAAAGAAAATTTCAGAAATTAAGCCCTAGATCAAAATTTGATCTTTTGAACCCTTAAGTAGGGGCAAAATGGTCATTTTGCCCAAATTTAGGGTTTAGCCCTTTTAAAGCCCTAAAGTCAGTTTTCCAATCATTAAAATCAGTAAATATAATGATTCATAGTTAAAATTAATCAAATTTAAGTCTAAATTAGGTCTTGATTAAAATCTCAGAATTTGCTCATTTAGAAAATTCCTAAGTCCTAAGTGACTGTTTATCTTTCTTTAATCAATCTTAGACCCATCCTTAGGTCTTATAACATTAGTTAGGATGTGTGTCTTGAGAGATACTCTTAGTAATTAAGAGCCTTAGTTCTTAAGATTAGGAATAGATCTTAAGTTAGTATTCATCTATTGAGTAAATTGGGTTACTCAATTAGGTGAAACCTTGAGTTTTCTAGTTTATAGATTTTTAGTTTATTAAATGATTATTTGATCTTTAAACTTTAGAACTAAGAATAGAGATCTATCCTAATGAATTTGATTTATCATTAGGAATTTGTCTTAACCTAATCTGTGAGATTTGGGTTCTAAACCTTAGACCCTTACTTATACCTTTAGATTAAGTAATTAGACCCCATCATCTGGAGTCTAATTCTTAATCTATTCATATTGATTTGGCTAATTAAGATGAGGTTAGGATGAACTAAATTACAAAACTAGGTCGATGATTATTCATTTTAACTAAATAGTCGTCTTTTGATTAAGATATAATTAGGACTTGGCCAGTCCTAATTATCTTTAACAAGTAGGATTCGTGATTCTAAGTTACAGAATGTGTAAGAGTTGTTGATTCTGAAACTTATGTAACTTAGAGTAGATAGAACGAATAAAGTAGACAACAAGGATATCACCTGTGTTTTAGATAGAGTTTCTTGCACTTTGATTTTGATGCTTCGCATTCCTTGATTTTGAGCCTTATACCTTGAACATGTATTATGTACATAAGATATTTTGACAAATATCTTATGTTAATTTGGAACATTATTTATAAATAGTATTATGATCATTTCACAAGTGGTTTGTAAGGTGTAGCTTGATTAGTATACCTATTCGATCAACTCGTTCGGGGTCGGCTTCTTGTAGGGGGTTTCAGTCCGATAGTCTATGCCATGCCTAGTCCATGGGATAGGATGGATAGACTCTTGCCCTACTGACTATAGAGTCAGGATTTTGATATGGTTATACTAATTCAAGTACACTTACATTCAATTCTGTCTTAGCTCATCAAGCTAAGAGTTTCAGTGTCGTTCAGTTCAGAGTTTCTTAACTCATCAGGCTAAGAATTGCTGAGTTCACGTTCAGTTCAGTTGACTTGTACAGTTGCTATAGTTTCAGTTTACAATTACTATTTTACTAGTATATTCTGCATTTCAGCACTGTTTTACTTACAGCTTTTCTGCACGTGTTTTTATATAGGATGCTAGATTTACTTACTATGTTCTTAAGCTTATTTAGGATGTTAGTGTACTCAGTATTTTATGTCACTTGGCATAATCAGTTTGATCATATGCATATTTAGGTTGTATTTTCTTATAGTTTTACACTTTTTTTACTTACCTGTTTTGTGTTGCAGTTGCTTGGAGGAGGTATGTTTTACTTCCTTTTTGTTTAGTTATAAACTATGGTTTATAACTTATTACAGCTCTTTTGTACGCTTTTCTGCACCTATTTTTGCTCAGTTCTGTTTTTATGGTGATATTCAGTTAACTTAATTAAACTTCTGCCCTAAAATGTACTTAGACTTATTGTCTAACCAGTTTTCTTTTGTTGGCTGGGGCCCTACCATTATGAAACTGATAATGGTAGGTTCTGAGTTTGTTGGTTTAGCAGATCCAGTGGAGAGTTTGCCATTGGAGGAGGAGCCCATTCTTGAAGATCTGTAGCTTAGGTTTCTATTTTTTTCAGTAAGGATGAGAGTTTTCTTTCAGTTCTTTTAAGCTCATTAAATGTTGTAATAATACAGGATTATTTTTCTTTTTCAGTACTTTACTTATTCTGTATTGTTGTATTTATACTGTATTGGATGGATGTTATGTTTTATGCTTCCGTACTCTGAGTTCATGTATAATCGTTTAGTGATAGTATTTCTGGATTGAATGGCAAAGTCTTTATTTAAATTGGATTAGAATGTGTGTCTAATCCAATCTTAAGTGGGGACCTTGTCATTTGGTGACCCCTCCACCGTAATCATGTTAACTTAAGGGTTAACAGGACCACGGCGGGGCAGGGCCGCCACACTTTGTGTGATGTTTGTATCCACATTGAGGCATTATTAGTTGGATAACATTTGTTACAGATAGTTACAGTAAAATTTAAAGCTAAATTTTTTTTGAGAATTTTTCTTGTGTTTGTGCTAAATTTTTTTTCAGAATTTATCTTGGGTTTTACAATCTAATCTTCTTTTGCTTCTGCTAAATGAATACTTTTATTTGCTGAAGTGAAGCTCTGCTAAAAGTGCTTGTATGGCCTTGCAAATTTTAGCGGTCTGCATTAGTTCCTGCATGAGCAGCCCCTAATGATAGACAAATTCTCCCAATATTTTGTATTCAATGCCAAAATTTGGTGATGTAGGGGATCGAATCCTGATCTTCTCGTATACCATACAAGCGCTCTACCATTTGCGCTACATCACATTCAATCCATAAATAAGCTCATCTCTTATCAAATTCTTTCATGCAAATTCACTCATCCATTTAGGCACAACCTACTCTCAGCAACACTTGATTTATTCATATATTTTTGATTTGCAGGATAACATCTTGCCCCAAATAAGATTGCTGACCTTGTACTATTCTATAAAACATTATCTTGAACAAACAACCTTGGCATACAAAAAAAGAAATAATGAATGAAAGATCTTTGCAATGATGCTCCTAAATTAAAGGAAAAAAAAACCTCATAACCGAAGCTTGGCATGTGAAGTTGCTTCCATTAACGGTCATAAAAGCATTTTTGACAATGATTGGGTTTGCCAAGTGTTTTCTCATAACCCAAGCTTGGCATGTGAGCAACACTTGATTTAATCCGCACTTTGATATTTTATTATCTTATAATCAATATTGTGATGTGGTATCTCTATTATTAAACTTACATCATATTCATTGGTGAACCTTGTAAGTTAGATATACTGCCAGTGCATAGAGATAAGACAACAAATACTTCATAATTATATTTAGGATTAGTCCTCAGATGATGTAATCAGATATAACTCTTTTGATTCCAATCAATCCAGCTTAAGTGTTGGGTTGATGACGGGTCAAGGTGGGTTATCTCCTCACTGATGTCCCGGGTTGTCCGTCTGCGGTCCGCCCAGGGCATCACAATATTTAATTTTATCATATGAGGATGAATATGATTTTATTTATTAATATGTTGTAACACAATATATTTGGACATTTTATTTATTTAAATCGGGGACAAATAATTTCTTTTATTTTATGAGGATGAATTTTTAAGTAATTTATGTCTATATTTGTAAATGCATCTATATTTCTGATCTTATAGATCTTTTGCCCCTTGTACTACTTAATAGGGGTTAAGATATGCTAATCCAATATTAAGTACTATAGTGACGCTCAATGTTGGATCATGACACCCCGTCATTACAGAGGGACAAAAATGAGAATTAATATTAAAACATAAGGTAACAATGTATCAAAGGTCAAACATTTCAAAATTTTCTTAGCAAAATTCTCATATAGTACCATTTATTGATAGCTAAAGAAATATGAACCAATCAATTATCATGCACTACAATCTGTGCAAATGTGTGACAATATAAAACATAGAGTGCAATAGTCATCAAACCTAGTTTAAGTGGATGAAGAATCAAATTAAAGTACAATTGTGCTTTAATTGTCATATGGACAGATCATATCAAAACAATCTTCAACACAAACAAACTCCAACCACCTTGTCGATATCCAACTTTTTATATCTTGTAAAAGTCATTCATTGACATGAAAAAAATGTTTTAAATTTGAAGCATTATTATTGATATCATATATATATATATATATATATATATATATATATATATATATATATATATATATATATATATATATATATATATATATGCTGAAAAATACTTTGAGAGATATTTTTAAGTTAGCCAATCTTCACACTAGGAATTTGACCTACCTTTTGGACTCGGAACTAACACATATTTAGGTTTGGAATTAATCAGTATTCGGACTTAGAACTAACAATTAAGCTAAATTTAATATAATATTATCAGTGGCATAATTCTTTTTCGGTAATATATAAGGGTTTTATGAGAAACTTAAAAAAAAAAAGGCAAACTTTAAAATAAGGATATATATATATATATATATATATATATATATATATATATATATATATATATATATTATTGAGCATTTTTGGATTTACGATATTTTTAATAGGTGTTATAAATACATGTTTCACCAATAGATGTAAAGCAACAAGTATAAGTTATAGCATTTTCTTATAAATTGGGATAATAATATTTATTTTACAATACATCTTTAGTTAATAATATTATAAATTATTTTGTTCTATTATTTTAAGTTATTATAGTTTATTTTGTGATAAACATATTTATTGAGATACTCTCAAAATATTATTAAATTTATATAGTATTGATATTAAATTTATAAATTATAATATTTTGAAAAAGTAAATAATTAATAATAAATATTATTTATTTCAAAATTAAGCAATAATTAATGCATTTTAGTTGCAAAGAAAAAGTTTCCTGTTTTTCTACTGTTTCTTGCGATTAGCTTAATATATTTTAGGAAACAAAATCGTAATATATTTTAGGAAATACAATTTTAGGATAAGAAAAAAAAAGATATATTTGTATTATTTTAGGAAATCTTAGCGCTATAAGAGGGGAAAACGCGAAGAACAGAGCAACGGAAAAAGGGGGAAAACGCGAAGAAGAGGAAAACACTAAGAAAGAACTTTCCCTTTATCCCAGCCAGCCGATTCCGAAGATGTGCGAGTTTGCTTGATTCCGAAGATGTGCGAGTTTGCTTGATTCCGAAGATGCCAGACCATCGTCTAAGAGTTCGGATATTTCCTCCTGCCATGAACCAGTTTCGCTTTCATCCCATCGCACCTTTTCTTCATTGCGCACTCTTCGGTGAAGGTATGCTTTTTGTTTTCTTCTTCTTCGCATCTTCCTTAGGTTTCGTCCTTTTTGTTCTGCTTTTTATATTTCTGTTGAACCTTTTTTCAAGTTTAAAGGATCAAACTTGGTATAAGACTTATGCTAGATGATTATTTTCAAGTTTAAAGGATCAAACTTCTGGATGATCTAATTAATACTTATTAAAGAAATCTTGCTATTCTAAATGAGATTAATTTATAGAAGATCAAAACCTACCCAGGCTTAATACTATAAGCCTCACCATGTATTTAACTCTCGGCAATCTAAATAGATGTAAAAATATCGAACTTTCTGATTAATAAAAGCCCCATCAAATTCATATGATTTATAATCCAAAACCTGGTAGAAGACTTATGCTCTTAAGTTTAACTGAGACTCTAAATGCACTTTCTAGTTTTGTCATGCCCTAATAGTTTAGCGGTCATGTCTAAAACTTTTGAACGCTCTACTCTACTATGCTAAATCGATTAGCCTTTTGTTAGTCAATGGGCCAATGCTGAACTTAAGGATTGAGTCTTTAACACATTCTACTCAGCTTGACTGAGATATCTAAGATGAGATAACCTATGATTGATCTCAAGAAAAACTGATTCACACATCAACTTGCTAAGGCCACCAAATCTAAAATCTAACATTATACACCCTTTAATAGAGATTCTTTATACAATTAGAAATGACAATTAACTTGGGGGCTTGCTCCTATAACAAACTCTCAGCCCTAAATCTAAATATTCTTGATTTATCTATCATGGGAAAATTTGATTATACATTTCAAAGCTGGTCTTACAAAAAGTCTACTCTTAAAATCCAATTAAAAATTATATCAATGATTTAATAAGATTAGCAAGAAAGTGTTTTCTTCAATTTCCTCCATTTCCAACCTCTCACACCTTAGCTTTTAGGATTGTCGAAAAACAAGGGAGGGTTGGAACGGGGTAGCCGTATGGCTGGCCGAGGTGGCAACGACAAGAGGCTGGCTGGCAGCGGCTACTGAGTGGCTTGGCGGTTTGATAGCTGGCCGTCGGAGACTTCCGGGGGCTGCCGGGAGCTGCCGGAGAGGGTGCTGGCTTGTTGAAAGGGACTGCCGGGCTCCCGGAAGGAGGTTGGAGCAGCTGAGAGGAGCTGGCCGGCTGCTGGAAGAGCTGGAGCGGTTGCTGGAAGGAGGGAGGCGGTCTGCCGGAGGCTGCTGCTGGCTGGGAAGGAGGAAGGGTTGGCTGGCGCTGCTTGTGAGGAGGAGAGGGGGAGGGGAGGGCCTCTATTTATAGAGGAGATGGGTTGGGGGGGGGGGGGGGGGGGGGGTCGGCTGAGGGAGAGGGAGCTGGTCGGCCAATTTGGCCGACCGTTCCTGCGCCAAATAGCGCAGGAAGTTCTCTGGTGCGGAAGCTTTCGCGCGAGGGAGGGTCGCGATCGGGAAAAAAACAGGGGAGGGGAAGGGAAGAAGGAAAAAAAAAAAGAAAAATAAATAAATAAAATTACTTGATGTTAAATTAATCGCATCTTTCTGCCGTTCGGCGTCCAAATACAACGAAACTTGGCTCTGAGGTGTGTTACGGCATGGCGAACACCCTCATGCCGAAAATTTTCAATTCGGGCAAATATTTTATTTTTAATTAATTTCTGAAGTAAGCGGGATTTAGTACATTTAATGATTCTATTAGAGAATACATTTAATTTCTGAAGTAAGTTGAATTAATCTTCATTTCATCATCATTAACCTCGCTTCGCTCTCTCGTCCATTCCCCAGCCGCTAAACCTAAATCCCGCTTCGCTTCTCTCGTCGCTTCCATCGTTCGTTCCACATCGCTTGTTCCCCATCGACCACTTCTCTCGTCCGCTTCCATCGAGAGCCGTTATTCCGTCAGCCCCTCTATCTTTTCGGAAGGGAAGCGTGACGAACGTCCTAAATCTCGCTTCCCCCGCTCGCCCGCTTCGTGCTAGGGCTATGCCGCGGTCCCTCCATCTTCTCGAAAGTGTGACAGACGTGCCATGGTTTTTGCACTTCTACGACGCATCATAGTGCTGACGAACCCTTTCTGCCATCCGACCGCTCAATCTGGTAGACTTGCAAATTGCATCCCCAACTTCATCTACCCAAAATTAAAGCTAGGTGAAATTTTTTCTAATAGCGATGGTTGGAATGAGGATTTGCTTAACAACATTCTCCCAAGGGATTGTTTTAACCAAATCAACATTCTTAAACCTAAATTGGCTCATACAAAGAAAGCAAACTCAGATTTTTGTACAACAGGTAAAATAGATTTTTCTAAACTTTGGAATGTTTGTAGAATTTCAGCTCCTCCAGCTTTGGATTTGGCATAAATGTATCCCCTCAATTATTAATATCTTCCTTTGGAAAATTTCAACAATTACATTAGTGTGGAAGAAAATATGAAAAACATGGGCTGTTATTCCTTAGCTTATAAATGTCAATGTTGCCACAATTTTGAAAGTATTGAGCATATTTTTTTTGAAAGCAAGCAAAGCTGCTTGGTTTGGAATTTGATCATTGCTGAAACTGGTATAAAATATTTCAAATCAATTGCTGAGATAATTTATGATGGTCCTGTGAGAAACTCAAAAAAGCTTCACATTGGTAAACTTTTTATTTTGATGGCTTTCAATGAAAATTATTTTATTTGGGGAAGTATTAATGTTTTGGACATTAAAAATAAAATTAAAATGTTCCAAATTTAAAAATCTGCTTTATCAATTTTGAGTTACTACCTTGATTTTATGTTGAGCTGGTTGTCTTAGCATTTAAAAAAATATTTTATCTCTAGAATAGATTTTATGATGTCTCTTTCAATGAGGATTTTTGTAGTTGGGAGGTTGAAAGATGTTTGTTTGGGAAGCTGGTAGCTGATTATCGTGTTCTTGCTTGTTTATTATTTAGTTGTCTTTATTTGCAACTTTTGATTGCCTTTTGTTTTGGTCTGATGGTTTGCGGTTCTTAGCATTGGCTGGTTGGGAGTTTATCTCTTTTTAAATTGGATTAGATGGCTGGGAGTTTGATGGTCTGCGGGGAGGACTATTTGTTTGCGTTATTGATGGGGACCATCTTCGACGCGGGTCCCGCCGCCGAGCCCGCCCGGACCCATTCCGGTCTTGATATTTCTGTTTTATTTTTATGCATTTATTTTCGTCCGTTTCAATTTTATTTTCGCATTTATTTTTATCTGTTTCATATATTGATCGGAGGGACAAATATTAGCCCTTCGATCGTTTATTAAAAATACTCTAAGGTCTAGATTGCTTTGATGATATTATAAATACCCAAGATTTGTATGTTAATTTCAGTTTTGATAAATAGAAATTATGAGTTTTCTCCAAACAGCGTGAATGGCTCTTGTTTCCCCCGGGAAACCCTAGTTTCCAAATTCTCTCTCTCCAAACCCTAGCAGCCACCTTCCGAACCCCTCCCCTTGCTGCCTTTGGACTTCTCCCTGCAGGACAGCCGCTGCCACCACCCCAGCCGCCGCCGCTGCCCGATCGCCGCTGTCCAGCCGCCGCTGCCGCTGCCCAGCCGCTACTGTCAGCCGCCGTCGCCGTCCAGCCGCCGCCGCCGTTGCCCAGCCGCTGCTGCCAGCCGCCGCCGCTGCCCCTGCTGCCAGCCGCCGCCGCTGCCCCTGCTGCCGCTGCCGCTGCCGGCCACCACTTGCCGCTGCTGCCCTGGCTGCCGTGCAAGCCGCAGCTGCTGTCGTTGCCCCTGCCGCCGCCGCCGCCGCTGCCCTAGCCACCGCTGTCCAGCTGCCTCCATTACCCAGCCGTCGTTGCCCTAGCCGCTGCAAGAAATCTACTCGGATCCCCCTTCTCGCTCCTGGTTTAAACCGGCGTGTGTTCGTTCTTCCCATACCCTAAACTGAATTTATTCAATTAATTTCTTGTGCAATTTTCGGGTAGAAATTATTTGTAGGAGCGCAAATCTAGATCCAGTCGCTGCGAGTGGTTTCAGAACGGAAACGCCTCTGAACACACCCGCATGGCAAGTACAACTCGAAGTGCGAGTTACCTTTCCAGACCGGAGCCTTTCCTTTGATCCGGAACCGGTGCCGACCGCTTTTCATGTTCGTGGCTCAGGACACCCCATTGCCAACGAAAGTTATTTTCAAATTACTGTGAAATCTTTCGCAGGTAAATGCTGAAGCTTAATTGATCTAAAGCTGCTGCGCGAAAAATGTTTAAATTTCCAAATACATCTTAAAGAAAAACATCTGCATTCACAAGCATTCACAAACCCTATGATTGCATTAAACTCCGGCAACACCAAACCCTCGTGTTGCCCTGCATCAGTTATGTTTGGTTTTTGTTGTTTCAACCTGTGCAGCTGGTAGTGTATCGGCTATGTCTTCAAAACTCAGTTGGAGGTTTTTAAAAGTCTGTTTCACCTGTGCAGCTGGAATGTATCTCCTTGATCTGGTTTTTAGATGTGCTTGGAGATTTTGTTTTTGCATCTGGGAGGTTGCCAATTTTTGAATCCGTGGGTTTTACTGCCGTTTTCAGGTGATATTTTGAGTGGAGTGTTTTGTTTTATGCGGCATGGTGTCTTCATTTTGCTGATGGTGTTTCAGTTGGTGTGTATTTGTGTGCTGATTTTGGTTGCTAGTGGAAGTTTTGTTCTGCAGTTTGGGAGGCCGATTTATTCAGGAGAGGCTCTGTTTTTTCCCTGGCTACTATTTTTCCGCTTGGATTTGTGGTCTTTGAAGCTGATGGGCTGATGTTTATTTGTTCTTTCCATGTTTCATTTTAATGAGAGGTAAGGTTTTGTTCGGATTATTGGGAAATTTCAAGGGCAAGTGCTGCTCTCTGTACCTCAAATGCTGCTAATGTTTCGTATTATAAGCGATACCATAGCGCTCTTGTTGAGAGATATCTGCCGCGAAGGCATGATTTTTTCAACAACGTTTATCTTTATAATGTTTTTGGTGCTATGCATGTAAAATTCCCTAATCTTATCTTTAGAAATATTTGCAATTATTATCAAGATTTTTGTGGTATGCACGCACATTTCTCTTATTTAGTTTTGTTATTATCTTGTTAATTCTTCTCATTTAAATTTTTTTTTTGGGCGGATACATTTCTCCTTAGAACTTTATTCTCTCTTGGCAGTTTATCTCACTTTTTTTGTGGTACAAATTAAATATTATTTGAATAAAAACTTTCATCTAAATTAGAATTTTCAAAAACTTGCAAAGATGCTGAAGCATAGCCGGTTGATAATTTTGGAATATCGTTGTGAATATTGTTGATTTGGTGTTTAATAAGTTTGGAATGTTTTCATTTTTCCATCTCTCAATATGGCAGAATGGCTTGAATTTTTTCAAGCAATTGATGCTGCTCTATTTTTCCTGTTCAAGTTTTATTTGATGTTTTGCAAAAAGATTAGAGAATATTATCTTTGAATGCAGAAAAATGAATATGTTGCAACTTAGAACCAAGCATCACTTTGTATTATAATACTACTGAATATGTTTTGAAGGTGATTTGATGGACAGTAGATGGAGATGCCAGCTCTTTTTCCTTTTCCAATCTTTGTGAAGGAATGAGAATAATAATAATGATGACGATGATTTGGTACTATATAGATGGCATGATATCTTCAAGCAACCGATGCTTACCATTTTGTTTTTATAGAAAGAAAATGTTATACTAAATACGTGAAGAAAAATATATTGTCTGAATTAATATATTTACTTCTTAAGTAATAATTTTTTTTTTATCATAACATTAAAAGACAACTAAAAATAACAGCGCCATTATTCGGCAGCAACGATTAATTCTAATCTTGGGGTGTAAGCAGCTTCACTGCTCCATTGAGATTCCAATTCCTCATTTTCCCTGCAAAGAAAACAAAAAGTATGTATTGAAGCAAAAATTTACCAAGCATGTGATATCATGAAGTCTTGCAGTAGAAAGTATGAACAACAGCTCTAGACTATAACACTAAACTTAATCATATTACTCTCCCACAAAACTTCTTTTTTTTTGTAAAAAGTGACAAACATCATGGGCTTATAAATTTATCTGAAGTATCATCAAAATGGCAATAAAATCATGTGCAATTACATACATAACACTGAATGTTCATATTTGTAGAATGAAGACTCTTTTGAAAGTGTAGATAGTTGTTCCTTGTTGGTTTGCAGCCATCATATATTAATTAAGGGAATTTAACATGGTAATTAAAAGCTGATGTCTGTAATTTCAAATTAAAAAAAACAGAGCGAGCTCATTCTTAATATCACATGAACTTTATTTGCAGAATTGGAAAATAGATTCTTTTAACAATCACATTTAAACAAATCTAATAGAATGCATGTGCCAAATAAGTGAATACAAACACAATTTTATCATGCTCTTCAAGATGATAGTGATATATCATAAAAAAGCACTTACATGATGCAATCGTGTTTAAGATTACCTTAAACAAGCACTTACTTGAACAAGGTCATTTTCTTCTCTTATTTTCTGAACATTTCAACAATAACAAAAGAGAAAGTCTACTTATACACCTAATATAAATAAAAAGCATTAAAATATCTTGGAGATTCAAAGTCATTTTATACTAGTCCATAATTAATATCACCCCTCCTATTTGAGGAGCAAATTTCAAGACAGTACATGCTAAATACACGTGGTGCATTTGCCGATCATTCCAGTTTAAGGGGCTTGTTTGTTGTCATATGCTGTGTGTGTGGCGACAAGAAGAAATAACTGTTATCCCAAAACAATTTATTATGGCAAGCTGGAGGAAAGACTTCAAACGTTTGCATTCAGCCATACTATCGATCACCACCCCGTCTTATGAAAATGACAATGAGTACTGGGGCCAAGCATATGAGTGCACTTCTAATACAATTGAGACTGACTCAATGAATGAAGAAACTAAGGCATATACACTCATGACACTACAAGTGGCTCAACAGAAGGTTCATGTATCTTGCTCTTGCACACAATCAAGCGCAATCAAAGATCCAATTCGTGCACAACCGAATGGGAGACTGCCAAAAAATAGAATGTTGAGCCATCTTTACAAACAAAAAAGAAAAGGTAATAATGACAAATCTTAAGATTGTTTCTATTTTGAAGTCCTGTATTGGGATTGTTTCTATGATATTTAGTATGTTCTTCTTACAGGCTAGAAGTTTGGGGCTGAGAACACATATTCAAATAGAGGCTGGGAAGATCTTATTTTATCTTTTCCCTACATTTGTTGTCTTTTATTGCTGTCCCTATTGAGATGAATGATGTTATTGATGTTGTACCAATGGTTACCAATGTTGGCCCTATTGAAATGAATGATGTCTTTTATATTGTCCCTATTATAAATGATGCTGCTCCTATAGATATGCATAATGTTCTTAAATCTGATGATGTGTTTATCATAGCTGTTTTTGCTAATGCTGCCGTCAATGTTGTCCCTATGGTTATAATTGATGTCTCTATTGAGATGAATGCTGCTATTGATGTTGTCCCAATTGTTACCAATGTTGTCCCTATTGAAATGAATGATAGGTACAAATGCTGGCCCCAGGTTTTTTTTTTTAATCTAGTTGGGCACCTTCTCTCCATTGATTTCTCATATTTCAGCTTTAAATGCTTTGGGGAGCTGTTAGGCTGTCTTCACTAAATCTTGAAATGTGATTGTCTATGGTCTTAAGCAAATTGCTGTTAAATTCAAAATCATGAAAATATACTTTCAAAGAGATATCACTTGATTTTTGTGGAAGAAACACCGTGGGTGCACATTTATTAGATGTGAAAATTTAATTTAAGATTTCAATGGCATCAAGGATGGCTTGATACCCTCAAGCAACCGATGTCACCATTCTATTATTTTTGACATTAGTTTTCTATTTTGATTAGTGAAGCAAATACCTATCTATTTTTCTTATTAAAATGCATGAAAAATTTCTGCTTTATCATACTTCTGATGTTATCATGCTCTTAACTTATGCAGGCTGATTTTATGAATATTCCTTAAGTGAAACTGCCATATCAAAATTGTGATTGGAAACAAAGTGTAGTTTGACATTTGTGGAAATATCACAAGTGCAGATCGACATAAGTTGATTCATTAAGATCAAAAATGTGAACATATCTCATAGTTTTGATCTTATTTACTTGCTAATAGTCAACTTCATCTTAGTAACATATTACTGCTAAGCTATTGTTTTACGCATATAAGCACTTATTTGCATTTATTCAATCAGTTTTAACTTAATTAGTATAATATATTTTTCGATGCTGATGTTTATTTTGAATTTTGAAATATAATTTTTTGCATTTAATCCCTCATCTTTTTTCTACTTCGACCCTCAGGGATTCCCGCATTTTGGTATATCAAAGCAAATTGATAAATCTGAAGGTACAATTAAGTTTGATCTTATAGACAGTGTAATCTTTGTTTTTCTCAATTGCAAGTCTTTTTGCTTATTTTCAAGAGGGCTGTATCTCTGATTTAGGTGTCTATTAAAAAAAAAATTTTATGGTGATGGGATAAATCTGAAGGTACAATTAACTTTGATCTTATAGTAATTTTTTCAAATTCTGAATGAATAGTTGCAATTTAAATTGATAAGAGAATCATTTTCATATTTGGTAATGGGATTATGGTGATGCAAGGTGATCCTTGTAGCACTGTATGAGCAACATGATTATGTGGTTACCTTAGCTTTTGATTGTCTTATTTTGTAGCTGTTTGATTTAAAGGTTTTGTGTTTTTATCTCTTATGGATGCTTGCATTCAGCAGTATACTCCTTACCGAACAGGTTAACAATCTACTTGTTATAACAAAGATGCATAAAAATTATGATTATAACAAAGATGCATATAAACTTTTTTTTTTTTCATTGGCGTACTGCTTCTTATATGAATGAAGCATGAGTGCCATTGGAAGCAATAACATACTGGTTCTCATATCTTGGATTGAGTTTCACTGGTTCTAAAAATTTTCTTGTTGGCACATATGGCTAGCGGATTCTATTCCTCTATTGAACTACAATTTGGATCCACCATCTTGTTTATTGTTACCTTGGAAAACAAAAAAGGCACGTATTATTCAGTGAGTCATTCTGTTAATTTGGCATTTCAATTGTTAATTAACTAGATTTAGTAGTTTGTTAGCTCTGACACTTCTAAGCCTGAAGGTGATTTTTTTTCTTAGGAATTGTCTTCACACGAAGAAGTATTTGCGTATGGAATGATGTATGGTTGTATGCAAATAAAATGTTTGTTGGCAAATTTATTGAATTTTATGACTTTTCTTCTTTTTCTTGTTCACTATCAATCACTTAGCTGAACTAGAAATAGGAACAGATACAGTTTGCCCTTTATATTATTTGATTATTTGCTGTGAAATTGGGCATCCCATCTACTTTTATTTGCATTTTTATTTTTATTTTTTTACCTGTCTGCGGCCAACAAACTCTTCTGCACTTATTACCCATCTAGCGGAACTAGAAATAGGAGTCGTTTCTTTGGTTTTTTTCTGATTTTACCTTAACCATTTTATTGATACAATTTCTTTCAAAAATGCTAAAAGGCCTAATTTTGCAGGTGCTTGCGGCATTGCGCCATTCTATTCAAAGGTCGCCTTATTATCCAGAATCACATTATATACATGGAAAAATCTGTGAATCATTATCAGATTATGAATCTGCAATATCTTCATATCGTAATGCAAGATCTGCACTTAAGATTTCCCCAATTTCTCAAGAAGCTGTTAGAACTTATTTAACTGATATATATGTTAATCTTGCTAGAGCAGTATGGAATCTTATTAAAAAATAATTTCAACTTATTAAAAAAAATCTTATTTTGAACTTGTTTAACATTTTTAACCTTGAAATCTTGTTATCATTGCTGGAATTGATCTACTCAGGCTTCCACCATGGGTATCATCAGTTCATGGCATTGTGAATTATGAGGATGAATATGATTTTGTTTATTGATATGTTGTAACACAGTATATTTGGACATTTTATTTTTCTACCATTTCTTAAGATTAGCTTAATATATTTTAAGAAACAAAATTGTGATATATTTTAGGAAATACAGTTTTAGGTTAAATAAATAAAAAAATATATATTTGTATTATTTTTGGAAATCTTAGCGCTATAAGAGGGGGGAAACACGAAGAACAGAGCAACGGAAAAGGTGAAAAACGCAAAGTAGAGGGAACAGGAACTTTCCCTTTATCCAACCCAGCCGATTCCGAAGATGTGCGAGTTTGCTTGATTCCGAAGATGCCAGACCATCGTCTAAGAGTTCGGATATTTCCTCCTGCCATGAACCAGTTTCGTTTTCATCCCATCGCACCTTTTTATCCCTGTGCACTCTTTGGTGAAGGTATGCTTTTTGTTTTCTTCTTCTTCGCATCTTCCTTAGGTTTCGTCCTTTTTGTTCTGCTTTTTATATTTCTGTTGAACCTTTTTCCAAGTTTATATCGAGCTTTCTGATTGATAAAAGCCCCATCAAATTTATATGATTTATGATCCAAAACCTTGTAGAAGACTTATGCTCTTAAGTTTAACTGAGACTCTGAATGCACTTTGTAGTTTTGTTATGCCCTAATAGTTTAGCGGTCATGTCTAAAACTTTTGAACGTTCTGCTCTACTGTGCTAAATTATTGAATAAAATGATACGATTAGCCTTTTGTTAGTCAATGAGCCAATGCTGAACTTAAGGATTGAGTCTTTAACACATTCTACTCATCTTGACTGAGATATCTAAGATGAGATAACCTATGATTGACCTCAAGAAAAACTTATTCACACATCAACTTGCTAAGGCCACCAAATCTAAAATCTAACATTATACACCCTTTAATAGAGATTCTTTATATAATTAGAAATGACAATTAACTTGGGGGCTTGCTCCTATAACAAATTCTCAGCCCAAAATCTAAATATTCTTGATTTATCTATCATGGGAAAACCTGATTATGCATTTCAAAATTGGTCTGAGAAATTGTTGAGTTTCCTGTACTTTTTAGAGCGATCACTCAGTGCTTGATTTGGAAATTGAAATTTTCTTTTAGAAAACTGTTAGATGATATCATGACTCAACAAGATGTAGCAATCACCTGTATAGACTTAGGATAGGTTGATGTTTAGAATGTGATTCATCATATTCCTAATAAATATTGGCTCCTCATAATAGTTAATAATACTCTTTTGAATCATGAAACATTTATACAACAACAATATCAAGCCTTAATCTCATTAGGTGAGGTTGGCATTCTATACATGAATCCTTTATTTTCATTGTGCATATCAAATAGAAACTGTTCCCTAAGTTCTAAATAAGATCATTTTTAATAGTTTCTTTCCATATCGTTATTGGACTTTCTCTTCCTCTTATTGGAGTGTTGCATGAAATTCATAAATAATTTTCTTATCATGAGTGTTGTATGGTCTATACTTAATCCGCTTGAACCATCTGAGGTGATATTCTCTAATTTATCCACTATTGGAGCAACTCCAACTTTGTTATGATTAAATTTATTCCTCATTTCATCCTTACGAGTATACCCACTCATCCACTGAAGCATCTTCATCTTTATGAATAAATTTATTCCTCATTCTATTTTATCGATAAGTTTATTCCTTGTTGGCCAACATTTAGCTTCATGTAACATTTATGGTCGTATGGCTATTTTGTAACGTTTTCCTTTACTTTTGAGTGTGATTTCTCACACAACTCTAGAAGCGCTCCTCCGTTTTATCCAATCATCTTCAGAAGTGCTCAGTTGTTTCATCCAACTAGCTCGTATCCTATTAGTCACATTGATCTCTATTTTGTGATTAATAATAATTGATCCACCGCACAAACTTATAGCTCTTCTTGATCACATAGCCCTCAATAGTTATGCCATTGAGATTAGGGCTCTAGTACAATTGAACTTACATTCCATATATTTTGTTTTGGAGCTATTAAGAAAAACCCATTTGATTCTATTTTGTGCTCTTACTGAAAACCCCCTTGAAAGCAATTCAAATATCTTTAATCTTGCTTAATGATGCCGAACAAAATTTAGATCATTAGACTAGCTCTATTTGGCAGTCTATTTTATTCAGTGGTTATTATTTTATTCTTGTATTTATGAAACTATTTGGAGCAAATTGTATGAAGTTGGATAATTTAGAGAATTATTTTGAACAATGGAAATAAAGAATTCTTTTGGTATAATGGTAAATTCTAAAGATTTGATGCTGAATATTTGTGGCATTTATTTTCTTATCTTTTTTTTTGTAGATTAATCCACGATTTGAGTTGAAGATTGGCATGCAAGATTTGATGCAACGATTTAAGAGATTGAAGTAGATCTAGGTAAATTAATAAATGTAATGGAACGACCTAAATTTTGCATATATGTGTTTGGAAGTAAGTGTACGTGGTTCAAAGTAATATGGGATGATGAGATCCGAGATTTCTTGTCCTCTGAGAACGGTGTTGTGATTTGTTACTAGAGTATATCCAATTTCAATATTGCTTAATTAATGATTTGTTGGGTTTTGTGTTGACAGATTATAAATCCTAAATTTCTTTAGTTTTGAATCAATTTTGGTAAAATTGGGGATAATTGATGTTAAACATGCATTTCTTCATGGATTTATGCATAGTTACTTTTCTTCTCAAATTTATGTCAAGTTGAATTAATCTTCATTTAATTATCAAGAGATTTAGTATTCTTTAATAGAATCATTAAATGTACTAAATCTTATCTAGTGCTCTTAGATGAACACTTTAATGTTCAAACTCAGCACATATATAATCATGTGATTTTCTAGTGAGTAAAATCATCTCTTTTGTCTAAGTGATAAAAATTGATAATTTTAGTTAAGGATCACATGATCTTGTTTCCACATATGGCTCACACGCGTTTACTCTTAATTTAGCTAAGGAATTGTACTGTTAATCTAAATGAGCTTATGTCACATCATTCATAGATTGACGCACTCGAATTCTTCGCGTAAATTAAGGGTGAACTAGGGAGCTTTGTATGTGATTCTCGACTAAGACGCATCAAGTGCTCTGTTTCACCCAACAAGTTTGTATCATATTAGTCACATTGCTATCTATTTTATGATTATTTTGAATAATTGAATCAAGGTTCGAACCTGTCACTCTTCTTGATCACATAGCCCTCAATAGTTATGTCATTGAGATTAGTGCTCTAGTACCGTTGAACTTACATTCCATATATTTTATTTTGGATCTATTAAGAAAAAACCTTTTGATTCTTAAGTAGTCTTCCATAACTCAAGTTTTGCTTTTACTCCATACATAATCTTATCTTAAATAATATGCCTCACATGCTGCTTGCCACGTCATTCCCTCTCTATAATCGTTCGCTAGTCCATTCCCGCTTCGCTTCTCTCGTCGATTCATCCGGCCATTCGCTAAACTTAAATCTCGCTTTGCTGTCTCGTCCATTCCCTAGTCGCTAAACCTAAATCCCGCTTCGCTTCTCTCGTCGCTTCCCTCGTTCGTTCTACATCGCTTGTTCCCCATCGATCGCTTCTCTCGTCCGCTTCCATGGAGAGCCATTACTCCGTCAGCCCCTCTATCTTTTCTGAAGGAAAGCGTGACGAACGTCCTAAATCTCGCTTCCCCCGCTCGCCCGCTTCGTACTAGGGTTATGCCGTGGTCCCTCCATCTTCTCGAAAGTGTGATGGACGTGCCATGGTTTTTGCACTTCAACGACGCATCATAGTGCTGACGAACCCCTTGTGCCATCCGACCGCTCAATCTGGTAGACTTGCAAATTGCATCCCCAACTTCATCTATCCAAAATTAAAGCTAGGTGAAATTTTTTCTAATAGCGATGGTTGGAATGAGGATTTGCTTAACCACATTCTCCCAAGGGATTGTTTTAACCAAATCAACATTCTTAAACCTAAATTGGCTCATACAAAGAAAGCAAACTCAAATTTTTGTAGAGCAGGTAAAATAGATTTTTCTAAACTTTGGAATGTTTGTAGAATTTCAGCTCCTCCAACTTTGGATTTGGCATAAATGTATCCCCTCAATTATTAGTATCTTCCTTTGGAAATTTTCAAACAATTACATTAGTGTGGAAGAAAATATGAAAAACATGGGCTGTTATTCCTTAGCTTATAAATGTCAATCTTGCCACAACTTTGAAAGTATTGAGCATATTTTTTTTGAAAGGAAGCAAATCTGCTTGGTTTGGAATTTGATTGGTGCTGAAACTGGTATTAAACATTTCAAATCAATTGCTGAGATAATTCATGATGGCTCTTTGAGAAACTCAAAAAAGCTTCACATTGGTAAATATTTTATTGCTTTTACTCTTTGGCATATCTAGGATAGCAGAAATAAAGTTAAATATTCAAGCAAGCCCCTTTTGGCCAATAATATAATTACTGCCATTCATTTTGATATCAATCTTATTTTGATGGCTTTCAATGAAAATTGTTTTATTTGGGGAAGTATTAATGTTTTGGACATTAAAAATAAAATTAAAATGTTTCAAATTTAAAAATCTGCTTTATCAATTTTGAGTTACTACCTTGATTCTATGTTGAGCTGGTTGTCTTAGCATTTAAAAAAATATTTAATCTCTAGAATAGATTTTATGATGTCTCTTTCTATGAGGATTTTTGTAGTTGGGAGGTTGAAAGATGTTTGTTTGGGAAGCTGGTTGCTGATTATCGGGTTCTTGCTTGTTTATTATTTAGTTGTCTTTATTTGCAATCTTTGATTGCCTTTTGTTTTGGTCTGATGGTTTGTGGTTCTTAGCATTGGCTGTTTGGGAGTTTATCTCTTTTTAAATTGGATTAGATGGTTGGGAGTTTGATGGTCTGCGGGGAGGACTATTTGTTTTACGAAGCATGTATGTATTGATGCAATAATTTTACCAAGCATGTGATATCATAAAGTCTTGCAGTAGAAAGTATGAACACCAGCTCTGGAGTATAACACTAAACTTAATCATATTACTCTCCCACAAAACTTTTTTTTTTTTGTAAAAAGTGACAAACATCATGGGCTTATAAATTTCTCTGAAGTATCATCAAAATGGCAATAAAATTACGTGCAATTACATACATAACACTGAATGTTCATATTTGTAGAATGAAGGCTCTTTTGAAACTGTAGATAGCTGTTCCTTGTTAGTTTGCAGGCATCAAAAGAGAGCTACCGAGATTCTTTAAAAGCTGTTGTCTAAGCTCCATTGCATTCTTCTTTAAGGCTTTCCAATATTTCTGCAAAATGTAATTTAATATAGTACAGCCATCATATATTAATTAAGGAAATTTAACATGGTAATTAAAAGCTGATGTCTGTAATTTCAAATTAAAAAAAACAGAGCAAGCTCGTTCTTAATATCACATGCACTTTATTTATAGAATTGGAGAATGGATTCTTTTGACAATCACATTTAAATAAATCTAATAGAATGCATGTGCCAAATAAGTGAATACGAACAGGATTTTATCATGCTCTTCAAGATGATAGTGATATATCATAAAAAAGCACTTACATGATGCAATCGTGTTTAAGATTACCTTAAACAAGCACTTATTTGAACAAGGTCCTTTTCTTCTCTTATTTTCTGAACATTTCAACAATAACAATAGAGAAAGTCTACATATACACCTAATATAAATAAAAAGCATTAAAGTATCTTGGAGATTCCAAGTCAGTTCATACTAGTCCATAATTAATATCACCCCTCCTATTTGAGGAGCAAATCTCAAGATAGTGCACGCTAAATATTTTTTACAAATTCCAGAAAGAGGTTAAAAAATTTATGCATTGTATGTGTTCATTGACGGAGGTCAACGGATCTATCAAAACTTATGATGTTAAAGAGCCCAATGGATTGCATCGGCACGAATATTGTCTTATATATAATTCGATGATGGATACATGTGGTGCATTTGCCGATCATTCCAGTTTAAGGGGCTTGTTTGTTGTCATATGCTGTGTGTATGGCGACAAGAAGAAATAACTATTATCCCAAAATAATTCATTAAGGCAAGCTGGAGGAAAGACTTCAAACATTTGCATCCAGTCATATTATTGATCACCGCCCCTTTTTATGAAAATGACAATGAGTACTGGTGCCAAGCATATGAGTGCACTTCTAATACAATTGAGATTGACTCAATGAATGAAGAAACTAAGGCATACATACTCATGACACTACAAGAGATTCAGCCGAAGGTTCATGAATATTGCTCTCGCACACAATCAAGCGCAATCAAAGATCGAATTCGTGCACACCCAAAGGGGAGACCGCCAAGAAATAGAATATCGAGCCATGCTGACAAACGAAAAAGAAAAGGTAATAATGACAAATCTTAAGATTGTTTCTATTTTGAAGTCCTGTATTGAGATTGTTTCTATGAAATTTAGTATGTTCTTCTTACAGGCTAGAAGTTTGGGGCTGAGAACATATTCAAATAGAGGCTGGGGAGATCTTATTTTATCTTTACCCTACATTTGTTATCTTTTATTATTGTCCCTATTGAGATGAATGGTTGATGTTGTAGCAATGGTTACTAATGTTGGCCCTATTGAAATGAATGATCTCTTTTATATTGTCCCTATTATAAATGATGCTGCTCCTATGGATATGCATAATGTTCTTAAATCTGATGATGTGTTTATCATAGCTGTTTCTGCTAATGCTGCCATCAATGTTGTCCCTATGGTTATAATTGATGTCTCTATTGAGATGAATGCTGCTATTGATGTTGTCCCAATGGTTACAAATGTTGTCCCTGTTGAAATGAATGATGGGTACAAATGCTGACCCCAGGTTTTTTTTTTAATCTAGTTGGGCACCTTCTCTCTATTGATTTCTCATATTTCAGCTTTAAATACTTTGGGTGGCTCTTAGATTGTCTTCACTAAATCTTGAAATGTGATTGTCTATGGTCTTAAGCAAACAGATGTTAAATTCAAAATCATGAAAATATGCTTTCAAAGAGATATCACTTGATTTTTGTGGAAGAAACACCGTGGGTGCACATTTATTAGATGTGAAAATTTAATTTAAGATTTCAATGGCATCAAGGATGGCTTGATACCCTCAAGCAACCGATGTCACCATTTCATTATTTTTGTCTTAAGTTTTCTATTTTGATTAGTGAATCAAATGCCTATCTATTTTAATTAAAATGCATGAAAAATTTCTGCTTTATCATACTTCTGATGTTATCATGCTCTTAACTTATGCAAGCTGATTTTATGAATATTCGTTAAGTGAAACTGCCATATCAAAATTGTGATTGGAAACAAAGTGTAGATTGACATTTGTGGAAATATCAGAACTTTGATCTTATAGTAATTTTTTCAAATTCTGAATGAGTAGTTGCAATTTAAATTGATAAGAGAATCATTTTCATATTTGGTAATGGGATTATGGTGATGCAAGGTGATCCTTGTAGCACTATACGAGCAACATGATTATGTGGTTACCTTAGCTTTTGATTGTCTTATTTTGTAGCTGTTTGATTTAAAGGTTTTGTGTTTTTATCTCTTATGGATGCTCGCATTCAGCAGTATACTCCTTATCGAACAGGTTAATAATCTACTTGTTGTAACAAAGATGCATAAAAATTATGATTATAACAAAGATGCATATAAACTTTTTTTTTTCATTGGCATACTGCTTCTTATATGAATGAAGCATGAGTGCCATTGGAAGCAATGACATACTGGTTCTCATATCTTGGATTGAGTTTCACTGGTTCTAAAAATTTTCTTGTTGGCACATATGGTTAGCAGATTCTATTCCTCTATTGAACTACAATTTGGATCCACCATCTTGTTTATTGTTACCTTGGAAAACAAAAAAGGCAAGTATTATTCAGTGAGTCATTCTGTTGATTTGGCATTTCAATTGTTTTATTCATATATCTAAACTAACTAGATTTAGTAGTTTTTTAGCTCTGTCCCTTCGAAGCCTGAAGGTGATTTTTTTTCTTAGGAATTGTCTTGACACTAAGAAGTATTTGCGTATGGAATGATGTATAGTTGTATGCAAATAAAATGTTTTGTTGGCAAATTTATTGAATTTTATGACTTTTCTTCTTTTTCTTATTCACTATCAATCACTTAGCTGAACTAGAAATAGGAACAGATACACTTTGCCCTTTATATCATTTGATTATTTGCCGTGAAATTGGGCATCCCATCTACTTGCATTTGCATTTTATTTATTATTTTTTTACCTTGTCTGCGGCCAACAAACTCTTCCGCACTTACCCATCTAGCGGAACTAGAAATAGGAGTCGTTTCTTTGATTTTTTTCTGATTTTACCTTAACCATTTTATTGATACAATTTCTTTCAAAAATGCTAAAAGGCCTAATTTTGCAGGTGCTTGCGGCATTGCGCCATTCTATTCAACGATCGCCTTATTATCCTGAATCACATTATATACATGGAATAATCTGTGAATCATTATCAGATTATGAATATGCAATATCTTCATATCGTAATGCAAGATCTGCACTTAAGATTTCCCCAATCTCTCAAGAAGCTGTTAGAATTTATTTAACTGATATATCTGTTAATCTTGCAAGAGCAGTATGGAATCTTATTAAAAAATAATTTCAACTTATTAAAAAAAATCTTATTTTGAACTTGTGTTACATTTTTAACCTTGAAATCTTGTTATCATTGCTGGAATTGATCTACTCAGGCTTCCACCATGGTATCATCAGTTCATGGCATTGTGAATTATGTGGTTACCTTAGCTTTTGATTGTCTTGTTTGTAGCTATTTGATTTAAAGGTTTTGTGTTTTTATTTCTCAGGGATGCTTGAAGTCAGCAGTATACTCCTTATCGAACAGGTTAACACTCTACTTGTATGCTATGATTTTGCAATATCAACTTGCTGGTGACGGAAGATTGTGTTGATGCAGGTTCTGTTGAGTTGGTCAACAAGTTTATCTAATGAGTTTAGCGTCACAGTATGACTTAATATCAAGGTATTTAAACACTAGTAAATTCGGGTTCTCTTCTTTGCAAGTTTGACTGCGCTTCTGCTGTTTTCTTCCTTCGCACGGCCAAATTTCATCCAGTTGACATTGTTTGTTCTAATAATGTAGATTTTGTAATTGTTATTGGTTATAGCTCTTTGTGTGATGTTTGTATCCACACTGAGGCATTATTAGTTAAATAACATTTGTTATAGATAGTTAAAGTTAAATTTAAAGCTAAATTTTTTCTTGAGAATTTGTCTTGTTTGTGCTAATTTTTTTTTTCAGAATGTATCTTGGGTTTTACAATCTAATCTTCTTTTGCTTCTGCTAAATGAATATTTTTTATTTGCTGAAGTGAAGCTCTGCTAAAAGTGCTTGTATGGCCTTGCAAATTTTAGCGGTCTGCATTAGTTCCTGCATGAGCAGCCCCTGATGATAGACAAATTCTCCCAATATTTTGTATTCAATGCCAAAATTTGGTGATGCAGGGGGTCGTATCCTGATCTTCTCGTATACCATACAAGCGCTCTACCATTTGAGCTACATCACATTCAATCCATAAATAAGCTCATCTCTTATCAAATTCTTTCGTGCAAATCCACTCATCCATTTAGGCACAACCTACTCTCAGCAACACTTGATTTATTCATATATTTTTGATTTGCAGGATAACATCTTGCCCCAAATAAGATTGCTGACCTTATACTGTTCTATAAAACATTATCTTGAATAAACAACCTTGGCATACAAAAAAAGAAATAATGAATGAAAGATCTTTGCAATGGTGCTCCTAAGTTAAAGGAAAAAAAATCTCATAACCGAAGCTTGGCATGTGAAGTTGCTTCCATTAACGGTCATAAAAGCATTTTTGACAATGATTGGGTTTGCCAAGTGTTTTCTTTTAGGAAAAAACAAATTGGTTCTTAGTTTTAGAGTTAATTTGCTTGTGCGTGAAGAAAACAGGAAAATGGCTATTAATTCTGCTCATTTTTAAGGCAAAAATAAATCAAAATTGGGTAACAACTTAGGTTATTACAAAATTAGATAGTAATTGATATCACTTGTATTTAGTAGAGTCTCTAGCTTACTATTGAACTTTGTGCTTTGCATTCATTGTATTTTGAGCCCTTTTACATTAAACATGTCATATAAGATATTTTGATGCATGAAATGAAAATATAGAAAATTAAGATAACACTTGCATTGGGTTCATGTTCTAGACCGAAGATTGTGTATAGACATGCAGTAAGAAGAAATAAGGATTACCTGACACGTACACTTTGAGGAGAGTTGTGTTTAGGTTTGGGAACCCACCTTAGTCTTGCAAACGTGCTCAACTCCTCAGCTATTTTTGGATGTGTTCATAGGAGTAAAGTAAAATAACTAAAAATTATTGCATATGTATTTTTTGCCTCTTTAGTACAGTACAGTTTCTTATCTTAATTTTGAGAAGCTAAGTGATATTATATGATACAATTCAGTTCAGTTATAATTCTGTGGCTTGTTTAGCTAATTTCTTCTGATATGGCATCTTGTACATAATTTGTTCTGTTTTATATTACTTTTAATACAGTTCAACTTTAGTATAGTACTTACTTGCTTATATATATTCTAGGATGCTATTTGTTGATCATTAACATGTTATGATAAATCTTTCTTTTCAGTATTTAATTTATTTTACATATATATTGCCTAACCTTATTGCAGCTTTGGGTTGACGTATGTTGTTTTACCTCACTGCTTGTTTAAATTATAAATGCATTATTTATAGATTTTCCTATTCTTTCTTAGCTTGTAGCACCCATTTGTTTGCTTTAGTTGTTTAAGTAAATGGTGATATCTAAAAAGAATATGAATTAATCAGCCTAAAATATACTTAGACAATATGTCTAATCAAATTTTCTTTTCTTTTGGCTGGGGCCTTGTCATTATGAAACTGACAATGACAAATTTTGGGTTGTTTGAAGTGATTGAGCCAGCAGTGGAGCTAGATCAAGAGGAGGAGCATCCTGCTATTAAAGATTAGTGTTCATTTCCTTTTCTGTTTAAAATTATTAAATGTTGTAATAATACATGTACCATGTGTATTTTCTTTTTCACTGCATTATTTTATTTTGAGCTGCATATTTCTTATTTTCTGCATTATGATATAATTGATGTAAAATCGTTCTTTCCTTGTTTCCGTACTCTGATTGATATGTATGTATTTAGTGAATGATTCCACTATTTTTTTAAGTGCATATCTCTTTCTTATTAGTGGATTGTGGATTATACCATAATCTAGTGATAAGTGAGGGGTTTGCCAAATGACAACCACCTCTTAATCATACTTGGTTTAGGGGCAAGCCGCCAAAGAGTCTAAGTTTAATTTGATTGAAATAATAATTTTCTAAAGTCCAAAGATTGATATTTTCAATTAAATAGCAAGTTAATATAATAATATTATATAATTATTTCTTATGATTTAAAAAACCCAATGACATGTTATTCATTAAATTTGGAATCTTATATGCTCAAATATCTGCTAATTACCTTTAATGGTAATCAAAAAAATCATCAGTAAAATTATGAATCATAAGTATAATTTAATATCATAATATTGATATACTCATTTTTTGATCATTTTTAATATATAATGTTTATATATTTATATTTATATTTATCATTTTATTTCATCAATTTAATTGGAATTCTAAATTGTAAGTGTAAGTATAACCTACCTATAACTTATCTTACGAAGGCTCTAAGTTATTTATTTGCTAAACAATATAATTTCTAACCAATTAATTAGTCTATTCCTACTAATTTGTATTATCCTACATGTTCTAATATCCATACTATGTCCTACAAGAGGATAGGCCCTATACTAATTTGATATAGGATTATCTTACTTAAATTTTTGATTTAGATATTTTCCTACCCATAATCTAATTTAATTTATTAGCATTAGCACAATATAGATTAAACTAATTCTTAAAATATCTAGGGAGTCAAAGGGGGTCTAATTGAGTATAAGTCTAATTTGATTGAAATAATAATTTTATAAAGTCCAAAGATTGATATTTTAAATTAAATAGCAAGTCAATATAATAATATTATATAATTATTTCTTATGAGTAAAGAATCCAATGATATATTATTCATTAAATTTTTTATAGGCTCAAATATGTGCTAATTACCTTTAATGGTAATTAGAAAAATCATCAGTAAAATTATGAATCATAAGTATAATTTAATATTATAATATTATTTTTCTCATTTTTTTATTATTTTTATATGTAATGTTAATATATTTGTATTTATATTTTTCATTTTATTTCATCAATTTAATTGGAATTAAATTTTTTTAAATTTCTGAATGAATTACTTTAAAGGGGATATTTTGTTTTAAATAAAAACCACTAGTTAATGGACTGGTCGGGCCTCGGGGCCCGACGGGCTAACGAATATTCACATAATATTCCGTTGCACATTGTCGTGCGAGCCGCGAGCCGGCCCGCCTGACATTATACTTCCCCGATGACGGAAGGATCACGCCACTTGAGAAAATAGGGTTTCAAATAAACCATAAAATTTTGAAGTACAATCAACTAAATTCCAAGTTTAAGATGCCAAAATGATCCACTGAATGAGAGCTATAATTTGGATGTAAAAGCCTTAAATAATCTAAGCTAAATCACTTAACCTAATTTCCATTTTCTAAGAAAATAGAGTTTACTTTGGAGGGACATTACTCCCTCCACAGCGGGCCATTTGGCTTGAGCATGGTATCGTCTTGTTCCTTGGGTCAAGGCTAACCCACGAAATCCTTAATTGTTGTCGGGGAGCAACATAGTAGCCTTGATCTCGTTTGAGTCCAGGTACCATACTTTACTGTACATATTGAGGCTATTGAACCTCAATCGGGCTCACTCAAGCACGATTGAGCTCATCAATCACTAATAGGTCCTATGGAATAAAGAACGATGCAACCGAATTGAAAAGAACTCAAAAGACTATGGATTGGGTGTACCTCAGGTTCGATAGTTATCCAATAATTTTTAAAAAATATAAAATTTTTATATTTTAAAAATATTTGAGAAATATTTCAAAAATTATAATCAAAATAGGATAGTAAAAAAACACCAACACATTACCAATTTTAATGATTAATATCTAATACATCACAAGCATCATTACCCATATTAGCTAACATATTCACAATGCTCCTAAAAAACGAATATTATAAGAGATTATTACTACAATTACACATTAATATACATCAAAATATATTGGTTAAATATATTTTTTATGAGCTTATATATAAAAATTAAAAAAAAAATTATATTAATCATAAATATTTTTTAATATATATTCTTATATAACATAATATTTTTCATTATAAAATTATAATAAGAGTTCAACCATACAGCAACTTCAAAAGAATTCCTAAATATTTTTTTTTAAATATTAAATTTATTTTATATATAAATTCTATAAAAATATAATATTTTAAATCAAAAGTAAATTGTTAACCAAATAACATCTTTCTTATAGTATATAGCAGGCATTAGGGTTCTCATCGCTGAAGAACTGTGGCGCGTGCGGTGCCTGCGGTGCGTGAACCGTATTGATGGAGCAAGCACAGCCACAGGGCATCGGGGTTGCTGACGCGTCATCTATCTTCCCGCCATCATCTCTCTTAGCTGCCTCTTGCTTATCATCTCTCTTACAGCCATCATCTCTCTTAGCTGCCTCTTGCTTATCATCTCTCTTCCCGCCATTTCCATTGCCCTTCGTTTTTTCGCTCTTCTCCTTGCTGTCATCTTCAATTTTCTTCTGATTCACGATTTCTGCTTCTTTTCTCAGCTTCTCCTTCAGCAGCGCTTGCAGAGTCGTTGCATCAATGACTCCCTTCACGGTTACCAGATCTTTCTCATAATCTATTGAGACGCTTTCGACCCCTGAGTCATTACCGGCCGACAATATCAAAACAGGGGCTTAATTGGAAATTCCTGATCAAACTCCGCTAATTTTACCTTTGACTTTTTGGATGATCTTTTTCATCTTCTTGATGCAGCCGTCGCAACGACAATGCGGCGGAATCTTGAGAACTACTGATGTCACTAACGGCTGAAGCAGATGTCATGCACAAAAGAAATGTTAAAATAGTTGTCAATCAAATGTTTGTTGATTCTTCGATTCATTTGTCTCAATAACAAGTGTTGTTGTTGATTAATGTTGAAAATCCCTTATTCATTGCCACTAATTATTTGGGGTCTTGTTTAGCTTGTTTGATAATACGAGGTATAAAGGCCAAAACCATTGCCGGTTCACTGAATTTGGAGCTGCAAACTTTTGATTTTGCGTTTTCTGTTTATTTTGTAGTGATCATAGGATGCATGTTCTTAGGTTGAGGCAAGGTTGGAGATAATAGATTTTTGCCTTTTTTGTGGATGTTGTTGGTATATCTGGAGGTATTTCATTAGCAGAATTGATTTGGTTTTTGGTTGGGGGAATTTGCGAATCACAAGTGTGTTGTGAGGGTACACTAGGTGAGCTTACAGTTGCTTGCCACGGTGTGATAATTGTTGAAATAATAATTTTGCAGAAGAAGAATTTGTTAAGTCATCAAAAATGAAAACGAACATTCTTGATGTTGAGGTATCAAAACAAAGATATACATGATTAAGTTCACTACAACCAATGAAGCTGCATGGGGTTGAGCTTGGTGCAAGTTTTTTTAAAGCATAAGCTTAAACCATGGATACCAAAAACATCCAAAAATGCGAAGGAATGCATAATGAATAGTCTTTTGAAATAATATTTTATAGGGCAATATATTTTGTAGAGAAATTGATGATGGTAGACGATCAATGAGATAAATAATGGTTTTAAACGCATGCAACTAAAAATTGTTGGGTATTTTCATGTACTAGTAGAGTTCTACCAGTTTCAGTTATATGCATACTGGTGTTTTTTGTTTGGCCTTATGATTTTGTGCATGAGTGTGTGGAGCAGGAAAATAGTGTTAAATTCTAAAGTGAGTAAGTGATTTTGCTAAAGCTATATACTGTCATCCACCATCAAATTGAAAAGCAACAGTTTTTTAGGATAAGGCATTTTCAGTCACGCTTTTAAAAGACAAACAAATTGAAACTGTTTTAGATTAGTGACACAGGATAAAACCATGAAATTTTTGAAAAACATATGCAAAACTATATAAAACTGATGTTCATCAAGTGATGTAATCAGAAATTTATTGTATATTTTTCAGGATGAAAGTAGTGGTTGTTTTGTGTTGCTTGCTAGTTTGCATGCTTTGCATAAGATGTGTTGGAAGTAATGTGAGCTGTGGGAGTGAATCTTGTAACCCATTCTTTGATGCCAATTGCTAGATAATAGTTTGTTGCTAAATGCTGTAGGAAAAGTTGATTAATGTTATTCATTTCTGAGATAATTGTTCGGTAGTGCTCTAGATATCTCTTATGATATAGTATTGAGAATAAAACTCAATTAATACATCATTATCAATAGTAAAGCGAGTCACGCATATTAGATTCCTTGTAATCTTTGGCACATGTAGTAGATTATGTATATGGTAGGGTTGATTTGAATAAGTTATAATTGCATCATCTGAGTTATCAATATTAACAATAGATCCTTTTGCTGTTTAAGCTTTTATATATGTGGTGCGTTGATGTGCAAGTTTTCAAGTTGAGGAGTACTATAATGTGTCACTTATGAATCTAAAATACATGAATCATGTGAAGCTATGGCAGCAAACAAACTTGACTGATTTTGCAGTTGTTTATGAGTAGAATATAGATTGAAATTTTGACTATGAAAATAATATGTTGCCAAATGAAATTGACAGATTACAGTTGGCGAGCCTCTTCCTGGCCTACTGTCGTGGCTGCAAAAAGAATGCCCATGTCCTATGTGCGCGATGTAGTATGAGTTGAAGAATCTAAAATTGTAGATGTAGCATATTGCATAAGATTATTGTGTTTGGCATGATGATATAAGCTCTTGGACCTATTTATATTGTTGATTCAATGAAAATATTATCATGATGAAGTAATATACCTATAAATCCATCTAAGGGGATAAGATCCAGTCGAGCAGCAGTAAGGGCTGCAGCAAAGAGACGATATTTTAGCCCCAATCCGGTTATAATATTGAGGGCCAGCTGTTATTTTGAAACTGGAGAACCAACGATCAAAAGTTGATATAACAGTTTTTTCCCATGCAGGATGAAATAAGCATATGCTGTGATCTCTTCTTAATACGTCTTAGTTGAAGCTCGAGTTGTTGCAATTGCATTTGAGTGCTGATTTCATAAATGGTGACAAGTGATTTCCACATTGCGAATGATCTATCAGTCCCAAGAACATATGCAAATGTTTGTTTGATCAATGTAGATATTATCTAGAGCTCAAAATCAACTAATGTTGTTTGAACAAAGATGTACAACTAGGGTTGGGTTGGCAAAGTTATTATGGGGTGGGGAAATGCTGCCATCAATGAATCCTATTTGTCCATGAGCCTTAAATATGGGAAGAGACTGAGACATTCAAATGTAATAATTTTTTTATTAAGCTTAATTGAAAGAAGATTAAAATTAATTGTAATGTGTTGTGAATCTAAGTTTAAGTGCATTGTAAGGGTGTTTGAAGTAGTAGAACTGGAAGGGATTCATATTAGCTCATTTTCTTTAATGAATCCAATCTCCTGAAAAAAAAAATTGTATCTGAAAAAAAATAGATCAATCTATTATATTTATTATATCTGAGAGAAAGTTTGAATTCTATAAGTTGGATGAAAAAAAATAATGAAAAAATTATTAGATTTTCAAATAATTTAATGAAATTGATGACTATAATTTGTATTTAAAATATATAGAGCATAACGATAAACTAGTAAATTCATATATAAGTAAAATAAATAATATTTTTATTATTAATATTCTCTTGATTAAGTTTAAATAATAATTCAAATTCTTTCGTACAAAAATGTTGTCTAATTTATTTTTTTTTAAAAAAAAAAAAGTTAATTATTACCTCCTGTGGTTTTTTGTCTTCAATTTTGTTCTGTTCTTTGCCCTTATCCGGCTTTTCAGCGCTAGCTTGTTTATTTCCCGTGTCTTTAGAGATCTCCTCCTTTTTAATGGAGACAGCAGGGAAGACGAGCTCAACATTCTTATGTGTTTTGCTCTCCACGTGACTTCGAAGCTCGAGAGGATCCACCTTCCCAATTACAGTCAGCTTGTTTCCAAAAATGTCCGATGCCACAGCCTCAACGCCTGCAATCGAGATCAATACACACTATCGTGAAATAAAGAGAACGAAAAAGGTAAATCTTCCTTCGAATACCTTTGAAACCTTTGGCGGAATGGCGGATTTTCTGGGCACAATCATCACAGTGAATCTCAATCTTCAGAACGATGGCAATGGCTCCTTCCTCCTTTCCGCATACCACGTTTTTCCCTCCATCCGCGTTCTTATCCTTCGCTCTGCCTTTCACTTCCTACATTTAATTGAAGAAGCGGCAAATTTGTATTGTGGTCAGCTCGATTTGAAGGAAATCTCGATCATTAGAATCACTTTCTAATACATACATTTCCCATCGCTTCTCTCCTCCTCTCTTTTGATCGGTTATGTTATTTCCTCGTCGGTTTAGATTTTGGGAAGAGAGATAAATAGGTGGTTGAAAGAATAAGAAGGGCATGCCATGGATGAAGGGGAAGCAATGCACTACAAATTCGCAAAATGGGAGGCGGGTGAAAACCACAAAATTCTCATATTCATAATAACTATAACAACTCTGTTATAATTACATTATATATGTATATATAACTAAATATTAAAAAAAAATTAATATATTATATAAATTACCTATAAAAGGTTTTGACTTTTTTTGATGTCTATTATTTCGAAGTTCCTGTCTTTGTTCATTTTGAGGCAAGGAAGGATCATTGAGACCATTTCATATGGTATGGAATGCTCATTCCTCAGATTCTACAAGTCAGAATCCTCATATAGATAGGTATGGGTCTCAATTGGCTTATAAAGCACTAAAACCAGCCTTTTTTTGTTTTATGCTTTGTATTGCTCTTGATTTTTTGTTTTTGTTTTTGTTATGTGGTGTTGGATCAATTTTTGCTAGGAGCAGCATGCGAATTCTTTTCAGTTATTTAAGCACAATGAAAATAAATAACATTGAACTCATATTTAAATATTCAATTTATATGTGAGTTCCTATACAACAATATCATATAAATATATATATATATATATATATACACATATGCACATATTCAAGCACACACACAAACACACAATAATAATAATATTATTAGTAGTAGTACCAAGCTTGCTTTGGTTCTACCACCTTAGTGTTTTCTTCCACGTACCAAATCCTTCTGTACTTCTTGGCTTGACACAAGAAAAGTTTCGGGGAACTAATCAAAAAGCTAAGCGGCGAGCTCTTCCTCGGGCGCCCGCTCCTCTTCGAAAGTTAGCTTCTTGAATAGCTTTAGATCTGACTTTTTATGTTCGCATGCCAAGGGCTCCAACCAAAAAAAATATATATATATATTGTGATAGAAATTTGTACAAGTTTATTTTAGGCTTTATAATATTTATTTCTTAAATTTAGAGATATCACATCTATGCACTTAAAAAAAAAGGTGATACAGGGCTAAGCAAATAAGGAGGTTAAGTTATAACTAAGCAAACTGAGGTAAACTAAAGTACGTACCTCATTGACCACAAGTTACAGAAAAGGTTAGGCATAATAATATAATAAACTAAAATAAAAGTTGATATGAATATGACCAAAAACATGCTGAACTAGGTTGTATTGTAAGTATCGATGCAAGCATGCTAGCAAATGATAATAAGCATACTACAAGTAAGACTGCTGAAAATAAAGACAAAATAAAATTGAATAAATGATTGAAAGTATTGAAAGTAATATTGCATTGAATATCTAGCTATGAAAGTTAGAATTGATTTGATATAATTGACTAGCTAATGATAGCTAGAACTGAATTGAAATAAGAAGTAATAATTATGCAATTATATATTTTATCTTGTTTTGTTTAGCTCTGCGGGCATGTACAAAAGTGACTGAGGAATCGAGCACGTTTGCAAGATTAAGTGTGGGTTCTCCGAACTTACATAACTCTTCCCAATAAGTACGCGTAAGCATTCTTATTTCTCCTTACAACTTGCCTATTGGTCGTAATGGGTACCCACGAAATCCTCCATCCTAAATGAACTCATATGCTGAATATGTTCCTAATTTATGAAATTTTTATTTCCATGCACAAATCAAAGCAAAATGATAATACTATGATAACCCAAACTCTATTAAGACAATTAAGACCAAAACCTAACACAATTAAGCCAAAATCAAGATTTCGGACTAGTACAAAATTAGGTTGAACCAAATATATCATCAGAAAGATTATATTTTTGTGATTGTAATACCTAGGTTTGGGAACAATCTGGTTAATCGATACTACTGAATTAATTTTTAAAAATTTAAATACACAAAATAAGGAAAATAAAATATAAGTTCAAATCTAAAATTTTAATATAATTGAGTTCAAAATAATAAAAAAATGATACACAAAAAATTTCGCCAAAATTGAAGCCCTAGATTGCTAATAATTAATCTTTTAAGTTTTATATTTTCAAAAATTAAAATAAAACAAAATATAGTTTCAAATTAAAAAAATTTTGACCGGGACATTTGTCTCATCAAGACAAATCTCCCAGTCAAGTTTCTTCAAATTTAAAAATCATGCGGCGAAAAAATGCAATTAAATCATATTTTTCTATTTAAACCATATTTTTTCTCTCCTCTTCAAGTTTCTTCAAATTTAGAAATCATACGGTAAAAAAATGCAACTCACCCGAGAGGGCACACAACGTACCCTAGGGATGTGCAAGGGGGTCGGTGTGGCGTCCCTCCCCCACCGTGGTCTTGGTAACACGTATGTTAACATGATTACGGTAGAGTGGTCACCCTGGCAAATCTCCCATTTATAGCTAGATTAGGTTTTCACTATAATATACTGATGACCGAGGGATATGCCACATAACTGAACTGAATTTTCACTAAATGTACATACAAGAAATTCAGAGTGCGAAAGCAAGCAAGTTTAACATTTATTTAACTATAATACAGAAAAAAACATAATCCAACTCAGAATAAAAAAACAGTAAAAATACATCAAAATCCTGTATTATAATAACATTTGAATTAAAGATTGATTGAATGAAAAACAATCAACCTCATAGAAATAAAATCAAATACTATCTAAGGATCCACAACAATAGGAATGTTCTCCTCCTGGTTCAGCTCCTCACCTGGTGTAATTTGATATTGTCGGTTTCACAATGCTATGGCCCCAACCAAAAAAGGAAAAATATAGTTAGACAATTGTTTAAGTATATTTTATGATATTTTAGTGAATTTCTTATTCTTTAAGATATCACATTTAGACTTCAACAACAACAACAAGCAAATAGGAGCAATAGGCTACAAAGGGAATTGAAAAAACTATAAACAATACATTTATAATTTAAACAAGAGAAGTATGCAGGAAACATACCTCAAATTAAAAGCTCTAACAAGATTAGGCAATATATACATATAAAATCATAATAATTGTAACTACTGAAAGAAAAGTACATCATAACATACTTTTGATCATCAAATTTAATGCAAATTTAATAAAAAGTAAATTGAACTGTGATACATATAAATAAATTTAGTTATCTAATCAATTAAGACCAGCATCCTAACATGCATATAAATAAATATTGTATAAAAGCTGAATTACAGTAAAGTAAATAGAAAACAAAATTTTATTTATCATACTTCTTAATTCTAATCTTGCATATAAATATTTCAAGTTATCATGCTTTTTAATTCTAATATGTACACTTTAATACTAGCTGAGAGCTAAAAAAAAAAAAATTAAATAAAATTAAATCAAAATTTAATTTAATAAATTAAATTATTCAAAAATTCTTATCTTACATATAAATATTCTAAGTTGTAACAAAATATAAGTAAATACAATATATATATATATATATATATATATATATATATATATGCGTCAACGCATTTTATAATCAAAGTTACATAAGTAATGTATAATGCTTTAGACAAAGACATAACTTTAAATAAGCAGAATTCGGTCAATTTCTTTGTTTAAATTGAGCTCTAGCAGATATTAACGAGTCATGCTGGGAATGAATCGAGATCGCATCAAATAATCCTCAACATAATTTGACTCAACACAAATTCAAATCAAGTAATTTTGAGCTAATCTTGAAATGAAATAGATTAGCCCAAGATTGGATCACAAGTAGTCCTACCTCTTCATATGTATAATATCAAACTTTCATTCACATCACCTAAGTCATTCGTAGCATTGCATCGCAAGAATATTATCTATTATCCTTTTTAATGCTTATTTTAAGAATATAATTATATTTAAAAGCACATAATTTTCTTATACCATACATGACAATCTTATCAATATGATATTTCTATAGTAATATAAATGAAAAATAATATTTATAATGTGTACTTCTTATCCAAATCATTTTGACTATTACAAGTGAATGATAATGTTTTTGATATTGTTCTTGCAGACGATATTGGATGCAAATTGCGACAAGCAATTTCAAAATTTGCAGAGTTTACTATTTCATGCAAGATCTATCAAACTAAATCCAAAGAATTAAGATTAATGCGAGATGGTGATATTAGAGGCACTGATGGAAGATCGACTGAAGAGGAAGGTCAGTTAGGGAGGAGCATCAGATCTCCACGGATCGGAGCTCAATAGGTAAATGACAGGTCGATGGTTTGGATATGTCGATCAAGCCGATCGGCAACTCCCAGAAGAGTGCAGAGGCGCCGGTGATATGCAGGATGAGATGCATCGACCATTGAGGGGGAAATTGGTGCCTACAGGGAAGAGGAGGATTCGTTGGTCTTTGAAGATAGAAGAGGGATTAGCCTCAACTGTGGAGGATGTGATCAAGCTCTCGGCTCTCGGCCGCGAGGGAAGGAACGATCGACTAGAGGAGAAGAGTGATCGCCAAGTGGAGAAGAGTGATCACCAAGTGGAGAAGAGTGGCTGCTGCTTGCGATTTTTAGGTTAGTCAAATGAAGAGTAATCAGCCATTTCATTTTAGGTTATGGCTGTTTAGATAGTCGTTTAAAATCAATCCTTAATCCAAAATAGCCATTGGATTTAAATCAAATGGTTGAAATTTATTGAGCCATGATCTGTAGCCATTTAGACTTCAACAATTACAAAGTTAGTATCCAAATGAGCGTCTCGTCGAGACGAACACACACATCTAAAAATTATTGAATTTGGACCGAGTATTTTATTTTATAATAATTTTTAAGTGAAAAACTTTGAAAATTCACTACGATCAATACAGAGCTCGAAAATTAGTGAAACTTTAGTATCCTCATTTGATGCTTGACCTAAAAATACAAAATTTTTTAAATTATTATTTATATTTTATTTGTTATCAATTTCCAAAGTTTAAACTTCATGAATTAATTAAGGACGACTCAAAATCCCAATTGCGCTCAAACTTTCACAGTAAGATTCCCTCAATACATTTTATTTGAAGATATTTTATTTAATTTTTGTTCGACTTAAAACAATATCTTGTTTTTCATCTTAATTTAATTTGGTTTAGATTAAAATCAACTTGGTAACAACCTTTGGTTGCTACAATACCTTCCATTAAAATTCATACAAACTTATCATTCATAGAAGAACCTATCGGAATTATAGGTTGAGACAATCATCAACTAAGAAATCAAAACATACTCATTATAAAGATTCAATGGCTGAATTATAGTGCCAAAGAAACCACTTGAGAAAGAAAAGATAAAATGCAGAAAAAGTGTCATAAAATATTTAAGAACTCGGGTAAATTTGATCTCCCTATTTTCTTTTAAATTTTAATATATAATGTGATGTCAAGAACGACATCATTTTTAAGTAGAAGAGTTTGTAATGATCTAAGTCATTACTATAATAATTATGACTAAATCCGACTCAAAAATCAGGATCCTGAGTTACTTCAAAATTAGGGCAAATTAAAAATATTATTAGATATAGTATATTTTTATGATTGTAATGTCAAAATTTGGGATCAATTTGGATAACAGATTTTCCTAAATTAATTTTTGAATTATTTGAATTCAGTAAATTGGGAAAATTAAATACAAGTTTAAATTCTGTGATTTTAGTGCCGTTGGATTAAAAATATTATAAAAATACTACACACAAAGTTTTGTTGAATTTTGAGTTCCATATTTATCATAATTAATTTTTGAAGTTTTATCTTCAGAAATTAATATAAAGTAAAATATTGCTTCAAATATAGAAATTTTGGTGCGAGTGTGTTCGTCTCATTAAAATACATATTTGTGTCAAATATTATTATTTTTTTTGGAAATATTGGAGGAGAGAGAAAGAAGAGAGAGAAATAGGAGAAGGATTGAGAAGACAAAATTTCTCATGTTAGAATAATAGATGAGAGAGAAAGAGGAGAGAGAAAATAAAAAATGGAGAACTGAAGCCAAATTTTTCATGTTGGAATAATGGAGGAGAGAGAAAATTTAAAAAATTCATATAAATACCCCTCCCCTTCTCGCTTATTCTCCCATTCTCCCCACTCCCATCTCCTCCCCCACTCCTCTTCTCCCCTCCATTTCGCCCTCTTCTTTCTCATCCATTATCGGATTCTCTTGTCAACCTCCAGTAAGCCTTATTAATACTATGATAAAGTAAGAAATGAGAAAGAGAATAAAATTTTTCTATTCTCTTAATTTCTTATTCTTTTTTAATAATAATAATAATAATAATAATATTATTATTATTATTATATATATATATATATTTATTTTTTTTTTTAATTTATGCAATTTTTATTTCAATTATTTTCTGTCTTTATATATATATATATATATATATATACATATATATATATATATATACATATATATATTTCATAATTTCTGTAACATCCATTTCAATCATTTTTTCTCTCTCTATATATATTTTATAATTTCTACAACTTTTATTTTACTCATTTTTTTTCTTTTCTATATATATATATATATATTTCTACAACTTTCATTTTAGTCATTTTCTTTATTTTTCTATATACTTAATTATTAATCCTTTATAACTTAATGAAATTGAGACTTATAGAATCTCATAATCCATAAACTTAATCATAATTAAGATATCATATTGGGTTTTTTAACTTTATTTAAGAAACATACAATGATGTTTAAATGCTAGCATAACTTCTCAAAATTACTTAATGTGTATTATTTATAGAACAATATTATGTTATTAACTTAAATTTGAATTTAAAGAATAGATGGCAAAACTGATCAAGTTTATCAAATTTAGAACCTACATGCACTAGGAATTCATAGATGCATTAATTACTAATTTTGGATCTTACATGCTTAACGATGCAACATTAAGATCTACATAAGTTTGGAATTTAATTTAAACTAAATTCCAAAACTTGCTAATTACAGTAAATTGAGGCTTCTTGTGTTATAAGAAATTCAACGACAACTTAATTATCAAAAATAGACATTTACATGCTTTACGAGGCACTATCGACTTAAAATTAGGGTTTGATATATTCTTATTCATCTAAGCCTTCCACTTGTACTAAATTCAAATTGTATGAGTTACAAGGATTCCATAAACATTTTGCTGGGCTAAAATGGAGTTCATCACATTTACAATACAAATCTAAGCTTAACTAGGGTTAAGGCTCAATTTGTAATTTTATAAGGTAGAACTATTCAATTTTACTGTCATTGGATTATTCTCATTATAAGGAGTTTGTAGACACATTATTTACCAATATTAGAATTTAACGAGGATGATATTTTAGGGCAAAAATGTAACTTTCAAACTTACTCGTAAGAAATTAAATTTATTCTACTAAATTGTTCCTATGATTTTTTTGAATATTTTGACATTTAACGTGGCCATATTTTGATTTATATTTTCCAAGATATTTGAATAACTAAATCTAAATTTTTTTATATAATTTTATTATTTAATTAAATTTGGAATATTCCTTCTCGATTGACGGCAGATGGCATACTCCATTTAAATTCCTAATTATGAGGGAATATTTTGCGAATATTCCCTTAACGACTATCTGTAATGCCCCGTCCCGTCGATACACGCAAAACTATATCGTTAGCAGAGGAATATCGCGTTAACTAGAAGTAACAAGGTTCTCCTTCTACTTAATACTTCGAGTTGAGCACCAATAGTTAAACCGAACCATTAATCATAGGAGGTGACTGGAGCTAAGGAATCCCATCATTAATCAAGTTAAGTATTTCATTAACCTGATTAACAATGCAAGTCTGCTAAACTGATGATCACAACACAATATATGTATTATAGTATAACACAGGGAACAAAGTGCAGAAACTAAAATAGTAAGTGAAGGACATGCACCTCAGAAAAGAAGATAGAAAAATATCCATATATGATTACTTCTTACAAACTTTAATAAAACTTTAGAAAATAACTCTCATCTCACTAAAACAAGAGAACACTCAGTGATGAATATTGCCACAACTACTCAGCAACACCGCTCTTCAAGTCCTCTGCAGTCTCTTGCAGCTCCACGAACAAAGGTTCTTCAAAGCAACCTAAATCTGAGATTGTCGGTTTCACAATGCTAGGACCCTAGCAAAAAAAAGAGAAAATCTTACTTAGACAATAAGTCTAAGTACATTTTAGGCTCACTAAAATGCATTTATTTAAATTACATTGATATTTAACTTTAATCAATAAATAAATAGTAAAATCAATTAAAGCAGAAAATAACTACTACAAGTACTAAAAAAGCACTGAAAACAAGTACATGAACTATACCATAATGCAACAACTAAACATATGCAATATGAACTGAACTGAATTGAAATGTACTTTATAGTACAAATGCAAAACCATTGTGCCCAACGCACCCACAACACATGAGTCCAATGCTTTCGAATACGCATATACATATACACATACATACACATATTTATATACATGTGCCCAATGCTCCCAAATACACATATACATATACACATATATACACATATTCATATACATGTGCCCAATGCACTTGAAAGCAAGTGATCAATGCTCCCAGGAAGAAATGAGCCCAATGCTCCTGTAAACAAATGAGCCCAATGCTCCCGAAAAAAAATGGACCCAACTGTAGGGCCTCACCCCGTCGCCGCGAGCAAAAGAGATAATCATAATCAATTTTGGCGGTGAAGCGGTGCGCCACTCGGGAAGGGATATCCCATCTCCTAGAATAGCTGAAACTAACACTGAAAAGAAACCCATCTGAAGGGCTGCTCACTCAACCTCAAAGAGAGTTGAGGGATAATACTTAAAATAAAAATAGTATCCTTATCCTAAATATTAGACCAAAACATACATTGGATTTAAAACGCACATGAAGAATCTAATATATGTATAAGGTATTAGCATTTCTAGTATACTGATCACATCATAATACTAAGTATAAGTAATATATAAATAGAATGTGGAAACTAAAGCAATCATCCAATAACATTCATCATTGAAGCTGAATAAAACATTCATCTTAGAAAAAAAAACAAAAACACATATAGAATTATTATAAATATTTACTAAAATATAGGAAATGAGTCTAAGTACTGAATTGAAATAGTAACTAAGCAAAATAGTAAAACTGGAGAAGAGTCCACTAGTGCTCCGTGAACTCCTCCTAGATCTCTTGAGAGTCCTTTTGATTTGGCTCAATATGCTGCTCAAGATCAAGTAAATTGTCAGATTCCAAAAATACCTCATGTTAGACAATAAGTCTAATACATTGAAATAATCTAAATAGTTCTAATTATTCACTTAACATTTAAAAAAAAATGAAAACAAAATTGTAGAAGTACTGTGCAGGTAACTAAAAGTATAAAACTGTACAAAATTAAAGTAAAGTAAAGTAAGGCTGAACTGTAAACTGAATACTAAAAGTAACCAAAACATGAATGATCTAAAATTGAGTAATAATATGTAAAATTATGCTGCATGTCATTGAAGTCATACTTTTAATTATGCCATAAAACTGAATGCCACTGATATGCCACTGAAGTATCACTGAACTTCCATAGATATATAGTCTACTATATACATACATCCTGTTAGGAAATATAATTTATTGTGATGCTTGAACATTCTAAATTTCCCCTGTTAATATATGCAACTTCCAAAATCCATATATATAAGCACTGATACACATACCCATTCTTATGCTTATGCTCATATTTTTAAGACTATATATCTTAAAATCCAAAAATGATTCAGAAAATGATTTAAAATTAGATAATAAATCAAGTACCTCCAATGTGTAAAATCCATCCAAATGGATTCTGACTTCTAATTCTAATTTCAATAACTAACTTTGCTTAGGATTTTACTTAAAATTATTAATTGGAAAGGTTGTATACACATGGCTGTATGTTTCCAAGAAAGGTGGATTTAATACTTAGCTTGTTTAAAACTACACTTATCGAAGCACACTTCGATAGGAGGCAGAACCTAATCGCAGTTTATATCTCAAGTTAAGCTGTTAAATAACATAATTATAAGCATACTAGTGTTCTACACAAGGTGACTTGAGATACTTAGTTTGTTTAAACTGCACTTATCAAAGCGCATTACGATAGGAGGCAGAATCTAATCGCATTTTATATCTCAAGCTAAGGATCTAGTTCACTAATTATAATACTCTTAGCTTTGGAAGATTTACTATAATGGAACTGTATTAGTTTAATCTCTCAGGATATCACCTAATCATAAGTCCACATTGGAGTGACTCATCAAATCCTGAATATTGCTGAAGTAACTCAGCACCATAGATATAAAGAATCATATCCAACTAATAATTTGGGTTCTAGCAATTTTATTTAGCAACCAAGGATTTACTAAAGCTATGAATACTGACTCTAATTTGGTGAATCCTACACAAGATTCTAAGAGTGTGACCAAGAGGTCACTCAATATAGGTTACTACCACATAGGAGGAATCTCATTATAAGGACTTTAGGTGATCCTACCACAAGGGTTTAAGATCAATCTTCTAAGGCTAAGAAGAATCATCTAAGTTCCTACCTTAAGATGTAATAATAAGTTTTTCCTACCTCAATGTATTAACAATTGTTAAGACTATTAATATTATTATAAAAAAACTTAATGTAAGATCATCAAGACCTTACATATCTAACATTTATTGTAAAATTCTTAAGTTTTATTCATTAAGCTTATTTTGATCAAATCAGATGGGTAAACCCATCTGATCAATACCTATACTACAATCATGCAGTATAATCAAGAGTATTATTAAGATTTGATCTTGTGATAAATCAACTTAGTTTTATGATTAATTTTATGCTAAGAGTCTTATATAAGAGAAAATCAAAGATCTAAAGTTCAAGTACAGATACTTAATCATACAAGTTCTTTAATTATCTTAGCACTTCTAATTTAATGAATTAAAATAAATGTCAAATCATATGCATTATTAGAATCATATCAATTGAGTTATCTTAAAATCAATTTAATTGTCTATGTGCTTAAGGGTTTAGATCTTAATCAAACAGTTTAGGGTTTAATCCCTAATCTTACCCAATTAAAACAAATTATTGATTTATAGATTAATGGCCAATAAATGCATTATTAGTGTATTATTGATGCCAAATTTTAAGTTTAGATTAAGTATCATTTACTTAATCAAGGTCTTAAGATTCTTATATTCAATTATAATTTAATATCAATTTAAGTAAATTAAGGTGTCCAATCAATGCTAAAGTTCTCTAATATACACCATAATATTATGAAAGCATAGATATATAAAGTGACATAAAATAAAAAGTAATTAAGGCTAACCAAATCCTAAATCAAATCAAAAGGATTAGCACTTGATTACAAATCTAAAGAATTTAAGTTTTATGAATTTTGGTTATTTAGTTCTACTTGGTCATACAAATAATTAAATATTTTAACATTAATATTTGGCACAAAAATATTAGAGTAAATACTTAAGAGATCTTAGCACATGTTATAAAGAATCAATTTTCATATTTGAATTTCACATAAAATTTGATACAATACTTAATTTTACTAAAACCTGATATATTTCGTCCCCACTAGGGTCGTAGGGTCCTTAAAATACAAAAAATGTGTAGTTTCGGCCATTCCAGACAGTTCTGGGCAGTTCCAGACAGTTATGGGCGCTATGGCGCGCAGTGGCACCTTCTGGCTGAAAGCCAGGCACGACGGCGCGCTGCAGCGCTTTCAGGCGCTACGGTGCGCTGCGGTGGATTGCAGCACTGTAGCGGAAAATTTTCCGAAATATGAGTGCTGCGACACGCTATAGTGCTTTCAGGAGTTGCAGCAGAAATCAGCGGTGGCGAGCTGCAGCGCTTTTTGGCGCTACGTCGCGCTACGGCATGACCAACTAGAGAGTTGGGAGCTACGACACTTGATTCATCGAGGTGCGGACGCTACGGCGCGCTGCTACAGATTTCATTTAATTTCATCAAATATGTTTTTATGCGTCATCAAACTATTATGCCACTGCGGCGTGCTGAAGCGCACTACGTGGTGTTGCGGCAGACCCGAATTTGAAACTTTGGGGGCTGGCGCGTGCGGTAGCGCCCAAATGTGATTTCGCTTGTGCAAAAACTGTGACAGGTCTCTTTTCGCACCCAATTACTCTCAATCCAGAGCATTCTACGTGTGGTACCATATATTGATGGAAATGTCATTTCGAGACCTTTCCATTTATACTAAAATCGGCATGAACCGATCATATTAATAATATGAACAATTAAGTTAAAGTTGGTATACAGAAATCAAATAGTTTTGACTGTATTTTAAAAAGAAGAAAATGGAGCTTCGATCGGATTCATTGAGTCCGATTGAGGCTTGATGGTCAACTTAGAATCCATACTAAAGCTATTTGAAATGATATTCACAATATTTTGATAAATTATGAAGAGAGCACAAGAAAGAGTAGGCAAAATGGTACCTTGATTAGGAAGAAGAATATAGCTTTGTTTTCTTCTTTAGGACTTAGAGGAAGGGAGCTTATTGTTCAGCACAAAGCTCAGCAATGGAGGAAGGAGGAGAAGCTTCAGCTTGAGAGTAAAGAAAGAAAGGAGAGGAGGGTTGAGGCTTCTTTTTAAAGGAGAAGGAGGAGTAGGCCTGAGGGGGAAGGGGGAGAGGTTTCCCCCTTTTGTGCCAGAATTTGAGGGAGAGGGGCGTCGAATAGGAGTGGGCAGCCAGAAAATAAAATTAAGAAAATGGATTTTCTTAAATAAATAATTATTTATTTATTTTCTAATTTTTTCAATTTGTTAAAAATTCAGATTTAATAAACGCACTCCGAAAAATCCCAAAAATTCACCCATAACTAATTTGGGGGTGAGGAATTTAACGACGAAGTTGGATTTTGATTCCGACGATTATTTAATTATTGTATTTTTGGGTGCATTTAATTATATTAAATATTCGTGAAAATCTGACGACTTCCAAATCATCCAAAATATCACCCCTAGCTAATTTGGGGGTAAAGATCGCAACAGTGAAGTCAAATTTTAATTTTGAGGTCAATTTAAATATCTCAATTTTATAATTAATTAAATATATTAAAATATTCCAATTATTCGATTGAGCTCCGAATCACTCCAAAATTTTAAGAATTGGTTCTAATGATTGGAAGAACTTAACTGAATGATAATTAAGATATGATTAAGCTAAAATTACTCTAGGTAATAACCTTGGGTTGTTACACCAACACTCCTGAAAATATATGTATGTATATGTATCATGCATATCTGCTTTGTGCACAATGCACCCAAAAACACATGTGAGCATAATGCTCTCGAATTCAATAAAATTATGCTCACTTGGTACAAGATCAACCATGACATACTTATGCATGGTATGATGTCCTAAATATTTTTGAATTTTCTGGCTGAATCACTGAGTATGAACTGAATATTGTACGTAACTAAATGAAAAAATCATGGGAAAATAATCTCTTTTTAATAGACATTCATGATACTAAGACATCAACAAGCCTTAGCCTAACCATCAGGCTTAACAGATTTGATCAACTATGCAATAATTAATTTAATTAATATATCAATAATTTTGATCTGAATTATATTCAATCAAGAAAACCCAATAAGTCTTCTAATTCATCTTAATGAATTGACAAATTATACAAGCTTAATATCTTAAGCTTATATTATAACTAATTTATTGAGAAATCAAACATAAACTAAGTCCTTATTAATCTACTCTTAGAACTATCTTAAGGTTCAAAGGGTAACGACTGATTCAAACTTAAAAACTAATCCACAAATTATTATTCTAAACTAAACAAAGAGCTAATGTTTAAGGATACTAAAAATGCTCAAGGATTCTAAATATAGAATCCAAATAATCAAACTTAAGGTTTAAGGCTAAATCTTCACAATTCTACCTTAAAGGCTAAAGTTAGATAATTATAACCACAAAACTAAATGTAGCGCCCCGCCCCATCGTCGCACACAAAAGAGATAATCAATTGGTGGCGGAGCGGTGCGCTACTCAGGAAGGGATTCAGTATCCCCCAAAATAGATGAGGATAAAACACTGAAGGCTGCTGACTCAACCTCAAGAAGAGTTGAGAGCTAATACTTAAGATAGGAGTAGTATCTTTATCCTAAGTATTAAGCTAATACATGCATTAAATTATGAGTATAAGAAAGAGAAGTCTAATATATGTATAAAAACATCAACATTTCCAGTTTGTTAATCACATCATAATACTAAATATAAGTAATATGAAGATAGAGTGCGGAAGCTAAAGCAAATATCTAAAAACATTCATCACAGAAGTTAAATAAAACATTTATCTAAGAAAAGGAAAGAAAATGCATCCAAAGTTATTACAAATAGTTTACTAAAGTACATAAAAGAGTCTAAATACTGAACTATAAAAAATAACTAGGCAAAATAGTAAAGGCTGGAGAAGAGTCCACTAGTGCTCCATGAACTCTTCATGGATCTCCTGAGTATCCATCGGATCTGGCTCCACTAACTGCTCTGGATCTAGCAAATTATCAGATCTCAAATGTACCACATGTTAGACAATAATTCTAACATATCGAAAGCTATTCTAAATAATTATAATTATCTAGCTTAATATTTAAGTAATTTAAATAAAATTGTAAAAAAACTATAAAATAGCTGAAAATTTGAAAATAGTATAAAGCAGAAGTAAAGTAAAATTGAGCTGTAAACTGAATACTGAGTGTAACTAAAATAGTAAATGATCTGAATCTGAGTAAGTAATGCTGTAAGACTATACTGTACACCACTGAGATTATGCATATGAATATGCCATTGTATTGTATGCCACTAATATGCAGCCAAAAAATCACTGAACTACCATGTATATACAGTCTACTGTCTACATACATCTTGTTAGGAAATACAGTTTACTGTGATGCCTGAACATCATGAATTTTCCATATTAATGTATGCAACATCCCATAATCTATACATAACTACTGTTACACATACTCATGGTTATGTTTATGCTCATATTTCTAAGACTATATATCTTAAATCCAGAAATTCAAAAAATTGCTTTAAAATTGGATTATGAATTTATTGTCTCCATTGTGCATAATCCATCTAAATTTATTTTGACTCCTAGCTTTAGATCATTAGGTGGTTTTACTTAGTATTTCAGCTAGAATCATCAGATGGAAAGGTTGTATACATATAGTGGGTATGTTTTCAAGAAGAGTGAATTTAACACTAAGTTTGTTTTAAACTGTGCTTATCGACGCACACGATGATAGGAGGCAGAACCTGGTCACAATTTATGTTCTCAAACTGAGTTGTTAAATATCCTAACTACAAGAATACTGAGTGTTTTAAGAAGGGTGACTTGAGATACTTAGTTTATCTTAAACTGTGCTTATCAATACGCACGATGATAGGAGGAAAAACTCGGTCACAATTTATCTTCTCAAACCAAGAATTTCATTTCCCTAATCACACCGTAGTACTAATGACCTAAGAAGGGTGACTTAAGATACTTAGTGTGTCTTAAACTATGTTTATCGACACACACGATGATAAGAGGTAGAACCCGATCACAGTTTATCTCCTCAAACTAAAAATTTCATTTCCCTTAATCACAACACTCTTAAGATTTGAAGATTTACTCTAAGATGGACTGCACTTATCCAATCACTTATGATAAGACTGAGACTCTATAATCATACTTAGAGTGATTCAACCAGCACTATAGACATACACTATCATATCCATATAATAATTTGGGTTATAACAATTCTATTTAATAACTAAGAAGTATCAAAACTATGACTCTTTACTCCATTGAAGGAATCTAACACAATGCTCCAAGGATGTGACTAAGAGGTCACTCAATATAGGTTACTACCATATGGGAGAAACTTATTCTACATGCTTTAGGTAATCCTACCACAAGGGTCCAAGACCAAGCATCTAAGTTCCACTTATTCATGCAAGCAATCAAGGACTATAACATTTCCATTTGGCACAAAATATTCAAGAAAATTTTTAGAAATCTTAGAATATGACATTTAGGGTAAAATGATATAATTCACATTTGAAATTCACCTCCAAAATCACACAATGCTTAATTTTACTAAATCCAGATTTGATTTTGATATATTTTGGCCCTATTATAGTTTTAGAGTCATTAAAATGTGAAAAATCACAAATATGGACAATTCCAAACAATTATGGGTGCTACAGTGCATGTAGCATGCTATTGCATCAGTTTTCTTGAGATTCGGGAGCTATAGCGTGCTGCGGCACTTTCAGGCGCTGCGGCAAACTTCGGCGCTATGGCGCGCGGCAGCGCTTTCAGGCACTGCGGCGCGTTGCGGCGCCAGAACTTCCTGAGATCTGAGTGCTATGGCATGTTGCGGTGAAATTCAGTATTGTGGCGTGTTGCATTGCTTTTAGGCGCTGCGACGCACTACGACGCCTAATTTACCGACAGCTAGATGCTGCAGCACGTTATAGCGCTCCCTGGTTGAGAGCCAAGTGCTACGGCACGCTGTAGTACTCTACGATGCTTTACGATGTCGCCTACCTGAGACGCGGATGTTGCGGCGCGCTGGAGGGGTCCTTGGCCGAGAGTCAGGCGCTACGACGCGCTGTAGCCCTTGACGGTGATTTCGCATGTGCAAAAACCGTCATGGGTCTCCTTCTGCACTCAAATACTCTCAAATTGAGCACCTCACTAGTGATGCCATATACCGATGGAAAGGTCTTTTCGAGACCTTTCCATTGATACCAAAATCAACATGAAACAATTATTTTAATAATACAAACAGTAGAGCTAAAGGACTAGGTATATAGAAATCCTACAGTTTTGACTGCATTTTCATGGGGAACTTGAGCTTTGATCGAACTTATTGAGTCCGATTAAGGCTCGACGATCATACATAGACTCCAAACAATAACTAATTGAAATATCATTCATAACATTTTGATAAATTAGATGGAGAGAATAGCACAAGAAAGAGTATAGCAAAATGGTACCTTGGCCTTGGAATGGAAGAAGAGGTCAATCTTTGCTGGCTCCTTGGGAGCTTGAGGGCTTGAAGGCTCCTTCGACAATAAGCACAACAAGTAAAGGGAGGAGGAGAAGCTTGGGAAGTAAAAGGAACTGAGCTTCCATCTTATAGGAGAAGGAGAGCACAGGCAAAGGAGGAAATAAATTGAATGAATAATTTTTAATTGAAATAAATTAAGAAGGAGGAGAGTGGGAGGCGGGTCCCAGCACAGGAAGAAATAAGGAATTAGACAAAGAATTTAAGAAATAAATTAATTTTTAATTTCTAATTAACCCAAATTTCACAATTAAAATTGAATGAATAAACGGGCTCCGAAAAATCCTGAAAATTCACTTTTATATAATTTGTGGGTGAGGAATCCAACGGCGAAGTCGGATTTCAATTTTGATGATTATTTAATTATTATATTTTTTGGGTATTTAAATACATTAAAATATTTGTAAAAATCCAATGACTTCCAAACACGACCAAAACATCACTCATAGCTAATTTGGGGGTGACGAGCACAATGACAAAGTTAGATTTCAATTTTAATGTTAAATTAAATACTCCAATTTTCTAATTTATTAAATATATTAAAATATATCAAATATTCGATTAAGCTCCGAATTGCTTCAAATCATCGAGGATTGATTCTAATGACTAAATAAACTTAATAAAATGATAATTAGGCTGCAATTGAGCTAAGATTTAGCTAAGTAATAACCTAGAATTATTACATTAAGCTTACTAGTAAGCTAACCAAATTAAGTGAATATCATCACTTATTAAGGGAGGTAATTAAGGAAAAGGGTACCAATATTCAACTAAGTTTGAATGTAACCTTAGAGGATTAAAGGTTAACTACTTAGTCATAAAATATGACTTAGAACTTAAGGATTCTAAGGCTAAAGTAAACTACTACTTAGCATATAATATCACACATTAAGCATAATTAAGGATCCTAAAGGTTCTACACTTAAGTGACATTCATCACTTAAAAAAGTTTAGGCTAACTAGTTAAGTCACTATAAGACTTAACTAAAGTTAAAGGATAACTAACACTTCTAATTCAATGAATTAGAATATAGAGGCTTGGCATCAAAGAACTAAGGTTCTTTAACCACTTAAAAACAATAAGAATCTAAGTTAGGGGACTAGCTAATGCATCATTATTAAACTAAGTCTAATAATGAAACCAAGGGTGTGGCTACTATGATCTATACATGAAATTACATTTAAATGTCATATACATTTAAATATGTTTAATCTCACTTAAGGAGGGATTAAAATGAACTAATGATAGAATTAATTCATTATAAGGCTTCTACCACTAAGGAGATATTCATCTCATGTTAAAAGATTCTCGTAAGGCAACAAGGGTAAATACCCAATTTGGATACTTAACCTTAAAAGGCATTAGAAAAACTAAAGCATAAAAAAAGGTTTTAAAGATTACTAAAGATTACCCACACAAGCCATAAATTATGACTTGATTAGGGGAAGAGGTTCACTTAATCCAATTGAATAAGTACTAAAAAGCTTAAGGAAATATTGAGACTGCAACCATAAGTCATAATTCATGACTTATACTAAAAGTTTAAAGCTATAAATTACAGAAATTTAAATCAAATATTAGCAATAAATTTTCCATGTCGTAATGAGCAACTAGAGACTTTAAATAAAATATTTGGGCAAATAAAAGTTGCTATCCAATATACTAATTAGATAAGAGATGAATATCATATTTAAAAATCACCACTATATTTGCACAATGCATGATTTTATTATTAGGGTTATGGAGTCAACAAAATATGAAAAATATGAAGTTTGAGCAAAATTATGCAGTTATGCGCGCTACGACGCATTGTAGCACTTGCGGTGTGTTTCTGTGCTACGACGTGTTACAGCACATTCAGGAAATACGATAGATTTCTGCACTACGGCATGCTGTGACGCCAGATTTCCTGAGATGCAAGCGTTGCGGTACATTGCAGCGCTTTTAGGAGCGACATCGCCATATTTCCTGAGACGCGGGCGCTGCAGCGCGCTACGCACCAAATTTTTCGAGACGCGGGCTCTGCGGTGCGCGCATCATTTTTAAATGCTACGGAGCTAGATTTGTCGAGATGTAAGCTCTGCGGTGCATTATCGCGCTCCCTGGCCGAAAGCTAGGCGCTACGACGCGCTGTAGCGCTCGACGGTCATTTTTCTTGAACAAAAAAATGGATCTTCCTCATTATGCCCAAATACTCTCTATTTAGGACGCTTCAAGTGCGGGCAATATACCGATGGAAAGGTCTTTTGGATACCTTTCCATTTGTACCAAAATCGACATACAAAGATCATTATAATGCTGCAATCAATGATGCTTTAAGTGCCTATGCAGTTTTCTCACTACACAACACATTTCACATGCTCTTTAAAATAGAATATGATCGAGCTATGTTGAGCTCGATCGCTCAAATGCAAGTTCTTGAGAGAAAATTAATTAAGCATAAACCTGAAATGAAGTAGAAATTGGATCACTCAATAGAGGAAAATGAGGGTACAAATGGAGTACTAGGGAAATACCTTGGATTGCAAAAATAAAGATTTCTTCATGGGATCCTTAGTAGCTTGAGATCCTGAGAGCTTGAGAGTTTGTTCAGCAGCTTGAGCAAGCTGAAAAAATGGAGAATGGAGGTTGACGGGGGGCTCTCTTATAGAAAAGGAGGGGGATGACTTTAGCAGGCGAAGTTGAGGTTCTCCATGCTGCGTGTGTAGAGGCCATGCTGCTAATGCAGGTCTTGCATGAGGAAGGAGGCACCGAATGGGAAAACTTGGAGAGGGGAGTGGGTCCCAGTCATATGAGAGATGAAGAAATAAAGAAAAACTTAATTAATAATTTTATAATTTTAATTTAATTAATACATTTTAATAAATCAAATCAGATAGATAAATGAGATCTGAACAAATTCTAAAAATTCACCCATAACTAATTTGGGGGTGAGAAATTCAATGATGAAGTCAGATTTTGATGTTGACAATTATTTAATTATTCTATTTTTCAGGGTATTTTTAAATACATTAAAATATTTGAGAAAAGTTCGGCGACTTCCAAATGCCTCCAAAATATTATCCTTAGCTAAATTGGGGGTGACGAGCACAATGATGAAGTTAGAATTTGATTTCGAGATCAAAATAATTAACCTTTTTTCTTAATTATTTAATTAGCCAAAATTATGGTTTGGTCTAATTGATTCCCAAATCAAATCAAAATTTTGGAGTTCGCTTCTAATGATGATTAAAGACTAATGAAAGTGATATAAGACTAATTAGAGTATGTTTAGCCTAAGTAACAAAATTGGGTTGTTACACTAACGAACATTAACGGTTCAATCGAGCCAATTTGCTACAGTACCATTTATTGTTCATCTTTCTCGCGTAATCACTGAGATGGTTCGCCTATTGCAGCAATTTTTGATATTGTTTGGCCACCTCTGGTGATGTGAGACCCACTGACGAGCTCCCTTTAGCGGCATGTTGATTGACACCAAAAGCCCCTTGATTGGCCGCAGTAAAAAGATATCATAAATTTCTCCGACAATTTACTATTCACGCGAGATCTAATTGACAACAAAATTGACATGATTTGGGGAAAATGATGTTTCGAAAATGTAATTAATCACATAATATCAACTTTTGAATAAAAAATTACAAGAAAATAGGATCGGGTGAGGCAGTATCTCTCATCAAAGTTATGCACATTCTTCAAGTCCCAAAAAATTGAGGGGCAAATCAATCTTCTTGTGCACTCAAAACCTCCTCAATAAACTAAGGGGATAACGAAGAATAATTTTCTCATTCACTCCGCTGAGAATGGGCACATGGTGGAAACATTATGCTGTCAGCACCCTCGTGAACCCGTGTGCGCCTAATGTGTGTAAGACGGGCACGATTGACTGTGATTCTGGCAGTTGGATCTGGGATCAGATCTGACGAAGTTGATTCGGTTGGATCGCACGGGTGATTAACAGTCGTCCAATTTAGACCGGACAGCACGAATGTAACAACCCAAGGTTGTTACTCTAGTTAATCAGAACTTAACCAAGTCTTGATCTTGGTTCTAACACTCTTATTGAGTCATTAGGAACATACCCTAAAGTTTTAGTCTAAATAAGGTGTTCAATAGATCAAATCCTAATTTTGGAAATTTCAAGAACCTTGGAATTTGATCTATCTAAATTGACCTCAAATAAAAAATCCAACTTTGCCATTGCACTCATCACCCTCAAATTAGCATGGGGTGATGTTTTGGAGATATTTGGAAGTCGTTAGATTTTTGTCAAATATTTTAATATATTCGAATTATCCTGAAAAATAGAAAAATTAATTGCTCGTCAAAATTGAAATTCGACTGCGTCGTTGCGTTCCTCACCCTTCAATTAGCTAGGGATAATTTATTGAAAAAATTTGGAAGTTAATTAATTAGTTAATTTAATTAAGAAATTTGGGAATTTTTCAATTAATTAAATAGTTTTAAATTAACTTAATGGTTGCCGTCCAGTTTTCTTGCGTCGTTTACTTGCCGTCTGATCGGGCGGTGTCTTTTCTGAGCCGTCTAATCCGATCTCAGCGCAAGATCAGATGGCTCTCGGCCGTCACCCCAATTTTCGCACGTATGGAGCGCACGTGTCTCGTGGCACTCGATCACGAGCACTGAGCCGTAACTGCGTTGCCTCCTAGCCGTGCTTGAGCTTTCTCTGGCTGCAATTAAAGTCTTGGTGTGGTCTTTTTGGCCTGTTTGCATGCTCCATAACCCATAGAAGCTGAAGGAACCGTTTGATCAAAACTGAGCTCGTATACCTTCCAATTAAGGTACCTTTGATCTTTTTATCCAGTCAAGCAAATCTAGATTTCTTAATTTGTTTATTAATTTCATGATGTCGATTGAATGTTGATTGGGTTTGATTGGGCTCGATCGAACTCGATCAAGTTAATTTTGTCAAGCACATACAGTACTCCACAATGTCATCTTCGTAGCCTCGACTTCATCCCACCTTTACTACCTAGGGTTAGCCTTCATCATCGCCTCAAGCCACCCCCATCATTGGTCCAACCGCTATTAGGTAGCTCTCCGCAAGCCCCACCCGTTGTCGTGCTGGCCGGCCTCTAGCGAGGCCAGATTGATCTCCAAAATCCATGCCATAGTCCTCATTCTTCGGGCTCCTTTAGGAGAAGGAGCTGCTCCTCTCTTAGTCGGGTTGGGTCTAACCTGACCCTCAAATCTTTGTGTGTGGGCTAGCTCTATTTGCAGCCATAGAGTGGGACCCGCCCAATCCTGTCAACTGCTGAAGCCGAGAAGTGGGCCTATAACAACCCTAGGTTGTTACTTGATCTAATCTTAGCTTAATTGTACCATAATCATCATTCCATTAAGATCACTTAATCATTAGAACCAATCCCTGAAGATTCAGAGCATTTCAAACTCCAATTGAATATTTAGATTATTTTAATAATATTTAATTGAGATATTTAGAATGACCTCGAAATTGAAACCCAACTTTGCCATTACGCTTGTCACCCCCAAATTAGTTAGGGGTGATATTTTGGAAGTATTTAAAACTCGTCGAATTTTCACGAATATTTTAATATATTTAAATACCCAAAAAAATTAGAATAATTAAATAATCATCGAAATTAAAATCTGACTTCGTCGTTGAGTTCCTCACCCTCGAATTAGCTAAGGGTAAATTTTCAAGATTTTTCGGAGCCCGTTTATTCATCCAACTTTAATTTGGGAAATGAATTAATTAAAAATTAGAAATTAATTTATATAATTCCTTAATTCTTCATTCCCTCCCTTTTTCCTCATGTCTTCTCCTCCTTTACCTGCACCTTCATCCCCACTTCCTGCACAAGGAAGCTTCTTCCCTATATAGTTGATAGGAGAGGGCCTGTTACACTATGAATGCTGCCCTGCCATCCCCTCTCCCAGCCCATACATTCTCCTCCTCCATAAAAACAACTTCCTCAGCTCTCCTCCCTCCATTTTGGCTAATACCTGAAGCTTATTCCTCCCAATCCTCAGTCCTCTTTCCTCCTTTACTAATGATAGAAGAAGAAGAAGAAGAAGCTCCTTCCTCTCTAGCTCTTGAAGGAAGTTTAGCTGTGATCTCTCCTTTGCAAATAGGTACCTATTTACTGTAACTTTCCTTGTATCCTCTATGTGTTACTCTTTCCATTAATTTAATCAATGCATTTGTGAAATGATATTTTGATTAACTATTGAATGGAGTCCTGTTTGATTGTTGAGCTTCAATTGGACATCATTAGAATAAGATTTTCATGTCAATTTTAGTATCAATGGAAAGGTCTTGGAAAAAACTTTCCATCGATATATTGCACCACACGTGATGTGTCCTAAATCAAGAGTATTTGAGTGCGAAAGGGGAAACATTTTGTTTTCGCCCATACAAAATCGTTGTCGAGCGCTACCGTGCACCTGGCTCTCGACAAGAAGGCGCTACAGCTTGCCGCAGCGCTCGCGTCTCGGGGTGGCTATGCCGTAGCACGTCATAGCGCTTAAAAGCGCTATCGCGCGCCATAGCACCTAGCTCTCGGGAAATCTGGCATTGTAGCGTGCCACAGTAGTGCACCACAGTGTGGAAATCCGTCGTAGCGTGCTGTAGCGCCTGAAAGCGCCACAGTGTGGAAATCCGTCGTAACGTACTGTAGCACTTGAAAGTGCCACAGCGTGCTGTAGCACCCACACATCAGAAAAACTAGCGTCACAGTGCACCGTAGCGCCTAACTCTCAGCCAGGAGGCGCTAATGCGCGTCGTAGCACCCAGAACTCTCTAGAACTGCCCAAATTTGAGATTTTTCGCATTTTAATGACTTTATGACCATAATGGAGCTAGTATAGATCAAAACTAAAATTGGATTTAGTAAAATCAAGCATTGTGTGAATATATAGGTGATTTTTAATGTGAAATTTATCTTTTTATCCTAAATGACATGTTCTAAACCTCTTCACTTGAATATTTTATGCTAAATAGAAATGTTATAATTCTTGATTTCTTGCATGAATGAGTAGAACTTAATAACCAAGTTGTATGAAATTTAGGTGTTTTAAATTTGTAATCAAGTGCTAATCCCTTTTGGTTTGATTTATGATTTGATTAGCTTTAATTACTTATTATTTAATTAATGTGATGTTTATATGTTCCATTAACAATAATATGCATGTTATAGAATTTAAATCATGAATTGAATACTTTAAATGCTTGATTGGATACTAATGAACTTCAAACTTTAAGAATCCTAAAAAATAATTAAGCTAATTAATAATTGATATTGAACTTGAGGTGGGCACTGATAATGCACCAATAATTCATTGATCCATAAATTAAACAATTGATCTTGATTTAGTTAAGCTAAGAGTTAAACCCTAACTTGTATTGATTAAGATCTAAACCTTAATCATCTTAATTAAAGCATCTTGATTAAAAGATAAATCAACTTGCATGATTCCAAAAATACCTATTAGTTTGACATTAACCTTAAACCATTGAACTAGAAGTGCTAAGGTTTATAATAAAGTCATGTGATTGAAGATCTGAATACTTACCTTGAACTCCTTGATTTTCTCTTATATAAGACCCTTAGCATGAGATAAGTCATAATCCTATATTGATTTGTAAAAATGATCAATTCCTAATAATATACATGATTGAAATCCATGATTGTAGTATAAGTGTTGATCAGATGGGTTTACCCATCTGATTTAATCAGATCAAATCTAAAGAAATAAGAGCTATGGAATTAGTGTAAATCATAGAACTTAGATTATCTTTTATGCTAGAAGTGCGAGATCTTTATGATCGTGCTTTAGTGTTAATAATTCAATAATTATTAAGCCTTATTAATAGATAATCTATTGAGGTAGAAAGAGCTTATTATTTAATCTTGAGGTAGAAGTTTAGATGAATCCCACATACCTTTAGATTTTGATCTTAGATATTTGTGGTATGATAACCTAAAAGAACTTAGCATGAGATTCTCCCATATGGTGATAACCTAAAATTGAATAACCTTTATGTCACATTCTTGAAACATTGCATATGATCCATTCCAATGGAGTAAATATTCATTAGCTTGATAATTCTTATTTATTAAATTGATTTGTTGAAATCAGTAGATTTTTAATAAAAATGTGATAGTGTATATCCATAGTGCTAAATCATTTCAGTAAAACATGAGATTGAATGAGTCACTCTAAGTTGGATTGTAGAGTCTTAGTCTTATCCTATGTGATTAGATAAGTACACTCCAACTTAGAGTAAATTTTCCAAGCCTAAGTATATCATAATTAGGTAACTTAAATGCTTAGTTTGAGAGAATAAACTGTGACCAGGTTCTGCCCCTTATCATCATGCCCTTCAATAAGTGCAGTTAAACAAACTAAATATCTCAAGTCATCCTTCTTAGAGCACTATGTATAGTTATAATTAAAGTATTTAACAGCTTAGTTTGAGAGAATAAATTGTGATCGGGTTCTGCCCCTTATCGCGTGTACTTCGATAAGTTCAATTAAACAAACTAAGTGTTAAATTTAATTGTATAGGAAACATACCAACTATATGTATACAATTTCATTACTTGATGATTTTATATAATATTAACTAAGATAATATAGTAAATTATAATTAGGAGTCAAAATTTACTTAAGTGAATTCTGTAGAATGGAGATAAATGAAATCAATATTTGATATTAAATTGATTTATGGATGTGGCTCCCCGCTCCCTAAGCCCACAATCATTAGGCTAAGGAGCGGTGGGTTACTTGTGCAAATCCCTCACTTATCATGGATTAGGTAGGCCCACAATCAACTAATAAGGGAATGACATGCACATAACATCTAAGGGGATCAGTCACTATATCTAACATACATACAGAGTGCAGAAGCTAAATAAAATAAATAGTACATCAATTCATCATGCATCTCATAAGAAATAGAAATAAAATAGCTCAGAAAATAATAAGGTGTATAAAGTAAATCACAATCACAGTACCTGTATTATTACAATATTTAAATAGTTTAAAAGACTGAAAGGTAAATCACTCATCCTCACAAGCGGCTAAAAGAAACCAAGCAATATCCGGCTCTCTTGGTTGAAGCACCTCCTCTAAGTAAGGCACCTCTGCTTCAACACCTAGCTCCTCAAACATATTTGAATCTGACATTATTAGTTTCATAATGCCAGGGCCCCAGCCAATAAAAGAAAATCTTGTTAGACAATTGTCTAAGTACATTTTAGGCTAAATATTTTACATGTGTTATTAATGTCACCATTTTATACTTAAGCTCAACAAAAGTAAACATCAAAAGTATAGGTGAAGTGAGCATACAAAGAAACAGGGGTAGTTATAAACATAACATTTATAACTAAATGACAAATGAGGCAAAAGCACGCCTCAATGATTAAGCAAGGAAAGGGCATATATATATATATATATATATATATATATATATAGTACAGTAAGTAAAATACTAAAAGTAAAGTCAATCATAAACATGCTGATGATCATATGACATATGCAAATTAAATGACAAAAATTTGAACATGGTACATATAGTAGCAGCAAAGTCTAACATCTTATAAATATGTACAAGTGAACAGGTAAGTAAAAAAATATAGCTGACTGAAATATGCATCAAAATATAATACACAGTAAGCTAAAACTGAAATAGGTATGTAAAGACTGCCATATCAAAAAAGGTGACCATCGGGCCAGTGAAATCCTCAAGCTTTTTAGGGATTGAGCAGACAAAAATTCTCATAGCCTTTCAGGGCTAGGGCAGACAGAATCCAGCAGCAGAACTGAGGAGACATTAATTACAAATGCAGAATCTTTTAGTTATTTTACTTTATTTCTGTGGACACATTTCCGAAACTGCTGAGGAGTCAAGCACGTCTGCAAGACTATGAGGGTTCCATACTTAACACACTCTCATCAATGAGTAATATTAAGCCTCCTTATTACTCCTTACCCCATCCAATAGGATAAATGTGTACCAGAATCCTCCCAGAGACTGAACCCAAAGGTATCTGTTATCCTAATTATTCTAAGTTTTCATTTCATACACAAATTGCTCTTATATGATATGTCCAAGGGATTAAGCACAAAGACAAGGGATGCGTAGCAACAAAATAAATCAAGTAAGCAAGGGACTCTTCTATACATGATGACACTATTGTTATCTATTTAAACCATTCTAACTATTCTAAGTTACACATGTTCAGGATCTCCAGTTCCTACTATCGAGTGTAACTTAGAAGTACATCCTTATAGATTACAAAATACTAGGACTACTAGGTTCTAATATGCTTAATCAAAGTTGACTATAAGAGTTAAATAATAAATCATCACGACCTAATTAATGATTTTAGACATCCTTTACTAGGACCTGATCAAAACTACTAAACTAGAGACTATGGATTAAACACCACGAGATTGGGCTTAATCACATAATTCAAAAAAGTTAAGACATAAGATCTAGGTTTCTATCTAAAAATGATCTATTGATCAAGGTATATCCTATTAAGCAAATCAAACTTAATAGGATGAATCTCCTTATCCTAGATCTAAAGTTGAAAGACAAAATAATCGAAATAAGTTATAAAAGTCTAAGAACAAATAAAATTAAAGATTCATTTAATGAATAACCCACTTACCCAATAAATGAAATTTAACTTATGATATAGCCCTAAACTTAAGAATAATCCTAATATGAGGTGAAAAGATCTTAAGGAAAAGACTTAGAAAATTTCTAGGAGATTTTATTGAGTTGACCTAATAAATGATTTTTTTTCTCACTGAAATGAATATAATATAGTTCCAATACTAATTTTAATAGCTTAAAACATAATATAGAGGTTAATGACGCTTAACCTAAATTTTGGGCAAAATGACTATTTTGCCCTAATTAAGGGTCCAAAAAGTCAACTTTTGATTTAAGGCTCCAAATTGAGATTTCTTGCTGTCAAATGATTCCTTACTATCTAACATGAAGATAGACAGTAGGTACACTAAATTTGGGTAAGAAATGAGTTCTATAGGTTTAAACAAAGGTTATTGACCTAAGAGGCAATTTTGTAATTTACACTTAATGGAACCTAATTTTTTTATATAGTTTACTGTTGGTTATTGTTCAAGGATTCCATAGAGTCCAAGAATACTAAATTCTGAGGCATAACGAATTAATTATAGCTGTTTGAATTTCTAAGGGTAAATTGGTAATTTTCTAATTTCCTAAGTTTCCAAAACCTAAATATTATTTTAGATTTTGTTTGGCACTAAAATTCTAAGGTATCCAGCCATTTGTATAATGCATTTTAGGGACAATGTAGGTTTTGATCACCTATTAAAATGGCAAGGCTTCCAAACTTAATTTTCATATATAATTTTATGCTATGTTCAATTTTAGCTAAAATTTAGTATAACTCAACCCCACTAAGGTCCGAGGAGTCTTAAAATATCAAAACAGTTGAGTTTTGGTCATTTCAGCCAAGACTGGGCAGTTTTACAAGATCTGAGAAATTTATGGAAATTTCTGAAATTTTGCAAATTTTCGGGCGCTGCAGCGCGTTGTAGCGCTTTCAGCGCGGTAGTGCTCTTCGCGCGGGGTTGTGCTATGGCCCGCTGTGGTCCGCTGAAATTCGCTGTGACCCACTGCAGCGTGCTATGGCGCGTTGTAGCAGTTCATTTTGCAAAAACCACTGTTCAATTAAATTATTTTTGACATTTCCTAAGTTCTGAAATATTCCCGCTAAGGTCCGCTGCAGCGCACTACCGCGCGCTGTAGCGACCCATTTTGCTAATTAATGTGCAATTACTTTCATTAATATTTTTATTTATCTGCGAAATTTCTGCTACCGACCGTTGCAGCACGCTACAGCGCGCTGTAGCGGTCCATTTTGCAATTTTTTTACTATTCAATTAGTTCAATACGTATTTTCCCTAAGTTTTACGCCTGTGACCAACCGCTGCGACCCGCTGCAGCGCGCTACAGCGCGCTGTAGCGGTAGACGGTGATTTCGCCAGTGCGAAACCCGTGTAGGCCATTTTTCTAGCTTAATTACTCTCAATCCAGAGAGTTCCATGAGTGGTGTCATATATCAATGGAAAGGTATTTTCGATACCTTTCCATCGACACTAAAATCGGCATGAACGGAGTATTCTAGCTATACTAAAAATATAGATAAATGACAGGATGTGCAGAATACAAGAAAGATAGAGCATTTTTCTATGATGCTTTCAAGAGCCTTAATGGCTTCCATACTTAAACATGGATATCTAGAGATATATTCCAGCATTATAGCCATATGAAGAAGGCAAAATAGATGGGTAAAGTGGTACCTTAGACTTGCAAAGGAGGGAGGAAGATGAGGAAGAAGCCTTCACTTCCTTCAGGATCTTGGAGTGGAGTCTTCTCCTTCCACAAGTGCAGCAATGGAGGGGGATGGGAGGGAAATTTTCAGTAAGCCAAAGAAGAGGGGTTGTGCTCTTTTTTTAAAGAAGGAGAGAAATGATGAGCTTAGGGGATAGGGAGGAGTAGGGAGCCATCATAAGGGAGGCTAGGGAGGCATGGAGGCATGGGGCGCCGACCAAGGGAGGGGCTGTCAGCCAAATGAAATTAAAAATTTGGGGGAAATTGCAAATAAGGGATCCAAATGTTTCTTAATTACTCATTTATTCCCCTTAATTATTTAAAATTTTGGATTTTTGAAACGTGCTCCGAAAAATCCCAAAAATTCACCCATAACTAATTTGGGGGTGAGGAATCTAACAGTGAAGTCGGATTTCGATTTCGAGGTCACAATAAATACCTCAATTTTCTAATTAATTAAATATTAAAATAATTCAAAATATTGGATTGAACTCCGAATTACTCCAAACCTTCAGGGTTTGGATCTAAAGACTTGATGATCTTAATGGAATGATAATTACGATATGATTATGCTAAAATCAACTGGGTAACAACCTTGGTTGTTACAATGGATTTTGCTGATTTAAAGCATACCGTCATTAAAGTCTTAGCATATCATAAATGCATATGTTATGTCAGTATTAGCAGAGCGCTTGGCTCACCTAAGGGCTCTATTAGTAGAGTGTTCGCTTACCTAAGAATCTGTAAAGTATCCATGAGACACCAAGTCAGTATATCAGTATCATACAATTCTATGGTATATTCAGATGCATAATTATGAATTCATTGGCATACAACACAGTTTTAAACTTGCATTTATTTAGTTTTAGATTTAATTACTCTTTCACTTACATTTCAGCAGTTAATTATAGTTTCAGTTTTACTTATTATTTTCCTTACATTTCATTATTCAGTAGATCTTATGCTCAACAGGTTTATTCGAGGAAGTTGTGTTTTCTTCCCGAGTAATGCGCCGTTTTGCCGCCAATTTGTTATTCTTAAATTATTTGCATGTGGCGATGAGACGGGGCGTTAAAGGGCATCACTGTCGTTTCCTTTGTTGCGTCGTGGGGTGGGTCTCGCCTGTCTTCAGCCATCGGTTTTAGTGGGCTCCGCTGCTGATCGAAATCTACTATATTAATTTAACTTAGGAAAAATTAATTAAATCAGCTTATTTAATTAATTTTAATTAACAAAAATTTAATGTATCATAACTTTTAATCTATTAGTCCCAATGCCTTGATGTTATATCTCATTTTAACTTGAAAAATGCTAGGAATATTTTGGTAGTGTCAAATTCCTATTTAGATGAGCATTTAGCATAGTGACAATTAGGACCCTTAATTAATGATCTAATTAAGCATAACATTCAAAGGCTCATATATTTGTAACCATATCTCCAAATATAGCTAATATAAATCTCATTTTAATCAAAAGAATCCTAAGAATTTTTTGGTAGTGTTGGTTTTGCTGTTTGGAGTGTAGTTTGACTAATAATTTTTGGGTCCCTTTCTTAAACACCCTTAAACTCTAGAATTTCATTTAACTATAACTTGATAATTTGAGCTCTAAATTAGGTCATCCAATGTATCATTCTGATTAGGAGAATGTGTAGAACAATAAACTGTAAAAATAAATAAGTTTTGGTGATTAGATTCTCTAATTAGCTCCAATCACCCTAAAACTTGATTAGCTCATAATTTAACTAAATTGAGTCTACTACTAGTCATTGCACTCAGTATAATATAGGGAAGATATAACCACTGAGTTTATTAAATTTAAACATCATTTGAGAAAATTAGGTTTTTGGACCTTTTCCTAAATCTCCTAATTTACATATTTGAACCCTAATATTATTTTGGCCATAACTTGGCTAAATGAGATCAAAATTTAGTGATCTTAAACTCTATAGAATTCATTGATAGTAAACAATAAAAGTATAATAGAAAATTTTCATTTCCTTAGGTAAATTACAAATTTTCCCCTAATGAGCTAAATCTTTAATTTAAGCTCATTAGCCTTAATTCTTATCTGATTTGGGTGTACTTACTGTCTATCCTCATATTAAATAGTAAGTAACCATTTGCATTTATAAAATTTTGATTTGAAACCCTAAATCAAAAAGTAACATTTTAGACTCTTAAGTAGAGGCAAAATGGTCATTTTGTCTAAAATTAGGTTAAGTGTTCTTAAGCCCTATAAACCTAAAATGTTTCTTTTGATTAGTAAATTAAGTGATTTAGATTCAAGTTTAGATTATTTATGCGTATTAAATTAAATTCTAAATAAAACCCTAATCTTTCCTTAAGGAATTCCTATGAAATACTTAAGCTTCAAAATCTAGAATCTATTCCACATTATGTCATCCTTAAGTCCTTAAAACTAGTAAGTAAAGGCTTAGCAGTTAAATCTAGATATTATGGTGTATGATAATGTGATTTTCTTATCTTAACCTTAAAGTTTCATTCTTTGATTTTCTCTTAAATAAGAGGATTTAAATAAATTAATTTGTCATTTAGAATTTGTTGATTTTCAAAATGACACATTCTCAGTAATTATTGATTCTACAGCATGACTTAATTATTTAATCAAATTTAGGAGCAAGATAATTTTAGTTTCTTAAGTTTCCTTTATATTTAAGTGAATAAATTTATGAATATTTCATATGTTTGCATTTTAATTTGAGCTTGTGACTTCAACTTAGGATAGAGAACTAAATGTTGGATTATAAGTTCTTAACCTTTTAATGCTTATATCATATTTTCTAATTTAGATGATTTATACCTTAAGTTAGGGAAATAATAAGGTAGGAAAATTCTTATTTGATATATATTGAGGTGGGCCTTTAGATGAACCTTTTGAACCTTAGATAATTGAGCTTTTATTTTGTGATAGTATAAATCTAATGAACCATAAATTGAGATTAAATGAGATAGTGCACCTAATTAGAGTGACTTTTATGTCACAACCTTGAAATCCCATTGCTTAGTGCCGTCAATGAATAATGGATTCATTAGTTTGAATTTCTTTGGTTTCTAAATAGTTAGTTTAGAATAATAGCATTAGTGATTATCATATGGAGATTGTAGTGCATAACCATAAATCTGATTTAATTTAATAAGATTATGAAACTAGATAATTCATCCTGAATGGAATTATATATCCTAATCTTATCTTAGATGGATCTTCAATAACATTATGATTAATTTCCCAATTTCATTAAGTGTGTTATAAGTGAAGTTTTAAACAACTTAGTTTGGGAGAACAAACTATAAAAGAGTGGTGTCCCCTTATTTTTGTATGTACCTATAAGTGCAATTAAATAAATTAAGTGTTTCAAGTTACTTTCTTAGGATACTTTAAATTATGTTATAAATAGGGGATTAAAGAACTTAGTTTGGGAGGATAAACTATAAAAGGGTGGTGTCCCCTATCTTTGTAAGTATCGATAAATGCAGTTAAACAAATTAAGAATCTCAGGTTACCCTTCTTAAGAATATAATATTTAAGTATATGCACACTCAAACATGTGATAACTCAAGAAAATTATAATATTTAGTTGTTTTAATAGCATTTTTGAATGAGCACGAGCATGAGTATCAAGAATCATTGTGAATTGCGAGATGTGGCATATATTAGGTGATGAATTATGAAATGTAATGGGCATTATGATATTAAAATTCCTAATATGATGTATGCGGACCTCAAATTATGTATTCATGACAATTTAGTGGTCTTTTAGATATGTTTGCATTGGCATACAACATGGTTCTAATATAGCACGATTATTTAGATTTTAGTCTTTACAGCAGATTGTTGCAGTATTTCCTTTTAGTTATTGCTTTATTTTACACTATAGCCTTTAGTCATTTCAGTATTTTTTGCAGTATTCTCCTAATTTATTTAAATATTAAATTCTATAAACTATATAAAGACATGTTGTAGTGTTATTTTGTTGGTGTTAGACTTATTGTCTAACACGTGATACTTTTGGGATCCGGTAATTTGCTAGATCTTGAGCAATTTAGTGAGCCAGCATTGGAGGTTACTCAGAAGATTCAGGAGAATCCAGTGCAGTAGAAGATTCAGCTTTATTGTTTTAGTTGCTTTTATTTGTGAGCTTGAGTGACTTTTATTTCTGCTCTCTTTATTCTAAAATAATAGCTTGTAATATTTATCTAGATATATATTCTGAGATGAATATTCTAATTAGCTCTATGATGAATGTTGGGATGAATGCTTTTAGCTTTTGCACTTTGATTATTCATACTTATATTTAGTATTGTGATGTGATTAGTAATAAATGCTCATATATAAGTATTCCAACTAATACTTAAGATAATATACTACTTGTTTTAAGGATTAGTCTTTAGTTCTACCTTGTGTAGACTCTTAGTTTTTACGTGTGGGAAGGTTTGGAAACCCTTCCCAAGTAATGCACCATTTCACCGCCAATTGTTTAAAGTACATACTCCTTAAGCATCCTTGTTGCGTGTAGCGATGAGACGGGGCACTACAGTTAGTATCAGAGAGATCATAAAGTGTTAGATAAGAAGAGCATTCATATTTACTTTATGATATATTCTCCAGGACAGTTATGATCACAATCACTAAGTGTAAGGAGAGCATCTGTAACAACTCAGGTTGTTATCTTAGTTAATTAGGACTAATCTGAGTCTTAAGATTAATCATAAGTGCTAATTAGGTCAAATGGAGTCAACCTCTAAGACCTAATCCAAATCAGGAGTCAAATGGATCGAATCCTGATTTTTAAAAAATTCAGAAACCCTGAAATTTGACATATTTAAATTAACCTCGGATTGGAAAATGGACATCACAATTGCATTCGTTGACCCCAAATTAGCTAGGGATGAAGTTTTCATGTCAATCGGGAGTCGTCGAAAATTCGGCGAATATTTTAATTATATTTAAATACTCCGAAAATTGAGAAATTAAAATACTCGTTGGAATCAAAATCCGAATTTGCCGTTGCGTTCCTCACCTCTCAATTAGTTAGGAGTGATTTTTTTGAGAATTTTTGGAAAATATTAAACTATGTATTTTTAATTAAGAAAATTATGATTTATATTAATTAAATATAAATAAATATATTTATCTATTCCTTTTATTGATTATCTTTTTCTTTCCTTCATATTTTCTTCTGCCTAAATCACAAGCAAGCCCTAATCGCACACATGTCGCAAGCCTCGGCCGACCTCTGCTCGACTCTCCCGACCGCGCAGCGACCGCATCCTCACCTCCCCTCGTTCGCCACGCGTCACCACCTCCTCGCAACCTCCGCCGCTCGCCTCGTAAGCTCCACCCGGGTGACTTTATGGCCTCAGCCGTGCCCAAGGCGTGGGGAGAGCAAGGGAAGCCGCAGCTCGCCGATATATCTCCAGCCGGGTACCCTTCCCCTTCGCCTTATCCCCTCCGAGCCCGACGCGTATCGCGGCCGCAGCCGGCTTCCTCGCCTACGTCCCTCCACCGCGTGTCGCTGACCTTCCCCTTCGACGCCGTCAAGGTACCCCTGCACCTTACTACTCTTGAAACTTTCATTTTGAGTTTCTTTTGTACTTCACTTCACCCAAATCATTCCTTCAACGGTTATGTGCAATGATGTATCATTAGCATTTTTTTTTGTCTTTCTCAGCCGTCCCAAAAAATTCTAAAATCTGATTATAGGAATTTGAACTAAAATGTGGTATATTTCCAGCTCCAAATATGAATAGCAAAATTTTCTGTACATTTGAGATGAAGAATTGAAATAGAAAATGATTAATATTATAAAGGCACAGCACATAGCCTCAGTAAAGTGCAACCCAAACATCTCAAAATAAATTTAGTTATAAAGTTTCAAAGTGAACACCATACTTGCAAGATTTTTTTTTCTTATCGGCAGTTTCTCTTTAACACTTTTGGAAGAGATGTAATCCTAGGATTAATCCAAATGAATGAATCGATTTAGAGACTCATTTTTGTTCTTTGTTTTCTTATTTCATTTTTCTATTCATATTTTCTTACAAGAGAATTCTATATTGTTAAGGCCAAATATTTCAAACCCGAACCGGTCATCAACCTGGCCAAGGCTAATCGGCCGGACTGATAAAACCAAGGAGTGGCACGGTCCAAAAACTGAGTCAGAATTGTCATTAAGCTATAGGATTACTTCTTGAGCATTATAGCTCCTCTACTCAAGCAAACTATACAATAATTTAAGAAACAATGTCATCAAACCTTCAAAAAAAAAAACAAAAAAAAAAGGGTAACAGGAAGCTCATCCGAAATTAGAGCAATCACAAACCTGTTTTATCATATTATTTGGTTATAATATAATCACCTATATATATATATATATATATATATATATATATAATGTCATGAATGCATATATATTTAGAGTAGTATAAACGATTATTCTTAGATAGAATTCATATAGATACAAATTTTATGATAAGTATATATATGTATAAGTAGATATAAGTAGAACTATAATAATTTATATAGATGTATTTAAGTGATAAGTGTTGTTAGTTAGGATTAATTAAACTTAAGTATTATTTATTAGTTATATTAATTAACATACTTTTTCAAATACTAAAATATCCATTCAATTTACGTATATATTTATTCTCATACAGAAAATCTATATAGATTTCTGTTTTAAATTTATTTATCTAATTAGTTTAATAATAATTAAGAGTTAACTATGCTAGCTACTAACAACAGATTAGATAAAAATTAATTAAATGTAAAACTTGAACTAATTAAAAGAGTATGTAAATACACATGATAGATAATTGACTTAATTAAGTATAGCTGGAATAATAATCAAATTAAATTAATTATTTTAGGACTTGAAACGTCAATAACTTAGTCAATCAAACTTGGAATTTAGTGTTATTGGACTCTATGGAATTCTTAAACAGCCACCATCAATAAACTGCATAAAAATTTAGGTTTTAATAGAGTGAAAATTACGAAAATACTCTTAAGTCAAAAACCATAGTTTGAACCTGTATGACTCATTTTTCGTCCAAATTGGACGTACTTACCGTCTATCTTCAAGTTAGACAGTAAGAAATTATATGGAAGAGAGAAACTTCAGTTTGAACTCTTAAGTCAAAAGTTGACTTTTAGACCCTTAAAGTAGGGGCAAAATAGTTATTTTGCCTAAGATTGGACTAAGTACTCTTAACCTTTATTTAACATTTCAAAACTCTAAAACCAATATTATAATTGTATTAGTGATATTTAAGCGAGTAAAATCAACTATTAGGTCAGATTTCAGAATTTTCCTAAGTCTTTAACACTACACCTTAAGGACCTTTCCTGAGACTAGGACTAGATCATAGGTTAGAGTTCATTTATTGGGTAAATGAGTTACTCAATTAGTGAAATATTGGTTTTATTAGTTTATAGACTTTTCTTTTATTTTACAACTTGTTTGATTATTTTGTCTTTTAACTTTAGTTTTAGGATAGGAGATTCATCATATAAAGCCTGATTATTTAATAGGATTTGCCTTAATAAATAGATCACTTTTAGAATGAAACATAGAACTTAGGCCTTATCCTTTTTGGATTATGTGATTAAACCTAAATCTCATAGTATTTAATCCATAATCTATAGTTTAGAAGATCTTGATCAGATCTTAGATAGAATGTCTAAATTCACCAAAATTAGGACATATGATTTATTGATTCAACTCATAGTCATCTATCTAATTGAACTAGATTAGAACCTGATCAGTTATAATCCTTTTTAACTTATAAGGATGAGTTTCTAAATTACACTCGATAGTAGGAAAATGGTGATCCTGAACTTGTGTAACTTAGAATAGTTAGAATGGTTAAGTAGAAAACAAATAATATCACCATATTTAGTAGAGTCCCTTGCTTTGATATTTTGTTGCTATACATTCATTGTACTTTTGTGCCTTAATTCCTTGAGCATATCATATAAGATCTTTGATGCATAAATAAAATGTTAGGAAAATATGGAGACTCCTTAGATTCTTTGTAAAAATATTAAAGTGATTAATTAAATATAATAATTATATGTGTTAGAGCTGTCTATTCAGTTATGTCTTCTAATTGCCTAGTCTCCTTGTTGGCACTAGGGGAAGACCTTATTTATATCTTCTGTTGTTTCGTTGTATGCTGATTGCCTAGTCTCCTTGTTGACACTAGGGGTACACAATTGGTGCCTTAGCCGTACTAGTGCTGAGATCCTTCGATATTCGGTGGGCTAGATTAGCTCTTTTGCTGTATGGCAGTTAGTACACAGATATTTACATATATGTTTAGTTTGATATTTTGTTTACTTTCAGCATATTTATTCAGTCAGCTATTTTCTTTGTACTGCTTATATATTTTAGGATGTTAGAATTTTGCTGCTATTTATATGTATCATTACTGAGTTCAATTATTTTTAATTTGCATATTTTTTTTGATCACCGACATATTTAGGATGTAGTATTATCTTACAGTACTTGTTTAGTTATTTATATTCACATGTCTTACCTTGATAGCTTGCACTTGAGGCATGTCTTAGCCTCCCTTTTTGCTTAAGTTATAAATGATTATTTATAGTTTTTTCCTTCCTTATTGTATTTCTAATTGCTCCCTTATATAGTCGTTGCTTAGAAAATGTAATAGTGATTTCTCTTTTTTTGGCTGGGGCCCTACATTGTAAAACCTACAATGTCAGGTATAGAGCAGTTTGAGGATCCAGTGCTTGAGGAGGAGCCCTACTTAGAGGAGGTGCAGCAGCTGGGATCGAAAGATATTTAGTTTTTATATGTGAGGATGAGTGCATTTACACTTTTATTTCTTAAACTTTAAATTGATATAATAATACAGGCACCCTTGATTATGTGTTTGGATTGCTATGCCTTTTATTCCGAATCATATTCATTATATTTATACTATGATGCTTGGATGTTTCTTATTATAAATCGCTTTTGCACTCTGTATAGATTCTTATCAAGTGACTGAATGTTTGATTCTATGCTTACTCCTTCCCTTATTAGGTGGATTATATCCTAATCCAATGGTAAGTGAAGAGTTAGCTAGAGTAACACACCACCCCTTAGCTTAATCTTGTGGATTAAGGGGTGGGGCGCCACAACATCATACTTAATTCATTTGAACAAATCTCAAAAATAAAAACATTCGAAGAATAACACCTTAGGGTTTGAATGAACATAAATGCTTACTAAATGCTTAAAGTAAATATAAGTGAAATCAAAATCCTAATCTGAATCAAATGATGTGTTTAGGAAATGGAAAACCATCACTTAAATTGCAGCCACTATTTTAGACTCTTTGATGATTATTGGATGCATGATTTCTAAGATGAAAAGACATATGGTAGGACTATCAGTGGAGTTTCTCCTACTGGCATTGAAGTGTTGAACAAGATACTAGTATGTCCAAGCTTTCAAGGAATCAACCTCTTAATTCTTGTTAAAGAATGGCTAGAACGTGTAATAATTGCTCTTCATGAAACCAATTGTCTTGAGGAGTATCATTTGCAGATTGTGGGACCATTGCTCAAAGGATCAGCAGAGAGATGGTGGTATTAGATGAGTTGAAGACTAGAGCGAAAGTGCAAAAGAAATCATTGCGATGTTACTTTTGATGATTTCTGTGTCTCTTTTATAGCTGAATTTTGTAGTTAATAATTATTATTATCCATCTAATATTATTAATTGCTTTTCTAGCTAATTGTCCCTATAGTCTCTTTTATGAAAGTATTGGAAAATCCTTTTTGATTTATCTTTCTGAATTGGTATCTTTATGAAGCAGCAATCATGAACCCAAGGTCCCCATCAATGGCCATTCCTATTAAGAACATTGTTGCTTCTTCTAGTGGATCTGACACCATCGACACATTGGTTGGCCTGGTTAAAACTTTAATTGAGAACCAAATCCAACAGAACTAGGAGGCTCGCAATCTCATCTTAGCTCAACATCAACCCACTATTCAAATTGCAGTTCCATCTACTTACCACTACTTTGCAGATGGGAGTCTACATAGCTTCCTATGTCTGAGACCACCGCCATTTAATGGGGCCCTGTCGCCCATGGATACAATAAGCATGCTGAAAGTGGTGGAGAAAGACCTTACTCGCATAAAGTTCCCCAATGCAGAAGCAATCCACCTAGTAACACACAAATTCCAAGATGTGGTGGGAGAATGAGAGGAATACTAAGTTTGTTGATTATAAAATTGAAGACATTCCATAGGAGTTATTCTTGGAGGCATTCAAGGAAGCCTTCATCTGCTCAAATCATCCTTAAATATAAACTCCTCAATCTTTCTCAAGGAGGAAGATCTGTTTCCGATTATGAACTATAATTTTGACATTTATCTCGTTTCACACCAAATCTGGTTCCAACAAAAGCCTTGTGATGTAGTCGATTCTTAAAGGGTCTTCAAGACTCGATCCAAGTACATCTAGTGTCACATAAATTTAAGAATTTATCTGAACTAACTGAAGCGGCGTGTTTACAAGAAGATTTCCAAGGTCAAATGGATAGAAAAAGGAAGGCGCATTTCCCTCCAGCAAGGAGAGAAACTGTTGGTCATTGGAATGTGCCTAAAGTTTTCAACATGGAAGTGAATCAATCTTTTGTTAATACTTCTAAATGTAAGCATCACCACCCATTTGGGAAATGCTATCATTTCGGGAATGTTTGCTGCACCTGCGGCAGACAAGGTCACCGTTACAACGCATGCAATTTTGATTGCCGCGCGGGCCGAGCCCTGCAACCATCAGGAAGGCTGTCAAACTTTGTGCCCTATGTTGTTGTTCACGGGTAGTCTGTGGGAAGAAGAAGGTTCCGGGCCGAGCCGGGTCGACCCTGGCCTGTCCCGCGTGATGCGTAGCATTTACTTGGCTGCTAGCGTGGCTCGTGGGGCTTGCATCTATGCAGACTGGGCTAGCTAGTGGGACTCGTGTCCTTTTTTATGCCACTCTGCAGCTGTGGCCCACCTTTGCTGCCAAGAGATCATGTGGGTTCTGCCTTCTGGATTAATTTATTAACAATTTTAATTTAATTAAATTAACATAATCAGTTAATTATTTAAATTTAATTGTAGATCTTTAATTGCTCATATCTTTTAATTCAGTGATCCAAATGCCTTGATGTTATATCTCATTTTAACTAGGAAAATGCTAGGAATATTAGATAGTGTTTAAATTTCATTTGGATGAGTATTTCTATTAGTGACATTTAGGACCCTTAACAAATGACCTATTTAACCCTAAACCTTCAATTACTCTTAACTTTGTACCCCTAGCAATTAACATAGCTAATATATATCTCATTTTGCTCAGGAGAATGTCAAGAATGTTCTGATAGTAATAGTTTTACTGTTTGGAGTGTAAGTTAACTAATGAATTTTAGGACATATTCTTATTTACCCTCCTCAACCCTAAAAATTTATTTGGCCATAACTTGATCATTTGAACTTCAAATTAAGTTATCCAATATACCATTCTGAACATGAGAACATAAAAAACATTAAACTAAAAATAATTAGGATTTGATAATTAGATTTTCTAATTAGCCTTAATCACTCCAAAACTTGATTAGTGAATATTATCATAATTAATTATCTAAATCTAAAAATTTAAGTTGTAGACTTCTAGAGTATAGTAGAACACCTTAGTGAAGTTAATTTTCTATTTTTGGAATTAGTTCACTAATCACTCACTTATCACATTACACCCTAATTAGGGCATAAGTTAAGAAAATGAGGTCCAAATTATGTATACTCACAATCATTATACTCAGTATGCTATAGGAAAATTATAGCCACTGAGTTTGCAAAATTTAGATATTATTTAAAAAACTTAAGTTTTTGGGTTATTCTTAAATCTCATAAATTACCTTTTTATACCCCAATCTTATTTTGGCCATAACTTGGCCAAATGAACTCAGAATTTAGTGATTTTAGATTCTATGGAATCCTTATGCAGTAAAAAATGTAAGTATAACAAAAATTATATATTTCTCTAAGTAAAATTACTAATCTACCTCTAATGAGCTAAAATTATAAATTGAGCTCATTAGCCTTAATACTTGGCCAATTTGGGTATACTTACTGTTTATCTTTATATTAAATAGTAAGTCATTATTTGGAATTAATAAATTTCAGTTTAAAGCCTTAAATTAAAAAGTTATATTTTAGACTCTTAAGTAGGAATAAAATTTTAGTTTAAGATTAGATGTCCATCTTATTAAGTTTGATATTATTAATATGTAGAACATGAGAGTTGGTGTAACAACCCATGGTTATTACCCAATTGATTTGATCTGAATTTAATTAAATTAAGATGAAAATTAAGATCTCAAAGTAAGTCAAACAAAAATATAATAAAAATATCCATAAATAAAGCAGAATGAGAGGATCCTACTGCAAACAATTGAGCGTATTTGGGATCCTAAATTTTCCTAAATAAATTTGTAAAGTTTAAACATCAAAGACCAATAACAAGAAAAATATAAAATAGAATTTAAATATTTTTCTATATTTGGGTTAAGCATTAGATGAGGGTGTTATGTTTTAAGTTTTGTTAATTTTTAACTATCGGATTGATCGTGGTGAATTTTCAAAGTTTTCACTTAAAAATTAATATAAAATAAAATACTTGCTCAAATTTATTAATTTTCAGATGTGTGCATTCATCTCATCGAGACACTCATTTCGATACCAAATTGGTAATTTTTGGAGCATGATTGACTATAGATCATGGCTCGAGAAATTTAAATCATTTGATTAAAATCCAAAGGCTAGTTTGAACTTAAGGATTTACTTTAAATGACTTCAATCATGCCCTAACATAAAAGCAAACAACCGATCACTTCCTCTCATTTTTTTGGCTAACCTTAAATCGCAAACCGTTCAACTCTTCCTCTTCATGCGTCAATCACTCATCACCACTTGTCAATCGCTCCTTCCATCTCGGCTAAGAGCCGAGAGCTTTATCGCCTCCTTCTCTGTGGTTGAGGCAAATCCCTACGTGCATGCTTGACTATCTTCTCTCCATTTTTGCAATAGCACTCCTTCTGCATCCCTGTCGGCGCATGTGGATCCCTCGCCAAACCTTGGAAGCAATCGCAAGCGACACTTCGACCTCATCGATCCATCTTATCCTTCAAGGTATAGAAGGCTATCATTAAGTTCTAAAAATTTATAGTGTACTTTAATTCCAACATAATAATATATTATTTATCATCTATTTCATCCTTTAAGTTCGCAATAGATGTAGTTCCGGTACACTTACCTTAATTTGATCATGGCCACGCATTGATGCATGTATCTCTATTCTTGCTTATGTTAGAATATTTAATATGAATACATTGTCCGAAGATAATCATCTTGCTGATATATGTACACCTTTGGCTCATCGTATATTCTCAAAGAAAAATGGCTATTGATTTGCTTGAAATTTCTCTTAGATGTGCCTACACTCAATGTAGTTAACTATGCGTTGGATTAAATTTCAAACCTCTGTATCTCAGTAGAGTGGTTGTCTTATATTTTGTATCAATAAATGATAATTGAGATAACAATTTTATTTTTATGAATACTTGGAATTAATTATGAATCATGTATGCTTATTGGATCATATTTATAGTTATTATATTCATAGATTCTTCTATCCCTTCCATAATATGAGATGTAGTAATATTTGTTTAAATCTTAATCATGAATTGGCTTTGCTCCTCTTTAATTAAAATTCACTTTGACCTGATTTTCTTAGCTCAAACCACATACGCTTATTTCAAAGAAATAATGAAGCATAGTTAAAATCGATCAATCATTTTTCTTTCATTTCCCAGCTAGAGAAAGGCTATTTGTACTTTATGGGAAGTCGAAGGCTTAAAGTTCTTAAGTCATTGTTGTAGAAGCTCTGGCGCCATTTCTTGTACGTTAAATACTTAAAACTTTAGTGAGTTCTATATTTATTTAATTATGCAATTTCCTTGAGCTCTATGTATAGCGTACATCACTTGCATATATCTTAGTATCATTAGTTATTGATTGTTATTGTGAGCCAATAATTAGGATGTATGAACTCTTTGCTATTGTAGGAGAGTATTGCTACTTAATGAATTTTCACTAAGTAACTATATTAATTTGCTTAAAACATTAAGTTTGTGCTATGTAAATGAAACCTATAGTTTAGTGAAGAATATTATTTATTATTTACCCTTGCAATTAGGAAAAAAATATTAGTTAGTCATTTTAAGACTGGTAAATATCCAATTAGGGTATTTGAGGAGTTAATTTACTAATTGGATAATAGTCATACCATCAAATTAGAATTGTTTCATTTAGAATCTATTCTCAAAATTTACTTTTTAGACTCTTAAAATATTATTAATTTAAGGGAATAGGGCTATTTATGTAGAATATAGTTGAACCCATTAATTTCTCTTATGATACTTAAATCAATAAGAGCTAGAAATTAGATATTTCATTGAGTATAATTAAGCTCAATGGAACCTCATTTTAGTTCAAAACTTAATAACAATTAATATTGAATAACTTATACTTTAGATGCTTAGAATTCTAAGTTAAGGGACTTAAACCCATGTTGGAGTTTAATCTCTTAACTTCTAATCTTAATAAATCATATCAAGATTATTGTAGAAATGGAAAAGTGTAAATTAGTTCGATCGATTTATTTATTTAACCTTTATGGGCGACCTTTCTTGATTCTAAATTAGAACTTGTTAAGTTTTAATGTTTAACTTTACAAGGCTAATAAATCTGGGATAATACTTGATAGCTGGATATTGGAGATCATAACCTTGTATCTTCTTAGAGTAGTTAGAATGAATTAAATTAGAAAATAAGTGATATCACAGAGTTTTGTGTAGTGCTATTTACACACTGTCTTGAATGCTTTGCTTCCTTATTTTGGACTTTTAAATTTGTGACATATTAGCTGAAATATAGAACATGTGATGATTGTTCTATGTTAGCTTTGAAAATTTTATAAAGGCATATTCATGAATAATTAGATGAATGAATTAAAGTTGAATAAATAAAATACTTAAATAATTGAAATGAAATTTGTTCTACTTAGTCTGCCTCTACAGTATTGTTTCACATATTAAGATTCAGATACAGTTTTGTGCTGAAGTGTTTGATCTTGGAGGATATATTTATGATGTTTTTCCCAGGTGTTTGATCCTGGATACTGATATTTTCCCAAGTGTTTGATCCTAGATATTAATATGATATATTTTCAATGAACTTGTTGATCTATGGTGTGATCCTAGATGCTTCAGAAGATTATTTTAGTAGCTAGATGAGCCACCATTTTTCTATTAAGTCAAGTCTAAGTAGGCATATGACCATATGAGATAGCATATTTTCATTATATGTTAAGTTTGATATTCTTCAACATTTTTATGGAGTATTTATATAATTGCAGTATTTCTAGTAACTTTAAATAGTTAGTAGTTTTGTTTCATATAAAAGCATGTTAGGATGCTAGTCTTTTATTTCTATTTCTTATATATAATTATTTCATATTAGTTATTAATTTAGCATGAGTATATTTGATCATATTCACTTAGTATGTTCCTTTCACTCAGTAGATTTCATATATACATTGCATAGCTATTTTTTGTAGCTTTAGGTTGAGTTATGTACTTACCTCACATTTTACTTTAAGTTATAATTGAATGATTATAGCTCTTACCACCTTCTTTTGTTATTTTATAGCTCCTATTTGCTTAGGACAGTTTGTGATATCTTAAATTTAATTGAAATTGTGCTTGTACTTAGACTTATTAAAGTCTAATCACATTTTTCTCTTTTTTTGGTTGTGCCCTGCCATATATGTACATATGATAGATCAGGAGTATAAGCCAGATCTCACGCTTGAAGATTAAGCTAAGTAGAAGGTTAAAGTAAGGTGTGGTTCGTTGAAGGAGATATCTTCTTTGCCTGCATATAATAAAAATGTAATAAATAAGCTTTCTTATTATTCTGCATTTAATATTTTATATGTGAATGGATAAATTTGGATTGTGTCTAAATGACTCCTTTTTATTTTCTGCACTATTATACTATATACATGTTTCTGACAAGTCTTGCTCAACTCATGATTGGTATCATGGATATATTTATGGTTTAATATTTGTGATACTAATGATGACCACCTCTTAAATTTAGTTAATTAAGGGGTGGCCTCCATAGTTGGGCTTAACCTTATACCCTTAGTCCTTAACACCTTTGGATTAAGAGGTTAAACCCTAATATTTTGAGTTTAACTCTTAATCCCTCAATCTTAATTATCTTAATTAAGATTAGCTTGGGTTAATTAAATTTATTAATTAAAAAATTGATTTATTATTCAACTTATATAAATGTCACTGATTGAATTATGTTAGAACTTGATTAATTCTAATTGCTTTAAACCTTATAGGACCGTAGTTTTGAGTTTATACTAGATAGTAAGATATTAGAGATACTGAGCTTATATAATCTTAGATTAGTTAGAATAAATTAAATTAGAAAACAAGTGATATTACATATTTTTATATAGTTGCTTATACCTTATATTATATGCTTTGCTCCCTTATTTTGAATCTTATTATTTTGGCATATTATGTGAAACATATAATATTTGATGAATATTCTATGTTATATTTAAAATTACATAAGTCATGTTCATAAGAGGACTATATGTGTTAGTTAGATCAGATAACTTAGTAAACAAGATAACAGTTTAATAGAATGTGTCATAGTTAGACTACCTTTACAGTTTGGACATACAGTGCAGTATAGTTCAGTACCTAAGCATTAGTGTCCTGGATAATTTCAATTCAGTACTCAAGTATTAGTGTCCAAGATGATTTTAGCTCAGTTTTATTGACCTGTTGATCTAGGAATTAGTGCCCTAGAGACTTCAGTCTTGGATTTAGTGGCTAGCTTAGCCAATTATTCTATTATGGCAATTTTAATGTAGGCACATATCCAATAAAGAATATTTTCAATTATTTCATTCAGTTTCAGTTGCTTTCAGTTTAACTTTAGTATTTTTAGTACTTTTAAGTATTTACAGTATTTTCAGCATGTACAGTATTTATGTATTTTCAACTTTGGTTTTATTTGCAAGCATATTAGGATGCTAGACTTTCAGTTAAGTTGATTTATATTACTTTATTTATAAGATCAACATGAGTAGAATATATTATAATTATTTATGATATTTCTTGTCTTAGTAGTCTTTATATTTAAATTGCTTAATTTTTTCTGCAACTTTGGGTTAAGGTATATTGCTTACCTTACATTTTGTTTAAAGTTATAATTGAATGATTATAACTTTTACCATTTTCCTTTGTTATCTTGTTGCTCCTAAGATATTTAGGATGTTTGTGATATCATAAAATAAAAATAATAAATAACCTAGAATGTACTTAAATAAATTGTCTAACTATTTTTTCTTTCTTTTTGGCTGGGGTCTTAGCATTATGAAACTGATAATATCAGCTTTTGAGCATTCCATGGAGATAGAACCTGGAGAGGAGCAGAGTTAGAAGAAAGAGCACCTTAGAGCTGATGAGCCTTAGTTAAGTTGCTTTTTTATTTCAGTGAGGATGAGTGGCTCTTTTCCTGCTTTCTTAGAACTTTAATAAATTATTGTAATGATACATGCATTTATTGTATTTTCCTTTACTGTATATTTATTCTAAGCTGAATGCTATTCTACTTTTTGCATTATGGTTACAAGAATGTAAATTATATTTATTCAATTCGCACTCTGATATTCATGTATGATCATTTAGTGAAGGATTCAGTTTTACTTAGTGCATATCCTTCCCTTATTAATAGATTAAGGATTATATTATAATCTAATGATAAGTGAGGGATTGCACAGTGACAACTACTCCACCTTAGCGGGGGCGGGAGCCACAATATCTTATCTTAGTTTTAGTTTACTTTCAATTTTTATAATTGAGTGTGAGATCTTTATACATGAGCCTTAAAGAAATGGTAGTGGGAAAACCATTCATATAAAATATTGTTAAGTAAAATTCTAGCATTTTTATTACTACTCATAATCCTCAAGAGATACTAGATGATACACAAGAAATGTGATACATATGTTACTACCATATCCCAAAATAACTCACAATACATTCTATAATTCCTTCATACTTCCCCTTCTTCAAACCTTTATTCCAAATTTATATTCGTTTTGCATCCATATGGTAAGTCCATAACACTGACATCGTTATTCTTTTAGGTGGGAACTTGGTGGCTTTAGTTATTATTGGAGGCCGGATGGCCTTCTGTCATTGGGAGCATGTGAAGAAAATTGGGGCATGGATGATTTCAAGTTTTTTTCGCTTATTCTTAGTCAATGCCTTGGTGTTATTATCTATGCGATGTTGTGACTTCCACAAGGTATTACTTAGTTTCTTGGGAATTATTTTAAGATTTATATGGTTTCATGGATTGGTTAGGGTCAAGACTCATGAGAGTGGGTTCTCTAAATCATTTAAAATTTCTTAAAATTTTTATCCACTTTGGCATGATAGGCATAATTCTCTTAAGCCTTACTCTCTTTGGATCATCAAAAGAGTCGCATAGGATTCTGCCATCCTCATTGGTTAAATTAGGCCTCTTTTTAAATGATGAGGTCAATGATGCTTCTTTAATTACACCTTCCAAACTTGGTGAGACTTGGTGGAGATTGGATCAACTTTGGTTTACCCAACTTGATCTAATCCAAATGGAGGGATCCATGAAAGTGTCATCCTTAAAGACTTATTTAGAATCACTTTTGATCATATATCAAAAATGGGTTTCATATTTCATATTATTTTATGGCATGTCATTATCATTATTATATTCTTTATTTAGACTAGCCAAGGCTTTCAGGCAACTAAGCTTCGTTACACTAGCCCAAAGGGTATTGGTGTAGTTCATTTAACACCTAGGTCATGGTTAAGTCCTTATGTGATTCCACATTTATTTAGTTTAACCCAACCAAATCTATATCAAGATGTAATCAAGGCTCTAGGGTTTAGTTTTTGTTTAGCTTGAGCTAGCTCACGGAAAGGGACACTTGATGGTCTCTTTCTACATTCTCAAACCTTAATCATTAGGTATTTTAGATGAGTTAACTTTATATAAAATCACCTCATAGCCTTAATTTGCCTTGGCTCCTTCTTGGGCTTACCATCTTGTGTTGAACCCAAGTGAATCGCAACTTGTTACCATCAATCACAGTGAAGAATCTAGCAACAATAGTCGTACATGTGAAGAAAATGAGAATGGACAAATAGAAGCTCTACGCAAAGCCAAAATTGCAACTAGGATTTATGGATTCTTATAGTGCGTTGGTGAGTGCTTCAGCGCGAGGGAGATGAAGGTAGAATCATAGTTGAAGCTTCCATGGAGAAGATGGCGAAGAGGATTTAGGGTTTTTTGGTATTCGTCAGTCAATTCATGAGACAATGAACAAAAAGTAGCTCTATCCAAATTGCAAAGTCAAGCCATAATACGCGGTATTAAGATAGCAAGCACGTGGCTAATATTTGTCATAATGATTTTGTGTAGCATTCCCCATGTAAGAATAAATTTGATTGATGCACTTTCAATTATGGACATTAATTATATTTTTTCGTACAAATTTATAATTTGGTTAATAAGATGAAAGTATATTTATAAAATAAAGATGGAATCCAAATACCTTTTAAAAATAGTAAATTTTTCTTAAAATATAGAAACTATATAATTTCTATCTATAAAAGGTTAAAAATTTTATGATTTTAAATATTGAAATTTAATTCGTGTGAACTTTCACAATTCTTAATTAGTTTTAATTCAAATTTTAACATCAATATTTTTAGAGTTGCTTATTCTTCAAATTATTTAATGGTGTAAAACTTGAAAAGGAGTCCACCTCCTATAAATACACAAACTTCAAGTTGCTACGTCTCTCTTTGCCCTTAGATTAGGGTATCGTCGCCTGTTGATTTTGGTCCATCGTTTGCTCTCCGCAGTGGTCGGAAGGCGCAGCGGCTAATATCATAGCCCATTCCAACTTCAATTATAATTAGAGTGCAAAGAACAAGGGTCAAGCTCGAAAAACCCTAAATTGACTGCTTTATTCACGATCGTTTCATCTAAAAAATTTTGTTTTTCTTCCCTCATATTGACCTCCAACATAGTTTTGTCAGATTTTCTGATTAGCATGCTCTATTTTCTGATTTTTTGTTCCTAGAAAGAATATGGTTTCAGATGCTAGCAAGAAGAAGGCTGCACAAAAGAAGGCAGCCGCAGCTGCAAAGCGGGGTGGAAAATCGTCATCGTCCTCATCTAAAACTGCAGTAGCTGCAGCAACTCCAGTAAATGGGACTATGGAAAGTGTTACTAATGGGGTGGATTCTCTTGTTATATCGGATCGTACGTGCACCGGCGTTTTATGCTCACATCCTCTTTCGAGGGATATTCGAGTAAGTGGTTTTGCTACTGTACTTCATGATTGGGTTGTTTCTCTTAGTCTGTTCTATCTCTCAAACCTCATAAGAGTTGTTTTGAGATACTGCTCTTTGCATGTGTGGTTGTGCCAAATAGTTTTTCGTTTATTTATTTTGAAAACTTAGAACCCTTGTTGATTTGTGGATCCTATTTTTGTTAAAAATTTTTATTTCTTTGTGCCAATTATTTTTTACAAACCCTTGAAATTTTTGCAGTTTATGTACCCAGCACCTTATTCTAACACCCAAATATTTGTGAACACATCAGAACTATCAACTTTCCTTGGCTCTTTTTAATCATAAATTGGTGTTGAAATTATCTACATAGGTAAAGTTATGTGATATTTCAGTAGTTATAAAAACTTAGGCACCTTTGTTTCTTCAATTATTAAATGATATAATAAAAGACTTATGCTGTGTTTTGCTTTTCAATTTGTTTGTATCATTTATTATCTTTTCATTAGTTCTATTGTCATCAGAATTTCTTTGGTTTTCTTTTTTGTAACTTCTTACTCATGCAATTTGTGAATTTAGCTTTAGGAAAAATAATGTTGTGCGAAATGTATATATTGATGTGCATACAAGTTAATAAAAGGAAAGATCATGATGTGATTATTTAGGGGATATTGCCCTCTTTCTTTAATAGAACTCTAACTCAGAATTAGCTCAATTTTATTTAGTTCATCTCCATTTAAGCCAAACTTATGGTTGGTTTATTAAATTCTACTTGAAAAGCAAATTTTTCTTGCTATTTTCATTTTTTAAAGACAACCTTTGTCCAATAAAGTTTTCCCTGCACAATACATACACACACACACACATACACACACACACACACACATATATATAAATATATATATATATAGAGGGAGAGAGAGAGAGAGAGAGAGAGAGAGAGAGAGAGAGAGAGAGAATTGCTACTTGACTTAATTAACATTTAGAGGTTTGGCAATGTATTTTCTTGCTTGCCTTATTATCCACATAGATTTTGAATAGCTCATATTTTAAGTTGATAAAGAGAAAAATACCTGCAAGAGTATATTTTATGCATGCATATTTAAAGCAAATTTGAGTGTAAATATATATAAATAATGTATATTGAGCTATCAATCTTTCCACTTTAAATATTGCATTAACCCATTGTATGAGCTCATAAGTAGACCACATTTACGTCGCATTGAATTTTGTTTAGTTGGGTTAGCATTAGATGTTGAGCCAATTGCTCGATTTTGTAACTCATTTATACTAATTTTAAACATGTTTATAATTGGCTGGATATGTTTGTAACAAGCTTAGAATGTGCAAGAAGGACACAAAGATTTCGTCTCTTCTATGTGGGTTCTAAGCTCTAGGTTACCTTTAAATACTATAATTGACATATTCAAGTTGTCCTTTATGCAAGGAATTAAAAATTGGATCGGATGTCGAACCGCTAAGGTTCAAGGTTCAAGATTCGAAGGTCGAATCGGGGTCAAACCAGAGGATGAACCGTGATGACGTAATAAATAATATTTTAATTAACTGATATATATAAATATTAAAAATGAATTTTTTTAAAAATTTGAGTATAAAAATTATAAAAATAAAAGAGCAGACCCTCGCATTGTATCTCTGTGAAGTTAAAAAGTTAAAAATGGAAAGTGAAAGTATTTTTCAAATTTTATCTTAAAATTATAAAAAAATTTCTTATGTTTGCACATAAACAAATATTTGCAATCAATGATACCTTATAGCTCCATACATTTGCTTGCATAATAATGATTATAATATCGAAGAACAAAATTTGGAAATTGCCTGTAAATTTATTTTAAGACTATATTAATACTCAGTTACTTAATAGCACCACACTCCCTTCTATCTAACCTTCGTGTTTCAACACTAAAAAACAGCACAAACGTATCATCAATTCTAACTGCAAACCTATTCTTGATCATGATCAATGAGTTAATCACCACTTGATTGGGATGGGAGGCAGGGAGAATTTGTCATAGGTGGAGCTCCCCTTTTTGATCTCCTTTATGGTGTTGAGTGCAGCAATGGTGCTTCAAAAAATGCTCTGTTCCTTAGAATCAGCAGCCTCCGCTGCCGCCGCCCCTTCCCTCTCCGAAAAAATCTCATCCATCATTCTCTCGCTCTCCTTCACCAGCTTGTCGAATTTCTTCAAGATCTTAGCCCCTTCCCTCTCCGAAAAAATCCCATCTATCATTCTCTCGCTCTCCTTCGCCAGCTTGTCGAATTTCTTCAAGATCTTAGCCCCTTCCCTCTCCGAAAAAATCCCATCCATCATTCTCTCGCTCTCTTTCACCAGCTTGTCGAATTTCTTCAAGATCTCAGCCCCTTCCCTCTTCGAAAAAATCCCATCCATCATTCTCTCCCTGAGAAGCTGACGACGTTCTCTTGAGCGGCTGGATCGGTGTTGCGAAGCAGAGGGATTAGGGCTTGGATCGCGCCCGAGACGCCTATCAGCTAGCAAAAATCGAACCGGTGCTTGGCCAGAAAATGAATCTTCGCCGTTGCGCCGCGCTTTGACTCCATTGAGCTGGAGAAGCTCAGCAGTATCTTACTACAGGCCTCGCCTCCTCTGTTGATTAGATGCCGAGAATCTCGTCGCCAGCTTCCGGATCCGCCTGATCTGGATCTTGTAGCACGCTATGAGAGGATTAGCTATCACAGAGAGAAACCAGATGTTGAAGCTCGCCGGAGATGTCGGAGTTGAAGCTGGAAAAGCCGAAGAAATCGATGGAGAGTTCAAGGACTTCCATCAGGCCGTCTTGCGAAAAGGTTTCTCCATGAACCCGGTCGCGAGCTCGTTCAAACCGAAATTGATGGTGGAATCTGTCAAAATCTCGGCGCCGAGGAGGCGGATGAATTGGGACTCTACGATGCTGCCTGAGGAGATGAGGCGGACGAGCTTCTTCAGGATGACTTTGTAGCAGAGAAATTTGTCCCTCCATTCTGATTCTGGAAGGGTCTACTCTGTTGCAGACGCTTTCCGGATTATACAAGTATGCGAACTGGGCGGTTCGTAAAATACCGCCCGGTTTTACGGTTCAACAGTTGAACCGTTGAACCGGGCGATTTTTTACCGGTTTGATCAAATTTGGTCAAACTGGTAATTCTAAACCGAACCACCGGCCGGTTTGCGGTTGAACCCGGCGGACCAGCCGGTCCGGTTTGGTTTTTAAATCCTTGCCTTTATGTATCTCTAGAATTCCAGTTACTTTTTTGTTGACTTACGTGCATTTCTTTATAAGACAATTCATTATCTCATATATATTTTCTATCCCGTATCTTAAATTAATTATCCTAGTAAACCCTAGCTGACTTTACAACTTTGAGCCATCAAACTTTTTCTTATAATTGTATTCGTGTGCACAATTTACTCTGTACTTTACTAGCTCAGTTTTATATAGATTTAGCTTAACACTTGCTTGCTTTAAACTCAACCTTATTTGTCAGCTGTCCTTTAAGTTGCAATTTGAGTTGTTTTGAAAAAAAAAACTGGTTTGATCTACAAAAATTCTTCAGTGTTCAGGTCATATTCACATTGCACACCTTTTAAGTGAGTTTCATTAATCATTGCTAAGACATTTTTTAACATTATAGTGCTGAGAAGTATTGGAGAGATGGACAGCGTTATTTCAAACATAAAAAGCAATGCTAGTTTTTCATTATGCTTGAAGTTGGGGATATAGGATGCATTCTAAGAAACACGTTAGCCAAATTTTTTGTGCAAGGGCGTTTATCTAGAGTTGTAAGATGGTGAGATGGAGAAGTGGAAGAGATTGCTAGTGGTGGTGAAATCATCATAGATTCCATTAGTTTTTGTCAGACTGCTTAAATTTTTTAAATGGGCTTTCTGAAATTTTGTTAATTTTTATCAAGTTGCACTATATAGATCTTGGAGTGCCGTATATTATTGCTATTATTTTTCTAACTTTGTTTATTGTGATAATAATTGTTCAATTATTTCAGAAGCTTCCTTATTGTTGAATTAGGTTCATTGACTAGGATAGTTTCATTGTCTTCATCTCAAATGACACGGGAGACACCGTAGCACCTTAGGTTGACAATTATTTTGCCTTAAAGGTGCAAAACTACTTTTAATAACATTGTGTTATTTTTATATCATTCGATCTCCCTTGACTAATGGTTCATCATAAAGATGAATTCTATGGTAAATAAGCTACAAGAAAAGATAGGTAGGTCTAAAAAAGAGCTACTGCATCATACCACATGGGCAATGGTATCACAATCACTTATTGTTGTATAATTGGCAGTAAATTGTTTTGTTGTTCTTATGTTGTTTAACATTTGCAGCTTCATTCTCTCTATGGTCACCATTAATAGTTTACATAACTATATTAAACAGTAGATAACACATTGTTGTTTGTGCTTTTATATCATCTTGATCTTATTTTGTTCTTCTCAACCGAATTTCCAACATGAGATGTGAGATATGTGAGGTTCTTAATTTTGTTTGTTTGGTTGAATGTGATAATATAGATCTTTTATCCGATTTCCCCTCTCAATTTATATGCGGCTAGGAAATGAAACTGATCTTGGGAGATCATTGCAATGATGGCAACTTGTATAGAAAGTTTTTGCTTCTTTTAAATTCAAAACTATTATAATGAGAATTTTATTAATAATTTGTATATGTTGGGCTTTTCTCGAGGACAATTTTGTTTTGATTTCATGTACAAAAATTGAAATGGAATTGGCGACTTGTTCTAGTTGTATTTTGGCAGGAGATTGAATCTTCTTAGAAATAAACTAAGAGTGGGTGAAGTCCCGATATTGGGATAGTAGAAACTAATCTAGCAATAGGTACTTTTCCCACAGGATCATATTAGAAGGTTAAGCAAAATAGTACATTAAAACATATCACTTGTAAAAAGTCATACATAATAAAGAAAATAACTTCGTTTCAATTTCATGTAAAACATTCAGAATGTTACAACACGACATAATACCCAAAAATAATTAAGTAATCATATTTATTTCAACATACGTAAATAAAATATATAAAATAAAAATTAATCCTCTAAAGTTTAATTCCTCGCCGTCAAGCCTACTCAACCTCTTTCGACTGCGTCCGACTTGGGGCATTATTATAAACAATGCCGGAGTTTGAATTCCTAGTAAATAGAGAATACTCTATGTACCAAATAATTATTAAATATTACACTTCTGCAAAATAATGAATGCAGAATAATAAGAAACACAAGGACATAAAAAATAATTTCAAAATATAGGTTTAGTATGTGTTGGTGAAAAATAATTTTAAAAATTAATTTCAAAAATAATCTTTCTCAAGTGAAAAACCGAATAGCCAAAAGATAATTATGTGGAAGATGGGGAGGGGGAATACATCTAGTAGAGGCAAAGGAATAGGAGACAAGGAAAGATGTTATGCTTGGAACCATCTTGGATCTTGGAGGCATCAAGATTCATCTAAGGGAGTCCACATTGCTATGCATCTTAGATATTCACGAATTAAACTCCAACAGGCATAAATCCTTCTGACCATTATTTAGCCTTGGTTTCTACCTTCTAAGAGCCTGGTAGATCTGAAAACTGACTGTTTTCTACCTCAGTGTTTAATGGTTTGATCTTTTGCCAAGATGAACCTTGATGCTTATTGGATTATGATTGTGAATTCCTTTTGCTTTTCCAACCTTAGTAAGTTCTTAAAACACTTAATTTTATCATATTGCCAAACATTAAATATGCAGAATAGTTCTCAAGGCTGACTACTTGTTTCGAATCGAGTGCTCTTGGGTAGTTTAGAACTGTTGTTGTCCAATAGTTACATCAGTATTTAAAATAATAATGGGCCTTCCCATCCATTAGCACGGTAGAAGCTGTTTATTAATTAAATTTTAAGTGAAAATCATCATCGTATATGAGATTTGATCAGTTTTACTATTATGCTATGCGCATGATATCAAAGAATTAAAAGCTTACATATGGAACGCTTTATTTAGATGATGTTTCTACTAAAGAGAATCAATTTGGTGCTAATCTTGTCACACATTTATATGTTTTCTGTAAATGTTTTTTCTAAAGATTTATAATATTGGGTTCAAACTTTCTTGTTATTTATACTTTATGATGGGTACACACATATATGTATATATATATTAGGAAATAAGAAATTTATTGATAGCCAAAAAAGCATACATAAAGGGTTGTCCTTGTCTTTTATTATTATTTTGAGATTGTTACCTACATATTAACCTTAATTTTATAATTCATATATTTAACACTCAATTGAATGCTATATGTTTTTCCTTCATTGTTTTTATTTGGTAGTAGAGTTTTTGTCATAGGTTTTAATTCTTATAAACTTTTTGGGCATCCAAATGAATGCGATAAGGGGAGTGGTTGATAAACGGGCTTCCAATAGAGCAAATAAAGCAAGAATTTTTTCTCTTATTGTTTATGACAGGCGATTAAGTTATGGTCTGCAATTGATGATGTTGGTATGATTGCTACCTTTTAACCTATACATTGGGCTTCCATGCCCATTTGACCATGGTTTTATTGATTTTACACAAGTAGCACCTCCTTCATTAAAAAGCTGTCAAATAAATTCAATGTTTTTTAATTTTATACAATTTATATTTTGTATGGAAATAATACTAATTAAAATAAATTTAATTGCTTACTACTATGCTAGGTTACTTTAATGTTACTCTGGTTTATAATTATTTAGTTATATTAATCAATCATGACTATAGTTTAGCTTTCTTCACATAACAGGTTTGTGGTGTTTTGTTTATAAGAGCAAAATGCTAATATTATACAGTATACAATATCGTTGAACCAGTGGTAAGAATCATCTGTGAAGTTTATAAAAACTAAGATTGGACATTATTTAATTATTAAAATGCCTTAAAATAAAATTTAATGCTTTATTGCTATTGAGTTATGAATCAACTGTCTTCAATATCATACTACTGTTTTCATTTTCTATGATCAAGCAAAAGTTCCTTTTAAATGAGAACATGTAACTAAAAAATGTAGGCAAACTTGAAACAAAAAAAATTCAATAGGAAAATAATGCCAACTTGCTCCACCAGAGATGAAGTTTTAGGTTTATAATTTGCAAGTGTTGAATCATGGTGTTTTTTATAGTATGTGTTTTAATACATATTAAGTATGAACTCATATTGTGTTATAATTTGTTCTCTGTATTGGCACATCGAATATGGATGATTAAAGGATTGCTGTTCTCTCTGTTTCTCTATAAGATTGGTTCCAATATTGAATGTAAAAATGCAAATAAGTGCAATCTGTGTAGCATAAAAAACAGGTTTTAGATATCATGTATGCGGACAATGATGGCTATAGACAGCTACTAATCTGATGGACAAACTTTCTGAGAACGGAATCTTTCCAATTCCATCCTGAATGGGATATGCCATGATTGAAGCTTTTATCACAATCTTAGTAGTACATTTTTACATTTTTTTCCTTGACATTTGAGTATTGAAGCAAAAATTGTTGATGTAACTGAGATTCGATCTCAAGACATAGAGAAAACACCATAAAAATTGCAAAGTTGCACAATAATAGCAAAATTGCAAAGTTGACTTGAATGTTTATTGTTTATCTATTAAAAGCAACTTTGCAATTTTTTGCTATTATTGTGCAACATATCCAGTAACGGTTATCTTTTATTTGTGCATATATATATATATATATATATGTTTATTTATTTTTTTATCTATTTATTTATTTATTTGTGTGCTTTAGTTGTTGCACGCAGTTCTAATATTTTTGACCGTTTTTTGTTGTTGCTATTTTAACTTTAATTTCATCTCTATGCTTGACTTTTGTTTTGGTTATTGCTTTTGTTCCAGATCGAGTCTTTGGCACTGACATTTCATGGTCATGATCTCATAGTTGATTCCGAGCTAGAACTTAACTATGGCAGGTAAACCTGTCTCTCTACTGCTGATATTTAGTGGTAACCCAATTTGAATAATAGAACCAAGGAATAGTGAAACTCTAATTTACGAAATGTTAAATTGTATCATTCCATTCATTTTCCATTATTTAAATTAATTTATTTTTACATCGTCTTTATGGCCTTTGCTGTAAAAAGTAGCAAGTATTGAAAACAACTTTTCATACAGGCGATATGGTTTACTTGGTTTGAATGGATGTGGGAAGTCTACACTTCTTGCAGCAATAGGGCTCAGAGAGCTCCCTATTCCTGAGCATATGGACATTTACCACCTTACGCGTGAGATTGAAGCTTCTGATATGTCTGCGCTTGAAGCAGTTATCAGTTGTGATGAAGAAAGGATTAGATTGGAGAAAGAGGCCGAAAGATTAGCATCTGAGGTATTGTTTGTTTTTACTTCTACTAATCATCGCATTGATTTGCTTGTAATTTATGCGAAAAGCAAAATGTGATTTTCTGAATTAATGCATTGTGAATTTTCTGATAATATTTAGGATGCTGGTTGCGGAGAGACGCTCGATCGAATCTATGAACGGCTAGAAGCATTAGATGCAGCAACTGCTGAGAAACGCGCTGCAGAAATTCTGTATGGGCTGGGTTTCAATAAGCAGATGCAGACTAAGAAAACAAAAGACTTTTCTGGTGGTTGGCGAATGAGGATCGCGTTAGCTCGGGCCTTGTTTATGAACCCCACCATTCTTCTGCTCGATGAACCTACAAATCATCTTGATCTTGAGGCCTGTGTGTGGCTGGAGGAGACGCTGAAGAACTTTGACCGGATCCTAGTGGTGGTGTCCCACTCCCAGGATTTTCTCAACGGGGTATGCACAAACATCATCCACATGCAGAACAAGAAGCTGAAGCTGTACAGCGGAAACTTTGATCAGTACATACAGACGCGGTCAGAGCTGGAGGAGAACCAGATGAAGCAGTACAGGTGGGAGCAGGACCAGATCTCCGCCATGAAGGAATACATCGCTCGCTTCGGCCATGGCTCTGCGAAGCTGGCTCGCCAGGCCCAGAGCAAAGAGAAGACGCTGGCCAAGATGGAGAGAGGAGGTCTCACTGAAAAGGTAGTCCGAGACAGGGTCCTTGTTTTTCACTTTGTCGATGTTGGGAAGCTCCCCCCTCCCGTCCTCCAGTTCGTCGATGTCACATTCGGGTATTCCCCCGATGCTCTCATCTACCGAAACCTCGACTTTGGGGTTGACCTCGACTCCAGAGTCGCGCTGGTGGGGCCGAATGGGGCGGGGAAGAGCACCCTTCTGAAGCTGATGACGGGAGACTTGATCCCGATTGATGGGATGGTCCGCCGTCACAACCACCTTAGGATTGCTCAGTTCCACCAGCACTTGGCTGATAAGCTAGACCTTGACATGTCGGCCCTCCTGTACATGATGAGGGAGTACCCGGGGAATGAGGAGGAAAAGATGAGGGCGGTAGTCGGACGGTTTGGGCTGACTGGGAAGGCCCAGGTGATGCCAATGAGAAATTTGTCCGACGGACAGAGGAGCAGGGTGATCTTTGCCTGGCTGGCATGGAGGCAGCCCCACATGCTTTTGCTTGATGAGCCCACCAACCATCTTGACATAGAGACCATTGATTCGCTGGCTGAGGCACTCAACGAGTGGGATGGGGGGATGGTTCTCGTCAGTCATGACTTCAGGCTGATCAATCAGGTGGCTGAGGAGATCTGGGTCTGTGAGAATCAAACCGTCAGCCGGTGGGAGGGCGATATTATCGACTTCAAGAATCATCTTAAGATTAAGGCTGGGTTGGCTGAGTAATTTCATTTCATTTTACTTTATAATAACCGGGTGCAAGCAGGTTTTGGTGGGGGGAGTGCTTGCTGTTATATTATTAGTTAGCATTAAGTTTTAAGTGCTGCTTTATATATATATATATCATGTTATTAAGTGAATTTCCTATATAGTACAATTATGAAAGGTATGGTGTCTGTGATTTTTGCACGGATGAATTTAGTTTTCTTGTATTCTTTGGTTTTACTTGTGGGAAACATGATTATATTGTGTATCTTTGTACTGATTTGTCATTTCAAGCATACATAACACTATGGTGTATTCTATTAAAAGTGAGTTGTTTTAGTGATTATAAAATTTTGGTGTTAATTAAATAAACTATTGAACTTTATATGGCATGTTTCCAGTTGTATTAGGATTTTAATGTTTGTTAATGAAAAGATTAAAAGTGTTCTGGTAGTTTAGCAGTGCTGTATGAGATCAAAACATAGCTGTTAAAGCCAGCCAAAGTCCCAAAAAGCCAGGCAAAAGCGTTGATTGACCTCAAATTTTGGTGTGGAAAGTTGTATAATCTATTCATCCATCATATCATATATTTTGAGCAAAGTACATTACATTAAAATTGAATATTTTTGCCAAGTAGGCTGAATCTACTTAACTTGAACATCTGCATAGGTTTTCAAATTTACTAAAACAAGAATATGACAAATATCTAAGCAGTAATGCTCGGAAGATTGATTATTCACCGAAAGGAGATTACAATGGAGACTTATTATATAATGTGTAATGATATACAGATTGCACAGTGCATCATAAACACCTGCTGAAAGATCTGTTCCAGAGATGATGGCGCATTTGCAGCATACATACATATAATCGAGTGTTCCTCTTTTGCTTCAAACATGAAACTGCTACAATATTACAGAGCTTAATACTGGCCGCAACCGAAACAAATCTACATGATACGACGAATGAGCTCCAGAAGGCTCCCCGCCTTCCGTTTGGCTCTCTCCGTGCCGGTTTCGGAGAGCTCTTTCAGTGCCTCTTCCGCGCCAGCCTCTCTTGCGATTTTCAGCAGCTGCTGCGCGTCCCCGCCGGTGCACAGCGAATACAAGACGGCGGCCGAGTTCTCCCTGTTCCTCTGCGAGCTGATCCTCATCACATCCACTAAAGTCGGAATCGGAGCGGCTTCGGCTATCACCATCCTCCCTTCGTGATGGCTCGCCAAGATCGCCATTATGGCAAGCGCTTCGTCCAGCATCCCTCCGCCCGGTTCCGTTAGAAGCCGCATGAGATGGGCCACAATGCCGGCCTTCACAGCCCTCACCTTGTTCCCCTGATATATAGAGAGGTTGAAGATGGCCGTGGCGGCATCCTTCTTGCCTCTCGGGCTCCCCTGGCACAGTAGATCAATGAGTGCGGGTATGGCTCCTGCAGCCCCTATTGTTATCTTATTGGCATCAATCACGGATAAGCTGAAGAGCGTTGCGGCCGCGTTCTCCCTCGCTTCCATGCTCCCGTGCTTGAGCACTTCCACTATTTTTGGGATTGCCTGAGCTGCGACGATGCTGCCCTTGTTACCCTCGTTAATGGAAAGGTTCAGGAGAGCCGTCACCGCGTGCTCCTGTGTCCTCGGATCAGCGGATTCCAGGAGTTCTACGAGCAATGGGATCGCGCCTGCTTCGGCGATACACACCCGGTTGTCCGCGTTCCTTTTTGCCAGCAGCCGGAGCTCGCCGGCAGCTGCCCTTTGGACTTCTTGGTTCCTGCTCCGCAGTTTCTCCAGCAGCGCGGTGATGCAGGATCGATCGCAGTCGGAATGACCTGCCGTCTTCTTGTCGCCACCACTGCCGTGCTTTTTGGGAGGCTCCATGCCGTTGGCCTCACACCACTGCGCTATCAGGCTCTTCAAGACGAAATTTGGGGTGAGCGTGGTGTGGGAAAGGTTCTGCTGCGTCTTTGGGCAGGTCTTGTGCCCGGCTTCCAGCCATTTTTGGATGCAGGATCTCTCATATGTCTGCCGCACAGATATGAGTAGACATCATTTCAGCATCATTTAACGATTGGGACTGAAAACAAATAAACTAAGAAACTATTTTATCTAAGTTAAGGGGAATAATGTAAAGACTAGAGTGGTGCATTACTTGCCCAGTAGAGACGATGACAGGGTCCTTCATCAATTCTAGAGATATGGGACATCGAAAATCATCCGGGATGACAGGCGATCTATGGCTCACAAGGCTGCTTTTGTTCTCGAAGCTGTTCTCTGGAACTGAGTTGTCTACGATTCCAGAGTCATTCAGTTTTTTGAGCAGGGTTGACATTTCCTCCAAGCAGTTGTCAGGATCTCCTCCACTGGAGATCACCATTTCATGTAAAGCAATGGATTCCTTCTTGAGCTCATTAATGGTTTTGAGCTGCAGTTTGTCCGAGAGTCTCTGAAGAACAGCTTGATCATAGAAGCCTGCGCAACATGCCAAAGAGAAGTCCGCATGAAGCTGCGGATCGGCAAAATCCATCTTCTCTTTTGCTCTTCGAAACTGAGCGTGCACAAGCTCAATCTGAAAATTGGGAGTACACTTTAGTGGTTTTAGATTCATAATAATGCCAACAAACAAGCAAAGTTTCTTTGTTTTGACAACCAGTAAAGAAGCTTCTTGATCATATTTTGATCCTTAAATGAGGGCATTGATGATGGCCAAGTTTAAGTAGGTGTCGGGTCAAATATCGCTAATTACTTAATGATAATAAGTACGAGTTTACAACCAGTTCTGGTCGCCTGAGTGACTTTTCATAATGACTTTAACCATCTATGAACCATGATTTCAAGTATAACAATAAGTAATTGAGTGATAAACAAGGGACCACATGTGAGAAGATAAAATATGAATACTTTAAAAACGTTTGTAGGTTTCCCTTTCACCAATGCTCTGCGACTCTTGTGTCCTAGAAACAAATGCAATCCTCGAACTCCAAGCCACCACCAGCTATTTACCAGCATTCCGACCCTCCATCAACAATGTTAGTCAACACTCTAGCTTGTGCGACCTTTAATTTATATCCGATTCTAGCATAAACTCTTCTTTAGCTTATCATTCGTTACCGGCCTGCTCCAGCCAGCTTCCAAACCCGACCGCAGTTTCCCCAACCGATTACTCTGAACCAGCCCCAGAATAGCTCCTGCAATTCACAACCAACTGCCCCATTAGGGCTACTTTTCTTAGAGAGTATATAAGTAATTTAAAATTATAAACAATTGTACTATGGAATTCATAAACTATATCTTCTGCTCCTGCAACAACTTCAAACAAGTGCTCCCTAGACAACAACTTTCTAACTTTATAATTAGTTAGAATCACCCCAAGCAATCCTGGATATTGAGACTGTGTAGTTGAATTAAATCTGGTTCCTACATAGACGTCTCAATGTGGTCACGGCTGTAGTGAGACCGACACTGACAAACTGACAATCTTCCCATTATATACACTTGAAAAGTCATGCCTCAAGTTCAGTCTATCATATGTGCATATTTTATATATAATTGAGGGTTCTAGAGGGAAAACTCCTGAGTGGGGATTGACAACTCCGGAATAGTGAGTGCCCTGCTTTGGTACTTCATTTCAGTCTGTGTGTGTATATATAAATATTACGATGAGAATTTAGAACATCATCTGTACTTTTTTTGTCTCTATTATTGTGGTGAAGCCAATCTCCCCATCTCTTGTGATTTTTCCCATTTGGGCTCCCATGTGAATCGTTATGGTTGCTTGGCTTTGGATTTATGGTCTATGTAATTGCTTTTCATATTGTTTGTCCATAACGCCTTGACACATTCTTTTTGAGAAAAATAATCATGCTATTTTAGCTATTCACATATCACCAAATACATAATCTATGTTTAAGTGAACCTCGGCTTTCCATTAAAACAGGCAAATTTTGAGAGAATTCCATTTCAAAATATGGGGTTTCTTCTTTTGGGTAAGCACATCCACTCAGATTCCTTTACAACATAGTAAGAAAATGCCTTTATTGTGTTTTTAAAAACAGAGTAAAACTATCTTGCTTTCTATCAACCTTTTCAAAAATACATTTATTACCTTACCATATATCTCATTCCATATCCATATGCTTAGCACTGTTGCTGTCTCAAAAACAAACACTAGTACTATTCAGCAGACAACCAAAAATTTTAGGCCATATGGACAGAATCTAAAACCATCCTCTTAGGTTTTGAATGCAAGCTCCATTGCACTGTATCCGCTAACTGATTATATTAAACTGCAATTATCTTACCAAAAGAAGTAAGCCAGTATTTAAAATGTCCAAAGCTTGTTTTCTATGCATTAAATGAAATGTATAATATAACTACAGCAACAGCTAAATTTTAATCCCACCAATCGGGACGGCTGCATGAACATAAGTTGCATCAAATAGTAGCCTCTCCTTAAAATGCCAACAAGTTCAAGATCACTGATCCAAAACAATTAAATTTTAATAATTCAGAGTAAAACATAACAAAATTTGCTTGATTATCCTTGATTATGAGTATAGAAAGCCTTGAAATTTTTTGCTCAATGCTTGAAAAAGTTCTTTTCTAGTACCTGTTCTAGCACTTCTTCAGGAATATCGAACTTATCATAGGATAGTCCGCTTAAAGCTTTCTCTATTTGTTCTGTGACCTTCAAAAACTTATTTGCATACTTGGTCCCTTGCAGAGCCTGAAAAAGGATTGACATTTGAAAGATAACAAATAACAAGGTAAACAAAAGACAGATCACATTACAAAAAAGTAGAGCTATAATCGCAGATTCTACTTGAACGTGGTAAAAAACTTTGTCCATGTTTGACAGTATTCAGCTCAATAATGAGCTTGAGTTCAACTAGCATATGTGAAATCATTCATTTAATAAGCAAAACACAAACAAAACCCTATTTGATCATTCTTGACTCGGTAGTAGGGAAATTATGTTTATGAGTGTGTAAGCTATTAAATTAAAAGTTCAAACCAGGAGAAAAAGTCCAGTCCAATTGAATACTAAATCATCTTATAACTAACTGCAAATCCTAATTACTCCTCCAAAACAAACTGTGCATATCCTAGCAAGACAAGCTGTATTCAACACCATATACATACATTAAATTGACGATAACCAAATCATTCAAATAGATAACATACATTTTCTGTAAATGCAAGAATGTCGCTCTGATTTCTGCATGCTAACATGGTATAAGAGCGTTTAACATTCAGCCTAACCAGTCTCTTTTAACCGCTGTAGCCACGTTCATCCATCTGAAGACCAAGATCGCTGATTTACTCGATCAGAACTTCGGGTGACTGCAATGTCCATCTCAAATCCCTATATCACCATGCTGCAAATCCACAGTAAGAGCGCATTCTGCCACTTACGCTGCTGAGGAGACATTACCTGCAATTTTTTTTTCTATTTTACCTTTCCCAAATGGCAGACACCATCTACTCCCTCTAGTTTATCTTAACCTATCAAATTCCTTTTGAAACCAATACTCTTGCAAATATTCCTTGCTTAATATGGAAATTAGATGTTAAGAATAACCCTTTATAGAGGTCCCAACTTCTTTTTATATATCGCGCCCATAAATTCATGATATACATTGATGAAAAATGCAACATTAACTTATACTTAGTTGGCTTATTTAGCAAAATCCGAATCCATTCTAGCAAAGGTGCTTGATCATGTAACTATTTCTGGAATGAGGAAAACTCTAGCTTCTATTTCTGCCTCTACTTCTCAAATATGTATCCTGTGCTCGAGCTTCAATTGTGCATTATAAAAAAAAAAGGAATCTAAATATGACATTTTATTCACAAACTAAAGCATTGGCTCATAAAATTGCCATTGAAGGGGCTCCACACTCCGATCAACACATTATTTTAAGCATCCTCTCTAGATTATCTTGTGAATACTCCGCATTTGCCACAATTATGACTACTCGAGTGGATTTGGTCCCCTTGGATGGCTTTCTCGGTATGCTCTTAAACCACAATATGTTAATTTATGATATGACTTGCTCTATCTCACTTCACAAAAACTTTATCAAGAAGTAGAATCAATTCCAAATACCAGCACCTTGAACTACATTCCAGGCCGCCCACCTCTTGAGGTCATGGGAGAGTACATGGATGTGCTCGAGCTTTCTTCTCAAATTCAATGTTAAGGCCAACCATGGTCAAAAAAATGTCCCACAACAACAGCAGTACAACCTGGATTAGCTTCGGTGGTAGCACAACCTGAGCTACTTCGGCAGCAACAAACTTCTCCCCTATTTATAATTATGAAGTATTTCTGGAAACAACTTGCAATTGTGCAATCGAGTACTGAAGCTAAATATAAAGACATTGCACAAGTGGGCTTCTAATTGGTTCTCAACTCCACTCACTGAAATTGGATTTCTAATCTAATCCAATCCAATTATTCGGTGTGACAATATAAGTCCCACCTATCTCGTGGTGAACCATACATTGCACACTTGTATGAATCATATTCACATCGACAACTACTTTGTCTGCGATTTTGTGGCTCACGCGCAGCTCTTAGTTCGATATCTCCCAACCATATATCAACTTGCCGATTTACTCACAAAACCTCTGATTCCACACCGATTTCAAGATCTTGCAAAGAAGCTAGTCACTTTTAGGGAACATAATAGCCCATACTTGGCCTAAAGAACTAATCCAATAAAATAATATATATCATCTTTGTACCTAACCAATAATCCTAACCATTCATACAAAACAAATTGTGCATATCCTATTCATGCAAGATGAATTCAACACCAGATGCATAACATTGAATCTACCATACAAAAATCAATCAAATGAATGGGGAAGATACATTTTGTGAAAGCAAGAACATTGCTTTTGTTGCTTTTACTCCCTGTATGTTATAATACACATGCACAAATACACACACTATATATAATGTTACATATAATCAATAGCTTTAATACAACATTCATATAAATTCTATATTCTACCGTTAATGTTTTGCTTGACAATAAAATGAGCCAAATAGAAAAAAACATGACTTCTTTACAAGCGAGCTGAGTAACATTGGAGCTCACTGAAGTTCTGCTTATTTATGCCATCACTTCTACTTAATAGTCAACATTTTATTATTTTTAATGGAAAAAAGGTTTTCAAAATTTTATTTTTGCATATGGCTCAAACGTGCAATTTTCATTAAGACAAGTAACCAACATCCACAGCAGGAGAAAAGTACAAAATTAAATCAATAACACAGTCTAATCGATTAACTTCATTTCTAGTAGATGATTTGCTTCTCACCACAAAACCTTCTCAGGTTTTATTTATACTTTTCTATTCATTTACGTTTTTAAGAATATAAGAACAAACCAAAAATGAATGAAGTACACGTCTATCGCACATGTTCACTCAAGTGGTTTCATCCTTCTTCTCTGCCCTATAACTTAAGTTTGGTAACCCTAAGATTGACTTTTGAGGGCTAACATATACCAGTTCTCTCACTGTCACTCATGGTTTTGTGCAATGAGCTCATTGCCGCTCTCAACTGCTATCCCCTCATAATAGATTCTTTATGCGTGCGAAAGTTCCAACCCAATTTGAATGTAAGTATGATAAAATAGGAAATATCCAAGTAATAGTCAGTTTTGTTAAAAAAAACCATTAAAGTATAAAGAAGATTGGGGAAGATAAAAGCCAATAATTTTGACATATACACAAAGAATAGTAAAACACTAATAATGCAGCATGTGAATGAATTGAAGGAAGAAATGGCAAAAAGGATAACACGATCAATTATTAGGCATAAAATGCACAAATTATTGGTAATACCTGGTGTAATACGCTCCCACACATAGACATATGAGTGCATATCTATTTTATGTACATTAGTGTTAGGGTACATGGCTATCTGTCTTCATGTGTGCATGTGGGTGCATATTTGTTTGCATGCATGTTCAGCGGATAAATGTGAGATTGTTGTGTATGCAAGTGTAGATGTGTGATGCATGAGTGTGTGCGATTGCATGAATGCATAAGTATGTGTGCTTGTGTGTGTATTTATTTATATCATGTAGATAAGCTTGTGTGTCGATGTGCGCATATGCAATTTTGTGTGTGAATGTGCATCTTCGTACCTATGCACATGTGCCGGTAGATTTGGTGCGTGCATGCGGGTATGGTGTGTGCAGGTGTGAGGCTTGTGTATGAGAACCATAATGCAGGTGCATGTGCTTATGCGCATCTATTTAGACATACCAGTGTGCAAGATTTTATATTTAATAAAACAAATCAATGGGACATATAGTCAATATGATCCCATCAATATCCACACAGCCAAAGATCACCTCAATAGAATTATAATCTAAAACTATAGTTCAACAAATGGATATCTAATTTTTATTTGTGTTGGAGTAATTTTTTGAAAACAAACAACACTCTTCAAAGATAACTTTCTCCTGCATAGATTAACAGCCCAAGAAAGTACTTTAGACAATTGCAACAGCAGGTAAACCCTTGTACTTATAAAAGGATTGCTAAAATTTGCAAAGCTTGTTATATTGTATATTCAAACTAATGGCTCAGTCTTCACATGACTAGCTTATTGGTCAAACTCTCTATTGGATGATGCATGAAGACTTAAATCTTTCCTCTGAATTTGAATTTTTTTTAATTTAAAATTTTATATAATAAAGAGTCATCAGACAAATAATTCAATATGGAAACTGCAACTAAGCTTCAATTGTAAATGAGAACTGATTAAGAAAAGGCCCTATGCAAAAATGTTGAACCTAAAGAGAAAATTCGAATTAAAGAACTCGAGAAATTCATGTAACATTTAGATAATGCAAAATGTCTGCGCTATATTCAAAAGTAGCTGTTTTGAAAAGCTATAGTTCTGACTAAAATCCTCTTTCATAAAGACAATCTTTGTTGCTGTTGTCTACATTTAGCATTTGTTTTATTTTTAATACTTATAAGTTAATCAATCCTTCAAATGAATACTGCATCAGGACCAGTAAAAAAGCATAAGATGGCTTCATCCCACTTGGCTGATCTAAAAGGAGTCGTCTTCCTTGATCATAAAAAAAAAAAAAAAACAACAGAAACATCAGTATCCAATCTAACAATATTTAAAAAAATTGCAAACAAACGACTTGCAATACACAGTGCTCAAAAGTTAACTCGTCCCACTTCAAAACAATTTCTCATTTCAATTCTTTCAATTTATCCGAAAAAAGAGGACGATCTTCCAGGTACCTCGATAAAAAGGGCAGTTAGTTATCCAGTTGACTTCAGCCAAGTCCGTCAGTTTACAGAAAAATAAGATCAAAGTGAATTCCTAATAAATGCGTTCATCTACGAGCAAAATAGCCAAAAAAATGAAAACTCGAGAAGTATTCAATCAGCTTCACCGAAAAGAATATAACTGAAGTTTAGAGAGGGCGTGCCGTCAAGCCGTAACAAAAAAATGAAACATAATCAACGCGTACCGAATTCCCCAGGAAATCTGTTTCAGAAAATCAAGTAATTTAATACCTGATAGAGCTTGCTCCCTTCATTGACGGAGCGTAAGAGTTCCCTGGCGGCAATCAAAGCATCAAGGAGCTCGGACAGAGCTCGGGACTCGTTTTCTCCAAAGAGATCCTCCTCGGGGATATCCCCAAGCTCATCGAAGAACGGGCTCAGAAGCTTCACCCGCCTCGAGAGGTCGCACGAAGCCCTACGAAATGGTCCTCTGCACTCCTGCATCGCAGATATTTCTCCTACCGCGGCCGAAAGCCCAGCGACAACAGCTGAACCCCTTCCTTCGGGTTCCTCCTCCTCAAATGTAGACCCCATTCCCGCGCACAGATCGGAAAGCAGTAAGATCCAAGCGAAATTAGACAACAGAATAAAAGAACTGGTTTTTTGGAAGCACTAGTATTAGAAGAGAATTAAGCCTTTCAAGAGGAGAGAAGATGGAGAAGCGATGCCGGGAAGCTAGAAAGACTGCGGAAAGAAGAAAAGAACCGATGGCCGGAAGGAAAGGAACAAAATTGGAAAACAAGACTTATGAGAAGAGCTACGAAGATTTTGATTCAGGGAAGAGTAATTTGTACGGTTTTCAAGTTCTCGCAACGGAAATCGGCTGACTATTAAGATAGCTGCTACCCTATATATTTTCAGGTGCTCCAATAACATTAAATTATTTAAATTTGTTATTTAATTTATAATAATTAAAATTATAATTATAAATTTATTAAAATTAACAATTATTTAAGAAAAAGATATAAGATATATTTTTTTTTAAAGAAATTGAAATATTTTTCAAAAAATAAGTAACATTTATTTTTATATAAATCTTGATTTATATTTAAAAAGGAACAATATATTTATAATTAACAAATAAAAAATCATCTAATTAAATTATATTTTATACATAAATGTATTATATTACTAGATTTAATTTATATTTAATGTTTGACTCTTTAAGCAAAAAATAACTTCAAGTGTTTATACACTATTATTTTTAAAAGTTTTTCTTATTTTGTTAAGAAATGGGATAAAATAAATATGTAAACACACAAATTTTAATAATATTAAATTTGCATATAATATTCCTTTTTATAAAAGTACAAATTTAATCCTTATTTTAGCATCACAATTAGTAATATTTTATTATAATATCACATAATTCTTATATTATTATAAATACATAAAGCTTGTTAATTAAATTTTAGTCTATATAATTGCAATTTGAGAGAAAATTCATTTGGAATAATGATATACATACTATTAAAATATTTATAATTTATAAAGTAAAATTGAATCTTATATTATTGTAAATTTAACATTTAGTTTCATACATGAAACATACTCTAAATTAAAAATTAATAGTCATATATGTTGGTATTATTGATGTAACTTATAAGAAATGAGATTTTTTTTCAAAATTTCAAAGAAAAATGTGAGGTTTACCTAGGAAGGAGTTTGCTAAACTTCATCATGTCTCAACATAACCTAAGATGCTTCATCATGCTCATACAAATCTCTCCCCATCATGCATTCTAAGCAAATTAGCCTTTCTTTTCATTGGGGCATAATTTTAAAAGTCGGTGTGGTCATTTTAATTTTAACTTGTTGGAAATTTTTCTTACGAACTTCCTGTGGCGCCCCGCACACAGGAAATTTTTTAAGTCAATGGGAGATGTGCCATTTTGGAAAATCCCTCACTTATCATTAGATTAAGGTAAGATTCTCAATCCACTAATAAGAGAAGGATGTGCCCTGAATATATAAGCAACAGAATCATTCACTAAGTATATACAATTATAGAGTGCAGAAGCAAGAAAAGTAAAATGTTACATCTAATCCACCACAATACAAGTAAGGAATAATAATAATGCAGCTCAGAATAAAATAGTACAGTAAAATAACATACATATGTACATGTATTATAACACCAATTAATAAGTTTTAAAATGAATAAATCTCTCATCCTCACAGAAATAAAAGACAGCTACACTACTGATCTTCAGCCCCAACCTGCTGCTCCTTCAAGTAAAGCTCATTTGCAGACGCAAGTATAACAACTCGAGGTTGTTACTTAGCCTAATCTTAGTTTAATCGCAGCCTAGTTATCATTCTATTGAGTTCATCTAGTCATTAGAACTAATCTTTGAAATTTTGGAGTGATTCAGAGCTCAATCGAATAATTAGAATATTTTAATATATTTAATTAATTAGAAAATTGAGGTATTTAAATTGACCTCAAAATCAAAATCTGACTTCATCGTTGCGATCGTCACCCCCAAATTAGCCAGGGGTGATGTTTTGGATGCGTTTGAAAGTCGTCGGATTTTCACAAATATTTTAATGTAATTAAATGCACCAAAAAATAGAATAATAAAATAATCATCGGAATAGAAATCTAAATTCACTGTAGAATTCCTCACCCTAAATTAGTTATTGGTGAATTTTTGGGATTTTTTGGAGCGCGTTTATCAAATTTGAATTTTTAATAAATTAAAAATATTAGAAATGAATAATTATTTATTCATTTAAATCCATTTCTATTTCTCCTTTTTCCCTCTGCGCCTGTGTGGCGCCCCACCCCTCGATCTGTATAAATTAAGCTAAGGGGTGACGTGTCACTCTAGCTAATCCTTCACTTATCATTGGATTAGGATGAAATCCACAATCTGCCTAATAAGGGAATGAGTAAGCACAGAATCAAATAACAGCCACTATTTGTAACAACTCAGGTTGTTACTTGGGTTAATTAAGGCTAATTCAAGTCTTAATTGAGGTTCTAGTTCACTAATTAAGTAATTTAGAACTCATCTTTAAAACCTAGGTCAATTCAGAAGTCAACTGGATAAAAATTAGAAATTCTAGAAAATCCCAAACCCTAGAAATTGACTTTTTATTTATACCTCAGATTAAAAATTTGACTTCGCCATTGCATTCAGAACCCCCAAATTAGCTAAAGGTGAAATTTTGGATGCATTTGGTAGTCGTTGGATTTTCGTCGAATATTTTAATGATATTTAATTACCTAAAAATTCAAATAATTAAATACTCATCGGATCGAAAATCTGAGTGCGCCGTTGCATTCCTCACCCCTCATTTAGCTAGGGGTGACTTATTGAGAATTTTTGAGATGCATTTAAGCAATTAAATTTAATTAACAAAATGAATATAATTTAATTAAATAATAATATAATTTTTATAAATGTAACGGTGCCATCCACTTGACTCTAACGCCGTCGCCTGTTTATCTTCCGCACTGTTTATCTTGATGACGCCCTCCGCGCCGTCTGATCGCAGGATCAGATGGCTGAGACTCGTCGTCCCCGCGAAGTAGCTGCGTGGCTGCGAAGGCTCGGCACGCGTCGGATGCCTCGACATTTGGCGATCACCACCGCTTAATGCCTCGATTTAGAGCCTAAATCCTTCACTTTGGCATCATTTGCCTTTTCTGAATCGATATTGATCTGGATCTAGTCGCAGGCTAAAGAAGCGTCCGGGACCGTCGGCTAAGGTGCCTCCCTGATCATCCTAATTACTCACGCAATTATCAATTTTAATATTTGAATTGCTATTTTAAGTCTTCGATTAATTGTTAACTTTACCTGATAGAACGGTAGATGGTTCGATTTATCAAATTTCACAAAACGTCCACAGTATTTACCGTTATCTGTAAATCTCGTCGGCATGTCTTCCTAGGGTTAGGGTTTTCGTTCAAGGTAGGTCACACCAGTTATCGAACCCTATGTCCTTAGATAGGTCTTGATCACCTCTTCACGTCACCATGCGGGATGAGCCTTACTGTCGTCGGAGGAGTCGCAAATCGGAAGCCCTAGTAGCGTCGGCTTCGGAGTAAGGGAAGAAGGAGCCCGGCATGATCGGGCCGGGTCGACCCGACCCGTGCCTAGGTCCATGTGTGCGTGTGTCAAAGTGCAGGACCCGCCAGTGCGCGTTGTCCAGCTTCCGGAGCTGCCGCGTGGAAGTGTGGGGCCCGCGTCTCTTCAGCTGATCACATCCTGTCTGCTGGCAGTGGCAGCCAGTGGGACCCACGCGAGAGCTCTTCCTCCAGTAGGATCCTGCCACATAGCCTAGTCTGCTGCGCCTGACATCGGTGGAGCCCGCCACCTACAGAAAAGTGCAAATTTAAATAGATACATATATAAGTATTAGATATAAATTAAATTAAATTAAATAACGGTATTATAAATATATTTAAATTAAATGCAAATATTCAAACAGCCATATCTTAATAATTATAAATTCAAATATAGCAAATGAATAAACCATTGTGATCAGAAAATTATGAGGAATATTATGGAACCATTGATTTTCCATTTTGATCAATAATTCACATAGTGACATTTAGGGTATTTAAATAATTCCAAAAATGTCACAAAACTTCAATTAGTCATAACTTTGCACACACTAATCCAAACATACCCAATATGGGTATTAAAATACTCACAAAACCCTAAGGAACATTCTAGTAATATTAACTTTGCTATTTGGATTAGCATTTGACTAATGACATTTAGGACCTAACCCTAATTAGCCTAATTTGACCTAGAACTTCAAATGACCATAAGTTGGTCATCTTAGCTCTAAATTAGGTGATCCAAACACTAATTTAGATCAACAAAACCTAATCTACAGAGATCTATAAAAATATTTAGGATCTAACGGTTAGATTTGATAATCACCCCTAATTACCCTAAAATATGATTAGTGAATATTAGCAAATCTAATGATCCAAATTGGACAATTTAAGTTTCAGAGAACTCATAGAGTCCATTAAAACCTAGTTGTAAGGTTGGATTAGTGATTGGGTGATTAATTTTACTAATCACTCACTAATCATCCTAAATATTAATTAAGCCATAACTTAGCCAAATGGAGTCCAAATTGAACCTACCACTAGTCATTAGAATCAATGGATCAATTGTGACATACAACCACTAAAATTATTCAATTTGGACACCAAATGACAAAGTTAGGATTTTTGACCCTTAATTAAGAATCCTTAATTACCCTTTAAACCCTAAAACTTATTTTGGCTATAACTCAGCCAATACACATCAGAATTTGATGATTTTTGATTCTATAGAAACCCCTTAAGGTAAAATTACCAATATGCCCTTATAGGTCAAAATCCTTAAATTGACCTTATAAGGCTTAATACTTAACCAAAATTAATGAACTTACTATCTAAACTCATATTAGACAATAAGTAATCATTCAATATCATTAAAATCCAGAATTAAGCCCTAATTCTTAAAGGTGAAATTTAGACCCTTAAGTAGGGGCAAAATAATCATTTTGCCCAAATTTAGGGTTTAATGTTTCTAAGTCCTAATTTTATCTCTAAATTATAACAAATAGTAATTAAAGTGATTTAGACTTTGATTTAAATAATTCTAAGTCTTAAATTAGAAAATTGAAGAAAACCCTAAGTTAAGTCTTAAATAAAACCTAAGTAAATTATGAAAGAAATTTCATTTCCCTTGAACTTCTTAGATCATCCTTTAGGTCTTATAACTTTAGTTAGGATGGGTGTCTGAGTGATACTCTTAGTATGTAAGAGCCTTAATTCCTAAGATTAGGATTAGATCATAGGTTAGAATTCATCTAATGGATAAAGTGGGTTACTCAATAAGGTGAAACCTTAATCTTACTAGTTTATTAGATTTTTTATAGTTTATTAATTGATTATTTGATCTTGTAACATTAGAATTAGGATTAGAAATTTATCCTATTGAACTTGACTTAATTCAATAGGATTTGCCTTAACACTTAATCAATAAGATGGGATTAAAACCTAGTCCTTTAAGATAGACAGGGACGGATTCAAAGCAAAAATCAATAAAAATTGGCACTGCGTCTCCGCGCCCGGTCACCAGTTTCGTTTCCTGCTTCAAGGTGTTGCCCGGGGAGTGCCTTATTTAACCTACCCAGGACTTTGCCTTGTGATTAAGAATTAAACTTCATTCTTTGAGTTTGATTCTTAATCCTTTAAATCTTGATTTGGCTAATCAAGATTTATTTGGGATTTATAAAATCATAACTTAGGACGATTAATTTGCTTATTTAACCTTGTAAGCGACTTGGATTTATTTATAATTAGGATGTGGTCAATCCTAATTATGTTTAATTTATAGGTTCATGATTCTAAGTTACAGACAGTGTAGGAATTGTTGATTATGAATTTTATGTAACTTAGAGTAGATAAAACAATTAAATTAGAAAATAGGTGATATCATAAAGTTTAAGTAGTGCTAATTAGTTCCCTGAATTTGAAATGCTATGCTTTCCTTATCATTTGAGCCTTTTTACACTTTTGGACATACTTAAGTACTTGATACATACTTTATAATATATTTTAAATTTTATTCACATTTCATATGCATAATTTTAAAAGAAATATTAATAAATAATATTATACTTGTGATTTATGTTTTACTTAGCCTGCCACTTAGTATGACTTTACTTTAAGATAACTTTTGCCTAGGGAATTTCCCCTATGGTACTTTACTTTAGCATTGGGATGTTTCTCCTATATGCCCTTTAGATACTTTGTGGATTTTACTTTAGGATATGGGATGTTTCTCCTAGATGCCTCTTTTGGTGGACATTACTTTAATCTGGGATGTTTCTCCTAGATTATCAGATGTACTTTACTTTTTGACAGACTAAGTAAGAGTATCTCACACGTACAACACTTAAATCTACATTACTTACATTTACTTTTCAGACTCTGTACAGTTACTTTACATATTTTCCTTACACTTCAGATTTATTTTACTTTACTATTTCAGTACACTTTTCTTTCTTTCATATTTTTCATTTTCTGCAGTTCCTTTACATTTCAGAACTTTTTGTATGTCAGCCATTTTACTCACTTGAGCGCATGTTAGGATGCTAGTCTTTATATTTTAAGTACAGTACTTTTACTTATACTATAACTGTCATGTTAGTTTGATCATATTCCTTAGGACTTTTCTTTGTACTTAGTAGATTTCAGTTATACTTTACTTACCTTGTATTGCAGCCTGAGTTGAGGTATGTTTCTACCTCATCACTTGTTCTTCATTTCTTTATCGCTTTATCGCCACGCTTACTTAAATTTCAGTTGTGATATCATTAAAATACATTAAAATTCATTACCTTAAAATGTACTTAGATATTTTATCTAACAAGATTTTTATTTTGTTGGCTGGGGCTCTACCATTATAAAATTGATAATGGTAGATTCTGAGCTTTTTGAAGAGATTGAGCCTACTGATGAGCAGATCCAGGAGGAGGTCCAGACTATTGAGGGACCTTAGTTTACTTATTAGATTGTTTTACTTTTATATTGTGAGGATGAGAGACTCTTTTCATTCTTAGCTCTTAACTTTAAAGGTTTGTAATAATACATGACTATTTGTACTTTACTTTCCTGCATTATATATATTTTGAGATGGATGTCTTTATTTTATAATATGGATGTTTACTTTAGTTAATACTTTTCTTCCGCACTCTGATACTCATTAAGTGATTGTTAATCGTTACCTTATTATGGAAAGTACACCTTTTCCTTAAGATTAGATTGGAGTCTTAAATTCCAACCTAATGTTAAGTATATGATGTGCTTAGTGATGACCACTCCTTAAGCCTTATGATTAGAAGGGGCGGCCACCACACTATATAAGTAAAACATATAGAGTGCGAAAGCTAATAAAAAAAATGAGAAACATCCAAGCATCACAATACAAGTATAATGAAATATGACTCAGAATAAAAGGCATATAAATCCAAATACACAGTCAAGGTACCTGTATTATTATAATAATTTAAAGTTTAAGAAAAGTGAAAATATACTCATCCTCACATATATAAAACTAAGTACTTAAATGTCCTCTGGTCCAAGCTGCTGCACCTCCTCTAAGTAAAGCTCCTCCTCAGGTACAGGATCCTCAAGATGCTCTATACCTGACATTATCAGTTTCACAATATAGGGCCCCAGCCAAAAAAGAGAAAAATCTTGTGTTAGACAATTATCTAAGTATATTTTAGGCTGATAAATTTTACATGTTTTATAATATCACCATTTTATAACTTCTAAGCAACAACTATATCTAATAATAGGAGCAACTAGCAGAACAATAAGAAAGGAAAATCTATAAACAATATTTATAACTTTAAGAAAAAATGAGGCTAAGATATGCCTCATATATAAGCTAAACTGGGTAGGCATATATAAATAACTAAACAAGCGCTGAAAGAAAATACTACATTCTAAACATGCAGATGATCAAAAGAAATATGCAGATTAAATAACTTAACTCAGTAAAGATATATATAATAGCAGCAAAAATTCTAACATCCTATTTTATATAAGCAGAACAAAGGAATAGCTGACTGAATCAAAATACTGAAAAGTAAGCCAAATAGTAAAACTATACATGAAACTCTATGTACCAACTATCATATCAGAAGAATTGGCCAATCTGGCCCATACATATATCCGTCCATTCCCATAGCCTTTCTGGGCTAGGACAACATATCTCAATAATACTGTGTGATTGAAGAGGCATATAATACTATGCAATATCTTTTAGTTATTTTACTTTTGTTTTTATAGACAATTTTAGAAACAACTGAGGAGTCAAGCATGTTTGCAAGACTAAACGAGTCCCAAGCCTAACACACTCTCCTCAATGAGTAGTGTTAAGCATCCTAATCTTACCTTACCCTTGTCCATTGGAGTAAATGTGCACCATAATCCACCATGAACTGGACCCAAATGCAAATGTTTTCCTAATTTTCTAAGTTTTTATTTTCATGCAACAATATTTTCTTGTATGACATACCCAAGAAAAATGGTTCAAACATCAAGGAATACATAGCAACAAGATATCAAAAGTAAGCAAGGGTCTATACTAATATGATGATATCATTTATTTTCTAATTATCCATTTTAACTATTCTAAGTTACACAAATTCAGGATCTCCATTTTCCTACTATTGAGTGTAACTTAGAAACTCGTCCTTAAAAGTTACAAAATATTAGGACTAGCTAGATCCTAATATACTTAATCAAAGTCGACTATAAGAGCTAAATGATAAATCATCATGACCTAATTAATGACTTTAGATGTTCTATACTAAGTTCTAATCAAAATTACTAAACTATATATTATGGATTAGACACCACGAGATTGGGCTTAATCATATAATCCAAAAAGGGTAAGACCTAAGTTCTAGGTGTTATTCTAGAAGTGATTTACAAATTAAGGCCAATCTTATTAAATAATCAAACTTAATAGGATAAATCTCCTATCTTAAATCTTAAGGTTAAAAGACAAAATAATCAAAATAAGTTGTAAAATTCTAAAAACTAATGAAACCAAGGTTTCATCCATTGAGTAACCCATTTATATAATGAATGAACTATAACCTATGATCTAGTCCTAGTCTCAGGAATGATCCTTAAATGATGTGCAAAGATTATAAGAAAGGACTTAGAAGGATTTTCAAATATCTGACGAATTGACCTAAATACTGATTTTTCTCACTTTAAATGATTCTAATATAGTTCTAATATTGGTTTTAGTGAATTAAGAGACTAATTAAAGGTTAAGAGTGCTTAACTTAAATTTTAGGCAAAATGACTATTTTGCGCTTACTTAATGGTCTGAAAAGTCAACTTTTGATTTAATAGTCCAAACTGAAGTTTCTTGGTTTCAAATGATTCCTTACTGTCTAACTTGAAGATAAACAGTAAGTACGTCCAATTTGGACAAGAAACAGGTTCTACAGGTTCAAACTAAGGTCTTTGACTTAAGGGCATTTCCATAATTTTTACTCTAATAAAACCTGACTTTTTATGCAGTTTATTGTAGGTTACTGTTCAAGGATTTCATAAAGTTCAAGAACACTGGAATCCGAGTTCAATTGACTAAGTTATGGATGTTTTATGTTGGAAGGACAATTTGGAAATTTTGGGTTGGTCAACAGGTGACAAAAACCGAATTTTTTTAGTTGTTACCTTGGTTAATTAAGACTAATCTAAGTCTTAATTATGATTCTAATATCTTAACCAAGTCATTTAGAACTCACCTCTAAAATTTAGATCAAATCAAGGATCAAATGGATCAAATCCTGATTTCTAGAAAAATCTCAAAACCCTAGAAATTGACTTTTTATTTTGACCTCAAATCAAAAATTTGACTTCGCCATTGTGTTCACCACCCCCAAATTAGCTTGGGGTAAAATTTTAGAAGCATTTGGAAGTCGTTGGATTTTTGGTGAATATTTTAATATTATTTAAATACCTCAAAAATCAAATAAATAAATACTCGTCGGAACAAAAATTCAATCACGCCGTTGCACTCCTCACCCCTCAATTGACTAAGAGTGATTTATTGAAAATTTTTGGGATGCAAATAGTTAATTAATTTTAATTAATTAAATCGTTATGAAATAATTTAAATAATAATATTATTTAAACTGAGTTAACGACGCCATCCGTTATTTTAATATTCAGTTCCGCCATTTAACGTCATCAGCATCCTTCGGTTAAGTCCAGCGTTCAATCTCGGTCGTCCGATCGAGCGATCGGGCGACTAACAGGTCATCCCTGTCGCCGAGCCCTAACGCCTCACGTGTGTCCCATTGACGCGCACGTGGTGCCTTTAGCCGAGCGCAAATGGTAGCCTGCCACTTCACCGCTCTCCATCCCAAGTTAAGTATCAAATGGACTCGAATCTTCATCTCTTGGCCTTGGAATCAATCTGGAAAGCTTCGAGCCACTCTGTGTATTCGTCCTGAAGGATCATCTCCTCTGCAACCGTTAACCTAAGTACCCTTTTCTCCACCTAAGTTAATACTTATACATTCCTTATTATTATTGAATCTGGATTTTGGGCACGATCGATCGATCGATCGCGCCCGTAACCCTAGCGTGCGTAGGAGGTTTCGTGGGAGAGACGAATCGACTCCTCCGTATTTGCCGTTGATTTGGATTCAAATCCAGCCGTTGAATTTGGTCCAAATCACTGTCGACCGTTAATCCATTGATTCAATCTGAACCGTAAATGTAATCAAATCAGATCGGTCCTTTTGAATCAATCTCATCCGTCAATCTCATTCGATGCAATTGATTAGCATCGTCGGATCATCCATGTAGCATCGTATTACTACTTGCTTGCGTGGCGTTGCATCATTGGCGGATGAGGTTAACAACGGATCGCTGACTTGGCTGTGGGGCCCACCTGGCAGCGCTGATGGTTCGTTCACTGTGGGGCCCGCCTGTCATGCCTCAGCTAGTCGCAATTCGCCACGTAGCCTCGGTGGGCCCGCCTCTGCGTCTGTCAGTTGGCGTGGGTCCCACCTGCAGGCAAAAGAAAATTAAAATAATAATAATAATTATATTAATTAATAAACATTTAATTAAGTTCATATAATATATAAACATATATTAACTTAATTAAATAAATGTATATATATATATATGTATATATATGTATATATATACTTATATATATACATGCATATTTATAATAATAGAAAAATGAAGATATTAATTAATAAATATAATAATGTATTAATTATTTTAGTCAATTATAATTAGCATAGGATTAAGTTCAAATAGACTTTTTTAACATTAAGTTATTAAATATAGCTAATTGAATTAATTACCAAACTTTAGATACCCATAACTCACAAAATACTTAACCAAATTATACAAATAAATATATCAAATTCATCAGAAAAATATAAGGAATTTAATGATGCTATTTATTTTGCTACAAGACTATTATTCAAATAGTGGCATTTAGGATTATTAAATAATTCAAATTATGTTCCAAAAATTTCAATTAACCATAACTTTGTAACCTTTAACCTAAATATGCTCAATATAGGTCTCAAAGTGATCAGAAAACCCTAAGGATTAATTTAATAGTGTTTATTTTGCTATTTGAATTAGTCTTAGACTAATCATATTTAGGACATAATCTTAATTAGGTTAATTAACCCTAGAACTTCAATTGACCATAAATTTGTCAATTTAACTCTAAATTAGGTGATCCATATATCCATTTTGATCAAGAGAACCTAATTAACAGTAAACTCTAAAAATATTTATGATCCAATGGTTAAATTTTTTAATCAACCCTAATTACCTTGAGACTTGATTAATGAAAATTAATAAATTTAATGATCCAAATTGAATGATTCAAATTTTAGAGAACTCCTAGAGTAGATTAAAACCTAGTGGTGTGGTTAGTTTAGTAATTTTGTGATTATTTCACTAATCACTCACTAATCATCCTAAACCATAATTAGGCCATAACTTAGCCAATTAGAGTCCAAATTGAACATACTACTAGTCATTGTAATTAGTGAATCATTTATAATTCATAGCCACTGCTTTTAATCAATTGGGACACTAATTAGAAAAATTATGATTTTTGACTCTTAATTAAGAACCCTTAATTACCATATTAACCCTAGAATTTTTATTGGCTAACTTAGCCACTACATATCAGTATTTAATGATTTTAGCTTTTATGGAAACCTTAAGACATAATCTACAGTAAACTAATAGAAAATTTAGATTTTATAGGGTGAAATTACCAATTTACCCTTATAGGTCAAATCTCTTAATTTTACCTTATAAGGCTTAATACTTAACCAAAATGAATATACTTACTGTCAAAACTCATATTATATAGTAAGTAATCACTCTACTTTAATAAATTCTAGAATAGAATCTTTATTCATAAAGTTGAAAGTAGACCCTTAAGTAGGGGCAAAATGGTCATTTTGCCTAAATTTAGGATTTAATGATTTTAAGTCTTGAATTCATCACTAAATCATTATAATTAGTAATTAAAGTGATTTAGACTTTAATTTAGATAATTCTAAGTCTTTAATCAGAGATTCAAGAAAAATCCTAAATTGGTCTTAAGTAATAATCTAAGTAAAAAATATGAGTTTTTTTTCCCTTCCTTTGAATTTCTTAGCTCATCCTTTAGGCCCTAATAACATTAGTTAGGATGTGTGTTTGAGTGCCACTCTTAGTACTTAAGAGCCTTCATTCTTAGGACTAAGGATAGAGCTTATGTTAGAATTCATCTAATGAGCAAAGTGGGTTACTCATTAGATGAAACATTGAGTTTATAGTTTATAGATTTTCATAGTTTATTAAATGATTATTTGATCTCTTAATTTTAAAGTTAGAGTTAGAGATCTATCCTATTGAGTTTGACTTAATTCAATAGAATTTGACTTAACATTTAATCTATGAGATGGGATTGAACCTTAGTCCTTAGGATAACCTTGTGATTAAGAATTGAACCCCATTACTTGGAGTTTAATTTTTAATCCTTTCAATCTTGATTTGGCTAATCAAGATTTGGTTTGGGATTATTTAAAATAACAAATTAGGATGATTGATTTACTTATTTTACCTTGTAGATGACATTGATTTAATTATAATTATGACTTGGCCAGTCCTAATTATGTTTAACTTATAGGATCATGATTCTAAGTTACAGACTGTAAGAATCAATGATTCTGAATCTTATATAATTTAGAGTAGTTATAATAATTAAATTAGAAAATAAGTGATATCATAAAGTTTGTATAATACTATTTATTACTTTGAATTTGAAAATACTATATTTCCTTGTTTTGAGCTTCATTACACATTTGGATGCATTATAATAAATATAGAATATTTGATGAATATTCTATATTAAACTTTGAATTCATTCATATAGCATTTAATAACTTAAGAAGTAAACTTTATGAAACAAACTTTACTATACTTTGTGAGTTATGTCTTACTTAGTCTGTCATTCAGTATAAATTTACTTTTGAGATAACTTCTGCCTAGGACACTTTTCTAGTGCGTGTTACTTTTGCCTATGACATTTTCTTAGTGCATTTTACTTCTTTTACCTAGGACACTTTCCTAGTGCGTGTTACTTTTGCCTAGGACACTTTCCTAGTGCATGTTACTTTTGCCTAGGACACTTTCTTAGTGCATGTTACTTCTTTCGCCTATGTAGCGCTCCGCCCCATCGCCGCGCGCAATAGGTGAGTATAAACAGATCGGCGGTGGAGCGGTGCTCCCCTTGGGGATGAATATCTTGTCTCCTAGAATAGCTGAAAATCAAACCCATCTGAAGGGGACTGCTGACTCAATCTCAAGGAGGGTTGAGAACTAATACTTAAGATAAGAGTGGTATCCTTATCTTAAGTATTATGCAAATATATATATTGGATTTAGAAGGCAATGTGAAGAATCCAATATATGCATAAGATATCAGTATTTCCGGTATACTAATCATATCACAATACTAAGTATAAGTAGTATATACAGAGTGCGGAAGCTTAAAGCAAACATCAAGAAACATTCATCATAGAAGCTGTATGAAAACATTCATCTTAGAAAAGAAAAGAAAATACATCCAGAATTATTATAAATATTTTCTGAATAACCGACATAGAGCTAAGTACTGGACTGAAAATAACTAAGCAGAAAGCTAGTAAAATTGGAGGAGAGTTCACTAGTGCTCCACGGGCTCCTCCTGAATCTTGTGGGTGTCCTCCTGACCTGGCTCAATATAATGTTCAAGATCTAGCAAATTGCTGGATCCAAAAAGTACCCCGTGTTAGACAACAAGTCTAACACATTAAAACTAATCTAAATAGTTCTAATTATTCATTTAATATTTACATAATGTAATTAAATATGTAGAAATACTGTAAAGGTAACTGAAAGCATAAGATTGTATAAAACTATACAAAATTGAAGTAAGGTGAAGTAAAGTAAAACTGAACTATAAATTGAATTCTGAAAGTAAACCAAATAGTAATGGATTTGAAACTGAGTAGTGATCTGTAAAACTATGTTGTATGTCACTGAAACTGTGCATCTAAATATGCCACAACACTGTATGCCACTAATATATAACCAAAATATTATTGAACTGCTATGAGTAGTACAGTCTAATGTACACATACATTTAGTTGGGAATACCGTTTACTGATGATGCCGATGCATCATGAAATTTCACAGTCAATGTATGCAATATTCCGTAACCCATAAATCACACTGATACTCATACATCATTCTGATACTTACACATCATGCTTATGCTCATGCTCATGTGTAACAACCCGAGGTTGTTACTCAGCTTGATTTTGGCATAATCATATCGTAATCATCATCCCATTAAGTTCATCTAGTCATTAGAACCAAACCCTGAAGGTTTGGAGCAATTCAGAGTTCAATCCAATATTTTAGATTTTTTAATAATTAATTAATTACAAAACTGAGGTATTTATTTTGACCTCGAAATCAAAATCCAACTTTGCCGTTGCAATGGTCACCCACAAATTAGCTAGGGGTAATGTTTTGGACGCATTTGGAAGTCATCAAATTTTCATGAATATTTTAATATAATTAAATGCACCGGAAAATAGAATAATTAAATAATCATCAGAATTAAAATCTGACTTCGTCATTAAATTCCTCACCCCCAAATTAGCTAGGGGTGAATTTTTGGAAATTTTCGGAGCACGTTTAATTAATCTGAATTTTTAAATAAATAAGCAATCATTGGATCCCCAAATTGCAATTTTCCCTATTTTTTTTATTGATTGCTGTCAGCCCATTACCATTTTCGGTGCTTCCATGCCTTGAGCTACCAAAGGATGACCTCCTACCCCTATGCTCATGATGGTCTAGCCCCCTACCACCTCTCACTCTCTTCCTTTAAAAAGGAACTCAAGCTCCTTCTTCATCCCCTTTGCAAAATAGCTGAGCTCCTCCTCCCCTCTCCCTTCTTTCTCCTTCTTTGGGTGCTTGTGTTGGAGAAGAAGAAGTGCAGCTTATCTCCAAGCTTGAAGAAAAATAGAAGTTTCTTCTTCTCCCTTTAAGGCTAAGGTACCCATTTGCTCATCTCCTTGTCTTTCTCATGCTGTTATAATATTGGAATGTAGCCTTGGAAGTCTATAAGCATGTATGTAAGCCATTATGACTCTTAAAAGCTTCACAGAAAAATGCTCTGTTTTCGTTCATTCTGTATACCCGTGCATTTGTCTATATTTTTCATATAGTTAGGATGCTCCGTTTGTGCCAATTTTGGTGTCGATGAAAAGGTATCGGAAATACCTTTCCATTGATATATAACACCGCTCATGGGGCGCTTTGGATTGGGAGTAATTGAGATAAAAAATAGTCCTTCCAGTTTTCGTCTCGGCGAAAATCACCGTTTAGCGCTGCAGCACCAGAAATTGCAAAATAGGCCGCTGCAGCGCGCTTTTGGCAGGACATATAAAAACATTAATTAAACTATTTAAACAGTAAGATTGCAAAATGGATCGCTACAGCGCGCGGTAGCGGGATGCAGCGGAAATATTTGGGAAACTTAGGGAAATATGAAAATGAATTAATTGAACAGTGATTTTCGCAAATTAAACCGCTGCCGCGCGCCATAGCGCGCCGCAGCGGGCTGCAGTGGACCGCAGTGCACTACCACGCGGAAAGCGCTACCGTGCGCTCCAGCGTACTGCAGCGCGCTGCAGCGCCTAATCTTGCAAAATCTCCCAGAATTTTAGAAAATTGCCCAGTTTTGGCTGAAATTGCCAAAAATTCACTGTTTTGGTATTTTAAGGTCCCTAGGACCCTAGTGGGGCTAAAATTGAACATTGCATAAAATTTTATATGAAAGTTGAATTTGAAACTTGTCACTTTTAAATTAGCCCTCATATCTACTGTGGATCTTAAACATGTGTTATGCCAAAGAATAAGTATTAGAACTTTAATTGCTTATATTAATTAGGTATAGTTTAACAACCTAAATGGCATGAAACTTAGATCTTTTAAATTTGTGATTAAGTGCTAATCCCTTTATTTGTTTTAGGATTTGATCAGCATTAATCACATTTTTATTTTATGTCATCTTTCCATTTATATGCCTTTATGATATTAAGATGTATGTTAGAAAATGTTAACATTTAAATGGGATATCTTGATATGTACACTAAACTTGAACATAAGAATCTTGGTAACTTGATTAAGTAGATAATACTTAATCCAAACCTGAAGTGACATCAATAATATACTAATAATACATTGATTTGCCATTAACTTTTAAATTAACATTGGTCTTATGATAGAAAGGTTAAGGGTTAAACCCTAGCTTGTCTTAATTAAGATCTAAACCTTAATCACTTAATTAATTAACTTGATTGTAAAATAATTCAACTAATATTATTCCAATAATGCATATGATTTGATATTGATCTTAAACCATCAAATTAGAAGTGCTAAGGATAACATTGAATATATATGATTGAACCATCTAAATCCAAACTTTAGATCTTTGATTTTCTCTTATATAAGATAATTAACATAAGATGAAAATAAAATTATAATGATTTATGTAATGATCTAACTCTAATAAGATCTTTGATTTTATCCCATGATTATAGAATAGACAAGGATCAAATGAATTTTAATCATCTGATCTGACCACCTTAACCTAAGTATAACAAGTAAACCTTAAGAAGTAAATAAGTGAGATCTTAAGGGTCTTGCTATAGGATTCATCATTGAAATGGTTAAAGACCTTAACTAATGGAACATTGAGGTAGGAAGGACTTTTGTGACTTATTGAGGTAGGAATCTAGTTGATCCTTCATAACTTTAGAAATTGAACTTAATACCTTGTGGTAGGAATCACCTAAAGCACTTAGATTGTGGCTCATTCCTTATGGTAGCAACCTATATTGAGTGATCCTTTAATCACATCCTTGGAGCCTTGTATAGGATACACCTACTTAGAGTAAGGATTAATAGATTTAATAAATCTTATTGATTAAATAGGACATTCTGAACTCAGATTATTGGTTGGGTATAGTAGGGTATACCTATATTACTGGATTATTTCAACAGTATTCAAGATTAGTTGATTGACCCCAATGTGAACTTATGACCAGGTGCTATCCTGCTGGATTAGCCGAATACAGTCCCATTAGAGTAAATCTTCTAAGACTAAGAGTGTTACACTTAGTGAACAAGATCCTTAGTTTGAGATATAAACTGCAACCGGGTTCTGCCTCCGATCGTAGTGCGCCTTGATAAGTGCAGTTTAAGCAAACTAAGTATCTTAAGTCACTTTGTATAGACCACTAAGTATGCTTGTAATTAGGGCATTTAACGGCTTAGCTTGAGATGTAAACTGTGACCGGGTTTTGCCTCTTATCGTAATGCGCTTCGATAAGTGCAATTTAAACAAGATAAGGGTTAAATCCACCTTCCTTGCAAACATGCTAAATATGTGTATACAATCATCTCAGCTAATGATTTTTAAGTAAACTCTCAACTTTAACTAATTATCGAGATTAGAATTTAGGAGTCAGAATCCTTTTAGGAGATTCTACACAATGAAGACTTTGAATTCATTATCAAATTTTAAAGTATTTTCTGGATTAATCTCATGTAGTTTAAAAGCATGAGCATGAGCATAAGCATGATGTGTGAGTATCAGAATGATGTATAAGTATCAGTGATGATTTATGAGTTACAGAATATTACATACATTGTCTGGAGAATCTCATGATGCATCGGCATCATCAGTAAACAATATTCCCAACTGGATGTATGTATACATTGGACCGTACTGTTCATAATAGTTCAGTGATATTTTGGTTGCATATTAGTAGCATACAGTATTGTGGCATATTAAGATGCACAATTTTAGTGATATACAGAATAGTTTTACAAATGATTATCCAATTCAGATTCAGTACTGTCTTGATTTACTTTAGTATTCAGTTTATAGTTCAGTTTTACCTTACTTCATTTCAGTTTTGTATAGTTTTATACAGTTTTATGCGTTCAATCATATTTACAGTATTTCTGTAGATTTAATTATATCATGTAAGTGTTAAATGAATAATTAGAACTATTAGATTAGTTTCGATGTATTAGACTTATTGTCTAATAGACTTATTGTCTAATACGAGGTACTTTTGGGATCCGATAATTTGCTAGATCCTGAGCAGTATATTGAGACAGGTCAGGAGGACACCCAAGAGATTCAGGAGGAGCTCGTGGAGCACTAGTGGACTGTCCTTCAGTTTTACTTTCTGCTTAGTATTTTCACTTCAGTACCTAGTTTTATTTCAATATTTCAATAAATTATTTATAATAATTATGGATGTATTTTCTATTATTTCTGAGACGAATGTTTTCATATAGCTTTCGTGATGAATATTTTAGATGTTTGCTTTAAGCTTCCGCACTCTATTTGTATACCACTTATACTTAGTATTGTGATATGATCAGCATACTAGAAATACTGATATCTTATACATAGATTGGATTCCTATTGTATTCTAAATCCAATATATATATTTTATCTAATACTTAGAATAAGGGTACTACTCTTATCTTAAGTATTAGTTCTCAACCCTCTTTGAGGTTGAGTCAGCAGCCCTTCAGATGGGTTTGGTGGTTTTTAGCTATTTCGAGGAGACGGGTTATTCCTCCCTGAGTGGCGCACCGCTCCGCCGCCGATTTGATTATACTTAATTCTTTTGTGCACGGTAATGGGGCGGGGTGTTACATCATGCTTCTAGCTATATAAGATAAACCCAAAATCTGGAAAATGCTTGAAATCCGATAATGAATTTAAGGTCTTTATTATGCAGAATCCTGCTAAAAGGATTCTGACTCCTACATTCTAGTTCGATACTTGGTTAAAGTTAAGAGTTTACTTGAAAATCATTAGCTGGGATGATTGTATACACATATTTAGCATGTTTGCAAGAAAGGTGGATTTAACCCTTAGCTTGTTTAAACTGTACTTATCGAAGCGCACTACGATAGGCGGCAGAACCCGATCACAGTTTACATCTCAAGCTAAGTCATTAAATGACCTAATTACAAGTATACTTAGTGTTATAGTAACGTGACTTGGGATACTTAGTTTGCATAAACTGCACTTATCGAAGCGCACTACGATAGGAGGCAGAACTCGGTCGCAGTTTATATCTCAAACTAAGGATCTTGTTCATTAATTATAACACTCTTAGTCTTGGAAGATACTCTAATGGGACTGTATTCATCTAATCCCTCATGATAGCACCTGGTCATAAGTTCACTTTGGAGTGAATCAACTAATCCTGAATATTACTGAGATAATCTAATATTATGGGTAATCTAGGTTCAGAAGGTTCTATTTAATCAACAAGGATTTATCAAAGCTATTAATCCTTACTCTAAATATGTGTATTCTACATAAAGCTCCAAGGATGTGATCGAAGGATCACTCAATATTGAATTCTACCATAAGGGAGAAGTTCCATTCTAACTGCTTTAGGTGATTCTTACCATAAGGTATCAAGTTCAACTTCTAAAGTTATGAAGGATCATCTAAGTTTCTACCTCAATAAGTTACAAAAGCTCTTTCTACCTCAAGGTATCAATAATTAAGGTCCTTAAACATTTCAAAAATGATCCTAAAGCAAGACCCTTAAGATCTCACTTTTCTACTTCTTAAGGTTTACTTATTAGATTTAGGTTAAAGTGATCAGATCAGATAATTAAAATCTATCTAATTATTTTCTATTCTACAATCATGGGATAAAATCAAATGTATTATTAGAGTTAGGTCATTTCATAAATTATTACCATTTTATTATTCATCTTTATGCTAATAGTTTTATATAGGGGAAAATTAAGAATCTAAAGTTTAGATTCAAATGATTAAATCACACAGATTCATTATTAACCTTAGCACTTCTAATTCAATAGTTTAAGATCAATAATAAATCAAATGCATTATTGGAATAATATAAGTTGAATTATCTTACAATCAAGTTAATTGATTAAGTGATTAAGGCTTAGATCTTAATCAAGATAAGATAGGGTTTAACCCCTAACCTTTCCACCATTAAGACCAAAGGTTAATTTAAGAATCAATGATAAATTACTGTATTATTAGTATTTTATTTGTGTCAAACTTTAGATTTAGATTAAGTATCATCTATTTAATCAAGTTATCAAGATTCTCATGTTCTATTATAGTTTAATGTCAATTAGGCACACTTAAGTGTCCAAATAATTATTAAGGTTCTCTAACATACACCATAAGATCATAAAAATATATAAATATAAAGATGACATAAAATAGAATGTAATTAATGCTAATCAAATTCTAAATTAAATTAAAGGGATTAGCACTTGATTACAAATCAAAAAGACTTAAGTTTCATGTCATTTAGTTGTTAATGTATACCTATTCAACACAAGCATTCAAGATTCTATTACTTAACATTTGGCATAAAATACATTTAAGATACATTGTAGGTTTTGAGCACTTATTAAAAGTTCCAAACTTAACTTCTACATAAAAGTTTATGCAATGTTCAATTTTAACTAATCCCTCTAGGGTCCTAGGACCTTAAAATACAAAAACAGTGAAGTTTTGACCATTTCAGCTAATTTTGGGCAGTTTTGCAATTTTGGACGCTACAGCACGCTGTGGCGCACTGCAGCGCTTCTAGCGTTGGAGTGCACTGTGGCGCTTCTGGCGCTTCAGCGCGCTGTGGCACTCTTAATGCTGCGGCCCGCTGCGGCGCGCTATGGTGCGCTGCAGCGGTCCAACTTGCAAAAAAATTGTTCAATTAATTCATTTTTTATATTTTCTAAGGTTTTCCAAAAATTCTGCTGTAGCCGCTACAGCGCGCTATGGTGCGCTGCAGCTGTCTACTTGCAGGTTACTATTTGACTAATTTATTAGTTAATATTTTTTTGTAAATTTTTCCAAAATACCGTTGTAGCCCGTTGTAGCGCGCTATGGCGTGCTGCAGCGGCTCAGTTTGCAACTTTGGGCGCTGCAGCGCTAAACGATATTTTCGCCAGGTGTGAAAATCACAAGAACCTACTTTTAAGCTCCAATACTCTCAATCCAGAGTATTTCATGAGCGGTGCCATATATCAATGGAAAGGTCTTTCCAATATCTTTCTATTGACACCAAAATTGGCACAAACGGAGCATTCTAACTATACAAAAAATGTAAATAAAAACAATGTATATAAAATGAACGAAAAACAGAGCATGATTTTTCAAAAACTGAGATGCCACCATGAGCCTTAATGGCTTCCTTACACCATCATGAGGTTCTAGAGCTACAAATACTGCTGATATTCCATACCTAAAGTTTCATTAAATCATTAATTCTGGTTTTCCAATTATTTTAGTTATAAGCATTTAATTCATAAATTTTATTTCTTTAAGATTCATTTTGATCCTAAGATGTCATTTGTCACTCATATTTATTGTTTAGCCATATCTTACTCATTTATGATTCGTTCAATTCCTAAGGTGTCATTTCCAAATATTCTTAGTTTTATTTCTGAGATTTTAATAGGATGAACTATTTATGCTGCTTTTCTTACAGTTAGTAATTGTGATCATATCCGCTGCAGAGAATGGATCATAAAGTAGATAGAAATGTTTCTTTATCTGACACCTTATGATATTTCTCTGATACCAACTGTAGTGCCCCGCTCCATCGCCACGCGCAATAGATGAGTATAAATAGATCGGCGGTGGAGCGTTGTGTCGCTCAGGGAGGAATATCCCGTCTTCTCGAATAGCTGAAAATCAAACCCATTTGAAGGGGGCTACTGACTCAACCTCAAGGAGAATTGAGAACTAATACTTAAGATAAGAGTGGTATACTTATCTTAAGTATTAGGCAAATACATATATTAGATTTAGAAGGCAATATGAAGAATCCAGTATATGCATAAGATATCAGCATTTCCAATATACTGATCACATCACAATACTAAGAATAAGTAGTATATACAGAGTGTGAAAGCTTAAAACAAATATCCAGAAACATTCATTACAGAAGCTGTATGAAAACATTTATCTCAGAAAAGAAAAAAAAATACATCCAAAATTATTACAAATATTTATTGAATAACTGATATAGAGTTAAGTACTGGACTGAAAATAACTAAGCAGAAAGGTAGTAAAACTGGAGGAGAGTCCACTAGTACTCCATGGGATCCTCCTGAATCTCGTGGGTGTCCTCATAACCTGGCTTAATATAATATTCAAGATCTAGCAAATTGTCAAATCCCAAAAGCACCCCGTGTTAGACAATAAGTCTAATACATCGAAACTAATCTAAACAGTTCTAGTTATTTATTTAACATTTACATAATGTAATTAAATATGAAGAAATACTGTAAAGGTAACTTAAAGTATAAAACTATATAAAACTATACAAAACTGAAGTAAGGTGAAGTAAAGTAATACTGAATAGTAAATTGAATATTAAAAGTAAACCAAACAGTAATGGATTTGAAACTGAGTAGTGATCTATAAAACTATACTGTATATCACTGAAACTATGCATCTGAATATGCCACAACACTGTATGCCACTAATATGCAACCAAAATATCACTGAACTGCTATGAGTAGTACGGTCTAATATACACATACATCTAGTTGGGAATACCGTTTACTGATGATGCTGATGTATCCTAAAATTTCTCAATCAATATATGTAATATTCGTAACCCAAAAATCATCACTGATACTCATACATTATTCTGATACTCACACATCATGCTTATGCTCATGCTCATGCTTCTAGCTATATGAGATAAACCTAAAATCTGGAAAATGCTTGAAATCTGATAATGAATTCAAGGTCTTTATTGTGCAGAATCCTGCTAAAAGGATTCTGACTCCTACATTCTAGTTCGATACTTAGTTAAAGTTGAGAGTTTACTTGAAAATCATTAGCTGGGATGATTGTATACACATATTTAGCATGTTTGCAAGAAAGGTGGATTTAACCCTTAGCTTGTTTAAACTGCACTTATCGAAGCGCACTACGATAGAAGGCAGAACTTGATCACAGTTTACATCTCAAACTAAGTCGTTAAATGACCTAATTACAAGCATACTTAGTGTTCTACACAAAGTGACTTGGGATACTTAGTTTGTATAAACTGCACTTATCGAAGCACACTACGATAGGAGGCAAAACCTGGTTGCAATTTATATCTCAAACTAAGGATCTTATTTACTAATTGTAACACTCTTAGTCTTAGAAGGTTTACTCTAACGGGACTGTATTCGTCTAATCCCTCAGGATAGCACCTGGTCATAAGTCCACATTAGAGTGAATCAACCAATCCTGAATGTTACTGAAATAATCCAATACTTGAGTATACCCTACTATACCCAACTAATAATCTGGGTTCAGAAGGTTCTATTTAATCAATAAAGATTTATCAAAGATATTAATCCTTATTATAACTAGGTGTTTCCTACACAAAGCTCCAAGGATGTGATCAAAGGATCACTCAATATTGATTTCTACCACAAGGGGTAAGTTCCATTCTAACTATTTTAGGTGATTTCTACCACAAGGTATCAAGCTCAACTTCTAAGGTTATGAAGGATCATCTAAGTTTCCTATCTCAATAAGTTACGAAAGTTCTTCCTACCTCAATATATCCATAATTACAGTTTTTAAATATTTTAAGAATGATCCTAAAGTAAGACCCTTAAGATCTCACTTTTTACTTCTTAAGATTTACTTGTTAGACTTAGGTTAAATTGATCAGATCAGATGATTAAATTCACCTAATCTATTTTTATTCTACAATCATATGATGAAATCCTATTAGAGTTAGATCATTTTATAAATCATTATAATTTAGTTTTAATCTCATACTAATATTCTTATATAAAAGAAAATCAAAGATCTAAAGTTTAGATTTAAATGATTCAATTACACAGATTTAATCTTAACCTTAGCACTTATAATTTGATGATTTAAGATCAATATCAAATCATATGCATTATGAATAATGTTGATTGAATTATCTTTCAAGCATTACTTGATTTAGATGATTAGAGTTTATATCTTAATCAAGACAAGTTGGGTTTAACCCCTAACCTTTCTACCATTAAGACCAAGGGTTAATTTAAAGGTCAATGACAAATCAATATTATATTAGTATATTATTGATGTCAAATTTTAAATTTAGACTAATTATCATCTACTTAATCAAGTTATCAAGATTCTTATATTCAATTGTAGTTTAATGTCAATTACACATAATTAGGTGTCAGAATAAATATTTAGAGTTTTTTAGCATACATCATAGAATCATAAAAGCATATAAATATAAAGATGACATAACATAGAAGATAATAAGGCTAATCAAATTCTAAATTAAAGCAAAGGGGTTAGCACTTGATTACAAATCTGAAAGACTTAAGTTTCATGCTATTTGGTGATTAAGATACACCTATTCATACAAGTATTCAAGGGTTCTACTATTTAGCATTTGGCACAAAAATTCTTAAGGCACATAAGAGGTTTTTGCACATGTCATAAGGGGCAATTTTTCAAAGTTGATTTTTCACTTATATTTTTATGCAGTGCTCAATTTTAACTAAAATAGATGTACAAGGAATTAAAGTAGATCAAAATAAAGTTAGCACCGTTTAGGATTGGTCATAGCCAAAGTCTGTGACTGATATCAGAAGCTTTTTGGGTCTGGCAGGGTATTATAGAAAATTTGTCAAAGGCTTTTTGCAGATAGCGTCCCCTCTCACAAAGTTGACTTAGAAGGCAGAACCATTCGTCTGGAGTCCAGAATGTGAGAAGGCCTTTCAATCATTAAAAGATGCTCTTTCTTCTATCCCAGTTCTCGCCTTATCTAAAAAAAGTTTGAACTACCAAATCTATACCGATGCATCTGGGATAGGCCTGGGTTGTGTGCTAATGCAGGAAGGAAAGGTTATTGCTTATGCATCCTGTCAATTGAAACCACATGAAAAGAATTATCTCGTTCATGATCTTAAATTAGCTGCCGTAGTCTATGCCTTAAGAATTTGGTGTTATTATTTATATGGCGTCCAATGTTTTATATTTACCAATCATCAGAGCTTAAAGTATATTTTCACTCAGCGTGAACTTAACTGTTGTCAGCAAAGATGGCTCGAGTTAATAAGTGATTATGATTTATCGATCCAATATCAACCGGGGAAGCAAATGTTGTAGCCGATGCACTCAGTCGTGATGCTACACTCTCCTCCTTAATAGCTTCAAGTGATTTAGAGGAAGAATTTAGAAGGATTAATATCAGGCCAGTTCATGGTGTTGTGCTAAGCGAATTGATATCTATGAGTACCATAGAACCAACATTTCACCGTGATGTCTCCATCTCCCAAACGAAGGATGAAGACTACTTGAAATTCAAAATGGAGATCGAAAGTGGTCGTCGCTTTGATCTGTAGTTGCGATGTAATGTAATATATTAGGGAGATCACCTGTGGATTCCCAAATCCATGCATCAAGAAATTTTAGTGGAAGGCCACAATTTTGGTTACCAAGTACATCCTGGTAGTACTAAGATGTATCAAGACCTGAAGAAGTCATTCTGGTGGTCTAGAATGAAGAAAAGTGTGGCTAAGTTCATATCAAAGTGTCATGCTTATAATCTAGTCAAGGCTGAATATCAGAAGCCTGGAGGACTTCTCCATCCTCTAGCAATTTCTAAATGGAAGTGGTTTGATATTTTTATGGATTTCGTAATGGGTTTACCTAAATCAAGATCTGGTGCTGATTCAATTTGGGTCATTGTCGATTGACTGACCAAATCGTCCCATTTCATTCCAATGTGTCAAACTGATTCTATAGAGAAATTGGCAAAGCTGTATATCAAGGAAATCATCAGACTTCATGGGATTCTAAGGTCTATTGTATCTGATTGTGATAGTCGATTCACCTCTAAATTCTAGCAAGCTGTGCATCAAGACTTGGGAACTACCCTAGCCATGAGCATTACTTTTCATCCTTAAACAGATGGTCAAACAGAATGAGTTAATCAAGTTCTTGAAGATCTTCTTCATCTCTGTATTCTGGATTTTAGAGGTTGTTGGGAATATCATATTCCCATAGTGGAATTTGCTTATAATAATATTTTTCAATCAAGTATTAGCATAGTGTAATAACCCAAAGATTGTTACCTATCAATTAGTGCTCTAATTGACTATAAATCTCTTTCATTACTCTTACAATAGAGTTAAAAGTCTCAACTTCAAATTTCGTGCAATTTGGAGACCGTTTGACAATTTCCAACGTTTTCTGATTTTCTGATAATTCTGAAGATGCCAAATTTAATTAGACTTCAGAATCAAAAATGGACTTCTCCATTGCGTTCCTCACGCCCAAACTAGCTTGGGGTGAAATTTTGGTGAGTATTGGAGAAAGTTAAAATTTCTTGATTATTTTATTCTATTTTCATAATTCGATAATTAAAATAATTAAGATGACTTCCGAATTAAATTTCGACTTCATTTTTGAGTCCGTGACCCTCAGTTTAGCTAAAAAGTAATTTTTCAAAAATTAGTTTGGAAATATATCATCATTTAATTTTAATTAAATAAAAACTTATAAATTAATCAAATAAATCAATATATATATATATATATATATATATATATATATATATATCAAAATATACTTAACACTTCCTCTTATCTTTATCTCCATCGGCTGCCCTAATCCCATTCGCACGCCAAGCCTTGCTGAAAAACATCGATCCTCCCTCCTTCACGCTCGAAGGCGACGTGTGGCTTCCACCGTTTGCGCAAGCCAATGGCTACTCTTGTAAGAGTCTAGATTACCACCGCGACCCTATCTAGCCAAAAATCGCACGCGATCGACCGAAAAACTCCAATCGAGGTAAGAATCGAGGCCATCCTTATTCAATCTCTATTTTAGACCTTCGATGCTTGACGTTGAGGGGATGGAATCGCAAGCCATAAACAATGTAAAGGACAATCTTCTCAAACCTAAGGTTGCACGCAAGGTACTCTCGTTTCGATTCGTACCCTATTTCCTTTGCATAATATTTTTCTAATATTGAATACTAGATTATGTGTTTTGATTTGATCTAAACATATAAATCCTATAATGTGACTTGAAGGAAGGAAAGTACTCCATCTTCTTCTTTCCTTGCCCTAATTATACGTATACAAATTTTTAGAGAGCTTATTCAGTTTGACAAATTCTCACGAGTTGATAAAACTAATTAAAGTTCGTCAAAATGAGAGGCTATATGTTGCTATAGATTACACTACAAGTCCTGCGATTATTTTTATTTGCTACAATAAATTTCATGAGCTGTAAGTTTCTGCTCATTAATTTAATTTGCGGGTCCATCCATTTTCTTATGTAAGCCTAATGTACAATAGATCCAATGGCTGTAAAGGGAATAGAGTTATATTAATTTCAAATTTTAATAGTCCTTTGGATTTTTTTTTGTTTGTAACATAATAAATTGATATTAGAAATTTATTCTTGAAATAAAATTCATTAATCCTTAAATTAAATAGATTTAAATATTTGCTTAATTGATGTTTAATGAAATGTTATCCTTACAATTTATTCCATAATTTCATAAATGCTTAATTAAATTTTGCAAGTACATATATTTATTCATCCTCAAGAAAGTGAAGAATAATATTATGAAGTTTGAACTTCATTTGACTATTAATTTCATTAATCATTATTTTAATGATTAATTAAATTAATTATTTCACCAAATTGATTTATATGCTATCTTGTAATCCTTCCTTAGTATAATGTACTTCAATTAAATTGATTTCTCCATTTCGATCTCCAGTGCTTTTTTTTTTATGAAGCTTATTCTGGAATTTGTGTATGTTCTTAATCGTTGTCTAGTTAGTAGTTCCTTGATAGACATATGAAATGTACACAAGTACTTCTGATTTCAAGTTGTCGTGAATGCTCTTCTCTTCTTCTCAATATTCATCATCTTAATATATGCAAATGATGACAATTTATTATTCTGTTGAAATTATAATATGATTTGTCATTTATATTCTTAGGAGTGAGTAGAAATTACAGTTTCTCTATGCATTTGTACTGCCGTATATTTTCTTTTGTTTTATTATGTTGAAGATTTGTATGAAGCATAGATTTTTAGGTTAGCATATGTGTTTTCTTTTCTTCCCAGCTGATAAAAAGTAATGATTGAAATGGGTGTTATATTTGAACCTTTTGAGTTGTTTGACTAATTTTCTCATTATTTTAAAACCTTTTTCTTACTTCCCTTTTTCATTTTCTTATCATTCTGTTTCTTACTGGTTGTAATTTTTATACTGTATGGATACTTTTTAGTATATGCTATATGTTACTTCTTGTATCTTGTACCTAGTAGATCTTTGTACAATGTGATAAAGGATTAATTAAGGTTGATGTAATTATCATGGATTAATCAAGTAGAAGTGTATTTTGAGCTTTAGTAGTGTATTGATAGGTTTGATTTTAATTCTTGATGTTGCCATAACATGCCATAATATGTTGTAAAATTGTGATTGTTGCATAATGAACCTTACACAGGTTGTGTTCAAATGACTTCAATAATTTTGTCATATGGGCTGGAATAAATATCATCCTTGCTCCACTTGAAGATTTGGGTAGTTCTTCAGTATACCACTGAGTTAGGATAGTTGGTTATGGTGATCAATTATCACTCAATGATTTTTATGCTAAGTACACTCTTGGCTTGTTGAGCGCCACAAATGAGATGGCGTTTCTTTTATTAATATGAACCAAGTAAGCAAACTTGTAACAATAGTAAAAATGAAATAGAAGATTGCAAGTCAAGTCTCCATAACTCTTCTTTTAATCATTATATACTGCAACTCCTCTTTTGCACTTATTCATAATTTTCTTACGTTATCTCATTTGGTGAAGTTCTCATACAAGTTTAAAAGAAAGTTTATAGAATGAAGTTCCCCAAAAATTTTCTTTTGTTGAATATAAATTTCGGTGTAATAAATATATATATAATGAAAGATAAGATAGAATAATGAGGCATTAATATTTTATTACTTTAGGTGATAATGTTAATGTTCCAAGCTTTCTTCTCTTTACATTCTAATTCTAATATTGTAAACTAAAGTCCAAATGCATTGCAAATAATGAACTTTTTATCAAAGAAAAAAAATATTGTTTTAAATGTCAAGTCTTTTATTGATAATACCATTAAGCTTAGCAATACCAACCTTCTTGTTAATCCTATTTTAAATAATGTTAATGAATGGCTATATAAAGATGCTAGCTTCTAATCCTTTTTCTTTTAGATAATATTACAATATCTAAGATTGAGAATGCTGAATTAAATGTTTCAATACTCCACAATGCTGAATGAGTATTAATCTACTTTACATACCGAATATATGTTGTTGTCTATTAAATTGATATGATTAAATGCTGAATCCAAATAGAAATATTTAGAAATGCTGAATCATTAAGGCTGTATTTTGTGATTGCAGAATTTAAATTGGTATCCTTTAAATGCCGGATATAAATGCTATACCTCAGTTTTAGATATTAATGTCGAATGCTGAAAATGAATAATGTTATACATTTTGAGTATAGTAGAATACTGCTAGCTTTCTTTCTTACAACTGCTATCATTTATCATTTAAGATTAAATGCTGTTATATTTTGTAAAAGAAATTATATGTTATTAGTTGAATTTAAATAATCAAATGATGTTCATTTATTTTAATATGAATCCAAAAGCTATTATTTATTCTGATCATATAATATCAAAGGTTGCCATTGATTGTAATATAGGATTAAATACTGTCATACTATATGAGAACCAAATATAGCAACTTCTTTCAAAGATAAACAAATGCTGTAGTCAGTTTAATTGATTAGATGGTACTACTTATCATGAGTAGAATTATATGCTGCTTTTCATACTAATATGAGTAATGGATTATATTAAATCAAATGCCATCACTTATCATGTGTAAGTAAAATCACATACTTATTAATTCGTATGTTTTCTTCTAATGTAATATAACAATAAATGTTGTCACTTCTTATATAAAATTTCATGTTGATAGATGTATGGAATTCTAGAATAAATGCTGTAGTTGCTCTTATTAACAACATATGCTGCTATCTTGTAATAAGTGAAGATCAAATACATGTTGCCTTCATTTTAGCAGTAATAATATAAGATGTCGTCATCACATGTTGCCTTTCTTTTCAAATTGAATGAGATAAAATGCTGCCATTTATTTTAATATGAATCAAAGGATATCATGAATCAAAATGCTGCCATTTTCTTAAGAGATCTTACAAGATCAAATGCTTCCATATAGTTCAAATGTGATTAAATTCTATTACATATTATATTATGAGATTCACATGCTGTCATATGCTGCCAATATATATTATTAGATTGGATGTTACCATTTACTATATGAGATCCAAAGAAATCTTGATGCTGCCATGTAATTGTGTTAAGATCTAAGTGCTGTTAATTCTTTCATTATAATCTTAAGCTGCTAATTAATTATAAGATTTAATACTATAGGGTATTCTATGGGATTTAAAAGTTGTTATAAGAGAGCATGGGTTGCCATATAATTAAAGGTGTCACTTCTCATATTAAAACCATATGACAGAGTCATTGAATCATGCCAAAATTAATATTCTAATTTCTATCATCAAATGCATTTAAAGATTTAAATACTGTGTTACAAATTTAATTTATACAATTCTTGTTTCTTTATATGTATATGCTGACTTTAATGATGTTGTCATTTGCAGGTTGAGTTATAAATTAATGTCAAAAAAAATACTGTGCTAAATGTTGTTGCTTTATGGCTTGATAAACCAAATGATGATTGCTTCTATAAATTTCTAATTTAAATTATGCATCCTTTATTAATTTCATAGATGCTTGATATATGATGTATGAATTATAGGTTAGTAGATTGTTTTATTTAAATTTATGAATTATTAGAACTGGAAATAAATACTATTTTAGAATTGGAAATGAGCAATCATATAAAAAGATTGAACTCTATTTTAGAACTGGAAATAGTCAATGGATTGACTTATATTTGATTGTGAAAATTATTTATTTGAACAAAAACAAATGAGATTCTGCCGAAATTTCCAAGAATTTTAAGACTTATAATATTTTAAAATTTTAGTATTCAAATCGATATATGCATTTCAAATGGTTCACTTTTAAAATTTAGTTTCTTTCCTTTTTAAGATTTGGATAAGTATTCAAAATTATATGGTAATGAACTTACATTCATTCTACTTCTATTTAGAATTAACTTAAGATCTGATATCTTTAAGTCAATGTGGAGATTAATTAACTCCAATTATAGAGTAAATCATTAAAAATTTAGATAACAAAAAGATATCACATACATTTATAATTTTTGTAACCTATTGAAAGCTTGCCTAGCTTTGAGCCTCTTTCTTTGAACATTTCTTCAAGAGCATTGTGCATAAATAAAGATTTTTCTTAAAATTTTAAAGGAGAATGCCTTATGGCAATTTGAGTACAAAAGAAAGTGTTTATATTAGAACTTCACATTTTAGGGAGGGTAAACGTGAATGTTCATCTTCCCCATTGTATCTGGTTAAGCAGACGTGCTTAACTCCTCGCCTATTCTGTTGTGTACTCCCACATAATGAGGTATTTTCTAAATGTAATTTTAATTAAAAATATAAGAGTTATTTTACAAATTGTAAGATCTCTTCATAACTGTTTAGTTATGCTTTCATATCATAGTTCTAAACTATGATTATCTTAGATTGAGAATCTAAAATATTTTCTCATTTTTTTTAGCTTTACACTCTCTATTTTCAATATTGTGTATTGCTTACTTCAGTTTAATTTGAATACAGTGTATATTGCTTAACTTCAATTAATGCTTCATTGTATATCAATTGCTTACTTAGCATAAATTTCATTTGATCATATATTGCTTTTATTTTATGCACATTGCAATTTCTAGCCTTTAAAATGCTTTCCTTATCAATTTTCAGTAATAGGCTAGAACTTTATTAAAAGTGAGTATTTTTACTCAACTTATTTCATATTATTTTCCTTACAATTATGTTTACTTCACTTTCCCATACTTTACAGCTTTTATAGCACCACTGCTTACTTTAAATTGTAAATTATTATTGTGATATCTTGTTAATCTAAAAACATAACCAATTTTAAAATATGCTTAAACTGTTTAGTCTAACTACACTTTTCTTTTTCTTGGCTTTGCCCTATCATATTTAAATACCAAAATATAATAGATCAAGAGCCTTTTTATTCAGGTGATGCAGGTCCAAGTACGTGAAGGACTTATAAAGAAATTTTGCTTCCGCTTAATTTTACCAGATTACTTGTTTAGTGAGAGAGAGAGAGTAATTTATATATATCATTTTTTTTCTCTTACTTTTAAAAGGTTTGTAATAATTAGATTATAAACTATTTAAATTACTTTTGCTTATATTTATCTGTGTTGTATCTTTTATGTTTGAAATTGCTTGGGATTAATGAGTGGATTTATTTAATTTCTATCATTGTAAATATTTGCAATATTGCATTTATATGTATTTTCATTCACTTATTTAACTTAACAAATGCTCAAAAAGTGACTTGGCCACTTAGCATCAACACTTGAATAGTTTTCTTCTAATCAAGTGTTGGGTGCTAAGGTAACACCCCAATATCTGGATTAATCTTCTATCCAATTATTGGGGCCATTACACATGGCTCCGTATGAAGCCTTGTACGGCAGAAAATGTAGTACACCCTTAGCATGATTTGAAACAGGCAATGTTCAGCTGTATGGTTTAGATTTAGTGGAAGAAATAAATAAAAAAGTACAAATGATCCAACAGAGAATTAAAGCAGCTTAAGATTGCTATAGTAAATATCACAATGCCCGTCATCGTTCTCTAGAGTTCGATGTTGGAGATTTTGCGTATCTCAAAGTTAGTCCAATGAAAAGTATATTTCATTTTGGTGTAGCTGGGAAGCTCAGTCCTCGCTACATCGGACCATTCGAAGTAATAGAGAAAATTGGATATGCAGCGTATAGATTAAAACTTCCTGAAGATTTCTCTGTAGTTTATAATATGTTCTATATATCCTTTATGTGGAGGTGTCTTCATAATCCTTCTCACCTAATCCAACTCCTAGCAGTATCTCTTCAGCCGGATCTTTCTTATATGGAAGAATCTATCAGAATCTTAGCTTGTGATCAAAGGCAGCTAAGAAATCGTTCCATTCCCATGGTAAAGGTTCAGTGAAGTAATCGATATGTTGAAGAATCTACTTGGGAAAAAAAGGTCGATATGCAATAGAAATATCCAAGTCTCTTTGAAAGTCCAGGTATTCTTTAAAATTATAAATTTCAATTCTTAATCATATGCATTTTCTTTTCCCTTCTTAGTGATGATGTCGAAGATGACATCGTTTTTAAGTGAGGGAGTCTGTAATAACCCAAGATTATTACCAAACTTAATTCAAGCCTAATTATATCTTAATTATTATTTTGTTAAGTTCATATAGTCATTTGAATCAATTCCTGAAGATTTGATACGATTCGGAGCTAAATCAAATATTTTGGAATATTTTTATATTTAATTAATTAGAAAATTAAGGTATTTATTTTGACCTTGAAATCGAAATCCGACTTCACCGTTGCAATCGTCACCCCCAAATTAGCTAGGGGTGATGTTTTGGATGCGTTTAGAGATCGTCGGATTTTCGCAAATATTTTAATATAATTAAATGCGTCGAAAAATATAATAATTAAAAGTCATCGGAATCAAAATCTGACTTCGCCATTGAATTCCTCACCCCCAAATTAGCTAGGGGTGAATTTTTGGAATTTTTCGGAGAACGTTTATTTAGCCTGAATTTTTAATAAATTAAAAATTAAGAATAATAATTAATTATTCCTTAATTTGCATTTATTTCCTCTCTCTCCTCCCTTAAAATTTTGGCTGGCATCCCTTCCCTATCCTCTTAGCCATGCCCTCCGTAGGCAAGCATGATAGCTCCTCACATCTTAGCCCCTAGCTCATGATGGAGCCTCCCTCTCACTCTCCTCCTTTAGAGGAAGAGCAAAGCCCCTCTTCTCCTTCTCGCTGAAATTTTCCCATCTTCCCCCTCCATTGGTCCCTTGTGCTGAAAGAAGAAGCTCATCTCTAAGGCTTTGAAGAAAGACAAAGGTTCCTTCTTCCTCCACTCCTTGCAAGGCTAAGATACCATTTTGTTTACTCTTCTTGTCTCTTTTATGTTACTACAATGCTTGAATATATATTTAGAAATTCATAAGCATGTATGGAAGTTATTAAGGCTCTCAAAAGCATCACAGAAAATTGCTCTATTTTTCATCTGTTATGCACACCCCTGCCTTTATTATTATTTTTTGTATAGTTATGATGCTCCATTTATACCAATTTTAGTGTCAATGGAAAGGTATCGAAAAGAGCTTTCCATTGATATATAGCACCACACATGGAATGCTCTTGATTGAGAGTATTTGAGCTCGAAATGAGGCCTTACGGGTTTTGCACCTAGCGAAAATACCGTCTGGCGCTGTAGCGTGCTTAACGCCCAAGTTGTAAACTGGACCGCTACAGCTCGCCATAGCGTGCTGTAGCGGGCTGCAGCCCGCCATAGCGTGCTGTAGCGGGCTGCAGCCCGCCATAGCGGGATGCAGCACCATTTTGGAAAAGTTATATAAAAAAAATCAGTTAATACACAAACTGAACAGTAAATCGCAAATGGACCACTAGAGCTCGCCATGGCGCACTGTAGCGGGCTGTAGCGGCATTTTAAGAAGACTTTAGAAAATCAGAAAAATAAATTAATTGAACAGTATTTTCACGAGTTGGACCGCTGCAGCGTGCCATAGCGCACCACAGACGGTCGCGGTGCCAAAAGCGCTGCAACGCGCTAAAAGCGCCACAGCGCGCTGCAGCGCCAAAAGCGCTGTTGCGCTCCACAGCGCCACAGCGCGCTACAGTGCCAGAAGTGCTACAGCGCGCCACAGCGCGCTACAACGCCCAAAAACTCTAAAAAAATTGCTCTGATTTTTATAAAAATGCCCAGAATTGGCTGAAATGGCCGAAACTTCTCTGTTTTTTTCATTTTAAGGTCTCTAGGACCCTAGTGGGACTGAGTTAAAATTGAGCATTATATAAAATTCTTTGTTAAATTTAAGTTTGAAACCTTGTCATTCTTATCAAGTGCTTAAAACTTATTATGTATTTTAAATGTATTGTGCCAATTGCTAAATAATAGAATCCTTAGAAGCTTGTATTGAATATGTATAATCTTAACAACTAAATAATATGAAACTTAAGTCTTTTAGATTTGTAATCAAGTGCTAACTCCTTTGGTTTGATTTAAAATTTAGTTAGCCTTAATTACTTTTCATTTATATCAAATTTACATTTCTATACTTTTATGATTTTAGGATGTATATTAGAGAACGTTAACATTATTTGGACACCTAAATATGCTTAAATTGACATTGAATTATAGTTGAACATAATTGATAACTTGATTAAGTAGATGATACTTAATCTAAACCTGGAATTTCCATCAACAATATACTAATAATACATTGATTTATCTTTGACCTTTAAATTAACTTTTAGTCTTAATGGTAGAAAGGTTAGGGGTTAAGCCATAACTTGTCTTAATTATGATCTAATTAATCTCTTAATCAATTAACTTTATTGAAAGATAATTTAATTAACATTATTCCAGTAAGGCATCTAATTTAGTATTAAACTTAAATTATTGAATTAGAAGTGTTAAGTTTAATATTAAACTTATGTGATTGAATCATCTGAATCTAAACTTTAGATCTTTGATTTTCTCTTATATAAGACTATTAGCATAAAATGGATAATAAACTTATAGTGATTTATAAAATGATCTAACTCTAATAAGATTTTGGATTTTATCCCATAATTATAGAATGAAAAAGGATCAGATGAATTTTAATCATTTGATTTGATCATTTAAATGTTATCTTAAGAAGTAGAAAAGTGAGATCATAAAGGTCTTGCTATAGAATCATTATTGAAATATTTAAAGACCTTAATTATTAATACATTAAGGTAAGAAGAGCTTTTGTAACTTTTTGAGGTAGAAACTTAGATGATCCTTCATAATTTTAGAAGTTGAACTTGATACATTGTGGTAGGAATCACCTAAAGTACCTAAAATGAGACTTATTCATTATGGTAATAACCTACATTAAGTGATCTTTTGATCATACCCTTGGAGCCTTGTGTAGGACTCACCCATGTATAGTAAGGATTAATAGCTTTAATAAATCCTTATTGATTAAATAGAGTTGTCTGAATCCAGATTATTAGTTAGTGTAGTATGGTATACTCATAGTACTGGATTATTTTAGTAGTATTCAGGATTGGTTAGTTCACTCCAATATGGGCTTATAACCAGGTGCTATCCCGAGAGATTAGACGAATACAGTCCCGTTATAGTAAATCTTCCAAGACTAAGAGTGTTATAAATAGGGACTCATTTCTTAGTTTGATTAAAATACAAATCGCCATCAGGTGATGCCTCCTAGCAAAGATCACTTCAATATGTGTGGTTTAAACAAACTAAGTAATTTGAGTCACCTTCTTTAGGACACTAAGTGTGATTGTGAGTTAGGCATCTTAATGACTTAGCTTGAGATACAAATCACCATTGGGTGATGCCTCTTATCGAAGATCGCTTCGTTAGGATGGCTTAATCAAACTAAGTGCTAAGAACTACTTTTCTTGCAAACATGCTAAATATGTGTATACAATCATCCCATCCAATGATTTTTAAGTAAACTCTTATCTTTAACTAATTATTGAACTATAATTTAGGAGTCAGAATCCTTTTAGCATGATTCTGCACAATGGAGACCTTGAATTTATTGTCAGATTTCTAAGCATTTTTTTGGATTTGTCTCATGTAGATTAGAAGCATGAGCATGAGCATAAACATGATGTTGAGTGTTAGTGAAGATATATGAGTATCAGTGATGATTTATAAGTTACGAAATATTATATGCATTGACTAGGGACTTTCAAGATGCATCGGCATCGCAATTCCCAACTGGATGTATATAGACATTGGACCGTACAACTCGTAGCAGTTCAGTGATATTTTGGTTGCATACCAGTAGCATACAGTATTGTGGCATATTCAGATGTACATTTTCAGTAGCATACAATATAGTTTTACATGTTATTACTCAGTTTCATATCCATTACTATTTTGGTTTACCTTCAGTATTCTGCTTAGTTCAGTTTTACATTACTTTACTTCAGTTTCATACAATTTTATTTAGTTTTATACCTTCAGTTACCTTTATAATTTTTTTGTAGATTTACTTATATTATGTAAATGCTAAATGAATAACTATAACTATTTAGATTAGTTTCAATGTGTTAGACTAATTGTCTAACACGGGGTACTTTTAGGATCCGACAATTTGCTAGATCTTGAGCATTATATTGAACCAGGTCAGGAGGACACCCAAGAGATTCAAGAGGAGCTCGTGGAGCACTAGTCGACTCTTCTCCAGTTTTACTACATTTCTGCTTAGTTTATTTTAGTTCAGTACTTAGCTCTATGTTTTTTATTCAGTAAATATTTATAATAATTCTGGATATATTTTGTAACAACCCGAGTTGTTACTTTAGATAATTAGGGTTAACTCTAAGTCTTAAACATAATTAGATGTGCTAATTAGGTCAATGGAGTCAACCTCCTAAACCTAGCACAAATCAGGAGTCAATTGGATTGAATCCTGATTTCTAGAAATCCGGAAACCCTAGCAATTGACCTATTTAAATTAACCTCTGATCGAAAAACGGACACCACCATTGCGTTTCTTGACCCCAAATTAGCTTGGGGTGAAGTTTTCGTATCAATCAGAAGTCGTCAAATTTCGACGAATATTTTAATAATAAAAATATCACGGAAATCGAGGTATCAAATAACTCGTCGGATCAAAAATCCAACTGCGCCATTGAATTTCTTGACCCCAAATTAGCTTGGGGTGAAGTTTTCGTATCAATCGGAAGTCGTCAAATTTCGACAATATTTTAATAATAAAAATATCACGGAAATCGAGGTATCAAATAACTCGTCGGATCGAAAATCCGACTACGCCATTGAATTCCTTGACCCCAAATTAGCTAGGAAAAACATGTTCAAAATTTTCTGAAATTTTTTTCAAAAAAAAAAAAAAAAAAAAAAAATTTTTACTGTAGCTAACGGCATGCCGTTAAGTACTTAACGGACCCGTCACTGTAGCTGACGGCGCCGTCAATCTGGACTGCGCCATCTCAGCCGTTGGATCGGCCCAGATCCAACGGCTGCGGAGTCATCTTCCTCGACAACTCCGCCCGCGTGACACGCGGCGGCCCGTCGCCATTTCTGGCCAATCCGGCCGCATCCAGGCCTCGGCCAGGTCGTCGTCCAGTCTATAAGACCTCGGCCTACCCCTAGGCTCCGAGTTTTTACCAATCGGAGCCCGGATCGAGCCGGAATCAAGCCCGGAAGTCAGCCTTTCTTTTCCGTCGAATCCTTCGCCAATCCGAACTTCAAGTACCCCGATCTCCCTCGTTTACCGTTCGATCGTTGCCAAAATTGAATGATAGGTAGATCAACATGTCCTCTTCACATCCACCGTTCCGATCGGGCTAAACCCACCCAATCGGGTGCACCAGGTCCCCGAAGTGGACTGGGTTCGGTCCGCCGAACCCCCGGAAGGCGAAGGGTCACGCCTTCGGGTCGGGCCGGGCCAACCCGAGCCCGACCCGACCGGGTCGGGTCCGCGTCAGCGCGGGTGGGGCCCACCCGGCCACGTGGCAGCCTACGGGCCCGCCACGTGTCAAGTGGGGGGCCCACAGCCCCGTCAGCCAGGCTGAGTCAGCAGCCGTGGGACCCACTGTGCCACGTGGCAGCCTCTGGCAGTGCCACGTGTCAGGTAGGCCCACTGTCCAGTCAGCCGGGCTGAGTCAGCAGCCCGTGGGACCCACAGTGCCACGTGGCAGCCTCTGGCAGTGCCACGTGTCAGGTGGGCCCACCGTCCAGTCAACCGGGCTGAGTCAGCAGCCCGTGGGACCCACAGTGCCACGTGGCAGCCTCCGGCAGTGCCACGTGTCAGGTGGGCCCACTGTCCAGTCAGCCGGGCTGAGTCAGTCGCCCGTGGGACCCACAGTGCCACGTGGCAGCCTCTGGAAGTGCCACGTGTCAGTGGAGCCCACTGTTAGTTAATTAGAAATTAATTAAATTAATGTTAGTGTTAATTAATTACTGTTTAGCCATAATTAATTACTGTTAGTGGTTAATTAAGTTAGGGTTAGTACTAATTACTTTTAAACAGTAACTTTAATTAAATAATTATAATTAAAGATTAATTAAGGATTAATTAACTGTTAATTAAATTTTAAACAGTAATTAGGATAATTAATTATTTTTGAACAGTAAATTTAAATAATTAAATATATTATAGATTAATTAAGACTAATTAAACAGTAATTAGCACTAATTACTTTACTACGGTAGAATTATTTAATTAATTAATTAATAATTAAATAGTAATTAATTAAATAAAAACTTTAGGAATGAACAGTAAATTTAAATAATTAAATATAATTAGAGATTAATTAAAATTAATTAAACAGTAATTAGCACTAATTGCTTTACTACAGTAAAATTATTTAATTAATTAATTAATAATTAAACAGTGATTAATTAAATAAAAACTTTATGAATGAATAGTAAATTTAAATAATTAAATATAATTAGAGATTAATTAAGATTAATTAAACAGTAATTAGCACTAATTATTTTACTATAGTAAAATTAATTAATTAATTAATTAATAATTAAACAGTGATTAATTAAATAAAAATTTTAGGAATGAACAGTAAAATCATTCAATTTGAATAAATGAATAGTAAATTAATTTAAATTGTATTTTTGAATAGTAAATCTTAAAAGTTTAATAACTTTTTGTAGGATGATCAAAATATAGCCAATATGGGTCTTAAAATGCTTAGAAAAATATTTAGAATCAAATGACGTAGTGTAAAATTTTGTTTCGGGGTACGTATAACGAGGTAGCATTTTAGAGCCTCTTTAAGACCCCATAACTTTTTACCCGATTATCGAAACATAGTCAATATGGGTCTTAAAATGCTCAGGAGAGCGGCCCCATCACTGGTAGTATTAGTTTTCTAATTTGGACATCAGGACAAAAGTCAACTCTAGAATTTAGAGTTGACTGTAGTGAAAAATGACCAAAATGCCCTTGGACTTCAAATGGCCATAACTTGGTCAATTTAACTCCAAATCCAAAAATTCAAGAAGCTACCTAGTTTAGAATTTCAATATCATCATTTTCACAGAAATAATATTTAGGATTTGAACCCTAAAATTTAGGGAAATGACCAAAATACCCCTAGCCTTATTTTAGCCATAGCCCGGCCGTTTCTCATCCAAATTGGACGTACTTACTGTCTATCTTCAAGTTAGACAGTAAGGAATTAGTTGGAGAAGATAAAACTCAGTTTGGACCCCTAAATCAAAAGTTGATTGACCCATAAAGTAGGGGCAAATAGTCATTTTACCTTAAAATTGGAAATGCGCAACTTTAGCCCTTAATTAAAATCTTAGAATACTAGGATTAATAATGTAATCATATTAGTACCATATAAGTAAATAAAATAAGTCATTAAATTGAATTCCAATAATTTTTCCTAAGTCTTAAGCATCCCACCTTAAGGACCTTTCCTGAGAGTAGGACAAGATCATAGGTTAGTGTTCATTCATTGGGTAAATTGGGTTATCCTATGGGTGAAACCTTGGTTTTAGTAGTTTCTAGATACTATTTTGTTTTACAACCCATTCTGATTAGTTTATCTTTTAACTTTAGATTTAAGATAGGAGATTCATCCTATTAAGTTTGATTACTTAATAAGATCTGCCTTAACTAGTAGATCACTTATAGTATAAAACCTAGAACTTAGGTCTTATCCAGTTGGGATTATGTGATTAAACCTAAAACCTCGTAGTGTTTAATCCATAATCTATAGGTGTAGAAGATCTTGATCAGATCTTAGTTAGAACGTCTAAATTCACAAAATTAGGACGTATGATTTATTTGTTTAATTCATAGTCGTCTATCTGATTGAACTAGATTGGAACCTGATCAGTTCCAATCCTTTTTAACTCATAAGGACGAATTTCTGAGTTACACTCGATAGTAGGAAAATGGTGATCATGAACTTGTGTAACTTGGAATAGTTAGCTGGTTAAGTAGAAAACAAATGATATCACCATATTTAGTCGAGACTCTTGCTTACTTGTTATTTGTTGCTACGCATACCTTATAATTTTGTGCCTTATATTTTCTTTGAACATATCATATAAGACATTTGATGCATAAATAAAATGTTAGGAAATTATGGAGACTCCTTAGATTCCTTATGAAAATATTAAAGTAAATAAGTGAAATGATAATGATTTGATGTGATTGAGCTGCCTCTCAGTGTTCTTTTGATCATACCGAATGTTGCCTAGCCGTATCGTGCTAGGAGTTGCCCTAGCCGTACTGTGCTAGGATATTTTGGTATGATAGTTGGTGACCTAACCGTATCGAGCTAGGAGTAGCCTTAGTCGTATCGTGTTAGGGCCATATATGTGACTGTTGTTGGCTTAGTCGTATCGAGCTAGGAGTAGCCATAGTCGTATCGTGCTAAGATCTTCAGTTTCTTTTGGCGAGCTAGTGTAGCTCTTTTCTATATGGCAGTTGATGTATTATAGTTTTATATGCAGTTGTGGTTGTTTCAGTATATTCTTTTTCAGTCAGCTATTTCCTTGTACTGCTTTATATATATCTAGGATGTAGAATCTTGTTGCTATATGTATATATCACTACTGAGTTATTCATTTTTAATTAGCATGTTATTTTTATTGATCACCAGCATGTTTAGGATGTAGAATTTTTCTTCCAGCATTTATTCAATTATATTTACACTTATATGCCTTTCCTTGATTACTTATTATGCGAGGCATGCTTCAGCCTCATTTCTTTGCCTTGTTTATACTATAGAGCATAGTCCATAGTTTGCCTTTTTACTTGTGTTGCTTACTGCTCCTGTATTTACACATCATGCTTAGAAGTAAATTGTAAAAGGGTGATATTATATAACCTTATTAAAAATTCAGCTTAAAATGTACTTAGACAATTGTCTAATCAGATTTTTCTTTTTTTGGCTGGGGCCCTACATTGTGAAACCGACAATGGCAGACTCCTTTCAGTTAGACGAGCAGGAGTTAGGTGTGGAGCCGTACCCCGAGGAGGAGCCTGTAGAAGAAGCTGTCGTTTAGTCCCTTTATACTTCGAGTGAGAATGAGTGGTTTTCATTCTATTTTTATTTAAACATTTTAAATTATGTAATAATACAGGTACTATTGAATGTATATTAGATTTTATGCTTATATTCTGAGTCTATTATTCTTATTTACACTGTGATGCTTGGATGGTTTACATTTCCTTAAATCGCTTCCGCACTCTGTTTATTTACTTATATAGTGACTGTTTGATTAATTCTGAGTTAACCTTCCTCTAATCAGGTGAATTATGGAGTTTATCCTAATCCATTGCTAAGTAAGGGGTTGACCAGAGTGACACCCCACCCTTAATCTAAACCTATTGAGGGTTAAGGGTGAGGGTCGCCACATATTTTCTTTTCTTTTCTTAGATGAATGTTTTCATACAACTTCTATGATGAATATTTATGGATGTTTGCTTTAAGCTTCCACACTCTATTATATACTACTTATACTTAGAATTGTGATGCGATCAGTATACTAAAAATGATGATATCTTATACATATATTAGACTCCTCATGTATTCACATCCAATGTATGTATTAGTCTAATATTTAGGATAAAGATACTACTCTTATCTTTAGTATTAGCTCTCAACCCTCTTTGAGGTTGAGTCAGCAGCCCTCCAAATGGGTTTGGAGTTTCAGCTATTTCGGGGAGACGGGTTATTCCTCCTCGAGTGGTGCGCCGCCCCGCCACTGAACTGATTATACTTATCTTTGCGCATGGTGACGGGGCGTGGCGCTACAATATTGGACCGTATGACTCATAGCAGTTCATTGATTTTTGGGTTGCATATCAGTAGCATACAATATTGTGGCATATTCAGATGCATAGTTTCAGTGGCATACATTATAGTTTTATATGCTATTACTCAGTTTGAGTTCAATTACTATTTTTGTTTACTTTCAGTATTTAATTTTCAGTACAACTTTCTTTTACTTTACTTCAGTTTTGTACAATTTTATATAGGTTTATACTTTCAATTACTTTATAATTTTTCTGCAGATTTATTTACATTATGTAAATGTTAAATGAATAACTAGAATTATTTAGATTAGTTTCTGTGTGTTAGACTTATTGTCTAACACGGGGTACTTTTGGGATCTGACAATTTGCTAGATCTTGAGCGGTATATTGAGCCAGGTTAGGAGAACACCTAAAAGATTCAGGAGGAGCCCATGAAGCACTAGTGGACTCTTCTTCAGCTTTATATTTCTGTCTAGTTTATTTCAATTCAGTACTTAGCTTTTATGTCTGTATTTCAGTAAACTGTTTGTAATAATTCTAGATATATTTTCTTTTCTTTTCTGAGATGATTATTTTATACAGTTTCTGTGATGACTATTTCTGGATGACTGCTTAGCTTATGCACTCTGTTATATATTATTTATACCTAATATTATGATGTGATCAGTATACTAGAAATACTGATATTTTATACATATATTAGATTCCTCATGTGTTTTATATCTAATGTATGTATTGGTCTAATACTTAGAATAATGATACTACTCTTATCTTAAGTATTAGCTCTCAACCCTCCTTGAGGTTGAGTCAGTAGCCCTTCAGATGGGTTTGGTTACAGTCGTTCGATGAGACGGGATATTCCTCCCCGAGTGGCGTGCCGCTCCGCCGTCGATCTGTTTTACCTTTTGGGGGCGGCGACGGGGCGGGGCGCTACAAAGCTGAGGTTAGTTAGATGGTTGTCATAAATAAGGCAGTAATGATCTTCGTGAGTGTTGTATACATGTCTTATATGGATTATTCATATTTCATCTAGAAAAAGTTCATAAATGAGAATTAATGAGTTAATATTTGGCTCACACATCATTCGTGCCTTCATAAGTGGTTTTAAGACTATTCTTTTTTTTTTAATATAAAGAAATGAGCATGTAATCTCCATATTCTAGTGAATAAAAGATTGCCTTTGAGTTTAATTGTTTTTCCTTAAACTGTTCTTCAATCCATTTTGTAGGTGGGGCTGTAGATTATGTGTAACCATTTTGAACTAAATGCCACATTATAGTCAATGAACTTATGAAAGAATTCATAAGGATGAATAGAAGAACTTAGCACATCTTTCTTATGCTGGATAAATGTTATACAATTTGCTTATTTGCCTATCATACTGCTTGCCTTTTTTACTATCAAAACAATTTCAATTTTGTGCGATTATTAGATGCATATATTTTACATTGTACTTTCTTTTAAATCATATTTATGTGATAGAATAAAAACAATTGCTTTACATTAAGTACTTATCTTACCACTAATGTTATCGATTCCTTAATGTTTAAATTCTAGTTGTTGAATTGGAGATTCAAACTATTCCATAATATGTGGCTTAATAAATTGTTGATTTTATCAATTTAATGTTATTTGTTTGCATTGTAGTGTTCTACTTAATTTATAAGCATGCATATATTTTGATATGAGGTTGATATGAAGAAAAACAATATTTATGTGTTATAGAGTTTGCAAAACCTTTTGATGATATTATAAAATCTATGCTTTATTTATAGAATTTGATTAGTTGTCTCTACATTTTATGGCAACCTTTGAAATATTTTAAATTAGGTGATTGTTTAATCAATTTGATTTACTTATTAGTCTATGATATTATCTCCAGATTCTCACAAGACCAAGCACTGTCTCTCTTATATTCGTAGGTCTTCACTTCTAAAGGCCTCAATATGGAATTATTTCACTTAATATGATTGAACTACTTACATCCCCTATACTACTTAAAGTTTTCTAAGAGTATATATGCAAGGTTCTTAGTGAAAAATAATCAAAATATAAAACTACTTGCATGTTTATTTTAGGCTTTACTTTGTCTTAAGTGCTAAACAAATTTTCTCACTTAGCTAATCCTATAATTCAACATTTGCTTATACAATAAGCATATATTGAAAATATAAAGTAAAACAAGAAATAATATTTTTTCATCCTATCTAAAAACTATATATTAATGAATATTATGTAGTAATTTATATTAATAAAATGTGTTTAATATTAAAATATGAAATAATATATACAATTGGCAATTGTGTAATAATTACATAATATTAATATATTAAATAGTAATCACATATTTATTTAGTATTTATTAATTATTTAATTAATAATATAATTGTCTATTATTTATATACTTATTTAATATTTATATAATAGCATTAATAAATAATTATATATTATCAGCTAACTATATATTACTTAATTAAGTGACTACATATTATTATAAAATTTAATAATAAATATAAAAATAAGTAATTGCATATTAATTGTCATGCCTAATTATGGTGATATTTTCCATACCCTAACATTATCCTTTTTAAAATTGTACTGAAAAAATTAGACTTTGCAACATATAAAAGCTCAAGAATCTTAATATTTCTTACATATTTTTCATTGATTTTTATTTTGCATTGTTTTATTTAAAATAGGCCTAATTTATCGAAAAAAATATTGATATTCATGAAAACTTATATTTAAGAGGATGAGTAAATTTTATGAATATTCTTAATAAATATTTAAATTTTTGTAGAAATTATTTCATTTTTATACAAAAAAAAAAAAAATATATGAGAAATACTATTTAGACTAGTTGACATGGCACTCAAAAAAATTTATTAAATAAGATTTGAATATTATTTCAATACAAACTTTAAAAATAATATTTATATTATTTTATATAAATAATTAACCACTAATAAAATTATGCTTAAATTGCATTTGATGAATTTTTTTAGATGATGCATATGAGTGAGTCAAAATAATATTTCTTAATATTAAAAATTTTAAATTTTAGTTATTTATAATTTTTTAAAAAATATTTAAGAAGTAAGTAATATTTTTCTTTAAACAATCAAAAATATTTTAAAGCCTTCCACTTTCCGCCAGAGCCGCCGCCCTCAACAGCTTTCCCAACTTTCCGTCTCCTTTCTCCCCCCTAACTAAAAGGCGGCAGAAAAATCTACTGCTCTGTTTGTATCAAAATATACATTAAAAATATTTAAGATTAATAATTTTTTTTTTTTATAATTTTTATATATATTTTATCAAAAAAATATATTCAATAAATAATTTATTTATCTATTAAATTGAAACATCCTGTATTTATAGTATTTATAGTGGATAAGTGTAATTAACAAAATAAAAAATACTACAATACCTCAACAAATACCTAGCCCTTTTTTCTAAATTATTAATGGGTTTTCAATTATGATTATAATAATGAATCTAATTTATTATATGAGTTAATTATTAATTTTTAAATATATTAATAATTGTTTTAAATACATTATTAGGTATTGAAAGAGATATTTATTGAAATATTATAGCATCTTTCTAATTATATATATATGTGACCGACAGTAGAGATTCCTTCCACATCTGTCACAAGAGCACCATACTCATGTGCAGGAGGAGACGAGGCGACGTTCTCGCATCCCTGCCAATGCCGCGCATCTCCGCATCTCAATCCCCGAGATCTCGTTCCTCCGGAGTCATTTCCTTCCCAGTCGAAGTCGAAACTACAATCATCACATCTTCTTCCTCCTCCTCCTCTCGAAGCGCCTCTTCCCTCGCAAGCCTCCGCAGCTCCCTCCCCGAAAACCCCATACTGTTCTCCTTCTCGGAGATCGCCGCTGCGACCAACAATTTCCTCTCCAAGCGCATCTCCCCTTCCTCCTCGTCCTCCTGGCGATGCTCCCTCCGCGGAAATGACGCCGTCGTGTTCCAGCGCCCCTTTCATGGCGGCGATCGCACCGCCCTTCCCTCTCGCCTCGCCGCGGTTTGCCAGAGCCATCACCGCTGCCTCGTTAGGCTCCTCGGCGCTTCCCTCACTGCTGACCGCATCTACCTTGTCTATGACTTTGTGCCGGGGGCCTCCCTGTCCGAGTGCCTCCGCAACCCTCGAAACCCTAATTTCACCCCCCTCTCTTCCTGGACCTCCCGCATTCAGATCGCCAGCGACCTCGCCCAAGGGCTCGACTACATCCACCATCATGCCGCTAGCAGGGGGATCATCCACAACCGAATCAAGAGCTCCGCGGTCATCGTCACCGAGGATCCTCAATTCAACGCCATGATCTGCCATTTTGGCGCTGGTTTTCTAGCCGGGGATGTGCCTGAAGAAGACACGCCTGCCTCGCTCAACAGCAAGATGAGCAGATCGGATAGCCGTTTGACGAAGATCGAGGGGACGATAGGGTATTTGGCGCCAGAGGTTGTCTCAGGCGGCGCCGTGTCGCGCAGATCTGACGTTTTCGCCTTCGGGGTTCTGCTCCTTGAATTGATTTCCGGGGACGAACCGGTCAAGCACAAGTTCGATCGGATCAGGAAAGAGTATCGGAGTTCTTCGTTGATTGAGATGGCCAACGACGTTTTCAGGGAGGAAGAAGGGGCGGAGCGGAGGAAGCTGAGGATTCGGCAGTGGGTGGATCGAAGGTTGAAGGATTCTTTTCCGGTCGAGGTTGTTGAGAAGCTGATGGGGATATCGCTGCGGTGCGTGGAGGCAGAGGCGGGGAGGAGGCCCACCATGACTTGGGTGCAGGGGAAGATCTCAAAGCTCTTCCTAAAGTCGAAGGATTGGGCTGCTAGGGTTAGGGTTCCGGCGGACTTCTCGGTCTCGCTTGGTCCGCGGTGAACGTGCCCCACGTCACCTTGGCTGACTATACAGCAGTTCCGCAATTTAATTCTTAAATTTATTTGTAAATTTTAAACATTATATTTATATTAAGGGGCTGTTAGGATTGAAGAAAAATGAGTGTAATGTTAATTTTTTTTTGTGGAATTTTTTTGACAAATAGGATAGTGAAAATTTTTTATATTTCAATTTAATTTTGTATTAATATATATAAAAACAGGTGACTGCCCACGTAATTGACAATAACACAGACCCGTGCGAGGAGAGGAAAATTCGAACGAATCGACCGAGCGTCTTCTCCAACAAAACACTTAGAAGTTTGAATGAATTGAATGATTCTTATGTTTTAGCATACAAACCCTAAGAAAAAAAAATATATATTTCTACACCTCTTAATTGGCGCAAAATATGTTCAAATATTATTTCATGCTAAATAGTAAAATATTAAATTTTTCGTAAAATTAATTTTTATCAATTTTATTATATTATAATTAAAAAATATTTTACAATCAATTTCTTTTAATTATATATGCAAATATATTTATTTAATAGAATTGTATATATGATATAAGTGTATCATTTTTTTTTAAATATATAATGAGAACATAGAGTGAAAACACAATAACATACATAATTCTCTACAATTATCTCTATTGTTAATGCCTTTCATCAAAATAGCACTTTTTGTATTTGTCTTAAATTTGCAAGTGTGCTTTAGTCAAATGATTCTATGGAAGGTTGTTGAATGTAGAGTTTGGTAAGTGCTCCACAAATGGACTAACAAATAAATATATGTATGAATATATAAAGTATAATATGTGAAGTACCAAGGATTTAGGAGAAATGCTTCACCTACCCCTAGCATTTGAAAGTCCATGTTAAGATCCTAGGTTGTTATCGAACTAATCCTATCTTAAGTTGGTTTTGACAAGAGAAATGTTATTTAAATTTATTGATGTGGCACCTAAAAAAATTCATTTAATAAGATTTGGACATCATTTCAATACAAACTTTAAAAATAATATTTGTATTATTTTAATGCAAATAAATAAATACTAATGAAATGATGTCCAAATTCCATTGGACGAGTTTTTTTGTGTGCCACGTCAGCGGGTCTAAATAGCATTTCTCTTTTGATAATGCCTAAACTTGTCAAAATCCAAACAAATAGATAATTATATAAAACATATGGAAAATAGTTTATAGCTCAAAATTTAAAAATAAGTGTATATTTTAATTTCTCACTTATAATTATTCAAGGAGTGAAAAGTTCATAATTTTATAAACAAAATCTAGTTATAAATACATTTATTAGATTTATAATATTTTTATTTAATTAAAAATGATAAAATTTAAATATTATTCAGCAGGTTAAATATCTGTCATTGGATGGGGCTGTCGATCAATGCCTGATTTTTGACGTAACCACGGACGGGGACGTTTGATATTAATAAGCTAGAGCCAGCAATATATTCAAATATGAGACGACGAAAGAGATCCAATCAGTCATATTAGATTCAGAGGAGGCATATAATTATTTGAAACATGGGATATCTCAACTGTTGGATTTTAAAATCAACGGTTGAATCAAAGATTCGTTAAGATCACTAACACTCGAACCTCGAACAAAGCCCAAAATAACATTTCAAAACAAAAGACAGAATCACACTAACCATAAAAACTCCAATAACGGTGCAAGCTAAATGCTCCTCAATCAATCTTGGTCATCATTATTGTCAAATTCAGTTGTCGGAACATCTCCATGACCCCTGAGGAGATGAAAATTTGAGAATATTTGGTGCAAAGATTCGGTGAAATTGTGAGAGAACTTGAATTGCCATTTGTTGTCCTTAATCAAGTTACTTAAGTTGGTGTCCATCTATTGGTAGCCTTGATCATGCATCTTTTTTAGTTCTTCTAAGTGATGATGTAATTGTCAAAACAGGGTATCCCATTAAGATGAAGAAGATTCATACATAACTCGGAGAAATGGCAAAGCTCTTGTTCTTAGGTTGTCAGCTCATATGCTTGTCATTGGCAACCATTGAGGCAATCCAACGATCTTTTAATGAGTGAGTAGGGGCGCAACTACAAATGTGGTTTTTATGTCAAAGATAATGGAACCAAAAGCAAAGGTCCATAATTATGTGTTTATATTCACCTTAAGGTGTGACTGAATTATCATCCAAAATTAATCGACATATCTTGTATGTTTTCAAAGTTGAGCACTACTCGTTGTTTTGTAACATCACTGGTGTGACCTAGTGGCATAAGCTTGCATGAAATAAAAATATAGCATGCTTTAATATCCATGGTTAGCAAACTTCCCAAAAAATTATATACCTCATCATCTTTCCAGCACCAAGGGGTGCTGAGTTTGGCTAGAGTACAAAATATTCTCTTAGTGTCAAGTCCCTCATTCATCAATTGTTGATAGATGCAGTCATCAATATTCTCTAAATGATAAAGAACATTGATGGATTGATATGTCGTTGGGATGTAATTATATCAAAAGTAAACTTGATAAGATCATGGCTCTCTCGTGTTAGTGTAGAATTTGTGCATGTGAGAGGTGCAGATGTCAACTGAGTGAGCCACCAACATATCTCATCTATGATTTATAACTGTGACAAAACACCACCACCTAAATTGAGGAACCATGTGGAGCCTCGTACTGTAACAACCCAAGATTATTACCCAGCTTAATTTTAGCTTAATTGCATCTTAATTATTATTCCGTTAAGTTCATATAGTCATTAGAACCGATCATTAAAGTTTTGGAGCGATTCGGAGCTCAATCGAATAATTGGAATATTTTAATATATTTAATTAATTATAGATTTGAGATATTTAAATTTACCTCGAAATCAAAATTCGATTTCGCCATTGCGATCATCACCCCCAAATTAGCTAAGGATGATGTTTTGGACGCGTTTGGAAGTCGTCGGATTTTCACGAATATTTTAATATAATTAAATACACCAAAATAGAATAATTAAATAATCATCGGAATCGAAATCTGATTATGCCGTTGAATTCCTCACCCACAAATTAGCTACGGGCAAATTTTTAGGATTTTTCAGAGGGCATTTATTAAATCTGAATTTTTAACAAATAAAAAAATTAGAAAATAAATTTAAATTATTTATTTAAAAATCCAATTTTCTCTTCCTTACTTCTTTTTTTTCTCTGTGCCTGGCCCTGTGTGGCGCCCCACCCCTTGATTCACAATCATTAGACTAAGGAATGGAGTGTCACTTTGGCAAATCCCTTACCTAAGATTGGATTAGGTATAGACCCTAATCCACTAGCAAGGAAAAGATAAGCCAACTGCATACATGCAATAAACTCAGTCACCAAGTGAATACAAATTAGAGTGTGAAAGTGAAGTAAAATAGATATACATCCAGATTATTACAATAAATAGGAAAAGTGCAACATGTAGCACATAGTATAAAGTACAATAAAGAAAAACACAATCAATGTACCTATATTATTACAGCATTTAATAAATAGTTTAAAGGACTGAAATAAAATCTATCATCCTCACAAGAAGCTAAAAAAGGAGCTAAGCAGCTTTTGGTTCTCCCAACTGATGCTCCTCTTCAATAAATTGCTCCTCATCTTCAGCAACAAGCTCCTCAAACCTATTTGAATCTAATATTATCCATTTTATAATGTCAAGGCCCCAACCAATAAAAAATTATATTATTAGATAATTATCTAAGTACAATTAATGCTGAATATTTTACATGAATTATTAATGTCACTATTTACATATACAAAACTAAAACAAACTATCTAGCATAGGAGCAGTAAGCATACAAGAAATATGATAAGTTATAAATACAATATTTATAATTAAGCAGGAATTAAGGCAAAAAGGCACATCTCAAGCAAACTAAGTAAGGAATAGGCATACATAAATAATGCAGTAAGTAAAAGTACTGAAAAAAAAGTCTAATCCTAAATATGCTGATGATCACATGACATATACTGATTTAAAACAGTAAGTCTGAAAGTGGTGCTTATAGTAAGCAGCAAAATCTAGCATCCTATAAATATGTACAAGTGAGCAGGTAAGTAAAATACAACTGATTGAAATAATATGCAACATTAAAATAGTAAGCAGTAAACTAAAATAGAAACATATATGTACAATTACCATATCAAAAAATTGGCCAATCAGGCCCAGACAGAAATTCCCAAAGCCTTTCTGGTTTAGGGCAAGCAGAACAGAACAACAGAACTGAAGAGGCAGTAAATACAAATGTGGAATCTCTTAATTATTTTACTTTTGTTTCTATGGACACTTAATCATTTTACTTTTGTTTTTATGGACATGTCTAGAAATAGATGATGAGTCAAGCACATTTGCAAGATTATATAGGTTCTAAGCTTAACACACACTCCTCAATGAGTAATGTTAAGCATCCTTAATACTTATTACCATTATCTATTAGGGTAAATATGCACCAGAACCTACCAGACATAACTGAACTCATGGAAATTGTTATCTTACTTATTCTAAGTTTTTATTTCATGCACAAAGTTCTCTTATATGACATGTTCAAAAATTTAAGCATAAAATACAAGGAATGCGTAGCACAATAATCTAGTAGTAAACAAGGGACTCTTCTACACATGGTGATACTATTATTGTCTAATTAAACCATTCTAACTATTCTAAATTACACAAGTTCAGGATCTCAAACTCCTACTATCGAGTGTAACTTAGAAACTTGGCCTTATATATTAAAAATATTAAGACTAGCTATGTCCTAATATGATTAAATCAATGTTGACTATGTAACTTAAATAAGAAATCATCACGACCTATTTGATTAGTTTAGATGTTCTAGACTAAGAGCTGATCAAGATTTAATAACTAGGGATTATGAATTAATACCACAAATTGGAGTTAAACATATATTCCAAAAGGTAAAGTCTAAGGATCTAAGGTTTACCATCCAATCTCATTGATTAAAAGTTAAAGTAAATCCTATTAAATAAGGTCACACTTAATAGGATAGATCTCTAATCTTAAGTCTAAGGTTAAAAGATCAAATAATCACAACAAACTACGAAAATCTATAAACTATAAAAGCTAAAGTTTCATTCATTGAGTAACTCAAATTACTCGTTAAATGAAATTTAGCCTATGTCCTATTCCTAATTCCTAAGGAAAAAGATCTTAAGCAATTAAGATGAACACTCAAACACGAACCCTAACTAATCTTGATTTGAAAGCTTAATTGAATGATTAAAAAATTTAAGGAAGGCATGGTGTGAGATAAATCTCACATCATGAATCTTAATTGTTATTGCATAAAAGAAAAGCTACTATTCAACTCACAAATTTGCTACTATTTATTTCGCTCATTACTATTCATTTGGCTCACTACTATTCACTTCCCTCATTACTATTCATTTTGCAGTTTGGCGATGCTGATTTAATCTTATGATGCAATTAACAATAATACACCAACACTTATTTAATTCAAATCATTCTAGCACAGCCAACATAATAATAAATTAAGTAGCATTTCAGGTATTATTTCTCCATATATACAGCCAAATAAATTGGAGGATGAAAGAATATCAAAGTTTTTCTATTGAGTCCCTCCAATAATAAAAGTGAACATTAAAGAAGTGTATGCCTTTAAAAATATCAAACAGTTGCCTTATATTTGGAGGGGAATTAATAACATCATCACTTTCTAGTTATACTCAATCACTTCTTAATATATATAATAATTATTGACATGAATAGTTATAAAATGTGGGTAATAAATAATAATTAAAATACACACCATTATAATCACTATGACTTCTATGGTTGTAAAACATATTGATAGGAAAAATCTTATTCCACTTCATATGCTTCTATTTAATCAAAGTTAAGCATCTATTATCATAAAAAGGTTTAATTTGTTAAGCATCATAATATAACAAAATTTAAATATGTAATCAGAAATGGATTATCACATGATTATTTACGCATTTATAGGGGTGCAACAAGCTAAATATACATAACTATCAGTCTTTACTTTTGTTTAAAATAAATAGGAATATGCATGATTTTAATAGCACATATTGAAATGAAGCTATCATCATTGAGATTTATTTATTTTTATTGCTTATTATGTATGTTTGCTTCTGAGTTGTTGCATTAGCTCATATGCTCATGGACATTTAGTTTGTAGTTATACAAATTTAAACTTAAAATTTTAATATAATTAAAAAAAAACCATATTATTTCCAAATGCTAGCGAGCCCTCATAATCAAGTATGGGCGCATGTTTACTTCATTTTTACATCTAGCACTGCTCAACCATGCAGTAGCACTAATTTCTTCTCTCCAAATTAAAAAATAAATAAATAAGCAAATAAGGCCAGAATGCTCGTTTTGTAAATACAAAAAGTTGGGTGCATGACTTAGATTTATTAAGAAAATATCATGGATGGATAGAAAAAAAATTAGCTTTATGCTAATGTTTGAATTCAGAGTGTTCAACCCATATTAACTAAAATATAGAACATCATTTGAAATAATAATAAAAATCTAAAATCTATAGCTGAACATAAATACATTAAGTACCTTATAGAAAGTAGGATAACTTCCCTTACACTATGCACTTATACATAGATGTAGAGTACAAAGCTACAATTCAAAATTTTTTTTGTGAAATCTAAGAGGTCTATCATAATTGAATTATGTAATTAAGTTATGTACTGTAGCAACTTGAAATACTCGCCATTATATCTAATTTGGTTATAGAAAAAAGAGAATTAAGGAATGAACGCAATATGATATTATATCTAACTTAGTTACAAATCAGATTATTGAAGAATAGAATGAATTGCTACATCAAGGGAGACAGAATGATGAGGTCTTCAATATGCAGCAAGAACTATATGACCGGTTTTCATACATCAATAAATAGTTCAACTTAGATCTACACCATGAAAGAAAATGTGGAGCCAAATGTTTTTTTTAACAAGACAATATTGCATATAGTTGTAATTATCAAGAATCAATAAAGAAACGAAATGCTAGCCAATAAAAATGCAAGAGCAAGATTGAGCTATCCGATTAAGAACGTAAGAAAAGTATTTAAAAAAAATTTTGATTATATCACTTGCGAGTTGCAGCTAGAGATATATTAGATTGAATGGAGACATGATATTTTATTTAACAAGACATTATTGTATATAGTCTTAGTTATCAAGTCTCCATAAAGAAATGAAATGCTAGCCAATAAAAATGTGTGAGCAGATTGAGCTATCCGATTAAGAGTGTAAGAAAAGTATTTTTGTAAAATCAGATTATATCACTTGCGAGTTGTAGCTAAAGATATATTAGATTGAATGGAGACAACATATTGCCTACTCAGACATTCTTCACAAAAAAATGTAATGCATCAATTGAAGGTAATGCAAATAGCTTCGTTGAAGGAGATAAGAGTGAAGTGAAGTACCTAGAGTCGACGAATAAAGGAGAAGGGGGCGCAATGAGGAGGCTCGGCTCATGGCTGGAGAGGGATCGGCGACTCCTTGCTGTGCCGAATGAGTGAGGTCGAGGAGGATAAAGACCATCGGTGGATTCCACAAAGCTCGCTGCAGTGGCGCATGCCACGCGTCGAAGGAGGAGAGGCGCTCGAAGGGGGTGCGATCCATGGGAGATCCAGCGGATGGCGTGTGATCGAGTGTGAGTTAGAGTAGAGGGAAAAATGTGCGGATGGATTTAGGAGAAAAGGAATTTTATAAAACTTAATTTAATTAGTTTATATTTATTATTTAATAAATTTTATTCCAATTTTCCCCAATTAAAATTATATAGTTTAATGTGTTCCAAAAATCCTCGATAAATCACCCTTAGTTAATTGAGGGGTGAGGAACACAACAACAAAGTCAGATTTTGATTTTAATGAGTATTTAGTTTTCCCATTTTCCGGATATTTAAATATTATTAAAATATTCGACGAATTTTCGACGACTTCAGATGTAACAACCCAAGTTGTTACCTTAATCAATTAGGATTAATCTTAATCTTAAAACTAATTATAAGTGCTAATTAGGTCAATTGGAGTCAACCTCTAAGACCTAGTCCAAATCAGGAGTCAAATGGATCGAATCCTGATATCTGGAAATTTCAGAAACCCTAAAATTTGACCTATTTAAATTGATCTCGGATTAGAAAACGGACTTCGCTATTGCGCTCATTGCCCCCAAATTAGTTAGGGGTGATGTTTTCGTGCCAATCGGAAGTCGTCAAAAATTTGGCGAATATTTTAATAATTTTAAATACTTAGAAAATTGGGAAATTAAAATACTCGTCGAAATCGAAATCCGACTTTGCCGTTGTGTTCCACACCCCTCAATTAGTTAGGGGTGAATATTTGGTGATTTTTGAAAATTATTTGATTATTAGGGAATTTAACTATTAAACTAATTTAACTAAATTTTAAATATAAATAAAACTTTTATTATTAAATCCTAAATTCATTTTCTTTTCCTCATGCCTGCCCTAATTGCTCCCCAATCGCACGAAGGCCGATCGCAGCCCTAAATCGCGCGACTCGAGTGCTCGGGCGGCCTCGCCCCTTCCCGCCTCGGCGACACGCGTCCCCCCTCTCCTAGGAGCCTCCGCCGCCGCACATCCTACCTATCGGCGGGCCTCTCCGCCTCGTAGGCTCCGCCCTAGATGGCTATAAGGTTCCATCTGCGCTCAAGGCCCCGATCGTTTGGGCGATCGAAGCCTGCAGCTCGCCGAGTCCAACCATCCGCCGAGCTCCTCCACGCCTCCTCCTTCGTCGCCGGCGAGGTACCCCTCCAACTCCGAAGTACCTCCTTCATCTTTACAGTCTGCTAAAATGGGTTGAATCATTTCGTGATATAAAGATCTTCTTGATTTAGAGCCAATCGAGCTAAGAAATTCTTGCGATGAATAAAAGATTAGTTGTATTTCAGTTCCTTGCTAAATACTTTTAATATGTGATTACTAGATAGTTGTATGAATTATGATATTTATTTTACCTACACGCAATCTCTTTTCTGTAGAATATTTAGTGAATCGATTCTTTTCTTTTATGCTGAGTATAATATCTTTTTCATTTCAAAGAGCATGATGAAACCATAATTATTATTCGGTTTTATGAAATATATAATGGCTTGATAGCGTCATGCATAATACAAGATTCATATTAGATTCTCTCTCAAATTTGGCACGTACTAAACTGCAAGCAATGAGGTAGATGCACTATTATATCATTGTTACATAGTCAATGCTCTTGAACGCAATATTTTAATGCGTTCTTCTTCTATAAATCAAAGCATGAGTAGAAGAGGATAGATATATGCTGATAAGATTAAAATATAAAGCAGTCAGTTCACAATTTTTAAAATAAGGCACTTTCAATTTCTGTTTTAATTGTTAATAGGCCATTAAAAATACCATAAGACGGGTGATGAAAGTATCTTATCTGTAAAAATTAAAATTTGAGTGCTTTATATATAATTTATAAACCTTTTGGTGCTTTACAGTTAAATACCTTATATCTCTACTGTGGTTTCTCATCTCTCTTAAGATGAGGCTAACGATCACTTTCTAAGATAAGTGAATCTTTATCATTTAAGAGTATTGATTTATGACCATTCATCAGTCAGCAATGCTTATAAAATGTATACGAGTATAATAAAAGAAATGCTTTATCCTCATAATCAATAATCACTATAATATTTTTAGTGCTTAAATGATTGAGTTGAGCAATCTTAAATATAAATTAATTTACATTTTTTTTTGCTTTCAAAACAGATACAAATATCATATTTGGTAGAATTTGTTGAAAACTCTAGTATGGCCATTAACTTGTTGTAGCTGTTCTTTCAAAATCTATGCAAGAATTTTACTTTACATAACTGTATTGCTTAGAGAGCTCTTTTGTTCATCTTAGTTGTTTTATTTACTCATATTTTTAGTATAATTTAGCATTTCAAAATTTATTGTACTAAATCATGATGTACAAAAACTTCTTGTAGTAAGGGTTCTTTTGAGTCCTATGTTTTCTTAATTATAAAACCTTTTAATTTCAAGTTTCCATTAGAGCACTTAAACATTACTTGGTATTGCTAGAAAATAAGTTGTCTCTGTGGTTCTATATGATCCTCTATTGATGAACTCTTAATATCTTAAGACTAGAATCCAAATTCTATAACTCCATCATCATGAGGTCGACTTAAGAGTTACCATGAATTCCATTATCAATGGTGGCATGTAGCTGAAGTAGCCCAATAGACATCCTACACAAACTCTCCCTTTTGTAGAGTTTGTTACTCTACCTTAGGTAGCTCATGCATGACAAAAGATAGAAGAAAAATATGCAATGTACATGTAACTCCACTAAGTACACTAAAAAAAAAAAATCATTTTACTAATGATTCCATGTGAAATGCGAAGATGAAATGGTCTCATATTTGTAAGAAAAATACAATGATGAAATCAAATTTATGTAAAACTATAAAAATTTTAAATAAATATTGAAGTAGTAATAAACTTGCTAAGAATGCTACTATATCAAAGTGATGCCTTGTTTAAGGTCTAAAAGTTTGAACTCTATAATTGAATCATTATCTTCCATGAGTACATCAAATCACTGTTGTATCTTCAATCACCAAAATGAAACTAATATTATGAAAATGACTATAATGAGCAGATTAAATAGTAGAACAACGAATTGAATAGTAAAACAACTGATAGAATAGTAATGAACGGATTGAATAGTAAAAACAGCGGATTGAATAGTAATGAGCGAATTGAATAGTAAAACAGCGGATTGAATAGTAATGAGCGGATTGAATAGTAAAATAGCGGATTGAATAGTAAAACAACGGATTGAATAGTAAAACAACGGATTTAATAGTAATGAGCGGATTTAATAGTAAAAACAGCGGATTGAATAATAATAGAATTATGAGTTGAATTGCACCCTTTCTTTTTGTGTAAAACAAATAAGTATTAAGCTTCATGACATGAGACTCATCTCACATCATGCCTTCACTAAAAATACTCTTTCAATTAAGCTTTCAACCAAATTAGTTAAAATTCCTAAAATATTCTCTAAGTCTTTTTCTTTAGGATTGTGCACCTCACATAAGAATCATTTCTAAGACTAGGACTAAATCATAAGTTAGAGCTTATTCATTGGGTAAATAGGTTACTCAATGGATGAAACCTTAGTTTTACTAGTTTCTAGAATTTTTCAATTTATTTTGATTATTTTATCTTTGAACCTTAGATTTAAAAAGGAGATTCATTCTATTAAGCTTAATTACTTAATAGAATTTGCCTTAATTATTAGATCACTTTTAGAATAAAACCTAGATCTTAGATCTTATCCTTTGGAATTATGTGATTAAGTCTAATTCTCATGGTGTCTAATTCATAATCTATAGTTTAGAAGATCTTGATCAGATCTTAGATAGAACATCTAAATTCACCAAAATTAGGATGTATGATTTATTGATTCAACTCATAGTCGTCTATCTGATTTAAACTAGATTAGAACCTGATCAGTCCTAATCCTTTTAACTTATAAGGACTAGTTTCTAAGTTATACTCGATAATAGAATAATGGTGATCTTGAACTTGTGTAACTTGGAATAGTTAGAATAGATAAATTAGAAAATAAATAATATCACCATGTTTAGTAGAGTCCCTTGCTTCTATTTGATGATTATTGCTATGGATTCTTTGTATTTTTGTGCCTTAACTTATTGAGCATATCATATAAGATCTTTTGATGCATAAATAAAATATTAGGAAAATATGGAGACTCCTTAGATTCCTTATGAAAATATTTAAGTGATTGATTAAAGATAATAATTATATATGTTAGAGCTGCCTCTCAGTTATATCTTCTTTGCCTAGTCTCCTTGTTGACACTAGGAGAAGACCTTGTTTATATCTTCTTTGCCTAGTCTCCTTGATGATACTAGGAGAATATCTTATTTATATCTTCTTTGCTTAGTCTCCTTATTGACACTAAGAGAAGATTTGTTGTGTTTTCTTTGCCTAGTCTCCTTGATGACACTAGAAGAAAACCTTATATATCTTGCCTAGTCTTCTTGATAATATTAAGGTTATATAGTTTTGCGCCTAGTCTCCTTGTTGACACTAGGATCCTTTTTATATTCAGTGGGCTAGATTAGCTCTTTTATGTATGGCAGTTAATACACATATGCTTACATATATGTTTAGTTTTGATGTGTTGTTTACTTTCCAGCATTTTTATTCAATCAGCTATTTTTTTTGTACTGCTTATATATATTTTAGGATGTTAGAATTTTGCTGCTATTTATATGTATCATTACTGAGTTCAGTTATTTTAATTTGCATATTTTGTTTGATCACCAGCATATTTAGGATGTAGTATTTTTCTCTTAGTACTTATTTAGTTATTTATATTCATATGGATCCTAATGGCCCGATCCAATTAAATCCACGTCGTAGGATCCGCGAGATGCATCTAACGGATGATCTGTGGTTCCGTGGGACCTAATCCTAGTCGTTGATTCCTTAAGCGTGACGGTGAGATCAGTGGTACTTCGCGGTTGTGCGACCCGGGCTCCACAGCGAATCCTGACCATTTAATCTGGTATAAGGGTAAATTTGCAAAATTGAATTGTTGGAAGCCCTAAAATGCAATTAGACCAATTTGATTTAAATTGAATTATGGTCTAAATAATCTCCAAATTTTACCAAACTTTCACCCCCAGCTAATTTGGGGGTGAGAAATTCAAAAATACAATCAGATTTTAATTCTAAGATCAAAATATTTTAGGTCTTATTTAAAGCATCTAAACTGATCAAAAATATTAACTTGACTTGGAGAAGTCCAATTGACTTCAAATTTTTAGAATTTGCTTAACTTGTTAATTAAAATGTAATATGATTAAAACTAATGCCTAATCAAGTTGATAATTAACAAGGTAACAACCTAAAGTTGTTACAGTAGTTCTTTTCATAAATCTTTAATTATTTAGATGCATATGCTACTACATTCTTCTCTTGCATGAGAACATATCCAAGCCCTACTATAAACACGTCAGTATAAACTTGATAAATTCTTATCTCTTGAGGTAGGGTTAGTACTGGGGCATTTGTTAACGCTTGTTTTTACTATTGAAATGACTTTACGCATTGCTGACTCCAAATGAATAGAACTGCTTTCTGTGTTAATTTGGTTAAAGGTACAGTATTTGTGAAAATCCCTTACCAAATTTTTGATACTACCCGGCTAAATCGAGAAAACTGCGAATATCTGTCACAGTATTTGGTTGGGGCCATTCCTGAATGACGCTTATCTTTTTTTGATCGACCTTGATTCATTCGGCATCCACTACATGGCTTAAGAAAGCTACAGATTCCAGCCAAAATTCACATTTAGAATATTTGGCTTAAAGTTGATGATTCCTTAAAGTTTCCAAAACAGTTCTTAGATAATTTTCATGTTCTTCCTTGCTCTCAGAATAAATTAGAATATCATCGATGAATACTATTATGAACTTATTCAAATACGGTCAAAGAATTCATTGCATTAAGTCCATAAAGATGGACGGAGCATTGGTGTAGCACCCCGCCCCATCGCCGCGAGCAAAAGAGACAGTTATAATCAATTTCAACGGCGGAGCGGCGCGCCTCACGGGGAGGAATAACCCGTCTCCCCGAATAGCTGAAAACTAAGCCCGTCTAGAGGGCTGTTGACTCAACTTCAAGGAAAGGTTGAGAGCTAATACTTAAGATAAGAGTAGTATTCTTATCCTAAGTATTAGACAAATACACATATTAGATTTAGAATACAATAGGAATCTAATATATGTATAAGATATCAACATTTCCAGTATACTTGTCACATCACAATACTAAGTATAAGTAGTATATAACAGAGTGCGGAAGCTTAAAGCAAATATCCATAAACATTCATCACAGAAGTTGTGTGAAAATATTCGTCTCAAAAAAAAAAGAAAATACATCTAAAATTATTACAAACAGTTACTAAATTAAAGACAAAGTAAGTTAAGATACTTAATTTATAGGCTAATACTCATACATCATTCTAAATCATCACTAATACTCATACATCATTTTGATACTCACACATCATGCTTATGCTCATGCTCACTTTTGTACTTCTTAAGCTAACATTCAAGTGGTCAGATCAGATGATTAAAATTTACCTTATCCTTTTCTATTCTATAATTATGGGATAAAATCAAAGATCTTATTAGAGTTATGTCATTTCATAAATCATTATAATTTTATTATTTATTTTATGCTAATAGTCTTATATAAGAAAAAATCAAAGATCTAAAGTTTAGATTCAGATGGTTCAATCACACATATTCAATATTAACCTTAGCACTTCTAATTCAAAGATTTAAGATCAATATCAAATCATATGCATTATTGGAACAGTGTCAATTAAATTATCTTTCAATCAATTAATTGAGTAAGTGATTAAGGTTTAGATCTTAATCAAGATAAATTAGGGTTTAACCCCTAACCTTTCTACCATTAAGACTAAAGGTTAATTTATAGGTTAATGATAAATTAATGTGTTATTAGTGTATTATTAATGTCAAACTTTGGGTTTATATTAAGTATCATCTACTTAATTAAGTTAGCAAGATTCTTATGTTTAATTATAGTTTAATATCATTTACACATGATTAGGTGTCCAAATAGATAGTAAGAGTTTTCTAATATACATCATAATATCATGAAAACATATAAACATAAAGATGACATAGAATAAAAAGGTAATTAATGCTAACCAAATTCTAAATCAAAGTAAAAGGGTTAGCACTTGATTACAATTCTAAAAGACTTAGGTTTCATGCCATTAAGTTGTTAAGATGTACATATTCATTACAAGCACTTAAGATTCTATTACTTGGCATTTGGCATAACATACATTTCAAGTACATAGTAGGTTTTAAGCGCTTGATAAAAAAAATAACAAAGTTTCAAACTTAATTTCTATATAGAATTTTATGCAATATTCCATTTTAACTAAAATAGGTTTGCATTTTATATAATTCAATCCCACTAGGATCCTAGGGATCTTAAAATACGAAAATGGATAAGTTTTGGCCATTTCAGCCAATTATGGGCAGATTCTGCAATTTTGGGCGCTGCAAGCGCTCCAGCGTGGTGCAACGCTTCTGACGCTGTAACGCGCTGTGGCGGTTTTTAGCGCTGCAATGCGCTGTGGCGCCGTCAGCGCTGCAGCGCGTGAGAGCACCCTCAGCGCTGCGGCCCGCTGTGGCGCGCTATGGCGCGCAACAGCGGCCCAACTTGCAAAATAACTGTTTAATTAATTTATTTTTTTAATTTCCTAAAGTTTTCCCGAAATTCCACTACAGCCTGCTACAGCGCGCTGCGGCGGTCCAACTTGCACTTTACTGTTTAATAATTAATTTTATATAGTTTCTGCCGAAATACTACTGCAGCGGTCCATTTTGCAATCTTGGGCGCTGCAGCGCTAGACAGTATTTTTCGCCTGGATGAAACCTGTAAGGCCTACTTTTGAGCTCAAATACTTCCAATCCAGAGCATTCCATGAGCGATGTTGTATATCAATGGAAAGGTCTTTCCGATACCTTTCCATCAACACTAAAATTGGCACAAACAGAGTATCCTAGATATACAAAAAATATGGATAAAGGATAAGGTATACAAAATAGACGAAAATAGAGCATGTATTTTTCACAGAAATGAAAAGCTTCAATGAGTCTTAATGGCTTCGTTACTCTATCATGAATTTTTAGAGCTACAAACAAGTATAGTAACAATATTAAAAAGATAAAGGAGATGAGCCAACAAGTACCTTAGCCTTACAAGGGGGTGGAGAAAGAAAGAACATTTGCCTTTCTTCAAAGCCTTAGAGATGAGCTCCTTCTTTCAGCACAAGGGATCAATGGAGGAGGAAGATCAGAAAATTTTAGCAAGTAAGAAAAGAGGTGTTGTGCTCTCCTTTTAAAGGAGGAGAGTGAGAGGGAGGCTCCATCATAAGCTAGGGGCTAGGAGAGGGGATGAGGATGGGGCCTCACATCAATGCATGGAGTGAAAGGAGTGGCCTTAAGTTGCTTGCATAGGAGATAAATGGGGAGAATGGCTAGCTGAAAATGCAAGGGAAGAGAGAGGAGATAAATGCAAATTAAGGAATAATTAAGTATTATTCATAATATTTTTAATTTATTAAAAGCTTGGATTAATTAAACGTGCTCCAAAAAATCCCAAAAATTCACCCATAGCTAATTTAGGGGTGAGGAATTCAACGGCGAAGTCGGATTTCAATTCTGACGATATTTAATTATGCTAATTTTCGGCGCATTTAACTACATTAAAATATTGGTGAAACTCTGACGACTTCCAAATGCGTCCAAAACATCACCCCTAGCTAATTTGGGGGTGACGATTGCAACGGTGAAGTCGGATTTTGATTTTGAGGTCAAAATAAATATCTCAATTTTCTAATTAATTAAATATTAAAATATTCCAAAATAATCGATTGAGCTCCGTATTGCTCCAAATCTTCAGGGTTTGGTTCTAATGACTAGATGAACTAAATGGGATGATAATCACGATATGATTAAGCTGGGTAACAACCTTGGGTTGTTACAATTGGTTAGACCAAATGACATGACCATGAACTCATAATGCCCGTAGCGAGTTCTAAATGCTATTTTTGAAATATCTTCTTCTTTGACTCTTAATTGATGATAGTTTGATCTTAAATCTATCTTGGAAAATATCTTAACTCCAGCTAATTGGTCAAATATATCATCAATACGTGGTAGATGGTACTTATTTTTAATGGTTACCTTATTGAGTTCACAATAATCGATGCACATTCTCATCAAACTATCTTTCTTTTTTATACAGAGCACTGGGGCTCCCTATGGTGACATACTTTATCAAATAAAACATTTGTTCATCAGCTCTTGAAGTTGTTCAGCTAACTCTTATAGTTATTTGGGTGCCATACGTTAAGGTATTTTTTCTATTGGTTGAGTGTTATGAATTAACTTAATTGAAATTTTGATTTCTCATATTGGTGGTAATTCAAGCAATTCATCAGGGAATATATCTTCAAACTCTTTTATAATTTGAGTGTTTGCTAAGGAAATTTATTCCATCTTTTCTCACATAATTGTTACTAAGTGTTGTATTACACCACTTTTGAATTAATTTTTCTGCTTATGAAGCATTGATTAAAGATGCTGAAATGCCAAATTTTCCCATAAATACTTCAGGCTTGATCCTACCCTTGATTAACCTTCTTTCTTTGATAATCAATCATAAATTTATGCTTACTGAGCCAATTCATTCCTAAAATAATGTCAAAATTTATTATATGTAGTACTATCAGATTTATTTTATATGCCTTACCATTAATTGGTATGTTACAATCACAATATTTTCTTGCACTCTTGAGGGCACCAGATGGTAACCCGACATTCAAGGTTTTAGTTAAGTTGCAATATGGTAGTTCAAGAGTTTTTGATTTTTTTTTAAAATGAACGAGTGACTTGCACCAGTGTCAAATAATGTCTCACAAGATTTTTCATTGGATTAGGTGTGACTCCTAATCCACTAGTAAAGGAGAGATAAACCAATGTATATATGCTATGTAATCAGCCACTAAGCAAATACATAATTAGAGTATGGAAGTAAGGTAAACTAAATGTACACCCATTTATCACAATAAAGCTCTCATACTCACAAAATAAAAGGGAGCTAAGCTAAGGATCCTCAGTGGCAACACGCTCCTCCTCCTAAATCTGACCTTCAGAAGGCTCGACTACCTCGAATAACTCAGAATCTACCATAGTTGTTTCAGAATGATAGGGCCCTGCCAAAGAAAAGAAAATTATGGTTAGATATATTATTTAAGTATATTTTAGGCTATTAATAATTCATGAGTTTTATGATATCACCATTTTACTTAGATTATAAAAGCATGCAAAGCGTAAGGGTGCAACAAGCATACAAAGGAGAAGGATAAGTTACAAATACAACATTTATAATTAATCAAGATTTGAGGTAAAAAGGCACACCTCAAGTAAACTAAGTATGGATAGACATACATGTATAATACAGAAAGTAAAAGTACTGAAAGAAAAATATAATCCTAAACATACTGAAGATTATATGACATATGTTAATCTAAAAGAAATTAATCTAATAGTGGTATATATAAGTAAGCAACAAAGGCTTAGCATCCTATAATATACAAGTAAACAAGTAAAGCAAGGTAGACTAATGTCAAGAACGATGGTAAACAAGAAACAACGAACAGTAAACAGTAAACGGTAAATAGTAAACAGTGAACAGGTATGTAAGTACTGTCATATCAGAAGAGGGCTAATCTAGCTTGCTGATATTAAAAGGATTCTTAGCATCAACATGGAGGCTAAGGTAATAAAATATTCCTAACATCATCCGAGGTTAGGCCAAAAATAACAAAACTGAAGCTTAACTGAATAGGCAGTTATCACAAATGCAAAAATATTTTAGTTATTTTACTTTTACTTCTGTAGACACATCCAGTAGTAGCTGAGGAGTCAAGCATGTCTGCAAGACTATACGGGTTCCAAACTTAGCACAACACTCCTTAATGAGTAATGCCAAGTACTCTTTATTTCTCATTACCCATGTCTAGTATAGTAAAATGAGCCAGATCAACAAGTAATTGAACCCAATGCAAATGTTAACCTAATATTCTATGTTTTCATTTCATACAGTAACATTATCTTGTATGATATGTTCAAGGAATAAGGTACAAAATACAAGAAATGCGAAAGCCAAGTAAAATAATAATGAGCAATGGACTCTACTACATAAGGTGACATCAGTTTTATCTATTAAACCATTCTAACTATTCCAAGTTACACAAGTTCAGGATCTCCAATTCCTACTATCGAGTATAACTTAAAAGTTGAAAGTAATTAGAATTGATCATGTTCTAATTTAATTCAATTAATAATGACTATAAGTTAAATAAGAAATCATTACGTCCTAATAAATGAATTTAGACGTTCTAAATTAAGATCTGATCAAGATCTACTAAATTATGGATTATGAATTAAACACCATGATATTGGAGTTAATCACATAATCTAATGGTCAAACATAAGATCTAAGGTTCTTAAATCTAAAAATGAACTAAAGATTAAGGCAAATCCTATCAAGCAAAATCAAAGCTTAATAGGATGAATCTCTTAGTCTTAATCTGAAATTAAAAGATAAAATAATCATAATTAAAGTATGAAAATTTAGAAATTAATAAAACTAAGATTTCATTCATTAAATAACCTATTTACTTAATAAATAAATTCTAATACAAGATCTACTCCTAATCTTAATGGAAAAGGTCCTAGAGTGCTTCCTTAGGAACTTCACTTGCACCCTTAGGAACTTCACTATATGTGTTTGCAATAACTCAAGATTATTACCCAGCTTAATTTTAGCCTAATTATATCATAATTATCATTCAATTAAGTTCATCTAGTCATTAGAACCATACCCTGAAAGTTTGGAGCGATTGAGAGCCCAATTGTTTATTTTGGATTATTTTAATATTTAATTAATTATAAAATTGAGGTATTTATTTTGACCTCAAAATGGAAATCCAACTTTGCCGTTACAATCGTCACCCCCAAATTAGCTAGGGGTGATGTTTCGGACGCATTTAGAAGTCGTCGGATTTTCGCGAATATTTTAATATAATTAAATGCACCAGAAAATGGAATAATTAAATAATCATCAAAATCAAAATTCGACTTCACCGTTGAATTCCTCACCCCCAAATTAGCTATGAGTGAATTTCTGGGAATTTTCGAAGTGCGTTTCAAAAATATGAATTTTTAAATAATTAAAGAAAATATTTATGCAATTATTCGGTCCCAAATTGCAATTTCCCTTAAATTTTCCATTTCATCCTGTCAGCCCCCTCACCTCATTCGGTGCCCCATGCCCCTTGGGATGATTTTTAATGGCCTCTCCTCCTCCCTTCACATCCTAGCTCCCTAGGCTTATGATGGCCTATTCCCTTCATCATTTATTCTCCTCTTTAAGGAGAAGCTCACCTCTCCTTCTTCTACTTGCTGAAGCATTCCCCTCTTTTCCTCCATTAATACCCTTGTGTTGAAAAAGGAGCTCTCTTCCTCCAAAGTTCTTGAAGAAAGCAAATGGTCCTCATTCCTCCACTCCTTGTAAGGCTAAGATACCCATTTATTCATCTACTTGTCTCCTTTATGTTACTACAATACTTGAATGTATCTCTAGAAGTCTATAAACATGTATAGAAGCCATTAAGGCTCATTGAGATAGCTTATTTATTCGAAAAATGCATGCTCTATTTTTGTCCATTTTGTATACCCTTTCCTTTATCCACATTTTTCGTATAGCTAGGATGCTCTGTTTGTGCCAATTTTGGTATCGATGGAAATGTATCAGAAAGACCTTTCAATTGATAAATAGCACCACTCAAGGAATGCTCTGGATTTGGAGTATTTCAGCTCGAAAGTAGGCCTTATAGGTTTCATCCTAGCGAAATCGCCGTCTGGCGCTGCAGCGCGCTGCATCGCCCAAAGTTGCAAAATGGGCCGCTGTAGCGGTATTTCGGCAAAAACATAAAAAAACATTTAATAAAGTAATTGAATAGTAAAATGCAAAATGGACCGCTGCAGCGCGCCACGCTACAGCGGGCTGCAATGGCATTTCAGGAAAACTTTAAGAAACCAGTCATTAAACTATTTGAACAGTAAAAATTGCAAATTTGACCGCTGCAATGCGCCATAGCATGCTGTAGCGGGCTGCAGCGGAATTTTCTGGAAAACCTTAGGAAATCAGAAAAATAAATTAATTGAACAGTATTTTCACAAGTTGGACCGCTGCAGCCCTAAAAGCACCATAGCGCGCTGCAACGCTAAAAACACCATAGCGCGCTGCAGCGGTTGAAGCGCCACAGTGCGTTCCAGTGCCAGAAGCACTGCAACGCGCTAGAGCGCACCACAGCACGCTGTAGCACCCAAAATTGCTAAAATATCCAGAATTTTTTTAATACTGCCCAGTTTTGGCTTAAATGATCAAAATCACTGTTTTTGCATTTTAAGGTTCCTAAGACTCTAATGGGACTAAGTTACATCAAATTTGAACTTATTTTAGCTAAAATAGAATATTACATAAAATTCTATATGGAAATTAAATTTGAAACTTTGTTATTTTTATAAAGTGCCCAAAACCTACTATGTATTTGAAATGTATGTAATGTCAAATGCTAAGTGATAAAATTTTAAGTACTTGTATCGAATAGGTATATCTTAACAACTTAATGGCATGAAACCTAAGAATTGTAATCAAGTGCTAACCCCTTTGCTTTGATTTAGAATTTGGTTAGCCTTAATTTCCTTTTTATTCTATGTTAGCTTTATATTTAGATGCTTTCAAGCTATTAGAAAGTATTGTAACAACCCTAGTTGCTATCCTAGCTAAAACTAAATTAATTAAGCCAAATCAAGTTTTGATTTTGATTCTATTGGACTCAATGGGTCAATTAAATCTAACCCTAGAAGTTTGAATTCAGTCAGAGTTAAATTGAGAATTTTGGTATTTTTGCCTATTTTTGAGCTCTAGAAAATACTTAAATTAAATTGATCTCTAAATCAAAATCTAATTTCATTTTTGAATTCCTCAAACCCTAATTAGCTAAGAGTGAATTTTTGAGAATTTTTGGAGCTCATTTAATCCTAAATTGGATTTGATAAATTAATATAAATTAATTAATTAATTAAAGGAATTATAATTAATAAAATTAAATTTTTATATTATTTTAAAACCCCATGATTTGCTGCCGGGACCGCGGCAGATCCGTTGTGGAGTCCCGACAACGGGGCACCATACCCGTCGTATGGATGCTCAAGCACGCATCTTAGCGCGTTTGATCCAACGGCTCGCGCTACCTCGTGCCGCGATTAGATTGCAGTCGCTCGATCGGCATCTTCCATCCGATGCATAAGATTTAATCCGTGTTTTTGTTAATTAGTATTCGCATCAGGTCATCCATCATCAACGGCTCGGCGATCAGACGGCTCTGGTGTTCCCCCGCACTGTGGATCCTCTCCCACCTCACGACCCGTCGCTCGCTGGTCCCCCCCCCCCCTCGACAACCAGGCACCCTCCAACCCTAGTGGCAGTATGAGAAGAAGCCCGTTTTTTCTCTTCTACCCTCAGGCGCGATCACCTGCCGGTAGCGCTCTCCCCGAATTGCCCCCGGCAGTTGCATCCAAGCCTTCCCCTCGGCCCGAGCCTCTTCTCCATGCCCGAGCCTTAGCAACCATACCCAGACCACCATTGGACCTATAAATACCCCCAAGATCTCATAGTGAGTCCCTTTGCTCAGTATGAATCCTTAATTGCTCAACTTAAGCCCTTGGGGCTCCCCGTTCCCCTCGGCAATTCTCGGCGTTCCCCGAAGCTTAGAACCGCTGATAGAGGTCCTGTCAAGTGTTCATACCCCCTGTGAACCTGCACTACTGGTTTGGTGAGCTTGGAAACACTTAAATTCCTCTCGGCCAAGCCTGTAACCCCATCATCAGGTACAACCTTCTCCCACTCAAATCCTTAAGTTCCATTTCCATTCTGTATTCTGGATGAGCCTCTGGATGTTGCTTAGATTGCTGTAGCCACTTAGGAAACTCAATGTGATTGTCCTTAGGGTCTAGGCTAGCCTATTTTGATTGATCAATCGTCTGGTTCACGCTGCGAGTTCACAGTCGAGCTCGAGTAAGGACCCGATGATCTAAGACACCCCAAAGCCTTTGACTAGAGGGCTTCGATCTGCCTCACTACCATGATGGTGTAGGGATTGAGCTCTGGCCAAATGGTTATCTCTGTGAGGAGAATTTGCTCCTCATAGTAAACCCTAAATGCTTCGAGCAGGGCTGAATTCACCGAGTAGCCACCCGACGATCCAGTGCGTCCCGGAGAGGGATTAAGGGTGGGATCATCGCGTCTCCACTCTAAGAACATGTAAGGATTGAGTTAAGCCGCCGCCGTCATCCAAACCTCGAGAATTTAGGAGCTGAGGATCGGCTGGGACGAAGCCAGTCGAGAGGAAGGAGATCAAGTCACAGGTCGGGCCGACCCGTGACCCGCGCCTTTTGAATTTGGGCCAGCAGAATAATTAAATGGATTTTTTATTTAATTTCCTTAAGAAAATTAATTTAATTCAGAAAATCAATCATATGGTTTTAACTTAAATAAATATGCATACTAAATTATTTAAATAACTTTAGCTATACTTATCCAAATAGTATGATCCAATATACCATTTTAATTAGAAAAATGCAAGGAACCTGAATATAAAATAAAATTAGAGATCTAATAGTTAGATTTTAAATAATTGCCTAATCCTTTTTTGTTTTTGTTTAAATCATATTAAATTTATTAATTATTCAAAAAGGTTGATTAAGGTCCCTGATTGCTCATGTGACCCCAGAGAACCTATTTAGACCATTAAAAGAAATTTAGGAACCCTAAATTTTCTAACCATCCCCTAATCACCTTAATTAAGGATTAGTGAATTAAGCTATGATTAAGCCTCTAATTTGGGTAAATCTAGTTCCTAATGCTTTCTTAAGTGTGGTAGAACCTATGAATAAGGTTGGATTGCCCTAGGATGTCCTAGCTACCTTAATCACACTAATGGGCCTTAAATTGTGATTAGTGATAATTATGCAAATGATGTTACCAAAACCTAAGATAAGTATATTTCCTACTTCAATAATCATTATGGAACTCATCAAAATAGATTTAAATTAAATTGGATAATTAAATCCTAAAATTCTAATTTTAGCCTTAAGAGGGGTATTTTGGTCATTTTGACCATAGTGTGTTTAAGCACCCCTTAAACCTCAAAAATTCAATAAAATACTTCTAATTAATACATTTAACACCTCTCTGAAATCTTAAATTAATAATGTTGATATTAAGTAAATAAACCTTAAGTAGATCTTAAGACCTTAAGTGCTCTTAAAAAAAATTACCTTACTATAAGAGTTAAGCCTAACCATCTCAAAATACTGGATCCTTAGTTCAATAATTTAATTAAGTTGATGCTTGAACTAAGATCTTAAGAGAAGTATTCTTGTAAAATCCTAAGTTTAAAACTAGCTTAAGTCTAAAAGTGATCAAACTTCAAATCTTAGATCTTAGATCTTAGACTTTAGATCTTCTAATTGAAATTGAACTACCTCCATTTAAAATTCCTTAAGTGATTTATTGTTTAATTCTTTTGAAGCCTTCCATGTCGATATAAGAATGATTCAATCTATAGGATAATATAATTATCCTAAAGATTGAATATAAATCTTAGATTCTTAATTCTTGCTCATTATTTTATCTTATAACCAGTATAGCAACCTTTTATTAGGATCATAGTTTCTGAATCCCTCAGCTTATAGGATTCCTTATCCTTAATTTGGATTTTCAGAGTGAACCCTAAGTCCTTATTAGGATACTACCTTGGATTCAGGATTTGAACTCCAAAGTGGAGTTTGAATCCAAAATCCTTAATCTTGATTCACTTACTCAAGATTTGGGTTAAGAGAGAAAAATAATAATAATTAAGTCGTTGATTCATTTACTTTAAATCTTTATAGTCTTCATACGATTATGAATTAGAACTTATTAAGTTCTAATGTTAACATTAAGGTCGTAAATATGAGATCTTACTATATAGCTAGATGTTGGAGAACCTAAATTTGTATCTTCTCAGAATAGTTAGATTTGGATAAAGTAGACAACAACGGATATCACAAAAATCTAGATTGAGTCTCTTGCTTACTTGACTTGATTGCTCTACACACCTTGAATATTGGGCCTTATTCCTTGAGCATAGTAGGTAAACTTAGGATATGAAAGATACATCCTTAGTTAGTATTTGAAAAGCATATCATTCATTCAGTTCTTTCAGTGCTTTTAGTTAGTAGAGTATGTCTTAACTTAGTCTACCTCTTCAGTTCTAGTTATGTTATAGAATACACTCGGACCTAGCTCGACGGATGTCTAGGATGGATACATGTCTTATTCTATAAGTTCAACTCGGACCTAGCTCTGCGGATGCCTAGGATGATACATGTTGAACTTTCAATTCAGATGCCCTATATGGCCTGCTCTGTTATGGTAGCACTATGTCTTAGGCTTATTGCTACTTTAGTTCAGTTGTTAGTATTTGTTTTTCTTTACCACATGCTTCAGTGGCCTTTCTTTTAGTGCTTGGCTTGCTTTGCCACATGTCTCAGTGGCTTTACTTTTGCTCATGCATGTACTTAGTTTACTTTTGCCACATGTCTCAGTGACCTTTTTCATGTTAATCTGCATGTTTGTATATACGCTCTTATTGATTAGTAGTAAACATTGGCATGTTTATGATGCTAGAATTGTATGTCTATTTCAGCACTTGTGTTCTTATTATACTCAGCATGTCTCCATGTGAACATAACCATGTTAGAAGCAGATTTATTTCAGTAGTTGCAGTTTCTTTTGCTTTTAGCCTCACCATGTTTAGTTGCTGCTTTTGTATATTATTTTATATACCTATTGATTAGCTATAAATGATTTGTTTATAGCTACCCCATTTTTGTAGCTTGTTGCACCTTTTTAATGTTTGCACATTTAAGAAAAAAAACATTTAAGTGTGATATCTTAAATACTCAGTTCACTTAAATAGCCTAAAATATACTTATGCAATTATCTAACTATAACCTTTTTTTTTTGTTGGCTGGTGTAACAACTCAGGTTGTTACTTAAGTTACTTAAGACTAATTTAAGTCTTAACTGTAGTTCTAGTATGTTAACTATGTCATTTAGGACTCACCTTAAAAATCTAGATTAAAACCTCATTTCTAAAAAATTTTAAAATCCTAGAAATTGACTTTTAATTGTGACCTCAAATCGAAAATCTGACTTCACCATTGCGTTCACCAACCCCAAATTAGCTAGGGGTAAAGTTTTGAATGCATTTGGAAGTCGTTGGATTTTCGTCGAATATTTTAATATTATTTAAAATACTTGAAAAATCAAATAATTAAATACTCGTCGTAACAAAAATCCAATCACACTGTTGTGTTCCTCACCCCTCAATTAGTTATGGGTGATTTATTGAGAATTTTTGAATAACTTATAATAACTTAATTCTAATTAATAAAATGTATAAAAAATGATTTAAATAATAATAATATTTTTAAGTAATTAAAACGATGCCGTTCCTACAACCTAACGTCGTCCTCTATTTGTTTGCTCACGCTGTTTGATGCAACGGAAGATACGGACCATCCGATCCTTCGATCGGACAGTCCATGTGTTTCGTCCCCAGCGCGATCACGCGTGGCCTCGGGCTCGCATGCGGCATCTCCACGGCCACCCAAGCATCAATCCGCCGCTCTAATGGTGGAATTAAGGCTCTGGATCGACCTAATACGGGAGGGACTCAAAACGTAACTCAGAAAAGTTGGAGATGATCTCGATCCAAACCTCTATTCTAGGCCGTCGAAGTGAGGTACTCATCCATCTTCACTTCACTTCAGCGTATCGTTTCAAATTCAATTCGTAAGCCTATTTCAACGTATAGATTGATATGTTATTGCAGCTGATCATTGAAACAACGGTTCGATTAAACCAATTTTGCGATTCATACACAATATTTTCCATTAAATTGCCTCATCCCGAAGCGTAGCTACTAGGGTTCGATTTAATCTAAGCTATATGTCTTCTCTAGTCTCGATTCAGATACCCATCGAAAGGTCTCTCTGAGACCTTTTGATCGGTATGTGGACCGGCCCCGGAAGAACCCGGAACGACCGCCGTTTTGGTTGCCCTAGCCGAGGGTATCCCGTGTCTCGTCGAGGTATTCAGTGACCCGTTCTGTGTCTAAGCCCAACCCGATCGTTCATGTACGGGCCGCGTGGATTTTGAGTCGCAGTAGTGGGCCCGAGGTGTTGCACTGTTGACTCTGGAGAACGCCACGTGTGCTCCTTCTGCGTAAGTGGGACCCGCCGCCGCCTCTCGAAATTCTGCCATGCATTAAGACTTTGGGGCCTGCCATTTGACCCTCAGCAAACCATCAAGCGCCACGTGGATGGAAAGGGACCCGCCGGCTGCAGATGAATTAGTCATAAAATAATAAACTATAATATATATATATATATATATATATATATATATATATATATATTAAATACTTATATAAAAACCTAATTGTTTGTCTAAAAATTGTATATATGTGTGTATATTTAAACATACATATATATATATATATATATAGTTTAATTAAGCAGAAAAATAACATTAATTAATATAACTAATAATAGATTAATTAAATAAATAGAACTATTAATAGAGTATATTCATGAATTTAATTAATTCCACTAAATCTTAAACTTTATGAAACTATATCTTAATAAATATAAGTTCAAATATAACAAATGAATATACCATTGGATTCAAAAAATTATAAAGAATATTATGGAACTATCAATTTTTTATTTAAAGCTATAAATCACATAGTGACATTTTAGGTATTTACTTAATTACTAAATATATCTATTTCATTCAAATCACCCTAACTTTGCACACACTAATCCAATCATATTGAATATTGGTCTCAAAATACTCAAAAAACTCTAAGAAATAATTTGAGAGTATTTACTTTGCTGTTTGGATTAGATTTAGACTAAACACATCTAGGACCTAACCCTAATTAGGTCAATTAACCTTAGAATTTCAATTGACCATAAGTTGGTCAAATGAGCTCCAAATTAAGTAATCTAAATATCCATTTAGATCAAAAAAACCTAAATTACAATAATATATAAAAATATTTAGGATCCAAGAGTTAGATTTGCTAATCAACTCTAATTACTTTAAAACTTGATTAGTGAATATTAGCAAATCTAATGATCCAAATTAAACAATTTAAGTTTTAGAAAACTCCTTGAGTTTATTAAAACCTAATGGTGTGGTTGGATTAGTGATTTGGTGATTAATTTTACTAATCACTCACTAATCACCCTAAATTCTAATTAGGACATAACTTAGCCAATTAAGTTCCAAATTGAACCCACCACTAGTCAATAAAATCAGTAGATCATTTGTGAATCATAGTCATTGATTTTGCTCAATTTGGACATCAATTGGAAAAGTTAGAAAATTTTGATCTTAATTAAGGACCCTTAATTATCATTTAAACCCTAGAACTTGTATTGGCTATAACTTAGCCAATATATATCAGAATTTAATGATTTTAGGTTCTATGGAAAGCTTAGGACTTAACCTTTAATAAACTGACAGAAAATTTAAGTATCATTAAGGTAACATTACCAATTTGCTTTTATAGGTCAAATTCTTTAATTTGACCTTATAAGGCTTAATATTTAATCAAAATTAGTGAACTTGCTATCTAAACTCGTATTAGACAGTAAGTAATCACTCCAATTTATTAAAATCCAAAATTTAGCTCTAATTTATAAAGATGAAATTTCAAATCCTTAAGTAGGGGCAAGACAATCTTTTTGCCCAAAATAAGGGTTTAATGAATTTAAGACCTGATTTCATCTCTAAATTATAATATATAGTAATTAAAATGATTTAGTCTTTGATTTAAATAATTTTAAATCTCAAATTAGAAATTTGATGAAAACTCTAAGTTAAGTCTTAAGTAAAACCTAAGTGACATATGAGAGATATTTTATTTCCTTTGAACTTCTTAGATCACCCATAGGTCTTATAACCATAGTTAGGATATGTGTTTGAGTGATACTCTTAGTATTTAAGAGCCTAAATTCCTAAGATTATAAATAGATCTTAGGTTAGAATTCATCTAATGAGTAAAGTGGGTTACTCATTAAGGTGAAATCTTATTTTTACTAGCTTATTAGATTTTTATAGTTTATTAAATAATTATCTGATCTTTTAATCTTAGAATTAAGTTTAAAAATCTATCCTATTGAATTTGACTTAATTCAATAGGATTTTCCTTAACACTTAATCAATAAGATGGGATTAAACTTCAGTCCTTAAGATGACCTTGTGATTAAGTAATTGAACTTCATTCTTTAGAGTTTTATTCTTAATCCTTTCAATCTTGATTTAGCTAATCAAGATTTAGTTTGGGATTTATAAAATAATAAATTAGGATGATTGATTTTCTTATTTAACTTTATAGGCGACATTGATTCAGTTATAATTAGGAAGTAGTTCATCCTAATTATGTTCAACTTATAGGTTCGTGATTCTAAGTTACACACAATATAAGAATTTATGATTCTGAATCTTATGTAATTTAGAGTAGTTAGAATGATTAAATTACAAAATAAGTGATATCACAAAGTTTGTGTAGTGTTATTATTCCTTGAATTTGAATTTCCATGCTTTCCTTGTTGTTTGAGCCTTTTATACTTTTGGACATGCTTAACATAAATACTTGATACGTACTTTATAATATACTTTGAATTACATTCATATAATATTTGCATATAAATAAAACAAACAACATTATACTTGTGGTTTATATTTTACTTAGCCTGCCATTCATATAACTTTACTCTAGGACAGCTTTTGCCTAGGGAATTTTCCCTATAGTATGTTACTTTAGCATTAGGATGTTTCTCCTATATGTTTATTAGGTACTTTGTAGCTTTTACTTTAATCTGGGATATTTCTCCTAGATTATTTAGATGGGATTTTACTTCAGGATCTGGGATGTTTCTCCTAGATGCCTTTTTGGTGGATATTACTTTAATCTATGATGTTCTCCTAGATGAGAAGATGGACTTTACTTTTTGATAGACTATGTAAGAATATCTCACACCGTACAGTTACTTTAATTTACTTTACTTTACAATTACTTACCTTTTCTTTTCAGTTATAATACAGTTACTTTACAGTCTCTTTACAGTTACTTTATAGTTTCTTTACAGTTCTGACTCACTTTTACCTTACAGTTTAGTTCTATTCCTGTTATATTTTCATTTTTTGCAGTTCTTCAATATTACAGAATTTCCTGTAATATTATTTTATTTTAATCATTTCACTTTATTTAAAACATGTTAGGATGCTAAATTACTTTTATTATAGTACTTTTACTTTATAATATAAATTAGCATCTTTAGTTTGATCATATTACTTAGGATTTTCTTTGTACTTAGTAGATTTATGTATGCATTTTACTTACCTTTTATGCAGCTTGAATTGAGGTATGTGTTTACCTCATTTTTTGTTTAAGTTATAACTTGCCTTTCTTTTCTCATTTGCTTTACCGCTAATTTCTTGCTTAAGTTAGTTTGTGATATCTTTAAAATACATAAAAATAATTATCCTAAAATGTACTTAGACATTTTGTCTAACACAAGATTTTTTTGTTGGCTGGGGCTCTACCATTATGAAACCGATAATAGTAGATTCTGAGATTTTTGAGGAGATTGAGCCTTTAGAAGAATAGATCCAGGAAGAAGTGCAGGCTAATGAAGATCAATAGATTATGCTTCCTAGTTCACTTTATTTATATATCTGAGAGGATGAGAGTCTTTATTTTGATATTTCAGCCTTTAAACTTTAATGTTTTGTAATAATATAGGATTTAAATTGTACTTTACTTTTTCTATATTGTATATTCTGAGATGGATGTTTTACTTTATAATATGGATGAATGGATGATTATTTCAATTTGTACTTTTCTTCCGCACTCTGATTTCATAGTATACTCATTAAGTGATTTGCTTTATTATGAAAAGCACATCTTTCTCTTAAGCTTGGATTAGAGTCTTAAATTCCAAGCTAATGTTAAGTAAGGTATGTGCTTAGTGACGACCACACCCTAATCCTTATAATTAAAGCGGGTGGCTGCCACAGCTGGGGCCTTGGCATTTGTGATACCGACAAATGTCAGATTTAGAGTTATTCATCGGCAGTGCTGTAGGATCGGAGACGGTTCAGGAGGAGGATCTTTCTACTACTGCTTATATAGCTTTTCTCTTTTTGCAGTGAGATTGAGAGACCTTTATTTCTTTTAAATTCAATTTGAAATAATTAAATTCTGGATGTATTTACTTTTCTGTATTTGATCTGAGTTACTGTTTCTTCTACTCTTTTATACTATATTATGCCTGTGGATGTTATATTATTCTGTTTCTTGCTTCTGCTATTTTTATTTGTATTGATGTATGTTTTAAGTTGTGGCGGCCCTGCCCCACCGTGGTCCTGTTAACCCTTAAGTTAACATGATTACGGTGAAGGGGTCACCAGATGACAAGGTCCCCACTTAAGATTAGATTAGTCACACATCCTAATCCAATTTAAATAAGGACTTTGCCATTCAATCCAGAACTACTATCACTAAATGATCATACATGAACTCAGAGTGCGGAAGCATAAAACATAACATCCATCCAATACTGTATAAATACAACCATACAGAATAAGTAAAGTACTGAAAAAGAAATAAAATCCTGTATTATTACAACATTTAATGAGCTTAAAAGTACTGAAAGAAAAACTCTCAATCTCACTAAACCTACGGATCTTCAGGAACGGGCTCCTCCTCCAATGGCAAACTCTCCACTAGATCTGCTAAACCAACAAACTCAGAACCTACCATTATCAGTTTCATAATGGTAGGGCCCCAGCCAACAAAAGAAAAACTGGTTAGACAATAAGTCTAAGTACATTTTAGGGCAGTAATTTTATTAAATTAAGAAGATATCACCATATAAACAGAACTAAGCATAATAGGTGCAGGAAAGCGTACAAAAGAACTGTAATAAGTTATAAATCATAGTTTATAACTAAACAAAAAGGAAGTAAAACATACCTCCTCCAAGTAACTGCAACAAGGACAGATAAGTAAAAGTAAAAGAAAAGTAAGAAAAGTACAACCTAAACATGCTCATGATCAAACAGATTATGCTAAGTGATGTACAAAAGTATAAAGCTGAAACATTATTATCCTAAGTAAGATATGAAAACAATAAGTAAAACTAGCATCCTATATAAAACACGTGCAGAAAAAGTTGTAAGTAAAACAGTGCTGAAATGTAGAATATACTAGTAAAATAGTAACTGCAAACTGAAACTATAGTAACTGTATAAGTCACCTGAACTGAACACTAAATCAGTAATTCTTAGCCTGATGAGCTAAGAAACTCTGAACTGAACATCACTGAAACTCTTAGCCTAATGAGCTAAGACAGAACTGAATGTAAGTGTACTTGAATTAGTATATCCATATCAGAATCCTGACTCTGTAGTCAATAGGGCGAGAGTCTATCCATCCTATCACTCGGACTAGGCATGGCCAATAGACTGTCGGACATTAAACCCTCGAAAGGTTGCCGACCCCGAACGGGTTGATCGAAGAGGTATACTAATCAAGCTACACCTTACAAACCACTTGTGAACATAATGCTGTTTATAAATAATGTTCCAAATTGACATAAGATATTTACCAAATATCTTAAGTACATAATATATGTTCAAGGTATAAGGCTCAAATCAAGGAATGCGAAGCATCAAAATCAAAGTGCAAGAAACTCTATCTAAAACACAGGTGATATCCTTTGTTATCTACTTTATTCGTTCTATCTACTCTAAGTTACATAAGTTTCAGAATTATTACTTCTTACACATTCTGTAACTTAGAATCACGAATTCTACTTGTTGAAGATAATTAGGACTGGCCAAGTCCTAATTATAACTTAATCAAAAGACGACTATTTAGTTAAAAAGAATAAATTAGCGACCTAATTTTGTAATTTAATTCATCCCAACCACATCTTGATTAGCCAAATCAAGATGAATAGATTAAGAATTAGACTCCAGATGATGGGGTCTAATCACTTAATCTAAAGGTATAATCTAAGGGTCTAAGGTTTAGAACCCAAACTCACAGATTAGGTTAAGGCAAATCCTAATGATGAATCAAATTCATTAGGATGGATTTCTATTCTTAGTTCTAAAGTTTAAAGATCAAATAATCATTTAATAAACTAAGAAAATCTATAAACTAGAAAACTCAAGGTTTCACCTAATTGAGTAACCCAATTTACTCAATAGATAAATTCTAACTTAAGATCTATTCATAATCTTAGGAAATAAGGCTCTTAATTACTAAGAGTATCTCTCAAGACACACATCCTAACTAATGATATAAGACCTAAGGATGGGTCTAAGAATAATTAAAGAAGAAGAATCTCACTTAGGAATTTTCTTTACTAAACAAATTCTGATATTTTAATCAAGACCTAATTTAGACTTAAATTTGATTAATTTCAACTCTGAATCATTCTATTTTCTGATTTTAATGATTGGAAATTGAATTTAGGGCTTTAAAAGGCTAAACCCTAAATTTGGGCAAAATGACCATTTTGCCCCTCCTTAAGGGTTCAAAAGATCAAATTTTGATCTAGAGCTTAAATTCTGAAATTTTCTTCTGGAAAGGGTTTCTTACTGTCTAATATAAGATTCGATAGCAACTGAATTAATTTTGGGTAATTATTAAGCCATATGAGACCAAATTAGTGAATTTGACTCATAAGGGCAAATTAGTAATTTGACTAAGTGAAAGTTAAATTTTCTTTCAGATTATTGTTCTTTACTATCTAAGCTTTCCATAGAATCTAAATTTGCTAAATTTTGATAAGTATTGGCCAAGTTATGGCCAATACAAGATCTAGGGTTAAAATTAATTAAGGGATTCTTAATTATAGGTCAAAAATCCTAACTTTGCCAATTAGTGTCCAAATTAAGCAAAATCAGTGGCTATGGTTTACAAATAGCTCACTGATTATAATGACATGTGGTAGGCTCAATTTGAACCTAATTTGATTAAGTTAAGACCTAATTAGGGTTTAGGGTGATTAGTGAGTGATTAGCAAAATTAATCACTTAAACACTAATCCAACCTTACAGATTTATTCTAAATAGTTCTATGAGTCCTTTGAAATTTAAATCTCTCAATTTGAGTTACTAGATTTGCTAATATTCACTTAATCAAGATTTAGAGCAATTAAGGGTGATTAGCAAATCTAACCATTGGATCTAAAATATTTTTATGGATTATTATTAATTAAGTTCTTCTGATCTAAATGGACCTATGGATCATCAAATTTGGAGCTCAATTGACCAAGTTATGGTCAATTGAAGTTCTAGGGTTAATTAACCTAATTAGGGTTTGGTCCTAATTGTGATTAGGCAAACACTAATCCAAACAGCAAGATAAATACTATCAAATTAATCCTTAGGGTTTTTTGATCACTTTAAGACCCATATTGGGTATATTTGGATCAATCTACACAAAGTTATGAGCTAAATAAGATTTGTGACATTTAATTTAAATTAAATTAAACCTAAATAATCACTTTGCAAAATATTGATCCTACAGCAAAAATTTTGGCATCAATAAATTCTTCATATTTTTCTGATTAATTTAATATATTTATTTGTATAATTTGGATAAATATTTTAGGAGTTATTTAGGTTTAAAGTTTGGATAATTTAATTTAATTTTATTTAATTATATATATAAATATTAAGTTTACTGAATTGCAAATATTATAGTTTTATTAATTAATATTTTTAACAGCAATCATTAATTCAATTTATGAATATTAATTTTTAATTTTTCTGTATTTATAAATATAATTATATATACTCTAATACTATAGATATATGCATATATACATACTTATAAATATTAACTGATTATAAAACATATAATTAAAATTATTATAATTATTTCTGTCTTCTGCAGGAACACGTGGCAGGCCATGGCTGGCGGGGCAGCAGGCAGCGGGCCCCACCGGTTCAGATGGTTGGCTGAACCGGGCCACGTGGCGTGCTGGGATACGCCGAGTGAGAACTAGTGGGCCCCACGCTCATAATTTGTCTGAATTGATGATGCGATGCGGGCCCCACTTGTTTGACATCCGAGCCCTCGGACCGGTCCAGACCCGTCTGGGCCAGCGACTTAAACCGGGAACCCGGTCTAAAATCGACGGTTGCGATCTTCAGATCTCAAGCAATGGACGGTCCAGATTTTTCTTTAACGATTTAACAGATCTATTTCAAATTTTATTATTAAGATTAGTGATAAGTATAGTTTAATTACATAGGATTATACTAATCCTAAACAGACGGCCAACGATTAATCACTCGAAACTCGACGGTAGATCTGTATCCAACACTTCGTCTTCTGCCTCGAACCAAACCGGCAGTGTTGAACCCGGTTCAGGAGATCGGGACTCTTCGCCTTCTGCCCGTCGATCGCGAAATTAGGGTTTCATGATTCGATCGATTCGATCGAATCAAAGCGCTTAATTAGAAAATAAGGAGTTCGCAATAATGCTGAAATGAAGATACAGGAGGATTAGGAGGTACCTTAGAGTTGCCGAAGAAGAATTAGGGCTTGCTGTTTGCCGAAGATTTGGGTTCGATTCGCTCAAAATAGTGGAATCGGATGAAGGAGATGGGTGGGGGGTCTTAATGGGTGCTTACCCAGCGGTGGAAGCCGTGGCTCCTCCATCTGGCGACGAGGTAAGACGACGCGTGCCGAAACCCTAGCACGCGTCAGTCTTACGGAGGGGATGATCTCCCCACCGTCTGATCTTCAGATCAGACGGTTTGAAATAAGCCGTTAAATCAAACGGTAGTTTAAAAGAAAATGGACGGCGTTACTTTAATACTGACGGTGCCGTTAAATAATATAATTAAATAATATTATTTAAATTATATTATTCAATTTTAATTAATTAAATTTAGCCTATTAAATAAATCCCAAAAATTTCCAATAATTCACCCTTAGCTAATTGAAGGGTGAGGAACGCAATGGCGCACTCGGATTTTTGTTTCGACGAGTATTTAATTATTTGATTATTTAAAGTATTTAAATAATAATAAAATATTTGACGAAAAATCAACGACTTCCAAATGCCTCCAAAATTTCACCCTTAGCTAATTTGGGTGTTCTGAACGCAATGGCGAAGTCAGATTTTCAATCTGAGGACTAAATAAAAAGTCAAATTTCCAGGTTTTGGGATTTTCCAGAATTCTTGTTTTGACTTTGTTGACTTCTTGGTTTGACCTAGGTTTTAAAGATGAATTCCAAATCACTTGATTAGTGACTTAGAATCTTAATTAGGACTTAGATTAGTCTTAATTGAGCAAAGTAACAACCTGGGTTGTTACATAAGCTCTACAGGGTGACAAGTCCTTGACCTAAGGCGAGTTGGGTCCTACCTGACTTTACTTGAGTTGGGGATTTACCACCGGAATGGAGCACCATACTCCCCGCAATTAAGCTAATATCAGTATTAGCGTAATCTCAGGAAAGTACGGGGCCCCACATGTATATTAGAAAACTCTAAATATCTATTTGGATACCTAATTATGTGTAAATAACATAAAACTACAATTAAACATAAGAATCTTGCTAACTTGATTAAGTAGAAGATACTTAATCTAAACCTAAAGTTTGACATCAATAATACACTAATAACATATTGATTTGTTATTGACCTATAAATTAACCTTGGGTCTTAATAGTAGAAAGGTTATGGGTTAAACCCTAACTTATCTTGATTAAGATCTAAACCTTAATCACTTACTCAATTAATTTGATTGAAAGATAAATTAATTGACATGTTCCAATAATGCATATGATTTGATATTGATCTTAAATTATTGAATTAGAAGTGCTAAGGTTAATATTGAATATGTGTGATTGAACTATCTAAATCTAAACTTTAGATCTTTGATTTTCTCTTATATAAGACCATTAGCATTAAATAGATAATAAAATTGTAATAATTTATGAAATGATCTAACTCTAATAAGATCTTTGATTTTATCCCATAATTATAGAATAGAAAAGGATTAGATGAATTTTAATCATCTGATCTGACCACTTGAATGTTAGCTTAAGAAGTATAAAAGTGAGATCTCAAGGGTCTTGATATAGGATCATTATTGAAATGTTTAAAGACCTTAATTATTGATACCTTGAGGTAGGAAGAGCTTTTATAACTTTTTGAGGTAAGAACTTAGATGATCCTTCATAACCTTAGAAGTTGAACTTGATACATTGTAGTAAGAATCACCTAAAACAGTTAGAATGGAACTTACTCCTTACAGTAGAAATCAATATTGAGTGATCTTTGATCATACTCTTGGAGCCTTATATAGGACTCACCCATGTAGAGTAAGGATTAATAGCTTTGATAAATACTTGTTGATTAATTAGAGTTGTCTAAACCCAGATTATTGATTGATGTAGTATAGTATACCCATAGTACAAAATTCCTTCAGTACTATTCAAGATTGGTTGATTCACTCCAATGTGGACTTGTAATCAGGTGCTATCCTGAGGGATTAGATGAATACAGTTCTGTTGGAGTAAATCTTCCAAGACTAAGAGTGTTATAAATAGTGACTCATCCCTTAGTTTGATTAAAATACAAATTGCCATCGGGTGATGCCTCCTAGCAAAGATCACTTCGTTAGGGTGGCTTAATCAAACTAAGTGTAAGAATCACCTTTTTTGTAAATGTGCTAAATATGTATATACAATCATCCCATCTAATAATTTTTAAGTAAATTCTCAACTTTAACCAATTATCAAATTAGAGTTTAGGAGTTAGAATCCTTTTAGCATGATTCTGCACAATGGAGACCTTGAATTCATTATCGAATTTCTAAGCATGTTTCTGGATTTACCTCATGTAGATAAGAAGCATAAGCATGAGCATAAGCATGATGTTGAGTATCGGTGATGACATATAAGTATCAATGATGATTAATGGGTTACGGAATATTGCATACATTGACTGGGAAATGTCAGGATGCATTAGCATCACAGTTCCCAATTGGATATATGTATACATTGGACCGTATAACTCATAACAGTTCAGTGACATTTTGGTTGCATATCAATGGCATACAGTGTTGTGGCATATTTAGATGCACAGATTCAATGTCATACAGCATAATTTTACAAATCACTACTCAATTTCAGATCCATTACTATTTTTGGTTTACTTTCAGTATTCAGTTTATTGTTCAGTTTTACTTTACTTCACCTTACTTCAGTTTTGTACATTTTTATACAATTTTATGCTTTCAGTTACCTTTACAATATTTTTGCATATTTAATTACATTATGTAAATGTTAAATGAATAACTAGAACTATTTAGATTAGTTTCGATATGTCAGACTTATTGTCTAACAAGGGGTACTTTTGGGATCCAGCAATTTGCTAGATCTTGAGAATTATATTGAGCCAGGTCAGGAGGCTACCCAGGAGATTCAGGAGGAGATAGTGGAGCACTAATGGACTCTCATCCAATTTTACTACTTTTCTATTTAGATTATTTTTAGTTCAGTACTTAGCTCTATGTCTGTTATTCAGTAAACATTTGTAATAATTTTGGATGGATTTTCTTTTCTTTTCTGAGATGAATGTTTTCATACAGCTTCTGTGATAAATATTTTTAGATTTTGCTTTAAGCTTCTGCACTCTGTTATATACTACTTATACTTAGTATTATGATATAATCAGTATACTGGAAATGCTAATATCTTATACATATGTTAGATACCTATTATAATTTAAATCCAATGTATGTATTTATCTAATACTTAGGATAAAGACACTACTATTATCTTAAGTATTAGCTCTCAACCATCCTTGAGGTTGAGTCAGCAGCCCTTCAGAGGGGTTTGGTTTTCAGCTATTCGGAGAGATGGGATATTTCTCCCCGAGTGGCGCACCGCTCCGCGGCCGATCTGTTTATCTTATCTTTTACGTGTGGCGACCGGGCGGGGCATTATAGTGTTCATAAGGAAGCTCCAATTGGGGTATACTCCCAATTAAAGTACTCAGTCTGATATAAGGAAGCTATAGTCACTGAGTTTACTAAATTTGGATCTCAAATAGAAAAGTTAGGTTTTTGACCCCTCTTAATCCCAGAAATTACACATTTACCCTTAAACTTATAATGCTCAAAACTAATCCAATAGACCTCAAAATTAGGAACTTCACTTGCACCTTATCAAGCAAAATCAAAGCTTCCTTATATCAAACTGAGTACTTTAACTGGGAGTAAACCCAAATTGGACCTCATTTGGCCAAGTTATGGCCTAATTAATGTTATGAGTATTTTGGTCAACCTAGGGTTTCTAATGGTCAAAACCAAAATTTTATTTCAATTTACGGTTGGCACTAAATTTCTAACCTAGTTAGCATCTTGAAATACTTAATTTTGAGTCAAAATGACCAATCTATGGTAATTTCAATGTTAGGGTTCTATTTTCTTGAAAGGGGTCAAAACCACCTTTTTTATATTTAAAAAATCACTTATAATTTTATACAGTGCTCAATTTTGTAATTTGGCCTCACTAGGGTCCTAGGGTTCTTAAAATTCAAAAATTATAAAGTTTTGACCATTTCAGCCGGTTCTGAACCAATCTGAACAATTATGGGCGCTACAGCACGCTGTAGCGCCTTTTGGCCGAAAGTCAAGCGTTACGGCTCGCTATAGTGCTACAGCAGATTATGGCAGACTCAACTCAAAGCTAGGGTGCTGCAGTGCACTGTGGCACACTACAGCACGCTGGAGTGCACTACGGCGGACCCAATTTCGAACCTCGGGCGCTGCGGCGCGCGGCAGCGCCGGACAGTGATTTTACCTATACAAAAACCACAACAAGTCATCTTTATGGCTCAAATGCACTCAACCTAGAGCACTTTGTGTACAGTGCCATATACTGATGGAAAGGTATTTTTGAGACTTTTCCATTGATACCAAAATTGGCATGATAGAATTATTTTAACTATGCAAATAATGGAGCTAAAGGTTAGGGTATGCAGAAAGAAGAAAAACATAGCACTTTATCTATAATAAAATATAATACCTTAATGATCTCTAATGGCTTCCACATTGCAAATCACAGATTTCTAAGGATGCAAAATAAGCATAAGAGTGAAATGAAGTATCCATTGAATGGATTCAATGGAGGAAATGTAACGACCCCAATAATTAGATAGAAGATTAATCCAAAGATTGGGATGTTACCTTAGCACCCAACACTCGATTAGAAGAAAATAAATCAAGTGTAGATGCTAAGTGGCCAAGTCACTTTATGAATAGTTGTTAAGTTAAAATAAAGTTTACAAATAAATGTAAAGGAAGATACATGATATGGAGATATATGTAAATACAATATTGCAAGCATTTATAATACAAGCAATTAGATTAATCCACTCATTCATCCCAAGCAGTTACAAACATAGAAAATACAACACATATTAATATGTATAGGCAAAAGTAACTTAAGCAACTCAAGCAGTTTATAATCTAATTATCACAAACCTCTTAAAAGTAAGAGTAGATGATAGTAAATAGATCACTCTCTCACTCATTACAATATACAAGTAAATAATGTAAGTTTAGCAGAAGCAAAATTTATTATAAGCCCTTCAAGCACTTGGACTTGCATTACCTGAATCAAAGAGCTCTTGATCTATCATATTTTAGTATTTAAATATGATAGGGTAAATCCAAAGAAAAGAAAAAGTGTAGTTAGGCTAAACAGTCTAAGCACATTATAAAATTGGCTATGTTTTTTTAATTTAATAAGGTATAATAAATCTAATTTACAATTTAAAGTAAGCAGCAGAGCTATAAAAATTGTAAAGTATGGAAAAATAAATTAAGCATAACTGTAAAGAAGATAGTATGAAATAAGTTGAGTAAAAATACTCACGTGTATATAAGTCCTAGCCTGTATCCAAAATTGGTAAGGGAAAGCATCCAATAGGCTAGAAACTACTATGTGCATTTAAGTAAATTAAATAAAAATGATATATGTTCAATGAAATTTATGCTGAGTAAGCAAATGAAATACAGTGAAGCATTAAATGAAATTAAGCAACATATACTGTAATTAAATTGAACTAAAGTAAGCAATACACGATACTGAAAATAGAGAGTGTAAAGTAAAGGAAATAAATAAGTATCTTAGACTCTTGATCTAAGACAAACATAGCCTTTGACTATGAAAAGTAAGCATAACTAAACAGTTATGAATAGATCTTACAATCAATATGATCATAAAAGAACTCTTATATTATTAGTTAAAGTTATATTTAGAAGTTACCTCATTCTACGGGAGTACATGACAGAATGGGGCGATGAGTTAAGCACATCTGCCTAACAGGATACAGTGGGGAGGTCGAACATTCACATTTACCCTCTCTAAAATGTGAAGTCCTATTATAAGTATTATCTTTAATACTCAAATTTTCCATAAGGCATTCCCCTTAAGTTTTATGAAATTCTTTATTTATGCACAATGATCTTGAATGAATGTTCAAGAAAAGAAGCTCAAAACTAGGCAAGCATTCAATAATTTCAATAATTGTAAAGTATATAATATCATTTTATTATCTAAACTTCAATAATCTACTTAATGATTAGAACTAATTGAGCTCTATATTGACTAATAGATATTGATCCTTAAGTCAATTTTAATATAAATAGAAGAAAGATAAGTTTGGAAATCAATATATCCATGAATTGAAGTTCATCTTATACTAGTCCTAAACTAATCAAATCAAATAGATTTATGATTAAAGTTTAAGGAAACTAGTAAGGAAGAAAGAATGTTTAAAGATTTCTAAGTTAATGAAAGTGTAAGTTAAAGGAGATTCTAGTAACTTACTTATTTAACTTATAAACAAAAATTATCAACTCAATTAAATCATGAAGTTATCTAGGATTAATTGATATTGAATAATTGAAGTTACGAAAAGAGATAGATTATACCATACTTGAAACAATTTAACTTATGATTGTAGGGAATTAGGAGTCTAAAAACTTATCTAAAACTTGAAAGGATGCTATCACCTTCAATCTAATTGATTGAGGGTTAATGTTCTTAATTGAACAATTGAAATGAATACTTTTAATTGAAGTGAATAATTTCAATTGAAGTTAATACTTACAACCCTAGATATGAAACTCTAGATGTATTATAAGTATCTAACATGTAAAAATATCTAATATTTTCCTTGAAATTTCTGTCCTAAAATTCTTAGAAATTTCAGCAGAGTCTCCTTTATTTTTATTCAAATAAACAATTTCACAATTTAATATATAAGTCAATCCATTGACTATTTCCAGTTCTAAAATAGAGTTCAATCCATTTAAAAGGATTGCTCATTTCCAATTCTAAAATAGAGTTCAATCCATTAAAAGATTGCTCATCTCCAATTCTAAAATAGAGTTCAATCTATTAAAGAATTGCTCATTTCCTATTCTAAAAAGTTCAATCCATTAAAAAATTGCTCATTTCCAATACTAATAAAGTTTTGACAATTATAAAGAATAGCAATTTATAAGTCAATCCATTGACTATTTCCAGTTTTAATAATTTTAACTTATAAAATCAGACAAAGCAGTTTATTAACCTATAATTCATACATCCTATATCAAACATTTATAAAATTAATAAGAGATGCAGAAATTAATTTAGCAATTTATAACGGCAGCATCATTTGGCTTATTATGCCATAAGGCAATAGCATTTAGTGCAGCAATTCATTTGATACTCATTTATAACTCAACTTGCAAGGAACAATAGCCTTAAAATTAGCATTTAAATATAAAAGAAGCAATAGTCATTTAAACTAAAATCTATCATAGCATTTATTTCTTACAATGCATTTAATGAAAGAAGTTAATTTAATTTAAACAATGTAAAGGATAGTATTAGACCCCATGTAATTCATTAGTTCCTTCATTTATATATAATTGACCACATATGGTTTTAAATAAAAGAGGTGACATCATTTGATTACTTCAGTGTAACTAAAAGTAATTGATCACTTTAAATTATATAATAGTATCTAATTCATATTGAATTTAGTAACAGCAATTATCCTTTCAAATTATTGGTGACAACATATGAATTAATAAAGACATGACAGCATTTGTTCTTATATAATCCATTGATCTTACATTAGAATGAGAGGAAGCATATAATTTTATTTACAAGAAATGGCAGTACTTAATCACATTTAATCTCACTATAATATGAAAGGCAGCTTGTATTCACATTTGATCTCATACTAATAGATGGCAGCATGTGACATTTAATAAGAGAAACGATGTTATGTGTTCTAGCATACAGTTGATGACATGCTATGATCTTACTCTTAATGGATGGCAGAATTTATTCTCTTTTGCAATAAATGGCACATATAATCTTACACATGATTAATGACGACATTTGGATCTCCTAAGATACATAGCAGCATATGAATTTCATAACATAAATGGCAGCATTTGGAGTTCCTAAAATACACGGCAACATTTGGAGTTCCTAAAATACATGGCAGTATTTGTATCTTACAAAGTAAATGACAGCATTAATGATCATATAATCTATTAACAAGATATGAGTCTATAAAGAATGGACAGCATGTGATCTTAATTAAAGAAATGATAGCATTTAATTTCATCAGCTTGACTAAAAGCATTTGATTCATAATGAAACAAATGGCAGTCCTTGTTCTCTCCTTTATTTAGATGATGACATTTAGATCCCATAGAATACATAGCAGCATTTGATTCATACATATATACATGGCAGCATATGATGTTAATAAGAGCAACTACAGCATTTATTATAGAATTCCATAAATCTCATATTCATCTATTTATCGACATACAATTCTATATAAGAAGTGACAACATTCATTCTTACATTACATTAGATGACAACATATGAATTAATAAAGAATGACAGCATATGATTTCACTTACACATGATAAATTGCAACATCCAATCTCTTATTATTTTGGCAGCATAGAATTCTAATAAAAGAATGACAGCATATGGGCCTCATAACACAAATGACAGCATTTAATCACATTTGAAGTAAATGGCAGCATTTAAATTATATAAATAATTGACGGCATTTGATCATAATGAAATAAGTGACAGCATTGATTCTCATATAATCCATTGGCAACATGTGATTCTAATGAAAGAAATAGCCACATTGATTCTCATATAATAAGGCAGCAATTGATTATGTTGAAGAAATGACAGCACTTATAAAAAGGGCAGCAATATTCTACAACACACATAAAGTATATTATTACTCATTTTTAGCAATTAACATCAGTATCTAAGACTGAAACATATCACCAGTATTCAGCCATAATAAAAAGGCCGAAATAAAAAAAAAGGTAGCTAGTTACATTTTTCCTTAGTAAAATCCATAAATATATTCATTGAGACATAACTCATTGCATTATAATTATAAATAAAACCTATGAGGAATGTTGAAAAACAATTCCTAAGTAAAAGCAACAATAGTCTCAACGTTTATAGCAATCAAAATCAAAGTACAGTAAAAACCAATATCCATCAATAAACATGGTTGTATAAGTTCAACAGTAGTTAACCAAACAGCAACACTATCCCTTTCTGTAATAACCCGAGTTGTTACCATAGTTGATTAGGACTAACCCTAGGTCTTAAACACAATTATAAGTGCTAATTAGGTCAGATGGAGTCAACCTTTGAGACCTAATCCAAATCAGGAGTCAAACGGATCGAATCCTGATTTCTGGAAATCCAGAAACTCTAGAAATTGACCTATTTAAATTGACCTCCGATCGAAAAACGGACACCACCATTGTGTTCCTTGACCCCAAATTAGCTTGGGGTGAAGTTTTCGTGTCAATCGGAAGTCGTCGAAATTTCGACGAATATTTTAATAATAAAAATACCCCGGAAATCGAGGTATCAAAATACTCGTCAGATCGAAAATCCGACTGCGCCAATGAATTCCTTGACCCCAATTAGCTAGGAAAAACATGTTCAAAATTCTCTGAAAAATATTTTTAATATATATATTTATATATATATATATATATATATATATATATATTATTTTAATACTTAACGGCGTGCCGTTAAGTATTTAACTTTCCGTCAACTGTAGCTAACGGCGCCGTTAGATCGAACGGCGTCATCGCAGCCGTTGGATCTGATCCAGATCCAACGGCTACGGGGCCGTCTTCCTCGGCCCCGTCGCCGCTCGCGACACGCGGCGGCCCGCCGCGAATCCCGGCCAATCCAGCCCTTCCCAAGCCATGGCGAGGTCGCCGGCAGGTCTATAAGACCTCGGCCGACCTCTGGGCTCTGGCTTTGCGAAAATCGGAGCCCAGATCGAGCCGGAATCGCGCCCCAAAGCCAGCCCAATTTCCGCCGTTCCTAATTCCGCCGACCCGCACTTCAGGTACCCCGATCTCCCCCGATTTCCGTTCGATCATCGCAAAAATTGTAGGATAGGTATGGGAACTTGTCCTCTACCCATCCACTATTCCGATCGGGCTCATAACCACCCGATCGGGCGCACCAAGGCCCCAAAGGCAACTGGGTTCGGTCCGCCGAACCCCAGAAGGCGAAGGGTCACGGGCCTCGGGTCGGGCCGGGTCGACCCGAGCCTGACCCGTCCGGGTCGGGTCCGCGTAAGCCGCGGTGGGGCCCACGTGGCAGCCCATGGGCACGCCACGTGGCAGCCCATGGGCTCTTCGGCTTGGGCCGTGGGCCCACTAGGCCACGTGGCAGCCTATGGGCACGCCACGTGGCAAGTGGGGGCCCACAACCAGAGCCCGCGCGGCAGTTCGGCTCCCCAGTGGGGCCCACAGCGCCACGTGGCCGCCTCTGGGCCCGCCACGTGGCAAGTGGGACCCACTGCCCGGTCAAACCATGGCGGTCCGGCTCCCCGTGGGGCCCACGGTGCCACGTGGCAGCCTCTGGCAGTGTCACGTGTCAAGTGGGGCCCCACTGCCCAGTTACGCGAGCTGACTCAGCCCTGGTGGGGCCCACAGTGCCACGTGGCAGCCTCTGGCAGAGCCACGTGTCCAATGGGGCCCACTGTCTGTTGATTAATTAATAATTTAATTACTGTTAGTGTTAATTAATTACTATTTAGCCTTAATTAATTATAGCTAGTGATTAATTAAGTTAGGATCAGTGTTAATTACTTTTGAATAGTAATCTTAGTTAATTAAGTATAATTAGAGATTAATTAAATATTAATTAAAGGTTAATTAAACTTTAAACAGTAATTAGGATAATTAATAATTATTAAACATTAAAGTATAATTAATTATTCATAATTAGATATTAATGAGTAATTAAGACTAATTAAATAGTGATTAGTACTAATTACTTTGCTACAGTAAAAATATTAATAAATATAATTAAATTAATTAAATAATAGATTAATTAATGTTAATTAGTAATTAAGCCTAATTAATCACAGATTAATTAAAGATTAATGATTTCATAAATTTTATATAAAAACTTTAGGAATGAACAGTAAAATAATATAATTTGAATAAATGAATAGTAAAATAATTGAAATTGTATTTTTGAATAGTAAATCTTAAAAGTTTAATAACTTTTTGTAGGATGATCCAAACATAGCCAATATAGGTCTTAAAATACTCAGAAAAATGTAAGGATTCAAATAACGTAATGTAAAAATTTATTTCGGGGTACGTATAACGAGGTAGCATTTTAGGACCTCTTTAGAGCCTCGTAACTTTTTACCCGATTATCGAAACATAGTCAATATGGGTCTTAAAATGCTCAAGAGAGCAGCCCCATCATCGTAGTAGTGTTAGTTTTCTCATTCGGACATCAGAATAAAAAGTCAACACTAGAATTTAGAGTTGACTTTATCAAAAAAATGACCAAAATGCCCCTATACTTCAAACAGCCATAACTTAGTCAAATCAACTCCGAATTGGAAAATTCAAGATGCTAACCAGCCTAGAATTTCAATGTCATTATTATAACAAAATAATATTTAGGATCTGAACCCTAGAAATTTAGGTAAATGACCAAATTACCCATAACCTTATTTTAGTCATAACTTGACCGTTTCTCGCCCGATTTAGGTGTACTTACTGTCTATTTTCAAGTTAGACAGTAGGGAATCAATTGGAACTAAGAGAAATCAATTTTGACCACTAAGTCAAAAGTTGATCTTTTTAACCCTTAAAGTAGGGGCAAAATAATCATTTTGCCCTAAATTTGAATTAAGTACATCTACCCTTTAGATTACATTTTAGAACCCTAATCAAATATTAAAATCTCCTTAATATCAATCAAGTGAGTAAAATCAACCCTTAAATTAGATTCCAATAATCTCTGTTAACTCTTAAGCACTACACCTTAAGGACCTTTTCTGAGAATAGGAATAGATCATAGGTTAGAGTTCATTCATTGGGTAAATTGGGTTACCCAATGGGTGAAACCTTGGTTTTATTAGTTTCTAGACTTTCTCTTATTTTACAACTTATTCTGATTATTTTATCTTTAAACCTTAGATTTAAGATAGGAGATTCATCCTACTAAGTTTGATTACTTAATAGGATTTGCCATAACTAGTAGATCACCTATAGAATAAAACCTAGAACTTAAGTCTTATCCCTTGGATTATGTGATTAAATATAATCCTCATAGTGTTTAATCCATAATCTATAGGTTTAGAAGATCTTGATCAGATGTTAGTTAGAACATCTAAATTCACAAAATTAGGACGTAGGATTTATTGATTTAACCCGTAGTCGTCTAATTGATTGAACTAGATTGGAATCTGATCAGTTCCAATCCTTTTTAACTTGTAAGGACGAGTTTCTGAGTTACACTCGATAGTAGGAAAACGGTGATCCTGAACTTGTGTAACTTAGAATAGTTAGATGGTTAAGTAGAAAACAGTGATATCACCATGTTTAGTAGAGTCCATTTCTTACTTTGATACTTTGTTGCTTACGCATTCCTTGATTTTTGTGCCATATTTTCCTTGAGCATATCATACAAGATTTTTGATGCATGAATAAAATGTTAGGAAAATATGGAGACTCCTTAGATTCCTTGTGCAAATAGTAAAGTGATTTATGAAAAGATAATGATTTTATGAACTGCCTTTCAGTTATATCCTTATTGCCTAGCCTCCTTATGTCACTAGGGGAAGGATCCATTTTATTGTGTGCCTAGTTTATTAGCCTCCTTATATTACTAGGGGTACACCGTTGGTGCCTTAGCCGTACTGGCATTAAGGTTGCCTTGTATGCTTAGTTTACTAGCCTCCTTATGTCGCTAGGGGCATACAGTTGGGCCTTAATCGTACTGGTGCTAAGACCCTTCGCTTGCTTTGTGTGCTTATATGCCTAGCCTCCTTATGTCGCTAAGGGTACACAGTTTTATATCTTAGCCGTGATGGTGCTAAGCTTCTTTAGTATTCTATGGGCTTGAGTAGCTCTTTTCTGTATGGCAATCGATGCACGTGTGGCTTTATATGTAGTTGTTATTGTTTACTTTTCAGTATTCTTATTCCGTCAGCTATGTCCTTGTATTGCTTTTATATATATATATATGATGTTAGAATCTTGCTGCTATTTATATGTACCACTGTTGAGTTATTTATTTTAATTGGCATATTTTCTGTTGATCACCAGCATATTTATGGTGTATAATTTTTCTTACTGCACTTGTTTAGTTATGTATATTTATACGCCCTTCCTTGTTTAGTTTGTATGCGAGGCATGTCTAAGCCTCTTTCCTTTTTCTTAGCTTAAGTTATAAATGATGATTTATAGCTTCCCTATTTTTTTATATTGCTTGCTGCTCCTTTCATATATATATGTTGCTTAGATGTTGTCAAATGGTGATATTACTTAACACTTATAATAATTCATCAGCTTAAAATGTACTTAGACAATTGTCTAACCAGATTTTTCTTTTCTTTGGCTGGGGCCCTACATTGTGAAATCGACAATGGCAGACTCCTTTCAGTTAGATGAGCGGGAGTTAGGTGTGGAGCCTTACCCAGAGGAGGAACCCGTGGAAGAAGCTGTCGTCTAGTTCCTTTATATTTCGAGTGAGAATGAGTGGTTTTTATTCTATCTTTATTTAATCATTTTAAATGATGTAATAATACAGGTACCATTGACTATGTATTTGGATTATATGCTTATGTTCTGAGTTCTATTTTTTTTCCTATTTGTACTGTGATACTTGGATGATTTACATTTTCTTAAATCGCTTCCGCACTCTGTTTGTTTACTTATACAGTGACTGTTAGTTTGATTCTGTGTTAATCCTTCCCTAATTAGGTAGATTGTGGAGTCTATCCTAATCCAATGATAAGTGAGGGGTTAGCCAGAGTGACACCCCACCCTTAACATAATCTTCTGACGGATTAAGGGTGCTGGGCGCCACACTTTCTCTCCAAATATAAGTATCTATAAATTAAATAAGCAAGAATATCATATAATTCTCTAACAATTATAGATTCATAAGTTCTAGTGTTGCTCATATGAGAGAGGCATTGAACATCAAGTTGATCCACAAGTTAATGATACTCGTATTTTTGCAGATTTTCAAATCAGCAATAATATGTTTAGTTTCAACCATTATAAAAGAGTTAGTTGCTAAGTTGGAAATAGAACTTCACAAGGATTTACTAAAAAGCAAAAGCTAGGATATTTCAAGTAAAGTATGGACAAAAATTATACTTTGCAATATAATCGAAACAATTTAATAAATATATTCTAATTGGAAAGAACAATAAGAAGGTAGTATTTGGCTTCACTAATTCTCAAAATTGATGGTTCATAGTTATTGTTAAAGTACAATTCCTCGAATGGATTGATGAATTCCATTTTTGAATTTAGCTGAGCTCGTTCGAAACTCAGAATAAATTGTTGAATTGAAGAAGCAGTGATATATGCAAATTAAAAATAAGTTTGTATATCAAAATAATCGATTTCAAAAGAATGACAAAAGGAATTAAGTGTTAACAGAATTAGCAATACACTTCAAGAAGATTTATTCTTAATTAGGTTTAGATAAATATGGAGGTAAAATCTCTAGTGAAGGAGATAGACTAGATAGAAGGGATTCAACATAACATATATACTTCCAAAGGAAAGAAGATGGAGATGTGGAAGTACCTTTAGATTCGCTCCTTAGCTCTCGCCGACTAGGTTCTTGGGTTAGTAGAAGGTTGTTCGACTAGGGCTTTTTCTTTCCCTCTCTTCCTTGACTCTTAACAGCTCTCTCGGCACCAAGCCAGTAACCGAGAGAAGGAGGGGAGAAGGAGACCTTATTGCCATCGCAGGAGGCAGCTGGCCGAGTACCTCCCTTCGAGCGCAAGCCATGATCGTCCTTATGCTCGCATGGACATACAGGTAATGACTTATGGCGTCGGATCTTAGCGATCGTGCAAAAAGCCAATACCGATGGTGATGATCAAGCTTAATCCAGACCGTCCGATCCTCTATCAACACTTGACGGTTTTGATTGATCAAAAAGGATGTCTTATGTTTATTAATACAGCGGATCTCCGCATTTTTTGTAAATATGCTGAATCAAATTTTATTTATTAACATATATAATATAATTATATATATATATATATATGTATATATATATATATGCATATTAATTTAAATCAACTGAATAATTAATTAATTAATAGAACAATTTATTTAATGAATTTTGTAAGAATTCATACATTCTCCAAAAATTCTTAAATTTCCACCCTTACTTAATTGAGGGTTAAGAAACTCAAAAATGCGATCGGATTTTTGATCGAAGGTATATTTTATTTACTTAATTTTCTAGGTATTAAAATAATATCAAAATATTTGCAAAGAATTTGACGACTCTCAAACGCCTCCAAAATACCACCCCTAGTTAATTTGGGTGTGGTGAGTCCAATGGCAGACTCTGTTTTCGATTCTGATGCCTAAATAATATAGGTATTTTCAGAATTATTCAAAAACTAGGAATTGTTGGAAATTGTCAAACAGTCTCCAAATCGCACTAAATTTGAGGTGGAGACTCTTAATACTATTATAAGACTAATAGAAAAAGATTAGCGTCAGTTAGATTAATAATTGACATGTAACAACATCTGGGTTATTACAGGAAAGGAGGTACCTTTGGTTGGAGGAGATAGAGTCCTGCAACCCTAAGAACTTGAGGGGAAAAGCTTGAGAGGCCTAAGAGATCCTTCCTTCAGCAAACACAGCAATGGGGGGATTCAACTGGGCAAAGAAAATAGGATGAAATGGAGCTAAGAGCTAAAGGCTCGAGGCGATAGGGGGGCTGGCAGGAGGTAGAGGGGCAGATTAGACTAAGCACAGCAATGGGGAACAAGGATGGCAGGAGCAGAGAAAAAAAGAAGAACGGGGAGGGCAGGCTAAGTATGCAGGCTACTGCAGAATGAGGTGAAGGCTTATGGGTCCCAGCAAGCCAAAGAAGAAGAAGAAGGGAAAAAGGGCAAAATGGAATAAAATATTCAACTTATTTAATTTATTATTGCTTTTTAAACAAATCAGATTTTGTAAATGTGCTCCGAAAAATCCTAAAAATTCACCTTAAACTAATTTGGGAGTGAGTATCGTAACGATGAAGTCAGATTTTGATTTCAACAAGTATTTAATTTTCCTATTTTTTGAGGTATTTAATTTTATTAAAATATTCGATAAAATCTGACGACTTCCAAATGCGTCCAAAATATCACACATAGCTAATTTGGGGGTGATGAGTGCAATGGCGAAATCAGATTTTGATTTTGAGGTCAAACTAAATATCTCAATTTTCTAATTAATTAAATATTATTAAATATTCCAATTATTCGATTAAACTTTGAATCGCTCCAAATCTTTGGGGATTGGTTCTAATTACTAGATGAACTCAATTGAATGATAATTAGGATGTGGCTAAGCTAAGTAACAACCTAGGGTTGTTACAAAGGTGCCTAGAGTTTAAAATGAAAGATAATTTATGTTTTATATAAATATAATATGAATGATATTTATAAAAGGAAAGAAAGTGGTACCTGATAACACTTCATTATCTTCTTGGGCTAAAATTGGGGTGAGCGTATAGATTCTTACATGAGTAGCTTGTTGGAGAGTAATTGGTCTTCCACTTTAATTAGTAGCTAGTGCTTTTGGAGCAATGGAAGGACCTCTCCTTTGTATTGGAGCAGCTGAAGGTACATGAGATGGTCTAGTTGCTGGTGTAAGTTCTTGCCTTCCATGTGGTATGGATGCTTGTTGTTGCATCTGAGAAGGATGAGTGATCCACATATTGCCCAATGTACGGGTTGCTTGACATTGCCAAAAGTTATGACCAGGTCGTCCACACAAATAACATATTCCGCTCCTATGATAATAATTAACGTAAGGATACGATCAGTTGCATTTCCCAATATGTGTTTGCTAAGCTATTTGATAAACCCTGGCTCGAGGCGGTCTTAACCTTTTGTATTCAATTTGTTATACATGTGCAGATGGGGGTCTTTTTCTTTGCTCTCCAACTTCTTTCTATTCTCATGTTTTAATATTCTTACACTTTCAAGCATGTCTGAGAATTTGGAGATTCAAAAAGCTATAAGCATTTTCTTGATAGAATGTTTTAATCCTTTTAAAAATTGAATATATCGAGCATACTCGATGCTCACTAGTAGTGGTGCATAATGGGATAGTTTTTGAAATTCAATTTCATATTCAGCGACACTACGGTTGCTTTGACATAACTTCATGAACATATCTTCCATGATGGCTTGAGCAGAAGGAGATATGTATTTGGCTCTAAAGGTTTTAACAAATGCTTCTCATTAGATATTCTTAGTATCTATGCCTACGAACTGTAAGCTCGCAGTTATTTCTCACCAGCATTCCACTTCTCCTTTTAACTTAAAGATAGTTAATCTAATTATATATGTAGGTGGGCATTTTATGTTAGTTAATATTTTCTTTATTTTCTTTACCCAATCTTCAGCATCCATTGGGTTAGCACTTCCATTGAATACTGATGGTTGAAGTCTTAAGATAGCTTGAAGTAGTCCATCTATCTCGATGTTTGGGAAATGGGTAGTTGATAGTATAGAAGTATGACTATTTATATGTGATATTTATTATGTCTAAAGCCTTAAAAATGTTTGATTTTGTGTATCAACATACTTCAATAGAGCATTCACAACATCAAACAACTTCTCGACACGGTCCACAGAAGTATTGACATATTTTAGATCTTTTATGTGTGTTCCGATAATTAAAGGAGAATCTTCTAGATCCATCAGAAAAATTGGATTTTCATTATTATATTTTTATTGGAGTAGATTTACATAAGTATCATTATCAAATACTAGATGAAAATAAAAATCAGCATAAACAAATTATTCGAATAAACAGAAATTAAAGTTCTAGCTACGGGTATACAAAAATCATGCAATTTTTGACTGAAATTTTAAAAGAAGGAATGGGCTTCGATCGGACTCATTCGAGTCCGATTGAGGCACAATGATCATGAATAGAATCCATACAATAACTTAATAAAAATATCATTCACAACACTTTGTTGCATATGAAGAGAATAGCACAATGAAGAATTTAGTAAAAGGGTACCTTTGCCTTAGGAATGGAAGAAGAAGACTTGGCTAGTTCCTTGAGAGCTTGAGGGCTTGAAGGATCCTTCAACAGTAGCACAATAAGAAAAGTATGGGAGCTCAGCTAATGGCCAAATAGAGAGGAAAAGAGGGCTGAGTCTCCATTTAAAAGAGAAGGAGAGCATGGCTCTCCCTTGAATTCTTCCATTAATTATGTGAGAGAAGAGGGAATATCATGAGTCTTTTTTTTTAAATTGTGTGTATTAGAGGAGAGGAAGGGGAAGAGAATTTTAATTGAGGGGAAAATAAATAGTTAGATTTTGGCAGCTTATTAGGTTTAGAAACTATTTAACAATCTATTTAAAGCCATCACATAAATCAAGACAGACATTTGATTAAAATCGGATCGCTGAAATTTTTTGAGCTATGATCTATAGCCATACAAACTCTAAAAATTATAAATTTAGTATTGAAATGAGCGTTTCAACAAGACAAACGCACATATTTAAAAACTATTAGATTTGGACGAGTATTTTATTTTATATTAATTTTTAAGTGATAAATTTCAAAAATTTGCTACGATTTATCCGAAACTTGAAAATATGTGAAACTTGAAACATAGCGTCCTCTTATGATGCTTAATTTAAATATATAAAAAATTTTAAATTCTAACTTATATTTTATCTATTATCAACTCCGGAAGTTTAAACTTTGCAAATTTTTTTAGGATAATCTAGGATCCCAATTACGCTCAAACTTTTGCAAAAGGATCCCCTCAATACGCTTTATTTGAGAATATTTTTATTTAATTTTTATTTAACTTAAATTAGGATCTTAATTTTTTGACTTAATTTAATTAATTTATGTCAAATTGACTGGGTAACAACCTTGGGTTGTTATAATATTACAATATAATTTTCCATGCATTTCTTCATGAAATTTTATAAGGATGTTTAAAGTGTGTATATTTGATGCTATCACTTCCAAAGGTAAATTTTTCATCAATATTCTATTCTTGTGGAATGATTCAAAATTTGCATTCTCCTACTTCTCAATTTTTTCCTTTAGTGCAATCATGTCTTTGAATTGATATAATAATCAAAAAAAGAGTTTATACTCTCACTTCATTGTGTTGTAGACATGTCAGCCCTAAATATATCCTTAAGGTATATCGGTACCCATAAATAATGAAATTTAAATAATGAGTTCAACCGTTTAGGACCTTTAAGTTGTAAGTAATGAGTATTTCACTCCATGATTGCTCAAAATAATCAATGGTTAAAGATTCATAAATTGTCATTTTGATATCCTTCTTAATGTATTTATAGCTCTGTAGACTATCTAATTTTTCACAAAATGATATGCCACAAGTATAATCTTTGCGTATTATTTGGAAAAATAATTGAAATCACACTCCTAATGGCAATGCATTGGTTAGTAATAATTACCTCATGTGGTTTTCCTCTCATGCAAGCAAGCCCAGTTTTGAGTAGCCACAAATAAATTTTAATCATTTTATTATTAAGCAAACCACAACCAAATAAGATTGATTGCCCATGATTCTTTACACCTACAAATGGTGCAAATGGCATATCGTGCTTATTTGTCAGATAAGTCATATTAAATGTAACAACTTGACTAAAGAACTTGTATGAAGATCTGCATCGTGAATTTGCCCTAAAAATGTTTCTAACATGATCTTTTTCTCCAATGTTTACCAAATAAAAAAATTGGAATTTTTTCTTTGCATATGTAAAAAGTATTATAAAAGCGCTGCAACATCGCCATCATTTATAATGATTCTCCTTTGATTTTCAACATAATTACGATAATTCTTCTGTCCAAATGTAATGTTGTGGTGCCCCTTTCTTCAATGACAAAATGATCAATGGTTAAATATTCATAAATTATCATTTTAATATCATTCTTAAAATATTTATAGCTCTCTAGACTCAAATTTTTCACAAAAAAATTTCATGATATGCCACAGGCATAATCTGTGCCTGCTGTTTGGAAAAATAATTGAAATCGCACTCCTAATGGCAGTGCATTGGTCTGTAATAATTATCTCAGGTGCTTTTGCTCTCATGTAAGCAAGCCAAGTTTCGAATAGCCGCAAATAATTTTCAATCGTCTCATTATTAAGCAAACCACAACCAATTAAGATTGATTTCTCATGATTGCTTACACCTACAAATGATGCAAATAGCATATCATACTTATTTGTCAAATAAGTCGTATTAAATGTAACGACATCACTAAAAACTTGTATGCAGATCCGCATCGTGTATATGCTCAAAAAATGTTTCTAACCTGATCTTTTCTCCGACATCTACCAAATAAAAAAAATTGAAATATTTTCTCTGCATATTAAAAAGTATTGTGAAAGCACTACAGTATCGCCATTAATCATAATAATTCTCCTTTGCTTTTCAACATAATTACGACAATCCTTCTATTCAAATGTAATGTTGTGGTGCCCCCTTCTTCAATGACAAAAGATCTGTATGAGTCATGTACGTTAATTCCTGCTTCATCATTCAATTCTAATTGATGTTTAATGTGCAATGGCAACCTTATATTGCATTTGAAATATCAAGTCTTCGATGGACTGAGTGAGTGATTGTGTCCAATAAATGAATAAAGTGGAGATCTATGTATTAATAGCAAGTATGCAAATTGAATATATGTTATTTCATCACAGAGTAAAGCAATAAGTTGTTGCAAAGTCAATGCACAAAAAGTTCTACAATACTATTATGTTTATATGTTAAATTCTTTAAAATATTTCTAAGATCTGAATCAAACTGGTTTTCAATAAAAAAAAATTCAATGATTCTATTCACGTACCAATCGATGGTTGCGGGAGAGGAATCGGAAGAAAACGGGATGCGAACAAGATGGAGAATCGGAAGAGTACGGGATGCAAACTTATATGGTTGCGGAAGAGGAATCGAAGCCGCCAGGAGAGGAATCGAAGTGTGACATAGATGGCTGCGAACATGATGGCTCTGCGAACGACAATTCTCGCGCAGCAAGCCTTAATGTATTTCTCTCCGTCTGCTTAGGTAGTCCAGCATAGTCAGTCCACCCATATTTCACATATAACGACACGTAGGTGGATTAAGCACGAATTACACATAAATGAGCCTGTTAAGCATTTCTCTAAGCAGATAGTAGTGATGACTCTTTTCCGGACTAAAGTTAGGTGGGCACATGGTTGAGATGACAATGAACCCAATATCTGGAGCAAACAGCGAACACCGCAGTGAAACTATAAAATATGGAGCTAAGGAAAATTTAGAGAGAGTAAGTAATAGATGTATCAATGATAAAATAAAATGAGAAAATTATTATTTTTCGGTGGGTATCCTTTTGTGTATGCCGACTGAAGAATGAATGAATATTCGAAAAGATGCTTTAATTGAAACCTACAAATTTACGTCTGTTTTTCTTTATTTAAATTTGAACATATTTTTTTATTAGAAAAATATTATGCTTATATAAATATATATATCAAAATAAAGTATTTAAGATTAATAAAAAATTTTCTTTTTTTAAGATAAATAAAAAAAATTTCTTTTTAAGAGATCTCATAAAAATATATATATATATATATATATATATATATTTAAAAAATATATTCAATAAATAATTTACTGATCTGTATATTTTGATATAATATATTATTTTTATTAACATGATTGGGCAAAATCACCGGGAGAAGAGAAATCAAACAGGAGATTTTTGGCCGTCGCTAGCTTCGACCGGCTCCGACGCCCCGCGCCCGTCGTTCTCCCCCGACATATCTTCGAGCGACTTACCCTTCGGCTCCGGCACCAGAAATGTGAGCAGAAATCCCATCGCGCAGCAAGCCGCCAATCCAAACAGCGAGTTCCTGATCCCAATACCCGCGGGATATCCCTTATCTCTCTTGGCCGCGTCCTTACTCTGCGCAGCATACAGGAACCCGAACGCCCCCACAATCGCCCCCGCCTTCCCCGCCGCCGCCGACATCCCGTGACACGTGGACCTCAATCGTGCCGGGAAAATCTCCGCCGGCACAATGAAAGTGGTGCTGTTCGGGCCGAAGTTGGCGAAGAAGAAGGTGAAAGCGTACATGATGACGAACCCTGTGTGGTTCCCCTTGGTGGTCCAATGGTGGTAGGGAGCCGCCAGGCCGAGCAAGAAGGCGGTCATCATGCCGAACCCCATCAATTGGATCGCGAATCGCCCCACCACGTCTATGAACGCCACGGTGAACCAGTACCCTGGCACCGTCCCGCACAGAGCGATCAGCGCCTGCGCTCTCGACACCCTGTAGACCTCCTCCAGCGCGCTCATCGTCGCGGCCTTCGGGAGCCATCCGACGGCGCTGAAGATGTCCTTCTGGAACAGGTTCTGGCTGTAGAACGCGATGTCAAGGAGGAACCAGGTCGATGCCGTGCCCACCAGCTGCAGCCCGTGCCTCCGGACGAACTCCTTCGAAAATAGCCCGAAGCTGTCGCCTCCTCTGCTCTCCAATTTACTCTGCTCCTCCTTGATTTCGACCTGAAGGACCTTGGACATGTCGGCGGCGGCCTGCTTTGCGTTCTTGGCGACGAGGGCGGTGTAGCGGGCGGTCTCCGGCATCTTCATTCGCCAGTAATAGGTGAGCAGAGCAGGGGCGGCGCCGAACATGAGGATGATCCGCCAGACGAAGTCCGCCTCCGGGGAGGTGGAACCCGCGGGGTCTTGGGCATAGGCCGGCGCCGCATATCTGGACTTGAATCCGGCGGAGACGGCGAGGGACAGGATGCCTCCGGTGAGGTTGCCGAAGCCCTGCATCGCGAAGACGGCGGCGATGAACGCGCCGCGGGTCTTCTTGTTGGCGTACTCGGACATGATGGTAGCGGAGAGGGGGTAGTCGCCGCCGATGCCAAAGCCGAGCCAAAAGCGGAAGAAGCAGAGAGTCGCCATCACGGATTTGGGGGTGTGGCCGAAGGAGAGGCCGGAGCATAAGGAGCAGAGGACCATGAGGATGAGGGTGATGCCGTAGACGCGCTTCCGGCCCATCTTGTCACCTAGCCAGCCGAAGAAGAGCTGGCCGGCGAGGGTGCCGCAGAAGGCGACGCCGTTGACGGCGGCGGAGACATTGGGGGGGAGGGAGCCGGGGGTGTCGGAGGTGGGATCAAAGTAGTAGATGCGGCCGAGGAGCTTGGTGACTAGGGAGATGGAGAAGAGGTCGTAGGCGTCCGTGAAGAAGCCCATTCCGGCGATCACGATGGCTTTGAAGTGGTACAATTGTGTCTTGGCTGCGTCCAGCTTGCTCAGGATTTGGAGGTCTCCTGGTGTTGCTGCCATCGCTCCGACTCTGCGTCTCGATAGAAGCGTTTGGCAAGCTTGTGATTAACGGGCGCCACCTGTTTAAATAGAAAGGGATAATGGTGGGTTGGGTTCTTTTAGACAGCTTTTCAGGCGCCCTTGTATTAAAGAGCGGGTGTTCGTTGATCTTTGGCGTCTGCTCTTATTGACTTCATCATATGTTAATTTGTCTCAAGTTGGGCTCCTCCCTCAGAAATTCCCGTCAATGTTTGTACATTTTAATGATAATTAATTTCATCATCTTATGAATTTTTATTCATAAGATATTTTATATTAATTATTAAAATAAAATATTTTAATAGTTAATTATCTTCTTTTTCTACTTGATGTGAATGGAGATCATGTTTTAAAGAAAATAAAAGTTTTTAGTAGATACTTATGCACCTAGAAACAACCAATGGCGTGTCGGTAAATGAAGAAATACTTCCATGAAAGATGGCCGAAGCACGTGCATATATATATGTATATATATATATATATATATATATCAATAATCAATCAGTAGTACAACAGTTCAACTGGGATTAAATTTTACGGTATCGTCGGCCAGGAAGTCTAAAAGCCTCCTGGGGAGCACAGCGCTCCTAGCAAAGGAAAAAAACAACATGACGGGCCAAAAAAATACAAAAGTCTGCTATACGATTTGCACTGCGCGATTGATAAGCAAAAATAACACGATGAACATCCAGCAAAAATGAATGGGGATCAACGTGTCTCTCTCCGCCTCGTGAACGGAGGGTCCTCTCCCAGAGACGATGAAGCCTCCTAATACTTCACAAGCTGTCTCCCTATACAATAACACCGTCAACATCAATCGCGATAGTCAAGAGTGCCTGTCGCAAGATAGTCACTGCCTGGATCTTCACCTGAAGGGGGGATCGAGCCTGCACCGTATCTCCTGTTGCAACCAAAAACTGTCCATCAGCATCACGTATAACAACAGCCCCAAAAGTTGTGGTGTGGCACCCCACCCCTGATAAGCAGGATTAGACCCAATGGGTGGTATGCCATTCTGGCAAATCCCTCACTTATTATTGGATTAAGTAAGACCCATAATCCACTAATAAGGGAATGACGTGCACAAAATAACTAAGAAGATCAATCACTATATCTAATATACATAGAGAGTGCGGAAGCAAAATAAATAAATATTAAAACCATACACCATGCATCATGTGAGAAACAACATATAGCTCAACAAATAATAAAGTGCAAAAAGGTAATCACAGTCAAAGTTCTTATATTATTATAATATTTATTGAATAGTTTAAAAGACTTAAATACAATCTATTATTCTCACAAAAGCCTAATAATGAATTAGATAATGTTTGGCACTCCTGGCTGGTGCTCCTCTTCTATGAATGGCTCCTCTTCCTCAGCATCTAACTCCTTAAATCTATCTGAATCTGATATTATCGGTTTCATAATGCTATGGCCCCAGCTAATAAAAGAAAATCTTATTAAACAATTATCTAAGTATATTTTAGGCTGAATATTTTAAATGATTTATTAATGTCACCTTTTAAACTTAAATGCAATAGAAAGTTAACTAAAAGCATAGGTGCAGTAAGCATACAAAAAATATGATAAGTTATAAATATAGCATTTATAACTAAACAAAAAGTGAGGCAAAAGCACACCTCAACAAACAAAGCAAAGAATGTGCATATATATATATATATATATATATATATATATATATATATATATATATATATAGTGTAGTAAGTAAAAGTATTGGAAGTAAAGTCGCTGATAATCATATGACATATGTTAAATTAAGACAAAAATTTGAAAATGGTACATATAATAAACAGTAAAGTTTAGCATCCTATAAATACATATAAGTGAGCAGATAAGTAAAGAAATACAGCTAACTGAAACATGCATCAATAATACAATACACAGTAAGCTAAAACTAAAACAAGTATGTAAAGACTAACATATCAAAAAATTGGTCAATCGAGCAAATGAAATTTTCAAAGCCTTTTTGGGCTAGGGCAAACAAAAATTCTCATAGCCTTTCTGGACTAGGGCTGACAAAATAGCAACAGAATTGAGAAGGCAGTAAATACAAAAGCAGAATCTTTGAATTATTTTACTTTTATTTATGTGGACACGTCCAGAAATAACTGAGGAGTCAAGCATGTCTACAAGACTATACGGGTTTCAAGCTTAACACACACTCCTCAATGAGTAATATTAAGCATCTTTATTACTCATTACCCTTGTCTATTATGGTAAATATGCACCAGAATCTACTATAATATACTAAACACAAAGGTAACTGTTATCCTAATTATTTTAAGTTTTCATTTCATGCACAAAGTTTTCTTATATGTATGTCCAAGGAATTAAGCACAAAATATAAGGAATGTTCCGGTTCTTCTATACATGGTGACACTATTAAGTAAGGGACTCTTTTATAAAATAAATCAACTAAGGGACTCTTCTATACATGGTGACACTATTGTTATCTAATTAAACCATTCTAACAGTTCTAAGTTACACAAGTTCAACATTACCAATTCCTACTATCGAGTGTAACTTAGAAGCACGACCTTATAAGTTAAAAGGATTAGAACTGATCAGGTTATGATCTAATTCAATCAAGTATGACTACAAGTTTAATCAATAAATCATAACATTCTAATTTGATGAATTTAGACATTCTACTTAAGATCTGATCAACATCTACTAAACTATAGATTATGCACTCACCCATCGCCCATAAGGATGGGGGCGAGTGCAGCCATCGAAGAGATTTGTTGATGACGTTCCTGCCTCAAGATGATATACTTTAGCTCTCCTAAGATTCTCATGCTGAATGGTTGTCATACCATAACTGCGCTTGGGCTCAGATGCCTCATCAAGTTCAATCATCTTGGCAGATTTTAGCAATTCCGTGAATTTGGTCGAGCAGTGAGATATGACCAGTCTTCGAATGGAGGGTCGCAACCCGCTCCAAAAGCGATTGCATCTATCGAATTCTGTAGGGATGAGATTGGAGGCAAATCTTGCTAGCCGCAAAAATTCAAATTCATAAGCCGAAAATAATCGGCTTCCCTGCAGCAGTTTAAGAAACTGATCTGCCATTGTATGCCTAGCAGAGGTAGGGATGTACTGAGTTTGAAATGCTGCTATGAACTCGTCCCATGAGATTTCTTCTAGTTCCCAATCCGTGAATAATGTATAGCGGATGTTGTCCCACCAGTATTCTGCCTCACCTTGGAGTAGATGAGTTGTTAGACATATTACCTCATCATCTAGGCACTTGATACCGATTATATTCTTCTTTACTATCTTTATCCAGTTAGTTGTATCGATAGAGGAGAGACTCCCATCAAATATTGGGGGTCTGAGGCATAGAAAACTATATAGCAGTCCATCATCGGACTGGGTGTGGTGCTGAAACGAGTAGTGGGGTGTTATGGTGGTCTCAAGAACTAAGCAATTTTTTGGCTCATTTGCATTGTGAGCAGTCGCTTCATGCATTCTGCCTGTCAAGCTTGCACTCTGATTGCCCTCCTAGCTTGCTGTCTTGAGCCTCTGTGGCCTGTTTGGCTTGCTCTTGGTGGAATTCTGCCTACTTTTGGTGAGATTCCACCATCATTTTGATCGCTTCCAGCAGGCACTTACCTCGTTAGATGAAGTGCTGGAGGGAGCAGGAGAAGGGCTCTGTCCGGGATTCATGATTTTGGTTTACTAGAATCTGTATTAAAAATAATACATCTTCAAAAATCCAAAAGGTAGAAGACTATAACATTCCATCTCTTTTATTAATCAGAAGTAAAAGTGAAAATACATCATCGAAAGCAGTAGATAGAACATAAGATAATGAAAGACAGTAGCTAGGAAAACAAAGAGTCTATCCTATGTATTATTTGGTGAAGACCTGGGAAAAGTCAGCGCATGTCATTTCTCGGCGCAGGTGATTGGCTCCATATCTGAGCGTCCATTGTTTTCGGGCCCACCACTCCTTGGCATAATCTTGGAGTAGGAGCTCGACAATGCTGAGCCGGATACGATCCGGGTAACTTAGCTCGTCAAACATTTTGGTTACTCTTTGTAATCACTCAGTAGCCTGGATGGGGAAATCCAGTCCCCTGTATACAACATCTTCTAACATCCTCTCCAGTATACTGGCTCCCACTGGGGAGACTCCCTGGAATTCCCTCCCATATCATTTCTCCATGGGTACATCAAACTTCCACTTATTCTCAAAGCGAGTATAGGAATTGCACACTAACATGATCATGTAGTAGCATCCCTAAGTATCCAGATAAAGCATCATAAGAATAATAGTTCAATTCTAACTCCAATATTCAAAATCAATATACAAAATTCAAAAAGTAAAATGGGTAGCATACGAATGAAAGTTAAAACATCTATCTGATATATCTAGTGATAAGGGCACGGTGGAAGTCCGCATAGGTGACCTCCCTTTGCCTTTCTTCACATCGATGGATGAGTGCCCGTAGGGTGACACCCCATCAATCCTTGGCTCCGTCGTGTAGGAGATGGAATATAATGGGGACTCTAATGTTGTCTGGATAGTTAATAGTTTTAAACACAAAATCTACCCGCTTCAGCCACTCCTTGGCTATAACGGGGAGATCGTATCCCCTAAATACACCTTGCTGGAGTAGTAGATCCAGTATTCAGACTTTGGGGTCTGACACTCCTTCTACGTACCTTTTGTACTGCTGATGGAGTTGGACGATGTATTCCCATCTATCTTCAAATCATTGGTAATGCCACCTAAGCATCATCCTTGTACATCTAATAATTTTCTAAGTTATATTAGTTTACTAATATTTTATTTATGCATGCATTTCCATTTTTATACTCTTATTATCCTGAGCTCATGATCATGGTGCTTGGATGTAACTCTGATATTTAGTTAGTGACCGGTTGGCAGAAGAACAATCCATTAAGTAGAGTAAAATGCAAATTCCAATTTGACACCTTATAGAATTCTCTGATACCAACGGTGGCTCCCCACACCCTGATTAGCAGGATTAGACCCAAGGGGTGGTGTGCCACTCTGGCAAATTCTTCACTTATCATTAAATTTGGTAAGACCCACAATCCACTAATAAGAGAAGGACGTAGACATAATAACTCAAAAGATCAGTCACTATATCTAGCATACATATAGAGTGCGGAAGCAAAATAAAATAAATATTGCATCCATCCACCATACATCACGTGAGAAACAACATATAGCTCAATAAATAATAAAGTGTAAAAAAGTAATCACAGTCACAGTACTTATATTATTACAACATTTAATGAATAGTTTAAAAGACTAAAATAAAATATCTCATTCTCATAAAAAGCTAAAAAGGAACTAGATAACGTCTGGCTCTCTTGGCTGGTGCTCATCTTCTATGAATGACTCATCTTCCTCATCACCTAGCTCCTCAAATCTATCTGAATTTGACATTATTGATTTCATAATGCCAGGCCCCAGTTAATAAAAGAAAATCTTATTAGATAATTATCTAAGTATATTTTATGCTGAATATTTTAAATGAATTATTAATGTCACCATTTAAACTTAAATGCAATAGAAAGTAAACTAAAAGTATAGGTGCAATAAGCGTACAAAGAACATGATAAATTATAAATACAGCATTTATAACTAAATAAAAAGTGAGGCAAAAGCATACCTCAACAAACTATGCAAGGAATGGGCATATATATATAATGCAGTAAGTAAAAACTTGAAAATGGTATATATAGTAAGCAGTAAAGTCTAGCATCCTATAAATATATACAAGTGAGCAGGTAAGTTGTTGTAGCGCCACGCCCCGTCGCTGCACACAAAAGATAGGTATAATCAGATCGGCGGCGAAGCGGCATGCCACTCGGGGAGGAATATCCCGTCTCCCCGAATAGCTGAAACAAAACCCCTCTGAAGGGCTGCTGACTCAACCTCAAGGAGGGTTGAGAGCTAATACGTAAGATAAGAGTAATATTTTTATCCTGAGTATTAAACTGATACATATATTAGATTTGAAATACACATAAGGAATCTAATGTATGCATAAGATATCAATATTTCTAGTATACTGATTACTTCACAATACTAAGTATAAGTAGTATATAATAGAGTGCAAAAGCTAAGCAAACATCCAGAAATATTCATCGCAAAAGCTGTATAAAAATATTCGTCTCAGAAAAGAAAAGAAAATACATCCAAAATTATTATAATATTTTACTGAAACAGATATAAAAGCTAGTACTGAACTGAACTAAGCAAAATGTAAAGCTAAAGAAGAGTCTACTAGTGCTCCACTGGCTTCTCCTGGGTGTCCTCCTGACTTGGCTCAATATACTGCTCAAGATCTAGCAAATTGCTGGATCCCAAAAGTAACTCATGTTAAACAACAAATCTAACATATCGAGACTAATCTAAATAGTTTTAGTTATTCATTTAATATTTGTATAATATAACTAAATCTATAGTAATACTGTAAAGATAGCTGAAAGTATAAAACTGTATAAAATTGTACAAACTAAAGCAAATTAAAGTAAAATTAAACTGTAAACTGAATACTGAAGGTAGACTAAAAATAGTAATGAATCTGAAAATTGAGTAATGATCTGTAAAATTATGATGTATATCACTGAAGCTGTACATCTGAATATGCCACAACACTGTATGCTACTAATATACAACTAAAATATCACTGAACTGCTATGAGTAATATGGTCCAATATATACATATATCCAGTTAGAAATATCATTTACTGTGATGCCGATGCATCCTGAAATTCCCCAGTCAATATATACAATATTTCGTAACTCATAAATTGTCACTAATACTCATACATAATTCTGATACTCACACATTATGCTTATGCTCATGCTCATGCTTCTAAACTACATGAGATAAATCTAAAAAAAATTCAAAAAATGCTTTGAAATCTAATAATGAATTTAATATCTCCATTATGCAGAATCCTGTTAAAAGGATTCTAACACTTAGGTTCTAGTTTGATAATTAGTTAAAGTTGAGAATTTACTTAAAATTATTAGTTGGAAAGGTTGTATACACATGGTTGTATGTAAAGACTGACATATCAGAAAATTGGCCAATCGGGCCCAGTAAAATTCCCAAAGCCTTTCTGAGCTAGAGCAAACAGAAATTCTCATAGCCTTTTGTAACAGCCCAAACTCTTAAGCACCAAGATATTGTCCGCTTTGGCCAGAAAGGCCTCACAGTTTTGCCCTCAGAAGATAACTTCCCAGTAGGTCACCCATCTTGGGAGTGCTCCCACGTGAGCACGCTTAACTTTGGAGTTCTTATCATGAACTCCACCGTTATCTAAAAAGGTGCTTCGATATTTAAGAGTTTCACTTATTACTACTTAAGTGGGTCATCACAATCTCCCCAACTTAAGTAACTGACGTCCTCGTTAGTATCCACACACAGATCTAAGAACGATCCATTGGGTAGATAGGACTAGAGGTGACCCCTACAGGCACAAGAGGTACCCACAACTATATAGCACCTGAACCATCATGGGTTCAAGAGGCTGCTCACATGAAGTGGTACTTTGCCCTATATGGCACTTAGCTCCTATCTAACACCCTATGGTTTGCTCTGATACCATTTGTAACAACCCAAACTCTTAAGCACCAAGGTATTATCCGCTTTGGCCAGAAAGGCATCATAGTTTTGCCCTCAGAAGATAACTTTCCAGTAGGTCACCCATCCTGGGAGTGCTCCCACCTGAGCACGCTTAACTTTGGAGTTCTTATCAGGAACTTCACCGTTATCTGAAAAGGCACTTCGATGTTTAAGAGTTTCACTTATTACTACTTAAGTGAGTCATCACACCTTTCTAGGATAGGGTAGACAGAACAATAATAGAATTGAGGAGGCGGTAAATACAAATGCAGAATCTCTTAGTTATTTTATTTTTATTTCTGTGGACATATCCAAAAATAGTTGAGGAGTCAAGTACGTCAGCAAGACTATATTAGTTCCAAGCTTAGCACACACTCCTCAATGAGTAATGTTAAGCATCCTTATTACTCCTTACCCCTGTTCATTAGGGTAAATGTGCACAATAATCTACTAGAATATACTGAACCCAAGGTAACTATTATTCTAATTATTTTAAGTTTTTATTTTATGCACAAAGTTTTCTTATATGATATGTCCAATGAATTAAGTACAAAATACAAAAATGCGTAGTAACAAAATAAATCAAGTAAGCAAGGGACTTTTTTATACATTGTGACACTATTATTGTCTAATTAAACCATTCTAACTATTCTGAGTTACACAAGTTCAAGATCTCCAATTCCTTCTATCGAGCGTAACTTAAAAGCACTGCCTTATTAGTTAAAAGGATTAGAACTAATCAAGTTCTAATCTAATTCAATCAAGTACGACAATATGTTAATCAATAAATTATAACGTCCTAATTTGATGAATATAGATGTTCTACCTAAGATCTGATCAAGATCTACTAAACTATAGATTATAGATTAAATACTACGAGATTGGGTTCAATCACATAATATAAAAGGATAAGACATAAGATTTAGGTTTCAGTCTAAAAATAATCTATTGATTAAGGTAAATCCGATTAAGCAAAGCAAACTTAATAAGATGAATCTCCTATCCTAAATCTAGGGTTAAAAGACAAAATAATTAAAATAATTTGTAAAATCTAGAAACTAATAAAACCAATGATTTATTTATTGAATAACCCACTTATTCAATGAATAAAATATAACTTATGAGCTAGTTCTAATCTTAGAAATAGTCCTAATACAAAGTGTAAAATACTAAGAAAAGACTTAGAGAAAATTTTATGAAATTTAACTATCTTGACCTTATAATTGATTTTAACAGTTAGAATAAAGCCTTAATTGTATGAAGTGAGATTCATCTCACATCATATCCTTATTTGAACCTTCTTAATCCATCCTTAATATTTCTTTTAACATTAGTTAGGATCAGTGCTTGAGGGTTCATCTTAGTGTTTAAGAGCTCATTCCTTAAAAATTAGGAATAGATCTTATGTTAAAATTCATCTATTGAGTAAATTGGGTTACTTAATAGGTGAAGCCTTATTTTTGATTTTTTATAGATTTTCATAATTTATTAATGATTATTTGATCTTTTAACCTTAGAATTAAGAATAGAGATCCATTATATTGAGTTTGACTTCACTCAATAGGATTTTCCTTAACCTTAATTTGTGAGATTAAAATAAGCTTTAGTCCTTTAAGATCATATTTGAACTAAACAATTAAACCCCAATATTTGGAGTTTAATTCTTAATCCTTCCATCTTGATTGAGTTCAATCAAGATGGACTTAGGTTGTTTAAATCATCAAAATAGATTGATTCAATTTACTTATTTAACTTATATAATCGATATTGATTAAAATCAAATTAGGACATAACTAGTCCTAATTGTTTGCAATAAATCTTAGTTACACTCGATAGTAGGAATTAGACATCCTGAACTTGTATAACTTAAAGTAGATATAACGAATAAATTAAATAATAATAGATATCACATGTGTCTTAGTAGAGTCTCTTGCTCACTTTGAATATTGATGCTATGTTTACCTTGTATTTGAGTTTTATATCTTGGACATATGTGGTGAACATAAGATATTTAATGAATATCTTATGTCAATATTGAATTGCATGAACATCAATTGAATTTTTATCAATGCTTTCTGGATTTATTTTTAGTTAAATAGAGTGTGATCTAATTAGTACGCCTCTTCAGTTCCTTGCTTTTGCTTTAGTGCAGGCCAAGCCTAGATCCACGATTGGCTAGGATGGTATTTGTTTGGCTACTGTAATGTATAACCAAGCCTAGTCCTAAGGTGTCCTAGGATGGTATTTGTTAGACCTTTCTTTCCCTTGCTTTTGCTTTAGTGCAGGCCAAGCTTAGGTCCAAGATTGGCTAGTATAGTATTTGTTTGGCTACTGCAATGTCTAACCAAGCCTAGTCCTAAGGTGGCCTAGGATGGTATTCATTAGACCTTTCTTTCCCTTGCCTTTGCTTTAGTACAAGACAAGCCTAGATCCAAGATTAGCTAAGATGGTATTTGTCTGTCTACTGCAATGGATAACCAAGCATAGTCCTAAGGTGGCATAGGATGGTATTCGTTAGACCTTTCTTCACCTTTCTTTTTCATGTCTTGTTTAGCTAGTTCTCTGACATGACGTACTATTTTTAGGTGTACTCCTACTTGATGTTTCTGCCTTAGCCTAATAGGCTAAGTGAGTTATTTTGTATACTTCCAGTTTGTATGGCTTATTTAACCATAGCAATTTTTAGTTTCATATTAACTATTTTACGCTTACTTTTATGTATTTCAGTATTTGCACATTTACGGTTTACTTAGTTGCTAGCTTACTTATATTCTAGAATGCTAGTCTTGCTCATTTGATTATATATATATATATAAATATATATATATATATATATATATATATGATGCTAATCTTATTCTCTGTTATTTAAATGTATCATCATGTTCTCTTACTTTAAGTTAATTAACATAAGTTTATCTTGATCATAAGCATATTTAGGATGTGTTTTACTTTTAGTTATTAGTATTTATTCTTTATTTTATGCCTAATTTTGTTATAGCTGTAATTGGAGATATGTGCTTACTTCCTCTTTTGTTCAAGTTATAAACTTATTATTTATAATTACCTTTTCTTTTCATATGTGCTCTACTTCTAAACTTGCTTGTTTAGAGGTTAAGTTTTAATGGTGATATCTTAAAATAAATTGAATAATATGTAGCCTAAATTATACTTAGACATTTTGTCTAATTAAGATTTTTCTTTTGATGGATGAGGCCCTATCATTATGAAACAAATAATGATAGATTCAGAGTTGTTTGAAGTTATGGAGCCATCTGGGGACCTGCCTTTGTAGGAGAATTGTGTTATTGAAGACTCTCAGCTTCTTACTTCTTTCTTTCTTGCAATGTGAGGTCAGAGCGTCTTTATATGTTAAATTCTACTAAGCTGTTTAATTATGTTGTAATAATACATATTTTCTTTATATTTTCTTTTACTGCACTTATTGTGAGTTGTATATTTCTTTTTACCATATTATGATAGAATGGATGTTATATTTTCTTCTGCACTTTGATTTCTTATATTTATCATTTAGTGAAGTTCTCCTGTAAATTGCAATTTCCTAAATTATATTGGAATAGAATGAATGTCTAATATAGTTATAAGTGAAGAACTTATCATTTGGTGACCACTTCACTGTAATCATGTTAACTTAAGAGTTAACAGGACCATGGTGGGTTGGGGAGCCACAATTAATTATTTAATTTAATTAATAATTTAAATCTTTTAATAATTAAATAATAATTGTCATAATTTTTAAATCCAATTTAGGGCCAAATAAGCTCCGAAAATTCTCAAAATTTACCCTTGGCAAATTAGGGCATGAAGAACTCAAAAATGAAATCATATTTTAATTTGGAGATCAAATTAATTTAGTTATTTTTTTAGGATACTAAAATAGGCAAAAATACTAAAATGCTCAAATGAGCTCCGATTGATTTCAAATTTCTATGGTTATATTTAAATGATCTATTGAGTCTAATGAAATCTAATTCAAGGTTTGGTTTTGTAACAGTCATAGTTGTTATCCTAGCTAAATCTAAATTAATCTAGCTAAATTAAGCCTTGATTTTGATTCCATTGGATTCAATGGGTCATCTAAACTTAACCCTAGATGTTTGAAATCAATCGGAGCTAAAATGAAAATTTTAGTATTTTAGCTATTTTTAAGCCCTGGAAAATACTTAAATTAAATTGATCTCCAAATTAAAATCTGACTTCATTTTTGAATTCCCCACCCCAAAATTAACTAAGGATGAAATTTTGGGAATTTTTGAAAGTCATTTAGGCATATTTTGGATTTAATTTAAATTGGTTCAATTGCAATTTAGGGTTTTAAACAATCCTTAATTGCAAATATACCCTCTTCCAATGGTCGGCTTATCCCAAACCGCGGGTGCCATCCGGGCCGTCCATTCCACGGATCGGATCCAACAGTGGCGCTTTCGATCAGGCCCCGCCTCATCTCGACCGTTCTGCAGTTCTAAGATCTTGATCCAACGGCATCTAGGTCTCCGTCTTAAGTAGGCCCGATCGCCCGTTCGATCCTCAGATCTGATCCGACGGTTGATCCAGCTTCCTCCTTCGGCCGTTAGATGTCGGGAGATCAGAGCTGTTCCACGTCGACTGGTGATCCATCAGACTGCTCTGGAGACCCCCATGATTGTGGATCGTCTTCCTCCTCAACTCGCTCCTGACAGCCAAATCCTTTCGTATATTAATGTCCTCAAGCCGGTATGCCACTCCCGTGCCATGTTGGAGAGGCCATTGCTACCTTGCCCTCGTCTCCCTAGCACTCCCAGCCAAGGTCCCCGGCCCACCCCAATTTGGAAAATTGAGGGAACCCCTCGGGCTGAGCCTATGCATTGGCTCCCGACCTCGGTAGCCACCCTAGACCCTCCCCGGTCCTATAAATACCCCTATCGATTCCTCAGTGAGCTCCTTTGCTCACTGAGATCCCCTAATTTCGTAGCCGAAGGTCTGCTGGAGTCCCGTCTTCTCGGCGAATTTCGGAACTTCTGGAGCTGCGAACCGCTGATGGAGGGTGCGTGTCTAGAGTACAGACCCCCTGCTAGCTCATGCCGATCCTCTGGGAGCTCCAGCTACTCCCAATTCCTTCCCAACCGAGCCTGTCATCCATCTTCAGGTACAACTTTCTCCCATGAAAATTTCTTAAGGTTCAGTCTCCTATCTGTCTTCTAGATGAGCCTCTGGATGTCGTCTAGAGTAGCTTAGCCACTTAGGAAACCCATATCGATTATCTTCAGGGTTCGAGCTAGCTCTCATCGTTCATATCGATCGATCGAGCTAGCGACTGAGTCAAAGCTGGGTATGAGTAAGGACCCAACGTTCGGCTGCACCCCAAGCCGTAAAACCTTGGTGGTTCGACTCGCCTCACCCCACGGATGGTGTAAGTATCGAACCCCATCGGTTTGGTGACTCTTGTGAGGAGAATTGCTCACTCACAGGGATCCCGAAGCTCCTCCTCTTAGTACGCCTCGGCCGAGTAGCACTCCAGCAATCCGATGCATTCCATGTAGGGATTTAGGGTTCATTTGATGCGCCTTTGATCCCTGAAGGTATATCCATCGAATTGGCGGCGTGGTGTGGGTGGAGCGCGGCGAATTTGGCAAAGGAAGGTTGCCTAGCATCGGGTATCGTCAAGAGGAAGAAGACAAAGTCACGGGTCGAGTCGACCCGTGACCTGCGTCTTTTGATTTTGGACCGCGACTATTAGCGAATTAAAGGATGATATTTTATATGGTTATTAGTTAAATAAATCAAATCCTATAGTTTAAATTTAAATAAAAATATAAATTAAATTAATTGAATAACTTTAGCTATACTGATCTAATTGGTATGATCCAATATACCATTTGAATCAGAAAAATGCAAGGAATCTAAATATAAAATAAAATCACAGATCTAATAGTTGGATTTAAAATAATTCCCTAATCCTTTTCTATTTTTAATTAAATTATAATAAATTCAATTAATATCCAAATTAGTTAATTAAGGGCTCTGATTACTCATATGACCCTAAAGAATAATTGTAGACCCTTAAAATTAAATTAGGATATATAATTTTCTTAATCACCTCATTAATTACCCTAATTAATGATTAGTGAATTAAACCCTATTTAAGTCTCTGATTTTGGATAAGTTAATCTCTAATGTTATCTTAAGTGTATTAGAACCTATGGGTAAAGTTGGATTATCCTAGAATGCCTTAAAGTCATTAATCACCCTAATTGGCTTAAATAAGTGATTAGTACTAAATAGCTTAATTAGGTTGTCAAAACTTAAGATGAGTATATTTCCTATTTTATTAATCAATATGAAACACATTAAACTAGATCAGAAGTAATTTGAATAATTAAATCTTAAAATCTTATATTTAGTCTTAAGAGGAGTATTTTGATCATTTTGACCAAGATGTGCTTAAGTGCCCCTTAAACCTTAGAAAATTTAGTAAGTTACCCTTAGTTAGATTATTAATGTTCTACTGAACTCTCAGTCTAATAATGTTAATAATATAGATATTAAGTTTATAAATCTTCATTTAGCCTTAATTAAGATACTTAGATCTTAAATGATCATAAAAAGGGTCACTTTGCCTTAATAATTGAATCTAATAATTTTAGATGTTAATTCTCCATTTAATAAGTTCAACTAAGTTAGTTCATGAGCTTAAATTCTGAAAGAAACACATTTAGAAAATCCTAAGTTAAAAATCTAGCTTAAGTCTAAAGTGATCAAATTTTAGATCTTAGATTTTAGACTTTAGATCTTCTACTTGAATTGAACTATCTCCAATTGAAATTCTTTAAATGATTTATTGTCTAAGCCTTTTGAAGCCTTCCATGTGAGTATAGGATAATTTAATATATAGGATAATAAAATTATCCTAAAGATTGAAAGTAAATCTTTGATTCTCAAGTTCTTAATTAATTATTTTATCTTTTAATTAATTAAATAGCCTTTCACTAAGTTCTTAGCTCTTGGGTCTTTTAGCTTATATGATTCTTTATCTGTAACTTGGGTATTAAGTATGAACCCTAGATCATTATTAAGACATCACCTTGGATTTAGTATTTAAACACCAAGGTGGAGTTTAAGTCCAAAATCCTTAAATCTTGATTTACTTAATCAAGATTTGGGTAAGAGAGAACAATATTAATAATTAAGTCGTAATTCATTTGCTTAAACCTTATAGTTGTCATATGATTTTGAATTAGAACTTGCTAAGTTCTAATGTTAACTTTAAGATCATAAATTTGAGATTTTACTCGATAGCTGGATATTGGAGATCCTAAACTTGTGTCTTCTCAGAATAATTAGATTGGACAAATTAGACAACAACAAATATCACATAAGTCTAGATTGAGTCTCTTGCTTACTTTGACTTGATAGTTTGGCATACCTTAGATATTGAGCTTTATTTCTTGAGCATAATAAGAGAACTTAGGATATGGATGATACATCCTAAGTTAGTATTTGTAAAGTATATTATTCATCTAATTCTTGCAGTGCTTTCAGTTAGTAGAATATATTCTAGCTTAGTATGCCTCTTCAATTTTAGTATTATATAGAATAGACCCAGGCCTAGTATATTTGGACATCTAGGATGGGTATTATTGAAGGCCCTGTATGGCCTATTATCTAGTATAGCAGTACTATGTCTTAGGCTTATTACTACTCTAATTCAGTTTTCAATCTTATTTTTGCTTTGCCACATGCTTCAGTGGTCTTACTTGCAGTACTTGCTTGCTTTGCCACATGTCTCAGTGGCTTTACGGTACTTTGATTGTCCTGCTCTTTACCATATGTCTCAGTGGTCTTCCCTTTTCATATTTATCTGCATGTTGTATGTATACTCTTATAGATTTATTATATATATATTGGCATATTTATGATGCTAGGATTGTATGTTATTTTCAGCACTTGTGTTCTCTTATACTCAGTATATTTTAATGTGAACATAAGCATGTTAGAATCAGATTTATCACAGTAAATGCAGTTACTTTTGCTTTTAGCTTCACCTTGCTTACTTTTGTGGTTTGTATGTTATTTCACATACTTGTCGATTGCTATAAATGGATAGTTTATAGTTATCCCATTTTTTATATAGCTTGTTGCACCCCATAATTGCTTGCATGTTAGATTAAACAAATGTGATATCTTTAATTAATCAGTTCATTTAAAATAGCCTAAAATGTACTTAGATAATTGTCTAACTATAACTTTTTATTTTGTTGGCTGGGGCCCTGGTATTTTGATACCGACAAATGTCAGATTCAGACTTGTTCGTGGGCAGTGCTGTAGGAGAGGAGCTAGTTCAGGAGGAGGATTGTTCTGCAGCTTAGATAGGCTCTTTGCATTTTCTTTCAGTGAGATTAAGAGACTTTTATATTTTTATTTAATTCAATTTGTAATAATTAAATTCTAGATGTAATTTACTTTTCTGCACTTGTTCTGAGTTATTGCTACTACTTCCATGCTTTTATATACTATATTATGCCTGTGGATGTTACATTTTATTCCCTACTTCTGCTACTTTGATATGTATTGATGTATGTTTATAGTTGTATCAGGTGACAAGTCCTTGGCTTAAGGCAGGTTGGGTTTCACCCGACTTTACTTAAGTTGGGGATTTGTCACAGTTGGAGCACCGTACTCCCTACTGTCAGTACGGGGTCCCCACAGATTTAGCTTAATTAATCTAAATTTAACTAGGGTAACAACTATGATTGTTACACTTACTAACTTGCTACTTATAATGAACGACAATACCTCCATAAATATTCATTGATTCCTTTCTTAATACAATAATGGATATCTAATTTTGATGTGTTGCAATTTATTGACACCTCCTCCATTGAAGATACATGAATCTTCTTTATTTTCTCATTCAGCACAATCCCATTCGGTTATCTATAACAAATTCTCAATAGCATTCCGACAATAGTATGTGTATTCTTGACACTAACAAGATGCAGCCATACCGTTTAGACTAAACCTTCAATGATTTTGGGTGCAGCCACTGAGAATTGCAATTTGAAATTGACCATTATCTAGATGTTTAAATTGTAATCATTCTATGAGATTAGTTTTGAAAATAAAATCATATCTAATGTAATTTATCCTAATTCTAATTACAATAGCATTAAGATCAATTAATGTCAAGCCGTAAATGTTGGTGCTCGCAATGAATCAATATAACATCATTATAAACCTAATTCAAGTTAATTGCAATTATAAATCTCTCAACTGACTTGGGTAAGAATCTATGCTAATAATAAGAGCTAATGGAATATCTTGGGTTGTACCCAGTACTAATTTATTCCAATTTAATTTAAATTGAATTATGGTCCAAATGACCTTCAAATTTTACCAAATTTTTACCCCAGCTAATTTGGGGGTGAGAAATTCAAAAATATAATTAAATTTTAATTCTGAGATCAAAATATTTTAGGTCTAAATTAGAGTATATTGACTGATTAAATGGCTAATTTGATTTAGAGTGGTCCAATTAATCTCAAACTTTCAGAATTAGCTTAAATTTGTATTTTAAATTAAACTTTCAGAATTAGCTTAAATTTATATTTTAAATGCAATGAAACTAAAACTAATGCTTGATTAAATTGACTTTAAACATGGTAACAACCTAGGGTTGTTACAACTATCTTCTGCAAGAATATGAGAGCTGGAAGATGAGGATTAGCTCATCAAGGATCAGGGCTCGGCAGAGAGTAAAACTTTCTGCAGCTCAAAAAAGACTAAATGACTTCTTTCGTTGAAGGAGATGGAAATTAGTGCTATAAATTGAAATCTGTAGAGACGTCGGTCCTCGGCCTTGGAGGAGAAGGAAGATGCCAACTCCTTCGCCGATCGAAGGAGAAGGATCAGTATAGTGGAGAAAGAAGGCTTGTGGTTTTTAGATCAGTCGGCTAATAATAGAGGATTTCGGCCGATAAAAGAAAAATAGGTTTTAGGAAAATTTAGGTTAGAGTTGAGTGTGTTATATAAATTGCCAAAATTGTTTAGGAGCACTAGATCGCGATCGAGCGACCACAATTCGGTTGAAACTTCGAAGCTTCGATCGATTGTCGATTGAACTCTAAAACTTACAAATTTAGAACTGTTTTAAGCGTCTCAACGAGACGAACGCACACGTCCAAAAAATTTTGAATTTGGACAAGTATTTCATTTGATATGAATTTTTAAATGAAAAACTTTGAAAGCTTGTTACAGTCAATCCGGAGCTCGAAAATTAGTGAAGCTTGAAACATAGCATCCTCCTTTAATGCTTGACTTAAAACTACATAAATTTCTAAATTCTAATTTATATTTTATTTATTATCAATTTATGAAATTAAAACTTCATAGATTTATTTAGGACGATAGAAGATCTCAATCTCTCTCAAACTTTCGCTGTAGGATCCTCTCAATATGCTTTATCTAAGGATATTTTTATTTAAATTTTATCTGACTTAAATCGGGATCTTGATTTTCTCTTAATCCGAGTAGGCTTTAGGACTAATCGACTTAGTAACAACCTTGGGTTGTTACGCTTTGCATCTTTAAATCTCGAAGTTATTCTCTCCATCAAACTTGACCTCATCGATTTCTTGGTGGAAAGGTCTTTCCACCATCGACAATGATTAAGTATCAACCACTTCTTCTACTCTATTTCTCATGTTTTCCTTATGCTCCAGAAACACAACCACAAAAAATACACAACTTCAAACCAAACCCTAACAATGCCACACAACCTCAGTCTCTGATAACATTTGTTGGATAGAAGGGGTTCGGACAATGCAGAACAAATGTGTATTCGCTGAGCAAATCATACAATGAAGTAAAGAAGACTCAAATAGCAGCATATGAAATGATTTATGCGGTTATGCGTGAACTCCTACGTCCACGATGAGAAAAGAGAAGAATCTTTCAATATAAAAGCAAATATTACAATTTATAAAAACGAGCTAATAAAAAATGTATAGACCCATCAAATCAGGCCTGTAAATACACGAGCACCTGGGCGAGCCTGGGCGCTTGACTCCTGGTCTCTCGATCGCCTAGGCGGGCGGGCGCGCTGGAGTGCCCGCTACTCTATGAATGAGGCGCCCACTACTCCCTCAATAGGGCGCCTGAGCGTCCAGCCCAAACTAGCTCCTTTCAATAATAATGGAAGTCTGCGCATTATTCGCAACGCATTTTGGCTTGATGGTTGGGAGGCATAATGTGGCATGAGGTGGTTACACTTGCATATGAACTTGAACAAATTCAACAGTTCACTTGCCTAGCTTTAAAAATGAAGCAAAAACTTGCTTATGCGTAAATTAATATAATAATATATTCTTATTTATTGAAAACTAATAATTTGTTGTTTAGAATTTTCTGAAATGCTTGTGTTCGGAGAAATTGACATTCAAATGTGAGGAGCAAACCACCGTAGCTAAAGTCAACCTAAACTTTAAACAAATATGTCAATTAAGATAACAATCATTTCATTTATAACTTGAGTTTAGCTGCACTTATCAACTCATAGTGCAAATTTGCTTTAACTAAAAATTTATTTGATTCATATGTTGACTTATTTTAGGAAATAAGGCTAATCATATAAAATATTTCTTAAATAAAAAATATAAATAATTTATTATATTTTAAAATATTAAAAAAATTCATTTTGTTGTCACTATCCAGTGCGTCTTCCCAAGAGAGGCTCGAGTAGTCAATGGAGTGCTACGGGAAGGCCTTATCATGAACAATGAAATATCCATCCCCTTATAAGAGATGACTTTAAATTCAAAATATTTTGACTGAACTCAACGTACACGTAATGATTTTTGAGTCGGAGCTAACTTGAAAATTTTGAGCTCGAATTTGAACTAATTCGACTCGAGCAGGCCCTCTGATAGGAACCTAAGCTGGACAGAGTAAATTAAAATAATATATCTCTTGGGTATTCCTTCTTGCCTTTAATTATGATTTTGAACTTATTTTAAGAAAATGTTTTATGACAGATCACACAAAATTAGTCTCTTGGAGCGATTCTAGGTTCCCGAGCGACTGCCTCTCGAGCTGATACTTTGTACGGCTTCTTCAAGCGGCAAGAGGAGCGGAACTCTTCAAACGGCATCCCGAGCAGCAAGTCTTCGATGTTCATGAGTTACGGCCCGAGAACTTAGTTCCCAAGCAAGGAGACCTCTCTGCCTCCTCCTATTCTCCCAATTTAGGGCATTCTCAAACCTCCTCTTCCTCAACAGAGACACGGCTTCTTATTGGGTAATATATTCTTTTTGGAAATCTCTCTTCTAGTTGTGCAAAAAGAGAAAAAGGAGTTCAATATCTCCTATGTTCCATCATTAGAGGAAGTCGTCGATATATCTGAGGATAAAGTCTCTCTTGGTGAAAAACAGTGGGTTATTTGAATGGTTGGAATTAGCTTGGGAAGAAAGCATATCTTTAAAGCCCTTAAAGAAGCTATGACCATATACTAGAAGCTTAAAGGTTCATTCTCCTTATTCTTATTGAATAATAGTTATTATCTTATTAAGCTTTGATGTGAATAAGATGTTTAGATTATTTTACAAGGGGGATCGTGGTTCTTTCTCAACACCCCTTTTTAGTGAAACCGTGGAATCGAAACTTCATGTCGTCCGCTTCGTCGTTCTATTCACTACTAGTGTGGATCAGATTCCCCGAACTCGCTCTTCACTTTTAGTCTTAAGGTACAATTTCAAAACTTACTAGTAAAGTAGGTGTTCCGATAATCACGAATTCGCTGACCTCATCAAAATCCGATTAACTTAATCAATGGTATGTGTTGAAATTGGCACTTCATCTTCTTTACCGGAAAAAATACAGATTAGAGTTGATGGTAATATTATTAATCAACATGTTGAGTAAGATTGGATCCATACTGTATGTGAAACTTGCAATTTATTTACAAATATTGGTTGTAGTTGCTCTAACAACTCCCCTCCCTTGGATAGAGGGCGAAGTCGATCTCGCCAACCTTGAAGACGACATCCTCGGCCATCTCCAATCAAGATTGGAATCCCCAATTCTGTTCCATCCCTTCCCTCCTTCTTGGAGTCCCCTCTATGCCCACCTGTCTACTTGGAGGCTTATTTTCCTTCTCAGCCTAACAAAATTCTTAGTCCTCTCCCTTCTAATCAAGACCTTAATGCTTCGCCAAAAATGATCTTAGCCCTCTTTTGGGCCTCACTCTCCTAGGGAACCTAACTCTCCCGAAATAAACTTTTTCTATCCTTTAGAACATAACAATCTTGTTACCCAACCTCTTTTAGCGAAAACATCTAGAAATTTAATTGCAACCATGCCCTCTCACCCTCCCGGTTTAGTTTAATTTAAGATTTCAACAGCTGACAGTGCAGTCGATTTTTTATGATTGACTCCAAAAATATTAACAATGCTTTCAAAACAACAGAGGGAAGAAGTCGTTCGCTTAGGGATAGGCCCAAAAAATATTTTGCAATCTCCTCTTGTTTTTCTTTTTTTCTTTTGGGTTTAGTTTGCTTTACGAATAAACCACTTACGGCTTGGTATGTCAGTGATCTTCTCTCTGACACCCGCATATCAGATCTAAAGTATCATGCCAATTTCTATAATCCTAATATTATTGGAATTTTAGAACCTAAAATTAACAACATGGATATCGCCTCTATGTTTTCGGCAGATAAACATACTCTCATTGAAAATGAAGAAAATTGCAATAATTTCAAATGGAATTCGCAAAAAATTTCTTTTGTGCATGATTTTATAAATTCTCAATTCATTCATGGTTCGCAGTGTTACTTACTAGCTGACATTTATTTATGACCCTTTGATGGTATTAGGTGACATTAATGGAGGTCTTTACACATGGGATAATCAGCGTGCTGACTATTTTGTTAAAGTCAAGTTAGACAATTGTCTCTGTAATACTTATAAATAATTGTCTTTGTAATACTAATTGGATTATTGAATTTTCCCAAATTTAGAATTTCAAGTGTCAAATATAAGAAATTAAATATAATGTCTTATGTTCACTAAAATTATTAATTAAAAATATATATTATTTCTTAGAATTATTTAAGACAAAAATATATTTTTTTCCTTAAATATGTTTTAGTCTCTTCTTAGATATGAAAATCGGGATAACTAAGTTGATGCTGATCTGTGAATTATCGCTTTAGAAATTAAGGCAAAGACTAATTTTTGTACCCTTCCTGAGTTTTGACTAATTTTTGTTTGACCATATATAATAATTAATGAAAATTTAATTAAAATTATGATTATAATTATATTAAAAATATTTAATATTTTGAAATAAATATGAGTTGAGGCTCTGAAAAGAAGAGATATACATGAACTAATATTTATAAAACCGAAGAGAAATGCTACATAATTATAAGAAATATATGTAAGAATTATTTATAATTATTATTATTATTTTTTTATATATTTACTCAAACATGAGATTAAATTTTACAAAAAAATATTTTCAATTTTATTTGTAAATATTTTAAAAGTTGTAGGATTAATATTTTGGCACGTGAGTTATAATCATTTATTACATTTTATTATTTAACAAGAAATATAATACAATATTATTTTGGGAGACAAAAAGCATTTGAGAATTTAATTTTAATTTTGGCGTATACAAAGATAAATACTATTTAAATCTAAGAATTTGACTTTGTCACCTTAAAAAAAAATTTGAGAAATATTATTTAGATTGTTTGAATCATCAAAAAAAAACTTTATTCCATAAAATTTGAGATTATTTTATTAATATTTTATTTAATATAAATATTATTTTAAAATTTGTATTAATTCAAATTTTGTTAAATGAATTTTATTAATACGTATTTAAGGCTGTGTATGATTGGCAGTTAGCTTAATTAGCGTCAAATTAGTATCAGTTAAGCATCTCCTTTATATTCGGATAACAGCCATTAAAGTCAGCCGAGTATTAATAAATAAGATAAAATTTGAATTAAAGATTATAGAGTAATATAATTGGATAAATTTTTCTGAGTATTCAAATAATTAAATTTAAATAATATTTCTCTTAAAAAATTTGTTTAATGAAATGTAAATAATATTATATTGTATTATATTTTTATTAAATATTTATGTTATAGTTTTTTTTTTAGGTGCGACTTCAAAGGCATACAAAGGCAAGACTCTCCCGCCGATTCCGTCCATTCTAAAGCTGGCACCGTCATCGCCAGAGCCGTGTTCTTGCCTCGGCCGCCATTGGATGGGCTCAGAGAAGCAGAGCTCGTGAGGAGGATTGCGATATGTAGGATGGCGGCGAGCACGTGACGCCTGATGAAGCCTCGATTTAAGCTCTTGTTTGTCGGCGATCTTGCAGCCGGGCATGAGAATTTGGTTCCTCTTAGAGCTTTCTACCATAGGTGGAGAGGGAGAAGCTTTTAATTTATGATTATCAGGAACTTTTCATGAGCTCCTACATGAAGGGGCCGGAAAGGGTTTCTCTGAATTGGGGTAGGATGCACAAGATGGCTCCCGGTGTTGCCTGGGATCTTGCTTACCTCCACGACAGCTCCAGAGCGGAGCAAGCCGCAAACGGCTCCGTTCGATCGAGGAACATCGTTGTCGACGAGTTATTTACGCCAAGACTAGCTGATTACGGCCTCGACGAGATCGCCATTCCTTCCATCGCCGACGAGATGGCGGCCACCGCAAAGGATACAGGGTTCTCAAGTTGCTCATGATGAAGAAATGATTCATAATTACGGAATGCTATTGAGATGATCATTATTGCACTACATGAATGTTATATCTCATATAACATTCACATTTTATGATTTTTAATAAGAAATTTTCTACACAGTTTTTATATATTTCTCAAAAAATATGGATGATTAAAATTTAAAAAATTAAGTGAAATATTTTTTGAGAAATATTAAATACTAAATTATAATTATTCATATTTTTTGAAAAATATTAATTTAGCGATCTCTTATTTTTGTCCTATCCTAAATACAATGGAATGGGTACCCATATTCTTTTGTTGATTGCTCAATATTAATCCATGTTGTATTTGAGTGCTCTTCAAAATAAATAATATCTTAAACTATATCTCTTACAAATTTTAGAGCAAGTAAACATTTCTTCATAATATAATTATATAAAAGAATATATTTTCTTCATAATATAATTATTATTTTTCTTCATAATTATCATGTATCTACTTATTTTTATGCTTTTTAAGTAAAATGGTTTTCAATTTATAAAACTTAACATTATTATGAAAAATAAAAATTGATAAATACTTTGCCTAAGCTTTTTATGAAAAATAAAATTTATTATTTTTAGAGTAAAGTGTTCCAAAAAAAAAAAAAAAAAAAAAAAAAAAAAAAAAAAAAAAAAAAAAAAAAAAAAAAAGAGGGAACACTAACAATTAAACAATCAGCATTGTGTGTTAAGAAGGGAGATCCAATTGATAAAAAATCCAGGTCAGACTGTTTCCTCCTTCTCGCGGGACATTTCTTCGAGCGATTTCCCCTTGGACTCCGGCACCAGGAACGTGAAGAAGAGCCCTAGAAGATTGCACGCTGCGAGGAGGAAGAGCGAGTTCCTAACGCCAATGCCGGGAGGGTAGCCGCGGTCCGCAAGCGCCGGGTTGGGATTCTGCGCCAGGTACAAGAATCCGAACGAGCCGACGATCGCCCCCAGCTTCCCTGCCGCAGCCGACATCCCGTGGCAGGTCGACCTCAACCTTGCCGGAAAAATCTCCGCCGGCACGACGAACGTCGTGCTGTTCGGCCCGAAATTCGCAAAGAAAAAGGTGAGCCCGTACATCACGACGAAGCCGATGTGGTTCCCCGGGGTGGTCCAATGGCCGTAAGGGATCGCCAGGCCTAGCATGAACAGAGTCATCATTCCGAACCCCATTATCTGTATGCTGAATCTCCCCACCACGTCTATGAGCCCGACTGTGAACCAGTACCCCGGCACCGTCCCGCACAGCGCGATCAGCGTCTGCGCCCGCGCAATTCTGTAGACCTCCTCCAGCGCGCTCATCGTCGCGGCCTTCGGGAGCCACCCGACGGCGCTGAAGATGTCCTTCTGGAACAGGTTCTGGCTGTAGAACGCGATGTCGAGGAGGAACCAGGTAGACGCTGTGCCCACCAAGTGCAGCCCGTGCCGCCGGACGAACTCCTTCGAAAATAGCCCGAAGCTGTCGCTCTCCGATTTGCTCTGCTCCTCCGCCTCGATTTCGACTTGGAGAACCTTGGACATGTCGGCGGCAGCCTGCTTCGCGTTCTTTGCAACGAGGGCGGTGTACCGGGCGGTCTCCGGCATCTTCATTCGGGAGTAGAAGGTGAGGGCGGCGGGGAGCGCGCCGGCCATGAGGATGATCCGCCAGACGAAGTCCGCCTCCGGAGCGGTGGAGGCCGCGGGATCGGCCGCGTAGGCAGGGGCGGGGAACCAGCTCTTGAAGGCCGAGGAGACGGCAATGGCGACCGCTCCGCCTGCGAGAATGCCGAAACCCTGCATCGCGAAGACGGCGGCAATGAACGCTCCGCGGGTCTTCTTGTTGGCGTACTCGGACATGATGGTGGCGGAGAGGGGGTAGTCACCGCCGATGCCGAAGCCGAGCCAGAAGCGGAAGAAGCAGAGGGTCGCCATCACGGATTTGGAGGTGTGGCCGAAGGAGAGGCCGGAGCAGAGGGAGCAGACGACCATGAGCATGAGGGTCATGCCGTAGACCCGCTTCCGGCCCATCTTGTCTCCCAGCCAGCCGAAGAAAAGCTGGCCGCTGAGGGTGCCGCATAGGGCCACGCCGTTGACGGCGGCGGAGACGTGAGGGGGGAGGGAGCCCGGAGTCGGGGAGCCGTCCATGCGGTAGTAGATCCTGCCGAGAAGCTTCGTCACGAGGGAGATGCAGAAGAGGTCGTATGCGTCGGTGAAGAAGCCCATTCCGGCGATCACGATTGCGGTGAAGTGGTACCATTGCGTCTTAGCCACGTCGAGGGCGTTAAGGACCTCCAGCTGCTGCTGCTGCTTAGCCATTTGATCGAAGAGCAAATTTTCTGGAGAAATTGCCTCTCCTATCGGTGTGGATGAGGAGGGAGGCCAGGGATTTTGAGAGGATGTGAGGCTAGGTGGAATGCATGGGGCGTTTATATAGTGGGGAGAGATTGGTATATTATGGAAATACTGAAGGAATATTCTCCTGGTTCTTCCAAGGAAGGGATTTCTACGGTTTAGACAGCTCGACTTATTTTTTTGTGGCTCGGAGGATCTCCGACAAACCTCTTTTTTTAGCTGCCGCTTTTATGTTCATTAAAAATTTAAGAAACTTTTTATAGATTCTATTTATTATTATTACATATAAAGTTGGGTTAAGTTAGTATAAGTTTATTTAATTTATATAATTTGAGTCCCTCTCGAATCTTATTTTAGTCAGCTCGAATTTTAAATTTTTTTGACTCCAATTTGATCGAGTTCGAGTCAAACTCAACTCAAAAATTTCAAATTCAAGTCTCAGCTCTTACTCGAATTCGACTCAAAATCAATCATAAATATGACCAAGTAGAGTTGAATGGAATGTAACATAATAAAATTAAGTCTTAAGAACTATAAATGAAAGCTCACAAATAAAAAGATAAATCTCAATATAATAATATACATATAATACAAACCTCTTAGTAGAAAGTATCCTCATTAAGCTCAAAGATATAGTGGAATGTACCTACTTTTATGATGTGGAGACCGGTCGGATCATCAAGGGGAGAGCAAAAGGTGCTCCGATGGATTCTTGGACTGATCTATAGAAGCAAACAACATGTCTAATGCTCGGGCACGCTTAGGTGCCCAGAAGTACCAACGTAGGCGCATGGGCGCGTCAAGTGTCTGCGGAAATAACAGTTCAGGTGTAACATATCTAAGACTATTTATAGCACTTTGAGCACTGATATGGGATCCCATATAAATTCCAACATGCTAATTAGGGTTAGTGTGTGCGCCATTTTTCTGTGTGTGCTCTTGAAGGCTTGAATGTTTGGAGGCTTGGAGGTTTAAAAACCTATAGTGAGATCATAAATTTTTGGAGGAGAAGAAGTTGATCAGAAGGCTTTCAAAGCGGTATACCCTTCTTATTCTTATGATGGTGATGCTCTCTGTAATTTTGTTCTTCTTTTATAGTGAATTTTTTCTGGTAACGTGGCTCAGTGATTTTTCTCATTCTTGAATTTTTCACGTAAACCTTTGTCTTTGGATGTGATGTGATTATTTTGTTGCCATAACTTACTTTCTTCCTTGTGTTGATTGATATTTTGTGTTTCTTACTTTGGTAACATCAACTCAAACATAATGTATAAATCCTAACAAGTGGTATCAAAGCGGTGTTTTAGGGCATGTTGTTTGAATAGGAGCAATGATTGACGAAATGAGACACAAAATAGAGATGTTTAATGGCACAAACTTTGCCTTATAGAAAATGTAAATGGAGAATTTTCTTTACCAGAAGAAGTTGTACTTATCATTTGGAGAAGTTAAAAAGAAACCTGCAACTATGACAGATGAAGATTAGAAAGTTCTTGACAAAATGATTTTGGGTTTGATTCTGTAACAACCCAAGTTGTTACCCTAGTCAGCTAGGACTAATCTAAATACTGATTTTGATTCTAATGCTTTAATTAAATTATTAGAAGTTCACCACCAAGATCTAGTCCAAATTATGGGTCAATTAGATTAAACTATAATTTTGGGAATTCCAGGAACCCTGGAAACTAACCTAATTATTTTAATCTCAGATAAAAAATCGAACTTCGCCATTGTGCTCATTGCCCCCAAGTTAGCTAGGGGTGATGTTTTGGTGGCAATTGGAAGTTGTCGAAAATTTGTTGAATATATTAATATTTTAAAATACTCAGAAAAATAAGAAAATTAAATACATTGCTTATATAGACCTTAGCATCGTTAGTGGATATTAGCTACTTATAATGTAGCAACCTAAGTTGTTACCCTAGTCAATTATGATTAATTAAAGTCTTAATTTTGATCTTAGTATATTAATTAAGCATTAGGAGTTCACCACCAAGACCTAATCCAAATCAAGGATCAAATTGATCAAACCCTGATTTTAGGAATTTCATGAACCATGAAAATTGATTTAATTATTTTGACCTCGAATCAAAAACCAAACTTCGTCATTGCGCTCATTGCCACAAAATTAGTTAGGGTGATATTTTGGTGGCAATCGGAAGTCATCGAAAATCTATCAAATATTTTATTATATTTTAAATACCCTAGAAAATACAAAAAATTAATACTCATCGAAATCAAAATCCGACTTCACCATTGCGTTCCTTACCCCTCAATTAGCTAGGAGTGATTTATTGAAAATTTTTTGAAGTCATTTGATTATTTAAATTTAATTAAGAAATTAGGTTCATAATATTTGAAATTAATAATATTTTGATTCTCCTTAACGGCGCTATTGCCCGCGCCATTTAATCAGTGCCTTCCATCATCGTTACCTTTTGATCAGATGATCGCTGTGAGCCGATCGATCGGTTGATCGAATGGCTATCCTATGTCATCTCGCGGTCCACGTGGTCCCCACCGCGTGGAGTGCATCGTTCGGGTGCCGCCGCGGTTCCCCAATCTGCCGCACCCCAAGCTTTGCAACCTCTGCCTCAGCTCCCTTAATGCCTTCTCACCTCAAGTTACAATCTGCGAAGAACTCTAGTGCGAATCGGAGCTGTCGGCGCGATCTCGAGCAAACACTAAATCTTCCCTATCGTCGATCTAAGTACCTTCATCTACTCTTGATCTTCATTAAATTCCCTCGCACTCAATTCATTCCTTAATTGCTTGCTTTGGATTAAGGATTGACCGGGTTCGATCAGCCTTAATCGAACTTGATCGATCGCAGAAGGAACGGCTTAAACAGTACAAACCGTTATACCTGAACCACCCCGAAGTGGCTAGCTAGGGTTGACGATTGTGGGCAATCCCGGTTGCCTCCGGTGACGTCCCAGGTGCCAATCAAAAGGTCTCTCTGTGATCTTTTGTAACAACCCTAGGTTGTTACCATACAAAATATAGGTTGCTTAAATTCAATTTTTAGTATCATTGTCTTTAGACCATCAGTTTAAGCCTATCTAGAAGATTTAAAGCTCACTGGACTTCTCTAAGTCAAAAGTTATAATTTGATCAATCTAGATGCCTCAGTCTAGACCCAAAAATATTTTGATCTCAGAATTAAAATCTGATTGCAATTTTGAATTCCTCACCCCTAAATTAGCTAAGGGTGAAAATTTGGTGCAATTTAGAATTCATTTGGGCCATAATTCAATTTAAATTAAATTGGCTCAATTGCACATAAGGGTTCCAATTAATTCATAATTACAAAAATATCCATAAAACTAAAATGCTGGCCGGGATCCGCTGTGCGGACCGCGGGCGATCCGCTGCGGAGTCCGGGGCACGCGACAGCGGGATCCCGCGCATCTGACTGTTCCGGCTTTTCAATCTACGGTCAGGATTCGATTCTGCGGAACCGCTGATCCGTCGTTGGATCTGTCCCGTGGATCCTACGGCCAGGATCGCTCTCGTGATCGGCCGTTAGGATCCGAGCGATCCCAGTCGTAGCGCCATCTGATCGATAGATCAGACGGCATCCGAAGCACCCGGCACTGTGGATCTTCGTCTACCTCCCGATCGCGCACCCGACAAGGAGAATCCCCGTACTGTCAGCTGCCCAGCTTGTCCCACACTCCCTGCGCCACCTCAGCATGCCGTTGGGATCCCTCCCGTATTGGATTGGAGTCTCGTTCGGGCCTAGCAACCCGACCGAGCTCAAATTAGAAATTTGAGAGCTCGGCCGAGGCCCGACCTCTCGGGCTTCCCCAGCCCGAGCCAATGGCTCCAGAAGCTTCCCTAAGCTCAGCCAAGGCTATAAATAGCCCCAGCTTCGCTTCAATTGATCCTTGCTGATCAATTGAAGCCTCTGCAATTCGTCACCATTGCTGAACTCCCGAGCTTCAACCAGGTGCTCCCGAGCTCGCGTATCGCTAGTAGAGGGTAGCTCCTGGAGTTCAGGACCCCTAAGAGCTTCTAGAGTCTCTGTGGCAGCGAACCACGCTCCGTCTTCCAGTCCCAGCTCCGTCCCGTAAAGCCAGGTACCCCAGTTGCAGGTTTTGAGCCAATGAGGCTCAAACCTTAGTCCATTTGATGCGCTCTTATATGTATTGTCATTACGAACTCAGTGGTATCGTAATTAGGATCTAGGTTAGCCCCGATCGATCGAATTGATCAATCGGGTTAAGTTCTTTCTGGATCGCCTCGGTCGAGTAAGGACCCGACGATCCAGACCACCCCAGACCAGAGGGCTTCGATCCGCCTCACCTCCTAGATGGTGTAGGGATCGAGCCCGGGGTCTGGTATGGCCTCTGTGGGGAGAATTATCTCCCCATAGTAACTCCAATGGAGGGGTCCTCGTGTAATAACCCGAGTTGTTACCATAGTTGATTAGGACTAACTCTAAGTCTTAAACTCAATTATAAGTGCTAATTAGGTCAAGTGGAGGCAACCTTTGAGACCTAGTCCAAATCAGGAGTCAAACGGATCGAATCCTGACTTCTAGAAATCCAGAAACCCTAGAAATTGACCTATTTAAATTGACCTTCGATCAAAAAATAGGCACCGCCATTACGTTCCTTGACCCCAAATTAGCTGGGGGTGAAGTTTCCGTGTCAATCGGAAGTTGTCGAAATTTCGACAAATATTTTAATAATAAAAATATCCAGGAAATCGAGGTATCAAAATACTCTTCGGATCGAAAATCTGACTGCGCCATTGAATTCCTTGACCCCAAATTATCTTGGGGTGAAGTTTCCGTGTCAATCGGAAGTCGTCGAAATTTCGACGAATATTTAAATAATAAAAATATCCCAGAAATTGAGGTATCAAAATACTCGTCGGATCAAAAATCCAACTGCGCCATTGAATTCCTTGACCCCAATTTAGCTAAGAAAAATATGTTCAAAATTTTCTGAAAATTTTTCAAAAAAAAAAAAAAAAATAAATAAATAAATAAATAAAATAATAATATTTTTACTGTAGCTAACGGCGTGCCGTTAAGTACTTAGCGGACCCGTCACTGTAGCTGACGGCGCCGTCAATCTGGACGGCGCCATCTCAGCCGTTGGATCGGCCCAGATCCAACGGCTGCGGAGTCGTCTTCCTCGACGACTCCGCCCGCCTGACACGCGGCGGCCCATCGCCATTTCTGGCCAATCCGGCCGCATCCAGGCCTCAGCGAGGTCTCCGTCCGGTCTATAAGACCTCGGCCTACCCCTTGGCTCCAAGTTTTCACCGATCGGAGCCCGGATCGAGCCGGAATCAAGCCCGGAAGTCAGCCTTTTTTTTCCGCCAAAACCCTCGCCGATCCGAATTTCAGGTACCCGATCTCCCTCGTTTACCGTTCGATCGTTGCAAAAATTGTATGATAGGTAGATCAACATGTCATCTTCACATCCACCGTTTCGATCGGGCTAAAACCTACCCGATCGGGCGCACTAGGTCCCCGAAGTAGACTGGGTTCGGTCCGCCGAACCCCCGGAAGGCGAAGGGTCACGCCTTCGGGTGGGGCCGGGCCGACCCGAGCCCGACAGTCGGGTCCGCGTCGGCGCGGGTGGGGCCCCCCCGGCCACGTGGCAGCCTACGGGCCCGCCACGTGTCAAGTGGGGGGGGGGCCACCGCCCGTCTGCCGGGCTGAGTCAGCAGCCCGTGGGACCCACAGTGCCACGTGTCAGGTGGGCCCACTGTCCAGTCAGCCGAGCTGAGTCAGCAGCCCGTGGGACCATAGTGCCATATGGCAGCCTCTGAAGGTGCCACGTGTCAGTGGGGCCCACTGTTGATTAATTAGAAATTTTAATTAAGGTTAATTTAATTACTGTTTAGCCATAATTAATTACTGTTAATGGTTAATTAAGTTAGGATTAGTACTAATTACTTTTAAACAGTAACTTTAATTAAATAATTATAATTAAAGATTAATTAAGGATTAATTAACTGTTAATTAAATCTTAAACAGTAATTAGGATAATTAATTATTTTTGAACAATAAAACCTAATTAATTATATTTAATTTAATATTAACAAATAATTAAGATTAATTAAACAGTAATTAGCACTAATTACTTTGCTATAGTAAATTAATTAATTAATTATATTAATTAATAATTAATTAAAAATCAGAAATATTACATTTAAACTTTAGGAATGAACAGTAAATTAATACAATTTGAATAAATGAATAGTAAAATAATTCAAATTGTATTTTTGAATAGTAAAACTTAAAAGTTTAATAACTTTTTGTAGGATGATCCAAACATAGCCAATATGGGTCTTAAAATACTCGAAAAAATATTTAGGATCAAATGGCATTATGTAAAATTTCGATTCGGGGTACGCATAACGAGATAACATTTTAGAGCCTCTTTAAGACCCCATAACTTTTTACCTGATTATCAAAATATAGTCAATATGGGTCTTAAAATGCTCAGGAGAGCGGCCCCATCATCGTGGTAGTATTAGTTTTCCTATTTGGACATCAGGACAAAAAATCAACTCTAGAATTTAGAGTTGACTTTAGTGAAAAATGACCAAAATGCTCTTGGACTTCAAATAGCCATAACTTGGTCAATTTAACTTCAAATCCAAAAATTCAAGAAGCTACCTAGTTTAGAATTTCAATGTCATCATTTTCACAAAAATAATATTTAGGATTTGAACCCTAAAATTTAGGGAAATGACCAAAATACATCTAGCCTTATTTTAGCCATAACTCGGTCGTTTCTCGTCCAAATTGGACGTACTTACTGTCTATCTTCAAATTAGACAGTAAGGAATTAGTTGGAGAAGAGAAAACTCAGTTTGGACCCATAAATCAAAAGTTAATTGACCCATAAAGTAGGGGCAAAATAGTCATTTTACCTTAAAATTGGAAATGCGCAACTTTAGCCCTTAATTAAAATCTTAGAATACTAGGATTAATAATGTAATCATATTAGTACCATGTAAGTAAATAAAACAAGTCATTAAATTGAATTCCAATAATTTTTCCTAAATTTTAAGCACCACACCTTAAGGACCTTTCCTAAGATTAGGACTAAATCTTAAGTTAGAGTTTATTTATTGGGTAAATTGGGTTACCCTATGGGTGGAACCTTGGTTTTGATAGTTTCTAGATATTATTTTGTTTTACAACCCATTCTGATTAGTTTATCTTTTAACTTTAGATTTAAGATAGGAGATTCATCCTATTAAGTTTGATTACTTAATAGGATCTGCCTTAACTAGTAGATCACTTATAGTATAAAACCTAGAACTTAGGTCTTATCCAGTTGGGATTATGTGATTAAACCTAAAATCTCGTAGTGTTTAATCCATAATCTATAGGTGTAGAAGATCTTGATCAGATCTTAGTTAGAACGTCTAAATTCACAAAATTAGGACGTATGAATTATTTGTTTAATTCGTAGTCGTCTATCTGATTGAACTAGATTGGAACCTGATCAGTTCTAATCCTTTTTAACTTATAAGGACGAATTTTTGAGTTACACTCGATAGTAGAAAAATGGTGATCCTAAACTTGTGTAACTTGGAATAGTTAGCTGGTTAAGTAGAAAACAAATGATATCACCATGTGTAATCGAGTCTCTTGCTTACTTGTTATTTGTTGCTACGCATACCTTGTAATTTTGTGCCTTATATTTTCTTTGAACATATCATATAAGATATTTGATGCATAAATAAAATATTGGAAAATTATGGAGACTCCTTAGATTCCTTATGAAAATATTAAAGTAAATAAGTGAAATTATAATGAATTGATGTGATTAAGCTGCCTCTCAGTATTCTTTTGATCATACCGAATGTTGCCCTAGCCGTATCGTGCTAGAAGTTGCCCTAGCCATACTGTGCTAGGATATTTCAGTATGATAGTTGGTGACCTAACCGTATCGAGCTAGGAGTAGCCCTAGTCGTATCGTGTTAGGGCCATATATGTGACTATTGTTAGCTTAGTCGTATCGAGCTAGGAGTAGCCCTAGCCGTATCGTGCTAAGATCTTCAGTTTCTTTTGGTGAGCTAGTGTAGCTCTTTTCTGTATGGCAGTTGATGTATTATAGTTTTATATGCAGTTGTGGTTATTTCAATATATTTTTTTTCAGTCAGCTATTTTCTTGTACTATTTTATATATATTTATGATGTTAGACTCTTGTTGCTATATGTATATATCACTACTATGTTATTCATTTTTAATTGGCATATTATTTTTATTGATCACCAGCATGTTTAGAATGTAGAATTTTCTTCTAGTATTATTCAGTTATATTTACACTCATATGCCTTTCCTTGATTACTTATTATGTGAGGCATGCTTCAGACTCTTTTCTTTGCCTTGTTTATACTATAGAGCATAGTCTATAGTTTGCCTTTTTACTTGTGTTGCCTACTGCTCCTGTATTTACATATCATGCTTAGAAGTAAATGGTAAAATGGTGATATTACATAACCTTATTAAAAATTCAGCTTAAAATGTACTTAGACAATTGTCTAACCAGATTTTCTCTTTTTTTGGCTGGGGCCCTACATTGTGAAACGACAATGTCAGGTTTAGAGCAGTTTGAGGAGCCTGCACTCAAGGAGGAGCCTTACTTATAGGAGGCGCAACAATTGGGGCCAGAAGATATCTAGTCATTTACTGCCTGTGAGGATAAGTGGATTTTGAACATTTATTTTGTTAAACTTTAATTAATGTAATAATACAGGTACCTGTGACTGTGTGTTCAGATTTTACTATGCTACTTTTCTGAGTTATATTTCTCTTTTTATATACATTATGATGCTTGGATGTCATTTATTTATCGCTTCCGCACTCTGTATTTTTACTTATATAGTGACTGCTTGATTGAATCTGAGTTAACCTTTCTCTAATCAGGTGGATTGTAGAGTTTATCCTAATTCAATGCTAAGTGAGGGGTTAACTAGAGTGACACTCCACCCTTAACCTAATCCTTTGGCAGATTAAGGGTGGTGTGTGGCGGCCCTGCCCCGCCGTGGTCCTGTTAACCCTTAAGTTAACATGATTACGGTGGAGGGGTCACCAAATGACAAGGTCCCCACTTAAGATTGGATTAGACACACATTCTAATCCAATTTAAATAAGGACCTTGCCATTCAATCCAGAATACTGTCACTAAATGATCATACATGAACTCAGAGTGCGGAAGCATAAAACATAACATCCATCCAATACAGTATAAATACAATAATACATAATAAGTAAAGTACTGAAAGAGAGTTATAAACCTGTATTATTACAACATTTAATGAGTTTAAAAGAACTGAAAGAAAACTCTCAACCTCACTGAAAATAGAAAACTATGCTACAGATCTTCAAGAACGGGCTCCTCCTCCAATGGCAAACTCTTCATTGGATCTGCTAATCCAACAACCTCAGAACCTACCGTTATCAGTTTCATAATGGTAGGGCCCCAGCCAACAAAAGAAAAACTGGTTAGACAATAAGTCTAAGTACATTTTAGGGCAGAAATTTTATTTAAATTAAGAAGATATCACCATATAAACAGAACTAAGCATAATAGGTGCAGGAAAGCGTACAAAAGAACAATAATAGGTTATAAACCACAGTTTATAACTAAACCAATAGGAAGTAACACATACCTCCTCCAAGCAACTGCAACAAACACAGGTAAGTAATAGACTAAACTAAACCGTAAGAAAAAGTACAACCTAAATATGCTTATGATCAAACAGACTATGCTAAGTGACATACAAAATTTAAACAATGTAAAACTGAAAATACTAACATCCTATGCAAGCATATGAAAACAGAAAGTAAAACTAGTATCCTATAAAAACACATGCAGAAAAGCTGTAAGAAAAACAGTGCTGAAATGCAGAATATGCTAGTAAAATAGTAACTGTAAACTGAAACTACTGTAACTATACAATTCATCTGAACTGAATACGAACTCAGCAATTCTTAGCCTGATGAGCTAAGAAACTCTGAACTGAACATCACTGAAACTCTTAGCCATCAGAGCTAAGACAGATCTGAATGTAAGTGTACTTGAATTAGTATAACCATATCAAAATCCTGACTCTATAGTCAGTAGGGCAAGAGTCTATCCATCCTATCCCATGGACTAGGCATGGCATAGACTATCGGACTGAAACCCCCTACAAGAAGCCGACCCCGAACGAGTTGATCGAAGAGGTATACTAATCAAGCTACACCTTACAAACCACTTGTGAAACAAAACACAATGCTTTTTATGAATGATCAAAATTGACATAAGATATTTACCAAATATCTTAAGTACATAATATATGTTCAAGGTATAAGGCTCAAAATCAAGGAATGCGAAGCATCAAAGTCAAAGTGCAAGAAACTCTATCTAAAAACACAGGTGATATCCTTTATTATCTACTTTATTCATTCTATCTACTCTAAGTTACATAAGTTTCAGAATTATCAATTCTTACACATTCTGTAACTTAGAATCTCGAATCCTACAAGTTGAAGATAATTAGGGCTGGCCAAGTCCTAATTATAGTTAAATCAACAGACGACTATTTGGTTAAAATAAATCATCGACCTAATTTTGTAAATTAAATCATCCCAACCTCATCTTGATTAGCCAAATCAAGATGAAAATATTAAGAATTAGACTCCAGATGATGGGGTCTAATCACTTAATCTAAAGGTATAACTAAGGGTCTAAAGTTTAGAACCCAAATCTCACAGATTAGGTTAAGGCAAATCCTAATGATAAATCAAATTCATTAGGATAGATCTTTATTCTTAGTTCTAAAGTTTAATGATCAAATAATCATTTAATAAACTAAGAAAATCTAAAAATTAGAAAACTCAAGGTTTCACCTAATTGAGTAACCCAATTTACTCAATAGATAAATTCTAACTTAAGATCTATTCCTAATCTTAAGAATTAAGGCTCTTAATTACTAGGAGTATCTCTCAAGACACACATCCTAACTAATGATATAAGACCTAAGGTATGATCTAAGAATAATTAAAGAAGAAGAACCTCGCTTAGGACTTAGGAATTTTCTTTACTGAACAAATTTTGAGATTTTAATCAAAACCTAATTTAGACTTAAATTCAATTAATTTCAGTTCTAAATCATTCTAATTACTGATTTTAATGTTTAGAAATTGAATTTAGGGCTTTAAAAAGGCTAAACCCTAAATTTGGGCAAAATGACCATTTTGCCCCTACTTAAGGGTTCAAAAGATCAACTTTTAATCTAGGGCTTAAATTCTAAAATTTTCTTTTAAAAAGTGTTTCTTACTGTCTAATATAGGATTATACAATAACTAAATCAATTTTGGGTGATTAATAAGCCATATGAGATCAAATTATTGAATTTGACTCATAAGGGCAATTTAGTAATTTGAATAAGTGAAAGTTAAATTTTCTTTTAGATTATTGTTCTTTACTGCCTAAGCTTTCCATAGAACCTAAATTTGCTGAAATCTGATAAGTATTGGCCAAGTTATGGCCAATACAAGATCTAGGGTTTAAGGTTAATTAAGGAAATCTCAATTATGGGTCAAAAATCCTAACTTTGCCAATTAGTATCTAAATTAAGCAAAATCAGTAGCTATGAATTACAAATAGCGCACTGATCATAATGACATGTGGTAGGCTCAATTTGGACCTAATTTGACTAAGTTAAGACCTAATTAGGGTTTAGGGTGATTAGTGAGTGATTAGCAAAATTAATCGCTTAAATATTAATCCAACCTTATAGATTGATTTTAAATAGTTCTAGGAGTCCTCTGAAATTTAAAATTACTCATTTTGGGCTACTAAATTTGCTAATAAACACTAATCAAGGTTTAGAGTGATTAAGGGTGATTAGCAAATCTAACTGTTGGATCTAAAATATTTTTACATATTATTGTTAATTAAGTTCTTCTAATCTAAATGGACCTTTGGATCATCGAATTTGGAGCTCAATTGACCAAGTTATGGTCAATTGAAGCTCTAGGTCTAATTAGGGTTAGGACTTAAATGTGATTAGGCTCAAACTAATCCAAACAGTCAAGTTAACCCTACTAAAATAATCCTTAGGGTTTTCTGATTACTTTAAGACCCATATCCAATATGTTTGGATCATTGGGTACAAAGCTATGAGCTAAAATAAGGTTTGTGATATTTAATTTAATTTAAATTAATTATTGAAAAATCACTTTGCAAAATATTCATCCTACAGCAAAATTTTTGGCATCAATAAATTTCTCATATTTTTCTGATTAATTTAATATATTTAATTGTATAATTTGGATGCATATGTTAGGAGTTATTTAGGTTTAAAGTTTGGATTTAATTGATAAATTATTACTGTTTTATTATAAATAATAAATCTGTTATTAATAATATTTATTATATAATTATATTTTCGTTTATTGATTAACTGTCATTCATAAATATACATAAATTCATTACTAAAATCTGCAGGACACGTGGCGTGAAGGTACTGGGCGGCGACTCTCAGGCGGGCCCCACACCGACAGCCGAGGAGACAGCTCTGCATGTGGGCCCCACTCGTCCATGTGGCTGCTTCTCCTGCAGACAGCGCATGCGCTAGGCCCCACATGCGATCATGACGGGGCACGTGGCAACACAGAAACGAACGACTTGGTCCGGTTCAATCTCATATGAACTGGACAAATTTTGCACAGTACCAAACCGATCCAGGCTGGACCGGTTTACTGTAGATCGCCTCCTTCGAGGGCGGAAACCTAGAACTATGGTTCAATAGATCTCTTAGCACATAACAAATTAGGCACTTTAAATTATCTTAATTAAAAGCTGTAAACATGGCCTATGCATAGAGTATAATAACTCTAGATGATCTCATATTTTACCTCATCCCAAACGCAACCCTAATTTTTTTTTTAAACTAAAATGTGCAAAATCGATGAATCGAGGATTTCAATCAATACACTCATATAAATAAAATGCGAATTAGGAACTTAGGTATAGGAAATTAACAGGGGTGAGGTACCTAATATCAGCGATTGGTGATAGCTGGAAGGAGACGAACAGCTCGAGACTTCTCTGATTTTGATCGATCCAAAGGAAAGAATGGATTATCAAATCAAAGGTATACTGACTTAAATTCAAGTTTAAGAAGACTTTAGGAGCGGCGAGAGGCAGGTGGCGATCGAGGCTGGCTGCGTGCGCGAGCGATCGCCACGCGCACTGTGCGTGGCGAAAACGAGAGAGACGACTTCATCTCTGTTCGATCAAACCTGGATCGAACTGTCCAAAATGCTTGATGCGCATTCAAACGGTGTTAAAGGAAAGTAACGGCGCGATTTAAGAAATTAACTGAGCCGTTAAGGAATATATTAATTAAGTAATATATTAATTATCAATTCTAATTAATATTTAAAATTGGCTTACTAAATGATTCCAAATAAATCCCAATAAATCACCCCTAGCTAATTAAAGGGTGAGGAACACAATGGTGCACTCAGATTTTTGTTTCGATGAGTATTTATTTATTTGATTATTTGGGGTATATAAATAATATTAAAATATTCGACGAAAAATCAACGACTTCCAAATGCCTCCAAAATTTCACTCCTAGCTAATTTGGGTGTTCTGAATGCAATGGCGAAGTCAGATTTTCAATCTGAGGTCTAGATAAAAAGTCAAATTTCCAGGTTTTGGGATTTTCCAGAATTCTTGTTTTGACTTTGCTGACTTCAGATTTGACCTAGGTTTCAGAGATGAGTTTCAAATCACTTAATTAGTAACTTAGAACCTTAATTAAGACTTAGATTAGTCTTAATTGAGCAAAGTAACAACCTGGGTTGTTACATGGTGGGAGCCACACCTCGGGTGAGCAAGGTCTGGCCGATCCAGACCGGCTCACAGGGGGCTTCGAGTCCCAATCGACGCGTCTGACCACGGTGATCGTGTATCGATCAAGTTCTGGCCGAGCCGTGGGCTAGATGTGTCGGATTTTGGAGATTAGGGTTTCCTTAATCAATCCCCTCCTTCGGGACGACGGAGCGGGGACGACGGCACTGTGCGGACCAGGTTGACCCACAACCCGCGCTGTGCGACAGTGCCGGGTCTCCCGGGCCCCGGTCGACCCGTGCGTTTTGATTTTGGGCCGAGCCGTTTTAATTAAATTGAAATTTTGGAATTATTTTCCTTAAGGAAAATAATTCAATTATTCAAATCATAGGATTTTGATTAAATAAAAATACAGCATGTATTATTTAAATAACTTTTAATCCGCTAGTTTAAATCATATGATATCATATATGAAAATGATCAGAAAAATCTCAGGAACCTAAATATAAAATAAAATCTTGCATCTGATGGTTAGATCTTTAATTATTGCTTGATTACAGTGGATCTTGATTAGGGTAAAATAGCAATTTTACTTATCCAAATTACATGTTTAGGATGCCATTAGTTTACTTATGATAATTAGAATACATGTGCTAAGTAGAATATTTTTATGAGTTCTATAATTCTAGGTATGCTCTAATTTTGTTAAATCATGATTTGTAAATTTTAGGGTTTATACTCACTGGATCTTAGCAAACTTAGGCTCTGATTACTTGTATAATTAATTAGAACCTGCATGCCAAATATCATGTAATTTGAATGGTTGGATTTATACTTATGTGCTAATCCTTTTTGATTAGGATTAGGGTTTGATTAGCACTAGGTACCCTCTGTTTTATAAATATTAATTGTTAATCTGACTTATAATAGTAAGTTAAGTATAGTGATTTAATTTAAATAAGCTTATTAAGTATACTTGGATAAATCCAAAGATTTAAAATCTTAAACATCTTAATTAAACTTAAGAAATCTTAAGATTTGGATCAAGCTTTTAAGACTTGATCTAGATCTGATATTGCCACCAATAATATATAATTAACCCACTGATTTGACATTGATCTTTAAATACATATTTTATCTTACTTAAGGCATGAGAATGGATCAAACCCTAATCTACTTAAGTAGAATCTAAATCCTTAAGAACCCTAACTTAATTGATTTTATTTCAAAACTATGAATTGAACATTTTCCAATAATGCATTTGATTTATTATTGACTCTAAACATTTGAATTAGACAAATTAAGGTTAATAATAATCCTATGTGACTTCTTGATCTGAATCAAACCTTAAGATCCCTGATTTTCTCTTAAGTAAGAGGACTGGTATAAGAAGATTAATAAAATCATATTGATTAATCAAGTGATCTAAGTCTTAAGAATATTCCTGATTTAGATCCCATAATCTTAGTTTGAGGGTGATCAGATGACTTAATCATCTGATCTAATTTTCCTAAACCTAATTATGAAACAGAACCCATGAGATTAATATCAACATCTAGAAGGAAGATCTTGAGTATCTCTTCATAAGATCATCTTGAATTATTTAAAAGACCTAAATTCATATATCATGAGGTAGGAAGCCTTGTATGATTCCTTGAGGTAGAAGTATAGAAGATCCCACCACCTTAGAAATTGATCTACTCTCCTAATGGTATTAATCTAGTAAGGTACTAGAATAGATACTTCTCCTTGTGGTAGAATCTATATTAAGTGATCCTTAATCACACTTGATTGGTGAACCCTTGTATAGAACTGGCCTATTAGTTCAGGACTTGTAGTTTTTGGTAAATCCTTATTCTATTAATTAGACTTGATTGAACCATAATTATTGGGTGGTGTAGTATAGTATACCCATATTACTGGTCCCCAGTAATATTCGGGATTGGTTGAGTCACTCTAAGTGAGATTTATCTTTGTTGCTATCCTACGGGCTTAGGTGGATATAACCTCGCTTAGAGTAAATCAAATGATTCTAAGAGTGTATTAAATGGGTACCCATTCCTTAGCTTAATTGAAAGACAAGTTGCCATCGGGCAATGCCTCCTAGCAAAGATCGCTTCAATAGGTATGGCTCAAATAAACTAAGTAATGGGATCCACCTTTCTTAAGACACTAAGTATGATTATAATATTAGTGATTTAATACTTAGCTTGAGATACAAAATCATCATCGAATGGTGCCTCCTAATGAAGATCGCTTTGTTAGGGTGGCTTAATCAAACTAAGTGATAAGAAATCTATTCCTGCAACATATTTAATATGTGTATACAATCACCCCGTCTAGTGTCTTTAATGTAAACAAACAACTTTAACCAACCATCGCTTTAGAGATTAGGAGTCAGAATCCTTTTAGCAGGATTCTGCACAGTGGAGACTTAGAATTCATCATTATTTCTTACTAAACTCTTCATTAATTTCGGGACTTTCACTCAGTCAATATAATGGTATAAGCATAAGCATAAGCATGAGTTGAACTCATTTCTTCTGTTGTGACACATGGTTATCAGTAATATAGTATGAGATAAGTATTGATTCTGCACAGTGGAGACTTAGAATTCATCATTGTTTCTTACTAAACTCTTCATTAATTTCGGGACTTTCACTCAGTCAATATAATGGCATAAGCATAAGCATAAGCATGAGTTGAACTCATTCCTTCTGTTGTAATACATGGTTATCAGTAATACAGTATAAGATACAGAATGTTATATACGCAGACTGGGAAATTTCAGGGTGCATCTGCATCACCATACTGACTTCTTAACCGTTGTGCTTACATTGGACCGTACTACTCATAAACCTTCAGTGATAGTTCTGTGGTATACTGTGGGGTAGCATATTTGTGAGCATTGTTCCAGTGGCATACAGTGCAGCCTTTAGCATCATTTCAGCATAATGTTTACCTTACTTTCAGTTTTATTCGGCGATAGCTTCACATTTCATAACTCTTTTACTATTTTGTTTACTCAGTACTTACAGTTTTCTTCGCTTACATATTTGTGAGCATTGTTTCAATGACATTAAGTATGATAATAATTTACAAAACTACGACACTCACTCTGACATGAACATTAATAACATAAATTGGATGTGTGAGCAATCTTACTTAGAAGAATCGGTGGACAATTATAGTAGCAATGAGATCAATAATTTGCATGAAATTGAACTAACTTTGATTAAGAATGAATTTAATCTAGAAGTTCAAAAGCATCTATGTGAATCAATTGAGGCTAAGTTAGAATTTGTATTGCAACAATTAGCTAACCCTGTCCAAGAAGTTGTTATAATTGAGCAAATAAAGGAACAAGCTAAAGAAGTGTTGATTTGTAAGGAAGAAATTTTAACTCAAATAAATAATGAAAATGTGAAAGAGTTAGATTATCAATTCAATTTAGATCATTTTGAAATACAACAAGAAGTGCCAACATGTAATGAAGAAACTTTAACTTAAATAAATAGTAAAAATGAGAGAGAGGTGGAGTATTAACTTGAATTGGACAATTTAAAAATACAACAAGAGTTTTAAACTAAAAAATTTGACCAAGAGCAATCCTAAATTTATGTCTCATACACACCTCAAGTGCTTTTAATTGAATGCTCAGCAATAGGTGACCCACCATGCAAAAATAACCAAGAAGAACTGATTGAAAATAATAGGAGGACCAATAAACTAAGTGAATCTTATGGTAGTGAAAGTAGGGAAATGATTATCTCTAACATCTCGACCATTAATAAACCCCTTAGCAATATCGATAATATTTGTGTGCAATTTAAATTTATAGAGAATCACCTTAAGAGTAGTCCTGAAAGAACTGAGCTTTACACATTCTTACAAAATGAAATAGAGGTTAATAACAAGAAAAAATATGAAGAGTTTGATAATAAGTATAAAGGAAGAAATGAAATGAATGAAACTACAAATAGAAATAAAATATATTATAAGAATGAGGACACTTATTGGGCTTATAAGAAGAAAAATAGTATAGCTGATATTCATGATGACCAAATTATTAAACTAACTCATACTCATCCTAAGGAGTTAATGAAAATCTGGAAATTTTTTTTGAAGGGATATAAACTCTTTTTGGTCAGGCTGAAGACCTTAAACTAAGCACTGGTTGGGAGGCAACCAAATAAATAATTTTATGTTTTTTGCATGTTTCAGATTTTAAGTAGTGTACTTGTGGGTGTCAATAAAGGAGTAGGAAGAATCTCGAGCATGATTGCAGCAATGACAATTTGTCATTATTTATATCAGGTTGTTTCATTTCTTCCTACTCCTGGTAACGTATATTTATTTTGCTTTAGATTTTATGCTTTTCATTTTTGTTTAAATAAATTTTAGTGAATTACTATTCCTCAATTTTTGTGCTAATAGAATGTTATTAATTAAGCAATTTTTCTAAAAAGTTCAATGGGCTGAATTCAATTGTAATAATTATGTGAAGATTTTCTTTATTCTAATTTCCTTAATAAGAGGTGATCAAGTAAGACATAGTTCTGAGATTTTTCATGCTAAATCATTTTACAGTCATTTTACTATAAATCTCCAATATCAGAAATATATGATGCTCTAAATCTAAGTGTGGGGGTGGGGTCAAGGAACTTAATGTAGAGAAGTGAGAAATGGTGAAACAAGAATGTGCTAGGCTTCTATAGGACTTATTGAATGTAATAAAAATAGATGGGGATGAAGAAAAATATCTCTCTCTTAAACTGAAAGCAAAAGAAAATTCAAGGATAAAGAAAAAGATCTCTCCCAAAGTAAATAATTGAGAAAAATAGGATGAAGAAAAATATCTCTACTGAAAAGAAATATTCATTATGATTTAGAAGAAGAAGCACAAATGACACGAGATTCTTACACACAGAATCTAACTTTTCTGAGTAAGCAATCATAAAAACCCCCCTAGAAATTATGAGTTGAGTATCATACATTTAAAAATTAGAAACTCAAATGGTTAAAAGAAAAGAAACATTAGTATAAGACTTGTTAGAATTTGAATTCTTCTAATCACCCTTGTCAAGAAATACATGAAATGTCAAAAACACTTCACACATATTCAATTTAATTTTGCAATATATAAAATCAGAAAATTTTATTTTTGAGCGTACTCGAGGACAAGCAAGAATTTAAGTGTGGGGTGATAACTCCAAGATTTATAGTAAAATAAGTTAATAAAAATAAACACTTTTCAATTTAAAAGTATATATTTTGATGTGCTTTCACTGTGTTTCAGGATAAAAGATGAGCAAATTAAAATTTGATTTAAATATGAAATTCTGAGAGAAAACTATCGTGGCGCGCCACGGCACGCCCTAGCGGCATGAGAGTAGCTTGCAAATCCTGGAGCAATTCTGCAATTATGGAAGGAACCCACCGCAGCGCGCCAAGGCAGCATTTGTGGAACTTATGCAGAGGAAATAAAATTTTAATGAGCCGCCACAGCGTGCTATAGCAGACCAAAATCGAAAATCGATCGCTACAGCGCGTCACAATGGAATGAATATCAAATTTAGATTTATTTGATCCGCCATAGCGCGCCACAGCGGGGGGCTGATTCGAAACTGAGATGCCACAGTGCACTGCAGCGCGCTGTAGCGCACCATAGTGCCCGACACAATTTTTGCTAAAAACAAACATTCAAGGTAGCATAGGGAAGACCAAAGATTTGAATTCTTCCCCTTCCCACAACTGAAATTAACATCAAATTAATTTAAACATCTCATTCTCAAGAAATAATTCATAAAGAAATAAATTAAAATTATGAAGAAGATGGAGTGGTGGATGCAATAAAAATTGAGGAATCTTTATTATAAAAATTATTATAAAAAACACATTTAAGCCATCATGAGAAATAACAATATGCTAATTTAATTATTTTACACAATAAAACATAAATGCAAATAGCCTAAATTCATTCATTACCAAGGAAATAAATGAATAATTATTTAACAAAAGCACAAATTTCTAAATAAGATTTATTTGCTGAATTAAATTTTAAACAGGTGAAGGGAAGTCTATAAAATGGAGACTTGAAGATTGAGAGAGGGTTCCAAATTCTGACATTCAAGTGCCCATAAGGAAAAGCTACAGGAGAAGGAGAAAGGAAAACTTTCCAAGATGAAAAAGATTTACCAATAATAGTAAGAAAAAGGAGACAACAAAGGAAAAAGGGCAGAGCAATCAAGAGGAAGTGCAGGATGAATCTAAGAGAACCCCAGAAAACTTCTAAGTGATTCCTAGTATATCTTTCTAACCTTCTCTGATTTCTTTCTGCTGTGAACTGATGTCAAAGTTCACTTTCCTTTGTATATGTGCTTGTGCTTATTTAGTAATGGAAGGCTAAAATCCCTTTGGAGAGGGTTGATATGTAATTGTATGAAATTGCGATGGGTATGGTGGTGTTGTAATGAATTTGTTTGAATGAAAAGATATTCTTATTATTTATTATTAATGCTTGGATGGAATAAAGTCTAAATTATTTTTTATAAAAAAAAATTTAAATAAACATTAATTTATTTAAAGAACTTGTGTTCCAAGCTTATCAATTGGGTAAGAGCAAAGAAGGCATTGCAAGTAGAGCTGAGAATAATGTGATAAATTCTCAAGCTCACTTGCACTTTTTCTTAAAAGCTCTACCAAGAGATTTGATGCTTGTTAACTAAGTTTTCCATTAAATTTGCTCTGCTGCTCAATAAAGTAGAAGGGATGAGAGGGCATTGGAAAGCTCAATGGATGATGTGACATAATCCATAGACCCAACACATCCTCCCATCTAGTTAAACCACGTGTGAAGCGGATGATGCATGGTTAATGGAAATATTGTTTGGAAGATCAAGATGAACAAAAGATATCATTTAGTAACATAGACGTAAGAAATCAAGTCTAATTAATAAATCATAATCTCATGAAAGTTTATGTGCTAAGGAAGAACCCAAATAAGAATTCTCTTTGTGCACTAAATTTGAACATATGGTAATAGGAGGGTAACTCTGACTCCAAAAATGTTCACTTGATTAAATTAAGCATAAAGATTTAAAGTATACATTCAACAATGAAGTTATATCACTAAGCCCTTGCAACTATTACAATCAAAACTCAACTCTCTCCTTTTAATCAAATCGTATCTTAGCTTAAGGTAATTTGTAATGCTAATTTTGGAATAAAAAATCAATACCAAAATCAACATCTAAACATTATTAAAAGAATATATAACTTGGTATGAGAACCACCATTCCCAGAGGATGATAAATCTCAAAATTAAAACTTTTACTTATTATTTCAGACCACGTACACTTACGTGCAAACACAGATGTGTATTTCCAGTCTGTCAATGATCCTGAGGCATGTGAACACTCGAATGCCGGGACAATTTCTGCTGAGCCGGCATCAAGCTATCACAGTAACAACTTTGGGTTATTACAATACCCGATGAGGCATGGAGTGGGAAAGGGGTGAAATTAAATCACTTAAGGATATTTGGCTGCTCATCTTATGTATACCTTGATACATGTTCTAGAAGCAATCATAATTCAGAAGCAATCAAGTGCACTTTTATAGGTTACGAGGCTAAGGAATTTAGATACATATTCAGGAATTATCAGAATAAAAAAAACCATCAGAAGTAGGGACGTCACTGTGATGACCTCTTATCCATTGCTGGGTTAATACAATTAATAAAGTGCTGATAAATAAGTAGTTGATCATTAAGTATGATATATATGCAATTCACTAAGTATATAAACATATAAATATAAATACAATAGAGAGCAGAAGTAAGAAAATGATAATCCATACATTATATACATTCTGAAAATAAAAGATGTGCATCTCAAAGTAAAAATATAAAAGTAAATACATCTAAAACTATTACAAACTAAATTCTAAGATACTAAAATAAATGACTCTCTCTCTCTCTCACTAAAAGTAGTAAAAGAAAATTAAGCAATAGTGGGAACATCCTCGTGCACTGCTTCTCAGCAACTAGCTCATCACAATGCTATTGTCAAAGGAGTTTGACGTGAAAGACTTGGAGCCGTCAAAGCAGATACTCGGGATGAGGATCAGTAGAGAGAGAAGTGCAAGACTAATGGAGCTATCTTTAGTAGAATATGTTGATAAGGTGCTAAGAATATTCAACATGAATGAGTCGAAGCCAGTTTATACCCTACTTACAAGTCACTTTAATCTATCAATGGATCAGATGCCTAATACTAAAATTGAGAAGAAATAAATAGAAAGAGTTATTTATGCTTCAGCAGTTAGAAGCTTGATGTGTGCCATGATTTGTATGAGATGAGATATAGCACATGCAGTGGTAATGGCCAGTAGATTCATGAGTAACACGGGGAAGCACCATTGGGAGGCTACCAAGTGGATACTGTTGTGAGATGACCATGACCACCGTAGCAGAAATGATTTTATGCTCAAGAATCGAGGTTATATTGACGGTTACCAAGTAATCGAAAAAAGGATAAAAACAACAAAAATAAATCACAATACATACACATGCATCAAAATAATAATGATTTTACATGAAAACTCAAAGATGGGAAAAATCACAGAGCCATACCACACATAAATTCCACTATGAATCAAAAGAATTATAGAGTTACAAAGAGTTTCATCTTCAAAATAGCAAGAAATATCTACCGCTTACACAATCTCCCAATTGATTTCTTCTCTAACAGGGAACACTAGCTCTTACTCTAAAATGAAAAAGGAGAGCAGCAGCCAGCCACCACCCTTAGGGTTTTCTCCAATAGTAGCCAAAACACTTAGCTTGTCCTTGCTAATATTAGAAACTCCTCCATAATGTTGTTTCCTTAAGTACCGAGCTAACATTCATACCCCAAATGATCTAAAATACCCCCCAAATGCTTTGGGTGATGCCTGAATTAAAGTAGATATTGGCCAAGCGCTACAGTGCGCAGTAGCGCCCGAACCTTGGGTAGGCAAAAGTCATGGCGTGCTATAGTGCCCAAATCTCGGGTAACTGGCGCCATGGCGCACTACAACGCTTCAGTTTCGGGCAGATTGGTGCTAGGGTGCGCTACAGCACTTCAGTCTTGGATATTGGGTTACGACGTGCTATGGCCCCCTGGTCTTAGAAAAAATAGCATCAGGGCATGCTATAACACATTTCTCTAGGGTGTTGGGTACCATGGCACGCTACGACGCGTTTGTGGCGTCTTGTTGGAGCTGAGCTTTCCAAACTTTGTTCCGTATCGCCTCAGAACCTCTTGGAAGTTCATTGGAGCTCCATTAGCACCTCCATAATGATTTGTTTGGTCTCCACATCCCAATATTGAGAAGTATCATTGAGTGGTTATCAAGTGGATACTCAAATATCGGAGTATATTAGACGAAACACTTTGCTTTGGGAAATTCAACATAAAGCTACATGAAAATGTATCTTTTGATTTAGTTGGAGATATTGATAGTAAGAGGAGCACTACATGATATGTGTTTATATTAGGCAGTGATGCAGTGAGCTGGATCTTCAGGTTACATAAGATAGCCACTCTATCTACTACTAAGACGGAGCATGTCGCCATCATTGAGGTAATTAAGGAGATGGTCTAATTGAAGAGCTTTCTGGTTGGTTACAAATACCGTAATAATGGAGAAACTGAAGCTACATGCTGCTTTAGTTGGTTTTGGTATGTGATAAGAGGGTGGGGTGAGCCACCACATCCTTTCACAAAGTTGGAAGCAAGGTTGAAGATAGGTTGATCGCAATTAATCTCAAAGTGGTGTGAGATTGTTAAGATGTGGGGCCAATTGGATCATCAAGGGGAGAGCAAAAGGTGGTTCGTCAGATTTTAGGACGAATCTATAGAAGCCAAGAGCAGGTTTGGCGCTTAGGTGTGCTCAGACGCTTAGAAGCGCCTAGCAGATAAAAGGTCTAGTGCTCAGGTGCGCTCAGGCCCCCCCTGAAGCAGCAATGCATGCTCTCAGATGTGCTCATGTGTCCTCAAAATCCCAGCCAGTGTGAGACGTGCCCAAGATTGTTTATGGTATTTGAGGGTTGATTTGGGATCTCATATAAATTCTAACATGCTGATTATGGTTAGTGAATGTGCTATTTTTCTGTGTGAGCTCTTGGAGGCTCAAAAACCCTAGAGTGAGAGCATAAATTTCTGAAGGAGAAGAAGTCGATCAGGAAGCTTTAGAAGCGGTAGATTCTTCTTGTTCTTGTGATAATAATGCTATCTATAACTCTACAATTTTGTTCCCCTTTCATAGTGAAATTTTTTTGGTGGTGTGACTTAGTGATTTTTTCATTATTAAGCTTTTCATGTAAATTTCTATTTTTGGATGTGGCTTATGTTGTAATTATTTTTTGTGATTTTGTTTATTTTCTTGCTTATGTTGGTTGATATTTTGTGATATTGCTTCGGTGACATTAACTCAAACTCGCTGTATAAGCCTTAACACCCACAACAATCTCACAAATATGGGTGAATAAGGCTCAAGAAATTCTAGCTCCTACTTGCATCACCACCCCTAATGGATCAACTTGTTATACATAAATAAAATACGCTAAAGAAAAATTAAAAAGAACAAAATTTAAACTAAAATAATATAAACTCAACCATACATTCATACAAACACGCACAGACGCTCATAAACATACAAAGTATAATGCAAAATAATTAGTTAGAAGCAAGTGCCAAAGTGTGTACGACAAATTAACTAAAATGTAACACACGATAATAAAAGATAAAAGCAGAATAGACTTTAGAATTGAACTGAACAAAATCAAAAGCATTATTCATTCTATTATTTATCTAAACATGCAACAATCAAACTCTCATAATGCAGATCCGATATTAGATTCATAATCTAACCTGATAAAACATGAGACTAAGTTTTCATCACAATTAGCAACACTTGATGATTTTTACGAGTGTTGCACACTCTAAAAAATATGAATGTTTATGTTAGATCATTACCTCCTCTATGATCGTCTATGCTATGTTGAATAAACACCTAAAATAATTACAAAATTATAATAAAAAAATAAAAAATATGCTGCTATCTCATATTAACTGAAATTTTTTTACTTAACCGGCCTTTTAAATACAAAAGCATTCAGAGCGGTTGAAGAGAGCGGCGACCCCAAATGATTTCCATTTTACAGGCGGGTGCTGTGGCAAAACGATTCCTCCTCCGTCTTAGTAACATTCTTTTCCCAACCGGCTTTAACAATTGCATTATTATCATTTTCAATTGCTCACGCATTATATCCAAGCCCTAATGGTCAATTTCTCCTCTTCCTCCTTGTCCACATTCGAATCTTGAAGAATGCTTTCTGTTAGATGGCGATTAAGTTGCTGTCCGGATCAAATTGATCGGCATATTCCGCTTCAATTTCGAATGTGTTTTTTATTTTCACCCGTTTAGATGGACTTCAAGGAGGAGAAGGCTTTCTGTTTAGTTTCTATTTATCTCAAAAGAATGCTTTATCTTTCTTCAGATTCTTGCTTGAGCCGTGACAATGTCAAAAGCGATGCGTATCGGCTATTCATAACCAGCCTATTCAATAGGAGCCTCTCGCAACAGCTTCAAGCGAAGGAAGAGAAGCCAGTAGAGACTGCTAATTCGCTCAAAGATCCTATGCAGCCCATTAGTTTGGACAAGTCCGGGCATTATGAGTTGGAGCCTGCCAGAGACAACTCTGACGATGATGATTTGAGTGGGCAAAAGTGGAAGATCGAGCTCGCTTGGCTTTCGAAGGCTCTGGAACCAGCGTTGAAGCTTTGTAAGCGGGCATCCATTGCAGGTTACTGTTACTCGATTCTTTATTTTGGATATGTTGTTGTTTTATTGCATTACATTGTCAACTTTCCATACGAGTTACATTTTATTCTGCTACTATACCGTCACAGTTGTTCATATAGAATACTATCGTTTTAAGTAGCTTATTGCCAGTGATTGGATAACAATTTCTTCAATTGTGCGTATTTGCATAGTTTGTTATTGTGGTTGATTATGTTTGGATAAGACATAAACTAACTAAAGTTTTGGAACATAATTGTTCTTAAGAATGCAATTTAATGACCCATATCTTACTATGCAAAAATATGATCGCTTTAATTCTGCGAGTCACATATCGAGCTAGTTTTGTGTCTTTGTCTTATGCCATGATGCCACCCTTCAATTTATTATGTGGATTTCTCATGAGAACTTCACATTCAAGTGTGTTTATCGTAGTGCACTTTTTGGACTAGTGATTTGATGGGAGGCATTATATAATGACATTCATGACGTGTTGTCTGGTATAGGATGTGATACAGAACAATTAAGATGATTTTATAGTGAGCTGATACCAAACATGCAGTATCAAGAAATGCCATAATAGATGGGTTTAATCATTCTTAAAAATAATTATCGATTGTAATTTCCTACCCAAATTTAAATTCAAAAATTGAATTTGACATTAAAATGTTTGAGGAAAATATTTTTTGAACTTAGATTTTTGTTGCCATAATATTAAATTGCTCTGCGCAATTTATCTTGAGATGGCCTTCTTCATGATGGTTCCAGCACTTAGCTCGACTCATCAAATTCCCTCCTTTGAAGCTGCTCCAATTCAACTTCGAGTCCCTCTCCCAATTATTTCCTCTATTTTCAACATTCAAAGAGCTAGATGTTGGCACTCGCCACAAGATTTTCTCCTCGCCTTCTCATTCAAGATTATCTCGACCACATCTTCAAACCTTAAAGTTGCATCTCCTGTTGAGTTGCTCACCGCGGTTTCCAAGCATCCCAGCTCTCCAACAAGAAAGACAACAACGATAGTGCTAGAACTTTGTTATCAAACCTGACGTTCACCAAGCTGGATTGACTCATGATGGTGTTAAAGCTATTTACATGCACTGAGCCACAACCCGCCATCCTCATTGAATAATCTCTTCATCAGGAATACTTTATTTGGTGTCGAGAGCTTTTAATACATCCTTGTCAAAGCAGCCTTAGCATTTCTTTGGTACAACAAATCTTTCCTCTGCATCTTTTTACAACACAAAGTTTATTCCATTGAACTTCTGCATGCTAAACCTTGTCTCCTCCACCATCACCCACTTAAACAAAGCTTGATCCTCTTTGGTACCAATCATTAGGAACTTGAGCACCCTTTTACATCCGTCAGCGTGGAGGTGAAGGACTTGCAACAAAAACATCGAATGGGTCCCAGCTTTATCACTTTTGGAGCAAAACAACAAGCATAAGATGTGTAAAAAAATATAAAAATAGGCACAAAAATCAGCCACCGCAAACACAAATATCGTTGTGCAAGAAATCCCAAGACTGACCACGAAACCATACCATGAAGAACTTCACTATGAATAAGAAAATTACAAGAGAGATCTCACTCTTTTTATGCCTTGAAGCTCTCACACAGCTACCTTTAACTTCTCAGGCCTCCACAACCGCCACAACATTCATATGCCACTCAAAACTCTAAACGCACAAGGGTATTTATAGCCAATATACCCCACTCCCAAAAGTGCCATAAAATCATATTTGTAATCCTTATTTAATGCATGGGCATGTTCCTATAGCTTTTTATGCTCCACCTAGTGCCTGGAAGCGCCCAAATACCAATCTCTCTGTTCTGACAATTGAAACAAGTGCCTAGGCGCACCTTGGCACCCTACACTTTGTCTAAATGACCCTAACAGAAGCTTAGGCGCGCCCAGGCCTCGGCCCTCAGTTCCCTGACCGAGATGAGAGCTTGGGCATCTATTGTGCACCTAAGCATGCCCACACACCCATCAAAAAATAGCTCAGCTTTCGAAGTTTGTTCTAGTCCCATTTCATATTCATTTTACCTCTAGTTGATCTATGCTTACCCAAAGCCACTCCAAAGAATCTAAATGATTTGTAATTTGTCCCAAATCACTCCAAAACTCACTTAATGCTCCGCCATCAATCCGGTTACCTCTTGCATTGACATGTCATCCTTTGTGTCTAGGAGCTCACTTCCTTGTGTAGTATTTGATGCTCCACCAACCCAACAAAAATAAGCTTCTATTTTCATTTATAACCATGTCAAATAAATATTTATTCTGGTTTGTAAAATCATATCAATAGCTCTCTACTTGATTTTTTTAGTTGTCAACAATCATATGATTTCTTGTAGCACTGTCCATATGATGATAGTTGAAAATTTTGATTTTTGGATATGCAATTTCTATCGAAAATTTGATTTCAAATTTAAATTTAAATTTTGGATAAAATATAAATATTTTAAATTTTATGGCAAGTATAATAATAAGACTTGCCAAAATTATTTTCTACCAAAAATTAAATTTTAAATTTAATTTTTAAAATTAAATTTTAAATTTGACTTTTTAAAATTAAATTTAGATAAAAATTTATAGAAAGCTTGAGGCATAGTCTGGGAGAAAGGTGGTGCAATTAGTATAGCTGCAACTGACTCAAAAATGCTCTGATTGTGTCCTTAGACGAGATGACATCTTGGGTGGTGATTTGGGAGCGTTGTCGCGATTTCTAGCAAGGCAGCGTTCAAAAACTACATTATGTGAGAGCTAGGGCGCATCATGCAATATCATGGGTAAGGAGATGTGGACGTTAGACTGCCGAATGGAGTGATGCGGCAGTTGAAGGACGTTGGGCATGTTCCAAGCTTGAAGAGGAACCTGATCTCTATTGGCTAGCTAGCATGGGCTGGATACCCAACAAAAATAAGCTTCTATTTTCATTTATAACTATGTCAAATAAATATTTATTCTGGTTTGTAAAATCATATCAATAGCTCTCTACTTGATTTTTTTAGTTGTCAACAATCATATGATTTCTTGTAGCACTGTCCATATGATGATAGTTGAAAATTTTGATTTTTGGATTTGCAATTTCTATCGAAAATTTGATTTCAAATTTAAATTTAAATTTTGGACAAAATATAAATATTTTAAATTTTATGGCAAGTATAATAATAAGACTTGCCAAAATTATTTTCTACCAAAAATTAAATTTTAAATTTGACTTTTTAAAATTAAATTTAGATAAAAATTTACAGAAAATCTTGAGGCATAGTCTGGGAGAAAGGTGGTGCAATTAGTATAGCTGCAACTGATCTCAAAAATGCTCTAATTGTGTCCTTAGACGAGATGACATCTTGGGTGGTGATTTGGGAGCGTTGTGGCGATTTCTAGCAAGGCAGCGTTCAAAAACTACATTATGTGAGAGCTAGGGCGCATCATGCAATATCATGGGTAAGGAGATGTGGACGTTAGACTGCCGAATGGAGTGATGCGGCAGTTGAAGGACGTTTGGCATGTTCCAAGCTTGAAGAGGAACCTGATCTCTATTGGCTAGCTAGCATGGGCTGGATACACAACCAAGTTCACAAAGAACTCATAGAAGAAGGTGTCCAAGATTGCACTAGTGGTTGCACTTGGGAGAAAAATTGGGTCACTATATGTGTCTGGTTTGGCTTTAACAACGAAACACCAATTAGAAGGGCATAGTGGAAGAGGGTCAAAATATCCTCTCTTGAAAAATGATGTGAATAGGTGAAAAGGAAATTCAAGCTCGCTCTTGACAAGGAGTCCAACAGTCGAAGAGAGATTGAAGAGGAGGCTCAGATGAGGTGGGTCTAGTTTTAGGCACCAAAGGTTGAGCCCAAGAAGTCTTCTTGGTTGGCGAGTACCAATGTTAGTGGGAGTGGGCTAAGCGTGGCAAGGCGCAACTACCAATGCCAAATCTAGTAGGGGACTTGGAGGAACTATTTATTGGAGGAAGATTACTCTTAAAAGATGGTGGGAGAAACAGAGACTCATCGGCACTAGGAGTCACACGGCGTGATGTGCACAAGACGTTTGGGAAGAGTAGGGGATAGACTACTAAGAGCTATTTGCTCCGATAGGACTTGGGATGTGATGGAGGCAGTGTCAAGTCACATTATGCCTCCAAAGGACTATAAAGAAACTATTTTTCAAGAAGAAGAGAAGAAGATGAAAAAGAAGGCCTGCACTCAGTCTCAAAGTGATTGGGTTAGTGGAGACTAGAGTGCAACCCAAGAAGGTGAGCCCAGAGGGGGCACATTTAAATGCACATGATGATGCATTAGTACAAGTGGTGCCCAGGATGATGGCGGAGCTTCAAGTGAGTTTTGAAGCTATTTTGGCAAGTTATAGATCATTTGGGATGCCTTGGAGTGACTTTGGGTAAGTTATAGATCAATTGAAGGCGAAATAGATGCGAAATGAGACTAGAACGAGGTACAGAAGCTGAGTTGCTTTGGTTGGGCACCCTCAGGCGCCCAGACGAGCGCCCCCAGGCGAGCGCTCCCAAGCGCCCTGGTGAGCGCCCAACAATGCCCAAGTGCCCGTCTTGGCTAGAGAACCGAGGGCTAGGTGCAGGGTCAGCTAGATAGAGCACATGGCGCCTAAGTGCCAGACGGAGTGTGAAATGCTCTAGGAACACATTAGACATTAAATAAGCCTAAACACTGATTTTAGGGCACTTTTGGGGGCTGGTGTGTGTTGGGCTATAAATATTATTGTATGCTTAGGGTTTGAATGGCATATGATTGTTATGGTAGTTATGGAGGCCTGATGAGTTAACTATTGATGTGTGAGGGTTGTGAGGATCTCAAGATAAGGAGAAAGTTGTAAGCGCTCCAAAGCATAAAGAGGCTTAAGATCTCTCTTGCAATCTTCTTCTTAGTCATAGTGAAGTTATTCATGGTGCTTTTCCTTGAAATATCTTTGTGTTTGCCGTGTGTGATTTATATGCTAATTATTTCTATGTTCTATGCATTTTGTGTTTGTTGTTTTGCTCCAAAGGTGACAAATCCAGAATCTGCTCGGTGTTTCCGCTGTTAGTTCCTCATCGCTGCACCGATGATGAGGTAAAAGGGTGTTCAAATCTCTAACAATTTTTAGTTTTGATTAATATGTGCTACAAATTACTTCTCATGAAACATTCCTAATAAAACAATTCACCTTGACAACAATTATTAGCTAAAAAATTTCACACTTAAAAAAGTAAATGAAAACATTTATAAATTGTCATCACCATCCATAGAATGAATAGATAAATAATTAAGACAGCAGCACTACACTCAAAAACTTTAATATTAGAATACAAGAACTTACATACTTTTTGCACACAAAGCTTATGATAATAACATGTATACCAAAGCCTTCACCAAACCTCTCAAAGATTTGTCACCTTTAGCACGTGTACTTTTTCGTGATAGCTCCTCCATCATCATCGTCATCACCTTGCTTACCCCTACACCAAAACAAAAACTCAAGATAACTCTGCCACTATCATCATTTTCATCCATTCTTATGATAATACTAATAGATCCACTATTACTATCATCTCCTAAATGTACTCTGAAATGTGTGGCCTAGATTTAGGCTCTTTGTCAATAACAAGTGTGCCACATAGATCCAAGTTTGTCGCGAATCAAAGCTTGTTGCGGATTTAGCCAAGGTTGCCCACTCCACACTACCATTTCATTTTGTGTTCGAGGCTACTATCCATTGCTATCAATAATCATACGAGGGTAGGATGGCTAAATGGGATCTAGCTTGATAGAGGGTGTCCAAGCTTCTCCCATTTGTTATAACAATTGCCCCTGATTTCATGTTGGGTGGCAATCAAGTTCTTCTTATTCTTGGGGTGTATGGGAAGTGGAACGGTCAATCGATCAGTGCCAACAAGTCTCAAGTTTTATTTTGTAAGAGTGCTCCCTCTTACAAGCAAAGAAGAATTGCAGCTCTTCTTGGTTACAACATTGAGGTGCGATATTGAAAATCACTGTCACGGGCAAGCAACAACACAAAGAAGACTATCATCATATTGTGGAGAAAATCATGGCTCAAGTTTGTGCTTGGGAGAAATAAGAATCTGTCTCTTGAGTGGAGGAGATTGTGTCTAATTAAATCAGTTCGTTTCACTATTTCAGTTGTTGCTTTGATGTTGTCCTCTATTATCGATTCATACCTCCTTGAGAATGGAAAGATTACGAGAGCATTCCTTTGGGAGGGTACAAGTAATAAGGGGCTACTATACACCAAATGGGAGGATTTATGTACCCCATTACCAGTTGGCGGGCTAGGTATTCATAGTCTTAGGATTTGGGGCATGTACTAGTGGCTTGCCACATTTAACATCTAAACCAAGAGGACCTGCTTTGGATTAGGGCAATGAGCACACATATTGGCCTAAGGGGGAAGAAGCTTTGTGACCAAATGAAGCCATTCAATAGATGTAATATTCCTTTGTAAATGCTAGAAAGGGGCACATCGGAATGGTTGAGCCATCTATGCTTTGCATGATGACTGAACTAGGTTCGGTGTCTTCAGGGAGATCTTGGTGAGCTAAATCATGCACGACTTTGTATGTTCTTACAACAGGATCGGAGTTGGGGTCGTGACATGCTAAGAGAGTTCTTTGGCTAGTTCTTCACATATTACATTTGCAATAACATCCAAACATGGGTTGATGATTGTGATGAGTTGCTATGGAGTAATTCAACTTCATTCTTGAGTTCATCAAATTACTTGATTTGCAATTTAATGCAGTTTGATTATGCAGCTTGGACCACCACATGTAGCTTTTTCATTTTGTGGTTTATTAAAAATGCAACCCCTACTAATGAGCTGTTGTATATTGGAGGCCTTGCTATTTTGACAATCTATGCATGTTGTAATGAATTTGAAAGTAGAGAGCATGTTATCTTAAGCTATACTTATACGTTGGACATTTGCGAGGTTTTTATGAATTGGAGCATTGTGATCCCAACCATCCATTATTGGGACAATTTCTTGAGCTTTTCTTTAGTGGATATCAAAGGTTGAGGCAATGTTCTAGGAGTCTGATTCTACAGTTATATGGTGGTTATCGAAGGTTGAGGCAACGTTTTGGGAGTTTGATCTTTAATCATGAGTTTGATCTTTAAATATATTCTCTAATAGGCTTGGAGGAGTCAGTTGGCAAATAGGCATGGGAAGTCTTTTCCCACCCTGATGAGATTTTCAAGTTCCATCCCAGTGGTAGTCGTCATTGTTGATTTGATCACAGAAGTGGGCCCTTGATGCACCACAACCTTTTTCGGCCCCTCTACTTCTAGATGTCTTGGGCGCTCCTGACCTAAGTGGCTCAAAACCAACATTGTTGGTTCTTTTCTTTACGAGGAGCAAGCTGATTATGCTGACATTGCGCCTGTGAAGGTTGTGGTGAGTTGATTGCAGCTTGCAGTTGCCACACAAGATGGAGATACTTGTTGCCTTTTTGATTGAAAAAGCATTAAAAAGTGGACGAGTGAGATGGAGAGCCTTATCATAGAGAGTGAATGGGTCCATCACATGGATTTTGAAGCATCGAGAGAGACCAAGGAGGAAGAAAGGTACAATGCTACATCTCGATTCTTTCTTTTTTGCTCATGTATAATAATATTTTATGTACACATAAAACTCATGATTGTATTTGTGTCATAGACTATTGTGCTTTGTGTTATTAAAAGATGCAATAAACACAACGAATTTTCGATGGTGTTACTGAAACAAAATTCGCAAAATATAAGCCAACATAAGCAAGATATAAACCACAACACAAAATAATCACAGCACAAATTATAAAATCATCTAAAGATAAAGATTTACATGAAAAATCCAAGACTGAAAAAAGTTATAGAGCCACACTACCAAAGAAAATTTACTATGAAGGATAATAAGATTTCAGAGTTACAGAGAGTATCACCATCTATTGCTTTTGAAGCCTCCTGTTCAATTTCTTCACCTCCTGAAAATTTTGCTCTCACTCTAGGGTAGAAGAAAACAAGCTGCGACCACAACCTCTAATAGATTTAGGGTTCACTTTGGAAACATCCCTAACATGTTTCCTTAAATATTTACTCCCCAAATAGACACTAAAAGACCCAAAATACCCTTAAAGTTACTTAGGGCAACACCAAAATTCGTGACAGGGTTTCTGCGGGTGCCAAAGCACTTCCGGGCGCCCCAGGCTTGGTCTAGCCTGCTCCACGGGCGCCGGGGCTCTTTTGCCTCTATCTGGCAGGTGCCTAGGCGCCTGGGCATCGGTTTCTAGGAGCTGTAGTGAGCCTGGGCACCTGGCCCTCAGGTCCAGGGACTGTAGGGTGCGTTGGGGCTTGTCAGAGCTCCCAAATTACTTTTGACTGTTCCGGAACACCCCAGAACTTCTCAAAAACCCACCAGAACGTCTTTGGCACCTCCATAGATGATCAAAATGATCTCCACATCCTAACAATCTTCCACTTGGAGACCTATTGGGATCATTCCACTTAATCCTTGGATCTTCTTTAGCTTTGCTTCCATCCTTGCGAAAGGACATGGTGGCTCACCCTGCCCTCTTATCACGTACTGAGGCCAACTAAAGTAGCGCATAGCTTCAGTTTCTCAATTGTTATAGTTTTTGTAAGCATGTTAGCTGGATTCTTCTATGTGTGAATCTTCTCCAATGCCAATTAACTATCTTCCAACAGTGTTCGGATGAAATGATACATCAATTGAATATGCATTGTTTTGACACAGAATGCTGTGTTCTTAGCTAATGGATGACACTCATACTATCTTCTCCGGCGCGTAGCTTCTCCATTACCGTTCACGCACGCAATTTTACATTCTCTTTCTCCTTGCCCAACTCTGCTAGAAAGCTCTTCAACTAGATCATCTTCTTACTCGCCTCAACGATGGAGACATACTTCGTCTCAGTAGTAGATAAGGCTACTATAATTTGTAGCTTGGAGATCCAGCTCACACAATACTGCCCAATATAACACATATCTTGTAGTGCTCTTTCTGCTATCAATATCTTCAGCTAAATCAGAGTCTACATATCTATGTAGTTCTATATTGGATTTTCCAAAGCAGAGTGCTTTGTGCACTATACCCCTCAGACATCCGAGTATTCACTTGACAACCTCCTAATGGTGCTTCCCTAGGTTTCTCATGAATATGTTGATTACTTCCACAGAATTTGCTATATTCGATCTCGTGCAGATCATAACATACATCAAACTTCCAACTAGTAAAGCATAAGGCATCTAATCCTTTGACAGATTGAAGTGACTTGCAAGGGAGGTGCAAACTGGCTTTGCCTCATTCATGTTAAATTTTTTTAGCATATTGTCAACATATTCTGCTTGAGATAGCTTAAGTATTCTGCACTTCTCTCCCCGTCTATCCTCATCCCGAGTATTTGCTTTGCCGGCCCCAAATTTTTTCATGTCAAACTCCTTTGATAATTGCTTCTTCAATCTCCTGGTTTCCTCCATATCAGATCCATAATTAGCATGTCATCTACATACAGTAGTTGAATATTATAGGAGGTATCAAATTTCTTTATATAACAACAATGATCCACCTGACATATCATGTACCCAGTGTTTGACATAAATTTGTCAAATCTTTTGTACCAATGCCTTGGTGCTTGCTTCTAGCTGTATAGAATTTTCTTGAGCTTGCAGACAAGCTCTTCTTTTCCTTTGGTCACAAATCCCTGCGGTTGCACTATGTATAATTCCTCATCCAGATCACCATGTAGAAAGGCAGTGTCTGATAGTAGTCATCTGCTCTAGATGCAAATTTTCCATTGCCACAATATTCAACACTACTTTGATAGTAGTCATATTCACTACTGGAGCAAAGATCTCACTGTAGTCCACCCCGTGCCTTTGCTGGAATCCCTTTACTACAAGTCTTGCCTTGTAACGCTTGCTTCCATTAGGTTCTTTCTTTAACCTGTAAACCCACTTGTTGTGAGGAGCTTTTTTCTTTGTTGGGAGAGCAGCTCCCACGTCTCATTTGACACGAGTGATTTCATCTCATTATCCATGGCTAGCTCCCACTTGCTTGAGTCACGCACTTGCAGTGCCTCTTCATAACACTCTGGTTCACCACAATCTGTTAGCAATATATAAAATAATGAAGGAAAATACCTCGCTGATGGTCTAATGATTCTAGTAGATCTTCTCTATTCAGTAGCAGGTGTTTGAGGAACTATCTACCCTCTGTAATCATGAGCATCTTATTGTACCTGCTCATTGTTGTCTTCCACTTCAAAATACTTTGATGCATCATCTGAAGCTCCTTTCGTATTTTTCTGGACTCCATTCTGGTCTTTGTATATCTCATTCTCATTAAATGTTATGTTCTTGTCCCTGATGATTTTTTGATTCTAATAATCTCAAAATTTGTATCCAAATTATTCGGCTCCATAAACTATAAAGGTGCACTTGATTGGTATTGAATCAAACTTACTCCTGGAACTTGCATCAAGGTGTTCATAAGATGAGCAACTTTAACAACCTAATGTCATTATTTTGCAAGTTAGGTCAAAATCCCACCTCAGAAATCAGGATCCTGGGAAATTTCAAAGTAGGACAAACAAAAATACTCTTAGATGAGAATAAATTTTTAAATCAAAGTGACATAGTCTGAGAGAAATTCGGATAACGGAAACTCCCGCTTTAATTTCTGATTTTCCTAAATTCAATAAACAAGAATATCAAAATATGTGTCCGAATTTATCAATTTTCGTGTCGTTATGTTAAGTCATTATTTAAAAGTTGCTCATAAAGTTTCATCAATTTTGGATCATCGGTTTTACCTAAATTTTTGAAGTTTAAAACTTCAGAATTAATATAAAATAAAATATTTGTTCGAACCAAATTTTTTTGAAACAAGGGTATCATTACATTATAACACACCTCGGTGTCAAGTTTCGTTATTTTTGGACACCAAACAGCGGAAAAATACGAAAAATTTAACTTTAAGTAATTTATTTAAGTTTCTTTAAGAGACTCTTCCTCTCCCCCCTCTTGCTTAAGTTGGGGAAGACTCTTCCTCTTCCCCCACCCCCTTGCTTAAGTGGGGGAAGACTCTTCCTCTTCCCCCCTTCTCCCTCTATTGAAACCTCCTTCCCTCCTTCTTTTCCATCACATTCCTCTCATTAACAGCAGCCCTCTCCTTGCTGCCAGCCCCCTCTCTTGCCAGCCTCCCCTTCCAACAGCATCCCTCCTCCCTCCTCCATCCTCCCTCCTCCCTCCTCCTGCCAGCCACTAGCCAATCACCATTTCGGCCACCTCCTTCAGCCATCCAGCCTTCCTCAGCCTTTCGACAATATTATCCTAGGTAAAAGGAGAGGGAAATAAGGTAGAAATGAGAAGATTTTGCTAATACTATTATATACTTAATATATCATTATTATGAAAATAAATATGATAAGATTTTGTCATCACAATAGCATTGTTGTCATTAATCAATAATGATAAATAGTGCATATATTATAAGATGATTATTATTTCCATTCAAGTATTTTTCATTCTAAACATTTTATTATTATTATTATTTTTGGCAATTTAATTTATGTCATTTCCATTTTGTCTGTTACTCTCGTATATTATTATTATTATCATAATAATAATGCTAACCTAATTTAAAAGCGAAAGAAAAATAGAATTGAAAAGAAGATAGTAATTAATTCTAAGAACATTGGTTAAAAGCTAATTTAAAAATATTCAAATCTAAATGCAGATCCAAAAGTTAAACTGTCAAACTTTGGATCTTAAAGAACAAATATACTCAGTATATGATGTGTTACTTTTTTTAATTTATTGCTGCTTAGCTTCGCTTATTTAATTTGGGTCAAATTCATTTGAAGCTTAGTTGGTTGTTCGGAACCAACGTGATAACATTCATGGGTTACTGAAAAATGACATCAGTAATATTAATGCTTAGTTGGTTATTAGAAACTAACGTTCTTTTTATTCATGAGTTGTTGGAAAAATAACATCAACAACATTAGTGCTTGATTGGTTGTTGGAAACTAATATCCTTTTCATTCGTGGGTTACTGAAAAATGACATTAGTAACATTAATGCTTGGTTGGTTGTTAGAAATTAATATCCTTTTCATTCGTGAGTTGTTGGAAAAATGACATCAACAATATTCATGGGTTATTGGAAAATAACATCAGTAACATTCATGATGAGTTACTAGAAAAATAACATCAATAACCTATATTTTGTGATAACACTTGTTGCAGGAAGCTTTTATTTTTTTTGTGCTATTTTCTTATTTTTTATGCATTTTATTACATCCTTATATCTGCTAATTGCATTTTTGCTTTTATAAAAATGTAATATATTTTGTCTACTGTGGTACTTAAGAATATTCTCTAATAATTGGGAATTTTAATCTCAATATTATTTTCTGAACAATACCAGATCAGGTACTTCTAGGGGAGCTTGAAGAAGAACTTTAAAACTTAAAATATCAATTAACCGATGGATCGACGGCGCTACTTTAACTTTTATTTATCTTTTTATTTTCTTTTTATTTTTAAAAAAGTTGAACAATGTTCGTGATGTATGATGAAAATTTTTATATTATGAAATTTTGAAATGAATGAAAAATATCTTTGGCTTTTGTATGTGTAATTCTTTTCTCTCAATTTGCTCAATATGATCCTGCGGTATGTGAGTACTCGATGTCTAGACAGTTCTCGCTGAACCCGAATGTTGGGCTATCACAGTTGGTATCAGAGCGAGGTTGAGCACATTTGAGAGGGAAGAATATATATACAGAAAATGAAGATATGTTCATTTTAAAGAGATTAGATTAACTTAGAATGATATTACCATGATAAGTTAGGAAGTGATAACTCTCTTTCTTCATTGCAATTGAGGCGTGAAAATACAAACAATATTTTTGTATTAATCATTTTAAGTTTTGTTTGTGTGATGTCGAGGACGACATCATTTTTAAGTAAGGGAATTTGTAACGACCCAATGTCGTTACTTTGCAAGTTAGGTCAAAATCCCGCTTTAGAAATTAGGATCTCGGAAAATTTCAAATTAGGGCAAACAAAAATACCCTTAGATGAGAATAAATTCTTAGATCAAAGTGCCATAGTTTGGGAGAAATACGGATAATGGAAACTCCTGCTTTAATTTTTGAATTTTCTTAAATTCAATAAATCAAGAACATCAAAATACATGCCCAAATTCATCGATTTTTATGTCGTTATGTTAAGAACATTATTTCAAAGCTGCTCATGAAGTTTCATCAATTTTGGATCGTCGGTTTAACCTAACTTAATTTTTGAAGTTTAAAACTTCAGAAATTAATATAAAATAAAATATTTGTCCAAATTGAAATTTTTTGGCGCGAGGGTGTTCATTACATCATAACACACCTCGGTGTCAAGTTTCGTTATTTTTGGAAGCTAAACAGCGAAAAAATACGATAAATTTAACTTTAAGTAATTTACTTAAGTTTTCTCAAGAGACTCCTCTCCCCCTCTTGCTTAAGTTGGGGAAGACTCTTCCTCTTCTCCCCCTTGCATAAATGGGGAAGACTCTTCCTCTTCCCCCCCTTCCATATGTTATAAGATGACTATTATTTTTATTCAGACATTTTTCATTCTAAACGTTTTATTATTATTATTACTTTCTGCAATTTATATTATGTAATTTTTATTTTGTCTTTTACTTTCGTATATTATTATTATTATCATAATAATAACGCTAACCTAATGTAAAAGCGAAAGAAAAATAAAATGGAAAAGAAGATAGCAATAAACATTGGTTAAAAGCTAATTTAAAAATATCCAAATCTAAATGCAGATCCAAAAGTCAAATTGTCAAACTTTGAATCTTAAAGAACAAAGGTACCCAGTATATGATATGTGCTACTTTTTATAATTTATTGCTGCTTAGTTTCGCTTATTTGCTTTAAGCCAAATTCATTTGAAGCTTGGTTGGTTGTTCGGAACCAATGTGATGACATTTGTGGGTTACTAGAAAATGACATCAGTAATATTAATGCTTGGTTGGTTGTTAGAAAATAACATCCTTTTTATTTGTGGGTTATTGGAAAAATGACATCAACCACATTAATGTTTGGTTGGTTGTTTAGAACTAATATCATTTTTATTCGTGGATTATTGGAAAATGACATCAGTAATATTAATGCTTGATTGGTTGTTAGAAACCAACATCTTTTTTATTCGTGAGTTGCTGGAAAAATAACAGTAGCAATATTCGTGGGTTACTGGAAAATGATATTAGTAACATATGTGGTGGGTTACTGGAAAAACAACATCAGTAACCTACATTTTGTGATAACACTTATTGTAGGAAACTTCTATTTCTTTTGCGCTATTTTTTTGTTCTTCCTGCATTTTATTACATCCTTATATCTGTTAATCGTATTTCTGCTTTATAAAAATGTAATATATTTTATTTAATGTGGTACTTAGAATATTCTCTAATTATTGGAAATTTTAATTCCGGTATTATTTTTAGAACAATACCAGGTTAGAGACTTCTGAGGGAGCTTGAAGAAGAACTTTAAAACTTAAATTATCAATTGACCAATGGATTGACGATGTTACTTTAACTTTATTTATCTTTTTATTTTCTCTTTATTTTAAAAAAAGTTGAATAATGTTCGTGATCTACGATAAAGATTTTTATATTATGAAATTTTGAAATGAATGAAAATATCTTTGGCTTTTGTATGTGTATTTCTTTTCTCTCAAATTGCTCAATATGATCATGCGGTATGTGAGTACCCGATATCGGGACAGTTCTCGCTGAACCCGAATGTCGGGCCATCACAACAACCAAATACCTTCAGGTGATTTAATTTCACATATTTTCCACTCCATGCCTCTTGAGGTATTCCTTCTTTCAAAGGAACTGACGACCCCCTATTGATCAGATAAGTTGTTGTGTTAACTGCCTCTGCCCAAAACTATTTTGGCAATTCTTCATGTATCCTCATGCCCTGGCATATTCTGTGATGGCTTTGCTCATGCGCTCTACAACACCATTTTGTTGAGATGTTCCCGTAACAACAAACTCTCGGCTGTTCCCATTCAAAGCACATAACTCCTTGAACTCCTTGCCTCAGTACTCTCCACTGTTGTCAGATCTCAGGTGTTTGAGCTTCAAACATGTTTCATTCTCCACAAAAGTTAACCATTTCTTGAATATAGTAAATACATCAAAATTTTGCTTCAAGAAATAAACCCATACCTTGTATGATCGTCTGTGACAAAATAGGTGGCTTCTCCAAGTGAAGAGATAGGGGATGGTCCCCATACATCTGTATGATCGTCTGTGACAAAATAGGTGGCTTCTCCAAGTGAAGAGATAGGGGATGGTCCCCATACATCTGTATGAACTAGCTCCAATTTTTAAGATTTCAGATCTCTTCCACTTCTTGAGAAACTGACATTCTTCTGTTTGCCATAAATATAATCTTCACAAACTTCAAGTCAACAGATTTCAGACCTGGAATCTTTCCTCTAGATAACAACGATTTCAATCCTTTCTCGCTCATGTGATCTAGCTTGTGGTGCCATAGAAGTGAATTTACGTGTCCTGCTGCAATAGAATCTGACACTTTATTGATCAGGTAAAGTGTCCTCTCCATGTTGCCTCGAGTTATGACTAGTACACATTTGGTGACTTTCCAAGAGTCTTTTGTAAAGCTGGTACTATAGCCTTTACGGGCTAACTGGCTAACATAAATCAAGCTCCTTTTCAGACAAGGAACATATCCGAAATCCTTCAGCTTCCACACTGACCTGTTTGGTGGCGCATGTCCACATCACCTTTGCTTATAATATTGCAGGCCTTGTCATCTAGTAAGTAGACTTTGCACAAATCACCTTTGGTGTAATTTTTGTATGCATTCATGCTTGAAGTTGCATGGAACAAGGCATCTGAATCAACAACTCATAATTCAGTGCTAACTAGTGATAGGATCAAAGCATCCTAATCTTCCTCCCTTGAAATATTCATTGAGGTCTTATCCTTTCCGCCTCTTAACTTTTTCAAGATAGGGCAATCTTTCTTGAAGTGTCCTGATTCTCCATTATTCCAGCCAGCAGGCTTTGCTTTCCTGAATTTTGATTTTCCCAGCCTTGACCTGAACTTGTTCATGTTGGATCTTCGGTCAACACTTCTTACTCTAGTTTCAGCATTTAAGGCTGAACTAGACGTTTCGCTGTTCAACCTCTTTCGAACCTCATTCAACATCAGCCATATATATTGTCGAATTTCAACTTAGCATTTCTTAATGAGCTACTTACACCAGTAACGAAACCGTCCCAACAATTCGACAACGAAGATAACAATAATAAAGCTCGTACATTGCCATCAAACGTGATGTCCACCGAGCTCAACTGGCTTGTAATAGTGTTGAACTTGTTTAGATGTTCCGTCACTAAACTACCATCCACCATCTTCATATTGAATAATCTTTTCATCAAGAAAACATTGTTAGAAGCTGATGGCTTTTCATACATTTGCACAAGGCTTTCATGAGATCTATAGTAGTTTTCTTATTTACAATGTTAAATGCAACTGAAGAAGATACTGATAGGCGAATCAAACCCAAAGCCATTATGTCCAAAACTTTCCAATCCTCATCCATCATAGGTGTAGGTTTTTTCTTGGCTCCTCTGAGTGATAAGTACAATTTCTTTTAGTAAAGCAAATACTCCATATGCATTTTTCAGAAGACAAAGTTTGTGCCATTAAACTTCTTTATTTTGTATCTTATTTCGTAAGCTATTGCTCCCACCCAAATGGCAAAACCTAGAACTATTCTCTGATACTACTTATTATTAAAGGATGCAATAAACACGAGTTTTTGATGGTTTTACCAAAACAAAATTTGCAAAATATAAACCAACGCAATCAAGATATCAATCACAAAACAAAATAATCACATCACAAACCATAAAATCATCTAAAGAAGATTTATGTGGATAATTCAAGAATGGGAAAAACTAGCCACACTATCAAAGAAAATTCACTATGAAAGATAATGAGATTACAGAGTTACATAGAGCATCACTGTAACGACCCAATGTCGTTACTTCGCAAAATTATGTCAAATCCCGCCTCATAAATCAGGATCCTGGGGAATTTCAAATTAGGGCAAACCAAAATACCATTTGTTAGAACTAATTTTTAATTCAAAACGTCCTAATTTGGGAGAAATGCGAAAATTTTAATTTTAATTTTTTTCTTAAGTATTAATTTTCTCTTCCTCTGTCCCCCTCCCCCGGTGCCATGCGCTAGGGCGCAGAATCTGTCAAGCGACAAAGCCTGCTAGGCACTGCCAGACGCGACGCAGACGGGCCGCAGGCGAGCCTCCCTTGTCGGCGCCCGGTTGGCGGCCGACCGATGATCGACCTACCTCCTCTTCCCTCTCCTTCTATTTAAACCCCCCACTCCCTTACCTCATCCCAATAGCAGCCGAATCCTCAACCTCTCACCAATATCTTGCCAACCCTCTAGTCAGCCACAGCCACTCAGCCACCCTCTGCTCTGGCCACCCCTCCGGCCACCCCCTCCCGCCCCTTCAGCCACGTCCGGCTCCCGGCAACCCATACCCTAGGTGAGAGGAGGAAGAAAAGGGGGAAGAAAAAGAGGAATTATTTTGCATTTTTATTTTATTATTTTTATAATAATAATAATTATACTATCTCTATTATTTCATTACACTCGCATTGTTATCATTAATCAATAATGATACAGTACAAATGTTGTATTTGACTGTTATTTTCTATTTTATCAATTTAATTTCAGTCATTTTCATTTCGTCTTTTTTTATACATTACTATTATCATTAAATAATGATAATAATAATGCTATTATTTCTTCCATTAGAACTTAAAATCCTATCTTTTATCAAGAAGAGAGCGAAAGAAAAATAGAATAGAAAAGAAGATGATACTTCTAAAAATATTAATTAAAAATTAATTTAATTATCAAAACTTATGCAGATTCAATCAACTTGCATTTTGAACTTAAAAATGAGAGGTACCAGATGTCTTTTATTACTCTTGTTTAAATATGTTTTTCCGCTCAGCATCGCACAAATTGATAAAAGTACTTTTAAAAATCACATAAAATGATAGATAAAAAAGTTTGGATAGCTGAGTAGTTAGGGTTCCATGTTGATATATTTTTAGTCTGATCAGACAACTGCTAGGACGGGGCTGTCCGACATCGGGAGTCATAAGGAGTCTATACTGATAAGCCTTTGAGGGGGCAAATCTAGAGGGAAGTTGGGATATGTAATACAAAATTGAACTCCCATTTTCTTCGATTTTGTACTTGACCAACAAAATCATGTTTTGCGCCAGATATCAAATGCTAAAATTCTATATTTATTTTTGTGACAGCAATTATTTTTATGCTTAAGTTTCAGTGTATTTGAAACAGGTTTGCAGGGATAAATTTATACAGCTTTTATTTTTTGTTAAATTATTGCTTATTATTTAACAATTATAAAGTTGACATCTATCAGTACTTAGTTTCACAACTAACTGGTATTCAAATATCCGCACTTTTGAAGTATGCCTAGATCAGAAGCTCATCCTAGAGAAAATGTGCTAAGAACTAAGTAGTGCTGATACTGCTTTCTGCTGATTTTTTTGCTTTTTGACTCTGTTTAAAGTTTGTAACTTTTATTTTATTTTGATCATTTGTAATAAAAACTTGTGAATTAATGAATAAATGAATTATATTTGATGTCTACATATTATGTCTTTTAAATCACTCAATATGATCCTGCGACTAGGGGACTTACCTCAAGAACCAGTGCTGGATTAGCTCCCGCTAACCCGGCATCGGGTCCCCACAATCACTGTCACAAGAACAAGAAGGATCTACTATTTCCAAAGCCTTTTAATCAACTTCTGCATCTCTTAAAAAATTATACTCACTTTAGGGTAGGAGAAAGCAAGCAGTAGCCACAACCTCCAGTAGATTTAGGTTTCACTTAGGAAACATCCTTTACATGTTTTCTTAAATACCCACGCCCCAAATAGACAATAAAAAACCTAAAATACCCCTAAATTTATTTAGGGCACCGCCAAAACTCGTAGGGTTTCCGTGGGCGCCAGGGCATGCCAGGCTTGGCCTGGCCTGCTCCACACACGTCTGGGCGCGCCTGGGCACCCTTGCCTTTGTCTGGCAGACGCCTGGGCACACTTGCCTTTGTCTGGCAGACGCCTGGGCACTTGGCCCTCAGATCAAGGGACTACAGGGTGTGCTAGAGCGTCTAAATTGCTTCTGACTTGTCTCAGAATACCCCGGGACCTCCCAAAAACCTACCAGAACTTCATTGGCACCTCCATAGATGATCAAAATTGTCTCCACATCCCAACACTTTGCTTGTTGATGAAGAAGGCTATATTTTTTTTGAGGAGTGTTACTATTGTTTCATTTTTTGGTATCTTTCGGGAGGATATTGGTATATAGTTTTATCTAGTGCTGCTCGTTGTTTTATTTTTTTTGTTTGATTGTTATATAATATTTGGGCCTTGGTTAGTTTTAACAAACATAACCCTACTATATATGAATGGCAAGCTATTCACTTCTCTCAAATTAATCACATATGCCTTGCACATGACTTTCAAAAGATCATAAAAGTGTCAAAAGCATAGTTTTTGAATGTCTAGAAAATTTAATGCAAGATAATAAAGGTAATTTTATGGCTACTCAATACAAAATACATGTTATTAAAAGTTATCACAATAGATAAATTTAATTAATATATTTTTTTAATGAGAAAATTATAAAAATAGTCCATTTGACTCTTTCAAAGTATTCAATTTAGTCATTAACTCTTCCAAATGATATTCTTAGTCTCCTGATTTTTACTTAAGTGTTTTTTTATCATATGCCATTAATTTGGATGGAAATAGTTAAATATGAATATTAAATTTGTCATTTTAGAATTTAACAAATAAAATTTTACTTATTGTAAATTAAATTTGATAATTACGATACACATATGGTAAATACTTTATTGTACAAATTAAAATGTATGATTTATATGCAATAAATAATTTTAAAATAAGTGTCTAAATTTTGTGAACATGCGAGCCATGAGGGTAGACTTTCTATGATATCGTCTGCGTCGTAGCGTTGACACATCTTCTTTATAACGTTGAACTTGCAATTTTGTCTTTTTCATAGCGTCGAGCTCGCGGTTTCATCTCCTTCATCGCATTGAAGTCGCGATTTTGTTTCCATCATCGCGCCGAAGTTGCGATTTCGTCTCCGTCATTGTGAGAAAGTCATGATTTCGTCTCCGTCTTTGTGCTGAACTCACAATTTCGTCGTATCACCCATTGTTGTCTCAACTCTACTCATCTCCTTCGCAATTTCGTCCCCGTCATGTGCCGAACTCACGATTCCATCGCAATTTCATATCATCACTCATTGCTGTTTCAGGTCCACTCATCTCCTTCACGATTTTATCAAACTAGACTCATCTAAGTTGCGATTTTCCTTTTTTTGTAATTCGTCGAACACTGTCCATGTGATTCATGATTCATAATTAACTTAGCTTTTTGCATTGCATACATGAGACGATTGGATAATCAGAGCTTCCTTGTTATAAGTTAAACAATAATATATTTACAATATGTATATCATACTAATCAAAATTTATTTACCATATATGAAATTTTATTTGCTAAATTTTAAAGGACAAATTTACATTTCATATTTAACAGTTTTCAAAAGGACAAATAAAAAATACTTAAATTAAAGTCAGGAGATTAAAAAAATAATTTTCTAGAGTTAAGGATTAAGATGAATATTTTGCAAGAATCAATGGATTATTTTAATAATTTTCTTTTTTTTTTAATTATGAGATTGTAATTTTTCTCCCAAACATATAACATTATTTACTCTCAAAATTTAAATTCAAATTTGAGATTTGAAATTTAAAATTTGAATTTTAGAGGAAAATATTCATGGAAAGATCTTTGATTAAAAGAATAATCAACAAAAGATATTTGAATTCATTTATTTAATTAACTTCTTAAATTGTTCTCCGAATTTTTCTTTTTCTTAAAATCTTTCCAAAATTTTAAATTCAAATTTGAATTGAGGGATTCATAAATATTGTTACTCAATGTAATGAAATATAAATTTTTTGAATGAACAAAAAAAATTGATTATATATATATATATATTATAAAGTTTCTTTTTCTTAAGTATTATCTTCATCTTCTTTTAATCTTTCTTCTAATATTTCTCCTTCTTAACCCACATATTTTCATCTTCCTGTTGTTCTCGATGAACTTCCTCCTCCTTTCTCCATTTTTCATTAGGATTGGCTGTGTTAAGATTGACAATATTTTATATATTAAAGTTTGGGTTATTAGAATTGATCTTGTAGCCAGGCCTTATCTAATATGGTTATGGTTTGGAGATGAACCAAATAGAAGCCGGTGGCTTGTAATGTTTGAAATATGGTGATAGTGGGGAGATGATCACTAGAGCAAATCGAGGAACTTTTAGGAAGGCATATTTTTAGAAGAAAAACTGTTGAGTTGAGCATAATCCCACGTTGGAAGGGAATGGGATGATAATTGGCTGTTTTCGTAAAATATTTGGTCAAAAGCTCTGTAACGTACAAATCAAGCATGCCTCTAGCTTTGATGCGATGGCAGATCTTTTGCTGGTATCATAAGTTGAGGGAATAATTCATATGTTTGTATGTCAAACACACTGACAATGCTAAGCACATTTTATGGTGCAGGAATTGGTGAAAAGCCGGTTATTCCACCAAGCACAAGATCGTTCTCCAAGGTCCTTACAGATCTTCAAGTTAGCAAAGCTGGAATCCAAGAATGGAGTCTAAGTGATTTTACAGTTGGCCTATACCTTATTCACCTAAGTCAATCATCAGCTGCTAAGATTGATGATTTCAAAGGTGTTCTGATTAATTCTGAATCTATGGTAATTTCCCACAGTTTTTCTGCTGTAGTCAAGTGATTTTCTCATGTAGCTGCTAATTGATTTTGATGGTTACCATCATTGCTACTGTAAATGACTATTTTGGCTTGATTCAATTTGAGGAAATGCTACATGACCATCATTTTTCTTTTGAACACTTTGTATCAATAAGAACAAAAATAAATATACTAACTTTACCTGCATAATTATTCCCCAGGTTCAAGAACTCATTTACTACCTTGAGCTTGCTAAGGGATGCTATAAAGATAGCGTGTCAAGCATTGCACGACACAGCATGCTTCGGGAGAGGAACATTGTAAAGTTTGTGAAAGATTCCAGTTTACTACGTCCGGGATACTATATTGGTGTAGATTCTCGAAATAAATCAGTAATACTTGCAATTCGAGGAACTCACACTGTCTATGACCTTATAACTGATGTGGTATCTTCAAGCGATGAAAATGTGTCATTTGAAGGCTTTTCAACTCATTTTGGAACTGCTGAGGCTGCTCGGTGGTTTCTTCGCCATGAGATGGGAACCATCAGAAGACTCCTAGAGAAGCATAGTGTAACTATTGTTGTTTTATGATTATCATTTAATTTTATTTTTAATTAGATCATTAGTTTTTTTCAATAACTATTCTGATATCTGTGATTTCCTTGTACAATTTTCTTTATAGGATTATAGGTTGAGGCTAGTTGGACATTCACTTGGAGGTGCAGCTGCCGCATTGATTGCTATTATGCTACGAAGAACGTCTACCAAAGAACTTGGGTTTAGCCCTGATATTATCTCTGCAATTGGATTTGGATCTCCACCTTGTGTGTCTAAGGAGCTAGCTGAAAACTGTGCTAGCTATGTCTCCACTGTTGTTATGCAGGTTAACTAAATAATATATTTTGACTAGTAAATTCAGAAATACAACTTCATCTTCCATAGTTTCAAGGTATCATTTACTTATATTTTCTTACCAGGATGACATTATTCCAAGGTTAAGTGTAGCTTCACTTTCCAGATTACGAAATGAGATTCTTGAAACTGATTGGTAAGTTTGGAGATGGTGTTGCCTACTATGTAAATGTCATCAATTGTTAGTTTACTTGCTCCAGCCATATTAATAAGGTTTACTACATGTTTATAATTATCTTTTAATCCAACTTTTAGATTATGAGAAACCAATGTAGCATTTGAGTTGTAAGCTGTTCATTAAAGTAAACTCTACTTTAGTTTTGTATGGAGATTCAATTATTTTAATCTCTTATGATTTTCTTATTATTTTTTTTCTTAGGCTGATTAACTTTGTTGTCAAGGCACCTTTTTCTTTTGTTGAACTGCATTTGGGAATGCTTTTGTGACCAACTAGATTTAGAAGCAATAAAAGCCAAACTTAAGTTTTGTTTATTTTATCAGTAGAATAAAGTTTTCTTATTATTTTTTTTCTTTGGCTGATTAACTTTTCAGTTGAATATACCTTCTGCTGTGATTTCACTTCTTTAGTTTTAACGTGAGGTTTTAAACTATTTATTAATCTGACATTTACTGTATTCTTTCTCATTTGAGTTTGGGAATGCAAAAGTGATGTGGCCTTGAAAATAGCAATGACAACTACATCAACAATAATAACAGTTTTTTCATAACAAAATTTGATGATGGCCTACAATGTAGACAAGTGATGGACTGTGGCAGTTATAAGTTGTCATATGCAGGTATCCATCAATCAACATAAGCTTAGTTCATCATAGCTAAGGGGTTGTAAATGGTTTATATCCAAGATTCATAATTGTCGGTGCTGACTGAATCTATGAGCTATTTGCTAAAATAGTTCCCTGACTCTTTAAAAATTATCTAAAATAGTCCCTTTACATTTTTAAATCTCAATTTAGTCCCTCAACTCTTAATTATGTAAATTTAGTCCCAAAGTTAATATAAAAAGTATTATATTATCTGGCACTACAAATAAAGGATATTTTGAGTAGAAAAAAAATGTGGTTAAAGCTATTAAATGAAATAATCTGTTCTTTTTTCTACAAATTCTTTAATTAACAAGTTCAACCACTGTGTCAAAATATGGTTTACAATATAAAAAGGAATAAATGTAACAATTATCAGCTTTAATTTCATTTTTTCTTCCTAAAATTTCATTTATTTGTAGTAAAAGAGTTAACATAATATTATTAATGTGAGACTAATTTTGAATGTTGTAATAGTTGAAGGACCAATTTTGAATTTGAATTTATAAAAGTCAAAAGTTTATTTTGGACAATTTTTAAAATAATCAAGAATCATGCTAACAAATAACTCTCGAATCCATTAAATGAAGAAATAGGCCAACCAAGGATGGGAATGAGGAATTTGTGTGAGGCAAGCGCTAAATGCATTTGTTAGTAGTTGAACCAATTGGTCTTAGTCGAGTTATCTTATTCGATTCCTAGTAAATCTAAGACAGGTACAAGTACATGTCTAAGTACTGCTAAAGCTGTTATCTATCGCTAAAGCTATACTTTATGGTCCTAGTATATTTGACAAGTCCTAGTTGAATCAAATTAAGCTAGAGTATCTTAATACCCAAAGTTCAGATATCAGCTAAAGCTTTCATCTAATCTATAAAGATTCAAAGATCTAAAATATAAACTATACCGGACCACCTTGTCTAAATGATTAGCCATAAGACCCATTATCATAGGCATTCTAAATAGACACAAGCCCCGTCCCAAAGTAAAATTGGGTATTCTAAATAAATGTAAATCTCATCCTAAAGCAAATTTGGGCATTCTAAATAGATGTAAGCCCTATTATAAATCAAATTTAGACATTCCAAAGGATATATAAGCCCGATCTCAACTAAACTTGGGCATTCTAAATAAATGTAAGCTTCATCCCAAATTGAAACACATGCATTCCAATGGATATAACATTCCATTTTAAACTAAGTCAGGTATTCCAATGGATGTAAATCCCAAATTAAAGATACTAAATTTTAATATATAAACCCTCAACAAATACCACCCAATTTACTCAAGATTTATGAGATGAGGCAGTCCATGATTGCTAATTAGAATTTTTGGATGTTATGGACAAGATTCCCTCTAACATTGGCATATTGGACCACAAGTCGGTTTGAGTTGATGTAATTATGGGATATTGATCGGGTCAATTTCTACTTACCCTCATTTTGCTATTGATTAAAAAAAGTATTAATTGAGAGTTCTCCTATACAACTAAGATGGGTAATTAAATATAGGGGTTTACGCTTATAGGAAATAATTGACCCCAGATTTAACTAAACTCTGAAACACTTATCAGGAAAAAGCCTTGTTAAATTCAAATCTACCCCACAAAAAGTCTACTCATGAAGCCTAACTCAGAAGGTGGAGATAGTTGCATTTAGGAATTATTTCTCTCCATATTTGGAGTGTTATATATACAAATTATAACTTCAACAATATTACATAATTGACGATATGTCTTGACAAAAGATTTGAATCATAAACTACACTTTGTCGCAAAGTCTAGGGCTAAATATCTATTGCAACATAATCAACCTTAGCTTTTATTGGCAAGTGCAGGTAGTTCAACTTGATACTTTGGAATCACAGGCAAAGATGTTGACCGTCATATTAGGTGAGGAATCTACGATCAAATTCCTTGACATAGTATTGAACATTAGAGCAGCAGGAGTGATGCTGCAGTTTGGCACCATTGCCGAGACAGTAAAATTTATGCCCGCTCAAGCTGGAGTTGAGCCAACCAGGGTAAATGAGTTGCTAATGTGGAATGGTTTTGCATCTTGAGTATGCTCCGACTCGCTCTGAAGTCAAGTCTTTTTGGCCTAAGAGGTTGGGATGTGAGCCGATAGGCGAAGCCGGTAGGGTAGGATCTGCAGTTCGGTGAGCCGATTCAAGAGGCGAAAGGCGAATTTATGGAATTGTGAGCTCGGAACGAGCGAAGCCAGTTCTCTTCCTTTTTTTTGAGGATCAATTCAACGTTATTGCCCTGGGGGCGAAGGCCGCAGGAGCTAATGCCTCGCCCTGTCTCTATTTAAATTGAAGTGGTTGACGACCCTTCGTCGGTCTGTTCTGGAATCCTTGTTCCACATGACTTTACAGGAAAAAGAGCAGATCGAGATGCTCCTGTGTCAGTTACTAGTCCACATGTACTAAACGAAGGTTTTTCTTCCATTCCAGATCAGATTTACAGTGGAGAGGATAAAGGGATACGGGAATGCCCCACCTACATTCATTGCTTGCTTCTGGTCAAAGCTGCGAACGAAGTGATGGTAAATAAAAGAAAAGGCGATAACCGCGTAGCGGATTAAATATAGAAAGAAAAGAAATCTGAAGCCCAGGAGCCCATAAAGAAAAGAAAGGCTCTAGCGCAGCAAAATTATCATAGAGTTCAACTATTTGGCGCTAAGTTGGTACAACAATTAACACTAAATTAAAAGAGACTTTATAATTCATGTATGTCAAACTTAGGATACTTATTACATTACAAGGATAAGAACACCTACCCATACAACATAGGTGCTGCCTGCTGCTGACATGCAAACCATTGAAGATGGTCCTCGGGGCGGGCGAAGAGCTTGAACCAGATCAAAATCCCCAAGCTCCTTAGTTAGATAACAAGCTCTCTTAATTTTTTATACCTGTGGCTCTTGGAGAAAGTTTCCATATCAATATCAAGGCTGGCTGTTCGACCCGGGAGATGTGAGACGCTAGTCGAATGTAGGAAGTAGATGAGACGTTAGTCGAATGTACGGAAACGAAAACCAAATTTCCGCTTTTCTAGGCATCTATGGAATCTGCTCTTAGGGTTCCAAACCTTACCCTTTGACTACTAGAAGTGACATATAGCCCATTCTAGAATCTCAAAGAAAAGAATTGAATTGAAACGGATGCATCCTATCCTGACTCTTTTTACCTGAGGAACGAAGTGAGGGCGCGTAGCGTGAGTGATGAGCTAGCTTCAATAAATTCTTGAGTCTTGATCTTGATTTTTGGAGTAGGTCACTGTCTACTGATTCACTACATCTGGGTAGGCTGCGAACGAAGTGAGGGCGCGTAGCGTGAGTGAGCCGTCAGGCGAAGGAGCGCAGCCAGGGCCAAAGCAAGATTGGTTGGGGGGCGGGAGTAGTTATTCGACTATCTCAAATCTCTATTCCTGCTTCCGCTACTATTATATTACCCAAACTACTGACTCCGCTAACTTAGGAAAGGAATCGCCGCTGACAAATGTAACTCCCTGCGAAGCTTCTTTGATTTGGATTGCGGAGCCGAATTAGCATTACATTCACAGCACAAATCAAGAAGCTTCGACTTGAATTAGGTGAGGAGCTATGGTCGGGAAGGCCTTTAAATAAATTGTTCTTGCACGTTTGCCAGCACCCGAATGTTATTATTTTGAATCACCTAGATGCTGATGTGATAATGCTGCTAGGATAGCAACTGCACCACAAATTGTATTTTCTAGACTATCTCACTATTCATCAAGAATGAGCAAAATCATGAGGCCAGTGACAATCTCACTACTAATGAGAGAGCTAATTATTCTAATATATACATGGAAGAATATTCAAAGAAAAGTATTATTGCTAGAGAAAAGAATACTATGACATCAACTCCCACCAATGTATCAAGAAGGGCCATAAGAAAGGCCAATGCCAAGCTACGAGCCAAAAATCTAGAGGTGGTTCCAATAATTTAGGAAGGGAGGATATCATGAGACAAAACACCATTTTTTAACAAATACAAGTCTCTGAGGCAGATAATCGGTGAAGGCCCAAATGTTTGGAGTTCTCTTAAGGTGGGGAGATTGTAATGACCCTCTTAAGTATATTAAACGAAACTCGTAAACATCGAGACACTTTTTCAGATAATGGTGGAGTTCTTAATAAAAATTCTGAAGTTAAGCATGCTCAGTTGAGAGCATTACCAGGATGAGTGATCTGTTGGAAAGTTATCTTTTGAGGATAAAATTGTGAGGCCTTTTGAACCCATGATGGTTAAGGTGCTACATGATTGTGGGTACCTCTTGAGCCAGTGGGGGCCACCTCTAGTCCTATCTACTTAATGGATGGTTCTTAGATTTGTGTGTGGATACTGACGAGGACGTCAGTTACTTAAGTTGGGGAGATTATAATAACCCTCTTAAGTAATATTAAGCGGAACTCTTAAATATCGATATGCCTTTTTAGATAACGGTGGAGTTCCTGATAAGAACTCTTTTTCAGATATCTGTGGAGTTCCTGATAAGAACTCTAAAATTAAGTATGCTCAGGTGGGAGCACTCCCAGGATGGGTGACCTATTGAGAAGTTATCTTCTGAGAACAAAATCGTGAAGCCTTTCAGGCTAAAGCGGATAATATCTCGGTGCTTAACAGTTAAGGCTGTTACAAAATGTGATTGTAAAAAGTAGTATGCCGACAATCAACATCTAACATTTCCACGAAAAAGGACCAATCCTTGTCTTCCAAAATCTATAATGTCCTTAATGCTATTAAGGAGAGATGATGGAAGAAGAAGGAATTAGAATCCTCAACTGGGGCTGAAGGTCGATCACTTCATAAAGAGATATATAGCTCGACTATGGCACCATCTATATAATAAGAGCAAGGGCATGGTTGTAAGCAACCCTAGCCAAAGAGAATACTTGATGAACACCCACCGTGACATCCAAATGACATGATGTTTGGAGCTCTAGTCACAGAAGCTCTTGGGGGTCTAGAGTGGAATCCAAGAAAAAGTCTTGGAGATTCATTGATTTGCAGACTTGGGTCCCAAAGCTATCAAAATATAGTGAAACTGTAGTTGGTGAGCATTAGGGGCATCCAAAGGACAAAAGGTCCCACCAAAAGTATAATGAAAAAAAATCAACAAAAATTTCTAGATCAAGGTAAACATCCCTGGTGATCAGAGAAGGAGGTCAGTTATTTGACCAATAAATGATATTGAGTTACCATGTATTGATGATGAAGATCAGTTTGAAGGTAGGTTGTTGGTTGAAACAACTCATATGGTTGAACATACAAACCCTACTCAAAAAGTGTACGAACGATTAAGAAATTGAAATCACCTATCTACTGCATTGCAGGAGATAGGATGAATAAAGGAAAAGTTGAGCTAGAAACAGATCACATTCAAGATGCGAACAATGAAGAAGCTGGAAGAGCTCATGATCATTTAGCTCGATTGGTTCAAGGGTAGATGCAGTGCCAGTTGGATGTTTGTGATAAAGAAATTAGCAAGCTGAATGCCTAAACTGAAATGGGTGATATGATGAAATAATTAGTCATCCAGCTTAACCTCATATCAAGGGTTGCTCATCCCACCTAGGTGCTTAGTTCACTCTTTGAAGCAAGCACTAGTAAAATGCCCAGAGTAAACAATTGATGAAAGAAGTGACTCCCTACGAGAGTAACCAATACTTGTTCACTCATAAGAGGGTGTTGTAACCAAAGCATTTGTCAAATAATTGATAAGCCAAATGGTCAAAGCAATCATTGCTTAAGACGCAACTGTACTTCTAGTAAGGCATATCGTCCTTACCCTGTTAAATATGGCCAAGTACCATATCCAAAGGGATGCACAATTCCCAAATTTAATAAATTCTCAGGAATGGAAAATCATCAATATTTAATGATGAATTATTAATTTAATAATGATATAAAGAACAAGGAATGATTTGCAATTACTAGAATCCAGAAAGCTCCTAGTTAGGGGTAGCTCGGAGTTGGAAATTTTTTGTCTAGTTTTTTTTGGTAAAGCTTCACAAGGAGTAGCCTCCTTTTGTAGAGGGGTGCCTATTTAAAAAAAAGCCATTCAGATAAAGCTTTTTTGGAAGTAGCCTCTTCTTTGATGGTGGTGCAAGGAAAAACTCATTTAAGCAAAGCTTCTACAGAGTAGCCTGCTTAGTTATGGTGGTGTGAGATTACAAGATATTCTAGAAAGTAGAAACCATCAAGTAAATAAATGAAAGAAAATTTATTAGATAACAATTTTTATATAATTTATTCTAAAGCCTTAAAATCATATTTTGTATTGGCTATATGACAAGTTAAAAATGAATCATTTAATATATTTTGCATAGTAACACCTTTGTTTTGCATACTTTGAATTTATTGTCAAATTTTTATAATTTTGGTGATGTATTCTCTTAATTTTAATTTAAATCCCCATACTAATTTTATTATCCTTTTGTATTATTTATATAAATATATTTATCAAATCTAATATTCTATTAATATTTTTTAAACTAGGTTAATTAACAATTAAGTTGTTGGTTTTATGAGTATAAGCATTGCCATATATCTTTAGAATTGTGTACTCTTACTTTACTTCAAGAAATAATTAAATAAATGCAAGTTTTACTGTTTTATACTTATTATTTATGATTAGTTGACTTATTATTTTATAGATTGGAGGATACTTCTATGTTTTGAATCTCTAGTGTTAAGAATTTGAAGTCTATGATTTTTGCCATCCGATCTTTGTTTCTCAATGTTTATCGGGTTTGGTCGAGATAAAATTAGTATAATGGAAAGGAAATAGGATTTGAATTATTTTCAATAACTAGTTCTTAGATTGTTAAATACAAAAATATTAATGTAATGACATTCTTAAAACAAGCTATTTCATGAGTTACAAGTTGAGCCATGTGCAGTATGTTCATCGTAGTTCAAGGAGCAAAATTTTATGTCATATATTTATTTAAACTTCTCCACTGTAGTAGCTAGGCAATTAGTAATTTCATTAAAGCCTACTACTATTTATAAGCTCACAAAAATGGATTTTTTTAACCAACAAATTTAGTCTCTCACTTTCAGTAATCTTTGTATTTTGCACTGTAATTTTTGTATTTTGCACTGTAATCTTTGTATTTTGCACTGTAATTTCTTTACAATCAAATAACGTGGATTATCATGTTTACTTACGCTATTTGTGGGAACATTACATAAACTAAATTTTACATGCTATCATTTGTTTCCTATCACATCTTTCAATTTCAAGTTTCTCAGGTGTGCCCTTTCATAATCTTCCTGCTTTTATCATACAAATATTATTCATATTTTTATGTTTTGACGATGCTGCTCGTATGTTGCTGTTTGATCTTGCATGGTGCAGGAATCCATCTTGATAATTTATTCGATCACACAATTCCTTAATTTGGTTTATCATTTCTTTTTTTCATAAAAACTGTATTTAAAGAATGGTGCTGGAGTCCACTAGCTAAACTCATACATTTGTATGGGCAGTTTAAATCTCATCGGCATATATTTAAGAGGCTTACATAAAAAAACACTGTTTGTTGAGCATATATTGTATCAGAATGGCCAAAAAATAGACTTTGCAAATTTGTTTTATGCACTTGCTAGTGTACTTGTGAAAAGTGAATGCAATTTAGCGTGCCCATAAGATTTGCAATCAGTTCTTGTTGTTTAAGTCCTGAATCTTTGACGGGTTTCCTGAATCTTTGAGAATATCCCTTTCGCAGAGTGATAGTTGAAAAATAACTTTATGAGTGGTTCATCAAAGGCACTATCTACGTGCATGATTTTATAGACATCTAGCAAAACAATTTTCGCACGTATCACTCTAAATAGCCAAATGTTATCATTTTATGAACTTCTTATATAAATTAATGTCTTGATGTTTGTTGATATGAACCGGAGCATGAAAATCTATAATTAGTAAGCCAATAGATCGTGAAGAAATACGCTTATTAAAATAAATTTTCTTTGCATATTTTTGCTATCTTTTCAGTTATTATTCCTGGATTTTCTTGCTTTTCTTTTCTAGTTATACATTTTGCTGCAGGATGACTATTTTAGAGAAGGAAGACTGGAAAGGAATTGCAGAATTGGTTACCAATGCTAAACATGTTGTTTCTTCAGTTCAAGATGTAACTAGAAAACTAGCAGATTATACAATAAAGTTCAGGAAAGCGTCTAGTTCCTCTGGTAAGCAATAATAGGGTATTCGTAATTTTCAAAAACAGCTAGAATTTGAGTGAAAGTTTTCAAGCTCATTTTAAAAATAATAGGGTATTCATAATTTTAATATTTGTAAAGCCAATGTTGTTAGACACTACAGGTTCATACATATTTCTTTGTTGATCCTGTTGTTATATTTGCTATTCTTTTCTGCTGAATAAAGAATTTTTTAATGCTATTAATTTTGGTGGCATTCTAATTTGAATCTCAAAAATTATATTAGGCAAAAGGGGTAGTAATTTTGCAATCAATACAAAGCTCATCACCTTTAGAGAGTAATATCAATTAACAACAACAACAAGACAAGACGTAGTCCCACACTAAGTGAGTAGGCTATGTGAATCATTTATTTTTATTTTGCATGGTTTGTTCATTTCTTTAGAATCGTTATGCTAATTTTAGGATCGGAAACATTGAAAATTTTCATTCACAAGCATATATGCATGCAAAGATAAAAGCATTCATAGAGCTATGGTCAACGTTAGAGCTTCAGCTTCAGCCAGACAAGTTTTCACATCAACCATTTTTTTTTTCTTTTATTACCTGATCCAAGCTGGGCAGCTGAGTATTGAGGTACCCTTTGGTGATGCATAACCACTTTCTTTTTAACTCCAAGGCTTAGATTTGAACACCATCAATTTCTTAGCTAAACCCTTGATGAGTAGCCTCATCATTTTTTTTTTCATTATTTACTTAATAAAAATCCATTTTAATTTTTGTACTGTCAAATTGGGTCTTCTGGATCCTCTTTATAAATTTTTTGTTTCCATTCTCTTTTGTGTCAATTCCCTTCGCCATTGCCATCATCATCTTGCGATGTTCCTCCAGTGTGATTTTGTGTCATTGAGATGTTTCAGCATGAGTTTACTCTTCTAATGAAGGCAGCTGAGGTGAGAGTTGGAGCGCTTGCTCTTGAGAGCCATCTGCCAACACAATAAACATGTGGTTAATCTCATTTATAATCTAATGATGTACTTCTACTATGACCAATTGTTATACCTCTCCTTGTGGTTTGTTGTCTACTCAATGAAGGTATGCCTTCACTTGAGGACAACTCTTCCTTCTCTACAATCCTCCTATATATCTTTCTTTTTCTAGAAGCCTCCCTCTTTGAGGATGCTTCTGTCTTCATCTTCTTAGCTGGGGGAAGGGGCCCCATCAACGATATATTCTTAAGTAGATTGGTCTTTAAAAATTAAACCACAAATAAGTAAAAATTAGGATTGATTAAATAGTAACTGGGTAACCCTATGAACACTTGGATGACTTACCAAGAAAACTAAGGAAGGTTTTCTGCAATTCCCTCACACTCAAAGGGTTCTGTCCTTCAGTTGGCAGGATGTACAACATAGGAACTTTGGCATATATATACTTGACCCTTCATCTATTTTGACCCATCTTCATCGGGAATGAGGCAATGAATTAACTATTTAAGTCTCATTTTTAGTAGGGTAGATTATTTCAATATTTGGGATCATCACCCTTTGGACTGACAATAGATCGCAATATCATCATCTAATGCTTCTAATAATGCAGCCATCTCTTCCTTGTCAAACTAAGTCTGATATCGACCCTTCTCCATTAGGAATGGGTGAGTCGGCAGGTTGTAAGAATTAGGAACTTTAGCATATATATATATATTTATATATACTTGGCCCTTCAGGTTCTGGCTAGAGGTCATGTCTTCAAACACTATTGTAACTCATTTCTTAGTTTGGAGGTTTTAATATGCTGCATACTGCCTTTGGTTGAACAAGGCTCAACATCTTCTCTATTGAAAATCTCAAGCAAAACATATTCATCAACTCATGTAGATCATTAATTGTGCAATACGAGTTGTGCATTAATTGAATTGACACCAAATCTAGGAAGTGCAAGGCTCATTAATTATAAAATGGAATAGACAAACCAAAGCCATAATGAAAATCCTGCCTCTCAGGCATACCTCATTAGTGGGAAAACCTTAATTTGGCGTCTCCATGCTTTTAGAAAATTGTGGTACTAGTTTTGTTTCATTCAACTTCCTTGATTCAAGCATTTTTTTCTTGCCTTTCCAAATTGGGCATATTTATCATAGCTGGTGCATTGTAGCTCTAAATACTCTTCTGGAATTTGGAGATCACTTCCTCTGAGAGTGGAGCTAGTTCCATCGCATCTTCACAAGTGTAGGAGCTCTAAGCCTTCTTGATAGGAGACACCATGAATGACACTGATGGAAACCCGGGCTCTAAGGAGAAGGTGAGGGTTTTGAAGCACCAAAGTTCAAGAATGACTCATAGGCGCACATTTCTATCATTCTTAGAAATTTATTTGAACTGTAAAGCTACCAAACTTAATTTATTATCATGAAAAAAAGCATGAATTTGCTTTTAAAATTCTAATCCGATTAAATTGAGTAATATTTTAAGTTTGCCTAAGCATGAGCACTAAAGCTTGTTGAAAGGCCATTAGCCATGAAGCCTTATGTGCACTGATTAGGTTATTTAACTTAATGTGGAATGCTCTTGCCGAGTTTCCTAAATCTTAATTGGGGCTATTTCTGTGACACTTGGCTAAATGGGCATATTCTCTCTCATGATCTATTACTTGGATGATCACAAAAACACTCAGACAACAATCTAGAGCTGTTAGCAATGCTGTGACCACTTCTTGAAGGAGTGTATATTTACCTAAGATGTCTGTACTAAGGACAAAAGAGTAAAGAAACTACGTTCACATTATAAGCTCATGGTAACATAGTGCTTTTATACATAGTTTGCCTAGCATTTATAAATTGCACACTTTTTCATTAGAAATTTGAATATCCTTGGTATCAAATGCAAAATATAAAAGCTTCTACATGCGTTCATTTTTAAAGATCATTATAGTATGTCTGGTTAAAACTAACAAAAGCAGATAGAAGAATGTTGAACATCATTGATAAAACCTCGAATGGCCCTTGCTTGGCTGGAGCTCCTTGGCTCATAGATAAATTTCCTTCTATAACATTTCAGATTTTGATATTGTAAAAATTCAAAACATTGAATTTCTAGCTTTTCTATCTTAATATAACTCATCAACGCCTACAACCGTATTTGCATCTATGGGGGAGGTGCATCAGTCAACACATGGTTTTCAGTTGCCATTCTACCCGGTGCTATTTCATCTAGTAAAAGATTCATAAGTCTCAAGAGTCGTAGGACCACTGGACCAAAGTATTCTTTTTTTTTATTTGATATTGAGCACTCAAGAAGTGGGAGCAACTTTGCTTAACACTCATTCTTTAATGACTCAAGTGAGTTGAGTCTTACACATTTGTTCTTCACGTAATATAATACTTCTTTAGATGAAAGGTATTCTAAGAGAGATATTCACTAATACTCTCAGATTTTTGTGGTGGCTAACAGTTCTCCCTGATCTACTCTTTTGAAGGTGCACCATCCTCCCAAACAAGTCACTCAAGGCTTGCTTATAAGATTGACTTTCTCTCTTTAACACTTGGATCTTGTCCTTGTGCCTCTGTATGTTCTGAACTAGTGTTGGAAGACTACAATATTTCTTCATTATCTTGGTCACTAAATACTACCTTAATTTCATCCAAATCCTTCATCATCATTCGGTTGTCCAATTCACACCTCAATCTAAAACATCTACTTATCTTTGAGTTTCTCCTTAACAATGGATCAAAGTTAAGAAACTTAACAAAAGCCTTGACATACCTAGCAAAAGATTCACCTGTGTGACTTGCCAAAAAAGCTCCAAAATCCCTCTTTCTTGAAGAATTTGAACACGGGAACTCTCTCTTTTATTTTTTACTTGGCAGATAAAATCCAAGCGTGACAAGTGGTTAACTCTAGGTTTTGTCACATGTGTGCTTTGCCTTTTCACTAGATAATCCCTCTTTAGGAATCAAGGAATCCCCCGCCATAGTAATTTCAACTCTCGCTTCCTCTACAATCTTTGGTCTCATTTCTCGACTCTTCCACGGTGACTCTATCTTTGGCTTTCTTTGCTTCAACCGTTACTGGGATGGTCTATGCAGGGTTGTCCAAGCATTCCTGTACTTTTTGAATCTCATTTATGGTACTCTCCTTGATGGCGCCTTCCCCATTAGATGTGACCAAAACTTTCGCTTTATTCCTTTTGGGAGATGACTGAACCACCTTTATATCTGTGGTGACCTCATACTATATTGATGCCCAAATAGGTGTCTTTTAGGACTCTCCCATCACCGGCCTTTGCTCTTATCAAAACTCTTACCAAAATTGGGCTGGCACCCATTGTTGTGATGAAGGGGATGCGGTCATTGACTCAACTTTTGGAGTCTCTTCTGTTCCTTTATAGAGCTCTCACTTAGGCTTTAAAAAGCCCGAATTCTAGCATTTTGAAAGGGGAAGATGCTATGCGCAGTTTTTGGCACTTGAAATTTAAATTTTATATCTTTTTTTCTATGATATTATGTTTTAACAGATTTTATTAGAGTTTCCTTGTCCTTGTATTCTACAGGGGTAGATGACTCTCCTAGACCATGCTTAATTGATTTCATACCTTTGTTGAGTCTATTGTGTGGTGATGTCACTTGGTGCTGTTTTAGGACTTTAACTCCTGATGCACACATGATTTTTGTTATTATGTGTTGCTCTTCCCGACCATTTACGATCAAGGATCAATCAACTTTAAAAGTTACTCCTTCATTTATGCAGAATAAATGTTTCTAGTTATTACAAACACCCAATTATGTGCTTAGTTTCTATATATAGCTCTTTCAATTTAGAGGACATGGGAGAAGAGGATGACTAGCTCGAACTTCATCTTGTGTACTAACTCATACCATAATCAACCAATTGTAATAAAAAATGAGAAATATTGTGGGGACCCGATGCTGGGTCAGCGGGAGGTAATCCAGCACCGGTTGCTATGGGTGTGATAAAATAATAGCAACAAGTCATCTAGCCATTATATTGAGTAATTTAAGAGATAAATATATAAACATCAAACATAACTCATTTATTCATTAATTCATAAGTTCTTATTACAAAAGTTAAATAAAAGAAAAATTACAAACTTTTTAACAGAATAGCTGGAGTCAAAAAGAAAGCGGTGGATCAACAGGTAGCAGTATCAGCACTGTTCAGTTCTTAGCACCTTTCATCGAGGATGAACTCCTGATCTGGGCACGTTTCAAAAGAGCGGGCATTCAAATACCAGTTAGTTGTGAAACTAAGTACTGATAGATGTCATCTTTACAAATGTTAAATAATAAGCAAAATAATCAATATTTGATAGAAAATAAAAATTGTACAAACTTATCCCTGCAAACCTGTTTCAATTGCACTTGAAACTTAGCATGAAAATAATTGCAGTCACAAAAATAAATACATAAGTTTTAGCGCTTGATATCTGAGGCAAAATATGATTTTGTTGGGCAAGTACAAAATCGAGGAAAAGGGGGGTTCATTTTTATATTACATATCTCAACTTTTCTCTATACCTGCCCCCCTCAAAGGCTTATCAGTATAGGCTCCTTATGACTCCCGATGTCGGACACCCCGTCCTAGCGGTTGTCTGATCAGACAAAAATTATAAAGCAATATGGAACCCTTGCTTCTCACTTATCCAAACTTATTCATATATCATTTTATGTGACTTTAAAAAGCACTTTTATCAAATTTGTGCGATGCTGAGCAGAAAAAACATATTTAAATAGAAGTAATAAAAGACATCTGGTACCTTGTTTTATAAGTTCAAAAGTTCAACAGTTCGACAGTTTGACAGTTCGACAGTTCGACAGTTCGGATGAGTGACAGTTCGCTCAATCTGTATTTAGGTTTTTGATATTTTAAATTAGCCTTTTAGCCAATATTATTATCTTCGTTTCTATTCTATTTCTCTTTTGTTTTCTCAACTTGATAGAAGTTCGTATTTTTAAGTTACTGATGTGGCAATAATATTTATAATAGCATTATTATTATCATTTTAATAATAATAATAATGATAATAATAATGCATGAAAGATAAAATGTAAACGACTGCATAATTTGCAGAATGTAATAATAATAATAGTAATAATAAGAAAATGGTAATGATAGAATAAAAATGCTTGAATTGAAATAGACAACATGGAAGTAATAGTCATTTTTTAACATTTATACTGTTGTTCATTATTAATTAATGACATCAATAATAATGCAATGACATAATATAATAGTATATTTAATAATAAGAAATGAAATAAAGGAAATAAAATATTAAAAATCTCATATCATTTTCTTCATATTTTGCTTCTCATGTTACCTAAAGCTGGGGTTACCGAAAGCCGAAGGGAGGCCGGATGTGGCTAAAGGGAGCTGGCAGGAGGTTATCGGGGGCTAGCTGGTCGGATGGTTGGCTGGCTGGTCGGACGAGGGAGGGCTGCAGCAGGAGGGGCTGCTGCTATCCGGCTGCTTGCTGGAGGGCAGGAAGGAGAGCTGGGCTGCTAGTGGTTGTGAGAGAGGAAGGAGAAGGCTGCTACTGTGTGGGGAGGGGAGGAGAGGGCTGCTGTGTGGGGAGGGGAGTAGAGGGCTGCTGCTGTATGGGGAGGGGAGGAGAGGGCTGCTGCTGTGTGGGGAGAGGAGGAGAGGGGAGGGTTGGCTGCTGGAGGCTGGGCTGAAAGCTGGGGAAGTGTGCTGCTGTTTGGAGAGGGCTGGAATGGGGAGAAGGAGGGAATGGGGGGCTGCTTAAGTAGAGAGGGATTGTGAGCTGTGGATAAGGAGGGATTAATGGTGCCTTAATGGCTCTAATTGGATGTGGATAAGGTCTTAATGGTGTATGGGAGGAAGATTCTTCTGCATGGGAAGAAAAGTATCGCAACATTGCGATTTGCGATTGGGTAGAGTGGGGGGAAGGAAGGAAAAAGGAAGAAATTTACTTAAACTTAAATAATTTGTATTTTTCTGTCGTTTGAGGTCCAAATACAACGAAATCTGACACTGAGGTGTGTTATGATATTACGAACACCCTCGTGCCAAAAATTTTCGATTCGGACAAATATTTTATTTTATATTAATTTTTTGAAGTTTAAAACTTCAAAAATTACTACGATCAAACTGGCACTCAGAATTTGACGAAACTTTTCGAGTAGCCTATAAATAATATGCTTAACATAACGATACTGAAAACGATGAGTTCTGACACGTATTTCAATATTCTTGATTTATTAGATTTAATTAATTCAAAAATTAAAGCGGGAGTTTTCGTTATCCGAATTCTCCCAAATTAAGGCACTTTGATCTAAAAATTATTCTATCTAATGGAAATTTTGTTTGCCCTAATTTGAAATTCCCCGGGGTCTTGATGTTTGAAGCGGGTTTTGACCTAATTTGAAAAGTAAAGACATTTGGTCGTTACAAACTCCCCTACTTAAAAAATGATGTCGTCCTCGACATCAAGAATAAAAATAATGACTTAAAAGGGTCTTGGCAGATCCCTTAATTTAGAAATAGTTCTGGATACTTTCTTCGCATATCGTCTTCTCTTTCCCACGTGGCTTCTTTTGCAGTATGGTTATGCCATTGAATTTTGATCATCGGGATCGTTCTGCTTCTTAATTTTCGGTGGTCCTTCTCAATAATTTTAAGATTAAGAGGTTTTTCAATATAAGTCAAATCAGGCTGAATTTTAACTGTTGAGTCTGAAATTTGCTGAGTGGATTCCTGGAGGCATCTACAGAGTGTTGAAATGTGGAATACGTTGTGCACGGCTGTAAATCTTTCAGGAAGTTTAAGTCTATAAGCCGAGCTTCCAATTTTTGCAGTTACTTCGAAGGGTCCAACATATCTGGGACTCAATTTTCCAGTCACTCCAAAGCAATGAATTCCTTTAATAGGGCTAACATTTAGATAAGCCCTATCACCAATGTGAAATTCTTGCCTCTGGTGTCTTGCGTCAAAGTATTTCTTTTGTCGGTCTTGGGCTGCCGCAATTCTGCTCTTGATTAGCCTTATCTTTTTATTTGTTTCTTCAATTAACTCAGATCCATAAATTTGTACATCTCCAACTTGTGTCCAGACTAGAGGAGTACTGCACTTTCTTCCATATAAGGCTTCATAAGGGGCCATTCCAATGCTTGACTGGTGGCTATTATTATAAGCAAATTCTACAAGTGGGAGGTGTTTCTCCCAATTTCCACCAAAGTTTAACAAGCATAAACGTAAGAGATCCTCGACTACTTGGTTGACTATCTCAGTTTGCCCGTCCGTTTGATGGTGGAAGGCCGTGCTCATGGCTAAGATGATTCCCAAATCTTTATGTACTGCTTGCCAAAATCGAGAAGTAAACCTGTCATCTCTATCTGAAATTATAGTTTTAGGAATTCCATGCAGTTTGATGATTTCCCTAATATATAATTTTGCCAATTTCTCCACTGAGTCTGTTTGCTTTATTGGGAAAAAGTGGGCTGACTTTGTTAATCTGTCAACTATGACCCAAATGGCATCTGCTCCTGATTTTCCTTTTGGCAAACCCATTACGAAATCCATAGAGATGTCTGACCATTTCCACTCTGGGATTTCTAGTGGGTGCAGAAGTCCACCAGGTCGTTGGTGCTTTACTTTGACTAGGCTGCAAATGTGGCACTTAGCCACAAATTCAGCTATCTCTCTTTTGAGTCCAGGCCACCAGAAGGCTATCTTTAGATCTTGATACATTTTGTTGCTTCCGGCGTGTATTGTATAGCCTGAGTTGTGGGCTTCATTTAATATCTGATTTCAAATGTGCGAATTATTCGGACCCAGATTCTATTACCATTAAAAATATGAATGCCTTTTCGCAGCTGCAACTCTGTTCTGCGACCATCTTCTATTTCTGCTTTCAGCTTGGGATATTCCTTGCTGACTTTTTGAGCATCCAATATGCTTTGTACGAAGGTAGGTCCTGTAGTATTAGCTTTAACCATTCATTCAATTGATCTTTAATAATGGGTCTTATATTAAGCTTCTGGAATTCTTCCTCAAATGGACTTGCTGAGATTAAAGTACTAAATATTTCTTTTCTACTCAAAGCATCTGCGACCAAGTTAGCTTTGTCAGGATGATATTGAATATCCATGTCATAGTCGCTGAGTAGTTCTAACCATCTCCTTTGGCGACAGTTTAGTTCTTTCTGTGTGAAGATGTATTTTAAACTCTGATGATCTGTAAAGATCTCGCACTTCACTCCATAAAGATAATGCCTCCAAATCTTTATGGCAAAGACTATTGCGGCTAACTCTAAATCATGAACAGGATAGTTCTTTTCGTGAGGCTTCAATTGCCTTGAAGCGTAAGCAATGACGTGGTTGCCTTGCATGAGGACACACCCTAGTCCTGTTAATGAAGCATCAGTGTATACCTTGTAGTTCTTCCCTTCTTGAGGTAGGATTAGGATAGGTGCAGTAGTGAGGGCTTGCTTTATTTTTAGAAATGATTCTTCACAGTCCTGACTCCATACAAATGGTGCTGCCTTTTGAGTCAATTGAGTTAATGGTTTGGCCATATTTGAGAATCCTTTAACAAACTTTCGGTAGTATCTTGCCAGTCCTAAGAAACTGTGAATTTCAGACACAGATGATGGTTGAGGCCATTATTGTATGGTACTGATCTTTCTTTGGTCTACTTTGATTCCTTCAGCATTTACTACATGTCCTAAAAATGCTATTGAGTCCAACCAAAACTTACATTTTGAGTATTTGGCAAATAATTTAAGCTCCCTAAGAGTTCCCAATACTACTTTCAAATGAATCTCGTGATCCTCCATAAACTTAGAATAAATTAGGATATCATCGATGAAGATTATCACAAATTTATCGAGGAAGGGCCGGAATATTCTTTGCATTAAATCCATGAAGATAGAAGGTGCGTTTGTGAGTCTGAATGACATGACTAAGAACTCATAGTGTCCGAAGCGAGTTCTAAATGCAGTCTTAGGGACGTCTTCTTCATTGACTCTCATCTGGTGGTATCCCGACCTTAAATCAATTTTGGAGAATACTTTGGCTCCAGCCAGTTGATCAAAGAGGTCATCGATGCGGGGTAGAGGATATTTGTTTTTCACCGTTACCTTGTTGAGGTCTCTATAATCTATGCACATACGCATAGATCCGTCCTTCTTTTTCACAAAGAGTACTGGGGCTCCCCAGGGGGACATGCTTTGCCGGATCAATCCCTTGCTGGTTAGCTCTTGAAGTTGTTGGCCGAGTTCCTGGAGCTCTTTTGGTGCCATACGGTATGGTGATTTTGACTTGGGTTGGGTTCCTGGAACAAGTTCTATTGAGAACCCAATTTCTCTTACGGGTGGTAGCCCGGGTAAATCTTCTGGGAATACATCTTCAAAATCTCGAACGATGTGCGTTTTTGATAAAGGCACAACTTCAAAATTATATTAATTAGCGATAAGCCAAAAATTCCTTCTTTACCCAAAATATTCCACACTTGGAATGTTATTCGATTTCATAGCTTTTCCATTCTTTGCCTTCATTAAAGCATTTCATGTGCTCAAACATTTTCCACACGGTGCCTTCTTGCAGTTTGCTTGAGGATGCAAGCTTTGAATTTTTCTCTTTATTGATCTCTTTCTGTTCTCCATCCTTATTTATTAAACTTCATTGACTTTTCGATCTTTTTCTTAGATTTAAAATGTTTTTAAAAATTCTTATCAACGATCTTTGTAACTTTAAAATTCAGCAACTTATCTACACAAACAATCGCCATTTGCTGTGCACGGACATTATGCCATCGCACTTCCACTTGAACTTTAAAATTCAGCAACTTATCCTAGACTGCCCCAGCTGCTCAAGGACTCCCCTGTGCCCAAGGAAGCTAGTTAGCTGAGTCAATTCCCTCAAACCCACTAAATCACTATATGGCTCAATTGGGCTAGCGCAAGCTAGGGTTTGGGCTAGGGTTGGGCTCACCCACTTAGGGCCAACTCAACCACCCATCAAAGGAGTCCACTAGAACATTTGAGCACCAAGGTGGACCCCCATAAACCCTCTTGGCCCATTCTGACAGTTGGCTAAACCCGGGCTTGCCCAAACTAGCCCGTGTCCTGACTCAATTGACTTGGTCAACCCATGGTCCCACTGGCCCCTAACTCAATAAAGTCATTAGTGTCATATTAGCCCTATAGCAAGCCCTCATAACCCCTCTATGCCCAAAACTAATTTTTGACTGGACTCAGGTTAGCCAAACTAGCCCAAGCCCAGGTTAGGTCAAAGTGTCCCATTTCATCCTTATGAGTGCACCCACCCACCCTCTTTACCACCTTTTTATACTAATGAGTAACTTTGGAAATTCAAACTCCCCTTATTATGCAAGTTGACCCAATTGGGCTAGCTTAGGCTAGTCTTAGTCAGATCCTGACCCAACTAGCCCAATACCTTGTATATGAGCTAATTAGGTCAAGAAATGTGCCAATGGACTACCATTTTGGTACTAAATGTGGTCATGGGACCTCAAAAGCCCAAAGGCCTATTTTGGTTGAATTCATTTGAGCTAGCCCAAGCTAGCCCAAATGAGGCCAAGCCAAAATCATCCTGGATACCTTTTATGGGAATAGTTCAAGCCAATATTGCTCATTTTATGTCCTTTAAGCATTTTAAAGGACAAATATCCCCATTGAAACCTAAGAACCCGAATAGATTGGGCTAGCTCAGGCTAGCCCAAGATCAGACCCTAACCCTGAATAGCCCAAAAACTTCTGTGTTCAAGACTTAAGCCAACCCACTTGCTCAAACCACTTCCAAATATCTTAAGAATAAACTTAAGTTCAGTTTTAGGGCTTAAAGACCCATTGGATCCATTTAAGCCCATTTGGGCTAGCCCAAGCTAGCCCAACCTAACCCAAATTAGGGTTAACCTAATAGCTTGACCAAATTGATTTGAATCAACCTTATAAATGTTAAGGAGACCAAATTCACCAATATAAACCACATAATCAAGATTTGGTCTTTTCAATCATTTAGTCCAAAGTGTCCTATGGATCCCTAAAATTGTTTTCGACTGAAGCAATGCTCTTAACTAAGTATCTCAACAATTTTAGCTTTTTTAATCTGCACTTAAAATCCTAAAATCAAAACTTAGCCTTTTGAGCTAACCCAAACTAGCCCAATCTAAGCACTTAGTCAAAATTGGCCAGAGCCTCGATAGACAGCCTAAAGCACTTCCAAACCACCAAATATCATCAATTTACCTTCTAGAAATACTTTTGGACTCTTATGAAATCCAAACTAGGGTTTGTAATTCTTTTAATTTGAATCAAGCTAAGATTTAAATCTTTTGATTACTTTAGACCTTTTAAGAAATAAAAGACTTTATTTTCTTATAAAAGCAATTATATTTGGTAAATATTAAATCATATGAAAATTTTATGTAGAGAGTATTTGTTTAGAACCAAATCAATTTTTTACTGCTAAAGGTATCAGATATCTCTCTTTATTCTGATTTTATATGCTTTTGCACTCAACATCGTACAATTATTTAGAAAATTGTTTTATTGTCACATTAAAATGATATTGGAAGAAGTTTGGATAAATGTGTTGGACAGGGTTTATTGTTGAATTTTTTTTTTTTAATCTGATCAGGCAATTGTTAGGACGAGGCTGTCCGATATCTGGAGCCATAAGAAGCTTATACTGGCAAACCTTTGAGGGGCAGATATAGAGGAAATATGAGATTATTATGTAACACAAATATGAACCCTTATTTTTCTCGATTTTGTATTTGCCCAACAAATTCAGCAGACCGAAGCATATATTAAACTATAAAATTCTATAATTATTTTTGTGACAACAAATTCTAATATGCTTAAAATTTTTTTTGCAGCTAAATCAGATTTTTGCAGGAATAAATTGTAAAGTTCTTTATTTCTTTGTCAAAATGATTATTTTGCTTATTATTTAATAAATGTAAAATTGATATTCATCGATACTTAGTCTCACGACTAACTGATATTCAAATGTCTGTATTTTTGAAATATGCCCACTTCATCATGGAGGAAAGGCTATAAGAATTAGATAGTGCTGCTGCTGTTGCAATCTGCTGATTTATTGCTTTTAGCTTTTTTTAAAGTTTCTAATATTTTAAAATCCTTGTGATCGAGACTCTCTCTATGTTACACTTTTAATCCATTACCGAATAAATTATGTTTAGCAAATATATGTTATTTTTTTTAAATCACTCAATATGATCCTGCGGCTAGGGATTACTCCCGATGTTGGTTTAGCTCTTGCTAACTTGACATCGGGCCCCACACTAATAACACTTGGCCACATATTCTTTAGGGAATAACTTTTTTGACAATATTGGTTGGTATGAGCCAATTAGAATCCTCCCCGTGTCCTCTATGGCATGGTGCAGTTATAGAATTAGACTACGGAGAGTCGTACAACGGTTTGGTCCAATGATGGGCGCCACATGAAGCTCTTTGGTTAGTTTTTCACTGTTTTTGTTTGCCTATTAAGTAATCTTAAATGGTGCGTCTAGGTGCGTGACCCAAGTAATAACATTTAGGCATGTTCTTTTGCGGCTTCCAAATGAGGAGTGTAGATAGTTTTCAACTGAACTGCTTTTCTCCTTCAGATCTTAGCTTCTACTGTAAGCATAGGCTGTTCTATACTACTTAACGAGGGTGTCTCTGTTGTTCTTTTTTGTTGAACCGCCCATTGGTTCTAAAAGTAATGTTTCAATTGATTGAGTTGGTAACTCAGGTGGTCGATGAGATACTTGGCTGATTTTCTTGATTGATCCCTTGATCATGAGCCCTACTGATTTGAAGAAGGAAATTTACTCTTGTGAGTTAAGTTCAGCTCTGTATATAATTTTCTTTCCTTTTTTGCATTGTACAACTTTGCTTTTTTGGACTGGCTAACCTTTTCAACCTATTCGGTAGGTCAGATTCTTCCTATGATGTGTATTCGAAGTTGTCCTCTAGCAGTTCATCCTTGTTGAGTTTCTTTTTCTGCTTGTAGAGCTATTCCATACTCAATACATCAATTCTTCTTCATCATCTAGCATGGGTGGTTTGAGTGAATTCAGATGTTCGATGTTGGCAATCACGTACATTTGCATATAACCCAGTACCTCGAGTTGATACGTGTAGCCATTGACTTCAAAGGCAACACACCAAAGGCTTCAACTTGAAGGGACCATTCCTGAAAGACTTCAGATTCCGACTGACCCTTTAGTTGGACTTTGAAAATGTGCAATACAAGGTCTCCCTTAGAAAATAGCTTCTCCATTCGATGTTTATTTTGTTGCTTCTTATATTGCTGCTGACTCTTGCTCAATTGCTCTTCTACTTGAGAATGAATGGTTCTAATTCACTAAGAATTTCTGAGCTTGATGCATCTCGCTTGGCACTGAAGTGCTTTCATTTGACAGTTGAAGATCAAATGGGATGGATGGTAGGTAGGCCGAGCAAGCTTCAAATTGACGTGTAGAGGCGATCAATACAGTCCCAGTTAAAGGAAAATTGAATGCATGGTAGACTCTCATTCCAGTCTTGGCCTTTTGTTGTGAAATATACTTAGTAGGCGGTCAAAATCTTTTAATGACTACTTTCATTTGACCATAAGTTAGCAAATGAAATGTCGTACTTAACTTCCAGAAGCTGCTTAGGAATCGACTATCTTGATCTTAGATGATCAAGCTAGGTAATTTGATGTGTACATAAACATGCCTCAAGTAAAACTTGGCTGCACTTTCTCCAGTGAAGGTTTGTTTACATGGTCCCATCTTCCTAAACCTATCAACCATAAAAAATGTATTTGTTACATTGTCAAGTGATTGGGAGTCCTCTAAAAAATCCATGCATATGCTCTTTAAGGGTTGTTTAGTTGATGGTGGTAGATACAAACCTTATTTTTGATTTGTAGGTTTCAAGGTGCAACACAACATGCGTCCTTGAATGTACTTTGTTACATCTCTTAACATACTCGACCAATATGTATCCCTGAAGATTGAGGACGGGCTTGCTCACTCTAGAATGTCTAGTGAATTTAGATATATCTTCCTTCTTTATCCATCTAAGCTGGTAAGCTCCCCCTCGGAATGCACAATTGGCTTCCTTTGTAAAGTTGGTTGTTTTGGTAACTGCACTTCAAGTCAGTTGGCTGATTCAACGTGCTCTTCTAAAATCATTTGGCCATGTTTCAAGTGGTCATGACATATACTCTAGATTTCTCGAAACTCAGGGTCCTCTGAATATGCGTCTTTGTAGTTCGTTGTGATGTCTTCATCTTCATCATTGTTTCCTAAGTTATTGGTGTTTTGGATAGTAAGATGGCTAGGCTAAAAGGGTTAGTGAATAGAGCACAATTGTCTCTCTCTTAAGTATTTAGTGTCTCAAGGTTTCATAGCTTGGTTCAGGGCTGCTAACTGCTTGTCATAAATGGGATATTGTTGTTGCGGCCTTGCTATAGCTTAGAGTAGTAGCTACTACATTTCAGTTGAAATAACTTAACACTGACTGCATAACATGTTGCATTGGTTTGTATCTGAAATGGTTTGTGTAGCTTGAGCTAGAACTAGTGTAAAATTCCTAGATTTTAAGTAAAATTAGTTTTTATGAACCTCCTATTTTATATTGAGCAAACTATCATTTATATTTGCAAAAGAAAAATATCAGGATGTCAAGAATAATCTTAGAAATTTTTTGGGAATTTTTGAGAAATTTTTCATGATTGAATCTTTCTCAGTTATTTTAGAGAGGATTTAAATAAAAAAAATTAAAGAAAATTATATATTTTTCAAAAGGATTTTTTTTTTTTATATTTTTGGAGTCTACACATTCAAATTAGCTAACATTAAAAATTTTACAGTTTTTGGATAAAATGGATGAATTATGCTAAAAATATAGTTGGCCTTAAATTAATTAAATTATTGAAATTAATTAAATCAATAAATTGAATATTCTGAATTTAATTTTAATATTTCAAAATGGCAGAGATCTCGCTTACCGGGCCGAACACAAAACATCGGATTCACGAGATCTCAATCGTTCCATTGTTTGAGATTGGATCCGACAACAGTTAGTCGAACCATCGTTATTAATTACGTGACAGACGACATTAGCAGCTTAACGACGATCCAATGGCTGCAAATCCTCACCGCTTAAATGGATGGTGCAGATCTCACGGTCGATCTAATGCTGTCCGCGCTGAAAGTGACGGCTGTCAGACATGTGTTCGCCAAATCGTTCCGGGCGCAAACCGGACCGGTCTAGAACCGATGAACTCGAGGGCTAACCCATTCGGGAGTCAAATTCGAGCCATCCACTTGTCCAAATGATCTGATTTTTATGTCTATAGATTCCTCTCACTGTGTTATGCTACCTAGCTTAAATTATTAAATTTAATCAAATCGGTAAATCGAATATTCAAAATTTAATTTTAAAATTTTGAAACGGTAGAAATCCCGGTATCCCGTGTACCGGGTCAAAATTTAAAGTTTTGAAAATTTAAAACTAAATCTCGAATATTTAATTTATTGATTTAATTAATTTCAGTAATTTTAAGTTCAGTGGTATAACTCTATTGTTTGATTTTACTGCTAGTGGAAAGTGTCATTGCTTTAAATCTTCTTCAATCTCTTAAGATAGAACACTGGAAGATGGACTTAAATTTCTCTAAGTGTAATTATTTTCCCGGTGTTTGAACCTTAAGTTTTACTAGATCATCATATATCTAGTCAGCTTTAACTGACTAAAGACAATCTTTGTTGGTTCAGACTAACCTTGGAGCTCCCAATAACTCCCAATTTGGTTGTTCCAATCATCGAATAACACAATGCTAGGAGTATAGTCATAGATCAGTAAATTGATCTTAGTTCTGACCTTGAGAAGGATCTGCGTTTTCCTTCCTCAACTTCAGCTTGAAATTTTTCCTAGAACTCGTCATTACTTGATTGATATACAAAGTTTGCTAAATGACTCTATTAACTTAGCTTAATAACTCCTTTTATTTGCCTTTGCATTTAATTTAACTGAGTGTCTTTCCAAGCTTCAATTTCCCTTTGCATAGCTTCCATCATCTTCTTTATCCTTCAAAACTTCAAATCTCACTCAGTATACACCTATGCTTGATAGTGATGCCATTTGTGGAATTGCACCTTTTTGTCTTCTACGATATTCAGCAAATGGAATCAGCTCTTCTGGTTAAGCTCTATAACTACTTCAAGTCAAAACCATAAAACAAACCTCAGCGCACACTCTAATACCAGAAGTATGATCTGTTATTAGCACCAAGGAAGATACGCTCAATCGGCCACAACTTGGATAGAGCTTGTGGGGGACCGTCAGGCGATATGGAGGCTATGATCTTTAGAACCAAAACCTGGATCTCTTGCAAGAGTGAATGAGCAATAGCAACTCAAAAGCAAGACAAGTAATGGATGAAAAAATCATGAGGGAAGTTTCAACAATAAAAATGAAGGCAAATAAGAAAATACAACAGTTGCTAGAAATGCTATAGTTCAAACTTCAACAGGTGAACCGTTTTGACAAAATAATAATTATATATGGGCAGAGCAACCAATAATAGTCGGCTATGTGTTTTTGGCGAATGGCTCTTTTGGCGGGAATGGTTGGAGCATGTCCTTGGGCAGCTGTACATGCCAATGTGAATCCTCCATGCATCCTCTATGGCATTGTGCAATTATGGGCTCAAACTACGGAGAGTTATGTGGCAATATGGTCCAATGTGGGGCATCGCAATGAGGTATTTGGCTACTTGTTGTCTGCTGTTTGGCTTCACAACAAGGGATTTTGGACGGGATGTTCAAGAGTGATAACACTTGCACATGTTCTTCTGTTGCTTTCGAATGGGGGGTGTAGATAGTTCCTGACCAACTTCTCTCAGCCTCATAGGCTTATTACTCTGTTCTTATTCTGTACTAGGGTCTCCCTGTAGTTCTCCCATTGACCCATAGGAGTGAGTCCTAGAAATTTTGTCCAACTGACTGAGGTAGTACTCGGGACCCGGCTAGTCACTCAACGGGATTCTCAGCTGATTTATTTGACTGACCCCCTAAACATTAAATTTCTAGGATAGAGTAGCTTTTGCACTATTTATTTCAATATTTCTCATTTATTTTGATTGAGCATCTCACAATAGCAAATCGTTAAAATCATACTTCGCAACTAGAATTTTGCATCTCCCCCAAGGTACATGCTATTACTCTCTCTACTGTTGCCAACATGGGCAGCATCAAGATATTTGCTGTTATACCATATTTAATTCTTACAATTCGAAGGCATTTAGAATTTTGGTTCATGAACTAGACCACAATATCCGGACATTCCGCTGTTTCAATTTTCCAGAAACCACAATTGCAATCCAACGGACATTAATGAACATTTTTCCATCCTTCATCATATGTCTAAATCACCTTCACTGAGCTGAATCCCTTAGTGTTGCTTTACACAAACACTGCTTTCTTAAGCTGAGAAAGCCAATCACAGCAACCCACAAAACATTGCTGGGAGGTAATTTATTTCACATTTTTTCCCTAGAATGGCTTCTATGGATTAATTAAAGGTTTCTCAGCAGCATTTCATCATAAACTTGTGATTGTCACCTGAGTTCTTGCATCTCCTACAAGGTAAATGTTAGTATTCATCACCTTCTCTCATTGGCAACATGGGCAACAACAAAATGTTGCTCTAACCCATAAGAAATTCTCAAGCTACCTTACATTTCTTCGCCTACAAAAGAAATTTTGATTAGAATCTTCATGGCTTTCTCTCTTCCTCCTAAAGTTTGTTGAAGGGTCTCATTCTGTCATTGTAAATCCAGCAAATGTTCTTCATGGCTTTGTCTCTTCTCAAAGGATGGAGGCATGGGGCAACCAGCAAAGTTTCCATATAAACAAACTTGTCATTGATGCAGGACAAAAGGGCTTCACGCATGACAAGATCATTACAAGAGTCTTCGAGAAGAAAAATAGCCCTGTTTGAAGTCTTTTTCATTTTTTTATTAAATATGAATTTTAGATTTTTTTATCTTTATTTTGAGTTTTATTTGAGTTGTAAAAGGGATAATTATTTTAAATATGAGAGCTAAATATTTCTTTTTGGGAGGCAGGTTAGTTTGATAAGAAAATATTTCTTTTTTGAAGGATAGGCTTGTTTGGTAATGTGAGGACCCGGTGCCGGGTCAGCGGCAGCAGATCCAGCACCGATTTGCTTGTGGGATAGCAATAGCAATGACAACAACAAGTCCTATAGTCGTAGGATCATATTGAGTGTTTTAAGAGACAAATATATAGACATCAAACATAACTCATTTATTCAGTAATTCAAAAGTTTTTGATACAAAAGATCAAAATAAAAGAAAAGTTACAAACTTTTAAAAATAGAAAGAGTCAGAAGAAAAGTGGTGGATCAGCAGGTAGCAGTATCAGCGCTGCTCAGTTCTTAGCACCTTTTCGAGGATGAACTGATCTGGGCACGTTTCAAAAGTGCGGGCATTTGAATACCAGCTAGTTGTGAAATTAAGTACTGATAGATGTCATTTTTACAAATGTTAAATAATAAGCAAAATAATCAATATTTGACAGGAAATAAAAGCTGCACAAACTTATCCCTGCAAACTTGTTTCAATTGCACTTGAAACTTAGCATAAAAATAATTGCAGTCACAATAATAAATACAGAATTTTAGCGCTTAATATCCGAGGCAAAATATGATTTTGTTGGGTAAGTACAAAATCGAAAAAAATGGGAGTTCATTTTTGTGTTATATATCTCAACTTTCCTCTATACCTACCCCCTCAAAGGCTTATCAGTATAAGCTCCTTATGACTCCTGATGTCGGATAGCCCCGTCCTAGCGGTTGTCTGATCAGACAAAAAGTATAAAGCAACATGGAACCCTTGCTTCTCACTTATCCAAATTTATCCATATATCATTTTATGTGACTTTAAAAAACACTTTTATCAAATTTGTGCGATGCTGAGCAGAAAAAACATATTTAAACAGAAGTAATAAAGGACATTTGATATCTTATTCTTTTAAGTTCAAAAGTTCAACAGTTCGGATGAGTGACAGTTTGCTCAATCTACATTTAGGTTTTGAACATTTTTAAATTAGTTTTTAGTCAATGTTTTTAGGAGTAACATTTATTTTCATTTAGATTATATTTTTCTTTCACTTTCTTATTTATGATTGAAGTCTGATTTTTAAGATACTGCGATGACAATAATATTTATTATAGCATTTAATAAGTCGTTGAGGATAGTAATCATATTTGATATAATATTATTATTATCATCATCTTAATGATAATAATAATATAAGAATGAAAGAACATAACAGAAATAACTGTAAAAAAGAAAACGTTTGAACTGAAATTATAGTCATTTTATAACATATGTATAGTTTTCATTATTAATTAATGAAAACCATATTAATGTGAATGACGATATTATATAATTATTATTTTCATAATAATGACCATTAAGTAGGTATAAATGAACGAAGAATTAGCAAAAAAAATCAATTCTCATATTTTATTTTTCCTTTTTCTTTATCTTAAACTTCTCTTCATACCTTTAGGATTAGGATTTCCAGAAAACAGAGGGAGGCCGGAGGCTGGCAAGTGGTTGGTTGGAGGGCTGCTGGCAGCTGGCCGGGAGAGGCAGGGAGGGGCTGGGTTGGCTGCTGCTGGCTAGCCGGAGAAGGGAGGAGGCTAGCCGGGCTGTTGGGAGAGGGAGGAGGGGCTGAGGGGTGGCTGGGTGGAGGGTTGCTAGCAGCTGGCCGGGCTATTGGGAGAGAGAGGAGGGGCTGAGGGGTGGCTGGTGGGCTGAAGGGAGAGGGCTGCAAGAGGGTATAGGGAGGGCTGCTGTGGTGTGAGGGAGGGAAGGAGAGGGGGGTTTATAGAGAAGAGTGGAGGGGGGGACAAAGGGATAGGGCTGGTCGGCCATTTGGCCGACCATTCCTATGCGAAAATGGAGCTGAAGGTTCCGCGCCTTAGGGCGGAAGAAATCGGGTGCAAGCGCTAAAATTCGCAGAAAAGGGGGTAGTAAGGAAAAAAATGGAATTTTTTTTAATAAAAATACTTAAAGTTAAATTTTTCACATTTTTCCACCGTTTGGCATCCAAATACAACGAAACCTGACACCGATGTGTGTTATGACATAATGAACACTCTCGCACCAAAAATTTCTGATTCAGACAAATATTTTATTTTTAATTAATTTTGAAGTTTAAAACTTTGAAAATTAATCACGATCAAACCGGCGCTCAGAATTTGATGAAACTTTTCGAGCAGCATTTAAATAATATACTAACACAATGACACTGAAATCGATGAATTCTGACACATATTTCAATATTATTGATTTTTAGAAATTAAATAATTCAGAAAATAAAGCGGGAGCTTCCGTTATTCGGATTTCTCCCAAACTAGGGTACTTTGATCTTAAAAGTATTTATATCTCATGGAAATTTTTGTTTGCCCTAATTTGAAATTCCCCGAGGTCCTGATGTCTGAAGCGGGCTCTGACCTAATTTGAAAAATAACGACATTGGGTCGTTACAAGTAAGAGACTATTTTTTTTTCTTATGTATTTTTTTTTAAGGGATAGATTAGTTTGATAAGAGAGTGTTTCTTTTCTTAGCATCTTTTTCTTTCCTATAAATTGGGACCTTAACCTTATTGTAAAAGATAATGTATTGATAATAAAAATTTGGAAATTTTCTTCTAAGTTCTTTGTGTTTTGAGTTCTTATCTTTTTTAGTGGTGTGAATAATCGACCAAGGCCTTCAGGTGTGGACAATCTCAGGGTGCCAAAAATGTGTACAACTGTAGGCGTGCGTGATACGTACAACTCTCACAACCTTTTCTCATTTTTCCTTGCTCATACGCTTTGTCGTCGTTGCTTCCAAACGTCCGCTCTGTCGCTTCCCTTGATTTCTGTTTCCTCGTCACCTCGAAACGTGCCTACGCATTAGTCGTCGTCAGTCATGGACAGAGCTGCCACCTTGATTATGAACCTGCCTTTAGGCTATAATATTCATAACATAGTCATACGCCTCTCGTGATTGTTTTATTTGGCAGCATATTAACTCCAATCTAGACTTCAATTTTTGTAGGAGTGCACAATGCATATACATATGGAAGCCCAAAAACAACTGGAGAACGCGAATTACTTTTACCCTTATATTTACTTAAAATATAAAATAAGAGTGGGCTCATTACTCACTAGTGTAAATGAGGATACATCAAGCGAGATTAGCCGGTGTTTGTGTTCAACTTATTTAGTTTGAGACCTATTTGAGCTTGGCTCAAGCTTTTTTTTGTTCAAAAGTATGAGTTTGAGCTTAGCTTGTTTAAATTTGAGCCTTTATTGAGCCAAACTCAAATGTGTATATTTTATAGAATTTAAATAAATTATACTCTTATTTAAAGTATGATTTTACATACTTAGCACTCAAAATTTTAAATCACACATTGAACTTTTGAAGTACAATATTTAGAAAATAAGCACTTGGATCTTCATAAGATACTTCATATCTACTTATAATAAGATAGATTTTAAAATTGGCGAATTAGTAGTGTTGTATTTGTTAATATTAAAGTTTCGGCGCTATATATCTTATTAAATGTTATGGACAATATATTTGAAGAAACGCCTATATATAATAATAATAATTTATATATTTAAATAATTAAATAATAATTTATTTATAAATTTATGATCGATGTGCTATCGAGCTACCTAACACAATTGAATATGACCGATTTGTTTAACTCAATAAGTAATTGAGCTCAATTATGCGCCTCCTACATTTTACAATTGGATCACGAACAAAGTATCTCAGAAATATTCACATAGGGGTTAATTCCGGATAGAATTTTGATAGCATTGTCTTAAAACTTTTGTCTTTGAGTTTGAGAGAAAATTTATAATACACATAGCAGCATCAAAACAACTATGCAATTTTTTTTGTTGACCCGCAGTTCTGTATTTTTCGAACGTCTGCATTTCTGACTCTCGATGTGCTTGTGTAGACATATCCTCCCTAAAAGAGCCAACTCGCCAAGAAGCACAAACAACTATCCAGGGAGCCGTTGGTAAGCAGAGCAACAGGATTTCAGAGGAGCTTTTTCTGCCGGGGACTCAATATTTGTTGAGAAGAGAGATTGATGATAATATAGTTAATCCAAAGAGCAGAGAATTCTATACTCTTTGGAGGAGACACCCGGGGGATCATTTTCGGAGGATACTGCTGTCAGGTAACTTGATTTCAGATCATAAATGTGATAATCACTATTATGCTCTTAGGGATGTGCTCAAAGGATTGCCTGCTTCTGATGGTAAGTCAAACTTCTAAATATGAATTTTGAATTTTGTGTGTGTGTGCGTGTGTGTGTATATATATATATATATATATATATATATATATATGAATGGTGTTGTAGCACAGTGGCTGAGGCTCAGGATTTATTATCCCAGGTCATGGGTTCAAATCGCACCGACCACACATAAACAAAAAAAATAATAATAAATATATATATGGTTATATTTGTGGTAATCATGAGTTCAAATGTACATAATTTCATAAATGTATATTTTATTTATCATTTATGATTTTCTGAAGGCATTACCTTAAAGAGATGAAAGTAGTAAAATGGTGGATGGGTGAAATAATAGTCTGGAGTTTTGGGTTGGTTTTGCTCAAGATTTGGGCTTCCGATATTGTGCATAACTTCCCCTTTTAATGTGGCATTTATAATTTTTATAAAGTCTTAGTAATCTAATATTTTCATTTTCCTTCGCAGTTTAGTGTTTTGCTGCTATATTTGTGTTTGCATTTTAGAAGGCATACAACAGATGAAGAGTTAACTTTAAAATGTGAAACAAAGAAAGGAAAAATAACAAATAAAAAAGAAAAAAGAAAAAACAGTTACCAAACTTTAAAGAAATATCACAAAAAAGAGATTCCAACCAACACTAACTATCTTCACGCTAGAGAATTCAAAAACTCCGACTTAGCGATTTCACCTCTTCCTCGGATAGTAACTTGAATTTTTATTAACTATAGAACATTTATCTTTTCTCTTCTTTTTTTTCCCTTATGCTTGGCAATGAAATTGATCAATATCTATGAGTCCAAAATAATGTTATCTGATTTATCAATTGAATTCTCTTCCTTGTTTGTATCAGACTTACTGTCTTCAGTCAGAGAGGAAACATTTTGAGGCATCTCTTGCACAATTAGACGATACTCCTCCGTATATGGATTAAGGATCGATCTACTTTTATTATTCAGCACCCTCAGGGAAGAAGGGCGTTTTCTGATTCCTTATTTGAAGATATCTCATTTTTTATTGCCTTCCCTTATGCTTTCTTCCTGATGAGACTCTGAAGCGTATTGGTAGACAGTTGTAGGAGCCTCTTCAGTCAAATCATCTTCAGTTCACCCACTGAAGGACTATAGGGATTTTCTTAATAAATTTTTGGAACGTATCAGATGGAAGTTCCATTAATCAGTTAGCATAAAGAATCATATAGAAACCCTAGCTTTGAAGCATCGGTGTTTTGCTGAAATTTTTATTAGCTCTGAAGCTTTGTGTTTTGCTGCTATATGTTCCAGGAAATTTTCCTAAATTCTTCTATGTGTACTGATTGACAATAGAAACCTCACCCTCTAGGTTGGAATTAAGCTTCATTATCCTAAATTAATTAAGTAGAATACCATTTTTTCTTAGAATAAATATATAATATTAAAAATACGTTAATAGAAGGATTTGAACCTACAGTATCTTAAGTAATAAATTCCCACTCTAACTTCTTAAATAAGAAGGTGATTTTTCTTGCTTGAGTTTTGGATTTTGATTCTGTATTTATTTACTCGCATAAGTTTCTGTATTTGCCCACACTAGGAGTATATACATGTAGTTTTATTCGATAAATTCAGTGGGGGCATGGTGCCACACTATGAGTCCACCTGTGTGGAGCTCCAACCGCAGAATTATGGCACCTATGAAAAGAAAGAGCAGGGCGCGTAGCGGAGAAACCAGATTTATGAACTAATCTGCTTAACTAATCTGCTTAGCAGCATTGGCCACACCCTTGCGTTCGCATGTCATATATATATATATATATATATATTTTTTTTTTTTTATCACAGCTGTTATCAGCAGCACCACTCATTTTACAATAGTTAAAATAGATATTGTTTATTTATTTTTCTATTATTTATCTAATTGTATAGTTGACTGTAAAATCCTTTTTGGTTACAAGTCTTTCTATTCTGCTTGCTGCTATGTTTTAACGGATTGAAGCTGCTTTACTAGAGCTTATTGTGGTATCAGAGCACAGGACCAGCCACTAGCTCACAACACCACTGCTGCTTTGTTATCTGCTTCATTTTTCTTAGTTCTTGATCTATTTGCCCAAAACTAGAGTTCGCAAGCTTTTAATTGATCCCAGTATTCTACCATGTTAGCTTTTTTTTCTGCAACATCAAGCCAATCTCTTGTATGTCTTCATTAAAACCTTAAATTTCACATGATTCGTCTAACGTTCATAAACATTTGAATGCTAAATTAGACAACTTTCATATGCAGAGATATCAATTTTTCAATGTTTTTAGCTCTCGTTGATTCGTATGGTTAGTTGAGCTTTCTTACATTTAACAACAAATCATACAATCAAGAAGTTTTATTGGGAGTACATCACAAAAAAGAGAATAGATAGAGAGGATAGCAGTGAATGAGAGAAATAAGGAATCTTGTATGCTAAGTCTTCTCAGTACAAAATTGTATTATTTATATTTAAACACTTCAACTCTTATGACATGTCTTGAACCGTTGGGGCTTAGGAAACTTTTTTGTTTTCTCATGATCAATAAACTCAAACTTCTGTAGCTTGGCTCTGGTACTCTGTTATAGCGCTTTATTAAGTGTTGAACTTATTGCTTGGCTAGGTGTTAGGTCTAGCTCAAGAAAAAAATTTCTAGCCTTCTTCGTAGCATACTACTTGGTCTTTAGCTCTCATCTTTATTTGATCCGTCATGTGGTCTATGTTCAGTGTCAAATTGTTTTGCTAAATCATCTTAAGTTTCTTCATTCTCCTTCGATTTGATCTTTAGATATTTGGTGCTATACTAGGTCGCAAACCTCAAAAGCATTCACCACATGGTGTTGAACGTGCATGGCCATGTATCGGTGTTGAGATTTTTCTTCAATTGCTCTTCCACCCAAGAGCGGATTATCTTGATTCTTTCAAGAAATCTCAGTGTTCAAACGAAGTCTTTAGTCATTCGACTATTGACTTAGGGCCTGATTGATAGTTGAGGATAGATTGTGCTCTATGCAAGATAATTTAAATAAGCTTTAAAAGCAGTTATGGTTATGCAGTGCATGATTAAAAGCTATCTCTAAGGCAAACTTTCATTGAAGTCAATTTATAGTGCATGCCCCTTGGTAAATGCACTGAAGTTTGGTTAGTCATATCAACATGTATATTAATTTGTTTATGGAATATTGTGCTCCGCTCCAAGGATGTATCCATCATTGCTCATAAGCTCTTTTTGAATTTATCAAGAATTTGGCTATTATGACTAAGTTTACCCATAATGTTAAAATAATAACGTTATCATGCCTTTCCTGGTAATATTTTTCTTGCACATTTTTAGATTAATTATCTTTGAGAAAAATCTGCCCTTATAAAAATATAATTGTACCTTCTTTGTGCCATTAGCAACTCACCTAAGAAAACTCTTGAGATACATTCCAGTCTTATATGCACAAGCAATAATGTATACTTGTCTTGCTTTGATTAGCTAGTTTGGAGCTGTAATAGAGAACATATCCTCAAATGTACTTAATGTATACCAATCTTGCTTTTGAATAGCTAGTTTGGAGCTACAATAGAGAACATATCTTCAACTTTTTAACAATTTTTGAGATCTGTAATCTCCAGCTATGCAGCTCAGTTCTGGTGCTCTAGTGAGGTGCTTGATCCATTGTGATGCTTTGTGGCTCAACTAGGTGTTGGGCCGATGGAGTGCTCAGTTGAGAGCCTTGTTTGATCTCCTAGTTTTGGGGCACCTTAACTGAAATTGGAAACTCATTTTTATGAGTACGCTTAACTCAAAAAAAACTATGCTAGCCTTCTTTGCAGTAGATCTCTTGGTCTTACTCATTGGTTAACATTTTCATCAGATCTGCTAAGTGATCTTCATGTCTTTTAACGTTGTGTCATTGGTTCTCTAATAACCTGTTATTGGCCAACTTTTCTTTATGGCCCAAAATAAAGTTCATCCGTAGTTGGCAATACCTCTCTACAGCCTCTTCATGCAACATTGATAGTTTGAGAGCTTGAGATACTCAATCCATGATAGATACATTTATATTTAGGTTGGGAACTCAAATTGGTGTGCATTAGCACTAATACTCTTTAGTGTTCAATGATCCTTGCCATATTAACTTTAATTTTCCCCCTTCTCCTTTAGTCAATCTATGGATGTATGGTGCTACACTAGGTCGCCAACCTCAAATGGCTTCTATGTATGGTGTTGATCATGCATAACCTTTTATTGCAATTGAGATAGCTTGGATTGCTCTTCCTCTAGAAAGTGAATTTTTTTATTCCTTTAAGGAATTTCAGTGCTCAAATACAATCTTTCTGTCAATTGATAACTTGGGCCTTGATTACTAGTTCTAGATTGAATGTGCTATATGGAAGATAATCTATATAAGCTTAAAAAGAGATATGAATGTAGAGATGTGTATTGCATGAGTAAAAGTGATTCAATATAAGGTTAGTTTTCATTTGAAGCCTTTTCAGAGTAAAAATCCCTTAGCAAATGCACCATAGTTTGGTTGACCATCTCGGTTTGCTTATTACTCTACAATGTTATGCTCTGCCTCAAATAGGTATTTATCTTTCAAAATTTGTTGAGAAGTTGGGCATCTCAATATGATAAAATTCACCTACACTGTCATAGGAACGCCATCACTTTTTACATGATAGTATTATTTTTGCATGACGAGTGAATGATTTACTTTGAGTGGTTGTTCACTAAATATAATTGTTCTCTTCATTCTATTTGCGACTCACTTAAAACTTTATTGAGATGCTCTCCCAAAAATTTTGCGGGCTTGGCTGTGGTGCATACAAACTTTGCTTCTGATTATTTGGTTCGTAGGTGTAATAAAAAACATTTCCTTGGATGTGCCAGGTAACATCTTCTTGCAACATTGACTAGTGTATATGTCATTGTAGATTTAGAAGTAATTTTCTGGCTTTGTGAAGTGTCCATTTACATAAATATCATGCATTCGTAATCCATTGCAAGCAGTAAGCTTTGCTTGGAGTTCATAACTTCCTCAATACAACATACAATTTTAGTAACCAATATACAAAAAGGCAAGTTCAATGCTCAATGTTTGTTCCGACTTGCTCAACATTTTTTCTAGCTTTCATGAAAGTCCTCATTCCTCGTACACCCAGTGTCCTTCTACTTAATGGATGCTAGTTTTTGGGAGGGCATAGCGATGAATTTATTCTACAGTTCTTTTTTTAGTTGATTATTTAAGAATTACTTGAGATATGACACTACTGTATGTATTGGGCTTCCATAGCTTTGATCAAGTCTACAATTATTACAGAGTTTTATGTTTAATGTGTCTTCTTGTCAAGTAATAGCACTAGTATTTGATATTTTATGAAGGTTCAGCTTTTATGATAAATCGGATAACTTGCTATGCTCCTTGCAGTTATTTTTCATTGCATTAGCACAATTCCTACCACATATCCAAAAACATTAACTTCTATTACAAAATTTCAAATATAGGGTTAGTTTAAATGCCTCACTAATTTTTTTTAGTTCTAAGAATGTCTCTTCTTGGCTAACTTCCCATGGCAAATATCAAATAGCTCTTGTTAAGAATTGTAGTGGAGTAGTGATTATTGAGTTCTTAATGTACCTTTGGGTAGGCAATGATTAACTCCATTTCTCATGTTGCTTAGTTTTGACGAATCATTGGTATTTGGTAGGATTTATCTAAATCTGTGAAGGATTCAAATATCTTGTTTAGCAATACAAAATGATAACAAAGTTGAGGGCGATGTGATTATTAGGATTCAGATATGATGAGATACCTCATTGTTCTGTAACTTTTTGGGCATCTCTTCTTAGCTAGCTCCAGTGGAATATTGATTAATATTTATTAGCTAATGCAATGGAGGAACAATGATCAAGATGATGCCACTAAACTGTTAGACGTACTGACAAACATTGATAAAGTTCAACATCTTAATTATGATAATGCTCAGCATCTTAGTATTTATTTTAACAACAGTAATCTTAAAATGTGAAAAATTCTAAATGTTGTTCAGTCATACTAAATGATTGTTGAATTAAAGGCGACGTGCTTAAAATAGAATTCAAATAGGTTGGATACATGGAGGAGCACTTTTAGGCTTGTGAGTGTTATACACATTTTCTACACTTTGACTACGTGGCTATCATTGATATCGTCTTTTTGGAATCTAAAATCTTATACAATCAAATCTTATTATGGTCATGTTATCACTCAGTCCTTGCAGGTACTTGTATATCATCTCCTCATAGGGTCATTTCCACTATTGTGAAGTGATAATTTCGCTCACTGCTTGGGATGAGTGATCCAATAGACTGAGTCCTAATTCTTCCACGCCAGGCGGAGGGCATCGAGCCCCACCACATGATCAATTTTGGCTGTGTCAGGAGCCATTGTGCACGTTTCTTTACAGCTCTTGAGACATCCATTAATGCACCTCCATGATTGACACTTGGCACCTAGAATCGCCTAGCTTCCTTCTTTTCACTATAAGTAGCAGTCTTCCCTCTTTGCGAAGAAGAGTTGGGTTTCAAGTACTTGAGATCCTGCCTAAATTAACCATATAGGCTCACTAACATCCACAATAGTTCCCATTGAGAAGTCCGACGATCAAAGCCTCTAAGAGTTAAGTTTTAGCCCAAAAGCCTTCTCAAACTTGCAAAGGCTGGGATCTCTTCTTTCAAGTTGACGCACATGAGGATAATCTCTTCTTGGTGCTTGATCTTGGTCCTCTTGGGGAAGAAGATTGCGCTTCTTCTTCCGTGATAACTGAAAATTTAACTTATGAAGGCATCAATGGTGTTGTTGACAACCATTCATTTTCAACATTCACCTCAAGGAGAAGGCTTGAGTTTATCACTAGAAGCCATGGCATACATTGAGGGAGAACAATAGTGCTTGCTCCATGAAAATCCGCCGTAGCCCATGCATGAAAATCGGCCGTAGCCTGCGCATCCGGTAGAGCGGCGTCTGACGGTTGAAGACAATCTGAACAATAGTGCTTGCTCCGATAACTCTACAAATTCCTTGCTTCCAAACACGCTCGATCGGACCTTAATAGATTACATTTTTGGCAATTTGCTTTGAATGCTTCAAAAACTATTGAACTACTCATCACTTGAAAAGGTGCACTTCTTAGATCTTTTTCACAAATAATACATAATACTTGTTTGTTCTTAAATGAATTTGATTTCTTCATTAGGATTAATTTTCTCACAACTAAGTAAATTTGGTCTAGAATTTATCGATAATTAAAAAAGAAACTAAATAATCAAGCATTTAACTAAGCTTTGACTAAATAATTAATCTTCATTCATATGATTTTTTGTAAAATGTTAAATTTAAATTTATTATTAAGGTTTTTAAAAAATGAAAGTTAATCTTCATTAAGTTTTATTACTTAATAATTGATTTATTTGATTTTATATTTTTAATAATTTCTAAAAATTTCTATTTTTATAGAGGTTCTAAATTTGTTATCTAATATCATAAATTCAATTTCCATCAATCATATATATGCTTCTTATTTGAATGTTATTTTTTTCAAACAAAAAATCAATCTTATAATTTAAAAATAATATTTTATATTAAAAAAAATAGTATTTTTGTAAATCAGAAACATCCCAATTACACCCAATTAAATTTCATCCAATTACTAAACTATGAGAAAACTAACAGAGACAAAATCAAAGACAACAAAAAAGGTCGTTAAAAGCGAAAAATTATATCAAGCTGTGTAGGAAGAAGATTCATCTCCTATGCAGTATCTGCTCTTTTGTAGTGTTTGGAGCGACTGCAGAGACATCTACATTCCAATCCTACGTAAGCTGATGTAGATTGAATTCATCATTGTCATTCAAATAGATAATAGAGGGAAAATATAGGGTCCAAGATTGCAAATGTAACAATCAAGAATTTTTTGATGCCCAATTGTCGAAGAGAGATAAAGATCCTCCAAATAGTATCAAAATATATGGTTTTCAGCACAATAAAGGGTGAAACCAAGAAACTATTCTCCAGCTACACTAAACCATACACTAGCAAAACTTATTTGAGGCCATGCTTAACTAAACTATTCATGGAAGATTGAAAGCAGTGAGTCCAGCAATTTTTCAGCAAGAAAAACCAAATAGAACTGTAAAGCAAAATGAAAGAGAAGGAAAACCAATAAATCTGCATTAATAAATGCTAGCATAAATTGTCCAAAGGTAAAGCAATACCAGTAATAGAGATTGTTAAGCCACCAACACAAGATAGAAACAAAATTTTCAAGGATTAAACATAATAATAAAACCTACTAAACCAAGAACAACACCAAGCAAACTTTTAAGATGTCTAAATTTTCCTTAATATCTTCTCCAAATATAAAAAACATCATTAGCAAAATGAAGTTGGGAGAAAGAGTTGTTACCCTTTTTGATTGGAATAAAGTTGTTCGAGGCAATAGCATCTAAGTAAGAAAAGGCATTCATTGTAATATAAAAAATTAATGGAAAAAGGGGAGAGAGAACCTTGTCTGAGAGCTCTATTTGAGGAGAAGAAGCATTTGGTAGAACCATTTACACTTATAGAGAAGTGCATGCTCATTATGCAAGCTTGGACCTATTTGATGAACATAATTGGAAAATTCATTTTAAGTAGCCTATCAATGATGAATTCCATGTTTACACAATCAAAGGCTTTTTAAAATTCAATGTTTGCACAAAAAGTATTCATTTTTGAATCTAGACTTGAATAAATGAAGAATGTTTGAGCAGAATTATGAGATTGGGAAGTACTAAGGCCTTACAATCATCTAAATTTTTTGAAATGCCTTTAAAATTAGTATTACAAATGTAGATTGGCATGAAATATGCACTAGAGTTAGCATTCTTATTCTTTGGAAGAAAAGTGATAATAGAGTGATTCAACTATATAGAATCCATAGACACTTTAAAATAGTGAGAAATTGCATTACAAACACGAGATCCAATAAAGTCTTAATTCAGCTTATAAAAATATAAAGTGAAACCATCAAGACTTGGAGAAGCTTCATTATTGATGATGAAAACATAGCTTTTAATTTTTTTGTGTCAGATAGGAGGAAAGGCGCATAAGTAGAAGGAGGAACGACCATGCTGCATGATGAGATGTCAAGGTGGCGATTGTTGGGAGATTTAAGAGGTTTGAAAAGTAGCTGAGTGTCATGATGAGTAGGAGGGACGACCATCCTCAAGGGAGAATGAGGAGCACGCACTTAGTTTTTATTGCGTCGTCTGGTCATATGAGAGTAAAAGAACTTCATATCATTATCCCCTTTTTGAAAGCCAATGAGCTTTAGCTTGTTTCTTAGCCCATGCTATTTTATTTCTAATGCGGAAAGGAAACTGAGCATCAACATTTGATATCACCTTAAGTAAATCAAACATGGTCGGATACACCTCCAAAGAGTGTAGGAGTTGAGTTTGCCTTTCTCTAAGATCAATGGACAGAACAAAATTCAATTTTTTCATCTTTTCTAGATCAGTTGTAAAAGTTTTTTGGTATGAGTACATTTCTGCAAGTGATTGAAGAGATGATCACTCCCATAATGAGTGTCCTAGACACCAACAAACCACTCTTTGAAAGAGGCCTACATCATATCATTATTTTTGAAGCAAAATCTATGAGTTTTAGACTCCATAGTTTCCTAAGAAAATCATTTGAAGAGAGTGATTAAATGTGCCTGGAGAGAGGACTTTATAGTAACTTACTTTATACATAGCAATCCAATCAAATTTAGTTTGGCTTTAATTGGGGTATCAAATCCTTTGTTAAACCAAGTGAATTAAAGAATTGTAGAGGGGAGGCCGAGAAGAGAAATATTATATATAAAGTTATTAAAGAAGGGTAGATTTCTTAGAGTAAGAGAATATCCCCCAAATTTTTTATTTGAGAATCAGATTTGGGAATCGGGTACAATTAAAGTCCCCCATCACAATCCCGACCGACTTAGCCATATTTGAGAGTTGGTCCCAAATAATAATTCTATTTGATTTATCATTAGGCGCATACACAAATGTTAACCAGTAGAAAGAGCTGGTCTAATCACATTTACCATGAATGAAATAGGTGGCATACTTTATAGAAATTTAGATTTTTCATTAACCCATACTTAAATTAGTAGAGCATAAATTACCTCATTAAAACCCAGGTTCAAGGCATAACCAGCTATCATTGTAGAAACCCTCGGCAATTAAACTATTCCCAATTTTATTTCCCTGTAACATATGAGCACCAGCTGCATGAAACGGACGTGCATTACATACGCACGTCCTATTTAACTGCAAAGAATCACTCGACTCTCCCCATCCTCACGAGCACTCGATCACTTTTTTTCCTCTTCACCCAGCTCAATCAGAACCGCTGAAGCATACCTAAGCCGACGGAAACAATCGGAAGACTGCAATAAAGGCGCAGATAATCACTCTTCCTGCTCGACTCTCCCGCATGACGCAGCAGTCATAGAGGCGTACCTGGCAGTCGATTGCGCATAGGCCAACAAACGAAGAACAGCCCGATCGTCACAGTGATCGACCTTCTTCCGCTTGATAGAGACACAAACGAAGAAGGCCTTCTGCATGTACAATCTCCTTGCCTTTCATCTTTTACCTTCAGTCGATTGAGAGAGCCGAATGCTAAGAGCAAAATTTTAGGGAGATGAGTAAAGCACGATTATTCTGTTTTTAAATGAGATGCTTGTAAAGTTGGTATAGAATTTATATATAAAAAAAATCTTATTAAATCTTCCCTCATTAAATCTATGATTAGGTGAATTTCCTGAGGAAGATTAGACAATTGATAGTATTTTTGAGTATATCTATTCTAATGGGCGATGTTCTATTTTTACTGATGTTTATTTTCTTTTTATTGCTTGTCATACTAAGGTGATTGGTTATAGAGATATATTAATCGTTGCCAAGAATGGATGGATCATTTCAAGAGATTGATTAATTCGTTGAGTTCCAAAATCATTAAAATAAGCAAATCTATGAATATAATCAGTACTTTATAGATGTCATTTTTATATACATTATCTTGTAGATTGAATTTATAATGATTTCCTCTAATCAAATAAACAATCTCTTAAGGTCTATGACTTAACTTACTTGCTTGATTTCTTTAAGCATTTCATTGATTAAATTGGCCAAGAATATGATTGACTTATGAATTTCATAATTTCTAACCAAGGTCTTAAAGTATTAAGAGGATCTAAAATATTGATAGAATCATAAATTAATCAAGAGATATACTTTGTTTTTGCAACAATCAATTTTTAGAGTTTAATAAAATATTTATGAACAAAATTTTTGCAGACATCAAGTTTTGAGTATTTTCCGAACGGTTGATCACAAAGGTAAACTATATCGCATTGAGCCTATTTCATATTACTACTTAATATTTTATTCTTACTATTAATGATGTTTATGTATCTTATGAATATTGTAAAGGGTTTTGAAGCAGAGCATGAATAGGTTATGGACGGGGCTAGTCTTCGGGAAACAAAATGATGCCATCTGGAGTTTTTGAGGGGGCCCAGGTGAAGAATATGCTTTTATGCTTTTATTGAACCCAGCCTTAGCTTGCCCATCAGAACTATTCATGATATCAAGACATAAGCATAAACATAAATTCTTATGTAATTTATCTTTGAAATTTGGCATGCGACAAAGAAATATTTATTTGCAGGAGTAATGATTATCTTTTAATATATCAATTTTTACCTTCCGCTTTTGCTTAAAAGTTTATTATTTAATACAGATAGTACTTATAATGTGTACTAAGGCATTATTTTTTTAATGCCAGACCAGATCATGCTGGAGGAAGCTGATGTAGTTTAAAAGCGTTAAAAGAATCATGACGCGGAATATAATTTTAGTTTTTATTTTCTTTACGAGAGATAAACATTTATATTCTGTATGATGTCAAATATGTAACAATTTAGATTGAATAAATGAATTTTTTTTATTCTTTTGTGGCTCTGGATATTGTTTAACTGTTATTTTACTTAAACCATCAATATGATTATGCGAAAAGATGCACCCGATGTTAAATTGGATGTTACCGACCTAACATGGCCATCACAGTTGGTATTAGAGCAAGATTGGAAGTGTTAAGTAAGATATTGCATAAAAACAGAGCAAGTAAAAGAATTCATTCAATTTATTTTAGAATTATCAAATATGAAAATTATAATTACAAAACTTAGAAGGATACTTGAATAGAACATATTTTATGTTTAGATTTAATGGCAGCCTAGGAATCAATCAAATTGAGAGTGTGTGTTTTGTAGATGAATTCTCCAACTCATTCTGAGGCCAACTATAGTCAAGAAGATTCTTGGCAATTGGAGATCACCGAACCCAGCTATGATCCTCCCACTCTTGAAGATCGAATGCGAGTTCTGAAAAATAAAAAGAAGGATCGGTTTGAGACGATCTCAGGATTTATAAATGTGGCTTATGAGAGGATCACCAACCTTAAAAAAGAAGTGTGTGAGTTAAAAGAAACACTACGGAACCTTCTTCCCATGTTCACTGAACTAGCAATGGAGAAAGAGGAAAAGTATGAATAATGCATTTCTGAGATTGAAGGGAAAGTGCAAACTGAGGATGCAGCCTCAATTTACAAGAAGAGGAAAATTGCCGACAAATATAGAAAACTTGTGTGGAAAGCTTGAAGAAAATCATTTAGTTGACATCTTTAAAATAAAACTATGTGTAACTTATGAGAAAACAATTGTATCTTTAATTTATTTTTGCATGGAACATAAGATTCCTTTCAATAAATGTGTCCAAGTCTTTATTTATCGTAATTAATCTATTTATAGATGAATACAGAAGAATACTCTCCCGAATTGCTGATGGAGACTCCGGTGAATGCCCCTGTGCCTTCAAAACCAATAGAGAGTAAAACTGATAGAATCTTGGAGCTGATGGCCTAAATATTTTCTAATCAACACAAAGTCCATGTGTATCCTCCTGAACAGAGGCACATAATCGATGGGGGCACTGCAAGCCTTCATGAAATTGAATCCACTGTCTTATGACGGGTCAGCTCGACCAATGGAGGAAGAGGACTGGATACAAGAGATAGAAAGTAAACTGGAGAACATGAAATGCCCAACCATGGATGCAGTGAGATTAGCTAAAAGCCTATTCAAGGCTGAAGCCAAGCGATAGTGGGGAGTCACCCTAAAACTCAATTCATGGGCTTGGAACTAGAAGATATTTCATCATACAAATTTGTGAAGGCATTTAGAAGTCGTTACATTCCCAATTCTGTGTAGAAAATCCTGGAGAACCAATTTATCAAACTGACTCAGGGGAATAAGTCCATCGTGGCTTATGAGTCTGAGTTCACAAGGCTCTCCAGTTATGCGCATAAACTAGTGGATACAGAGGCCTCAAGGTGTACCAGGTTCTTGGATGGGTTGAAGGACTCCATCCGAACTAGCTTGCTCCCGCTTAAGCATACCAAATTTGCTGAGCTACTGGACCGCGCAACCATGCTGAAGCATAACAAACAAGTAATCGTCGAGCGACAAGAGAAGTGATAATTCCATTCCCATGATAGTCGTGAAATCTTTAAGAGATCTCGACCTAATCATCAAGCCAACATATATTAGATCACTTCAGGGCCTGTCAAGAAAAGAGCAAATTCATAATGTCGACAATCGCACCATATGGGTAGGTGCTATCACACGGGCAATAGGTATTACCAGTGTGGCCGGACAGGACATAGTTATCGACTTTGCAGGTCTGCTAAAACTATATATGGGGATACTATTCAGAGACCCAATATGAATGCAACATTTACACCCACTTGTACTTCATTTTTAGCAAATGTACCAGCTCCAATATCATCCCCTGCAACCACATTAGCACAAAGGAGAGAACCTGCCTCGGGATGACCAACTACCGCAAGGGTTTACATACTTGCCCCGGTTATGGCTCCGAGAGGCCACGATGTGGTGTCAGGTACATTTAGGAATTTTTTATTTCGAACTTAGAAAAATCATTAGCATGTATTCAATACTAGGTACATTACATTTTCCTGAAAGCCTTGTTTGACATGAGTGCAAGTCACTCATTTATATATGAAATATTCGTCAAGAAATTACAACGGTCGTTTATAGAGCTAAAAGAAAAGTTAGATGTCGGGTTACCATCTGGTGCCTACATGAGCACTAGAAATTGTTGTGATTGAGATATACTAATAAATGGAAGAACATTCAATGCCACCTTGATAGTTCTTCCCATTGAAAATTTTGATATCATCTTGAGAATAGACTGACTATCCCGTCATTAGACAGTAATTGATTATCAACATAAAAACGTCACCCTCATGAGTGCAGGAAGAGCAGTGACATTTATGGGAACGATAAGCACCGTCGTGTCTCTCATTAATTCCATGCAAGTGATCAAACTAATACAAAAGGGCTGTGAAACTTATTTGGTGATGATGATGTGAAGTGAAGGAGGAGCTACTCCTTTAGCAGATATAAGGATTGCAAAGCGATTTCCAGATGTGTTTCCTGAAGAATTGCCAGGAATACCTCCTATGCGAGAAGTAGTAGATTTTACCATCGATCTGATCCCTGTAATGAAGCCAATATTGAAAGTACCCTACATAATGGCTCCCAAGGATCTATAGGAGCTGAACAATCAATTAAAAGAATTACTTAGCAAGGGTCTCATTTGCCCTAGTATGTATCCATTGGGAGCTCCTATGCTATTTGTAAAAAAAAAAGACGGCACCATGAGGATGTGCATTGATTATCGAGAGTTGAACAATGTCACAATAAAAAAGTCAATACCCTCTTCCTCGCATCGATGACTTGTTCGATCAACTCGCTGGAGCAATGGTATTTTCCAAAACCAATCTCCGGTCTGAATATCACCAGGTAAGGAAAAGAGAGGAGGGCATCCCAAAGACAATATTCCAAATGAGGTACGGACATTACAAATTTTTAATAATATATTTTGGGTTGACAAATGTTCCATCATTATTCATGGATTTGATGCAAAAGTTTTAAACCCTCACTTGGATAAATTTGTAATTATTTTCATCGATGATATCTTAATATATTCCAATAATGAAGAAGATCATAAAGTTCATATTCAGGCTGTCTTGGAAATCCTAAGGTCTAATGCATTATACGCAAAATTTTTCAAATGCGAGTTTTGGTTGAATTATGTAACTTTTCTGGGCATGTGGTAAGTGCCAAGGGAATCTAGCTGGATCAGAAGAAAATTAGTGTCATCCAAGAATGGGTGCAACCTACATCTATAACAAAACTCAAAAGTTTCATAGGTCTCGTTGGTTATTATCGAAAGTTTGTACAAGGGTTTTCTCAAATTTCATCCTCTCTTACCAAATTAGCATAGAAAGCGGTACCCTTTATATGGAACCCGCAATATGATGAATCTTTTCAAAAATTAAAGAATGCCCTCACGACCGCTCCTGTTCTAACATTACCACAAGAAGGGATTGACATCCAATGTGGAACTTCGGTGTGTTTTAATGCAAAATGTGAGGGTAATCGGTTATGCCTCTTGCCAGCTGAAGGTTCATGAAAAGAACTATCTAGTTCATGACTTGGAGTTAGCAGTAGTTTTCTTGGTGCTCAAGATTTGGAGACATTATTTGTATGGGTAAAATGTTAAATTTCCACATATCACCAAAGCCTCAAATACATTTTTACTCAAAGGGAATTAAATTATCAATAAAGGCGATGGCTATAACTCATTAGTGACTACGATCTGAATATTTAATAGCATCTAGGCAAGGCTAATGTCATAGCAAACACCTTAAGCAAAAAATCAGTTGGCACACTCAACACGATGACCATCAACAAAAAGCTAGTTAAGGAACTAAACAAGTTAGGGATATATGTGGTAATAATGAAACAACTGAATGTCATTCTGGCTACAAAAGCTGTAGACTTAATGCTAGAAAGGCGCATAAAACTATCTCAAGAGAAAGATACAGAGTATCTAAAAATGAAGCAGCTTATTTCAAAAGGAAAGAATAATTATCTTCAAGAAAATGACAATTACATTTATCATGAAACTCTATTGTGGGTGCCCAATGATAAGGAATTGCAAATGATGATAATACATGAAGCACATTGTTCAGGATATACTATCCATCAGGAATTTCAAATATATACCACGATTTAAAGAAAATTTATTAATGGTCTGGACTGAAGAAAGATGTAGAAGAGTTTGTGGCACATTGCAATGCATGAAACTTAGTAAAAGCTTAACATCAAAAGCCAAGAGGACTTTTACAATTTCTACCAGTTCTGGAATAGAAGTGGATTGATATTGCCATGGATTTCGTAGTGGATTTTCCCCAAAGCAAATCAGGAGCAGATTCAATATGGGTCATCGTTGGTTGGCTCACAATGTCAGCACATTTCCTCCCAATAAAATAGACGTATCCCATGGAGAAGCTTGCTAGAACGTATGTCAGAGAAATCGTTCGATTGCACGGGGTCCCAAAAATAATTATATTAAATAGTAACTAAAGATTTACTTCCCGATTCTGGAAGGCCATACATGATGATTTTGGTACTAAACTTGCAATAAGCACTGCATTCCAACCTCAAACTGATGGGCAAATTGAAAGAGTTATTAAAGTGCTAGAGGATCTTTTATGACTGCATATTGGACTTCAGTGAAAATTGGGAATAACATTTTCACTTAGTTGAATTTGCATATAATAACAGTCATCAAGCTAGCATTGGAATGACGCCTTACAAAGCCCTATATGGAAGAAAATGTCTTACGCCTTTGTCCTGGTCAGAAGTTGGAGATGTCCAAATCCATGGATTTGATCTTGTCAACGAAATTAACAAAAAAAGTTCAATTGATATAGCTAAGAATAACTGTAGCCCAAGATCATCAAAAGAAATACCATGATTTAAGACACAGAGTGTTGGAATTTCAAATTGGAGATCTTGTTTATCTAAAAGTAAGCTCAATGAAGGGAGTGTATCGATTTGGTATATCAGGCAAACTAAGCCCACGATATGTGGGACCGTTTGAAATCATTACCTGGATAGGGAGCTCTGTCTATCATTTGAGGTTACCAAAAAACTTTCTTAAAGTACACGATGTGTTCCATATATCATCCCTACGTAAATATTTGCAAGAACCATCTCAACAATTAGTAATACACGTAACTATAATTCAGCTAGACTTGACATATGTGGAAGAACCTGCAATGCCCCAGCTATTAGATTTGATCTATTAATCTAACAACGGATGTTACGGTAGTACTTAATATTGAATTAGGAAATTATAACCCAACATTAAGTACTACTTTATATTGTGTGAATCTATGGGTGGAAGGAAATTCAATTATTCTAATTTAAGCATTCATTATTTATAATATGAAATTTCAAACAATATGAAATAATAGCTTACAAACATCATCAGAATATTTAATTTATAAGTTTTTGAGAATAAAATCTCTCATCCTCACTTAATGAAATAGAATGTAAACAAGCTCCTTAATCTAGTTATTGCTCAGGTTCATCCTTAACTGCAGCACCTAATCCACGCTCCTGATCAATCGTATTTTAGTTTTTAAATACGGTAGCGCACATCCAAAAAAAAAATTTGATTAGACTTTTAAAAGCTTAAGTACATTTTAAAGGTAAGCTAAACACATTATTAAGTGGATATCACATTAGCCATTTATATTTTATTTAAGCGGAGCAAAAATGCAAAAGACTGAACAAAAAAAAAAAATGTCAAAGACTGTAAAGAATGCAAGTAAGTTTGCTCAATATTTTAAGCTATTCAACCCTGCATCAAATATATTAATAATATATAAAAGCACTTAAATAAGTAAGGGGAGCATGAATATATTCAAATAAGTAAATGTTAAGTAATAATAAAAGACAGCGCAAAAAATATGAAAATGCTAAGTAAAGCTACACTGTAAGTATACAAAACTGTAAAGTAAAGTGCTGCAATAAGGTAAACAAGTAAACAATCTCAGCCTTAAGGACTGGATGTAGAAAATTACACTCATAAAAGATTGTAAACTGTCATGTTATTTAATTATCTTGTATTTTTGTTCTGTGGGCGCAGAACAAGTGAGGAGTTGAGTACATCTACTCAACTTATCTGAAAATGGGGTTAACTACAAACACACACATTCCTCCTCAAAGAAATTATGTGGTCTTCAGATATACTAATAACTTGCCCAGGCTTAATGACAGTTGTACCAAAATCCACCATATAAAGACCCCTCTGAAACATATTTTGAATGTTTAGTTTTACTTTATGCACAATGTTCAATGAAATGAATTCAATGTTTTGATCTTAATGCGTTGTAGCATTTCAAGAATTATCAAATTATTGTAAATCATGTGATATCCATTATTTTCTATTTTTAATTATCTATCCTTAATGTTTGGGACTAATAAGCCCCTGATTAATTTAGGCTTCATAGATTCCTAAGTTAATTGATAAGAGTATAATAAAGTCAGTGGTTGAAAGTAGTAATGTAATTAATCTTATGTAGTGATAATTTAGTTATATTTATTTTAAATAAGGGATATGACCTATATTTACTTAATGTAGCTCTTTCTCTTAAATATTAATGTACTCAAACAGTTGAAAATGAATCCATAACTATTCATATTCTTTAAGCATGACCTTTCTTCGAGGGTTTAATTATTATTCACATATTGGGTTCATAATAATTTAGGAAAATAAGTTAAAGTTTATTTAATTCTAATAATTGAAGATATTTAGGAATTATGTGTCTTGGTCTTTTAAGGATTCCTATTTAATTTATGACAAAAGTTACTTCTAGTTGCATTTTAATAAGATTATTTACTTAACAATTTATTCTAAGTAAATGTAAATAGGTCATAAAATCTTAAAGTCACATAATTTAGAGAAGTTTTAATTCTTATAATGTAATTAAATTAAGTATCTTATTATTCTACTGGCTAGTATATTATTGACTTATTATTAACTCTAGAGTTTGTTTGAATCAACATAATATTTACTTAGCCTAATATAGTTAAGGAATTATCTAACTTGGATACTCTATTAATATTAAATGATGGTCAATTCTTAATTTTTATGGACGATGTTTTACTTATATTCTAGAAAGTAAATAATCTATATTATGGGAATTAATTAAGGAAATAGCTTTAATAAATATCATTGTAAAACACTGAGATTATTAATGCCTTAATTTTAGCATGTATAATTGATCCCAGCTTAAGGTGAGGACATTAAACTTCACTAAATTAATTTCTTATGGATCTAGTTAATAGCTTATTTAAAGAGACTCTTAACTACCATAGGATAATTTATGATATTTAGCTAATTTGTATGATAATTTGATTAGATTTGAAATTGGTCTTAAATTAATATATTATCTTACAATTTGTTCCATGGTAACACTTAAGGTTGATCTATCTAATTTTATTTAACAAACCATGAGTTTTATTCTAATTATAAGGTTTATTGTGATCTTATGATAATCTGACTAATAAATTTTAGTCTAACTTAAGTTTGAAGATAGTTGATAATAACTAATATTGGTGAGATTTCAAATTTATAAAGTGGTCTTATTCCTAAATGATTGTCATTTTATTAAATAATTATATTTTAATAAATGAAACTATAGCTAAATTAATATAATGAATAGTTCATGATTTATTTAGAAGGATTTTGGCCTATCTAGATATTATTAGCTTAAGATGATAATTCAACACTTATTATTAGATTACATAATGATTAGGTTAATGCAACAAAAGGTAATATTTTATATCATTTACTATTAAAATCTTAGCAAAGGTTTTAAGCTTGCAAAGTGTTATAATGATTCACTATTAGATTATGAAGAATTCACATTGTATGTTTAAGTATTGATTATTTAGAAGCCTAAAGTATTTGCATTATATCTCATATATTTAGTGAAGGATTACATAGATTGAGATTGAACTAGGATACTAATTTTCATTCTAAATTTTATTATTTGATCTCATAACAAAATTATAGTAACTTATATTTCAAAACCTAAAATTCCCTTGAAGATACTTACATAATCATAATGACAAGAATTCCTTAATTATCAAAATTCTAAAATTCAACTAAGTATACTATATTGCTGTCCAAGATTTGTAAGAAGAATTTTGTAACTTTCTAAGCTTAAGTTTTCCATTAATTACAAATATGAAGGACAAAATTCTATTAATCTCAAATCATACTCAATTGATTTATAGCAATGATACATGTGATTCATAATGAATCATAAAGGTTTTAATAGCAAGCATACTTCATTTTGGCGTAAAATGATCCAAATATGGCTTAATCACATTTAGTAATCATCAAAAAGGTAATTATCAAATATAATCATCTGAAACTCTAACCCCATAATAATATTCTTAGCATTTTTCTGATCACTCTGAGATATAACTTCAATATATTTGGAGTTATATGTAATTAATTTTATTAACAAAAATTTGCAGATTTCACTGTTTGAAAACCATACGCACGTGAGTCAGTCGCACGGCCTTTTGAGCGTGAACAATCGCATGCATGCGAACAGTGCTCAGTAAAAAGGCGTGGTTTAAGGGTAGACCGATCCTAGTTACTGTAGATCGTTCCCAACAGGAACCGTAACCATAGTAACTAGGGTTGTAAAATACTCACAGCACGGATTAATTCAGAGAGCATGCAATACATCAAAATGAAGATAAGGAATAGATCTATCGATTGACTATATAAACCTTATCTAATAATTACTACATCTTCTTTATTAATCAGCCCTAGATTTATCTTACAAAAGATTTCTATTGACGATTGTTACAATCGATAACATCCCGATGCGCAGTCGGGTTTGATCAAACCCGATTACAATTGGATTTACTACCCAATTAATCGAAATAAGTAAACAGATAATTGAATTCAGAAGTAAAGATGGGGAGTACATGGTTCACGACTTTAGGGTTTAGGAGGTCGTCTACGATGGTATCAATTCTTCTGCGAGAAAATGCCCACTAATGGAATGCGCAACATCTAGATTAGTAGATAGATCGAGCGTGATCTTAACTCTACATGATTAGGGATCTTGGCGGCATCTTGCAAGCTTCCATTGGCACGATTAGCGGTGATCACCACACGCCATTCTACAATCGTTCGCAGCGGAACGATGCAGGTCAACCGTCCTATCTAGATGGCTGAGATGATCAGACGGCGCTGATTTGCACCATTTGGTCAGACGGAATTTAAAGTTGCGGGTAATGGTGGGTGATGGGCCATTTGCAGAATTAAAATAATAATAATTAGTTTTATTTTTAAACACTCTATTTAATTAGAATTAGGCTATTATAAATACTCAAAAATTTTTGGAATATTCACTCCTGACTAATTAGAAGGTGAGGAATGCAACGGTGATGTCAAAATTTTGATTGGAAGTTTATTTATTTATTTTATTTTTTTAGGTATCAAAAATGTAATAAAATAATCGGGAAATTTTTGATGATCTCCAAAGCTCACCAATTTTTCACTCCTAGCTAATTTGGGGGTGAGGAACTCAATGGTAAAGTTTGATTTTTAATCAGAGGTCAAAATAATTTTCTTATTTTTCCTTATTTAAATAATTATCCAATATTAGAGTTTTGCTCATTTGATCCCCAAACTGGATCAAAACTTTGGCACTTGATCTTAATGATTAATTAAAGAGATTTATGGTTAATTGAACTGTTAAATGATGATTAACAACCTGGGGTTGTTATAGATTTAGCTAAGATCATAGAACGAGATAATTGTCAGTTAAGGAAGAGAACTATTCCCATAGTCAATGTGCAATGGAAAGGTCACAGTATCAAGGAAGCAACATGGAAAAATGAGGATAATATGAGAAAGGAATATCCCAGACTCTTTCAGAATTCAGATAATCATAATTAAATCTTCTTACGTTCAATTAAATATTTTCTATTTTAGTGCAATGTCTATGATATCATTATTTTTAAGTAGGGGAGTTTGTCAAAACCCTAAGTTATTTATAAGAAAGATGTTAATGGCTAGATTCTGTTTATTTTCAACAAATTTCAGTTTTATTGTTAAAACTCCCACTAAATTTATTTTTGTCAAAATTTTTCTGTTACATGCTGATTAAATTATTGATTGAGGAAGTTCTTAAACCTAATTAATGCTAAAATATAAATTTAGATTTATCATTAACTCATACTTAAATTAGTAAATCATAAATCACCTTATTAAATTTAGACTCTCTCGCACGACGCAGAAGTCTCCTACTAGACTCTCCCGCACAACGCAGCAGTTGTAGAGGCGTACCTGGCAATCGGTTCCGCGTAGACCAACAAATGAAGAACACCCCGATCGTCACAGCGACCGACCTCCTTCCGCTCGACAGAGACACAAATGAAGAAGACGTTCTGCATGTATGATCTACTTGCCTTTCATCTTTTTCCTTCAACCGATTGAGAGAGCCGAATGCTAAGAGCAACATTTTAGGGAGATGAGTAAAGAATGGTTATTCTATTTTTAAATGAGATGCTTGTAAAGTTCTGTAGGTATAAAATTTATATATATATATATATATATATATCTTATTAAATCTTCCCTCATCAAGTCCATGATTAGGTGAATTTTCTGAGGGAGATTAGACAATTGATGATATTTTTGAGTAGGTCAATTCTAATGGGCAATGTTCTATTTTTACTAATTTTTATTTTCTTTTTGTTGCTTGTCATACTAAGGTGATTGGTTATAGAGATATATTAGTCGTTACCAAGAATGGATTGATCCTTTCAAGAGATTGATTAATTCATTGAGTTCCAAAATCATTAAAATAAGCAAACCTATGAATATAATTAGTACCTTCTAGACGTCATTTTGACATACATTACATTGTAGATTGATTTTATAATGATTTCCTCTATTCAAATAAACAATCTCTTGGGTCTATTTCTATAAGCATTTTATTGATTAAATTGGCCAAGACTATGATTGACCTATGAATTTCATAGTTCTTAACCTAAGTCTTAGTCTTAAGAGGATCTAAAATATTAAGAGATCCATAAACTAATCAAAAGATATACTCTATTTTGGCAACAATCTTTTTTTAGAGTTTAATAAAATATTTATAAATATAATTTTTGCAAGCGTATCAAGTTTTGAGTATTTTCTCAATGATTGATCACAAAGGTACATTAAATATTATTTTATATACTCTTATTACTTTCATTGCTGCTTAAATTTTGCATTGAGCCTATTTCATATTGCTGTTTAATGTGTTATTTTTACTACTAATGATGTAAGAGAAACAAAACGATGTTTATGTATCCTGTGAATATTACAAATGGTTCCGAAGAAGAGCATGAATAGGTTAAGGACAGGGCTAGTCTTCGGAAGACAAAAGAGTATTTTCTGGAGCTTTTGAGGGGGCCCAGGTAAAGGATATGATTTTATGCTTTAATTGAACACAGCCTTAAAATTCTAGCTTTGCCCATCAGAATTATTATCATCGTTTTATGATATCAAAACATAAGCATAAACATAAAAGGATTTCCATAAAATATATAGCATATGATGGTGGAATGAGGGAAAGAGAAGTATTTTGGTTATCTTTTGGGACGGAGGAAAAAAAGGGGTTTCCACAACATCCTAGAATGGAGACCAAAACCCAAGTTGAGTCTAGGAGGAGAAAGAGGTGGACCAAAGAGGCGTGCAACTAGAGAAATTGAAGAGGAAGACGCCGTCGACGATGGAGCCGGGTTTGAAGGGCTTTGACTCAAATTATTTAGAAGCTGAGTACCATATTTAATGCACTCAGACTTATATTTTAAACGAGAAATAACGGTCTGCATGAATGCCGCCTGCGTTCTCTCCCGCTCTCCACTCTTAGCAAAGTTCAGATCCGCTCACCTAAAGCATCTTCTTCCCTCTTTGCTGCATGAATGCTCTTCATTCGAGGATCTCAAATCCGTACATGCAGCCATTTTAAAGAACAATTTCCACAATGATTCCTTCATCATCAATCAATTTCTCGCCGCTTGCGGCCGTCGCCGTCAATCTCGTCATGCCTTCCTCTCGTTCGCCCAAATGGTAGAGCCCAATATCTTTGTGTACAACGCCATGATAGGATGCTTCATCAACTGTTCCAAAACAGCCGATGCCCTCCACCTGTTCGTAGAAATACCTAAGAGGGGACTTCGGCCTACTTGCCATACCTTCTCCCACCTCATCAAGGCCTGCACGCGGATCCCATCGTTCCGGTTCGGCGAAGCGATTCATGGCCAGGTTAGAAAGAACGGTCTGTCCTCTCACCATCTCATTCTGCAAACCGGATTGATCGATTTCTACTCCGCAGCTGGCAGAACAGCTGATTCGAGGAAAGTGTTTGATGAAATGATCATCAGAGATGCCTTCTCATGCAACACAATGATCTTCGGCTACGCTCTGTCCGGCGATTTAAATGCTGCCTGGGAGCTGTTTGAAAAAATGCCAGAAAGGAATGCGGTATCATGGAACACCTTGATCGCAGGATGTGCGAGGTCGGGGGACGTCGATTCCGCTGCATCTCTGTTTAGGCAGATGCCGACCAAGAATTTGGTCTCATGGACGAGCATGATTTCCTGTTTTTCTCAAAACGGGAGATTTGTAGAGGCTCTGGAGACATTCGATGCGATGAATGCTACGGGAATGAACCCCGACGAGGTCACCATGGCAACTGTGATCTCTGCTTGCGCGCATTTAGGCGCCCTTGAAACCGGCAGAAGAATGCACTCTCTCGTGGCGCTGAATGGCTTCTTGATCGATGTGCATATGGGATCTGCGTTGATAGACATGTATGCGAAATGCGGGAACATAGAGAGAGCTCTGCTCATATTCCTAAATCTGGAAGATAGGAACCTCTTTTGCTGGAATTCCATCATCGATGGGCTCGCGATGCATGGCCGCCCCGAAGATGTGTTCTACGTGCTTTCGAAGATGATTGAAAGCGGAGAAGCGCCAAATGGTGTGACTTTCATCAGTGTTCTTAGTGCCTGCAATCACGCAGGGTTGGTGGAGGAAGGGAGGAAAATTTTTTCAAGAATGGCTGAGGATCATATGATTGCACCTGAGATGGGGCATTACAGCTGCATGGTCGACCTTCTGGCCCGTGCTGGCCGTCTGCATGAGGCACTTGAATTGATGCAAAGGCCGGCGATTTCTACGAACTCGGTCATGTGGGGAGCTTTGCTGAATGGGTGCAAGATTCATGGAGATATGGGTGTTGGCCAGATCGCAATGGAAAAACTTAGGACTTTGAATCCAAGTAAGAGTAGTAATTATTTGCTTTTGGTAGATATGTATGCTAGAGAGAATAGGTGGGAAGAGGTTGCTGCTTTGAGAGGGGAGATGAAGGAGATGAGGATCGAGAAAAAGAGTTTTGGCTGTAGTTGTATTGAGACGGATGGGGTTATTCATCAGTTTGCTGCTTCTGATGCTTCGCATGCTTCACATAAGGAAATATATGCTTTGTTGTTTGAGATATTTGATCATATGAAACTTGAAAGGTTCAATGCAGGTCTTTTATGATATTATTTAGTTTTGTGATGTAATTCATATCATTATTTAGTTTATTACATCAATCCTTGCTTTAAAGATTTAGTTATTAAGAGGATTTAAAGCAACATATTGGCACTCAATATTATGAAAACAATTATCCCTTAAATTTTTTTAGTTGATTCAAAAAATTAAAAGTATAAAGGCATAGACTTTGTAGTAACATATCACCATTCAAATACTTTTTGTGCATCAATCATGACTCTTATGGGTCTGGTAAGAAAATCATAGCTTCTTAATTTGAAAAAATTTAAAATAACCTACAATAGCATTACCTCTTTGATTTAAATCTCTTTGATTTTCCCACAATATTTGATCAATACCGGCAAAGAAATCTTTGTAGATTGTGATATTTTCATCTCCATTGCATATGCCACTGAGTAACCATCAATGACTTTACCAAATCCAAAAGAAGGCTGTTCATTGGTAGTGCAAGGAAATCCTTGAATGGTGATATATTACCTATTGGGGTGTTGGATTACTGAACTGAGTAGTGAAATAATTAATTGCAAAATCAATAATATTCTCAGAATCAGGGATACTAGATTCCCCCAATGGTATAATTATCAAAAAAATAGATTTTTAGAAGCTGAGAATAATTTGAGGTGAGGATGGCCTCTCTATTAGTGCTTATTTGGTGACTGCATCAAATAATCCAGATTGATCCTCAGGGAGATCTTAGTGATTTTGCATTTTAGAATTAGCTCGTATTTTATTTTGAACTATATATTTTGGGCTATACATTTATTTTGCATTATATCTTTTATACTTTCAATGGCTCTAGTTATTTGGCTATACGCTTGGATGATAATTTTAATTTATAGCATTTATTTTAAATAATTAATTTTATTAGGACTTTGACTTGATTATCAATGATTATTTATCTTTCTCAACCCTGATCTCTAGATGTTATATTCTACTGCTTTTATAGTTTGAGTTATGCATAATCTCACAATGGCAATCATCCCTAACTTGAGGGGAAAGCCCGCATCAATAGGTCTATTTTGAGGTGCTAGATGATTAGGTGGTTGTTGAGGGTGTTCCAATGTTCCTCAACTGCATTGCCTTTGGAACTTGCTTAAGTTGAGTTTCTATTTTAATCATAGAAGTATCCAAGCTCACAACTCATTGATTTAACACATTCCCATATGGTTATTGGTTGGCAAAACTGCTCTTAAATTTGTACAAAAAATTAAACAATATGCAACACATAATCTAAAACTAAAAGTATTAAAAAATAATAAAGATATGCATTAAATAACTATCAAAATATAAGCAACTAGCAGTTAATTTGATGCAGGTCAATCATTAATCTAGGAGGTTGTTTGGTGCCACATAAGCTCATAAAAGTAATCACTCAAAAGTTAAGATAAGTTCTGGTGTCAATTAGATGGCTTTTGTAGGTGGAGCTTCACTCAATCAAGCAAAAGTACAAAATTTGCACACAGCTTGCAATTCATATGTAAGCACCTATAAACAATATTGACAATAAATTTATAATTCTAAAAACTTAAAATGAAAGAAATAATATGACTTACCTCGCATGAGGGCAAACAGATTATCGCTAAGGCGTCAAAACTTCTAGCTTCACCGCCGTAGATAGAGTTTTAAGATCTCTTCAAAGTTGTCTATGAATAGAGTTGACAATTTGACTCAAAACTCGAAACTCGAACTCAAACTTGAAACATCTTGACTCGACTCGAACTCGAAACATCTTGACTCGACTCGAACTTGACACGAAATTTTGAGTCGAGTTTGAGTCAAACCGCTCGACTAGAACCCTATTAGACTCGACTAAAAATGATTCAAACTCAAATCGAACTTGATGCGAACTCGAACTCGAACGAGTTCAAGTCGGACCCAACTTGAAAATTTCAAGTTCGAGTTTAGGCTGACTCGACTCTAACTCAACTCAAGCCAACCATACTTATGATACATAAGCATCACCTTCAAGAATTCAATGGTGTAAATATCATTGAAATCAAAACCCTGGATTGATTGCAACACTTCTCAAGAGTTTGTCATACAAATATTGGGCTTCACTGGACTAAGTTTGGTTGGCTCGGCAAATGTTGTCGGGTCAGCTTTGACGGTACCAGGCCGGGCTGGCAGATGTCGATTGGAGAGGTAGACATAAAGTGGCCGATGACTCAAACCCGGCCGATAGAGAGCGGACCGGGCCATGCTAGGTTGGGGGATGCGATTGAATTGGCGGATAAGTCAGTCCGGGCTGGTGGGTTGTGGTGCACGTTTGACGGATTTGATACGAGCCTACGGATCCACTTTATGGTGCGTTGCTTTAGTGAACCATCAATGCGACAGCTTGTAGTGGTTGCGGTTATTCTGACGATTGGTAGTGGTAGTTGCTGGCTGTGATTGCCGACGTTAGGTATACTACAAAATTTTGAATAAATCTGAAAAAATTGTGCTAGAAATATCATTAAAAGTTACTTGACAAGAAGAGCAATAAATTCAAATTTAAAAATCTAAAATTCTACCATAAGATAATTAAAACATACTTGATAAAAAGTTATAAGAGATAAAAATAAATTTATTGAACTTTTAAGCTAATTCATTCAAATGAGAGATAAAAAGTTAAAAGAAATATTTCATAAGAAAATACAAAACCTAAGTTCAAACATATCAGACAATGAGTGACTCAAAATAACAAGTCTATTAGGAAATAAGATTCTTATAACACTAATTATACTAGCCAGATGAATGGATATATCAAAACTCTCAAGAATTGGATAATATCAATTAGGTGCAGAAGGACAAATGAAAACTTATTAATGTATTGATATCATAATAATGAGCTTATGGTAGCTTTTTAGTGGTAATTGGAAATACAAATTTCTTTTGTAAGACTTCTAATTCTCTCAATTCAAATATAATAACCAATAATTCCAATAAGAAAACCCTGCATTGGAGATCCTCAAAATCACCATTATTATAAGTTCTTGCAACTTGCTTAACGTTGTAGGAAAAATAATCCTTTAAACTCATCAAAGCACTTAAAAAGGGAAAAAGAATAGTGACAACTAAAGAAAAGAAGACCATTTGATTCATTTCTCTCATTGCATAGGAGGCATAATTGAGATATACAAGGGATCTCTTCATTGTCTTTTGTTTTAAGACTATTATGAAAGCTTTGAAATAAAAGGCAGTACTCTAACTTGCACCCTTCATACCACACATATCTCCACCAAGAGAACCATTATCATACCAAAGAGGAGAAGGATGACAAGAAAAGTAGCATTATTTCTTAAAATAAAAATTAACTCATTAGTTTTTATCAAAAAATAGGACCACAATGTGACCCTAAATGTTATAGTTATTAAATTCCACCACTTGTTTATATCATTAGTAACAAAAGAAATTCTATCAAATTTCAATAGCACATTAAAATTGACAATCTTGAAACCTCACAAGTTTTTGGGAGAGATAATTATGTTCTAAATTATAAACCTAATTTTATTTGATCACCATTGAAAGAAAATTTACACAGAGGATGTTTAGTAACAATATACAGATGAAGAGATCTACCCCACTCAGTAAGCATATTTAGAATGAAATATTTGATAAGTTGAAGTCTACTCACAATGGATATACACTTCTTTGTTCAACCATTCAATCACAACTTGATTTATCTAAAAACATTATACAAACAATCATTTTCAAAGATAGATTTCTCAATACTCATTTCAAGACCAAATGATATTTCAAGGTGATAAAATTTCTCAAAAGAGTATCAATATTGTCTTTATATTTGAGCCAAGGTATAGTAAATCTTCAATTATTAATAAATTAGACCATTTAATTGTATTTGGGCCAAATAGAAATAACTAAATACCTAAGAAAGTATGAAAATTTTGAGACACCCTATTCATAGTTAATATAAGTATGAGAATAGATGATAATTGTCTTAGTTCATTATAAAAAAAGCACCCCTAAAGTATTTCATTAATAATATTTAAGAAAATAAATATTTGTGATACATGTTTTGACCCATTTAATAAATAAAAAATAAAAACTATAAAAGATGAACCCTAACAAATATAAATTTTTTGCTCACATTGACAAAAAAAATTTTAATATCATTTGCAATCAAAATATTATAAAAGATCTTACTGAGATGAAAGGAGATTGTGCTTTATTAATAATATGAGAGCAATACAATACTAAGCATAAGGAATATTGTATATTAGAATAGGCCTTGAATCAAATATAATAAAAGCCTATTCAAACTTTGAAATCAAAGCAAATCCTGAGCAAGTTGTATACCCCTTAGCTAACTAAAAATTCTCCAATTACAAATAAATTTTTTTTGAAAGGAAGCCATCTGTACTAATGAAAGCATTAATATTAATATGTTTAAGAACTTCTAAAATATCCTCATGAGAAAAGGGCTAAATAGGACTGCTTATTATATCTCTAGAAAAGCATTTAACTTACTAGCAAATTGAATGAGAAACTGATATTTAGAACTAAAAAGAAATATAAAGTAATTTATAAGTTTTTTTGTACTAGCATGCATATCCATTGATCATGCCAAAGATTTAGTTTATTTGCAATTTCTTCTTGCATTAAGACTTTCATAAATAAAATATAAATCATTTTGACCTGCGTTAAAGTCTATGAATTTTACTTATTTGCTTGAGCCTTTCTAGCTTCAAATTAATTTTGAGTTCTGTAATGAAAAGGAGTCATTAAGGATATTCCCATCATTTTCCTTACCAAGACAGCGTGCATGTTAACCTCAGCATCTTTTGTACATTTAAGCTTTTTCATCTAAACAAATAGATGATTGCCATTATAATGCATTTTCTAGGTTGAATGAATAATAATTTGGTAACCTTCTTTATTCTTGTAAATAAATGGCCCCCTTATGTTTGACTCTAGAAAAATGAAAATCATAAGAGCAAAGTGATCCGAAGTGAGAGAGTTTCCAGTGTCATAAAAGAATAGAGGAAAGAACTCTCTCCATTACAAAGGGCCTCTATTTAGTTTAGCAAGAATAGCGAAATTAGCTTGATGATTGTGCTAGGAAAAGGGAAACTCTATAAAGAACAAATTATCTAAACCAACCTAAAAATTAAACTATTAAAAGCTCCTATGTTGCTTGATAACAAAAGCCCATCATTTCTTCTCATGAACAATTAAAATTACCATGTAAATGCCCAAGCAAACTTAAAGAGATAGCCAAGAAGACCAAAGCTTTGTTAGAGGCTCCCTTTGGCCTTTCTTTATTAGGAGCAAAAATGATAGTGATTATAAAGGGAGGCCAAACCAATAATAAACAACCTTCCATGCACATAGTAAGCATTATAAGAGAGCCTTGAAACTGACTTTACTGATCTCATTTCAACCATATTCTACTAGGAGAAACTTTATCAAAATAATGGAATGAGTCCCTTGATAAACAAAACCCCATTTGAGTATGAAAATAACAAAAAATAAAGTTGGAGGATACCTTAGGCTCTAACAAAGCCACAAAGGGAACCATAGAAAAAACAATCAACCATTTACACTTATAAGCAGATTAGTCTTTATGCAAACCTCTAACATTCCAATAAAACAAATAAAAATAAACTATCTTGAAGAAGGGACAAGAATTATTGACCCCTAATAATCACAACATTCTAGCTGAATATGCCAACCATATTTCCACGATTTCTCTAAAATAGAAGCATCATCAACTCAACAGTTAGATAGATGACCATTCAAATTAAAAGAGCAAAATTTTTTTCACCAGAAAATCCAATTTTTTTCATAAAGGTAGCTTGCAGTTCAATGATTGGAATAAAAGGACCAACTTCAGGGAAGCCAGCCATGGAGAAGGAATAGGACCACGAACCTAGAACAAAAAAACTAAAAATATTTACATACACAGCACAAAAAATTTAAGAAAAATATTATGCTTATACAAAAATATACATCAAAAAATATCCAGAACTAATAAAAAATTTTTTTTTTTTTTTAGTTTTTGCATATAAACCCTACAAAAAAATATATTCAACAAATAATATACTTACACATTGGATTGACACATCATCTATATATTTTGGTATATATTAGTATTGTAAGGGTAGCAATACTCAAAATTTAAATATTGCATATTTAGCACCAAACAAATTAATTGATACACCTGGATTTTAAGATTTTGATGAAATCATAATGTTTGATTAGTAAATATAAATTTGGTGCTCAATATGTATTATATAAAAATTTGATGCTATGCAAACAAAGATCTTCAAAGAAGAGGAAAAAGTATATTTATTTTTGTTACTTTTTTCTATTATTTTCAAGCAAAATCAACCTAGCCACTGCTCCGCCCGCCGCTCTCCACTCCCACCGACGGAATGCCGAATGCTTATCTTCTCGTGGGAGTATTTCTCTTGAAGCCACTCGAAAGCATTCATGTCAAGCTTGCCGGAGACCGATTTTCCTTGCTTCCTTCTAATCTGCTGCTCCTTTACGGAGCTCCAGAGCTTCTCGATTGCCTCCCTCTGCCGCAAGGTGAATCTGTCCGCGTGATCAAAAGCATGCTTCGCAAGAATATCGATCACAGTTTGGCACCTGAGAAGGATAACGAGATTAGATCGATGACACATACAGCATTATCCATTAAGTGAATGGTATTGTGATTCAGTGGTACTTGAGCTATTGGGTTAGCACTTTTGATAAGTCAAGAGTTCAAATTTCACCAATCTCATATTTGCCTAATTATCCATCATCATTATAATATGAAATCTATCATTGTTAAGAATTACCATGGAACTTTGTAACGCCGGGCAGCAATCTCCAAGCAGAGAAGCAACGCCTCTCTTTGTGCCCTAATAAATCTCTTGTGCTCTTCTTCTTCTGCTGCTGTCTTGTTTAAGGAAGCAGCCTCCTTTCTCAAGAGCTTTTTATTTTTCTTGCCTTGTGCGGATGGAAGCAGAGCGTTCAGTCCAAAAGGATCCGAAGCTTCCTTCTCTGAATCTGAATCCGAAGGTGATGCTGAGATAGCATCTACAGCCATGACGTTAGCAGTTTTAGCCAGGGTTTCTGCTTCGTCCCCATCATCCTCCACAGTGGCAAAAGGAAGATTTGATATGGCTTCCTTTATCTTTCCGGCTGCCTTTGCATACTACACTCATGTATGAGATGAAGATGAGAGGAAGAGAAGAAGTTAGATGAATTCGAACAAAGTTCTTGAAAAAAACAGGACAACAGTGCCGTAAATAAATTATACAGGGATACCAGCTAAAACGTATTGCCATTTTATTACAAGAATAACCATGCAATGTGCACCAATTCATTGTTCGGTCATCTAAATTATGTACCCACTGATTGATTTCACTTCTCTTACCACAAAACTGTCGTCAGTATAAAGATCATTGGCCACCAAAGCTCTCATCGTCCAGGTTGTAAAAATATTCTTCTGCTGCTTACTAAACCACTGCAAAAATATAAGCAAGCATATAACTAAATAAATAAATGTGATCAAATTAAAATAATTTCAAACTGATATCAATAGAACTGAAAGTGTATGACAAAAAAAGATTTTTAAAAAACAGGAAGACTGGTTCTATTATACTAATGGAAAAAGTGAGCTGAAATATGTATGACCTGAGTAGCCTCTTGAGCTGAAGATAACAGAGCATGATAATCTGTTCTTAATGAAGATTCATTACAAGCCGTGGGAGAGGACATGGCTGCATCCAGCAAATCAAAGAAATGACTCCCATTTTCCAGCTTTAGGCTGCCGGCTTGGATCAGCTGAATAGCAAGCTTTGATGCTTTGTTAAACTTTGAAGGAATTTTTATATGCGCGGCTATCTTTTTCATCGCATCAATAACTTGTGCTTCAGTTGTGTCTACTGTCGTCTTGAATCGGAGACGCTTTTGGGGGGGCGTTGCTGCAAAATAATGATTTGCAAGGAAAAGATAGTAAGAAATCAAACTAATGTGAATTAAAAAAACAGTATATGTAAGAAATCAATCTTTTGTAGATCAGCACGAAAAATAAAAGCAACAGCATTCTATTCACACGGCATATTGCCAATTGAGATTAAGCTTAAAGAGTAAGCTTTTGTTCCATTTTTTGTAGCGACAAATTTTCAAGTTCAACAAGTTTAAAACACATTTATAAACATGAACGAAAATCTAAAGCAGGATCTCAAATATGCATTTCAAAACTTAAAAAGCACCTTAACTAAGAACATAAAAAAAATAGTACCCAAAAATGTCCAAAAAGCTCGACTTATAAGCTTTGCAAATTGATCACAATGGCACAACTTAATGAATTTTGTAACTTGTCCTCCTTGGAGTTCAACCAAAATATGAAAAGCGTTCTATTATCCATCATGTACCTTGAATATCTACTTTTCAATTATCACTTGTCTTCCCCAGTGATTGAATAAAGTTAATTCTGGCATTTCCGACTAAACAATTATTCTAGGGACCTATACTTAATTGGGTCTTTCCCTACAAAAAAAAAATATTAGCTATCATTATAGTTTTGATCATATTTATGCACAGGAGATCTCATATACACCTATGAGCCACATAATCATATGATATGCCGACGCTGACAATAATAATTATAAGTCACTTTAGTATAAGCATAAAGCATCTGTTGCATAAACATGTGAATGTGAATGAGCATAAGTGAGGCAAGCATGTGAATTTTTTAATTGCATCTAGCCTAACAACTATAGAAAATTACACATTAACAAGAATAATAACAACAACAACAACATATCCTGCTTTGGTCCCACTAAGTCGGTTCGGCTACATGAATCCTTTGCTTCCATTGTGCATGACCAATTAGAACTCTTCCAAATATCCAAATAGAGAAGATTCGTTCTAGAAGTTCATTCCCATCTTTTGGGGTCTTCCACTTCCTCTTTTCTAATAGAGGTATCAAATGATTTACACTAATATGTCTGAACCATCTAAACACTATATTCTATAAACTTATCCACTAATGGAGCCACTCCAACCTTGCTACAAATAAACTCATTTCTCATCCTATCCTTCCAAGCATACTAATCATCCACCTTAACATCATCATTTTTAATTTTGCTAAAAATAATTTTCAATTTTATAATGGAAAGTGGTTGCAAAGAGTATGCTCATAAGCATGGTCGGTTTGCAACATTGATAGCACTTGACCAATCTTTTCCTATAATGTTAGTCTTAAATTTGTGAGCTTCAGGTTTACCATACCACTTTCTTTGAATGCAATAAAACAATAGCTCAACAAGTTCATTTCATCGCTATTTGTGTCGCTTGATGATGTTATCAGCTCCTATATAGCAAAAAAATTTTGTTTGGGTGAGATTTTCCTGTTCTTTTTTCAAACTTAGAAATCCTACTCAGCTGCTTAAGTGTGTACTTGTTAAAATCTTTAAATTTTATAACAGCAATGTCCATGAAGCCAACACACGGCGTAAAATTAAGAAATTAGTTTACGAAATTATTCTTATGGCCAAGTAAAAATTACACACACATACACCATACACACACACACACACACACACACACACACACACACATATATATATATATATATATATATATATATATATATATACGGCGTAAGATTAAGAAATTAGTTTAAGAAATTATTCTTATGGCCAAGTAAAAATTACACACACATACACACACACACACACACATATATATATATATATATATATATATGTGTGTGAATGGTGTTATAACCCAGTGGTTGAAACTCAGGATTTGTTATCCCAGGTCATAGGTTCAAATCCCACCGGTCACAAATAAAAAAAAATATATATACATATATATATATATATATATATATAATTTTAATGAATCAATCATGCATTTCAAAAATCACTTTAAGCATTTTAATGTTTTAAAACTCATCAAATTTTTTGCTTTCACAATTTATATTTTAGCAACTTAGCTCATTTATACCCTTATATATACTTCTTAATAAATCTCAAATTCCCTTCAACTATTTTAGATGGAAAACAGTAAAATAATAATCTAGAATAAGAGCACAATAAATCATTCCATGTGATTTGAATTTAGTCAATACAATTTTATTTTGGATTGAGACCATTTGTTAAAAGGCTTTCAAATGGCTATTGAAGAATCTTCTAGAACATAAGAACAAAATAAGCTGTGAATAGCAAAATCCACAATTAGGGAACTTATGTTCATAAGAATCTTACCATCCATCACCTCTAATAATTAATAAATGTTTTAAATATATTAAAGTTGGCGTGAAGAGAAACTCATTGATATATATATAAGATTGAATCACACAAGGATGCTAAGCTTTATAACGTGTAATTTACTCTTATATCAATTGAATGAATGTATGCATCTAGATAACATACAAAAGGGAGTAAATTTATGTATGAAAATATTTTACGTAATTAACTATAAAACAATGAAATAAAAAATGATGGCAAAATACAAAAAGAACGTGAAAAAAAATTCAAGTGAATACATAAAACATTAGATGGTTTGACCCAACCAATGTCCATCATATAACCACCCTAATGTAGAGATTTCAAACAAAATTCACCAATCCAAAGTTAAATACATAAATTTTAGCCAACATTAATATTGCAGCTTCAGCTCACATAAAACGCATCAGAATAAGGATTTTCAAAAAACACAAACAAGAGTTTTTCCTACTTCGTAAAATAAGTACAAAAAAATTTAACAATAAACCAAAATAATCTTAATAATAGAGTTTCGTAATAATTTTCCCAAACTAAATATAAGATATATTATGATTTCCTCAAGCACATGTTTTCTTTGCAAATTGGATTGGAATACAACAATGTAGTTTAAAAGGAGTGCATTTTATTAGCCTTCTTTTAGGTAGTTAAAATAAGTTATTTATAGAGCTGTAGACTGGCTATGATCACTTGAAAACTATTGTTGTTTTTAACAAGTTCAACAATTAATTCTGCGCAACGACCAATTTAAGAATGACTAGTTTACCAAGTAGTTTACAAAGCTAATTGCCTGACATAACTTGGTGAGCTAGTACCTAAATCAATATTGTTTAGTTTTCCAACTTGACTTGTGGAGCCAGCTTATCCAAGCTACTATATATTATAACTACAGACTTAGATCTGAGAAGAAAGGAAAGTTGTAGCAGCCCAGACAACATAGGTGTCTCTGGAAGAAGACACAACATAACCCTAAGCCCCTTAATTTTTTATAGATGAGCTTAGGACAACAACCCTAAGCCCCTTAAGAAAGTAATTAGGATTATTTGATAATTTATGAGTTTACAACTTACTTTTCAAGTTCTTCAACTATCCAGAATAACTTTTGCTAGGACATAAAGATTCCTTTTTTTTATCAACCTGCATCAGCATTAAAAGATTATTTCAGATTTCCCAACACCTTGTTTTAAATTATGGATAAGGGTATTTTTGGAAAGATAATTTTTAAAAAGACAATGTGAGATGGGTTACAATAAGTATGCATTCTTTGATTCCTTTTATATTTGTAAGAGTATAAAAGTAAAGATTCAAAGGCTTTGCCCATTTTCAAACCAGGAATCCAGCTCTTGAGGTGCACCAGGATTCAAAATATAATTCTTTCTTGAATAAATTCAAGAAACTATTATACTAATGGATGGCTCCATAATAATTTAGGCATTGTGATATAGCTAATCACAAGTTCAATGAATACAACATGGATATATGTGCACTAAGTGATTGAGAGAATTGGAAGAAATGTCACAACCCTAAATTTTCACAAATGTTTCCCACTGAAGATAAGGCTGGGAGAAATGGTGTTTAATTAAAAAAGATGACATCAATTGAAAAACAAAAACTATTTATAAGAGGAGAATAATTGTACTAGTTTTACTACATCAAATAAACACACAATTGACCTTGAGTTCAAATTCCTTCAATTTTAATAGCAAAATTAAAAAATTCTAAGATCAAATTGGCTTGTTATACTTGCGCAAAAGTGAACTTAAGAGATCTATTTAATATAAATATGCATAAGGGTGTGTGCACATGACATCCACTCTTAAACAAATGCTTAAAAAGCATCATTAAACATTAATTAATCTAAGCTCTAAATTTTAAACATAAAAATTTCACTAAGTTGTTTAATAAGATTTTTTGAAAATTCTACTGAAACTCATCGAGTGAGTCCAATTGACATGTTGAGGGAGTTGCAGCTATATGTTTGGTTACATGTCACAATTTTGATGGCACCATTTTGTGCCTCTTTGACCTAGGCTCTCTTCATCCTAAAATACCATAATTTCCTCCGGCTATCACAAGCGACAAGATCCTAAGTCCCTAAGCCATTCTTCCCCATCCTTTCCTATTTCTCTTCTCCAAGTTTATTTCCGAAGAAACTTCCTCATTTTCCAAAGGTGAAGCTCAAAAGAAGTGACAACATCATAGAAAATGATGAGGCAAAATTATCTCTATGAAAATTTACTCTTTCTCCTTTTAATAAATTTGAAGCTTTCCAAGAAGAATCTCTACCTAATCTTATCAAATCTGAATTCTAAAGTAAGCTCTAATACAAGTTACTCATCTTTAACTAGCCTCTTCAGGGTCTTTCTTTGGATCTATTAGGAGCATACATCATGGCTCCAGAGAAGCTTATAATTTGATTAATCTCTTCTCTTATGTCCATGAATTTAATCATATTATGATTAGGTATATTTGGTTAAGCATATTACTACGGAACTCCTTTTGCATGTTATGCATTTAGATTGATAACACCAAATGATTAGTGGAATTTGTGTATGAAGAAGTTTAGAGGATAATTCATGTTATTAAGTCAAATAATTAGCAAAAATCATGAATGAATTAGCTTTAATGCTACACAAAAAATTTGCAATTAAAATCCTGGGAATTATTTGTTCATATAATAAAGTTTAATATTCAAGATAATAAGTTTTTTAAGAATGTGTAAAATAAATAATAATAGAAATTTTTGCATGCTAAGCTTTAGATTTATGATTTTAACACGAATATATTTTTTAGCAATTAAAGAAATCTAAAGTTATGTTTTGGGTGACTTACCGAGAGGGTATTAGAAGATATAAATCCATAATATATGTCTGCACTACAATCCAATCAATAACTTTAGCCATTTGTAAATGGTGAATTTATAATATATGAAATATATAAATACAAATTGTAAGCATTTTAAAATTACTTAAATAAATTTTATGATTTTCAGTAAGTAGTGCAAATATTTTTGTAAGAATTATGAGTATGCAATATATTTTTTCTCCAAAAGATCTTACGCAAGGGATGATGGATCCCTTGGGTTGGTATTTATCTCCATCTTAATCAAGTATAAAAATTCAGCTTTTGGTGATTAGTAGGTCCTCTTAAATCAAACTACATCATCATGATGTGCCCCCTTCATCTAGCTATGTCACCATATATGTAAAACATCTGACTATGCTACGCTTACACATTATCTAATAATTATGTTCCAAGTATATAGTTAACCATATCTCTGATTTGTCCTATATTATATGCTAAATAATTGACATGTGTGCACTTGTAAATGTGAATAGATAAATATATGAACACAAGAATATACAACATAATAATAATAAATCTTACTCACACTAAGTGGGCTATTAATATAAATCCTTAATTTTTATTGTGCTCAATCAAAATAGTAGCCCTTCCTGTGCTCCAAGTATGAAAAATCATGCCAAATAATTTCTTGCCAAGTTTTATCAAGTCTTTCTCTTTCTCTATTAACATGAAAAAAAATTATTATGTCAATTTTCTTAAATAGGGCATCAAACAAACTATGATTAATATACCCAATCCATCTAATGCAACTTCCATTGAGCTTATTATCACTTGAACCTGCTCCAACTTTGCTACAATGTATTTGGTTATCATCATATCCTTTCAAGTATACCCCCCCCCACTCATCAACTTTAGAATCCTAATCATTAAAACATTTAATTTATTAGTATTCTTCTACTTTGCAAACCAACATTCTTCCCCATATAAGATTGATAGTGTGTTCTAGCAATTTTATGAAACTTTCCTTTAGGTTTTAGGGGACTTTTTGAATTTTAGATTCTATGGCAACTCTCCATGGCTTGAGTTAGAGGTGTCAAATTGGATCAACAGGCTTTATTGAGGTCCAATCCAAAAAGGGCAAGCCGAACCCAAACAATTTGATAAATAGGTTAAATTTCTGAGCCTAAACCTGACTAAACCATATCCGAGGTGTTTTGACAATATTACTTAAATATTATAATAATTTAAAGCATTGAACTGATCCCAACACAACATCACTTGAAACCAACCCATCTTGAATTGGACCTGACCCGCTTGACACAAATATATAATAACCAAGTCAATCTGATTTTGATTCAAGTCTTGGGAATCAACCCGAACCCAAACTGAATGTTATCTAGGTAAAAAATGTCCAATCCAAATCCGAAGTTAATCAAGTCAACCAACTATCCTTTTTTGGGTCAAGCTTGAGTCATATTTTCAAGTCGAGTGAGATTTATTTTGATCACATCTTTAATTATAAAAAGAATATCATTTGCAAACAGCATATACAAAGACATTCCTCTTAAAAGTGTTTAGAAAGAATATCCATAAATGTTGCAACAAGATGCAAACTTTGATTCTTCATGTAGTCCAATTGATATAAGAGAAACACTTTCATTCCATGATAAGAAAACCATATATGCTTTCACAAGTAGAGTATTAAGGGGCTGTTTGGTGTATAGCTATTTGGGTGTGAGTTAACATCCAAATAGCAGCCATTTGGTTTGCTGCTATGTTATCTTAACATTGGAAATTTGCAAAATTGCCACTGCAAAAACTCCTGACATACAAAGGTAACATTGTTATTTGTGTTGCCGCCTTCACCCCCCTTGCAGGTAAATTTTGCGAGAATAACCGTCATGCCCGTCTCAATATTCATCCTTGTGTAGCCTGCCGGGTTTGTCGTCTGCCATTGCTCCCATTTCGTTTTCTTTTTTTCGGTCGGTAAAATTACCGACAATGAAATCATAAAAAATAAGAAAAAATAAGTATTATAATGTTACCTGAAAATATCCTATCAAAACTCATAATATACAATCAACATTGAATCAAACACCAACTAAAATCTTAACACCAATGTTATCTCAATAACATATACTTGAATAGCATGCTGCTTTAATAACTTTGCACATACATTCAACCAAACACTCCCTAAAACAAAAAAAGTGATGCCCTTTCTGTTTTGGTACTAAATACTACCTGGAAGAAACTACAGCCTGCAAGAAACATTGTGGAAAAGTTTTCCTGGTAAGGTTTCATAGACTCCAATAATCAATTTAAAATAGTAGGATGGGTTGCTGACCCACAAGAGTTCATATTCTATATGCAACGTAGTTAAAAATGGTTGAATGCACTTTCATAATGACATTCCTCCATATCTAATTACAAAGCAAACCTGCAGGATCCTTCCAATCCATCAAAGCTTATGACATCAATGTCAAGCCAATTTCTCATTTTATCCAAACTTGCTAGGCATTAGGTGTTATTAATTGCTAATGAAATTTGATTCAAGTATTACAGGCTTTGAAGCAAGGAAGTCAGTAAATACTAGCTCAGCAAGCTGATTAGGTCAACAAAGCTGAAAAGTGAATTGAAAACAACCTAGAGAAAGAGAAAAAGAAAACCTCTACGTACTCTACAAATCAGAACTTGGGTTAATAAAGATGGGTAGGTCTACTTGAATGAGGAAAGATGATTTGATGATTTAGAACTTAAAGTTTTTACTTATTTTTATTAGTTGTGTAAGCATAATAATTTAATTAAATCCCTGATAAATCCAATTGATTTCTTTCACAGAAAGTAACTCAAACAAATATCTGGGCTATTCTCCCTGTTTGGGCCAAGAAATGTAATATATATAAAATCACCCAAGCAATTATCTAGGCCATCACACAGGAAATCAGCTAGCTCAAACCACATTGAACTAGTTACTAGACTAAAGGGCTGTTTGATTTGTTGTAATTGGATGCAAAATAATTGAAATTCAAATAATTAAAATTTCCAGGCATTAATTTGGTGGAATTTGAATAACATTATAAGAGATTGGGAGATTTAAAATCCTAAAAATATACCAAAATGTGGGATTTGGAATTGCCCAAAATCATGTGAGTTCCAAATCCATTGAAATATACAATGAAAAAAATACAAAACATACAGGTAACCTATGCGACATTTAGTTGTCTATTGTCGAACCTCACTAACCATCAATGACCATCGCTGAGAATTCACACACAAATCAAGCAGTTGCAATCCTTGTCAACAGTTGTAGGTCATCACCAGCTATGGCTGCCCCTTCGTGTGTCTACGTCATGCCCTCCCTGCAGCTAGGCCACATCCCAAATCAGCTGGCTGTAAACAATGTAGAGAATTTTTTTCTTTTTCTAGGTTGTTCTACTTCCCACCCAAACAAATAACAAAATTCAATTACACTATAAAATTTTCAAACATCCAAATTAGAATTCCACTTTTATTTTAGCTAATTTTAATTTATAATGTAATTGATTTACAATAGGATTTCTTTTGCCTCAAACGAAATAGCTCTTAACTATTGGATTTGTTAGACGAGTTTGATTGCCAAAGCAATCCTATCAATCACTTAGATGATCATGGCTTGATAGCAAGCCTTTGGTATGTTTTAGCTCTATAAATACTCATCAGTCCCAATTTTCATGACCAATCCTCTAATTGATTCCTAAGCTTAAGTAATATTTCTTTGAGCACAATTGTATAGTTTTAAGTCTTAGGCCAGAATATCTAAAGTGCTTAAAATGATAAAAGTTCTAATCAAATTACAAAGCACAAGAATTGTATTATAAAATCTTTAAATATTTCTTGTAATATCTCTAGTTTCCCTTAATGAAAAAAAAACCTTCTTTCTCTTGATTTTAAGCAAAGCCTAGATCATGTGAATTAGATAACAAAAGTTGATTGGGGTTGAACTACAAGCTAAAAGCAGATATGGATGATGTTTGGGCTTAGTGTGATCAAGCTGGCAGATATGGAAGATGTTTGGGCTAGATGTAGGCTAAAGCCAAACTATTGAGAAAAATTCATGTACTTTATTTGAGATAGTGGAAGATGGAAGGGGAGGGTGGTTTATAGTGGACGCACCACTTAAAAAATTTTCAATGTTTGATTGCCATTCAGTTTGACTTACTAATTTTCTATGGAAATCTTGCATTTAATCCATAAATCAATTTTTAACCAGATAAAATCTTGAAAAAATTTTGACCAATCTCTTGTGCGCCATCTAAACGCATATTTTCAAACACAAACATCCTTTCACTTTGGGTGCCTTCTCGAGACACTAACAGAAGCACTAAACTTAACCATCGAAGGGCATAGTAAGATAGAATTAAATGATAAATCGGTCTAATAAATTAAGAGGCCGCCAACCATAGGCCCTCATTTTACTTCACACAATATCAAATAAAAGGCAAGATTCATACCGGCAATGAATAAAAAAAATACTCTAGCTAAACGCACAGTGGTGACACGGTTTAAAAAGAGTAGGAAATCCTAGAATTAGTTACCTTCGTCGGAAGATTCCGGAGGCTTGTTCTTCTTAAGGGCGCTCTTGAGGGAAGGAGGCAGGATAGGGGGCACGGGTAACGGAGACGAATTACGACTCTCAGAAATCGACGGCTGTTCTTGATCAACTGCTGCGCCATGTGCTGCCGAAGGAGGAGGAAGGCCATCGAAGAGGTTCTCTGCGGCCATTTGAGTGACGTTCAATCGAAAGATCTCGAAGAGTAGAGTAGAGTCGCAAGGGATTGGAAATGCTCGCCCTAAGGGCCGGACACGCCCCACCTGACGCCAGCCTAAGAGGTTGTATTTAGAGTTCTGCGATAAGCAATAAAGGTTGGCCGGAGGTGTGCATAAGCAAAACGAGCAATGCTGACTGATCTCCTAATAACAATTCTCCTATGTGTATTTTGCTTATGCATTGAATGAAGATGATGGGCTTTGCACTAAATCAATGGATTTGATTGGCTCTTAAATATCTCTTAAAATATATTGATATTAAGATTTAGAGAGTTAAGTGAAATAAAATTTTTTTATTAAATCCACTTTTACTTGTGGGGCCCATAAAAATATATTTCTTAAATTTTAAATTCTAATCATCCATATTTTTTTTAAAATATTTAAAAGTTAAGTAATATTTTTCTATCAAATAACCCTATGTTCACATTCAAGGCTATGAAAATCACACAAGCTTCTTATAAAAATGCAAAAATATTGTGTATCTTAGAACTTTAAAGTAATCAACCCATAGCCTGCAATCATCGTTAGAATACTAAATTGTATCTATATCATCACAATAACTAAAAATATACTGCTCTCCATAAGATTTAGAGTACTATTCTATAAGTAAATACTCATATGCAGGAAATGCATAAAATAATTGGAAGTATGGTAGTCATTTACTTGCTCTCAATCTTTGAGCATTTCTAGTACATTCATACAAGATGCATGTTCATCAGTATTGAACAATTTGAGGAAATTTCTAATTTAGAAAGGGGACAATTAAAGTGAGAGTAGTAGGGGTCGTATTCACCTTTGGTTTGTTGAATGTTCTGTGAAGCAAGTCGGCATAAGAGAATAACTCTGCGTCAATTGGTGTAATATGGGGTATCATATCCGACACCAATCTTAGGATGTATAACATCTTTCCAATTTGTAATCGACACAAATTTAAGGTATAATGGTTGCCCAATTTGTAACTGATGTCATTTAATGATGTATAATGGCTATTAAGAAAAAGGAGAAAGGCATTATAAAAATAATTAGTATAGTTCATCTTCATGTGAGTGCTTGGCTCTTAAATTTTAAACCATAATATTGTAATTATTTTATTCCTATAATGAAATTTCATCATCTTCTTCCCATGAATGTAGATGTTTTACACCGAATCACATAAATCATTGTGTTTGTGATTGTGTGTTTTCTGTTTCTGTGGATTTTATTATTTTTTTGAGCTCGATCCGAATAAGTGATATCAAAACGAGGTTGAAGACATGAGAGATAGAGGAGAAAATGGATTCTTAACTTCGACGGTGGTAGAGATGATCGTTCATCAAGCTGTAAGGCATTTGACGAAGATTGATGTCATCAAGCTTGACAACAAGAACTCTTTGGCATGTGGATGTGTGAAGTTATTAATGAACTTTGCACATTAAATATTGAAAATGTTCTTGATGGAGATGAAAAATTGGAGGAAATGAATAAAAGGGATTTAATCAACATGAATTACAGCACGTGTGGTTTGACCTGAAATTGCATTACCCAAGATGCCAAGTATGCGGTGATAATAAAAGCTTCTACGTTGAAGTTGTAAAAATTCCTTGAGAGAAAATATCTAACAAAAAGTGTGGAGAATCGCCTCCACATGAAAATAATATTGTATCATTTTCAGATGCAAATGAGTTCTCAAAGCCATTGGTAGGTTTATTAAATATTGGCAAAATTGTGGAGAATGAAGATAGTGCGCTTTTAAAAAAAAAAACTCGTTGTCATATGAGTTTTAGAATTTCACCATGACACTCAGTCATATGATAAGGTGACCACTATCTTATAGAACTATGAATTCCATTATCAAAATAAGGAGTCAATAAAGTCAAAGCCAACATAAGCATTGACCCTCCATAAAGGTTTGTTTGAGAAGAAGCATTGATCAAAGAAGAATGATGGTGATTCTCACAAGCGAGACAAATCTAGGGGTCATAGCCTTAGGCATAATTATTGTGCATTTTTCTTAGAGACTGGTCTTTGAAAAAAGGAGTAGCCTAAGTTGAACGAAAAGGCGAGGGCTAGTGGATCATCTAAAGCAAAGGCTTTTAAAACAAAGGCAAACTTTACTCATAATTTGGTAGAGGCATTGAACTCATAATTTTCTCTTTTTATAGTCTCCATGGATTGTTAGCTAAAAATTCTAGTTATATCATGGAGATGAGTGCGATATATCATATTCGCCCACATAATTATTGGTTTTATTCTTACAAGGAGATTGACAATGGAGATGTTACTATGGGAAACAATGTTATATGCCGCATTGTTGGCATTGGGAGTCTTTTGATCAGAACACATGATGAAATTGTTCAAGAGTTGAAGTAAGTAAGACATGTACCTTAGATCAAAAAGAACTTGCTGCTTATCAGAGCCTTTGATGATTAGGGCTATAAAGTGGATATTGTGGTTGAAGTTCTAAAGATTATCAATGGAGCAATGACTTATATGTGTGGAGTTTGATAAAAAAATCTCTACTATCTTTAAGGGACTACGGTGACTAGTTTAATTGCAGTTGTTAAGAATTCAAATAATGCAATGAATTTATGGTATATGATATTGACACATGCTAGAGAATCTTCTCTAAGAGCTTTGGAGAATGATGAACACATTGAAGGTGTAAATTCTTGCAAATAAAAATTATATGAGCATTGTTTATTTGTCAAGACGATATGTGTAACATTTGGTGTTGTCATCCACAACACTAAAGGTATACTGGATTATGTGCATACAATTTTATGAGGATCAACAAAGAATGTATCTTTCATTGGTCAATGATATTTTGTTTATTTTATTAACAACTTCTCCATATATGTATTGGTATGCACCATGAAGAACAAATGTAATGTGATAAATATTTACAAAAATTGGAAGAAGTTGGTGGAAAATTAGCCTGAAAAATAAATCAAGAACATTCGATCAGATAATGGCAATGACTTCTGCTTCTGTGGTGCCTAGTCCCCGCTGTGGTCATGCTAATACTAATATTAGCATGATTACGGTGAAGATGGTCACCAATTGAGGCAAATCTCCCAACTTTAGTCGAGTTAGGAATTAACCCAACCCGTCTTAGTTGAAAGACTTATCTCCTGAAAATTGTAAGTCATCCATCAACATATATAAGGAAATCAAAGTGCAAAAGCAAAGTAAATATAACATTCACATCCATAAAATAAGAACAAAAATAGTAAATCAACTCAGTATGAAAGTACAAAAAAGTAAATACATCTAGAATATTTAATTATTACAAATTGAATTAAATAAAAAAGGAACACTCATCCTCACGTACGAAAAATAAAGTCTAACTAAGTTTCAACAGCAGCAGGAAGATCCTCCTTTTGGCTAAGCTCCTTGATAGACTTTTTGTTCACGTTTGTGCTCGCATACAAGTGTACGCAGTTCAAAGTAATAATGGAATGTAAATTTTGAGATTTATCGTCCACATGGAATGAAGTGTTTTGTTACTAAGGTATATTTACTTTTAATAATGTTTAGACGAATTATATTTTAAGGTTTTGTTGGCTCCTAATTAATAATTCAAAGTTCTTATTTCAAAAATATTAGCTTGAGAAGAAAGGAGAGTTGGGTTTTATCATGTAATTTTTTATGGGATTGGTGTAAGTACTTGTATATATCAACTTTTAACGAGACTGTTCACATGTAAATTATAATCAAGTGCCATTATCATTCCTTAAAGTGTCCTCTAATTCTGACTATGTCACACCTAGTGCTCAAGATGAACTCAAAAAGGTTCAATCTTAGCACATAGACCTTTATGTGATCGATATTAGTTAAGTCCAATTTCTTACATCTAAGTTATTGAATTCATAATTTTAATTACAGCGATCACATAAATTTAATTTCACTTAATTAGCATAACATACTTCCCTCACAATTTAGCTAAGAAAGTGAATTACTGGGCTAAGTGGATTATGTCAGATTCATCCACAAGCACACAATTCTTCCTCTTCCTCCTTTAACTTATAATGAGCTATGGAGCGTAATTGGTGGCTCTTGGCTCACATGCATCAACTTCTCGGCTGAGCTCAAAGAACAGTGCTATTAAACTCAAGAGCTTGTCACTGGGCTCTAAGCACTAATGCACATATTCCTAGTTTTACGCCAATTGGTGAGCTATGGAGCTCTAAGAGAGTTAAGTTACCAAGTTCAACTCATCATATCAATCTTAAGGTGCTTACATTGAAAATCCTTGTACAATGAATATATATTCGCGACGAGAACCTTTATGTGCATTTCCCTAAACTTAATATAATTAGTTGGCTTGGCATTTTGCTCGTTAATAATCATTAATTTAAGTAAAAATATTCATTCACACAGCATGCATATTAACAAGATTTATATCTAAATCAAAAAAATGATGATGACTTTATTCATTGAGAAATTTAGTACAAACACCTTTTTATCCCATAATCTATTACATGGCTTATCCCAACTCTCCTCAAGGAGGATTTAGCCTTCCATCACAAATGAAATTTAAAAAATATTAGATAAGGAAATGAACCTTTGCATGGTTTTTACAACAAGGAATAAAGATGGGATTAAGGAAAAATACTAGGAACGGCATTTTGCGTTCTCCTGATTTTTGCTTTGCTCTCCAACTCGCCTTACTTCTCGATCATCGAGTTTTCTTTCCTGCTTCTCTTTGGTGGTCACCTTCTCCTTTCTTGGGTAGGGTTCTCTTTTCTCTCTTGCAGCAACTTCTGAATTTAGGAATTAGGAATGTTAACAGAAGGAACCAATCTTTTCTATGTTTTTTTCCTTTTTATAGATGCAGCCTCCACCCCTTTAAAATAAATTATGTCCAACCTTTCAACTCCTTTTTCTTTAAAGCTTGCTAATAAATAATTCTGTTACACCTCTTAAAAATGAAAAGATTAAATATAATTGGAGTTAAGGCAATTGTGGGAAGACCAAGGATTTGAATTTTTGGCCTTCCATATGCTGAATTGAATGTTTGTTCATGATTAGAATTTTGACGGGCCCTATGGCACGCTACAGCGCGTGTAACTACCCTAGGTTGTTACTTGGTATAATCTTAGCTTAATTGTATTATAAATATCATTTCATTAAGTTTATTTAGTCATCAAAATCAATCCTCAAAGATTTGGAGCAATTCGAAGCTCAATCGAGTATTTAGATTATTTTAATAATATTAAATTAATTAGAAAATTGAGATATTTAATTTGACTTTGAAATTAAACTTCAACTTTGCCATTGCGCTCGTCACCCCCAAATTAGCTAGGGGTGATATTTTGAAAGTGTTTAGAAGTCGTCGGATTTTTACAAATATTTAATATATTAAATACCCCCGAAAAATATAATAATTAAATAATCGCCAAAATCGAAATCTGACTTTGCCATTGAGTTCCTCACCATTGAATTAGCAAGGGGTGAATTTTTGAGATTTTTCGGAGCCTGTTTATTCAATTTTAATTTGGGAAATGAATTAATTAAAAGTTATAAAGTAATTTAATTAATTCCTTAATTCTTCATTTCCTCCCTTTTTCCTCCTGCCTTCTCCTCTTTTCCCTGAACCTTTTTCCCCACTTCCTGCACAAGGAAGCTTCCTCCCCATGCTATTAATGGGAGAGGGCCTGTTGCACTATGAATGTTGCCCTGCCATCCGCTCTCCCAGCCCATACATTCTCCTCCTCCATTGAGGCAGCTTCTTCAGCTCTCCTCCCTCCATTTGGCTAATACCTAAAGATTTCTCCTCCCAAACTTTAGTCCTTTTCCCTCCTTTGCTGATAGCAAAAGAAGAAGAAGAAGCTCCTTCCTCTTCAGCTCTTAAAGGAAGCTTAGTTGGGAACTCTCCTTTGCAAACAGATACCCATTTGATGTAACTTTCCTTGTACCTCTTTCTTGCATCATCCATGTGCTACTCTTTTCATTGATTTAATCAATACATTTGTGAAATAATATTTTGATTAACTATTGAATGGAGTCTTGTTTGATTGTTGAGCCTCAATCGGACTCGAACGAGTCCGATCAAAGCTCATTTTGTACTTTAAGAAAATTATTTTTGTAGTAGGATTTCTGTATACCTGAACCTTTAACATCATTATTTACAGCATTAGAATAATCTTTTTATGTCAATTTTGGTATCAATAGAATGGTCTTGACCTTTCCATCGGTATATGACACCACACGTGAGGTGTCCTAAATCGAAAGTATTTGAGTGCGAAAAGGGACATGTTCCGTTTTCACCCAGGCAAAATCGTCATCGAGCGTTACAGCACGCCGTAGCGCCTGGTTCTTGGCCAAGAGGTTCTCTAGTGTGTCGCAGCACCCGTGTCTCTGGTTGGTTACACCGTAGTGCGCCACGGCGTGCCGCAGCGCCTGAAATCACTGCCGCGCACCGTAACACCCAGGTCTTGGGAGATCTGGCACCATAGCGCGCCGCAGCGCCTGCGATGCAGTGCGCCACAATGCGGGAATCTACCGCAATGCTTGCGCCTCAAAAAAACTAGTGCCAAAGCGCCCCGTCGTGCCCCGCTCTCGACCAGGAGGCGCTTCAGCACGTCGTAGCACCCAGAAATGTCTGGAATTGCCCATATTTGAGATTTTTCACATTTTAATAACTCTAAAACTTTAATGGGGTCAAAATATACTAAAATGAAATTTGAATTTAGTAAAATTAAGTATTGTGTGAATATATAGGTGATTTTTAAAATGAAATCTATCTTTTTATCATAAAGGCATATTCTAAAATTCCTAAAGATTCGCTTGCATATTTTGTGCCAAATAGAAATGTTAAAATATTGATTGCTTGCATGAATGAGCTGAGCTTAGTAATGTAAATTTATAATCAAGTGTTAATCCCTTTTAATTTGATTTAGGATTTGATTAGCCTTAATTATTTATTATTTTAATTAATGTGATATTTATATGTTTCATTAATAAGTAATATGCATGTTAGAGAATTTAAATCATGAATTGAACACTTCAAATGTTTGATTGGATACTAATGAATGTCAAACCCTAAGAACCCTAAAGGATGATTAAGTTAATTAATAATTGATCTTGAATATGAAGTGGACACCAATAATGCACCAATAATTCATTGATTTATCATTTATCCATAAACTAAATAATTGATCTTGATTTGGTTAAGTTAAGAGTTAAATCTTAACTTGTCTTGATTAAGATCTAAACCTTAATCACCTTAATTAAATCATCTTGATTGAAATATAAATCAACTTACATAATTCTAATAATACTTATTGATTTGACATTAACCTTAAACTATTGAACTAGAAGATAAGTAGTTAACGTCGTCCACTTTTTAGGATTTACCGTTTAATTTAACGGCACATCAATCCGACGGCTGTGAGCCATCTTCCCCGATGGCTCACATCTGTCGTTCGCAGAGTACCCTAACGGCGCGCGGCGCTGAATCGGGGGGTGCACGCGTCGATCGAGCGGGGCACGCGTCCTTCACTCACCGCTCAGGCATCCTTTTCTCTCCTATCAGCTTTGCTTTTTCTTATTTTTCGCTCGGGAAGGTCGATTCGGTGACTGTTAGTTCTCTTGCTGCTGTGCGAATCGTCGTGGACCTCAAAACCCTAAGGTACCATCCCTCCTTCTCCTTTTACTCTTAAAGCAAAATAGTGATTTGATATAACCATTATTATCTAGCATTCTTTTCCTAAACCCTAATGCCTCTCCCCCATCCATCGAATGAAGAGGAGACGAATCGTCTCTTCGAATCGGATCAGGATCGATCCGATTCACCTGATTCAATCTAGATCGTCCGATGAATATAGTCGATCTGGTTCGTCCATTTTGGTTTGAAATACTGGACTCAATCGGGCTGACCCGATTCATCTGGCCCGTCCATCGCGTGCAATCGGGCAATCCGTGTCAGCTGGTGTGGGGTCCACATACGTCACGTGTCCTTCACCCGTAGCGCCGCGTGGCCTAAATCCATCAGTTGATGGATCGTGGGGCCCGCCTTCCGTCGCTGCCATCGATGTCGTGGGGCCCACCGAGCGAGCTCGATCAAATCCCGTTCGGACACGTGGAGTCGGGGTCTGGGCAGTCTGTCCGTCTAATGGTGTGGGGTCCACCTGCAGTTTAATTTAAAGAATATATATATTAAATTTAAAATTAAATAAAAAATTTATTAGATTAAATCAATTATTTTAAATTAGCTTAATTAAATGCTTTTTAATTAATTAAACCATAGTACTTTAAACACTAATATCTTAATAATTATAAGTCCAAAATACACAAAATTATATATCATTGGAATCAGAAAATTATAAGGAATATTTTGGTCCTGTCAAATCACAGTTTGGATGAGTTTTTTAACTAATGACATTTAGGATCCCTAAATTTTCTCAAAATGTCACAAAACTTCAAATGACCATAACTTTGTATCCAATAATCCAAACTTATTGAATATGGGTCTTAAAATGCTCAAAAAATCCTAAGAATCATTCTAGTAGTATTATTTTTGCTGTTTAGATTAGTATTTGACTAATCACTTTTAGGACCTAACCTTAATTACCATAATTAAACTTAGAACTTCAATTGATCATAACTTGGTCAATTGAGCTCCAAATTGGATGAATCAAATATCAATTTAGATTAGAAAAACCTAATTAACAGTAATTTGTAAAAATATTTTAGATCCAATGATTAGATTTTCTAATCATCCCTAATTACTCTAAATCTTGATTAGTGAATATTAGCAAAATCTAGTAATCCAAATCGAGTGATTTAAATTTCAAAGGACTTATAGAGTTATTTAGAACCTAACTATAAGATTGGATTAGTGTTTGAGTGATTAATTTTGTTAATCACTCACTAATCACCCTAAACCCTAATTAGGTCATAACTTAGTCAAATTAGATCCAAATTGAGCCTACACATGTCATTGTAATCAGTGGACTATTTTTAAACCATAGCCACTGATTTTACTCAATTTGGACACTAATTGACAAAGTTAGGATTTTGACCCTTAATTAAGGATCCCTTAATTATCCCTTTTAACCTTAGATCTTGTATTGGCCATAACTTGGCCAACACTTATCAGAATTTAGCAAATTTAGGTTCTATAGAAAGCTTAGGCAATGAATAACAATAAACTGAAAGAAAATTTAAATTTTATTTAGCCAAATTACTAAATTGCCCCTATGAGTCAATTTTACTAATTTGACCTCATAAGGCTTATTAATCACCCAAAATTAGTGTAGTTACTATCTAATCTTACATTAGATAGTAACAAACTTATTCTAATAGAAAATTTCAAATTTAGAACCCTTGATCAAAATTTGATCTTTTGAACTCTTAAGTAGGGGCAAAATGGTAATTTTGCCCAAATATAGGGTTTAGCTTTCTAAAGTTCTAAAATTAGTTTATAATCATTAAAAATAGTAAATAAAATGATTTATAATAGAAATTAATTAAGTTCAAGCCTTAATTTGACTTGGATTTAAATCTCATTTTTAAAAGTCATTAAATAATTTCCTAAGTCATTTTAGTGTTCTTCTTCCTTAAATCATTCTTAGATCTTTCCTTAGGTCCTTATAATATTAGTTAGGTTGTGTGTCATGAGGGATACTCTTAGTAATTAAGAGCTTTAATTCCTATGATTAGGGATAAATCTTAAGTTAGAATTCATATATTGAGTAAATTGGGTTACTCAATAGATGAAACCTTGAGTTTATTAGTTTATAGATTTTTCTTAGTTTATTTAAGGGATTATTCTATCTTTAAACTTTAGAACTAAGAATAGAGATCTATCCTAATAAATTGATTTAACATTAGGATTTGCCCTAACTTAATTGGTGAGATTTGGGTTCTAAACCATAAGATCCTTAGTTGTACCTTTGGATTAAGTAATTAGATCCCATCATTTGGAGTCTAATTCTTAATCTTTTCATCTTGATTTGGCTAATTAAGATGAGTATGGGGTATTTTAAATATAAAATTAAGTCGATGATTTATTCATTTAAACCAAGTAGTCATCTTTTGTTAAGATATTGTAACAGCCCAAACTCTTAAGTACTAAGATATTGTCCGCTTTGGCCAAAAATGCCTCATGGTTTTACCCTCAGAAAATAACTTCCCAGTAGGTCACCCATCCTGAGAGTGCTCCCACTTGAGCACGCTTAACTTTGGAGTTTTTACCAAGAACTCCACCATTATCTGAAAAGGCACCTCGATATTTAAGAGTTTCACTTATTACTACTTAAGTGGGTCATCACAATCTCCCTAACTTAAGTAACGGATGTCCTCATCAGTATCCACACACAGATCCAAGAACCATCCATTGGGTAGATAGGACTAGAGGTGATCCTTACAATCTCCCTAACTTAAGTGGGTCATCACAATCTCCCTAACTTAAGTAACGGATGTCCTCATCAGTATCCACACACAGATCCAAGAACCATCCATTGGGTAGATAGGACTAGAGGTGACCCTTACAAGCACAAGAGATACCCACAACCATGTAGCACCTTAACCATCATGGGTTCAAGAGACTGCACATGAAGTGGTACTTTGCCCTGTATGGCACTTAGCTCCTATCTGACACCCTATGGTTTACTCTGATACCATTTGTAACAGCCCAAACTCTTAAGCACCAAGGTATTGTCCGCTTTGGCCAGAAATGCTTCATGATTTTGCCCTCAAAAGATAACTTCCCAGTAGGTCACCCATCCTGGGAGTGCTCCCACTTGAGCACGCTTAACTTTGGAGTTCTTATCAAGAACTCCACCGTTATCTGAAAAGGCGACTCGATGTTTAAGAGTTTCACTTATTACTACTTAAGTGGGTCATCACAATCTCCCAAACTTAAGTAACGGATGTCCTCATCAGTATCCACACACAGATCCAAGAACCATCTATTGGGTAGATAGGACTAGAGGTGACCCCTACAGGCACAAGAGATACCCACAACCATGTAGCACCTTAACCATCATGGGTTCAAGAGGCTGCTCACATGAAGTGGTACTTTGCCCTGTATGGCACTTAGCTCCTATTTGAAACCCTATAGTTTGCTCTGATACCATTTGTAATAGCCCAAACTCTTAAGCACCAAGGTATTGTCCGCTTTGGCCAGAAATGCCTCACAATTTTGCCCTCAGAAGATAACTTCCCAGTAGGTCACCCATCCTAGGAGTGCTCCCACTTGAGCATGCTTAACTTTGGAGTTCTTATCAAGAACTCCACCGTTATCTGAAAAGGCGCATCGATGTTTAAGAGTTTCACTTATTACTACTTAAGTGGGTCATCATAGATATAGGTAGGACTTGGCCAGTCCTAACTATCTTCAACTTGTAGGATCATGATTCAAAGTTACAGAATATGTAAGAATTTATGATTCTAAAACTTATGTAACTTAGAGTAGATAGAACGAATAAGTAGACAATAATGGATATCACATGTGTTTTAGATATAGTCTCTTGCTCAATTTGTTTTGATGCTTCGCTTACCTTGATTTTGAGCTTTAAACCATGAGCATATTTGTGGTACTTAAGATATTTGATAAGTATCTCATGTCAACTTTGATCATTCATAAGTAGCATTTTGTTTTCTTCTCGTATTTTTGTAAGGTGTAGCTTGATTAGTATACCTCTTCAATCAAACCGTTCGGGGTCGGCTTCATTGTTCGTGTCAGTCCGATAGTCTATGGCATGCCTAGTTAGTGGGATAGGATGGATAGACTCTTGCCCTACTGACTGAATAGTTAGGATCTGATATGGTTATACTAATTCAAGTGCACTTACATTTGGTTTTTGCCTTAGCTCATTAGGCTAAGAGGTTTCAGTGATACCCAGTTCGGAGCTTCTTTCTTAGCCCATCAGGCTAAGTATTACTGCGTGTGCTTTCAGTTTGAGTGGCTTGAATAGCCAATGCAGTTTTCAGTTTTCAGTTTTCAGTTACTGTTTTACTTTACATATTATGCATTTCAGTACTACTTTTACTCACAGTTTTCATAGCCTTGTTTCTATATAGGATGCTAGTCTTATTTACTGTCTTTTTATGCATATATAGGATGTTAGTTATGTTTTCAGTTTTATAATGTTTTACATGTTCAATTACTATTATGTCACTTAGCATAAGCCTATTTTGATCATAAGCATGTTTAGGATGTATTTTTTTTTTACAGTATTTGTTTAGTTTTTCTTACCTGATCTTGTTGCAGTTGCTTGGAGCAGGTATGTGCTTACTTCCTAGTTGATTTAGTTATAAACTATTTGTTTATAATTTTACACTGTTCTTTTCTTATGCTTTTCTGCACCTACTTGCTTTAGTACTAGTTTATGGTGATATTCAATTAACTTAATAAAACTTGTACCTTAAAATGTGCTTAGACAATAGTCTAACCAATTTTTATTTTGTTGGCTGGGGCCCTACTATTATGAAACTGATAATGGTAGGTTCTGAGTTTATTGGAGCAGTTGATCTAGTGGAGAGCTTGCCTTTGGAGGAGGAGCCTGTGCTTGAAGACTCTTAGCTTTAGTTTCTTTCTACTTGTGAGATTGAGAGTTTCCTTTTCAGCTCTTTAAGCTTATTAAATGTTGTAATAATACAGGTTAATCTTTTCTTTTCAGTACTTTACTTATTCTGTACTGTTGTATTTATACTGTATTGATGGATATTATATTTTTATGCTTCCGCACTCTGTGTTACTTGTATGATCATTTAGTGATGGATTCTGGGAGGAATGGCAAAGTCCTTAGTTAAGTTGGATTAGAATGTGTGTCTAATCCAATTCTAAGTGGGGACCTTGTCATTTGATGACCCCTCCATCATAATCATATTAACTTAAGAGTTAACAAGACCACGATGGGGCTGGGCCGCCACACTACTTCATCTACAGAGAAAGGTACTACTTCCTTAATATTTCTCCATTTCAAAATTTCTTAATTTCTAACTATGAATCTTACTATAAATGGATATATCCATTAAAAGTCGATCAAGCTCGAGGGTATATTAGATACCTGATATCAAAAACCTGCATTGACTTTACATACGCATTTCTATTAGCATTCGCTTATTAATAAAAATATCTTCATCTGCATTAATTTTATGTTCCTTTAAATGGAGCCGGTCAAATAAACTTAATTTGAGAGTAACTTAGATTTTTTTCTTGATTGACTGATATTGGAATCAGTAAGATGTAATCCTTATACTATTAAATCGTTTCGAATCTAAGTTATTTTATGCGTTATTTCCCTCCATGATCTTTCCTCCTTACTGTCTTCTTGCAAAAAACCAGGAAGATTAGAGTTCCCATTACGCTTACCTGCGAATTTCAGGAGACAAAGGATGAAGTGCCGCCGAGCAGTTGATAGGTTGATGTGTTAATTAGTTCTAGACCCATCCCACGGCCCAGATTCAGGTCTAGTCAAGAAATTGTTTGACGACCCGATTTAATGAAACTTGGGATTAAAACAATCGAGCTGCAGATGTAAAATTAATTCTTAAGCTTTAAGTTAATTATATAATAGATTATTTTCTTTATATTAATGAAATTTTATTGTTCCTTGTTCATTTATAAATTCATTATTAGAATATAGATTTTTTCTTATAAATGACAAAGCTTGTAAAATAATAAGGAAACATTTAAATTGTCATTTGCTAATTGAAAATATTAAATACAATACCCTAAAATTTATCATTAGCTTAGTCAAAGTTAATGAAATGATACTCTTCATATTTATACAATTTTAACAGTCGCATAAATTTTGAAATGCTAAATTAAGTCTTACAAGGATATATATTATGTTCACCTATAAAGATGTAGAGGTTAATACTATAAGGTTAGATTTTTATTTGATAACTAATTACATTAATTCCTAATTCAAATAGTAAATTAAATTAATACTAAATTCATTTCATTAATAAGTTGAAAAAGAATTATCCTATATATGCAATATTACATATCATTTTGATTGCAAAAATGTGTAGAATGATAATATGTCAATTAATTTCTATTTGGGTGATTATTTTATTTACTCATTTTATTTTGATTAATTAAATAATTACCAATTAATTCCAAATATTATTTATATAGTAATTAATTCAATTGAAGTTCAGATTAGACACTTAAATAGTCCATTTCACTCACAAAAATATGAGGAATAATAATATGAGATTAAGCTTAGGCTTTAAACCCTGGATCTCTTAATGATATTTCATCCCTAATTAGGACCCCTCCAAACTTTAGAAAATTAATGTTGTTCAAATTCAACCTAGTTAGTGTCATTTTACTCTTTAGGACATAAGGATTTCATTGAAATGTATATCATTTTATTTTGACAATATTTGAATATTTTAGGTATTTAGCTCCTTAATTTATGTTAAATGTTAATTCCTTATTTTTCATATATACTTATTTTATGATGTGTGAACCCTAGGATAACAAATTTGTTTCATTTTATTATCTCACATATAGTTTTAAATTGTATGTTTAAATATTATATTTCTATGGATGTGATGATTGAAAATATTTAATGCTCATTCAAGTTGATATTCTTCTATTGTAGAATTACTTATGAATGAATTGAATTGAATGAAATGCATGTATCTTTTCAAATTAGATTATTCAAATCCTTGTTACTAGTTCTTATATCAATGTGATTTGTGAATTGGAAATATTTAGAACTTCTATAATTGATCATTTTCATATGTAGAATAATTACATTAATGATTTGAATAGAATAAATTGCATAACATAAGCTAAATTTAATTCTTCTATTTCGTATATGCTTCATATGAAATTTAGATTTATGAACTTGAATGTATTATCATATTTCATGTAACTAGAATGTAAAGTTACATGTATTTTATTTATATTAAAACTTAATTATAACAAATATCATATGCTTTAAATTTAGTTAATGATAGCTCTTTAATAAATTGTTCTTTTATTTCATCTTCTAACAAATTGATAAACTATATGATTATCTCATGTCTTATTTCATTTGCAAAATGTCGAATTCATGATTTTATAATGTAATTTCAATTACTTATGTCATGCTAGACTTAAATTTGAATAAGTGTTCTATGTATTGAATTAACTTATTGTTAGCTCTTTAATATTGATCTTTCCAGCTAATCTTCTACATAATAGAAGACTTGTATGTTAACTTTCTATTTGTTACTATAATAGACTTCATGTCAAAATTATTAGAATAGGAATTAGATTATGTTTATACATGTTTCTTACTTCTCCTTTAAGTGCATGTTAGATTAATTTAAGAATCTTTCAACTTCTTTTATGTTATAAATAGCTTAACACTTTCAAAATTTAAGTTAAAGTTCTTTAAAAGGAACTCATGATTAGACTAGAGCCCAATTAATTACTTAGATGATTAGCACATATATCCATAGTCTTTAATCTTTCAAATTTGTTTTCAATTGATTTAACTTGAGAACAATAGCTTCCTTTCATACTTTAATAAGCTATTATATTTTCATTAACCTACAACTATAAATGAATTAATATTTGTAGGAAATAATATATTTCTTTCCTCATATTTAAATATTCAACATTAATTAATCTTATATGAGTTTATGATTAAATTGATTTGATACTTTCTAACTAATAGAATTTTCTTTCGCTTATACTCTCTTTAGCTTAGCAAATTATAAATCTTACTCTTCCTTACTAGCTTCCTTAAACTTTAATCATTAATATATTTAACTTGCTTAGTTTATAACTAGTATAGGATGAATTCCAATTACTTGAAAATACTATTTTCCAAACTTCTCTATCTTCTACTATTAATTATAATTGACTTAAAATCAATATCTATAAGTTAATTAGGAGCTCAATTAGCTCCAATCATTAAAATTTAGATAACAAAAGAATATCACATAGTTTGCAATTATTCAATTTTTCCTTAAATACTTGCTTAGCTTTGAGCCTTTTTCATTTAAATCATTCATACAAGACATTGTGTAGGCTAATTAGGAGATAAGAAGACCTCACATTCTCAGAGGGTGAATGTGAGTGTTATTTTGTTTTGAACCTCGCTTTCCTTTACCTGTTAGGCAGACATGCTTAAATCCTCACTTCATTCTATCTTGCCCGCAGAATGAGTACTTTCATAAAATACCTTTAATTTATTATAATATGAGTTCTTTGCAATCTTGTTGATTGTAATATCTCATCATAGCTTTTAAACTATGTTACTTTTAATAGTCCTAGGCTATGTACCTCTTAGACTTATAGTACAAGATCTTTTTTCATTTATTATGTTTTATACTTTCCATCTTCAGTATTGTGTTTTGCTTACTTACAATTCATTTAGAATATAATGTATGTTGCTTAATTTTAATTAAATGCTTCACTATATTTTTATTTGCTTACTTAGAATAAATTTCATTGAATATGTATTACTTTTATTTCATTTACTTTAAATGCACATAGTAGTTTTTAGCCTTTTAGAATGCTTTTCCCTTATTATTTTTGGATGCAGGCTAAGACTTATATACAAGTGAGTATTCTTACTCAGCTTATTTTATTTTATCTTCTTTACAGTTATGTCTACTTTCATTTCCTTACTTGTTAGCTTTTATAGCTCCATTGCTTAATTTAAATTGTAAAATATGCTTGTGATATTTAGTCTAACTATACTTTTTTATTTTATTAGCTTTGTTCTATCATATTCAAATACCAAAATATGATAGATCAAGAGCTCTTTGATACAGATAATGCAAATCCTAATGCTTGAAAAGCCTAAAAGAAATTTGCTTCCACTTATTATAAATGTTTACTTTCACTTTTATTAAAGTGAGAGAGAGTGATTACATTCATTTTACTTTTGCTCTTTCATTTTTAAATAATTTGTAATAATTAAACTAAATTATTTGCTTGAGTTATTTTTACCTATCTTTGTATATTTGTGTTGTGTTCCTTATTTATAATTCTTGGGCTGAATTAGTGGATAATATTAATTACTTGTATTATTTATACTTGTAATGTTGTGTTATATATCTCCTTAATTATTTTCTATTACTAATCATTTTAACTTGACAATTACTCATAAAGAGACTTGGCCACTTAGCATCTATTATTTGATTAGCTTTTTTCTGATTATGTATTAGGTGCTAAGGTAACATTCTAATATTGGATTAATCTCTTATCCAATATTGGGGTCATTACAGCATGAGTACCTTATCTAATACTTAAGATAATGATACTACACTTATCTTAAGGATTAGTACTCAGCCATCCTCTCTTGAGGTTGAGTTTGCAATCCTTGTGCTCAACAGGATTATTCAGGGAAGTTGTGTTTCTTTCACGAGTAACGCATCGTTTCACCACCAATTGTTATTTATTAAATAAATTGCACGTGGTGACGGGACTGGGCGTTACAGCGCGCTTGGGAACACTGTAGCAGTTTTGCTTAAAATTCTTTGCAAAGTAAATGCCCGCTGCAGTGCGTGGTAGCGCCATGCTATCTATTTGATGATTGCTGCGGTGCACAGTAGCGCCGTGCTCTCGAGTTTGTGTCCATTGCGACGTGCAGTAGCACCGTGCTCTAGGGTTTGTGCCACTATGGCATGCAGTAGCGCCAAGCTCTCTATTTGATAATCATTACAGCGTGCGGTAGCATATAATTTTTGGGTTACACCAAGTCATCTTTCGCTGTGGTGAGCGGTAGCACCAAGCTCTCTATTTGATGACCGTTGTAGCGCATGGTAGAGGATCATTTTTGGATTATGCTAAGTGATCTTTCACTGTGGTGCGCGGTAGTACCAAGCTCTTGAGTTTGTGCCCACTGATGTATCCAAAATTTATAGCAAAATAAAGTGGTAAAACATTTAAAACATCATACAAACTAGCATACTTTGAGTGAAATTTGCGCATTTTCAGGAAAACTGGAGAAAATGCAAGCCAGAGCTAAAGCTGAGAAATCTGGATGAAAATCGCTACAGCGTGCCATAGTGTGCTACAGTGGGCCACAACGAAAAAACTTGAAACCTAATTAGTCAAACTGAAAGCAAATCGCTGCAGCGCGCCCCAGCGGACTGGCGGCATTTCTGATTTTTAATATAAATTCTATAAGAACTAATTGAACAGTGCCAAATCCATGGTATTGAAACTCAAACCGCCATAGCGCGCCATAGCGATAAACCAAATTAATTCAACCTGCTACAGCGCGGTGTTTGGATTGAAGGTGCCACATCGCACTACGACCGATCCTCAACAGAACAGCCCACGTGGAGCTAAATCCAACAAATCAAAGACAATCGCTGCAGCGTGCGACGGCGCGCCACAGCACACGGTGGTGCACCACAGCACCCTACAGAAAAGCTCCAGAAAGTGCATTTAATATAGCATATGGAAGGCCACAATTTTAGACCTTTGGCTTTCCCCAGCCTCTTGAAACCTTAAGTAACATTAAATCTGATGAATTCTAAGTGAATAACATAATAAAATTTAAATTGCTTGTATTAAATCAAAGGGAGATGAAAGGTCAACTTGATTAATGCCTAGGAGTTGATAGCTTCCCTATTTAAGGGCTAAATTTAGACCAAGCAACAGTTCTAAAAATTTCCAAAATATAACATCTAAAAGGGAGCTGTTGTGAGAACAAAAGGAAAGAACTCTCCAAGGAGAAAGTGAAGAGAAATCATAAGGATTAAGAATAAAAGATAGTAGAATATCTCAAGAGAAGAAAAAGAAAATAAAAAAAAGGAGGAATGCTAAGAGAACCCCAGAAAACCTCTGGGATGTTTCCTATTACCGTTTCTAAACTTTATCTTACTTTCCTTGTTGTGAATCGATATCAAGGTTCATTTTATTCTACTTATCTTTTTGTATTAATTCTGAAATAGAAAGCTAAACCCTCCTTAGAGAGGGTTGGGATGTAGTTGTGGGATAATGTAAGGGTCTATGGTGTTGTATGCTGCCTTGAAATGAATAAAAACTATTTGCTGAATTGTTTCTTATCCTTCTTTAATGAAAATGCCTAGATGTATTTTATAAAAATCTTTATTAAACTAAACTAAAAATAAATTATCATTAAAAAGGACTTATGCTCCAAAGCTCATCAGTTGGATTAGCGCAAGGAATGAGTGCAAATTAGAGCTGAGAACTATGTGACAAGTTCTCAAGCTCTTTAGCACCATTCCTTAAGGCTCATCCGAGAGATTAATGCTTGTGAGCTAAGTTCCCATCAATCCTGCTGTGTGGCTCAACAAAGAAGAAGGAATGAGAGAACATTAGTGTGATGACCCAAATATTGAGAATCACTTAACTTAACATGGATACGTCACCACAATATCTAATACTATATTAGAAGGAAGCTAATCAAATCATTAGATAATGTGTTTGGCCAAGGATTTAGAAGAGGGTCTTAAGTTAAGATGGAAGGGAATTTTATGAATTATCTTATGTGAAATTACATGTGAAGGTACAATACATGCAAAGAAATAATAGAATGTAAATTAAAAACATTTAATATGAGCAATTGTTGTGAGTACTTACAATTCTAGATATAAAATTTCTAAGTATTTAACATGTGAAACATGAGTCTATATTTTTGCCAAATTATTCTAAGTTATTATTTTCTTAAAAAATTTGGAAGAGTTTCTACTATAAATGGCTAAAGAAACACCTGCATGGTAGACATATAAAACTTCCATTACAATGGAAGTTATAATTGAAAGAAAAATAACCTAAAACTATTATGAAATCAATCTATTACATATGATTGTTTAATTTCAGTTCGAATATAGAGTCAATCCATTACATAGGATTTACTTATTTACAATTCTAATACGAAGTCAATCCATTACATGGGATTGCCTATTTCTAATTCTAAAGTAAAGCTAATCTGTTACATGGGATTTCTTATCTTTAATTTTAAAGTTCAAAGTAAGGAAAACACATGTGTAACGATTATCTACTCTAAGGTATGTTAAATTCACATATTTAATACATATATGAAGATAAGAAAAACTTCTCAACTTAGATATGAAACTAGTTTCCAATTCTATAAGTAATTTAATATACAACTAATTCCAATTAACATTCAAAGTAAATATGCAGCTAATTACTTAATTAATATTTATTTTCATACATTTATTTTCATTCATCCATTCATTATATCTATCCATTCATTCATCACAAGAATTTAATATAAACTAAGCTCCAACATAAGTGTAGTAAAAATAAAGTAAATAACTTTAGATACAAACCAGTCGTAAACAAAAAGGAAAGAAAGAAATTAAAGCTCACTTGCAAATATTTAAAAGATATATTTTTATTATTTTATAAGCAAAAGCAGCTAGCTTTTAGCACTTGGTCCAGCTCCACTAGCCTCTAAATACACCTGATCTATCACATTTTGACATTTAAATATGATAGGGCAAAGCCAAAAAATACAAAATCTGGTTAGACTAAACAGTCTAAGTACATTATAAGATTTGCTAAACATATCATTGTTTTAATTGGATATTATTACTAGTTACAAGATAAGCACAAGCATGAGTGCAAAAAGGTAACATACAAGTATGGAAAAGTAATTAAGAAAAAGATAAAGTGAGTTAGAATGCTCACTTAAATGTACATCCTAGCCTGTAAATAAAACAAGAGTAAAAGCATCATAAATATGCTAGAAAAAAACTAAAGTGCATATAAAAGTAATTGAAGTAAAGCATGTATATGTTCAAATGAACTTATGCCAAGTAAGGAAAAGAAATAGTGAAGCATTTAACTATAATTTTAATAACATTCATTGTAATTTAAGTAAACTGTAAACAAGTAAAGTACATTACTAAATCATAGAAAATGCATAGTATAAAAATTGAAGGAAGATCTTAGACTAATAGTATAAGATTCACATAGTCTAGAACTATAGAAAGCAACATAGCTAAAAGATATGATGAGTCTTGACAATCTATAAGATTGAAGAAGATCTCACTTGTTAATTAATTGAAGTTATTTTAATATCTACTCATTTTGTGGGAATATTCAGAATGAAGAGAGGAGTTAAGCACGTCTATTTAACATCTAAAGAAAAGCCTAGTCAATACCTAAAACACTCACATTCACCCTCTGAGAATGTGAGATCTCCTTATTACTCATTTTTAACTTTCCCTAGGCTGATCAACCAATATAAACCCCTATTAATTTTAATGTGAAAGTTTTATTCATGCACAATGTCTTATATGAATGATTTAATGAATAAGGCTCAAAGCTAAGCAACTATTCAAGGGAAATTCAATAATTGCAACTAAGTGATATCCAAGGTTATCCAATTTTAATAATCTACTTAATGATTGGAGCTAATTGAGCTCCTAATTAACTTTAAAATATTGATCTCAAATTAATTATAATTATAATAGTAATTGGGATTTTAAAAATAGTAGATTCAATTAGATCTGTATATTATGACAAAATAATTTATAAGTATAATTGATAGAATTAGAAACTAGATCTTATTCACATCCTAAACTATAAGATTCAATTATACAATTAAATCAAGGTTTAGGTGTCTAATAGGAAGAGATTAAGACAAAGAAAATATCTAACTTAAGAAATTAGAATTAAGGTAAATTCACTAAAGTTCACTAACTAGGTTATAGTTTGAAGGATCTAACTAATCAAGTATTAATCTAGCTAGGTTATAATAAAGTGAAAGGCTTAAGGTAAGTAATTAATAGGACTTAAGAACTACAAGTTCTAAGTATCATAAAAATTAAAGTTTAAGGAAAAATTAGTAGGATCCCTAAATTACCTTAAGTGAATTAGGATTCCTATTATTAGCACTTAAAGAAATCAAATGAAGACTTTAAGGTTTAGGATGAATGAATTAAGTTCTAATCTAGTTACTAAAGCTAGATCTAGTTGATTTAATAATCTATAATTACAAATATATTAAGATCAACTACTCTCAATGGGTATAACTAATAGATCCTAGAGATCAACTATAATTTATGTTTAAATCACTCATAGGGTTTCTACCTTATGGTTGAAAGGTGAATCAAACAAAATTATAATTGATTCACATAACTCGAAAATGAGAACTAAACTCAAATAAATGTAATCTAATTTGATATGGGGAATAATAAATGTGATATGTTAGCTATCCTAGGGTCTTATAATACCTAAAGCATGTCATCTAGAAAATTAGAATTATCATAATAACACTTAATTAAGAGTCAACAATCTAAAATCACTAATTATTGTCCAATAGAAATGATTTATATATTATTAAAATCCTTATTTCATAAGAAGAAAAATGACACCAAGTATGTCAAATTTAGACAACATTTGAAATTTAAGATTTCTAGGACTCCTAATTAGGGTTAAAAAGTGATTATAAAAATTAGGGTTCAAATGTTAAATTTAATTTCATATTATTGTTCCTCATATTTTTATGAGTGAAATGGATTATTTGATTATTTAATTTGAGCATTAAATGATTAAATTAAGTCACATGAAATGATGAAATTAATTTATAATTATTTAATTAATCTTAAATATTAACTAATTAAAATATTCATCAAAATAAAAATTAATTTGCATATTATTAATCTATACATTTTTGTGATCAATATGATATATAATATCATATTATTTGGTTATGTATATTTAAAATTATAATTAAATTAAATTTTTATTAATTAAGTAATTAATAAAAGTAGGTTAATCATTATAATGATTTAACTAATCGAGGATTAATAATAAGCATGGAATTCCTATAACCGACAAAAATGGTGGCACAAAATTCCTGGAAAGACGACGGCATGGATTACTGGGTAGCGCTGATACCAACGCTACTCTAAATCCAATGCAGACGCGGCGGCCTCCTGAATCGACACACGTCTCCTTTGTCTACAGAAAATGACACGACTCAACCGGGAATGAACTGGTCCCGGTCCAGCAGAAAAGTAATTCCTAAAATAAGGAACCGAACCGAACCGTTTCGTCCCCGAAAGAAAATTACGCAGAGACGGAGGGAATCTAGGGTTTCGTTGGAATATGATTCTGATTGACCCATAGGGCAATTCACATACCGGTGAGAAGATCTCACCAGGACGAATCGTCCTAGATAAAAATTGAGGCCAGTGAACTTAGGGATCACCAATAAAATCGAAGCTCTAAATCTTATTAGCCGAACCCTAAAATCCCCTAGGGTTCTAAATCTCCTCAGGTCAATTTGAACTTGCCTAAGTTCGATCGATCCTTAAAATATAATCGATTTAGGTACTGGTAATCAATAGATAAGCATCTATACTATAGATTAAAGGTTGGATGTGCACTTGAAATTAGGAATCGGGGGTTCAGATGCAAGAACTTCTCCTCCTCCAAGCACGTTCCTCTCGCAGCGATTCACCCTCGCAAAAGCTTTCAGAAGCAGGGAATCAAGGAAATGCCTAGGGTAGGAGCTTAATTGCATCCGCGAGGCCAGCTGGGCGAGTCCTACCCCCTCCCTCTCTGTGCCTTTACAAGCATCATACAAAAAGCAAAGGAGATGTACAAATGAAAGATCCCAGCCGCTATTCGAACCAGAGATCCTACTGTGCATATCGAATCTCAAATCGGGAAGGATAACGACTGTTAGATCAGATCAAATTTCAGCGCGACGGTCCTGATCTAGCCGCGCGGCTATACTGTGAGTTGGACTCGCGCACGGGATCCGGGCAGTCCCAATTTACCAAAGTATTATAAATTAAATTAAAATTATTTTATTTAATTTATTTTCTTTATTTAATAATTAATTAAACTCATTTTATTAATCAAAATTAATTAACCAAATATACTCTGAAAAATCCTAAAAATTCACCCTTACCTAATTGAGGTGTGGGGAACTCAAAAATGCAATCAGTTTTTTTGATCAGATGTCAATTTAATTATCTTACTTTTTTGGATATTTAAATATTATTAAAATATTTGAGAAAAATTCGACGACTTCTAAACACTTCCAAAAATATCACCCCTAGCTAATTTGGGTGTGGTGAGTCTAATGGTGAACTCCATTTTTTATTTTGAGGTATATATAAATTAGGTATTCTCAGAATTATCAAAAAACCAAGAAATATTAGAAATTGCCAAACGATCTCAAAATCACATGAAATTTGAAATCGAGACTCCTAATACTATTATAAGATTATTAGAAAAGGATTATAGTGAATTAGGTCACTAATTGACAGGTAAAAATACTATGGTTGTTACAGGCACCCCTCCTTAAAAAGAGTGTCGCCCACAACACACAACAATAAAAACAAAGAAATTGAAAATACAAAGAAAGTCTAAATAAATGACAACAAAATTGAAAGAACTAAATCTACCTTATCAAGAAAAGAATTCTGGGAACCTCCTTAGTATATCCTCTTCTTTCTCCCACGTGGCTTCACCATCTGGATGAAACTCCAAAATAATAAATTCCCTTCATTGGACTGACTTTTAAGTATACTAAATCTTCTTCTTGGAATTCAAGAGGACGGTAACGATTATCATGATATTTACTTTGTCTATCTTGAGCTGTTCTGATTCTCTGTTGAATGAGCTTCACTTTCTTGTTTGTCTCTTCCACTAACTCTGAACCATACAAATGAGTATCTCCTATTTCAGACTAAGCTAGTGGAGTTGAGCACTTTCTACCATATAAGGCTTCATATGGTGCCATTTTGATACTTGATTGGAAAATGTTATTGTAAGCAAATTCCACTAAAGAAATGTGCTCTTCCCAAGATCTCAAAAAATCCAACATGCATAATCTGAGAAGATCTTCTAAAACCTGATTAATTATTTCTATTTGGCCATCAGTTTGTGGGTGAAATGTTGTAGTCATGGCTAAATCAGTACCCAAATCTTGATGTACATCCTGCCAAAATTTTGAAGTGAAACGGTTGTCTCTATCAGACACGATTATTTTGGGAATTTCGTGAAATCTAACTATTTATTTAATATACAGTTTTGCTAACTTCTCCACAGAGTCAATTTGATGGACTAGGATAAAATGTGCTAACTTAGTAAGACGATCAATTATAACCCATACTACATCAGCTCCAGATCTTGCACTAGGTAGACCCATAACAAAATCCATGCGTATATCTGTCCACTTCCATTCTGGAATCTCTAGTGGATTCAGTGGACCACTTGGTCTTTGGTGTTCTACTTTCACCAAATAGAATGTGTGGTGCTTTGCAATGAATTCTGCCACACTCTTCTTCATTCCTGGCCACCAGAATTATTATTTTAAATCTTGATACATCTTGGAATTTCTTGGATGAACTTGATAACCTGAGTTGTGACCTTCGATCAAGATCCCATTTTGCATGGATTTGGGAATCCAAAGACGATTATCCATATAAATAGCACCTTTCTTGAAATTCAGTTCTGGGCGACGACTACTTTCTATTGCGACTTTAAGGTCTAAGTAGTCATCATCCTTTGTTTGGGTGATAAAAATGTCTCTATGGAAGGTAAGCTCTATATTACTCATAGATATCATTGTACTCATTGAGTCACCTCTAACTGGTGTAATATCCATCTTACAAAATTCATCCACCAACAGGCTTTTTGAGATAATAGTGTTAAGAGTAGCATAATGACTTAAAGCATCAGCTACTACATTGGCTTTTCCTGGATGATATTGAATATCTAGATCATAATCACTAATCAACTCCAGCCACCTTCTATGTCTACAATTTAGTTCTCTTTGGATAAATATGTATTTCAAACTTTGATGATCCGTAAAGAACTAAACTCAATACAGATAATGGCGCCAGATCTTTAAGGCAAAAACTAATGCTACAAGTTCCAGATCATGGACATCATAGTTTCTCTCATGATTCTTAAGTTGTCAAGATGCGTATGCTAGAATTTTGCCTTCTTGCATTAATACGCATCCTAAGCCGATTCCTGATGCATCTGTATATACCTGATAGTTAGCACCTTCTTTAGGAAGAACTAACAAGGGAGCAGAAGATGACGCATCTTTAAAGTCTTAAATTCATTTTCACATTCTATAGACCAAATAAACGGAACTGCCTTTTGGGTCAACTTTGTTAAAAGAGATGCAATTTAGGAAAAACCTTTAACAAATTATTTATAATATCCAGCTAATCCCAAAAAGCTATGAATTTCTATAATTGATTTTAGCTAAGCCAAATCTTGTATGGAACTGATCTTCTGTTGATCTACTCTGATTCCTTGAGCATCTATCACATGCCCCAAAAAGGATACCGAGCTTAACCAAAATTCACATTTAAAAAATTTAGCATATAATTCATTTTCTCGTAGAGTCTCCAGAACTATTCTTAAATGATTCTCGTGTTCTTTCTAGGATTTTGAATATATAAGAATGTCATCAATAAAGACTATAATAAATTTATCTAAGGATGGTCTCAAAATTTACTGCATTAAATCCATAGAGATTGAGGGTGCATTAGTGTAACAACCCAAGGTTGTTACACATCTTGATTTGAGCCTAATCATATCTTAATTATCATTCTATTAATTTCATCTTGCTATTAGAATCAATCCCTAAAGATTTGGCGCAATTCGGAGCTAAATCCAATATTTTGGATTATTTTAATATTTAATTAATTAAAAATTTGAGGTATTTATTTTGACCTCAAAATCGAAATCTGATTTTACCATTGCAATCGTCACCCCCAAATTAGCTAGGGGTGATGTTTTGGACGCATTCGGAAGTCATCAAATTTTTTGTCAATATTTTAATATAATTAAATACCTCGAAAATTAGCATAATTAAATAATCATCGGAATCAAATTCTGACTTTGCCGTTAGATTCCTCACCTCCAAATTAGCTATTTTTGGAATTTTCGGAGTGCGTTTCAAAAATCTGAATTTTTGAATAATTGGAGAAAATAAATAAGTAATTAGTTAGTACTAAATTGTAATTTCTCCCCCCCTCTCTCTTAGCTGGCATCCTAGTTGGCTGACCATGCTCTCCATTCGGTGCCCCTCCCTTCATGTCACGCAAGAGATGGCTGAGAGCCATCTCTTCTTCCCTCACCCCTAGCCTCTATAGGCCATATCCCCATTTTCTCTTCTTCCTTCCTTTAAGAAGGGATCTTAGCTCCTCTTTCCTCTTCTTGCTGAACCTTCCTCTTACTTTTTCTCCATTGCTGCACTTGTGCGAAAGGAGAAGGCTCCCCTCCAAGGTCTTGAAGAAAGCAGAGTACCCTCTTCCTCTCCTTCCAAGGTCTAAAGGTACACATTTGCTCACTCTCATTGTACCCATTTGTCTTCTTCATGTTGATATTATGCTTGAATGTATCTTTAGAAGTCCATAAGCATGTATGAAATCCATTAAAGCTTTTAAAAGCATCATAAAAAACTGTTCATATTTTGATTAGAATTATATGCTAATCATGCGATAAAATATTCTTGTTGTGTAATGTTGGGCTTGTTGTAAGAGCTATTGATGTTTATATTTATACAATTTGTATTGTCTTATAGATTTATGAGAAATATATGATTTTTAAAGTTTCAGACAGAAACTAATAAACACTATTTAATGCTATGCTTACCTAAGTAGATTTTTATTTATCATAATTCATACTATATTGCTAGGCCCTGAAGGAGGTTTACCTCTACGAGTAGTCAATTGTCTCTGTGAAATAATCAAACTATGTTGAATAAAACACCAACTGCCTATTGTTGATTGCAGGATGTCGCTATAGTGATATGTAGTAATTCTCCAATGGATAAACAAATAAAATGCTTTCACTTAAGAGCTTATTTTGGGTCCTCCGCTGCAATAAATTTGAGAGTGTTTATTACACTTTGTTGAGATATATTAGAGTGCTTTGATCCAATTTAATATAGTTAGAAAAGAAGAGTTGTGTTGATATAATATTGATAGGCCTAAACTTTAAAAACTTTGGTTTAATTATTAATGTATTTAATTCAGCATTTAAAAGTGAACCTTAGTAGAAATGTACTTTACTTGCTGAAACATATTATGATTACACGATTGTGAATTATGGAGTGTCTAGTTATCAAAATAAATGAATTTTAATTTCTTACTCTTCTAAAATTCATGATCTTAAAAAGTTATGTTCTTGATATAGCTTTCGCTGTTATTAAACTTGCACTCTATATTTTGTTTATACCTCCTTGCCTTTTATAACATGAATTTTGTTTAAACGGCATCTCTAATCTTACCAATCATGAAAAATGCTATAAAGTATAGGCAATTTATAGGCATACCTTGCATAATTGATTTTAAAAGAATTAATTAATTAATGGGATTTTACATACATACCCCAAACTTCTTGTTTGATTGATTATTTAACATTAAGATCTTTAATGTAATGTAAATTACATACTTTTTGATTTAACACCAATGCTACAACGCCTAACCCCTGTCATTTTTATTTACATCTTGCCCCTGCTTAATATGAGAAGGAAATAGGAGATAAAAGGGAAATTGCCGAAATGAATATGCTAGATTCAATAAATTCTTGCCCCAATTTTAATTTAGCAGGCAACTCTCCCTCTCCCTCTCTAATTAGGAAAGGTTTTATTTAAATTCAAAAAGAAGGAAAAGTAAAGTATACCTTATTTGCTCTCGGTTATCATTTGTGGCAATGTTTTACCCTTTTAAGTTTGAACTTTGAGGAACACTAAGGTTGGCTTAAATTTTTAGACTGTTGATACTCACCAATTTTTTATTAAAAAATTGAGGAAGCAAGGTTGAGTTTATACGATCTTCAGTGATTTGTCTCTGAACGAAATTTGATAAGGAGTTCCTTTCAAATATTTGGATCAATATTGATTCTTTTTGTTTTAGATGGCATAGTTCATTTCTTTATATGCCAAAAACACTGCTCAAACTACTGCACTGTAGATCACATGGTGGATATGTTATATATGGCACAGCTCCATTATTGCGCTACATGATTTATTTTCTCTTCATGGTTACACTTGATTCAAAGCTTAGATTTGCTTATATTGAGATCATTTTCTTCAGGATTCAATTGTAAAACTGTAGTTTGACTTCTTAAAAAGAATACAGACTTCAATTTATGGGTTGTTATTCATTTTAAAGTAAATCAAATGTTGCTATTTCATTTAGATGAAATCATAGGTTGCTATCATTTCTAAGATGGGATCATTAAGATTACATAAAATCGAATGCTGTCATTTATTTTATATAAATATTGCCATGTGATTATAATTCAAATTGTTGACGTTAAATTCAGTATGAGTCAATTGTTGACATTAAATTTAAATGCAAATATTTTTTTTTTACACTAAGTTATTTTAATTGGACTTGCAAGGCATACAAAAACTTGTTTACTTGGATCTATGCTTCTTAGATAATAATTTTGTTAATATAAGATTTGCTGTTTTGCAGTGTTATTTTTTTAAAGTTAGTTTAGTGTTTTCTTTAAAACTGAAATTTTATTTAGATAATAATAATTCAAATTTATTTTCTCAATATTGTCATTGCTGCCATACTTTTATATAAGAATGAATGCTGTCATCTCCTTCCTATGATCATATGATTGCACATGTCGTCTTCCCAATGTTATCTATTAATTTATTAAGGTTCAATGCTTCCATTCATATTCAAATGCTACATATATTTTACTACTATGAGATGTTATTAAGATGGCAGAATAATTTAATAAGTAATTAGAATTGTGATGTTTATTTAATTACACAATTATACAAATTGCTGTGATGATGACTCAATGAACTATATTTTATGTCCCAGTACAATTTCTTTTATATAGTTGTTGAAAATGCACATTAAAGTGGATAAACTTGCTTAAAAAACACAAGTCATATATTTTACATCATGTTATTCATTTTGTTTTGTTGCCCTCAATTATTGAGTATTATTGCAGCAATTGTTGTAATTGTTATCATATCTAAATGAATAAGTGTTGTCATATATCTTATGCTGACATGAATTGAAAATCAAAGTTTGTAATTTACTTTATACAAATGCTGACATAAATTGGAATCACATAATGGATTGATTGATATTGATATTGAAATTATTTATTTAAACAAATACAGCGGAGACCATGCCAAAATTTTTAAAAATTGGAATTTCATATTATTTTCTTAATTGTTGAAAGACATCATTCTTCATTTTTTCTTTTTAATGCCATATCACAATTTGGACAGCCTATATACGGGCAACCATTGTGAATATATAATCATTAGGATATGATAGAAAACAATGGATATCACAGTTTACAAATTCTTTGAATAAATTTCTTATGCTGCAACGCATTGAACTTACAACCTTAAGTTATTCATTAAGATTTTATGCATTTTATAAATATTTTAATAAAAGTTTCAGAGGGGTCTATATGGAGGATTTAGCACAACTATCATTTGCCTGGGCAAGACTATTGGTGTATCTGGAGACCACATAATTTTTTTGAAGGGGAATGTGTCTGTTTATTTTGACCCCACTTACAGATAAGTTGAGTAGACATACTCAACTCCTCACTTGTTTTGCGTCCACAGAAAAAAAAATTATAAGATAAATAAATTATAAATTGCATTTCTCACAATCTCATTGATTGTGAATAATATATTCAGTCTTTAGACTGAAATGATTTTCCATAATTAAATCTTTCATAAATTTATACAGTGCAGAATTTTATATATATACAATTAATTTTCTTCTTACTTGGCATACAAATCCATTTGAACATATTTATGTTTTCTTTCAAATTGCAAATAATTCAAATGCTATTAGCATAATTATTGTAGGATTGGCAAAAATATTCTAACATTGTGAGCACAATTTCTTACATACCTACTTATCATTTATATGCTTATTGCACCGCTATTTTTTTAAATTTGTAATGTGATATTCGCTTAACTAATGTTTAGCCTACTTTTAAAATGTACTTAGACTTTTAAAGTCTAACCATTTTTTCTTTTTTTTTGCTGTGTCATACTGTATTTAAAAATCAAAATATGGTAGATCAGGAGTAAGGAGCAGGACCTGCAGTTAAAGAGAAAGCTGAACAATAGTTGAAAAGAAGAATTTACTTTTGTTTATTTATGTGAGAACAAGTTCACTTATGAACACTTTGTAAATTATAAATATTTTGTGATGTGTGTAAACTATTCTTTCATGTTGATTTGAATTTTTATATTATAAATAATAAATGTTTGAGTTAGAATAATTGAATGTCCTTCTTCTCCCCATAGATCCATATAGTATAAGGTAGTATTAAATGTTGAGTTAGAATCTCCTAACTCAATATTAATTACTACCGTAACACTCATTGTTAGATTATAAATTTTAATCTAATAGTGAGGCGTTATAAGCTGAAGATCTTTGGCAGCCCAGCTTACTACCATGTTATGAAGGATAAGCTTGAACCGCGGGCTAGGAAAGCAATTTTCGTGGGCTTCAAACGCGGCGTGAAGGGCTACAAATTGTATGATCCAATTGACAAGAAGATCGTGGTGAGCGGGGATGTCACCTTTGATGAAAAGTATTTCTTGAGACAGAGGAGTTCTCATCAGGTGGAGGATAATACTGAGACTCTTACAGGAAGACAGAGAGTGGGGTTTGATGCCACACCATTTGTTCCATAGGAAACTTCACATCACATTGAAGGTACTCCTACAGATGAAGATCACATTAGTGATGATGAAGAGCAAACTGATATTGATGGTGAGGCTCTAACTCAGGAGTCAATTGCTAGAAATAAACCCAGAAGGAATGCACCTCAACAGCCAGCCTAGATTAGAGACTATGTCACATTTGCATTGTCTATAGTGGAGGAAGATGTTCCCTCTCACTTTAAAGAAGCAATGACAGGCTCAGAAGAAAATTTATGGAAGCAGGCTATGAATGAAGAGATTGAGTCTTTTCACAAAAATAAGGTATGGAGGTTGGAGAAACTCCCTCCATGAAGGAAAGCTATTGGGTGCAAATGGGTGTATGCGAAGACAGAAGTTCCTCAAAAGCTGATGTGCACTATAAAGGTAGACTTGTGGCAAAGGGCTTTGCTTAGAAAGAAGGGGTCGATTATGATGAAGTATTTTCCTGAGTTGTGAAATACTCCTCGATCCATGTGCTTTTAGCTTTGGTGGCACAATTCGACTTGCTGCTTGAGCAGCTTGATGTGAAGACAGCGTTCTTGCACGAAGAACTAGAGAAGGAGATCTATATGACGCGGCCCCAAGGGTATAGTGAGCCAATAAAGGGAGATTTGGTATGTAAACTAAATAAGTCTCTATATGGGCTAAAGCAATCACTGAGGTAATAGTATAAAAAATTTGATCAATTTATGCAAAAAGAGGAGTACTGTTGAAGCCAGTTTGACCATTGTGTGTATTTCAAGATGCTGCCTCAAGATAACTTCATTTATTTATTATTGTATATCGATGATATATTGATAGCTACTTTGGATTAGTCAAAAATGGATCATATGAAGAATCAATTATCAAAGAACTTTGAAATGAAGAATCTGGGAGAAGCAAAGAAAATATTATGAATAAAAATTTGTAGAGACAAAATTGCAGGGAATGTTTGGTTGACCCAGAAGGAGTATTTGGAGAGAGTGTTAAAGAGGCTTAGGATTGAAGAAAATACAAAGTCTATAAGTATACCTTTAGTAACTCATTTTCACCTATCTGCAGAGCAATGTCCGAAGCCAGATTTTGAAGAAGAAGAAATGCACACAGTGTCGTATGCTAGTGCAGTTGGGAGCTTGATGTATGCCATGGTTTGCACTATACCAGATTTGGCACAAGCTGTTGAAGTTGTGAGCCACTACATGCATAATTCGGGGAATGATCAGTACCAAGCAGTGATGGGAATCTTCAGATACTTGAAAGGTACAACTGGTGTTAGATTATCATTTCAGAAGCAGTCCTCAATAGCTGACTTGTGCATGGGATATGTGGACTCCGACTATGCCGGAGATTTGGATCGAAGAATGTCATCAACTGGTTATATATTCATACTTGCAGGAGGTCTAGTAGGGTGGAGGTCAACCCTTCAGTCTACAGTGTAACAACCCAGGTTGTTACTTTGCTCAATTAAGACTAATCTAAGTCTTAATTAAGGTTCTAAATCACTAATTAAGTAATTTGAAGCAAATCTCTAAAACCTAGGTCAAACCAAGAAGTCAACAAAGTCAAAACAGGAATTCTAGAAAATCTCAAAACCTGGAAATTTGACTTTTTATCTAGACCTCAGATTGAAAATCTGACTTCGCCATTGCATTCAGAACACCCAAATTAGCTATGGGTGAAATTTTGGAGGCATTTGGAAGTCGCTGATTTTTCGTCAAATATTTTAATATTATTTAAAAACCCTAAATAATCAAATAATTAAATACTCGTCGAAACGAAAATCTGAATGCGCCGTTGCGTTCCTCACCCTTCAATTAGCTAAGGGTGATTTATTGGAAATTTTTGAGATGCATTTAATAGGTTAAAATTAATTAATTAAATCTGAATATTTTAAATTAAATATTATTAATTAAAATTGGACTTAACGGCGCCATCCATCCCTATCTTAACACCGTTCACCTGCATGATTCGATCTAACGATCGAATCTGACCGTTCGATCAATTGATCGAACGGCTTCGGCATCGTCCCTACCGAGAACCCTCGCCTCGCTTGCGCGTGGCGTTCTTGCGACGCGCGGCAGACGACCTCGGCACCGCGTGTCGACCACCGCTCTAGGGACCTTCCAATACATTCTTCTGCTCGCATAGACCGGCTAGTTTTTCAGTTTTTGGTTCGAGAAGAAGGAGTGTAGCGCTGGGATACATCTGAATCTTCTTCCCCAAAGTTTTCATTTCCAAATCAAGGTACTCCACTTCTGTACTATCTCTATTCCTCATTTGCAATACATTCTACTACTTAATGTAATTACTTATTCAATCATCATTATAAATTACAGTATGGATTTGTCAAATTCAATTGAATTTAATTGAATTAAACTTTCGTATTGCCTTATTCCTAAAACATACAAATCAGAACAAAATGATCAATATAAGATAATTGAACTTAAATGGAATAGAATCGATTGTCAATTGATGATTGAACCATATTGGAGGTATCGATTCACATCCCTAATAAATCTAGGGTATCATCTGTCGATTTGATATAAGCCTTCAAATTGCAAAACCATTAGCTCGTCGGGAAGTCTGGATCGTGAACTTGCTTTCAGCTGCGTGTCCAGTCATTGGGAGGGCTAGGATCGATGAGGGGAGGGATGCCCTAATCGTCCCCGTCTTCGGCTTCGAAGAGAAGACTGGGCCCGAAGGAGACGTTCGGGTTTTTGCGTGGCCCGAGCGTGGATCCCCGGCCCGATTCTTCAGCGCCTCCACGTGGCCTGTTGTTTGAATTGAGGGACCCGTTGCTTTATTAAGAATTAAGAATTTAAATTAAATAAATATGAGGTTAATTAAACAATTAAATTCAAATATTCAAATAACAATATCTTAATAAATATAAGTCCAAATATTGCAAATGAATATATCAAATTGATCAGAAAAAAATGAGGAATTTATTGATGCCAATAATTTTGCAATTGGGTTAGTATTTAGCAAAATGATATTTTAGGGTTTAATTAAGTTCAAATTTTTGTCTCAAAATTTCATTTAACCATAACTTTGTGTATGTTGATTCAAACATATCCAACATGGGTCTTAAAGTGATCAGAAAACCCTAAGGATTAATTTGATAGTGTTCACTTTGCTATTTAGATTAGTTTGAGCCTAATCACATTTAGGACCTAACCCTAATTAGCCTAATTTGACCTGGAACTTCAAATGACCATAAGTTGGTCATCTTAGCTCCAAATCAGGTGATCCAAACACCAATTTAGATCAAAAAAACTTAATCTACAGAAATCTATAAAAATATTTAGGATCCAACAGTTAGATTTGTTAATCACCCTTAATTACCCTAAACCTTAATTAGGTCATATCTTAGCCAAATTAGGTCCAAATTGAACCTACCACATGATATTTTGATCAGTGGACTTTTTGTAAACCATAGCCACTGATTTTGTTCAATTTGAAAACTAATTAACAAAGTTAGGATTTTGACCCTTAATTAAGGATCCCTTAATTAACCCTTATAACCCTAAATCTTGTATTGGCCATAACTTGGCCAATACTTATCAGAATTTAGCAAATTTAGGTTCTATGGAGAGCTTAGGCAGTAAAGAACATTAAACTGAAAGAAAATTTAACTTTCACTTAGTCAAATTACTAAATTGCTCTTATGAGTCAAATTCACTAATTTGATCTCATATGGCTTAATAATCACCCAAAATTAGCTTAGTTGCTGTCTAATCTTATATTAGACAGTAAGAAACACTTTCCAAAAGAAAATTTCAGAAATTAAGCCCTAGATCAAAAATTGATCTTTTGAACCCTTAAGTTGGGGCAAAATGATCATTTTACCTAAATTTAGGGTTTAGTCTTTTAAAACCCTAAATTCAAATTTTTTCCAATCATTAAAATCAGTAAATGGAATGATTTAGAACTGAAATTATTCAAATTTAATTCTAAATTAGGTTTTAATTAAAATCTCAGAATTTGCTCATTTAGAAAATTCCTAAGTCCTAAGTGAGTGTTCTCTTTCCTTAATTATTCTTAGACTCATCCTTAGGTCTTATATCATTAGTTAGGATGTGTGTCTTGAGAGATACTCTTAGTAATTAAGAGCCTTAATTCTTAAGATTAGGAATAGATCTTAAGTTAGAATTCATCTATTGAGTAAATTGGGTTACTCAATTAGATGAAACCTTGAGTTTTCTAGTTTCTAGATTTTTCTTAGTTTATTAAATGATTATTTAATCTTTAAACTTTAGAATTAAGAATAGAGATCTATCCTAATGAATTGATTTATCATTAGGACTTACCTTAACTTAATTTGTGAGATTTGGGTTTTAAACCTTAGACCCTTAATTATACCTTTAGATTAAGTGATTAGACCCCATCATCTGGAGTCTAGTTCTTAATCTTTTCATCTTGATTTGGCTAATCAAGATGAGGTTGGGATGAATTAAATTACAAAATTAGGTCGCTGATTTATTCATTTTAACCAAATAGTCATCTTTTGATTTAGTTATAATTAGGACTTGGCCAGTCCTAATTATCTTCAACAAGTAGGATTCGTGATTCTAAGTTACAGAATGTGTAAGAGTTGTTGATTCTGAAACTTATGTAACTTAGAGTAGATAGAACGAATAAAGTAGATAACAACGGATATCACCTGTGTTTTAGATAGAGTTTTCTTGCACTTTGATTTTGATGCTTCGCATTCCTTGATTTTGAGCCTTATACCTTGAACATATAATATGTACTTAAGATATTTGATGAATATCTTATGTCAATTTTGAACATTCATAAAAAGCATTGTGTTCATTTCACAAGTAGTTTGTAAGGTGTAGCTTGATTAGTATACCTCTTCGATCAACCCGTTCGGGGTCGGCAACCTTTCGAGGGTTTAATGTCCGACAGTCTATTGGCCATGCCTAGTCCGAGTGATAGGATGGATAGACTCTTGCCCTACTGACTACAGAGTCAGGATTCTGATATGGATATACTAATTCAAGTACACTTACATTCAGTTCTGTCTTAGCTCATCAGGCTAAGAGTTTCAGTGACGTTCAGTTCAGAGTTTCTTGGCTCATCAGGCTAAGAATTGCTGTGTTCGTACTCAGTTCAGATGACTTATACAGTTACTATAGTTTTAGTTTACAGTTACTGTTTTACTAGTATATTCTGCATTTCAGCACTATTTTATTTACAACTTCCCTGCACGTGTTTTTATATAGGATGCTAGATTTACTTACTGTGTTCTTAAGCATGTTTAGGATGTTAGTGTACTCAGTATTATATGTCACTTGGCATAATCAGTTTGATCATATGCATATTTAGGTTGTATTTTTCTTACAGTTTTACACTTCTTTTACTTACCTGTTTGTGTTGCAGTTGCTTGGAGGAGGTATGTTTACTTCCTTTTTGTTTAGTTATAAACTATGGTTTATAGCTTATTACAGTTCTTTTATTCGCTTTCTTGCACCTACTATGCTTAGTTCTGTTTTTATGGTGATATTCAGTTAACTTAAATAAACTCTTACCCTAAAATGTGCTTAGACTTATTGTCTAACCAATTTTCTTTTGTTGGCTGGGGCCCTACCATTATGAAACTGATAATGGTAGGTTCTGAGTTTGTTGGTTTAGCAGATCCAGTGAAGAGTTTGCCATTGGAGGAGGAGTCCGTTCCTGAAGATCTGTAGCTTAGTTTTCTATTTTCAGAGAGGTTGAGAGTTTTCTTTCAGTTCTTTTAATCTCATTAAATGTTGTAATAATACAGGATTATATTTCTTTTTTTCAGTACTTTACTTATTCTGTAATGTTGTATTTATACTGTATTGGATGGATGTTATGTTTGATGCTTCCGCACTCTGAGTTCATGTATGATCATTTAGTGATAGTAGTTCTGGATTGAATGACAAAGTCCTTATTTAAATTAGATTAGAATGTATGTCTAATCCAAACTTAAGTGGGGACCTTATCATTTGGTGACCCCTCCACCGTAATCATGTTAACTTAAGGGTTAACAGGACCACGGCGGGGCAGGGCCGCCACATACAGTTTCCCTGTCAATAACAGAAGCTGAATATATGGCAGTTACTGAGGCAGTTAAGGAAGTTATTTGGATGAAAGGCCTGCTGAAAGATCTGGGTGCAGAGCAAAAGGAGATAATAGTATATTGCAATAGCCAGAGCGCTATATTTTTTGCTACCAATCAGATTTGTCATGCTTGCACAAAGCATATTGATGTCCGACATCATTTCGTTCAAGATGTTATCGAAGATGGTGAGATCTTACTAAAGAAGATCGATACCAAAGACAACCCCATGGATATGATGACAAATGTACTCACTGTTCAGAAATTCACCCATTATAAATCTTTGATAAATTTGGAGAAGCATTAATAGACTTCTCTTCTAGTAGAACTACGGATGGCTGAATTCCCTAGGAAGGGGGATACATAGGCAACCAACTTGGTGTAGTCGCATTGATCGAGAGTATAAGGTTTCAGTTCTCATGTGAAGCACATGAGACCCGAGGTGGAGAATTGAAGGAAAATTAAGGAAATTTAATTTTTCCTTAATTGAAGGAAAATTAAAGGAAATTAATTTTTTCTTAAATTAAAGGAAATTAAGTTTCTTTAATTAAAAAAAATTAAAGGAAATTAATTTTTTATATATATAATTAAATCTCTCAATTATGGTATTAAGAAATAGCCGCATTAATAACTTCCATTTTGGGAATTATGAATTTGGAAGTTTTCTTTATGTCCTTAATTGAGAGATTGGAATTTGTAACTCTTGGGAATCAAGAATGACTTATAAATAGGCCTTGATATGCAAGAGTTTCAACACACAAGATATAAGAGAAGATCTCCAAGAGAAGGTTTTGTAAGGGTTCTCTAACCTTAAACTATTTGTATTCCTCTTTGATTTTAGTGAAACTTTGTTCTCCTTCCCGTAGACGTAGGTGTGATCACCGAACCACGTAATTTCTGTCTTGTGGCTGTGATTATTTTATGTGCTTATTTTTTTTGCTTTAATTTTTCGGTTTCTCAACGCTCGCTCAAGTTTTTTTTTGTTCCGCTTTTGATTTAAACCCTATTCGATCTCAACATCAAACACATCACTTCTATGGTGGATCAGGCTCAGAAGTAATTGAGGTAACATTCTATTTTGCACATGGGCAACCCCTCTGCAAATGACATGAAACTCAATATTATTTACTAATTTATTTATTGAAAGATTTCATTTCAATCAAGCTTTGCAATAGTTTAGGAAGTATTCACTAGAGGAAAACTTGTCTAAAATAGTTGGAGTATGTATTCCTTCATATGGCCAAGTAGGCAAGCCCCTTTAAATAGTTGGAGTATTATGAATTGCTCCTCGATTCTTCTGTGGTTCGCCCTCTTTCCTTCTATTATTCTATGATCTCCTGTTCAGCTCCAAAGCAGAATGATCTTCAAATATTTAGCTAAATTTAGCATAGGCTAACATGCAAAATCAGAATCTTCTCAAGATTTATGCATGTCATAGGAGTTCCCCCAAGTGAGCTCTCTAACTATTTAGGGGTGGTTGTTTGATTAACAAATGTATTATCCAAGGAATTCATATTTGTTATGAGAGTGGCAATCAAATCTCTTGCTATGCTTCAACGTCTTCTGAATGAAAGAGATTAAAGTTCATTATTCTGAAGAGAAGAGATGAAATTTTCCCAAGAGATCAAGACAGAGAGATCTGAACAGTATTATAGAGTTGAAAAAATTCAAGCAGTAGTTCTTCATTTATAGAATAGTGTAAATTAACTAACAGACTGAAGTGATGACTCCTTTGCTAAATAATCGAATTTAAATCTGCACAACATCTACTATAATCGAATGTTCAGACAATTGTTACTTGCATTATACTTGATCAACATAATTTTATCATACTTTATCATAAAATGCAGTTATGAATATGTTTTCTTTTTTAGTATTCAGAACAATCTGTGATTGAATTAGCATTGATCGATGCCAAAATCACATTAGCAGTTCCAGCAAAATGATATAATACACCATTAAAATTAATAAAAAACCTATGCATAGGATACTTTTAAAGTCTCCATTAATACATTAAGAAATCTGAAAAACAAATGCCGATAAGACTTTTATTTGTAAAGTTGAGTATTAATGAAGTACATGTATGATCATCAGAACTACTCAGATTTTTTTTTGTTTCATTTGGGGAGTTCCGTAATTGGAAGAATCATTCATCTAAAGAATCAATCCTGGTGCGAACTCCAGCCGAGCCGGAGCTCCAAATCCAACTTATGGGGCGTCTTCTCCTTCCCGGTCCGAATGAAACGGGCCGCATCCTCGGCCGGCGCCGGCCGGACATCGAACCGGTCCTTCCGGTGCATGTTCATATGGCCGCCCAATGCCTGAGGCGTCGAGAAGCCCATTTTGCAGTAAACGCAGTCGTACAGGGACGCCGCAGATCCCTCCGCCTCTCGTTGGCACGAATCTTTCAGCTCCTCTTCCCTCGTCTTGCCCTCTAATATTTCTTCCATGGAAAGAAAATAATAAAATATCTGCCTTCTTATTTTTAAGAGGGAATCGCCATAGGAAGCTCATATACTTATATACACATCGGGCCGGCCGGCCGGTTTGCCGGCCTAGCTTTGTTGTGGATTCGTTTCACTTCCCGTCGGCCGGGCAATAATTCATGGTAGTATGCATTTCAGTATATACTCTTAATAAGATTGCCGTCATTATTGCTCTATACTTACAACAATTATATTATTTATTAGTTGGAACGAACTTTTAATCGACTCTGTTAAAATTTTCTCTTTGTTATTTGTTTTTTATTATGTATCTATTCAATATTTTTGAAGAAAAAATAATGCAAAATTATCAAAAATAATGTTATGCGGATCCTTATCGGGTAGCAAGCAATATAAGTCTTCTTATCCTCCGAGTTGGCAATACACCAGTGTTGAAACAAAATTTGAAAATTGCACAAGTGCTAGCAAGAAAAAAGCAAGGGTACAAATCAAAATATGAGCATGACAAGTTTTGTCAAAATTACATCACACAAAATGACCCCCTTTGTCAGTGCTGCTCTTGTGAGAGCGTGATTAGAGTGGTGTGCATGATCACTTCAACTTTGTGCGCGTGCATAGCGGCAAAGCCAATGGGGCGTCTGTAATCCCAGTAATGTATATTGTGCGGCGTGGATAACTAGCACTCACCTTATCTTGTGCTGACATTATCCTACAAACCATTCAATATTTAAATACCTAATTTACCTAAAAAAGTTAGCCCAATAGCATCATATTTTGGTATCAGAGCGACGTTGTGAAAGCCGAAAATATATATATATATATATCTCGGCATGAAAAATAAAATTTGGTGAAATCTTCTCCACAAGATTTGAGCCATGCCAACAAGTGCAAGGTAAGTTAATCCTTTTTATGACTTAATCTTTTTCATATTAATTGCCTGAAATTTTTTCATATTACTTGCAAGTCTATAGTATGTGCATGAACTCCAATTAGTGAGCATCATTATATAACCTTGCCAATATCCTTGTGTGAATAGACTTTAAATGAAAATTGAATGTTCCACTTAATATTAAAGTCTTTACCTTGATGCAAACAAAAAAATTTATATGAACTTCTTTACTTTCTATATTTGGTATTTGTGATAATATTAGTTGGTTAATTTCACCACTTAAATTAATTTATAATTCTTAAGAAAATAAGACTTTTTAAATCTAGAAAAAATAAAAATAAAAAATATTTATTTGCATTAAACTTGTATGCATAAGAATATACTTGTATAAAACTTAGTGTATTGCGAAGTTAAGAAGAATTTTGTCAAAAGGTGTAACAGCCTAAGGGGAGCTTGGGGCGTAAGTGGCCAAGTGCCCCTCTCCTCACCTGGAAGTTCTTTTAACTTATAATTCATATTATTTTTACATTTATATTTTCTATTTCACCTTCTCAAATCTAGCATTTTTTTTCCTCATATTTCTATATAAAAATAAATAGCACTAAAGGTCAATTTTCCAATACCAAATTGAGAACTTGATCAAGATAGTAGATTCCTTAGATCTTATGATTCATGAATATGAAACAAAGACTATGGAATTATTTGATGATAATAAAACTCAAATGCAAAAAATTAAAGATCAAATGCAAATCATCTCAAACCTCTTACAAAATAATAAAAATTATGCTCCACATTCTATCCATAATCTTAACGCACCTATGGAAGATGATGGCTCATATATAGATGCAAGTGATTGCCAACCCCATGCTCCACCACCTCCCCAATCTCATCGAAGACAACTAAACACTAAGAATGGAGAAAGAAGAGATCACCAATGAGTTACTAATAATTTTAATGATCCCTCTATGAGAGTTAATATTGAAGCCACTACGTATAATGGCACACATGATCCAAACAAATTTTTAGATTGGTTAACCCAAATGGACGACTTCTTTGATTGATATGGGATGGATGATTATCAACAAGCTTTTTTTGCTAAGATGTAATTGACTGGTCATGCTAAGATTTATTGGACAAATACTTTAGCAAAAGAACAAAGGTTAGGAAGGACAAATCTTACTTGGATAGAGATGAAAAAAATGTTTATATCAAAATATTGTCCTCGACAATATGATAAAAAGTTACATGGGCAATTGCTGACTTTAAAGCAAGGCTGTCTATGTAACAGAATACTTAAATACTGTTGAGGATCTAGTTTCTAGGACTAATTGTGGGGATAATGATTGGCAACTTACTAATAAATTTGTTATTAAGCTTAGAACGGAAATTAAAAATGATGTTGAACTTTATGATCCCCAACCTTAGAAGAAGCTTTCCATTATGCTTTACTTATTGAATAACAAAAGAAGTCAGCTTCTATAATATGAACTAGAGCTCAAGTGACTTCTAATTTCAAATCATAAGTCAATTACCACACCCATTCTAGCATCTAACTTAAATTATCCACCCAAAGAGGGAAGCTCTAATAATATCAAAGATATTTTTTGTTTCAAATATCACAAGAGAGGTCACATACAGAATTAATGTAAGGCACAAATCTTATTGTTAGATAAAGTTCATGACCCTATAGATGAAACCTTGGAAGAAGTTTATAATGATACCCCATTATCAGATGAAAAATTTATGGATGATCCTCAAATTAATGTGATAAGATGCCTTATAATAGCTAAGAATGAAGAAGAATATTGGAGGAGAATAAATATTTTTAATATGTATGTTGTGTGCAATGAGCAAAGGTGTAGATTAGTTATTGGTGGGGGTAGTGCGATGAATGTTATCTCTACCAATGCTATATCAAGAGCTAATTTAAAAACTGAACCTCATCCCCAACCCTTTCATATTAGTTGGGTTAACCATAATTCGCTTTCCATCACTAGTCAATGTTTAGTTTCTATCAAGATTGTTAGTTATAAAGATAAAATTTGGTGTGATGCGCTCCCTATGGATATTGCCTATATTCTACTTAGGCGACCATGGCTTTAGGACTTGAGTGTAATTCATTATGGTAGAGAGAATACATATATTTCTAAACATAACAATAAAATCATCAAACTTTAGCCAGTCAGACCACTATAGAATATACCATCTATAGCACCACATAAACCAACATCTGATTTTTAACCAAAACCCACTATCAAGAAAGGAGGGAAGCTTCAATTGATCGTGATAAGGGATCCTATGTATATTCCTAGTTCTAGCTTATTTACTCATTCTTCTTCAATGTTTGATGTAAGCTCAATGGGATTTGGAACCTTAAAAAAAGAATTTTTTGATCCAACCAATGTTCATTTTTAACATATAAATGAAGTTAACTTAATATTAATGAGATTCTCATTCATAAAGAGTTTTACTTCTCCTTTTTTGAATTTAAAGAAATTGCTCCGGAGGAACTCCCAAATGAATTACCACCACTTCGATCCATCCAACATTATATGAACTTAGTTCCAGGTTCACAACTTTCAAACCTTCCTCATTATAGAATGAACCCCACTGAACATGTAGAAATTAAAAGACAAGTCACATAATTACTTGAGAAAGAATTTATACAAGATAGTCTTGGTCCTTATGCGATCCCTGTCCTAATAACTCATAAGAAGGATGGAATATGGATAATGTGCATCGATAGTCAGGCTATTAATAAAACCACTATCAAATATCGATTCCCCATTCCATAATTAGATGATATGTTAGATTTAATCTCAGGAGCAAACTTCTTTTCTAAGATTGATTTGAAAAATGGGTATCATCAAATTAGAATTAGATCTAGAGATGAATGAAAAACAGCTTTCACGACCCCTGATGGACTCTATGAATTGTTGGTCATGCCATTTGAACTTTCGAATGCACCTAGTACATTTATGAAAATAATAAATACTGTTATTAAGCCAATTATAGGAAAATCTTTGGTGGTTTATTTTGATGATATATTAATTCTTAGCCCAAATAAAGTAGACCACATTAATCATATTAGGCAAATTTTTGAGACCCTTAAAATAGAGAAATTATACATTAATTTTAAAAAATATTTCTTCTTGCAAACTGATGTGATATTCTTAGGTTTCATCATTTCATCTGAAGGAATAAAACCTGACTCGACCAAAGTTAAGGCTAATATTGAGTGGCCAACTCTTAAGAAGTTTACTGAAGTAAGGAGTTTTCATGGCCTCACAACATTCTATAGGCGATTTATTAGAAACTTTAGTGTTGTTGTAGCGCCAATCACTAATATACTGAAGTTAGATAAGTTTTGTTGGACCCCAACTACTCAAAAGGCTTTAGATCAAATTAAAGTTTTAATGACAACAGCCCCAGTACTTCGACTTCCAAATTTTTCTAAAACTTTTGAAGTGACTTGATATGGATCTAGAATTGGAATTAGATGAGTTTTAAGTCAAGAAAATCATCATGTTGTGTTTTTTAGTGAAAAGTTGAATGATGCAAAGCAATGATACTCAATATATGATAGAGAATTTTATGTTGTCATTCGGTCATTAAGGCATTGGAGACACTGTATTTTACACAATGACTTTGTTCTTAACTCAAACCATCATGCCCTTAAATTTATCAATACTCACCGAAAGTTAAATCATAGACATGCCAAATGGGTTGAGTTTCTCCAAGACTGTTCATTTGTCCTTAAACATAAATTAAGAATTGAAAGCAAACCTGCTAACGCATTATCAAGGGTGGCAATAACAATCTCTTATTTAGAATTTAAAATTCCTAAATTTGAACGAATTCGAGATGAGTACCCAGTGTGCTCGAACTTTCATCTGATTTACATTGAGCACTTGGACAAACTGCTAACCTTAAATGGAACATATTATGTGATTAATGGGTATCTTTATCGAGGAAAGAAACTTTACATTCATAGGTCTTCTCTTAGAGAGTTTTTGATTTTTGAACTGCACTCAGGATGAATTGCAAGCCATTTTGGAAAGGATAAAATAATATACTTGATGGATAATAGATTTTTTGGCCTTCCCTAAAAAGAGATATTCAAAAACTAGCAGCTCAATGTTTAATTTACATATAGGCTAAATCTACTAAACAAAACCTAGCCAATACATGGCATTGCTTGTTCCTTATAGGCCTTAGGAAGATTTATCAATAGATTTTATTCTTGGGTTACCCCGAACAGCTCATGGTCATGATAGTATATTTGTGGTTGTTGATAGATTTTCTAAGATGACCTATTTCATACCTTGCTCTAAAACTAATGATGCTTCCCATAATGTAAAATTATTCTTTAAGGAAATTGTGTGATTGCATGGCCTTCCTTCAACTATTGTATCAGATCGAGATGTCAGGTTTGTCTCATACTTTTGGAAGACCTCATGGAAATTTCTTGGAACAAAATTAAATTTTTCATCAGCTTTTCATCCCCAAACGAATGGTCAAACTGAAGTTGTCAATCAAAGCTTATGAAACTTACTTAGGTGTCTTAATGGAAAAAGCATAGGTAATTGGGACTTACATTTACTACTACTAAATTTGCATATAATAGTAGTACTTCCTGAAAAACTAAAACATCTCCATTTGAAGTGGTGTATGGCCATAATCCTAGACGGCCGATTGGTTCTGCCAACCTTCCTTCTCATGCATTTTCTGATTAAGCATTAATATTTGCCAAAGATTTTCAAAGTCTTCATGATTCTATAAGACAACAAATCACTTTAAGTAATGAAAATATGCATCTAAGTCAAATCATAATAGATCAACTACATAATTTAAAGAAGATGATTATGTTTTGATTCGCATTCGCCCTGAATGATATAACAACACCAAATATAAGAAATTACATTCAAGGGCTTATGGCCCTTTCAAAGTTCTTAGGAAAATTAGATCTAATACTTATCATCTTGATTTGCCTAATGATATACTAATTCATCATGTTATTATTATTGAAGACATTTTATCATATGAAGGAGTTAGCAAACCTCCACTTGCACAGTCTGACTTTTTAGCAGAAGATATAGTTCCCCACATACAAACTCCATCCTTTTTAGACATTGACTATATCATCACTAAGGAGGCTCCTAATGATCAAGATAAAGAGCATTATTTTCTTGTTTATTGGAAGAATAAGCTGCCTACAGAAGACACATGGCTAACACGTACAAATTTGAAAGCTCTAGATCCACAATTAGTAGAAGATTATTTAGATTTTAACTCTTTGGTGTAGAGTTCAACTAGGCCATTGAGAGTTGATGTAGCACATCCTAAGAATATTATCAAAGGACTAATAATAAGAGCCATGGCTAAAATTTAAGAAAATAATTTAAAGGTGGGCCCAATTACAATAACCTAATCAAAAGCCCAATAAAGATCCCAAATATTGGGCTTACCATTTGCATTTTATTTTTATTAAGGAACATGTTTGGCCAGCCATATCATGAAAAAAATATTTAATGTAAATAGTTGAAATTACTTCCTCACTAATTGCCAACTACCCATCTTTTCTTCCAAAATTTTCCTCCATATTTTTCCTCCAAAGCTCATAAGGCAAGAGACTTATAGTGCCTATAAATATAAGCTGAAATATAATGCAATGAAGTAACTTGAATGAAAAAAAATTATGGTGAATAGCTCTCATATTTCTTGGTGCTTGGTAGTGCCAAGTTTATTATATATCTTTGGTAAGTTAGATTGTTATCTTATTTCTATTTTATTTTCTAGCTATACTCTCATTCTCATAACTTCAAACCATCTACACATCTTCTTCAGCATCTTAAGTTTCATTTAAAAATATTAAATTATTATCTAATCTCTCAAATACTCTCCAAACTCCACCACAACCTCCACAGTCAAATCTGAAAATAGCTCGATATAATCTTCTTCCCTACCCCTCAACACCCATCTAAACACCATCAAACATGGCCATCTACTCCATATCCAAACTACACAACTTATGCTACCTATATTAATTTATTTCTTGCCCTTTAACCCACTAAAACCCCACCTACAAAATGAATATTTTGAATCAGCCCAAACTAGGCTCGATCTGGACTAGTCTTGGCTTTCCTTTAGATAGTCCACTCTAAATCCATAACCAACCCACCACAAACTCCTCCTTAGAAATTATCCTACCAATCCATTTAATATTTAAATACTTAATTTATCAAAAAAAGGTAGCCCACTAGCATCAGTAAGAATATCAATTTATATCATATTTTTGAATTTGTAATTACTAAGAATTTCCCTGTTCAAAAATATGTTTCTATCAAGGGTGTCTATTGTGATACTCTTGATACTAGGCTCTCAAGATTGAGAAAAGAAAAAACTAGCTTGTATTATTTTCTCCCTTCTGGTAATGTTGAGAATGTGCTTACTATTTCAAATATTTGTGTATATGATAGAAAGGATAATACTGATTCCTAGCAAGTTATGCACACTATAGAAGATAAAATGAAAAAATCTATCAAGGCCAAAAGCCCAACAAAGTTACATTTGGGTTGTTCAACACCAAAGCCCACTTTATGTATTAAAGCGGCTAATAGGTATAAATATCTCTCAACTTTATCTGATATTGTTGCCACTGAAGATGATGATATTAAGATTGCTGAATCTCAAAATAAGGCTCATTCAGCTTTGTCTAATAATATTAATGAAAAGCTCCCTAGTGGACCTTCTAGAGTTTACTTATGAATATACTATGCTGGAATATTAGAGGCATCGATAATATCTCTTCCCAAAATAGGTTTAAACTAATTATTTTTGAAAATAAAATTAAGATTGCTGCCACCCTTGAACCCAAACTTAATTATGAGGCTATATTGGTTACTAGTCGTTTTGTTAATTTTGATAATGTTATTTCCTCTTATTCTTATAGAATTTGGGTTATGTGGAATGCCTTATGGAATGCTGATGTTATCTTTCAATATGAGAAAGTTATTCATATCATATTTACAATGATCAATATAACTTCTTGGTCACTTTTGTGCATACTAAAAACATACATCATGAAGGTTTTTCCTTGTGGAACTTTCTCAAAGATTACAACTCTTCCTCTTTATCTTGGACGGTTGGAGGATACTTCAATGTCATTCTTAAAAGTAGTGAGTATAAAGGCTATAATTGTAATCACACTACCTCTACCGTCGATTTCAACTCTACCATCCTTGATTGTAATCTTGATGATTTTAAGTACTCTGGTGCCTCCTTTACTTGGATTGCTGGAAGAAAATTTGCTCTCCTTGATTGTTTCCTTATTAATAATGAGCGGTGCAATAGGTACTCCAACTAGAATTACACTTCTTTAAATTCCATTATCTCTAATCATAAACCTGTTACCTTATTTTCATGGAATCTCCCCTCGAACTTCCCTAAAGCTTTTAGATTCCAATTTTTTTGGCTCAATAAAGATGATTGCTTTAGCTTGGCTTATTCTATTTGGAATGAACCTTGTGATGTTTATGTGCTTTTTTGTTGTTTGAAAAGTGTAAGAAGCTTAGGAAAACTCTTAGTATCTGGAATAAAACCTCTGTGGGAAATATCTTCTCTAATCTCTCTCATCAAGAAAACCTTGTCTCTTCTCTGAAAACTATTCATGATATTATTCCCTCTATGGCCATAGAATTATTATTTTCAAGGCCAAAGCTTTGTTAATTCAAAATTATAGTGATGTGGAATCCTATTGGAAATAAAAGTGTAGTTTGAAATGAAAAATTGATGGGGAGCGTAACACTCCTTTTATAATAGTTCGGTAAACTAGCGGAGGCATAATAACCACATTAATGAAATCAACTCTCCTAAAGGGGTTAAGTGCCCGAACCTTCTTGATATGCAATCATCTACTATTGATTACTTCAAAGAGGCTTTTAATTACAATCTTACTTAACGGTCTTCGCTAAGCCTTCCTATTCTTGGTTCTCTTGTTTTTTTGGAGGATAATGATATGATAAATTTAATTCCTACTGATGATGAAATCTGGGAAATTATTAAAGATCTAAAAAACAACTTTTGTCTAAGTTCAGATGCTTTCCCTGGAGAATACTTTTGTAAATTTTGGATATTATTAAACTTGATATTTGCAATGGCATTAAAGAATTATTTTACAATATCCCCTTGCCCAAGTTCTTTACCCACGCTATAATTTCTCTTATCCCTTAATCAAATAAGGCTTTTTGGTGGACTAATATTAGGCCCATCAGCCTATGTACTAACATCAATAAAACTATTTCTAAAATTCTTGCTAAATGGCTTCAAAACCTGCTTCCCTCTCTCTTTAAAATCAATCAATCTGGTTTTATTTCAGGTAGAAAAGTTCAAGATAACATTCTTGCAAACCAGGAGCTCTTCCATAGTTTGAAAATTAAAAGTTGGGGACATAATCTTATCATTAAATTGGATCTTGAAAAAGCTTTTGATAATCCTGACTGGAACTTTCTCATAAGCATGCTTAAAGCTTATGGTTTCAATGACAATTTCATTTCCAAAATTGGTCACCTCACTCAGAACAATCAGTTCTCTATTATTTTCAACAGTACCTCCAATGGCTATTTTATAATCTGTTAAAGGGCTTAGACAAGGAGTTCTCCCATTCTTTTCATCATATACATCAATTGCTAGTCCTACAATCATAACTTACTTTTAAAGAGGATTCCAACCTTCATTTCAATGCTGGTGGAAAAATTATGGTCTCCCACTATGGAGCCCCACACTCGCTATGGTCTTGTTAACACGTATGTTAACATGATTATGATGGAGTGGTCATCATAATAGATCTTCCATTTATAGTTAGATTAGGTCTTCACCCTAATCTACTGATAACTGAAGGATATGCCACATAATTGAACTTGAGTTTTACTAAATATACATACAAGAAATGAAAAATGTGGAAGCAATATAATTAGCATCTATTTAGCCATTATACTGAAAGAAACATAGTCCAACTCAGAATAAAAATAAAATAAAGAAAATACATCAAGATATAGTATTATTATAATATTTAAATAATAAAGTTTAACTAAATGAAAAACACTCATCCTTACAAAATAAAATTAAAGGACTATCTAAATATGCACAACAACAGGAAGGTTCTCCTTCTGACCCAGCTCCTCTCCTGGTGCTACAACTTCAAACAGCTCAGAATCTGACATATTGGTTTTTATATACCAAGACCTCAGCAAAAAAAAAAAAAAAAAAAAAAATCTGGTTAAATAATTGTCTAAGTATATTTTAGACTGAATTAGTGAAGTCTAGATTCTTTAAGATATCAAATTTAGACTTTAATAATACCATCAAGCAAATGGGAGCAACAAGTAACAAAGGAAACAGAGAAAGCTAAAAATCATACATTTATAATTTATCAAAGGAAGTATGTAAACAAATATATCTCAAATCAGAAGCTGCAATAAAGTTGAGCAATATATATATATATATATATATATATATATATATATATAAGACTATAAAATAGCTATAACTATTGAAAAGAAATGCATCCTAGCATGCTTATGATCATATAAAAATATGCTAGTTAAATAGAAAATATAACTAAATTGTGATATATACAAGTAAGTCAAGTCAAAACATTCAATCAAGACTATCATCCTAACATGTATCTAAGTATAAGAAAAAACTATATTAAAATTGAAACTAAAGTAAATTGCACAAAAAAGAGAAAATAAATACATAAAATTGCCATATCAGAAGATTAGCTAATAAAGCCACTGTAACTGTATCATGCAAGTCATTTTAGTTTCTCAAAGCTAAAGCAAAAAAAATTATACTAAACTGAAGAGGCAAGAATACATATGCAATTGATTTTAATTATTTTACTTTACTTTCGTGGACATATCCAGAAGTAGTTGAAGACTCAATCATGTATGTAAGATTGAAGTGAGTTCCCGAACTAAACACAACTCTCCCCAATGAATATGTGTCAAGTATCCTTATTTCTTACTACTACTTGTCCATTTGCAGTAATGTGTATACACAATCATCCATTCTGATAATGAACCTGATACAAATGTCATCCTAATTTTTTATATTTTCATTTCAAGCATCAAATTTATCTTGTATATTAGCTCAAGGCAAAAATGCTCAAAGATAAGGAATGCAAAGAAATAAAGATCAATGGTAAGTAAGACTACTAAAACACATGTGATATCTATTGTTATTTAATTTATTAGTTCTATATATTTTGAGAGAATACAAGCTCAGAATCTCCAATATCCTACGATTGTGTACAATCTCAGATTTATGGCCTTATCAGGTCACCCATTAAAACTAATCAAGTTCTAATTCAAAATCAGAGATATTATTTGCAAATATTAAAAATAATAATTAATCATCCTAATTTGATATATTTTTATCCAAAATACCAATCTTGATTAAGATAATCAAGATTAATGGTTCAATAGTTAAACTCCAAATGTGAGGTTCAAGCTCTAAATCCAAGTTATTAACATCTAAGGATTTAGGATTTCTCATTCTAAAGATTAACTTAATTTCATTAAGGTGGAAAGATCAATAATCTTAAGAATAAGTTGTAAGAAACAATTCTTATTCAAGAATAATTATTTAAATTCCTTATTTAAGATTTACAACAGTATGGACATGGTATAAATATAGAAATATTATAGTGTTATTACAAAAGAGATGATCAACTTAAGATAAAACCACTATGATAAGAACCAATGCATTCGATATATTCCGTGGTGAATGCAAGACAAAAGTCAGCATAAGCGATAGCACAATGTTCCCTTCTGCACTCCCTAGAGAGTCTCTAATGGGTAGTGTTCCACTAGTTTTTGACTTAATCTTGCAAAAGAAAAGTTACAAGCTGAAGAAGAACTTGATCTGAACATTCAATAATGTCCAAGATTAAATTCACTCATTGATACCACTACTTGGATAAGATCGGGAAGTACAATCCTCTAAGATTGAGTATTGGAGGATCTTATCGAGCACTAGTACACCTCTGGCTGATACTCCTTCCTCAAGTTTGCCATAGCTTTGACCAAACTAGAAATCATCTTCTCACATTGTTTCAAATCTCTTAGTATAATAGTTGAATTTTGGCATTCCAAATTCCATAATCCTATAGATTTTATAAAAGTTTCTTAAGTTGTTTAAACTATTTATTACCCTTAATTTTGTTTTTACTTAATTTTACATTTGGGTATTTTATATGTGTTATGGAAGTACTTTTATTTTATACTTATCATTCTGAGCATATATGATTATGGTAATATGAATATTTCAAGTATTCATTTAGAGAATGTAATGCAGAAAAATAATCCATTATGTAGATATGAATAAAATTCTAATATGACAGCTTATGTTGTTCTCTAATACTAGTTGTGGAGCCATGCCTCCACCATGGTCTTGTTAACATGTATGTTAACATGATTATGGTGGAGTTATCACCATATAAGATTCTGAGTTGTTTGAGATTATAGCACCAGGAGAGGAGCTGGGTTAGGAGGAGAGTCTTCCCACTGTTGTGGATATTTAGATATTCCTTTGATTTTATTTTGTGATCATGAGTGTTTTTCATTCACTTAAATTTTATTATTTAAATATTGTAATAAAATAATATATTGATGTATTTTTTATGCTGTATTTTTACTCTGAGTTGGATTATATTTTTTTTATATTATGGTTAAATGGTTGTTGATTTTACTTGCTTCCACACTTTGTATTTCTTGTATGTACATTTAGTGAAACCCCAATTTAGTTATGTGGCATATCCTTTAGTTATTAGTAGATTATGATGAAGATCTAATCAAATTATAAATGGGGAATCTGACATGGTGATCACTCCATCATAATCATGTTAACACATGTGTTAACAAGACCACGGAGGGGGCGGGGTTCCACACCCACATTGCTTATGCTGATGATCTTATAATCTTCACCAATGGTAGTAACATTTCTATGAAGAAGTTAAAAGCCCTCCTTTCTACTTTTGAATTGGACTCTGGACTCAATATCTACAATTCTTTCTTTGTCAGTTGGAATTTCTCACCCCATAATATCTCTAGAATTGCGAACCTCTTTAACTTCAAAAAAGGAAAATTCCCTTATACTTATCTTGAGATTTCGATCGACATCGGTCACAATAAAAATGATAATTATAAAGTCTCATTGACATTATTTTCAAAAGGCTTCGTGGGTGGGAAAATAATTGCCTATCTCAAAGGGGTAGACTCCTTCTTATCAAGCATGTTCTTAACACGATTCCTCTTTATTAGCTTGAAGTTAGTTCCCCCACCCATTTTATTTTCAAAAAGCTTAATGTCATTTTCAATAAATTTCTTTGGATCCACTCTAAATGAAGTAATATCATTTGGTGCTCTTGGAATACTATTACTTTCATTTTCAATGTAAGAGGCCTTGGGTTGAGGTGCCTGACCTCCATCCATAAAGCTTTTTTTTTGAAACTCTGGTGAAAATTTAGAACTTTTTCTTCTATTTGGGGTATGATTTTGCTTGTTAAATACTATGCCAAAACTCATCCTAGCTACTACTAAACATAAAATCACTGATTCTCCTAACTGAACTAGAATGCTTTCTTATAGAGAAACAATCGAAGATTCCTTATTTTGGGATAACCTTGATCTATCAATCTCCTTTTGGTATGATAATTGGAATAATGATAATATTTTAGCCAGCTCCTGCCAAAGAAGCACTCAACCCAATCTCATCCTTGATAAATGTTTCTCCAATGCTACATGGTGGAACACTTCTTTATTATAAAACATTCTCCCTACTAAGATCCTCTTCAAAACTTTTACTCTTGCTCCTACCTTGGGCACCCAAAAATTGGCTAATTCAGCTTTTTATAAAAACAACAACATTAGCCTCCCTTTCTATGGAATGAATGTAGAATTCATGCTACTCCCACCTTCCCCATCTAGTTTTGGCACAATTAAACTCCTAATCTCATTAGCATTTTTATAGAGGCTTTACAATAGTTATATTAGTGTGGATACTAAGATGCAAATGATGGGTTTTTATATAACCTCTAAACGTCTGTGTTGCAATGTCTTCATTGATAACCATTACAGTAAAACTATTTGGAACTCTATTTCTCTAAGAAATTCCATTTCCTTTCCTTCTGATATTTGGGCCTTTTTTCATCATTGAACAATTGGCAATAGCTCAAGTTATTCATTGGTCATTTTTTTGACGCTTTCATTCGTTGGCACTTCTTGAATGCTAGAAATAAGGCTAAGTATTCTAATTTCAATTTTAATACTTTTATCATTACTTCTCAGATTATCTATAATGTTAGAGATTGTCTCTCAACTTTTGAAGCTAAAACTTTTGTTGGCAAAATCTTAATGAAGCTAAAAGAAAAGATAGATTATACATGCTTTAAAGCCCTTGATTTTCTTTTGGGTTGATGGTTAGTGGCTTTCGGGTTCTGATTTGGCCTGCTTCTGTTGGGGCCTGCTTTTGTTTGGCCTACCACGGTTGGCCGGGTGCTTTTGCTCTTTTTTGGAAGGCATTGGGTCGGCGGGTTGACTGTCAAGTTGACCTTTACTTTGTTTGATAAGTTGTCTGCATCATTTTTGTCTGGCAATTTTACTTTTATGAACTAGGACTGCAGGTTTTTCCTTTGTTGGAATGCTTTTCAGGTCCTTATCCATGATGTTATGATGATGTTATTATTTGGATTATGCTATGATGCCTTAACATTTCTACTGCTGTGGTTTATGATTTTTGGCTGTTATTTAACTGGGTATCATGTTGAGGCATTGCATTTCTTTAAGGATTTCGGCTGTATTCTGTGACTTCGTTAGTGATGTTTTCCTATGTGCCTACTTTTTGCGTTTATTCTAATTTTTGTGATTTGGGATTGGTTTTCTCTGATGAGTTGCATACATATTCTCCTATCTCTGTTGGGTGTTATATGTTTTTGGGCTTCAATTCTATATTTCTATTCTACTGTTGGATTAGCTGCTATATATCTGAGTTGTTCCGGCTTTTGGCTAAGAACACCCTTCTGAATGATGCCTAGTTCGCACCTTGTTGTGGTTTAAATTGTCTGAACCGTTCTGCAGCTGTCGCTGTCGTTTTGATTTCGATTTGTTGAGATCTAGGCAATGATTTTAAAGAAGCAGGTTGTTTGATTGCTGTCGAGATTTCCTTGGGCTACCTTGCGTTGGATTGCAGTAGGTATGGTCATATCCTTTTTTTTTGTTTTTTGAGCTTTTTTTTTTTTTTTTGTTTTATCTTGAGCATTTTTGCCATTGGTTTATATATATATATATATATATATATATTATTTTTAATATGTGAACCCATGATTTGAGATAGCAAATCATGAATCTCAACAATTGGACTACAATACTATTCACATGTGATTATGACATTACTGATTAACTCACCCTCTTTGTGAGCATGCAAGGTTCTTTTGCTCATGGCAAGGGTCACAAAACTAGATGTAACGATATTAAGTTGTTAATGAATTAATTATTGTTAAATGATTGTGATTAGAATCCCAAACAATTTTTGGAATAACCCTCAATGAATTTGTGATTTAAGGGTGAAAAGAAAGTATTTTTGGAATATTTTTATTATTATTTAAGGAATTAAATATTCAACAAAATTAAGGAAAATCTTTAATGCTCAAACCCTTAAATAATTATGATTTTGAATTTCTTAAATCGAAATATGCAATGAGTAAAGTTTTCATTATTTTTAGAGTTAAATTGAAAGAAAAATACATTTAGAATTAATTCAATATAGTTTAATAAAATGGTTAATACAGTTAGACTTAAAATCGTGAAGGCAGAGATCCCATTAATCGGGCGAAAGATCATTTGGAATGCATATATAATCACATCCTTAGCTTTTAAATAGATCCATTAATTGGGCGTAAGAACTTCTCAAGAGTCTCACAGCCTTTTAACTAAAGCATCGTTCATGTTCTTCTTCTGTTAATAATTTCTTCGACAAGTATAATTCACTGCCTTAATTATCTTTTAGAGTACACTTTTACCTCCACTACTCATTAACTCTTTTTTTTTTTTAAATTCAATATTATAGCATAATCCATATAAATTACTAGATTGAACCTCAAAAATTCAATTTACAAATATTCATCTCTTAGTACATTGAAATTTGATCAAATTGAGTTAAATTCTTATAACATCCAATAATCATGGACTAAAGAATATGATAAGACAAATACAAACTAACATTCCTTATTCGTTGTAGAATTTTAGTTCTTTCTTCATCCTAAGAATTGTTAATAAGATTAGAACATTAAAATAGAACTTCAGTTTTCAAGTTTGCTTCCATTCAAATGTTTTCATGAATGAGAAAACCCAACTCATCTCAAACACAGCACTTTATAGATCAGCTACTGCATGACTAATTCATTAATCAACAGAAATTTTATAAGTAATTCTCAGCTTTTGATCTATGTATCGACTGTAAAACATTTTAGCTGAAGCAGATTAAATTTATAAATGTGATTCAATTTTCATGCTTAAATCATTAAAACAAGAATATCAAAAATAATATATGATAATTTCATAAGTCGATCTTATATTCCAAAACAGAGCTTTGGAAACTCTTAAATTGAAATTTGTACCATCTCTAAAATGAAGTTTTGATCAATGCAGTTCAAGTAATTTCTAAGCAATTCACTTCCATTTCAGCTAAATTCTAATCTTCACAGCATTTGCCATTTATAGATTTAAAAGAGAATCATATCTTGCAAACTGAATTTCTTCTTAGATAACCAACTTGATTATTTGTAACTAATTTCTCTTCAACATTTAATGCTCCTGGAATAAAATCAAACACCCCAGAGAACACTAGACTTTGAATCTTCAATTCAATTTCAAATCAAATTTTCTAAAATTTTTAAATTTGAAAAGTCAAATAACTGAATTAGACTATAATACTACTAATCCAGCAATTTAAAATGGATTTATTACATTTTTCTTACCTCCCATAGTCTCAATTTAATCTCGCTTGATTTGATTTATACCCTCTAATCAATGTCCTTCCCATCTGCATATAATTAAAGTTCAGGTAAATACAATGCATATGAAGTTAAATGTCAGATCAAATTAAGAACTGGTGAAGCATAACGAATTTACTTAACTGTTGATGCTCAATTTATAGTCCCTAATTCATTAATTTTTATATCAATTCATTGAATTGCCTTTTTACTAGTACAACAATTGGATGAAATTTATTTATGTTTTAGTCCCTGAAATACAACAATACAACTTATGGAATCTAGAATTTGGTCCATTCTTTTGAATATCAAACTTAGATCAAAGGAGTATGTATGTGAAATCGAATTAAATCCTAAGAGAGTGAAATCATAGCAAATTTTAAATTTAGACTTTGAATAAATATCTACATGTTTAATTATAAATAATACTTATTGAAATCGAAGACACGAGCAACCATATCTTCCAACTCATATTTCAGTATTTATATACTACCATTTTTTATGTATGTATTAACTGAGTAGAAGTGATTAAAATCATTGGTTGGAGCTAACAAGTTAAAAATGATTATGCAAGAACTGCATCACTAACTCCTTGAGTTTAAGATACCCTAGAGATTGGCAGTTCATTCTTTGGAAGTAGAAATCCATAATATATATATATATAAATTTATATATATATATATATGAGAGTTGACAGCCCACCATAAGGGTAGTTTACTTTATTGCCAAATAATATCAAAGAAACTGATATAAATGTGATTTCGAAAAGTTCATCTACAGTCTAATAGACTACAAATGCCGCACTTACCAATTTCTTCTCTATTATCGGTAAGTTTAGAAATACTTTCAATCTGTTTTCACATATCAAACTTAATTATTTAAGAACTTGATGTCTCCATCAAATTAATTACAAGTTTATTAAGTACAGTGGATTAGATATTACATTTTTACGAATCTAATCAGTATTTACATCACAGCTATTAATATAATGGAACTCCCACTCATGTTAAGTATTATCATTAATTAGAAAGCCTATTGTTATGAACAAATAACAATTAAGATTTAAAATTTAAATTTAAAATCTCCACTAACATGATAATTAAAGATATTTAAGTACCTTTGAGATTGTTTTGATAATGGTATCTCAGTCTTCGAACCTAAAATTTCGGGCTCTAGTTATTATACAACATTTTACTACTACGTCCTAAAGCTAAAAAAGTTGGTATGCTTGTCGCATTATTGTTCGCACATGTCATTCAATCTTCGCAAACATTAGCTCCCTTATTGTTTATGGCACATTTTTATAGCCTCTTCAAGTCGACATTTCTTATTAATTCTATATGGTTTTTATGCTTTTCTCTCATGATAATTTTTCCATCATTTTGATGTTTCAATTTGTAATGAATGGACTATGAATTCATACACTACTATGCTAATGTTCCCCCAATCATGTTTTGATCCAACTATAACAACCCGATATTATGTTAGTAGGACTAATTCAACATTAGGAGTTTAATTCCCATGATCCTATAGGGATTTAGTACAATAGTGCAATAAACATGAAACACATCTGAATATTTTCAATTTCATCCATTCAAATACAATAAACTAAGAAAATAAGAAAATACATTCATTTCATATTACTACATTTCATTTAATAAATAGCTTTACAGAAATGAAACATAGAATCTTCTCACTCTTCAAAATAATTTAAACAAAATCTTTTTTAGGATCATACTCCTCAAATACGATGTCCTGCGGCTCCTGATCTGACATGTCGATATCACATACTAGGGTATATTCTAAAATAAAGTACAATTCTTAAAATGTACTTAAGCAATTTAGCTAATTATTTAAGGTTTTGACACAACACTATCATGCATATTCACATATATGAACCAACATACACTCAGAACTTATGTGGAGGGTCAATGCTAACTCAAGGGACTTGAGATCTCTCTCCTTAGTAAATCAAATCTCTTTCAAGAGCTAAAAATATGTCACACAATGCTTTTACCTTCCATCTAATTTTTTCTTAAGCTACTAAGTTTTCTACAAGTGGATCATATAACTCTAACATGTGTATACTCAAAGGATGTAATAAAGCTTGACAACTTATTAACATATGAAACTCAAGGAATTTTGTATGAATCATTATCAAAAGATTGCCCTGTATCCATAGAACTGTTTGCCACCTAGGCTCTGCAATCCATTCAAAGTTTAGGGACCTAGGTTCTTGTATCTCGATCAAAACTAATTGACGAGCTTCTTCTTTAACTCAAATATATATATATAGTAAAACGTAAAATAGCATTACAAAATCATTATCTCATGACTTAAGGAAAGGTTTGCATATGCCAATCTTTGCAATATGTAATCTCATGATAGCCTCTTCCAAACTAATATTTTTATCGAAATTGAAATCACTAAATGTGATACAAATGCTTAAGAATACTGTGGTGGTAAAATATTCAGGCGAGCTAGAGTTTTAATTTAGTGTAATGTCTGGTGCACTATGTGATTAGATCTAGTGCCATGAGATATCAATTGTTAACCTAGGAGGCCGCCAAGTATAACAACTTCCAAAATATTAGGAAACAAATGCCCTAAACTAAGTTCCTACAATATTTAGTAAAATGTTATAATATCACAAATTAATTATTTTTTATAATTTTTGATATCTTCATAAATTAATAAGGTAATAAATGATGTGGGAACAACCAAGACTGTAATGCAGTGGCAATAGTCCCAACACCTCATATTCCTCATCAGATCTGGATATATTTTTCTTTACTGCACTGAACAAAAAAATGTTTCAATACCCTCTACAGCTCCAATTCTTTTTCTAGACAGTTTAATAATTTTATTACAGCAATAACCATAATTTTATTTAATAAATCTTAATTATTATCAATTTAAAGTTAAATGTAAATACATTAATAGGGGTGGAACAATGGAGAAAGCAACAAAGAATTCAGTAAAAAATAATTATCTGCAGATACTAAATTTTAAATATCTGAATGTATATCTGAATGTATATCTGAAAATCTAAATGCTATAAGTAATTATACATAGCCTCAGTTTTTTTGAATATATATAAATAGTGTCGAAATCTTTGAAACCAATATATTCAATGCCTAAATTATAATATTTATAAAAAGAGGACATCTCATATACTTATGATTGAGAAAACCATCAAGAATTATTTAAAAATACTAAATTTAGGATGCTAATTTATTAAGGAATTGGACAGTTTTTCGTAAGAACCCAAAATACTATTTTTCCACGTGATAACACAATTTTGCAAGAAAAAAACGAACTAAAGCCATTAAAATGCAACAAAAATATAAGAAAGCAAACCAAAACAACTAGTATTAATCTTCCTACATATTTTTTTTTATCTTCAAAAAAAAACAATAAATATGAAGTTGATAAGAATTGATACTTAGAACTGATAATATCCTGAATGCACAAATTAAACATACAACAATAAAATAAAAAGAAAAATATTTCAGTATTCTCTTTGGTTTCACAATTCTTTTTTCTAGACAATTAATATTTTTGATGAAATTATAATATCATGATTTTGACCTGAATCTCAATTATTATAAATTTAACATTAAATTTAAATTCATTAATTGTAATGAATCTGTGGAGAGGGCATTGAATGGGTACCGTAGCATCGTTCAAATAATAATGATAGCAGCTAAGAGGAGTTGGTGAGGAACTTCAGGTCTCCGTTGGCGGCAGTCAGATTCTTGAATTGGGTGGCACGTAGAAGGGGCTTGACATCGTCCAGCACCCTGAAGATATGAACCTTCAGATGCGTGGAGTCTATGAGCTCGAAAACACAGATATCGTCCATTTCCAGATTATTTCCCACTGCAAATTTGCCCCAACCGCCGCTCAGAGCAGGGCGTTTGGAGAAGATGTATCTGACGGGCCACAGCCGCTTGTAGGGGTCGCGAAGGCTTACTTCTACAGAAGCCGAAGGAAGATGATCGAAGGGGAATGAACCTGGAAGAGTCTGTACCCAAACAAAAACAAATTAGAGGGAGACATCGAGAGAATGCTCTACAATGCTGATAACCTGCCCCATTTTGTCCTAAAAATATATCACAATTAGCAGCGCAAAATTGTGTACAAAATATTATAATATTATTACAACAAAATATGCATGTTATGCAAAGAAATGATGCAGCTTTTCATTTTTTGACTTCCAGCAGGGTTCACTGGGGATATCTATTTGGGCAGATCGTCTGAGAAGACTTTTACGGAGGTACAGAATTTCTGTTTTTGATATTCAGGGAAGGATTTGACCAGGTTTTAAAAGGTTAAATTTCTTAAGGGGATTCTGCAGGATTTAGTGAAATTTATGCAGGCCAAATGTTTTGTAAGAGAAGTCTCCAAAGAGTAGATGTGTAAGAGAAGATCATTTCAAAAAAGGATCAGTGGAGATGAGAGTTGATCAACTACAAAACTTTTGAGCCAAGGAGAATTAAAAATTTTGAATTTCTTAATCATTTATTATAACTACATAAATTATTCAATATTTTACCATATTAAACTAGATATATTTTATAAATTTGATCTCTAATAATCAATTTTATGAATTAAAAATTATATACAATCTATACTAATAATTTATTATATTATTATTTAATTTTTAAATTTCCTATACAACTACCCCAACAACAATACCATGCTTTTGTTTTCATTGTGCACAATTAAATAGAAGCCCCTCTTTTTTCCAAATAGAGATCTTTTCTTATTGTTCCTTCAGAAGACTTTTTTGGTTTCCTCTTCCTCTGTTAACATGGGCTATTAGTATTTAAATTTTAAATTTCCAATACAACTACCACAACAACAACACCATGCTTTTGTTTTCATTGTACACAATTAAATAGAGGCCCCTCTTTTTTCAAATAGAGAAGGATCTATTCTTATTGTTCCTTCACAGGACTTTTTTGGTTTCCTCTTCCCTCTGTTAACATGGGCAAAATCAATACACTTAATTTTTTTAACATGGGCATTAAATTGTCTACATTTAATATATCTAAAACACCTAAGATGACATTCTCTAATCTTAACCACTTATCCTTAACTTTGTAACTCCATCCCTAATCTTATCAATTGATATAATGTCATGCAAAAAGCATGCACCAAGAAACTTTCTCTTAAATATAAGTAGTAATAACAATCATGATTAAAGTAAAAAAATATGGATTGATAGCTAATCCTTGATATAATCTAATAATAATAGAAAGACCATCAGACAAACCACTTTATGGCTAAACATATATTATAGCCCCATTATACATAACTAAAATAAAATCAACTTATACTGCACAAGTTCCTTCTCTCAAAATCTCTATAAAGAAGTTCTCTGAGCACTTTATCATAAGCATTTTCAAAAATAATAAAAATTAAATGAAGATTTTTTATATCACTAAATATTTCCATCATATCTCTTAGTAAATATTTGACTTCGATGATAAATTTATCTTGCATAAAATCAAATTGATTTTGTGAAATAAGAGTTATTTTGAAATTTGTACTCAATTTCTCTCTCAAAGTTTCAACGCAAAGCACATTAACTTTTCTTTATATTTTCAGTCATGAGCATCATCTTTATTTTTGTAAATAGATACAACACTTTTTTCTCTACTTAGATTGCATCTTTTGTCTTCAAAATACCATTAAATAGCTTGTAAGCTAAGAAATTCCTTCTTTACCAAATATTATAACAACTTGGTAAACCAAAAAAACTCCTTACTAAACATTTTCACACATCAACAAGAATGTCTCCTATCCTGCCACTTTTTCACTCTTCATCCTCTTGAATGCTTTCAAATCTCAACTCTACAATACGTCAAATGAAAGTTAAAGTAAATGGTGTTGTAGCCATTTTTTAAGGCCCTTAAATTTAAAATCTTGACAAAATAGTTTAAATCTCACCAGCTATATAATTGCTTTACTGGATCTCAACATAGAAGTATAATTAATTTGTTTTTATAACCATTAAACTAATTTATATTAATTGTATTAATACAACCTTCACTAAAATATTTAATAAAATCACCCATTCATCTATATTAAATGTTTTCATCCTTGAAAAAAAATTTAAATAACATCTTTAATAAATATTACTTAAGATAATTTCTAATTTATCATATACATCCTCGAATGCTACATCTTAGCATCATGAACTATTATTTTGAATTCACGATAAGTTGCTTCATATTTCTTTCAATTCTCCTCATTCTTATGTTTAAATCATTTTTATTGCATATCTTATTTATATTTAATCTTTATTTGAGCGTCTTTCTTCTACCACCATGTGTCTTTATTAATAAATGTACTCCATTTTAATTCGCCAAGTAAACTTTTAGCTACATTTTAATTTTACATTTATATATTCTAAAGTTTAAATCCCTAAATCCCAATAAATCTTGGCCAAAACAGAATTGCAGGATTTAGTAAATGCTGAGCCAAACAATTTTTAAGAATTAATATGGCCAAGATATACCAACTCTGGATTTAAAATTTGAGAAAAGGGTGCCAAAACTTAGGCTGCGTCTTTCTGTAAAAAGCTGTAATAACCCGCTCCCAAAACAACTGCATAAAAACGGCCTCAAGAATTATGTATAGCTTCATCGTTACAACTATGATCTTTAAAGACAGCGTCTAATACTTCATGGCTTAGAAGTTCATCCATATTTCCTGACTCTGCCACTTGAACTTCCAGTCAGCATCTCCAAACAAACAATGATCGAGGAAGGAGCATCTCATAGTAAATTCGTATGCAGTATCAAAAAATCTCCATTTTACATACTTTTTTATAATTCACAGTAGAAATCATGATTTGCAAGTATTCAAAGTAATATAAGTGTTTTGTACATATTATACTCTTATATAATCGAAAAAAATTTATTTATACATCTATTTGGCCATGGTAATAATATAATTTAATTAAATAAAATTACAAATTCAATATAATCAATATTTTTATTCTGGAATTTAAATAAAAATATTATACAAGTACCGTAAATTGACTAACAAAAAAAGAATCACAAAGAACTAGTGTAATTATGACTCCATATTATGCAAACAACCTAGTTGGAATGTCAAAGTAATGCCTGACGGATCCTTTTGCTGGTAAACATTGCAGCATCTGTCAACAGTCATGCATCCAATCAATGCGGTATCGCCTCCTAAACGTATTCAATAACAAAGTTCATCCAAATAGCTCTACTTCTCATCCAATCAGCCTCATAATTATCATTACAAACATGCCTGTCAACACACACTTTGTTAACGCAATTGAAAGTAATTTACTCCCGCACCGCATATTAGAAAAATATGGTAGTGCATAAATAACAATAACTAACGTATACCCATAAGTTTAAGCTTTAGAATTAAAATTGGATTTAATTATTAGTACATCTAGCCCAATTATAAGCCCCTCTTTGGTTTACACCTCCATAATAAGTGCCATCAAAGATGATAGTTTGGATAAAACAGTTGGTTCATAAAGCTTGTAGCTACTATATAATAGTTATCATCTTCTACAATGGTTGAGCAAGATCTGCTTATATACCTGTCATAATGGCTCCAACATGCTTCGCACATGTTTGATACTACAATAACTTTGCCTGCAAAATTTAAGGGTTAATAATGTTTGGCGCAGGCTAAACACGCCCAAAACAAATTATTCAAACTTGTAACATGTTTTTTCCTTAATCTTTACTCTACTACCCTTTATTTCTCCTCAGACCGTGACCAAACACTTTGCTTCTTTTATTACCTCCTCAGCAGCTCTCTTCTCAAGTTTCTCCTAAATGAAGAGGATATCCTCAACCACCATCTTCCGCTCTCTTCTTCTCCTTGACTTTAGCTATTGTCTGCTTATCCTCACTTCTTCTTCTCGATGGTAGACCTTTTTCCTCAACAACATCATTACCTCTCGAGATCATCTAGACTCAGATCTAGCCCGACCTCACAGTCCTTATATGGTCTATCCACCTCAATGATCAATGCCATCAAGATCTCGCATTTCATCCTCAATGTTTTCCACAACTTCTCTCTCCCTCGTGTGCCTACCCTAGCAATAGATCCATCTAGATTCAGACGAGTTTGCAAAATGATTTATTTTCGTAAGTTAAACTCTACCACTTGTTTGATGTTTCTAAAATGTCAGCATAAATTATAAATAAAGAAAAAGTAGATCTCCTTGGTTCCTATGTTCTCCAATTCTAGTCTTCTCAACGTCAAATCCCCACTGTTTACTATCATTCCTTCTAAATGTAGCCCTTCATCTGAATGTAGCACTTCTTCTGAATGTAGCCCTTCTTCCTCAACATTGGCATTCCTACTTGAGGTCATCTAAGTTCAGAGTTAGCCATCCTTTCTCAATTCCATTCATATCTAACCTTCCCTCCTAGACAGTCGCACCATTCAAATCTGACATTTTCTCCTCAATGATGTCCAGAACTCTCACCCTGAATCAATGCTTCCTGCAGTCTTGACTCCAATCCATCTATATTCCATATATAAGCATGTAAGTTAATTTTTAATGTTGAAACTTCATTTTTTTTGCATTTTAGTTCAAAATCATGGTATTTTATATTGTTTCGGCATAAAAAGTATTTTAATATAATAGTAAGATGAGTTATAAAACAAATGGTAAAACTCCTGTAAGAAAACAAGCCCTTGATGGAAGCAATGTCAACAAGAAACTGGAATAACAGGGGCAGGAAAAATATCAAGTTCAAATGTCAATTTCATCATCAAAACTATAATGGGGCATATTTCAAGGTAGATGCTCATTTGTTGAGACAATCAAGGGGTTGTTATTCAAGCGTACACAGACTTTAAGTTCAAATAGAAGGCCAAACTAAAAGGTCGTTGCAGAAATAGAACAGCGAAAGAAACACTTTGTTTAAAAAGTTTTCACCCTTAGTTACTGTAGAACAGTTTTGCTAATCAGTCAATGGCTCAATGCCATATTCTAGCATGATGGTTTTATAATTAAATGGTATGATGCATTGAAAACAAAGATGCTTGACTCAACAGATGCCATTAAAAGTGCCTTCAAATTGTGAACTAAAGTTATTGCTATAAAGTTCAATTTATTCACTATTCTACTTCATCTGTGGAAGAATCACCATTTTGTGTGAATTTTTTCTTTTGCTGCATATAGTAACCTGGTGGGACATATTCCCCTAGGTTATAATCTTTAAAAAATAATATTTGCTAAGGAGAGGGCGAATAGAAAGAGAAAGCTGGAGTGAATTGTATAATACAGAATCAATATAATTAAATTTATGGTTTCAGAATCTAAACATACATTCACAAAGGCTAATAACTGCAAAGGAGCTTACAAAAACTGAGTTCTACATTCCAAATACAATTAAATATAAAAATGTTTTCCTTCATATGTTTACACCTTTCTAATAATTTGCAGTTATTTTTATTTACAAAGTATAGCCTTACTACTATTATCCAAAGATTTTTAACCTTTGTTGTTAATTTTATTTTAAGCTTGAATTTTCATTATAGTTTTACTTGGATCCATACATACTGAGTTATTGTTTTGAACTATTTCATAAAATTATATACATCCACTTTTATATTATATTAACATTTTTAATCAGATAAATCATAATTAGATGAGTAATAAAAAATCTGGTCTTACCTATATATGCCATCGTGTACCCCAAAAGAGGTACTTCGTCCACATTACAATTTCTTATAGAAATTTCCTTTAAATAACTGTGAGATGAAAAGTTTAGTTGTTTTTCTAATGATAGTATCGTGTTGTACTCGACTTTTCATTAGATACTTGTAAAATAAAGACTTTAGTTTTAAAATCATTGAAATTACTTTTTTACTCTATATATTCATTGTTGGATAACATGCTACAACACCAAATCTTAGTCACTGGGGTCAGATACATGAATCTTTTGTTTCCATTGTGCACAATCAAATAGAAGCCCCTCCCAAATTTGAAATTTGAAATAGAGAAAATTCCTTCTAACGATTTCTTCCCATGTCATGTTTGGTCTTCCTCTTTCATTTTTAGCATGGGCATATCATATATTCAAATTTTCGACAAAGGCTTCAAACAGTCTAGGTTTTAATTGTTCAAACTATCTAAGAATTCTCTAACCTTATCCAATATTGAAGCCACTCCAACCTAACACGAAATAAACTCATTTCACATTTTTATTCTTTCGAGTATACTCACTCATCCATTTTAGCATCCTCAACTCTATAACACTTAATTTATCATCAAGAATTAACTTTGCTAGCCAACATTCTGCCCCATATAATATTGCCCGATCATAAAAGTGCTCTATAAAATTATCCACTAATTTCATGTGAGATTTTCCAATCTCATAACACTCCAGAAGCACTCCTCCATTTCATTCAACTAGCTTGGAATCTTATTAATTACATCACTCTTTATTTCACATTAATTTGAATAATTGAACAAAAATATTTGAACCTCTTGCTCTTATTGATCGCATGGTCTTCAATAGATATGTCCATGATATATGGCTTCTACTATATACACCATATATTCTGTTTGATAACAATTAAAGCTAACCCCTTTAAATTCTAGATATGGCTTGAGAGAAGAGCCTTGATGTAATCTAATAGTAACAAGAAAATCATTCGATAAGCTATTAAGCAAATTTTTCTCACTAAACCTCTCCAAAGAACTTGCTTACTACTCTATTGTAAACCATAAATGAAGAGTTTCTTTTCTTTCTCCAATGTTTTTTTATCAAATCGCTTAAAAATGTATACTTTCTATAACCAATCTACTTGGATAAATCTAAGCGAATCTAGTGAAATACAATTATCCCTTCATAATATGTGGATTGTATTACTCTTTCCCAAAATTTCAACATATAGCTCATCAACTTAACTCTTTTATAATTTGCATAAGTTTGAAACATTGTTTTTATTTATAAATAGGTACAAAAATATTGCTTCTCCACTCGTCTAGCATATTGTCTAAAAAATAATATTAAATAACTTGGTAGACTAAAAATTTCCATCCTCACCAAAATATTTTCACACATCAATAGAGATGTCTTTTGATCTTATAGCTTTTTCATTCTTCATCTCCTTTAAATCATTCCAAATCTCAATTTTACTAATCTGCTAAAAAAAATACATTTTATATTATTTTAATAACTATTAAACTCACTCACATTAATTTTATTAATACAATATTCATTAAAAACTTAGTAAAAGAATATCCATTTTTATTGAACATCTTCATCCCTAAAATTTTTTTTGATCAAGCACTTAAATTTCCATCTCTAATTTAACAAGCTTATATATGTCTTGTTTTTCTTAACAATTTCTAATCTATCCTATAAATCATCAAATATTTGCAATCTTAACATTACGAACTATTATTTTGAATTCACGACAAAAATTAGTTTTTTTTTTCAATTCTCGTCATTCTTACATTTAAACAGTTTTCCTTTATTTTTTACTTAAATATCTTATTTCACCACAAGCATCTTTACTATTAGGTGCCCTCTCTTTTGATTCACTAAATAAATTTTACCTAACTTGTGAATACAATTAGCAACTAAACTTTATATATAGTTATTTTGCCCTCAAATTCTATTATCTATGTTTTAGAGCATCATCCCTAAAAAGATCTATATTACCCTTCTTAAAATCCTATCATCTAATTAGAACATTTTTAGATTCTATGTTACTTTTCTTGCTTCTAATTTTCAAATCTATAAACAATAATTAATGTTGGGCCTTAACAATCACTTGAAATAATCTAATAATCCTTGCAATATAATGATCTTTTTCTTTAAAAAAAAAATCAATCTCAATTTTAAAAACATTTTTATAAAAGAAAACAGACATTTCTATCTTTTCTTAAATAAAGTATTAGCAATCAAATGATCATAAACTAAAACAAACTCTAAAATCATTCTTCCTTCTTCATTAACCTCTCCAAAATCAGAATCATGAATATTATTAAATCCTTCAATCACCCTTCTAATATATCCACTTAAATCTCCTCTTATAAATAGCATCTCAACTTAGGATGTTCCTTAAATCAACACCTCCAATCACACAAAAAACTTATTTTATATTCATATCCAATTCTATTTGAGTATAGACACTTTTAATATTACAAAATTATTCCATCAATTAAAATCTTTAAAAAATATAATTTTATCTCCTAACTTCATAACTTTCATTATATTTACCTAAATGTTTTGAAAAGTTTCTGTCATCCTCCAATTCACATGTTAGGTTGCCTGGTCTTACCAGGACCGGTCATGACAGACACAACAAAACTTGGGTAAGCACAAAGCTGCTTCCCTTCAGCAACGAGTAAGAAATCAAATTGGGAAATGCCAAGCTTATATGTGCCTTAAGAAGAAAAAGTGCTTGGTTTTACAACAAAAAAGGCAGCTGCACGCCCTTTGATTTTTGTTGTGTGGGTTTCTCTTTGGCATGGGAAGTAGAATTGATGGAATTGTTATTGTTCTCATGACAAATAAGTGAGGAATTTTGGGTTATTAAGTGACTGTGGAAGGCAAATAACTTTCCATTTTCTTTTTAAAAACCAAAAGCAACAACCACTGAGTTTTAAAATGTTCGGTATCCAATTTACAAAATAATATGCAATTCGCAGCACCAACCACAATATATGAAGGTAAAAAAAATTATGTAGCCCAAATTTCAGTATTTAGGCAAAAACACATCAAGACATGGTGAAATGTTTTTAAAGCTTTTAGTTAAAGCACATGAAATTTGAGAGTAATTTTAGGAAGATACCATCTGAAAATAAAACCGTTGTATTCCTAAAAATTATCGTCAAAATTATCGTCAACCTTCGGAGAAGTCACCTTACATACTACCTAAAAAATAATCTGTAACTGGAACAAGCTAAGAATACACAAACATGCACAAAAATAAGCATAGTGAGTTACAAAAAATGAATAAGTTATCTTAAAATAAAGAAACCCAAAAACAGGGGTTGATATAAACATTACCAGATAAAAACCATGGTAGACATATGATCCTTTCATAACCATAAGCAAGTATGGTCTGTCTGACTTGAAAGATTGTGCCTTTGCAAGAGCATCATCTTTTTCCTTTTGTGTGATTGGCCGTCGTTGGGATAGAAAACCTCGGATCGTCTTTCTTCGACAACCACCTACATAAAGCAAGACATCGCATAATCATATTGAAAGAAAAAAAAAACTAATGAATATAATGACTAAATATAATCTCACCTTTTGTTCGAGTATTTGTAAACTTGAGCATGGAATCACTTGAGCATTCGAATGTTTTGCTAAATAGATTGGAAGAATTTCTAGAAATCTCTGAACCAGTGCTAGCAGTAGAAATAGACACTCAAAAAAAATGCTATATATCCAAAAAGTATTCCTGCATTATCTCCAAATGAAATTCAAGTAAAATATCCAAAAACACAAGCTGACCTTCTATTCCTCCAGAAATCAACGCTTGTGCCGCCGTCCTTTGCATCGACCACATCGTTGCCATGAGAATCTCACTGCATTGATTGCTTGTATCTAGAAGAATTTTTTTCCTCTTCAGAGATTTAGTCTTTCCATCAAAAGTCTTCATTTTCTCTTTTTTTTCTCCCTCATTAACAGAAAACACAAGTTTTTCATCGCATGCAGGCCGGGCAAAAAAAGCCCTTTCCTTCTCACAGGCAGTGTTATCAAAAATCATCACCGAGAGAGTCGAACTTCCATTATACTTGAACAGAAGAAAGTCCCCCGTGGAGAGAGAATGGTCGACGGCGAACTCTTCCCAACCATCGGTAAAAAATAACCCATCCGATCTCTTCACTAAATCGACTCCCCAGACATACTTGCTTGGTCCCTCAAGGTAAAATCTTGTAGGTGCTTGACCCTCAATGTGCGGGTGAAACGCCGGCGGAATCCTCTGTGGACAAAGGCAAGATCACGTTTCGTTAGAAGGAGTTGTTGCAATAAGTGTTAACATTGAACAAGCATGGAACATTTTTTTCCAGGGGATGATGTGATTACCAGAAGCGTTGAGGATAGATTAGGCAAAAAGATTTTAAAGAAGTGATAGGTTCTCCGAGAAGGAGAAGAGGGAGAATCGTTTGATTTCGGCATTAGATATGAAGTTCTGCTCTTTTCCTCTTTGAGATTCTTCTCACACGCGAATCATGAGGGAGAGGTTTAGGGTTTGCAGCCCCGGGATGGAGAGGGGGATGGAACAGTTCGGAGACCGCAAACTTTATCCGACAACAGTGTAATGTGAACCAGTTTTATTATAAAATATTTAGTTCATTAAATATTGAATTTATCAAATTGGATTTATTTGTTCTGAATTATAAAAAAATTATGCTATGATTATGAAAAAATTATAAAAAGTGCTATGTTCTCTCCCCACCAAAATGTCTCATTTTCTCTCATCTTTCCCTCAGCTCTCATAGCAACAAAATCCAACTCCACCAAAAGTTGATGTCCTCCCTCTTGACACACTCAAGGATGTCAGTTGCAATTTCAATAGGCCAGATCCAACATTGAAGATGGGGACAATGAAGATTAGGATATTCACTCGAAAATAAAGTCTCGTAATGATCAGATATGTTTTTATAAAAATAAATTTTAGATATTATATATGTGAATACAAATATTTTGTGTCACTAATAAATCTATGGATTATAAAAAATGCAAAAAGATAGAAATATTGAGAAATAAATTTAAGAATCATGATCAAAATGCATAATATCAATTTTTATCTATACTTAGGATTTGTGATCTCATCAACTTATTTTTAAAAATTTTAAGAAAATGTAACAAGACTCTTAAAATACAAGTATTTTAGGGAAGTGCAACTTTGTTAACTTTGAGGATGATATTTTATTTGATTTAGAATAAGTGTTTAAGAGTGTCTGTATATAATATGATGTTTAAACCTAAAAAACAATTTGGAGACAATTTTAGAAAATTCAATCATTGCATTACATGTATTAACATTATCAAATGTAATCAAGTATGGCTCAAGCATAACCTTGAGTGCTTGCCCACTAATAAATGTCAAGGAAATGAGAAAATTCCTTAGATATAGTGAAAGTCTAGTGGATTCATTTTTGAAGCCAAGGAAAAGAATACACATTTATTTAAAACTTTGAGCAAATGCAACATGTTTTAATAATGATATAGGCGAAGTACTCTAGCTATCGAAATAGTCTTTGATTAATTTGCCTATCTTACAACTCCCCAATGTAGAGACATTTTCCATTTATTTTAGAGTTTGAAATGATGCTCTAAGCTAGATCATACTATTGGAAAATATATAAGATGCAATAGTTAATTCATTGTATAGCAATATAATTGTCAGTTGATAAAAAATTAATCACTTATCAAAAAGATCATTTACACCTTGGTTCTAACTATCGTGATAATGCCTCAATTATTTCACTCACATAAATATGATTATTGGCACAAACCTATATTTGAAGCTGATAGTTTAAGACAAATAAAGTTTGTTGCATGACCAAAAAATATATATTTTTTCTTTTTTTCTTAGTATATGCATTTATAAGTGATGTTAAGGCATAATTAATCGTCTTTATAGCCAATCATTCTTGTGATGATTCAAAATGATGGTCCATAATTAATAATCATAAATTGCATCATGCTTTTAGAGACTAAATTGAGAAAACTTACAAAAATTATGATGTAAGAGCTAGCATAACTAGGTATAGTAAATATTTTAGTAATGTGACTATGTGCTCATTCACATTTGCCCAAAGCAATGTTTCATAGCAAAATATAAGAAGCTTCATGCCAAAACACCTCTCACGATTCTTTGGGTTAAATGCTTGCTTAATTGATTTGCTTTATGATATGTTTATAACTATTTTATTCAATATTGAATATTAAATTCTATTTTCTTAAAATGTTGTAATCAGAAATAGATACCACCCTAGAAGAGCGAATGATAAACTATTAATTAAGACTTTTCAATCAATGAAGTTGATACTTCAAAAGACAAATAAAATTGGTTGTATGACCAAATAAAATTGGTTATATGACCAAATAAAATTTTTTATTTATTTTTTTTTCTTAGTCAACTTCTTACCCAATCATTCATTGATGATTCAAAATGATCATCCAAAGAGAGCAAAGGCATTCCATTCAAACTTTGGATTATTTTAACAAAATGGAGGATCATGCATCAGAAGCTTTGATGTGGGAATATTCTTAGGATGTTCTAAATATATTATACTATTATGGTGCAGTATACTATGAACCAAATTAAAAATTCAGATAGAAAAGAGATACATTATTTCATTTCAATATATAATCATAAGAGATTCATATATTCAATAATCTTAGTGCCATTAAATTTGGATTTGATCATAGCATACTTATAGTTTAAAGAATGCAATATTTAATACTAAATAGAGCATACTTACATAAAATATACTAAACCAAGATGATATTGAGTTTTTCTTATATATATACACTTAAAAAAATTAATAATAATTAGAATAAATAATTAAAAATAGTTTTTTTTTTACGATTTGAATTTATTCATTATAGTTTTTTATAGTTTTTTATAAAACGTATAAATTATAAAATCAAATAATATTTTGATAATTTATTTTTTATATTCGTAAATGTTAACTTACTATTTTTTTTTATTTTTGCTAGTTATCCTAGTAAATGCTTAAAAAGTCAAAAGTTGGGATAAATGTAATGTTTACCAATGATAGAGGAGCATTTCGGATCGATAGCTTTCTTTGGTGCCAAGTGACTGTTCTTGGAGATTTGAGTTCGAGGAACTTCCTATTCCAATTCTTTTAGTTTATGTTGTAGAGGTAACGATCTGAACCCTTGAAATATTTGAGTTTGTGTCCAATATCCTTGAAATCATTTTGGATATACATATTATTTGGGAAGAAAATCCTCTGTTTTAGGCGGGATTTGTTGAACTTTATAGTCAGTTTATCACGGCTTAGGGTTTGCATCTTTCTCATCTTTGTGTTTGTGTTTAGTTTTATGGTTTCGCTTTTCTTTTTTCTATCCTTGGACCCGCTTCAATTGCGTTAGTATAAGTGGCAAAACATTTTCTCATTGGAAAGAAAGTGTGTTTGCTATCTTAATTCAGTGAGTTATTAGCGAGTATTTGATGCAAGATTTTTATGCCGCCCAGTGATTTTTTTTGTTTTAAGCTGTTTGTTGGCAATTTTTGATCCCTGCTTGCATTAAGAAACAAATTATGTTTTTTATTCTTGTGGCTAGTTTTATTTCAAATGAAATGATATTTAGGTAAAGAGCAGTGTTATGAGCTATAAGGCTGATTGTATTTTATAGTTTCAGTTTAGTATGTGATCAGCTTGATTATTTCCTGTCATAATTTGGATCTAGTATTGAATACCGGACTTGACGAAAGGCGGAAGATACTATTGATATCTGTTGAGTTTTGTACTGCCCGTGTAGTGATGGCAGTGCCAATATGGCTAAATAACTAGGAGCAGTGGTAGGCAAATTGATTTTACCAAACTGAAAGTATTGAACTTTATTACAATAACCTCCAAGTTACAGAAGAATTTGAGAGCTGTCAAAGATGCTAAGAATGATAAACTGATGGAAGAATCAGAAAGTCTTGAAAGTTCTTAGGTTTAGATTAAGGGCTTGAGATGCATAGATTTGAAACACTAAAGCCTATTGATTTTGAATAATGAGGGCTGTGCACACCACTCCCCAAAAATCTCTTTATATCTCACTAACACAACTTCAAGACCCAAAGCATTCATTGAAATTTTGATTTTTTCTTAAGAAGTTGAACCACTTTACGTGTCGATAGAATTTGAAGTTTTATGATGCAAGTATGTTAAAGTTCTGATTTTTTAGCTTCTTTCCGAACTTTTATTTCATCTTACATTTTCCGGTGATTTTCGACTCCTAGTTGGACTAACTTTCAGGCCAGCTCTTCGGACCCCTCAAGCACTTTTTTGTCAAGATGACATCTTAGTACTTCTGATATTAGGCAAACTAAATTAGTCATTGTATTTGTTTCTGATATTTTAGTATTATTTGTTTGTTATCATGCATTTGTTATTTTTAGTATCATGCATTTGTAAACCGAAAAGCTTGGGTCTATTTCTGTTCATCATATTTGGAGCTACTTTTTGACATCTTAGTATTCCTGACACCTTAGCACAAGCGTTTATTGCTCATGCATTTGTTTCTCATGCTTCTCATGCTTTCAGGATAGAAGAATGAGTTTTGATTAATTTTTTGATATTAGGCAAGCAATATTTCAACGGAGGACTACACATCAAGGTGTTAAAATTTTCATTATTTAAAAAATTTGTAAGATTTCAGCTTTAAAAAGGGTTTTGATAACAATCTAGAGAACTTCATGTGTCCTCCTCCAACTCATTAATTGATTCTCAATAGCATTTTAGCTTCAAATTTGAGAAATTTATTAAAATGGTCCCTTTACTTGCAAAATATTCAAAATAATAGTTAGTTCTTGTATATATATATATGTATATATATTTGTCTCTTAACTTTTGTTTAAGTGTTATTTTTGTTCTTGCCGTTAACTCTCCTTCCCCCTGTCGGTAAATTTGTGTTTTTTAGCTGGAATTGGCCGCTGGAATCAGTTGCTAGAATCAACTGATTCCAACAAACTTGGCCGCTTGATTCCGGTTGAAAAACTTAAATTTAAATGAAGGGGGATGGGGGAGTTAACGACAAGAACAAAAAAAACACAAACAAAAGTCGATTGAAAAAAATAATTATTTACAATAGTTAAAATGACTATTTTGAATATTTTGCAATAGTCAATGGGCTATTTTGATATTTTTCTCTCTAAAATTTTGTAATTTTGATTAAGCAATCTATAACTTTTGGTGATTATACCATTGAGTAAATAGAGCACTGCACTTGATGCGTCATCATTATTTGATTTTTCTCTTATTTTATTGTAATCTGTAGTTTTATACATTTGTGGAGATTTTTAAGATTGATATCTTAAGATCCATCATTGTGATTTTAAATCTTTCAGCACTTGTACAGTTGGTATGATAAAATTAAATGTATTCAAAATATAAATGTAAAAATTGATTTATGCAGGAGTTTGTTTATTGATTCCAAGATGAGAGCAGAAGCTAAATCATTCCTTTTTTTTGTTAATTTTAATTTTTAAACCGAGTGCTTTTGTTTTAATTTTGCTACATAGAAATTGATTTTCTTAAATTTCTTGCCTTCTGTGCTATTTAAATGCAACAGTTTATCTGCATCTGAAGATTTTCTTCTTTTGATTGAAGGATTGCATTCATTACTTAGGAACCTTTATTTTGAGATTTATTCAGATTTGTCAATTTGCATCCAATACCTTCTTTTTTTTGTTTTTATAAATCTATTTTATGCATAGTGAGAAATTATCCTTCTGTTGACAAATGATTGGATTCATTACTTCATCATTTGATTTGGTAAACTACTTTTTTTTCTTTATCTTTGCTTCTTCTATACAATCTTTCTATGTGGAGTAATGAACAAGTGCTTTAATTCGATTAGAGGATTGCATTTGTTTTTCATTATTTGACTAGGCTTGCTGTCTCAAAGTTTTCCACAATTTTTTTATCGTTTAATTTGGAAATATTTAAATGTGTTTTGTGTTTTCTTGCACATTTAAAAAGAGGAAGTTAGCTTATGATTATCTTAGCATTGCTTTGTTTAGCTTTAGCCTTATATACCTCACATTGATAATTAAAGTTGACCTAGGTATAATGATAAGATATAAATATTTGAATGTTTGATTTGAAAATAAAAAGGTAGACTGGATTGTTAAGAAGCTATATTCACAATCTTATATATGCTTGAAAAGAATGTGCAACATATTTGTTTGGTTGCATAGCTGTAAGTATTTTTAAAGTATAACTAGATGCCATATTTTCCATCTTAATCAATGGTTGTTTAAATGTAAGTATGTTTTGTTTCAATTTTATTAATTCTCTCTTTAAAATTTTAAATACGTATGTTTATAATCAAATTTAAATATTTTGTTTCATTTTTTTTCAAAGTTGCATTAGATTTTATTTCATTAATTGATCCTCCCTGCCTCCATGAAATCATTCAATTATTACATTTTCTGCTACTTAATTGCCTCATTCTATAAGAATATTTTTGTTAAGATGTTGGATGATATGTTTAAAATATTCATTTGAGGCCTTGAAGTTATTATATTCATATAGGTTTTTCTACATGACATGCAATTGATAATAGCAGTATTTTATTATAACAAAGTCAAAAAAGCGTTGAAAAAATGTACAAAGATTATTCTTGATTGATTGAAGTTTAACTGCAAGATTTATTTTTTCCTTTGTTATATGTAAATTTTCTTAAACATGGATTTATTATGTGAATATTAATGATAAATTTAATCACTGTTGTTATCAAACGTAATCATTAAATTGAATGAAGATATACTTTTTTTCCAACAATTTTCCACTGTTCATATTAATTTATCCAAGTTGGATTTTACTATAATTCTATATAGATCATTGAACATGTTTGTTTTGAAAAATGGATAGTTTATAGTACTATGCAAATAAATTGCACAAAAGTTGAGCAAACTGATACATCATTATCATAATTTAAAAAAAATGATAAAAGGATGAGCCAAGGACAATCTTTACCTCATTTCCTGGTCATGTCGAGGGATTAGTAGATATGATTGAGAAAAACATCCAACGCATTGACTGACCCTTATCTACTGCACGTTGCCAAACAAAAAATAAATATTGCTAAATAATAAAGGAATTATCATTATATTCTTTTACTGCAAGTTCACAATTAATGTTAATTATCTTCACCATAGCATTGCTAGAGTAACAAAAGAGAGAACTACAAATTCATGTCCCAACAAGGGGCACACCATGGTCAATACTGTACCACATAATTATCGGCATCATCACACTACTTATTGCTGTTTTTATTTGAATTCAAATAATGAACATGCGGTTGTGCGCATTGTTCTGTTTTCTCTCTCTCTTGTTAATGTGTGGAGACCAATTGGACAAAAGGAGGTGTCGACGGAGTTCCGGTGGGTTCCAGGGAGTTTCAGGGCAAAGCTACACCAACCAGCAGCAGCAATCCGGGCGCTCAACTGGGCCGGCGCCCAGGCAGAGGCTCAAACGTGAAAATAGGCGTCTTGTGGGCAATTGTGGACGGTTTTGGGCTATTGGGCTTGTTTTAAAGCTTGTTGGAAGTTCTAATTAGTGTATAAGGGTGCGAGTGCCTATTGAGATTAACAGAGAACCCGGAGCAGACTTAAGAGAGATTTTGAGAAGGTGTTGAAGAGAGAGAGGGCTTATGTGTGTTCTTAGGTGGAGTATGTCATCTTCTTATTTTTCCAAAGGCTTATGTCTTGTTTTGTACTCTATAATATTGTATTATTCATATAGTGGATTTCATGTGGTGATGTGGCTACGTGAATTTTCTCAAGTTTTGGGTTTTCCACCTAAATACTTGTGTTTGGATGTTTGTAGCTTGTGCATGTGAAATCTGTGCTCTTGTGTGAATTTTGAGTTTTGCTTTGGTAACAAAAACTCAAACCCACTGTATAATTATAATAATTGGTATCAGAGAGTGGTTTTAGGGTTTGTTAGATTGAGTAGGAGCAATTGCAGATGAAAAAAATGCAAGATTGAGAAGTCAGCGAAATAAATTTTGCATTCTGGAAGATGTAAATTGAGGATTTGTTGTAGCAGAAGAAGTTGTACTTGCCACTGGGAGGAGCTGAGAAGAATCCTGCAACTATGGCAAATGAAGAATGGGAAGTCTTTGACAGAACATCACCGGGATTGATTCACCTTTCTTTGTCCTCATCCATGGTGTTCAACATAGTGAATGAGAAAACAACAATGGATCTCGTGGTGGCCCTAACAAGGATGTATGAGAACCCTTCGACTTCCAAAATGATTTTTCTAATGAAGTGACTACTCAGCATGAAGTTGGTAGATGGCGGTTCAGTGATAGAACATTTGAACGAGTTCAATATTATGACAGGTTAGTTAAGCTCTGTAGACATGTTTACTATCGGATAGTTGGGATGGATTAATCATTGCGGTCAGCTACTCATGAAAAAATATAAGTTTGAAACTCGACGATATTGTGGGGCATGTGTTGAATCAAGAAATTTGGAAGAAGGCTTGCAGTGAAAAAGTTTAGCCCTAAATGCTGAAACCAAAAGAAAGGGAAAATCAAAACCATAAAAAGAATAGATTGTGCTAGAATTGTGATAAAAGAGGGCACTTGAAGAATGACTGTTTTGCCTTGTTGAAGTCAAGTGGCGAAAATCAAGATGAGAGTCATTCTGCAAATGTTACACCGGATGATGCCGAAGAGGCATTGATTTTATCTTTAGAGAGTATAGAATCCTGGGTTGTGGATTCTAGTGCATCATTTCATACAACTCTCAGGAAAGAGGTATTCAAAAATTACACTCTAGGTGATTTGTGAAAGGTTTGTTTGGAAAATGACAAGTCATGCAAGATTGTTGGAAAGGGTAATTTCAACATCAGGTTATCGAATGGAGCGATATTGTAACAGTCCAAACTCTTAAGCACTAAGGTATTGTTCGCTTTGGCCTGAAAGACCTCACCGTTTTATCTTCAGAAGATAACTTTTCAATAGGTCACCCACCCTACCTGGGAGTGCTCCCACATAAGCACACTTAACTTTGGAGTTCTTATCTCTCCTATTTTTTGAAACATCACATTCAATGAGAATGAGATGTACAATGACAAAAATGGAACTTCAAAATGATGTGCCAAATTACATTGAATTGGATGACAACTTAGAGGAAGATGAGTAGGCACAATCAGATGATCATAATGGTGGAGAACAGATAATTCCTCAGACACCTACTACTGAATTGGATCCACCAGAAAATCACATTCGACCTAGGAGTACTCTCCTTCATTATATTTGTGATGACCCATGTTAGGTTGGTAACAACCAATCTAACATTGGATGCATCTTTACGCAGGATCATATTGACAGTTAGGTAAAATAGCAGTTAAACACATCCAAAGCCATTCAAGTATAAGAAACAACAGTTATTCAATTTAAAGTAAAATAATATCCAGAATTTATTACATAGCTTTCATTATACAAAAATAATTATTCCTTGAAGGGGCAGTTAGAATCTGTTAAATTGTTGCGCCATGTCTTTATACTATATTAGCTTCCTCCAGCTGTATCTGATCTGGCATTATAAAAATAATGCCTTAGTGCACATTCTAAATACAAATGATATTAAAATATACTTAAAGCAAAGCGGAAGGCAAAAATGATAATAATTGCAGAAAAAGTATAGTTTATTACAAATAAAATATGATCATGTCTCTTGCAACATAAATGTCCTTTTCACATGCCAAATTTTCAAATGGAAAAGCAATAATAGCGTAAAAATTCATGTTTATGTTTATGTTTATGTTTTTGTCTATGATATCATGAAGTAATAATAACAGTTCTGATGAGCAAAGTTAGAACCATGAAGCTGGGTTCATATATGCATTTAAGCATAAACCTTCACCTGGACCCCCTTAAGGGCCTCAGATGGCAATAAACATGCATTTAAGCATAACCTTCACTTGTGCCTCCCTCAAAGGCTCCAGAGAGCACCCTTATAGCTCCCGGGGACTAGCCCCTTCCCTAACCTATTCATGCTCCATTTCGGAACCCTTCTTGCGACATTCACAAGATACATAAACATCATTCAATTTTCTTACATCATTAGTAGTAAGAATAATATATTAAATAACAATACAAAGTAGGCTCAAAGCGATGCATAAGCAGCAAATGATAGTAAAAAGTATAAAAATAATATAGAGTGTACCTTTTGTTTTTGACTAACAAGACAATTCACTCACAACCTTAATGTATCTGCTAAAGTTATAAATTTGGAACTCTATTATACTTTGAAAGTGATGTTCTCAACGAATCCTATTTGCTCGATATACTACTTATTTTTTCATTTTCATATCCTTCCCAAACCTTGACTTAAATCTCATAATTTAGAAGGTACGTTACCATAATTTCTCTTAAGAGTTCTAAAGTTGTGACTTAGAGAGTTTAAAACATTACTAATATTATGTCGCAGTATTTCAATATCATAATTAATTATTCTTTATTTCTAGTAATACAAATCACATTTAACTCATCCAAATTTTATTATGATACTCTTAAGACAGTAGCAAATGAATATTTTCCAAACATAGAGTATTATAAGTAATGAGTTTCATGAATACGTTTTTTATTAAAGTCTGGTTTAAAATCTTAAGATAATATTTCAATTGATCAAAATATAATTTGTTTTACTAAAATTTAGTTTATTAGTGAATTCTAGAAAATTCAGAATTAATCAAATAAAAAAATGCTCAATTTCATTATACCAAATGCTAATCCTAAATCGTAACTATTATATATATACATATATAATATATATATACATATATATATATTTATATATATATATACGTTTATATATATATTTATATATATATATATATTTCTATATATACATATATACTTTTCCCTTTTTAAGAGACTCGGCAGAGGAGCTCTTACCTTAAGATCGAGCGGACGAGTTGAGCGACACGCAGAGGGGAAATCGGCGCTAGAAGAGGTCGAGCGGAAGGAATCGAGCGCAAGGGGGTCGATGCGCAGAGTCGAGCGATGTCGGTGTAGAGGCAGAGGTCGTGCGCTACGAGCTCCTGACGTCGTCTCTCGGCGCACGAGCGGAAGGAGGATCGAGTGGCTCTGACTGCTGGATGTCGGCTCAGGTACTACGGAAGAGAGGGAGGGGTAGATAGAAGCTTGTTGTGAGGGATCGTTGGTTCTGTGGAGACTTAATAGGCGCGCGCACGTAACGCACGTCCGTTCCTTGCGGCGTGAGCTACGGACTGGGCTTGTGCATCCTTCCAAAACCGTCGGCTCCTTTATGCGTTACTCGCAGGCAGTGAGGTAATGTTCCGTTAACCTTTCTATCTAAAACCTTCGGTCGGCTTTATTTCTTAAAATGTTCATTTGCCTTAATTGATCCCGGGCTTAATGAGGTAAGTAATGCTTAACTAAATTGAGTATGGGTTAATGATAAAATATTAATTTCTATACCAACTTTAATTGAGTTTGGAAAACTTCCTTAAACCAATTATTTGTAACTGAAAGATTATTTTAGCGGGAGATTTAACGGGAAACTAAAATTTGTGGGAGGATTTAACGAATCGGGAATTCAATGCTTACTTTATAAATGACCTAGGGTCATTACAATATTATATATTGCTAATAGATTGTGGTGAACCAGAATGTCATGAGGAAGCGCTTCAAGTTGATGACTCAATCAAGTGGGAGTTCGCCATGGATGAAGAGATGAAGTCGCTCATGTCAAATGAGACATGGGAGTTGGCAAAACTTTCAAAAGTTAAGAAGGCTCTTCAGAACAAATAGGTTTATAAGTTGAAGGAAGAACCAGATCGTAACAAACGCTACAAAGCAAGACTCGTGGTCAAAGGCTTCCATCAGAAGCATGGCTTGAATTACAGTGAGATCTTTGCTTCAGTGGTAAAGAGGACTACCATTAGAGTAGTGCTAAACATCGTTGCAATGGAAAATCTGCATCTTGAGCAAATGGATGTGAAGATTGCATTTCTTCACGGTGACCTGGAGCAAGAGCTGTACATGATGCAACAATAGGGTTATGAGATTCGAGGAAAGAGTGAGCTAGTTTGCAAGCTCAAGAAAAGCCTATACGGCTCGAAGCAAGCGTCAGGGCAATGGTACAAATGATTTGACAGCTTTATATCGAATACAGGGTACAACAAATGCCAAGCGGATCACTGTTATTATATAAAGCTATTTGATACCTCTTATATTATTCTACTACTATATGTAGATGATATGCTAATTGCAAGATCTGATATGGAGTAAATCAGAATATTGAAGAAATAATTGTCAAAGGATTTGATATGAAAGATTTGGGGTTGATAAAATAGATACTTGGGATGAGAATTAAAAGGGACAGAAGTGCATGGACATTGAAGCTATCTCAAGAAAAATGTATTGATAAGGTGCTAAGTAAATTCAACATGAATGAGGCAAAACAAGTTTGCACCCTCATTGCAAGTCACTTCAATCTGTCAAAGGATCAAATGCCAAAGACTGAAGCGGAGAAGAAATAAATGGAAAGAGTTCCTTATGCTTCAGCGGTCAGAAGCTTGATGCATGTCATGATCTGCACGTGACTGTATATAGTTCATTCAGTGGAAGTGGACAGCAGATTCATGAGTAACTCGGGGAAGTGTCATTGGGAGGCAGTCAAGTGCATTCTCAGATATTTGAGAGGAACAATGGACAAAACACTTTTCTTTGGTAAGTTCAAGATAGAGCTGCAAGGATATGTAGACTCAGATTTAGCTAGAGACATTGACAGCAGAAGGAGCACAACCAGATATGTGTTTACCTTGGGAAACATTGCAGTGAGTTCTCCATGCTACAAAGGATAGTTTCCTCATCCACAACTAAGACAGAGTATGTCACCATCACTAAGACGAGCAAGGAGATGATCTGGTAGAAGAACTTCATGGCTAGTTGGGCAAGGAGAAAAGGGTTGGAAAATTGCATAGTGATAGTATGAGTGTCATCCACCTAACTGAGAACGACACATTTCATGCCAAGACAAAGCATATTCAGCTATGGAACTACTTCATTTGATCTTTGTTAGAAGATGACCAGCTGGTGTTAGAGAAGATTCACACATCAAAGAACCCAACTGACATGCTCATGAAATTAGTGACAGCGGAGAAACTGAAGCTTGTTCAGCTTCAGTTGGTCTCGAAGGATAAAGAGACGGCGGGGTGAGCCACACCACATCCTTTGCAAGGAGGAAGACAAATTGAAGAAAATCCAAGTTTGAAGATAGATTGATCACAATTGATCTCCAAGTGGGAGATTGTTATGGTGCAGAGACCAATTGGATCATCAAAGGAGCCAACAGCAGGTCTGGCGCTCAGGTGCTGTAACGACCCAAAGTCGTTATTTTGCAAATTAGGTCAGAATCCTGGCTTAGGAATCAGGATCCCGGGGAATTTCAATTTAGGGCAAACAAAACTACCAATAGATAGAAATAGTATTTAGATCAAAGTGCCATAATTCGGGAAAAATCCGATTAACGGAAGCTCCCGTTTTGTTTTTTTTGAAATCTTTAAATTCTAAAATCAAAACATTGAAATGCATGTCCGAATTCATCATTTTCGGTGTCGACGTGTTAAGTATATTATTTAAAGGCTGCTCGAGAAGTTTCATCAAATTCTGAGCGCCGGATTTATCGTGGCTAATTTCTGAAGTTTTTAAACTTCAGAAATTAATTAAAAATAAAATATTTGTGCGAATCAAAAATTTTCGGCGCGAGGGTGTTTGTCATGTCGTAACACACCTCGGTACCAAGTTTCGTTGTATTTGTACCCCGAACGGCGGAAAAATGCGAATAATTTAACTCTAAGTATTATTTAAGTATTTTTATTTTTATTTATTCCAAAACCCTAATCCCCCTTCCCCCTCCTCCCTACTTAAGCCCTCCCCCTTCCTTCCATATCCCCCCACAGCCCCCTCTCCCTCCAAACAGCCAGCAGCAGCTTCCGGCAGACCGCCTCCCTCCTTCCAGCAGCCGGTCCAGCTCTTCCAGCAGCCAGCCAGCCCCTCCGGCAGCCCGACAGCCCCTTCCAGCCGCTTCCGGCAGCCCCCGGCAGTCCCCTTCAGCCAGCCAGCTCCCTCTCCGGCAGTCTCCGGCAGCCCCCAGCAGCCAGCTATCAAGCCGCCAAGACACTCAGTAGCCGCTGCCAGCCAGCCTCTTACCGTTGCCACCTCGGCCAGCCATCCGGCTACCCTGTTCCAACCCTCCCTTGTTTTTCGGCAATCCTAAAAGCTAAGGTATGAGAGGTTGGAAATGGAGGGTATTGAAGAAAACACTTTCTTGCTAATCTTATATACATTACTATAATTTTATATTTAGTCATTCGCATTTTGATCATTCTCATTAATTAATAATGAGGACAATTCATAATGCTATAAAATGACTACTATTTTCATTCCTATCAATTTAGTAATATTATTATAAGGTACGGACTTAAATCTTAATATGAATGGAAGAATGTAAAAATCATGAAATATCACCTCACTTTAAAAAAAGAGAGACTAATTTAAAGGAATATCGGGGACTTAAATGCAGATTGAGCGAACTGTCACTCATTCGAGCTGTTGAACTTCTGATCCTAAAGGATAAAAAAATACCCAGTACATGACATGTATTACATTTTGTACTTTTACTGCTGCTTAGATTCGCATATTTTGCTTTGAGCCAGATTCATTTGAAGCTTGGTTGGTTGTTAGAAACCAACATCCTTTTTCATTCGGGAATTACTGAAAAATGACATCAGTAACATTAATACTTGGTTGGTTGTTAGAAACCAACAGTTCTTTTCATTCGGGGTTATTGCTAGAAAAATGACATCAGCAACATTCGGGGTTGTTACTGGAAAATGACATCGGTAACATTCGGGGTAGATTACTGGAAAATGACATCAGTAATCTTTATTTGATAAATAATATTTGTTGCAGGAATTATTTATTTCGCGCTATTACCTTATTTTCTCCTGCACTTTATTTCCGTCTTACTTCAGCTAATCGCATCATTTAAAAATGTAAATGTTATTATGTACTGCTGTACTTAGAGTATTCTCTAATTATTGGGAATTCCAATCCCGGCATTGTTTGTTGTACAATACCAGGTCAGGTACTTCTGGAAGAGCTTAAGCAAGAACCCTAATGCTTAAAATTTTCAATCTGCAAATGGATCTGCGACGGCGCTGTTTTTGCTTATTTATCTTTTATCTTTTTTTTATTTTTACTTTTGTACGAGGAACGCTGAAAAGACATTATAATGTGAACATTGAAATAAATGAATAATATCCTTTAGCTTTTTTATGTGTATGCTCTTTTCCTCTCAAGTTACTCAATATGATCTTGCGGTGAGAAGTCACCCGATGTCGGAATGGTTTCCGTTGAACCGGCGTTGGGGCCCTCACAGGTGCGCTCAAGTGCCCTTGAAGTAGAATCGTAGGCGCTCAGGCGCTCGCGAATTTATTTTCCTTAGCGTGACGTGTCAAGGCTATTTAAGGCACTTTGAGGGCTTGATTTGGGGTCTCCTATATATATTCTAACAAGAGGGTTAGGGTAATGTGTTCCAAAAATTTTGTGAGAGTTTTGGAGGCTTGAACTTTAGAGTGAGAACAAGAAGAAATTTGTGAGAGAATAAGAAGAAGAAAGCTTAGGGTGGTGAGTCTCTTTTTCCTCAAGGAAATTGATAAGTTTATTGTAAGTCTCTAATCTTTCTTTTATAGTAAGATTTTTCGAGTGGTAGTGTGGCTTTGTAGTTTTTTTCTCATTCTTGAGTTTTTCATGTGTATTTTTGTGTATTTATGCTTGCATGTTTGTGTTTGCTTGTGATGTGATTGTTCTTTAAGTTTTGTGTTGGCATATTTTCGTATTTACTTCAGTAATTCTCAACGGTCAAATCCCGATTATAAGGTTTTCTTCAGTGTAGAAGATTTCCCGGTTTTAAGTTACAATACCCAACACTAACATCTTTCTCAAGCATGTGCTTGAAATACACTGTTTTATATTCAGCATTGTTTTTGTTATTGTTTTAAAATATCGTTAATGAGTTTTTTTTGTTTTGGCTGTTAGTTTTTTTTTTATTCACATATATTTCAACTTTACTTTTTTGGCTAAAATTCATCTAGTACAAAATCCATTTTAGGCTTAGGGCTTTTATCATCATAATGTGAATGCACTGCTTAATCTGATGAAGTATGACGACTTTCAATAGATTATTCATTCAAAATGACCTTTTGACGGATTATGTGTGCTTATCTCTCTCTCTCTCTCTATATATATATATATTGAAAATATGAAAGTGGAAGTCAACATTTGATGAAGATCAGATGTAAATATTTTTAAACAAAGAAACATCGTGTTTTCTTCTGTCTTACCACCTTTTATTTTGTGAACTCAGCTTTCCAAGCATCAATCGACTATGTCGTCATTATTGGCTGGCACATAATGAAAAATTGTTCCACTTTTTTTCATGGTTTGGCCGTCTTGCATTTCACGGAAATAGCTTCCCGACTTGGTATTATTTGATCAATCTTTCTATAAAAGTTGGAATGGGCTTGCATGTCATGAAAACGTAGCTTCTCTTGTTTACATGGTTCTGTAAAGCATTCTTTAAGTGGTGGAGTGGTTTCTTCTGAATGTTAAAATTGGTATCTATCTTTGAGCCCTCAATCTTTTTATATAAATCTTTTCATCTCTTCTAGTTTCTAGTTGCTCAAGGCCCTTATTATTATGATAAAAAGGCTAAAGGTACCTCACTTATAGCTCCCAAAAGGTAAGAGGTAACGGTAAAAAGAGAAAGGAAGAACAGTAAGAGTAAAAAACAGAATTTTCTTAATGGACCCACACAAATGCCGAATTTCAAGCAATGCTGAATTGTCATCGCTACATTTTTTAGACTAAAGCTTTTGGGGCTGTATATCACAACTCTTCTTATTTAAAGCACAAATGTTTACAATACTAGGTATCATAAAATGAAAAATGAAATGGCCCAATATGGAATGAACCAAAAAGACACTGCATGGATTGAAGAAGAAACTGTATAAGATTATCTTGAAAGCCCATAATTTTTCTTCTTATTTGTCTATCGTTGGTATCTTGAAATGTAAATAACAAAAAAATTGACCAATGTAATGATGCTATACCCAACACTATTATTTCTCCTTTAAAAAAAAATATTGTTAACCTATTATTCTCAAAACAGTCATTAATTTTTTTTCTTAAATAAACCAAATAGCTGCAATAAAGATTTTTTTCCAAGCTTTTTATGCTGCCGGTGTTAGTTTAATATAAAAATGTTTACCCTGAATATTTCTAGTGATTTGAAAGTGAAAAAGAGGTCAAACTCGTTTTCAGGATATGCCTTGCATCTTCTATATGCTGTAGAAGAGTGAACGATCAATATGGGGAGATTTGTTTCTATAAGAATTTTCCTTGGATAAGTGAATAAATACAGTATTCTTACTTGAAGTGGAAGAAAAGTTTCTAAATCGAGTTTATACTACGAGCCAAACTGATCATTTTTAAGAAAATGTCAGAAAACTCAATGGAAAATTCATTCCAATTTTTGTTGTAATCAGTTTATCTCTGATAGAAAAATATATTCTATATCAAATGTTCAATTGCTCCTACTCACGTTTTTCATGTGAGGAACTTTTCCAAATATTATCCTGTTCTCTTTATATCTGCTGCCGCTTAGTGTTTATATCAGAATATGGGAATGTTTATGGTATATCATTTTTTCTGATTTTCTTAAAAATTTCATGCATATGGTCTGACTATGGTCTCTGAAAGTATTCTGTAGAGATTTTGCTGAAGGTAACAAGAGTTATATTTGTTGCATGACTTCAAGTTCTTGAAAGCCAGTTATGTAGTTGAGCTCTAGTAGATGGCAAGCGAGATTCTATCAAATGACATAGATCAACTTGGAGTTGTTGAATTTAATTGCCTTGCCATTGATTTATTTTTCTTAACTTCAAAATAATAGACATTTTTCTAGATCATTTTAAAACTATGCAGTTTAATTTGGGTAATTTCACTGTGTCAATTTTTATCAAGTTTTGATGAAATTTGTCATAAACGAACCACATTTTATCTTTTCTCTTATCTTTTCTCTTATTTTGAGAATGTTTCCTGGCTTTCAATCATGAAATGTTCTGTTATTCTTTTCTTAGAAGACTAATTTTATTGGAACCCCTGTATCACTGTTATCTTAATCTCTGTTTGTTGTTTCGTTCATTTCTGTAAGCCAAATAGTAAGAAAATGGAAGAAGAGGGGAGAGCGACAAATGAAACAACTGGCCGGGGAACTGATTGGGAGGTTGTTTCTCTGACTGCATCTGCTTACGCTGCAGCTCCCGGCCCTCAAGGATTTGATCCCAGTGTGAAGCACCAGAAAGAATGCTCTGAGGCATTGTTCATGTCCAAGCACTTTGCTGTCCCACCACATTATGAGCCCAAAAATCTCCCAACAGAAACTTACTGTAACATTCAGTATGAAAGTATTGCTGAACCTCAGAAGTGTTCCAATGACAATAGTAAGATGTCATTACAGTATGAGTTTGATTACAGTATGAATAATTTGGGAGCTGGAAAGCAGGAGAGAGATTTGAAAATGGTGGAAGAAGTGCATGCGATTATTGTCTCTCCCAACTATATCTCCTTTGATGATAAAAGTTCTATTCATGGCGATATCTCGAGTATTTCTGAGGCCAGCAGCCCATCTAACATGGGTAAATTTGATTGCAAACCAGCTGAAGAAGATAACAGTGATAGCTTTGATGGTTCTCCAGATTCATGGTGGAAAAAGAGAGCAATCTCTGTATACAATCATACCAAGGGAACAAATACGTTCTGGTCCATCTTTGTTGTTGTAGCAGTAACAGGACTTGTTATTCTGGGTCAGAGGTGGCGGAGAGATAAATCACAATTGCAGCAATTTAAATGGAGGTTTGCTGGTTCTGATGAGGTTTGTCTGATTTCTTAACCACATTTTGCTTATCTTATGTTCTGTTTTTCTTATAAATTTATAAGCCTGTTAGGATAGGTTCTATATTCTTGTTCTCTGATAGTTTTGTTTGTCCCTTCTAAAAGTAGGAGGAAGGTATCTTTGTGTGCATTCAAATTTTCCCATTATTCCACTGAACATCACTTTTTTTTGGTTAATACATCTATTTTAGAATGATATGTCAAAGTAATCTTCACTTTAGTTATGATACCCCCATTCTTTCAGTTAATGTTCATGATTTAGCTTGCATTTTTTGTTTCATTTTAAATTGGCAGTTTGTCGACAATTTATTTATTTGCTTATAATAACTTGGATATTTACTTGTGTATATATATATATATAGACACACACAAGATTATACATCTATATATATTAGAGCTTTGCTGCACTTTCCCTAAATTTTTATTAAATCAGTTGATGAGGTGGCAAATCCTAGATGTAATTAGGGGGTTTATGTCATGTACTTTGGAAATGAGCCAATATCTTCTCTCTTTTTTCATTTTTTTTAATCATCAAATATATTAATGAAATATTTGAGAGAAAATTGTTGTATATTAGTGTTTGTGTCTAGAATAACTGGTAGATGAGATGCCCTGCTTTCTCATAGAAAGCGGGTGCTCATTTCACTCTGCCATGCACACCCAAGTGGGGAAGGGCGTTAGGCTGGAGTAAAATTATATATATACAAGACTGAACCGCCCATTTTTGCTGGATGAATTTAAGTGCAAACAAAAAATAAAAAAAACGCTGCTGCCGTACTACACCAACCTTTCCCGCTTGCAGCATGCCCATTTACCTGCTATGCGCTACCTATCCCTACCCTGTTTTCTTAGTTTAATATGCAGATTATAAAAGCTTGTAAGTTATTATTATTGTAAGCGTATTTTTATAAGTTTTATTTTATATTTCAATGGCCACTGCACAAATAGCTCATTTGCGCATTGCCTGAATCGATTCTCATTTAATTTTTGTACTAATCAGTTCTGGTATAACAATTTTTTTTAAATTCAGTTTCATTTTTATTAAACTTTAAATACTAAAATATAAGAAAATTCTATTCATTCACCAAGAGTATAGCACTTGGCTTCATGGAGATCCGCTCGCCGTAAGCCCTATTCATTACACTTTCTTCCTTTTGGTACCTTATCATCTCTCAGTGCCTACCACTCTTCCTCCACACAATTTGATTTTTTTTCACAAGAAAAAATGGTAAAAATTTTATTTGCCAATAGGATTATTGCACCATTCAGCTACTGTGGTGAAAAGCCTTGAGGCATTAAAAAATATTTTTTAGGTGTTTAATATATAGATTTTGTAGTGAAATAAAAATTTTAAATTATTTATCTTTATTTTTTCAATGGGAAAAAGTTCTTATATTTTTTGTTCTTTATTATAATAATATCAAAAATATTTTTCAAATGGGGCTTATACTTGTATGTACAACAAAAACAACAACGACAGTACCAATCCTTATTGCCACTAGGTGAGGTCAGCTGCATGAAACCTTTGTTTATGTTGTGCACGATTAAGGCTATGCTTATACGTGTTTTATCAAAATTATTTTTTTTTCAAAGGGAAAAAACATTCTTTATTATAAAATTTCAAGCATTCCTTCTTTTTTAAAGGAATCTATGTGTATATTTGTGTTAATTTTTTATATTTGTTTTTCATTTAAATCATTTTTTTGTATAATATTTATAATCTAAAAATATCAAAAATTTATGTGGCCTCCATTTAAATGGAGTCTTCTTATTAATTGGAGAGGAAAGTTTGTTTTCAATACAAGAAGATAGAACTCCGTGCAATTATGCAGGATCATATTTTTTATATCACCCCGGTGCAGCTGTGGTGCACCGCCACACCCTCACACATCCTGGACACTCCACCCTTGCTGATGGTATTTAAAACCGTTGCTTTATATAGTAAACAAAATGATATAAATCTTCAATTAATGAAACTCCAATATGTTGAATGTAGCAAAAGTTAAGTATTAGCAGCATTATTTAGAAAAATCAAGTTTTGTTGGCAAACAATAAAGATCTTAACGGTAATTTAGATTTTATTCAATGATGAATTCACAATGGCATAATGGCACATGATTTTATAGCTTTTGCTACATAATGATGAATTCAAATAACCCACCCAAACCATCATCACCCATTAGTTTAGAAATTCACAAAAGAGTTTGTTTTATCCGTATGACAAAGCATATCATAATTTTAAGAAATTCTTTGAATTCTGGGATATGGAGTTTAAAGATTCGTGTGCATTTGGCACGCACCCATCCACAATCCATATATATTTGTGAAATAGCAAATATTGGGTATTAGGAACTGATGAATAAAAAACAATATAAAAAGGTCAAAATTTGATTAAAAGCACTATTTGTGACCTTGGAGCCGGGCATTATTTAGGGAGCGAAGCTTGGGAAAAGCAATTTAGAGCATCATCTTATATAGATTCTGAATAATAAATAGCATTAAGTCATCTCTTTTATCTTGCAAAATGTTTAATAATGAACTTTTATACTTAAAATTAAGTGAAAGCTCCTTCACCCCCATGTATTTTCAACTCTCATTGTTAGTGTAGTAATATTCTATATACAATTTTTGCAAGTATTTTAATCCTAACATACTTTTTTCTTTAAGGAAGCAAAGGTTAGAAAAATATTTGGATTAAAAAGAACAAAAACAGGATCTTATATAGTCCGTATATGCTATAGGTCAATTTTAAGTACTTATCAGTAATTTTAAGATTTTATATTGAAAATTAGTTCTGATTCTTTGGCTTAATTTTTGCTTGGGGTGCCAGAAAAAGGGATAATTGATAGCGAAATCACACTGACTCAATTTTTGTATAGTGCATAAGCATGCTTAGCGTTGTTACTGAAAACATTTATAAAGGACTTTCACATGATTAAATTTGCATCTCTTAACATTAATTATGATGTTGTTGCTGAACACGTTCTCATTGCAAATCTCATGAGATGATTGAGCTGCAAGTTTCATTGCATTCTACAATGTCAGAGTTAGATGCCTTGCAGAATTTAAGAGTTTGGCATCCTTAACAGACCCAAATTCTTTCAAGCTTCAATGTTATAAAATATAGCGGCATTTCTTCTATCGGTCCAATGCTTACTCACGGTCTAGAAGTTGGAGCCCAATAAGGAGAGGAAGTAGTGTACAAATGGAGGAAAATAGTTGAAGAAAAAAATATAATCTTTGATAAAAAGAAGTCTATTATCCATTATTTTTTATATATTATAATTTATATAGAAAATAAAAGATGTCAAAATTAGGAAATAAAATCTGAAGAAATAATTGAAGCCTGGGATGTTTTTTAGCACTTGATCAATTAGATGATGAAATGAATCCGTTCCTTTGACCAAAAGAAGGCAAACTTCCCTTTCTGTACAAAGTATAAATTGTGTAAAAAAGGAAAGCATTGGATGTAAATCAACACAAATATGGCAAATGCTTGAAGATCTTGGAGTTCAAATCTCGCCGACCACATTTGTCTTCTTGGGCTCAACTTCTTCCAAAAAATTATCCACAAATGTGATGTTATTAACTTATGTGAGACCACAGCAAGAGTGCATATATTGGTGAAACTCAAGCATAATTGCAGATTCTAATGATTCACAGGTTCAATTAGTAAAAAAAAAACAGATTGAGAAAAAAGTCTCTTTAGAGAGATTCACGTCTCTTCATGCTGCTTAAATTCTGTATAATATTAATTTTTTTGGTGAAGTTTAATGCGGATGATTTTAATTTATTTTTGATATTTCATTGAAAACTATACGTAATATTCTTTAACATCACCAGCATATTGTAGAATAAAAAAATGTTTGGTTGGTTGAAAAATGGCAAAATAAATACAAAGAATTTAGTTTTAAGATTTTATTTATGTAGCACTTAAATTATGTAATATATATATTTCAGCACTCAGTCTTTCATCATATTTATAAAAAAGCAATGCATCTCCCAATTTCCTAAAATATATCGCCTCACATATCTACTTGTAATTATTATTTTGTAAATATCAAAGATTATGATGTTACACATGTAAAAAATTCCTTAATCTTTGTGTGCTTGGTTGTGTGCGAAGTGTTATTTCAATCACTCAAAACCCTCTTAAGATTAAGATGACATGTTTTCCAAATATTTCTCAAAATCGGTTGAGAGAAAGTGTTGATTGATTATATATTTGTAATAGTTTTCATTTTCTTACCTTTGAATGGCTATAAAACATTATAATTTTTTTTTTTCATATTTTGTATTATGGCAGAGAATAAACAGCATGGCTGGACCTGTTAGCCGGCTTAAGCTTCTCCTAGGCGGTAACCGCCTAGACGGATTGGTGCGTGATGGACTACGCTCAACCTTCTAATATTGATTGACTATTACGATTACGATTATGATGATGATGATGATGATGAAAAAGGCAAGAAATCTGCTGCAGAATTGTGTAATTAATAGTGTTTGCCATGTTACTTTTTCTTGAATTGCTGCGTATGTTTATAGTTAAATGCGGTGATACTTTTTCTTACTTCCTTGTGTATGTTCATCCATGTATGTATGCTAAACAGATGCTTTATATATTATAATATGATGTGAATAGACGTGCATATGTTTTATTACATGAGAGGGTTCCATATTTGAAATTTTTAGTATTGTACGAGAGTGGTTGTTTTGATTACATTCGCCGGCGCATGCGGAGAACTACACCTACCACCATTGGTGTAGCTATAAATCTAATATGTGAGGGATACACAATTTATAAGAGAATTTCTTTTGCTGGTCCAAAGGGCAGCTCAAGTGAAAGTCAAGACTTGTAACTAGATTAATCACATCCTAAATTGATTTGAGAGAATTTGTGCTAAACTTATTAAATGATTACACATCGTTCCCAAACAAGCAAAGTAGCTATCAAAGCAATTCTTAATCATCTTCTAGCATCTACAGAACTTATCATCACAAAAATTGAAGGCTATTCTTCTTGTTGCCTTTGCAGCTGATAAGCAGTCCTTCATTTGAGTTTCAACTGGGGCCCAAACCCAAGAATCAGTATTTGTGCAAGTCTAATGTTTAGTTTCATCGTGCTCCTTTTCTTTAGGAGGAGCAGAATAACTCATTAGTAATTTTATCCTCGAATGAAATCAAAGGATATGTAGTAGGTGTCGATTGAAGATGAGATTGGGGCGGATCAACTAAGGGAACCTTATGAAACTCTTTATTCCCAACAACCACATTGGATTCAGATGGTCCTCGAAGAGGGAGGAGAGTGGGATGTAACTTATAAACATGAGTCCATTGCATGGCTAATGATTTGCACCGGGAGCAATACTTCAATAATGCATATGTTGTTACTAATTTACTGTAACAAAAAAGTTGTTAATATTTTGGATAAATTTTATTTAGATATATTTGATAAATATGCATTTGAAATGTTTCTCAAATATGTGGCAAATTGTTAAAATCAAAATGCTATAATTTGAAATATATATTTTAGCTATATTTCCCAAAATATAATAGGAATTTTTTATTTATTATATATTTAGTAAATTATTAAAGTTTTTATTTTTATAAATAATATAAATTAAAATATTTGTCAAAACCAAATTATTTATTTATTTATATTTTTTATATTTATTTTATAATGTTGGTAATTTTTCTTAACTTGAGTTTATTTGGCTAAGAATATTTTTTTATTATAACTTTGGAGTTAATTAAAAATCCTGATTATTTGAATTAATAAATTGTAGGTAAAATTTTATATGTGGTATTTGGATTTGGACTTGTGAACTTATCAATGTCCGCATTATTTAAGGCTTCAAAATGAGTAATAGCCGTAGATAACGATTACGACGTGTCATCAAATTTCAGTCGAAATAATATAGAGCTGTTATACTACGCATGCAAATGTGATAGGTTAACAAGCCCAAAACATGTGATGAACAGTATCATCATCCCCGAGTGTTTCACCTATGATGAAATAAATGGATTTTGCAGAAACTTGAAATCCCAATTAAACTATTTACCTCCAATAACTCTCTTGAAACCTTAATTAAGCTTTAATAATGCTTAATTTGACTCAATTAAACTTAAATTAGATTGTCCTATCAATTCAAAATTCCCACGTGTTACATCATTAGCGATTAAACTCTTAATTTCTAAATGTTTTTACAATGCTAGGAGTTATTCTAGATATTTAAATCTCTATTTGATGATGCTTTTCTTTACAAAGGTCTAAACCTAAGAAATTTTAATTTCTAAGCAAGTCATTGCTGCAATAGTTCCATTCTAGAGTTTGTCAATCTCACTTGAGCTTTTTCTAAACTCTAGGAAGTCTTCTATATTCTTTCACCACGCAATTGAGAGTGATTTGAAAATACGTCATTTTCCCACTTAAAGCTCTTGGGCATTGCTGGATTTGGATTTGGAGGCACCTATAGTGGAATTTTTTTAGATTGGTTCAGTGGATCCTTATGAATTAAGGAAGCTAATGCTGATCTATTGGGGGTTAGTGTTAACCCACTTCTTTCATTATAAGCATGCCTAAATTCTCCTCTCCACTTAAGATAACTCCTACTTCTGTTCTCTCCATGTTGCTTATTAGATGAGTTTGGGATTAATTAACATTAGTTATAGAGCTTAATATACTTAATAATGAGGTGAACATTAAGCTTATGAATGGTATGCTCATAAGCTAATTTGAGAGTAATTAAATTCATTAATATAATTCTTATTAATGTTAATACTTACATCTAATTCTATCAATCAATTTAGTTAATCTCGGTAGAATAATGAAATTAAATAATGAAATTAAATTGATGTTGTGCAGTAGATTTAGAATTTAGCTCATTTAGTCATGTAATGTTATTTTTCCAAATATTGTGACTAATTAAACTCTAATAAATAAAAATCCAACTTTACTTAGTGTTACCTTTGTTTTACTTAAACTAGTTTTCCATGATTAAGAGTTTGAATGAATGATCCTTAGTACAACCTTTGATGTGGCAAATCTTAAATCTTAGTTTTTTTCATTTTCTTGTTAGCTTGCTAAAATGCTTAATTAAAGAAAATGAAAGCTCAATTCTTAATTACTGAGGTGCCTAATTAATAATTAATAGAGTTTTTATAATCCTTAGTTAACCCTTATTAAAGAAAATATTATCATACGAATGATAATTCCCTCAATTTTTACTGCCTAGTCAGAATTGGCAAAGCCATATACTAGTATAAAACTTTAAGATTTTACTCATTTAAACCTGCAATTATAACTATATCCTAAAATGTGATTAATCAGAACCCTAATCAACTCTTAATCACCACCTCAATATTGATATTAATTATATGCTTGTTTTAACACTTGTAACCATGAGTTGTATTGCCTGAACTTTTTATGAATGGCTATTTATTAGATGATGGTATTGAATTGCTTAGCTCTATGATTAATATGATCCCTACTTAAAATTTTCCTCAAAACTAAAAATAATAAAAATTAATTACTTATAGTTACTAGTTTATTATTAATTGCTAATAATTATTAAGTAACAATTAACAAATAATAATTACTTATAAATATTCTCATAAATAATTACTAATTAATGTTTACTTCGTTATTACTATAATATAACAATTTAGAGTTCCTAGTTAATCATTATTAAACTTAATAAATTAAGAATAACACATAATATAAATTAATAATTTATTACTATTTTATTAATTATTAATTAGCTAATAATTAAAAATTAAAATTACTAATTGATTACAATTATATACAATTAATAAAAAAAAATAACTATGTAAATTTGTTTGATTCAAATGTAAATAGATACATCTAAAAAAAACTGAGTTAAGTAAAAATTATTTTAGCTTTAAACTAACAAGCTAAGCTTAGTAGGAACTCAGGATTGCCCCGCACCACATGATCCCGCTTGCCGCATTGCACAAACGGGGCTGTAGTTTGCATGTGTGCATCCGCATCGTATCCAGTTGTGACTACCCCTTTTGCCCCCACCCTATCCCAAATTGTAATTTTGTTGTGTATTAGCATGCAAATTATAAAATATTTAAATATACAATAGTTCTTTGAATATTCATTTAAGTTGTTTTATAATAATTAATGTTTTACAAACTATTGAAATGAAGGTTGAATATGAATGTGAACACTAGAACTCTTCATACAAATAGTATTGCCTCTTTCTAAACAGCAGAGGATCTTTGCAATAAACACATAGAGACAGTCCTTTTCTACTTCTCTTCCTTTTCTTCTCTTTGTAGATTTTCCCTGCATTATGTTATTTCTACTATGCCGGCAATTTCTCATTATGCCTTCGTTGATTTTCCTATTCTAATATGCCTAAATTTATCACTAGATTTTTTAGATGGCACATCCAATGATTTACATTCAAAATGTTGGAACTATTATGAGTTCTCAGAACTAATCCTCAATTTATAACTATTCTAATCTCGCTCCAAATATCCTCAATTATCAATAAATTCTTTCTTATAAAGCCACTCAATCACCATAGCATCCTCATCTCTGCAACACTTGCTTTTTATTAATACTTTTTATTTTAGAAGCTATTATTTTGTCCTATAGAACATTGATGGCATTGTAACTACTTTTATAGAACTTGCAAAGTAAGGATTTTTCAACGCAAAAAAAATATCAATTTGAGTGCTAGTGCCATAAAAATAACCCCATTTAACATTTAGGACCATCAAAAAATTTCAACTTTTTTTTCTTAAATGAATACCCAAATAAAATTGCATCTCAACAAGAAATAAACTAAGTTCCCAACCCCAAAATGCATGGGAAAATAATAAGCAGACCCCGAACATCTCCAATTGCACACACAAAAAATGCATCACAACCGTCAATTTTTTTTTTTCTCAGCTGCTACAATGTCAGCGATTTAGGTACCCACTGCTGTCAGACCCCTTTCAACAATCCCTTTTTTATATAAAAAAAATGGCATCATCAATGACTTTTTTACAATAATTGTGGCATGGTAGTAGAACACGGATACAACTTTTGAGCAACATCTTTCTGCAAAATTATTCACATGGAGTAAGCCAATATAATACTATATCAATCAATAGAAATTGATATCAATAACATGATTAATATTAATTGTTGATCAATACTAGCTAATCACTGATGCATTTCTGAACAAAGGAAAAAAATCCTTCAGTATTTCAGATGGGTGAGATCTATTATTAAGAAAATGAGGCCAATAAAGCAAACAGTAAGCTTAAAGCTTGGCTTGGAATATATATACACGCTTTTGATTTATATGTCAAAAGTATAGTAAAATAATCTCCATTTTAACCGTATATTTTCTGCACAACTTAAGAAAAATTTGATTTCATGCAACAAAAAATATAAGAAAAAACACTTGGTAATGACCTGCAGGAATTACTATTTTGATTCTTCTGCATCCTCTGATGGCGTCGTCTCGGAGTTTATTTCTGAAGCTGCAGTTGAAGTTTGTGCTGCAAAATTAATATTATTATCATTATTATTATAAAGTATAGAATTCATGTTGGATTAAAAAAATAATAATAAAACAACAAAAGTGGATAATTACAGGCATAAAACCTGCATTCTACATTTTTTTACAAAATTACCAACTAGCATTGAATGTTTCAACAGTTTGCTATAATGACAAATTTAAACAGTAGTTCTGTAAATCTAAAAGTTTTAAGTGCTAAAATATGCAACTCAACTCGTCATCTGAATTGCAAGCATTTTAGGGATAATTATTAGATGGGGTTGCTACAGTGCTCATCCGAGTGATCAAAAATGTGTGGCACTAGAGAACAAAAATAAATGTTAGACATCTGTAATGCAATTTTACACGTGAATTAGTAGAAATCCGGGGGCTTGAGTACTATTCCATGGAATGGTTGTTCTTAAAAAAAAAAACAAAAAAAAAGCATACATGATGAATTAAGGTTTATGCACTGCCCAAACATGATATTCAATGTGAATCAATTAATTAAGTAATGTATAATCGCAGAACATGAGTAACCCTAAATGTGACATTTTTTGTATTTCATTTACACACTTTTACTTCTTTATTACTTCCTGAATTTTAAGGTAATGTCAAATGATTTATTTGTTAATATACCTATTGTGCATTCTATTTTTTAAATATGAATTCACATTGCTCTTAACCTAAACATAAACTGCATACGAGTAAAACAAAATAATATCAAATTTTATGTACTTTTATCTAATACGTGTTTTCATCTAATATTTTCCTGGACTACTTGCCAAGTGTGACAACTAAGTTTGGATGAAAGCCTTTGAGCTGAGGCAAAAACATACTATTTTTTATTTTTGGCTTTATAGTAATTAAATGAACTGAATGTTCAAAATATTTTTGTTTCATATGCCTAATTTTTTTATTTTTCTTAAATATATATTAATATGATTTTGTAGCATCACAATTACTATTAGAGCATGGTTAACATAATTTAACAAAATAGAACAGTAGTTTAATTTTTAAATAATCATGTGAGTAATTAGAAAACATTAGCGGTAGGGTCGTTTGCGGGGAGGAGAACATTGTTCACATATAAGAGGAGCAGCACATGAACAGCTGATTTACGAAGAATGAACAGGGATGTTTCGTTGACTGCATTAGGGAAGCCCAAGGTTAAGAGAGCAGCTGACAGTTTTTGGTACCATGATGCGGTTGAGTGCTAGAGATAAACGTCGGGTCTATTGCATGTAAATATCTTCACGGAGATCGCCATTGAGGAAAGCGTTATCGAAGTTCAATTGCCGGATGCACCATTTGTATGTGAGTGCGAAAGAAAGAACAATTTTGATTGTGACCGGTTTGATGACAGGACAGAAGGTTTCATAATAATCGATTCCTTCCTGCTGTGTGAATCCTTTTGCAACATGGCGGGCTTTGTGATGAGCAATGGACCCATCAGGATTGAACTTCAATTTGTACAGCCATTTGCAGTCAGCAATGTTCACATTTGCCGAACATGACACAAGGGTCCAGGTTCAATTTTGTTGAAGAGCATGGAACTCCTGATTCATTGCATCAACCCAATGAGGGTTACTGGCTGCTTGTTTGAATGTGGCGGAAGAGCAGAGGGGAAGGCAGCCATGGAGTTCACTTTGGGCTTTAGATGACCAGTTTTCGCATGGGTGGCCATGGGATGGACATTTGTAGCATACGAAGGAGCAGAGGTAACCATGGCAGGATCAACAGATTCTTGTTTAGTTGGAAGAGTAGTTTGGTTTGGGTTTTGCGGTTGTGAAGCAGCAGGGTTGTTTGAAGGAGCTGGGGAGGCTGTCCCAAGAGTGTTGGCTCGGTGAGGAGCTGAACCGAGAGTAATAGGAGCTGGACGACAATTTCTGGTTGTTAAGTGTGTGCTGGAATGATTGTAGGAGTGCTGAGAAGCTTAATGGGAAAAGATATTTCATCAAATGAGACATGTCTAGCCATATAAGTTTTCTGATTTTCAATATCATAACAGAGATAGTCTTTATGGTTCCCACTGTATCCGAGAAAGACATGGAAGAGATCGCGAAGCAAGTTTGTTCTTGGCATAGCGACGTAGCCAAGGGAAGCATAGACAACCAAATGTTTTCAAGAAATTGTAATTAGGTTTGTGATGAAAGAGTACTTCAAACAGGGATTTATGTTGAAGGGTTTGAAAAGGAAACCAGTTGATTAGATGGGATGTTGTTTGAAAAATATTGGTCCAAAATTTTGTTAGTAATGACGCATGAAAAAGTAGGGCCCGGCCGGTTTTAACGATGTACCGATGTTCCCGTCAGGCTTTGCCAATTTGTTCAGGAGTATAGGGTGCGGAGAGAATATGTTGTATGCCAAGTTGAGGAAGAGTTTTGGTAAATTTGAGGTATTAACTACCTACATCAAATTGAAATGCAAGAATTTTAGGGCGGTAAATTCAACTGAGTTTTAAAAGGATAAAAATGTGTCAAACTCACCAGATTTTTTCACAAGAGGTAACAACCATGTGAAGTTTGAAAAAGCATCAATGAATAATATTTAGTGATTGAAATCATATATTGATGTAACGGGAGAAGGTCTTCAAATATCATATACAATTAATTGAAGTGGTTTATGATAAATAGTACCAGAACTATGTAGATGTAAACAATGTTCTTTAGACATGATATGACATGCATGAAGATAATTTGAATGGTTGGAGAGGGATGTGTTCGACAACATCCTTGAGTGCATCAAACGAAGGATGGCCAAGACGTTGATGCCGTAATGTTAAGGAGTTCAAGGTAGTTTGAAAGGATGCTGGGGATGCGAGCAAAGGTGGGGCTACAGAGGAGTAGAACCCATTAATGAGCGTGCCGCGGTGGATAACCTATTTTGAATGCAGATCCTTCACAAGATAAAAGATGGGGTAAAACTCAACAGTAGCATTGTAATCATGTGTAAAATGACTAATAGATACCATATTTTTTGAACTATGTGGAATATATAGGATATTATTTAGTTTGAAAGTAGAGGTTTCAATAGGAAAAATAGTGCCTCCAGTGTGAGTAATGAGAACAGTTGAGCCATCACTGATTTGAAGTTTCTCGAATCCTTGGTATGGCACTATTATTTGCATTATTTTTGCGAATGGGGTGACATGATGGGTTGCACCGGAATCAAAATACCATGGCTCGGAGGTGGTGGAGTGAAAGGATGAACAGTGGCAACTTGGTAACCAGATGGTGTCGGCTGAGTTGTAGATGGTGTGCGAGCCGTAGGTGGTGAGCGGGGCTGCAGGATATAGAACGTAGTTTGGCCTATGATAGCAATTTATTGTTACATGACCATATTTACTGCACAACTGACACTGGGCAGCAGGGGTGTTTTGCCCACCATTGTCTCCTTCGACCACGAGAAAACTGAGTGTGACCTCTAGTGGCGCCGCTATTGTTTGTTGGAGTATAGTGCGAACCTTGGACAGTGTGAGCCATTGGAACAGCAAAGGGGGTGCCCGAAATATCAAAGTATAGAATATCATGATTTATGAAAATGCCGCAGAGTTCTTCAAGGCGGATCGGTTCTATGCAAGCAGTGATGGCGGCAGTGAGAGCAGCGTATTCAGATCCAAATCCTATCAAAATGCTAAGCACGATTTGTTGTTCTGAGACGGGTGAGCCAGCAATCGCAAGCTCGTGTGCAAGACATTTGGTTTTTTGGATGAATTCTGGCATAGATAGACTTCATTTTTTTATGCTGCACATTTGGATCTCTAATTATTGGACATGAGCCTGGCTGGAGGAAGCAAAGACATCAGCTAGTGCTCTCCAAATCGTGAATGTTGTGTCATTCCCGAGCACTTGGGCAAATGTGGATTCAATGAGCGAGGAGATTATCCAGCTCAAGATACTCTTAACTAATTTATACCAAATTAGGTATTCAGGATTTTGAGTACTATTTGGTAAAGTTGGAGGATGTGGCGGGCAAGAACCATCCACAAAGCCCAGAAAACCATGCGCACAGAAAATGGGGAGAATTTGGCAGCGCCATATGGAGCACTTCTTACCATCCACTTTCACTGGTAGGAGGTGATGAACGACATTTAGTTGAGGAATGGTTAGCGCCAAGCTCACAGATTGTGATGGGGAATCCATTGATTCAGTGACGAACTTAGCGCTTTTGCTGGAGGAGTTCGATGATCGATACTGAGGAAGAACAGGAAGAAGAGGCGAGCGAACTCATTAGTGAAGCGGATCAGCAGCATCTCCATTTTGCGCCTCTGATACCATATGAGAATTTTAGAAGAGGCGTGAGAGGTATTGGGAAAACATAGTTTCATTACTGTGCCCTAAACAGGGATATACGAGACATATATATAGCTCTCCGAATACAGACATCCACTGTTCAATAGGGATAATAGAATCAATTATAAGGGTATAATTGGTAATTGCTAATAATAGTTACTCTCAATATTGCAGAAGATTGGTTCCATCAAATTGAAAAGAAATTTGTCAGCATGTGATGTTTGCCTATGAAGAATGTGACATTAGCAACCTATCTATTCGAAGGCAAAGTAAAAAATTATTAATATTTGATGAAGCACTCAAATTCAAAGGATAAGACATTGAGAACATTTCTTGGAAAGAGTTCATTATGATATTCCTAAGAAAGTATATCCCACCATCCATACAAGCAATAATGACAATCAATTCATGAAGTTAAACCAAGGAGGCAAGATAGTGTCTGAATACAAGTCCAAGTTTATGATGTCTCATTATGCCCCAAAACTAATAAACTAAAGAGAAACTTTAATTGCTTTCAATTTAGTCTATAAAAGTCTCTCTAAAGAAGTTTATTGCTTCTGCAAATAATGAATTTTGCTAATTTAGTGAAAAGAGAAAAATTACTAGAAAATAATGGTCAAATAATTGCAGAAAAATTAAAAAGAAAATTGGTTCCACATACAACACCAAGAAAATTATAAGAAGCACCAAACAAATTCTGTGGGCCAAGCCTACAATATGGTATCAAGTCAAGTTAATCATCAAAACCAGAAATGAAGTGTAACAAGCCCCAGCCATATGATTGATTTTCATGGTAAGAATAAATGCTTTAAGTGTGATCACAATCTCATTGTATGTCAAGCTATTACCAATTTCAAATGACAAAGAATTGCTAAATTTTAAGTCAAGAAGGGTAGTAGCTTACAACTTAGAATTTCACAAGTGATGATATTCACATTTTCCTCACCCTAGAATATTTTTCAGAGTTAGTATCGTGGTTGTTATGGTAATATTATAGATAAGAATCTAATGTGTCTAAATTATCCAAAAATTTTGACTAAAAATAATAAATATACTTTAATGAATTAAATTTTGTGTGATTAATTGCAATTATATGAGTGATCTTGAAAGTTATGGATAACATTCTTTTAAATAGAAGAGATTGCGACATCCTGAAATTTTATTATCGTAATTATCATTATTATTAGTATTATTATTACTAATTTGTATTATAGCCTTTTTTTTAATTTTACTTTATTGAGAGACTGGGCTAGCCCAGATGCAAACTAGATAAATTTCAATCAAATTTGCATTAATTATTTATATTATTCGTACAGCCAACTGGGCGCCAAGCGCGCCAATATGGACGCCTAGGTGTGTCCAAAAATCCTATAAATATCTCAGTTCACAGAAGATTTTTTTTTTAAATTTCTATAAAGTACCGCTATGTTATCAAAACATTGAGGTGCCATACGCGCTTTAAGAAGTGAGTATCGTGTAAAGTGTGCTGCTGTGAGCTCATGGAATGCCATTTTTCAATCAATTCTGCAAGCCGTGAAAGGTACAATCTAATCTAATTAAGTATTATATTGCATTACTATGCAAGTATTAGTATTGTGTTACTGTTTATTGAAACGCTGATCTTTCCCTAATTATTAACTTAATTGCAACTTAAAATTGTATTCTAAAATGCTATTAAATTATGTTTCTTTGCATTATTTTGTGGTTTGAATCAATAATCATTAATATTGTGCAAGATGTGATCATATAGCTAATTCTTCTACATTTTCATTAATTCCCATAGTCTTGAATATACTATGAATGCCTTTGAAATGAACAATATATTGATATGAAAAGCATGATTTCAATAAAATATTCATTTAATTCCTATAATAATATTTATTGTCAATGTGTTCAATGTTGATCACAATCTTGTATAAATGTCTTATTAGTAACTAGAAATTTATGGCGAATTAAAATCCGTATAGTCAATTTAGGGCTGTGCAGAGCCCGAACATGGAGTCATAAAAAAGCATGTCCCGTTATCTAGGGAGAGGGGTCGATTCACATGAGATTATGTATTCCAAGCAGATGTGCTCAGATTCCCTATATCGTATGCCCAATAACAATTACATCCCAATGAAAAAAAAAAAATTATTGTGAGTAAAGCATTTATGGTGAATTAAGGGTTGGCATATTGCCCAAACATGACTGTGAATTAATTTATGGTGTAATGTATAACGGTCAATTATGGATAACCATTGTAAATGACATTTTTAGTAACTCATTTACGCTCTTTGATTTATTACTACTTTTTGAATTTTTATGCAATATCGATATTTATCCATTAACATGCATATTTAACATTGCTTGCAGTTGATTTGATATTAGTGTTAGCTTATTTTGTTATACCTATTATGCATTTAATTTTTGAAATTGTGGCTATTACAAAATCTATATTACCTTAAACATATAAAGTAGCATATAAGTAATACAAAGTAATATTATAATTTTATATACTTTTATTTAATAAATATTTTCACTTATGGACTGTTTGGTTTGAAGTTAAGCTGAGGTAAAGTAAAACATTTCGGGTAAAGTAAGATTACCTACATTTTGTTTGAAGTAAAATGAGTAAAAACTTTTATAGTGTAATTTATTTTTTCTCGTATATAAAGAGCTGGCGTAATGAAGTTACGCCCGAATTGGGCGTAACTTGTGATTACATTGTTTCGGCGGAGAAGCCGAGAACACAAGATGCAAGTCGAATCGAGCGACGTACCTCCTTCTTTGACGCGACGTACCTCCTTCTCCAGCAACGATTTGAACGATTGGTTCGCTTGTTCGAACAAACGATTCGATCTAATCGTTCGTTCATGAAACCTCCTTCTCCAGCAACGAATTGAACGATTAAAATCAATTTCATTTGAAATCGATTCGAACGATTTTGTTCCAGCCAATCCCTAAAAAAAAAATTGGGGTAATTTTAACCCACCAATTTACTCAAAACATCACTCACAGATTACTTCATTCCAAACATAAAAATATTAAATTTTCAATAAAAATACTAAACCACAGTAAAGTAACTTGATTACACTATAAAGAAATTACACTATAATCAGATTACTTTACCTTTAGATTTTTTAGACTTCCGCATGCCAAACAACCCCTTAATTATTTTCAATAGTACTTTCAGAGTGCGAAAGCTAAGTTCGGCTACAAAAAGCCTTTCAGTAGAGGCCTGAAAATATTATATTTTATTTTTGGCTTTGTAATAATTAAATAGATTGACGTTGAAATGTTTTATTTCATATATCTAATTTTTCTTGTTTTGTTTAAATGCCTTGGTATAATCTTGCGGCTCACATTCATGTGGATGCCGCCGCGATTCACGCGTCAACTTCATTGATGCCACAATTTACTTCATCAAATCACTTTGCCGGTTGGGAAAAATTTCCCACAACTTTATTGTAAAAAACTTAAAATCCTGGGAAAAAATTAATTTACACCCATTTTACAGCAAACCAACAACCCTAAAGTAATAATTCATTTTACTACATTCAAAATACTTATATATAACATCATTCATATAAATAAATATGCGATTAAATTCAAAATAAAAAAGAATATTTTTATTTCGATATAGTTCTTGTTTATCTTTGAACCGCAACCACTCATCTATTTAGATGGACGAAATTTATTAAGCACGAAGGAAAAGGGCTATGTTCAACCATGAACGTACGTAAAAAATGTTTACTGACAAAATGATTTGTCCCAGATTAAATGTTCATTTGTGAAACGATCTGCTGCCAATAATTAACACAGGAAAAAAAAATAGCAACAGATTACTTACTATTGGTAATGAATTACTGTGACGCATTTGTTAATAAATTACTACTGACTAAACCAGTCGCAATTTACTGCCCATAGTCATTGATGCGGTCAAAAACCAAATTTTTTTTTATTCAAGCTAAGAATAATAATAATAAGTGTCGACTAAAGGATCAGTATCTGCTTACTTGTCTCAGATGCTGTATATAGATTGTCATTTAAGATTGAGTTGAACTTGTAGGAATTATTTGCTGAGGAATCAACTTCATTGAGTTTAATCTCTCGTTCAAGGGTGCTCCTAAATTCCTTTGACACCTCCTACAGCATAAGTTTCATCAATTAAAATTTTCAAATATAGCATGAAAAAACTGGAGCGCAAACGAATTCCATCTCTTTACAGACTATAATATCAAAAGTTTTCTTAATAAACAAATGAAATCAATTTCTCAAACCTGAAGCTCTCTAATAGTTGGCTGGAATTCTCTCAGAGTTTTTCCCAAATTTCGTGCTACCTGCACATTGCTAGCTTGATACAGAAGCGAAATGTGCAAAGAGAAATAAAAATAATAATACTTGTAATGAAAACAAGGCACCCTACAAATTGCTTAGTATAGTGGGCATCAAATTTTTACCAGTTACAGAAAATATAGTAGTTTCAAAAAAAGTAATAGCAATTACTTATCTTTTAGGCACTCATCATCAATAGAGAATATGCAGCCCATAAAAACAGCAATAGTTTCAGGGAATATAAAAATACTAGATTATGAATGCATGGAAAGAGAGTTATGCTATGAGCGGGATTTAATTGGATGAATATATTGTGTTGCTGATTCATATATCGCTCTAAGAGTTTAGAAAACAAGGTTTCTAAAATACAAATCAGTATCGCTAATCTGCAATTCCACCATTTAATGTAGGAAAGCATCAAACTCCATTAAACCCTTATTGTTTAGCTATCGATCAAGCACTTAAAAGTTTTAATAATAGACTTTTTTTACAGAAGTAGGGCAAGAAAAATTGTTCACATAAAATGTGGTATCAAGCACATCCACCCAAAACTCACTCAAATTTGATTCAGTCCGTTGGATTTAAAAATTGAAGTCAAATTACGAGTCAAAATTTGTTTGAGTCGATTTCAAATTCAAATCAGCAAAGCTTGTGATAAAACTTATAATAAACAGCCTGCATTTTATCTCCCGACGAATAAAAGGCCATCAGTAGATCTAAGAATCTCAAAGTAATGAAGTAAAGAAAACCCTATCCTGTTGCAAACCGTATTCGCATATTCCCTCTTCTCCTTCTCTACAGTGCTCTCCTCTGATTTTTTCAAATCTAGCATCGTTAGCTCATCCTGTGGACATTGTTCCCCAGTCTTCTTTTTCTACTATTACTCAATCTTTCGGATTTACCCAACATCATTTAGGCTATATTTTCCACTAAAGTCATATCCTCTATGTTGAAATTCTTAAACTTGACTATTTCGGCTACTGGAGCCACTCCAACTTTCTCATTCTCTGTTTGTTATTATATCCACTCACCCACCTAAGCATCATCACCTTTGTAACACTTAATTTATTAGCAAGAATTTTCATTGTTGGTCAGCATTTAGCCCTATATAATATTATTGGTCAGATAATTTCTCTATAAAATTTTTCTTTAATTTTGAGTGTGATTTTCGATAGCACAGCACTCCAAAAATGCTCCTCCATCTCATTCAGCCAGTTTTGATCTTATTAATCACATTGTTCTCTATTTCACCATTATTTTGAATAATTGAACCAAAGTATTTGAACCTCTCGCTCTTCTTAATCACACGATCCTCAGTAGTTATGTCATCAATATTAGGGCTTCTAATACAATTGAACTTACACTCCATTTATTAAATTTTAGATCTTTTAAGACAAAGAACTTTAGATTTTAAAATAATCTTTCACAGCTCAATTTTTTTTTAACTCAATCCATAATCTTATCAATTAATAGAATGTCATATGAAAAAACAAATGCACCACGAAATCCCTTCTTGAGGCGCTCATTAAAAACATCCAATATTAAAGCAAAAAATATGGGTTGAGAGCCTTGCCTTAATGTGATCCAACAATAACAAGAAAAATATTAAACAAGCTACCTTGGGATCAAACACATGTTACAACCCAATTATACATATCTCTAATAACATCAATATATTCAGCACAAATCTATTTTCTCTCCAAGGAACTTCTTCTGGTATTCTATCATAAGATTTTTTAAGATCAACAAAAATTATATGAAGGTCTTCTTTTTTTTCTCTAAATAACTCCACCAAACCTATTCATATATATATATATATATATATATATATATATATATGTCTTCCATGATAGATCCACCTAGCATAAAATCAAATTGATTTAAGAAATATAAGTATCCTTTCATAATCAATATTCAATTACTGTGATGTCCCGATGCCGGTTTAGCAGAAACCGTTCCGACATCGGGTGTTTACTTACCCCAGGATCATATTGAGTAATGAAAGAAAAGGGACACATATCAAGCTATAGGATATTTCTCATTTATTTCAAAGTTCATATTACAAGATCTGTCATCGCACTCGTACAAAAGTGAAGAATAAATATAAAAGATAAGCAAAACAGCGTCGTCGCAGATCCATTGGCAGATTGAAAATTTTAAGCATTAGAGTTCTGGTTTAAGCTCTTCCAGAAGTACCTGGTCTAGTATTGTACAACAAATAATACCGGGATTGGAATTTCCAGTAATTAGAGAGTACTCTAAGTACCACAATAATTAATGCAATATTACATTTTATAATAATAGAGATGCGATTTGCAAAAAGAGATGCAGGAAAAATAATAAAATAAAAGCGCAAATGAAATAATTGATTTCCTGTAAAAAATATTAACTCAAAGATGTAAGTTTCTGATGTCATTTTTCCAGTAACCCATCACAAATATTGTTACTGATGTCATTTTTTCCAGTAACAACCCACGAATGCTATTACTGATGTCATTTTTCCAGTAATTAACCACGAATGCCGTTACTGGTGTCATTTTTCCAGTAACTAGCCACGAATGCCGTTGCTAATGTCATTTTTCCAGTAACTGACCACGAATGAAAAGGATGTTGGTTTCTAACAATCAACCAAGCATTAATATTACTAATGTCATTTTCCAGTAACCCACGAATATTATCACGTTGGTTCTGAACAACCAACCAAGCTTCAAAACAAAATTTGGCTCAAAGCAATTAAGCGAAGCAAAGCAGTAATAAAAATGCAAAATATAATACATGTCATATATTGGGTACCTTTTGTCCTTTAAGTTTGGATGAGTGACAGTTCGCTTAATCTGCATTTAAAGTTCCCGCTATTTTAGCTAATGATCTTTAGGAATATTATTTTCTTTTAAGGATTTTTCTTATATTCTTATTTTATAGTCTTTATTCTTTCACATTCTCATAATGATATAAGTCTTTATTTAGTCATTTTATATAATCTTATCATATTAATATTATGAAAGAATAAAAGCAGAAATAAATTGATTGAATAGAAATATTATAGACATCTTTATTTACATTGTCATTATTATCCATTATAATAATGTGAATGATGTATTTGAGATGTTAATACTATTATTATTATTATCATACTAATGATTAAGCACAAAAAGAAAAATATTTATTTCTTTTCTTTTCCATTTCTTACCTTAAATTAGGATTACTTGGAAAATGAAGGAAGGCTGGAGGCTGGAGGAGGGCTGTGATGCTACTGGTTGGGGCTGAGGAGGGAGCTAACAGCTTGTTGGCTGCTATGGGCTGAGGGAGGAGTTGTTGTGGGGGCTTGTAGAGAAGCTGGTAGGGGCTAGAATGGGAGCTGGCTGCTGCTGTTGTGGGGTTGAGGAGAAGATGACTGCTGCTGTAGGGCTGAGAGGAGAAGATGGCTGCTGCTGTAGGGCTGTGAGAGACTTGGCAGGGGGTTGCCGGCTGTGGCAGGGGAGCTGGTAGGGGCTTGGGGCTGCTGTTTGAGAGGAGAAGGGAGGGAGCTGCTGGCTGTGGGAGAAGGAGAGGTTGCTGGAGGCTTGGCAGGGGGCTGTCGGCTGAGAATGGGGAGCTGGTTGGGGTTTGGGGGCTGCTGTTTGAGAGAAGAAGGGAGGGAGCTGCTGGCTGTGGGAGAAGGAGACGTTGCTGGAGGCTTGGCAGGGGCTGCCGGCTTGGAATGGGGAGCTGGTTGGGGTTTGGGGGCTGCTGTTTGAAAGGAGAAGGGAGGGAGTTGCTGGTTGTGGGAGAAGGAGAGGTTGCTGGAGGCTTGGCAGGGGGTTGCCGGCTAGGAATGGGGAGCTGGTTGGAGTTTGGGGGCTGCTATTTGGAGAGAAGGGAGGGCTGGCTGCTGTGTGGGTTGGCAGCTGAGGAGGAGGGCTGCTGCTGTGAGGCTGAGGGAGGAGGGCTGTGGGGCTGAGGAGGAGCTAGGAGCTGCAGCTGTTGGCAGTTGGGAGAGGAGGAGAAGGCTGTGTGGGGAGGAGAAGGAGGGAAGGGAGGGGGTTTTAATAGAGAAGGAGGAGGGATGGGAAAAGAGGCGTTGAATATCGGGAATTGATTGGAGGAAGGGGGGAAGGGAAAGGGAAAGAGAAAAACTTTAAGGGAATTTTAAAATTTTTACTTAAACTTAAATTAATCGTATTTATTCGTCATTTCACGTCCAAATACAATGAAACTTGACATCGAGGTGTGTTATGATATTACAAACACCCTCGTGCCGAATTTTTTTGATTCAGAATAATATTTTATTTTATAATAATTTTTGAGTTTAAAAATTTCAAAAATTAACCACGATCAAACTGGCGCTCAAAATTTGATGAAACTTCTCGGGCAGCTTTTAAATAATATACTTAACATAACAACATAAAAATGATAAATTCATGCACGTATTTCAATGTTCAAGATTTTTAGATTTTAAATAATTCAGGAATTAAAATAGGAGCTTCCGTTATTCGAATTTCTCCCAAACTATGGCACTTTGATCTTTAAAATTAATCTTACCTATAGTATTTTTGTTTGCCCTAATTCGAAATTCCTCGGGATCCTGATTTCTAAGGCGGGATTTGACCTAATTTACAAAGTAACGACTTTGGGTCGTTACAATTACTCTCCCAAAATTTTTAAATGATTCAACTATAACTTGAGCATTCATGAGCATCACCTTTATTCTTGTAAATAGGTATAACAATACTCTTTCTCCATTTAGAATATTTTATCTTCAAAATAACATTAAATAACTTGTTAAGCCAAAAAACTCCTTCCTCACTCAAATATTTTCATACATTGATAGGGATATCATTTGATCCTACCATTTTTATGCCCTTTGCCCTCTCTTTAAAACATTCCAAACCTTAGCTTTACTCACCTCAAAATCACAACAATTATTAAACTTGCACTCCATTTATTTTGAATGGGATCAACCAAGACAAAATCCATTAGATTCTAAGATAGTTCTTCGTAGCTCAATTTTTTCTTTAACATCATCTCAAATGTTATCATTAGGAAAAAATTCATGCCCATCTCAATTCTACATATTATCAAACAAGTCAAAAAAAATTATAGTGAATTGACACATTTTTATAAGTTTGGCAGTTGAAAGAAATGTGTTTTTCTTTTGTTATATATGACCAATTAAAAAAAAAACATTTGGAGTTCACACATGATTTACTTGGTTTTGTTTGGATTATGCCATCTTAATGTTCATATGATTTTAAATCTTTCATTAAGCCCTCAAAAAAGTCAAGCTTCTTCTTAGATGAAAGGAAAACCAACTTACTCGATTTGAAGCCATAAAAGCCACAGCTGCTGCAAAAAGTAAATGGTGGCTTTGAACTTTTGATTCAATAAATGGGTAGCTCTTTGTCTCTATCTTACGAGGTTGTTTGGATGGCGCTTAACTTGCTCATAACCCTAAGTCTTTACTTAAGCTAAGTATCAAACGTTCTTTAAGACATCTAGTCTTAAGCCCCAATATCAAGTACAGACTATCCCACAAAATTGAGCAAAGTGCACAACGCTAACAATGCCCAGGATGGGTATTAAGCTCAATTTGGTGAGCTTACCAATTAAAAAATATACAAGTTCTTTATTATGTGCCTGCTTCTCCATTCGTCCACCTAAATTTAGAAGAAAAATATCCTTTATTATGTGATGTCCACTTTTAAGAAAATTTACATAATTTGAGCAAGAATCTAAGATTACAAAAATATTTGTGGAAAACAATCTAAAAATTATCAAACTAAGAATATTAATAAAGAAGTTAAATTTCATCATCGCCATAATTATGACAATTTAAAAATTATTATAGTATCGATCATTATAACTCTAAACCAATATCACAAACCAAAGCATAATAAGCTCATCAAACTTATCAAACTTGGCATACCAAGTATAAACTAAGTTAAATCTTAACCAAATTGTCTGAAGTTTCAACAAATTCAATTAATAAAGAATCATTTGGTTTTCCTAACCCAGCATTTTTAATCATGTTTGAGAAAATAAACAAATTTAACAGATTCTTTTCAGAAACCTCATAAGCTTCTATATTAAATAAGAAATGTTTGTAGTTGCATGAGATTGTTAGTGTCCAGAGTTTGCCAACATCTAGTGTTTAAAGTCAAGCGATTGAGTACAACCTCCCTGCTCTTCTTAATAGGAGCTGGCAGGCATTCTGACTAAATAAAAAAACGTTGACCCTACACAAAATGAGAAAAGATTCCTATCTCAAAGGCAGATCTCAAGCATTTCAAAAAATTGTGATCTATTATGCAAATCTGTTATCTATTTAACATAAAATAAAACCATGCAAACCCCTTCTGCATAAAAGAGCCCAAAAGCAAATCAACTATTTGTTGCACCATCCACAGTACATCTCTGTATAACGGTAGTTTCAAGAAATCTGAGAACAGTGAAATAGAAATATATACAGATCCTAATCAATATAGATTGAAGAGTTGTTGCTTCCGGTTACTAGAGCTTACCTCTGCCAGACCTTTAGGACCAAATACCAACAGAGCCACCACACCAATTACTAAAACTTCGGGAGCTCCAACTCCAAAGAGAGAAGCATAGACAACCATACATCTAGACTTTGCCTTCTCTGCAATTTAAAGACAAGATCACGTACATGGAAAACAAAATGAAAATTCTTCAATGAAAACTTTATTGATGGGTAATCAAATTATTTAAGATTCAAAACTGGAAATGGAAGGTGATCTTAAATAATTAAAAATTAAATTAATAATTTGAACAGTGTTAGCAAATAAGGGAAAAAGTAACAATGCTCCAAGCGCTCAAGTCAAATAATCAGCAAAGAAGCCAGAAAAAAACGTGAGGTTATAAGGGAGTTGTTTATTTCCTTTGTGGTTAAAAATTAAAATTTAAAATAAAATAATGAGATACAAAATAAAAAACTCAAAGAAAAATAAGAAGGTAACCAATATATAACAAAAGTAAAAAAGTTGGAAACAAATTAAAATAAAGATAACAAAAATATTGAGCAAGTACTTTCCACAACTACCACCACCAAACCTCAGTCTCAATCCTTTGCTCCGAAATGATTGATCAAATAACCACCCTTCCCAAAACTTCAAGTATATCTGATTGCTGTTAATAGCTTATTGTCATATCATTTTCTTTGTCCTCTTTTATCATAGGTAGAATTTGTTATGTCAACTTTGTTTACTAGGGCATGTAACAATTTACCCTTAATACACCTAAAACATCTTAAGGACTTGCTTTCTCTAAGCTTATCGTAAACTAAAGATACTCTAGCATTGCTATGAAAATATTCATTTCTCAACATATCCATTCATGTCACTCATCTCTCTGAGCATCCTCATCTCTACAACACCCATTCGTGTATTCTCACTCATATACCTTAGCATCCTCATCTTTGTGACGCTCATTTTATTAATATGCTTATGCATTGTGGCTCAACATTCTATCTCATGTATCATTGCAAGTTTTCTATTTGTTCCATAAAACTTCCCTTTGAATTTGAGTGGGATTTTCATTTGCATAAAACCTTAGTAATACTCCTCATTTCATGCATTATGTCGAGATCCTATTAATCACATTGCCAACTATTTTCACATTCTATCAATTGATAAAGCAAAGATATTTAAACCTCTCACTCTTCTTGATAATGTGATCTTAAATTAGCATATCCTTAGCTTTATAACTTCTAGTATGATTAAACTTGCACACCATATAATATAGTTTCAATATATGAAAGTCTTTAGAATCTAAACATAGCTCTCTATAACTCCAATTTAGTTTTAACCTCAAATTTAGCCATATCAATGAGTGATGCATGAGCAAGAGAAGCAAGGCGACTATTCACCAAATCAAAGGACAAGACATGCAAAGAGAATTTAAGTTGTTTTTTTATTGTAATAATATGTATGTATCTTTAATTTTGTGATAGTTTATGTTATGTTCGATTTATTTTTATGTTAATAATATAATTTTTAGAATATCTGAGCTATGTGTGTTGCTGTGGTGTAAGGGGTCTGTAAATTTGTTATCGTTGGGCTGTTTATTTTTAGTATTAGGCGTGAGCTAAGTAGAATATTTGACATCTTATCATATTAGTAAAAGAGCTATTTTAGTTGTTTAAGAGCCCTAGAGGCATCTTGTTCATTTGAAAAGAGTGGCTGCCCAGCAAAGTGTTTGTACTAAATGAAAAAAGGATAGATAGTGAACTCTCTAGATCTTCTTTGGTGAGATCAACATCCTCCACCCTCTACCTCTTGGCTTAATCATCATACTCTTTATCCCAGACCACTACAGCACTTCCAAAGTACCCTCCAACACTATGTCAAAGTTTCAGCATCACCATTGGCCACCACAACAACACCCACAACATCTCTTTCACTCTCCTATATCCCCAATAACAAGAAGAATATATCTACAAACAGGATGCACATCGGCACCTCCACTTGAATGTGCCCTATAAAAACGCCCATAAATAATTCAAAGAGGTACAAACTTAAGATTAATCTTTAACACAACTCAATTAAAATAAAAATTTATTTGACAAATTATCTTGTATAAAACATGTGACTTCTGCATTGTATGTGTTTTGACAGCTTTAATATAAGAACGCAAGCATCATGTATTTTAACACTCTCCAAAGAATTTTATTGGCACTTTATCATGTATTTTCTAAATTGATAAAGATTAAAGAGGGTCTTTTCTTTCTTTATACTTTCCAATAAAAATCTTTATAAATAAATAGCTTGCATAGTAGTTCAATTTGCATAAGCCAAGCTGATTCTATTTTAATCTCCATTCAATCACTCTCTCCAAAAGTTCAAAGTATATATGGTCGGCTTAACTCCTCTTATAATTTTCACAGCACTACACAATGCATTAGCACTCTTCATTCATCTTAAATCTTTTTAGTTTTTATAATTGTATTTAACAACTTGGCAAGTCAAAAAAATTCAATCCACACCCTATAGCTTTTCATTTAAATTTCTTTAAAGCATCTCGAACCACAATTTAACTCGCTCATATGTGTATATACCTCAATCCTATTATTATCTTTAAAGCTATTAAACTTATGCATCTACATAAATTTCTACATTCTTAATATGTTACATGGTCTAGTCTTCAATTTTGCTATAATTTAATTTGGTCATCGTATGTGCATATATCTCCATCAGCAATACTAAATGTCAAAAATTGGCGAGTTAAATTGGCTGCTCACTACAAATTATGGAGATATATGCTGATGGAGATATCTCCATCGCTCATTGATTCTATATGGAATTCTAAAGTTAGTTGGCTGCTCACTACAAATTCTATAACCTTCTCGAATAATTCCATGCCCATGGCAATCCCTTCCTCCAAAGTGGCCAAATATTTGGCTCTGATATTAAAAATTTGATCCTTGTGGAGACTTAGTTATATGTAGGTTTTTTCTATCAAGAGTAGGTATTAAAAAAACAAAATTCTATGATTTGGGTGAAGTGGTCTAGATAATTATCCTAGAAGAATAATAGATCCATGGATTGTTTGAAGATTAGAAGGCTAAATATTAAGAATGAAAATAGAGATATATCTAGGAGCATACTCTTAGAGCTTGGACAATAGGACTTAGAAGGAGAAGCTGATTTTAGCAAATGATTGATAGTTTAATTTGTAAGGTGATTAAAAAAAATTATCGAGATCTTGGAGCTAGAGCTCTTAATAGTAAAGATCCACCCTTTATGGTGTAAGTGAGATTATAAAGAAAAATTTTAAAGGAAGATCTATTGTAAAAGTTGTTTAAATATAAGAATAATGAAAAATTAAAAAATGCAATATACCTATCAAGTATAGGAAACTAGGAAAGTAATTACTAACTCTAAGGTTATGACTTTTGAAAGTTTATATGAGAAATTATATAATATGAAATTTTGACAGTTAGTTCTTGTAATAGAACTCTCTTTAGATGGTCTCTATATTTACATATAAAATATGTATATATACTTTTTTGGAACATCTACTAGCTTTTATATATTTGAATAAAATGAGTACAACTTATGCAATTGGTGACCTCAAACAAAATAAAAAAAGAAAAAAATAAAAAAAGAAAAAAAGAAAATGAAGAAATATAAAATGGTCATCATACATCCCCTATGAACCTCAACAAAAGAGATCCCAGTAACAGCACAAGAAAATGAGAACAACAAAACCTTTGAAACTCCAAACTAGCGGAAACAATCCTTCATAATTGATATTCAACAACCACTTCTTTTCCTGATATTGTATCTGATATTCAACAACCACAATCCTTTCTCTCTTCTTTTTTTTCATCGTTTTATTTATATAATCTTCAATAACATCAACGTCGTTCTCCGATATTGATGTTTCCTCATCTAATTCCGAATTAAAGATCATTTTAGGATCATTCCGCCTAAAAAGATTAAATGGAGGTAATTTGAGGACCAATTTCTCCTTGTTCAATAGAGTCGCTTCCAAAGAAAGGACCTTAACACACGAAGGCGCCACGATAAAAACCAGGGCACTCTCCTTCATAGCTTGCTTACTCGGAACTTATGGAATTACAATAATCATTTCTTGAAGCATAGCCGAAGAAGCTTCCATCAACACCAACTATGATTTCTTTGAGTCTCATTCACACGCACAACAACCCACGGGTGGGATGCCCCATTCTCTTCCGAGGCACCCTCCATCTCAGCTCGCATCCTCAAAACTTCATGAATTCTACCATACGTTCCTTGAAGATTACTTGAAGATACCTTATCATAAATCGATAAATCCTCCAACACCGACTCGAATCTACTAGTACTTTCTTTATCCAACATCGCCTCTTCCTCGATTGCAATAGCATCAATGTCCAATTGACCTTCGGCCAAACCCATGTCGGCCAATGAAGTTACTTCAACTTGCAAAGTGGCAAATAAGTATTGGCAACACATGCACCTGCAGCAGGGGGATCAGTGATGCAGCACGAAGGGCTACATGGGAGTGTGAGATCAAACAAGCATATTTGAGGAGCATGGGAGCTTTGAGGAGTACTCTGTTGAGTTGTGTTTCAACTGATTAGATGTTGTAGGGTCATAACAAGTTATGTTGTATTTTGTTAGTTGTGTGTAGACCCATCTCGTTCTTGTAATAAATTTGTTTCTTCCCACATCTCTATTTTTGTCAAGATTAGTATATGTCGAGATTGTCAATGGCCGCCCGAGGAGGTGTAATGGGCATTTATTGTCTTTCAGCGCAGCAAGTGTATTTTAGGGTTTGGCAGCTATAAATTGTTCTTGTAAACCTTTATTTGATGATTAATAAAATTTGATTCCAAAGTTTGTTGAGAGCTCTTGGTTTGGTATGAACAACCAAAACTTTTGTTGGTGTGCATAATCAGCGAGCTTCAGAGTGTGTATAATCCTGAAAGGATCAATATATATATATATATATAAACATGATCACATCAATCTTTATTTTTATCCGTTTTCCCCGCTTGCTTGTATGTTTGTGTTTTTCCATCTATTCTATTCCATTCCCATCATTTCATGGCAGTTTATTTCCATTTTCGTTGAAAACTCGCTTCTTATTGTGAATTGCGCAAAATCCATCTTTCTTTCCCTTTGATGTTCACTGTGACGACCCCAATATTGGAAATCACTTAACTCAATATTGATACGTCACCACAATACCTAATACTAGATTAGAAGAAAGCTAATCCAAATCATCAAGTATTGTGTTTGGCCAAGGATTTAGAAGAGGGTCTTAAGTTAAGATGGAAGGGAAGTTATGAATGGTATTTAGAAGTTTGTAAATAAAAATGCAACAAATGGATTTCAAGAATGAAAGATGGTAGAATTGAACATACTATTTATGAAAGAAGACATGAGTACATGCAATTGTAATATAAAACAAATGAACTAATTACATTTAATCTTAAACATAAAATTCTAATCATTTATGGGGAAATTAACATATGACTTATGGGTTTATAATTTGTCCCCAATTATTCTAAGTCTAAATTTTCTTAAAAATTTCGGCAAAATCTCCTTTGTAAATGGTTAAGGAAACACCTGCAGAAGTACATGCAATACTCCCATTCCAATGGGAGTTATAATTTAAAAGAAAATATATTCTAATCTTTCATACATTCAATCCATTTAAACTCCAATTCTAATATAGAGTTCAATCCTTTTTATGGGATTGCTCATTTCTAATTCTAAATAGAGTTCAATCCTTTTTATGGGATTGTTCATTTCCAATTCTAAATAGAGAAAGGGAGAGAAGTACATGTGTAACAATTGTCTAAACTATGGTTTATTTCATCAAGACATTAAATATTCATAGGAAAATATGCAAAAACTTAATTAATATACAAATTTTATACATTTAATTCCCATTCATCCATTCATTTACTCATACATTCATTCATCACAAGCATTTAAGTATAGCCTAAGCTCCAACAAGTATAGTAAATTAAAGTAAATGACATTATTACAAAACAACAGTAAACTGAATAAGAAAAGAAAATTTACAGCTCACTTGGAATTCTTAATAAGCTATAATTTATAATATATGATAGGCGGAAGCAAATTTTAGTTTTTAGCGCTTGGTCCAGCTCCACTAGCATCCAAGTGCACCTGATCTATCACATTTTGACATTTAAATGTGATAGGGCAAAGCCAAGAAAATAGAAAACCTGGTTAGACTAAACAGTCTAAGCACAATTTAAGATTGGCTAAACATGCTATTGTTATAATTGGATATCACAGTTCTAGTTATAATGCAGGCACAAGCATAGGTGTAATATGATAAGCATACAAATAAGTGAAGGAAAAACAAGTGAGGTAGAATTGCTCACTTAATCAAACATCCTAGCCTACAATCAATACAAGGGTGAAGCATCCTAAATAGGCTAGAATGAACTAGTGTGCATATGCAATTAAATGAAATAAAGCATGATATGTTCAAATGAACTTATGCTTAGTAAGGAAAAATAAACAGTGAAGCAATTAAATGGAGTTATACAACATTCACTGTAATCTAAATAAACTGTAAACAAGTAAAGTACAGTCCTAAATCATAGAAAATGCATAGTGAAGAAATTGAAGGAATAATCTTAGATTTAAATCTAAGATACACATAGCCTAGGACTATATAAAGTAGTATAGCTAAAAGCTATGGTGAGTCTTAACAATCTATTAGATTGAAGATCTCACATATTTATTAATTGAAGTTATTTTAATCTGTACTCATTCTGTGGGCATATTCAGAATGAGATGAGGAGTTAAACACGTCTGTTTAACATCTAAGGAAAACGGGGTCCATACCTAAAACACTCACATTCTCCCTCTAAGAATGCGATGTCTCCTTATTACTCCATTTCAGTCTGCCCTAGACTGGTCCACCATATAGAACCCCTAATAATTTTAGGTGAAAGTTTTGTTCATGCACAATATTTTTATGAATGATTCAATGAATAAGGCTCAAAGCTAAGCAAGCCAACAAGGAAAATTCAATATTTGCAACTAAGTGATATCCAAAGTTATCTAATTTTAATGATCTAATTAATGATTGGAGCTAATTGAGCTCCCAATTAACTTTGATATAATGATCTCAAGTTAATTGTAATATAATAGTAATTAGGATTTTGAAAATTAATAGATTCAATTCATTTAATATGATGTGACAAAATAATTTGTAAATATAATAATTGTTGTTAGAGACTAACTCCTAACCTCTTCCTAAACCATAAGATCTAACTTAAGAAATTTGAAACTAATGAAATTCTACTACTAATCATTATGGTTTTCTAGCTAGGTTATAATTTGAATGATTTAATCAAACATATTAATCTAACTAAGTTACAAGTAATAGTAAAGTTTAGGATAAGTACTTACTAGACTTAAGAACTACAAGTTCTATGTTTACTATTAATGTATGTTTAAAGAATTCAATAGGTTTCCTAAACTAATCTAAGTAAGTTAAGGATACCTATTACTATATCTTAATTTAACAAATTGGGTTTTAGGGATTAGGATGAATAAGCTAAGTATTGAACTAATCATTAAAACTAGATCTAGTTGGTTAACAATCCTACAATTATTAATTCATTAAGACTATTTATTCTTAATGGTTTCAACTAATAGACTTAGGATCCAACTATAGATCAATTATAATTCAAATCCTAGGGTTTCTACCTTAGGGTTGACAAGTGAATTATGCACTTGGCAATTAATTCGCATAACTAGGGAATTGAGAACTAAGCTCATAAAAATATTATCTAAGAGCTAAAGGAGATAATAAATGCGACAAGTTAGGTATCCTAGAGTTTATAAGACTTATAGTAAGCTACCTAGAAATTTAGGTTAATCACAATAACACTAAGTGAGAGTCAAAAATCTATTATTATAATTTTGTTGTCCAATTGAACTCTTTTATAATTAAATGAAATCCTTATTTCATAAGGAGAAAATTGACACTAAGTTTGTCAATTTTAGACAACATTGAAAAGTTAGGGTTTTAATGACTCCTAATTAGGTTAAAAAGTGATTAAGAAAATTAGGTTTTAAATATTGGATTGTATTCCATATTATTGATCCTCACATTTTTGTGAGTCAAATGAACTATTTGACCTTTTGATTTGGAAATCAATTGATCAAATTAAGTCACTTAAAAGATTAATATTAATATGACATTAATTGATTAATCATAATTATTTACTCAATAAAATAATTAACAAAACTGAAATTAAATTTCATATTATTGATCTACTCGTTTTTACGATCAAATTGATATATAATATTGCATATATTGGATAACTATTTCATAATGTATGTTTTAATGAAACTAATTAATAATTAAACTTATAATTTAATAATAAAAAAAAAATTCCTTAAGTTAATCCTACAGTAAAAACTGAACCGCACGGTTCAAAAAGGAATAAAAGAGTCGCTCAGTCCGTTCGACAGCAAGCAGCCCGAAAGAAACTCGGGATTCGGCGTCGCCTTCTTTGCAAGGGAGAACTGCCGATCGCAAGGGAAAACTGCCGATCGAGAGGACGATAGGAGGAGGCGAAGAAGGATGCCGACGAAGGGAGGTTGCCGACAGAGGAAGGCTACCGACAGAAAGAAGGAAAGAGGTAAAGTCCTACACGATCCTGGGGACGGCCCGCACGCCGGCGAGTGAGGCTCGCCGAAGCTATCTTCCCAGATCATAAATGGACTTGATGAAGTGAAGACGACGCAACAAAAAAAAAAAAATCGATATGTGCGTAAAAGTAAAGGAGATGAAGACGGAAGTACCTGAAGATCCCGCACCGAACGGCTCGTCGACGGAGGCTTAAGGTACGCAAAGCTTCTTCTTACTCCTTCTCACCCGCACGCGTCAATCGCCTCGAAAGGAGTCGCAACCCTACGAAGGAGCTCCCGCAGCGCTTCAGACACAGCAGCTCAAAAAGTTTTCAGCAAATGCCCCCAAAAGTCTCTTAGAAAAGTAATAGAGGGGGATAAAGCCACGGGGAGGCTAGCTGGAGAGCCGGACGGTCCTTCTCTGGCAGCCGCGATCGTGCGAAGTGGAGCGTACGCGGGAATTAAATTAATCGATGGATTTAACTTAAAAAAAAAAAAACTTAATTACTCTCTTTAAAAGCTTAATTACTCTCTTTAAAGGCTTAATTAACTAATGCATTAGGAGGCTGTTACATTCACAAACCCTTAAAATAACTACAAATATCTAAAAATTAGTTTCTAAAATCCCTAATATCTCTACAAATATTCTCCTAAAGTTTCATACAAATCCAGTACCATTTGACCCACCAAACATCCTTCCGAAGATGAATAACCATTTACACATACAAAATCACCTTCTTTAACTTTGCGCCACCAATCTGCCAATAGGGTAGCGTCCTCTGGGAAGGAGTAAAGGACTAAAGTTTCATCCACCACAGCATTCCCACTTAGATTACACTCATCAACAGCAGCATCAGTATTAATTGCTAAACTACCTGCACCATGCACGCCACCTAGCATAACAAAAGGCACATTCAATTTGCATTTTGGAATGTACACAAGCTTCAGCTTTTTCTTAGCACCACGAGTGGGGGGCTCCACCGATTTGATTCTTTATCTTTAAAGTGGGGTTGTAGCTTGAAACAGTTCACCATTTCATGCCCTATATTATTGCAATGTGCAATATGTCGACAAGTTTTTAAAATTATACCGTTGAAAATAACCCTCTTCCTCATCTCCAATTCAAATTACAAACTCAATTTTTCAGTAAAATCTTTTTCAATCAAAACACGCGCCACCAATGGATAATCTACTTGTCGTAGCATAATCTACTTTCAATAACTTTCCAAAATACGATCCCAATGATAAAAGAATTGAATGTGTAATCAAATGAACTTTAGTAAAGGAAAATTTACACAAATAGGAATTATGGGGGGTTCACATTTTGGGCTGAATGACGTCCATTTCAACAATTTCATATGAAAATTATCAATAAAGTAACATCCTCTGGCAAAAATAGTATAATCCACCTCATTGGATAATTGAAAAGAATGTGCCGGAAATCAACAATCCCTGCATTATATGAATTGGGTCAACCAAATTATTGAGAAATTTCCTAACCTCCCTTGGTGGTTTCTCATTAGGAAATGTTTTGCCTAATGTGTATTCAATTAGTTGATCCAAACTTTGCTTTGATACTGATCAACTCTCGCAGTAAGGAAGCATTTGTTAAAGCTTTGGGAGCCTCTACACTCATCCTGTGTTTAAAATGCAGATTGGATAAAGATTCCACCCGAGCAGTCACAAGATCCTCCATCACAGAGGGGCTAAGGGGGAGAAATGTCTGACCTCTAGCACCCCGCCTCTATCGACGGCACAGCCACTAACAATCAAACCCTAGGGCGTCGATACGTTTGCCATTAGTTACCAAATAGACTTTCAGGTGAGCCTAGTTAATGGGTTAGTCATTTTCACTCAAAAAAGACTAGGGCTGATAATTTTACCTGAAACTCGAAACTCGCTTGAAGAAGTGATCCTATTTACAGTTTGTTTAATTTTCATTTCAAAATCTTTTGGGCAATATTTTTAAAATTTTTAGATATGCAGTCAGTTGTGAGACTATTTTTAAATCTTAAGCCATGAGCTAAAACTATGATCCTCTTGATCTGTTTACATTGTTTTCATATTTTTTTAAGTTATTTTTTAGAATTTTTAGACATGAAGTGAGTTGTGAGTCGTGAGATAAAGCTATGACACTCGAAAATTTTTTATTCAGGAATTTAGAAACATTCAGCAAGTTATCTTCCTGTTCAATATCAATTTGCTATTACTGCTTTTGGAATTATTTATTGTGCACTATGCTTCAGATCAAAAATTTCTAATAAAACCCAAATTGTGATTAACATCTGTCAGCAAAGGCAGCAACACCAAGTAGCAACAGAGGCAGGTAAAAATTAATTTTTTTGTGTTTTTGAAATTGTTGTCTAAAGCAATAAAATTGTGATTAACATCTAGGTTGTACTTAACATTTCACATGTTTTTTTGTTTCAATGTTAATGTTAGGGTTTAGGGTGCAATACATTTTGGCGTGTTGTTGGTGCTTGGATTGCTGTTATGATTAATTTTATAATCTATTTTTATATAACTTGTCACTATGGACCTATTGTTGCTTCAATATCAATTTGTTATTTCACATGTTTTTTATTTAAATGGAGGCTATGGTGAACTATAACTATTTTTATTTTTATTTTAAATTCTACTTATGACTTGTTAATAAAAATATTTCAGCTAAATAAAAACTACAAATGACATATAAATCTGAAACTGATAAATCAAAACTTGAAAAATTAAAACCTGAACAAAATGTTGTATGAAGTCAATAAGTGGGAAAGAAAGTACAGATCCTATAATTATTATAGCCAAAATAGGTGAAACAAATTAAAATGTCTTAGAGGTCAAGATAATTAAAAAAAGAAGTGCAATTTGGGATCACTTTAAACTAGTCCAGTCTAAATAACAAGAGTAAAGCAGTTGAAAAACTAGCCTGTATGCACTATCGCAAAACTTACATATCTCATAAATCTGGATCTACCTCAAACAATGTTAGGCATATTAAAGTTTGCCCAATGTTAGGTCAAGTAAGCAAAAAACTAAAGGTTCTATTTCAATTTAATTGCACATACTTTGAATGCTAATTATAGAACATCTAGAAAGATTTACTGACTTGATGCTTAAAATGTATATAAAATTGAAAAAAAGTTAATTAAAAAGTTTTAAAATTTGTAAATCATATATCCATGACATCTAATTTTTGGACATCAAATCAATTAATAGAGTACACGTGTTTGATAGCACATTACTTTAATTCAGATTAGATGTTGCAACATTCTATTAGAAATTTTATTGATCTTGAACCTCTGCATATCGCACATGTCATTGTTGATGTCATAATTGAGTGCATAATACGGTAGAATATTCATAAAAAATTATAATGATTACATTAGGCAGTGCACGTGCCAACGATAACATAACAAATATTCTATTAAATAATTTTGAGAACATTAGCAGGCTATTTTTTAAAGAGAATTTTTCATGTTCATTGTAGTGTGCATGCTTTAAATTTGATTGTTCAAGAAGGTCTTATGCAATGCAATAATATCATAGGAGTTGTTAGAGAGGTCATTATTTATATTAAAAAATCTTCAAGCCGCTTAAGAGTATTCTGTGAGATTGTAAGATTCATTGGTGTATCAACTTGTAAATATCTTTCTAGTGATGTAAGAACAAAGTGAAACTTCATATTATATATGCTTGATCGAGCATTTTCATTATAAAATTGTATTACATGAATTATTTAAAAATGACAAGGGATTAACTTGGGGTTTTTGATTGATGCTGATTGGGATGAATTTGATAGAATTAAATTTATTCTTAAAGCATTCAAAAATGCTTCAAAAGTATTTTTAGGTTCAACATGCCTAACTCCTAATCTTTTCATTCCTGAAATAATTCAGATTAAATATATACTTGAGAGTGAGGCAACCAATAATGATAAATTTGTTAGATTGATTTGTATTTCAATGAAAGAAAAATTGGACAAAATATTGGGCCGATAGTAACTTGCTAATGTGCGTTGCCATTATGCTTGATCCAAGCAGAAAAATAATATTTATCAAAATTGCATTTAAATCAATCTACTATGGGTCAACCCTCAGTGAGTTTTACTAAATTTGTATGAACTAAATGGTTATTATTATATGGACACATCTAGAGCAATTTTTTATTCTTCATAAAATTTGGTAATGCTTCAAACTAGCTCTAGTTCAACTTATTATAAACCAAGAAATTCAATTTTAAGAGATTTTAACTCATTTTTGGAGTATGCTTCTACCACCCAGTCAATGAATTATGAGATAGAGCTTATCTAGATGAGGATTGCATTAAGGTGCCTCAAGAACGAAGATCTTCTTTTGATGTTTTAGAATGGTGGAAATGATTTTTTTAAAGTGGCCTATATTAGCAAAGATGGACAGAGATATTCTAAATATTCCTATTACAATTGTTGTATCTGAATTTACTTTTAGTACTAATAGTCGTGTACTTGATTATAAAAATTCATTATTGTCAAGTAGGGTTAATGCTCTTATTCGTACAGCAACTTGGCTCACTAAATATCAAGCCAATCTTAGATCTTTGGATGAAGATGTAAGAATTTGAATTTGATATATTCTAATTTTTTAAACATGTACTACTTTACACCATAGGAAAAATAGATATCAAATTAGAAATATTAATCTATTTGCTTTATTTTTTGCTTATTTTTTGTGCAGGAAAAGCAACTAACATGCCCTATACCAGATGAATTGTAGAATATACTCAATTCAACCAAAATTTTGCAAGACTTTGCATAAACATTGAAGCAAATATTTGAACTAAATGATTTGAATTTGCATGAATTTTATTTTAAGTTTATGTTATACTATAATGACTACTTAACTTAGCAAGTCTTTCTAATAATTGTTGCAAGTTAATCAAGAAAAAATGGACTAATGAAAAATAATCATTTCATATTATCATATGATATTTAGACCCTCTCTTAAATACTCATATAATTATTTCAAATTTTAGTGTTCTTACTATGATGCTTTTCTTTTCAAATAATTGACGTTGTGGTTACTACAGCCTCTGCTAGTGCTTAAGTTGTTGCTGCCACTGCTGGTGCTTGAACCGTTGCTACCTCTACTGGTGCTTAAGCTGTTGCTGCCTTTACTGGAGCTTGGGCTGATGTTGTTTCTGCTGTTGCTTGGGTTGTTGATGTCTATGTTACTGCTTGAGCTGTTGCTGTCTTTGTTGCTATTGCTTCTGTTGGTTATTGTGTGTATATTATTGTTATTATTAGTTTTACAAATACATCAATTTTAATTAGTGCAAATCTAATTATAGATTTATATGCTGTTATTTCTTGATTTCAACAAATTTGATTTTTTTTCTATTATTGATTTATTGTTCCTTGTGCTTGGGCTAATGCTGCTCTACAGCTGTTTGGGCTGCTGCTGCCCTACTGTTGCTTGGGTTGTTGCTGACTTTGCTGCTACTTGGGTTGTAATTGCATCTGCTGCTGTTTGGGTTATTGCTGCTTTTGCTGATTCTTATTTGTGTGTATTATTTTTAATTATTGATTTTACAAATACATCAATTTTAATTACTGCAAATCTTATTACTATATTTATATGTTGATTCCTCAATTTCAGCAAATTTGATTTTTTCTAGTATTGATTTATTGTACCTTGCGCTTGGGCTATTATTGACTCTACTGCTGCTTGGGCTGTTGTTACCTCTGTTGCTGCTTGGGCAATTGCTCTGCAAGAGCTTGAGCTGCTACTGCCTCTGACACAAACTAATATCACATCTTTAACTCAGCTTCAATCCTAAAAATTGGCTTCCAACTTAACGCATGTTCGAAAATCCTAAGAATTTTAAAATTTTTCAAACTCAATTTTTTTGTTTTATTAATTATTTTGAACTCAGCTTTATTATTTTTTGCTTATTTTCTTTGAGCAATTATTAGAAATTGCTAGATTGAGTCTATAATAAATGATCACAAATATATTAAACTACTATATTTGAGAAATAAGATGTTAACCTGAGTCCTTTTAAAAAGCAAATGAGCCATAAAGTTAGGCATTATCACAAAAGATGAATCATTCAGAGTAAATTGAGCTACGTATTGTTTACATGTATTTAATTTTTATCTTTTTTGTTATTTCAGTTAAACCTTTTAAATACCCTAAAATTTAAATTTTGGCTCTTATTTGTGCAGACTACAGACTTGTAGAATTGGTTATCCCTAAGTATATTAGTGTTGCTCGCTTATTGGCTAATATTACCTCTACTGCTATTTGGGCTGCTGGTTGTTGCTGCATTTTTTGCTGCTTGAGCTGCTAGCTACTGCTGCCTCTGTTGTTGCTTGGGTTGTTGGCTAATGTTGTCTCTGTTGTTGCTGCTTGAGCTACTAGCTGCTACTATCTCTATTGTTGCTTCTTCTCAATGTTAATTTAGATAAGAAATGTTTGCAATTTATTTATTTTATGTTTGCAATTTACTATAATTTCATTTAGGTCAGTTAAATTGGTCTAAATTTCAAATAATATTGTTGCTCTGTGCAAACTTACAAATTGCAATTTGCAGCCTTGGCTTGGGGATTAAAGTTGCTTGTGCTTAGGCGTAGGGATTAAAACTTCCTGTGCCTTGGCTTGGGGATTATAGTTGCTTGTACTAGAACAGACTTGCAAATTACATAAATTTCAATTAATATTGCATGTTACTTCTTGTGCAAAGTGCAAACTTATGTAGTAATTAGCAATATATTAATGACCTAATTGTAATTGTAGTAGGGATGCAAGCATTAAATCTGTGTCAATAAGATTTTGGGTTGTGTGTAAGTTTAAATCCTTTAGCTTAAAGCTGTAAGTTTAAGTTGTGATCATCTTTCAATTTGTTTATTTTTACAACTATGTAATATGTTAAAAGTAATATTAATACTATCAATTGTTTTTATAAACATACATTTAAACTGTTTTTTATTTATATTTTTTTTAGCTGACTCGAACTAGCTCGAACTCAAAATTTACATCTGACTCGAACCAAGTTCGAGTTAGCTCGATCTCAATCTTTAATGAGTCGAACTTGACTTGATTCAAACTCAAATTGAGTTCGAGTCGAGTTCGAGTCGGGCTTAACTCAAAAATTCGAGTTTAAGTTTGGCTTGATTAGTTCGAACTTAACTCAAATTCAACCCTAAGCATGGCTAATGCCATTAAGAAATTACCACATAAAAAGTGCACTCACTGGGGAGGGGAAGTTGATTCGTCGTCCACGGAGTCTGAGAAAAAGAGAAGAGAAAGGCAACAAACACATCTTAGAGAAGTCAATTGAGAAGTTATGGAAACCTAGAGACCAAAGACAACAAGAAAGAATCGTCCAACTTGTAGCCGAGCTAACCATGGCTGCGTCATCCAGCAAGGAGCTAATTAAAACCTATAAATTAGTGGCATTTGCAAGAAAACAGACAAGAAGAGACTAAAATGCTGAAAAAAACACCCAAATAGAAAGGTGCTGAGAAAGCAAGGAAGCTACAACGACTGAGAAGACAAGCAGCAAAGAATCAATGATGGCATTACCAAAGAGAAAAGAATTACCTAAAGTTGGCAATCCAAAGAATTAAGAAGTGTTCATAATCAGAATTTAAATAAAGTATATGGTAGTGATCAAAATCTGACTGCAAAACTAAGATAAATTTGATATGCAAGCAATTTGTTAAGCAGTGATGACTAGAGACAATTCCGCTCCCCATCACTACCCAGCCAATTTAACATTAAAGAGTGTTGACTTAACTATAAGTAGAAAAAGACACTAGGTTTCCTATCACTCAAAAATTAGCTAATGAGGTGATATATGATAATATTTCTTTCGACATTTGTCAAATTATTATAAAGAGCCCCTATATAATGATAGAGAAACTATTTTCTATCAAAGAAGACGACATAAAGTGCTAATAGAAGGTATCAAAATAAACTTATTTCAGATAAACCGAAATTTCTAGCAAAGAATACTTCAGATGGGAAAATCAAGTGTAATACGCATTTTCCAAAAATATGTAGTCATTTATTCAAAAAGTTGAGCGATAGAGAGCTGGCAAGAAGCCTACCGATTTGAATCAGTTAGCATTATTAGTTGGCCAAAAGAGTAATCAATTTCATGATCTACAAAAAATATATACAAAGCTATTTGAAGAATATAATGGCATGCAACCAAGCTAAGCCATAGAGCATGGGAAACAACACTATTCCGACTCTATTCTATTCGCACTGTAATAATGTACAAAATCTGTCTTAGAGATGAGAAAAACAAGAGGTATAATGTCGAGCTTCTAAAGCAAAAACAAATACAGTTAAGCACCTTCCCCATATTGTGCCAAAGAAGAATAAAAGATAGATAATACATAAAGACTATAGCGTTTTGAATTAATCAACATATAGAACAAAATCATCTGTCAAGAATTGATGATCTACTAGATCTGTTAAGCTAGCAAAGTCTTAATCAAGCTGACTTTGAAGTCAAGCTATCAGTAAGTCAAGGTGAAAGATAAATATAAATGAATAATGGTCTTAAGATTTGGCAAGGACAAAACAAATGATTGGTTATACCTTTTGGGTTATGCAATGCTTCAGTAATATTTAAAAGATTAATGAATGACATTTTAATGACATTTCTTGATAGTTCTGCTCTTATCTACCTAATCAGCATGTCGGTATACAGCCAGAGTGAAAACATTCAAATTGAACACTTTGATCGAGTGTTCAAACTCTTCTTAAAGCACAATATTTTTCTCAACCAATAAGTGTGAAATTAGGAAGTCAAGATTTCTATCTCATATACGAGATAGATGGAGGAGGGGTAAAAATTAATCCTGCTAAAATCAAGAGTATGGCCTTATAATTGTGGCAAAGAGCTGAAATTTTATATGCATTTGCCAATATGTTCAAAATTTTACATAAAACTACTTTGTGATTGCTACACCACTCCGCCAGTTGATAAAATGAGTTTTCACAAAGAAAGTAACCAATAATCGACTTTAGTAGAATTTAAGAGAGATTATTGTAAAGGCAACTGTCCTACCAACCAAAGAAAATGAATCAATTTTGAAATTAATGCATGTGGACATGCTTTGGAGCTACACTGATGTACAAAAGGTCAATCGATTGGATAATACTAAGAGCTACTATAAGGTCCACAACTTAATAACTTGTAATAAGGAATTATTGACTCGACATTAGTCGATCAATCAAGAGATAAGAATTCATACCGTTCATAAGCATCTATAATACCTACAAACTCAATTCAAACTTCAGCATGCTTAACACAAAGTGGACGAGTTATTTATAACAACTTGGTGATAAAATATAAAAAAGGAGTAGTCCATAATAAGCTTGTAAAAATTTTATCAAGACCACTAGTTGTGCTTTATAACATAATGAAGATCAAGAATGAATTGGGTGAGGACAAGGGAGAAGCATATATAAAAATCCTGAATTTTAGAAAATATGGAGCAGTTATTAGAGACAACCAGGAAGGTAACTAAGCCACTGATGAAGAACTAAAAGTACAGATGCCATAAAAGAATGCTCTATAAAGATAACCAAGTATGCATACCACACAAAGTCGATCATCTCCGATGAATCAAAGAATTGCATACATCCCAAGTTTAGGGACACTTCAGAGTTGGATATACACTCCTAATTTATATTGCTGTCTATTGGCCAGAATGCAAGACCGTGTAGCCATGCATAATAAAGAAAAAGTGAAGAGATGTACCTCGAATTTGTCAAATAAAAGCAAGGTCTTTATACACTATTGCCTATACCTAATCGAACATGAGAGAGCACATCCATGAGGTTAATTGAGGGATAGTCCACTACCTGTCAAAGGAATAATTATATTTTTGTGATGGTTGATTGCATCACTATGATAAACACCCTAGCATCCTACAAGAACACTACCACTAAAGAAGATGTGCATAAGTTATTCTTCACAAATATACAAGTACGCAACGATTTATTGAGTTCAATCATATATGATTGACACAATGAATTTTTAAGAACTTGAGGAGCATGATGGACAACTTTTCACCCATAGACCGACACTCAAACTAAAGTTATCAATTAAATAGTAGGGCATTTGCTCAAGTTGATCCACACTAAGTAGCAAAGAATATATAACGAAAGTTAATCCTAAATTCAATTTGCTTTAAAATAAGCTATTCACAACACCATTTCAAACAGTGTTTTTAAAGCTTTTTAGGCTATTTATGTGAGGACCCGGTGCCGGGTCAACGGGAGCTAATCCAGCACCGGTTGTGGGGATGTAACAGCAAGTCCTCTAGCCGTAGAATCATACTGAGTGATTTAAGAGACAAATTTATAGACGTCAAACATAACTCATTTATTCATTAATTCACAAGTCCTGATTACAAATATTAAAATAAAATAAATATTACAAACTTTTTAAAAGTGTCAAAAAGAAAGCAATTAATCAGCAGGAAGCAGTATCAGCACTGCTTGGTTCTTAGCACCTTTCTTCAAGGACGAACTCCTGATCTGGGCACGTTTCAAAAGTACGACATTCGAATACCAGTTAGTTGTGAAACTAATTATTGATAGATCATCTTTACAAATGTTAAATAATAAGCAAAATAATCAATAATGTGACAGGAAATAAAAGTTGTACAAACTTATCCCTGCAAACCTGTTTCAATTGCACTTGAAACCTTAGCATAAAAGTAATTGCAATCACAAAAATAAATATAGAATTTAAGCGTTTGTTATCTGGCGCAAAACGTGATTTTATTGGGCAAGTACAAAATCGAGGAAAATGGGTTCATCTTTTCTTTTTTTGTATTCAACTTCCCTCTATACATGCCCCCTCAAAGCTTATCAGTATAGGCCCCTTATGACTACCGATGTCAGACAGCCCCATCCAAACAGTTGTCTGATCAGACAAAATAAATATATCAACATGGACCCATTGCCTCTCAATTACCCAAACTTCTCCTTATATCATTTTATGTGACATTTTAAAGAATTTAAATCAAGTTTGTGCGATGCTGAGCGGAAAAACATATTTAAATAAATGTAATAAAAGACATCTGGTACCTTGCTCTTTGAGTTCGGATGAGTGACTGTTCGCTCAATCTGCAATTATGTTTTTTAATATTTTAAATTAGCCTTTTTAGCCAATATTATTATCTTCGTTTCTATTCTGTTTCTCCTATATTTTCTCAATTTGATAGAAGCATGTATTTTTAAGTTACTGATGTGGCAATAATATTTATAATAGCATTATTATTATCATTTTAATAATAATAATGATAATAATAATGTACAAAAGAAAAGACAATGGAAATGACTGTATAAATTGTAGACCCAGCTAATAAAAGAAAAAAAATCTTAATTAAACAAAATGTCTAAGTACATTTTAGGCTGATACATTATTATGTCAATTTAGATATTACCATAAACTTAACAACTAAGCACAATATATAGGAGCAAGAAAGAATATGAAAGGAACAAAAAACTACGAACAATAGGTTTACAACTTAAATAAAAGTGAAAGTAAGCACATACCACAAAAATCTGCTATATCAAGATTAGGCATGAAATAAGAATAATTCTAATACTAAAAAGAAAACTCATCCTAAACATACTTATGATCAAAGGGAACTTATGCTAATTAATATAACTCGATTAAATCATAATATACGATTAAAACAATTCAAATTACATCTAACATTCTATATAAAATGAGTAAGTCTAATATTCTAGATATGTATAAAGAAAGTAAAACTAGCATCCTAAATTAAATAATACTAACATCATAAACATGCACATAAAGTAAAACTAATATCTTATATGTGATCAAGTATACATGTCTACCATCTTATAATGAATAAGATCATCATTTAACAAGGAAAAATGACATAAATAAGCTGAAATACTTATAAAATAATTAATAAGAAAATGCCAACATATAGTAAAATGATATGGAATAATAAGCATAAAATTGAAAACTGCTATGGCTAAACAAGCCATTCAAACTGAAAATATGCATAACATCTCACTTAGCATATGGGCTAAGGTAGAAGGATCAAGCTTGAGAGTAGAAGTGCACTTACATTAGTATTGCCATAACAAGAATTTGAATATAGAGTCTAACAAATACCATCCTAGCCGGTCATAGGCCTAGGCTTGGTTAGACTTGCAATAGACAGACAGATACCATCATAGTTGGTCATAGGCCTAGGTTTGGTCTGTATTAAAGCAAAGGCATGGAACTAAAAGGGCATACTAATTAGGCTACACTCTATTTAACCAAAATCATCAAAACCAATGCACTGATAAAAACAAATGCCAATGTTGTTTATGTAAATCAAGTTTGATATGAGAGATTCCTCAAATATCCCAACATATATGTACAAGGTAATAGGCTCAATTTCAAGAAAAGCAAAGCATCAATATTCAAAATGAGCAAGAGACTCTACTAAGACACAAGTGATATCCATTGTTGTCTAATTATTTGTTCTATCTATTCTAAGTTACAAAAGATCAGAATCATCAATTCTTATGCTATATGTAACTTAGTTTCACGACCTTATAGATTGAAAATAATTAGGACTAGCTAGGTCCTAATTATAAATAAATCAATGTCGACTACATAATTTAAATAAATAAATCAATCGACCTATTTTGATAATTTAAACAACCCAAACTCATCTTAATTAAGACCAATCAAGATGGAAGGATTAAGAATTAAACTCCAAATATTATGATTTAATTGCTTAATCCAATGGTGATCCTAAAGAATTAAGGTTTAAAACCCAATTCTCACAAAGAATAGATTATGGCAAATCTAATTATGTGAAATCAAACTCAATAGAATGGATCTCTATTTTAAGTCTAAAGTTAAAAGATCAAATAATCATTAATAAACTATCTAAACCAAGGCTTCATCTATTGAGTAACCCAATTTACTCAATAGATGAATTCTAACCTAAGATCTATTCCTAATATCTAAGAAAATAGCTTTTAAGCACTAAGATTAACACTCATACACAAATCCTAACTAATATTATTAAGACTTAAGAGAGATGGAAATAGAAGATTCAAAGAAGACTATGATGTGAGATTCATCATTTTTAATTAAGATTTTCTTAAGGTAGAAAATTAAGGTTTTGATTTAGAAACTTGATTTATCGCTTAAAACAATTGAATTATATTCAGAATTACTTTATTTACTAATTTTAGTGATTAGAACATGAATCTAGGGTTTAAAAGCACTTAAACTTAAATTTGGACAAAATGACTGTTTTGTCCCTACTTAAGGTCTAAAAAACTACTTTTTGATTTAAGGCTCTAAATTGAAAATTTTCAGTAGCAAATGATTACTTATTATTTAACATGAAGAAAGACCGTAAATACATCAAATTTGGATAATTATTAAATCTTATGAGATCAAATTAAAGAATTTGATTCATAAGGGCAATTGGGTAATTTGTCCTAATAAAATTTAAATTTTTTGTCAGTTTATTAAAGCTTATTGTCTAAGGGTTCTATAGAACCTAAAATTATTAAATTCTGATATGTATTAGCTAAGGTATAGCCAAAATAAGATTAGTATTCTAAAATATAATTTAGGGTTTTTAAGAGGGGTCAAAAACCTAACTTTTCTAATTTAAGTCCAAATTCAATAAAGTCAGTGGCTATAACTTCCCTATGACCCACTAAGTACTTTAACTGGGAGTAGACCTACTTTGAACTTGATTTGGTTAAATTATGACTTAATTAGGGTTTAAGAATAATTAGTGAGTGATTAGTAAAATTAATCACAGAATCACAAAATCAACAACACCACAAAATTCTATTCTATTCTATGAGCTATCAGAAACTTGAATCACTCATTTTGGATCACTAATTATGCTAATAATCACTAATCAAGATTTAGGATGATTAGAGTTGATTAAGAGATCTAGCCATCAAATCCTAAATATTTTTGCAGTTTACTATTTATTAGGTCTTCCTGATTGAAATGGTATATTGGAAGACCTAATTTGGAGCTCAATTGATCAAGTTATGGTCAATTGAAATTTTCATGAAATTAGGATAATTATGGTTAGTCCTAAAAATAATTAGGCAAAATATAACCCAAACAGAGAAATTGACACTATCAAAATAATCCAGATATTCTCCTGATTACTTTAAATCCCATATTGGTTATGTTTGGATGAGTGTGTGCAAAAAGTTATGATAGTTTGAACATTTGTGGTATTTATGGCAAATTGTGGGGGTCCTAAATGCCACTATGTGAAATACAGCTACAGATGAAAAATTAACAGTGTCAAATTATTCCATAATTTTTGCTGATCAAAATGACATATAATATTGTAATATTTGAATCATTGGATTAAAATCTACAAGTGTTTAGAGTTTGCAAATTAATTAATTAATTAATTAAACTGGATTATATTAATATTATTGTTTCAATTTAATTAAATCCATTTTATTTTAAATCCACGGCTGGGACCCACAATATAAGACGGGACGTACAACGTCAGCCTAGGACGGGTCCTACCCGTCGAAAATCAGCCACAGCTGACGGTAACAGTCAAACAGTGCGGGACCCACGAGATCACCAGCAATCGACACGTGCCCCGGCAGGTTCCGCCATCGCGCCAGATGAGAACACGTGGAACTCCCAAAAGGCGCGGTTCAAGCACCCGGTTCAGAGCACCGCGGCTCGAGGCTGGACCGGTCCGGTCCGGACTGGTTCCTGTGGATCGCCCCTGACCGGAACCGTAACCCTAACTATTAGGGTTACGAACTACTCACAGCACGGATGGATTCAAGTCACAAATTATATACCAAATTATAGGTATGAACAAAAGCTGTCGATTGACTATAAATACTAGATCTAATAGCTCTTAGGGTTCTTCAAATCTCTAGCCCTTGTTTGATCACACAGGACAACACTATTCGCCGTTCTAGCTCCTTCCGTGATTTGGATCGATCGTGTTCAAATTAACCCGATCAGATCCGATCATTCATCAATCGAGTACAAGAAATTGAAAAAAGAAATTGAAAATTAATGCTCGATTGATTGAAGAATGGAAATGATGAGGTACCTCATTCGACGGTTGCGGATCAAATAACCTCAGAATGAAGACCCAAAAGTTCGCTCGACGCTGGATGAATACAAATTTTTGCTGTTTGACGGCGGCCATTAAATATTTAAAATTTAAATTATTATTTAAATTATTTTCAAACTGATTTTATTATTTAAAAATAATTAATTAGATGCATTCCAAAAAATTTCAATAAATCACCCCTAGCTAATTGAGAGGTGAGGAACGCAACGGCGAAGTCGGATTTTTGTTTGGACGAGTATTTAATTTTTCAAATTTTCGGGATATTTAAATATTATTAAAATATTTGCCGAAAATCCAATGACTTCCAAATGCATCCAAAACATCACCCATAGCTAATTTGAGGGTGATAAGCGCAATGGCGAGGTCAGATTTTTGATTTGAGGTCAATTTAAATAAGTCAATTTCTAGAATTTCTGGAAATTCCCAAAATCAAGATTTAATCTATTTGACTCCTGATTTAGACTAGATTTTTGTGGTGAGTTCCTAATAACTTAAATTAGAGTATTAGAATCACAATCAGGACTTAATTTAGTCCTAATTGACCTAAGTAACAACCTGAGTTGTTACAAACTCCCCCACTTAAGAACGATGTCGTCCTCAACATCATTCTAGTGGAAAGAAAAGGCAGATATAGAATAATGAATTGAATAAAGCTGGAGTTAAGGAAGTACCTTGATTAAAAAGATTTGGGAATTTTTGGCGCATATCCACCTCTTTCTCACAAGTGGCTTCACTACATGAACAGTTCCTCCACTGAACCTTGATCATTGGAATAGAACAATTTCTTAGTCGCATTTGATCACGAGCTAAAATTTTAACTGGTTCTTTAGCATAAGTAAGATCAAGTTGAATTTTTACTATTGGGAGCGGAACAAGATGGGAAGGATCTCGAAGACATCTTCTTAATGATGAAACATGAAAAACATTATGGATAGCGGTAAAGTCGTCGGGAAGATTCAATTTGTATGCTGATGATCCCACCTTGACCAATATCTCATAGGGGCCGATATAGCGGGGGCTAAGTTTCCCAACTACGCCAAATCTATAGACACCTTTCATGGGACTTACATTCTGATAAGCAGAATCTCCAACATTAAATTCCAAAAGGCAATGATGAGCATCGTGGTATTTGCTCTAATGATCTTGAGCAGAGCGAATTCTTTGCTGAATCAGATGAATCTATTTATTGGTCTCCTCAACTAATTCAGATCCATAAAGCTGAACGCTGCCTATTTCTGATCATGCCAAAGGATTATTACACCTTCTGCCATACAAGGCATCATAAGGAGCCATTTTAATACTGGCCTGATAACTGTTATTATATGCAAACTCCACCAATGGTAAATGATCTTCCTAGGAACCGGCAAAAGTCAAGGATACAGAGCCTGAGCAAATCTTCTAGCAATTGATTTACTCTTTCAGTTTGGTCATCTGTTTGAGGATGAAACGCTGTACTCATGGCCAGAGTAGTTCTTAGATTTTGATGTACTGCTTGCCAGAATTTTGAAGTAAATCTGCTATCTCTGTCTGATACTATCAACTTGGGAATACTATGAAGTCTGACAATTTCTTTAATGTAAATCTTTGCAAGCTTCTCAACAGAATCAGTCTGTCGGATGAGAATGAAGTGCGCGGGTTTAGTTAGTCGATCTACTATTACCCAAATTACATCAGCACCAGACCTGGCTCGAGGTAATCCCATAACAAAATCCATTGATACATCAAACCATTTCCACTCAGGGATTTCTAAAGGATGAAGAAAACCACTGGGTTTTTGATGTTTGGCCTTTACTAGGCTGCAGACATGGCACTTAGCCACAAACTCAGCTATGCTCTTCTTCATACCGGACCACCAAAATGATTGTTTTATGTCTTAATACATTTTGGAACTTCCTGGGTGAACTTGATACCTAGAGCCATGGCCTTCTACTAGCACTTCTTGCTGCATGGATTTTGGAATCCATAAACGATTCTCTTGATAGATAGCACCTTTATAAAAATGAAGATATGTACGGCGACCACTTTCTATTGCTTGCTTAAAATTTAAATACTCTTCATCTTTAGTATGGGAAATGGATACATCTCTGTGGAAAGTGGGTTCCACATTACTCATTGAGGTCATCTCACTTAACATATCTCCGCGAACTGGTTTGATATCTAATTTGCGAAATTCTTCCTCTAAAGAGCAAGTGGCGATCATTGCTGAAAGCGTAGCACGATGGCTAAGGGCGTCTGCTACTACATTGGCTTTACTAGGATGATACTGGATATCCAGATCATAATCGCTAATTAACTCAAGCCATCTTCTTTGCTTACAATTTAATTCTCTCTGAGTAAATATGTATTTTAGACTCTGATGATCTGTAAAGATAGAGCACTGAATTCAATACAGATAATGGCGCCAAATTTTTAAGGCGAATACTATTGCCGCTAATTCTAAATCATGGACTGCATAATTTCTTTCGCGTGATTTTAGTTGACGAGACGCATATGCTATAACCCTTCTTTCTTGCATAAGAACACATCCCAAGCCAATTCCTGAGGCATCTGTATAAACTTGATAGTTTATTCCTTCTTTGGGAAGGACTAGCACAAGAGCAGAAGATAGGGCAACCTTTAGGGTTTGAAAGGCTTTCTCACATTTTGGCGACCAAACAAATGGTATTTCTTTTTGAGTTAGCTTTGTGAGTGGAGAAGCGATCTGGGAAAAACTTTTAACAAACTTTCGATAATATCCAGCCAATCTCAGAAAGTTATGAATTTTTGTAACTGATTTAAGTTGAGCCCAATCTTGAATGGCACTGATTTTATGTTGATCTACTTGAATTCCTTGGGCATCTACTACATGCCCCAAGAAAAATACTGAGTTCAACCAGAATTCGCATTTTGAGAATTTTGCAAATAGTTTATGCTCTCGAAGTGTTTCTAGTACTATTCTGAAACGATCCTCATGGTTTTCTGAGGTTTTAGAATAAATGAGGATATCATCAATAAAAACAATAACAAATTTATCTAAGTAGGGCTTTAGGACTCGCTACATTAAATTCATAAACATGAATGGTGCATTAGTAAGGCCAAAGAACATCACCTTTGTACTCAACAAAGGCTATGAGTCGTACGGCCCAATGTATACATACATCCAGTTGGGAATACAGATTACTGTGATGCCAATGCATCCTGAAATTCTCCAGTCAATGTATGCAACATTCCGTAACCCATAAACCATCTCTAATACCATCTGTAGCGCCCCTCCCCGTCGCCGCGTGCAATAAACAAGTATAATCAGATCGACGGCAAAGCGGTGCACCACTCGGGAAGACACAAAACCCATCTTCCCGAATAGGCTAAGACACTGAAGGCTGCTGACTCGAACCCAAGAGTAGGATCAAGAGTCAATACTTAAAATAGGAGTAGAATGCTTATCTTAAGTATTAGACTAATACATACATTAGATTTTAAAAAGGTAAATAAGAATCTAATATACGTTATTAATACATCGGCAATTCCAGTATGTTGATCACATCACAATACTAAGTATAATAGTAAAATAACAGAGTGCGGAAGCTAAAGCAAAACATTCAGAATATATTCATCACAGAGCAATAATAAACATTTGTCTCAAAAAAGAAAAGTAAAATGCATCCAGAATTATTACAAACTGATTTGACAATGATGTAAAAATAAAGTTCATCTAAGTACTGAAAGCAGAAACAGTAAAGTAAAAGGTGGAAGACGGATCTGCTAGGGCTCCACATACTCCTCCTGGATCTCCTGCAAGTCTTATTGCCCTGTCTCAACAAGCTGCTCAGGATCTAGCAAATTGTCGGATCCCAAAAGTACCCCCACTTGCCCGATCTGAGCCAATTTGGCTCAGATTTCCTTTCTTTTGATTCGTACTCGTGCGTATTGTCGAAACAAACCCAGTATATGAGTCGTACACAAAGCTCCAAAAATATGATCAAAAGATGACTCAATGTAGATGCAACCACATGAGAGGTGTCATTCTAAGTATCTTAGGTGATTCTTACCATGAAAGGTTAAGATCAAATTCTAAGGTTAAAGGGATCATCTAAGATTCTACCTCAATGAGTCATACAAAATTCTCCTACCTCAATGTATAATATTAATTAATGTCTTAAAATATTTCAGAAACGAGCTTGTAATGAGATACTTAACCATTCTGATTCGTACTCATAGCCTTTGGCCAAAGGACATCACCTTTAACTAATATTCTTAACACAATGACACTGAAAATAATGAATTCGGGCACGTATTTTAATATTCTTGATTTATAGAATTAAATAATTAAAAAAAATAAAACAGAAGTTTTCATTATCTGAATTCTCCCAAACTATGTCACTTTGATCAAAGAATTATTTCTATCCAAAGGAAATTTTATTTGCCCTAATTTGAAATTCCCCGGAGTCCTGATTTCTGCGGCGAGATCTGACCTAATTCGCAAAGTAATGACATTGAGTTGTTGCAACTTACCTTAAACCCATTTGATATGCAGGTATCAACTGAAAATTAGCATGGCAACCGAGTGATGGAAGATTTTAGCAAGTACAAAAGTTTTTAGAATGGATATAAAAGAACCACTCTCATGTGAAAATGCAGCTCAAAAAGTGCAACGACCCAATATCGTTACTTCTCAAATTATGTTAAAACCCACCTCAAACATCAGGACCCCAGAGAATTTCAATTTATGGCAAACAAAATTTCTTTTAGATGGAAATTACTGTTAGATCAAAGTGCCATAGTTTGAGAGAATTCGAATAACGAAAACTCTAACTTTATTTTTTTCTGAATTATTTAAATCCAATAAATTGAGAAAGTTAAATACTTGTCTGAATTCATCGATTTTCATGTCATTATGTTAAGTATATTATATAAAGGCTACTCGAAAAGTTTCATCGATTTTTGAGCACCAGTTCGACCTCAATTAATTTTTGAAATTTCAAACTTCAGAAATTAATTAAAAATAAAATATTTGTCCGAATCAAAAAATTTCGGCGCGAGGGTGTTCATTACATCGTAACACACATCACTGTCAAGTTTCTTTATTTTTGGACACCAAACGACTGAAAAATATGAAAATTTTATCTTTAAGTAGTTATTTTAAAATTTTTTTAAGGATTTTTATTCCCCCCCACACGATCGCATCCTGCAATAAGAATGTGGAAAGTTCCGCCAGGGAGGGCCCCCACCCCTGGCCGACCTTCCCTCTTCCCCCCTTCTTCCTCTACTTAAACCCCCTCCCTTCTTTCTTCCCCACAAACCCCCTCACCTCTCCCAACAACAGTAGCAGCCCTCTCTCCCTGCCAGCCCCTCTCCCAGCTAGCAACCAGCCCGGCCAGCCTGGCCACCCCATTCTGGCCCTCCAAACCAGCTAGCCAGCCCCCTCTCCGGCCTCCCTACTTCGCAAACCCCTCTAGCTTCCCTCAACTACGCGCCTCCCTCTATTTTCCGGCAACACTAACTTAGGTAAGTGGAGAAGAAAAAGATGAAGAAAATGAGAAGAAATTTTATTTTATTTTATTTCTTATTAATAAATATACTATTATATTATATCATTGCATTATTATTGCTATCATTAATTAATAATGTACAACAGTACAAATGCTATAAAATGACAATTACTTCCATGCTATCAATTTCAATTCAAGCATTTTCATTATAGCATTTTATTATTAGTATTATTATTACATTCTGCAATCTATATAGACATTTATATTTTATCTTTTCTTTCGTACATTATTATTATTATTATTATTAAATAATGATAATAATAACGTTATTATATATATTATTACTATCTCAGTAAAATTTAGACTTCTGTCAAGAAGAATAATGAAAGAAAAACATAATAGAAACAAAGATAAATAATTACCCCTAAAAATATTGGCTAAAAAGCAAATTCAAATTATTAAATCTAAATACAGACTCAATCAAACTGTTGAACTTTTGAAATTAAAGAACAAAGTATCAGATATCTTTTATTACTCTTGTTTAAATGTCTTTCTTCTTAGCATCATACAAATTGATAAAAATACTTTTAAAAGTCACATAAAATGACAAACAAGTTTGGATAATTGAGTAGCAAGGGTTCTATGTTGATATATTTTTAGACTGATCAGACAACTGCTAGGACGGGGCTGTCCGACATCGAAAGTCATAAGGAGCCTCCACAGATAAGCCTTGAGGGGGCAGGTATAGAGAAAAGTTGTGATATAAAAGATGAACCAATTTTCCTCAATTTTGTACTTACCCAACAAAATCACGCTTTGCGCCAGATAACAAATGCTAAAATTCTATATTTGCTTTTGTGGCTGCAATTATTTTCATGCTAAAGTTTCAGTGCAACTGAAACAGATTTGCATGAATAATTTTATACAGCTTTTATTTCCTGTTAAATTATTGCTTATTTTGCTTATTATTTAACAATTGTAGAGTTGACATCTATCAGTACTTAATTTTATAACTAACTGGTATTCAAATGCCCACACTTTTGAAATATGCCCAAATCAAAAGTTCGTCCTAGAGGAAGGGTGCTCAGAATCAAGCAGTGCTGATTCTGTTTCATGCTGTTATATCGCTCTTTTGACCCTTTTAAAGTTTGTAACTTTTGCTTTATATTGATCTTTGAAATCAAAACTTATGAATTAATGAATAAATAAGTTATATTTGATGTCTATATATTTATCTCTTAAATCACTCAATATGATCCTGCGGCTAGAGGATTTATTATCCCCCAAGAATCGGTGTTGGATTAGCTCCCGCTGACCCGGCATCGGGTCCTCACAAAAAGTTACAACAATAATACAAAGCCAAGCATGATAAGCACCAAGTAAAAAAATTTTGAAGCTTGTGATCTATTATGATTAGAGTTGTGCACTAGTTAGATAAAACCAAAAATGAACCAAACCAAACTTATTTAAACGGCTTGGTTCATTTTATAAATAATAGTTTGGTTTTGGATCACAATTTTAAATTATTTAGTTTTTTTAATTTGGTTCAGTTTATTATTTACCTAATCTAACTAATCTAAAAACCAAATTAAAATATAATATATTTTAAACATTTAATGGTTATGATTTAATATTATTTAATAGAATGGTAAGACTAACAATATTTGATATTTATGCGTTGTGATGAGTTCAGGTTTCCCAACTTTGTACATTGTATGTCATTTGGTATACAATTTTAAGGTTTGTCATTTGCTAAATCGCTAACATATTCTGAATAATTCTCGCTTAATTTTTTGAATATTCTAAAATTTTGATCTAATTTAATTAGTACTTGGTTATTCAAAAGCTTAATAACATTTTGATTTGGATTGGATTAGTTTTTGATATATTTGGTTTGAATTAATCTTCTGAATTTTGAAATAAAAAACCAATGATTCATACAATCTGAGAACCAAATTAGCCAGATCGACCAAATACACATCTCTAAATATGGTTATACATTTATACAAATGGACTAAAAAGAAAAGATTATAAATTTAGGTCAATTCAATATAGTACATTTATACTCTTAAAAAAAGTAAATGACAATGCCTACCAAGTAGACTTACCAACCTAACATGCACTTGCATGTGAAGGTTGAGAATAAAAAGTGCCCTCAATGCTGAATGACAATCCTAAGGCACATTAGCCGCTATGGATGAATTATTCTTGAGGCAAGTGGATAAAATTTAGGCCAGATATAGTTGCTAGAGATATGGGTACCTACAACAAGTAAAGGAGAGAGCACAACCTACAGAATTGCATTAAGAAAGAAGTGTTGTTGAGCAAAGCTAAGTGATGCTGCCAAGATAGCAAGGCAGCTTATCTAAACTTCATTCTCCTGCTAAGGGGCCCAAAATCAGGGAATCGTCATCTAGCAAATTTATATTTGACCAAGTGTTCTAGTGCTAATCAATATCTTCCAGAGTTCCGAAGTTCCAAAGTGCTAAGTTGTTGACTCCTGAGTCACCACGAACAAGAAGCTAAGTAAACCCCAACTAAATTATTGTTCATACTAATCAAGTCATAACTCAGCTTACCAAGTGAGATTGCTAAATCAGCAATGTCCATTTAACCATCAAAAGAAGAATGCCCGGCTTACCTTAGCTTGAATTGAGCCTAGAGTTCACCTTTGGGATAATTAATGGTCTCTACCACATGGCGACATGACCTTGAGAACTAAAAAGCGACCACTGCCACATTCAAAATACAAAATGATACGGAGGAGTTGGGTAGTACTAAGTATTTTTACTCGTTACCTTTCTTTTGAAATATAGTTATAAACTAGTTCCACCAATAAGTTAGTTATAAATAAGTAGAATTTATTAAAAAATGGTATTTGTTGCTCTTCGTGCCACTATTCTACAATGTTGTACTTAAAATCCTCTTTAATTAATCCAAAAAATAACAAACTTCAACCATCAGATTATAGCATGCGAATAACCAGCAACATTCATTAAATTACATCCAATGATCACCAATTACAGCCATCATATTACGACACATAAATTTTCAGTTACAATCACCGAATATCAAGCCACAAATCATTAGATATAGTCAATAACTACAACCATCAAATGCTTTTCTTAATAATCAACAAATTTCTCATTATACTGGCTTATAACTCTATAAATAAAACTCAATATTTTATGGCATCACATTGGTTCTAAAAAAAAGGTTTTACTCACTTTCAAACGTGTGAATGCTAATAGTGGTGTTCTTGGGGGCGGAGCAAAGTGACAAACTTCTGAGGAATTTTCCTTCTCATATCAGTGCAAAGTATGAGTGTGTCACTTTAATAGCTTCTATCTTTTAGCTTTTATAAACCAAATTTCTTTGTCGTAAAATGTGATTTCTTGTGGAGCAAGTGCAACAATGTTCTATGACAGCTCTCTTCTCATTTCAGAATGAAGCCTACATTTATATATCTTAAAAATAGTGCTTGGGTCTTAATGCATAGCATTAAAGGTTTTAAATCTATATAACTTCCTTATAAATGACCTCACTAGTGATGCGCAAAAAAATCTTATTTCTAAATTAAATTAACATTATTATTTTAAATTACAGTGAATTTCTGTTTGGGATTATTACGATTGTTATTTTCTCGAAATCTCTCCTCAGTTTTAGCACATGCATTTTTTTTTAGTTTAGCACATGTGACGACCTTGGGAAACAAATCCAAGAAAATAGTAGATATTATCCCTAGGACCTCCTCCATCAATACACTGGCATAAACCTAAGAAATGTGATGCCCTTAACACAATCCTTATGTCATATTCTTAAAATGTATCCCTTTATATTTAGTTGAATGAAAATTTTGGTTGCAAAATTTAACTAAAATTTAGCTATTAAATCCATAAATCTTATCAAATATAAATTGCTGCTTTGGGAATAACACTCTATATGATGTCTGCCGCTTCACCTTTATGCTTGTGATTTTGGAGAAAATGAAGATTATAAACCCTATTGTCAGCTATTTTGGCTTATCTTGCAATGAATTGGGGTTGTAATTTCCGTCTTAAGTGTCTAGGCCATCTCTTGTATCTTTTTTTCTATGGTCTCATTCTTGTCTGCATGTCTTCTTTTTTCAAAAAAAAATTATTAAAGTTGCCAATAATTTTAAAGAAAAGATCAAAACAAATAAAAAAATAGTTAGTATCATAATAAATGGTAACAACGCCTAAGAATATTATAAGAAGATGTACTTTAGGCTTTAGTGATCAGTAAACATCTCACACTTAACTCCATACAGATAGTGTCTCCATATCTTTAGAGCAAAAACTATGCCTGCAAGTTCAAGATCGTGTACAGGATAGTTCTTCTCATTAGGCTTAAACTGTCTAGAGGCATAGGCTATGACGCGGCAATCTTGCATCAGAACACAACCAAGTCCCACCTTAGAGGCATCAGTATAAACCTGAAAATCTTTTCCCTCACGAGGTAGTACTAAAATAGGAGCTGAAGTCAATAATTGTTTCAACTTCTGAAACGCTTCTTCACAGGCTGTGTTCCAGATGAACGGAACATCTTTCCTAGTTAACTGAGTTAACGACGAAGCAATTAGAGAGAATCCAGGAACGAACCTTCTGTAATAACCAGCGAGTCCTAAGAAGCTACGGATCTCAGTTACAGATTTAGGTTGAACCCACTGTTGAACAGCTTGGATCTTCTTTTGATCTACTCTAATGCCTTCAGCATCAATCACGTGACCCAGAAATGCCACAGACTTGAGCCAAAACTCGCACTTAGAAAACTTGGCAAAAAGCTTATTCTCTCTTAATAGTTCCAGAACAATACGCAAGTGCTCTTCATGCTCAGCAGTCGACTTTGAGTAGATTAGGATATCGTCGATGAAAACTATGACGAACTCATCGAGATACGGCTTTAGAATACGCTGCATCAGATCCATAAAGATGGAAAGAGCATTTGTCAGTCCAAAGGACATGACTAGAAACTCAAAATGCCCATATCGGGTCCTGAATGCAGTCTTGGAAACATCTTCATCCTTGACTCTAATCTGATAGTAACCTGATCTTAAGTCAATCTTGGAGAAGATCTTCGCCCCGGCGAGTTGATCAAACAAATCATCGATCCTAGGGAGATGATACATATTCTTTACTGTCACTTTGTTAAGCTCGCGGTAGTCTATACACATCCGCATTGATCCATCCTTTTTCTTGACGAATAGGACAGGACCTCCCCAAAGTGACAAGCTTGGGCGAACAAATCCTTTATCCAACAACTCTTGCAACTGCTCTCTAAGCTCTTGCAGTTCTTTTGGAGCCATTCTATATGGAGCCTTGAACTTAGGTTGAGTTCCAGGGACAAGTTCAATTGAAAATCCTACCTCACGCAGAGGAGGTAGTCTAGGCAAATCTTCTGGGAACACATCTAGGAACTCTCTAACTGTGATAGTCTCTTCTGGACTACCTACTTGCTTCTCTTCGCCGATTAGAGTTACTAGAATCGCATGACAACCTTTACTAACTAGACGCTTAGCTTCAACAGCATTGATTAAAGATGCAGTCAAGCCAAGTTTTCCTACGAACACTTCAGGTTTCTCTCCAACCTTAAGTGATACTCGCTTACAGAAACAGTCTATTACGGCATTAAACTTACTCAACAAATCCATTCCTAAAATTATGTCGAAATTCGTAATTGACATAACGATAAGTTTGGATTGGAAGAACTGGTTACTGATTGGGATGTCTACCAAACAGAACTCGTTAGCACACATCTCAGCACCAAACGATATTTGAACTATTAAAGGATTGCCCAAGCTGAAATGTTGGAGATTTAGGGAAGAGACACAACTCACTGACATGAAAGAGTGAGTAGCACCGGTGTCAAAGAGAGTGTCACAGAACTGATTTTTAATAATTAGAGTTTCTATAGCAGGGAAAAATAAACTCTAATTACACTAATGAAAATTAAAGCAGAAAAATGCTGAAATTAAAATTGCAAAAGAAAATGAAAGCAGAAAATTGGAAATTAAATTTAGAACGTACCGGTAACCACGCTATTATCATCTTGTACAGCTAAAGATGACAGAGTGTACACCCTTGGTATTGCTGGAGATTGAGCAATAGCATTGCCCTTATCCTTCCTACTACAGTGACCTTGCTTGGAAGAAGAAGGTACACCCTTCTGTTGAGCATCTCCACTAGTAGGGGGGCATTAAGGCAAGCGCTGGCGCTTCGGCATTCAAGGGAATGGGATTCTGAACAAAACCCTGACGATTGATCCTCACTTTATCCACGGTTCAGGTAGCATGGCAGTTCCAATGCTTATGGTTGGTTCTGCCGCATACGTAACATTTACCACCAAAGTGGTAACACTTCCCATATGAATGGGGCCCCATATTGCACCCTGTCTTCCCTATTGGCCTTGCCTGGAATTCTGGTTTGAGTTTTGGCCAGCAGTTATTTGGAAGACTTTCGGACCATGTGAACGGTTCCTCTTGAAGGGTTATGACCTGGAAGATTGAGGATGAGAGCGCTTTCTTGATTCCATTTGAGCTTGATGGTACTCCACCATACGAGCACCTTCTAAAAGCTAGGGAAAACTGTCATGATGTTGGGACATCAAATGACTTTTAACAGAATCCCTAAGTCCAGATTAGAAATCTTGTGCATCTAGCCATTTCAGTATGGACTAGATTCGGAGCAAAACGAGAGAGTGTGCAAAACTCCATCTCGTAGGCATGCACAAAACGATTCCCTTGGAAAAGCTGCATGAAATTGTTCTCTATGATTGTTTGGGCAGAGGGAGGAATAAACTCCTCACAAAAAACTTGTTCAAACTCATCCCAAGGGATGTCTTCTCGTAGGCATGCACAGAACGATTCCCTTGGAAAAGCTGCATGAAATTGTTCTCTATGATTGTTTGGGCAGAGGGAGGAATAAACTCCTCACGAAAAACTTATTCAAACTCATCCCAAGGGATGTCTTCCATTTGAACCTGAGAGAAGCGAGTCTTCAACTCACTATCCCACCAATATTCAGCTTCCCCATGGAATAGGTAGGTTGCAAGACGGAGACACTCGCTCTCCGGACACTTAAAGCTTGCAAGTGTCTTTTCTATCGCTTTTAGCCAATCAACGGCTTCATAGTGGGAAACTGAACCATTGAAGGTTGGAGGGTTCAGACGAAGGAAGGTAAGAAGGTAGGCATCCACCATGGGGCCTGAAGATGGTTGAGGAACCATGGGAAATTCGGAAATAATAGGAGAAGAAGCTTGTGGAGGAGTTAGGCTAATCTGAGATGGGACAGGAGAAGGTTGGGAAAGATTGCATGACGAAGCCATCCTTTCTGCAGCACTCGTCTGTGCTTCTATCATAACTCCATCATGTCCAACAAATTTTGCATCTGTTGGGTTTGAGAAGTTATAGTGAAAGTAGGTTCTTCCACTATTGGTTCTATAGGAGTATTTGAATTTGGATACATTCCAGGGAAAAGAAAAAGACATAAGTAGGAAAAAACTATTTACAAGCTACTAGAAAGAAAGAAGATAGAGCAAAAGAAAAACTAGTACTACTAGTTACAAAATTTTGCATAAAATATGCTTTTAAAGTCTTTATAAGTGGGGGCACGATGAAGATGCCCACAACCACAAATGAGTACTCTATGCGCATGACACCACCAATTTATGGCATAGTCATCAAAGAGTTCATCCAAAATTAGTGTTTAAAAGTTGAATTTTATTTCATATTATCGTTCATCACATTTTTGTGAGTGAAATAGAATTCAACTTTTGAACACTAATTTTCTTAATCACATTTTAACCTAATTAGGAGTCATTAAAATCCTAATTTTTTCAAAGTTGTCCAAAATTGACAAATTTAGTATCAATCTTCTCTTTATGAAATAAGGATTTCATTTATTTATAAAATATTTCAATTGGACAACAAAATTGTGATTTTAGTTTTTTGACTCTTACTTATAGTTATTGTGATTAACTTAAATTTTTAGATAGCTTACTTTAGGTCTTATAAAACCCTAGGATAGCTAATATGTCACATTTATTATCTCCCTTACCAATTAGACAATATTTTTATGAGCTTAGTTCTCAACTTCCTAATTATGTGAATTAATTGTCAAGTGCTTAATTCACTTTTCAACCCTAAGGTAGAAATCCTATGATTGATTTGCAATTAATCTATAGTTGAATCCTAAGTCTATTAGTTACACTCGTTAAGAATAGAAAGTCTTAATGTATTAGTAATTATAGAATTGTGAATCAAGTAGATCTAATTTTAATGATTAGTTTAGAACTTAGCTTATTCATCATAATCCATAAAACCTATTTTTAATTATTTTAAGATATAGTAATAGGAATTCTTAACTTAGATTAGTTTAAGAATCTTATTGAATTCTTTAAATATATATTGATAGTAAATATAGAACTTGTAGTTCTTAAGTCTAGTAAGTACTTATCCTAAACTTTACAATTGCTTATAACTTAATTAGATTAATGTTGTTTGATTAGAATATTCAAACATAGCCTAGCTAGAGAACCATAATGAAAGGTAGTGGAATTACCTTAGTTCCAAATTTCTTAAGTTATATAATTTCTTATATCAATCTCTACCTACTAAGTACCTAAACATTGATTTAATTATTGTAATTAGATCTTATAGTTTAGGATAAAATTAAAGGCTAACTTCTAATAATAACAATTATACTTATAAATTATTTTGTCATATTATATTCAATGAATTGAATCTATTATTTTCAAAATCACAACTATTATTATATTACAATTAACTTGAGATGAATATCTCAAAGTTAATTGGGAGCTCAATTAGTTCCAATCATTAAGTAGATCATTAAAATTAGATAACTTTGAATATCACTTAATTGCAAATATTGAATTTCCCTTGTTGGCTTGCTTAGCTTTGAGCCTTATTCATTGAATCATTCATAAATATATTGTGCATGAATAAAACTTTCACATAAAATTACTAGAAGTCCTATATGGTAGACCAGTCTAGGGCAGACTGAAAATGGAGTAATAAGAAGACATCGCATTCTTAAAGGACGAATCTGAGTGTTTTATGAATGGACCCCGCTTTTCTTTAGATGCTAAACAGACGTGTTTAACTCCTCATCTCATTCTGAATATGCTCACAGAACGAGCACAGATTAAAATAACTTCAATTAATAAATATGTGAGATCTTCAATCTTATAGATTGTTGACTCCCTATAACTTTTAGCTATATTTCTTTACATAGTCCTAGGCTATGTGTATCTAAGATTTAAGTCTAAGATTCTTCTTTCAATTTTCTTACTATGCATTTTTTTTATGATTTAGAATTGTACTTTACTTGTTTACAGTTTATTTAGATTACAGTGAATGTTGTATAATTTCATTTAAATACTTCAGTATTTATTTTTCTTTACTTAGCATAAGTTCATTTGAACATATACATGCTTTAGTTCATTTAATTTCATATGCACATTAATTTATTTCTAGCCTATTTAGGATGTTTTTGCCCTTGTATTAATTGCAGGCTAGGATGTATATTTAAGTGAGTATTCTAACTCACTTGTTTCTCCCTTCTTTACTTGTATACTTACCATATTGCACCTATGCTTGTGCTTGCTTTATAACTAGAACTATGATATCTAATTATAACAATAACATGTTTAACCAATCTTAAATTGTGCCTAGACTATTTAGTCTAACCAGGTTTTATATTTTCTTGGCTTTGCCCTATCATATTTAAATGCTAAAATATGATAGATCAGGTGCACTTGGAGGCTAGTGGAGCTGGACCAAGCGCTAAAAACTAAATTGCTTCCGTCTATCATATATTATAAATTTATAGTTTATTAAGAACTCCAAGTGAGCTGTAAATTTTCTTTTCTTATTTAGTTTATTGTTGTTTTGTAATAATGTCATTTACTTTAATTTACCATACTTGTTAGAGCTTAGAATATACTTAAATGCTTGTGATGAATGAATGGATGAGTAAATGAATGGATGAATAGAAATTAATTAAGTCTTTGCATATCTTCCTATGAATATTAAATGTCATGATGAAAGAAACCATAGGGTAGACAATTGTTACACATGTACTTCTCTTCCTTTAATTTTTAGAATTGGAAATGAGCAATCTTATAAAAGGGATTGAACTCTATTTAGAATTAGAAATGAACAATCCTATAAAAGGGATTGAACTTTATTGTAGAATTGGAAGTGAACAATCCTATAAAAAAGATTGAACTCTATATTAGAATTGAAATTAAAGTGGATTGAATGTATGATAGTTTAGGTTGTCTTTTCTTTTAAATTATAACTCCCATTGGGATGAGAGCATTGCATGTACTTCTGCAGGTGTTTCCTTAACCATTTACAAAGAAGACTCTGCCAAATTTTTAAGAAAAATCTAGACTTAGAATATTTGGGAAAAATATAGAACCCTAATTCACATGTTAATTTTCTCATAAATAATTAGAATCCCATATCTATGGTTGAATGTAAGTAATTCACTTGTTTTATATTACTATCATATGTATTCTCATGTATGTCATATGCTCAAGTCATACTTTATTCTTGCTTTTAAATTCATATATTCTCATAGTTTGCATATTCAAATCTATTTTACTTTCATTCTTAAATTCATCTGTTGCATCTTTATTTACAAACTTCTAAACATCATTCATAACTTCTCTTTCATCTTAACTTAAGACCCTCTTCTAAATCCTTGGCCAAACACAATACTTAATAATTTGGATTAGTTTTCTTCTAATCTAGTATTAGGTATTGTGGTGACGCATCAATATTGAGTTAAGTGATTTCAAATATTGGGGTCGTCACAAATGATCACCAATTACAGCCATCATATTACGACACATAAATTATCAGTTACAATCACCGAATTTCAAGCCACAAATCATTAGATATAGTCAATAACTACAACCATCAAATGCTTTTCTTAATAATCAACAAATTTCTCATTATACTGGATTATAACTCTATAAATAAAACTCAATTTTTTATGGCATCACATTGGTTCTAAAAAAAAATGTTTTACTTACTTTCAAACGTGTGAATGCTAATAGTGGTGTTCTTGGGGGCGGAGCAAAGTGACAAACTTCTGAGGAATTTTCCTTCTCATATCAGTGCAAAGTATGAGTGTGTCACTTTAATAGCTTCTATCTTTTAGCTTTTATAAACCAAATTTCTTTGTCGTAAAATGTGATTTCTTGTGGAGCAAGTGCAACAATGTTCTATGACAGCTCTCTTCTCATTTCAGAATGAAGCCTACATTTATATATCTTAAAAATAGTGCTTGGGTCTTAATGCATAGCATTAAAGGTTTTAAATCTATATAACTTCCTTATAAATGACCTCACTAGTGATGCGCAAAAAAATCTTATTTCTAAATTAAATTAACATTATTATTTTAAATTACAGTGAATTTCTGTTTGGGATTATTACGATTGTTATTTTCTCGAAATCTCTCCTCAGTTTTAGCACATGCATTTTTTTTAGTTTAGCACATGTGACGACCTTGGGAAACAAATCCAAGAAAATAGTAGATATTATCCCTAGGACCTCCTCCATCAATACACTGGCATAAACCTAAGAAATGTGATGCCCTTAACACAATCCTTATGTCATATTCTTAAAATGTATCCCTTTATATTTAGTTGAATGAAAAATTTGGTTGCAAAATTTAACTAAAATTTAGCTATTAAATCCATAAATCTTGTCAAATATAAATTGCTGCTTTGGGAATAACACTCTATATGATGTCTGCCGCTTCACCTTTATGCTTGCGATTTTGGAGAAAATGAAGATTATAAACCCTATTGTCAACTATTTTGGCTTATCTTGCAATGAATTGGGGTTGTAATTTCCGTCTAAGTGTCTAGGCCATCTCTTGTATCTTTTTTTTTCTATGGTCTCATTCTTGTCTGCATGTCTTCTTTTTTCAAAAAAAAATTAGTAAAGTTGCCAATAATTTTAAAGAAAAGATCAAAACAAATAAAAAAATAGTTAGTATCATAAAAATGGTAACAACGCCTAAGAATATTATAAGAAATAGCATAACATAGAATAGCACTCAGCCAAACACCCATTATAATCACAATAACAGTGTTATTTGAATAGTATGCTACTATAATAAGTTTGTGCATTGCATCCAACCAAACTAGCCCTGGATCTCATCTACAATTCTTAAATCCTTAAATCTTCGTATTTAAAGGATTTCTAGGTTTATAGGATAATTCTCGGTTTGATAAATTACCACAATCTATGAATAATTGAGAAGATTTAACATTTGTTGTGCTAAATAATTTTTAACTTTTAAGGGCATGTTTGGTTGCAGGATTACAAGATAACAGTTTTACTATAAATGCAGCAAGAGTGGGTTTACAGGATTTAGTTCACGGCGTTTACTCCGGTTCTTCTTCCATGAAATCACATATTACACAAAATGAGCATGCAAAATTCAGTAATCCCAAAAAACAAGGATCGTGAGTTTATTAGGATTAAAGGACTTTTTGTTGAAATGAAATGTTATAATCCAAGTTACCAAATAGCCCTTAAGACAAACCTGATTTAATCCAGATTTACTTCACCCTATCAGAAATAAATCTTAGAGGTTGCCGAAAGCTCCTAATAAATCTTCTATAGTTCTTATAGTTTATTTCATTTATTAAAAATTGAGATAAGGAAAATACCCAAAATATAAAACGAGGAGATTTCACACAGACCACGGAAATGTTATTTCTAACAGTTGAGAGATGGTCGTCCCTGAGGACCAAAAAGTATAAACAAAATTTGAAGCACTATAAAAATAACAAGAACGTGAACAAAACCCAAAGTAGAAACAACCCCGAATAAGGTAAAAAGCATTAAGGAGTAAATTATTACCAAGATGTTTGCAATTACTAGGGAATGAATGGCAGAAATGTTTCAGCCCTCTCCATGGCGATAAAGAAGGAAGAAACAACTGAGAGCATGATCCGTAGGGATGATACCCTTGATTTTTAAATCTCAAAACAGCGATAGAAGATGGCAGACGCCGAACTGAAGTTATCCGGGAGCAGCAGCAGGGCGCCGATGGGCCGTGGAGGACCGCGGTCATAGCTACAAAATCACAGGCAAGTAGTACGACGGAGGAGGGAACGATTGTCCCGACCTGGCTCTAAAAAGCTTAATGAGTTAAATTTTGAGTATAATTCTAATAAAAATGGATTTGAGAATTACTAAAGTGACGGATTTATTGATTTTAGTTAAATGCGCGTTTTCAATATATTTTATGATTTGAATTACGATTCATTTGTATTAGTTTGTTGCTTTGTTATATCTCATAAAATTGCATGAATTGGTTGATAACAAAGATTATGAGTAGGTTAATACTTATACTAATTAAAATTTTGAGCTTTAAATATTAATAGCGATTGATTTGTGCATCGCCATAACTAACTCAAAGTAAAACATATTTTATACATTTTAATTACTCATAAAAAAAAATTATTTTCAAAATTTGATTTATAGGTAATCATTGAGATTTAAATTCATAGTTTATCATATGTGGATCTTAGTTTAGGAGAATTATAAAATAACTCTGCATAGTGAATAAACTGAGGAATAGTGCAAATTCGTACAGCTAAACACAAAGACAATCAATTATTTTCAATGTGCATTGAAAGAGAATGATTACATGAATGTATGTATACTTGTGCACTATAGGAAAAGACAAATGTCATTATATGAAATCTGAAGAATTCATACCTGACGTGCATAAGGGACTCGCTAAAATCATTTCTTCGTAGTCTTCCAAGAAGTAAAGATCATAAGGTCCAAGCAAAAATGGAATATAAATATTTAAATGTTTACACTTTATATTTAGTATTGAGTTCTATGTGTGGAAAGGACAAATAAGCAATAATAACAAATTAAAGGCAAATGTAAATTTTTAAATAATAAGTTTGATAATGATGTAACATATTATGAATGCACGCGTCTACGACTAAGTAGCTTAAAAGATGAAAAGAATCAGGAAAAAAACGAAAGGTTAAAACAGAATTAGCAGTATATACAAGTCTCGAAAAAGTGAATCATGCTTAATAGCAAAAATTCAAGATAAAACAAGTTCGAACATATCTGCTACGCTTTCTTTTATATACAAATATTTAGAAATTTAATTGAACAAAATTGAACATGGATATAAGAATACTTGATCTGCACAAACAAGAAAGAAAATCAACTCTATAAAATTCATTACCAATCAAACAATGTTCTATATGTGGCCTTTTTATTATGTAAATTCAATGTGCATACCAAATAACATTAGGAACTCAATGTCATAACAATTGGAGTGGTGAAGACATCAGGTACTTAAAATAGTGAATGTTCTAAACATATTATACATGTTACATAAAGATTCGGCAAATTAGAACAAAATTGATGAAATGTTATTTTACGAGATAATACGAAATTGAAGATGGAAGATATTAAAAAAATATGTATGTTAGATACTTTTTTGTATTGGAAATATTTTATTTAATTTAATTTTCATTAAAAATAATAAATTTATTATTAAGAAAATAATAGTAGATAATTTTTTTGAATTATCCGCTTTTAAACTAAGAAATGAAACCCTTTAAGATTGATATCGATGATATGCGGCTACCAGGACTTAGAAGATAGCTTTAGAAAAGTTTTAATTTAGTCCCGTTATAATTTTAAAATTCATTAAAATGATTTTAGTCTTTAGGAATTGACAAAAAAAAAATAGTAGTTGGGATTACGTTTTATCGGAGAAGGTAGCTAGGAATCAATTTTTTCGTTATATTTACGCATTAATATACATCAAAAATATATAAATAATATATCAATTCAATATTGAATATATTTTTTTTTGTAGAATTTATATGCAAAAAAAAAAAATATATATATATATATAATAATTTTGAATATTTTTTTTGATATATATTATTATTAAAAAATATGTGAAAAAACTATTTATTTGATTTGGTAAATTAAATTATACGGTTGCATTCTCCGCGGGCATCACGTGGATGACGGTGGTACTGAATTTAGGTCAATTAACCCTAACGCGTCTGGAACCTTGCTCGTGGGACCCATTAGGCGCACGTGGGGCACATAAGTTCTCACGACGGCGACCAAAAAGGTTCTCCTGCTTTGGCTAACTACTTCCTCCAAATCCTATTCCAGCAACCGGAAAGCCGACAAGCTCCGGAGCCCGTTTTCCTTCTTCTTTGATCCAGATCAGATCAACGAGAGTGCCGTCGGGTTGAATGAGATAGATTTACAGATGGATTTATAGATTTCGTTTTTCGGTGTTTTGTTTGACCTGCGTGAAATCTGTTGTCTGGTGGAGTTGAAAATTGGAAGGGCTATTCGGAAGATTATCTTAGGTTTCAGATTTGATTTTGGACGGATCGAGAAGCGATGAACACTAGTGTGGAGACGGTCAATGCGGCGGCGGCTGCTATTGCCTCAGCGGAGAGCCGAGTACAGCAAGATAATGTTCCGGTACGCTCCATCTATACAGTTCTCATAGCCAATTTCGATTTTTTTATTTTCCATCTTTTCCCCCAATTGAGATTCGCTGTGTTTCGTCTTAATGCTTATTTGGTTGAGTATATTGAATTATGGTTCTCGGGAATTTTACCGTAATGAACTTATTATTCGTATTTATGCTTAGATTGACAAAGGATCGTTTGTCTGGGTGAACGATCTAGGTATGTGGGTTTATCGTGCGTTTTGATGCCTTAAAGTCCAATCAATCAAGTAATCTGATGAGTCTTATTGCAAAGCGTTGAATATGGAAGAGGCCAGAACATGGTAGATGTTGACCAGCGCTTGATTAAATTAACACGAAACGTTTTTGGTTTACTATTCTCAATTGACTGCCACAGACACTATCAGAATTAAATTAGCATAGGATGTATACTATATCGAAAGATAAAGGGCAATTACAGTGTTTTTTATTGGCTTTATAAACTGAGCAGACACTATCAGAGTTGCTTCTCCCTGTTTCAAGCTATAAATTTAGTTTTTGAAGTTTTTCGCTTTTAATATCTGATGTATATTCATAGTATATAAGTTCTCTGGATATCTTATACAGCCCTATATGATTTACTTCGATGTTATAGTAGTCTATGCTATTTTGTTTCTACAACTGCAACTCCAGGTTTGAATTCATGAGTATTAGGAACACTTTACGCTAATTGTTCAGCTGTGCCCTCTCGTTTTTTTCTTTTTACAAGTTGTTATTTTCTTATAATTTAATAGATTCATATGAGTATTAAAGTCGTCTTTTTGTCACTGCAGCCTATGTTTGTAGGGCACTTTATCCTGCAATATAGTATCATACAAAAGTAATAGGATTTTTATAAAATTTCTTGTTTTCATTGTATTCTATTGATGACTGAATACTGAATAGCGAATCTTGTTTTTGTTATTAGAGATCTGATACATGCACATTAAATGAATAAAAGTTAATTTTGAAGAGATGGTATTTCAAAATGTCAAATCAGGGTTGGTGAGCTGTACTTTTAATGTGAACCATACATATATCTCTTTCTATTTCTTAATAATAAATTTATGTCTAATTATTCGTTGATTTGCTTAGTATTATGGGTAAATTACTGAACTCTCAATAAGTAACTACTCAAATTACTGTTTAAAATGTGAAGGAAAAATGCTTAAATGATGGACTGAACACATTGTTTTTACTCATTCACATTATTCAAGTGCCATCATTTGGATATGACAACTCTGAACTAAATTAGTTACTTTGCAGCTTCTTCTTTTTTGACAATAAATGGTATTGATATCCTCACAATAGTCACTCTGAACTTGGATTCTAAGATTTGCTATATCCTAAAATATTGGCAACCAAAAACAACTTAAAAAATAGAACAGTCTTAGCATGCAAATACATATATTTAGCCAGGACAGATTTCCATTGCATTAAGCTCAACTAATTACGTTGTCAAATATTTTGGGGTTATGAAGTTAGAAGAGACCAAATATTTTGTCTTTGAGCATTCTGGCAGAATGTTGCACTACTTTATCTAACACGACTCAAATGTTGGATTTAGATCAGCAAATTCCATTTAAATTAAAAGTGTAAATATGTTTTATCAAATATTTGTATTATTATGTAAACTGTTTTTTCAGAGATTAGTTGAAGTCAATTTGGTTGGAGCCGTGCATTTTCATCAAAATCAATTATTTTTAAATTAATAATTTTTATTTTTATAAAATGTTTTTTATAAGCTTTATGAAAATAGTTTATAGTAAAGTTGGATGGCCAAAGGAGCTGGGACGGGTCTATTTAATTCACTTTTATATGTGATTTTTATGTCTGCTATTCTTTGAACGAATTTGAACCTTAAGAATATAGAGTTCGAGTAACAATATAAAAATCCTTAGGATTTCTCCATTGTTCAATCTTTTGGATATAATAATATAAGCACAAAAGTAAAATTTACAAATTTTAATAAACTCTTTTGATTGTCTACAGATTTTTAGCCATTTGTGGTGTGTATTGAAATAACTTTCAAAGCGAGTAGTGAAGTAAACTCTTCTGCCATGGAGAAGATTGCTGTTAGGACATTATTGTAGTGTTTACTGATTTTCTTAAGTAAGTGCTGGAAGAATGTAGCTAACTATTGATAAGTGTGTGTTGTACAGCACCTTAAAGAAATATCCCAATTGCTTATCTGCTGTTATGTGAATCATGTCTGCAAGCAAATTATGAGAGACTGACATATGTGAGTCGTGAGAATGCTCCAGGAGACTTCTATTGCAATTATACGATCTTGTTGGATGTCCTTCTAGAGCATCTATTTACCGTCTTTGTATGGCCTATCAAATGTTATCCATGAGATATGTGGGTTGTAATTGATGAACATGGCATTTGCTAGTCTATTTTCATACTCGAACAGTAGTTGTTTTTTTTTCTAAATCCTCGATTATGTCAATTTATTGACATCAAGTATCCTTTAAACACATTGTCATTTCTATAGATAAACAACTAGTATTACACTAAAATATGTTTATTTTTAAATAAAATACATGAGATACATGAGATATTTACCGTCTTTGTATGGCCTATCAAATGTTATCCATGAGATATGTGGGTTGTAATTGATGAACATGGCATTTGCTAGTCTATTTTCATACTCGAACAGTAGTTGTTTTTTTTTCTAAATCCTCGATTATGTCAATTTATTGACATCAAGTATCCTTTAAACACATTGTCATTTCTATAGATAAACAACTAGTATTACACTAAAATATGTTTATTTTTAAATAAAATACAGTTCGATACATTAACAATCATAACTAGATTAAAAGAAGTGTAATCTGCAGTTTAAAATAAAAAATTTGAATGAAGCTGCGAAATAACTAATTTTGCTTAGTCATCAAATCCTGACGATAGCATTTGACTAATGTGGATGAGTAGATACATTTGATTCTATCCATCTCGTAAGCATTTCTCCTTCGTATCTCATGCACTGTCATTTATAGTCGTTATTTGCTGAGAGTGCATCCATAATATCCAATCTTGCTTCGTTTGTAAGGTTTGTTATGTCAAGTAACTTGACAAAATACATATCCTATGAATGTCCGATTAATCTGTCATTGGAACTCTTTTGTGCATTTAGATATCTAATTAAGAAAGCAGAGTACTTTTCACTAAAAGTAACAAATGGATGCCATGCCAGAATATAATATTTTTGAGTTGTTCATGTTTAGTTAAATTTGCAGCAATTTTCAAATTTCCTTGGTTTGGCAACCTCAGCAATAGATGCTTGGTTTTAGCTTGAAAGAAAGGTTGGCAATCCTCAGTGTGAATCGATTCTAAATAAGTATATCTTTACATAATGCATCACTTTGATCAAAATAAGTAATTCTACTTCACTAGTGTTATCTGAGAATATGCTAACCATAAAGGCAGTTTCTTATACCTCGTTGCGGTCTATGCTTTCACAATGTCTACTTTGCAAAATCTTTAGTTATTGAAATTAAAATCTCATTGAGTTATTTGTAAATTGACTTTACGGAGTAGCAATGTTTCTTTCTTGTTCATATGGTTTGGTTTGAAAGTATTTCACCGAGCTGTAAAACTATGAGCGATAAGTAGAAAAAGTTTCAAGCTTATTTAGAGGGTATACCATCTGAAGGTAATCATATTTTTATTTTTGTCTGCCATGCCATTGCTTCTAGCCCGGTTATAGTAGTAAATGGAGCTTAGAGGTCAACACTTAGTTGATCATCATTATTTATAGGTTTATCTTTGTATTTTAAGTTCATGGAAGTATCATGTCTAATTTAATTTATTTCCATATTATTTTTGCTTAAACAAATGAGAATTATCTTGCACATCTCCGATGTGAGACTCATGCTAATATTTATTTATCTAAATTTAATATCTATGGTTCCATTCTTTAAGTTACGAGTGTTTACTTCCCTAATTATTTTTGTCGGTCGTTCACTTGTATTGTACAATTATCAACGACTATACATTTGGCATCTTTTATTTTATCCTCTTGGCTGTTTTCTATTATTCATTTATATTCTCTTTATTCTTTTTTTTTTTTCCTTTTGACTTTCTTACTCATACGATAGTTTAATAAAGTCGTTTGTTCTCAAATGTTTTTTTGGCTTATAGTTCTCTTAGAATTGCACAAAAAATAGGCACAATCTGCTAAGTATTCTTTCACCAAATGTATCATTAACGTTTAGAAAACATACCTTTCGAATTTGTAGAGCTAATATATCTTAAAGTTGCGCAGCCAAAGTAAAAAACAAATAAATCACATCTAAAAGCTATAATTGGAGTGATTCAAAAGCTAATGACAGGCAAATTATGGAAAGACAACATATGTTGAATTTGATATCTCATAGGAAAATGTTTCACAAGTTGAATTTAAATATATAGATTCAATAAAAGGCTAGAAGTTTTCCTTCTATTTCCCTCATAAAGTGTTTAGGGAGTAACAAAATACCATTGATGAGCAATAGCTGCTACATCACCTCTAGGGTGGTGTTAAGTGAGCGAGGGTTCTATATTATGAATGCATGTTGGTAAAGAAGCTTATTTTAGACGCTATATTGGGATTAATAGGTTAAAATATTGGAATTTTGACAATCTTGTGAATTTTGTAATGTTATAATGAATATGAAAATTAATATTTTATAAGCCGTAAGAAGTCAATTTATGGTTTAAGCTTTGGTACAATTTTATTGATATGGAAATGATGTTTCATCTTTAATAAGAATTTGAAGGATAATATAAGAAGTCAAGAGGATGTGAGATAATTTTTTATTTTAAATAATATAAACAGTTAAATGATATGAATATTATAAGCATTTATGCTCATCAAATAATTGGATGAGATATAAAAGAAAATTTTATGCCAGTTAAAAGTGTTAGTTTTAATCATTGAACAAATTTTAGATTTATGATTCTTTTTCAACACATTATTTTCAAAATTAAAACTAATATTATAAACCCTCTTCTAGAATATCAAGCTCTCTTCTAGAATAACTTTATAGTTTTTGCAATATAATAAACATATTTTCCTTATAAAAAATATTATTAAAATTCATTCGGATCACATTTTAAAAGTAAACAAGCCATTCTCTTTTCTTAAACATAATATTAGAAATCATAAAATCATGAGCCCTTATCAAATTCTAAAATAATTTTTCCTTCTTTATTAGTCTCATCAAAACCAAAAATACCATAAATATCATAAAATTCTTCAACCATTCTTCTAGTATGATCATTGAGATCTATTGATAAATAGCATTTTCTCTAATAATATTTCTAAGTAAAATCCTAAAAATAAAAGTAGATTGCTGTATTTGAAACTTAGGGATAAATTAATTTTATGTGCCAAATGATTATCTCGTTGTATTTTCATGATCGTTAAAACTATTATTGGAGAATTAATGAGTGCAAGCATTGATTGTAAACATATTTAGGAGCATTAAATTTAAGTTTTAATTTTGAAAATTAGCATAATGCTAGATGATGGAGGTATACCGTGATACATTTGCCTTGATGCTTTTATAGGAAAAATTTCGAGAGAATGAAAGCTCTATTTGATATTTATCAAATAAAAACATGCATGTTAAAGTACCTAGAAAGGGTTTATGTTGCTCATAATGCAGTTATGATGATTTATGGAGCACCTACTTGTAATCGAATATGAGGATTGCATCAACGCTTTGCTATGCGTCTATATATTTGCATTAATTATTAATGTTTTTACTGCACAAGTTAAAGAGGAGTCGCCTTAGTCATTTTATTCCTGCAAACTATGCATAATAATTTTAGTAGATATATAAATTTTAAATATTTTTATTTAAATTTTGACAGAGAAGAAAATGGAGTTCCCGTTTGAAGCTGTACTTGTGCCTTGGATCCCATCCTCCTCACAGCAAACGTGTGAGCCATGCGGTCCTGGTTCCTACTCCGGCGCCGCCACAGGCCGTCGCGCCCCCTGCTGAAAACCCTGGCCACCCATCATCCATCGTCCTACCATTCATCGCGCCCCCTTCGTCTCCTGTTTCCTTCCAGCAATCGGGACCCCCATCGGCCACCTTTTCCCCGGCCGGCGGGATAACTCTCTCCGCCCTTTCATCGGAGATCTACTCTCCCGGCGGGGGTGATCGCCCGTCCATCTTCAGCATCGGCCCCTACGCAAACGAGACCCAGCTAGTCTCTCCCCCTGTGTTCTCCACTTTCACCACGGAGCCCTCCACCGCCCCCTTCACCCCTCCCCCCGAGCCCGTGCAATTCACGACTCCCTCCTCCCCCGAAGTCCCCTTCGCGAAGCTTCTGACGTCGAACTCGAAGAAGAGCGTCTCGTATGAGTTCAATCCAGGTAGCCCTGTAGGCCATCTCATTTCGCCTTGCTCCGCCCGGTCAGCCCCCTTTCCCGTGCCCATGGATGAGCTGGTCACCCGCCGCTCCTCCCGCCCCCTCCCGAACCGTCGAATCTCAGTGTCCAATCCGACCAGGAATGCGCCCGGCTGCCGTCCGGGAAACGAGCTCCCCGCGGATCACAGAGTGTCCTTCGAGCTCACTGCCGAAGAGCTGACCCGTTGCCTGGGCAGGAAGTCTATCATCCCCTGCGAGGCCAAAGCTGAGGACAGCTGCGACGACATTTCATTTGTCAGGAACTCTGGGGGCTCCCCCGAGAGACCCAGAACATCCATCACTCTCTTGACCATGAGGGAATTCAATTTCACCAATTCGGAAGGCAGCAGCGCCCCCAACAATAACTGGGCATTTTTTCCCTTGATACAGTCGGGGGTGAGCTAATCCGCACTGTTTTTTTTTTTTTTTCATCTCTAGTTAGAGAGACATTGGGAGAGAATTTCTGGCCGTGGAAAAGAGTTTTAGTGGATTTTTTTGGATCCGAAGCACCAGAATGTTGCGCTGTACATATCTATAAAAAGGGCGCTCTCATGATGTGGATTTATGCTCCCCCCCCCCCCCCCCCCCCCCCCCCCACACCTCCCAACCCTCGCGCATCTATTTTGTTGGCCTTTCTCCAAAAGGGAAAACTGCTGTTTTCTGTATCCGCATTCTTTGGATATATTGTTATGTAGTGCTGTGCAAGCAAATCTGGAAACGCATATTTAATTCGTGTATTATATTCTTATAATACTAGTATGCATGCTTTTTTTTTTAATTCTGTTTTTAATATTTTTAAGTCAACAGTAAAATTCAGGTTTGTTTTTCTTGTACTCATTATCTGGAGGTTCTTGTCTACTTAAATTTTATTGTGATGAAATTGATCTTATCTTCATGGGAGCCTATGGTTCTTCAACAACTTCCCTTTTCTAGTAAACTGAATGATTTTCTTCCTTTTAAGTTTTGCCTTTTTCTTTGTCTGTATTTTGGATTGTTTTCCTAACCTTCCGTTGTGTTGTTTCCTTCACTTCAGACCATCAAAGAAACTTGACCTCTTATGGCTCCTTGCTGCTCCAGTTCCTCCTAATTTGAATGTTTCGCCACGACAAAATATGGGCTCTCAACCCCGTTTACTTCTGTTCCTACTCTTTTTGGTCTTCACTCACCAAGAGAATCTCACAAAGTTGACATTATTTCTTCCCTAACTTGTTGGCAGAAGTAGATATAGGCGGGCTTGTCCCCGTTATGTGGTTAGCCCTTGTGTGTTTTTAAGCTGGTTTTCTTGTGGAGCTTATTAATGATTTTTGTTGCTTTTCAACTTTCTGATATCTCCGTTGCTATTTTCTCCCTCAAAAACATAGTTTGCCATGGTTTTCTCAACCTCCCTTAGAATTTTTTTCTTCACCGGTTAGATATAATTGGTATTATCGACCCTAAGGCTATAATGGTAGATCTAAATGATAGCTTTAACGTTAAGAATTTTGCTGTGCTCAAACAAGAAGCTCATTGCAATAATTTTGAGCACTTGGTTGTCGCTAGAAAATGGGTTAAATGGAATATCAATCATGATTTTTTTTTGTTCTCTTTATATTGAGGCGAGTAAGAAGATGATTTGGCTGAAGAGTTTTATGTTAGAATTGGGTAAGGAGCGGGAGGATGTGAAGTTCTACAGCGATAGTATGAGCAATATTCACCTAGTGAAAAATGTAACATTTCATGCCAGGACGAATCATGTACAGCTTCGGTACCATTTCATCAGGACACTATTGGAATAATGATAACTTGGGTTGGAGGAGATTCCAAAAATGGAGCTTCCAAAAATGTAACATTGAGAATCCAATTGATATGCTTACGAAAGCAGTAACAGTAGAAAAATTAAAGTATGCGTTGCTTCAGTTGGCCTTGGCACGTGAAGAGAGAGCAGGGATGAGCCACACCACATTCCTGACAGAGATTGAAGAAGACAATGAATGATCAAGGCTAGCAGATGGATGATTCCAAAAAGTCTCCAAGTGGGAGATTGTTGGGATGTAGAGACCATTCAAATCATCATGTAGGTGCTAATGGAGCTTCGGTGAGCTTCCCGGAGGTTCCAAGGCGATATGGAACGAAGTTGGGAAAGCTCATATGCAACAGACACCACAGCGCGTTGTGGCGCGCTAGGGCGCCCCAGCGAGAAGCAGTCCAGAGACTGGGGCACTACAGCACACCGTGAGGCGCTACAGCCCTCTCCGACGCTAGAGTCGTCAGAGACCCAGGCGCTACAGCGCGCATTGACGCCTGACCAACCAAGACTTGGGTGATACGGCACGCCGTAGCACCAAGCAGAAATCTGCTCACTTTAGATATATAAGGAAATATCTTGGAGATATTTCATATGTAAAATAGCAGCTGTGCAAGGACTTTGAAATAACAGCTATGCAAGGGTTTTTTTGCATGTTGGAGAAAACCCTAAGGGTGGTGGCTGCTACACTCATTCTTCATCCTAAAGTAAGAGCTGGTGTTCCGTGCTAGAGAAGAAATTGATTGGGAGGCTGTGTAAACGGTAAATCTTTCTTGTTCTTGTTCTTATGAAGTTTTTTGTAATTCTGTAATCCTTTTAATTCATAGTGAAATTTTTGTATGGTGTGACTCCGTGATTTTTCCCATCTTTGAGTTTTTTACGTAAAAATCCTTGTGCTTTGATGCTTGTGATTGTGCATGTGTATGTGTTGTGTTTCTATTTTGCCGTGCTTGTGATTTTGTTGTTTGCTTGGTAACCGTCAATGCAACCTCAGTCCTTGAGCTCAAATGGCTTCCGTTGCTGCGCTCATGTCTCATTGTGTTTTGCGACTCCTTCACAATAGCGGGCAGCCCGGCCGGGCAGCATGTCCCCCCTCTCCTTCCCTATATAAACCCCCATTCCCCTCATTCTCTTCTCCCTCAAAGCCTCCTCCTCCTCCACCTCCAATAGGCCGCTGACCTCCCTCCTCCACCTTCGTACTTTGCCGGCAACCTTTAGTTTCCCTCCCCCCTCGACAACACCAAGGCCTTCCCACTTTTCTTCCACTCTTCTCCTTCCTCCCCAGTCAACGACCACCCATCACCCCGTCAACCGTGCCGGCAACCTGCCAAACTCCTCCAAAGTCATCCCTCACCTCATATGTAAGCTGGCCCCTTCCCGCGACAAACCTCCTTTGAAGGGAAAGAAACCTATAAAAAAAAAATCAGTGAGAAAAATTTTATAAGCAAATCGAAATATTAAAATTTTAAATGAGAAAAAAATAATTAAAAATCAATTTGACTATTAACATCACTAACTTACTAACCACTAAATTTTATTTTTACTATTAGCTTTTATTTCTGCACCTAATATTTTGTATATAATTTTTAGGTTCTTTAATTTACTGCTCTTTTTATTTATTTAATATATATATATATATATATATATATATATATATATATATATATATACTATATTATAATTATTATAGTTATATAATTTACTAGATTATATTATAAAAATGATAATAACATTAATTTATTATTGTTACTATTATTTTAATTATTATTATTATTATTAAAAGAAATAATAATAATGATAATTCATAAATATTATTATAATTCTCATTAAGATAATAATAATAATAAATAATTTTATTATCATTAGCATTAAGGATAATAATAAATATATAAATTATTATACTTATTATTGTAGCAATATTATTATCATTATTATCAAATATTAGTAAAATAGTAATATCTCTTATTAATATTATTCTCTCTCTAATATCATTTAATAATAATAATAATTATTATTATTATATTATCTTGCTTACTATTATTATTATCTAATTATAATCATAATAGTAATAATATTATTATAATATTCTCTATCCATTTTTCATTAATAATAATAATAAGTATATTATTATACTTATTATTATTATTATCATTATATAAATAGTAAAGATAATAATAATAATTAATATTATTCTATTATTATCATAATATTATCTTTCTAAATAAGTATCTGTGTATAAAATTATTATAAAAATCAACATCATTATTTCTTCTCATTATCATATTACCTCATTAAGATAAATAATAATAATACTTTTTACATATAAATTATCATATAAATGATAATGATAATAATAATAATAATAATAAAATATTATTATTATCATTATTAACCCTTATTATTATCTCTACCTTTCTAAATATATATATGTGTAATATTCTCTCTCTAAATAATAATAATATTTATATTTTATTCTTATCTTATAAATAATAATAATAATAATAATAATAATCTAAATTTTATTATTATTATTATTGTCATAATTTTCCATTGTCGTGATCCTTATTACTATCCACGCTACATTGCTTCTTCATCATTTTAATCATCATCTTCTCTCCTTACTTACGTTTATTCTTCTTACTAACACACACACACACACACATACATACATACATATATATATATATATATATATATATATATATATATAAGATAATAAAAGTTTTTAATTCATCATCTTGCTAATCAAAATTTTACACAGATTTACAAGAGATCAATTAAGCAAAAAAAATAGGTATTCTGATATCATGAAGTACAATATATGCTTTATTATCTGCTACTACTTCGCTTTGAGCCTCAAAATTTCTATTTTTGGCAAGTTAATAATCATTTTTGAAATTTGTTAATGAATTTATTTGCACTTTAATAATGTTTGTCACACATTTTGAGAAAATTATGATGTCTTATATGAAGTTATATCATTAAAATAAATGTTTTGAAAAAAAAGATTCTTTATTATTAGACCTGTACAGATACTGGGTTAGGTAGACCTACCAAGGATAGAAGAAGACTTTACCATTGCCCTGGAGGGGGTTAGTGTAACAACTCAAGATTGTTACTCAACTTAATTTTAGCCTAATTATATCTCAATTATCATTATGTTAAGTTCATCTAGTCATTTGAATCAATCACTAAAGATTTGGCGTGATCCAGAGCTAAATCCAATATTTTTAATATTTAATTAATTAGAAAATTGAGGTATTTATTTTAACATCGAAATCAAAATCCGACTTCGTCGTTGCGATCGTCAACCCCAAATTAGCTAGGGGTGATGTTTTGGACGCATTTGGAGGTCGTCCAGTTTTCGTCAATATTTTAATATAATTAAATACCCCGAAAAGTAGCATAATTAAATAATCATCGGAATCAAATTCTGACTTCGCCGTTGGATTCCTCACCCCCAAATTAGCTAGGAGTGAATTTTTGAGAATTTTTGGAGTGCGTTTCAAAAACCAGAATTTTTAAATAATTAAAAGAAATAAATAAGCAATTACTCGATCCCCAAATTGTAATTTTCCCTATCTTCATAAATTTTTTATTGTTTTGGCTGACATATTTTGGCTGGCCATCCCTCCCTATGCCATCTTAAGCTCAACCATGATGAGCCCTCTCCTAGGCTCATGATGGCTCCCTACTCTTCTACTCTATGTCCCCTCTCCTCCTTTAAAGGAGAAGCACAGCTTTCCTTCTTCTCTTTGCTATCAAGTTAAGGTTCTAGAGCTCTCTCCCTTCCCCTCCATTACTGCACCTTAAAGAAGAAGCTCCTCCTTAAGGTCTTGAAGAAAACAAAGATCTTCTTCTTTCTTTCCTAAAAAATAAGGTACACATTTGTTCCTCTTCTTGTCTCTTTCATGTTACTATAATGCTTGAATCTATCTCTAGAAGTCTATAAACATGTATGGAAGCCGTTAAGGCTCATTGAGGTAGCTCATTTATTCGAAAAATGCATGCTCTATTTTCGTCCATTTTGTATACCTTGTCATTTATCCATATTTTTCGTATAGCTAGGATGCTTCGTTTGTGCTGATTTTAGTGTCGATGGAAAGGTATCGGAAAGACCTTTCCATTGATATATGGCACCGCTCATGGAATGCTCTAGATCGGGAGTATTTGAGCTCGAAAGTAGGCATTACAAGTTTCATCCAGGCGAAAAATACCGTCTAGAGCTGCAGCGCCCAAGATTGCAAAATGGACCGCTGCAGCGCCCCGTAGTGCGCTGCAGCGGTATTTCGACAGGAACCATATAAAATTAATTATTAAACAATAAATCGCAAGTTGGACCATTGCAGCGCGCCATAGCGCTGTAGCGAGCTGTAGCAGAATTTCGGGAAAACTTTAGGAAATATCAAAAATAAATTAATTTAACAGTTATTTCGCAAGTTGGTCCGCTGCAGCGACCATAACGCGCCACAGCGGGCCGTAGAGCTGGAAGCGCTACCGCGCGCTGCAGCGCCCAAAATTTTGAAAATGCCCAGAATTTCTTAAAAATTGCTTAGTTTTGGCTGAAATGGTCAAAACTTCACTGTTTTTTGCATTTGAAGATCCCTATGACCCTAGTGGGACTGAATAATATCAAATATAAACTTATTTTAGTTAAAATTAAATATTATATAAAATTCTATATTGAAATTAAGTTTGAAGCTTTGTCACATTTATCAAGTGCTTCAAACCTAGCATGTACTTTAAATGTATTATGCCAATTGCTAGATAATAGAATTCCCAAATGTTTGAACTGAATAAGTATATCTCAACAACCAGATAGCATGAAATCTAGGTCTTTTAGATTTGTAATAAAATATTAATCCCTTTGCTTTGATTTAGAATTTGATTAGTATTAATTACCTTTTATTTTATATCATCTTTTCATTTTTATGCTTCTATGATTCTAGGATGTATATTAAAGAACCTAAACTTTTATTTGGGTTTATTTGGACACCTAATTATGTATAATTGACATTAAACTATAATTAAACATAAGAATTTTGCTAACTTGATTAAGTATATAATACTTAATCTAAATCCAAAGTTTGACATCAATAATACACTAATAACACATTGATTTATCAGACCTATAAATTAACCTTTTGTCTTAATGATAGAAGGGTTAGGGTTTAAACCCTAACTTATCATTATTAAGATCTAAACTTTAATCACTTAATCAATTAACTTGATTGACAGATAATTTAATTGACATTATTCCAATAATACATCTGATTCCGTATTAATCTTAAATTATTAAATTAGAAGTGTTAAGATTAATATCAAATATGTGTGATTGAATTATCTGAATCTAAATATTAGATCTTTACTTTTCTCTTATATAAGACTATTGGCATAAAATGGAAATAAAGATTGTAATGATTTATGAAATGATCTAACTCTACTAAGATCTTTGATTTCATCCCATCATTGTAGAATAATAAAGGATTAGATGGATTTTATTCATCTGATCTGATTACTTTAATCTAGGGATAATAAGTAAACCTTAAATGTTAGCTTAAGAAGTAGAAAAGTGAGATTTTGAGGGTCTTGCTATAGAATCTTTATTGAAATGTTTAAAGACCTTATTTATTGATACCTTGAGGTAGAAAGAGTTTTTATAACTCTTTGAGGTAGAAACTTAGATAATCTTTCATAATCTTAAAAGTTGAACTTAATACATTATAGTAGGAATCACCTAAAGTACTTAGAATGTGACTTATTCTTTGTGGTAGCAACCCATGTTGAGTAATTCTTTGATCACATCCTTGGAGCCTTGTGTAGGGTACACCTACTTGGAGTAAGGATTAATAAATTTGATGAATCCTTGTTGATTAAATAGAATCTTCTGAACTCGGATTATTGGTTGGGTATAGTAGGGTATACCCATATTACTGGATTATTTTAGTAGTATTCAGGATTGGTTGATTCACTCCAATGTGAACTTATGACCAAGTGCTATCCTGAGAGATTAGACGAATACAGTACCGCTAAGGTAAATCCTCCTCGATTAAGAGTGTTACAAATAGTGAACAAGATCCTTAGTTTGAGATGTAAACTATGATCGAGTTTTGCCTCCTATCGTAGTGCGTTTCGATAAGTGCAGTTTAAGTAAACTAAGTATCTCAAATTACTTTGTGTAGAACACTAAGTATGCTTATAATTAGGGCATTTAACAGCTTATCTTGAGATGTAAACTGTGACCGAGTTCTGCCTCATATCGTAGTGCGCTTCGATAAGTACAGTTTAAACAAGCTAAGGGTTAAATCCATCCTTCTTGCAAACATGCTAAATATGTGTATACAATCATCCCAGCTAATGATTTTTAAGTAAACTCTCAACTTTAACCAAGTATCGAACTAGAATGTAGGAGTCAAAATCCTTTTAGCAGGATTCTGCATAATAGAGACATTGGATTCATTATCAGATTTTAAAGCATTTTTTTCTGGATTTATCTCATAAGCATGAGCATGAGCATAAGCATGATGTGTGAGTATCATAATGATGTATGAGTATCAATGATAATTTATAGGTTACGGAATGTTGCATATATTGACCGGGGAATTTTAGGATGTATCGGTATCATCAGTAAACAGTATTCTCAACTGGATGTATGTGTACATTGGACCGTACTACTCATATTAGTTTAGTGATATTTTAATTACATATCAGTAGCATACAGTGTTGTGGCATATTCAGATGCATAGTTTCACTTACATACATCATAGTTTTACAGATCACCACTCAGTTTCAGATCCATTACTATTTTTAGTTTGCTTTCAGTATTTAGTTTATAGTTCAGCATTACTTTAATTTATACAGTTTTATGCTTTCAGTTACCTTTACAGTATTTCTACAGATTTAATTACATTATGTAAATGTTAAATGAATAACTAGAACTATTTAGACTAATTTTAATGTGTTAGACTTATTGCCTAACACATGGTACTTTTGAGATCCAACAATTTGCTAGATCTTGAGCAGTATATTGAGCCAGGTCAGGAGGATGCCCAGGAGATTCAGGAGGAGCCTGTGGAGCACTAGTGGACTCTTCTTCAGTTTTATTTTTCTGCTTAGTATTTTTAGTTCAGTACTTAGCTCTATGTCTGTTATTCAGTAAATATTTATAATTATTCTGGATGTATTTTCTTTTTTTTTTGAGATGAATATTTTCATACAGTTTCTGTGATGAATGTTTCTGGATGTTTGCTTTAAGCTTTTGCACTTTATTTATATACTACTTATACTTAGTATTGTGATGTGATCAGTATTTTGGAAATGATGATATCATATATATATATATATATATATATATATATATATCGAATTCATATTGTATTCTAAATCTAATGTATATATTTACCTAATACTTAAGGTAAGGATACTACTCTTATCTTAAGTATTAGCTCTCAACCATCATTGAGATTGAGTCAGCAGTCTTTCAGATGGGTTTTGGTATTTTCAGCTATTCGGGGAGACGGGTTATTCCTCCCCGAGTGGCGCGCCGCTCCGCTGCCGAAATTGATTGTAACTGTCTCTTTTGCGCCCGGCGATGAGGCGGGGAGCTACAGTTAGTATTGGTTAAAATGAAATATAATGAACAAATTCCTAGATTAGATAGATTTACTTTGATTCCTCCCATTTTATACACTGCTGCTTAAATATAACACAAAATTTGTTAATGATACGTAACATATTTTTAATATCTTATAATGGTGATAATTATCTATTGTGCCAGTAAATGAATTGTTTATTTGACAATTGTACTTTTTTACTTATTCTATATTATCGCACACTGATCTTTGTTTTGTAGAATATATATTACAAAATTTTAAACCTTGTTACATCCTACTAACATTTTCTTAATTGCTTATCGTTTATATATGATGTAATTAATGATATCCAAAGTACTTAAGAGTATTCTCTAATGGGTATTCAACCCAGGCATTTTTGTTGTAAATGTCAAGTCAGGATTTTGAAGAACTGAATAAATCATGAGATATTTAACCATTACACTCTTATTCTATTTTTCACTTTTTTGTTATATATCTATTCGAATAAAGATATACCAATATAATAATATAATAAATATATTAAAATACAATTTCTTCTTACATATTTCAAATTTCGATGAATGAATGTATGTGATAAATTATAATATTATTCTAAATCCTGACTATAATCATCGGTAAATTAGACAACCCCAAATCCTGTGCCCTCACTGGCTTGATAATTAGGGGATGCCGCAATTTTCCTATTCAAATTATTATTTAATGTTCAAACATGTCATAATATAAGTTCTTAACAATGTCCTAGGATTTAAGAAGCCTAAATAGGAAAATCCCTAATTTTGGATTAAAATGTTAATTTAATTGAGTGTCAAAAACTCATATTTTTTAAATGATGTCCTAATAATATAAAAATAGTAACTATAATTTCCTTATAGCATAAGGAGTACCATGATAATAAGTATGATCAAATTGAACATCAAATAACTAATTAAGGCTTTAATAATAGTTAATGATAATTAAAAAGTGATTAGCAAAATTAATCATCAATATGGATATCAAATGACTCTATATTATTGTCATATATATTTCTGATCATTTTAGTATATAATTTTAATATATTTGAATTTATATTTTTAAAATTATTAACATTATTTAAATTTAATTAATTTTTAAATAATTAATTATTCTTTAATTAAATTCAAAGCGCACGCAGTATTATCCCCACCCGTAGCTGCTGGGGCACATGCAGACTGTCAGCGTGCATGAGTCTGAGGAATTCGGGTCGAGGCAGACCCAATGCACTATTCCTCTTCCCGATAAAGGAACAACAAGAGGGGGCTAGTGTACCTGTAAATACCCACTTAAATAGTAAAATGTGAAACACTTAAATTTCGAGGCAACTTCTTAGATAATGGTGAAGTTCCTGATACAAATTCTAAAGTTAAGCGTACTAATGTGGGAGCATTTTTAGGATGAGTGACTTGCTAGGAAGTTATCTTTTGAGGGCAAGATCATGAGATTTTTTAAGACAAATCAGACGATACCTTGATGCTTAAGAGTTTGGGTTGTTACTGTAACAATCCCGTAAGTGCCATACAAGGCAAAGTACCACTTCATGTGAGCAGCCTTTTAAAACCATGATGGTTAAGGTGCTACATGGTTGTGTGTACCTCTTATGCCTGTAGGGGTCACCTCTAGTCCTATCTACCCAATGGATGGTTCTTGGATCTGTGTGTGGATACTGATGAGGACGTCAGTTACTTAAGTTGGGGAGATTGTGATGACCCACTTAAGTAGCAATAAGTGAAACTCTTAAACATTGAAGTGCCTTTTTAGATAACAGTGGAGTTCTTGATAAGAACTCCAAAGTTAAGCGTGCTCAGGTGGGACCTACTGGGAAGTTATCTTCTGAGGGCAAAATTGTGAGGCCTTTCTGGCCAAAGCGGACAATACCTTGGTGCTTAAGAGTTTGGGCTGTTACATAAGTTAACTTAACCGAACATATTAATGTGAGATCTTAGCATCTACAATTTTTGGGTGTAATTATTAGGGCAATAGTGACCCCTTTAAGATCACACAAGATCTAAGTCTTTTAATTAAGACTAAATGAAGATTATTTAGTTTAATATGAATATTATTGACATTATTAGCTCAAGAGTTCACAGAGACATTAATAATCTAATTTTGAGTTAATTTACTGAATTTCCCAAGGTTTTAGGGCACTTAAGCACATTTTGGTCAAAATGACCAAAATACCCCATCTTAAGGCTAAAATTGGGATTTTAGGGTTTAATTTTCCAATTCACTTCAAATCTATTTTAATGTATTTCATCTTGATTACTAAAGTAGTAAATACACTTATCTTAAGTTTTGACCCTTTAATTAAGCTAATTAATACTAATTACTTAATTAAGCCCATTAAGGTGATTAGTGAATTTAGGGCATTCTAAGATAATCCAACCCTATTCATAAGTTCTACTATACTTAAGATAGCACTAGAAATTAGCTTGTCTAAAATTAGAGATTTAATTAGGGTTAAATTCACTAATCCTTAATTTGGGTGATTAAAGAGTGATTAAGAATATTTAACATCCAAAATTAGTTTTAAGGGTTTAATATTATTCACTAGGGTCTAAGGAGCAATCAGAGCCCTTAATCTCCATATTTAGATATTTATTAAATTTAATATGATTTAATTAAGGATAGCAAAGAATTGGGCAAATATTTTTAAATCCAACCATTGGATCTGTAATTTTATTTTATATTTAGATTCCTTGTATTTTTCTGATTTAAATGGTATATTAGATCATACTATTTGAATCAGTATAGCCAAAGTTATTTAAATAATTTAGTATGTATTTTTATTTAAATTAAAACTATAGGAATTTATTTATAATTTAATTTCCTTTTGGATTTTAAATCCAAAATTCCGTTTATTATTCTGTCAGCCCGATTTCAAAATGCGCGGGTCGGGGTCGGCCCGTGTAACATCCCGAGTTGTTACTTTAGATAATTAGGGTTAACCCTAAGTCTTAAACATAATTAGATGTGCTAATTAGGTCAATGGAGTCAACCTCCTAAACCTAGCACAAATTAGGAGTCAATTGGATTGAATCCTGATTTTTAGAAAATCCGAAAAACCCTAGAAAGACCTATTTAAATTGACCTCCGATCGAAAAATAGGCACCGTCATTGCGTTCCTTGACCCCAAATTAGCATGGGATGAAGTTTTCGTGTCAATCGGAAGTCGTCGAAATTTCAACGAATATTTTAATAATAGAAATATCACGGAAATCGAGGTATCAAAATACTCATCGGATTAAAAATCCGACTGCGTCATTGAATTCCTTGACCCCAAATTAGCTTGGGGTGAAGTTTTCGTGTCAATCGGAAGTCGTCGAAATTTCAACGAATATTTTAATAATAAAAATATCACGGAAATCGAGGTATCAAAATACTCGTCGGATCAAAAATCCGACTGCGCCATTGAATTCCTTGACCCAAAATTAGCTAGGAAAAACATGTTCAAAATTTTCTGAAATTTAAAAAAAAATAAAAAAAAAATTTATTTTTTTTACTGTAGCTAACGGCGTGCCGTTAAGTACTTAGCGGACCCGTCACTGTAGCTGACGGCGCCGTCAATCTGGACGGCGCCATCTCAGCCGTTGGATCGGCCCAGATCCAACGGCTGCGGAGTCGTCTTCCTCGACGACTCCGCCCGCGTGACACACGGCGGCCCGTCGCCATTTCTGGCCAATCCGGCCGCATCCAGGCCTCGGCGAGGTCGCCATCCGGTCTATAAGACCTCGGCCTACCCCTAGGCTCCGAGTTTTCACCGATCGGAGCCCGGATCGAGCCGGAATCAAGCCCGGAAGTCAGCCTTTCTTTTCCGCCGAATCCTTCGCCGATCCGAACTTCAGGTACCCCGATCTCCCTCGTTTACCGTTCGATCGTTGCAAAAATTGTAGGATAGGTAGATCAACATGTCCTCTTCACATCCACCGTTCCGATCGGGCTAAAATCCACCCGATCGGGTGCACCATATCCCCGAAGTGGACTGGGTTCGGTCCGCCGAACCCCCGGAAGGCGAAGGGTCACGCCTTCGGGCCGGGCCGACCCGAGCCGGGCCCGACCCGACCGGGTCGGGTCCGCGTCAGCGCGGGTGGGGCCCACCCGGCCACGTGGCAGCCTACGGGCCCGCCACGTCTCAATTGGGGCCCACATCCCCGTCAGCCAGGCTGAGTCAGCAGCCGTGGGACCCACAGTGCCACGTGGCAGCCTCTGGCAGTGCCACGTGTCAGGTGGGCCCACTGTCCAGTCAGCCGGGCTGAGTCAGCAGCCCGTGGGACCCACAGTGTCACGTGGCAGCCTCCGGCAGTGCCACGTGTCAGGTGGGCACACTGTCCAGTCAGCCGGGCTGAGTCAGCAGCCCGTGGGACCCACTGCGCCACGTGACAGCCTCTGGAAGTGCCACGTGTCAGTGGGGCCCACTGTCAGTTAATTAGAAATTAATTAAATTAATGTTAGTGTTAATTAATTACTGTTTAGCCATAATTAATTACTGTTAGTGGTTAATTAAGTTAGGGTTAGTACTAATTACTTTTAAACAGTAACTTTAATTAAATAATTATAATTAAAGATTAATTAAGGATTAATTAAGTGTTAATTAAATCTTAAACAGTAATTAGGATAATTAATTACTTTTGAACAGTAAATTTAAATAATTAAATATATTAGAGATTAATTAAGACTAATTAAATAGTAATTAGTACTAATTACTTTACTACAGTAAAATTATTTAATTAATTAATTAATAATTAAACAGTGATTAATTAAATAAAAACTTTAGGAATGAATAGTAAATTTAAATAATTAAATATAATTAGAGATTAATTAATATTAATTAAACAGTAATTAGCACTAATTACTTTACTACAGTAAAATTAATTAATTAATTAATTAATAATTAAACAGTGATTAATTAAATAAAAACTTTAGGAATGAACAGTAAATTTAAATAATTAAATATAATTAGAGATTAATTAATATTAATTAAACAGTAATTAGTACTAATTACTTTACTACAGTAAAATTAATTAATTAATTAATTAATAATTAAACAGTGATTAATTAAATAAAAACTTTAGGAATGAACAGTAAAATCATTCAATTTAAATAAATGAATAGTAAATTAATTCAAATTTTATTTTTGAATAGTAAATCTTAAAAGTTTAATAACTTTTTGTAGGATGATCCAAAGATAGCCAATATGGGTCTTAAAATACTCATAAAAATATTTAGGATCAAATGGCATGATGTAAAATTTCATTTCAGGGTACGCATAACGATGTAGCATTTTAGAGCCTCTTTAAGACCCCATAACTTTTTACCCGATTATCGAAACATAGTCAATATGGGTCTTAAAATGCTCAGGAAAGCGGCCCCATCACCGTGGTAGTATTAGTTTTCCTATTTGGACATCAGGACAAAAAGTCAGCTCTAGAATTTAGAGTTGACTTTAGTGAAAAATGACCAAAATGCTCTTGGACTTCAAATGGCCATAACTTGGTCAATTTAACTCCAAATCCAAAAATTCAAGAAACTACCTAGTTTAGAATTTCAATGTCATCATTTTCACAGAAATAATATTTAGGATTTGAACCCTAAAATTTAGGAAAATGACCAAAATACCCCTAGCCTTATTTTAGCCATAACTCGGTCGTTTCTCATCCAAATTGGACGTACTTACTGTCTATCTTCAAGTTAGACAGTAAAGAATTAATTGGAGAAGAGAAAACTCAGTTTGGACCCCTAAATCAAAAGTTGATTGACCCATAAAGTAGGGGCAAAATAGTCATTTTACCTTAAAATTGGAAATACGCAACTTTAGCCCTTAATTAAAATCTTAGAATACTAGGATTAATAATGTAATCATATTAGTACCATGTAAGTAAATAAAACAAGTCATTAAATTGAATTCCAATAATTTTTCCTAAGTCTTAAGCATCCCACCTTAAGGATCTTTCCTGAGAGTAGGACTAGATCATAGGTTAGTGTTCATTCATTGGGTAAATTGGGTTACCCTATGGGTGAAACCTTGGTTTTAGTAGTTTCTAGATATTATTTTGTTTTACAACCCATTCTGATTAGTTTATCTTTTAACTTTAGATTTAAGATAGGAGATTCATCCTATTAAGTTTGATTACTTAATAGGATCTGCCTTAACTAGTAGATCACTTATAGTATAAAACCTAGAACTTAGGTCTTATCCAATTTGGATAATATGATTAAACCTAAAATCTCATAGTGTTTAATCCATAATCTATAGGTGTAGAAGATCTTGATCAGATCTTAGTTAGAACGTCTAAATTCACAAAATTAGGACGTATAATTTATTTGTTTAATTCATAGTCGTCTATCTGATTGATCTAGATTAGAACCTGATCAGTTCTAATCCTTTTAACTTATAAGGACGAGTTTCCAAATTACACTCGATAGTAGGACAATGGTGATCCTGAACTTGTGTAATTTTGGAATAGATAGAATGGTTAAGTAGAAAACAAATGATATCACCATGTGTAGTCGAGTCTCTTGCTTACTTGTTATTTATTGCTACGCATACCTTGTAATTTTGTGCCTTATATTTTCTTTGAACATATCATATAAGACATTTGATGCATAAATAAAATGTTAGGAAATTATGGAGACTCCTTAGATTCCTTATGAAAATATTAAAGTAAATAAGTGAAATGATAATGAATTGATGTGATTGAGCTGCCTCTCAGTGTTCTTTTGATCATACCGAATGTTGCCCTAGCCGTATCGTGCTAGGAGTTGCCCTAGCCGTACTGTGCTAGGATATTTCGGTATGATAGTTGGTGACCTAACCGTATCGAGCTAGGAGTAGCCTTAGTCGTATCGTGTTAGGGCCATATATGTGACTGTTGTTGGCTTAGTCGTATCGAGCTAGGAGTAGCCCTAGCCATATCGTGCTAAGATCTTCAGTTTCTTTTGGCGAGCTAGTGTAGCTCTTTTCTGTATGGCAGTTGATGTATTATAATTTTATATGCAGTTGTGGTTATTTCAGTATATTCTTTTTTAGTCAGCTTTTTCCTTGTACTGCTTTATATATCTAGGATGTAGAATCTTGCTGCTATATGTATATATCACTGCTGAGTTATTCATTTTTAATTAGCATGTTATTTTTATTAATCACCAGCATGTTTAGGATGTAGAATTTTTCTTCCAGCATTTATTCAATTATATTTACACTTATATGCCTTTCCTTGATTACTTGTTATGCGAGGCATGCTTCAGCCTCATTTCTTTGCCTTATTTATACTATAGAGCATAGTCTATGGTTTGCCTTTTTACTTGTGTTGCTTACTGCTCCTGTATTTACACATCATACTTAGAAGTAAATGGTAAAATGGTGATATTATATAACCTTATTAAAAATTCAGCTTAAAATGTACTTAGACAATTGTCTAACCAGATTTTCTTTTTTTTGGCTGGGGCCCTATATTGTGAAACCGACAATATCAGGCTTAGAGCAGTTTGAGGAGCCTGCACCCGAGGAGGAGCCTTACTTAGAGAGGTGCAGCAGTTGGGGCCAGAAGATATCTAGTCATTTACTACTTGTGAGGATGAGTAGATTTTGAACATTTATTTTGTTAAATTTTAATTAATGTAATAATACAGGTACCTGTGACTGTGTGTTCAGATTTCACTATGCTACTTTTCTGAGTTATATTTCTCTTCTTATATACATTATGATGCTTGGATGTCATTTATTTATCGCTTCCGCACTCTGTATTTTTACTTATATAGTGACTGCTTGATTGATTCTGAGTTAACCTTTCTCTAATTAGGTAGATTGTAGAGTTTATCCTAATCCAATGCTAAGTGAGGGGTTAACCAGAGTGACACTCCACCCTTAATCTAAACCTATTGAGGGTTAAGAATGAGGGTCGCCACAGCCCGACCCAAATTCCACCGTCTTCTTCCTCTCGCACGCGCCCGCAGCCCGAACCCTAGGGCTAGCTTCCAGCGCCAAATTCTCTGTGCTCCGGTCACGCCATGCCCCATTTTCAATGGCTATACGATCCCTGACCCTAGATGCAACGATTAAGCCAAGAAGCCCTAACTGGGAGGCGCCAGATCGATGGAGTGCCATTCAACCGAGACCTCTCAGAAGGCGCACCTATGAGGAGTGAATTCTCCTCACAGAGTCCACGGATCACGGCCATCTTGATCCCTACATGTTCAAGGATCGATGGAGAAGCGATAGGATGACTCAGGAGATTCTGAGGTGGTCTAGATTAGTGGGGTGCTACTCGTGGAAAAATGAGTTGGAGCGCTGGACGGGTCGATCGATCCACAGTCGAATCGATCAATTCGATAGCACCCAACCCTTCGATATGGTTCGACAATTATTGACGAGCACATCGGACACCAAAAGGATGGCTAATTGCACGGATGGTGCACGCCATTTCTGCGAACCAGGGCTCTATTGGCAGTGCGCATTCAGACGACAATCTCACCATCTGGCCCATTGCCAGGCCTCTCTTGAAGGCTTAGATGCCACTGGGAAGTTAGGTGAGGACCTATCACAGCATCTAGGGTTAGAGGTGAAGCGAGCCGAGCTGAAACCAGCTCGACAGAGATGATAGGGTCAGAGGCTGTACCTGGGTTTGCTAACAGATGATTTGAGCAACACGGTATATTCTTGGCAATGTCCTGAGCTCCCTCAAACATAGCCTTGGGGTTTGAACTCCAAACCACACCCACTGAAGCAGGTTCGATCGCCGGGAGAGCTGGGAGCATCGAGAACAGAGGGCAAAAGTGGAAATTGGGCGTCATAGTGAGCAAAGGAGCTCACTGTGGGAGCAAGAGAAGTATTTATAATTCCTAGAGGGACCTAGGGATGGATGCCACGGCTAGATGCCATGGCTTAGGCTCAGGCAGGGGTGGAGTCCCGAGCTTCCATAATTGGGCTAGCAGGCCCTCAGGACCAGACGGGAATTATCCTGCCAGAACCGGGAAGATCCTAATGGCAGGGAGGACGTGGCAACAGGAGTGGGAGACAAAGCCTACGTGGCAAATTTTCGCTATCGTCCTAATCCTCGTGAGAACGAAGGTCCACAGTGGTATGGCTCGTCTCTGCCGTCTGATGCCAAAGCCGTTGGAATTGAACGGCCTGATGCGGGGACTGAAAAATGGAAACGCGGATCAAATCCTACGCATCAAATTTAAGATGTCAATCGCACGGTTACGATTCAATCCTGGCGTGGGAAGATTGCGTCATTGGACGAGCCACGCCAAGATGCGTGCTAGGCATCCTACAGGTGCATCTCTGTGCGCCGCTGTCGGGACCCCGCAGCGGATTTGCCACGGTCCCGACAGCGAATCCTAACCTTAAATTTAATAATTAAAATTTAAATTAATTAATATAATTTAATTTAATAATTACATTAATTCCTATTAAATTTATAATTCCAATTTAGGACTAAATGAGCTCTAAAAATTCCCAAAAATTCTCCCTTAGCTAATTAGGGTATAAGGAATTCAAAAATGAACTCAGATTTTAATTTGGAGATCAAATTAAATTTAGGTATTTTTCAGGGCTTAAAAATAGCCAAAAATATCAAATTTGCCAATTTAACTCTGATTGATTCCAAACTTCTAGGGTTAGGTTTAGATGACCCAATGAGTCCAATAGAATCAAATTCAAAGGTTGGTTTAGCTTAATTAATCCAGATTAAGCTTGGGTAACAACAAGGGTTGTTACACATCATATGGAAATGTAGTACATATCCATGATCTAACTGTGATTTTAATAGTATATGGAATTGGTTGAGTTGCCTTGTATAGAACTATAGAGTTTTAGTCTTCTATCTTACGAATTAGAGAAGTATAGTTTAATTCAGGATAAACATCTCAATTCTAATGTATGCTATAAATAGGGGTTTGGACATTTTAGTTTAATAAAATAAACTATGAAAGGATGTATATCTCATATCCTTGTGCACTAGGATAAATGCAGTTAGGTGTTCGAGGTCATCTTTCTTAAGACATGATAATTATGTGTATGTACTCTTAACATGGGATAATTTAGGATAAATTAATAGTGTATCCATGAGATATATTGTGGCGGCCACCCCCAAATCACCCGGATTAGGAGGTGGTCGTCACTTAGCAAACCCTCACTTAACATTCAGATTAAGGAATGGACCTTCTTAATCAAATATCAAGGGAGGATATGCCTTAATAAGCAAAGAGTAATAACAGAAACAATCACTTAAATGAGCATACTATAATTTATCAGAATGTGGAAGAAAAATAAGAGTAACATCCATACAATCCAAATATAAACTGTACAACTCAGAATACATAAACATGAAAAGTAAAGTAGTTAGATCTTGTATTATTACAAAATGATGTTAAAGTTTATGCAGTAAAAAGAGTAAAGTCTCTCATATCCTCACAATATCAGACAGAAACTACTGATCTTTTCTTGTATGCTCCTCCTCCTGAACTGGATCTCCAGAAGGTCCCACAACCTCGAACAGTTCAGAATCTACCATTGTCAGTTTCACAATGATAGGGCCCCAGCCAACAAAAGAAAAATCTAGTTAGACAAAACGTCTAAGTACATTTTAGACTATAAATTGTTAACTTTTAATGATATCACAATGCTAAACAATCATAGGAGCAGTAAGCAGTAAGGAAAGGTAACAAAGTTATAATTAACATGATTATAACTTAACAAGTTGTGAGATAAACACATACCTCAACTCAAGCTACAGAAAAGGTTAAGTAATGCATAAAAATCTTTACTGAACACAAATGAAACTTCTAAGTACATGATCAACATAAGACATGGTGCTTTTATAACTAATCTGAAAGTAAAATTCTAACATCCTAACATGCCAAAGATAAAAATGAACTACTGGAAGGTAAAACTGAATATATTCAAAGCTGTGAGTACAAAAGAACTGCAGAAAATGAAAATATAACAAAATACGTTCTGAACTATCAGACAAGTAAGGACTGTAGAAAATGAAAATGTATCATCATGCGTACTAAACTATAAGACAAGTAAGAACTGCAAAAAATGAAAATATGGCACAAGTGAACTGATCTGTAAGGTAAGAGCTAGCCAAAACTATAAAGTAAATAAAAGACAACTGTAAAGTAACTGTAATACAAATGAAATAACTGAAAAGTAACTGCCAATATGAGATATTCCTACTTAGTCCTGTCACCAGTAAAGTCCATCTGCTCATCTGAAAAAGTAGTCCCATATTATAGGTAATTCCATCAAAAAGTATAACAAACTATCTAGAAAAGTAGTCCCAGATATACTAGGAAAGTAGTCCTAGTCAGAAACAGCATGCACTAGGAAAGTAGTCCTAGTCTAAGACACAGGCACTAGGAAAGTAGTCCTAGCCCCAAAAGCTATCCTACAGGCACTAGGAAAGTAGTCCTAGCCCAAAACTATTCTCAAGTAAAGTCATACTACATGGCAGACTAAAAAGACATATCTCAACAAGTTTGATAAAACTGTTTTCAACCAAATAACCTTCTAACAATATGAAATGCCATCAAAATCAACATAGAAATGATCATTCAATATTCTATATTTAATGCAATGTATCCAAAGGTAAATAAATCCAAAGCAAAAAGGAAAGCATATCATACAATTTTTAATGAATATAGAATAACACTAAATAACAGTTGTGATATCACTTTGTTTTCTATTTAAGATGTTCTAACTACTCTAAGTTACATAAGATTCAGAATCCTCAATTCCTACACTGTCTGTAACTTAGAATCTCAAGCCTACAAGTTAAAGGAATGTTAGAACTAGTAAAGTTCTAATACTTATAAATCACATGTCACTTAATTAAGTTAAAATAATAAATCAAACGTCCTAAGTTATTATTTTATAAATCCCAAACAAATCTTGAGTAGTCAAATCAAGCTAGATGATTAAGAACTAAACTTCAATTAATGAGGTTCAATTCTTAATCACCAGGTTATCTTAAAGACTAGAGCTTAATTCCCACCTCACTATTTAAATGTTAAGGCCAATCCTATTGAATTAAATCAAATTCAATAGGATAGATTACTAATCCTAATTCTAATGTTAAAAGATCAAGTAATCAATAAATAAACTATGAAAAATCTAATGAACTAATAAAATCAAGATTTCACCTTAATGAGTAACCCACTTTACCCATTAGATGAATTCTAATCTAAAATTTAATCATAATCTTAGGAATTAAAGCTCTTAAATACTAAGAGTATCACTCAGATACACATCCTAACTAAAGTTATAAAACCTAAAGGATGATCTAAAAATGATTAAGGAAAGGAAATTCTTTCATAATTTACTTAGGTTTAATTTAAGACTTAACTTAGGGTTTTCTTCAATTTTCTAATTTAAGACTTAGAATTTATTAAAATTATAGTCTAAATCACTTAAATTACAATTTGATATGATTTAAAGATGAAATTAGGTCTTAATTTCATTAAACCCTAATTTTGGGCAAAAAGACCCTTTTGCCCTTCCTTAAGGGTCTAAATCTCATATTTATGAATTAATACTAAAATTTGGATTTTAATGATGTGAAATGATTACTTACTGTCTAATATGAGTTTAGACAGTAAGTTCATTAATTTTGGTTAAGTATTAAGCCTTATAGGGTCAAATTAAGGAATTTGACCTATAAGGGAATTTTGGTAAATTTACCCTAATGACATATAATTTTTATGTTAGTTTACTAAAGGTTATGCCCTAAGGTTTCCATAGAACCTTAAATTATTAAATTATGATGTATATTGGCTAAGTTATAGCCAAAACAAATTCTAGGGTTTAAAGGAAAATTAAGGATTCTTAATTAAGGGTCAAAAATTCTAACTTTGTCATTTGGTGTCCAAATTAAATAATTTTAGTGGCTGTATGTCACAATTGACCCAGTAATTCTAATGACTTGTGGTAGATTCAATTTGGACTTCATTTGGCTAAGTTATGGCTTAATTAGGGTTTAGGATGATTAGTGAGTGATTAGTGTAATTAATTACCCAATCACTAATCCAACCCTACAATTAGGTCGTCATAGGTTCTAGGAGTTCTCTGAAACTTAGTTTGTCCAATTTGGATTATTAAATTTGCTAATATTCACTAATTAAGTTTAAGGGTAATTAGGGGTGATTAGCAAATCTAACCGTTGGATTCTAAATATTTTTGTAGATCTCTGTAGATTAGATTTTTCTGATCTAAATTGGTATTTGGATCACCTAAATTGGAGCTAAGATGACCAACTTATGGTCATTTGAAGTTCTAGGTCAAATTAGGCTAATTATGGCTAGGTCCTAAACATCATTAGTCAAATACTAATCCAAACAGCAAAATTAACCCTATTAAAATGTTCCTTAGGATTTTGTGAGTATTTTAAGACCCATATTGGATATAGTTGTATTATTGGTTACAAATTTATGACTAGTTGAAGTTTTGTGCCTTTTAGGGCTTAAAGTGGGGATCTTATATGTCACTAAGTTAAATACTTATCCAAACTGCATTTTGATAGTTTCATATTATTCCTTTATTTTTGCTGATCAAAATGGTATATATATTTGTATACTTTGGACTAGTAATTTGATAATTATATATGTTTAAAGTTAGTAATTTAATTTGATTTAAATTAATTATTCCTGAATTATATTTATTATATGATTTCTGATTTAATATCTTTATTTGATTTAATTTTTCTGCAGTGGGGCCCACCATTTTGAACGGCGGCAGAGATGGAAATCCCAAAGAAGCCACTTGGCGCTTCATTATTTGCTGAGGTTTAGATAGCGGGACCCACGACTTACATCCGTCAATGCCAGCTGACGTCGGGTTAGACAGCTGCTGTGCTTGCGACATGTGGGCAGTTCAAGAAATGTGCTGGATCGGTGGAACGAACCCGGTTCAGTCGCAATACGCCTTCTTCTTCGATAGGGCATAGAGGGTGGAACTATGGCATCCAATAGATCGATACACCAAACCCTTTCAGGGTTTGATTCTCATGCCAAACGGAAGCTTGTGAGCTAAGCTTTTGATTGAACCATTTGCTTCCACCATTATCATTCAACAACATCTGCTGAATCGATGCCCTAAATCCTATCTTTTGAGAGCCTATATCTTTCGCACGAAAAGAAAATCGATACTACTCGACGCCTTAAAATTCTATAACTCGACTTAGTTGATAATAATTAATTATAATTAGGTAAACTGAATCAAGAGTCATAATAATAGAATTTGGATTGAGGGTATTAGGATCAATCGGTACCTGTCTGATAGCTGCGATCGCTTCAAATTAATCGAGTCGATTCATCTTTAGGCTTTCAGTTTTCCATTGATTTTTCCAGGATACCCCCGAGGATGGAAGATTAGTGAAGCTAAATCACTGACTTGAAGAGCTCTAAAGCGACGGGGGAAACACCTGGCAGCACGAGAGGTGCCGCGTGCCCTAGCGTGCGCCACGCGTAGAACGCGCGCGAGGAGATGATCGAAGACCGTTCGATCTTAGATCGAACGGCTCACATTTGCCGTTCAAATTAGAATGCATGCGTGACGGCATGCAAGAGGTTAACGGAAATTATTTAATTAAACTTAAATATATTATTATTATATAAATTTTGATTCGATTTCATTAATTAGATTTAATTAATTAATTGTATTTCAAAAATTTCTAATAAATCACCTCTAGCTAATTGAGAGGTGAGGAATGCAATGGTGCAATTTGATTTTTAATTTGACGAGTATTTAATTATTTGAATTTTCAAGTATTTAAATAATATTAAAATATTTGACGAAAATCCAACGACTTCCAAATGCATCCAAAACTTCACCCTTAGTTAATTTAGGGGTGGTGAACGCAATGGCAAAGTCAGATTTTTAATCTGAGGTCAAAATAAAAGTCAATTTTCTAAGTTTTTGGGATTTTCTAGAAATCCAAATTTAATTCAATTGATTCCAGATTTGACTTAGATCTTAGAGGTAGGTTCTAAATGACTTAATTAAGCTATTTAGAACTATAATTAAGACTTAGATTAGTTTTAATTAACATGAGTAACAACCTGGGTTGTTACATATATCAATTTTAATTGAATTAGAGTATGTATTATATAACTCCTATAATTAAGAATTTTGAATATTCTGGCATTTATATTAACATGTCTTTCTATTTTTTAGATTTGAGCACTACATCCTTGTTTCATCCAATTTTGGCATAACCTGATTCACATAAGTAAAACATATCATTGGTAGTGCGATGCATAGTACACATGGGATCTGTTAGCGGTGTGATTCATAGCACACCTAAGAAATATGGGATGCAATGTGGCATCACGGTTATGCACACTTATGGCATATTCAATGGTATATTCAGATGCATTTATAGTGGCATATATTACTATTCAATTTTTATGTAATCAGTTTATAGTTCATTTTAGTTGATTTACTTTCAGTACACTCGCTCTATTTTAGTATTACCGTTATAGTTTTGTTACAGTTTTTTGCAATTTGATTTATGTTTTGTTGTTAAGTTGAGTAAATATCCTTTAAAATGTAAAAAATACTATTTCCAGCCTAAAATATTTAGTATAAGATTTTTCTTTTTTAGCTGGGCCTTAGCATATGAAATTGACATGTTAGGTTTGGAGTAGTTTGAGGAATCTGCATTTGAAGAGATTCAGTAGCTTCAAGAGAAGATGAAGGGAAAATATCTACTGAAAAGTTGATCTTTAGCTTAGTTTAGTTTACTATTTTCTACTAGTGAAATGAGAGTCATTTTATTGCACATTTAAATTTTGATTTATAATAAATAACTATGGTTGTTTATACTTTTCTTTTCTAGGATGAATATTTATTTAGCTTCTGTGTTGAATGTCATGGATAATAAATGTTTAAGCTTCTGCACATTTATCATTTACTTTTTTATATTTAGTATTGTGATGTAATCATTATTAAATTTGGATTTTACTTCATATACATTGGCTCTTAATTTTATAAATTATCATATACCAATGCATATGAGTAATGAAAATACTTAAGATCAGGGTTGTACACCTATCTTAAGGATTAACCTCAGTAGTGTAACAACTCTAGGTTGTTACCCTTATTAGTTTAAACTTAACCACCTCCTTATATTATATTTGATTATGTTCATCTAGCCATTACAACCAAACTTCAAAAATTTTAGATTGATTCAGAGCTCAATCAAATATTATGATTATTTTAATATATTTAATTAATTAGAAAATTAATATAATTAATTTGATTTTTGATAAAAAATTTGACGTTGCCATTGAACTCCTCACCCCCAAATTAGTTATGGGTGATGTTGTGGAAATTTTTAGAAGTCGTTAGATTTTTTCAAATATTTTAATATATTTTAAATACCTAAAAAACTAAAATAATTAAATTGATTTCGAAATTAAAATCTGATTTCACCGGTGAGATCCTCACTTCCAAATTAGTTAGGAGCAAATTTTTAAGATTTCTTAGAGCTTGTTTAACAATCTAATTTTAATTATAAAAAAATATATTTTAAATTAGATAAGTTGCAAGTGGGGCCTACCACATGCCCATCAGCTCCAGCCCATCTCACCCTTGCAATAATGATAACACCCTGAAGCTTATCTCTATGGTTAAGCTCATCTCTCCTCCCTCCTTTATCTATGCTCAATTGGCTTCAGCTCTCCATCTCTGGTAACCGAATAAGTTTCCTCCCAAGCCTCAGAAGAACCATAGCATGAACTCTCCATTTCAAGTTATGGTACCCCTCTTCCCTTTAATTCAATCAATATTTTAATGCAATTATTTTTTGATTAGTTATTGCATAACATTAGGATTGATTACCATGTCTCAATTAGACTCGAACGAGTTTGATCGAAGCTCGATTTGTCCATTAGAAAACAGTTCCAAGTAGTATAATTTTTGTATACCTATACATAGGGCATTGTTGTTTGTGGCGTTAGAGTGGTTCTGTCATGTCAGATTTGGCATCAAAGGGAAGGTTTTGTAAAGACCTTTCCATCTGTATATGAAACCATCCTTGAGGTGCCCTAAATTGGGAGTATTTGAATGCCATAAGGGAGACCTCCCGCCTTTCGTTCATGCAGAATGAATGATAGGTGCTAAAGTGTGCCGTGGTGCCTGGCTCGAATCTCTGGATGTAACAACCCTAGTTTGTTACATTAGCTAAATTCAGATTAACTAAGCTAAACCAAGTTCTAATTTTGATTCCATTATGTTCAATTGGTCATTTAAACCTAACCCTAGAAGTTTGGGATCAATTGGAGCTAAATTAAAATTTTTAATATTTTTGGCTATTTTTAAGCCCTAAAAAATACCTAAATTAATTTAATCTCCAAATTAAAATCTGATTTTATTTTTAGATTCATCATACCCTAATTAGCTAAGAATAAAATTTTGGGAATTTTTAGAGTTCATATAGTCCTAAATTGAATTTAATAATTTAATGGAAATTAAGTAATTAATTAAATAAATTATAATTAATTAAATTAATTTATTTATATATATTTTATTCTCAGGATTTGTTGTTGGGACCGCAAAAAATCCGCTGCGGGGTCCCGACAGCGGAGCACCTTCTCCTCCCAATAGATGTGCTAACACGCATCTTAGCAAAGTATCCAACGATGCGATCTATCCCGCGCCGTGATTTAATCCCATCCGCCCGATCAACATCTATCATCCAACGCTTGAGATTTAATCTGCGGATCTGTTAATCGGGAGCCGCATCAGATTGTCTATTCTCAATGGTCTCGTGATCAAACGACGGAGACGGACCCTGCCACTGTGGATCATCGTCTTTGCTCGATCGTAGGCCCGACATAGAAGATTTTGCCCATACCAACCACATCAGCTTTGTCTGCCACTCCCTCACCTTATTTCCTTGACCATTAGGATCCTTCCCGCTAGTGCAAAACCTTTTAAGCTGGTCAAGAGGGTCGGAGACCCCTAATTGTGGTAAGCTGAGTGAACCCTTCGGCCCAAGCCAAGTGCTCAAGCCTCAGCCATGGATTCCACCCATAGGCATCCCTCGACCTATAAATACCTCTTTGGAATCATAGTGAGCCCCTTTGCTCACTATGATCCCCTAATTCACATCTGCTTTCCTCTGAAGCTCTCAACGATCCCGATGACTGAACTTGCTGCGTACAGCTGATAGAGGGCGAGGTCTAGCATTCAGACCCCCTGTGTAGCTGCTGAGACTACTTGGAAAGTTTCTAAGCTAGCCATTCCTCGATCCTCAGGTGCAGCCTCTAATCCCTTTCCTCTGTCGAGCTAGTTTCAGCTCGACTCGCACTCAATTGACCCTAGATGTTGCTATAGGACCTCACCTTAGCTCCCTAGTATGCATCCAAGTCTTCTTGTAGGGACTGGCAGTGGACCAAATGATGTAATCCCATCTAAGTGTGCAGTTGTAGCCAATCCTTAAGACATTGAATGCTAGCAATTTCCTAAGGCTTTGAGCCCTATCTTGAGACTCTAAGGCCTCCTGAGGTGATTGCAAACTAAATGCAATCATTGGGATCGATCTAATCGATCGATTTGACTGGGATCAATTGACTCAGAGAGAGCCTGTGTCTGTGAAATGCTGTGAGTGGCACCCCATTGATCCCTCTAGGCTCAGGACCAACTGAGTTGCCCAATCGATGCCCCTTCGATCCTTGATCGTATAGGTATAGAGCTCCGCTCGTATCATCTACTATGTAAGGAGAATTCGAACCTCATAGGTGCGCCTTAAGAGGATGTCCTGGCCGAGTAGCACCCCGACGATCCGGCGTACCCCAGATGAGGATTTTAGGTTCAGTCAACGCGTCTCACACTTCTGAAGGTGTAGCTATCGAGATCCTGGCGTGGTATGGTCAGAGCATGGAAAATTTGGCGCTGGAAGTAACCCTAGGGTTCGGGTGTTGGGGTGTCTCCGTGGAGAAGACGACTGGCGCTTCGAGTCGGGTCGGGCAGGACCTCGACCCGCGCCTTTTTGTTTTTGGCCGACAGTAAATTAACGTATTTACTGAATTAATTTCCTTAAATCATAATAGTATGATCCAATATACCATTTTAATCAGAAAGATACAAGAAATAATAATATAAAATAAAATCAAATATCCAATGGTTAGATTTTAAATATATGTCTAATCCCTTTCTATTTTTATTTAAATCATAATAAATTTATTAATTACCCAAAAATGCTAATTAAGGTCTCTGATTGCTCATGAGACTATGGAGAACCTTTGGAGACCATTAAAAGAAATTTAGGATCTTTAATTTTGTTAATCACTCCCTAATTACCCTAAAGAGAGGTTAGTAAATTAAACCATAATTAGTCCTCTGATATTGGTGAACTAAGTTCATAATACCTTCTTAAGTGTATTATAACCTGCAAATGTATTTAGATCATAATAATATACCATAATTCTCTTAATCTTGTTAATTGGCCTCTTAATGTAATTAGTACTAATTAAGTCACTAATATTATTGAAAACCTAAGATAAGTGTTTTACTCTCACTTCATTAATCAATGTGAAGCTCATTAAAACATATTTGAATCAATTTAGATAATTAAATCATAAAATCCCATTTTTAGCATTAAGAGGAGTATTTTGGTCATTTTGACCAAAATGTGCTTAAGTACCCTTAAATATTAAAATTCTCAAGTAAAGTAATTATAATCAGTAATGAAACGTATTAACATCACTTGTTAAGTTGTATCACCTTATGAATGAATCTTAGTGTTTAGGTCCTAAAATCTTTAAGTAAGCTCTTAAGATCTTAAGTGAACTTAAGACCCTTTATAAAAGCCTTAGCTTAATCAATATTTAAGTTGAAGTTTCTAATCTTAGTTATCTTACTAAGGTTTATTCATGAATTATAGTCTTAAGGAAAGTGAAAGCAAAAGCTCCTGTAAAACCCTAAATCTAAATCTTAGCTTAAGTCTAAAGTGATCAAACAATAGATCTTAAATCTTAGACTTAAGACTTTAGAACTTCTAATTGAATTGAACTACCTTCTTTGGAATTCCATAAGTGATTTATTTTTAAATCCTTTTGAAGCCTTCATGTGGGTGTAGGGTTGATTCAATCTATAGAATAATGTAATTATCATAAAGATTGAATATAGATCTTAAATTCTTAGTTCTTAATTAATTATTTTATCTTATAATATTAGGATAACCTTTCATTAAGATCTTAGTTTATGAATCCTTCAGCTTATAAGATTCCGAATCTTTAATTGTGTTTGAGTGTGAATTCTAGATCCTTATTAGTATATCACCTTGGATTCAAGATCTTGAACACCAAAGTGGAGTCTCGATCCAAATTCCTTAATTATTGATTTATTTAATTAAGATTTAGGTTAAGAGAGAAAAATAATAATAATTAAGTCATTGATTTATTTACTTTAATCTTTATAATCATCATATGATTATAAAATAGAACTTGTTAAGTTCTAATATTAACATTAAGGTCGTGAATATGGGATTATACTCGATAGCTGGATATTGGAAATCCTAAACTTGTAACATCTCAGAATAGTTAGTTGGATAAAGTAGACAACAATAAATATCACATAAGTCTAGATTGAGTCTATTGCTTACTTTGACTTTGATTGCTCTGCACACCTTGAACCTTGAGCCTTATTCTTTGAGCATAATAGGAGAACTTATGATATGGAAGATACATCATAAGTTAGTATTTGAAAAGCATATCATTCATTCAGTTCTTTCAGTACTTTCTGTTAGTATAGTATGTCCTATCTTAGTCTGCCTCTTTAGTTTTAGTTTTGTTATAGAATAGACTCGGACCTAGCTCTGCGAATGTCTAGGATTGATACATATCTTATTCTATATGTTCATGTACTTAGCTTACTTTTGTCATATGCCTCAGTGGCCTTTTACATATTAATTTGCATACTTGTATAAATGCTCTTATTGATTAGTATTCAATATTGACATATTTAGGATGCTAGAATTATATATTTATTTCAGCACTTGTGTTCTTTATATAGTCAGCATGTATCCATGTGATCATAAGCATGTTAGGAGCAAGTTTATTTCAGTAATTGTAGTTATTTTGCTTTTAGCCTCATCGTGTTTAGTTGGAGTTTTGTATATAATCTTATATACTTGTTGATTAGCTATAAATGATTAGTTTATGACTATCCCATTCTTTGTAGCTTGTAGCACTTTATAATTCTTGCATGTTTAAAACCTTTAAATGTGATATCTTAAATATTCAGTTCACTTAAATAGCCTAAAATGTACTTAGACAATTGTCTAACTATAACACTTTTTTTTTTCTTAGCTGGGGCCCTGACATTTGTGATAGTGACAAATGTCAGATTTGGAGATGTTCGTTGGCAGTGCTGCAGGAGAGGAGCTGGTGCAGGAGGAGAATCTTCCTACTGTTGTTTAGATAGATTCACATTTTTTTTGCAGTGAGATTGAGAGATCTTTACTTTTATTTAATTCAGCTTGTAATAATTAAACTCTGGATGTATTTTTTTTCTGCACTTTAAACTAAGTTACTGTTCCCCTTACCCCTATATACTTTTCTATATTATGCTGGGATGTTATATTATACTATTTCTTGCTTTCACCATTTTAATTTGTATTGATGTATGCTCACAGTTCTACGTGACAAATCTTTGGCTTAAGGCAGATTGGGTCCTACCTGACTTAACTTAAGTTGGGGATTTGCCATAGTTGGAGCACCATACTCCCTATGTTTATACTAATATCAGTATTAGCATGGTCGCAGAGAGTACATGCCCCATAGTTAATATCAGAGAATACCATAAGATGTCAGAATAGAATCTGTGATTCCTTTCTACCTAATGGACCATTCTGTTGAAGTGCAAACATCAAGATATAACATCCATAACATAGTACTATTAGTAACTCTCTGAAAAATGTAGAATGAAAATACTCATATCCTAAATATCTAGTCATCTATAGCTAACAAATACCAATATATTCTACTATTATGATCAAATGGATCATGAAGAATCTGACTTGGACTATTTTCTGCATGCCTTCGAGTTGGCTTGGAGTTATAGTTTCAAATGGAGACAAGAGAATAAATGGCAAATCAAAGGAGTTTTAACAAAAGGAACCCTAGTCTTGGACAAACTTCTACATCAAACGGTGTACCGAGGGCTTGACTTTCCCATCTACGCATAGGAGTGGTTGAACTGAGTAGAGTCAGTCCTGAGGCACATATAGTGTCCAAAGTCCCTCTGAGTTGATATAATAATAGATCAGATGCTAGACTATGCGGGAGTCTGGTGGTACGATACTATTAAGAAGCTCGAACAGAAATACAAGAGAAAGCATCAGAAAGTGGCCTTTGAAGATTTTTGTGTTGCATTTAAGATTGAGTACATTAAGGACATCTGAGTACTATTTAGAGTAATTATAATTTTTTGATGTTAGTAGTACTATGATTTTTGTTATTTTTCTAAATCTTATGTAATTCATCATTTCAAAAGTAATGAGAATTTTTGGCATCTATTAGAAATTTAAATTACTGTCTTATTTAGAATGATTCTGAAATCTAGATTTGTACTGCTTAATTAGAATGAATTATGGATCACCTCCTACTGCTACTCCAATTAAGAATATTGTCGCTTCGAGCAGTTCTTCTGATGAAATAGTCATATGTGAGCAATGGTGGCAACCTTATTGGAGAATCAGGCTCAACAAGCACTGGTAATGCAAAATATGATGTCCGATCGCCCAGTACCAGCTGTTGCTACTGCTCCTACTGTTCCTGTTCTGCAATATACTTTTCCTTCCCATCACTCTAAGGATAGTCTTCTCCATAACTTCTAAAGACTAAGGCCTTCCACCTTCAATGGGAACTTATCACCAATGGATACAGTCGACTGGCTAAAAGCAGTCGAGAAGAATCTAATTAATCTGAAAATCCCAAATTCAGAAGTGGTTCGTTTCATAGCGCATCTGTTTCATGCAGAAGCAGAATACTGGTGGGATGATATTCATAATACAAAATTTGTTGACTATGAACTAGAAGACATCCCTTGGGATGAATTCGTAGAAGAATTCAAAGCTGAATTCATTCCCCCGCCTGCATAAAATATCATAGCAGACACGATTCTGAGATTAACTCAGGGAAGTCATTCTGTCGCTGACTACGAAAGGGGATTTCATAAGTTGGTTCATTTTGCTCCAGAGATTACCCACTCCGAATCGGCTAAGTGCCATAGCTTTCTTAGTGGACTACGAGATTCACTGAAAGATCAGATTATTCCACTTCGCCTGACTAACTTCTTTGAGCTAGTAGAAACAGCTAAGGTGCTTGAGCATCATCACTCATGAAAAGATCTCAAGCAAAAGATGTAATCAACTCCTCTCTATTATGAAGCCTTTAAGAGGCACAGGCCCAACTCTACAAAGGTCTATTAACTTGAAGCTGCACCAACTGTCGAACAAATTCAAGGCTGTAATAGGCCTTATCCTTATGGAAAGTGTTACAACTTTGGCCATAAGTGCTTCAGTTATGGGTGACCAGGCCATAGGTTCTATCACTGTACACACACAAAAATGGTAGATGGAGTTCCGATGAGGCCCTTCCAAACGAACCAAGTATTCAGAGCAACTCCATTAAACTGGTGAGAACTGAATTTGGCAATAATGTCAGCACCTGCACCTGAAGCTGCTCCATACCAAACCTCTGCTCCCAAGTCCCAAAATAATCCTTGGAGGTAGGTAAACAACCGTCCTGCTGGTCCTACACGAGTTTATACTTTAACGCCTCTAGAAGCCACAGAAGACAATAAAGTGGTTTCAGGTACACGTTTCTGAACCTCTTCTTTTAAAATTGCATTTCTGCATCTTACAATTTATTAATGCAATTGTGTGAATAAATTAGGCATGCTTTATTTTAATGACCCGCCCTGCAATGTGTTATTTAATACTGGTGCTAGTTATTTATTTATCTCTGAATATTTTGCCAACGTACTTAAACCACACTCGTACAACTTAGCAAAATCTTTGAGTGTTGGACTTCCATCTGGAGTCCAACTCAGTGCCCATAAGTTTTGTAATGTCAAAATTCCATTAAATGGTCAGGAGTTTAACTCCGAATTAATCATCCTGCCATTAGTAAACTTTTATATTATCCTTGGGATGAACTGGCTCAGTGATAATAATGCCATGATAAATTGCCTGAAAAAGAAGGTCACTCTCCATTCCCAGGGCAAGTCTGAAACTTTTATAGGAAAAACCAATACACAGTTATCATTGATCAATGTTACTAAAGCTAAACAATTGATCAGTAAGGGTTGTGATGTTTTTTTGGTCACTATGATTAGTGAAGCAAAAGAAAGTATTACTGTCTCTGATTGTAAAGTAGTTAATGAATTCATCGACGTATTCCAGAAGATCTGCCTGGTGTACCTCCTTCCAGAGAAGTCGAGTTCTCTATTAAATTAACTCCGGGTACCCAATATATATCTAACGCTTCATACAGAATGTCGCCTAAGGAACTTCAAGAATTTAACGAACAGTTGCAAGAGCTCTTGAATAAAGGTTTTATTAGGCCAAGTATATCTCCTTGGGGAGCACATGTTCTGTTTGTGAAGAAGAAAGATGGATCTATGCGAATGTGCATAGATTATCATGAACTAAATAAAGTCATCATAAAGAATAAATACCCATTATCTAGAATTATTAATTTATTCGACCAGTTATCTGGAGCTATCATATTCTCTAAGATTGACTTGAGGTCTGGATATCATCAACTACGAGTAAAAGAAGATGATATAGGAAAGGCCACTTTCCGTACTTGCTATGGTCACTTTAAATTCTTAGTGATGTCGTTCGAACTTAACAATGCCCCATCAATCTTCATGGACTTGATGCAGCAAGTTCTGAAGCCATATTTAGACAAATTTGTAATCGTCTTTATCGATGATATCCTCATTTATTCTCGAATCTTAAGAGATCATGAAGAACATCTGAGGTTAGTATTAGAAACTCTACGTGAACATCAGCTGTATGCCAAGTTCTCCAAGTGTGAGTTTTGGCTTAAGTCCTTGCATTCTTGGGACATATCGTCGATGCCTAGGGTATTCGTGTAGATCAAAATAAAGTGAGCACTATTCAGGACTGGGTTCAACCTAAGACAGTCACAAATATTAGAAGTTTCTTAGGACTAACCGAATATTATAGGAAGTTTGTTAAGGGCTTTTCCCAGATCGTTTTGCCTTCCACTAAATTAACACAAAAAGCTGTTCTGTTCATTTGGAGCCCGGAATACGAGGTAGCATTTCAAACCTTGAAGGATGCACTCTCTACCACTCTAGTACTTGTTCTGCCCAAGGAAGGCTCGAACTATTAGGTGTACACCGATGTCTCTATAATTGGAATAGGATGTGTGTTAATGCAAGAGGATAAGGTAATCACTTACGCCTCTCATTAATTAAAACCCCATGAGAAAAATTATCCAGTTCATGATCTTGAACTTGCAGCTGTGATCTTTGCCTTAAAAATTTGCAATCACTCTTTATATGGATTTCAATGTTTAATCTTCACTAATCATCAAAGCTTGAAGTATATCTTCACTCAAAGAACTAAATTATCGTCAGAGGAAATGGTTAGAACTCATCAGTGATTATGATCTTAGTATCCAATCTCATCCAGGAAAAGCAAATGTAGTGGTTGATGCTCTTAATCGTCGTGCTACTTTATCTTCTATGATTGCCTCCAATTCCTTAGAACAAGAATTTCATAAGCTAGCAATTTCTCCAGTTAGTGGCGATATGTTAAGCTCGCTTCTAGTAAATATTAATATGGAACCTACATTTCATAGAGATGTCTCTATCTCACAAACTAATGACGATGATTATCTGAAGTTCAAAGCAGATATTGAAGGTGGTCATCGTCATGATTTGCAGTTGCATAATGACATAATTTATCAAGGTAATTGTTTATGGATTCCTAAATCATGCACCATAAAGTTTTGATTGAAGGCCATAATTCTCGGTATCACATTCACCCAGGCAGTGCTAAGATGTACTAGGATCTAAAGCAAGCATTTTGGTGGCCCAGTATGAAAAAGGATGTAGCCAATTTTGTGGCTAAGTGTCATGCCTGCAATTTGGTAAAGGCTGAGCACCAAGACCTGGTGGTCTTCTGCATGTATTAGAAATTCCAGAATGGAAATGGTTCAATATATCGATGGATTTTATCATGGGATTGCTTCGTGCAAGATCTGGTGCCGATGCAATCTGGGTTATAGTAGACCGTTTAACTAAATCAGCACACTTTCTTCCATCCATCAGACTGATTCTGTAGAGAAGTTAGCAAAATTATATATTAAAGAAATTGTCAGGCTGCATGGTATTTAATCAATCGTATCCGACAGAGATAGTATATTTACTTCTAAGTTTTGGCAAGTTGTGCATCAAGATCTGGGTACTACTCTATCCATGAGTATAACCTTTCATCCTCAAATGGATGGTCAGACTGAAAGAGTGAATCAAGTTCTGGAGGATTTGTTTATGCTGTGTGTTCTTGATTTTATCGGTTCCTGGGAAGATTTATATTTACTGATTTTGCCATTTGATCCTAGATTAGTAAGATAGAAGATTAGATCCTTAGGTGATTCATGTCATTAACTATCTTAAGCAAATCTTAAGAACTTCTTGATTTTCTCTTAAGCAAGACAACTAGCATAAACTAATCCCTAATAGTTTATTAAAATATCACTGATTTGCAAACAAACCACTTCTAATAATTATATGATTTTACTCCATAATTTTAGTGCTTATGGTTAAGATAAAATTTAGAAGATTAGCATGCTTGATTTTAACTTAACCTAATGATTGAATTTATAAATCTGCACGTAATTACACTACTTAATTTAAAATCAACTCAAGGTAAGTATATATTTTATGTGACAAATATAAACTTTGAATCTTTAATATGTAAAGATAGCCTTAACTTTAAGTAAATATTAGATCCTTAATAAGATAATATTAGAGGTAGGAAATGCCTTATTTGTTATACATTGAGGTAAGATCTTAGATGAACCTTATCAACCCTAAATGATTGATCCTATGCCTTATGGTAAGATAATCTAAAGTATAATAACCCAGGTTGTTACTTAGGTCAATTAAGACTAATCTAAGTCATTTAGAACTCATTTCTACGATCTAGGTCAAATCAAGAATCAACTGAATCAAATTTGGATTTTTGGAAAATCCCAAAACCCTAGAAATTGACTTTTTATTTTGATCTCAAATCAAAAATCTGACTTCATTATTATGTTCACCACCCCCAAATTAGCTAGGGGTGAGTTTTGGATGTATTTGGAAGTCATTAAATTTTTGTCAAATATTTTAATATTATTTAAATACCCCGAAAAATTGAATAATTAATTACTCGTCGTATCAAAAATCCAATTGTGCCGGTGCGTTCAGCACCTCTCAATTATTTAGGGGTGATTTATCTAAATTTTTTAAGCATAATCTGTTATTTAAATTGCATTAATAAAATGGATATAAATTAATTAAATAATAAATAAATTAATAATATAATAAGCATTGCCATCACTTAATTAACCATATCATTAGTTTTTTCTCACGTCGTCAGCCATTAGCGTTAATGCAAGCATTGGATCCTGACCATTCGATCAAGGATCGAACGGTCCTCCCTTGTCTTCCCCACGACAGTACGCAGGGCCTGCGCGTGGCGAACGCCCTCGCACGCGTCGAATCTCCACCCTGAGCACATGACAGTCGCCGCCCAAGAATCCTTCAAGCATCATTTAAACCTCCCATCTGCTTGTGATTGAGGGCTGCACAATCTTTGTGTAATCCCATGGATGTCAAAGCTCCTTCATCCTCTACCTACGTTCATAACATCACCGGACAAGGTACCTTCACTTATCTCCCTCAATTTGTTTTTAATTATCAATTTTAAAGTAGATTCGAGTGTTAATTCCAATCATAATTTAACCTACTAGCAATTGATCGAGTTTAATTGTTTTCGTTTGGATCAATTTTCGAACATTGCGTGCTGTGTTGATCGGACTCGCTGCATCTATCACCCATATACCATGAGTTAGGGTTAACCGTGGTTAGTCGTTCAGGTTGTGTCCAGTCAAGGTTCAACCGTTGTTGAAGAGCTCTTGTCATGTCCTACTCACAGCCACGCGGGCTCGGACCTCCAGATCGCACGCCCTAATTCCGCGTCTTGCACCTTCTACGAGGAGGTGCTGGTGACGGGTCAAGACCGGGCTATCTTGAGCCCGGTCCGATTTCAAACGGGTCGCCTGTGGAAATATCAGGGGTGGGGCCCACGCATCAAATTCTTTGGAATTTCGACTGCGCTGTGCTAGACCGTGACTGTGTGGGGCCCACCATTTTATTGATCTGAGAATTAAAAAGAAATTATTAGTAAATTAATTTAATTAGTTTCAAATATTCAATCTTTCATAAATTGAGTTTCAATAATCCAAATTTAACAAATGAATATACTATTATGATCAGTAAATTAGAGGATTATTATAGAACTATCAAATTTCAGTTTGGATGAGTATTTGACTTAGTGATATTTATGACCCCTAAATTGAACCCTAAATGACACAAAACTTCAAATTATCATAACTTTGTAATCACTTATCCAAACATACTCAATATGGGTCTCAAAGTAATCAGAAAAACCTAAGGATTAATTTAGTAGTGTTTATTTTGTTGTTTGGATCAATTTGAGCTTAATCATTTTTAGGACCTAACCCTATTTAGGTCAATTAACCCTAAAACTTTAATTGACCATAAGTTGGTCAATTGAACTTCAAATTAGGTCATCCATATATCCATTTTGTTCAGGAAAACCTAATTAATAGTAATCTGTATAAATATTTTAGATCCAACGGTTAGATTTACTAATCAACCCTAATTACTCTAAGAGCTTAATTAATGAATATTAGCAAATTTAATGATCCAACTTGAATACTTTAAATGTTAGAGAACTCTTAGAGTATATTAGAACCTAATGGTATAGTTAGTTTAATGAGTTAGTTCTTAATTTTACTAATCACTCACTAATCACCATAAACTTTAATTAAGTCATAACTTAGCTAATTATAGTCCAAATTGAGCCTACTACTAGTCATTGTGATCAGTGGATCATTTGTAAACTATAGCCACTAATTCTACTCAATTTGGACAATAATTGGAGAAGTTAGGATTTTTGATCCTTAATTAAGGAACCCTTAATTACCATTTTACCCTTAAGCTCGTATTGGCTATAAATTTGCCAATACATATCAGAATTTAATAATTTTAGATTCTATGGAAATCTTAGATAGTAAGTAACAATAAACTGAAAGAAAATTTAGAATTCATTTGGCTAAATTACCAAAATGCCCCTATGAGTTAAATTCATTAATTTGATCTCATGAGGCTTAATAATTTCCCAAAATTAGTGTAGTTATTATCTGATCTTATATTAAATAGTAAGAAACACTTTGCCACTGAAAACTTAGATTTGGAACCCTATATCAAATTTTGATCTTTTGAACCCTTAAGTCGGGCAAAATGGTCATTTTGCCCAAATTTAGGGTTTAACCTTCTAAAGACTTAAAAATCATATTATAAACATTATAAACAGTAAAATTAATGATTTTAGATTATAAATTATGTATGTTCAAACCTTAATTTGCTTTTGATCAAGAGTCTCAATTTAAGTCCTTAAGAAAATCCTTAAGTAAAACTTTGAGTTCTTCCTCTTCTTTAACCCTCTTAGAACTTTCCCATAGGTCTTATAATATTAGTTAGGATATGTGTTTGAGAGATACTCTTAGTGATTAAGAGCCTTAATTCCTAAGGCTAGGAATAGATCTTAGGTTATAGTTCATCTATTGAGTAAATTGGGTTACTCAATAGGTGAAGCCTTGAGTTTACTAGTTTATAGATTTTTCTTAATTTATTAAATGATTATTTGATCTTTAAAATTTAGAACTAAGAATAGAGATCTATCATAATGATTTGATTTAATCATTAGGATTTGCCTTAACTTAATTTGTGAGATTTGGATTTTAAACCTTAGACCTTTAGTTGTACCTTTGGATTTAGTGATTAAGCCCCATAATTTGGAGTTAAGTCCTTAATCCTTTCATCTTGATTTGGATAATCAGATGGGTTTGGGGTTAATTAAAATATCAAACTAGGATGATGATTTGTTTATTTAAATCAAGTAGTCATCACTAATTTAGATATAGTTAGGGTTTGGTCAGTCCTAATTATGTTTAACCTATAAGACAGTGAGTTTAAGTTATATTTAGACTAAGAATTGATGATTCTGAATTTTATGTAACTTAGAGTAGATAGAACGAATAAATTAGACAATAATGAATATCATATGTGTTCTAATTGAGTCTCTTGCTCACTTTAACTTTGATGCTTTGCTTACCTTGTAATTGAGCTATATACCTTGAACATATATTATGTACATAGGATATTTGATAAGTATCCCATGTTGACTTTGAGAATTCATAAGTAGCATTTGTTCTTCTTCTCATATTTTAGTAGAGTGTAGCTTGATTAGTATACCTCTTCATTTCACCCTGAGGGGGTCGGCTATAGAGTAAGGTCAGACTGATAGTCTATGCCATGCCTAGTCTGTGGGATAGGATGGGTTAGACTCTTGCCCTAACTGACTGATTAGTCAAGATTTGATATAGTTATACTAATTTAAGTACACTTATACTTAGTTTTTCTATTATAGCCTATTAGGCTAAGTATGTTGATGCTATCCGTTCAGAGCTTCAGTCTTAGACCATCAGGCTAAGTGAGACTACGTTTACTTACAATTTGAGTGGCTCAAGTAGCCAAGGCAACTTTCAGTGTTTGATTCATTGTTTTACTTTTCATTTTTTTGCATTTCAGTACTACTTTTACTTATATTCCTTTCTAGCTTTGCTTACTTATAGGATGTTAGTCCTACTTGTTATTTTCACTTGTATAGGATGTTAGTTTTGTTTCTAGTTTTATAATATTTTATATGTTCATTTACTTTTATGTCACTTAGCATAATTTTATATTGATCATAAGTATGTATGGGATATATTTTCTTATGGTCATTTCTTTAGTCTTTTTTTTACTTACCTGGCCTTGTTGCAGTTGCCATGGAGGAGGTATGTGCTTATTTCATAGTTATTAAACTATAAACTCGTTGTTTATAGTTTTACCTTGTTCCTTCTTACGCGTTCTTGCTCTTACTATGCTTTTGTACTTGTTTATGGTGATATCTAATAAACTTAATAAATTAATGACCCTAAAATATACTTATACAATTGTCTAACTAGATTTTTCTTTTGTTGGCTGTGGCCCTATCATTGTGAAACCGACAATGGTAGATTCTGAGCTTTTCGAGGTGAAAGATCCTTCTGAAGATCAAGTTCAGGAGAAAGTTCAGGCTATTGAAGACTATTAGTTTCTTTTTTTGCAGTGTGAGGATGAGTGGTTTATTTCAGTTCTTTTAAACTATTTAAATGTTATAATAATTCAGGTTAAACTTTATATTCTGTACTTTACTTATTATGTGGTGTTGTATTTACATATGATGGATGGATGTTTGTATATATGCTTCCGCACTCTGCTATTACTTGTATTTACATTTACTGATGTTTCCTTTGAGTAAATGGCAATGCCTTTGATTATAATGGATTAGTATTAGTCACTAACCTATTCATAAGCAACGACTTGTTATTTGGTGACCATCACACCGTAATCATGTTAACTTAAGAGTTAACGGGACCACGGCGGGGAGCGGGGCATCACATAAAGAGACTTAGATTGAGTTACATTTTATGGTAGTTATCATAAATTGAATGACTTATATATCATTTCATTGGAGCCATTTCTATAGAACCTACTACAATAAAGATTGGATTATATATTTTGAATTTTCTTGGTTCTAAATCAGTTTGTTAGAATTATAAGTTATGAGAGCATTAGTTTTATCATATGGAGATTATAGTTTATATCCATAAGACTGATTTGATTCATTAGTATGGAATTGGTTGATCTACCTTGAATAAAACTGTAGAGTTTCGGTCTTATCTTAGGTAATTAGATAAGTATAGTTCAGTTCAGTATAAATATTCCAAGTCTAAAGTATATTATAAGTTGGGGATTGAACAACTTAGTTTGAGAGGAATAAACTGTAAAAGGATTCTGTCACTTATCTTTGTGCACATTGAACTAAGTCTTTAAGGTCGCCTTTCTCAGGACATACCAATCATGTATATGTACTCTTAACATGCGATAAATTAGGATGTTATAAAAGCATAGTGTTGAGTAAACATTGAATTTAGTAGAATTAAAATAGATTTGTATGGTTCATACAATTAAAATTTTTGATCTGTATAGCATTCAAGGTGAATGTGCATAAGAAATTAGGCTAAGTAATTAGACAACAATAAGGGATATTTACTTAATTTTATCTATTTTTCTAGTTTTAGTGATTTAAAAGCACTCAATTTATTAAACTCATTGGCATATCATGAATCACATAAGCATATCATATCATTAGCGGAGCGATTCTGCTCACCTATGATATGTTAGTGGAGCAGTTCTGCTCACTTGGGATCTGTGGGATGCCATGCGGTATCAAAGTGTGCATATATGTGGCATATTTTCAGTGTTATATTTGAATGCATATACAGTGACATATAACACAGTTTTTACTTTCAGTTATTTTAGTTTATAACTTTATTTCAGTTGGCTTACTTTCAGTACTTTTGATTAGTTACAATTTTTTCCTGTTTTTAGTTTAAATGTTAGATTTATAATTTTAGTTTATTTCAATTTTCTACAGTTGATTTTCTATTTTATTAAATGTGAAGTAAAATCCTTTAAGAGTAAGAAAATATTAGTTGCAGCCTAAAATGTATTTAAACTTATTATCTAACAAAATTTTTTCTTTTTGGTTGGGGCCCTGACATTGTGAAACTGACAATATCAGATCCTGAGCAATTTGAGGAGCTATCTTTGGAGGCATTTCAGAAGATCCATTAAGAGTTAGAGAAGCATTAGCAATTTTCGATACTTACTTTCTATTTTAGTTACTCTTTGCTGTGAGATGAGAAACTTTTACTGCTCATTTTATTTTAAGCTATGATTTGTAATAATTAAACTCTCGATGTATTTTTCTCTTTCTTTTTTGAGATTAATGTATTTACTTAACCTCTGTGATAAATTTTTTGGATAAATGCTATGACTTTCACACTCTATTATTATTATTATTTATACTTAGTATTGTGATGTGATCCATATAAAAATCATATAAGATACTCATATATATTGGATAATAATTCATCACCCTTCCTAAATCTAATGTGTATAAGTACATCAACTAATGCTTATGATAATGGTACTACACTTATCTTAAGGATTAACTGTCAGTAGTAATTCAGATCAGGGAAGTTCAGTTTTCCCGAGTAACACATCGTTCCGCCGCTAATACTATCATCATTATCTTTCTATTGCACGCAACGACAGGATGGGGCGTTACAAGTAGCTGTTGCAATATGAAGGGATAACTCATTGGATTCATACTAACTCATCATGAGCGCTAGGTTGATAATGAGTCATGATGGGTTATTCCTCAGTAACGACCTATTCCATCGCTAGTAATATTCTGTTGCTCATAGTGATAGGGCGGGGCATTATAGCTAGGGCATCAAAATTTGCCCTGCACAGTAAATTCCAACTAGACTATTGTATATCAAAATAAAGCTGAGATTCAGATTTGCCTACTGCACCTAAAAATCATATATATCGACGATTATAATGCCCGACCTTAACTCATCTTCCTCGGTTCGCCTGATGTTCACTATAGAGGGAAGATTCTCCCTCCACAGTACACCATTCGGCTCGAGTGACCTGCCAATGTGTTCCCTAGGTCAAGACACCCATGAAACCCTAAATTGGCATGCAATGTGAGGTAGATGGTTGGATTGTCGCTCGAGCTCTCGATTGTCCATTACTGCACAGCCGATACTATCGAGCTCACTATAGCTGAATTGGAGTTTGACAAACAAATCTACAATTGGAGAAATAAGGTAATGGCACTAGAATAAGGGAGTTGCATTGAAAATTGAAGGATATTTTGGAGGTACCTTTCACCGACGGTGGCTCCCTATGGTTAGCTCAATTGTTGCGCGAAGTCGCTCCAAACCTTCTCTTAGCCTCACCTGCAGCTTGGATTCAATGGGAGGGATGAATTGGTGGTTTCACTGCACCCTTAAAGCGATGGGAAGGCGGTTGAAGACACCCGCACTCATACGAGCTCTGAGCCACGTTCGCGTGAGTGGCAGAGGAAGAAGACGGTATTGTGCTCGTCTGGGAGAAGTGACAACCGTTTGATCTGCCTCTTTCGCACTATGTAAAGTTGAGATCGAGCTCGCCGTTTGATCAAACGATAAGCTCATGCCTTTTGACAAATTAACAGAGAATTTATAGTTTAATTAATTAAATTAATTAATTAATTTTATTTTAATCAAAATAAGATAATCAAACAAGTTCCGAAAAAACTAAAAAATTCACTCCTAAATAATTTAGGGATGAGAAACTCAAAAATAAAATTAGATTTTTAATTGGAGATCTTTTTTTTTTTAATTTTTCTGATTAATTAAATACATTAATTATGATTGAGAGCAAGTCTAATTCAATACAAATTAGTTATCTTTTTGACCAATTAGAGGGTGCAAGGAGGAAGTGTCCATTGATTCATTCAACCCCAAAATCAAGTGTGTTGGTAACATTCTTTATGTCTAGACTCTTAGTGTTTTGTGTGCTGTGCAAGTAATTATCCATAATATTTTCTCTTTGTCAAATTTTAAAAATGTGCAAACACTAAAGTAAGTTTTCAAATTCAAAATGATGAGTTTTATTGACATTTCAATTGAATGATAATTATCTTATGTTATGTAATAGTACACTGAGTTTAGTGCATTTTCGGTGCTTCAACTTTTTCTTAAATAGATCTCTGATATTTTTAATCTTTGCCTTTAATATTTTATGATGCCGACTTTGATTTGAATAACTTATATACTATTTTTATGCTATTTGAGCTTTTCTGTTGATTATTTTAACAAAAATGACTTGCGTAGTAGAATATCAAGAAATCTATGCTCTGCCATTCGAGATTCTTTTCATGTTTAAGCAAAAAAAAATTTGCTCTTACTTTTTTTATTATTTTTTCTATGTTTTTTTAAAATAACACCCAAATATATATATTCAAATTTTAAAATATATTCTCTTACATAATTTGATTCCTATTTAGAAAGATAACACCCAAATGAACTGTTATGAATGATTTAATTATAGCTATGAATGCTAAAGTGTATGTTGTTTGATTGCCAATGCAATGAATATATGAGATTCTGAAATATGTTTCATTAATCATCTTGCAACTAGTAGAAAGTTCATTGATTGTAGAGAGATCATCTTCTATAGTTAATTATTTTCTTAAATACTTAAATTAAGCTAATTTATTCATTTATTATGAATGCTTTACTCTATCCCAAAACAAAAAAAAGAGATACATGAAATAAGAGCACGTGAAACACATTTTTTCACGTTCTTTTCAATATTAAGAAATATCAAAATATTAAAAGAAATGTATTTATATCATAAATAATAATTCATTTATATTTTTCAAAGTTAAAAAATATACATAAATAAATATAACAACGACCAAATTCTCATAAATAAATAAATAAATAAATAAATAAATAAATATATATATATATATATATATATATATAACAACGACAAATTCACATATGGTTATCAAAGTTAAATATACCTCAATATATTTATGATATAATTACGGTACATCTCTATTTCTCTCTGTATGCTTATATATATATATATATTATAAAATAAAAATATTATATTTATATAAAAATATATATAAAATTTTTTTCATTATTAATAGAAAATTTTATTTTATTTTATTTTTTTATATTAATCCTGTAAACTTCAACTAACAATCAACAAAAACATTTTCTTTTAACAAAAACATTTCTTTGGTACCCTATAATATATATATATATCTATACTACATATATATATATAGGCCCTAGTCCCATATCCGCACCAGCGAGTCTGGAACGTCATAACATTAATTTTAGGTTAGGCAGTTTTTCAGATATTACCAAAATTACAACGCTCAGCACAATGTTTCTCTATCATTGCTTGCGCTTCAATTTCTTCGTCATCAAGCAACATTGCATTTTTCACCTTTTTCTTTTAGCCATGTAAATTCATAAATTCCAGGTAAATCGGCGTTTCCTGAAAGGCTCTCTGCCTCCGGCTCTGCTCTCTCACGAAAAACTCACGGTTCCTCATCAGATTCCACCCTCCAAGATTTTCGGAAACCCTAATAACACTATTTCTACAATCAATATTCGATTTCGGTTTCCCCGCCGTGACAATACGTTTGTCCTCAGCATTCGCTGACCTCTAGTTAATGGCAAACGGCAAACCCTCAGGCCCGGAGAGCTACGTCCTGCGCTCCGGTGTTCGCATCGGCCTTAAACGCGAATTTGCGTTTGCACTCAAATCCCAAGCCGACATCCCTAACTCTCTTAGTAGGACACGCTCCGGCAGGGCTGCTGTGGCCGCTTACCGATCTCGCAGTGCCAAATTGCCTAGGAAATCCAATGATTCTGCGGAGAAGCAGATGAATTCGCGTCTGGATAAGACCGTGGCAGAGGCGTCTATGGGACTTTGCAGCATTCCATTGGGAGGAGTCGCCGCAGATGTTACAGTTGCTGATACAAGAAATGACGGATCGGAGAAGGATGGTCTCAGTCTGTTTACCCGAATCTCTTGTGACAGCAATGAAGGAATTGAAGATATAATCGCTCAAGAGAGGCCAATTACAATTCACAAAGTGTATGAAAAGAAGGATATATTGAAGAAGTCAGAACATTTGCCACCTGCTCCCTCATTTCCCCCTTATCAAATTGTATCAGCTTTATCGGAAGAAGGTATGGTAAGCAGTAGTCAGTTGGAAAATGGAATAGTGATGGAGCGTGCAATGGTGTCAAGTGGCTTCAGTGGGTCCACGATTGATGATAAATTGGTTGAGGAACCAACCGAGAGGCTCACCCTGCTGGACTTGAAGTCAATTCCGGTTACTGCATCTCCCTTGGCTGCTGAGCAAGAAGGGAACCTTATGGAAGTAATGCCTGTTTTGGAAAACTGTTTAGGTGTTGAGCAAAAAGAGAACTTAGTGGAAATTCCTATCACTCTTGATGAGCTTGGTGGATTAGAATTTGAGAATGGGAATTTCAATGGGTCAATTAAAGCTGAAATTGAAGGTCCTGTGGTTGTAACTGTGATTACAGAAAGTGATGTCATGGTGGATGAAGTGGATTGTGTCACTCCATTGGAGAAACCTGCTAGGAGATTCATGGGCTCTTCATTGAATTTTGCAATTGAAACATTTTCAGTTGTTGAGGGATCTACATATATCAGTGGTGATGCTGCTGAGTCAGAGAAACTAAAGGTTCTCAGTGGAAGTTTGAGTATGACTCCAAAGAAGAAGATGGAATTGAAAATGTCGAAGAAGATCACTTTGACTAAGCTTCCATCTAACGTCAGACACTTGTTAGGCACTGGTTTGCTTGAGGGATTACCCGTGAAGTATATTTCTTGCATTGGTAAGGTATGCTGGTGTCATTTTGTTATATTTAAAATGCAATTCAATTTAAGTTGGCGCAGTATCATAGCTTGACAGGAGTTCTGGTTTATTGAAATTTTTCAGAATGCTGGACTTCATGGTGTCATACGGGGAAATGGTATACTGTGTTCATGTAGCTTATGCCAGGGAACAAAAGTGAGTGCTACATTAATTTTAAAATTTTATGTTATTTAGTGGCAAAGTCATTGACGAACATTGTTGCTTGGTTTCTTAGGTTGTTTCAGCATATCAGTTTGAGATTCATGCTGGTAGCACCAAAAAGCATCCCTCGGATTTCATCTTTTTAGAAAATGGCAAGAGCCTTAGAGATGTGTTGAAATCATGCACTGATGCTCCTCTAGACATGCTGGAAGCTGCAATCCAGAATGAAATTGGTCCCATACCTCCGAAGAGTCTTTCTGTCTGTCAGAAATGCAAAGGTGCGACTAAGCATGGGCTGTAGTGCTGTTTCCTTTTTTTCAGGCTGTGTGAGAAAGTAATTCTTTGTTCTGGTGTTTATATTTCATTGCTTTCAGTTGTTTTTGATACTGCACGTGCTGGAAATTTTGCTTTGTTATGTGATTCATGTCTTGAAACTCAGACAGCAACTCCATCTTCATCATATGGAATAACCAACCCAGCTAAGTATGTTTTTTTGCTTGAATGGTAAAGGAAAGTTCTAGTACGCATTGATATTAGGGCACATGCATCATTCATGTGTAGGTCCTGCTTATGAATAACATTTCTGTTAGTTTTTTTGTTCTTTAACTTGTTTCTATGCTGCTTATAATTCGTCTGTTATGTTCTTGATGATTGACATTTACCTTTTTACTTATGCTTTGTAATAGATTTTCAAAGAAAGTTTGCACACCTTTTGCATCTGATGGCAAACCCAAGAACACATCTTCACAGAAAAAACTGAGCCACGGAAAGATAACAAGAAAGTTGGCATCTTTATTTTTTCTTATTTTGCATTATTTGTTGACCATATGCTATGGTTTTATCTCTCTTTTTTATAAATAATTGTCCTCAGTCGATTCTTCATTTACAGGGATTTGGGACTACATAAGCTGGTTTTTATGGATGACATCTTACCTCAAGGAACTGAAGTAGGATACTATGTTCGCGGAAAGGTGTTCCTCAAAAGATTTAAGTTGTAGCTTTGATGGCATTATATAGTATATATTTTGTGGTTGATATCGCTGTTACTTTGTGTTGGCAGAGGTTGCTTGAGGGCTATATAAAAGATTCAGGAATTTTCTGCTGCTGTTGCAACAGTGTGGTAAGTTACACTTATAATCCATTTGGCATACTTTTTATTTATGGGTTTTGTGGTTTAAGCTTCTTTGGAAAGCCAAAGCCATCTTTAAATGGTTGAGATTTGGCTTGATGGTTTTAGATTCATTGCTAAAATTTTGCTATTCCATTGTATGAATAGGTCAGCCCTTCACAATTTGAAGCTCATGCTGGCCAATCATCACGACGCAAACCGTGAGTAAACATTCACAGAGCTTGTGTATAAGTATGCTGTTTTTTCTAATTATGAATTTAACAATTCTTATACTTTGTTTTTTGTAGTTATAATTATATCTACACTTCAAATGGAGTGTCGCTTCATGAGCTATCAGTTTCCTTGTCCAAAGGCCGTAAACTGTCAGCCACTGAAAATGATGATCTTTGTGGCATCTGTGCAGATGGTGGAAATCTTCTACTTTGTGATCTCTGTCCCAGGGCTTTCCATAGAGGCATGTTATTCTTCTTTACAAATCAATCCATTTCTCACAGTGGAGTTTTTCATTTTCCTCTCAACTTCTTTTCAATACATATTCATTAATTTTTGAAACCAGCATGCCATCGTGTTGGAGGCACTTTAGGCATGCTTAATATGGAAATTTTAATGACAAGGCTGATTTAAAGATTTGACATGAGCAACACAATGCCAGTTAACTCCTGTTAGCATGTAGAATATATAAGCCACAATATTTCATCAATTATCAATTTTAAATTAATGAAGTTTTTTATTTTCATTTGAGTGTTTCAAGCATTTACCTATTGTAAAAATAATGACTATTTAAATCATCTGGTGTAGGGCTGGCAATTTGACTCGGAACTCGAAATTCGAACTCGATTCGACTCGAACTCGAGACATTTTGACTCAACTCGAACTCAACTCGAAATTTTTTGAGTCGAGTTCGAGTCATACGTTTTGACTCAAACTCTATTTAAAATGAGTCGAAATGACTCGAACTCGACAAGAACTCGAATAAAACTTGACTCGAACTCGACGCAAACTCGAACTCGAACAAGTTCGAGTATGGGCTGACTCGACTCGAACTCGACTCGAAGCCATCCCTAATCTGGTGCCACGATTTCCTTATTTGTGAATCATTAGTCATGAGTGTATAAGAATAAATGAGTTCTTTAAATTTTTCGTAAATGTAAATCAATATTAAGAATAGTGAGTATTTATAGAATTTTTGTAAATTATATGGATTTTAGCATATCATTTTATAGTGAAATTAAGGAAGAGTGGATTAATTTTAGCTTAGCAAATTTATCTTGTGTTAGTTGTAAATGCCAACATTTTTAACAGGGAGTGAAAATTCGATAGTTATATCTGGTTGAAGGGGAGTAAAGAAAGTGGGAAGGTGGTAAAGTGGGAAGTTCATTAACTGTATCTTAGGTTAAAGGGAGTTTGAATGGATTCTACGCTGAATGTATCGTGATGATTTTTGAAAAGCTTGGTAATAAATAAAACATTGAAATTTAACTTAAAAAGACCTTTCTTTATGTTTTGAATTTTATGTGCTCCCTTTTATTAAAACAAATGAAACATTCATGGTAATTTTTTATTTAAATAAAAAAAGAATTGTATTTTTAATTACTTAAAAGAAGTGACTTGCATAACAATCAGACTCATCTGTATCATAACTTAGGGCCTCTAGAAAATTAAAAGTTAAAAATAAAATGTTACTTAAAAGATTGTTCTGTAAATTTTTATCAGGTGTGAATTAGCAACTTTGTGAGTATAACACAATTTTATCTTATACTAATTTTAATGATAAGAAAACAATGCACATGCTTAATGAACATATAAAGTGGTAATTCTCTATTCCTTATAGATCATGATACTAAACCTTCTTTTTGATCATTGAAATATTGAAAATAGCTTATGAACGTATTATTAAACTTATGCTTCAATGCATAAACTTTTCTATATATTAGCAATGGATACATTGTTAGCACATCATTTAAGCTTTTTTATTTCTTTTTCTAAAACATTTTTCCTTATTACCATGTTGCCAACCAATGTCATGAGGGGTGGCTTTATGAAGCAACATGCATATATACATCATCATATTATGTGCTTTTATTATATTACTTCAGTTAGATATTGTGATGGCCTGACTTTCGGGTGTTCACATATTGCAGGATCATATTGAGCAATTTGAGAAAGAAAAATGACATAGAAAAACCAAAGATATTATTTATTTATTTCAATAGTTCATATTACAAGATTTTTTCCTCGTACTCGTCGTACAAAAGTGAAAATAAAAAGAAAAAGATAAGCAAAATAGCTTCGTGGATCTATCAGCAGATTTAACATTTTAAGTATTAGGGTTATTGCGTGTATTCTCTCAGAAGCACCTGACCTGGTATTGTACATAAAATAACACCTGGATTGGAATTCCTAGTAAGAGAATACTCTAAGTACTGCAGTAAGCAATGAAATATTACATTTTATAATAGCAGGGATGCGATTTGCGAAAATAAAGATGCAGGAAAATAATGAGGTAAAAGCGCAAAATGAAATAATTAATTTCTTGCAAAAGATATTAGTTCAAAGATGTAGGTTACTGATGTTATTTTTTCCAGTAACCTACTACAAATGTTATTATTGATGTCATTTTTTTCAGTAACAACCCACGAATGCTATTACTGATGTCGTTTTTCAATTAACCACAAATGCCGTTACTGATGTCATTTTTCCAGTAATTGGCCACGAATTTTATTACTGATGTCTTCTTTCCAGTAATTAGCCACGAATGCTGTTACTGATGTCATTTTTCAAGTAACTAGCCACAAATGTTGTCACGTTGGTTCCGAACAACCAAGCAGCAGTAAAAACAAAAATGTAATACATGTCATGTACTGGGTATCTTTGTTTCTCAAGTTCAGATGCGCGACAGGTCGCTCAATGTGCATTTTAAGTTTTTGATATTTTAGCATTTAGCCATTAATCTTAGGAATATTATCTTCTTTTAAGTATTTTGATTGATATTTTTTTATAATGTTGCTTTTAAATGATAATTCAATATGGAGAAGTCATTTTCTCTCGTTAATTCCAAATTAACCTGCTCGTAAGCTGATTCGCTTGTAAAACAAAAGATTAGCTCAAACTTTGAGATTGAGCTTCATTAACAAATCGAGCTCAAGCTCAAGCTGGAGCCAACTTATGCTTGACTTAGTTTGCCTCTACTCACAATGTCATATGTGTCGTAATACTTCTTTTCCTACAGTATTAAAAGTTAAGAGAAGAATATCTCTTACCTTCAAGATTATGATTGCTGGAGAGTCGAAATGGGTGGCCGGATGGCTTCAGCAAGAGGACTGGCTGGCAGCGGCAAGAAGGGGCTGCTGGGTGGCCGGCGATTTGCTGGCTGGCTGGCAGGGGCTGTTGCTGGCTGCTGGAGGCTGAGGAGGAGTTGGCAGCTTGCTGGTTGCTGTGGGCTGAGGGAGGAGCTGCTGTGGGGCTGGTATTGGCTGAGGAGGAGTTGGCAGCTTGCTGACTACTGTGGGCTTAGGGAGGAGCTGCTGTAGGGCTGGTAGGGATTGAGGGAGGAGCTGGCAGCTTGCTGGCTGGCTGCTGGAGGGTTGGCAGCTAGTTGGGGCTGAGGAGGAGGGGCTAGCGGGGAGCTGGCTAGGAGAGGGCTGGAATGGCAGGAGGGAGATGAGGGCTGGCTGTGGGGAGAAGAGGGAATGGGGGCTGCTTAAATAGAGGAGGAGGGAGAGGGAGGGGCGTAGGGGACATTCCCGCTGAGCATTCAATGTGCAGGTCGGGCATGCGAAGCCTGAGCAATTAATGCGCAGGTCGGGCATGCGAAGCCTGGCGCGGAAGCTTCTTCCGCAAGAGGCGGAAGAAGTCGCACGAGTCCCTGCTGACGGGGGAATAAGAATTTCTCAAGGAAATTCTTAAAAACTACTTAAACTTAAGTTAATCGCATTTTTCCGCCGTTTGGTGTCCAAATGCAACGAAACTTGACACTGAGGTGTGTTATGACATAACGAACACCCTCACGCCAAAATTTTTTGATTCAAAGTAATATTTTATTTTATATTAGTTTTTGAATTTAAAAACTTCAAAAATTAACGACGATAAAATTTCTCGAACAGCCTTTAAATAATATACTTAACACAACGACATTAAAAACGATGAATTTGAACATGCATTCCAATGTCTCAATTTATAGAATTTGATTAATTCAGAAAATAAAGTAGGAGCTTCCGTTATTCGGATTTCTCCCATACTAGGACAGTTCGATCTTTAAAATTATACTTATCTATGATATTTTTGTTTGCCCTAATTCGAAATTTCCCGGGATCCTGATGTTAGATTCGGGATTTTGACATAAATCGCCAAGTAACGACTTTCGGTCGTTACAGATATGGTTCTTATATTTAACATTTATACATTGAAGTATGCAATAATAAAGGTTGCTTATTCTTGTAAAAATGTTAGTAAATAATGAACAAAAATATGAGTTTCATTACAAATGCAAAAGCAATTTCTGTGAGAAGAAGATAAGAATTAATTTTCCAACAAATATAAAATAAAAACTTGCTTGACATGACTAAGGTGTATATGTGACTAAAATTTTCTGCATTAATGCTCCCTTACAAGCATACGCTTATACATCTGTTAGCTTAATTTGTTACAAAATTGAAAGTTTGAAGCTGCCTCAAAATGCGGTGAATATCTCAGTTATTTGTTTAGAGTTGGAGAATTACATTTTTCTGTAGTTAGCATTTTATTATAAATAAAATAATATTCAACTTTTGTATGTTTAGTTTGAAATATAGAACTGTTAGCTATGTAGATGGCAGTATTATATCACTATATAAAGTCTTAAGATGAGTGACAATAAATCCAAATTTACCATATAAAGAATTTCCTTGAGATCAATCTACAAGTTGTGTCATGATTTTAATCTCAGCTTAAGCATTAGATCTGACCATAATAATTTATTTCTTTTCCAAATAGTAAGAATTTAAAAAAATAAAACAATATATGGAGGTGGATTTTCTATTGTTAATAGATCTAACAAAATTAGTAATAAAGATTGCTTTAATTTTTAAATGATTGCTACTTGTTTATAGCAAATGATTACCTGGATTTTTTTTTAGTGCATTTGAGAATATGAAGAACTAAATTGCAGTACTTTTTAATAGGATCTTGCATACGTCGGCTCAAATGAGATATTGGTTTAGTAATGATAAATTAATTTAGGTCTCATACAAATCTTTAGGTATCAGCGACATTTTTAATTACATTTTTACTCTTTAGATTTAAGAGAACTGATAGGAATATTAATGAGCTTGCAACATAAGAAGTTTACTTTTTTATTAGAGCAAATGCATATTTTTATGAGTTAAATAAACAACTAGATTATTGTATAAGACAACTAGGTTTTGTATAAGCAAAATTTCCTAGAAAACATTTTGGTTGCCGGATATGTTTTTCAATGTAGCTCTTTTGCAAATAGTACTCTGTTTATGCTACACATTTTTGTACTCCAAATATATGTATGGCTTTTTTATGTTCTTATTTGATCTTGTTTTTTTTCAACAGCGGAAATTAATCCCTTCCACGGACTTCATAGTATTTTTTTTCTTATAATTTTATTAAAAGGCTTAGTTTATTTAATTAGAATTATATTTTAACTATTTTTTTTAGTGATAGGTAGATAGTTGTTTTAGATTATTAGCTTGCTTGTTCACAAAATTTTTATGTTTCATTCATGAATGGCATTCATTTAGCACTAATAACATACCAAATTTGTGTTATAAATGTTTAATCTCTTAAGTTCTTACATTAGTGAAATTTATGATTCCTTAACAACACTATCTCCACTAATGCTTTTTGTTGAAAATTTAGTTATTGTAGGTGACAACCCTATTGAACTAACTAAAATCTAGAACAGCAGAGAAAGTCTTAGAAACAAATGGCTAGAAATATTGATTGTGTGCCATTCAACTTTTTGTAAGTATGAAATTCATAATTATCATTTACTATTCCCAATGAATGGGAACTTAGCTAAGGATACAACTTCCATTTAATTCTACATAATTAGATAAATAACATTTTAAGAATATGATTTTATAGGAGACTGGGAATCTGTTAAAATTATGATTAAACTGCCTATAAATATGAATATAAGTTATGAGCAATTATGCAATCGTTATTAGCTAAAATGACTTTTGTAGAGTAAAAATGAGAGTATCGCAATACACATTTACCAAACTATGAAAACCAAAGTTAGAAATAATGATATTCTAAAGGAAGTACAATCAGTATTTACCAAACATGTAGTGAAAGTAATCACGGTGGTTTGAGCTTATGCAACAAGTAGATAATGCTGTCTAAAATTAGGTTTTATCTGTGGTGATTTCAGTTGTTTAAAAGGTCAGCTGTGAAGCTGCTATTGGAAATGTTGCTGCTTGTAGCTGTTGTGGCTAGGGAAGTGTATGTCATTCTGTATCTAATTGTTTCACAATTATCTAGAAATTTAAGAATTTTTATACCCCTAAAAATAAAAAAACACCTAATAAGTATATTTTTATAGGGGTAGTTCTTCTAAAGATTATTTAAGGTAGTAATTTTTCTTGATAAAAATATCTGAAACTGTTTGTGAAGATGATTGCAGTTTCAAAATTACGTTCTTGATTTTAGCTTGGTGAAAATCTTCAAAACCTCCAAATATTCTCACAAATAGTCTTAAAAAAAACTATTGTAACTTTTTGAATATTGAAGTTACCGGGGAAACTTTTAAACAAACCCTCAATGTAGATTGATCAAGGAGGAAAAGTGGCACATTAATGGTGATGGCTAGTAGATGAGCATAATAAAATTAACACTTCATGCAATACTTTGTTCGAATGCATGCAAAATTATTATTTATAAAGATTTTAGGGATTATATTGTCGATGATGACAATGACGATGACAATTTACTTATGAAAAATTTACCATAACTTATCTGTTTTTCTTAATACTCTATTTTTTGTATTTAATTTTGTTATTTTTCAGATATCATTGTGTTCATAAATTGTTTATGTGCTAAGCTGAATATTATTTCATTGCAGAATGCTTGGGGTTGTCAAGCATTCCAAATGAATCTTGGTTCTGTCAGTATTGTGAAAATTTGCATCAAAAAGAAAAGCATCTGGCCCATAATGACAATGCAATTGCTGCTGGAAGGATGGCTGGTGTTGATCCTATAGAGCAGATCATTACACGCTGCATTCGAATAGTTACTACACCTGAGAATGATGCTGGTGTATGTGCATTGTGCAGGTAAGCATTAAAACGTGTTTGATGTTTAAATGTTTTTCATGTTTAATTTGTTGCATTTTTGGAAATTATATTTATTTTGGATTTAGTTCGTTATCTTGGTGTCTCCATTGACATGTTTTAAATAATTAATGATGCGCGCACATTTTTCTGCACCAAAATATTGGCGTTTGGGGCTAATGCTGCTGCAGCGTTCTGTTATGTAAATATTTAAACGTTCAGTAGTTTTATTTTTCGTGTTCCTTTTAGTCACTGATTTTTTACTAAAATGGCATGTTTCTTACTTAGGTAAGCATAATGCATTAATCCTATAAAAAGATTTGTTTTGATCGGCTCCTTCTAGCCTTTTATTTTTAGTTTTTTGTTTGCTTCTGGAAGCTATTTTGAATTTTTTTCCTGATGATGTTACACTGTCCCAGACAGCATTCTTTTAGCCGAACTGGATTTGATCAGCTAACAGTTATTATTTGTGACCAGGTATATTGTTGTTTTGGTTTCGCCTTTTTTCAGCCACCTGATTATTGTAGCGCCAGGATTCCACCTATTGGTCTATCCTCCTAACGGTATTATGTGTTCTCTGCAGTGTGAAACTGAGTATCATGTTGGTTGTCTGAAAGTTAATGACATGGCTGACCTCAAGGTGACCATCTCTAGTTTTGCTTATCTACTAATGCATCTTATGAATACATGACAGAATCGTGAACTTGAGCACTAATTTTTCTTTTTTATTTATGCTTCATATTAATACATAACATTGCTTCGCTAGCTAACATTTAATCTTGCGACTAGCAATTTGTTTAGCTTCCATGAACTTTATGTGGAATTCTGGATTGCAGATACTCATTACTGAAAAACATGCATAGCATCTGAGTAAAATACTCTGCAAGTTTGATTTGCTATATATTTTTTTGTAAATAGGAATTGCCTGAAGGGGAGTGGTTTTGTCACCCAGAATGTAGTAGGATTCATTCTACTTTGCATGAGCTGCTCCTACAAGAACCGCAAGCACTTGAAGAATTGGATGCAGGCATAATACAAAAGAAGCTAGGTGAAAAAGGTTTAAGTAAGGATACTGCTGCTGATGTAAAATGGAGACTTTTAAGTGGTAAAAATGATTCCGCAGGCAGTAAACTATTACTATCTCAAGCAGTGTCTTTATTCCGTGTAAGTGTTCCGTTTATGGTTTTTTTCTGTTGCAGTTATCTCCTTTGTGCAAAAAAACTTGGTCTTTCTAATGGTAATTATCATTTACATGTTACTGTATTTTATTAGCATAACTTTTGTTTTTTACTTAATAAACAAATAAAAAATGCAGTTTGTGAATTCTAAAATATTTTCTTAAGCACTTTTATGTGTGAGAAAAGTTTTTGAAATCAGTTGATGCCTACATCTACTGATAGCTGTGCAACTATCCCTTGAGCTCGTTTGCCTTCTTTATATCCCCATTGGTGCCCCCTTATCCCATCTTTCTGGCTTGCTTTCTTCACTCTTTTTTGTATTTTGTTCTCTTTAGCTCTCCTTTCCTGCCTTATTTTATAATCGCTTATTCTTTTTCTGGCTCTGTTCTTTCTATTCTATACTTGTATTCTTAAAAAGGGTATTTGTGTACTTCTATATAAAATATTTAGTTTTAATTATGAAGATTGATATCTTCTAATTTTTGTATTTTTTATTATAACATTTTTTTCATTGATTTAAAAATATTAAAATGCTGAGAGAGTTTAGTTTCAAAATGGATATGTTATATTAGTTTTAATTTTTTCGAAGGGAAATTTTTTCTTGATTGGAATTTATATTATGCATAAGATGTATGGATTTAGATACTTTCTTTTTGAGCCTTTGAAAAGTATTGATATTTTGCATGATTTAAAATTTTATATTTAGAAATTCCAAAATTAAAGAAAGATTTATTTTACCATGGGTCCCTGGTTATTAGTGTGAAATATTGAAGGAATTTTTTTTTGTTAGAATTCATATTATTTATTTGATTAAATTCTCCTAAACAAGTGCAAAACTTCTTTTAATAAGGTCCATTGTATATCCTGCCTCTTTTACTATAGTAAAATTTTGAAGGAATCTTCTCGTTCTGCTAGAGTGCAGACTAGTTAAACTTCCAATCGGGAAAGATACGTGTTTAAAAAAAGAAAATTGCTTTAGCGCTCATAATAGTAGCCAAAGTAGAGAATTGATGAGTAGTACAGATAAAAAGTAGAAATATATAAAAAGAGAATTTATCATGATTTCCTTAAGGTGCATGACATCAATAGACTCTTAACACTTGGCAAGCACATCAAGGCCCAACATTGGGTACAGATATTGTACATGATAGCAGAGCTGTTTAATAATAGCAAGAGGAGCATACCTCATCTTTTGATCTATAAAAGGTTTACTCTCGTAGAAGGGCATCTTGTCGCATACATGATTAAAGATAAAACTTATTTGATGTCGAAGAACCTTCGTTACTAAATTTTTTTCTATGCCAGTAGAATTTTCATGCTAGTTGATGATAGATGTATGAAATAACAAGTTTCTTACTGTAAACTAATTAATAAACAGGTACAAACTAGCAATTTTTTAACAAATTGCTAACAAAATATAGGAAAGTTGCTAACAAAATACTTAAAAGGGGTGATTGCAGTGACTATAATAGCTGTATTGATCCAATTACGACAATTTGAATCTCAAAAAACATGAAACAGCTCTAGTAAAATCAAAATTTAGAATTTCTGACTATATCAATCTCCTTGGATGTAAGCAACTCTACCGTGGATATTTGTAGAGATGGTTTACTAGAAATGAATATCATGCATTAACAATCCAGCAAAATGGATAATATCTCGATAATGGAAATATGACCTTGAAATACAACAAGCTCATTTGAAAATTGTGGTGCACTCGACATTCTAAATCTTAAGACTATTAAACGTAGGCTTTTTTTATTCCTTCAGAAGATTATGAAAATATCTTAGAGCAGAAGATGGTGACTGCGAAGTGGACGGCCTTCTTTGTAGTGTTACAGAAATTCATGGCCATTTTATTTTGTGAGTCTGCATATAGTTGGCAAGAAATAAACTAGGATGGATTTAGGTGCTGAAATTATAATTATAATAATTATTATTATTATTTTCTTAGGATGGAGTTTAAAGAATAATGTAGTGAAAGTTAAATTGTTGGGCGATAATATTATTTTCTTAAAATTTTTAATATGATTTGGATAAGTTGGTTCAAGGAATATTTCAAGAGAATATTTTTTATAGGAGAAGATTTAAATGCACATGTTTGAACGGTAATTAAAGGATTTAATAGTATTTATGGTGATTTTGATTTTGGAGAGATTAATGAAGAAGTAAGAGTGAATAAAGAGGAACATATTATCACTTATAAAAATGGGACATTTAAAACTCAGATTGATTGTTTTCTCTTAAACAAAATGGATTGTTTATTTTTTTTAAGGATTTTAACATTGTCACAAGTGATTGTTTGACAACTCAACATTGTTTATTTGTTTTGAATTTGAATATTAGGGGTAATAAAAGTATATTAAATTTAAAATATATTTAAAAACTAGATGAAATTTTAAGAAGGGTAATATAGATATTTTTAAGAGTAAAATCTTAAAATTTGGACAGTGAGATTTTGAGTGTGAAGTGAATCTTATGTGGAATTTAGTTGTTGGTTATGTTCGCAATGTAGCAAAGAATTTGTTAGGTGAATCAAAATGGAAAGTAACCAATAATAATGATGCATGATGGTGGAAACAAGATGTTCAAGTTAATATCAAAAATAAAAATGCATGCTTTAAAAAATAGTTTAAATGTAAGACTGAAGAAAATTTGAAGAAGTATAAACCAGTTTGTCTTGAATTCAAAATAGTAGTTTATAATGTCATGAGTATAGAGTTCGGGGATTTATATAATAAATTAGAAGATTTTGAGGGATAGTGTGATGGCCCAATGTTAAGTTAGGTATCAACAAAACTAACATTGGGTACATTCTTGCATGATCATATTGACGGTTAAGAGAAAATAACTTTCAGACATAAATCAAATAATAGAGCCATACAACATATAAAATTTATTATTCATTTAATTTAAAGAATACATTATCCAAGTTATTACAAGTTAACAACATATGTAAAATAAAAGTTTGTTGAATAAAAACTAAAGCTCTATGCGGTAACTTAGCACCACGATTTCCTTAGATAACCTCAAGCTATGTCAACTTTTTCCAACTGCTCTTGATCTGACGTTATAAGAATGATGCCTTAATGCACATCTTAAATACAAGAGAAATTAAATATTGCACTTTAGCAAAAAGAAAAGCCAAAAGAAAAGCCGTAAGCAAAAGCATGTAGCAAAATTTCAGGAGAGCAAAGATAAGTTGAAATTTCTTGCAAGTAAAATGGTTTGCCATAATTATGTCACATGCCATTTCATTTAAAATATAAGAAACTTCTATCAATATATATAAGTATGTCTTGTTTATATGAAGCAACGTTAGCAATTATGTTGGGCAAATTCAGAACCTTGAGGCTGTGTTCAAAAAAAGTAGGTTCTTCATCTGAGCCCCCTAAGTGGCTCCAGATGATACCCTTATAACTCCCAATGGGCTAGCCCCGTCCCTATCCTAAATCAATCACTATTTCGGAACCCTTGCAAACACTCACAAGACATAACAAATACATTCCAGTTTATTGCATTATTCTGGCAGTAAGCAAGCATTTTATTTTTCATTAGCATGGATAAAATTCAAAGCGATGCTAAGCAGCAAATTAAAGCAATTAAGTTCAAACAATAATATCTAAGTACCTCGATATTTGAATATGCTGAAAACAACACTCAAAAATCTGTTGTCTGCAAAAGTTATAGTTGCAATATTATTAGATTTTGAAAATGACCCATATAAGAATGAAAGATAAATTATTATTCATAAGTCTCGATATTTTCTTAGAGTTATTCCTATTAAGAATTTCTTTGAAAGCTCCTAATTGGATAGACTTTACTATATTGGTTTGAAGTACGTAGATAGCAGTAGGAGTCTGCTCAAACCCTTTTATCAGAAATTCAATTTTATTCCAACTGCTGACAACATTTCCTTAATGCCCACGTGGTCCTTCTAAACTTTCACATCACTCATCCTAGAAAAAAAAACTATAACTTTATTTAGAACCTACCTATCCTACTTACACCTTATCTAATTAGGATTAATGGAATCATATTAGGTATATCCTGTATTTTAGCAAATTAATTCAGTTGTTTGGTGAGTTCAATCTTCTGAAATTCAGAACTAATCATTCAATTTCTAACTATATTACAAGTATTTTAATGATACTATTCATTCAGTAAGTTTTAAATATAGTTGCTACCATTGATTGAGAACACTCGGCTGAGTTGAATCGATCCTCCTTTTGTTGTTTCACACGACATCGGAACTCACAAACTATCCCTCGATTAATATAGGTCAAACTCGATTTTGTATTCTCATTGATTCAACAATCCAACTACTTCTAATATCTTTCAATTCATTCTTAGTATTGCAACTCTCAACCCTTCTTAGTGCTTACACAATTAATGGTACTTAATATCCTTTAATCAAGACAATTATGTTCTACTAAGTTTAAATAATAGTTTATAAATCTTGCAGTCTTTTCTATAAATCCTAAAGCTGAATTGGAAAATTCTTAACTCAAATCCCTGTCTCTCTAACACAAAATCAAGCTTCCTAATAAAACACATTTCAGCAGTTGTAATAATATTTTCCATACCTTATAAGATCGGATCAATTGTTAGGAATCAGGAGATGGCTCAGAGATGTCGAACAGGGATTCAACTTGTCCTCACTTGCGGCGTAGTCTCCCAAGGCTGCGACTGGCTTCGTCGACTTGGAAGGGAGCTTGTGGGATCGGCAAAGTTTCGGTCAGCTGAATACGGAAGGATCGACGAAGGATTGAAGGCGTCGAAGACCTCTGTGGGCTGCGGCTGCGTCCTTGCTTGCGTCGAGGAGTTCCGTGAGCTGAGGCTTTGTCGGGGGCTTCCAAGGGCTACAGTAGTTCCGTCGGCTATGGTGAGGACTTACGGGAATGGCACGAGTGCCGCAGAATGCCACATGTTACATTCGGCTGAATCTCAGGCGTCGTAAGGTGCCTTTGCCTATATACGCTCCATCAAACTTGTTGAAGCGCCGCGCCTCTCTCGCAGGAAGCGTCGCACCCAATGGAGGCATCCTTTAGTTCAACAGTAGGGAAATGAGGAAAAATGTTTGCTTCTCATTCCTTTATATTGCTTCCCTTATATATATATGTATATATGTATATATATATATATATACATATATTAGCACATAAGTATATGTATATATATACACTTAAACCGAGGGTAAAGAAGAAGAAACCTATAAAAAATGGTTTATAGTTTAAATCAAGATTGGTGGAATGCCAACATACAACGAAATTTAGCGGGAAAATCAACAAGAAAACATAAAATTCGCGGGTAAAATTGGAAAATAAACTATAACGGGTAATTAACGAACATTTATGATTGGGCGGGGATGTTAATGCCTTTCTTAGTAACGACCAAGGGTCATTACAGATAGAGACACACTTATAAGCTAACCAAATTAAGAGGTTAAAAATTAAAGATATTTATGAGATGATAATAAAAAAAAATTCTTAGGGATGAAAATATTTAACATAGATGGATGAATCATTTACTAAGCTTTTTAATAAAGATTGTACCTTTACTATAAATATAAGTGAGTTTAACGGTTATACAAATAGTTTCCATTACACTTTCATTTGTCGTGTTAGTAAAGCTGATATTTGAAATACTTTAAAGAGGATGAAGTGAAAAAGTGGTATAGTCGAATGGCATCGTTATCGGTATATTAAAATGCTTTGGTGAGGATGAAAGTTTTTGTCTTACTAAGTTATTTAATGTTATTCTTAAAGACTAAAAAGAATGCTAGATGAGTGGAGAAAGAGTATTGTTATACCTTTTTACAAGAATAAAGGTATAACAAGATTAATGTGTCAAGGTAACTATTTATAAAGGAATCAAGATAATGTGTCATACATTGTAACTTCGAGAGTGAGTAATTGAATTTAGATTACAAAAGGATACTTGTTTTTCTCAAAATCAATTTGGTTTTATGCCAGATAGATCTACCATGGAAGCTATATATTAAGAGGTTTGATGAAGAAATTTAGAAAAAGAAAAGATCTTCATTAATTTTTACTGATCTTGAAAAAGCTTATGATAGAGTACAAGAGAAATTCTTTGGAGGTAAATGTGGTTTGCTTTACATATCTTGATGTTATTATATAATAAGAGGATGTAACATGTGTTTGATCGTAAGGTGGTCTGTCTCATGGATTACATCAATGATGTGCTCTCGAAAGGAGATTCTTTGGTGTGTTTTATTTGCAGGTGATATTCTTTTAAATGATAGGATTATAGATGGAGTTTAGGCAATATTGGAGTTATGGATGTCTACTTTATAATTTAAAAGTTTTTATTTTAGTAGATTTAAAATAAAATATATGAAGTGTAAGTTCAATAGTATTAGAAGCCATAATCTTGAGGATTTAACTATTGAGGACCATGTGATCAAGAAGAGCAAGAGGCTTAAGTACCTTGGTTCAATTATTAAAAATAATGACAAAATAGAGAGCGATGTGATTAACATGATCTAAGCTGGTTGAATGAAATGGAGAAGTGCTTTTGGAATGTTGTGCGATCTGAAAATTTGACTCAAAATAAAAAAAAAGTATAGAGCAGCTATATGTTATTATATGGGGCTGAATGTTGGCCAACAAAGCAGAAATTTATCAATAAAATAAATGTTGTAGAAATAAGGATGCTTTGGTGGATGAGTGGGTATAGTACTAAGGATAGAATGAGAAATGAGTTTATTCATAGAAAGGTTGGAGTGGCTCCAACCGTGGATAAGATTAGAGAATACTGCCTTAGATGTTTCATGCAAATTAAGTGTAGACTATGCAAATGAACCTAGTAGGAAAATTAAGTTTATGAATTTTGCCTATATTAAAAGAGGAATTGGAAGACTAAAAAAGATGTGGGAAGAAATTATTAAGAAGGATCTTCTCTAATTAAAAGTTGGGAAGGGGTCTCTATTCAACTATGCACAATGGTAATAAAGGTTTTATGTAGTTGACCCTACCTAGTAGGATTAAGGCTTGATGTTGTTTATTTTTTGAGAGAGTCGAAGGACCATGATCTAGGGGATATGATGGACGTTAGAACATGCTGAATTCAACTTGTATTTGAACATGATTAAATATGTGGAAATTATACAGGTTTTATAATTGTTTGTTACAGGAGAGAGAGGACAGCCAATTGTGTTTAATATTCTCAGACCATGAACTTATTGTCCATGTTCTCGATTTCGTTGGGTTTTATGGATGTTTTGCTAGAGGACAGGGAAGACAGCCAAAAATTAGAGAAGCCCATGTGCTGAGTTGGTTTTATTATATTATAAATAATAAATCTATTGTTCATGTGCTTGCATCAGTTATTAATTTATTATCATGGCTGAAACTGTTTTAGTTTTGGGAAAATGGTGAAATAACATTTTTTAGTTAATTTTGAAGCAAATTTGCATATAAAATTTCTCTGATATCAACTTGTCGCAAGAGAACTTCGAAGGTGATGCCAAGTTTAATAATTTTTGTTAATTTTTGCGTACTATGTCATGTAATTACAACTAATAATGCGATAATATTTACTACAACTGCTTGTATAGAATACCGTGCTTATTGTAGAGGGTAAGATAGTGACACGAACTATGGCAGCTAAAGTAGGTTTGGGCATAGTGTTATTGTGCCATGTTTCTTTGTAAAAACCCTTTACTATTCTTAGTGCCACTATTCTCTCCATCACCTTTTATGCTTGGTTCATCCATGAACTGAGTGTGAATCTAATCTGAACTCATTTGATATAATTTTTTGAACATGACTACTTCAAGCTTCATTTATCTTGTCTTCTAAGATTTTAATTTTATAATATGTTTGAGCCAAAATTGTGCCATTTTAGCCAGAATAAATGAGTTCATTGCGCCCCCAGCCCCTCGAGCAAAACATACGTGCCTGTTACTAATGAGCGCATAAATCAGCAGTTCAAATATTGGTAGCCTTCTTCAGGAATGATTTCTGCCAATATCCAAAAAACGCATATTTGGTGAAGAGGCTTAAAGATAGTGCCATATTTACTGTTAAAAAGGAAGGACATTATACCCGCCCTTAGTTCTATTAATTTAATAGCCTATGTCACTCAATCTTCTGTAAGAAGAGCTAGAAAAATCTTAGAATAAACTTGATGTTGTTACATATATAATCGAAGACTGATTGAAAAACTATTGATGCTAATATAAAAGCAGGATTATTATTTTTTCCATAAGATTTTTTTGTTGTGTTATACATAGGGTTAAGCACTTTCATGGACGTGATTGCAGTGTTTGTTTGCTTTATCCTTGATTTAATATTCCGATCTAATTCCTCGCGACATTCCTTTAAGCTAAGCTATCATGGATAGGTTGTTTGACTTTGCTCTTATCATTCTTGCATTTTTTTGTTGTTATCTTATGGTAGCAACTTTGGCATTTGTCTTGCACAGGAGTCATTTGATCCCATAGTAGAGCCAATTTCTGGTCGTGACCTTGTTCCCTTCATGGTTTATGGGTATGCTTTTAAATTTTCTTTATTTTACACTTCTTTTATTGGCAGATTGTCAAACTAGTAATTTCTTCTCCTCTATGTTCTTATTCATTTTTATATTCTACAGTAGGAATATGAGAGACCAAGATTTTGGAGGGATGTATTGCATGGTTTTAACAATGAAGTGAGGATTTTAGACTGCAGTGTAATGTTTTTTTTGTTGTTTGGTTAACTCAAGTCTTCAACCTTTTTCTGTGATCCAGCTCATCTGTTATATCTGCTGGACTTCTGCGTGTTTTGGGATGTGAAGTTGCAGAACTACCGCTAGTTGCTACGAAGAAGGAAAATCAAGGGCTGGTAAGTCGGTATATACATTGTTTATATTTTCATGACTTCTAGCACAAAGTTCAATATTGCTAAAACACGTCAAGTTTTAATATTTGGGATCAACATATTCTAATGCTTTGTGTTTTTTGTCAAAAATTCTTATTGTAAAAGTTAAAAAGATTAAATTAATTTAAAAAGAAAGCTTGATAATTTTTTTTTTATTACAAAATCTATCATTTAACTTTTTTATTGAATATGTTTATGCATAAATCAACTGAATAGAACTGATTTCAACATAATGCACTTAAATTGAGTATATAGGAATATATTCTTCAAAACATATATTTAAATTAAGTATTATTTGAAAAATAAAGTGCATTTATTATTCACCATTGAGGTAGTAGAAATGATAATATATTAGTGGGACCGGCAATCTAACGAGAAACTCGAAAATCGCTCAAAATTCGCTTTAATATTGAGTCGACTCGAAAGTTTCTAGTTGATTCTCGAGTTGAGGGGTTGACTCGAACACAATTTGAGCTGAGTTGGAGTTGGGTTTGAGTCACTCAAATATATAGTTTATTAAAATATATAAAAGCAAAATACTTACGTAATTTAGCAAAAGAGCTTTAACAGCTCCATTGGTAAATTGTTGGCTCTCGCTGTATATCTTCTTTTCTCCTGAATGCCGAGTCCTGCTTTCTACCTCCTGAATTCCGAGTCCTGCTTTCTTTTGTACTTCTCTGCTTTCTGTGATTCTTCTCTGTTTGGTTTGTGAGTTGTTTAATAGCTAATATTTAGTTATTTTGTTTTTCCAATCATGTGGTCTTTTATATTCTGTTGTTATCTCTATTTAGCAATTAGGATCTATTTTTATTTAGTACTTATTTTTAGGGTTTGTTTTTTAGGTTTATTGAGCATGTAGTAAGTTGTGAGCCTGTTTTTAGGATGAAAGCTGAACTGAAACTTTGATCCTGTTGAGGGGTTTTTCTTAATTATTTTTGTACTCTATAATATTTATTTTCAAGTTGACTCGAATCAAATTCATGTTAGCTCGAACTCAAAATTTTATGAGCCGAAATTGTCTCGACTCGACTTAAGTTCGAGTCGAACACGACTCGAAACTTATGCCTGACTCGCTTGAACTAAAATCAAATCCAACCCTATATACTAACAAATATCTGGTGCAATTTATGAGTGAATCTAACTAATCAATTTTATAATATTGCTAATAAAGCAAATTTGTTTCTTATAAAAAGAATTTAAAGATAATAGCCAAATATTTATATATTAACTATATCATAAAATTATAAAATATAATTTGTATCAAACTTGTGCACGGCTTGGGGCACTTATTCTAAGTTATATATTAAAGATTGTTGTAAGAATTGGGTCGGGTTGGCCCGACAGGCTCCGCTCAGTTAAATAACGGGAATGGGTGAAATAAAGCTTGTTGTAAGAATTGGGCCGGCCCGACTCTCCTAAAATTGTGGCCAAGCACGGGTTTACTAGATTAAAACTCGACCCGACTTGATTTGAGGCATGGAGCATTTTTCATATAGCCTGGCCCTTGGAGAATACTTAGGTCTGCGGAAGATTTGCAACTTAAAAATTGACCCGTGGATCTTAAAATCTTGCCCTGAGCCTGCTGTTTTAAAATTCTAAACTGGCCCAGTATTAAGAGCCTAAGCTCTGCCCGCGTACGGGCCCATGATTTTTTTTATTTTTAATTTTAATGAAATATTTACTGTATATCTTTATTTACTGGGTCGGCTTGGCCCGAGCCCAAGACTGATCGGTCTTGAGCTGTAGAATGTGGCTCAATTCTCTGGCCGGACTGGGCCCAATCCATGATATATTCCTTCAGCCCAGTTTGGCCTGACCATGGCCCGACTAAGCCTAATTGTGCTCATGTCTAATTAGTATGGATAAATAACTTATATTTGTTATACATATATCTTTATCAAGCTATTAATATTTTTATGATGAGTAAGTAGTTCATAAATCTAAAGCTCTTTAGATAATTTTATTTAAGTTTACTAAAAATGATGTTTGGTTGTCTTAGAAATAAATCTTTAATGCCCACATTTATTCTGTTTTGTTCTATATTAACTGGGTTACTTTTGTGACTCATAAATATCTTTTTCTTGTATCTTATTTACTATGGAATTTTTATTTGAAATACGATATTGAAATATATAAAATTTATTGTCCAAGTAAATATCATTTTTAAAATATAATATACCAGTTATTCCTTAAAATTTAACATTGTTAAGCCACAATACATTAGTAATATATGCTAATGATTTTAATAACCATTAAAATGCATTTAAAAGTAAATCATTTATTTAATTTTGATCATATTTAGTTTAATATATATATATATATATAGATAGATATAGATATATATATACTCTTTTCAAATATAAAGTTGTTTGAAAATTATATCATGTATTATCTTTCAAAATGGTTCCCTGACTCTTTTTGCTTTTTTATTGTAAATGCCATTTCTGCACATCCGTTGAAGTTGTTATTTATAAGATTTATAGAAAAAAATAGTTATATCATTTATCAATTTTCAAAATTCTTCGTATTTGTAATGTCATTTAATGTAACATTATAGAAATATAATAATGGGACTATTTAGCAAATAAATCGTCTATTATTATTTAAATTTTAATTTGATTTGTGTTTTAATATTTTAATAGTTTAAACCTGTAAAAAAAAATTTATATGTACATTCAAATATCTCTACAAGTTTAATTTAACTCAAACACCGAATTTATTACTACCTTAAAATTTATTTTTATGATATCAGCTTATAAAAAATTGATTATAAGAGTTTTGAATATTTAAGATAAAGTGTAATTTATGATATTTAAATATGTTTGATATAATTATGATTAAGTATGATATATAATTAAATACTTTAACTTATTTAATAAAAATAATAAATATATTTTAATTTATGGTTATTTTGATGCTTTATTATATATTCAATTAAATATTCATATGGATTATAAATTATTATATTTAAAAGATGTAGTATTGAGATAATTTTGATAATTGAGCATGATTAATTAATTAATTATATAACAATAGAGCAATAACCATGATTAAATTAATGCTGCTTGTATGTTTAAAAAAGGCTGTTTATATGTTTCTAAGGCTCCCAAAAATTCCTCATTTGCGTTGCATTAGGTGTTGCCTCTTGATATTCCATACCTCATAAAACTGCTAGCCATACTATAGATTGGCGTATGGTTATGCTTCTTAATCTAGTACTTGATGTGCATATGAGGATAAGCTGCTTGTCATGCTTAGGCTCATGTTTGAGCTATTTTTGATGCTCCAAACAGCACTTTTTTATCTTTTTAAATTGCTTGAGAGTTAATAAAAATAAATTATGCTTGGTCATTATTTATATGTTTATATTGAATACTCTTTAAGTTTTATTGATTGATTAATAAGATTATTTCCTTGTATGCTTAGCTGGAAATTGCTTACACAATATGGGACTTTGATGACAACATTTTTAGAGTGCATGAAATTCCTTTTTTACTTATAATTTGAAGGATTTAATAATTGGGGAAAGATAGTGCTTTCTTTGTAAGTATTTAAGTTTGGGTGCTATGTATGTAAAGACCGCTTTTTAAATACAAAACAACGGATATATTTCTTTATAAAAATGGACTGCATAATTATTCGTTAGTGAACTGGCATTGTTGTGATGGACAGAGGATGCTAATGGGAAATAAAGTTTTAATACAAGCAATTTATTAGTTTATTTGCTATATTGTTTCTTTTGGATAAAATTTGAGTTGGCTGGTTGTTTTTAATATATGTTGCATGCATTTACTGTTTTTTTTTTTTTTAAATGTAGCTCTGTGCTATTCTTTTGTTTCAAGAGTTAACGGTAGTAATATTTCATGGAGATTATCCATTTTCAATAAACACAGAGCCGTTCAAGTATATTTAATATCGTGATATATGGATCCAAAAAATCTTCTCTCATTTGCATTGCATTAGGTAATTATAGCCTTTTTTCAAGCTCATTTTTTATACATTTAGATGACGAAGGGCATTTTGAAATTTTTTTTGTTAATTGCTCATATATGACTTTCAAATTCTAATGAACATATACTGGAATCTATTTCTAGTACTTTTAACTGTTGTAAATAAATGAAATGGGTCATTGTTCTGTATAGTGGATTTGGGGAGAATACAAGTGCCTGTATCGTAGATCTTCCTAGCTTTTTATAGTTTTCTATGCTGCTTCTGTCTCTCTAATTTTCTTTTTGCCTGTGGGAGCACCGAGCCATGTCTGTCACTTGATTATGTTCGATCCCTCTCTGATGGCTATTTTGGCCGTGAAGGACTCAGCTGTGATGTGATTGAGTTGTTTGAATGATTCCTGAGTTGGCTAAAGCGTGTTTTGTCTACTCAGCCACCCCCAAGTGATTGGGTCTTCAAAAAAAACTTGTTTGGTTAATTTGTGTTGACCTTTTTAGGGGGCATTGGCTTCTTTTTGTCATATATATAGATGAGATTGATTCTTTGCATATGTGTTTCGATGACATGCAGCGTGATTGGTCTCAAGCTTGCATTAGAAATACTTGGTGTTGATGTTAAACAAACAGCTAAACATATAACATAATGTTTAAAATCTATGACATAACCTAATTCTTGTGATAAGAGAATAAAGGTTTGTTAAGAGAATACCGTATGATGATAAGTTTGGAAGAGTTGGTTTGGACAGCACTTACAAGCTGCACCATGACTCCAATTGAGGTGAAATGGTAAATATTTACTAGATCCATGACTTGCATACGAATTTAAAGAAAGTTTGGTGGAAATGCAGAAGGGTTAGTGAACATTGCTATATGTAGGAGAATATCTGTTATATGCCTATTATAAATCTGTTGGCTAATATTTTGAAATGCAAATAACGTAGAGTAGAAGTAGTAATGTATAGATGGTTGATGAGTAAGGCAGTTGATTAAATTTGCTAAGTTGATTGCTAATTATGCAAGGTTTAAGGTGACATTACAAGTGTTTTTAATTTAATGTTTATACCTGTCAAATTGAATTAGATGCCAAAAGGACAATTTTGGAAATGAATTCAGTGCTAATGTATTTATCAAAGGAATTAAGATTATGCTTATCACAGAACAAATATATGGAATTTAGTATATTGATATATAAGAGTAAAATTTATACAATTTGATTTTATATAATAAAACGATGAAACTTTATAGCAAAAAGGATCATCATGGTTTATTGATTTGAAAAAAAGTATGGTCTATTGATTTGAAAATGTATGATTTAACTATTATGAGTATTTTTTTCCACATCTAATGTTAAGAGATGTGTTTAATTACAATGCTAAAGAAGTCATCAAAATAATGTGTTATTGTTGGTGGTTTTTGATCCAACTTAAAGGTACGTATTTCATCTGGTTTTATCAATGATAATATTAAGTTTATTTCATGTGCATTAATTATGAAAATCGTTATATAATATAACGCTAATATCATTGGTATTTTTGTATGCATGGATTCACACATTTTTAAATCATGTCTTAACACTTTTTGATGTTTCACTGTGACACCTAACTTAATATCCCATTCTAAGTTTAGGCTTCTTTGACAAACTATATGATCTTTATTTTAAGCTCCATTGAGCCCTCTCATTCTTTATTTGAACACTTGAAGATGAGACCTAGAGTTTCCAACTCCAAGCTCCATTTTGTTATTGAGGCCAGGCGGTTGACTTCATTGATGTCAATGAAATATGGGAACAGTATTAGAAATGAGAATGCATTGGAAGAGGAATATTGTAACGACCCAATGTCTTTATCTGCAAATTAGGTCAAATTCCTGCCTCATAAATCGGTATCTGGGGAATTTTGATTAACAAGAATACTAATAGATAGAAATAATTTTTAGATCAAAGTGTCATAGTTTGGTAGAATTCAGATAACAGAAACTCCGCTTTATTTTTTTGAATTTTTATAAATCTAATAAATTGAGAAAATGAAATACGTGTCCAAATTCGTCTATTTTGTGTCGTTATGTTAAGTATATTATTTAAAGGCTGCTCGAAAAGTTTCATCAAATTTTAAGCATCAGTTTGATCTCAATTAGTTTTTGAAGTTTAAAACTTCAGAAATTAATTAAAAATAAAATTTTGCTTCGAATCGAAAATTAAAATTAATGTTTGTTTCATCGTAACATACCTTGGTATCAAGTTTCGTTGTTTTTGGACGTCAAACGGTGGAAAAATACAAAAAATATATATTTTTTAAATTCCTTCTTTCTTCTGCTCCCCCCCCCCCCCGATTTACCCGATCCTGCGAATCGCAGGCTCTCCTGTAGGCGTAACCTTCTGCCTACAGGGGAGCCGCCCGTGCTGTTTTTGGTGCAGGTTGGTCGGCCCTCTTGGCCGACCACCCCCTCTCCTTCCCTCCTCTATTTAAACTCCCCCTCCCCCCCCCACTCCCTCACCTTCCCCATAACAGCCCAGCCAGTCCCTCTCTCTGCCAGCCCCTCCCTGCCAGCAGCCAGCCAACCACTTGCCAACTTCCGGCCACCCTGCTCCGGTCTCTCTCCGTTTTTTGACGATCCTAATCCTAAAGGTGAGTAGAGATGGAAAATAGGAAAATGAAGGGAAACTTTTGCTAATATCTTCTTCATTTTTTTTTACTATATACTTAATAAATCTTTATTATAAAATTAATAAATTAGTCATTCACATTATTATTATTCTCATTAATTAATAATGAGAATAATGCAAACGTTGTTAAATAATTTGTATTTCTATTATGCTAAATTTCAGTTCAGGCATTTTCATTTTTACAGGCATTTCTGTTTTATTTTTCTTTCATTCATGTATTATTTTTATCATTAAAATAATGATAATAATAATAATATATCAAATATAATGGCTACTCTCAGTGATTTAAAAACTCTGTCTTCTATCAAGAGAAAGAATGAACGAAAGACAGAATAGAAAAGAGCCAAGTAAAAATCTCTAAAAGGCTAATTTAAAAATCTAAATGCAGATTCAAAATTGAACTGTCAAACTTTGAATCTTAACAAAAAAGGTACCAGTACATAATAAATATTACTTTTTGCACTTTACTTAGCTTCGCTTTGAGCCAAATTCATATTGACGCTTGGTTGGTTGTTCAGAACCAACATAATGTAGTTGTTACTGGAAAATGACATCAATAACATTCGGGGTTAGTTACTGGAAAATGACATTAGTAACATTCGGGGTTGTTACTGAAAAATGACATCAATAATATTCGTGGTGGGTTACTGGAAATACGACATCAGTAACCAACATTTTGAGATAATATTTTTCGCAGTGAATTGATTATTTATTTTACGCTATTGCCTTACTTTTCTTGCATTTTATTACATCCTTACTTTCGCTAATCGCATCTTTTAAAGTGTAACATTATTGTTTACTGTAGTACTTAGAATATTCTCTAATTATTAAGAATTCCAATCCTGGTATTATTTTTTGTACAATACCAGGTCATGTGCTTTTGGAAGAATACGCGCAAGAACCCTAATTCTTAAATTTTCAATCTTGCTGATAGATCCACGGCGTTGTTTTGCTTATCTTTTATTTTATTTTATTTATCCTTTTTTTTCTTTACATGTGTATCCATTCTCTTTCAAATTATTCAATAGGATTCTGCGGTATGTGAACACTTGAATGCTGGGACAGTTCTTGCTGAGCTGGCATCGGGTTATCACAAATATAATATCATTTTTTATGATGAGGGGTGCGAGGGATGTTGGTGATAGTGAGAAGACCAGAGATTGCTAGAGATTACCGACATCAGGAACACGGGAGGAAGAGGAATGGTGATCGGAATTTTTCTTCATTCATCACAAGCATCCCTTAAAGCATTGAGGGCTTGAGAATTTTGTTTTAAATATGCATTAATTTTTTGAATTTTTGCAACAAAATCTGTCTTTTAATGGTGCGAAAGAGGTATATGTGAAAGTGCAGTTTTATTACTTACAATATACATTTGAAGTTAGGCATCCCTATTTATGATTCGTGTGCACATATGTGGGGATTTTTTTGCATGTTTTATTTGTAGTTTAAATATTGGAAATAACGGGGGAAATTAGTGCAACAACACATGGGTGCTCTAATTTTAGTAAAATGTGAACTCCATAAATATCATTCATAAGAGCCGAAAATCAAAAGATGCCTATAATATCAATTCCGCAACTTTACTTCACTGCTTTCTAAGCAACGGAAGTTTCATGTCATGCTTTTCTCAGGGCTTCTTCCAATCTCTGTTTTCTTGCATCGTGAGGCTATTCAAATCCTTGAAAGTAAAGCACTTTGTGCTCCCGGCAGCTGCTGATGCTGAGTCCATCTGGACGAAGAGGTTTGGCTTTAGCAAAGTAACACCTGCCCAGGTGAGGGAACATCGGACCCACTATCTATTTCTCATAATATTTGTGACATTTTTATCAAATTTGATGCAATTTTTTTACGTCGTACAGCTGCGAGAGTATGCCAAAGGCGCCCGACCTATGACCTTCCAGGGAACCTCTATGCTGCACAAGCCCGTTTTTGGTCAGCACGAATTTTTTGATGAAGGAACTTTCAAGCCACCAACATGATATACTTCCTCAACATATTATTCAAGTATGTTAACCCTTTACATCTATATCTACACTTTTTCTTAACAAAAAATTGAGGTGCTTTTCTACATGAGTTGTACATAGGACGGCTAATCTGTACAAAACCAAACACAATCGTGATAACTCAAAATTAGAGCCTCATAGTTGCAGAAATTTGATTTGTCCTTCTTTATTTTTTTATTATTTTTTTTGTAATACAAGTGATGACATTGAGATGCGGCTTGTAAAAATTTTGGGTATGTTTGTTTCTAGATTGTGATTTGTTCAATTTTTAACCAATTAATAGTTCATTTTTGTAATACAAACATGTATTGCACGATAGAATTTAGCTGCGCTTGTGATGTAAATAATGTATCATGTTGCTTGTGATGTAAATATTTTTTACCAGCTTGTGTTTGTTACTTCGAATGCTACAATAGGCCATCATGGACGGTATTGATTATTGAGTTTTACTATTAGGAGCAATAAATTAATAAAAATTACGTATGATAATGTGGCAGATCCTGTTTGTGAAAATGGAATTGGTGAGATGCATTTTCGTTTTTGACTGTATATATCTCTCCAAATTTTTAATAATTAGCTAAACTTTTGTTTAAATTTTGGAGATTATATTAGGATGTCTAGTACCTCTTGATTATGTTAGTTCAAGGACTTGATTGCTAAGACCCACAATGTCAGTGCTGATTGAGAGCTTGTTTATGAGTTTAATATTAGTCGTATCAGTGAAACCTAAATGATGCCTTGATGTTTTTAATATTATAAGAAATACAATGTGAAAGCGTGTTGTGTGAAGAACCTATCTTTGATGATTTGAATTTATTGAAGCTATAGCTTTATAAAGGATGGCGTTGCCAATACATCCTTTTCTAATGATGAAGCGTATTTATGGACCATCTTAGTTATGTGCTTAACTCCATCTCTTCTAAACCTAGTATGGGAATTGCAAGTGTATTTTTTAGGTTTATTCATTTGTATTGACATGTGATGTAAGCTAATGATCGATGGTGGTAATGTAGGAATGCCATTTCTTTCGAACACTTACAGGTATCTTGAAATTCAAAGCACATTTGATGTTTTTTCGTGTTCATTAGGTGAACCGTACTGCTCGTTTAGATATTTCTCGTTTAGATATTTCTTGATGCTTGGTTCACACAATAGTTAGAAAGAAAGTGGGAATGTGTATGGAAAAGGTATATAATAAGATTACGTGTGGAGAATTTCAGTTACTTTTTCATTGATCCAATTTTAGGCTATAATATCTACTTAGAAGGTAAATACGTAAATTACTATGCAACAAAATAATAAGGACACAAAACATTTTCTTAACTTGCGGAGCTATTAATTTATTTAGCAATTGCCGAGCTAGTCTCTCCAACCAAATGATGGAGATTGATCTGGTGTAAGCTGGTTTGAGCTTAGGTTGCCTCAAAGAGGTTGTTTTGGCTTTAAAATCTAGCTTAAACTTTTGTTCTTGGGTCCCCATGTGGTAATCGTCAACTGTCATATGAGTTAGGTCATGCTCAGAAAATTTTTGTTTGCCTTCTTTGTAGTGTGCTGCATAGTTTTACTCGATGGCTTTTATCATCTCTCGATCCTATAAATATCCTGTGTAGTGCATTGAGTTGTTTGTTGCCAAATTTTTGGCGATTAGTTCTTAGAAAATTTCTGTTCCAAATCAAAGGATTAGATTGCCCATAATAGCAATGTCTCTTTTACCTTTTCATCCAAAGAGTTTCATATTCTTGATATTGATGATTCAGTACATCAACATTCAGATCAGGAATCCTAGCTAGAAGGCATTATCTCTGATTGGAATGAAAATTTTGAATTGATCATATTTGATCGATTTTCTCTCTTTATTTTCTCTTGAGTCAATCGTTGCGTATATGCATTCATGCCAAGTTGCCAACTTCTAAGGAATTCTCTATATTGTATACGTTGTTGACTTATATTTTGTGCCATTGTTGGAACTTTTTTAACTGTTCTTTCACTTGATCATGGATCTTCTTGATTCCTTCAACGAACATTTGAGCTTAGCCAAAATTTTTTGTAGGTTGGCTTCATTTTAAATCTTAGTGTTGAATCAAGTAGGCTTTATGGAGGTACTGCAAACATGCTTTGAATGGCGTGGTGAAAATAGAGTCATGCATTGTTTTGTTAAAATAAAATGGATACAAGGTAAACTCTTACCCTACATTTTTTGCTATTTTGAATTAGTTCCTCTAAAAAGATGTATTATAGTATTGTTGATTACCTCGATTAGGCTATAAACTCATGGATGGAAAGGAGTGCTCCATATTAAAGAGGTAGCTATCATAATTCATAATTTTTTCTAAAACTCGAATCCTGATAGGATATACCAGAGCTTTGCAAACTAAATTGCATTATTATATATAGAAAAGATAATCTTGCAACTTCATTGATGATGTTGATTTTATATGGTATTTAGATGCTCATTGTAGAGATTATGTCCACAACACGTAAAAAACCCTCGAAGGAAGTCCTTTGCGATGCTCTTTAATGGTCTCGTCAACACCTCTAATTCCTAGCTTGGTTGGGGTTGAGATCACTTTGCAACACCTTAGAAGCAAAAAAGGAGTAATTATGTGTTCCACCACAACTCGGATAGATTGTGACCTAAAGGAAAGAATTCTATAAAGATACTAGGTCGAGATCGATTATGTGAAGATAAGCCATAAGCACGATGTCAAGTTTTATATTTATGAACATAAAATTAAAACTTAAAACATAGAACCACACATAAATGTGGCTTGTAAACAAAAAGTGCACTTGTTAAAAATATGTTTCGAGCTTAAAAGCTACAAAATGTGCACAACCCAAACAGTGTGTGTGAGAACAAATTTACCAAGCACATCCATTTATAATGTCTACATTATTCTTAGACTCGCTCACCAATACTCTCTCAAGCTCCCCTGTTAAAATTTGCTCATCAGTAGCCGTCCCTTAGACTTCAAATTTGTGTCTTAAGCAAATTTTGTATTACAATGTATATCAAAATCAAGGGATAAGAGCTAGTCTGTATTGGCTTAATCCTAATTTAGTAACTTAATTCTAAGCATATGGAAATCACTCTGGGATATTTCTGGTCATACTATGTACTTCTTAGACGTGCTCGGCAATTATTGGTTTTTTATCCCGTTGGTTTTCAAGCTAAAGAAAACTCTCATAGTTGAGCCTTCAAAGTTGCTGTCACTAATCTTTCTACATGATCAGCCTATTCTTTTCAAGTTGGGTGGGCTTCGATTGCATTTGATTAACCATGCCTCTTTGTTTCCCATCACCAGGGCTGTGAGAAATCCATTCAATTGGACAAAAAATACAACAACGTTGAACAACCTTTAAACCTTTTGTATTCTAGAAGAGGCCATTGTTGCTTCGGCTTTACTTCAGAAAATATAGATTGTGTCCTCTTAAGAAATTAGATAAAATAGTTTAATAACCCAAACACAATTATTTTCAATTTTGAACTTTATATATATTTTCCATTATTTTATGTGAAAGCTTACAATTATAGAGTTTATTTGCTCCAACAATGTAATTTGAATTTTTATATATCTAAAATATATAAATAATTACAATATTAAAAAAATTTTACCCACCATTTCAAGTAAACATTGTTTGCATAAAATTATTTCACCCCCCATTTACAATGCGAAATATTAAATTTTTTTCTGTGGATCCGACTTTAAAAATGACCAAATATGTTCTAATTCATATAAGCTTAATTCTGTGACAAAATTGCTCGTCAACCATTAAGATCTAAAGGGTATAAAGCCAAATTAAGATCTATTTTATATTAATTAAACCAAATTATGCGTTTAATAGAGAGAAGATTAATTGTGCAATTAGGAAGATATAAGATTTGAAACTGAAATTAAATTAATCCTACAAGTTTCTTAGAGCACATGGAGTGTTTTTAGATCTAATGTACGCCTAATTTGTTGTTTTTCCTTATAAAGGCTTAAACCACAAAAAATCACTAATTTAAGTTTAGGCCATTAGGATTCTTATATTTACTTAAGATTCATATATATATATATATATATATAGTTCAAATGGAAATTAAATAATTATATACATAGTATACTTTAAATGGTATAGGTATATAGTATTAAAGCTAAACCTTTATTTTAACAACTATCTCATCCTTTTCATGAGTAACCAAAACCTTAGTTTCTACAAATAAAGCGTTATCATCCCAACAAACTTAAAGATTCTTTGTTTAAATAAATTATTAATATAATTTTTATATATTTGTGGGTTTTATGCATGTATTATCGAGCATATTTAACTTTTCTTAGTTATCGAGTAATTTGGCTTCTTTTTGTCAAAATAGATTGGTTAAAGAATCAAGTATGTATTGTCACTTGCTTCTATATTCAAACAATACTTTATTTATGTATTTGATAAAAAAATTATGTATTTTGGTGAATAGGTCTTGTTGAGGTTATTCAATTTCGCACTTTTGTATGTTCCACTTTTGTTACCTTGAGGATAGATCGATTAAACACCATGCATGTGATATTGAATGCCTAATTTTATATGTTTAATAATGTATATATGCAATAATGTCCCAACCCATCTCTACGTGCAATAGAATAATCTTAGGGACGGTATGGGTCATTATTGAATATATAAGCCACTCTCCAGGTTAGACAATGATAGTTAATCCGGGACATTAATGAGAGAAGGTATTATAAGAGAACTGAAAACGCTCTACTATCAATCAAGTTACATATTTTATTAATTTGATTAATAATGCAAGCTTACTAAACTGATGACTGCAACACAATATATGTGGTTTAGTATAACATAAAGAACATAGTGCATAAGCTAAAGACATATCATCCATGCATTCATCCATATAGAAACAGTAAGTAAATACATACATCTCAAAAAAAGAGTAGAAAATACATCCATACCAGTTTTATCATTACAACTTAATAAAATGCAGGAATAAACACTCATCTCACTAAAGCAGAAAATAATAAGGAAGTAAACCGCAACAGCTACTCAGCAACTCCGCGCTTATCTCCCTCTATAGTCTCCTGCAGCTCCACCAACATAGGTTCCTCAAATCAAACTGATTCTGATATTGTCGGTTTCACAATGTCAATGCCTCAGCAAAAAAAAAAGGATAAAATCTTACTTAGACATGAATCTAAGTACATTTTAGGCTTATTAAATGCACTAATTATGTTACAAAGATATTTAACATAAAGCAGTAAATAAATAGGAAATCTGATTGAAATATAAAATAAAGTACTGAAAGTAATTGTAAATATTGTAATGTGAGTAATCTAATTTACAGAAAGCACTGAAAACAAGTGCAACAAATATCAAAACTAAATGTATTAATATACAATATGAAACTTTAATACATATGTCAACACAAATGAATATTTTACAAAATGTAACGGAAATGTGCTCCAACAGCAGCCACAACAAATGTGCCCAATAGCACCCATACAAAGAAAGTTGTGCCTAACACACTAAAGCAAAGAAATGTGCAAAATGCACCAAAACGAATGAGTCCAACGCTCCCATAGATATACTCCTTAGTTTGTGCCCAACGCACCGCTATAATATGTGCTCAACGCATCGATAATAGTCCTTAATTTGTGCCCAACACACTGCTATAACAAAATATGAAATTGTGCTCAACACACTAAATTTAATAAGGATTAAGCACAAAACAACTGATCAATAACATGCTATGCATGATAAGCCATTCTAAAAATATGCATAAACATGTGACAGAAACTCAACAAAACTGGATGTGATGAAATGCAATAACGAATGAGAACTATCTGAAAACACGAAAAAATTGGAAATCATCTAAAGCAGAAAATAATATCCTTTTATCATCTATTTATCCTGAACTTAACTACATGTTTAGATGTTAAGACATAATAAGTTTTAGCCTGATCATAAGAATAACAATTTTGATTAACAACTTAGATCAATATTCTGAATCTATCTTATTAATAGCTTATTCTAATCATTACAAATATGAATTGGATTAATCAATTTATCTCATCAATTCATCTTAATCATTTAATATTCAGCTATACAATATTTATTATACAATATTCAGTTATACAATTTAAACACCTTACGCTTGTATCTGATCAGAATTATTAAAAAATAGCATATTTTAAGTCCTTAATAATCTAACATATAACTACCATAATAAGGTTCTAAGAGTATCTACTAATTCAAAACTTAGGATATAATCCATTATTATATGATTTTAAACCTTTCAAAGGAAAGCAAGGAGCTAAGACTCATAAGGGTACTTAATCTTTCAAGGGTTCTAAATCTAGAATCTGATATCAAACTTAAGGTTTAAAACTAAATTTTCATAATCACCTTACAAGTTAAGGTTAGAGAATGCTAACTAAGGTTCTAAGCTTACAGGAAAGTTATACAAATTAAGTGATAATCATCACTTACTAAGGGTCAAGCTAAGGGAATTATCATTCAACTAAGTTGAATGTTTAACTTTAAGGGAATGAAGAGGTCAAAGCTCCAAGTCACAATATGTGACTTAGCACTTAAAGGTCTTATGGCTAAGTTTAAATATACAAAAAGGTAGTAATTACTCCTTGGAATGCTTTAATTTTACTTAATTTAACATTTGGCCAAAATGATTAAAATACTCCTTATTAGGGGTCTAAAATAGGACTTAAGTATCTAATGTTCCAAATTGATGTCTTTTAATGCCAACAGGTTCCTTGCTGTCTAATGTCAAGATTAATAATAAGAAATTTAAATTTGGCCAAGATTTGAGGCTAATTAGCCATAATTAAGGTTTAAGCCTTTTAATGGGTGATTAGCAAAATTAAATAGGGAACCTAAAATTTATAATAAAATTAAGTCTTATTCAGTCTAAGGGAACCATAGATACTAAGATCATTAAAATCAGAGATCAATTGGCTTAATTATGAGCTAATTAAGAAAATGCCCTAAAATAAGTAATTAAGGGAGAGGTCAAAAACTCATTTTTAGTAATTGATGTTCAAATCAAATAAAATCAGTGGCTATGAGTTCCTCATAACACACTGAATAAAATGACAATAAGTATGCTAAATTTGAATTTCAATTAATTAGTTTAAGCATTAATCATGATTTAGGGTGATTAGCAGGTGATTAGTGAAATTAATTATAGAAAAATAATTTTAACTTCACAATTATGTTCTTCTCAGTTTAGTGAGTTTTTAGAGACTTAAAACTTAAAATTTAGTTAATGATTGAGCTTAATATTTACTAATCAATTTCCTAGGTGATTAAGCATGATTAAGCAAACTAATAACAGAAATATAAATACTTATGTAAATTAGTGTTTTTAATATTTTTCTAATGATAATATGATATTGGATCACTATATTTGGATGTGATTTGAATGTTATGGCATTATAAAAATTCAGTGTTTAATTAATAAAGAAGGTGATTAGTGAGATTAATAACTAAATAAAAAAACTAATGGCATAATATTAATCAATGCAATTTCCTAAGCAATTTGAGATATCAATATGTTTGGATTTGTGTGTTAAGAAGTTATGAGGCTTTGAAGTTTGTAATTAATTGATTAAAAAGGTGATTAGTAAAACTAATCACCAAATAGAGAATCTAATGGCATATTAACATTCCTTGCATTTTCTTAAGTATTTTGAGATATACCATCAATATATTGGAGTTGTGGTTAACAAGATATGAAGCTTTGAAGAAAATGCAATTAAAATAATTAAATTTTAATTTCCTGAATTTTATTGTTCCTAGGAACAGTGCACGCGCACCCATGCTTTGTGAGCAGGCCGGCCTTCCGTCGCACTCCCGCGGGCGTGTCACGCGGGATGGGTCTACCCGCATAGTGATCACGCAGCGAGACCCATATTGTAACGATCTGAGGTCGTTACTTTGCAAACTAGGTCAAATCCCACCTTAAAAATCAGAATCCCGGAGAATTTTGAATTAGGGAAAACAAAAATACCTCTAGATAGAAATAAATTTTTAGATCAAACTGTCATAATTTGAAAGAAATTCGAATAACGGAAACTCTCGCGTAATTTTTTCAAACTTGTTAAATTCAGTAAAAATCAAGAACATTGAAATACATGTCTGAATTCATTAATTTTTTGTGTCGCCATGTTAAGAAAATTATTTAAAAAGCTGGTCCTAAAGTTTTATCAATTTTGGATCGTCAGTTTAACCTAAATTAATTTTTGAAGTTTAAAACTTCAGAAATCATTATACAATAAAATATTTGTTTGAATCGAAAATTTTTGGCGCGAGAGTGTTCATTATATTATAACACACCTCAGTGTCAAGTTTAGTTGTATTTGGGCGCCAAACGATGAAAAAATATGAAAAATTAAACTTTTAAGTAAATTTTCAAAATAATTCCTTAACTTTTTCTTCTATGTTATAAGATGACTATTTTTACATTCAGACACTTTTCATTCTAAAATTTTATACTATTATTACTTTCTGTAAATAATTTCCATCATTTTCATTATATCTTTTACTTTCGTATATTATTTTTGTGGCGGCCCTGCACCGCCGTGGTCCTGTTAACCCTTAAGTTAACATGATTACGGTGGAGGGGTCACCAAATGACAAGGTCCTCATTTAGAATTGGATTAGACACAAGTTCTAATCCAACTTAACTAAAGACTTTGCCATTCAACCAAAAAAAAAACTATCACTAAATGATAATACCAGAAGTCAGAGTGCGGAAGCAATATAAATATAACATCCATCCATACAGTATAAATACAACAATACAGAATAAGTAAAGTGCTGAAAAGAAAAGTTAAATCTGTATTATTACAACATTTAATAAGATAAAAAGGACTGAAAAAACTCTCAATCTCACTGAAAGAAAGAAATCTAAAGCTATAGATCTTCAGGAACTGGCTCCTCCTCCAATGGTAAGCACTCCACTGGATCAGCTGCTTTAATAAACTCAGAACCTACCATTATCGGTTTCATAATGGTAGGGCCCCAGCCAACAAAAGAAAAACTGGTTAGACTATTATCTAAGCACATTTTAGAGTAAACAATTTTATTAAGTTACTTGAATATCACCATAAACCAGTACTGAAGCAAAAAGGTGCAGAAAGTGTACAAAAGAACAATAATAAGTTATAAACTACAGTTTATAACTAAGCAAATAGGAAGTAAGCACATACCTCCTCCGAGCAATTGCAACAAAGATAGGTAAGAAAAAGAAAGACTAAACAAAATTGTAAAGAAAATACAATCTAAACATGCTTATAATCAAACAGATTATGCTAGGTAATATACAAAAATTGAACAGTCTAAAACTGAAGACAACTAACATCTTATATGAGCATATGAAAACAGTAAGTAAAACTAGCATCCTATATAGAAATAAGTGCAGGAAAACTTTAAGTAAAACAGTGCTAAAATGCAGAATATGCAAGGTAAAATAGTAACTGAAAATTGAAAACTACAGTGACTGTCCAAGCCACTCAACTGAAAATATACTCAGCAAATCTTAGCCTGATGGGCTAAGAAAGAAGCTCTGAACTGAGTATCACTGAAAACTCTTAGCCTGATGAGCTAAGACAGAACCAAATGTAAGTGTACTTGAATTAGTATATCCATATCAGAATCCTGACTCTATAGTCAGTAGGGCGAGAGTCTATCCATCCTATCCTATGGATTATGCATGGCCAATAGACTGTCGGACATTAAACCCTCAAAAGGTTGCCGACCTCGAACGAGTTGATCGAAGAGGTATACTAATCAAGCTACACTTTACCAAAATTACTCTCAACTAGTACTCACCATGTCCAATTCTGATTAAAGAGCGCAAAATCTATTTCTCACCATCCTGGGAATTATTTCAACCAGATATGGATAGACTTATCGACAGTAACAAACCAGCGTGCTATGCCGAACTCGAGGATTGGAGAAGCATACTAGTTAAGCCACAACTTTCTGAAAAACTGGAAACATCGATCAATCATGAATGATATGTATGCAATTCAAAATTAACATGAGATATTTATCAAATATCCTATGTCCAATATATGTGTACAAGGTAAGGGACACAAAACAAGGTATGCAAAGCATCAATTCAAGGTGAGCAAGAGACTCTATCTAAAATACAGGTGATATCTATTATTATCTACTTTATTCGTTCTATCTACTCTAAGTTACACAAGTTCAGGATCTTCAGGTCCTACTATCGAGTGTAACTCAGATTCACGTCCTTACAAGTTGGAAAATAATTAGAACTGATCAGGTTCTAATCTTATCAAATCAATGTCGACTAGATAAGGTAAATAATAAGTCAAACATCATATTTTAATGTTTTTAAATAGTCCCAACCTCATCTTGATTGATCAAATCAAGATGAAAGGATTAAGAATTAAATTCCAAATATGAAATTTAATCACTTAATCCAAATGGTGCATCTAAAGGTCTAAGGTTTAGAACCCAAATCTCACCAATTAAGTTAAGGTAAATCCTAATGATAAATCAATTCATTAGGATAGATCTCAACTCTTAGTTCTAAAGTTTAAAGATCAAATAATCATTTAATAAACTAAGAAAATCTATAAACTAGTAAACGCAAGATTTCATATATTTGAGTAACCCAATTTACTCAATAATTGAATTCTAACTTAAGATCTATTCTTAATCTTAGGAATTAAAGCTCTTAATTATTAAGAGTATCTCTCAAGACACACATCCTAACTAATGATATAAGACCTAAGGTAAGGTCTAAGAATGATTAATGAAAGGAGAACACTCACAATTTACTTAGGAATTTTCTTAAGGAGCCATTGTTGGGATTTTGATCAAAAATTTAATTTAAACTTGGATTTGATAAATTTCAGATATAAATCATTATATTTACTGATTAATAAGACTGTAAAGATGATTTTAGGGCTTTAAGATGCGAAACCCTAAATTTGGGCAAAATTACCATTTTGCCCTTACTTAAGGGTTCAAAAGATCAAATTTTGATCTAGGGTTCTAAATCTAAAATTTTCTTTTGGAAAATGATTCTTACTATCTAATATAAGATTAGACAGCAACTAAACTATTTTTGGATGATTAATAAACCATATGAGATCAAATTAGTGAATTTGACTCATAAGGGCAAATTAGTAATTTGACTAAGTGAAAGTTAAATTTTCTTTCAGATTAATATTCCTTACTGCCTAAACTTTCCATAGAACCTAAATTTGCTAAATTCTGATAAGTATTGACCAGGTTATGGTCAATACAAGATCTAGGGTTAAAAGGGGATTAAGGAATTCTTAATTATGGGTCAAAAATCCTAACATTACCAATTAGTGTCCAAATTGAGTAAAATTAGTAGCTATGGTTTACAAATAGTCCACTGATCATAATGACATATGGTAGGCTCAATTTGGATCTAATTTGACTAAGTTATGACCTAATTAAGGTTAGGAGTGATTAGTGAGTGATTAGCAAAATTAAGCACTCAAATACTAATCCAACCTTACAGATAGGTTCTAAATAGTTCTAGGACTCCTTTGAAACTTAAATCACTCAATTTGGATTATTAGATTTGCTAATATTCACTAATCAAGTTTTAGAGTAATTAGGAGTGATTAGCAAATCTAACCGTTGGATCTAAAATATTTTTACATCTTACTATTAATTAGGTTTTTCTGATCTAAATTGATATTTGATTCATCCAATTTGGAGCTCAATTGACCAAGTTATGATCAATTGAAGTTCTAGGTCTAATTAGGGTAATTAGGGTTAAGTCCTAAAAGTAATTAGGCAAATACTAATCCAAACAGCAAAGATAACCTTACTAAAATGATCCTTATGGTTTTTTGATCACTTTAAGACCCATATTGGGTATATTTGGATTAGTGTGTGCAAAGTTATGGCTTAATGAATATTTGTAACATTTTTAGAGTTATTTAAACATCCTAAATGTCAGTATCTTAAATATAGCTCTAAATGAAATTTTGATAATTCCATAATATTCCTTATTTTCTGCTGATCAAAATGAGATATTTATTTGCATAATTTGGACTTATATTTATTATGATATGATTATTTAAAGTTTTGAAAATTAATTATTTAAATTAATTCTGTTTAATTAATCTTATCATTAATTATAACTAATATATATATAAATTTTAATTTAATTAACTTCTACAGAATTCGATCAGCGCTAGACACGTGTCAAGACTTGATTGGCTGGGACAGACAAGTGGGCCCCACTGCTGTCTCAAACAAGACAGATGGCACGGGCGCGGGCCCCACTGCTGTCTCGAACAAAATGGAGGCCACGTGGAGCACCGAGATGATGCCACGTGGATGGGTGGATCCCTCAGCGCAGCAGAGGCGCGGGTTGGGTCCAGCCCGGTTCGGCCCAACCCGAAAGACGACTCTTCGTCTTCCTCCATTCTTCGGCAATACCCGATAGTTAGGGTTTGTCGAACAAAGATCAATGGAGGTTCTTAAGGTCCAATCGAACGCCAATAGATGATCAGACAACAACGACTAGCCTAGGATGATTATTAAACCACGCATGCAGGTATTCGAATGGAAGAAAAATTATGGTTTGAGTGGTACCTGAAATTGCACGATTTGAGGATCTTGAGGACATAAGAGGTACCACTGATCTCCTTCAACTCTTGGCTTGTGAAAAACCGAGCAGTCACTCGGTCTAGAGACTTAAAGGCGTCGAGGATGATTCTAAGGAGCGCCCGACACTTGCTCGGCCTCGGCCATTGCCGCGTGCAAAGAAGGTGACACGTGCATCGCTTGATTCGCAGGGTTGAGCGATCAGCCGTCCGATTGATTCGATCGGACGGTCGAGAAACAGTCGTTCCAGCTAACGGTAACCCTAACGGCGCGCGAAAATTTTTTAAAAGAAAATAGACTGCGTTAATGTGACGCCGTTAAATATTTTAATTTTATAATAATATTTAAATCCTTTTTCACACATTTCTTATTAAAAATTAATTAATCGAACGGATTCCTAAAATTTCCAATAAATCATCCCTAGCTAATTGAGGGGTGAGAAACGCAACGGCGCACTCAGATTTTTGTTTTGACGAGTAATTATTTATTTCAATTTTCAGGTATTTAAATATTATTAAAATATTCGACAAAAATTAACGACTTCCAAATGCCTCCAAAATTTCACCCCTAGCTAATTTGGGGGTTATGAACGTAATAGTGAAGTCAGATTTTCAAATTGAGGTCTAAATAAAAAGTCAATTTTCTAGGGTTTGGGATTTTCCAGAATTTCTGATTTTAACTCAGTTGACTTCTGGTTTGACCTATGTTTCAGAGATGAGTTCTAAATCACTTAATTAGTGATTTAAAACCTTAATTAAGACTTAGATTAGTCTTAATTGAGCCAAGCAACAACTTGAGTTGTTACAATTTTTGTGTTAATAAAAATATTAACCTAATGTAAAAGTGAAAGAAAAACATAATAGAAAAGAAGATGGTAATTACTCCTATGATCATTTGATTAAAAAGGCTAATTTAAAAATATCTAAAATTTAAATGCAGATCCAAAAGTCGAACTCTCAAACTTTGGATCTTAAAGAAAAAAGGTAAACAATATATGACATGTATTACTTTTTATAATTTATTGCTGCTTAGCTTCGCTTATTTATTTTGAGCCAACTTTAATTAAAGCTTGGTTGGTTGTTTGGAACCAACATGATACTATTCGGTTGTTATTACTGGAAAAAAGACATCAGTAATAACATTCATGGCTAGTTACTAGAAAAATGACATCAGTAACAGCATTCGTGGGTTGTTACTGGAATAAACGACATTGGTAACAACATTTGGGAGTTATTACTGAAAAAAGACATCAGTAATAATATTCGTAACTAATTATTAAAAAAATGACATCAGTAACAGCAATCATGAGTTGTTACTGGAAAAAAGACATTGTTAACAACATTTGTGGTGGGTTACTAGAAAAATGATATCGGTAACATGCATCTTTGTGCTAATATTTTTTTTTGCAAGAAATTATTTATTTTGTTTGCGCTGTTACCTTACTTTTCCTGCATTCCTATCCTTATTTTTGCTAATCGCATTTTTGCTTTTATAAAAATATAATATTATTTTGTTTACTGTGGTACTTTGAGTAATTAGAGTATTCTCTAATTACTGGGAATTCTAATCCTGATATAGTTTTCTGAATAATATCAGGTCAGGTACTTTTGAAGGAGCTCAAAGAAAAAAAAGCCTTAAGAACTTAAATTATCAAATTGTCGATGGATCTACGACTGCACTACTTTAACTTTTTATCTTTTTATTTTCTCTTTTGTTGAACAATGTTCGTAATGTACGATGAAGATCTTTTTTTATATAATATGAAATTTTAAAATGAATGAGAAATATCATTGGCTTTTGTATGTGTATATTTTTTCTCAAATTGCTCAATATGATCCTGCGGTATGTGATCACCTGAATGTCGGGACATCGCACGTATGGATAGACCTAGGGCATCCAAATTCTCCAAACTTCGGCGTCCTCAGGAGGCGAACTATACACCGATGGGTACCTAAATCATCGTGATGGGACCTTTCTAACCCTGCAAATATTAATACCATAAATTTGAAAATCAAGGATTTTATTGTATATTACTGTAGCATTGAACATGATTTCACAATCAAATTGAGCTCGTTTGAGCTCGATTGATTGCTAGATGGGTTCGCTTCAGTGAGCAATAATCAAATGAAATTGAAATGTATCAATTGTATGATGAAATTGAAATGTAGCAATTAGATGATACCTTGGTTTGACTGAGGTGAAGCTTCGGAGCCTCGAGATGGATCCACTGAGAGAATTTTGCTTTGAAATGGTGTTCTAATGGAGCCACTAAGGTTTGGCTCACAATTGAGGTTAAATCGGGCTTGGGAAGAGCTTCAAAGTGGTGGTGGAAGCCTCATGCACACAACATGTGCTTCCAGGTGCATGCCCACACGACATGCGCAACGTGCGCGTGTCCTGCGAGGGAGACGACGCACGGGTTGTCTGATCGGAACGACCCGATCAAACATGCTGAAGGCGTCGTTTAAATTGACAGGTTCGGCCCGTTAAGTGGGATGGCAAGCCCCACTTAAATTAATTTATTATATTTATTTAATTTTAATAAATTTTAATAATTAAAATTAGACTATTAAATGAGCTCTAAAAAATCTCAAAAATTCAATTCTAGCTAATTTTGGGGTAAGAAACTAAAATATGATGTTGGATTTTTCATTTGTGATTTATTTAATTTTTATAATTTTTAAAGTATTTTAAATACATTAAAATATTCAGGAAAATTTAATGAGCTCCAAAAATTCCCAAAATTTCATCCTAGCTAATTTGGGAGTGGAGAATTCAATGGTGAACTCCGATTTTGGTTTGGAGGTAAGAATAATTATTTTATTTTTATTAATTAAATAATTAGCAAGAAATATCGGATGATCCGATTGATTTCCAAATCTGACCAAAATTTTGGAGCTCGCTCTTAATGATGATTTAAGACTAATGACAATGGTTTGAGATTGATTAGATTAGGTTTAGCTTAAGTAACAATCTCGAGTTATTACATACACGGTATCATGTTATTTACTTTTTGCTTCAATTCTTTTCTTTCTATGTGCAGTATTTTATAATATGCACTTGCTTGTTAAATTTATTATAAATATATGTGATATCCTAAAATAAAATAGATTAGAAGCCTAAAATATACTTAGATTATATGTCGAATCATACTTCTACTTTTTTTATTATGCCATGTTCAGAAATAACCAACTACTTAGCTGTGGCACCCCACCCCGTCGTGTTCCTGTTAACATTTAAGTTAACATAATTACGGTGAGATGGTCACTAAATAACAGATTTCCTCATTTATAGTCAGATTAGGTATTCATCATAATCCCTTATAACTAAAGAATTTTCCACTAACTGAGATCTTTCACTAAATGAGCATACATGAATATCTGAGTGCAGAAGTACAAAATAAACAACATCCATTTAATAATAATTCAAAAAATAGGAAAATAACTAACTCATAATAAATGTGCAGTAAGAAAAAATATAATCAAAACCTGTATTATTACAATAATTATTAAGTTTAACTGATAAGAGAATAAAAACTTAGCCTCACAAGCAAATAATAAATAAAACAAATGATTTTTAGCAATAAAATGCTACTCCTCATGAATTAGCTTCTCTCCTTGCTCAGCTGCCTCAAACATCTCAGAGTCTATCATTGTCGGTTTCACAATGGCAAGGCTCCAGCCAAAAAAAAATTGTTAGACAATTTACCTAAGTACATTTTATGCTTAATTATCAGTTTCATAATCTTTTAAGACATCACCATTTACTTTAATACCTAAAGCAAGCAAATATGTGCAATAAGCTATAAAGGAACAAGAAAAACTATAAATGATATATTTATAACTTTAAACAAAGAGGTAAGAGAATATACCCAAAAGTTGTAACAAGGTTATGTAATACATATTAAAAATAACTATAAATACTAAAAAGAAGACTCATCCTAACATGCTTATGATCGTATGAAATTATGCATATTAACAGAAAGTAAACTGAACTATGATACCTATAAGTAGCGAAGTAAAACTAGCATCATATCTTATATATAAACAAGTAAGTATTGTACAAAATCTAAGCTGCAGTAAAGGTAAATAAAAAAAAGCAGTAAAATAAAGTAATATGTAATGTTGTCATATCAGAAGAATTGGCTAACTAGCCATTGAACTGTAATTGAACTATATCATGCATATCACATAGCTTCTCAAAGCTAAGGCAGAAAACTATATCATATCATATCACTTAGCTTCTCAAAGCTAAGGCAGAAAATTATACTGAACTGAAGAGGCAGAAATACATATACAGTAAATTTTAGTTATTTTATTTTATTTCTCTAGACACATCCAGAAGTAGCTGAGGAGTCAAGCATATCTACAAGACTGAGGTGGGTTCCCAAACTTTGACACAACTCTCCCCAATGAGTACGTGTCAGGTAATCCTTATTTCTCCTTACTGCCTGTCCAATGGCAGTAATGTGTATACGCAAAAGCCATCCATAAATGAACCCAATGTAAGTGATATCCTAATTTTCTATATTTTTATTTTATACATCAAATTATCTTGTATGATATGCTCAAGGTAAAAAGGCTCAGAACACAAGAAATACAAAGCACAAAGTTCAATAGTAAGCCAAAAACTCTACTAAATATAGGTGATATATGTTATTGTCTACTTTATCCATTCTAACTATTCTAAGTTTATACAAGCTCAGTATCTCTAGTATCCTACTACCTAGTATAAACTTAGATTCACGGTCTTGTAAGATTAAAAGCAATTATAACTAATCAGGCTCTAATAGAATTCAATTAATGATACTTACATAAGTTAGATAATTAATGATTTTAATTAACCCAAGATAATCTTAATTAAGATAAACCAAGATTGAGGGATTAAGAATTAAACTCCAAATATTGGGGTTTAAACACTCAATTCAAAGGTGATACGGCTAAGTTTTAAATCTCAATTCTCACATTCTACATGTTATGTCTATCTTATTAAGCAAAGTCAAGCTTAATAAGATGAATCTTCTAAATATATATTAAATTTAAATACAAAATAATCATAATAAAGGATAAAATCTAGAAACTAATAAAATTAAATTTTCATCCATTGGGTAACCCATTTACCCATTGAATAAATTCTAACCTAATTTCTATTATTAATTCCTAAGAAAAATGATCCTAAAATTTAAAGAAAGTCCTAAGGAAAGGATTTAGAATAAAAGTGAAGATTTAAGTATTGATGGTATTTTCTCTTAATTATATATATATTTCTGATGAAATTAACTTATGGAAGGCATAAGGTGAGTTAAGTTTACCTTATGAAGCTTATTTTAAGACTTAAAAAATTTTAAGTGGAAAATTAGGGTTTACTTTATAAAACTAAATTAATGAGTCTAAAAGTCCTAAAATTGATTCCAAATCAGTTATCTTACGGATTTTAGTGATTTAATTAGGTTACTAAGGTTGAAGGATACTTAAACCTAAATTTGGGCAAAAAGAGTCATTTGCCCCTACAAAGATCCAAAAATATAACTTATTAATTTAGAGTTCCAAATTGAAATTTATTAATGCCAAATGATTACTTACTATCTAATATAAAGATAGATAGTAAGTGCACCCAAATTGGCCAAGGATTAAGTCTTATGAGCTCAAAATAGGGTTTTAGCTTATTATGGGCAACTTAGAAGTTTTTCTTAGTGAAATATTGAATTTATATTAAACTTGTGCTATTTAATGTCTAAGGATTCCATTGAGTCCAAAATCACAAATTTTGAGATTATTTGACCAAGCTATGACCAAAATAAGATTGAGGTCTAATTATGTAATTTATGGATTTTATAAAAGGTCCAAAATCTAGCTTTTTCAAATGATGTTTAAACTCTGCAAACTCAGTGGCTATAGCTTCCCTATAGCACGCTGAGTGCAATGACTGTGAGTAGACCTAATTTGGAATCCATTTAATTAGTTTGTGCACATATCAAGTTTTAGGGTGATTAAGGTTAATTAAGAAAACTAATCACCAAATTCTAATTATTATTGCAATTTATTGATTTACACACTTTTTTTGATGAAAATGATATATTGGATGACCTAATTTGGAGCTAATAAACTAAGTTATGGTCAATTAAAAATTTAGTATTTAATAGTGTAAGTAGGGAAACGCCTTAAAAGTCATTAGTCAAATTATAATCCAAACAGAAAAACTAATATTATCAAAATATTTCTCATAATTTTTTGAGTAAAATAATGTATACATTTGCTATGATTGGATTATTGGATTGCAAATTATTAATATTTAAAGTTCTGTAATTAATGGATTTATTTAAACTAAATATATTATTCTAATAATATGAATTATTAAATCCTCAATTAAATTAGCGGCGGGATGGGTTCAAAAGGCGTGGGCCGAGAGGAATATCCATACGCCAGCGGCCCAACAAGCCTGGCAAACCGGGCAGACGGGCTTCACGGGCTGACAATTGGTGCAGCTCATGGGCCTGGATCTACAGAGAACAGGAATGGAGGACGGGCCAAAGGAGAGTCGTCCCACTAGTCGTGCGAATCATCGAGATGGGACGCACGATTGCGGCCTGGCCCAGCAATGCCCCACCTCTACCAATCTAACAAAAAAAACAAAACAACAAATGGGCCTCGAGCCCATTCGCCGAAAGTAGACAAGCCCGACATGAGGATGGATTGGACTAGGACTTAATCTCTACCGAGGGGATGGAAGGAGATTTAGGGTTTCAAAGATGAAGGACTGATCGATGGGGATCAAACATAGATATATTTTACTAATTTCATAGCAATCATTGCATTACAAATAATAAGTCTAACTAAACTTAAATAAGATAATCATGCGGTAGATCTCTAAGGAGAAGGAGGTACCTGAATTCTGACGACATTGGGTGGAGGATTTGACTTCGATCGAGGGTCCTTCGAAAATCACGACAGCACCCAGCAGCATGCAAGATACGCGTGCGCTGCGTGGGAAAGATGGGAAGGGAGCCATTCGATCGGGCCGATCGAATGATCTGGCCATGTTGTGTGTGGGAAAGATGGGAAGGGAGCCAACGGAAGAAGGAGACGGCACCGTTAGCTTTGATTAAATTAATATAATTTTAACATAGTTTTTAACAATTTTCTTAATTAGAAAATTAATTGATGAAAGGCTTCTAAAAATTTTGGATAGTTCACCCCTAGCTAATTGAGAGGTGAGTAATGCAACGACAAGGTCCGATTTCGAATTCGACGAGTATTTATTTTTCTTATTTTTTGGGGTATTTAAAATATAATAAAATATTTAACCAACGACTTCCAAAACATCACCATAGCTAATTTTGGGGTGATGAGCACAATGGCGAAGTCATATTTTCGATTTGAGATTAATTTAGGTAGGTCATTTTCTAAATTATCGAGATTTCCAGAATTAGATTTTTGATCCAAATGATTTTTGATTCGAACCAAAGCTTTAAGGAATATTCCTAATGACTTATTAAGAGTATTAGAACTAAAATTATGACTTAGTTAAGTCCTGATTGACTAGGATAATAACTTTAGGTTATTACATTAACTTTCTTTACTTCAGTATTTTATTAATGAGGATGAGAGTTATTGAAATTCAAATATAATAAACTATTGTATTATGAATGATTTTACTATCTTTTTGAGACTTGTATTATATATTAATTATTTTCGATATATGAAATTGTGGATGTTATATTATTCATTTTACTCATTTATATGCATTTATTATTTTATTACACCTCCATATGACTCTTGTCAAATATGACCTCTTTTATTGAATTTGCAACTCTAATCCAAGATAAAGAGTGACAATAACACCTAATATTAGTTTAGCTATTACATATATTGTTAAACTATTTTGAGGGGAGTCCCATCATACCATCATCTCAAGGTTTATTAATAACTCAAATTTGTTACCAGTATAATCACAATTAATTAGAGCCTAAAGTTGTTATCAATAGATTACAAACATTTTTAGGACCAAACCTTGAGAATTTAAATGCAAAATAATTGAGAAATATATTTTTAATTATTTTATTGAATTTAAATATCCAAAAAATTACGTATAATATTTTGACCTCAAATCTCAATTATGAGAGCATATTTGAATTTCTCATATTAAAACATACTAAGAGTGTAAGTTTCATAATTTTTTAACTTGTATTGGTTGAAATATCCATAAAATACAATTTATATTGTAATTTAAAAAATATATAACATTTTAATTAAAAACAAAATTTTTTAATTAATATAATGATATTATTTGAAATGGCGGAGATCTGTTGTGCGGATCTGTGATGACCCATGTTAGGTTAGTAACAACCAATCTAACACATATGCATCTCTCCGTAGAATTATATTGGCGGTTAAGAAAAAATAACAATTAAACAACATCCAGAGCCATACAAATATAAAAATATCATTCATTCAATTTAAAAATAATATCTTTCAGAATATTTCATAAATTGCATCATACAAAAATAAATATTTATCTCTTGAAAAAAGAGAGTAAAAGCTAGAGTTATAATCTGCATCATGATTCCTTTTAACGCCTTTAAATTATCTCAGCCTTCTTCAACTGTTTCTGATCTCGCATTATAAAAATGATTCATTAGTGCTTATTCTAAGTACAAGGAATATTAAATAATATATTTTTTAGAAAAAATGAAAAGCAATAATGATATGATAATAATTGCAGAAAAATATGATTTAATGTAAATAAAAGATAATAATAATTCATGCAAACTGCATTTTTTTATCCTGGTTATGTCACATGCCAAATTTTAAGCAATGATCGCATAAGAATTCATATTTATGTTTATGACTTGATAACTTGAAGCAATGTTAATAGTTCTGATGAACAAAGCCAGAATTTTGAGGCTGGGTTCAATAAAAGTATATCATTCGCCTGGGCTACCTCAAAGACTACAGGTGGCACCCTTATAGCTCCTTAGGACCAGCCACATCCCTAATCTATTCAACCACCATTTCGAAATCCCTTGCATCATTCACAAGATACATAAACATCATTTTTCTCTTTTACATCATTAGTAGTATAAGTAATGCATTTAATTACAACACAAAACAAGCTCAAAGCAATATTTAAGCAGCAATAAAACAAAATAAGAATGTAAAAAATAATATCCAGTGTACATTTGTACTCAACTGCTGAGAAAATACTCAAAACTTGACACATTTGCAAGAATTAAAATTAAAATTTTATTAAACTTGAAAATGAAGCTTTTAGTGTCTCATTGAATACTATTACTTAGCATACTACCTAACTTAGCCTTCAATTCTCATATCCATCCCAAACCTCTTGATATTGTAACAACTCAGGTTGTTATCGTAGTTAATTAGGATTACTCCTAAGTCTATGTATAATTATAAGTCCTAATTAGGTCAATTAGAGTCAACCTCTGAGACCTAGTCCAAATCAGGAGTCAAATGGATCGAATCCTGATTTCTGGAAATTCGGAAACCCTAAAATTTGGCTTATCTAAATTGACCTCGGATCAAAAAACAGACACCGCCATTGCGTTCATTGACCCCAAATTAGCTTGGGGTGAAGTTTTCGTGTCAATCGGAAGTCGTCGAAATTTCAACGAATATTTTAATAATAAAAATGTCCCGGAAATCGAGGAATCAAAATACTCGTCGGAACAAAAATCCAACCTCGCCATTGCGTTCATCACCCCTCAATTAGCTAGGAAAAATATGTTCAAAATTTTTAAAAAAAAAATAATATTATTATTATTATTTTAATACTTAACGGCGTGCTGTTAAGTATTTAAAGTTACCGTTAACTGTAGTCATCATAGCCGTTCCGGATCCAATGGCTACGGAGCCGTCGACGACGAGGGCTCCGTCCGAACGCCACGCGGCGCGCCCCGCCGCCTTTCCCGCCCAATCAGCTCCCTCCCCGGCCTAGGCGAGGTAGCCGACGGGCCTATAAGGCCTCGGCCGACCTCTGGACTCCGAGTTTTTGCGAACCGGAACCCCGATCAGCCCGATCCGAGCCGAGCCCCGTCCGCCGTCCAAACCAGGTACTCCGATCTCCCTCATTTTTCATTCAATAATTGTAAATTAAGATTCGAAATGTTATTCCACGATCCTGATTGACGATCCATCGGATCCGATCTAGGCTAGCCCAACCAGATCATCGGCAATTAGGCTATGGTCCACGGTAGAAACCGTTAGCCGTAACCCGAGAAATTAGGGTTCCGATTTGCCGCCGATCCCGGCCACCTCCGGCGAAGGTCCGCCCGCCGACGTGTAGGCCTCGTCGAGGGCTACCGTCGGCCATGCAGGCCGAGGTGGTCCGGCGCCGGGAAGGCCGGCAAAAGTCGTGCCCTAGCCCGGCGCCCTCGGGCGTCTCCGCGAGGGAGACAAAGTCCGGGTCGACCCGAGCTCGACCCGAACGCGTCGGGTCCGCGTAAGCCCGGGTGGGGCCACTATGCCACGTGGCAGCCTCCGGGCCTGCCACGTGTCACGTGGGGCCCACAGGCCGAGCCCGCGACCTTTCGGCTTCGGACGTGGGGCCTACTGCGCCACGTGGCAGCCTCTGGGCACGCCACATGGCATGTGGGGGGGCACTGCCCGAGCCTGCGGCGTGTCAAGTGGCCGCCTTCGGGCCCGCCACATGTCCCGTGGGGCCCACGCGCCGAGCACACGCTGCGCTTCGGCTCCTCCTGTGGGGCCACCGTACCACGTGGCAGTCTCTAGGCCTGCCACGTGTCATGTGGGACCCATTGCCCGGTCACCTGCGGCGCTTCGGCTCCCTGTGGGGCCACAGCGCCACGTGGCAGCCTCTGGCAGTGCCACGTGTCATGTGGGCCCACTGCCCAGTCACCCGAGCCGACTCGGCCCTCCCATGGGGCCTATAGTGCCATGTGGCAGCCTTTGGCAGCGCCACGTGTCATGTGGGCCCACTGCCAGTCACTCGAGCCGACTCAGCCCTCTGTGGGGCCCACAATGCAACGTGGCAGCCTCTGGTAGTGCCACGTGTCTAGTGGGGTCCACTGTCTGTTAATTAAAATTAGTTAATTACTGTTAGTGATTAATTAAATGCAGTTAGTAGTTAATTAAATTATGATTAGTGTTAATTACTTTTGAACAACAAATCTTATAATTAATTAACTAATTTTAGTAATTAATATATTAATTAGGGTTAATTAAATATTAAATTACCTTAACAGTAATTAGAATAAATAATTATTATTAAACAGCAAAATATAATTATTTATTCTTAATTAGGTATTAATGGGTAATTAAGATTAATTAAACAGTAATTAGTACTAATAACTTTGCTACAGTAAAATAATAATAAATATAATTTAATTAATTAATTAATGGATTAATTAATGCTAATTAATAATTAAGCCTAATTAATCACAAATTAATTGAAGATTAATAAATTCAGAAATCATATAAATAAACTTAATGAATGAACAGTAAAATTATTTAATTTGAATAAATAAATATTAAATTAATTCAAATTGTATTTTTGAATAGTAAATCTTAAAAGTTTAATAATTTTTTATAGGATGATCCAAATATAGCCAATATAGGTCTCAAAATACTTAGAAAAATGTAATGAATTAAATACATAATATAAAAGTTAATTTCGATGTACGCATAATGAGGTAGCATTTTATGACCTCTTTAGAGGCTCATAACTTCTTACCTCGTTATCAGAACATAGTCAATATGGGTCTTAAAATGCTCAGGACAAAAAGTTACTGTAGTAGTATTAGTTTTCCCATTTGGACATCAGGAAAAAAAGTTAACCCTAAAATTCTCAGTGAAAAATGACCAAAATACCTCTAGACTTCAAATAGCCATAACTTAGTCAAATCAACTCCAAATTTAAAAATTCAAGATGCTAACTAGCCTAGAATTTCAATATCATCAATAAACTAAAAAAATATTTAGGATTTGAATCTTAAAAGTTTAGGTAAATGACTAAATTACCCCTGGCCTTATTTTGGTCATAACTTGACCATTTCCCGTCCAATTTAAGCGTACTTATTATCTATCTTCAAGTTAGATAGTAAAGAATCAGTTGAAACTAAGAGAATTTAATTCTAACTCATAAGTCAAAAGTTGACTTTTTGACTCTTATAGTTGGGGCAAAATGGTCATTTTGCCCTATGATTGGATTAAGCACCCATAACCTCTAATTAACATTCCAAAACACTAAACCTAATGTTATAATCATCTTAGTGCCATTTAAGTGAGTGAAATCAACTCTTAGATCAGATTTCAGGATTCTCTCTAAGTCTTAACACTATACCTTAAGGACCTTTCCTGAGACTAGGACTAGATCATATGTTAGAGTTCATTCCTTGGGTAAATTGGGTTACACAATAGGTGAAACCTTAGTTTTGTTAACTTTTAAAGTTTTCTTTTTTTTACAACTTGTCCTGATTATTTTGTCTTTTAACCTTAGATTTAAGATAGGAGATTCATCCTATTAAGCTTGATTACTTAATAGGATTTGCCTCAACTAATAGATCACTTATATAACAAAACCTAGAACTTATATCTTATCCTTTTTGGATTATGTGATTAAACCTAAATCTCGTAGTATTTAATCCATAATCTATATGTTTAGAAGATATTGATCGGATTTTAGTTAGAACGTCTAAATTTACAAAACTAGGACGTATGATTTATTGATTTAACTCGTAGTAGTCTATCTGATTGAACTAGATTAGAACCTGATCAGTTCTAATCCTTTTTAACTTATAAGGATGAATTTCTAAGTTACACTTGATAGTAGGAAAATGATGATCTTGAACTTGTGTAACTTGGAATAGTTAGAATGGCTAAGTAGAAAACAAATGATATCACCATGTTTAGTAGAGTCACTTGCTTACCTTGATGATTGTTGCTTACGCATTCCTTGATTTTCGTGCCATATTTTCTTGAGCATATCATATAAGATTTTTGATGCATAAATAAAATGTTAAGAAAATATGGAGACTCCTTAAATTTCTTATAAAAATATTAAAGTGATTAATAAGAAGATAATAATTTGATGTATTTGAGCTGCCTCTCAGTATTGTCTTCTGACTGCCTAGTCAACTTATGTTACTAGGGGAAGGCCTCTATCTTGTTGTGTGTTGTTTGTCTAGTCTCCTTGTTAACACTAGGGGTACACTATTGGTGCCCTAGCCGTACTGGTGCTAGGAACCACCCTAGCCGTACTGGTGCTAGGATCCTTCGATTATGCTGTTGATGCCTTAGCTGTACTGGTGCTAGAATCCGCCCTAGCCATACTGGTGCTAAGAACCTTCAGCCTTTCTGGTGGGCTAAATTAGCTCTTTTCTATATGGCAGATTGTACGCGTATGTTTATATGTAGTTGATGTTTGGTTACCTTTCAGTATTCTTATTCAGCCAGTTATTTCCTTGTACTGCTTTTATATATATTTATGATGTTAAAATCTTACCGCTATTTATATTTACCACTGCTGAGTTATTTTATTTAATTGGCATATTTTCTTTTGATCACCAGCATATTTAGGATGTAGCATTTTTCTTACTGCGCTTGGTTGATTATGTATATTTATATACCTTACCTTGTTTAGCTCGCATGTGAGGCATGTCTTAGCCTCCCTTTTTTCTTAAGTTATAAATGATGATTTATAGCTTTTTCTTTTTTTTTGTATTGCTTGCTGCTCCCTTATACACATTATTGCTTAGAAGTTATTGAATTGTGATATTACTTAACACGTATAAAACTTATCAGCTTAAAATGTACTTAGACAATTGTCTAACCAGGTTTTTCTTTTTTGGCTGGGGCCCTACATTGTGAAATCGATAATGGCAGACCCTCTTCAATTAGATGAGCAGGAGTTAGGAGTGGAGCCATGCCCGAAGGAGGAGCCCGTGGAAGAAGCCGATGTTTAACCTTTATTTCTGAGTGAGGATGAGCGTCTTTTTATTTTTATTCTTTGAAACTTTAAAATGATGTAATAATACAGGTACTGGTGACTGCGTATTTAGATTTTATACTTATGTTCTGAAATACTTCTCTTTATATTTATGTTGTGATGCTTGGATGATGTGTATTGAAAATTGCTTCCGCACTCTGTATATTTACTTAGATAGTGGCTGCATGTTTGATTTTATACTTACTCCTTCCCTTATTAGGTGGATTGTGGATTTCATCCTAATCCAATTATAAGTGAAGGGTTAGCTAGAGTGACACGTCGTCCCTTAAATTAATCCCTATGGATTAAGGGGTGGGCGCCACGGTTAGTATCAGAGCATTCCATAAGGTGTCAAATGAGAATTTGCATTCTTATCTACCTAATGGATGATTCTTCTGCCAATCCAGTCACTATGTCAGAATACATTAGAGTCACATCCAAGGGATCACAACATCACACTCAGAATATAAAGTTGATAATCATAATACACAAGCAGTGGTATCAAACAAAAAATCTAGATATTAATATAATTAGATACGCTAGGATGACGGTTGAAAGGCATCACCGACGATTCAACGAAAGTTGGGAAAGAATTGTTTAATTCTACCGATAACTCGACATGTACATAGAAGGGATATCAGATCCGAAAGTAAGTATGTTGACCCAACTGCTCCAAGAAAGCACATTTGAGGGTATGATCTCCCCGCATTGGCTAGGCGATGGCTAATGACGACAGATGAAATAATGGGGGCGATGGACATTGCGGACAATGTCAAGATTGTCCTAATAACATGTCTCCTGCAGGATAGGGCTGGAGACTGGTGGCGTGTCACCCTTAGAGCCCTCATCTATCGACGCGAATGGTTGCAGCGGGATGTCACATACGAGGATTTTCGTCATGCCTTTACGACCCGATATATCAAATAGAAGCTTTAGTTTTATTTACATGATTTTGTATTCTCGTTATAACCTGATTTTTAAAAGAATTTAAAAGTAATTTCTGCATATCACTAATCTGGATGCCTAGGGTACCGTGCGAACATGACGAGACGCGATCTTTTCGCCCATTTTAAGGACAGATGGGCATATGACGTATTCCTGGCAAGGAGATATGGAAGGGAAGTTCAGGGAGTCTCCCCAGCGGGAGCCAGGGTTCTGGAAAGAATGCTGGAAGGTGCAATATATAAAGGATTATACTTCCCCATCCTGGCTAGATAATGGTTACGCAGAGTGACCCAAGTGTTCGAGGAATTGGAATGCTCCGACGATACACGACTTGACATTCTGGAGATACTCCTCCAGGATTACGCGGAGGAATGGTGGGCCCATGAAGTATGGAGGTTCAAGCGATGACACGCCCGCCGCCACCAAACGCTGACATACGCTTACTTTGTCCAAGCCTTCACGAGGAGATACATAAAATAGATTCCGTGTTTTTCCCCACTGGCTGTCGTTTCCCTTTTTATACTCTGTTTTCAACAATGTATCATCTATTTTCTATTTAATAAAAGAGAAGATAAGCTGTTGTGTTATTTCTTTTTTCTAAAGATGCTGAATCTGTGCTGTTCTTAATTCAGATTCTAGCAAGACAAGATGAACCCCGGCCAAAGCCCTTCGCCTGCCCCATCCAGCACCGCGTCCGATGAGGTTAATGCCTTATTGGAGGCCGTAAAAATGATGGTGGAATCCCACCAGCGACAAGTGGAGGAGGCCGCAAAGGCCCGGGCCAGTCAGGCAGAGCGCATGGAGCGCCTTCTGGTATCACAAATTAACCAGAATAGCTCGATAACAGCAGCCGCCTCAGCACCCCAGAGCTCCAACTAGCAGTATACCCTGTCCGCCGACACATTGTTACATAACTTCCTCCGTTTGAGGCCCCCCACGTTCAATGGGAACTCGTCAGCTGTGGACACTGAAGATTGGTTGCATATGATGGAGAAGAATCTGACCATTATTAAGTTCCCAAAGACAGAGGTGATCCGGTTGGTCACCCACCTGTTATACGGGGAAGCTGAACATTGGTGGCATTAGATCCGCACCACCAAATTCGAGGGCATCAGCTTGGAAGTATGGTGCTCCAACTATGGCAAATCCCCAGCTTAAGGTAAATTAGGTGAAAACCCAACTTGCCTTAAGCCAAGAATCTGTCACCAGAATACTATAAACATTCATCAATATATATACAAATATCAAAGTGGCGGAAGCAATATGTGTATAGTAACATCTACAAGCACAACATAGTAGAGAAAAAGGAAAATAATATAGTAACTCATCAAAATATAGAAATTAAATACATTCAGAATTAATTATTACAAACTGAATTTAAAAGAAAATACAAAAGTCTCTCAATCTCACTGAAAAATAGAAATGCAAATCTATTTAAACTGAACCTGCTCCTCTTCTGCAACACTGCCCACGAACAAGTCTGAATCTAACATTTGTCGGTATCACAAATGCCAGGGCCCCAACCAACACAAAGGGTTACAGTTAGACAATTGTCTAAGTACATTTTATGCTATTTTAATAAATTGATTATTTTAAAGATATCGCATTTAAATTATTTAAACATGCGAGCAATAATAGGTGTGACAAGCTATGAAATAAACATGTAACTATAAACTATCCATTTATAGCCAACAATTAGTATGAAAAGTAACATACAATACCAAATAAATAAAGTGATACTAAATTTAAAAGAAACAACGACTATAATACAAATTCTGAACCTAACATACTTATGATCGTATTAACATATACTGATAAAAGATACAAATACTGAAATAAACATACAATTCTAGTATCCTAAATATGCCAATGTACATAAGTAAGTCATAAGAGTATACATACAACATGCTAATTAATACAAAAGAAAGGAAAAGACCGCTAAAATATGTGGCAAAAGCAGAGCAAACTATGTAACGTAAAGCCACTGAGACATGTGGCGAAAGCAAGCAAGTACCGTAAGCAAGGCCACTGAAGTATGTGGCAAAGTAAAAATGAAAAACAATACTGAACAATCAAACTAAAGTAGCAATAAGCCTAAGACATAGTACTGACATACCAGCTAATAGGCCATACAGGGCCTCTAAGATCAATCAATACCCAGCCTAGACATCCGAATCTGCGAGGCCTGGGTCCATCCTATACAATACTAATATTGAAGAGGCAGTCTAAGCTAGGACATATTCTACTAACTGAAAGCACTGCAAGACCAGATGAATGATATGCTTTACAAACACTAACTTAGGATGTATCATCCATTTCCTAAGTTCTCCTATTATGCTCAAGGAGTAAGGCTCAATATCCAAGGTATGTCAAGCAAATCTAGTCAAGATAAGCAAGAGACTCAATCTAGACTTATGTGATATATACTGTTGTCTATTTATCCAATCTAAATACTCTGAGAAGGTAGAAGTTTAGGATCTCCAATATTCAGCTATCGAGTAGAATCTTAGATTTACGTCCTTAAAGTTAATATTAGAACTTAACAAGTTCTAATCCAAAATCATGTGATGACTATAAGGTTTAAGTAAATTAATTAACGACCTAATTTATTAATATTTTGCTCTCTTACCTAAATCATGATTAAGTAAATCAAGATTTAATGATTTTGGACTTAAACCCCACTTTGGTGTTCAAATCCTAAATCCAAAGTGGTGTCCTGACTAGGATCTAGGGTTCACACTTTAGCCCTAAGTTAAGGATAAAGAATCCTATAAGCTGAATAGATCTAGGAACTAAGAATTTAGTGAAAGGTTATTCTAGTGATCATAAGACAAAATAATCAATTAAGAACTTGAGAATTTGAGATCTATATTCAACCTTTAAGATAATTTCATTATCTTATAGATTGAGTCATCCTATACCCACATGGAAGGTTTCAAAGAATTAAATAATGAATCATTTAAAGAATTTCAATTGGAGGTAGTTCAATTCAAGTAGAAGATCTAAGGTTTAAGATATAAGATCTAAGATCTAAGATTTGATCACTTTAAACTTAAATTAGGTTTTCAACTTAGACTTTCTAAATGTATTTCTTTAGAATTCAAGCTCATAAGTTAACTTAATTGAATTTATTAATTTGAGATTTAACATCTAAAATTATTAGATTTAATTATTAAAGCAAAGTGATTCTTTTTATGATCACTTAAGATTTAAATGTCTTAATTAGAGCAAATTAAAGATTTCTTAAATTAATATTCATTTTAATAACATTATTAGTTTAAGAGTTTAAAGAACATTAAATTCTAACTAAGGATTATTTGCTAAATTTTTCCCAAGATTTAAGGGTTACTTAAGTACATTTTGGTCAAAATGACCAAAATGCCAATCTTAAGGCAAAAATTGGGATTTTAGGGTTTAGTTATCCAAATTAAATCTAATCTATTTTAATGTGTTTCATATGGGTTAATAAAGTGGGAAACACACTTAACTTAGGTTTTGACAACTTAATTAGGCTAATTCGCACTAATCACTTATTTAAGCCAAATATGGTGATTAAGGGTTTTAGGGCATTCTAGGGCAATCCATCCTTATCCAGAGGTTCCACTACGCTTAGGATAGCATTATGAACTACTCTTAGCAAAATCAGAGCCTTAATTAGGGTTTTATTCACTAATCCCTAATTTGGGTGATTAGAAAATGATTAAGAAAATTAAGTGTCCAAAATTAGTTTTAAGGGTTTGAAACTTTTCTCTATGGTTTACTGAGCAATCAGGGCCCTTAATCAATTAATTTGGTTATTAATTGAATTTATTATAATTTAATTAAAAACAAAAAAGGCTTAATAAATTATTTTAAATCCAACTATTGGATCTGTGATTTTATTTTATATTCAGGTTCCTTATATGTTTCTGAATCAAATGGTATATTGGATCGTGCCATTTGGATATGTGTAACTAAAGTTATTCAAATAATTTATTTTACATTTTTATTTAAATTAAAACTATAGGAATCTAATTATGAATTAAATTCCTTAAGGATTTTAATTCCAGAAATTCTAATACTATTATGTCAGCCCAATTTCAAAACGCGCGGGTCACAGGTCGGCCCAACCCGTGACTTCGTCCTCTTCCTTCGGCTGGCACCCGAAGCCCGGTGCCCTAGGGTTAGCTCCCGGCGCACAATTCTCCACGCTTCGGCTACGCCAAGCCCTGATCTCGATGGCTACTCCATCCCTGACTCCGGACGCGTCAATTAAACCAAGAAGCCCCAACTGGGAGGCGTCGGATCGCCGGGGGACTACTCGACTGAGTTGCCTCTGAAGGCGCACCTATGAGGTGTGAATTCCCCTTACAAAGGCCACGGATCACGGTCGTCTCGATCCCTACATGCTCAGGGACCTAAGAGGAAGCGATAGGGCGAGTCGAGAGACTCCGGGATGGTCTGGATCAATGGGGTGCTACTCGGGATATTTTACCGACTAGAGCTGCGACTGGATCGATCGATTCCAATCGAATCGATCGATCTGGTCGAACCCAACCTTCGCTATGGTTCGATAATTATCACCGATAGCTTTTACTACCTGTTAGACGACCAATCGCCTCAAGGGAATGCAGCATTTGGGTGAATTGGCTCGACTGGCAGTGCACACTTATACAGTAGATACGCCGCCTAGCCCACTACCAGGCCTCGCCAGAAGACTCGATCGCCTACTAGAAATCTAAGGAGGGGTCCTGACGCATCATCTAGGATCAGAGAGGAAGCGAGTCGAGCTAAAACTAGCTCGACAGAGAAGTTAGGACATAGGATATACCTTGGGTTGGGTGAGGTGACGGAAGCAATCCAGGTAGCTCCGGTTGCTTTGAGTGGTCGCAGGAGCTCTAGCAAGGGGGTCTGAATGCCATACCTTGCCCTCTATCAGTAGACGTAGCAGGTCCAATCGTCAGGTCACCGCAAGCTCCAAAAACTTCAACCGGGAGGATTAGTGAGCAAAGAAGGTCACTGGGGCGCGCCGAGGGTATTTATAGATGTTAGGAGCTATTGGGGTGGCTTCCTGAGCTCGGGCCAAGGCTCTTTCCATTTTCCCACAATTGGGAGGGTCCAAGCCTCCCGTGCCATCTTACTGGGTTCAGCCACAATTGGAAGGATCCTAACAGCCTAGGGGACAAGGCAGGAGGGAGTGGGGGACAAGGCAACGTGGCATAACAGGCAAAATTTCCTCTATCGGGCCAGGATCTCTCGGGGACAAAGGTCTACAGCGGCTGGGTTGTCTCCACCGTCTGATCCGCGAAGCCATTGGTGATAGACGGTCTGATGCGGCTTCTGATTAACAAAATCGTGGAGAAGATCTCGCGCATTAGATGCTAGATGCTGATCGGGCGGGTAGGATTCGATCAAGGCGTGTGTTATGAGAGTCGTTGGATCGAGAGCGCTAAGATGCGTGTTATTGCATCGGGTGGCTCGTACGCATGCGCCGCTGTCGGGACACCGCAGCGGATCTGCCGCGATCTCGACAGCAAATCCTTCCGATTTATTTTTAATTTAAAAATTTAATTTAAATATAAATAAAACCAATTAAATAATATATAATTATTCTTAAATATTCTAAATCCAATTTAGGACCAAATGAGCTCCAAAAATTTCCAAATATTTACCCTTAGCTAATTAGGGTATGAGGAATTCAAAAATTAAATCAAATTTTGATTTAGAGATCAAATTAATTTAGGTATTTTTCAAGGCTTAAAAATAACCAAAAATATCAATTTTGCCATTTTAGCTCTGATTGATCCAAACTTCTAGGGTTATATTTAAATGACCCATTGAGTTTAATAGAATTAAAATTAGAGCTTGATTTGGCTTAATTAATTCAAATTTAGCTAGGGTGACAACCAGGGTTGTTACATAAGGTCCCGGCATTCCGGACCAACTCAAGCCCTCAGACCAGGGGGCTTCGATCCGTCTCACCTCCTTGAAGGTGTAGGGATCGAGCCCTGGGTCTGGCATAGCTTCTATGGGGAGAATTGTCTCCCCATAGTAGCTCCATTATGGGAGCTCTCGGGTGAGTAGGGTCTGGCCGATCCAGACCACCTCACAGAGGGCTTCGGGTCCCCTTCGACACGTTTGACCACGGGGATTGAGTAGCGACCAATGGTGGGTCATGCCGTAGCCGGGATGTGCCAGAATTGGCCGATTAGGGTTCCTCTAATTGGGTCCCTTCTATTGGGACAGAGGCTCGGGGACGAAGCCCCTGTGCGAGTCGGGCCGACTCGTGACCTACGCGGTGCGACAGAATGCCTAAGGGACTATTAGAGGGTGCAAAAATAATCGAGCACCACCAAGCTCAATCTAGATGTAAAAATTCCCTCATCCTCTACCACAACGCCTAGACTCTTACCAAATGAGTCATGCTCAAGGTTCGAAGGCCTTCCATATGTCAAGATGTAAGAGCAATAGGGAAGCACTTCAACCAAGTGCAAATAGATCACACATGTATGGCAAGTGCTATCAGACGTGGTATAGGTGTTATATATGTGGTAGCACTAATCATTTTTATCAAAATTATCGTGCGGTTTAGACTATTGACTGAATGAATATCAATTGTCAACATCAAGTGCAGAACCCCATTCCCTATAACACTAAGGCCCAGCTCCCTGCTCTTACGCCCCCTCCTGCAAGCAGAAACTTTCACGTTAAGAAGAAAGCATCTTCTCAAGCCCAAAGGCAAGGGAAGGGTAATCGTGCTGATAAGAGAAAAGTTGTCATTCAATTCTCAGCCATACCCAAAGTATTTGCTCTCTCAGCTTCCATTACTAAGGATGAAAGAGACATTGAGACTGGCACATTTTACATTTAATTTTTTTTATTTCATATCTTTAATTTTTAGTACATTTACTTCTTTCACTATTTACTTTTAAATTTCCTAAGCAGTAGTTGAATTTTCTTTTCTTTCATATTATAAGAATATTATTAATTAAGAACCAATTGTGTGAAACTATTTTTGATACGGAGCTAGTCACTTCGTTATATCAGAGAGTTGTGCATCTTCCCTAAGCTTACAACCTTTCAGCCTGGGTAATGCATTGAAAGTGTAGGTGCCATCTGGTGCTGAAATGTCAGCAAATCGATCCTATTTGGTAGACAACCCAATCAGTAATCAACTATTTCCCTCCAAACTTATTATTTTGCCGATTGCCAATTTTGACATAATTTTGGGAATGGATTGGTTAAAAAGGTTTAACGCCATAATAGATTATTATAGAAAGAAAGTTTCCCTTCAAGTAGGGAGGAAACCAGAAGTCTTCGTATGCAAACTTGGCCTAATGACATCATTAATAAATGCACGTGAAGCCAAGCGTCTAATTAGTAAAGGCTGTTATATTATATTAGTAACTTTAATTGGTGAATAGAAAGAAGATAAAAATCCAATGGATATGTAACAACCCAAGATTGTTACCCAGCTTAATTTGAGTATAATCATATCTTAATTATTATTTTGTTAATTTCATCTAGCTCTTAGAACCAAATCCTGAAGGTTTGGAGCAATTCAGAGCTAAATTCAATATTTTAGATTATTTTAATATTTAATTAATTAGAAAATTGAGGTATTTATTTTGATCTCAAAATCAAAATCTGACTTCACCGTTGCGATCGTCACCCCCAAATTAGCTAGGGGTGATGTTTTGACTGCATTTGGAAGTCGTCGGATTTTCGCGAATATTTTAATAAAATTAAATGCACCGAAAAAGGGAATAATTAAATAATCGTCGGAATCGAAATCCGACGTCGCCGTTGAATTCCTCACCCTCAAATTAGCGAGGGGTAAATTTTTGGGATTTTTCGGAGCACGTTTAATTAATCCGAATTTTTAATAAATTAAATATTATGAATAATAATTAATTATTCCTTAATTTACATTTAGTCCCTCTTTTCTCCCTAATTTTGGCTAGCCATTCCCCCACCCCATTTAGAAAATTGAGGTATTTATTTTGACCTCAAATCGAAAGCCGACTTCGCCGTTGCGATCGTCACCCCCAAATTAGCTAGGGGTGATGTTTTGACTGCATTTGGAAGTCGTCGGATTTTCGTGAATATTTTAATATAATTAAATGCACCGAAAAAGGGAATAATTAAATAATCGTCGGAATCGAAATCCGACGTCGTCGTTGAATTCCTCACCCTTAAATTAGTTAAGGGTAAATTTTTGGGATTTTTCGGAGCACGTTTAATTAATCTGAATTTTTAATAAATTAAATATTATGAATAATAATTAATTATTCCTTAATTTACATTTAGTCCCTCTTTTCTCCCTAATTTTGGCTAGCCATTCCCCCGCCCCATTTAGAAAATTGAGGTATTTATTTTGACCTCAAAATCGAAATCCGACTTCGGCGTTGCGATTGTCACCCCCAAATTAGCTAGAGGTGATTTTTTTGATTGCATTTAGAAGTCGTCGGATTTTTGCGAATATTTTAATATAATTAAATGCACCGAAAAAGGGAATAATTAAATAATTGTCGGAATCGAAATCCGACGTCGCCGTTGAATTCCTCACCCTCAAATTAGTTATGGGTAAATTTTTGAGATTTTTCGGAGCACGTTTAATTAATCCAAATTTTTAATAAATTAAATATTATGAATAATAATTAATTATTCCTTAATTTACATTTAGTCCCTCTTTTCTCCCTAATTTTGGCTAGCCATTCCCCCGCCCCATTTAGAAAATTGAGGTATTTATTTTGATCTCAAAATTGAAATCCGACTTCGCCGTTGCGATCGTCACCCCCAAATTAGCTATGAGTAATGTTTTGACCGCATTTAGAAGTCGTCGGATTTTCGCGAATATTTTAATATAATTAAATGCACCGAAAAAGGGAATAATTAAATAATCGTCGGAATCGAAATCCAACGTCGTCGTTGAATTTCTCACCCTCAAATTAGCTAGGGGTAAATTTTTGGGATTTTTCGGAGCACGTTTAATTAATCCGAATTTTTAATAAATTAAATATTATAAATAATAATTAATTATTCCTTAATTTTTATTTAGTCCATCTTTTCTCCCTAATTTTGGCTAGCCATTCTCCCGCCCCATTTAGAAAATTGAGGTATTTATTTTGACCTCAAAATTGAAATCCGACTTTGCCGTTGCGATCGTCACCCCAAATTAGCTAGAGGTGATGTTTTGACTGCATTTGAAAGTCGTCGGATTTACGCGAATATTTTAATATAATTAAATGCACCAAAAAAGGGAATAATTAAATAATCGTCGGAATCGAAATCCAACGTTGCCATTGAATTCCTCACCCTCAAATTAGCTAAGGGTAAATTTTTGGGATTTTTCGGAGCACGTTTAATTAATCCGAATTTTTAATAAATTAAATATTATGAATAATAATTAATTATTCCTTAATTTACATTTAGTCCCTCTTTTCTCCCTAATTTTGGCTAGCCATTCCCCCACCCCATTTAGAAAATTGAGGTATTTATTTTGACCTCAAATCGAAAGCCGACTTCGCCGTTGCGATCGTCACCCCCAAATTAGCTAGGGGTGATGTTTTAACTGCATTTGGAAGTCGTCGGATTTTCATGAATATTTTAATATAGTTAAATGCACTGAAAAATGGAATAATTAAATAATCGTCGGAATCGAAATCCGACGTCGCCGTTGAATTCCTCACCCTCAAATTAGCTAGGGGTAAATTTTTGGGATTTTTCGGAGCACGTTTAAATAATTCGAATTTTTAATAAATTAAATATTATGAATAATAATTAATTATTCCTTAATTTACATTTAGTCCCTCTTTTCTCCCTAATTTTGGCTAGCCATTTCCCCGCCCCATTTAGAAAATTGAGGTATTTATTTTGACCTCAAAATTGAAATCCGACTTCGCCGTTGCGATCGTCACCCCCAAATTAGCTAAGGGTGATGTTTTGACTGCATTTGGAAGTCGTCGGATTTTTGGGAATATTTTAATATTATTAAATGCACCGAAAAAGGGAATAATTAAATAATCGTCGGAATCGAAATCCGACGTCGCCATTGAATTCCTCACCCTCAAATTAGTTATGGGTAAATTTTTGGGATTTTTCGGAGCACATTTAATTAATCCGAATTTTTAATAAATTAAATATTAAGAATAATAATTAATTATTCCTTAATTTACATTTAGTCCCTCTTTTCTCCCTAATTTTGGCTAGCCATTCTCTACCTAGACATGCCTTCGCTAGACAAGTAGGATGACACTTCACATCCTAGCTCCCTAGGGTCATGATGGCCTATCCCCTCAGTGATAATTTATGGGTTCGAAATGTTGCATACATTAACTGGGGTATTTTAGGATGCATCGGCATCATCAATAAGTAGTAATCCTAACTGGATGTATGTATACATTGGACCGTACTACTCATAGCAGTTCAGTGATATTTTGGTTGCATATCAGTAGCATACAGTATTGTGGCATATTCAGATGCACAGTTTCAATAACATACAGCATAATTTTATAGATGATTATTCAGTTCAAATTCAGTACTATTTTAGTTTATTTTTAGTATTTCAGTTTATAGTTCAGCTTTACCTTACTTTACTTCAATTTTGTACAGTTTTATATAATTTTATGCTTTTAGTTATATTTATAGTATTTCTGCAAATTTAATCACATTATGTAAATGTTAAATAATTAATTAAAACTGTTTAGACTAGTTCAATGTGTCAGATTTATTGTCTAACACGGGGTACTTTTGGGATCCGGCAATTTGCTAGATCCTGAGCAGTATATTGAGCCAGATCAGGAGAACACCTAGGAGATTCAGGAGGATCCCGTGGAGCATTAGCGGACTCTTCTTCAGTTTTACTTTTCTGGTTAGTTTATTTTCAATTCAGCACTTAGCTTTATGTCTGTTATTCAGTAAAATGTTTGTAATAATTCTGGATGTATTTTCTTTTCTTTTCTGAGATGAATATTTTCATCAGCTTTTGTGATGAATGTTTTTGGATGTTTGCTTTAAGCTTCTGCACTCTGTTATGTACTACTTATACTTAGTATTGTGATATAATCAGCATACTAAAAATACTGACATCTTATACATATGTTGGATTCCTATTATATTCTAAATCCAATATATGTATTTATCTAATACTTAGGATAATGATACTACTCTTATCTTAAGTATTAGCTCTCAACCCTCATTGAGGTTGAGTCAGCGGCCCTTCAGACGGGCTTAGTTTTCAGCTATTTTGGGGAGACGGATTATTCCTCCCCGAGTGGCGCACCGCTCTGCCACCGAACTGATTATATTATCTTTTGCATACGGCGACGGGGCGGGGCGCTACAGGATACCCCAATAGTAAAAGAGTTCCTAGATGTATTTCCAAATGATTTACTTGGATTACCTCCAATGAGAGAGGTAGAGTTTTCAATAGAGCTAATTCTAGGAACTCAACATAAATTCAAAGCTCCGTATAGGATGGAACTAAAAGAACTTTAGGAACTTTGTGAGTAGTTGCAAGAACTATTAGAAAAAGATTTTATGCACCCTAGCATGTTGCCTTGGGGAGCTCCTGTCCTTTTCGTGAAGAAGAAGAATGGATCCGTGAGAATGTGTATAGATTATCGTGAACTCAATAAGGTGACGGTGAAGAACAAGTATCTTCTTCCTATAATTGATGACTTGTTCGACCAATTAGCTGGAGCAAAAGATTGACTTAAGAATAAAATATTATCAGATATGAGTTGAGGATAAAGATATTTCGAAGACTACATTTATGACCTGCTATGGGCACTATGAGTTTCTTGTCATGTATTTTGGACTTACTAATGCCCCTTCAATTTTTGTGGACCTAATGCAGCGTATTCTAAAGCCTTACCTCGATCAATTTGTAATAGTCTTCATTGATGACATCCTAATTTATTCCAAGTCAGTTGCTGATCACAAGAATCACCTTTGTGCTATCCTAATTCTTCTAAGAGAGTATAAGCTATATGCTAAGTTTTTGAAGTACGAATTTTGGCTCAACTTAATGGTATTTTTAGGTCATGTAATAGATGTTGAAGGTATTAAAGTTGACCAAAAGAAGATCTAAGTGGTACAAGAATGGGTTTAACCTAAATTTGTAACTAAAATCCACAATTTTCTAGGACTTGTTGGATTTATAGAAGATTCATTCTTGGATTTTCACATATAGCATCTTTGTTAATTCAGTTAACTTGAAAAGAAGCTCCATTCATTTAGAACACAACTTGTAAAGAAGCATTTTAGAAGTTGAAACAACTGTTAACTTCTACACCAATCTTAATATTACCTCAAGAAGATAAAGATTTTCAGGTTTATGCTGATGCCTCTAAAAAAGGACTGGGATGTGTCATAATACAATATTGATATGTCATAGCTTATGCTTCAAGACAACTAAAGCCAAATGAGAGAAACTATCTTGCACATGATCTAGAACTTGCAGGTGTAGTTTTTGCTCTTAAAATCTGGAGACACCACCAATATGGAGTTAAGTGTGAGATGTTCACTGATCATCAGAGTCTTAAGTACATCTTCATTCAAAAAGATAATAAAATTAACTTAAAGATCAATATCTATAAGTCAATTTGGAGCTCAATTAACTCCAATCATTAAGTAGATTATTAAAGCTTAGATAATAAAAGGATATCACATAGTTTACAATTAGTGAAATTTATTGAATGCTTGCTTAGTTTTGAGTATTTTTCCTTAAACATTCATTCAAGATTATTGTGTATAAATAAAAATTTTCATAAAATTTTAAGGGGAATGCCTTAAGGCAAAATTGAATAAGAAATATAGCACTTATAATAGGACTTCACATTTTAGAGAGGGTAAATGTGAATGTTCAACCTCCCTACAGTATCTAGTTATGCAGATGTGCTTAACTCCTCATCTCATTCTATTGTGTGCTCCTGCAGAATGAGATTATTTCTAAACATAACTTCAACTAATAATATAATAGTTCTTTTACAATCTTATTGATTGTAAGATCTCTTCATAACTGTTTAATTATGATTACTTTTCATAGTCCTATGCTATGTTTATCTTGAACCAATATTCTAAGATACTTCTTTACTTTATATGCTTTACACTCTCTATTTCTAGTATTGTGTTTTGCTTACTTACAGTTCATTTAGAATGCTGTATATATTGCTTAATTTTGTTTAATGCTTCACTGTATTTCATTTGCTTACTTAGTATAAATTACATAAACATGTATCACTTTCATTTCATTTACTTTAAATGCACATAGTAGTTTCTATCCTTTTATGATGCTATTCCCTTGCCATTTTTGGATGCAAGCTAGGACTTATATATAAGTGAGTATTCTTATTTAGCTTATTTTTACTGTCTTCTTTACAGTTATGTCTACCTCCTTTCATTTATTTGACAACTTTTGTAGCCCCGCTGCTTAGTTTAAATTGTAAATTATGCTAGTGATATCCTATTAATTTAAAATGTAGCCAATCTTAAAATGTGCTTAGGCTATTTAGTCTAACTATTCTTTTTCTATTATTGATTTTGTCTTATTATATTTAAATACTAAAATATGATTGATCAAGAGCTCTTTGATTCAAGTAATGCAGGTCCAAGTACATGAAGAGCTTAAATAAAACTGCTTCCACTTATTAATATTAAATTTACATGCATTTTATTATAAGTGAGAGAGTGACTTACTTTCATTTGCTCTTACATTTCAAATGAACTTGTAATAATTAAGTTTTTAATCTGCTTGAGTTATTTTTACCTATCTATTATTGTATATTTGTGTTGCATTCTTTATTTGTAACTGTTTGGGTTAAATGAGTAGATAATTTTAATTTTTTGTATTGTTTATACTTGCAATGTCGTGTTACTTATCTTCTTAATTGCTTATCATTTTAACTTGACAACTACTCATAAAGAGACTTGGCCACTTAACATTTATATTTAATTAATTTTCTTCAAATTGAGTAGTAGATACTAAGATAACATCCCAATATTGGATTAATCTTCTATCCAATTATTGGGGTTGTTACACTACATCACAAAGCTCCAACAACACAATATTTTAGAATGCTTATTGATGTAAATAGTGCAAATTAAAATAGTTCTTAGTATCCATAAAGTTACATCACAATGTATCCATAAAGTTGCATTGCATGAATTGAATTATAATGTAATAAAGACAAATTCAACCAGTCAAAAATTAAGAAGCCTTAAAACAGTCCAAACTAGCTACCAAAAAATTGTCCCTCGCATATGCATATCAAAAAGTTCACAACTATATAAGAACACAAAAAACTAATCATAACTCTCAAGCTCACACCTCATCCAGCTAATCTTTATCTCTAATGGCTTTGCCATGAATGAATAAATCATCATCATATCCAATGAAAGTTTTTCGTAAATGCGGCCCACTTGTTCTCTTGTGAATCCATGAATACTTGTGAGCTCCGTCATGAGCTCTTCAAACTATGCCTTCTCATAAGTAGAGCCACTTCTAATTGCAACAACAGCCTTATCCATACTGGTAGTAATAACACTAACTGGCTCCAATATTGCATGTGTGAGGTTTCCATCTCTCTTTCTCTTATGATACACAATTATTTTAGAAGTTGAAGACATTCCTTACTTTTTTTCATCATCATTGTTGTATTCATGTTCCAATTATATTCCTGAACCTTATAAAATTATAATAAGGTTTATTAAGTATATTTTATTCTCATCAACATTTAAAGGTTGTGGCTCTAGTGGGAATTTGTTGTTCGAGGATTTTGCCTACATTCCTGTTGCATGCCCCTCTCTAGAAACATTTTCAATATCTATGTAGTTTGGGAACAACAAGTCGAGGTAGAGAGCATATTTTGGGAATGGCTAAAATTAACCATAACATGTTATCAGAAACATAAGAAGTGAAGTTGAAACTATAAAATATTTTTATGAGATGCACTTATATATATGAGATGTAATCTTCATGTCCCATTATTATTATTTTTTTCTCTTCATCCCAAGGGACATCATACTTTTTCTTTAACTATTGGAAATGTAGTCAAACTCTCTTTTGTTGACGAAGTTGATTCTTGCACTGATCTGTGCTAACTTCATATCCAAATTTATCCATAAGCTTATGTGTTGATGCCATGTAAACTAAATCGTTGAAGTCATGTGCACATTTTTGGTTTGCATCCACAAAATCAACCAAGCACTTTAATAGCTCAAGGATCTAGTATGGGTTGTTGCTCCAAAGGAGAATTTTCTTTTTCCTCACTTTATTATTCATTGCAAAGTTGCTTTCAAAATTTTTCATTTCCTTGCTGCATTTATTAATATTTGGGAAAAATTATCTAACAAATATTAACCATTTATGCCAACAAATACATTTCATGAAACTATAAAAAATATATATATATATTTTAAGCAAATCATGAGAAAAAAGACAACTAAAATAAATTAAAGAACATAACATGAGTTACAATTCTCCAAATACATTGCAGTTTAATTATTTTAAAACATATTAAAATCACAACATTAAAAAAGTTGTCTGAGCAAGTTCATTCATCTTCCTTCATTGGTCATATGTTCCCATATGGCATTAGCAACTTGCTCTCTTTTTTAAAGCCATGCATGAGACTCGACTTACAAACTTTCATATTATCGTGTCACATGGTTACTCTGCACCCAATCAACTTCTCTAATTATTAATTCATAATCACCCTCACGCAAAATCCAATTATGTACGATGCAACTATCAATCACCATACTAACTTGAGTGTCATTGGAGAAGTATAATATTGACTTGAGCACCGTAAAATGATTCTTGAGTGAAACAAATGTCCTTTCTACTGTCATCCTCAATGATGAATGACAAATTGAATAACTCTGTATGGTTTGTTGGTTATATACCTTCAAACTTATTAAGGTGATATCTAGTTCTACGATATGGAGAAATAAAACTATCTTTTATTAAGTAGCCACCATCAACTAAGTAGTACCTACCATATGGAATGTGAAGACCATCAACTCTTTCTACTCACTTTTTAGAACTGTGGCATCATGTGCGGAATCCTCCCATCCTGCGGGCAAATGAGAGAAGAATAAATCAAAGTCAACTATGGCAAAAACATTTTGGGTTGGAAAAGTTTCCTTCCATGAAAAGCATCTTCAAATCCTTTAGGAACTCTAGCTTTAATGTGTGTTCCATCAATTGCGCCAATACAATTCTAAATTTAAATGAGAGATGAGTAACATTAAGAAAATAAATGCATATTCAATATGCATGCAGTGTTCCAACTTACCTTAAAGAATGGCATGAATCTAATATTGTTCACAATCTTCTCCGGAGTTGTAGGATGCGACAGAGTTATTAATTCATATCATAGTTTTCTAATAGCATATAGAACATGCTTAAAATAACAGTTGATTGTTTCATCGAACCTTTGAAAAGTTAATATAATAAGTTGATTTTAGATGCTATGTCCCATGGTATGTAAGAACAATGAGACTTGTTCCTTAACGGTGATATGCACGGAATCAGACAACAATTGCCTTGCATGCAACAAATTACATAGTTTGAAGAATGATGCTCTCATCATTCTAATCATAGATACACAATTTACATCATCAGTATTATATAGTCGACTCAGGTAAGAATTTCGTACCAAATTCCTGCTTGGATTAAGAGAACACTTACGTTTATTTGCAAAACTGTTCACAAGTACAGAACATATGCAACCTCTTGAATACATATTATTGTAGTGGCTGCTTATGTTTATCTGATAATGTTCTATCGCCATCTTAAACATGCACACAAATTGTTTCCTATTAAGCCTGACAAAATGATGCAACCATCCTAGTATTAAAATAATTAAATATTGTAAAGATCTAGCCAACGTTTATAAAGGAAGATATGGGCACAATTTAGAAAAGCTTAAATGTCATTAAAAAGAAAAAGAAGATCAAAAATAGGAGACTCTAGTTTTAGTGCTTCTAAATGAAGCAAATAGGAGCCCTTGATCTTTCAGGGTGTCTTTCCTAGTAGTATCCAAATATAGTATATGTTCATTAGACTAAAATCAAGTGGACATATATCCAATTAAAAAATGTGGCCCCATGATCATCATAAACCATCGCAGTCTCAAAATAATACAATATCGTAATGATCTAATCGAAGGTTATAAAGAAAGAAATGAACGTCTTTTAAAAAGATTTAAACGTCAACATATAATATCATTAAACACCCAAAGAAAAATCAAAATTAGGAGACTTTGATTTTAGTGCCTTTGAATGAAACAAAGAGGAGCCCTTAAACTTATAGGGTGTTTTTCCTAGTAGTGTCCAAATCTAGCATTTGTTCATTAGACTAAGATCAAGTGGAAATACATCAAACTAAAAGATGTTGCCATATTATCATCATAAATCATCATAAATTCAAAACAATACAATATTATAAAATCAAATCAACGGTTATAAAGAAAGAAGTAAACACCTTTCAAAAAGTTTAAATGTGAACAACTAATAACAATAATAAAACAAAAATGGGGAAAAGTTAGGAGAAATAAATTGTCTAGCTATTATTACAACATGCTATGAGAAACGCTGAAGCTATCAAGCAATACTGAAATACATTGTGTTGTTGGAAATATATATTTGACGTTTGCTAAATCACGACACTGCAATATATACAATATGTGCTCTTTTATGAGACTGTTTATTAAGAAATATTTAGGTTTGTACCATTTTCATCAATAAGCATTTAAAAATATTTTGTTGTTGAGACTTTGTCACCATAACAAAATCTGTGATGCAATTGGGCTGTAAAACTATGCAAATGTCAACTTCAATTCGCTAAACAATGCTAGTTATAATTTAATTTATAGCATTTTATGCAGCTCTTTGAAATTGTGTTCAATAACAACTTATTATTAGATACATAAATGTAACATATAAAATTAAAAAAAGATATTATGTTGCTTGTCATATGAGGATGATGAAGACATTACATACTCAATGATCATTCATCTTAAAACATCATTCGAAGAGAAAGCCCCGGAACCATAAAAAATCAAATATCGACCTGATCAAATGAGAAAGAAGTGTAACGAATGATCGTAAGAATCACAAATACCACACCACACACACCCTAAAGCTAAAGAGAAATGCTTACAAATCTAATGAGAAATGCTGGAGGGAATTCATAAATACAGACCGAGAAAAAGCGATTAGAACTTTGAGAGGACGACAAATAGTATTCATCGCGTAACATGGGATTATGACTGATTTGGTTGTAACTCGTTTATAACGCTATTATTTATACCACTGTAAAGAGTTTTATAGAAAATAATTTTTGCCTGTCATACTGCAATCCAAATACTGAGTAATTCTACTTAACTGTACAAACTTTACTCTCCATTAATTTTTCTTACCAACCAAACAGCCCAAAGGAAAGTTTATCTTATCCGTTGATCAGCTTTGAGATGTGAACTCAACAGAGGTCGTATTTCATATTTGAAAACAAATTGAGAGGCTCTCATAAATTTTGCCTATATTTCAAGTAGGCTTCGAACTGGATAGCGATTTGGATGCGGCAGAGAGTCAGCGGTCGGAACGGGGAGGCAGCAGCTGCCTGATGGTCAGGAAAACCTAAGTCATAACAAGAAGGAAGCTGCGAGGGAAATTAGAACTAAAGAGCAGCAAATCTGCTGGTCTTCTTAGAATTGAATGCTCTGAATTTTGTGTCTTCTTTTCCTTTTCACGTCAATGGATTCGGCCGATTTGGTCTACTCTCCTACTCATGATGGAGGCTCCAAGTCATCGTTTCGACCTGATTCCCCCGTAACAGGTGAGCTGTCTATTGTTTCTTCTACTTACATGTTCTTTTTAATGTGCTTAGTCTTAGATCTAAGCCGCGGTTGCTTGCAATTATGGAATATTACGTTTTAGCTGTCCATTTGAGAGTTGAGAGATGGTATCGGTGTAAGAGTAACGATGTTGGAATCCCCAGAGCCTAAATAGTAGATAAAAGTCTTCATAGTATAACAGTGGAAGCTTGAACTTGTGAGGGGTTCATAGTATGTATTTTTCGCATGCTCTCATTATGCCTGTTTCAACCAGTCACTTTCGTTATAAATCCAGATTTGTTGGAAGAACGAACTGATCGCTGGGAATTTTCGTGCTTAACTGTTTCTGTATGTTAAATACAACAACATCAAGCCTAGTACCACTATGTAAACCACTATGTAAACCATTGCTTTCATAGTGCATGATCATATACAAACCCCTCCCAAACTTCTAAATAAAAAGATCCATTTTAATGATTTCTTCTCATGTTTTTTTAATTTTTTTTATATGTTAATATGCCAATAAAGTTGTGTACCTCACACTTTGTACAATTCACACTTGAAAAATGTAGTGTGGTAGAATTCAGAGTTAAATTTGCCCAAGAATATTCTTGTTTGGTGTTAATCCAAGTTCATGCAATGGAAATTAGCTATGCTTCTTTGATCAATTCACATTATGTTACTTTGACCTTTTTGTGAGAGTATCCGATTGAGTTTACCAGCGAAGAGGGAAAGAGAGAGGAGAGAGGGAGATATTGACAAAAAGATTTTAGATATGATTTGAGAATATTATTCTTAAATTTAATATCCTCTATTAGATACTTGAAACCTCCCACGTCTTACAAGATGTCTATATATGAAAACCAGCTAACTTATTATCTATATATAAATGTACAAAACTGCTGCACTATTAACCTAGGTGTTCTTATTTAAGCCAAGTTATTATGCTTCCTGTTTTAATAGTTCGATCCAGATCTAGATCTTCAAAAATACTAACTTTAGAGTTCTTCGACGCCGATTTACTTTAGGCTGTTTTAAGGTTTCATGGCCTATCAGGGATCTCATTATTTTTTGGTTTGGCACATGTTTATCTTACACTGCTTGACCATGCAACTTGGCTAATTAAACCCTGATAGGTTGTGCAGTTTACACTGGCTGATATTAAGAGGGCAAACAATACATTTTATGGGACACATGTCTTTTGTCAAGAAATAGCATTGCTATTAAACAAATAGCTTGACATGTAAAAATATTCTTTAAGAGTGGACAATAGACTTAAGTGCAGTGTAATTTAATTAAAGGTTTCATATAACTTAAGTTTAAAGGTACAGAAATAGCGAATTGCACATGATGAGTGATTATTTAATTTCGGCATTCTGAATGTTAAGCACCTTGATATGTAAGTGGAGTACTTCAGCAATACAAAATCTGATTTTTAAATTAATTGAAACATGAATTGAGGTTTCATATATTTGTGGCATGGCTACTTTGAATATTTTCTTGGTAAAACAGTATAATTATTCCTTAACATGTTATTATTATCATTTTTGAATGGTTTTTAGCAGAAATTGACTTCCTTTGCTAGAATGACAGGCCTCATATAGAGACATTATGCTTCCAACTGGTATCATCATTTGATGGGGTGGAGACCTCAGACCACTAGCCTATTAACTACTATGCGAGAATATCTCTCGTTAAAATATTCACATTTGTTTGAATTTTTTTTTTCGTAAAAGGAGATGTTTTGATGATTCTCATCCAACTGTGAATGCAATCTATTTCTGTAGCGTTCATGCAAGTTTAAGAAGGAGCTGTATGTGCAAGCTTTTCTGCATTTGTTTGCTGGCGCTAAATAAATTTGTTTGATTTGATGCCATGCTATGCTCATTAAATAACTATCATTGATATCATTAGATGACAAGGAGAGAACCACACACATTAGGTTTCTTGTGTCAAATACTTCTGCTGGTTCAATTATTGGAAAGGGTGGATCAACAATTAATGAGTTTCAGTCACAGTCTGGGGCTCGCATTCAGTTATCACGAAACCATGAATTCTTTCCTGGAACACCTGATAGGATAATCATGATTTCGGGAGCATTTAGTGAAATATTGAAAGCAATGGAACTGATTCTTGAGAAACTTATGAATGAGGTTTGTGGCTTGTCTACTTTTTTTCTTATGCTTTTGCTCTAACTATGATTGATACTGTTTACTTCTCTGTACAGGATGAAGACAATCATGATGTTGATATTAGGACAAAAGTAAGACTTATTGTTCCAAACAGTTCATGCGGTGCCATTATCGGAAAAGGCGGATCTAACATAAAGTATAACTCTTCACTTAATGAATCTAACATGGTCAATGCACTATATGAATATTACTATAGGACTCTTGCTTATTTGTTTTTTATAGTTTAAATCATTCTGTATTATGCAATTGTGCCAACTTTCAAATATTCGAATAATGCAGTTTGTCTTGGGGTATAGAATTTTTAATGTTGTTCACTGTGAGATGTAGACATTTCACAATATTCATACAAAATTCATATCACAGATTTTTTTTTCGAACAATTATTCTTTGAAAGTATGAAAGGAGTCAACCTTGTAGAATATCCATTGAATGGCTACTTGAAAAATGTATAAAATTTTGAACAGAAAAGGAAATCACATAAAGAAAACCGTGCACCTACTGGAAGTGATTATATTGATTAAAGCTTATTTACATGATCATTCTCTTTATTAAATCTTGAACAAGGAAATAGTTATTAGAAAGATTACACTAACGCAAGGCTTTGTTTGGAGCAACTTTCTGGCTGATGCACTTCTTATAATTTGCTTTCAATCTACTTTATTTAAAATAGTCCCGATGATAGCAGCTTTTAGGAAATAGTTTTTAAAGTGTAGCTTAAATTTTTTCTGCTAGTTAACAAATATAAATCATTGTTTTGTTCCTTACCCTTATATTGCCATTGATGTTCAACAACTCGTCAATTGATTGCTCACCCGTCTTTGCTCGCCTACCTCCACTCGTCACTGTTGACGCCGCACACACCACAAATATGACAGTATGTCATCCAAAAAGCAAAAATGATACTTTTTCTACAGCAGCCTCATAACAACTTTCTCTACAGTAGCTTCACAAAAAAAAATGTAGCAATTTTAAAGCAGTCGCACTTGCTTCAAATAGATTTTTTGTCTCACTTTTGTGTGAGATGGTTTCTCTTGAAAACCTTCTTGGACTTCAACGAATTACCCATCAACTAGAGCTTTTTGCATTGATTTTGTTTTGTGCTTGCTTCAAGGCTGTATTTATTTATAATATAAAACAACAAAAAAGAAAAAAAAAATATTACTTGCTTGAAAGGGATAAGGGAAAAATCCATTTAGAAATATGATATTGCCAACAAATACGTTGTAGCCATTAAATAGTAAAATAGCATAATAGAAGATCATTTTTAGTACATTCTTCAAAAAGCTGGTTTGAGAAATACTAGAATATTGAATATACCATAACACAAGACCTTGCTACTTGAAATGGCTAAGTTGTTACGGAATATATTATTACATTAACAGTTTGAGACACTTGGAATGAAAGATATTATCACATTAACACTTTGAGTCACTTGGAAACTCCAATGATCTGCAAAAAGGTTTAGATTCTGAAAATCAATATAACATTCAGTTTCAACCAAATAATTCTTCAATTTTTAATAACCTAAGCTTCTGTACAAGCTATTATTAGATGGCATTTTACTGACATCTCCATTTGTCATCATTTTAAACATTTTAATTAATTTTACATTTCTCAGTATGAACGTAATTGTTCTTTTAATAATATAAGTTGCAATTTTTTTAATTTGTTTAATTTTTTGTAGGTTTAAAAATAACTATTTAATTGCATATAGTAAATATTTAAATCTTATTTTTACACTTTTTAATAAACCTTCACTTGAAGCTTACATTCAATGTAATGGCACCTCCAGTATACCTTTAAATATATAGTTAAACGTATAAAAGTGTATAAGAAAAATAATACCATAATGCCATTGGAAAAATAATTCTTTTATTTGAATTTCACTTATCCATTGTCAGTTAGAAGTATTGTTAAAAAGTGTCACAAAAAAAAATCAAGGTTTTGAGTTTACCTTGCAATGTGGAGGGTGAGGTTATATTTCTTTGATGAGCTCTAAAACAACATAAAACTCTATTTCGTCTATCTTTGTTGGTGCTCAACAAAATTTGACATACAAGGCGAAAGCTTACTTTAGGGTTCGCAAAAAAAACCTTTCAAGAGAGAGGAGCAAAGAGAAACCATCAAATCCCTTTTTTAATTTATTTGAAAGAGTCCTCTCTAAGCTCAGAATTTGATTGTCTTAAAGAAATTTCTCAGTTACTTTAGGGTTCGCAAAATTTCATTGATCGAGCCATAAATCCTTGACTTGATAGAGGGGGCTGTTTGTACCTTCTAACATTGATGATGAGCTCAGTTTTTGTTAAATGGTTGATGCGCCCTTGTCCCCTTTTTAAGCTTGAATGCTTACACTTGCTTGGATCTATGCAGTGAAGGAATTGTGGAGAAAGAATTTGACTTTATGGTTAAATAAATAAATTGATATGTATATATATGTATATATATATATATATATATATATATATATATATATTTATATAATTCCCTTATGTATTGTTAAAATATATATATTTGAAAAGCATGTCATGATAAGATAATGAATCTGTATCAATAAGAAAATGTGTTTTCCTCTTTTAAAAGTTCTAGAGTATATTGTACCTTTGCTTCATTGCTAATGAATGCACAAAATAGTTTCTAAAGAGCTGTTTGATGTGTTGGATTTATAGTGTAATCTGATTACATTATATTTTAATCATTTTATAGTTGTTTATTTATCTGTTTGAAATGAAATAATTTGCTGAGTAAATCATACACTTATGATTAGCAATTGGTAGGTAAAATCAAAGCAAAAAAATATTATCAATGAACTTGCTAGGTAGAATTTTAATTACAACTTAATAAAAAAACTTAAATATAAGTTTTAAAATATATTTAAGAAGCAATTCAGCCTTAAAAGTATAAATGGGGCTTACATATAAACTTAAATAAAGAGATTTGATTTAAATATTAAAAATATTTAAATATATAATATTACAAATTAAAATATAGTATTATATTATTTATACAAATTTTAAATTACTATTGGCATATAATGAATGTTGTATCATGTAATCAAACCCTTTTAAAAGCTAAAAAAATTATCAAGTGGTTAACTATTTAAATGTGGATAGTTGTGTTTCTAGCTAATAGTAAGGTCCCTTCTAAGCAAAATGTATTAGTGTTTATTAGCATCTTGTTATTATTTTTCAAATATCAAAGACAATGCTTTAATTTGTAGCTCATTTATTTATTTTTTTATTGCAAAAATATGTTCAAATGAAATGCTTATACACTTTAACTCATTTTCACACTTTTGCAATACTATTAAAGTATTTTGTCATTGCTATATATATATATATATATAAATCAAACATTGTTATATCATTATAATGTTTTTTTTTCTTGAAAACATTGATATCACATCTTTGATTTCATTATTTATATTCATTAATGTACTAAAATTGATATAATCTCCATGCCTTGAGACATTGTAGCAAATTTGATTCATATGACATGTTATTGCCACAATGCTTATTACCAAATTACACTTCACATGCTAAATTTGTGTGTGAAGTCATGATGCAAAAAATTAACTATTAAAGACGCAATGTATACAATAGTTAATACATGATAAGCATACCCGCATATGTCAAATGAGATTTACAAAAGGCAGCATTACTGCAACATTGAAAATAATAAGAGAATTGCTAGGGGTGAGGCAATTGTCCTACGTTCCATAGGGATCCCATGAATAAATATTAGGTAGGCAATTGTCCTACGTTCCTTAGGGATCCCATGAATAAATATTAGGTAGGCAATTGTCCTACGTTCCATAGGGATCCCATGAATAAATATTAGGTAAGCAGGTATCTGAAATAATCGTACTAGTTATTTAAGCTTGAAAATAAGAACTATAAAAAGCTAATTTAAGCACTACAGAGGAAATGCTAGAATAGGAGCAAAGCGAAAAGTCATGTTATGATTCTCATATTTTATTGAAATATTTTCAAATTAATTATAAATCTCAAGCAATGTTATGTACAGGGCTAAGTCCCATATATGTTTATGAAAGTAATGACATGTCTTCCAACATATGTTTCTAATGAAATGATGCCAAAAACGTTACCTATACTAATTATAGAATGTGTCATTTTCTATTTAATATTTCCATTGCTATATGCCTATGATTGTTACATCAAGGCAAAATCATAAGGTAATGATTAGAATTATTTCTCAACTGTTGGAAAATGATTTGCATACATAATACTTTGAGCTAATTTATGAATTAGTCCCTTGACTATTGAAAATGCCTCCGAACTCTTAAAATGTGCGAAATAATCCTCCAACTTCTTTAAAATGCTCAAGTTAGTCCAATTTAACTTTTCCATCCATTTTTTGATTAAATGTTAAACTATTGAGTAGCATTTTAATAAATAGTTTATACATACATATATATATACATATATATATATATATAAAAGCTAAAATCTTTGTTGTTAACTCTTCAAGAAGCAGATTTGACAAGGTCAACAGTGAAGTGGCAACAGTCAGAAGATTGAAGGTGGTTGTGCCGATATTTGTGTCTAGGAGGTGGTGGACGAAGAAAGAATTGTGGGGGTAATGTTGGCCTTGAGGAGTCCTTGGCGATGGTTGACTGCCAAACCCCGATCATCGGGTGAAACCGCACTCCACCTAGTGGTAGGAATCATGGACGAGGGACATGTTCAAGGAAGAGTTGAAGAAGTTGTTAGGTTTTCATCTAGCTCCTGCCATTACAATGAACAATAACAAAACAACATGTCGCAAAAGTATTCAATCTCACTAACGCACTCCTTCACACAGCTTTCTAGACATATTCTGGCAATTTGAAGCGTAACAACAACAAATAACAATGCCAAGCCTTAATTCCACTAGGTGGGGTCAGCTACATGAATCATTTATTTGCATTGTGCACAATCAAATAGAATCTCTTCCTAAGTTCCAAATAGAGAAAATCTTTCACAATAATTTCTTCTCATTTCTTTTTGCGTCTTCATCTACCTCTTCAAATATGGAAAAAAATTATACACAATTTTCTAAAAGTGGCATTGCACGGTCTACGCTTAATATGCTCGAACTATCGAAAGCGACATTCTCTAAACTTGTTCACTATTGAATCCACTCCAACCTTTCTACGGATAACCTCATTTCTTATTCTATCCTTATGAGTATACCCACTCATCCACCTAAGCATCCTCATCTATGGAACACTTATTTTATCTGTGTTTTTTATTTGTTTGCCGTATGGCTGCTCCATAAAATATTTCTTTAATTTTTTTTAGTGGAATTTTCGGACCACACAACACTCCAAAAGCTCTTCTCCATTTCATCCAACCAACATGGATCTTATTAATCACATCGCTCTCTATTTTGTCATTTTTTTTAATAATTGAACCTATGTATTTGAACCTCTCTCTCTTCTTGATCACATGGTCCTTAATAATTTTGTTTTCAAGATTGGAGCCTCTAATGCAAGTGAACTTGCACTCCATATATTTAGTTTTAGATCTACTAAAACAAAATACTTTGAACTTTAAAGTAGCCCTCCATAACTCCAATTTTGCTTTTACTCCATTTCTAGTCTTATCAATAAATTGAATATCATTTGCAAATAACATGCATCGAAGAATCTCCTCTTAAATGTGCTCAGTAAGAACTTCATAATTAATGCAAAAATATATGGGCTAAGGGCTAAACCTTGATGTAATCCAATCGAAATAAAAAAATAATTAGACAAGCCACCTTGCGATCAAACACATGTAACAACCCCATTATACATATATCTAATAATAACAATATATGCAATACTAATCCCTTTTTCTCTCCAATCCTCTCCAAAGAGCTCTTGGTACTCTATTACAAGCCTTTTCAAGATCATTAAAAATTAAAAGAAGCTCTTCTTTCGGTCCCAAAATTTGTCCATCAAAATCTCTTAATATATATGGCTTTCATGGTAAATCGACCTGACATAAAACTAATTTTTTTTGAGAAATGCAAGTATCCTTTTGTGTTTTGTGTTCAAATACTATTTCCCAAAGTCCTCTATAATTAGCATAGTTTTGAGCATTGCCTCTATTCTTGCAAATAGGTATAACAACATTCTTTCTCCACTTATTTGACATTTTTTTAGTCTTTTAAATAATATTAAATAACTTGATAAGCTAAGAAATTTTTTCTTTCCCCCATTTTCCTACACAACAAAGGCCAAATCTCTACTATTTTCTGTTAAAAAACAGCCACCTGCATTTAGGCAGACAGATTTGGGTCCATGGGCCTCGTCAGGAGAAGGGGAGAGCGGGAGAATTAAATCTAGAGCAAAAAATTAATTAATTAATTTATTATTAATAATTAAAATAATAGATTAATAGGTGATAAAATAAAATAAAACTGTAATCACTAATTATGAGATCTTATTCTTTTATTCAATGTAATCATAAAATTTGAATAAATTCTTGACTTTTTACCCATCATGAATGATGATTATGTTGTTTTATGAAAAAAAAAAAGTTTTTTAACAAAATTTTTGGATTAATTTTTATTTTCCTCTTCCTTAAATTTATCCGGTGAACATTGGAAACTGCATGCCTTTTCGCTACCCTAGTCACTTGAAGGTTGCCATCCTTGGCAAAATATGCGTTCATTGTGAATTTCCCTTGCTTAGGCTATCACCACCACCCTGTCCTGCCATTGGAAGAACAACAAGCAAAGGATTGTGAAAGAAGAGGAGAGTCTTGGCCACTGGAGAAAGGTACGAGGAAAAAGATGAGAGAAAATAGAGAGCGATGACCATCAGTAACAAGGGACTAGATTTCTTCATCATTTTCTTAAAGACACTCTTCTTTCAGCGATCAAGATTGGAAGCTCGGAAGATAGCAGTTAACTTGGTGAATTTTGGATGAAGAGGATAATTTTTTCTTCGAATTAACAATAATTTCGAATTATTATTAGTTTTATAAATATTCTAATTAAATACTAAAAGTCTTCTCATAAATTTTAACTTCCCATTCAAAAAAGATGGTTAAATTAAATTAGAACTAATTTGGACTTTAAAAAAAAAAAGACTATTTTGGGCATTCTAGTAGGAAGTTGATTAAATTGGGCATTTTTTAATAATCAAGAGACCACCACTTCAAGAATAGCCTTAATATTTACACACCCAAATTAAACACTTTAAATCAGCTTTAGAAGAATTGAATGCACAACAAGTTTGTACAGCACAAATGATTTCATGCCAAATATTTTTAGTTCTTTGATGATGTACGTAATGCAATAAAAATGCTCAATTTTGTACAAATATGATGAACAAAATAAAGATACCAAAGATATACTTTGTGCACATTTATCTTGGATTTAGTGGCTATGTCATTGCATTAAAATTCTTCATTTATGTAATGGTGTTTAAGAAAAGAAAATAAAAAGGATGAATACTATCAATCTTATTGTAATTGTCTTTGCTCCCACACCTCAGAATAACAAACACTTAAATTGTGTCATGGCAAAAGTGGGATTAGAGCTGGAGTGTATGAATTAAAAAGAGCGTATAAATTAAAAGTCACTATGTTGATTGTCATTAAGGTTGAGCTTATATAGATCGAGGGTGTATGATTCATTATTTAAAGGATTTTCAATCATAAAGAAAATACTTATCTCGACATATAGTGTGTGATGTTGTCGATGTTGTGGCTAGTTCAAGTCTAGAAGGCTCATTGGATAGAGTTGTGTGGGAAACACACATGGATCATTCCACTAGTGGTACAGATAATGTAAAGGCACATTTATATATTTCATATCGACAGTTGTATTAATTATTAAAAGCTCACAAGCTGAGTAACAAGTTAGTAAATGTTAAGCTACCACCATCAACAAATATCTTAAGTTATTTTGGGATTTGATGCTAACATATTTCTCAGAGCTCAATGATCATATGAAGCAAAAAATTGGCTGCAAAAAGTTGAGAAGATTTTTTGGCGAAATAAACTCCCTTCTAAACGAAGAGTACATCAGGCAGCATTTATTCTTATTAGAAAAACTGAGAGATTGAGGTAAATCCAATAATAATTCGACTTTCAAGGTCAATCAAAATTTGAGAACAAACAAAAAGAGTTCAAGAAGTTGTTTAGGGGCTGGGCTGGTTACTTTTTTGAGATATTGAGTGTAAAGTAAATATTTTTCCAGGAATTCTAAAAATTGGGTGTATAGTTCGCTGAAAAAAGAAGGGTAAGATTTTTACATTGCAATTTAGTATGTTATTGAAGTATTGATAAATATCAGAAGCTGTGGTGATATCACTTGTGCTAATATAATTGAGATGGATGAAGTCTCTTTTGCCAATTATATCTGGAATCAGCTGAACTATACATATTGTATTATAGTTTCAATTGGACAACAAGATAATCATTCTCCAAGGTGATTGAATTTAATCATGGAGATTCCACCTTAATGTCTTTAGAGAGAGTGCTACAATGCCAGCTGGAATGCAACCTGGGAGCCCTTGTATGCTACTTTAATGCATTTAAAGAAGCCCCAACAAGCATGGATAAAGCCAATTTAGGGCTTTTGTGTGTTCTCGATATAATATATATTTCTTTTGAGTTTTTTCAATTAACTCTGTTATAATGTCTATCTTTTTACTTGGTTTACCTTTGAGGCGCCTTGAGCAGGCTTATATGTGGCATGTATCCTAATGCGTATAAATTTTAATTAGCCACTTATAATATAGAAGCTCTGTCAAAGCTTAAAAAAGGTTTAAAAAATTGGCACATGTGTCAACTAACAATGACACTGTCATGGTTAATAAGCCCATTAGAGGCTGGTGGATGTGTAGATTTCCAAAGTTTAATGACACATGCCCAAAAGATTCTCACATCTCCTGCCTAACTTTGATATACTGGTTAATTCAGTTGGTGGTCATTTTTTGCTCAACTTTTTTTATGCTCTCTTGGCCTATCACTAGATCAAATTTTAGAAGACAAAAAAAGTTAATTAATTGTTTCTCATATGATCTTTTGTTTTATCTTGATGATGTTATGTGTAAAGAACATTGGGGAAACCTATCAAGTTTAATGGTCAGTATCATTAGATTTTAGAATGGAAAAATCATGGAGTTAACTTGTGAGTACCAAGGGTAGGTATCCAGGCTTAAGATAAACACATTTTTTTATGCGCAACCTTCCTTTTGCTTAAATGCTATAGGAAACATAAATTGATTAAGCGATCAAGCTGCATTGTAGCATTAAAGCCACATGCTTCAATTCAAATTAAGAGAAGCAGAATAATATCTCGAGTTTTTTATTTATAATGGTTTTGGTTATATATTTGCAAGAGTGTAAAGCGAAATTCTTAAAGCAAATTCTTAGTGAATGAAAGCAGTTTTGATTATCATTTGTAACTTATGGTGATGAACGTATAGCGTTGCATTCTATTAATATTACAGTGTATAACTTCGTTATTTTTTTTTATGTTTTTGTATTACAGTTTATAGCACACTTGACTTGTCATGGTACTTACCTTGCTGTTTATACTGATACCCTAAGTTTATGCAGGTCGTTTATAGAAGAATCCCAGGCTGACATCAAGATATCACCTCAAGATAATAATTATGCTGGATTCACTGATAGGCTAGTTACTGTGACAGGATCATTGGAAGAACAAATGCGAGCAGTATGTCTGATAATGTCAAAGTTAGCAGAAGATGCTCATTACCCGCAGTCAATGAATTCACCCTTTCCGTACGGAGGTGTGATTGCTATGCTCAAACAACTGGCTAATTTTTAACATTGAATGTCAGGATATGCCATTTGGTCTCTAAAGTTTTCTCATTTAAAATTGAATATATATCTTATTGAATCTTTTTTGAACCTGTGGTTTAATACATGGTATGCTTTTCATTCAGTTATCATTTTTAAATTACCCAGGTTTGATAGTTCATACAAATCTAGTATATACTAGCTTGTTTAAACTTAATGTGTAGTATGTATATCAAATGAAACTTGATTGTTTCATTTTAATTAATCTATATGCATCTGAGATATGGAAGAATGTATGTTGTCATATGTACATCATTCATTTTTTGTTCGTTGAAATTATTGCTTTCTATTTACAGATTCGAGTATACTATTTTATGTTTAAAATTTAGGGATGCTTTTGTACTGTAGTTTTATTTTTCTGATACTTTGGAAGTTCTCATTTGTGCATTGTCGTAACTGTGAACGTAAAAAAATTCAGAAAACAAGATGTGGTTTATTGTAGGTTTACTTTTGTTTTAAAAATGTCTTTTTTCATCATTCAGTTAGGGTTTCTGTTTATATTAATGTTTGGCTTTGAAGCGACCTTGACTTATGTAAGTATTAAATGGATGGTGGCTGTTTATATAGAAGTGAAGGGTTGATTATTTACATTTGGTAAACTTAAATGAATTTTAGTCTTACTCATGGTATTGGGATTCATCATTATTGGTTTCTTTGCCATTGTGATTTGTGATGCCTTTGCCAATGATTGGGCAGTGATTTCTGATCCTTCTGTTGTTTGTTCAACATCTTGTGGAAATAGTATTGTGAGAATCTCTTAACCTATAGTTTATTATTATCCCTTATAACTTCTGTGTCTTTTGCTGATTTTAGTGCTGTATGCTTAACGTTATTTCAAGATGGATTTGTGATTATAAAAATAGTACTAAAACATGCAAGCAATGGCTATTGTTTAATGAAATTTAATCATTTTCTCATACTTATAGTTGCTCGATTGTGGTTTCTGCAATTGTGGCACTTGTTATTTAGAAAATTGTGGGAAGCCATTGGTCCAGGCAAATATGAGTTAGCTCCCAGTAGGCCAATGATGGTGTACCAACAAACCATTATGCCAGTGGTAGTCATCCGTTCCACTTGAAAATTTTGAATGGGCTTGGGTGTTAGTTCTAGTGGTTGAATTTTAGTTCTCATTCTGTGTTCTTATTTTCTCTCTTGGTTTATAACTTGCGTGTTGGAAGCTATCATATGTTAAGGAAATATTGCTTTAATTTTTCAACTTGTATTAGAATCCATCTAAGCCATCCAGTGGTCATCTCGCTGTGTTGTAAATATTTATTGGGCTTAGTTCGTATTTTAAAGCCATGGAAGAATAAGAAGATTTTCAATATTCTTCATTGCCCTCTGTTTCCTTACATGATATCAGAGCCGAGGTCTCTCATAATCTTTTCCCCTAATCTTCTCTTGTTCGATGATGGATGGAGTTGTGCCTCACTAGCTCTCTCGTCGGAGGAGAAATTTGCAACTTCCCGCCTTCGTCTTCCATGATGTTGAAGGTTGGCAACGCAACATCCCTTTCCAGCGTACATTACACTCTGAATTCCAAGCTCGACCAATCCAACTATGCTCTATGATAACAGTTCATCCCCATATTTCAATCTCATAAGCCTATGGGGTATGTTGACGGAACCCGAACCCCTCTCTCGCCGATTCTATCGAGCGGTCTTCTCGGTATTGATTATCTCACATGGTTCTCCACCGATCAGTTGATCATAAGCTCAATCATCTCCTCCCTCACCGAATCTAAACAACAGATCGTGCTGAGTATTTTAACTGGCCTTGGGCTAGGTTATTGTGCACTCACTACCATTGTCACGGCATGTTTGAACCCATCTCTGTGGATGAACTCTGCGGCATGCTTCTCAACCACGAGCTTCTCTACCCGACAAAATCTCTGCTCACTGTTCCTGTTGCTGCCAACTACATCACCGCTGGGCAGAGACTGAACGGTGTTCAACCTGCAGACCTACTCAATCATTTTCTCCATTTTTTCGAAGTTGGGCCGATTCAGAGGCTGTGGCCATTTTATGGAGGTTCTTTACACTTTCTTTGATTAATTACTTAAAGGTCAATGAATGCAGCTAACTTTTCCTTGCTCATTTGTCCTCATCTCGTTAGCTTTTGGCTCGAAGTAAAATCCATTATGTTAGGGAAAATTGCCTGATAAATGGAAATATAAATTTATTGAATGAATACTAAACTATAGCCATTTCAGTGGACATTCTTGCAACTGTGACAGTATAGATAAGGGAATCATCTAAGGGCTTGTTCACAATCTTGCAATTTTTATTACTTGGATTTTTCATCTCTGTTGTGTAGATCACAAAAGCTATGTTTGTTGGTGATTATAGTGATTTTAAGAACAAATTATATTATCAATTTGCAACAAAATTTTAATAGAAGTCAAGGGATCGATCTAATTTCTATTGTTGCTCCACAATCTAGCATTTTTTATTCCTTTGGTTTTGTTGCTTTGCTTTATAATCTTCCACAATTTATTTATGGGAAAGCGTAGTAAACATATGGATAAAACCAATTTCCCACAATTTATTTATGGGAAAGCAAGTAAACTTATGAATAAAACCTATCATATATGTGTATTAAAATCTTAACACTAGCCAAGAGATTGATCTAATCTCTTTTGTCAATATATTGACATACAGAAAATAATGGTGGGCTTGAATACTTATTTGAAGTGCAAGAAGTGCATTTCAACATATCATGACTTTATGCAATGTTGAGAAGTCAAGGCATTTAACTTAATGGGGACACATTACAGAGTTTCCAATCCTAATAGTGAAAAATTTTTAAAATGTGAAAATTACTGAGAGTTTGCTTGATGGAATTGGTAAGAGATCCTACTACTTTCAGATTGGCACCATGCTTAAGTAGTAAACATATGATCGAAAAATCAAGTTTGAGATGTTCAATGTTTAGTTTGTGCATCTTGAGAAATACTTTTTGTTTTTTTTTTGGAAGAATTTTAGTGGTTTTCACCCAATTTCTTTCTATCATAAAATTAGAATACACATTAGATATAAATGTTGACATCCATATTAAAAAGTGAAAAGAAAAACCAGCATTCCATAAAAAATTTCATGTAAAATCGGAAGGCAAACTCTCCAATCGAGAATGATTTCACAGAGCTCCTGAATTTTGCAGTGTGGAACAGCAAATGGAATGACAGAGCCACCACCACGACAAAATTGGTGTAATTACAAAACCTTCTTGCTTAAGCTGAATCTTAAGAGTATTCAAAATTATCTTCTTAGGTAAGAAGTAAGAGAGCTGTCCCATTCTCCATCACATTCAGTAAACAGAGGCTGCATTGGGAGCGAATGCCTCCAATTAAACAATGATCCAGTTTCCTTAGTATCTTCCTGTTTAAGCTAAGTCAAGTTCATTACCTAGGAGAGAAGTAAGAGAACTGCTCCATTCTGCAATCTGGAAACAGAAGCATACTGCAGAGAAGATGGCCAGCTGTAGATTTTGCCATGCTTTTCTTTCCAGAGAGAGTCTTCAGGTCCTGCAAGAAAGGTAAGAGAAGAAAGGCAACTACTGAAAAGCGCTTTATATCTGGCGGCACCAAGTTTGTGTCTGTGAAGCGTAGTATCTGAAGGTAAGAATCAAGTGTGACTTGTTTGCCATGCCCAATATAGAGCGCTAGATCATCGTTGAGCTTTCTTACTGTTTCTATACCTTCAATATAGCTGTTGTAGATAGTATTGATTATTTTCTTAACTGTTGCACTGCAATTTTAGAGTTAAATACTCTATTATTCCTTTCTAGCCAAATGTTGTGAACCACAATTGCAACATTTGCAAGTTTGTTTCTTTTGTCATTTTCATTAGCCACAGATTCTAGCGTTTGGAGAAGGGTCGGAGGAAACAACAATCCGTGCAATAAGTTTAATTGCTTTAGCAAATTAAAGGAGAAGTTGCAGTTTAAAAATAAATGTTCTGTAGTTTCCGAAGCCTCATTGTAAGAGCGCAAGTAGGATTACATCTAATACTTACTTTTTGAAGCTTATCAGCTGTTTTCAATCCTTGTCAAATACATTGCCAAAGAAAAATAGCAGATTTAAGCTTATGATGTTTGTGCCAGACCCATTTATACCAGCATACATGGGGCTGCCTCCCCAAAATTAGAAGTTTTGTTTGAGCAAGAGTAACATGCGTAGAACTGTGACTTGATGCACTAAGAATGGGCTGGCTGCGCCCAAAAATAAATTTTTCTCTAGTAAACAACCAATTTCGGTTTCTCCTGGGTCCCATGGGGCACCCACAGTATCCTACCAATTGCGCATTCTAGAGGTACTTTTTAAATTGATGAAGTTAGAGAGCTTACAGGCCTTTTGTAAAACTACAACATGAACAAGTCCAAGTCCCCCATATTGCTTTATAGTGGCAGCTATATTCCAACTTATCAAGTGCTTTTTCTGGCGGCCACATCCCCATCAAAGATGAACCTGCTAGCTATATAATTGATCTTTTTGATAATAAAAGCAAGGATATGAACCCCATTAGCCCAATACATCAATAAACTTTAGAGTGAGTTTTTAACAAGTTGTAGCCTTCCCTCCATGGAGAGAAAATTTTTCTTCCAACTTGCTAACAAATTATGGATCATTCCAATAAGAGATAAAAAATCTGCAGCTTTCAGTTTTTTTTAGAAATCGGCAAGCCAAGGTATGTAAGAGGAAGTTGAAGACTTGCAAGCGTTGTATTATTTTTAAGCCGATTAGAAACCTTTCTTGAATAAGCAATTCCTGATTTTTCCAGATTTATAGAAAGTCCAGAGGAGGTTTTGAATGTGTCTAGAATCTTGAAAAATGATGCTAAGTTTTCCTCTGTAGCAAGTCCAAAACATAATCATCATTAAAAAGTAAACGAGAGCAGGAGAAGTCTTTATTTTTATAGGGATGAAAAGTACCTTCAGCAATAGCTTTGTTAAATAAAGCAAATAACCAATCCATTGCAATAGTAAAGAGATACGGAGAGATGGGACAGCCTTGTCTGACCCCGTTTGTAGAAGAGAAGTATCCACTCATGCCTCCGTTCAAATTAATTGAGAACTTCGTATTATTAATACATGCTGCAATACAATTAACATAAGCATGTGGAAAACCTTTTGCTAGAAGCCTAAAAGTCCTGCTGATGGTGTCAAATGCTTTCCGAATATCAAGTTTTGCACAAAAGAATTTGCCTTGATTCTTGTTGAAAGTATTCAAGATTTCAATTGCTAAAAGACTGTTCTCTGTGATAACCCTCCCTTGAATGAATGCTATTTGGGCTGGATCGATGATTGCAAGAAGGTAAGGCTTGAGCCAAGAAGCTAAAAGTTTTGCAATGGGCTTATTAATCGTGTTACAGAGAGATATAGGCCGAAGATCATGTATAGAACCAATTTGATGATACTTTGGAATTAGTGCATTTGCAGTATGAGAAATCGCATCCGGTAGTTTTGCGTGCAGAATGAACTAGTTAATAGCTCGCTTGACTTGAGAACCAATAAGATTCCAAATTTTTATGTAGAAGTCAGATGAAAACCCATCTGGACCCGGGGAGGAGTTAATGTTGATAGTTTTGAGCATAGTGAAAATCTGCTCTGTGTGAAAGGTTTTTTGAATTTTTCCTTGTTGCAGTCATTTGGGAGCATGCTCCCTATGGGGCAGTGCCCCCTAACTGAGGTAGAATCATTGTTGAATAGATTCTTGAAATGATTGATAATATAATTTGCAATACTATTATGATCGTGTGACTATCAAGAGAGTAAATGTTACCTTGATTTTTTCTTACTTCAATATGTTTATAGAGAAAACCAATATCCTCTTTTCCTTTCATTAACCAATTTTGCTTTGCCCTTGGTTGAATCCAATTCAACTCCTTTATAAGAATGTTTTGTAGTGTTGCTTCCTCCAATGCAAATTCAGTGTTTGAAAGAATATTCGCGTGTGTTCTTGCAGCAATGATTGAAGGAATGCCATTGTGAATGTTTCTAATCAACTCTTTCTTGACATTTTTTGTTTTGTTTGAGAGAACTGAGAGAGGGTTGCCGTTTATGTATTTTTTCCAAGCAATGTAGACTATATTCTAGTGATTCGAGTATAAGAAATATTTGGTGTGCTTGTTTTGAGCTTGTAGTGAGGGTGCTAATGGAGGGTGATCAGAGACACCAGGACTTTCCACTTTGTAATAAGCTTGAGGAAAGGTGTCAAGTAGGGCTGGCTTCGATTCGAGTTCGAGCGAGTTAGGCTTAACTCGAACTCGAAAATTTCGAGTTAAACTCAACTCGAACTCGAACCGAGTTCGAGTCGAGTCAAATTCGACTCATTCAAATTCGAGTTCGAGTTGACTCGAACTCAGTTGGAGTCAACTTGAAAAAATTAAAACATTATTTTGCCATTTTGGGGATTCGAACCGCAGCCAGTCGGGTGTCGAGCGAGCGTTGCACCCGACTGTGCTGCTGTATATTTCAATTCAGATATGCGGCTTTATATACTTATGCATTAACCGACAGTATATTTCGAGTGGACTCGAACCCAATTCGAGTCGAGTCAATCCTAACTCGAACTCGACTCGAATTGGGTTCGAGTCCAAATATTCAACTCGATAATCGACTCGAAAATTTCGAGTCGAGTTCGATTCGACTCAAAATTCGAGCGATTTTCGAACGAGTTTCGAGTTTCGGGTAAAATTGCCACCCCTAGTGTCAAGCAAATATGTGTTAACCATTATTTGATCATGTTTTGTAAGAATAGGGAATGTATTTTGTTGATTATACCAAGTGAATGCTAAATCTGTGGCTGAGAGATCTTCTAGAGCATTGATAAAGGAGCTTAGTTTCTTTATTTGGGTGTTAGTGAGGGATGCACCACCTTTTTTCTCAGTGAAGTTCCTCACACAATTAATCCTGCTATAGCCCAAAGATCACAAATATTGATGTTGAGTGAAGATAAATGCTCCCATAAATTAGTACGTTGAGTTTTTGTATTATAGGCATAACACAAGTACGGAAGAGAAAAGATTGAGATCTGTAATGGATCCGGCCATGAATCAAGAGAGTTGCGAGGCATGAACTTTCAGTAATTGAGGGAACTCCCCTACTCACTCAACCCATATGTGTACTGCCATTCTCCCGTGACTCTTGTGTCGCCTTGATGCAATGCGAGGCATGAACTTTCAGTAATTGAGGGAACTCTCCATATGTGTACTGCCATTCTCCCGCGACTCTTGTGTCGCATTGATGCAATGTGCAAACTTGGTAGAGCAAAGAGTGCTCTAACAACTATCATGTGGATCATTGGTGATCATGTGGATCATTGGTGATACTTGTCGTGAAGAAAAACAATAGATGACAGATGTGCATTGATTACTTGTTTTGAATGAGATTGCTAGCAAGGATTACTATACATTTCAACAAATTGTGGAGTTTATTTATCAATTGCAATTGAGCAATTAAAATTTTTTCTTAAATAAATTTAATGTTTGATTACTAAATTTATATTCGAGAATATAATTAAAAGATTTCCGTTAGTATCTATGAAATGTATAAATCGAGGAATACTATCTTATGGGTTTGCAATGTATTAGCAACCCTCATTAGATTGAAAGTTATCATAATGCCATTTGGAGGTAAATAATTTAAGTAAAAGTTCAACAGTTTGTTGCACATAAAAAAGCTAAAGTGAGCACCATCATTTTTTCTTGATAGGGAAGTGTTGACAAAGAGGTTGAACCACCATGTAATGGTTCATATTCTGATAAGCTAAAATTTGTGGCTTTAGAAAACCTGGGTTGTAGGCTAACATTCATGTTGTTTACGTTTAATAACATTTATAATATATTAAATTTGAGGTGCCTTCGGGGTACTTGCTGTAAGGCTTCTTGGCCTAAGCTTTTTTTTATTCTCAGTTTGCACTTAGGAGAATGATAATTGTGAAGTATACAGCACAGCTACGACATGCACAACAATTCATGTAGGAATTTGTAAATTCTACAATGTGGTAGAAGAAAACCAGAATAGGTTGCAAGAAATGTGCAAGTCTTGTTATGAAAAACGGTCATATGCAAAATTTTGGATTTATTTGATTGCATTTAATGGAAATTATATTTAAAGGTGGGAGATGGCGTACAAATTTCTTTCATTATGATGAATCTAAAATAAAAAAAAAAGCATGTGAAAATGCATTATGGTTAGATGCCGTTTCTTTACATTGAAATTTACTTTGCTATCAATGCAAATAATTTCAAGTTATTTGAACATTTATTATTGGATGACAAAAAGGAACAGTGTATTTTTCAAATCGTTGAGGATCAAATCAATTGTCATGAAGTCTCATTGAAATCCACAATGTTAGTATGAGATCACCTTGGCCCAATGCCAATTAAGCAAGACCTTCAAGTTCACCAAAAAGAGAAACTCTAGGATAAAAGTGTAATTGCCAGTTTAAGAAGTTTGACTATTCTTTTCTGTTAGATGTTTTGGATGAAAAATAAGAACCTAGAATGGTGATTCTTATAATTGAGTGTTAAGCATTTTTCCTGAAGGCTTATTGAAGCTTGGTTGCATTGTGAATATGAATACCATCCTGGTGCAAGATGTTTTAAGGGGGTCTTCTTGTTTATCAAAAGGAAACAAACTCCAAGTTGAATGGTAATGTAAGGTCTAATAAGTTTGACTTTTAACCCATTTTTCTATATTCTTAAGGTAAGTAAAGTTAAAGAATTGGTGGTTGATTTCAATGGATTTGATCTAGATGAGGATCAACTGGTAGTGATGGCTGATCCTTAAATCTAAGACAATGAAGAAACAGTTGGCCTTAGCTGTTAGTTGATGTAATGAAGTTGATTTGTTAGTTTGGCCTATGTTTTAGTTTGTTGGTGCATTCAATCATTTTATGATTGAATATTTATTTTATGCTCATTTCTAGTTACTAGAGTTAGCAGTTTTTGGTCCTTTCAATCATTGTCGCATTTAATATTTAGCGTTGCTTGGTTGAGTATTAACTCAGCTTAAGCTAAGTATACTTAAACACATGTTTATTCTTACTGTTTATATGACTTAATTACGCAAGTCAAAACTTTGGGAAATGCATAAAGTTCACTATTTTGTGAATTAATGATTGTATGACCACTTAAATGCTTTTGTTTTTCTTTGTCCATGTGGATAACACCTTATAGGCACACCCACATGGCTAGCTCATTTTTTCTACGGGAGTAAAAGTTAAAATTTGTGTATAAATTTATAGAGCAAAAACTATATTGAATTATAATCCTTAAAATGAACAAAAAAAATTTAGTGCTATCTTGTGGCAAATATGGTGTATGGAAACTAGATCTTTGGTTGAGGATTGTAATTTGAACCTTGATCTTTGGTTGCTTGTGTTGTACATAACTTGAGACAAAACTTCCGCAAGAAAAGTTCAGCATGCCTTAAAACTGACACAATTTTCTCAATCATTCCTCTGATCAGGATTTTAGTTCTTTTCCGATATGTATGTGAATCTCCTAGCTTGATTTTGCTTGTGGGATTTCAATGCTCACTGCTAGTATCTTTTTTTTCTTTTTTTCAAGTAGGATTTTGATTGTGTATTAGAGGGTTATTGAGGAATGCTAAAGATACTTTTGCTTGTCAAAATATATCTTTTTTGTTGATTGAAAAGAAATATTTTTTAATGCCAATACTAGTGTTTATCAACAGTTTTCAGACCTAATCATCACCTTGACAGGATTAAAGCTTGAATCTTCTTTTTTGCTTTCTATGTCTGTATTAATTGCAGTTGATTTGCTAGCATAAACGATTTTGTTCAAATGTATCACAATCGGAAGTTTGTGGTTTTATTTTACCTTGAATTTCTTGCAATTTTTTGTTTGATCATTAATTATTCTTTGACTTGATTTCTTTGCATCTCTGGGTTTTTTTTTGAAATTGTGATCAGTAAATTTCATTTTGATTTCACATGCGTGATTTTGTGCATTTCAAATTTTATTTAGGAATCCCTAGACCCAAGGACATTTACACCGCATCATTTTTTGTATCTTTCCAACTTTTGTGCTGGCAATGGACCTAATTGCATACTCCTCAAAACGCAAACATCATAATTATGGATTTCTTATTTCTTTTGTCTAACCATCACTGTTCATACTAAGGAGATTCATAGCTGTTCTAAATTTGGCTCAAGCATTTATTTCATTTTATTTTAAATTGCTAGGCAATGTTTACTCATGCATGGTAAATGAAAAAAATCTAAGCATCTAGTAATGATTGCAATTAGACATGGAATACCCTATTATTCATTTGTCCATAGCAAGATACTAAGATCTATTGCTGACCATCTTTTGGCAGAAATTTATTTTCTCCATGCTATATATGCTTTATGCCACGTCCAAATGGATTGCAATTTCAATCTGAAATCTTTTCAATTAGGCAGTTGTAGATGGATGCTCATTCCCTCATTTTATAGAGAGCACACCTTTTTTTTCAAAGTATCTGGTTAGTTTAAACTACTTTTACTGCCTTCAACCATATACACATCCAACTCAAGTTGTGTATTATAGAAGGCCTTCTTATGTATGCGAGGATTATGAATTGCTTTATATAGGAAAGCAATATTTATAACAAACGTAAAAATTTTTTGTACCTATTTAATGGATTACCACTTCATAGAGCATTCTCATCAAAGCAATTGTGTTGAGCTTCTGTTAGCAATTGGCAACTAGTTTCTATGCAGTAAAAAGGGTTGAAGCCTGGAACTGATATGAGAGCGGTTGCTAGATGATCTGACATTTCATGTTTTTAAATTAATGCAAACTAGTATTCTAGGCAGCAGCTCAAATCAATTTACTATTTAGGCCATTGTGGTAAAAATGCCTCTGTGGTTCTTTCAAATATGCAGCAATAGATAAATTGAGATGCAATATTTGCCTTCCAACTTTGTTGATGATAGTTTATTTAGTTTTATTTTCAAGTTATATTCATGCAAACGGCCTCTGTTGTTTTTCTTATGTTTATTTTATAAATATGTAATAATTGTTAGAAGTTTGTTGCAAAGTCAAGCCAACATAAGAGATTCACAATTTTTTATATGTTATTTGTATTTTCTGCAGAACTGCTTAATTTTGCTGATAAAATTTTGCTAATCTTTTTAAATCTTTTGAGCAGATTGACTGAATTTTATTATATCTATTAAAATCAGGAGTGAACTTCTCTAGTTATCCCTCTCCTTCTGTTGGGTACATGTTACCTTCTGTGCCGTACAATGCAACAAACTATGGGCCCAACGGCGTTGGAGGAAGGCAATCAAGTTCCAAGGTTAGATACTTGTACTACTTATGCGGTTTATAAAAAAAACGTGGTTATAAGACTGGTGACATTTTATATTATTTTATTTGCCAAAAATAATACATTACATGCAACAATTTATAGTAGGAATGTGCTCTATTAATTATTGTGGTGTTTTCCTATTAATGGGACTCCTTTATTATATATATATTTTTGCATTCTTCTTTAGACATGACGCTTTTTGTACTTACACTGAGATTGCCATTAAGCTGTAGTTCATTTAAATTCTCTCATCTAATATAGTATCAATCAAATATATCTCTCAGTTTCCTTTTATCATTAAGCTCTATGCCCACTTTTAAGCGATATTGTTTATGTCTCTAACATGTTCTCATGTTGTGTAAGATTTTGGGGATCATAATTAGTAATATAAATGAAAAAAATTGAATCAAAATTTTAAAGAAATATAAAATATATTATTAAATGCTAAATATCTAAATCAGCATCCAAGCATGAAATTCAAATAACAAGAGCCACTAAAATTTGAAAAGAAATAAGGCAAAATAAATGCTCTGTCCAGAATTTATAGTACAAATTCAATTATAATTGAAGGTAAATTTTAATAATAATAAAGTCACTAAAGATCTCTGACGCTTTTGTACTTGCACTGAGATTGCCATTAAGCTGTAGTCCATTTAAATTCTCTCATCTAATATAGTATCAAACAAATGTGTCTCTCAGATTTCCTCGTATCACTAAGCTGTATGCCACTTTTAAGCGACATTGTTTATGTCTCAACATGTTCTCATGTTGTGTAAGATTTGGGGATCATAATTAGTAAGATAAATGAAAAAAAATCGAATCAAAATTTTAAAAAAATATAAAAGATTTTATTAAATGCTAATTATCTAAATCAGCATCCAAGCATAAAATTCAAATAACAAGAGCCACTAAAATTTGAAAAGAAATAAGGCAAAATAAATGCTTTGTTCAGAATATATATGACAAATTCAATTATAATTAATGGTAAATTTTGATAATAATAAAATCACTGAAGATCTCTGTGAGGATTGATTTGAATTGACTAATGCGGTCACTAAAAATATCACTCCCTAACAGTTTTTCAGCACTTGAAATTAATATATTATCAATTAGGCAAAATCAAGTAAAATTCTAGTAAATTATTTAAATGCATCTCAAACAGTAAAATATATGTAATAGTACGTGACTTGATTAGTAGTAAAAGGCTAAAAGTATATCTGAACAACTATATGTGGAAAAGTAAAGAGCAAGCAAGTAGTAAAGTTGTAGTATAAGGCTAGCACTAGCGCTATATGACCACCATGCAATATGAATTTCACCCATTACCTCACATGGAAACTCAGCTCGCAGAGGTGTCAAATATAATCGGGGATTTTTTTACCCTCTTGTCTAAGTGGGAAACTCAAATCTTTGACTTCTATCACAATTAGGGAATTGTACCCTTGCCTCACTGGAAAAACCAAATCTCCAACTTTAATCATATTTAGGAACTTGTACCATTACCTCATTGGGAAATCTTGATTCTAAGTGTAATTACAATTAGGGACTCTTACCTTTGTCTCGCTGGGAAACTCTGATCTTCAGCTTTTATATTAATTAGGGACTCTTACCCTTGTCTCACTGGGTGTAACGACCCATGTTGTTACTTTGCTAAATTATGTCAAATCCCACCTCAGAAATCAGGATTTTGGGGAATTTTGAATTATGGCAAATAAAAATATATTTAGATAAGAATAATTTTTAGATTAAAGTGCATTAATTTTGGAGAAATCCGGATAACGGAAACCCCCGCTTTAATTTCTGAATTTTTTTAAATTCAACAAATTGGAAACATTAAATACGTATTTGAATTCATCAATTTTCATATCATTATTTTAAGAATATTATTTAAAGGCTGCTCGAGAAATTTCATAACTTTCGGAGCACCAGTTTGATCTGAATTAATTTTTGAAGTTTAATTCAAAAATTAATTAAAATAAAATATTGCTCTGAATTGAAAGTTTTCGGCGTGAGGGTGTTTGTTATGTCATAACATAACTCGGTGTCAAATTTCATTATTTTTGGACGCTAAACGGCGGAAAAATGTGAATAATTTAAATTTAAGTAATTGTTTAGAAAATTTCCTTAATTTCTTCTCCCCCCGATCGGATAATCTGCGCCTGCGATCGTAGGCTCTATCTAGTGACAAAGCCTGCAGGGGTTCCACCTGCCCAGCGCCCATCCTGCGCCGTTTTTGGCGCAGTCTGTCGGCCAAGTGGGCCGACCCCCTCCTCTCCTACGCCTACTTATGTCCCCCTCAGCCACCTTCTCTTCCACAGCACCCCTCACCCTTCTCAGCCTCCTTCCTGCCAGCCCTCCCCTCTCTTCTAGTTAGCCCTATCCTGCCAACTAGCCTCATGCAGTAGCAGCTGGCCACCTAGCAGTCAGCTCCCTCTTGCTGCAGCCCTCCCTTAGCCGGCCAACAGCCAGTGAACAGCCGTCTGGCCACCCCATTCCGGCCAGCCGCTCGGTCAGCCACTCTGTCCTCCTTTCGTTTCATGCGATCTTAATCCTAAAGATTCGAACAAACTGTCGCACTTTTGAATTCAAAGGAAAATGTACTAAGTATATGACATGTATTACTTTTTGCACTTTATTGCTGCTTAGCTTCGCTTTGAGCCAAATTCGTATTGAAGCTTGGTTGGTTGTTTGAAACCAACATCCCTTTCATAACGTGGTTGTTACTGGAAAATGACATTAGTAACATTGAAGCTTGATTGGTTGTTTGAAACCAACATCCCTTTCATAATATGGTTGTTACTGGAAAATGACATCAGTAACATTGAAACTTCGTTGGTTGTTTGAAATCAATATCCCTTTCATAATGTGGTTGTTACTCGAAAAATGATATCAGTAACCTACATTTTATGATAGTAATTTTTGCAGGAAATTGATTATGCCTTTTTGTGCTTGCCTTACTTTTCCTAAATGTTTAATTACACCCTTATTTATGTTAATCGCATCTTTGCTTTTATAAAAATGTAATATTTTATTATTTACTGCAGTACTTAGAGTATTCTCTAATTACTGGGAATTCTAATCCCGGTATTATTTTTTTTATAATATCAGGTTAGGTGCTTCTGAGAGAATTCATGCAAGAACCCTAATTCTTGCATTTTCAAACTTGCTGATGAATTTATGGCACCACTTTACTTTTACTTTTATTTTTATTTTTCTTTTGTTTCAGTTCATCTTTGATGAACTTTGTAAAGAGAAACATTGGAAATTTTTGTAATCAAGAATTTTAAATGAATGAGAATTTTCTTATCTTTTATATGTTAGTACCCAATGTCGGGACAGTTCTCGCTGAACTCGCGTCGGGGCATCATATTTGGTATCAGAGCAGGATTGAGCACATTTTAGAGGAAAGAATATATATACAAAAAACAAAGATATGTTCATTCTAAAGAGATTAAATCAACTTAGAATAATAGTATCATGTTAAGTCGGGAAGTGATAACTTTTTTTGCAATTAGATCGTGAAAGTACTAAAATAACATTTTTTGTATTAATCATTTTTCCTTTTATAGATGGATCCCCGTGAGGAGACGATAGAGTATTTTGAGGACGAGGAGAGTAATGGTGACTCCTAGCACTCGGGTGTAACTGATCTAAGCTCAAATATGGACGCCTCCGCTGCAAAACAGAAAAAGATGATCTGCTTTGTTGAAAAGTACAGATAAACCATTCATAGCAATCATAAATAAGTAAGAGGAAAGAGGACAACCTTGCCTAATTCCATTAGTATCCATCTCACCATTAAAGATAATAAAGAACTTCGTATTATTGATATAAGCCGCTATGCAATTAAAAATGCAAGAGGAAAACCTTGCCTTAATTCCATTAGTAGAGGAGAAATAACCATGCATCTCACCATTAAAGATAATAAAGAACTTCGTATTATTGATACAAGCCGCTATGCAATTAAAAATGCAAGAGAAAAACCTTGCCTTTTGAGTCTTTCAAGAATGAATGATCTGTTTAATATGACAAAAGTTTTTTTTATATTAAGTTTAGCACAAAAATACTTCTCATGACCTTTTTTGAAAGTGTGGAGGATCTCCGTTGCAAGAAAACTGACTTGGTAATAACACACCCTTGAATGAAAACAGCTTGGGCTAAGTCAATAATGTACTGCAAGTGAGGTTTGAGTCTAGCCGCAAAAATCTTGGCAATAAGTTTGTAAATAATATTACAAAGTGAAATAGGCCTCAAAGCTAGAATTTTATTGATATGATGAGTTTTAGGGATGAGAGCATTAGCTGTGTGCGTTATAGCCGCTGGCAATTTGCTTTAGAGATGAAGAGGATTGCACGACAAATCTGGTTCCTAAGCAAGCCCCGGTTTCTAATATAGAAATCAGAAGAGAAGCCATCTGGACCCGACGATGCATTAATATCATTAGATTTTAATGTGTTAAAAATTTGTTCTTCAGAGATAGGAGCAGAGGAATCAACAAGAAAAAAAAATTTCGAAGGTAGAGTAGCAAAGATGGGACATGTAAAACCATTCAGATCTTTATTCTTATTGTAAAGGTTTTTGAAATGCGAAATGAGCAGATCAACTGTGTTGTCTTGATCCAGAACACCTTCCATAAGGTTAATATTGGCTTGATTTTTTTTTTTGCGGCTGTTAATATGCTTATAAAGGAAATGAATGTCATCTTCACCTCTTAAGAGCCATTAAATTTTAGCCCTCTGATTGATCCACTCAAGTTTTTTATAAAGCTACTTTTTGTTTAGGAGCACTTCCTTGAGCTATCGAAAATGAAAATTTTGTTTTGAGAAGAAATCAAGGAAGTGGGGTGGGTGTGGATGAGGTGGAGGAGAGCACTCTTGATATTTTTTGTTTTATTTATGAGAGCCAAGAGTCACCTCTAACATAATGTTTCCAAGTAGAGTTATTAATGTCAGAATAATTTTCATGATGCCTACAATGATTTGAATAAGAGAACCGACATTTACTCTTAATTTGATTATGTAGGCATATGAGAAGGGGCGCATGATCCGAAACACTCGGGCTATCAATTTTGCAAAAGAAAAAAGAATTGAGGAAAATAGGTATACCAGTTAGGGTTAACTAAAACTCTGTCCAATTTGGTAAAAATTGGGTTATTTGATTGCTAGTAATACCAAGTAAATTTTGAACAAGTGGAAGCTAAATTCTCAAGTGAAGAATTGAAAATAAATGAACTAAGTTCCTCAGTTTGAGCGTTGCCCCACCTTTCTTATCTAAGTAATGACGAACACAATTAAAATCTCCAACAATAGCTTAAGGCTCATCTTCAGCCTCCTGCAGCAGCAGCCGGTCACTTAGCAGCCAACTCCCTCCTGCCTCTGCCGGCCAACAGCCAGTGAGCAGTTGTCCGGCCACCCTATTCCGGCCAGCCGCCAGGCCAACCACTTTGGCCTCCCTCCATTTTTTCGGCGATGATAATCCTCAAGATTCAAACAAACTGTCTCACTTTTGAACTTAAAGGAAAAGGTACCCAATATATGACAGATATTACTTTTTGCACTTTATTACTGCTTAGCTTCGCTTTGAGACAAATTCGTATTGAAGCTTAGTTGGTTATTTGAAACCAACATCCCTCTCATAACTTGATTGTTACTGGAAAATGACATCAGTAATATTGAAGTTTATTTGGTTGTTTGAAATAAACATCCCTTTCATAATGTGATTGTTACTGGAAAATGACTTCAGTAATATTGAACCTTGGTTGGTTGTTTGAAATCAACATCCATTTCATAATGTGATTGTTATTAGAAAATGATATCAGTAACATTGAAGCTTGGTTAGTTGTTTGAAACTAACATCCCTTTCATAACGTGGTTTTTATTGAAAAATGATATCAGTAACATTGAAACTTGGTTGGTTGTTTGAAACTAACATCCTTTTCATAACGTGGTTGTTACTGGAAAAACGACATCAGTAACCTACATTTTGTGATAATACTTTTCGCAGAAAATTAATTATTCCTTTTTGCGCTATTGCTTACTTAATCTGCATGTTTAATTACACCCATATGTGTGCTAATCGTATCTATGCTTTTATAAAAATATAATATTTTATTGTTTACTGCAGTACTTAGAGTACTCTCTAATTACTGGAAATTCCAATCTCGATATTATTTTCTTTACAATACCAGGTCAGGTGCTTTTGGTAGAATTCAAACAAAAACCCTAATTCTTATATTTTCAAACTTGCTGATGAATCTATGACACTAATTTACTTTTACTTTTATTTTTATTTTTCTTTTGTTTCAATTCATCTTTGATGAACTTTGTAAAGAGGAACATTGGAGATTTTTGTAATCAGGAATTTAAATGAATGAGAATTATTTTTTGTCTTTTATATATGAGTTTTTTTTCTTTCAAATTGGTCAATATGATCCTGCGGTATGTGAGTACCTGATGTCGAGACAGTTCTCACTGAATCAGCATCGGGCCTTCACACTGGGAAACTCAAATCTTCTGCTCTTATAACATGTAGGAACTTCTACCTCTTGCCCCCACGAGGAAACCTATTTCTATGACATTTACCACTATATATTTCCTATAAATCTAAAAGTAACTTGTAGTGGATATATCAAAATAATATACAAAACCGTATTATCTTGTACAACATGCTATGCAGCTCAAGAAATGTCAAAGGCTATGAATGTACAATAATAATAAAGACTAAATTCCATGTACCCAACGTCTTGCAAAAGTGAACCAAAACTAGAATCCCCTCATAATTCTTTAATCTAAAATTTAATACAATTTCAAGAAAATTTTTACTATTTAATTTTATAAAATTTCCATGTTTAATTAGGATGTCATTTTTTTAATATTTTAATTATTAAAAAAAGTATTAAAATTAATATATATATATATATTTAAATAATAATTTTAATTTGTATAAAATCATTCAATTATTGTATTTATCATATGTTTATAAGATTTTAAGATTTTAATTATCTGACTTATTTGAGTAGGGTCTAGATTTTGATCTTTCAAGCACTAATATAAATTTAATGGATTTTTGGATAAACTCAATTGCAAGTTTTAGATTTGTAATAAGTGATAATTTAAAGTTTCCAAACCATAGTTTAGTTCTTCCGAGGGTAAATTAGGTTAGGCTTACCAATTTGGATTTCAACATTTAAATCTTAGATCTTTAAATCACTTAGGTTCAAGAATTCAAACCAACACCTTCTAAGCCACCAATAGGCCACCAATAGGCCATTGTATCACTATCTAAGGTCAATGGAGATTTATTATTGGGTTTAGACCTATAGGTTTAGACCAACCAAGTGTTGGAAAAAATCCTAAAGATCACATGTGAGGTGAAGCTTAAAAGTACAACATAGGATGATTTTTAGTGCTCAAAACCCATCCTATGATCAAACAAGTCCTAAAGCTCTCGGGGTATGTCCTAAACAATAAACTAAAATTGTTGGAATTCATTCAAAGCATTGATTAAATGTATGGATTCAAGACCTCAAGGGTTCCATAGGTATGAACTATTGATGCCTTAAATTTATTTGTGTGAAGAGGATACATGGATTGGCTTCAAGCTCAAACAAAACCTTTAATTTACTGTTTTAGAATTTTAAGAATAGATACAAGTCAATAATTATTTTTCAAACATTGATTATAAGGCCAAATCATATGGAATGAATGATTAAGATAAGGATTAAGGCTCCAAGATTTGGATCTTAATTAACAAAACATGATTCAAAACTAAGCCAATCACATTAGTCACTGATTTAGGGCTTCACACTTCAGTCCTAATAATGGTTAATCTATCATAATAATTAATTAAGTGGTTAGATCAATAGAAAGGTGAGAGAGACAAGATGAGGTTCATAATTATAAGATGGGGGTTCTTATCACTAAGTCAAAACCTAATATACATATAATCTTGTTATTTTCTATTTTAGGACATTATTAAGGGTTTAAAATAGCAAGGGTAACTTTTAGTATTCTTAATTAAGGTTGTAAAGCTAATGAAATAATTAAGGGATGTCATGGTTTAATTAAGCAAGATAAGGAAGTTTGAGGCTAACTAAACTCCAAATGATCAAGAATTGATTCCAATTGTAATTTTGAATTAATCACATATTAGGCCAACCATAGACTAGGAAGAGAGAGAGAGAGAGAGAGTGAGGGGGGTTGCACAATTTCTTGGATATCAAAAATGGTCAGCCCACAACTTCAAGAATCATGAATTAAAAACTTATTTGATTGGAGGATTACAACAACTAATTTAGTTACTCAATTTAAATTACAATTAATATCATGGAAAGAAAGAAAAAAGGAGAGAGTGGTTGCTTTGCTCTCAAGTAGACTAGGACCAAGAAAATGGTTGATCTCCAATTGAATGTAAGACCTCAATAAGCATCCCCAGATTCCAAGGAATGGTTCAAGATTAATCTAGCTGACTGAACTGCCTAGAAGCAGAGAGCCACTTGAAAATGGAGGTTCTCGTGTTGAGAATTTAAATTCCAATCTAGAGACCTTCAAGCCTTCTAGATAGGTTCAAAAGGTTCTCTAGGTGACGTCAAGGCTCCCAAAAGAAGTTAAGTGCAATTGAAAACCTCTAGAAGTCGAGCTAAGGATAGGGATGCTGAAAATGAGGGTTTATGTGCCTCGGTAATCGGGGTTGTTTATTGGGCTTTAGAGCGTTACCACACATTTCTTTGAGTGGACAGTTCAAGGATCTAAGGGAGACATTAGGAAAGCTTGGAGTTCAAGATTCAAAAATGAGCAAATTCAGGTTTCTGATTTGTACTATGAAACTCGACAAGATTGCAAGGGAACAGGGGCGAAATGTAGCTCTAATGGTGGAGAATGCGTGGGGTTAAAAGGAAGGGGGTTTTTCACGTGGCTTTCATGGATTCAAGTTTTATCTCATGAGATTATATGCATAATTCTTTTTAACTAAGCGAAATTAAGACTTGAGCTTGGTTCCACTAGGGTCTAATTGAAAGACATGTCGATCGAGAATAAGCGGGGATCTATTTTGTTACAGATTGGGCTATATTGGGTTTGGGTTTTTGCTTGCGTCGCGGTTTGTCTTAAGGTTGAAGACAACCCTGTAATAGCGGGTTTGCGGGTTGAGTTTGGTGATGTCACGTGATTAAATTTTTGTCATAAGATTTAAATAAAATCTACGAATTTAATTTACGTAATTCAATCTGACGGCTAATATGATTGAACTTATATTTAATTACTAAGGATCATCCGATCTCTCTACGTTTTAAATATGTATATATTTTTGTTGTTAAATAAAATTAAATAAAAATTTCAATTAAATTAATTGAATGTTTCTTATATTTTAACTCTAAATCTATTGAATTTTTAATTCGATGTTAAGAAAATTACTGGGAATCCAAGAATTTTTCATTTTGGACCATTATTCTATTAAGAAATTTGTTGACTTAATTAACTAATTAAAAACAATGTAATAGACATAAAATTATCAATTTTCCATAGATAGTATTTAAGGTTTAGATTTTAATTTTGGCATTTTAATTTTCATATTTATCACATATATTTAGTAAATATTTCATGTATTTAATTTTCCCAATTTATTATTTTTTTCTCAATTAAATATTATTTTTTCTCAAATTTAAATTAGGGTAATATTACATGTTGCACTCTTTTGTGTCTGGTCACCAACTTTCAAAAGATTTTGTTAGACATCTCTCACATTACTAGGTATTAGGCATATGCTATTGGAATGTTATTTGTTTCTTTTATGATGTTATTCGCTTGTGCAATATATTTATGCTTAAGAGCAGTTATTTCACTAGTGGATTTATCAACATGTTGATCATCTAATTGATGCTCACATTGCTTAGTCTATTGACGCTTTCAATCTGGAGATGCTTGAATCTATACCTCTATATACACATACATATGACTTAAAATGATTATATGCATATATATATGACAAGCTTGTATATAGCTATAATTCAGTACAAATTTTGTTCTTTATGATTCTCTCCATTCAATTTCTCGATAAAAAAAATTATCAAAAATTTATATATCTAAATAAATTGTTATTTCAAATTTACTACCCTTTATGAAATTCAAATGAACTATATTATGCTACCATCCATCGTTTGTTTATATAACCTAAATCGTTGTCCCTGGGGTGTAAGCAGCTGATCTATTCACTAACTTAGCTATTGTTTTAGGTTACCTGGAACTTGAAATCCATTATAAAGTTGGAATTATTATACATGAGAAAGATTGATTTGAAGAATAATGAAAAACTTTTAGATTGGCTTATATGGTTGGAGTTTGGGCAGTGACGATAATGGATTCTTCTGTTAGTTCTTATGTTCCAAATCTATAATATTAGCTATATTATTGATTAGCATAAATTGTTGGAAGTAATAGAAATTTAGTTTGTTGGTGGGTTAAAGCTTATTTTATGCGAAAAGTTTGGTAATGATGTGACTTGAAACTTAATGGTAGAGGAGACTACACAGGCAAGGTGAACAAACACCATCACAAAGTTGTAGAGTATGCTACATCTTCGAGGAAGGGACTATACAAATGCCCTAGATGTGAAATGAGGAATTTTTCATTCCTTTAATTAGATGTTAACATAGTCCCACTAGATGCAAGACATAATATATATGTATATATATATATATATATATATATATATTATTTTTTCTTTTTCTTTTTCTTTTGAGAATGTAAACATAATTTTTACAAGTAAAACCAACACCATAAAACACTAGCTCAAGATTATTATACTATTAAGCCTTTTAAGTGTTTAACAGCTTATTCTACTAACAAACAATAAACTTGGTAGCAATTAGGAGCATCAACTATTTAGTTAAAAACTTTAATGTATTTTTATATTTTTATTTTTTCTATTTAAATGATAAATTTGACAATTCATTGCATCAATTACATGTGATCAAGAATTATATTAATATGGAGTTTGTTGGCTAAGGAAGCTCAAATGGCACAACTTAAGAGGGGGTGAATTGGGTTTGGAATTTTGAAAAATATGCAAAAACACAAGCACAATAAAATAAATAGTTAAAAGAAACACAATCACGTGCAATCAATGACATTAAGATTTATAGTGGTTCATAACCAACTTTCCTTATGTACAGCTCTTCAAAGATTCTTCTCTGGAAATCATCTCCAACAAGTCACTCCTTCGTTGAACAAACGGATGGACAAGCCTTCCCTCCTTTGCAAAATCTTGGTTGCGAGCATTTCTCCTTTCCAAGACTTTTGCCTAGACGAAGCTTCCCTAAAACAAGCTCTCTTGCACAAGGCCAACAAGATTTTTGGTTTAGATGAAAATGAAAGTACAAATGAAAAACAAAAACTTACAAAACTGTTGGAAAAATCTCTAGAAATGTCTACTAAACTTTGTGACTTCTATTTGAGCCCTAGAGAGCATTTGGAACTTTTCTAATTAAATTGCCTTTGCTTTAGGACCTCATCTAATGCTAAAGAAGGTTCTTAAGAGTTTCTAAGGCGCTTTGTGAGGCTGTACATTGCCTCTATTTATAGTGGAGGCAAGGTGGTCTCAAATAAGATAACATGCAAATTTAGAAGGTTGGGACGCTCATGGGCTCGACCTGTGCTCCGGAAAATTTATTAATTGAATCATTCTGCGCGGAATCAAAAAGGCACGATCCCACTTAGACATGCTTGGGCACGTGCACCCGGGTGCATCAGTTCATATGTTTGGGCACATGACCAACAAGTATCAATTCTCATATCAATTTAGCTTGACCTAATCTCAAATATAGCAGCACATAGGCATAGAAAAACTTCTTTCTAATTGCATGATTTAAATACAACAAATAGAAATAAAAAACCAAATCAAAGTAAATCATGTTGAGGTTGTTGATATGATCTTCATCTTTATGGTTGCCACTACGAGATGTTGCTTCTAAGTTGCAGTGGCATCCAAGCTATTTTCATGTCTTATTCTTCTCAAAGCACCAAGTGCTCATGCAAAGTTTGATCTTCTAATCTCTTGTACAATACTGAGTAGCTAATCCTGAAGCTACATAAGGTCTAGCTATACTTTTAGCACACTCAACATAAAATGTTAGTATCAAAAGATATTCCATGGTTTTGTTATCATCAAAATGAGGGAATGCACTAAGTTGAGACTTCTCGAGTCAACAAAGTTTACTACCCATATCACCACATCCCTTAGAAGCGGGATTAGACAAACCATCTACAAATGAGGAGAGGATACATAAAATCAATTGAATGATTTTAAGTCATCAAAAGACTACCTCAGTCTTAAAATTTTAATCAACAATCATCTTTCTTCATGTGACCGGTGAACCGTCATACCTCCACCAATGTGGCAGTGCATATCGTGTTCCTCAAATACAAAAGGAGGGCGGTGGGGAGTCACCCATCATTATTTATGCAACATTGGGATCACCTCATTGTAGAGAGTATAAAATTTTGTTTTTTGTTACAAGAGCTATTGGCCTAAGCTTATTGTATAACTTGTAGCAAGTGTCTTTGTCATGACTAATGGTTTTGCAGCTCCCGTAATACTTAGGAATATTCTCATAAATCACTCGATGCCAAAAAATAAACAAACGAACTAGTGCTAAGCACAATTTGAGACTGAAGGTAGCTATTATCAAGCATAATTAGATTGCTAGTCAGAGAAAGATATTAAACTTTAATGGTGTGCTTATCTATCTAGTGCTACTTCCCAGTAGTAGAATCTTAAGACCCCAAGGAGCAATGACACCAAGTAGAGATAAGGGTACTGATGTTTAACCTTGAAATAAAAGGCAAAGGCCTTTAATCCACTATAGGATGGCAACGGGAAGTGCAGACTCACCCCTATCCAAAGACATCAAGGCAATGGTGCCAAAGCGCTGTCCATAATGTTGAAAGCCAAAGATCAACAATAAAAGGCAACAACCATGTAAGGAGGTTTCACCATGTGAGGACGACTTAGAAGCCAACATTGATGGAAGAACGGCGACTAAAAATGTATCCAGTGGATATATAATAAAAGGCAGCAACCCGGCAGGCTAGCATGCAAGTGTAGTTCCTTCAAACCTATGATACTTGTGAATCTAGTCTAGACCCAATTCTGCTAAAGTATCATCAACTGCAATTGTGAGAATACATCAGCTTTGCTGATATTGAGCAAAGAGGGATTTTATAACCCTGTAGCACCCATATCTGAGTGTGAAACACCTTGAATCTTTATCAAGTTCACGTTGCTAACCACCAAAATGACGACTAACTTCTGGTGGCAATGTAGGGCCTTTGAAAGATTTGGGCCATATGCTATACTGGTGGAGAAAGGAGATAGAAAGGAGCTAGGGCTTCAACAGAGCTGTCTTTTTTTACCTATATCTCTCTTCTTTATATATATAGATAGACAGACATATAGATAGAGAGATAGAGAACTAGAGTGAGAGAATGAGAGAGACGAGCAAGAATATTATCCTTTTAGAAGATAATAACACTTTTCTTTCCATATCAAAAACTATCAACTGCTTGATCTAATCGACATAATTTAAATTGTGTTACAAAACAAAAGGCCATTGTGATAGAGAAAGTTCAAGTTAGTGAAGCGAGGGAGGTCTAGGATCAAACCACATTGTGCTTCTTTGGTTTGTGATCTCGCAACTGTATGGTTTAGTGTTGCATCAACTCTCCCAGGGCATGAAGAACTCTTCTTTGCATAATTGAAAATTAAGTTATCAACTTCAATATATGGTATGAGGCTCTCAAAGTTTTCATGTAATAACCGCTCATCTTTTGTAGACAGCTGATCCTTCCATTTGAGCAAGAATTTGGATGCAGAAACTGCTGTAGTAATAATCTATATGCTAATAATGTTATCTACTTCTTTGAAACTAGTTGGTAAAATATGGAAGGTGCATTTTCGCTTTAGTACTTCCCTACAGTTTATGTTTTTATTTTCATCTTTGTTAGTCTTACATGCGGATCTATGCTGCATCTTTTGCAAGGATTACTTCTCTGTGGTTCTTCTGTGTTTCTTCCCTGTGCTTTTCTCTGTTTCTTCTTGTGGCTACACAAATGCTTAAGTAGATCAACTATTCTTCTATTCCATCATATTTTCTTGGTTAATTTAAAGTTTAGATTTTGTTCTTCGTAAAGCTCAGAGTTCAAATATTTGGGGCATTATTGGAGCAGTTATTGGGCTCATACAGTGTTTATTCTTTAATTTCTACATTTCAAGGCATATTTGTATATTTAAAAATTTCATTTAAGCTTGCTTTTGGTATGACTGCTGCCTTCAAATTGGAGAATTTAATATTTCTTGAAATAATATGTATGCATGTACAGTTTGTTCATTAGTTGCCCGCACCAAGAACACCATCGCCTACTCATTATGTAAATTATGCTTTAACCTCTTTTCCCTACTTTTATTCCTTTTGGTTTTGTCTGTCTTCAATTGGTATTCGAGCATACCAACGCGTCTTTTTGGGGGAATGAAACAACTTAAGACATCCAGAAGAGGAAAGAGGAACTCTCCCAAATGTGTTTAGTTTATCCACATGTAAATTGGACCTTAATTTGATTTTGACACAATATTTGAATAAGGCACACAAGCCACTAGAAAGGGTGATGTTATGTCACCGGAGTTGAGAAAAATATTTCCCCTCAGGGGAGGGGAATACACAAGTTTCCTAAAGTAGGAACTCTCTCAAGCTTTCACTCAAAAACATTAACATTGTCTAGTTGAAAATAAAGATATTTAAGGCTCACAATTTCTACTAATAAAAAACAAAATGTGTGATGTTATGTCACCGGAGTTGATAAAATATTTATCCTCAGGGGAGGGGAATACACAAGTTTCCTAAAGTAAGAACTCTCTTAAGCTTTCACTCAAAAACATTAACGTTGTCTAGTTTAATACAAGCCAATAATAATATAGAAGGCTCACAATTTCCACTAATAAAAAACAAAATGCAGAAATAGCAATAAAGATAAGACATGTTTCTCTTGTCATCAATCACTTGACTAGATGGTGATTTATCATGCCTATTCATTTGTGGTATCATTATCGCTATCATTCTTTATAATTCTTGGAATGTGCTATTGAACTTTGAGCATGGCATCTTATGTTAAAGTTCTAGGATTGAGAAATCAGAGCCTTTAAACATATTTCTAAATTTATTTCACTTGCATTTTCTCTTGGTTGTCCTGTATGAAATTTTTTACTGAGAAATCAAATGCTATTGTGTTATTTTTATTTGGTTGATCCATTAGTTATGAAGCTTAAAAATTATGCTTGGTATGTGGTTAGTCGTATTTCCATTGAATTCCTGCATTGCTACATTCGTGAATAATATTTTTTAATTTTTGTAAACAAATACATTTCCTTCTGACTTTGTTACATAAGAGCTGTAGGAAGTCTTTCCAACTATAGTATTTATTGGAGACTTTTGCATTGATGGTTAGCTTACCTGTTTTTTTTATATTTTTATGGTTACTGGAATGTTTTTCATTTGACGTTGTACCTCCATGTCTGACTAGAAGGTTATCTTATTAAATCTAGAAATTCTCTTAGAACTTAGCTCTATATAGTTTAATGGCTTCTATTGTTGCAGTCTTATGCCATAGTTTTATGTAACTCAGTTTGTAATTACTATTGTTGACATGGTTAACCCAAGCTAGTTTAGACTATGAGGGCTCTTATCCAAGCTAAGCTTAAGGGCTTGGTCAGGATGAGAAGTTAATGTTTGGTGTTGACTTCTCGTGCTTAGCAAAAACAATATGAATCATTTTCGAGTAATCTTTTTGACAAAAATTTGTTTTATTGTAAAAATTGTGCTTTTCTCTACCATATATATTTTGATGAATTGTGAACGCCACTCTATTTATTAAAAACATTGATAATCAAGATAGTCTTTCATCAAACTTAGGTAGATGAGAAACAAGATAGAAAACAAAAATGAGTTGAGGAGGAAATTTAGTATGATTCATCCAAAATAACAGATCATTGGAGATTCACCTATAATGTTTGAGCTAAATGCATTATCAACTCAATCACTCGTCCGTTGTCTCAAGTGGATTCAATTCTCATTGAAACACCAAAAAATTTTATGGTTTTTAGCTAATGCAAGAAGAACAACATCAAAAAGTTATTTTCTTCTGTTGCAATTGCATGCCACCAAAAAGAAATGCAGTGTATGCTTGGATCATTGATGTATCTAACTTAAGGTTACTTGTGACTCTTAACACTATGTTTTCAGTTTGTGTATATGCTAGGTCTTAGTCTGATTTTAATTAATTTCATATGAACATAGAACCGCGAATCTTTTTCTAATATAAAGAGACTTCTAGATAAAGCCTATTTTTTGTTATTCTGATATGTAAGCTTATGTAAGCTTATCGGGTATAGTAATACTAATTTGTAGGATTTAGAGTTGATCGGAATAATACTTTTAGCACATATTAGTTCTTAAGATTTGTTTAGTATCATGATCCAATAAAAAAACAGCCTATCTAGTCGTATCCTTTATTATATAATAAGTCCATTGATCTAATTTTAAGATGTCTGGCGTCTTATTTACTCATATGTGCACAACCATATCAAGGAATGTGCTGTAGCTGTGATAGAAGAAGCATGCTAGGCTGTTTAATTTGGATTGTTTTTCATAGTGATAATAGATGGCAAAGCATACTAGGTGGCTTTATTATGATTGTTTTCCATAATGGTGATAGATTCCTTTTCCCCACGATAAAGATTTAAATTACAAAGATTGAGATCGCTCAAAAAGTTGGATTAACTTTTATCTCAGATTAAGCTTGGATCAAATTTAACAATTCAACTAGTGATTGGATTGAATTGAGTTGAACCTAACCTAGATCAAATAACTTAAGCTTGCGAGCGGATCAAAATGTACGTGCATTCATCTTTGAATGCGTATATGCTTTTGTGTTTACGTAAATATTTGTTTATGTATGCATTAAGCTTAGTTATATATGCAATCTTATATATTATATTATGCATGAATTTATGCATTTATGTTCACTAACATAAGAATTTATTTCGAAAATAAAATTTTAACTGATGAATATATTTTTGCTTGAATCTCCGTATGAAATGTGCCTAGATCAAATTAAGGTCGAATCAAAACTTCCTGTGATACTTGGCTCAGTCATGCTCAAATCTAATGACTTCAACCCAATATTTAGCCGATGTCAGATAGGCTCAAACTTTGATCGTTAACAGCTCTAGTATTGGTCATGAATAAATTTAGATTGAAATAAGCAAGGTTTTAATCTGTAATCACTTGGCTAATCAAGGTTGCAATAGTTTCTTTCACAGTTAATATATAATTTGTACATAAAAAACTGCCTAGATAATAAAATGCTGGTGAATGAATTTTGTCATATGAACTAATATTCTTTTACTCTTCAGTCAAAATTGATAAGTAGGGTGACTGGTGATTGGTGATTCTTCACATCTTTATGACTGATTATCCTTCAGCTGACCTTTTTTTTTCCTGCATCCTATGTCCACTTAAAACTGGTATAGGATATTTAAACGTGGGATTAATTTGCTATGCGAACGATGCGGAAGTTTATAGGCATAAATGTGGCGATAGAAAAAAAAAATGTGGCGATAGAAAAGTGTCCTCAAAGTTAGTCTTGAAAACTTCCTTACAGTAATAAATGGGAAGAAACTGCCACTATCGGTTCTGGGACTGAACCATATGATTGTTTTAGGCGCTTTGAAGAGATTCCTACAATGTCTCTTACGTTAATGAAAAGCCTAGTCTCCATACTTCAATGAAAAGACCGAGTAGTTTCCAATTTTCTGATCCTGGAGCTAACTTTTTTATATTCTGCACCTTGTTCACGTGCTTTCAACTAGAAAGATGAGATAGTTCTTTGAAAGATCAGAGCTACACTTTTTAGGTCCTTTATAAAATCCCTCAAGCAGCCTTTATCTTTATCTTTCCATAGTAGCCTGGCTGGATTGAAGGAAAAAGGTTTTAGGATTAGAGTGATTGTGGGTGCCAGCAAACTGCAGCTGATCTGCGCTGCAGTGCTAATGCACACCCTGTAGCTTTTCAGCAGGATGGAATGAATGAATGGCAGATTCCTATTATTATATGCATGGAGAGACTGTCATTGATCGGTCAACATTGATTTGTGCACAAAACACTTCCACAGAATAAGGCTCATCTTTATTGGGCCAGGAACTTTAATCTTCATTGCTGATTATATATAAATTTATATTCAATTAATGTTTAATGTTCCAATGACAATTTGATGAGCTTTTCCTACAGATAAATAAATTTTTTTCTTATCAAAATCATACTGGCAGGGGGCAAATTCTGGAAGGTCACCTGCAGGACCCGCTGATTCTCAAGGAAGCTCGGTGACTTTTGGTGTTGCAGACGAACATATTGGAGCCGTTTTAGGCCGCGGGGGTAGAAACATTATGGAGATTACTCAGGTTCGCAATATCCTTATCATAAAAAGATTTTGTTGCTCTTTTTGATCACAGAAAGCTCAATTTCATTCGAAGTGCTGAGCTGTTCTGCTACCATGATTTCTTCTGCTATTCTGTGCAATTATGGTGGGAATATTATCTTGATTATTCTCACGAGAAATTCTTTATTTAATGTGATCTGCCAAATGGCACAATCAATTAGATTCTTCAAATCAATTTTTAATCCTTTTTTATATTATGGGATATACTGTTACTTTGAATATATTAGTAAACAAGCACGCTGTTTTTTTTTTGCAGATTAGTGGTGCTAAGATTAAAATTTCTGATAGAGGGGATTTCCTGTCTGGCACTTCTGACAGGTACCTGGATGATTATTTTCAGAAGAAATTTCATTTAAATGCATATATTCTTATATTATATACAGTAACTCAAATTACCAAAAAAAAAATTCTAAGGTGAGTGGTTATTGCAAGTGTAGAAGGAGAATTGGTTTCATGTATTTGTGCATATGGGCTTCTCATTTTTTCTCTTTTTTACTATCTTGCATATATTTTGGTATTTTGGGTATCATTATATATATTTTTTGTGTGCATGGCTACATTATCTCAATGTTATTAAAAAACTCTCTGAAGTGAGTAAGTATTATCAAGTGTAAAAGGAGGATTGCTTCCATGCATTTGTACATGGGCGTGTTTCTCTTTTTTTTTTTGAACATTTATCATATTTTTTTGGGAGAAATTATGATAATTTGAGGTAATATTGTAAAGGTAAATACTACGTTATCCAACGTGTAGCCCAAAATGTATTGGGTAGCAGTACTCAAAGCCCTGCATTTCCATTATCGCAATTGTCAATTTTTTTTAAAATCTGAAAAGACACTTTGGGTCACTGGTTTAGGAACTGTAGCAGCCCTTGTAATATATTAAGGAATGAGAACTGCTACTATAAACTATTGTTAGAAAAACTCTTATTAAACATGAGTAATTATTGCTAAGCCTTAGTTTTTTGGGTAATATGATGTTATATTAAGCTGTTTTCTACCGACAGAAAAGTAACGATCACCGGAGCTCCAGAGGCAATTCGTACGGCCGAGGCTTTGATAATGCAAAGGGTTTCTGCTAATTCTGAAAGGTGATTCCATTTCCCTGCTTTCTTCTTTTTTTAAGCGCCGCGCCTCTGCTTTATTTGAATGAGATTTTTGAAGAAATTTATCAGGCTAAAAAGTACCCAAAAAAAAACTAGTTTGAGAGATTATTAAATGAGAACATTTATATATTATATAATAGTTGGAATTGTTCCTTTGTAGTCATTTGTATTTTTGACCGATTGAGGAAGCAGCTGAAGCCTTTTTTTTCTTATTCAGTCAAATTTTTTTTTTTTTTATTCCAGTGTTGTCGTGAGATATTATTGATTGCTCCCAACGAAAACAAAACAAATAAATAATAAAGAACTTTGTCAATATTTAAGCCATGGTTTTAAATACATTAATGCTTTATATTTTTGTATATCAAAATTCCTGCTTACATAATTAAAATTCAGATTGTTATTTGAAAAATGCTTTCAAAGAGTGTCAGACTTGATAAAATTTAATCTTCCGAGTAGGTAAGCAACGCTGCTCGATGGTTTATTTTTATCAAGTGATTGCGAGCTGTTGAGATTTTATGGAGCAGAGGGGTAATTTTGCAAAAATAGAAATTAGAGGGTGTAAATACTTCGTATGCGTATTTGCAAATTTAGATAGAAAAACGGGCATGCTAGTTCGTTGGTAGAACACAAGTGTTGTATGTTGCACGTATTATATTATTTATTTTTTGATATCTGTTGAGCTTCATTTAATGTATGTATGTATGTTATAATTTGAAATTAAATTATACATTATCTACTATGATGAATAAGATATGATGCTCAAAAAATACTCCAAAATGCTTGAAATTATGCTCAGGCGATGTAGCGAACGTGTGGTTTCTCTTCATTTGGGATGTATTTTGGGCCTGTGCTGTATTGTGCACTGTGGCGCATCCCCATCTATTATAACAAAATTTTATTATTGTTGCAAAAAATTATATCTGTGGATGTTCTTTCTTCTATGGTTAAACAATGAGGATATGTGCATAGTTTTCAGTACCAAGGTTTGTGTTTTACATGAGCTTCAAATATGAAGTAAATATGTGAGGATGGTGGGATTTGAACAAGTATCATGAGATAATAAATTTCAAGTCTCAATCACTATGTTATAACACGCTTCATGTTTATTAGTTTGTTGTCGTGCGTTTTCTCAAAAGATTCATGCAAAAAATGACATTATTTGTTGCACTGCCAAGTTAGGTCACAATAACTTCTTAGAAGTTTACAGTAGCACACCTAAATCGCAAAGACAAAATGACCCAAGGGTTTGGAGACATGGGTGAAAGTGGCAAACCTTAAGGCTCTACATCAATGTTTAGTGTTGAAGCTGTGTAAAGCTAGTGAAACAAACACTACTTTAATGAGCGGCGACTGAACATTGCGCTGAAAGCGTCTCTAGTCTCATTTTAGGTGAGAGCATAAACACCAGCAAGCATGAGCACTATAATGCCTACTTCAAGAAAGCTTGTCAAGAAGAGGCCAGTCTTTGATCATGGGGCCCTGCTAGCCACACCTAAAGCATAATTGAGGCTTGAGATGGCATGGTATAGATCTAGCAGAGCTAACATAAGCTTGTGCACTAGGTTTTGGGGCTCCTAAACTTGGCAACAAGGGTTTGCACCTCTAATCTCCCTTTCTTCAAATTATAAGTATGTTTTCTACAAAAACCAGCCAAATACAAATTATTAGCAAGACTTGCCTCTTTTTGATAAAAGTAATTTTTCATACATCATAAAGTAATATGGTAATTATTAATATTTACAGTATTTTTCAAATTTTGTTTTTCTTACAGATTTTTGTAAGCTTCATTGATTTATAATCTAAAAATTATGTGTTTTTAATTATTTTTTATATTTGTATAAATAATATATTATCTTTTTCTTGGATTTTTTGAAATTTTTTTAAATGTATCAAGATTCGAATTCTTTAAAATTTTGAAATTTAGCAAATAAAATAATCAATTATTACCATAATTAAAGATTATATTCATTTATTATTATTATTTATACAAATAGTTTCTTGATGATTTTTTATTAATAATATATAAAACTATTTATTTAATAATATAAAATAATAGTTGAATACTAGTAAAAGCTTAACTACATAAACAAATACTAATTTTTTATAATAATTTGAGTATTATTTTTATTATTATTAGTATTATTAGTATAATATTTCAATATATATATATATATATATATATATTATTGATTTACATTATTTATTAAGTAAAATAATATTTTAATATTATGATATAATACTGTTAACAATTACTGTTATTATTACTAAAATTGTAAATGCTTATTAATCTTATAAATATTAGTTATGGATTTTGCCCATCTATTTCCTCTTTTTTATTTTTTATTTAAAATAAGATGAGCTTTAAAGTAAATATGTAGTCAATGAGATTTGAACTCAAGATCTGAAATAATAAATTATGAGCCTCGGCTATTAGATCACAAATTCTCAATTATTGCTCTCTCTCTCTATGTATCTTAAAGCTACTTTAAACATGTGGTGTCTTCTTGGATGTTGATGGTCATGTGTTACCAACTAGCATCACCACACTACTAATATCTAATGGCCCACATATTTTGTATGGTCTTCATAGCCTTTATAATATTAACCATTTATATAATTCTTAAGTATTTTTAGTTAAAAATATTATTCTTACAAATAATTGTACATAACATATTGCTACTATTATCATCATTATAACAAAATACAATTTATTATAAAAATAATAATATATCTTTAATCAATATATTCTTAATAAATGCACTATATAATTTATAATATCACTATAAGTTTTAAAAATAATAATTAAAAGTAAAGCTATAATTATGTTAATAGTATTAAGTTAAAAAAGGCATTATTTTTCATAGACATACCACTAATCATAAATAAAAATCATAGATGATAGTATGCATAATAAGATACTATACAATATTTGTTAAACATATAATTTTATTATCTAAGCCATAAATGTTAATTAGCAATTTGTAAATAAAATAATAACATAAATATAAACATAAAATTAATAAAAAATATTAGTTATATCACAACTCTAATAAATGTAGCTAGTATAGTAAGAATACAGAAATATGTTTGGACTTACTAAATTATTATTATTAAATCAATACCACGTTTTAATAATTAATATTTAGTTATTATTAGCAATTTGAATTTTAGAATAAATATACATAATATTTATAATAGCATGCATTTATTATTAATCAGAAATGATATTTATACGTGACATTCAAAAATTTTCATTTAATTGGATTTAGATATCATTTCGTAAGTGTTTATTAATTTACATTAAAATAATATAAATATTATTTTTAAAATTTGTATTGAAATGATATCCAAATCTTATTGGATGAATTTTTTTGAGTGCCACGTCATCGAGTTTAAATAGCATTTCTATAAGCATGTTTGTCCTTATTCTACATTTATTTATTATTAAAATTAACAAACTTTGAAGATCTATATGTTTGAACTCACTAATTTTGCATACATGGTATTTTCTCTAAACATTAGTGAAGTAATGGGTGTAAGACTTCGTTTTAAGTCATTTTCATTTTTTTATTTTATTTTTTATTAAATTCTAATTTTAGATTTTATTAGCTTTATTTTGAATTTTATATGAGTGATCAAAAATGAGAAAATTAAATTGAATATGAGAGTGATATTTTCTTTTTGAGAGTTAACCTAGTTTAGTATAAAAATAGTTTTCCTATGTAGTTACTTTTTAAGAGATATGCTAGTTTGGTAACAGAATATTTTATTTTCTTTATCTGTTTTCTATTTGATGGATAAATTATTTTGGTAAAAGATTGGTGATCCGTTCCCCCTTTCACAAAAGTACGTTCTTATTATTTTTGCGATTTTTCTCGTTCTTTGTGGAATTTATGAATTCACTTTAAATTTGGACATTTTACATATCAATTGCAAACCCGTTTATTGGTATTGACATTTGCTCCAATAGTTAACTCCAACTCACATATAAGTCCACCACTTATCCGAAAACCTTCCCTAACCCATTTGAGTGACGCCCAAGGGAGTGTTCCACTAAAATTGAGCATCAAACCTAATTTGCGAGCATACAATTCAAATTTTCATTTCTTTGAAAAAGAAATCCTTAAACAATTTTGAAAATTTTAATTTTGTAAAAATGTTAATTAGTGTAGACACTTAGTGATTTTCGAAACTATTTTGAACTTTGTCAACAAGGCCTAAACTGCCTAAGGAGAGCTTAGGATGTAAACGGTTTACGGACCTCCGTCATCACCTAGAAGTTCTGGTAGTTTCTAAGATTACTGTGTTTAAACATAAAGTTACATTTTTTGTCAATTGTTTTCTTTAATTTGTTTTCAAAACTTTAAGATTGTGATTTTAGAAATTAAGTGTAATAAGAATATCTCATTATGGAAGGGAATAAAGAAGAGGACCTTAATCAACACATCACAACCATAGAAATTACGATTTGAAGCTTTATGCAATATTTTGACCAACGCTCCTCAAACCCTTCACCTAGAAGGCAAAGTAGGTCCCTTCATCCATTCCATTTAGGACTGAAAGATCTGAACTTAGACATAATCCTAGATATACTTCATCAAAAATAACTTCACACTAAGTTTCACACCCTTAAACAGGGTTCACTTTTTGCCATCTAATATATCAATACTTTTGAGGACCTCTTGACTCGCACTAACTGTCAAGATTCTTATTGATAGCAGACCAACAATTTTTTCTTATGATTAAAAGCTGAAATTAGAAACCAAGTTAACTATAATGATTCTCAAATATTTGAAGAAGCTATTCATGATGTTATTTTAATAGAAGCTCAAAATAAGGCCTCTTCATCCAAAGTCAAATTCTCCCAAATCGCACCACCTAACAAATTGGCTCTCAAGCCTTCCACCCTATCAACACCTGTTTAGACTATAGGAACCCCAATGATTAAAACCCCTCAAGATGTTGTTTGCTACAAGTGCAATACAAAAGAGCATTATAAACATGAGTGCAAATCTATCAAAATCACTCACATCACATAGGAGGAAGATGACAAACTAGAAGAAAAAGAACCATATAATGGAGGAGAAGTTGAGATAGATGAACTAGATCTAAAGGAAACTCACCTAGGAGTTGTTAGATGCCTTAGCACTTCAAAGGAAGAAGAAGATGGGAGGAAAAGAAACATTTTTAGTGTAGCAATGTCTTGCAATGGTGCAAGTTTTATGTTGGTAATTGATGGAGGGAGTGCTATGAAAGTAGTTTCTACTCAAATCTTAACCAAATCAAAACTCCAAGCTGAACCTCACCCCAATCCTTTTCATGTTATCGGGTCAACACCACTTCACTATGGGATATTTTACCTATGGACGAATCTCATATTCTTTTAGGAAGACTTTGGTTTTATGACTTAGACGTCATCCACTATGGGAGTACAACACGTATAATTTCTAACTCAATGGAAAAAAATGAAACTCTATCCCGCTAAGCCCACACCTAATAAACCAACTCAAACCTCTTTTGGAACTTGCACCCCCAAAGCTATCATCCCACGTCAAATTCCTAAAATGACAAAACTCAACCTAAACATGGAGCCAATCTTCAACTCATCACCATTTTCCCTTACACAGCTCATCCTTTACCTGTTAAACAAGAGAAAATATTTCCTTTACTCGCATTTGAGGCTTTAGGATTCGAGAGACTTGGAAATTAATTTTCTAATTTACTAACCATCCATCTTCTCCATTTCAAAGAAATATCACCCAACCCTCTGAAATCCCCATTCATCCTATGAATGTTAATTTGCTTACAGAATTCTATAAAACTACCATGGAAGACTTACTTAACCAACTACTTCCACTTAGAGACATCCAACATGTCATTGATTTAGTTTATAGTGCTCAACTTCCTAATCTATCTTATTATTGCATGAACCCCATCAAATAAGCAGAACTTCAAAGAAAAGTCAATGAACTTCTCCAAAAGGACCTTCTTAGGGTAAGCTTAAGCCCGTCTATCATCCCTGCCCTTCTAACCTAAGAAAGATGGCTCTTGGAGAATATGAGTGGATAGTTGTAGCACCCCGCCCTGTCACCGTGCGCAGAGCAAAGAAAGGTAATCAATTTGTGGCAGAGCGGTGCTCCACTCAAGAAAGAATTTCCCGTATTCCCGAATAGCTGAAACGAAACCCAAAGGAGGGTCAAGAACTAATTACTTAAGATAATAGTAATATCTTTATCCTAAGTATTAGGCAACTACATATATTGGATTTAAACTACAACATTTTCAGTATGCTGATCACATCTCAATACTAAGCATAAGTAATATATAAACAGAGTGTGGAAGCTAAAGCAAATATCCAGAAACATTCATCACAGAAGCTGAATGAAATATTCATCTCATAAAATGAAAGAAAATACATTCAGAATTATTACAAAATATTTACTAAAATATAGGAAATGAGTCCAAGTACTGAACTGAAATAGTAACTAAGTAAAATAGTAAAAGTTGGAGGAGAAATCCGCTACGGCTCTGCAAGCTCCTGATGAACCTCCTGAATGTCTTCTTGACCTGGCTCAAGCTGTTCTAGATCTAGCAAATTATCGGATCCAAAAAGTACCACATGTTAGACAATAAGAATAACACATCGAAACTAATCTAAACAGTTCTAATTATTCACTTGCCATTTAAATAATAAAAACAAAACTGCAAAAATACTGCAGCGCCCCGCCCCGTCGCCGTGCGCAAAAAGGGGTAATCGTGATCGATTTGGCGACGGAGCGGCGCACCACTCGGGGAGGAATATCCCTTCTCCCCGAATAGCTGAAACCAAACTCATCTAAAGGGTTGCTAACTCAACCTCAAGGAGGGTTGAAAGCTAATACTTAAGATAAGAATAGTATCCTTATCCTAAGTATTAGACCAATACATACATTGGATGTAAAACACGTGAGAAATCTAATATATGTATAAGATATCAATATTTCCAGTATACTGATCACATCACAATTTTTAAGTATAAGTAGTATATAACAGAGTGTGGAATCTAAAGAAAATATCCCAAAACATTCATCACAGAAGCTGCATAAAACATTCATCTCAAAAAAGAAAAAAAAACACATCCAGAATTATTATAAATAGTTTACTAAAATACAGAAATAAAAGCCAAGTACTGAATTGAAATAAACTAAGTAGAAAAGTAAAGCTGAAGAAGAATTCACTATTGCTCCACAGGCTCCTCATGAATCTCCTGGGTGTCCTCCTGACCTGGCTCAATGTACGGCTCAAAATCTAGCAAATTGCCGGATCCTAAAAGTACATCGTGTTAGACAATAAGTAACATATCAAAACTAATCTAAAAAGTTCTAGTTATTCATTTAATATTTACTTAATGTAAATAAATCTGCAAAAAAACTGTAACGTAACTGAAAGTATAAAACTGTATAAAATTGTACAAAACTAAAGTAAAGTAAAATAAAATTGTACTGAAAATTTAATATTTAAATTAAACAAAAATAGTAATGGATCTAAAACTGAGTAATAGCACGTAAAACTATGTTGTATACCACTGAAATTATGCATCTGAATATACCACAATACTGCATGCTATTGATATGCAACCAAAATATCACTGAACCGCTATGACTCGTACGGTCCAATATATACATATATCCAATTGGGAACTGCAATGCCGATGCATCCTGAAATTCTCCAATCAATATATGCAATATTCTATAACCCATAAATCATCACTGATACTCATACATGATTACTGATACTCCAACATCATGCTTATGCTCATGCTCATACTTCTAGGCTACATGAGATAAATCTAAGAATTTAGAAAATACTTTAAAATCTGATAATGAATTCAAGGTCTCCATTGTACAGAATCCTATCAAAATGAAGAATTCTGACTCCTATATTCTAATTCGATAATTGGTTAAACTTGAGAGTTTACTTAAAAAATTATTAGTTAGGAAGGTTGTATACACATATTTAGCATATTTCCAAGAAATGTGAATTTAACCCTTAGCTTATTTTAAACTGCACTTATCGAATGGCACTTCAATAAGAGGCAGAACTCGATCATAGTTTATATCTCAAGTTAAGCTGTTAAAATACCTAATTACAAGCATACTTAGTGTTCTACACAAAGTGGCTTGAGATACTTAGTTTGCTTAAACAATACTTATCGAAGCGCACTATGATACGAGGCAAAACCTAGTCGCAGTTTACATCTCAAACTAAGAATCTTATTCACTAATTGTAATACTCTTAGTCTTAGAAGATTTACTCTAACATGACTGTATTCGTCTAATCCCTCGAGATAGCACCTGGTCATAAGTTCACATTGGAGTGAATCAACCAATCATGAATACTATTGAAATAATTCAGCACTATGGGTATACCCTACTATACCCCACTAATAATCTGGATTCAGAAGGTTCTATTTAATCAACAAAGATTCATCAAAGCTATTAATCCTTACTCTAAATGGGTGAGTCCTACACAAGGCTCCAAGAGTGTGATCATAGAGATCATTTAATGGTAATTTCTACCACAATGGGGAAGTTTCGTTCTAAGTACTTTAGGTGGTTCCTACCACAATATGTTAAGATCAACCTCTAAGGTTATGAAGGTTCATCTAAGATTTCTACCTCAAGAAGTTACAAAAGTTCTTCCTACCTCAATGCATCAATATTTAAGGTCTTTAAGCATTCAAGAACGATCCTAAAGCATGACCCTTGAGATCTCACTCTTCTATTTTTTAAGTTAGCATTCAGGGTTTACTTAATAGACTTGGATTAAAGTGATCAAGTTAGATGACTAAAAGTTCATCTGACCCTTTTCTATTTTACAATCATGGGATGAAATCAATGATATTTTCAGAGTTAGATTATTTTATCATTATAATTTTATTATTCATCATCTGCTAATAATTTTATTTAAGAGAAAATTAAAGATCTATAGTTTATATTCAGATGGTTCAATCATATAAATTTACTATTAACTTTAGCACTTCTAATTCCATGATTTAAGATCAATGTCAAATCATATGCATTATTGAAATCATGTCAATTGAATTATCTTTCAATCAAGGAGGCTTGAGTTAAGGTGATTAAGGTTTAGATCTTAATTAAGATAAGTTAGGATTTAATCCCCAACCTTACCAAATTAAGACCAATGATTAATTTAAAGGCCAATGATAAATTAATGTATTATTAGTATATTATTGATGTCAAATTTTAGATTTAGATTAAGTATCATCTACTTAATCAAGTTCTCAATATTCTTATGTTCACTTATAATTTAATATCAATTTAAGCACATTTAGGTGTAAGCACATTTAGGTGTCCAAATAAATGTTAAAGTTCTCTAACATTCATCCTAAAATCAAGAAAGCATAGGAATATAAAGATGACATAACATAGGAAGTAATTTAAGCAAACCAAATTCTAAATCAAAACAAGGGTTAGCACTTGATTACAATTCTAAAAGACTTAAGTTTCATGACATTTAGTTATTGAGGTATACTTGGTTAATATAAGTAATCAAGGATCCTATTCCTTAAAATTTGGCACTAGATTTTTATGACACATAATAAGTTTTAAGCGCATATTAAAAAGGGAAAATTTTCAAATTTAATTTTCACATAGAATTTTATGCAATGCTCAATTTTTAGGCAATGCTTAATTTGATATAATTCAATCCCACTATGGTCCTAGGGACCTTAAAATGCAAAAACAACGAAGTTTTGGCCATTTTAGCCATGTCTGAACAATTCATGAAATTCTAGGCGCTACGGCGCGCTGCAGTGCTCTACAGCGCTTTTGATGCGGCGGCGTGCTGCGGCGAAAAATAGTGCTGTGGCGCGCTGCAGCACTATTGATGTTGCGGCGTGCTATGGCGGGACCAATCCGAGATCTGGATGCTACGACGCGTTGCAACGCTTTCAGTCGCTGCTGCGCACTGTGGCGGATCAACTTGTGAAAACAATGTTCATTTAATTCATTTTCTGGTTTCATATAGTTTTCTAGAAATGACATTGCGGCCCACTGTGGCGCGCTATAGCGGTCCAACTTACAAGATACTATTCAATTAATTTTTCTTTTGATTTCTTATAGTTTTCCCTGAAATGACGTTGCAACCCGCTGCGGCACGCTGTGGCGCCCAGCAGCCGTCTAACTTGTGGGTTACTGTTCAATTAGTTTATTTATCAATTACATATGATTTTTTCTGAAATGACACTGCAGCCCACTGCGGTGCACTGTGGTGCGCTGCAGTGGAAACTATTTGAACTTTGGGCGCTACGGTGCATTGTAGCGCCCGACGGTGATTTCGCCTGTGCGAAAACTATGAACAGCCACATTTCAAGCTTAAGTACTCTCAATCCAAAGCATTCCATGAGTAGTGCCATCTATCAATGGAAAGGTCATTCCAATACCTTTCCATCAATACCAAAATTGGCATAAATGGATTATCATAACTATACAAAACATGCAGTTAAATGTGCAGGTATACAAAATGGACAAAAAACAGAGCATGCGAGTTTTAAAACAATATGATACCTTAATGAGCCTCAATGGCTTCCAAATATAGTCATGGATCTTTTAAAGATACAAACAACATAATAGTAACATGAAGAAGATAAGAAAGATGAGCAAATTGGTACCTTAGCCTTGCAAGAAATGGAGGAAGAAGACTTTGAAAGCTTGGAGGAGGAAATCCTTTTTCTTCTTCTTCAGCATAAGACTTCAGCAATGGAAGGGGAAAGGAGGGAGCTCTTAGCTTAACTTGACAGCAATTATGGAGATGAAGGAGTTGAGTACCCTTTTAAGGGGGGAGAAGAAAGGGGGAAGCTATCATGAGCTATGGGAAGAGGTATGGTGATAGCCATCAAAGCTTACAATTAATGATGGGGAGAAGAGATGGGTCAGTCGAACATAGAGGGATGGTTCAGCCGAAACATTAAAGGAGAAGAAAAAGAAAAATACAATATAAGGAATAAATGAGTATTCATTCTTAATATTCGACTTATTAAAAATTCAGGTTTTTTTTTTGAAACATGCTCCAAAATTTTCCAAAAGTTCACCCCAAGTTAATTTGGGGGTGAGGAATTCAATGGCGAAGTCGGATTTCGATTCCAATGATTATTTAATTATTCTATTTTCTAGTGCATTTAATTATATTAAAATATTCGCGAAATCCGACGACTTCCAAACACGTCCAAAACATCACCTCTAGCTGATTTTGGAGTGACGATCGCAACGATAAAGTCAGATTTTGATTTCGAGGTCAAGATAAATGCTTCACTTTCCTAATTAATTAAATATTAAAATAATCCAAAATATTTTATTTAGCTCTAAATTGCACCAAATCTTTAAAGATTTGTTCTAATGATTATATGAACTTAATTAAGATACGATTATGCTAAAATTAAGCTGGGTAATAACTATGGGTTATTACAAATATTGTACAGGTAACTGGAAGTATAAAACTATACAAAACTGAAGTAAAATAAAGCTGAATTTAAACTAAATACTGAAAGTAAATATGACAGTAAATGATCTGAAATTGAGTAATAAAATGTGAAGCTATACTGTATGTCACTGAAATCATGCATCAGTATATGTCACGATATAATGCAATTGAAATATTACTGAACGGGTATAAATCGTGCGGTTCAATATCTACATATATCCAGATGGGAATCCAATACTAGTCATCCTGAAAATTCCTCGATTGATATATGCAATATTTCGTAATTCATAAAATATCACTGATACTCATACATCATGCATATGCTCATGCTCATATCTCTACACTATATGTCTTAAAATCAGAAATTTAGAAAATAATTATAAATCAGATTATGAATCAAGTGTCTTCATTGTGCAGAATCCATCCAAATTGATTCAGACTCCTAGTTATAATTTCAATAACTAGATTTGCTTATGATTTTACTTAAAATCATTAGTTGGAAAGGCTGTATACACATGATTGTATGTTTCTAAGAAAGGTGTATTTAACATTTAGCTTGTTTAAAACTACATGTTTCAAAGCGAACTTCGATAGGAGGCAGAATCTGGTCACAGTTTATATCTCAAGTTAAGCTGTTAAATACTTTAATTATAAGCATACTTAGTGTTCTATACAAGGTAACTTGAGATACTTAGTTTGTTTTAAACTGCACTTATCGAAGTGCACTACAATATAAGGTAGAATCTGATCGTAGTTTATATCTCAAACTAAGAATCTAGTTGTGATGACCCACTTAAGTAGTAATAAATGAAACTCTTAAATATCGAGTCGCCTTTTCAGATAACGGTGGAGTTCCTGATAAGAACTCCAAAGTTAAGTGTGCTCAGGTGGGAGCACTCCTAGGATGGGTGACCTACTGGGAAGTTATCTTCTGAGGGCAAAACCGTGAGGCATTTCTGGCCAAAGCGGATAATACCTTGGTGCTTAAGAGTTTGGGCTGTTACAAATGGTATCAGAGCAAACCATAAGGTGTCAGATAGGAGCTAAGTGCCATACAGGGCAAAGTACCACTTCATGTGAGCAGCCCCTTAAACCCATGATGGTTAAGGTGCTACATAGTTGTGGGTACCTCTTGAGCCTGTATGGGTCACCTCTAGTTCTATCTACCCAATGGATGGTTCTTGAATCTGTGTGTGGATACTGACGAGGACGTCAGTTACTTAAGTTGGGGAGATTGTGAAGACCCACTTAAGTAGTAATAAGTGAAACTCTTAAACATCGAGGCGTCTTTTCAGATAACGGTGGAGTTCTTAATAAGAACTCCAAAGTTAAGCGTGCTCAGGTGGGAGCACTCCCAAGATGGGTGACCTACTGGGAAGTTATCTTCTGAGGGCAAAATTGTGAGGCCTTTCTGGCCAAAGTGGATAATATCTTGGTGCTTAAGAGTTTGGGCTATTAGACTAGTTCACTAATTATAACACTTTTAGCCTTAGAAGATTTACTCTAACGGGACTGTATTTGTCTAATCCCTCGGGATAGTACCTGATCATAAGTCCACATAGGAGTGACTCAACTAATTGTTAATATTGCTAAAGTGACTCAGTACCATAGATATGCTAATCATATCCAACTAATAATTTGGGTTCTATTAAATCTATTTAGGAACCAAGGATTTATCAAAGCTATGAATACTGACTCTAATCGGGCGAATCTTACACAATGTTCCAAGAGTGTGACCAAGAGGTCACTCAATATAGGTTACTACCACATGGGAGGAATCTCATTCTAAGGACTTTGGTGATCCTAGCACAAGGGCTTAAGATCAATCTTCTAAAGCTAAGAAGAATCATCTAAGTTCATACATCAAAATATAATAATAAGTTTGTAACAACACAAGGTTATTACTCAACTTAATTTAAGCCTAATCATGTCTTAATTATTATTTCACTAAGTTCATCTAATTATTAGAACCAAATCCTGAATGTTTGGAATAATTCGGAGCTCAATCTATTATTTTGAAATATTTTAATATTTAATTAATTAGAAATTTGAGGTATTTATTTTGACCTCAAAATCGAAATCCAACTTCGTCGTTGCGATCATCACCCACAAATTAGCTAAGGGTGTTTTGGACTCGTTTGGAAGTCATCGGATTTTCGTGAATATTTTATTATAATTAATGCATTGAAAAATAAAATAAATAAATAATCATCAGAATCGAAATCCGACTTCACCGTTGAATTCCTCACCCCCAAATTAGCTAGGGATGAATTTTTGGGAATTTTTGGAGCGCGTTTCTAAAATCTGAATTTTTAAATAATCAAGGAAAATAAATAGGTAATTACCCAGCCCCTAAATTGCAATTTCCCCCTAATTTTCTAATGCATCATGTCAGCTCCCCTCCCTAGCCGACGCCCCCATGCCCCTTGGTTGCCCATTGATGGCCTCCCTCCCTATGCTCATGATGGCCTAGCCCCTACTCCCCTCCTCCTCTCCTCCTATATTAAGTGAGCTCTGCCCTCCCTCCTCATTTTGCTACCAAGCTAAGCTCTAAAGCTCTCTCCCCTCCCCTCCATTGCTATAGCTTGGGCTGAAGAAGAAGAAGGAGAAGCTCATCCTCCAAGCCTTCCAAGTCTCCTTCCTCATTCCCTCGCAAGACTAAAAGGTACTCTTTTACCCCTCTCTTTTGTCTTTTTCATATATCTACAATGCTTGAATACATCTCTAGACATCCATGTTTAAGTATGCAAGCCATTACAGCTCTCCAAGAGATTAAATTTAATGCTTTATTTTTCTTGCATTCTGTATACCCTGTCCTTTATCCATATTTTTGTATAGTTAGGATGCTTCGTTTGTACCAATTTTGGTATTGACAGAACGGTATCGGAAAGACATTTCCATCGATATATGGCACCTCTCATGGAACGCTCTAGATTGAGAGTAATTGTGCTCGAAAGTAGGCCTTCCAGGTTTTATCCTGGCAAAATCGCCGTCTGGCGCTGCAGCGCCCGATTTTGTAAAATATGTCGCTGCAGCGGCATTTCTGAAAAAGTAAATGAATCAGTTAATTAATTAATTAAAATAGCATTTCGCAAAATAGACCGCTACAGCGCGCTGAAGCGGAAATTTTTGAAAAAACTTTTGGAAATGTCAAAACAAATTAATGAAACAGTAATTTTGCAAAATGAACCGTTGCAGCGCGCCATAGCATGCCACAGCGGGCCGCAACGGGTCGCAGCGCACCCCAGCACGAAAAGCGCTACTGAACTTGCAAAATTCCCAGGATTTCCTAAAAAATTGCCCAATTTTGGCTAAAATGGTCAAAACTTCACTGTTTTTGTATTTTAAGGTCTCTAGGACCTTAGTGAGACTAAAAAATTTAGCTAAAATTGAATATTGCATAAAATTCTATATGAAAACTAAGTTTGAAACCTTGACATTTTTAATAAGTGCTCAAAACTTACTTTGCACCTAAAATGTATTGTGTAAATGGCTAGGTAGCTTAGAATTTCAGTGCCAACAATAATCTAAAATAATATTTAGATTTTGAACCTTAGAAATTTAGAAAATGACCAAAATACCCCTAACTATAATTAGATCATAACTTGACTAATTGAAGTTCAATTTGGGTCTACTTCCAGTTAAAGTACTCAGTGTAATATATGGAAGCTATAGCCACTGAATTTGATAAAATTGGACACCAATTGAAAGATTTAGCTTTTTGACCCCTCTTAATTTAGAAAATTACCAATTTACCTTTAGAAATTCAAATGACTATAACTAACTCATTAGACCTCAGAATTTAATGTTCTTGGACTCTATGAAATCTTTGAACAGCAACCAACAGGAAACTGCATAAAATTCAAATTTTATTAAGTGCAATTTACTAAAATGCCCATTAGGTCAAAAACTTTACTTTGGACCTATAGGACCCATTTCTTATCCAAATTAAGCATACTTACTGTCTATATTCAAGTTAGACTATAAGGAACCATTTGGTACTAAGAAACTTCAATTTAGACTCTTAATTCAAAAGTTAACTTTTTGGACCCTTAAGTAGGGGCAAAATGGTCAATTTGCTCAAAATTTAGGCTAAGTGCCCTTAACATATAATCTGTGTTTTAAATCACCCAAACCAATAATAAAACTGTATTAGAATTATTTAAGTAAGAAAAAAATTAGCCATTAGGTCAACTTAGTAAAATTCCCCAAAATTCTTTAAGTCTTTTTCTTAAGATCTTTCACCTCATATTAGGACTACTCCTAAGACTAGGACTAGCTCATATATTAGATCTTATTCATTAGATAAGTGGGTTATTCAATGAATGAATCCTTGATTTTATTAATTTCTATAAATTTTACAACTTATTTTGATTATTTTATCTTTTAACCTTAAATTTAGGATAAGGAGATTCATCCTATTATATTTGATTTGCTTAATAGGATTTATCTTAATCAATAGATCACTTTTAAACTGAAACTTAAATCTTATATGTTAACTTTTTTGGATTATGTGATTAAGCTCAATCTCGTGATATTTAATTCATAATCTATAGTTTAGTAGATATTTATAAGATCTTAGATAGAACGTTTGAATTCATCAAATTAGGATGTTGTGATTTATTAATTAAACTTATAGCCATACTTGATTGAATTAGATTAGAACCTGATCAGTTCTAATCCTTTAAATATATAAGGCTGTGCTTCTAAGTTACACTCGATAGTAGGAATTGGAGATCCTGAACTTGTGTAACTTAGAATAGTTAAATTAGATAACAACAGTATCACTATGTATAGAAGAGTCTCTTACTTGATTAATTTTTGCTGCTACACATTCCTTATATTTTGTGCTTAAATTTATTGTGCATATCATATAAGAGAACTTTGTGCATGAAATCAAAACTTAAAATAATTAGGATAATAGTTATCTTGGGGTTCAGTATATTTAGTAGATTCATGTGCACATTTACCCTAATGGATAGGGGTAAGGAGTAATAAGGAAGCTTAACATTACTTATTGAGGAGTGTGTGTTAAGCTTAGAACCCATATAATTTTGCAGACGTGCTTGACTCCTCAGTTATTTCTGGACGTGTACACAGAAACAAAGTAAAATAACTAAGAGATTCTGCATTTGTATTTACTGCCTCCTCAGTTCTGCTGTCGGATTCTATCTGCCTTAGCCCAAAAAGGCTATGGGGGGTTTCTGTCTGCCCAAGCCCAGAAAGGCTTTGAGAATTTCACCGGCCCGATGGCCAACTTTCTGATATGACAGTCTTTACATACTTGTTTCAGTTTTAGCTTACTGTGTACTGTATTTTGATGCATATTTCGGTCAACTATATTTCTTTACTTATCTGCTCACTTATACATATTTATAGGATACTAGACTTTACTGCTTACTATATGTACCATGTTCAGATTTTTGTCATTTAATTTGCATAAGTCATATGATCATCAGCATGTTTAGGATTAAACTATACTTTCAGTACTTTTACTTACTGTACTATACATCTATATGCCCACTTCTTGCTTAGCTGTTGAGGTGTGCTTTCACCTCATTTATTGTTTAGTTATAAATATTATATTTATAACTGTTCTCATTTCTTATTACACTTACTGCTCCTACTGCTTAGTTACTTTTTGTTGTGTTTAAGTATAAAAATAGTGACATTAATAACACATGTAAAATATTCAGCCTAAAATATACTTAGATAATTGTCTAACAAGATTTTTCTTTTATTAGCTGGGGCCTTGGCATTATGAAATTGATAATGTCAGATTCAGATAAGTTTGAGGAGCTAGGTGCTAAAGCAGAGGTACCTTACTTAGAGGCGGAGCTTCAGTCAGGAGAGTCAAATATTGCTTTGTTCCTTTTAGCCGCTTGTGAGGATGAGTGATTTATCTTTCAATCTTTTAAACTATTTAAATGTTGTAATAATACAGGTACTGTGACTGTGATTTATTTTATGCACTTTATTATTTTCTAAACTATCTTATTACTATTTCTTATGTGATACATGATGAATGGATGTACTATTTACTTAATTTAGCTTTTTCACTCTGCTTGCATGTCAGATTTAGTGACTGATCCTCTTAGATGTTCTGTGCATGTCCTCCCCGTATTAGTGGATTGTGGATCTACCTAATCCAATGATAAGAGAGGGATTTGCACAAACGACCATCCGCTCCTTAGCTTAATGATTGTGTACTTAGGGAGCGGGGCGCCACAAAGTTCTTCCTACCTCAATGTGTTAACATTTTATTAAGGCTTTCAATTACATAAAAAAATTCTATTGTAAGATCATCAAGATCTTACACGTCTAACATTTAACTTAATAATTTGTACTAAGATCATAAGTTGCATTTGTTAAGTCTGCATTGGTTTGATCAGATCCGATGGTTAGACCTATCTGATTACATCCTATACTACAATCATGGGATAAAATCAAGAATATTATTAGAATTAGATCATGTTGTAAATTATTATAATTTTATAATATTCTCATGCTAAAGATCTTATATAGGAGAAAATCAGAGATCTCAACCTTAAATTCAGATAGTTAATCACATAAATTCTTTTAATAATCTTAGCACTTCTAATACAATGTATTTATATTCAATGTCAAATCAGATGTATTATTAGAATTATGCAACTTAAATTATCTTTCAATCAAAGTTACTTGATTAAGGTGGTTAAGGTTTAGATCTTAATCAAGATAAATTAGGGTTTAACCCCTAGCCTTACAAAAATTAAGACCAATGTCGATTTATAGATCAATGATAAATCAATGTATTATTAATATATTATTGATGACAAATTTTAGATTTAGATTAAGTATCATTTACTTAATCAAGATCTTAAAATTCTTATGTTCAAATATAGTTTAATATCAATTTGAGTAAATAAAGGTGTCCAAATCAACATTAAATTATCTAACATACATAAACATTGCATTGATTAAAATAATGAGCAATTAAGGCTAATCAAATCTCAAATTAAACACAAAGAGGATTAGCACTTAATTACAAATTTAAAACAATTATGTTCCATGCAATTTAATTATTAAGATCTACTTGGTCATTCAAGCAATCAAATATTCTAACATTAACATTTGGCACAAAATATTTAAGTAAACACATAAGGGATTCTAGCACATGCTAATAAGGATAAATTTTCATATTTAAATTTCACATAAAATTTTATACAATGCTTAATTTTACTAAAATTAGGTTTAAATTTGATATATTCCAGCCCCATTAAGATCCTAGGGTCCTTAAAATGCAAAAAATGTAAAATTTTGGCCATTCGGGATAATTCTGGGCAGTTCCGGATAGTTCTGGGCAATTACGGATAGTTCTGGGAGCTATGACGCATTGTGGTTTTTGGGATTTATTTGTTCATGCAATCAGAAGTAGTATTTTTGGGATTTATTATTTTAGAATCAAACCTGATCCCACTAAAGTGTAAGAAATATATGATTAGTCAACTCCTAAGAGCTCTACTGATATTAGGAGCTTCCATTGATTAGCCATATTTTATTGTAGGTTCATTAACAAGTTTGTTTAGACTCCTGCACTAATAAAACTTTCACTAAAATCAAAGGGCTTATGATAGTCGCACTTACTCTTAGACTGCCTGATATCTCAAAAGCTTTTGAGATTTTTTGTGATTTTTCAGGGGTAGGAGTAGCAGTACTTTCAAAGTGACCACCTTATTGCCTGCTTTTTCTAACAACCTAAATTTTTATTAAAATAATTACGATCAAATAAATTATGATCCCAAACAAGTTCAAAATTAGGTCAAACCATATATATCGTTATAAATAGTATATTTTTGTAATTGTAATGCTCAGATTTGGGAGTAATCTTATAAATAGATACTCTCATATTAATTTTTTAATTTTTAAATACAGAAAACTAGAAAAATTAAATATAGGTTCAAATTCAAAAAATTTAGTATCATTGGGTTCATAATAATAAGAAAAGACTACACAAAAAGTTTTGTCAAATTTTGAGAGTCAGATTGTTCGCAATTAATTTTTAAAGTTTTTTTACCTTCAAAAACTAATAAAAAATAAAATATATCTCTAAATTGAGAAATTTTTTATCGAGAATGTTCATCTTGTCAAGACGGACCTCATGGTCAATTTGACCTAAATTGATCAAATTAAGTCAAAAATCAATATTTTAATTTTAAGTCAAATAAAAATTAAATAAAAATATCCTTAAATAAAGCGTATTAAAGGTATCCTCCAGCAAAAAATTGAGCGCAATGGGATCCCGGATTTCCCTAAATAAATTCATGAAATTTAAACTTCGGAGTTGATAAATAGAATATAAGTCAGAACTTAGAAATTTTTGTATATTTAAGTTAAGCATCATAAGATGGCGCTATGTTTTAAGTTTCGAAAATTTTTGAGCTCCGGATTAATCGTAGCGAATTTTTGAAGTTTTCACTTAAAAGTTAATATAAAATAAAATACTCTTCCAAGTTTAATGATTTTTGAACATGTGCATTCGTCTCATTGAGACGCTTGTTTCGATACCAAATTTATAGTTTTTGGAGTTCGTATGGCTATAGATCATGGCTCAAAAAATTTCAGCCATCCTATTTTAATATAATGGTTGTCTTGATTTAGATTATGACTTTAAATAAATTGTTAGATAGTTTCTAAATCTAATAAACTGCTAAAACTTAACTATTTAATTTTCTCTCAACCAAAATTTCCTTCCCCTTCCTCTCCTATAATACACACAATTAAAAAAAAAAAGACTCATGACCTTTCTTCTTCTCTCCTATAATTGATGGGACAATTCAAGGGTGAGCTTGCTCTCCTTCTCCTTTAAATGGAGGCTCAACCATCTCTTCCTCTCTATTTGGCCATTAGCTGAGCTCCAATCCTTCTCTTGCTGTGTTGCTGTTGAAGGATCCTTCAAGCCCTCAAGCTCTCAAGGAACCAGCTGAGTCTTCTTCTTTCATTCCTAAGGCCAAGATACCCTTTTGCTAAATTCTTTCTTATGCTATTCTCTTCATGTGTAGCAAAGTGTTAAGAATGATATTTTCATTAAGTTACTGTATGAATTATATATATGATCTTTGAGCCTCAATCGGACTCGAATGAGTCTGATCGAAGCCCATTCATTCATTTAATATTTCAGTAAAAAATTGTATAATTTATGTATACCCGTAGCTAGAACTTTAATTTTATTTTATTAGAATAATTCGTTCGTGTCGATTTTGGTATCAATAGAAAGATCTCGGAAAGACCTTTTCATCGGTATATGATACTAGCACATGAAGTGCTCTAGATTGAGAGTATTTTAGTGCAAAAGGTGATCCGTTACATTTTTCTCACAGACGAAGCTGTAGAGCCTGAAGTTTCAAAAATGCATCAGCTGTATCGCGCAACCGCGCATCGCAGCGGCATATAAATATTAATAAAATTAAATTAAACACGTCGTAGAGTCCACAATTGTTCAGAATGGTGAAAACTTCATATTTTTTCATTTTAATGGTCCTAGAACCATAATGGGGTCAAATCATACTAAAATTAAAATTGAATTTTGTAAACATGGGCATTGTATGAATATGTAGGTGAATTTCAATATAAAATTTACTATTTTTGCATGTATAGTATATTTTAGACCTCATAAAGAAATTGCTTGAATACTTTATGCCGAATAGAAACGTTAAAATCTTTAATTGTTTGTATGGTCAATATAGAACTTAATAATCAATTTGTAAGAAACTTAATTATTTTCTATTTGTAATCAAATGATAATCTCTTTTATATTAGATTTAAGATTTGATTAGCCTTAATTACTTATTATTTTAATTAATGTGATATTTATGTATGTTAGAGAACTTTAACTTTAAATTGGACACCTTGATTTACTTAATTTGATATTAAACTATATTTGAATATAAGAATCTTAAGAACTTGATTAAGTAATTGATACTTAATTTAAATCTGAAATTATCATCAATAATTTATTAATAATATATTGATTTATCATTGATCTATAATTGAACTATTAATCTTAAGTTGGAAAGCTAAGAGTTAAACATATCCTATCTGATTAAGATCTAAACCCTTAATTACTTAACAAATCAACGTGATTATAAGGCAATTCAACTAACATAAATCTAATAATGCATCTGATTTGACATTGATCATAAATTCTTGAATTAGAAGTGCTAATACTATTTAAGAAAATTATGTAATTAAATATCTGAACTTAAGCTTAAGATCTTTAATTTTCTCTAATATAAGACTCTTATCATGAAGATAATTATAAAACTATATTGATTTATTATAAGATCAAATCCCAATAATATTCTTAATTTTACCTCATAATTATAGTATATGATGTGATCAGATGGGTCTAACCATCTGATCTGATATGATCAATTCAAGTATAATAAATGAAACTCATAAATTTAGGGTAAATCTTAGATGTGTAAGATCTTGATGATCTTACAATAGGATTTATAATGTAATTGAAAAGTCTTATTAATTTATAATACATTGAGGTAGGAAGATCTTTTGCTGAACCTTGAGATAGGAACTTAGATATTTTCCCCTTAACTTTAAATGTTGATCTTCAACCTTTATGGTAGAATCACCTAAAGTACTTAGTATGAGATTCCTCCAATATGGTAGTGGCTTATATTAGGTGACCTTTTGGTCACATTCTTGGAATCTTGTATAGGATTCATCCTATCAAGTCTAAATTTATAGCTTTGGTGATCATTGTTGATTAAATAGTATTCACTGAATCTAGATTATTAGTTGAGTATAATAGTGTATATCCATAGTACTGGATCAATTCAGCAGTATTAAGGATTAGTTGAGTCACTCTAAGTAAGACTTATCTTTGTGCTATCATGCGGGTTTATTCGGATACAATCCACTTAGAGTAAATTCTACAATCCTAATAGTGTTATAATTAGGGACTTAAATTCTTAATTTGAGTGAAATAAAAATTGCTAACGGGTGATGCCTTCTATCGAAGAACACTTTGATAGTGGTGGCCTCAAATAAATTAAGTATTTTAAGTTACCCTCCTTAGGACACTAAGTATGCATGTAGTTAAGGTATTTAACAGCTTAGTTTGAGTGAAATAAATATTGCCAATAGGTGATGCCTTCTATCGAAGAACATTTTGATAGGTGTGGCTTCAAACAAACTAAGTGTTAAATCCACATTTCTTGGAAACATACTAAATATGTGTATATAACCTTTCCAACTAATAATTTTAAGTAAAATCTCAAGTAAAATAAATTTATTATAATTAGAATTAGGAGTCATAATCCATTTAGATGGATTCTTACATAATAGAGATATTTGATTCATTATTTGATTTTACATTATTTTCTAAATTTCTAGATTTTAAGCATGTAGTACAGAGACATGAGCATGAACATGAGCATAATGTATGAGTATCAGTATGATTTATGGATTCCAAAATATTGCATATATCAATTGAGGAATTTGTAGGATGACTAGTACTAGATTCCCAATCAGATATATATAGGCATTAGACCGTACGATTCATACCCGTTCAATGATATTTCGGTTGCATATCAGTTGCATTTTGTAACGTTAACATATACAGATGCATGACTTCAGTGACACACCGCATAGTTTTACATGTTACTCAGTTTCAGATCATATACAGTTTCATTTATTTTTAGTATTCAGTATATAGTCAGCTTTACTTTACTTTAGTTTTATATAATTTCAAATTTTCAGTTACTTTTATAATTTTTCTATAGTTTAATTTACATTATTTAAATATTGAGTAAACAATTAGAACTGTTAGATTAATTTCGATGTGTCAGACTTATTATCTAACGCGTGCAACTTTTGGGATCCGATAATTTGCTAGATTCTGAGTAATTTATTGAGCCAGATCAGGAGGACATGCAGGAGGTTCGGTAGAAGTCTGTGGAGCCTTATCGAATCTCTCCTCCAGCTTTACCACTTTTGATTAGTTATTTCAGTTCAGTGCTTAGACTTTATTTTAGTATCATTTCAATAAACCGTTTGTATTAATTCAGCACATATCTATTTTTTTTGTTCTGAGATAAATATTTTTATTATGTTTCTGTGATGAATATTTTTGGATGTATACTTATCTTCCGCATCCTATTTATATATTACTTATACTTAGTATTATGATGTGATCAGCATATTGTAAATATTGATATCTTGTACATATATTGGATTCATCATTTTGTATGTAAATCCAATATATGCAGTTGTCTAGTAATTGAGATAATGATACTATTTTTATCTTAAGTATTAGTTCTCGGCCATTCTCTTTGGGATATGAGTCAGCAATCATTTGTATGTGTTTATTTTTTAGCCTATTCGAGGAGATGGGTAATGCTTTCCCGAGTGACGCACCGCTCCGTCGTCGACTATTTTGTTATTATATACTTCAGTTGTGCGCGGCTGCGAGACGATGTGCTACAGCACATCACGTGCATTTGCATGTGGAAGCAGCCCCTCCCCACGCCGCCCCTACCCAGGGGCTGCCCGGCATCGAGCAGGCAGCCTCCAAAACCTCCATGTCCCTCTGTAAACAACCTCTCCTTCTTATCTTCTCCCTCACACAACCTCCTCCTCCCCTGAACGATCGTCCAGCTCTCTTCGCCTCCTTTCTATCTCACCGGCAACTCCTAGCCTCCCTCTCCCTCTCCCTCTCCCTCTATAAAATATCAAATTTTAATTTTTGTTTATCTTGATTTTTTTATTTAATCAAATCACATGATAATTTGAAATAATAAAAATTTAAAATTTTTAAGCATAATTTTAGAGAATTTTTAGTAATTTTTAGAGAATTTTTTCATTAGTGAACTTTTCGGGTTAATTTTAATGTAGTTGCATAATTAGAAAATCTAAGATAATTATATTTATCTCCAATAAAAAATCAGAGTTCACCAATGAGCTTCTCACCCCTAAATTTTGTAGGAGTGAAATTTTGAGATTTTTTAAAACTCAATTAATAAACTAATTTTAATTACTTGCGTATCCTTCCCTCTAATAACATATGACAAACCCCTCTAGTTTACTCTATATCCAGCCTAGTTTCTCCACTTGCACCTCTCTTATTTTTAACCACAGCTTATCCTCTCAAGTTCAGCCATCTTCTCCACTTGCATATCTTTCCACCTTATCTTAATCCTCTAATCAAGCTCATACTTTCTTCATTATCAAAACCCATCCTGATCACTCAGTTTGCACATAAGAATTTTTAGAGAAGAAGAAAGAAAGATTTGTTGAAATTTCATCTAAAGAAAAAAAAATTCATTAGCTAACCTAAGATATTTCATTTTCTATACAGTTAATCATGCAATCATTACAATTTTGCAAGCTATTACTCTTCACCTCGAATCCCTAAAGTGCTCAATCGAACTCAAACAAGCTCAGTCTAAGAATCTCTACATGCTGTTAGAAGTCTCAAATATTAAGTTAAGTCAAATAATCAGGTTAATAAATTTAATACTTGAACTATTAAGGTAAATTTAGCAAAACTAATTAATTACTATAATAAGCATAATTAGACTAATTAATTTTTTCTCTAATTGGCATAAATAAATAAATAAATAAATAAATAAATATAGATAACTAATTAATAATTGCAACTATTAAATAATTGATAGGCACTATTAAGGTAAATACGATTAAATAATTAATAAGTAAAGCAATTTATTAATATGCATTTTACTTTTAATTATTATAAAAGTATTTAATAAAGATAATTACTTAATTGATAAGATTTATTCTTAAGATTAACTATGTAATTGACATAATTATTGAACCATCATATTCAATTAGTAAAAGAAACAATATTCATAAATATATTCGTTATAATACTTCACAATTATTAATGTACTCAAAATTAATAATTTAATCTAATAAATAAAATTCATTACCTAAAATTATTATTGATTAAAGACTAATAATAACTTAAAAAAAAAAGTACTAAAATATTTATTGAAGTATTAAAAAATTTTCCTAGTAAAAGTTTTTTGCTTTTGGAATGAGCTTCATGTTCAGGCTCAAAGAAGCACTCGAGCCGTGCTTGTCCAAGTGCCCACCTGTCTATTCTTAACTGCTCGGGCTGTATCTTTTTGATATTAGTAACAGAAATTATTTTAAATAATTTAAGAGAAATGCTCTTTTTGTTGAGGTGGCACCTAAAAAATTTTATCCAATAAAATTTTTTGAATGTATTCAATATAAATTTTAAAAATAATATTTATATTATTTTAATATAAATAAATATATACTAATAAAATATATACAAATTATAGGATAAATTTTATTAGATCATATCAATAAATCTAAATAGCATTCAATTTAAACAGTCTAAATCACAACTATTAATGTCTTAAAATAATTATTTCTAACTAAATAAAAAAGTCATTAATAAAAAAAGAAATGCTATTTAAATTTTATTTTAATATAAATTAAAAAAAATATTTATATTATTTTAAAATAAATAAATAAATAAAACCCATAAAAAAAATCATCATAAAAATAATATTTATATTTATTTAATATAAATAAATAAATACTAATAAAGGAATATTTAAAATTCATTGAATGACTTTTTTTTTTTTATAATTTTTCATAAAAAAATACTAATTAAATAATATTAAAATTTTATTAGATGAATTTTTTTATGTGTAATTGCATCTAAATCAATCCCGCAGCCTTCAGCCAAACAGAGGAAGATTGCATGGAGCAGAGGCGAACAACCGCGTCTACAGGAGAGGAGAAGAAGCAGCTCCTGCGTGCGCTCGAGGGGAAAACAATCGCAGCGCTGCGAAGAACCGCGATATGCGCCCCAAAAGAAGAATAACACTTGGATTCATATTAATTGTGAGAAAAAACATTTTTTTTTTTTTAAGTAAAGTTTTTAATTAAATTTTTATTTTTTATTTTAGTGGTTAGTATTTTACTGTACGAAGCTGTTATAATACTTTCAAGTATACTCTTTCTAATATTTTACCAAATATTTAAAATTAATGATTATTTATAATAATAAGATTTAAAAAACATACTAACATATTTATTGACGAGGTATTGAAATATTTTACTTTACAATAATAATTAAAAAAAATCAGCGCATCCCATTTGTAAGTGCGTCTGAGTTCTGTCGTTGGTAAGCCGGACTCTCTTTCCAGGAACAGCGTGAAAAGGGGGAGTTTTTTTCTCCTGCACTAGTTGAATCAAACCTCTTCTTTCTGATTTCCCCCTTCCATTGTTCGATGACCAAAGAATCATCTTGCTTCGAAACCCCGACGAAGCCGGTGGTGGCCTCCGCTGAGCTGGCCCCAGGATTTCGCTTCCATCCAACTGACGTGGAGCTTGTTAGCTATTATCTGAAGCGGAAGGTTACCGGAAAGGCAATCCGCGTTGACGCAATCTCTGAGATTGATCTGTACAGGGCTGAGCCATGGGACCTCCCGCCCCTTTCGCGACTCCGAAGTCGCGATTTGGAGTGGTACTTCTTTACGACCCTCGACCACAAGTATTCTAATCGCTGCCGAACTAACCGTTCCACTATCGAGGGGTATTGGAAGACGACCGGGAAGGATCGGCCCATCCAACATCATTCTCGGAAAGTCGGCATGAAGAAAACCTTAGTTTATCATTCCGGTCGAGCACCGCGTGGTCAGCGAACCAATTGGGTCATGCACGAGTATCGTTTAGAGGATGAGAATCTTACCCGCTCAGGGATTCTGCAGGTATAGGAGCAGTCGTTGATTTATGCTGAATTGAGGCATTCTTTTTCTTTTGAGAGATTTCTCGAACTTCTTTGAAAGTTTTCTGTCCACGTTATGAAGAATTATAATGTTATTTGGTAGTAGCATATTGAGCATGTGTATTTTGTTCTTCTTTGGAAGGATGGCTACGTTTTATGTAGGATATTCCAAAAGAGCGGGCCTGGGCCTCAGAATGGTGCCCAGTATGGTGCGCCGTTTATAGAAGAAGAATGGGAGAGGGAAGAAGAGGAAGATGCCAAACCAGTTTCTGTGAATGTGGTTGCAGACGATGGGCTTATCGAACCTTCTGGTCAGGATTTTGTTCAGCTGGGAGATTTTTTGCAGGTAATAATTTATCTTTGGCCAAAATGGTTCACAGTGCATTCATTTCTTTACAATTATGTGTATGGCATTGTGGAGGTTGCACACATCGTGCTTTTCTTAGGTCATTTGTTTTATTAGAGCACGGCGAACTAACAAGACAAGATAGCACAACACAATTCAATCAATCACATCAAAAATAAATACAAGATCGCCGTCATGGGGGCCTTGCGCTAGCTCACGTGCACAAACTGAATTTGAGGCATACGCCTTCTTCTTGCTGAAAATGCTCTCTAAGTGCAAAAAGTGCATGAAACATTTGCTGTCTAAAAGCCCCTTTTACAAACCCTTTAACGAACAAAAGTTCAGGCGATGAGTGAACTTGGCAAAAAGAGAGCCTTCGCCAGTATGTTAGTGAGATTCTTCAATATGCTTATCTTGTTCATTGTAACTTCACGTTGAGTATTGATATCTCAAATAAAGTGATATCTGATATCAATATGTTTTGCCATCTCATGAAAATCTTGATAGTTGGTCAAATAATTGTATATTACTTGTCACAAAAGTTAATTATCCACTTATATCATTGAGCTCTCCAAATTTTTTTTAAAGAAAACTGATTTTCTTCACTACACGAGAAATAAACATTACTTCAATTGTTGAAAAACAAATGTATATTGTAAAGAGAATCTCTAATTGATAGCAAAAGCACCTAAGCTGAACAACAAATAAACAATATATCTTATCTTGTTTAGATTTTTAACATAATTTAGATTAGCAAATCAATAAAATTGGAATTATATGCCCAAAACTCATCATGCATTTGAGGTTCTGTTCAGATATATCAAAATCCATTTAACTGACACGTAATTTTAATTTTATGGATTTTTCGTGCACCTACACACTATGCTAATTGCATGTGTTAAGTCTTGTCGGGTACAAATCATAGCATACATTAAACTTTCATTTACATTGGCATAAGGAATATTTAATGTATAACTCAGTCCATATTTGTTAAAAGTTTTAAATGTGAAGCTAAGGGAGTAGAAATTAGTATTGTATCTAATATCTTGAATCTTTCCCAAACCTCAGAATATAAAATCTGTGCACTAATTTTTCTTTCTTGATTTATAGATCTCCTTTTTTAAAATTTTCTTATTTACATTTAAATCTCTCATATCAAAATTTTCATTGGGAAGTCTATTAATTTCTGAATTTTCTAATATTTCTTTTGGAGTAATTGACATACCATTTATATATAATAATTGATATACAATGAACTATCATATCTATTTTTTTTTCAAATAAACACATTTATAATACTAATTTCTAACAAACTTATACTAGTTCATAAATTCATCGAATTCTTAATACCTTTAATAAGGAGATTATCTTAATAATTAAAGAGATCTTTTCAATCTACAAATAAGACCTTTACCTTTCACTACAAAACACTTTGGTTATACTATGTCTTCCTTCAATTCATTATGTTAGAAGATTGGTTTGATATCATTGTTTGAGTTTGAAATCATACATAACAACAAGCCCAAGTAAAACTCTAATAAACAAGCATTTTTTTTGTTTTCTTTGCTCATTGAAAAGAGCTTTTGATTACAAATTGTTGGGTGCTTTATACATTTGTTATATTCTAAATATGATTCACTTTTGATCAAGTGTAGAGCTGACAATTTTACTCGAAACTCGAGATTCGAAATCGGTTCAAAATTCAAGTTGATTCATGAGTTTAATGGCTAGACTTGATCGACTTTCGAGCTGGCTAGGACTTGAATCGAAAATGAATCGAGTTAGCTTGAAATATATATATATATATATATATATAAATATATGTAATAAATTAAATTATTCTTAGTAGAGAAATGACGTAGTGTTGGTGGTAGCTCCTTTTTCTCAATACGTGCGGGACTCATGTTAGAAGCTGCGAGTGTCCGTCATCAGGTTATTTGCGTGATTTTTTAAGAAAACATTATTATTATTATTTAAAAACTCAAAATAGTGTTTGACAAAATCAGGGTCATTGGTTCAAATTCTTGTAAATCAACAATTGATAACTTGATTTCATTGTTCAAGATCTAGGAGGATAAAAGACTCGCTTCATCTAGGTTGGCCAACCACAATTTTTTCTTAGTTCTCGCTTCTCACTTCGCATCTCCCTCTTGCTCCTACGATTCTTCTCATTTCTGTTTGCGATTCCTTGCGATCAATGACCTTTTGTGATTTTGTTGTTGAGCTTCTGTTAGTCAAGCATCTACAGGGGTTTTTGTGAGTTGTATAAAAAGCTAATATTAGTGTCTTTTATTATTAGTGATTAGAAGATTTCTTGGATCGCACTAAGCTAATATTTCAAAATATTCGACATGAATTTCTTGCTACAAGCTGTTGTTTACTCTTGTAATTTCTTTATCACTGATTAGTAGATGTTGATTTAATTTTTCTTTGGAAAAGTTAGTAGATGATGTCGTCTGTTGATGTCTTGTTTTAATGTTTATATTTTTTGAGAAGGTGGGTCTGTTGATCATCATATGCAGACTTTTTCTTAATCAAGATCATTTGTCTTATTTTTGCAAATTTATCTATAGATTTCTTTTTTCTTATTTATTTGGGAAAATATATAGTAGATTTGTGATCTTTAAAAAAACTTAATATGAGTTTGTTTTTTCTTTAATTTGTTTAGGGTTTGTGATTGTTTTCAACGGAGTCCATAAAAATATAGACATCACATATCTACCAAAAAAGAACTAGCCCGTCCGAAACTTAACCCACCACATATCTACCGTTAACGAACACTTGCATGCATTTACAAGACAACCATTATACATTTTGATTTGTGATATCTTTTTGGCAGTAAAATAACAATTGCATTTAGTATCAATATGAAATAAGTTTTAAAGCATTGCAAAAAGCAACACTAAACGTAAATAAGTGCAAAAATTAATATTCTGGGTACCTTTGTATTAGACTGAGAAAGTACTCAAAAATTTGATGCATCTGCAAAAATTATACTGAAGTTTTATTAGTCTTTGAAAATAATTGTTTGCTTTATGACAGCTAATATTCTTATTCCTAAGTTTTGATTCTAGTAGATTGCTTTAGCATATGAACTTAAATTTTCTTAAGGCTTAAAGTTAACTACAGCTTTTATTTCACCTTCCAAATCATTCCTTCATCTCCAATAGATTATACACTCACCCTTGAATGACACTTAGGATATTATTCCCATAATAGTTTAGTTAATAACTCTACTTGTATAATACAGACAAGCATTATTTATGATAGTCATTTGAATTCTTTTAAAATAAACCACTATCAGCAATTTAAATCAATCTCTTGCGACTCTGATTTTTCACTAATATTCACATGTAGAGAATGTAAGAATGCATCACAAGACTTGTCAAAATTTACCTTCGATTTTGGTATCAATACTAACAATGTTCGCACTTACGTTAAGATACTATTTCCCTATTTAAGAATGAATGATATTAGATATGATTAGTGCCATTTTATTACTGAATTTGGAAGCTATTTTAGGACAGATTCGAACTAGTGGGAACTTATAGTACATAAAAAAATCTAATTCTGCATAATTATCTGGATAATATTTATATGACAATTGCCGATTCCATTTTCAAAACTCAACTATTTACTGCTAGATAGCTCTAGTTCAAATCCCACGACATTAACACTAGATAGATTGAAATTACATTCATAGATCTGTCCTTGGTACTAAATTACCCATTGTCTAAGAATGTTTTGATGTGAAGTATAGGTGCAATTGGGCCTATTCTGAATTTTCAGTTCTGCGAGTTACATCAGATTTCAGCAGCTTGACTTGATATTGAGACTTAATACAGCCCATAGGTTTTCTACTTGTAATTGCTTTACTTGATTTTGTTCAACGCCAACTTATGTTATTCTATCAAGTATAAGAATCCTTGCATTTAAAACAATCAAGATTTCAGTTAAGATTCTTTTCAAGCTTTCTTTCTTCTACAATTTCCACCTGACACCTCATTAGACCTGTTTCAGATTTAAACATATTATTTAGATTGAGAGATCTTTTTTAAGTCTAGTTGCATCAAATTTATGGAATTTTGATCCAATCTACATTTCCATCTATATGAGTTCTCAACAAATGCTGAAATTTTCCGTGCAAATCTAATAACAGATCTAATCAGAACTCTTCCTTATTCTCATAGTTTTCAGTTATATCTACTACTACTAAATTCTCACAAAGTTTTCGTATCACTCAACTCATTTGGCTGTGAATGAAAACATAAAGGTTTACACTTAGAATTCCAGTCATCACTGTTTTCACTTTTGGAACTCAACTTTAAGCGCCTGAAGCTCAACTAAATTTTACACCCAATGTTAACATCGCATTAGATCTACTGATATATTTAATCAAAAATAAAATGCTGACCCCCCTTCAGCGTCCAGATTAAAGAACAACTTGGGGTCAGATTCCCTCTCTTTTGTTAAACATCTGTTACTGGATTTAATTCAATTCTAGTGCATTCACAATCTACCATAATTGATCTGCATTCAGATCTGTATCCAGATCCTAAACCCAAAATCTTATTTGCATTCATAATTCTAAAAGCAGATTCATCATATGCCTTGAAAGTTAAATTGGTGATTTGAACTTAAATTCTGTCTAATTATCTTTATTCAGCATCTAAATTCTTTTCCATGATAATTCAGATTGGAATCAGATTTTTAGATCAATTGAACTGTAGGAACTGCTGAAAATTAAGCTATTAGGCATATTATGAACTTGAACTCCTACAGTTTTAGGATTGAAAAAAGAAAAAACTCAATAAATATTTTCTGTATTGATTTTGAAATCTTAGATTTAGATCATTGACTTAGAGTCCGATTAAGATGTTGCAGCCTTAATACTGGAGAAATAATAAATACAAACTTCTGTGGTTTTAATAGAGATGTGGAGTGCAAGGATACATGCGCAAAATTCTTTACTGAGAATTAAAATAAATGCAATTCTGTGCATAGTGAGAGTAATCAACATACATATAGTATTTCTTGTTCGGGAGATATTATTTCTTGTTCTGGGAGACTACTAAGCAAAGTTAGATCTAAAAACGTTCTGCCATTGAACTTTAGTACAGATCAGGAGAGTATGAAAGTAGAATAAGAAGTTAACATGTGGATTCAACATTCCAATATATAAATTGTGTTGATGACAAATGCATTCATACATATAGAGGTAGCAGCCTAATAATCCATGTGTTAAATAGGGTCACTAAAAAGACAGAAGGAACTACACTTCATCATCTAGACTCATTCAGAAACTTCAAAAATTATATTTCAGTTTTAACAATTAAAGTATAATAGGACCAAAATCATCTTCTAACAACAAAACTGCATCAATGGTATTCACCACTGCAAAATTCTAAATAAAATAGGTACCTTGAGAAATCATAAAATTCTAGAATTGTCAGGAATTGCGATAAATCTTCTCGCCGAAGGAGAAGGATCAAAGAGCTGGTGTGCATCCAGAATTGTAAGGTGAAAGGGAGGGAAGGAAAGGTTATCGAGTGCCGGGCTGCCACTGATCGTACTTGCTTTTGTCATAAACCTCCAAAGATCGCCGATCCTGTTGGCTTGGGCGTGAAATCGGAGGAGTGAGAGCAAAGAGGCGTCGGGATAAACCTTCGAGAGATCGGAAAAAGATCGTAAGATGCGGTAGATTTTCCAGAGGTTTTAATTAGGATACCAATTGGTAACAGCCGATGCTATGTTTATAGAAGAGGGAATAAAAACCGCGCACTTTTAAAGGAAACACCTATTATTTAATTTAGCTATTGCGTCTAATTTCTGTTTTATTTATGTTAATAATTAATTTTTTGAATTAATTAATTACTAAAATAAAAAATTCTATCTTAATGATTCTTAACCTAAACGGGTTGTCTACAGTGTGAAACAAAAATCCGTAGGAAATTAACATAAAATAGAAACTATCGAGGAAGATTGATGTAAAACAGAAACTTGAGGGAATTTAATGTAAAACAAAATTTTTGGCGGGTATTTAATGCAAAACAGAATTTAGCGGGAAGGTAAACGGTTTTTCTAGTAATGACCAAGGGTCATTACACATAATGCAAAAATTACTGAGCTAGAGAGCAAAAACTTCAGCCTGTAGAAATTAAATACAAAAATCATTGAATTCAAAAATCATTTAATGCAGAAATAACTGAAAACAGAAATAAGAAAGTAAAAATATAAATGAAAGTAGAAATTAGAGAATATAAAAATAACTAAATGAAGTGGAAGTACAAATCATAGAAATTAAGGAGCTAGAGAAGACAAAACTCCAATCTGTAGAAACCACTGAATGTAGAAATTATTGAATTAAAAATCACTTATTGCAAAAATCACTAAAGACAAAAATAACTTGAAGATGAAATCAAGAAATAATAGTATGTTGAATGAAGTTATCACAGAAAGGAGTGAAGCACATATCACAAAAATCAAAGATTACATTGATCTCAGAAAGTAAAATTCATATGATACATAAATTATAGCTTTCAAAAATCACAAAATCAAAGATCATACTGTTTAAAGAAAGTAGAAGTCATAGAATGCAACAATTCTATAATGCAGAAACAATTGCATACATTAACCACAATTCACATGGTAGACAAATCATAGCATTACATAATACACAAAACACAGAAATCAAATATCATTATGATCACAAAAAGTTATAGAATGAAACTGTTATAAAATAAAAAACATATTGCAGCAATCACATGGTGCACAAATCTAGCATCACATAAAGCACAAAACACATAAGTTAAAGACAGAGTGAACACATAAAGTAGATATCATAGAATGCATAAACAAAACCTTGCACTTTACAACAATCATAGACTACACAAATGACAATATCACTTAATGCACAAATCACTAAAATCAGGTATCACAATGATTAGAGAAAGTAGAAGTCATAGAATGCAACAATTATAGGATACAGAAACAAGTGCTTGCATCCATCACAATTTACAGGGTACACAAAACACAGCATTACATGTTTATGTTATTTAGGCTCTTTTTTAAGAACTCATGGTTATTTGATGTTTCAAAGTTAAAGTGCTTTCTATGATTTCTATGTTTTATGCATTATGTGATGCTGTGATTTGTACACCTTGTGATTGTTGTAAAGTGCAAGCTGTTCTTTTGGCATTCTATAGCTGATGCATTTTATGATTTTTATTTACTGTGATTACTGTGATCTTTGACTTATGTGATATCAATTTTCAACTATTGTTGTATTCTCTGATTTCTACATTCAGTTATTTTGTATTTTTTAATTTTTGCTTTTAGCTATTTTTGTACTCAATAATTTTTGCATTTAGTGGTTTTTGCAGACTGAAGCTTTTCTCCTCTCTAATTATGTGGTTTTTGCAATCATTGGTTTATGTAATCTATAGTTTCTGCCTTATGTGATTTATGCAATGTGGTTTTTAGTCTGCAATTTATGCATTCCGATTTTTGTGATTTTTGTATTCAATGGTGTAATAACCCTAGGTCATTATAAGGTATACATTGAATTCCTGATTCGCTAAATATCCCACAATTATCAGTTTTCCGTTAAAACTCCCGCTGAAAATTCGATTTTTCAGTTTTAAAACATAAATTAGAAAGTTTTCGAAACAGGCAATTACAAAATTAAATAAAATTCCCCATTAAAAGCAAATTAAGGCTGTTACGGGTGTTTTTGAGGAAGAGGCCGGTCGATTCAAACGGGTGTGCGTTACGCACGCACACCCTATATAACCGAGCGTATGGCATTCGACTTCTCACCGCTAACAACTCCACTCGCCTCTTCCCCTCTTTCGTAAGAAGCACACCTGAGCGTATGGCATTCCTTCCGTTCGTACGCTGACTTCTTCTTGCGCTCGACCGCCGCTTGACCCGGCACAACAACCCCCTTGCGCTCGGCCTCCCTATCTGCGCCAATCCCTTGCTCGCTGGTTCCGCTAGGCTCGACCTCTTCCAGCGCCGACTCCTCTGTGTATCGCGTCGATTCCGCGCTCGTCTGTGCGCTTGTCCGCTCGGCTAAGGTAAGACCTCTACCGAAAAAGGGAATGTATATGTGTTCATATATAAATATATATAAATATATATATATATATAACTATATATATATTTATATGTATATAAATATATTTATACATGTATGTATATATAATTACATATATTTATACATATAAATGAATATATATATTAACAATAACAATAATAATAAAGACTTTAGGAATTTACAAATTTGATATAATGAAATTGAGCAGTTCTTTTTAATTGGGATTAATTCTGAATTTTTTTTATTGAATTCACTAGGTTTGTAGTAAAACAAATTATGTTCCGATTAATTGGAGTATTATCTTTCGGGGGGTTTTTAATTATAATACCCTATGTTTGAAAAATATTCATATGCTACTGTCTTAATAATGGGATTTGGGTGAGTTACATATGATTTGTAATTAATAATAATTGAAAAAATTCGACATAATATTAGTAATGTTTTAAAACCTCTAAGTCAATTTTAGGACTCTTAAGAGGAACTATAGTAGCATACCTTTTAAATTATAAGATTTAAGTTAGGGTTTGGAAAGGATATAGGTAGTATATCGAGTAAATAAGATCCGTTGAAATACAGAATCACTTTCAAAGTTTAATAGAATTCCAACTATAACTTTTGCAGATATATCAAATTTGTGAGTAAATCTTTTGTTAAGTCAAAACACAAAAGGTACACTGGATATTACTTTATATGCTTTTACTTTCAATTGCTGCTTATGCATCGCTTTGAGCTTATTACTACTTGATATGTTATTCTTACTACTAATGATGTAAGAGAAATTGAATGATGTTTATGTGTCTTGTGAATGTTGCAGGAAGGGTTCCGAAACGGAGTATGATTAGGTTAGGGATGGGGCTAGTCCTCGGGAGCTATAAGGGTGCCATCTGGAGCCTTTGAGGGAGGCACAAGTGAAGGTTGCTTAAATGCACGTTGCCATCTGGGATCCTTAAGTAGGTCCAGGTGAAGGTTTATGCTTAAATGCATATGAATCCAGCCTCATGGTTCTGGCTTTGCCCAACATAACTGCTATTATTGTTTCATGATATCATAGACATAAACATAAACATAGATTTTTACGCAATTATTGCTTTTCTTTTTGACATTTGGCATGTGAACAAAATATTTATTGTTGCAGTTGATCTGATTATTTTTTATTTGAAACACACTATATTTACCTACAAATGTTATCTCATTTTTATTCTTTACCTTCCGCTATGCTTTAAATATATTTTTAATATCCTTTGTATTTAGAATGTGCAGTAAGGCATTATTTTTATAATGCCAGATCAGATACAGTTGGAGGCTGTTGATATAATCTAGAGGCGTAGCGCGGGAAAATAACTGCCCCTTCCAGGATTAATAGTTTGATGTATATTGAATTTCATGTAATAAATTTTGGATGTTGTTTTTATTTTAAATTGAGTGAATGTTGTTTCTTATATGTGAATGGCTTGAATGTTCGTTAACTACTATTTTATCTAACTGCCAATATGATCCTGCGGAAATATGCATCCGATGTTAGTTTGATTTTTACCAATCTGACATGGGTCATCACAAATGGTTATTGGTTTCTTGAATTTAGTTGTTTTTATTTTTGCTTTCAGTGGTTCTTGTCTTTTGTGATATATGCATTTATAGATTTTTGCAGATATCACTTTCTATATTATGTGATTTTTATAATTTGCTACATTTGAATAATCATTTGAGTGGGCTATATTGAGTCTAAAATGATCACAACTATGCGAGGTTTGTCTAATGATATGTTCTGAGTTCCACCAATTGATCGTAAGTTCATATCACATGCATTTCGCCCCACATCCTTAGCAAAATTTTGTATTTTTATTTTTTGAATACTCCAATTTACTTTTTAATTTATCAATTATTATATGTTAATCAGGTGTTTAAAGGAGAATAAAATAGACAATGATGAAAGACGATCATTAAAATGTTTATGTGAGTTAGACACTTTCTTAATGCTTTTAATTTTTTTTGATTTGTGCATTATGGAATGCTATGATTTGTTCAATTTGTGGTTGTTGTAAGCTATTGTTTATTCTAGCTATAACTTATGTGTTTCATGAATTCTTTCTGCTAATTATTTATGTGATTTGTGCTTCATTTTTTTATCTATTTTTGTATTATTTGATTTCTGCTTTCAGTTGCTTTTTGTTTTTAGATTCTCTTTCTGTTATTTAAAAATATATGGTTAAAATGTATGTTTAAATTTGTAATAAAATATTAAAATATTATATTTTTCAAATTAATTTAAATATGTGCTGGCTTGATTCAAATTCGAGTAAACTCGAATTCGTTAATCTCGATTTGAATTCATTTTGAGTTCAAATCGATTTTGATTCAATACAAAATCGATGAATTCGAGTTTGAGTTAAGTAGACTTGAGTTGTTTCCAGCCTTAATCAAATGAGTTAGTAGAAATGTTTTGTGTTGGAAATCATATCTCACACTCATTTACTTGTAAAGTAGCTAAAGGAATTTGTACTAGAATAAATGTTTTTTATTATGTTAGCTATGAGAATTGTGATGTGGTTGCATTAGGATAAGCTAAGGGTTGGGTTTAGGTATTATGGGGAAGGGCTCAGTGCAATGGATGAAAAGGACAGTGGTTATGATGTTTGGAAGTTTAGAGCAAAGGTCATGGCATTTGTAAAACCTCAATTGTTCTTAATTTTCTTAGGGAAGAATGATAAAATTGGTGCAAAGTTTGTGTGTAACGACCCAAAGACATTATTTTGCAAATTAAGTCAAAACCCTGCCTTAGGAATCAGGATTATGGGGAAATTTCAATTTAGGGCAAACAAAATTACTAATAGATAGAAATAATTTTTAGATCAAAGTGCTATAGTTTGGGAGAAATCCGATTAACAGAAGCTCCCATTTTATTTTCTGAATTATTTAAATTATAAAAAAATCTAGAACATTGAAATGCATGTTCGAATTCATCGTTCTCAGTGTCATTGTGTTAAGTATATTATTTAAAGACTGCTCGAGAAGTTTCATCAAATTATGAGTGCCGGATTTATCGTGGATAATTTTTGAAATTTTTAAACCTAAAAATAAAAAAAATAAAATATTACTCCGAATCAAAAATTTTCGGCGCCAGGGTATTCATTATATCATAACACGCCTCGGTGTCAAGTTTCGTTGTATTTGGACGCCAAACAGCAGAAAAATGCAATTAATTTAAAGTTTTAAGTTTTTTTTTTCCATTTTTCCTTTATCCTTTGTTTTCCCAGTAATCCTATGCCCCCTTAAAAAAATCGCATCTTGCGATTTTTTTTCTGCCAAAAGGTGGAAGAAGCTTCTATGCGCCGATTTCCCCAACCCGCCTGCGAACCGCAGGCTCTGTCTTGCGACAGAGCCTGCAGGCGGAAGGTTCCGCCTGCGCCGTTTTTGGCGTAGGAGTCGGTCGGCTCCCTCAGCCTACCCCCCAGCCCATCTTCCTTTATAAAGAGCCATCCCCTCCCCTTTCCTCCCCACACACAGCACAACTCTTCCTCAGCAGCTCTAGCCTCCCTCATTTCAGTTGAACTAGCAAGCCTCCGACTGCCAGCCTTCCTCCTTCCCAGCCAGTCCCCTCCTTCCAGCAGCCTCCAGCAGTCCCCGACAGCCAGCTATCAAGCCACCAAACCACTCAATAGTCGCTGCTAGCCAGCCTCTTGCCGCTGCCACCTCGGCCAGCCATCCGGCTACCCCGTTCCAATCTTCCTTTGTTTTTCGGCAATTCTAAAAACTAAGGTATGAGAAGTTGGAAATTGAAGAAATTGAAAACAATGCTTTCTTACTAACCTTATATGTATTGTTATACAAATTTTATTAGTCATTCGCATTTTAATTATTCTCATTAATTAATAATGGGAACAATTCAAAATGCTATAAAAGACTGCTATTTCTATTTTTAAGTATTCTTTTCATTTCTAACGTTACTCTTTTAATACAGTAATATTATTATGAAATACGGACATAAATTATTATAAAGGAAAAAGGACAAAATAAAGAATAAATATAAAAATCACGGAGTGTCGCATCACTTTTAAAAGAGACTTATTTAAAGAAATATCGGGGACTTAAATTCAGATTGAGTGAATTGTCACTCATTCGAACTTTTGAACTCCTGAACGTAAAGACTAAATGTACCAGTATATGACTTGCATTACATCTTGCATTTTTCTATTACTTATGCTTCGTGTATTTGCTTTGAGCCAAATTCATTTGAAACTTGGTTGGTTGTCCGGAACCAACGTAATATCATTCGGGGTTGTTACCGGAAAATGACATCAGTGACATTCGGGGTTTTTGCTGAAAAAATGACATCAACAACATTCAGGGTTGTTACTGGAAAAATGACATCAGCAACATTCGGGGTTGTTACTGGAAAAATGACATCAGCAATATTCGGGGTTGTTATTGGAAAATGACATCAATAACATTCGGAGTTGTTACTGGAAAAATGATATCAGTAACATTCGGGGTTAGTTACTGGAAAATGACATCAATAACCTTTATTTTGTGATAAATACTTGTTGCAGAAAATTACTTGCTTATTTTACGCAGTTGCCTTACCTATCATATATTTTATTTCCATCTTACCTCTGCTAAACGCATTTTTATAAATTTTTTTTTTATTGTGTACTGCTGTACTTAGAGTATTATCTAATTACTGGGAATTCCAATCCCGGTATTGTTTTCTGTACAATACCAGGTCAGGTGCTCCTGGAAGAGGTTAAATAAGAACCCTAATTTTCAATGGATCGACGACGGCGTTGTTTTGCTTATTTTGTTTCTTTTTTTTGTTTTGTACGATGAATGATCTTGTAATATGAATTTTGATAATTGAAAATATCTTTTACTTTTATATGCGTATTCTTTTTCTCTCAATTTACTCGATATGATCTTGCTGTAAGTAGGCACCTGATGCCAACACGGTTTCTGCCGAACCGGCATTCGGCCTCCACAGTGTGTAAACGAGCCGAGTTTGAGTCAGCTTATTTTGTGTTTGTTTGAGCCGAACTCAAACCTGAATGTACTTTATTATTTTCAAACTTTTTTCAAGCTGAACTCTAACTTACATGCTATTATTATATAAAAATTTAGAAAAATAATATGTACATTTTTGATATGATTTTTGTGCAGTAGCCAAATTTTTTTATAATGCTTTTCATCACCAAGAGTTTAATGTTTACAAAATAAGCAATTTTATTTCCACATGTCTGAAGTGCATGACACTTCATTTCCACTTAATAATTAAGGGTTTCAAGATTGATAAAATGATGATAGTTTATTTGATCAACATGACATTGTTTGTGTTTGGTTCTATTAAAAATCTAGCTTTGAACTTGTGCCCAAGTTCAGCCTGCTAAAGTCAAGCTTCTTAATGAGTTGAACTTAAGTTGTTTGTGAACAATGAGTTTTTTTGACAGTGTTAGCATAGACTGTGTATGTAGGCTAGACTTGCTACACTATGTTAACATTAACTAATGTTTATAAATGCAGATTTAAAAATTTCCAGCTTGATACTAAAAGGTCTTTGTTGATGAATTTCAGCACTACTTAAGGATGATAGGCTGACTTCTTATTTTTTGTTGTGGGTAGGATCAATTGAAGGTTTAGGAAAGTAGAAATGAAGAGCATATGAGATGAAAAATAATTCTATTTTTACTGTTAATTTATTGTTATTATATCAAATTGAGACATAATTTTTTTCAATAATATGAAAGTTTAGTCTATAAAATTCATATATTCTACTTTTAATAAATAAATTTGATAAAGTTTTTGTTCATTTTGAATGATACAATTTAAATATGTTTCATGTTTTTGTATATTGGGTATTATATGCGAATATACGGATTTAAATTTGAATGACATCTCATGTTTTCACAAAATTTTAAAATCCTTTGAATGCCATTGGAATCTTAAAACTCAATAAACAATTTTTAAATTTTGGTCTAATGATCCGTATTTAATGATGGTCAAGAGTGATCATCGGGTAGAAGGTTTGGAAAACGAGCGACTCATGGCAACCTTTTAAAAGTAAGGGTGGTAGGAATGATTTGAAGTTATACACCTTAAGGGGAGAAAATGATATCTCGCTCTCTCTTTATGTATATATATATATATATATAGAAGTAATAATTAGGAGAATAATGATTAAATTCTCATTTGAGATAACTAATGAAGTTGTTAATAAAAACCCTCATGTTAAGTGTGGTTGTAGTGGATCACATTATGGGATGAGTGATCGTCTAGGAATTTATTTTCTGAGGATAAAGTTGTGAGGTCTAGCATGATATGACATAACCAGGATGTATCAAATAATTTTTTGCTTATTAAGGCATGAGGTGTTATAATTAGTACCAGAGCCCAACCACTTCTAGTATGATGTGCGGTCTAGGGATAAATCAAAGTTGAAGTAATTGGCCTATGATGACTCAAATTTTAAGAAGATGAATGTTAAACCAGCAGTTTTGCTTGAAGCTCGTTTGGAAAAATTAGTCTAGTTAAACTTAAAACTCTAATTTTGAGTTGATTTCAAGTTTATGTTGACTTATTTAAACAATGATTAGAGTTGACTCAAGATTTATAATGATTTTTTTTTTATGCAATGTACATGCAAAAGGTTACCCGAGACAGTGGTCTTTGCATTGTTATTTTATCCGTGATGCTTGGGTTTGAATCCAATTATTATCACTAAGCTGTTTGGACAGCTTTACTTTGTTAAAAGGAAAAAGTTTGATGTCCCCTGTCATGACCTCACCCACAACCCTGATGCAATATGATTTTAACCAATAAATTGTATTTATTATGAACTTAACATTATTATTAAGTACATTATTGATGAATGGGGCTGCAGGTGGGACATTATAGCAATGTCTTTTTAAAAATTTTGTTTTTGAATTTCCTCATTCTAATTTCAACTTTACTCGAACAAGAATATATTCGAGTCAGTTGACTTGACTTGAATTCATTTCGAGTTTAACCCGAGCTTAACATAAAAATTGAGTTCTCGTTTTCCCTGACTTGCTAAAAACCAGTTTGAAGTGATCCGTTGCACTGTGTGATTGTCAGGCAGAAGGCTTGAACTATTCTGGGTTAGAAAGGAGCAGTTCTTAGTAGGCTTTAAGAAGAAATATGTGGCAGGAAACAAAACTTACCTCTTATGAGGGAATGATACTGAGCTATCGAAGTAATATTCAAGAAATAATAAGCAAGCGTTCTTCTTAAGTAATTTGTGCAGCTTCTAATAAATTTCAAAAACTAAGTGTTCTTGCAGGTGAATACCTGCAGAATAGGTGATCATTTGAAAACTTATCTTTTGATACAAAATTAAGAGGCATTGTTTAATATGAGAAAACTCGGGCTAAAGAAGACATATCTTGCTCAATATGGCATAGGGCATTACAAGAGGGATTGTGCGGAATAGAGAAAACCTGAAGGTGTAAGTTGGGAGAAAGGTGCAGGCAGCAACAACATCATATTTCAAAGATGCATTGATCCTGTCCATATATAAGATGGTGTCTTGGGTGGAAGATTCGGGAGCATGGTGCCATGCTATGCCTTGCCTAGCAAGGCGATGTTCAGAAATTATCCTGTGGGCAAGTTAAGGTGCATTAGCATGAGAGATGATTTTGCATGCAGCATCATGGGGCTAGGAGACGTGAATATTAGACTGCCGAATGGAGCGACATGGTGGTTGAAGGACGTCCAACATGTTCCAAGCCTGAAGAGGAATTTGATCTATGTTGGCTAGCTAGCATGAGCTGGATATGTGACCAAGTTTATAGAGAATTCATGGTGACTGCTAATGGCTGTATGCTGGAGCAAAGTTGGGTCGCTATATCTGTCTGGTTAAGCTCTAACAATAAAAAATTGGTTAAAAGGGCACAGTGGAAGATGGTCAAAATCTCTCCTCATAAAAAATGACATGCTATAGAGGCAAGTCAAGTTCCGTCTTAACTAGGAGTTCGACAGTTAGAGAGAGATTGAATAGGAGGCTCAGGTGTGGTGGGTCGAGCTTTAGACATCAAAGGTTTAGCCCAAAAACTCTTTGGATGTGCCCGAAGAAAGTGGGAGTGGGCCAAGGATGGCAAGACAGTGTAGCTATTTATAGCAAGTCAAGTTCCGTCTTAACTAGGAGTTCGACAGTTAGAGAGAGATTGAATAGGAGGCTCAGGTGTGGTGGGTCGAGCTTTAGACATCAAAGGTTTAGCCCAAAAACTCTTTGGATGTGCCCGAAGAAAGTGGGAGTGGGCCAAGGATGGCAAGACAGTGTAGCTATTGACCAGCTTGGTAAAGAGCTTTAAGGAGCTACCCACCAGAGGAGGAAAGACTACTCTTCGGAAGTGAATGAAGAGGAAACCCATAGGCAGCAGACGCCACTAGGCAAGGCATGCACAAGATGTCCATGACGGGTCAGGAATTGACTGCTTGAACTTGTTTGCTCTGGCAGTGGGGGTTGAAATGTGACCAGAGGTAGTATTGAGCCATACAAGGTCTCAAGGTCTATGAAGTTGCCAAGATGAAGAAGAAAAGTCAATGAAAGATGTCGAGCAACTTCTGTTGGGTTAAGCGCAATAGCTTGCAACACTAGAGGAGGACTTCACTGGTTTGTGGCACAAGTCTTTCTTGGAGCTGAAGAAGTTCAAGAAAGATGTTGCTGGTTGCAAGCAAGGAACCTATCTAGTGAAGTCTGCACTCAGTAACCAAGTCAGAGATTATTGGGTTTATGGAGCCTTGAGTGTAGCTCATGGTGGTGCACAAATGCTGGGTGCACTTGGACCCACAGTGGAATGCGTCAATGGAAAATATCCTCAAGCACATCGAGTTGGTCTTGGAGTAGACCATAGGATGATTGCAGAAACTTGGAGTGGTTTTTGGTTCATCACAGGACAACTGGTTGTGAGCCAAACGCGAATAGGGTCGAGTTGAGCCAATGTTTGCTGAAGAACTTGGATTGGGCGCTTAGTTGCAATCCACAATGCAGTCTTTGCAGAAACTTGGAGTGGTTTTTGGTTCGTCACAGGACACCTGAGTGCGAGCCAGACGCGAATCAGGTCGAGTTGAGCCAATGTTTGTTGAAGAACTTGGGTTGGGCGCTTAGTTGCGATTCACAATGCAGTCTTCCTAAGCCTGGGCGCTTGGGCGCGCCCAAGCGTTGGAGGATTTAATTCAAATAATAGCGGGTTGAAACTTCTACGTGCTCAAGTGTTGGCATATTAAGCCAACAATGGAGCCTGAATTGAGAACCCAGGCGCCAACACTAGAAATCCAGAATATAGGCTTGTATGAGCCCTCGAGCCCAAGCACTTTGTGCATTTTCAGCCAAAATTATATGGCTTGAGGACTCGATGCTTGAGCGTGCCCAAGTGTCAGACGGTGAAAATGCGGGAGCCAATTGGGCCAGTTGGGAGGTATTTTAAAGTTGCATGTGGGAGCCCTATAAACACCTAGGAGATGGTTGCTTAATGAGAGAATGTTAGAATAGTTTTGGTGAGTGTGGTGGCTACTAAGGCTTGGAGGTTGGATTGGGGCTTGGAGCTTTGAGGGAGAGGAAGCTGTGTGTTGGGGCTGATGGTAAAGCTTTGGGACCTCTTGAAAAGTGTAATTCTATTGTATTCTTCTTCTTGTTTTTCCTAGTGCAGTTTTTTGTGATGCGGCTCCATTGTTTTTCCCTGGTCTTGGAGTTTTCCACATAAGATCTGTGTGTTTGGATGCTTATTTTTTTTTTCTATGTTTTTGCTGATTGTTTTGAATTTGTTTTCAAGGGTGATAAAGCCAGTAAATCCTCAACGCTTCCGCATCTAGTTCCTCGCGGACAACAGACAACTAGGGCTGAATGGGTGGCCATTTTCCCTAGCAACTTACTCATTTGAGCTCAATAGCATTTGCATTATATCATTAGAAAATTTACAGGTCTGTAATGTGGGTTAAATGACACGCTAGCTGCATATATTGTAATCTTAACACTTGTTTATTTAAATTGCTTCTCATCTTTTGTTTCACTATTGAGTGTTTGACCATGCTTGCCTTTTTATGATATATTAGGCTCTGTGTATCAGTTGATATAGCCAATCACGCGTGTTGTTACCGCACAACTTTTGGTTATGATAATCGGTAGGTTTTACTTGTTTTGGGTTTTGCTAATGACATTTCTTTTCTCGCATCCTGCAAAACTTCTAGATGTATGCTTATGAATGTAATGTGGGTAATATGATACTTGTAAATTTGAATGGTGAATATCACTGCTACTTCTTGCATGTCAAGTTAATTCTTTATGTTTTTTACCTGAATATTTATTCATATATTCTATCTTTGGATTTGAATACAATCAAACACCCCAATTTCCATCTGATAAATTTATTTTACCTTACATTTTACCAGAATACAAATTCAGGAATTCAGCATATTGATGCTTTCCCCTCAAGGTCTGCTGAGCTTGAGCTTGGTAGCCTATCAGAAGATTCATCTAATTTTGTGGAAGAAGTTTTCAAAGACCCTAATTTTTTGGCCGATAAAACTGAGGATGTAGATTTTTCTGTTCCACAGGTTAACAAATGTTCAGATACTCAATTAAATTGTGTCTCTATGCAAAGCAATGGATATGTACAGTTGGAAGATATTCTTTCTGAGGGTAACCCAAATTCTAGTTCTGATGACTCAATTCACTGCCCATCTGTGGTGGATGGTGTGTTCAAATCGGAAATCTTTCTTAAAATTCCTGATGAAGGGAACTTGCTTAATACAAATTGTGCTATTAACCAACCAGAACATCTTCAGTTGTACTCAGCTGTTGAGCATGATATGTTTCCACAACCATTTGATCCTTTGGATGATGCACCTTGGGAATACCCGTCTAATTGTATGGCTGAGGACTCAGTTTATTATGATACATTTAGTCATGATGTTCCATATTCAGAAGATGGTTTAACAGTTGAAACTTCCATGCCAACCGTGACTGAATTTGATTTTTCAGAGGATTTAATGTTATACTATGAAGCTGCTGAAGATAAGTCAAACCCATCACCTGAGGTGAGATCTAGAGAAAAATGTGCTTATCATGCTCACTATGGAGTTCTATATTTTAAATAGCAATTTACAAACACAGGTTGTTGGAAGCGGCAGTTCATCTGGCAAGGAAGTTATTTCTGCCAGAGAGAATTTAATACAGCAGTCTTCATTAGGGAAACTAAGAACGGGTGATGGTATTTCAAGTATATTAAATGATGATCTAACTGGTATGAATATTGATTCAGACTTCTTATTCTTGATCATGTCTTTTTGTATCATTTTTTGAAATGGTGTACTGCTTGACTACCTATGAAATGTACCTTGTTCTATTTTGTTCTCCTATTTAACTTTTTTGCATTCAAGCATATTCATTAGGGAAACTACGTACGACTTTTGTCATCAACTTTTTAGGCTGTCTTAAGGTTTTTACTTATATGCTCTTGCAGTTAATCTATCGTGGGATAAATCGAGGGATAAATTTACCCCTAAATTTTTTTTATAGTTAATATGAGAAATCGATTTCATTTGAACTCGAGAAAGGCTTAGGGAAGGCTTTGAGCGACAAAGTCTAGGACAAATGGCAAACCCGTGGACGGGGAAGATGGACTCGAACGGAGAAGTCGTGGACGAACGGTGTTCGTTTTGGGTTTATACGTTCGAATGAAAGCTTCCTTTCGAACGAACGAATGGACGATTTTGTTCGAACCAATAATTTCATTTGAACATTTGAACTAAAGCGCTTTCGTTCGAACGATCATATCGCTTCTGCTGCATGCTTTCCTTTGCATATTCTTGGATTTCGCTCGATTCGAGTGTAATCCATTTACTTTTCCCTTATATATTAATGCAAAATTGAAATTCAGTGTACAAGTTTTTCATCCATTTTATTTCATGCCAAATGCTGGTAATTTCAGTTTTCACAAAAAGTTTTACGTTACACTACTTTTATTTCATGCGAAATAGCCTTGAAGCTAAATTTGTTAATAAATTTATTCAACTTGATGTTCCAACAAAAAAAGGGGTGAAAAAAAGAGAAGAAGAGATGAAGGGGAAGACTATTGTCACCTGCAGTTGACCATCGATGCCTCCACCTCCCGCATCTCTATTTGCTGATGATACCTCTGTTTCTTGTGCATCTTCCGCACATGTCGTTGCCTTCTGCAGGCTATTGCCATGTGCTATAACACCTTTCCCTCACTTCCGTATGCTTCCACTCTCGTATGCGCTGCAGAATAGTATTTGTTAACGACACGATTTCTGCCTCAACTTCGCACACAGAGCCTTTGGTCTTTTTCACCATCACCTATCTCTGCTGTCTTCGATACATATGCACTAAAATATATCAAGAGATCGATCAAAGTTAATAAGTTGCAATGAGATCAAGGGAGATTGCGTGCGCACAGTTGCCAAATTTTTTTGAAATTGCTTGAAAGATCTCCATGATCTTGGATACTTTGTGCAAGCTTTTATAATTACTCACAATTTGATGTCCTGGCAACCGTTTGTTGCTCGCAATTGCTTGCAATTGTACGAGGAACCATTGCAGTGAATCATTTTTCCTTCTCCATAAATATCAACCAAGCCCTCATTCTCTTGCATTGTGAAAGCACCGTGAAGACAATTATTTATGCAACAACAGAGGAAAGAATAAAAAAGAGAAAAAGAAGAAATAAAAGAAAAAGAAGAAAAAAGAAGCAGAATAAATATATATGTGAAAAATATGTATAAAATTAGTGCAAGGAACAAACCTTATGATAAATTATAAGTGTAGGTATAGGTTTAGGTGAAGATCCTGCGTGTTGCCTTTTAGAGTCTATCAAGCAAAGAAAACTTTGAAGATCTCATGTTCCATTCATTTAGTGTTGGTATGGTGATAAACTTCTATTGATCTCAAAACTCCGTGCAGTGGGAGTGGCGGTGCTAAACCGCTTTCAATTACCACGAGCCTTGCAATGTGTTATGGGGATTTGATTTTCTATAGAGATAGAGAGGCTTCCCGGCGCTCCACTCTCGTTATAGTTTCGAGTCTAGGAAGGATATTTTTGAAACTATTTCAGGGCATTATATTGTTGAAATTTTGTCAAAAAATTCCAATCACCAAGAAATATTCTTTATGTTATTGAAATTTGATACCTCATTTAATTAATAAAAAATATTTAACATAAATAATTAAATGATTAATTAATAATAGTAATTTAATTATTAATTAATTGATAATAATAATAAGATCGATAATTAAATTAATAGTGTTAATTAATCATTAATTAATTAATAATATTAATTAAATAATAAAAAATTAAATTAATAAATTAAGAAAATAATGAATTAATGAATTTAGAATTAATGAATTAAGAATTAATGAATTAGAAATGAATTAATGAATTAATAAATTATTAATTAATAATAATATATTAAGATTTATTAATTAAATTAATTAGTTTTGGGATTGGCGCTTAAATGAAGCTTCAAAAGAATGTATTCAAGCAGTCACTATGAACCCATTCATTGCATTGAAATAGATAAATCACCACATAATTCAAATAAATAATAAATAAAGAAAACAAAAATGGATAAAAAGAGAAGAAAAAGAGCTATTCACATTATGTACATTTAGATACAATATTGTTATATATATCATATATACAAACAAACATATCAGATTTCTATTATTCAAAATACAAGAGTATCATCTCAATATTCTCATTTGGGCAATCTCATAAGTTTCATCTTTAAATCACCATGTACCACTATCAGTGCCTCAATGTTGAGTCTGCGAAGCGCTTGCTAGCCTTTGCTTGCTACTTGCACACAAAAATGAAAACGATCAATATTGTGAAACATGTGAAGGAATAAAAATAAATGCACGAGTGCTGAAGGCAATAAAAAATGTGCATTAAAAAGTGTGCATTGTAAAATGCACAACAAAGGCAATACAAAGAAAACATATAACATACAATTTGTAGGTGATCTAAATGATTATAATTGAGTTGTGCTATCCAATTCCTAGCTAAATCTATACCACTTGACTTATAAAGATCTAAATGATCTAATATACAAACCATATTGGGCCACATTGTCTAAATGGTAAGGATGTAAGACCTCGGGCATTTTAAATAGATGTAAGCCCCATCCAAAATTAAATTTGGGCATTCTAAATAGATGTAAACCCCATTCCAATTTAATGTCGGGTGTTTTAAATAGATACAAGCCCCATCTTGAATCAAACTTAAGCATTTTAAATGGATATAAGCCTAATTCCTATTCTAGTCACTATATCTGGCATTCCAATATATACAAGCTTTATTTCAAGTCAATCTGGGTATTCCAATGATGTAAACCCTAAATTCAAAGTACATAAACTTATGTTCATGTCCTCAACAAATATTACCCATGTTTGCTAATCAGAATTTTTGGATGTTATGAATATTATTCTCTCTAACATTGGCAGATTGAACCGCAAATCGACCTGGGTGATGGAACCACGGGATCATAAATAGGTCTACTTCCATTTGCCATCTCTCCTCAAATTCGCTGTTGATTAAAAGATGATAATACTTTTTAATCGAGAGCTCTCTCATAAATGACTAAGAGGGAAAAATAGTTATGGGGGCTTGTGCTTATAGGAAATTATTGACCATAGATCTAACTAAACTCTGAATCAATCATCAAGCTTAGTAAAATAGCCTGCTTGAGCTAGATAAACTAAGCTTAGTAAGTTTGTTAAAAATGCTAAGGTGTTTAGCTGCTTACAAAAATATCTAAATATTTGTTGAGAAATCATTTGGTTGACATGCTGACTTTAGCATGTTATGACTAATTAAATAATTTTAAAATAATAAAAATAAATAATTAGCTAATATTATAATTAAATAATTTTTAATCTTAACTAGTTATATATTTATTATAATAATTAATATTTAACTATTAATTTTTATTAATTAAATAATATTTAATCAATAATCATTATCACAATTAATTTTACTTTAATATTTTTATTCAATTTAGTTAATCAAATGAATTAATTAACCAATTATTTGTATCAATAATTAGTTAATAATCTATATTAACTATTTAATAATAATTAAGTAGTTAATGGTCTTATAATTTGATTAATTAATTAATACAATTAGTTGAATATAATGATGATTTATTATGTTAATTATTTTAATGATATTAACATTATTAAATAGCCGGCAACAGCTAGCTTTTTTTGTAGAAATTACAATGTACTTTCCATGTACCTTTTTCTTTTTCTTGCCTTGCTTCACAAAAGTGCCACTTATGTGCACTGTATCTAGCGCTTAATTAAAGCTAGATTTAGTGATGCAGATTTTGAGGGCGCGATGACATTTAATTTTGTGGATCCGCATGCTTAAGTAGAGGATGTTTCGAACTAAGTTTAGCTTAAACTAAATTAAGTACCAATCAAACATGCTCTTATAATGTTCATATCATATTTGTTGGAAGATTTTATCCATTTCATTCTAGAATGGCTATAATTTTACATAAGAAATAAAGTCAAAATGAAAATCAAATAAAATTAAGAAAAATCAAGTAAAATTTTAAAGAATATAAAGCGTTTGAATGTTTGTGTTTCTGATTTATTATAGAGATATCCTGTTGGTAAGATATGCACAAATTCTTTGTCATTATCTTTTTGAAGGGTTGAAATCTCCAAGCGCATTGAATTGCCTTTGAGAGTTGGATTTCCTTAATTTCCCTCCAAAGATAATATTAATTTTTAGTTATCATTGATATCATTGGATAAGAATTAAAATGATTAAGTGATTTATTTTTAAGGATAAAAAGATGAAAAGAAATTTAATAAAATATAAATCTGGACATTATGTAGAATGAATATCAAGATGGCAAACATTTCTTCTGAGATTGCAAATAATCTCTTTTCGTAGCACTCATGTTAATAAAACATTTCTTCTGAGATTGCAAATAATCTCTTCTGAGATCCAGAAAGGCTATGCCAAATTTTGGAGAGTTTTTATTTCTTAATGATTGCACTCATGTTAAGATTGTTTTTGAGAGTTTCTCTCTTGTTATCACTCTCATTGAAAAGTCAAAATAGATAATCTTTAGCAATCCATTTTTCCCCATTAGTAGAAATAGGATGATTCAAGCTCCATTTCATGTTCCAGTCCCAAACCCAAAGTATCTGCTATTGATAGATTTGGTAAAAAAGAACAAAATCTGTATAAAAAGATTGTAATTGTTCGATACAATGATAATGCTAAGATTGATATATTTCATTCTGGTTATGGTGACACTGCTCACGATTCCTAGAAGTCAACGAGCAACAGAAGACAATAAGAGCAAATGTTAAAGTTTACTTTTTTTCAGGGTGAGCATAATAAGGATTTATCTTCTATTTTAAATGGGAATAAGCTCCAGTCTTTCTCATTGTAGAGGAGAGAAGGATCTTTGAAGTAGGACCTTCAATACTTGTTCCTGCCAAGCTGCCCCCATGGCAAAGCTAGGGTGATCAATTAAAGATTTAAGAACAAGTTTAGAAGATCAGGTAAAAATGCAATATGCCAAGAAAAGAAATCATTGCTTATATTTAGGATATAAACACCCAAGTTTTTTATATTGTCCATTCTGCACAATTATCATCAATATATAATATGGAAACAAATAAGAGGCTCGATATACTGTTTCATTTGATATAGAGGAGTATAGTATCCTAAGTCAAGATTTGAAAATCTAGGGAGATTTTTTGAGATTTCTATGACTACACAAAAACTCATTATAAAGTTTGAAAATTCTAATTAATTTTTAGCTACTCCTGGTAGTGACTGATTTACCTCTTAAAGGAAGGTGGAGTAAAGGTCCAAGTGGTTCTTACTATCTCTAATTTTTTTTTTGCTCCTCACATAGGAAAGAAGAGAGGAATTTTATAAATATTTACTGCCATAGATGATAATTTTGCTGAAGATAAATTATTTTCAGAAGATTATGTCATGATGGTGTATGCCGGAAACGAAGTAGATTAGGAAGAATGTTTGAATATACCATAAAATATATCAAAATGTTCAATTCATCAACCCAAGGAAAATGGTGAACATATTTTAGGCTTAGATGGAAAGTTGGAGAAAGCTTTGAAATTTTAAGCTAATGCCAAAATAAACATTGTCTCTTCAAAAGGCATATTTGGTGAAATTATCTCAACTGGGTCTATTTCTACAAATGAGGTAATACTTAGCCAATAGAGAAATTTCTAACACTGAATGAGTTACAGATGATTAGTGAAATAAGGATTTTCTTGTTTTCAATAATCCGAAGATGGTTTTGTTCATGTTAGATCTGTTTATGCTGAAAAGATTATAATGGTGCAAGAACTTGCTTTATCTTTCACAAATGGATACTCAATTTGCTTAGTTGAAATATTAGTTTGATATGATTTGGCATGCAGTATCTTTGTACTTAAGTTACTGTTTTGTTAAATCTCCTGCTGTTGTTAGAGATTAGTTTTTCTTTTTTTTTGTTTTGTATTTATCTTCATCAACATATCAATAAAAATGTGCTCCCAAATCAATAGATCAAAAACTACTTAATCCTAAATAATTATTCAAAATGATAACGGAGAGGGAATTTTCTTAGAGTAGTGTATGGGAATGAGATTAATGACTACTAGATGGGAGCTGTCTACAGCAGAACGTGAAGAAGATTTCTTCACTTATAAAAAAACACTTTCAAGATATAAATGCTCATTGAATGTTAAATTTTATTACTCATGTTTAAGAGGTCTATCTTACAAATGAATAATTTGCAAAGTGAAATGCAAGTGTCATGATATAATTAGTTCTTTTGATTATGCCTATCACTGATAATTGAAAGTTTGATGAGTGCTCCCATAGTTCTGATACAGTTGAATTATTGTTTTCTTATGGTTTCATGCATGGGAATCGTTAAACTATAAAAACGAATTTACCTTTCAAAAGCTTAGGATGCCTCCAGGGTCTCAGTTAGACTACGCAAATAATTTCACTCTATCTTTGAACATATTCATATTTTGATCATACTATCATTCTTCTTGCTTGGCATAAGGAAGTTCTAGTTGATGCAAAGCCCCTTATCTTTAATAATGGTGATAAGAAGTGATGTTCTATTGAAATTGTGGTGTTGCTCATTTACTTAAAGTGTAATCTTTGAATTTATTCTATTAACTCACTTGAAATTCAAACAAAACCATTAGCTCAAACTCAAGCCTATGCCAATTAAAACCCATTCAAAATTAAATGTGTGTAATGTCAATTATTACTTTTGGAAAACATTATGAATATAGTCTAGTTTGAATTATATCCATTATTTATTCAACTTGTAAGAGAGTTCAAGTCTATCTTTTGAATTTTTATGATCATACCATTATGAAAGTTGGAATATTGGGACATATACTCAATTGAATCTGCCCTTATATTAAGGTCAATGGGGAGGTCTATTTTTCACCTTTGGCATGGTACATTCAGGAAGTATTGATGAGAATCTTTTATTTTTTCTCTTACAGTGAGGATAATAGATATGAATGAATTATTTTTTACAAGCTTTTAACAATGTTTGTGAAATTATGTTTGATACGAACTAGTCAAATAAATTTAAATATAGCAAGATTGCTTTTTCATTTGTGGGCGAGTGAAACTGAGGTGTGAAATTCTATAAAGAAAAAGAAGGGTGAAAAGTTGTAAAATTGAATGACATCCTCATTGATGTGTGAAGTTGCTTGGGTGAGGAAGGAGTCATTGGCTCACTTAGTTTGGGCTGTTTGGTTTGTTGTATTTTGGGTGTAAAATAAACATATTCTTGGATTCTTAAAATTTGGATATTTTGTTTTGCTGAATTTTAAATGCAAAGTAAAAATATGGGGATTAACTTTCCCCTAAAAAGTCATTTTTGCGGGAATAATATTACGTCCTATTTGAGCAAAATTATTTGCATGATAATGGAGGAGACTGCCCTCCCTCTGACGGCCTTTTCTGATTGCGCTCCACCCGGCCTTTGCCTTGTCCCTCTTATTCATACTGGCCATTGGTTCGGTCCCACATCCATATCGCAATTGGCTCACCCGGTTCTCTAGACTTTCATCGGCTTTGTGCGACCACACTAGCCACTGTTTGCTCTTCATCGACTCAGACCACTTTCGTCGGTCTGCATTGAACTATGGTCCACATCTTTGCTATATTCTTAGCTTGCACAATTCTAAATTTAACCGAACACCAAAAAGTGATTACATTGCATTTATTATACCTGAATTTATTTTTCCTCGAGTTTAGTTTATTGTAGTACTCTATTTTCCTCAAGCCAAACAACCTCTTAATATAATTTCAAAGAAAAATGAGGACATTTGAGTATTGGAGTTCTATGATTTAACTTTTTACAAGAGAAAATGTGATGTGCAAGAATACAAATTATTGAGGAATTTTGAGAAGTTTTTACATTTGATTTTTTTGATTTAGTAAAGTATGATAAACTTACTAAGGTTTCTTGGAGTATTTTGGAAAGAAATAGATTTATATTACTTGTATTAATATTTTAAAGATAACTATAGTAGAGCTGTTACTTTTATGGACAATTGATTTTTTTTTCAAACAGATTGCATTATGATTCAGTTTATGTTTGTATCATTGCATTAATTATGGATGCACTTAGTATGCATATTGAAGAGAAGGTGCCTTAGTGCATGTTATATGTAGATTTTATTCTTCTTGTTGATAAGACTAAATAAGGTTAGGTGGCTGCTTGGTATGCTACAATTGTTGATAATTTGAAATCATGTTTATTATTTTTACTGCAATTAAGATGCAAACTAAAATTTTGAGATCCTTTACAAAAAATAACTTAATTGAATTATATGCCCAAACTAGGCGTAATTTATTTGCTCCAAATTGCTTAAATGCTTTAGCCCGTCTTCGTATCTTTACTCTGCCTTCGGCTCGATTTTGTGTCATATGCCTAGCTTTGCAAACTAGCTCATCCACCGTTATGAGATCTTTGGTTCTAGAGGGCCCCTATTTGTTCTTGCCTGCAACCAAATGCCATGGTTGGCTAGTTTTGGTCTTTACTAGTGGCCGATCAACCTTCAGCCAACCATTTCTAGCCTTTGCCAATCATCAACCATCTTCGCTAACCATAGCGTCAATCGTCTGAGTGGCTTTGACTTTTACATGCCTTTGTTGGGCTTCTCCACATCCAAGTGTTATTATTGGCCATCACTAGCCTTACTAACTGTTGGACGGCCCTTGGTCGGGTTTTGTCGGTGATCTCCCGTCTGTCACAATTACCTTGTCAACTCTCGTGATAGCTGAATCTAGTTTTTCTACCTTTTCAAAAGAAAATTACTATTCAATTACACCTAACCAATTATTAAATTTTAGTTCGTAGAAGTACTTTTGTAGTCCAAACTTGAAGAATGTAAAATAATTACATGGAATTGAGTTAAGGAATCTAAATCTAATAAACAAAATGCTCCTAAAGCAAAACTTGAGTTATGGTGAACTATTTTAAATGCTTTAGTAGATCCAAAATTGATTATAGAATGAAATTTTAATCATGAGGTTATAATGTTTAGGATGCGACAATTGGAGATCACGTCACCAAGAAGAGTGAATTTGAATAACTTGGCTCAATCATACAGAATGATATGATTAATAGGATTTTGGCAGGATGGATAAAATGGAGCTCTTTTGGGGTATTGTGTGGTCAAAAAATTATATTGAAACCTTATGAAAGGTTTTATAGACTGGAGTACATTCATAGCAAAGTTGAGTAGCTTCAATTAAGAAAATTTATAGAAAGTTATCTTAGATGGTTTAGGCATATGAAACCCAAATCATTAGATTTCTCACTGAGGATAGTGGTAATGAATTCCTTACCTATATGATGAGGAAGACCTAAAATGAATTGGCAAAAAATATTATGAAGAATCTAATTTGTATCTTATAGTGGGGCTGTTAAATTGTATAGCACAATGGAGAAATATAATTTATGCTATTGACGACACTTATTGGATTAAGGTTTTGTTTGTTACTAGCAACAAGTATTTTTATAATTCAAAAATCTTACTAAAGTAATTTAATCACTATAATTAGAATTGCTTGCCAATGTGAAGCACATTTTTATTAATAGTTAAAATTATTTGTTGGCAAGGTTCAAATTCTTGTAGTATAATTCCCATAAAATTCCAAAAAAATATGAAGTCTTTGCTAACTCACTTTGCCTAAATAGTTAAATGCATTTGATTTTAGAATAAAATGTGCTACTTAAAATGTAATAGCCACCTAATATAATTTGCCTTCTCTAGCCTTCCGAAGGGTTTAAATTCCTAAATTCAAAATAAGATTCATATTGGTAAACTAGTTAATATTTGTTATTATCCTAACTTCTAATTAAGTTTCTAACATTTGTCATTCTGTTAACTTCTAAATTAACTCTTATCTTTAAATATTTAATTAACTAACTTTACTCATATCATAAGCTTTGGTATGAAAAATATGTCTTTTAAGCTTTTTAAATATGATTAAATTAATTAATAAGCGAAATCATAAACTATAATATTAGTATGCATATGTACAACCTCAAAATTTCTAGCTAGATTCTCACATCTCTCTAACTTGTGCTCATTTTGATGGCGCTTCTAATTTTATAATTAAATCACATTTATCTTAATTTTGTTTATATCTAAAGAATAGGGATTAAGAAGCTTTAGATTTTTATTATGCCTACTTTTTTGATAATTAAAGAGATATTTTATAAATTCTACGATATGTTTAATGAAATTACAAAGTTAATTTTCAAAATTTTTAGTTCTTACCATGCGAAGGAGAAAGGGAGAAACCCTTGAGCAATTTCACCCCCTAAAACAATCCAAATCCTATTTTAGACTTCCCTCTGTGAGTGTTCAATAAAATTTTGGCATGCATGGCATACCTAACTTAGGGTTTATTTGATAGGAAAAATGAAGAAAATCAAAATTTTTGCTCAACACCCCTCGATGCTTTAATGTAATTTTATAAAATGTATTTACTTCAAATGATTTGAAGTTTTTTAGATGGGAAAACCTAGCTTGTAAAGGGAGATCTTAAACCATAACCAAACTTAAGGAGACGATTGCTAGATTCTCTTGGCATTAACAATTGTGCCTGAAAACATCAAGACAATGTATTCAATTATATGAACAAGGAATTACCAAGTGATATATAGGGCTCAGAGGATACAAATGTGGTACTTCCTACACATACAGTAAGTGATGAAAAGGAAATTCAGGTAACATTATTAATAGTGCTTTGGATCTTTCTTTCCTTCAAAGGCTGTTGATGGGATACTTAGGCTTTGTGAGCCACCAATTTTCCTATTTTCTTTTCTTTTTGTATTCATGAAGAGTATATAGGGGGATAAAGGAATCAAATGATGCGATGGGATCAATATCCTTAGTTTTAATATGCAACTATATATAAATATACTGCAAATATTATTTCTTTAGTATTTACTTTTTTAATCAGTTAACTCATTTTATGTTTGTTATAATTACATGCAATTTCATGGAAAAATGCCTTTGTCCCATATTCTTACATATTAATGAAAAAAGTCTATTAGTTATTATTGAATTCATTGATCAGATAATTAGATTTCAATTAGTTTAAAATTTGATGGTTCAGTAAAATTGATTTTAGCTCTTAAATTTTATGAGGTTCTTAAATATTATAAACTTGAACCATTATTTAAATTTTCTTATGTTTATCAATCAAATTGTTCAATATTTAATATTATAATTAATAGTGCATTTTGCAATTACTATTATTTACTTTATAGACATTTATTCAAGCAATCATAATTTGGGCATTATATTGAGCATTTTTCTAAGCAATACTTAGTAAGATTTATGTGCTATAGTCTATTTCTCCTTGTTTTTTAGGCAACATAGGATTTGTTCAGGGTGACCGTGGATGCAAGTGCAATGACATCAACTTGTGTGTGTGGCTTTGTGATTCTATTTTTTTTAATTGTTAGTACTGTCGCTATTAGAATGTTTAGAGATGGTGATGTTTTTGTATTCTTCTGTAAGCTGTTTTGCGACAATGTCCTAATTAGAGCATAATATTTAATAAAAATGATAAGAACTGAAAATTAAAACTGGTAGGTTTGATGACCAACATTCTAAATTATGGCAGATGCAAATTAAAGTTATTTGTATCATAAGAAATTTCATGAATCCTTTCAACGGTAGAAGATGGAAACTATGGAGAAAGTGGCATGGAATTTGTTGGATCGTCAGACACTACCGTGGTTAATGCTAGATTTGAACGTGCCATTCAACTGCATGAATGAGAAATGGAAGCAACCTTAATGTAGGTGCTGTCAAACATATATAAGTTGTCTGCAATGAACATGATATTTGTAATACACCATCTTTTTTAGTTTCAAGATGGTTGAAAAAGTTATGGTGTCTAACCACATCAGTTATTTAAATGTAACCATGCTTCAGTTTGAGTTAATAAACATCACATTTGATGTGATCAAGATGTTGATTCCTTGCATCCCCTTGTACAAATTGGTTAACAAGGGTGACTTAGGTGTACATTTCATTTGGCAGTGCCTAATTAAAGTTCGGTGATTTCAAAGATTGATTTTGAGCAAGGATATTTATTGATGAGAAATACAAGGTGAATCTTTCTATTCTTCCTATAGCATGAAGAGCAAAGGAAGATGTTGATTAAAGCGCTAGGCAGTAATAGCTGCTCAAACTCATATGGAGGACAGCAATAGAAGTTTATGTGCTTGAATTACAAGTAAAAGTGCATATCAATAGTCAGTGCAAGACAACGACAAAGAGTCATTAGGAAAGTGATTATGCCAATATAATTTGTGAAGATCCAATGATGCGCTCCTGTGCTATGCCGAAAACTTTTTAGTGTTTTGAATTTTATGCTTGTGCATCATTACAATATACCTCACTCAAGGATTTATCAATATTATTGTAGAGTCAATGTGATTTATTCATTTTATTGTTGATGAATTTGAGATCAAGCTTAGATGATAGGTTGAGACTAGAATCAATAACAGAATCTTGTATATGTTGTAGGCTATTAATACACCCTTGTATTGAAGGTGAGCTTATTTCTTTGATCTATTGGACTATGAGTACAAGGAATAGCACCAAACAATCATGCAAAGTTTCATGTGGCACCATGGTAGTGGTTGAGGCCCTGTGAAGGGGACATTGACACCATTGATGAAGATGAGATGACCACTGCTGCATTGTTGGTGCAATGAGAACTAGCAAAACTTTAGGGTATTGCAACGAGTTTTTCATATGACGCATTTATTTCTAGTAGGTATGAAGGCTTTGGGCCAGTGGGAGATTATTAGGAAAGAGGGGCAACCTCATTGTTGACTCCACTATCATATATGCAAGAGAGACTGACTAATGAGGTGGCTAGTAGTGTGGATTACAAGCCAACAAGCATAAAGGTGGTACATAAGTTTCAATACAGAGGTGCATATTGAAAGACATTGTATGTATTTGCAAAACTATGATGTTAAGTACTAGTTGCAATATTGTTTGTGCAGTGGGAGCTATAACGGGTTGTAGATCTGAGAAAAGGTGCTTGGCAAAGTTGGACAGGTATCTTGCAATATTCAGGATAAAAATTGATCCTTAAATCAAAAAGAGAAAGGTAGATTTTGGAAAATTAGAGCAAGGTAAATTTGAATGACTAATTAGATGCTGCGTTGGATGAGACCTTGAAGGCATGAAGGCGTTGCTAAAAAAAAATTCTCATGGCAAGGAGAGTCTTGCAGATGGGAAGACCAAAGTTAAGATCATCTAAAAAGTGAGTTGATGCTTTGCTTAAATTGGCATTTTAGATAATTGAAGATCAAAATACTACACTACATGGAAAAGAATGCGATTAACATACAATGGGAGTTAGGAAGGCAACTGTCAATTGAGTAATATCCAAGTTTTAGCTTGTTGTGTATGCGAGTGTAAAGATTGTTCTTTAGTGTGTCAAGCGAAAACTATCAAGCCAAATTTAAAATTTTTTCTGAGCACCAAAAGATTGCAAAGCTTCCCTAGAGGCCACAGTCGTGCTAAGTCTATGATTGCAGTTAATGGAAAGGTGCTATTAAGCTTAGTTGGCTGATGTAGTTAAACCCTGGAGAATGGGTTTTAGTCTTCGGTTGTTAGCAATGATTCTCAAACTATGTGGCTGCACGTTACCTTTGTGCGTGGGAGTGCAGATAATATTATGAGATGCTATAATGCTCATTGTTCAAGCTTAATTAAGATATAATTAAGGTCTTTTAGGGGACATTCCATATAAATGAATGAATTATTTATATAAGCTTTTAATGAAATGTGAGCTGTGATTGAAATAAGGTAATAGCTTTAAATATAATATATCAGTTGCTCTTTCATTCTATAGTTGAGTAAAACTAAGGATTGGAATGCTTTAAAAGATATGAATTGTGGAAAAGCAATTGGATTGTATGCATATATACTGATGAGGAAATATTTTTAGCAAGGAAGGAGTTTTTAAGCTCATCAAGTAATTTAATATAATTTTGAATACTAAAAAATTTTGAGTGAGTGGAGAAAGAGTATTATGATGCCTAATTTATTAAACAAACATTGTGTTTGAATTTAAAAACTATAAATGATCTAATTTAATAACCATATTTTGAATTCTTGTTGTTGATTCTAGATGTCACAAGCACATTTGACTTAGTAGATGTCTTGATTTTGATGATTACAAAACCTTGGAAATAACCTTGATAGTTAGTCATCAACTTCAGGGGCTAGGTAATCATGGCTAAGCCATGAAGAAAATCAAGATTAACAACAAAACTTCAAGTTTTTGTTAGGAGGATGGCTATGCGTCGTAAAAGAAATATTTAATAAGATAAGCCATCATTTTAAATGTAACAACATCAGCTTGAAGATTTTGCTTAATTCTAATTTATGTTTATTCATGCATTTTTATTATTATATTTGTAGCTTAAACATAGGTTAGCCTTAGGTCTATAATACTACTACGTTTTGAGATTAGGTAGAGCCTAAGTTGAGCCATGTAATTAGCTAAGTATTGGAAAAATAAATTGTGGTTGAGCCTATACGCACTGTCATAGTATGCTTGGATGCCAGCGCCCATGCATGCTCAACCACGCGCCCAAGCACTTCGTGATTGTAGCCGATCGATCTTTGGGTTAGCGGTTGACACTCAATTATCCCACCCAGATGCACCCAATCGGATCATGGATATGCGGTTGAGCGTGTCTAGAAGGGAATGTTGCGTGCCACAAGTTGTGAGTTGCATCTCGTAGCGCATCGATTCACGCTCAAGTGGACCTAATTTAGGAACCTGCAGGCGACACATCGAGAGCACACGCTCAGGCGCGTTCAATTTCTAAAAATTGTTCTATTGCCAGATTTGAATCCGTCTTATCTCCTCTAGATTAGGGCTTGTTCCCTGCCACCAAATCACAACTCAAGAAATAAATCTTCTCAATGAGGAACTTAAGAAAAGATTCAGAAGGAACTTTTGCACTTACAAAGATATCAACGCTTAGGAATATTTTTGGAATTTTTTTCAGAAACTTTTAAGTGTTTTTAATTTTGTATTTTCTTTTTTGTTCATACCGTACTTGTGCAGGTTATGCAAGATGTTATTTGAGGCAGATTTGCCGCACAAAGATGTGGAAAGGAGGGGAAACTTTGTTGCTTTGCAGCCTTGTTTTGCTAAAAGGAGGGAATGTTTTTCTCTGCTTGCTGGAGATCAACAAAGGAGAGTGAATTTCGAAAGAGACGAACTTTCGAAAAGTGAACGTAGGATTAGGAAAACCTGAACTACTTTAAGTTCTTAAGTTTGTATTTTCTTTATTTCCTTATGATTGTTGTGCTTGTTTTTTTTTTTATTTTCTTGTATTTTTTGTGTGAAATTAGTAAATATTAAGTCAATTAGATTTCTTGAGGATAAAAACTTCTAATCTTTAAATTTCATAAATCTAATCAATTCATGCATCCCTTGGTATTGCCATTTGGGTTACAAAAGCCAACATTTTTGAGAAAGAGTAATCGAACATCGATTATGATGAGATATAATTTAGGTTATGAATTTAGAAGAGGCACTTTGTAAAATACCTAGATGTATTTTGTTGTACTTATGCTGAAGCATTTAATGATGTGTGTAATGCTTGATTTTGTGTGTGATCTAGAGTGGCCAAATGTCCAAGCTTAATTCTGCAATTAATTCTAAATGAAATTCCTAAAGTTTTCTTTTAAGATGCATGCCTATGTGAGTCACACTCTCCCAATTCTTGTCAAGTCAACGATGTTATTGCCAAGTTACTGGGAGGATTCTACACTCCACCAAGTTTTGAACGATCTTTGTAGTATGGGATCACCAACTACAGAATCTTTTGTAGTGGCCAGCATATTTTGACACGCACACATGCCATCATGCTTTTCCAACGGAGTGTATATCCTGTCACTTGCCATTGAACATGCTCTTGCAGGCATATTGGATACTGTCACATTAGTCGAGTTCTAACAGCTTATTTTGCTTCCTTGCAATAAATATCTTTCTTCTCTATGTAGGGTTCACATCTTTGTACTCACACTACCTTGTTATTGCTACATATCTTGAAGCTACCTTCGTCCCAACCCCACACCTTGAAGTTATCTACCCTTACTTTTTCTTCTTCTTTGTAATCCATCACTTGAGCCCCAATTAGGGCACAACTGCTTGTAATACCCAAAAGCTACATAGGAGGCCTCAATCTCTAAGTGGACGTAGACTTTTTTAATTAGTTCTCTTTTTTATTTTCATTTTTCTATCAACCCTTAAGGCATCCCCTGAACCTGGTGGAGAACTGGTATACTTGCATTGTATCAAGAAAATTGGGACCCTATTCGTCCCAATTGATCAACATGGTTCAGGGACCAAGGGATTTCTTGTCTGATACTTTGTGCAAGGTAATTTTTTGCCCTCTTATTTTAATGTCTTACCCTAAACTCTAAGGTTGGCTAATGTTTTAAATTTTTTTTCCATTTCTATATGATTTTCTTTTATAGTAGTATACGATGAAGATAATTTTCCTAACAGACTCTCTAGATCTTAACAAGGTAAAATTTTACATAACTCAGCATCTGACAAATTTTGCCTATTTCATCTTCTTTTGACATTAAGCATAAATTTTTTCTCTAGCTTTTACGATGAACTTTCTAAATCTTAATTTACCCAATATATATTTTTTTTGGAGTCATGCTTTAATTTTTTTCGTCTCCTTTTTTTGTCCTCCTTGGAATATGTTTTCTCTTTGTACTTGATGCATTCCAATCACATGTGCTCATTTTCATTGCACTCATAATAAAAGTACCATCATTATAAATTTTTTTGAAAAGAATTTTAACCTTTGCCATGTGTTGATGTCATTGCGATCCTTGTTGTTTCTTTTTGAGCAAGGATATGAGCCTCTTCATCGAGACTTTTTTTTTTGTCTTATTGACCTTTTTCGCAGTTGCAGCTTGTTTAACATGTAGAGTTATGTTTTTTTTCCTTTTTGGGCTCTTTTTATTTTTCTTACCTAGTTGCTATGAACTGCTCATATGCTACAAAAAACTTAATAGCTAATCATGAGCATATGTTGTTAGATCCTTAGCTTTCCGTGATGGTTTGGACCTTTGCATCCTAGCTTCTTGGTAAGGTCTTTAAAATTTTATTTACTCTCTTAATTAGTATAGGTATTATCCAGGGTATGAAGTTCAGTAATGATCTTCATTAAATTAGTATATATATTTTAAAGATAAACTCTTCCAGTATTATTCAAAAGAGTTTGTACTCTTGATTCTTCAAGGCAGTGCTATTTCCCTAACACAGCTCGACAATCCATAGCTGTCTCCTGTTCTGCATTGTGTGACGAGGACAAGACTAGGTTTGTCAGAATGATGCAGGAATAAGGGGCTAAGTGAATCGTCAACACCTGAAGAAACTTTTTACTGAGAGATTTCTTCTACCAGGCTTGAGGCAGCCATGAAGAACTCAGTTGATTAGAATAAAGTTGACAGAAGGCTCCGGTCAAGTTGAATGAGATTAGAAAGGATCAAGGGATTTTTTGTATTGCCTTGTAAGGGGTTCTGTGCTGAGAAATTTCTTCTATTTACTCTGATATCATATGACAAAAGGAAAGTAGAACACTTGCTCTGTGTGAAAATTTGAAAACATTATCATCCATTCTAATTACTTAAATGCACTGTTGTATTTATACAGGTTTCCATTTGACTAATCACAAGATTTAGCTAACTATTGCTGATTAAACATCTAAACTATTTATTCTAGGCAGGAACATTTACAATTGACGACTTATCAAGTAACTGACATCTTATCATTTAATAAACAAAAATAATAAATTTTTAATAAGGAGCAATCTTGGGGTGCTATGCAATTGAAAAATCCTTCTCAATTATTTATAGAACAACTATAAGACTCAATATTCTAGAAGGTTAGATATTGGCGAGTTGAACCGAAGATAAGGTAAAATATTGGCCGATAGAGCCGAAGCACATGTAATTATATTAGTGTTGTAAAGCCGATGATTGGGTATGGTGAAATAATACAATGACAAATGAATTCATTTATGACTAGATTTTAGTAGCTTTAAATTATAATAAATTTAGATAAAGTTGTCTTGTAGATGGTTTGTGCTTATAAAACATGTAGACCAATTGATGCCCAGGTTAGAAGAGATGAGCTTATGAATTTTGTCAATGTAAAAGGACCGAAAAATCCGGGAATTATTTTGGCAGGAAACTGTTAGGAAAAATCACATTTACTTCAAACTTAAGGATTGATTTTTGATTGACAATGGAGATAAGTATTTAGCTATCCCTATTTAGTATGTTTAAGGCTTAGTGGTGGTGGTGTTTCTGTATATAATAAATAATTTAGCAAAACCATCCCTCAACTATTTGAGATTAATCAAATTTGCCCAGACTATTGTAATTGTTCAATTTATCTTTCAAACCATTCAAATACTCTTTACTTTGCGCCATTAACTATTTGTTATGAACTAATTTAGTTCCCAACTCTTCATACATATGGACTAGGTCGGTAAAATGAATTATTAAACGACTAAACTGGATAGATTGTATAATTAAGAATTATGTCTTACATATAGTTTGGGATTAAATTGGTCAACCCAAAATAATCAAGTAACTATTTCATTAAATTGCTACACCAGCCGTGACTAAAACTAATTGATTACAATCAAAATATAAATATTAAATCCAAAAATTGCAAAATTATAATTTTAAAATCTTCATTTCATCACAGAATATCTTACATCTCCAACAATGAGTCCGATATTTTTTATCAAGTAGAAAAAAGTTTGTGTGATATCTTTGTTCATTAATTTGCTAACGTTCATAAAATCATTTTGTGACAGATGCCGAACTCAAAATAGGTAGCAAGAGCAACACATTAGGGAAGCGTCTTGCCAGTATGCTTAATTCAATTTCGGCACCTCCAGCTTTTGCTGATGAAGTGACTTTGATTGGCAAAACTGCTAGGCAGACTCCTGCTGCATCACTCCATCTAACCGCCAATGTGATCCAGCTAGGAAATTTGAGAGCTGTGGATTATTATTATGCTGACAGCTGGACTTTGCAGAAGAAATCAGGGCGCATAGCTGGCAAATCAAGAAAGACAGCGCTCGGCCTTATTTATTCAACATTTCGCAGGTGCCGTTTTCCTCTGTTTTTCCTCTCTGCTGCCGTATTTGGACTGAGCTGCAAACTTGGATTCTTAGAGCTTCCGCACTGCTTAATACGGGGGTGATGAAAATGATTCTGGTAAGTTACTCGCTCCTATTATTTTTTAATGATTTAGATATTATTATTAAAGAAATTATATTATGTTATCATGTTTGAATTAAAATATTTGTATCAGTGGACACTTTGATTTGCTGGATGTTTGCATCTTTTGTAAGATAAATGGTACGATAATGGTAATTTCCTGCGGGATAAGAGTTGGTTTTAATATCTTTTAAGAACAAATCTGCTATAAAGAATGCATGCAAATCAGTAATTGTCATTATAAAGATTCTTTTCCAGTAGACCTTCCTTCACCTTAGGGAGCAAAGCTAAGCTGTAGTATATTAAATAAGTTAAAAATTTGAAAGATTTAAATATAAGTTTTGTGAAACTGTAATTAGATTAATGAATTGTATTTAGTTGTGAGTGTTAGAATTTAGGTTGATTAGATAGAATGCATATTTAAATTAGTAAAATGTTAGTGCCCAATTAATAACTCAAATTTGTATTTAGACTCGATAAAATGCTTAAACTACACCTTTCTCTTAATAGGTCATAGCAAAAATGCATTTTACTAATCTTAAAATCACACCTAGGATAGTAATATCATCCCAAAAGCATGGTCTATGCTTTGGGTAATGTGGAAGCTCTTGAAACTATGAATATTAGGTGCTTTTAATAAACTATTATTTGATTTTATGGTTCTACTTGTCTATTGTTTTTACTTTTTTTATTATATTGCATCAAGGTTCTATTCTCAATCTATATTTCTTGCATTAATTTTGAATATTCTTATTGAATACATTCAAGAGGAGGTTTCTTGGCACATGCTATTTATAGATGACATTCTAATTGATTAGACTAAGAACTCAAGCTATGAAAAGGATAATTTAAAGGTAAAAAATTGTCTTGATAGATCTAAAATAAAATATATGACGTGCACATTTAATCATACAAAAAATATTAATATCAAGTATATAACTATTGAGGATCATGTGATTATGAAAAGTGAGAGGTTCAAATATCTAGGTATAATTATACAAAAGAATGGAGAAATAGAGGGCATTGTGAATTTCATACTTGTCAGATGAGATGGAGGAGCACTTAAGTTGTGTGATTTCTCACTTAAAATTAAAGCAAATTTTATGGAGCAGCTATAAGGCTATCAATGTTATATGGGCAAAATGTTGGCCAACCAAGCGAAAACTTATTAATAAGTGCTGCAGAGATGTGGAAACTAACGTGGAAGAGTAGATATACTCAAATTATATGATGTGAAATGAGTTCATTTGTAAGGTTCTAGTGGCTCCAATAGTGCACAGTACTAAATAATGCTATCTTAAGATGATTCGAACATATTTTGTACTTATTATTTTTTGGAGATTTTTGTTCAGGAGCTTATGTCACGGTCTCAAATATGTAATGTTTTTGTTTTCGCAAGATCTCCATCTTGTTTCTTATGCATGTTTGATCAATAAGCCTTAAATTAAAGATTCTTAATAGGTTTGTGAGTCTCACATTTTGCAGATTATAATTGAAAACTTCCTTTTATTTCCTTGCAATTATGAAAGATTTGGTGAATAAACTGTGTAGATCTTTTTACATGTATGAGATTCACATTTGCATGTCTTAAAAAAGATCTACACAGTTTATGAGGATGAAAAATTTGAGGAATGATGAACCTTGGGATGGTCGTTTTCTTTCAAAGAAGGACAAGTCTTGTGAGCTAGATATCAATCTTATTTAGACCGATCACATCAGTTTGCTTCTAGCTCAAGGTCCATTTTCTCTTCGAACGTTCATGAATTTTGCCAAACCGCCTCTTTGCTTCTTTTGTTCAAGACGCCATCCAACCGATCGCCACTACTTTAAGGGTGGCAGTGCTTACATTTTGGCCAGAGTGGCCACAAGATCCGCATCTCTGATGGATGTGGTGGCCCTACCGATTGTTCCAAGCAAGAGTCATTTGTCTACTTATGTTCAGCTTGTCTTAACGTGCACCTAGTGCAGTGTTAGTCGTGCTAGTTGTGTGTTGAACCACAGTCTAGAGGCCCAACACTTCCATGCATTGTACTCACTTCATGTTTATAACCTCACCCTTCGTGAGGTTCAAGACATGAATGACGTTGTGACGAGTGCACTACTATCATATCTTTGTGTTACAGAATTTTGTTCGATTTAGGAGCTTCACACTTTTTTTTTTTGAGCATTTTTTGTGTTGTGTTTTAGTATGTTGAGGATTTGTGCTTTGTTGTATCTGTTTGGCTGCCCAATTGCGAGGGCATTTTTTGCTAGTTTTGTTTGCCTCTACAAAGTGAAAATCTAAGGTAATACTTTCTCTTTAGATTGATTCTTCTGTCATTGATTGAGTTTTATGTAATATTGGGCATTGATTGGCTCAATAAGTTTCTGCTTTGACTGATTATCTTAAATAGGTCGTACTTTTTGGGGAAGGTGATAAGATTCAACTTTTTATTCTCGCGGGCTAATGTCATGATCTTCATTTTATAGTTCAATACTAATGTTCTCCATGATTTTCATTTTTAGTTCAATAGGGAGAGAGGAAAGTATGTGCATATATTCATAGCTTTTTATGGGCCCTTGTAAGCCTGTGGGATTATTGGAGGATACTCTGGTTAGTTGTTAGTTTTCTAAGTAGTTTTATGGATTATCGTTTGTTTGGGAGATAAAACTCAATATAGGCTTGGCTTTGGAAGCTATATCAGTTCTTAAGGCTCCTTATCGCTTGGTTCCAGGAGTAGTTTACTTGAAAACCTAGCTTAAGGTGTTAGTGGAGCATGGGCTTATTTGACCGATTACTTTGTCTTGGGGTACACTTGTGTTGTTTTTCAATAAGACAGAATTCTTCACATGCAGTAAAGTACGCATATTTTAATAATGCTATTGGTAAAATTGATATTTCAGGAGTTATGGTTTTACCTATATTTTTTATAAAATTTAAACATTAAAAATTACAATAAATTAATAGAGGCCAAAATTCAAATATTTCGGCACTATTAGATTTGAAATCAAAATGAGTTATAAATACACAAAACATGTTATGCATTAATTTAATTAAATTTTCTATAATCTGATTTAATTAAAATTGATTATTTGTTTATTAAAATGACAGGCGTGATCTGCGCCGTCGAATAGGCCGATCCGATTTGACGACATAATGATGGGAGGATTCTCCGTCGTCGGATTGGTGGATTCAATCTGCCGACAAATCGATAGGATTAATGTCGGCTGTTGGATCGGTGACTTCTATCCGACGACAGGGAGTTAATCGAACCGTAGGCGTAATCCGAGCAGTCTGGTGGATGATCTGGTCCAAAGGTAGCGATTAATTCATCAGAATTAGTTCATTTTTATATATAAAACAAGAGATTAGATTTTCAGTCGTCGCTTAATGTAGAAATCCATGCATAAAAATCCGCAGAAATGGGAAAGATTAAAGCTCGATTAAGGAACTGAGTCGGTATGCTTTTTAGATTAGTGGACCTAATTATTTCCTAGCGCATGTAAATAAAGAAATACAAAATAATAAGGTATTGCAAGATTACCAAAATAATGTATGCTTGGATTGTAGTATCCTCCCAATTTAAAATTTGGAAATTAATTTCTATTTTTAGAAAATTTAATAATTTCAAATAAATTAAGTACTTAATACATTTATATTTTTAAACAAAGAGATAAAAGAATATATCTTAACTCAAAAGCTGTAACAAGATTAGGTAATATATAAGAAATAATTGTAAATACTAAAAAGAATACTCATTATACTTTGTTTACGATAATATGAAATTATGTAGATTAACAAAAAATAATTGAATTGTGATACATATAAGTAGTGAAGCAAAATTAGTATCATATCATATATATAAACAAGTACTGTATTAAAGCTAAGTTGCAATAAAAGTAACCGGAAAGCAGAAAAAAAAGTAACATGTAATGTTGTCGTATCAGAAGAATTGGCTAACAAGCTACTGAATTGTAACTGAGTTGAATTGTATCATGCATATCACTTAGCTTCTCAAAACTAAGGCATAAAATTGTATTAAATTGAAGAGGCGGAAATACATATGCAGTAAATTTTAATTGTTTTACTTTACTTCTGTGGACACGTTCAGAAATAATTGAGGAGTCAAGCACGTCTGCAAGACTGAGGTGGGTTCCCAAACCTAGACACAACTCTCCCAATAAGTACGTGTCAAGTAATCCTTTTTTCTATTTACCGCTTGTCCATTGGCAGTAATGTGTATACACAAGAGTCGTCCATAAATGAACCTAATGCAAGTGTTATCCTAATTTTATATGTTTTCATTTCATGTATCAAATTATCTTGTATGTTATGCTCATGGTAAAAAGGCTCAAAATACAAGGAATACAAAGCACAAAGTTCAATAGCAAATAAAAGACTAACTAAACAAATATGATATCTGTTGTTATTTAATTTATTTATTATAACTACTTTAAGTTTATATTAGTTCAGGATCTTCAATATCATACTATTCAGTATAAACTCAAATTCACGGCCTTATATGGTTAAAAATAATTAGAACTGATCATGTTCTAATAGAATTCAATCGATGACGCTTACATAAGTTAAATAATTAATTGTTCGACCTAATTTATAATTTCCATCAACCCAAACCAATCATGATTAAGATAAACTAAGATTGACGGATTAAGAAGTAAACTCCAAATAATGGGATTTAATCACTTAATCCAAAGATGATACTAAATGCTAAGGTTTAAATCGCAATTCTCATGTTCTATATGTTAAGACTATATTATTAATCAAAGTCAAGTTTAATAAGATGGATTTTTAAACAAACTAAATTTAAAATACAAAATAATCATAACTAAAGGATGAAATTTTAGAAAGTTATAAAATCAATATTTCATTCCATTGAGTAACTCATTTACCCAATAAATGAATTCTAATCAAAGTTTACATCTAATTTTTAAGAAAAAGTCCTAAAGGCTTAAAAGGAATCTACTTAGGAAAATATTATATTGTTACACATTAAAGTTAACTAAATTTTAATTATACTTATTTATTGATTTAGAAAAATTTAGGGATGACATAATGTGAGATGAATTTTATAATTACTTTAAATTATTTTTGAGTAAAATTAGGGTTTCACTTATAATTCAACTTAATAAGTTCAAAATGAATTAGAAATGAATTCTAATCACATAATTCACTGATTTTAATGAATATTGTAGGTTTCTAAAGCTTAAGAGTGCATAAACTTAATTTTGGGTAAAATGATCATTTTGCTCATATTTAAGGGTCCAAAATGTAACTTTTTGATTTAGGATTCCAAATTAAAATTTATTAATGCCAAATGGTTTCTTACTATATAATATATAGATATATAGTAAGTACACCCAAATAGGCTAAGAGTTTAGGCTAATGAGTTCAAATTAAAGATTTAGCTCATTGGGGGAAATTTTGTAATTTTACTTAGGGAAATATGCAATTTTTACTATGCTATTATTGTTTACTGTCTAAGGATTCCATAGAGTTTACGATCATTAAATCCTGAGGTTATTTGACCAATTTATGACCAAAACAACTTAGGGGTTTAATTATGTAATTTAGGAGGTTTAGAAAAAGTTCAAAAATCTAACTTCTTTAAATGATGTCTAAATTTAGGAAACTTAGTGGCTATAGCTTTCCTATAAATATTTTTGGATCTCATTTGTCTAACTTATGCTTTAATTAAGGTTTAATGTGATTAGTGAGTGATTAGTAAAATTAATTCAAGAATTGAAAAATTAACTTCACTAAGGTGTTCTACTCTACTCTAAGAGTACACTAACTTCAATTTTTAAATTTAGATAATTAATTATGTTAATATTCACTAATAAAGTTTTAGGGTGATTATAAATAATTAAGAAATATAATCACTAAATCATAAATATTTTTGCAGTTTACTGATTCTTAGATTTTTTTGATCAAAATAATATATTGGATGACCTAATTTGGAGTTAGAATGACTAAGCTATGGCTAATTGAATTTCTAGGATTAGGGGATGTAATTAAGGAAGAGACCCAAAAATTATTAGTCAAAATACACTCCAAACAGCAAAACTAATACAATCATAACATTCATGATATTCTCCTGATTAAAATGAGATGCAATATCTATGTTTGGATATGTGGATCAAAAGTTATGAATATTTGAAGTTTTGCATAATTATTTGAATTAAATTAGCTAACAATACATAATCGTATGTTTAATTAAATTAATCAGCAGGTCAAAGGTGGCGGGCCCCACTCTTGAAAGCAGCGGTAGAGGGAGTGGGTCCCACGAGCAAGACTTCATTGGGCAAAGCCGCCCCCACGGCTGATTTGGCGACTTGACTCGCAGATTGACGTGGAGCACGACCCGTAGAGGCTCTGCGGTTGACACGCAGATGCTTGGGCCTGGGTTGGCTCGTCTCGACCCAAACTTTTTCCCGATAGGACATAATGCAGAGGCTTTAGGGCAAGTTTTTTGAGGGCCTTTCCAGCGATACCAAGGCTTGGCCCGTACGGCGATGCATTGGCCCTGACGAGACCTACCCGTCGGTGGTCGAACCGACGATTGGGGTGGCCTGTGTCGTCGGTAGGAACTAACCCTAGTTGCTAGGGTTCGGGAGTGGATGACTCGACTGTAGACTACTGTAGGCATGATCCAAATTTCAATCGATCGAACTCATTTGAGTTCGATCTGATCCATTCATACGACAACCAAGCAAATGAAATAGGCTTTCGAAATTAGGCGATGACAATTACGAAGAAGAAATGGGAGGATCAGGGTATACCTGATCAACGGCCGAAGATTTGGTTGCAGAAGGAGGGTTCTCGAAGGCTTTAGAAATTTGCAGATCGGTCAAAAACAATACACAGACAATTTTAGGGACTTAAAGGAGCTATGAGCGGCAGAATCACCACTTGGCGGACAATGTGCCGCGTGCAGGCCGTGCGCAACACGTGTGAGCGCGTCGAGGACGAAAGACATTGACCATTCGATGAGCAATGGAACGGTCATGATCCGTCGTTCATTTCAAATGACGGGGCTGATGATGCGAGAAGCGAAGGCGCCGTTTCGATTTAATTATTTAATATAATTTAAATGAAATTTTTAAGATTTTTCTTAATTAAAAATAAATTATAAAACAATTTCCAAAAATTCTAAATAATTCACTCATAGCTAGTTAAGGGGTAAGGAACGCAACGGCGAAGACAGATTTCTATTTCGACAAGCATTTATTTTTCATATTTTTCGAGGCATTTAAAATATATTAAAATATTCGACAAAATTTCAACGACTTCCAAATACCTCCAAAACATCACTCATATCTAGTTGAGGGTGACGAGCGCAATGACGAAGTCGGATTTTCGATTTGAGGTCAAATTAGTTAGGTTAAAATCTAGGGTTCTTGAAATTCCAAAATCAGAGTTTGATCAATTTGACACCTGATTTGGACCAAAACTTAGAAGTGTGGTCCTAATGACTTATTAAGAAAGGTAAAACTAAAATTAGGACTTGGTTTAGTCTTAATTGACTAAGGTAATAACATGGGGTTGTTGCATGATCCTCGAGTGTTTTTCCAACTTTAGTGGAGTTTACTTTTTTGCACCTTTTATTAAAGTCTGTAATAAGCAAATATCTGGATAGTTTCTATCTTCTTTTCTGAGATGTATGTCATTACTTACTACTTTTGGATAAGTGAATGTATGGACGATATGTCTTAGCTTCCGCACCATATATTCTTTGTGCTATAACATAATATATATATATTGTGCTGTGATCATCAGTTTAGCAAGCTCGTATGTTAATTAGGTTATTGAAATACTTAACTTGATTAGTGGTGGAGTTCCTCAGTTCTAAGTTACCTTCTATTGTAAATGGTTCGGGTTATCTATTAGTGTTCAACACAAAGCATTAAGTAGAAGGCAACCCCTTGAACTTTTCAGTTAATGGACCGTTCCGCTGCTAATGATATTGTGTTGCGCATAGCGACGGGACGATGTCTTATAATTGATATCAGAGAGTACCATAAGGTGCCTGACAAGGACTGTATTTCTGTCTACCTAATGGTTCGTACTCTGAAGAAGTATGATCACAACATAAGAAGTATAACATAAGTATCATCCATTGTTTAGAATAAAAATAGAAGGAATGTTCGAAAAAGTCATCCTAGGATCCTAAACGAACATAATAAGTAAAACATAGAACTTGGAGAATTTTGAATATTAATAGTAAAGCGATTAGCAAGAGTTTAGCTAAGAAGAAAATTATTGAAATTGAAAGCTTAAGCAATGCTCGTCTAAACTTCCTTAGATTGATTTTGTTCTTTCTAGAGAGTGGAATTTTTCTTCCTTGATTATTCATTTCTCAATCTTTATTTCAGAAATAGAACTCAATCATGAATTCTAAATCCTGAATCACCATTTGATCTTACACCAATCACTGTTCTTGGGTCCTTGAGTGGTGTATTAGGAGATGCAAATTTTATGATCAACCTAGTTAAAGTCTTAATGGAGAACCAAGAACGTCAAGCTCAGTCTCTCTGGCAGACGATTGAACTTCATCACCGTCCCCCAGCTATCAATGTTCCTGCTCCGTCTGCTCCTACTCTTCCAATAGATGGAGTATTCCGTAGTTTTCTTCGCTTGCAAACACCTTCATTCAATGGTTCCTTATCTCCAATGGATACTGTCAGTTGGTTGAAGTTGGTGGAAAAGAATCTCGTCACCATCAAGTGCCCGAATTCAGAAGCAATTCTAGTCACTAATTTGTTCCAAGATGAAGTAGAATTTTAATATGAAAATGAGCGTAGTTCCAAGTTTGTTGAATTAGAGATTAAAGATATTCCATGGGAATCCTTCATCAACGCTTTTAAAGGAGCTTTCATCCTTCAATCTGCCCAAACCATTTTGGAGGATGAATTGCTACATCTCTTTCAAGGTAGTAAAATCGTCTCAGAATATGAAATGGAGTTTAGAAGGCTTTCTCGTTTCACTCCAAATCTAGTAAGGTCTGAATCCACTCGTTGCCATAGATTCCTGAAAAGTCTGAAGGATGATCTTAAGGGACATCTAGTGTCCCGCACTCATAAATCCTTTGCCGAATTAGTAGAAGCTACCCGTATCTAGGAACATCATCACCTTCAGATGGAACAGAAAAGAAAGGTTCAATTTGAATCAAAGCAAGCTGAAGTGTTCAAGAAGCCTTGTGCAGTTAAAGTCAATCAAATGAATACTGAACCTCAATATAGTCAAACCCAGATCTATAGGAAGCCATATCCTTATGGAAAGTGTTATCATCAGAGCAATGTTGCTACATCTGTGGAAAGCCAGGACATAAATTCTACAGGTGTTTTCAGAAAGAAACCATAGACGGAGTTCCAATCACTCATCTACTAAGAGACAAAGCTTTATACCTCGTGCTATCAATCAAGAAACCCATGTGGTGGCAACTGTGCCTCCACAATCTAATATTCCTGTTCCCCATAAAGTTTAGATTGTCGTGCTAAGAATGATAACTCATAACTTGCAAGAAAGACCTAAGTCCCAACACTCAACCCTCAGCCCTGTCAAGAGTCTATATGCTGACTCCTGTCACTATTTCAGAAACTAACAGGACTGCATCAGGTACCATTATCCTAATCAGTTCTATTTTGATTTCAATTCTTAATTCATGTTCCTATTTTCAATATCAGGTTCTATTAAATTTCAAAATTTAGAATTAGGTTTTCAAGTCCTATTTTGATTTCGATTCCAAACTAAATTTTTAATTCAATTTCAATTCAATTTCAATTCAATTTCAGTATCCATGTTTCTTTTCCAAACTCCCTGCTTGCTTTTATTAGCTGTGATGTCGAGGATGATATCATTTTTTAGTGGAGAATCTGTAACAACCAAAAGGCTAAACCTAGCCTAATCAGTCTTATATCATTTTTTTTAGTCTTTAATCATCATTAGGAGCGAGCCCCAAAGTTTTGGTTCGATTTGGGAATCAATCGGACCAAACCCTAATTTTCAATTAATTAAATAATTAAGAAAAATAGAAATGGGAATAATTAAGTTAATTAATTTGATTTTCCACCATTTAATTTATCAAAGGTACAGTTTGATTGAATGTCGCAGACCGATCAAACTAGCTATCCAGATCGAACGACCTGGGTCCGTCTTCCCCGTCAGTTTACAAGAGTGCGGCGTGTGGCACACAGTGTGGGTACGCGGTCTTCTCATGCCACTTGAGTAAGCCGCACTTGTCGCTGATCTGCAGTAATTAAGCCATCTCAAGACTCATTTCACTCCATTTTGTCGAAGGCCAGGCCGCGGGAAAGTTTAGAGGGAGTTCGGAGCAGTTGCGTGCGGGTTTGAACTTAACCCTAATTTCTCAGGACAGAGCTATGGTGCATTTTTTCCCGGTAATCTAGCTGCAGTTGTTCTTCAATTAATTTTCGTTCTGTCATTTCATCATCCTAGGAATGATTGTCGAGCTTCAATCGAGCTCGAACAAGCTCGATCTGAGCTCGACAACCCCGTATTTAACAGTAGGGAACATTAATGCCGTAACCGCCGACTCAGGGAATCCATAATGGGGACGTTAGGTTCACCGAGGGAAGGGGTTTCGGTGCACGTTAAATGGATCTTAACTTTAGCTTCAATTTGGTATGTAGATTGTTAACTGGATCTATCGGAGCAACAGGTATTTTCGATGCCCTAGCTTCCACATCTCAGAACTCGACGGGACGATCTACAGTGCTGGGCGGGTCGACCCGACCCGCGCGGTACTGCAGTCGGGTTCACGCTCGTGAAGCTACCAGCGTATGAGCCACGTCTCTAGAGGGCCAGATGTGCGTCTGGCTTATCCTAAGGAAATAAACATTAATATGAAGTTAATTTTTCATTTTTATAATTAATTTTACTAATGACTTTCTAAATATCATTAAGAGCGATTAAATCATAATTAAGCTAATTGAAGTTCAAATTGAGCATGCTCAGTATCATTTTATTCCTTATACTATAGCAAATTTATAGCCATTGATTTTGTGTCATTTAGGTATCAATTGGAGTTTTTGCATTTTTGACATCTTATTTAATTAATATTAAAATTATATATTTGATAAATTGTACATGTAGGTTTCATAAGACCTTAGAAACCTTAGCTTATGACATAATGCAATATTAGATTTTATTTTGAGTAGGAAATCAGCTAGAATAATCTAATTTTGGCTTAGCACTAGTAAACCTAAGAAAGAGCTTTAACATAGAGATGAGAGGCTAGTATTGAGAGGTTAGCGTGGTTCCTTAACATTTGACTTAGCAATTGATTATTGTTTTGAATCTACACCCTAGGTTGGATAGTAATTATATTGTTCCATATGATTATGAGATTCATTAGTAAAACCCTTAAAAGGCTAGATTGAGCTTAACTTAGCTCCTTACATTCCTTAAGTATAGAATTAACCCTAACCACCTTAGGGTATAACATAATGATATTAGCTCATTATAGTAAGCCTAAGCTCTTAGCTAACTCTAGAATTTATAGTGCTTGATGTGAACCTATAATTTAGTGGTTATAAAATCATCACTTAGCACATTGCTTAATATAAATACATTAATTTTGTAGTTAGTCATATTGGTATAGTTGATGAATTGGAATCTCCCTAAGCCTTAGATGCCATAGTGATCTTGAGACTAGTAAACTTATAATTAACCTTCCAACCAAGAACCCTAGCACTAGTCTATGTCTAGTAGCTTGAGAAATAGGAAGTTTAGTAGTAAGATAAGTTCTTAATTCAACTTATATCTATATTTATACATTATTTTGTCTTCTCAATAACTCTAAATGAGATTATCACTTTTTCTAAAATCTACATTCTCATTTAGTAATATACTTTAATTGATTGACCTAGTGCACGTAGATTGATTCCTAACCCTTAGAAGAGAGAGTTATATTCATATCTAGATCTTGTGAATTATTTATACTTCTGAGGGGTATCATGTGGAGGATTATACTATACAATTGATATTATGTTAGGACAGGCTATTGGAGTATCAGGAGACTACATAATTTTTATAAGGGAGAATGTGTGTTTATAGGAAACTCCGCTTACATCATTGTTGAGCAGGCGCGCTTGACTCATTAATTATTTTTTCCCCACAGGATAAAATACAAGATAGATAAATATTAATTGCATATCTCACAATCTTATTGATTGTGAATGCTTACTATAGTCTTATGATTATACTTTTTAGATTATTCAGTATGTGAGACTGAAATTATTTTACTTATAGTACTTTAGCAGCTTATCATTTCAGCTTTACTTACAATTTGTGCATTGTAATTTTACTTATCACTTATATTTTTGTTTACACTATCTTTTCATTATTACTTAGCATTTACTCTACTTGAACATATACATGCTTTCTCTATTTTATTCAGATGCATTTATATCATATACTTGCGTTATTAACATATTTGATGCAGGTTTGAGCAGTCTATTATGGACTATATATAGCCTTTTTGTACTATCCTTACTTCCTATTCATTTCCTTGCATTTTTGCTCCGCTTAAATAAAATTGTAAACAATTATTGTGATATCCGTTAAAATAAAATAACAACGCTTAACTTTAAATTGTACATAGACTTTTTAATGTCTAATAACTTATTTTTTTTTTTATTGGATGTGTCATACTGTATTATAAACAAAATACTGTAGATCAAAAGCTTTGAGCATATTTGGTACTTAAAGGAGAGCCTGAGCTGCAGCAGTTTACCTGAAGACTTCATTTGTCCATCTTTTATTTTATATGTGAGGATGAGTAATCCATTTATTAAGTTTGTAATAACTTTTTTGTGATGCTTATCTTTTTATCCCTGCAATGACTTTAGACTTTCTTTCATGTATGGTGATTTTCTTTTCCCCAAATAGATTCACGGGTTGAGACATATTAATCTAGTATTAAGTACCACTGTAATTCGTTGTTAGATTAAAATTGTCTAATTTAAGAATAGGGTGTTACAGATACAAATAGTTAAACCCACTAATGATCTCTCACGTACATAAGTCACTCACCGCTAAACCATAAAATTGTCTTTAGCTGATATCGTATGAGACTACTACTTTGGACCTTACCATCTAAATGATGGTTTCATTAGATGCTATTGGCATTCCCTATCTAGTGCAGCTATAACTAAATTTCCATCTCTATTCTCATATGCATTAGAACTTAAACAACATGTTTTTGTTGGTGTTATCAAAGCAAAATACAAAATCAAGCAAACACAAGAAAGATAAAACTATAGCACAAAGTAATTATAACATAAAACACAAGAATATTCAAACATAAATATATACGTAAGAAATCCAAGAATGAGAAAAATCACAAAGTCACACAACAAAATAAAATCAACTATGAAACTAAGAGTTTTATAGAGTAACAAAGAGTTTTCTTATCTCAAGAGCAAGAAGGATTCACCGCTTTAAGGCCTCCTGATCAACTCCTTCTCTATTATTTTTCTCAAGCTCGTACTCTAGAGTTGGGAAGAAAAAACAATATCCACACTTTTTTGATGTGAGTTAGAGTTATCAACTTCCATAACATGTTCCCTTATATACTTAGATCCCAATGGATGGTAAAAGACCCAAAATACTCCTAAAATTACTTAGAGCACTACCAAAACATGTGAAAGGGTTTCAGCATGTGCTAGGGCGTGTCTAGGTGCCCTAGGCTTGATTTCGGGCATCTTAGGCTTGTCCCAGCATCCAGACTTCGATTCTACAGGCTCCAAAGTGAGTATTGGTGTGCCTTGGGACCCATTACTTGATTGCCAAGCGTTGGGGATCTGGTACAATTTCTGTAGAGCGCCCCAAGGAGTGCCGAGGCGCTCGGATTGCTGCCAACTTGTCCCAGAATACCTTAGGACCTTCTAAAAACCCACAAGAGCTTTGTTAGCACCTCCATTGATGATCAAATTGGTCTTCACATCCTAACAATATCCCACTTTGAGACCTATTGCAATTGTTCTATCTTAAACCTTAGATTTTTACTGTCTTAGCTTCCATTCTTGCACAGGACGTGGTGTGGCTCACTCCGTCCTCTTTTCATGTACCAAGACCAACTGAAGCAGTACATAGCTTCAGTTTCTCAGATGTTATAGTCTTTATAAGCATGTTAACTAGATTCTTCGATGTATGAATCCTGGCTAATGCTATCTTACCATTTTCCAATAGTGTCCAAATGAAACGGTACCTCAATTGAATGTGTTTTGTCCTGGCATGAGATGCTGCATTCTTAACGAGATGGATGGAACTAATATTGTCACTTTGCAGTTCCACAACCTCTTGATCCTTGCACAACTTAGCCAAAAATTTCTTCAACCAAATCATCTACTTACTTGCCTCAATAATGGCAATATACTTTGCCTTAGTAGTAGATAGAGAAACTATACTTTGTAGTTTAGAGATCTAGTTCACTGCAACACTTCCCAATATAAACACATATCCTATAGTGCCCCTCTTGCTATCAATATCTTCAGTAAATCAGAGTCAACATATTCTTGTAGATCTATCTTGGACTTCCCAAACCAAAGTGCTTTGTTCAATGTACCCCTTAGATATCCAAGTATCCACTTGACAGTCTCCTAGTTTTTCTTCCCCAGGTTACTCATGAATCCTCTAACAGCTCCCACTGAATATGTTATATTTGGTCATGTGCAGATCATGATACATATCAATCTTTCGACTACTGAAGCATAAGGAACTCTTTCCATTTGATTCTTCTTTGCTTTAGTTTTTGACATTTGATCCTTTAACATATTGAAGTGACTTGCAAGAGAGGGTACAAACTAGCTTTGCCTTATTCATATTGAATCTTCTCATAACCTGATCAACATATTTTTCTTGAGGCAAATTTAGTATTCATGCATTTCCCTCCCTACTGATCGTCATCCAGAGTATATGCTTTGTTAGCACCAAGTCTTTCATATCAAATACTTTTGATAATTATTTCTTCAATCTTTTGATTTCCTCCATATCAGATCATGCAATTAGCATATTGTCTATGTACAGTAGTAGAATGATATAGAAGGTATCAAACTGCTTTATATAACAACGAGGTTTCGCCTAGCATCACTTGCACCCGATATTCGACAAACATGTCTAACTGTTTGTACCATTACCTTAGCACTTACTTCAAGCCATTTAGGCTCTTCTTGAGCTTGCAGACTAACTCTTCATTTTCTTTGGTGATGTACTGTAACAAGCTAAGGTTTTTAATTGTCATTTACAAATCTAATCAATTTGAAAACATCACCATTAGTCTCTAAATATTATTAGGAACCATCCCTTGAGCATTTGTTCAATTTAGAGCACATTTGAATTTCTTGATTATTTTAATGCACTTAATTAATTAGAAAGTTAAGATTATTAAATTAACTTCTGATTAAAAATATGACTTTATTTTTGAGTTATTCACCCCAAATTAGTTATGGGTGAATTTTTGAGATTTTTTGGTATTCATTTGGTAGCTCAATTTTGATTAAATAAAAAATTATTAATTATTAATTAATTATTTAATTAAAACAGTTAACTTATCCATCCATCAGTTGTTTGATCGAACGATGCACAATCTACGCGTTCGATCAAACCAGTCGTCTAAATTGGACGACTTTAGGCTTTCTTCCCGAAACACATGTAGGTGCGCAGCGCGTGGCAGTTGCCCGCATACGTGGCCTACGTAGGCTGCGACAGCTGCCACTCTTACCTCTCAAAGCCCCCTCTGCCCTTCTCAAGTCCATATTCAGTTCCTCTTCCCATACTGATGCTCTGGAGACCTTTCCCGAGGCTTGAGGCATCCTAGTTGAGACGATAGAGGGCGATGAAGCGGCGATCTCTCGGTGCTCATGTACGCTCCCTCATCCCTGATTTCTTTCTCTAATATTGTAGGTATTGTTTAGTATTGTAATTTTAAATCCATGGGTATTGTCCTAAGTGATGCATGACATCAACGAAATTATCATCGATGTGCCAAATCATAAATTAGTTTAATGATACTATATATTATTTTCCTATTTTTGAGTCCTATGGGCTTTTGTATTTGTTTTATAAACGGGCCTTCATCCTAGCCCATTTATTGTCATGTAAGTTAATTATGTGAAATGACACTTTAGTTCTTCATGAGAGAGTTGGTTTATGGTTTATTTGGTTATTTGTGTGAAATAACATTTTAATCCTTCATGAGAGAGTAAGTATATGATTCTTTTGGTCTTTTAGAGAAAAGAGTGCTTTAGTTCTTCATGAAAGGCTAGTTAATAATTTTTATGATCAGTTAGTATGTATTTATGGCTATAAATTGGCCACCCTCACATGTATTATGATACTGCAAGTGATATAAAAAAAGCGTGCTCGTTTAATCATAGCTCTCATTACTTATAAAGGCTTACAACACCTCTTTATTCTCAACAAGCGACACACATTTCTAATAGTAACTTAAATATGCAAGATTAATTTTGTTAATTAATTGATGGATTTGATTATGTTGCATGCCATCACTCCCATCTCACATCAGATTTGTATCAAAATAATTTATTCTCATATATAGTGCTTCATTTCTATATTAATTTATATTAATTTTTTTTTCATAAATATTAAAGGATCATCACTTTGATTAAAATTTAGTTGGATTATAATTAGTTGATATCTTTCTTAGCCACCCAATTTTTTTTTTTCCTTTTAATTTATTTACATCGGGTCCATTAGAATTATTCAATTTTTTTTTCTTTCTTACTTTTAATTTATTCACATCCACCTTATTAGATTCATTCAAAAATAAAGTTGTTTAATTTATCATTATAAACTTGAATTTTGAGTAATCAACAAGAGATTTACAACTTTGTAATTGGCTATGTTCAACCTTTAAGGCTTCCAAAGGGTTTCATCATCCACTCAGACAAATAAAACTACTCGCAGTGGTCACGCATATCAAAATCAAATGCTTGTTCATAGATGTGAGAATGCTACTCTTAACTTGCAAGAGCAGCTCGAGGATTTAATGTTTCTTATTCAACAAATTTGTAGAGAGTTCAGAGAAAGATTGGAGGCCATAAAAAACAAAATAGCAACAACACAATTCAAGAATCTAACCCGACACCAGATGCCATACCAGAAAATAGTGAGCAAAATACACCTTATGACATGCACACAAATTCTTCTCCACTTACATTTAGAATACAAATGAATATGATGTTTTCACAGAATGAATTATTTGAAGATGTTGAGGCAGAAGATGTTCCATTTCAAACTCTTCTTAGAGCTAATGCACCTTTGGGTCGACTAGGAGGTTTTAAACAAAGTCATCAACGCTTTGAAGAACCTTATCGTGGTTATGATCAACTTTACGCCACCACAAGGTGCATTGAACATGACCATGATATAGGCATTACTTGGAAGGTTAGAGTAGACCCTCCAACCTTTGATGGACGTCTTGATCCTAATATTTTTTGTGATTGGCTCATGGAAATGGATCAATATTATGATTGGATGGCAATGTTTGTAAATCGTCAAGTTAGATTTGCTAGTATGAAACTTGTTGGTCATGATAAAACTTACTGGGTAAATCTAGAACGACTACAACGATCAGTTCAATTATTTGCAAGATCTTAGGAAGAAATGCAAGAGATTCTCAAGCAAAAATATATTCCTTCAACATTTCAAAACAGATTTTAGATGAACTCATAACACTTAAGCAAGGATCTATGAGTATTGCAGATAATATAACTCGCCTTGATGCGTTATTAATTCAATGTGATATTATTGAAGATTCTAGAGCTACTAGAGCTAGGTTTTGAGCTGGATTAAGACCTGGCATTCGTTGAAAGATGTTGACTCGAGAGGTATATACACTTAAAGAAACATTTCAAAGAGCCATCCAAATTGAACAATACTTAAAGCCAATTTCTTAACGCAAATTTAGCAATGTTCAAGGTGCACCTCTTAAGCCAAATCGACCATCACCATCTGTTCCTAAAGTACCAAATGATCAAAGAGTAAAACATATATCTGGAAGTTCAAATTCTAAATCGAACATCACATGCTTTACTTGTGGAAAGACGAGATATTATGCAAATAATTGTCCACATAGGAATCTCCATGTAGATTCCACTGATCCAGAATTACACGACGATCATCAAGGTAATGATGTTGAGTGTGATCCATGAGAAGATGCTAGTGACACTGATGAAGCTTTAAATTATCCACATTTAGCTGTAGTTTGTTGTGTCTTAACTACCCCACAATCCAATACTGATTGGAAATGAACAAATATCTTTCACACTTACTTTAAAAGTGGAGATAAGTCTTATAAACTTATAATTGATAGCAATAGCTGCATGAATGTTGTCTCAGCTAGTGCATTAGTAAGAATGAAACTAAACTTAGAGCCTCATCCACGGCCATATAAAGTTGCATGGGTAGATAAAACTAGCATCACTATTACCCTAAGATGTCTTATTCCCCTTAACTTAGCAACCTATTCTGATTGCATTTAGTGTGATATTCTCTCTATGGATGTTGCACATGTACTTTTAGGGAGACCATAGCTATATGACTTAGACGTTACTGACTTTGGGCGGGCTAATACTTATGTTTTTATGTTTAGGGAAAAGAAAGTTATCTTAAACCTGGCAAAGCCAAATGAACTTTTGATTGAGAATCCAAAAGACTCTTCTACACCAATAGAGAAGCGACCTTTAACTATTATTAGTAGACAAGAGTTTGAGCATTCTAGTGAAAATAATGTTGTCTATGCTCTTGTTGTTATGGAGCCTTTAAAAGGGAACAAAAATTCAACATAATCCTGTGAAGTCACTCAACTCTTGACTGAATTCCAAGACTTGTGTCCTGAAGAACTTCTTAGTGAACTACCCCCATTGAGAAACATACAGCATAATTTGGTACCTGGCTTTGCCTTGCCCAACTTGCCATACTATCGAATGAATCCAATTGAGCATGCTGAACTTAAGCGCCAAGTTGATGATTTGTTACACAAAGGATTCATTCATGAGAGCTTGTCCCCTTGTGTTGTTCCAACATTTCTTACACCTAAGAAAGATGTAACTTGGCGCATGTGTATTGATAGTAGGGAAATTAATAAGATCATCATAAAGTATCGATTTCCTATTCCAAGGTTGAATGACATGCTTGATATGATGGTTGGATCTATAATATTTTTAAAGATTGATCTTCGAAGTGGATATTATCAAATTAGAATGTGTGATGGTGATGAATGGAAGACTGCTTTTTAAATATAAAATGACCTTTATGAATGGTTAGTTATACCTTTTGGTTTAACTAATGCTCCTAATATATTTATGTACATCATGACACATATACTTCAACCTTATATTGGGGTCTTTTTAGTTGTGTATTTTGATGATATTTTGATATTTAGCAAGTACCAAGAAGATCATATGAGTTATTTAAGAAAACTTTTTGAAACACTCTGTCAAGAAAAATTTTATATTCATATGAAAAAATGCTCTTTCATGACTTCATCTATGATATTTTTAGGATTTGTTGTTTCAAACCATGGAGTATTAGCTGATCTTTAAAAGATAAAATAATTAAAGAATGGCCTACATCAAGATCCATTCACGATGTTAGGAGTTTTCATGGGTTAGCCACATTTTATATAAGGTTCATTCGTGGATTCAGTACCATCATGGCACCTATCACACAATGCCTAACGAAAGGTAAATTTAAATAGACTCATGCAGCCATTAAGGCTTTTACTAAAATAAAAGAGCGTCTAACTAGTCCACCAATATTGAAGTTGCCAGACTTTGATAAAGTTTTTGAAGTTTCATGTGATGCTTCTGTGGTAGGAATAGGTGGAGTGCTTAAGCAAGAAGGCCACCCGATAGCCTTTTCAGTGGTAAGCTAAATGATGCTCACCAAAAATATTCCACATATGATCGTGAGTTTTATGCAGTTACTCAAACTCTACGGTACTGGAAAAATTATCATTTATCTCGTGAATTTGTTCTCTACAATGATCATGAAGCCCTTAAATACTTAAACTCTCAGAAAAAGTTAAGTGCTTGTCATGCTAAATAGGCTCAATGTTTACAAGAGTACACTTTTGTTTTAAAGAATAAGGTCGATGTTGAGAATAAAGTCACGAATGCTTTGAGTCGCATGTTTCTCTTTTTACATACAATGAAAGTAAAAGTAATTGGGTTTGATAAAATGATTTCTGATTACTCTACTTGCAAAGATTTTGGTTAAATTTATTCTTCATTATCTAAAAAGGGGCTAGTGATTCAAATTATCAATTTCAAGATGAATATCTTTTTTATGGTGCTTGTCTTTGCATTCCAAATTCATCTCTTCATATTTTTCTCATTTACAAGCTACATGCACGAGGAACTACCAGACATTTTGGGCATGACAAAACTATTGCAAAAATTTAAGATCGATTTTATTGGCCTAGTCTAAAGAGGGATGTTGCTCGTATGGTTTCTCGATATCGTGTATACCAGCTATCAAAGGGAAAGCAGAGTAATTCTGGACTCTATACTCTTCCTATTCCTCATAAACCTTGAGAATACATAAGTATGGATTTTATATTAGAATTACCTCGCACAACACGTGTAACAACCCAGGTTGTTACCTTGCTCAATTAAGACTAATCTAAGTCTTAATTAAGGTTTTAAGTCACTAATTAAGTAATTTAGAACTCATCTCTGAAACATAGGTCAAACTAGAAGTCAACAAAGTCAAATCTAGAATTCTGGAAAAATCCCAAACCCTAGAAATTGACTTTTTATTTAGACCTCAGATTGAAAATCTGACTTCGCCATTGCATTCAGAACACCCAAATTAGCTAGGGGTGAAATTTTGGAGGCATTTGGAAGTCGTTGGATTTTCGTGGAATATTTTAATAATATTTAAATACCCCAAATAATCAAATAAATAAATACTAGTCGAAACGAAAATCTGAGTGCGCCGTTGCGTTCCTCACCCTTCAATTAGCTAAGGGTGATTTATTGGAAATTTTAGGAATGCATTTAATAGGGTAAATTTAATTAATGAAATCGGTATGATTTAATTTAAATAATTATTTAAATTTTTAATCTTAACGGCACCGTTCCTGTAGCACTAACGCCGTTCCCATTTTCTGTGCATACCGTTAAGCAAGACGGATCATTTGATCCGTTCGATCGTAAGATCGGACGGACCAGCGATCGTCCCTGTCGACAGCTTGCATGAGCGAACGCGTGTCCTTCGCGCTAAGCACGCGGCGTAGAGCTCGACAGATGGACGCTCCTTGTCCATTTCACCGCTCTTCACTCCCCATTTAGGCTCGAATCGATAAATAATATCGATTGTTTTAGTTCTTGTGATCGTTGGAAGCACTCTCGGCTAGATCTCGCACCATTCCACCTTGACTTCGGGTACTTCCAATCTTCCTAAATGCGTTAATAATCAGCAAGATTTCAATTTTGTTTTCCTATTTCGTGATATTGATTAAGTATCTATCGGTCTGGATCATGTCGATCGAGCCTATTTTCGCCAAAATTTGCCGACTCCCTACAGTAGAATCTAGGGTTTGCGCCTCCGTCGGGGGTGATTTGCAGTACTCGAACCGGTCCAGCCCCATGCCGTGGCAGAACCGGGCCGGGTTCACTCATCCAAAATCCCCCGCCTCCACGTGTCGGCATCCAGGAAGTCCGCGTGGATGCGTGGGGCCCACAGCGTGTAATGCACGCCGTCCCCTCGGCTGGCGTCGTGGGACCCACCTGGCAGGCGCTGGCGAATCCCGCGTCAACGCGTGGCGATTGGATCAACGGTCGTCTCGTCCGTCTGAAGGTGTGGGACCCGCCGGTCAGCGCTCAGCAACTCACTATGCGCCACGTGGCAATGGTGGGCCCACCGTCTGCCGCTCAGCCAGTGAGCTTGCGCCGCGTGTCCTGAAGTTAAAAATATATAAACGTTTTATAATTAAATACGTTATATATTTAAAACATTTTAATAATAAATGAATTTATATATATATATATATATATATAAATCAAATCAGAATAATTAAAATAATTAACAGAATTAATAAATCAATTAAATCAAATCTTTAAACCTTAATAACTCCTAAAATACTCATCAAAATTATGAAATTGAATATATCAAATTGATCAGAAAAACGTAAGGAATTTAATGATGCTATTTATTTTACTGTAGAATCAATATTTATCAAAGTGATTATTTAGGGTTAATTAAGTTCAAATTTATGTCTCAAATCTTATTTAGCCCATAACTTTGTGTAGGTTAATCCAAACATACCCAATATGGGTCTTAAAGTGATCAGAAAACCCTAAGAATTAATTTGGTAGTATTTATTTTGCTATTTGTATTAATGTTTGCCTAATCACATTTAGGGCCTAATCTTAATTACCCTAATTAACCCTAGAACTTCAATTGACCATAACTTGGTCAATTAAGCTCCAAATTGAATGATCCAAACACCAATTTAGATCAGCAAAACCTAATCTACAGAAATCTACAAAAATATTTAGGATCTAACATTTAGATTTGCTAATCACTCTTAATTACTCTAAATCTTGATTAGTGAATATTAGCGAAACTAGTAATCCAAATTGAGTGATTTAAGTTTTAGAGGACTCATAGAGTCATTTAAAACCTAGCTGTGAGGTTGAATTAATGTTTGAGTGATTAATTTTGCTAATCACTCACTAATCACCCTAAACTTTAATTAGATCTTAATTTAGTCAAATTAGATCCAAATTGAGCCTACCACATGTCATTTAATTAGTGGACTATTTGTAAACCATAGCCACTAATTATGCTTAATTTGGACACTAATTGACAAAGTTAGGATTTTTGACCCATAATTAAGAATTCCTTAATCCCCTTTTAACCCTAGATATTGTATTGACCATAACTTGGTCAATACTTATCAGAATTTAGCAAATATAGATTCTATGGAAAGCTTAGACAGTAAAGATCAATAATATGAAAGAAAATTTAACTTTTACTTAGCTAAATTACTAATTTTCCCTTATGAGTCAAATTCACTAATTTGATCTCATATGGCTTAATAATCACCCAAAATTTATTTAGCTGCTGTCTAGTCCTACATTAGACAGTAAGAAACACTTTCCAAAAGAAAATTTCAGAATTTAAGTCCTAGATCAAAATTTGATCTTTTGGACCCTTAAGAAGGGGCAAAATGGTCATTTTGCCCAAATTTAGGGTTTAGCCTTTAAAAGCCCTAAATTCAGTTTCTAATCACTAAAATCAGTAAATAGAAAGATTTAGAACTAAAATTAATCAAATCCAAGTCTAAATTAGATTTTGATTAAAATCTCAATATTTGCTCCTTAAGAAAATTCTTAAGTTTTAATGTGAGTGATTTTCTCTTCTTAAATCATTCTTAGATCTTTTCTTAGGTTCTTATAACATTAGTTAGTATGTGTGTCTTGAGAGATACTCTTAGTAATTAAGAGCTTTAATTCCTAAGATTAGAAATAGATCTTAAGTTAGAATTCATCTATTGAGTAAATTGGGTTACTCAATAGGTGAAACGTTGAGTTTTCTAGTTTATAGATTTTTCTTAGTTTATTAAATGATTATTTGATCTTTAAACTCTAGAATTAGAAATAGAAAATCTATCATAATAAATTGATTTATCATTAGGACTTGCCTTAACTTAATCTGTGAGATTTGGGTTCTAAACCTTAGACCCTTAGATTATACCTTTAGATTAAGTGATTAGACCCCATCATCTGGAGTCTAATTCTTAATCTTTTCATCTTGATTTGGCTAATCAAGATGAGGTTGGGATGAATTAAATTACAAAACTAGGTCGATGATTTATTCACTTTAATCAAATAGTCATCTTTTGATTAAATTATAATTAGGACTTGGCCAGTCCTAATTATCTTCAATTAGTAGGATTCGTGATTCTAAGTTACAGAATGTGTAAGAATTGATAATTCTGAAACATATGTAACTTAGAGTAGATAGAACGAATAAAGTAGATAACAACAGATATCACCTGTATTATAAATAGAGTTTCGTGCACTTTGATTTTGATGCTTCACAATCCTTGATTTTGATTATTACACCTTGAACATATATTATGTACATAAGATATTTGATAAATATCTTATGTTAATTTGGAACATTTATAAGCAGCATTGTATTTTCGTTTCACAAGTGGTTTGTAAGATGTAGCTTGATTAGTATACCTCTTCGATCAACTCGTTCGGGGTCGGCAACCTTTCGAGGGTTTAATGTCCGACAGTCTATTGGCCATGCCTAGTCCGAGTGATAAGATGGATAGACTCTCGCCCTACTGACTATAGAGTTAGGATTCTGATATGGATATACTAATTCAAGTACACTTACATTCAGTTCTGTCTTAGCTCATCAAGCTAAGAGTTTTCAGTGAAGTTCAGTTCAGAGTTTCTTAGCTCATCAGGCTAAGATTTGCTGAGTTTGTGTTCAGTTCAGGTGACTTATATAGTCAATGTAGTTTTAGTTTATAGTTATTGTTTTTCTTGCATATTCTGCATCTCAGCACTGTTTTACTTATAGTTTTCCTGCACATGTTATATATATATAGGATGCTAGTTTTACTTAATGTTTTCATATGCTCACATAGGATGTTAGTGTTTTCAGTTTTATACTGTTTAAATTTTGTATGTCACTTAGCATAATCCGTTTGATCATATGCATATTTAGGTTGTATTTTCTTACAGTTTTGTTTAGTCTTTTGCTTAACCTGTTTTTGTTGTAGTTGCTTGGAGGAGGTATGTATTACTTCATATTTGTTTAGTTATAAACTGTAGTTTATAACTTATTACTGTTCTTTTGTATGCTTTCTGCACCTTTTTGCTTTAGTACTGGTTTATGGTGATATTCAAGTAACTTAATAAAATTGTTTGCTCTAAAATGTACTTGGACATATTGTCTAACCAGTTTTTCTTTTGTTGGCTGGGGCCCTACCATTATGAAACTGGTAATAGTAGGTTTTGAGTTTGTTGGAGTAGCAGATCCAGTGGAGAGCTTGCCATTGGAAGAGGAGCCCGTTCCTGAATATCTTTAGCTTTAGTTTCTGTTGCTTGTGAGATTGAGAGTTTCCTTTTCAATTCTCTTAAATTTATTAAATATTATAATAATACAGGTTAACATTCTCTTTCCAGCACTTTACTTATTCTGTATTATTGTATTTATACTGTATTGGATGGATGTTATACTTTTATGCTTCCGCACTCTGAATTCATGTATGATCATTTAGTGATAGTATTTTTGGATGAATGGCAAAGTCCTTATTTAAATTGGATTGGAATGTGTGTCTAATCCAATCTTAAGTGGGGACCTTGTCATTTGGTGACCCCTCCACCGTAATCATGTTAACTTAAGGGTTAACAGGACCACGGCGGGGAAGGGCCGCCACAGTTGGTATCAGAGAATTTCATAAGGTGTCAGATTGGAATTTGCATTCCTTTCTACCTAATGGACTGTTCTTCTGCCACTTGATCACTAAATGAATACTTGAATTGACATCCATCACATTATGAGTATAACTCAAAATAAGTTAAGTTAATTAAATAACTATAAAAGATGATAAATATCAAATTATGTATATATATATATATATATATATATATATATATATATATATATATATATATGCTCAACAAGTCTAAGTAGAATGTTATAATTGTAGGAATAAAAGATCATCTAGAAATAGCATTCATGACTTACTTAAAGGAGTTCGAGACTATTTGTAAATATGAACATAAATTAGGTAAGAAACAAGGAAGAATGATTGAAGGAGTATCAGAACAAGGATCACAAGTAATAAATAAATTACTGAAAGAAGGTGTCTATAGAGGCCTTGACTTTCCAGTACTAGCAAGGGAATGACTCACGAGAGTTGACCATATATTTGGTGTTATGGAGTGGCCTAGTCACATCAAACTAGAAGTGGTGCTATGTCTTCTGCGTATGCAAGCAAAAGAATGGTGGATTATGTCATACGGAGAATTGTTTCGTAAAGCACAAGAGGAGCATCGTGAAGTAACATATGAAGACTTTCGTAAAGCATTTTTCACTAAGTATATAGGGTGGGAATAATATGTAATTCATGATGTAATAAGTATGATATATATCACTATTATAATAAAAGTTTAATGATGAATAAATAAGGAATTTAATTTTTGTCATATGATTCATTTTAAGTAAGCTAAGTATACATGTTTTGATTTCAGGAAAATGAATCCTGCTACTTCTCCAAATAATACTCCCCTCAACCCTCAACCGTCTGTGAGCAACGCTCCAAACAATACCGTGGCCGCTTCTAATACTATTGATGAAATAACCTCTCTGAGAAATATGGTTACTGCAATGCTAGAGAATCAAAATCAGCAGGCTCTAGCTATTCAAAAGTTAGTATCAGTAATACCCGCCACTAATGCCAGCACCTCTTCAGCATCTCCCGCTCCTCAAGTTCCCAATACCTATCGGCAGTCTGCAGATGGGATACTTCACAGTTTCCTAAGGTTAAGACCGCCTACCTTTGAAGGATCTAAATCTCCAATGGATACTTTGGCATGGCTGAAGTCTATAGAGAAGAACATCACTAGTCTTGGTTGTGCAAGCAACCAATCTGTAAGGCTAGCTACTCATCTTCTACAAGGAGAGGCAGAACATTGGTGGGAACAAGAAAGGAACACACATTTTGAGGAATTCGAATTAGATGAAATAGAATGGAGCTGGTTTGTCCAAGCATTCAAGGAATCATTTATTCCACCATCCACTAAGAACATAATTGGCGAATCATTATTGAAATTAACACAAGGAAATCGATCAGTAGCTGAATATACTTCAGAATTTCGAAAGCTCATACAATTTTCACCTCACTTGGTTCCTACTAAAGCAGATAGATGTTTCAGATTTGAGAATGGACTTCGAGAATCCATTAAAGATCACGTAATTCCCCTATAACACACCCAGTTCGAGAAATTGGTTGAACAAGCACGAGTTATAGAGCATCATCAATCAGTCAAGGACATGAAGAGAAAGGCTTTCAACATGAACAAATACCCTCAGAACTTCAAGCAACAAAGAACAAACCAAGGAAGGGTATATCAGATGGAGACTATTGAAACATCAAGCCAAACTGCCGCCTGTAATAGGCCACATCCTTATGGAAAATGTTATCATTTTGGCAGAGTATGTTTTACTTGTGGAAGGCAAGGTCATGCATATAGGGACTGTCGATCAAATAAAATGATTGATATAGTAACTATTGAATGGAATCGTACGAATAAAGTATTCCGTGCCACTCCCATCAATTTCAGAGAGCCTCAGAGGACTCTTATGCCACCTCCTGCTCAAGAGTGAACCCTTGCAAAGGTTCAATATGCTGCAAAACCTTCAAATCCAAATCAATCAACAGCCCAGACATCTGACAGTAGACCTGCTGAAAAGGCAAGAGTGTACAATCTCACTCCTGTAGAAGCAGCAGAAGACAACAACGTAGTCTCAAGTACAATTCGTAACTTTTGTTTTTCTTACTAAATTAAAACTTCCTAAAGTCTGTATTTTTATTAGGCACCCTATACTTTAAAGATGAGCCCTGCAGTATATTATTTGATACTGGGGCTAGTCATTCATTTATCTCTGAAAATTTTGCTAAGAGATTAGGACTTCCATGTTACAAACTTGCGAAGATCTTGAGTGTTGGACTTCCATCTGGAGCCCAACTTAGTGCAAATAAATTCTATGACGTTCAAATACCAATCCATAACCATACCTTTCAAGCCAAGTTAATTATGCTACCTATAGTAAATTTCGATATCATATTAGGCATGAATTGGCTTAGTATGCATAATGCTACTATTAACTGTCAAAGGAAGAAGGTTATCCTGCAAACTCCAGGAGCTTCAACAACATTTATTGGGAAGTTTAGCACTAGTAGCTCCTTAATCAACGCAATTCAAGCAGAGAAAATGGTGTGTAAAGGTTATAGTTGTATTCTGATGGTGATGATGGGTAGTAACAAAGAAGTAACCCCAATCTCTAAAATAAAAGTTGTTAGAGATTTTGAAGATATTTTTCCTGAAGATCTGCCTGGTTTACCACCAACCAGAGAAGTAGAATTCGAAATAAATGTAGTTCCGGGGACACAACCTCTATCAAAAGCACCATATAGAATGGCCCCGAAAGAACTGCAAGAGTTAAACGAGCAATTACAAGAACTGCTAAATAAGGGGTTTATTAAACCAAGTATGTCTCCGTGGGGAGCTCCGGTATTATTTGTAAAGAAGAAAGATGGGTCTATGAGAATGTGCATAGACTACAGGGAGCTGAATAAAGTCACTATTAAAAATAGATACCCACTTCCTCATATCGATGATCTGTTCGATCAACTTGCCGGTGTTGTAGTGTTCTCTAAAATTGATTTAAGGTCAGGGTATCATCAAGTGAAGGTAAAGGACTCAGATGTAGAGAAGACAGCGTTCAGAACGCGATATGGGCATTTTGAGTTTCTTGTAATGTCATTTGGTCTCACAAATGCCCCATCTCTGTTCATGGACTTAATGCAGAGAGTTCTGAAACCTTATCTAGATAAATTTGTTATAGTATTTATTAATGATATCTTAATTTACTCCAAGACAGTAAAGGATTATGAAGAGCACTTGAGATTAGTTCTGGAAAAACTCAGAGAAAATGAGTTGTATGCTAAATACTCTAAGTGTGAATTTTGGCTGAATTCTGTATCATTTCTTGGACATATGGTTGATGCTCGAGGAATCCAAGTAGACCAGAGTAAGATTAGTGCTATTCAGGATTGGGTTCAGCCCAAGACAGTTACTGAAATTTGTAGTTTTCTGGGTCTAGCCGGATACTACAGAAGGTTTGTTAAAGGCTTCTCCCAGCTTGCCGCACCTCTTACAAAATTAACTCAGAAGGCAATTCCATTTGTTTGGTCAGAAGAATGTGAAATTGCATTTCAGTCTATAAAGGATGCATTAACTTCTGCTCCAGTTTTAGTTCTTCCAAAAGAAGGAGTGAATTATCAGGTGTATACAGATGCATCTGGAATCGGGTTAGGATGCGTATTAATGCAAGAAGGCAAAGTTATAGCATACGCATCTCGCCAGCTTAAAACTCATGAAAGCAACTATGCTGTACATGATTTAGAATTGGCAGCATTAGTTTTTGCATTAAAAATCTGGCACCATTATTTGTACGGAGTTCAATGCTCTATATTCACAGATCACCAAAGTCTGAAGTACATCTTTACCCAAAGAGAATTAAACTGTAGGCAAAGAAGATGGCTGGAATTAATTAGTGATTATGACTTAGATATCCAGTACCATCCAGGAAAAGCTAATGTGGTAGCTGATGCGTTAAGCCGTCACACTGTTCTTAACAGCTTAATTTTAGAAAGTCCGTTGGTGAATGAGTTTCATAAAATGGAAATTTCTCTTGCTAAGGGAAATTCAGTCAGTACCATCATATCCATGAATAATATAGAACCCACATTCCATAGAGATGTTTCAATCTCTCAAAGCAAGGATGATGAATATTTAAATCTTAAAGTGGCAATAGAAAGTGGTCATCGACCAGAATTGCAGTTTAAGAAAGGTACTATCTACATGGATAATTGTCTCTGGATTCCTAAGTCCATGCAGAAAGAGATCTTGATTGAAAGTCACAATTCAGGATATCAAATTTACCCAAGAAATTCTAAGATGTATCAAGACCTAAAACAATCATTCTGGTGGCCAGGGATGAAGAAAAGTATTGCAGAATTTGTTGTAAAATGCCATGCTTGTTGCTTAATAAAAGTAGAGCATCAAAAGCCTGGTGGCTTATTGCACCCACTAGAAATCCCAGAATGGAAATGGACTGATGTATCCATGGATTTTGTCATGGGTTTGCCTCGATCAAGATCTGGAGCTGATTCAATATGGGTTATAGTAGATCGCCTTACAAAATCTGCTCATTTTATTCCAATCCGTCAAACTGACTCAGTGGAGAAATTGACTAAACTATATATTAAAGAAATAGTCAGATTGCACGGAATTCCTAAAACAATTGTATCTGATAGAGACAGTCATTTTACTTCTAAATTTTGGCAGGCTGTCCATCAAGATTTAGGCACAACTTTGGCCATGAGTACAGCATTCCATCCACAAACAGATGGCCAAACAGAACGAGTAAATCAAGTCTTAGAAGATCTTTTGCGTTTATGTATGTTGGATTTTTCAGGATCCTGGGAAGAGCATATCCCTTTAGTAGAATTTGTATATAATAACAGTTTTCAGTCAAGTATTAAGATGGCACCATATGAAGCATTATATGGGAGAAAATGTTCATCCCCACTAGCATGGTCTGAGACAGGAGATACTCAATTATATGGATCTGAGCTAGTGGAAGAAACAAATAAAAAGGTTAAACTCATTCAACAAAGAATCAGAACAGCTCAAGATAGGCAGAGTAAATATCATAATAATCGTCATCGTTCTCTAGAATTCAGCGAAGGAGATTTTGTGTACTTAAAAGTGAGCCCGATGAAAGGAATCTATCGTTTTGGAGTTTCATGAAAGCTCAGTCCAAGGTACATTGGACCTTTCAAAATTTTGCAGAAGATTGGTTCAGCAGCTTATAAATTAGAGCTACCAGAAGACTTCGATGCTGTTCATAATGTATTTCACATTTCATCTCTAAGGAAGTGTCTTCGAGATCCTTCTCATCTTATCGAACATCCTGCAATTGAAATTCAACCTGATCTTTCTTACACCGAAGAACCAGTTAAAATCTTAGATCGGGATCTGAAGAAGTTAAGGAATCGATCTATTCCAATGATAAAAATTCAGTGGAAGAATCGGTCTTGTAATGAAGCCACTTGGGAGAAAGAGGTGGATATGCGTCAAAAGTACCAAAATCTTTTTAATCAAGGTAATTCTTCAACTCTATCTTATTTCAATTCGTTTCTTTATATCTGCTTAATTTCTTTTTCTCACTTGAGTGATGTCGAGGACGACATCATTCTTAAGTGGGGGAGTTTGTAACAATCCAGGTTGTTACCTTGCTCAATTAAGACTAATCTAAGTCTTTTTTTAAGTCACTAATTAAGTAATTTAGAACTCATCTCTGAAACTTAGGTCAAACTAGAAGTCAACAAAGTCAAATCTAGAATTCTGGAAAAATCCCAAACCCTAGAAATTGACTTTTTATTTAGACCTCAGATTGAAAATCTGACTTTGCCATTGCATTCAGAACACCCAAATTTGCTATGGGTGAAATTTTGGAGGCATTTGGAAGTCGTTGGATTTTCGTCGAATATTTTAATAATATTTAAATACCCCAAATAATCAAATAAATAAATACTCGTCGAAATGAAAATCTGAGTGCGCCGTTGCGTTCCTCACCCTTCAATTAGCTAAGGGTGATTTATTGGAAATTTTAGGAATGCATTTAATAGGGTAATTTTAATTAATGAAATCGATATAATTTAATTTAAATAATTATTTAAATTTTTAATCTTAACGGCGCCGTTCCTGTAGCACTAACGCCGTTCCCATTTTCTGTGCCTACCGTTAAGCAAGACGGATCATTTGATCCGTCCGATCGTAAGATCGGACGGACCAGCGGTCGTCCCTGTCGACAGCTTGCGTGAGCGAACGCGTGTCCTTCGCGCTGAGCACGCGGCGTAGGGCTCGACAGATGGACGCTCCTTGTCCATTTCACCGCTCTTCACTCCCCATTTAGGCTCGAATCGATCAATAATATCGATTGTTTTAGTTCTTGTGATCGTTGGAAGCACTCTCGGCTAGATCTCGCACCATTCCACCTTGACTTCGGGTACTTCCAATCTTCCTAAATGCGTTAATAATTTGCAAGATTTCAATTTCGTTTTCCTATTTCGTGATATTGATTAAGCATCTATCGGTCTGGACCATGTCGATCGAGCCTATTTTCGCCAAAATTTGCCGACTCCCTACAGTAGAATCTAGGGTTTGCGCCTCCGTCGGGGTGATCTGCAGTACTCGAACCTGTCTAGACCAGACCGGTCTAGCCCCATGCCGTGGCAGAACTGGGCCATGTTCACTCATCCAAAATCCCCTGCCCCCACGTGTCGGCATCCAGGAAGTCCGCGTGGATGCGTGGGGCCCACAGCGTGTAACGCACGCCATCCCCTCGGCTGGCGTCGTGGGACCCACCTGGCAGGCGCTGGCGAATCCCGCGTCGACGCGTGGCAATTGGATCAGCGGTCGTCTCGTCCGTCTGAAGGTGTGGGACCCGCCGGTCAGCGCTCAGCAACTCACTATGCGCCACGTGGCAATGGTGGGCCCACCGTCTGCCGCTCAGCCAGTGAGCTTGCGCCGCGTGTCCTGAAGTTAAAAATATATAAACATTTTATAATTAAATACGTTATATATTTAAAACATTTTAATAATAAACGAATTTATATATATATATATATAAATCAAATCAGAATAATTAAAATAATTAACAGAATTAATAAATCAATTAAATCAAATCTTTAAACCTTAATAACTCCTAAAATACACATCCAAATTATGAAATTGAATATATCAAATTGATCAGAAAAATATAAGGAATTTAATGATGCCATTTATTTTACTGTAGAATCAATATTTATCAAAGTGATTATTTAGGGTTAATTAAGTTCAAATTTATGTCTCAAATCTTATTTAGCCCATAACTTTGTGTAGGTTAATCCAAACATACCCAATATGGGTCTTAAAGTGATTAGAAAATCCTAAGGATTAATTTGGTAGTATTCATTTTGCTATTTGGATTAATGTTTGCCTAATCACATTTATGGCCTAATCCTAATTACCCTAATTAATCCTAGAACTTCAATTGACCATAACTTGGTCAATTAAGCTCCAAATTGAATGATCTAAATACCAATTTAGATCAGCAAAACCTAATCTACAGAAATCTACAAAAATATTTAGAATCTAACATTTAGATTTGCTAATCACTCTTAATTACTCTAAATCTTGATTAGTGAATATTAGCGAAACTAGTAATCCAAATTGAGTGATTTAAGTTTTAGAGGACTCATAGAGTCATTTAAAACCTAGCTATGAGGTTGAATTAATGTTTGAGTGATTAATTTTGCTAATCACTCACTAATCACCCTAAACCCTAATTAGGTCTTAATTTAATCAAATTAGATCCAAATTTAGCCTACCACATGTCATTATGATCAGTGGACTATTTGTAAACCATAGCCATTGATTATGCTTAATTTGGACACTAATTGACAAAGTTAGGATTTTTGACCCATAATTAAGAATTCATTAATCCCATTTTAACCCTAGATATTGTATTGACCATAACTTGGTCAATACTTATCAGAATTTAGCAAATTTAGATTCTATGGAAAGCTTAGACAGTAAAGATCAATAATATGAAAGAAAATTTAACTTTCACTTAGCCAAATTACTAATTTTCCCTTATGAGTCAAATTTACTAATTTGATCTCATATGGCTTAATAATCACCCAAAATTTATTTAGATATTGTCTAGTCCTACATTAGACAGTAAGAAACACTTTCCAAAAGAAAATTTCAGAATTTAAGTCCTAGATCAAAATTTGATCTTTTGGACCCTTGAGAAGGGGCAAAATGGTCATTTTGCCCAAATTTAGGGTTTAGCCTTTAAAAGTCCTAAATTCAGTTTCTAATCACTAAAATCAGTAAATAGAAAGATTTAGAACTAAAATTAATCAAATCCAAGTCTAAATTAGATTTTGATTAAAATTTCAACATTTGCTCCTTAAGAAAATTCTTAAGTTTTAATGTGAGTGATTTTCTCTTCTTAAATCATTCTTAGATCTTTTCTTAGGTTCTTATAACATTAGTTAGGATGTGTGTCTTGAGAGATACTCTTAGTAATTAAGAGCTTTAATTCCTAAGATTAGGAATAGATCTTAAGTTAGAATTCATCTATTGAGTAAATTGGGTTACTCAATAGGTGAAACCTTGAGTTTTCTAGTTTATAGATTTTTCTTAATTTATTAAATGATTATTTGATCTTTAAACTCTAGAATTAGAAATAGAAAATCTATCATAATGAATTGATTTATCATTAGGACTTGCCTTAACTTAATCTGTGAGATTTGGGTTCTAAATCTTAGACTCTTAGATTATACCTTTAGATTAAGTGATTATACCCCATCATCTGGAGTCTAATTCTTAATCTTTTCATCTTGATTTGGCTAATCAAGATGAGGTTGGGATGAATTAAATTACAAAACTAGGTCGATGATTTATTCACTTTAATCAAATAGTCATCTTTTGATTAAATTATAATTAGGACTTGGCCAGTCCTAATTATCTTCAACTAGTAGGATTCGTGATTCTAAGTTATAGAATGTGTAAGAATTGATAATTCTGAAACTTATGTAACTTAGAGTAGATAGAACAAATAAAGTAGATAACAATGGATATCACCTGTGTTATAAATAGAGTTTCTTGCACTTTGATTTTGATGCTTCGCATTCCTTAATTTTGATCCTTACACCTTGAACATATATTATGTACATAAGATATTTGATAAATATCTTATGTTAATTTGGAACATTTATAAGCAGCATTGTGTTTTCATTTCACAAGTGGTTTGTAAGGTGTAGCTTGATTAGTATACATCTTCGATCAACTCGTTCGGGGTCGGCAACCTTTCGAGGGTTTAATGTCCGACAGTCTATTGGCCATGCCTAGTCCGAGTGATAGGATGGATAGACTCTCGCCCTACTGACTATAGAGTCAAGATTTTGATATGGATATACTATTTCAAGTACACTTACATTCAGTTCTGTCTTAGCTCATCAGGCTAAGAGTTTTCAGTGAAGTTCAGTTCAGAGTTTCTTAGCTCATCAGGCTAAGATTTGCTGAGTTCGTATTCAGTTCAGGTGACTTATATAGTCACTGTAGTTTCAGTTTATAGTTATTGTTTTTCTTGCATATTCTGCATCTCAGCACTGTTTTACTTATAGTTTTCCTGCACATGTTATATATATATAGGATGCTAATTTTACTTACTGTTTTCATATGCTCACATAGGATGTTAGTGTTTTCAGTTTTATACTGTTTAAATTTTGTATGTCACTTAGCATAATCCGTTTGATCATATGCATATTTAGGTTGTATTTTCTTACAGTTTTGTTTAGTCTTTTGCTTAACCTATTTTTGTTGCAGTTGCTTGGAGGAGGTATGTATTACTTCCTATTTGTTTAGTTATAAACTGTAGTTTATAACTTATTACTGTTCTTTTGTACGCTTTCTGCACCTTTTTGCTTCAGTACTAGTTTATGGTGATATTCAAGTAACTTAATAAAATTGTTTGCCCTAAAATGTACTTAGACATATTGTCTAACCAATTTTTCTTTTGTTGGTTGGGGCCCTACCATTATGAAACTGATAATGGTAGGTTCTGAGTTTGTTGGAGCAGCAGATCCAGTGGAGAGCTTGCCATTGGAAGAGGAGCCCATTCTTGAAGATCTTTAGCTTTAGTTTCTGTTGCTTGTGAGATTGAGAGTTTCCTTTTCAATTCTCTTAAATTTATTAAATGTTGTAATAATACAGGTTAACATTCTCTTTCCAGCACTTTACTTATTCTGTATTATTGTATTTATACTGTATTGGATGGATGTTATACTTTTATGCTTCCGCACTCTGAATTCATGTATGATCATTTAGTGATAGTATTTTTGGATGAATGGTAAAGTCCTTATTTAAATTGGATTTGAATGTGTGTCTAATCCAATCTTAAATGGGGACCTTGTCATTTGGTGACCCCTCCACCGTAATCATGTTAACTTAAGGGTTAACAGGACCACGGCGGGGCAGGGCCGCCACAACATGACACTACGACTCTATTCTTGTAGTCGTTGATCAATTTTGTTAAATGATGCACTTTATTCCATGTTATAAGACTTCTGATGCATCTCATGTTGCTACAATATTTTTTTTTGAAGCAGTCAAGTCACATGGTTTACCTAAAACAATTGTGTCAGATGGAGATGTACGCTTATGAGTTATTTTTGGAAGACTCTTTGGAAAAAATTAGGCACAAAACTCGCTTCTCGATAGCATATCATCCGTAGACAGATGGTCAAACATAAGTGGTAAATAGAAGAATAAGAGATCTACTTAGATGTTTAATTTCAGACCATTATGCTAGTTGGGATCTTATTTTATGCATCGATGAGTTTACATATAATAGTGCTATTAATAGATCAACTGGTAAAATTCCTTTTCAAATTGTAACTGGTTATGAGCCACAAAAACTAATCGACTTAATTGATCTTCCCATAACATTAGAGCTAGTGAGTTTGCATCATCATTTTTCAAAACATGCCTGATCTCCACCAAGAAATTGAACAAAAATTTACCACAACATACAATAAGTATAAAATTAATACAGATAAGCGAAGATAAGTTGTTGAATTTCAAGAAGGTGATAAGGTGCTAATAAGGATGAGATCTGAGAGATTTCCAATAGGAACATTCAAAAAGTTGAACGCTAGGTGAGCATGAACTTTTAAGATATTAAGGAAAGTCAATGAAAATGCTTATGAAGTTGATCTTTCGAATGATGCTGGAATATCTCCAGCTTTCAATGTGGCAGACCTTACATTGTACCATGATTATATTTTTTCTGATATATTGGATGCTTCTACTTGTATTACTTACCTACATGAACCACAAAATTAAGAACCAATATTACTAGTGCTACTACCGACTCGATGCCTTCGTTCTCATCATCCTTCCCAAATACTTGATGATCAAATAATTACTAGCACTAATGATCAAGTTTAAGTATATCTTGTTCAATGGAAAGACCTTTCACCTTTAGAAGGCTCTTGGTTGATGCATGAAGAACTATAATAGCTTGATTCAAATCTACTTCAAGTATATAATGAATTTCATTAATTAGAGGCGAATCCTTCATAGCCGGGGAGTGCTGATGTTGGGCATCAATGAATCATCATCGACGTGCCAAATCATAATTAGTTTAATGATACTATGTTCTATTTTTTTATTTTTGAGTCCTATGGGCTTTTGTATTTGTTCCATAAATAGGCGTTCATCCTAGCCCATATATTGTCATGTGAGTTAGTTATGTGAAAAGACTTTTTAGTCCTTCATGAGAGAGTTGGTTTATAGTTTATTTGGTCATTTGTGTGAAATGATATTTTAGTCCTTCATGAGAGAGTAAGTATATGTTTTTTTTGGTCTTTTAGAGGAAATGACATTTTAGTCCTTCATGAGAGGTTGGTTAATGATTTTTATGATCATTTGGCATGTATTTTATGGCTATAAATTGGCCACCCTCACATGTATTATGGCATTGCAAGTAATATAAAAAAAAAACATCTCTTCTTCTTTGTGTTACGTCCTTGAGAGAAGGACTTCTTGAGGTGTAGTTTGCAATTCTTGGAGAAGGACTTCTAAGAAAGAAAGGTTCAATTTGCGGTTAAGGACTGCTCGTAGAAGTTAATCTTCTTTATCACAAGCGGCATATTTGCTAATAAGGCTCTCGTAAAATCTTCTCCATTATTTTTATTTTGTTAGTGTGCTCGTTTAATCATACCTCTCATTACGTATAAACACTTGCGACAACTCTCTTTATTCTCAACAAGCGACTCATATATATACTAGTAACTTAAATATGCAATGTTAATTTTGTTAATTAATTAGTGGATTTGATTATGTTGCATGCCATCACCCCCATCCTACATCACTAAGCATTCAATTGAGCTCAACAAACTCAATTGAACTTTGACGAGCTTGGATGTGTACAGCCCCGTATAGTGCCCGAGCCCTGTCAACCCTTCCTCATGTTCCCAGCAACTTCTGTAACCATAAATGGATTCCTTGGGTAGGTCATGATCCAAGGATTTCATCAAGCTCAAGCCCGAACCCTAAGGATTACTGTGGAGGGAACAATTTCCCTCTATAGTAAACCTAGGGGAGTATTTAGGGGCGACGAAGGATTTGCCGACAAAGATAATACTAATCAGGTTCTTGGGTGCAGTGGGTAAATCTGAATCTCATCTTTTTTTGGTATATGATAGGTTAGCTAGAACCTCCTGTTCATGGCATATTTTGATGCTCTAGCCCCTTCCTGATGTTTCTCCGTCAGGAAGAGGAACAATGCCGGGTTGGTCGGCTCGACATGCGCAACACCCTTCCTCGAGTCCACACACACGGATGGTCTGCTTGTGATCTAGCAGCCATGAGTGCATGAAGATAGCTCCACGTGTGAATGGAAAATAATTAAGAAATAATTAATTATTTAATAATTAATTCAAATTTAATTAGTTTAATAACTTTTTATATTTTTATCCAAATATAGCTTAATTATATATCAAAATGATCAGAAAAATATGTAGAACATTATTATGAAGTTAAATTTTTATTTTGATGATTAATTTGCCTAATCAAGTGTCATTAAGGACTATTAAATCTTAATTAAGTCATTTACTATTCAAATTGAGTATGCTTACTATCATTATACTCCTTATGCTATAGGGAAGCCATACCCTCTGCTTTTATATAATTTGGATATAAATAGGAGATTTTGCATTTTTGGCACCTCATTTAATTAATATTAAAATCATATGTTTGAGAAATTACCTTTGTTAGCTTCCTAAACCCTAGAACAACAAGCTTTAACCTTGGTCATGACTTGACTAAACCTTAGGGCATGCTTTTGGTAGAGAAACATTTGGCTTAGCATTGATTTAATTAAACTTAGAAATAAGCTCCAACCTTAGAGATGAAAATGAGAAATTCTAGGATTTGGATTTAGTAATTGAATATTGTACATTAATTTAACTTATTATGTTGAAATAGAATAACATGTATCCTATGACTAAAGTTCATTAGATTCAATTATAGGAAACTTGAGAGTATAGGTTGATCTTAACATAATATTTCCATTCTTAGATGTAGGAGTGATCCAAATCATTCTAGCATTATTAGATGTTTTAGTTTGCAATTATTAATAAATCATTAAGGTCTAATTAATGTAGTTAGTCTTAAGATTCCCTATTAGCAAGGTTATGACTTAGAGGCTAATGTTAGTACAACCTTCCCTTTTTAAATCTTTATTATAATTTATTGATGAGTAGTTGATAAATTAGTATAGCTAAAGAGTTAGAAATGTCTAAACCCTTAGATACTTTAATAAACTTAAGACATAGTAAATCCCTTAATTGGAGAATTTGAGTATAGGGCATAAAAGTATTAAATAGAAATTAGGATGGTGAATATTAAATTGGAAGAATAAAGAACCTTTTGAGTTAGGGTTGATGTGATTTAAACCATAGAAATGCTAGAACCTTGGATGTGCAATATGGAACCTATAATTTGTAATTTTGGATGTATTATTAGAGTGGAATTATTAATAAATAACTTAGTTAATTATAGTATTAGAAATAAGATAAATTTTTGACAATTTGCACCTATGCTTATAAACTATTTTGTCATCTAAATAATAATTAATTAAACTATTATTTTTGGAAAATTTCATTATTATACATAATATTATATTTCAATTAACTTAGAGATTTATAATGTCTAAGTTAATTGGGGGTTTGATTAGCCCTTATCTTTAAGATAGATAATTGAAGTAGAAAATAACATATATCTATAACTTATTTTGTCACTATATATAAAGCCTAATTAAATCATTATTTGCCAAAACTCACCTTATTATATTATATAAATTATGTTAACTTAGGGATCTATGATATCTAAGTTGATTTGGGGGCTTGATTAGTCATAATCATTATGATAGATAATTAAAAATAAAAATAATTGATTTCACATGATTTGCAATAATTTGATAAACCCTTAAAATGTTGCATCGCATTAAGATCAAATCCTTGAAATCATGCATTAATACATTGTGCATAATAGTAAACATTTAAATATTCCTTATATGAGTTTGTTTTGGTAGATTATAGTACATCTATCATTTAGCCTGGGCAGGTTATTGATGTATTATAAAACTACATAATTCATTTGAGGGGAAATGTATGTGTTTGCTGTTTACCCCACTTACTTATAATTGAGTGGACATACTCAACTCATCACTTGTTTTGCGCCCACAGAACGTAATTACAAGATAATTGTATATCTCTAATCTTATTGATTGTAAATGTTTATAGTCTTATTACTATACTTTTCTGAATTTCAACCTTTGAAGATTGAATTTGCTTTACTTGTTGCGCTACAACAGTTTACTATTTTAGTCTTACCTTATAAAGTGTATCTTTCTTATATGTCATTTACATAATTATATACACTATATTTTTACTTGGCATATGACTCAATTGAACATATTCACATTTCCCTTATTTAATTAAAAGCATATTTCATAAAATATCTTACTAACATATTTGATACAGTAATTAATAAGTTAATTGAGCTATGTTAACCTTCTTTACTTTACAGCTTTTAGGATTTATTTACCTTTTTACTCATTCCATGCAGAATACTTCACTTATATTAAATTATAAATGGCTAATGTGATATATGCTCAATACAAATAATGTAATTAATTACTTTTAAAATATACTTAGACTTTTTTAATGTCTAATCACTTTTTTCCTTTTTTTGATTGTGCCATACCGTATTATAAACCAAATACGGTAGATCAGAAATGTGGATCAGGTATTGCACATAAAGAAGAATCCGATTTGTAGCATCGTGTTGAAGATTTCATTTGATGTCCTTTATTTCATCTGTATGGATGAGCATTTATTTTCTCAGTCTGTAATTAACTTATCTATGGTGGCTAGATTATTCTTTCATGTTGTATGCTTTTTATAATATGAATGATGAATATTTAATTTGGATGTTTGACTTTTCCTTTACCCATAGATCTGCTAAATAAAGGTAGTATTTAAAAGTGGTTTATAATACAATTAATTCAGCATTCAGTACTATCGTAACACTCATTATTATGTCAAATCACCTAATATAATAATGAGGTGCTACACAATAACTTCCCAATCCTCATTCATCATAGTTGTAAGTCTCTTCTAGGTTCCTTTTAGTAGTGGATACAACTTTTTCTGGTATAGCAGACCTTTCATTTGCATCTTCCAAAAGGAAAAATTTGTGCCATTAAATTTATTTATTTTGTGTTTCATTTCATTAGCCATTGCTCTCACTCAACAACAAACCTTAGAAGACCTCTTTGATGTCACTTGTTAGGACTTAAACAATGAGTTTTCAGTGGTGTTATTTAAGCAAAATACAAAATCAATCGAACACAAGAAAGATAAAACCACAACTCATAGCAATCACAACATAAACTATAAGAACATTCAAAAATAAAATTTATGCGGGAAACTGAAGAATGGAAAAAACCACAGAGTTACACCACCAAATAAAATACACTATGAAAATATAAATGTTACAGAGTTACAGAGAGTTTTCTTATCTCAAGAGTAAGAAGGATCTACAGCGTACATGCCTTTTGATCAACTCCTCTAAGATTTTTCTACAGCTCTCACTCCGGGGTTGGGAAGAAGAAGTTACCTCCACACACTTTTCTAATGTGAGTAAGAGTTAGAAACTTCCATAACAAGCTCTTTTATATACTTAGAATATAATGGATGTCAAAAGACCCACAATTACTTAGGGCATAACCAAAACCAGTGATAGGGTTTCCGCGGGCACCGGGGTATGCTTGGGCGCCCCATGTTCTATTTCGGGCGCCTAGGGCATGCCCCAGTGCCCAGGCTTTAATAACACAGGTGCTGTGGAACACATGCCTTGATTTTCTAGAGGCTGGGGCATGACCTAGTGGCAGGCCTTCTGGTCCAATTCTTGTATGGCTCTCAAGGGCGCCCAGATTGCTGCCAACTTGTCCCATAAAACCCTGAGACCTCTTGTAAGCCCATCGAAGCTCTGTTTTCACCTTTATTAATGATCAAATTGGTCTCCCCATTATAAAAATATGCATGTAGAAATATTCATGTTCAAAGGGAAGTGTGTATATCTCTCTACTATGACAACCTTTTATTCATTTTAACCTTATGTATAAGCGAAAGATCGCATGAGCAATGTAACACATAAAATATTAAATGAGCAAGTGCACATAAATCCTCAATCTAGAGTTTTGCTTTGATCAAATCTTTGGTGCTCCTTATATGGCATGCAATCACATGCACATTTATCTTGATAAGAACTTATGATTCAATCAAAGATGTAGTGCGATGTCAAAATTTCCTTTCAAAATATAACGCTTTTTACAAAGATTTTATAAAATAAAACACATGCATTTGTCATAGATATATCATACATTCATACACAATATTAACATGAAAATATTTACTATATATATCAAGCTTAACCCTCCCCGAAAGAGGAGCTTTAGGCTGCTATTACCAAGGAATCAAAAGCATAAAATATTTTTACTCTTTATGGAATTATGATTTCTCACAACAATAAAATGCAAAAGTGAGAAAAGAGAAAATGAAAGAGGTTACTGAATCTAAAGAAGCCGAGTTATGACTAAAACATGTTAAAAAAGAGTTAACGTGCATTAGATCCCTGAAGATTTAAAGGTTGTGTTAGTAATATCTTTTTTTGGTCTAGAATAGTATTAGTAGAAATTGATACTGGCTACAACATTCATGGGAAAGATAGAAGAAGATATTAAGTTAGTAAAATTTATAGAAGTGTATATGTATAAGTTTGTACCAAAAGTTGCTAAGCAATTTTGAGGCAGGAGTTCTAAATCTAAAGTAAGGAGATCGAGCATTTTTTACTACAAAAGTGAATTTAATCCATTAACCCATTTTGTACTAGAAATGATGTCACAAAGGATGTAAGGTTTTAATTATTTTTGACAGGGTTAATGTAATGCCCCGTCCCGCTACTATGCGCAACAGGCTACAATTAGCGGCGGAATGAGTCATTTCTTGAAAGAAGCAACCCTTCATGGCTTATCGTCAATCCATCACTAAGGATGAGTTAATAAGAGTCCCATTGAGCTACTCCTTTCACCTATTCACAATAACTGCTAAAACTAATCCTTAAGATGAGTGAAATTTCTATATCATAAGTATTAGCTAATGTTAATCATACACCTTGGCCTTAAGTAAATAAAGAGAAAATAGCCATAGTAAATGAATAAGTTGTGCACTAATTATATCGCAATACTAAGTATAACTAGAGTATAAATAGAGTGCAAAAGCTTAAACATCTAACCATAATATTCACCACAGAAGCTAAGTAAACATTCATCTAAAATGTATCTATATATATATATATATATCCATGTTTAATTATTACAAAACTAACAGTAAATGAAAGAGCAGTACGTAAAATCTCTCATTTCACAGCATAAAAGTAAACTAAGTCTTCAATACAACTATACTGCTCCACTGGCTCCTCCTAAAGCTCCTGAGTCTCCTCCTGAGTTGGCTTCTCAAACTGCTCAAAATATGACATTATCAGTTTCACAGTGCTAGGGCCCCAGCCAAAAAGAAAAAAACCTTATGTTATACAATAAGTCTAAGTACATTTTAGGTTACATACAATATTTTCTTGCATTAAAGGGATTTACTTAACATATTCGTAAAACAGAAAACATACTATAGAAGACTGAAATAAAAATGCTGTAAAGCCAAATACTGAAACTAAAAAGTAGAATTAGATGCACTAAAAGTTAATCAATTGAAATGAAATTGTAAACTGGATAAAATCTAAAAATTGAACTAATTCCAAATGCCATTGTATGTACATTAGAATATGTCACGGATTATGCCATGAATATACAACTATTGATGCCAGATTTCATCCAAAAGGAATCCTAATATCCCGATGCCTGTTGCATCCCATACTTCCTACTCAATTTTGACACCCATTGCATCCCATAGTTCACAAATGATCTTGATGCATTATGCTTAAGTAGATTATATTATGCCAAATCATGGAAGGTGAAAATAATAAAATTCTTAAAATTGAATTTACATCACTTTGGTTATCTAACTACTTAATCTGCTTCCTAACATATTTCATGAGTTATATGCCATAAGGCTCAGAGTTCTAGCCATAAGAATTTCATAACCTTGGTGCTTAAACCACTGAACTCTACAAATGTATTGGAAATACCAACCTACATTTTCACACGATCTGAGTGCATAACATAATTAATGTTTTAAGAAATACAATATTGGATACTTAGGTTGCTTAATTGCACTTATCCCTGCACATAGAGATAAGAGATATACGTTCTTTTACAGTTTATTCTTCCAAACTAAGCTGTACAAACCCCTAACTTATGTCATACATCAAGAGTGAGATGTTTATCCTGAACAAAACTGTACTTATATCTAATTACTTAAGATAAGTCTGAGACTCTACAATTCTATACAGGGAAAATTAATCAATTCCAAACTTCACTGAACTAAATCATCTCTTTGGATATGCACTACTATCTCTATAACATTATCATTGCTATACCTCTAAGCTGACTAATTTAGTGAATAAGAAATTTCAAACTACATAATCCACTCTCTATTGTAGTAGGTTTTAATCAAGTGGCTCCAAGGAGGTGATATTTTAAGTCATACAATTTAGGTGACCTACCATAATTATATAATCCAATCTACATCTCTTTAGGTTACTCCCACATTCGCCTAAGATCAATCATCTAAGGTTGATAACATTCATCTAAGATCCTACCTCAATATAGGACAATATAACATCCCTACCTCAAAATTTATCTTATATAGATTTATATTAATTCACTTTGAATATAATAATACCGTTAACCTTCAAGAAATATAAAACTCTTGATACTTAGATCTACAATCTTTAATTGCTAAGGATTGATCTAAAATCAAATTAAGAATAATTTCATGTAAGATCATAAGGTTAATCATTAATTAAAGAAGCAAATCAAAGATACTAATCCCTTAACTCCTAATCTTATAATTACACCTTCAAGTCAAGAGGTAAATTTTTAAACATTTAAGAGATGATTATTTGACAAATCAAGCACATTTTGTTGATTAATTAAAGGTTAATACATATTAATCTTCTTACTTAAGAGAAAATCAAGAAATCATGAGTTTATGGTTGAGATGGAAACTCACATTAATCATTTTTAGGACCTATTAATCTACCATGCCAAATTAAGTTAAAATGACAAAATCAATAGATGGTAGATTTACTCCTTGTTGTAAATGAGTGCAAAGTCAGAAATTAAATCAAGTTTGATTAATCAATAACTTAATAAGGGTAAATTAAGGTCTTAAGCTAATTAGGGAAAATTAAGATCATAACTAAATTGTCTCCATTATGCAGAATTCTGTTAGAATGATTCTGACTTATAGATTCTAATTTCAATAATTAGTTTCTCTTATTTAAGGTTTTTGCTTGAAATAATCAATTGGAAAGGTTGTATACACATGGTTGTATGTTCCCAACATAGTGAGTTTAGCACTTAGTTTGCTTATAACTGCACTTATCGAGGCGCGCACAAGATAGGAGGCAGAACCCTATTACAGTTATTATTCTCCCAAACTAAGATTCTAGTTTACACTCATAAGTTTAGAGAATTTACTCTAGCGGGACTATATTCGGCTTATCCCTCGGGAAAGCACTTGGTCATAAGTACACATTGAAGTAACTCAACCAAACCTGAGTATTACTGAAGTGACTTAGCACCATGGGTATGCATGATCATAATCAACCAATAATCCGAGCTCAGTCAATTCTATTTAATAACCAAGGATTTTTTAAAACTATAAATTCTTACTTTAATTGGGTGAGCTCAGTCATTAATGCTCTTAATTCTTAAGAGTTATTGTGTACTAAACGTTCAATCAACTTAAAAGTTGAATTCTTAAAGGCTTTACCACCATGCTCTTATTTTCCTTTCTAAAAGTTCTTGCTCTTACTCTCATGAGTTGAGCAAGAATATTTTTGCCATAGAGAGTTAAAATGAACAAAGTTTATCAAAATTTAACATAATTTTATTGATTACAACTAATGTTGAATAAAATTTTCTACTATAAGGATAGTTTAAAACCAATTGTAAAATTACATGTGAATTTGAATTGAGAACAAAGTACTTGTTAATATGAATCATTTTTAAACATAATGTATCAGTATTTAAATTTATAACTATTATTTGTTGTTTATATAGAGAATTGAAATATTATATTTTATAATCTAACTATAGTAATAATCTAAAATGTTAACTCATCAAACTAAACTCACAAATATTCACGAAGACAATCATAAGCTGTCTTTGTTTAGTAATAACTCTCATTATTAGGAGCAGGGCAATTTAAATACAGTAAGCATAACTGATAAATTAATATTTTTTAAATATTAAATATAAGACAGCAACAACAATAACAATAACATCACACCTTAATCAGATTAGGTGGAGTCGATTATATGAATCATTTGCTTTCATTGTGCACCATCAAGTTAAAGCATCTCCTAAGTTTCAAATTGAGCAGATCCTTCATAATAGTTTATGAACGAAATTAATAAACTACACTTTTTGGTGCACAGTCTCCGCTTAATATGCCAGAATCACTTAGGGCGGCACCCTATAATCTCATCTACTATTGGGGCAACTCCAACCTTCTTCCTATTTGCTATAGATGCTCATTTCTCAATTCATCCACTTAAGGATCTTTACTCAATGTTTATTTTCTGTAAGTATCTTCGGCAAGTGTCAACATTAGCCCCATATAACATATTTGTAGTACAACAATCTTTGCATTTTTTTCTTTTAATTTTGGATCATCAAATATTGTTCTTATTGTTTTTGTAAATACAAAAAATGTCACCAAAATATAGCTAATATAAAAAATAAAAATAAAAGTTTCTACCCAATGTTGAAGCTCCAGTGAAGACCGCGGATGCCAACTCCTTGTCTCCTTCTGTATACACAGTAGACGGATCGTTCTCTCCAGTAGCATTCCCTCTCCCACTCTTCTTTTCCGCGATTAAAAAAATCCAGCTGTTTCCTTTTCTGGATTCCATTTATTCCTCCATTTCATCTTCTTCTTCGTCTTCTTCCTCTTTCACGACCGTTAATGGTGGCTTCTCCATCTCTCTCTGTCTCTCTCTCTTAATTTATTATCTGGAAAGATAAGCCCCTTCCCTGGCCTGCCCCACTCATTCTTTCCCTTGTTAAAAATAGCCAATTTCACTCCGTGCTTTCATTCTCCATTTTTACGCATTGAATTGGGGTTTCTAGTTTGATGAATCCGTAGCAAGCTCATTGATGAGCTTCATAGCTGCGGCAAAAACTTGGGGAGAATGGAAGGAAGGCCAAGGAGATGTGGATCTCAAATGAGTCCTGATAGATCCAGGGTATGGACGGAGCCTTCGCCCAAGCACCAGATGGCTCGGTACCAAGGAATTAGGGTTCCGGTGGTGTATTATCTCTGCAAGAGCCGCCATCTCGAACACCCGCACTTCATCGAAGTACCTGTATCATCGCCTGGAGGTCTTTACCTAAAAGGTCAGTGAAAATGAAAGAGTAAATATCAATAAAGAAAACCCGTTTTTCTTACCTCTTTGGTTTTTGTTTTTATCGATTCCGATTCGGTTGCAGATGTGATTAATCGGCTGGTTGTTTTGAGAGGGAAGCGGATGCCTTCATTGTATTCTTGGTCTTGCAAGAGGTATTTTGCGTGTTTGATAAGTGAGGAATTTGAGTTTAAGTGAGGAATTTTGGTTTAAGTGAGGAATTTTGGTTTAAACTAAAAAAGCATAGCAGTTGTAGATGATTAAATTGATTGATTCAATTCTGATTCAGGGGCTACAAGAATGGATTTGTATGGCAGGACCTCTCTGAGGATGATCTTATACTTCCAGCCCATGGTAATGAGTATATTCTCAAGGGCTCAGAGATTTTGGATCAGACTCCTCCAGGTAATGAAAATACAAATTGTATGGATCATTTCGCTTGAAATATATGGAAAGTTCTTTGATTGATTTGTCCTCTCAGCTTTATATGTTTATTTTCTTGCTTCTGGATCAGATAGGCTTCAGGACAGTAGCAATAACTTGAGGCTGCAAAATCATGGTGCTCCACAACAATTTCAGTCTTTATCTTCTAGGATACTGGAGGCTTCTTCCTTTCACTCATCACCAGTCAATACAGTGAGGGAACGAAAATCATCTTCACCTCCTCCTCAGGAAGATGACAGCCCTATTCCTCTCAATCTGAGCTCATCTCCAGAGAGAGGCATCCCCAATTTCGGAGAGTGCCGGGCTTTCATGCTGAGTGGTGGGGTTCAGGATGCTTCGACCCAGACAGAGGACAGATCAGGAGAAGGGAAAGCACAGGAGCCAAAGATTCAAACAGCAAGTGTCTCAACTGCCAATGATCTGTGCAACAAGAACAAGCAGAAACCGGATAGTCCATCCAGTGATGCTATTATGACTGAGATCTCTCCAAGTCGAACTCTCTCAAGTGCTTCATCGGGTGTGAAGATTGACACCTTGGAATCATTGATAAGGGCTGAAGTAAACAAGTTCAATAGTTTCAGGATAGTCGAGGAGGAGGAAGTTGTTCCTATGAAGGCGAAGGTGAAGAGAACAAATCCACTTTTACAATTGCTCACTTGTGGATCGACCTTGGTTAAGGGTCACCATAGCTTAGGGTTTATACCGACTTACAAGCCTCAGTTCTTGAACATGAGATTAGGGACAATTTTCCCAAGTTCAATGACTCTAAGAGAGCTTGACTATATGTCGGAAGGCTCAAGGGTGGTGAGGTTACCGATCGAACAAAGGGACTCGTTCAGCAGAAATATCCCTGAAAATTACCTTATGTACAAAGAGGATAGAGTTGAAGCATCACCGGGTTTCAATTGCACTTTTTTCTACAATGGAGACATGTAAGTTGAATTTGCTTCTAGATTGAAAAGATTTTTTATATGAATCTGCCCTTGCTTTTAGAAAAAAAAACAGATGAAGAATGAGCATAAATATTAATTTAAAATAATCAAACTTTCCAAATTTGTCATATAAATTGGATGCTATATAATATTAAGAAGTTTTTTCATTAACCATTTTTCTTATTTCAAAGTATTGCCACTTTTTTTAATCCTTTTATCTCAAACTTGTTTTTTTGTATCAAAATTACTAGGTCCTTATTATGATAGCATCATTTAAAATCCCAAATTATAAGGATGGCGTAGAGATGTTTTTACATGATAGCACCCAAAAATAATTTCTCAAGCTCTCTCTTTGTTTAGATGCATTTTTCCTAAAGTATTGTTTGCATAGGTGTTGCTTTGTACCAAATCATAGCCTTAATGCTTATAAACTTTTGTAGTGAATTGTTCTCACCTTTAGTTGTGTTGATGAAATGAGGAAATGACGCATCTTCGTAATTGTATTGCTTTTTTAAATTAATGGTGATTACTCTTACGATTTTACTTATATGCTGACAAATTAACTTGTAACCTATGTGTTTTTTTTAAAGTATTTTTGCGACAAAATTGAAAATATATATCCTGATTCAATTTTTATCATGGCATTCTTAGCTTATAATATGTGGACATGCATTTTATCGGTATCCATATGATTTGTTGCTGAATGCACATGTCAACAATATTAGCTCATTCTGATAATAAAAAGGGTCATGAATCCTAGCCCTTTTTTTTCCTCTATCTTTGGCACCACGTATAGTAATGTTAATACAATTTTTCTTTCTTCCTCTTAAAATCGCATTCACTGGTCCTCAGTGCTATAACTTTTTGTCCTCACAGTTCCTTATTGGCCTCGTCCCACTATCGCAAAATTTTTTTTTCCCATGAAAAGGCAATGTTGCCCCAAATTAGACCAAAGCCAAACAACTTGAAAAGCACCACACAGAGATATGAGCCCACAGAAACATAGATAATTCATATGGAAAATTCTTGACTAGAAAAACCGCAGGAATGAAGGAAGCAATTGCAATAAAAGGAAAACAAAAAACAGGAGATTTGAATGCGATTTTTTCCACTCTTTTTTCCTCAAGCAGAAGATAGGTTATCTCATTGAAAAAACAAAAGAAACTTGCGGATGTGCTTTACAATTTTATTTCGGTTTCGGGTGCACTGTCTTCTCGACCCCTGGAATTTGATTGCTTGCATGATGCCAATTGCTTTTTTTGCATATGAATTTGCCACTTCAAAGCTTAATTTTTGGGGCATTGTTGCAAAACTCTTTACTTGCACACATTGCAAAACTGCTTTGAATTCACATCATAAATGCAGGAGTTACAGGTCACCTGATTTAAAAGGAAATAAAATGAAGGTTGCAGATCTGACAGGCTCAAATTCCCCTTCGAATCAAACTATGTCCAGCAAGCGAATACTGAACGAAACATTCAGGGTGCCTATATTAGAAGCTAGAAGCTCCTCAGCTCAGCCTTCAACTTCATTTAATGCAAGTAAAAGGGTTGCTGATATAATAGAAACATCTACGAGGGCAGAGTCAACTGAAGAAGAAACTGAAAGGACAATCAAAATTGAGGAAAGTTGAGTGCTTTATTACTCTTTTGTTTTCATGATTAGTATTGCAGTGCATGTGAAGTCGCTTCTAAAACTATCACTTCTTATACATCATGCAGGCTCACCTCAGGAGCTCGCATTATAATTCAGTCGAAAGTTCCTCCTGATTATGAGGAGAAAAGTTGAGGGAATCTTGAGGTGAAAGTTTGATTTGTAAAAATTATTTATTGTCTGCACTTCGTAGTCGGCTGAGCATGGGGATCAGCTATAATTTTTTTTTTTTTTTTAATTTATTCAATATTTGTTCTGTTACAATATTTTTTGCATAATATATATTCATTGTGTTGAAATCCTCCTAATTCACATTGGCTACAGTAGTACTATGGTCATAATGGATGAGCTAAATTGTCTGGTTTATCATATTTTTGAAGTTTTGTTTTTAAAAGTGATAATATGTTCTTCCTTTTTATTTATAATAAGTGTTAACAAACATAAGATTATAAGCTATTCTTCTTTATTCGTTAATCTCTTCAAAATCAAAATTTTCATTACCCTCCTTCAAATTTCCTCTTGAGATACTCTTTGAACAAAATCATCCAAATCAAACCAAAATTTCTTACACACTATTTGAGAGGCCTTGCAATATTAAAAGTCAATTCTATTTATTATAAGTTTTAAAATGAGAATCTCTACAATTATACTTACATCACTGTCATTATATTATTTTTAAAAGTCTTCTAATTATAATGAGATACATTCACCTAAATTATATATGATTATTTTGATGATACATGCTTATCTTTTTTATTTTAAACTTTTCTTAGCACTGAAAGATGAAGCTAATGAATAATGGGCACAAGTTATGCACTCCTTCATTTCGTGTGTACCTTTCTGTTTGTACAGTGTACAAGACAGTGAGACCACCACATGTTCTGTTGTCTTACAAAAACGTGCTGTCAGTTGAGAGATTTTCTCAAGTAATATATTAAAGAAAAATATCATTTGGCCCTCCAAGATACGATACGATACGAATGGATGATTAAAATTTTATATTTAAAATCGGTATTATTTCACATGCAAAAGTGGATTAAATAATAATTTTTTGTAAAAAAAAAAATTTATATTTTTTTAAAAGCCTATATTAAAAGTGGTGCTTTGGTTATATCTTTTTTCGGTGTTTGGACGTTAGCCGCAAAAAGGCAAACTTAGGTCGAAAACAAGTAAAGTGATGGAAGAGAGAGAGAAGCACTTTTTGTCTATCCCACCAAAAAGAAACAACTGCAACATCACTTAGTCCTATTAAGTGGCCTCGGCTATATCAATAGGCTTCCAAAATTTCAAGTATTTGATGATATTATTCAAAATGAGGTAGCGAACGGTTCGAAAGGATGCAGCACGCAAATCTCTTTCTTTTTTGTTTTCTTTGGTTTTGTTTGTACACATTTTTCTTAAATATTTGGAGCATGTTTGGTTGGTGCTTAAGCTAAGCTCACATTCTTAAGCCAACCCAACTATATTTTGTGGGTAATAATAGCTACTATAATTGTATTAAATTGACATTGTATGATGAATTATATGGTAGAAAGTATATTACATGCATTTCATGGTCAGAAATTGGAGATAATCAATTGCTAAGCATTGATCCTGTTGTAGCAGCTATTACAGAGTTAAATTGCTCTAGATCTGTATTAAGATAACTCAAGATCGAAAAAGAAAATATTTTGATTCCAAATATTGTCAAATCATATTTTAAGTGGGAGAGTTTGTATTTGTTAAAGTCAGTCAGCTTAAAAGGTGATATCAGCCAGTATGGAGTTGTTAAAAAGCTCTGTTCAAGATTTGTCAGAATGCTTATAAGTCGATACTTCCCCTTCACATGAGCACCGTTCATAATGTGTTTCATGTTTATTCATTTCATGTATGCTTTATCGGATATGATTGTTAAGATTTCTGTAGAGCTGAGAAGATTTTATGTTTTGATGAGGAAATTATGAAGTAAGATTATTCTCATGATAAAAATTCAGTGGAAGAGCTTTAAAAAAAAATAAGCTACATAGGAAGAAAAGAGAGTCGTACCTTTTTTATTAATCTAAAACTTACCTTTATTTATTTTTATTTTCTTGCAAGTTGAATGCTATGGGTGACATTCCTTTTTGTGACAGCCAGGTTTACTAATTTTGAATGTTACTTTTATCTTATAAATAATAAATATTATTAATTTATTTCTAATTCCGGTTGTCTATGCGCTTAGAGGATTTACACAGGTGCCTAGTAGGGACACGTCTAAACGCACATTTGCTTGCGTCAACATGCCCAAGTGCGCCCATAAATGCACACAAAAGACGGTAACTGCCAATTCCGTATTCCATCAATGCATAGAATTGAAGAGGATAAAAGCAGGATGAGCAAATAACAGGAATACAGAATATTTAATCAAAAGACTTTGGAAACATCCATCATTAGTCCCACATTATTCCGGCAGAAAGCCGTGAACTCTTGAAAGTCGATAAAACCGTCTCCGTCAGTGTCGATCTCGGCCATCGTGCGTTGCACGTCGTCCAGGGATGCGGACCCGAGGGTTCGGAGCGCCTCCGCCAATTCCGCCCGTGAGATCCTTCCGTCCCCGTCCGCGTCGAACTTTTTGAACATCCTCTCCATCTCCGGCGTCAATCCGGCTTCCACGCCTAATTTGCTGCTCATATCGGATAGATTTCGACAAGGCGGGGATCAGCGAAAGGCCGCCGTATATTATTTATGAGGCGCTCGCAGTTTTGAATGGAATGAGCATGAAATGAGGAGAATGAGCGGTGTGGGAGGGTTTGTTGGAATAACCACACCAATAATGTCCACTTTACTAAAATTAACAATACACATATACAGTAAAATGTTGCAGATAATATTTCATTTTATTTAATTTATAATTTTAATTTTGAATAGTGAAACACAATTATTATTATGAATTAAATATTAAAATTGAATATTTTAATGATGCCGAATCACCGATAAAAATGCCGTCGATGAAGACTTTATTTATTTACTATTTTAACGTCTAAGATACAGCAACAGAGGCTTTAGCTGGGGACTGTGTGCTTGCACTTAGCATCATTAATGCAACACATGGTTGGTCCACAGGAACCTGAAAAAAAAAAGAAAGCATTTTTTTATATAATAAGCTATAATTTCGAATCTAAATTACTCAGACTAGAATGCTAAAAACAATTTATATTTAGTTTCTCTAGATTTTTTTTATTTTATATATTTCAAGTAGAGTCAGCTCGAATTCGAAAATTTTTGACCCGAACTCGGTTCAAGCTTGAGTGTGAGCTGACTGGACCGAACTCGAGTCGAATCCAGCCCTAAACTCTTCTATATTCTATATGCATACACACACATTTTCAGAATCTGTGATATTTAAAGGAAAGTGCAGGTGTGGAAGAGTGGGTGAAAATAAATGAGAGAAAGAAGAAATTGATCTTACGAAATGCCCTGCATTCAACACCCAGTGGAAGCGCAGATTGCTGTAGGTCTTGAAAAATCCCCTGGTAACTATTTCGTTTCCACAGTATATAGGCTTTCTTTCTGCACTATTAAATTTATGAAGCCCTTTCCATCTGAGAACAAAAAGACACAGCAGCAGTCATGCAAGCAGCTTTTGTCCTCTTTTACTTGCAATATCTATTCAGTTCAAAATTCTTCATTTTTTGGAAATTCTCAAGTAAAAATTTCATTTTAATGTACCAAAGAGAAGAGGCTTATTTTACATGTTTGTTTTTCAATTGAAATAAATACAATTAGCAAATCCAAAAAATTATAAATAAACAAAATAATTTCATTAATTAATTTATAATAAGGATTTCTATTACTTGAGCTTCTGGACCCACGCTTCAGTGCCTTTTGTTGAACAGATCAAGTCAACCTGCATCATGTCAATTTAAATATTTAGAAAAAATTTGTGAGCAATTCAAAGATTCTCAATTAAATACTAAAAGCTTTATATTGTTGGAAAAGATTGAGCAAGTAACGATGAAATGGAAATGACAGAAAAACATAGTCGCATATAAGGTCATCAAAAATATGTTCTCTTAATGATATGTTGGATGTTCTAGTTCATCATCCAATTATTATGTTCTCTTGTTCCTATTATGATGTGACAATCAATTTGATCATCAGTGAAGTGAAATTGGAGTCCCGATGGGTTCTGGGGCAAGACTACGGCAAGCAACAACAATCGCTCAGGCACGCCCCAGCAGCTACATGCTCAGGCACTCCCCTGAGCACCTAACAACAACTACATGCCGACAGCCAGACGCCCCCCTAGGCGCCAAACAGCAGCTGGCAGATAATCTGGCACCCGGGAGCGCAGCAGCAGGAGCAAACAGTAAGCTATGTGCCCTGGCGCGCCCATGGACACCCAGAAGCAACAGCCAATAGTAAGGCAGGCTCCCAAGCACGCCCTTAGGCGCCAAGATGGGCCCTGCAGACAGTAAGACAGGCGTCCGACATGCCCGGGCGCCTGCAGCGAATCAGCCTATTTGGAACATGTCACCTGAGCTGTTTAGGAAGTTTTATGGCTTGTTTAGTGTCCCATAAATAAGTCTGAAGTATTTGTCTAGTTTAATGTGTTATTTTTTGTGAAAGAGCTTAGTGGTGGCTAAGAAGCTCGAAACTCTAGAGTGAGAACAAGGAGAAATTTAAAAGGAGAAGAGGAAACTCAAAGGTGATAATTCTTTCATTCTTCTAAGTGATTGATAAGTTTTCTGCAACTCTATATTCATCTTTTCAATAGTGAATTTTTTTGTGGTAATGTAGCTCTGTAATTTTTCTTATTCTTTAATTGTCCATATAAAATCTTGTGTTCATATGCTTGTGGTTTGTGCTTTCAATTTGTTGTGTTGTGCTTATTTTCTTGCTTGTGTTGGCTTATATTTCATATATTACTTCGGTGACTCTCAGCAGTCAATCCCTGGTCTCCATTCCTTAACAAGTGGTATCAGAGAGAAGTGACGTTTGAGTGAGACTAATGGCCGACAAAATGAACTTTGCTTTCTGGAAGATGTAAATGAAAAATTTATTCTACCAGAAAAAGTTGTACTTGCCAATGGAAGGAATAAACAAGAAACCTACTATATGTCCAAAGAAGATCAGAGAGTTCTCGACAAAACGACACTCGGCTTGATTCGCCTTTCTCTATCATCGACGTGGCGTTCAATATTGTGAATGAGAAAACAACGGTGGATTTCATGGAAATCCTTGACAAGAATATATGAGAAACCCTCAGCTTCCAACAAAATTTTCTTGAAGATGGTACACGACATTTCAGTAACAGAACATCTGAATGAGTTAAATATTGTATAATATTGTGACAAGCCGGTTAAGCGTAGTTGACATTATGATCGATGACGATGTGAAAGCTTTGTTAAACTTCTATTTTTATTGTCGGATGGCTAGGACGGTTTGGTTACCGCATTAAGCAGACATTGTCGAGCTCGCATTGAATGAAAAAGTACGGAAAAGGTCTAGCGGTGATAGTTCAAATTTAAATGCTGAAATTAGAAGAAAGAGGGAAGACTGAAAATTCAACAGAAATAGATCTAATCAAGCCGTCTAAAATCAAGGCTGGGAAAAGAAAAGCAAAATATTGGAACTTTGAGAAATCAGAACAGTTCAAGAAGGAATGTTTTGTCTTGAAGAAGTAAAGAGGTGGTAAGAAGTATAAGAACCCCTCTGTGAATGTTTCAGCAGTAGAAGATCAAAATGCATTGATATTGCCATTGATTAGCAATGAATGCTGAGTTGTGGATTCATGTACTTATTTTCATGCAACTCCCAGTAATGATGCATTTAAAAGTTATACCAAATGTGATATGGGAAAAATTTACCTAGGAGATGACAAAGCCTGCAACATTGTTCGTAAGGGGGTGTGGATATTCAGTTACCAAATGGATTGGTATAGAAGTTGAAGGATGTCAAACATGTTGCTTGTATGAGAAAAAACTTAATTCCTATCAGCCAGTTAGCCCACAAAGGCTCTGTCAACAGCAATATTGATGGGATACTTTACTTGATCAATAAAGTGACAAAAGGCGCATTTATAGTAACTCGAGGCAAGTGACAAAAGGCGCATTGATAGTAACTCAAGGCAATATGGATGGGATACTTTACTTGATCAATAAAGTGTATGACTCTTATGACAGTAGCAGAACATATAGATGCTTGTCTATGGAATCAAAGGCTCGGTCACATAAACAAGAAATGATTGAAGTCACTGTTATCCAGAAGGAAGATTCCAGAGCTGAAATTTGTGAATTTAGAGTTCTGTGAAAACAATGTTTATGGCAAGTAGAAGAAAGTTAGTTTTTCAAAAATGGGAGAGACCTGAAGTCTCAAAAATTGGAGTTAGTGCACACAGATGTATGGGGTCCAATTCCCACCTCTTCTCTTGGTGGAGCCATCTACTTTGTCACATTCATAGATTATGAGACTGGTTTGAGGCTCAAGTGCCTTAGATTTGCAATATCAATGACTATTGTGATGAAGAGTTCAAGTGCTTTGAATAAGGTCAGACGGGAGTTTACCGTTTCAAGAATACCTTAGCAGAATGGTGTTGTAGAGCGCATGAACAGGATTATCACAGAGCGTGCTAGGAGTATGAGGATACATGCAAGGTTACCAAAGCAGTATGGACAAAGGCAATAAATATAGCAGTATGTTTGATAAATAGGGCTTATTTCGTTCCTTTGAAAGAAGGGATACCCGAGGAAGCTTGGAGCGATAAAGGAGTGAAATTATCTCACCTAAGAGTATTTTGTTGTTCATCTTATGTACATATTGATGTAAGTTCCAAGAGCAAATTTGATTCAAAGGCAATCAAGTGCACTTTTATAGGCTATGGAACAAGAGAGTGTGGCTCCGAATTCTAGGACTATCAGAATCAGAAATTTGTCAGAAGCAAAACATCACATTCAATGAGAATAAGATGTACAAGGACAAGAATAGAGTCCAAATAGCTCAGAAGGGGCTTCAGATGATGCACAAAAGTATATTGAGATAAATGATAATGTTGAGCAGAATGAGCAAGTACAACAAGGTGCTCATGATGGTGGAGTGCAAACAATTTCGTAGCACCTACTATTAAGCTGAGAAGATATACCGGGATTTCACGGCCTACACAGAGGTACTCTCCTTCATTGTATTAACTATTACTAATGAATAGATGTGAACCATAATGCTATGAAGAGGCGCTTCAACTTAATGACTCAATAAGTGGGACTCAGCAATGGATGATGAGATGAAATCACTTGTACAAATGAGACATGGGAGATAGCTAGATCACTAGATGGAAAGAAGGCTCATCACAACAAATAGGTTTACAGATTGAAGAAAAAATTGGATGAAAACAAACACTACAAAGCAAAGCTTATGATAAAGGCTTTTAGCAGAAAAGTGGAGTGGACTATAGTGAGATCTTTGCTCCAATAATGAAGATGATTATTATTAGATAATCTTGAATATTATAATAGTGAAAAATTTATATTTGGAATAGATTGATGTGAAAATTGCATTTCTATACTGTGATCAGGAGGATGAACTATACATGATGTAGTCACAAGGTTATAAAAATCAAGAAAAAGAAGAGCTAGTGTAAGCAAGAAAAGTTTGTATGACTTGAAACAAACCCCAAAATAGTGGTACAAAAGATTTGACAGGTCTATGTCAGTCACATGGTAGATGTCAGGCAGGTCATTGTTATTATATAAAGCAATTTGAAAACTCATATATCATTCTACTATAGTATGTAGATGATATGTTGATAGTAAGATCTAATATGAAGGAGATCAAGAGGCTGAAGAAACAACTATCAAAAGATTTTGACATGAAGGACTTGGGACAAGCAAAATAGATACTCAGGATGAGGACCAGTAGGGAGAGAGGAGTACAGAACATTAAGGTGCTCAAGAGGTTCAACATGAATGAGACAAAGCCAGTTTGCACCCCTAACAAGTCGCTTCGATCTGTCAAAGGAGCATATGCCAAAGATTGAAGCAGAGCAAAAACATAGAGAAAGTTCCTTATGCTTTAACAGTTGGGAGCTTGATGTACACAATGATATACACGAGACCAGGTATAGCCCATTAAGTGGGAGTGATCAACAGGTTCATGAGCAACCCCAAAAAGCTTATTGGGAGGCAGTTAAGTGGATACTCAGATATCCAAGAGGCACTGTAGACAAAGCCCTATGCTTTGAGAAGTTCAATATAAAGTTACAAGAATATGGAGACTCGGATTTAGCCAGAGACATTGATAACAAGAGAAGCACAACCAGATATGTATTTACATTGGGTAGTGTTGCGGTGAGCTAAATCTCTAAGCATAAAAAAATAGCTATCCTAGCTACTACAGAGGCAGAGTACGTCGCCATCACTGAGGCAAAGAAGAAGATGATTTGGTTAAAAGAATTTCTAACTGAGTTGGGCAAGAAAAAAGAGGATGGAAGACTACATAATGATAGTATGAGTATTATCCATCTAGCTAAGAATGCAACATTTTATGCCCGGACCAAGCACATTCGGTTGTGATACCATTTCATTCGATCATTGTTGAAAGATGGTTAGTTGGCATTAGAGAAGATTCACACGCCGAAGTATCCAGTCGACATACTCATGAAGATAGTGATAGTGGAGAAACTAAAGCTGTGAGCAGCTTTAGTTGACCTCGAAGTGTAAAGAGAAGATGGGGTGAGCCATACCACGTCCTTTGCAATGATTGAAATCAAGATGAATAAAATCCAAAGTTGAAGACGGATAGATCGCAACTAGTCTCTAAATGGGAGATTTTTATGGTGTGGAGACCAATTGGATCATCAAGGGAAGTGAAATTGGAGACCCGGTGGGTAAGACTACATCAGCCAACAGCAAGATAGGTGCCCAGGCATGCCCCTGGGCACCCAACAGCAGCTACATGCCGAGAGTCAGGCACGCCCAAGCGCCTGCTGTGAATTAGTCTATTTGTAACGTGTCACATGAGCTGTTTAGAGAACTTATGGCTTGTTTAGTATCCTATATATAAGCCTAAAGTGTTTTGTTGGTTTAGTGTGTGCTATTTTTGTGGGAGAGCTTTGTGGTGGCTAAGGAGCTTGAAACTCTAGAATGAGAATAATACAACCTGGGTTGGGTGGCTACATACATGATAATTTACTGCCCTTGCTTTCTAGTTGGGACCTAGAAGGAATAGCTTTCCGGGTCGAATTCCATAAAATAATAGACAAATCAATTGACTTTAGAATAGATTATAATTTTTAATTCCAATTACATTAACACGATATTCTCATTGAACGAGTAGTTCTTCCTCCATCCCTTTTTCCTAATAGGCCAAAATTAGTACATGGCTTGGCGCCATCTCGCCTATTTGCAGGAGAAATCTGAGAGGAGAAGAAAAGGAAACTCAAAGGCAGCGAGGTCATTCTTTCCCTCCTTTAAGTGATTGATAAATTCTCTGTAACTTTATATTCATCATTTTGATAGTGAATTTTCTTGTGGTGATGTGGCTCCATAATTTTCTCATTTTTGAATTTTTCATGTAAAATCTTTTATGTTCGTTGCTTGTGGTTTGTGAATAAAATTGTTGTGATGTGTTTATTTTTTTGCTTGTGTTCATTTATATATTATGTATTGCTTCAGTGGCTCTCAACGGCCAAACCCCGGTCTCCATTATCTAACAGTTCCTGCTTGAGAGATCAAGTTTTACTAATATATAAGGTCATAGCTAAGGTTTATAAGTTCAGGCAAACTCTATTGACTCAATAATATTTCCTTGCAAGGCCTCTCTGCTATGTCTCGCTACTTATTTTTCAAGAAAAAAATTCTCAAGTGTTGTAGTGGAAACAATGACTATTTCACAAAAACTATAATCCGACTAAATATCCCAACAGCTAATATTAGAGTGAAAGGCTAGAGATGAAAAAGTGAAGATCGACAAAATATTTTGGAGAATTCAAATTCTGGGTGATGCAAATAGATTACTATCTCTATCAAAACATTCTATAAGAGCCGTTGCTAAAGATGCTATAAGAGACGTTGTCAAGAGAACCCACAGAAGATGAAATAAACATAGTGGGATAATCCTGGTTGATAAGTACTTAGAGTAGTGTGAACAGTGTTGGAACGAAACATGTTCGATATCATGAAGAATACCGCATTAGAGCTTGATGAAAAGTAGTCAAATTAATCTTAAGAACTCCTTGCTAAAGAAGCTCGACTACTCATTGTATGATCACTTCATTATCTAGAATTGAGTTTTTATAAGAACTTGAATTTGGTAGATTGGCATTAAAAAATGGCTGAATCTCATGCTCTAGCTAAGAAAACCTTCTAAGCTCTTTGAACACTTTAGAATTGTAATAAGGATGCTTCGACAAATCTAGATCGTACAAATGTTAGCATCTCAACAGCCATTATGAATTGTGGCGTAGTATAATGTCATCAAATAAGCAACCCAATTAACAGGGACAGCGCGGTACTCCAGGATTGAGACCAGTCTGCATATCACATTTCAGTCAACAGGAATAACCAATCATGTATTCAAGGGAAGTTGAACCTGCCAGAGTAATTAGAAGATTGTGGAACAGTTTTTACTAACCCATAGCCTCAATGTACGATCAGCAAAGGACACATGAGCTCAGAATCTGGGCGTAAGGAGCTTCACACATATTCAGCAACAATCTACAAACTGCACCACTATTCAAATCATGAGTATAAAGCAGAAAATCATCTTTCTAAGTATCTTGAATTATGTCTACACTATTCAAACTCAAATACTTTACTCGTTGTTATAAACTTGCAATGTCCTAAGATATGGCTAAATCTCATATAGGCTGAAGAAGAAATTGGACGTGAGTTGAACTTTTCAGCCAAACCACTATAAATTTTATGTGTTCACTCATTCCCTTTCATTTTTTCTTTGTTTGTGACGAGTGAATACTAGATAATACTAGCTACCGATGAATAAGGTTCAACCAAAAAAGGTTTCCAACTTCTTATGGTAACACACTCTATTATGTAATCGATCGAACCCCATCGCCCTCATAAAATCAAAGACATGTCTTGAATTCTCTTTGAACAAAATACCCAATATTCTTATCCCGACCACCCTCACAATATCGCATCCACACCTTAAATTCATGTCACGCAAAAATGCCTGACAAAACCTTTTCTTCTAGGTTAGCTTGGCAAGCACTATTCTTTGTACAAACTAGGCCTATGAAACAATTGACATTCCAACCAATTCAATTCAATTTAGTTTCCAAATCAACAAAAGTAGTGATTTTGTTGGGCATGAATTGTTTTCTTTGCTTCACTACAAGTAATCGTCTCAGTGGATAAATTAGAATTATCCCAATAAAGTTTAAATGGGCATCTTTCTTTGACAACATTGTATTATTGTAAACAATGAATGATCACTACTTCCCGATTCCATAGATATCTAAAAACACATCTTATCTGTAGAATTCTTAAGTGATGGCAAACTTAAGTCAACATTACCGCGTATCTCAACTCTATTTTGAATCCATCTAGTGATTATGGTTTTGAATGGGCTATCATCTATAAACCCAACTTCTTCAAAAACTTCTTTAAGATTAAATTGCTGAAATTTTCTGAGTTGAACATAGCAATCACTATCTCCTCTGTGATTAGATATTTATAGTTAAGAGTCCTTGGCTATCTGGGCTATCAAGCTAATGAAGCTCTTTCCCCTTCAACATTTTTAAGAAAAAAAAATTCTTAGCCTTTTGGTACTCATCTACCTAGAATAATCCTTCCACAGCCAAGACTAACTTGTTTTTGAACTTCTCAAGGAATAGTACATGATGCAACCACCAGCATTCTCTTTTTCATGGTTTGTAATCTAACAATAACCACAATACTAACTTTCCCAATCATTCTTTGTGGATCAACTTATTGGTTGAGTCAGTCAGCAAAAATCACCACTTAATTGTGACTCAATCGACCAATTTAATTTTTGAATGCTTGACTTAAGGTTTTTTTTCCTTACAGCCCTTCTCTCTTGAGTCTTCTCAAGGTAAAAATCATATGGGATTTTTAATTAACCGTTGCAAATGAGCCGGCTTTATTATGACAAGTGTAAGAAAAAAAATAGGGCTAGCTCACCTTCAATATAGAGATGTAAACTCAAGACATACTTCATCAAGAAGGAAGTGTTATGTAGGCAAGCTTCCTTTTATAGAATCTGTCTTCTAAACACAGTTGTGTACTCTTGTGTCGACAGGTCCTTTCATTGAAACAAATCAAATCATCCTTTACACTTCATCTTCTGATGACCCATAAAGTATAATTCATTGTAGAAAGCTTCTTGAAATCGGTCCAAGTAATTTGTCCTCTCGAGCTTAATCTTCTTACCTTATAATGTCAAAGCATGTTTGCTTAGCCTCAATTTGTTGTAGTTCGCATATTCTTGACTCGTGTATTCTTGGAATTCAAACTAAATCTCGATTCGCTCCGACTAAGACTCTACCTTCTCAACATTTGGGGTTGCTATTATAGATTACCAATTCAATCTTTGATTTGCTCAAATTTTTCTTCTTATTGGTAGTTGTTCCTCGATCAGCTCATCTTCAACTCCTCTAAGCCTTGCTTGCTCAGTTTCCATCTTACATATATTATTAGGCATATTTGTCAGTGGGCTTGAGACATAAATGATTAAAAGTAAGTGCATCCACATCATCTTTATCATATCATATCTTCCATCCCTTTATCTAATTGTTGTCCCATGGTTATTACTGCCTCAATATGATCTCTGATATCATTTAATTATGACTTGGCAAGGTCATAATTGTGTGTTTGTGATTGTGGATCAGTTTTCAAAGATGGTCATCCTACTGTCGTACAATAAAACACCCTTAGGAAGCGTCGTTGATTTTATTTTTCAAGAATGCACGGATAGACTATAAATTGTCAAGTTCTATATCTCAGATCGAGAAAATCAATTATAGAATAGTGTTTGGAAGAGTATGATTGATAATGAATGCTAACCTGAAACAAGCATAACCAACGATCAGACAAAGGTTGTCAATCGAACCATTGTTAAATTCTCAAGGGTTTTCATAATTGGGAGTTTAGCACCTAGGACAACATTCTATAAATCATGTTAGCATTCAATTTGAGTAATCCACGAATAGTCTATGATGAGTCCATTTGAAGCCTGATCCACCAAACCATTGTTCATTTCTTAAAGGTTTTCATAATTGGGAGTTTAGCACCTAGGAAAAGAGCATTCAATAAATCATGTTTGCATTCAATTGAGTAATCCGCGAATAGTCTGTGATGAGACCATTCGAGAAGCCTGATTCACCTACTTACAAGCCCATTTGATATACAACTACCTGCCGACTGTAATGAATCATTAAATAAAGTCAACCGGGCATAGAAGTCTTCTAGAACATACAAGCTGTGGACACCAAGATTATATAACAACTTAAGAAGAGTCAACAATAGTACAAGGAGAAGTATGACTGGCAACTTTTCCTGATTACATATCAATAATGATCGTTGAAGGGGAAAATTGAAAGTTGATGCCAATAAGATATGGCCTTTTAAAAACCAGTCGAAAGATCAACAACAAGACTTATTAGATAGAGTTGTCAAGTTACATGCAGATGTCATATGTAGTAAACATTGAGAGCCTAAAGTTGTTCAAGCCATCCTTGCTGGATGAAGCGGTCAAAGCAGTAAGAAACACACATTCAAATCAAGTTATTAGAGATTTGACTCTTTAAAACTCAAGGAGGTAAGAAAATCACCAACAAGGTCACAAGAAAAGGCAAGCCTATGAAGCTATATAGTATAAAATGATGCGAGCAAAGCAATTATTTCCAGATTTAAGCTTTGAAGTAACTCATAAAATTGAGTTATACTTTTCTATAGAGGGGGCAAGGGCACGTGACCAGGGATCAATCTTAAGGATCATCTGGTTGACCCAGAAGATTGTTCAAGAGTTGGACGAGCATTATAGGGTTTTGTCAAGTTTTTTTGAAGTCGCAGAGTATCTTGCTATTTAAATGACCGCTCCATAGTATCATATGAGTATGTTAGTTCACAATACCAGTTACCCGAAAGAAGTGAGGAGTTTTCCCATCCTTCCAAACGAGTTAATCAACACTCCCAAGTCTCCCTAACTTAAGACATGCATGGGCACTCTGCCCAAGAAATCTCTAGAACTGCATGTGCAAAAATCTAAGGCATGGGGATAGCTAAAAGAAGTCTATTAGCAGAAATTATATGAGGCATTGCAGTTTTGGAGCTAATTACTATGCCAACCAAACCACTAGCAACCTCATAGCTCAGTTAGTATGGAACTCCCACTTGGCAAAATTATTATCAACTGAGCCATATAAATAGATATATTTTCAATTATAAAGGGGTTTAGCCCCATGTTCATCACCTTAGCTCTTTCATTTAATTGTAACTGCTTTGTTCTTTTTCTTCAATTAAGAAATCTTCCCTTAAATTTGTAATTTTTATGGTTGCATAGGTATTAATGAAGTTTTTTACCGAGAATTCAATTATCATCTATTGATTGTGCAATGCGTTGTGTGAGTCTCCATCACCCCACATTGTAATTTGCTAACTAGTGCTCATCTTGAACTTGGTGATTATATATCATAGCTTATCTGCGCGCTAAATTAAACAACGAATAACGAAAAATGAACAAATTAAACTGAACAACTTTATAAGGTTAGCATAACTAATTCTTTATTCATTTAATCCTAAAGTTTAACCAAAATGAATCCTAACGTACTATTTGTTTTGGGCATAACTCTTAGGACTAATTGAATTAGAGATTAAATTATTCAGTTTGGCATTTAGACCTTTATTTTGATTTTTTTGACATTTAGCCAAGTATATAAACTAAATGAGTTGACAAGGGAAATAAATTAAACTAAGTTGTTAAGATGTTAAAGAGTAACTAAACTAAGATAAGCTAAAGCCAAGTGAACATAGGTTAGATGATGTCGTAACAGATATTCATTGTCATAGTAAATAATTATCTCCTTTTAAGATCACAAGAGAGAGATCTATATATGAATGAAATGAAAAAAGAGAGCAAAAGCACACAAACCTGGAGCTCATATATCAATGCAGTTTAATGGAAGATTCACATAAGAATACCACCTCTAGAGATTTTTTCTCAAGTAGGAAGAGAAAAAATCTTTTGGATGCCCTAAACCTGGCAGCACATCAAAACTCAAAGCAACCTCTACTTCCCACCAATCTATAATGGAGACCACAATGTTGATCTCCTTGGAGCTCATTTCCAACTACCTCATCTCAAACAAAGAAAGATAATTAATTTCTCTTGATTGAATTCTGCAATGCTATGGAGAGAGATGCAGCTTTGACAATTGTTCTCATCTCCTCACATTAGAAGAAAATATGTAACCTGAGTGTATAAATTGATATTAACTCTGATGACCACCAAATTAAATTTTCAGACGGTTATTAAGAGAAGATTATAGCTTCAGACCTACTATGACTTCACATATTACATAAAAATAAGACTTGAAAATCACATTATTAAGTGGCATAATTAATGGAGAGATAAGAGTGTCAACAAACTCTCCCACCTAAATAAAGAAAAGTAAAATGAGCAATCTATTGGGATTTCTTAGGGTTTAAATTAATACGGAATAATACTTGAGATGTTAAACAAAACCATATAAAGCAAGAAAATAATGCATGCAATCACAGACACAGCAAAAATAAAGCTATTTACGTAGTTCGGTGCTAACACCTACGTTAACTGGGAGGAGAGCAAAATTTCAATATTAGAGAATGGAGTTACAATCAGTTTAGAGTTTACAAACCCGTACAAAACTCAAGGAATTTTCTTCTTGCCTTTAATGGAGCAACCACCACACACCCTAAAACTCTCAGCAGCCAAAACTTTCCAAACTGAGAATGCAAGCTTTCTAAACTCCTCCAACATATTTCCTTAAGTACCTAGCACAATTTTGGATCCTGAATGGTTCAAAATACCCCCAAATTGCTTAGGGCAAAACCTGAACCAGAGCAAAAATCCGTCAGGCGCTACGGCGCGTCGTAGCGCCTGGGTTTCTAGTTGCCTACCGCTGCGGCGCACAGTAGCATTTGCCTCTCAGGTTGCCTGCCTCTGAGCGCGCCGTAGCGCCCGCCTCTCGGGTTGCCTGCCTCCAAACATCTCCCTTGTTTTTTTTTATTAATAATCTCCACCTCATATCTTATGTGCTCCACATGAGAGCTAACTCCTTTGCTCTCAGTCAATGTAGCTGCACCAACTTGGTTGCTTACGTATCACAAGGGAATCAAGATGACCGTAGTTCCAACAAATGAGAAGCCTATAAATACTTCTCCAAATTCACCAAAGTTTTACAATGGGTGAATTTTTGAACTGTGAGCACCTTCGTCATCATATCCGCGGGATTATCTTTAGCGTTGATCTTTTCCAGTAAGATCTCACCTTCTTCAATTACATCTCGAACGAAATGGTGTCGGACATCAATATGATTTATGCGGGCGTGACAAACCGGATTAGTATCCAAAAATATAGCGTTCTGGCTATCACAATGAACTACTACCTCCTTTTGCTTTGCACCCAAATCTTTCAGCAAGCCTTTCATCCAAATAGCTTCCTTGAACGCTTCTTTAGTACTCCTCCTTTTGCATGAACTGATCAAATTTCCTATACCATTATCTTGATAATTGCTTTAGCCTATAAAGAGACTTGTCCAGTTTGCATACCGAGTCTTCTTTTCCTAGCTCACTGTATCTCGGGGGCTGCGTCATAAAGATCTCCTCTAGTTCTCCGTACAAGAATGTTGTTTTAACATCAAGCTGCTCAAGCAGCAAATCAAATTGTGCCACCAAAGCTAAGAACACGTGGATCGATGAGTTCTTAACAACTGGGGAGAACACTTCATCATAGTCAATTTCTTCTTTCTAAGCAAAGCCCTTGGCCACTAATCTTGCTTTGTAGTGCACATCAGTTTCTGAGAATCCTTCTTTGTTCGTATACACCCACTTGCACCTAATAGCCTTTCTTCCTGGAGAGAGTTTCTCCAACCTCCATGCTTTATTTTTGTGAAGAGACTCCATCTCTTCATCCATAACCTGTTCCATAAATTTTCTTCTGAGCCTGTCACCACTTCTTTCTAATGGGAGGGAACCTCATTCTCCAATACGAATAATGCATATGTGATGTAGTCTCTGAGCCAGGCTAGTTGTTGAGGTGCATTCATTCTATGTTTATATTTAGCAATTAACTAATGAACTGGAGTCTCACCATCAATGTCAGTTTGTTCTTCAACATCACCAATGTGGTCTTTATTTGTAGGAGTATCCTCGATTTGATGTGAAGTTCTTTGTGGAATAAATGGGGTAGCATCAAACCCCACTCTCTGCCTTATTGTAGGAGTCTCTGTATTATTTTCCACCTGATAAGAACTCCTCAATCTCAAGAGTCCTCTTGTCAATAGGATCATAAAGTTTGTAGCCCTTCACTCCCCGTCGAAATCCTAAGAAAATTGCTTTTCTAGCCTGCGGTTCAAGCTTATCCTTCCATACATAATAATAAGTCGGGCTGTCAAAGATCTTCAATTGATCATAATTTGTAGCAGGATGTCCGGACCACAACTCAATCAGAGTCTTCTTGTCTAGTAATGCAGATGGCAGACCGTTCACCAAGTAGCATGCATAGTCTAGGGCCTCCGCCCAATAGACTCTCTCCAACCCAGCATTGGACAACATACACCGCACATTTTCCACCAAGGTACGATTCATTCGCTCTGCTATCCCGTTCTGCTATGGTGTTTCTCTTACTGTGCAGTGACGTTCAATCCCTAGGTCTTGACATTCCTTTACAAAAAATCCCTGAATCTATTGTCTAATCGAATCATCTTGATTATTTTTCCCGTTTGATTATCCACCATCTTCTTCCAGTTTATGAAAATCTCCAGTACATTTGTTTTGCTCTTCAAAGTGTACACCCATACAAATTCGGAGTAATCATCTATTAAAGAAACAAAATACCTTCAACCACCGAATAATGCATTCTTCGTTGGTCTCCAAACATCTGTGTGTATATATTATAATATATCTTTGGTATTGTGAAGGCCAACACCAAAGGACTTACATTTTTCTTGCCAAAGATACAATGCTCACAAAATTTTAGTTTGCAAGAATTTATACCTTTAATGAGTCCATCCCTCTCCAATGCCCTCAGTGAAGGTTCCCTTGTATGTGCTAGCCTCATATGCCACAATATCATGGCATCTTCAGAGTCTTCAGCCACAGCTACTGAACCTGTCATTGTACTTCCCTATAGGTAGTAGAGGTTCTGTTGTTTGACTCCTCTCAGATAAGTCATAGCACCCTTGATGATCTTCAGGACCCTTGCCTCAATCATCACCTTAAAGCCCTTAGTTTCTAAGGATCCAATATACAGTAGATTCTTCTTCATCTCCGGTACATATCTGACTTCTTTTAGTTCTTGGACTGTTCTTGCATGTGTCCTAATCAGCACACTTCCAACTCATGCAATTCGACATGTGACATTGTTCCCCATTGTGACGGCACCGCTGTCCGTTTCTCTATACGAAAAAAACCAGTCCTTCTGGGAGCATGTGGTATGTCGCGCCGGTATCCATAATACAGTTGGAGACACATCTGAGTCTGAACCCTCCACCACATTTTGGATCATATTAGCCTTAGCCTCCGAAGATCCACTCGCCCGCTGCTTGTCTTTCAACTTTTGGGCAATCCTTTTTCCAATGTCTTGTTTCCAAACAGAATGTACACTGATTGCGCCCAATGCTTCGGCCTCTGGATTTCCCTCTTTTCTAGAAGTCTGCATTCTTCTTTGGCCATTGCTTCTTTCTTTTTGGTCTCCCTCTTTGGAGTGTAAGAGCCTCTGCCATATCTGATTTGGTGAACCCTTTATCCCTTCTTCTGAACTCATGATTCACTAGGGCTGTCATCACCTCCTCATACTTCAGAACCTCCTTCCCATGGATCAAAGTCATGGTGAAGTGCTCATACCCATCTAGCAATGAATTCAACAGTAACATGGCCTTATCTTCATCCTCCACTGTCTCATCCAGATTTAGCAAATCTGCCAACAATTTAGTAAACTCATTTAGGTGTTCATCTATGGAAATTCTCCTTCTCATCTGAAACCTGTAGCCTTTTCATGTGGAGTCGATTCTCCCTCTTCGTCAGATACTTGGCTTCTAAGAATTTTCACAGTTTTCACATCGACGTCTCCATCATAACTGCATATTTGATCTCTTGAGTCAAGCAAATCCGGATTAAGACGCATGCACTGCGGTTCATCTTGATCCAATCCCTCTCTGAAATTTCTTCCGATTTTTCCTCGCTGTCAAGAACGTCTTCCAGATTTAGGGCGCATAGCACGTCTATCACCTCGCACCGCCACATACCAAAGTTGTTATTCCCATCAAATTTGACAACATCTATTTTCACCGGATATGTCACAACTTTGTGGAAAGACCTCTCCACCACCGACGACGACGTTCCAACAAACTCTTCTCCTCTTTCTGCCATGTCTTTCTTTTTGCTTTAGAAAACTCATAAAAAATAACAAACAACTCAAGCAAAATCCTAGCCTTCAAAAACAAAAGCAACCTCGCTCTGATACCACTTGTTGAGATCTCCTGGGGTTTAAATCAATAGGGAACAATACTTGAGATGTTGAGCAAAACCATATAAATCAAGAAAATAATGCATGCAATCACAGGCATAACAAAAATAAAATGATTTACATGGTTCGGCGCTAACACCTATGTCCATGGGAGGAAAGAAAATTTTCATTATTAGATAATGGAGTTACAATTAGTTTAGGGTTTACAAACCCTTACAAAACTCAAGGAGTTTTCTTCTTGCCTTAAATGGAGCAACCACCACACACCATAAAACTCTCAGCAGCCAAAACTTTCCAAATTGAGAATGCAAGCTTTCTAAACTGCTTCAGCATGCTTCCTTAAGTTCTTAGCATAATTTTGAACCCTGAATGGTCCAAAATACCCCCACATTACTTGGGGCGAAACCTGAACCGGAGCAAAAATCCATCAGGCGCTACGACGCGTCGTAGCGCCTGGGTTTCGGGTTGCCTGCAGCTACGGCGCGCCGTAGCGCCTGCCTCTCGGATTGGCTGCAGCTGCGGCGCCCCGTGGCGCGCCCACCTTTCGGGTTGACTGCCGCTGCGGCGTGCCGTAGCGCCCCCCTCTCGGATTGTCTACTGCTGCGGCGCGCCGTAACGCCCGCCTCTCGGGTTACCTACCTCCAAACAGCTCCCTTTTTTATTTTTTTTTATTAACACAATCCTTGTGCAATTGTTCATATCCATGCCTTTCATAAGCATTTGATGTGCAAAATAACCTTTATTCTCTGCATTAATGATTTTTAAACAAGGCAAATAATTCAAATCATACCTGCCCACTGTAAATAGTTACATTGACTCCCATTGACAGTAACTCATCAACCTAAAAATTAAGGAAGTAAATCACAAAAAATTCTAGCCCAAAACATAATTAAAAGCAAGTGCCTAAAGTAAAGAGCAACTTTACCTCTTTAATTCTTGGCTTCATGAAATCACCAACCATGGAAGTGAAAACACTCTCAGATTGTTCTTCCCAACTATAAGTAACAGCAAGGTTATTAAAGCAAATATTAAAGCAATTACAAGGTTTAGGCCTATTCGGCATCACTTCTTTTGTTTGACTTTAAAGAGTAAGTAACAAAAAAAAAATGAGTATAAGAAGGATTCACCTAACATTCTTGGGAATTATCTTTAGCTTATGCCTGATGAGGCCATTCATGAGATCTTCAAGTTTAGTGCTAGTAGCAATAATGGAGCTTAGGTATCTTGAGTAATCTTTCATAGCCTTCTTCAAAAACAACAATGGTGAACCCATTGATGATACTGTGTTTGCCACGGCAAGTGGATCCATTGCTTGGTCAAGCAGGAAATTATAGAAATCAATGCCGTTGCTATCCTCACTTATCGCACGCTCAAGCTTGTTCCATGTCTCTGTTGCATCTGTATACTTCCCTTCAGCAATTTGCTTCTGAATAAGTTTTGCTAATCTGATCAGCATATAAGAAAATCACCATTAGAAAAGCCATGGTATAATGTGTTGCAACAAACAAATAGTGCAATCACAGGAAAAAAAAATACAATGAACATTAGTTTTTACAAGGGAACACGAAAAAAACCACGGAGGTCAAGAACCAAAGAAATTTATTATGGAGGGTAAATATTACAAGCTATCAAAGAAAAAAGAGTTAAGCAACAGCTACAGTGAATTATAGGTACAAAAAGAAAAAACTCATCCATTCTTCCCCTTGGGATACATATAGGTGAACATATTATAAAAGGAAAATTTTAAAGATAAAAATACCCTTCAAACAAAAAAATCAATAAAAGTCTCAATTTAAATCCAAGAATCAAATGGGAAAACAAGAATAGATCTAAATTTATAACAAATGTATGGTAAATGCCACATTTGGTTTGAATCTAACATAAATTACATGTACAAGTATCAGTGGGGTGCAGATTGACCTGAATGATCAGATTGTGAAGGTATGGTAGTGCCCCATGTAGGAGTTCAAGGGGAGTGCCTCCAAAACCTATATTTTTTGTATGAGAGTATTTATAAATTTTCTTTGTTTCAGCCATTCTAATTCTCTTCTCTATCACTGTGCACTTGATGGGGTAGTTCTCCTCTAGACGTTTGTTCGCTTGACGAGGTTAAGGGATATAATTTGCCTTCTATTATCAATCTCCTTTTTCTTCTCTAGTGCAGTCATTTCTCCTCATCTTTTGTAATTTTTCCCACAATGATTTTCTGCATGAGTGTTGCGATTTTTAGATTTTGGTGCTTTCTCTTTCATTTTGTGCGCACGGTTTACTCTAACAAAGATAATTCATGGCACATACATAACAAAAATATTCCAATGATGATGATATTATCACTTAAACTGATGAGAATAATGAATTGTGAAATACCCGCTAGCTTTCTCTTCTCCATTGATGTCAAGTCTTGAAACATCCTTAAGTAGAGGCCCCCAAGATAACTATAGCATAATATAATATTATATTTTATCAGATATCAAATTATATAACGCTAAAGAGTGCTACTTTTAATAGCATTGATAAATAGCATCTACATCTGCAGTGTTAGGATTTTCAATATTTGGGAATGGATTTATTACAAATTTAAGCATATAATACACAAGATTATTGAAACAATACTTAAGACACCAATTTAACATACTATCCCTCAGTAACGCCACCACTGATTATCTGTAAACTGTAAAGCACTTTAATAAAAATAGTACTGCTTTGACAACATTGAACAATATAACATCATAATCAAATTAAGATAGCAAAAGGGATAATGCATATAATAATAGGAAAGAATCTGCTTCTAAATCTAGCAACTAACCACAAAATCTTCTGGCGATATCCAAGTATCTCCCAATATTATTCCTATCCAAAACATTTTCAGATTTGTATAACGAATGAGACAATATATGAATAATATATAAATATTGTTAAAAAGGAAAACTTCTCCAGCAGCTGAAACATTTACCACCAAATGCTAGATTCAGTTGTCCAGCTTTAATAGCTTTAACAACTGACAAGGCAAGAGTAACAGCAAATTTCCCGCCATAGGATTCTGCTACAACATAAAGAGGGCTTTTCTGAAGCCTTTCGTTTCCATTATAGAGTTTCTTCAGAAGGTTTGTTAAATCGTTAGCTGATTCTTCATCTGTACTCACAAGAGAGTTATCATCCTCTACATAGCTATAGCCAGTCCCAACTGGATTATCCTACAGTTTTCATTCATTAAAAATTAACACACTAAGCACACAAAAAACTGCTTTAATCAGTCGCACTTACAACAAAAAGAAGATCAGCTATCTGTAGCCAAGTCGAATTCCGAGGGTTTAAATTAGTATCTAATGGTCCAATTTCTAGAAAGTTTCCAAGGCCAACTCCAGAGGCTCCCTTTTCATCATAATAAGTTCCAGTAATATTAGGCCCGAGCTCAAAAGGATATATCATGTTTGAAATTTTCAGGTTCAGAATAACTCACAGGCCCTCCCTGTAGCCACAGCACAGTCGGCCATGGAGTTGAGCCGTTCTCCACTCTCTGCGGGCTTCGGTACAGCCACCAGAACAAATGGGCTTCTGTAATGCAGGAAAAATATAGAAATTGAAAAACAAGTCATCAATTTTGTGATATATACTGTGATCATACTCGGCCGAACTTCGACGTAGCCCCATTCCTCTGAACCGTTTTCAGTGCCGTGAATATTTCGCACGGGTTTCAGAGATCTTCCATTAAATGGGGGAAAGCAGAGGAGAAGCGCGAGAAGGCAAAGAACCGATTTTTCCATGGAAATGAGAAAGCAGAGGGCTTTGGAAAAGGCTTTCTTTTTCTCTCTACGCAAGTGCTGAGGAACACTAAACTGTCCGCGCTTGCACGACCAACAAGTGTGCCTATTATGCTGTTTTAGCATTGGAAGGAAGATCCAAATTTATAATAAGAGAAATTTGAATTTACTGCAAGTAGAGTAAATTTATAAAACTTCAAGAGTTTATTAAAATGTCAAAGACATGAGCTGTGTGGTACGGTAAATGATCAAAATTTTTTATTCTAATTTTTTATTTCAATGAAAGAAAAACTTATAATCTATATAGAAAAAGTATCATATTAATCTAATTTTAATAAAGTCCCTAATTACTTGAACGAATAAAAAAATGAAAAATATTATTTAGCTCTCAAATATCTCTCAAAAAGTACAGATGATTAGGATTTAAGATTTAAAAATATATTTTTATAGGTCACACAGCAAAAGTGGATTTAATAAAAAAAATTTATTTTATTTAACTTCTTAAATTATAATCATCAATATATTTTGAGATATAATTGAGAGCTATGTAACAATACTCTAAAAAAATTTAGAGATTTCAAATTTTGGACTGATATATAAACAACATATAATTTACAGATAATTTCTTAAAATATAATTTCTCTTTTATTATTTGATTTTCCTTAAATATTTTCTTACTATTATTTAATTCATCCAATAATTTTGAAGAATTAGTTTCTATAATTAAAAAGAACAAAATTATTATTGTTATTATTATTATTATTATTATGTATTAATAAATAATAATAAATTATTTATTAATTAAATTTACAATTAGTGCTACATATCTTGCTAATCAATTATTATTAAGTGAGAAATTAATTGCATATTAAATAAATATTAATTAAATAGGAATCAATTAGTTATATGATTACAAATCAAATTAAATTATGTTATTACATATATAAAAGCAAAACTGTTTAATTATTTAATTAAATGAAATAATATTATTTATGTTAAAAAAAACTCATGTAATTATTAAGTTTAAAATAATGTGAAGACTTTGAAAATTTGTGAGTGAGTACAAATTTCTCTTAAGATTAGATTAAACTATTAATGGTACAAGTTATTAAAAGTTTTTATTTCTTAAAGATATTATTATATAATTATTTGAATACTTATTAGAATTATAAAAGATATGTTATTTAGACCCGTTGACGTGGCACCTAAAAAATCCATCTAATAAGATTTGAACATCATTTCAATATAAATTTTAAAAATAATATTTGTATTATTTTAATATAAATAAATAAACATTAATAAAATGATGTCCAAATCTCATTGGATGAATTTTCATGGATGTCACGTCAGTCAGCGGGTTTAAATAATATTTCTCTCATAAATTTTAACAATTTACCATTAAATCATTATTTATTATTATATTTTTATTAATAAACTATATTATTAATAATAGGAAATAAATAAAAGAACAATTCATAGCATATTTGATTTACTTTTGTTTTAGCTCAAAATAGGGCTAATTTGATTTAAACAATTCCAAAATTAAAATCAAAATGTGTAACAATTAATTCAATAAAATTATTATATGAAGACTATAATATATATTAAAATCATAATATCACATAGTACAATCATGATACTTTAAACAATGAGTATCATTCTGCAAATTTAAATGTAAAGTACATTCAATAAAATCATAATCAAGCTATAAGTAATGTCGCCCATTTAAGACTGATATATCTTAGGGTTTTCAGCACTTGAAAAATATTAAAGTAATCAATCCTATTAGGGTACATCAAAACATTAGTTTTATTATAATGGGTGTAAGATTTGCTTTAACTAGGAATAGGAAAGGAATTATCTTTGGGAGTCTTGAAGAAAAATGCATGCACGATCAATGGTATGTGGCTCATTGCTAGAGATTTTAATTGCATTATGTTTGTTAAGGAAAAACATTGTGGGTTTGATTCCTTCCCCTCATAAATTTGATTATTTTAACAGCTTCAAGGCATATGCTGAACTTATGGAGTTGAGCTCCATTGGATACTTCTATCAAAGTTAAACTTGACTGAGCTTTTTGTAATGAAGCATGCTTGCCAAATTGGGGTCCAATACTTTTCTTCATTTCTTAATAAGCAATTGGGGTTGGTAACTATAATTTTCCAATTTTTGCTCATATTAAGTATTCTCATCGCTCAAATATGTGCAAGTCAATCAACTTAGTGGAAATTAAAAATGTTTTATTTTTTATCAGGAGTAACACATACCTATGCCTGATGGCTTTACTTTTTATTCTTACAAGTAAAGTTGGGATATTATAAGTTCATATTTTCTGTGAAAACATCTCATATTTTTTTGATAAAGTTAAAATGCTTATGTAGCTTATCACACTCTTATTACTTTGATCCCTAAGTCCAAGAATGAAAATTCTGCTGAAGATCTTAAGCCTATCTCTCTTTTCAAATTTATAAACAAGACTATGCTATAAGATTACTGTTGGGAGATCTTAAGCCTATCTCTCTTTTCAACTTTATAAACAAGACTATGTTATAAGATTACTGTTGGGAGATCTTAAGCCTATCTCTCTTTTCAACTTTATAAACAAGACTATATTATAAGATTACTGTTGGGAGAATCTCCCCTTACCTGCAAAATTTACTTAATTAGGCACAAGTTGCTTTTGTTTATGGGTGACAGTCTTTCTCATCATATTATTCCTGCTAATGAAGTCATCAGAATGTTTAATATCAGTACTAATGATCTAGTTGGTGTCTTAGAAAAGCTTTTGATAGCATTAATCAGAAAGTCTAGGTTCATTAGCATGAAAGATACAAAAAGATAACAAGAATCAAGCAGCAAGAGCATGCTATCACTCATTTTCGAAGCGATAATTCCAAATACTCCAAATGACCATACAACCATCCAGCTTAGCATGACAAATAAAAATGTATATGATATTCTCATCACTTCAGAAAGATCCAGAACCATCTTTATATATTTTTGCAATACTAACATTGCAAAAGGAAACCTATCAAAAACATAACGGTAAACATACCGAGCGTCGAGCGAACGGCCGAGCGAGGAGAAGGCGTCGGGCGTCGGGGAAGCGTCGAGCGAGGCGAAGGCGTCGATTTGAGCGAGGAGAACGACTGAATGGGGAACCCTAGGAGTGAACAATGGCAGACGATTTGAGCGAGGAGAAGACGTTGATTTGAGGAGCCGAATGGGGAGTCCTAGAGCGAACAACAACGAACGATTTGAGCGAATATACGCCACTTCAATGCACGTGTATGCCACATATGCGGGTGAGGAATGAGTTACACATACGCGGGCCTCTTAAGTATTTCTCTCTGGACGTTGCTACAATACCCCCCAAATGTCCCAATCTTTTCTGGATGATGTGGCATCCGACGTGGCACCGTACGCTACGTCAGGCCACGTCATCGTAATATTAATGCGGGCTGCTTTCCTTTTCTTTCGCTCTTGCGTTCTGCCGATCGCTCAGGTCTTTCGTGTGACCTAAATCCCTAAATCCCCAGCGCCGCATTCTCTCATGTGACCTTAAATCCCTCGCAGCCGATCTCCCACGCTGTTGCTCGACTGCGAATCGGGATCTCTCGCGTCATTGCTCGCCTGCGAATCTGGATCTCCCGCGCTGTTGCTCGTCTTAACCTATTCTACCAATCGGTGTTGCTCATCTGCGCCGCATTTGTTTCGACGACATCATTTTCAAGATAAAGAACTCCACTCTTTTTTTCGACGTCTCTCCTCTGTTGTCCTGGTGATTCTTGTAAGTATTGTTGCTTTTTTTGGGTTTAGGGTTCGATGGTTTGATCTGTTGTTGCTTCAAGATCATGCATTTGGCAACATTATGGCTCTAAGTTTGATGTTGGGATCTGAGAACTCTTCTGTTTATTATGTTTATTTCTGTGCTTTATCTCCTTCTTATGGCCGACATAGTTCAACAGCATCTCCATGCCTTCATTCTTCACTAGGGTTTAGGGTTTCCTTCTATTTCGGTACTGTGGAATGGTTTAACTTGCTAGATATTAGGGTTTTGGGGCTGCAGCATTTATCTAGTATCATAGAGATGGAGTGGCTATTTTTATAGGGCTGCAGCATTCGTATGCATTTTCTTTACATTATGCTATATTTAAATTTCAGTAAATGCTATTAGAGTGTTGTTATGAGTTATGCAACTAGCTATTATTATGAGTTCTTCTAATATTATATGCTGCAGATTACATAATTTTTAGATGGATTGGCTATTCTTATGGGGCTGTACCATTCATATACATTTTCTTTACATCATGATATGTTTAACTTTAATTAAATGCTATTAAAGTGCTGTTATGAGTTCTGCAAATGGCTATTTTTATGGGTTCTTATACTATTAGATGCTACACTTAACACAATCTTAGATGAAGTGGCTATTCTTATGGGGCTACAGCATTCGTATGCATTTTGTTGACATTATACTATATTTAACTTGAAGTAAATGCTAATAGAGTGATGTTATGAATTCTGCAATTGGCTAATATTAGATGCTGCAATTTACACAATCTTTAGATGGACTGGCTATTCTTATGGGGCTGCAGCATTCGTATGCATTTTCTTTACATTATACTTTGTTTAAATTTAATTAAATGCTACTAGAGTGCTGTTATGAGTTATGCAAATTACTATTTATATGGGTTCTTATATTATTAGATGCTGCACTTTACACAATTTTAGATGAACTGGCTATTTTTATGGGGCTGCAGCATTCGTATGCATTTTCTTTACATTATGTTATGTTTAACTTTTATTAAATACTATTAGAGTGCTGTTATGAATTATGCAAATAGCTATTCTTATGGTCACGCGAGAGAATGCGGATAGGGATTTAGAGATTTAGGTTACGCGAAAGAACTGAGTGATCTACAGAATGCGAGAGAATGCGAACGCGAAAGAAAAAGAAAGCAGCGAGTATTAATATTACGATGCTGCATTTTACACAATCTTAGATGGACTGGCTATTCTTATGGGGCTGCAGCATTCGTATGTATTTTCTTTACATTTTGCTATGCTTAACTTTAAGTAAATCTCATTGGAGTGCTATTTTGATTATTGATTAGACACTTTTTTTTAATTTGTAGTGAAGGGGGTTATTTGGTTGCTGTTTCATTTGATGCTGGAACAAAATATGTTGTTAAATTGATGTTGTTGTTTCATTAACTTATAATTACTGTTTCATTAAATTTTATATATTGCCAAAATGAAATTTGAGTAAATTCACTGTTCCAAATGGATATTTAAATAAATGAGATTCAATCTTTGTTCCAAATGAGTAAATTCTTTGTCTATGAGCTCCATGCTAAAATTTAATAAATATTCAAATAAATGAGGTTCAATCTTTTATTAAATGAGGTTCAATTTTGCCTTTCATTATAAACTCTTTTTGAGAGAACTGTTTCTTGTGGGGAGGTTGGAAGGTGGTTCTGATTTTGCCTTTATTTTTCCTGTATGCCATTACAGGTACTAATGAGTGTGACTGATATTTTCAATTTTTTTCTATTCTATATAGTAGGTACTAATGATTAAGCTAGCTTTTTATAGCATTTGTATTATTGTTTATACACTACTGTTGTTAAGATGGCTTTTTTAGCAGGTGCTAATGCTTTTTTAGCATTACATGCTTAATATTACATGCATGAATGATTGATGTATGAGTTGATTTGCTAAATGAATGGATTATATATGTGAGAAACATGGCTATGTAACTTATGCTATAGATTGCATCTCTTACAAATTGTAACTTGTGATACAAATTGTATAGAGCCAATCGAAAAACTATTTTTTATTGGTAGCAATTGCAATGGATCTTAAGTCTTCAAAGTGTTTCTTGCTGAAATTTGAAACTGTAAATTGTCAATTTGGGGCTGTTGTTTCATTAAGTTTTTAACTATATTTGAGGAGGAATATGTTCGCATGTTTTATTTTTAGACAATGAGGGATTGTGATGCTATTTTAGACCCCATTCGACGGTTTGGTGACTTCATTTGGACAGATTTTACACTTGAACAGATTATACACTGATTATAAAGATTAATGCCCCGTCGGGTCTTTGGTCTTCTGCAGGCCTCATTTGGAGGAGCTGAATCCTAGTCTTCTAATTTTTTTCTATATAATATCTGTAGCTTTTTATCATTTGGAGGATTTTTGTTATTTTTCTTGCAGTTAATTTTATATGTTGCCAAACTCAAATATGAGTAAATTCTCTGCTCTGAATGGATAGAACAGAAACTGTACATGTTCTTTACTCTAATCTGCTTCAGCTCTATAATGCATATGCATTCAAACTAATTCGTCTCTAATTTTTTTTAGACTGCTGCTCATCATTTAAATAACATTATTACAGAGGCAGCAAGTAATTGCATATACAGGTTTTGGCAGCGTATTTTTTGTTAGTAAAACACAGCATATAAAGAAATAAAACTAGAATTATTCAACTGAACCCATCAATAGTTAAAAAATACTCTTACTGAGGCAGAAAAGCATTAAACAAACATAAGGAAAAATAGTTTGATGCTGGATTCTTAGATTGCTGCTCATACTTGGAATTCTTTTTTGCATCAGCTCAATTAAATCTGATTTAAGCTAGTTTTTTCATTTACTCTATGATATATCACTTATTGTTTGGAAGCTTCACGCTCTTTTTTCTGTTTTCTTTGATGATTCTTGGTTATATAATGGAGAACATGAGCTAAACTCAGCCATATTAAAGAGGCAAATGGTTACATTCTTTCTTGCATTTTCCTTTTAGGACATTACTATAATACACCCCCCCCCAAATAATTCTTGTAAGTATTGTTGTTTTTCTTGGGTTTAGGGTTCGATGGTTTGATTTGTTGTTGCCTCAAGATCATGCATCTGGCAGCATCATGGCTCTATGTTTGATGTTGGGATCTGAGAACTCTATAGTATCAAAAATAGTTTGTAGCAACTCATGCATGTTTAATATTACATGCCTGAAATAGATGGAATCGAAAAACTATTTTTATTAGTAGCAGTTGCAATGGATCTTAAGTCTTCAAAGTGTTTCTTGCGGAAACTTGAGACTGTAAATTGTCAATTTGGGGCCGCTGTTTCATTAAGTTTGGATTCTTTTCTGCATCAGCTCAATTAAATCTGATTTAAGCTAGTTTTTTCATTTGCTCTATGATATATCACTTTCACTAGTTCACTATGTTCAGAGGCTACTGTTCTTATTTTTTGGAAGCTTCACGCTCTTTTTTCTGTTTTCTTTGACGATTCTTAATTATATAATAGAGAACATGAGCTAAACTCAGTCATATTAGAGAGGCAAATGGTTATATTTTGCTTATGAGTCTAAACAAATTAAAGACAAATTGCTAGTGAAACAGGTAAGTGGTTCTAGTGCACACTTTGGATTATCATTTTTGCATAGCTTCGTTATATGATGGTTTCATTGCTCCTTGAGACCTTTGCTTCCGTGAAGAGCGACATATACAGCTTTGGAGTTGTGCTACTTGAGTTGCTTTCCGGAAGGCGAGCTGTGGAGGATGACAGGGGTTCATCTGAAGACACAAGGCTTTAGGGCCGTTCATCTTTGACAATTGCTTTATAATTTGAAGTTGTATGATTTTTGTAAAAATGATATTTCTATGACTTTGGAGAAATTGTAAAATGTTTTTAAGTTTGCATATATAACATTCTACAGAATATATACAACTTTTTATCATTTGGAGGATTTTTGTTATTTTTCTATATGTTACCAAACTCAAATGTGAGTAACTTCTCTGCTCCAAATGGATAGAACAGAAACCGTATGTGTAGTAGAGAATATTTTAGTTGTTAATTTATAATATTAAAAAAAATTATGATTATAAATTTATAAAAAAAAATGAATTATATGAAAAAAATACAGCGATGTATTTGTTGTTTCAATTATGTTTCCTATTTCGGTTTCCGAATGAAATTCAAAGATGCGAGGATTTATCGCTTAAAGTTGGATTCAATTTGAATTCGGTCGAGTCGGCTTAGACGTAGTCTCAAAAGTTTTTAGTTAAGTCTGATTCGGACTCAACTTGATATCGATCAAGTTTGAGTCGAGATTGATTCAAAAAAGGAGCCGAGTAAGCTGCTTTGTAGGTAATATAAGCTGTTTTTGTTTTATAAATTTTTAGTGACTCATTTTAAGTTCGACTCAAATCATGACTAACTCGAACTCGTTTTAAATTCGATTCGAATTAAGAATTTCATTGATATAAATTGCAAATAAAATACCAAATCAAATGCATTATATCTCACACTTATGACGGCTTATTTAGATATAGTTTTTAACCAAGTAAATATCATTTTAAAGTTCGCCAAAATATAGATAAAAAACTGCTTCAAATTTTCTTGGATACAAATAGTGAAAATCTCTTTTAAATTTCATTTCATTTTAACATACAGAATAATACATTGTTTGAACTCATACATTGTAGTTATGAAACAATAAATAAGATTTGATACAACTAAAAAAAAAACAAAATTGAACTCTTTCGAAAGTGTAGATAGCTGTTATTTGTTGGTTTGCAGTCATCAAATTCATTGGGTCGAGCTCCCTCAAGTCTAGGATCCATCATTTGGCCGTGCGAAGGAAGAAAACAGCTAAAGCACAGTCAAACCTGCAAAGAAGAGAGCTCAAATTTTAATAGCATTTAAACCCAGCGATATTAAACATAGACAAGTAATTACCTGCAGTGGAAGCATAGTGAGCCTTCATGCAACACGTGAATCTCATATATATGTTTGTTACATTGACTTGCAGCATTGGAGAGTTGATTGTGCTAAGCATTAATGAGATATGACGATTGAGACTACATAAAGCCTCCCATGAATTAAAAGCATGAACACACAGTAATAGCATATTACCATTCGGACCACATCATTATCAGCATTATGTATAAAAATTGAAATGCCGAATTAGTTTATGTATAAGAATTACTAGAATTCAGCTCCTCCAACCGAGGGCCACACAAGACCAAAGATTCGACGGGGCATCAATCTTTATAATCAGTGTAGAATCTGTTCAAGTGTAGAATCTGTTCAAAGGAAATCGTCAAACCGTCGAATGGGGTCTAAAACAGCATCACAATCCATCCTTGTCTCAAATAAAAACATGCGGCCAATAAAAGTACTCAAAAATAAAATAAATGTTACAAAATTCATATGTTTTCATATACTAAAAATGTTCGAATGCTTAACACCAATAGGAAAAAAAGCAAATTTCAAGTGTAAAATCTGTATAGCATTTGAGTATAAATCAATTTGAGAATTTACTCATATTTGAGTATGGCAACATATAAAACTAACTGCAAGAAAAAAAATAAGAATCCTCCAAATGACAAAAAGTTGTATATATTATATATAAAAAATTAGAAGACTAGGATTCAGCTCCTCCAAATGAGGCCCGTAGAAGACCAAAGATTCGACAGGGCATCAATCCTTATAATCAGTGTAGAATCTGTTCAAGAGGTATGGCCAAAGGCTTGGCTGTGCAGATTACAGTAAAAAACACGTACATTTTATGTTCTATCTATTTGGAGCAGGGAATTTACTCACATTTGAGTTTGACAACATATAAAACTAACTGCAAGAAAAATAACAAGAATCCTCCAAATGATAAAAATATGTATATATTATATAGAAAAAAATTAGAAGACTAGGATTCAGCTCTTCCAAATGAGGCCCGCCTAAAACCAAAGACCTGACGGGGCATCAATCCTTATAATCAGTGTAGAATCTGTTCATGTGTAGAATCTGTCCAAAGGAAGTCACCAAACCATCGAATGGGGTCTAAATAGCATCACAATCCATCATTGTCTCAAATAAAAGCTTGCGGTTAATAAAACTATTCAAAAATATAATAAATGTTACAAAATTCCTATGTTTTCATATACTAAAAATGTTCGAATGCATAACGCCAATAGGAAAAAAAACAGATTTAGTTGGATAAGTACATTGACAGAAGAAGCACCATAAGACCAAAAGAACCGTAAACAATAGCATATGGAGAAAACCCAGCTTTGCAAAATGAGTTACCATTTCGGATATCATAATCTTATATAAGGAGCTAAACACGATCCACATTCAATTTATAAGGAGCTAAGCTCGGATGAAACCTGAGTAGTCACAATCCTTCTTAAAACAGCCATCCACATTCAATTTATAAAAACCCACATTTGGCTTTAGCATATGCACAAATTTACTTGTGATATTTCTAAAACCTTGCAGAACTTTACAGAACTATTTGTTGCACATATCTCCATTAATTAGCGGATATTAATAAACAAGTAGTAATAGCATTAGTAATGTAATTAACATTTTCAAATAATGTGGTTAGAATTAAAATGACAATTTCTATTCTTACAATTATTGTGCTTATCCAAACTATGTCAAGTAATAAGAATAAGAACAAGCATCCTTATATATCCCGCAGTCACAAAGTTGCAAAAAGCTTCCAAGCCGAAGCAATGGCTTTAAAATTTAAATTGTAAATGAAATGGAGACTAACAAATTTGGCAAATACTGTCAAACCTCAAAATGTGTTCGGGCCATTCATTTCCAAATAAAAACATTAGACATACAAATTGAATGAATAGAAAGAATTTCATTAGTAACATTCATACTCTCATTAGGCACCAATCTAAGTTTGCATATATATCATTAATCATTTTGCCTATAAATAGCATTATTACATTGACAACAAGTAATTGCATATATATCATTGATTATTTTGCCTAGAAATAGTATTATTACATTGGCAACAAGTAATTGCATATATAGATTTTTGTAACACATTTTTTGTTAATAAAACACATTATATAAAGAAATAAAACTGGAATTGTCCAACTAATTGAATCCATCAATACTTAAAAAATGTTCTTCTTGAGGTAGCAAAGCATTAAACAAACATAAGAAAAAAATAGTTTGATGCTGGATTTATAGATTACTGCTCATACTTGGAATTCTTTTTTGCATCAGCTCAATTAAATTTGATTTAAGCTAGTTTTTTCATTTGCTCTATGATATATCACTTTCACTAGTTCACTATGTTCAGAGGCTGTTGTTCCTATTTTTTGGAAGCTTCACGCTCTTTTTTCTATTTTCTTTGACGATTCTTGGTTATATAATGGAGAACATAAGCTAAACTCAGCCATATTAGAATGGCAAATGAATATATTCTTTTTTGCATTTTCCTTTTAGGACATTGCTACAATACCCCCCCAAATGATTCTTGTAAGTATTGTTATTTTTTTCTTGGGTTTAGGGTTCGATGGTTTGATCTGTTGTTGCTTCAAGATCATGCATCTGGCAGCATTATGGCTCTGTTTGATGTTGGGATTTGAGAACTCTATAGTATCAAAAATAGTTTGTAGCAACTCATACATGCCTGAAATAGATGAAATCAAAAAATTATTTTTATTAGTAGCATTTGCAATGGATCTTTAGTCTTCAAAGTGTTTCATGCTGAAACTTGAATTTGTAAATTATCAATTTGGGGCTGCTGTTTCATTAACTTCAAACTACTGTTTGATTAAGTTTTCAACTATGTTTGGGGAGGAATAAGTAGGCATATTTTGTATTTGAGACAATGATGGATTGCGATGCTATTTTAGACCCCATTCGACGGTTTGGTGACTTCCTTTGGCCATACCTCTTGAACAGATTGTACACTTGCACAAATTCTACACTGATTATAATGATTGATGTCCTGTCGGGTCTTTGGTCTTCTGCGAGCCTCATTTGGAGGAGATGAATCCTAGTTTACTAATTTTTTCATATAATATATACAGCTTTTTATCATTTGGAGGATTCTTGTTATTTATCTTGCAGTTAGTTTTATATGTTGCCAAACTCAAATGTGAATAAATTCCCTGCTCCAATTGAATATAACATAAACGGTATGTGTTTTTTACTGTAATCTGCTTCAGCTCTATAATACATATGCATTTAAACTAATACGTCTCTAATTTTATTTAGAATGAAAGTGCTCATTATTTAAATAGCATTATTACATTGACAGCAAGTAATTACATATACAGATTTTGGCAACATGTTTTTTGTTAGTAAAAGACATTATATAAAGTAATAAAACTGGAATTGTCCAACTAACTGAACCTATCAATAGTTAAGAAATCTTCTTATTGCGGCAACAAAGCATTAAACAAATATAAGAAAAAATAGTATGATGCTGGAAGGTGATTCAGTTTCTTCTACTGCATGAAACTTAACAATAAATAGTGACATGTAGGCACACGATAAAAATGCTTGTTTAAGTTAAACGATGATTGTGACTGATATTTTCAGTTTTTTTCTATTTTACATAGCAAGTACTGATGATTAAGCTAGCTTTTTACAGTATTTGCATTATTGTTCATACAGTGCTATTGTTAAGATGGCCTTTTTAGCATTACATGCTTAATATTACATGCCTGAATGATTGATGTATGACTTGATTTGCTAAATGAATGGATTATATATGGGAAAATGGCTTACTCTTGCTCTGACCAACTAACTGAACCCATCAATAGTTAAAAATATTCTTATTGAAGTAGCAAAGCATTAAACAAACATAAGAAAAAAGGATAAGACTCACCAGTAATTCTCTTTCTAAGATCAAATATTATCATTTTTTAGGTAATGCAATAGTTAAAAAGTATTTTTATTGAGGCAGCAAAGCATTAAACAAACATAAGAAAAAAAGGATAAGACTCACCAGTAATTCTCTTTCTAAGATCAAATGTTATCATTTTTCAAGTAACGCACATCCCCTTAAAAAGCTAACATTAATCATAGCTTCATTCAATATTAAAAAAAGACATTCCAAGATAACAAAATCCTTGATGCTTGGCATAAATCTAACGATATTATGTTAATAAATTTGACATAAGTTCGAATGCTGGGAGATATATAAGGATTTAAGGATTTAGTTCACGCGAAAGAACCGAGCGATCGGCAGAACGCGAGAGAATGTGAACATGAAAGAAAAGCAGCGAGTATTAATATTACGATGCCGCACTTTACACAATCTTAGATGAACTGGCTATTCTTATGGGGCTGCAGCATTCATATGCATTTTCTTTACATTATGTTATGTTTAACTTTAAGTAAATGCTATCAGAGTGCTGTTATGAGTTCTGCAATTGGCTATTGTTATGGGTTCTTATCGAACCCTAAACGATGTCGGAAAAAAGAGCAACACAATCTTCAGATCAAACCATCAAACCCTAAACCCAAAAAAAACAACAATACTTACAAGAATCACCAGAACAACAGAGGAGAGACGTCGGAAAAAAGACTGGAGTTCCTTATCGTGAAAACGATGTCGCTGAAACGAATGCGGCGCAGACGAGCAACGCCGATTGGTAGATTATGTTAAGACGAGCAACGGTGTAGGAGATCCCGATTTGTAGGCAAGCAACGGTGCGGGAGATCCCGATTTGTAGGCGAGCAACGGTGCGGGAGATCCCGATTTGCAGTCGAGCAACGGCGCGGGAGATCGGCTGCGAGGGATTTTAGGTCACGCGAGCGAATGCGGCGAGGGATTTAGGTCACGCGAAAGAACTGAGCGATCGGCTGAACGCGAGAGAATGCGAACGCCGAAAGGAAAGCAGCCGATATTAATATTACAATGACGTGACCTGACGTGGCATACGGTGCCACCCGTCATCCAGAAAAGATTGGGGCATTTGGAGGGCACTCTAGCATTTTCTTTTCTCTTTTCCTAAATTTAATCAGGCTTAAACTTATCCGGCTTCTTTTAAAGAACTCCCTTTAAATTCTTACAAACCCGACAGTGCAGTTTAGACGGTTAAGCTATGCCTTCCAACACGTGTATTTCCACGTGTCCGCTCAAAGTGACCGCAGCTGCCCCTTCAAATCACCGAAGACACAAAGAGCAAGCACAGATCATGGCTGCAAGTCGCCCAAAGCGGTTCTCCCTGAGAAAGAGGACCGTGAAAAAGTCAGTGGAGGAATCCGTCGAGATCGAGTACAAACAAGTCGGCGCTGAAGAAACTAGGGAGGAAGAAACCAGAGAGGAAGAAACCAGAGAGGAAGAAACCAAAGAGGAAGAAACGAAAAAGAAGAAGAAGAAGAAGAAGAAGAAGAAGAGAAAGAGGTATGCAATGATCACAAGCGGAGGCTACAAGAGAGTGCTGAATAAGGCGCATCCAGGGATGAGGGTTTCGGCGCAGGCAATGACGGTGCTGGAAGGCATGATGCGCGATATGTTCGAGAGGATAGCGGAGGAGGCCGCGAGGCTGAGCAAGTACTGCAGGAAGGCCACCCTCTCTTCCAGGGAGATACAGAGTGCTGTAATGCTCCTACTCCCGAGCGACCTTGCCAGGAACGCCGTTGCTGCAGGGGTCAGGGCGGTTTCTGCATGTATGAAGAAATGACCAGCCCTGGCATCTGTCGACATATGCAATGTGTAATGTGGAAGTGGCTTGGTGTTTCGTTTTGGACAGACTGCTGTGCTGAAAATGTGTGCGTGTTTGGTGAAGCAATGCATATATGCTGTCTTTTTTTTTTTTATTTTGTAAGTTGATGGTAATGAATTTGGTTTGGTGCCAACTTTATATTAAATTATGGTTACATTGGGGTTTTCATTTTTTTTATTATTATTATATGAAATTAAGAAGTTTTACTCATTTCGTTATCTTCTTTTTCTTCTGATTCATGGAGTCATTCTTGTCGTGGCTGTCGGATCTATGGTGGCAAAACTCTATATTATTTTTCTTAACCGGCTTCATTGATGGGCGGGCGGTCACTGGATATATGGTGTACTACTGAAGCTGAGATTTCGCAGAATGGCCTACTTTCTCTGCGAATATGGCAAGTAGCTCTGATAAGATAGGCTTGACGGTTTACGAGGACTATAAAAGAAGAAGGTTCAATAATCAAGACTTTATTTTGCAGGCTTATCGATAGGATTGCCAAGTTAAGCTGCTCAGCATGCAGCAATGTCACTTGGAAATACATAACTCACCAAAGTGCTGACTTGCTATATCTTTCTCAACGTGGCTTCTCAGCTAATCAATTATAATCATCTTATTGTTATGAAACTTTTACCAAAAACATAAAATGTATGATTATTGCTAATCGATTACTAATCGACCAACAAAAAATTAGATTTTTCATCAAGCTAAGAACATGTCGGAAAACCTTTAATTGCCATACGATCTCACTTGGTAGCCTTATGCCCACATCTTCTCACACCATGATGGTACCAGATTTTCCATCTTTAAGACTCATTCTTCCCATCTCTCTCGTAATGCATGATTTAAAAATACCTATGGTTGGTGTCACATTGCATGATGCTTCAGAATTGACCACCTAATACACCATTTCATCTAAGGATAGGATCGTGCATTTTTTAGATAAGCTACTAATGTTTAAGAAACCATTTCTCTTAATTTGTACCTCCAATTCTCTTGGTATCCACGTAATTCTACTTGAAATGCATCTTCTTCTCACAATTTCAACATTCAACATTCGACACTACCTAGTGATGTGCAAAGCTTTTCATGATATAACACATCTTTAATATGCATGCTACATAGTTCAAAGTTGATGCATTGAACTTCTCAATTATATATTTTGATTCATCCATCATCACTCTCTCTTGAACAAAAAAGTTGCTTTATGAGGCTAGTTATGAAAATTTTGTCACAAGTAGGTCAAAAGCTTCATCACACTTGGTACAAATGCAAGCAAGGTTGAATTGTCAAAGATAAATAAGCATGAACAATCACATCAAATACTGAAGATGTTATATTTTACATTAAAACCCCTAAGCAAGTAAAAAATAGTATAGGCATACCATGAGGATTTTACTAAGGTACAAAAAAATATTACAAATAAAGACACTCTTTCCATACACCACACCATTTGTGAATACTTTAGAATCATATTAAAGCATGTTTATGCAAGGAAATAATCAAACATAATAAATAAACATTTTAATCATCCATTCAATTTAATTATCATATAGTCAAAATAAATATAATTAAAATAAATAAAAGAAATAAATATTTTTCATTTTCATCTCATATCAAAAGCTTCTTCTACTAAAACTTAAGAGATGCACTCAAATGGAAACTCCTAAGAAAATATTCAGTAAGAACATCAATAAGATTGACTACATAATAGTCTAATATTACTTTATATCATTTGCTAGTTTATGTTTTAAATTTGCAAGCAACAAGGTTTTGGGCACACTTCCCCAATTATCATATTATTTATATCAGTAAGATTATCCAATATATCTATTTTTATAATACTATAACATGCATAGAGCATTCATGGTCATAAGAAAAATAATAGAAAATATCAATTATTTCATACCCATTCACAAATGGTACAAGCAATAAAATAAAAAATAGTTTTAGATGCTAAATGAAAAAACAAAATTAATTCAGTGTGATTTTGGGAGACATTTTGTAATGCTCTGGTGCTAAGTTAGTAAATTATAACCCATCACTAGGTGTTACCATAGTACTTAATATTAAATTAGTAGGAATCTAACTCACTATTAAGTACTACGTGACTAAGAATCTTCTTGAGACAAGAAAATACAGTAAATTAAAAGAGTGAAGTATATAAGTATATCTATACCCATCATTCCAACCAAGCATGATAAAGAGAATGAAAATACATCCAACACAAAAAAATAAAGTAAACACATCCAGAGTTTAAGTTATTATAAATAGTTTATAAAATATTATAAAATTTACTTTTCCTCACAAATAAAATAAAAAATGCAAGTCTTCAAGTACTACTGCAGGCCAGAATTAGCTCCAACTTTAAGCTCCAAAAGGTGCTTCTGATATATTTATTTGGTATTTAAGACGGTAGGGCATATCCAATAAAAAAGAAACAAGTGATTAAACTTAAAAGTCTAAATATATTTTAGGATTACACTAAGCTTTTTTCATTTTAAGAGAATATTACATTAGCCATTTACAAATATTTGAGTAAGTGGAGCACTAAGCATCAAAAGAAATAGATACAAAAGTATGTAAAAATAGTAAAGAAAGTAAATGAGGTAAGATACTTACAAGTAGTTTGCTTTAGCCAGCACAAAATATGTAACGAGGAAAAACAACATATAATGGCTAAAACTACTATTGTGCATATGAAACATGAAAGAATACAAGAATATGTTCATTTAAAATTATGCTAAGTAACAATAAAAATGAGCAGTATAAGCATAAATATAAGTAAATAAACAACATACACTGTAAGTAAAGTAAATACTATAATGTAAAAATAATAAGAAGTATTGTACAAAAAAGTAAAGTGAAATTCAATCTTAAAGAGAGTAAACATAGTCATAAGATTATGAAAAGTCATTCACAATCAATAAAATTATGAGAAAATATAATGTTAAGGTATTAATCTTATTTATGGTTTTGTTTTGTGGGCAAAATTATAGAATTAATGAGAAATTAAGCACGTATGTTTAACCAAGTAAAGCTGGGTCTCCCATAACACACACTCCCCCATTAGGATATGTGTGTTCTCCAAATCACTCTATAGCCTTCCTTGGCATAATAGTCCACAATATAAGATCCCTATATTCAATGTCTTATAGTTTTATTCATGCACAATGTCTTAATAAATGTCAAGATTGTAATCTCAAAGCTTTGCAGCATTCAAGGAATTTAAATTAAGTATAAACTATGTGATATTCATTGCTATCTAACTAAGTTATTGGGGCTCCCAATTGACTTAAATATTATCAATCCCTATGTCAATTGAAGTATAATACTATATGTAATTGTGATTTTTGGAAAATAGTAGCTTAATTATAGGTTATTTGAGCGATAAAATAATTTATAAGTAAGTTGGACTCAAATCCTATAATACTACTAAACTTTATATTTTCTCAAGCTACTAGATTTAGACTATTGTTAGGGTCTTCCAGTAAAAGGGTTAAGTTGAAGGTTTACTAGTCCGAAGACCAATATGACATTTAAGGATTTGGAAAATTCTAACTTATTGATTATACTAAATTGGTTAACTACATTTTAGTAGTTATAATATGTAAAGTTCTAAGTGAGGGTTTTTAACCACTAGCTTCTAGGTCCTAATCATGGCACTAGGAATCTTAGGGTTAGCTATGAGGTTAGGCTAATATGATGATCTAATATTACTAAGTTAAATACTAAGATGGTTAGGGTTAATCCTACACTTAAGGAATATAAGAAGCTAAGCTAAGCTCAATCTAATCTTTTAAGAGTTCTACTAATGGATCTTATAGTCAAAATCCTAGGATTTAGAGCTGCTACAATAATTATGTACTAAATCAAGTTTTATGAACTCACACTAACTTCTCATTTCTATGTTGAGCCTCTTTTCTATGTTTACTAAAACTAAACTACCAAATGTTATACCTAAGTAATTCTTATTAATGGCATGTCCTAAGGTGTTACCAAGGATCAACTTAAGTTTAGGTATGCCTTCCTAGGGTTTAGGAGGCTAAAATGTGGAATTTCTAAATATGTGAATTTAATATTAATTAAGTTAAGTGTCTAAAACTAAAGTTTCTCATTTAATAAGGAGTACACTAATAGTAAGTAGGGTCAATTTGGAGTTCAAATAATGAATTTAAGTCTTATTTACACTTAATTATAATTAGGAGGTGATTAAGAATTCTAGCTATCAAAATAGAGATTATATTGCATGTTATTGTTCTACTCATTTTTCTGATCATTTCTGTATATTATTTTAATTATTTGGATGAGTATTTAAAAAATTATTTAAATAATTAAAATTGAATTTAATTAAACATAAGTTTAGTTTTTTTATTTTAATTTCCAAATGACCGCTTTCAATTTCTAGACGACGCATTAGCCTTTCTAATAGCACAGACAGTACAGTGTTGTTGTTTGGTTGAATCACAGCACAGCTCTTCATCTCCCCGTCATCCCCGAGAGGAGAGGAGCTAGGTTTGACCTAGCTCCTCACTTCGGCAACTCCCGGTGGCGTGTGACCCATCGAAATGAAGCTGGTGATGAGACCTAGCCGGTTAACCTAAAAGCCCTAAGTGGCTTGGCTTAATTGGCTTAAACTTAATTTAAAACTCTGGCAGTCTTGGGGTTTGCTATGGAAGGACAATTCTCTCTCCACAGTGAGTCAATTGGCTAGTCGATGGTCCTATTGAGTTCCATGGGTCAAGGCCAACCTTAGGATACACTCAGTGGAGGATGGGACTGTAATAACCCATGTTGTTACCCTAGTCAGTTATAACTAAATTAATCCTTAATTATAATCTTAGTATACTAATTAAGTCATTAGGAGTTCACCACCATAACCTAATCCAAATCAAGAGTCAAATGGATCAAATCCTGATTTTTGGGAATTCTAAAAACCCTGGAAATTGACCAATTATTTTGACCTCAAATCGAAAATCAGACTTCGTCATTGTATTCATTACCTCCAAATTAGCTTGAGACAATGTTTTAGTGGCAATCGTAAGTCGTCAAAAATTCGTCGAGAAAATTAATAATAGTAAATACCCCAAAATTTGGGAAAATAAAATACTCGTCAAAACAAAAATCTGACCTTGCCGTTGCGTTCCTCACCTCTCACTTAGCTAAGGGCGGTTTATTGGAAATTTTCTGAAGCTAATTAAATATATAAATTTAATTAAGAAATTCTATAATTAATACTTTAATAATTAATTATTTTAAATTTTCCATCGAACAGCGTCATCACCTTATTTCCGAGCACTGCTACTATTTGCAGACACCGTCCAGTCACTCCGTCTGATCGGATCGAGCAATCAGAGTCGTTCGATCGGATCGAGCAATCAGAGTCGCTCGATCGGATCGATCGAACAGTGCATGCTATTCATTCTCCTTCAAGGTTTCCGCCTCACGCACAAGCGCCACGAGGCGTCCCACGGCGGCCGAGACCAATCCGCGCCCCCTCCCAACATCGGCGAGTCTGTCAGGTATCTATTAAGATCCCAGCCATGGGTATGTGATGTTGTTTTTGTGCAATCGAGCTAGTCGAGGAAGTTGCAAACCCTAAGACCTCTCCTAACCGTTAAATAAAGTACCTCCGAACCCTCTCATCTCTTGTTTATTTGCTAATCCATTATGCTGAATGATCAATCCATATACTTTATTGTAAAGCATCTGGTTCGATCGAGCTGATCTACGCCCGATTTGACTCGAATTACAAATGAATCCTACGGTGAAGGGTCCATCATTTGCTCGTCCGTCGTAGTCGCCTAGGGTTAGACCGTTAGGGGCGTACTATAACAACCCAATGTTGTTACCCAGCTTAATTTTAGCATAATTGTATCATAATTATCATTCCATTAAGTTCATCTAGTCATTAGAACCAAACCCTGAAAGTTTGGAGCGATTCAGAGCCCAATCGATTATTTTGGAACATTTTAATATTTAATTAATTAAAAATTGAGGTATTTATTTTGACCTCAAAATTAAAATCTGACTTCGCCGTTGCGATTATCACCCCCAAATTAACTAGGGGTGATGTTTTGGACACGTTTGGAAGTCGTCGAATTTTCACGAATATTTTAATATAATTAAATGCACCGAAAAATGGAATAATTAAATAATTGTCGGAATCGAATTCCGACTTCGCCGTTGAATTTCTTACCCCCAAATTAGCTAAGGGTGAATTTTTGGGAATTTTCGGCGTGTGTTTCAAAAATCTGAATTTTTGAAAAAACTAAGGAAAATAAATAAGTAATCATTGAGGCTCTAATTTGCAATTTCTCTTATCCTTCTAATTTTCTATTGCTGATAGCCCCCATGCAAATTCACCTGGCTATCCCTCCCCTTCTCCCCTTAGCCATGCTTTCCCTAGGCTTATGATGGCTCTCTACTCCTCCCTCTCCCTAGGCTCTTCATTACTTCTCCTCCTTTAAGAAGGAGCTCAAGCTCCTTCTTCATGTCCATTTGGCAAAGCTGTAGCTCTCCCTTCCCCTCCATTGCTAGGTCTTAGGTTGAAGAAGAAGAAGGAGAAGCTCCTCCTCCAAGCCTTCGAAGTCTCCTTCCTCCTCTCGCAAGACTAAAGGTACCTGTTTGCTCCTCTCATTTATCTTCTTCATATTGATACTATGCGTGTTTGTAGCTATAGAAACTCATAATGGAGTAAGCAAGCCATTGTAAGGTATCTCATTTCTTTGAAAAATGCATACTCTGCTTTCATCAATTTTGTATACCCTATTTTTTATCCACATTTTTTGTATAGTTAAGATGCTTCATTTGTGCCGATTTTAGTGTCGATAGAAATGTATTGGAAAGACCTTTCCATCGATATATGACACCGCTCATGAAATGTTTTGGATTAAAAGTATTTGAACTCGAAAGTAGGACCTTACAGGTTTCGCACCTGGCGAAATTACCGTCTGGCGCTGCAGCGTCCAAATTACAAACTGGGCCGTTGCAGCGGCATTTCGAGAAAATCTTAGGAAGTCAATTAAATGACTAATTGAACAGTAAAAAAAATCGCAAATGGACCGCTGCAGCGCGCTGGAGCGGGCTGTAGCGAAATTTCAGGAAAACCTTAAGAAATATGAAAATTAAATTAATTGAACAGTATTTTTGCAAGTTTGACCGCTCAGCGCGCCATAGCGCGCCACAACGGGCCGCAGCACTAAAAGCGCCATAGTGCGCCATCGTGCTAAAAGCGCCGCAGCGCGCTGTAGCGCCAAAAGTGCCATAGCACGCTACAACGCCAGAAGTGCTGCAGCGCGCCCAAGCGCGCTGTAGCACCCGAAATTGCAAAACTACCCAGATTTTTCTAAAACTGCCCAGAATTGACTGAAATGGCCAAAACTTTACTTTTTTTCATTTTAAGGTCCCTAGGGCCCTAGTGGGACTGAATTATATCAAATTTTTAGTTAAAATTGAGCATAGCATAAAATTCTATGTTGAAATTAAGTTTAAAACTTTATCATCTTTATCAAGCGCTCAAAACCTATCATGAATTTTAAATGTATTATAGCAATTGCTAGATAATAGAATCTTTAGAAGCTTGTATGGAATATGTATAATCTTAACAACTAAATGGCATGAAACTTAAGTCCTTTAGATTTATAATCAAGTGCTAACTCCTTTGGTTGATTTGGAATTAGTTAGCCTTAATTACTTTCCATGTTATGTCGAATTTGCATTTCTATGCTTTCATAATTTTAGGATGTATGTTAGAGAACCTTAACATTTATTTGGACACTTAAATATGCTTAGTTGACTTTAAACTATAATCGAACCTAAGAATCTTGATAATTTGATTAAGTTGACGATACTTAATCTAAATTTGAAATTGCCATCAATAATATGCTAATAACAAATTGATTTGTCATTGACTTTTAAATTAACCTTTTGTTTTAATGGTAAAAAGGCTAAGGGTTAAATCCTAACTTGTCTTGATTAAGACCTAAACCTTAATCATCTAAATCAAGTAACTTAATTGAAAGATAATTCAATCAACATTATTCCAATAATATATATGATTTGATATTGATCTTAAATCATTAAATTAGAAATGCTAAGGTTAATATTAAATCTGTATGATTGAATCATCTGAATCTAAACTTTATATCTTTGATTTTCTCTTATATAAGACTATTAGCATAAAATAGATAATAAAATTGTAATAATTTATGAAATAATCTAACTCTAATAAGATCTTTGATTTTATCCTATAATTGTAGAATAGAAAATGATCAGATAAATTTTAATCATCTGATTTGACCACTTGAATGTTAGCTTAAGAAGTAGAAAAGTAAGATCTCAAGGGTCTTGATATAGGATTGTTATTGAAATGTTTAAAGACCTTAATTATTGATACCTTGAGATAGGAAGAGCTTTTGTAACTTATTGAGATAGAAACTTAGATGATCCTTCATAACCTTAGAAGTTAAACTTGATACATTGTGGTAGGAATCGCCTAAAGCAATTAGAATGGAACTTCTCCCTTGCGATAGAATTCAATATTGAGTGATCTTTTGATCACATCCTTGGAGCCTTATGTAGGACACACCTATTTAGAATAAGGATTAATAGCTTTGATAAATCCTTGTTGATTAAATAGAACCTTCTGAACCCAGATTATTAGTTAGGTATAGTAGGGTATACCCATAGTACTAAATTATTTCATTAATATTCAGGATTGGTTGATTCACTCCAATGTATACTTATGACCAAGTGCTATCCTAAGGGATTAGACGAATACAGTCCGTTATAGTAAATCTTCCAAGACTAAGAGTGTTACATTTAGTGAACAAGATCCTTAGTTTGAGATATAAACTGTGACCGGGTTCTGCCTCCTATCGTAGTGCGCTTCGATAAGTGCAGTTTAAGCAAACTAAGTATCTTAAGTCACTTTACGTAGACCACTATGTATGCTTGTAACTAGGTTATTTAACGGCTTAGCTTGAGATGTAAACTGTGATCGGGTTCTATCTCTTATCGTAGTGCGCTTCGATAAGTGCAGTTTAAACAAACTAAGGGTTAAATCCACATTTCTTGCAAACATGCTAAATGTGCGTATACAATCATCCCAGTTAATGATTTTTAAGTAAACTTTCAACTTTTACCAATTATCGAAGTTAGAATCGTAGGAGTTAGAATCCTTTTAGCAGGATTCTGCACAATAGAGATATTGAATTCATTATCAGATTTCAAAGCATTTTTCTGGATTTATCTCATAAGTATGAGCATGAGCATAAGCATGACGTGTGAGTATTAGTGATAATTTATAGGTTATGGAAAGTTGCATACATTGACTGGGGAATTTCTGGATGCATCAGCATCATCAGTAAGCAGTATTCCCAACTGGATGTATGTATACATTGGACCGTACTACTCATAGCAGTTCAGTGATATATTGGTTGCATATCAGTAGCATACAATGTTGAGGCATATTCGAATGCATAATTTCAGTGACATACAACATAATTTTACATATGATTACTCAGTTTTAGATTAACTACTATTTTGGTTTATTTTTAATATTTAGCTTACAGTTCAGTTTTACTTTACCTTACTTCAGTTTTGTACAGTTTTATACTTTTAGTTGCCTTTACAATTTTTCTGCAGACTTACTTATTATGTAAAAGTTAGATGAATAACTAGAACTGTTAGATTAGTCTCGATATGTTAGACAATACTTTTGGAATCTGACAATTTGCTAAATCTTGAGCATTGTATTGAGCTAGGTCAGGAGGATGCCCAGGAGATTCAGGAGGAGCCTGTGGAGCACTAGTGGACTCTTCTTCAGTTTATTTTTTTTTCTGCTTAGTATTTTCAATTCAGTACTTAATTTTATGTTTGTTTCAGTAAAATATTTGTAATAATTCTGGATGTATATATATTTTTTTCTAAAACAAATATTTTCATACAGCTTCTGTGATGAATATTTCGGGATGTTTGCTTTAAGCTTCCACATTTTGTTATATACTACTTATACTTAGTATTGTGATGTGATCAGTATACTGGAAATGCTGATATCTTATACATATATTGGATTCCTATTGTATTATAAATCCAATGTATGTACTTGCCTAATACTTAGGATAAGGATAATACTCTTATCTTAAGTATTAGCTCTCAACCCTCCTTGAGGTTAAGTCAGCAGCCCTTTAGATGAGTTCGATTTTCAGCTATTCGGGGAGACGGATTATTCCTCCCCGAGTGGCGTACCGTTCCATCGCCGAACTTAATTATGACTATTTCATTTGTGCACGGCGACGAGGCGAGGCGGGGCGCTACACGTACAGGCCACCTCGGAGGATGGTCCGCATGTGGTTCAGTCGGCCTCATCACCCTCTACCTAGTGGCATGCGGGCCTAGGCCCGACGATGGCTAGAGGGCCGTTTAATTTTGAGCCATAGGAGGTTTCACCGCTGGCTCATCCGGAGAAGGCGATGGGCCTTGGGTCAAGTCGGGCCGGACCCGACCCTCGCACGATCTGCATCGCTAGGACTCGTGTAACGACTCCAATAATTAGATATAAGATTAATCCAAATATTGGGATGTTACATTAGCACCTAATACTCAATTTGAAAAAAACTAATCAAATATAGATGCTAAGTGGCCAAGTCACTTTGTGAGCAAATGTTAAGTTAAAATAGTTATGCAAATGTATGCAATAGAAATATACATGTTAAGGAGATACATGAAATATTACAAGTATATATAATACAAGCAATTAGTATAATCCACTCATTCATCCCAAATAGTTATCAAATAAGTAATCACAATACAAATATGTAAGAGTAGATAAAAATAACTCAAATAGTTTAAAGTTTAATTATTACAAATCCATTTAAAGAAAAAGAAAAGAGAGAATACAACCATTCTCTTCATTGAACTAAAAGTACAAGAAAATTTAAATAGTAAGTGAAAGTCTTTCATTTTAGGAGCTCTTCAAGCACTAGGACCTGTATTACTTGAATCAAAGAGTTCTTGATCTATCATATTTTAGTATTTAAATATGATTAGGCAAAATTAATAAAAGAAGAAGTGTAGTTAGACTAAACAGTCTAAATATATTTTAAGATTGAGTATATTTTTACTTAATAGGATATTACAAGCATTAATTTACAATTTAAACTAAGCAGTTGAGCTATAAAATCTGTCAAGTAAAGGTAAAAGGAAGTAAATATAATTATAAAGAAGATAGTATGAAATAAGCTGAGTAAAAATACTCACTTGTATAAAAGTCATAGCCAGCATCAAAAAATCATAAGGGAAAAGCATTCTAAAATGTTAGAAACTACTATGTGCATTTAAAATAAAATGAAATGAAAGTAATACATGTTCAATGAAATTTATGCTAAGTAAGCAATAAAATACAGTAAAGCATTAAATGAAATTAAGCAACATATACTATATTTTAATTGAACTATAAGTAAGCAATACACAATACTAGAAATAGAGAGTGTAAAGTACAGAAAATAAAGAAGTATCTTAACTATTGGTCTAAGATAAACATAGCCTAAGACTATGAAAAATAAGCATAATTAAATAGTTATGAAGAGATCTTACAATCAATAAGATTATAGAAGAACTCTTATATAATTAATTAAAGTTATATTTAGAAGTTATCTCATTCTGCGGGAGTATTCAACAACATGAGACGTGGAGTTAAGCACGTCTGCCTAACTAGATACAGTGGGGGTCAAACATTCATATTTATCCTCTCTAAAATGTGAAGTCCTATTATAAGCACTATCTTTCTTGTTCAAATTGCTATAAGGCATTCCTCATAAACTTTTATGAAACATTTATTTATGCATAATGATCTTGTATAATGGTTCAAGGAAAATGCTCAAAGCTAAGCAAGCATTTAATAAATTTTCAATAATTGTAAACTATATGATATCCTTTTTGTTATCTAATTTTAATGATCTATTTAATGATTGGAGCTAATTGAGCTCCTAATTGACTTATAGATATTGATATTTAAGTCAATTGTAATTAATAGTATAAAGAAGATAAGTTTAGATAATAGTATTTTTATGTAAATAAAGTTCATCCTATACTAGTCTTAAACTAATCAAATTAAATAAATTAATGATTAAAGTTTAAAGAAACTAGTAAGGAAGAGTAATGTTTATAGTTTGCTAAGCTAATGAAAATATAAATTAAAGGAAATTATATTAGCTTCATCTAGTTAGCTTACATATTAGAAAGTATCAAATCAACTTAATCATGAAGTTATCTAAGATTAATTGATGTTGTGCATTTGTAAGTAAGAGAAGAAGTAAATTGTATCATACAAGTAATAATTCAATTGTAGTTATAGGAATTTAGAAATCTATAGCTTATTTAAAGCATGAAAGGGAATTATTATTCTCTAATTTAAATTAATTGAGAACTAATTTGGAATGTTAAAGACTATAGAAATATGTGCTAATCATTTGTATGATTAAATTGAAAATTTGACATTATATTGTTTTCCTGCACATTTTTGTGATCGAAATGAACTATTGGATCATCGAATTTGGATGAGAATTGGCTAAGTATATAACTTGCAAAATTAGGTTAATTAATTAATTAATTAAAATAGTGATTAGTGAAATTAATCAAGTTAAAAATATAGTGTCGTATTATTGATCATCGCATTTTTCTGATTATTTGAGATATAACATCATCATATTTGGACGCATTTTTGAAAATTATGAGGTGCTGAATGATTTGCATTATTTAAATTATTTATTTTATTAATGCATATTTCAATGTTGCCAGAACCTGCTGCACACACTCAAAGGAGCCATCACATACCAAGCCTTGGGCCTACATGTGGGCCACAATTACGGGCCGCTCAAGTTGGGTTGACCCGGATCTAAACCCGACATAGTGAGACGGAATCCCGGAGCTAGGGCATAGAAATTAGCCTGGCTCCGGTGGTCGCCGGAGGCTGGCTCGCCCACCATTCAAAAGGCCTCAAAGAGACCTTTCAAACTGTACCCGAGCTTCACCGGAGGCCACCTCAGTCGCTAGCATGGTTGAACCACCCTAGGTCTAAAATGTCAGGTGCAAGCGGTCCTTCTGCTGATTATTGTGGATGATGGGTCGAATCGAGCTTGATCGAGCTTGATCTAGCTCGATCGAACCCGATCGATCAATGATAATGCTAGAGAAATAATGTAATGAAACGAGTATGGAAGTATTACATGATTGAAATAGGGAAATATAGAGTACCTCAATCGATGGCTCCGATTTGAACTTAAGGTTAGGTCGAAGGTTCTTTTGATCTATGGTGCCCCAGCTCCTTCCTAGCTCTTCGCCAAAGCCATCCAGTGTCGATAGGGAGGAAATGGGCCACTCATGGCCTTAACTGGCATGGGAGGGAGGACGGAGGTACATCCCCCGTCTCTGCCCGCACACAATCGTGCGCAATATAGATGTACAACACGAGGCGTACGACCGTTCGATCGATTGATAGAATGATTGTCGGGTTGGGTTGAACCGCAGCCGCCCGGTCTAGATCACACGCACGATTGAGCGGTGAAGAATGGATCGCGCATTAGGGTTTAGAGAAATAATTAATAATATTAATAATATTATTTCAACAATTAATACTATTTTATTTAATTAAAATTAGATAACTAAACGAGTTTCGAACAATCCCAAGACTTCGCCCTTAGCTAAATCAATGGTGAGGAACTCAAAAATAAAGTCAGATTTTCGATCAGAGATCAATTAAATTATCTTAATTTTTCGAGCACTTAAATATATTAATATATTCGAGAAAAATTCAACGACTTTCAAAATTTTCCAAAATATAAAGTCTAACTAACTTGGGGTAAGGAGTTTAATGGAAAACTCCGATTTTGTTTTAGAGGTAAAAATAAATTAGGTAATTTCCAAGATTATTCAAATTGCCTCGAAATACGTATCAAAAATGAACGACCTCCAAATAGCAACAAATTTTAGATGCATGCTTCTAATGATATTAGGAGTCTATTGGCAATAGTTTTAACCTAATTTGAATGTCTAAAACCATGCAACAATAATCAAGTTGTTATAGAGCTATTGTGCAAGGGAGCTCTTGCATGTTGGAGAAAATACTATAGATAGTGGTTGTTACTTCTCCCTTTCATCCTAAAGTAAGAGCAAATATTCCTTGTCAATGTGAAGATCTTTGTAACTCTGTACTTTTTAAGATTCATAGTGAAAATTTCTGTGTGATGCGGCTCTATATTTTTTCCCATTCTTAAGTTTTCCACATAAAATTTATGTTGTTTGGATATGTTTATGATTGTGATGCATGCATGTGGTGTGATTCTATATTATTATATTTTGTGATTTCATATATTTCTTGGTAATCGTCAACATATCATCGGTCCTTGAGTGCGCTCAATTGTTTCTGCTATGGTGCTCAATGTGTTCTTCACTAAAACATCCATCACTTCACACCTCCACATTCAGAAATTATTCTTCCCATAAAACTTGACCGCATCTATTTTTGTCGGATATGTCACAACTTGGTGAAAAGTTCGTTCCACCATCGAGGATGTTGAATTCCCTTCTTCTCCTCTACCTTCCATGGTTCCTTCCATGCCACTTGATGCTCCAAGAATAACTAATTAATATTGAATCATAGAACTCTAAATATCTCTATGATACCCCTTGTTAGGATCTGCTCTATGAATCAAATCAAAGTATTCTCAAACATTCACCACAGCACAAACATATATGAACAAAAAAACACAACATAAACACAAGATTTACGTGGTCTGGTGAAAAACACACAAGTCCACGGGGTGGAGAGGAGAAAATTCACTATTTCGTGGAGGGCTTACAATTTTTAGGACTACAATCCTTCCACAAGAGACATACAATGAGATTCAAATCTTATTCTTCTTCCATACACTTCCAATCCCTAACCCAATTTCAAATTTTGGATGGGAGCTAAGAAAAAAGGCAAGATTAGTTAACTATAACATATTGTTTTTGATTTTATAGGCCTCCAAAACGGATCCTAAAAGCAGCGGGCGCCTAGGCACGCCTAAGAGCCCAGGTTCTTGCTTGTTGAGCGCCTGGGAGCGCCTGAGTGCCCAGATTTCTATCAATGAGGCGTTTGGACGGGCCAGAGTGCTCGAGCCATCTAGGCGCGTTTAAGTGCTTGCCTTACTAAAAAACTCCTTAATTCAACTAAAAAATAGATGCTATAACAGCATGAAAACAATAAAACAAGTATCTTAGCTTTATAAAAGTTAGAACTAAATGGAAATGATGATTTTAGGAAAGCAATAGGCAAAGAAATTATCACTATTGATGCAAAAATTGGAAGAACTATATTTAGGGGTATCACTGGTGTCAAGCTTTTGATTAAAACCTTTTCAACACGGATCAAATGAAATTATAATAAGGTTGATAAATCTATTGAAATTAGAAAATAAAAGCTCAACATAATGAGCACTTTAAAACCCAATAGAAATATACACATGATATTATTATGAAAATAAAGGTTAAAAGGTCATTATCGTGCCATAAATGACTTGGAAAACATCTACTTCCAAGGGATATGATGATTCTTCCTATCTTTTATTTGCTTTATTTATATATATTGATGTAGGGACGTGTAATGTATAAATATGAAAACGGCTAGGTGCTTCGTTTTGGAAAGAATATTGTGCTGAAATTTTGTTTTGTCAAAATATGCATGCTTGATGAAGCAATGCATATGTGTTGTCTTTATTTTTTTTGGTATTGGATGGTTGTGAATTTAATTTTATATTAAATTATTTTTAAGAAAAATTGAGTCTTAATAAAGTAAATATATGACTAATAAAATTTAAATTATGTGTTGTCAAGAATTTAAGAGTTCAATTACAGAATCAGAAGACTTAAAGTAAAATTAAGAGCTACGATCATCTTAAATTAATGGATCTTGAAACTCCTCTGCACTATAAAGGTATCATGGGATCATTAATTTTGGGGATGAGCTTCCACATGCATGTGTAGTAAAGCAATTGGAGATTTTGGCTAATAATTGATCACTTAGAAATTATTGTAATCTTGTATTTGGAAATGAATGGTATCATGAGACCACATGTAAAGTCAATCTTGAGAACTCTAGCACAAGTATCCTCTTTTACATTGGGAAAGGCTTGGTGGTCCCACAACAAATGCGCCCCTTGCATCGAGTTCGACTTGAATTTGATCTGAGTCACACTCGAAATATCTAAAATAAAATTTCATCTAAAGGACGCCAAATTTGTGTTTTAGTTTCTTAAGAAACCTTTATAAGAAAATCAAACTCATTTGAATTTATAGGGTATCAAACTGAAGATCTCACTGAGAATAAGAATTTTACCACCTCTATGTATTTCAAGTGATTTGAATCCAATTCGAGTAGAGCCCAACTTGACTCGACTCGAATTGAGTTTGAGTGAAATCATTTAATTCGAACTTGACTCAACTCAAAATTCAAGCGAGTTTTGAGTTTTAGGTAAAATTTCCAGCACTACTGACCAAGATTTTAATTATCAATTCTTTAATAAGAGTTATTTGAGTTTACTTTATCAAGTAATGGAAGCATCCAAAGGTTCTTTTTATATGTTAAAGAATTAATCAAATTTTCTTGTCTTTTACTAGAAATAAAACTTAAGCAAATTATTATATTTTGCATTCATCATATAAGTTATTGAAATAAAAAATATAAGTGTCTCATGAGTTTAATATCAATACCCATACCATCTATCAGCTCACTTAACTAATATCTCCCTTTTTTATGTTGAAAAATCTAACAATGTGAAGTTTGATACACAAAATAATATTTCCCATCTTAAATTATCATTCAATCAACAACAAGCTAAATGCAAATGCATTGATAATAATTGAGAATAATTCATTCAATTTTTTTCTTGATTAATTATAAAATTTAGTCTCTAATGAAATAATGACATAATATATGCATAGTGTGTGAATATACAAATATTTCACACTTATCATATCACATTTGATCAAAATATGATCAAGCTTAATTTTGTAACCCTTCAATTACAAATTAACCAAACTACTTGATTATTACAACTACTTGTTTATAGATAAAGTTATATAATTTAGCTTATGCAACGAAAAAGATATTAGTAAATGTTCAAAAAATTGGCATGTACTCATTATGTTTTCTTAATCAATTTTACAAGATGTAAAATTAGTCTTAAAATTAAATTTTAATTCTTTTGGGGTTGAATCCTTGAATACTAGAGACCTAAATGGGTTGATCATAGTAGATACTAAAATATGCACCCATGGTTATCAAGTAAGAAACCTTAGGATTGAGCTACAAGACTGTACAAACACTTACTATACGTAAAATATATAGTTAAGTAGTTTTGCGTTATAAAAGTAGTTTAACTGTTCTTCTATATAAGTGGGAATTCAACATTATTTTATCCTCTCTAAATCTAAACAAGAAGATATGCTCATAAAAGCTTTAACTAATTAAAATCTTCTCATAAAAAACTTATCAAAATGCTCTTTATGTATTTTGTTAGATATATGTAAGTGTTATTTACTTATTACTTTACTTAAAGCCCAAGTAGAAAGTATGTTTTAACAAATATGAATTTCAAACACGTGTTCAAGATGAGCATTCATCAATTGAATCACTATTATAATATCATCTATATAATTTAAATAATTATTATATCACCCTTATAATAATGATATTGGTTGTCTTATCTTTTATAAAACTATTACCAATTGAAATGTGCTTAATCTCTAATATCAAGCTCTAAGAACTTTGTACAAATAATATAACACCTTTTTGGGATTGTAACTATAATTGGAGAAATTGTATGTTTAAAATTAAAGGATCAATCTATATAATCACATTCATGTTTTACTATTTTAATGAATAGTTATTTACAATTCAATTGAAATAATTTTATATTTTATAAGATGAATATACTAATAATGACAATATATCCTCAAGTTCAATAACAGAACAAACCATAGGACCTTACCTTGAATAAGAGAAAACTAAAACATGAAAGATAAGAGAATACAACCATTAATTATTTCTTAAGCAAGATTCTAAATGAAAAGCATAAGAAAAAATTATTTTAATGGAAAATGGATATAAAAAGTTCATAGATATATCAAGAAGATCCTCCTAAAGTTGACTTAAAATTGATCTTGTCCTTGAGCCATCAATCAAGCTTTAAATTCTCATCTCCATATGCTCTATGTTTTCTCAAGTGGTTTGACTAAATGATGTGCTAGGAATGTTAATGAAAGTTTCTACATGATAACATTATTTGCCATTATGATAATCAAGCTTTTTCTTAGAACTTTGCATATGCTATTAATGACAATGTTCTCATTAACTGGAATAAAGACAATGTATGGTTGAATGTCCTTGCCGTAAATGGACGTTTTCTTCATGGTCTAATTTCAATGAATGGTAAAATGCCTTTTTATTATTTTAGTTTTTGTTTATAACTCCTATAATTAGAGGAGAGTGCTATGAAAAAGTCAAGAAATTTCGAATCAACATATTGATGGCCCTTGGATCATTGCGGGTGATTACAATCGTCTTCATTTCGCTCGTGAGAAATGTGGAAAATATATGACTAATAAAAAAAATGTTGATTTCAATAATTTCAATATTTTATTCTTAAGAAAAAAACTTATTCAACATAAGTGTTCATGAAACACAGAGTTCTATAACATTTATTTAGTTAATATGTCAAATGTTAAAAGAAAGTAAATGCAACTCCATCTCACTTCTTATGCTCAATCTCTTTTAGATTTAAAATATGCTTACCATTTCTTTTAATTCTCAAAACCTAAGAATAAAATAATGTTAACCAAACAGACATGAGTACATAGAGTATTCAACAAACTTCTTAACATCATATACAAGGGATAAAGCCAATAACAATTTTATTTTAGGAAAAATTTGCATCAAATAAAATATGTGAGCCAAACTTGCATCAAATGAAAGAAATAATTCAAAATTTGTATTTTTTTGACTTGATATAACGTGTTACAGTTCTCAACTGAGATAAAGAAATAATCAAAATAAAATATAAATCTCATCATAAATAAGTGAGAACAATATCTCTATTTTAGGCTTGAAACCCCAGTTATCACTAGGAAACCTAGATATTGGCATACCCATGTAGATAGGAATCTTAGAACTACCCATCAACAGCGATTATGTATTTGGAAGATGGTGAACCTTTCCTCTGGATCTTTTGTCAGTTTCAAAAATGCTAGATCACTCCTTATTTCACTATGGATTGTTAGCAAACGCTACATGTACATGTGCATTTTTATTCTCCCTTCAAAGACTGTTTACCATAGATTTTTATTACTAGTTTCATGAAAAATTTTGCAATTTAATAAACAGTAATGCATATATATGCCATACATTAGATTTGCAAATGGAAATAGGCTCAAACATAAGGATTAGAAGTAAAACCTTCAAATAATTCTATGTATATGATTGTTCTCAATGCACAATACTTATCATTTTTCTAATTTGTGTGAAATGAAGTTTATACATCAATTACATGCTTAATATATATATATATATATATATATATATATATATATATATATTATTCATTCCTATGAAAATACAAATGTTTAGTAATTTTATTGATTCTTTGGATAGAGTTTATAGAAGCTTCTCAATTAATTCTTTAATTCACATTAAACTCACTATAAATGAAAAAGAGCCTCTAAACACATCTTCTTGGATATAATCAACGAATTAATAATGCTTAAAGTAAAATTCATGAGTTTTTCTAAAATATTGAGTGTGCATATTAAGGTCTTAAAATCATTATTAGATCCTGATGTTTAAAAAGAAGTTATTCCAAATACATATGCGAGTGTACATGCTAAACTTCATACGTTGGTTATATAAATGGAATGAAAGTTATACTAGTGCGAACATGCAAGAAAAATCTAGAAATCTGCTGAAAATTTTGAAGTAAGCTTTTGGGATTTCTTAGAAACTTTAAGAACATAGATGGAGGCCTTAATGATATTACTAACTTTTGTGATCTACAGTGAAGCTATTCTTAATATATACATGAATATGCATGCCAAATTTCAACAACTAAGTATGCAATGAAAGTTGTGCTAAGGCAAACATTAGATAAAATTTCCAAAAATTTGGAATTTTGGTTAAAATTGAAATTGTTGTTGAACTTTGAATGCAAATATAAAATTTGCTTGGCTCAGGACACCCCATTGCCTTAAAGCTCATAATGTACTATGAAAGTTACAGATAAATTGTTCCCTATATACGGAAGAACTTATATGTCAAGCTGCAGCAACTAATTATAAGAAATATAAAAGTTGTGTTGATGCAATTAGTGAGAAAATTCTATGAAAATTGCTCAAAATTTAGCCAAGCAAGCATATAAAAATGTATTGGAACTTTGAATGCAAATTTGAAGACTTTAGAAATTTCATGGGTGTGCGAGGTGTTTTACTATTTTGTTTCCAATATATAGGAGATTGCATATAAGAAGTTTTCAAGTGTTAAAACTGATTATAAAAAGAAATAAACTTTGTTTAAATTAGAGGAAAACTATATTATGAAAAATGCCATTTGGATGCATATCATGTTCAAAACTTTAACTAAGCTTAATAATTTGCTTCAAAATAGTCTTATAAAGATAAATATAACACTTGCAAGAGTCACACACATAGGTTTGAATACATGCATGCAAATATACATCATCATCATGAGCATGAGTATAAGATTTCCAAAAGTTCATGTTTACCTATAGGCTAGGTATGGTTTGCATGTCTCACATTGAATAATATTGACTTAGATTTGCTAAAAAGGAAGGCTTAAACCAAGTCTAAGTCATCACACATGACTTAGATTTGAATTCGAGCTACATGCAAAGAAATTAGGAAGTAGTATCTTGGTTCTCAACACCTTGATGACAGCTTATGGGAGCTTGAAGCCTTTTTTTTCTTGATTGATTTGACACTCCAATGATGTTCTTTAGTTCTTGGGAAGGATTTGGATGAACGGCTTCAAGTTTGGAGAATATAAGTAGAAAAAAGGAGAAGAGGGTTTTGAAAGTTAGATGAGGCTCTTACTTAAATTGCAAGAAAGATATGAAAGTATCCAGCATTATTTGGATGAACCGAAGTCCTTAAATGAGAGGAATCCATATGTACCAAAATAAAGCTATTTGGTCAAGTGTTTTGAGTCTAATTTTTTGTCCAAATGGGCATGCCTCAAGTTTGCCGAGTCTGAACCAATCTGGTTCAGCTGAACCAGTTCACGCACTTTAAATTTATAGAAGCCTTTATGTATTATTTGCACTTAAAATTATATTACAAGGATTAAGCCATTATATTTGAATGCGATCATTTAAAAATCGAAGTTTTCGTTGTTAACACTACAAATTAGCATTCGTTTTACAAACAAACTTGAAATCTACTTCATATATATATAATATATTAATATTAATTACGAATGAAAATCAAATTAAAAAACTTTATGCTATAAGAAAAAAAGTCATCTAGTTGCCACTTATTACTTCTATGCAAAATGATGCTCATGTACCAAGTACCGCATCGGAGAAGGGACATTCGATAAAAGATGCTCATGAGAATCGAAGTGCGAGGAACATAGCACACAGAGGAATGGACACAGAATGTTGCACTTTCCAAGGGCATTCTAGGTATTATATCCACTTCATAGAGCTTTCCAAACAGCTATTCTATACTTCGGTCGGTACCAGTTAAACTATACGCAGGGAACCTACCATGGTTTATCAGCGGACGAGTGGAGCAGGCGGATAGCATCACGAAAGGTGAAAGCATGACTACTTCTAAACCGAAGAGTTGGGATGGATGGGGGGATGAAGCTAAGTAATGTCAGATTAAAGAATTTTATCGATCATGTAGCAGTGTCTCCAGAAAACTGAGTCTGATCGAGAAGCCACGGGTAGTCTGGAGAGATTTTGTGTTTTCCACCAACTTGATATAATGAATATATCGTACAATACTCTCTATAGAGTAGATAGCTTACAGGGTATATGTAACTGTCATGGAGAGGGGAGACCCAAACCGCCATTAGCTTTGGCGGGGGCCATGGTATGCCAAGCGTTTGTGCTCATCTTTTTGTTGATGTTTGTGTGATCAAGAAATTTCTTGCATATTACATTAATTTGCTAATAATGCTGAGACACATTCAAAGCTTTACGCCAATATAGCATATGCGGCCAAACCAAAGTGCAAAGAAGCTAAAGCCTTTAAGGCAATGTCCGTTGAGACCAACCAAAACTCCAGTTTTGAATCCTATAGAGGAGAGGCAATGGCTAGCTGAAGGCTTGATAGAGGATGGGAATGTTAATGTATTTAAATGAGAAATAGGAACAAGGAGATTGATGCAAGCCGCAAGACTCTCTTGGTCCAAAACCGCAAGGGAAAAAATAATTGAGGATTTCGAGTGGTTCAAATGAAGGTTAGAGGATAATTTGAATGTGTTGACGAAGTGAATCAAGACGATGGATATTGGCCATGTCCGCTTTCCCAAAAAAGATAAGGAAATCGTCAAAGAAGAGGAGGTGGGAAAATTGGATGTTCTGCTTAAAATACGGGAAAAACATTTATTTTTGATACTTTGTGTTAAAAGGCCGAGAAGCCATTCATACCAATGATAAAGACAAGGGAGAATGGAGGACAACCTTGGCGTAGACCCAAGGTGAAATGAAAAAAAAAAACGAATAATCTACCATCAAGCAGGAAATGTGTATAGTGAAAATACACCCTTGAATCCAATTGATTAGTTTGGGTGTTCATAAGGTGGAGCCTTTCCATGATATATTCTTGGTTAACATAGTCGAAGGCCTTGTGAGGGTCGGTTTTTGCTCAAAAACATGCCTTGCTTGGAGGAAAAGAAGACATGCGCAATCTCAGTGGCAAGAATGACATTGTTAGAACCAAGTTATCACTTAATAAAGTTGGTTTGAGAGGAATTGATTTAGATTTCAAGGAAAGGACTTAGCCTTTCAGTTAGGATTTTTGCCACTCTTTTGTAAAAGGTGTTGCAAAGTGATAAAGGCCAAAAATCATTAATAGTGTTTATATTGGAGGATTTGGGAATGAGTGGATTGTTGAGTGTGTGAATTAGCGGGATGCTTTGCAAGTACGAAAGAAATGGTGTATGGCTTGACATAAGAAGTTACCAGTGACATCCCAAGTGTATTGGTTGAAGAATGAAAAAAGCCCATCTGGGCCAGGTGAAGCGTAGGGGTTGAATGAGTAAAGGGCCAATTTAAAACCTCCATGGGATGAAGAGCAATGTGGGGACACGCAATGGATCTGGACAGGATTTGGCGACCTCTCCTGTTTGAGAATGTAGTTGAAATGAGAAATGGTGATATCCTGTGAATTAGTACAGCTCTGATTCCTCCGGAAGTTCATGAAGTTATAAAAGGACTTCAGATCATCTTCGCTATGCTCTGGCCAATAAAGCTTGGAGCGTCTCTTAGCTCACTGAACCTCCGTTGTTGATCGTGTTAGGAGATTGTCGTATGTCCGGAAAGCAACTTGAATGAGGTTTGCGTTCACCAGGTCATGCTGCTGATTGGCATTGCAATTGAGCTTCACACAAGAATTGAAGAGAAGTGCTATCCGATTGAATATTCATTATATTGAAACCTCTTAACCACAACTACAATATTTTACATTTTATATAGGAAGTTCAAAGAAACCAACTTGCTCGGTGGAACCAACTTTTTTTCTCCTAAGAGTGCAGAAGTTGAACAATTTTATCTCATGATTAAGAAGATTAAAAAAAAAAATTGATGCAAAGCTGAGAATTAGGGAAGCAAATAATTCGACAAATTACTAAGTTCTAGTGACTATGTGGCAACTTCCCACAATAGACCAACAATGTTATCCTAAGAAATTTCCAAATAAATCTTGCTCATTATATCTGCTTGAGCGTTATTGGACTACGAAATTGCTTAATAAGCCCTTCTTACTCTAATTAGAGCATCATTGGTCATTAATGATAGAAAAAATCATAAAATTAATGCAAGCAAGAATACATTAAATATATAGGTTCTTAACTATGCAAGTAAGAGCGGTTCAATTACTGGTAGTTTTGCAATAAGTTATAATGTTTTTGGTGCGAGTAATGAAAAGCAGAAGAGCTTTGTGTAGATTAATGAAGTAGCTGCAAAAACTCTGAACTATGAAGATATGTTTTAGAAGAAGTGCTTTTTTTATAAGAAATTTTACTTTTATCTAAGAAAATGTTTTATTTTTAAGAGTACAACATCACAATACTTATGGGAAATCGCATTCTCTCTAATATAAGTGACACTCTTATGAGTTTACTTGCACATATTAAAGAATAATCTATCTAGCATATAGGATTGTAGAGGTGATCTCTATAAGCTTAAGAAATAACCCTAATCATGTAGAAATTTCTACTATCTTAGGTATGAGAGGTGACTCTTATAACTTACCCATTACCTTAAGAGAAGTTCTACTTCAGCATACTTTAGGAGTTGGTGCTCATGAACAACTGAGAGAATGAACAAAGGATTTGAAGGATATAATGCTTGTTACATATGTTAAATCAGATGAATAAATTAAGCAAAATTTATTTTATGGACAAATACGTTATATAAGTTAAATAAGATGAGTGAGTAAATTAAGCAAAATTATTTGGGTGTAGTTAAGCTAAGAAAAACCCGAATCTACTGGCAACTTATCGGATGAATGAAACCATCTTTCGCTGAAGAGATCTCAGTTTGCCTGTCGTGGAATTTTCTGACTGGATTAATTTTGTTTATTTCTCCAAATTAATGCTGTGAAATTATGCAGCTGTCCCACGAGACTCAATATAACAATACGAGAAATGCAAGCGACGTAGTGCTGCGTGACGCCTTCCGACGGGGATTCAGGGCATGCTGATCTCTTCTTTTATCCCGCGGAAAGCAGGCGTCGTTCGGGCAGTGGCAGAGAGAGACAAAGAAGAAGGCGGAGCCTACCTGAAGCCATTAGGAAGAAGCAAAGAAGAAACCTCTGCCTTTCTATTTATTGGAGCTTCTTCCGCCATTCTCATTCCCCGCAAGAAGCAGCTCGCTCTCTTCATCTTCTCTTTCTCTTCCCGCCGTCTCTTTTGAATGGCCTCGCTCTCTCTTCAATCGTTTGAAGAATCGGGCAAAGAAGTTGTGCCCCGCAATGGATTCGTTGGATTGTGTTGCGGAAGGGATGTTCCTAGCTCTTTGCAGCTAGCGGACAGACATCATTCAAATTGGTTTCTAGGTTTTCCCAAAAAGGATTGATAGCAGACAGCATTTCACATTCATTGTCATCCTAAGGTAAGTTCGTGTTGCAAATATTCTTTTTTCTATTGAAAAATTTTGATCCCCTGTTCAAGCTATGGTGATGATTATGAGTTCTTAGAGAGTTGTTTGTTCGGCTTCTAATTACCATGATTCTGGTTATTGCGTCACATTTATCCATCTGAAATCGCAATAACATTTGCAGCTACTAGAACATGTTCACGTATATTTGTGTTGTTAATTCCATTTTTAGATAAGGATTACCTTACTTAGAAGTTGCCAGTGTTCTTGCTTTTGCATTCTCGTTCTGTGTTAAGTGACTGGTCCATTCTCTTTTGCTTTGCTGTTGAATGTTATACTGTTACTTCAAGAATATGAAGGGCTGAGCTCCATTGCTGTATAAATCGGTGCAACAAGTGTTTCTGCAATAAGAATACCCATTGCATTGGATTAGTGTTTTGATGCATTTTATGCAATTAGGTTACATGGTTATATAGAGTATTATATGCGCAAATTTTTTCTTATTAGAAAAGGTATAAATTTGATTGGGATGTAGCTCAAATGACTCGCATCTTATCTTATGTGAGAGGTTCAGGATTTGATTCCCGATACCTCAAAATAATATATGTTCATTTGAAATCAACAATAATGTCACGTTCGCTTCGTACAACCATTTTGAAATAAACAATGATTTAGTTAATGAAGCTATTTTATTAATGTTTTACTCTCTTTATATAAAAAGTAAAATCAAAATAAATCACACTTTCACTATAATGTCTAAATGAAGATATTGCAAGTCTTCATAAAACGGTTGTACTTAGGAATCGTAGGAGATGAAGTGTACCTGCAAATTCTGTTTCACACAGGTTATGATATGTGAGCTGATAACTGTTCTTCATTCATTGTTATCTTCCACAAGGAGAGGTGATCTTTGATTAATGCTTTGTGTTTCCAGAAAAGCTTGCTGGTATTCGTTGGTAGAGTCCTCAATTTGTCTAACCACTTTAGAAACATCAGAATAACTATCCTCTGATTTCAAACCTGCAAATTAGAAGAACTATAAAATTGGTAAATCGATAATGCTTTATGTATAAATAAATAAAGTTTGGGTTCTAGATATGTATATTATGATTTGGTTGCTATGCATGTAAAAACTCAAGAAAAACAACAGTGATGTGCTTTTCAAACCTCTTGAATGGTACTTCATACGTGGCTTAGTCCACCATTATCTTCCCACCCATTGCATTTTCCTTTAGCACCTGACTTTGTTAACGCACGCATGGCAACTGGAACAAAATTCAAGCAATGCATGAGAAAAGGCATTCTTTAGCAAAACAGTACGATCAGATTCCTCATCATGGAAGACTAAAGAATGATTAATAGCAGAAGCACTGCACGATCAACCAGAATTTCTTGGATGAAACTACAGACATAGTAGTTCGCCGACGCCTTCGTTGAACTTGGGGGAAGCATAGTAGTTCTTAGGAACCTTCGTAGAACATCTTAGGCCTTTTCATCTCCTTATCCAGCTACAGTTTTATTTTTTCTTTGTTGTTTGAAAGCTGTCCTAGCTTCTAGATCAACCTGTTCTTTTTTGCAAGAAAGCTTGGTCCTGGCCAGAATCAAGTATGGAGTGAGGAATCCATCAACCCAAAAGACTTTATTTTGAAGATAAATCTTAAGCATGCAACTTCTTTAAGAAAAAACGATAAATTTCATATTGATATACAAACTGCAAAATTCTCAAACTATAACGATAAAAAAGATTGCATAAATAAGATTTCTTTCAAATTCAAATCCTCCCAACTCTCTTAGGGCTCACACCTTAATGCAGCACACACTATAGAAGTATTTCACATCTTCCCTGCATCAAGGCACTTCCTTGTCCCCATGCTTGCATAATTTTGATGTTATTCTTCGTGGTTTACCCAGCCCATAATATTCATAAATCAATGGAAGTTTCTTCTCTACTTTCACGATCAATGAATTTTTATTATGCCTTTAATTGTATCAGGCGGCGGCTCTGTCGTCTAATTACTTCTTGCAGCATTGAACCAACACTAAACTTCACAATTTGCCAATAAAATCAAATTCTTCGAGCAGTGACATGCTAAAATCTGCATCAAAGTTCTGTCGCCCACATCAAAACAGGGCGTGCCGCAGTTTCTTAATGAGATTGCTGCCATATCCAACATAATCTGTTAGAACCTCGTCAATCTATTCGGCTACCATGTTGAAGTAAACAGTGGATTTTAGCTTACAATTATCTTGAGAACAACATCATTGAAAAATTACTTTTTGGCAAGTGTTAGTACGCTCTGTGTGTGGACTTATTTGTGTAAGCATCTCTACTTTGTGATGGTTTTCTAAGCTTGTATTTGTTTATAAGCTTAGTTGGGAGTGATAACGATGCTCGATTCAGTTGGAAAACCCAAGCAAAATCTGCATCCGTGCTGCTCGAGGTCCTGCATTTCTTCATGAAAATATTTGAATGACTACTTAAATTTCCTGAGGGAAATTAGAGCAAATTGCTCAATTCCATATCCAGTATCAGCAAACTTAATCCTTGTTAAAATAAAATGTTTGGCATTCAAATATATTGGGGTACTTATTTGGTGATGCAGGGATCAAACCTTGAACATCTCGCATACACAGCAAGCGTTCTACCTTTGGATCTACATCCTGATTAAATTTACTTAATAGAAACAAAGTATAAACGGCTTTTAAGTTCAGCAGGACTCTTCACTTGTTTTTTTATTCTAATCTTTAGGTTACTCAAGATATACATTTTCATCACCATAAAGAGCACAAAAATATCTATCAATTTGTACTAGCTTGATCAACAATGTAAAATTTTAGATGAACAAATATAACTTTATACAATTCTATTGAAATACAAGTTTCAACACACATGTGAGCATAATTGTTCTGCGACCTTTAGTATTCAATGTCTTTGGGAGCATGGTGCCATCTTTGTGAATGATAATTGGCAGGCCTAGAAATTATACCTTTGTGTAAACACGTAAATGTATGTGGTCTGAAGTAATATAGAATAATTAATTTTCAATATTTTATCTTCCTCTGAGAACGGTGTGTGTTACCTCTTTTCGATAATGTTTGAATAACCGAATTGTTGTGATGATTACAAAGCTAGATTAAACTAAGTTATGCTAAAATGTTTTGTTGATCAGTTGGATTAAGATGGGGAAGGTTAGAGTTTGAACATACAAGTTATAGTAATCCTATACATGATATCTCTTCAATTTTTTGAATTGCCAATGTTCTCTTTAAATATCATTTTATTTATCAAGGGGTTACTATTGTCAATTTGATGTTTCGTTGCAATTTTGCCCTATCTAGTTCTATATGGAGCTTATTAGGGTTTTCATTAGCACATAGATAATTTTGTAATCAATTTAGTGATAAATATTATTTTTTATGTCTAAGTAATAAAATTTACAAATTAATTGGTGATCACAAAATACTGATTTGTTCACAGCTCACATGCTTTCATGTTTGACTTAGCTAAGGAAACAAGTAACGAAGCTCTGTGAGTTTATGTCACATCACTCACGGCTTAACGCACTTTGAGTTTTCTGCTTAAGTCACAAGTGAGCAATAGAGTTCAATAAATCAGTTAGTCTCGACTCACGTGCGTCTAATTTTTGACTTTAATATAGAGAAATGAAACATATGTGAGCTTATGTCACCTCGTCCATTCCTTGAAACATGCCAACTCTCTGTATTTAAGTCTTGAATTGAGCACAGAGCTCAGAGAATGTAACGATCTAGGTTGTTACTTTGCTCAATTAAGACTAATCTAAGTATTAATTAAGGTTCTAGGTCACTAATTAAGTAATTTAGAACTCACCTCTGAAACCTAGGTCAAACCAGAAGTCAACAAAGTCAAATCTGGAATTCTGAAAAATCCCAAACCCTAGGAAATTGACTTTTTATCTAGACGTCAGATTGAAAATCTGACTTCGCCATTGCGTTCAGAATACCCAAATTAGCTAGGGGTGAAATTTTGGAGACATTTGGAAGTCGTTGATTTTTCGTCGAATATTTTAATATTATTTAAATACCCTAAATAATCAAATAAATAAATACTTGTCGGATCAAAAATCCGAGTGCGCCGTTGCGTTCCTCACCCTTCAATTAGCTAGGAGTGATTTATTGGAAATTTTTTAGAATATTCCTAATAAATTATGTTAATTAATTAAATGTATAAAATTTTATTTAAATATTAATATTAAATAATTCAAATTAACGGCGCCGTCTCTTTGAAAGTAACGCCATCATCATCTTTTAATCTCTGCCGTTTAGCCTATCGAACCGTTGGATCCATTCAATCTATGAATCCAACGATCAAGATTTCTTCTTCCTCGTCGAAGGACTGCTGCTCGACGCGTGCCACTCGCAGCTCACCGAGCTCTGCCGCGCGTCGCCAACCGCTTAGAAGCTGCCTCGAAAACTTCATTAAAGGCGAATAAGGATCATAAGGAGAAGTTTTATGAGATAGATCAGATCCGGAGAGTCTAATCATTCGAATTCAAACTGCGAATCTCAGGATTTTCAGTTCAGGTACTTCACTTCTATACCTTCATTTTCTCCCTCGTTTTGCTTTCAATTGCTATTCTAGTTGTTCGAATTGAAATATCATTTGTATATGAACCTACTCGACAATCAAACAAGTTTAATTGCATTCGATTCGATCGTATTAGGCGGTCTCGTTTCACCCGTCGTTCGTATACCTATAACTAGGGTTGTAGATTTGATGGGGTGTAATGTTTAATCATCTGAAATTTTTATATTCTATAGGTAGTTTATGATCTTAGCTTCGATTTGAGATATTTAGTTCGCCTAAATCGTTCGAAGCTGCGAAATCCTTCGAACCCTAATTCTAGGGTTAGCGCCTCCGTCGGGACGATCCACAGTAACTGAACCGGTCTCTGCTAGACCGGTCCAGTCCTACGCGATGATGAACCGGGTCTCTGCAGCGCTCCAGGTGTCGGCACCATATCGCGCCATATGTCTCCATACGCAGCAACTGCTGTGTCATCCTGCAGTCTCATCCTCGACAGGCGGGGCCCACCTGGACAGGTGTCGTGCTGAGAAGAATTCGTGCAGATGTATGGGGCCCACTGCTGTCATTTGCAATTATTAAAAAAAAACAGATAAAAAAAATAAAATATATAGATTAATAAATTAGATAATATATATATAATATATAAAGAAAACAGAATATAAACTTAAATCAATATTAAATAAAGTTGATAATTTTTAGGATATTAAGGCATTTTTAATTCATTAAAATGTCAAACTTTAAACTCTAATAACTTGCAAATTATACATCCAAATTATACAAATAAATATATTAAATTAATCAAAAAAATATGAGGAATTTATTGATGCCAATAATTTTGCTGTAGGATCAATATTTTGCAAAGTGATTATTTAGGGTTTAATTTAAGTTAAATTAAATGTTACAAATCTTATTTAGCTCTTAACTTTGTGTAGATTGATCCAAATATACCCAATATGGGTTTTAAAATACTCACAAAACCCTAAGGATCATTTTAGTAGGGTTAGCTTTGCTGTTTGGATTAGTTTGAGCCTAATGATATTTAGGACCTAACCCTAATTACCCTAATTAACCCTAGAACTTCAATTGACCAAAACTTAGTCAATTGAGCTCCAAATTGAATGATCTAAAGCTCCATTTAGATCAGCAAAACCCAATTTACAGTAATCTACAAAAATATTTAGGATCCAACAGATAGATTTGCTAATCACCCTTAATTACTCTAAATTTTGATTAGTGAATAATAGCAAATCTAATAATCCAATTTGAGTGATTTAAGTTTCAGAGGACTCATAGAACCATTTAGAATCAATCTATAAGATTGGATTAGTATTTGAGTGATTAATTTTGCTAATCACTTACTAATCACCCTAAACCCTAATTAGGTCTTAACTTAGTCAAATTAGGTCTAAATTGAGCCTACCACATGTCATTATGATCAGTGGACTATTTTTAATCCATAGCCACTGATTTTACTCAATTTGGACACTAATTGACAAAGTTAGAATTTTTGACCCATAATTAAGAATTCCTTAATCCCCTTTTTATCCTAAACCTTGTATTGGCCATAACTTGGCCAATACTTATCAGAATTTAGCAAAATTAGATTCTATGGAAAGATTAGACAGTAAAGAACAATAATCTAAAAGAAAATTTAACTTTCACTTAGTTAAATTACTAATTTGCCCTTATGAGTCAAATTCACTAATTTGATCTCATATGGCTTAATAATCACCCAAAATTAATTTAGTTGCTGTCTAATCTTACATTAGACAGTAAGAAACACTTTCCAAAAGAAAATTTTTGAATTTAAGCCCTAGATCAAAATTTGAACTTTTGAACCCTTAAGTAGGGGCAAAATAGTCATTTTACCCAAATTTAGGGTTTAGCCTTTAAAAGCCCTAAATTCAGTTTCTAATCACTAAAATTAGTAAATAGAATGATTTAGAACTGAAATTAATCAAATTCAAGTCTAAATTAGATTTTTGATTAGAATCTCAAAATTTGCTCCTTAAAAAAATTCCTAAATCTTAAGTGAGTGATTTTCTCCTTCTTTAATCATTCTTAGACCTACCCTTAGGTCCTTATAATATTAGTTAGGATGTGTGTCTTGAGAGATACTCTTAGTAATTAAGAACCTTAATTCTTAAGATTAAGAATAGATCTTAAGTTAGAATTCATCTATTGAGTAAATTAGGTTACTCAATAGGTGAAACCTTGAGTTTTCTAGTTTATAGATTTTCTTAGTTTATTAAATAATTATTTGATCTTTAAACTCTATAATTAAGAATAGAGATCTATCCTAATGAATTGATTTATCATTAGGACTTGCCTTAAACTTAATCTGTGAGATTTGGGTTCTAAACTTAGACCCTTAGATTATACCTTTAGATTAAGTGATTAGACCCCATCATCTGGAGTCTAATTCTTAATCTTTTCATCTTGATTTGGCTAATCAAGATAAGATTGGGATGAATTAAAATATAAAATTAGGTCGATGATTTATTCATTTTAAACCAAATAGTCATCTTTTGATTAAGTTATAATTAGGACTTGGCCAGTCCTAATTATCTTCAACTAGTAGGATTTGTGATTCTAAGTTACAGAATGTGTAAGAATTGATGATTCTGAAACTTATGTAACTTAGAGTAGATAGAACGAATAAAGTAGATAACAATGGATATCACCTGTGTTTTAGATAGAGTCTCTTGCACTTTGATTTTGATGCTTTGCATTCCTTGAGTTTGATCCTTATACCTTAAACATGTATTATGTACTTAAGATATTTTGATAAATATCTTATGTTAATTTGGAATATTATTTATAAGCAGCATTATGTTCGTTTCACAAGTGGTTTGTAAGGTGTAGCTTGATTAGTATATCTCTTCGATCAACTCGTTCGGGGTCGGCAACCTTTCGAGGGTTTAATGTTCGACAGTCTATTGGCCATGCCTAGTCCAAGTGATAGGATGGATAGACTCTCGCCCTACTGACTATAGAGTCAGGATTCTGATATGAATATACTAATTCAAGTACACTTACATTCAGTTCTGTCTTAGCACATCATGTTAAGAGTTTTCAGTTGTGCTCAGTTCAGAGTTTCTTAGCTCATCAGGCTAAGTTTTACTGCGTTCGTGTTCAGTTCAAGTGACTTATATAGTCATTGTAGTATCAGTTTACAGTTACTATTTTACTTATATATATATATTATGCATTGTAGCATTGTTTTACTTACAGTTTTTCTGCACGTGTATATATATATAGGATGATAGTTTTACTTACTGTTTTCTTATGCTCACCTAGGATGTTAGTTATTTTCAGTTTTACACTGTTAAATGTTGTATGTCACTTAACATATTTTTATTTGATCATATGCATATTTAGGTTGTATTTTCTACAATTTTACTTTTCTTTTACTTACCTGTCTTTGTTGTAATTACTTGGATGAGGTATGTATTACTTCCTAGATGCTTTAGTTATAAACTGATTGTTTATAACTTTATACTGTTCTTTTGTACGCTTTTCTGCACCTATTTTGCTCAGTTCTGTTCTTATGGTGATATATATTTAACAAAATAAATTATTTGCCCTAAATTGTACTTAGACATATTGTCTAACCAATTTTTCTTTTATTGGCTGGGGCCCTACCATTATGAAACTGATAATGGTAGGTTCTGAATTTATTGGAGTAGCGGATTCAGTGGAGAGCTTGCCATTGGAGGAGGAGCCTGTTCCTGAAGATCTGTAGTTTTAGTTTTCTTTCTTTCAGTAAGATTGAGAGTTTCCTTTCAGTTCTTTTAAACTTATTAAATGTTGTAATAATACAGGTTTATATTTCTCTTTCAGTACTTTACTTATTATGTATTGTTGTATTTATACTGTATTGGATGGATGTTATGTTTTATGCTTCCGCACTCTGAGTTCATGTATGATCATTTAGTGAGTATTTTTGGATGAATGGCAAAGTCCTTATTTAAGTTGGATTAGAACATGTGTCTAATTCAATTCTAAGTGGGGACCTTGTCATTTGGTGACCCCTCCACCGTCATTTGGTGACCCCTCCACTGCGGGGTAGGGCCGCCACAAAGAATTTCTTAAATTATTCTTCACCACTCAGATGTGTCTAATCTCTGATCTAAAGCAATCTGCACGAGCAGTGAAGCTAAGCGTACTTATGTCACTTCATTCGAGGCTTACACGCTCTTAGTGCATTTGTTTTGAATCAAAGATGAGCATCTAGCTCAGTGAACGTTTACAGTAAATTCATTTAAAACATTTTCAAGTGATTTTTCTTATTCTTTCAAACACAAATAAATTCAGCACAAAACTCAAATATGATTTCATTAAATTGAAAAAGAGAAACAAATGATGTTTATGTATCTTGTGAACTTTGCAAAAGGGTTCCGAAATGAAGCATGAATAGGTTAGGGACGGGGCTAGTCCTCGAGAGCTATAAGGGTGCCATCTGGAGCCTTTGAGGGGGCCCAGGTGAAAGTTATGCTTAAATGCATATTTATTGCCATCTCAAGCCTTTAAGGGGCCCAGGTGAAGGTTATGCTTAAATGCATATGAATCTTACCTCATGGTTCTGGCTTTGCCCATCAGAACTGCTATCATTGCTTCATAATATCATAGACATAAACATAAACATGAATTTTTACACTATTATTGCTTTTCAGTTTCAACATTTGGCACGTAACAAAAGGACATCTATTTTATTTGCAATAAATTTTATTTCTCTGCAATTATTATCATTTTTGTCTTCTGCTTTTTGCTTAAAGTATAATTTTAATATCCTCTATATTTAGAATGTGCACTAAGGCATTATTTTTATAATGTCAGATCAGATACAATTGAAGGAGGCTGATATAGTTTAAAGGCATAGCACGAGAAATTAACGAATTCTAACTGCCCCCTTCTATGGATAATCATGTTTGTATAATGATATTTATGTAATAAGTTCTGGATATTATTTACTTTAAATTGAATGAATACTATTTCTTATACTTGAATGGCTCTGAATGTGTTTAACTGCTATTTTACTTCACTGCTAATATGATCCTGCGGAGAGATGCATCCGATGTTAGTTTGGTTGCTACCAACCTAACATGGGTCATCACACTTGTGCTGAAAAAGTAATAAAACACACAGAAATGGTCTAAATTAGCAAACAATTCATCTAAAAATACTAACTTTAACTAGAAAAAAAAAAATATATATATATAAATTTCATCAATAACGGTAAATTAAATTAAAGTCAGTCAAATTTCACCCAAATTCAATAAACACCTTGCACAAACACACTTGCACACACACACTTTATATAAATTATGAATTGCACAAACACCTCTATGAATTAGGACACACCTTCATGATTCACACACATCATGAATTAACACAAACCTTCATAAATTAGCACACGCACTTGCACAAACACCTTCATGAATTGCTAGATGTATGGATTTTACTAAATCCTGCTTGATATAAATTATATTGGAGGGTTGATAAAGGTAAAGAAAGAAAACCTTATAAATGATCAATGAAGACTTCTTTCCACTAGAAAAATCCTTGTTAATAGCAAGGTCGTCCAAGCATCGACACATTGCTTTGGTTTAAGTGAACAAACTCTTAATAAGTTTATCTAAATTCCATTTTAGGATTAAAATTCTTACCATTTGAGCTATAATTACAATAAGAATATATTAGTATTCATTCTTACTTGGGTTATAATTATGTGATTATGACTTTGACAATAATATTAAATCCCCCATTTCCTCTTATTTTTTATTCTTATAGCATTCCTATGCATCATAAGAGAGGTTACACAATCCTAAAGAATTTTCAATATTTATATAAACACGCACACATATAAACACCTTAGATGCAAGAGCTCCAAAAACATTATGAGTAGTTGGCTGCACATATGATGAAGTTTGATAATGAGTGTGATCAACTTGACTCAAAAATCTGCATGTTTCAACACCTTTGGTTATGCCAACTACAAATGGTTTTCCTTGTCTGCTTGGTTGCATGGAAAAGTAACAGATGAATTGTCTAATGGGTTAAAGATGCAATTGCTTGGTTCATAACATGATGAAACTTAAATATATATATATATATATATATATATATCAATTTAATGCTATAATAAGATTTTGGCCAAATTGCTATCTAACCAGGGTTTCAATGAAGCAGGATTCATTGAAAGAAACTTCAACCAAAATAAATGAAATAGTTGAAGTTAAGAACAAGGGAAGCTATCCACCTCGACTGGCTAATGTAACGACTGCACATAGTTTATTATCTCATAGAGCATAAATGCTTTATCAGTTATTTTTCATATAACGGATTATCAACAAAACAAACATTGAAACACAAAATTAGCACTTATTCAAATATTGGCAAGTTTTTCATAATTTTCAAATAACCTTGTTGCAATATTGCACAAAATCTTGAAGCAGTTTAATTCTCTGGCTTATCTTCTCTCTTCTAACCTGTTGATAGTGATGAAAACTAAGATCAACGTATAGCAGCATGAACCACACCCGAATTATTTATTAATAATGGTAACAATTCTTTACTCTTTCAGCAAAATTCTTTTCCTGACATGGATGTATTCTTTGGGAAGCTATTATCTTTCCCCTCCTTAACCTTAAAGCCAATCTTTTCATCACGATTTTCTGTCGACCAGTACTTCTTCACTTACTCTCCCTAGTTAAGCTAATCAAGGAAAAAGATTAAAGAACAAACTAGAAAATAGTTCTAATTTCAATACCATTGAACTGTTCTTCAGCTCAATTTTCCTCATCTGGACATTGTGCTTCTTTTTAGGACTCAAGCCAAGATTAGTTTGAATACAACTATGTTTTCTTCATCTGGACATTGTGCTTCTTTTTAGAACTCAAGCCAAGAAATAGTTGTCTTTTTAGACAAAGGTCCGCAGCCTAACGAGAGAAAGGAGGGTGGCTAAAGCCACAGGGTCGTCTTCGCCTTCATCGATGAACTGCGATAGATTGACAAGGGGGCCGACGAACTGTGAGGACTCGGCGGGTAGGTTCGATGTGGCAGGTTGTGCTCGACGGCTTTCCACGATGCTTTGAAGGGGGTTGGATGCAGAAGATGACAAAACAAAGGAAGTTAGGTGATGTAGGGCAACACTAGGGTTTGGTGTTGTCGGGCTCTAATGCAACTCTAGGGTTCGTGAATGCTTGTGAATGCATATTTTTAAGATGTATTCGGACATTTAAGCACTTTTCGCGCAGCCGCTTCAGATCAATTAAGCTTTAGCATTTGTCTGCAGAAGGTTCCACAGTAATTTGAAAATAACTTTCGTTGGCAATGGGGTGTCGTGAGTCACGAACAGGAAGAGCGGTCGGCACCGGTTCCGGATCAAAGGAAAGGCTCCGATCCGGAAAGGTAACTCTCACTTCGAGTGGTACTTGCCATGCGGGTGTGTTCGGAGGCGTTTCCGTTCCGAAACCACTCGCAGCGACCGGATTTAGATTTGCGCTCCTACAAATAATTTCTACTACTCGAAAATCACGCAAGAAAATAATTAAATAAATTCAGTTTATGGTATGGGAAGAACAAACACACGCTGGTTTAAACCGGGAGCGAGAAAGGTGATCCAAGTAGATTTCTTGCGGCGGCTAGGGCAGCGGCGGCTGGGCAGCGGTGGTTGGGCAGTGGAGGCGGCTGGACAACGGTGGCTGGGGCAGCGGCGGCGGCGGCGGCTGGGCAGCGGTGGTTGGGCAGTGGAGGCGGCTGGACAACGGTGGCTGGGGCAGCGGCGGCAGCGGCAGCAGGGGCAGCAGAGACGGCTAGCAGCTGCGAGTGGCGGCAGGGGGCAGTGGCAGTGGCAGCAGGGGCGGCTGGCAGTAGCGGCTGGGCAGCGGTGGCGGCGGCTGGACAGCGGCGATCGTGCAGCGACGGCGGCTGGGGTGGTGGCGCGACTGTCCTGCAGGGGAGAGGTCCGAAGGCAGCAAGGGGAGGGGTCCGGAAGGCGGCGGCTAGGGTTTGGAGAGGGAGGATTTGGAAACTAGGGTTTCCCCGGGGGGAAACAAGAGCCGTTCCCGCTGTTTGGAAAAAAACTCAGAATTTCTATTTATCAAAACTGAAATTAACATACAGATTTTGGGTATTTATAATACCCTCAAAGCAATCTATAAGACCTTAGAGTGTTTTTAATAAACGGTCGGATGGCTAATATTCGTCCCTCCGATCAATACATGAAGCGGACGAAAATAAATGCGAAAATAAAACTGAAACGGACGAAAATAAATGCATAAAATAAAACTGAAATGTCAAGGCCGGTACGGGTCCGGGCGGGCTCGGTGGCGGGTCCCGCGTCGAAGATAAGACGGGTTTTACGGGTGACGGGTAAAATGTTATAAATGTTATAGAGAGTTATGTGAGATTAATAGCGTGGTTTAAAGTAAAACGGGTGAAAAATTTTTATAATATAATTCAATTTTACGTTAATATATATAGAAGCGGTGGATTCGAGTTACGACTGATTTGGGTGTAACTCGAGATTATAGGGGCTGAGTAGAGCAGAGCAGTGGAGCAAGTTCGTTCGTTAGAAGGAACAAAATCAAACTAACCGGCGATTTCATTCTAACGAACAGACGATTTCGTTCTAACGAACATACGATTTCGTTCTAACGAACATACGATTTCCAGCATCGTCTTCTCCGATGAACGAGTTCATTGATCATTTTCTCCGGTGAATGAGGTCGTTGGTTGTCTTCACCAGTAAAAATTGATATGAACAAAATCAATTTCGTTCGAAATTGGTTTTAACGAAAGAATCGTTGATCAAATCGTTCGAATAATTCGTTAGATCGAATCACTAAAAAAGAAAATTGAGGGGCCCCCCAATTTATTTCAAACATCACACTCACAAACTACTTCATACTAAATAGAGAAATGCTCAATTTCCTGTAAAACTATTAGTAAAGTAACATGATTATATTTTAATTAGATTACTTTGCCTTCAAATTTTTTAAATTTTTTTATGCCAAATAACTCTTTTATATATTTTTCACAAAAATAATAAAAGATAAAGAGAGAAGATGAATTTATAGAAAGATAACAAAATATATACATTCTTAAATGAATAATTTAATTTATAAAGTTATAATTATGTATATCATGTAGTTATAAAATTAGTGAGATATTATTTAGAAGTATAGCAATTTTTTTTACTTTTAAATAAATACAGTTAAATATTTTAATTTGTTAAATTCATGTAGTAGTTTAATTGTTAAGAAAGATCAAATAAAAATCATATTAGAAAGCCTTTGATTTCCTTATTTGAATAATAATAAATGTTAAATAATTTTATTTAAAATATGATTAATTAATTTGATGTTATGTGTTATTATTAATTCTATCTATATTAACTTTTCTAAATGTTTTCTCCATCATCTTCAGTCAACCCTTTATTGGCTCAAACAAGTGCTCCTAAGCCATTATCGATCTCTCCAATTCGAACTTTGCTTGACAACCACCATGAATTCCCGCCCGCTCATTCCAGCTATATGCCCACATCTAGTCCTGATAGGAACAAAGAGGGAGAGTTTAATCTAAACATTGCTCCCTCCACTGGGAGGCCTTTAGTTTCGAATGAACAAATTTCTGTATCTGATGACTCTTCTTCTTCTGGTTTACAAATGGAGACACGTCGGAGTAGCAAAGGCCTGACAAAAACTTACTTTTCCATCTAATGAATATTTATAATCTGACGTGTTCGAATAATAGGGGTCTAAGAATCTTATCAAGTGAACAAACTTAAATTTTTTTTCGACCTCCGATTACTTAAATTTTCTATTTAGAATCTAATCTCGTATTGAGAGAGAGTATTGTTAATATTCTAGTCTCGGTTACATCCACAATCGCTAACCTTTGCTCTAAATTTCTTTTTGATGGCTCTCTTTAATCATAATAAAAATGGAGCACAGCAGCCTTTGCCAAAACAGAACGGGGGCTTTGGTTTTGTTAGCATTCCAAATGCTATACTTTATGTAGTATCTTAGTTTACCACATTCTTTGGGAAAGAAACTCGAGAATTTCTATCAAGTTTGCCAAATCTTAAAAAGGATATTCTTTCCCAATTTGCAAATGTATATTTATTAATTATATATGATCCTAATATTTTATGTTTTAACTTATTATAGATTTATTAATTATGAATAAATACCTGAATTGATTATATATTAATTAACTATTTAAGTAATTTGTGTACTTATTTTACATTTAATTAATTTGTTATTTATTACTTGTCAGATTCAAATTTTGAACTGAACTTCCCTTTTTAACGGTCCGAAGATGATCGATCCGATTGTTTATTTTCTTGAGTTTAATTTTTTGTATTATATTTTATTATGGAATAAAATAGTTAGGCTAATGTACTTGTAACAACAACAAAAAAAAAAAAAAAAAAAAAAAAAGTATTTATATATATATTATATTTACACAAGAATATATATCAAAAAGTATTCATAATTAATAAAAAAAATTCTATTTTTTAATTTTTGCATATAAGCTCTACAAAAAATTGTATTCAACTAATAATCTACTTATACATTAAATTGATATATTATTTATATATTTTAATATATATTAGTGTATAAGTGTAGCAATACTCATATATATATATATATATCTATTAGTATATAATATGTGTATAGGTGAGAGAAAATTATGAGTGAATTCCCTTCCTTCATTTACAAATCCTACGATTTTGCAAGGAGAGAGAAAAGTCATTTCGTCTTCCCAATTCTCTCGCTAAAAAAGCAGATAATGCCTCTCTCTAAAGCACGCAAGACCCATTTTCTTCTTCAATTTCTTCCGTCATCTCCTCTTTGTAGATTTTTCTCAGCATCAAGAGGGAATAGCTCAATGAGGAAAAGCAAATCGTCTCTCGCCATTTGATTTGCTGCTTTTTCCTAGGTCTTCTCAGCAATGGCTCCTAGAAGCGATTCTATACTGTAGACCTACAAACGACGCTTCCAACTCATCGCTGTTGTTACGCGAGAGAGGGAGCTTTAGCCTTCGAGGTACTTCGTGGAGAAAGTCCTCACTGGATTTGGGTGAGAGAACTCTTACTCTTGATCTTTTTGTGGTGTCAAAGTGGGATGCAATGGATTGATGAATTTGGGTGAGGGATCTATTACTCTTGATCTTTCTGTGGTGTCAAAGTGGGCTGAAATGGATGGATGCTCATCAGGTTGTGGCATTACAATTGAATCGATTCTTCTATTTTTATTTTTTTGTTTTCCTTATTTGGATAGGCGGCTGTGAGTTCGTAGGAGACGAATACAATGCTGGAAAATATGTGCTGGAGAATTTGGAATCTTGCCCAAAAGAAAAAGTAGGTTTGATTTCTCTATTGGATTCAAAGCTTTGTTTTGGTCAATTTTTTCTATCATACCTAATAGAGTTTAATTGATTTAGGTTTCAATGCATGCCTGTCATTTTTTAAGTACTGATTTTATTTTGAAAGCATGCATACATTTTAATTATGTATTCTGATTTTATGCATAAAAACTATCAATTTAAATATTATATACATCTATTTTCTTGGCTTGCCAATTCATGCGATAGAGAGATAAAGAGTTCATATTTTGTGCAAGTAGTCTAACGATTATAACTTATATTATTAGTTTAATCTTGATTCTGAAATGCAATTCATTCTAAATTCCTCAAGATTCTAATTTTATTTGCCAACATAACAATATATAGTAGTTACATTTATGAGAATATAGAGAGAGTGGCTAGAGTGCGGGCTTCATTTGCAAATCCTGTGATTCCATGATCTATATATAAATTTATATATATATTTATATGGGAGAAAGAAATTTTCAAATTAATGAGAGCCTTTCTTTTGGGAATAATGGCTTCTCTTTTGTCCCTTTCTTCGCCTTCATTGCAATAAAATGTTCTGCTTGCGTTTCGAAATAAGCTTTCTTCTTTGTGTCCCTTCATCTCCTATTTATCAAACGTAAGTAGCCGCCAAATCTCACTAACGTCTCCTTTCTCACATGAAGCGTCAACCCTAATCTTCCCCTTCTTCCTCTCCTTTGGCGCAGAGAAGACTCAATCACGACTCTCCACCCTTTTCCTGTCTTTGTCTCCTCCTCTCTCGCGCACAAGGAGCTATGCCGGGAGAGCTCGCGATCTCCCCGGCGCCTCTCCGGTCTCACCAGGGTACTGCGACTCACGATTACATTCGCATCAACGTCAGTTTTCCCTTTGCAGCGCACGACGTCCGTGCTTTTTCCGACCCCTTACGACAGTGCTAGGATCGAGCTGTCTCTGCCTCACCCCCAAGGAACGAATTGCGACTCTCGCTCTCAAGCTCGCCACTCGATGCTGAGAAAGCTTGAGACACTCCATGACTTCTCTTTGTTGGATGTGTTCTCTGGGTATTTCGCTCTCTCCATTTATCATCTTTTATTTAGGAGGTGGGGGATTGCGAAGGGGGAGAGGCAATGGGCTTTTGACATTTTTTTTCATGTGCTGTAGGTGCGGCACTGGGGATTGGAGGCTTCGAACAATACTTTGACCAAAGAAGTTAGTTTCTAAATAACATTTGCTTTATTGTTTCATAATCATTTAAGCATTGTTACTAATTATTTTATATGGAATTTATTTGGCAAATAAAATATAGTCTTTTGCATTTTATTTGATGTATAAGTAGATTATTAGTTGAATACAATTTTTTGTATAATTAAGCATTTGGCAAATAAAATATAATTAAGTTTTTTTATATTAGATAATTACAAATGTATATTTGTTGTGGATGAAGCGTAATTCTTTTTGTTTTATCAAGGAGCTATTTATTTTATGTAGTTATCAAACATTAAAGATGGGTGCTCATCTTATAAGTGCACTGTTATATTTTCTACTAGTCAAAATTTTTTGAGGTTGAACTTTTTTTTTTTAATTCATGATTTTATTGGCATCAAGAGTAGTTTGATATATTTAGGTAGCCAATGCCACCATTCTTCATTTGAGCATTGAGAATGGCTCTACACTAGCTTTCATTTGAAATTGAGGTAATTATTGGAATAATTTTGACATCATATATATAGCTCTTATTAAAAACCTATGTCAGTAAAGCAGAGATCATTTGCCAAGTTCTTTGTTTTGAGTTAAACAAGGTTTCAAGATCTAAATCCTAATGTGTTGGGTATTAAACAACAACTTTATACTTTCTAGAGATGATTGAATACATATAGCAATATATTATTTTTCATTTTTACCCAACTCAATTTAGTTTTCCTTTTTTTAAGTGATGTTTTTTCATTTCAGTTGTGAGGCATTAATGAACCCATCAAACTTGTTACTCTATTTTTGGGGCTTTTATAGATAACTCACCATTGCTGTTTGTTTGGATTCATTTTCTATAGGTTGATCTACTATTTTTTTCTTAATATTCATTTAGTTTGTGTTTTTTTTTTTCAGTAGAAGTTCTTACTATTTTTTTTTTGCTTAGGTGAATCAGTGAGTTTACTAAAAAATATAAAATGAAAAATTAGTTCATTCCACATAGTGGGACTAAGACTTTGATGTTGTTATATTGTTGGATGATAGTTTTTGATTATTTGTTGTATGAATTTGTTCAATTTTTAAATTCATTATGCTCTATTCTTTTGATTTAGTTTTAATTTGGAAGTATTATTCTATTACATCGTTGCTACTTTTGGCCCATATCTGTTTATTACATCGTGGCTGCTTTGGGCAATGTTGGTGTGAAATGAGCGCTTTTATAGTATTAATAACTATTCATTTTATTATAATGTTTGTAAATCAAACGGTCCCTAAATATTTTTTTATTTGTTATTGAGGAAGACCTTTTGCATGAAATTTATGATGAACTCGATATATAGAATCTTATTTATATTTATCAATAGTAATTTATTTTTAATGAGGTATTAGAGCATTTTTTTAAAGTCATTAGAATTATCATATTAAATTTTTTCTTACTTTGTATTAGGCTAAGCTTTTATGCATAGTTGTTAAATTTACAGATTATTGAGAATTTTATGATCTTAAAAAAAGGTATAATGTTTAAAATGCATTTTAATTAAAGTTTTGTTTATAATTTTAAATTCTAAAATCATCCTTAAAAAGAGATTTGAATTCAGAGCATTCAAATTCTAATGAGTCTTCTAATTATTATAGAGAATTCACATATTTTAATTATGTTTAATTTTTTTCCTGTGTGCGAGTTTCATGCTTTACACACACACACACAGATATATATATATATATATATATATATATTTGTCAAGTTGTCTTTAGCTTTGTCTTTGTTTGATAGATATTTTAATTATATGATAAATGCTTTCATTTTGATATCCCATGGTATGTATGTTTTACGGTACAGAAATACAATCCCAAATACTACTATATTGATTTTACTATATAATGGAGGTAAGTTTATTAAAATATACTTTAATTCTTTTTATTTTATATATTTAGATTTATTAAATCCTAATTTAGTAAATGTTGAGGATGTTAATTTATGAAAATTATTTAGTTTTAGATTTAATAAATCCTGCTAAATTCTGAGAGTAGTTTAACTAAAGTTTTTTGAAGATTTTTATAGTTAATATAGTTTGTTATATTTAAAAAAATATCATATTAAATAATAAAATCTATGAGAGTTATTCTAAGTTTTTCAAATAAAATAATATTTCAAAATCAATGGATGCATAATTTTAATTTGAGATAAAAATTTTATTATTGCTTAATTAAAAAAGCATGCTAATAAACATTCTTATATAAAATCTCATTATTATTGATCTACTTAAGATCTTTTCTTTATTGTGCATCCAGTTTGCAACCCATTCACTCCATGTTTAAGTTTAATGAATATTCTATATTCTATAATTCTTAATAATAACAATAACAACAATAATAACAATAATAATAATGATAATAATAATAATAATAGTAATAATAAATCATGATGATATAAATTTATATTAAGTTGAAAAATCACTTACAAATTTCAAGTGGAGAATGCAATAGACTTCTATAGAGTAGCACCTCACACCCTCTGTTTTGTTAATGTTTTTTTGTGCGGTTCAATATCACCATTTGTAATTTCACTAAGATCACAATTATGTTACATTTATATGTGCAACAAATTGAAGTAAATAACATCCAATGAAATTATGCACAAACAATGATAATATAATCCTAAATGTTGAATGTATATTTACATAATTTTGCTAAGATTTGAAATCTTTCTTTACAATTACTGAAAGTCACTCAAATGATTTCTAGACCCCTAAATAAAGCGATTAACTTCTACATAGTAATATAATTAGAGTTCACAAGAAAAATAGGTGCCAATCTATTATCTATTATTTAGTATATGTGTATAGGTGAGAGAAATATAAGTTACAGGATTGCAAAAGCTCTCATAGCTTGCGGTTAAAAAACCACATAAGCAGAAAAAAATGAATTTTTGCAAAAAAAAAATGTATGAGATTTATAGAGGCGTGACTTTTCTCTCAAACTGCCCAGAACTCGCGGTTAATCGGGAGAGCTCACAGTTCGCGATTAAAAAAAAAAGAAAGAGCTTTCCTTCCCTCTGCAAAGCGACGCCGTTGACGCAACCGTCGTTAGCATAGATGATAACCGCAAAAGATGCAGCTTCCAAGCCATTCTGTGATCCAATTTCAGATTTTTATTTTCTCTTGGATTTATTATGCGAATCTTGGCCATTTTGTTTCTAATTGTTGCTTTTTTTTGGCTGATGATTTAGGGCTTTTCTTTGGATAGAGAGACTGGGGCCAAGTGCTTCATCCTATCCATCAAAGAGCTTGGAATTGTGTGGGGGGAGATACTGAACAATATTGAAGTTGGATGCATGATCCTGATTCAAGGTGAATATCTCTTTTAAATCGTATTGATAAGTGGATGGCCCGTTGAAATTGAAGGATCTATTCATTAGAGTAAGAAAAAGGAAGAGAATTTTCTCCATTGTGCTTCCGGTGACCTTCTTTTATTAATTCTTGGAGAATTTTCTCCCTTTTCTTTTTTGCTTGAGTTTCACAGCCGCAATTTCTTTTATTGCAGCCCCTTCATTTACACTGTTTGAATAGTTCATTTACGCTGCTTAAGAAAAATATTTCTTATATGAACTGTTTCCTTAAAGATGGATTGTTAAAAATATTACTTGAAATTTGATTTGTTTATGTGAGATAATTATTTTGGTATAAACTAATTAGAACATCAATCACATTTTTTGCCAGATGAACAAATCTTAACTTGACAAGGAGTTGCTATAATTTCGTTTAAAGGCAAGTATAATATATTTCCATATGGTTGAAACAGATAGTTTTGCCCTCTCTTTTATTTGCAGTTTTATATAACATAAAAAGATCATGTGAGAGGGTCCCATCGTGTTATTTGCTGTGTTTACTGAAGAATCGTTTGCGATCTTTGAAATTTTTTCCCATGCATTGAATGGGTTTCATTCTTGTATATATATATATATATATATATTATAAGAAATAGAGGATGATAATGATTCAAAATCTCTGGATTTTAATACTGAATTAGAAACTGTCTCGTTTATAAATTGTCAACGCTTGATTATGGCATAGAGTAGAGGATGTAGACGCATAATTAGTACTTGACTTTTGAAAACGTACGACTAAAATTCATTCCAATTTTGCTAAAAGACCTATGCAGAATTTTATCATCATTCAACAAAGTTAGGCTTTTTAATAATATTTAATATAGAAAAATAATTCAATATCCCAATAAATATTTCAGTATTTATTTATAGGTTATTATTAGTTTTTATTAAATTTTTAATTATGATTTCAACTAATAAATTTCATTTATTATAAATTAATTACTAATTTTAAATACTTTAATAAATATAGGGTATTTGATATGATATATTTAGAGATATTATAGCAGCTTACTTCAATATATACGTACTCTGCTACAATAACTAAGCCCCGTAGTATCCTAATTATTCAACTTCACTTTTAAGGAGTCTTGATTATATTTTAAATTGAAATCTTAATTATTCAACTTTTTTATATAAAATATTTAAGAGCTAAATTATAATATATATATATATATATATATGTATAAACTTTTTAACAATACATAGGAAAATATGTATATCACTTTACAACCACTAATTATGAGTAAAGCAAAAATTATGACAACACAAAGTAGAGATAAAAATTTGCAAAATAGTTAAACGAATATATATATATATATATATATTTGGATTGTTATGAAACTATACATACAAATTTTGTAACATAAGAAATACTATTATGAATGTGTCAAAAGTATACTAACACTATAATCATCTTTTATTTATTCACTTTATAATCAAACATGAATGTAATTTTGTGTAGGGGAGAGAGAATGAGAGGAGATTACTTTTGAGCAAGGAATCTTGATAGAAACTTGAGAGAAAGTGCAACCTTGATCTCTTTTTCCTTAGCTTGTTTGGAGCTTCCAATACTTCTTTCTTGTTTTTGCTTTAGGTTGGGAATTGAGAAGTTTAGAGTTTGGAGAAGAGAGGAGGAAGAAGATGGGAAATTTGGCAAATTCTCTCAAATGAGGTAAAATAAAAAGGTGCTAGAATTTTAGATTTCTAGTAAGGGTTAGAGGGTTCATGAGTGTTTATATAACATGATGATAAATCCAAAGGTCGAGGTTTGATCAAAAGGGGTTTTGATGGCTCATTTGACCTAAATTTCACAAATGAAGCAAATTTATTTGAAACTTGAAATAGTGCACTTAATTAAGCGATTTACAGGTAAAAGCCCCAAAATTTTGTCTAATTTAACTTAATTTGGCTAACAATGAATTTTCTATTTCTTAAAATTAGATAAAAATATATCACCAAAATATAAATTGATTGGCCAAATCATATGTCTACGTGAGAGGAATCTATATATACAAAAATTGTTCAATTTGGCCAAGTGGTTGGATCAGAATTCGGGTTTGAATCCAGCCCCGCTCGGGTTCATCCAGATTGAACCGAATCGGACCGGTTCCCGAACCGGTTCCACAAGTTTCTTCGACGGGCTAACTCATCGCTTTATTTGCAAACGATGTTAGATCATGGTGAGATCTACGCCGTTCATTCGAGCGGCATTGCGCCCCCACCGTCGGATCGCAGTTAATAGCGTCGACGGAATTTAATCAATCGGCTCGGATCCGGGCCGTTGGATCGGATCCGATAAGGCGGAATGGCCCGGAGCAATCGTATAAGGTGTCTCGTGCTGGGATCTGAACACGGGATACATGCCATTTTTAGAAATTCCATTCCATTATCTAGGATCTTTCAATTCGGATCGAACGCCCTTTGCTTTGGTTTTTGGTTTGCTTCGCCTTGTTGCTTGCTTGTTTTTCTAGCTCTGCTGCTCGTGAATAGCGAGATCCATAACACTCAAACCCGGCGGCTACTCGCTCTGTTGCGGATTTAGCTTCAGTGCCTGCTTCGACTTATTCTTTAGTTGAATCTACTTATGCCCAACCCCTGACTTATCTTTAGAATGACGTCCGCTCACTTCGTTCGCGGCCTTGCTTGCTTCTTGCTTTGCTATGAGAGTGAAAGCTGCTCATCAAGTCGTTAGAGGCTATGCCTTTGAGGTTCTTCATTGGCCCTTCTAAGGCAGATCAGATCCGCTTGTTAAGAAGCGATAGCGATGAAAGGAGGTGTGATTTAGTAAGTGAGAAGTGTGGTTCTCGGAGTTACCACGGTGCAAGTCTTAGGTTGGCCTACTGGAGTTTCAAGTATGGACCGTTGCTTCTCTTTCTAGAAAGTAGTATTCCAAAGGGCTCCTAAATTCAAGGCAAGGCTACCGCTAGGGCTCCAGGCGAGGGCGCTTAGAAGGCTACGAAGGAGAAGGCCGCGGTCTTGCGCTAGCCACAGCTTCACTATGTGTTGGGTGCAATCTATCTGATCTCTCTTTTAGCGTCTTTATACTGACTGAGATTTGACTGAACCAAGTGGACACTTTTAGCTTACAGTCACTGCTTCCCAATGAGCCTTGCCAGGAGGAGGTCTCAGACTGGGTATGTATTAACTCTCTCAGGGATCAGTTTGAGAAGCATCTGTTGCCGGGTCGCCCGATGTCTCATCGTAAGATGTTGGTGAGTCTGATACCAATTGGGGCCAAGGGCTTCTTCACAGCCTGAAACCCAACTCTGGTTGTGCTATGACTGACAAAATGGATGTAGTGGGGCACAAAAGGCTACGGAAGGCTCCGCATACTTGAAATTTGTAAAAGAACGGGGTTCTTGGTCCTTATAGATCAGTCTATTATTCTATGAAATATTCTATTCTTTTGCTTCTTTCATTCAACTTCGCTTTCGCTCGCATTTGTTTTGATCTGGCTTGACGATATGCGGAAAGGATCCGACCGAAGATTCACTGTTCGGTCCGGAGGAAGGAATATTTACATCAGAGATGTGGTGATGCAACTCTATACTGGGACTGGCTACCGCCTCATACTGATGATCTCCTGGCCTATGGCACAAGATCTCAGATAAGATGATGAGTTGAGCAATGCATTTGTTTATGATGGTCCTCCGTTCATTGCTGGAGCCGGGTGGCATTCCAAGGCTTTCCCAAGGCTTTTGGCATATTGCCAACAACTACCGAAAAAGGAAAGGCGCTAGGCAGTCAAGAAAGATTGAAACAACTGAACTGAGCCCGAATCGGAAGAAAAGGCGCTAGAGAAAGCTGCTCGTAAGATAGCAATAGAAATTGGAATATTGATTTGAATAATTTTTTGGACTATGGAAAAAACCTAGCGTAAGCTAGCTACGAGGAGGACCCGTAGCACCGTCAGGCAAGGAAGTAATGGAGGTCGCTATTCTGATAAGAATCAATATTGACTATCGAATCCAAAGAAGACAGATTAGTCGCTTCACAAGCTCCCCTACGCTTGCTTTCGATGGCGGCGATTCCTATTAGGAACAACTAGGATCACAGCTCCTCTTTCTGTTTACGAATATGCCTTGACTTGTGTCTAGCGCCTGGTGACTTCCGCCGAATACGAAAAAGGCCGCGCAGCGGTTAGAACTATAAACTAGTACTAGAAACCTAAAAAAGTAGTCAAAAGAAGCTACAAAAACTATAGTTTCAAGGACAGGATAAGGCAAGGGAAGGCTCGACCAACGGGAGAGATTGAAAGAGAGTCGAATAGCTTAAGCGACTGGCTTCGTTCGCCTAAACTTATCCGCTTATCGGAAAGAGCAGGGACCTACTACCTACAGGCAGATGCAGGAAAGCCAACTTAATAAGGCTGTCACCGAGTCAAGTATATGCTGTGCGCTGGTCCGCGATCATGTAGTGATGTAAGATGGAAAAGAAAAGGCGAGCTAAAGAGCGCTGAAAGGAGGTTTTTGCCTGACTTCAGGTGCTGTAGAGGTCTTTTCTGGTGCGGGTTCGTGTTTAGCGGCAATGAAGCTGATCTTTACTCACTCTGGGCTCCTGTCTTCCAGGCTCAGTCACTTTGCCTGCTTTCGAGGGAGAGCTCGACTGTAGGGAGAGGAGTGGTCTCACAGTCCGACCTGCTCTTGCCAGGTTATCCTCTTATGGTTTGAAACCCGCCTAACTTTTCGTACTACAATGTAAAGAAGCACTCGCATTACGGATCTGCCAAGCTAAGCTCAGTCACAACCCACCGGCTCAAACAAAATCAAAGAAGAAGATTGACTGAACGCGAAGAAGCAAGGCCGCGAACGAAGTGAGCGGATTAGGTACACGAAAGCCGCGAAAGCACAACATTCAGTTGTTCGGCATAACTCAACTCAAATCATGAAAATAACTACAGTTGAACGGGCTTAATCCCCTAAAAGTGATAGGCTACGAGCTTGCGAGTTGGAGACTCTATTCTGAAAGCTTACCTTGACGACTTCTATCGATCGCCTCTATAAGCCATGATCCATGGGACGCGCAAGTCCCGCTAACAGAAAGAGAACTAGACTACTTCGCACCGCCCCGTGGGACTCACCATCTCACTTTCAATCCGAATCAAAGTAGACCATATCGAACGAAGGAAAAGCAGGCCACCGAAGGTGGAGAGAAGCAAAGAAAGCGAGGCGCATAAAAAGAAAGGCGTAGAAGCCGGTAGGCCGCGCAGCGGGGTTCTGTAGGCCGCGCAGCGGTTGCTGTGGAGATGTGAGACGCTAGGAGAATGTAGCTCCGGTGGTTGCTATCTATCCGACGAATGAATGTAATTGTGAGGCTGCGAAGCAGACGTAATATGATAGATAGGCGAAGAACTATATAGAATAGTGAGCATATATCTAAATCGAAGGGAACTACTTAGGCTACCAAGAACGTTTCTCTTTGTACCCCTGAACCCCATTCCCTTTGGAGCGGTTTATCCGAAGCTAAACGGTCCGGTCCTTTGTTTTCTTTTTTCAGTAGCCGCTAGGCTATAAACGCTCTTTAGGCTCAAAACATCAGGATGCCCATATAGCTTCAATCTAAGGGTGAGCGGTTAGCCTCGAGATCGGCCCGCTTCCGCCGTAATCGAAGTCTTATCTAAAGCTACTTAATAGAAATGCTTACTGACCAAAAATCAGATTACCTGCTCTTTCTTATTACCTATTACCGGTAGTTCGCGGACTTTCACGTTAGTGAATTGATGGTTTCTTGAACTAATGAACATAACATAGTGAATTTCTGTGACTAGCGTAGTTCGGCGACTTGAACGTGTTATGTGAGTCGCTAGCCTATCTAATAAGAAGAAAGGTGGAGACCGGTAGGTATATTTATGAGAGTCAACCTCCGGGAAAGGGAACCGGTCATCCCACCCGCTACGCTGCCTCCCGGTTAGTCTAAAGGATACGTTAGTCTAATCCGCTACGCGGCCTTATCAGTCGCTCCTTGAGCCTCAGGTGCGAAGTCTAATATATATCATATACGATATATACGCTATACTATCTGAACTGAAAGAAGAAGTCTCTCTTTCTATCTTTCACTTTCATACTATCTTTACACGATTTCACTTGTCAACTAATTCAATCTAAATCTAATAATATAATCTTAATCTACATCTACGAGATTATATAAGCGTAAGCGTAGAGAGAGAGAGAATAGAATCTGAGATTTCTCGTTGTTCAATGCGTAACACCAAGCTAAGCGAACTTCTACTTCGTGTTTGTGTTTGGGTTGGTGTTCAGGAAAGCTTGCTTTTCGGACTAGTAGAGACGGAGCCAAGGAGCTGAGCTTTAGTCTGAGTTTAGTAATTTGTAGACCACTTGCCATAAATTCAATTAGAAAGATGCGGTCTCGCGAAGCCGGTAAACTGATCTTGAACGAGGTTTCGAAGAGAAAACAAAAACATGAGGCAACGAAGGTTGTGAAGACCGCTGCGCGGCCTCCGCTACGCGGCCTTGACTATTGAAAGCAACTAGCAACTCTAATCTAAGAAGAGATCTCTCTGAGCGTGTCAGAAGCGCTCTCTCATACCATACTCATACTGTTTGAGCGGGTAAGAAGAAGAAGCGATCTATCCTAATCTAAGACTTGAAGCCAGCGGGGTCTATTAAGACTATCAGCGGGGACGTGATCGGGAAACCAGCGTTCTTTCAGTTTAGTGGTAGTTTTTGCAACAAAAAGCTAGCTGGTTCGTGGTTCTTTAAACAAACCTCTCTTCCCTAAGCTCCCTACCTGCCGGACTTAAAAAACGGAGACGGAGGTTTCGCTTCGCTCATAGCCTTATCCCTCGCTTTCCGGCTTCCTCTACTTTGTAGCCTTCCCTTCGTAGCTCCTTGAGGCAAACTAATTCGCTTCCTTTCAGTCGAGCAAGGTACCTCTCCTTCGATTGATACACAGTTGAGGAGGCCGATCACGAACGCTACAGGTGTGGGAGCGATCCGGAAGGCTAAGACGGCGCCTTGCATATGGGTAGCAAGAGGGCGCTTATGCCCCGACGGTGGGGCCTTATGGGGAAGGGCCTAATATGGACAGCACACCCCCCACTTGAAGCGCACCTCTGTATCGACTATCCAATTTAATTAATTATTGAATTATTAAAATTTATTTTTAGCATATTTTTTCCAAATTGAGTCCAAAAATTATGAAATTCTTTCTATAAACTAATTTATGGTGTAGAATCTAAGAAATTCAAAAATATTTTATTTTTGACACCCCAATAGTTTTCTTTAATTATTTTGAGTTAAAATTATATAAAATAATCAAAAAGAATTCAATCATGGAAAGATTCTCAAATATTTTTCAAAATTTTCAAAAATTAATCTTTATATTTTAGTATTGTTCTCTTACAAAAATAACTAATGGGTTGCTTAAATTAAAATATGTGATAAATAATAATTTAATTATCTTGAAACCTTGGGATTTTACATTCTCCCAAACTTGTAAAGGATGTGATCCTGACATTAAAATTCAAATTTTAACTAGTTTCACTATTGATGAGAATAAAAATGATGTTCTAAGTACTTACAATCATTAGGTGAATAGTTAGGTTAGTTCCTTATCATATTGGACACTTCCTCCTAGGTCGCTTCCTCATTCCTAAGTTGTGTCACTCTTATGGAATTCTCATTCGTGGTTGTAGGCGCCTTCATCGTGCCCCCACTTATGAAGACTTTAAAAATATATTTTATACAAAATTTTGTAACTAGTAGTATTAGCCTTCTTTTTACTCTATCTTCTTTCCCTTTAATAGCTTTGTAAATAGCTTATACTTTACTTATGTTTCTTTCTTTTCCTCTAAAATTGTAATCTCTTAAAAGTTTCAAATTTTAATGAGAATTTCTTTTTCTTATCTTTTTCAATTTTTGAATGATATTTTTTTTCTCATTTCTTTAGAATGGATCCAAATCCCAATATTCCTATTGAACCAATAGTGGAAGAATCTACTTCCCCTACGACTTCCCAAATGGATCAAATGCAGAATTTGCTGGATTTGATGAAGGTTATGGTAGAATCATAGACTTGTGCAGCAGAAAGGATGGCCTCATCCTGCAACCCTTCCCAACCTTTACCTACTCCATCTCAAATCTGCTCAACTCCTCCCCAAGCTTATTCTCCTATTATTCCTGAAATCCCCTTGGCTCCACAGCCATCGTCAGGCCCAATTGTGGATGCATACCTTCTCACTTTTTTTTGTTTGAACCCTCCGACCTTCAATGGTTCCATTTCTCATTTCGAAGCCATTAACTGGCTAAAGACCATTGAGAAGACCTAGCTAGTATTAAGTGTCCGGAGAGTGAGTGCCTCCGTCTTGCAGCTTATCTATTCCACGGAGAAGCCGAGTACTAGTGGGATAGTGAATTGAAGACTCGCTTCTCTAAAGTGCAGATGGAAGACATCCCTTGGGATGAATTCGAGCAAGTGTTTTGTGAAGAAATTTCTCCTTCTGCTCAATCAATCATAGAAAATGATTTCATGCAGCTTATCTAAGGAAATCATTTAGTGCACGACTATGAGATGGAGTTTCATAAACTCTCTCGCTTTGCTCCAATCTAGTCCATACTGAGGTGGCTAGGTGCACTAGATTTCTTTCCGGTCTTAAAGATTCTGTTAAAAGTCATTTGCTCGCATGGTTGAGTACCATCAAAACCAAATGGATTTGAGGAAGCCCTCCCATCCTCAACCTTCCAGATCATAACCCCTCAAGAGAAATCGTTCTCATGGTCTAAAAGTCTTTCAGCTTACTTCTGGCCAAAACCCAAATCAAAATCCTAGCCAGAACCCTAGGCAAAATCAGCAAGGAAGACCTGGAGCAGTTTGTAACAGACCCCATCCATATGGAAAGTGCTACCACACAGGTGGTAGGTGTTACATATGCGGCATAACCAATCATAAATATTGGGAGTGTCGTGCTAACTGGACTGTTGACAAAATAAAGATCAACCGCCAAGGTTCTGTTCAGATTCCAACTCCTATAAATTCTCAAACGCCAGCGCTTGCCTTGATGCCTCCTCCTACTAGTGGAAGTGGTCAACATCAAAAGGGAGTACCTCCATCTTCCTCCAAGCAAGGCCATTACAGTAGAAAGGATAAGGGATAGTCCATTGCTCAGTCTCCTACAGTACCAATGGTATACGCTCTGTCTTCTTCAGCTGCCCAGATGACAATAGCATGGTTACCGGTACGTTCTAAATTTAATTTATTATTTTTTGTTTTCATTTTCTTCTACAATTTTAATTTCAGCATCTTTTTGCTTTCATTTTTATTAGTGTAATTAGAGTTTATTTTCTCTGCTATAGGAATTCTAATTATTAAAAACTAATTCTGTGATACTCTTTGACACTGGTGTTAGTCACTCTTTCATGTTAGTGAGTTGTGTCTATTCCTTAAATCTTCAATATTTTAGCCTAGGCAGTCCCTTAGTAATTCAAATGTCGTTTGGTGCTGAGATGTGTGCTAATGAGTTCCGTTTGGTCGACATCCCAATTAATAACCAACTCTTCCAATCCAAACTTATTGTTATGTCCATTACAAATTTCGACATAATTTTAGGAATGGATTGGTTAAATAAGTTTAATGCCGTAATAGATTGCTTTTGTAAGCGAGTCTCACTTAAGGTTGGAAAGAAACTTAAAATATTTGTAGGAAAACATGGCATAACTACATCATTAGTCAATGCAATCGAAGCCAAGCGCCTCGTTAGTAAAGGTTGCTATGCAATCCTAGTAACTCTAATCAGCGAAGAGAAACAAATAAGTAGTCCAGAAGAGACTATCGTTATTAGAGAGTTCCTGGATGTGTTCCCTAAAGACTTGCCCGGACTACCTCCTTTGCATGAGGTAGGGTTTTCTATTGAACTTGTCCCTAGAACTCAATCTAATTCTAAGGCTCCTTATAGAATGACTCCAAAAGAACTATAAGAGCTTAGAGAGCAGTTGCAAGAGTTGTTAGAAAAAGGATTCATTCGCCCTAGTATGTCACCTTGGGGAGCTCCCGTCCTATTCATCAAGAAGAAGGATGGTTCAATGCGAATGTGTATAGACTACCGTGAGCTTAATAAAGTGACTATGAAGAATAAGTATCCTCTCCTTAGGATCAATGATTTGTTTGATCAACTCACCGGAGCGAAGATCTTCTCCAAGATTGACTTGAGATCAGGTTACTACCAGATTAGAGTCAAGGATGAAGATATTTTTAATACTGCATTTAGGACCCGTTACGGGCATTTTGAGTTTCTAGTCATGTCTTTTGGACTGACGAATGCTCCTTCCATCTTCATGAACCTGATGCAGTGCATCCTTAAGCCGTATCTCGATGAGTTTGTCATCGTTTTCATCAACGATATCCTAATCTACACGAAGTCAGCTGCTGAGCATGAAGAGCATTTGCGTACCATTCTATAATTTTTAAGAGAGAATAAAATTTTTACTAAGTTTTCTAAGTGCAAGTTTTGGCTCAAGCCCGTGGCATTTCTGGGTCACGTGATTGATGCTGAAGGCATTAGAGTAAATCAAAAGAAAATCCAAGCTGTTCAATAATGGGTCCAACCTAAATTTGTAATAGAGATCCGCAGTTTCTTAGGACTCGCTGGTTATTATAGAAGGTTCGTTCATGGATTCTCTATAACTGCTTTGTCGTTAACACAGTTAACTAGAAAAGATGTTTCGTTCATCTGGAGCACAGCCAGTGAAGAATCATTTCAGAAATTGAAACAGTTATTGACTTATGCTTCTATTCTAGCACTATCTCGTGAGGGTAAATATTTTTAGGTTCATACTAATGCCTCTAAGGTAGGACTTGGTTATATTCTGATGCAAGATCACTGTGCTATAGCCTATGCTTCTAAACAGGTTAAGCCTAATGAGAAGAACTATCATGTTCATGATCTTGAGCTTGAACACGGGATACTTCTATAAGCAGGCAGAGGAGTGGGGTTTGATGCCACCCCTTTTGTTCCACAAAAGTATTCACATCACATTCAGGATACTTCTACATATAATAACCACATTGGTGATATGGAATAACAAACTAATATTGATTGTGAAGCTCCAGTTCAGGAATCGATTGTCAGAGATATAACTATAAAAAATGCAACTCAACAGCTAGCCTAGCTCAGAGACTGTCATATATGCATTGTCTGTATTGAAGAATGAGGTTCCATCTCATTTCATAGAAGTTATGATGGGCTCAGAAGAAAATTTAAGGAACTAGGCGATAGATGAAGAGATTGAGTTTCTTCATAAAAATGAGGCTTTGAGGTTGGAGAAATTCCCTCTATGAAGAAGGGCTATTGGTTGTAAGTGGGTCTTACGGAGAAAGAAGGATCTTCAGAAGCTGATGTACGATACAAGGCTAGATAAGTGGCCAAATGCTTTGCTCAGAAGGAAGGGACCGATTATGATGATGTGTTCTCGCCAATTTCCAAATACTCATCGATCCACGTGATCTTAGTTTTGGTGGCACAATTTGATCTGTTGCCTAAGTAGCTTAATGTAAAAAATAGTGTTCTTGCACAGAAAAATAAAAGAGGAGATCTTTATGGTGTGACCCCCATGGCACATTGAGCCAAGAAAAGTAGACTTTGTATGTAAATTGGATAAGTTTTTTATGGGCTAAAGTAATCACCAAGATAATAGTACAAGAAGTTTGATCAGTTCGTGCAGAATGAGGAGTACCAAAGAAGTTAGTTTGATCACTGTGTGTATTTCAATAGGTTACATCAATGTAACTTCATTTACCTACTTTTATATGTTGATGATATGTTGATAGAGACCTCGGATCAGTCTAAGATGGATTACATGAAAGAAAATTTGTTGAGGAACTTTTAAATAAAGAACTTGGGAGAGGCAAAGAGGATATTAGGAATGGAAATTTGTAGGGACAGAAAGGCAGGAAAGATTTAACATACCCAAAAAGTGTATTTGGAAAAGGTGCTGAAGAGAATCATAATTGATGACTCTACAAAGTCTATAAGTATACTTTTAGCACCTCACTTTTGCTTATCTATAAAGTTATGTTCATAAATAGATTTGAAAATGAAGAAATGCACTCAATGCCTTATGCTAGTGCAGTTAGAAGCTTGATGTACACCATGGTTTGCACTATACCATATTTGGCTCAAGCTGCTGGAGTATATGCACAATCCAGGGAATAATCACTTGCAAGCAGTGATGGGGATATTTTGGCACTTGAAAGGTACAATTGATGTTAGTTTACTTTTTTAAAAGTAGTCTTCAATAGCTAATTTATGTGTTGGATACATGGATTTGACTATGATGGAGATTTGGATCGAAGACGATCAACAACTGGGTATGTATTCACTTTAACAGGAGATCCAATATGGTGGAGATCAACCCTACAGTCTGCAGTTGTCATGTCTATGATAGAAGCTGAAAACATGGCAGTTACTAAAGCATTCAAGGAAATTATTTAGATAAAAGGCTTGCTGAAAGATTTATGTACGAAGAAATAAGAGGTAGTAATTCATTGTGATAGCCAGTGTTATATTCTTAACTACTAACTCGGTCTGTCATACTCGCACAAAGCACCATTTTGTTCGGGATGTCATTGAAGATGGTGAGATCTTACTAAAGAATATCGACATTAAAGATAATCATGTGTATATGTTGACAAAGGTGCTCACTGTTCAGAAATGCACCCATTGCAAAGCATTGTTGAATTTGGAGAAGCGTCTATAGGAAACCAAGTTAATGCAATTGCAATGATGGAGAGCATAGTAAATTCAGCTCTCATGTGGAGCACATGAGATTTGAGGTGGAGATTATTGATAAGATTAATTTTTTGGAAGCGCGCAACAACGCACTTTGAAATGCACTAGGGAGCGCCATAGCGCCTGTCGCCTGTTTGGTCACCCAAGAAGTTGGCACCATAGCGCGTCGCAGCACGCAGTCACTAAAAGGTGGGTGCCATAGCGAGCCACGGCGCTTGGGCGTCCGCGGCTCAACAGACACAAATCTGAGCCGCCTATAAATATTCTTTAAGCCCTTTTTAGGGCTAAGACTAAAAAATTTGAAAATTGACAACCTCCATTAAGGTTGTGGGTGTGGTGGATGTTCCATCAAAGAAGAAGAAGACACCTAAGTGTTTGTGTAAGGATTTGTTAACTCTAAATCTTTATAATCTCCTCTATATTGTTAAATTTCCTTGCTTTTCTCTTTGTGGATGTAGGTGTTAAGCACTAAACCACATAGATCTATTGCTTTGTTTTGTGATTGTGTTTGCACGTGAGTTTTTCTTGTTTTATTTTGATTTGTTCATAATTTACAAGTTTTTGTTCCGCATTGTTTGAAACCCTACCACCCATCTGAGATCCAAACATATTAGTTGTATTGTTTTATATATTCCAAATAATTCGGTTTTAAATTCGATTGGAGTCATGCCCAACTCGAACTCGCCTCGAATTGAGTTCGAGTGAAGCTGTTTAATCAAATTGATTCAAAGCTCGAGCGAGTTTCGAGTCTCGGGTAAAATTGACAGCCCTCGATGCGTATCCCCACTTGCAATTGATGAGTTCTTCGCTCGGAGAGAATGAGTTCTTTTCAAGATGAGGCTAAGGCTACTGTCAAAACAATAGCTCACAAAAAAATGCCGATTTTAACATGTATACGAATAATAAATTGTTGTTGTTAGATGCTATAAATGTAAATTATTTTTCATATAAATATGCCATTCCAATAATGCATGAGAGCAAAGACTTTATGCTATACTTTTATAGATTATTTTTCATATATGAATTTTTTTAATTCAGATTACTTACCATATTCATGTATAATAGCGAAAACAAGTTTTGAAAAAAATAAAAAAGAAATCAAAATCCGTTTCTCCACTAAAGAAAAATGGGATTTTAAAAAGGTCAACGAATTATTTTTTGGAATTACATTGCAAGACTATTAGTTCTTCACGCGGGCCTGAGGATAGTCAACCGGTTCACCTAACAGTGCCACTAAAGGACTAATTAAGAAGAAGATTAAGATGGTAAGCCTTAGCTCATAAATAACTCCTTAAAAATTTGAATGATTAAATTTTATAATTAAAAAATATATTATATAGTATGCTATACATGCAAAAATAAATATAATGCTAAATAAAATTTTGTATTTTTATAAGTTGTTTGAAAGATATTTAGAAGCTGTGTATCAAAATCCTAAGAAGAAGAGTTAACACCACGATTGAATTCGCTCAAATTTTATCCGAAACTCGAAAGTCGCTCAAATTTTGAGTTGAACCGAACTCGTCAGCTCTGAGTCGAGTTCGAGTTTGGTTACGCTCGACTCGACTCGAACTGGGTTCGAGTCACACAACATATATAAAATCATAAAATGTATGAAAAGAACAAAGCTTCTCAACTAGCTTATTTGTTAAGGCGTATAATTTTCTTGTTTGTCCTCGGGTTCGAAATCATCTCGAAGCCCGTATCTTACAATAATTTGGCCACTGTTACAAAATCCTAACATTACCGACAAAGCAAATCTTCGAACTCGATTTGAGTTCACTCAACTCGAAAATTTCGAGTTCGTGTCTGAGCTAACTCGCTTGGACCTGGCTCGAAGCACTTAGGCATTATGCTGAAATTTCATGCTCACGTATTTTTTAAGACCCTTTTAATGACTATTAATATATATATATATATATATATATATATATATATATATATATGTTGATCAATTTTTTGTATACATTGTGAATGGTGTTGCAGACTAGTAATTGATTACGAAGCGCCCAGGCTAAGGTTAACTTTGTCAACGGTTTAGTATGGCCAGCCGGTTTCAAGAAAACCTTTGGAATAAGAAATGTAATATATTCGGATCCAAATCTGATGCCTAAACATCGGGCACACGACAAAATTTAGGGTCCCATCTTAAGAAACTGGTTTATAAACAATATCTAAATATTTTTTTCAAAAAAAAATAATATAATAAATTTATTTTTAACAAAAAAACAAAAAAAAAAGAAATATTAAATTCATTTTTGTCGTAACGACTTACTACGAAATTCATATATTTAATACTAATTTTAGTTATTTAAATATTTGAAGAGCTATTATGAGCCATAATTAATTATTTTCTTGTAGGAAAGTTATGTTATAAGGTTAAAAATTAGATACAAATTAAGTAAATTAATATGAAATATTTTTAATTTTGAGTCGTAATTAACTCTCATTTATTTTCTTAGTGAATACTTAAGATTTAATCAAATATTTTGTTTATTATCTATAAAAAGAGCTTCTTTGCTCACGCACGGATTCTATTTTGGGACATATTTCTAAATTATACATATTATAAATCCTCATTTTTCATCAAATTAAAATATTTAACATTTAATGTTCACATTGCCTATAATAGTAATGGCATACTATGTTGAAAGTTGTCATTGTCTACTACCATGTGATGTTTTTAACTTATACAATTTTAGAGTTAAGAAAACATTTTATATTTGCAGCCAAGTTTCCATCCAGAGGCAGAACCGCCGGCGCTTTGACGCGCTTAAGAGCCGGGCTACGCGTGAAGAGTCGTTACAGGACTTGGCTTTAGCTTGGTTTAGAATGCTTTGAGGGCAAGATTGAGTGGAGTGTAAATTTATATACCTAATTAGGATTGCGTATGCTAAAATTAGAGAATTTATTAAAGGGTGGTTATTGTGAGAGTGAGAGCTCATCTTCTTCCTTAAAGAGCTATGTTTTATTGTAAGTGAAATCAGTATAACTCCTATAATCCTACTTTGATTGTAATGGAATCTTCTTTATGATGGCATATCTTTGACTATTTCTCATCTTTGAGTTTTTCAGATAAATTTTTTTCTTTTGTGTTTGGATGTTTTCCTTTTAGTGTGAGATTTTATTTGCTCTCTCTATGATTCCTTAAATGCTTGTGGTCATTATGGCATAGTGCAACAAACTCCATATCCTATCAGATTGCTTTAAAGTGGGACACAAATCCCTCACAACTAGTATCAAAGCACTTGTATTAAAGTCAAGTTCTAGTGAGAGAAATAACAAATGAAGCATGATGCAATACAGAGAAGTTCAATAGAACCAACATCATGCTTTGGAAGATGCAAATTGAAAACTAGCTTATTAAGAGAAAATATATCTTCCACTGGGATGAGGAAAGAAGAAACCAATGGATATGAGCATTAACGAGTGGAAAGTGCTCAATCAAACAACTCTGAGTTTTATTCAGCTCTCCCTGGCATCTTTAGTTGCCTACAATATAATTTAAGTAAGGACCACAATATATATCACTAACATTATCAAGAATATATTAGAAGCTCTCAACATCTAAAAAAGATTTTCTTACTGAAGGAACTCTTTAGAACAAATTTGATAGATAATAGCTTGATAGTGTGGTATCTAAATAATTTTATTATTGTGACCTGGCTATTAAGTTCAGTAAGTATTAAATTTGAGGATGAAATCAAGGAACTATTGTTACAATTCGTAATGCCAAGGAGGGCTTAGTCACGGCAATAAGTATTTTACTTAAAAATTATTCTTTAAAGTTTAACTATATTGTTGCATTGATACTCACCAATGAGGTTCAGAGGAGATTAAATAATGAGCCATCTATTTCATCATTGAGTGTCAAAGCAATAGGAGAAACTTAGATTGAAATTGGTCCAAGTTTAAGAGGGGGAACTCAAAATCAAAGAGCCACATTAAATGTTGAATTATGATAAAAAGGATCACTTAAAGAAGAACTACACTACTCCAAAAAAAGGTGCAGCAGCTAGATATAATGGTGCAACAAACGTAACATCAAAATAGCCTTTGAACGCACAAAATTTTATCATTGATAATAACAAGTCTTAGGTGGATTAATCAGATTTCATTTTATGCCACACTTACTAAATGCAAGTTGTAGATAAATATTGAAGAGTATACCTAGGGGACAATAAAGTATACTAATAATCCTCATGGGAAGATAGATTTACTCCTTGCGCTCACATATCCGAGCCTCCTATGCCACTTACTTGAGTACTTTATGTTTGTTTATATTGAAGCATCCAACATTTTCTTAATTAGGTGAAATGTTCTTTTTATATTTCCAATTACAACCACTAGCACTCATTTGGTAACTTCTAAGAATCTCTAGTAAAGGTGATGTTGTACCCATCTTGAACCAATTGTCTCACTAAAAATAAGTTTCTCTTCAGTAAAAGAACATGCGTGACCTCCTCTAATTTCCACATTGAGCCATTTAGCAATTGAATGTCAACATCTTTCTTTTTGTCGGAATCCCCTTTGCCACAATCCAATCAAGTTTCTTACTGTTAAGTAGCATACCTAATCTTGAACTAATAATTAATCACCTAATTAGATTATTTAGTTAGGAAACCAAATCTCTTAAGCACATAAGCAAGGTAGTCCTATTCCATTCTAAAGTATTCTTCTTTCATATCCAATTTAACAACCATTGTACCTCTATTAGAAGCATAATTATACAAAAGAGATAGGTTTCAAAGCAGTGAGATAGTTAACTGTGATAGATTTGCTTAGAACAAAAGCTCCTTATTTTGAGGAGAAAAGATATGTATTAATTGCCATAAGTCTGTTAACTAATAATTTGGCTATAATTTTGAAAATGGTGGTACACAAACTTGTGTGGCAACAATTTTTAAATTTGGACACATTACAAGATTTAAGAATCAACACTACACGTGTATCACTCCACTTATAGGCATATATCCAATAGTAAAAAAATGATTAACAAGTTTAAATAACTCATATCAGCAACTCTGGTAGATTTATTAGTGTTCATATTAACAACAACATTTTAAGTTTATTCTTCCAAAATTGGCTTATCTAAAAGCAAACAAATCATCTACATTAACTTTTTGGCCAGAAAAATTTGAAAGCAACATTCAATAGTAGCTTCACTAGATATCCATTTACTACTGTAGAAATTCATTGAATTCTTCTACAACAAAGCATATTTGAAATATGATTTTTATTATCATCAATAATTGAAATAATAAAAATAGCCTTTTTCCTAGTAGAAGCAATTATATTAAAAAATAAGTTGTTCTATTCACATTCTTAAACCTATCATATTTTGTCTTTTGTTTCCATGAGACTTGAATACAAGCTTGCACATTATGTAATTTTGCAAGCAACACTTAAATATTATAAAAAATAGCATCATTTGTAAGAAGCCATAGAGAATTTTATTTTTGGATTAATCTTATTTTGATCAGTCAACACAATTTCTTCATCCATAAGATGAGTCAAAGAGCCTATGAACTGCTTTCTTAAGAAATATAATGCGCTAGCCATCTTATGTCTTAACACCACATGGGGTGAACCATGCTATTCCAAGCATGTTGAACATTTAGCCAAATATCAGGGGAAAGAACGATGGAATTCTCAAACTTCTGAGAAAAGAAACATAAACAAGGGGTTGAATGATGCATGCTTATAAAAAGAGAACAATGATCAAAAGAAATATGTGGCATGTGCTAAGCTTTAGCACATAGAGCCAGGTCACATGCCAAATGATTCCTAGAAACCCATTCAAGCCTACTCCAAATCAGCTAGCTAATTTTTTGTTTATTGAACAAAGTGTACTTTTTTCCCGAGAAAGGCACTTCAACAAGATATTGGGAGACAAGAAACTATCAATGTCTCTAACAGTAGGGGAGAAACTAAATGCATGACCTCCCTTCTTATCGTCTTGATTAAAATTACGATTAAAATCACCATCAATCAGTATAGACAAATTATCGTTGCACATTGGATTAATAGCTTCACAAATAATTTTTCTTTTAATATAATATCTTCACAAATAATTGAAGAGCATGTGTATCATTAAAAGAAGAGATTATAGTCTAATCAATATTACAATACATTGGGAAAATTCATAATGAGGAATTTCATATGTTTGTTACCTCCCACTCAAAACACAATTCACTCAATGCTCTACTAGCAAGATTAGTCATTTATTTAACTAAAATTTAAGGTGCTCAAGGAATTCCTTTAAGAATTACTCAAACGACCTCTATAATCTAGATGTTTATATATTTATCACTCTTTTTAATGGCTATAATTAGTTGTAATAGTAGTTATTTGGATAATAGCATAAAGGAAAACCTAATGATTAACAAAATGTAAGACTACTATCAAATTTGATTACTATAGTGTATTTTTATGTACTTAATATTATAATGAATTATTAACGGTATTAATTGTTTTTATTTGATTAATTAAGAAAAATCAATACTTTTATAAAGATCAAATCTTAATTATTTGATAAACAAAAAAGAAAAATTAACTTGTAATTAAGAACTTATGATATTTAAAATTTTAAGATAAGATTTAAAATATATTTAGAAAAATATAAGATCTGCCTCTCCAAATAGTCTACGCTCTGCGTCTCATCGTCCCTCCCTCCAAACTCAAAACTACAAATAGCACCCAAACGGGCATCCAAGCACTCCACCCCACCGCCCAGCCTTCGCCTCATTACTAATTTCCCACATTTCTTCAGAAGAGGAAAAATGGGAATGCTAAAGAAGAGAGAGGAAGAGGAAGAGGAGGGAATGCTAAAGAAGAGAGAGGAAGAGGAAGAGGAAGGCGCAAAATACATGAAAGGGGTGCAGAACCTGTGGATAAGCGGCGTGGCTAAGCTGCCCTGCAAGTACATCTTGCCGTTGCCGGAGCGCCCCCAGCCGCCGGAGAAACCGAATCCGAGGTTCAAACTCCCAACCGTCGATTTATCTCTGCTTCGGGATCGCAACGGTAGGCCGCAGGCCCTCCAGTCGTTATCCAAGGCTTGCCAGGAGTACGGCTTCTTCCAGGTAATTAATTAACTAATTAAATGCTTCAATTGTAATTTGGCCAAATCCTGTTTTGTGATAGAATGACTGAATGCATCATATAAGGTTGTGAATCATGGGATTCCGAGAGAGTCTTTGGCGAGGCTGATGGGGTGCGGGCGGAGATTTTTCGAGCAAAGTGAGGAGGAAAGGGTGAAGTACATGTCCAGCGATATAATGGCGCCTGTGAGATACGGAACCAGTTTCAACCAGCTGCAGGATGGGGTCTTTTACTGGAGGGATTTTCTCAAACTCAGCTGCCATCCTCTGCACTCCGTTCTGCCCTTCTGGCCCTCTTCCCCATTGCCTTTGAGGTACTTGCTACTCCTTTTTTTTCTTTCTTTTTCTTTTTTAATTAAAGCCTCCAACAAATCCTAATTTGAGAAGAAAAATATTGATATTGTTTTCTGAATTATTGAGCTCATTACTAAGTAATAATGTTTAGAGTAATCTATTTATAGTTTCTCATATGTATTTAGTTTCTTTTTTTTTTGTCAATTAAATATTTTTAATACAACTATAACTATGATAATTTTTTCTTAAATAATTGGGGTTAGTAGGAATTGGCGAATAAAAGACGAATTATGCATGCATGAATGTTAGTAATTCTGACCACTTAGTGTTAGAGCACATGGTGGAAGCGTTTTGTGGACGGGATAAGTTAACGGTTAATTAAGCACAAACAAAATATAATCACAACACAATCACATAATAAATTACAAGTATCCAAATATAAAAAATTTTACGTGAAAAATTCAATAATAGAAAAAACCACTGTTCTGCACTACACATCAATTTTCATTGTGAACAAAATGATTACATAATTATAAAGAGCTTTATTTTCACATGAAAAAGAAGGATCTACCACTCACAAAGCCTCTTGATCATCTTCTCTTCCCCATAAATCTTCAGTTGTCACTCTAGGTTAAATGAGGCTAGTAGGAGCCACCACCTGATTTATGGTTGATCTCCAACATAGGAACCTAGGCTTCATTTGGACCCTAAAGGACCCAAAATATCCCACATGAAGCCTAGATATATTAGGAAACATGTTTCCATATATATCTAGGCTTTATTTGGACCCTAAATGTGGCTCCCCGCCCTGTCGCCGGCGCAAAAGAGATAGCATGATCAATTTCGACGATGGAGCGGTGCGCCACTCGGGAAGGAATTTCTCATCTTCCCGAATTGCTGAAAATAAACCCATCTGAATGGCTGTTGACTCAACCCCAAAGGAGAGTCGATCGCTAATACTTAGATAATAGTAGTATTCTTATCCTAAGTATTAGACAAATATATACATTGGATTTAAAATACAATATAAAGAATCCAATATATGTATTAAATATTAGTATTTTCAGTATACTGGTCACATCACAATACTAAGTATAAGTGATATATAAACAAAGTGCGGAAGCTAAGCATACATCCAGAATATTCATCACAGAACTGAATAGGAACATTCATCTCAGAACAGAAAAGTAAATGCATTCAGAATTATTACAAACTGTTTACTAAAATAGTATTGAAATAAAGTCTAAATACTGAACTGAACTAAAAATAGAAAGAAACAATAAGGCTGAAGGAGGGTCCACTAAGACTTCGCAAACTCCTCTTAACTCTCCTGAGAGTCCTCCTAATTTGGCTCAACATGCTGCCCAAGATCTAATAAATTATCGGATCCTAAAAGTACTATGTGTTAGACTTATAGTCTAACACATCAAAACTAATCTAAATAGTTCTAATTATTTATATTTAACAGTGAAGTAAACAAAGTTACAGAAAGACTATAAAAGTAACTGAATAACTAAAACTGTATAAAATTGAGTAAAATAAGACTGACTGCATACTGAATACTGAAAAGAAAAAAAAATCAGTATAGGATCTGAAATTGAGTAAATAACATATAAAATTATACTGTATGCCACTAAAGTCATGCATCTGTATATGCCACAATGCTGCATGCCAAAATGATATGCGACTAAATTATCATTAAACTGCTATGAGTCGTACGGTCCAATATCTACACACATCCAATTGGGAATACTGTTATTGTGATGTCGATGCATCCTAAAATTTCCCGATTGATGTATGCAATATTCTGTAATCCATAAATTATTACTGATACTCATACATCATGTTTATGTTCATGCTCATGTCCCTTACACTACATGTCTTAAAATCTAGAAATCTAAAAATGCTATAAAATTAGATAATGAGTCAAAAGCCTTCATTATGCATAATCCATTTAAATGGATTCTGACTCCTAGTCCAAATTCTAATAATTAGTTTTAATTATGATTTTACTTAAAATCATCAGTTTGAAAGGTTGTATACACATATTTAGTATATTTTTAAGAAATGTGAATTTAACACTTAGTTTATTCAAGCTGCACCTATTGAAGTGATTTTTGATATGAGGCATCACCTGATGACGATTTGTATCTCAAACTAAGCTATTAAATACCATAATTACAAGTATACTTAGTGTTCTAAAGAGGGTGACTTGAATCACCTAGTTTGTTTGAAGCCACGCCTATGGAAGCGATCTTCGATAGGAGGCATCGCCTGATTGCGATTTTTAATCAAATAAACTAATGATTTAAGTCCCTAATTATAACCCTCTTAGGATTGGATGATTTATTCTAAGTGGGACTATATCTGATTAAATTCGCAGGATAGAACATAGGCACAGTCTTACATTAAGGTGGTTAGGGTTTAACCCCTATCCTTACCCAATTAAAACCAATTTGTTGATTTATAGATCAATGGCCAATCAATGTATTATTAGTGTATTATTGACGACAAATTTTAGATTTAGATTAAGTATCATTTACTTAATCAAGTTCTTAAGATTCTTATGTTCAAATATAGTTTAATATCAAATTAAGTAAATCAAGGTGTTCAAATCAATATTAAAGTTCTCTAACACACATAAATATTGTATTGATTAAAATAATAAGTAATTAAGGCTAATCAAATCTTTAAATCAAACACAAAAAGAGATTAGCACTTGATATAAAGTAATTAAATTCCATGTAATTTGATTATTTAGTTCTACTTAGTCATACAAGCAATCAAAGATTCTAATATTAACATTTGATATAAAAATATTTGAGTAAATACTTAAGAGATTTAGGACATGCCATTTTAGGTTAAGATGATGGATTTCTCATTGAAATTCACATACATATTCATACAATGCATAATTTTACTAAATCATAAATCCAGGCAATTCCGGACAGTTCTGGTCACTTCTGGACATTTATGGGTACTATGGTGCTATGTAGTGCCTTCTGGCTGAAAGCCAGGAGCGTTGCAGCGCTTTTAGATGCAGCAGCATGCTGCAGCGGATTTCAACATTGTAGCGTGCTGCAGCGCTTTTAGACGCTGCGGCGTGCTACGATGCCTGTTTTCAAAGGTGCAGATGCTACGGTGTGCTACAGTACTTTCAGGCGATGCAGCGTGCTACAGTGCCTATTTTCAGAGGTGTAGACACTACGATGCCTGTTTTCAGAGGTGCAGACGCTGTGACGAGGCAGCGCTTTCAGGCACTGTGGCGGATTTAATTTAATTTCATCAAATTTTTATGCTTTATCAATTTTTTTATGAATGGGTCTCCTTTCGCACTCAAATACTCTCAATTTTGGGCACCTCACATGTGGTGTCATATACCTTATTATTTTAACGAATATAAATTGATGCCCTAGCTACAGGTATATGGAAATTTTACAGTTTTTAATAGCATTTTTCAATGGAGAAATGAGCTTCAATGGGACTCATTTTAGTCCAATTGAGGCACGACGATCATACATAGATTTTATACAATAGCTAATGAACATGCCATTCACAGTACTTTGATAAATCAAAAGAGTAGCCAAGGAAGAGGGTAGCAAATGAATATCTTAGACTTTAGAAAATGAAGAAGAATACTCTGCTTTCTTCAAGAACTTTGAAGACTTGAAATCTTTCCTTCAGCAACAAGCTTAGCAATGGGGGAAAGATGAGAAGCTTTGGGAAGAGGAAGGGACTTCAGCTTGAGCAAAAATGGAGGAAGGGCTAAGCTTTCTTCTTAAAGGAGGAAAAGAGGAGAATGCTCCATCATGAGCCTTCACATCAGCAAGGAGGGAAGGAGAGAGGCTGAAGCCCTCTTGTGTGCAGAGGGTAGGGGCACCAATCGCAGGTATGGGGGGTGGCGAGTGGGCCAGCCAGGGAAAGAAAAAGATTGAAAATTTAAAATAGATTTAAATGAATAAATAATTATTCATTACTAATTTTTTAATTTATTAAAAATTTAAATTTGATAAACGAGGTCCAAAAAAATCCCAAAAATTCACTCATAATTAATTTGGGGGTGAGAAATTCAACAGCAAAGTTGGATTTCAATTATGACAATTATTTAATTATCCTATTTTTCTGTGCATTTAATTAAATTAAAATATTTGTGAAAATCTGACGACTTCCAAACGGTGTCCACGCTTGACTCGCGGGGTACCAGAGCGCACCACAGTGCCCATATTGTGCACCACGACGTCATAACTATTGATAATGAATTCTGCAAGGTGCACTGGGGCGCGCTGCAGCACTCGAAATTCCCCCAACTTGTCCCAGGACATTCTAAGATCTCCCAAAAGCCCACCAGAGCTTCATTGACACCACCATGATAATCTAAATGGTATCCACATCTAAATAATCTCCCACTTGGAGATCTATTGGGATTATCCCTTGTTCAACCTTGGATCTTCATTATCTTCTTCCATCCTTATCAAGAATGTGGTGTAGCTTACCCTCACTCTCTCATCACATGCTAAGGCCAATTGAAGTAGCACATAACTTCAATTTCTCCACTGTTATAGCTTTTGTGAACATGTCAGTAGGATTCTTCAAAGTGTGAATCTTCTCCAATCTTAGCTGACCTTCTTCCAAAAGTATTATGATAAAATAGTACCGAAGTTGTATATGCTTTATCTTGGCATGAAATGCAGCATTCTTTGTGAGGTGAATCATGATCATACTATTATTATAGAGCTTCACAACCTTATGCTCCTTGACCAATCATGTCATCAGGCTCTTCAACCAAATCATCTCCTTACTCGCCTCAGTGATAGCGATGTACTCAGCCTCTGTAGTGGATAGAGCAGTAATGTTTTGTAGCCTAGAGATCCAATTCATCACTGCACTTACCAATATGAACACATATCTAGTAGTGCTCCTCTGGCTATCAACATCTCTTGTAAAGTATGAATCTACAAAGCCCTGTAATGTCAGACTTATCAAAGCAAAGTGCTTTGTCCAATGTTCCTTTCAAATACCCCAAAATTCATTTGACCGCGTCTCAGTGGTGCATCCCTAAATTTCCCATGAATATGCTGACCACTCCCACTGCATGTGCAATATTCAATCTCTTGCAGATCATCGGATACATCAAGCTCCAAACCGTTGAAGCATAAGGAGCCTTCTACATGTGTTCCTTCTCTTCTTTAGTCTTCAGTATTTGATCCTTTGATAGCTGAAGTGACTTGCTATGGGAGTGACAACTAGTTTTCCTTATTTTTTTTCAATTTTTTCAACACCTTTTCAACATATTCCTTCTAAAACAATTTCAAAATTTCTACATTTCTCTCAATATTGATTCTCATTCCAAGAATTTGTTTGGTCGACCCCAAATTCTTCATATCAAATTCCCTTGACATTTGCTCTTTCAGTATCTTAATCTCCTCAATATCTGATCCCACAATCAACATATCATCCACGTACAATAAAAAAATAATATAGGAGGACTTGCACTGTCTCATATAGCAACAGTGATCTGTAGCACCTCTTGTACCTAGTTTCTAACATGAACCTGTCGAATCTCATGTATCATTTCCTAGGTGCATGTTTTAAGTCGTAGAGGATTTTCTTGAGCTTGTGCACATTCTTTGTTTTATCTTTATCTTGAGCCTTGTACCCCTGTAGCTATTGCATGTATAATTCATCTTCCAGTCATATCTAACAAATGTGTGCTTGATGGCCTTTGCATCAAGCTTACTTATGGATCATGCATCAATATGCGCATATGATGAATAACAAAATACCTTGAGATGATTCAGTTTTACCTCCTTTCCACTATAGGCCTCCTCGGGAGGAGGGAATCCTTTTATTTAGGGGTACAAAAGGTCCCTGATTTATTATGTATACCACTGTGTTAACAGCCTCAGCCTATAATTTCTTTGGGAGACATACATGCAATCTCATGCTTCTTGATTATTATGTGATTACCATGTTCATCTATTCTACAACACTATTTTATTGTGGTGTTCTTAGAATTATAAATTCTCTCTTGATTTATTTCAAGGCACATAACTTCTTAAACTTATCAAGCATTTAAGCTTCAACCCTGACTCATTCTCAACCAAATAAATCCATTTCCTAAACACATCAAATACGTCAGATTTGTGCTTTAAGAAATAAACTCATACCTTCATTGTATGATCATCGATGAAGGTAACAAAGTATGTGGATCCACCTATAGAAGAGGTGGGAGCTGGCCCCCTTACATATGTATGTACCAACTTAAGCTTTTTACATTTCATCTCTCTTCCAACTTTTGAGAATATAATATTTTTCTGCTTGCCCAATACACAATTTTCACAGAAATTCAAGTCATCTGACTTTAGTTCTGGAAGCCTTCCTTTTGATTGTAGAGATTTCAAACCCCTCTCACTCATATGACCAATCCTCTGGTGCCATAAACTTACGTTTATCTATTTTGCAGCTACAATGGAATCAAACACTTTATTGATCAAGTAAAGTGTATCTTCCACACTATCTCATGCAATAATGAGTGCACCCTTGGTGACCTTCCATGAGTCCCATGCAAAACTTGTACCGTATCCCTCCCTAGCTAGCTGGCTAAATAAAATAAGTTCCTTCTTTAACACGGCACATGATTAACTTCTCTTAGCTTCCAAACTGCACCGCTTGGTAGTTGTGTGTCCACATCACCTTTACCTATAATATCGCATGTCTTGTCATCTCCCAGATACACCTTTCCCAAGTCACCCTTGGTGTAATTCTTAAAGGCACATTTCATAGGAGTAGCATGAAAAGATGCACCCGAGTCCACCACTTAGGACTCCGTATTGACAAGTGATAGGATCAATGCATTCTGATCCTCTTCTACTGAAGCATTTACAGTGGGGCTCATTTCCTTGCTCCCACAACTTGTCCTTTTCAGAATATGGCAATTATTCTTGAATTGTTTTGCATTTCCACAGTTCTAATAATTTGGCTTAGCTTTTAATAGTCTTAACTTTCCTCACCTTGACATAGAATTATTTCTGTTATGTCTCCGATATACACTTCTTTCTGACTCTTTGCATTCAGTGCTGAAGTAGATGCCTCCCAATGGGATCTTTTCTACACCTCTTCATTAAGCACCAGCCAGACAATGTTGTCGAACTTCAACGATGCATTTCTTGATTAGTTGTTGATGGTTGTCACCAGCCCATCACAACTATCTAGTAGTGAAGAGAGGAACAACAAAGCTTGAACCTCATCATTAAACTTGATTCCCACCGAACTCAGTTGACTTGTCACTATGTTAAAACCATTTAAATATTCAATCACTGAGTAGTCGTCCATCATCTTCATATTGAACAGTCGTTTCATCATAAAAACTTTGTTGGCAGCCATAGGCTTCTCATACATTCTTGTCAGAGCAACTATGAGATATAATATTATTTTCTCATTTACAATGTTAAATGCAACAGAAGAAGACAATGAAAGACGAATCAAACCCAACGCAGTTCTATCAAGAACTTTCCAATCCTCATCAGACATAATGGTTGCTTTATTATCGACTTCGCTGAGTGGTAAATACAACTTATTTTGGTAGACTGGATCTTCCATTTGCATATTCCAAAAGGCAAAATTAGTGTCATTAAACTTCTCTATTTTGTGTCGTATTTCGTTGGCTATTGCTGCCACTCAAACAGTAAACCTTAAAACAACAATGATCGTTCTGATATCAATTGTTAGAGCACACGATGGAAGCATTTTGTAGACGGGATACGTTGACGATTACCAAGCAATAGATGAAAGTAACCAATCAAAAATGAAATAAAACCATAGCACAATCACAGCATAAACCACAAGCATCCAAACACAAAAAAATTTACATGGAAATCCCAATGACGGAAAAAATCACAGAGTCACGCCACACAAAAATTTTCACTATGAACAAGATGATTAGATAGTTACAAAGAGCTTCACCTTCACATGAATAAGAAGGGTATACTGTTTACAAAGCCTCCTGGTCAACTTCTCTTCATCTATAAATCTTCAACTCTCACTCTAGGTTAAAGGAGACTAGCAGCAGCCAACACCTAATTTAGGGAACACCTAATTTAGGGTTGATCTCCAACATAGGGAATATCTCAACATATTTCCTTATATATGTATGCTTCATTTGAACCATAAAAGACCCAAAAGACCCCCCCCCCCCAAAAAAAATACTTAAGGTAGCACCTGAATTCGAAATAGGTCTCCCGGCGAGTGCAACTGTGCACCATAGCGCGCTACGGCGCCCAGGCTCGAACTGCGAGGCACCAGAGTGCGCCACGACGCCCAGCCGGCGCACCACGGTGCGCTACGGCGGCAGGCCCTCAACAACAAATTATGCAGGACCCGCTGCAGCTCTGGAACTTCCCCTACTTGTCCAGGAACGCTCCGGGACCTCCGGAAAGCTCATCGGAGCTCCATTAGCACATCCACGATGATCTAAATGGTCTCTACATCCTAACACTTAATTTCTTTAGACATACTAATTGACGTTCATTATTTGTGCATTGTAAAAGAAGTTCACCTCTAGAAAGGCCTAATTTTCTTTCTTCCAACACAAGCTTAGGAAACAATATCGATCGCAAACCCATTTCAACTAAGCAGACCAAAATATTTTTCTAAAAAATGAATCTTAAAAACATGATGTGTGATTTACAAAATTAGAGAATAAAAAAGGAAAAACTTGTGTAAGTAGCTTAAGGATCTACTTGGTAAATGATGGCAATGACTCTGCTCTACAAATCTCCAATATCTCATTGCGATGACAGAGTAATCTAGCTGTTGGGAAAGTGATTCAGGGTTTGAGCTTAAGTTAAGAGCAAAGACAATCAGGTATCTATATATATATATATATAGTACAGTCCTTCGCATAATATTGCATGTTTGGGCACTAGTTAATCGCAGCAATTACAGCCTAACCGTTCACTAATTTTAATTACTATAGTTCATCGGTTTTTAAATAAACTACTTTATTCATTAATCGACAGGACGGTTCGCCTAGAGAAAAGCCGTCATGCGTCTGGGTCCTCACGCATCTGTACCTGCATTTCGGCTCTCCTCGCATATGGGCACGTCATGCGTCTGCGCTTGTGTAGGCTGTATAAGCTTATTAATCAAAGGTGACAAATTACTGGAATACACGTACTAAAAGTGAGAAAATATTGGAGCATAAAACAAAATATAATCACAGATTCTAACTAAGAAAATGATCTCTCACTCTCGAAGATGGCAGACACTCAACATAATTTATTTTCAACCATAGCCTTAACAATACTATATAGACGAAGTTAGCGTGCCAGATCGACCTATGAAAACTGCGGATCATATCGATAGTGCTTCCCGGGCTCATTCAATCAGCCTCTACAAAATAACAAAAAATTTGGCTATCACTTAGTTGATTGTGCTACATAATGATGTCAACCTAAACATTAATAGAATATACATTACTATACTTAAATTTTTATACAATCATTTATTAGTTATCTTGTGCGAATTTAACTCAGTCATATGATCTTTATAGTATAGATGTTTGTGTGCATGTGTGCGCATAAATGCCCATGCGTATGAGTGCCACACTACTATGCTATCTCATAAACTCCCAAATATTTTTTATGAGATCAAAAGACCAATGTTAATACTGAGTTGGTTCAATACTCTTTTGCCTTTGTGCATATTTTATATCTCTCTACTTTTTGTTTTTGAGCGAAATTGAGGCCTAATTTTAGAATTAGATAGTAGATTTCTAAATACGCACGTATGAATGAAAAAATACAATTATAGACTAACTCAGTGTTACTACAAATAAGTATACAAAAATTTGACAAGTTCTAATGAAGAGACCATATGCATGTCATTAGAGTTGATCATATTTTATATATATAAGAAATAGAAATTATTTTAATTGATAATTTGGTATAATCACCTAGCTAAAGAACAATGGTTATATTATTAGTTGGAACAATAAGGGAGATTTGCTTGAGTTTACAATGTGGGATTATTATTGTTTTATTAGTTGAAAATGGATGATTTGAATCGAGTAACGTTGAGCAATACACTGATGATATCATGAAGTTAAACTAGTTTTCACTTCAAAGAGTACTAAGAGAAAATATTATATTCTAAGAGTAGTAAGAAGGCTCAAAATAAATTATTGTTTTATAATTAAAGAATTGATAGCATCTGAGAAATTGATTTTGTATGATATATCAAATTTGTAATGGTTAGGATATGTTTCATGGGTTTTTGAAGATGGTATTTAGGTTTTGAATGCAAACTTATAAAGGATACACATAGTAGCTAGACCCTTCTATAATTTATGAATTATTTCATTAACGAGAACTTGAGAAAACACTAATGCTAATATTTTTGTTATTGTAAGACTTGTGATCATCTGATTTTGTGTAGTTCAAAAAAAATATGATGCGTTTGTTTGATCATTGACTTTTGTTATTTTCATGCTTGTATCAATTAATCTACCCCTCCTATTGAAAATTTGATGGGTTTGTTTGTTTAAAATATTATTGAGATATAAGGGGAATGAAAAGAACTTGTTGTGTCTCATAAGACCATGAGCTTGAAAGGAATGAATAGATTGTGATTACCATTTCAAATAATCACTTTGGTCTAGTTTAGAAAGAATTTTAGTAAAAATAAGGGTTAGCTGGAAACATTTTATTTAGTGACAAGGATGATGAATATGTTCTTATTAACAATTGCAGCGGAATTTTTCTCTAATACTATTTTATACATCATGCACTGACTATTGTAAGACACGAAGAAAAACCTAAGCAATAAGAATGATGTAAGCTTACAAATTTTTAAAAATAGTAATGACCAAAAACCTATTGGAAAACCCTACATTATAGTAAAGGGAATGGATGGTGGCAAGTATTCATTTCAAGCTTCTTTAATAAAAAGTATTAGTACATTGTATTTAAATTCTTCTGTAATATAATAAATGGTTAAGAAATGATTCAATATTTGGATGGGAGCATATAAATGTATTAATTTTAGAAATAATCAAGAGTCTTATTTTGATATATGTTGTGCAGTAAAAGAGTAACGACTATGTCTAGAGGAGAATAAATAGAAAATGGCAACCCCTAAATCACCTAAGAATATAATCATTCATTTCTTACTTATAGCCGATATCTCAAAATATACTACAAATAATTCCTATTAAAAAGAGTAAGAAAATTCAAATTGTCTTATTATAATACATTGAGTTTATTGATGCATATAATGTAACAACTTTGTATGAATTTGAGCAAACAAAAGTCTTGCATGATAAAAAAAAAAGTATGTCATTCAAGTTTAGAACATGTTTTATATATCTGATTATTCATAATTAATAGGTATTTAACATTATAAGTAATCATTATGTATTCCATAAAACACAGAACAAATGCTTAATTACACTTAATTAACATCTAATGATATAAATATAAATATATATTAAAAAAGAATAATCATCGTGAACCGAACAGCATCTCTACTAGGCTTCATTTGAGACAACTTTATAGTTGATCTACTTTTACATAATGCCGCTCATCGTCGGACTTGTCTTTTGGGGAACTGTCGTCTGTCAGCTTTATATAATGCATCATCTCCACTTTCTAAGCTGCCTGAGACCTAACAATTTTCAATTATTTAGCACAACAAAATAAGTATTGTTCCCTCTCTTCGATTCACTCAATGCAGCTTTACATTAGCTTTCTAACGAGCCATACTTTTGAATGTTGATTGGGTCGTACATGACCAGACGCCTGTGCCTCGTTACATGTTGAGTAAGCATCATTAAATGATAGAAGAGAAACCAGCTAGCTAGTGTGGATCCTGCCTGTGCTACTCCGTAATAGCATGTGTGGAAGAGATAGCTACGAGAGAGACCTATATAATAGCATTTCTCTTCTATTTTTTTAATCTTAAGAGCACAAAGTACAGCCCGATGTATTAAAATAAAATGAATATAAGTATAAGCTTCACAAAAGTCAATTGGGATTGCAGTCTCTGCATATGATGAGATTCAAACCATATTCCGTTGATAATTTTGTAAGATTTACTTCCATAAAGAATATTTCACCTTCTTTGTATAAAATTTGTTCAATAAATACTATCAATTTTAACACAATATCAAACAAATTACAATGTTTCAAGTGTGTGATAACAATCGGATAGAAGTTTAAAAAAAAAAAAAAAAAAAAAAAAAAAAAAAAAAAAAAAAAAAAAAAAGTTTAGGAGAACTAATAATTGCAAATTCACAATAACTAGAAATAAAAAGATTGATTTGACTTGCCATAGATTAAGAGAGATTGGGCGGTTAGGAGAAGAAAAAAAATTAATAAACTATCTTCATTTTTTAACACTCCCCCTCAAGATGAGTTCTCGATATCATTCTGAGCAAACTACAAAGACGTTCGTATGGTTCTTTTGACAAGCTTGGCATGCCACATTGTCATGACTCCGAACATAATTCACAAAAATGACACTGTTAAGCACATTCTCTCGAATGAAATGATGCTCAATCTCTATATACTTTGTCCGCGCATGCAAAACTGGGTTTGTCATGAGCTTTAAAGCACTCTCGATTGTCCCCATGAAGCACAGTAGCCCTTCCAATCTTCATAATCACATCCACCACAAATCGATGTAGTGAAATACATTCCTGAGCTTCCAAAGATGATTACTTGTACTCTGCTTCGGTTGTGGAGATCGACACGCAATCCTTCTTCTTGCTGCACTATGAGACCATTGCTGATTCGCACATGAATGCATATCCAGATGTCGACCTCCGATCATATTTATCTCCAACAAAATCCGCATCTGTGAACCCGTGCAACACAAAATTCGTGTTCTTCTCATACAACAACCCAAACTCTAAGGTTGACCCGACATACTTGAGAATTCTTTTAACCGCATCTGTATGTGACTTCCGTGACTCCTGCATATAACGACTCACTAAACCCACTGCATATGAAATATCCAACCTTATAATTATCAAATAGATCAAACTCCTTATTCGTGCACAATATAACTTAGGATCCATTAGAATCCTACCTTCCTCATAACTCAATTTCAAATTTGTCTCAAAGGGGGTGGAGCATGACTTTCCTTCCTTCATGCCAAACCGTTCAACGATCTTCCTGGCATATCCCTTTTGACAAACAAGTAGCCCTTCTTCACCCTTTGAACCTCCAAGCCAAGGAAATGGTCAAGTTCACCGTGATCCTTTATTTTTAATCGAATTGATAGCTCCGCTCTAAGCATTGCCAACTCCCCATCGTCATTCGCTATTATGATCACATCGTTAACATACAAAAACACAAGAACATGTACGTCGCCAGGCTTCTTCACAAACATACTTGAGTCAGAATATGAAGCGAAATATCCACAAAACTGCAAGTACTATGCTATTTTTCCGTACCATGCCCGCGGTGCTTGTTTTAAGCCGTAAAACGCCTTCATTAATTTACAAATGTAATCTAGATGCTCCTTGAATATGTATCCCTATGGTTTCACCATGAAAATATCTTTGTTGATCTCCTCATAAAGAAATGTGTTCTTACATCCAACTGCCACAATCTCCAACCTTGGCATGCTGCCAATGCAATCACAATACGCACCGATGTCATCTTCATAACTAGACTATACATCTCTTCATATTACTCTCCATACTTCTGTGAGAAGCCTTGAGCGACAAGTCGAGCCTTGAAGCATCCAAGACTGTCGTCTGTCATCTTCTTCACTTTATAAATCCATTTGTAATTAACTGGGACAACACCATCAACCTTGGGAATAATATCCCATGTTTCATTATTCTTGAGGGCAGTCATCTCCTCATCCATGGCTTCAACCCACTGTTCTGCACCTGCGGCTTCGTCATAGCACGATAGCTCTCACTCATCAAGTGGGCCGACAAAGTAACATAAACACATTGTTACTAAATTACCTTCTTTATAGTGAGTCAATGGTACAATGGTTTGCTTCGACCTTCTAAGATTAGAACCGGTCTACACCTCTCCACCTTCTATCTTCGCACTTGCTCCCATGTCACCATGACTTGAGGTTCTGCTCCCACTTCTTCTTGACTCTGTCTCCACCGATGTCAAACTCAAAGAGTATGGGGCTCCAGGAGACACGGGTAACTCAACTAATCCTCCTTTAGTTTCTTCTTCAATGATTTCTTCTCCTCTATTCGCTTTCAACACGATTCTAGAACCTCCATTGTATGATGTCCACACGTCAAACACCACATCACAATAGACAATGAGCCTCCAAGTCTAAGGATCCATACATTTCTAGCCATTCTTCCACTCATCGTAGCCGATGAAAACACACTTTATGGCTTTTGCTTTAATCTTTGTTATTCATGTATATGGGACATAAACATAGCAAGTCGCTTCAAACAATCGCATATGCTTCACACTCAGCAGTTCTCTAAACATGAGTTCGTGTGGCAACTTTTGATTATTCTGGCTCAGTGGCATTCGATTGATTACATATGTTGCACAAGCCATTCCCTCCGCCCATAAGGCCTTGGAAATTTTCTTGGCATGCAACCAACACATGCAAGTCTCAGTAATATGTCAAATCTTCCTTTTGACTGCCCCATTTTGCTGCGGAGTGTAGGTACAAGATAACTCCCTCTTGATTCCATACTTGAGGGTAGAAAGAAAAGAACTCAGTGAATGTAAACTCCCCTCCGTTGTCGATTCTCAGCTTCTTGATTTTCTATCCAAACACACCTTCAACTCTCTCATTGAATTCCAAAGACTTGTCGAACACTTTTGACTTCTCCTTTAAGACACCCACATATAGCGTAAGATGTCATCCACAAACAACAACATATATATTTGGTAAATTAGGTAAAGAATGAGAGAATCAATTAGAAGAGATTATCTTGAAGCAAAAGAATTTTGATGAAACTAGCCTAAATCTTATTCTTTAGATAATTTAGAGCTTCCAAGATCTTCTCCTTGCCGTGAAATTTTTGTAGGAATGCAGTCCCTAGAGTTTGGAGAGGTAGAGAAGAGTTACGAGAAAGGAGTTTGACAAATGCTTTCAAATAAATGTAACAAAGAAATAGTGGTAGAATTTTAGGTTCTTAATTAGGGTTAGAAGATCTAAGAGTGTCTATAAGGCTTTAGCAAAGATCCAAAGGTTAGGTTTGATTAGGTGAAATTTAGATAGCTCAAATAATTTGACTTAAATATGTCTTTAATGAGAATAATTTCTATGGAATATCAATTGATGCCTTTAATTAAGTGGCTTAAAAGCAAAAGTCCCAAAAATTTTAGCAAAATTTTTGACTGATTTGACTAAAAATAAAATTTTAGTATTTCTCAAAATTAATAAAAATGTATCGCAAAAAATTTAAATTGAAAGTTTCCAAAATATAGATCTCTGTGAATGAATCCATATACACAAAAACTGACCAATTTGACCAAGTGGTTGGGCCTTCGTTGGCACCGTTAATACCGTTACACATGTCGCTTTTATTGTTAAATGCGTCAAATCGCTGGTGCGCTCTGCGCCGTCGATTTCAGCAGCAAACGACGAGATCCGTTAAATATGTCGCTAACGCCAGACTGCGTCAGATGCCGTTTAACAACGTTTATCGTCGCCGTTAACGACCAAATTTTTTTTATATTTTGAATTAAATTAATTCAATTATTTAATTAACGTAATTACAAATGTATTTCTAGCATAACTTATTCATTTTAGCTCCAAAAATTATGAAATTTTTGTTGCTATCGAATTTGATTGTGCAAATTTTAAAAATTTTAAATATATTAATTTTGACATCCTAATAATTTTATAGAATTATTTTAATTTAAACCCATCATAAAATAACCAAGAAAAATTTTCTCATACAAAAATTCTCTAAGAATTTCTCAAAATTTTTTAAAATTATTTTTAATAGCTTGGTATTTTTGTTTTTCAAATTTACTGATAACTTACTCAAATTAATTAAGATAATAAATAATAATTTTGTTAACTCAAAATCTTGAAATTTTACATGCATCTAATGCAAGCTAAAAATCCGATTAATACAGACGCTAATCAAATCAATCAAAAGAGTTGGAAAGCTGAGCCTTTTCACGGTGTTTATAATAAAGTTCTGATTCAAGCTATCAAATGCTTTAATGAGATCAATTTTGACACATAATAGCCTTTGGTTACTCGAATTAAGCAATCTAATAGCTTGATTTGCAAGAATAACACAATTAGAGGATTGCCTTCCTTTGACAAGAGCTGCTTGGGTTGGACTAACTATACTAAGGAGGAGGGAGGAGAAGTGCGTTAGTGCCTCATCACTTGTATAGCCAGAATAAGAATTGACATCAGATTACTTCAAAGAAAAAAGCTAATGATCTTTGGAACATTATTTGGCCCAAGAAACATATTTTGGCAATGGCATCCTGCAAGCGCTGATGATTATAAAGATAATTATGAGCAACAGATAAATTAGTAGGATCTTGACTGATATTATCAATAGTAATAGTCTGAGGAGATTTGAAGTCCACAACCATTCACAAAAGCAGAGCAAAAGTGTAAACTTTATCGAATTGAGCGCAAAACCTTTTATGCCGCAGCGTTAATGCGGTGTATAACAAAATTGTGGGATTTCTCCTTTGTCTCGAAGACGCTCGAGGCTCAGCTAGTCGGCCCTGACATCGTCTTCCTCGACTTCATTGTCCCTAGCTCTGATGTCGTCTCCCATTCTTCCTCGGCTTCACCATCCTCTGGCGTGCGCCGTTCCCGGCTCCAGCAGGTGCACGTCTTCCTCGGCTCCGTCCCTCAGGTGCACGTCGTCTTCCTCTGTTGCGCGCTGTTCTTTGTGCTGACTTCGTCGTCCCCTGCATCAGAGTCGTCTACCGCTGCATCGTCGTTCCCGGGGATAACATTACATCAGAGCGCTAAACTCAATAAATCATTTTATTTCAAAGCCAAACAAATACAAAATAATCAAATTAAACTGTAAATCCGACGTATGAAACAGCTCTAATATTTTATTCTCAATTAACATTACAAACCGAGCTTTAAAATGGAAATTTTTGATCCACGTACCTCTATAAAGAATAGTGCTTGCGGATGTAATAATGCAGAGAGGAGGCGATGAGGTATGCGGGACAGAGCAGGGAAGTATTCCTGGTACTGATGGAGGCCATTCTGGAGACCTTAGGATTGGGGCTTCTGGGTCTGAAGCAGGAATTCGAACAAGGGACGCATATGCTGGTCATCAACTGCTTCCCTCCTTGCCCTGAGCCCCATCTCACCCTTGGAATGCCCCCTCATTCCGACTACGGCTTCCTCACTATTCTCCTCCAGGACGAATCAGTAAAGGGTCTGCAGGTTCAATCGGGTCAGGATTGGGTTACAATCGACCCGCTTCCCGGTTCTCTTTTCGTTAACGTCGGCGACCACCTCGAGGTAACACATGCTTAGATTTTACTGACAAAAAGAAATTAATTATTGAGAAATGCTCTCCAAGAAAAATATTATATTATACTCATTAAAGTATTAGCTCCAAGAAAAAAAAAAATGAAAGTCAAGTATTTGTTTTAGAAATAATATAAGAAATAGTACTAACAAATTAAGAAGTTTGAAATATCTTTGTTTTGTTATTGAAATAAAGAGGAATGAATTCCAAACAGATATTCAGCAACGGAAGATACAAAAGTGTGGTTCATCGAGTCCTCGCAAACCCTTCGAAATGTCGGAATTCGATAGCTTCGTTGCACAGCCTTCCCTTCGACGCCGTCATCTGCCCTCACCCCCAAATCGTCACCGCAGATAAGGTGAGGCTCTACAGAGACACCGACTTCTCCTCATTCCTCAGCTACATGACTTCTCACGACCCCCAGCAAAAGCGCTTTCTCGAGTGCACAAAGCTGCCGCACCGCACCAGTTAACTTCGCTGCCTTCCGTTCCGTTCTTAGCCAGAGAATTCAGTTCTTCGATCTATATGTTTTTTTGTTTTTAATTTCAAGTGTACGATCTTGTCTTCTATTAAGCCTTTAAGCGGAGAGAGCTAAAAGCAAGCAAATATCAAGAAATAGATGAGTTTGTCTCCTCTTAGCCTTAAATTGTGCCTACTTGAAGCTGAATGAGGTTCAAAATAGACTAGCATGTTGTGAGTAGACAAGGGGCGGTGAACTTAAACAGCTCCTTCCTTCAAGAAAGAAATTAGCCGTAACTCAAGCAGCAACAAAACAAATTTATATAATAAAATAATAATATTATTTTATTAATATTTATTTATTTATATTAAAATAATATAAATATTCCTGTGCTTCCAAAAAAAACTTATATTAAAATATGAATATATATTTGAGGTGCTCCCAATAAAATAATTAAAATATACTTAGATTCAACGAAGTTAGCTGAACAACCTGCTGCTTTCAAACGAAATAGTAACTGCTTTCATGCCACACGGCTCCACTATAATTCGACAAGTGTCTCCAAAAACCGAAGAATTTATTTTTTCTGTCATGTTTCACATTATATATATAACTCGTAATAATTAAAAAGGCATTAGAAAAACATCAAAATTTAATATGAATATTCCAAGTTGTACCCTTCATTTTGACATACTTAATTTATCAAAATTTATCATTAATTTAATAAAAAGAATTATTTTCAAATAATATTGGTTTATTTAAATAGTAGAATTTGAAATAAAATTTATTATTTATTTATTAAAATATTAAAATAATAATCATTAATACATAATATTAATTTATTTATATTTTAATTTATATATAATAATTTATCTATATATTATTTAAGATAATATTAAGATTATTAATCATTTATTAACTATAATAATTAAGGATAATTTATTCCACTCTCTATTATATCTAAATTGACATTTGATAGAAATAAAATTGACTAACTAAATGACAATAATAATAATAATAATATCAATATCATCATTTTTTTTATTATTATAATTAGTAATAAATAATAATAATAATTAGTTAATAATGTTATTTTTTTAACTAAAAAAATAATTCTCTCTCCTCTCTCTTTTCCCACAAAATATACTCTATTTAGCGCTATTTTTAGTTTTAACTTAATTTTTAAGTTACTTGGGATCTTGAGTGTGTTTAGTCCTAAACAGCTTAATAACAACTTGAGTCATTATATATTATAAAAGTGTTTGCTTTTCAAGGTGCTCTTAGTATCTCTTATACTGAGAATAAGCTTGTTGAGCTATTGGTTTAAGTTTTGATTTAACCCTCGTTAAGAAATTTGATTGTGATGGAATGGTGCTTGTATTAGTCAATATTTTGGTTATTCAATTGGAGCTCTCTTGTTTATTGTGGTAAGAGATTATGGCCTAAATAATATGATCTCTCAATTTTCAAACAAAGTTTAATATTGTATGTGATTTATTCAATTTTCTTGTTTATTGTGGTCAAGAAAAAGTAAAGTGCAGAGTCTTAGATATCTTGTTCAAAACATAGCACACAAAGCCATATTATTAACACCAAAAAAATGTTAAATCACAAATTAATATACATTCAAAATATCACAAAATTTTTTTAAATAAAATCATAACATCTCCAAAGGTCTTTCTCAAATGATGCCCATAAAAACAAGCTATCAAATTAAAAAGATACATCTGAAATATTAAATGAAAACAATTATCAGCAAAGTCTATAAAAATTTAATTTGATTTTATCTAATTCTTATGCCAAGTTTAATTGTATAGTTAAATGAGCAACATAGATTTCTCAATAAGATGCGAGATAAATTAAGAATAACTATAATAATTGGGTAATGAATTTTTAGTTTTCCTTAATCATAACTGTAATACTGATGAATAAAATTTATCAAACTATGCATGTGATCTCCTTTGTATAAAACAACACCCTACTATTCTCTTTAAGACTTTTCACCCATATGGTTGGGCTATTTTGGAAGAATGCAAAATAGTGAGTCATTCACAGAACAAGTCAATGTCTACTTCCTAAGAACTCTGCCTTCACTAGTAGTACTATCTGTACATCCATTAGAACTATTTATCAGAATAAGAGTCACTTAAGAAACATTATCACAAATTTTATTTATTAATTTGTTTCTTAATAATAATAATACACAAAGGAAAACTATAATGCCACATGAATGAGTATCCCATTGCCATACCAATGGCAAATTACATTGCCACATGAATAGCAAACAATTGTGCCCATAAAAGGTAATAATTTTCATGCATGTATTAGCAATTCTTATGCATACACAAATCAAGAGTATTTATGCCAATATAAAATACTTTGTGGTCGTAATAAAACTTTGTAAAAATTAAAAAATGGCATTGCTATTTGTAAGAAGATGATTAGTGTAATAAAATTTTGATTACGGGGATAACTAACTATTTAATTTTTTATTAATCTTTTATTTATTTTTGGTGCGCCTAACATTTCTTCTGATTATGTGATTGGCAGGCAGGGGCGACACGTGGGGTGGGGGCATTGCGTCAGGTATGGCACGTGGATCTCCGACGCCTACTTTTAATCCCGTAGAGACCGCCTAATAGCTATAACCAAGCAACACAGTGACAGCACTAACAAAGGCAGCACAGACAGAATCGATGGAGCTGTCCGCAGGCAACGCCCCGCCCCCTTCCCCGCGCAGCAACGTCCTTCTCTCCCCTCTCCTCATCGCCGGCGGCATATTATTCGGCGTTGCTCTTCTCCTCCTTGCCTTCCACCTCCTCCTCAAATTTCTCCGCCCTTCGCCGCCGTCGGAAAAGCCTTTCCGAGAGCACGTGGACGATGTTCTCCGCTCCATCCCCAGCCAGCGCCTCGCCCCTCAAATCTCCTCTTCCGAGTGCTCTGTTTGCCTCTCCGACGTCGAAGAAGGCCAAAGGGTTCGAATTCTGCCCAGCTGCGGCCACGCCTTCCACGCCCTCTGCATCGACGCCTGGCTCTGCACTCGCCTCATCTGTCCCCTCTGCAGATCGCCGCTACAGAAGTCCTCCTCTGCTTCTTCTGCTTCTTCTGCAGTCTGAAACCCGCATGTTCTAATGGGCTTATTTTCCTCCCCACCGCTCTTCTTTTTCCATTACTGCTGATCCGGATCTATGTTGATTTGTACATCACATCACCGACATTTGAATAGCGGATTGTTAATTTAACTATGGTTTGGTGAAGTTTTAATATAGTGAAATTTTTTCTTTTTTGTAAGATGATTTTTATTTGAATGCTTAGTTCCAGATTATAAATTAAAATAAAATATTGAATTAGTTAGTTTTTGGATGCATGCACGTAAATATCCGAAACAGTAAGATGAAAGAAAAGTATGATGTAAATCTGCTAGTTACTTTTGTGTAAATGCACACTCGGGTCATCTTAATCCCAGCCCCCCTTTCTCCCAATCATATTAAGTACAGCCCACCCAAATTCTGTTTGCACAACAAGGAGCAAGTGTGATGCGCGCTCCCAGGGCATGATGCTTAGGCGCTCCCAAAGCGGCCAAGCCGGCTTCTCAATTCGCCGTCAAGTTCTATTCTTTACAATTGACTCCTGAATAGGAGCTTCACCGCCAATATTATCATCCTCTTTCTAATCACTAAAATGGTCTTCAACGGTAGGTACGGTATCAGTAGCTACGTCCTAATTGGAAGCATCCTATGGAGCAAATGGGGTTGCACAGGATTTAGTTAACCTGCTTGAATTTTATGATTTAGGATAAGAATATGATTAATTTCATTTTAGTATTGTTATACTTATAAATTATTTTATCATCTCATAGGATGATATGAAACTATTATTTTCAAAACTTCAATTACTACTATTACTTGCAATTAGCTTGAGATCAATATCTCAAAATTAATTTGAAGCTCAATTAGCTCCAATCATTAAGGAGATCATTAAAATTAGATAATTTTAAATATCACATAGTTGCAATTATTGAATTTTTTCTTGAATGCTTGCTTAGCTTTGAGCCTTATTCATTTGAATCATTCATACAAAATATTGTGCATAAATAAAACTTTCATATTAAAAACTATAGGAGTTTGCATTGTTGGTTAAGCCAAGGGCAAACTAATTAGGAGTAATAAAGAGACTTCACATTCTCATAATATGAATATGAATGTTATTTGTTATAACCCCGCTTTCCTTTACTTGTTAAATAGATATGTTTAACTCATCGCTTCATTCTGTATTTGCCCGCATAATGAATACTTTCATAAAACAACTCTAATCAATTAAAATATGAGATATTCTACAATCTTACTATTTGTTAAGACTCATCATAATTTTTAGCTATGTTACTTTTCATAGTTTTATATTATGAGTTTTCTTAGATTGATAATCTGATCTTCCCTTATTTATTATACTTTGCATTTCTACATTTTTAGTACTGTACTTTACTTGTTTACTATTCATTTAGATTGCGATAAATGTTGTTATAATTATATTTAATTGTTTCACTATATTCTTTTATTTACTTAGCATAAGTTCATTGAATATATACATGCTTCTTTCATTTATTTTCATATGCACATTAGTACTTTTCTAGTTTATTTAGAATGCTTTTACCCTTATATTATATGCAAGCTATAATGGCTTTATTTGTGAGTATTCTTACTTTTATTTCAATTTTTTTTTCTTACAATTGTCTATTTTATTTCTATACTTATATGCTTTCATTTTGCACCGCTACTTATACTTATATTATAATTAGTTGTGATATCCAAATTGAATAATAAAATGTTTAGCTAAATCTTAAAATGTGCTTAGACTGTTTAGTCTAACTATATTTTCTTTTTATTGACTTTGCTCTATCATATTGAAATGCTAAAATATGGTAGATCAGATGCATTTGGAGGCTAGTGAAATTGGACCAAGTGCTAAAGCTAAAGAAAATAATTTGCTTCCGCATAAATTAGTTTTGCATGCTTGTATTAAATGTGAGAGAGAGATTTACTTTCTTTACTTTCTTATTATTTAATTCGGTATGTAATAATTAAAGTTAATTGTTCTATCTTTATTATTCTTATGTTGGAATTAGAACTTACTTAAATGCTTGATTTAGATGAATGGATACTTAAATAAAAGTTAGTTGCATACTTATTTGGAATCTAGTTGCCTACTTATTTAGAATTTAGATGCATACCTTACTAGAATTTAGCTTCATACTTAATTTAAGAAAGATGTTAATTCTTTATTTTCAAATTATGTTTGATTTAAGATGTGTGAATCATTGGATAGCAAATTATTTCATATAAGTTTCTCACATATAATTTTGAATTGAATATTTAGATCTTATATATCCATAACTGTGATGAATGTAGATATTTAATGCTCATTTATGTTGAATTCCTTCTATTGTAAAATTGCTTAAGAAATATCACATGAATGAATTGAATTGCACATACATCTCTTAATGTATATTCATATTATAAGTGCATATCATTAGCATCTTCATACTTATAAATATAATTACTTTAATCACATTATTTGAATTCATATTCATCATATGTATCTCATGCATTATCCTTTCTTTATATTTTCCCATCTTAACTTAAGACCCTCTTCTAAATTCTTGGCTAAACACAGCATCTAATAATTTGGGTTAGATTCCTTCTAATTCAGTATTAAGTGTTGTGATGATGCACCGATGTTGGGTTAATCTCCTACTCGATATTGGGGTCGTCACAAAATGGGACTGCATTAATACCCACTCTCAGCTTGCTTATAGGAATTACTTTAATTTCCTCCACTTAATGTGAACTCCAATGCCTAACAAAGAACTCATCATCAAAGTCACATCCTTGCTAATGACGATCTTCTTATCAACTAAATCATATAACTTGTAGCCCTTGACTTTGCGTTAAATTTCAACAAAGATCGTGTAACAACCCTAGTTGTTACCCTAGCTAAATTCAGATTAACCAAGCTCTAATTTTGATTTCATTAGACTCAATGAGTTATTTTAACATAATCCTAGAAGTTTGAAATCAATCGAAGCTAAATTGAGAATTTTGTTTTTTTTGGCTATTTTTGAGCACTGGAAATACCTAAATTAAATTGATCTCCAAATTAAAATATAATTTCATTTTTGAATTTCTCATACCATAATTAACTAAGGGTGAGTTTTTGGAGCTCATTTAGTCCTAAATTGAATTTAGGAATTTATTAGAATTAATTAATTAATTAAAGGATTTAAATTATTAATTTAAATTAAATAATTATAAATTTTAATTACGGGATTTGCTGTCGGGACCGCGGCAGATCCGCTGCGGGGTCCCAACAGCGGCTCATAGGGTTGTGCCAATAGATGCATTAGCACGCATCTCCGTGCCTCCATCTAACGGCTCACATAACACACGCCATGATCTAATCCTGCCCGATCGGCATCTTCCATCTAACGGCTGAGGAGTCGCTCGTAGTTCAGTTAAGCCAAAGGACTCATCAAGCCATCCATTTCCAACGGCTTTGAATCAGATGGCTGCAGATCAAGCTCTCCCTGTACATCATCGTTCTCACCGCGATTCTTCCCTGACAACGAAAATTCATTTGTACCATCCACGTAGACCTTGTCTCCCATTCACCTCCGTCGATTTCCCTTGCTGTTAGAATCCTTACGAGCAGCGCCCAAACCTCCTTAGCTGATCGAGAGGGTCAGAGACCTCCATTTGGGGTAAGTTGAGAGGACCCCTCGGCCCGAGCCAAATGCCCGAGCTTCAGCCATGGCATCCACCTCATTGTGAGCCCCTTTTCTCATTGCGATCCCCCTAAGTCCCCAGCCAAAATCTCCTGGAGTTCTCGGCGATCCCGGCTGAACCTGCTACGTACCGCTGATAGAGAGCGAGGTGTAATGACCGCCTCCTGATCGTCGTCGAGTAACACTAACTCAACTATCATCAAGTGGTGGTTGTCATTAATACCACAGATAATAGACAATATATATCCATGATATGAATCGAACTGTGAGCAAGACATTAGCAGAAACATAAGTAAAGCAGTGCAGAAAGTAAGAAAGAGGCATTTAACATTATCCACATATATCCATTCACATATAAAATAGAAAATGCAGAATAATAAGAAGACAGTTTGTTTACTACATTTAATTAAATATGAGCAACATAACTTTTAAAGACTAAGCAAGATCTTCTTCTTTGCCAAATACCAATCTCATCGGACCTTCTATCACCAGCACCCCCCAAACACAAGGTCTGAGCTAAAACCTAATACTGCCATATGTACACATATGACAGGGCCAAGCCAACAAAGCAAAAGAATAATATTAGACTTATAAAGTCTAAGTATAGTAAAGTTGTAAAATAGCATATACTTACATTTTAAAAGATGTTATTCAACATAAGAGTAAGACAGAAATAAACTGTAGAAATACTGTAAAATAGCTGAAAGTATAAAGCTGTATAAAATTGAAGCAAATTAAAGTAAAAGTGCAGAAAAACTGTAAAGGCGCTAAATAACTGAAACTATATGAAATTTGCAGTAAAGTAAAGTAACGCTAAAATGTAAAGATGAATACTGAAAAATGGAAAAGATAATAAATTATCTGAAACTGAATAAGGTGTATGTGAAGGTATGTTGTATGCCATTGAATAAATGTATCTGTATATGCCACTAAACTAAATGTCATGATATGTAACTAATATATCACTGAACTGCTATGAATCGTACGGTCCAATGCTTATATATATCCAGTTGGGAATCCAGTACTAATCATTCTGCAAATTCCACAATTGATATATATACAATATTCTGTAATCCATAAATCTTCACTAATACTCATGCATCATTCTTATGATCATGCTTATGCTTCTATGACTACATGACTTAAAGCTCAAAATCTAGAAAAATGATATAAATCATTCAATGAATTAAGAGTCTCCATTGTGCAGAATTTATCTAAATGAATTCTGGCTCTTAAATCTAATTTCAATAATTGGTTTTAATTAGAACTTTACTTAATATCATCAACTAGGAAGGTTGTATACACATAGCTGTATATTTCTAAGAAAGGTAAATTTAACACTTAGTTTACTTATAACTGCACTTATCGCCATGTACAGTGATAGGAGGCAGAACCTTATCACAGTTACTTTTTTAAACTAAGCTCTTAAATACCTAAATTACAAGTATACTTAGTATTTTAAAGAGGGTGATTTGAAATACTTAGTTTGTTTATAACTGCACTTATCACCACGCACAACGATAGAAGGCAGAACCCTATCACAGTTATTCATTCAAATTATAGATTCCATTTCCCTAAATATAACGTACTAATAATGTCTAAAGAAGAGTAACTTTAGATACTTAGTTTGCTCATAACTGCACTTATCGCCACGCACACCGATAGGAGGCAGAATCCTGTCATAGTTATTTCTTCAAACTAAGGATCTAGTTTATTAATTATAACACTCTTAGGATTGATTGATTTATTCTAAGTGGACTGTATCTGCCTAAGCCAGCAGGATTGTAAAATACCAGAATTTATGTTCCAATTTGTTTATTAATATTTAAATAAATTTGACCTTAAATTAAAAATTTGACTTCGCCATTGCATTCACCACCCCTAAATTAGCTAGGGGTGAAGTTTTGAACGCATTTGGAAGTCATTGAATTTTCGACGAATATTTTAATATTATTTAAATACTTGAAAATTCGAGTAATTAAATACTCGTCATATCAAAAATCTGAGTGCACCGTTGCATTCAGAAGCCCTCAATTAGCTAGGATTGATATATTAAAAATATTTGGAACATAATTATTAATTAAGATTAATTAATTAAATTGATTAAAATAAATTAAATAATTATTTATTTAATTAAATATTAACGGTGCCATCCAGAATAGTATCCGCCATTTCTTCCCTTAAGAACTCGCCGTTTGGATCTAATGGCTTTTCTAAGCCGTTCGATCGGGGATCAGACGATCCCCGATTCGTCCCTGTCGCGCATCAGCGCGTGTCGCGAACAGCAGACGCGCGACACTATATGCGAATGCCAGCGCCGCTCATCTTTATCCAGATGGGTTTTCCGCCTTCAGCAATTGCTTATGATCAACTTTAAAAAGCCTCAAATCTCTTCTTTTACTAAGTTTCAAAAATCTTTTGATCCTAAGAAAGTCGAAACCTTCAAAAATTAAGTTAGAGTCTTTAATGCCGTCCATTTAAGGTAACCGATCTCTTAATTCATACATTCAAAATTACATTTTGCAATTCGTATATCTATTCCATGTTATAATTAACGATTAATCGGGACCGATCGAACTCTAATGAGTTCTATCGATCCAATTTAGAAATTCTCAAACAGTTCTTACCGTTATGAGTACCCCTCCCGAAACCTAGATCTAGGGCTGGACGTCTCTCGTAACCTAGGTCATCCCAAGGCTAGTTGCAGTAGTCAATAAGAAGCTCCTAAAGTGCTCTTTTCATCGACATATGGGTCGAAGCTAACCGTCGACATTTAGGCCGCAAAATCTTCTGCCCTAGTCGTGGTCTTCGAAGAACAGGAAGACGAAGGCGCAGTGAATCGGGTCGGGCCGAGCCCAACCCGCGAGCGCCTCGATTTTGGGTCCATGCGTAAGGCGCAGCGGTGGAGTGGTGGGCCCCGCGCATAGGTCAGCAGCATCAAAACTGATCAAGCCATGGGTCCCGCTTGCATCTTGTAAGCCTATTAAAAGGCACCACGTGGACGCTTCGCTGGCACCGTCTGGACGTGTGGGCCCGTCTTCTGCAGAAAACACATATTTAAAATATATATATATATATATATACATATATATATATATATATATTAGATATAAATAAAAATAAAGTTTATTAAATAAAATATAAATATTAGATATAAATAATCTTAAGATAATACTTATAATATATATACATAAATAAATAATAGAAAATTTTTACAAAATAATATAAATAAAAATAGAAGATAAATATTTCTTTAAAATAATTAGATGAATTAATTAAACAGATTAATTAAATATAATATTAATAATACATTTAAATAAATTAATCTTAAAACTTTAAAAATCCATAACTTATAAAATATACATTCAAATAACATAATTAAATATATTAAATTAATCAGCAAAAATCAAAAAATATTTTAATGCCATCCAAATTTCAGTAAGATAAATATTTTGTCAAGTAATATTTTATGATATTAAATAAATCAAAATATGTTACAAATAATTAATTAATCATAACTTTGTACCCTTTAACCCAAACATACCCAATATGGGTCTTAAAATACTCAAAAAACCCTAAAGAATATTTTAGCAGTATTAAATTTGTCATTTGGATTAAAATTAAATTAATCACAATTAGGACTTAACCCTAATTAAGCCTTTAACCCTAGAAACTTCAAATAGCCATAAGTTAGCCAATTTAGCTCCAAATTAGGTGATCCAAATATCAATTTAAATTAGAAAAACCTAAATTTTAGTAAACTATGAAAATATTTAGGATCCAACAGTTAGATCTCCTAATTAACCCTAATCACTCTAAAACTTGATTAGTGAATATTAGCAAATTTAATGATACAAATTAAATAATTTCAGTTCAGATAACTCATAAAGTAAATTAGAACCTAAATGTTTAATTAGTTTAATAATTTTGTGACTAAATTCATTAATCACTCACTAAATTATTAAACATAGCCAATTCATATCAGAATTTGATAATTTTAGATTCTATAGAAATCTTAGAACATAATCTACAATAAACTAATAGAAATTTTATATTTTACTAAGAGTAAAATTACTAAATTGCCTTTATAAGGTCAAATTCCCAATTTGACCTTATAAGGCATAAATAATTATGTAACTTAATAAAAATAATTCAAATAATCAAAATAGTCATTTTATAAACTTAATATTACAAATCATGATAAAAATATTAAATTAATAAATTTAATTATTTTTGGCAGATCAAAGAAATTGAATTAGTTGATTTTGAATTAAAGCAGTCAGATACACAAATTTACTTATAAATTTCATTTCAGTATTCTTATTTTTGAGCCATTTTCCATTTGAGTATTATTTACACTGCTTACCACTTTTTAATCTGCAAAAGAATAATATCAAATAGCATGTAACAAAAAGAATGAAACATGATATATATATTTTGTGATATTTGTCTTTAGAGGCTGGAACACAACACTGAGAATCTGTACATATTGGGCCTGCTGGCAGCCCCTAGGAGTTATATGGAGGGATTTAGCCTCTTGTAAGAAGTAGGCAAATCTAGAGAAAAGACACACCATCAGTTCCTATTTTGAGTAAGTTACCAACGGGTGGCGAGATAAGCTTCCTACAGGTTATGCCTATGGGTTTACCCATTTGGGCTCAGGAGTCTCCGGACTCGCCTTATTGTTACAAATGCTTTTGATAAAATTTATTTCATGCTGTTCATATATATTGATTTTCACAGCTAACTTGCAGGGCAGAAATTGAATTTGGAAAATTGCTTTACTTTCTATGCAGACTTTCAGTCATTTTCATAATTGATTCATGCCTATTATAGGATGCTAAATTTATTCTTATAAAAATGATTTGTGTACTCCTACCTAATTGGTAACTGAATTTTTCAAGTTTTGATAATTAAAGATCTGCCAAATAAAAGAAGAAGAAATAAAGAAGCAGGAGAATGTAAATATTTCATCTTTATTTTGTAAAAGATAAACTGTTGTAAATTTTCATATATGTTTTGGCTCTATGTATAATTGGACTTTGGACTTTTATTATTTTATGTCCTTTTGCTTATAAATATATATATATGTTTATATTTGAGATAAATTGTTCTTTAAAGACTCTCAAACTTCGGTCCCTGGTCGCCACAAAGATAGCACAAGATAAGCCTTACTTAGAGTGACTCACAAATACTAAATATTACTAGAGTGACCCAGCTCTATGGATCTACAATACTAGACTCAGCCAACAATTTGAGTTATATCAATGCTATTTAGTCAACATGGATTACTAAAACTATGAATCTAGGATTCAAAGGGGATACATCTTACACATGGTTTCAAGGATATGATCAAGGGGTCACCCAATATATGATACTATCACATGGAATAAATCTCATTCTAAGTAGTTTAGGTAATTCTACCACAAGAATTTAATATCAACTTTTAGGATTAAGTAGGATCATCTAAGCTTCTACCTCATTATAACATAATAAGTCTTTCCTATCTCATTAGTTTAAAGATGATTAAGGCTAATATTATTATTATATAAAACCTAATGTAAGATCATCAAGATCTCACATATCTAAATGCTCAATATAATCATATGGGATCATTCATTAAGTTTGGTTAGCTAGATTAGATGGGTAGCTACATCTGATCGAGTCCTAGACTACAATTATGAGATATAATCATGAATCTTAATAGGATTTGATCTTGTGATGAATTATCATAGATTTTATAGTTGATTTCATGCTAATAATCTTATTTAAGAGAAAATCAAAGACCTTAAGTTTCAAGTTCAGATGCTTAATCATACCAGTTCTTTTGATTTCCTTAGCACTTCTAATTCAATGAATTAAAGTCAATATCAAATCAAATCGATTATTGAAATCATATTAGTCAAATGATCTTACAATCAGGTTGATTTGTTAAGTAATTAAGAGTTTGGGGCTAAATTAGACAGATTAAGTGTTAACCCCTAACCTTATCAATTTAAGACCAAGAGTTACATTACACATTAATGACAAATTAAATGAATTATTGATTTATTATTGATGGCAATTTAAGATCTAGATCTAGTGTAAATCACTTAATCAAGATCTTAAGATCTCTTAAGTTTAATAAGGGATAAATGACAGTTTAAGGAAATTAAGCATTCAAAATAGAATTAAAATACCTCAATCTTTTAAAATAACTTGTAAAATAAAGGAAAGTTAACATAAAACTTGAGAAAGTAAAATGCACAGAAATAGTAATAAGAACTATGCAAGTGATGTACGCATTTAACATAGGACTAAATAAGTAATTTAATATATATAACTCAATACGAGTTCTAAGTACTTACATACTTTTAAGGCGATTCGAACTTGAAGCTCATCGATTGGTTGGAATGAGATGACAATCACAACACCTTAATGGACTTTGATTGAGGAAGATGCATTGATAAAACCACAGCGGCAATAGGAGCCTCTCAGCCTTTTGCCGAGAGTAGAGAGGAGCAGCCTCTCGGCCTTCTACCGGGAGATGGAGATGCTAGCTACCGAGAGAAGAGAGTGATGGATCAGTGACCATCTAATGCATACTGTCCTAGAAGGAGAAAAGTAGCCTGCGACCTCATGCGCGTGCACGAGAGGGAGGGAAGGCTTGGCTCACACTCGATTTGGCAAAGGAGACAGGGATCGAATGATTGCGTGGGAGAGATGGGGAGCATTCTGCTGAAGGAAGAAGAAGAATATGGTTTCGATTGAGGGAAGATAACTAGGTTAGAAAAATTTAGGTTAGGGATTAGAGGTTAAATATAAACTCGAATGGATTGATGAGAGTCATTCGATCAAAATCGGGTGGCTAAAAATCATCAGAAATTCTAAGATTCGATTGAATGACCAAATGAACTCTAAAAATTACAAACTTAGTATCTGAATGAGTGTCTCGATGAGGCGAACTCATGTGTTCACAAATTATTAAATTTGAACGAGTATTTTATTTTATATTAATTTTTAAACAAAAAACTTTGAAAATTCACTACGATCAATCCGGTGCTCGAAAAATTACGAAACTTAAAATATAGTGTCCTCTTATAATACTTAACTTAAATATTTAAAAATATTTAAATTACAACTTATAATTTTTCTATTATCAACTCTGGGAGTTTAAACTTTTTGGATTTATTTAGGATGATCCGGGACCTCAATTGCGCTCAAAGTTTCGCAAATGGATCCCCTCAATATGCTTTATTTGAGAATATTTTTATTTGATTTTATTTGGTCTAAATCAAGATCTTGAATTTTCTCTTAATCTGATTAGGTTTATGCCTAATCATCCTGGTAACAATGTCGGGTTGTTACAGACTCTCCTACTTAAGAATGATGTCATCTTCGACATCACTGCTTAAACAAAATTGGCAAGAGTCAAATTCGATATTGGTTACTGACCCATGAAGGTTTATAACCTCCTTAGTATAATTGTGCTCTATAAAGAATGATAGGACCTACAAAATCGATCCTAGCAATACTATTTACAAATAACATAGCTTCAAACCTTAACATGAAATTCGAATACATTGTTTCATACATCTTTCGCTAATGCTTAATTCAATTTCATTATCAAACTCCCAAAATCCGTTAATCATTAACACTTGCTACATTTGAGAATTGAATCCACCAACATTTTAAGGAAAATCTTCTAACACATGCAAATTTTAGGTTCATATAATATTTGGTCAATAGGCTTTTTTTCCATTCAATCCTACGCATGAGGCATTGACATTTATGCTCTTTGATTGACCCATCAATATAGTTCAAGACAAATAACTCACTTTCATAGATTAAAATATAGAACTCAATCACTACTTTGGTTTAATATCCAACTGCCATGTCCTTTTTATTTACATTCTTTGATTGCATTTTGTATATTGACTTAATGTGAACTTATAAAATGGTAGAGTATCTTTTTATTTCACCATTGAAAATCAAGGAAAACAACTTCAAGATATAACATCCACTATTTTAACTCAACAATCGCTGCAGTTGCTAAGACTCAAAGCTCTACTCCCTTTAATTCGTTGGATAATTCAACGCTAAATTTCTTTTCTTTTTTCTTTTTTGAATTTGACCATTGCATACAATAAATAGAAGAAACATTGCAATTTTTGACAATACCCATATTCTCTAAATGCAACTCCAATATCATTCTCAGATTTTTATGCAACATGGAAGCAACAGTTTGAAGATTCACAATTAATCATTTTAAGATGTTTTATATGCCGAAATAAAAACATCCAAAATTCTGAACCATGAGTTATGAGGATAAAATAACATCCAAAATTCAAGTATTTTAAAAGTTGTTCCCACTTTATTCATATATAAAAATACAAATATGAATGCTTTACAACATCAAGATGAATATAACCTCTTTATTATTTATCGCTCTCAACGCTTGATGGATTTATATATGTACAAGCGGTTCTCAGAGGTGATCTTACGATCAAATTTCTTATAGTTTGCAGAGTAAGAGCAATCTGCTTGAAGTGAAGGCAATGGCGTGCATTCCTGCCGAGCCCCAATGGGTGTTCGGCGTGCTGCTGATGGAAAGAGGAGCAGCGCTTGAAGAAAAACTGTATAAATGTGGAGCTTCAGATATGTCTCTATCTATTGAATAATTTAGTTGTTCTTTTTATTGCACCTTATTAAAGAAGATTGGAGTTTGTGTGCTGCAGATCGTTTGAACTTTCAAGCTGTGTTACATGGCAAATTGGGAAATGTAATAAATATATTGATAGTGTAGCTCCCTCTGCCTTTCAATTATTGCTGTTGTTGTTGAATTATCAAAATTTATGAAAATGTGTTCAGCCATAAATGGAATGTACAGATTTTCACCTTCAATTGCTCATTAGACATTCAAATAATATATTTTTGGATTAAATATCCTCTCATACATCTGTTTATGTATTATTATGTCATCGGCAAATCATTCAAGACTATAGGAAACAATAATGGTATCAAGTACAACATCATACAAGATTTGAACTATAAAAAAAAATCAACATAAATGATAATTCCCAACTGTGACGATCGCATCTTAACCAACTATCAAAATTATAACAAATCCTCAGCACAAATCTCAACAATATGAAATTTCCACCAGATTTTCATGGAATGCACAGTTATAAGAGTTTGTCTATTCATTAATTTAGATTTGGCATGAGCACAAATCTTCTATAATTTTCAAGGCGAAGGATGGCAACAGGTTCTAAGAAGCATGTATAGATCATAAGTAGTGAATATCGTTGTTGCAAAATTAAGACACGGTTTGCATTTTATCAATGCGGAAAACAATAAAAATATATATTAATACAAATGTATTGATCAACATAAAAGATATTACTAAGCAACACCAAGACCTCGTCTATTAATACCAACATTCATAGTACTAATTCTATTTGCAATAATGCCATCATAATATTTGAAAAGCACATTATAACAACAACAAACACATATTCCTAATTGCCCTCAAAATCCCAATAATTCTATTATGGCACGCACAAATGCACAACCAACACGTATTCCTAATTTACCAAGACCTCTTTTTTTTTTTTTTTTTTTTTTTTTTTTTAAATTGCAAAAATTTATACTTTAAAATTTATTTCCATCAATATTTGAACTCATTTGCTTATCTTGAAGAGGGGGGATGTAATTAGACCGACACAATAGCATTTTTAATGATATGTGCCAAATTGGCAGAATTAGAAGTAGATATTTGATAAGGGCAAAGAAATATAAGCTTATGCTGTCGTTAACATATCGAATGATAAGTAAGGCAATTCAAATTACAAAGCCAAATAAAATGACGTCAAGTAAATTACAAAGACAAAAGCAAGCAAGCGCGACCAAAATTAGAGTAAACTCCGCCTTCAACACAAAAAAAAGAAATGCAAGACAAATTTATCCAAAAATGAAATACTATAATTGATTGAGATTATAGAATTGTTAGCAATTATCAGAAAAATCGTAGAGGTAAGAAAAAAAAAACAATTACCAATAGCAATACTTTGGAGGTCGGGGGTGCATGGCATGCAATTAGTGAATATGACATAAGAGAGCAGCAATCGCCGCAGGGCTGGCGCAAGCAACTGAGAAAAATGTCTAATCAACTGCTAATCAAACATTGAAATCAAGCACTAGCAATTGAACTAACTAAATTTTATTATAGTAACAACAATTAAATAAAGCATGCTATATGCATATCATGATTAATAAACGAAGCAAGCATAACAACAAAATAAGCTCAAAGGAATCCTAAATGTATATGAAGACAATTTCTATGGCTAAAAGAATTTAATTTAATTTATCCCACTGATGCCATCAACACTTAAGTTTTATAATCAGTTTAGCCATCTTACTACATCAATAGAAGTATCTCCCAATATATTATATAGGGTTAACTGTGGCGCCCCACCCCTTAATCCACAAGATTAAGCTAAGGGATGGTGCGTCACTCTGACTAACCCCTCACTTATTATTGGATTAGGATGAAATCCACAATCCACTTAATAAGGGAAGGAGCAAGCACATAATCGAATAGTAGTCACTATCTAAGGTAGCATACAAAGTGTAGAAGAGAATTAAAAATGAGAAACATCCAAGCATCACAGTATAATGAAATATGACTCAGAATAAAAGCATATAATAATCCAAACACACAGTCATAGGTACATATATTATTACATTATTTTAAAGTTGAAGTAAAGCAAATAAATAAACTCTCTTATCCTCACCTATAAGAACTAACAGCTAAATATCCTCTGGTCCGAGCTGCGGCACCTCCTTAGGTACAGGATCGTCTAACTGAAATGGATCTACCATTGTCAGTTTCACAATGTAGGACCCCAGACAAAAAAGAAAAATCTTGTGTTAGACAATTGTCTAAGTATATTTTAAGCTGACGAGTTCTTATGTGTTTTATAATATCACCATTTTATAATTTCCAAGCAATATCTACATAAAATATAGGAGCAACTAGCATAACAATAAAGAAGAAAAAAAGCTATAAACAATATTTATAACTTAAGTAAGAATGGAGGTTAAGACATGCCTAAAATATAAGCTAAACAAGGCAAAACACATATAAATAATTAAATAAGTACTGAAAGAAAATACTACATCATAAATATGCTGGTGATCAAAAGAAATATGCAAATTAACTAACTTAACTCAGAAATGATATATATATATATAATAGTAGCAAATTTCTAACATCCTAAAATATATATAAGCAGAACAAATAAATAGCTGACTGAATGAAAATACAGAAAAGAGCTAATCAAGCCCACTGAATATCAAGGATCTTAGCGCCAACACGGAGGCTAAGGTACAAAACTATGTACTCCTAGTGTCATCTGAGACTAGGCAAAGTATATAGGGTTTTCTCTTAGTGTCATCTGAGATTAGGCAAGGAAACACAACAAATCTTCTCTTAGTGTCATCTGAGACTAAGCAAAGAAGATATAAGCAAAGTCTTCTCCTAGCGTCATCTGAGACTAGGCAAAGAAGACATAACTGAGAGGCAGCTCTAACACATACAATTATTATCTTTAATCAATTTTCTTAATATTTATATAAGGAATCTATGGAGTCTCCATATTTTCCTAAAATTTTATTCATGCATCAAAATCTTATATGATATACTCAAGAAAATATGACACAAATATACAAGGAGTGCGTAGTGCAAAATATCAAAACTAAGCAATTGACTCTACTAATATGGTGATATCATTTGTTTTCTAATTAACCACTCTAACTATTCCAAGTTACACAAGTTCAGGATCACCATTTTCTTACTATCGAGTGTAACTTAGAAACTCATCCTTATGAGTTTAAAGGAATTAGAACTAATCAGGTTCTAATCTAATTCAATCAGATGATGACTATGAGTTAAATCAATAAATCATACGTCCTAAATTTTGTGAATTTAGACGTTCTATCTAAGATCTGATCAAGATCTTTTAAACTATATATTATGGATTAAATACTACGAGAATTGGGCTTAATCACATAACCAAAAAAGTTAAGACCTAAGTTCTAGATTTTATTCTATATGTGATCTAATAATTAAGGCAAATCCTATTAAGTAATCAAACTTAATAGGATGAATCTTCTATCTTAAATCTAAAGTTAAAAGATAAAATAATCAAAATAAGTTATAAAATTTTAGAAACTAATAAAACTAAGATTTCATCTATTGAGTAACTCATTTACTCAATAAATGAACTCTAACCTATGATCTAATCCTAGTCTTAGGAATGGTCCTTATGTGAGGTGTATTATCCTAAGAAATAGACTTAGAAGGATTTCTAGGGATTTCATAGTTCTTGATCTAGATACTATTTTTACTCACTTAAATGATTCTATTATAGTTCTAATATTGGTGTTAGTGTTTTAAAAGACTAATTAAAGGTTAGCGACACTTAACCTAAGTTCTAGGCAAAATGACTATTTTTCCCCTACTTAAGGGTCCGAAAAGTCAACTTTTAATTTAAGGGTCCAAACTGAAGTTTATTGGTTTCAAATGATTCCTTACTGTCTAACTTGAAGATAGACAGTAAGTACGCTTAATTTGGGTGAAAAATGGTCGAGTTATGACCTAACTAAGGTTAGGGGTATTTTGGTCATTTTTCTAAATTTTTAGGGTTCAGATCTTAAGTATTATTTCAGTTTACTAATGATATTGAAATTTTAAACTTGTTAGCATCTTGAATTTTCAAATCTGGAGTTGAATTGACCAAGTTATGACCATTTGAATCCTATGGGCATTTTGATCAATTTTCCCTAAAGTCAACTGAGATCCAGGGTTGACTTTTTGTCCTGATGTCCAAATGGAAAAATTAATACTACTACAATGATAGAGCTGTTCTCCTGAGTATTTTAAGACTCATTTTGACTATGTTTGGATAACTAGGTTAAAAGTTATGAGGCTTTAAATAGGTTATAAAATGATACTTCGTATATGTACCCTGAAACTAATTTTTGCATCGCGTCATTTGATTTCTTTTATTTTTTTGAGTAAAATGAGACCTATATTAATTATGTTTGGATCATCCTACAAAAAGTTATTAAACTTTTAAGTTTTATTTAATTTTAATTAATTCAATTACTATTCAAAAATATAATTTGTATTATTTACTATGTATTCATAAAGTTAAATATTTTTCTGTAATTATTATTTAATTAATTAATTATCTATAATTAATTAATATTAATTAATAATTGAACTATTATTTTTTTTTTAAATATTTTGATTATATCTTAAAGTTTCATTTTATATATATATATATATATATATATATATATATATATATATATATATATATATTTCTATTTTAGTAACACTTAAAGTGTTTAATGAATTAAATTAATTATCATTAATAATATTATTACTGCATTTCTTAAATTAAATTTAATAAATTTGCTTAAATACATTTACTGTTTGTATAATATTAATTAAATCAAACTTAGTTTAATTAATTATTAAATTAATTATTCTATTAACTAATTAATATATTACTAAATTAATATTAATTAACTAATTTGACTAACCTAATATATATATATATATATATATATATATATATATATATCGCCTCATACGTCTACATATGTATATATTGTATTATATGGCATTATGTGATTAATTGCATTAGCTCTCTAAAATTCCTGCAAAATAAGGTTAAAGTTTCTGTTAATATATATATATATTATACATATTTATTTATTTATTATCATTTTTTTATTTCTGGCAGGAATTAATGGAGGTGGGACCTGCCGAGACAGGTGGCGCCCCGCAATTGGGCGCGGGCTGAAGACGTGGGACCTGCGGGACACGCGGCAGCTCCCTGTTGGACGCGGAGCTGTGCGCCGGCCCCCAGCTAGCGCGGACGCGACCGCGCGGACGCACCGTCTGGGTGCTGGCCCCGCGTCGCGATTCTGCTCGGCGCGACGCAATCGCAGGCCCCATGCGTGACGCATGCCTGCTGACGCGGCGACCCATGTGAAGCGGGGTGGGTTCGGGTCGACCCAGCCCGACCCGGGGATCCGTCTTCCACGCTACCCCGTCCCGCAGGCATCGGCTAGGGCACGCCGTTTTACCGGGATGCCGGCGTTGTCAGGCCCCGGCCCGCACGGCAACGGTTAGGGGAGGATGAGGCCTACCTAATCGAGGTTGGGTCAATGCCTAAGACTTGATGACGCGCACACAAACCCTAGACCTAGATTCTCAGGGTTCGGCGACTCCTCATAAGGGTAAGCACTGTAACAATAGGGTGAAATTGGATCGATCTGACTCGATCATCTCCTAATCTAATAGGTGAAATAGACATGCATATTGACAATCTTTAATTGCATAAGGAATGGGGACTTTGATAGTACCAAGAAATTGGATGGTCGATGAATAGGGCTCGTGGGAGGAAGGCTTTGCGACAGATTTCGAGTGTCTTGAACGCTTATCCGAGAGGGCCCTTGCACGGGAGGGGGCCTTAATGGGTCTTAGGCGGACTCGTCGAGGCCCGGAAGGCCGTGGTTGGGCAGCGGCAGCGGCCGCTTGCCGTGTGGAAGGTCAGCGACAGGGACGAGGAAGGAACGCGTTGGACCGTTCGATCGTTTCGATCGAACAGTCCGATCCGCCGTTCGACCGAACGGCGCTGGTGAGACGGCGTAGGGACGGAAGACGGCGCCGTTAGGGAATATTTAATTAAATAATATGATTATTAAATTATAATTATATTCGATTTATTATTTAGTCTCCAAAAAAAATTTAAAATATATTTTCCTAGCTATTTGAGGGGTGAGGAACGCAACGGCGGGGTCGGATTTTCGATCTGACATGTATTTTATTTCCCCAATTTCGGGGTATTTAAATATTATTAAAATATTCGTCAAAATTTCGACAACTTCCGATTGACACGAAAACATCACCCCTAGCTAATTTGGGGGCAATGAACGCAATGGAGAAGTCCGTTTTTCAATTTTATGTCATTTTAGACAGGTCAAATTCTAAGGTTTCTGGGTTTTTCAGAAATCAGGATCCGATCCGTTTGACTTCTGATTTGGACTAGGTCTTAGAGGTTGACTTTATTTGACCTAACTAGCACTTATGATTAGTTTTAAAATTAAGATAGTCCTAATTGACTAAGATAACAACTTGGGTTGTTACATTAACTCACTTCACTAGTTATTACAATCACTTCCAATATTTAGCAGATAGCTAATTTAATCACTCATAAATATATTGAACAAATAAGTAAATCCGAAAAGTGTAGATTCCTCTCTAACCCAACAGTAGCTCATATTTTGAGAAGAATACTAGAAATTTTTGATTCTAATTGAATGGCCAAACACTGTATTATCATTTAACTAATTTAAAGGAATTTAATCTCTTAAAAATAAAATTTAAAGTTCAACGAGTGATTAACACATTAGAACAGATTCATAACGCTTCAATTCAAATCTCTTACTTCTTCTTCAACATTAATAATGATCTTGCATGCCATCAAACCATTTATAGTTTTACTTACAATGCTGCTAGACGAATATATTTTGAGCTTTAAGAAACTTAAAAAGATCGGATTAATTCACTCAAGTCTATCCACCATATTTGTATAAATGGTACTAAGCCAAGACCATCAAAACAATAGATAGAATATTTCAGATTTCTAAATTTTAAGGCAACAATTTACATTTTTATTGATCCTCTGCTTCTTAATCTAGAGATAAAAATCACACAAGAGTTAAGACTTTGATTGATTCCAACAAAATTCCAACAATACATATCTTATATCATTTTAATTGAATGCTAATTCAAAATTTTCATACCTGATTACTATATTTATGGCCGATCAAAACAATTTGCTACTTTTCTAAATGCGCCTTAACACTCATATTAAACCTCAAAAATTGAAATTTTTAATTCAGAATAATTATGGCACATTCAAGAGTTTCCAAACCATGTAAAGTCTTCTTTAGATCCCCTCTAAGAAAAAAATAAATAGAGATTCACTCACATCAACATATTTTGACACTTTTTAAAGCAAGACTCTAGTCTTTCAAACAACAACATTCATTTAAAATAGAAATTTCAGCATCTCCACTATTTCTAGCAATATCACTCACATCAAATAAAACTGTAAGTCCTGAATTAATAATTATTGGCTTAATGGATCATATGTTCAATTTCAACATTACCAATTTCCTTTCTCCCCATGATACTCTACTTGCACTACCAAAGAAAAAATTAGAATCCTTGCTATTACCTTAACTTTGTTGGCAACCGAGGTTGGCAAGAAGTTTCAACTGAAGTTAAACACATCGATAATTCTTTTGAATAATCCAAGTCGTCTTATGATCCCCAAAAGGCTTGGAATTAATTATAGTTAGGATAAAAAAATTAGAATTTGAATTCAAAATTCTACTTTAAATTTTTAACTTTGAACATTATAAATTAGAATCTTGATTGAGATAGGATTTCATAATTTATATAATATTAGAGTCGGCAACCCACCATAAAGGTAATTGATTAAGTTGCCAATAAAATAACAAGGCAACATATCCAAAATGCAGTTTCTGTAAGTTCGTCTACAGACGAATCTACAAATTCTGCCTTTGTCTATTTCCTATCAATTTTAGTGATATAGCCACTAATTTTAGGAATATTATCATGTCTTAGTTCACACCAGCTTCTTCTTATCTCAACAATTGATTAAGCTCTACACAACGTATGAAACATTTTTAGTATATCTCCACATATCTTTAAGGAAACTCAGGACTTGGATAAATCATATTAGATTGAAGTCTTGGCAATCATAAGACAATTTTGTAAGCTAAATATGAACACAAGCATAAACTAATTCTTCTCACATGCTATTTTTAACATCCTTAACTTGACTCCTTTCTAAGTCCTAAAATTTCTATGGTTCTCTTTAATGATTTTCTCATAATTTTAACATTTTAGTATTGTATTGAATGAACCGTGGATCCAAATTCTACTATATTAATGTTTCCCTAATCATGCTCAATATAAGAATGAACCATTAGGTAGATAGAAGCTTAGCCCCTATCTAACACTCTATGGATCCCTCTAATACCAACTGTAATGGCCGCCTCCTGATTATTGTCGAGTAACACTAAGTCAACTATTATCAGGTGATGGCTGTCACTAATACCACAGATAATAGACAATATATATCCATGATATTAATCGAACTGTGAGTAAGACATTAGCAGAAACATAAGTAAAGTAGTGCAGAAAGTACGAAAGGGGCATTCAACATTATCCTCATATATCCATTCACATTCAATATAAAAATGCAGAATAATAAGAAGACAATTTATTTATTACATTTAATTAAATATGAGCAACATAACTTTTAAAAACACAGCAAGATCTTCTACTTTGCCGAATACCAATCTCATCGGACCTTCTATCACCAGCAACCCCCCAAACATAAGGTCTGAGCTAAAACCTAATGCTGTCATATGTGATAGGGCCAAGCCAATAATGGAAAAGAATAATATTAAACTTATAAAGTCTAAGTATAGTAAAGTTGTAAAATAGCATATACTTACATTTTAAAAGATGTTATTCAACATAAGAGTAAGATAGAAATCAAACTACAGAAATACTGTAAAATAGTTGAAAGTATAAAGCTGTACAAAATTGAAGCAAAGTAAAGTAAAAGTGCAGAAAAATTGTAATGACACTATATAACTGAAACTGTATGAAATTTACAGTAAAGTAAAGTAATGCTGAAATCTAAAGTTGAATACTGAAAAATGGAAAAGACAGTAAATTATCTGAAACTAAATAAGGTGTATATGAAGGTATGTTGTATGCCACTGAATAAATGTATCTGTATATGCCACTAAACTGAATGTCATTATATATAACCAATATATTATTGAACTACTATGAATCGTATGGTTCAATGCTTATATATCCTGTTGGGAATCCAGTACTAATCATTCTGCAAATTCCACGATTGATATATATACAATATTCGGTAATCCATAGATCTTCACTGATACTCATACATCATGCTTATGATCATGCTTATGCTTCTATGACTACACTTGAAGCTCAAAATCCAGAAAAATGATATAAATTAAACAATGAATCAAGAGTCTTCATTATGCAAAATTCATCGAAATGAATTCTGGCTCCTAAATCTAATTTCAATAATTGGTTTTAATTATAACTTTACTTAACATTATCAACTGAGAAGGTTGTATACACATAGTTGTATGTTTCCAAGAAAGGTGAATTTAACTCTTAGTTTGCTTATAACTGCACTTATCGCCAAGCACAGCGATAGGAGGCAGAACCCTGTCACAGTTACTTCTTCAAACTAAGCTGTTAAATACATAAATCATAAGCATACTTAGTGTTTTAAAGAGGGTGATTTGAAATGCTTTTTTGTTTATAACTACACTTATTGCCACGCACAACAATAGGAGGCAGAATACTGTCACAGTTATTCCTTCAAACTAAAGATTCCATTTCCTTAAATATAACATACTAATATTGTCTTAAGAAGAGTATCTTTAGATACTTAGTTTGTTCATAACTGCACTTATCGCCACGCACAACAATAGGAGGCAGAACCCTATCACAGTTATTTCTTCAAATTAAGGATCTAGTTCACTAATTATAACACTCTTAGGATTGATTGATTTATTCTAAGTGGATTGTATCTGCCTAAGCCAGCAGGATAGCACAAGATAGGTCTTACTTAGAGTGATTCACCAATACTGAATATTACCGGAGTGACCTAGCTCTATGGATCTACAATACTAGACTCAGCTAACAATCTGAGTTACATCAATGTTATTTAGTCAACATGGATTACCAAAATTATGAATCTATGATTCAAAGGGGATACATCTTACACATGCTTTTAAGGATGTGATCAAGGAGTCACCCAATATAAGATACTACCATATGGAATAAATCTCATTCTAAATAGTTTAGGTGATTCTACCACAAGAATTTAAGATTAACTTCTAGGGTCAAGTAGGATCATTTAAGCTTCTACCTCATGATAACACAATAAGTCTTTCCTACCTCATTGGTTTAAAGATAATTAAGGCTAGTATTATTATCATATAAAATCTAATGTAAAATTATCAAGATCTCACATATCTAAATGCTCAATATAATCATATGGGATTATTCATTAAGTTTGGTTAGCTAGATTAGATGGGTAGCTCCATCTGATCGAGTCTTAGACTACAATTATGAGATATAATTAAGAATCTTAATAGGATTTGATCTTGTGATAAATCATCATAGATTTTATAGTTGATTTCATACTAATAATTTTATTTAAGAGAAAAGCAAAGATCTTAAATTTCAAGCTCAAATACTTAATCATACAAGTTCTTTTAATTTATTTAGCACTTCTAATTCAGTGAATTAAAGTTAATATTAAATCAAATAGATTATAGGAATCAAGTTAGTCAAATGATCTTATAATTAGGTTGATTTGTTAAGTAATTAAGAGTTTGGGGCTACATTAGACATATTAGGTGTTAACATCTAACCTTATCAATTTAAGATCAAGAGTTACATTACAAGTTAATGGAAAATTAATGAATTATTGATTTATTATTGATGGCAATCTAAGATCTAGATTTAGTGTAAATTACTTGATCAAGATCTTAAGATCTCTTAAGTTTAATAAGGGATAAATGACAGTTTAAGGAAATTAAGCATTCAAAATAGAATCAAAACACCTCAATCTTTTAAAACAACTTACAAAATAAAGGAAAGTTAACATAAAACTTGAGAAAGTAAAATGCACAAAAACAGTAATAAGAACTATACAAGTGATGTACGCACTTAACATAGGACTAAATAAGTAATTTAATATATAAAACTCAATACGAGTTCTAAGTACTTACGTACTTTTAAGGTGATTCGAATTTGAAGCTCGTCAATTAGTTGGAATGAGATGAAAATCACAACACCTTAATGGAATTTGATTGAGGAAGATGCATTGATAAAACCGTAGCGGCAATAGGAGCCTCTAAGCCTTTTGTCGAGAGTAGAGAGGCGCAGCCTCTCGGCCTTCTTCCAAGAGATGGAGATGTCAGCTACCGAGAGAAGAGAGGGATGGATCGGTGACCAGCTAATGCATATCGACCTGGATGGAGAAAAGTAGCCTGCGACCTCATACGCGCGCACGAGAGGGAGGGAAGACTCAGCTCACATTCGATTTGGCGAAGGAGACGGGGATTGAACAGTTGCGTGAGAGATATGGCGAGCATTCATCTGCAGGAAGAAGAAGAATATGGTTTCAGCTGAGGGAAGATAATTAGGTTAGAAAATTTTAGGTTAGGGATAAGAGGTTAAATATAAACTCAAATGGATTGATGATAGTCATTCGATCAAAATCGGGTGGCTAAGAATCACAAGAAATTATAAGATTCGATTGAATGACCAAATGAACTTTAAAAATTACAAACTTAGTATCAAAATAAGCGTCTCAATGAGGCGAACGCATGTATTCAAAAATTATTAAATTTGGACATGTATTTTATTTTATATTAATTTTTAAGCGAAAAACTTTGAAAATTCACCACATTCAATCCGGTGCCCGAAAAATTATGAAACTTAAAACATAGTGTTCTCTTATAATGCTTAACTTAAATATATAAAAATATTTAAATTATGACTTATAATTTATTTATTATCAACTCCGAGTGTTTAAATTTTCCGGATTTATTTAGAACGATCCAGGACTCTGATTGCGCTCAAATTTTTACAGGTGGATCCCCTCAATATATTTTATTTGAGAATATTTTTATTTGATTTTTATTTGGTCTAAATCAAGATCTTGAATTTTCTCTTAATCTGATTAGGTTTATGCCTAATCATCCTGGTAACAACGTCGGGTTGTTACACGAGGTCTGGAGTTCAGACCCCCTTGCCGAGCTTTTGCAACTGTTTGGAGAACTCTGAGCTCCTCCCTTCATCGCAATCGTAGCCATTTCCCAGCTCAAGGTACCGCCTCTGTTGAGCTGGTTTTAGCTCGACTCGCTCTCAATTGAACCCTAGATGTTGTGTTAGGATCGTGCTTTAGTGCCCCAGCAGCTATTGCCCTGGTGGAGACTAGCAGTGGACCAATGTGGCACCCCACCCCTTAATCCACAAGATTAAACTAAGGGTTGGTGTGTCACTCTTGCTAATCCTTCACTTATTATTGGATTAGGAAGAAATCCACAACTCACCTAATAAGTGAAGGAGTAAGCATAGAATCAAACTTTCAGTTACTTAATAAGAATTCATACAGAGTGCGGAAGCAATTTATAATAAGAAACATCTAAGCATCACAGTATAAATATAATGAAATACAACTCAGAATATAAGCATATAATAATCCAAACACGCAGTCATAGGTACATGTATTATTATAACATTAAAGTTTAAACAAATAGAAGAGAAAATATGCTCATCCTCACAGGTAAAATAAACGACTAAATATCCTCAGGTCCAAGCTGCTGCTCCTCCTCCAAATAAGGCTCCTCCTCAGGTACTGCAACCTCAACATGCTCTAAACCTGACATTATCGGTTTCACAATATAAGGCCCCAGCAAAAAAAAAAAAAAATCTTATGTTAGATAATTGTCTAAGTACATTTTAAGCTGATAAGTTTTATATGTATTTGTAATATCACCATTTATATTCTTTAAGCAACAACTATACAAGGGAGCAATTAGCAATACAATAAGGAAGGAAAAAGATATAAATAATCATTTATAACTTAAGCAAAAAGAGAGACTAAGATATGCCTCAAATGCAAGCTAAACAAGGTAAGACATATGAATATAATAACTAAACAAGTAATGGAAGAAAATACTACATTCTAAATATGCTGGTAGTCAAAAGAAATATACAAATTTAAAATAATTGAACTCAGTAATGATACATATAGATAGTAGCAAATTCTAATATCCTAACATAGATATAAGCAGTACAAAGAAAATAGCTGATTGAATAAAATGCTGAAGAGTAAACAAAACATCAAAACTGAACATATAGATAAATATCTGTATACTAACTGCTATACAACAAAAGAGCTATTCTAGACCACCGATTATACAAGATCTTAGCACCATCACGGCTAAGGCACAAAACTGTGTACCCCTAGTGTCAACAAGGAGACTAGGCAATCAGCACACAATGAAACAACAAAAGATATAAATAAGGACTTTCCCTAGTATCAACGAGGAGACTAGGCAATTAGAAGACAAAAATGAGAGGCAACTCTAACACATATAATTATTATCTTTAATCAATCACTTTAATATTTTTATAAGGAATCTAAGGAGTCTCCATATTTTCCTAACATTTTATTTACGCATCAAAGATCTTATATGATATGCTCAAGAAATTAAGGCACAAAAATACAAGGAATACGTAGCACAAAATATCAAAGTAAGCAAGGGTGTGATGACTCACTTAAATAGTAATAAGTGAAATTCTTAAACATCGAGGTGCATTTTCATATTACGGTGGAGTTCCTGATAAGAACTCCAAAGTTAAGCGTGCTCATGTGGGAGAACTCCCCAGATGGGTGACCTGCTGGGAAGTTATCTTCTGAGGGCAAAACTGTGAGGCACTTCAGGCCAAAGCGGACAATATATTGGTACTTAAGAGTTTGAGCTGTTACAAATAGTATCAGAGCAAACCATAGGGTGTCAGATAGGAGCTAAGTGCTATATAGGCTAAAGTACCACTTCATGTGAGCAACTTCTTGAATCCATGATGGCTAAGGTGCTACATGGTTGTGGGTACCTCTTGCGCTTGTAGGGGTCACCTCTAGTCCTATCTACCCAATGGATGGTTCTTGGATCTGTGTGTGGATACTGATGAGGACATCATTTACTTAAGTTGAGGAGATTGTGATGACCAACTTAAATAGTAATAAGTGAAATTCTTAAACATCGAGGCACCTTTTCAGATAACAGTGGAGTTCCTGATAAGAACTCCAAAGTTAAGCGTGCTCATGTGGGAGTACTCCCAAGATGGGTGACATGCTGGGAAGTTATCTTCTGAGGGCAAAACCGTAAGGTATTTCAGGCCAAAGCGGACAATACCTTGGTACTTAAGAGTTTAGACTGTTATAAAGGGACTCTACTAAATATGGTGATATCATTTATTCTCTAATTAACCATTCTAACTATTCCAAGTTACACAAGTTCAGAATCACTATTTTCCTACTATCGAGTGTAACTTAGAAATTTGCCTTTAAAAGTTAAAAAGGATTAGAACTGATCAGGTTCTAATCTAGTTCAATCAGATAGACGACTATGAGTTGAACCAATAAATCATACGTCCTAATTTTGGTGAATTTAGATATTCTATCTAAGATCTGATCAAGATTTTCTAAACTATGGATTATGGATTAAACACTATGAGAATTGGGCATAATCACATAATCCCAAAGAATAAGACCTAAGATCTAGGTTTTATTCTAATAGTGATCTACTAATTATGACAAATCCTATTAAGTAATCAAGCGTAATAGGATGAATCTCCTATCTTAAATCTAATATTAAAAGACAAAATAATCAAAATAAATTGTAAAATAAAAGAAAAGTCTAGAAACTAATAAAACCAAAGTTTCACCCATTGAGTAACCCATTTACCTAATGAATAACTCTAACATATGATCTAGTCCTAGTCTCAAGAAGGGTCCTTAAGGTATAGTGTTAAAGACTTAGAGAAATTCTAAAATCTGACCCAATGGTTGATTTCACATACTTAAATGATCCTAATATAATTATAATATTGGTTTTAGTGTTTTAAAAGACTAATTAAAGGTTAACGACACTTAATCCAAACTTAGGTTGCCCCTACTTTAAGGGTCTAAAAGTCAAATTTTGTTCTGAGGGTTAAAATTAAAGTTTCTTAGTTTCAAACGATTCCTTACTATCTAACTTGAAGATAGGCAGTAAGTACGTCCAATTTGGACTCCAAACGGTCAAGTTATGACCAAAATGAGGCTAGGGGTATTTTGATAATTTTATAAATTTTTAGGGTTCAGATCCTAAATATTATTTCAGTTTATCGATGACATTGAAATTCTAAACTAGTTAGCATCTTGAATTTTTAAATTTAGAGTTGATTTGACCAAGTTATGGTCATTTAAATTATAGGGGCATTTTGGTCAATTTTCTCTAAAGTCAACTAGGAATTATAGAGTTGACTTTTTGTCCTGATGTTCATATGGGAAAACTAATACTTCTACAGTGATGGGGCCGATCTCCTGAGTATTTTAAGACCCATATTGACTATGTTTGATCAACTAGGTCAAAAGTTATGGGGTCATAAAGAGGTCATAAAATACTACTTCATTATGCGTATCCCAAAATTAATTTTCACATATGCCATTTGATTTCTTTTATTTTTTTAAATATTTTGAGACCTATATTGACTATATTTGGATCATCCTACAAAAAGTTATTAAACTTTTAAGTTTTACTATTTAAAAATATAATTTGTATTATTTTATTATTTATTTATTCAAATTGTATTAATTTACTGTTTATTTCTAAAGTTATATATATATATATATATATAGTTTTTGAAATTATTAATTCATTAATTAATCTATAATTAATTAAGATCTAATTATTAATTAAGTATTAATTAATCCATTAATTAATTAATCTAAATATATAATATTATTATTTTACTATTGAAAAATAATTAAGTTAATTACAGGCTAATTAATCTTAATTATCTGCTAATATTTAATTATGAATAATTAATTATAAATTTACTGTTTAATATTAATTAATTAATCTAATTATTGTTAATAATTAATTAGTATTAAAATAATCCTAATTATCCCCTAATTATTATTTTCAGTTAATTAATTATAAGGTTACTGTTTAAAAGTCATTAACTCTAATTACAATTAATTAAATGCTAACTACAATTAATTAACATTAATTATTAATTATTTAAGCTAATTACTGTCTGAATTGATAGTGGGCCGCACGGTTGCCATGTGGCAGCGCCTGATTTGGCGATGCTCTGCGTGTGGGCCCCACGGTACACGTGGCATGCCCGGTGGCCCACGTGGCACTTGGGCCCCACAGGTGAAGCTGAAGAGCCGCAGGACTTTAGCAGTGGACCCCACATGACACGTGGCGTGCCTAGAGGCTGCCACATGGCGCAGTGGTCCCACATGACACGTGGCGTGCCCAGAGGCTGCCATGTGGCGCAGTGGGCCCCACGGCCGAAGCCAAAGAGTCACGACCATGCGGTGGGCCCCACACTGCCACGTGTCTCACCCGGGGGTGCCACGTGGCACTGCGAGCCCCACTTGGGGTTACGCGGACCCGACGCGGTTGGACCGGGCTCGAGTCGACCCGGCTCGACCTGGGCTTCACCCGCTTTGCGGGGCGTCCCGAGGGCCGGCGCCTAGGGCACGGCCTTTGCCGGCCTTCCCAGCGCCGGACCACCTCGGCCCGCACGGCCGACGAAAGGCCGGAGTCTGGCCTTCACGCCGATGGGTGGGTTCACACGGGTGGTGGCCGGAGTCGCCGGCAGGAGCAAACCCTAGGGTCTAGTGTTCGGTGGATAAAACGGGTAACGGTTTCGACTGTTTGTCGATCATCGAATCCGATCGATCAGGTTCGATCCAACCCGATCGATCCGTTGGATAGACAATCATAGGCTCAGAATAGATATATGAAACTACATTATAAGGATCAGAGCAAGATCAAGAGAGGATGGAGTACCTGGAATGAATGGCTCCGAGGGACTCGAGCCTTTGGAAGACAACCTGGACCTTGGTTCGAGCATGGCTTGCGCTAACCCGCGATCATTCTAGCTTATGGGATCTTAAGGAGGGCGGGGCGGAGTCGGCAAGGCGGGCTCGAGCGCTAGCGGGCCGAGCAAGGCGGCGGCCCTACGCGTGGCGTGCAGGCGGAGTCTCCGAAGGAGACAATGTCTCAGCCATCGGATTGGATTAGATTCGATGACGGATGAGGCACCGTCTGATCAGACGGCGCCATTATGAATTTAACGGCAAAGCTTAAGATTTTAACGATGCCGTTAAGTAATTAATTAAATAATATATATATTTTCAAATAAAATTTTTAAATATGCTTTCCTAACTATTTGAGGGGTGATGAACGCAATGGTGAGGTCAGATTTTTGATCAGACGAGTATTTTTTTTCTCGATTTGCGGGGTATTTAAATATTATTAAAATATTCGTCGAATTTTTGACGACTTCCGATTGACACGAAAATTTCACCCCTAACTAATTCGGGGTCAACAAACGCAATGGCGATGTCCATTTTCTAATCTGAGATCAATTTAAATAGGTCAAATTTTAGGGTTTCTAAAATTTCTAGGAATCAGGATTCGATCCATTTGACTCCTGATTTGGACTATGTCTTAGAGGTTGACTCCAATTGACCTAATTAGCATATATGATTAGTTTTGAGACTAAGATTAGTTCTAATTAACCAAGATAATAACTTGGGTTGTTACAACCAGATAGGGTGAATTCCGTTTGAGAGTGCACTGATAGTCAACCCTTAGGCTAGTGAATCGCAGTGATTCCTTAAGCCTCTGAGTCCTCTATCGATAACCCATATCATTCGTGAGTGATTTTAAGGGTGTAGCAATCATTGGGTTCGATCAGGGCGATTGATATGATTGAAATCGATCGACCCAATTGCAGCTCTCATCTGTAAAATCCTGTGAGTAGCACTTCAGTGATCCACCCATCCCCCAAGAGTGCTGAGCGGACCAATCGCTTCTCCTCTGATCCTTGAGTGTGTAGTTTTAGATCGTGACTCGTGGTATTGATGCTATGAGGAGAATTAGCTCCTCACAGATGCGCCTTAGGTGGCGTCTCGGTCGAGTAGCACCCCTGCGATTCGGTGCATCCCAGATGGGGATTTCGGGTTCAGTCGACGCGTCTTCAGTCTCTGAAGGTGTAGCCGTCAAGTTCCAGGCAAGGCGCGGTGTGTGGACAGAGAATTTGGGGTTTGATGTAAACCCGAATTTCCCCTGCGTCGGTGTAATATACGTTTATTTCAAATATAATTAATAAAATTTAATTTCTAAATAAAGTTTGAATTATATACTTTTTACTATTTTATTATAATAATGTTAGAAATGAATTTAGAGAATATTTGATAAATTTTGAAAATTAATTTATGTTAAGATTTTTCATGGTTATTTTAATACGAATTTAAATTAAAATAATTATTTAAAAATATTTAGGTGTCAGAATTGAAATTTTTTGATATTTTTGGATTCAGAACGTCGATATAAGCAAAAAGGGAAAATTTTATAAATTTAAAACTTTTTTGAAAGAATAGTAAAAAAAAAAAAAATTGTGAATTTTTGGGGCTAGTTGACGCTTATCCGTTCGTCAAAATTTGACATTTTTGGTATCGTTGGAATCGTATCGATGAGACCTTTCATTTGATACATCAAAATTTAATTTTTATTAAATTTTGATTTTCTGGATTTGTAAAAATTTAAATTTTTATTTATTTATTTATTTATTTAAATTGAGCTTATTTGTAATTTTTATATTTTCTTAAAATTTATCTTTGCAAATATACCCCTTAGGAATATTCTTATCCTATTTGGAGAAAACTTTATTCCAAATAAAGATAAAATTCACCTCTTAATCTAAACCATCTATTCTTATTTTGACACAAAATTAGCTAAAATTTTTATTTCAAATGATATATAATTAATTTACAAACTTTATAATTGCTGTAAGAAGATAAATTTTGATATTTATGAATAATTTAAGTAATAAATTTGATTTTTGGAATATATTATAAATATAATTTCTCATAATAATAATATTATAAATTTTTCATATAATTTATTAAATGAATAATTTAAAGTGAATTAAGATAGTTGATTAAGAAATTTAGATGTTGATTTAACAGATTGAAATCAACAAATTTAAGAAAATTATTCTTCAAGTCAAGTACGAAATTATTCTTAAGTTTTATTTCAAGTATCTTAAAATTTGAGCTTATTTCTATTTGAATATTGCTTATACATTTTATTACACAAACTACTTTATTAAATTACAATATTTTCATATAAAAGTGTGTGATAAAAAGTAAAGAAATTTCTTTTTTGGTATTTATCTTTGAAAGAAGAAATGAAAATATAACTAGTACAAGTAGAGCTTACTAGTAGCTCATGATGAAATAAGGAGGGATCTAGCCCTTATAGAAGTGGGCAGAAGATCCAGAGGAAAGATACACCATTTTATATCTATAAGATGAGGCACTACCGATGGGTAGATAGTGATAAGCTTCCATGGCCAATAGGTTTTATTTGTTGGATGATGAGTCACAGAACTCAGCTTTGTGTCACAATTTACTTTTAATTGAAAAATTTTCGCTTGATACTTTTCAAATATTTAATTTCATATTTAACATGCAGGGCAAGCTTGGTAAAATTGTAGCATTTATTTTACTATACATTAATATAAAAATTTAGTTTGCTTGTCATTTCATTTGATTTACACCTATTTTATGATGCTAGAAAATAATTCTTAATGGATAATTTTCGTACTCCTGCCTGACTGGCTTTACTGATAATTATTTCATATTTTGAAAACTGAAGCTTAAGAAGATACTCACTTAGGAAGAGCTTATAAGAAGAAGATTTAAGTTAATATATTTTATTTTGTTATATGTTATAATAATAATTGAACTTATGTAACTTTATAAGATTGGCTCTGTGATGAATAAATAACATATAATTTTATTATCTTATTCTCTATATTTTAAATGATGAGTTTATTATTTAGAAATTCTCAAACTTGATCACTCGTTCGTCATAGTCGGGTATCCCTTATTCGGGAAGACGAATAGTGCTTAATCGGGCCTGACCCCAGCCCGCGCCTTTTTGTATTTGGGCCGACAGTTAAATAATGAATTTCTGAATTAATTTCCTTAAGGAAATTAATTCATAAATCAAATCCTATGATTCTAATTTAAATAAACATTTAGAATGTACTAATGAAATAATTTAATTAATACTTATCTAAATGGTATGATCAATATACCATTTGAATCAGAAAAATACAATGAATAATAATATAAAATAAAATTAAAGATCCAATGGTTAGATCTTAAATAATTGCCTAATCTTTCTCTATTTTATTTAAATCATAATAAATTCATTAATTATCCAAAAATATTGATTAAGGTCTCTGATTGCTCATGAGATCATATAAAACTTATGTAGACCATTAAATGTAAATTAAGATCTTTAATTTTGCTAATCATCCCTTAATTACCCTAATTTGAGATTAGTATATTAAGCCTTAGATTAACCTCTGATTTTGATAAATCCAGTTCCTAATACTTCATTAAGTATAATAGAGCCTCTAAATATGTTTGGGTCATTCTAGTATGCTCAAATTTCCTTAATCACCTTAATTGGCTTAAAAATATAATTAGTGCTATTTAGGCTAATTAGGTTACCAAAACCTGAGATAAGTGTGTATCCTACTTCATTAACCAATATGGAACTCATTAAAATAGACTTGGGTCAATTTGGATGAGTAAATCCTAAAACCTATTTTTAGCCTTAAGAGGGGTATTTTGGTTATTTTGACCAAAATATACTTAAGTATGTAATAACCAAGGTTATTACCCAGCTTGATTTTATCATAATCGTATCATAATCACCATTCCATTAAGTTCATCTAGTCATTAGAACCAAATCCTGAAGGTTTGGAATAATTCGGAGATAAATCCAATATTTTGGATTATTTTAATATTTCATTATGTAGAAAATTGAGATTTTTATTTTGACCTCAAAATCAAAATCCGACTTCACCGTTGCGTTCGTCACCCCCAAATTAGCTAGGGGTGATATTTTGGATGCGTTTGGAAGTCATCGAATTTTCGCGAATATTTTAATGTAATTAAATGCGTCGAAAAATAAGAAAATTAAATAATCGTCGGAATCAAATTCTGACTTTGCCGTTGAATTCCTCACCCCCAAATTAGTTAGGGGTGAGTTTTTGAGATTTTTCGGAGCACGTTTCGAAAATTAGAAATTTTGAATAATTAATGAAATAAATAATTATTTATTTCTAAATTTCATTCATAAACTAGTTTCTCTCTCCTAGCTGGCATGGAATTCGGCTGGCAGCTCCTTTATGCGGCTGAGCCATTCCTCCTTCCCATGCCTTCCCCTCACCTCTTAGCTCCATAGCCTCCCTAGCCATGATGGCTCCCTACACTCCCTCTCCTCCTTTAAATGGAGAGCTCAGCCATCTTCTTCACTTGCTAAAACTTTCTCCACTCTATCCTCTTTCTCCATTGCTGCACCCTAAGAAAAAGAAGAAGAAGAAGAAAACAAAGCTCTTCTTCCTCTCCTTTCAAGGACATAAAGGTACCCGCTTGCTCCTCTCATTGTCTTTCTTATGATGTTATGATGTTAGAATGCAACCTTGGAAGTCAATATGCATGTATGAAAGCCATTAAGGTTCTTAAGAACTCACAAAAATATGCTCTGTTTTTCATCTATTCTGCATACCCTTGTATTCATCGTCATTTTTAGTATAGCTATAATGCTCCATTCATGCTGATTTTGGTGTCGATGAAAATGTATCGAAAATATATTTCCATTGATATATGACACCACTCATGAAACTCTCTGGATTGAGAGTAATTAAGCTCAAAAAATAGCCCTCACGGGTTTCGCACCTGGCGAAATCACCGTCTGCCGCTGCAGCGGACATGAAAACTTAGGGAAAACGTATAAAAATGCATATTGAACTAATTGAACAGTAGAATTGCGAAATGGACCGCTACCGCGCGCTATAGCACGCTGCAGCGGCATTTCATGAAAACTTAAGAAAACGGCCAATAAAAATAATTGAATAGTGATTTTGCAAAATGGACCGCTGTAGTGCGCTGTAGCGCGCTGCAGTGGTCGGTAGCGAAAAGTTAGCGGACAAATAAAAACATTAATTAGACTAATTTAATAGTGATTTGCAAATGGGTCGCTACAGCGCGCTGCAGCATACCATAGCGAAAATATTTAAGAAACTTAGAAAAATGTGAAAACAAATTAATTGAGCTGTGGTTTTGCAAATTGAACCGCTACATCGCGCCATAGTGCGCTGCAGCGGGTCACAGCGAATCGCAGCAAGCCACAACGCGAAGGCGTTATCGCGCGCTGCCGCGCGAAAAGTGTTACAGCGCGCTCCAGCGCCCGAATTTGGAAAATTTCCAGAATTTCCAGAAACTGCCCAAATTTTGTAAAACTGCCCAGTCTTAGCTGAAATGGCCAAAACTCAACTGTTTTGGTATTTTAAGACCCCTAGGACTCTAGTGGGGTTGAATTATACCAAATGTGAATCTTGTCACAACTATCAAGTGCCCATAACTTAGTATGTGCCTTAGATGTACTATGCCAAAGAACAAGTATTAGAATCTTAATTGCTTGTATTAATTAGATTTAATCATAACAACTAAATGGCATGAAACTTAGATCTTTTAAAATTGTGATTAAACACTAATCTCTTTGGTTTGATTTAGATTTTGATTAGAAATAATCACCTTTTATTTTATGTTACCTTTTCATTTATATATGTTCATGAACTTAAGGTGTATATTAGAGAACCTTAACATTTATTTGGACACTTAAATATGATTACATAAACTCAAGAACCTCGATAACTTGATTAAGTAAATGATACTTAATCCAAACTTAAGTTGACATCAATAACACACTAATAATATATTGATTTATCATTGACCTTTAAATTAACCTTTGGTCTTATAGTAGAAAGGTTAGGGGCTAAACCCTAACTTATCTTGATTAAGATCTAAACCTTAATCACTTAATCAGACAACTTGATTGTAAGATAATTCAATTGACATAATTCTAATAATGCATTTGATTAAGTATTGATCTTAAACTATCAAATTAGAAGTACTATGGATAACATTGAATATGTATGATTGAACCATCTGAATCCAAACTTTAGATCTTTAATTTTCTCTTATATAAGACAATTAGCATAAGATGGAAATAAAATTATAATAATTTATGCAATGATCTAACTCTAATAAGATCTTTGATTTTATCCTATTATTGTAGAATAGGCAAGGAACAAATGAATTTTAATCATCTGATCTCACTTAACTTAAGTATAACAAGTAAACCTTAAGAAGTAGAAAAGTGAGATCTTAAGGGTCTTGCTATAGGATTCGTCATTGAAATGATTGAAGATCTTAACTAATGAAACATTGAGGTAAGAAGGACCTTTGTAACTTATTGAGGTTGAAACTTAGATGATCCTTCATAACTTTAGAAGTTGAACTTGATACCTTGTGGTAGAAACCACCTAAATTACTTAGAATGTAACTTATTCCTTGTGGTAGCAACCTATATTGAGTGATTTCTTGATCACATCCTTGGATCCTTATTTAGGGCACACTTATTTAGAGTAAGGATTAATATATTTGATAAATCCTTGTTGATTAAATAGAATCTTCTGAACTCAGATTGTTGGTTAGGTATAGTAGGGTATACCCATAATATTGGATTAATTCAGTAATATTAAGGATTGGTTAATTCACTCCAATGTGGACTTATGACCAGGTGCTATCCCGCGGGATTAGCCGAATACAGTCCCATTATAGTAAATCTTCCAAGACTAAGAGTGTTATAATTAGTGAACAAGATCCTTAGTTTGAGGTAAAAACTACGACCGAGTTCTGCCTCCTATCGTAGTGCGCTTCGATAAGTACAGTTTAAGCAAACTAAGTATCTTAAGTCACTTTGCGTAGACCACTAAGTATGCTTGTAATTATGGCATTTAACAGCTTAGCTTGAGATGTAAACTGTGACCGAGTTCTGCCTCATATCGTATTGCGCTTTGATAAGTGCAGTTTAAACAAGCTAAGGGTTAAATTTACCTTTCTTGCAAATATGCTAAATATGTGTATACAATCATCCCAGCTAATGATTTTTAAATAAACTCTCAATTTTAACCAATTATCGAGATTTGTATTTAGGAGTCAAAATCCTTTTAGCCGAATTCTGCACAATGGGGACTTTGGATTCATTATCAAATTTTAAAGCTTTTTCTGGATTTATCTTATGTAGTTTAGAAGCATGAGCATGAGCATAAGTATGATGTGTGAATATCAGAATGATGTATGAGAATCAGAATGATGTATAAGTATCAGTGATGATCTATGAGTTACAGAATGTTGCATACATTGACAGGAGAATTTATGGATGCATCAATGTCATCAATAAATAGTATTCCTAATAGGGTGTATGTAGACATTGAACCATACTGTTCATAACAGTTTAGTGATATTTTTGGTAGCATATCAGTTTAGTGATATTTTGAGGCATATTTATATGCACAGTTTCGGTGACATACGACATAGTTTATAAATGATTACTCAGTTTCAGATTCAGTATTGTTTTTGGTTGACTTTCAGTATTCAGTTATAATTCAGTTTTACTTTGTTTTACTTCAATTTTATACAGTTTTATGCAGTTTTATATTTTCAGATATGTAACAGTTTTCCTATAATTTTATACATGTTATGTAAATATTAAGTAAATAATTAGAACTGTTTAGAATAGTTTTGATGTGTTAGACTTATTGTTTAACACGAGGTACTTTTGGGATCCGATAATTTGCTAGATCCTGAGCAGTATACTGAGCTAGGTTAAGAGGACATCCAAGAGATCCAGGAGGAGCCCGTGGAGCATTAGTGGACTTTTCTTCAGCTGCTTAGTTTACTTTCAGTTCAGTATTTAGTTTTATGTCTATTATTCAATAAATGTTTGTAATAATTCTGGATGTACTTTCCTTTCTTTCCTGAGATGAATGTTTTCATACTATTTCTGTGATGAATGTATCTGAATGTATGCTTTAAGCTTCCGCACTCTGTACTACACTACTTATACTTAGTATTGTGATGTGATCAGCATACTGAAAATGCTAATATATTTTATACATATATTGGATTCATATCGTATTCTAAATCCAATGTATGTATTTTCCCAATACTTAGGATAAGGATACTACTCTTATCTTAAGTATTAGCTCTCAACCCCACTTGAGGTTGAGTCAGCAACCCTTCAGGTGGGCTTAGTTTTCAGCTATTCGGGGAGACGGGTTATTCCTCCCCGAGTGGCGCACCGTTCCATCACCGAACTTAATTATGACTATTTCTTTTTGTGCACGGTGACGGGGCGTGGCGCTACAAAGTACCCCTAAACCCTAAGAATCTCAATTAAAATGATTATAATCAGTAATAAAATGTATTAACATCGATTGTTAAGTGGTATCGCCTCATGATTAATCTTAGTGTTTAAATCTTAAAATCCTTAAGTAAGCTCTTAAGATCTTAAGTGATCTTAAGACCCTTCCTAAAAGTCTTAGCTTAATTAATATTAATGTTAAAGTTTCTAATCCTAATTATCATACCAAAGCTTATTTATGAATTATAGTCTCAATGAAAGTATAAGCAAAAGCCTTAAAGAACTCTAAACTTAGACTTATTAGTTTAGATCTAAGCGATCAGAACTTCAGATCTTAGATCTCAGATCTTAAACTTTAGACATTAGATCTTCTAATTGGATTGAATTACTTTTATTTGGGATTCCTTACTTAATTTAACTATTTAATCCTCTTGAAACCTTTCTTATGAGTGTAGGATTGATTCAATCTATAGTTAATGTAATTATTATAAAAGTTGAATATATATCTTAGATTCTTAATTCTTATTTGATTATTTTATCTTCTAACTAGTAGAGTGACCTTTCAATTAAGATCTTAGTTTTTGAATCCTTCAGCTTATAAGACTCTTTATCTTTAATTTAGGTTTTGAGTGTGAACCCTAGTTCCTTATTAGGATACTACATTGAATTCAGGATTTGAACACTAAGATGGAATTTGGATCCAGAATCCTTAATCTTGATTTACTTAATTAAGATTTAGGTTAAGAGAGAAAAATAATATCAATTAAGTCATTGATTTATTTACTTTAATCTTTATAGGCATCATATGATTATGAATTAGAATTTGTTAAGTTCTAATATTAACATTAAGGTTATGAATCTGGGATTATACTCGATAGCTGGATATTGGAGATCATAAACTTGTATCTTCTCAGAATAGTTAGTTGGATAAATTAGACAATAACAGATATCACATAAATCTAGATTGAGTCTCTTACTTACTTTATCTTAGATTTCTTTACACACCTTAAACATTAAGCCTTATTCTTTGAGCATATTAAGAGAACTTAGGATATGGAAGGTACATCCTAAGTTAGTATTTAAAAACATATCATTCATTCAGTTCTTTCAATGCTTTCAGTTAATAGAGTATGTCCTAACTTAGTTTGCCTCTTCAGTTCTAGTTTTGTTATATAATAGACTCAGACCTAGCTCTGCGGATGTCTAAGATGGATACATGCTTTATTCTATAAGTTTAACTTGGACCTAGCTCTGCGGATGCCTATGATGGATACATGTTGAACTTTCAGTTCATAGGTCTTATATGGCCTATTTTTGTTATAGCAGTGCTATATCTTAGGTTTACTTTTACTTCAGTTCAGTGTTTAGTATTAGTTTTGCTTTGGCACATGTCTTAGTGGCCTTACTTTAGTGCTTGGCTTGCTTTGCCATATGTTTCAGTGGCTTTACTTTTTGCTCATTCATATACTTAGCTTACTTTTGTCATAGGTCTTAGTGGCCTTTTTCATATTAATTTGCATGCTTATATAAATACTTTTATTGTTTAATATTAAATATTAGCATGTTTAGGATGCTAGAATTATGTGTTTATTTCAACACTTGTGTTCTTTATATACTCAGCATGTATTCATGTGATCATAAGCATGCTAGGATCAAATTTATTTTAGTAGTTGCAGTTATTTTGCTTTTAGCCTCACCTTATTTAATTGCTGTTTTGTATGTTATTTTTTCATACTTGTTGATTAGCTATAAATGATTAGTTTATAGATATCCTGTTCTTTATAGCTTGTAGCACCTTGTAATGCTTACATGTTTAAAACTTTTAAATGTGATATCTTAAATATTCAATTCACTTAAATAGCATAAAATATATTTAGACAATTGTCTAAGTATAAAATTTTTTCTTTTGTTGGCTGGGGTCCTGACATTTGTGATACCGATAAATGTTAGATTTGGAGCTGTTCGTTGGTAGTGCTGCAAGAGAGGAGCCGGTGCAAGAGGAGAATCTTTCCACTGCTATTTAATTAAATTTTCTTTCTTGCAGTGAGGTTTTAAGAGATCTTTACTTATATTTAATTCAGTTTGTAATAATTAAACTCTGGATGTATTTACTTTTTGCATTTAATATGAGTTACTGTTTCTTTTACTCTCTTATATTATATTGTGATGTGAATGTTATATTATATTGTTTCTTGCTTTCACCACTTTGATTTGTATTGATGTACGTTCACAATTCCAGGTGGCAAGTCCTCGACTTAAGGCATGTTTGGTCCTATCTGACTTTACTTAAGTTGAGGATTTGCTACAGCTGGAGCACCGTACTCCCCACGATTATTCTAATATCAGTATTAGCGTCGCCGCGGGAAAGTGCGGGGTCCCACAGATCGTCTTTCATGATCGTGGCTCAAACTTATTCTTCTTCACATGATTATATGTCGGACACCCAAATATCTTCAACTGATGATAATCTTCAACAGGTCGTACAAACCACAATTCTATAAGAGTCTTTTTATTGATTGCTGCAAAGGACAAATAATTCATCAAGTAGTAGGCATAGCCTAGGGCCTCAACCCAATAAACTCTTTCTAACCCAGCATTAGACAACATACATCGGACAACATACATCGGACTTTCTCCACCAAAGCCTGGTTTATTCGCTCTGCTACCCCGCTTTGCTGCGGTGTCTCTCTAACAGTGAAGTGAGACTTAATCCTAGAATTTTTGCTCTGCTGCGTGAACAAATCATGAATTTATTAGATGATTATTTAAAAATATAGAGCTTGGTGTTAGATATTTGAATTATATAAATGAAGTGTTTTATATGTAAAAATCTTTCAAGAGTTATACTTATATAGGTCATAAATCTCTATTTCTCATATATATATATATATATATTAGTCAAAGATGTCATATTTTAAGAATTAGACAATAAAAATTTTTTTTTTTGTAAATATTATTTTTGTGCCAAACAATGATATTAAAAAGTATTGGGTGTTATATAAATAAAACATCTATTTTTTCTAAAATTATAAACATATAAGTAAGCTTAATAAAAAGTTATGAGAACAAAATTAATCAGATAAATAATAATATTTTTTGTGAAATTAATAATAAGCTATAAAGATTAAGTATTTGATAATTTCTTAAAATCTAGAATAAAAATGAAATCAAATAAAAATTATAGGATTGATTATACTGAATGCATTATTGAGTTTAATTATTTGTAATAATTTTTATTTAATTTGGGATAACAATTCTCTTGTTTTATTTGTATGGGCAATTGAATTTCTTGAATTCTGGCTTCATCAAAACACCGCCATCGCATAAAACACTCTTCCGGTCTGCAACTCATCGCTCGGAAAGAGAGATGATCAGAGTCATTTCTTATTGTTCAACACTTCTTTTCTTTAGATGCAGAGGAGGTGTCTAGGCCATTGGTGTCTAGATTTGAAAGTGAGTGCTTTTTCTGGGTATTTTCGACAAATTTTCTCCTACTCTTTTCTTTTTTTTATTCATAAAAATTGTTATTGTTAGCCGATCAGTCGTTGCTTGAACGCCAAAGCCGAGGTTTTGACGTAAAATTTATTTCTGCCTTCGTGATTTGCTGCAAAATTTGTTCCCCACATCTTCGCTGAGACTTTGATTTGACGATTTGGTGCAAGTTCTTAACCAAATCGCATAAATTAAGGAACAGAAGGGTTTCTTAGCCTATTGGGACTGCCGATCCTCCTAAATGGAACCTATATGGAAGCTCACGTATTTGCTGGAGCCAGCATCCCTGGTACTTATTGTGACCGCTGTCTCTGTAACTTTTGCATCGGCTTCCCGGGCTTTGGATCATGGTAAAGAAATAGAGAGAAATCTGGACTTTTCCGAGGCTTCCATCACCTTAAATCGGTCTCAGGCATTAATGATACCCCTGGCTAGCTCTTGCAGCCTTCTGATAATGTTTTACCTCTTCTCTTCTGTGTCGCATCTTGTTACTGCCTTCACTGCAGTTGCCTCAGCTTCTGCTCTCTTCTTCTGCCTCTCCCCTTATGTTGCTTATCTCAAGGCCCAGTTAGGTTTTATGGATCCATTTGTTTCTAGGTGCTTTTCCAAGCCATTCACACGCAGCCAAGGAATCCTTCTTATGCTGTGTGTTGTAACCGTGGTTGCTTGGCTTGTTTCGGGGCATTGGCTGCTAAACAATTTATTGGGAATTTGTATATGTGTAGCATTTGTGAGCCATGTGCGTCTTCCAAACATTAAGATCTGCGCTCTGTTACTGGTTTGCTTATTTGTTTATGACATTTTTTGGGTCTTCTTCTCTGAAAGATTCTTTGGGGCAAATGTCATGGTGTCAGTTGCAACACAAAAAGCTTCCAATCCAGTTCACACAGTAGCAAACAGTTTGAGCCTTCCTGGGTTGCAGCTCATTACTAAGAAGTTGGAACTTCCTGTGAAACTCGTATTCCCTAGGAATATATTGAGTGGGGCTGTATCTGGGAGCAATTCATTGGATTACATGATGCTGGGACTTGGAGATATGGTAAATCCATCCCTCTATTCAAGCTACATTGTTAATTAATGTGTTTCATAACAATTGGGTGTTATGCTCTTCTCTTTTATATTCTTAACACATGAACTGCACTATTTACTATCTTTAGATGATATTTTTGTAAATGCTTAGGTGTTAGATGAGTAAGTTCATAACAATTGGGTGTTACGATCTTCGCTTATTCTTAGTCTTATAGTGCAAGTTTTTTACCGGGCAATGTGATTAGCACAATGAATTCACAAGCAGATTTCATGTTTATTTGCTAGCTAATGTAAGCATATTCTTCAATTTCTTCTGATTTTCTTACTTTGAAGATTTCAACTTTTTGTAGGCATTCTGAACTTTTCATGTGCAGGCTTGATATCTTCTGCTTTTAGGCATAAATGTTTTGTACATTTTGATTTTTTTACTTGATTTGTATGATATCGTACTACCAATCATATTTAAGTAAATATCTTTATTTAAAATATCATCACTTGCTTGTAATGTATTTAATCTTAATATATAGACTATTTGTCAAGTGCTTTACTTATTTAAAATTTATCTATTTTTGTGAATTTAAAGGAAAATGGTTTACATGCACGAATTTCTTGAAGATTCTTGTTAGTTTAGTTTATGGCTATTTTTCTCTCTATTTATGAGTGCTCTCTATAGAAAATTATGTTTATTTCACATGAAAAGCCAATGGGTGTCTACTATTTACAAATTTTCACATTTTTTTTTCATAAAATTGTTAAAAGCTTTATAAACAATACAAGTAGATATGACTTTCATTACCAAAAATGCTTTTTTAATTATCATCAATTGTCTGTCCCAAACAGTTCGACTTTGGGTGTCTACTATTTACAAATTTTCACATTTTTTTTTCATAAAATTGTTAAAAGCTTTATAAACAATACAAGTAGATATGACTTTCATTACCAAAAATGCTTTTTTAATTATCATCAATTGTCTGTCCCAAACAGTTCGACTTTGTTTCTTGCATATTGAATGTTCCCATTTATGAAAAAATCATCATTCTTTGTCCAAGATGTTGTTTGGATATTAACCATTTATTCCTTTTTCTTTTTTTGAGGTTGTAAATAAATACAAGGTGCCTAAAGGACACAAAACCCTGAATTTAGGCTACTTTTACCTGGAGGCTTATGTTCATTTTCTCAACAGATTTAGTTATGTTATTTTAAATGTCAGCTTAAGCTAGATATCAGTCTTTGCACAATCTTTGCACAATTATTGTCTAACAGCAGAGCTGAAAGTTTGTCAACATGTACCAAATAAAAGCCATGTAAAATTGCTCATTTCTCAAATATAAAGTTTACTATCTCATATGAATTATTTCTTTTATACCCCATGTCAATATTAGACTGATTTCTCACTATACTCAGTTATTTGTTATTGCTTGGTGATCGTATTGACCTTTTGATAAAAATATATAGGTTCTTATTTTTTGGAAACATCAGGCAAATACATTATCTGATCAAGTTTAGTTAGTGTTTAAAGTGATGTGTTTAATGCGCAAAAACATTTATTATGTAAGAAGGCTCGTTTTTCTTGTCTCAAGCACAAAGCACAAAGCAAAATGATGCTTTTGTTAAATGAAACACTCATGAAGTTTTTCGAAGGACTTAACCAAAGCTATTTTTGGTGAATATAATGATATATGCAAGTATTATAAAGTAATTTTTCGGATGGAAATGCGATAAATTATTACAGAAATTAAAAAGAAAGATATCCAACCTGCAACATGCATCATTTAATAAAGGATTAATACATGCAAACAATTAATTTTTTAAACTCTTTTTTATTTCAAACTCAGTAGAGAAGTTCTTTTCTTTTATATGAATGTTTAGACTCCATTAGTAGCAGAAAAATCATTATGAATTGATTATTATTCCAATTTCTATATATAATTACTTATTTACTGTATTGTACTTATTTGTAAACTTTATTTAATCACACGCTTTATTCAATTTAAACATCTACTTATCATAATATTTATGTGAACCGATTTTCTTTCATAATATATTTTGGTAAAAAAAATAATTAGATGAATTAGAATTAATGTTTTAACTCTCTAATGATACTGCAGCAAAACATTTCTCTGTTAAATGAATCAATATTTACAAAGATACCTTTTTTAATTCTCTTAATTAAGTATTATGATTAGGTATACCAAATATTTGTGATATTTCTTCATTGCATCAAAATTACCAATTGTTGAAGACATTTCCAAACCCTTTGTAATGTTTTAAATATAAGTTTTCTAATGAACTTGATGAAACATAAGACAATAAAAGGATGAGTCCGGATTGCTAGTCTGATTTTTTTATTTTTGCTATTCTATTTTTAATTTCCTTACTTTTACTGATTTGCTTGCCAGTGTGATTGATATTTTCAAAGCCGGTATAATGTTTTTTTTTACTGCAATGACTTTCTTATGGAAAGTGTGATCTTTCTAAATCTTACATTTGTGTTTGATGATCATTAAATTATTGTTCATGTAAATTGTCTATTTTTAAATTTTATATCTTGAAATGTGAACACTTTATTTTGATGCAAACAAATCAGATTTGAAAATATTTTTTTTGTAATTTTTTGTAGTTCATTATTTGGATTAAGCTTATTTTCAATTCTATGATTTCTTTAGAAGGTATGATTTTATTTTTTTTGTGGTGGGTGACTGTAGTTGTCAAATTTCATGGTAAATTTGAAATTTGGCATGCAATATATTTTTTGTAGTAAAGTAAACAACAATAACAAACCAAATTTTAATCCTACTAATTGTAGTTACCAGAATGAGCATTTGTCTCAATTTTATACTATCAATTAATATCTTCTCTAGAAGCTCCAAGGAAGCAAGATTATTCCTTTTACTTTGTTGCCATATTTTCTTAAGCATTTCTTTTCCACTTTTAGCAGGACAATTTATTTAGTTAACTTTTCACTACGATATCTAACTGTCTATGCTTAATATACTCAAATCATTTAACATTATTTTCTTGAGCTTATATTCAGGTGAGGCAACTCCAACTTTATATGAATGTACTCTTTTCCATTAATATCCTTATGAGTATTCTCACTCATTCATCCTAGCTTTTTTATTTTTGCAACTTATTTTAACTGCATGTTTCTGCTTTGCAGTAAGCATTTTTTCTCAGATAACATTGTTGTTCATATAATTATTTTATTAAAACTTTGTTAAGTTTGATAGTAATTTTTTAATTGCATAGCACCCCCAAAAATATTTATTTCATTCGACTTGCATGTATAATGCTAATCATATTGCGCTCTAAACCACCTTCATTTTGTAAAATTGAACCAAGATATTAGTTTTTCTTTTTTCTTGATAATATGATATTTAATTTTTTTATTTTCAGTAAACTTACATTCTGTATATTTTGCTTTGGATATACGGACGGACCTTTGGAATCTACTGTGGCTCTTGGTAACAAGTTTACTTTTAACTCCATCTCATTTTATTAACAAGAAGAATTTCATCATCTAATAAAATGCATTCAGTAAGAACATCCATATGTAATGCAAAATGAGATTTGAATTTAGAGATGATCCTTGTAGTAATGTATTAAGTTATATTCTTCAATTTATGTTCGAGTTATTTTTTAAAAGCTTACTAGGAATATAGAGATTGGGAGATTAATCAGTGAGTTCTTAATTGATTTTTAAGAGAAAAAGATTTAGGAAAACTGGTAGGTGGTGGGGAGTAGTAATTGATTGGAAGGCTTCTTAGAAGAGGTGGGATTGGGATGTGGATTGCTTTGATTTTGGTGGGACTGCATAATCATTAAAGCTCTTAGCTTTCATACTGGACCTTAGATAATGATCTCTTTTTTTATTTTCCAGTACTTCTATTGAACACGTGAAACACGTTCATCGTCTTTGAAACACTCAATGATGTTGAGAAGTGAGAATTGTGCTTGTAGAGAGAAGCTTTAGAGAGAATGGTTATTTTAGTTGGGGAATTTTCTAATAATTGTTTTTCTCACTTTAGGTTTGTGCCATTGAGAGAGCTGGTACTTCGGCAAAATAAATTCTGCTTTGGTAGCAGTCAGTAATAGGTATCCCGTTGCAGAGGAGAAACTTGCTACACCATATAATTGAAAGAAATCATGCAAAACATCACTTTTCATTTACTCCTGTGATTTCATCACCCTTTACCTGTATGTATTGTAAGATCCTACAAGATACGATCAACTATCAAACATATCTTTAACCGGCAAATGATTATCTTACTTTTGACAATTAAACTAAGAAATAAATATGAACTAGTAACAACAATATATGTGCAAGTTCAAATGCTTCTCCTGCATAAATGTTTCTGTTAGTATTGCCATTGCCCAATGCATTTGCAAATTATCAAAGCAAATCAAAGCTAAATATGCATGTTCCTAATATATCTATATACTTAACATCCTCCTAAAAAGCAAGCTACCGAACCTGCATATTTTCTCATGCCACAATTGTATAGCAATTTGACAAATGGAATTAAATAAAGATTATTTTAGTTTTACATACAAAATGTTTGTACTCCAACTGTGAACTTCTATGAACTTTAGTTATAAATCTCTTTTTGCAATTTATATATTAAATTTCTGAATTGTTGATTGTAGCAAATGACAATCATCAACTATTTTTCAGCTTAGAATCATGGATTTGCCTTTTTATTTATTTTGCAGGCTATTCCAGGCATGCTCCTAGCTCTGGTGTTGTGTTTTGATCATAGAAAGAGCAAAGAAAATTCCCTTGACTTGACATTCAGAGGACACAAGTATATTTGGTATGCCCTTTCAGGATATGCAGTTGGTTTAGTAACTGCTTTAGCTGCTGGGATTCTGAGTCAATCTCCTCAGCCTGCGCTTCTTTATCTTGTGAGAATTTGTGCTCCTATTGTTCTCAAATTTATCTGCATATAACTATCTTATTTCTGTATTTAAGCACAATTTCATATATAAGATCTCAAATCTTTGCTAAAGTCATATCTAACACTTAAACTATCTTAATTATTCATACAGCCATGTCCCCTCATTTAAAGCAAAAATGCCACTACCTTGTCATTTCACAATCTTTACTAATTCTAGATAATTTATTGACGGGCAATGGCAAGGTTGAATGATAGTTTTATTGTTTTTTTTATTTCCATAACAGATTCTTATAAACTACCAACATAGCACCCAACAACAACTTTAGGTGGGGGTGAGCTACATGAATCCTTTATCTCCATTATGTTATCAACTAAAAAACACTTTCTAAGCTTTAAAAATATGGCATCATTTCTAATAGTTTCGTGGAATGTCTAGTTTGGTTTTATCTTACCAAGGCAAACCCTAATCACTAAGTGGGGTCGGCTATGTGAATCCATTGTTTTCATTGTGCTCTATCAAATACTAGCTCCTCCCTAAGCTTCAAGCATATGAGATTATTTTTATCAGTTCATGTCATAGCTTTTTTGGTATTCCTCTTCTTCTTTTATAGTCTATGTTTTCCCATCGGTAATAAAGTTTACATAGCCCATTCTTTTTGGTGAATTTTTCAAAAATAGCCAAAGGATTTAATAGTTCTATCTAAAACTAGTCTTTGATAGGCCATGCAGTTTAACTATTTTTTAGAAATATAATATAATAATATAGGAGGTATTAATTGTTTTTTGATAAGGAATAAAATAAGTCATTTTGGAAAATTTATTAATGACCACAAAAATAGCGTTGTTTCATAAGGGTATGAGATAGTTCTAAGATAGAGTCTCTGCTAATATATTTCCAAGGTTTGAATAAGATGGGTAGATTATCTCAATGTTTTTTCAATGATGGACCATTAATATGTATTTTTAAAAATTTTTGCTATTATTATTAGTACCAATGTCGTAATTTAACACCACCACCGCCATCATCAAGAATTAGTCTTGCTAATGGGGTTGAATGTATGAATCTTTTGTTTCCATAGTGTATGATCAAATAGAAGCATTTGCTAAGTTTCAAATAAAGTCTTTTTTATTAGTTTCTTCCCATTACTTTTTTGCCTTTCTTTTCATTTTTTAACATGAAAAATTCATAAAACTTATTTTTCTTACATAATCATCCAATGTCCCATGCTTAATATGTTTGGACTATTTAAGATAGTTTTATTTAATCTTATCTTTTATTGAAACTACTCTAGCCATGCCACAAATTGACTTGTTTTTTAATTTTTCTTTTTGACTATACCCACTCATTCACTTCAACAATCTCTCACCTTTGAAACATTCATTTATCATTTAGTTTTTTCTTCGTTGGCCAATATTCTTCCCCATATAACTTTTCTTGGTCATGTGATTCTCAATAGTTTTGTGATTGATGTTTTATAGCTTTTATTATGATTAAACTTACATTTCATATATTTTATTTTAGTTCAACTAAGATAAATCCTGCATGTAATGCATGAATCAAAAAATTTCTATCAAATTTTTAAGGAATATATTCTTATTTCCTATGTTCTTGTAATAGATATCACTCTACTCATCCGTTGTCTACTTATTGCATTGGTTTTTGTAACAATTGTTACAGTACTTTTCTACTAATTTGACATTTTTAGTCTTCATAATCATATCAATTAACTTGGTGAGCCAAGAACTTTCTCCTCAGATATTTGTGCACATTAATTGGCAAGCTTGATCCTTCAGCTTTCTAACTCAACAATTTTTAGGAATTTTGAACTTTATTTTATTTGTTGAATGAAAAAATATATTAATATCATTTTTAGAGTTACAAAACCCTCTCATGTTGATTACATTATTATGTTATTCATTGAAATGCTTATGATAATATTTTATTCATTTATATTGAATGTCTTTATTCCTAAATATATTTTTTTGATCAATGGTTTTTATACACTTCACTATGTTCTTAAGTTTCTTATCTTTTAATTTGGCTTTTAAATTTACGCTCTTAGCATTAGTATTTATTGAAAATCAGTCAATATCTCATTCATTTTTCATTTTTCTTGTGTATAAATTACTAAGTAACAAATTTTTTAATTAACTACATTTGTTTCCAACAAATGGCATTTTCATTGTTAGGAACTTTTTTTTAGATTCTCAATGAGTATTATTAACCACCTAGTTGCTATAATCGGTAATTTAGCTTCTTTCTCATTGTGTTGCTAACTAAATCTAAAATTTTGTTTTCAAGTATATTGCTATTTTTATTCTTAATATTTAGCCATATTTTACGTGTATTATTTTTTTATCTTATTATCTTCAAATCATAAGTTAAAATAAACTCTAAAACATTTGTTTAACACATATTAGACTTATAATTATTAGTAATTGACCAATACATTAATGCCTATCAGATATGCACTATTATATTGCAATCATTTAGTTTTTTATAAGAATAAATACTCACAAATTTTTTTTATTAGTTGTATACTCTGAACAAATTTGTTGACGAATCTTATAAGGAATAATAGATTGGAAGTTTTGCAGGTGGTATTATCATGTGCTGTGTGTTTGTTCAAAAGAAAAGTATAATTTTACCGCAATACATGATTTCAAATCCTTCAAAACTAAGAAAGAGAGATTTTTTTTTATACAGGCTTTATAAATAAAAATGCATAGAGTAATCTCTAAATTACATTTAGTGTATACTTACTACTTTTAAGAGATTTAGGAGAGGTTATTGGGCAGCCTAGCAGCACTCTATTCAAAATATTTTTTCTTAGGCCTAATAATAATACATTTTAATTATATAACATGAAAAATAAGTATTTTATTTTTTTGTCGCCCATTTATAACTCTAGCAAAGTTGGCATGGTTAATGGATGATTGTCCAAAGTTAAATGCAATAATTGGTGTGAAGGGATTGTTTTGTAACATTTGTACCTGAATTCATAAATACACAATCATTTACACCTACACACACATTTTTATTGATGGAGAAATTGAGTACAAACAGAAATTAGTAATCTTAAACAAAAAAAAAAAGTAAATTAAGAAATAAAATGAAATTATTTTAAAAAAAGATTACCAAACCAGCCCTATGGTTCTCTCAAAAAAGGATAATCCATTAAACCAATGAAACTATACGGCAAGTGGAGCAAGAAAATTTGTTCAAGCTTTTGGGTCAGCACCACCCTTTTTTCATATAATTGTAGCAATAATGTGGAAGCAATTTAGAAGAATTGGAGCCCTTCTTTTGTTTTGTTGTTTACCTTTATTACTTGTGGCTTTCTCCAATTCATCAATTTCATTATGAGAGAGGGTTGTTCCTTATCAAACTCAAAGTCAAATTCAACTGTGTGTGTGTGCGTGTATATATATATATATATGGCTAGGAATCTTTGTACCTTCGCAGTCCTGTTTTCTGTATCTTTATTTTAGCTAATAAAAGTAATGCCGAGATGGCTTTTACCAATATATATATATATATATATATATATATTTGTGAATATTGTTGTAGCCTAGTGGTTGAGGCTCAGGATTTATTATCTCAGGTTATGAGTTCAAATTTTACTAGCTATATATAAGAAAAAATAAATAATGTGCATATATATCTATATATCTATATATATATATATTCATGGTAGGCCCGCTTATATGTGCTTTTGGGAATAGAAATCCCAACCCCTGTTTGCAATGTGGCTCATCTACAAGGTCACATTCGGCACTGTTGTGTGATAAGTATCACTGATATCTTAGTTTATGTACAGGTGCCTTCAACTTTAGGACCAGTGATTTTTCTTTCATGGAGTAGAAAGGAATTGAACGAGCTATGGGATGGCCCAAAATTACTGTCAACCGATAAATCTCACTCAATGGATGCCTGACTTGGCACAATCAAAGCATGGATTATTCTTCATCTTCTTATGAAGCAGAAAAAAGATGCTAGTTTTATAATCAAGCATAAATTTATGGAGATGTTAGAGAAAAGATAGGATATATATATATATATATATATATATATATACATATTAGTTATGATTTCCCAAGGCAACAACAAATCCTTGGGCGGCATCTTGTATTTTGACGTAATCGATGATAGGCTCAATGTTCCCGTTCTTTAAGTGCATAATATTCAAACTACAATTGAATGGGCCTCTGAACATTTCACAGATCACTTTATTATTTTCGTCTGCATTTTCTTCAAGTGGTGGTAATTATTATCCCTCTATAGATTTCTCCAAGTAATGACTTCTCCTTTTTATTTAAATACTATCTATTAAGCAGAAATAAATTGCTTCATTCATAATTTTCTATCATTTGTTTATTTGAATGGCTGAAAAGAAATAATATATTTTCATTTTGGATATTATGCCTTGAGTGAATGGATGATGAGGACTATGTGAGATGAAGTGTGTTTTTATGGCTTAGGGTTTGCCATCTGCTCCTTTGTTGTCTCATTCCTTACCTTTCTGGTGTGGTGTTGTGGGCTTATGGTGGGTATGGCATATAGTGACATTGTGACCTTTTAGTAAATTAAATAGTTTTAATCACTCCTATTATTGCTAATTATTATAACTATGATTATTATTCGTAAAATATTAGTGAAATAAATAAATAAATAAATAAATAAATAAATATATATATATAAATAAATGGTTAATTATCATTTTTTATAAAATTGCTGCTAGGTGTTTAGACGCAAGGTTCCCGCACCGAGGTGCAAGGGTTTATGGACCTTAAGCAATGCATCCAAATGTTAGTGTCTTTCGGATAAGCTTGAGCCAAATCACATTATACGAACCATCTTGGCCCATACTAAATATGTTGTGCTCATACCTATTTAGCACGTGTTCATGTATGACAAGAGGTTTGTATATGTCCCCTTAGTCGTTTGGATTTTCTTAATTGTCTAGTAAGTGTTGGGTTGCCGAATTGCAATGGAACCTTGCGAGCATTAGCTAGTATCTTTAGTGTTGTTACACACTGCGGAAGTGATTTGATGACGAGGATCGGGGTTTTATAGTGACGGTTACCAAACAATGTACGAAATCAAATTAAGTACAACAAAATAGAGATCACAGCACATATACAACATCAATTACAAAGCAATCAAACATAAGATCTTATGTGGAAAACTCAAAGATGGGAAAAACAATGGAGCTACACAATACAAAAAATTTCACTAAGAATTAATAAGATTACAGAGTTACAGAGCATAACATTTACAAGAACAAATAAGATATACTGCTTACACAGCTTCCGGATTAATTTCTTCTCATGTGAACACCAACTCTTATTATAGGTCGAAAGAGATGAGTTGCAGCTGCCACTTGATTAGGGTTAATCTCATCTTCACAAGTCTTAGGAGACATCTCTATAATGTTCTCTTATATACTTAGGCACTATTCGGACCATAAATAGTTCAAAATACCCCCCAAAAAACTTAAAAAATTGCCTAAACCAAAGTTGAAACCTATCTGGTGCTACAGCGCGCGCTGTAGCGTGCTCTCACATATGCTTTCTTACCTAAGATCAACAATGTATTACAAATGATCAAGCTACTCTATTCAAGAGTTTACGGATTTTATTTAGTTAATTAGTTGTAACCGTCCAAACTCTTAAGCACCAATGTATTGTCCGCTTTGGCCTGAAATGCTTCACTATTTTGTCCTCAAAAAATAACTTCCCAACAAGTCACCCATCTTGGGAGTGCTCCCACCTGAGCACGCTTAACTTTGGAGTTCATATTAGGAACTTCACCGTTATCTGAAAAGACATCAATATTTAAGAATTTCAAAATACTACTTAAGTGGGTCTTTATATTAATATTCAATCATCCAAAATTTACTATAGAGTAAAGCTCCTTAAAGTCAAAAATTGAAATTACTATCCAATCTAAACAAAATCAATGTGATTACATTCCCTATGGCATAACAAGAACAATAAAAGTGAGTATGATCATTTTGGAGGTCGTTGAACCTAATTTGGGTTTTGGCCTAAGCTAATCAAGGTGCCAAAATATCATTAGTGAAAATAATAATCAAATTTCAAAATTAATATCACCATAATATTTCTCACATTTTTTTGATCACTTTAAGATATAACATTGCAATAATTGGATCACTGAATAAAAAGTTATAAGCCTAATACAAATATGGCTTTATTAAGTTAACTAATTCCTAATCACTTGAACTCGCCCAACACTGTTCACTATCCCTATCGAGATTCTCTGAAACCTAGAACTAGGGCACATAAATACTCGGTACATAGGACGTCTCATGCAACGTAACACATACCAAAATGAAGCTATGTGCTCTACACTATGGCATAAAAGCCCTAATTGATTTCTCCTAGACTATTATAACCTTAATCATCCAAATCCAGGCCATATGGTTTAATATGGAAGGATAATCGCCCTTCCACAATGACTCTATCGCCTCGACCTCAATGTCAACATGTTTCTTGGGTCAAGGCTAACCCAAGGAACACATAACCTAGGGCTAAATAAATCTCATTTTTTCAATTAATTAAATTGATCAAAAATATTGATCATCAAACGACTTCCAAACTCCACTAAAATTTTAGGAATTGATTTTAAGACTAATGGAGAGGTTCTTAAACTAATCCGATGATTAAAATTTAAGTAACAACCATGGATTGTTATACTATGGAGTCACACCACACAAAAAATTCTACTAAAAATCATGAAGATTATAAAATTACAGTGAACTTCACCTTCATAATAACAAGAAAGATCTACTGCTTACACAGCCTTTTGATTTTTTTCTTCTCTAGGGAACACTTGTGGCACCCCAGCCCCACAGTGGTCCTGTTAACTCTTAAGTTAACATGATTACGGTGAATTCGTCACCAAATGACAAGTTCCTTATATATAGATTAGGTATTCACTATAATCCAGTATAATTAAGGAGTTTCTCATTCACGAGAGAATTTCACTAAATGATAAATACAAAAAATATTCAGAGTGCGAAAGCAAAATGTAAACATCCATTCCATCATAATATGATAAGTAAAACATACAATTCAGAATAAGTACAGTAACTAGAAAATACAATTCAAACCTGTATTATTACAAAATATTAAAAAGTTTAGCTGAAACATAAAAAAAAAAGCACTCAGCCTCACAAGCATAAAATAACAATAAAGCTAAGGATCTAAGAATCTTCAACAGCACCCTCCTCCTCCTGAATCAGATCTTCAGAAGGCTCTACAACCTCAAATAGCTCAGATTCTATTATTATTGGTTTCACAATGATAGTGTCCCAGCCAAAAAATAGAAAATCTTGTTAGACATATTGTCTAAGTACATTTTAGGCTGAGAATTTTCAAGTTCTTTTAGATATCACCATTACTTAATAACTAAGCAAACACATAGGTGCAGGAAAGCATAAGAAATGAAAAGGAAGCTATAAACAAAAAATTTATAACTTAAACCAAAAATGAAGTAAGCACATACCTCCAAATTAATGTTGCACCAAGGTTAGGTACTAAAAGAAAGAATAAATACTAATAACTGAAAAGAAACTCATCCTAAATATGCTTATGATCAATGTAAACTTATGCTGATTAACACAACATAAATGAACATGTAATACATTTAAACAATTTAAAAGCAAATTTAACATCATATATATATATATATATATATATATATATATATATATATATATATATATATATATATATATATATATATATATATATAACAAGGTAGCATCCTACACATGAACATATGAATAAATTAGCATCTTATATATGAATAATTGAATAAAAACTAGCATTTTATTTATACACATATAAGTAAAACTAGTATCCTAACAGATAAACAAGTAAACAAGCTAATATCCTAGTACATGAATAAGCTAAAGATCAAATAAATAATAAGTAAGAAAGTACTGAAATATAATAAAAATGAACTAAAACTAATAAATACTGACCTGAAAACTGTTATGGCCAAACAAGCCACTCGAACTAAAAGCATGCATAATCTCACTTAGCTTGCTGGGCTAAGGTAGAATAATTAAACAAGAAGAGTAGAAGTGCACCTAAAACTAGTATTACAATATCAGAGAACTGACTATACAAGCCATAGAACTAAAAAATCTAACACATCCTAGGCAACCATATAGGGTTAGGTTTGGCTAGACATACAGAAAATAGACAAACTAGCAACAGCAGTGCTAGGCCTGACCGAACTAAAGAGGCAGACTAATTAAGTCACACTCTACTAAATCGGAAATCAGGAAAACCAAAAGCATCAACAACAATGCAAATGATGTTTATGCAATTCAAATTTGACATATGATACTCATCAAATATCCTATGTCCACCACATATGCCCAAGGTATAAAGCTCAAAATATAAGGTAAGCAAAGCATCAAAGTTCAAAGTAAGCAATAGCCTCTACTAAACACAGGTGATATCCATTGTTGTCTAATTTATTCATTCTATCTATTCCAAGTTACATAAGTTCAGGATCTCCAATTCTTACTATTAAGTGTAACTTAGACTCACGGCCTTATAAAGTTGAAAATAATTAGGACTAGCTAGGTCCTAATATGCTTTAATCAATGTTGACTATAGAAGTTAAATAAGTAAATCAATCAACCTATTTTGATGATTTAAGCAACCCAAACCCATCTTAATTAAGACAAATCAAGATGGAAGGACTAAGAATTAAACTCTAAATATTGAGATTTAATCACTTAATCCAAAGGTGATCCTAAAGGCTAAGGCTTAAAACCCAAACCTCACAAACTAGGATCAAGGCAATGCTATTAAGCAAAATCAGACTTAGAAGGATGGATATTCTAATCTTAAGTCTAAGGTTGAAAGATCAAATAATCATAATTAAACTATAAAAATCTATAAAGTAATAAAACTAATTTTTCATCCATTGAGTAACCCAATTCACCTAATGAATGAATTATAACATAAGTGTTATTCCTAACTCATAAGGAAGAAGATCTTAAGGAGGAGTGATGAACACTCAAGCACTAAAGCTAACTGATCTTAATATACTAAATTGATATATTAGAAGATTTAAGGATGATATGATGTGAGAAGAATCTCACATCATAGAGCTTAATTTGCTTATAAATTCGAAATTTTAGGGTTTTTATTTGGAAACTTGATAATAGCTTTTAAAACATAAGAATTTAAATTTTAAAATTACTTCCTTTACTGATTTTAATGATTATGATATGAATCTAAGGCTTAAGAGCATTTAAAACTTAAATTTGAGCAAAATGATAATTTTGCCCTTACTTAAGGGTCTAAAAATCTATTTTTTGATTTAGGGCTCCAATTTAAAATTTATTAATGGCAAATGATTACATAATGTTTAACATGAAGATAGATAGTAAGTACATCCAATTTGGATAATTATTAAGTTTTATGAGCTTAAATTAAGGAATTTGACTCATAAGGGCAAATTAGTAATTTTACCTAATGAAGTTTAAAAATTTAGTTAGTTTATTGATGTTTACTACATAAGAATTCATATAATCCAAGAACACTAAATTATGATATGTGTTGGCCAAATTATAGCTAAAACAAGTTAAGAGTTTAAATATGTAATTTTAGGGTTTTTAAGAATAAGTAAAAAACCTAACTTTTTTATTTGATATCCAAAATTAGCAAACTCAGTGGTTATAGCTTCCCTATCATCCACTGAGTACTTTAACTAGGAGTAGGCCCAATTTGGACTTCATTTGGTTAAGTTATGACCTAATTAGAGTTAAGGGTGATTAGTAAGTGATTAGTGAATTAATCGTAGAATCACTAAACCAACCACATCACTAGATTTTAATCTACTCTAGGAGTTATCAAAAACTTGAATCACACAAATTAGATTACTAAATGTGCTAATATTCATTAATTAAGATTTAGGATGATTAGGGATAATTAAGAAATATAATCTTCAAAACTTAAATATTTTTACATATTACTGATCTACACATTCTCCTAATCAGAATGGTATATTAAAAGTTCTAATTTGGAGTCCAATTGATCATGTTATGATCAAATGAATTTTTAAATTAAGTAGGGGTAATTATGGTTGGGTCCTAAAAGTGATTAAGTTAATTACACTCCAAACAGAGAAATTAATACTACTAGAACATTTATGAGGATCTCCTATTAAAATGAGACACATATTGATCAAGTTATGATCAATTGAATTTCTAAGTTAAGTAGGGGTAATTATGATTGGGTCCTAAAAGTGATTAAGTTAATTACACTCCGAACAGAGAAATTAATACTACTAGAACATTTCTGAGGATCTCCTATTAAAATGAGACACATATTGGATATATTTGGGTGAGTGTGTGCAAAGTTATGATCAATTAAAATTTGTGGGTATTTTCATAATTAAATAGGGGTCTTAAAAATCACTAGGTATTTATACACCCAATTGAAAATTTGACAGTGCCATAATATTCTTTAATTTTTGCTAATTAAATGACATAAAATATTGATATATATGGACTTATGAATTGAGAGTTACGAGCATTAGAAGATTTGTATTTAATATTTAATTAATTAAAATGAAATTAAATATTAAACAGATTATTCCTTAAAATCCTTCAGCTAACTGAAAGCTGCGGGCCCCACAATAAGTGTGACCGATAGAATGGGTCCCACTAGCAGAGGCGCAGAGGAGACACGCAGGCGGTCCCACTGCATGGCCTCACGCAACCTGCACACTCGGCGTGGGTCGGGCCCGACCCGGAAGGCTATTTGTCTTCCCCAACATGCTGCGAAGCGAACCTAGGGTTTGCATAAACACCCAAATTGAGCTCGTGCAAGCTCGATTCGACCATAGGCCCCAAACGAACAATAATTGAACGAGCTAATCAATTACATGAATATTAACAGAGATTGGAGGAGAAGTAAGGTACCTGATCGACGATGCAGAGGTTTTGGGTTCAATTCGTGGTGCTTCGATTTCTCACAAAAAGCTTAGATCTGAGCAAAAAGGGGCAGTGGAGACGATAGAGGGGTTTAAATCGAACCTAAAGCGGTGCTTGATGGCGGTGGAAGGCACCCGCACGCGGCAGTGAGTGCCGCGTGCAACGCCTACGCGACGCGCGCAGGCCAGAGCTCGCGACGTAAAGAAGAAGGCGAATGATGGTTGGATCGGGTCTTGCTATCCGATCGGATGATCTAGATGATTGACGCCCAATGCGGACAGCATGATGTGCAGAAGATGGTGTCGTTAGTCTAGTTAAATATATTAATATTTAATTAATTTAAGCAGAATTTATTAATTAAAATTAATTTATTAGATGTGTTCTGAAAATTTCCAATAAATCACCCTTAACTATTTGATAGGTGAGGAACGTAACGACGAAGTTGAATTTTTATTTCGGCGAGTATTTATTTTTCTCATTTTCTAGTAATTTAAAATATATTAAAATATTCGCTAAAACTTCAACGACTTCCAAATGCTTCCAAAACATTACTCCTAGTTAATTTGGGGGTGATTGTAACAATCCAGGTTGTTACCTTAGTCAATTAGGACTAATCTTAAGTCTTAAAACTAATCTTAAGTGCTAATTAGGTTAATTGGAGTCAACCTCTAAGACCTAGTCCAAATCGGGAGTCAAATGGATCGAATCCTGATTCCTGGAAATTCAGAAACCCTAAAAGTTGACCTATTTAAATTGACCCCGGATTCGAAAAACAGACTACGCCATTGCGCTTGTTGACCCCAAATTAGCTAGGGGTGAAGTTTTCGTGTCAATCGGAAGTCGTCGAAAATTCGACGAATATTTTAATAATATATTAAATACCCCAAAAATTGAGAAAATAAAATACTCGTCGGATCGAATATCCGACCTCGCCATTGCGTTCCTCGCCGCTCGATTAGCTAAGGGCGAATATTTGAAAAATTTTATAAATAATTTAATAATTAAAAATTATTAATGTAAAATAGAATTAAATGTTTATTTATTTTTAATATCTAACAATTTAATTCAATATCTAACAATTAAATTTAATTTATTATTATTTTTTTTCTGGCGTGACCCGCCGTGCCTGTCGGGTCGGGTCCCGTGCCGGGTCGGATCCGCGATCCGCCGACCCATCACGGCCGTTCGATCGAGGGCATGGATCGAACGGCGGATCCATCGCCTTCGCCCCCGCCAGCGCACGCAGGCCGCGTGGCTCGACGCGAGCGGGCGCCGCCGCGGCCGGCCAATCCCCGCACGAGGACCCTCTTAGGAAGCTCCGCCGACCCTCCTTATCACCTCCAGTCGCGACCTTCCCTCTCGCGCACGCTAAGGTCCCAGTCGAAACCTAGAACAGAGAATCGACCACCCCTTTCCTGCTTCTAGCCGCTCGTTTCAGGTACCCCGATCCCCTAAGATTTACATTTGATTGCTATGTTGGTTTTTCGGAAGCTTATTTCTCGATCTTGATTGTCGTTTGAGCGGCTCCGATCGAACTCATTTGAGTTCGATCGAGCGAATTTGCAAGATGATCCACAGTAGAAGCTAGGGTTACTTCGACCCATCGGTGGAGGACCTAGGGTTAGGGATGGTGAGCTAGCTAGGCCACGACAGTAGTAGACCCAACTGCCATCTGGAAGAGCTCATCGAGCTCTTTCCTTCTTCATGCGGGCCGACCACCATCATCGCCGGGAAGCCGCCAAAAATGGAAGCCCTAGCTCCGTCGCCTCGGCAGCATGAGGGCGAGGTCGGCGCGCCTCGGGCTGGGCCGGGCCAGCCCGACTCGCAGGGAATCCGAAGCGTCATGCGTGTGGGCCCCGCAGTGGTCAGTCCGCCGCATGTGGGTCCCGCCCGTGCGCCTTCATCCAGCAAGAGGACGCCACACGTCCTCGGTGGGGCCCGCTGCCGTCTGTTTTTCTGCAGAAAATTAGTACTAATAAATACATATTTAATATTAAATTCATATACTACTTATATTAATAAACCTTAGGATATAAGTATTCATATATTTTAATGTAGGGTTAATGAATGAATTAACCAAATAATTAACATTAGTTTATTAATATATATATATATATATATATATATATATATATAACGTTTAATAGATTAACGAATTAAAATAATAATTAATTAATCAACATAAGTTTAGATCAATTAACATTACAGAACCAGTAAATAATCTTGACCTTAATTAATGATAATCTTATTATATTTAATAGTTAACTAATAGATTAACTGATTAATTAATAAATAAATAAACGGATTGTTAAATACAGGAAATTATAACTCAACCTTAGTTTTAAGATATATATATATATATATACATCAAAATATAAGATGATTGTATTAGTTATGTAAATTAATAGTGGTTAATTAAATTAATATTTCTATTAATAAAATTAAAATAGTAAGACTACTTTTAGGCAGGAAATAATAATTGAATATAATATTAAACTTAATTAATAAGTAAAGTAATTTATTTAAATATTAACTAATTAATTAATAAATAACAGCCTAATTAATAATTAATTTAATTCAGATTATTAGTAAATGCAATAATTTGAACCTTAGGAATGAATAGTAAATTAATTCAATTTAAATAAATAAATAGTAAAATAATACAAATTGTATTTTTGAACAGTAAAACTTAGAAGTTTAATAACTTTTTATAGGATGATCCAAATATAGTCAATATAAGTCTTAAAATACTCAGAAAAATAAATAAAATCAAATAGCGTAATGCAGAATTTAGTTTTGGGGTACGTATAACAAAGTAGCATTTTATGACCTCTTTAAGACCCCATAATTTTTGACCCAATTATCTGAACATAGTCAATATGGGTCTTAAAATACTCAGGAGGGCAGCCCATCACCGCAATAGTATTAATTTTCCCATTCGGACAATAGGATAAAAAGTCAACCCTAGAATTTAGAGTTGACTTTAGGGAAAAATGACCAAATTACCCCTAGAATTCAAATGACCATAACTTGGTCAATTCAACTCCGAATTTAAAAATTCAAGATGCTAACTAGCTTAGAATTTTGATGTCACTGATAAACTGAAATAACATTTAGGTTCTGAATCCTAGAAAGTTGAAAACTGACCAAAATACCCCCAACCTTAGTTGGGTCATAATTTGACCATTTGAGGTCCAAATTGGGTCTACTCCCTACTAACATACTCAGTACATTATAGGAAAGCTATAGAAACTGAGTTTGCTGAAATTGGACTTCAAACGGAAAAGTTCAGTTTTTGTCACCCGTCGACCGACTCGAAATTATCAAATTGCCCTTCAAACTTAAAACATCCATAACTTAGTCAATTGACCTCAGAATGCAGTGTTCTTAGACTCTATGGAATCCTTGAACAGTAACCTACAATAAACTGCATAAAAACTTGGTTTTTAGTAGAGTGAAAATCACTTAAATGCCCTTAAGTTGAAAATATTAGTTTGAGCCTGTAGGACCCATTTCTCTTCCGAATTGGACAAACTTACTGTCTATCCTCAAGCTAGATAGTAAGAAACCATATGGAAGTGAGAAACTCTAATTTGGGCACTTAGATCAAAAGTTGACTTTTTGGACCCTTGAATAGGAACAAAATGGTCATTTTGCCAAAAATTTAGAATAAGCGTCCTTAGCTTGTAATTAGTCTTTCAAAACACTAAAACTAACTTTATAATTATGTTAGTGACATTTAAGTAAGTAAAATCAACAGTTAGGTCAGATTCTAGAATTTTTCCTAAGTCTTTAATACTACACCTTAAGGACCCTTCCTGAGACTAGACTAGATCATAGGGTTGATTTTATTCATTGAAAAATGGGGTTTTTCAATGAATGAATCCTTGGTTTTAGTAGTTTCTAGAATTTTTCAACTTAATTTTGATTATTTTACCTTCTAACCTTAGATCTAAGATAGGAGATTCATCTTATTAAGTTTGATTACTTAATAGGATTGGCCTAAATTATTAGATTACTTTTAGAATGAAACTTAAATCTTAAGTCTTATCATTTTAGGGTTATGTGATTAAGCCCAATCTCGTGGTGTTTAATCCATAATCTATAGTTTAATAGTTTTTAGTTAGAACGTCTAAAATTATCAAATAGGTCGTAATGATTTGTTACTCAACATTTATAGTCGACTTTGATTTGGTATATTAGGACCTAGCTAGTCCTGATATTTTGTAACTTGTAAGGACAAATTTCTAAGTTACACTTGATATGTGGGATAATGGTGATCCTGAACTTGTGTAATTTAGAATAGTTATAACGAATAATAGAAAATCGATGATATCACCATATTAGTAGAGTCCCTTGCTTATTTTGATACTTTGTGCTACGCATTCCTTATAAATTGAGCTTACTTCCTTGGACATTTTATATAAGATAATTTTGTGCATGAAAATGAAAATTTAGAATAATAGGATAATAGTTGCCTTTGGGTCCGGTTTGTGGTGATTATGGTGCACATTTGCCCCGATGGACAGGGGTAAGGTGAGATCAGGATGCCTAATATTCTCAATGAGGAGAGTGTGTTAGGCTTGGGACCCGTATAGTCTTGCAGACGTGCTTGACTCCTCAGTTATTTCTAACAGTTATCCATAGGAACAAAAGTAAAATAACTAAAATATATTGCATAAGTATTGTCTGCCTCTTCAGTCATGCAGTATGTTCAGTATGTTTGCAGATTGAGATGTATATATATATATATATATATGTATATATATATATATATGTGTGTGTGTGAGCCAATTTGGCCAAGTTTTCTGATATGGCAGTCAGTATATAGAGTTTGATTTGCAATTGTAGTATTTGACTATGTTTTGGCATTATTTATTCAGTCAGCTATTTACTTGTACAGCTTATATACAGTAGGATGTTAGATTTTGTTGCTATTTATATGTATCACTGCTGAGTTGTTTATTTTAATTGGCATATTTTATTTGATCACCAACATGTATTAGGATGTAGCATTTTCTTTCAGTATATGTTTAGTTACTTATATTATATGCCCTGTTTTGTTTACTTCGCTTTTGAGGCATGCCTTAGCCTCCTTTGTTTAAGTTATAAATGTTATTTATAACTTTTCCCTCTTTCTTATTGTATTGCCAGTCGCTCCTTTATATATTGTTGCTTAGGAAAAATTGTGTAAAGTGGTGATATTATAAAATATATAAAAATGTATCCGCCTAAAATGTACTTAGACAAATTGTCTAACCAGATTTTCTCTTTTTTTGGCTGGGGCCATATATTGTGAAACCGACAATGGCAGGCATATAACAGATAGAAGATACAGTACCTGAGGAGGAGCTATTTATAGAGGAGGAGCAGCAGCTCGGATCAGAGCATATCTAGTCCTTAGACTTATTGTGAGGATGAGTGCCTTTACATTTCCTTTTATTTTGAACTTTAAATGTTGTAATAAAACAGGTACTCTTGGCTGTGCATTTGGACTATATACTTATATTCTGAGTTATATTTTGCACTTATATTACATTGTGATGCCTGGATGTTATTTATTGCTTCTGCACTCTGTACATTATAGTGACTGTTAGATTGATGCTGTGTTAATCCTTCCCTAATCAGGTGGATTATGGAGTCTATCCTAATCTAATGGTAAGTGAGGGGTTAGCCAGAGTGACACTCCACCCTTAACTTAATCCTTGTTGGATTAAGGGTGCAGGGCGCCACAGTGATGAGCACAATAATAAAGTCAGATTTTTAATTTGATGCCAATTTTTAAATAGGTCAAATTCCATAGTTCTTGGAATTCCTAAAAATTATGATTTGATCCACTTGACTTCTGATTTGGACTAAGTCTTTGTGGTGAACTCATAATGACTTAATTAACACATTAAAACCATAATCAAGACTTGGTTTAGTTATAATTGACTTAAGTAACAACCTGGATTATTACAACACCAACTCTCACTCTAGGTTGAAGGAGATGAGCAATAGCCACCACGTGATCAGGGTTAGTCTCCTCTTGACAAGCCTTATGAAATATCTTTATAATATTCTATTATATATTTAGGCATTATTCGGATCATAAATGGTTCAAAATACCCTATAAAATACTTAGGGCAGCGCCTACACATGACTTGAAACCGTTCGGTGATATCAGTTGCTTTTATTTATTGGCGTTGAATATCATGGACGACTTTTCTTTAAGTAGGTGAGTTTGTGACATCCTAGAAAATTAAACAAATTTAATCTCTTGTTATTATAAATTATTATCATTATGATTATTACTTATTAAAATATTAGTATATATATGTATATATTTTTAATAAAATAAAATATTAATTATTTTTTTTATGGGATTGCTACTGACCGCTCGACACAAGAGTTCACATGCAAAGTCATGAGGGTTTATGCACCCATACGCAACACATCCAGACGTGAGTATCATGCACTAAGACACGATTCGATAAGCTAAAGCAGAATCGCGCCCATACACATTTAACACGCTCCCATGCGAAATCTAAAGGTCTAATGCCCCTTTAGACATTTGCATTTTCTTAATTTTCAGAAAATGTAGTTATCAAGGAATTGGATTGATTTTAGTTAAGATCAACTATGTGGGTCATTAGGCAATTCAAATTGCCTAGTTTGTATAAAATTGAATTGATTTTAGGGTTTGTTGGTTGAATGGTAAAATTGGTTGGTTTTATTTCGGTTTGATAAAATGTGGCTAAATTGACTTTATAAGAACTAAACACAAATCTCACTTAAGTTTTGAGTCTAACTCAAAAATTTTAAGTTGATTCTCAAGTTGAACAGCTTCACTTAAACCTAATTCAAGTTGAGTTTGAATTTTGTATAACTCAAATCGAGTTTAAAATGGAGTCACAAGTTTGTATTTTAGTTCTGTAATAATTAAATTGGATTAGAAATTTAAAATATTTGCTATTCCATTTTTTATTTAACTTAAATACATGCTCCTATGATCAATCATGAGAATTCCATAGAAGTATTGTGGCCTTGGCTTTGTTAACCATGACTCATCATCGAATCTCATAATGCTCCTTCATTATATAGGGTGTCACTCCCCATCTTTGCATGCTTTGTTGTCTTCCATGTTGGGGAGTCTATATAACAACCCAAGGTTGTTACCCAGTTTGAATTTAGCCTAATCGTATTGTAATTATCATTCCATTAAGTTTATCTAGTCATTAGAACCAAACCCTGAAGGTTTGGAGCAATTCGGAGCCCAATCGATTATTTTGGAATATGTTAATATTTAATTAATTAGAAAATTGAGGTATTTATTTTGACTTCGAAATCGAAATCCGACTTCACCGTTGCGATCATCACCCCCAAATTAGCTAGAGATGATGTTTTGGACGCATTTGGAAGTCGTCGAATTTTCGCGAATATTTTAATATACTGAAATACCCCGAAAATTAGCATAATTAAATAATCATTAGAATCGAAATCTGACAATGCTTGAATGTATCTCTAGAAGTCTATAAACATGTATGGAAGCCATTAAGGCTCATTGAGGTAGCTCATTTATTCGAAAAATGCATGCTCTGTTTTCGTCCATTTTGTATACCATATCCTTTATTCACATTTTTTGTATAGCTAGAATGCTTCGTTTGTGCCGATTTTGGTGTCAATAGAAAGGTATCGGAAAGACATTTCCATTGATATATGGCACCGCTCATAGAATTCTCTGGATTGGGAGTATTTGAGCTCGAAAGTAGGCCTTATAGGTTTCATCCTGGCGAAATCGCCGTCTGGGCTGCAGCGCCCAAAGTTGCAAAATGGGCCACTGCAGCGGGCTGCAGCGGCATTTCGGCAAAAATCATATAAATCATTTATTAAGTTAATTATACAGTAAATCGCAAAATGGACCGCTGGAGCACGCCGTAGCGCGCTGTAGCAAAATTTTAGGAAAACTTTAGGAAGTCAGAAAAATAAAATTAATTGAACTGTATTTTCACAAGTTGGACTACTGCAGCGCGCCACAGCGGGCCTCAACGCTTAGAGCGCTACAGCGCGTCGCAGCGCTCCAGCGCGCCGCAGCGCTAAAACCGCCACAGCACACCGTACAGCTAAAAGCGCTACAGCACGCCGCAGTGCTAAAACCGCCACTGCACACTGCAGCGGCAGAAGCGCCACAGCGCGCTCTAGCGCCAGAAGCGCTGCAGCGCACTGGAGTGCCCAAAATTGCAAAAATGTCCAGAATTTCTTTAATACTGTCCAATTTTGGCTGAAATGGCCAAAACTTCTCCGTTTTCACATTTTAAGATCCCTAGGACCATAGTGGGACTGAATTATTTTAGTTAAAATTGAACATTGCATAAAATTCTATATGGAAATTTAGTTTAAAACTTTGTCATCTTTATCAAGTGCTCAAAACCCATCATGAATTTTAATTGTATTATGCCAATTGCTAGATAATAGAATCCTTATAAGCTTATATGGAATAGGTATAATCTTAATAGCTAAATGGCATGAAACTTAAGTCCTTTAGATTTGTAATCATGCTAACTCCTTTGGTTGATTTGGAATTAGTTAGCTTTAATTACTTTTTATTTTATGTCGAATTTACATTTCTATGCTTTTATAATTTTAGAATGAATGTTAGAGAGCTTTAACATTATTTGGACACCTAAATGTGCTTAAATTAACATTAAACTATAATTGAACATAAGAATCATGATAACTTGATTAAATAGATGATACTTAATTCAAACCTGAAATTGCCATCAATAATACACTAATAACATATTGATTTATCATTGACCTTTAAAAGTAACCTTTGGTCTTAATGGTAGAAGGGTTAGGGGTTAAACCCTAACTTATCTTGATTAAGATCTAAACCTTAATCACTTAATCAATTAACTTGATTGAAAGATAATTTAATTGATATTATTCCAATAATGCATATGATTTGATATTGATCTTAAATCATTGAATTAGAAGTGCTATGGTTAATATTAAATCTGTGTAATTGAATCATCTGAATATAAACTTTAGATCTTTGATTTTCTCTTATATAAGACTATTAGCATAAAATGGGTAATAAAATTGTAATGATTTATGAAATAATATAACTCTATTAAGATCTTTGATTTCATCCCATGATTATAGAATAGGAAAAAATTAGATGAATTTTAATCATCTGATCTGATCACTTTAACCTAAGTCTAACAAGTAAACTTTAAGAAGTAGAAAAGTGAGATCTTAAGGGTCTTGCTTTAGGATCATTCTTGAAATGTTTAAGGACCTTAATTATTGATACCTTGAGATAGGAAGAGCTTTTTTAACTTTTTGAGGTAGAAACTTAGATGATCTCTCATAACTTTAGAAGTTGAACTTGATATCTTATGGTATGAATCACCTAAAGTACTTAAAGTGGGACTTATTCCTTGTGGTAGCAACCTACATCGAGTGATCTTTTGATCATACCCTTGGAGCCTTGTGTAGGACTCACCCATGTAGAGTAAGGATTAATAGCTTTGATATATCATTGTTGATTAATTAGAATTATCTAAACCCAGATTATTGGTTGGTGTAGTATAGTATACCCATAGTACTGAATTCATTCAGTAGTATTCAGGATTGGTTGATTCACCCCAATGAGGACTTATGATCAGGTGTTATCCCGAGGGATTAGACGAATACAGTCCCGTTGGAGAAAAACTTTCAAGACTAAAAGTGTTATTAATAGGGACTCATTCCTTAGTTTGATTAAAATACAAATTGTCATCGGGTGATGCCTCCTAGCGAAGATCGCTTCAATAGGTGTGGCTTAACCAAACTAAGTAATTTGAGTCACCTCCTTTAGGATACTAAGTGTGATTGTGAGTTGGACATCTTAATGACTTAGCTTGAGATACAAATCGCCATCGGGTGATTCCTCCTATCGAAGATCGCCCTCATTAGGGTGGCTTAATCAAACTAAGTGTTAAGAACAACCTTTCTTGCACACGTGCTAAATATGTGTATACAATCATCTCATCTAATGATTTTTAAATAAATTCTCAACTTTAACCAATTATCAAATTAGAATTTATGAGTCAGAATTCTTTTAGCAGGATTTTGCACAATAGAGACCTTGAATTCATTATCGGATTTTTAAGCATATTCTGGATTTACCTCATGTAGATTAGAAGCATGAGCATGAGCATAAGCATGATGTTGAGTATCAGTGATGATATATGAGTATCAGTGATAATTTTTGGGTTACGGAATATTGTATACATTGATTGGGAATTTCAGGATGCATTAGCATCGCAGTTTCCAACTGGATGTATGTATACATTGGAGCGTACGACTCATAACAATTCAGTGATATTTTGGTTGCATATCAGTGGTATACAGTGTTGTGGCATATTCAGATGCGCAGTTTCAATGATATGCAATATAATTTTACATATGATTACTCAATTTCAGATTGATTACTATTTTGGTTTATTTTCAATATTCAGTTTACAGTTCAGTTTTACTTTACTTTACTTCAGTGTTGTACAGTTTTATATAGTTTTATGCTTTCAGTTATCTTTACAATATTTCTACAGATTTAATTACGTTATATAAATGTTAAATGAATAACTAGAATTGTTTACACTAGTTTCGATGTGTTAGACTTATTGTCTAATATGGGGTACTTTTGGGATCTGATAATTTGCCAGATCTTGAGCATTATATTGAGCCAGGTCATGAGGCTACCCAGGAGATTCAGGAGGATCCAGTGGAGCACTGGTGGACTCTCCTCTAGTTTCACTACTTTTCTACTTAGTTTAATTTCAGTTCAGTACTTAGCTCTATATCTGTTATTCAGTAAGTATTTGTAATAATTATGGATGTATTTTCTTTTCTTTTATGAGATGAATGTTTTCATACAGCTTCTGGGATGAATGTTTTTGGATGTTTGCTTTAAGCTTCTGCACTCTTTTTATATACTACTTATACTGAGTATTGTGATGTGATCAGTATACTGGAAATGCTGATATCTTATACATATGTTAGATTTCTATTGGATTCTAAATCTAATGCATGTATTTTTCTAATACTTAGGATAAGGATACTACTCTTATCTTAAGTATTAGCTCTCAACCCTCCTTAAGGTTGAGTCAACAGCCCTTCAGAGGGGTTTGGTTTTCAACTATTCGGGGAGACGGGATATTCCTCCCCGAATGGCACGCCGCTCCGCCGCCGAAATTGATTATAACTGTCTCTTTTGTGCGCAGCAATGGGGCGGGGCGCTACAGTCTGGAAAATGGGTTTTTGGGGCAGCTATCGATGCTTTCTCAGGGTTGGTTCTTGATAGGTAATGGCTAGTCGCATGTTGGTGTCAGGGTTATTCCTCCTTCTTAGAATGGACACCCATTTGCACAAGTTTTTGTGAGTGTGCCCTCTAACTGTATTACAATTATCCTACCAACCTTGGGACGTGGAATCCTAACCAGCTTGATGTCCTCTTTTGCCCAAGTTTGTTGGTATTTATGGTCCTCATCTTCTTCTCCAAGTTTTTAGGCATTTTTGTAAGGCAAACATGCTGTTATTTATTTGAGGAGAAGGCTTTTTGACTTACTTTGCCATATGAATTTTCACTTATTTGCACTGATGGATAACATTTAAAAAGAACTAACTTTGATCAAAAGCTTATGATATGTTAATCTTAGCCCTCATCTTTTAAGGGTTCCAACATGTTTTTTCATTTAGTCTCGCATGCTCTTTCCATGGTGGTTGTCCTTAGCCTCCTCATTTCTTATCCTTCTTTGGCTCTTTTGCATCGCTCATCCCTATGTGAAATTGCATGAGGAGACACAAGGATGTTGTTTCTACATCCCTTTGTGGTAGTATGAGGGATTTTGTTTGGGATTAGTCATTCAAGTTATTGGAGTGACAAAATTTTAACTTTTGGGTGCACGAGTTTGCTTCGTATATAATGGTTTTACCATTTAAAGATAATGTTGCTAAGATTAAGAGATTCTCATATACAACTCATACTTATAGAGAAAATATAAGCTTATGGCTGACAATTTCACTCGAAACTTGAAACTCTCACTCGAATTTTGAGTCTACTCCATGTTTGATTTCTCTCGAAACTCGAAACAATTTAACTCGAAACTCGAAACTTGAAACAAAATGCTCATTGATTTCTCAATTTCATCCGTCTGACTCCATGTTTGATTCTTCTAGAGGCCAGAATTTGTTGTTTTCTTAAATATACATTTTTCTTAAAACAACACAGTATTGGCATCGGAAGAATTTGAATCAAATTCGTGTCAACTCTTAAATTTTTTATGATTCAAAATTCACTTTACTCGAATTTGATTTGAGTTCAAGTCAAGTTCAAGTTGTACTCAACATGAAAATTTTGAGATCAACTCTGAACTAACTTTATCGAACTCGAAATCATCCAACCATATGTTGCTAAGTGTAACAACTCAATGTTATAATAAACTAAAAAAAATTCATATTTAGATGATTAATTTTTTTAATATTTGCAAATCAAACCTAAATAAGATTAGTGAATATTAAAACCTTCGAAAATCCCATTTTTATGAACAAAGTATCAAAATATTAGGAAAGTCAAAGGAACAACAAACTACGAAAATATTCAAATTTGATTAATTAGTTTTAAAATATTTGTTAATTAAGCATAAGATGTATTAGTGAATATTAAATCATCTAAAAATCTAATTTTTATCAATAAGGTATTAAAATATTAGAAAATTTTTAAAGAAATAGTAAACTAAAAAAAGTAAGATTTTAATAATTATTTTTTAGTAATATTAACTAATCAAGATTAACATAGAAAAATAATATTAAGCAAACCAAACTCTTAATTTTAGGATTAGGGTATCAAACTGTTCATAAAAACCTAAGAAAGTGCAAGCTATAAAAAATATAAATATAAATTTATATTTTTATTAATATTTTTTAATCAAAATTAAAAGAAATTAGTGAATATTAAGCTAACAAAAAATGTAATTTTTATGATTACGATATCAAAAATTTTATAAATGATAGAGGAGCTGTAAAGTATATGAAAATTCAAATTTGGATAATTATGTTTATTAATATTCACTAATCAATATTAAAATGAACTAGTGAATATAAAGCAAACTAAAAATTCAATTTTTATGATTAAGATATCAAAATATTCCTAGATATCATATATTCAAATAATTATTTTAATTAATATCAGTTAATCATGATTAAAAGGAACTAGTGTATATTAAGTTTTCTATAACTCTAAATATTAGAGAAATTTGACACTTAATTAATAAAAATCCAAGTTTGAGCATTTAAATAATACTATTTTACTTTGAATGTATAAAATTTGTATTAAGAAAATCTTAGACATCTTAAGATGCTTAAGAAATCTAATTTAGTTAATTATCTCTAAAAAATTATAAAGATTAGTTAGACTCAAAGTATGTTTTAGACCTTATCATTTTGATCAAATCTAAACTCAGATCTAAAGTGATCTAAGTATGAATTTTAAGAACATCTTATATAAGGTTAATAAATTTCCATATGATGAGAAAACTCTTTTTTAAGTAAGAGTTGTATACATATAATCACCATTTTCGAGACATTATTAAAAGTAAACAAACTAGCCTTTGTGCAATTGTAGAAATGATCACTTCTTATCATTTGTGAATGGAAATAAGTACAACTTGATATATGGTATGCGGTTATGTGAGAGTTGAGTGATTATAAATAGGGGATGTAATTTAATGGAAATGCACACCTCAAGCATAGTATTTTCTTTTCTCTCTTGTAATATTTTTTTCCTTTGTTTTAATTAATAAAAAAGATTACTTATGTGCAGCTCGTGAACACAAGTTAACAATCACTGAACCACATAAATGTTTTGGGTTTACATGTGCTTAGTTCATTTTTGTATTTTCTTCAATTTTTTCTTTGGTGATCCTACGTCGTGCAAAGAGAAGTTTAACAAGTGAAGTATATATTGAAGAAAAATTAAAGGAAATTAATTTTCCTTAATTAAAAGAAATTAAGTTTTCTTAATTGAAGAAAAATTGAAGGAAATTATTTTTTCTTTATATAGAATTAAATCTCTCAATTATGGTATTAAGAAACTGCCGCATTAATAACTTTCATTCCATGAATTATGGTAGCCGAATTTGGAAGTTTTATTTAGGCCCTTTTAATACCGTAATTATTGAGATTGAGAATTTGTAACTCTTGGGAATCAAGGATTGCTTATAAATAGACCTTGATTTATAAGTTGTAGAAAAAAAAAGAAATTTCTAAGAGAAAGGTCTTATAAGGGTTCTCTAACCCTAAAACCATTTGTATTTCTCTCTGATTTTAGTAAAACTTTGCTCTCCTCCCTGTGGACGTAGGTGTGATCACCGAACCATGTAATTTTTGTCTTGTGGCTATGATTGTTTTGTAAGTTTGATTTTCTTGTTTTAATTTTTGGTTTCTCAACGCTTGCTCAAGTTTCCTTTTGTTCCGCTTTGGTTTAAACCCTAATCGATCTTAATAAGTGGTATCAGAGAGAGGTTTGTTTTCCCTTGTTCATCTTTAAGGGCTAGGGTTTTTCTTGCTTGGGCTGCTAGTTAATTTGTGATTGAGTTTTATTAAAGCAAGAAGATAAACATGGCTAAAGGAGGAGAAGAGGTGGTTGGACCTTCATCGTCGTCGGTGGTAGAGAGGACTCTCCACCAAGTTGTGACACATCCGGCTAAAATAAATGTTATCAAATTTGATCGGAATAACAACTTTGGGATGTGGCGGTGCGAGGTGATAGACGCACTGTGTGCCCTAAATCTTGAAGATGCTCTGGATGGCGAAGAAAAACTAGAGGAAATTTTAGAGAGGAACTGGATCAAGATGAACCGCAGTGCATGCGGCTTAATCCGGAATTGTTTGACTTAGGAGATCAAGTATGCAGTTATGATGGAGACATTGGCGTGGAAATTATGAAAATTCTTAGAGGCTAAGTATATGACGAAGAGCGTGGAGAATAAATTCCTCGTGAAAAGGCGGCTCTACAGGTTTCAGATGAGAAGAGGGATTTCCATTAATGAGCACTTGAATGAATTCACAAAGCTGTTGGCAGATTTGCTGAATCTGGATGAGATCATGGAGGATGAAGACAAGGCCTTGTTATTGTTGAACTAGTTTCCAGACGAGTATGAGCACTTCAGCATGATGTTGATTCATGAGAAGGAGGTTTTGAAGGATGATGAGGTGACTACAGCTCTTGTGAATCACGAGTTCATAAGAAGAGATAAGGAGTCTACCAAATATGATATGGCAGAGGCACTTACACTCCAGAGGGAAAGACCAGAGAAGAAGAAGCAATGGCCAAAGAAAAATATAGACTTCCAGAAATGGGAGAAATCTAGAGGTCGAAGCATTAGGTGCAATCAGTGCGCATTATGTTTAGAGACAGGATATTGGAACAAAGATTGCCCAAAGTTGAAACACAAGCAGCGGGCGAGTGGATCTTCAGAGGCTAATATGATTCAAAATGTGGTAGAGGGTTCAGACTCTGATGTATCTCTTGTTACAGTTTCAATGGGTCTAGTAGTAGACAGCTCTAGTTGGATCATGGACACTAGTGCGACATATCATATTTGCTCCAAGAATGATTGATTATGCTCGTACAAGGATACTGACAGCGATAGTGTGTTGATAAGGACACATTCAGGAATAGTTCAGGAGCTAAAGGAAGTCAGACACGTGCTAGAAATCAAGAAGAATCTACTATCTATTGGGGCCTTAGAAGCCAAGGACTTTAAGGTTGTGATTGAGGCAGGAGTTCTAAAGATTAGCAAGGGTGCAATGACTTATTTGAGAGGAGTCAGACATCAGAATATCTACTACTTGCAAAGAAGTACAGTGACAAGTACAGTGGTTGTAGCTGAAGACTCTGAAGATGTCATGATGCTGTGGCATATGAGACTAGCACATGCAGGGGAACCATCATTGAAGGCATTGGAGACAGAGGGGCTCATCAAAGGTATAAATTATTGCAAATTACAATTTTGTGAGCATTATATTTTTGGCAAGAAAATACGCAAGCCCTTTGGTGTTGGCCTCCACAACACCAAAGGTATATTAGAATATATATACACAGATATATGGGGACCAACGAAGACCATATCATTCAGTGGTCGAAAAAATTTTGTCTCTTTTATAGATAATTACTTCAGATTTGTATAGGTGTACACTTTGAAGAGCAAAGCAAATGTACTGGAGGTATTCATAAACTGGAAGAAGATGGTGGAGAATCAAACAGGCAAAAGAATCAAGATGATCCATTCGGATAATGGCGGAGAAATCACATCTGACTATTTTGTGAAGGAATGTCAAGAGTCAGGGATTGAGTGCCACTTCACAGTAAGAGAAACACCACAGCAGAATGGGGTAGCACAGTGAATGAACCGTACCTTGGTGGAAAAGGTGCGATGTATGTTGTCCAATGCTGGGTTGGAGAGAGTTTATTGGGTGGAAGCCCTAAACTATGCTTGCTACTTGGTGAACCATCTGCCATCTGCCTCACTTAACAAGAAAACTCCAATTGAGTTGTGGTATGGACATCCTGCCACAGATTATGATCAGCTGAAGATCTTTGGCAGCCCAACTTACTACCATGTTAGGAAGGATAAGCTTGAATCGCAGGCTAGGAAAGTAATTTTTATGGGCTTTAGATGCGGCGTGAAGGGCTACAAATTGTATGATCTAATTGACAAGAGGACCGTGGTGAGCACGGATGTCACCTTTGATGAAGAGTATTTCTTGAGATAGAGGAGTTCTCATCAAGTGGAGGATAATACTAAGACTCTTACAAGAAGGCAGAGAGTGGGGTTTGATACCACCCCATTTGTTTCACAGAAGACTTCATATCACATTAAAGATACTCCTACAGATGAAGACCACATTGGTGATGATGAAGAGCAAACTGATATTATAGTGAGGCTCCAACTCAAGAGTCAATTGCTAAAAATAGACCCAGAAGGAATGCACCTCAATAGCCAGCCTGGCTCAGAGACTACGTCATATTTGCATTGTCCTTAGTGGAGGAAGATGTTTCCTCTCATTTCAAAGAAGCGGTGATAAGCTTAGAAGGAAATTTATGGAAGCAAGATATGGATGAAGAGATGGAGTCTCTTCACAAAAATGAGGTATGGAGGTTGGAGAAACTCCCTCTATGAAGGAAAGTTATTAGGTTCAAATGGGTGTATGCGAAGAAAGAAGGTTCCTAAGAAGCTAATGTGCGCAATAAAGCTAGACTTGTGGCAAATGGCTTTGCTCAGAAGGAATGGGTCGATTATGATGAGGTGTTTTTCCCAGTTGTCAAACACTCCTTGATTCGTGTGCTTTTAGCTTTGGTGGCACATTTCAATTTACTGCTTGAGCAGATTGATGTAAAGACGGCATTCTTGCATGGAGAACTAGAGGATGAGATCTATATGACGCAGCCCCCAAGATATAGTAAGCTAGGAAAGGGAGACTTGATATGTAAACTGGACAAGTCTCTCTATGGGCTAAAGAAATCATCGAGGCAATGGTACATAAAATTTGATCAGTTTATGCAAAAAGAGGAGTACTACAGAAGCCAATTTGTCCATTGTGTGTAATCAAGAGGCTGCCTCAAGGTGACTTTATTTATTTGTTATTGTATGTCAATGACATGTTGATAGCTACTTCGGATCAGTCATAAATGGATCATATAAAGGATCAATTGTCAAAGAACTTTGAAATGAAGAATCTGGGAGAGACAAATAAAATATTATGAATGGAAATCTGTAGAGACAAAATTATAGGGAAAGTTTGGTTAACCCAGAAGGGGTATTTGGAGAGAGTGATAAAGAGGTTTAGGATTGAAGAAAATACTATGTCTATAAGTATACCTCTAGCACCTTATTTTCGCCTATCTGCAGAGCAATGTCCGAAGTCAAATTTTAAAATATAAGAAATGCACACCGTGCCATATGCTAATGCAGTTGGGAGCTTGATGTATGCCATGGTTTGCACTATACCAGATTTGGCACAAGCTATTGGAGTTATATGCCGCTACATGCATAATCCGGGGAAGGATTACTGGCAAGCAGTGATGGGAATCTTCAGGTACTTGAAAGGTACAACTGGTGTTAGATTATTATTTTAGAAGCAGTCCTCAGTAGCTGACTTATGGGTGGGATATGTGGACTCCGACTATGCCGGAGATTTGGATCGAAAAAGATCAACAACTGATTATGTAATCACGCTTGTAGGAGGTCTAGTAGGGTGGAGGTCAACCCTTCAGTCTACAGATGTCTTGTCAATAATGGAAGCTGAATATATGACGGTTACTAAGGCATTCAAGGAAGCATTTGAATGAAAAGCTTGCTGGAAGATATGGATGCGGAGAAAAAGGAGATAGTAGTACATTGTGATAACCAGAGCACTATATTCTTGGCTACTAATCCGGTTTGTCATGCTTGCACAAAGCATATTGATGTCCGACATCATTTCATTCGAGATGTTATCGAAGATTGTGAGATCTTACTGGAGAAGATCGATACCAAAGACAATCCTGCGGATATGATGACAAAGGTGCTCACTGTTCAGAAATTGACCTATTATAAATCTTTGATGAATTTAGAGAAGCATTAATAGACTTCTCCTTTTGGTGGAACTACGGGTGGCTTGATTCTCTTGGGAGGGGGATACGTAGGCAACCAACTTGGTGCAGCCGCATTGATCGACAGTATAAGGTTTCAGTTCTCATGTGAGTCACATGAGACCTGAGGTGGAGAATTAAAGAAGAATTAAAGAAAATTTATTTCCCTTAATTAAATAAAAATTAAAGGAAATTAAGTTTCCTTAATTGAAGAAAAATTAAAGGAAATTATTTTTTCCTTATATAGAATTAAATCTCTCAATTATGGCATTAAGAAACTGCCGCATTAATAACTTCCGTTTCAGGAATTATGGTTGCCGAATTTGAAAGTTTTCTTTAGGCTCTTTTAATAATGTAATTATTGAGATTGAGAATTTGTAACTCTTGGAAATCAAGGATGGCTTATAAATAGGTCTTGATTTACAAGTTATAGAAAAAAAAGAAATCTCCAAGAGAAAGGTCTTGTAAGGATTCTCAAACCCTAAAATCATTTGCATTCTTCTCTGATTTTAGTGAAACTTTACTCTCCTACCCGTAGACATATGTGTAATCACAAAACCACGTAAAAGAGCATGAATTTTAAAATCATGACTCACTGTATGATAGTGTGAGCAATACTTGGCAAATTTTCAAACATGATTGGCTATAAAAGATTAGAGGTACAAGTATCTATCCTTCAACAAGGAGAATTTCTTAGTAATGCCTAGCTTTACCAGGATGTCTGCCATTGAGGGACAAATGAGACTACTTCATGTTGCCTCATCGATCTTCAGAGGCTTTCCAAACTTCGATCCCAAGGACCGTAATGTGGAATTGTTGTGAAGATGGATACACAGCTTCGATAAGGCCACCCACCCATATATGTTTGATCGAAAACTCCAGATCGGATCAAAGGAAAATGACCACTCAAGGATGCGTGCCATAATGTCTTTCACCATAACTGCAATGCGGGAGAAATAACGGGTGCGATCTACCCACTTGGAAGGTTGATGAAAACATGTCAACGACCACCAAGCAGATTCTATGAAACAAAAACCAACGCGAATCACCGACTCCATAAAGAAACCTGTCAAAGGAGGTGATGCACATATGGTGCACTTTCAATGAATTAATGGAATGAAAACCAAAGCTTGGTTTGGCTTAGATTAACTTGAATTAGCTAGAGTAACAATTATGATTGTTATAGGAAGAGAAAATTGAAATTTTGTAAAGCATAATAAAACCTTTTGCATCCAAGAAAGGGAAGTAAAGTTTGCCCTGCAAAGGAAATTGTTGAATGTTTAACGTAGGCAACTTCTTAGGTTTTATTCTTATTATTATTATTAAATTTGGCAATTATCCATTAAAGTTTGATTAGTTCCCACATATTCACTTGCATCCGACAATGAAGGCTGAATCAAGCTTTACACTGTTTGGATCTTTCCTAGTATGGTTAAGAGCTTGTAGTTATATTAAAAAACATGGCTTAAAGCATGGGGTCACAAAAAGTTAATTGAGGCTCTTTGGGAGGTAGGAGACTCAAATGATGGCTCTGGGCATCGCAAAAATCACCATATTAGTTCTAGCTTTCGTAAGCAATCGTGAAAACATATAGTAATTGGGATATTTGCAACCGTCGGATCGAAGTGATTGTTTAAGTAAACAAAGTGGTCCTTCCAATAACTATCGAATTTTAAGGATCTAACAACCAATCAAATTCTTCTTTTAAATAATTATCGTCGACCGTAGGATCTAATTCAACGGCTTATATTGGTTCCATGATTATTTAAATTGTGTCCATCGGATCATAGCTTCAATCAAATGGCTTAGATCTTATTTGTTGTTATATTATTGCGTCACTGTTAGATCTTATCAATTCGATCAGATGGCAGATGCTTCTCTTGTTGCTTTGGTTAATCAGCGAACGTTGAATCTACTTCCAGATCCGACGGCTCATGATTGTCCTGCCGATTATTAAGGTTAAATTTAATTTTTAATAAATTAAATCTTGAAATTTTAATTAGATAAATGTAAATTTTATGTATATTTTGCTCATTTTAATTTAATGGTTATGTGTTTTGATATTAAAAATGTAAACAAATAAAGAATCAAATGATCTTTTATCGATATAATATGAAGTTTTAATCGCAAATAAGGATCTATATTGATGCATATCAAAGAAGATACTAGAAAAGTATACAGTTTGTGAATAATGTGCTAGAGAAGATGATGAAGGAGAAGCGGCACTCCTCGGTCAGGCCTCATGGAGAGCATAATCCTGGGGGAGTGAACGTAGGAAGGGGAGAGGGAAAAGGAGAAATTGCGGAGAATGAGGGCGAGGACGATCTTGAACTCCATGACGGCGAGGTTCCTTCCGATGCAGATTCTGGCGCCGAAGCCGAAGGGAAGGAAGCCGAAGCGATGGGTGCAGCCGCCCCTGACGCTGTCTTCGAACCTCTCCGGCCTGAAATGGTGGACGTCATCCCCCCAGAGATCGGCGTCGTGGTGCATTCCCACAACGTCCACCCACATGTTCGTTCCCTTCGGTATCACCACGTCACCTGCGATTATCTCCTCCCGCGCCTGCCTCTGCGCGTTCGGAGCCGGCGAGTACAGCCGCAGCACCTCGTTCCACACCCATCCCATCTGCGCGCACCCGTTTGTTACCAATTCTCATTTTTCTTATAAATATATATATATTTATATATTTATATATTTTAGTTTATATAAATATGTAATACTCTAAAAAAAATTATATCTATTTTTATATGATCCCACAAAAAATAAATAATTTAAATACAAATTCAAATCATCAAAATATTTTCTATTTTTTTTCTTTAATCTTACACAAATTTTTGCCTTTTTATAGATGCTTTGGGCCTAATTAAAGAGTTTAACCGTATGTCTTAACAAGAAATTCTAAATTACATAAAATTATTTTTTCTCATTTAAAATAAAAATTAAATTTATTTTTATTTTTTAAAAATTACATATTTAAATCTAAATTCTACTCATCAATAATTTTGAAACTAAACATATTTTTTCTTTATTCTTATAAAGATTTAGATACTTCAAGAAAATTACTTCAATAAATATTTCAATAAATTTTCTTAGATTATTATTAATCTTTAATAAAATTTTAATTAATAAAACTCAAAGTATATTTCAAAATATTATAACAGTTTCTTTTAATTTCCTGCATTTAAAAAAAACTATTAAATTTAAATTTCTTAGATTCATATTAGTTTAAGTTAGCTCTCAATAATAATAATATTTTTTTATCTCATGAAATATTAAGTTTAAATATATTTTTGGTAAGACCAATTAAAAATATATATTTTAAATATTATTTTGAGAGAAATTTAAAAGTCAAAAAAAATTTCTTATTATCTACATATATATATATATATATATATATATATATATATATATATATATATATTAGCGATTTAAATTAAAAAAAATTAAATGAAAAGAGAATTTGGATAAATTTCGAGTATTTTTCAAATAAAATAAATTAATTTAATTATATGCCCATGTGTAATTTTATAGCTGATTAATAGAGTAATAATGAATACAAACCTTAGTTAACCTGGCAAGCATATCGGAGGTAATAGCAAGATGACGGCCGTCGTCTGCACCGAAAACGTCTGTTAGCTCGTCCCTGAGCTGCTGCTGCCAATGCGGATGCAAGGAGAGCATGAGAAGCGCCCACGTCAGAGCCAGCGCGGTGGTCTCATGCCCTGCGAAAAAGAAGGTCTTGCACTCATCGACCAACTCGCGACACGACATCCCCCGGTTACCGGCTAGTAACAGGCCGAGCAGGTCGTCCCTCCGCCGAGCGCGCCGTCTCGAGAGGATGACTCCGAGGAGCAGCCGGTCGATCTCCTTCCCGAGCCTCCACGTGGCGTAGGACTGCTTCGGGGAGAGGATTCTGCTGAAGGGGACTCCGACCAGCCGGTTCGACCGGAACAGCATGGCCTGCATCTCCTGAAGCTTCTGGAATATTCTCTTCCAGTCCTCGTGTTCCTCGCTGATGCCGAAGCTTGTTTTCGCTATGATCTCCGCCGCGTTCCGCGTGATCTCCTTCTCCGCGTCTATTTCGTACCCCCCGTTCGATATGCGCCGCCTCCACCGGTCCAGCATCCCCGCCGTTGATTCCACCATCATGCTTATCGTCACCTGAAGAATTCCAACTCAGTTCTTTAGCAATACTCTTTGCTATAAACCCATTTGTGTAGCACCCATGAAATTCCGTCATTAACAGTCCCAATTTCTCTTAAAGTTAACCGAACAGAGACACTAAAAAAAGAAGAAACGAAGTTCTAAAGTATAGTATTTGATGCAATTATTCTCTTAGGGTTTGGCATAATTTTATTTTAATGTAAAGTAAATTAATTGTAATACAGTTTGATTATAGTGTAATCATACTAATTTATTATTGTTTTGTAGTTTTATAATAAACTTAAATTTATGTATATAAAATGAATATTGTAGAAGCTTAGATTACCATTCAAAAATAAGATAGTTCTTAATTCCGTCGAAAAATTAGGGTTCGGACATGAACCTTCGCCCAATAAAGCTTTCGGATGGAATCGAATTGAACAATCTTACATTTTGAATCGCACGGTCTCGATGGAATCGTCGGCGAACGGAGCTAATCGAAAAAATAATCTTTTATTAATTAACTCACGTGTGAGATTGACTTATTTAGAAGAGAACGGAAAGTTTAGGTACAAGCTGAGACCCAAATGATTACCTTATAATTAATTATTAATCTTTATTAAATTTATAATTACGTAGTATTGTGACCATAAGAAATTAAAAAAAAAAAAAAAAAAGTCAAATTAATTGAATTTGTTGTTTTAAAGCATCCACATTTCTTAAAAAAGTGCGATCATAAATAACAAAGGCTTACATTCAGATTATGAGCGGTGAATGCTGTGGCGATGGTGCGGCGGTGGTGAGTCCAGTCGTCGCCCTCGACCATGACCAAGCCTTTACCGAACATAGGCCTCCTGTCCCGCTTGAACACGTTGGGCTTCCCCCATTTCCTCCCCATCGCGCCAGAAGTCGCCGCCTTCAGAAACTCCGGTTCCGCAATGTACAGAAACGGCTCCGTCCCTAGCCAGTACACGAACACCTTTCCTGCAACTCGCCTCCGTCATCATCCTGCTCACTTGACCAATAGAAATACACACACGAAGGCGGATTATAAATACGCTGACTGACCGAAACGTTTCCTCCACGCGGCAAAGTAAGGGAAGACGCTGGAGTGGATGTCGTTGCTGATCGTGCCCGGCGGAGGAGAGCTCGTTCGACGGAGCTCCCTCCTCATTTCGGCGAGATTTCCCATAGGGAAGCTCGGCGGAGGCCCGTCGAATCCGCTGCGCCGCAGCAGGCTTCTCGTGCCCGCCGGCCGCAGCCACAGGAGGGTTAGTGTTCTGCTGGCCAATAAAACAAGAATGGCCGCCCAAAAGCCCGCGCATAATATCTGCTTATGCGATTGTGGTAATAAACCTTCCATCGCTTGAATCAATGTGATCTCATCGTCTGAGTATAAATAGGAATGAAACGGTCGGTTGAGGATCTTTAGCCGTCGCATATTTTTAATGGGAATTATGATGTCATAAATCAGAATTTTGACTGCCGAGACTTTCCGCTCCGCGGATTCGTTTGGGGCGTACTCCTTTTATTCTGCCTGTAAACTCACAGGTTGGCTACACGTGGCGGTTGAACAACGGATGCATGTTTTTTTTTTGTTTCTTATTTGCTATTACAGCAAATCATTAAAGCTTAATTATATTTTAACTTCATAATTTATAAACATAATTATTTTTATTTAAAATTCACCAAATTTTAAGAAAAGCATTGCCGTAGGATTTAATATTTAATTTATTTGATAATAATTATTTAAAATAAATAAATAAATAAATAATAATTTTTAATTACACTCATTTATATTGAAACACACAAATAAATTGATAGACTCAAAAATATCACAATAAATGATCCATAGATCTATAAACTCTAGGACAAATAGAGGGAGGTCTATGAAACCCTTACCTACCAACACATACACATGGATAGCAAAAATTAGTTGTGCAATTAATCTACAAAAGAAAATTATAATAGAATTTGCTTAAATTTGAGAGAGGCTATGAGTTATAATAGCAAGAATAGATCACTTAGAAGAAATATCAAAGGCCTCATGTATGAGTGCAAACTAAAGTGATATTATGAGCATGGCAAAAGCATAACAATGGATCTAATATTTATGCTAAATTCTTATCACTCTTCTATCAATGTATTGCACTAATCTACAAAAGAATCTTTAGCCATTGGTCTAATCAGAGAAAGGGCAGTGATATTACAACCCAACAATCACTTCCCAACCACCTTAAACATCAACACCATAACCAACCCAATAACCTATCCTCCACACTGCTATAAATACCCACAACCACTTTAAACTTGAGGACACATTAAAATCTACACTGCTCTAAAACAAATCTCTCTCCACCTACTTCTTCAAGATTTCTTGCATTGTATCAGATCATCATAAAATTTATGAACAAATTGCAATCAATATTGATTCCCCTATCACATCTACTAGTTCTTAGTCAAGATTCTTCCACTCCATTCTTCGATTCCTTGATCTACATATTGATTCCCCCCCTCCCCCCCTTTCCTCTAAGTCTTTCTAAACTACAAAAAGAAAAACAAAAGAGAAACATTCTGAAATTGCTTTTCTTGATTCTCCTCTGATCCAGTATCTCTTCCAAATCAATGATAATTCCTCTTTTTTTACTTGTCACAATCTGTTATTCTCCTTCATCAATACATGATCCAATGAAAATTGACAAATCTTTGCAACGATCCAGTAAATATCTTGATGACGAAGATTCAACGAAGATCGGTGAATTTCGGAGAAATCTCTGCAATAATAATCCATCAAAGATCGAATCTCTACGACGAGCCCGAAGCTAATCCGATGGGTTTCCTCCGCTGCGAGACTGATATCCAACACGTTTGGACTTTGCGAACCCGTCTCAATCGAAGGTCATTGAACTTGAAGATCAGGTTTTCAATGCTAAGTACCTCGCCAATCACGACTTTCTGGATCGAGATTCGGCCATGCATATTTACACAGCCGATCATATCTGCGGCTATCAGTCTCTCACTTCTAAAACCCATGCTCTCGACTCGACTTTGGACCATCTTGTTTCTTGAAAGGAAATTCATTTGCTCCATTGTCATAATCATGTATAAAGAAAAGAGCAGAAAGATAAAAAAAAATGCAACAAAATCTCAAATCCAAATGAATTCTCAATGCTCCCAAATAATGAGCATACATGATCAACCTCCACTAGCAACACCAATCTCAATTTAACCAAATATCAAATTTTTAATGAGCAACATCAAGAAACTAATTCACAGTTCATTAACCACTGATAATTATCATATTTAGAGATCTCAAATCCTCCAACTGTTCCAAGCCATAAGCTTCAAGATCATCTTGACAGATCCGATAGTTGTGCCTCTCCCAACATCTTAATCGAGAACGGGGTATGCACACCAAACTCAAAATATGCCGAGTGAATGTCCGCAGATAGCAATTTAACTGCAGCTTTATATACTACTATTTTTCCCACTATACTTCCATACATTATTGGCATCAACAAATGCCATGAGGTTTGGAGCATAATTGAAAGAATGTTCCATGGAGTAAATCGCTCAAGAATCATCCAACTGAAGCACGAAATGCAAAACATGACACCTCGAGATCACTCCATGAAAGCATACCTCACCGACATAAAATTAACTATAGACAAGATTGCCGCAATATGATCACAAATCAATACTAAAGACATTGTTCTATACACGCTCCATAGACTTCCATCCATATATCAAGACTTCAAAACAACCATTCTGCAAATACTCACGTCGTTACGAAGTCAATCAAAGCTTGAAACATGCTACCAAGGAACTAATACCAGTGTTAATCCATTCCCTAGAGAATTTGGATAAAAAATATTAAAAGAAAATATTTTTGAATATCTTATTAATTTTTATTAATTAAATAAATGAGAAAAATATAATAATCTTGAATCACTAAAATAATATTATTTTTGAATTTATCACCCAAATTAACTATAGGTGAATATTTCATAATATTTGGATGCAAAACGGATGAATAATTTGCAAAATACAATACGAATAAATCAAATTAAATTATTTATAAATTTTATTTATATTTAATCATGCAGATAATCCACTGTAGGGGTTGAACCTTCGGACCGTAGTGCAACTGTCCCACAACTGTTGGATCGGCCCTTCCAGCGACCCACGATCTTTCAGATCCCGCGGTAGGTATCCTATGCAACAAGTGAGGTCCCAGACCTGTGCGACCACCTTCGTCTGATTCTTTTTAATGGACCGTATTTAATCCAGATCCGCGAAGTAGAATCAGGTTGTCAAATATGAGTTGGACATGACACGACCATGATTATTTCAGGCACATCTTCCATGCCTATGATGCATGCGTGATGTGACATCGTTGTCACCGCGGAAAGGACCGCACACGATGCTTGTTTATTATTTTACTAAATAATATCCCTAAAATATTAATAAAGAAAAATGCTATAAGCAATTTAAAATGTACTTAGACTCATTATTTAATACAAAACTTTCTCTTTCTTTGGTTGGGGCTTTGATATTGTGAAATTGATAATGTCAGGCTTAAAGAAGTTCAATGAGTTTAGCGTTGAAGAAATTCAGAAGATCCGGGAAGAAGACAGAGGAGTAACAGCCACCAGATTACTGATTTTAGTGTTTATATTTACTTATTTGATGGTGAGATGAGAGAGCTTACTCATTTGAATATTTATATTCTTGTTTGTAATAATTAGCTATAGATGTAATTCTCACTTTTCCTTTCTGAGATGAATGCTTAGTTCAGTTACTATGATGAATGTTTAGATATTTTGCACTCTAATTTCATATATTACTTTATACTCAGTATTATGATGTGATCGACATTTTAGCCTTACTTCACATATATTGATTATTTTCATAAGAAATAATTACATATTGCCAATACACAAAAGTAAGTATTTAATTCTTAAGATAAGGATATTGTACTTATCTTAAGGATTAGTCCTAACTATTTTAGTTTTGTTACAATAGTTCAAGGGAAGTGTGGATAACTCATTTGATCCTAAACAATCTAATAAGATGTATTGAGTTGATTTCGGGTTAATATGGATTATCGACATGTTCCCGTTGATTCCCCGTGTTAACTGACTGCCCGTGATTAACACAGGCCATCACATCTCAGGACCATAAATTTGGGATTGTACTATATATAGGATGTTGGATATTATAATATTGTTCCTTCTCATAATAGTTAAAATAGATAAATTTGATAATATTATATATCACATGTTGTGCAGTTAGATGTCCTGCTTACTTCTTGTTTTGCTGCCTAGCAATTGAGCCAAATCTTTGAATATATCATATAAGATGATTTTTGTGCATGAAAATGAAAATTTAGCAAAATTAGAAAAACATTTAGCATTGGTTTCATATTAGGATGGGTGATTGTGTATAGACATTATAGCCAATTGGTAGGTTGTAAGAAGAAATAAGGATATTGACACGTAATCATTGGGGAGAGTTGTGTCTAGTTCGGGAACCCACCTCAATTTTGTGGACATACTTGAATCCTCAGTTATTTTTGTACATGCTCATAAAAGTAATGTAAATAACTAAAATAAACATTGCAAATATATTTTTGTCTTTTATGTTTAGTTCAGTGCAGTTCTAGCCCTCAGTAGCTAGATATTCTTACTTAACATGTTCAGCTCAGTGCAGTTTCAATGATTGTATTAGCCAATTTTTTGATATGAAAATTTTACTTTCTTTACTTTCAGTTTTTGCATGCTTTTACTTCAGTTTTTCTTACTTGAGCAACTCTTTTACTGCTTACATATTATAGGATGTTATTCTTTATTTCTATATTGATCTGGTATATACGTATCACTGCTTATTTGTCTTACAATTAAATTTGCATGTTAAATTCTTGATCATACTTATGTTAGGTGTTTTTTTCAATCATAATGCAGTTACTTTAGATTTATATATGTATTATTGCCTAATCATGTTGTAGCTACTGGATCTGAGGTATGTGTCTTTACTTACCTCACTTTGTTAAGTTATAAATTAATGATTTATAGCTTTATCATTTTCTTTACTTTGCTTTGATGCACCTACTATTGTGTATGTGAGTCTAAATTGTGATATCCTAAAGCATGTAGACATAATTAAATTTCAGTCTAAAATGTACATAGGCAATTATCTAACGTAAGTTTTCTTTTTTTTTTTGCTGGAGCCCTAACATGTGAAACTGATATGTCAAATTTGGAGCTGCTTGCTGAGTCTTCATCAGGTGAGAAGCATGAGCATGAAAATGACAATATATCCGCGACTTAGATTCCTTTAGCTTGCTTTTGTTTTTGAGATAGAGTGTTCAATTTCATTCAGTACTTTTATTAAACTCTGGTTTGTGATAATTCAGGATTGTATGTTTTTCTTTTTGTACTATATATTCTGAGATGTATTTGCCTTATTACTGCTTAGATGAATGTGTGGATGTATTCTACTTTTGCTTCCACAATTCTGATATATTACACATTTAGTATATGTATCCTTACTTGAGATATAATAATGTGCTTAAAGGCGGATTTGTGATATGCCTAATTCGGCACTAAACAGGAGATTATTATAGCTAGCACTCAGAGTTATTTTGCGTTTGTTAACGGATATCTCAAGTGATATTTGTAATGCTAGTGGCTGCCACACTTGATCAACTAACGTATTACACATTTAGTTAAGTCGGGTTAATGTTAACTCTATGAATGTTAGGATGTGGCTGCCACACTTGATCAACTAACCAACCATTGCCATCAAATCCATTCCATCATCTACAAATTAAACTGACGATCGACCCTCCTCCCATCAGTTTAATGGGGGATAATAAACCAACCCAACAACCTGCCATAACAGCCACATCTCATCCGAGGCAGTTGATGGTTAAATTAGGAAGAGATTAGGTATACATCAGGCCAATGCAATGAAGAACAGAAATTTTATAATGCTTTGGTCCTCTTCATAAGCCCCGTTGATTTCACACTAGTCTCTTTCAAGAAAATAAAAAATAAAGATTTCCAACGCTGTCAATCCGATTGCTCAATAAATTTTCCTGGCGTGGCAGCTGGTTGAAAGAGATCATCCAGCGCCTTTTTTATCTCTTTCTTTTGATTTACTTAGAAAAAAATAATAATAATTCTGCAGCCAAATTGCCCATTGATTTGGCAACACCGAAAGCTTTATATGCATCAGCGGAAAATATTTGCTACTTAATAAAAAATTATTAGCATGCTAAGAGTATTTTAAAAGTAATTAGGTTATCTGGACTGTCATTTGCTACTTATCTTACATCTAAGCAATTCCTGTCCGTAAGAGTGATTAAGTTTTCTTAAATTTATATGATGTCATTTGCTACTTATCTTACATCTCTAAGTGAATGCAAGAGATTTTGACATTTAATTATCTTGTTAAAATACACAATATGGTTGAATTTCGTTAAATTTAGAATACAAACTATAGAAAAATGGACAAAATTTAAATTTAACTATTAATAATATAGTTTTGTATAAAATAATATTAATTTTTATAGTTCCATCTATTCTCCCTTTATAATGACTCATTATTGAGACTAATCCAGCACCGGATGGTTAATAAACTAAAGATCCTATCGAGGTGCAGTATAATAGCATGTACATAAGGGGAAAATACGAATTAGAAAAACAAGCATTCATTCTCATCCATCCACCCAAAAAAAGAAAAGAATAATACATTCATCTTAGAAAAATAAAGAATATACACCGAGATAATGTTTAATACAAACTAAAATAAAAGTAAAATGTCCACTCTCTCTAAATGAAGTATAGGTCGTTGGTTCCTCATCGTGCACTGACTCCACCTCGTATGCATGCTCCTCTGAGTGCTCCTAATATGGCTTATCGGTTTCTCATGCAAAGATCCCAACAAAAAAAAAATGTTTTAGATAAATGTTTATATTAGGCTTTCTGAACTATTTGTATTTTAGGAAATCACAGTTTATAAGTATCTTAATCTAACTAACTAAATTTACGTAGTTCTTACAAAATTTAAGTTATGAATTATATCTAATAATATACCGAATTACCTTATCAATACTATCTTGTAACAAATTCTGATCCTTAAGGTCATTAAGACACAAGCTGGGTGCCTTAACCTAATTGACGAGATTTTTATGTTCAGCTGATTATTATGTTATGCTAACCATTTTGAGTTTATAATCATGATACTAAACTTCACATCTTAACTACAAGATCTTTGAGTTCTTATCTGACTATTCATAAGTCTAAGACAAAGAGTCTCAGATGTGATAAAAATTTAGACATTGTCTAAGCTTTGTGTTTATTTATTAATTTATGTAGTTTTACCTTTTACTTGATGTAAGGAAATGATCATGAAATTTCCACTGATATCTAAACTGATTAAGTTAGCTAATTGTATCTTTTCAATTACTGACTAAATACTAATGTTTCCTCCAAATTCGTAAATCATTTGAAGGAAAATTAATTATATATATAGAAAATTAATTTTCTTTAATTTTTCCTAAATTAAAGGAAATTAAGTTTCCTTAATTAAAGAAAAATTAAAGGAAATTAATTCTCTATATATATTATTAAATCTCTCAATTATAGTATTAAGAAACTGCTACATTAATAACTTCCGTTTCGGGAATTATGGATTTGGAAGTTTTTCTTTATGTCCTTAATTGAGAGATTGGAATTTGTAACTCTTCGGAATCAATGATGGCTTATAAATAAGCCTTGATATATAAGAATTTCAATACACAGGATACAAGAGAAGATCTCCAAGATAAGGTTTTGTAAGGGTTCTCTAACCTTAAACAATTTGTATTGCTCTCTGATTTTAATGAAACTTTGCTCTCCTCCCCGTGGACGTAGGTGAGATCACTGAACCACGTAATTTCTGGATCAAGATGAACCGCAGTGCATGCGGCTAAATCTGAAACTGTTTGACTCAGGAGATCAAGTATGCAGTTATGATGGAGACATCGGCGTGGAAATTATGAAAATTCATAGAAGCTAAGTACCTGACGAAGAGCGTGGAGAATAGACTCCACATGAAAAGGCAGCTCTACAGATTTCAGATGAGAAGAGGGATTTCCATTGATGAGCACCTGAATGAATTCACAAAGCTATTGGCGGATTTGCTAAATCTGGATGAGACCGTGGATGATGAAGACAAGGCCCTGTTATTGCTGAACTCGTTGCCAGATGAGTACGAGCACTTCACCATGACATTGATCCATGGGAAGGAGGTTCTGAAGTATGAGGAGGTGACTACAACCCTTGTGAATCATGAGTTCAGAAGAATAGATTTGAATAGATTTATCTCCATTATACAAATCATAAGAATAGTGATTAGCAATTATACGTACTATGAAAATTTATCATTTAATTGGGAAGTAGTACTATATAAAAAAAATCTATGGCAGATATAAATCCTTGCATTGACTCCATACAAGTTTTTATTTTATTCTGTTTCATTTAATTATCTATAGTATTCCATGATTATAATGTAATTCTATGAACCACCAAGGTATAACAAAATTCTATGCTAAATCATCTTGAGCATAACAGTATCATATAAAATTGATTAAAATGATCACATATAGATCGGGATTTTTGACTTCCAAGCATCTCATAAGGTATGTATGTTATACTATATAAATGTTCATGCGTCTCCTCTCATTTTGTTTTAAACAAAATTAACTAAAACTAAAAGAATTAGAGGAAATTAATATCAAGAAGTGGCGGTAGTCATCAGATCATTATACATGATTTTCATTGGTGAAGAATGATAACAATTCTTCTTAAAAGGTATGTAAGATTAAACAAAAACAAAATATCATGATTTTAATTTAACTCTTATGAAAAAAATTAATATAAAACTTCAACTGAAACTTAATAAATTTGATTTGATCAAGAAATAGAAATATTCTAATTGGATTGATTTTTGATAAAACTTGCAAGATCTATCTAGAAATTGAGATTCCTTGACTCATCATATATTTTACATTCATACATGCCCCGCTACTTTTCTCCGTTTAATAACATAAAGTCTTTAAAATAAAATCGCATTCATTCATAACGACTGGGAAGATTTTGGTGAAGGTATCTTGAAAATTATAAAGGTTACGGTGCTGCACAAGTAAAATAATCCAAAGTACACTGAATTCTAGTTGCTGAATGCAATGAATCAAAGGTTCTTTACACACTAAGTCTGTATCATGTGCTCTTTCTTAATGCTTTAGTAAAGTGACAAGTGTACAGTTCATATTTGCAGAATTTGGTTGATAAAAATGGGCAAACCTCTTGTGTTTCTTTGAAAGTGCTGTCTTAGCGCCGAAAGTTTTTATATTACAAACCTATAATGTAAACTAAGTTTTTATATTACAAACCTATAATGTAAACTAAACATTTTAAATCATATATCAAACAGTTGCTGCAGAAATTTCATTTATATTCAACTTTAAACCATCTTGAAACAATTTGTTTGCTACATAGATATTTATTACGCCCATAAAATGATGTGGGGAAAATAGCTCACATGTTATATAAAAAAAAACTGCTTAAAAATATGAAAATTTTGGATTACAAGTAAATGGCAGTAAACCAAATGTAGAACAGTTTGCCTACTACAAGAATTAAAACTGATTCTTATCTAACAATAGCTAAGGGGGAAAAAAAATTGGTTGATTTGTTAGTACACGTTCTTCAGCAGGTCTTTTTACTATATTTTATTATATTTGCTTTCAAGTTTAATCAAGTAAGCCCATACCATACTTCAATTTGAGATTTCAACTATATTAATGAATTAAGAATTTGGCTGTATCCTTATATCTTCTAAGTAGTGCTCTGAATATGTGGCAAACCAAACAAATTGAAATCGTTTTTACTGCACACTATAATAAGAAATAGTTTATGAATTCCATATTATGATTAATATAATAGATAGGCATAGCAGCGTGACCATTCAACAAGCTTAATTTAATGCCAAACTTTTAAAATTTGAAAATAATCAACAGAAATATTCTGAACACATTCCTTGTCAAAGAAAATTGTTCAAGCAAAATTAAACTGAACATTCAGCAACCATCTGTACATAAGCATTTTGGAAACACTGATAAAGATTCTTAATAATATTTTAAGTCTATAATATACTACTTGGGATAAGACTTCACCGAGAAGTATAGTTTGCTATTACCCTAAAAAAAATATTATAGACTTGCCAAGATCTTAAGTACCAAAAGAAAAATACTATCTGATTAAATCAGATCTAATGAATTCTTAGACAGATAACTTGAAATCTTAACTTATAGTTCGATTTCTTTTTCCTATTCAATTAATTATAGAAGGTGAAATCAAGTGAAGTACCTTGTCGGATTGTTGCGAAGGAGTTTCTAGGGTTCGGAGTAAATCTTACTTGTCTTCCAAAAAAGATCCCTCCTGCCAAGAGATTGAGGAGGTATTTGATAAGAGAAGATCAGCATGGGTTTGATTGGATTAAGCGGTGGTCTCATCTTTACGAGTCATTCCATTAGAGGGGGGTAGCGGCGCGAGCCACGCGTCGTCGATCGTTCGAAGAGGATAGGAACGGAGGGGGCGGGGTTCGGTCGCGTGCGAATGGAGAATTATGGTAGAATGAAGATAATGAAATTCATATATATATATATATATATATATATATATATATATATATATATATATATATATATATATATATATATATATATAATATTATTTAGATTATGAATTTATTAAATTAGAAGTATATGATTATTTATAAGAGAATTTTGAAAAATTACTTTTTAGCTAAATTGATGGTAACAAACTCAAAAATGAAGTCGAAATTTTAATCTGAGGTCAAATTAATTTCTTCATTTTCTTGATTTTAGGAATTACCTGAAATTAGGGTTTTGTTCATTTAGATTCTAAATTTGACCAAGACTTCTAAAATTGATCTTAATGACTGATTAAGACTTGATAGAAAAGATTTGAAGTTAATTGGATGATTAAATGGTCATTAACAACCTTGGGTTGTTACAACTTGCTACTTGGTGAACCGTCTGCCATCTGTCGTGCTTAACAAGAAAACTCCAATTGAGTTGTGGTCAGGACATCCTGCCACAGATTATGATCAGCTGAAGATCTTTGGCATCCCAACTTACTACCATGTTATGAAGGATAAGCTTGAACCGTGGGCTAGAAAAGCAATTTTTGTGGGCTTCAGACGTGGCGTGAAGGGCTACAAATTGTATGATCCAATTGATAAGAGGATCATGGTGAGCAGGGATGTCACCTTTGATGAAGAGTATTTCTTGAGACAAAGGAGTTCTCATCAGGTGGAAGATAATACTGAGACTCTTACAGGAAGGCGGAGAGTGACGTTTAATGTCACCCCATTTGTTCCATAAGAAACTTCACATCACATTGAAGATACGCCTACAGATGAAGACCACGTTGGTGATGATGAAGAGAAAATTGATATTGATGGTGAGGCTCCAACTCGATAGTCAATTGCTAGAAATAGACCTAGAATGAATGCACCTCAACAGCCAGTCTGGCTTAGAGACTACGTCACATTTACATTGTCTGTAGTGGAGGAAGATATTCCTTCTCACTTCAAAGAAGCAGTGATAGGCTCAGAAGAAAATTTATGAAAGCAAGCTATGAATAAAGAGATTGACTCTCTTCACAAAAATAAGGTATGGATGTTGGAGAAACTCCCTCCATGAAGAAAAGCTATTTGGTGCAAATGGGTGTATGTAAAGAAAGAATGTTCCTTAGAAGCTAATGTGCACTATTAAGCTAGACTTATTGCAAAGGGCTTTGCTCAGAAGAAAGGGGTCGATTATGATGAGGTGTTTTCCCCAGTTATAAAACACCCCTCGATCTGCGTGCTTTTAGCTTTAGTGGCACAGTTTGACTTGCTGCTTGAGCAGCTTGATGTGAAGACAGTATTTTTGCACGGAGAACTAGAGGAGGAGATCTATATGACGCAGCCCCTAGGGTACAATGAGCTAAGTAAGGTAGACTTGGTATGTAAACTAAACAAGTCTCTATATGGGCTAAAGTAATCACCGAGGCAATGGTACATAAAATTTGATCAATTTATGCAAAAAGAGGAGTACTGCAAAAGCCAGTATGACCATTGTAATCTTTGGTGAATTTGGAGAAGCATTAATAGACTCCTCATTTGGTGGAACTACGAAATGGCTTTATTCTCATGGGAGGGGGATACGTAGGCAACCAACTTGGTGCAGTTGTATTAATCGAGAGTATAATGTTTCAGTTCTCATGTGAATCACATGAGACCTGAGATGAAAAATTGAAGGAAAATTAATTATATATATAGAGAGAATTAATTTCCTTTAATTTTTCCTAAATTAAAGGAAATTAAGTTTCCTTAATTAAGGAAAAATTAAAAAAAATTAATTCTCTATATATATATAATTAAATCTCTCAATTATGATATTAAGAAATTGCTGCATTAATAACTTCCGTTTCGAGAATTATGGATTTGGAAGTTTTTCTTTGTCCTTAATTGAGAGATTGGAATTTGTAACTCTTGGGAATCATGGATGGCTTATAAATAAGCCTTGATATGTAAAAGTTTCAATACACAAGATACAAGAGAAGATCTCCAAGAGAAGGTTTTGTCAGGATTCTCTAACCTTAAATTATTTGTATTCATCTCTGATTTTAGTGAAACTTTGCTCTCCTCCCCGTTGACGTAGGTGTGATCACCGAACCACGTAATTTCTGTCTTGTGGCTGTAATTATTCTATATGTTTGCTTTTCTTGCTTTAATTTTTCGATTTCTCAATGTTTGCTCAAATTTCTTTTTGTTCCATTTTGAGTTTAAGCCCTATTCGATCCCAACATCTTTCTTCTATGAAATTCATTTAACATTTTACAAATTCTTATACTCTAAGTTATGACTCATAAATTAATTTCTAAAATCCTGAGTGATTTCATCTTTACACTCAGCTCATCTTAGATCTGAGTCTAAGTTTGACCCAATTTTAAGAAATATTAATCCAACTTTATATTTGACTTATGCTTTTTAAATGGCTTAACTCCCTAAAATTATCACTATAAACTGATTAGAGAGCTTAAGGGCACCGTTAGTATCATTTTCCTAATTTTTTGTAACATAATATTATTTTAATACCCAAATCATAAATTTGAGAGCTAATCATTTCAAAGAAATTGATATAAATGCAATTTCTGTAAATTCTTCTGCAGCCAGCGTTCATGTGCGAAGGAGTGGAGATGGTCGGCCGAATGGAGTTGAAGAAGATGCGCATGGAAGAAAGAGGCATTTCGGCTTTTTTGCTTGAGAACTTAACAAATCTTTAGGGCTAAGAGCATACCTTAACAAATGATTTCAAGTTTCATGAAATTTGATGGAAGAGTAGGTCAAAACATAAATTGTTAATCTCAAACATCATTTCATGTTTGATTTGAAATTTCAAAAAATTTAAATTCTAATCTATATTTTATTTTCTATATTTATTTTTGAAGATAATGTTTTGAGAATTAATGAATAAAGAATCGAGATCCTAATCGCATTCAAATTCTCGCAATGGAATCCTTACTTGTTGGGTATTTTAATTTGAATTTTTATTTGAATTTAGATTTAATTAACAGCTTTGAGTTACAACAGATGAGAAGGGCGGGGCGATTCGGCCTTCTCATAATAATAATAATAATAATAATAATAATAATAATAATAATAATAATGCAAAATAATAGTAATAATAATAATAATAATGACAATAATATTATAATATTATTCTTATTTATATTAATAATAATTATATTTATATAATAATATATAATAATTAATTTATAAATAATCAAAATAATAATGATAATGGTATTAATAAATATAAATAAAATATTAATAATAAAAATAATTATAATATTAATAATAATAAATAAGAATAATTATTATTTTTATTATTTTAGTAATAATAATAATAATAAATAATTATAATATATTTTAATGATAATAATATTAATATAATTATAATTAATAAATAAAGATTAATATAATAGCAATAGTAATAATAATAGTAATAATGATTATAGTACTAATAGAAATAAAATAAATAAGTGATAAATAGATAATTAAGAGTATGTAATAATAATATACTAGTAGAAATACCCTATGCAAATAGATTATTGAGGTCGTATAAGCATGAGAATATTTTAATTTATATTTATGTGGGCTTTACATTTTTTTGGTACTACGAGCCTTTTGAATTTAATTATATATATTTGCCTTATATTTGCGGTGGAGACCTTGATCTCTATTTTGCAAAAAATATGTAGTCTTTTGAGTGAAATGTTATTATAGTTTACCTTTATTTATTTATATATATATATATATATATATATATATATATATATATATATATTTTTTTTTTTTTTTTTTTTTTTTTTTTTTTTGGGTAAAGCTATCTTGGCGGAATTTATTTTATAAACATAAAAATTTATAGGACTAAGGCTGGGAGGTTACAGAAATCCTGAAACCAGTCCCAAAAGGGGAGACCTAGAGAGTATCCTAAAATGTCTCCCGATACAAAATAAAAATTAAAGAAAAACAAAGTAGACACAAAACCATACACGCATGAAATCAGAGTGATATAGTGATGATACGAACGGAGCTACTATAGCAGATAATTGGTTCCAGCGAAGATGGGCAAGTATAGTCCAAAAAATCGCAAAGAGTCCAAAGCATCGGATCCAAGCCCATTCGAATGCAGATCTCTGACATACCAGAAAACGAGGGCCCCGAAGAAACAAAGAAGATTGTAGAGTTCCCTCTCTTCCGACCCAGCAAATTCAACCACAGAACCGAGGGGGAATTCGGCAAGAACCACACATCTAAAACATTTGGGAGGAGCGCAGGGGAACTTTCGATGTACGCCAAACCCACATACTTACAAAAGAGAACCCACAACCTCTCAGACATCCAGCAGCAAAAAGAAACCAAAAAGGTCATCGGGACTAAAGAAATAGCCCAGTTGATCCAAACCCCACCCAAGTAGACAAAACGTCAGAGCCAACGCCCAACAATCAGCTCCCTAAAGTTCAGTGAGCATACCAACAAATACAAAAGGACATCCAAGAGACCAGAGAACTCACTCGAACCATCACAGCCATAAATACCAAAAAACAACAACATAGTGTTAAAGCACAACCAAATTAACATCCAGACCTGTAAGCACAACAAATTGCAAAGCATAACAGAAGAAGAAACTGCTTCCTGCACAATGCCACCATCCCTCAAAATCACAAGGAGCCTATTAAGAACGTAAAAAGAATTCACCACAACCAATTGTAAGAAAAGATGCAACTTGATGAAACCCATAAACAACAGGGCTTTATAAAAGCAAAGCGCGGGAACTGTGAAGTAACTCCTGGACAACCCCATAAAGAGACCACTTCCAGAAGCATAGACCCACAGATCCGCGGAAAAAGAACACCTCAAGCCACTAGGTGAGCATAATTTTATTTTGGATGTAAACTGCATCAAGACCTTTCCAGCTAAAAACTTTTTTATCTAAATGTTAAAACAGTTTTGCACATTCTCAATAATGCTCAAGGAAGCAACAACATCACAAGGAGCCTATTATAATTTACCTTTATATATATATATATATATATATATATATATATATATATATATATATATATATATATTATTGATCGTCGTCATTTAAATAAAAATGTGATATCCAAGTACTTAGACCATTCTAACTGTGATTCAAACCCTAGCACATTTCACATGTCAAGTCAAAAATTGCTAAAGGCATAATATATATATTTATATATATATATATATATATACTGTCTATTGTTAGTCCCTACAACTAAACTAATATATATACATATATATGTGTGTGTAAAATATGCTTTGCAAATAAATTGAGAATTACATTATATTTCATCTTATTTGCTTAAATTGCCCAATAATATACCAGGAATGACAACCCAAATATCATATTTATATAAACCAGATATTAAGGGTGTCAAGTTATGTTGGCAAATATAATATCATTCATTCATGCATAAATGACACAATTTGTCCCATATATTTTAATGGGCTTAAGATTTCAAATCTTAGAACAATCATAGGGATTAAATGCACTAAATTGGTCATTCATAAATTCTAAATTTAAGCAATTATTAAAGTTTATAATAGTTAAGAAATTAAATAACTTCTTAATGTGTTGAAGAGTCATTTGTAGAATATATGGGTGTATAATATGGTGTAGAGAACATTTTAATAACTTAAAATCTTCAACTCTTATAAATTTGATCATCTTTGTCTTCTAATAATTGGATGGTTAGGAAGCAATCCCTCTTCTTATCTTGCATTTATAGAATGTCATGAATAGTAAGAGGTAACTTTACATTCAAATTTTAAGCCTTTGTGTGATATGCTTTGATACTAAGTTATGCTTTGGTACTGAATGTTATTTAGCATAATCAAATACTTATTTTTTATTCAAATATTAGAATTAAAGAACTAAGTCTAATGTTAGTTATTAAAAGTTAAGATTAATAAGTATATAAGAGGGGGGTGATTAAAATTTAATTAAAAATTATTGGAAAGAGAAAGAGAACTTTTTATTTTCTCATATATCCATTTTCAAATACCATATATTGTATGAGAACTATGAATAGTTTGAGATGAATGTATATTCTTATTTTTCTTGGTGTAACAACCCAAATCCTAAAAGACTAAATTATCAGCCAATCAGGTCAAAATCAGAATCTCGGTCAACTTCTAAATTAGACCGAGAAAAATATACTGTTGGAAAGAGTATATTTTTGTGATCGTAATGCTCAAGTTTAGAGGCAATCCGACCAACGGATACTCCTATATTAATTTTTGAAGTTTTTAAATATAAAAAAATATGAAAATAAAATATAAGTACAAATTCAAAAATTTTAGTACCGCTAGATTTGTAATAATAAAATAAAATTACACAATTTTTCATCGATTTTAGGCGTCAAATTATCCATAATTAAATTTTATATTTTTACCTTCAAAAATTAATAAAAAATAAAATATAGTTATGAATCGAAAAATTTTTGTTCGAGGACGTTCGTCTTGTCAAGACAAATCTCCCAGTCAAATTTCGTCCAATTTGAAAATCAAATGAAAAATATATTTAATTTAAAACAATTTTTTTTTTTTTGAGGATTCTATCCTCCTACCCTGTAGTTCCCCCTCCCCCTTACCCTAACTGATACGTGCTTCACAAGCAGCTCATGGAAAATCCATGGTTGTTAGCTTAATCGTATCCTAATTATCATTCCATGTGGTTCATCTAGTCATTAGAATCAAATCCCAAAAATTTAGGGCGATTCAGAGTTCACCAAATATTTAGATTATTTTAATAATATTTAATTAATTAGAAAATTGAGATAATTATCTTGACATCTAAATTGAAATCTAACTTTGTCATTGCACTCGCCTCCTTTAAATTAGCTAGGGACGATGCTTTAGAAATTTTTGGAAGTCATCGAATTTTCTTGAATATTTTAATATATTTTTAATACCCCAAAAAATGGAATAATTAAATAGTTATCAAAATCAAAATTCAACTTTATTGGTGAGTTCCTCACCCCCAAATTAGCTAGGGGTGAAATTTTGAGATTTTTCAGAGCTTGTTTATCGGTTCAATTTTAATTTCAAACATGTGTTAATTAAAATTAGAAAATAGTTACTTAAATTTTCAAATTTCTTTATATTTCCATTTTTTCTTCTACACTGGACCCCACTCCCCCCTTTTCCCATTTGGTGCCTCTTCCTCTCTTCCTGCGCACGTAAGGAACTCCCCTTCTCTTCCATGTAGCTGATGGGACAGCTCATACTTGAGCCATGCCTCTATCCCCTTAAAACTAGAATCATCAGCTATCTCCCCATTTTCTTTTGCTCAGTTGCTAAAGGAATCAAGCTCTCAAGCTCTCAAGGAACCCTAAAAAAATCTTCATTTTCAAGCTAAGGTACCTTCCTTTTCCCGCATTGGTTTGGTCCAATTGCTACTTCATTTTGTGTGTATACTTAATACTTGTCCTCAAAAACATCTTAATTTTAAGCTTAACTTCCTTTGATTTTCTCTTAAAGAAAGAGACCAGCATGAATTGATTCTTATTAAATTAATAAAATACACTAGGTTATCAAATAATCAATTCTCAATAAATTATATGATTTTATCCCATAATCAGAGTTTGGGGTTGAACTCAAATATGAAAGATTTACATACTTAACTTTTGCATCTAAATCTTATGATTGAACTTTTAAACCTACATGGGGTCTCATCATCTTGATTTCTTAGAATTTAGCTTATAATTTAAATGTGATGATTAGCAGCTTTAGATATTTAAAGTAGAAATATAGTTCTAAGCCTAAGTAAATATTATATCTCTAATATGGCTACCTTTGAGGTAGGATATGTCTTAATTATCTTATTTTGAGGAAGGCATTTAGATGAACCCCTTAAACATTATATAATTAATCTTATATTTTTATGGTAAGATAACCTAATAGATATTAGTTTGAGGCTATCTAATTGTAGTAGAATACTTATATTGAGTGATTTCTATGTCACCGCCTTAAAAACCCATTGCATAGTACCTACAATGAAGATGGATTCATTAGTCTGAATTTTCTTGGATTCTAAAATAATTAGCATATAAATGATAACCTTATTATTTATCGTGTGAAAATTATAGTATATATCCATATAGCTAATTTAATTCAGTAGAGTATGAAATTAGTTATTTTGTTTCGAATAAGATTGTAAAAAGGTTTCGTCATTTATCTTGTGTGCATAGATAAGTGCATTTCAATTTGGGGTAAAATATCCCAGTTTCAAGTATATGCTAATTAGGGAATTGAACATCTTAGTTTGAGAGAATAAACTATAAAAGGGTTTCGTCCCCTTATCTTTGTGCGCATTGATAAGTGCATTTAAACAAACTAAGTGTTCCAAGCCACTTTCTTGGGACATACACTAAGTCATGTTTAAAATAAGTATTAAACAACTTAGTTTAAGATAATAAATTGTAAAATGGTTTCGTCCCCTTATCTTTGTGCGCATTAATATGTACAGTTAAACAAACTAAGTATTTAAAGTTATATTTCTTAAGAACATATTAATTATGCATATGCACTCTCATCATGTGATAACTTATAAAATTATAAGATTTTAATTAAATTGAGCAAATCTAGTTTAAGGTAATATATAATCAAATTTTTTATTACAATAATCTTAATAGAATGTGATTGTTATGAAAATCAGGATGTACAATTTGATGTCTTACTTTGGTTTATTTCTTAATTTTTGGTGATTTAAGAATCACTCTAATTTGAAAGCATTTGGCAAGAATTGCATAAGCATAAGCATTAAAAAGCATTGTGAACTACAGGATTGTAGCGCCCCATCCCGCCGTCGCTGATAACTCCAAGATTTATAGTAAAATAGGTTAATAAAAGTAAGCCATTTTTAATTAAAATTATATATTTTGATGTGCTTTCACTACTCTTCAGGATAAAAGATGAGCAAATTAAAATTTTGCTTAAATATGCAATTTTTGGAGAAAACTGTCGCAGCGCGCCCCAGCGCGTCGCGGCGTGCCATGGCGTCATATCTCGAAGGAAAATTAAAACCATACAATGAGAAATTGAACAACCTTTCAAAAGTTTCTCCGCTGCAGCGCGCCACAGCAGAACAGTGTTTGGAACGTAGCTGCTACAGCGCGCCACAGCGCGCTGTAGTGCTTGACGCAATTTTTGCCAAAAATATGCATTCAAGGCAGCATAGAGAAGGCCAAAGAATTGAATTATTCCCCTTCCCACAGCTGAAATTAATATCAAATTAATTTAAAATTTTTCATTCTCAAGAAATAATTCATAAAGAAATAAATTAAAGATATGAAGAAGATGGAAGGGGTGGATGCAATAAAAATTGATGAATCTTTATTATAAATATTATTATAAAAGGTATATGTTTAAGCCATTATGAGGAAGAGTAAGAGATTAATTTAATTATGTTACTCAATAAAATATAAATACAAATAACTTAAATCCATTTATTACCAAGGAAATAAATAAATAATCATTAATCAAAGCACAAATTTCTAAATAGGATTTATTTATTAAATTAAATTATAAACATATGAAAGGAAGTCTATAAAAAGGAGACTTGAAGATTGAGAAAGGGTTCTAACTTTTGATATTCAAGGACCCTAAAGAAAAAGCTGCATCAAGAGGAGATAGGAGAAGTCTCTAAAGGGAAGAAAGCCGACTAAGAACAAGAAGACGAAGAAGATAGCAATGGAAAAAAGGTGGAGCTTCAAGAGGAAGGGCAGGAAGAATCCAAGAGAACCCCAAAAAACTTTCGAGTGATTCCAAGTATTTCTTTCTAAACTCCCTTAATTTATTTCTACTGTGAACTGATGGTGAGGTTCACCTTTCCTTGTATGTATGCTTATGCTTATTTAGTAATGAAAGACTAAAACCCCTTTAGAGAGGGTTGAGATGTAGTTGTAAGAATATGTAAGGAAATGATAGTGGATGATGCATTTATTTGAATGTATAATAAAATACTATTTTTTTATTTTATATTTTATGCTGAAATGAATACTTAGATGAACTAAAATCTAAAATATTTTATTTAACAGAACTTGTGCTTCAAGACTCATCAATTGGGTAAGAACAAGGAAGGTAGTGCAAGTAGAGCTGAGAATTATGTGACAAAATTCTCAAGCTCATTTGCACCCTTCCTTAATGGCTCTACTAAAAGATTGATGATTGTGAACCAAATTCTCCATTAATCTTGCTCTGCTGCTCAGTAAGGTATAAGGGATGAGAGAATGTTGGAAAAACTCAATGGATGACGTGACATAATCTCTTGACTCGGTGCATCCTCCCATCTAGCTAAACTATGAGTGACGCACATGATGCATGGTTAATGGAAGTCTTGCTTGTGAGATCATAAGAAATAAAAGATATTCGTTGATAACCTAGATGTAGGGGATCAAAATTTAATTAATGGGTCATGATCACATGAGAGTTTATGTGCTAAGGAAGAACCCAAAAGGAGTTATCTTTGTGTACTGAATTTAAACCTAATGTAATTGGAGAGTACTCCGATTCCAATGGAATTCACTTGATTTAATAAAGCAAGTAAATTGAGAGTATACATTCAACAATGAAGTTATATCACCAACCCTTGTAACTATTACAATGAAATCTCAACTCTCTCATTTTTAATAAAATTGTATCTTTACTTAAGGTCATTTGTATTGCTAAACTAGGAACCAAAAATCAACCAAAATTTATCATTTAAACATTATCGAAAGATTATATAACTTGGTAACAGAACCACCATTCCTTGAGGACGATAAATCCCAAAAATTAAAACTTTCACTTATTACTTCAGACCATGTACACTTGCATATAAACGCAGATGTGTATTTCCATCTGTCAAGTTTTTGGCACCGTTGCCGGGGAACGGTTTCGTTTTGTATCAAGTACAATTTTCAAGTAAATAGTAATTTAGACTTTTTACTTAATTATCTATATTTTCATTTTCTATAATCATATCATATTATGCTAATTGTAGTATAACTTAGATTTTTAATTTAGTTTCACTAGGTGTCTAAAATTTTTTTTTTTAAGAAAAAAATTGCCAAAATATATGTGCTAAACTGTTTGCTGAAACTAAATTGCTGAACTGTATTTATTGTTTGTGAATTTACCTTGCTGAATTCTGTGAGATCTTATCTGCTATACTGCTGTAATTGCTTATATCTTATGATTATTTTGATTGGCTTAAATGGGGTACTGGAGTATCATGGACATGTACTATAGTAATTCAAATTGTTGTATGTGGTGCGGGGGAACACATTTAAGTTCTAATTGTAATACAAACAACCAGTTTGTACCTTCAAAAATAAAACTGATAAATGACATTAAGTATGATAATAATTTGAAACACTATGACACTCACTTTGATAAGAATGTTAATAACACAAATTGAATGTGTGAGCAATCTTACTTAAAATAATCGGTGGACGATTATAGTAACAATGAGATCAATAATCTGCATGAAACTGAACTAATCTTGGTTAGGAACAAATTTAATCTAGAAGATCAAAAGCTTTTATTTGAATCAATTGAGGCTAAGTTAGAATTTATATTGCAGCAATTAGTTAACCCCATCCAAGAAGTTGGTATAACTGAGAAAATAAAGGAACAAGCTGAAGAAGTATTGATTTGTAGGGAAGAAAATTTAACTCAAACAAATAATGAAAATATGAAAGAGTTAGAGTATCAATTCAATTTAGCTCATTTTAAAATGCAACAAGAAGTGCCAATGTGCAGTGAAAAAACTTTAACTCAAACAAATAATAAAAATGAGAGAGAGGTGGAGTATCAACTTAAATTGAACAATTTGAAAATAGAACAAGAGTTTCAAACTAAAAATTTTGACTAAGAGCAATCCAAAATTTTTGTCCCATACACAACTCAAGTGCTTTCAACTGAATGCTCAGTAATAGGTGACCCATCATGTGAAAACAACTAAGATGAACTGATTAAAAATAATAGGAGGACAAATAAACTAAGTGAATCTTAGGGTAGTGAAAGTAAAAAAATTATTATATCTGACATCTTAACTATTAACAAACCCCTTAGCAATATTGATAGTATTTGTGTGTAATTTAAATTTGTAGAGAATCACCTTAAGAGTAGTCCTGAAAGAACTGAGCCTTACACATTATTACAAAATGAAATAGAGGATGATAACAAGGAAAAGTATGAAGAGTTTGATAATAAGTATAAAGGAAGAAATGAAAGGAATGAAAAAATAAATAAAAATAAAACATATTATAAGAGTGAGGACACTGATTGGACTTATAAGAAGAAAACTAGTAGAACTGATGTTCATGATGATCCAATTATTAAACTAGCTCGTACTCATCCTAAGGAGTTAATGAAAATCTGGAAATAAATTTTGAAAGGATATAAACTCTTTTTTGTTAGGCTGAGGACCTTAAACAAAATGCTAGTTGGGAGGCAACCCAACAAATAATTTTATAATTATGTCTATTTCAAATTCTAAGTAGTACTTATGGGTATCAATAAAGGAGCAGGAGGAATCTCAAGCATGATTATAGCAATGACAATTTGTCATTATTTATATTAAGATGTTTCATTCCTTCCTACTCTTAGTAACGTTGTTCATTTTACTTTTAGTTTTGTGCTTTTCATTTTTTGTGTCTTAATGAATTATTATCTCCTAGTTTTTGTGCTAATAGAATGCCATTAACTATGAATTTTTTTTGGAAAGTTCAATGGGCTGAATTCAATTGTAATGAGCATGTAAAGATTTTCTTTATTCTAATTTTCTTAATAAGAGGTGATCAAGCAAAATATACAGTTCTAAGATTTTTCATGCTAAATCATTTTACACTCTTTTTACTATAAGTCTCTAACATTATAAATGTATGATACTCTAAATCTCTAAGTGTGAGGGTGGGGTCAAGGAACTTAATATAGAGAAGTGAGAAACAGTGAAACATGAATGTGCTAGACTTCTGTAGAACTTATTGAACACAATAAAAAATAGATGGGAATGAAGAAAAATGTCTCTCCCTTGAACTGAATGCAAAAAAAAATCTAGGGATAAATAGAAATATCTCTCCCAAAGTAAAAATTAAAAAAAAAATAGGATGAAAAAAAATATCTCTCATGAAAAGAAATTTTTATTACGATTTAGAAGAAGAAGCACAAATGACACAAGATTCTTACACATTGAGTCAAACTTTTCTAAGCAAGCAATCCTAGAAACCCCCTAGGAATTATAAGTTGAGTATCATACTCAATTAATCAAAAGAAAAGAAAATACTAGTATGAGACTTGTTAGAATTTGAATCCTTCTAATCACTCTTGTCAAGTAATGCATAAAATGGGAAAAACATTTTACACATATTCAATTGAATTTTACAATATATAAAATCAGAAAATTTTATTTTGAGCTTACTCGAGGACGAGTAAGAATTTAAGTGTGGGGGTATGGTAACCCCAAGATTTATAGTAAAATTAGTTAATAAAAGTAAGCACTTTTTAATTAAAATTATATATTTTGATGTGCTTTCGCTGCTTTTCAGGATAAAAGATGAGTAAATTAAAACTTGACTTAAATATGCAATTTTGAGAGAAAATCGCCGCAACGCGCCGCAACGTGCCCCAGCGCGTCACGGCGCGCTATGGCGTCATATCTCGAAGGAAAATTAAAACCATACAAGGAGAAATTGAACAGCCTTTCGAAAGTTTCTCTGCTTCAGTGCACCATAGCGGAATAGTATTTGGAACGCAGCTGCTACGGCGGGCCGTAGCATGCCATAGCGCGCTGTAGCGCACCGTAGGGCCCGATGCAGTTTTTGCCAAAAATATACATTCAAGGCAGCATTGGGGAGGCCAAAGAATTGAATTCTTCCCCTTCACACATCTGAAATTAATATCAAATTAATTTAAAACTTCTCATTCTCAAGAAATATTTCATAAAAAAATAAATTAAAGATATGAGGAAGATGCGGGTGGATGCAATAAAAATTGAGAAATATTTATTATAAATATTATTATTAAAGGCACATATTTAAGCCATCATGAGGAAGAACAAGAAATTGATTTAATTATTTTACTCAATAAAGCATAAATACAAATAGTATAAATCCATTCATTACCAAGAAAATAAATGAATAATCATTTAATCAAAGCACAAATTTCTAAATAAGATTTATTTGTTAAATTAAATTATAAATAGGTGAAAGAAAGTCTATAAAAGAGAGACTTGAAGATTGAGAAAATGTTCCAATTTTTTATATTCAAGGACCCTAAAGGAAAAGCTGCAGCAAGAGGAGAAATGAGAACTCTCCAAAGGGAAGAAGGCCGACCAAGAACAAGAAGATGAAGAAAACAACAAGGGAAAATGGTGGAGCTTCAAGAGGAAGGGCAGGAAGAATTTAAGAGAACCCCAGAAAATCTCCGGGTGATTCTTAGTATTTCTTCTTAAACTCCCTTGATTTATTTTTGCTGTGAACTGATGGCAAGGTTCACTTTTCTTTATAGGTATACTTATGCTTATTTAGTAATGAAATGCTAAAATCCCTTTGGAGAAAGTTGAGATGTAATTATAAAAATATATGAGGAAATGATGGTGTATGATGAATTTGTTTGAATGTATAATAAAAAATATTTTTATCATTTTATATTTTATACTAAAATAAATGCTTGGATGAACTAAAATCTAAAATATTTTATTTAAAAGAACTTGTGTTCTAAGGCTCATCAATTGGGTAAGAGCAAGGAAGGTAGTGCAAGTAGAGCTGCGAATTATGTGACAAAATTGCCAAGCTCATTTGCACCCTTCCTTAATGGCTCTACCAAGAGATTGATGCTTGTGAACCAAATTTTTCATTAACCTTGCTCTACTACTCAGTAAAGTAGAAGGGATTAGAGGACGTTCAAAAAACTCGATGGATGATATGACATAATCCCTTGACACAACACATCCTCCCATCTAGCTAAACTATGAGTGATGCGTATGATGCATGGTTAATGAAAGTCTTGCTTGTGAGATCATCAAAAATAAAAGATATATGTTGGTAACCTAGATGTAGGGGATCAAAATATAATTAATGTGTCATGATCTCATAAGAGTTTATGTGCTAAGGAAGAACCTAAAAGGAGTTCTCTTTATATATTAAACTTGAACCTAATATAATTGGAGGGTACTCCGATTCCAATGGAGTTCACTTGATTTAATAAAGAAATAAACTGAGAGTATACATTTAATAATATGGTTATATCACCAGCTCTTACAACTATTATAATAAAATCTTAACTCTCTCTTTTTTAATCAAATCATATTTTAAGTTAAGGTTATTTGTATTGCTAAACTAAGAATCAAAAATCAACCAAAATTTGACATCTAAATATTATTGAAAGAAAATTTAACTTGGTATTAGAGCCACCATTCCATGAGGATGATAAATCCTAGAAATTAAAACTTCCACTTATTACTTCATACCACGTACACTTGCGTGCAAACGCAGACGTGTATTTCTGTCTGTCAGCTGCGCGCAAAAAAGGTAACCAATCGGCAGCGGAGCGGTGCGCTACTTAGAGATAGATTTTTGCATCTCCCTGAATAGCTAAAAATATAATTGAAGAGATATTGACTCAATCTCAAGAAGGGTTGAGTGCTAATACTTAAAATAATAATAGTATCATTATCTTAAGTATTAAGCATCTAAGAAAGAGAAGTTCAATATATGTATAGAAGCATCAGCATTTCTAGTATGCCGATCTCATCATAATACTATGTATAAGTAATATAGAGACAGAGTGTGGAAGCTAAAGCAAATATTTAAAAATATTCATCATAGAAGCTGAATAAAGCATTCATCTTAGAAAAGAAAAGAAAATACATCTAAAGTTATGATAATAGTTTACTGAAGTACAGGAAAGATTCTAAAAATAAACTGAAAAATAACTAATCAAAATAGTAATGGCTAAAGAAGAGTCCACTAATACTTCACAAACTCCTTCTGGATCTCCAGAGTATCCACTAGATCTGGCTCCACTAACTGCTCTGGATCTATCAAATTATCGAATCCCAAAAGTACCACGTGTTAAATAATAAGTCTAACACATCGAAAGTTATTCTAAACAATTATAATTATTTAGCTTAACATTTAAGTAATTTAAATAAAACTATAGAATAATTATAAACTAGCTAAAAATCTAAAAATAATATAAAGCAAAAGTAAAGTAAAACTGAGCTGTAAATTGAATACTGAGTGTAAGTAAAATAGTAAATGATCTGAGTCTGAGTAAGTAATACTATAAAATTGTGTTATATGCCATTGAGATTATGTATCAGAATATGTTACTATACGGTATGCCACTAATATGCAACCAAAATATCACTAAACTGCCATGGATATGCAGTCTCCCGTCTATATACATTCTATTATAAAATACAGTTTATTGTGATGCCTGAATATGTAACAACTTAGATGTTGTTTCCTATCAATTAATAACCTAATTAACTCTAAACCTATGTCATTACTCTTATAAAAGAGTTAAGAGTCACCACCTCAAATTTCGTACGATTTGAAGACCATTTGATAATTTCCAACATTTCTTAGTTTTCTAAAAATTCTAAAAATACCTAATTAATTTAGACTTTAGAATCGAAAACGGAGTCTGCCATTGGACTCACCACACCCAAATTAACTATGAGTGATATTTTGGAAGTGTTTGGGAGTCGTCAAATTTTTTGCGAATATTTTAATGATATATTAATACCCAAAAAAATTAAGTAAATTAAATACACCTCTGATCAAAAATTCGATCGTGTTTTTTAGTTCATCATCCCTCAATTAGTTAAGGGTGAAAATTTGGGAATTTTATAAGTGCATTTGAGTAAATAAATTTATTACACAAAGAAATAAATATATACTATCTAATTATTTTCTTATAAATAATGATGTAATAATATTAAGGCTGAATTATTAAGATAACAGGCCCTTTAATTAGAGTTGTGCATTTTTAGGTTTTAATCCATTAAGTTAAATCCAACGATCATGAAATAGTATAAGAGCTGAGTCATGAGATCAAAGGATAAAAGATCGAACGACCCTCTTGTGCTCCACTCCCTTTGTACGACACCTTCGACCCTTTTTGCACGATGGCTGAAGGAGAGGAGTGGGCGTACAATTTTCCTCACAGCCTCTTATGGCCCTTATCCTCCTTTGAGCCTCCCAGTTAGGGGATTTTTCCTTTTATTTGGCCATTTGAAGGACAAGGAGGTTGTTGAGGTTGCTGAGAGGGAAATGAAAAGAGGCGATTTCTTCGATATCAGATAGGGTCGATGTAACGCCCCGCCCCGTCGTTGTGCGCAAAAGTGGAATGATCATAATTCGGTGGTGAGGTTGGGCGTTATAGTTGGTATCAGAGAAGTATCATAAAGTGTCAGATAAGGAGATATTCCTATCTACTTTATGATCTATTCTCTGCAGCGGATATGATCACAATTACTAAGTGTAAGAAAAGCAGCATCCATAGTTCTTCCTACTGAAATCTCAAAAATGAAACTAAGAATATCTAGAAATGACACCTTAGGAATTGAACGAACCATAAAACGAGTAAAATATGGTTAAATATTAAAAGCAAGTAACATATGACATCTTAGGATCTGAATGGACCTTAAAGAAGTAACATATACAAATTTAACTCTTATAACTAAAATACTTGGAAATTAGAACTAATAATTGAATAAATTTTAGGGATAGAATATCAGCAGTTCGATTTCTTCTACTACCTTAGATTATTCGACGAGTATTAGGCAGATGATTTCCAAGATGGCAAAATCTATGGAAGGATCGTAGAAGGAGTATCTCCTCGTGGAGTAGAAGTGCTAGATAAGATTTTAGTTTGTCCAGCCTTTAGAGGAACTAGTCTCCCTGTTTTTGCCAAAGGGTGGTTGAATTGTGTGACCACTGCGTTTTGAGAGATAGCTTGTCCTGATGATTATTGTCTCCAAATTTTGGGATTTCTGCTTGGTGGTTCTGCCGATAAATGGTGGTACTAAACAGAAAGAAGATTATTTAGGAAGCATCGATTAGTAACATTCGATAATTTTTGTGCTGCTTTTAGGGCAGAATATTGTATCTGATATCCTTAGATTTCATATCTTACCTAGCTTTCATATCAGTTTATCCTTGTCTACCTATGTAACTTCACTTTTGAGAAAGTGATGATTGAAAAGGATAGTAGATCTTCATTTTATTTGCTAAATTTATGCTTTGTTGCAGTCATGAATCCGGAGTCTCCTCTCATTTAAACCTCAATTAAGAACATTGTCTCGCCTTCAAGCAGACCTAACAATGGTAATTCTCGGCAAGCTCAAGAGGACTTATATAAACTTAAAAAAAAAAAATTTAAGGACTCTGTAAGTGGCTTTGTTAAATATTGCCTAAATATGCTAAATCATGAATAGTGTATAACTTTTAGATTATGAACCATGTTAATCAAAGACAATTTTAGGCCTAAAAAAAAATAGCCCTTTCACCTTTGAGATTAGATCAGGCTGATCCCAATGGCTTCAACTTTAAGTCTTGCTACCCAAACCACTCCTAAGTCTTAGATTCTTCTTGGGTCAAGTCACACTCTTGTGACTTATAGTAGTAGTTCTTTCTTTATAGAGTGGCTTATCAAATTAGATGAGTAACTTCATATCCCCTTGGTTAATTGATTTGTTGAAGCCCTAAAGGTATTATTGGATAAGTCACCTTTGTGACTTGAATTTTTAGACTAGCTTATTCTTTAGATTTATATCACATCACTCCATTAGAATGAGTGTTCCCATATCCTTTGAAATGGGTAGTTATAACCATTGAACTTTAGTTGATTAATTCAAAAATTTATGACTCCGAGTAGTAGCCTTGTGATTTGTTTTCTAATATCTTATCCTAGATGGATAAAGTGATCTCCTGCCTTGATCAATTTTGTTGACCTTTAGAACTTTAAGATATTATGTCACATTATAACAACCCTGATGTTGTTACTCATCAATTAGTAACCTAATTGACTCTAATCTTTTTCTATTAATCTTATAATAGTATTAGGAGCTTCCATTCAAATTTTGTGCGAATTGGAGATCGTTTGTTGATTTCCAATATTTTCTAATTTTCTGATAATTCAGAGAATGCCTAAATTATTTAGACCATATAATTGAAAACAGAGTCCGCCATTAGACTCAGTAGCTCCAAATTAACTAGGAGTGTTGTTCTGGGAATTTTTGGAAGTCGTTGAATTTCCCGAATATTTTGTTGTATTTCGATCGCTCAGAAAATTTTGTCCAAGTCATGATTCTAATTTAAGTCAAATAAAAATTAAATAAAAATATGCTGTTATAATACATATTGAAGGGATCCTACTGCAAAAATTTGAGCGCATTTAGGATCCCAAATTGTCCTAAATAAATTCATGAAGTATAAACTTCAAAGGCTAATAATATAAAAAAATATAAATCAGAATTTGAAAATTTTTGTATATCTAAGTCAAGCATCATATAAGAATATTATGTTTCAAGTTTCGTTATTTTTTGAGTTTCGGATTTATCGTAATTAATTTTCTAAGTTTTTCACTTAAAAATTAATATAAAATAAAATACTTGTTAAAATTCAATAATTTTAGGATGCATGTGTTCGTCTCATCGAGACGGTCGTTTTGATATTAAGTTTGTAATATTTGGAGCTCAAATAACTTCAGATCTTGTCTCAAAAATTCTAGCTATTTATTTTTGATCCAACGGCTTATATAGATCCTAGATTTGCTTATATATCTCTTATAACCTAATCATTCTGAAAGTCTCAGCCATTATTTCCTTCCCCCTTTTCCTACGATTAAATCCCTTCCACCAGACGTCGCTCTCGCCCTCTCTTGGCAGGAGGCCGAGAGGTCGGCCTCTTCCTCTCTCGGAAAGGCCGAGAGGCCTGCGCCCCAACTCGCATGAGCTTGCCGACGGAAGTGCAGTGCTCTGCAAGCCTAAGTCTTAGTCGGTGATAGCTGAGGAGACACTCTGCGAGGTACTTCTATGTTTCTTCTTCCTTTGGTCATATATTCGATATGTCCATCTATTTACTAGATGCTAATCTTTCATAAAGTAGCATCTCCATTTCCTTAGTATTATTGAGAAAAGTAAAGGTAGAAGTCAACCATAACTTTCTGTTTAGAACCCAAATCTTCAAACTATGTTGTTGATGCAGTAATGTACATTCAACATCATTAGAAAAATAATAGAGGTGATTTTTTCTGCTTAATATATTCTTGATCAATTGATCCTAATGATGAATATTGATTATTAAATCTGATTTATATTAACTATTTGAACTTAGGACTTTAAAAAGAAATGCATTAGTTAATTTCTAAAGTTTCTTTATTCAAGATGAGCGAATGCGACATTTTTATTAACTATGTTAATCATCTATTTCAAACAGATTTCTTATTGTTTTGATCACAACCTGCTACTATATGTGCATATAAAAGCCACCTTACTACTTACGATAGGAGTATTTATAGAACATACTAATCTTATAGTGATAATGGCATCTATTTTAAAGAATTGGGTATTTAATAATTGTTGAGTTCCTTTTATTTTTATTTTTATTTATACTTCTACAGTCATTAAAAAAATGATACGTATTTTATTTCAATCATAAATATTGATCATAGTGATTTATTTAATGGTGTAATTGGTTTATGTACATGTGTATGGATAGATTATTCTAACTATATTTGCTAGTATTATTAGCCTTAATGATTCTTTAAGGTATGTAATGTTGTTATTATACTAGGAGTGAATTAAGACTTATTTGATGGTTTAAAATCCTATAGGAATTCATTAAGTCCTAACATCTTAATTTCTTGATCTTGTAACTCTTATGAAGGTTTTAATTTGAATTAGCTAGTTATATATTATACCTATGTTTGATCCTATAGGTTACTTAGTTACTCATTTATCCTAGGTTCGTACTTATTTAAGTCTAGTACCATGACAGCGTATTTTATTTCTATACTCTTATTATTCTGAGTTCATGATATTGTGGTGTCTTGGATGTGACTCCGATATTTTCTGATATAGTGACTGAACTGGTAGAAGAATCTTCCATTAGGTAGATAAGAATACAAATTATAATCTGACACCTTATGGAATTCTCTGATACCAACTGTGGCGCCCCACCCCTTAATCCACAAGAATTAAGTTAAAGGGTGGCGTGTCACTCTAGCTAACCCTTCACTTATAATTGGATTAGGATGAAATCCACAATCCACCTAATAAGGGAAGGAGTAGCATAGAATCAACATGCAGTCACTATCTAAGTAAACATACAGAGTGCGGAAGCGATTTTCAATATAAATCATCCAAGTATCACAACATAAATATAAAGAAAAGTATCTCAGAACATAAGTATAAAATCTAAATACGCAGTCACCAGTACATGTATTATTACATCATTTAACAATTTTAATAAAAGAAAGTGCAAATACACTCATCCTCACATATAAAATAAAAGAAGGCTAAACGGTAGCTTCTTCCACGGGCTCCTCCTCTGGGTATGGCTTAACTCCTAACTCCTGCTCATCTAACTGAAGAGGGTCTGCCATTGTCGATTTCACAATGTAGGGCCCCAGCCAAAAAAAGAAAAATCTGGTTAGACAATTGTATAAGTACATTTTAAGCTGATGAATTATTATATGTGTTAAGTAATATCACCATTCAATAACATCTAAGCAATATATATATATATATATATATATATATATATATATAAAGGAGCAGCAGGCAATATAAGAGAAAAAGGGAAAGCTATAAATCATCATTTATAACTTAAGCAAAAGAGAGGCTAAGACATGCCTCACATGTAAGCTAAACAAGGTACGGCATATAAACATACATAAACAAATAAGTGCTGTAAGAAAAGTTCTACATCCTAAACATGCTGGTGATCAACAGAAAAATATACCAATTAAAATAAGTTAACTTAGTAGTGGTACATATAAATAACAGCAAGATTTTAACATCCTAAATATATATAAAAGCAGTACAAGGAAATAGCTGACTGAATAAGAATACTGAAAAGTAAACAACAACAACAACTGCATATAAAATCGTACGTGTACAATCTGCCATACAAAAGAGAGCTACATTAGCTCACCAAAAGGCTGAAAATCTTAGCACCAGTACGGCTAGGACGGTTCCTAGCACGATACGGCTAAGGCAACAATAGTCAACATAGAAGGCCCTAACACAGTACGGCTAGGACGGTTCCTAGCACGATACAGCTAGGTCACCAACAGTCATACCCGAAAGATCCTAGCACCAGTACGGCTATGACGGTTCCTAGCACGATACGGCTAGGGCAACAATCGGTATGATCAAAAGAACACTAAGAGGTAGCTCAAACGCATCAAATCATTATCTTCTCATTAATTACTTTAATATTTTCACAAAAAATCTAGGGAGTCTCCATATTTTCCTAATATTTTATTCATGCATCAAATGTCTTATATGATATGCTCAATGAAATATGGCACAAAAATCAAGGAATATGTAAGCAACAAAGCATCAAACAGAAGCAAGGGACTCTACTAAACATGGTGATATCATTTATTTTCTACTTAACCATTCTAACTATTCCAAGTTACACAAGTTCAGGATCACCGTTTTCCTACTATCGAGTGTAACTCAGAAATTCGTCCATATAAGTTAAAAAGGATTAGAACTGATCAGGTTCTAATCTAGTTCAATCAGATAAACGACTATGAGTTAAATCAATAAATCATACGTCCTAGTTTTGTGAATTTAGACGCTCTATCTAAGATCTGATCAAGATCTTCCTAAATATATGGATTATGGATTAAATACCACGAGATTTAGGTTTAATTACATAATCCAAAAGGATAAGACCTAAGTTCTAGGTTTTATTCTATAAGTGATCTACTAGTAATGGCAAATCATATTAAGTAATCAAGCTTAATAGGATGAATCTCCTATCTTAAATCTAAAGTTAAAAGACAAAATAATCAGGATGAGTTGTAAAATAAAAGAAAGTCTAGAAACTAATAAAACCAAGATTTCACCCATTGGGTAACCCAATTTACCCAATGAATGAACTCTAACCTATAATCTAATCCTAGTCTCAGGAAGGATCCTTAAGGTGTAGTGCTTAAGACTTAGATAGAGACTATTGGAATCTGACTTAAGGGTCGATTTCACTTGCTTAATTGTTACTAAGATGATTATAATATTGGTCTTGGCATTCTGGGATGTTATCCAAAGGGTAAGGGTACTTAATCTAATTTTAGGGCAAAATGACCATTTTGCCCCTACTTTAAGGGTCAAAAAATCAACTTTTGATTTGGGGGTCAAAACTGAGGTTTCTTTTTTCCAACTAATTCCTTACTGCCTAACTTGAAGATAGATAGTAATACATCCAAATTGGACCTCTAACGGTCAAGTTATGACCAAAATGAAGCCAAGGGTAGATTAGTCATTTACCTAATTTTTAGGGTTCAAATCCTAAATATTATTTTAGTATAATGATGACATTGGAATTCTAGGTTAGATAGCTTCTTGAATTTTTGAATTTGAAGTTGATTTGACCAAGTTATGGCTATTTAAAGTATATGGGCATTTTGGTCATTTTTCACAAGAAATTCTAGGGTTAACTTTTTGTCCTGATGTCCGAATAGGAAAACTAATACTACTACAATGATGGGCCCACTCTCCTGAGCATTTTAAGACCCATATTGACTATGTTTCGATAACTGGGTAAAAAGTTATGAGGCTCTAAAGAGATCCTAAAATGCTACCTCGATATACGTACCCTGAAATAAATTTTTACATTATATTATTTGATTCCTTACATTTTTTTGAGTATTTTAAGACCTATATTGGCTATATTTGGATCATCCTATAAAAAGTTATTAAACTTTTAAGATTTACTATTCAAAAATATAATTTGAATTATTTTACTGTTCATTTATTCAAATTAAATGATTTTACTATTCATTCCTAAAGTTTTTATATAAAATTTCTGAAATTATTAATCCTTAATTAATCTGTGATTAATTAGGCTTAATTATTAATTAATATTAATTAATTTATTAATTAATTAATTAAATTATATTTATTAATATTTTACTGTAGCAAAGTAATTAGTGCTAATCACTGTTTAATTAGTCTTAATTACTTATTAATATCTAATTAAGAATAATTAATTATATTTTACTGTTTAATAATAATTAATTATTCTAATTACTATTTAAAGTATAATTAATATTAAATTAACCCTAATTAATCTCTAATTAGTTAAGATTACTGTTTAAAAGTAATTAACACTAATTCTAATTTAATTAACTACTAACTCTAATTAATTAAGCACTAACAATAGTTAATTAACACTAACAGTAATTAATTTTAATTAATTAGTCAGTGGGCTCCACCTGACATGTGGCACTGCCAGAGGCTGCCACGTGGCACTGTGGGCCCCATAGGGAGGCTGAGTCAGCTCGGGTGACTGGGCAATGGGTCCCACTTGACACATGGCAGGCCCAGAGGCTGCCACGTGACACTGTAGGCCCCACAGGGGAGGCTGAGTCAGCTCGAGTGACCGGGCTGTGGGCCCCCACGTGCCAGGTGGCGTGCCGGCTGGCTTCCACGTGGCGCAGTGGGCCACACGGCCGAAGCCGAAGAGTCGTGGGGCTCGGGCAGTGGGCCCCCACATGCCACGTGGCGTGCCCAGAGGCTGCCACGTGGCCCTGGTGGGCTCCACGGCCGAAGCCGAGGGGTCGCGGGCTCGGCGTGTGGGCCCCCCACGTGACACGTGGCGGGCCCGGAGGCTGCCACGTGGCGTAGTGGACCCCACCCGCGGCTTACGCGGACCCGACGCGGTCGGGTCGGGCTCGGGTCGACCCGGCCCGACCCGCACTTCGTCTCCCTCGCGGAGACACCCGAGGGCGCCGGGCTAGGGCACGGCCTTTGCCGGCCTTCCCAACGCCGGACCACCTCGGCCCGCACGGCAGACAGTAGCCCTCGGTGAGGCCTACACGTCGGTGGGCGGACCTTCGCCGGAGGTGGTCGGGATCAGCGGCAAAAGCAAACCCTAGCTTCTAGGGTTTCGGCGGGTGCGCGAGAGGAAAATGACCCGAGGCTTTAAGCCTCGGCCTGAGTCAGCCGGACCTGATCGAGGTCGATCAGGTCCGGTTGATTGACGATCTGGACCCTAACCTACAATCCTAAAGCTAAGCGACGGCAAAAAGGAAACGGAGGAGGGAGATCGGGGGGGGGTACCTGATCGACGGTGCCGATTTGCACGGGCTCGGTTCGGGTCGGGAGGTCGTTTCGGGCTCCGATTTCGCTAACCAGGAGCCCGACAAGCTGCCGAAGATTTAAGAGAGGAGGCGGCGACCTCGCCGAGGCTGGGGGAGGCACCGATTGGTCGCGGGAGGCGGCGGGGCGCGCCGCGTGGCGTCGGGCGGAGAGGGCGAGGACGACGGCCCCGGGCCGTCCGATCCCGCGACACGCGGACGGCCCAGATCAGCTTGGACCGCGCGACGCGGATCGTGGCTGGGAGCCGTGGGATCCGCGCGGATCGGACGGTCCGGATGGTCCTATCGGACGGCGCCGTACGGCGCCGTCAATTAAATATTATTATTATTATTTTTAATATTTTCCCGAAATTTTTGAACATGTTTTTCCTAACTAATCTGGGGTCAAGGAATTCAATGGCGAAATCGGATTTTCGATCCGACGAGTATTTTGATACCTCGATTGCCGGGGTATTTTTATTATTAAAATATTCGTCGAAATTTTAACGACTTCCGATTGACACGAAAACATCACCCCTATCTAATTTGGGGGCAATGAGCGCAATGGTGAAGTCCGTTTTTCGATCGGAGGTCAAAATAAACAGGTCAATTTCCGAGGTTCTAGAAATTCCCAAAATAAGGATTTGATCTGTTTGACCTCTGATTTGGACTAGATCTTGGTGGTTGATTCATAATGACTTAATTAGTATTAGAATCAAGATTAAGACTAAGATTAGTCATAATTAACAATGGTAATAACTTAGGTTGTTACATATTTGTATAGATTTGTACAATCTCTTGATTTTACTGCATTCGACATCCATTAATTATGAAATCAGTTAACTTGGCATTACATTATAATCTTTTGCTCGGTATAATCGGGCTCATTAGAGCCCGTTCAAACTTAGGGAATCCATTGAAGAGAGAGTAAATTAAGCTTCATACTCATTGCTTTATTTTCAGTTCTTCGGTTATATTTTTATTTGGCCGTTTGTAGAATTTTGGCGCTGAGTTTTGAAGGTAAGTTAAATATCTCCTTGTTTTTCTGAGTTCTAATAAATAGTGCTAAAATTGATTGATTCTATTTCTTTTAGATGTAGTTGTATCAATCCTTACTTCTCCTGCTGTTAATTCCTAAAGCATAGCCTTTTGATCTATTCATTTGCCGATAATAAATTAATTATTGTCTAACATTTTAAAAGTTAGAGAAAATCGTGTCCAATAAGGATAGATTTAACTTGAATAATTTCATATAAAGGAAAGAAAATATGTATTCTACTTCTCCTTCCATTTTATAAGGAAAAGAGCATCTTGTATATGCCGCCCATATCGATTCCATTTCTTTTTCTTTTTTTTTTATCTCACTATGAATGGAATTATTATATGAAGAAAAAGAAATGTTTATGTGTATTCTTCATTTCATTAAGAACCTGATTATTGTATAGCATATTAGCTTCATTGAGCATAGAACTTTGTCCTTAACAAAGGCCAAATGTTTCTTTTATATCTAATGCCAGATAATGATACTCATGCTGCAGTTGTATGTGAAATGTTGGATTATATTTTTAATACATTTGGCAATTCCTTATTTCCATCAATGAATAATACGGCATCAAACTAAGTACTTGTTAATTGCAGGTTATTATAAAATATCATTACTTGATAAGTAGTGGATAGTATGGAACCAAACTGCATTATAAGGCTATTTAAATTTTAGCTATTCTTTGCAAATGCAAAATCAAATGCCATTACTCCTTCCATGTTAAGTCATATATTGATATCCTTACAATATTAAACAATATTGTAATATTTAAGATGCTGTATTAATATTGTTGTATTCTATATTTGATAAGTTAAAAAAATCGGTATCCTTCAAGTGCTGAATACAAATTGTAATAATTATAAATGTTGAATTATTAAGGCTGTATGTTGTGATGACAGAATTTAAATGAGTATCCTTCAAATGCTACCATTTCCTTTTTAAATGAGAATCAATGATATCATTCTTTATAGAATCATATGTTGCCATCAATTTCAAAAGAGAATGTATGTTGCTATCAAATGAAATGAGGTCTGTGCTACCACTTAATTTCAATATGAAACAAATGATATCATGAGTTAAATGCTGCCATCATTTACATTGTGAGATACAAAAGCTACCAATAGATTATATGAGCATCAATGTTATTATTATTTTAAAGAATCATATGTTGCCATATCTCAAATGAAATCAAGTGTTTTCATGTATTATAGGAGATCTAAATACTACTATTTATTTCAATAAATTCAATGCTGCCATTAATTTCAATAAAAATCATATGTTGTCATATCTCAAATGAAATCAAATGCTGTTATTCATTTAAGATAAATCAAATGCTTCTTTCTCTTTTAGATGAATTCACATGTTGTCATCAATAGTTAAAAGAATAAATGCTATCATTTCTTTATTAATATCATATGTTGCCATCAATGTTAAGAGAGGTTAAGCATTTTTATTTCCTTAAAAGGTAGGAATAGTTGTGGTCATTTATTTAAGTATGAATCACATGCTATCATTAGATGAATATAAATTAAAAGTAATATGAGAATAATTACTATCATATTACTACTATCTTTTACAGCGAATTAAATGTGATTAAGTGCTGCCACTTCTTGTAAATGAAATTATATGCCGCCTTTCCATTTAAAGTGAAATTAAATGTGATTAAGTGCTGCTATTTCTTGTAAGTGAAATCATATGCTGCCTTTCCATTTAAAGTGAAATTAAATTGATCAAATGTTACTTTTAATTCCAAAGTGAAAACAAATGATCAAATGCTATCACTTCTCTTATTAAAACCATATATGATCAAATATATAAATGAAAGAATCATTGAATCATGTCAAATTTAATACTTCCCTTTACATTATTTGTATTAAATTAACTTATATCATAAAATATATTGAAAGAACCAATTGCTTTGTTAGAATTCAATTTAAATGATTCTTGTTTCTTTTATATATAAATGTTAACTTCAATGCTGTTATTCTTTGCAGGTTGAGTTGTAAACTAATACCAAATGAAATGCTAAACTAAATGCTATTCCTTATGCGCAATCAGTCAAAAGAAGCTGCCCTTATAAATTGCTAATTAATTTTTGCATCTCTTATTAATTTCACAAGTGTTTGATTTGGATGTAAGAACCATAGGTTAGCAAATTGCTTCATTTGATTTTCTCACTTACAATTTGTAGAACTGGAAATAGATAATGGATTGACTTATAAATTACTGTTCTTTATAATTATTGAAAATTTGTAGAACTGGAAACAGTCAATGGATTGACTTATAAATTGTTGTTCTTTATAATTGTTAAAATTATTAGAACTGGAAATGAGCAATCCTATTAATGGATTGAACTCTATTTTTAAATTGTAAATGAGCAATCCTATTAATGAATTGAACTCTATTTTATAATTGGAAATGAGCAATCCTTTTTAAGGATTGAACTCTATTTTAGAATTGGAAATAGTCAATGGATTGACTTATATATTGAATTGTGAAATTATTTATTTGAACAAATACAAAGGAGATTCTGTCGAAATTTCTAGGAAATTTAAGACTTAGATAATAAGCTTAATCAATAAGATTAAGATTGTTAACTTCCTTTAAGCTTTAGATAAGCTTCTAGATTTTTAATTTCCTACAATCATAAGTTAAATTGTTTCAAGCAGGGTATAATCTATCTCTTTTCATAACTTCAATTATTCAATATCAATTAATCTTAGATAATTTCATGATTTAATTGAGTTGATAATTTTTGTTTATAAGTTAAATAAGTAAGTTACTAGAATCTCCTATAACTTACACTTTCATTAACTTAGAAATTATTAAACATTCTTTCTTCCTTATTAGTTTCCTTAAACTTTAATCATAAATCTATTTGATTTGATTAGTTTATGACTAGTATAAGATGAACTTTAATTCATGGAATTATTGATTTTTAACTTATCTTCCTTCTACTTATATTAAAATTAACTTAAATATCAATATCTATTAGTCAATTTGGAGCTTAATTAGCTCCAATCATTAAGTAGATTATTAAAGTTTAAATAATAAAAGAATATCACATAGTTACAATTATTGACATTTATTGAATGCTTGTATAGCTTTGAGCATTTTCCTTGAACATTCATTCAAGATCATTATGCATGAATAAATAATTTCATAAGACTTTAAGGGGAATGCCTTATGGAAAATTGAGTATTAAAGATAGCGCTTATAAAAAGATTTCACATTTTAGAGAGGATAAATGTGAATGTTTGACCTCCCCACTGTATCTAGTTAGGCAGACGTGCTTAACTCCTCGCCCCATTCTGTAGTGTACTCCTACAAATGAGGTAGCTCCTAAATATAACTTTAATTAAAGATATAAGAGTTCTTTTACAATCTTATTAATTGTAAGATCTCTTCATAACTATTTAGTTATGCTTATATTTCATAGTCCTAGGCTATGTTTGTCTTAGATCAAGAATCTAAGATACTTCTTTATTTCATATGCCTTACAGTCTCTATCTACAGTATTGTGTATTGGTTACTTCAGTTCAATTTGAATACAGTGTATGTTACTTAATTTTATTTAATGCTTCACTATATTTCATTTGCTTACTTAACATAAATTTAGTTGAACTTGTTTTGCTTTTATTTCGTTTATTTAAATGCACATAGTAGTTTCTAGCCTTTATGATGCTTTCCCTTACCAATTTTAGTTACGGGCTAGGACTTATATAAAAGTGAGTATTTTTACTCAACTTATTTCATACTGTCTTCTTTACAGTTATGCTTAGTTCATTTTCCATACTTTACAGTTATTATAGCTCTGCTGCTTACTTTAAATTGTAAATTATAATTGTGATGTCTTATTAATTTAAACACTTAGCAAATCTTAAAATGTGCTTAAACTGTTTAGTTTAACTACACCTTTTCTTTTCTTTGGCTTTGCCCTATCATATTTAAATACCAAAATAAGATAGATCAAGACCCCTTTGATTCAGATAATACAGGTGCGAATACTTGAAAGACTTATAAAGAATTATGCTTCCGCTTAATTTTACAATTTACTTGTATTTTGTTTTGAGTGAGTGAGTGATCTGTTTACTATCCTCTACTCTTACTATTAAAAGGTTTTTAATAATTAAATTATAAACTGCTTGAGTTTACTTAAGTTACTTTTGCTTATACTTATTTTTTCTATGTTTGTAACTGCTTGGGATGAATGAGTGGATTATTCAAATTGCTTGTGTTAGAATTAACTGTAATGTTGTATCTACATGTATCTCCTTTTCATGTATTTCTAATTGCATTCAAATTATATAAATTTATTTTAACTTAATAACTACTCATAAAGTGACTTGGCCACTTAGTATCTACATTTAATTTGCTTTCTCCTAATCGAGTGTTGGGTGCTAAGGTAACATCCCAATGTTTGGATTAATCTCCTATCCAATTATTGGGGTCGTTACACACATTATGTGACTTGATATATTAAATCTTCCTCTTCCATGAGATTGAGTATCCAAATTGGGTATTCGCCCTCTTTAGTGTAAGGTTACATCTTGGTTAGATCGTTCTAACCTTTGTATGTAAGATCGTAAGTGTAGATTATAGCAAACCTTGTCCTATTAGTAAGCTTGGTTTAGTGATGGGTTTCATCTAGCTCTTTGATCTAGGACTAAATCTAAGTCAAAGGATCTTGCTCTTTGATATTAAACCTTTGTTTAGTTGTAAAGTCTTTGAATTCTAATTCTTGGATTATAATTTATAGCTACCCTCAGGAATCCTTTTGGTTAAGTCACTTGCGATGGCTTAATAGTAACCCTGTACTTTTCCTCATCCATCTTAATTGGATAGTAATTCCCTTTTTATTTAGTATAATCTGTATTAAGTGATGGATGTCACTTAAAGTGTAATAGCCTGGTTGTAGAGGATTTTATTCCCTTTAATATGAAAATCTCCTTTCCCAAGTATTTTAAATTTGACACAAGAAAATGTTCCTAGGTCATGATATGACTTAAGCATTAATTAGTTATTCCCTTGGAATAAGCCCTCCTTCCAGCTAAGATAAATTTAGCCTATAAATCGTTAGTAGGTTAAGCAGCATTTTGTAAGTTATATTTTAGCACCTAGTTCCAGAACCTCTGCAATAAGTCTTAGATTATGACCTATGATTATAATCTTAGCCTTCTTAAGCTTTTTAACACTTATCCTTATGGGTAAGTGAGTTCTTTGCCACATTCAAGTCATAGCTTATGACTTATGTTAGTAATCTTTCTGTAACATCTTAAATCCTTGGTGTTAAAGTCATCATGTGTGACTTAATGTCTCAAGCTTTCCCTTAATATTGAGGATATGTCTCAAAAATATTGATCCTTTCTACCTTAGTAAAATCCCTTAGTAAGAGGTGAATATCTCATTGTTAGTTCAAATCTAGGATGGACTAATTCATATAGTTAGTTCATCATAATCTTATCCTTTAAATGGAGCTTAGCAGCCAATCACTTGGCTTCATTATTGGACTTAGTCTAATAATAGTTCTTTAGCTAGTCTTAAAACTTAGATTCTAATAGAGTAAGTAGTCAAAGAACTCTAGTTCATTGATGCCAAGCCTTTTGTACTCTAATTCACTAAATTGTTAGTATCCTTTAGTCTTGGCTAAGTCTTATAGTGACTTAACTGGTAGCCTAAAGCTTTCTAAAGTATTTAATATTATTTAAGTATAGAACCTTTAGGATCTTTGATCCTGAATTTATCCTATGCCTAGTAGGTGATGTCACTTATTAGGTAGTAGCCTTACCCTATAGTGCTAAGTCATGTGTTATAATTTAGGAATTTACATTTATTCCCTTAATATCATATTCAACTTGGTGGAATATTAGCATTTCTTTCTTTTGTTGCCTTCCCTAATAAGGGACAATTATAACTTAATTTGATTAGCATCCTAATAAGCTTAAAGTTGTGTTTAGGACTCTCTAACCATAAGTTGTAAGGTAGCATTATAAGGGACTAGTTGTTATGGGGGTTCTGAATCTAGAATCCTTGAGCCTTCAAAACACCCTAAAAATCTTAAGTTCCTTTGAGTAATTTGAAATCCTATAAATCAGTTCTTAAGTTTATGGTGGTTATAGTGAGTGGTTACCAAACCAACCTTCAGTTCTAAGGGCAATGCAATCTACTAAGGAATGCATTGCTGAATCTGCTGCCAAGTACCATTATTTTAGCTTAGTCGAGGCAGGCATCAAAAGCCTGTAAATTCTCTCCATCTTGTGCTAATTCCCAAAAGGAGTATGGTTTGTTTTCCCCATGAGTCTCATCATAAGTCAAGATCCGATGTCGACTCAATCTGGGTTGTAGTCAATTGACTGACCTAATCGGCACTTCTCATCCCAATTAATTCTCATCCCAATTATTTAAGCTAATTTTTGTGATGAAGCTGACCAAACTCTATATTAAGAAAAACTATCATGATGTTATGTATTCCCAAAGCAGTCATTTTTAGTAGGCATAATATCATAACCTTTGTTATCTTCCTTTTAAATTTCCAAGAAGATGATCTCGTCTACCTAAGATTAAAACCAACAAAAGAAATCTGCCACCCTATCATGGTTATAAAGCTCAATCTAAGCTTTGTGGGCCTTTCTGGATTCGGTCTAAAATCTAGATCATTAGCCTATAATCTATGGTGGTCCGATGAATTCTCTACAACACACAGTGTGTTATGCATTCATGAATTGCTTAAGAGAGCCTCATCACTTAATCTCCATCATCCCCAATAGAAATTCAATCAAATATATCAATCATTATTAAGCCTATCAAAATCCTGGGTAAGGATTAAAAGCACCTCAATAACAAATCTATCCCCACAGTAAGGATCCAGTGGAAGAATCGTTCTTCTGACAAATTCACTTGGGAAGAAGAGGTCGATATGCGATAGAAAAATCCAAGCCTCCTTAATAATTCAGGTACCTTTAAGACTCAAAATTTATGTTCTTAATTTTCTATGTTTAATTTTCCCTTCTTTGTAATGATGTTGAGGACGACATCGTTTTTAAGTGGGGGAGTCTGTAACAACCCAAAGTTATTACCCAGCTTGAATCTAGCCTAATCATATCGTAATTATCATTTATTAAGATCATTTAGTCATTAGAACCAAACCCTGAAGGTTTGAGCAATTCGAAAACCAACCGATTATTTTGGATTATTTTTAATATTTAATTAATTAGAAAATTGAGATATTTATTTTGACCTCGAAATCAAAATCTGACTTCGCTGTTGCGATCGTCACCCCCAAATTAGCTAGGGGTGATGTTTTGGACGCATTTGGAAGTCATCGAATTTTCGTCAATATTTTAATATAATTAAATACCCTGAAATTTAGCATAATTAAATAGTCGTCAGAATCGAATTCTGACTTCATCGTTGAATTCCTCACCCCCAAATTAGCTAAGGGTGAATTTTTGAGAATTATCGGAGTGCATTTCAAAAATATGAATTTTCAAATAATTAAGGAAAATAAATAGGTAAATATGCAGTCTCCAAATTGCAATTCTAATTTCCATTTTTGGCTGGCCATCCCCTCAGTCGATGCCCCATGCCCCTTGGGCTAAATTTTTAATGGCCTCTCCTCCTCCCTCCTTCTCCCTCTCCCTAGGCCTCATGATGGCCTATCCCCTAGGCTCATCATTCCTTCTCCTCTTTAAAGAGGAGCTCAGCCTTCCTCTTTTAGCTTGCTAAAAAATTTCATCACTTACTTCCACCATTGATGCTTTAGTACTGAAGAAGAAGAGGTTCAGCTCTCTACCTCCAAAGCTTTTGAAGAAGATAAAGTTCTCTCCCTCCCTTCTCAAGGACTAAAGGTACCCTTTGCTCCTCTCCTTGTCTAGTTCATCTTGCTATTATGCTTATTGCATCTCTAGATAGCCATGTTTAAGTATGCAAGCTATTACCACTCTCCAAGACATAAAATGTGATGTTCTATTTTTCATTTACTCTGCACACCCTGTTATTCATCTATATTTTTAGCATAGTTAGGATGCTCCGTTTGTACCGATTTTGATGTCGATGGAATCAGAAATACCTTTCCATTGATATATGGCACCGCTCATGGAATGCTTTGGATTGGGAGCATTTGAGCTCGAAAAATAGGCCTTAAGTTTTCGTCCAGGCGAAAAACACTGTCTGGCGCTGCAGCGCCTGAAGTTGCAGAGCTAGGCCGCTACAGCGTGCTGTAGCGCGCTGCAGCAGAAATATTTTTGGAACTTTAGAAAATGTGAAAATAAATTAATTGAACAGTGATTTTGCAAAGTGAACCGCTGCGGCGCGCCATAGCGCACCGTAGAGGGCCGCAGCATACCACAGTGCACACCAGCGCTAAAAGCGCTACAGCGCATTATTGCACTGAAAGCGCTACAGCAAGCTGCCACGCGAAAGGCACTACAGTGCGTTGCCGCGCGAAAAGCGCTCCAGCGCGCTGCAGCGCCCAATCTTGCAAAATTCCCAAAATTTTCTAATAAGTGCCCAGGTTTAGCTGAAATTGTCAAAATTTTACTGTTTTGGTATTTTTAAGGTCCCTAGGACCATAGTGGGGCTAAGTTATATCAACTTTGAACCTATTTTAGCTAAAAGTGAATATTCCATAAAATTTTATGTGAAATTAAATTTGGAACTTTGTCATTCTTAATGTGCTCAATAATCTATTATGTACTTTAAATATATATCATGCCAAATGTTAAATAATAAAATCCTCAAAAGCACGTATTGAATAGATATAATCTTGACAACTAAAATGGCATGAAACCTAAGTCTTTTATATTTGTGATTAAGTGCTAATCCATTTGATTTGATTTACAACTTGATTAGCATTAATTACCCTTTATTCTATGTCATCTTTTCACTTATATGTCTTTATGATATTAGGATGTATATTATAAAACTTTAATATTAAATTGGACATCTTTATATGTTTAAATTAACATTAAACTACAATTGAATAAAGAATCATGATAACTTGATTAAGTAGATAATACTTAATCCAAACCTAAAGTTTGACATTAATAATATACTAATAATACATTGATTTGTCATTGACCTTTAAATTAACATTGGTCTTAATGATATAAAGGTTAAGGGTTAAACCTTAGCTTATCTTGATTAAGATCTAAACATTAATCACTTAATTAATTAACTTGATTGTAAGATAATTCAATTGACATTATTCCAATAATACACATGATTTGATATTGATCTTAACACATTGAATTAGAAGTGCTAGGGTTAACATTGAATATGTGTGATTGAACCATCTAAATCCAAACTTTATATCTTTGATTTTCTCTTATATAAGACAATTAGCATAAGATGGAAATAAAATTATAATGATTTATGCAATGATCTAACTCTAATAAGATCTTTGATTTTATCCCATGAATGTAGAATAGGAAAGGATCAAATAAATTTTAATCATCTGATCTGATCACTTAACCTAAGTATAATAAGTAAATCTTAAGAAGTAGAAAAGTGAGATCTTAAGGGTCTTGCTATAGGATTCGTTATTGAAATGGTTAAAAATATTAACTAATGATACATTGAGGTAGGAATGACTTTTGTAACTTATTGAGGTAGAAACTTAGCTGATTCTTCATAACTTTAGAAGTTAAACTTGATACCTTGGGGTAGGAATCACCTAAAGTACTTAGAATATGGCTCATTCCTTGTGGTAGCAACCTATATTGAGTGATCCTTTGATCACATCCTTGGAGACTTGTGTAGGATACACCTACTTAGAGTAAGGATTAAAATAGATTTGATAAATCCTTGTTAATTAAATAGAACCTTATGAACTTAGATTATTGGTTGGTATAATAGGGTATACCTATATTACTGTATTATTTCAATAGTATTCAGGATTGGTTGATTCACTCTAATGTGGACTTATGACCAGGTGCTATCCTGCGGGATTAGCCGAATGCAGTCCCATTAGAGTAAATCTTCCAAAACTAAGAGTGTTATAATTAGTGAACAAGAACCTTAGTTTAAGATATAAATTGTGACCGAGTTCTACCTCCTATCATAGTGTGCTTCGATAAGTGCAGTTTAAGCAAACTAAGTATCTTAAGTCACTTTGCGTAGACCACTAAGTATGCTTGTAATTAGGGTATTTAACGGCTTAGCTTGAGATGTAAACTGTGACCAGGTTCTGCCTCCTATTGTAGTGCGCTTGGATAAATGCAGTTTAAACAAGCTAAGGGTTAAATCTACTTTTCTTACAAATATGCTAAATATGTGTATACAATCTCATCAAATAATGATTTTTAAGTAAACTCTCAACCTAAACCAATTATCGAATTAGAATCAAAGAGTCAAAATCATTTTAGCAGGATTCTACACAATGGAGACCTAGAATTCATTATCAGATTTTAAAGTATTTTCTGGATTTATCTCATGTAGTTTAGAAGCATGAGCATGAATATAAGCATGATGTGTGAGTATCAGAATGATGTATAAGTATCAATGATGATCTATGAGTTATGAAATGTTACATACATTGACTAGGGAATTTTATGATGCATTGGCATCATCAATAAATAGTATTCCCAACTGGATGTATGTATACATTAGATCGTACTACTCATAACAGTTCAGTGATATTTCAGTGGCATATCAATATTATGCAGTATTATGGTATATTCAGGTACACAGTTTCAGTGACATACAGCATAGTTGTACATATGATTACTCAGTTTCAGATTCAATACTATTTTAATTTATTTTCAGTATTCAGTTACAGTTCAGTTTTACTTTACATTGCTTCAATTTTGTACAGTTTTGGATAGTTTTGTACTTTCAGTTACATTTATAGTTTTTTTGCAGATTTAATTACATTATATAAATGTTAAATGAATAACTAGAACTGTTAGATTAGTTTCGATGTGTTAGACTTATTGTCTAACACGAGGTACTTTGGGATCTAGCAATTTACTAGATCCTAAGCAGTATATTGAGCTAGGTCAGGAGGACACCCAGGAGATTTAGGAGGATCCCATGGAGCACTAGTGGACTCTCCTCCAATTTTATTTTTTGCTTAATATTTTCAGCTTAGTATTTAGTTTTATGTCTATTTCAGTAAACTGTTTGTAATAATTCTAGATGTATTTTCTTTTCTTTTTTGAGACAAATGTTTTCATACAGCCTTCATGATGAATATTTTCTGGATGTTTGCTTTAAGCTTCTGCACTTTGTTATATATTAGTTATACTTAGTATTATGATGTGATCAGTATACTGGAAATATTGATATCTTATATATATATATTGGATTCCTATTGTAGTATAAATCTAATGTATGTATTTATCTAATACTTAGGATAAGAATATTACTCTTACCTTAAGTATTAGCTCTCAACCCTCCTTAAAGTTGAGTCAGCAGCCCTTCAAAAGGGCTTAGTTTTCAGCTATTCGGGGAGACGGGATATTCCTCCCCGAGTGGCGCACCACTCCGCCACCAAATTATGATCATTCCCCCTTTGTGCACGGCGACGGGGCGGGGCGTTACAGTCGACCACCAATAAAACCCTAGTTCCAAGTCCCGGCGCTGAGGGTGCAAGAGTAGCCGGCGGGATCTTGATCCGACGAAGACCTTTTTCGCTCAGTAAAACCTTCAGGTACTCCCTGATTTCTCAAACTCACGTATGATTTCTTTTGTATGATGTAGGATTTCAGTCTTAATTCATATACAAATTTAAGACTCTAGTATGATCCATTCAACTGCTCTCTATTTTGAACCCTAATCTTTAAACTATGTCGTTAATGCAGCAATGTACACTCGACATCATTAGAAAAATAATGGAGGTGATTTCTTCTGATTAATATTTTCTGGATCAATCGATCCTAATGATGAATATTGATTATTAAAAATCTGATTCAAATTAAATATTTGAACTTAGAACTTTATAAAATGAATTAGTTAATTTCTAAAGTTTTTTTTGTTCAAAATGAGCGAATGCGAAATAAATATGCTACAGTTTCATTTCTATACCTCATTCTATCTGTTTCTTCTACTTAACAAATCCTCCATTACTTAAATCCATTTGTTGCCAAACAAACCCTAGCCTCCCATTTAGCTGGGACAACAAATTCTCCTTCAATTTTATTATTTTTCTTTTATTTCTAGTAATAATTTTCAATTGAAGAGAGTTAATTATTGATTCACATTTTATTAACTATGTTGATCATCTATTTTCAAATAGATTTCTTATTATTTTGATCACAACCTGCTACTATATGTGCATATAAAAGCCACCTTACTACTTATGATAGGAGCATTTGTAGTGCATACTAGTCCTATAGTGATAATGGCATCTATTTTAAAGAAATGTGTACTTAATAATTGCTAAGTCCCTTTTTTTTATACTTATAAAATCTTTATAATAATGATACCTCATGTTCTTGAAGTACATCGCCCGTTACGAATTTTGAGTTGAGTATAGATTTCAAACTAATTTTGTACAGCCATCAATAAAATTATTATGCGCCAGAATTTAATAGAATTGTGGATTTATTCTATGATACCTTGGATCAACACAAGAACTCAATGTATTTAATATAATCTACACTCTGTGTTTTATAAATGCATACATAACATACAAATGATGTATATGTTTGGCCTATAATATGGAAGTTCTATAGAATTCCTTATTTGGAGAAGTATTGTGTAGACTGAAGAGTGTGCAAATGATTTTCTTGCCAATATCTAATATCTTGAGTATTTCAAGATAATATAACAATTGTTTAACAAATCTCGTTTCATTTCTAAATGCTCACTCTACCATTGACAATATGATGTTTAAGCTATAGTTTTAGATATTAAAGTTGACTGCTGCATTTTCGGGTATTGAACTAATACTGAAACTTTCTTTATATTTAATGCTGTATTTTGTAATTGCTGAATTACATATTGGTATCCTTAAAATGCTGAATCCATGTTGTAATACTTAGAAATACTGTCATATTGTTGTCAACTAGTTGTAAAATCCAAAAACTGCTACGTATTTATTAAGGTAATATGATGCCATTGAATGAATGTGAGATTAAAGTTATATTGAGAATCTAAATACTGTCATATGTTGCCATCATTTATATATAGGATCAATTGCTGCTATCACCTAAGTATGGGATCAATTGCTGCTATTAATTATGTATGGGATCAATTGCTGTTAACAGATTTTATGAGAATCAATGCTGTCATTCTTTTAATGAATCAAATGTTGCCATTTATTCAAATATGAGATCAATGGATCATTGTAAATCAAATGCTACTATCTCTTTTAGATGAATTCATATGTTATTAATAGTTTAAAAAAATAAATGCTGTCATATTGCTACCATTTAGTTTATGAAATTCAAATGCTATTCTTTAGTTCAAAATGAATCAAAGGCTACCAATTATCAATTTAAATTTAATGCTGCCATCTATCATTTAAGATTAAATGATGTCATTACTTTTACTTAAATTATATGCTTCCATCTTTTGTTCTTATATGAAATCCAATGATCAAAAGTTAAAATCAATTGTGTAAGAGGATATGTGCTGTTATCAATTATGAGTGAGAATATAAGTTACCATCAATTCCATAAGAGAATGAATGCTGCTATCTCTCATGAGTAAGATCATATGATGCCTTTAATTGTATATGAGAATATATATTGTCATCTTTCTTATTAGTATCACATGCTACCATCTTGTATAAGAGGACAAATAATCAAATGTTGCCATTTATCTCAATGAATTTAATGCTGCCATGTATTTTCTAAAAGGAGATCAAAAAGATCTTAAGTGATTCAATATTGCTATTAATTGTAATAAGAGAACAAATGTTGTCATTATTTCAATATGGATCAAATTCATTTAGTTAAACTGCATAATATGTGTTGAGCTTAAATCCTTATATCTTATTTATTTCATATGAGCCTATTGATGTCAATTAATATAAGTAAGGACAAGAGCTACCATTTATTTTGTGAGATTCAAATGTTGCCTTCTATTCTAAAGTAAGAACAAAAGTGAGTATATACGGCCACCTCTTATATTATAACATCAAATGTGATCAAATGCTATTAGTTCGTTTAATATAATCAAATGATATTAGTTCATTTAATGGATCAAATGTCATTAATTCATTTAATGTGATCAAATACTGTCACTTCTCTTATTAAAACCATATGTGATCAATTATATAAATGAAAGAATCAATGGATCATGTGGGATCTAATACTGTCTGTATTAAATTAACTTATATCATTAAATGCATTGAAAGAACCAAATACTGTGTTAGAATTAAGTTTAAATGATTCTTTTTCTTTTATATATAAATGCTAATTTTAATATTGTTATTCTTTGCAGGTTGAGTTATAAATAAATATCAAATGAAATACTGAACTAAATGCTATTGCCTTATGTACATTAAGTCAAATGATGCTGCCCCTTTGATTACTAAATTAATTACAGCACCTTTTACTATTTTCATCAATAAATGAATTAAAATGTGTGAACCATAGGTTAGTAAATTGCTTTAATAAATTTTCTCACTTGAAACTAGTAGAATTGGAAATAGTCAATGGATTGACTTATAAATTGATATTCTTTATAATTGTTAAAATTAGTAGAACCGGAAATAATCAATGGATTGAACTCTATTTTAGAATTGGAAATGAGCAATCCTATGTAATTGATTGAACTCTATTTTAAAATTGGAAATAAGAAATCCTATATAATAGATTGAACTCTATTTTAGAATTGGAAATGAGCAATCCTATGTAATAAATTGAACTTTATTTTAGAATTAGAAATGAGTAATCTTAAGTAATGATTGAACTATATACTAGAATTGGAGCAAAAATAGATTGATTTCATGTTAGTATATGTTGTTTTCCTTTCAAATTATAACTTCCATTAGAATGGAAGTCTTGCATGTCTACTTTGCAGGTATTTCCTTAGCCATTTACAAATGTGACTTTGCCGAAATTTCTAAGAATTTTAGGAATTAGAAAATTTATGGGAAATAGTAGATATTTCATATGTTAAATACTTATTAAATATCTAGAATTTCATATTTATGATTGTAAGTATTCACTTCAATTATAAATATTCACTTCAATTGTTTATTTTAGAACATTAGTTCTCAATCAATTAGATTGAGAGTAATAACTTTCTTTCATAATTTATATAAGCTCTTAAATTTCTAATTCCTTACAATCTTAAAATGAATTTTTTCATGTAGGGTGTAATCTATCTTTTTTCTTAATTTTAAATATTCAATATCAATTAATCTTAGATAACTTCATGATTAAGTTGAGTTGATACTTTTATTTATAAGTTAAATACGTAAAGCTACTAGAATATCATTTAGCTTATACAATCATTAACTTAGTAATCTATAAATATTATTCTTTCTTATTAGTTTCCTTAAACTTTAATCATAAATCTATTTGATTTGATTAGTTTAGGACTAGTATAGGATGAACTTCAAATACATGGAAATATTAACTTCCAAACTTATCTTCTTCTACTTTTATCAAAATTGACTTAAAAATCAATATTTATAAGTCAATTTGGAGCTCAATTAACTCCAATCATTAAGTAGATTATTAAAGTTTATATAACAAAAGGATATCACATAGTTTATAATTATTGAAATTTATTGAATGCTCGCTTAGCTTTGAGCCTTTTTCCTTGAATATTCATTTAAGATCATTGTGCATAAATAAAAATTTTTATAAACTTTAAGGGGAATGTCTTATGGCAAATTTGAATAAGAAAGATATTGCTTATAACAATAGTTCACATTTTAGAGAGGGTAAATGTGAATGTTTGACCTCCCCACTATATCTAGTTAGGCAGATGTGCTTAACTCCTCGCCCCATTCTGTGGAGTACTCCCGCAGAATGAGGTAGCTTCTAAATATAACTTCAATTAATAATATAAGAGTTCTTTTACAATCGTATTGATTGTAAGATCTCTTTATAACTATTTATTTATGCTTATATTTCATAGTTCTAGGCTATGTTTGTCTTAGATCGAGAGTCTAAAATACTTCTTTATTTCTTATACTTTACACTCTCTATTTCTAGTATTGTGTATTGCTTACTTCAGTTCAATTTAAATACAGTGTATATTGCTAAATTTTATTTAATGCTTCACTATATTTAATTTACTTACTTAGCATAAATTTTATTGAACATGTACTACTTTTATTTCATTTACTTAAATATATATAGTAGTTTCTAGCCTTTATGATGCTTTCTCTTATTAATTTTGGATACAATCTTGAACTTATATAAAAGTGAGTGTTTTTACTCAGCTTATTACATATTGTCTCCTTTACAGTTATACTTAGTTTATTTTTCCATACTTACAGCGTTATAGCTCCATTGCTCACTTTAAATTATAAATTATATTTGTGATATCTTGTTAATTTAAAAACATAACCAATCTTAAAACATGCTTAGACTGTTTAGTCTAACTACACTTTTTCTTTTCATTGGATTTGCCCTATCATATTTAAAAACTAAAATATGATAAATTAAGAGCCCTTTGATTCAGGTAATGTAGGTCCAAGTACTTGAAGGGCTTATAAAGAAATTGCTTCCGCTTAAATTTTAAACTATTTACTTGTATTTTGTTTTAAGTAAGAGAGTGATCTACTTACTATCCTCTACTCTTACTTTTAAAAGATTTATAATAATTAAATTATAAACTCCTTGAGTTTGCTTAAGTTACTTTTACATATTTTTAAATAATCTATATTGTGTTTACTATTTAGTAACTACTTGGGATGAATAAGTGGATTATTCTAATTACTTGTATTGAAAATACTTGCAATGTTTTATTTACATGTATCTTCTTATCATGTATCTTTGATTGCATTTAAATTGTATAACTTTATTTTAACTTAAACAACTACTCATAAAGTAACTTGGCCACTTAGCATCTATACTTGATTTGCTTTCTTCAAATTGAGTGTTGGGTGCTAAGGTAATATCCCAATATTTGGATTAATCTCTTATCCAATTATTGGGGTCATTATAGAACATCCTAAATTTTCCCAGTTGATGTATGCAACATCCCAAATCCATACTTAATCACTAATACACATACTCATGCTTACGCTTATGCTCATATTTCTAAGACTACATATCTTAAATCCAAAAATTCATAAAATGGCTTTAAAATTGGATTATTAATCTATTGTCTCTGTTATGCAGAATCAATATGGATTCTGACTCCTAGCTCTAGATCATTAAATGGTTTTACTTAGTATTTTAATTAAAATCATCAAGTGAAAAGATTGTATACATATAGTTGGTATATTTCCAAGAATGGTGAATTTAACACTTAGTTTATTTCAAACTGTGCTTATCGACACACACGATGATAGGAGGCAGAACCCAGTCACAGTTTATTCTCTCAAACTGAGCCGTTAAATATCATGACTATAAGCATACTGAGTGTTCTAAGAAGGGTGACTTGAGATACTTAGTTTGACTTAAATTGTACTTATCGACGTGCATGACAATAGGATGCAGAACCTGGTCAGAGTCTATCTTCTCAAAGTAAGGGTTTTATTTCCCTTATTCACAACACTCTTAAGATTAGAAGATTTACTCTAAGTGGGACTGTACTTACCCAATCCCATAGGATAAGACCAATACAATACAATCCTACTTAGAGTGACTCAACAAATCCTGAAATTTTATTGAAGTAACTCAACACTATAGATATATACTATTATATCCAACTAATAATTTAGGTTATAATAATTCTATTTAATAACCAAGAAGTATCAAAATTATGACTCCTTACTCCATTGAAGAGAATCTTACACAAGATTCCAAGGATGTGACCAAGAGGTCACTTAATATAAGTTACTACCACATGAGAGAAACTCATTCTACATGTTTTATGTAATCCTATCACAAGGGTCCAAGACCAAGCATCTAAGTCTAAGAAGGAGTATCTAGGTTCATACCTTAACTTTTGGCCCCATTAGGGTCCTAGAGGCATTAAAATTCAAAAAGCCACAAATCAAATAAATTCTGGTCAGTTCTGGGTACTTTTGGACAATTTTGGATGCTACGGAGCACTGTAATGCCTTCTAGCCAAAAACCAAGCGCTACGACATCAAAATTTCTCGATATCTAGATGCTACGGCACGCTGACACATTGCGGCAGAAATTAGCGCTGAGGCGCGCTGTAGCGGCGAACTTACGATATGAATCCGCTGTGGCGTGCGATAGTAGATTTAATTTAATTTCATCAAAATTTTATGTCATTGCGGCACGCAGTGGTGCACTATGGCGTGCCACAGTGGATTTCAACTCGAAACTCGGGCGCTACGACGTGCTGTAGCTCCCGACGGTGATTTCGCCTGTGTGAAAACCATAACGGGACTTTTTTTGCACTCAAATACTTTCAAATTAAAGCACCTCACGAGCGGTGAGATATACCGATGGAAAAATCTTTCCAAGACCTTTTCATTGATACCAAAATTGGCATGCAATAATTATTTTAACAATACAAACAATGGAGCTACAGAATTAGGTATATAGAAATCCTATAATTTTGACTGTGTTTTAATGGATAACTTGAGCTTCGATCGGACTCATTGAGTCCGATTGAGGCTTGACGATTATACATAAACTCCATATAATAGCTAATTGAAATATCAATCACAACACTTTAATAAATCAGATGAAGAGAGTAGCACAAGGAAGAGTGTAGCAAAATTATACCTTTGTTAGGAAGAAAATAACTCTGTTTTCTTTAGGTCTTGAAAAGAGAGAACCTTCAGCTTATGGTAGAGCTTGGGGAGGAAGACGAGACCTCACATGAGCAAAAATGGAGGGAGGAGGGGCTGAGCTTCCATATTATAAGAGAAGAAGAACAAGGCTTTGGATGGGATGGGAAGGAGTTATCCCATCCAAAGTATGGAGAGGGAGGAGAAGGCATGAGGTTTTGCGTGCGTATAGGGGAGGGAAGCGTCGAACGCAGCATGGAAGCTGGTAAAGAAAAACATGGAATTTAAAATGGATTTAAATAAATAAATATTTATTTATTTCTAATTTTTAATTTGTAAAAAAAATTAGTTTAATAAACGTGTTCCGAAAAATCTCAAAATTGACCCTTAGCTAATTTGGGGTGAGGAATTCAACGACAAAGTTGGATTTCTATTATGACAACTATTTAATTATTCTATTTTTTGGTATATTTAAATATATTAAAATATTCGCAAAAAATTCGATGACTTTCAAACACGTCCAAAACATCCCCCCTCACTAATTTGGGGGTGACGATCGCAATGACGAAGTCGGATTTTGATTTCAAGGCCAATTTAATTATCTCAATTTTCTAATTAATTAAATATTATTAGAATATTCCAAATATTCGATTGAGCTTTGATTCGCTACAATTCTTTGGGGATTGGTTCTAATGACTAGATGAACTCGATGGAATGATAATCAGTGTGCAATTAAACTGAAATTAAGCAAGGTAACAACCTAGGGTTGTTACAGGAATGCATCATGTATCAATTTGAGTATGACCTGCATGATGCAGTATGCATCATGGATATTAAAATTCCTTGGGGTGCATGAGGCATCAAATGCATAATGACAGTATAAATTAGTAGCATAATCAAATGCATACTCAGTGACATATAGTACAACTTTATTTCTAATTTTATTTAGTTTCAACTTCTTTATTATTTTTTGTTTTCAGTACTTAGTCTTTCAGCCACAATTTTATCTTATTTTTAGTTTTGTACAGTTTTAACTTTTAAGTTGTTTTAAAGCTTTCCTACAGTATTGGTTGCTTACTCAAATGTTGAACTTTATATAATTATAAATATATATAATAGCTTTAGTTGTGTTAAACTTATTATCTATTAGACTTGTTGTCTAACACATAGTACTTTTGAGATTCAATAATTTATTAGATCCATGATAATTTGAGGAGCATGCTCAGTGAAATAATAAAAAGTTATAAAATTTAAAATTTGATTATTTTTTCTAAAGTTTGTTAATCAAAGTTAGAACAATTAATGAATATTAAGTTATTTGAAATTTTATTTTTTATTATTAAAATGTATATTTTGAATATTTGATAATCTAACTTTAATATTCATTGAGGAAAATTATGAGTACTTTTGCTCACTAGCTCCGGAACTTATGGAAATTATTCATTTGTAATTATACAATTTTTGATAAATTTATATCTAAAATTAAAAATAATTTTCACTTGAGGATATGTTTATTAGGATAATATTTATTTCATCATGTAGTGCTTAAATAAGCTTAAATTAAAATTTAAGAAGATGTTTGATAAGATAAAGATAAATATTATATTTTATGTTTCAAAGATTAAAACTTAAAGAATAAATGTATTATAACTGAAAAATAAGGTGAAATATGATTTTGAGTAGTATCTAAGGTTTAAAGTTTGTGATTAAACTTAATGGTGAATATATATTATAAATGTAATGAATGAAATATTAAGTTCACCATGTGGCGATCACAAATGTCTATTTAGATATATTAGATCGGAGAAATATTATATATGGAGTAATAAGATGGCCACACTTGGCCTGTGAGGGGGCATGCATTGGTGTCAATGAAACCCAATGATAGTCGGATAGATGTATCTAACCCAATGATTGGGCACACTTGACATTATACAGGCTACAATTTACAATATGTTTTCCAAGGATGCTTCTTTCTAGTATGCTTTTATTTAATTTTATATCTTTCATAGTTCTTTGCAAATATTAATTGAATATATCTCCTTTTGCTACAGACCATTTTTTTAATTTATTATAAATTATGATATTTTAAAATAGTACTAAATATTTTTATGTCTAATGTAGATACTACATATTCTCTTTTTTTCTAACAAAATAAATATACTAGATTTGGATTTAGGCGAAGATCAAGTAAACCTTGACAAACAAGTTATGGAAGATGAAGCTTAATATTATCTTTTGCATATAAATTATTGGATAGAGAGAACTTATTACTTTCTTTATATATTTATTTTAAATGGCACATATTATATGAGAACTATGAATCGTCTGAGACGAATATATTTTCTTATTTTTTAATTTATTTATTTTAATTGAATGGATGAATGTGAAATATTTTTCAATTTTTATTTATATTAGATTACTGTACTAAGCTCTAATATGATCTTGAAAAGTTAACTACATAATACCGGGTTAACATGCTAATATAATATCGGGTCGTTGCATCATGAGTGCTCTTAAGCACTCATAATAATTTGCACAAATAGCATGAACTTGAGATCATAGTACTCAAGTGTGCATAATCTCAAAGTGCTCTGTCTCATTGGACTAGCTTTTAGCTAGAAGACTATTGTAAAATACCAAAATTTTAGTCTCAAATTATTTATTAATATTTAAATAAATTCTGACTTCAGATTAAAGATCTGACTCTGCCATTGCGTTCACCACCCCCAAATTAGCTAGGGGTGAAGTTTTGAACGTATTTAAAAGTCATTAAATTTTCGACAAATATTTTAATATTATTTAAATACCTGAAAATTCGAGTAAGTAAATACTCGTCGGATCGAAAATCCGAGTGCGCCGTTGTGTTCAGAAGACCTCAATTAGCTAGGATTTGTTTTTTTTATTTTTGAGGTATAATTCAATATAAATTTAATAAATGGAAAATTCTAAATTAAATAAAATAGTATATATATATATATATAAATATATATAATATATCCTTCATTTTCTAAATTAACAAAACCCTAAATCCCTCTTCGCGGCCGACTCCTTCACGCACGCGACACTTGCCCTCTCCATCGCACGACAGCACCTCCCATTCACCTTATCTCCTCTTCAATCCTTCATCTGTCAAGCCAAGACGATAAGCTTCAGCTTCATCCTATCCTTCTAATCGTTTCGAAAAGAGCATTATAAGAAGGATAGGTGCGTGCGAGGGAAGACAACAGCGAACCCTAGCCGATCCTTCTTCCGATTCTCCTCCATCTAGCCGAGCCTCCTCTCGCCGAGTCTCAAGAAACAAAAGTACTCCCTTACTTTCAACATGCTTTATTTTCAATTAATCAATGCAAAATCTCGATTCTTATTAGGGCATTAGGGATTTTATATGGTTAAATTAAAATTATCAGGAAGCATATTTGTACTCTCGTTCCGATTCATACTATAGGCATACATTTCCCTTTGCATAATATTAATCTAAATGCTGAATATTAGATTATGTGTTTTGATTTAATCTAAATATATAACTACGTAAAAGAACTTGTAGGCTTCGAGGTACCTCTCAGTTACTTCCCTTGTCTATCTTTGATTATGAAGATGAGATGCAAATTATTATGTATTAGGCCTAAGAATTCCTTTTCAAATCAATTTGATTTGATTTACTTGAGCATGATGTAGAGTATTATACTTTTTGGTCAGATTTGATCTGATTATTTGAGTTTGGGAAACTTATAAAGAAAATCGAATGATTCTTTATTCTTCTCAACCCTCATCCATTCTACGACTCCTTAGAAGAGAAGTTATACAAGTAAATTGTAAAAATTTAAACAAAGTATTTTGGAGGATTGGATGTGAAATAAATATGTTAAAGCTTCAGCATCATTTCTCATCACGTCTCCTTACCATGCAGTGAATCAATAGCTAGTGTAATATTCTATTTTATTTTGCAATTTTGCTATGATAAATATTTATATTCAGCTCCATTTTGATAAATGAAACTCTCTTCTTTATACTGGCTTCATCTTTTGAATATGAATAATGTGAAGTCAAAGTTTCAAAGTCAAAAGTTGTACAGTTAATTAAGGAATACATTAACTTATATTCATATGTTACTTTTATCAGAAATAATAATATTATGAAATGCTATTTTAGACATTTTAATGTTGTCATATCAGTGAAATACCTGCCTCTCCAATATATGATGCAATTTTAAGTATATAGATGGACGTATTGTAATAATATTACCAATTAGTTATAAATTTCTAATATATGAAATGCTATTTTAACAACATGTTCATTTATATTGTGAATAACCTGTTCTAAAATATTAGTTATTGTACAAACAAAAGAAAGTTTAAAGCTGCTTATTTGTAATGATTATTTTTGTTACAATGGAAGGATGTAATATTGTATAAATGGGAGAAGATATGCATTAAAATCATGTCTATGGTTAATTTCAAAGCTTTATTGATTTATTCATATTATTTTGTATGCAAGTCCTTATAAAGTCCCTGAATTTTCAATGTTCACCATTATTGTTTTGAAAATGTGTAATCTTGAACTGAATGTAAGATGCCATATTTACAAGTGCTCGCTGAGATAGATAATACTTTGTATACTTTGATTTATTTATGAAGGTGACGTCCCTTTGATACTGAACTTTACTGCTCCTTAGCTAAAATGTTGATGGTAATTCTGAGTTTCCATGGTTGATAATGATGTCACAAAAATTAGATTAGATGCTACTATATCTTTTAATAAATCAACAGCTGCCATATCTCGAATGAGGTGTTTCTATTTCTGTTATGGATCCACTTACTGTCATGTGTCAAATAAAATTCAAACACTGCTATTAATTGTGAATAAAAACATAAGTTGCCAACAATTGTATGAAAGAATGAATGCTGTTATCTACTATGCATAGGATTATATGTTGTCATCAATATGTAGAGGGATTAAATATTTTTATTTCATTGTAAGGTAAGGATAGTTGTTCTCGTACATTTAAGTAAGAGTCGCATGCTATCATTTAATGAATTCGAGATGAATGGAATATTAAAATAAATGTTATAATTATTTTTCTTAGCATCATATGCTATTATGTAATAATGTTGAGATATAAATTGCTGTCATTAATCTTAAATAGAACTATATGTTGCCATATCTCAAATACAATCAAATGCTGCAATATATTCTATGGGATCTAAATGTCATCATCTAAAGAAATGAGAGAACAAGTATTGTCAATTATTTCATTATGAATCAAATGCTACTAGACAAGTTGATGAAATTAAGTGCTATCATTTCTTTAATTGAGATCATCATGCTGTCCATTCCTTATAGTCTCATTTCTTGTTAAAAGATTACAGGATCATTAATGCTGTCATTTGCTTTGTAAGATATAAATGCTGCCAAGTAATTTAGGAACTCCAAATGCTGCCGTTTATCCTAATGTGAGTCAAGTACTATCATAAGTAATATACTGCATATGTATTGGTCTTCATATGAGTTGTGAAATGCTGAATTCATTCTTCTATACCATACAATATAAGATAATTGCTGCCATTCTTTATAGAATCACATGTTGCCTCTTTTTCTAAATGAGATCAATAAGATCGTATTAGATAAAATGTCACTGTTTCTTTATTAGAATCATATGCTGTCTTTCATTTAAAGTGAAATCGAAAGTTTTCTCTAATTCCAAAGTAAAATCACATGATCAAATACTGTCAGTTGTCTTATTAAAACCATATGTGATCAAATAAATATATGAAAGAATCATGGATTATTGTCATTTAATTCTATTCCTTACATTACTTGTATTAAATTAACTCCTTTTATTAAATGCATTTAAAGAATCAAATGATGTTTTAAGAATTCAATTAAAACCCTACTTGTTTCATTTATATTTAAATGTTAACTTTAATGATGTTATTCTTTGCAGGTCGAGTTGTAAATTAGTATCAAGAGAAATGATGCGCTAAATGCTATTAACATATAGCAAAAATAAGCTAAATAATGCTGCCCCTAAAAAAAAAAATTTGCTGAATTAATTTCTGCATCTTTTGCTATTAGATGTTTGATATATGTTATTAAACTGCTTAGTTTAATTGAATGTATTTAAAATTTCTGTAGAATTGGAAATGAGCAATCCTGTAAAAAGGATTGAACTCTATTTTTAGAACTGGAAATGAGCAGTCTTGTAAAAAGGACTGAACTTTATATTTAGAATTGGAGAATATTGTGTAAAAAATGGAAAAATTGAATAAAAACAAATGAGACTCTGCCGAAATTTTAAGAATTTTAGGACTTAGAAAATTATAGGAAATATAGATGTTTACACATATTTCTAGAAATTTCATATAAATTGTCACTTCATTTGAAAAATAAAAATAATTACTTCAATGAATCCAAATATCAAATATTATAAAAACCTATTATTACAAATCATGAAGCATTAAATTAATAAAACTACTTTTCGCAGATCAAACAAATTGAATTGATTGATTTTGAGACAAAATAAGTCAGGTACGCAAATCTACTTATAAGTTTCATTTCAGTATTCTTATATTTGAGCCATTTTTCCATTTGAATATTATTTACACTGCTTACTGCTTTATAATCTGCAAAAAGAATGATATAAAATAGCATGTAACAAAAAGATGAAACAATGAATATATTATTATGGTGTTTGTCTTTGGAGGGTGGAACGTAACACTGAGAATCTGTACAGATTGGGCCAGCTAGCAGCCCCTGGGAGTTATATGGAGGGATTTAGTCTCTTGTAGGAAGTAAGGCAAATCCAGAGGAAAGACACACCAAGAATTATTATTTGAGTAAGCTACCGACGGGTGGCGAGATAAGCTTCCTATAGATTATGCCTATGGGTTTACCCATTTGGGCTTAGGGGTCTCCGGACTCGACTTATTGTTACAAATACTTTTGATAAAATTTATTTCATATATGTTAATTTTCACAGCTATTTTGCAGGGCAGAAATTGTATTTGGAAATTGCTTACTTTACTTGCAGTTTTATTTTCAGTCATTTTCATATATGATTCATACCTATTATAGAATGCTAGATTTATTCTTATAAGAACAATTTGCGTACTCCTACCTGACTGGTAATCTGAATTTTTCAGATTTTTAATAATTAAAGAACTTAGAAGATCTGCCAAATTAAAAGAAGAAGAATAAAGGAAGCAGAAGAATGTAGATACTTCTTATATTTTTAAACAGATGTAACTTTTCATATATATTTTGGCTCTATGTATAAAAGGACTATGAATTTTATTATTTTATTTTTATTATGTCCTTTTTGAATTATAAAAATATTTATATTTTTAATTGAGATGAATTGTTCTTTAAAGACTCTCGAACTTCGATCCCCGGTCGCCACAACTATGATATTAGCTTTTAGGATATTTTGATATCAAAATCGAGTGGGATAAAAAAATATCCTTCATTTATTGGGGTTCATTATGCTGAACTTAATTTTTATGCAAGTGTAGATACTGGATTGAAGTGGAGATGGCTCATCTTCTTCCTCATTGTAAGAGCTTTATTTTGTGCTGCATATAATTGTTGCAAGTCTTGTGACTTTTTCCTTTTATTGTATAATTTTTTTTGTTTTTGTGGCTTGGTTATTTTTTCCCAACATATGATTTTTCATGTAAAATTCTTATGTCATTTGTGATTGGTTTGCACTTTATGTGGCATGTGAATTTATTATTTTTGGTACTTATAAATCTTGTGCATTTGACTGTAGCTCTCCAAAGTAACTAACTTTGAAACATTATTGGAGTGCTCCAATGCTGAACTTAAGATGTTAGTATCCACTAGAACATATTTATATCATTTAAAATACTTAATTCCAATTGCATTTTTAATCAAATTGAATCAAATAAGATAATACTTCACTTTATATGTTTTGCTAAAATTATATAACTTAAAAATACTAAACATATTTTATGTTATTCAAAAATTCTCAAATTTGGTAAAATTATATATTTCAACCTTATATGTTTTGATTAATAAATTTTCAAAAACAAGAAATTTAACCCCTTGTAAGAAATTTAATATATAAAAATTGGGTTCTTATATGCTATTTATAGGGTGAGCATCATTAGGTTAATGTTACAAGAAAAGGGAATGAGGTTTAGAAACACCAGCTGTATCATTTTTCAATAGAAAAAGACCAAACAATATCAGTATTGTATAGAACCTAGACCCCACATTAGATAGGGGGCAAATAGTTTTCTATTTTCCTTTCATATAAATGATCCTAATGTGATTACTAAAATTGTGAAAAAGAAGGGTTAGAGAAGCATTATGAAAACCCTTATTACTAAACCTAGGCCTCCTTGAAAAATAAGACAATTAAAATGTTCAATAATCAGACAACATTAAAATGAGCATACGTGTAAGTAGTTAAAGATATCACTTTTAATAATAGGACCATTACAATCCACAAACACAGGTTCCAATATTACGTGTTTTTTAATTGTCATATAAAATCTTAAGTCTAAGAAAGAAGATTTGAGAGAGATAACTTTGTTGGTAAATGAAAAATCTTGAATAGTTTGTACACATCTAACACTACCCACTTGATCTCTAGCTATCATTGGGAAACGTTAAGCTAGCATCAACTAGTAGACCTTATTGTTGCTCCACCTAAACTTTAAAGAGAAATGCTATTTAGACTCGTTAACATGGTACCAAAAGATATTCATCTAATAAATTTGAATATCATTTCATTAATATTTATTTATTTACATTAAAATAAGACAAATATTATTTTTAAAGTTTATTTTGAAATGATGTTTAAATCTCATTCGATGATTTTTTTAGGTGCCACGTCAGCGGGTCTAAATATCATGAGTAATGCTGCCCACACCTGCTGATACGACACCCAAAAAAACTTGTCCAATGAGTATGAGTAATATTGTATTATATTTTTATTAAATATTTATTTTATAAGATCTTTATCTTCCGCTGACGTGGCACCAAGTTTTTTTAGCCGGTCTAAAAAATATTTTCCAAATAACATTCCTTTACTTTAAAACCCAAAATCACCCTAACATGACAAGTAGGGAACAAGAAGGCACTACTTGAGAGACCATGCTCATCATAAAACTCTATAATTAAGTTTTTATAATATGCTAGGCTTGTTTTTATAGAAAGTGGGAAGTAATATAATGTATTTCTCTAGTGTTGCACCGGATTTGTAAAGGTCCATTTCATGAACACCAAGCCACATCTTGCAGCCCGCGAGAAGTTCACGTTTCGTATGGGATGGGTAAAGGAAGACCCCGCGCTGTTGAGAAAGGTGTTCTAGGGCATGGCTATGGCGGCGCTACTTGCCACTCCGCCGGCCGTGGCGTTGGATCTCTCACTATCCCTCCAGCTCCCATCTTCTACCCCACAGATGACGAGTTCAAGGATCCATTGGAGTATATCTCAAAGATTCGCCCCCAGGCGGAACACTATGGCATTTGCCGAGTCGTACCGCCCAAATCATGGAAACCTCCTTTTGCTCTTAACCTTGAAACTTTCACTTTCCCTACGAAGACTCAAGCAATCCACCTCCTCCAGTCTCGACCGCCCTCATGCGACTCAGCAACCTTCGAACTTGAGTATGCTAGGTTCCTTGAGCGTCATCTTGGCAAAAAAGCTTTTAAAAAGATTTTATTTGATGGGGAGGAGCTCGATATCTGCCGCCTTTTCAACGCGGTGAAAAGGTATGGTGGCTATGACAAAGTGTGCGATCAGAAACGCTGGAGTGATGTTGCGCGGTTTATGCGTTCGAACAGGAAAATTTCCGAGTGCTCCAAGCATGTTTTGCGTCAGCTTTATAGGGAGCACTTGTTTGATTTTGAGGAATATCTCTGTAAATTGAATTTTGAAAACCAAAAGTGCAGGAGCAGAGAAAAGAAAATTTGCCTTGAAAAGGAAAAGCCCCCGACTAGAAAAAGAAGTCGGAGGGATTCTTCTGTGGAGACGGGGGAGCTGAATGGAGGAAGGCTAGATCAGATATGTGAACAGTGCAACAGTGGCTTGCATGGAGAGGTCATGCTACTCTGTGATAGATGTGATAAAGGTTGGCACTTGTATTGTCTTTCGCCCCCTTTGGACAGGGTTCCTTCTGGTAACTGGTATTGCTTGGAGTGCATTAATTCAGACAAGGATAGCTTTGGGTTTGTCCCTGGAAAGCAGTGCTCTTTGTCAGAATTTAAGAGGATGAATGATCGTATAAGAAGAAAATGGTTTGGTCAATGTAATGTAACAAGAGTGCAGATGGAAAAATTATTTTGGGAGATTGTTGAAGGTAAAGCTGGTGAGTTGGAAGTGATATATGGAAGTGATTTGGATACCTCGGTCCATGGGAGTGGTTTTCCACGTGCCAGAGATTTAATGCCATCCACAATCAAGGCTGATATGTGGCGGGATTATGTATCTAGCCCTTGGAATCTAAACAATCTTCCAAAGTTGCAAGGATCCATGCTTCGTGTAGTTCATGACAATATTGCTGGTGTCATGGTTCCTTGGCTTTATGTTGGAATGCTATTTTCATCATTTTGTTGGCATGTTGAGGATCACTGCTTTTATTCAATCAATTATATGCATTGGTATGTAGCAATTTATGCATTTCTTGATTTCTGTACAGATATTGACAATACATTTATGCTATATTTTTGGGTTGTTTGTCACTCGGATTTATACCAAGATTTAAGATTTAAATCATACTTGTTGCCAAATAGTGCAAAATTTAAATCTAACAACAACATCACTATTGCCAGAATGTTAATTCTCAAGTTCACCTAGTCCTGTAAATTTTGTAAATCTTGGTGGAACCCATGTTTAAAGGATTTGAAGGATTTAGAGAAAGCAACAAACAAATTTTGACGTTCATCCAATATGCTTAAAAAATTATGCAAGCTATAATAATTGGCATTCCAAATTATTTTCAAGATTTAACTAACCATGGTTTACCAATCAATACAATTTGTAGAATTTATTACATTTTACGTAACTTCAAATTTGCTTGTTGCGACACAACTTCATTGATTATAAAATTTGAAACTTATACTTTGAACAAATAGCACTCAACTTTTTGTCATGTTCAATTGGTTCCAATAGAATTTGGGTGCTCAATGCTTCCCATAATACAGTTTAATAAATGAAAAACTAATGTAAATATTGATTCAATAAATTATACATTTTTTGTTTTCTTATATTACATCCTAACTTTGTGATATAGCTTCTATTTATTTTGGGCTTCTTTTTTGGGATTAAAGGGAAGCTAAGCTAAATTGATAATGCTGTTCAAATTAATTTATGATTTTTTATTTCTTTTAGTTATTTCTTTTGATTTTAAGTTGTATAAACTAATAAGTTAAATAAGCTATGTTGTTAAGGTGTTTAGGAAAAGCTAAACTAAGACCAAATAACTTCGAAATGAACGAACCTTTAAACTTTACCAATAAAACTTATAAATAAATGATGTACCCTAGAGCCAAGAATTATATTATTTTGTTGCTCTTTTTAATTTTTATGTTTAGAAATCCATATAACATGTGAATGATATGCATAAATTTAGGCCTGTAAAATTAATTTTCAAGTTAATTTAATTTAATAGAAAACCAATGTTAAATTATAAAACTTCAAAATCACCTCGCCCATTATAGAACACGCTTATTCAAAACTTTTTTTTTTTTGGCTCTATGCTTTGGTGCTGATTATCAATTGGTTTCTCCTTCAATTTTTTTTGAGAATAAAAGGTTGAGTTGAGCTCTATATTTATTAGCAAGCATTGGAAAGGAAATGACATTGTAAAGAGGGTGGAAATACATCATATTCTTAATATTTGGGGATGAATTCTTGGCTTAAACATAAAGAATATTGAGGGCCTTTTATTTAAGAATGTTCATTTTTCATTCTTGTCATTAATTGTTCCAAAATATTATACTTACCTTTCATATTCCTTTTTTTCACTTTGAATTTCTTAACATTTATTAAGCTATCCTTCTGATGATGCATTTTTACTCTTTATTGTTGATGGCCAAACCATGCTAGTCTGTTTTATTTGTTCATTCCATAGTGATTATTTTAATAATAATTTGGATATCTTTCATTATTAAAAGAGATCGCCTTTATGTACAATTTGGAAACTAGACATCTTAAGGGGCTATTTGGCTCATCAATATCTTGATGCAATGTCGTGCTATTGGGAGCTTGTAGCCACTTAGTTTGCAACGATGTTATCTCCAACTTTTATGTTATTACAAAAATGTCATATTTGGTGGCATCTAGATGACCGCCCAATTAGGCCGACATCTAGATGTCATTGCTTATGATTCTTCGCAGTAAGTACAACGAGAGAATGAATGATCTTTAGAAGAAAGGAGGAATTACTAAGAGAATGCCAAGCCTTGGATACTAGCCACTAATAGCGAGGCCACCAACTGGTTGCGAAGTTCCATTCAGTTCATGAAAATAGTAAAAAACATGGTGAGCTCACTGAGATTTGAAAAAATAGATATATTATTTTTAAAGACCTAATTTTGACATTAATTACAAGTGCATTGATATCTTAAAGCTGGAAATGTTAGCATCAAGATGTTCACAACCAAACAACCGAGGCATTCTCTTAGTAAGTATTATTTTATTGAGATGAAGCTGCAGAGGTTTCATCATCCTAAAGCTTTACCGAGGCAAAGCTGGCTGAATTTTTCTTTTACACAATCCATAAGAATTATGTTCTGAAAACACAAGGAAATTTACAAAGATAAATTATTTATTATATTGAGATAAATTCCCCAAGATCGTTGTACTCTTAAAATTTGTGAGAAGCTGAGAGCACTTGATTGAAGAACCTAGGAAGAGAGCTTTAATGTTCTAAATTACTTGATAGGATTATTACATGCTTAGGCGTGTGGTGGAAGGTTGGTTTTATACCTCTATTTATAAGAGTCGAGGGAAGGGATTGAAATAGGCAAGATGAAAATTTTGAGCGCCAATACATTTCTGTTTGCATGATGTGGCAATTTGTGGCAAAGGTTATTTCAAAATATGTCTCAAAAGTTATTTCACTATTTGTTCATTAATATAAGGACATTCAAATTTAAGCTGGATATGTATATGACTTTAGTAGTGATCATTAAGTATTATTTTAATTGGTATTGCTTACCTATACGTGGTTATTTGTTTTTGTTTTGTTGTTTATATGAAAGTTCAGAAGCTAAATTTTAGCTCCAGCTTATCTATATTTTAGAATCATGAACTACTTTCTTAGATTCACAATAAGCTAAAATTACTTTCTTTTTTCATTATTCTTACATTTTAATAACTTTTGGTGAATCTAAGGATAGACAAAACATGAGCTTTGAACTTTCTTGAAACATTTATTAGGCAAAATCATCAAGTCATAGGCAAGAACCAAACTAAAATTTTTGATCAACAAAATTAAACAAGGAGATAAATATGAGTTCAAACCTTAGGGTCAACAATCTTTCTCTTTTTGTTGATTGCATCCCATTATTTTATTTGTGTTAATAAATAAACTAAATAAGCAAAATCCTAAACTTTTCTCTTTCTTTACAATTATTAAAAAGCAAAGATAAAATGTACAGTAAAGCAAAATTAGAATAAGAGAAGAATTTCTCTCTCCTTTAACACATTAATGATACTTAAAATTATAAGATAGGCTAAATAAAATAATAACATCACATAAGAGCATTTAAACGAACATACAATTGAACCATATGCTGGAAATAATAAACATACAAAACTTGTTGTATATGCATAATATCAATTATAAAAAGAAAAAATATGAATTTAACATGTTGATGCTATTTGCTGAGTAAAAGATTAATATTTAATATTGTCAAGATCAAATATTGAAATGCTAATAATTTAAACTAATCAAATATTTCTAAATATTTAAATACCATTTATCGATATTATTAGTTCGGTATATTTGTCAAAAAAAATCATTATGGGTAAAATTACTAATAAAAAGAACTAAAATAACTAAATCTTAGCTATTAATGGAATAAGGTTTTTTTGTGTGCATGCTCATACTTTTTCCTATGAAGATATACAATTAACACAACATAAATTTAGGATGGAGGTTTGCCAAATTCTCCTTTTCAAAAGGGATGGTTCCTCTTATGCTAAGTTTTTCCTATTTACCCGGTACACGGGTGTCCTACTTCACCACAAGTGTAATATACTAATGGGGCAACAGGGTTTCTAGAGAATTAAATCTTCTTCTCCTATTCTAGGTGCCAAATAGCTAGAATAGCTTTCAAGGTAATATTTAGTATTGAGAAATTAACTTAAATTTCTTATTTTCTTAAATCAATCTAGTATTTTTTTGGTAAATCTTATTTAATTTGGACTTAATATTATTTAAAGCTAACTCAACTTACTCTTCTAAGGAGATAAACTCCTCTTAAGAGTTACATTTAATGATTTAAATTCAATTAAATCTTTCTTCAATTTCTTGTATTTTTCTTAAAGTAACATAGAAGAATAAGTTTCTTTAAATTTTGTAATAATTATTCTTAGATAAATTGCTACTTACCTTATATTTTGATGATGATAGTGCTGACTCTAAAGCTGACTCTATTAATTGTGATGTCAAATCTGATGTGGATTTCTCTCTCTTCCATTATCATTAGACAGAGATTGTTCTCTTCAATTATGCTGCCTTTTGAACTCTTTGACTCAGAGTTTACCAAAAATGCATTCCTCAATTTGTTTTTTTTTTGTTATTATTCTTAACTTTGGATAATTGGGTTGAATATGTAATTTCTCATTACATTCATAACTAGAGTGTTAAAATCAAATTCAACTAGTGTTATAATTGTTGTCTTTTTGAATGCAATAATCATTATTCTTCAAATATTTCTTGAATTTTTTTGTTAATATACTTATTTCTTCATCAGCTTAATCTTCCTGCTTTATAATTTTTTGATTACTGCATTAGTTTTTGGGTGAGTAATTTGCTTGGAGTTTTTTTTTTCTTTTTTTTGTGATTTGATATTGCCTATTTATATGCTACATGAGAGCTTAATAAAAGACCTAAAGAGCAAGACTTAAGATCTGTGGCTTTTACTATAGTTTAGATTTTGAAGTCTCAGCTAGGTGGTAGACTCTTTATCTTCTCTTTGTTAATAAACAATTTTTCTAGAGAATAAAGAAATGTAATGATCTTAATAAATCTTGTATGCATGTCAGATGTGTTTTTTTCAGGTTTCATCCTAAAGATTCATATTCAGATGCTACAATATTAGTAATAGTTTGTTTGACACCATTAGTTTTTTCATAAGCAGTAATTAAAGCATCCCAAGTATTCTTAGCAGTAATACACAGCAAAGCTCTCATATAATCTTCTTGTTTAGTGCGCACTGAAAGCAAGTGTTTTTCATTTAACAATGCATCTTTAAAATCATTAATCGTCCATTGCCTATATTGGATAGTAGTTTAGTGTAAACTTTTTGTATCATTACCTACATATAATAATCTAGGGATTGTATAAAGTTTTAAATTTTACTTTTCAAAAGCCAAAATTTATTTTGCCGAACAATAGAGGGCATACATAAGCAACATCTTTCATTGTATGAATATTCCCGTCTAAATAGAGACATTTGAACGATCATTACTCTATAAACCGTGAGATCTAGTATAGTAAAGATGTGCTTTGAAATCACTTGTTGACTTTTAGAGCCAAAACAAACAACTTAAGAGGGAACTAAAATTGTGTTGATAACTTAGAGAAATTGAATTTTGAAAACTTTGCTTAATTTAAAGTGAGTTTGAAATATATTTTAATTAATTTTACAAAAAAACTCAAACATAAACTAAAAAATGAAAAATAAAACTAAAAATCAGAGTAATGAAAATGCACACAGATTTCTAGTGGTTTGGATCAACTCTTCGAAGGTTCATCATTTTTGGAATTCCACTTGTAAAATAGTTATCTCATTTGCTATCTCACAACAGGTGGAGAAGCCCATACAATCCCTCCTTTGAACGCTTTGATCGTGGAGCTGCGGAAGCGCTCTTTTTGTAAAAGCTATTTTTTGGCGAACTTTCCAAGCTTCCTCCTTTATAAACTCTGGCTGTGCTGCGGAGGAGCTGCTGAGATTTCCTTTATTACGAAAGCTGACCCGAGGTGGAGTGCCCTCAATTCCTCTTTCACAACATTTGGTCGCAGAGATGTGGCGATTTCCTTCCCAAAACTTTGCTGATGCGGCATTTTCTCGTTTCCTCCTGTGCTTGTGAAGCTGCCATAACCTCTCTTGTATATCTTGTAAGAGTAGGGTAAGAAACAAAATGAAATTTACAGAAAAATAAGATATTATAGCCTTGAGCTGAAGCCATCAAATTGAATATTTTTAAATTTTTGAGAGAAAGTTGAGACTTTTCTTAAAATGCCTTTAGATTTCTTAGGATGCTTAAATATGCTTTGGATTACTTCTAAAGGCGTTTTGGAATTGCTGTGTTTGTGTGATGCACTCTTTAATTGGACTGCAAAAGTTCCTACTAATCTAAAAGTTATTTAAAATTTCTTTACAAATGCTAATATATTCAATGTTTTACTTGGTGGAATGCATCATTTTCATTATTGCATTTGTTCTCATGCAAACAGCCAAAATGATATAAAAATAAAATTATAATCATCGTCTTAAATATGGCCATAGGATTACATCGAGGAATATCAGAAAGAATCTCTACTGCCTTTTAGTTTCATATTTACCAAAGTAAGCCTTTTGCATATAACTGGCATCCATATGTATGTTGCCAGATTGTTATGAGGTTATTTGCGCACTGTTATCTTCTATTCTTTCATTTTAAAAGTGATTCCTGGTGGCACAAGGCTTGATTCTCTTCTTGCGATTCTTGCCCACATTGTTTTACATTTACACCAACTTTACACATGGCTGCTTTACCCCTTTATTACCTTTCATTGCTGATCTCGAGTGTCCATTAGCTTCCCAACTTGAAGGAAAAATTTCTATATTAAATATAGGCATGAGAAACATTCATTTCATCACACATGAATCTTCTTGTTTCTGTTTGCACTGTCTTCCATGTCCATGCTAAGCTCTCTTATTATCCTAATTATTTCTTAAACTTGCAACTCGCCTATGCATTGTGAAAACTATTATAATCTTTCTGTTACACCGTTGTCTCTGTGCCAGTATCACTGATTTCATGCCTTTCTGGTTCTTTGTTTTTGGGCATTCAACATTCATATTACAATCATTATCTTCATAATGAGCTTGGCATTTTTTCCTTATATCTTGCTTCACTTTTGTGAATTTTTAAATCTTAATATCCAAGAATAACGTCTAATGAAAGATGTTCTTTTAGCTGGTACTTGAAGAAGGCTGTCTCATGGTGCACATTTGACCAATCAACTCTTCAGCTTTTTCTGAAATTTTCCAACATTTCCTTTTGTTTTTTATGTTTCTAAATCATTCCCAGCCATTTGACCTTCTTTTTAGCCAACGATGACTGTCTTTCCAAGTTTACGTCCAATTTTGAATAATGAATTTCAATTTTTGGGCATGAATTTTTATATTGATCTATGTACTAAAAATGTTCTCCATTGCCTAGTTTATGTCCGATTTGTAAACAGTGGGGGCTGAAAAACTGTCATGTCAGTTATAAGATAATGCTAAATATATGTAAAATGAATACAAATTAGAATTATCCTTTTTGGGCATTTAACATTCATATTACAATCATTATTTTCATAATGAGCTTGGCATTTTTTCCTTATATCTTTCTTCACCTTTGTGAATTTTTAAATCTTAATATCCAAGAATAACGTCTAATGAAAGATGTTCTTTTAGCTGGTACTTGAAGGCTGTCTCTTGGTGCACATTTGACCAATCAACTCTTCAGCTTTTTCTGAATTTTTCTAACATTTACCTTTTGTTTTTTATGTTTCTAAATCATTCCCAGCCACTTGACCTTCTTTTTAGCCAACGATGATTGTCTTTCCAAGTTTTCGTCCAATTTTGAATAATGATTTTCAATTTTTGGGCATGAAATTTTCTACTGATCTATGTACTTAAAATGTTCTCCATTGCCTAGTTTATGTCCGATTTGTAAACAGCCGGGGCTGAAAAACTTTGTCATGTCAGTTATAAGAAAATGCTAAATATATGTAAAATGAATACAAATTAGAATTATCCTTGTTATAGAGCGTTCAATGCTTTGTTCTATGGAAGTAATAGTTATGATAAAGCAGTTGATTATATACTTTTTGATAATCTTGTAAGGATATCACAACATTTTGTTTTGCACACCTAAGTAGAAATGTGTGCCAAAGTTATTTATTGAAGTTGTTCATCTTTTAACTAGTAATGATGTGTTTTTTTGGTTTGAACATAAAGTTTTGATTAGTAGTAGGAATACATAAAAAAATCAGCATTAGGTTCATTTAGTTTTGCATTAGTTGTTAGGGAAGTTTTCATGCACAACAATTTTTAGTTATTTACATATTTAACATCAAAATCTTAAATTTTACAAAAACTATTACCTATTTCTCTGTCATAACACCAAATCGCCATTCATTTAAGCATTTTTTAATCATTTAAAATGAAGAAAAGAGTATGATTTGGTTTTTAACATGTAAAAATCAAATTTTTTTGTTTGATATGTAAATACAGGTGTCATTCATATAATTTTTTCTAGTTGCTAATATGCTAACTAGTAATTTTTTGCTGACTTATATAGCATAATGCTTTTGTCCCAAAATCACATAATTACAAATTCAGTCAGCTCATATTCTTTCTAAGACTTTTCTCCATATTTTTCTCGTCCCTTTCTCCATATTATTTCTCTCCATATTTTCTTGACATGCATTTATGTACTAAAATATAAAAATTCGTTTATATAAAATAAAATAAAATAAAAGGCTATCTATGCATGATGCAAGAAGGTTCCCTTTACAAATCCATTTTAAAACTTTATCTTAGATTTAATTAATTGCCTTGCATTTATAATGAGATTGCTTAGTTAAATCTTGTTTAGCTTACTTCAATGTTGCAAGTGCTGAATTGTTTATCTTATTTTGTTGTTGCCAAATGCTCACTTTGCTTAATATTTATTTTGCATTTCTTGGCTTGAGATGAACTTGTATTGCAATTTTGTTTTGCTCATTTTATGATACACTCGGTTTGATATTTTTTGAGGAATTGGCTGAATTATCTTCCCCGAGAATGAGGTAGAACTTATGTTTCTTTTTATTTACAATGAAATTTTTCTACAAAAAAAGTGAAAGCACAATCTCATCGATGCCACACAATTTTGCAATTCAATTTATGAAACGGCTTGTTGCTTTCTAACTAGCTGAGTTAGATAATACACAAGTTAACAGATACTATATTTTGCCTTTTGTTCTAAGAACTATATTACCATCCATTCTGTATTTTGATCAACCGTTTCTTCTACATATAATCTGAAGTTGCTAATTAAATTGTGGTGAAATGGTAGAGTGATAGAGCTAACTAATAATTAGAAAAGGAAGCTGACTATAATAAGTAGAAAAAGGATGATTGCTATTTAGATTATGCACATCTGTTTATAAACTATGTATATGCTTAGCAATGCTGCTTCTCATACAGTTCATTCATGGTATTAGTTTGTTCATTATTCTTTTCAGGGGGGATCCAAAGTGTTGGTATGGTGTGCCTGGTAGAGAAGCACGCGCATTTGAGCAGGTACTGGCAAGAAATAAAATACTTTTCTTGTACATAGTTAAATTTATCAATGTAGGATTTCTTCTCAGGGACCATGGTTTCATATAGTCCCTGATGGGCTTTCTGCTTGTTGCAGTGCTGTTCATTTGCTGCTTGGTAATTTGCAGTGTGTTTTTATGTATGAATTTTTTAATTGAAAATTTAGATTAGCATTGCGAGAAGTAATATCCTGCTTGGAAACATCTCTCATACATTGCTGGTTACTAGCATGGTAACATTTGATAAAATTCTTTTTGTTTCAATTATGCCACAGGTCATGAGGAGCACTCTACCTGATCTATTTGATGCACAGCCTGACCTACTTTTCCAGCTTGTGACTATGCTTAATCCATCTGTTCTGCAAGAAAATGGCATTCCGGTTTATAGTGTCATTCAGGTTAGTTAAAATGAACATCCTCATTGTAATATCTAAAATATAGCTATGTATTTGTGGCCAAATCGCTGAATGGTGCACTAAATTCATACTTTAGGAATGGTTCTGGAATATGGATTAAATTTTTTTTATTCATTAATTTTGTTTTTAGCTCATTTGTTATTTTTTATGTTAATATTTCAATGATTTCAGTAGACGATAAATATCCATTTTATATGCAAGCATGCTTGATTGATTCAAGGAACATCTACTTGCTTGTTTCCTCTCCCCAAGTACTGGTCCTGTGAATGACACTAAGTTTTGTTATTTGTTTGGCTGCAGAAATCTATAAATGAATAAGTGGCATGGCAATCCTGTGCTATTTTGGAAGCAATATTATAGGGTATCTTAATTTAACTTGACTTTTATGAGCATAAAATTGCAGAGCAAGTAGACATTTTTCTGCCGTTGCATTGGCTCATAGAGGAATAGCTGATTATCAGTTTTCTTTTTTTTCTTCATAATTTCACTTGTTTCACGGTTTATTCTTTGTTGACTTGAAAGTCAATGAGTCTATCTTAAGGTTTACTTATTGAACTTTTTCTATTGTTCGTTTTAAAAATTTCAAGTGTTTATTTCTAGGTCAATTTATTAAATGGGTTCTTACGTATAGTTTTGTGAATTCAATATGAAATATAGGCTAGCCCAGCCTCTAATGGACTTTAAAGGAAAAATTAAACAAGTTTGAGAGTCCATGGGTGGCAGCCATCTAGGATCCTTAATTCATGAATTCATGGCCTTCACCTTCATCTTTGAGCTCCAGTCAACTCATGAATCCAAGACCTTTAACTTCTTATTCTTATTCCGACACTATTCATGAATCCAAGAACATCATGATTAACCAATTAAAATTATGTTAATATAGCTTTAATTAGTTATCAGTTCTTATGTGAAAATGTTTATCTTGTAAATATGATTTTTGTAGAGAATCATTTTATTTAACTAAGGTATACTGGATAAGTAAAATTTAAATTTTCATTGTTTACATGATACCATAGCTTCTGGTATATGTATCTTGAGATTTTTCCTCATCTGCATCTTACTTTTGCTAGGTAACCATTGAATATTGAAGTCTCATTATCTCAGATGAATAGCCATGATTTTGTACAGGACTAGTGAATCCTAACATAGAAATTTGTAAAGAAGAGTTAACCTTTCTTTGATATTGCTGTTAATGTTGTCATTCTTGTTTTTCTAATCTAAGAGTTCATTTTTCTTGCCTGGCTTTCAAGATTTCTATCCATTTTACTTGCAAGCATGAGCACATCTCTTACATCTTCCATCTTTAGTTTCCATTTTTGTATTCTACCTCTATGTGATTTTTTTTTCCAATTTGTTTGTCCCATCATAAGAAATAAGTGCATTCCTGGATGAGTTTGGATTCCCTTCTATGCATAAACTGGTTAGTTTTTATTGCTAGTTATTTTTTTTTCCATATCTATTTGAGGCATCTTTCTTTGATGTTAACTGAATTTGTCATTGCTAATGGCTTGGTAACAATCGGTACTAGCCAAGGGTACATTTGTATCAACAATTATTTAATCCTAACAAGTATTTTTGCTTTTCTTAAATTGTATTCAATCTCTTAGAAAATTTTCTGGTTGCTCTACTATATGTTTAGTTAATTTCATTCGTGTGAATTTTGTCATGCAAAGGGTGATTTGACATATCAATTGATAAATGCCCTCTTCTTTTCTTTTTCCAATTTGTCTGTCCCATCATAAGAAATAAGTGCATTCCTGGATGCGTTTGGATTCCCTTCTAGTCATAAACTGGTTAGTTTTAATTGCTAGTTATTTTTGTCATATCTATTTGAGGCATCTTTCTTTGATGTTAGCTGAATTTGTCATTGCTAATGGCTTGGTAACAATCGGTATTAGCCAAGGGTACATTTGTATCAACAATTATTTAGTCCTAACAAGTATTTTTGCTTTTCTTAAATTGTCGTTAATCTTGTGTTCATTCAATCTCTTAGAAAATTTTCTGGTTGCTCTACTATATGTTTAGTTAATTTCATTCGTGTGAATTTTGTCATGCAAAGGGTGATTTGACATATCAATTGATAAATGCCTTCTTCTATTCAAAATACAATGCGGATCAGAAGATATTCTTATCATTGAGGCTGGTTAAGGTTTCAAAGTCTAATAAAGCCAAACATTGGTTGCATCATTTGTGTTTTTGGCCTTCTTCATTTTGGTGTTTCAATATATATATATATATATATATGGGTAAATTGTTGAATTTTAAACAAAAAAATAACAAATTAAAATGAAATAAATAAGATACAAAAACATCTGAAGCGGCTACCTCAAAAAAAATAAAATCAACAAAATAAAATGAAAAAAATAAAATGAAATAAACATCTAAAATGGTTACCGCACCATCCTTATGATTTCCACACAAAGAGAATCTATTTAAACGATATGATGAAAGCATTAGTTGAACAAGGATCATAAGTGCCACCATTTTTTCCTAGGAGTATAAAGATATTTCCTTTGTTAATTAAGGGCTCCTCAAGTTCATCAAAAATATTATCTGTAAATATTTGTTCCTCATCAGTATCAGTATCAGACTCCTGTGTAGGATTAGATGAAGGAAGCTTGGTCTCTTCGTCAGATCCGTTCAGATTGAATTCCTTAGCAAAGGTTTGAGCACTGATTTTTCATGACAATCTTATCCATACTATCAATGGCGTCAATTGGAGGATCCATTAAAATGATATGATGAAAGCATTAGTTGAACAAGGATCATCAGTGCCACCCCTATGATTCTCACACAAAGATCAGTGCCACCCCTATGATTCTCACACAAAGAGAATCCATTAAAACGATATGATGAAAGCATTAGTTGAACAAGGATCATCAGTGCCACCATTTTTTCCTAGGAGTATGACGCTATTTTCCTTTGTTAATTAAGGCCTCATGTTTGTCAAATTCATTATCTGTAAAGATTTGTTTCTCGTTAGTATCAGTATCAGACTCATGCGTAGGATTAGATGAACGAAGCTTTGTCTCTTTGTCAGTTCTGTTCAGATTGAATTCTTTAGCCAAAGGATTGAGCACTGATTTTTCATGACAATCTTATCCATATTATCAATGGCGTCAATCTGAGGATCAATGCATTCATATCTCCTCAGATGGCTGAGCGACCTCAGCCATAGCTTGCTCATCCTTTGTTATATGCAGATCCCGGATTGCAATTAGTTTAGGATGTTCACCATTTTTTTTGAACATGTTTATTAAATTCCACAACCAACTTGAATGTGGAATCATCGATCATCACCTGTCCATTCAAGAATCTCTATAGCAGTTATTAAGAAGAAAAGTTGTACCACCGCCACGGCTTTCTAATCCTCATCGATTGAATTTCCATCTTCACCCATGTCGCCGTTAGATGGTGGATTAACATTTTACGGTTCATCAATTACGGTAGTACTGCCCACAGCAATAATGGCAGCAACATCGAATTTTTGCTCGACAGTGCTAACCGTTACAAAGGCAGCATCAATGTTCCTTTCTTCATCATTTCCAATGTCAATGAGCATATCATTACTGCCATCTGCATTGGAATTTATGCCCACTAAAGCCGCTTCAATGTTTTTTATAAGTTAAATGTCCTACATAACCTTTTAATGTTTAGGCACGTAAATTTGTTTGCTCGGCTTGGCTCTCTTCATAGTACATTCTTTTGGAATAATCTGTTTTTTTAGATGAGTCTGTAGTTTGAAACATGTAGAATTCTCGTGGCTAACTATTTTGCAATTGGTGCAGTAAAGCAGTAGATTTTCAAAGAAAGCTTCTTGAAAGTATCCTTCATTTTCATCCCCAATCCAAATGATCAACCCAAAGGTTTCCATAAGGTTAATTTCAACTAAAACACTAAAGGAGATTTGGTGTAGCATAGTCGATTTTAAGGGGCTTTTCAAAATAACATTCCAATGAAAAAGTATGGAGTGAGTGATCAAATGGACTTCAAGCAGTGGGAAGTTTATACAAACGGGAACTTTAGGAGATTCGTATTTTGGATCAATTGAAGTAATCCCTTTCAATATTTTCATTTGAAAATTTTTGATGTAGTATGAACATCAAGCAAATATTCTTGTTTAAGCCAGCTCATTGGAGAGTTTTGTAAGAATTTGACGGGCATATTGATTTAATTCGGCATGTAAGAGCCTGATAATCCCAAACTGTTGAGAAATTTTCGATTGGCAATCATGGGAGGCTTGCTCTTAGAGAATTTCTCAACAAGTAGGAACTCAAAAGGTTTAGCCAACATATATCCATTTCATATCTAGAAAGAAGAGTTGGTTTACCTCTAAGAGAAGCAATGAGTTCGATACCAACCAATCCTTCCGAGGGGGGGGGGGGGGGGCGTTTGTGAGTGCTTCAAGCAAGAAAGAATTTTGGAGCAGACCACCCATAATTCTTAATGTGCAGGTTAGGGAGACATTCCAAGCCAACTAACCGTTGGCAGAGGCAGAATGGCCGCCGATAGAAACTGTTTGGCCGCCACCATTATGATCTGCCATGGCCGTCGATAGAGATGGTTTGGCTGCTACCACCATCTGTCATGATCGTAACAATTGACAATCTGTGATGGCAATGCACCCTAAGCGCTCACGGTAGCGTGCATAGGAGCTACTACTTGGTGTTTTTAACACACACACACACACACACACATATATATATATATATATATATATATATATATATAATCATTTCAAAAGGTAGTTGCATAAGATTTTTATTGTGAGGTGTTAGGATCTTGTAAAGGCATAAATGAGTTTTTCTTGAACTTTGAAAATCAAAGAAGTGCTTATTTTCTTAGTCATTGGTAGTATTTTTTGGTTCAATGTTTTTAATATATTTAAACATAATTTATCTTTTTTGTTGACTCTAACATTAACTTTAGCACCAAAAAGTTTGACTTTAGCATTTAACACATTGCTGATGGGTTTGAGCGTTTGTTTGTTGACTTTCCTATATATATATTTTATTAATATATATATATATATGTATATATATATATATATATTAACTTGAAAGCACTTTATTTTTCAAATTAATATATATCTCTATATGAGCAACGCGATCTACTGATTTTATGATGGTAAATGTACTTGAAATATATATGCACTTTAAAATATCCTTATAAAACTTAGAAAGTAAAGTAAATCTATTGTTATTATTTCTGTACAGTGTATGAATTAATTATAACATTTAGATGGAATTAAATCTTACATTCATGAGCTATCTTTAAGTGTTGCTTGATTTTTTTGGGTCATCGGTGTACTTAGTTTATCTTCAGAAATTTTTACTTCATTATAATCTCTTATAATATGCTCAATTAATTATTGCATTTAGCTCAAATTTATTGGTTTGATGACAAACTTACCATTCATTAGTACGTGAAGCTAAAAAGTTTTATATCCAGCTTTTCACATTTTAATCAGTAAAACTCGTACTATTGTCATGAAGCCATGGATTGTGCTACATTTATCAGGCAAATTTATTGATAATTGGAGTTCAACACATCTTAAGAGCTTGTTCTAATATTTGTACTGTCTCATCATTAATTTAGCATACTATATTAACATATTTTTAAATAGTCAAGTTAGCCAAAAACTCAAAAACTTTGATACTGGAGGTTTGTCAACTTCAAGAAAGTTTTTTATGTAAAGGCATGGGCCAAGTTAGCCTGCATGGTTGAAAATATAAATTGAATTATACTGCATATACGCAGATAAAAAAGGGAAACTAATTGCATGGTTGTCAATAGTGAATATAGAATGGTAGCATTAACTATTTTATATAATATTTGAAGATCCTACAAATAAGGTTGGCATGAAATGGTGTGTCAGTCTCATTATAAATAAAAACTATCAATTGTAATGTAATGCTGAAAATGTAAATTTAGTCTAGAACACATAAGAGATAACATAATAAAATTACATTTATTTTACTATTGTTAGCACTAAAATATTATTTTGCCCTATAAAATAATCTAAGTGACTTAAAGGAGATTTGGAGAAGGTTATACTACCCAATTATCCTTGTTGCTAGATGATAATAATTCTTTTGGGACTTGGGTAAAACTTGCAAATTTTGACTGCAATTATAAGTGGTAAAGAGTAGCATGCAATATCTTTCAGTAAGAAAAAATAAAAAATGTAAGTTGTATTTTAGCTCTGTAGTTAAAAAAAAATGGTTTAATCTTTATCATCTTCTATTTGTTCAACTTTAGTTTTTAATAGTTTGCTAGGCTTATTAGTTTTTGTAATTGTTATAATTTCGTTTTAGTTTTTAAAATTTTGCTAGTTTTATTAGATTTTGTAATTGTTATAGCTTTAGTTTTTGAAATTCTGCAAACTTGTTTTTTTAATTTTAAAATTTTTGCGAGATGGCTAAAGTGGAAGCAGTAGTAAATTTATAAAACTAAAATGCGTCTTTTTAAAATTTAAGGATTAAAGTAGAACAATTTGCAAATTATAAGAGCGTAGTTAGAACTTATAAATCTTTAGGGACTAAAGTGGAACAATACTTGTTCAATAGATTGCCTGTCAATAAAGCTCAATATCCACAAACGATATGTGTTTGACTTGTTAAGAAGCTTAAGTTTAGCTCAAATGATAATGAGATAAGTTAAATTTGAACAGGTTCAATATCTTGGCGAGTCAAACACAACATGATGCTGTTCGTTTGAGTTCGGCTCGATAATGGCTTGATTTGTTATTGTGAAGCAAGTAATAACAATACTGATCTATATTTTGAATAATTGTATATATGTATATTTAAGGTGAATAATGTATAAGGAATTTTACAAGGTATTAGCTAACAAATTTTTTTCTTCTGCGCTGAGACTTTAGTCCGACATTGTTACAGCAACAACAACGATCATATAGAAGCGAGATGCACGATCGCTAAAGCCAGAAATAATATATGGGTTGGCTCTATATAAAGAATTGGAATCAACACACTTATGTTTAGTTGTGGAAAGCTCTAGCTGTGATTTTCTCAAGCCGAACTTGAGAACCGGTTTAAGAGAGCAGCTTGAGCCGAACTCGAGTTGGCTCATTTTGAGCTAAGGTTGAACTTACTTTGCTTATAATATGAGCTTGAGCTAAGTCGCATTTGCAATCGAGCTGCACTCGAGCTGATTGAGCCAGCCCAATTTCTGATAAACCTAGCTTGTATTAAGGCTTCTTGAGCTTAGTTCAAACTCGAGTGAAACTCAAGGCAGCTCAAAATCAAATGAGCTGAGTTCGAACGCAGCTTTGGTTTACTTAAGCTTGGCTTGCTTACTCCCCTAGATATAAAGTCTAAATTGTACAAAAAAAAGGAGTTACGAGCCACTATTAAATGAGAGGTGGATAAAAATTGAGATGGGTAATTGTAACTGTCTTTCTGTGAGATTTATTTCTTGGCCTTGTTGTGGAACAACAAAAAAGGTGAACAGAGTGGATGGCACTTTTGGTGACATCGCTTGAAATGAGACTTGAAGGGAGTTGTTGACTGTGTTTTTGCTGGACAACGCACACATAACAGGAGAAAGTGAGAGTGGTAATTTTAATTACTTGCTGTGAGTATGACCTTGTAGATATATTATTTGAGAATTACATGAATGTAAAGAAGAGGACACTCATGGCAGTTTCACTTGAAGTGGATGTGAAGGAAGGTGTTAACTGTATTTTAGCTGACAACTCACTTGTAAGAGGAGTGGAGGCAAGTTGAGAGGACAGAGGAAGAGGGTGGCTTTGTGTAATAAGCATATGCTGAATGCACTCTCAACAAGAAGCAACTGGGGAGGGACCATTTGCATAGAACTTTAACTGAAATAATTTTTTACTTTCCCATTTGAAAAGAAAAAGGTGAGGCAAAGAAGGTTGTTTCTTGCTTATAAGAAGGATGACATCATGTGCAAGATTTGTGTCATTAGTAGTGAAAGATTGCGCAACTGAGCCCAGTTCGAAGAGTATGTGTCTCGAGAGTTTGTAGGTGCTGATCTAAGTTATCACGTTAAGCTCTAGTGCTAACTCATAAATACTTGACGTCACCTTTTTTTAATTAAAGTTTTAATACCAACTCAAGCATTCGTGGGTTTTTATCTTTCTATTTAAGTTTCAGCATCAATTGATGAACTTGTTTGTTGATTTCAAAATATTCAATAAAATAATGTTCTTTTGTATAACTTTAATGTTAGATATTGTCTCTTTTCTGTACATTTATTTTTGTATCTATGATCTCTACATGCTGAGGCATTCCATGTAAATCAAGATTAGTTGGGTTTACAAGCAGTATCTTCTCCAAACTAAGCACTGCATTTTGAAACATGTTTTCTGTATTAGTTATATATCTACATCTTTGGTAGTCAGCTTGTGATTCATGGACATTGTTTATGCATTATAGCAGCAATTTTTAAATCTTCAATATTTCTCATCTGTTGTAACAGGCATATGAAGTCATACTTATTTTAAGGGGTGGACTATACTGTTAATTTCTTTTGTGTAATGACGTTTTTCTTACCAGGAGCCTCGAAATTTTGTCATTACTTTTCCAAAGTCCTTCCATGGAGGTTTTAATTTTGGTATGTTCCCAAATACAATTTGTTAAATTTTACGTGACACCAAATTATTGGCCGCTTTCAAAGTTCGTAGAATGTTATCTTTTTTTGTAGGATTAAATTGCGCTGAGGCTGTCAATTTTGCTCCTGCTGACTGGCTGCCACATGGTAGATTTGGAGCTGAGTTGTACTGTATGTATCACAAGGCTGCTGTTTTGTCTCATGAAGAGCTTCTTTGTGTCGTTGCAAAGGCATTTCCTTTACATATTTTCTTCTTCAATTTTATTTTATTAATGAAATTGTTAATTCAGGAGCAATTTTGATGATCCTGCACGCTGTTTACCTTTTTGTTTGAAACTTTATTGCTTCTGTTTATTATTTACATTCAAGAAATATTCTTACGGAACCATACCAAGCACATTATCTTTTTGGTAACCAGGATAGTTGCTACCGATAATGTCTAATTGTGGATTAGAACTTTTCCCATTTATTCCTGTTGTTTTGCTGGTAGAACTTTTTATCATCTAGTCTTTGTAAGATAACAACTAAATTTGATGCCAAATTTTGGATTGTTTATATGGTGGAATATCTGCCATTTTATGGCATGTTTGATAACAATAAGTAAATGAGAAAATCATCAAAATGGTCTCTTGACTCTTGTAAAATGTTCGAAATACTTCTTGACTCTTATAAATGTTTTTTGGTCCACTCCATGCAATTATTTACCAGTAACGTGCAGTTCAATCCATTTGTAAATTAAGGGTAGATGTGTAATTTTAGAGGGTATATTCGAAGTAGGTTGCGACTACCATTGCATAGATTTTGGCTTCTTTTGTTTTTTCTCCTATTGGTTGTGATTTATTCTCAAGCTGGAAATTCTTCGTCGATTAGCTTGCGATTTCTCTACGTTGATGTGTTTCTCATTGACGCTCAGAGGGTGTCGATGTCGACAATGAAAATTGCATTTCTCATCGACAAAGAAATCGATGTCGACGAAAGAGCATCAATGTTGACAAAGAAACATGCGTCTTTCTTCATCGAAGAAATCAATGTCGATGAATAATCATCGATGTCGACGAAGAAACTTGCTTCTCTTATTGATGAAGAAATCAACGTTGATGAAGGATAGTCCGAGCGCGGGTGAGGGACATAGAGACAAAGAGACATTGAGGAAGAATTGCAATTCAGTCTAGCGTCGATAAGAGACGCATACAGACGAGAAGAGACATTGACTAAGAAATCACAAGCTCGTCGACGAAGAATTTCCGGCTTGAGATGAAATCGCAACCTGTACAATAATGGAAGTCACCACCTGTTTCGGATATACCTAATATAATTACATCTTTATCTTTAATTTGCGAATGGATTGGATGGGATGTTACATACAAATAATGGCAAGAACTAATAAAATCACTTAGTGGCTATTTGGCATGAAATAAAATGGGTGTAAAGTAATTTGATTACAATGTAATCTAATTACTTCACTTTGTTTGAAGGGTTTTGTTTGGAATGAAGTAATTTGTTGAATATGGTATTTCGAGTATTTTGTGGGGTAAGATTACCCTCCTAATTTTGTTTATTTTTTTCAAAAATTTGCTTCATGCATTTACGGATCTTCTTTGTGCATTTTAAAAACTATCAAATAAAAATTTGAAACCTACGAACGAGCGATTTGTCTTCGAACTAGTCAAAACGAATCTTTGTGCGATCGATTCGTTCTTCATGCGATTTATCTTGAAGTCAACAGTCAGCGACCTTCGTTCGCACAAGTTCTTCCATCGTTCGTCTTTGTGCGATCATCTAGAAGGCTGCGAAGTGTTCGAATGTTGTATGCCACATTTAAACGAATCACGTGCAATTTGAAACCATAAACAAAGCTTCTGCATGCAATTCGAATGAGGACAATGTCGCTTCGTAAGCGAGAACCTTCGGCTTTGAACGATTTTTGTTATCTTCATTGGATTGTCTTCAAATGAGGGCGAGGACCTTCGGCTTCACAGACGAAGCGAGATGTTGCATACGTTCGCCACTTTCCTCGTCAGATTTGGGCAAGAAGTCGCACAAGTTCACCCGTTCACTACGAGAGAATGCTCTGCACAAAACTGAATTTCGACCGATTTGGTCGAAATGCTTTTATGCGGAGCCTTAAATTTTACCCCTCTTTTTCTATATGCCAAATGCCTATAATTTTAAATTCTTTGTAAAGTATTAATTTATACCTGCTTTTAGCATGTCAAACAACCCCTTAAATAAAAGTCGTGGGATCAAAAAATATTTATCAGAGTTAAGGATTATTTTGAATATTTTAGAAGAATCAATAGACCTTTTTGATAATTTTCTCATAAGAAACTGTAAATATCTGAAAATGTTTTGTTTTTGCACAATTTTTTGTCATTTTGCATATTGCTAAATTTATATATGAATCTTTATATATTCAAATGTTCATTATTGATTAGTGAACGAGTAAATGAATTATTTTCTTGTGATATAAAGCATTTCCCTTCCACTGAAGTTTCTTAAAATATAGATGTGATACCCTTTTTTATTTGAATTATTATCTGTTGATGTTTTTTATGGAAACATAAACATTAGCGTTCTCAATTATCTTTTTATATGCCATGCCAGCATTATCTTGTAATTCAAATAGCCTATGGGAAGTTTGAATTTTTAGTTATGGAAGATGATGAATTAGCATGCTAAATAAAAGTATGGGTAAATGAGTGATTAATTATTTAGAAGTGAATATAATAAATTTTTAAATTAAAAAATAGAAAAGAGAGAATGTGATTAATTGATGTGACATGATTCTGCTGTTGTTCTTCTAGCTTTATTTTTTGTTTCAAATAATTTAAAATACACAGTTTTTTCATTCGATAATTATATTTTATCAATACTTCTATATGTATAGTAGGATCCTCAATAAATAAGAATCAAATTCAATTGAAGTTTTTTGAAATACTCATGACAATAATAAATTTTTTTATGAAGCTCAAATGTTAAAATCTAAATCACGTTATAGTATCATTGACCTGAGATGTATTAAACACATCATTATATGACTAAATGATGTGGCACTAGTGGTGATGGCTCTTTGCAGAGTTATTGATGTGGAATTCGGAAACTGTCCTGCTATTGTTTGACACAGAAGGCCAAAGGTTCTCTTGAGACTTCGTTTAAGAGCTGAAGTAGGATGAATGCTTTTTTTGTTATCAGGTTTAAATATCTCAATGTAATATGAATGCTGTTTGCTTTTACTTTGATCAAGTACTTGAGAGTGACTGTGGGAGATGTTAAGGCAATTAGGTGGGAGGGAGTACATGGGAAGGAAGATGAGGGAAGGGAAGAGAGAGAGAGGACAGACACAAATATTATGGTATTTTCACCATATTAGGTTTTTCCTAACCATCATCCAAAACCTTTTGAGTTAAAAAACAAACACCAAATTGCATTCAATGAGTTGTAGGTGATCAAGTCTCTGCAAACTATTATATCTATAACCAGGCTTTGAAATCAAATTCCAAAGCAGTGTTTTTTATATGACTACAACATTCAAGGAAGGTAACTATGTTGCAAGATTTTGCATAATCCCGTATATAGTGCTGCTTTGTCAATAAAATATGTAGGAACTATGCATTCTGTTGCAATATTCCTAATCAGAATTTTTTTATCTTTGGTTTATGGCATTCTTTACCTTGGAAAGATGAGCATAATTAGAATATTCATTCACATCACCAATCAAACTTTTGCATATTTATCTTTTCAAGCATTAAATACTTTAATTATAATTAGGCGTGTTACCTACTTGTTAACTTCTAGGAGCGTTACCTAATTATTAACTTTTTTCTCATCAAACACTTTATTGAATTATTTCCTAGACTATGCATGTTGTAAACTCTCCTAGATTGTTTCCCACACTGACGTGTCATATGAATTCTTTAATTACTCCTATGTAAATCGCAACATGTTTTGTAAATTGAATAAGATCAACAAGGTGAGGATTATAGTGCTTGGCTTTGTAGATCTTTGGATTGAATACTTCCTGGCCCAAAGTCTGCAGCACATGAAATATAAGTGATGGAAACAGAGCACACGTATAGTTGAGAAATGAGGAAAGATGCTATTAAAGCTTTCTAAGTGATTACTGGCATAATGCAGAAAAAGAGAAATGTAAAAATAATAGCCCCCCATGCTTTAACTACAACAAGTGTAAACATGCATACAAAAAGAAGATCCTAGCTAATTGGGAGACAGTTATGCCAGAAGATTATTTTTAGTTGTTCACATTAGCCACGATCTTTAACATATAACAAACCAGTGTATAACAAACCAGTGCACGCCTCTTCGATCAAGATGACTTGTAACATTTTTATAGGACTTTTAATTTTCATGTGGAAATATCTCTTGGGTTAGACCTAAGCACGATCCAAGTAATTATATTTTATTTGTTTTGGATTAATATAATTCTTGGTCGGAAAATGAGACTTTCTATAAAGGAAAGATCCTTTTGATTTGTCGGTGAATTTGCCGATCGAGATCGAACTTTGTAGCATAGCTCGGCAGGATAATTTGGCTGTCTAGGCTGCATGGGGTCTCATCTTTGTCTAGGCAATGGCTTCAGATCACCAGCAACATCTCGGAGAATCTTCCTGACTAAATTCCGCTGAGTTTGCTGGGTTTAAGTACTTGGCCAAAAGCTGAAGTCAGTCGGGAACATAGCGCATCAGTCCGGCAGGTAGTTATATGTACTCATCAATATTTTCAATTTAGTCAGCTGCAATTGAGCAGATCTCTTGATAATTATAACTGCAGATCTGCTCTAACGATGTGAAAACATCCTCTTGTGCTTTTTTCTCTGAAAACCTGCACTTCTCTATTCTAAAAGGAAGTCATGGGTTTTCAGAACAGGGCTTTTTTCCCATATAACTTTCATGTTGCTGCTGCAACTGTTCAACTCTTCTTAATCATTTTATAGAGGTTTAGGTGTTTTAACTTGCCGATATATTTTTTTTGGAAAAACACACCTTTTTGCAGCATATCTCTGCACACAGCGAGCAAATTCAATGAATAATTTTTCTTAATTTGCCTTGTTTTGAAGATAATTTTCAGCATGCGACATCCATAAAACTCAATTCACATAATGTTGACCCTAAAGTGATTGAATTTAGCAATAAATACTGTTTTGCATCTGCTTTGCTTCTTAAAATCAGATGTCTTGAATTGCTTGTGATGTTGGAGCTGCATAATTTATTATATATGTGAAATTGTTTTGACCTTCATTCTTGTTTATGTGAGCATTTGGATTGTGAGCTTTGGTTCTTGTTAATATGGGCCTAGGGGCAAACAAAAAAATTGTCGACAAGCATTTTCTTTATTTTACTATGGGCAATAATATGACTGAAAAGCAAAGTTCAATCTCATTGGTAACTCTGCTTTATTGGCTCTCATTTCTTCACTTAATATATGTTTTGTCTTGATCGTTAATTGATTCATGGCATTAGTTTGTACTTTCATTAAAATTTATTCCGTCTTTTTTACTTCAGCCAATTTATTGATCTATTGCTGGTTTAATTTTTCTAATCAATACAAAAACATTTCAACATCTTCCATCCATTTATTTATTTTCTATTTTTTTCTTGTTGTATTTTTCAGAATGAATGTGATAACAAGACCTTACCATATCTCAAGGAAGAATTATGCAAGATATTTAACAGCGAGAAGAGTGATAGAGAAGAGCTTTGGAAAAATGGCATTGTAAGGTCATCTTTGATGGCCCCAAAGAAGCATCCTTTGTATGTTGGTACTGAAGAGGTATTGCTCATCAAATTTAACTTTCATGAATTTTCATCTCTAAGATATTCAAATACCTTCTTCTGATACAAGTGATTTCTTTTAATATCTTGTAGGATCAGACATGCATTATATGCCAACAGTATTTGTATCTATCAGCCATTTCCTGCAGTTGTAGGGCTACTACTTTTGTTTGTCTTAAGGTAACATACATAAAAACACAACCAAAAACTGTCTACAGATTCAATTCGTATATTTTATTAAGATATTTTCGACTAATTATCAACCTTTAAAATCTATGTTGTAGTCAATAACATTAATACCAACAACAACAACACCATGTGTTAATGCCACTAGGTGGGGTCAGCTACATGAATCATTTATTTCAATTGTGCACAATCAAATATAATCCCTTCCCGTTATTGTAGTCAATACTGGCCATAATTTTACAAGGTGGCTTGTAACAGTGATTTTTCAGAAAATTCGCATCACTACTGGAACTCTTTTACTAAAACAAGCAATAAAGTGCATGATAGGTTAAGTAAAGAAGTTCTTTGTCTTTTAGTTATGTTTCTGTTTGTGATGCAGGTTGTGCTTTAATTTTTTTGCTGCAGTAAAGTGGTTTGAAAATAAATTAACTATTTGATAATCTTAAAACATCAATCTATTGATGCAATCCATGGGTTTTAAGTCAGACAATCACTGTACTTTGTTTGTATTTATTAAAAAAATATTTAAGTTACAAATATCTTAGTTATGATGATTTCTGTATCTATGTATCTTATGAATTCCCTAAAAAGTTGTTTATATTTGTACATGTTCTATTGAAGATGTGTTTTGTTAATTTAATACGTTATTCTGTATGTTATTTAGAACAAACTGGAAATGTGTTGACTTATTTTGTCTGTCTGCAGCATTGGAAGCATCTTTGTGAATGTGATTCAAGCCAACATCAGCTTCTTTATCGTTACTCTCTTGCAGAACTTGACGATATGTTATCTATGATCTCTTCAATGTCTCATGCAACATGTCTTGAAAATCCTAATTTTTTGAGTTCCAAGTCAATTGCATTGTCTCCCCAAGTTTCAAACACTATGATAAAGAAGGTTAATCCTGACCCATTTTAAAAAGTCTTGAAGAGGATTTACATTTAGTGTTAGTTATATTTGTTCATCCCATATGCTTTCAATTACTTTTTTTTTTCGTATTACTTTGTATTTTTTTTAAATCAAATTACTAATACAAGTTTGTAGTTCTCAATCTTTTTTTATTCTCCAATATATTTTTTAATTCGAAGAAAATTCTTAATTTTGATAAACATATCAACAGTTAGTTAATTATAAAGAGTGGTTGCCATGCTTCCATTTTTTCAGTTGCCTCTTGATTTATTAATTTTTATCTGGATGTTAGAAAGCATTGGCTTGTACTCTAGGCATGGGTTCTTTGTAAACCGGTGCATCAGTTGGTCTTCTTTTCAGTCGATTTATCTTGGAGTTCTACTTTTGCGTTAGTTCTTAAACTAAATACAAAATTAGAGGAAAAGAATTTATGCATTCCTTACAGAGGCTATTTTTGATATTTTTAACTGGCATACATATTTGTTACTTGTTGATATTATAATATTATTAATAAGACTTTATTTATTTGGGGATGCTTTGTTTGAGCTAAAAAGAATGTTGGAGTAAAATAAATCGTGTAAAATTTTTCCAGATTAAATAAATGCAATATCATTTCTTTTCTGGTGTTGGTTGTTTACAGGGCATTTGATTTTGGTATTTCTTGCGTGCAAAGTAAATAATATTCTAAATATTATCTACATTATACAAAATAGAAAAAGCAACTCCAGCAGGCCACGATTCTCATCACGAGCTCTAATCTAGGGTAGGCAAGGCTAGCGGAGATTGGTGAATACTGACAGAGGTCAGTAACGATTGGAAGCCACAATCCACTACCACAAGCCTTTTTTGGTGTAGGAAAGTTTGGCGATATCTGGTGCTAGTCATAGGTATTCGGTAGATGCTGGCAATGGATGGCAAAATAGGCAAATCCGGTTTTGGCGGGTGTATTAAGGAACATAACACATTTTTCATTTTATTATTTTCACTCTGTGGTAATCTTGAACTGCCTAATTTGAGTGTAAAATTTTTTTACCATAAATGAAGTAAAATCTTACCTCAAAATTTTACATTACATTACTTCAAACCAAACACAAATATTCATTTTACACAAAATTTTTATTTTTTACCCAAAATGCAGCTAACCAAACAGCTTTTTTTTAGAGTTTAATGTGGTTGCATTTATTTATTAAGTTTTTTGAGCTCTAAAATTCTTTTTAATGTAGTATTCCGTTATCTTTTTAATGTAGTTATTTATAATTTTTACCTGTGCTTGGGAGATTGCTTTGGAGTATTGTTTATGCCCTGCAACAAATTTCCCATGTATTCATTCGAATGTAAATTCAGATTGTGAATTTATGAGAATTAGAAGATTTCTTCTCCATTCTTGCCTCTTCCTATCTTTTTATCAAACATAACTCTGCAAGTGATGCTAGTTTCTAGCTTGTTTTCTTGAATGTACTCTAGCAGTTTTTCTCTAATTAAAATGTGAAATTATATTATGGGACTAAAAATGCGGCCTAAGCTATGGTACCAGATTATCATTGGACCACATGACATTGCTAACTTGGCAAAAGCCTAGGTTAACGATGTTAGTTTCTATCTTGTTTTCTTGAATGTCCTCTAGGCAGTTTTTCTCAAATTAAATGAGAAATTATATTATGGGACCAAAATATGCTCTAAGCTATGGTACCAGATTGTCATTGGATCACATGGCATTACTAATTTTGGCAAAAGCCTAGGTTAACAAAGAAAGCGTAATTAAGGTTTTATATTCAAATGTTTACCCATCTTGGATTTACATGTTCTTGACACGACCCATGACTATACTAAACTCTATAATCAAATACAAGTTTCATAACTTAGTTAACAATTGTGCTTTGCCGAGAGCACATTAGTTTGTTGTGCGGATTTAGTTATGTTGTATCTCTAAATGTTCTTTTATGTGATCTTTTTTTGAGAAGGTGTTTTGTGAGGATTGTCTTGGGATGAACTTATAATTATATAATAGAAAATTTGGGGGAGTGCTTACCATTATATAGTATTGCCTTTGAATGGACGAATAATATTGAATTGCTTGGGTTTGCATTTTACATCCCATTGTTGAACCTTGTCCCTCAATACAAAATTTTATAAATTAAATTAGTTTTAATAAACCTCACTTGTACTTGCCCGAGTATTTATCTAATTTTAATATTTAATTTGTATATCTATCTAATATGTGCTTATATATGTATATATTAATTCTGGGAGAAAATTTTTGAATTAAAATTGAGGCATGAGAGGCCTACAATTTGAAATTTTATTTTTTCCCAATATTTTATATTACTACTATTAAAAAGCTTTATCTTAGTTCCTACCTAGCCCACTAGAATGTAACTTTAAATTGTCGACCTCACCCTATCTCACACATAATTATCTTTGCAACTATGCAAACCCTTTTTTTGGAGAAACCTACAATCTTCTTTGGTAACACATCTTCCTCTCCTTTGTAGGCTTAGCCTTTTAATTTGTATGTTTTTTATCCATGGAAATCTTTGTGATTCTCATCTCCCAATTCTCACTTTATCATGCACACTTTAATGCTCGAGAGAATGGGTTAAATGGTAAGAAAAATGTTAAATTATTTAGTAAACCTTATTGAAGAAACAATAGTGTTATGCCAATCTTTGAGCTGTTTTTGCTCTTTCGCTTGCTATTAAACTTTTAGGAGAAGAGATTGATAAACAACTTCAATTCTCCTTTTCTTATAAAGAAAATGGCTATGTTGTAGAAGCCGGTTGAAGGATCAAAACCATATCAATGGATCGCTCTCACTCTTTAGTTAGAGGGGAGTCTTTTCTTATGAGCAGTATTTATTCTCCTACTAGCAAAAAGACAGTCTTTATTTTTTCATTTGAACTTCTCTTTGTTTTTCTTGAGGTTTCATATGTTTGAGTGTGTTTTTAAAAAGAATAATACTGATGAACCAATGTACCTAAAATGAATATGTTCAATTCAATATTTTCTGTTTGCCTTAGTTTATTATTTCTCTAGCGCTTTTTTGTTGATAATGAAGATTGTTTTTTATTGACAAAGTTGAATCTGTGAATTAGTTCCCCTCAAATTTAAAGCCTTCCATGTAAAATAGAGAAATTATATTGGTACTTTATAATAATTTTATTGTATCGAAAAATTTAAGTGTTCATACGAATGCAATTCTAGGTTTTCATGATTTGTGGTCTTGTTGTTGAATAAAATACGATGTTCTTTTGGGAGTTTCTTAAAAACCATGAAAACATTTTTATTTGCTCGTGAAAGTGTATTTTTTGTTAAGATTAGTCTTGAATGAGATGAAAATAATAATATTATGTTTTTTGGTTTTTGCAACCTTCATACTGGGTTTGTTGGTGACCTATTCTTCATATTATGTTAAAATATTGAGTTTCCGAATTTGAAGGATGTTGGCTACCAAAATCTTTTGAGCATAACTAGATGACTTAATTTATATGATTGCGGCCTCTAGAGCTATCCCTATCTTTTAAACATTTAATCTTATTAGAATTTTATATTAACGATCATTTGTGGTTCATTATACCAATTTTTATGCAGTATCTATTGTTACTCTATTGATTCCCATGCCTTTAGCTTAGGTTAAGGTTTTAAAATTACATTATATATATGTATATATATATGTATGTATGTATGTATGTATATATGTATATATTATTTTTTCATCTACCATGTGGAGGCTCTATTGACCGACAAAAAATGTAGTTGGCTGCATATTTGTCTTTGGTATGCTTGCATCATCGTTCCATTTGATTATATCATTATTTTGATGAAATACCAAATTACTGTGGCATGAAGATTTAGGGAAAAACTTTTACTGTAAAAACGGGGTATGCGGCGTGCTAAGTAGTGGGTGCACAGTGCTCAAAATTTTTTTGCAGAAAATTTAGGCAGGGTTCCATCTTGCATATAATGTAAACATGCCTTTTCTATTAATAGTAGAATATACCATAGAACATGCTCACGTAAGGAGAGGGCTTTAATTTATAATAATTTTCTTCATTTTTCTTTCTGTTTCAAGTTTTATCCATTTTCTTCGTGTTCTCCTTTGTGTTTTGGGAGGCGGTCGACTTAGCCTTAAATCTGCTTTAACCCTTTTAATGTGGCATCACATTTATGTTTTTCTTTGATTGGACTTCTGGTTGTTTGCATTGATAGTTGGGATGCATAAAAAATTGGTGCTGCAATGCTTAGCTTCTTGTTCTGTTCTTTTTAGAAAATCCAGTCGTAACAATGTTTTTATTATTTGAAAATTGCTATTACCTATTGTGCGCACTGAAACTGCATCTCATATATAGGTTAAAAATGAACAAATAACTTTTGCCAAACTTCTAGAAAATTGGCTCACCAAGGTTGGCGATCTTTTTGAAATCCCATTCTCAAATGAAGCTTATGTTGCCATTCTGAAGGATGCTGAACAATTTCTTTGGGCTGGGCATGACATGGATCCCGTATGGTTTTATAGCATTCATTTTTTTAATTTTTTTGAACTGTTATTAAATTTTTGTTATGTCTATTGGTTTTGGAATGTATTGCAGGTACGCAATTTTGTTAGCAAATTGATTGATGCTCAAAAGTGGGCTTTAAGTGTAAAAGATTGTTTATTTCGTGTGGAGACTTACTCATTTTCTAGCAGCAGTGATGCTGATAAAATATCATTAGCCCAGATTGAGGAGGTGCTTTGTGTTGATCCCATTCCCTGTAATGAGCCTGGGCTTCTCAAGTTAAAGGTTTATATTTCTGTTTCATACCCATTGATCTTCTATCAAACATCTTTAAAAGAAAAACTAAAACAGCTGCCGTTTACATAATCAGGGATATGCAGATATTGCAAAGAAACTGGTTGCTGAAATAAATAAAGCTTTTACTTCTCGCTTACATGTATGGGAGGTTGATGCCACTTTATTTTCTTACTTCGTATACAATCTATTTTCTAACCATATTTGTAGAGATATTATTTCTTAAACTGCCTTCAAGTCTTTGTTTTGTAAGGATTAAAAGGTTTTCTTACATTTTTTTTCTTTTTCCAAAAATAAGTTTGAACATTAGCACTTTGAAAGAAACTTTAATGTCAAGCTGATCTCATATTTAAGTGTTTCTAACAAATAGTCCTTTGTGTGCTCATGATTTTGGCTGCAGCTTTTCTTAGATCTGTTAACTTATTGCTAATGTGTAAAATTTGTGTATCTTTGCCAAAATAGTTTTATGATGTTTTGTTGTTTAATTTAGTCTCATACAGTTTAATGTGATCAAAACATTTTAAACTTTTTTTTTGTTAGTTATGTTATTTTTTAGGTAATAATTATGAAAATTCTATCAGTTTCCTAATAATTTTGCATACGAAATATAATGGAGGTGTATGAGTATTTTTTAGCAAAAAATAAAGCTATTTTAGGGATTTATTTGGGAAATTTGATTTATTTGGGGTTTTTTTTAGATGACTTAAATATCTTGGGACTAAATTGGACAATTCCAAAAAATCCAAAAAATCCAAAAAATGCTTTATTGTTGGGACATAATAAAGATTAAACTTTGCTTACTTTATCTATGATAGCTCGGAAAAATGGAAGTTATACTATCAAAAGCTATGGAATTTCCGATTGACGTAGAAGAAACTAAAATATTAGCAACGGAAATCTCTTCAGCTAAGGTACTCATTACTTTTTCTTTATCTTTTAGTCGTTTTTATTTCTTGCATTTTCTGCATAATTACTTTGGTTTTTCATTGATATTCAAATCTGATAACTTTTCTTACTGCTAAGTACACTTTTATGTTCTGATGGGGCTTGGCGAGTATACTTGCATTTTATAAGCATTTATGAATTTTAGCTTCTTGTTTGATGCATTATGCGGACACATTTATTTGCTCTCGATATTCTGTTCACCTTTTATTAGTGTTTGATGATTATACTACCTTTTATCATGCCCTTCTCACTGTCTTGAGCAAACTGTGCACCTTAGTAAGCGGCGATTACTTTTTCAATTCTGCAAACAAATTATCTGTGCAAGAAAATGTTAAAGATGTCATAGGATTCATCTTGGCTGTTTTTAATGCACAAGAATTTCAAATATATTAATCAGATAATATGATTATTATTTACTTTATAGGGTAGGGATAGTTAATTGATAATTAAATATTAATAGAAATAGAGAATTTTACTGTTTTAAGCATTTTGTGTTTTAATTTGCTCTACGAAATTCTGTTAACACTCCATAATAAGATATTCCAAAAGTTGGAATACCTTGATATATATTTTACTTCGTCATGTTTCTCTTAATAGATGTGTTCTTGACTAATGTTTGCTCAAATACTTGTGTGGTGCAGATATGGATGAAAACTGTACAAGCATACTTTTTGGAAGAAAGATCTAGTGCCATTGACATTGATTTCTTTAGTAGGTTAAAGCTAGAGGTATGTTAGTTTTCTCCTGATGATGATGAACAAAAATAGTTTTATCAGCCGCCCAAGTTCTTTCCAAGTGCTAGTGGAATTATATGTTTTAAATTTGCATGTGCACATTGCCAATATAAGATCAATGTGTTATTGACTTTTAATTATATATACTCTATGTTTATAACGCCATTTTATAGTGACAATTTACTATGAATCAAAAGTCACTCCATTCAAATAATGGAACTTACATAAATAATGCATTAAAATATTTATGTTTGGCTTTTAATCTTAATTCCAATTAGAAAGATGAATGTCATAGTTGTCGTTTAAATTTTCCATGTACAAACTGTTAAAATTTAGATTTGTTTGGTTCAGAATTATCTTGACTTAAGTCTGATAAGCTAAGATAAGCAAAAGGCAGGTGCACGTGCAAAATTGTGCAAAATTGTCTAGTTACTTATAAAGATAAGTGGGGCTTCAACTTGAAGATTGTCTTACATACTTAAACTTGATGTGATAAAAAGGTGATATTGCTAGTCACTAAGTAAAGTTTAGTAATTAATACTATAATTAATTAATTAATTATTTTAGTACTTCTTAGTAAGCAATGTTTATTTATTAATTATTAAATTTTTTGTATATATTAATATTTAATTACGAAAATTTTATTTTACTTGTTATAATTATTTATTATTTACAATTTGGGATAATTACATAGTAAGCACCCAAACAAGGTGTTTTCAAAACAATTACTTATCTGAAAAAATTAAATTACAACTTAATATATTCACATACTCCACGAATAAATTATAATTAGATTATTAGTTTTCTATTAATGTTTATAATTATATATATATATATATATTTATAAATATAAAAATTTATTTATACTTGTATACTGCTCTCACTGTCATATAGTTTGGTCATGCTATAGAGTATAAATACTTCTTCAAGTTATATCCAGAGTTTAAGCCTTCTCGCCTGACAGATGGAGCTATCCCACACTTGGGATATTTTGACTAGGTCATATCAAATCTCTTTTATTAAAACTCATGCAAAGTTTGTTTGACTTGGACAAAGTAGATTATTGAACCTAGGGGCTGTTTGAATTGCATAAAAGTGAGGATAAAATAATTTGATTATAATGTAATATGATTACATGATAATTTGATTGTATTACTTTGTTTGGATTATTCTATTTTGAATGAATTAATCTGCTGAGTATAGTATTTCTAGTAATCTGTAGAGGTAATATTACCTCTTATAATTTTCTTAAGGTATGTAAAACAACATTACCAGTTCTCTCACAAAAATTCCTCCATGTGTTCTCAGAAGCAAATTCAGATCTACTATGTAATCATAGTACACAGAATTTTTCCATGAATATGAACACATAAAAGTCTTTTGATTTTCAAAATACTTACGATCAATTATTTATTCTCCCCTTATTTGATGTAATGGCATGATATCGAGGATATTTTCTCTTTGTTCTATTACTATATTGTTGATCATTCTCATTAATTTTTTTTGAACGAATAGTTTTCCTATTTGTGCTTTTTGCGAATAAATGTTCGTTGCCAATCGAAGGCGACAGTGAAACAATCCAAGCTTCGTCTTCGACTCGAAGCTTAGCGAATCGTTGCGTATCGATCTGAGCTTCCTTCAACTTGAAGCTTGATGAATCGCTGCAATCGATCTGAGCTTTGTCTTTGTTCGAACTAAGGCGTCTCTCGAGCTTGTCGAATCACTCCCAATGAAGGCATCTCTTGACAAAGGCAATTCAAAGGCATCTTCTGAGCTTTGAACAATCCGTTCCTTCGTTCCCCAGTTCGATATCGAGAAGAAGGCATCTTCTGAGCTCCATTACTCCGTGTTATCCCAAATATCACCACAATTGGGTGTAAAATTTTGACTGTGCCCTATTTATTGCTGAGTAAAAATTTTACCATGCTTTTTTACTTTTACCCACAATTTCAGCATGTCAAACGCTTGTAATTTAGAATTCAAGATAACAATTTTACTTTACTCACTTTTAATCATGGTAAACAACCTTAAGTACAAATCAAATTTTGGACATCAGCTACTGCTCTTAAAAATTCAACAAATTTTTTCTTTTTTAAGGCAATCAGGATCAGTTATAAAACTTTTTTTGATTTGGAGCATGCTATGCCAAGAATGGCTTGTATACTATTAGACATTTCCTCTGTTCTATTATTTCATTTCAACCATATCTCATGTATCATTTTGTTATTTATCATCTATAATAAATTTTGTTTTTGCAAATTTACAACATTAATCATTGTGCACAATATGTTTTTATTTATTATCGCTTGCTATCAAAATTATTATTTTATTGGAAATTGGGCACAAGAGCTTAAAATCTAGCATTTAAGTGGCCAATTATAAGCTTATTTCTAATTGAGTATTAGTTAATTCTTTTAGGTGGCTACAAATATTAAATTGTTTGGCATTTAGCTTCAGCTAACCTAAGCGACCCGAATATGCCCTAGTTTAGCTGTTAGTCTGATTTAAGTTTAGTAAACTTAGCAAGTTGTTTGGCTAAAATAATTTGGCTGCTTGGTTGACTAAAGTTTGATTTTTTAATATGTATATCTTAATTGATATAATAATTCATACTTATTCACTAGCTGATATAATAAATTAAGAAGCTAATTAATTATGCTTAAATTTTGATAATTTAATTAACAAAAACAATTAATTTGTTTAATTTTATTTAATTGTACTTACAGTAGATATAAATAATAAATGTTTAGTTAAAATAAATAGTCTTATAAATAATGTAATTAATTACTTAATTATAATTAGATATAAATATTATGAGTTCAAATAATAAGATTTTATAATGTCATGATTAATTATTAATGAAATTAATATCTAATAAAAACTTAATTTTCACTCATAAGTAGCATTAGTTAAAATATTTATGAATTATACTTAGTTTTATTAGTTAGTAGTAATAATGTACGTGTAATTAGTCATTCTAATTATCGTTAGTGCAAGATTTAATTAACGTTTTTATTTTTAATTATTTTCATATTAATTTTTATTAATGTAATTATAATAAATAAGTAATGAACTGGTTTAATAATAATTATTTCAATTGATTAATAAACTTGAATTAATTATCTATTTTTTAAGTCAATTTTTATGTTTAATAAAGTATTGTATTTTCTTACATATTATATAATCAATTAGTTCTCATTTGCAAAAAAATTATCACCTATTACATTTAATTTAGCTACTAATTCTTTAATTGTATGCATCATTAAATAATTTGTTAATTATTAATTTTTTATAACAATCTAATTTTATTCCATATAGAATGATAATTTGTTAATTTTTTTAATTTAATTAACTGATTATTTTTTAAGGTGCTTATTGAATAAATTTAATTTATTATTAAATTTATGGTATATATTACAGAACATAATAAACAAAGTTTTAGGTTTTTGCTAATTAATTATGACATTTTAAAAACTAATATGTATATTCAAAATATTTATTAATTAATGATATTTTCTTAATTAAAAGAACTTAATAATCATGTTATGAATAAATTTCGTAAGCATTTAATTTATAAGTGGCAAAACTATATGCCAATTTTTTTAATTATTAAATTAGTTAAATGTTAAAATTAATAAATCATCGAATGCAACAATCTTAGCATTTGGAACTGTTATTTTGGTTTCACAATAAGCAACTTTAGATTTCTTTTACTTCTTATTTTATGTTTAAATCATTTATGTAGCTTATTTTTATAGTTCTTTCTTAAACATTTTATTGTCACCACTGCATTTTTTATTATTACTTGATCTTTTTAATTATTTATTTAATATACTATTAGCTACATTATGAATACAATTAATCACCAAATTTCACATAAGATAGCCTTAACCATTTAAATTTTGTTGTTCTAGTTTTAAACTTTCACTCCTGAAATATCTATATTATTCTTATTAAGATTCATTATCTAGTTTTAGAATACATTTTAGATGTAATATTGTTTTGCTTACATGTTTTTTTCTATAATAAAACCAACAGTTGATGCTAGGTCATTAAATAATAGCCTTGAATAGTGTTCCAATCCTTGCAATTTAGATGATCTCTTTTTTAAAAGTAAATTTAGTCAAGAGTTTTTAAAATTCTATTTTTGTAAGTGATAATATGTTCCTCTTTTTTCATAAAATAAGTGTTAGTAATCATACGATTATTAGCCTAAACAAACTCCAAAAGTATTCTTTCTTCTTTGTTAATTTCTTAAAAACTAAAATTATCATGAATATTCTTAAGTTCTTATGTCCTTTTAATATATCCATTTAAATATCTTCTTGTAAATAATGTCTCTTCTTGTGATATTATTTTAGACAACTACTCCAAATATCATTGAATTATTTTGTTTATATCTAATTCTATTTTAGGGGCATAAACATTGGCAATTAAATGTTATTTCTTCAATTAAGATTAATACTATTTCTAAACTTTTTAACTTATACTATGTTTTTCTTTAAATTCTTATCTAAGATGGTGCCCATGCTATTCCTATGTCAATTTGTACTTAAGTACCAGAAATTAAAGCTTGCATTATCGATTTTTTATGCTTTATATACCACTCGCTTGGTTTCAAGGCAAAATGTTTGTTCTCTTTTAATCATAATATTAACCAACTCAGCTTGCCAGAGAGTATGAATATTCCAACTACCTAATTTTAAATCAGTACCATAGACTAGCTTTTTTGCATGCACTCGTCCATAATACGGGAAACCTTGCATTTTAGACTCTATACACGGGCTGCAATGTAGCGGCCTTGCATACTTTTCATTGTATGCAAGCAATGCATTGCATTGCTTCTTGAGAATGCCCTTCAAAGATTCATGGCATAAGAAGATTTGACAACGTCGTACGTTGGATGTCGACTATCTAATGTAGCCCACCTCCTATTTTCATTGGAACTTAGGACCCGACAATGATGGAGTTAAATTACATATTAACGAAAACTTGAAAATTAGTTATTATTTAATTCATTAATTTTTATTTTTGTTTTATTTAATTAAGAAATTATTAATTGTTATCATTGTTAATATTTTCATATAATGAAGATAAATAACTGAACATAACATGATTTACGTTCTGCTAACTTAAGTTAGAGTATAGTTAAGTTTGTTTAGAATTAAGTTGAGCTAAGTTTAACTTCAAGGCTAAAATATTTAAAAGCGTAAGCTTAGTTTTGCTCAATTGTGTTGGAAACAAATATGGCCTTAGGTATTTTTTAATTATTGAAAGGTGATATATTTTGCATTGGGTACATATACTAAAACAAATTATCACTAATTTGAACTCTACTTATATTGTTTGGAGTTGTGTTGATATTGTGTTTTGTGTTGCTGTAATAAATCAAATTATCACCCTAACATATATTATATGATATTGCTTTTTATGTGTGGGCAATATGCTCATTTGATGGTGCGGAGGCTACATCATTATTTTAAAGCAATTTTATTGTGAGATTAAATTGCATTTTTGAGAAGCTATATTTAAAAAAGCATAATCAAATGAAGTTTATATGCAAAAATCATCTATTATTGGCGAGGTTTAGATTGAATCAAGCAATTTTACTTCAATATGTTTAAATGTAATACTGGATGTACCATGGTAGGAATCATTTGCTTTCAATAACAAGTAATTTTACAATTAAGAGTTAACATTCTAGATTGTTCAAGAATATTTGTAGTTTTTTTATTGATATAAACAACAACAATTTACTGTATAAGATTAATTTTCTCTTAATAAATCATTGATGAAGTTTTAAAACTCTATTCTTGTGTGTATATATATATTATCATCTTGTTTTTGGCATAACTACGTTTAATATTCTTTTCAACTTCTTAGCTTCAATTACAAAACCAATAAACTAATGTTTAGTTGCCAAAATTTTCTTACATTAACATAATCTTTACAATATATTTGATCCATTCTCTTTTAAATAAAAAATCAATATAGGTTCTAGAAGAATTATTTTTATTAGTGATGGCATTTTCTCTTTTTTTTTTTAAAATATGTTGACAATCATAAAATTATAAGTAGCTATAAATTTCGAGAATTTCTTAATTTATTTTGCCAAAATTGAAAACATTTTACGTACCATTAAATTTATAGTTATTCTTCTAACCAAAGTTCTTGAATTAACTCTTTCAGCTATATTTAAGGGGTATAAAATTCAGAATATTATGTCATTTTGCTGATTACATTTCTTAACACTATAAGGTATCTTTCATTCTCTTAATTTTCTCTGTTATTGTTTATTCTTCTAAAATAACACCTTTGATATTAAAATTTAGCAACAAAATGAAAATAGAGAAATAAGAAAGTTGGACTGTTCTATAATTTTTCATGCAATCTAAACATACTCAAATATATTTTCAACTTATGACATTTAGTAACATTGTCTAAATTTCAAGCTAAAGGCCGCAACAGATAAAAGGAAGAAAATTTGTAAAAGGGAGAGTTCTATTGAAATTACAAAATATGGGCTTCATGCAAGAACAATAAAATTTTGAAGGCTTTGGGAGTCTTGGTTTGAACTTAAGAATCCGTATTCAGAGTTCTATGAACAACTGAGGAAAATAAATATTTTTGTTAAGGAAATTGTAACTGAATAGTAACTAAAACCACAATTTATTGATTTTAAGACTAATACATGAGTGATATAAAAATAAAAGTTTTTCATTAATTAGATAAAAACTGTCCACTCTGTGTGCTTGCGTGAAAGATGTTTGTTTGCTTGAGGAAACCAATTGTCTAGACTCCTAGGTGGGTGTGTCGATGTGAGTACACAAATTGAATGTTACCTTTATCCTTTAAGGACGATTCTTTCAGATGGCCCCTCGATATTTGTTTTTAATAAAAAAATCATTGGTCTGGTCTGGCATTTGTCCCATGCTGAGGTATGTGGGTTGAAAAAATAATTGGCACGTTTCATGAAAATGCTCCTGCAAATTGAGACTACATTGTGTGGAAAGATAATTTGATGTTCTTTTAGCACTTATGCATTGCAAAACTAGTATTTATGACTGCAACTCTGGTTTCCACAAACTTTGTAAAACAAAAGTTAAAATCAATAAAGATAATGAAATGTATAAACTTTTTTGCAAATATTGTTTTTATTGTTGATTCATTTCTTGTTCATGCTTAGTGAAGGGAAGCCTTAGCGTAGGTTCTGAGTTGCAAAAATAACCATTTTTATTAATATAAGATCAAATTGTTTACAGCTGACCTAAGTGGCCCAACCCTTTCTTAGGCCCTTTTCATATGGTTGTTTATGGATTGTGTTGTTCTTTTTGCTTAGAATCTAATTATTTTAATTTTTTAGTTTAGCTACTCCAATTACACCTACTTAAATTTGAATCAAATAATTTTAATTTGATTTGGCTTATGTCACATTATTCTTAATTGTTGTATCTTTATTTTAGTATATTCTCATTCCTGCTCACAATTCATTGCAATACAAAGTAATTTGATTTATATTGTCATTTTAACAAAGAACTAATGGAATGAATAGATCAACACTTTTTACGACGAACTAAATTTTTGCTTGAGAATTCCTTTAGCAACCACTTGTTTTCTAATTTATCATATCTAAGTTAGGTGAGAGTGGGTATCCGTACTTTTGCCTAAGAGAGTGGAAAAGTCTGTCACATTAAATAGAAAGTTTGAGGTTGTCCTCTTTTTAATAGAGTTGCTCGCGTTAATAATTTGTATAGTTCATGTTTTTTTTTGATTACTTTCTAAAAATAACTCATTCATATTCACCTTGTTTCTTTTTGGTCCCTAATTTTTAAAATGTAGTCCCTTGATTTTGTAAAAGGAATATTATTGGTCCTAAGTTATAATTGTGTTAAACATACAGTTAGACAGTTTATTTCAAAAATTCTTATGAGATTTTTATGCAAATCAATATGCAATTTTTTATTCATTAACTGATAAGGTTGGTGTTAAAATTTTAAAATAAATGATTAATGTAATAAATTTTAAAATTTTAAGGACTAAAGTAGAAGTAATAATAAATTGTAAGGTTTAAATTATTAATTTTAAAACCTTTTGAATTAAAATTGGATGAATTTTGAAAAAAATGCATATTAATATTAGCAAAATATTCTCAATAATAATTTTTTGAACCAAAACATTGTTGCATTAAAACTGGTTTTACTACTGTTAGGAGTTTCACCAAATATTTTTTTCTTACAACCTTACGGGGCTTTTTTTAAACTTTTTGATTGTCTAGACAACTAAAAATTGTGAAAGTCAGGTGAACCCTTAGATAACTTACTCGAATTTTTTTTATATGTAAATTTGTACTATAGGTAGTTTTCTCTACTCCCTATACAAGCCATTTTGATATGAAATGATGCTTTCTTATTCTCCCAATCAGAACGAACAGATTAGCTCCAAGAAAAATATTATTAGGGAAATTGTTAAAAAATATCTTTTGAGATTGAATTAGAACATATAATGTCGATTTAGGTAAATGGAGAAAAATACCGAGTATTAAACATACTCACCCAATCTCGAAGGTCAGTGTAGGATGGAGAAAAGTGTCAATTGATTGGTTCGTTGCTGTTCAGAAGTGTCCTAGTCTCTTTTTCTTTTGCCATATTGAAGACATGCGCTCTATGAGCTCTGGCTTTGTGGTTACCTTTTTTAGAAATTTTTGAACTTTCTTTTGTTTTTTTGCAATTTCCATGATGTGGCCTTTTCAATTAGATGGTAGAGCTTCGTGTTTACCTTCCAGAGATGGATTTGCTTACAAACATCTCTAAAGAGGTTGATTTGCTCCGCTCTCGTTGTCAGGAGTTCTTGGCATCGCCCATGAAGCAAAAGTTTATGGTACTTAAAAGCTTATTCTGTTTTTAACTTTTGCACTGCCCTTAGAAAAGTTAAATACAGAACTGTTAATTGCAACACTCTGTTTTATATGCAGGAACTTGAAAGCTTCTTGAAGGAAGCTGATAAAGTGAGAGTTAGCATTCCTGAAGTGAAACTCTTGAGGAATATCCACTCAGATGCATGTTCTTGGAGTAAAAAATTTCACATTATTCTGGATAATCTGGCTGATCGAAATGATCATAAAAATATTGTTGCAGAGCTTTCTAGCATATTGAAATCTGGAAAATTGTTGAGAATTGAAGGTGTCTCTTACTTCTAATAAATTTAATTATTTTCATGTCTTATGTTAATCTGATCCTATAATTGTATCATTACTAACAGTGGATGAGTTGCAGCTCGTCGAGGCAGAGCTGCAGAAGTCATGTTGCAGAGATAAAGCTGAGATGGTAGTGATTGCAAAGTTCAAACATTTTTTTATTATGTTTCCTAATATTTTGGTACAATTTTCAAATTTTTTAACCATTACTTCTGTAAGAATGCATTAATCATTCCAATTAATTGTTTCTTTGAATTTTTGGAATTTCAATTTTTAATTTCTTTTTGCTCTGACAACAATGCTTGTGAGCATTTTTAATATTCTGGTGAATATTCTTATATATATGCGTGTATTTTTTGAATATGATTTTAAAGGCTTTTCAAGGTCGGATGCCTCTTGAATTCTTACATGAAGTATTGACAGAAGCATCTTTGTATGTCCCACTATAGTTACCCTTTCACATGAACCAATCTCATGATTTTTTCTGTGCTTATGAGTTATTTTTTCTGGCTTTGGCTTCTTCTGGTTTTCTTTTCAGATCAGAAATCAAGAATGAAAATTTGTTTTTGAAGCTCTCTGAAGTTGTTACAGAAGCTGTTTTATGGGAAAAAAGAGCTGGTTTTGTTCTTAAAAATGGTGGAAGCATGTCAGAATTTGAAGATATTCTTAGGTGCTTACAATGCTCTTATTACAGATACTACTTACTCATTTATAAAAATATTTAGAAGTCATTATTATTTTGATTTTTTAGGACGTCTGAACATGTATATGCCATCCTCCCTTCCATGCCTAATATTAAGGATGCAATTTCAATGGCTCAGACATGGATGTGTAAATCACTACCTTATCTAATTTTTGGGAGGCAAGCCGAGAATGAACTGGGTCATGCACCAAGTGTTGAAAATTTAAAGGTTCATTTCACTTATCTGTGTTCATCTTTTCTTACGGGCATTAGCTCATTCTTTACAGTAACACCCTTTGTAACTGCACAGGAGTTGGTCAGGCTTTCTAAAAGTCTAAAGGTTAATTTACTTGGTCCTAAAATTCTTGAGAGTACTCTAAATAATATTTATGAATGGGAACACGGCGCCTGTTTGTTGATTGAAGACGTAACATCATTATTGGAAACGGCTGGTTCTAATTTTGTAACTGTTAATCAGCTTGTATTAAGAATTGAGGAGTTGCTTTTCCGGGCCAGCTCTGTTATTAAAATTGGTAGCTCCATGTGTGTCATGCTGAGAGAATTTCCAAAACTTCAGCATGCTGCTCAAGCTTTGCAATGGACGTTGAGTGCTCTATCTTTTTGCACTAAGATTCCGCAGGCAAAGGTAACTGCATGTACATGTCTATTACTTGTTTTTTTAATTATGGTAGTGGTTTAATCACTTATTGTAAAATGGTTGCACATATTGTATTGCATAGAAGTACGCTTCTTTACTGAGATTTTTCTGATTACCTCAAGGTACATATACATTACTTGTTTTATTCTTTTTGTTGAAATATTTGTGTTTTTGGGTTAACCTAATAACATATTAAAGATGCAATTATATTCATTTGTCTGGTTTACTAGAGTTTTATGCCTATAAAATACAAACAGATGAGGGATTCGAACTCTTATTTTTTAGCATTCAAAATTGTTCACATTTATTTGTAATCTGGTCAAAAGTATATGCATTATGTTAACTTAATTTCTTTTTGCCAGATATACAAAATCTGTGATTATGTGCACATATAGGGTCACGTTAGTTCCAATCTTTATTTATATTAAATGGCATCTTGTGACCATATCTTCACTGAACCTTTTGATTACTGTACTAAAGTAGGTGGTACTTCTATTTTGCATATAGCTGGAGGGATTAGTTAACACTAATGAGATATACATTTTGAAGAAATCATCTTATCTTTTGACTCTACATTGTAACGTTGTGATTGTGTGACCAAAGGATATTCAGGAATTGTTGTGGATATGAAGGGCACTTCAGAAAAATCTAGTGTATGTAAATATTGAAAATTGCTATTTTATCCAAGTGACATTGTGACAATCAAGATGCACAATGTTTAGGACATCTTATTATTTCCCATTAAAAAGGAGATACTGACAAAGAGGTAATGCTAGTCATCTAGGTTTGGGAAGTCTAAGGATGAGATAGTTTCCAAAGCTTGAGTTTCTTGGCAATATAATGTTAGAAAGAGGTTGTATCTTGCCATCCGTCTTAAGCATTATTTTTTTCTTTTAGCACCCTTTTATGCTTTGTGATATATGAATGTAGTATTATAAGATATATAGAAAATGATGGTTTTTTTCTCTTTCAAGTGTCTGGAGAAGTCACAGGAATGGATTCCTGCTTAGGTACATCAGGCTAAGGATTATGCAGTTTGTTTACTACTATAGCTTGTATCGTCTTCCTTGATTGCATGAACATGTGGCCTGCTCCTTTGTAATTGATAGAATTTCTGTAATACCTCTGCCTTTTGATACTCAAAAGGTTTTCCTATCAATCGACTCTCCTTTTTCATACCTTCCGACTTCTTTCTAAAGTTAAACTACTGAGTTTTAGGTGGGTTTCTCACATAAATTTGGAAAATCACTCTTTATTGTACTTCTTAATAACCTTTGTCACGCCATTGTTAGCTTGGCGGGTGTCATCTTCAGTTGATATTTTATTCCAATTCATTTGATATTATAAATCATTTTTACCCTTAGAACTACCTTACTAAAACTCTTTGAATTGGGTATCATGTAGAATTATTTGCTACACCCATCTTTTTCTTAAAGGTGCATTATTTTGTCAAATAAAAAAATTAAATTGACTAGATCATATTTGATTGATTCAATTTTGTTTATAATGCAATGGTTTGAGATTTCGGTTCATAATTTGGGTATTTTGAATTTTTGGTTTTTGGATTTATTTTAATATTAGGATAACTGATCCATATAAATATTAAAAAATTTTAAACCGTCCTTATAAATTCATCTGGAAGCCATAATTATGGGAAAACTAAATTAATAGAATATACAATAAAACATTATAATCCAACATGAAAAAATTATCTTTATTTAAATGTTTTGTTTAAATACAACTGAATTGAATTCAGATTGGCTTATTTTAAAATTTATGTTTTTTGATTAGTAACATATAGTTTTTTAAATCAAATAAATCTTTCTTGATTATATGGTTTAGTTTGTAACTATGAAATGTGCTCCTCTTTTTGAAAAGGATCCACAATTCTTGGTCGTGTTGGTGAACTAGAAGTTTGGCATTGAAAAAGCAATGCCATTGCAAGTAACCAAAATTTTTATTTCTTTTACCATCATATAAACTTTTGACTTATGTTGTTCTAATAGTTTCTTAAGAAAGTTGAATGTCTTAAGTGGTAGGCGCATACATACCCATTCCTATAAAATATTGAAATAGTGTACATCTTTTGGATTAAAGGTATTTGATTGCTTGTTCACTTTTGACAATGCTTAGTAGTGAATCCAGGCTCTCGGAGAAGAAGCCCGCTACACGAGATGCCAATAGAATCTGACCTATTCTTTCTCAGACTACCAAATTCAATTAAAGGAGGCACGAGTTCGGCGGTGGCTCACACAGTTTCACTTAATTTCTTTCATGATAATGAACGAAGCAGAAAAGGAAAAGGTTAACGTAGTTAGGTGAACTTGAACGTGTTATCTGAGTCGTAAAATGAAGGCTGCGAACCCCAATTACTTAATATTATAGTTATAGGGAGAGGTCCGGTTATGTGCCAATTCAGATTAATGCTAAAACCTCACTTTCACTTTTGTTTGCCTTGGCAAAGATGACTCTTCAGAGGCTTGGGAAGGGGAAGCCGAGCAAAGAATCTCTTGGGAGGAAACCTTTTCAATGGAAGTATGCCTTGTAATGTAAGCTTAGTATAATTCTTCTTATAGCGCCTGATTAATTCTTTCACAAGGAAAGCATCTTGGAAAAATATATACTTAGATATCTTGGAGAAGAAAATTCAACACTTTAGTAGCGCGGATGTTATTAGCTTCTAGCCTTTAGTACTGCTCATATATTTTTTGGATCTTTAACAATGCTTCACTTGGCTAGCATGAGTTACATCAATTCTTATTGCATTATTGAATGGGCCCAATAACATTTTAATCTTTTTCTTTTTTATTCACATTCTAATTTTTTGTCTGGAAAGTCTTGCTTTGGACAATACTCCTACTCTGCCCCCACTTCTAAAAACAATTCTTGTTTGGGTCATTCATTGAATGGAATCAATTTTTGCAATAAAATTATGTTTATCCAAGCACTTCACATGCAAAATTTAAAATAAAATGTAAACTGTTGTTCATTAATTTTTTTTTTTTTTTTTTTTTTGCATTATACAATATTTCTTATTATAAAATACTTGCTTTAAAGGGAACATATGCTTAGTACCTCAAATATTGAAAGGTTCCTAAAAGGGTTCAACAAGAAATCTTTTTCAATGTCTCTGATTGATGACTACAGTGTCTTGTAAGCCTCTCTCATTAATGTGTACTCATTCTTGAACTTTCATTTAGGTCATTAAGGAAATCTCCATGTCTCCATGCTTAAGCAAGATGCTAGATAATTTGTGGGAGCTTTCATTTATTATCAACCATCTTCTAGCCTTATTAGACATTTATCAAAATATGTTCATTTAACATTGCATTTTAATTTATTGCTTTGCTCTTTGCGGCATACTGGGCCCCCCAACTTTATGTTATTTCAAAGAGTAATTTATTGTCATATGATTATGTTATTTGTCATATTTAAGCCTTTGCGGCAAATGATTTTTGCCATCAGATGATCATTTCGTTTGTGTCAAACATTGCATTTAAGTTGTGTTATTTGCAGCCTACTATCAAAGAGATTCATGCTGGTGCATGCTATATTCAAATTTCATCTATGTATGCGGGTGATATCTCAATTAATATTTTTGAAGTGTACTGGCTTTTTAGTATATGAGTATTTGTAATTTATTGTCATATGATGCATGAAGTAACACAATGCTCGTGTTGCCAAGTGTGTTCACAGCATCTAACCCTTTAGTTTCAATTGGGGCTACTTTTATGAGAAAATTGAATCTTAAAATAAACAAAGATGTGTCCACAAATTGAATTTTATTGAAACATTGGTTATGTTAGTATGAACAGGCCATTATGAATATAAATAATTTGTCTCAAGGACATGTAGACCTAATTATGTTATATAAATATTATTTTAGAAGGTGCTAGGTTTTCAAATGGAGGGTTTAACCTATAAAATGACCCCTCAACATTACAGGATTGCGTGCAATATGCTCTTTTTTCGTATTAAGGTGGAAGTATGCTTGGTCTTTTTCACCAGGGGATAACTAAGATTTCCTTTTGCAGGACGTTGGCAGTTTGCTTGAAGATGCACGTCATCTGCCCTTCTTGTTCTCTGGTTGCAATCTGATTCAAATGCTATTAGGAGGTGTAATTTGGCTCGAAAAAAGTGTAATTATTTTGTCGGAGTCTCGTAAGTCTAAACAGTTCACACTAAAAGAGGTTGAAGAAGTTTTAGGAGAAATTCAGGTATATTTATTCATAATATATTTTTATCAAGCTTGAAATTAGAAATTAGAAATTGTTGTTTTTGCAACAAATTATAATATGCTAATAACCAAATTTTGTAATGAACTAAATTCTTAGTGTTGGCTAATTCGTTTCTTTGTTCTGCAGAAAAGCGTAGTTCCATTTCCTGTCATTGTTGGTCACCTTCAAACTGCAATTGAAAGACATAAGTAATGACATTCCATTATTTTAATGTTATATTTATTATATTGATTCACAAATTCTCATTCCCTCTTTAAGCATGATCATGCAAAAATAAAGAGGTTACTTTGCTCTTTTTTTACTTCTATTTGGGTTGTTTTTTCTTATAATTTGATTGATGGAAGCAGTTTTTGCTAAGGCTTGCAATTGTTACTTGAATTTGGTTTTGGATAATGGAATGCGTTCAGTATTAATTAATGGAAGAAGTTTTTGATAATGTGTAATTTTAGGCAACTTCTATCAACAGTGTTCCATTGCACAGAAGTATTGTGGAGCCATAGCACACTGCGCTTGCCTTATTGCACATTATTTTGGCTGTTATTTAAAAGTATCTTATTATTTATTTCTTGAAAATATAAATATAGGATCAAGAAAATTCATTAAGTTATGATTATGGTGTATCTCAGAGCTTCTTAAACTTGAAGCCATTGTGTTTTCAGCACTCCATAACTTATAACTTGCAATTTAGTAACCTGGATACAAGAACAGAACATATTATGTATTAGCAAGGAACCCATTTAAATAAGCACCTACTAATAATAAAATACTAATATAAAAAGATAAGCAGCCAAACCGGTTGTTAACCCAAATAGCAGCTTTATGGAAACTCTAATGGAAGCAAGCTTGCAACAGGACTAAAATCTGTGATTCTAATTAAATTGCCATGATAACTAAAATATCAATGCATCTTCATTATTATTATTCAAAATAAATACATATTTGTTAACCAAATATAAACATCCTAACTAAGTGTTGCTTATGGCAACTATTCACCTTTTTGTCATTGCACACTTTATTTTTGAAACTAATAGATTGAATAGCTAGTGTTCCAACTTTAATATAAACAGAATTAAAGCAAATATTATATGGTTGCAATAACATAGACAAAGTCTAATCGATAAAGTAGAATGTTAAATTAAATTTAAATGCACTTGAGATATGCAATGATTTGGGTGTGGTGTGGTCTATGCAAAAACTGATGACTTTTAGATGTTTTGATCTGGGCTAGATTGAATTGAGTTAGGTGCCTCATTTGTTAAACTAATGCTTGATTTGATCCATATATTAGATTGGCTAAGTGTGCTCAAGCATAATTCTGTTTTAGCTATGTTGTGTAGAAATGTTATTTATAATTCTAATTTTATTAATGTTTCGATGTTATAATATATGCTCATTTTAAAAATAATTGGTCTAGAGGTAGGGCATCCAGCAATGCACTACATTGCCTAAATGTAGTGAATGGTACGAATGCATGTAAATAAGCTAGTCTATGATTCTAAATTAAGATTATATAGTTAAGATTGACACTCATTAGAAAGTTTTTTGAGTTGATATTATGGTTAATATGAGAATTAATATATTATGCTTCTAAGAAATTAAGGGGGTGGGATAGAAAATAAAAGAAATTGATAGTTTAGGCTTTAAACTTTGGTACTTGGGTAAGAATATTCATAAGAATGCGTAAGCATCATTATGACTAAAAAATTAAAGGATAATGTAGTGGAAATTAAGAGGTTGGGAGTTACAATTATATCTTTAAAGCTTATAATTAATAGAATAATTTTTAGTGTTGCATAAAATTGGGTGAGTATAAAAGAAATAGACTATGGCATAGTTTAGATACGCTGTTCTAGGAATATCTCAATAGGAGATGGTCTTTATGGGATGAGATTTAAATGGATATGTTGGAAGGATAATTAAAGAATTTATTACTATTCACATCATTTTGAATTTCGAGAGCTTAATGAATAAGGGTGAATAATTTTGGAGCTTGCTTTAGCCTATGACCTTGTGTTTGCTAACACTCTAAGAAAAGTGAGGATCATATTATCACAAATACAATATGGCTTCTAAAATTCTTAGATTAATTATTTTCTCTTAAAGGAAATGGATCTCTTATATTGTAAGGATTGAAAAATATGCTTTAAAATTAGATGATGAATTTTAAGAAGGGTAATATAGATATTTTTAAGGGTTAAGTTTTAAAACTTTGTTTGTGGGGTTTTGAGGGTGAAGTTGTTATGTTCTACGGTCGGTTCAGCGAGAACTGTCCCGACATTAGGCATTCACAAATTGTAGGATCCAATTGAGCAATTTAAAAGAGAAGAGATACACATATATAATAGCCAAATGACATTTCTCATTTATCATAATTCTATATTACAAAATAGCCAATAAACACTTCTTATAAATTTCATCGTTTTAAGCAAAAGATAAACTGAAACAAATTTAAAATAAAAATAAAAATAAAAAGTAGTGTTGTAGGTTCATCAGTAATTTGAAAATCTAAGATTTAAAGTTCTCATTCGAGTTTTCCCAAAAGTACCTGACCTGGTATTATAAAAAAAATAATACCTGGATTGGAATTTCCAGTAATTAAAGAATATTATAAGTATCGCAGTAACTAATAAAATATTACATTTTGTATTAGCAGAGATGCGATTAGCGGAAATAAGGATATAATAAAAATTTAGGAAAAATAAGGCAATAGCGCAAAAGAGATAATTAGTTTTCTGCAAAATGTGTTATCACTTAGATGTATGTTGCTGATGTCGTTTTCTCAGTAACCAACCAACGTCTATTATTGATGTCATTTTTTCAGTAACCAATCATTTTGTAAAAGGATGTTTTTAGTTTCAAACAATCAACAAAGCATCAATATGAATTTGACTCAAAGCGAAGCTAAGCAGCAGTAAAGTGCAAAAAGTAATACATGTATATATTCTGGGTACCTTTTTGTTTAAGTTTCAAAAGTGCAATAGTTGATTGAATTTGCATAAGTTTTTTTTAAATTAGCCATTTTAGCCAATACTTAGAAATTATAAAACTTGAGATGAAAACAAAGTAGTATGATATTTTTAGGAATATTTATTATCTACTTTTTTATTCTATTTTTTCTTCACTCTATCTTCTTGAGATGAAAACAAAGTAGTTATTGAATGTAGTAATATTATTTAAAATAGTGTTTTTATTATCATTATTTAAGGATAATAATAATGTATGAAATAAAAAGACAATGAAAATAACTGTAATTAAAAATTGCTAAAAGTAATTTAAAAAATGAAAAGAAAATGACAGAAAAAAAATATAGTAATCATAGTAAAACATTTTTACTATTATCATTATTAATTAATGACAATAATAATAATATTAATAACATGTTTATAATCATCATTATGATATAAATAAAGAAATAATATAATTATTTATATTTTTATGTAAATAATAATGATTATGTTATGAAAAAAAAAAGCAAAAGAAAAGAAAAATAATAAATAAAAAAGGCAAAATTTCTCTCATTTCCTCCTCTTTTTCCTCTCCTCTCACCTAGGGTTAGGGTTGCCGGAAGCTGGAGAGAGGCCGGACATGGATGAAGGGGGCCAGAGGGGGTGGCCGGAGTGGGGAGGCCAGAGTAGAGGAGGCGGAGGCTTGCTGTTTGCTAGCTGAGGGAGGTTGGGATGATGGAAGACGGGAGTGGAGGGGGTATATATATAGGATGGCGGGAAGGGGAGAGGGGGTTGTGGCCGGCCAACTGGTCGGCCGCTAACCAGGGCGACGCGTGGAAGGCGGCACACGTCTCGTCTGGCAGACTTTGCGTGCGACAGAGCCTGCATTCTGCGTCCGGGGGGAACAGGAAGGAAAAATATGAAATTTTAAATAAATAATTTCAATTAAATTTTTTGTATTTTTCCGTCGTTCGACTTCCAAAAAATAATAAAACGTGACCAGAGGTGTGTTACAATGAGACAAACACTCTTGCGCCAAATTTTTTTTGATTCAGAGCAATTTTTTTATTTTATATTAATTTCTAAAGTTTGAAAGTTCAAAAATTAATTACGATCGAACCAGAGCTCCAAATTTGATGAAACTCTTAGTGTAGTCTTTAAATAATATACTTAACCCAATGTCACCAAAATTGATGAATTTAGACTTGTATTTACATTTCTCAATTTATTGAATTTAAACAATTTGAAAATTAATCTAAGAGTTTTTGTTATCCGGATTTCTCTCGAACTATGGCATTTTGATCTAAAAGTTATTTCTAACAAAATGTATTTTTGGTTTGCCCTAATTTTGAAGTCGCCCAGGATCCTAATTTTTGAGTTAGGATTTGACCGAATTGCAAAGTAACGATATTAGGTCATTATAGAAGCCAACCTTGTGGAATTTGATTACTAGTTTATTTATAATGTAGCAAATAGTTTACTTGGTGAATCAAGAGGGAGAGTACCCTATATTAAAGCTGTGGTGGTGAAAACAAGATGCTAAAATTAAAATTTTAAAAAAATTGTGCTATGAAGTATTTGGGGAAAATTGGAAGAAATTGAAGCTTGCTTATCATGAATCTTAAATAGCAGTTTGTGATGCTAATAATGCAACGTTCGAGATGTTATATAATAAATTTGAAATTGACGAAGGGGAGTGATACAATTATAAGCTACACAAATTAAGATATAAATGACAAAAAAATTAATTTTTGTAAAATATATCGGATGCAATGATAAAAATCTTTTTAGGGATAAAGATCAACCTAGATAGATAGATAAATTATTTTACTAAGCTTTTTAATGAAGATTGTACCAGTACTATTAATATAAATGAGTTTAATAGTTTACAAAACTAGTATTAATGGCACTTTCATTCTGTGTTAGTAAAATTGAGATTTAGAATGCTTTATAGAGGATGAAGAGCAGTAAAGGGGTAGGATCATATGACATCCCTATCAATATATTGAAAATGGGTGAGGAAGATATTTCTTGTCTTACTAAATTATTTAATAGTTATTTTAAAGACTAAAATAACTCCAAATAAGTAAATAAAGTGTATTTATACCTATTTAATAAGGGCGAAGCTCTTGGTTGTGCAAATTATAAATGAATTCAGTTAATGTGCCATACATTGTAACTTTTTGAGAGAGTAATTGAAATCAAATTATGAAAGGATATTAGTATTTCTTTAGATCAATTTGGTTTTATGCTAGGCAGGTCTACCATGGACGTCATACATATAATAATAGTCTTGGTGGAGAAATTTAAAGAAAAAAAAGCTTCATTTAATTTTTCTAGATCTTAAAAAAGCTTATGATAGGTACCCATAGAAGTTTTTTTAGAGCTTTGGAGAAAAAATGAATGTGTTTTGCATATAATAATGTTAATAAAGATATGCATAATGGGGCAGTAACATGTGTTCAATCGCAAGGTATGCTGTCTAATGTTTCGTGTTGCTATTGGATTACATCAAGGCTCAATTCTCAACTCATAGTTTTGTTTTATTATGGATGTTCTTACTGATCACATTCAAGAGAAGGTTCTTGGCGCATGTTCTTTGCATATGACATTCTATTAATTGATAAGATTAGTGATGAACTTAAAGAATAACTTGAGTTGTGGAGGGTTACTTTAGAATCTAAAGGTGTCTTAGCAGATCTAAAATATAGTATATAGAGTGTAAGTTCTATTGTATTAGAAACTCATTGTGATTTATAGGATCTAAGTTGGTTGGGTGAAATGGAGGAGTGCTTTTGGAGTGTTGTGTTACTATAAAATTTCACTTAAGAAAATTTTTATAGAGCAACTTTATTACCAACAATGTTATATGGAGCTGAATATTGGCCAACAAAGAAGAAATTTATAGATAAAATAAGTGTTTTAAAGATGAGAATGCATAGGTGAATGAGTGGTTATACTTGCAAGGATAGAATGAGAAATGAGTTTATTCCATAGCAAGGAGTGGTCCAATAGTAGATAAGATTAGAAAATTGAGTTTATGAATTTTTCCCATATTATAAAAGGATGAAGACCAAAAAGCCATGGGAAGATAAATTAAAAAGGATCTTCTCTGTTTAGAACTTAGGAGGGGCTTCTATTTGATTGTGAACAATGGACACAAAGGATTCATGTAGTTGACTCCACCTGGTGGGATTAAGGCTTGGCATTGTTGTTGTTGTATTGCTTAGAATTTTATTTTATTTGACATTCATCAATGCATTAAAATTTACAAATTCATTACAGAAAACTAACAAAAATTCTAAATGTATTTCTATTTTATAGATGTGATTTTATTTAATAATAGATTGAAGAGTTGTAAGATACATTCATGCTTGGCTGTGTTTAGATGTTGTAACCTAAATTTATATCTGAAGGGCCTTAGATTGAGTTGGTCTTGCTTGATTTTATATTTTGGAAAAAGATGAATGCTCATTTGATCAAGTATCGAGCTTAGCCTTTTTGAGCCTTGTGTAATCTCAAGTCAAACTCGAGCTAGGCTAAAATCTAATGAGCCGAGCTCAAACACCGCTTCGGCTCATTCAAGCTCGGCTCATTTATATCTTTTGGCTACCTTTTTAAATTATATGGGCTGCTTGGTAGCTCTTATATATCCTGTGATGCCTATTCTTCTACTCTAGATCTGGTTTTGTTATTTTTTCCTTGGAGTACTTTGCAAACCTTCTTATTTAGCTTGGGTACATTGTCTATTTAAGGCCCACATTCTAATTCACAAAATCATACGAAAACTAGGATTTCGGGATTTGGCAAAGTATAATTGTTGAAATCGTTGTATGTGCACCTATGACGAAGAATTTGAATTTAGGCTTGTGTTTGCGACATTACATTTGGCAGAATTAGAGGTTTAACTATTAAATCCCGCATTGATCTTGCTACCAAACAATCTTTACAATGATGTTTGGTAAGTCGTGATTTAAGGATTTGTACAAGTCAATGGGTAAAATCTTTAAATTCTGCAAAACAGGGTTTAAAAGCTCCATATATCCATTGATAAACCACAAATCCAGATGCATCTCCAGTTTTTAAAAAATTGGGTCCAAACCGGATTTATGTATTTATTCGGAAATAATTAAGATATTCATGTCTTTTCATGTATCATGTCATTACACAATTTAATAGAAATCAATGTGAGAAGAGCCACAACACTATTTGGAAAAGGCCATAGGCCTTAGAAAATAGAGCTAGAAGTAATTATTGTTATTTTTAATTTCATTATTATGTGTACTATTATTAATTGTGATTATCAAATAATTTAGTGTTATTATTATTAATTTGCACTATTAATATATATATTTTTTAAAAATATTTAGTAATTAAAATTTTGAAATAAAGCATATTCAATGAACCCTCATATTTTATCAAGTTTTTAATGTGTAATGATTTATTATCATTATCTTTTCATGGTTAATTTGTTGATTATTAGTAATACTTATATATAATTTTAATCATTTATAAAGAATATAAAAAGCCCATAGTATTTAGTTATAGACAATGTACTATTTAATATGCGTTTTATATGTAATTGCTTTTAGTAGTTATGTTTCAATCGTTTTCTTTTACTGTAATTATTAAATTGATGTTTTAAATGCTTAACTGCCTTAAGTCTCCAGCTAAACAGTCTATCAGAATTTGATGGTTTTTGTTAAATCTTGTGGCAAATAGTTTTCAGGATTTAACTTCTTTAAATTTTACTAAATTTGAAATTATGGATTTATGGATATAAATCCTTTAGCTTATCAAACGTCTCTAAAAGTCATCCTTCCAATTTAACCACCAAAGACTTGCTTGAACATGGTTAAATTGAAATATTTTTTTTTTATGTTCTAGCTATCGAAGAAATGAATATAAGGATCTGTGGGATGTTGCTGGGATTTCAATATTTTTTCTCAGCATTTTTTCGCAAACTGTTATAGATATTAGTATACCCATATTTGGAGATTTGATTTTGAAACAAAGGTGTTTGCGATTCTTTTGGTATTAAATCAGTTAATTTTGGGTCATTTGGAAAATTTTGATTGCAATTAAAACCATTGTTTTTTAATGAAATATCTATAACCTCAATATGTATGGATTCTGTTATACAACATTGGCTTGTGAAGAACTAATTATAGAATTGCTGTCACAATAAAGGTTGTTGCACTTCAACGTGTTTTTTCTAGTTCTCTTTAATGATTTTCAACATTGTTACTTTACACTTTCGCTATTTCTGTAAATTTAATTGTTGCTTAGAATCTGATCAAAATTTACTATATTTGCTTTTTAAATGATCTGAGCATCGTTTAACAAAGTAAACTTAAATTTCTTGAGCATAGTTGGTATCTTCTATTACTTAAGTTCTTACCTGAAATTTGTAAACTTTTCTACTCTAAAATGCTTATATATAGGGGTGGTAATGAGTTGAAGTTAAGTCTGGTTCAGCTAAATTGAAGCTCAAAAATAAAACGTAGAATCCAATTCGACTTCCACTCAAAATCAGATGGAGTCATTTTGAAATTGTCTTAATATTGGGAAAATTAAAAAAAATGTTGTATTTAAATAAATGTAGTTATTGGATTGGAACCATGCATTTATGTCATATACATGTAGGTGATCATTATGACCGCACACATGTATGCTGTTAATTATTGAGCTTAATTACATTTGTATGTGGAAGTTAAATTTGGGCTAGTATTGTGGGGGCCCGATGCCGGTTCGACAGAAATCGTTCTGGCATCGGGTGACTACTCACCGCAGGATCATATCGAGCAATTTGAGAGAAAAAGAATACGCATATAAAGTAACATATAATTTTCTATTATCAAAATTTTTATTACAAGATCCTTCATCGTACAAAACAAAAGAAATAAAATAAGCAATTCAGCGTCGTCGTTGATCCATTTGAAAATTAGGGTTCTTGTTTAACCTCTTCCAGGAGCGCCTGACCTGGTATTGTACAGAAATCAATACCGACATTGGAATTCCAGTAATTAGAGAATACTCTAAGTATAGCAAATAACTAATTACATTCTTAAAGGGGCGATTAGCGGAAGTAAGGTGAAAATAAAATGCAGGATAGGTAAGGCAATCGCGCAAAATTAGCAAGCAAATTCCTGCAACAAGTAGTTATCACAAAATAAAGGTTACTGATGTCATTTTTCAGTAACTAACCCCAAATGTTACTGATGTCATTTTTCCAGTAACAACTCCGAATGTTATTGATGTCATTTTCCAATAACAATCCTGAATGTTGCTGATGTCATTTTTTCAGCAACAACCCCGAATGTTAGTGATATCATTTTTCTAGTAACAACCCCGAATGATACCGATGTCATTTTCCGGTAACAACTCTGAAATGGTTTTGGCTCAAAGAAAATAAACGAAGCATAGCAGTAATAGAAAAATGCAAGATGTAATGCAAGTCATATACTGGGTACCTTTAGTCTTTAAGTTCAGCAATTCAATAGCTCGAATGAGTGATAGTTCGCTCAATCTGCATTTAAGTCCCCGATATTTCTTTAAATTAGTCTCTTTTACAATTGATGCGATATTTCATGATTTTTATATTTATTTTTTATTTTGTCTTTTTCCTGTATAATGATTTAAGTCCGTATTTCATAATGTTACTGTTTTTAAAAGAGTAATGATCGAAAAGAATACTTAAAATAGGAATAGTAGTCATTATAGCATTTTGAATTGTTCCCATTATTAATTAATGAGAATGATTAAAATACGAATGACTAATAACAACGCATATAAAGTTAGTAAGAAAGCGCCCTTTTCAATTTCCTCCATTTCCACTCCTCATACCTTGGTTTTTGAATTGCCGGAAATAAAGGAGGATTGGGAACGGGGTAGCCGGATGACTGGCCGAGGTGGCAACGGCAAGAGGCTGGCTGGCAGCGGTTGCAGAGTGGTTTGGCGGCTTGTTAGCTGGCTGTTGGAGGTTGCCGGGAGCTGCCGGAGAGCGAGCTGGTTGGCTGAAGGGGACTGCCGGGCTGCCGGAAGCTGCTGGAAGGAATTGCTGGGGGCTGCTGTGCTGCCGGAAGGAGGCTGGAGCGGCTGAGGAGGGGTTGGCTGTGACGACCCCAATATTGGAAATCACTTAACTCAATATTGATACGTCACCACAATACCTAATACTAGATTAGAAGAAAGCTAATCCAAATCATTAAGTATTGTGTTTGGCCAAGGATTTAGAAGAGGGTCTTAAGTTAAGATGGAAGGGAAGTTATGAATGGTATTTAGAAGTTTGTAAATAAAGATGCAACAAATGGATTTTAAGAATGAAAGATGATAGAATTGAACATGCTATTTATGAAAGAAGACATGAGTACATGCAATAGTAATCTAAAACAAATGAACTACTTACATTTAATCCTAGACATGGGATTCTAATTATTTATGGGGAAATTAACATGTGACTTATGGGTTTATAATTTTTTTTCTCAATTATTCTAAGTCTAAATTTTTTAAAATTTTTTGGCAGAGTCTCCTTTGTAAATGGTTAAGGAAACACCTGCAGAAGTACATGCAATACTCCCATTCCAATGGGAGTTATAATTTAAAAGAAAAGACATCCTAATCTTTCATACATTCAATCCATTTTAACTCCAATTCTAATATAGAGTTCAATCCTTTTTATAGGATTGCTCATTTCCAGTTCTAAATAGAGTTCAATCCTTTTTATAGGATTGCTCATTTCCAATTTTAAATAGAGTTCAATCCTTTTTATGGGATTGTTCATTTTCAATTCTAAAAGAAAAAGGGAGAGAAGTACATGTGTAACAATTGTCTAAACTATGATTTATTTCATCAAGACATTAAATATTCATAGGAAGATATGCAAAGACTTAATTAATACACAAATTTTATACATTTAATTTCCATTCATCCATTCATTTACTCATCCATTCATTCATCACAAGCATTTAAGTATAGTCTAAGCTCCAACAAGTATGGTAAATTAAAGTAAATGACATTATTACAAAACAACAGTAAACTGAATAAGAAAAGAAAATTTACAGCTCACTTGGAATTCTTAATAAGCTATAATTTATAATATATGATAGGCGGAAGCAATTTTAGTTTTTAGCGCTTGGTCCAGCTCCACTAGCATCCAAGTGCACCTGATCTATCACATTTTGACATTTAAATGTGATAGGGCAAAGTCAAGAAATAGAAAACCTGGTTAGACTAAACAGTCTAAGCACAATTTAAGATTGGCTAAACATGCTATTGTTATAATTGGATATCACAGTTCTAGTTACAATGCAAGCACAAGCATAAGTGCAATATGATAAGCATATAAATAAGGGAAGGAAAAACAAGTGAGGTAGAATTGCTCACTTAATCAAACATCCTAGCCTACAATCAATACAAGGGTGAAGCATCCTAAATAGGCTAGAATGAACTAGTGTGCATATGAAATTATATGAAATGAAGCATGATATGTTCAAATGAACTTATGCTTAGTAAGGAAAAAAAATAAACAGTGAAGCATTTAAATGGAGTTATACAACATTCACTGTAATCTAAATAAATTGTAAACAAGTAAAGTACAATCTTAAATCATAGAAAATGCATAGTAAAGAAATTGAAGGAATAATCTTAGATTTAAATCTAAGATACACATAGCCTAGGACTATGTAAAGTAGTATAGCTAAAAGCTATGGTGAGTCTTAACAATCTATAAGATTGAAGATCTCACATATTTATAAATTGAAGTTATTTTAATCTGTGCTCATTCTTTGGGCATATTCAGAATGAGATGAGGAGTTAAACACGTCTGTTTAACATCTTAGAAAAATGGGGTCCATACCTAAAACACTCACATTCTCTTTCTAAGAATGCGATGTCTTCTTATTACTCCATTTCAGTCTGCCCTAGACTGGTCCACCATATAGAACCCCTAATAATTTTAGGTGAAAGTTTTGTTCATGCACAATATTTTTATGAATGATTCAATGAATAAGGCTCAAAGCTAAGCAAGCCAACAAGGGAAATTCAATATTTGCAACTAAGTGATATCCAAAGTTATCTAATTTTAATGATTTACTTAATGATTGGAGCTAATTGAGCTCCCAATTAACTTTGAGATATTAATCTCAAGTTAATTGTAATATAATAGTAATTAGGATTTTGAAAATTAATAGATTCAATTCATTTAATATGATGTGACAAAATAATTTGTAAATATAATGATTATTGTTAGAGACTAACTCTTAACATCTTCCTAAACTATAAGATCTAACTTAAGAAATTTGAAACTAATGAAATTCTACTACTATTCATTATGGTTTTCTAGCTAGGTTATAGTTTGAATGTTCTAATCAAACATATTAATCTAGCTAAGTTACAAGTAATTGCAAAGTTTAGGATAAGTACTTACTAGACTTAAGAACTACAAGTTCTATGTTTACTATTAATATATGTTTAAAGAATTCAATAGGCTCCCTAAACTAATCTAAGTAAGTTAAGGATACCTATTGTTATATCTTAATTTAACAAAATAAGTTTTAGGGATTAGGATGAATAAGTTAAATATTGAACTAATCACTAAAATTAGATCTAGTTGGTTAACAAATCTACAATTACTAATTCATTAAGACTATTTATTCTTAATGGTTGCAACTAATAGACTTAGGATCCAACTATAGATCAATTGCAAATCAAATCTTAGGGTTTTTACCTTAGGGTTGAAAAGTGAATTAAGCACTTGCAATTAATTCACATAACTAGGGAATTGAGAACTAAGCTCATAAAAAATATTATCTAAGTGCCAAGGGAGATAATAAATGTGACAAGTTAGCTATCCTAGGGTTTATAAGACTTATAGTAAGCTACCTAGAAATTTAGGTTAATCACAATAACACTAAGTGAGAGTCAAAAAACTTATTATCATAATTTGTTGTCCAATTGAAATCTTTTATAAATAAATGAAATCCTTATTCCATAAGGAGAAGATTGACACTAAGTTGGTCAATTTTGGACAACATTGGAAAATTAGGGTTTTAATGACTCCTAGTTAGGTTAAAAAGTGATTAAGAAAATTAGGTTTCAAATGTTGGATTTTATTCCATATTATTGATCCCCACATTTTTGTGAGTCAAATGGACTATTTGACCTTTTGATTTGGAAATCAATTGATCAAATTAGGTTACAAGAAAGATTAATATAAATTTTAAAATTTATTAATTAATCCTAAATATTGACTCAATAAAATATTTATCAAAACTGAAATTAAATTTAGTATTATTGATCCTCAAAATTTTGTGATCAAAATAATATATGAATTTGTATTAATTGGAGTTGTATTTTTAAAGTTATGATTAAAACAATTTATGTAAATATTAAGAATATTATTTTATTTACACATCCTCCAATAGCCCAAATCAATTATTAAATTAGGCTATCATTCAACATTTAATAACACAGCATTTATTTAGACAACAGAATTAATTGGAATACAAAAATTCATAAATGCCAACTACAGAAATTAAATTTTTCATAATTATTAGTTTAAGTATTTCATTAATAAAATTAATAATTAAGATGCTAAGTTCTATTTAAACTAAAAAAAAATCGCACGACGCACAGAGATCACTCGAAGGAATCCCCGACTGAAAATCGTAAGGGATGCGTGTCGTCACAGGCGAGCGGATGGGGGATCGACTGGCCAGGATGATACGTCGTCTCCTTCGCCATCTATAAGGGGGATGCCGACAGGAATGCCGACAGGATGGGGGGGTGCCGACATATTTTCCGGAAAGTAAAAATTGATATGCGCGTAAAATGGAAGAAGATGAAGACGGACGTACCTGAAGATCCCGCACAGAACGGCTCGTCGACGGAGGCTTAAGGTACGCAAAGCTTCTTCTTACTCCTTCTCACCCGCACACGTCGATCGCCTCGATAGAAGTCGCAACCCTACGAAGAAGCTCCCGCAAGCACTTCGGACATAGCAGCTCAAGAAATTTTCAGCAAGCGCCCAAAAGTCCCTTAGGAAAGGAATAAAGGGGGAATATAGCCACGGGGAGGCCAGCTGGAGAACCGGACAGTCCTACTCTGGCAGCCGTGATCGTACGTGAGGCGTACAGGGAGCGGGATCTGGCCGTTCGTTCTATCGGTTGATCGAACGGCCAAATCTCAAATTTTTGGTTTGATTAATGCTAAACCGCCGGATGAGACCCAAATGGACGAGCGACGGTTGAGATGCTGCCGCACGCCTGCTTCGTGCAGTACCCGCCACAGTGAAATCTCTTCCACTAATCAAAAGGAACCGTTGGATATTTTTAAGCTTTAATTAGGTGGTTTAACAATGTTTTTAAAAGCTAATTAATTTATTTTAGTAGGAGGCTGTTACATTGGCGTTGGCTGCCGGGGGCTGGACTGCTGTTGGCAGGCTGCCGGAAACTGGGAGGAGAGAATGGCTGCTTGAGAAGGGAGGGAGCTGGCTGGAATGAGGAAGAGGGCTGTTGTGGGGGGGGGTTATTTATAGAGGAGAGGCTGGGGGGTTCGGCAGCAGGCTGGGGGAGTTCGGCTGAGGGAGCCGATTGCACCTGCGCCAAAAACGGCGCAGGCGGGCCCCCTCATGGCAGGCGGAAGTTCCGCCTGCAGGCTCTGTCGCAAGACATCGCAGGCGGGTCGGCAGAGGATCGGGGGTGGAAGCTTCTTCCGCCTTTTGGCGGAAGAACGATCGCAGAATGCGATCTTTTAAGGGGGGGCGTAGGTTTTCAGAGGAAAATTTTTTTTTAAACTTTAAATTAATCGCATTTTTCTGCCGTTTGGCGTCCAAATACAACGAAATTTGACACCAAGGTGTGTTACAACACGTCGAACACCCTCGCACCGAAAATTTTCGATTCGGAGCAATATTGTATTTTATTTTAATTTTTTGAGGTGTAAAACTTCGAAAATTATCCACGATAAATCCGGCCTCAGAATTTGGTGAAACTTTTCGAGTAGCCTTTAAATAATATATTTAACACAACGACACTAAAAATGATGAATTCAAACATGCAATTCAATGTTCTCGATTTTTAGAATTTAAAATTTCAGAAAAATAGAACGGGAGCTTTCGTCTTTCGGATTTTTCCCGAACAAGGGCACTTTGGTCTAAAAATTATTTTATCTATTGGTAATTTTGTTTGCCCAAAGTTGAAACTCTCTGGGATTCTGATTCCTAATGCGGGATTCTGACCTAATTTGTAGAATAACGACTTTGGGTCGTTACAAGTATACCTCAACTTAAAATAAAAATTGAATGCATTTTTTTGAGAAGCTATCATGACTTAAATTTTTATTGAAAAATCGAGCCATTTATAGCAAAATAAAAATAAAAAAAAAGTCAAGTTTTGTGCCGCCACTTTCAGTAATATGTAGTTGATCTCTTTGGTGCCGTGAAATTTCATATCTTTCATTTTAATGATGATTTGTTTTCTACACATCCATTTTCTGATTGTAGATAATAAACATTTCTGTTTTGCTTTTAATTTTATTTTATTTGTCGTTCATGGGTTTTTTTTTGTTCTTAATGAGATTGAGATACAAAAAAAATCGTTCTGGAGACAATAGAAGGTACACAATTCAGGCTTTTTGTCATTAGAAGGGATGAAGGATTTTAGAAAAAAATAACACTCGGCATTTATTAATTGAACAAAAGGGAAAGGTTTGCTAGTTGCAAGCTGTTTTTTAAAATTAAAATTGGTATAGTGAGAAACTGGGAATATGCTTCGCCTGTTTGCTCATTAAAACAGTTTAAAATAGCGTAAACTTTTAGCTTTTTAAACTTGGATGGGGAATTGCGCCAGATGCATGTGTCAAATACCTTCTAGTGTTCATATTTGTGAAATATGTGGAATTTTAATCAAATTTTGTAGATATTGAAGTCGATTCATGCCTTGCAAGTTGATGAAATATCAACGAATTGTTACAATTTTATTTAAGAAAAATTATACAATTTTATAAAGTAAAGTACACAGATTTGAAACCCATCATGACAATTTTGTTTACTAGATGGATGAACGAATTATTCTTTGTTCTTATATAAAATAGAGCAAGAAGGCCTTCTTAGTTGTATGAACATTATTGTGTGATGAAGAATTTAACTATTAAAATAGAAAAAGAGTTATTTGGCTCACACTTTACTCTAAAGAGTATTGATGACTAAAATTTAAGCTTAAAATATTTATTTTCTTGTGTGCACTTGTAAAAGTTAATTCTTGTTAATCTTTCTTTTTTTGTGAGTTATTTGGGAGCTCTTTTGGAGCTCTATATAGTTGATCTCTTAAAATAGATACTCTCAAACTTTTGGCACAATTTATATAGATTTAGGAATATTTCAATTTTATTGAGATGGAAGGCGCTTGATGAATGCAAGGTATTGCATTTCTTAAAATAATAATATTTTTTAAAATATATTAAGGGCTTGTTTGATTTTAGATAAAAAACATGAAGTAAAATAAATTTAATATAATGTATTTTTAGGTAAAATTCATGCAATGTAAGTATAGTATGGTTGTCTAGTTCTCGTTAACCAAGAAAAAGTAAAACCTAATTAAGACCAACAAGCACAAAACTTTCCAGCAATTAACTACCAAATCACGGACAAGAGGTTGCTGGCACTGATGAGTGGCTGTGGGGGGTAGAGAGATGTGATGGCCCGACATTAGGGTGTTCACATACCGCATGATCATATTGAGCAGTTTGAGAGAAAATAGCATACAAATACAAAAGCCAAACATATTTCTCATTCATTTTAAAATTACATATTACAAAAAAATCTTTATCGTACATTACAAATATTGTTCAACCTTGTAAAAATAAAGAGAAAGCAAAAAGATAAATAGAAGTTAAGATCTATCGGCAGTTTGATAATTTAAGATTTTAAAGTTATTGTTTAGGCTCTCCCAGAAGTATCTGACCATGTATTGTACAGAAAATAATACTGGGATTGGAATTCTTAGTAATTAGAGAATACTCTAAGTACCACAGTAAACAAAATATATTACATTTTTATAAAAGCAGAAATGCAATTAAGCAGATATAATGATATAATAAAATGCAGGAAGAATAAGGAAATAGCGCAAAAGAAATAAAAATTTTTTGCAACATGTGTTATCACAAAATTTAGGTTACTTATGCCATTTTTTTAGTAATCCACCACGAATGTTACTGATGTCATTTTCCAGTAACTCACGAATGAAAAGGATGTTGATTTCCAACAATCAGCCAAGCATTAATGTTGCTGATATCATTTTTTCAACAACCCACGAATAAAAAGAATGTTGGTTTCTAACAACCAACCAAGCATTAATGTTGCTGATGTCATTTTTTCAGCAACCCACGACTGTTATCACGTTGGTTCCGAACAACAATCAAGCTTCAATATGAAGTTGACTCAAAGCGAAGTTAAGCAGCAGTAAAGTGCAAAAAGTAATATTTGTCATATACTGGGTACTTTTGTTCTTTAGGATCCAAAGTTTGATAGTTCGAATTTTGGATCTGCATTTAATTTTGATATTTTAAATTAGTATTTAGCCAATAATCTTAAGAGTAAATATTATCTTCTTTTCCATTCCGTTCTTTTATTTTTTATTTTTGATTGAAATTTGGTTTTTTGTTAATTTACTGCGATAGTAGTAACATTTATTATAACGTTATTATTATGATGATAATATATGATTGAATTTAAATTGCAGAAAAATGAAAATAATAGTCATTTTTATAATATTTGTATTGTTCTCATTATTGATTAATGAGAACAATAATAATGTGAATGACTAAAAGAGAGGTAGTATAAAAGAAAAAAAAAGAATCAAACTATCTCTTAATTTTTCTTTCTCTTATACTTCTCCTCTTACCTTTAGTATTAGGATCGCCTGAAAATGGAGGGAGGTCGGAGTGGGGTGGCCAAACGACTGACCGAGGTGACTGTTGGCCTTCTGGCAGCGGCATGAAGGCGACCGGGAGCGGCAAGTCAGCAGGAAAGGGGAGGGAACTTACTGTTGGCTGTTACTGTGGGAGGCTGGGGGGAGGCTGCTGCTGACCGACAGTTAGCTGGCAGGGTGGCTGGGCAGGGAGCTGAGGGAGAGGGCTAGCTGGGAGAGGAGGGAGTTGCTGTGGGAGAGGAAGGGGAGGGTTGAGGCGGAAGAAGCAGGGAAGAGAGAGGGAGAGGGAGGGGATTGGCCAAGAGGGCCGGACAACCTGCGCCAAAAACGGTGCAGGCGGCTCCCCTAGCAAGCGGAAGGTTTTGCCTACAGGCTCTATCGAGCGACAGAGCCTGCGATCGCAGAATCGAATCAGGCGAATCGGGGGGGGGGAGCAGAGGAATTTTGAGGGAAAAAATAAAAATACTTAAAGTCGAAATTTTTGCATTTTTTCGTCAATTGGAGTCCAAATACAACGAAACTTGACACCGAGGTGTGTTACGATGTAATGAACACCCTCGCGCAAAAATTTTTGATTCGCAGGAATATTCGAATTTTGATTAATTTCTGAAATTTTAAACTTCAAAAATTAATTGAGATCAAATCGACGCTCAGAATTTGATGAAACCTTAAGAGCAGCCTTTAAATAATATACTTAACATAACGATACGAAAATCGATGAATTCAGACACGTATTTAATTTTCTCAATTTATTGGTTTTAAATAATTTAGAAAATAAAGTGGAAGTTTCTGTTATCCGAATTCTCCCAAATTAGGGAACTTTGATCTAAAAATTATTTCTATCTATTTGTATTCTTGTTTGCCCTAAATCAAAATTCCCCGAAACCTGATTTCTGAGGAGGGAATTTGATCTAATTTGCAGATAAAGACATTGGGTCGTTACAAGAGAAGTTTACTGCTCTCTGTTTCAGTTGCATGAAGCTACCCACGTGGAAGATAGCCGGTAAGGGGTGGCAAGTCTTGGTGGGGGGTGGCGAGGGCCAGCCGAGATTCGATGAGGATTGGTCAAGTGTTGTAAATCTTATGATGTTGGTTTTGTGGAGATGCTCATGCGTTGGCGAGGGCCTACTGTTGCCGCAAAGGCTGGCCGACCATTTGATTTCTGAATTCATTTCTGTGCAACTTCATGTGTAAAACGAATCTGCCGATTTAGGCGGAATCCTAATACACACAATCTGGTCTAGTGAAGGGATTAATAATCCTCCAAAAATTTATCAAGCATTATAAAATTCTGCAAAACTAACACGCATTTTGAAGTTGGGGAATTTTCTGACACCCATTATCCCATGATCCAAACAGCCTTTGAGGTAAAAATGCAATTTTGGCAGTAGGCCATTTTCTATTTCTTGAAAGGTGCTCCAGTTGATACAGAATGGTATCAACGCTTTGTTTGGAAACTTTTTATGTTTCTAGGCCAAAGATGATTTTACCTGCATAGTCATTGTGCTAGCTCTTGCTTTGGTTTTTGAAAAAAAGGCACCTTTATGTGAATAAAAATTGAGATATACCTAAAAGGACTTCTGAAAAGGGACTTTTATTTCTTGAAAGCAATGTCTTGGATGCTGAAGGGTTTGCCAACTCAAATGTGACCACTTCTAGTAAAGATGCCAGTTACTATTAAACCAATAATAGAGTCAAATTCTGTGAAATGGAGAAGCATGCATCAAACATTTACTATTAAACCTGCTGGTGAATGGGAGAATGAATAATTACTGTTACCAAATAGCTGGTACTGTAGTCCACAATTTTATACAATATTATCTGATAAAGAATGTAAGGATCGATTGAAATTTCATTAAATTTGAGATGAGAATGATATCTGAAATTGAAATTGAAACAACTGGCATGTCGTATGTTTATTTAAGTTTTGAATAAGCTAATGTTATTACCAAATCAAATGGTACTATAGTCTACAATTTTGTACAATATTATCTGATAAGGAATGTAAGGATCGATTGAAATTTCAGTAAATTTGAGATGAGCAGGATATTTGAAATTGAAATTGAAACAACTGGCATGTCCTATATTTGTATAACGAGTCTTGAATAAGCTAATGTTATTAGTTAACTTATATGAAATTGAAATTGAAACAACTGGCATTTCCTATATATGTAATAATTGAGCCATTCTTCTTCTTGAATGGGGAAAGAAACGACAGGGGATAAAGGTCCATGATCCAAGTGCTCGCAAAGAAATAAAATGCCGGGTAAATAATTGATGTTTTTTCCGGGTCTAACAATTCCATTTATGAATAATATATATATATATATATATATGTATATATATTATTTATTGTACTACCTGTTTATGTAGAGGAGTATGTTTACTGATGGGGAAATGAAAAAAAAAAAAAATCCTCTTAAAACTTTTTTTTTCTTCTTATTTTTTATTTGTTATAGTATTTATATTCTATCTTTAATATTGAGCCATTTATTCTTGAACATACAAAGTATCCATGATTTCTTATCTATGATTTTTATAGTTCAGTTTTTATGTATTATTTACTTTTTCATTTTAATGGCAGATCTTGGACATTAAGTGTACATGAATTTTTCAATCAATCCCACCATAAGTCTTGGGCTTCGTTAGTTAAGATCGAGGTAAACATTGTTTTTTGTTGCTATTTAGTTATTTTGATTTTTTATGCTTTTTTCTTGCAAATGTCATAATAGAATTAATGATGTGGTATGTTAAAGTGAATATTTTTTGAATGGATTGAGACTTCAAAACATTCATGCTTGGTTGAGATAATCAAAGTACTTATATTGCCATTGAATGACATGGGAACTGGGCTTAATGAGTGAATGGCTTCTTCGGAAGCTAACTTTAGTTGATTGTTTAATAAAAATTTATAATTTCTTCAATTTGTATATATATATATATATATATATATATTTAAAAAAAAAAATCTGCTGGCATTTTATATATATGAACGAAAATAATAAATGGATGATGTTGGGGAACCTTGAACTGAAAACAAAAGAAAAGTAAAATTAAAACATAAAATGAGTAAAATAAATGGTCCCCAACCTTTAAAAAGAATCTCACATGAAGATTCTAATACAAGAAATAAATCAAAATAAATAGAGACTATCCTTCATTCGAGTTTTTAATTCTTAAATGAGATTAGTGGCCATTCCTCCGATATTTGAACTTATAGTGGGATTTGGATCCATTTTCTTTCTTTTTTTTTTCTTCCTTTTTGTTTCTTAAAACACTCTTTACTATTAAGCATATTCTTTTTCCGACAATGATTAGTCCACCTCAGTATGGGGTTCAGAAACCTCCACTTCATTTGTCTTGTCCTTTTTTTTAAAGGATTGGCGTCCAATTTTTTTTAAAGCTCTCTCTTGCAACACCTTAGGAATTTTGTAAGCCATTCTTTAAAGCATGGACAAAGGGGGTCTAACAAATTCAAATTCGATTTAGCCAATGTATCCACATTAACTCGACAACAAACCATGGGTGAGCAACCACGACCTCATATGGGGAACCATCACTTTCCGCTCTCATATGTAAAAGTTCTTGGATTTACTTAAGCTTAGCTTTTAGTCTCATCTTAGAAAAGTAATCGAATACCTCTTTTGTTTCTTCCTCTTTGGGAACATAATTGGGGTCGACAAGCTCATCGATTGAAATCGATTTAACGATCACCCTTGACTCAACCAGCTCTAAATCAACAATTAACTCAGAAATTGGAGCAACCACCTGCTGCCCCACGTCTACACCCGGGGCATCAATGATGAGTTCCATAACAACAATTGCCGCAACTTCATTGCCAGTGAGCAGGCCCGGATCTGATATCTTGCTGAGCTAGCTTTACCTGGGATCACATTCTTCCCATATGGTTCAACTGCCATTGATTCAATTTTTCCTTTTCAACATATATACGTGTGTGTGTGTGTGTATATATATATATATATATATATATATATATTATGTTGTACCTATATGAGCAAAATTCATTGATTATTACATCTGTCATTTAGTCCAGTGATGGCGGATGGTGCAAAAGATTCTTAAAGCTATGAAGAAATTTACTGCTATGGAGAAAGAAATGATGTGAGAAAAAGAGAAGTGGAATATTTGGTCATACATTGTATGAAGACAGTGAATGGTGATGCATTCCAAGCATTATTTGGTTTCATGATTGAAGATTAATAATGAGTTGTCTTTTTAATCTTTCTTACATGATGCCACAAATAAATGTGTTAATTCTAAACATTTAATAATGGTTGTATTGTCTAATGCTTAAATTAAAAACTTAAGAAAAACTAATAAAAATGTTATTCTACCGGATCGTTAGCAGTATAAAATAATCCATTTCTCTTGGTTTACAAAGAACTATGCTCTAAATTGTGTAAAATTTTACTTGAGAAAAATTAAATATATTCTGGTCTACTTTTTCTTCTACTTCCATTGTAAAGAAACCTACAAAGAGAGCTAGAGACAGCAAGAATTAGAGATGAATGGGCCATTTTTGTCGTTGGCAGAAAAAAGGGAGGCAGACATCATTATTCATAACACATCTGGAAGATTATGATTCTGATCTTCTTAAACACATTTATAAGTTACCTTTGTATCAATACTCGTGATATTGCTCTATGAGTTTCATTTAATTTTATCCCTTATGATAAACTATTTAATAGATGGTTACCGCTTTCTCATAAAAATGGATGAAAGGCAGTAACATTTGTATTTGTAACCCTTGAACGAGCTCCTTTGTATTAAAGCTGTTCAATGGGAGGGACACCATTGTTAGTTACATACATTGCAGCTTTTGATGTAGTTCATCCAAAAACAACCAGGAATCTGAAATGTAATCTTTGATTTAGGAATTTTGATGAGCCTGTATAAAAACTTCAATCTATATTTTTTAGAAGTGATAACTACTTGGTAAATGGTGAAAGTTATATTCATCAGTTTGTTTTTTTTTTTATTTGTTTTTATTTCATGATTTATGGATTGTCTTAGATTCTGGTTGAATGGTTATTTTTAATATGATTGGGTTAGTGTTGTTCCCTACTAATTAGCAAAAATATTTGTGTGAGAGAGGAATTTTCTTACTTACCATGTTATTTAATATAGATTTGAAGAGTAAAAAGAAGTTACATGGGAGTGCTGTGATCCTCTTAACCAAAGCAATAATGAATTTAGAGAAATTAAGTTGTTGAGGCTATTATTTGTAACTTTGAGAGAGAGATTGAACACTTAAAGTAAAACATTTGACTATAGAGAGTACATTTGCTATGAAGTTTTATGGAAAAATTTAAAAAGAGTAAAGATTTTTAATTTGTATATATTGTTATCATTTAAAATATGTTTAATGACTTATATTTCAATTAAGCTAGATTGGGTTCAACTCAATGCTTGCTTTTCTTTTCATTAATTATTAGTGCTTTTTGAACACATTAAGGCTTTCTGGTGCATATTATTCGCAAAGAATATTCTTTTTTATAAGAGTAGATATGGGTTTAAATAGAAACTCAATTTATGAACAACTATCTTTATTGGTTGTCTTAGTAGATCAAAAAAGAATATTTTAATTAGATTTCTTATATTTTAATTACATGTATATTACAGCTGATGATTATGTATACATTGAATATCTTGGTACATTCATACATATTGATGGTTAAATTGAGGGTGATGCGGTTAACAAGTTCTAGGAAGGCTGGGTGAAGTGAACGCTTCTATGGTATTGTGCAATTGAAAATTTTTTACGCAAATTAAATAGGAAAATTTTGTAGAACAATGATAAACCGGTGATGTTGTATGAATCAGATAGTGTTCTACAAAGCAAATGCTTGGTGATAAAATCAATGTTTTAGTAATGAGGATGCTAAGGTGTAGGAGTTAGTATGCTTGCAAGGATATAAAAAGAGACGAGTACTTTTACAATAAGGTGGGAGTAGCTCCAATTGAAGAAAAATTCCAAGAGAGGTACCTCATATAGTTTTGTATATTTAGCATATATTTTTTGATGTTTAGTAACTAAAGTAGACTTAATGATGTTACCCAATCTAAAAGTGAAAGTGAATGTTAAAAAATTCATCAAGGAACTATTAGGAATGATATTACATTCTTAGAGCTTAACAAGGAGCTATTATTTGATTGAGCATAATGGAGATTGAGGATTCATGTAGTAGACCTACTTGTGGGATTAACGTATACTTTGTTGTTGCTGATAATATGGGTTTATCATTGTTATACGATAGAGTTTGGTTTGTGTAGAGAAAAAGTGGTTGGTATTGGGGAGATAGAGGTAGTGTTTGAGTGAATGTGCTTGAAGTCAAACTTGAAATTGAAATTCAGAAGCTAACTTGAGTGCTACTCTAATTAGTATGAATTTGGTTGAATCAACTTAAATGCTTGCATTAAAAATGGATAATGAGGATAATTTTCCTCAAGCTCACCTTACATACAATTTCTTCTCATAGCTGCCTTACTTTTGTTTCCAAGCATGCTATTTTCATGTGTTGCTTGTGCACGCTGCCCACATTACTTTCTTTGCACTGCCCACGTGCACTTTTAAAGACTGTTGGCCATGACCCTTAGAGTGTACACATCATTCCCATTTCTCTATAAATTGTTGGAAACTTCCTAGACATCTCTATTCTTTTCCATGAACACTTCTAGAGGTTCACGCACATCTCATCTGCTCTACCCAACCATTAATGCTCAGGTAGCACTCATGGGACCTGCCATGTGCGATCCATGCTAACAATCTTTAGATTTCCCACTTACGTATATGATCGTGCACTTTACTCTTGACCTCATTTCACGGGTTTCTCATGAGATATTCCTTGTGGATGCCGAAATTATGCAGCGCTTCATTGAACTTGATTGGCTGATCGATTTGAATTGGCAATCTAGGATCTCACATGTGTAATGATATGGTTCAGAATTGCCTTCTCTTGACCACACTTAACTGATCGGCTCCTCTCTTTCTTCATAAATAAAAAATATATTTTTCTTAAACACACTACCAAGTCTTCCAAAGTCTACGAGAAGACTTTTCTGGGGTAAATAGGTGAAGATCCTATGTTCCAATAATGTTCTTTGAGTTGGCCGAAAAATTACTACATGTTCTGTTGCTCTTTGGGCCAGCTGAGCATTAAATACTCTTTGTTGATCTTCAATTTAGAACAACGGAGTAATTTTTTATGCAATTATGGGCATCATTATGTTGTAGAAATTATACAAAATTTTTGACAAATGAGCATCGTACCTTGTTGTAAGTTAGTTAAATAATTTATTATTTTTTAAATTAACCATGATACATTGTAATTCATTAAGTTAAATATGTGTTTGATTAATATTTATTAGTTATTATGAGCTGACAGTGCTTTGAATATTACTATTTAATAATAATAATGTAAATATAGAAAGTTGTGTTAATAAATTCTTTAATTGAATGATTTTCCAGGATTACACTTGTTGCTATTCTTAATTTAGATATGATAAAAGTAGTAATGGTGTTTTTATTCTTTTTATTTTTTATGTTAAAAATAAGTCATTGTTTACAAATTTGGTGCATCTATCATAGTAAAATATCTTCGTACTTGTATGTCTTCGAGCACAACATTTCTCTCATAATGCGTCTCTCAAGGTTCAAATCTCTTAAGGTTCACATCTCTTAAAAATATCTATTGAATCTTAAAGTTTGCAAAGAACTTATTGTCATATGCTGTAAATTTTAACTTAACACAACAAGCTATTGTCAATATTATAATAAAATGAAAGTAAATGAGCAAGGAAATGTGCAAAAAATTAAAGATGTGAAATTAAATAATAATTTTGTGAATCTATTGATTCTAATTGAATTGTCCTAGTTTTGACATTTTAATTCCTAGTTGATCTAATTTATATTCAATGGATATTAAGCCATAAGAGCCTTCATTTGGGATTTCTAAAGGATGTAAGTCCCATCTCTAGTTCATGTCATTGGGCCTTGTAGTAGTTGAAAGCTCAAAGATAAAATTTAATCTTTGGGATTTTTAGTGGATGCAAGTCTTGATCTAACATGAACTTGGGCAAGCGCCATTGCTAATAACCCTTTTAAGTTGACTTGGGATGGCAGAACTATGAGATATTGTTTGAGTCTATTTTCATCTACACCAATAATATATTTTTTTATATTTATTCAACTCTTGACGAAAGTACTCTCTAATGATTAGGAAAAGCTTTAATTCTTGGGACTTGCACTCATAGAAAATCTTAGATCTAGAGAAAGTTTAATTTATCTATCAAGGAAAATTTGGTTAACACATCCAAATTGGTCTTATGGAAATTCTACTAGTAAAACCTGGCCTAAATGGTGGATGCTGTACTTTTTTAAGTGACTCAACATTTGTTGGGGATTTGTATGTCTTGCTTTCCATCGAGTATGCATTTTGGTGAATGCCAATCCATATAAGTTGCAAGTTGTTAAAGTGAATAGTATTTGAATTATTTAATTTGAGTGGGACTCAGCACATAACCAAAATTGAAATGATTTATAGAACTGATAGCGAGTCAAATTAAAACAAGTTTCAAGCTTTAAGATTCTTGCATATATATCATATATAGAAGACGGCAATGATTTTAATTTATAGTCATTTTTATTTGTCGAGGCCTTGGCTAGTTTGTTAGAATTTTACAACAAGGTATTTTTTATCGTAATTTTGGTTATTTCATTTTTCATCATTAGTAGATACATTTTCATTTTCTTACAAATTGTGGCAAGATAATAAATGTTTATAACTACTAAGTTATATTTTTGGCTACAACCTCGCATTTTAGTAGGGTTTCAAGATTCTTCTTTTATAAATATTCAGTCATATAAATTAGCTCTAAATTATCTTATTGTTGTCCTTAATATGTACAAAATTATTACGTGCTTTGATGTTGGTTATTGAAAACAATTTATAGTTTTTGATTAAAGTGCACATATTATTACTTTTATCAGTGCTAACAACCCCATTTTGTGTAATAACTGTGTTTTTCTTATAATAACCACGCATATCTTCACAACACATTGAAGCACTAACAAATATGTATGGAAAGAAATTGGAGCCAAATAATATGCATATCTTGTGTCATTTATTCAATTTAAAAAATGAAAGAAGAGTATGTAAAGGATCACATATTTAAATTCAACTTGATCCAATATATTTGAGATATGTGAAGATTATGTTTTAAAATGAGGTTTATCCATAATTGTTATTTTCTCTACTAGATAGATATTTGATAATGATGATTACAATGAGTAGATACTTTGGAGATTTCCAAGTTGATGCTGGTTTACATTAAAAATATGAATTTTAGAGAAGGTATTTGTAACAGAGAATCTAATGATCATCCATTTTTGCCAAGTATTGGAGGCAGAGGGAGGATTAACTAATGAAAGTAAAGACAAGACAATTATAAATTTAAGTTTAGGAAAAGAAGTTCATCGAGAAATTCTAAAAAGAATATGATATCAATGTAAAGCAACGAAGAAGAACAAGAGCTTTTTGAAGGAATATGATTTAGCATATTTAGGTGGTTGAATTAAATTATTCTTCTCTGATATTGATAGATATTGCTAAATTGATTAGCAAAGCATTTGCTTTACTTAACCAAACTTGATTCATTAGTAGATTCACTTTCATTTCTTTGCAAATTGTGGCATAATGATAAATGCTTATAACTACTAAATAATATTTTAGAACACAATTCACATTTTAGTAAAGTTTCAAAAACTCTTCTTTTATAGATATTCAATCCTGTACTTTGACTCTAGATTACTTATCCCTGTCCTTAATATGCACAAATTTAACGTGTTTTGATTTTGGTTACTGAAAAAAATTTATAATTCTTGATTAAAGTGCACATATTATTAACTTCTTTAGTGCTAACAACCCCATTTTGTGTAAGAACTTTGTATTTCTTATAATAACCATGCATATTTTAACAACCAACTTGATTAAAGCACTACCAAATTTGTATGAGCAGAAATGAAAACCAAATAATATGCATATATTGTGTCACTTTATCAATTTAAAGATGAGAAAAGAATATGCAAATAATCACATAATTAAGTTAACATGATAAATTTTTTTGAGATATGTGAAGATTATGTTTTAAAATGAGGTTTAGACGTAATTGTTATCTTTCTTATTGGATAGACAATTAATAATGATGAATATAATGAGGAGATACTTCGGAGATTGCTAAGTTGAAGATGGATGACATTAAAAATATGAATTTTGGAGAAGATATTTGTAGAAGAGAATCTAGTGATCGTCCATTTTTGTTAAGTATTGGAGGCTGGGGGAAGATCAACTAATGGAAGTAAAGACAACAATTATAAATCCAAGTTTAGGGAAAGTAGTTAATTGAGAAATTTTTAAAAGAATATGATTTCAGTGTAAAGCATCAAAGAAGAACAAGAGCCTTTTGAAGGAATACATGATTTAGCATATTCAGTCGGTTGAGTGCTTATTAATGTCATTGTGTGCGGTGCTACATTTTATAGTGTTATATATCATGAACTTGTGTGCATTTTTTATTTTACAGTAGCTATTATATATTTATGTTGCATGTAGGTATGACAATGTTTATTGTTAGGTAATGAGCTTGTTGAATTTTTTGGGAATGCAAGATTCATATAAAATTAGTAATGATACATAATGGATTTTAAAGGTGAGACACATTGTGAAGGCTTGACGCCGGTTCAGCGATAACTGTCCCGACATCGGGTACTTACATACCGCATGATCATATTGAGTAATTTGAGAAAGAAAAGGAACATAAAAATCAAAAGATAGTTCTCATTTAATAATATTTCAAATTTTACAATGTAACCAACAAACTTCTAGCAAAGTTTATATTCTAGAACATAAGATGAACTTCGAAAAAGTAAATAAAATAAAAGTAAAAGGTGCGCCGTAGATTCTTCTGCTAACATAAATTTTCAAGGTTCTTGTTTAAGCTCTTTCAGAAGTACCTGACCTGATATTGTACATAAAACAATACCGGTATTGGAATTCTCAGTAATTAAAGAATACTTTAAGTACTATAGTAAGCAATGAAGTATTATATTTTATAATAGCAGAGATCGATTTGTGAAAATAAAGATGCATGAAAAATAATAAGGTAAAAGCGTAAACGAATCAATTAACTTCCTGCAAAAGATATTAACTCAAAGATGTAGGTTACTGATGTCATTTTTTCAGTATCCCACCACGAATGTTGTTATTGATGTCGTTTTTCTAATAACAACCCATGAATGTTATTACTAATGTCATTTTTCCTGTAATTAGCCACGAATGCCGTTAATGATGTCATTTTTTCAGAAATTGGCCATGAATGCCGTTACTGATGTCATTTTTCCAGTAACTGGCCACAAATGTTGTTACTGATGTCATATTTTCAGTAACTGGCCACAAATGCTATTATTGATGTTATTTTTTCAGTAATTAGCCACGAATGTTGCCATGGTGCTTCCAAACAACCAACCAAGCTTCAATATGAATTTGGCTCGAAAATAAAGCTAAGCAGCAATAAAAGTACAAAATGTAGTACATGTCATGTTCTGGGTAGCTTTGTTCTTTAAGATCCAAGTTTGACAGTTCGACTTTTGGATCTGCATTTAAATTTGGATATCTTAAATTAGCTTTTTAATTCAATATTTTAGGAGTAATTTTTCATCTTTACTTTGATTATGTTCTTCTTCCATTTTTCTATTAAAATTGAAGTTCGATCTTTAAGCTGCTATTATAGCAGTAATATTTATTACAACATTATGATTATGATAAGAAAGTCAGAATTAAATTGACAGAATTGGAAAATAATAGTCATTTTATAATATTTGTATTGTTCCCATTATTAATTAATGAGAATAATAAAAACGTGAATGACTAATTATTAATTTTATAGCTATGATTTATTAAGCATAGAGTAAAAAGAATGAAGAAAACTTTAGCAAATTATTCCCCTCATTTCCCTCTTTTCTAACTATCTCACCTTAGGATTAGGATCGTCGGAAAATGGAGGGAGGCCGGAGGCTGGCAAATGGTTAGCCGGCGGGAGGAGGACTGGCTGGGCTGCTGCTGGTCGGACGGAGGAGGCAGCTGGGTGGTTGTAGGGAGGGTTGGGTTTCTGGTTGGCCGGAGAAGGGAGCTGGCCTGCAGGGAGAGGGACTGGATGTGGCTGGGCTGGGCTGAGGAGGAGGAGCTAGCAGGAGGCAGGGTGATGAGAGGAAGGAGCTGCCTCTATGAGGGAGAAGAGGGGAGGCTGCTGTGGGTTAGGAAGGGGATGGCTGAGGGGTATATGTAGAGGATGGGAAGAGAGAGGGAGGGGAGAGATTCGGCCAAGTGCCCACTAGCCTGCGCCAGAAACGGCGCAGGCGGCTCTCTGGTGGGCGGAAGGTATCACTTGCAAGCTCTGTTTAGAGACAGAGCCTGCGATCACAGGTAACCCGATCGGCGAATCGGGGAGAAAAAACAAAGGAAATTTTAAAAAATATTTAAATTTAAAATTTTTGTATTTTTCCGTCATTTGGTGTCCAATTACAACGAAACTTGGCACCTTTAAATAATATACTTAACACAGCGACACTGAAAATGATGAATTCAAACATGTATTTCTTTGTTCTTGATTTATAGAATTTAAATAATTCAGAAAATAAAGCGGGAGTTTCTGTTATTCGGATTTCTTCCAAACTATGACACTTTGATCAAAAAAATTATTCTTATCTAAGTGTATTTTTGTTTGCTATAATTCAAAATTTCCTAGGATTCTATTTTTTCTGAGGCAGGATTTGACTTAATTAGCAACTTTGGGTCGTTGCCCACTTTCCGTGTCTCTCAGTTTTCAGGTTCTCGAGGAATCAACTATCATTTATGTCTACATTGCAAGTTTGATGTGTAGATCTTAGAAAATGCCCAAGGAAGCTATAATCTTGACTAAAATTAGGAAATTGAACATACTATACACGACTATAGAGGATAAAAAGTAGTTACAGTCGAATATAGTAGAGTTTAAAGATATAATATGCATTATTCCTTTATAATTTGATGCAATGGTGTGTATTAGGTCGCACATAACCTATGTAGTGGTATTAGGAGTTGCTTCATGGTAGATCCAAGAGAAGAATATAGGAAAACTATTAAAATGAATTTCTTTATACTTGAATGGAATTTTTAAATGATTTTTGCTCTAAGTGAATCATTTTTGTTATGAATATCTATTATGATACTATTTTGGGTTGAGACCTTGATGGCTAGAAGAGTATTTATGGGTATATATTTATGTATTGAGGGAGACCTTTAGTTGAATGTCAAGTGTGTCTTTCTTTCAATCACAATGTCAATAATTCAATTGTGTTGATGACAAGAAAAAATATGGTATGACTAGAGAACGTTTGAAGGTATGGGGTCAAAAATAACATTTAATAGACCATAGTTCAATGATTAATTCATTCTTTCATTGCTGGTGAACCTTGTTTTTAATGTAAATATAATGTGCATACAATTAATGTGTTGGCATATTTGTAGGGTTATTGATGATAATACTATTTAATTGGAAGTTGTACTTGGTACAAAAACTATGCTTATATGTTGACTACGATGATTATAATCTTTAAATTTAAGCTCAATAGGGCTTGTATTATCCTTTTATGTACTCAATGATTCGAGGTGTCATGTCTGATTGTATGTGCTAGGGGGAGATCAAAAAGTCTAATTTACTAAAAAGATGCAATCTTTTAAGTGGTAACTTGCACGTGTGTGGAGACTATTTTTGTCAAATTGATGCTAGCAGGTAGTTTTAAGAATTTTCATTATTAACCAAGGAAACTTCCATTAATCTTTTTCTATAAATATAGAGTTTGATAAGAAGGTAGGTATCATGAAGCTTCTTATTTTTAATTGAGAAAGTTTTTATAAAATTTCTCCCATCGTCACTAAATTTAATTTGACTTGAATGAAACATCATTTATTTGTCAAGATAAAATTTCATGAAACTTCTCTTATGAATGCTAATTGAGTTTGGAGATAATATAAGGGTTGAATAGATTATGAAGGTACACCTTAAATGAAGCGATCTCTCTATTTTTCCTTCCCCTTTTCCTTAGAAAGTAATAAAATAATAATATTATAGTACAACCTATTGACACAAGTGAATAGTAAATGATCTACATAAATAATGTATTTGAATTATTTACTATAATCTCTTAGTTGTTATACTCTTTAGAAAGTTATATGCATTGTAGAACCTTCTCTCATTCCCAATAGATGTTAGATTTGTCAAGTAAATTTGATTCTTGAAGATTATCTTAAAACATAATGAAATTGTTAATTATTATATCTCTTTGACTAGCAACAATTGTGATCAATCTAACAACATTGGTATTTTTAGTTGCTAGGAGAGTGTTATGCAATAAAGTTGGATGATTGTTTCTAAATCTTTAATCTCGGTATTATATAAAACAGTTAGGTGTGAGAATTAGGAAGCACTAGGAGTACTAGGTTACTGGTACTTGATGGTGAAGATTTTTCTCTAAGCATCCCAAAAAACTATTTTAGTTTTTAATCTTCTTTTTATTTGTTCTAGAGGGTCTTTCTTTTTTTATGAGTACTAGGTGGCTTTACTTTGCCTTTACCTTTGATTATTTCTTTATGCTTGTGGTTATCATGATGTTTTCAACATTTCACATGCACAACTCGATCAATTTCGTTATAGGCTTTGAAACTTGGATCAATATTTCTTGCTTCTCTTCAGTTATACATGCTAAAAAACATGTTTCCATGTCTTCTAACAACAATATATTTTAATTGAGTTTAACATTGTCTCCATAGCATATAAATTCTCGGATATATATTGCATAAAATGAAAGTTATCGAAGATTTACTAGTGAACAGATAAATGGTGAAATGAAGTTAAATCAGCATTTGGAAATAGTTCAGATAGGGGTGTATCTAAAGATCTTAAGGTCGTGTGAACTTCCTTTATATTTTGTTGGATGTGTGTTTCGGGGAATGCATTTACCAACCATTGGCTTCAAGATTGAACCCCTTGTTGCTTAAGTTATTTATGTTTCTGAATTTGTTGAATCCTAATATTAAATACTTGAATGATGTTGAGATTTAATATCAAATTATGTCAAGTTATGCATCTAAAGTTGAGTAAGACTTAATGATAATGGTGAAGAATAGTGTTGACAAAGAAGGGGAAAATAAAATAATGATAAAAACATTCTATTCTTTCAGTCAATAATCTTTGTCTTCTTTTACACTACCCCTTAAAATTAAAATCATTTATTAAATTTTCTAAACAACCGATGCGTGATCATGTGCCAATGATAGAAAAATTAGTAAAAGTAAAATAACTAAGCCGAATTGCTATGGCATAAAAAATAATGTATAAATGTCTATCGACAAAGTTAAATGTAACAAAGGATACAACATAATATATGTTCATGTCTTCAATATCAAAAATTTGCAGATTTTTCTTAGATTTTAGTGTCCTTGCTAAACTTTTTCATTTATGCAATTGTTAAAAAACATATATCATATTTAAAATGGGTTTATCTTAGCTTAAGCAACCCTAATTGGTATTTTATTAGGATTTAAAGTTTTTATTATGCAATACAAATATGTGCAAAATTAATAAAAAATTGGTAAAAGAGTGGTGTAGGAAGTATGCAAAATCGTGATTGCACATTAAAATCATCTTTGTGTACCTTACAGTGCCCTTTGGCCTTTATGTATGGTCACAAGTTTTACTGGAGGGTAAGTTGATGAGAGGCTCTCATTTGGATTTTTGTCATTTGATCAGCATTGACTACTATAAAGTAATGGAGGCTATGGTTTAGGATTGTAGATATTATTTTGATAACCTTGGGAAGACTTTTGGTGATATCGGATTGACATGAAATTTTAGGAGAATGTTGTGGTGTCACAAGATATTCTTTTGATTGATTTCATGGCTATTTGGAAAGTTATGGACAACAAAGTGAGATGACATCAAATTGCGTGTAAGTTTCCTAAGAGGGACGTTTGAAGGCCGAAACAGGAGCGGATTTAAATGGAATGAAGTGAAAATGAAAGCTAATAGAGAATATTATGATTCCAAATAGAAAATAAGTAAATGAAAGAAAGATAACTCCAAGATTATCCACACCTTAGATTCTTAAAGGCTATGCACACTTTTAAGGCTTTCGGTTATGCACACCGAAGAGGATTTCCTTTAGTTATCCACACCAAGCAAGCTTTCAAGCCAAAATTCTATATTTTCATTCAACTATCATAAAATTAGGGTTTACATGTATATATAGTAGCCGTTCTTTAATTCTACCCAATGGTGATAATAATGATAATAAGGTCCTGTTACATTTTCCAAGGTGGCCTTACATTATAGAGTACAGTAGAACCTGTCTAAATTAATCATCCATAAATTAATAACCTCTGTTAATTAATAATATGGGTCGGTCCCGAGCTCGGTCTTTTGCATCAATTAATAAACCTCTGTTATTTGATTATTAATTGTAACGAGCGTTCCCGACAATTTCATAATTTTATATTCCCTACATAAGGTACTATGAAAATGTGAAAGAAAACTATGGAAATAGCCTAGGAACTGTTAAAGAATTGGCGAATATCCTTCTGGACCATCTGGTTTACACGGATTTTGCTGAGCTTGTCCTTCATGCGCTGGAGAGAAAGGATGAATTCCTGGGAGTTCGCCTCCTGCTGCATCCAGAATCTTTCAAGTGTCTGAAGCATTTTCTGCGCCTCGACTGGGAATATCTTTGGGTGCTCCTGACTGTCATCGTCAGCGTCGTCGGCTTCCCCTGTCGTCAGCTGGTTCTCGACGACGTCATCGATGTCCGGGACGAAGGCCACCTCCTGCTCAGCGGGGCAATCCAGCAGGTTGCCGATGTCCATCGGATTGAGATAGCGAAACTGGCGAATCTGCGACACCAGCTCTTCAACAACGCCATTATCCATAAGCTCGTCCTCTTGAACTGGCATTGTGCCAGCTGGCTCTGACCGAATCTTGCAATGGCGGAAGAAATTATGGATAGTTTTACGGTTGACTTCTGTAGCCCAAGCTAGCATAGCCATCTGAATGGCTTGCAGGACGTCAATCTTCTCTGGTTGCTCAACCTTGTCATCCAGATGCTGAAGAAGGAGGCGGTTGAAGCGGCGGCGATAATAAGCTTTAAAGTTGCGGATGATCCCTTGGTCGCACGGCTGAATTTTTGACGTAGTGTTGGGAGGAAGATACAAAATCGTTGTGTTCCGAAGGGTAATCCGGTCAGAAAGCCCATCGATGGGGACATGAGATTATTAATTTGGACATCCTGCAAGCTTCCCGAGATTATTAATTAATAACCTCCATAAATTAATAGACTAGTAGCGGTCTCGAGATTATTAATTTATAGAGGTTCTACTGTATCATAAAAGCATAAATGTTAAACAAACATACAAAAGAAAGCATAAGCAAATAAAATATAAATAAGACATCCATACATGTATACCGTCATTATCTGATAGCATCCTTCAAGATCCTTGAGTATGCCTTTGTCACCACATGCTCTCTTGTTGGCTTTCATGCTGCATCATAAAGACAAACTTGTGAGGCACTATCAACAATCACATCGCTATGTTGTTTAACAACCCATTCTTATTTAGATAATAGATGCCCTTAACATGCCAAAATTTAACTAAACACATATGGCTACTTTATAATTACTATAAAGGAGATTATATTGTTTCATTACAAAATGTTTCTACAGCGTCATATATGATTGGGATTGAATGAAGTTAATTCATTATTGCTTTAGTCTTGGCAGTAAATATATCAAATTGGCCTATTACTCTATATCACTTGTTCCAAATTTCATTCTTACTTTTTCCAATTCAGCGTTTCTTACTTTGGTTATGGATGAAAATACTTTGTTTTAGTTTTATTTGCATTCTTAATTTAGAAGTGTATTTAAATTTTCTAGAGCTTCCTAGATAAAACAACTTCATGCATTTGTGCTTTTATTGAATTTATAATTTATTATTGTTTATTTATTGATATATTTCTGTGCTTTTAATGAGCTTCCATGAGATAGTTTGTGAATTTTTGTACTCATGCATTGTTGAAAGGGATTTTGTAGGCCTGGATATTAAGCCTTCAAAGAAGCCAATTCTAGACCAACCTATGTTAATAGAGGGCTATGGCCCACATCTTGCCATAGAGAGCTATCAGCCTTTGTTTATGAACATAACAATATGTTGTCATCCATTTGAGGCTATTATCTTTTGCTTAGAAGGAGCATACCATGTTCTTGCTATTCCAATTGTAAATCTGCTATTTCTTATATAGCACCAAAATCTTTACAATTCGAATCCTTGCCTATAATGATCTCAAATTTCATATTTATTAATATCAACCAAGTTTTAATAGATCTTCCAAAACTATCATCCTGTCTAAAATATTTTATTCGTTAAATAGAGATAAGGTTTTATAATTTGTATGGTTAGGTGATGGTAAGTAATTTGTCAAAATTATCTCTTGACTTTAAATATCTTTAAAATAGTCCTTTGACTTGTATAAATCCTAAAATAGTCTATCAATTCTTAAGAATGATCAAAATTAGTGCCACCTTTTAATTCAATAATGTCACATTAAATTTTAATGTAAGTGATATTCTAAAAATGTAAAATGTGAATAAACTCAATAACTATTATATTTTTTTTTTTGTTTGGGTTTGTTTGGAATGAAAAAATCTAAAAAATCTAAGAGTAAAGTAATTTAATTACAGTGTAATATGTTTACAGTGTAATCATATTGCTTTACTATTGTTTGGTAGTTTTACTTGAAATTTAACATTTTTTTGTTTGGAATGAAGTAATATGTGAGTGTTGTTTTGAATAAATTGGGGGATAAAATTACCCAATAAATTTTTTTTAGGGATTCGATCGAACGAATCGTTTGAACAATTCGATTGAATGAATCGTTTGAACAATTCGATTGAACGATTCTTTCATTCAAATCTATTTCGAACGAAATCGATTTCGTTCAAATTTGATTCGAACAAAATATATTTCGTTGATTTCGACTTTCTCCAGAAAAGATGACGAACGACCTCGTTCGCTGGAGGAGGTGACTAACGGACTTGTTTGCTGGAGAAGATAACACCGGAAATCGTCCATTTGAAAGAAGGAACTCACGTCACCTATTTTATTTCAAACCAAAAGCAACTAATCTCAATTTATCCAAAAAAAATTACTTAACCCCAGTTTTGTTTCAAGCTAAACAATCCATTTATTATAAACTCTATTTCAAAATCATTGAAGTCATTGATCATAGGATTTACGTTAATATATATATATATATATATATATGTGTGTGTGTGTGTGTGTGTGTGTGTGTGTGTGTTTTCAACGCGTATTTGTAGTGTCGATTAACTTGGCACTGAAGTTTAACTATAAGATTAAAAATTTGCATCATTTTTTAGAGTTAAGGAACTAAATTGTGATTTATATGAGCCAAGGGACTTTTTGAACAATATAGAAGAATTGAGGAAACTATTTTAGCAAATAACTGGGTGTTATTGTAACAAAGCTAACATTTGGATACTGATCATATTAATTTTACAGATTTCAGTAGTATATAGTTGTTCCTCTTATAAATCTTTTTTTTTGGATATTATCTTTATTTCTTACAGAAAATTCAACCTTGAAATCCTGTAAATATGTTCTCCTAGTTTTAATTATCTATTTAGTAATGCACTTTCCAGAATGGCATTTTTCTACCGCCAGATTTCTTAACATTACCATGAGATTTAATGTTGATTAAACAATGTATGGTTAGCGTAATGATAGGATTTTACATTGCTTTTCATTCATGTATAATAGGAAAATTAATATTTTTATTTAATGCTTGAAATTGTTGATCTTATGGTTGATTACATTATAAAGATTTTTAAAATGATTGGGAATATTGTATCATAGCATATTGAGAGCTCCTGAATATTACTCTCCAATGAAAACTATAATATAGATTGGAAATCTTTTTCATAGCTCATGTAGGGCATATGTGCATCCTTTTATTTTCTTATGCTTTTACATTTATCATGAAGCTTTCATCATATTGCAGGGGCAAGGGAACTCTGATGCGTTTGACTGTCAAGAGTTTACTTTAGTTGCACATGAAGTTGGTAAGGTTAAAAGATGGATGCTCCAGTGCCGTGCTTATGTGGAACCTTTGGCTGGCAACCTTGGTGACATGTCAATGGAGCTCATAAAAGTATGATTGTTTGACTAGAAAATGCTATACAAAATGCTTATTTATCTAATATTCTGAGATAAGACTTCAACTGTTTTGCCAGATCAAAGATTCCCTTCATAATGTATTGTCCATATATAGGAGCCCAACTGAACCTAGAACAAAATTATTCTGTGTCTGTATCCCTAATGATTCTGAAAGTGGCTGTACATATACATGTATGACATGTGAGGACCGGTAAGGTACTCCTTCTTGGACTCTACAAAGTACAAGTAGTATTTTAGGCCATTTATATTTGTTGTTGATGAATTTTATGGAAATTTAAAGTGCTGGAGAGATTTCTTGTAAGATAATTCAACTTAGTGCATGCATTGACTTAGGAATTTAAGGATTCTCTTTTGGGAAATCACCCTCTTGATTGGTTGATTTTTTTATAGATTTTGTGTAGGAACAGTATAGATGGAATGATACTTGCAAGATTTACTTTGTAGGGATGGAAACCATTTTTGCTCACAAAATTTATGTATCTAATTCTTTCAGAAATTTCTTAGCTTTCATTGATGATGTGTTGCTTCACTTGGCAATGTTCGAACTCATACCTAGATTGGCCATCTCTTACATCTTTACTTGTCAAATCTCTCTTTTTCTTTGTCTACATGGAAAGTAAGTGCGCAATCATAGTAGTCAATGCCTCATTTCTTAACAAGTGAAACGAGTTCAACAGATGACAGAATTTTCAACAGACATCTTTGCGAGGGCATTTACTATGGTTGAGATGAGGTTTGCCAACTCTGCAGGAACCTTGATTAAAGCTGACATTAAGATATTCTACTTCTTTTTTCACAGGCAAGGGTAATGTAAATTATCCTTGTTGGTAGATAACTTGTCAACCTTCTTTAACAGTAGCAGTTTGATTAAAGAATTCAAACTTTCCTGTCTCATTGAAGGAAAATCATGGAAGAACTTGTTTAATAAAAGAATCTTCATGTAGTTTCTTAGAAAACTTCGCAACTCTTTACTTATTGTCTCCTACAATTCTTTGCTAGATATTTCTTCACACTTAAAAAAAAACTGTTAAAGTTTTATTCCCGAAATCGATCATAAAATGTTTTCACATGGCCAAAAGTAATCGTGAATCACAACGAATCTCCCCGATTTCGTCCAATTGTGCTAAGAAAACAACAATGCAGTGAATTGTTCCAGCTTCGTCGTGGTCATTCCCGACGTTGTCATCATTGTTCCCAGCTTATTGTGGTCATCTCGGCATTGCCATTGTACCCAGCATCATAGTGAATCGGCCTGATTTCGTTGTCACAGGCTTTGTTGTGGTCATCCCTGGAAGCCGTTGTTGTCTCCAGCTTTGTCGTGGTTGTCGTGGGCATCATTGTCATCCCTGAAATCATAGAGAATCGATAGACTGACACGATAGAAGAGAAGGCGTCTCGGCGTGCCCTAAATGATAGTAGGGGGCTTTCAGTTTCTAATAAAAACTATAAACAAATTATATTGGGATTAAAATACACCCAACTAAGTATCATTTATAGTATTATTTATTATATTATACTAAATCTATTTTACTTGAAATTTTCTTACACTGGAATGTTTTTACTCCAGTATTTTCGTACATCAAATCAAACAAATTCTTAACTAGAAGTTTTGTGCTACTGAAATTTCTCTATCCCATCTATGTAGAAATTTTATTATTATTTTCTCTAAATTAAGGTACGGGGGAATTTGTACCTTTAAAATTCTTATTTCTCTTCTAATAATTGTTGAATGGAAGATTTTATTGATGAATGATGTTTTGATTTATCCTTGATTCTCACTTATTTGTTTTATGTAAATATGATCAATATTTAGTGAATAATTTTTTGATATATCAAAGTTTTTATTATTGGATTATCTCATGGCCAGATTCCCACACAAAAATGAAAGTTTGGATTGAAAACAACAGTATTTCAGGGTATACAACAAGATTGCAATGAATGAGAAGATGCCTTTGTTCAACATTATTTTGCGTATCATTTGAACGAATTTTAAGATCTCATTTCTTCCCATTAAGGTTCTATAGCATTTTTAGCTCTCTAGTTTTTTTTTTTTTTTCTTTTCATTTTCTAATGGTGTATCCATTGCTTCATAAGTATATCATGATTATTAATGAGTAGGGGAACAAATTTTTTTCAAAAGTAAATATTATATAACACCTTAATGTGATATAAACTCACCTCAAGGTCGAAATTGTTCAAGGTCAGCTTGCATTCGAATTTGTTTTATAAAATTGTCATATTCGGCTCTATATAGGCTCGTTCTGATATAGGCTTGATAAGCTCATGTTTGGTGAATGTTCAAATCTAAATTATTATTTGACATGAGTTTGTGTATGTACGACTTTCTAGGCTCGTTAGTTCACTGTTTTTAGATCATTGTTTTTATTAAGTTTAATATTTTCAAGCCTTTGATGAACTGATCATGATCGAACAATGTTTTATTATTGTTTGACTTATTTAAAGAATGAACTCAAAACTCTTGTTCATACTTGGTTTATTTCTATAATAAGCAAGCTAAATTTGAGTTTCTTAGAGAAATCAACATGAGTTGATCCAAAACAAGTTGTTTTGGTACGGATTTTCTTACCATTAAGGTTTGGTATGGATTTTTATCTCTTGATCATGCTTCCCTTTAAGAGTTTTCCTCTTTCTTTCTAGATGGTATTTTAAATTAATATTACCATTGAGATGATATTTAATGATCTTCAACAGGTCTCATTGTATTTGGTGAAGTTTCTTCAATTTACGTGAAGTTGTGATGTGCCTCTATTGTCTCAAGCATATATTATCTTGCTTGGTGTACTGGAAATGAACTCAAAACTCTTGTTCATGCTTGGTTTATTTCTATAATAACCAAGCTAAATCTGGGTTTCTTAGAGATTCAAACATGAGATTTTCCTCAACAATTTTTGTTGGTACGGATATTTTCTTACCATTAAGGTTTGGTATGGATTTTTATCTATTGATCATGTTTCCATTTAAGAACTTTCCTCTTTCTTTCTAGATGGTATTTTAAATTATCTTTACCATTAGGATGATATTTAGTGATCTTTTACAAGTTTCATTGTATTTGGTGAAGTCTCTTCAATTTACATGAAGTTGTGATGTGCCTCCGTAGTCTCAAGCATTTGTTAACTTGCTTGGTGTACTGGAAATGAAACAATAACTGTAGTGACAAATACTATGTGGTTGCAAACTCTTTTTAATATTAGAAAAGCCATATTAAATGAAGTACAGACCAGCAACCCTCAGGAAAGCAGTCTTGTTCTTATATCGTGTTAAAATGAAATTTTGTTAGAGTGGAACTCATGTACCAATATCAATTGCAGTTTTTTGATGTCATACATAATGTACAGACTTGATAAAATATTCATTACTTTTTTATAAATTGGCCAAATACCAAGCAAACATAGTGCACTCAACACGATTCAACATCATTACCAAACCTTGCTGCATGAACTCTTTTTCTCCATTATGCCTTGTCACATGATTTTACCCTTGGATCATTTATAATTATTTCTTGTAACTCTTTGGATTTACACATCAGTGCGTTATGCTTCAATAAACCAGTTAATATGACTTTTTTGAGCTTACACCAAAGGAATGAATTTGAGCTGTTTCAACTTTTCATAACCATACACATTTTTCATCGTATATATTGTATTTATCTCCTTATCCACCTTAGTTTCTCATTTTTCCACGACACTACATTTATTTGTATGCTTCTTCTTTGCAAACTACTTTACTGTCCAATATAGCATTACTGACACAGTTCTATAAAAGTTACCATTAAGCTTGAGTGGATTTGTTGATTGCACAATACCCTAAAAATGCATCTCTCCATCATATATCTTCTCTAGATATTGCTAATCACATCTCCTTCTACGGTGGCATTACTTTGTATGATGGAACCTCATTATTTGGATCTCTCTCTTATTGATATCACATTCTTCAGTTTATTATGATTAAACTTGTACTCAGCATTTTGTACTTTAAATTTACTTGGACAAAACCTATATTATAGGGTAGTTCTCCATAGCAAGGGTTTTGGTTTAACCGTTTTTATTCTTATCACTGCAAAGAATATCATTTGCAAAATTCATGTGCTTAGGCTCCACTTGTAAAGGTATTTGATATTGTGTAGTTAATAGCGCACTTTGCTTTGCTTTTAAACTATTGCGACTTGCATTAGATTATTTATTTGATGAGGTGTCCTCACTACACCCAAACACATGATTGTCCATCATGATTGGGTGGGTTAGGGTGTTTGACAACATGTAACTTACTTATCAGATGCTCAACAAAGAAGCTCAATCTTTTATCTAAGATTAAGTCATGTGATCTTTTTGATAGAAGTGTTTTGTTGGCAAATTTATGTGTTATGCTAACTATGCAAAATTTATAAAAAATGTTCTCAATTGGGTTAATATTTGTGAAACTACTATTGTAATATCAAGAGTGATATTTGGTTCACTTAAGAATGCTTAATTTTGCACTTTATGCACATAAGCCAAGACAATGATCAATGTGCTTTGCATTGCATTTTGTGCTTTGAAAACATGGGTTCTGTATGAATATTCATAATTAATGGAATCTACTCATGATGTAGTTTAATTGAAATGTGAACGTCAACAGAAAAACAATTGTGTATTTAACACTTATAACTACTCCATGAAAATAAGAAAACACAAATCATGTTAAAAAAATTTTTTTATGTACGCATGACATTTTCTGGGAATGAATGCTGTAGCTGGCAGAAACAGAGATCATTGACATTTTTTCCGTTTTGGGAATTCATGAATCTTCAGTTTTTAACTATGTTTTCATGTAGGTTGCAAGCTAAAGTGAGGTCTTCGCTTTGTTGAGTTGGTTGATTGACATAGTGACATTCAAGCATGTTTTGTTTCATTTAGCTTAGTTCAATGACAAAAGTAATCATTAAACACATGCTTCTATACTTTTTTTGATAATTTTTTTCTTTTAAATGCGTGTTGGTACAAAACACAAAGTAACGTATGGTAAGCGAAGTAAGAGTATGCCATCTAGCATCAAAGTTTTGTTGAATGGCTATTCTGAATTTTGAATAATGAAACATGGTATAATGTTATGAACCCAGGATATTGCAGATTCACATCTTATTTTATGATTCCTACTTGACTGATGCGCCTTAATTTATGCGTTGTCTCTCATTAAGGGAAGAAATGTTGGACGTCTTTGAGCTGATTATTTAGCATTTTAAGTTGCGACTAAAACAATTTTTGCGTTCTAATTCTGAATACCTTATGCGTAAATTTCAATCTTTCGTGGAACTTTTCATACCTGAATTATGAAAAGTGTGCGTTGTTTTATTTATTCTAATCATTTGATAGGGGAATAGATGTATACATATTAATAGCATGCTTTCTAAATGATCATTGAAATTACATTGACACATCCGTTGATTGTGATATTTTATGGTGTACTTTATTTGGTATGCTCAATAACTGCTTACCTCAATGATATGCCATGAAACATTTTCTTATATTTTCAGTTTTGTTTGAGTGCTTTTGGGTGATGTGAACTCTTAGTTTATCTGTGTGGGCAGGTATCATTTCTCGTGCATGTCCCCTTCGCTATCACTAGAATGCATGAAAGATAACGATTTATGCCCATTTTGCCTTTGCATGGAAAGCGGAGTAGGCGTTCAAATTGGAGAGCAAGACTTGGTGAGCATTAACTATCAAATAGTGCTAGTTATGTTAAACAAAAGGGTGCGGCATCTTATTTTAATTTTCAAATAATTTCTTTCAGATCTTTCAAGGGGATCGTCCTGAAATTAAGTCATTTATGAATCTTGTCTCTGAGGCACAAGGCTTCTATTCTGGGTATAGCTTGCTTATTTTTGCACGCATGTTGTAATTTTGATAAATCAATAGTAGAATTAAATTGTGGATGGCACTATTTCTGGGCTGTGAATGGTTTCATTTTTTGTGTTCATACAAAGTTCGAACTTACATGTATTTTAGATGCTTTGTTCCAGCTGTTGTATTTAGGTTTTGATTGGTTTGATGGAAAAAATTAAACGGAAAACAAAATGTTAGATTATTTCAATTGAAATTAGTTTTTGTTAGAAGTAAGCGATAAATATAAAAGACTTGATGTGTGAAAATTAGATAAACGCATTGCTATAGGAAAAGCTTATTTATGTTCTAACTTTAATTAGGTTCATCGCATGAAGATTTCTATTAATAATGCAGTATATATATTCAAAATACGATACTCTAAAATATACTACATTTTCTTATGCTTTGTAATATATATGATTCTTAGACAAGCATATCATACTGCTGTTTTCACTAATTATGGGTATGTGATAAACTTACTTTATTTGTCTTTTTGAAGTACTTGTGTAATGCATTCTACAGCCACATATTCACTTTCAAGTCTAGATAGAGCTACCATTTTTTTTATGTGAAAACCATGATACAAGTGATTGTGCAAAGATCTGGCAAGTACATGATGTTGAATTCTTTTTGAATAACCCCAGCCTAAATGGGTACATACTAGAATGTGTGTTTCATGATAGTGAAATGTATCTTTAGAATTTGTCTAAAACTGTGTACAAATACATACTACATACAAAATATCTACTATACTAGCTATGAGATAAATTATTGAGCATATGATTCTCTTATAAAGATGATTGTCTACAAGTTTTCTTATCTCATCCAGGTCAATCTTAGTTGATTTGCACATTTGGGTTTTGCTAATTTGAATCTTCTAATGTCAAATTTATCAAGTACTTTTTCATGCTTCTTTGTCAACAAGTAAAGATGATACAAGGCCAAACACGATTGTGATTGTGTAGATAAGGCCTTTGAGGACTGTGATTTCGTTTGGTTCTGCATATCTAAAGACCAACTAAGTAGAGGTGGGAGAAAACAAGTGTTGTTTATATATGAACCACTATTAGTAGTGAAATATTAGTCATAATGTATATTAGTTGAATATTCTTGCCTAATTGAATATGTATTTAGTTGCAAATGCTAAGAACCTCAAGCCCCTTGAGCATTGATGTTCAATGAAATATTAGTTGGCACATATGGATGAACTTTCTTTGGGCTAGGAAGAAAGCATGTTCAAGAACAAGGTATTGAACAGTTGACATTCAACAACTTGACAAGGGATGAAAATCACCTGCCAAACTGAATGAAGAGAAGAAGAAGAATCATTGAGCATGGTCAAATGGTATATTGCAAAGAAGACAATGAATTTATTGAGTTCCAATTGAAAAAGCCATGATCAAGGAAACTAAAATGAACTAGCAACCAAACACCCTGTTTACTCGACTCTCAATTGAGCCATGAAGCCGAACTCCAAACTGAGCATGTCAAGCAATCACATGAGTTGAACTCTGGTAGTTTGGGATTAAAGATCTTAAAGATGTAGAAACTTTCCTATCTGTAAAAACTCAGGTCAAACCTTGGGACTCTTACCCTGGGAGAAGATTATGTGATGGACCCACATTGGCATCTAAATTCTATTCTAGAAAATTTTGTCACGCTTGTCATGCAGTAGATTATAAAATGTTTTTATTTTATGGCTATAAATAGTCTGCTATATTAAGCAATGAAAAGATGGTTGTTGATTTGACATGGTACATTGTATTCCTCATTTTTTCCCTTGTTCCCTATTATTCTTTATTTAGTGTTTCTTTTTCTACTACTTCTCGGAACTCAGAAAAGCCATTTGTCTGCTATGTCAGTTGAAAGAAGCAAAAAGGCTCTGTCAGTTAAAATTGGGCATGAATTTGGTGCTTTAAAATAGCAATTTGATGTGAGAACTGATCTCCCTTGTTTGATAAAGTAGCTCATCAACAAGAATTTTGTAGATGTAATTTGTCTTGAGCAATTTGGTTTTTAAATTGTTTAATATTCTTTGAAAACTATTGCCTTTATTCGGACAAATTTATTTAAAATTTCTTTTATATATTTGTTTAAAATTTTCTCAACTAGGTAAATTAAATTTTTCTTGAATTTTAGTTTTTCTTATTACCTTCTCACGTTTCATTGTTTCTTTTTTTGGTGCAATTGCATTACTTGTTTAGAGTCACCCTGAAATACTTTGATTTGAAGGGAAGGACCATATGTGGAGGCTTGATGCCGGTTCAGCGGAAACCGTTCTGGCATCGGGTGTCCACTTACCGCAGGATCATATTGAGTAATTTGAGAGAAAAAGAACACATATAAAAGCAAAAGATACATTTTATTTATAATATTTTAAAATTACAAGGTCTTTTCAACATTCCTCGTACAAAAATGAAAAAAAAAAGTTAAAAGATAAACAAGCAAAAATAAATAGCGCCGTAGATTTATCGGCAGTTGAACATTTTAAGCATTATGGTCCTTGCGCGTATTCCCCTAGGAGCATCTGACTTGGTATTGTACAGAAAATAATACCGGGATTTGAATTCCCAGTAATTAGAGAATACTCTAAGTATTGCAGTACAATAATATTTACATTTTAAAATATGCGATTAGCGGAAATAAGATGCAGGAGAAAAATACGGCAATAGCGCAAAATAAATAATTTCCTGCAATAAATATTATTTATCAAATAAAGATTACTGATGTTATTTTCCAGTAATCAATCCCGAATGTTATCGATGTCATTTTTCAGTAACAACCCCGAATCTTATTGATGTTATTTTCCAATAACAATCCCAAATGTTGCTGATGTCATTTTTCCAGCAATAACCCCGAATGAAAATGATGTTAATTTCTAACAACCAACCAAGTATTAATGTCATTGATATCATTTTTCAGTAATTCCCGAATGAAAAGGATGTTGGTTTCTAACAACCAATCATGTTTCAAATGAATTTGGCTCAAAGTAAATATGCGAAGCTAAGCAGCAGTAAAAGTGCAAAAATGTAATACATGCCATGTACTGGGTACCTTTGTTCATTAAGTTCAGAAGTTCAATGGTTCGGATGAGTGACAGTTCGCTCAATCTGCATTTAAGTCCCCGACATTTCTTTAAATTAGTCTCTTTTTAAAAGTGATGTGATATTCATGATTTTTACATTCTTCTTTTCTATTTTGTTCTTTTCTTTTACATTTATATAATGATTTAAGTCCGTACTTTATAATAATATTACTGTATTGAAATAGTAACGATAGGAATGAAAAGAATACTTTAAATAGAAATAGTAGTCATTTTATAGCATTTTGAATTGTTTTCATTATTAATTAATGAGAATGATTAAAATGCGAATGACTAAATATAATTTTATAGCATTGTATTAAGATTAGCAAGAAAATGTTCTCTTCAATTTCCTCCATTTTCAACTCTTCTTATCTTAGAGTTAGGATTGCTGAAAAGAAACAGAGGTTGAAATGGGTGGTCTGATGGCTAGCAGAGGTGGCAGCGGCAAGAGGTTGGCTAGCAGCGGCTACTGAGTGGTTGGCAGCTTGCTGGCTGGCTGGAGGGGGCTGCCAGAGGCTGGCTGGGAAGGAGGAAGGGTTGGAGCTGTTGTGGTTGTGGGGAGAAGAGGGGAGGGGATGGGGCCTTTTTATAGTGGAAGGTGAGTGGGGGGAGGGTCGGTTTAGGGGGTCGATCGAACCCTGCGCCCTCTTCTAGTAGGCGGAACCTTCCGCCTGCAGGTTCTGTCGCAAGACAGAGCCTGCGATTCGCAGGTGGGTCGGGAAGGGGTCGGGCGAACAGGGGAAGGAGAAGAAGAAAAAGGAAAGAAAAAAATAATAAAATACTTAAAGTTAAAATTTTCGCATTTTTTCGTCGTTCGGCGTCCAAATATAACGAAACTTAGCACCGATGTGTGTTACGACATGACGAAAATTTTTGATTTGGAGTAATATTTTATTTTATATTAATTTTTGAGGTTTAAAAACATCAAAAATTAATCACGATAAATCCAGCCCTCATAATTTGATGAAATTTTTTGAGCAACTTTTAAATAATATACTTAACATAACGACACTGAAAACGATGAATTTAGACATGTATATAGAGTTTAAATATTTCAGAAAATAAAGCTGGAGCTTCCGCTATTTAGAATTCTCCCAAATTATGACACTTTGATCTTTAAAATTATTCTTAACTATGGTATTTTTGTTTGCCCTAATTCAAAATTCTCCGAGATCCTGATTTCTGAGACGGGATCTGACCAAATCGCAAAGTAACAACTTCGGGTCGTTACACCATACAAGCCATCCAATGTTGAAACATGCTCTTAGCTTTTGTAGCTTAAACATGTTGGATGGGATTTTAAGAAAATGATCACTCTTTTCAACCTTGTATTTCCCTTTGACTCATCACGTCATATTCTCCTCTCTGTGAAATGCGTGACCCAAGATGACTTATTTTTATTCCACTTAATGCTCTCTATATTATTACAAGGAATGTTTACTTGATTTCTGTATAATTCTTCTGAAGTTGTTTTTCATAAGCAACTTTCTTGATTTTAAATTGAAAAACTTTCAAAATAATATTTAGGTAAATAACTTTTATTCAATATATTCCCAAATCACTCAAATTGTTCAACTTAGTCTCTCATTTATTAAATGTGTTGAATTTAGTCCATCATTTATTCATTTTTAATTCAGTTTAGTCCAAAGAAATTAAAAAATAGTCGGTTATGTTAAAATGAGTTGTTGAGGTAATAAGCTGGTCATATTGAAGAGTTTAAGAACTAAATTAGATTTATTTAGTTATTGGGACTATATTTGACCATCATAATATTGTGGAGAGATTTTTTTGGTAAAGCACTTTTTAATGTGCTATTATTTTGCTTCATTTCTAGCTTGAGAATTGCTATTCTGCCTAAAAATTTAACTATGCAATTTGCATCAATCCCCTACTTCCATGGAGTTGCAAGATCATTAAAAATGTTTTCAGATTGATTTTTTGGCATCAAATCTGAACTGCTATGTTATTTTATTGTTATTTTTATTCAGCTTAAACATTATAATCAACTGTTTAACAGAATTGAAGAGGTAATTTTGGCGCAAGAAATAGTTGAACTTGCTAAGGAATGCCAGTCCAGCTTATTTAGAGTAATAGATCATGCAAACACTCATTACAATGATTTCAATGTGGTCTCTGAAAATCTTGTGTGCGCGTTGAAGGTAATTAGTCTTGATATTTTGTATTTTTTTATTTGTATAATCAATTGTGATGTATACAATTTCTTCTTTTAAATTCTAAACAGTGATTGCTTTTTTCACAGGCAACTGTTGTAGCTGGATTATATGATCATGATGGTTGTCATAAACTTCAAGTTGTCTTGTTTAGACATGCTTGGAAAGTGAGAGCTAAGTTGTTATTGAGTGGCACTAAAAAAACAAGCATGCAGCATATGCGGCATCTAGAGAAAGAGGTAAGAGCTTCAAACAGTAGATTTCTTGAACAATTGGATGTTTTTGTACTTCTACAAAATGCAACGAATTTTTATGTCAAAGGAAGTTTGAATAAATGTTTTTGCTTCAATTGTGTTGCATATTACAATCACCTCTGAGTTGTCAGATATATGCAAGGCAGTCTTCATGAAGCAATGAATCTTTCTTTTCTTTTTGGTTAGTTTTTTTAGTAATCATTTTGCACAACACTCAAATTGAAGGGGGATGCGTGTTCTTACATGCATTGAATTGTAAGTGTGGTATCTTTGTAAGTATTAGTTGAGCTGTATGTATGAAAATTTTCTTTTATTGTCATGAATCTTGAGAACCTTCGATTTAGTAGTTGTTTTGTTGTTGTAACCAATATTTTGGTAGATGTGTACTGTGTAACACAGATCGAAGCATTGCTACTGTTATTAAATGACGATTGCTAATGCTATAATTGCAGGGTCTAGAGATGGGAATACCTTTTCAAGATCATTTAATGTTGGAAGTTGCACAATTAAATCAGACAAGTTTGCAATGGTCTGATATGGCAAAGAAGGTTATAACACAACTTAATTTGTCATTTTCTTTGTAGTAGATGGCGCTGTAAGACATGCATTATATGGTATCTATAATTTTTTTTGTGAATTTCTATATAATATGAATAATAACAATAATTTGCAAGATTGTGCAATTTCTAGAGAAAATTAAGTTAATTATACTTTAAAGCTTCGGAGAGAGTGACCAAACATTGATTGTGATGAGAAACTAAAATTTTACATAATCATTTTAATTATGTGGGTAAATCAACTATAAATGTTATGCATTTGTTGAGCCGTTTATGGAGAAATTAGGGAGAGAAGTGAAAATCTTCAATTTGTTGATTTAGAGAAAATAGTATGTGCTTAGAGATTTTAAGAAAGAAAAAGGTTTGTTGCCTATATTAATGTTATTAATGATGTGTATAATGGAACGGTTGTGTTCAAACACAATGTTGTTTGTTGATTGATTTTCTTGTTTCGATCAGTCTACCTTAGGGATCAACTTTATAACTATATCTCATTGCATTAATTATGAATGCTCTTACTAGTTACACTCAAGATGGGGTGCCTTGGTGCATGTTATTTTTAAATTATATGCTTTATTGAAAAGACTTAATTATAGTTAAAGCAAAACTTGAAAGTATGGATAACTATTCTAAATAAAAAGGATATCTTAGTAGTTTCAAAACAAAATAAAAGAAAGTTAAGTTTATTCTTAATAAAAGTTATAATGTTGAGGATATGACATTAAAAGATTGTGCTATCAAAAAGAGTGAAAGATAGAAATCTTTGTTTAGTTTTAAAAAATGATAGTGAAATTGAGGGCAATGAGATTAAATGATCTAAGCAGGCTAGAATAAATTGAGGAATGCTTATGGGGTGGTGTACAATTGAAAATATTTCATATAAATAACAAGAACTTATATAGAATAACATAACAGGACCAACAATAATCTATAGAGCAAATTATATCGATTTTCAAAGCAGAAGCATCTTGTTACTTTAAGTGTTGCAGAGATGAGGATATAAATGTGAATGAGAGATTGTACCAGCAAGGATTTGATGAGAAATGAGTACATTCTTAGCAAGGTTGGATTAACTCCAACTGAGGATTACTTATATAAACATCTTTAGATAATTTGGTCTTTTTAAGCATATTGACCGTTAGATGAGTAAAGTTGAATTAATGAATTTTGCTTGAGGATGAAGGCTTAGGAAGGGACTATTAATTAAATGGGGCTTAGGTTGGTTTATTGATACTGCTGTTAATAATTATTATTTTATTGAAATATAAATGATTCATGTATGATGATAAAAGTCAACCCAAATGAACCCTCCAATACCACAGGAAGAGAAATCAAGACACTGGATCTATTTCTCTTTATCTCATCATGATCTAACTTGTAAATTTTTTATATAGACCTTGAGCCCTTTTATTATTGTAAAATACCTTACGAGCCTTAAGTTAGGATGAATAGAAAAATTAACTCTTTATCCATTTTTACTATCTCATATGCATCTGTTTTGTATGCAAACATATACCCCAACACATCCTCATCAAGAGACAATTTGGTTAGGATCCCATCTGAGGTTGAAGCTATGCCATAATGCACCAAAGGATTAACATTAAGCTGAAATCCACCTTCAACATGTATTATCAAATTAGCGTTGGATTTATGTATTATCAAACCAACATCAGCGGGAGGCAAAAAGCGCATTGCCCGTAGCCCAGGGAGGATAGGTGGACTAAAGTAAGCTAATTATCTATTAGTCAAGGTATAAGATTCAGGAGTCCCTTCCCCTTTTCCTGAGGATTAGAGGGCTTGGTTACCACCTACTGATTATTAGATACACCAACAGCTCCATTCAAATGATTTGGGGCTAAACCATTTGAAACTAGCATTTGGTGTGATTCGTAGGCTTAGGGTGCTTGAAATAGGTTGAAGAATCATCTCCTACCAACTTGTAAGGCTTTCAATAATATTTGTGCAGATTCTCATAAATCACTTTCTATTAATTTTTCTCATTGTTAGTTCCACTCCAAGGCATAGATATGATCAAATGAGTTATCAAACTTATGCCAAAATATTCTTTCCACCGAAGGATGAGAGGGTTTTGGTTGACCCATCCAATCAAGCAATTTTCAAAAAGTTGATCCCAAGATCGCATATTAATAAAGTGACTCAAATTGACTAGATGGTAAGTTCTACATCAAGTCAAAACTTAGGAACTTTTTTAGTAGCCATAATCACATGGAAGATCCACCAGTGAAAATAGAGGCCATAGTAAACTAGAGAGCACAAGTTTTGTTAAGTGTTCAGATTGCTTGAACGTGAAGAAAGTGTTTTAAATCTTTAATTTCTTCAAATTGGTTGGTTTAAGGATTTATAAGCTTAAAAGAACCCGTGCTGGAATGGATATATGGGTATTTAATTAATTGATTAAATTGTATGTAGTAGATTAAATTGTATTATATATTTATAAACATGTTTTAATTTTAAAATTAATTAACTCATTACTAGACAATTATATTTGTAGACACTAACTAATAAAATAATTATACATTGAATATTGGCAATAGCTTCTATTGTTAATAACCGATTTTCTAAATTCAAAAATATTTAGCAAAGTATATCAATAGCTAGTTAGAAACATGATTAAAATTAAAACTCTTAAATTAATTAAACATTGAATATTGGCAGTAGCTTTTTTTGTTAATAATGGATTTTTTTATTTAAAAAATACTTAGCAACGTATATCAATAGCTAGTTAGGAATATGATTCAAAATAAAACTCTTAATCATATATTTGCACTATATAGAATTTACATTCTTGTTGTGCATCTTTGCTGATGTGTATTATTATAATCTTCAAATTCTGAAAATTTGCAGCCAAACAGAATCTCATGTTTCACTAAACCTCTTACATCTTCCAAATCCTAAAGTTAAACTTTACTAAATATTTAAATAACAGAGACCAAAGATCTCCAAATTGTTATTGGCAAAACAGACAATTTGACCCATAAAGGCAACTACTTCAATTCAGTTATTCCAACAGCTTCAAAATGCTGTTATAGATTGCACTAAAAAAGCTCTCAGAAACGGCAGAATAATGCACAGTTTTACTGATTTAGGGAGCAAGTTCAGATATGACAGGTGTGAATACTAATGCAGGTTGCATCAGACCCAGGAGAAATTGCATTGAGCCACGTGTTTGAGCTGATTGGTCAAGGCGAAAATCTGGCTGTCCAATTCGACGAGGAGATGGAGGTATAGTCTCTGTAGCAGTGCAGCTTCGCATTCACACATACTTTAATAATGCCTGGGATTGATGCAGCTGTTGAGAAGTCGCAGCATACTATACTGCATATGCCGGAAGCCTAATGACCACAGGCCCATGATTGCTTGCGACCACTGCGATGAGTGGTACCATTTCGACTGCATTAAGCTGCGCGAGCCGCCTCGCAGGACCTTCCTCTGTCCTGCTTGCAAGCCTTCTCATGGGGAACCAACCTCTCTTTCTCCTCACCTTTATAAGAAAGAAAGGTGTGCTTCATGCTCTCGTACTTGTTTCCTGTTATATAATCTAACTATGAGAGGTTTCTTTTCCATTGAAAATCTTAAAAATGATGATTAAAGATATAGCTAAATTGATTAACCTTGCTATAAGATAATGTGCTTATTATAATATTTTATATAAATGGTTGCAGATCAAATAATGGAGAGCCTCAAACTCCCTCCTGCCACGAATCTAAATTTAGAAAACAGACTGGAAAGCTTAAATCTTGTCTGGATGGGAAGATTGAAGGTCCTGTCGACGAAGATGGTTTCTTAAAGTGCTGCAGCGAAATTGATCATCTCTGGAGAATGAGACGCCGGCCGCTCCATAGGGCATCCAGAAAGCGCAGTGATTCAGTGAGATTTCATCAGCTGCTACCTTTCTCAACATCATCCAACTAACCCGCTGTCAATTTTTTTTATTTTATTGTTTCTATTCCATTCTTTTGTTTTGTACCGAGCGGTGCGACTTCAATAAACAGTAGTATTATTCTCATTTTGGAAAATATAAAAAGTTATTCTAATTTTTTCTTTGCATATTTTTCTGCTCATATAATTTTTTCTTTGCATATTATTCTCATTTTTATCATTTTGCGGTCAGCAATTGATATGACTCAGATACCATAACTCGGAATCTGAGTCGAAAAAATTTGGGTTTTAGCCGTTCAATCCACCTGACCCAAAGCCGACCCGGTTAATCAATGGAACCGGCCCGAAAAAGCTGCATTTGATGTAAGCGGTGGGTTCTGCCCCCTATCACAAACGAAATGTTATGAAATGATATGCAAATTTTGGAGAAATGCAGTTTTTATACCATAATTTGTTTCATATCCACGTTAGGCATTTCTCCACAACTCCCTGACGTTTGCTCATGGAACTCTTCATTCGTCAATCTTTATGTCTCTGAGATTTTCAGGTGTCGTCTAAGCAACTGACCTTCAAATACCTATGCCCTTGCTGTATCTGGCTTATGCGGATGCGCGGCTTCAGCTCTAGTACTTTTCTTCATTATCTCAATGAGTTGCCAATGGGGCTTTGAAAGGGCTTCGCCTTCTTTTGATTGGCTACAATGGTAACCATGACATTTATTATATTAGAGTATATTATACAAATGATTTTGTTTTATAAAATTATGATGCTGACTTGTTTTGGGTAGAAGTGTTTAGTATTTAGGATTGAAAAAATATCAAAAAATATTATGACGGTAGAAATAATTGATGTTGAAATGTTGACGATATCTGAATCATTAAGGTTACCATTGCTACTTAAATATCTTATGATATTTTAACCTTTAAGGATAATGCATGATTTCTGTATTTCTAGATATGTTTATTAATTCTAAATATATGTCATTTCTCTACTTTGATAAATGAGCCGAGTTTTGGTGAGAGTGTTTACTTGGTTCAAACTTTATAAATTATAATGATTAATGTACTAAAACTTATTGTGATTAGTTTAAAATGACCATTGGGCATGCATATTGTGGTGTATGGATTGAGAATGAACAATTTACATTTAGCTATTGATTTGCACTCTAGTTGTAATAAGTTAATTTATGTCAGTTGCCTAACACAAGAATGCAGTTGAACTGATGAGTTGATGATGGGCTATTTGAACTAGGCAGCAGAACGTAGGATGCTGTGGTTTATTTCTCTATAAATTTCTTATTTTATGTTGGCTGCCTAATATAAGAATGCAGCTGATTGAACCTTGTAGTTGAAATTATGAATCCTGCAGTAATATTAGAATATTAATGTTTTTTTTATAAGACTATTCTTACATTATGGTAATTCAAATATCACATTTTTTATTACTTCATAAATGTATGTTGAATGTTGGACTTCTTACTACAGAGTTATTATGTGGGGTGCTGATTACTGAAATTTTGGATTTATTTAGCAGTAAATGCTGAACGTTGAGTTAAATTTCTGTTGATTTTATTTTCTTAAAAACGATATTCTTAATATCTTAATATATTTCTTTTCTTATATGCTGAATCCTGAGGCGCGAAATGTTGATTTCTTTGTATCCTGACTACTATGAGGTTCTAATAGGTATTAAAACAGCAATAGCACTGATTAACGTTCATGTTCACACATGTTTAAGCAGGATTGCATGCTTGCATTAGAACTTAAAATGCGTAATAGTAAGCAGTTGAATTGATTATTGTTGCTCTGAACTTTTTGCTTATGTATTGGATGCTTTTCAAATTTTCTATTAGCAAATTGCTCCAATATAATTTTATCAGGTCGAGTCAATTTCGGGTTAGATCCAGAACCCATTTTGACATTGGCAAATGCTCAAGTCTGTTTTAGCTACCACAAAATACAATTGAAAATAACTAATACTTATTATTAGAAGCCATCACCACATATTTTAAATAATATTGATTTGTTGTTGTGCTAAACGATTAAAAAAACTTGCAATTCATAAAAGATAGATAGGAGAGGAAAACATTCAAATATATATAAAACAAAAACTTACATATAGTGTTTCTAAAGCATTTTAATGGATTAGAAATTTTAAAAGATCTATTTATTTACAATATATTATTTTATGACACTCTCAATCACTCAAATAAGTTGAGATTGCGAGTGACAACACACATATATTAGGATAATTATAAGAAAAATATTGTTTGCTTTAGCTCAACTCGAGTCATATCCGGCTGAGCCTCGTACTTCTAAGTCACAACCAATCTTGACTTTGAATTCTTAACCTTTTTATATTGAAATTATTTTCACAATGGTTGTGTAATATGTGAATGAGAGATGTCATCAAAGAAATGTTTACTCAGAATATATAAAAAACAAAAGTTTGGGTTTCACTGATGCAATTATTGCAAATTATTAAATAATTTAGTTTCAATTATTAATGATGAAAGAGGGATGATAATTGGATCTCTGCCCAGCAAGAAGAGGAGGCAAAGAAAGACAGAAAAGGCAGGTAACTGTAACCATCAGGCAGCAATGCTGATAGGAAGAATGGGAACACATCAACTGCTCAACGAAAACAACATCCTTTCTCTTCAATCTTTCGATACACTCTAAATATTATCATTTTTATTTTTTTATTAAAAATAAATTTATATAATACTTTTTTGAATCGAAATTGAGAATAAAAATAGTGTAATAATTTTTGTATATATGTAAAATAATTTCTTACAAAATAGTCCAACTTTCATTTATATATGTAAGAATAAAAATAGTGTAATAAATTTTTTTTAGCCTTCTCTATTAGGAGTGTAAGATAATATTCTTAATTACCTAATTATTTGCTTTTGTTTATTTTCTCTCTATTTATTTATTTATTTATTTGCTTACTGAATAAATTATTAATTATTTGAGCTCATACAGTAAATAAATGAATTGAGAGTGTATTACAATGGAATTCATGCATAAAAAAAGAGTAGAGGGGAGTCTTACCTCGTCCTTCTCATCTAATGATTAAAAATCATATTTTTCACATATTTTAAATGCATAGGTGAGTGTCAATTCAATTCAATATGTAAGTAGATTATTTGTTGAATACATTTTTTTGTTGGGTCTATATACAAAAATTAAAAAAAATAATTCTATTGATTCAGAATAATTTTTGATGTATATTTATGTGTAAGTATAATATTTGTTCTTAAATTATTATTTAGATACTACAGCCACCAACAACAAAAATAAAAAATTATTATATTTCTAACAAATCATCCCAAAAAATAAAAAAGATTGCAACTTAAGAAATAAAATAATACTAATATATTAGAATGCATAAATTAATTCAAAATTTTGAAGTTAATTTTGGAGTTGGACAGCTTGACTCAAACTCAATTTTAATCATGGTTATTTTGAATCAAGAGAATCCAAATTGTTTGATGGCCAACCATTACAAGTTCTTTTATTTTATATATATGGGTTGACTCAAATCAAATTCGAGTCAGCTTGAACTCGAACTTTTTTAAATCGAAATTGACTCGACTTGAGCTCATGTGAATTCGAGTGGTGCTGAACTCAAAAATTTAAAGTGATTCAAGCTCTAGAAAGGATGAAATAAAAATAAAAATAAAAAAATTCATGTTTAGCAATCGTATAATGTCTTTTCAACTTTATTCAATATCAAATATTTAACAATAATATAAAGCATTAAAAATATTCTTAAGAATTTAAAATATATTAATAATTGAGTGTGGGGAGGAAAGAAGGGGACACAAAAGATGACACTTTGGTAGTTTGTGAAAATAATAAAAGGAATCGATTTCATACCTCTTTTAATGTAAATAATTATAAGTGTATAATCCAATTAAAATAGCAGAAAAGCCATTTTCTTTATTTTCATATAAATGTCAGGGCATCATCATAAAGGAAGACAAGGGCATGTGCATAGAAGAGACTCTTTTGTTTGATTTTAAAGACAGTCCAAACAAAGGCCCAAAGGTCTGCCTAATTGCTTTCTGCACGGCCCATTTAGAAAAAGATTAGGTGCATAGAAGAGCATAATCTCTTCAAGAGAATGACTAATATTAAATGAAACTAAAGATTAATAAGATTAAATAAAATTAGAAAGCAGATTAGGACTAATCAAGTTTCACCCATAGTTCATCCTTCCTTTTACCTGTGGCATTAGATAGGGTAACGCACAATGAACTTTTCCAACAAGTGTAGATGTACTGAATCATGAGGATGACTCGCCAAAACACGAGCCTTTATCATTTTCTCTGCATAAAATTCTATTATGCAAACTATTCCATGTTAAAATTATAGTTTTGCCCATTTTCTTCCACTAACCTCATGCTTGACTTCCCTAATTGGTCTTGATAGATAAATTAATCATCAACTAGATCCCTAGTTACTGAACCATCATTAGCTAAAATCATAAGCCATGATAATGCCTTAATATTTTTGAAAACTCTGACCAATATATTTGCTTCATCATATCTAGTTGGTATAGCAATTATAATACTAACTCAAAATTCTAAGAGTAGAAATTCATTTATTTTTCACCTTATACAATGTACTTAATCTATTACACATAATCTTGACATAGTTTGTTTACCTATTTGTGATCAACAAATGGGCTTGAGCTAACACTTGGACCATAAATTTCTAGGCTAGCCTCTTTAATCATAGTCAGACTTGAACCCATCTTCCTTAACCACTTACAAACTCCCATCATAGATGTCACCTCACATCAATCATGACATTCATCATAGCACAATCCCTAGTTATGAGCCAACCTAGATCAAATTAGATACACCCAAATGTTTCCCAAAACCTCAGGGGTATGACCACATCCTTCAAACGATGGATGGAGAAGGTTGGCTTTAGAAAGCCTAAACCTTTGAAAACCAAAAAATTTCCTTATGCTTGTGAACATTCTAAGTGTCCACATAATCGACATTGTGAACTTAGATCATACTCTAAATCCCAATTGTGAGGAAATCCAAAAAACCCCAATTAGCCTCATCTCCCATTGTCCCAAATCAGTAATCAATGCATCAAATCTCTTCTAATTTATTTGAGGAATGTCTAAGAGTTAGAGGTAGTGATTAGAGAAATTCAATTCAGCCAATTTATTTGCAAGTGCTCAGTTCATATTTTATACATCAATGTGTGCACATTATTTATCATAAACTTTACATTTTTCGGCGTGCTATAAAATGATTTTAGATTTACAGGCATATGCAATGCTTACCTGTTGTGAAGATCAGATCTAGCCACATGAGTGTTAAAAACTCTATACTCTTCTTCTCAACTTAACTTGTCAAAAGAGGCAATTTTATCATAATTTTAATTACCAAATGTATCCTTAAAGTTACAAATTTCAGAATAATTTGACATATCTGAATTTAGTAATCAAAAGTATTGAATTTACACAAATAATCACTAGGTTTTATTTCCTCATGCATAATAAAAAAATATTCTAAATCTTAACATGCGACAAATTTAAAATTTGTTCTTGCTCATGACCAATGGAGATTTCATCTAAATCTAACAAACACAAATTCAGAGCTATGACAAATGTTCCTCAAATATATCTCCCATGAAAACATACAACCAAAAGAAGGAAAGAAAATGAAAAAAAGAAAAATATTATCTAAGCTTTTATAGGTTGAAGAGACGATGGAGCTTTCGACTCACTATGAAAGCATCAGTGCAAACAAACCTCTATAATCTTGCCGTAACAACTCCATATTTTTGTCAAATTGGCGAAGTTTCTCTTGCTTAGAGAGTTGGAAATTTATCCAGGCACGTCCAAGTGAAAACAAGTGTCCATATCATTAGATAAGTCGTGTGCAAAAGAGATATAGTTTAAGAATAACACCTACCGATTTAAGTAGTGACTCGCACGACGAGTTCCTCAAATTAAAGTCTACTTATTCTAACGTCAGGCTACGATGCTTAAGCCTAAAGTGATTTATCATTGATTAGTTTATATCAAAATATTTTTAAAGAACTACTGTTCCACAACTCCAAACTTGAGGGGTCTTATTGTCATGATAAAATAGTAATTAGGAATATTCTTGCAACAATCATATTTAATCCCAAAGAGGCATTCCTACCTCTAAGAAATTGGCAACCTCTATTTTACACTCCAACACACTCCTTTTGTCTCCACCACCTGCTTATATACAATTACTTCATAATTATTTCATATATAATAATGGTAGACAGGCACAGATGGAATGGCTTTGTCCCGTATTGGGATTTTAATGTGCAAAGAGGTCCACTTGGCTTAATCAAATTGCTTATCTACAGTTTTTCGACATAGTTGGTCCCATTTCGAACTGAGACTCTTAAATATCACAGATATTTTTATTTCTTTAACCTAACAAAAATCACATAAATGCCCGCATAGTAGACTTCAGCACAAGAGTTTCAACACAAAATTATTTATATATTTTAAGGAGCAAAATACAATGCATCTGGCACTCAGGCACACTCAGGCATTGGAGTGCAGGGCTCATGTAGTTATAATTATTGTAAACGCTAAAGCACACTCAAGCACCGGAGGTTCTGCCAATGACTTTATGAAGGGTACTTGGGGGCGCGCAACTGTCGGTGGTTATGTCTTTGAAGGTGTGCTGGGCTCCCAATTTTCTGCTTACAATTACAAAGCTTATTCATGAAGTTCTTGAGAGCCTAAACGATCGCCTAATTGCCTGAAAGTAATTATCAAACTAATTTTAATTAGTATTTGACTCAAAGTTAACAGGAATTATGCTGATAAACACTAAATTTATATCCCAAATTTACATATTAAAATTATTATTAACAAGTAGGCACAACCATTAAAAGGAAATAAGTTATTAGAATTAAAAAGTCTAAGTACATTTTATGATTACACTAAATTTCATTTTAAGTTAAGAGATATTGCATTAGACATTTACAATTATTTGAGTAAGTGGAGCACTAAATAATAAAAAAAAGGTACAAAAGTATGTAAATATAGTAACATAAGTAAAAGAAGTAGAGTACTCACAAGTAATTTGCTTTAGCCTGCACAAAATATGTAAGGAGAAAAAATAACATCTAATGGCTAAAAATACTTAGTTATCCTATATAATTTGGATTAAACCAAGTCCTCATCTTAGTTCCATTAGACTCAAATAATCATTATGAACAAATCTTGAAGTTTTGGTCCAATTTGGAGATCAATCGAGTGAAACCCTAGTTTTGGGTAATTAATTAATTAAGAAAAATGAAAAAATTAAATTGACCTTAAATTAAAAATTTGACTTTTCCATTGAACTCATCACCCTCAAATTTACTAGGGGTGATATTTTGGGAATTTTTTGAATTCATAGAATTTTCTCGAATATTTTAAAATATTTAAATAATTAAAAAGTTATGATAATTAAATCGATCTCGAAATTAAAACCTGATTTCATTTTTGAGTTCCTCACCCCCAAATTAGTTAGGGGTAAATTTTTGAGATTTTTTCGGAGCTCATTTAATTATTAAATTTTGGATAATTAAATTGAGTTTAATTAATAATTAGTTAAGAAAATAATAATAATTGATTTTCACGCACGCGACAGGAAGCGGCGTGCAAGTGGCAATCCATCGCCATAGAGGCCCTTCAATATTCCAATAAATCCCTATTTGAGCCCATAAGCCTCATTTGCATCAATTGAGATCAATCTTGAGAGCTAAAAACTTGAAAGGTGCCTTTTTTTTTTCTATTTAAGCTCGAATTAGGGTATCATAATTTCTTGACTTATAAGTAAAATTAGGAGGCTTATTTGGTACCCATAAAAAGATCTCAAAGAGACCTTTCCATCGGCATATGCCACACCTTGTGAGGAGTTCTGTGTAAGGATAATTTGGATGCCAAATGTTCCCTGTTTTCAAATCCCATCGATTTAATATTCATTGAACAATAAAATTTAGAAATTATTTATTTATTTATTTAAATTACATATTTTCAAAGCCTCATAACTTTGTAGTTAAAACTCCAAACATAGTGATGTTGTATCTCAAAATGCTCAAAAAAATATAAGGATTAATATTATGCTATTAGTTTTTCTATTTGGTAATTAGTTTCACTAATCACATTCTTAACTAATTAACTCCTTAATCTTAAAATTTGATAATATTATAATTTAGTCAAATCACATCCAGCTATAGTGATCCAATATGCCATTATAATCAAAAAATTCAAGGAACACTAATCCCAAAAATATTTAGATTTTTATTATTAGTTTTCTTAATTATGCTTAATCACTTAGAAAATATATTAGTAAATATTAAGCTCAATAATTAGCCAAATTTCAGATTTTAGATGCCATAAGGTCATGGAATGGGCAATCTAAATTAGATAGAAACGTTGCAATTGCAAAGTAAAATGGGGGAAGTTGAGTACCAATGGTCCATGACGGGAGGAAAATTCAGAACTTCGGGAAGGTTGTAGCATGTCTCTTAAGCTCCAAAATTAATCTTGGTAATTTTCTAGGTCAAACAATCGATAAATTAGCCAATTGATCCATCAAGGTCCGATGGATCCCAAACTTTTAGGATTATGTTCTAATGACTATTTGAGCATAATGAAATAAAGATTAAGACTTGATTTAGTTTATCTTAATTAGGATAACAACCTAGGGTAGTTACAGTCACACTTTTCCCTTAGCAAATCATAATACAAAGAGGTTCTTTGGAATTTTATATTATAATATATTACTTTGAAATTTTATTATTTGAGATTGGATAATTTTATAACAATAACAAATTTAAATTTAAAGATCTATAAGATTATTATTTTTAATAAAAATATCAAATCAAAATTGAACATTTTACTTCAAAAAAATAACATTAAACACAAAATCATCATCAATATTAAATAACAATTTAAATTATTTATTTTACATATTTCATTTTTTTCAATAATTCTAATAAAAATGATATATCATCCAAATAATGATATTGACATATTAATTATGATAACCTTAGATTCAATTAGTAATAATTAAACTAGTATTAAACACATTTCTCATAGGATCATATTAAATTGTTAAGTAAGATAGTATACAAATCTCATTATTCATCCAGATCCAAATAAAATAAAGATGATAACTTACATTCAATTTAATATTAAAATATTCAAAATAAAATAAACGAGAACAATTTCTCCAAATCCTTGCAACAATTTCTTTGATCACTTACCCTTAAGCTAACTCAGCATTCTCCAACTATATCTGGCCTAGGACATCATTAAGAAATAATGACATGATTTGAATTCCTAGTAATTATAGAATACTCTAGGTCAATAGTATATTAAATATTACACTTTTTCAAAATTCAATTGAAGCAAATAAAAAAAATTGCAGGAAAAATAAGGATTTAACATAAATAAAATATGATTAGTACAAGTAAAACATCTCGTGCCATAATTGTATCGCATGTCAAATACTCATAAAATTATAAGAACGAGTATACATATATGTTAGTGCATAAAATCATGTTTATGTATATGTCTTGGTATTATGAAGCAATTTTAACAGTTCTGATGATCAAATTCATAATCTCAAGGCAGAGTCCAAATAAAACAAGTTGATCAACTGGTCTCCCTCAAAGGATCTAGTTAGCACCCTTATAACTCCAATGGACTAGTCTCATCCTTACCTAATTCAGCCATAATTTCGAAGTCATTGCACACATTCACAAGACATATAAACAATGTACTGGCATCATGTGGTAGTAAAAAGTTATACTTTAATATTTTATATTTTATTAAATTTGAAAATGATTGCCTAAAATATATATTCTTGATCATAAGTCTTAATTTTAATAATGATTTAGATTTATAAACTTAATCTAGATAAAGCTGATTAACTAATTTCTTTCTCTACCAAATTACATCTAAATAAAATTAACAAATCTTTAAATCAGATGTCGCCTTCATTAACCAACTCCCTACAAACAAGGATATTTATAGATCAGCATCCATTGGGATCAAGTATTCTAATTGTTTACTAATACAGATCAAAATTAGTAGTTCAATCCTTAAGCCTAATGAATCTCCATTAAACATTAACTATAAAAGGATTGCTATTAAGTTTATAGCATGTTACACATCCTATTAACATCTTTATGATTCATTCAAGTAATTACAGATAGTTCCCATCCTATTAATTGAAGCAATATGTGTAGGCTCTAGAACAAATATTCAAAAGTAGTAACACCTATAATTTATTCAATAAATTAACAAAATCATTGCTTATAATAAGGAATGTCATTAGGTGCAGGTTAATTGGATTGGATTTGATTGATATACTATACAAGGGAACCTTTTCCAATCTATTTAGAATATCATTTATATCAACTTAATATATACATGAGATTTAGGTTCCTAAATTCATACTATAACAACAACTGATAGTGGTGATAGTGGCTGATAATAAGAGATAATTTACACAACATTGCTTCAGTGGATCAATCATTCCTTGGGAAAAATCAGTAGGTTGTTCCACAACATCATGCTATATGGCAAAGGATAATTTTGACACACACTATAAAATTAATAGTAAACTCATAACAAGTAAAGAAATTTGTGAATAACTATTACTCTATCAAAACTATTGCTCTATCAAAACCAACGACATTTCTTTTAAATCAAATCACCTTAAGGATGAGTAGAAATCAAATTCTAAAAGTCTAAGACTCAATGCTATTAATATACACCAGCCTATTAAAATTGAAGTTTCAGATTAGTATCTTAATGAGGGTTTAAAACTAGAGAAAAAGGTTGAAGATCAAATTCAGTAATCAATCTTGATTTCACGCGCGGACATAAATCCTTCAATAGCTCCAAAAGTTGACGAAAAAAGTCGGAAAGGAAACTGGAACACGTCGGGGTACTCGACAAAGATGATTATTGACAAAAGTGCTGAAGGAGGATCGAAGAGCGTCAGAATGGGAAAGTTTCGTCTTCACCTTTATCGCAAGTTCCCAAGGATTGTTGCTAGTTCTGTCGGCTATGGCGGAAATTTAAATCGAATGGAGAAGAGAGAGTAGAGAGGCATCAAGAGCTTCTTTAGGAAAGAGAAGAGACTTTGAGGATTCGAGGAGTGGTGGCAGGGTGTATGAGTTATAGAATCTAAATAGTTCATTTTGTGCTGTAACCATCAGTTAACTGGTCGATCAAATTCGCCGACGTTTTCAGGAAAGAAAGGAAAATAGCAGTGGTATTTCTACAAGAGCTTCGGTCAATTGTAGGAAGAGGATGTAATGCCGCTTTAAATGATTATGTTAGTTGCGGTTGTAGGAGAGCAGCAATGCTCTTCTTTAGATGTTTAAATTGGAGTGTATTTATGTTTTATACAATTGCCCTTCTAAATTTGGGGGTTTCCAGATAAAATTTGTCTTGTCAATATTAATCGGAATATTTACAAAGCAAACGAACATAAGCTGGGAAACTAACGAAAAACAGAAATTAGTGGGGATAGCTAACAAAAATCAGAAATCAATGAATAGTTAACATAAAACAAATTTTAGCGGGTATTTGATGAAAAACAGAATTTAGCAGGAGGTTAACATGTTTCCTAGTAATAACCAAGGGTCATTACATTAATATAATTCACTATGTTGATGAGGAATTCGTTGATGTGACACCTTAAAAAGTTGTCCAATATAATTTAAATATATTTTATTAGTATTTATTTATTTACATTAAAGTTTGTATTGAATTTATATCTAAATCCCATTGAATAAGATTTTTTTGAATACCATATGAGTGAGTTTAAATAATATTTAGAATTTTAAATGTGAAAAGGTATATAAAGAGACACTTTAGCAAATCAAATAATTTAAAAATTTTACAAATTATAATAAAAAAATGAGAAGGAAATCGCACCTACAAATTTACAATGCTATCTTTGGTTGTTGGCTTTTACAAGTAATTACTTTTGTTAATTTAAAAAAAAAAATGGAAGTAAATTAATTTTCCACCTAAGCCAGGCTCTAAGAACTGGTCTCTAAATATAAATGGACGGACACAAGGAAGGAGTCTGGAGAGTGAGTCTTCGACCTCTCGAATAACATATATGCTGCAGAAGGAGAACTCCAAAGGGATCGCATTGATCTCTTTCTTCCAATTTATTTATACTTTAATGCTTTTATTTTATATATTATATTCATATAGATATACTCACATATTGTTTGCAGATTTACCTATCTGAAATTCTTAGAGATCATGCGATCCTTTTGGAATTTTCCAGCTGCTGCTTTCTCGTCGGTATGCGCTTCTTCCTTCTTCCTTCTTTCCATCCATCAAGAAGAACAGCAGTTAAGGATTATTTCATTAATTCGATAGAATAAATCAAAAAAGGATTTTTCTTCTTCTTTAATGAATCAATCCCAGTCTTATTTATTCATTAAAGGAAGATTTTCGGCAGATAATGCAAACCTCGCTCATGATATTATTTGGGGATTTAAGTTCAATGCTTCTATTAAGCTCTTTTGTGATAAGATTTTGATTGTATGAGCAGATCTTATATTCTTAGATTTTGATCAGGAATTTATATCTTTGCAATGCTCAAACCTCAGTGCATATCCCTGTAACGGAGTTCTGCAGTTCGTGACGACTGTGTTATGATATTGAACGGGAGTTGAAAATTCCTCTGTTACGCTCTCTCGAGATATTGAAGACAATAACACTGATAGAAAGGAGGTAAGCGCGATTCAGAATCGATTGACTGCAATTCAGCTGGAGAACTGACGGGATGGCCGATTGAGGGATCGTGTTCGCATACGAAGAATCAAAGTTCAGCGTCTCATCCTCAGTGTGACAAAGTACACAAGCAGAACTGCACTGGAGTCCTCGAAGTTGGGGGATGTTTGCCGTTTTATAACCAAATCGGATGGCTTTCCTTGCAGCAAGTGCGAATTTGAGTTCGTATTCTTTAAGCCATGTGAATTGCATCCAGTAGTGATCAAATTGGCTCATCATGTACTCCTCTTTTTGCATTTTAGGTCATAAAAAGTCAGTTTGTATACAAAGTCTTCTTATCATAGGGACTGTTGTCATAAAGATCTCTTCATCTAATTCTTAATGCAATAATATTATTTTTACATCAAGCTGAGCAGCAGCTCAAATTGTGCTACTAAAGTTAAAAGCACGCAGATTGCTTAACAACTGGGTTGAACACTTCATTATATTCGATCCCTTCTTTCTGAGTAAAGCTTTTGGCGATTAATCTAGCTTTATAGCGCACGTTAGCTCATGAAAATCCCTCTTTCTTCGCATAAACTCACTTACAACCAATAGTCTTTCTATATGGAGGGAGTTACTTCAACCTCCATGCCTCTTCTTTATAAAAAGACTCAATCTCTTTATCTATCGCCTACTTCGATAAATTTTTTTCTGAGCCCGTCACCGCTTCTTTGTAATGGGATGGAATCTCATCCTCCAATACAGACATGCATATGTGACATAGTGTGGCGCCCGCCCTTTAACCACCAACAACCAAGGCTAATGAGTGGTGTGCCACTTTGACAAATTCTTCACTTATCATTAGATTAAAGTATAATTTCTCAATCCACTAATAAGAAAATGATGTACCATGAATAATACAGTGAAATCATTCACTAAGTATATACATTCATCAGAGTACGGAAAAAAAGACAATAAAATATGCTACATCCAATCCATCACAATATAAGTAAGAAGAAAACATATAGCTCATAATAAATAATACAGTAAAAGAACATACATATGTACCTGAGTTATTACAATAATTTTAAAATAAGTTTAAAATAAAATAAATCACTCGTCCTCACAAGCAGAATAAAATGATAGCTAATCTACTGATCTTCTACCCCAACCTGATGCTCCTCCAAGAATGGCTCATCTTCACGCACAAGGTCCTCAAATTGCTCAGAACTTGCTATTGTCGGTTTCACAATTATAGGGCCCCAGCCAAAGAAAAGAAAATATAATTAGACATATTGTCTAAGTACATTTTAAGCTGTTTAAAGTCATGAGTTTTATGATGTCGTCATTTTACTTAGAATATAAAACAAGAAAATGTAAAGGTACAACAAGCATGCAAAGGGATATGAAAAATTATAAATACAATATTTATAATTGAGCAACACATGAGACAAAAGAACATACCTCAATACTAAGTTGTGATAAAGTTATACATATATATAAAAATAAAGTAAGAAAAGTACTAAAAGAAAATATTTATCCTAAATATGATGATGATCATATGAATTATGCAAGTTTAAAAGTAAGCAATCTATCTATGATATATATAAGTAATCAGTAAAGGAAATCTAGCATCTTATAAGTATACAAGTAAGCAGATAAAATAAATACTAACTGTAGTAAAAAGGTAACAGTAAACAGTAAATAAGTATATAATGACTACCATATCAGAAGAGGGCTAAACTATCATGATGAACTGAAAAATATAATATTCTTAGCGCGCTGTGGCGCTCTCGGCGCTGCAGCCCGCTGTGGCGCGCTGCAGCGGACCAACTTGTGAAATAACTGTTTAATTAATTAATTTTGATATTTCCTAAAGTTTTCCCGAAATTCCGCTACAGCCTGCTCCAGTGCTCTATGGCGCGCTGCAGCGGTCCAACTTACGATTTACTGTTTAATAATTAATTTTATATGGTTTCTGCCGAAATACCGCGCAACCCGCTGCAGCGGTCCATTTTGCAATCTAGGGCGCTCCAACGCGTTGCAGCGCCAGACAGTATTTTTCGCCTGGACGAAACCTGCAAGACCTACTTTCGAGCTTAAATACTCCCAATCCTAAGCATTCCATGAGCGGTGACATATATCAATGGAAATGTCTTTCCGATACCTTTCCATCGACACCAAAATCGACATAAACGGATCATCTAGCTATACGAAAAATATAGATAAAAGACAGGATATACAAAATGGATGAAAACAGTGCATGCATTTTTCGAATAAATGAGCTACCTCAATGAGCCTTAAAGGCTTCCATATATGTTTATAGACTTTTAGAGATACATTCAAGCATTGTATTAATATGAAGGAGACAATGAGAAAAACAAATGGGTATAAGGAGAGTGAGCAAATTGATACCTTTAGCCTTGCGAGAGAAGGAGGAAAGAGACTTCGAAAGCTTGGATGAGGAGCTTCTCCTTCTTCTTCTTCTTCAGCCCAAGACCTAGCAATGGAGGAAAGGGAGAGCTGCAGATTTGCCAAATGGACATGAAGAAGGAGCTTGAGCTCCTTCTTAAAGGAGGAGAAATAATGAAGAGCCTAAGGATAGGGAGGAGTAGAGAGCCATCATGAGCCTAGGGGGAGCATGGCTAAGGGGAGAGAGGAGGGATGGCTAGCCAAATTTACATGGGGGCTGTCAGCAATAGAAAATTAGAAGGATATGGGAAATTGCAAATTAAGACCTTAAAGATTACTTATTTATTATTTAAAAATTCAAATTTTTGAAACGTGCTCCGAAAAATTCCAAAAATTCACCTTTAGATAATTTGAGGGTGAGGAATTCAACGACAAAGTCGGATTTCGATTCCAACGATTATTTAATTATGCTAATTTTCGGGGTATTTAATTATATTAAAATATTCGTGAAAATCCGACGACTTCCAAATGAGTCCAAAACAACACCCCTAGCTAATTTGGGGGTGACGATCGCAACGGTGAAGTCGGATTTTGATTTTGTGGTCAAAATAAATACCTCAATTTTCTAATTAATTAAATATTAAAATATTCCAAAATAATCGATTGGGCTCCGAATTACTCCAAACCTTCAGGGTTTGGTTCTAATGACTAGATAAACTTAATGGAATGATAATTATGATATGATTAGGCTAAATTCAAGCTGGGTAACAACCTTGGGTTGTTACATATGCTTCACGACAATTGAAAACCCATGAGAGGAATTATGAGTTCACGACCTCGAGCTAGCTGCAGTAGTATTCGCTCTGAAGATTTGGCGACACTATTTATACAGAATTCAATGCTCGATATTCACCGATCATCAGAGTCTCAAGTACATATTCACCCAGAGAGAGCTGAACTGTAGGCAAATAAGGTGGCTGAAGTTGATTAGTGATTATGACCTCGACATACAGTATCATCCTGGAAAGGCCAGCATTGAAGCTGACGCCCTGAGTCGTCAAGCCACCCTGTGTCATTATATCAAAAATCCCTCTAGTAGAAGAATTTTGCAAAATGAGTATCAAGCCTATCTGTGGAGACAAACTCATCTCCGCATTGGCAAACATCAATGTGAAACCCACCTTTCACAGAGATGTGTCCATTTCACAAACTAAGGATGAAGAGTACTTGAGCTTCAAGCAAGCCATTGAAAATGGCCGCCGTACTGATCTTCACTTCCATAAGGGGGCCATCTATCAGGGGAATCATCTATGGATTCCTAAATCTGTGCACCACGAAGTACTAGTTGAAGGCCATAATTTGGGATATCAGGTGCACCTGGGGAGTACAAAAATGTATCAGGACCAGAAACTATCATTCTGGTGGCCTGGAATAAAAAGGAGTGTAGCAAATTTTGGGACTAAGTGCCATGTGTGTTGCCTAGTAAAAGCAGAGCATCAGAAACCAGGTTGTCTACTGCACCCACTAAAAATTTCAGAGTGGAAGTGGTCAGACATATCCATGGATTTTGTCATGGGACTACCTCATGCAAGGTCTGGAGCCAACACAATCTGGGTCATCATAGATCATCTCACTAAATATGCGCACTTTATTCCCATTCGATAAATTGATTTAGTTGAAAAGCTTGCAAAGATCCATATCAAAGAAAGATTTTGACTTCATGGTATTCCCAAGACTATTGTGTCAGATAGAGATAGTCATTTTACATCAAAATTTTGGTAGGCAGTTCATCAGGATCTGGGTACCACACTAACCATGAGCACAGCCTTTCATTCGCAGACAGACGATCAAATAGAAAGAGTGAATCAAGTTTTAGAAGACTTGCTCTATCTCTGTATACCAGACTTTGCAGGATCCTAGGAAGACCACATTCCTCTAGTAGAATTTGCATATAATAACAGCTTCCAGGCAAGCATTAAGATGGCCCCGTATGAAGCCCTATATGGTAGGAAGTGTGCCACACAAATAACATGGTCTAAAACTGGAGATGTTCAGCTTTATGGCTTCGAATTAGTAGAAGAGATAAACAAGAAAGTTAAGCTCATACAGCAGAGAATCAGGACAACTCAAGATATGCAGAGCAAATATCACGACATCCGTCATCGTCCCTTGGAATTCCAGGAAGGAGATCCTGTATACCTAAAGATCAGTCCTATGAAGGGTGTCTATCATTTTGGAGTTGCAAGAAAACTCAGCCCGAGGTATGTTGGACCATTCAAATTCTTAAAGAGAATTGGGTCAGCAACATACAAGTTGGAACTGCCAGAAGATTTTGCTGCAGTACATAACGTATTCCACGGAAAATGCACAAAGCTATCTTTAATACTCAATTTGCCATAAGGCATTCCCCTTAAAGTCTTATGAAATTCTTTATTCATGCACAATGATCTTGAATGAATGTTCAAGGAAAATGCTCAAAGCTATGCAAGCATTCAATAAATGTTAATAATTGTAACTATGTGATATTCTTTTATTATCTAAACTTTAATAATTTACTTAATGATTGGAGCTAATTGAGCTCCAAATTGACTAATAGATATTGATCTTTAAGTCAATTTTAATATAAGTAGAAGGAAGATAAGTTTGGAAATCAATAATTCCATGAATTAAAGTTCATCTTATACTAATCCTAAACTAATCAAATCAAATAGATTTATGATTAAAGTTTAAGGAAACTAGTAAGAAAGAAAGAATGTTTAAAGATTTCTAAGTTAATGGAAGTGTAAGTTATAGGAGATTCTAGTAACTTACTTATTTAACTTATAAACAGAAATTATCAACTCAATTAAATCATGAAATTATCTAAGATTAATTGATATTGAATAATTGAAGTTACGAAAAGAGATAGTTTATACCCTTCTTGAAACAATTTAACTTATGATTATAGGGAATTAGGAGTCTAAGAACTTGTCTAAATTTTTGAAAGGGAGCTATCACCTTCAATCTAATTATTTGAGGGTTTATGTTTTTAATTGAACAATTGAAATGAATACTTATAATTGAAGTGAATAATTTCAATTGAAGTTAATACTTACAACCCTAGATATGAAACTCTATATGTATTATAAGTATCTAACATGTGAAAATAATCTAATATTTTCCTTGAAATTTCTAAGTCCTAAAATTCTTAGAAATTTCGACAGAGTCTCCTTTGTTTTTGTTCAAATAAACAATTTCACAATTCAATATATAAGTCAATCCATTGACTATTTCCAGTTCTAAAATAGAGTTCAATCCATTTTATAGGATTGCTCATTTCCAAATCTAAAATAGAGTTCAATCCATTAAAGGATTGCTCATTTCCAATTCTAAAATAGATTTGGCAATTAAAAGAGTAACAATTTATAAGTCATAATTAAAACAATTTATCAACCTATAAATTTATACATCCTATATCAGCATCTATGAAAATAACAAAAGATGCAAAAGTTAAGTTTAGAAATTTATAAGAGCAGCATCAATTGGCTTATTTTTTTGCTATAGGACAATAGCATTTAGCGCAGCATTTCCTTCATTATTAGCTTATAACTCAACCTGCAAAATAGGACATCATTTAAAGTTAACAATTAAATATAAAAGAAGTAATAACCATTTAAACTAAAGTCTATCACAGCATTTATTCCTTACAATGCATTTAATGAAAGAAGCAAATTTAATTTAAACAATGTAAAGGATAGTATTAGACCCATGTAATTCATTAGTTCCTTTATTTATATACAATTGACCCCATATGGTTTTTAAATGAAAGAAGTGACATCAATTGATTTCTTTAGTGTAACTAAAAGCAGTTGATCACTTTAAATTATATGACAATATTGATTTCATATTGAATTTAGTAGCAGCAATTATCCTTTTTAAATTATTGGCGACAACATATGAATTAATAGAAATGTGGCAGCATTTAGTTCTTATATAATCCATTGATCTTACATTAGAATGAAAGGAAACATATGATTAGTATTTATAAGAAATGGTAGCATTTAATTTCATCAGTTTGACTAAAAACATTTGATTCATACTTATAAACATGACAGCGTAGGATTCTAATTAAAGAATGACAACATGAAATCACATTTGAAGTAAATATCAACATGTAGATTCTATAATTCATTAACAGCATTTGATTTCATTGAATCACTCATATAGCATTTGATCATAAAATGAATGACAATACTATGGATCTTACACATGATAAATGAAATCATATTATTCAAATAAAAGAATTACAGTATGTGATCTTCTTAAATACATGGAAATATTTGTACCTTGCAATATAATTGACAATTATATTTACTCAGCATTTCGATTATATACGAAGACCAATACATATGCAGTATATTACTTATGATAGCACTTGATTCACATTAGGATAAATGGCAGCACATATTCCCTTATTTCACTTAATAGCAACATTAGATCACTTATGAACCCATTAATCTCATGTAAATACTGCAACCTATGATTTTTAATAAAAGAAATGACAATGTATATATACTAGTATAGAGTCAACGGCATCATAAGATCTTACTCATAATAGATAGCAGAATTTATTCTCTTTTGCAATAAATGACATATTTAACCTTACACATGAATTAATGACAGCATTTAAATTTCCTAAGATACATAGCAACATATGAATTTCATAACATAAAGGGCAGCATTTGGAGTCCCTAAATTACATGGCATCATTTGTATCTTATAAAGCAAATGACAACATTAATGATCATATAATCTATTAACAAGAAATGAGTCTATAAGGAATGGACAGCATGATGATCTCAATTATTCTATTGACAACATAAGATTCTATAAAGAATGACAACATATGATTATAAAGAATGGCAGCATTTGACTCAGCAATGATAAGCTTAATGGTATTAATAATCAAAGTCCTTTATCTTGGCATGTACCTTTTTATAAAGAATGACAACATTAGGATAAGTATATTTATTTTAAAATGCCTACAAGTTGCTCCATCATCATAGAATATGATTTATTACAAGTTCAATCCCTAAAAATTACCAATGGATATTCTCATCATCTTAAGTGAAGTGAGTTCGCAAAACAAGCGACAAAGCTTAACATAAAATCAAAATAAGTTAACAAGTACCTCAACTAAAAATAGACATTTGCAAGAGGTAACAAAAGGTGCAGTAAAAGGTATGAAGCCAAGTATGGCTTGCATTCAACAGCCACCGAAAATTGACATTGCATAAAAATATAGGTTGAAAGTTAAATCTTGTGTCCACACTTAAGAATAATACAAACCCCAATATCCTACAGTAATATTTCACTAAGGGAAATAATTTTAAGAGTAAGGACTGCACCAAGATAAGCATGCATTTCAATCTCTCTAAGGAGCCAATGAAACCCAAGCATAAGTATCTATAAATTAAATAAGCAAGAATATCGTATAAATCCCTAGCAAATATAGATCCATAAGTTCTAGTGTTGTTCACCCAAAAGAGAAATTGAAGAATATGCAGGTATTAATATCTACAAAACATCAGAGGACTTCAATTGCTAGTTGTCAATACAAATAGAAACGACATCTTTAAATAATGTAGTGAAAATGTCAGCTAAATCTCAAGAACTTGATGCCCATATACATATGCAGAAATTTCAAGTTACCAGGAGTGATCTGAGTCATGTAGTGCCGAGATAGGCTGGAACAAGAATTGTTTTGTACAGAGATGTTTAAATCTCAACTACTTTTAAATCTATTTTTACTATTAAGGCAATTACAGAAAATAATCGAATCCAAAGGTTAACTGCATATGGAAATTAAGATAGGAGACTTGAATAAGACCTAAGATGTTTCAGTTTAATCGAGACATACATTAAACGATTCGTTCGATCTTTGGTAAGATTCAAGAAGTAGAATGAAATTTATTTATCTTAACAGAAATGGAGTTAAGTGGAAGAAAAGGAGTACCTCGAAGCCGATTTCGGGGAGTTAGGGTTAGGGCACGGGTCCCTCTTCTATCGGTGACAGGTTCCTTCCCCACTTTTCTTCTCAGTTTGACTTGAAGTTCAATGAAATCTAACCTTAAGCCAATTAAGAATCGACTCTACTCCTCTCCGATTTCAGCCCTCCTTCGCCTCACCACTCCTCTTGACCTCCTCTTTCGGGAAAAACAAAAGCCAACCTCCATACGAGGGGATTCGGCCTCAAGATAAGGCAGAGGAGGCCAGCTGTAAAGAGAGTGTCGTACCTCCACTCCTCGGCTCCTCTGCGCACGATCGTGGGAGGAGATTCGGGAAGGCGTACAGTGGAGAGGCTCAGACCATCGGATAAGCGATCGTGAGAGGGTTTTATCGGACGGCTGTACTCAATAAATTTTAATATCTATTAATTTAAATCAAGTGTATCACTAAATAATTTAATAGATGATTTTGTTTAATGAATTTTGCAAGAATTCTCACATTCTCCAAAATCTCTTAAGTTTCCACCCTTACATAAATGAGGGTTAAGAAACTCAAAAACGCGATCAAAATTTTGATCGGAGGTGTAATTTATTTACTTAATTTTTCTGGGTATTAAAATATTAGCAAAATATTTGCAAAAAATTTGACGACTCCCAAACGTCTCCAAAATATCACTCCTAACTAATTTGGGGGTGGTGAGTCTAATGACGGACTCTATTTTCGATTCTAAAGTCTAAATAAATTAGGTATCTTCAGAATTATTCGTAAACTAGGAAATGTTGGAAATTATCAAATGGTCTCCAAATCATACGAAATTTGAAATGGGGACTTTTAACTTTATTATGAGAATAATGAAGGAGATTTAGAGTCGATTAGATTACTAATTGGCATGTAACAACATCTGGGTTGTTACAGTAACAACCCAAGTTGTTACCTTAGTCAATTAAAACAAATCTCAGTCTTAATCTTGATCCTAAGTACTAATTAAGTCATTAGGAGCCAACCCTAAGACCCAGTCCAAATCAGGAGTTAGATGGATCGAATCCTAAATTTTGAAAAATACAGAAACCCTAAAATTTGACATGTCTAAAATGACCTCAAATTGAAAAACAGACTTTGTCATTGTGCTCATTGCCCCCAAATTAGCTAGAGGTGATATTTTCGTGTCAATCGGGAGTCGTCAAAATTTTGACGAATATTTTAATAATATTTAAATACCCCGAAAATTGGGAAATTAAAATACTCATCGAATCAAAAATCTGACTTCATCGTTGCGTTCCTCACCCCTCAATTAGCTATGGGTGAATATTTGGTGATTTTTGGAAACCATTTAATAAATTAAATAAAATTAGGAAATTTTAAACTAATTTAATTTCCAAATATATATTTCTTCCTTTTCTATTTTCTTTTTCTTTTCTTTTTTATTTTCTCCCGATACTCTTTCGTCTGCCCTAAATTCACGAATCGCACCCCCCCTTCCATTCGCTCGATCGGCCAACCACATTCGCACGCCTCCTCTCAAGCCGCTCGCAACTCCTCGCCCTCGCGCGACACGTGTGCTCCGTTGCCTCGGAGCCTCCGCCACTCGACGCGTGTTTTCCCCTCTTCGTGCGATCCGCCGGCTACCTCCGATATCTCCATCTTCCTCTTAGCCGAGAGCTCCCTCGATCCCTCTTGGTCGCCCCACCTCTCCTCTCCACTCGGTCTGCATCCTCTCCACCTCCTAGGTCGAGCTCCATCCAGCCCAGAGTGGCTGTCTCCTTCCCTCTCAGCTTGGCCAAGAGCTCCTCCTAGAGTGTCACGCTGATCTTCTGTTCGACGCCATCGAGGTACCCCCGTCCCCCCATTCTCCTTCGAGCATGATTGAAAGCGCAAGCTTTGATCTTGTTAATCAATTTCATTATGTCATAACTCTATTCTGATTTCCTCCATGTGTTGAGTTCAATAGTAAATTCTCGATTTCAGCTTGTGCAGGATCTTTTGGCATTGCGATATTTCTATGAATGTGATTATAAGAAGTACAGGTCATGTATTTCCTCATTGTAGTTGAACTAATAAACTTGTGATTTATATTTGAAGTTAGAAGTGAGTTTTGTTTGGGGCAACTAATAAGGTTGTGATGTATGACTTTCTTAAAAGCTGCTTTGGACATGGTTTAATCATCACAAATCCATAAAAGACTTGGACAAGGCATCTTTTTGACGGTATAATTAATAGATGTGTTATTAATTAACTTGTACGTGCTTTTTGATTTTGGTAATGGCAACAATGATAATGGTTACAATTATTTTATTTTGTTGTTTCCAAATTAGTTTCTTAAGTGTTTCTTAATTTAGCATAAGTATTGAAGATTGAAGATAAGGAATTGATGGAGGAAGAAGATACAAAGAAAATATGGAGGAAGAAGATGCAAAGAAATTATCTTTTGAACTACTCGATTTGAAGGTGGCTATAGTTTTACTAGCTCTTCTTCTTTTGGTTGGGCAATGAAGCCCGGTTCAAGTTTTGCTTTGGTTGTCTCTCAAATATAACTCTTTTGACGGATAATCAATGTTAGATTGCTTTTAGCTGCAGGAGGTACAATCCATTGTCTAGCTACTTTTGTTTACCATTGATGATCAATTTCAAACCTTGCTCGGTAATGACACAATTTTAAGTTAACTTCTGTTGAGTGTTGTTAGTGTTGAGGATTGGGGGGCACTCAGATGAATTATAGTGCAATAAAATAAGAATTTATACATTGACAACTCAAATAAAAAAAAACATTACCATCTAATTTTAAGATCCTTCTATTTATAAAATAAACATGAAAACTGAGATGATAGTGTTTATTTAGCAAATACTAAAACTTCTCTTTTTTTTTATGTACAAAATATTAGCCTAATAAGATAGTTTAAGAATAAATTTGTAGTATCTAATAAAGTTTCTCAATACTAATTTAAATGATAGTTGTATGCTTTAATGGTCATTATCATATATAATTCGATAACAATAATCATATATATATATATATATATATATATATATATATATATATATATATATATATATAATCTTTTGTTAAACCTTTAATGTCTTCATATAATCTGAGTTTAACCCTCAAAGGGGAACCCGATTTTATCAATCTTAAAGTGCCGAGAAGAAGACAGAAATAGGTGAAGTCGGTCGAGGCATATAGGATGCAGAGAAGAGAATAGCTTGAAGAGAATGAAGAGAATTATGAGGATATGTGAAGCATACTGGCTTATAGTGAAGGTTTGGCAATGAATACAGGAGGATGGCCAGCTTTTATTGACCATAATTACAGGATATGTAAAGCCAAGAATCAAATAGGGCGGTTTTTGTGCAATAATAGTTGCATGGCTAAGTTAGGCTAAATGGATTGCCTTATGCAATAGGTTGCTTAGCTTCACATATTTTTGCTTATCTCTTTTTTTTTTAAGAGAAGTTATTTCCTAATAAAATCTTAAAGTAATAATAAAATAATAAAGGGAGAGAAATACATAGCTCCTAATGTGTATGCCACCAAGCAATATAAACTTCATCAAGATCTGTATTTACTCACTTTTGGATCATGCGATTGCACAGCTATTAAACTTTAGTAAACTTATTTCAATATTTTATATTTATTTAGTGAACTTATTTCTAGGTTCAATTTAGCAAAATTCAATAAGATTTCATTATTCAATTTATGTTTTGCAATTTTTTTTTTCACAAATTTATTAATGCATTTATCGAATATAATTATAATGAAGCATACAAGATGTATTTCAATTGTGAAGCTTATTAAGTATAATGAAGCAAACCACTTAAGTATACAGACATCCTTATTAAGGCACGAACAAGGTGTGACTCCTAATAGCCTTTATTGCATTGTAATTAGTATTAAATTACTCCATTAGCAGTCATATGAGAACTAACTACTAAGTGCCATGCAAATAAAATATTGAATATGAAAGCATCCTCTTATACAAATGATATACTCCTAGCGATTGATTTTGGGATATATGTATGGAAACTAATAAGTAAGTTCATCGCTTAAGTATGGTAGATTACAAATACTCTTGAATGATGCAAGGTAAAAAAAAAACAGCGGATTGAATAGTAAATAGCGGATTAAATAGTAAAAACAGTGGATTGAATAGTAAATAGCGGATGGAATAATAAACAACAGATTGAATAGTAAAAATAGCGAATTGAATAGTAAACAGCAAATTGAATAGTAAATACAGCAGATTGAATAGTAAAAATAACAAATTGAATAGTAAAAATAGTGGATTGAATAGCAAACAACGGATTGAATAGTAAACAGCGGATTGAATAGTAAAATCAGCGGATTGAATAGTAAAAACAGCAGATTGAATGATAAAAGTAACGGATCGAATAATAATATAATTATGAGTTGAATTGCACCTTTTCTTTTTGTGCAAAATAAATAAGTATTAAGATTCTCACATCATGCCTTCATTAAATCTTCTAACCTTTCAATAAAGCTTTTCAATCAAATTTGGCTAAACTTCATAAGATTTCTCTAAGTTTTTTCTTTAGGATCTTTCACCCCACATTAGGACTATCCCTAAGACTATGATTAGATTATATATTAGGTTTCATTCATTGAAAAATGAGATTTTTCAATAAATGAATTCTTAGTTTTATTAGTTTCTAGACTTTCACAATTTATTTTGATTATTTTATCTTTTAACTCTAAATTTAGGATAGGAGATTTATCCTAATAAGTTTGATTTGCTTAAAAATATTTGTCTTACTCATTAGATCACTTTTAAAATAAAGACTAGATCCATTGTATTATCTTTTTGAATTATGTGATTAAGTTCAATCTTATGGTATTTAACCCATAATCTATAGTTTAGTAGATCTTGATCAAATCTTAGATAGAACATCTAAATTCATAAAACTAGGACATATTTAATTGAATTAGATTAGAACTTGATCTGTTCTAATCATTTTTAACTTATAAGACCGAGCTTCTAAGTTACACTTGATAGTAGGAATTGGAGATCATGAACTTGTGTAACTTGAATAGTTAGAACGCTTAAATTAGACAAAAAATGATATCATCATGTTTAGTAGAGTCCCTTGCTCACTATTTGACTTTGTGCTACGCATCCCTTGAGTTTGTGCCATATTTCCTTTGATGCATAAATAAAATCTTAGGAAATTTTGGAGACTCCTTAAATTCTTTATGAAAATATTAAGGTAAATGATTAAGATAACATTTGCATGTGTTAGAGCTGCCTCTCAGTTATGTCTTCTACCTATGCCTCCTTGTTAACGCTAAGAGAAGACTTTGCTTATATTTTCTGTCTATGCCTCTTTGATGATGCTAGGAGAAAATTTGTTATGTATTTTCTGCCTATGCCTCCTTGATGACGCTAAGAGAAAACCATATATTCTGCCTATGCCTCCTTAATGACGTTAGGAGAATATAGTTTTGCGCCTTAGCCTCCTTGTTGATGCTAAGATCCTTTTAATATTCAGTAGGCTAGGTTAGCCTTTTTCTGTATGGTAGCTAGTACACAAATATTCTTATATAGCATTGATATTTTGCATATGCTTCAGTATTTTCATTCAGTCAGCCATTTCCTTATTTTACTTATATATATTTTAGGATGTTAGATTTATTACTGCTATTTACATGTATTAATATATTTTAATATAAATATTCATTAGGCCATAACGGATCCGACCCGATACGCTGTCGGGTCCGACCCGTTTACGGGATCCGACTCGATAACGAATAATTAATTAATATATTTTAATTAATATAAATAATTAAAATCCTATTTTAAAAATAAATTCTAAATTATTCAATTGACTCTCAAAAATTTCCAAATATTCACCCCTAGCTAATTGAGGCATGAGAAACATAATGGTGAGATCATATTTTTGATTCAAAGAGTGTTTTAATTTCCTAATTTTTGAGGTATTTAAATATTACTAAAATATTTGACAAAATTTCGATGACTTCCGATTGACACGAAAATATCACCCATATCTAATTTGGGGGTAATGAGCGCAATGACGAAGTCCAATTTTTGATTTGAGGTCAATTTAAATAAGTAAATTTTTAAGGTTTTTGGACTCTATATATTAGGATTTGATCAATTTGACTCCTGATTTGGATTAGGTCTTGATGGAAGACTCTTAATGATCTAATTAGTACTTAAGTTCAGAAATTATGATCAGAATTAGTCATAATTAACTAAGGTAACAACTTTGGTTGTTACAGGATTTGATTCATATTCATTCTGAAAACAAAATGAAAGAGGTTTTAAGACGATCTTGGAGATTTATTTTATTAACAATCACTATATGTATATGCTTGAAAACTTAGTACATTAAGTAGGAAAAGCAAAAGCTACAATTTAACAATTTATGATGCGCAACTATTTACAGGCTTGAGCAAAGAATATTATTTCAAAGTCCTGAAAAATGGGTGAATAATGATACTTCCTACAATTTTTAACCATATCCCAATAAGCGCAAGTCCTCCAATCTTATACTGATTATTCAAAGAGTTGATCCAAGATTGAGAACGAACAAAGTCTGGAGACTCTTTCGCACTAAATGCTTCAAACACTCCATCAAGCCACTCCTTAGCTAATTGGGGTAAGGTCTCCTCGAAAGATTGGGGTCTTCAAGATTTTGTTGAGTACGTCACCTCTAATTGGAGATACTCCAATATATAGTCTTCCAAAGCGAAGTTCATTTTTATAGTTGTTGTTCCAATAATGATAAAATAGCCTAGTATAATAGTTTAAATTGGAACATTCACTTATCATCTAATATAATATTAGGTCAGGTTATTGTTATATTATGTTATCTATAATTATGCTTTAGTTCTTTCTTTCACTATGGATTGAATGATAGATGCTTGCTTAAATTTTAGCTTTCCTTCTTATTCCACAAATATACTCTTTGATATCAACTGTATGTCCCTTTATCACATTAGACAATCTAACACAATAATGAGTGTTACGATAGTACTTAATATTGGATTAGTAAATTCCAATCAACATTGAGTACTACCTTTATTTTTGAATTTATGGGTAGAAAGAAAATCATCATCCAATAAAAATCCATTATCCAGAGTATATATAATCATATGTAATATGAAAAAAAGTATGAAATCATCACAGAAATAAAAAGATATATATCCACATAATTATCAATAATACAAGTTGAGTATAATAAATCTTTCATTCTCACATAATAATAAAAGAAAAGCAGTTGTAGTCTCCAATAATCTTCTACTGCTCAGGTTCTTCTTTAGGTGCAAGATCTGATCAAAGCTCTTGATCTACCGTATTTGGTTTATAATACGGTATGACGCAACCAACAAATAACAACAAGTGATTAGACTTTAAAATGTTTAAGTACAATTTAAGGGTAAATAATATTATTTTAATTTAGCGGATATCCCAATAATTGTTTACAATTTTATAAAAGCGAGCATAATGCGATGAAATGAACAGAAAGTACAAACAGTAAGTAAAGTATATAAAAACATATGCTTATAAGCTTATAAAAGGATGTTAAGTTCTACATCAAATAGATTAATAAGGCATTTATGTGTTGCAAATAATATTTTAATGCCTCTAAACAAGTAAATGGAGCATGCATATATCCAAATGAAACAAATGCTAAGCAACATTAAAAGGAAATATATGAAAATATGCAAGTGACGAATATGAACACATACACTGCACAAATTGTATATAAAGCTGTAAAGTAAACTGCTTAAGTAAAGTATGTAAGGCATATTCAGTATTTATAGGAGAAGTAGAATTATTAAATTGAATTTTATATCAAATTTTATAAACTAAATAAATGCTTGATCAAATGGAACTCCTTCCTTAAGTCTTAGATAGATGAGATCATTTCCATGTGCATTTGTTAAGGATATTAATAAATAGGGATCATAATAAATGGTTAGGATTCTTGCAACCACTTAGATAGCAATGAAAAGAGCCTATTACCCTTTTCTTGCCACTTTGAATGGCAGAAGTAGGCCTTAATGCCATTGGGGCTTAATGTTGAAAAAAGCTGATTTAACCTTATAGATTCCAAATTAGAGAAATAATTTAATTAGATACTAGTCATATAAATACCATAAATTAGGAGCAAGTAAAATATAATATTTTTGCAACTATAATAATCGAAAATAACTATGTGTTCTAATTTTATAACATATGCAAATTCTTTTTCTTAATTATATAAAACCTTATAGCTTATATGTTCAACACCTATATATTAATGTTTACAGAATCAATATTAATCATAAAGTATTTATACTAAATGAGAAAATAATATAATTTGGCAAGTTTTATTGAAATATTAACGGTTAAATATGTAAATAGGGATTTTTAGGACTCAAAATGTAAATTTTTATATTATTACATTACGATGCAATTTCATTAAGTAGTTCTATATTAGTATTATTATATGAAAACTATTAATGCTTATGTTTCTAATGAAATCGTTTTGCTAATCATAATTCTTTAACTCGTTAGTATGTTTAATTCATTGCGAGATCAAATTGCTATAATATTCTATTTTAGTTAGTTGGCTCCTAAATAATCAAAAAATATTTCAATTCGAAATTTTTATTTAAAAACATTTTTTTAGTAAATCCACGCATAAATATTAATTTAATATTATTATTTTAGACAAAAATAATAATTTGGAAGAAATTTTCACACTAAAAAATATTTTTTTTGCTCTTCATATCTCTAATTATTTTGCCTGCTCTGCTTTCGGAAGATCTTTTGGCAAAATTTTATATAGGATTTTTTTCCAAAGTGCATAAAATCTCATTTATACTTACAATTAAAATAGGTAAATATTAACAATAGATTGTTCAATATAAACACAAAAAGAAATAAAACAAATAAAAAACCAGGGGAAAAAAATCAAACTAAGAAGAGAGGGCAAGATCTAAGCATGCCAGGTGAAAACCATCCATGGAAATAGCGGCCAATTGGAGAAGGGCTGCTACAGTTTGCATAGACGGTCTTTTTGAAGGGTCGGGATCTGTGCAGAGGCTGATCGTGCGGTATATCACCGCCAAATCGCCGGCGTTGACGAACTTCAATTCAGGATCTACAAATCTGCCCATCTCGCTTGGATTCTGAAGGCACTCTGCAGCCTGCGTTAAAGAGATGGAAAAAATATATCATTTTTCCAAAGCAGAAACAACGGAGTCCCTATCCTATGGAGTGAAATATATATCATTTTTCAACTATTTATAATTTCTTTGAAAATTTTGTTCTTTAAGATTCTGCTTTTGTCCTCCTTAAATCTTAAACCCGCATTGGTAGTAGTAGTAGTAGGCTTGGCAAGAAATCTGAGACAAAGAAGACAAATCTTGTCCTAAAGCAATCTCATCCTAAACTAAAGAATATTCAACTACGTGCAAAGAATTTTCAGCTATTTTTATGTATATAACAAGCTATGTGCTGCAAGAAAAAGGGGGGAATTCCTAACCCAATCAGCCAAGCAACCTCTCTCTTTGCAGAAAGGATGTCTCCTGCTTATTATTTCAAGCAAAAGCACTCCAAATGCATAAGTGTTATGCTGAAAATCCTCTGTAGAAGCAACCAAATTATTCGAAGAGTCTCCACCAGCAAGTCGGCCAGAACTGTCATCCACTTTTGAGAGAGCCCTTTTCCAACTCTCAAAATAAACCACCTGTCAAATTAAAAGTGAGACCAACCGTTAATGTATATACCGATTTACTAATATATTGAATAAATTGAACAATAACAAGAAAAAGGGATGTGCATAAAAGAATATCAACAATTGCACGTCTTATTTAACCAATTGTATTTGCATTTCACTTTATCAAAGCAAAAAAAGGTGCAATTTATGAATAATGGGTTGGTCTTTTATAATTTTTATCCTAAAGTGGGGCCATCACAAGGGGTGTTTCATGAACTTGCATTCAAGTGAACATCACATATCTGCTTACCCTTGGAGTACAATTTTCGGTAAGAAAAACTGCACTTGAATTCAATTCAGATAATGCAATTGGAGGATTCATTTCTGTATGCAAATACTTCAGGCATTTCGCAATTCCTAAACAAATTTTCATGCGTTTTAAACCAGGAAAGCACGCCACCTTCAAGATCTTCACCGTCTATAGTAAAAAAGTCAAAATGTTATTCGTTGAGCATCAAGGATCGTATCACGTGTTATGATAAGTAAAAGAATAATAGCTCACAATGAAGGTGCTCATATAGCGTTCCATTATAAGCTGCATACTCAAAAACAAGCAGCCTAGAGAATGGGCTATTTTGCTTGCAATAGCCAAGTAATTTTGCCGCATTCTCATGATTTAGCCTTGTAAGATCTGCAACCTGCAATACAATTTTTTTTTCTTAATTTAAAATGTATCATTAAATATCATATAAACCCCAAACATTTTAAAAAAACTAGTACTTTGTTATCGAAGAACAGCTCCAAATCGGCAGTCCATTGGTCTTTTGAGATGCATGGAGATATTACAGCAATTTCAGGTCCATTCTTCATATTGCCCTTATAGGCAATACTATCTTGAGAAGATCCAATAATATTACTAAAATTTTCACAAGCAAGTTCAAGTTCTTCCCAGTTGAAACTCCTTACATCTTTTTTGATGCCATCATCTAAAAAGCAACAGCTAAAGAATGAACATCTAACAAGGCTATGATAAAGTGAGGAGCATATTTTAATTGCATTAAATGGCTATTGATACCTATTGATATAGAGACATGTTCACTCCAATTTGTCACTCTCTTGCATGTCAATTGAATGTGGAGCTTTTGGTTGCTTCTCATATATACACTGGCTGCAAGTGTGATGAAAAGTAAAACTACAATACAACCTTCCAGGATAAAAAGCCACATCGGCTGCTGAAGCATTTGATGCTTATATTCTCTGCTTGAGTGTCTAAGTGCGCCATTGACTTCCCTCTGTCCTTTTGGGAAACCGCCTAGAATAAATAAAAAAATCATCTGAGAATTATCTTATATAGGTAGTATAATTAATAATTTTACTTAATGAAAAATCAACTTTCTCATGTGGCAAAAAATATACAAGTAATGTAATAAGTCAACATATTCAATCATATTCATTATTTACATAAGAACTTTTGGAGAATTTCAAGTTGTTGAATAAATCAAGTAGGTTTTTCACATCATAGTTTGCATTCTTATAGTGATTTGATTTAACTTGACAAAAAAATTTGGGTAAGCATTCATTCTTAAATAGCTTGCCCCATTCAAGTCAAATATAAAAATCGCAAGAAAAAAGACCAAAAAACTCAATTTTGCTAAGTGTAAAGCAAAAACAATTTGTTCTAGACAATTAGCTCTATAGACTAGAATGAAAAAAATTAATCATGTTTTTATTAAGCCATCACAAGTACTTATGAATTTAAGTTTTATACTCCATTTTCAAAAATTCATTGTCTGTGCTTTTGTTTGTGTTCACCTATTAATTGCTTTAAAGATCATTTCATTGTAAAGATAAATTCAAAAAAATCTATTCTTAAATCTAAAAATTCAAATGTCATTAAAAGCTCCGAAGGAAGATCAAAAAAGGCTACCAACAAATTTCTAACTTGCCTATTGAGGGATATTTGATGGAGGAGAAATCACTCTTGAAAGTGAATGTATAACTTAATCTCGAAAATCTTTGTGTACACATAACTCATAAAAAATTGTATGGGCTATCTTGGGTAAGCTGTGAGAGGGGATTCACCATAATTGTGTTTTAGAACCTAATATATTTTGTAGAATGATATAATCTGTTTTCTTTTTGCTCTCATTTCTTGAGATAGGCAAAAATTAGTACATTCATAAATAATGTGTGGCAACACCAAACCAAATTAGCATCTTGCTTTTGTGTGTGGTTTCTTTATTATGTGATTTTATATTTTCTAAAACTCTCTCACAATCGTTGAAGAAGGAAGGGCATATTAATCTACTAATGTATAGCAAGTGATGCAAAGAGCAGCATATAATTATCTAGACAATGTTGGAAATTGAAGAGAATACTAATAACACATTAATGAAAAAAAAAATTACATTTTAGTATTGTGCAATGTCAATATTATTTGAGCAAGTTTTCAAAGTAAAAATAAAAAGCAAGCATCATTCAACCTAGTAATCTCTTAATAATCAAAATTTAAAGACTTGCAGAAGGCCATTTGTAAGAGCATGAACCTCATGGTATATAACTTATATATAGTGTATTAAAAAAGTGTAAGAAGTGTTACAAAGTTGTGAAGTTCTTTGTAAGATAGCATATTCATCTAGCAAGCAATTCCCTTGAAAGCTAGGCCTGTGAGTGTGGATTACCAAAATTAAAACACATACAATCAAAATATGTAAAAAATGTTCATGTAAGACTCAAATAGAGACATTGTACCTTGGTAGATACTTCAGGCATGATGGCACCTTTCCAACCAAAAAGTTGTATGAGAAATCCCCAACCTTTAATTGAGGGAAAAGGCAGAAGTGCATATTATTTCCACTATTGTGTTGAGTGGATCTAATAAAAAAACAAAAAAACATATTTTTATTTTTAAGCTAAAAAAGAAAATTTGCATTTTTTTCTAGGGAAACTGAATCATATAAAACAGTAATACAAATTCAATGATGTTGGAAGAAATTATTACAAGTGCTGCAATTTACGAGCTGAATATTTTGTGCTAGCTCCCAAAATAGGCCCAACTAGTCTATTTCGATCCAACCTCAGCTCAACAATATTCAGCAGTTTACCAATACTGCTAGGAATATAACCAGTTAGTCCGTTGTGACGAAGGTTGCTGCAAAAATGCCAAAAAATAAAGTTAAAAATGAAATTTGACAAACATAAATCTCAATTCAACAACATTTAAAGTTTGCAATTTCTATTACATTTTTTTTATGCTGGTTAAGAGTCCTATTTCAGCAGGAATAGGGCCAGTAAGTTGGTTCACACTCAAATCCAGCACTAAAAGATTTTTCAACATACCAATTTGGTTAGGTATTGTCCCAACAAAGAAATTATCATTCAAAATCCTGCAAAAGAAGATTCATTAATATATCAAATGCCAATTTTAATATATAGCTCTGAACATAAGAAAAAATGCATCATACAATTCCTTCAAAGAGCTCATAAGTCCAAGCTCCGGAGAAATGTATCCTTTCAAAGATGATCTCGAGAGATTCCTGATCAAAACAATAAATTGAACACCATACCGCCAAAGGATAAAGGAAGAAAAAAATCAAATCAAATATCAACCAAAGAATGCAAAGCCATTAACATATCTAAATTGTTCTCCTTTATAAAAAACTACCGGTTCAATAAAAAATAGAAAGCATTTGCTCACAGAGTGATCACGTGATCCCGAGATTCTGAGCAAATCACACCGTACCAATTGCAGGGTTCTCCGCTCCGCGCATTCCAATTGGAAAGAGCAGACAGCGGGTCTTCCATTATACCTCTCTTCAAAGCCATAAGAGCAGCAGCTGCCGTGAAAAATACACTAAATAAATCCCTAATACCTGTTTGAATCACAGAATAGCAAAACTTAGCGAATCTTACTTTCTTGATGCGGCAATGGCTCGCAGGAAAGGAAGGAAACACCGCTGCAGATGACCAGAGTGAGAAGGAACTCAAACCCGAATGATCTCATCTTAACCGCAGAAAATTTCACAAATTCTTGCAGAAATTTTCTTCAAACTTGCAGAAAATACAGCAATTTCTTTTATAATCGAATTGGAGTTAACAGAATAACGATACCTTATCTCATCACTGCACTGAAAGTGGCGACTATGCCGCCGCTTCAGCCGGGAAAAAAGGGCAGAGGGAAGTGCTCTGATTATATCTACACTTCTTAAATAAAAACCGGTTCATTAATTTGAACTATGGTTAATATCCCTTTTCTTTATTAACCTTAAAAGAAAAGCTAAAGTTTCTAAATATATAAATAATTATATTAATCTTGTTGAAAAGCTAAAGTTAATATACTAGAGTTACAACATTATTCATTTATTAATTACTTTAATAGATAGTATATAATTTGATGCCAAAATAATAATTCATAGTATTTGAAAGTAAAAAAAAATTATAATCTACATTTTGTATTTAATGCATTTACTTTATAAAATTAAAATAGCATATACAAAAGTATATAGTCTATTATTTTTTATGAGAGCACCTAAAATGCCCATAAATATACTTCTTTCGGTGCTTCACCATCATTAAAATACTTAAAATTAATTTTTAACTCATAATAATTGAGATTTAATTGTCAAAATCATAATTAAAAATCAATAATCACCTTAAGAAAAATATATATGATATTTTGAGGTATGGAAGAAATTCAATATCTTATATTTCAATATTTCAATAAGAGAATATATAATTAATCAAAGCAAATAAACAATTCCAATTAACAAACATTTACAAACAACAAATATTTCTAAATATCTCTGATTTTATTTACCAAATATCAAATATAAACTATTTAAACTTTAAATTTTAAACATCAAAGAAAATAAAAAAATAAATAATTATTTAATAAATATCATAATTTTGAACCATCCATCAACTATATTTAAGAAAAAATACAATAATGTTATAGAAAGATTAGAGATATAAATGCAATTCTCAATATTAAATTTATAATTGTAGTAACTTAAGAAATGCATGCAAACAAGTTATACTATAATTATAGAAAAAGTGCGTGCAAGACAAAGATGATTGTAAGAATAAAGAAAACTCCAAAATCATTTATTTTTATTCATAATATTAGATTCTTTGAGAGGTTGATCTTTCTTAGTATATATTTATGTAGCATCTAAGTGTAATATCTAGTCCTAAAAATAGAACCCTCCAATCTCATGATCCTATGAACAGCTAGATTTTCTCATCATCGATCATAGTTTCACTAAAACATATAAAATGTGATGTAAACAAACATAAATTGCACGAATGCTAGTAGACATAAAACAAACATACCTAGTATCCAACTAACGCATACAAACAGTGCTACTAAGTTAATGTATATGAATTTTGTGCAATTGCATAATATATATGATAGAATGAATGATAAAAAATTAACATTTAATGAGTATAAAATTAGGTTGATATCACCAGGTTAATGTGCATAAAGGTGACTAGAAAATAAAGAGACAAGTATATCTTTTAGCAACAAAGAAATACTACAATTGCAATATGTTTAGTAGTGAATCATGCAAATTGAAATTATTCTTAAAATAAAAATAACTCTTCCTTTAACAAACTGTTATTTACCTCATCTCCTGAAAATGATTATTTTGATGATGACACAAATGTTAAGGCTAATCTTAAAACAAAGATCTCTATTTCTTCAAACATCATTAGGTAGAGTTTGTTTTTCTCAATTAGTCTTCCTTCTAAGCTTTCTGACTATAAGTTTTCAAAGAATGCATTCCTTCATGTGTACTTCTTGTTCTTTAGTTTTGAGCACTTGTGCTTAATGTACCATTTTCATAGCAATCAGCATAAGTGTTAAAAAAAGATTTACTTGAAGAGTTAGAACTATAGCCTTTCTAGTTGTGTTGTCTTTTTCCTTTTTAAGTATTTCTTGAACCTTGGCATCAACTTTCTTATTTGCTCATCATCTAGATCTTCGTTACTCAATGAATTTATGACTTTGACTCCTTTGGTTTTTAAAGCAAGTACACTCCTTTTTAAGTTTCTTCTTTTTTACTCTCTCATGTATCTTTTTTGTTTGATAAAACATGTTCATAAGCTACAAGCAAACCTAGCAAAAGATCTAAAGAGTTGGTCTCAAGAAATTTAGCTTTTATTACTACATGAACTTTAGAATTCCAACTATATGGTAGACTTCTAAGGTCCTTTACCCTATATCTATCAATAAGAGTTTTTTTCTAGCAAATAAAGAGTAGTAGTGATTTCTATCATCACTAGCATATTTATATGTTGTTGCTGAAGTATCACAAATCTCTTTGCTTATGTGCATAATAAAATCCTTTTATAAGTTTCTATACTAAAAATAATTTTCATAACCCATCATTTGACAAGTTGAGGAGATTAAAGGTGAGTGATCTGATAATCTTGGGTTATCAATTTTATAAAATATTTGGGGAAAAGCCTCTTTCCAATGTGTGTTAATACATTATTATCTAACTGGGCCAAGATGAAAATATATGGACACTGATTATACCATGTGTATTTTTGCCCAGTAAATGCAAGTTCCTAGAGTGAATTTTCAAAAATAAGATTATTAAAATGTAGGTAGAGACGGGTTTACCACAACTTTTCTTTGAGCTAAATCTGACATAGTTATATTCATTAGCTTGAATTCATGCAATATAAATGCTAGCTCCCAGTAAGCTAATCTTTTGCCATAGCAACTTCCTTTCCAAATATGAGCTAGATAGGTAAACAAAGGTTACAAAGAATATATAACAACACTCTATTGGATTAGGTAAACTAACCAAGCATCAGGCATTACTGTAATACTTAATATTTGATAATTAATAATAACTCAATATCAGGTATTAGATAAATCAAGTGTCTAATTGAGATATACATTAAATGCATAAAGTAAAACTAAATAAAAATTCAATCCTACCTTCCATTCATTCAAGAAAAGAAAAATAAAATAGTTTAAAACATGTATATACAAGAATAAAGTGTGGAAATAAATATATATACAAATATAAATATATATATATAACATCAATTTTCATAATGCAAAAAAAAATAACAGTAGCTCAACTCAATATAAAAGTGCAAAAAAGTAAAAATATTTAGAATCTAAATTATTACAATACTAAATTAAAATTTAGGAGAAAGGAACACTCGTCCGAACAAACAAAAAGTAAAGACTATCTAAGCCTCAACAGCATTAGGAAGGTACTCTTTTTTGCCAAGCTCCTCACCTAAAGCTATCTCCATAAAGAATTTCTGATACCTTTTCTCTTCCCAATCTATATTAAAAAGAAAAAAAAAACTTTATTCTTTCATATTCCCACAACATAATTAAATTGTTGGCATTAAAAATCATCAATTACCAAGGAAATAAAGGAATAAATAGTAAATATAATTTTAACTCTCAAGATGGATAATAAAATAGGTTGAGTAAATTTTAGAAGCTTCCTTGAGGGTTATAAAAATAGGAATTTAAGAGAAAAAGTGTGGCGGCCCTGCCCCGCCATGGTCCTGTTAACCCTTAAATTAACATGATTACGGTAGAGGGGTCATCAAATGACAAGGTCCCCACTTAAGATTGGATTAGACACACATTTTAATCCAATTTAACTAAGGACTTTGTCATTCATCCAAAAATACTATCACTAAATGATCATACAAGAACTCAGAGTGCGGAAGCATAAAATACAACATCCATCCATACAACACAATAATCCAAAATAAGAAAAGAGCTGAAAAGAAAAGATTTAACATGTATTATTATAATATTTTAGATAGATTAAAAGACTGAAAAAAACACTCAATCTCACAGGCAGAAAGAAAACTAGAACTAAAGATCTTCAGGTACGGGCTCTTCCTCCAATGGCAAGCACTCCACTAGATCAGCTGCTCCAACAAACTCAGAACCTACCATTATCAGTTTCATAAAGGTAGGGCCCCAGCCAACAAAAGAAAAACTGGTTAGACTATTGTCTAAGCATAATTTAGGGTAAACAATTTTATTAAGTTACTTGAATATCACTATAAGCTAGTAATGAAGCAAAAAGGTGCAGAAAGCATACAAAAGAATAGTAATAAGTTATAAACTACAGTTTATAACTAAGCAAATAGGAAGTAAGCACATACCTCCTTCGAGCAACTGCAACAAAAATAGGTAAGAAAAAGAAAGATTAAACAAAACTTGTAAAGAAAATACAACCTAAATATGCTTATGATCAAACAGATTATGCTAGGTAACATACAGAAATTGAACAGTCTAAAACTGAAAACAACTAACATCCTATGTGAGCATATGAAAATAGTAAGTAAAACTAGCATCCTATATAAAAACACGTGTAGGAAAACTGTAAGTAAAACAGTGCTGAAATGTAGAATATGCAAGTAAAATAGTAACTAAAAATGGAAACAATAGTGACCATCTAAGTCACCCAAATTGAAAACATACTCAGCAAATCTTAGCCTGATGAGCTAAGAAACTCTGAACTGAACATCACTGAAAACACTTAGCCGGATGAGCTAAGATAGAACCGAACGTAAGTGTACTTGAATTAGTATAATCATATCAAAATCCTGACTCTATAGTCAGTATGGCAAGAGTCTATCCATCCTATCACTCAGATTAGGCATGGCCATAGACTGTCGGACATTAAACCCTCGAAAGGTTGCCGACCCGAACGGGTTGATCGAAGAGGTATACTAATCAAGCTACACCTTACAAACCACTTGTGAAATGAAAACATAATGCTGCTTATGAATGTTTCAAAGTTGACATAAGATATTTATCAAATATCTTAAGTACATAATATATGTTCAAGGTATAAGGCTCAAAATCAAGGAATGCGAAGCATCAAAATCAAAGTGAGCAAGAAACTCTATCTAAAATACAGGTGATATCCGTTGTTATCTACTTTATTTGTTCTATCTACTCTAAGTTACATAAGTTTCAGAATCATCAATTCTTACACATTCTATAACTTAGAATCACGAATCCTACTAGTTAAAGATAATTAGGATTGGCCAAGTCCTAATTATAACTTAATCAAAAGATGACTATTTGGTTAAAATGAATAAATTATCGACCTAATTTTGTAATTTAATTCATCCCAACCTCATCTTAATTAGCCAAATCAAGATGAAAAGATTAAGAATTAGACTCCAGATGATGGGGTCTAATCACTTAATCCAAAGGTATAACTAAAGATCTAAGGTTTAGAACCAAAATCTCACAGATTAAGTTAAGGCAAATCCTAATAATAAATCAATTCATTATGATAGATCTCTATTCTTAGCTCTAAAGTTTAAAGATCAAATAATTATTTAATAAACTAAGAAAAATCTATAAACTATTAAACTCAAGGTTTCATCTATTGAGTAACCCAATTTACTCAACAGATAAACTCTAACTTAAGATCTATTCCTAATCTTAAGAATTTAAAGCTCTTAATTAATAAGAGTATCTCTCAAGACATATATCCTAACTAATGTTATAAGGATCTAAGGGAAGGTCTAAGAATGATTAAAGAAGGAGAAATCACTCACTTAAGACTTAGGAAAATTTTCCTTGAGCTAAGATTGAGATTTTAATCAAAATCTAATTTAAACTTAGATTTAATTAATTTCAGCTATAAATAATTATAATTATTGATTAATAGGATTATAAAATGATTTTTTAGGGCTTTTGAAAGCTAAACCCCAAATTTGGGCAAAATGACCATTTTGCCCCTAATTAAGGGTTCAAAAGATCAAATTTTGATCTAGGGATTAAATTCTAAAATTTTCTTTTGGAAAGTATTTCTTACTGTCTAATGTAAAATTAGACAGCAACTAAATTAATTTTGGGTGATTATTAAGCCATATGAGATCAAATTAATGAATTTGACTCATAAGGGTAAATTAGGAATTTGGCTATATGAAAGTTAAATTTTCCTTCGGATTGTTGTTCTTTACTACCTAATCTTTCCATAGAATCTAAATTTGCTAAATTCTGATAAGTATTGGCCAAGTTATGACTAATACAAGATTTAGGGTTAAAAGATGATTAAGGAATTCTTAATTATGGGTCAAAAATCCCAACTTTGTTAATTAGTGTCCAAATTGAGCAAAATCAGTCGCTATAGTTTACAATTAGTCCACTGATCATAATGACATGTGGTAGGCTCAATTTGGATCTAATTTGACTAAGTTAAGACATAATTAGGGTTAAGAGTAATTAGTGAGTGATTAGCAAAATTAATCACTCAAACACTAATCCAACCTTACAGATTGATTCTAAATGGTTCTATGAGTTTTCTAAAACTTAAATCACTCAATTTGGATTACTAGATTTGCTAATATTCACTAATCAACATTTAGAGTAATTAAGGGTGATTAGCAAATCTAACCATTTGATCTAAATTATTAATACATATTACTGTTAATTAAGTTCTTTTCTGATCTAAATTGATATTTGGACTATTCAATTTGGAGCTCAATTGACCAAGTTATGGTCAATTGAAGTTCTAGGTCTAATTAAGGTAATTATGGTTAGGACCTAAAAGTGATTAGGAAAATACTAATCCAAACAACAAAGTGAACACTATCAAATTAATCCTTAGGGTTTTTTGATCACTTTAAGACCCATATTGGGTATATTTGAATCATTGGGTACAAAATTATGAGATAAATAAATTTTGAGACATGAATTTGAACTTAATTAAACCCTAAATAATCACTTTGCTAAATATTGATTCTACAGTAAAATAAATGGCATCATTAAATTCCTTATATTTTTCTGATTAATTTGATATATTTAATTGCATAATTTGGATGTATAAATTGCAAGTTATTAAAGTTTAAAGATTTGAATTAATTATTTAATACAGTTTTAATTTAGTTAATAATTCTGTTATTTATATATATATATATAATTATAATTACGTTTTTAATTTTAACTGTTATATATATATATATATATATATATATAAATTTTATTATTAATACTGCAGGACACGTGGCGCTCTGCAATTCGTCGACGGTGCGAAGGCGGGACCCACAGGCGCTGCAGGCCCCGACAGGACCTGTCCCGCGAGACACGTGTCCTCGCGGGATTGGCTCTTTGACTGCGCGCGGGGCCCTCCATCTGCCACGATGCGAGAACCGCGGCCGGTTCACAAATGGGCGGTTCGACCGGTCCAGATGAACCGATCTGGATCGAATCTGTTCGAAATAATCGGGTCAGATTATATCTAATTTAGATCTGACGGTGGGATCATATTTTACATCCGACGGCTACGGTAGACGGACAGTTTGTCTTCTCCTTCCCCTCACCGACGAACGCTAACCCTAAATCGCAGACAAACGGGCGTGATCGATCGAGGCTTGATTCGATCAATCGAGCCTTAAACACTTAAGCAATCAATGGTTAAGATAATAAGAACACTAAAAATTTAGGAGATGTAGAAGGTACCTCGAGATATTGCAGGCGAAAGTCTAGGGTTTGAGCTCGGGAGGAAAAATTACAGGATCCTCCGAAGTCGACGATCTCCTTCATGTAAACCGAGGTTAATGGACTTCAACGGCTCTTAAAGAAGGGTCATAGCAGTGGAGATGGATGCGAGGACTCCACCTAGAGGACTCGGCGCCGCGTGCGACCTTCCGAGGACACGCGGAGCCCTAACGCATGCGAACGGGAGAGATGAAGGCTCGACCGTTCGATCTTTGATCGGACGGTTGAGAACGACCGTTTGATCTAACGGGATGGATGGACACGGTGTTAAATTACTGAAGGCGTCGTTAAGTGCTTAAAAATATTATTAATATTATAATTATTTAATTAGATTTCATTAATCAAAATTAATTAATTAAATGCATTCCAAAAATTTCCAATAAATCACCCTTAGCTAATTGAAGGGTGAGGAACGCAACGGCGCACTCGGATTTTCGTTTCGATGAGTATTTATTTTTTTGATTATTTGAGGTATTTAATTATTATTAAAATATTCGGCAAAAATCCAACGACTTCCAAATGCCTCCAAAACTTCACCCCTGGCTAATTTGGGTGTTCTGAACGCAATGGCGAAGTCAGATTTTCAATCTGAGGTCTAGATAAAAAGTCAATTTTCTAGGGTTTGGGATTTTCCAAAATTTCTGATTTTGACTTTGTTGACTTTTGGTTTGACCTGATTTCAGAGATGAATTCTAAATTACTTAATTAGTGACTTAGAATGTTAATTAAGACTTAGATTAGTCTTAATTGAGCCAAGTAACAACTTGGGTTGTTATAAACTCCCCCACTTAAGAATGATGTCGTCCTCGACATCACTCAAGTGAGAAAAAAAATTTAAGCAGATATAAAGAAACGAATTGAAATAAGATAGAGTTGAAGAATCACCTTGATTAAAAAGGTTTGGGTACTTTTGATGTATATCCACCTCTTTCTCCCAGGTGGCTTCATTACAAGACCGGTTCTTCCACTGAATCTTTATTATTGGAATAGATCGATTCCTTAATTTCTTTATATCATGATCTAAGATTTTAATTGGTTCTTCAGTGTAAGAAAGATCAGGCTGAATTTCAATTGCAGGATATTCAATAAGATTAGAAGGATCACGAAGACACTTTCTTAGTGATGAAACGTGGAATACATTATGAACAGCGGCAAAACCTTCTGATAGCTCTAATTTATAAGCTGTTGAACCAATCTTCTGCAAAATTTTGAAAGGTCCAACGTACCTTGGACTGAGCTTTCCAGAAACTCCAAAATGATAGACTCCTTTCATCGGGCTCACTTTTAAGTATACAAAATCTCCTTTGCTGAATTCTAGAGGACGATGACGGTTATTATGATATTTACTCTGCCTACCTTGAGCTGTTCTGATTCTTTGCTGAATGAGTTTAACCTTTTTATTTGTTTCTTCCACTAGCTCAGATTCATATAATTGAGTATCTCCTGTCTCAGACCATGCTAGTGGGGATGAACATTTTCTTCCATATAAGGCTTCATACGGTGCCATTTTTATACTTGATTGAAAATTATTATTGTATGCAAATTCCACTAAAGGAATATGCTCTTCCCAGGATCCTGAAAAATCCAACATACATAAACACAGGAGATCTTCTAAATCTTGATTTACTCATTCTGTTTGGCCATCTGTTTGGGGATAGAATGCTGTACTCATGGCCAGAGTTGTGCCTAAATCTTGATGGACAGCCTGCCAAAATTTAGAAGTAAAACGACTGTCTCTATCGGATACAATTGTTTCAGGAATTCCGTGCAATCTGACTATTTCTTTAATATATAATTTGGCCAACTTCTCCACCGAGTCAGTTTGACAGATTGGAATAAAATAAGCAGATTTTGTAAGGCGATCTACTATAACCCATATTGAATCAGCTCCAAATCTTGAACGAGGCAAACCCATGACAAAATCTATGGATACATCAGTCCATTTCTATTCTGGGATTTTTAGTGGGTGCAATAAACCACCAGGCTTTTGATGCTCTGCTTTTATTAAGCAACAAGTATGGCATTTTGCAACAAATTCTGCAACACTTTTCTTCATTCCTGGCCACCAGAATGATTGTTTTAGGTCTTGATACATCTTAGAATTCCCTGGATGAATTTGATATCCTGAATTGTGACTTTCAATCAAGATATCTTTCTGCATGGACTTAGGAATCCATAGACGATTATCCATGTAAATAGCACCTTTCTTAAACTGCAATTCTGGACGACGACCACTTTCTATTGCCACTTAAGGTTTAAATATTCATCATCCTTGCTTTGAGAGATTGAAACATCTTTATGGAATGTGGGTTCTATATTATTCATGGATATCATGGTACTGACTGAATTTCCCTTAGTAAGAGAAATTTCCATTTTATGAAACTCATTCATCAACGGACTTTCTGAAATTAAGCTGTTAAGAACAGTGTGACGGCTTAACGCATCAGCTACCACATTAGCTTTTCCTGGATGGTACTGGATATCTAAGTCATAATCACTAATTAATTCCAGCCATCTTCTTTGCCTACAGTTCAATTCTCTCTAGGTAAATATGTATTTCAGACTTTGGTGGTCTGTGAATATAGAGCATTGAACTCCGTACAAATAATGGCGCCAGATTTTTAATGCAAAAACTAATGCTGCCAATTCTAAATCATGTACAGCATAGTTCCTTTCATGAGTTTTAAGCTGGCGAGATGAGTACGCTATAACTTTGCCTTCTTGCATTAATACGCATCCTAACCCAATTCCAGATGCATCTGTATACACCTGATAATTGACTCCTTCTTTTGGAAGAACTAAAACTGGAGCAGAAGTTAATGCGTCCTTTATAGACTAAAATGCAGTTTCACATTCTTCTGACCAAACAAATGGAACTGCCTTCTGAGTTAATTTTGTAAGAGGTGCGGCAAGATGGGAGAAGCCTTTAACAAACTTTCTGTAGTATCCGGCTAGACCCAGAAAACTACAAATTTCAGTAACTATCTTGGGCTGAACCCAATCCTAAATAGCACTAATCTTGCTCTGGTCTACTTGGATTCCACTAGCATCAACCACGTGTCCAAGAAATGATACAGAATCCAGCCAAAATTCACACTTAGAGTATTTAGCATATAACTCATTTTCTCTGAGTTTCTCCAGAACTAATCTCAAGTGCTCTTCATGATCCTTTACTATCTTGGAGTAAATTAAGATATCATCAATAAAAACTATAACAAATTTATCTAGATAAGGTTTCAGAACTATCTGCATTAAGTCCATGAACAGAGATGGGGCATTAGTGAAACCAAATGACATTACAAGAAACTTGAAATGCCCATATCGTATTCTGAACGCTGTCTTCTCTACATCTGAGTTCTTTACCTTCACTTGATGATACCCTGACCTTAAATCAATTTTAGAGAACACTACAGCACCGGCAAGTTGATCGAACAGATCATCGATACGAGGAAGTGGGTATCTATTTTTAATAGTGACTTTATTCAGCTCCCTGTAGTCTATGCACATTCTCATAGACCCATCTTTCTTTTTAACAAATAATACTGGAGCTCCCCACAGGGACATACTTGGTTTAATAAACCCCTTATTTAGTAGTTCTTGTAATTGCTCATTTAACTCTTACAGTTCTTTCGGGGCAATTCTATATGGTGCTTTTGATAGAGGTTGTGTCCCCGGAACTATATTTATTTCAAATTCTACTTCTCTGGTTGGTGGTAAACCAGGCAAATCTTCAGGAAAAATATCTTCAAAATCTCTAATAACTTTTATTTTAGAGATTAGGGTTACTTCTTTGCTACTACCCATTATTACCATCAGAATACAACTATAGCCTTTGCACACCATTTTCTCTGCTTGAATTGTGTTGATTAAGGAGCTACTAGTGCTGAACTTCCCAATAAATATTGTTGAAGCTCCTGGAGTTTGCAAGATAACCTTCTTCTTTTGACAGTTAATAGTAGCGTTATGCATACTAGCCAATTCATGCCTAGTATGATATCGAAATTTACTATAGGTAGCATAATTAACTTGGCTTGGAAGGTATGCTTATTGATTGGTATTTGAACGTCACAGAATTTGTTCGTACTAAGTTGGGCTCTAGAAGGAAGTCCAACACTTAAGATCTTCGCAAGTTTGTAGCAGGGTAGTCCTAATCTCTTAGCAAAGTTTTCAGAGATAAATGAATGACTAGCCCCAGTATCAAATAATATACTGCAGGGCTCATCTTTAAAGTATAGGGTGCCTAATAAAAATACAGACTTTAGGAAGTTCTAATTTAGTAAGAAAATCAAAAGTTGTGAATTGTACCTGAGACTACATTGTTGTCTTCTGCTGCTTCTACAGGAGTGAGATTGTACACTCTTGCCTTTCCAGCAGGTCTGCTGTCAGATGTCTGAGCTGTTGATTGATTTGGATTTGAAGGCTTTGCAGCATATTGAACCTTTGCAAGGGTTCGCTCTTGAGCAGGAGGTGGCATAAGAGTCATCTGAGGCTCTTTGAAATTGATGGGAGTGGCACAGAATATTTTATTCGTACGATTTCGTTCAATAGTTACTCCATCAATGGTTTTATTTGATCGACAGTCCTGATACGCATGACCTTGCCTTCCACAAGTAAAACATACACTGCCAAAATGATAATATTTTCCATAAGGATGTGGCCTATTACAGGCGGCAGATTGGCTTGATATTTCAGTGGTCTCCATCTGATATACCCTTCCTTGGTTTGTTCATTGTTGCTTGAAGTTCTGAGGGTGTTTATTCATATTGAAAGCCTTTCTCTTCATGTCCTTGACTGATTGATGATGTTCCACAACTCGTGTTGTTTCAACTAATTTCTCAAACTGGGTGTGTTGTAGGGGAATTACGTGATCTTTATTGGATTCTCGGAGTCCATTCTCGAATCTGAAACATCTATCTGCTTCAATAGGAACCAAGTGAGGTGAAAATCATATGAGCTTCTGAAATTCTGAGGTATATTCAGCTATTGATCGATTTCCTTGGGTTAATCTTAATAATGATTCACCAATGATGTTCTTGGTGGATGGTGGGATAAATGATTCCTTGAACGCTTAGACAAACCAGCTCCATTTTATTTTATCCAATTCAAATTCTTCGAAATGCGTATTTCTTTCTTGCTCCCACCAATGTTCTGCTTCTCCTTGCAGAAGGTGAGTGGCTAATCTTACAGATTGGTTGCTTGAACAACCCAAGCTAGTAATGTTTTTCTCTACTGTCTTCAGCCATGCCAGAGTATCCATTGGTGATTCAGATCCTTCAAATGTAGGAGGCCTTAGTCTTAGGAAATTGTGAAGTATCCCATCTGTAGACTGTCAAAAGGTATTGGGAACTTGTGGAGCGGGAGATGCTGAAGAGGTGCTGGCATTAGTGGCGGGTATTACAGATACTAACTTTTGAATAGCTAGAGTCTGCTGATTTTGATTCTCTAGCATTGCAGTAACCATATTTCTCAGAGAGGTTATTTCATCAATAGTATTAGAAGCGGCCACGGTATTGTTTGGAGCGTTGCTCACAGATGGTTGAGGGTTGAGTGGAGTATTATTTGGAGAAGTAGCAGGATTCATTTTCTTGAAATCAAAATATGTATACTTAGCTTACTTAAAATGAATCATACGACAAAGATTAAATTCCTTATTTATTCATCATTAAACTTTTATTATAATAGTGAAATATATCATACTTATTATATTATGAATTACATACTATTCCCACCCTATATACTTAGTGAAAATGCTCTACGAAAGTCTTCATAAGTTACTTCACGATGCTCCTCCTGTGCTTTATGAAATAATTCTTCGTATGACATAATCCACTATTCTTTTGCTTGCATACACAGAAGACATAGCACCACTTCTAATTTGATGTGACTAGGCCACTCCATAACACCGAATATATGGTCAACTCTCGTGAGCCACTCCTTGGCTAATACTGGAAAATCAAGGCCTCTATAGACGCCTTCTTTCAGTGATTTATTTATTACTTGTGATCCTTGTTCTGACACTCCTTCAATAGTTCTTCCTTGCTTCTTTGCTAACTTATGTTCATATTTCTAAATAGTCTCGAACTCCTTTAAGTATGTCATGAATGCCATTCCTATATGATCTTTTATTCTTACAATTATAATCATTCTTCTTAGATTTGTTGAGCATATATATATATATACATAATTTGATATTTATGGTTTATCATCTTTTATAATTATTTAATAACAACTTATTCTGAGTTATACTCATAATGTGATGGATGTTAATTCAAGTATTCATTTAGTGATCAAGTGGCAGAAGAACAGTCCATTAGGTAGAAAGGAATGCAAATTCCAATCTGACACCTTATGGAATTCTCTGATACCAACTGTGGCAGCCCTTCCCCGCCGTGGTCCTGTTAACCCTTAAGTTAACATGATTACGGTAGAGGGGTCATCAAATGACAAGGTCCCCACTTAAGATTGGATTAGACATGCATTCTAATCTAATTTAACTAAGGACTTTGCCATTCATCCAAAAATACTATCACTAAATGATCATACAAGAACTCAGAGTGCAGAAGCATAAAATACAACATCCATCCATACAACACAATAATCTAGAATAAGAAAAGAGCTGAAAAGAAAAGATTTAACCTGTATTATTACACTATTTTAGATAGATTAAAAGACTGAAAAGAACACTCAATCTCACAGGCAGAAAGAAAACTAGAACTAAAGATCTTCAGGTACGGGCTCTTCCTCCAATGGCAAGCACTCCACTAGATCAGCTACTCTAACAAACTCAGAACCTACCATTATCGGTTTCATAATGGTAGGGCCCCAGCCAACAAAAAAAAAACTGGTTAGACTATTGTCTAAGCACAATTTAAGGTAAACAATTTTATTAAGTTACTTGAATATCACCATAAACCAGTAATGAAGCAAAAAGGTGCAGAAAGCGTACAAAAGAACAGTAATAAGTTATAAACTACAGTTTATAACTAAGCAAATAGGAAGTAAGCACATACCTCCTCCGAGCAACTGCAATAAAAATAGGTAAGAAAAAGAAAGAATAAACAAAACTTGTAAAGAAAATACAGCCTAAACATACTTATGATCAAACAGATTATGCTAGGTAACATATAAAAATTGAACAGTCTAAAACTGAAAACAACTAACATCCTATGTGAGCATATGAAAACAGTAAGTAAAACTAGCATCCTATATAAAAACACGTGCAGGAAAACTGTAAGTAAAACAGTGCTGAAATGTAGAATATGCAAGTAAAATAGTAACTAAAAATGGAAACAATAGTGACCATCTAAGTCACCCAAATTGAAAACATACTCAGCAAATCTTAACCTGATGAGCTAAGAAACTCTGAACTGAACATCACTGAAAACACTTAGCCGGATGAGCTAAGATAGAACCGAACGTAAGTGTACTTGAATTAGTATAACCATATTAAAATCCTGACTCTATACTCAATATGGCAAGATTCTATCCATCCTATTACTCAGACTAGGCATGGCCATAGACTGTCGGACATTAAACCCTCGAAAGGTTGCCGACCCGAACGGGTTGATCGAAGAGGTATACTAATCAAGCTACACCTTACAAACCACTTGTGAAATGAAAACATAATGCTTCTTATAAATGTTTCAAAGTTGACATAAGATATTTATCAAATATCTTAAGTACATAATATATGTTCAAGGTATAAGGCTCAAAATCAAGGAATGCGAAGCATCAAAATCAAAGTGAGCAAGAAACTCTATCTAAAACACAGGTGATATCCGTTGTTATCTACTTTATTCATTCTGTCTACTCTAAGTTACATAAGTTTCAGAATCATCAATTCTTATACATTCTATAATTTAGAATCACGAATCTTACTAGTTGAAGATAATTATGACTGGCCAAGTCCTAATTATAACTTAATCAAAAGACGACTATTTAGTTAAAATGAATAAATCATCAACCTAATTTGTAATTTAATTCATCCCAACCTCATTTTAATTAGCCAAATCAAGATAAAAAGATTAAGAATTAGACTCCAGATGATGGGGTCTAATCACTTAATCCAAAGGTATAACTAAAGATCTAAGGTTTAGAACTCAAATCTCACAGATTAAGTTAAGGCAAATCCTAATGATAAATTAATTTATTAGGATAGATCTCTATTCTTAGCTCTAAAGTTTAAAGATCAAATAATCATTTAATAAACTAAGAAAAATCTATAAACTATTAAACTTAAGGTTTCATCTATTGAGTAACCCAATTTACTCAACAAATGAATTCTAACTTAAGATCTATTCCTAATCTTAGGAATTTAAGGCTCTTAATTACTAAGAGTATCTCTCAAAACACACATCCTAACTAATGTTATAAGGATCTAAGGGAAGGTCTAAAAATGATTAAAGAATGAGAAATCACTTACTTAAGACTTAGGAAAATTTTCCTTAAGGAGCTAAGATTGAGATTTTAATCAAAATCTAATTTAGACTTGGATTTGATTAATTTCAGCTATAAATCATTACAATTACTGATTAATAAGATTATAAAATGATTTTTTAGGGCTTTTGAAAGCTAAACCCTAAATTTGGGCAAAATGACCATTTTGCCACTAATTAAGGGTTCAAAAGATCAAATTTTGATCTATGGCTTAAATTCTAAAATTTTTTTTTGGAAAGTATTTCTTACTGTCTAATGTAAGATTAGACAGCAACTAAATTAATTTTGGGTGATTATTAAGCCATATGAGATCAAATTAGTGAATTTGACTCATAAGTGTAAATTAGGAATTTGGCTATATAAAAGTTAAATTTTCTTTCGGATTGTTGTTTTTTACTGCCTAAGCTTTCCATAGAATCTAAATTTGCTAAATTCTGATAAGTATTGGCCAAGTTATGACCAATACAAGATTTAGGGTTAAAAGGTGATTAAGGAATTCTTAATTATGGGTCAAAAATCCCAACTTTGTTAATTAGTGTCCAAATTGAGCAAAATCAGTGGCTATGGTTTACAATTAATCCACTGGTCATAATGACATGTGGTAGGCTCAATTTGGATCTAATTTGACTAAGTTAAGACCTAATTAGGGTTAAGAGTAATTAGTGAGTGATTAGCATAATTAATCACTCAAACACTAATCCAACCTTACAGATTGATTCTAAATGGTTCTATGAGTTCTTTGAAACTTAAATCACTTAATTTGGATTACTAGATTTGTTAATATTCACTAATCAATATTTAGAGTAATTAAGGGTGATTAGCAAATCTAACCGTTGGATCTAAAATATTTTTACATATTACTGTTAATTAAGTTTTTTTCTGATCTAAATTGATATTTGGACCATTCAATTTGGAGCTCAATTGACCAAGTTATGGTCAATTGAAGTTCTATGTCTAATTAAGGTAATTAGGGTTATGACCTAAAAGTGATTAGGCAAATACTAATCCAAACAATAAAGTGAACACTATCAGATTAATCCTTAAAATTTTCTGATCACTTTAAGACCCATATTGGGTATGTTTGAATCATTGGGTACAAAGTTATGAACTAAATAAATTTTGAGACATGAATTTAAACTTAATTAAACCCTAAATAATCACTTTGCTAAATATTGATTCTACAGTAAAATAAATGGCATCATTAAATTTCTTATATTTTTCTAATTAATTTGATATATTCAATTGCATAATTTGGATGTATAAATTGCAAGTTATTAAAGTTTGAAGATTTGAATTAATTATTTAATATAGTTTTAATTTAGTTAATAATTATGTTATTTATATATATATAATTATAATTACGTTTTTAATTTTAACTGTTATTTATATATATATATATATATATATATATATATATATATAAATTTTATTATTAATATTGTAGGACACGTGGCGCTCTGCAATTCGTCGACGGTACGAAGGCGGGACCCACAGGCGCTGCAGGCCCCGACAGGACCTGTCCCTCGAGACACGTATCCTCGCGGGATTGGCTCTTTGACTGCGCGCGGGGCCCTCCATCTGCCACGATGCGACAACCGCGGCCGGTTCACGAATGGGCGGTTCGACCAGTCCAGATGAACCGATCTGGATCGAATCGGTTCGAAATAATCGGGTCAGATTATATCTAATTTAGATCTGACGGTGGAAACAGATTTTACATCCGACGGCTACGGTAGACGGACGGTTTGTCTTCTCCTTCCCCTCACCGACGAACACTAACCCTAAATCGCAGACAAACGGGCGTGATCGATCGAGGCTTGATTCGATCGATCGAGCCTTAAACACTTAAGCAATCAATGGTTAAGATAATTAGAACACTAAAAATTTAGGAGATGTAGAAGGTACCTCGAGATATTGCAGGCGAAAGTCTTGGGTTTGAGCTCGGGAGGAAAAATTACAGGATCCTCCGAAGTCAACGATCTCCTTCGTGTAAACGGAGGTTAATGGACTTCAACGGCTCTTAAAGAAGGGTCTTAGCGGTGGAGATGGATGCGAGGACTCCACCTGGAGAACTCGGCGCCGCGTGCGACCTTCCGAGGACACGCAGAGCCCTAACGCATGCGAACGGGAGAGATGAAGGCTCGACCGTCCGATCAAAGTCCGATCTTTGATCGGACGGTCGAGAGCGACCGTTTGATCTAACGGGATGGATGGACACTGCGTTAAATTACTGAAGGCGCTGTTAAGTGCTTAAAAATAATATTAACATTATAATTATTTAATTAGATTTCATTAATCAAAATTAATTAATTAAATGCATTCCAAAAATTTCCAATAAATCACCCTTAGCTAATTGAAGGGTGAGGAACGCAATGGCGCACTCAGATTTTCATTTCGACGAGTATTTATTTATTTGATTATTTGGGGTATTTAATTATTATTAAAATATTCGGCGAAAATCCAACGACTTCTAAATGCCTCCAAAACTTCACTCCTAGCTAATTTGGGTGTTCTGAATGCAATGGTGAAGTCAGATTTTCAATATAAGGTCTAGATAAAAAGTTAATTTTCTAGGGTTTGGGATTTTCCAAAATTTCTGATTTTGACTTTGTTGACTTTTGGTTTGACCTGATTTCATAGATGAATTCTAAATTACTTAATTAGTGACTTAGAACCTTAATTAAGACTTAGATTAGTCTTAATTGAGCCAAGTAACAACTTGGGTTGTTACAAAAAGGGGTTCCAACTTTTCAATCTAGAGCTCTTGAACAAAAAGGTGTTGCAAGAACCATTAGCGGGGAGTCCCCCACCCCAAGGAAGAAAGAAAGCTGCATCCAAAAGAGAAGGAGGAGCATATGGAGCAAGGAACTAAAGGAGATCCAAGAGAGAGAGATCCAAGCGAATGCGATAGTTGTTCCATAATATTATACTCTTTCTTTATCCATTTTGATTTCTTATAAAATCCATGCAAAGGTTTATCATCTCTTATTACTTTTCTTGTGATTTTAATTTGATGGCAGCCTAAGTCTTCCTTAGGGAGGGTTACGCATAAGCATGTAATAATATAAGGATGTAATATTATGTACTCTTCATTATTAATAAATATTATTTAGTTATTTATGCTTGGGAAATTGTGAATGAATGAATTGAATAATCTTAAACTATAATATATAAATCTTATATAAATATTTTCATAGTTAAAACCTTATATAGCTCATTGATCTCTACAACGCTTGACAGTGATTTTGCCTGAACGAAGAACGGAGCATGTCCCCTTTTGCACTCAAATACTCTCGATTTATAACACATCAAGTGCGGTGCCATATTCCAAGACCTTTCCATTGATACTAAAATCGACATGAAAAGATTACTCTAACGCTGCAAACAATGATGTTAAAGGTCCAGGTATACAGAAATCCTACTTGCAAAAATAGTTTTCTTAAAGGACAAAATGAGCTTTAATCTGACTCGTTCGAGTCTGATTGAGGCTCAACAACCAAATAGGACTCCATATAATAACTACTTGAAATATCATTCCATAAATGCTTTAATTAAATTAATGGAAAGAGCAACACATAGAGGATGTAAGAAAAAGGTACAAGGAAAGTTACAGTGAAGGGGTACCTTAGCTTGCAACTGAAGGGGATAGCTCTTCTTTTCTTAGAGCTTTGGAGGAAGGAGCTTCTTCCATAACTTGGGATGGAGCTTGGGAGAAAGGATCTTCTTCCTTAACTTGGGATGGAGCTTGCGAAGAGAGAGTTTCAGCTGACAGCAAATGGAGAGGGAGGAGAGCTGAAGATCTAGCCTTAAAGGGAGATGAGGCATGGGCTGGGAAAGTGAGCAAGTCATCTCCCATCAGCAGCATGGGAAAGGAGAGGGAGTTGAGCTCCTTGCGTATGCAGGAGAAACGGCCGACGAGTCCCAGGCGCAGAGGGAAAGAAGAAAATTAATTTTCTTAAAATTAAAGTAATTTAATTACTTAATACTCTTTTAATTTTAATTAATGCATTATGGTGCCATTTAATTTTCAGTTAGATCAATATTTTGTATAGTGATATTTAGGGTTTCTTCATAATTATAAAATTAACCCAAATGATCAAACTATCATAACTTTATGTGTGTTCACCCAATCATATCTAATATGGGTCTTAAGGTAATCAGCAAAGCCTCAGGATTAACCCAGTAGTGTTAGTTTTGTTGTTTGAGACATATTTAGGCTAATCACTTTTGGACCCAAACCCTAATCTTGTAAGACTCATAACTTTTTAACCACTAGTCCAAATATAGGCAATATGGGTCTTAAAATAATTAGTGAAGCCTTTAGAATAACTTAGTAATATTCAATTCTCTGTTTGGACTAGTATTTGCTTAATCACTTTGAGGACCTAACCCTAATTACCCTAATTAATCCTAGAACTTTAATTGACCATAACTTTGTCAATTGAGCTCCAAATTAGGTCTTCCAATTTGTCCTTTTGATCAAGAAAACCTAATTAATAGTAAACTACAAAAGTATTTTAGATCCAATAATTAAAATTCTTAATCAACCCTAATTACCTTAAAATTGATTAGTGAATATTAGTATAATTAGTGATCCAATATGAGTATTTTAGTTTTTGATTACTCATAGAGTAAGGTAGAACCTAATGGTGTGATTGGTTTAATGATTCTGTAATTAATTTTACTAATCACTCACTAATTATCTAAATATTAATTAAGTTATAACTTAACTAAATTAAGTTCAATTTAGGTCTACTCCTAGTTAAAGTATTCAATGGGTTATAGGGAAGCTATAGCCATTAAATTTACTGAATTTAAACTTAATTTGGAAAATTTAGGTTTTTGACCCTATTTAGGAAACCTTAATTTGCTTATTTAGCCCTAAATCTTGTATTGGCTATAACTTAGCCAATACTTATCAGAATTTAGTTATTTTATATTCTATGAAAATCTTAGACAGCAAGCAAAAATAAACTGATATAAAAAATTAGATTCCTTGCCCTTATGAGTTAATTTTTTTAACTTAATCTCATAAGGCTTAATAATCATCCAAAATTGATGTACTTAATGTCTAACTTCATATTATACAATAAGTAATCATTAGCCACTAAAAATTTCTAATTTAGAGCCTTAATTTAAAAAGTAGATTTTTTGACCCTTAAGGAGGGGCAAAATAGTCATTTTGCCCAAATTTAGGGTTAATTGCTTTTAGGCCCTAATTTCATGTTATAATAGTTAAAATCAGTAAGTAAAGTAATTTAAATTAAAATTTCCATTACTTAAGTCATTAATTGAGTTTAGATCTAAAACCCTAATTTATTTCTTTAAAAAAATCCTAAGTAGTTTTATTAACTTTATGATGTGAGATAAATCTCACATCATACCTCTTCTTTAACATTCCTAATCTATTCTTAATCCTTCTTATAACATTAGTTAGGTTTGGAGCTTGAGTGTTCATCTTAGTATTTAAGAGCTCATTTCTTAGGAATTAGGATTAGCTCTTAGGTTAGAATTTATCTATTGAGTAAAATAGGTTACTCAATAAGTGAAGCCTTGCTTTTAATAGTTTAAAGATTTTTATAGTTTATTTATGATTATTTGATCTTTTAATTTTAGATTTAAGATTAGAGATTCATCCTATTAAGTGTGACTTTACTTAATAAGATTTGCCTTAAATTTTAATTTGTGAGATTAGGTGGTAAAACCTAGTTCCTTAGGATCACCTTTGGATTAAGTAATTGAACCCTAATATTTGGAGTTTTATTCTTAATATTTTCTTCTTGAATTGGCTAATCAAGATGATTTTGGGTTGCTTAAATCAGCAAAATAGGTTGATTGATTTATTATTTAACTTATAGTCAACATTGATTTCTTTATAATTTGGACTTAGCTAGTCCTAATTATTTTCAATCTATAAGGATGTGAATTTGAGTTACACTCGATAGTATGAATTAGAGATCCTGAACTTGTGTAACTTAGAGTAGATAGAATGAATAAATTAGACAACAAAGGATATCACTTGTGTCTTAGTAGAATCTCTTGCTCACTTAAATTTTTGATACTTTATTATCCCTTAAAATTGAGCTTTATACCTTAGTCACATGTATTAGGCAGAAGACATTCAAAAAGTATCTCATGTCAAACTTAATTTGCATAATAGTATTGGCATATATCTTTATCAATGTGTGGTTTAATGAATTTATGGTTATTTAGAATGTAGCTTAATCAGTATGCCTTTTTCATACCTATACTTTATACAGGCCAAGCCTAGACTATGATCGGCTAAGATGGTATTCGTCTGTCTAAAGTAAGTCTAACCAAGCCTAGACCTATGACCGATTAGGATGGTATCCGTTAGACTTTATATCCTTTTTCCCCTTGTTGGCAATACTAATTTAGGTGCATTTTTGCTTTAAATTTGATTGTCTTGTTTAAGTCATAACAGTTTTAGTTTCATACTTTCTATTTTAATTTACATTTTTAGCACTTTCTTACTTGTTATATTCTGCATTTACTAGCTTTACTTCTACTTATAAGATGCTAGTCTTACTTATTGTTTACATTCATAGCATGTTAGTCTCACTTTCAATTACTTAATTATTTCATATGTGCTTTTACTTTATGTCGATCAGCATGAGTTTATATTGATCATAAGTATGTTTATATTGAGTTTCTTTTCTGTTATATTAATATTTAATCTTTATTTTATAATTAACCTTGTTGCATCTATATGTGGAGGTATGTGCTTACTTCCTATTTTATTAAGTTATAGACTTATTGTTTATAACTGTCTTTCTCTTTCACATGCATTCTGCTCCTTTACTGCTTGTTTTAAATTTAAAGTGTATGGTGATATCTAAATAACTTAATAAAATTACAGCTTAAAATGTATTTAGACTTTTTGTCTAATTAAATTTTTCTTTTGTTGGCTGGGGCCCTATCATTGTGAAACTAACAATGGTAGACTCTGAGTTATTTGAGGTTGTGGAACCTTCTGAAGACAGGATTTATGAGAAGATTCAAGCCATTGAAGATTCTTAATTTTTTTTTCTACTTTGTGAGGATAAGTGTTTTATTTAGTTTCATTTTCTCTCTTAAAATCATGTTGTAATAATACAGTGTTAACTTTATGTTTTTTTACTACTTTACTTATTCCGAGTTGGATGCTTAGTTCCTTATATTGTAATGAATGGATGTATACTATTTTGCTTCTGCACTCTGCTTTCTAATACTTATCATTTAGTGAATATCTCTTAAAAATGACAATTTCCTTAATTATGATGGATTAGAATATTTGCCTAATCTATTCATAAGTAAGGAACCTGTCATTTGGTGACCCCTCCACCGTAATCATATTAACTTAAGAGTTAACAGGACCACGACGGGGAAGGGACGCCACAAATAAAATGGCATTATTAAAATTAGTAGAACTATCAATTGGAGATGATAGTGTATATCCATAAAACTAAATTATTTCAGCAGAAAACAGAGTTAGTTGATTTACTCTAAATAGAACTGTAGAGTCTCGGTCTTATCTTAGGTAATTAGATAAGCACAATTCAGTTTAGGATAAACATCCCAAGTCCAAGAGTGTTACAAGTAGGGGATTGAATACCTAGTTTGAGAGAATAAACTATAATCGGGTCATACCCCTTATTGTTATGCATTTTGATAAGTACAGTTAAACAAACTAAGTATTTCAAGTTACCTTTCTTAGAACACTATAAATATATTTGTAATTAGGGTATTTAGCAGCTTAGTTTGAGAGAATAAAATATGACTGGGTCATGCCCCTTATCGTCATGTGTTTTGATAAGTGCAGTTAAACAAACTAAATGTTAAAGTCACATATCTCATAAATATACCAATTATATGTATATAACCTCTTTAGTTGATAAGTTCAAATCTTAATAAATCCATGTAGTGGATTAGAATTAGGAGTTAGAATTCACTTAGAATGAATTCTGCATAATGGAGATAAATGGAATCATCACTTGATATTACATTGATTTCGGGATTTCGATGATTTAAAGCATATAGTCATAAAAGCATTGGCATATCATGAAATGCATAAGTCATGTCAGTATTAGCGGAGCGAATGAGCTCACATAAGGACTCTGTTAGTGGAGCGATGAGCTCGCCTAGGATTTGCTCCTAATTTTGATTATAGACTAATGACTATACTCTTAACATAATTTAAGTTATTTTAAACTATGTAACAACTTATGATTATTACAAAATACTTGTAAGTTGATAAGTTTCATTACACCTTAAACGAGTTGTGCATGCACTTCTAGCGCTTCAAAATTAATAATATATTTGCCCCAAGTCAACACACTTGTCATAGTTGTGCATTTGTTCTTTCTAATAAAAGATACTCCATTTATTGTAGTTACAAAGATCAATGAAAAAAATAGAGTTGATTTGTTTCCAACATTGCAAGGAAGCATGGTCTCTAGGATCGAACTAAAGATATATGATCAAAAATATGGGCTCTTTAGTTGAGCCTTCTAACATTTTAGATCAAAAAAAAATTTTTTTTTTGTTACTAAAAAGAAAGAGCAAACCTCCTATAGAAAGCAAAGATTGAGTGTTTTCTTAGTCAAATCTCTGTTGTAAACGTAGAACATTTTTGAGTAAAAAAATATCGTATTGCTTAAAAAGGCAGCAAGAGAAGTTGAAGACAACATGAAAAATGAGAAAGCAATCACATGTTGAAGATGAATGGTACAGACTCTGAAATTTTTCCATAACATGAGCATGAGCAAGTAATACGAAATTATTTTTTTCTCAATAATTTAACAAAATTTCTTTTTTTAATTTAGTTTATTTTTACCTAATTTTGATTAAAGTAATTGAATATCCATTATTTCTTAATAGTTAATATTATGCTATCTAAATTTTACTTATTTTGTTATTGTTTTATTTTATTTTATTTTTTATTTTTATACTTATGCTTTTAATGTCAATGAATTAACCACGTTCAACTTTAAAAAGAAAAAGGTTAAACCTATTCAAAAACTACGCAAGGACAATTGAGGATTCTTTTATAGAATAGTAATTGAGTATTTATTTGCAATTCATGACAAATTCAGAAAAAAAATTTAAAATATATAAAAGAATTGGGAATAATCCTCCTTCAAAGATGCTTTAATGTGAAGGTTTTTCATTATCCAATAAACCAATTGTAAATCCTTTCATTTGCAAAACCTTCAAATAGGCTTTGATGTGTGCTAGAGGGGTGTATCATTGGTGAGTTTCCTCAACCAAGCAAAATTCATGGTGGTAGATTTTTTTCACGAAAGTACGGCTATAGCCTATGCATATATGTGTAAGAAGGTCAATAGTACATCTCAATCAGGATCAAACTCCACAGTGTATCACTCATAATGTTAAAAAGCTTCCTGTGGAGTAGATCTCTCCTAACAAAAGAGAAATCACCATGACGGGTAAAAAATAACAAAAATCCTCTATGCGGTTCGCATCCTACGAGCGATGAACAAAAATAACACGATGAAAATCTAACATAAAAGAAATGTGATATGCATGACATTCTCCGCTTCATGAATGGAGAGTCTTTTCCCAGTACTATCGTAATATGTGGACTGCACTGAGATAGTCACTCTCAACAAATACACCCTCCAAGTATGGCTCGCAAAACTGAAGGGCCTGCCGCAGTAATGTGGCAGCCTAAATCTCTGCCAGTATATGAGAGGAGTCTGTATGCGAGCGCTACATGTAGAAATCAACTGACCACGATCATCCCGAATCACAGCCCCTCCAAAGGCAAACTGCTCACCGAATCTATACGAAGCATTAATGTTGACCTTCAGCCAACAGGTCAAGGGGCGGGGGGCCATCTTAAGGAGATATAAGGGGCATGGTGGGCCGTGGAGTTCCAGGAAGTCGTCACGTCACACAAACCAGCTCCAACAAGCACTGATATATACATATTTACACTTAGTCATTTTGATATATGATACAATCTCTCACATTCGAAATGATTATTGGCGAGTAATGTCCCAACATTCATGCCCTGGTATCTACGACAAAATGTCAAAACAAAATACATATACAACCATATATTTTATAATATTCATGCTTACACTTTTATAATAGAAGTCTACCTACATGTAGAGCTTGCCAATTTGAATATACTCTCTCCAAAAAAGAGTATTGCTACACTTACACATTAGTATACATCAAAATATATAGATGATATGTTAATCCAATATATAAATGGATTATTAGTTGAATATATTTTTTTGTGGAGTCTATATACAAATATTAAAAAAAAAATTATTGATCGCGCAATATATTTGGGTGTATATTCTTGTGTAAGCATAATATTTTTCATTCTTTAATAGTCAAACTTTAATATGCTTTGTATAAATAAAAAGAGCATCAAGAGCATACTTTTCAATATTTTACCCTAAAACAATCATCATTGGTTTAATGCTCATCAATTTTTTCAATTCAACTTTACCCCCCAAAAAAGAAATTATAGTATTAGTTTGGTGTTGATACATATAAATGATATGATTATCACAAATGACAATATAACCTTCATCACAAGTCTTCGACAATATCAGTCTTTAATTTGAGGTTAAAGACATTAAAATATCCTTTAAATAAGAGTATAATCACCCGCCAAAATATTATACAACTAATTTGCTCCCTTGAGCAAAAATTAAAGATAATAAAACTACTTATATACTACCTCAAGATACAATTGTTCTTGAAGATTCAACAAGATTTTGATAATTAATAAGAAATCTCATATACATAAATATAACAAGTCTCATTGCTTATGCAATTCACGAAGGGGCTGTTTGGCTTCCAAAAACAGTGTAAAGTGAAAATTTTTCAAAAAATTTAGAATTACAGATACGATACGCATCAAAAAAGCGGGGTAAAGTCAAATTTTGAGATAAAAATTTGACCATCGGTATAAATGCCTCCTCCGCATTAAAGAATTTCGATCAAATCTACCAAAATCCAATATTACGCATTGCGCGAGAGACGAAGGAGCGATCCCAAAAGAGCTTCATCTCTGACCATAGAGGAACGCAGAGCTTTGCTCCGATCTCGCAAGCGAAGATATTTGCTTGCGAGAGACAAAAGGATCAATCTCAACCGAAGGCCTTTGGCGAACGCAAAGCTTCGTCTGCGACCGCAGAGAAATCAACGCCTGAAATCAACGACACCTTCATTCACAGAAGGCGAATGCCTTTGTTCGGCGCCTCGCCTTCGTCTTTGACGATTCTTCATAGATTAGATGAATCTTAAAAAATGTTTGATTAAAATGTTAGTAGCTAAGCACATCCAAAAAATAAATAAATTCCTGATTTACCAAATCCAAACATTGCATACAAATCGTCACCTCAGAGACGTCTTCTCTTCACATCTTTCTACATTGTCACTTGTGCTTCAGCCTCCGGTCGGCTGCGTCCCTTTTTTCTACCGGCTCATTCATATAATATTGATTGCAACTTTTGACTCGTCGCCAATGTGATCTCTATTGAGAATAGTTAGGCTCTCCTAAATATTCGCAATTTTTTCTTAAAAGCTTCATGTCTGTGTGACGAACATCGAGTGCGATCATGCATTTTTGACAATTTAGCATGATTTACATGTTCACTCTTTGGGTTTTTCAAGCAATAATTTTACAAGATTCACCATTTCTTATTTGTCATCAAAAGTGTGGTATTTGGCATGAACAAGATTGATGGGGTTATCTCGTGGGGATTGGAGCTGTGTATTATGAGCATCGGTGAAGCCGGAAGAGGCCACACTGTTCTAGGTATTTTGATATATTTTGCTCTAACTGATGCACCGTCACTCTTCATCAACACATCATCAACAAAATTTATGAATACTTTTGCCTATTTTTTCATTATCTTGATTGAGATATGAATAGCAACGTCTTCCATTATGGTATGAGTCCAAGAGTTCATGGATGTTTGTATTGTTCATTATCTTCTATTACAGTGCAAGTTCACTGGTTCAGCCAACAATGATGATGATGCTTATTTAGGGGATTTTATTCTAGTATTGCGATTCACACAGATCACTAAAACTTCCGCATTACTGCTCTGTATTGCAAATGGCTATGAAGTTTTCATGTTGAACAATGGCTTACCTTACTCGCATCCCTCCATTAATGCCATAATATCAATTTCTCAATTGAAGGGGCATATTATTTAAAGACCAACATTGCATACAATTCTTGTCATGCCTTAATTGTATTAGCAGCAATTTGTTACAACATAGTTCAATTTTTTTATAATATGCAAGAATTTTATCCTAAAAATTACTCAAAAATATCATACACAACAGATTACTAGTAATGGTAGGAGCCATTTATTATTCGAATGTTCTTCACATCAGAATGATTTTTTTGGCAAGAACTTTAAGAACCAACACTCTATTGCTTGGTATTACCTTTCTTAAGAACTCCAATCACATGGCACAACAAGAAACAAACGATTCATCCTATTATTGAATAAAAACATTGAACTCTTATAGATACTGCTTCTCGACGCTTTGCTTATGCTGATTATTGAAAACAAGAAAAGATATCTTACTTTTATGCAGAAATATAAAAACAAGTACATTGATGATTCCATGAATGATAAAACTAAAACAAATATATAATTAAAATCAAACATGTAATCTTAATTAATAGCATATTAAATACCTAAATCTTCATATTTACAAGAAAAATACCATCTCTTCATCTCAATCTCAAATATCTTGTAGTTACAAGTAACAATGAGGTGTCATGCAGTTGAGAAATGCTGGAATCTAAGTAATTTTTTGAAATACTAAAGTTTGAATGTTATATATATATATATATATATAGTTAGTGAAATTTGAACCCATGATCTGAGATAACAAATCTTGAGAATTACTAAGCTACAACACCATATATATATATATATATATATCAGCTTAAGTATTTTTTTCTTTCTTTGGACAATCAAGAACATCTGCACATAATCAAGATATCAATTTGAGAGGAAAATAAAAGAAAATTATCATTAACGCAGTCAAATACAAATAGAATGTAAAGCGTTTTGCCAAAAATGAGCTAAGAAAAAATATACATAATACGACCAACATTTTCTATTCACGATTTGGGTGGGTTCCACCCCATAGCAAACACTAATTGCATCATAAGATTTTCAGAATATATAACAGCAACATACCTATTTTATTATTTTTTTCATAGTACAAAAAACAATACAGTTTGGATGATCTAGTAACAAAAACAGCTAAAAGCTTAAACAAACCAGATCTAAATCAGTATAACATTCAAATATTGATGCTTTGAGAGAGAGGGAGAGAGAGAGAGAATGAGAGAGAGAGAGAGAGAGAGAGATGAGAGCTAAAACCTAATATTCAAGCAAAAGCACTAACAAACAGGTGGACCAAAAGCTTTGCTTTGAGAAGAGTAATGAAGATCACAGTAAACTCCCTGAAAATTCACATGTAAGAACAAACATGATTTACAGAGAATGTCAACACAAAGTATACACAATTCAAAAGAAAAAAAAAAAAAAAAAGAGCAAGATCCGGTCACACGCACGCATACACACACATATTATATATATATAATATGTGTGTGTATGTGTGTGTGTGTGTGTGTGCGTGTGTCATTGTCCAAATCTGTTAATCAGTGTGAAACTGTCAAATTTAGATGACATGAATTCATTAAAAATGTTGTACTAGAGTTAGGTTATCTTCAGAAAATAAAAATATTATTTGAAGGCAGTGAAAAGTGTGCAATATATATATATATAGATATAGATATGTGTGTGTATGATGTTGCAGCCCCAGTAGTTGAAGCTCAGGATTTGTTATCCCAAATCATGTGTTCAAATATCACTAGTCACACATAAATATATATATATATATATATAGTGTTGCAATAATATTTTTCTAAATGAATAGAGCACATTTTCCCTCTATATTTTCCACCATCTATTATGGGTTCAATGCTTCATACTTAAAGATGTTAAGAAGACGGTGGCATACCTTTGTATGGCTAAATAAAATTTCAACGATACACTGCATTTTTCCTACAAAATATTCACTGTTGAGTCCTTCACCGTACATCTTATTTTGTACCAATATCGGTGCTTTGCATGACAATAAATGCTTTTACCCAATCTATCAATAAGATGGCATTTCTAACAAATAGAAAAAATTCTGAGTTCCAACATTACAAAGAATTATTTTTGGCCAGCGTTAAAAATCTCATCTATGATTATATCTATCATAATAACTCAGTAATCCATCCACCTCGTCCTTCTCAAACGTGGCAATTTCCAATGGGTCATCAACTCAGCTAGGTCATCCTACAATTTGTCGCAATTACGCAAAATGGCCCAGATGGAATTCCAGCCCCATAAAAATCTCCAATGCTAATGTCTGAATCAACAGAACTGATTCCAGTGGGTTCAGTCATTTCAGCTGTCCCAATCACCACACCCATTGAGCCCCCTTCGGCCGAGCCAGATGGAGCCAGTCCGACTGCCTCCGATCTTTCCACCGATGTTGATTGATTCCTCTTTGGCACATAAACTAGTTCATGTTTTAAATTTTCTTTACTAACTTTATTAATGTTATGCTCTGACGGCACTACTTTATTTTTAAGCTAAGGATGTTGCTTGAAACAATGCACTTGCTTCATCATGTCCAATGGTCAAGCAGTGTTAACAATAAGATGAAGAGTATCAAATCTGCACTCTTAGAAATATTCTTTTTCATCGTCTCCAATCCATATCTTGGATTCAAATTGTTCAGTTAAATCCATTTCAACTAATATTGAGCCGCTGACAACTTAAGCAAAGTAGCCATTGCAGTATACTTTCAGGGGTTTTCCGATTTATAATCCCAATGCAAATGGAATGGAATGTGTAATCAAATAGATTTTAAGCAGAGATAATTTAATCAATATCGGGATGAAAGGTGGTTCACATCCCGGGTCAAAGTCGGTGTCCATATAAGGACCTTCATGGGACAGTTTTGAATGAAGAAGAATCCTCTGGCGAAAATCCTAGAGTAAACCTCTTCATTTGAAAAATGGATGAAAATGTGACTTGACTCAATTAATTCAGCATGTAATTTGCCTTTCAAATCGTTGATAAATTTCCTAATAACAACCATATATGGTTTGCCATTTGAAAATTTCTCCACAAGCGCTGACTCAAAAGGTTTGGCTAGAGTTTACATTTCCGTTTCTGAAGGAAGGCAGGTTTACCACATAGAGAAATGTTAGGATTTATACCAACAAGGCCTCTCAAGGACAAGGAATTCATCAAGACATCGCGGAAGAATTTGGGAGCTGAGACATTCATCACATACCGTGGGTGATCTGGGAGCTGCGCTCCTTCCGACAAGAAGGCGACCAGCATTATCGGCACTGTCGTGCCTCCCATTGGCACCTTCTGCTCAAACGTCTACGCGTCAGTCACATCGCGTGGCCGCAACGACCGTTTCGTTTGCGTCGTCATTCTCATCACTAGGGTTACCGCTGCGCGTCAGCCACATGGTGTCGCCGCTTAATGAGCCAAGTGTCAAGAAAATGAATCAAGATGATGGTCGAGTATCCGTTGGTTGAATCATATGAGGATATTGTGAAGGGAAAGATGATGGACAAGGTGTCTGAGGAAACCACGATACCGTTGAACCCCCCTTTGATGCTGATGGATATCTAGCATCTTGCAGAAAGAGCTCCTCATCAAAGCTTCGATATGTACTATAAAAGGCAGCTGACATCTTGAGGAGGGGCGGAGAGAGGATTGACGTAATCTGGGGAAGCATGTTTGATGGGAACCCCTTCAGAATGGTTACACAATTATAATGATGAAATCCCTATTGTCCTGCGCAGAATAGAAATGGTGGAGAACGCCCCTTCTTATGTTGTCACAACTTCTTATTCGAATCTTAATCCGCATATGGAGGAGTATCATCCGTTTGTACTAGGAAAACCAAAATCTATTTCTTTACAGGCTGATGAATCTGATAAAAACTCTGAGGTGGAGTCAATTGAGGAGTTTAACGACAATATATTCAATTCAAAGAAATTGATTGACTTCCTTGAGGAATAAGAAAAAAAGAACTAGAAAAGAACTAAATGTTCCAAATCTAATAAAATCTAGCTATAACTTGAGAAAGATGCGCTATCTCTAATTGGGAGAATTGGTTGACATCAACTATTACTAAGATTTCATTTTTTAAGATCTCGTTTAAAGTTTGGTGACTGTTTTGTTTTTTTTTTCTTTTTTTTTCTTTTATTAGCTTCTTTTTTGAAGTCACCAACTCTTCTACATGTTTCTTTCTGAATTTAAAAAATGCCATGTTTATATATAAAAAAAACTATCAAGTGACTGTAACTTCTTGTCATGAATTTTAGATTTAATCATTACTAGTTCAAAAAAAGAGATTAAAAGTTTCCTTCAACAAGTCATCAAGGAAAATAATAATAATAATAATAATATATGAATATAGGCTTCAATCAACATCAACATTATTTCTGCATTTAAATACTATATATAGACACATAGAAATAATATATATATATATATATATATTAAACATGTATATTATAGTCTAAAATATAAAATGTACAGCAGCAAAGGAGTTGGTGATCTTTACCAAAAAGAAAAAAATATGAAAATGCAAACTACATTATTAAACATAAACGGTCACCAAACTCTAAACAAGAGTTAAAGAACTTGAAATCTCATCAGCAGTTGAAAAGATTTATGCTCGATACAAAAAATTGAGCACTTAGCGATTGCACATTTGCCTAAAGTTATAGTGTAACCTCTATTATAATTGGAGCATTTACCTTTTTTCTGCTTCTTTTTTCTTTTTCTTTTGTTCCCAATAAGAAAGTCAAATAGCAACTACGAGTCTAAGATGTTATCCTTAAACTTCTCAATTGAATCCCCTTTTAGAGTTCTTATCATATTCACTTTCGTCCTCCGATAAAGAAGTGTAATAGGTACGCATAGACAAATGAAACTCCTCTACATAAGGATTCAAGTTCAAATGACCTTCCTTATTTCCCACAGTAGGAACATGTGAAAGAGCGCACTCCACTGTAGGAGGAGCGCACTCCACTATGCCCCGTCTTCGCAGCACCATGGGAATTTCATCAACAAGTTGATGGAGCACTCTGAAGGGGTTCCCGCCAAACCATCATCATTAATATCATCATGAAGCTCGGCAATAATCCTCTCATCTCTCCTCCTTAAGCTATTATGTGCCTCCAGCAGAGCGTCCTTAAGCTTATTTGAGAAATGTACTACGTACCTCGTAAGCTCTCCTCCAGCACCAAAGGGATTCGAGGGGAAAACAATTAGATTTGCATTCTTTGACACCTCAAGTAACATCTTGCTATTATGATCATCTAATGACTAACTAGAGACAATATCGCATTAGTCAGATGTTCTTCAACTTCTTCATTCAGGTCTGCTCCAGCAAGGCCTCTGTCTAGCTCACTGAGATGCTGGACTCCTCAAACCCAATCATCCAAAATCTATGCCCATCCAATGTAATCTCTGAATCAATTAATTCATTGCCAAAATTCCATAGAATAGCTCGAATAAATCTCCAATCAGCAAAGAAATTCTTAAAGGATGAAGAGGAGGTCGATCAATTCTCGCAGATCTCGTCCTCAATTGGGCCCTCCCCAACCTTGGTAGGCACCACTGGTAATGAGATCCCGACTCTGAACCATGAACTTTCGGAGCATACACTTGTTTAACCTTCTTAGATTTTGATATAGTTGGAACAACATTCATTTGCAAAATTTGCAATTGCAAAGTCAACCTTTAAAGGTTTCCAAAAATATGAACCCAAGGAAAATAGGGTGGAATAAGTAATCAGGTGCACTCAAAGCAATGAAAAATTGATCAGACCGGGACAAAGGTAATACTCACAATTTGGGTCAAAATCAATGGTTCATTTCAAAAATTTCAATTGATAGTTTTCAATGTAATAAGACCCGCTTGTAAAGAGTCTAGAATAATTCAAATCATTGGAAAGCTTAATCAGAATATGCTTTTAGAATCAATGAACCCTACAAAATGGAATCCTGACAAGACCAAGTTTTATAGAAGGTTTTGAATGAACGCGAAAAGAGATTTTCCATTCACAAACCTCCCAACCAAAGAAAATCCAAACAATTTTGCCAATAAATCCATTTCAAAATCACTGAATGAAAGGGTTGCCTTACCTCGTAGGGATATTAGTGGTTTAATTCCAACCCTTTCTTGAGCTGAAGAGTCATTAGAAAGAGCTTGAAAGAACGATCCAGGAGCCGAGGGGTTAGCCTAGTTTGTTTGCATGTACGTTTGTGAGCGAGCCCAATACCCGTGTCAACATTGCTACCCGGCAGCAAGCCACCGAAATCTATCGAAGAAGAATGACTAACACGTGTCGAGATGGAGATCAAGCACTCCCGACCCCTCCAGCAAAGCCAGGTCCATGGCCCCAAGTGTCGGCCCAATCATTGGCGAAGACGCACCTCAGATGAAATTGCATCGGGTTCCAAAATAAATATATATATATATATAATCGATTCAATTTTTCTACGAGATTTGGTAATCCTCGTCCCCATTGAAAGTTATTCTTCTTGTGGAACTTGGACAAGTTGATCTCCTTGAAAGAAACTTTGAGACTATGCCAGAACTTCAGACTCCAGCAGTGCATTCGAAAAAGAATATTAAAATATCGATAATGACAAAAGATAATATACCATAATATTTTTGGAAAAAACATATTATTGCCTAAATTCCAAATGGTAATATACCATCTTCCAAAAAAAATGAAAAAAATACCCAAAAAAATTCAAATTGATCTTTTATTTAAATTTCAGCAAATAAATTTAAAAATTATAAGCTCACTAAGCTTGTTAAGTGTTTTTAATGCTAAAAAAGAAGCGCAAATTTAGCTAGAAAATTACAACTTTTAATTCTATAAATAAACTTAAATTTAACTATACTGCTATTGTTAATTTTTTATTATTATGTTACTTAATGAGGCTAAAGTATAAGATATAAATAATTATTGCATTATATAAAAAATATTACAATAATTACTGATTATTATATTAGCAAACTTATTAAGAGTATGATCAAAATAATTAAGAGAATATTTATTACAATAACTAATAATTATTATTAAATTAATTATCACAAACATTATTAATTATAATTATATTATAAAATTAATTGCAACTACTATTGTAAATACCGATATTTAATAAGTAGTAATTATTATTTAATTTCTGAAAATGTAAGCCCAACTTAAGCTTGTCAAAGCCCGGCTCACCCAAGCTTAAGTGGATTATGGTGGGCTCCCAAATTAACAAATAAAGTTAATCCCTCTAAATTATTTGGCACTTAAGCAAGCTTAAGTAAGAACCAAACAAACCCTTAAATCTTCTCTTACAAAAGTACTGAGAATATTGAAAAGTTCATGCAGGCTATAAAACCCAATAATGTGTCATTAATTAGTGTAATGTAGACTTACAGATTCAACAGCAAGCTTTACAGAAAAAGACTGAACAAAACTAAAAATTTCTAATTTCATGGATACTAGCTCAAAATTGGATGGCATTTCTTTCGCTACTAAAACTTTAAATAAAGGTCAATCAAAAGTTGGGTGAATCACAATTAATCTGACATGTCATTCATTCTTCTCTACTTTGTTTGGAAGTAAATTGAATTGCCTCGTTAACTGGAAATATTTGAAAAAAAAAAAATTTGGAAAGGCAGAAAATGTTAAAGATTTAATCCGACCAAGTGCAGGCCAAAATAAACTTTAGAGTGAAAGATCTACTTACAATGAATATCATCTTCTGATTAAATAGATTCAGATTTCATTCTTTCCCAACCAAAAGTCTTTGGCTAAAAATATTATAACTGAAAAGTATATCAACAGTTCTTTCTTTGAAGGAATTTTAGCTCTGTAAATACAATAGTGGCTCTCATTTCATTAATAAGGTATTAAAAGGCTGTACCACTCTTTTATAACTCCTAATTTTGTTAGTTGAACTCTTAGAAAAAAGACTTTTATCGAAACATTAAAACCGTTTGGAATAATGCCTCTTGGCTAACATGAAGCATCGAATGGAAAAAGAACAAAAGACGCCTCTCCACAACTGCTAAAACTGAGAAGCATACATGACTCAATAGGCTTTCTCAAGCTTATTTTTGTATGGATAAAGGGGAAGAATGCTTCTACCATTATTACAAGAGAATATATTTTTCAGAACAATCGACTTTATCGCTTCTTTTTCACTTCAGGTTCTGTATTTAAGAGTTCATATGTATCGTATCCTATATTTTGCTAATGTTATTCATTTTTAATGAGTATGGAACAGCTCCCTTGACTTTCTCTCAAGAAAAAAAAAACTCTCACCACACATGGAAGCTGCATTCAACTATCTAGATAATGGCAAGAAAAAATTACTTGCAAACTCCCCAACAATTAAAATAAGAAAATCTAAATAAAAAGAGCAACAAGACAATGAAAGAATAACGTGAGCCAGCTTACCTATGCACAGCTATTGAAAATGAAAATATTTCCAGTGGATTGGTCAATTAAGATATGCAGCAAGGACTGCATTGATCATCTGCAGTAAATAGCCTGGTCGATTTGTGGCGGAATCTGCTTGATCTCAGTTCCTAGTTCTTGCTCAATCCTATATCTGCGGCATATATCTTAATAGTTAGAAACAATAGGGTAAAATCAAATGAGACTATTCATAGCCATCACTTGACTGAAGAAACAGTACATACAAGTTGAAACGGTCCTCATAAGTGATTAGATTTACAGCAAGACCAAGATGTCCATACCTTCCAGAGCGACCAACCTAAATCAAAATTGTAATTTACTTTTAGATTGATGGCAGCAAAAAAATACCTATTTATAAAATCAGTATCCACTAAAGTTCATCCTTCAAATAACCACACAAATATCCTAGTTTATAATAAAATTCCAATCCATATTTTCCAATTTCATAAACTTAGAAACAGTTAGATCACATTGCACAAACTAATGCGTCACTATTTCATGTATGAATTACATTTAATTTAGATGGCAGAAGCATACTTATTTTCCAAGCATTACGAACAATTCAAAAACTGAAACCAGATATGAGTAGAGTGCAGGTGCAAATAGCTAAATTCAATAAAGATGAGGCTAACATAAATTTTTTCAGTTGTGACCATTTGCAATGACTCAAGTATAATAAAACGAATATAACACAAATTTGAAAAAGTACATTCAATAAACTTAACCAACAATAAATACAAGGTAATAAGAACAACCAATATGAAGTGCAGTAAGGTCAATATGTGTCTGCTCTTACCCTGTGTAGATACGTCTCTGAGTTCTTGGGAAAATCAAAGTTGATAACAACATTAACAGCTTGAATGTCAATTCCCCTCGTAAAAAGATCTGAGTAAGAGAAGATAGAATAGAATCAAAGGCCAAGTGTATAGAAATTTCAAGCATCCCTCAAAATTTAATGTATTTAAAAATATTTGATCAGAATTTTGCACATCAAATTCCACTTTTAAAATGGGTGACTTGAAATAATGAAATGAAATAATGACTCCATCAGCATAAATAAGTAAGCCAGTCACTATGCAAGCAACCGTGAACACAAACATATCATAGTGATAGAAAGAGGCGTTGTGAACTAGTGACCATATTTGGTGCTGATACCTCTTAATTTGAATGTTAAAGAGACGTTGTATTAGATCGGAGTTGCTATGAGTTAAGGTGAACACAGAGATAATAAATCTACACTTTTATACAGTATACTTGTTGAATTTTATTTGTCCTTTAATATCAAGACACATGATTAAAACTTTGACAATTACATACTTAATATCCAGTTTAGTAAAAATTTTAGCTGCATAAAAGTAAATCAATCAGCACAACTTTTCTGCCATTTCATTAAACCTATTCTCTTAATTTTTTGCCATTTTATAATATACACTTGTGCTTTAATCTACTAGATGCATTTAGTACCATGTTTTTTTTTATTTGTAATTTCAAAGGATTATATTAGTACCATGTTATCAACTTTATGAGCTACTACACAATAAATTTTATAGCATTGCATCATTATTACATCATTTGTAATTATTTAAAAACTAAGAAAAATTACAGCACCTAAATTTAACCTCTTCTTGGATCACAATTAAACAATTAAACATTGAATCCTTTTTTGATTTTTAGAACCTAGTACAAAGTAGATTAATCAATGTTTTCTTTTCATTAACATATTGCATAGCATATCTAGATCAATATTAACATTTTTAACATCTGTATAGCTGCTTTGATTAGAGTATCTTGTGTTGAGTTAACAAATCCATATGATGCTTAACAGATATAAAATTCACATATAGCTTAACTTCATACACACGTCTAGATGATCATTGCAGTGCGTTGCATTAAATTACATGAATGTGTTAATTAATTGAAACTTAAATATCAAGATGCTTAAGGCTAGCCTTTATTAGTGTAACGCATCTTGTTCATCAACTTACATTTAGTGTTGTGAGCCAAGTTCAGTTTGTATTGGATTACTAAATCATAACTGCTTACATTGGATATTGTGAGGGTTCAAATCTTAAGTGAGAAAAAGTAGCTCATCCAACTCATCTCCTTAGTGCATATTTGCCTAACAGCTAAAATAGCATCAATAATGTGTTCAAGCAAGTTGAAATAACAAAAAACACAATATGAGAATAAAATCTAGCACTTATATACAATCAGAAATAAGTGAGCATTTAAAAAAAGCATACCAGTACAAACAAGATTCCTGCATGCACCATTTCGGAAATCATGGAAAACACGATTCCGATGGTCCTGCAACATTTTGGCATGAATATAAAAGCAAGAATATCCAAGCTCTGTAATTTTCTTTGCCAGCAGTTCAACCCGATTAACAGAGTTGCAAAATATGATAGACTGGTTTATTTGTAGCTGGAATTTAAATATGTTAAAGAAAAGAGAACAATAAAAAGGATAACAGATGGTAATTACAGTATAAGAATGGATCAAACCTTGGAGAAAAGGGTATTCAGACAGTGAACCTTTTGTCTTTCTTCAACAAAAGCATAATACTGCGTAATACCCTTAAGGGTAAGCTCATCCATAAGATTAATAACATAAGGCTTTGGTAAATATCTGTCCTTAAAATCCTTAACAGTCACAGGAAAAGTTGCTGAAAACAACAAAATTTGCCTGTTTGCAGGAAGAAAACGAATCAATTGCTCAATTGAAGGTTGAAACTCTGGAGACAGAAGTTTGTCCGCCTGTAAGCAGGATTGTGCCATCAAATCCTCTTCTATGAATAAAATTTTTTACTGTGTAATCTCCTAACTAAATTGCCTTGGCTATTTTAGGATGATCAATTTCCAGAACGCTTATGATGCACAATTTAGTCCCCTAAATACTGAATTTAATATCAAAATGGTCACTAATTAAAACCAAAATAAATAGTCGGAGAACTAAAGTGAATTTAAATTAAATAGTTGGCCAACTAAATTGAGCATATTGAATAATAGTATGGAGGACAAAATTGGTCATCCTGAAATAATTGAACAATATTAACAAATTTATAAATTACATATATTCCAATTCTTGCAAGAAGAAAAAATTTATGAGTAAATATAGAAATTCCAATGTGATAGGGAAAAATCATCCTTGAATCACTTAAATATTAGGCTTGCATAAATAACATCATCAAAGTGTTTTCAAAACAATTTTCAGTTCAAAATAGAAGAATGTATTAATTGATCAGGAAAAATCAGATTGTATATTGAAGTGTTCAAAATAAACATATATGTTATCATCCCCTGACAAAATCACAAGAAGAGTCTAATGCAGTAGGTACTTGTAATAAGTTTGGCAACAATGGAAATTGAAATCTAAATACAAACATGTCTAACTTATAAAAATACATAATTTGAAAATAGAATTATAGAGCAGAAAAATGTTAAATAAGTAGCTTCTAAATAATAATAATTAAACAAAGATGCAATAAATTTGATACAAAATGGATTGGACATTCACAATTTAATATTAATTAAGAACCTGTACACAGCTTCAGAAAAAAGAATAAGATAATAGAATTATAAAGATAAAGTTCAACTAACAGACAAAAACTTACCTCATCCATAATGAGCACGGAGCAATTCTTGAGAACACAAACACCCTTTTTAGCAAGATCAAGTATGCGTCCAGGCGTCCCAACAAGTAAATGAACCGGCTGATATAACCTCATGATGTCATCCTTTAAACTCGTTCCTCCTGTGGTGACCATAACCTGAATCTTCAAGTACTTTCCAAGTTCCTTGCAAACTTGTGATGTCTGCAGAGCTAATTCCCGTGTAGGAACAAGTATAACCACTGGATTTATAGTGCAAGCAAAATTATCAGCTATAGAAAAGTGCCATTGAGCTTATCATATTTAAAGATACGGTAAAAAACAAAAAAATTGTGTACTTAGTAGTTTCTAAAACAAGCCTGAGAAAAAGAAAACCTTGAATGGCATTCTTTTCTTGATCTATCTTCTCCAATGCAGGAATACAAAAGGCAGCTGTTTTCCCAGTTCCATTTTTTGCTCTAGCAAGAATATCACTACCGGTGAGTGCAATTGGAATACTTTCCTCTTGAATGGGAGACGGCCTTTCAAATCCCTTCTCATATATACCCATGAGCAACTCTCTCTTCAAAAAATAATCTTCAAATTCATTTCCTTTCGTTGCAGTAACATCCTACAAAAAAAGGTTTAAATAATGTGTTACTTGATAATAATGTGTTCTATAAAGATATGAAATTTATAAGAGATAAAAATAAAAGCCAAAAGCAGTTTAGGTAAAATGATGCAACAAACTAAACAAAGCAAGATTAAAAAAATACAGTTCTATGAAATAAAATGCAACAACATTGTTTAATTTGCCCATATATTGATTAAAAATGCAGCAAAAACTCAATAATTAAACATCATTTTTGCCATCATATTCTTAACAAAAACATATTATACAAAAGTCTAGTGCCGATTCGCCAGTTAAGTGCTCAGGCAGAATCTGTGGCCCATATATGAAAACTGCATACATGAAATAATAAATTAGTGGCATTCAGATGTAATACTTCACTAAATGAGTGGATAAATGAAGTAGGCACTATGAGCAGAATAGGCAAGGTCAGCATCACATGTAGGCTCCAACTACAAAAACACATTAGAGCTACATCACAGCTACACCATCAATTGGTTACACAATGACTAGTTACATTCTCGGAATTTTTTAATCAACAGGGAGAGAGAGCATCCAAGTTTCAGAGGCACTATGATCTTTAATTTTTTCTCATTAAGGTAGGAAGCTTTATCCAGTTTGTATATAATAAAAAGATAGGAAATCTTAGATTGCATTTCATGCTACAAAAAATAAAAAAAATTCATTTAAAAAAAAAATGAAATAATTCAATGCATATATATGTAATTTAATAAAAACAACTGTAAGAACTATATTCAAGAAATTTAAGTGTATGAAAAATTTATTGTTATTATTTGATAGAGCAAAAAACAAGCAAATTTTAATTATTCAAACTCCCCTAAACCACATCTCTCTTAATTTATGCCTCTCTTCCACTCCCAATAATTTTTTTTTTACTCAGGAGGCCTAATTCTTTTCTCTAACTTAGTGTTAATTTTTATTTGATTGAAAGAGCAACCTATGCTCTAATGTAATAGAACTCAAATGTAATGCGCCAACAAGTGCCCAAATTAATATGAGTTGAGCCGTTTAACTAATTAGTGAAATAACGTAGAAATTATAGCCTAGAAACTATAAATAAAAGATGAAATACTCATCACTTCGCACCTACTTCAAAATTATGAAGGCATGCAGATTTTGCTGAGTTAATGTTATTTGTCATGCTAGACCCAGAGTAATCAAATAATGAAGATCAAATAATGTACAAGAATCTATCTTAAGCAATGAAATTCTTATAACGTTTTTTAACTTTAAAAAAAATTAAACTTCCAATAATCATCCAAACAAATGATGAAGAGGAACTAAAAATCAATAAACTGATCATTATAATTAGAAAAATAGTATTACAACAAAATTTGAAATAAAAAAGCTACAACATCAAACTGTTGAAAAGAAGAATTTTAGAACCAAAATCAAAAAATACATCGCTATATGTGCCTATGAATCTGACCTCTTATCTGACAAATATGCCTAAATTGTCGCATGTTTATTGCATATGAGTTACCTTGCAACACTCTATAAAACAGCGCAAGAAAAATAGAATAATATGTATGTTATGGTTTGGCTTTGTAAATATAAATATTGTACAAGATTTATTATAAAAAGGTAAGAGCTAAAAGCAGGGTATATTGTAAAAATAGTGAATCAAAAAACTTGTCTTTTTAATTTTTTAGGTAAAATCTACACTTTCGGATTACCCATGAATTCCCCATTAGTATGAAATCGATACATACCTTTCTCGTCTTCTATCTATCTTTTGTCAAAGAGTCTGCACTAATGAAAAGTCCTCACACTCACCTAAAATACTCCCCAAATAAATAAAGTTTTACCATAAAAGAAGTTTTTTTTCATGCAATTCCTTTAAATATAAGCTATCACCTATTTGTGGGAAAGGCTTGGCGAAAATTTGAACCACCCACACATGAGATATTTCAGAAAAAGAGGTTTCTAAATTCCCATAGTAATAAAATCTTTCTTCAATTTTCTTTGATGGTTCATCATACTATAAGATTGTACAGCTGAAAGTAATTGCAATCACTGCTTTATGATGTTTATGCAAAATTATAAATTTTCAGAATTTAGAAAACTTCCAATTTTATTTATATGATGAGAGATTGTATAATGAATTCAGTGCATAGGCTTAAAGTATTATCAATTTAATGTTGAAATTGAAAATTAATTTCATCAGAAAAGTTTAAGTAAATTTACTACAAATTTAAGGAAAACATATTAATTATCAAATAAACATTAATTATATTCTCAAATCTACATTTGACTATAAGGCATTACATAAAAATAAAGCTCAAAAGCACCTCATTTATGAAAAAGCCTTGCATGACCTTTACCTATGAAATGTTGCACGGGTAAGTAATATGGGAGACAAGGAGAATCTTCAAAGAACATATAAAATAGGTAATTATAATTATATTTAATAATTATCATTTTCCTATGATTTTAAAAAAATATATGTAATTTAACTTGTTCAAATAAATTAAAAATCTTTCAAACTAATTTCATAGTATTTTCAAAACTATATAATCAAGTAATTCTAAAACTTATTAAATTCTTGTATTTTCTGATAATGTATGAGCATAATAAAGCAATCATTAAAGAAATCTTCACAAGTAGTCCTTTTTAAATGAGACAAGCAACCAAAATAGAACCATGAAATAAATTTGTTACTACAAATATTTAGGAAAGCTCCTTATTGGGAATAGTTTGAGAGTGCAAGGTTTTATATTTTCATCAAGCATTCCCATGAATGAGGGATACTTCCCTTAATAGTGTTGAGAAGAAAAGAAAAGACTCCTTTAAGAAACAAAGCTTCCCTTACTTGAGGATTCTCTGGGAAAGCATGAGATTCCATAAAATTTCAAACAACGCAAATTCTAAGCAGAGAAAGAATAAAAATTGAGTTATTTATCAAAATGATCCCTCAACTCTTGCAAAATGTTAAAAATGGTCATTGACTCCTGAGACTGTTATTTTTGGTCCTTTGGGTATTGTTTAATTGTTAATTTTAGCCCCTACCATTAATAGCCCGTTAACTCCCACTTTCTTCCGTCAAAATAGAGGGCATATGTGAGAATCCAGCCGTTGCTGATTCCAGTGAGAATCAACCACTGGAAATGCCAAGCGGCTTTGGTATCGGTCGCTTGCCAATTTCCAGCGGCTGATTCCTGCTGGAATTGGCAACAAGAATCGGCAGTTGGATTCCTAATGCCGATTCCTACCATTGGAAATGGGCAATTTGCCGATTCCAGCTACTAGAATCGGTCACTGTCCATTTCCAACTGTCGATTCCCATTAAAATCGACAGGGAGAAGCGGTCAGATTCCGCTTACACCCTCCATTTTCAAAAAGAAAATGGGGGTTAACATGGCTATTAATGATAAGGACTAAAATTAACAAGTAAGCAACACACAAATTGCCTAAAATAATATTTTCAAGAGTCAATAATATATTTTGCAAGAGTTGAGCTTGATAAATAACTCAAAAAAAATTATATATATATATAACTATATATTTATATAGAAATCAAATGTAATCCAAAAAACTAAATAAATAACAACAAAATCAAGCCTTAATTCCGCTATGTGGGGTGAGCTACATGAATCATTTGTTTCCACTGTACACGATTAAATAGAAGCCCCTCCCTAAGTTCCAAATATGGAATATCCTTTTTAATGGTTTCCTCCCCTTGTCGTTTTCGTCTTCCTCTTCCTCTCTTAACAAGGAAAAAATTCATATACTCAATTTTGCAACAAAGGTATTGAACGATCAACATCTTAATACGTCTGAACCATCTATAAGATGACATTCTCTAATCTTATCCACTATTAGAGCCACTCCAATCTTGCTACAAATGAACTCATTTATCACTATATCGTTACAAGTATACCCACTAATCCATCTAATATCATCAACTTTGTAACACTTACAAAAAAAATTCCTTTCTACCATAATATTAATTTGAAACAATAAATTAAATTCAGTGTACTGCTCTAAAAGTACTACTAGTATTTAAAATTTGTCAAAACCATAATAATTTGAAACAATAAATTAAATTCAATGTACTGGTCTAGAAGTACTACTAGTATTTAAAAATTTCGAGTATAAATTGAAATGAGTGTGCCACTCTAAAGGTACTATCTTTGATTGCAATGATAACATTGTACTAATCTAGTAAAAATTTATAAGTGACATTGCCATTTTACTATGAAAGCAAAATGCATGAATTTTTAATAATTATTGAGTATTTGCTGGAATAATTATTGAGAGTTTGAATGTCTTAAATAAATACATAGAAGTGACATTAATGTTTGAGTTTCCTTACTTCCATTCGACCATTGTTCCAACCCTAAGTATCCAAAGCTCAATGAGAAAGGCCGTGATAATTTTCATGAAACATGTAATTGGGCTTCATAAAGAACTAGGCCACTAACTTGAACAATTTTCAATTTTCATTGCAATCAAAGAAAAGAACCACATGATATGCATAAAGAAAGCAGTAACAATTCATTCAAATCTTAAACTATAAACATAAGATGAAATCTTATCACAATCATATCTAAGCGACAAAAACAAAAAGTTTCTAGAAGTACACAAAGGATGTCAAACAAATCAAGAAATAAAAAGATAAGCACAAATTCCAAAAAAAAAACATGAAGGCTGAACTATAATCATTCATTTCAATAGCCCAACTAATATGCTTTGAGAAGATATTTTATGATGTATTCCTAGGATGAAAAAATATAATTCACAAGATGTCATTTCAAAGGTTGTAATATTAATTTGTTTCATGTCAGAATGACCATAGAGCCGATATAAATCTCGACAAGCCTTATGAGGAAATTAAAGATAAAATTTCTTAGTATGATACCTACTGATCTAGAAAAGTAGCGTGTGGTAGTCTAAAAATATTTTTGGAGCATTTTGAAAATAAAAAAAGTTTATAATGCTTGTAATCGATGCTATCAAAAATATTTTAATGAAAAAGTTATGCATTCGCACACAAAATGATTTGTCAAATAATTCTCTATAGCAAAATTACATCAAAGATTCGTTCTATGTATTAACTACCCTATAAACTAAGGGTTGCATCTCAATAGATCAAAAAATGGAATATATGGAATATAAATTTAATTAAAATAAAAGTTTTAATATTAGTGAAAAAATGAAAGTTCTGTAGTGTGAAAGATTCAAATACTCTGATTTGATCATACAAAATAAATGTGAAAAGAAGGAAATACTGTTAGCAAAATCTAGGTTATTGGATAAACAGAAGAGCATTTTTGAGTTATTAACTTGTGCAATCAAAATCCCTCTCCAATTAAAAGTGGAGTTTTATAAAACAGCCAAAAAACAAGACCGATGAAGTACAAGTGTATTGATAAAATAAGTGTTGTGGAGGTGAGAAATACATGAAAAAAATGATGAGAAATGTAAACATACATCACAATATTTGTAAGGTTCTAGTCGCAAATACGCTCAGAAAAAGTCAACTCAAATAGTTTAGGCATATTACGCATTGATTCTTAAATGCCCTCAAAGGAAATTAGAGTAAATAAATTTTGGTTGTAATGAAAAAAGAGAAACGCCAAAAAAAAAAATATGGCAATAAAATTAAGAATAATCCCACATACTTTAACTTGTAAAAGAAGTTTATGTTTGATAAAGCACAATAAAAACAAAAAAATATATCTACCACTTAATTGGATTAAGATTTAGCCTATTGTAATAGTTTATTTTGAAGGTTGAGACTAAATATAATCTTAATGCAGATCCAAAAAATGTTATTAAATGAAGACACAACTTGATATTAACATAAAAAGTAAAAAAAAAAAACTATATCATTTAAATAATGTTCATTGCCATTGAAAACAGTTTTTAACATGTGGTTTCTCATCTTAACCCTTCATATTCAAATATTATAATATTCTTTTAGAACATGTTAATAACAAAATTTTATATAAGCAAAAGGCATTAGTTCACCCTAGTTCCCATATTAATGCCTAAATAATTTTCCGCTGTCTTCATAATACAGAAATTTTGTACAATTATGCAGAATAAATAAAGACTTTTCAAGCAAGCATTAACAATAAACTTCATCAAATTTAACCTCCGTTTTGTACAAAAGTTTCAAGTTCTTTTAAATTCAAAAAAACAATGTTAGACATCATGATGGACGAAATTTTCAAAGTATGTGATAACACAAGAAGATCAGTTTTTTAGAAATTTAATCATAAATTATGCTAAGCAAATCAAAAAAAGTTTATTAAAAGCTGAGAAGTCACTAGAATTCATACATGTTCTGCCAAAAAGTAATTGATGTTTGCATCACCATACCTACTAGAGAACTCTTGGTGTTGCAGATAGATTGCAAAATAATATAGCTCAAGATCCTCCATGCGTGACAAATTTCTTATTAATGCATCACAAAATAAACATATTTCGAACTCCAACAGTTATCTCATAGCTTTGTTGCCTTTCTACGCTTACCAAAAATAACATTGATGATAACTAATGGTAAACATTGTTCAGCTTGGTCATCATTTTAGCACGATCTTCAGTCATTGTGAGACGTGATATCAGCAATAAAATTTTTCAGCTGATGTGATAACACTACAAAATCTATTTTTGAGAAGTTGCAAGAATAAAATTGTGATATCAAACCAGTCTATGTTCATAAAAAGCAGAATTGCTACGATTCAAGCATGCAAACAATAAAAGCAACTCTGTATTGGTCTAAGCAATCCTACTATTGAGCTCATGAAGTTGCATGTCAAACTTGGAATAAAAATAGCTATTATTTTCTTTCTTTTTTATATAACCTGCTGCATTTTATAGATTCATAAAAAAAGATGTGCAATAGATAAAGAGATGGTGACCTCATCAACCAAGACAAAATAAATACACAAAAAAAAAACCAAAAAAAAAATTAATACAACACAGTTACTAAACTCCATAAGAGATCTCAAAAAAGAAATCTCAACAAAAGTTAATTGTCTTCGCGCTAGAGGAATCAATTCTTCCGGTTAGCAATCTCGCTTCTTCCTCAGGTTATAGCTAGAAATTCTATTGAATCTGGAACAATTAGCTTTTTTTTCTCTTTTTATTACTCTTATTCCTAGCAATAAAATCAATCAATATCTTTGAATTCGATATAACATTATTTGACTCTTCAATTAAATTCACCTCAATATTTTGATCAGACTCACTTCCGTCAGCTAATGAATAAATAGTTTGAGGCCTTCCTAGTAGAGTCGAACGAAACTCCTTCGTATGATCAAGGTTCAATCTTGGTATAAAATAATTCAACCAAGTAATGATGGAAGTTTTTAGTGCATTATAATTCTATATGGATGACATCTAAAACTTGTCTCCACTCACCAGTACATTGGTTATGCATGTTTACTTGATTTGGCACTTACTAAACAAAAAGTTAATAGTCTCCAGCGTTACCCCACACCCAAAATGCAAAACTGTGGAAGCTAAACATAATTTTAAATAGTAATAAAAGCTATAACTATGACATTACTACCATGACACTTATCAAAATTAAAAGAGGCCCAGACATTGCACTTTATGATATCATATTCAAAATAAAATTTTGTAATTGTTGCAAAGGTCCGTGTTCTTGGGCAGCAAACTTCGACTAGTAGCATAAAAATAGAAATCATACACAGCTAATCAAAAATTAAATGAAAAACCTTTTTCCCCTGAAAGTTAAGAGAAATTATGGGCTACAAATCTCTAGATCATTCAAATGGAGGCGTTCATTAAGAAAACAAGCGAGACATAAAAGCTGCAAACAAATTTAATTCTTTTCTGAAAGCTTTACTAACTGATTTCAGGTTCCCACAAGTGCAATCCCTTGTGGTTGATTAATGTTCTCAAATGCAAGAAAAAAAGCGTTTGATCATGGAGCTGTTTGGATTGAAGTAAAATAAATCTAGTCTAAGAAGATTATGGTGTGAAATTACTGTTCTAAAATGCAAGAAAGAACTTTTGATTAAGGGGTGTTTGATTTAAGGTAAAGGAAATTCAGACTAAAATTTTTATGCATAAAGGAACCTTAGGGAAAATTATTTGTTTTGGTTGTGTTTGGGTTGGTCTAAAATAATTACAGGTTTACGTCTTTTATGTTAGTTTTAAGAGAATTTATATTTACATGAAATATTTAAGAAAAATAATTTTAGCTATTTAAAGACAGCATAACCCCGATCTTGGCCAGCAGCAAAGCCCAATTCAAAAGCAATGAAGCCGATAGAGATGGGACGAAGGCCATTAATGATTGGCAGAGGCTAGAATGAGCAACAAAGTTCAACAAAGTTCAACAAAGTCCAACAAAGGTCAATAAAGGTTTTCAAAGTCAAACTATGTGCAAAAATTTGAACATGAGTGCGTGGAATGCAACTTTTTTCTCAATCACAATACAATTACCCGCCCAATTTAGGAGTAAATTTTCTATGCAGAAATGGGGGTTTTGGAGAGCTATATATCCCCCAAAATTGTGATTTACACTCAATGCAACAAGCCAAACACTTGCAATTTGAGAATACATATAAAAATATTACTTTACACTCAAATTGCAATCAAACAAATAGCCTTAAAAAATAGTAGAAAATATTTTATCATTAATTATTAGATATCATTATTAGATAACAACTATTACTTTATTATAAATAAAAAATTTAGAAATTGTGTATGCATTGAACTCCCGCAAATTCCATCTCTTTTGTATGACAATTATAGCTCCCACTCCCACAATCTTGAGTATAAGGGGAGCAAATGTCGTACGCTATTTCACAAATGTAAAATGCAAATCAAATCAAACACTATTTCACAAATGTAAAATGCAAATCAAATCAAACAAACTGAGCTGTGGAACACCTCAATGCCAATTTTATGGCTAATATTAAGGCCAATAAATTGACAAATGAATACAAATATACACACTTAATATATATATGTGTGTGCATACACTAAGAAAATTTTGAAAATAAACAGAAGTATCCAAGGATCTATGAATGTCCTAAGCATAGTTTAAAGCATGACAAAAAGGTCATTCAGTGAACTTTGTTTCATGTTGGTCAAACAAAGTAATGTAAAAGCTTTTTAAAGCGATAAAGCAGTAGTTCAATGAATTCACAATTTAGAATTATTTAAGAATTTAATACATGTATGAATCAAATATTAAACAAAACAAATTCGATCTATTCAAATCTAAATAATTTTTTAATCAATGTAGGCATCACAGAGAAATTGCTCCGTATTACTATTTGCATAACTCTAAAATTAAAAATACTTTGGTCATTGCATAAGTTGTCTATTTGATATAAATTAAGTTAAGAAAAAATACAGCAAAAACTAAATGAAAATGTTTTATTAATTTTCCAATGTTGTTAGAGGTTCAACAAATTTAATCTAAAAGCCTGAGTGCATGCCCATCACCCACCTAACCCAATTGGCCCGTCCCAACTCAATCAAGTCAACTTTAGGTTAAATATTCATTTTATATATTACAACTTAACCCGACTCAAATGAAATTGTAAAAATCAGTAGGATTGCCATTTAACCTTAATGCTAATTCTTTTAAAAGCTCAAATGAGCTAACCTTAATGGTAATCAACTTAAAGGAGTCAGCCTTAGCAAACATGGCATATCCAATTTAATATTTTACATGACTTGTACCCACCAGCACAGTGCTATTAAAGATTAAATATCTTGTGTTAGGCAGTCCTATGTTTAAGATAGCGTAGTAAGAAAGTGGTCAATGTTAAACTAACTTAAATAAGACTTCATTATAAATTTAAGCCAATCCAAATATACAAAGGGCACTAAAGGGCTAAAATAAAATGGAAATAAATTAGTTTACAAATAATTTCAGGTTTGGGCATGCGCAAAGACTTGCAACAAACCCTCAAATTAATTTTAATTTCTATAGAAATGTTCAGAAACTAAGAAGCTATATTAAATCAAAATGAAAAAGCACATCATGCCTGGCAGTTGCAAAAAGTCGAGTTCTTTCAAGATTTAGACCAAAAGGAAGACAAGTTTTTAAAGACTTTGATCTAAACAAAGATAAGTGTATAAAAACTCTATCCAAATTCTAACTAAAGGAGGCCTTTCACAAATGGATGATGGCTTGAGCAAATCAGAAAAATAAAATACAAAACTTAAATTACTTAATAGCTACAGCGAAGGCACGGTATCTAAAAGCTTGCAATATAAAGCTATACGAAGAAGTGCACCAAGACTCCCAATAAGAAAATAAGTTGAGTTCTTTCAAAAATTAAGCCAAAAAAGGCAAAGATTTGAAAGTTTTGATTTAAACAAACATGTAAAAATAACAAATTCAATCAGAACAAGGACCAACCTCTGCTACAGAGAAGGCACAGTATCTAAAAGCTTGCAATATAAAGCTATACGCACCAAGACTCCCAATAAGAAAATAAGTTGAGTTCTTTCAAAAATTAAGCCAAAAAAGGCAAAGATTTGAAAGTTTTGATCTAAACAAACATGTAAAAATAACAAATTCAATCAGAACAAGGACCAACCTCTGCTTCATCTAATAAAATAATTAATTCAATAAAATGTAATATTTACTTTATTGCTCCAAAGTTTAATAAACATTTGGTTTGCATGAAATAAAAAGATCATAAGCAAGAGAAATATGAATGTTATGTTTTTTAGTTTATCACAAGAGAATCATTTCTTTTTTTTAAATTTTAAATTGTTAATGGTTTATTTAAATAAGTGACCTTTGTTCATGCCTAATACTAAATGAATGGCTCAGCGCTATCAAAATATGGAGGTTCAAATCAGGAAATGTGGCCCTTTTAATGAATCTAACTTTGCACGATCGATCATATACGGGCCCTACTTGATCAATGTCAGAAACTACTCCAACTAAAATGAGAAAGCATTATTTGTTTATAGCAATAACGCAATAAATTCTCACAAAAATTAAGTTGATAAGAAAACTGTTTATAAAATCATGCATATTTAGCAGGAAAAAAAAATAAAAAAGATAAAAAAATAAAGTTTAATCAGAGGTTTTAACTCCATGAAACTAATTCGCCATGATGAAGTGTAAGCTTTTGATACTTTCAAGTGAAATGGAAAGATTCCAACCCAGTTAAGTTTCAACATAAAAGTAAAAAACTTTTAAAGAAATTAAAACTTTTAGTCCCATAGCTTCAAAACATTACAAAACAATTTTGCATTTAAACAGACTTCAAAGCAAAAGTATAAAACAGTGGGACATCGTAAGAAAGGTTCAGAAACTAACTTTATCATACTTAAGGTACCTTTACTTTCAACATGCAAGAAATAAAATTTTATCCTAAATCTAACCTCCTGTAGAAACAAGATGGTCAACATAAATAACAGAATTATTCTAATAAACATCATAAATTATTGAAATTAGTACCTCAGTTTGATAACGAGTATCAGGTGCCGGTATCTTTAAATGTGATTTCCAATCTTGAGAGCTGAGGCCAACAGAAAAAAACAAATAAATCATTTTTATTAAAAATCCTAAAATACATGAGCAATTCTTGCTGACCACTTTGTGGACTCCTTCCATAAAAATAATAAAGCTGCATGAATCACCTTTACAACTGAGTTTTTAAAATGCAATGGCATAATTAAATTCTTCAAAAAATGGAACAATCTTACAAGTTTAGTAAATGGCTTTGGTATCAATGAATCATGCATAAAAGGAGAACTGAAAATTGACATTGGCATCAACAATTAAACCATTTGCACAATAAAATTGCTGTATTACATGATATATTTAGTGGGTTTCATGAAATGACAAAATTATATTTACAGATGTTACATCTAAATCTATCTGTGTATGTAAAAAAGTAAAAAGAACATGATTCTTGCTTCACTTAAACATAAGGTAATTCATCAACAATTTGAATAAAGTACTAATCTCGATTGATTGACATGCTTTAAAGTTGGTCCAACTCAAGAAACTTCTTAGGCTTTCTTAATATTTCATGAAGTTCCAATGTAGCTTTCCCAAGAAATTTTTCAACATCCTTTTAGAGATAATTGTAGAAATATAGTTAAGAGAGTGCTTTAAATCATACTCCACATTGCTTTGAAGCATAGAAAAGACTTCACAAATTGCAACAAAAGAAGTGTCACTACTTTGCAAAAAGCCCTAATAGCACTTTGACACAAAGCCATGTGATAGTGTGAGTCGACATTATGGTCAACTGGATTATGGTATCCATCGCTACCTGCATTGCTTAACAATCAAATGATAAAAACTATTATGTTCCAAATTAATGACTAAGCCATAAAATCTTCTGTAATGACCCATGGTCATTACTAGAAAAGAAGTTAACCTCCCCGCTAAATTTCGTTGTTTGTCAAATACCTGCTAAAGTTCATTTTACGCTATTTATCAGTTAAATTTCTATTTCTCGTTATTTTCCAACAAATTTATTGTTTCGCATTGTAACGAGTTTTTATTTATTAAAACTTCCTAATGTATAGACCAATAAAAAAAATGCTAGTAAAAACCTTTTAAGAAAACCGAGAGAAAGGATGCTTCTTTACACAAAAAGGACGGAGATGCATCCCTGCGCGACTAGAGCGACAAGAGCATCTCCTATAAAAGGGCGCATTGTTTTGAAACGTCTGCAAAGGCGTATAGAACCCCCGTGGCACCTCGCCATTTCCTTCTACATTCGCAACCGCTCTTGTACCATTAAAGAAAACTCTCGGCACCTTTGGAACCTTCTCCCGTCCGATCCCTGTTCCGTCAACAAGAGTATCTGTCCCGTGTTTCTTCGATCGATTAACCTTTGTTCCTCTGTGAGAAGATCTATACCAATTCCTTCGTTTGCTCCACCTGTATCTGCAACGAGAAAGTTTGATCAATTTACCCTTTGTTAGATCATTGTTCTGCACCATCTTCTCCTTCATCTGTTAATTTCTAAAAATCGATCGATTGCATGGGTACAAAGTTTATTCCTTGATTTATTTTCTAATTAAGTCAAATTGAATGAGCTTTGCTTGGTGTTTATGAGCTTGTACATTAGTAAGAATTTGTGTAAATAGAAAATCAATTTTTGAACTATTCTCATTAGATCGCAGTAAGACTTTAAGTAATGATCAAATAAGGTTTATAAGTTGGATGCTAACGGTGAAAGGTTGAGCAGATTTTATCCTTGTTTATTAGGATCAAAACAGATATTTTTAAGAATGCAGATAAGATTAAAGAATTGATTTAGTAGAAGTTGATTTAATCTAGAAAGTAATGTCGTATGCTATGGGATACCTAATATTCCAATTTAAAGACCCATGAGGAATAACATAGAGCAGATGTCGTTTGGGAAAGTTAAAGAAGGTTTTCAAAGAGAACGAAAAGAAAAGGTGATGAGATCAGGATTAGAAATTGGTGTAGCTACAGAAATTCAATGTGAAGAAGCTATATATTAGGCTCCTTGTCTTATTGGAATCTCCGTAGGTTCTATAAAAAAGGCATGTCAATTGGACTTAACGCCTCAGATAAAATGTTGCTTTTTATAAAGTTTTGCCTTTGAGGCACTCTGCTATTTATAAGATTAAATTCCATCAATAGAATCTGATCAGATTTGAAGCTGCTGTTAGCTTACTGGATTCCTAAATAAGACAGTGAGGTTGAAATGCTTAAACTTATGATCGGACCCTCATAAAGGGTGCGTCTGACATGATTATTTATACATCTGTGTGACCAGAACCTTTTAAGATTTGATTTAATACTCAAATGTTAGTCCAATGCTTACTTTAAAAGCTAATAATGCTGGTTCCTTTTGGATTAAGGCAAACACTGTTTTTCTTAGATTAAGCGATAGCTATAATTCCTTTGATTTAACTTCTCATGACTAAACCAAAGAATGGAAACAGTCCTGACCTAATTCAAATCCAAATCAGGTTGGAAGAGGGGAAGTTAAGAGAAAAGTAACTCTTTTTAAAAAAATAATCTTAGAGACACCCATATATTTATAAGTCAAATTTAGGGGTTATTTAGCATAAGAAAATCTGAGAAATCTGAGGATAAAGTAATCTGATTATAATATAATCAGATTATTTTACCGTTGTTTGATGGTTTTTCAGGAAACTTAAATTTTTTATGTTTGGAATGAAGTAATCTAAGAGTATGATTTTTTAATAAATTAGGAGTGTAAGATTACCCCAATCAACATTTTTTTTTGGGAATTTAGGTTTCATTCACCCGAACGATTCGTTCGCCCAAACAATTCGTCCGAACGATTGTTTGATCGAATCGTTCAAACAAACTATTCGATCGAACAAATCGGTCGATTCTTTGATCGAAGTTCGCGGGAATTCGTTTGATTCGTTCGAACGAACGAATCGCGACCAGATTAGAAGCTGCTCAGAGAGGGAGTTCAATCAAACGAACCAATCGAACGATTCACTTGTTCAAGGCTAAAGAAGATGCTACTCGGCTGTGCAGCATTCTTCCGTGTAATCCCGAGTTAGAGCTTAACTCAATTATGTTGTTTCTTATATACAAACGCAAAATTGAGTTACAGTGTAAAAATTTTTCAACTTTGTTACTTCAAACCAAACGCAGATAATCTCACTTTACCCAAGAAAAAATTTACTTTTTGCACTACTTTTACCTCAATCAAAACAGCGCCTTAATCAAAGCCCTAAGGAAAGTCCATACATATGAACTAAGGAAATTAACTAAAATTAAGAGTTAGGTTCAAGAATATATATATTTCATTATTACAATCAATCATTTTTAAAATCTAATAAAATTCACAAATATAATTTTTGCAAACACAACAAATTTTTAGTACTATTTTCAGCATATTCAAATACCAAGGTACCCAAGATAATACTTTTTTACTCTTTTTTGTTTTTGCTGCTACTATAGGTCTGCATCTTTGGCCTTGTTGATATTATTGATGCTTTGTCATGTATTTTATTTAAATTGTTAAATTTATGTCACTTATCAAAGTATGAATAAGATGTCTTTTGATGAAAAGATTTGTAGGCAGAGCAAGTCCTATATCTGGAAAAATAAAGAAGTTATACCTAGCCTTGATAGAGCAGGTATAGAAAATGTGATGTACATTGAACCTAACTACAATAATCAAGTAAACCTACTTGATTCCTCAAAGATATATACACGGACATGATTTATTTATTTCTTACATGTGACATAATTTTGGCATGAAACATTTACTGTTGTCGAATAATTTGTGTGCAGAAATTTATAAGAAATTAACAATGCTAAAGATGCACACTTCACCTTCCTCGCCATCTTTGTGTATTCAATCTATCCTAAATCTTTATCATTTTGTGCTTGTTTCTTTCAAGCTGGCTTGTTGATTGCAATGGCCAAGAGAAGAAAACTTACTCAAAATTACAAGTACAACAAGATTGTTTTTAATAAATCATCTTTTGCTATTCTTTTTGAATCAAAAAAGAGACCCTTTATACATTTATGCCTATTAATGGCCTATTTATGACAGAGGTTTGAGTTTTTTATTGCTGCTTGGGCACACCTTTTGTACCATATCTTTAGGTATTTGCTAATTTCGTGAGGCTTAACAATTATCCTTGAATGTAATCATTTTCTTGTTAGCTCTTGATAGTATGGTTTGCTTGAACTAATGTTAATCAGATGTTTGCTTCTGCATTAGAAGCAGTAATCTTGTTTTGAACCATCATGTTGATGCTTATCATTATAACAAACTGGTTTAAACCTTTTGAATAGAATAAGATGTATTTGGGTAATTGAATGAGAATTAATCTATTTCTAATTAAAATATGAAATGTTATGCACCACTTTTCTACTATTTGTGCTTATTAATATTTAATCCTCTACTTCTCACTTGCATTAATTCATTCTCCAAGCAGAACTATGCTGTGATTATTTTTCTACTAGGTGTAAACTTGGAATAAATTTCTTGCCAATAATACATTGAAGTTTGAAAGCAGATCTTGATAACAATATTTATTCAACATATTGCACAGTTGTTCTTGTGTTATGGTTTAAATACATATAACATTGAAGTGTGGCCTTATTATTGACAAGCGATTAGAGGAATATTTATCATATATTTGATTCTAAGATTATCATCAGCAAAATGTGATCATAATCTTAAATATTTATCACTTGATTTTGGATTGATATATGAGAAATTGAGAATGATATACTCAAAAGATAGAAGATTATAGAACTAACTGATAGATTAGACATAAGCATGCAATTAAACAGCAATATCCATGCAATGATATAAGCAAACTGGAAAGATAAATTTATATATTATTCTCCTTCATGAATTAAGAGAATGGGGGCTTATCTCAAGTAAGAAATAGCACATCACATAATTAACACAGCACTCTAATTGCACTGTTCTTGTTCATTATGCAACATGTTATACCAATTTCGCATTCTTCACTAAAAAATTTCTAACAAATATCATTTTTGCAAATTGCAAAGCGTTGAACTTTCTTACATACAATTAATCCAATGTTAAATGTTGTCAATAACAAGTTTGAGAATGCGAAAAGTGATCATGGGGGAGCTGTGAACGATGAGCACAATAAAGATGAAGATGAATAGGAGAATGAAAAAGAAAATCCTATAAACAAAAGATGGAAATAAACTTTCAAATTTTGGGGCAAGTTTTAAAGTGATCATCTTTCCTTACAACCGAAAGATATAAATCATCAGATGTTGGTGCTGTTGGGATGATGGCTCTTTGACAACATTTAAAAATGATCATATAAAAGTAAAAGATATGACGATTCAATATATATTGGTCAATGAAAATCCTTTCTCGACTGTAGAAGAGTTTGCCTTCAATGCAATGCTAAATTTAATGTCACCTATATCTGAAATACACAAGGATAACAACTCACAATGATTTCATCTCATTTATGAAGGGAAAATAAAAAGCTAAGCAATTTTCTGGGTGACATTTTCTGAATCAGTTTTACTACCAACCTGTAGAAATCAATGAGTCAATGGATTTTATATATAATAGTGATAGCCTATTTTGCTGATGCAAAATGGAAATTACAAAAATAGTTTTTTGTGAATAAACAATGTATCTCAAAATAAAACTTGTTGTAATTGACTGCCTGCCCATTGATATAGAATAAAAATGAAAGCAAAAAAGAATATTGCCTATGAGATGCATACTTTATATTTAAAAAGTTACTTGTTATAAACCTAAGTCCGAATAGCTTATTGGAAGTTATTTACTTCAAAAAATGGGTTCAAAAGCCCGTGTTAACATTAATCGTGAAGAAAAAGAGAGAAAAATATAGCGGCTAGCATGCCTCACGATAGTGTCCATAAGAAAAAATAAGATACTGGTTAAATTAAATTTAGATAATTATATATGAAAGAATCTTTAGAAGTTTGCTCCAACATAATTATAATGTGATTGGTTGGTTGAAGACCAATAAATAGTAAATATGTTGCCTATACTAATTAGCATCACCGCATTGGACTCCACCTTTAGCACAAAAAAATAAGTAGACATACATATCATTCAAAATGGGAGCCACCCAGTTAAAGTACTATTTGTGGCTCCAATTGTAAATGTTCACCTTATAGAATGACATGAGAGTTAAAATAATTTTTATAGTATTCATTTAATTTAAAAGTTTATTATTTTTCTTAATATATTAACTTAAAGTTTTTTTTCCTTTCTTAGAAAGAGAAGAGTGAAGGGCTAGAATACAATTACCACTTCATAAAAGTTGAGAGAAATATTTGAATGAGGAAGGAAGCAATATGTTTATAATATCATTTAAAGAAGTATACTTTAGTGAGCAAAGGAGTAACATATCATTAATACTAAATAAGAATTTTAGAGCAATTTAATATATATTAAGAAAGTTTGGCGAGTTTTTGTTTTCAAAATAATATTCTAATGTTTGGAGAATGCTGTTTATACCATTGTATTTTTTTTCTCCATTGAGATAATATAGTTGTTGCTTAATTAAGAATAACTAGAATTTGTTTTAATATCAACAAAGAATTTTTTGGAATATTTTTTCTCAATTCATAAAGTAATGTTTAAAAATTATTATGTATTTAGCATTGTGGTTTTGCACAAATGATATGCTATTGTTGTTTCTCAATTGAGAATGTTTGAGAATTGCACCTTTGCATAGCTTAACTAGACAAGCATGTATGTCAACACATTCTTGTTTATTATTATGTTCACTCTCTTTGTTGAAAATTATGTTGGTCTTGATTTGGAATCTCAATCTATTCATGTTTTAGATATGAGATTATGAATTGTTTTAAATGAAATTTGTATATGCAAGTTCAACTAGGGATTAGAATTAATTAGTATTACACATTATGCATCAAAAAAACATGGCTAAATTAAAACTCTAGCAGTGATTTTGAGCCAAAAATCAAGTTCTTCAATAGCCCAGCTCAAGCTTTCCTCAAGCTAATGTTCTTTATTTTCGAGCAGAGCTATAGTTCACATAATGAGTTAGATCTCAAGCCTAGCTAAGAATCCATGAGCTTGCTTGGGCTCCACTCGTTTGAACTGCAGTGTTGCTTAAGGCCATTAAAACAATTCTCTATAACCCTTATTCATAACACGTTGGTATCAACTTTATAAAATAAACCTACCAGTATATCTTTTGCCCTTCATTTTACATGCCCAAACTAGCAAAAAATTTCTCATAATTTATCACTAAAATTCATAAAATAAATATAATATAATAGTAATTGTATAAATATAAACTTATGATTTTTTATGCAAAATAGTACTAAAAATTTCCCATTTTTAACCATTAGTCACAATCTTAAGGGTAAAGCTGTCATTTTTTGTTTCATTCTTAACATAACATATCCAAGATACTTGAGCTTACAATACTTAAATATCACTATATACTTTAAAAGTATTAATTGATAATATCATTGTGTGTAATGCTACAAACTAAAATTTGCAATGTGCCATTGGTTCATTTTTATTTAACTAATCAAAAGTAAGTTACATTCTAAGAATTTTTCAAATTGTTCTATCTTTGCATTTGTATAAATAAAGTTCTCAATTGTATCCAAAATACCTTTTGAATATCCATTTTCAAGCATTTACATAAACAACAACAAAAAACCAATTCTTAATTCCATTAATTGGAACCGGCAACATAAATACTTTGTCTCCATAGGCCTAAACAATTACAAAACCAGTAAGAAAATACAAACTTAATACTTTTCTTTGATGTAAACTTACCATAATACAAAACTCTTAAAGAACCCCACAAAAGTAGGAACATTAGGTAATCCCCCATCACACATAACAATGATAATTTCAATTCCTTGTTGAGAAACACCTAAATGTACACTACAATAACAGCCATAGAATTACAGCATATGCCTACTCAAGTTCAATAACATCATGTTAGAAAAGAATTTCTAGGTACTTAAAATAATTATCGCATTCAAGTTTGATATCAATGGCACCTACAAACATTAGCACAAGTTCTTGTAGCCTGCTCTGATGCTTTGCCGTACGACTTCATCAATAATAAATTTCAACATCTATGAGACAAACGTTTTCACTTAATATGCACTTACTAGTAGCAGCCAAAGTATTCCAGTGGGTGTTTTTTAGATCAATATAATTATGTGGAGAAGAATCTTTCTTGGTATTTGACATAATAATCTCATTTTATGGTAGATATTAATGGCACATACAAATATGGTATAATTTTTCATAGCCTATCCCCCATTATTCTCCCCTACAACCCATTGAGTGGATTACTAATTTTGTTTCTCATAAATACTATGATCTTGTAGATCTCATATGCCCTTGAACAAAACAAAATGTTTCTTCTCCGGTAATTTGATGTACCCTTCACTATTAAGAGCTAATTAATGCATTTACTAGCCATACTACTCCGATACATTCATAAGCTTTAAATATGGATCTCATCTAAGCCTAACTTTATTAATAAGTATCTTTAGAATTAAAATCGTTTTACTTTTCTTTGGATTAATCACTATTCATATGTACTTCCAAATAGTATATTATTTACAAAGATTATCAGTGTATATTATAAACAACTGTTCAGAACGATAAAATTAAGTGAAACGATTGGCACAGATATGACCATACAAATTGCTATGAATGCCAAAAACATAATTGTTAGAGGCCAAGCACTGAAAAAGAAGATGAGGATAAAGTAAGAAATTAAAATAAGCAAAAAATAAATTAAAAATAAAAAATATATTATATACCTAGAATTGACACCATCTGAGTGACCTCCTCCAACTACCTCTTGGTTTCCTGAATCGACTCCCATCTCATTCCTCCGCGCCAATTGCTGCTGCAACTGTTGGCCATGCTGGATAGGCAGAACGTTCCTCTGCGCGTACTGCTGCTGCGGATGTGGCTGCTGCTGCGGCTGCGACTGTGGCATCATCTGAGACCCTCTTGCATAAAAATTAGAACTCTGCGCCATGTTTCCCCCACGGCCATTGCCGATTCCGGGAAGATACCTCTCGCGAGGATTCATCCAATGACTAAATAAAATAAACCTCAAAATTACAAAAACACTGATCTTGACCTAGAAAAAGAAGATCTCATGCCAGATCAAGGTGTAGAATTTAGCAGCACTGAGTCAATCCATGTTCTCGGGAAGCTAACAGACGAAACTACGAAAAGTTGGCTATCTGGGTGAGCATCGGGAACAATAATTCAACTTTGAAAGTGCGATGAGAGTAATCGCTGGAGGTTCTAAGAGATAAAACTCCAATACCTGTCTCCGATGCAAGACCAACGAAGTAGAGAAAACCGGAGAGTCGTGGCCTAGGGTATCCAAGTAAGAAGAATCGCATGCAATGAGAGAATGACCATAAAGCCCTTAATCCATTTTCAATTGTTTCGCTGAAGTTCATGCAAACACCTCAGACTCAAAAATACATTTATTGAACATCCTAAATTATATCCTTCATGGACAATTACTTAATAGCTCCTTAACTATTATCTCTATTATTTTCTTCTATTTAAATTTTTAAAAATTATATATTTAAAAAAAAAAAACTTATCAATAAACGGCTAATGAATCTTTAAATATAGTAGATTACTATTAAAATATCTCAATTTATCAGTATTTTAAATTAGAATGCTTTAATATTTAGTTACATCTAAAATCATATAATTATATATGAACTTTCATCAATTATAATAATGTCTAACAATGTCATGATATTTTTGCTTATTTTTTATTAAAATTATATTTGCCTTCAATGCCATTATAAACACTTGTAAGAACCTCATCAGTGGCTGCTAGTCTTTAAGCTCAATTTTTCACAAAAATAGTTGAGATAATAGCTAAGACATGATTGGATTCAATTCAAATTTGATCGAGTTAACTTATGCTCGAACTCAATTTGAGTTAGCTTAAGAAATATATATGCATTCTTTATAAACAACACAATTTTGACATATGAGAGAATCGAACATAAGATTGAATTGATGAAATTGAGTCAGTATTACCAAGAGACCAAGTAATCTCTTTTGTAAATGGTGCAAGTTTTTTATTTTATATATTTTGAGTGACTCAATTTTAAATTCAATTTGAGTCATACCCAAGCTGAACTTGACTCGAATTAGGTTCAAGTCAAGTCGTTGAAGTCGAGAATCAATTCAAAAAATTTCGAGTTAGCTTGAATGTGTATCAGTTTTAAAATAAATCTGTGAGCCCAAGATCAATGGTCATTGAAGATTGAGCTTATGCTAACCCAAGTTTCAGCCAAATCTACAAAATTTGCTTATATAATAAAAATTTTTTGATAAAAATAGTTATGCTAACAGGTTATTTTTATAGGGCTACAATTATTATGTTAGGAGTAGTTTGACATCATTAAAAGCGTAATGCAAATAAATTTATGATAAATTTAAATTGTTGTTGTTTGGCATAAAGCAAAACAGGTGAATAACTTTTACAATATAATTCGATTTTGCATTAATATATATAGTAAAATATCAAAAGAATATATGCTCGAATCGGACGTATTTGGAGAATACGCTGAGCAGTCGAGCGAGCGAACGAATGATTAAAGCAAAAACGAATGATTTGTTCGTTAGTTTCATTTGGACAGAATTTTAAAAAAATTTCAAAACAATTTGAAGGATTTTTTTCAAATGAACAATTTGTTCGTTCATTTCATTCGAATGAAACTTTAAGAAAATTTTAAATTGATTCGAAGGATTTGTTCGAACGAATCATTGAAATAATTTGTTAGTTCTTTTTGTTCAAACGAAACCCTAAGAATATTTTAAATTTTTATTTTGATAATTTTGCCCCCCAATTTACTAAAATAATCATGCTCAAAAATTAATTCATTCTAAATAAGAAAATATTAAATTTTAAGTAAAACCTACAAACAACAGTTAATTAGCATAATCAAACTGTAATCAAATTTTATTGTAACTAAATAAGAAATCCAAATGGGCAATAATTTGGTCGTCGGCTTGGGAATCTTAAGATTTCCTATACTTAAATTATGAAGGAGATGATGTTTTTTAATGATTTCGTAAGATCATTTTTGGATAGAGTATTCCTATACTTTTACATTAGTATACATCAAAATATATAGATTTGTATCAATTTAATGAGTAAATAAATTATTGATTAAATATATTTTTTTATGGGACTTATATATAAATATATATTTTTTGATATATATTCATGTGTAATATATGTATATTCAGAGTAATATCTTTGAAAATTTCCTAATAAGTTTTATATAATCAAAATATATATCATATGCGTCATTGTAATCTCAAGTAAAAAAACTTAAAATAATTCACATTTGGTATGTCGGCCTTTAAATAAGAGAAGAAACACAAGCCGTCTAAAAAATATGCGGGTCGTCTCATCTGCGAAACGTCTTCTATTCTAACAAGGGAAACCGTCTCTTCCAAGCCAAGGAATACGTCGCCGCTTTGGATCACTGCGATCTATCCCTCAAGCTTCTCCCCTGCGCTCATCCCGTACGCGCGTCGTCTTCCACTCCAGCCGCGCCGCTTGCATTCTCCAGTTGCGCCCCGTCGATTACGAGGCCGTTGCCTCCGAGCGCTCTCTCGCGCTTCAGAGCGCCCTCCTCCGCCGCCCCAAATCCCTCGAGGCTCTCCACCGCTTCGATATCGCCCTCCAGGACGTCAGTTCCCTGATTGCCATCGAGCCTTTTCATGCCGAAGCCATGGATCTTGAACGACGACTGCATTCCGCGCTCTCAACATTGAGTAGCCTCTCGTCAGCCGCCCATTTCCTGCTGCTCTGGGTGCCTACATTGTTTGTGCTGTTGCTCCACAGTGTGGGAGAAGGCTGTAGAGAGAAGAATTAATCATCTAAATGACCCTGGATCTAACAAAAACGATGAATTGTTGAAAGGAAAAGAAACGAGGAATGATGATCGATGGTGAGTAGGCAGCTGAGCAGACTGTTGTGAAGAGATATCTTTTGATAGGAACTAAGTGTTATAGAGGACAAAATACTATTTTATGTGAGTAGTCTCTTGAATGAACTTATGGTGATTAAGTTGCTATATAATGTGAGTATCTCTTGAGTCTATAGGAATCACCTCTAATCTTATCTATCCAATTGATGATTCTTGGATCTGTGTGTGGTTACTGATGAGAATGTTAGTTATGTATTATTAAGTGAAATTCTTAAATATCGATGAATTTTTTTAGATAACGGTGGAGTTTCTGATAAGAACTGCAAAGTTAAGCGAGCTCATGTGGGAGCACTCCCAAGATGAGTGATTTGCTGGGAATTTATCTTTTAAGGAAAAAATTTTGAAATCTTTCTGATCAAAACGGACAATACATTGGTGCTTAATAGTTTGGAGTGTTACAAATCTTTTGGAGCAAGCAGGCGCTCATGCGACCCATTTAGGAGTGGCAGGCACTCAGGCACACCCAAATGCCTAATAAACAGAAACCTAGGTTCTCAGACGTGCACAGGCGTTCGCCAGACAGAAAATTGGGTGCCTAGACGTATTTAATAGAATAGCGGGCACTCTGGTGCTCTCCAAATAAAAAGCTAGGCATCCAAGCTCCCGTGAAGCAAAAATAGACATGATGTAAGGGCGCTCAAGCGCTAGGCGCCCGTGTATTTTTTAGTCCAATTTGATGGGCCTATAAAATAAAAAATAGCAAATTATAGCTTGAGGCTTTTGAATGCTTTTGCATTTTTCACATCTCTCATCCCATATCTGAAATAGAGTTATGGATTTGAGCTTATGGTCGTGAAAAAAGGTTAAAATTTTATTATTGATGGCATATATGCTTGATATACCAGAAGATTTTATAATTGTGCATAACGTATTTCACATATATGTGCATGAGGAAGTGCTTGCTAAATCCTAGTCAACAAATTCAAGTGCCAGCAGTAGAGTTGCAACCAAACCTATCTTTTGTAGTGAAGCATGTCAAGATTATGAGAAAAAATCTTAAACAGTTAAGAACACGCATTATTCTGATAGTTAAAGTCAAGTGGCAGAATCACTCGGTTGTAGAAATCACGTGGGAAAAAGATGATGAAATGTGAAAGAATTAATCAGAACTATAAGGGCCCCAATATTGGATAGAAGCTCAACTCAACATTGGAGCATTTTCTTAACATCTAATACCAAATTAGAAGAAAACTAACACAATACTAGATACTAAGTGGTCAAGTCTTTTTATGAGTAGTGTTAAGTTAAAGAAAATTTGCATTAGAAGCATGTAGGGAAGATGTGCAACAAGTACAAATTTAAGTAAAACATATGGTATTTATCCACTCATTTAATCCAAGCAGTTACAAAATAAGCAAACTCAGCACATATTAAATAAAAATATTACAAACAGTTTAAGTTATTATATGCCTTTAAATGAAAGAGTAAGAAAATAATCACTCTCTCTCACATAAAATAAATACAAGTAATATGAAATAAGCAGAAGTAAATTTGTAAGATCTTCAAGTGCTAGGTCGAGCTCCACCTGAATTATATTGCTCCTGATCTATTATATTTTGGTATTTAAATATGATAGGGTAAAGTCAAGAAAAGAAAAAAGATTAGTTAGACTAAACAGTCTAAGCATATTTTAAGATTTGACTAATATTTATAAGTTTATTTAGATATCACAAGCTAATTTACAATTTAATATAAGCCAATGAGTATTTGAAAGTATTCAAATAAGGAAAATAAATAAATATAACTATAAAGAAGAATTGTTAAAAGTAGATGAGTAAAATACTCACATGAATAATTATTCTAGCCTACAACTAAAAAGGTAAGGAAAAAATATTTTAAATAAGGCTAGAACTACTAAAATACATTTGAAAGTAAAAGAAATGGAAACATGTATATGTCAAATGAAAATTATGCTAAATAAGAAAAAAAAAACGATGATTCATTTAAATGAAATTAAAGCAACGTATACTACATTCTATATGAACTATAAGTAAAGCACAAACCTTGTGGTGTCCCACCCCTTAATCCACAAGATTAAGCTAAGAGGTGGTGTGTCACTCTGACTAACCCTTCACTTATTATTGGATTAGGATAAAATCCACAATCTACCTAATAAGGGAAGGAATAAGCACAATATCAATAATCAGTCACTATATAAGAAATTCATACAGAGTGCGAAAGCGATTTAAATAGGAAGGGTCTTACTATAGGATCGTTCTTGAAATGCTTAAAGACCTTAAATATTGATATATTGAGGTAGGAAGAACTTTTGTAATTTATTAATATAGAAATCTTAGATAATCTTTCATAATTTTAGAAGTTGATCTTAACACCTCGTGGTATGAATCACCTAAAGCACTTAGAATGGAACTTTTCCATTACGATAGAAATCATCATTGAGTGATCCTTTAATCGCATCCTTCGAGCCTTGTGTAGGACTCGCCTATTCAGAGTAAAGACTAATAGCTTTGATAAATTCTTGTTGATTAAATAGAGTTGTCTGAACATGGATTATTGGTTGGGTATAGTAGGGTATACCCATAGTGCTAAATTATTTCAGTAATATTCAGGATTGGTTGATTCATCTTAATGTAGGATTATATTTGTGTTCTATCCTGCAAGTTTAGTCGGATATAATCCCACTTAGAATAAATCATCCAATCTTAAGAGTGTTATGATCAGGGACTTAGACCATTAGTTTGTTTGAATAAAAGTCACCATCGGCTGATGCCTCCTATCGAAGATTGCTTCTATAGGTGTGCTTCAAGCAAACTATGTGATTTAAGTCACCATCTTTATAACACTAAGTGTCATATAATTTGCGTATTTTAATGGCTTAGTTTGAGATACAAATTGCCATCGGGTGATGCCTCCTATCGAAGATCGCTTCGTTAAGTGTGGCTTAATCAAACTAAGTGTTAAAGATCACCCTTCTCGAAAATATGCTAAATATGTGTATACAATCTTCCCATCTAATAATTTTTAAGTAAACTCAACTTTAGCCAATTATCAAAATTAGAATGTAAGAGTTAGAATCTTTTTAGCAGGATTCTGCATAATGGATACCCTAAATTCATTATCGGATTTCAAAGAATTTCTAGATTTTTGGATTTAACTCATGTAGCATAGAAGTAAGAGACATGAGCATGAACATAAGCATGATGTATGAGTATCAATGATGATTTATGGGTTACGAAATGTTGCATACATTGATCGGGGAATATCAGAATGCATCGGTATCACAGTAAAATGTATTCCCAACCAAATGCATATAGACATTGAACCGTACAACTCATAGCAGTTCAGTGATATTTCAATTGCATATCAATAGCATACAGTATTGATCATATTCAGTTACATAATTTCAGTGGCATAGAGCATAACTTTACATGTTATTATTCAGTTTCAGATCAATTACTGTTTTGTTTTCTTTTAGTATTCAGTTCTAGTACAGCTTTAATTTATTTTACTTTAGTTTTATATAATTTTATACTTTTATTTACCATTATAATATTTTTGCAGTTTTATTTACATTATATAAATATTAAAGTAAATAATTAGAGATATTTAGATTAGTTTTACTGTGTTAGACTTATTATATAACACGTGGTATATTTGGGATCCAGCAATTTACTATATTCAGAGCAATTAGTGGAGCCAGACCAGGTAGATACTCAAGAGATCTAAGAGGAGTTCGTGGAGCACTAGTGGAATCTTCCCAGCTTTATTATTTTGCTTAGTCTATTTCAGTTCAGTAATTAGCTTTTATGTCTGTATTTCAGCAAACCGTTTGTAATAATTCTGGATGTATTTTTCCTTTCTTTTCTGAGACGAATATTTGATTCAGCTTTTGTGATGAATATTTATAGGTATTTGCTTTAACTTCTGCACTTTGTTTATATACTACTTATACTTAGTATTGTTATATGATTAGTATACCGGAAATACTGATAGCTATTATATATATTAGATTCTTCATATTGTATTCTAAATCCAATGTATGTATTTGTCTAATACTTATGATAAGAATACTACTCTTATCTTAAGTATTAGCTCTCAACCCTCCTTTGGGGTTGAGTCAGTAGCCCTTCAGACGGATTTTGTTTGAGCTATTCGAGGAGATGGGATATTCCTTTCGGAGTGGCGCACCGCTCCGCCGCCGAACTTGATTATGACTATCTCTTTTGCGTGCGGCGACGAAGCGGGGCGCTACAGTAGTATTCAATAGTGGATTAATTTATACTAATCTAATATTAAGTATTACGATAACACACAATATTGGATTAAAATGCCTAATTTAGTACTTGGGTGCTACACTATAGGTCAAAAGTCTAGATCTAATCAAGGTTCTAAAATTTGAGGTAACTTTTCTTCCTATCCATTTACTATATTATATCCTTAAAATTAAAACCCATTTATAAGACATGTATCTCTATGTGGGTTTAATTATAACGACCCAAAGACCAGGGTTCGGAGATTTCAAGTAATATTTAAGAATAAATTTTTATTACAAAACTTACTAAATAAAAATAATATCCATACATCATAGAGCCAGGAATTTAAACTAAAATTATATAAATTATCTTAACTTAAGTAAATAAAAGATGATATAAAATTAAAGTAATAAGTCACCATCTCACTCTTGATAATAGAATCCTTTCTAGCTCTTGAAATTAAGTTACTTTTCACTTCTAACTCTCACGATATGTATTAATTATCAATATTACCAATCAGGCAGGAGTATGCAGAGTATTTAAAAGTATTACAAATCAATGCAACAAATTGTGAAGTAATCATAATCATTACAATTTAAGAGTTATGCTAATTTCAATAATAAGGAGCACACAATACTCAAGCGGCTCAAATAAATCCAAAACAAAAATATAAATTGCCATGAATGGAAATAACTTAGCATATATATAAATTGGCATTGATAGAAATAACTTAGCATAAATTATTATGTGATATAAATATATTATTTGGGCCTAGGACTCCCAGGTTTTATTGGGAGACCAAAATATTAACATCAAAATTATTTTATGAAGGTATATAATTCACATAAATATTATTTTTGTGAGTATTTCCTCTGAATTTTCTGCATCTTTATAGTTGACTAGATACCTTCTTATTTTTTCGTAGGTGCTAGCAAACCCTACATATACATGTTCAGTTTTGTTCTACCTCCAAAGACTCCCACCACATATATTTATCACAAACATTTATGAAAAATAAAATATAATTTAACTTAGCATAATAATAGGGTACATGCAATGGTTGTACACATTCAAAGAAAGTAAGCTCAAATAATATTAAAAATAATATAATTAGAAAGCATTACATGCCTAATATGTTCGTTTACTCAGCAAAACTTTTCTTATATAAATTTATTAAAAATTAATTCTTACACATTAATCTACTATTTAAAACTTAGTAAATTATAATATAAAAATTTTGGATTAATATTACAAAAGTTGAGTGAAAACTTTAAAATTGGTTAGTTGGTGTGATTAGGATTGTCAGTGAATTTTGGATATATAAATGAAGGTACAAATGACATTTTAAACTATTGATGTCTAAATGAAAGTTTTTTTTAATTGATAGGAGATTAAGCATGCCAAATTTTAACTACTGGTTAAGAGTATTTTGAAAGTTATGAATGTGCAAAATTTGGGGAAAATGTTAACTATTTCTGAAATTTTCTAAGAAACATTCACATTAATTTTCAAGCTTTAGACCTAAATATGAAAACCTAAATGGAAAAACTAAATTTTGTGTTTAACAGTGAAATTGTTCCTAACATAACAAAGTGTAATTATGCCAATAATCAGCTAATATAACTGTTAGATTAAGAGTTATGACATAAATAAGATATCAAAAAAAATTCTAAAATATGTCAAAAACTATTTTCTAGATATCAATGAGTATTTATTGATGTTTGAGCACCTAAGTATTGACCTTATGGTCCAAATGGACTAGTAAGGTCTTCTGTGAAATTGTTCATAGAACATAGGAGAGTAAATATGTAAAATTACAGCACTCAGATTATAGTGGTTGAATAGTTACAGCTCTCCAAAGTTGATAATAAAAAGAAATTTCTGAAAAAATATTTAAATAAAAATACCATTTTCCCCAAATTTGGAGTGCTTTTTGGTCATCTTAGAGACAAAATTAAAGTATATTGTCTTCTAGTGACTTGCTAATAATATATAGAAGAATTTGTGTCAAAAATTACAATAATTAATTTTGAGTAAAACAAGAATTATGATAACATGAAGTATGAATGAAAATTTATAAATATTTAAATAAATCTAAGAAGCTATTTTTTTTCTTGGAATTCTATGAATCTAGATCTTCTTCTTGTGCATAGAACTATAATTACACATACAAATTATGCAACCTAAAATATCATTATGGGTGTGCATAGAACTACTAATATTGTAATAATCATTTATTCAATCATTATATATATTCAAATATAAAATATATTTAGTAAATTGGGGAATAATGAGAGAACCAAAAAAGAGATTACCTTGAAGCACCGAAATTTTGATGAAATCTAGATCTTCTTCTTGTCGGGAAAAGAATGAGATAGTGCAGCCTAAATCTAGGTCTTTAGGTGGTTTAGAGCTTCCAAGATCTTCTCTTTGCTGTGAGATTTTCTTAGGGATGAAGTCCCTAGAGTTTGGAGAGAAGGAGAAGAGAAAGGGGAAGATGATGTTACATTAATGGGCTTACAACCGAAAAATAAATGGAGACATATGGCTGGTGACTCAAATATCAATTACCTATCTATTCTTTTGATAATTAGAGACACCATCAAGTATTTCAATGTTTGTCTTTAAGAGATCATTTTGAGAATGTTAGCAGACCTACAACCTAAAGGCTCAATCTTACATAAAGTTCATTTATATTTTTATCTTAAATCATGGATGCGCCGTGTTTGCAGGATGAAATTTCCATCTTAAAAAAATAATTGATCATCCAAATAATTTGAAATGAAGTATTATAATAAATAATGTCTTATTACAACGATGCAAGATTGATTATTTCTAGTAACCAAAACAAGATTACAATGTTTTATATGATGCTACGTAATCTCATTTTAAGAGTAGAAAAGGTTCACTACAAAATAACTTCATTGTAAATCAGTGTACATAATGTAGAGCTGCCTATTATAAATTTAATGACAACATTTAAGAAACATCGGTATCCTCGTATTAATGGAACGGAAAGAGGGTTCACTGTAAAGAAAGGGCAGTTGAGTAATTCATCATCTTTACACCAAAGAAAGAAGATAAAATTTAATATATTGGAACAATATTTTATTTTTGCTCATCTAATTTAACAAATACATTAGTAAATATAATAGTTTAAGCGGTGTCAATAAAAAGATACATCCTTAATAAAAAGACACACCTCAAAAGACACATCCCTAAAAAAATATATATCTTCACTCACATCTAATGAAAAATAAAAATATAATACTTATCTAAATATTAAACACATCCTGATTTATTATATATATATATTTATTTTAATACTCCCCCTCAAGATAAGTTTTTGATATCATTCCAAGCAAACTACGAAGATGTTCGAATGGTCCTTTTGGCAATGACTTTGTGAATATGTCTGCCATATTTTCATGACTCTGAACATGTTCCACAGTAATGGCACCATCAAGCACCTTTTCCCGAATAAAATGATGCTCAATCTCTATATGCTTTGTCCGAGCATGAAAAATTGGGTTTGTCATGAGTTTCAATGCACTCTCGTTGTCCCCACAGAGTATAGTAGCCATTTCAATCTTCATAAACATATCTTCCACAAGTCTATGAAGCCAGATACACTCTTAAGCTGCTAAAGATGATGCCTTGTACTCTGCTTCAGTGGTGGAGATGGACACGCAATCCTGCTTCTTGCTGCACCATGAGACTGTTATTGACCCGCACATGAATCCATATCAAGATGTCGACCTCCTATCATCTTTATCTCCAGCAAAATTCGCATCTGTAAACCCATGCAACACAAAATTTGTGTTTTTCTCATAGGACAACTCAAATTCTAAGGTTGACCTGACATATTTGAGAATTCTTTTAGCCGCATCAATATGTGATTTTTGTGGCTCTTGCATATAACGACTCACTCCGCATATGAAATATTTGACCTCGTAATCGTTAAATAAATCAAACTCCCCACTAGTGCACGATATGACTTAGGATCTACTAAAATCCTACTTTCTTTATGGATTAATTTCAAGTTCGTTTCCAAGGGTATGGAACATGACTTGCCTTATTTCATGCCAAATTAGTCCCTTCTTCACCTTTTGAACTTCCAAGTCAAGGAAATGGTGAAGTTCACCTAGGTTTTTTATTTTGAATCGGATTGATAACTCCTCTCTAAGCATTGTCACCTCCCCATCATCATTTCCTGTCACATCCATATCATCAATGTACAAAAGCACAAGAACATGTAGGTTGCCAAGCTTCTTCACAAATATACTTGAGTCAGAATTTAAAGCGAAATATTTGCAGAATTGTAAGTACTCTGCTATTTTTATGTACCATGCCCACGGTGCTTGTTTTAAACCATTTGGTGCTTTCTTCAACTTACAAACATAGTTTGGATGCTCTTTGGATACGTATCATTATGGCTACATCATGAAGATATCTTTATCAATATCCCCATAAAGAAATGCATTCTTTACATCCAACTACCACAATTTCTAACTTTTGCATTCTGCCAATGCAATCACAACACGTACCGATGTCATATTGGCAACTGGACTAAACATCTCTTCATAGTCCTCTCCATACTTTTGTGAGAACCCTCGAGCGACAAGCCTAGCTTTGAAGCGCTCGACACTACCGTCCGTTTTTTTTTTCACTTTATAAACCCATTTGCAAGTAACCGGGGTAATACCATCAACCTTGGGCACAAAATCCCATGTTTCATTTTTTTTTTAGGGCATTAATCTCATCTTCCATGGCTTCTACCTATTGTTTTATGCTTTTAGCTTCATCATAGCACGACGGCTCCCGCTCATCAAGTGGGCCGGCAAAGTAACATTAACACATTGTTACTAAATTTCCTTCTCTATAGCGGGCAAGTGACACAATCATTCGGTTTGATCTTCTAAGAGTAGAACTACGCTCCACCTCTCCACCTCTTATCTCTGTACTTGTTCCCCCATCACCATGACTTGAAGCATTACTCCCCCTTCTTCTTGAGTCCATCTCCATTGACATTGAATTTGAAGGGTATGGGGCTCCTGGAGACACTGGTAACTTAATTGATTCTCCTTCAGCTTCTTCTTCAAGACTTGCTACTCGTCTATTCTCTTCCAACATTATGTTAGACCCTCCATCATATGACATCAATTTGTCGAACACCATGTCATGAGAGACAATGAACCTTCGAGTCTGGGGTCCATACATTTCCAGCCCTTCTTTTGTTCATCGTAGCCAATGAAAACACACTTTATGGCTTTGGTTTTAAGTTTTGTTCTTCGTATATCTGGGACATGAACATAACAAGTTGCTCCAAACACTCGCATATGCTTCACACTCGGCACTTCTCCAAATATAAGTTCATGCGGTGACTTTTGATTGTTCGGGCTTAATGGCAATCGGTTTATCACATATGCCGCACAAACCATTCCCTCCGCCCATAAGGCTTTGGGAATTCCTTTAGCATGCAACCAACACCTACAAGTCTCAGTAATATGTCGAATCTTCCTTTCGACCACCTTATTTTACTGCGGCGTGTAAGCACAAGATAACTCCCTTTTAATTCCATGCTTGCGGCAGAAAGAAAGGAACTCGGCAGATGTAAACTCTCCACCATTATCCGTTCTGAGCTTCTTGATCTTTTGTCCAAGCACACCTTCCACCCTCTCTTTGAATTCCAAGAACTTGCCGAACACTTCTGATTTCTCTTTTAAAAGATACACCCACATGTAGCGTGAGAAGTCATCCACAAACAACAGCATATATCTATTTTCTGAATAAGATGAGGTAGCTGTTTGGCCCCATCACATCGCTATGGATGCATATTAGCGGTCTCTTGCTCCTCGAGAGAGACGTGTCAAATGGAAGACGATGAGCCTTCCCAAATTAACACCCTTCACATACATGCTCGTCACCGAAAGAAGATAAGTTAGGTAAGTCTTTAACAAGACTCTTTGCCACCATCACTCTCAACTTTTCATGCCGACGTGCCTCAACCTTTCGTGCCAAATTACAGCACTATCGTTGCTCTTCATCTTGTCCACGTATGATGTTGCGGAAAGAACAAACAAATCACGAACTCGCCTTCCAGTGTGAGTCACCTCTGCTTTTATCGAATTTAAGTTTCGTATAAACCTTACCTCCGTCGGCCCAAAAAGCACATGGTACCCTGCATCAACCGTATTTGTTACTGAAAAGAGATTCTTCTTCATGCCCGGCATGTGATACACACTCTTTAACATGAGTGCACTTTGATCACTACCCACTATCACAATCCCTTCTTGCTCCACTGCATGGACTGTGCTATCTGCTATCACGATTGCATCATTTCCTTCATATTTTTGCAGAGATGAGAACTTGGACCCATCACCATAATCAATGATCCAATCATCTTCAAAGTTGACAGAGACTAAGGCTTCCATTGTAGAGACCTTTTTGGCAAGAAAATATCTCCCCCAACCTTCTTCTTTCTTTGCTGTATAACCTGATGTGATGTTGACCTTACAATCACGCTTGTAATGTCCAACCTTATTACATCTAAAGCATCTGACAATTTTCTTTCCTTCATCATTCCTAGGAGAGAAATGAGCACCACCCTCCTTAGATGAGGCAGAGAAATTTCACTATCATTCTTCTTTTTTTTCTTATCCCATTATTTCTTCTTTCCGGTGTATAGAACGTCATCGCCTTCATCGGAGATTGACACTCCTGCCATCTGTCTAGCCAAACTTTCATGAGACGCCAAGAGGTTCTCCAATTTCATCAGAGATGGTTGAGTAGCCCATCCTTGCACCGCTGTGACATATGATATATACTCCTTCCGTAATCCTCTGATAATATGCCTATTCATCTTTGCCTCAGAGATTATCTCTTCCGAATCCAATGCGGTAATCTCTGCACAGAAAATTTTCAACTGTAGGAAGAATATAGAAATAGAAAGCTCTCCTTGATTTGCTTTCGCCAACTCGTTCTCAAGAAATTGAAGCCTCGCCACATTTTTCTTGTTGAACAAACCATCAAGAGATGCCCAAATTTCTGACGCCGAAATGCACCCAATAATGTGATCGAACAAGTCCGGTGAGATAGTCATTTTTAGAGTGAACTCTGCATTCGCATTCATTTTCTTCAATGCATTGACTTCCCGGTCATTTGTTCCCGTCGACGCCACCGTTTCCTGTGCATCTCCACCAACAACTTCCCACAAATCTTCTCCCAACAAATAACTCTCTAAGCATGACTTCCATTTTTTGAAATTTGTATGTGTGAGCATATCAAATCCTAAATCACGGAAACTATCACTGCTTCCATTGTTGAGAAACCCGAATAATTGTAAGATGAATTATCAACCAATCTCTGATACCATGTAAAGAAAAAGCAGTTGAGTAATTTACCATAAAAGAAAGAAGATTAAATTTAATATATTGCAATAATATTTTATTTTTGCTCATCTAAGTTAACAAATACATTAGTAAATATAATAGTCTAAGCAGTGTCAATGAAAATGCACATCCCTAATAAAAAGACACACCTCAAAAGACATATTTCTAAAAGAAACACACATCTTCACTCACATCTAATTAAAAATAAAAATATAATACTTATCTAAATATTAAACTCATCTTGATTTATATATATTTATTTATTTTAATATTCACAAAGAGCATATGTAGCATTTCAATGACAGCAAGCATGTGTAATACATTAGTGCAGCACATTTATTATGGAACCACTTTGCTGACATTGTTTCAATTCTACAGAATCATTATATTCAAATCACTAGGCTCTATGGTATCTTAATTCTTAGAATAAATTAGGGCATCAATATGAAGAGTTTCTAAAGTTACCTTGTTGCTGCATGCCATTTGGACTAGATCGAAAGAATTTGATCACATTAAAGCTTGTTTTCTTAATGCAAAACCTCTGATTATAAATTACGGTTAATTCCCACAGGACCATACATAGGCCAACAAAAACCAAGTATCAGACATCAACTATGATGAATTTTGCATCTCTCCTATCTAAACTATAAATCTCAAAGAACCGAGGGAAGGTTCAATATATAACAAGCTCTTTCACTGAGGATCTGAAGATAACACACGGCATCTATATTACACCCCCTATGAGCATTTAATTCAGAGGAAAAATTACTCCAACCTGGAACTATGATTAGTTCCCAAGCCTTCCACGCTTGTGCTTCTTCCTGGTCGCATGTCTACCTTTTTCAGACTCTCCAACCTTTTTCAGCAGATCAATCTTATTAGACGTGCATCTGGGGTTCAAACTTTTGCCAATTCTGAGTGCCATAACCGCCCTGTGCTTTTCAGCTAGAGCCCTTCAATGGCCTCCCTCCAGAGTTCTTGGGCTCCCTCTAGGATGAGGCAAGAGAGCCTTTGTCCTTTGGTTTAACTCCGGAATCATGGGGCATCTCCTGACTTCTTCTTGGGCCTAGGGCCAATGCCATCGAACGATCCAGGGTCTCCCTTTAATTTACCACGAATCTTTTTATTTTTGAGTCGAGCCTTGTCACCCAATCAATATAGGTGTATCATTGTCAGTTGATTTCCGTGTCAGGTTTACGTCTCTACCTTGGCAATTCATTGTTCAACTTGTTTGCATCCTCAATAAACTGATTGTCACCATTGTAGCTCTTGTCTGTACGTCTCTTTGTAAACTCTCCTCTTTGTTTGTTGAATTCCTAATACATCACATTAAAGCTCGTTAAGCTTATGGTTCCAATCTCATAATCTTTCTTGACGTAGTTTTGAGAATCACAAAGCATAAGCTTACTTAGCACAAATTTAATGATTTTATGTTTAGTCTATATCCAAAACTCTTACTACAATGTGTTCAAAGTGGTTAAGGCTCAAAATATCCAAATACTAGATATAGACTATCCAAATGATCAAGATGATCCAAATATGTAGTGAAGACTAGATCCAAGTGTCCCAAGTGATGGCGGAAGCGTGTTCCAAATGCTTAATTCAAGAGAATTTCTAAAAGAGCTAAAAAGATCAAGTGGAACTAGTATCAGCATCGAAGTGCCAACCACCAGCACACAATAGTAAATCAGGAGGCATTATCAGCTATTTTATTAATTAACTAAAGCATCAACATTAATGAAATACCAACAGCAACCCAAAATACTAGTGATGGCCTTAGTTGTACAGAGAGAGAAAATGAGTGGATCTCATCTCATGGATTATTACAGACAAATTACTTATTTTTTTCCTTCATACACTGCAATGAGCATTCTATATTAGGCAGCTCTTTCAGAAAAATTAATGTAAGAAAAACTTTTGAATAATATATGCAGCATTTCCACCTGTTGGCCTAACTAAACGCGCTGTTAAATTCAGTTAAGAACCAATCCACGGCTTCAAAAAAAAGCTTAAGCAGAGCAGGTGTATTTCTAGCGCTCGCACTATTCAGATTTACCCAAAAAGCAGGGTGCGCAGGAATTCGTTTATAAGAGAACCAGTAGAGCTAAGACAAAAGGCCAAGCAATGAACTAAAAAACAACATTATCTTCAGAAACAAATGATCATTTCGCTTCGATTAGATGCTCAATTTGTTGCCAATATCATAGATAAATAAAAAAAAAAAAAAACTCAACAACGTTACTTGGATTCAGTGAATTACCATAGAATCAGCCGCCGGCCTTCCGCCTGCGGATTGATTGTGTTGATCAGTACAAAGTGGAGAAACGTCTACAGCTACAAAGAGATATCCGTTGATTTAACTAATCATGAGAAAGATTCTTCAAGGCGAAAAGACAATCAATACCTCCTCCATATATATATATATATATAATATGATGTTTTTTTCAAACACCATTAAAAATTTGCATTAATAAATAAAAAACAATATAATTATTAATGACAATATTATGCAAGCGAAATAAAGACTATAAATTTTATTAATAACTCAAAACTACTTACAATGTATTAACGTTTTTGTTGTTCAAATTTAAGAAATTCAACTCACAACCAGCAGTAAATCTATAACATATTCTTAAGAAGTTAACAAAAAATAGACAATGGAATTGAAGAAAAAGAAGTAGTCCCTTGAAGATTTAGAGACTTAACTTTAGCATATTCATAGCATTGCTCTTTCAAAAATATTACATATACTCCAGTAACACATGAATATGTGTAACAATTCTAAGCAACACAACAATTCCAACGTCGGGATCATTTTGGCATCTAAAATGTGCATTTTAATGGTCTGTGCACAGAGGAATCCCCGATCCTGGTCCTCGCATGTGTGACTTGGGTGCACAGTGCCGGGCGGGTCGGCTGGCGACCCGCATAATACTTAGTGGAGAATATTCTACGAATATTCATGAAATATTCAGTATTAGCAATAGGCCCATAGGGCCTCGCGGTCCGACCAACCCAACCTCGTGTTCGCCGTTTGAACATAATATTCCTTGAACTATTTCATTTTTAATAATTTAGAAATCTTAGAAAAATTCAATGCATATTAAATTAATTAAATATATTGAAAGTATATACTAAAATGATTAAAAAATGAGTAAAATATTTTTATAACATTAAATTTCAAAAAATTACTTCCCGAAAAAACTTTTTCCTTATCCTTTAACCCCATTATAAAAAGGAGAAAAGCACATATATATATACAGTGAATCTTTGTATTACTATTACTCTTATCACCAAAACAAGTAGGAAAATTAGGAAAATTTATAGTATTCCCTAAAAAGATATTTTCTTTATCCTATAACCCCAATACTACTAAAAAGGAAAATATCACATATAGTGAATTTTTGTATTAGTATTATTCTTACCACCAAAATTAATAGATTAAAAGGAAGAGAATAATTAGAAAAATTGATGTGTTATTAGTTATATAAATATGTTTTTGGGTTAAATCAATTTTCCTAATTTGTGCATTACTAACTTTACAGGAAACAAATGTTTTGAGATTATTGCATGAAAATAACAAAAAAAAAATTGCCAAAGAAAAAATGAGTTGCTTTTTATTTATTCAGTAAAAAATTGATCAAAATTAGGACTAAATATTGACTTATTGGTTGATTGAATTTTTAAAAAAAGAAAGGAATCATACTCATTTGAATTGATTGAACAACTAAAATTTAGTATCATGCTTTCTTTTTAATTTAAAAAATAATTGGTTGAAGTATTCGTCTCATAAAAAAACATCTCAAATATATTTATTTATTTATTTTATTAAATTTTAATATGATAATTATGTAGTTGGTGAGATTTAAATATTCTTATCAATTATTTAAATCTAAGAATTCTAATCACAAATTCACAATATCATTCACTCTCATAAATATTCAATAAATAATTAAAAATATGTGAAAATAAATTATTTTAATTGTTGGATGAACCAAAAAAAAAAAAGCATAAAAATCCCTTTTTCTTTTTTTGTTCGATTTATATTATTTGTTTAGTATGGGTTAAAGGGAATCCATTTCCGCAGTTGAAAGCAAAGTTTTGTTTTGAGCTCAGTTGGCCATCAATCACTGATTCTGTGTTTCGAACGTGCGATTATTTCAGAACTTCAATGTTCCAATCTTCTGCCTACGCAAGATTGAATTTAGTGGACATAAATGTTTCTGTCTTCTTTCTGCGCAAGTTTGAATTTGGCTTCTTTCTCTGTTGCTTCTGTTGTTTGATTAGGAACAGAAGAGCTAATGAACTAAACCTTGCACCCAATAAGAAGAAAAGCAGTATCTCCAGATCTCAAAAAAGGAGCTGGATTGCGTTTCCCTCCTTTCCCAGCTGTTGCTATTAAATATTCTTATTTGATTATATACCGGTGGGAAGTCTCCTTCAGGTTTTGTGGTGAAATTGTCCTGTCACCGCTAATACGGTCGTGTGATTTGTCTGTTCATAAAAAATACAGTTTATCCTCTGGCATCATCATGTTTACTGGCTTCAGATTTCTTCCTTATTCCTTAGTTTTGGTCGATGTCCATTTTCGTAGTTCAAATCGGATTTTTCTTGCGTTTTTACTGTAAATTTGGTTGGCACGCAGAGCATCGAGATGTTGCGCGCAAGATATTTGTGCTAATACGTCAAAGAAGAATTAGTGTTATTGCTTTAATGGGAAGATAGCTGTCCATATATTTTCAGGTAAGATAGGCTTCACTTGTGTTTAGGGCCTGAGTTTGATTGGAAATTCTGAGCATTCACAGCGCATTCTATTTGGAAGAAGGTTCGGCCTGCAGAGAATGGATGCATTATGTTCTTAGCTAAGCGCACGAGCTTGTCGCAAAGGTTTGCTTAACCATAATTTTGTTTGTAAAATGGTATTTTGTATATAATAGATATTGCGTTTTGAAATTTGTTGGGAATTTACTTTAAGGCATGCCACTCTGCACTTAATTCTTATTGCAAATGCTGAAATCACCGGTTCTCTATTATGCTTCTTTTTTCCAGGCTTGTTGATTTGTGAAGTTTTGCCCATGTTTATGTATAGGAACTGATTTTTTTATGTATATGAATGTATAATGTGAACTTTTTTGACCATTGACAAGTGCTTTTAACATTTATTAATTAAACAACTCTTGTGTGTTATTCAGAATGCTGGAATCCAATTAGAGAAAAATTAACTTTTTTTGCCCTTATCATTATAAATTGGGGTTGCCTTCTTTTTATCTCTCATAAATTCTTTTCTTTCAATTAATATTGTTCTGTATATGTGTGCTCTACAATGGTGGGATACAGCTTATCGTTTGTTGGACCTTATAAACTATTTTTTGTTGGACATGTTTATGTGGCTTGACAATGTCTCTCTCTTCTCTCTTATTGTGAGAAAGTGCGTGTTCTCTTTTATTTCAAATTCAAGGAATATGGGATGGAAGGAACTGTTTTTGGAGAAAACGAGACATTCTTTTATAATTGAAAAAGTGATATGGGTTTCCATTGTAGAGGAATTTTGGCTGTTTTTGTTGTTAATTTAGACTGTTGTTACATGCCTCATCTACTTCCACTGATCCTTTATTTTAAAATATTCATTAATCAGAATACTTTTTAGTAATAATTTTTTTCATAGTGTATATAAAAGATGTCCCTTTCATGTTGCTCTTTCTCTTAATTCAGGCCATTTAGGGAACCATCAGCCTCTATGCTTTGTGGGCAATTGCCGGCTGAATTTGATGGGGTTGCATATGAAAGTGGTTTCCATTTGCTTCAGCGGGCTACTGTACTTGAATTTCATTTACGGTGGTCAGTCCGACAGTTTGTTTTTGAATAACATGACAGTTCGATGATGAACGCCGAAACTCATTTTTTAATTATTTTTCACTTGAAAATTGTTTCAAATGTGCATGTTGTTCATTTTGTTTTCATAACTCATTTATTTAAAAAGAATTTAACTGTTCTGCTTCTTTCATGCCAGAAATGATCCAAAATGTACTAGAAGAAGTGAAATGGGAATGCAATTGTGCTGCTAACCACCTTGCAGAGCTCAATTCCACTGGCGCATATAATTGTTCTTCATCATGTCATTGCATACCAGCAGGTATAATACATTGCTTGGTATTGTTTGTATTAAAGATCATATTCTTTAGTTTGTGTAAGATTTGATTCAGTTGTTTTTGTAGCTTTACACCAGTTTGCATGTCATTATAGATAGTATTGATAAAGCAATGTTCTCATAAGATTGGAAAATTAATTCATTCAACCATGAATCTTGAATATCTTAATTTATTCAAGTGGCATAATTTAATTAAAAATTGTAAGTTTGAAAAATATAAGTACAAGTAATAGAAGAATAACACCATAGACAATAATATCCTAGTTTGTAAGAAACAACTAATATTTTATTGGAAAAATAGATTGATTTAAAAATCAAATCTTTTAATATTCAGGTATGCTAAGAAGGAATGCTTATACCATCACGAATCTCTCAACGGTTAAGATTACATAATCAATTAAATAGACTAAATATCAAACTTTCTAAGACTGCATGCACATTACTGCTATGTTTGTTTTATAGTAATGCTTGCCATGTTTCTTGGTCTAGATAATAGTGACTCATAATATTAATCTAAATATTGCCAAATATTTGTATGCATTAGGTACTATAAAGCATAAACCTTTCACAAGATTTCTCTATCAAATAATCAAAATATTACATGAATATACATAGGACTTTATTACAAACATTTGTTGAGAAATTCACTCTATGAAAACAAAAGAAAGCACAATCCACAAAAAAATCTTAAGAAATTAATAAGATATTTCAAAATATTAAAGTTCTCATTTTTTATGTCAGCTTTTGTTGTTGAACTCAGTTTTTTAATTCATACTCCAACTTTTTGTCTCCAAATTTTGTTTTAAAAATCTTTGATTTTCTTCTATAATCTTTTGTTGAATGTAGAATATCTACTTTTTGTCTGACACTTTTCACAACCTACTCATTTTTCAAAGTCTTATGCTGGCCTGAACTATGCTTATAGAAACAACTAAAGCATGTGTAACACATGTTAGGGCACCATCTTGTTACTTATCTCTACATGGAAGCTTAAATCCTTTCCATCTTCAATGGGATTAAGGCTTGGTTTTGTTATTATTATTATTTTAAGTTACCTTAGAGAGTAATATTAATGAAAGTCATTTGTATTAGTTATTTTAATACAATTACATGATTGATACAATACTCCAAGCTAAATTTAATATTATGATGTTTTGGGAGATGTCTAACATGCTTGGGACTAATTGTCTATAATTTGGGAGATTGATCGATGATGTGGAGGCTAAAAGCCATGAAACATAAATGGATGAGTGGGCTTGGCTTGTTTAATCATGGCAATTTTGATTAGGCTCTTTGGGGTATAAATTGTGCTAACATGACTTGACTCAATCTTCTTGACTTGATTTGTCTTGAATCATTCTTGGTCTTGAAAGCTAGGGAAAACCTATACTTTGGATATAATGGGGCTAAATTAAGCTAATTAGAATGAATAGGTCCTTAACAAATGCGTCCATTGTAGGGTAGAGTGACTAGGCTAGACTAAGAATGTCAAACTTAGTTTGACCAATTTTAATTTAAGGTTTGATTAGGGAGCAATTATTGCCAAACTAAAGTTTTAGGAATCGAGCTAATCCCTTGGATGGCTACTTTAGTTCTCAACTAAATTGTGTTGGTGAGGGTAGGTCTGAGATGTTTATTAAATTGTTTCATTACTACTTTAACTTCTACACTAGGTTGGATTGGTGATGGTAGATTTGGATGTTTCTATATTAGTTTAGTTGATTCTTCTAGGGTTGGTAGTGGCTAACTAGTTTGATCTAGAGTTGACCAACAAGTTCTTTAGTGTCCATTAGACCTCCAAGCTATGTTTAGGCGAGTTGCAGATCTTAAGATCTCTGGTCATAGTGTAGGTTTTTCAATTAGGCTATATTGGTTCATCAATTTAACATTGCCAAGCTTATGTGGGTTATATTTTGATTATATTGCAGCAGGCAGTTCTCTAGTTAGGTTAGATTATACTTAGGCCAAACTCGTTTAACCAAATATAGTACAAGTGATTTTCCTTAGAGTAGGTTGACGACATAGTTTTTACATGATTTCCCTTGCTCTACTGCGATCCCTATGAATATAATTGCATTCATCTTGAGGGCTTAAATGGTCTTGCAAGTCTAGTTTGACAATGTCATACTAGAGTTTGAGTATTATGCTTGCTAAGATCTTAAGACTCTGGGCCTATTAGTGTTCGTCCAATTAAGTGGACAGTCAAAGTTTATCGACTCTAAAGTTACTAGACTGTTTGATTGACTTCTGACTATTTTTTATAATTCAAATAGTTTGTTGAAAAATAAATCCACTAGTGTATTCTAAATACATTAATATGCATTTTAACACTTATTCTGTATACCTCAAAATCATACAAACCCAAGAGAAATTCCTCAGGGTGCGCTTCTCGTGTGAGGCAAAATCACATTCAGCGATTATCTTTAGCTGGCCATTGAGCTTCAAATGGGTCTCTTGGTAATAAATGTCCATTACCTAAGTTTTGACCCAAAGATCTATTAATCGATATTGTCATCCTTGCGCCATCTTCAACTTATTGCGCATTGATTAGTAACTGGCCATGATTTCTCTGACACCCTACACTTCTCAACCACCACATCACTAGTTCACTTGCCCGATTGGGCAACTGGCTGTGTCTTCTTTTTCACAAGTACTTTTGTTCCATCGTCCCAAGCAGATACAAAGAAATAAATAGCATTTAAAATTGTAGAATTTCATTTGCAATGTATTCCCAAACTTCATTTAATCAAACAACCCCTTGAGGTTAGGCTTACTCAAGATGAGGCCATAAGAAGATGAATGAACTTGCTTAGGCTAGTAAAGTTGTTCTGAAATTGACTATATTTATTATTAATTATTGACTTTAGCTGTCTTATGTTAACTCTCAACCACCAGCTAAAATTTAGGAGCTATGATGTAGTCACTTTAGAATATTGATGCATATAGTGTTTGTGTAGTGCTTATCATGTTCAAGGTGCCAACACCTGGCTTGACACATTGAACTAACTATTTGCTTATCCAGATTACAAAAACAATCAAAATAAATTAATGGACATCGTGTCCGGCACAAGTACTATTAAAATAATTCTTAATGTAAAATATAAATCCAACAAAAGTACTATTAAAATAATTCTTAATGTAAAATATAACACCTACAAAATGGCATACTTAATGTGATTCGATTATTGTATTGTAATGACTTGATATTGGGTTAGTTTAAACTAATTCGACATTAGGTACATTTTCCGTATTATCATATTGGACGGTTAAAGTAAAATAGCATACAAATTGAATAATTCATCCATAACCATATAAAATAAAGAGAATAACTTCTATTCAATATAACAAAAAAATATTCAAAATAAAATCAAAGTCTCAAAAATAAATGAACCATCAATTGGTCCTTACAATTTATTATAATATTAAATAAAATAAATTAGAACAATCTCTCCAAATACTTGTAACAATTTCTTTGATCAGTTTTCTTTTAAGCTAGCTCAGTATCCTCCAACTGTATTTGACCTAGGGCATCATTATGAAAACAATGCTGGGACTTAAATTCTCAGTAATTAGAGAATACTTTAAGTGTCAAAGGATATCAAATATTACACTTTTACAGATAAAGGATATCAAATATTACACTTTTACAGATATCAAAAGAAGTATGCAAATATAAGGGAATAAATGATAAAAATTGTAGGAAACCTTGGATAAAGCATAAAGATGTTGTAAATTTCTGCATAGATTATTTGATTGTAGTAAATATTCTATGCCATAATTATGTCACATATAAGAAAACAAATAATCTCTATGTCATAAGCATTTATTATATATCTTTCATCATTGTCCTGTTGGGCAAAATTGAACAGGAGTAATCAAGTGCACGCCTGCCTGATGTTATAAATTTCTGCACAAATAATCTCTATGTCATAGAAAAATAGCACACGTCCCTAACTCAGCATGCTAGAATTTATATGGGATTCCAAACAAGCCCTTAAAGTGCCATGAACAATTCTGGACACGTCACACATGAGCTAGAATTTTCACGGGCGCTCCTGGGCACTTGTATAGCTGTTTTGGGTGCCTGAAAGTGCCTGGGCACCAGATTTTTTGTCTACTGTGCGCTTGGGGCTTGCTTGAGCGCCAAACTCTCTGTATGTTGCGTGTCTGGAGCGCACCTGAGCACCAGCCTCTCTGTCTGTTGCGCACCTGGAGCGTGCCTGAGCGCCAGTCTGCAGTTGGATTCTATAGATCTGTCTTGGAATCAACCGAAACACCGCTTGCTCCCCCCTTTGATAATCCAATTGGTCTTCACACCATAACAATCTCCTACTTGGAGATCAACTACGATCAATTTATCTTTAACCTTGGATTTTCTTCAAGTTGTCTTTCCTCCTTGCAAAGGACATGGTGTGGCTCACATCGCCTTTTCTTTATTCTTCGAGGCTAACTGAAGCTGAGCATAGCTTCAGTTTCTCCATTGTCACTGATTTCGTAAGCATATTGGCTGTGTTCTTTGATGTGTGAATCTTCTACAACGCCAGCTGATCATCTTCCAATAAAGATCGGATGAAATGGTACCACGACTGAATGTGCTTCATCCTGACGTGAAATGCGGCGTTCTTAGCTCGGTGGATGGCACTCATACTGTCACTATATAGTATTCCATCCCTTTGCTCCTTGTCCAACTCATCCATGAAGCTCTTCAATCAGATCATCTATTTGCTCACCGCAGCACTACCTAAGAAACACACATCCGATTGTGCTCCTCCAGCTGTTTATATCTCCAGCTACATCTGAGTCTACATATCCTTGTAGCTCTATCTTGAACTTACCAAAGCAAAGTGCTTTGTTCACTATATCTCTCAGATATATGAGAATCCATTTGACTACCTCCCAATGAATGGGCAATATTCGGTCTTGTGCAAATCATCGCATACATCAAACTCCCAACTACTGAAGCATAAGGAAGTTTTTCCATGTGTTCCCATTCGACATCAGTTTTTGACAACAGTTTTTGACATCTGCTCTTGTCAAGTTGAACTGATTTGCTAGGGGAGTGCAAATTGGCTTTGCCTCTTCCATGTTAAATCTCTTGAGTACCATTTTAACATAATCAGCTTAAGATAGCTTCAGTATCCTTGCAAGTCTTTCCCTACTGATCTTCATCTTGAGTATCTGCTTTACCAGCCGCAAGTCTTTCATATCAAATTCCTTTGACAATTGCCTTTTGAGTATTTTAATATCCTCCATATTTGATCCTGCTATCAGCATATTGTCTACATACAGAAGTATAATGATATAGGAGGTTTCAAACTGTTTCACATAACAGCAGCGACCCGCCTGGCATTTTTTTATACTGTGTCTGACATGAACATGTCAAACCTCTTACCATTGCCTCGGTGCCTGTTTCATTCCATATGGGCTTTTATTGAGCTTGCAAACTAGCTCACTCTTCCTCGGGTCTTATAAACTTGTGGCTGCATTATGTACAACTCTTCCTCTAGATCACTATGAAGAAATGCAGTCTTCTCATCATCTGCTCCATATGCAAATTTTTGACTGCCACAATGTTTAACACTACTCTGGTAGTAGTTATCTTCACCACTGGAGCGAAGATCTCACTGTAGTAGACGTCATGTTTCTGTTGGAAGCCTTTCACCACAAGCCCGCCTTGTAGCGTTTGCTTCCTTTCAGTTCTTCCTTCAACCCGTAAACTCATTTGTTTTGAAGAGCCTTCTTTCCTTCTGAAAGTCTAGCCAACTCCCATGTCTTATTTCACATGAATGACTTCATTTCATCATTCATGGCTAACTCCCACTTGATTGAGTCATCAACTTGAAGCACTTCCTCAAATATTTTTGTTCACCACAATCCATTAGCAACAAAGAATATAATGAAGGAGAGTATCTCCGTGTAGGACGTGATATTCTGGTGGATCTCCTCAGTTCAGTAGCGAGTCTGATGGGCTATCTACTCTCCACAATCATGAGCATTTGGTTGTATTTACTCATCTTGCTCAGTCTTTTCATCCAGTTCAATGTAATTTGGCGCATCATCTGAAGTTTCATTCTTGTTCTTGCACATCTCATTCTCATTGAATGTGATGTCCCGACCTCTGATGATTTTCTGATTGTGATAGTCCCAGCATCTGTACCCAAATTCGCCCGCTCCATAGCTAATGAATGTGCATTTGATTGCTTTTGAATCAAGCTTGACTCTAGAATTTTCATCAATGTGCACATAGGATGAACACACAAAATACCTTTATGTGATTTAATTTCACCTCTTTGCCGCTCTATGACTCCTTGGGTACCCCTTCTTTCATGGGAACTGAAGGACCCTGGTTGATCAGATATGCAACTGTATTTACAGCCTCTGCCCAAAATTGCTTGGGCAATCTAGAATGTAACCTCATGCTCTTAGCTCTCTTTGTAAGAGTCCTAGTCATGCGCTCTGCAACACCATTTTGCTGAGGTGTTCCTAGAACAATGAATCTCTGGCCGATCCCATCCAAAGCTCAAAATTCATTGAACTCTTTATCACAGTATTTCCTGTCATTGTCTGATCTAAGACTTGAGCTTCAAGCCTGTCTCGTTTTCAACTAAGGCTATTCATTTCTTAAACACATCAAACACATCAAATTTATGCTTCAAAAATATACACATACCTTTATAGTATGGTCATCAATGAAAGTGACAAAGTATGTGACTCTACCAAGAGAGGATGTGGGAGTTGGTCCTCACACAATTGTGTGCACAAGCTCCAACTTTTGAGATTTTAAGTCTCTCCCACTCCTTAAGAAACTAACCTTCTGGTTGCCATGCACAATCTTTTTAAAATTCAAAGTTCACGGATTTCAACCCTGGAATCATTTCCTTAAATAACAGACTTCAATCATTTCTTGCTTATATTACTGTCCTTTGGTGCCATAGACATGCATCAATCTGTTATGTTACTGCAATGGAGTCAGACACCTTATTGATCAAATAAAGTATTCCATTAATACTACATCGAGTAACTATCAATGCACCTTTAGTCATCTTCCAAGAATCTCCTATGAAACTTGTGTTGTAGCTTTCACGGACTAACTGACTGACATAAATCAAGTTTCTCCTCAAATAAGGAACATATCTGGCATCTTTCAACTTTCATACCAACCCATTCGACAACTGGATATTCACATCACCCTTTCCAATGATGGTGCAAGCTTTGTAGTCTCCCAAGTAAACTTTTCCCAAATCACTTTGGTGTGTTCTTAAAAGCTTCCTTACTTGGGGTTGCATGAAAGGAAGCACCTTAGTCTACCACTCAAGACTTAGTACTAACAAGGGATAAGATCAATGCATTTTGATCTTCATCTGCTGAAACATTCACAGAGGATTTCTTGTCTTTATCTCCTCCTCCTGACATCTTTAAGGCATAGCAGTCCTTCTTGAAGTGTCCAAATTTCTCGCAGTTCCAGCATTCTGCCTTTCCTTAGCTAGCTTTGATTTTCCCCACTTAACTTAGACCTACTTTTGTTGAGCTTCTGATTTGTACTTCTTCCTCTGAATTCTGTATTTAATGCTGAAGTAGTGGCTTCACCATTGGAGTGTTTCCTTCTTCATTCAATTGCAGCCCGACAATGTAAAATTGAATTTTAGCTTGGCAATTCCAAAAGAATTAGTGACTACAGTCACCAGTCTGTCCCAGCTATCCGGCAAAGAAGACAACAACAAAACTTCGTCGTCGAAGTTGATTTCCATCGAGCTTAATTGGCTCATCCAGATAGTCTGTCATTGAGCTGCCATCTACCATCTTCATATTGAATAGCTTCTTCATCAGGAATACTTTATTGGAAGCTAAGGGCTTCTCATGCATTCGGTGAGGGCTGCCATGAGACCGACTATAGTCTTCTCATTAACAATGATAAATGCAACTGACGAGGATAAAGATTGGCGTATCAAGCTTAGTGTCGTTCTGTGCAGACTTTCCATTCCCCTTCCGACATAGTTTCAAAGCTCTTGTGGACTCATTCAAATGCAAGTATTATTTCTTTCGGTAGAGAAAATCCTCTATTTGCTTCTTCCAAAATGCAAAGTTTGATTTATTGAACTTTTCAATCTTGTTTCTCATTTCGTCAGCCATTGCTCTCACTCAAGCTAACAAACTAACACTGAAACAACGCTCTGATATCACTTGTTAAGAAAATCGGGAGATCTTCTACTCCGAAGAAATTCCTATGATCGGGGTTTGGTCGCTGAGAATCACCAAAGCAAACACGAAAAGTATGCAAATACAAAAGATTTAAAATCACAGTACAAATATTCACAAGCACACAAGCATACAGATACAAAGATATATGTGGCAAATCCAAGAATGAGAAAAATCACGGAGCCACACCATCATAAGAAAATTCACTATAGAAGGAATGATTACAGAGTTACAGAGTTACAGAGAACTTATCAATCTCATTGAGTAAGAAGAGTTCACTGGCATAAGCCTTTTTCTTCTTCTCTTTCAGATTTCTCCTTACTATCACTCTAAAGTTTCAAGCCTCTAAGCCTCTAAAAAAGCTCTCCACAAAAAAATATCACACATAACCCTAACTCGGCATGTAAAAATTTATATGGGATCTCAAACTAGCCCTCAAAGTGCCATAAACTATTTTGGATATGTCACACATGAGCTGGAAGTTTCGCGGGCGCATAACTGCTTCTGGGGTGCCTAGGAGCTCCCGAGCGCCAGATTTATGTCTGTTGCGCACCTGAGCGCTAGACTCTTTGCCTGTTGCCCACCTGGGGAGCTCCCGAGTGTCAGACTTTTTGTCTTTTGCATGCCTAGGGCGCGCCCGAGTACCAAACATTATGTTTGTTGCGCGCAAGTGCGCTTGAGCTCGTCTAAGTGCCAGTCTTGCAGTTGGATTCTATAGATCCGTCCTATAATAAATCGAAATACAGTTTGCTCCCCCCTTGATGATCCAATTGGTCTCCACACCATAACTATTTCCAGGTCATTGCATAATCAGAACTTAGATCATTTTAAATTCGAATTAACATTTTTAACATCTTGGCTTATCATTCCACAACATTGATTATTGCTGGTTGCAAATTCTAAATTTGGTTGTCCTATTCCTTGATTAAATTCAATTCAGAAAACCAAATTTCAGCTTTAGAGCTAAGACTTTAAAGTTCCTTAGATTTAACATCAAAGTGGGATAATTTTTGGTTTCAAACTCTATAAGAAATTTTAAATCCGGTTGAATTACTCTAAAAGAATTATAAATCTTGATCTAAAAATAGAAATTCAGATTTTAGCAGAAAACTTTGCTGAATTTACACAGAATTTGAGATTATGAGATTACCCAAGGGATGGGTCTTTACTTTTTAGATTTTGAAGCATAACAAATCAATTTCAGCTTAAGTGCAAATCAAGCCAGAATACATATTATTTGTGTATTATTCTTAGGATTGAGTATGGAGTGTCAATGTCTTAACACTCACCACAATACTATTTAACTTCTACCATTAAATGAAATAAATTCAGAACACAATCTAATATTTTAAAAGTTTATTAATATTAAATTAAGATTTATTCAAGAGCTGAGATTAATAAGATTCATTAATACTCAAATCAAAACAACAACTAAAGTGATGGTGCAAATCAGAACTAGTGCTGAATTGGGCATCTCAATATCACTTTTCATTATACAGATGTGTTATCACATTCAAAGAGAATAAGATCCATCCAAGTAGTACTTTACAGAACTGTATTAGACTTCGTATACAGATCTATCATATTTTATTGATATTTAGTTTCCCATAATGTGGTTTGGAGTTATTCAGCAGACTACATGCTTACAAATTGCTATGGCGAGAATTGCTAAATTCCGCGCTAAGCGTGGAGGCATATTTATAATGATATTCACTCCTATTGTAAGTAATCTAAATTGATTCAAGTGTGACAACATCCATAATCTCAACTATTAAAATAAAAGTATCATTTGCTAATATCAGGAATTTCAAAGCTGTTTCCATATATTGAAATTGTCTTTGTGAAGATAAAGCCACAGATTTAGCTTTGTACAACAACCTCCGCAAATCTCACATAGTACATATATTTTCTAAATCCCTTAACATCATTAACTCTTTCTAAAGTTTTGGAAGAAAGCTAATATATACAGAGATTAAGAAGAAAAACATATGTAAGGAAATGATACCTCTAACAAAGGAATCAAGAGAAGGATTGAAGAGCTGATGCGCGTTCAGGATCGTCAGGTGAAGGGGAAAGAAGGAAAGGTTGTCGAGCGTCGTTCTGTCAGGGCTCGCCTTCGCTTCTATCGTAGGCCTCCAAGGATCACTGATGCCAACGGCTAAAAATTATCAATAGACGGAGAGATTGAGGTCAGGTGAGGTCTGATAGGAATGACACTTATAAGGCAGCACTCTCCTCCAACCGTTTCATCTCTATTGCGCGCCGAGTAAGGTAGAACAGCGTGATTTCAAGCGTAACATTATTCCATCGTTTAATTGAGAAATCGACCCCGGTTTTAAAGCATTAATTCCGTCGCCTTATCACAAATTCGCTGTTTCTAACTTAGGTATACGTTGCCGCCAAATTAGCACTTCTGCGTTTCCTTCAGGCAAATATAATTTTTTTAAGGCCCTTCTAAATTGGGGAGTTACCTAATAAACCTTAATTAGCTCATGATGGCTAGGGTCATTGCAGCTCAAAACAAAAATCGGCGGGAATCAACGTAAAACGGAAATTAGTGGGAAACTTTAAGTAAACTAGAAATCGGTAGGGAAATTAACGATAAAACTGAAACCAGCGGGAATTTAATGCGTTTAAACGCCCCTCTTTTTCTACAGTAATGACCAAGAGTCATTACATGTACAAAGTCTATATATTTCTTACATCACCAGGATGCTTGATTTTTCCAAACATTTGATCTCTTTCTTTTACTCTGTTATAGCTCTGCCCTAATATTTTGCTTTTTGTAATATAACAGTTTAGGGGCTGTTTAGTTTACCGGCATTTGAAAAGTTATTAAGATAGCATGTTATTCAGATAACATGAGCTGTTTGGTTCAGTATTATTTAAATAACAGATGTTAGTGTTATTCAGATATATGCTGTTTGGTTCAGTGTCTTTCATATTATATTACACATGAGGTAAGAATACCCCCAAAAAATAATCTCGGTGCCCCTTCCGACCTCTACGAAGGCAACGAAGCAACCCCTTCCGTGCGTCTCGGCAAAGGCAACGAAGAAGGCGGCGATCTCGGCGAGCGGCGAGAGGGAGTTGGGCGACCTCTGCGACCTTCCATGCGTTTGGCAGCGACGACGACGACGGCAAGGCGAGCGTGTACTGCAGCAACTCCCGACGGTGGAAGTAAGACGAGCGCGTACTGCAACGACGGCGAAAGCGATCTCGGCGAGCTCGGCGTCGAGATCTCCAGGAGTCGCGCGAAGTACCCTACCTCTCCCGATAGATTGTCCTTAAGATAACATTATACGATGGCATTTATGTAATTTTTGAGATGTCGTTAATTAGATAACATCAAACCAAATAGTTCTTATCTTAACAACAATTTTAAATATCATAGCATTGCACTAGATGTCAGCGAACCAAACAGCTCCTTAGTTTCAGTTTAAATTGACGATAATTATGTTGTTGTGTTAAATTTTGAATTCGTGTGATTTCTTATGTTGGATTTATATATATTTTATCAAACTTTGCTTTATCTTTTTGGTTTGAATTCTCATATATTTCTTATTTGTGCTTAAAAGAAAGTGATTTTTTGTAGATCTTGTGCTGCTTAAATTAGCAAATTCAAATTTCTCTGTTGCGTGTTCTGCATTCAAAACTTCATTCTTGCCACACTAGTAATCCCATGCCTTAAGCTTTTGCATTTATTTCTATTTACCTATATCGGTTTTTTGGGTCTCTTAAAGCGCAATAAATTTAATTCGTTGAAGTTACTAATAAGTCTAGAAACCTTATGCAATAATTTTAAATGTATCAGTTCATGATGGCTGTTTTATTATTGAAGAATTTTTTTGAAATATTCAACTCACTCCATATTAACTGCTTTACAGTGATGTCATTATTTTTTTATTACATATTCCCATTACGACCATATGCATATATTCAGTATGCTATGTGAAGATTTGATTTGTAGGATCAGAGTAAATCATTGACATCCAAATACTATTCTTGGCAGGTGAACTAGAAGTGCGAGATGGTGTCAACTGGAATTGTTCTTGTGCATCTTCCGCTACTCCTCAATCCAGTGATAACATCCACATATCCGGCTGCTTTACATCGTGTAACTGTACTTTTGGTATAAGTGACCTTAAAACTTTAGGCAAAACACATTAAATAGTTATAAAATTTTATTAATTTAATGTCTTTTTAACTATGTGGAAATGCTTAGGCTTTTGGGCTTTCAAGCCTTTACAGCTTGAAAGCTTGGAATAAATAACAGAATTTTTTACTGTTGTGAAATAAAGCTGCCTAGGAGATTCAGGGTTCATCACATCGGTAGCAAAGAAGAGCAAGACTGAATGACGAAGCTCATAAGTTTTACAATCACAACATACACAAGAAAATACCAGTTTATTTAGAAAATTTCTAGTCGGAGAAAAGCCACAAATCCACACCAAGAATAAATTCACTATGAATCAAGAAAAATTATGTTAGCCCTACGATGCTCACATGCACAGTATTCACACCAACAAACAAACCTATGCATTCTATAAATATTTATAGAACCCAGTTTGAAACGTCCTTCATAAATAACACTTACAACTAGTTTTCTGTAGATGCATCTGGGCACCATGGATGACACGTTGGGGCACGTTTGGTAACTTGTAGATCGGTTGAGATCTTCCCCTAACCTATTTGAATTTACTTCAGTTGCGTCCGGGAGCCTTCCCACACGCTAGGGCTCCTTCCCACGTGCCTAGGTGTCATTCCACGCACCTAGGCACATTGTTTTTCCTTAACTGCATTGCACCATTTTGCCTAGGTGTGTTGTTTCGCTTTCGGTACATTTTGTCATTGTGTGGTTTTGACCTTCGCCTAGGTGCATCTTAAGTCATGCCCATGCGTGCTTTCTTGGATCTTGCTTTTGGGCGTGCGCCTAGATCTCATTCTTTATTCCTACAACTAATCGTGCTTGAACTTGCATCTTGGCAAGCCTTGCCTGGGCGTGCCTTGTTTGTGCATATGGGGGTACCCCACATTGGTTTGCTTCCCTGCACTACACTTGAGATTCTACCAAACAACAATCTCTTACTTGGAGACTGAGTTCAATCCTGGAAGCATAGTGCAACTCACCCCACCTCCAGTCATGTTCCAAGGCCTTTATGTATTTCCTAAACGCTTTTATCTACATGCTCCTCCTTGCAGAACCTACCACCAATGTGTCTCATCTTTACCCATTTTGAATAGTTGTCTTCCTTTTGATGGATAGCTTCTTCAAATTCTTTTTTGATTTGGTGCTGATGATTGGACTTTGCCAACCTTGGTTTGCTCCTACTCGCCTTGGGCATTTCGTACTTTGAAAGACATGGGCTCTATTGTTTATGCTTGATGCAAAATCTGCATCTCTCCAACATTCTAAGCTTCCTCTTCTATCTCTTTGTGACTGTGTGATTCCTTATCAAAAAAGAATTTGATTGCTTTTATTCTTCATTTACAGTGCCTTTGGAGAGAAGAGATTTTGATCCTATCTCTCCCTTGTGCCCGAGCTTCTAATTCCCTATTACTGATGTAGAACTTGTCATGTACAAGGTCCCTTCTATGCTCCCTCATACAACTACCATTGCACCCAATTACTTTTTAGAAGTCCTCAGTAATTGTGGTTGTGTATTTAGCCGATGTTAGCTAACCAACAGACATCAAGTTCCTCTTTAGGCTAACAATATGTCGGACATCCTTCAGCTACCACATGATTCCATTTAACAGTCTATTGTCCACCTCTACACACCCCACGATGCTGCATTCTTTGTCATCTCCAAGGCTCATGCTTCCCAGTTCATCTATAGTGTAAGGTTTGAGCACACATTTGCTTGGGGTTGTATTGGTGCAATGCTCAAGAATCCATCACCCAAGGCCCTGTGAGGACCCAGTGTCGGGTCAGCGGGGGACTAATCCGGCACCGGTTGTTGGGAGCGATAATAACAAGTCCTTTGACCTCAGGATCATATTGAGTGATTTATAAGACAAATATATAGATATCAAACGTAACTCATTTATTCATTAATTCAAAAGTCTTTGATACAAAGATTAAAATAAAAGAAAAGTTACAAACTTTTTAAAAGTGTTAAAAAGAAAGTGAAAAATCAGTAGAAAGCAGTATTAGCACTGCTTGGTTCTTGGCATATTTCTTCAAGGATGAATTCCTGATCTGAGCACATTTCAAAAGTGTGGGCATTCGAATACCAGTTAGTTGTGAAACTAAGTACTGATATATAGCATCTTTACCAATGTTAAATAATAAGTAAAATAATTAATAATTTGACAGAAAATAAAAGCTGTACGAGCTTATCCCTGCAAACCTGTTTCAATTGCATTTGAAACTTAGCATAAAAATAATTGCAGTCACAAAAATAAATACAGAATTTTTGCGTTTGATATCTGAGGCAAAATATGATTTTATTGGGCAAGTACAAAATCGAGGAAAATGAGAGTTCATTTTTATGTTACATATCCAAACTTTCTTCTATACCTACCCCCTCAAAAGCTTATCAGTATAGGCTCCTTATGACTCCCGATGTCGGACAACCCCGTCCTAGCAGTTGTGGCAAAAATAATTTCTTTTATACAGCAAATCTTCAAAGAAGTTTGCTCCCTTGAACCTTTCCCAACCTTGTATCTTATTTTGTTTGCCATTGTTCACTCCCACTCGAACTGACAATCTGTCTCTAATACCTATTGTTAGGAAATTATCACAATTTTAGAATAAATTTGGAAAAAACTTACAAAACTGAAACAATACAGATCTCAGGACAATCACAGAGACCGCTCAAACACATGGATATATGTGGAAAATCCAATAATGAGAAAAACCGCAGAGCCACACCACCAAGAACATCCACTATAAAGACAACCAAAAGCTTAAAGAGTTATTCCTGAGAAACTAACTCTTGGAAGAAGAGGAAGATTGCACATCTAAAGAGATTGCACATTTGATTTATAAGATAAATATATATATATATATTAAACATAACTCATTTATTCATTAATTCAAAAGTCTTGGATACAAAGATTAAAATAAAAGAAAAGTTACAAACTTTTTAAAAGTGTCAAAAAGAAAATGAAAAATCAGCAGGAAACAATATCAGCACTGTTTGGGTCTTAGCATATTTCTTCAAGGATGAACTCTTGATCTGGGCACGTTTCAAAAATGCGATCATTCGAATACCAGTTAGTTGTGAAACTAAGTACTGATAGATATCATCTTTACCAATGTTAAATAATAAGCAAAATAATCAATAATTTGACAGGAAATAAAAGCTGTATGAACTTATCCCTGCAAACTTATTTCAATTGCACTTGAAACTTAGTATAAAATAATTACAGTCACAAAAATAAATACAGAATTTTAGCGTTTGATATCTAAGGCAAAATATGATTTTGTTGGGCAAGTACAAAATCGAGAAAATAGGGGTTCATTTTTGTGTTACATATCCAAATTTCTCTCTATACCTGCTCCCTCAAAGGCTTATCAGTATAGGCTCCTTATAACTCCTGATGTCAGACAACCTCGTCCTAGCAATTGTGGCAAAAATAATTTCTTTTATACTGCAAATCTTCATAAAAGTTTGCTCCCTTGAACCTTTCCCAACCTTGTATCTTATTTTGTTTGCCATTGTTCGCTCCCACTCGAACTGACAATCTGTCTCTAATACCTATTGTTAAGAAATGACCACAATTTTAGAGTAAATTTGGAAATAACTTACAAAACTGAAATAATACAGATCTCAGGACAATCACAGAAATCGTTCGAACACATGGATATACGTGGAAAATCTAAGAATGAGAAAAATCGCAGAGCCACACCACCAAGAACATCCACTATAAAGACAACCAAAAGCTTAATGAGTTATTCCCGAGAAACCAACCCTTGGAAGAACCCTATGTAACAACCCTATGTAACAACCCAAGTTGTTACTTTGGTTAATTTAGATTAATCTAAGTCTTAATTGAGGTTTTAGTACACTAATTATGTTATTCATAATTCATCTCTAAGATCTAGGTCAAATCAGGGATTAACTGGATCAAATCTGGATTTTTGGAAAATCCCAAAATCCTAGAAATTGATTTTTTATTTTGACCTCAAATCAAAAATCTAACTTTGCCATTGCGTTCATCACCCCCAAATTAGCTAGGGGTGAAGTTTTGGATGCATTTGGAAGTCGTTGGATTTTTGGCAAATATTTTAATATTATTTAAATACTCTGAAAAATGGGATAATTAAATACTCATCAAATCAAAAATTCGATTGCGCCATTGCATTCCTCATCCTTCAATTAGCAAGGAGTGAGTTATCAGGATTTTTCTGGAGTCATTTAATGGACTCATTTTAATTATAAAATTAAGTAATAATTAATATATTAATTATTTAATAATTATTTCTAACGGCTGTCGTTAGCAGCATAGTGATGCCGTCGCCTAAATCCTAACTCCATTTTCTGCACAGTTGGATCTCTGGCGAATGACTCTGAACCGTTCGATCGAAGATCGAATGATCACGGCCCATCTTCTTGCGCGAACGACGAGCACCCTGCGCGTGTCACAGGAGCGGGCACGTGGCTTTCACAGTCTTCGCCGGGTGGCTCCTCCTCCACCGTCTAAGGATCCTTCTATATCCATGTGCCGAACCCTTAACCTCATTTTTTCGCAACTTGTCTTCGCTGAAGTCGATGGAGCAGTTGGAGCTTTACCTGAGCAATCCCTAGATTTGCTTAATCGACCAAAAAGTACTTCACTTCTGTACCTCTACCTTCTCCCTCATTTGTCTTAATCGCTGATTTAAATTGTTTAGATAATACTTTCAATTATTATTGAATCTTGTATCAATCAATCGAATTTAATTTATTTCGTTTCGATCGAAAATTTTTGAACATTTCGAGCGATATCAATCTGTCTCGTTGCGCTGTCGTCCGCTTGCCCTGGACTAGGGTTAACTATGGTGAGCTGTTCAAATCACATCGGGTCAAAGTTCACCCATCATTGAAGAGCCCCCATCATGCCCTACGCGCGGCCGTGCGGGCCGGCCTCCGTCGAGGTCGAATGGACCTTTGATTTGCTTGCCCTAGATGTCCTTCTTTTTCGCCTGTCGTGGAAATTCTTCTGCGCATGAGATGAAGAAGCTGGCCACCTCATGTCCACGTGTCTCTCTGAGGACAAGATGGTGGGGCCCGCCGTTTGCTTTGTCACCTTACCGGTCATGGCAGATGAAAATTTGAGTTGTGGGTCCCGCGCTGGTTTTATTTAAAAACGTTAGGAGAATATATTATAAATAAAATAAAGAATAATTAGATTAGTTTGTTAATTTTAGAAACTTCTAATATTCATAACTTTCATTTTCATAATCCAAACATAGCATATGTATACATCATTCTAACCAGAAAAATATAAGAAATTTAGTGATGCTATTAATTTTGCTGTAAGACTAATGTTTCACTTAGTGACATTTAAGATCCTCACATTAAACCTTAATTAACACAAATGATCAAATGTTTATAACTTTGTGCATACTAATCCAAATATACCCAATATGGGTCTCAAATACTCACAAAACCCTAAGGAACATTTTAGTAGGGTTAATATTGCTGTTTGGATTAGATTTAAACTAATCACATTTAGGACCTAACCCTAATTAGCTTAATTAACCCTAGAACTTCAATTGACCATAAGTTGGTCAATTGAACTCCAAATTAGGTGATTCAAATATCAATTTAGATCAGGAAAACCTAATTTACAGTAATCTACAAAAATATTTAGGATCCAACAGTTAGATTTGCTAATCACCCCTAATTACTCTAAAACATGATTAGTGAATATTAGCAAATCTAATGATCCAAATTGGACAATTTAAGTTTCAGAGAACTCATAGAGTCTATTAGAACCTAGCTGTAGAGTTGGATTAGTGATTGGGTGATTAGTTTCACTAATCACTCACTAATCACCCTAAACCCTAATTAGGTCATAACTTAGCCAATTAAATTCCAAATTGAACCCACCACTAGTCAATAAAATCAGTGGATCATTTGTGAATCATAGCCACTGATTTTGCTCAATTTGGATATCAATTGGAGAAGTTAGAAAAATTTGATCTTAATTAAGAACCCTTAATTATCATTTAAACCCTAGAACTTGTATTGGCTATAACTTAGCCAATACACATCAGAATTTGATGATTTTAGATTCTATGGAAAGCTTAGGACTTAACCTTTAATAAATTGATAGAAAAATTATGTCGTTAGGGTAAAATTACTATTATACTCTTATAGGTCAAATTTCTTAAATTGACCCTATAAGGCTTAATACTTAACCAAATTTAATGAACTTACTGTCTAAACTCATATTAGACAGTAAGTAATTATTCCACATTATTAAAATCCAGAATTAAGTGCTAATTCATAAAGGTGAGATTTAGACCCTTAAGGAGGGACAAAACAGTCTCTTTGCCCAAAATTAGGGTTTAATGAAATTAGGATCTAATTTCATCTCTAAATCATAACATATAGTAATTAAAATAATTTAGGCCTTGATTTAGATAATTCTAAGTATCTAATTAGAAATTTGATGAAAACCCTAAGTTGAGTCTTAAGTAAAACCTAAGTAAAATATGAGAGAAATTTCATTTCCTTTGAACTTCTTAGATCATCCTTTAGATCTTATAACTTTAGTTAGGATGTGAGTCTGAGTGATACTCTTAGTACTTAAGAGCCTTAATTCCTAAGATCAAGAATAGATCTTAGGTTAGAATTTATTTAATAAGTAAAGTGGGTTATTCATTAAGGTGAAACCTTGATCTTACTAATTTATTAGATTTTTCATAGTTTATTAAATGATTATTTAATCTTTTAATATTAGAATTAGGATTAGAAATCTATCCTATTGAACTTGACTTAATTCAATAGGATTTGCTTTAACACTTAATCAGTGAGATGGGATTAAACCTTAGTCCTTAAGATGACCTTGTGATTAGGTATTGAACTTCATTCTTTGAAGTTTGATTCTTAATCCTTTAAATTTTAATTTGGTTAATCAAGGTTTATTTGGGATTTATAAAATAATAACTTAGGACAATTGATTTAATTATTTTAACCTTTTAGGCGACTTTGATTCAGCTATAATTAGGATGTGGTCAATCCTAATTATGTTTAACTTATTGGTTCGCGATTCTAAGTTACAGACAGTGTAGGAATTGTTGATTCTGAATCTTATGTAACTTAGAGTAGATAGAACGTTTAAATTAGAAAACAGGTGATATCACAAAATTTGTGTAATGCTATTTATTACCTTGAATTTGAATTGCCATGCTTTCCTTGTCATTTGAGCCTTTTATACTTTTGGACATACTTAACATTAATACTTGATACATACTTTATAATATACTTTAAATTTCATTCACATATTATATGCATAATCTTAAAAGAAATATTAATAAACAACATTATACTTGTGGTTTATATTTTACTTAGCCTGTCATTTAGTATGACTTTACTTTAGGACAGCTTTTGCTTAGGGAATTTCTCCTATGGTATGTTACTTTGGCATTGGGATGTTTCCCCTATATGTTCTTTAGATACTTTGTGGATTTTACTTTAGGATCTGGGATATTTCTCTTAGATGCCTCTTTGGTGGATATTACTTTAATCTGGAATGTTTCTCCTAGATTATCAGATGGACTTTACTTTTTGGCAGACTAAGTAAGAGTATCTCACACGTACAGTACTTTAATCTATACTACTTACATTTATTTTTCAGTCATCTTTACAGTTACTTTACATATTTTCTTTACACTTCGGACTTACTTTACTTTACTGTTTCAGCATATTTTTCTTTCTTTCATATTTTTCATTTTCTGCAGTTCCTTTACATTTCAGAACTTTCTGTATGTCAGCCGTTTTACTTATTTGAGAGCATGTTAGGATGCTAGTCTTTATATTTTCAGTACAGTACTTTTACTTACCCTATAACTGGCATGCTAGTTTGATCATATTCCTTAAGATTTTTTTTTGTACTTAGTGGATTACAGTTATACTTTACTTACCTTGTATTGCAGCCTGAGTTGAGGTATATTTCTACCTCATAATTTATTCTTCCTTTCTTATCGCTGTACTGCTATGTTATGCTTAATTCCAGTTGTATTATCATTAAAATACATTAAAATTAATTACCTTAAAATGTACTTAGACATTTTGTCTAACAAGATTTTTCTTTTGTTGGCTGGGGCCCTACCATTATGAAACTGATAATGGTAGATTCTGAGCTTTTTGAGGAGATTGAGCCTACAGAGGAGTAGATCCAGGAGGAGGTTCAGACTACTGAGGGACCTTAGTCTACTTACTAGATTACTTTACTTTTACTCTATGAGGATGAGAGCATTTTACATTACAATTTTTTAAACTTTAAATATTTGTAATAATATAGAACTATTTGTACTTTACTTTCCTGCATTATATATATTCTAAGTTGGATGTCTTTACTTAATAGTATGGATGATTGCTTCAGTTGATATTTTTCTTCCGCACTCTAATACTCATTAAGTGATTGTTAATCTTTACCTTATTATGAAAAGTACATCTTTTCCTTAAGACTGGATTGGAGTCTTAAATTCCAACCTAATGTTAAGTATAAGATGTGCTTAGTGACGACCACTCCTTAAACCATATGATTAGAAGGGGCGGCCGCCACACCCTAGCATCCTTCTCTTTATGCCCTTCCTTATTTCTCTAACTCAACTCTTAAAAATACAACTCCCACTGCAGCCAACACCGCAACCAACATCGCAGCCACCTAGTCATCGCTTTAGTCCTTCGTCGTAGGCACCATTGTAGCACTCCACTCAGCCACCGTTGCAACACACCGCCGCAACCACTGATGCAGACCCCTTGTGGTCACTAGCTGCAGCATGCCGTTACAACCCTCCCGTGCAAATCTCCAGTGAAGATCTCCATCAACGACTTCCTGGTGCAGCCACCGCTACAGCCTCCCTCTGCTGCCCTTGGTTGTGACCTCCATTGTTGTGTTTGGCTGTAGCCACAATCCTAGGGCTATCACACCCTTCCCCTTTGCACTAACAAGTATTGCTTATACATCATTTCTAGCATCCCACATGTTTAGTCTTTTATATAGAGTCAAGTCAAACTCTATTTTTGCCCTAAATAGGTCTTAGGGAATAAGGGACAAGTCCCTTACTGTTTGAGTCTGCCGCATGCACCTGGGGCGTGCCTGGGCGCCCCTTCCTTTGATATACGGGCGCCGGGGCATGCATGGGCGCCCCCTCCTTTGATCTACGGGCATCGGGGCATGCCTGAGACACGCATGGGAGTTCTACGGTTGCCTGGGCGCGCCTGGGTTGCGTGGGCGTCCCCTCCTCTATTATATGATCGCTTGGGCGTGGTCGGGGCCCCCCTCCTCAGGATACATGCCCTATTGAGCTTCTAAGGCATGCCAGGGCGCTCAATTTGCTGTAGGGTGGTGTAGCCTTTCCCCAAAACCCTCCGGCTCCCACCGAAACACTATGCCTTGCCTCGGAACACCCCTTGAACTCCGTCGGCACCTTCCATGTCGATCTAATCAAGCTCCACACCCAAAACAGTCTTGGACGAGAAAGGAGGAGAGTTGTGTTCGTAGTTGATAACCGGTGTAAAACTTTGTCACACTCTATTGATCTAAGATTAAGAAAAAGCATAGTACATGAAATTTAAGGATTCAAAACTATAACCTTATAGAGAAATCTTAAAATTCAACATCAATACATACTTGCTAAATAAATCAATTAAGTTTAGTAATCAGAAGAGATGTTTTAATAATGCAAATGATCATTTTCAAAGTTTAATAAGTTTCCAAAATAATGGGTGGTTACTATTTCAAACTTGAATTACCTGTTGCCTTGTGCAGGGGTAATTGCATTTTGAAACCCCTTTGTATAAGTAATATGTCGTGATCTTTAAATAATTGTGCTAGAGCTACGACGCATGTGGAGGCGATGCACTTCATTGCCTAAATGTAGTTGTAATGACCCTAGGTCATTGATAAGGAAAGTGTTAATGTCCCGCTAATTTCAGTTTCCTTACCGTTGAAACCTTCCGCAAATTTCAGTTTCATTTCTGTTAAAATCTCCCGCTAAAAATAAACTTTTCTGTTACCATTCTTGATTGAGGAAGTTTTCAAACTCAATTATGCTGGAATAAAAATTAAGATTTTGTCATTAACCCATACTCAATTTAGTTAAGCATTACTTACCTCATTAAGCCCGGGATCAATCAAGGCAGACGATCCTTTTAAGAAATTGTCAGCCGACCGATGATTTCAAATAGAAAGGTCAAAGGAACGTTACCTCCCTGCCTGTGAGTAACGCATAAAAGAGCCGACGGTTTTGGAAGGATGCACGTTTCATATGCGAGAGTGACGAGCCCAGTCCGTGGCTCACGCCGCAAGGAACGGACGTGCGTTACGTGCGCACGTCCTATTAAACCTCCACAGAACCAACGATCCCTCACGACAAGCTTCTATCTACCCCTCGCTCTCTCCTCTCAGCTGACCAATCCTCTCGACCCAACCCGCCGACGGGAAAGACATTGGATACCTGCGGAAGCGACGCTGACGTTCGACGCCAAAGCTGACTGGAACGACTTGCGGTAGAGACAGACATAGCAGTCGATTGAGAAGCCGACGACCCCCCTTCCGTGCAAGAGACAATCGGCATCATCTCCGCATGATCGTCTGCTCCTCACGGTTACCCACTCCACATAATTTCCTTCCGCTCGGCTTTCTTGCCTGTGCCCGATCATTGCCGCTTGATTCTTCCCTGCGTCGACTTCTTTGCGCCCATTTTCTGCAACAAGTAAGAAGCCCGACTGCTCCTATATTTATATAGACACTTAATTAGGGATTAGCAAATGAATATTAAGTTGATAATTAAATTAGAATATATTAAATTAATTTAACTTTAAGTTTTATGTTTCGATTTTCATTAGTAAAATTCAATTTATCTATTGTATGCTGGATCAAAAGCGAAGCGTCTATTTCCATGCATTAGTAGCAAACCCTAAATGTCTAATCCCAGCTTTAGTTTAATTATTAAATCATTCTATTAAAGATTTAAGAAATAGAATTTGATGTGGTTATTCATTAAAATTGTATATGCTTAAATTAAAAGTATAAATTAAATGAATGCTTTGCCATTTTAGATGTTACGTGCAACTAAATTTCTATATGAGTGTGTTAGATTAGAAAAATTTATGCAATATACTAACTTCTATATAATGTAATTTGATACATTTGATTCTAACCTATAAATATTTGCATTCAAATTGGGAACGAAATTAGGAGTTTTTAAGAAAGCATTGTTTAACCTAAAATTATTCTTATGACTTTGAGATTTTAAGTAGGTAAATTTAAAATCAAGTTTAGGAATCGGAATATAAGTTTTAAATCTTATAAATAGGTCGTTGCAAAGTTTAATAATATCTCAATTATAAATTTTGCAGACACATTGAAATTGTGAGTGAATCATCTTGAATAAATCAAACACAAAAAGTACATTGAATATTACTTTATATGCTTTTACTTTCATTGCTACTTAAGAAATGCTTTAAGCCTGTTTTGCATTGTTACTTAATGCGATTCTTACTACTAATGATGTAAGAGAAATTGAATGATGTTTATGTATCTTGTGAATGTTGAAAGAAAGGTTCCGAAAAGGAGCATGAATAGATTAGGGACGGGGCTAGTCCTCGGGAGCTATAAAAGTGCCATCTAGAGCTTTTGAGGGAAGCCCAGGTGAAGGTTATGCTTAAATGCATGTTTATTGCCATCTAGAGCCCTTAAGGGAGCCCAAGTGAAGGTTTATGCTTAAATGCATATGAACCCAGTCTCATGGTTCTAGTTTTGCCCATTATAATTGCTATCATTGCTTCATAATATCATAGACATAAATTTTTATACTATTATTGCTTTTCTGTTTGAAAACTTGACATGTGACAAAAATGATATTTATTTTGCAGGAGACATGATCATCTTTTATTTGTAATAAACTTTATTTTTCTGCAATTACTATCATTTTTGCCTTTCGCTTTTTGCTTAAAGTATATTTTTAATATCCTTTGTATTTAGAATGTGTACTAAGGTATTATTTTTATAATGCCAGATCAGATACAGCTTGAGGAAGCTGATATAGTTTAAAGACATGGCGCGGCAAATTAACGGATTCTAACTGCTTCTTCAAGGGATATTTATTTTTGTATAATGAAAGTCATGTAATAAATTCTGGATATTATTTTAGTTTAAATTGAATAAATGATATTTCTTATACTTGAATGGCTCTGGATGTGTTTAACTATTATTTTACTTAACTGTCAATATGATCATATGAAAAGATGCATCCAATGTTAGATTGGTTGTTACCAACCTAACATGGGTCATCACAGTAGTGAATAGTGTTTAAAGGCTACTACATTGGTGCTTGGGTGTAGTTATAAGTAGGTAAGAGTTCACTTATTATGGTCGAATGTGGATAAAGAAGCTAGTACATGATTCTAATTAAATTAAGTACCTGGAATTTTGACACTCTTACTAATAAGCTATTTGAGTAAGTTGATATTATAATTAATAGGATGATTTATATAATATGCATTCAATAAACTAAATAGGTGATCGAGAAAGTAAAAAAGTTTGGTAGTTTATGCTCTAGTACTTGAGTAATAATCCCCGTAAGAATGCTTTGGATATTATTCTGGATAAAATTTAAAGAATAATGTGTTGAAAATTAAAATGTTGGGAGATATAATTTCTCTCTAATACTTATAGTTAATGGAATAAATTTTAGTATTGCAAGCATTTATGCCTTGAAATATGATTGAATGAGTATAAAAGAAAGTTTTTGTATGATTTGGATAAGTTGGTTCGAAGAGTGTCTTAAGAGAATATATTTTTATAGGAGGAGATTTAAATTGTCATGTTGTAAGGATAATTAAAAAATTTAATAATATTCATGATAATTTTGATTTTAGAGAGCTTAAAGGAGTAATGATTTTAGAGTTTGCACTTATGCTCTTATGATTACTAATACTTTAAGAAAAGGAGGAGCATATTATCACTTATAAAAATGGAGCTTTTAAAATTCTTAAGAAAATATATCCTTTATTTGTAAGGATTGCAAAGTTATTCAAGCGATTGTTCGACAACTCAACATTATTTAATCTACAATGTCTTAAACTAGATGATAGAATTTTAAGGGTGATATAGATATTCTTATGAGTGAAGCTTTAAGGGTGAAACCAACCTTATATGAAATTCGATTGATAGTTGTATTCACAATGTAGCAAAACATTTACTTGGTAAATCAAAAGGGAGACTATCCAATATTAAAGATTCACGGTTGGTGAAAACAAAATGTTTAAATTAATGATAAAATTAAAAAATATGTGCTATAAAGAATGGTTTTCATGTAAAATTTAATTTTATGTTAAGTAGATCTATCATGGAAGCCATGCATATTTTAAGAAGTTTAATGGGGAAATTTAATGAAAAAAAAGAAAATATTCAATTTATTTTTATGGGTCTTGAAAAAGCCTATGATAGAGTACCAAGAGAAGTTTATTGGAGAGCTATAACATGTGTTCAATCACATGGTGACTAATCTAGTGATTTTTCTATTAATATTTGATTATATCAAGGCTCAACTCAGCCCACATCTTTGTGCTTTAATTTTGAATGTTCTTATGGAGCACATTTTTTTAATTGATAAGATTAGGGATGGAGTTAAAGCAAAACTTGAGTTATCAAGAATTTCTTTAGAATCTAAGACTTTTCATCTTTAGTATATTTAAAACAGAATGTATGGAATTGTTTGTATTAGAAGCTCAAATTTTGAGGATAACTATTGAGAACCATGTGATCAATAAGAGCTTGAGGTTCAAATACCTTGGTATTCAAAATAATGGTGAAATAGAGAGTAGTGTGACTAGTAGGATCCAACCTAATTGGATGAAATGGAGGAGCGCTTTTAGAGTGTTGTGTGATTGTAAAATCTCACTTAAAATGAAAGGAAATATTTGTAGAACTATACAACCAGTTATGTTATATGAGACTGAATGTTGGCCAATAATAAAGAAAATTAATAATAAAATAAGTGTTACATAGATGAGGATGCTTAGGTGGATGAGTATGTATACTCATAAGGGTAGAATGATTAAGAATATCTCCTTAGATGGTTTGGGCATAGTAAGTTTAGATTGTTCAATTCAATGACTTAGAAAATTTGAGTTTACAAATTTTCCTATATTAAAAGTGGAAACTGAAAATAAAAAAAGACAGGAAAAAAACATTATAAATGATTTTATGTATTTGGAACTCATGGAGAGGATTCTATTTAATCGTGCTCAATGGAAACAAATGATTGATATAGCAGACTAGACTTGGTGTGAATACGCTCGGTGGTGTTGTGGTTAATTTTACAGAAATGATACCAATTTCATTGAGATTAGCTGCACGTCAACTGCACTTAACAAAGCTTTTTTCTAGGATTAAATTGCTTATTTTGAAATAGTAAATGGAACATTCTGATGGACTCCCGATAGAAAAGGATAGCAACCTCATTTGGATGGCTGCATGCGTTAACTACACTTTTATCTAACATCGTCTTTTGCATGCGAACCTTAACCTTAAGATAATGCATGAACACCTTTGCAATCAAGTCTTTGCTTGTGGCTGATATAGGTTCAATTGAAGCTTCAGCAGCACAAAAGCGCATCACTATGAAGGGCGTTGTTGCCATTCTTGTAGTCTGTATTGTGGTCATATCAATATTATTTGTCTCAGTTGCATTTCATTGCTACCGAAAGGACAAGCTATCCCTCCAACGGCATATATTTTCATCTACAAGGGACACAAGCTACAACAGTTCAGTAAACTTACTAAGCTATCGATCTGCTTCATTTTTACATTGCCAGCACAAGGCTGATACCCTTCTCTGTCCTTTCACAGGTACATCAAGATTTGAAAACATTAGAATTTTTTGTACTTTTGGGTGTTTACAGTAGCTGAAATATTCTGTTTGATTTCTAAATTATAACATTTTTTGTTTATTGAAGCAATTTATTATTTTCAGCATGACATTTGAAAAATTGGCAGTTGTACCTCCGTTATTTTTTTTATTACTCGTTATGTGCGTTAAAGCTCCAATGATGGAGGCCAAATTTATGGCTTTTACCACATTAGTTGTTAGACTGCTCCATCAACTATATTAGTTAAAAATAAACATTATCATCTCAAATATTGAACACAAGTAAATTTTAGTTATTTGTAGCATGGAATCCCTTTTAGTTCAAGCATTCATGTCTGAGGACATCGACGTTTTTTCTTTTTTAATAAGCATTAAATTATGCTTGCTTGATATTTGGTGTGGTTGCTGATTGTCCTGTGCTGAGAAGTTCTAATGCCTTTTCCATGAATCCTAACGCTTATTTTTCTTAGTATTGTGGAATGGCTTTTTCTTTCACAAAACCATTATATAGAATGTTTACAAATACTTGAGCAGTCAGTTTTAATGTACTTGAATTTGCCTGTTAAAGTGACCTCAGCCACTTCGATAGTAAATGCATAATTTTTGTTCTGCAGAATTTCTTCGTAGGATTTCTGTCATATTTAGAGGGGAGAAGCAAACGATACCTGGAGCAACAACCCAGTTTTCGTTTTATGAACTCGAACAAGCAACTTCTAGATTCTCTGATTCAAACCTTATTGGACAAGGCACAAGCAGCAATGTGTTCCGTGGTAAACTTTTTGATTCAAGAATTGTTGCGATTAAAAAACTGAAAGCGCTAAGTGTGACAGAAGCTGAATCTGACTTTTTAACTGAGGTGAAATTATGATTTTTCTTCTAAATATATCTTTCATGCTTTTATTTCAGTTAACAAGTTGGCAACAACTAATTCCATTGTAATTGTGTGAGCTTTTGAAATCAAGCTGCGTTTCATTTAAACTGAACTATATCCAGCTTAGAATAAAAATCCTAGTTTAATGCGCTTTATACCTTTAAATATATTCATACGTGATTTCTTTAGCTTTCATGTCTCATTTCTCAAAACATGCATGAACCTTTGATAGGCATAATCTCTTTTGTTGACCCTTTAAAGTCTATGAACTGATTGATTATTTTGTAAATCCCCAGATTGCATTAAAAACATATTAATAATCAATATTGTTCAACTTGTACTGTGAACAGATTGAATTAATATCAAGGCTCAACCACTGTCATGTTGTACCCTTACTTGGATATTGTTGCGAATATCAAAATAGAAATTATGAGAGGCTTCTTGTATTTGAGTACATGTCGAATGGTAATTTACGAGAATGTTTGGATGCTAAGCATGGTAAAGAACCCTTGAGTTGGGCTACTCGTGTTCATATTGCTTTAGGAGTTGCAAGAGGCTTGGAATATTTACATGAAGCAGCTGCCCCAAGAATATTGCATCGGGACATCAAATCCACCAACATCCTCTTAGATGAAAATTATAAGCCAAAGGTTCGCCATACTGCTACCTTTCTCAAATTAAATTTGAAAAAATTTGCATGATTGGTTGTGAGTTAGAACTAGTGGATTCAGAATATTTAGTGTGTAGGGTAAATATATATCTTTTTATATGGTATGGCTTTCTAAATGTTCTAATTGTGGCTATTATCATGAGAATGCTCCATAAGCATGCTGAATTTTAAAATAGAACTAGTTTTTCTCAGCAGAGCAACATATTTCTCATGTTTATAAAAATTTGTTTCTTTTTTTTACTGAGTTTACAGCAAACCACCACTAAATCATGCAGATTACTGATCTTGGAATGGCCAAGTATTTAATGGCTGATGATAACCCAAGCTGTTCTAATTCTCCAGCAAGAATGTTGGGAACATTTGGATATTTTGCACCTGAATATGCTATTGTGGGAAAGGCTTCATTAAAGTCTGATGTTTTTAGTTACGGTGTAGTTATACTAGAGCTGATCACAGGGCGGCAACCAATACAAAAATCAGCTAAAGGTGATGAAAGTCTTGTGATATGGGTAAGATTTTTTGAGTACATATATAGAAATATCAAATATTAATTATGTTCTTTTATTATTTCATTAGGTCATTCTGTTGACATTATTAACCATGCAAGTTTTGTAAACTAAATAATAATGATGAGAGTTCAGTGCCAACTATTGTAATTTCATACTTGTATTTCAACTTTCATCAATAATAGGGGTTCGAAATGGGTTTTCCAATGAAATTAAACTCATTTGTTTCCATTTAAGATTACTATCTAAAACTCTTTTGGGTTAGCATAGTTTTATAATGGGATTTAATGAACAAATTTTCTAGCTTATTTAACAACAATCATCTCTTATTATGCTATATTAAACACTGGAGGAGATAAAGATTAACCACAAAATTATCAAATTAAATATCATTATAAGCGGTGGTGAATTGGTGGGGCCAAGCTTAGCATTCATACCCTTTGACATTAAAGAGTAATTATTGTTTTGTACCTATTTCATGCATGTATCATAAAGCAACAAGACACTGATAATGTAACTTTTTTAAAATGGCAGGCAATAACTCGATTGCATGATAGTAAACTGGTTGTGGCAGAATTACCCGACCCTCTTCTACAAGGAAAATTCCCCGATGAAGAGATGCAGATAATGGCTCATTTAGCCAGAGAATGTCTCTTGTGGGACCCAGATTTGCGACCAACAATGACAGAAATTGTTCAGATCCTCACCACAATTACTCCAGAAAAGTATTGGCGGAGGAATTTCTATGAAAGCTTCCATATGGTTAGTTAACATTTATGTTGATGTTGCTTTTATGAAATTGATAAATGTTAATTTTTGCTATATTTGTTTTTGATTCGTAGCTCTTTTTGTTATTATATCTAATACAAGTATAAATGATTATTAATTTAAAATGCTTATTTTAATTCCTTCTGTATCTATCAATATAATTGTCAACAATTTTTGCTTATCAGGTTTTAGAAATTATATGTGGCCCTTTATTCATAAAATGAAATGAATGCATAATTTTCAATTATATAATATTTTTAAGTATGAATTATTAACATATCTTTATTTTTCTTAACTTTGGAAAGCTATTGAAAAAAAGTTGAATTTTAAACTTTAAAGATATATACATATATTTTGCATATTATGCCCTCATATTAATGATATTGATATTTTATATCATCTATATTCCCATATCACACGGAGAGCTTGAGGAGGAGTTATACATGCAACAACCTGAATGGTACAAGGCTCAAGAGAAAAGAAAAAATGAGCTAGTGTGCAAGCTCAAGAAGAGCCTCTATGGCTTAAAGCAAGCGCAAAGGCCGTACAAGAGATTCGACATGTTCATATCAGAATTAGGGTACAAAAGATGCTAGACGGATCACTATTGTTACATAAAACAGTACAAGTCCTCATATATCATTATGTTGTTGTATGTGGATGATATGTTGATCGCAGGATCGGACATGTAGGAGATAAGGATGCTGAAAGAGCTTATGTCAAAGGAGTTTGACATGAAAAATTTGAGGTCGGTCAAGCAGATTCTTGGAATGAGAATTAATATGGAAAGAATTGCATGAATTATGAACCTGTAGCAGAAAGACTATGTTGAAAAGGTGCTGAAAAGATTTAATATGAGTGAGGCGAAGCCAGTGGGCACTCCCCTATCAAGTCACTTCAGCTTATATAAGGAGCAGATGTCGAAGTCTGAAGAAGAGAAGGAACATATGCTAAAGGTTCCTTATGCTTCAGTAGTTGGGAGCTTGATGTACGCGATGATCTACACAAGACCGGATATTGCCAATGCAGTTGGAGTAGTTAGCAGATTCATGGGAAACCCAGGGAAGCACCATCGGGATGTGGTCAAGTAGATTTTAAGGTATCTGAAAGGTATAACGGACAGAGCCTTATGGTTTGGAAGATCTGACATTGTATTGCAGGGCTATGTAGACTCAGATCTTGTAGGAGATGTTGATAGCCGGAGAAACACTACGGGTTATGTGTATACATTGGGAAGTGCAACAGTGAGCTGGATATCCAGGCTACAAGACATTGTGGCGCTATCTACCACGGAGGCGAAGTATGTTGCCATTACAGAGGCAAGTATGAAGATGATCTGGTTGAAGAGTTTTATGGCAGAATTGGGCAAGGAGCAGGAGGATGTGAAGCTCTACAGTGATAGTATGAGCGCTATTCACCTAGCGAAGAATGCAACATTTCATGCCAGGACAAAGCACATTCAACTTCGTTATTATTTTATCTGAACATTGTTAGGAGGAGGACGGCTCAGATTGGAAAAGATTCATGCTTCTAAGAATCCAGCTGATGTGCTTACAAATACAGTAACAGTGGAAAAACTAAAGCTATGTGCAACTTCACTTGGCCTCAGTATGTGATAAGAGAGCTGGGATGAGTCTCACCACGTTCCCTGACATAAATTGAAGAAGACAATGAAGGATCAAGGGTTGAAGAGGGATGATTCCCAAAAGGTCTTCAAGTGGGAGATTATTGTTTTGTGGTGATCATTTAGTCCATCATGGAGATGCTAATGGTGCTCTGGTGCGCTTCCGGAAGATTCCGAGGTGATTCGGAACATGGTGTGAAATTCAGAAACAGCACAGATTTTTGCAGCATGCCTTGGAGCTCCCTCACCCGAGACGGAGGCGCTATCGCACGCCTCGGCAATCAGCAGACAGAGAAGCGGGCGCTACAGCGCGCCGCAGTGGAAATCAGCGCCATAATACGCCGCATCAGAATCATGCGCTGTAGCGCCCCGGCGACACTAGCCCCGAGAGGCGGGCGCTACAGCGCACTGCAGCAGCAAGCAAACAGAGACCAAGGCGCTACAGCGTGCCCTAGCGCCTGGCTACCCGAAGCCCAGGCGCTACGGCGCACCATAGCGCTTGGCGGAATTCTGCTCCAATTCAGGTATCGCCCTAAGTAATTTGGAGGGCATTTTGAACCATTCGGGATTCGAAACTAACTTGAATACTTAAGGGAACATGTGATGGAGTTTCCTAAGGGTTGACATTTCAATAGGAGGCTTTGGCTGATGTGAGGGGGAGATCCCAAAATGAAACCCTAAGGAAGCTGCATTGCAAGGGAGCTCTTGCATGTTGGAGAAGATACTACAGGTGGTGGCTGCTTTTTCTCCTCTACATTTTAAAGTAAGAGCTTGTATTTTCTGTCAAAAGTGAAGCTTTTTGTAACTCTGTACATTTCAATATTCATAGTGAAATTTTCTGTGGTGTGGCTCCGTGAGTTTTCCCATTCTTTAGTTTTTCACATAAATTTCAGTGTTTGAATGTTTGCATGTTTATGAGTGTCTTGTATGCATATGTTGTGATCTTTTACTTGTGAATTTGTGATTTCGTGTTTGCTTGGTAACCGTCAACGCAACCTCGATCATCGATCGAGTGCGCAACAAAACCGATTCCGCTGTGGTGTGCACTCGGCCAAAGTATTACCAACAATATTAATCTATATATACATCTTTTCTAGTACAAATCTACTGCTCCAAGCACCTGACCCCCAAAAGACTATCATTTTAAGGGTCATTTATTACATTAACATTTGCATGCTATACTTTTATCTCTTAATAATAGATACATTGCATGTATTCAATTCATATTTTGTTATCTAATGATTCAAAAAATTACAAAATTGTCCCCCTGCCCTAATGTTCAAATAACATCCAAAATGTTCGACATCTAGATATTTGACGACAAACATCTTCATGATTGTTCCATGTCATGGAGGATTTTGGCAAGCGGCATGTTTGGCAGCATTCAATGCCTTTGCTAGCATCTTGTCATTCACTAGTGTTTAATGCATTTGTTGGTGTATGAGAACTTCATTGTCATATATAAATACCACAAGGGGGTATGGTGGTGGCATCCCATTCAGTTTTAAAAGATGAAGGTACCTAATAGAAATGTGATTATTAATACATGATTATAATAATTTTCATTTAATGGTGGAATTTCACCTTAAACGGATCATTTATATAAATATCTAGTAGCTCTTTCTAATGTGAATGCATGATATATATAACATGGATACGCTAATACACCACCACGCCACATGTATGAACTGTTGTCAATCAGGTGGTTTTCAGCGAGATCAAGAAATATATAAATAAGCATTTTTGCAATCAAATATGTACTTTGTCTACAATCAATTGCTATATTGTGGGAAATTTTAGGTTTGGTTAAAATTTTTGAACGAGATGGATTTCAGAGCCTTGGAATTCTTCGGGTTGAGAACAAACTTTCACCAATCTAAAGCCATTCCAAATGTTTTAAATCTGTCTGATTAAAAATTTGGCCAAATATTCTCACCAAAATTTCTTCTATCAACGTACAATAGAGAATGTGATAGAAAAAATAACTTTTTTCTAGAGAAGATCCAACTTTTTTCTCTATCAACGTATAAGAAAATGTAGTGGAAAAAACTTTTTTTCTAGAGAGGAGAATTTTTGTACACAATAGACCATTGAGGAAACCAATTCTAACAAACAAGCCCAAACATGTGGGTGCTCAACAATTAATTCTATTTTTGCACCATTCTTATATAATCACACTGTATTTGACTAAACGTATATCATATGTCTCACAATATCTATATTATTTGAAAGCTTGCCATAGCTTCAGCCATCAACTCTTTCTCAAACAGAAGCTTTTTGGCATTAAGAACCATGTACTAAGAGCTCACTCTACTGCATATAAACTGTGGGAGTCATCAGCTTTTGAGCTGAATCATGCTATATACTATCAATCTCAGTCGAATTTCCAAAACTTCCATATCGCTTGTTAGAGAGTGAACTAAACATAAGATGCCAAGTCGGGTCTGTTGCACTAATAATCAAATCAAATTTCAAATAATAAGCTTGTAGGTGCAGAAGTTTAATTAGCAATGAAAGTGTTTTTAACATCATTGTTTCAGTTTCAATTAAATTGTTAAATGGAAAGTAGAAAACTGTTAGTTAATGAATTCTTCATGTATATTAATGTCTGTCTCTTTGTGAGAACATCGGTTTCATTAATCTGGCAATATATCTGCTGTCATTCTGGCTACTGTATTATTTTACCGTCTCTATTCTGGGTGCTGCCCAATTTCTTAATAGTAAACACACACCGTTGAACTCCAGACTTACAGGCACAAATCTGACCTGCCATCGCTAGTTTTGAATGATGCAGATCTAAAATAAATAATGAACAAGTGTACCTTTTTTCCCACTTGTGATCGAATGAGAATATAATAATCCATCTCTCTTGTGTGTAGCTCACTCTGCTTGTTCGATGTAGGAAAACAAAACTGCTTCAGAAAAACCGCAGGACTGCTCAACTGAAGTGGGGGGAGAAGAAGATCCAGAAAGAGCGCAGAGCTCATTGACCGAGCTCATAAATCAAGAGAAATTAGAGAGAGCTCTTCTCAATTTGCATCTGCCTTCAGCAGATGATCTGAAGCTCTGTGAGGAGAAGAAGAAGGGAGAATGTCAGGGGTCTGTTCTTTCAACTGAACGCATGCAAGAGCTTGTGTTCTTAGCTTCTGCTGCTCAGAGCAGGCAATCCTCGGAAGAATATGTGGATCTCACAGAACCCCGTTTTGAGCTTTTCCTATGATTGAGGTTTCTTTGCCAACCAAGTATTAATTTTTAAAAATTAAAAAATCGGAACCGTACGTAGCATCCATCTAATGGTTCAGATTTTTTTTTTACCATAATTAGGATGTAATGGCGTGCTTTTTATTAATCTAGAATTTTTTTTATTATATCTCAAAGATAAATTAGATCATTATATTGAATAATTTTATAATTTTTGGATGATTAAACAAAATTAAAGGATTCGGCACTTAAATTGTTTATGATTATAAAGAAGCTTTTTTAAAGAAAAAGATGTTTAATAAATGTATTTACAACGTATTTAGATATTTATGAGTAATAAATAATATGCTTGTCTAAGGAGGTTTGCCAATGGCATGCTTATCATAATTTAGAGAAATAATATTTAGATTTGTTGACGTGGTATCCAATAAGATTTGAGTTAGTGTTTATTTATTTATATTAAAATAATAAAATTATTATTTTTAAAATTTTTATTGAAATGATATTTAAATCCCAATGAATGAGTTTTTTTGGGTGCCACATCAGCACCTAAAAAATAAGATCTACACTAAGAAATTAAATGAATTATTTCAAAATTTATTTGTAATTTGCTCCATTAGTCTCTCTCCGATGCTCCACATTTTTTATAGATAATTAATTGTCTTAAATGGATTTATAAACATTATTGATTAATGACTCAAATATACTATCAGTTAATATAGTTTAGATCTACTAAGTACATTAAGAGGTACATTAAGAATTCCTTATTTTTTATAAAATTTGAGTGGATTTTAAGTAAGAAATCTAAATAGGTCCAATGCCTCGTATCTTTTTCTTAAGTAATTATTGATTTTAATATACCTTTAATTAAGATTTTGACTAGTAAATCTCAATTATTATAAATTAAATATTAATTTTAAATATTTTAATGATGATAAGATACTATTGGAATATATTTTAGAGTATTGCAGTAGCTTTCTTTCAAATGTACCTTAAAAAATCAATCTTGTTTACATATTAGCCTACTTAATATTAAATATTACTTCAAACTTTGCATATTCTAATAATTGAAATTGGGCAAATCCTTAAAATTTCTATCATACATCTAACTATTCCATAGGATTAATATGGAGAAGTTTGGCATCAACATTTATAGTATTCTTCTAAATATTGTATACAAATGATATTATAGTTTAGTATGTGAGAGCACAGAGAAGTCTTGTAATTCACATCATACGCGTAATTATATTTACGCATGTTTCTCTTTTGAAGACTCGTATTCTTTTGCATCCCTAGAAAGAAAATGCACATCCTTAAATGCTAGAATAAGCAGTAAATTAGAATAGTTATAAATTAAACATTGTGTGCTTTAATAGTAATTGTTTTTATATTCTTAAATGCATTAAAAGTTATGAATGAATTTTTCCAACTTATTATTCATATATATATAATAGAGATTTTTTACTTGTATCACCTAAAATCAAGGTCTAGCATATAATTTCATATGCCACCAAACATTTCATAGTATATAACACACATGTGAACACCACCTTAGATAAATTAACTTTATTTTAATTGTTCTCTTAATGTATGAGAAAATATAAATCATTTAGTAATATAATGTTATTATCATTTAATTCTTAACATAGTCAATTATATAAATATTAATATTCTCACTAGATTAATTTAATTATAAAAATAACACTAATAACTTTCTTTATTATTAAAGAAAACTATTGATTAGAAAACAATTAAATAACCAAATAGTTTGGATTTAAGCATTTGAAACAATTTATTACCATAATTAATAAATACAAACTCATGAACTTGTAATGTCAATTAATTAACTATTATCTTAACATCAAGATTTATAATGTAATAAATGACTAACTATTTATATATTCTTAGTTAATCAAATAGGCAAGCAATATTTTATTTATTTCATTAATTTGTTTTTGAAATGTTGAGAGCCTTGTAAGGTAATACATATGACTTGTAAAAGTTGAATTTTTGGATCCTATAAACATTTATGGATATTCTTTTGCTCATGATCTTTATGTATATGATAAGTACATGATGTGTTTACCAAAATGATCTTTATTGTTTATTGAGATCGTGATTCATTAATAAAGATTATTTGGGTGATTTTTACCTAATCAGATAGTGTCTATCTTGGTTAAACCACTGCGGCTTGATGCTTCCCTAAGAGATTATCCCAATAGTCGATTATCAGGAGATGTCTCAGCAGACATGCATTTGCGAACTTTGATCGACACAAGCTCTTTTAATTTCTAGGAAATGGGGTTTGCAAAAATATGCTAAAATGTTGTTCTTTAGCTGGTCATGACATTCACTTATGTTTTAAATTTACTATGAATTGAGATGGTCAGTAAATCGAGTTGGCATGATCTTGCCTAGTTTCCTGCAAAAAAGTGAATCTCTCTCATATTCAAGAGACTGACTAGAGTGGTGATGAGATAAAGAACTACATATATCATGTATCTAACCCATGGACTCGAGACAAGAAGATAATAGTACTTGGATGTTTTATTTTCCCCTAGAAAGCAATGCTGGCTCAAAGAGTGCAAGAAATGTCAAAAAGAAAACAAAACATACAAACCAAGGCATGCTAGTGATGATCGTCGTGGGTCAACAACACTTGATTGAGAGTTGCAAGGGCCGTCAAGGCTGATCAATACTCAACCAAATCCGGCAAAGCCTAAGAAAGCCTTGGCAATACAATGATGACGGGTTTCAACATTATTTCGCTAGATTTGTGCACATCAACTTTGATTTTAAATTTTTGGGGAAAAGTTTTCACTCGAAATTTGATTTTGCCTCACACCAAACACACAAAACCCATGTTTGCTAAGAAAAATAATTCCTTAAATCCAAAATCCATCAAACCAGACTGTCCCTGGATTCTTTTTAATTCAATAGTGCAAACTAAGTAATTTTTCAATTTAAATAAACTTAAAAGTTAACCTAGCTTTTTCATAATCTCGGCAATCTTAGCACACTTAATGTTCATAACTAAATTTAATTTATCTTAAATTACTAAAGTGATTAGTGGGCAATTGATTTTAAATGTTAATCTCATTTAATGATCACTATAAAAAATAAATGCTCTAATCAGGCTCCGTTTAAAACTACAACTTCACTGAAGTAATTAGTGGGCAAGTGAACAATTGAGGGAGATTAATTACAAAAAGCGTGAAGGTTTACTTTCTAGAAATCGAAGTCGGAACCAATGCTTTCCAACGCATTATGGGCTATACGAGTAGGAAAGAATAGCTGTTACTTTCTAAATTACTTCATGACGGAGGCATCTCGACAAATGATAAAGACCAGACATTAATGCTTATGACATCAGTCAAAAAGATGCCCCAAACACAAGCTTGACTCGTACAAAAAGGCTTCGACTTCCATGGCACAATACACAATACTGCAGCAATACGATATAAAATTACATTTTACACAAAACATATTATTAATCAACATTTATTTAAAAAGCCAACAAGTATTCATTGACATTTTTACATAAGTATAACAATATTACTACTGGGTTCATCCAACATAGCTACAAGCATAGTAACATTCAATATCATTTGAACGCACAGAATTATTACCTTCAAAGCACTCGAGCATAGAGCTTCTTATTAACAACACAAAGCCTTAATCTTATTAAACGGTTTCTTAGATTCTCAAGCTAGCTTAATCATTGTTTTTAACATTAATCACACGCTGATTAATTACATGTTCGGTTTCAAATTCAGGTTGCTGCCTACCTTCTGTCCCAGAGTAGCGTCACACTGTACCAAAAAACATCAATCATTAAGAAAAAGAACAGTAAAAAGGAAAAAATGGAGAGAAAAACAACAAGAACACGATCCCCACTTGCAAATCCCGTATGAACAAAGCTGCGATTGGACAAAGTCATGAATAAGGCTGAATTTGGAGAAGTTTTCTGACTGTCTCAATTTATACAAATCTCTTCGTCCTATATTCTCAATGATTATCTAAGATCGGATCCCCATAGCTTGCAAATTCTGTAATACTTTTGCCCATTCTCCTCACCACTCTCCTACGGGTTCAGGGAGTGTTCAGATTCCTAAAGTGCTCTGAACAGATGGAAGTTGTAGCAAGAAAATAAAATCCTATAAACCTGTTTCTAGACCTCACTCCTCGTTAGAGATCCTACCTAAATCTAATCCTATTTCTTTTGCTGGAGCTTAAGCAAATACTTATCTAGCTAGGAGTGGTTCTGAGCAGGTTTTGGAAGCATCTAATAATCATAGCATTTCTTTCTCCCATCCTTTTAATCATAACTTCAATCTTATGATGGGGAAGATAGTAATGCTTTAGACCATTTGGGCCAGCTATGGTCCCAAGTATAGTTTCTATTTCTTGATTTTCAGATAAAGAAAAGTGGCTTTCCTTCAAAAATAAGATTTCCTACATATTAATGTGCGCAGCTTTACTTTGGATGAACTCAGTTCAAGGAAAAAATTACTCGGCCGTCAGAATAGAAATTTTCATTTAGGACTGAATCTTTCCTTCAGTTGACTTCTAGGGCTGGTTCTGGGTCTAGAACTTTCTATGCACTGATTGTATTTTGCTCTAATTGGCCTCCGGATTATTGTTGGATTTCCTTCTATAGTCTGGACTTTTCAGTTTTCTCCCATGTAGATTGAAGAACTGTTTGGAGGCGTGCCATTGAAGAACTATTTGGACGCGCATCACAACGCGCCGCAGTGGTCGAGTGCCCGAGAGGCGAGCGCTACAGGGCGCCGCAGCAGCTGAGCGCCCGAGAGGTGTGCTCTACAGCGTGCTGTAGCACTCGCGGCTAGAAAACACATTTCTAAGCCACCGGTATATATTATTAACCCCGTTTTTAAGGTCAAGGGGGCGAAAATATTAGAAGGATGTCAGCCTAAATTGATTTTGTGTATGATGGCTGCTCCATTGCAAGGAAGAAGAAATTCTTAGAGTTTGTGTAAGAGTTTGTTAATCCTCATTGTAACTCCTCTTTACATAGTGAATCTTTTTCTCTCCTCCTCTAAATATAGGTATTAGTACTGAATCACGTAAATCATTTTTGTTGTACTGTGATTGCTTGCATGTGTGATTTTTTTGCTTTATTTTGATTTGATCAACGTTCTAAGTTTATTGCTCCGCATTGTTTTGAATCCCTAACATCCTCCCAAGAGATCTCAACAAGGGGTGAAGATCCCAACATCCCAGATCCAGATAGGAGACTGGCAATCATTTTCAAAAACTGGCAATCATTTTCAAAAAGGAAAAAGAGGAACAATCACCTGAGCCAGATAGGAGACCCAAATATTCCTGAGTTCATGGCTAACTTTAGGATGTCCCAGCGCCTCAACCCAGCGGCGGCAGAACCTCTCTTGCCTACGAAGTTGAAGGCAAGTTATAATCAATCTAGTTGGTAGAAAAAATATCTTTTTGAGTTACTTGAAACAATTAGTTGCCAATAAAAATTGACATTAACGATACCTGTCAGGCGCCCAGCTTCTGTATCTCTCACCCGGTTGCTTGAAATCATTTTGTTTTTCAATTATGGCCTGCAATTATGAAGCATTAGTATGTATGGAATATCCCTTTTAACACGCCGTTTTTGACAGAGGGTCAAAATGAGTGAAAAAACTTGATTTGACTCTCTCTCTAACCTCAAAAATTGCTTGTTTTGATGCAAATACATAAAAGAGCTGACCTTATCACGCTTTCCGATAACCGGACGAGTCGGAATGGGGAACCTGTTAGCATGTCTCAAGGGAGCATGCTTTGATGGAAAGTAATCCACCTGAACAAATAAAAAATTTGAAATACATTACGACAAAAAAAAATTTTAATTAAGAAAAACAAAGAAAATTCGAGCTACAGAATTAAAAAAATCAATTGCAGCAATAGTGACTAGTTAAGCAAAGCGGGTCGCCTGTCTCCTTGTTCGGACGTAGCTCTTGCACACTTGATTCGGAAGTTTTTAGAGTTTCCAAAAATCACTCAGGTCACTCCCAAGCCAAGAATGGTAATGGTTACAAACACTTATGACCCGCTCTCGAAAAGAACGCTGGTTTCCAGCTTCAAGCGTACCATACTCGCTCAAATTAATTATTTCAATTAAAGAGTGCATAAAACTTGTAGGTAGATTTTATAATATCTTCAACTCATTTCATTTGCCTAACTCAAACAATCTAACTCGGAGCCCTCTCCTGTTCTCCTCATGCTCTTGCGAGTCCTCTCAACTCAAACGACCATTAGACGAGGTCAGTCGAGCAATTTTATAAACAAGTGTTTTCTGGAAACCTAAGGCATTTTAATTGATTTTTTGGACTGTTTTATGTCTTCCATTGGCAAAATTATTACGGATGATGAAGCATTTCAGCCTTTTGGGATTAGTCAATGATATTTTATTTTGATATTACACAGAAAATCAACCTCTCCAAACATCTTATGTTCAAAGCTATCGGAATCATGTGTTTGGATATAGGTTTAAGTTCGGTTTTGTACTGTGAGTCAATTAGTGCTGGTGTTTTACAGTTTTATTTTATTCCTTTTCTCATTTATGTTGTTTAGCATATTTTGTAACAACAGGTTTAGTAATAAAATTTCAGGGCAATGCCTTAAAAAAAAGGTATTTTTGAGGGCCGAAAAGCATTAGCATCGATTAGATCAACGAATCTTTCTCTCAGAACAAAAATCAAATAAAAATAAGATTAATGTGATAATAATCACGAGTAGAATTTTCTTTTACTTGGTTATAAAAATGTAAACTTGTTCAAAAATTTTATTTATTGTTTGAAAAAAATCATGGGGTTACCTCCTCAGTTCTTTCCATGGAGTTCATGAGGCCATCATAATGATTATTGTGGAAAGCGCATTTGGGGGCGTTAACCGGCAGCATCAGGTAATTGGGGCCGAGACGGTACCTCTGGGTGTCGGCATAAGCAAACACTCTGCACTGCAACATCTTATCGTCGGAATAATAGATCCCGGGGACGACCAGCCCCGGCCCGAAGGCCAGCTGCTCATTCTCCGCGAAGAAATTATCCACGTTCCGGTTAAGCACGAGCCGGCCGACCGGCTGGAGCGGTAGCAGGTCCTCGGGCCAGGTCTTCGTGTCATCCAGCGGGTCGAAATCGTACCGGTCCTCGTGCTCCGGGTCCATGACCTGAACGAAGAGCTTCCACTCTGGGTACGACCCGGCGGCGATGGAGTCGTACAGGTCCTGAGTGGCATGGCTGTGATTCCGGCCGCAGATCACTGCGGCCTCGTCCTCCAGAAGGCATCGGACGCCGCACGTGGGCTTCCAGTGGAACTTGACGTAGTGGGCCTTCCCCTCCCGGTTTATGAATGTGTACGTGTTCACCCCGAATCCCTCCATGTGCCGGTAATCGCTCGGCACCCCCACGTCATCGAAGAGGAAGAAGAAGGTGTGCAAGCTTTCCGGCAGGTGGGAGCAGAAGTCGAACACCCGCCAGTACTCCTGGATGTGCGACCTGTTTAAAACAGCAAATCAATAAAAATTGAAAACCCTAACCCTAGTTCTTAAACTTAAGGGGGGGGGGGGGAACCTGGGGTTGGGCTTGAAGGCGTGGATGACGTCGGGGAATTTGATGCCATCGCGGATGAAAAAGACGGGGAAGTTGTTGCCGAGGAGGTCCCAGTTACCTTCGCGGGTGTAGAACTTGACGGCGAAGCCGCGGGGGTCTCGAATGGTCTCGGGGCTGCCGCGCTCGTGAATGACAGTGGAGAAGCGGACGATGACGGGAGTCTGAACGCCGGGCGCACGCAGGAAGTCCGCGCACGTCAGCCCCGTGACGTCGTGCGTGCACTCGAAGAACCCCTTCGCGCTCGCTCCCCGCGCGTGCACCACCCGCTCCGGGATCCGCTCCCGCGCGAAGTGGGCGATCTTCTCGATCAGGTGGTAGTCCTCCAGCAGGATCGGTCCTGCCGTTTTTCAAATGCCTCTCAGTGCTCAAATGTAATCACACAAACTCGGCATATTCGAGATGAAGAAGCTACATTTGGCTGTCTAATAAGACTTGAAATTTGTAATTATAATTATAATTAATAAATCTTAATTATTATGAATTAAATATCAATTATGCTTAAGCCTATTATAAACCAAGAAATTGAACAAATCTTCCAATATAAAGATAGTATTAAAGTTTAAGGTCTAGGGTTTAGCATATTTTCGAAAGAAAGAATAAAATCCCTAGGAAGAATACCTCTCGAACCGACAGTGAGTGCCTGATCATCATTCCAGACCGGCCCGCCCGCGTTGGTTGTGGTATAGGTAGTGTCGTGAGCGCTTGATGGCCGGAACTATAGATACATGCAAAAACATAATATTAGAAAATAAATCAAAAAAATAATAATTCAACCAAAACTTATGAAATAGACAATTATGCATAAATTTTGTAAGCTTTCTCAAAAATGAAGCCCACACCCATAAATTCAAATTCATTGAATTATCTAAATAAAAAAGATATTATTTATCTCTCAAATAATTTCTTAAAAAAATTGATAACTAAAATACTCAAAACTTTTGAATTTATATTTTTAAATTAAGAGTTCAACTTTTAATGATAATATCATTCCATTATACATAACATCACTCATCTTCTAATAGTGAAATAAAGGCTAAAGAAATATCATATTTTTCAAATTTTATTTTAAATTTTAAAAAATAAAGAAATAATAAATTAACATATTATACTTTAAAGTGCATTAAATAATAACAAATATATATGTTATAGCATCAAATTTATTCATTATATAAGTAAATTTCCAAAAAAATAACATCTAAACTTGGTTTTTTAAAATAAAAAAAAATTAAAACTTAAGAAATAATCAAACAATATTATTTAGTACTAATTGAATTTTTTTTATTTACTTTTTTTAATTTTTGTACTTCACATTTAGAACTATCATTTTATAGTTAAAATAAAAAATTATGGATGATATTTTAATTCAATATGTAAGTAAAAAAAAAAAATAATATTCAACTAATCATTTAAATTTAAATAGTGTACTCGTGGCATGTACTGCTGATAGAGATAAATGATGCTTAGTCAGAAGGATGCAACTACATGGGTCCTTGTCACGTGCTTTGTCGTATTTGATTATTGAATGGGTCCTTGTCACGTGCAGTGTCATATTTGATAATTATAAAGAGTTTTATTTTTGGAAGAAGAATCTTCCACTCAAATACAAACTCTTAATATGACATTAAATAAGAATACTATTAAAGACCTAACTTAGTGTTTTATACATAATTAATGCCTTAATATAATATTAAATTAATAATAATTATAATTTATTAGTTAAAACTTATAATTATCGTTTCCATCTCAGTAATTAATGTGTAAAATAAAATTTTCAGAATTCCTGCTAAATAGCAGACAAAATGGAACCGAACGACAAATGAGTTCAAACACGACAACAAATGGAACGAAGCGTTCGCTGCTTCACAACAACAAATGGAACCGAACGCAACTTCTCCGACGCGTGAAGGAGTGCAGCAAAAATGATGCTGCAGGGCGGCGATTTGTTTGATTCAATCTTCTCTGTCCGCAGTTTCGTTGTTCATCATTAATCTGTACGAATTTGATTTCGTTTGAAATGGATTTCGTGTGAAATCGATTTCAAACCAAATCAATTTCGAACGGTATTGTAAAATCAAATTCGAACGAAATTGATTTCGTTAATGTTAGCCATAGATCCTAAAACAATTGAATAAACAAAATAATAAGGATAATTTTATCGTCCAACTATTTCATTCCAAATAAAAAAATTTAAATTTTTTTTAAAAAACTATGAAACAGTACCAAGTAATCAAGATTACTTCATATTGAAAATTCTCAAATTTCTCAAATATTTTCATGCTAAACAGCCTTAAATAATCTCATGAATTAAGCGATTTAGCTTTGATGATGCTTATTTTCTTAAAGACGATCATAGTGGAATTCGGTGAACGCATAAAGCTTATTGAAGATTGTATTTCACAGTTTTGGAGCAGGATTTTCATTTCTGAGGTAGAGTTCATTTTCCGTGCATATAAATAAATAAATAAAATTCTATCCCCTGGAAAAAGCAAAGAAGAAGAAGAAGAAACTGTAGGATTGGTTCACCGCAGCTCATCTTCTCGCAGCAAAGAAGGAGAGCTAAAGGTCTTCTCATTGAAAGCGTTTGCTCTGCAAAACAAAACCATTAAAATGCTTGTGGGAGAATTTTACCTTATAAGGATCCATGATGCGCGAAATCAGAGTTTGGACAGAGCAAGCTGATGACATGGCCCATATATAGCCACGCCTCTTCTTTAAAAAGTTGCTCCCAACATCATTAATATATTTAACTTAATACTAATTAACATTCATTAGTTAAAATAGTGATTATAAAATATTTAATTTCTTAAGAATTAACCTAAATAATTATCATAAGCCTATAGCTCAAGTAAAACTCTATTTTGCCAATCAAAATATCATTTAAACATAGTATTAAACTATTCATAATTATTATTATTAATCAAAATTATAATTATAATATTCTTTTATATAATTGACTATTTTAATTAAAACAAGATATTACATTATTTAGATAAGATCAAAAATTCATAAATAATAATGTGCATGAATATTACTATAGTTACAAATTAATATACATTAAAAATATATAAATATATATCAAATCAGATTATTAATTAAATATACTTTTTATATGATTTATATGCAAAAATTAAAATTAAAGAAATTATATTAATAATACTGTAACATATTATTTTTCTAATGTGCATCTTACGCTCTAGTTAGGTCGAACCATACACGTGCCTGTCGCCGTCCAAAACCAAAAAAAAACTTTAATTTTAAAATATTAATGATATTGAATATATTTTAATGTTTAATATATAATTTTAATGTTTAATTCATTATTAAAATATATAATTTTAATATTTAATTCATGATAATTAAAATTTATAAGTAAAAATGATCTATTATAAATTAATTAAAATTAATTAATTATATAGAAAAAATATTAGGGTATTCAAATAATTTAATACTTTTTCAAATCTAATTAATTCATTTTAATTATATAATTTTTAACCGCTCACACTGCTGATGTGGCATCAAAAAAATCTGTCTAATAAGGTGTGAGCAGTATTTGGTGCCTAATCATGCGGAAATAAATATCTAATAATATAACTATTTAATAATATTATAATACAATAATACTCGCATCTTATTTTACATACTTTTTTGTGTGCTACATAACTAGTTGGGAGCCACTTGAATTTTCAAAATAGCAAAATTCAATATCTCTTATTTTACATACTTTTTTGTGTGTTATAAGTAGGGGATATAATAACTTAGTTTGAGAGAATAAATTATAAAAATATTATGTCCATTATCTTTCTATGCATTAATAAGTGCATTTAAATAAATTAAGTATTTTAAATTATCTTTTTTATAACACTTTAAGTTATGTTTATATGTCTGGGATATAACTGCTTAGTTTGAGATAATAAACTATAAAAGAATTATGTCAATTAACTTTGTGCACAGCAATAAGTATAGTTAAATAAATTAAGTGTTAAAGCCACATTTCATTAAACATGCTAAATCAAGTGTATCCAACCTCTCTATGTGATTATTAAGGGTATAATTATAGTGAGGACCGTGAGATTTAGTAATATTGACCAAGAATCATAATTTATTTAGATGAATTCTGCACAATGGAGATAAATATATTTATTACTTAGTTTTAATCGATTTTTGATTTTAATGATTTAAAGCATATAGTTATTAAAGCCTTGGCATAACATGAAATGTATAAGTCATTAAGCTTTAGCAGAGCGATGTGCTAACGATATATTTGCGGAGTGATGTGTTCACCTAAGATCTATTAGCGAGGTGTTTGCTCACCTGGGATCTATTAACGGAGCTTTTGCTTACCTAGGATTTATTAATGGAGCGATGTGCTCACTTAGGATCTATTAGTGGAGTGTTCGCTCACCTTAGAATATGCGGGATGTCATGTGACATTGACTCAGGCATACTTGCGGCATATTCATATGCATATACATATATTTGGTGGCTTACAACACAACTTTATCTTAGTATTTATTCAGTTTTAGTATTTGTAACAACCTAAGGTTGTTACCCATCTTTATTTTAGCTTAATCGTACCTTAATTTAGTTTATTTAGCTATTAGAATCAATCTCTAAAGATTTGGTGCGATTCAGAGCTAAATCAAATATTTTGTAATATTTTAATATTTAATTAATTAGAAAATTAAAGGTATTTAATTTGACCTCAAAATCAAAATCCGACTTCACCGTTGCGATCGTTACCCTCAAATTAGCTAAGGGCGATGTTTGGACGTGTTTGGAAGTGGTCAGATTTTCGCGAATATTTTAATATAATTAAATGCACCGCAAAATAGAATAATTAAATACTCGTCCGAATCGAAATCTGTCTTCGCTGTTAAATTCATCACCCCCAAATTAGGTAGGGGTGAATTTTTGAAAATTTTCGGAGCGCGCTCGTAAAATCTAAATTTTTAATAAATCAAAAAATTAGAAAAGGAATTAAGCATTTTATTTCTTAATTTTTTTCTCTAATTTTTCTTTCCCCTTTCTCCTAGCTGGCTCCCCATTCGGCTGATCCCTCTCCCCCTTCTCTTTTTTTTTTGCTGACCCATTGCTTCCCATTGTGCATTGATGGCTAAGGCCATCCCTCTCCTCCCTATCTCATGATGGCCTCCCCCTCCCTTCTCCTCCTATAAATGAAAGCTCAGCTTTTTCTCTCCATTTTTGGCTATCAAGTTAAGGCTTCCAAGTTTCCACCCTTCCCCCATTGTTGAGCTTGGTGCTGAAGAAGAAGAAGAAAAAGAAGTTCATCCTCCAAGCTTTCCAAGGTTCCTTCTTTCTCTTCTAAAGGCTAAAGTATCAATTTGCTCCTCTTCCTTGCCTCCTTCATGTTATTATCATACTATTGTATATCTTTAAGAGATTTATGATTGTGTTTGAAAGTCATTGATATTCATTTAAGCATCATATTACTTTGAAAATCGCATGCTCTATTTTTCATCTATTTAGTATACTTAAGCCTTCAACTGTAGGTTTCGTATAGTTAGGATAATCCATTTGTGCTGATTTTAGTATCGATGGCAAGGTATCAGAAAGACCTTTTTATTGATATATAGCACCGCTCATGAAATACTTTGGATTGAGAGTATTTGAGCTTGAAATGTGGCCATTCACAGTTTTAGCACATGCGAAATTACCGTCGGGAGCTACAGCGCGCCGTAGCGCCCGAGTTCGATCTGAATTCACCGTAGCACGCCATAGCGCGCTACCACGCGCCGCAGTGCTTTTGGAGCAAAAATAATGGCCTAGAAGCAAACCATTGTTGCACGCTGCAGCGGGCTACAGCGTCATTTCGGGAAAAATTATATGAAATCAAGATAAAAATTAATTGAACAGTAACCCGCAAGTTGGACCACTGCAGCGCGCCACAGCGAGCCACATCATTATTTCTAGAAATATATATGAAATCAGAAGAAAGTTAATTGAACAGTGTTTCCGCAAGTTGATCCGCCACAACGCGCCACAGCCCAGAAAGTGCCGCAGCAAGCCGTAGCATCCAGCTCTCGGATTGGTCCCACCGTAGTGCACCGCAGCATCAAAAGTGCTGCCGCACATCACCACATCATTTTCCGCCATAGCCCATCGCAACGCGCTGTCGCACCCATAATTTTATGAAATGTTCAGAAATGGCTAAAATGGCCAAAACTTCGCTGTTTTTGCATTCTAAGGTCCCTAGGACCCTAGTGGGACTGAATTATATCAAATTTGAACCTAGTTTAATTAAAATTGAGCATTGCATAAACTTTTATGTAAAAATCAACTTTGAAATTTTGCCCTTTTATGACATGTGGAAAGACCTCTTAAGTATTTTTGTGTCAAATGCTAAATAATAGAATCTTTGAATGCTTGTATTGATTAGGTATATCTTAATAACCAAATGGCATGAAACTTAAGTTTTTTAAAATTATAATCAAGTGCTCACCCATTTATTTTGATTTAAAATTTTATTAGCTTTAATTACCTTTTATGTTATGTCATCTTTACATTCCTATGCTTTCTTAATTTTATGATGTATGCTAGAGAACTTTATTATTTATTTGGACACCTAAATGTGCTTAGATTGACATTAACTATATTTGAATATAAGAATCTTAAGAACTTGATTAAGTAAATGATACTTATCTAAATCTAAAATTTGATATCAATAATACACCAATAATATATTGATTTGTCATTGACTTTTAAATTAACATTTGGTCTTAATGGCAAAAAAGTTAAGGATTAAATATTAACTTATCTTGATTAAGATCTATACTTTAATCACCTAAATCAAGTAACTTTAATTGAAAGATAATTCAATCGATATAATTCTAATAATGCATATGATTTAACATTGATCTTAAATCATTGAATTAAAAGTACTAATGTTAATATTAAATATGTGTGATTGAATCATCTGAATCTAAACTTTGGGTCTTGGATTTTCTCTTATATAAGACTATTAACATAAGATGTATAATAAAATTATAATGATTTATGAAAAGATCTAACTCTAATAATAATATCTTTGATTTTATCCCATGATGATAGAATAGAAAAGGATCAGATAGAGTTTAATCATCTGATCTGATCACTTTAATCTAAGTCTAAATAAGTAAACCTTGAATATTAGCTTAAGAAGTAGAAAAGTAAGACCTTAAGGGTCTTACTAAAGGATCGTTCTTGAAATACTTAAAGACCTTAAATATTGATATATTGAGGTATGAAGAACTTGTAATTTATTGAGGTAGAAACTTAGATGATCTTTCATAATTTTAAAAGTTGAACTTGATACCTTGTGGTTGGAATTACCTAAAGCATTTAGAATGAAACCTCTCCCTTGCAGTATAAATCAACTTTGAGTGATCTTTTTGATCACATCCTTGGAGCCTTGTGTTGGACTCACCCATTAGAGTAAGGATTAATAACTTTGATGAATCCTTATTGATTAAATAGAATATTCTAAACTTAGATTATTGGTGGGGTATAGTAGGGTATACATATAATGCTGGATTCTTTCAGTAGTATTCAGGATTGGTTGATTCACTCTAATGTGGACTTATGATCAGGTGCTATCCCGAGGGATTAAATGAATACAATTTCGTTATAATAAATCTTCCAAGACTAAGAGTGTTATAATTAGTGAATAAGATCCATAGTCTGAGATATAAATTATGACCGAGTTCTGTCTCATATCATAATGCGTTTCGATAAGTACAGTTTTAGCAAACTAAGTATATCAAGTCACTTTGCGTAGAATACTAAGTATGCTTGTAATTAGGTTATTTAACAGCTTAGCTTGAGATATAAACTGTGACGGGTTCTGCCTCCTAACGAAGTGCATTTCGATAAGTGCAGTTTAAAATAAGCTATGGGTTAAATTCACCTTTCTTAGAAACATGCTAAATATATGTATCCAACCTTCCAAACTAATGATTTTTAAGTAAACTCTCTACTTTAACCAATTATCGAACTAGAATATAGGAGTCAGAATCCTTCATTTTAGCAGGGTTCTGCATAATGGAGACCTTAAATTCATTATCGAATTTTAAAATATTTTCTGGAATTATCTTATGCAGCTTAGAAGCATGAGCATGAGTATGAGTACAAACACGAGCATTGCGTATGAGTAACAGTGATGACTTATGAATTACAGAATATTGCATATATCAATCGGGAAATTTACAGTATGACTAGTACTGGATTCTCAACCGGGTATATATAAACATTGGACCGTACGATTCATACCCGTTTAGTGATATTTCGATTGCAAATCAGTACATACAATATTTTTGGCAATATTCAGATGCATGGTTTCAATAGTATATTGTATGGTGGCATATATAGATGCATGACTTCAATGACATACAACATAGTTTTATATATTATTACTCAGTTCCAGATCCTTTACTGTTTTTGATTTACTTATAGTATTCAGTTTATAATTTAGTTTTACTTTACTTCATTTCAGTTTTTATACAGTTTTATACTTTCAGTTATCTTTACATTATTTCTACAGATTTACTTACATTACGTAAATGTTAAAGGATTAATTAGAAACATTTAGATTAGTTTCGATGTATTAGACTTATTGTATAACACATAATACTTTTGGGATCCGATAATTTGCTAGATCTTGAGCAATATATTAAGTCAGGTCAGGAGGATACTCAGGAGGTTCAGGAGGAGCCCGTGGAGCACTAGTGAACTCTTTCCCAGCCTTACTTTTTTGCTTAGTTTATTTTAGTTCAGTACTTAGCTTTTATGTCTGTTTTTTATTAAACTGTTTGTAATAATTCTGGATGTATTTTATTTTCTTTTCTGAGATGAATGATTCATACAGCTTCTGTGATGAATATTTTTAGATGTTTGCTTTAAGTTTCCGCACTCTGTTATATACTACTTATACTTAGTATTGTGATATGATCAATATACTGAAAATACTGATATCTTATACATATATTGGATTTCTCGTGTGTTTTACATCCAATGTATGTATTACTCTAATACTTATGATAATAATACTACTATTATCTTAAGTATTAGCTCTCAACCATAATTGAGGTTGAGTCAGCAGCCCTTCAGATGAGTTTGATTTCTGCTATTTCGGGGAGACGAGATATTCCTCCCTGAGTGGCGCGTCGCTCTGCCGCCAATCCGATTATACTTGTTGCTTGCGCGCGGTGACTGGGCGGGGGGCTTCAATTTTCTTACTGCTTTCTATGTTCATTACTCAGTTTTGAGGCCATACTTTATTTTAATTTCAGTTTTGTGCTGCTTTTAAACTTTTTAGCTGTTTTAGTGTCTTTTTTTATAATTCTATTTAATTGTTTAAATGTTAAATCTTAGATAACTATAACTGCTTATAGTAGCTTTCGAGGTATTAGACCTATTGTCTAACACGTGACAATTTTGGATCCGATAATTTGACAGATCAATAACAGTTTGTTGGGCAAGATCAGGAGTCAATCTCATAATTTTCAAGAACTCTGTGTTTCTTGAATACAAGTTATGCAATCTCATAATTTTTAAGATATATGAGATGTTTTTTTTAATACTATTTCTAAATTAAGTATTTTTTATTTATTTAGAATATTTTGGAATAATTAAGATTGAAAAATGCTACATAATCATATTATTCATATCGGTACAAACAAAAAAAATGAATTACAATTAATTATATATTTAAATATAAGATTGTTAAGTCATTTTCATTTATATATGATTGTAAAAAAAATACATTAACAAACAAAATTTGCATCACAGATTTGAAAATAAAAATAAATCTTAAAGTAGCACTCAGAAGTTGAAAATAATGGTACGGCTGAATATAATAAATAAATAATTAAATGAATTATTTAAAGCCATGCGCTAAGCACGAATAATAAAATAAGAATGTTTAAGGCCCACGTGCTAGACGTACGTGTACGCCTTGCGCTTAACCTTATGTTTCTGATGTAAAATACGGAGGAATTAAAATTCTATTCATCTCGATTCTCCACTAGGGCTCGCTTCCGGCGTTATGTTTGTCCCTCCGCTTGGCAAATGATCTCGAGATTTTCTGCCTCGACTTCCCTCGCGTCTCTCTCCCTCGTCTTCGCATTTTCTTCGCTGAGGAGTTAGAAGCCGAAGTGCGCACTTTCTTCGCATCTGCTCACATCCTCCCTTCGATTCCTCTTCCCGACGCACGTCGTGGAAAGCCGCCGAGCACACCCACCAACCACGTTGAGCATGCCTCGCTGCTTGTCGTTGTGGAAAGCCGCTCGCATCTCTTTGAAGGGAGGCAACGAGGGTGAACGGGGCTTATCTTGACAGACGATTGATCTGAGCTCGATAGGATCTCCGATTGATCTCCGGTAACGTCTCGTGGCTGTTCTTCTTTTTCTTGCAAATATTTGAGTTGATGCTGGATTATTTTTCCATTATTAGTTTTTGGGTTTTCGTTATATTGAATGGTTTGTTCCTTGTTTAATGATCTGAAAGTGGTGGTTTTATTTCGTTTACTAGTTTGAAGAGGATGGGAAAATGATGATTTTATTTGAGTTGATGTGGTTTATTACTGTTAGCTGAAAAAAAATGCACTTTGAACTTCAAGGTCTTGACTGATTTAGGATCTTAGCAAAAATTGAGATGATAGACTTTTCCAATTCCATGTGGCGTTGCTAAATTGTAATCATGTTTGCGCATCTCATCATGAAATAGAAGGAATTCTATTTCTTTTACAAATTGAGAGATAGCCATGCATGCTTAAACTGTTTATGTTTTTTTTTCTTAAATGTGGAATCATTCTAAGATCATTTTGGTTAATTGATGTATTTATCCATGGAAGTGACGACATCAAATGTATACACTTTAAACAACTTTAAGAAATTTCAGGATGAAATGAAAGGAACATTATATTGTAATATTGTCTCAATCAAAGATGATGGGAACAATGACAACATTCGAGATACGGAATTCAATTATTACAACTCGGGCAAATACACACACATCGAGGGTGAGAAAATATCACGTTGGTTTTCATAAGTTCACAAATGAAGTTTAATGCGTCTGCAATAACTTCAATTTCAAGGGTAGATTATGTCGACATGTTTTAGCAGTTCTAAAATTTAATTAAGTCTATGATATTCCTCAAAAGTACTTGTTCGATCGACGGCGAAAGGACTTCATAAGATTTCAAAGTAGTTAGAATCACCATGATTTTTGTGCTGTCGTAACATAGGTGGATAGATTTGATGCGTTCAACAGCCCAGCACTTGAAGTTACCGAAGTAGCTGTTGGTTCTACGGAGAAATATGAGTACGCAATGATTGCGCTGCAGAGATTGAAGGGTAACTTGTTGTCAAACACTATGGCTAATGTGGTGCAAGAGAAATTGTAAGATCTTTGCACATCGAAACAAAAAGACAGATTCCTTGAAAGTGAAAACAATCTCATATCAGAAAAAAATCTAAAAACAAGAAACAAAGTACATATGTTTATGCAAAAAAAAGTGATAACAATCGAATATTTGGTATTTTACAGTTGAACTTTTATAATTGCAAGTTGATGTAGGTGCAAGCAAATCACGGCCAAGTGGAGTATCTACGATAGTCGAATAAGTTGGAATTCCTCAAGTTTACAACCTTTCACACGCATTGAATGAATAACATAAACATGGACAACTCGTATATGTAGTTTAATATTTTTGTTTAGCTTAAATATTACGTATTAACAAATTGTACCATTTGTCAAATGCAGGCTAACTATCCATTCTTGCAGACGCAATCGAATTTATGGAATCAGCATCGACCACCGGTCTAGTACATGAATAACATATCATTACCTTATCCTTGTTACACTCAGATGATGCAATGGGCCTCACATAATGCATTACTTGCAAGCTTTGATAGCGACAAAACATATACTACTGGGAAGGGGAGGTCAGTGGTGGATTAGATTGTTGTAATTAGTTTTTTGTATGGTAGAATATAATGAATTCTTTGTTGTTCATTTTTATTTGAGTTTTATATTAATGCTGTGATAGCATGGAATCTGGTTGGAATCTGCAATTTTTTTATAACACTGATATGTATGCTGGATATATTTTGATTATAATTTCAGCAGGTTAATCTAGCCTTATGGCAGTCCCATTATTGCGATGTTTTTCTACCTGATGCAGCTTTGTGTCCATTTTATGAATTGACTGATTGCCAGTTTGTCTCCAATTGTGTTGGTGCAATGTCATCTTACAAGTAACACAAGTTGTTATTAGATCTAATGAAATGATTTCTCAAGCAACATAAGTTGTCTCCAATTGTTCTGAAAGTATTAACTATTATTGCCCTGTGTATCCTTCACCTAGAATTTTTGCCAACTGCTTTAAGGTTGGCTTTTTTTTCTTAATCTTATTATTTGAACATTTGGAGCCTGTGATTACCAAAGCTGCTGTCAATTAAGTCATTGTTTATTCCAAATAAACATACATAATTTTGAGATGCTAGGAATCAAATCCTGAACCTTTCTCTCATAAGAAGCGAGTGCTTTTCCTTTTTTTAGTTACATCCCAAGTTCATACGTTTTTCTAATAAATTTACAATTTATTACAAATATTTTTATCATTTCTAAATAAATAAATTAAAGCACACTATTACTACATTATTATTTTTATTATTGGATACATGTAACATCTTTATTTGAGTATTCATCATTATTAGTATTATTATTGTTATATCTAAGTATAATTAGTATTGATAAAAATTATAGAATTTGACTTTCTTTTAGGCACAGCTGGTGCACCTAGGAACACCTGCACTCAGGTGCTCAAGGACAGGGTTGGCCTGTCAACTCATTTAATACCATGTGCCCGGACGTGCTCATGCGCGTCCGTTTAACCTATATATATACTCCATAGGTCAGAAGAAAAATTTTCAAATCTCAAAATACCCTACTCTTACTCTGTCATTCTGGGTATGTTAGGCTTTAGCATCGAGAAAATAGCTTAGTGTTGAATCATTTTCAGTAGTTTATATACATGATGCCTGAGTTTTATTAGCATGTTTCAACACAAATTAAAATTCGTTTTGAGTGAAAAATTTTATGACAATAAAAAATTCCTGAAAAATCTTCTTTGCCCAGATGGTATACTACATATATTTCTCATCCTCAATGCTTCAAACCAATTAAACCCTTGCAAGGTTAGCAAAATTCAGCATAGCATATCTAAGTTACTAACCTTGAAAACACCAGAATACAAATAATCTTTTATAGAACCATAATAAGATTAACTATAAAAATATGCTTCCAATTTACATATTTCCACATAATTTATCAAAACATAACAAGCTTTATGATATATTTATAAGCTACAAATCTTGCAAATAGTCAATATACGACCATCACATCTCAAACAATAAATAACTTCAATATTGACAATTACTGAAATGTTAAAAAGATTTCAAGCAAGCAACAGGTTGAACAAAATGCAGCCAGCCTTGTCCAACCTATGCCCTCATTTGCCAACCATCGTCCACTCTGTATTAGTTGAATGATGCAAATTTAAGCACATAATAGGAATGATTGGGGTTGAATTTTTATGCATGATACACATACTTCACTATAACATTTAAATGATTAGTTAGCATTGTTTTTTTTTCCTCCAAAATTAGCCCAAACAAACTAAATAATTATATTAAAATAATATAAATAATTTTTATGATGATTTTTTAAGTACCACATCAATAAATATAAATAGTATAATATTTAGAACACTTATCCATTAATTCTATAAAATAATATTATAATATTAAATAAAAATCATTATCAACATAAATTTTTACTAAATAGATCATCATAATAATTACAACACAATTTTTGATTAAATATAAATTAATACTATTTATTATGATACAATATTTATAAAACAAGTAATAGTGCTTGCTCACATCATGATTACTACTATTAATTACTCATAATTATACAGTACTTATATTAATTTATATTTTATAAATATAACGATTAATAGTAATTTAATAACAATAATAACAATATTAAAAAATAAGTATTGTTTACTATTTAATAAGCATTATTAATTATATTTTAATCCGTTTATTAATGCTCCTAATAAGTATAAGATAATTAAAATATTTTAATAATTCATCCGGATAATATCTTTATACTAGGTATTTATGAATTTTTTTTAACTAAATCAACAATAATAATAATAGTAATATTTCTTAATCACCAAATTTCTAATGATAATTTATGTATAATTAAAATTTGAGTTTTTTTATAAAATTAATTATTGTACTATATTTTAAAATTTGGTGATTATATAAATATACAAAAATATAGCATTTTTCAACATAAATATAACAGAGAATATAAATTAAATCAACATTTATAATGACGGACTCAATTCAATATCATATTTAAGCTATAAGTTAAATCATTTTTACTAATACGAGTTTATTAATGAAGGAAATTGATCGCATACAATCCGTTAAATGTACAGTTGCTCACGGGAGGCTTCGAGCCGAGAACCCTCATGGCCGACTGGCAGGAGCTCGTCCAGGCCGTTGCCATCGGGCTTATATTCTCGTACCTCGTCGCCAAGCTTATCTCCACAGTTGTCTCCTTCCGAGAAGATCATCTCAAGGTTGTCCGGGAGAAGGAATCGGTGGGCGACGCCCCTGGAACGGATCTAGGGCCGGAGGAAGCTAACGAGATACCATCCGACGCCCAAAGCTCCTTATCCACCGATGATGACGGGTCTAGGATTAGAGGTGATGGTTTTGGGAGTTTAGTTACGGAAGAGAGTTTTTTGGGGGAGGACGATGATGATTGGGAAGGAATCGATAGTACAGAACTGGATGAAATGTTTAGCGCGGCGACTGCGTTTGTTGCTGCCACCGCCGCTGACCGGAACTCGGCTAAGGTATCTAATGAGGCTCAGTTGCAGCTATACGGACTTTACAAGATTTCCACCGAAGGTCCCTGCACCGCTCCTCAACCCTCGGCTATTAAAGTTACTGCTCGTGCCAAGTGGTATGTTGCCTTGTTGATCAAAATGAATTGAAACCATGCTCTTATTTTTTTCCCTGCGTTTCCTATAAGATGACATGAGCATGCGCCTGTGGTTTTTTAGTGCTATCTGTGGAGAATGTGTTGGAAGTCTTTAGTGTAGTTAGCAAGAGATGTGGATGGTTTTTGATCACTATGAGATAATAAAGCTATTGTTCGCAAATAGAACGCGGAAAAGTACTTAGTTATTATCGATGAAGCCCCTGCCCATTTGATGCTCCACTTAGTATAAGCCATTCAACTTTTACGAGCAGTGTTTAGCCTCCTACTATAATTTTTGACGAATGGAAATATTTATTTCTCACACTATTTTAGTTATTCATCTACACACAGATTTCACGTCGCTAATTGATAAAAGTATATTCGAGCCGCTGAAATGAATGATTATTGATATACAGAGATATTTTTTCTATTTTTCTTTCAGTAATGTCGTTTTATTGCGTCTTAAAGATACCTGCACCATACGGGCTGCAAACAAACTAAATTGAGCCGAGCAATGTTAAACTCGAGCTTGTTTGCAAAACTTGACTTGAGTTCAACTTGAGCTTGAATCGAGTTTGTATGATTGTGTTTAAGCTAGCCTTACACTGGCTTGGATTTGAGTTGAGCTTGCTTTCTTTTCAGCTTGATAAAACTATTAACGAGCAGATTGTTTAATGTTCTTTCAGGTCTTGAATTGAAACAAGTCTTTACAAGCCTGTTATGTGTCACTCCCTATATGGGCTTAAAAACTTTTAATTGAGCCAAGTCTTGATAAAGTTCTATGTGCCTCTAAACAAACGGATTTTATTTTGACTTGTTACTTCTAGCAGTGCCTTAAACCAACAAAAACAATCACGTATGCTTTACGAACATAAGAAGTGCAAATTATGTTCACGACCATTGACCAAATAGAGGGCCATGAGAAAGGTATGGAAAAACATTAATTTATTTCTTTACATCTTATTTTCCTACAATCACTCCTTATGTGTCAAGATTGAGGAAAAGAATTAAGTCCTTATTTTCTTTTAGATAAATCTAGTTCTTGCTTTTGCAAGAACATGTTCCTTTAACAAGTAGATGAAAATGAAGCTAATTGAATGCCACAAATATTCAGGACTCTGAAGACTGAGATGTAAAATTTTTATAGCATATACATAACTTGCATTCAACAAGTTTAGAACATTCAACTCTCTTAAATTTAAATTTCTCCTTGATCAAAGATGAAATTTGGGTATATATTAATTGTTATTACTTTTAAATAAAACAGAATAAACTCTTAAAGATGTGAAAAAGAAAACATACACACACAGGGTAAACATCTCACCTTGCAGGAATGTGAAACAGGAAGGGTCATAGCTGTTAAGTTTTGTTTTTTGCTATTGATAGTGAAAAGCCATGTTTTGATTATGAATGCAGTAGGCTAGGGCTTTCTCCAGCTTATGACAGAGGCTTGCACTTTTCTGTGGATTTGCCATGCCCAAGCGAGGTGCATCAACTTTTTAATTATGAATCCACAATTAACATGAAATGGGAGGTTGATTGGGGCTAGACTAGGTGAGGTGCAACAATGGGTTGAGAAGAGCCCCTCTTGTGGGGCATTTTTTAACATCTTTTAAATTCTTCAAAAAAGTTTCTTATCTTCTCGTAATGAAGCCGATCAATCCAATGGTAACAATTTGTAACAACTATCCCTTGTTGCATACTGATTGAGTAGAAATCAATATGCTATACCTTAATGAGGCTTGGATGCTTTGATCGGTAATGTGGACGATGCTACAGTGTTTATGTCATATGAATGAAACTATATCAATGGCTTAGAGGTTTTATTTGCAGTTTGTAGCATGAACCACAAAGCTTGCAAGTTGCTAATGTTGAACAAAAGTTAGGTTACCAGATCAAAGACAAAGTGACAAGAGTTGGAGAGATGAAGATATGAGAATCAAAAAGATTAGCGGACAAGAATTTGAGATATGGAAGGATGAGAGTTAGAGAGATGGAGAGTCAAGAGTCGAATAGATGAGAGACGAGAGTTGAAAAGAGTTGGGAGAATTTGAGTAGTGTGATGGCCCGATGTTGGGTTAGTAGAAACTAATCCAGCATTAAGTACTTTTTCTGTAATATCATATTGAACGATTAAGTAAGATAACATACAATTTATATTATTCAGAGCTATACATAATATAAATAGAAAACTTCATTCAATTTGATATTAAAATATCCATAATAATACATCACAAATAATATTTAAAAATAATTAAGAAATCGTGTTCATTACAAAAACTTAAGTAAAATATGGGATAAAATAAAATTTGAAGTTAATTCTCTAATGCTGAATTTCTTTCACTTTCTTGTCATCAAGCTAACTCAATTTCTTTCAATTGTGTCTGACCCGGGGCATCATTATAAGAACAATACTTGGATTTGAGTTCCTAGTAATTAGAGAATAATCTAAGAACCATCGGATATTAAATATCACACTTAAACAAAATAAAAAAAATGAAAGAAAGGATGTAATAAAATTGCAGAAAAATATGATTTTAGTGCAAATTAAAATTGAATATTCTTCAAACAAACATTTCTTTGCCATAATTATACCACATGTCAATTTAGAATGATAAATTAATAATCACATAAAATTATGTTTGTGTCTATGTCTTGGTATTATGAAATAGTTTTAGCAATTCTGATGGGCAAATTCAGAACCTCAAGGCAGAGTTCAAATAAACAAGTTCATTAACTAGGCCTCCTCAAAGGCTCCGTTCTTATAACTCCCGATGGACTAGCTTCGTCTTGCTTAATTCAACCACCGTTTTAGAACCATTGCATACATATACAAAACATAATAAACAACATTTTATTCATTGACATCATTTGACAGTAAAATAAATAGCGCATGAAATAAGCTCAAAGTGATGCTAAAGTAGCAATTAAAGCAAATATAAGTGCAAAAAATAATATCCTGGGTAGCTTTATTTTAATCATGCTGAGAAAGTAATCAAAATTTTGTTGTGTCTCAAAAAGTTATGTTTGTAATATTATTAACTTTTGAAATCCATGTTGTACTATTACAATATATATCCTAATTAATTTTGTCTATGAACTTACAGTTCTTTTTAGGTGATCTTATTCAAAATCCTCGAAGTCTTTTAGGTGTAGTGACAACTTTTAAATGTATACCTAGAGATTTCATTCTCATTCAAACTTTGCGTCTCAATTTTACTTTGGATGTCATCAGATTCTAGGGTAGTACTCTACCTAGATTTAAAGCAAAACTCATTGTTGCATCCTTAGGACTTAAATAACCTGCTACTTAGAAATGTCTTCCTCAATTTAAGACTTGCATTAACACTTATTTGATTTTACCAACTCTACAGGTTTCTGCTTTTATTGCTTCTCAATTCTTTTCTTGTTATTTCTAAATCTCTTATATGTCCTTATCAATTCTTCTTCTCAGCATAACAACTTAATATACCTTTTAGCTGCATATGAAGTTGAGTGAATCTCCTCCTTTTACAACTAAGTTCAGTTTTAGTCTTTATTTATCAATTTACAACAAATTTGAGGACTACAAGGCTCCCACCTATTACAGGGGAGTGGCAAGACCGTTCCTATAGTAATGGGTTTAATGGTAGTAAGTTCATGGATATAATCAATCTAACACCAACACAACCTATTAATGACATTAGTTAAGGCAATAGGTGTACGAGACACTCTTATGAGATCAACAATACTATAAATACAGGTTTTGACTTATTTATATTTTGAGATCCAACTTCTTCATGCCTTAATACTAGAGAATTAATAAATACAAACTCATGTGGGTACAAGGATACATACACCAAAAATGAATGCAACTTTGTGCAAATTGAGAGTAATCATTAGAATAAAATCCGAAATTTCTATTTTAGGAGACTAATACATGTCTTAATACTCCACAAGAATAAATCAGAAATTCTCACATTGAACTTAGTGCAGCTTAATATATTCAGAAAAATTTAAAATGCGGTATTAGTTTGATACTGCTATTTTGACTACTAGAATGCTAATGGGATTTATTCCATTATTGATATGATAATTGATGGTGAAAGTATATGGAAGGGTTGTACCTTAGTGATTGGGATATCCTTATGACCGAGCGAAGATGAAGATCGTCTCGGAGAGAAAGAAAAGCTATCGAACTCTGGGATGTCTGGGATCATCCTTACTTCTATCGTGGGCTCCCAAGGATAACTGATTGCATCGGCTAGGGTGCAAAAATCAAATGGATAAGAGTAAGAGCAAAGAGGCGTTGAGAACTTTTTTAGGATGGTGGAGTATGAGGCTTAGGAGATCGAGAGAAGCCGCGACTTTAGGGAAGAAAAAGGGTCTCCCTACTGTTTCCTCCTTTGGAAATCGTTGGCCTAATTGCGACAATTTCTGGAAAGAAGCATAACCTCTGCGTCCATCGGGTATGGGAAGGGTAAGGGAGGTAGCGTTACTTGTTGTGATGTGTGTAATATACCGTCGATTACGAGAATGGAATGGATGATTCGTGTGTAATTCATGGTTTTTAAATAAAAGAGAAACGTCTTTTAATAAGGCAAATTTGAATAAGTGTTGCCTGAATTTGAGATCTTTAATAAGGCAAGAAATATGAAATATTTTATTTATTACATTTAAAATTGTAATTAATACCAAATAGCAAATCTGAATAATGAAACTTTCATCATCAACAAATTTTGGGTAGGACAAATATAAAAATTCCTATATATATATATATATCTAATTTTGTTTGTATTTATTGCCTAAAATGAAACTTCTTAAAATATTTTTTTACCATAAATGACTCTCATAACGCTTTAATTAGTCATAATTTTTAACACAACATAAATGAGCGAGAATTGATGAAACATATTTTAGCGGGGAATTTTAACTGAAAATGGAAATTTACAGATAATCATTAGAAATAAAACCTAACAAAGAAATTAACGTCCTTGTTAAAAATGACCTAGGGTCATTACAGACTCTTTTACTTTGAATAATGTCATTCTCAATATTGCATCGAATAAAAGACATTTAATTGAAAGTAAGAAAATTTACTTATAATTACCTAAATTTTTGAAGAGTCTAGGATACTCTTTCCTCATATCTTCCTCCTTTTCCCAAGTTACTTTCTTAGCACTATGATTCTTCTATTGCACCTTGACCATAGGAATTGTTCTCTTCATTAATCGATGACTGTCTCTTTCTATGATTATGTCGGGTTCCTCCACATAAGTCAAATTTGACTGAATTGTAGTACCAGACACTACTAATTGTTTGGATGATCTTTGCATTTTAACATATTTTAGCGAGGAATTTTAACTGAAAATGGAAATTTACAGATAATCATTAGAAATAAAACCTAACAAAGAAATTAACGTCCTTGTTAAAAATGACCTAGGGTCATTACAGACTCTTCTACTTTGAATAATGTCATTCTCAATATTTCATCGAATAAAAGACATTTTAATTGAAAGTAAGAAAATTTACTTATAATTACCTGAATTTTTGAAGAGTCTAGGATACTCTTTCCTCATATCTTCCCCCTTTTCCCAAGTTACTTTCTTAGCACTATGATTCTTCTATTGCACCTTGATCATGGGAATTGTTCTCTTCATTAATCGATGACTCTCTTTCTATGATTATGTCGAGTTCCTTCACATAAGTCAAATTTGACTGAATTGTAGTACCAGACACTACTAATTGTTTGGATGATCTTTGCATTTTCATAGGGATTATACATGAAATACATTGTGTACTGTAGAAAAGTTTTCTGGTAACTTCAAATAGTACGCTGAGCTTCCTATTCGGGCAATGATTTTAAACGGCCGGACATATCACGAACTTAGCTTGCCTGGTATGTCAAATCGACACAGCCCCTTCATTGGGCTTACCTTTAGGTAGACAAAATCGCCGACTTGGAACTCTAGCATTCGATGTCTTGAATTGTGGTACTTTCTTTGATGATCTTGAGTTGCAACTATCATGTTCTTTATTAATTGAATTTATTATGTTAGTTTCTTCAACTAAATCATTTCTATAGATTTGAACATCTCCAACTTTTGATCAAGACAGAGGTGTAAGACATTTTCTCTAGTATAAGGCTTCGTAGGGAGTAATCCCACTACTAGTCTGATGACTGTTATTATAAATGAATTCAACTAAGGGTAAATGTTCTTCCTAGATTTCATTGAAGTCCAATATGCACAATCTTAAAGATTTTCTAGAACTTGATTAACGCTTTTTGTTTGCCCGTCTGTTTGGGGACGGAACGCAGAGCTCATACATGTGTAGTGCCCAAATCTTCATGCACGACTTTTTAGAATCGAGAAATGAATCTACTATCCTTATATGATGTAATCATTTGTAAGACTCCATGCAATCGGACAATCTCTCTAATATATGTTATGGCAAGTTTCTCTACGGGATCGGTCTGTTTTATTGAGAGAAAATGTACTTATTTTGTGAGTCTGTCAATGACAACTCATATGGTATTTGCTTCTGATTTACTTCGGGGTAGACTCACTATGAAATCTATAGCAATATCAACCTTTTATTTTGAAAAAAGCAGGGACAGTAGGAGTCTTGCTGGCTTTTGATGTTTTTCTTCCACTAAGTTGTACTCGTTACAACAAGCCACCAACTCTCCTACATTTTTATTTAGTCCTGATTGCCAATAGATATTTTTTAAATTGTGGTATATTTTGGAGCTTCCTGGATTATTGGTGTAACCCGAACAATGTGCTTCTTTTGATACCGCTTTTTGTTGTTCCTCATCTTAGGTACCCATAATCCAGTTCCATGGTAAATGTATCTGTCCTCTTGAAAGTCTTTGTTCTTTCTCTCTGAAATAAGTTGCTTCATCGTTTGGTGCTCCGTATCTTTTTCTTGGGATAATTAATGCGCATTTACAACGTTGGTTCTGCAGTTTTCGTAGCTAGAATGACATTTAGCTGTTTTATCGGTACAAATTTTTTTTCCTGTTTAATCAATTATTTAATCAAATGCTCATTTTGATGATCATCGTGCTTAGTGTGCTTGCCGACTTTCTACTCAACGCGTCAGCTACTATATTTGTCTTACCCGTATGATACTAAATATCCAGGTCGTAGTCGCTAATAAGTTCTAACAATCGTCTTTGCCGATAGTTTAGCTCACTTTGAGTAAATATATATTTAAGACTTTGATGGTCTGTGAAAATCTCACTTTATCCCATACAAATAATATTTTCATATTTTAAGCGCAAATACTATTGTTGCTAATTCCAGATCGTGAACAGGATAGTTCATTTCATGTAATTTTAGTTGCCGAGATGCATAAACAAATACTTTGTTTTTCTAATTAACACACATTCGAGTCCCACATTGGATGCATCAATGTAGACTTGGTAGTTCTTGCTTTTTTGTGGCAAGGTCAATATAGGAGTGGTTGTTAGAGCATCCAATTTCTAAAATAAAATTTCACACTTGGGGCTTCATATCATTGGTTTAGCTTTCTGCATCAACTTTGTGAGTGGGGCTAAAATTTGGAAAAATCCTTGTACAGACTTCCTGTAGTAATCGATCTGACCTAAGAAGCTTCTTATTTTTGTTATCGTTGTTGGTTGGGACAAATTTTGAATGGTGCTTATTTTCTTTTGATCCACTTGAATTCCATCTTTACTAACTATGTGGCCTAAAAAAGCCACGGAGTTCAACCAGAACTCCAATTTGGAAAATTTCGCATATAGCTTATTAAACCTTAAGGCTTATAAGATCGTTCGTAAATGGACCTCATGATTCTTTTCATTCTTAGAGTATATTAAAATATCATCAGTGAAGACGATCACAAATTTGTTCAAATAAGATTTTAGAATCCTTTGGCATCAGATCATAAACAATGATGGGACATTTGTCAACCTAAAAGATATCACTAAGAATTTGAAGTGTTCGTATCCATTCTAAATGCAGTTTTTGGAATATCCTCTTCCTTTATCCTCATCTGATGATATCCAGATCTAAGATCAATTTTTGAAAAGATTATTGCTCCAACGAGCTGATTGAATAATTGTTCAATACGAGGAAGAGTTTACCGATTATTTATTGTCACTTTGTTCAATTCCCGAGGGTCAATGCACATTCTCATAGTACCGTCCTTCTTGACAAATAATACAGGAGCTCCTCATGATGACATACTTGGGCGAATAAGACCTTTGTCTAATAACTCATTCAATTGCTCGTTTAGCTCATGTAGCTCTTTTGGAGCCATTTGATATGGTTCTTTTTATATTGGTTGCGTATTGGAAATTATTTCAATCGTGAAATCCAATTCCCGCACTGGAGGTATTTCTGACAATTCATCAGGAAATACATTTGCAAATTCCCTCACGACTTTTGTGTATGCCAAAGGAGTTTCTTCTTCATTTCCCCATCATAGTTACTAGATATGCCTCTCACCCTTTCTTTAGTAATTTAACTGTCTGTATAGCATTAACGAGACTCGGCGGTGCTTAGCTTTCCCATAAATGTCACGGGCTTCCTCGAACTCATGAGAGTGATTTTCTTGCGTTGCAGTTGATCACTGCTTGATGACAAATCATTCTCATGATGCTGTCGAAATTTGCAATGGGAAGAACTAATATATATATATATATATATATATATATATTAGAATTTTTATATTCATCCTGCCCAAATTGCTATTTGTATTAATTTCAAATTTAAAGGTAATAAACAAAATATTTCAGATTTCTTTCCCATTATAAATATCTCAATTGAAGAAGTTGGATCTCAAAATGTAATTAAGTCAAAACCTATATTTACAGTAATGTTGATCTCATAAGAGTGTCTCGTACACCTATTGCATTAACTAATGTCATTAATAGGACTCCATGTTGGTGTTAGATTGATTCTATCCATGAACTTACTACCTCTAAATTCATTACAATAGGAACGGTCTTGCCACTCCCCTATAATAGGTGGGAGCCTTTGTAGTCCTCAAATTTGCTGTAATTGATAAATAAAGGCTGAAATTGAATTTAGCTGTAAAAGGTGGAGATTCACCCAACTGCTAAAAGTTATATTAAGTTTCTATGCTAAGAAGAATAATTGATAAGGACTTATAAGAGGTTTAGAAATAACAAGTAAAGAATTGAAAAGCAATAAAAGTAGAAACCTGTAGAGGCAGCAATGAGCCGTCTTTTAAATCTAGTGCTACCATATAATCAGATGACGTCAAAAGTGAAATTGAGATGCAAAGTTTGAATGCGAATGAAATCTCTAGGTACAAAATTATGAGGTTGTTTCAGTGACATTAAGTATACATTTAAAAGTTATGCCACTACAATTAAAAGACTTCGAAGATTTTGAATAAAATTGTCTAAAAAGAAGTGTAAGTTCATAAACTAAATTAATTAGGATATATACTTTAATAATAAAATATCAATTTTAAATGCTAATAATATTTCAAACATAAATTTTGCAGACACAACAGAGTTTTGAGTACTTTCTGAGCACAATCAAAATAAAGGTGCACATGATATTACTTATATTTGCTTTTATTGATGCTTTAGCTTCGCTTTGAGCTTAATTCATGCGCTATTTATTTTACTGTCAAATGATGTCAAGGAATAAAATGTTGTTTATTATGTCTTGTGAATGTATGCAGGGGTTCCGAAATTGTAGTTGAATTAGACAACGAAGGGGCTAGTCCATTCGGAGTTATAAGAGTGTTAACTCGAGCCTTTGAGGGAAACCAGTTGATGAATTTGTTTTATTTGAACTCTGCCTCAAAGTTTTGAATTTGCCTATCAGACCTGCTAACGTTGTTTCATATTACCAAGACAGACACAAACTTGAATTTTTTTATGCGATTATTAATTTATCATTTGAAATTGGTATGCTATATAATTATGGCAAAGAAATGTTTATTTGCTGAAATTTCTATTATTTTATTTGCACTAAAACCATGTTCTCTTGCAATTTCATTGCATCCTTATTGTCGCTTTTGTTTAAGTGTAACTTTGATATTCAATGGTGCTTAGAGCATTCTCTAATCACTAGGAATTCAAATCATAGCATTGTTTATATAATGATACCCTAGGTCAGACACAATTGTAAGAAATTGAGTTGGCTTGACGACGAGGAAGTGAAAGAAATTCAACCTTGGAGAATTAACTTTAAATTTTGTTTTATCTCATATATTACTCAAGTACGTTATAATGAACATGATTCCTTATTTATTTTTAGACTTTATATTTTGAATATTTTAATATTAAATTGAATGAAGTTTTCTATTTCTATTATGTATGGCTTTGAATTGTATAAATTGTATGCTGTCTTATTTAACCATTTAATATGATCCTGTGGGAATACCTAACATTGGATTAGTTTCTACTAATCCAATATCGGGTTATCACAGTTGTGTCAAAGCAGGATTAGATGTAGTTAAGTAGAATAATACCATTCAGTTTAATTTGAAAATACCAGAATAAGAGCACATAACTAGAAAACAGAATGCTAGAACATAAATCGTTACATTAAGATTAGTGACATCATAGTAAATTATTTAGATTTATAAGTTGTCGGAAAAATCTAGTATTATTATATGCGCATGAAACTTGTTTATAAGTAGATGCTCCAAATGTTTTTTAGCTATCTTATTTGATCGATAAATTCTTTCTTCGTTAAACGTCCAAGAAAGAGGCACATAATCGATGGAGCCTTACAAGCTTTTTTGAAATTGAGTCCATCGTCTTATGACGAATCAACCTGTCTAATGGAGGCGGAGAATTGGATACAAAAGATAGAAAGTAAATTGGAAAACATGAAGTGTTTGACCATTGATGCAGTGATATTGGCTAAGAGCCTATTCAGTGGAGAAGCCGAGCGGTGGTGGAGAGTCACCCACAGAACTCAATTTTTTAGCTTGGATCTACAAGGTATCCCATGGGAGGAGTTCACAGGGGCATTCAGAGCTCGTGACATTCCTCTTTCTACACTGAAGATTCTGGAGAATCAATTCATCAAGTTGATCCAGAAAAATAGTTCCGTTGCATCTTATGAATTCGAGTTCATGAGGCTCTCCAAGTATGCTCATAAATTAGTAGATACGGAGGCCTCATGCTGTAGCATATTTTTGGATGGCTTGAAGGATTCCATCCGAACAAGCCTGATTTCGCTCAAGCACACCAAATTTGCTGAGTTACTGGATTGCTCATCCAAGTTAAAACATAATGAGCAATTGATAGCTGAACATCAAGAGAAGCGAAAATTTCACTCCAACGACCGTCATGAAACTTTTAAGAGGTCTCGGTCTAATCATCCGGCCAAAGTATATCAGATTACTTTAGGGCCTACCAGGGAGAGGACATATTCGGAATGTCAACGACTGCACTCTATAGGTAGGTATTATCACACGAGCAACAGATTTTACCGATGTGGCTGGTCGAGCTATAGTTTCTAATTCTGCAAAGTTGCTAAAATGGTGAATGGATTCAAAAATTCAATGTGGTTTCGGCCTTTACACATGCCCGTGCCCTAGTTCCGGCAAATATACTAGCTCCAGCACCAGCCCCACTCTAGCTCAAATGAGAGGGCCTACTCCGGGATGACCTGCTACATCAAGGGTTTATACCCTTACCACGATTATGGTTCTCGAAGATCACAATGTGGTGTCAGATATTTTTTATATTAATTTTACTTGCATTTTTTATTTGAAATTTAGAAAATCATTAATATGTTTCCAATATAAGGTACTTTGCGTTTCCCTGAAAATGCGAATATAACCTTATTTTGATAAGAATGAGAAAGTGTGAGAAACTGCATATTATTGAGATATAGTCATTCGTTTACAAAGATCGCATATATATAGTAGAGTAGTGTTGTAATGCTCCGAGGTTCAGAATTAACGGTTGGAGATTAATTGGGCTATTATGTAATGTTTTGATTAGAGTAATAGTTGGGAATTAAATGGGCTACTATTATCCCCCCACAAACGAATCATCTGGGGAAGAATTGGTGAGTTTGAACCGGTGTTTGTTGAAACATGCTGTAGATAGGGGCTTTGGAAGAATGTCCATAATCTGCTGTTCGGTAGAGATGTGTTGTCGTTCAATTTCATGCTTCTGAAAGCTGTAACGAATGAAGTGGCTGTCGAGCTCCACCTGTTTTGTTCTTGCATGAAAGACAGGGTTCTTGGCGAGTGTTATGGTAGAGAGGTTGTCGCAGAAAAGAGGAGTTGGATTGTTTGTGGGAGACCAAATTCCTGAAGTAGCTTGTGTAGCCAAATGATGTCTGTGGCTGTGGTTGCAAGTGCCTGGCATTTGGCTTTAATAGAGGAGTAAGATACAGTGTTTTGTTTTTTTGTGCTCCAATAAATTAGAGTATTGCCTAGGAAGATACAATAGCCCGTAGTAGACTTGTGATCGTCTGTGTCATTTGCCCAATCTGAGTTGGCGTAGATTTGAAGATGTATGTTTCTTGGATCAATTAGGAGCCTGAGGCTCGAGATCCCTTCACGTACCTGAGTTGTCGTTTGTCCTGTTCAAAATGAGCTTGTGTGGGGTTGTGCATGTGTTGGCATGTCTTATTGACCGCTAGACTTAGATCTGGTCGAGTTATAGTGAGGTATTGAAGAGAAGCCGCAATCTATTTGTATAGTGTGGGTTGAGAAAATGGGGAGGATTTGGAGTTTTGTTGGTTGGTTATGGGGTAAGGGCTAGATTGCTCCATTCCAGAGATTTTCAAGATCGTGGTGGCATAGGTTGCTTGACTAAGGAATGGGCCGATTGTAGATTGCATGAGCTGGATGCTGAGAAAATTGGTGGAGTGTCAAGATGTTTCACGTAGAACCTTTGTGTTAGAATTTTGATGAGTTTATGGAGAGTGGGTTGGTGTGGACTGGTAAGAAGTTTGTCATCCACGTAGATGATGATGCAGGTTCTGTGGGAGGTGGTATCTTGTATAAGGAGAGAGGGATCATCATTATGGTTCTGAAACCGTGGGCATGTAGAAACTTTGAGAGGGTAGAGTACCATTGGACGGGTGATTGCTTGAGGTCATATTATAGCTTTATTGAGCTTGCAAATATGGTTGGGACGGCTAGAATCCACAAATTCTTGTGGTTGCTTCATATAGGTTGTCTCGTGGAGTTTTCCATGTAGAAAGGCATTGTAGACATCTAGTTGTAAGATAGATCACTTGCAATAAGTGGCTAAGGTGAATAGAATTCAAATGGCTGGCATTTTTGCAATTGGGATTGAATGTTTCCAAGTAATATGTGTCGTAGTGAACAAAGTTTGACAGTTCGAATTTTGGATCTGCATTTAATTTTGATATTTTTAAATTAGCATTTAGCCAATATAAATATTGTCTTCTTTCCATTCTATTCTTCTTTTGCTTTTTTATTTTTGATTGAAATCCAATTTTTAAGTTACTGCGATAGCAGTAATATTTATTATAACGTTATTATTATGATAATAATAATGTACGAAAGAAAAAGATAGGATGGAAATGATTGAATTGAAATTGAAAAAATTAAAAATAATAGTCATCTTATAACATTTTCACTGTTATCCATTATGTAATTAATGAAAACAATGATAATGTGAACGATATATTTGAGATAATAAAACTATCATTATTATGATAATAATAATGATTTATTAAGTATATAAAATAGAATAAAAAGGAATAAAAAAAATTCATTTTCTTATTCTCCTCTTTTCCATCTCCTCTTACCTTCAAGATTAGGATCGCCGGAAAAAGGAGGGAGGCCGGACGTGTTCGAAGGAACGAGGCTGGCTGGCAGGGGATGAGGGGCTGGCTGCTGGCCGGCTAAGGGGGTTGCAGCAAAAGGGCTGGCTGCTAGGTGGCCGGCTGCTGCTGGAGGGCTTGCAGGGGTTGAGGGAGTGGAGGCCGGCTGGTAGGAAGGGGAGAGCTATCTGGGAGAGGAGGGAGCTGCTGTGGGAAAGGAGGGGGGTGGGCTGCTGAGGGGGTATAAGTAGGGAAGAAGCAGGGAAGAGAGAGGGAGAGGGAGGGGGTCGGCCAAGTTGGCCGACAGCTTGCGCCAAAAACGGCACAGGAAGGTTCCGCCTGCAGAACAGGCTATGTCTTGCTTAAGAGCCTGCGATCACAGATCTGCAATCCCGATCTTGGGGAGAGAAGAAGGAGATGAAGGAATTTAAGGAATAATTAAAAGAATTACTTAAACTTAAATTTTTTACATTTTTCTACCGTTTGACGTTTCAAAAATAATGAAACTTGACACTGAGGTGTGTTACGACATGACAAACATCCTCACGTCGAAAATTTTTGATTCGGAACAAAATTTTATTTTTTTATTAAATTTTGAAGTTTTAAACTTCGAAAATTAATTGAGATTAAACTGACGCTCCAAAACCTATGAAACTTCTCGAGCAGCCTTTAAATAATGTTCTTAACATAATGACACAAAAATCGATGAATTTGGATGAGTATTTAATTTTCTCTATCTAGTAAATTTAAATAATTCAGAAAAATAAAACGGGAGTTTCTGTTATCTAAATTTTCCAAAACTATGACACTTTGATCTAAAATTTATTTCTATCTATTGGTAGTCTTGTTTTCCCTAAATCGAAATTCCCCGGAACCAAATTTTTTAGGCGGGATTTTGACCTAATTTGCAGATAAAGACATTGGGTCGTTACAGATAAATAGGGTTGTCGAGAGTTTAATAAGGTGGTAGAGGGAGAAGGATGAGGTGTGGGTTATGTTGAGGGAGGACAGTTATGAGAAATTTGACTTTCTAGGAGAGATCAAGTTGTTTGAGGAAGGAGTTTGTACTTGTATAGTAGAATGTAATGTTGGTACAAGAGTTTGAATAGTAAGAAGAGATTGGGAGTATGTGGGTTATGTGGGAGAAGACTGAGTAAGCTTAGGATAGAGAAATTCAGTTCCAAGAAATTGCACGTGCTGTGAGATTAGAGTGGAAAAGGTTTTGGGTTTAAATCAAATGTAACCTTTATAGTGTGGGGAGTATTTAGAGGAGATGCAGAGAAGTGTTTTGGGGTTAAGTTTGGTAGTTTTTATTGGCGGTAGGAGGGAAAAAAGAGGCAGCCGAACATGCGAAGATGGTGATATTCATGGATGGTTTGATGTAGAAGTTGGTAGGGTGAGATATTACGTGTATTAGGAGAAGGTAGACGGTTAATGAGATATGCAGATGTGAGGACTGCGTGAACCCAGAAACTTTTGGGTAGTTGAGCCGTGTGGAGGAGAGCATGAGTGGTTTAAAGTATATGGCGGTGTTTGCATTCAACCACTCAATTTTGTTGCGTAGTGTATGGGCAAGGCATTTGGTGATGGATGCCTATATGGTTGAGTAGGTTATGAAAGGATGTGGAGTTGTATTGGTCACCTCCATTAGTTTGGAGAATTTTGATGCGTTTATTGTATTGGTGGTCGATGAATTTTTGAAAATAGATAAATTTGAGTATGACTTCGGATTTTTGCTTGATTGGAAACAACCAAGAAAATCGAGAGCGATCATCCACAAAAATAGCATAAAACTCGTATCATTCATTGAAGATATTGAGGCTGGATCCCATCCCCATACATCAGAATGTATAAATTTAAAAAAATCATAGTTTCTATTTGTAAATTTGGGGAATTATAATCTATGAAGTTTTGCTGTACTACTAGTGCAAGGAAAAGAAGTGCTCTTCCTAGCAGCGATTTTCCGTCGCAGTGGCAGTCACGAGAGTGGGCGAGAGATCGCTGAGAGGCAGGGTTCTTCGGTCTGCGGTGAATGTTATGTCGCAGCTGCAAAGTTCCTCTATCGGCGGTGAATGTTCCGTCGCAGTAGAAGTCGATGAGATCGAAGGTATCAGTCGAGATCAAGAGATCAGAAAGACGTAGATGTCGCAGGCGGAAGGACGACGAGCTGCGCATTAGTTGGCTCTTGAGTGATGACAGTTTTAAAAATCTGTTTCAGGATCATAGGCTCGATGATGATGATGAGCAAGAGTGGGAGGCTCGGCGATGCTTGCGCGTAATTGAGTTGAGGGAGGTCACCGCCGAATAAGAAATCGCTCTGTTTCAGACGATTTTACTGAGAAAGACTCGCTCTAATACCATGATAAGACTGAGAAAGCCTGAGAAATTACGTATTATTGAGATATATCCATTTGTTTGTCTATTGCTACTATGGCGGAACATTCACCTTCGATCTCGTTAACTACTACTGCGACAGAACGTTCATTACCGATCGAAGGTATCAGTCAAGATCGACAGATCGAAAAGATGTAGATGACGCAGGCGGAAGGATGATGAGCTGCATATCACTTGGCTCTTGAGCGATGACAGTTTTGAAAAGCTGTTTCAGTATCATAGGCTCAGTGATGATTATGAGCAAGAGAGGGAGGCTCGGCGATGCTTGCGCCTACTTGAGTTGACGGAGCCGAGTTGACGGAGCCTTCGTCGAAAAAGAAATCGCTCTGTTTCAGGTGATTTTATTGAGAAAGACTCGCTCTAATACCATGATAAGACTAAGAAAGCGTGAGAAATTGCGTATTATTGAGATATATTCATTCGTTTACAGATATTGCATATATATAGTAGAGTAGTGTTGTAATGCTCTGTGGTGTTGTTCATAAGGAACGACTCGGGATTAATTGAGCTATTATAATTGTACTGTAACACTCTGATTAGAGTAACAACTAAGAATTAAATGGGCTACTGTTATATTTGACACGAGTGCAAGTCACTCTTTTATATCCAAATTATTTGTTAAGTAGTTACAACTGTCATGTTCTGAGCTAAAAGAAAAATTAGATATGGGGTTACCATCTAGTGCTATCATGAGCGCTAGAGATTGTTACAAATGCGATATCCCAATTAAAGGTGAGATATTTAATGCCACCACACACACACATATATTTATAGTGAATGGCGTTGTAGCCTAGTGGCTGAGGCTCAGGATTTGTTAACCCAGGTCATGGTTTCAAATCCCACCGGCCACGCATAATTAAAAAATATATATATATATATATATAATTTTCTTTGTATTTATTGTCTAAATGGAAACTTCATAATATTTTTTTTACCCTAAATGGCTTTTATAAGGCTTTAATTAGTCATAATTGTTATAGCACGACAGAAACGAGCGGGAATGGACGAAACAAATTTTAGCAAAAATTTTAACTGAAAATGAAAATTTGCGGGTAATCAACAAAACAAAACATAGTAGGGAAATCATTGTCCTTGTTAAAAATGACCTAGGGTCATTATAGGTATCCATGTGTATAGAGTGTGCCATGAGAAATTGGGGCGTACAATGCGTGAGATAGACACATTATTTTATACTATATAAAAAGTTAAATCTTGAGAAATTGTTAAATTGGAATTTTGTTGGTTATTAATTATATCAATTAAATAATAAATACATAGAAAATACATAATATTAAATATTTGTAGTGCTAACTATTATAAAAATATCTATATTAAGATTCTTACACAATTGTGCTAAAAATTTTCATTTAAGTTGTATGTTCTTTGAAAAAAATAATTAAGAATTAAAGATTATATTAAAACTTTTAAAATATTCATTAAATGCTTAATTTATAATTGAACAATTATCGAGTTGAACTCAGTCGAATGTCAATTTTTGTTCTTGTTTAGCTCACTAAGACAACAACAATAACAATAATAACAAGTCTTAGTCCCACTAGGTGGGGTCAGCTACATGAATCATTTATTTTCATTGTGCACGATCAAATAGAAGCCCTTTCTTAAATTCCAAATAGAGAAGATTTTTCGTAATAGTTTCTTCCAATATTTTATTAGGTCTTCCATTCATATACTCAGTTTTCCTGATTGGGGCATTGCATTATCTATGCTTAATATGCTCTAACCATCTAAGCTGGCATTCTTTAATCTTGTTTACTCATGGAGCCACTTTTACCTTACTATGGATAAACTCATTTTTCATTATCCTCACGAGTATACCCACTTTTCAATGAGTTTTTTTTTATTGACCATTTTGTCATATATACATAGCTAGTTGCAAAGTTCTTATTTGTTGGCCAACATTCAGCTTGCTAAGAAAAAGAGCTCAAAAATTTGTTCAAGCTCGTTTTAGCTCGCCTCCTTATTGAAAGACAAAAGGCTTAGCTTCTAAATTAGTCAAACTTGAGTTTTTTGACAACCCTAGTGCAAGTATTAGAGTGTGTATTTAGCAATATGTACTTTACGTTTAGAGATATCCAAACCTTTAGCAAAGATCTACCGACTTAGGTTATAAATGCTTATAATTGATCTTTATTATTTTGTAATCGAACATGAGCTAAGCTTATTATTGAGCTTTTTGTAAGTTTGTTAATGAGATTATTGTAAGTTTGCTGTTAAGCTTTAATGAACTTGATGTGCAGCTTTAAGCTAGTTCATTTTTGAGCATGCAAAATGATAAACCTTTGTAGCTTGTTCAAGTAAGAGAGTATTTTTAAAATGTTCAAGCAAATGAACCTAGTTAATTAAATATTCATGTAAAAGCTCTTATCAATTTGAGCTAGTAATAACTTGAAAAGCAGATTGGTTCATTAGTACCGTTATTGCACTGCTAGATCGATCTATTTGTTTTGGACTGATCACCATTTTTACTTTTTTTCTAGCATCATTTTGTTTATTTGATTGTAATTCAGCTGATAGAAAAAGTGTTGCGATGTTCTAGGAATGCCTGGCAAAAATTAGGCTCCATGCCTGCAGATGAAGCTATGCAGAAGTACATTGAGACTGTGTTGGAGCTTTTTCCTTATTGGTCAAGTAGTTCTACTGTGGCAAGTTTCAATTTTCTCATCGAGTCTGATTTCCGACTAGTTTTTCTAATTTTTGCTCTAAAAGAATGCTCTGTTGTATAGAAAAGTAAAGACGAAGATACCTCCTCTTCTAGTATGGTCACAAAAGGAGCAATGGGGCCAGTTTTCAGCAGTTTGATTTTTGAGCAGGGATCAGAAAATGACCCGTGAGTTTCTTCCATGTAACTGCTTTTTTGTGAGCCTTTGGAAATTTTACTTGAAAAAAATCAATAGCCGTTGTTCTTGTAAACAACGGCAACATTCTATCTTTAAAAGTTGGGACGCTTGTTTTATGAATATCTTAAATTTAATTTGAACCTGCACTACACACACAGGTCCTAGGGGCAGTACCCCTTGGCACAAATTGATCTAATGCTTCTGTGCGCATATATGCGCGATCGTGTGTGCATAGATATATATTTCGTGTGTGCATAGATATATATATGAGAAAATTATTAAAATGGTCCCTTGATATTTTTAAATGTTCAGAATAGTTTTGAACTATAAATGTTTTTCCTGGTCAATTGGCTATTATTTAAGTGATTTTTTGGTTCTGACCGTTATTTGTCTGTAAAGTTCCATTTTTTCCATTCAAAATTTAAGGGTAAAGGTTAATTGCAGAGGTTGGTTGAGACTTTTTAAAAATTCTCTCACGCTGGAACTTCTGCTTCGCTTGAGCTTTGCAAGAGTTTCACAGGTAATGCCTTTCGCCAATTTGTTGGTGATACCTTCACCATTTTGTCAGAGCTTCACAAAAGCTTGGCATTGCAGATGACACCTTCATCTTCATTGATTCGCCAATTTGTCAATTTGAAATTCGCCAATTACACAGAGTAGCCAATTCAAAGCTGCGCTTTTGCTAATTTTCGATCTGAAGCTTTGTTGATTCGCCAATTCATAGCTTCACCAAATCGAAGCTTTTCTGATTCGGACCTTCATCTTCTCCAATTTGAAGGTTCTTCGTCTTCATTGATTCACTGATTCAAAGCTGCATGAGAGAAAAAATTTAAAGAAGTGGCAATCTGCTGTTGGAATTACCCCTTTACCCTTAATTTTTAAATGGAAAGAACAATTTATGTAAGTGTATTTTTTACCCATGCTATTTTTTGGAACTATTAAATATGAAGGGTAAATTTATTTTTTTAGGATTTAGCTAATAAAATTCTTTTAGTACGATACTCTCATTATTCTAAATATTAAGAGAAGTGTTGTAAATGGGTAAAAAAAATATGACATGAGGAACATCATCAAGGATGTGAAGATCGCCTCCAAACTTGACGCCGACAAGAAGAAGAAGATCAAACCTGCCATTGATTAGGCCATGACCCAGTGGCTTGATAACAACCAGATGGCCGAGGCCGACGAGTTCGAAGATTAAATGAAGGAGCTCGAGGGGATCTGCATTCCCATCATCGCCAAGATGTAATAGGCTGGCGATGGCATGCCTGCTGGATGAGGATGGATCCGCAGCTGCTGCCGGACCCAAGATTGAGGAGGTCGATTGATTGATTCTATTAGAGATGACCCACCGATTGAGACTCCATTGCTCCATGGAATAGAGACACGGAGAGACGAAGAGATTGATATAGAGAGATCGACACAGAGAACCCTAGTTGCGTTGTGGAGTGGGAAAAAACCGCGCACTCGCAAACTGCTCGGGAGAGAAGTTGTGTTACGTCTTCGGATATAATAATCACTCGGCTGAATTACACATTTACCCTTAAAATCGGAATATAAACAACGGGATTGAACGGTAAAATAGTGAGGGACAAAAAAATGCTTAAATAAAAGTTAGGGGACCAAAGAAAATATTCGCAAAAGTCAAATGCTAAATTAAACACTTTGGAAGAGTTAAGGGATCATTTTGATAATTTTCTATATATATATATATATATATGTTTATTTTAGGGGTTAAGGCATCCGATTCTTGTATTTTTACTTTAATGCACAGTTTTGGGGGTTAAGTAAGCATATCTTCTATGTTATTTTCTCTTTCCACTCTTAAATTTTCCCTTTAAGGGCTTTCCGCATAAAGTGTGTTCTTACACTGTAATTGATTAAGTGGTGCTTTTTTGTTGTTTACTCGTGTTTCTCTAGCAATTTTTGATGAAATGCTGGTTCGAAAAAAATACTTTGTTGAACATAGAAGCTGCTTCTGTACTTAATAAGCTTATGTTAACAATGGAAAAGTAATATTGGTTTCTTTAAATGCTTACAGAAGGCTAGATGACATTCATGTGACGGCTAGAGAAGGAGACATTGATGGCTTATTAAGGAACATTGAGAATGGTGTTTCAGTAGATTTAAGAGGTTAGATATTTCGAAAATATGTATTTCTTTTTTGTAGCTACTGAAAAATTATGCCAAAATTCCCTTAATAATGGATATTAAATTGTTATAAGTTTGGTGCTGGTTGATTTTCTTCACATCTAAAATACATTTTGTGAAATTTACATTTGCATTCACTCTTTTATTTTACATTTATAAATTTCTATTGCCAATTCCATTGGTATGTTAGTAGGCTTCGCATCTTGGTTATTGTAAGGGAATAGCTTTTCTATTGTAATCTTTCTATTCCCTGTTTTTTCTTGAAAAATAAAAAATCTCTGGGGCTACGCGAAACTTTCATGGAATTACATGAATTTTTTGTGTCATTCTACTTTTTTGTGAGATCATGTGGCGGAAGAAAACTCTGTAGTGATTTCTTCTCTTAACAGGTAGCAGAACATGTACTACTGAGTTTTCCCAATAATAGCTGATGGGCAACTGATACTCCATTGAAAATTAATGATAGAGATCTATGAAGGTTAACATCATAATATCTGCAAGAGTCATACATGGTTTGAGGTGGAATAAGAAAAAGGTGGCGATCCTTGAGTTCAGTGTGGCAAATGGTAGGCTTGAAAGCACAGTGGGATGAGATGGGGAAATATGTTAAGGGTTGTTTATTGGATTAGATTTATCATGATCGTTAATCTTTTTTTAAAATACTTTTCATGCTATAAAAACTTAAGAAGTAATGAATGCCGTATTACTAAAATTTCTCTAGTTATATTTGATAATCATATTTGGATTATAATTCTTTTTTGTGTTTAAAATTAGAATCACTGGTATTCTAAGTTAATTTTTAATATTGCCTTAATCATTATGTAAGCCTGCCAACCTTTTTTTTTTTTAAATAACTGCTGAATTTCATTAAAGAACATAAAAAGTACAGCAGTTAGAACTTGGGCTACAACTCAACACGCGCAAGAAGAGAAAACGTAAGCCTGCCAACCTTGATTTTGAAAACTCGTGCATTTTGATTGGCAGTTTAGATCATTAGATATTTTAGCAGTGCTGATTAATTCCATTTATGTTAATTAGTAGCTTTATATATTTTGGGTTTAATTAACCACATTTTTGGGTAAACGAAGTGTGACACATTTGGGTGTGCTATGATGAATGAATGGCCAATCTAGGATGAGTATATTAAGAAACGATTATTTTTTAGAATGAGGGTTTTGATCCATGAGCTTTTCATTGTGGTTTTGACAGTCATAAAGTCACTAGTAGCCATCTCAAGTTTATGAATTTAATTAGATGTAAAAGACAATAGAATGCATTAGTGATGAAGCTTAGTTTATATGAGAATTTATGCTATAACAATCTATATGAGTGTTTTATTTTATGTTAGCCTTTTCTATGAGAAAGAGAGTATATATGAGCAATTTATTTCAAAAGATTTTTTAAAGTTAAATCAAATTACTATAACGATAGAGTAATTATAAATTCATTGTGAAGATTGAAGCTCAAATTTGGTGCTCTTGGTCGTAAAGACATTGGATTGTTGGTAGGATTGCTCATTTATTTGTCTTTATTTTCTCTGAAAATTATATATTTAACACTCGGAATATGAGTTTTTATGGAGTTACTGTCCTCTCTAAAATAGAATTAACGATATATTGCAATGCGCTGCGATATTGTCAAATATTTACAAAAGAGAAAACCATAGGTTGAGGTTTTTTCATAGTTTTTAAAATAAAGATGATTTTTAAAAAAATTGTGGTAGTTGGATAGTGATGTTGTAAACATGAGAATTTTAAAGTGCCATGTATGTAGAGATCCCTTTTTTCAATTTTCGTATTGTTTGTTGTGGACTTGTTCACATAGAAAAGATATAAAAGGTTTATCTTGTTTATAATCAAGAATATGTTCTCTAGCAAAAATGGAGGTACTATTGTAATAACAATATCAGTCTTCACCAACAGAACTATGGGTACTTAGGCATGCCCAGGGTTCTGTTACTTCAACTTCCTCAATGCTCTCCACATCTCCATCCTCCCATCAAATACCTCTATCCCTGCAAAACTCTCCCATCCAAAGTACCTACCCAATCACCAATTTAGAAGTGCTTTAGGAATATCATCTGGTGCTTTTTTTTCTCATCTCTGGCTTGCCTCTCTTTGGTATAGTATATTTAGTGGTATCAAAGGTAATTTATCACTTATTGGTCATTTTGTAGAACCATTAAGTGACATAATTGTGTGCTCATAAACTTTTCTATGTCATCATAATAGCAAAAAATGTACATAAGAACTCGTATTGTGTCATTCATGTTAATAGTAGCACATGCATGGATGTATGGAACTTTAGTCAATTACCAACTTCTATAGCTACAATTTTGTAAAATTAATTTTACAGTCAATTTTTTTGCATTGTCTCTACTCTCCTGCATTCTTGTCATAATCATATTTCTTGTGCTCTTCAAAAGAGAATGAATCGGTAAATTTCTTGTTTCAACAATAGCAACATTGAGGCATTTACTTGTGTTGTTCAAAAGTATATCACATTTAGGAGTGCAACTAAAATTTGACAGTGACCACTAGCTTCGTTCATTCTCTTGCAACTTCTTATATGCAGAAGAATTCATACTTATTATAATGATAATACTGCCTATAACACGTGCTTGATTGCTTTACCTACGGAATCTGCTTGTTAAAATTCTTATACACAAAATCTTTTAGTTGCACCACTAAAAGTAAAATGAAAAGAAGGTAGCAAACCTTTTTGCCTATCGAAAAGGAATGTAAATGCTTGTTGATTCTCATGTATACCAATGTCATTCACAAGCAAATTTTAAAACCACTTACTATTTTTGCTCTCTTTTTCAGCAGCAACCCAATCATTAAAAAGAATGTTCTTCAGGATCGATTGGGATAACTATGAGAAGTTATCCATCCCGTATCTTTTAAGAAAACAACCATGAACATCAATTAATGGATGACACTTGCTTTGAAACTATATTTGCAGGCATCCAAGCACTCATACAACCTCAAAATTGCTCTTCTTTCATTAAATCTAAATTTAGCTTTGCCTACATTTTTTTGATTATGAAAGAACAGATTAAGGTATTTATTATGATATGCACAAGGGCATGCATCCTCTTCTGTCAGACATAATCTGCCATATCTTTATTTTGAAAGATTCAAAAAATAAGGGCAGCTAGGTCTTCTATAAATGCTCTTACATCTTTTATTGTTTTTAGCAAACTTTATTGTTTTGCATCTTTAAATTCTTCTTTTGATTTAAAAATCATTCAATTTCAACTGTTGTTTTCATATTCACATTTGATTTGAATATTGGAAAATTCGTTATTTTATTTGTATCACTTTCTTCTATGCTCATTTTCATCAGAATTCATATTATCAGAGCATCATAAGCTTGCAGCATCTTGGCTTAATACATTGCAATCATCCAAATCACAAGATTTTTTTTGTATTTTGCTCAACATTATGATCAATTTCATGATTACATTTAACAAATTGTTCATCACTCTCATAATTACTTGTGTTGTCATCATTATAATTAGTCTCATGCTAATAATTCAATATTTATAAAAAAATTTGATTGTGACGGGTAAGAATTTTGGAAGGCTCCACATAGCTCTAGAAAATTTGCATTATCTAATAACGTAGGTTCAATCAATTTTTTGTCATTTGAAATTAAAATCAATACAAATTAACCAATATTTTTACTTAAACAAAGATAACTAACTTACGATATTGTTGAAGGGTTGGTTGGAACTTCACCCTCTATTGGTGTTTATGAGTACATGCTGTGATATTTGCCATTATCATAACAAAATAGATAATTAATAATAGTTTTTATGCACTTTAGTAATTGGGTTTTAAATGATAGTATTCACAATATTTTCTCAATGAAGTTCAAGGAAACTTTTTTTGATCAATAAAAATGGTTTCTTTGAAATTCTGGTGTAATTGGGTAATCAGCTAATAAAATTTCTGAACTATTAAGTGATTTTTGAAGGTGAATAGGACAATATTAACAAATCATACTTCTAGTATATTTTAATGGAAAAATCTCTAAAATTAAACATAATTACACTTCATTGGGAGATACCCTAAACAACTGACTTTTGCGTTTAATATTCAAAGCTATTAACTGAATTAAAATCTAACTAATTACGATTTCCACAAAATTTTATCAATACAATCTATAGAAAATATTTTTGAGCAATACAAATTTAAGTTCTTTAAAATCTAGTGTAATTGGGTGATCAATTAATGAAATTTCAAAGCTATTACGTGATTTTAAAGATGGAAAGAATAATGTATTAATAGAACGACACCCCCAATATATTTTAGCAGACAATCTTTAATATTAAAACTTTATGGGAGAGCATCGAAAACACCAGACTCATGGGATTTTCAGCGAATGAAATAGAAAATATTCTTGTTTGTCAATAGACGCACAAATGGATTTTCGGTGTTAAGTAACAATGCACAGGTAAAAACCCCTAAAGGAAGCAAAACAGGACCCCATGTGATCGCCGGTGTCAGATGATTGCTAAATCACAATGTCTCAATCTTTAACGGAAAGATAATACTTGAACGAGAAAACCTTTTGCTACACTCCGGAATGGAAAGCAACCAGCGTCCATTAACTTAGGTTGAAGAGAAGAGCTACACTCCGGAATGAAAAACATTGAGCATATGCGAACTTTTGTTTTAGGTTATGGGGAGGAGAGTTAAGAGATTTAAAGCTATAATATTACGGATTACTGATATTACCTTTCCATTCTGATGAAAGATTAGCATTTAACGGAAAAAAAGAAATGTATGGGCTTTTTTATCATCAAAGTAAATAGTCAGGGACGATTTTAAGTAATTTTGAAATTTAGGGATTATAACTAACTTTTTTTAATACCTGAGAGATCATTTTGATAAATTTCTCTATTTCTCTCTCTATATATATACATACATGCATATACATAATGTTGGGATAAGGGGTTAAAAAGGGAAAGAAGAGAGGGTGCAGAGATTAAAAAATGATTTATTGATTGCCACCTAGATACAGCCCGAAAAGTTTATTCACTTAAATATTCTAATGCCATGCATGCTCGAGATTCTTATTTATAAGAAATAAATCATGGATGACTAATACTTTATCAGTAATTTTCACAAGGCAAGAAATGCGCAATAAACTTCAGAGAAAGCTGTATTCAGAATAAGAAAATTTTAACTTTTTTTAATCGACATCAATAAAAAAATTGTGAATTTTGACAATAAGGATATGATATCAACTCTAGAAAGAGTTGTACGTGTTATATATCATTAAGGTCATTAATGCAAGAGCGGTAGATGATTGTTCTGAATGGAAGAAGGAATTAGGAGATCAACTGTCGCTGATGGGGAAAAGAGTGCAGTGATAAACTGCCTTGGGATTAGGGAAATGTGGCTGGGAAGGACAAGGAGGAGGAGAGAGGTGAATTCATAGATGAAAATATGAGAGGAGGATGTCAAGTGAAGAATCTAAAAGAAATTAGAAAATATATAAATGGCGTTTTAAATATAGATTCTTTTTTTTTAGTTCTAGTGTGCTGGACATATACTAATTTAACTGGACGGTGAAGCATAGAGATTATTTGGAGTAAAAAGTTTTGGATTGATAGAATATTAGTTTAGTCTCTAAAATGTATTTGTAGTTATATGATGTTAATAATCATCGCTCATTTTCTATTAAAAGACAATGTGATACCTTGTATTGATTGAGTGGATATAATTGAGGAGACAGTTTTGGTGTATATGCTAAAAGTTCGATGTCCCAAATGCAGATAGTGAAGGGAGAACTCCATTGCATTGGGCTGTTGATCGTGGCCATGTGAAGATCGTGGAGATACTTCTGAGCAAAAATGCAGATGTGAATGCTCAGGTAATTTAGCATTGAACGTTATGATAGCTTGCATAACCAATTAGCATCTTAGATGACTGCGTACTTTTTATTGCATTCTCTTGGTTACAAGTTTACTTTCTGCATCTTACTGAAAGCTCTCATCTTTTGTTATGCCCTGGAGATTTTGTTATTGAGAAACGTTGCACTTCCCAACAAATAATCTCAAATGTAAACAAAAAATAGTTAATTATTAAACAGTTAGAGAGATATACTCATGATCATAAGTAAAATTATATCTCATCAATCTCATTTTTAAATCTAGAATATGCCAACTCATAATATGTAATTTTTATTAATTTGTTACTCCAAGTAATACTATTTTATTGTTTTGAGTTTATCAATTTAGTCGTTGGCTTTTTACATCCCGTTTTACATACATGTCACAAACTTCTTTCTTTATTTTTATATTTAAGACTCAGTTTTTAGATGTATATATTTTAAATTTCTATTATATATTATGCATGTATCACAAATACTAGTTAAATACATATACTAAATTGAGCTACTTGAACATCCAACTCCCACTTCAAATTATTCCATCGAATTCATGCATCCAAAACGGAGTGCTAGTTTATGTTTTGTTGCTATGAATTGTGTTACCATTTTGTTAACAAGACAAGGCATGAAGTGATGATTCCATAACCTCGTAAGATGTTGGTATTGAATTACTGCATATTATCTTCTAAGAATTTAAGACTTATAAGACAAATATGTGACTGATGAAATTTGAACCATTGATTGGCCAAAAGTTCGAACCGAAGAGCCCAACTACTGATCCACAACGCTTATTTCTACTGCAAAGCAATCCACATGAACTATTACTACTGAAATTTAATTGTCGCCAGGATAACGAAGGCCAGACGCCGTTGCATTATGCTGCAGTTTGCGAGAGGGAGGAGTTCGCGGGACTGCTCATCAGGCACGGCGCGGACCCTAAGGTGAAGGATGAGGACGGCAACTCTCCATCCCAACTCTGCAGTTCACCCTGGAATTTTTTGACTTTCTGATTGCCTTGCAGGAATCAAAATCAAACAGTTAGAAACTTTGAAAAAAAATGATTCTTTTCCTTTTCAGGTGGTGGCTAGTATGTTTCACTGTAATAGAAGGGCCACAGTTTTTTTGAAAATTTCCCAACCAAAGTATCATTATCAGAGTTCTGCAGAGCTGGAAAAAAAGCCTCTTTTAAAAATAATCATATCTGCCTTTGCACAATTTTTGGTTGTTATTAAATTCAGTTTTCTTACGCTTTCATATAGTTTGTGGATCTGTTTCCTTATCCAGGCTGAAGTGGTGGAATCGAATAATCTTGATGAAAAAGCTTGATGGCCACAACAACAATTATTTTCATTGTTTAGAAATAATAAAAAAATTTCATGTTTTTTAAATTAAATAGGTAAGTAAAAATATAGTCTCCCCCCCCCCCTTTATTTTTTGTTTGAAAACGTATATTATTCATACCAAGTTGATTTTTAATTAAATTTCTCAGAAATATATCATGAAAAATATTATTTTGCTCTTAAATAGTCTTTAAAAAAGTTGGATGATTATAATTTGTATTTAAAATATATTTTTTTGTGGGCTCTCCACATAAAAGTAGATTTAATATTGTGTTTTTGAGAGAATTTTTTTTCTTATATTTTTCAGAGTTATTTGGGGGAATATTTAAGAGTTTTGTATTAATTAATTTTAAAAAGATTGTATCTTGTATTATTAAATTTAAAAAAAGGACTGTATTGAAGGATTTTTATTGATAAAATCTTATGTGAATGATGTTGTGATTTAGTTGTTAAGCTATTGTATTTGAATTTATAATAAATTAAGTTTAAATTTTATAAATTATATATTTATTTTATAAGACAAAAAAATTAACTAGGCTTTCAAATAGTTTCTGAAAGGATGAATGTGATTTTTATTTAAAATATGTATTTTTATAGATTTTTTTTTACATGCCAAGTTTTATTTAATCCTGATTTTTAATAAAAACAATTAATTTATATTTTTTAAGAGCTATTTAAAAGATTATTTGAGTGACTCTTTCATTTGCAAATGATAGTTATTGAAAGCACTAATGTAATCTACACTTTTGGAGTGAATTTAAGATAACTGATTTTCTTGTTTCTATTTCTTTTATTATTATTTTTTGCTTAATATTTTCTAATTAGTATATTGTCGCTATTATTTAAGTAAAACTGCTTTCATATTTGTTGAAGCAAAAAATTTCTTAAAACTACTTTTAGATTAGAATGTGGTCTCTTTATCTTTTATTTTAGCTCTTCATTCATTTTTTGTGTATGGATTGAAATTTGTCAAGAGTACTAAAAACCTAATAAATCATATGCAGACCTGGATGCTTGTATATAAAGGCATATGCATCATTCACACATCAATTCTCTTTTGTATAATTATGAAATCCTCTAAATAATAAAGATAGAAGACAAAACATATTTTTAATTAAGTGTATGCACATGTACTTCTATTAAAAACAAACATATGAATCTTAGGAAAAGTTTGGATTTGGAAGGTATACATTTTCCCTTTTTTGTTAAAAAATAGGATCCATTCTTTGTTCCAGGTAAAACATCTTTCGATAATCTTCTAATTTTGCTACGCTTTCTTAACATTTTTCAGGTTCTCTGGTCGGATCCAACTTTGCCAAAAAAGTTCTAGTAAAATCGGTCTCATCTCATGACCAACTTTCTCACTATTTCTAGACAATGTTTAACATTTGCATGTGCTTTTGTTGAAATCAATCCATCCTCACCTCTATTAAACTCCTTTTCTTTAATTATTAATGGATACAAAAAGTACACAACAAATAGAGCATAATGGAGGCTAGATTTTTATTTCATGTTCTAATTTTTAAAGATCATGTTCATGTTCAATTCCTAAAGAGCAGAGGAGGGGAAAAACTCTTAGTCTAATGGTTTGGAGAGATACCTCCTCTAGAGTCCCTGCACAAATGCATCCCCAATACATAATTCTCTTCATCCATTAATTCTAATTGTATCACCCTCTCCAATGCCTTCTACAACTATACAAGAATCTCACTAACCTTAAAATCAAATCTATAAGAAGAAGCTCTGCTTCAGGTTCCATAAATCTTAATGTTCCTCCCCCCATTCAAATAAGTTTATGGTGTCATGCTCGAAATACAACTCTTAATTATGAGGACCCGACGCTGGGTTTAGCGTGAACTAAACCAGCATTGGGCTCTCGGAGATGCAGGACCATATTGAGGATTTAAGTGACATGATGCGAAAGAATAGACCAATTGATTTCTTCAAAAATTCAAACATTCATCCATTCATATCAATTTAATATTTACAAAATAAAGTTCACATTTGCTCCATATGAGATATGCATTTAAAAATATAAAGATTTAATAAAAATAAAGGCTAGATAAAAATGCTAGCAATGAGGTGGGCTTCTTAATCTCCAGAACTTTTTTCAAAGATCTCATACTGCACTTCCTCTAGCTCAAGCTCTGGTATTTTATATATAACAAAAATGTTATAATTTGAATCCCCAAAATCACAAAATACTATAATTGGATAATACATGTTACATATTTTCAATGTTCAAATACGTAAGCAAAAGCAATACATATATAGATAGCAGGCAAAAAGATGTTTGTTAGAAAATACTTTACTTGCTATAAATACAATACCATAGATATGAATATATCATATGTCCAAAAGTTTATAAATTGCAACACATCAGTTTTGATGAGCAAATTCAAAACCATGAAGCAGTGGTTCAAATAAGCACAACCATCATTGCAAAACCTTAAGTGCTCGATTGAGCTAAAATGAACTCAGATTCGAGTTCGTTTGCGCCGTAAGATGAACATTATTGCACAACAAAAATCGTTAAATTTTTGAACAATATTGCACAACAAAAATCGTTAAATTTTGGTCTACGCGCAAAGGACATGTGCGCACTTACTGTTCATATGAACAATAATTTTTAAATTTTTAAAATTAATTAACGTAAATGAAATTTTCAAAGCTTCATATATTGTTAATTACAACTCTAAATATATTAATGTTTTATCTCAAAATACTCAGAAATATGCAATGAATGTTATTATGCCGTTAAATTTTCTATTTGATGATTATTTTCACTAATTAACTTTTTAATTAATTAATCACTTAAACTTTGAACCATCACAACTTCTTAACCAGGGATCCAAATATGTTAATGTTATATCTCAAACTGCTTAGAAAATTATAATGATTAATATTCTGTTATTAGTTTTATTATTTGAGGATTAATTTTGCTAATCACCTTTTTGACTAATTAACCACATAACCTTAAATATTTATAATATCATAACTTAGTCAACTCACTTTTAAATATAGTGATCCAGTATATCATTTCAATCAGAAAAATACAAGAAATACTAATCTACAAAAATATTTTAATTTATATTATTAGTTTTTTTAATCATGCTTAATCAATTAAAAATGTATTAGTGAATATTAAACTCAATCATTAACCAAATTTTTAATTTTATGTCACTAATTTGTGGTGCCTCATCTTTGCCATGGTCATGTTAACACTAATATATAACATGATTTCTATGAAGTGGTCACCGAGTCACATCCCCCTTTAAAGTTAGATTATGTTTATGCATAACCCATCCATAACTGAAGGATACGACCCATCTGAACTGAGTATCACTACATAGTCATACTAAGGACGTAGTGCGGAAGAAAGAAATGAGACATCCATTAAATCATAAATAAAAAATTAAACATCATGCCATCTTAGAACATAAGTGCAATAAAGAAAGTACATACAGAATTTATACAACTTTTACCGAAAATTTTGCAGAAGAGAAAATGAACACTCATTCTTTCAAAAAAAAGAAAGCTAACCAATAACAATAGGAAGCTCTTCCTTTTGTTCAAGATCCTCACTAGAAGCAAGCTCAATGAATAACTCTGAATCTGATATTATCGGTATCACAATGCTAGGGCCCTAGCCAAAAAAAGAAAATTTTGGTTAGACAATTATCAAAGTACATTTTAGGCTGATTTAATGAAATATACATTCTTTAAGATATTACATTAAAAACTTAAAGAAACGATAACTAAACAAGGAGCAACAAGCTACAAGTAAACTGGAAAGCTATAAATGATATATTTATAACTTAAGAAAAATATAAGGTAAGACCAGAAGCTGCAACAAGGGTCAGGTAATATAAAAGTATATAAGTTGAATGTACTAAAATGATTGAAAGTAGATTACATTCAAACATGTTTGCATAGAAAATTCTATAAAATAAGTATTGTAGTAAATACATAAATATTGAAAATGCTGTAAAATACTGTAAGATCTAAAAATATTGTAAATACTGAAAATTGATGTATATAAGTACTGAAATAAAAATAGCTTAACACCCTAGAATGCATAAGTAAAACAAGTACTATAAAATTGAGTTGATCTGAAAAATGTGCAAAAAAATAGAATGTAATCACAAAGGTGCAAAAGCAGTGTATTGATTAGTAAAGCCACTGAAATTGTCTGAACTGAACTAAACTGAATAGACGTATGTCTATATTAGTATTGTCTTATAAAATAAATAATAATATTATCCAATGAATCTTGCATCAAATGAAAATGAAAGTTTATTCAACTTTGCAATAACAAATATTATCAAAATGCGTAGCATATTTTTGCTAAAATAAGCAGTATTAAAATTTTATATCTTTATCACTAGCCTTGTGTGATGAATTCTTAATCAGACAGACTCTTCCGATAATACTATGTCTGTCTATTGTTGCTAGGCATTAAAAGCCCCAAATCTTGGTATTTCTCAGATAATGGGCAATTTTAGGAAAGTATCAACTATCTATTGGCAATTGTACTTAAATCTTATAATACACGAGTCTTTTTTTTGGATATACAACCCATTTTTAGTGAGCTAGATCTCTTCTTCTTTCATCATGGGTTACTAGTAAACCCCTTAAATTAATAGATCAAATTTAAACATCCTTCAAGACTTTCACCATAGATATACTTCACAAATTTTCATGAAATTTTTTTGCAAATTATATAGCGGTTGGCGAGTATTAATGCAAAAATCAAGGCTCAAATATACTAGCTTTGATGTAAAGCTTCTAAGAATATACATACATGCAACTGTGAATTACTTAAGTTAATACTTTTACTGGTTTGTCTTAGTAACTTTTTGGTTTATGTGCTTCAAAAGTATGATTACATAATTTTTATATTAAACGAATATTAAAGCTTATGTTATACTGAAAAATTTATAATAATGATAATACTATTATGATATTTTAATAAAAATAAACATAATAATAAAAATAAATAAAATAATAAATATAATCATAATAATATTTATAGTAATAATAATAATAATAATAATAATAGATAATTGATATAAAATAACAATGACTTGAAAAAAAATGATAATAAGAAAATTATAGTAATAATAATAATAATAATTGTAATAACATTAATATTAATATTAATATTAATATTAATAAAAATAAAATAATAATAAACAATTAACAAAAATAAAATAATTTAAAGAAAATGATAGTAAGAAAATGATAGTAATAGAAATAATAATAACAACAATAATAATAACAATAACAACAACAACACTAATAATAATAATAATAATAATAATAATATTAATATTAATATTAATTGATCGAAATAAAATTGACTTGAAATAAAATGACATTAATAGTAAAAAAATTAGAAGTTAGTAGTTTGTAAAGTAAGGAGTCAGAAATGAATGTTTATTTATTTATTTTTTGTTACCATTTTCTTAAGAAATTTCCTCACTCTTTTTTTTCTTGTTCCTTGTTCAGTGGAGTTCTCTTCTCTTCTTCCCCGTTTAGAGGAGATCTCTTTTCTTCTTCCCCGTTTAGAGGGGGTTTATTCTCTTCCTCCCCGTTCAGAGGGGATCTTTTCTCTTTTTCTTGTTAAAAAAGAATTTATTCTCTTTTTCCCCGTTCAAAGGGGACCATCTGTTGTTGGCGATTGGAGATGGAGGTCGGCGATTATAATAGTCTAAACTCTTAAGCACCAATGTATTGTCTGCTTTGGCTTGAAATGTCTCACGTTTTTTCCTTCAGAAGATAACTTCTCAGTAGGTCACCCATTATGGGAGTACTCCCACATGAGCATGCTTAACTTTGGAGTTCTTAACAGGAACTCCATCATTATCTGAAAAGACATCTCAATATTTGTAACAATCCAGGTTGTTACTTAAGTTAATTATGACTAAATTAAGTCCTGATTATGATTTTAACACATTAATCAAGTCATTAAGAACTCAGCATGAAGACCTAGTCTAAATCAAGAGTTAAAATGGATTAAATCCTGATTTTGAGAATTTTAAGAACCATGGAATTTGATCTATTTAAATGGACTTTAAATCAAAAATCCAACTTTGTCATTGCATTCATCAACCACAAATTAGCTAGGGGTGATGTTTTGAAAGTATTTGGAAGTAGTTGAATTTTTGGAGAATATTTTAATACCCAAAAAATGAGAAAAATAAATACTCATCGAGATAAAAATCTGACTTCACTATTGCGTTCATCACGTCTCAATTAACTAGGAGTGATTTATTGGAAATTTTTGGAAATGTGTTTAATTAAATAATTTTAATAAAGAAATCAATTTAAATTATTTAATTAATATTATTAAACTAATCGGCATTAATAGTTACCGTCAATTCCATTGGCGCGCCGTCCCTGCCCTCCCTCACTGTAACAACCCAAGGTTGTTACCTAGTTTGAATTTAGCTTAATGATATCATAATTATCATTCAATCAAGTTCATATAGTCATTAGAACCAAACTTTGAAGGTTTGGAGCAATTCGGAGCTAAATCCAATATTTTGGATTATTTTTAATATTTAATTAATTAGAAAATTGAGGTATTTATTTTGATATCGAAATCGAAATCCGACTTCGTCGTTACGATCGTCACCCCTAAATTAGCTAGGGGTGATGTTTTGGACGCGTTTGGAAGTCATCGAATTTTCACGAATATTTTAATATAATTAAATGCGTCGAAAAATAGGATAATTAAATAATCGTTGAAATTGAAATCCAACTTTGTCGTTGAATTCCTCACCCCCAAATTAGCTTGGGGTGAATTTTTGGGATTTTTCAGAGCGCGTTTCAAAAATCTGAATTTTTAAATAATTTGGGAAAATAAGAAAAATAAATAAGCAATCTTTGGATCCCCTATTTGCAATTTCCCCATTTTGTATTCCATTTTTTGGCTGGTCATGATCTTCATTCGGCTAGCCATACCCTCCCTCCTCCTTAAGCATGCCCCATTAATGCTCAAGTATGATGGCTCTACCCCTCTAGCCCCTTAGCCATGATGAGGCCTTCCCTCCCCTCTCCTCATTTAAATGGAGAGCTCATCCTCCTCCCTTTCTCTTGCTGAAAATTTCCTCACCTTCTTTCTCCCTTGCTGCTCTATTATTATACCTTGAAGAAGCTCCCTCCAAGTTCATAAAGAAAGCAAAGGAATCTTCATCCCCTACTCTTTCCAAAGGTTAAAGGTACCCTCTTGCTCCTCTCCTTATCTTGTATGATGTTATGATGTTAGAATGCAGCCTTGGAAGTCCATATGCATGTATGAAAGCCATTAAGGCTCTTAAGAACTCACAACAATATGCTCTATTTTTCATCTATTCTGCATACCCTTGTATTTATCATCAATTTTAGTATAGCTAGGATGCTCCGTTCATGCTGATTTTGGTATCGATGGAAAGGTATCGGAAATACTTTTCCATTGATATATAACACCACTCATGGGACTCTTTAGATTGAGAGTAATTAAGCTCGAAAAATGGCCCTCATGGGTTTCGCACCTGGCGAAATCACCGTCTGCCGCTGCAGTGTGCTGCCGCGGGCTGTAGCGGACAAGAAAACTTAGGGAAAACATATAAAAATGCATGTTGAACTAATTGAATAGTAATTTGTGAATGGACCGCTACAGTGCGCGGTCACGCACTGCAGCGGCCTGCAGCGGACTGTAGCGGAAATATTTCGGAACTTAGGAAACGTTAAAATAAATTAATTGAACAGTAGATTTGCGAAATAGACTGCTACAGCATGCGGTCGCGCGCTACAGCGGTAATTTCACAAAAATTATAAAATCATTTAATGAAAGTATTTGAACATTGGTTTTTGCAAAATGAACCGCTACAGCGCGCCATAGCGCGCTGCAGCAGGTCACAGCGGGCTGCAGCGGGTCACAACGGGCTGCAGCGAGTCACAGCGGGCTGCAGTGGGTTACAGCGGGTTTCAGTGGGATGCAGCGGACTGCAGCAAGCCGCAGCGCAAAGGAGCTACCGTGCGCTGCTGCGCGGAAAGCGCTACAGCGCCCAGATTTTCAAAATTGTCCAGAAATTCTAGAAATTTTCCAGATTTTGGAAAACTGCCCAGTCTTGGCTGAAATTGCCAAAACTTAACTATTTTGGTGTTTTAAAACCTCTAGGACCTTAGTGGGGCTAAGTTATACTAAAATTGAGCATTGCATAAAATTTTATGTTAAAATCAAGTTTGAAACTTTGTTGTTATTATCAAATGCTCAACACCTATCATCTAGCTTGAATGTATTGTATCTATTGCCAAGCAATAGAGTCTTAAGTGCTTGAATTAAATAGGTGTATCATAATAACTAAAATGGCACGAAACTTAAGTCTTTTGGATTTGTGATGAAATGCTAATCTCCTTGGTTTGAATTAGAATTTGATTAGCACTAATCACTATTTATGTCACCTTTTCCTTTATTTGCTTTTATGATTTTAGAAGGTATGATTAGAAAACTTTAACTTTTAATTGGACATTTAAATGTGCCTAATTGACATTAAACTAAACTTAAACATAAGAAGCTTGGTAACTTGATTAAGTAGATGATACTTAATCCAAACCTGAAGTTTGATATCAATAACACACTAATAATACATTAATTTGTCATTGACCTTTAAATTAACATTGGTCTTAAAGATAGAAAGGTTAGGGGTTAAACTCGAGCTTGTCTTGATTAAGATATAAACCTTAATAACTTAATTAATTAGCTTAATTATAAGATAATTTAATGGATATTATTCTAATAATGCATATGATTTGATATTGATCTTAAATCATCAAATTAGAAGTGCTAAGAATAACATTGAATATGTGTGATTGAACCATCTGAATCCAAACTTTAGATCTTTGATTTTTTCTTATATAAGATAATTAACATAAGATGGAACTAAAACTATAATGATTGATAAAATGACCTAACTCTAATAAATCTTTGACTTCATCCCATAATTGTATAATAGAAAAGGATCAAATGAATCATCTGATTTAACCACTTGAATATTAGCATAAGAAGTAGAAAAGTGAGATCTTGAGGGTCTTGCTTAGGATCATCCTTGAAATGTTTAAATACCTTAATTAATGATATCTTGAGGTAGAAAGAGCTCTTATGATTTATTGAGGTAGGAACCTAAGTGATCCCCCATAACTTTAGAAGTTGAGCTTGATACTTTGTGATAGGAATCACCTAAATTACTTAGAGTGTGACTTAATCCTTGTGGTAGCAACCTATATTAAGTGATCGTTTGATCACATCCTTGGAGCCTTATGTAGGATTCACCCATCCATAAGAGGGAGAGGTAGTTTTGATAAATCCTTGCGATTAAATAGAGTTGTCTGAACCCAGATCATTGAATTGTGTAGTATGGTATACCCATAGTACTGGGTTAACTCAGTAGTATTCAAGAGTGGTTGAGTCACTCTAAGTGAGATTTATCTTTGTGCTATCCTACAGGCATAGGCGGATATAACCTCGCTCAGAGTAAATCAATTAATCCTAAGAGTGTTATAAGTAGGGACTCCTTTATTAGTTTGATTAAAATACAAATTACCATCGAGTGATGCCTCCTAGTGAAGATCGCTTCAATAGGTGTGGCTTAAATAAACTAAATAATTCAAGTCATCTTATTTAGAACACTAAGTATGATCGTGAGTTGGGCATCTTAATGACTTAGCTTGAGATACAAATCGCCATCGGGTGATGCCTCCTATCGAAGATCGCTTCATTTGGGTGGCTTAATCAAACTAAGTGTTAAGAACCACCCTTCTTGCAGCCATACTAGATATGTGTATACTATCATCTCCTTTGATGATCTTTAAGAAAATTCTCAACTTTAACTAATTATCGAGGTAGAATCTTAGGAGTCAGAATCCTTTTAGCAGGATTCTACACAATGGAGGCCTTGGATTCATTAACAGATTTTAAAGCATTTTCAAGATTTTTTTGGATTTTATCTCATACAGTTATGAGCATAAGCATGAACATAAGCAGGATGTGTGAGTATCAAAAAGATGTCTAAGTATCAGTGATGATCAATGAGTTACGGAATGTTGCATACATTGACTGGGGAATTTCAGGATGCATCAGCATTGCAGTTCCCAACCGGATGTACGTATACATTAGACTGTACTACTCATGACAGTTCAGTGATATTTGGTTGCATACTAGTACATACAGTGTTGAGACATATTCAGATGCACATATTCAGTGACATACAATATAGTTTTATATATGATTACTCAGTTTTGGATGTATTACAGTTTCAGTTATTTCAGTGTTCAGTTTATAGTTCCGTTTTACCTTATTTGTACAATTTTATATAGTTCTATGCTTTTAGTTATTTTTACAGCATTTTCTGCAGATTTAATTATATAAATGTTAAATGGATAATTAGAACTGTTTAGATTAGTTTCGATGTGTTAGACTTATTGTCTAATATGAGATACTTTTGGGATCCGACAATTTGCTAGATCCTGAACAGTATATTGAGACAGGTCAAGAGGACACCTGGGAGATTCAGGGGGAGCTCGTGGAGCTCTAGTGGACTCTCTTTCAGTTTTACTTTTGGCTTAGTATTCTCAGTCCAGTACTTGGTTTTATTTCAGTATTTCAGTAAACTGTTATAATAATTCTTGACGTATTTTCTTTTCTTTTCTGAGATGAATATTTTCATACAGCTTCTGTGATGAATGTATCTAGATGTTTGCTTTAAGCTTTCACACTCTGTATTATACTACTTATACTTAGTATTGTGATATGATTAACTTACTTATATATATATTGGATTCTTATGGTATTCTAAATCCAATGTATATATTTGTCTAATACTTAGGATAAGGATACTACTCTTATCTTAAGTATTAGCTCTCAACCATTATTGAGGTTGAGTCAGCAGCCCTTCAAATGGGCTTAGTGTTCAGCTATTCAGGGAGACGGACCATTCCTCCTCGAGTGGCGTCACCGCTCCGCCGCCGAAATTTACGATTTGCGCACGCCGACGGGGCGGGGCGCTACACTCACGTCATCTTCTTTCGCAGTCTGCCTTGACGGTAGATCTTGGCTATTCGATCAGGGATCGAACGGTCCTCATCTATCTTCCCCGCGACAACATGCAGGACCTGGGCATGGCTTTCCTTCCTCGCATGCGGCATCCTCACCCCGCCAGGTGGCCTACCGCTGCTCTGAAGCACTCTCTAAACTCCCTCCTAGCTCATTTGACTCCCCTCTATGTTTGCGATGTTTTAAATTTTGGTGTTATCCTAAGGCTGTGAATCTCTCATCCTCATCTCGAAGAAGCTCGAGCGCTCGATATCTGCAATCTAAGGTACGCCTTCATCCTAAATCCTTCATTCAATTGCCATTAGATTTCTTATATTGCATTTTTTGCTCGATTGATTATTGTATTATCTTGCCCGATCGAGTTCGATTGGGCTAATTAATGGCGAATGATATCCAGCTTTGTTCAGTAAGCCTTCGTCCAACCTCCCGCCTTTCCATTAGGATATGCTTAAGGTTGGTTCTTACTGTCGTCCTAGCACTTATCTGGCGATGGCCCGCACTCCAGTCAGAAGGTCTCTTGAAGACCTTTTCAATGGTATGCGGATTGGCCTCCGGCGCCGGCGGGAGGGATGTCTCTTTGATGCCCTAGACCCTCCTTGTCACCTGCCGAAGGAGGAGACTTCTGAGCCAGGTCAAGCGGGTTCGACCCATAGTTTCGCATGGGTATTTGTGGGCTCCACCATCTTGCGCTGTCGTCCTCTCCACTCGCCACGTCAACTATAGAGCAGAAGTGGTGGGCCCCGCCTCTGCGCATGTGTCACCCCAGAAGGCGAGAAGGTAGGGCCCACTGTCATTTATGAGCCGTCAACATTGTCAATTTGTTGGTGGGTCCCCCCTCTATAAAAAATAATAATAAAATCCCATATGATTTATTAAATTTAAATTAGTTTAAATTTAATTGAATATCTATCAAACTTCAAACATTAATAACTCTTAATCCGTAAGGCTAAACAAATCAAATATATATCTCATATTGATCAGTAAAATTAAAGGATTAATATGAAACTATCAAATCTTTATTTGGATAAGTATTTAACCTAGTGACATATATGACCCTTAATTAAGTCCTTATTAACCCTAATCTTCCATAGCTCATAACTTTGCACACACTAATCCAAATATGCCCAATATGGGTCTTAAAGTAATTGAGAGAACTTTTAGATTATTTTGATAGGGTCAATTTCTCTGTTAGGGTTATATTTTGCTTAATCACTTTTATGACCTAATCCTAATTTCCCATATTAACTTTAGAACTTCAATTAACCATAACTTGGTCAATTGAGCTCTAAATTAGGTCTTCCAATATACTATTTTGATCAGGAAGACCTAATAAACAATAAACTAAAATAATATCTAAGTTTTGAACGCTAGATCTCTTAATCAACCATAATTACTCTAAAACTTGATTAGTAAAGATTAGCAAATTTAGTAATCCAAATTGATTGAATTTAGTTTGTAATAACTCTTAGAGTAGAATAGAACCTAGTGGTGTGGTTGGTTTAGCAATTATGTAATTAATTTTACTAATCACTAACTAATCACCTTTAACCCTAATTAGGTTATAAATTGACTAAATAAAGTCCAAATTGGGACTACTCCCAGTTAAAGTACTTAGTGTGTTATAGGAAAGTTATAGCTACCGAGTTTACTAAATTTAGACTTCAAATGAAAAAGTTAAGTATTTGACCCCTCTTAAGAAACCCTAATTTTCATTTTAGAACCCTAAATTTGTTTTGGCTATAACTTAGCCTATACATATCAGAATTTAGTAAATTTAGAATCTATTGAATCCTTGAACACTAAGCTTTAATAAACTAATAAAAAAATTAGTTCCATTAGGATGAATTACAATTTTGCCCTTATGAGTCAATTTTTTTAAATTGAGCTCATAAAGCTTATTAATTATCCAAATTTCGGTATACTTACTGTCTATCTTCATGTTAGAAAGTAAATAATCATTTGCCATTAAAAATTTTTAATTTAGAGTGCTAAATCAAAAAGTAGCTTTTTAGACCCTTAAGCAAGGGCAAAATAGTCATTTAGCCCAAATTTAGGTTTAAGTGTTCTTAAATCATAAAATCATATTCTAATCACTAAAATTATTAAATAAAGAGATTATAAATTTAATTCAATTGATTTAGGCCATAAATCAAGTTTCTAAATCAAAACTCTAAATTTCATCATAAGTTATTCTTAAGTATTTAATTTAAGTGACATAATATGAGATTAATCTCAAATTATGTCTCCACTAAGCCATAAACTTCATCTTAAGTAATTTTAAGTTAACTTTAAGTTCTATGATGTCAAATAAATCTCACATCATACCTCTTCTTTGAATCTTCCTAATCTATTCTCAATCTTTTTAATAATATTAGTTAGGTTTTGTGTCTGAAAGTTCATCTTAGTGCTTAGGAGATCTTTCCTTAGGAATAGGAATAAGACTTAGGTTAGAATTCATCTATTGAATAAATTGGGTTACTTAATAGGTGAAACTTTAATTTTACTAGTTTATAGATTTTTATAGTTTGTTTATGATTATTTGATTTTTCAATCTTAGACTTAATAATAAAGATCCATCATATTAAGTGTGACTTTACTTAATAAGATTTGCCTTAATCTTTAATTCATGAGATTGGGTTTTAAACTTAGTCTCTTAGGTTCATCTTTAGATTAAGTAATTAAACCTCGATATTTGGAGTTTAATTCTTAATCATTCCATCTTGATTTTGTCTTAATCAAGATGGGTTTGGGTTTCTTAAATCATTAAAATAAGTCGATTTATTTACTGATTTAACTTACATAGTCGAAATTGATTTAATTAGATTAGAATATAATCAGTTCTAATTATTTTCAACTCATAAGGTTGTGAATCTGAGTTACACTCGATAGTAGGAGTTAGAGATCTTGTACTTATGTAACTTGGAGTAGATAAAATGAATAAATTAGACAACAATGGATATCACATGTGTCCTAGTAGAGTCTTTTGCTCACTTTTATATTTGATGCTCTGCTTATCTTGTATTGAGCTTTATACCTTGGCCATATGTATTGGACATAGGATATTTGATGAGTATCTCATGTCAACTTTGAATTTGCATAAATATCATTTACATTTTTATTAGTATTTTTAGTTTTTTGGTTTTCAGTTCAGTAGGTTGTGACCTAATTAATATGCCTCTTCAGTTTGTTTGAATCCTGCATAGCACAACGACTGCTAGTGTTCGGTAAGTCTATCCATGCCTGGTTGAGCGATGGTTGCCTAGGGTGGCGAGAAATAGGCTTTTCGCATGTATGACTTTATTAGTCATGTTATAATATGGTAGTACTAGTTGTAGGTGCACTTCTACTCAATGTTACTCATTATTTTTGCCTTAGCCAACAAGCTAAGTGAGCTCATACTTATTCAATTCAGATCTTCTGCCTTAGCCCAGCAAGCAAAGTGGGATTGATGTATACTTTTAGTTTTGAATGGCTTGTTCAGCTATAGAAGTTTTCAATTTTGTATTTATTATTTTCAGTTTACTTTTTTATATTTCAGTACTTTCTTATTTACTGTCTTACTGCATTTGCTAGTATGCATATTTATATGATGCTAATTTGCTCATTTACACACTTATAGGATGCTAGTCTTACTCACTTGCTTATATCTATATGCATATGATGTTATTCTTATTTTCAATTATTTAAATGTATCATCAGGTTCTTTTACTTTATGTTAATTAGCATGAGCTTTCAATTGATCATAAGCATATTTAGGACAAATTTTCTTTTTAGTTATTAGTATTTATTCTTTACTTTATGCTTAAACTTATTGCAGCTATTGTTAGAGGTATGTGTTTACTTGTTCTTTTGTTTAAGTTATAAATTAATACTTTAAAAAGTCAAATTTTATAACATGCTCCAAAAAATGTCAAAATTCACTCCTAGCTAATTTAGGGGTGAAGAATTCAACGGCAAAGTCGGATTTCGATTCCAATGAGTATTTAATTTTCCTAAATTTTGAGGTATTTAATTACATTAAATATTCGATAAAATCTAACGACTTCCAAATGCATCCAAAATATCATCCATAGCTAGTTTGGGGGTGAAGAGCGCAATAGCGAAGTCAGATTTTAATTTTGAGGTCAAATTAAATATCTTAATTTTAATTAATTAAATATTATTAAAATATTCGATGGATTTTCGACAACTTTTGATTGCCAGCAAAATATCACATCTAGCTAATTTAGGAGCAATGAGTGTAATGGAAAAGTCCAATTTTTGATTTGAGGTCAAAATAATTATGTCAATTTCTAGGGTTCCTAAAATTTCCAAAATCGGGGTTTGATTTATTTGACCTCTGATTTAGACTAGGTCATGGTGGTGAACTACTAATGACTTAATTAGTGCACTAAGATCAAAATTAAGACTTAGATTAGTCCTAATTAGCTAGGGAACAACTTGGGTTGATACACTGGAAGACTACTTCGGGTTCTCGTTGTACGCTGTTAGGGTTCAATCCGAATAGAGGGATCACAGCTATGAGGTTAATAAAGCATTGATGGACTCACTGAGGTCTCCCTCATGCGGTTTGTAGTGGCCGTGGAGCAGACCTCACACTGTGTGATACGCAGAGAAGTTCTGCGGGATGATGACTGTGCACTGTCTGATCCCAGATCAGACGACTAGGATCTGCCATTTGATCCGACAAAAATGAGGGAGACGGCATGAGCTAGCTAATGGCACATCTAGTTTAATTTAAAATATTAATATTATTTAATTAAAATCAATTAATTTTCTATTTATAATAAAATAATTAATTATATTTATAAAAATCTAAATATTCACCCTTAGCTAATTAAGGGGTGAGGAATGCAACGATGAAGTCAAATTTTGATTTTGACTATTACTTTATTTTTATAATTTTTGGGATATTATAAATATTATTAAAATATTCGATGGATTTTCGATGACTTTTGATTGCCACCAAAACATCACTCCTAGATAATTTGAGGTCAAAATAATTAGGTCAATTTCTAGGGTTCCTGTAATTCCCAAAATCAAAGTTTGATCCATTTGACGCCTGATTTGGACTAGGGCTTTGTGGTGATCTCCTAATGACTTAATTAGTGCACTAGAATTGAAATCAAAACTTGGATTATTCTTAATTATCTTGGGTAACAACTTGAATTGTTATATTTACTTAGCTTCTATGATAAATGATTTGGATGTATGCTTTAGCTTCCCACTCTTTATTTTTATTATTACTTATACTTAGTATTGTAATGTGATCAGCATATATGAAATGCTAATACTCATGTATATTGGATTCTTATTTCTACTCTACTTATAATCTAATTTACTTAAGTATTTTATATAATACTTAAGATAAGGACTTTACACTTATCATAAGGATTAGTACTCAGCTTTCATTTTTTTTTAGATTGAGTCTTAGCAGTAGTTTAGTTTCACCAGATATTCGGGGAGGTTCAGCAGTCCTTCCTAAGTAACGCACCGTTCTACCGCCAATTGTTTATATAAATTACCTCAGTTGTGCACGGCGAAGGGACAGGGCGTTACAAGGGAGGAGGTCTTTGTGGGGAGGAGAAGGTTTAAGGTTCCTCTTTTTTTTATATATAGAGGAGAAAATGAGGATGTTGGTAGTCACTGGTGAGGTGGGGAGGAGGAAAAAATGAGGGGTTGTAGAGAGAAGAAGGTTTATGGCTGTAATGCCCTGTGCCATCGCTGCACGCAACTGAGGTAATTTTAAATATAACAAAACAGTTAGCGGCGGAATGGTGCGTTACTCAGGAATGACTGCTGAACCTCCTTGAATATTTGCCGATTCAAATAAACTGCTGCTGAGACTCAACCCCAAAAGAAAGAGGGCTGAGTACTAATCTTTAAGTTAAGTGTAAAATCATTATCTTAAGTATTAGGTAGGGTACTTATGTAAATTAGATTATGATTGAAATAAATGACCAATATAGATGAGTATTAGCATTTTACCTATGCTGACCATATCATAATAATAAGTATAAGTAATAGCAAACATAGAGTGCATAACTTAAAGCATACATCTAGATCATTCATCATAGAAGCTAAATAAATTTTTCATCTATAAAAAGAAAAGAAAATACATCCATAGTTATTACAAATAATCTACTTAAATGAAATAACAGAAAATATCCTATCTATTAAACTATAGTAAATTAATGCGAGAAAGGTAAATGCTAATGCAGAGTCTACTATTGCTCCATGAATTACTGTGGCACCCAGCTCCTTAAGCCCACAATTATTAGACTCAAAGGGTGGTGTGCCGCTCTGACAAATCCCTCACTTATCATTGGATTAGGTAAGATCCATAATCCACTAATAAGGGAAGGACGTGCACAGAATAACTAAGAAGATCAGTCACTAAATAAGACATACATACAGAGTGCAGAAGCAAAATAAAATAAGTATTATATCTATTCACCATACATCAAATAAGAGATAGTGCTATAGCTCAGCAAATAATGAAGTGCAAAAAAGTTATTATAGTCACAGTATTTGTATTATTATAACATTTAATTGAATAGTTTTAAAAGACTGAAAATACAATCTCTCATTCTCATAGAAGGCTAAAAAGGAACTAGACAATGTTTGGCTCTCCTGGCTGGTGCTCCTCCTCTATGAATGGCTCCTCTTCCTCAGCACCTAGCTCCTCAAATCTATCTGAATCTGATATTATCAGTTTCATAATGCCATGGCCCCAGCCAATAAAAGAAATTCTTATTAGATAATTATCTAAGTATAATTTATGCTGAATATTTTATATGAATTATTAATGTCACCATTTTATACTTAAACATAATAAAAGTGAATTAAAAGCATAAGTGCAGTTAGCATACAAGGAACAATATAAGTTATAAATATAACATTTATAACTAAATAAAAAGTGAGGCAAAAGTACACCTCAAGAAAACTAAGCAAGAAATTGGCATATACATATATAATGTAGTAAGTAAATGTACTGAAAGTAAAGTCTAATTCTAGACATGCTGATGATCATATGATATATGTTAATTAAAGACATAAATTTAAAAATGTTATATATAGTAAGTAGTAAAGTCTAGCATCCTATAAATACATACAAGTGAGCAAGTAAGTAAGAAAACACAGCTAATTGAAACATGCATCAATAATACATTACACAATAAACTAAAGCTAAAACAGGTATGTAAAGACTGCCATATCAGAAAATTGGCCAATCGGGCCCAGTGAAATTCCCAAAGCCTTTCTGAGCTAGGGCAGATAGAAATTCCCAAAGCCTTTCTGGGCTAGGGCAGATAGAAATTCTCATAGCCTTTCTGGGCTAGAGCAGACAGAACATCAATAAAACTGATGAGGCAGTAAATACAAATGCAGAATCTTTTAGTTATTTTACTTTTGTTTTTATGGATATGTCCAGAAATAACTGAGGAGTCAAGCATGTCTACAAGACTATACGGGTTCCAAGCTTAACACACACTCCTCAATGATTAATATTAAATATCCTTATTACTCATTACCCCTATCAATTAGGGTAAATATGTACCAGAATCTACCATAATATATTGAACCCAAAGGTAACTATTATCCTAATTATTCTAAGTTTTGATTTCATGTACAAACTTTTCTTATATGATATATCCAAGAAATTAAGCACAAAATATAAGGAATGTGTAGCAACAAAATAAATCAAGTAGGAATGGGACTCTTCTATATATAGTGACACTGTTGTTGTCTAATTAAACCATTCTAACTATTCTAAGTTACACAAGTTCAGGATCTTTAATTCCTACTATCGAGTGTAACTTAGAAGCACGACCTTATAAGTTAAAAGGATTAGAACTAATCAAATTCTAATCTAGTTCGATTAAGTACAACTACAGGTTTAAATAAATAAATCATAATGTCCTAATTTGATGAATTTAGACATTCTATCTAATATCTAATCAAGATCTACTAAACTATAGATTATGGATTAAATACTACGAGATTGGGCTTAATCACATAATACAAATGGATAAGACATAAGATTTAGGTTTCAATCTAAAAGTGATCTTTTGATTAAGATAAATCTTATTAAACAAATCAAATTTAATAGGATGAATCTCCTGTCCTAAATCTAGGGTTAAGAGATAAAATAATTAAAATAATTTGTAAAAATTTAGAAGCTAATAAAACTAAGGATTCATCCATTGAATAATTCATTTATCCAATGAATGAAATCTAACTTATGAGTTAGTCATAGTCTTAGGAGTAGTCATAATGTGAAGGTATAAAGTGTAACAACCCAGGTTGTTACCATAGTTAATTAGGGTAATCCTAAGTCTTAAATATAATTATAAGTGCTAATTAGGTCAATTGGAGTCAACCCCTAGAACCTAGTCCAAATCAGGAGTCAAATGGATTGAATCCTGATTTTTAGAAATCTGGAAACCCTAAAAATTTGACCTATCTAAATTGACCTCAGATCGAAAAACGGACACCGCCATTGCGTTCATTGACCACAAATTAGCTTGGGGTGAAGTTTTCGTGTCAATCGGAAGTCGTCGAAATTTCGATGAATATTTTAATAATAAAAAATACACCGGAAATCGAGGAATCAAAATATTCGTCAGATCGAAAGTTCGACCTCACCGTTGCGTTCCTCACACCTCAATTAGCTAGGGGTGAATATTTGGAATTTTTCTGGAGATGATTTAATTATATATATTAAATTAGGAATTTAATAATTAAAATAATAATTAAATATTATTTTATTCCCAATGTCCGGGTCGGGCCGGGTCGACCTGAGCCCGACTCGAGTACGGTCGAGTCCGCGTAGGCTAGGTGGGGCCCACCGAGCTACGTGGCGCCATCAGGGCCTGCCACGTGTCCAGTGGGACCCACCAGCCGAGCCCGCGTCGTTTCGGCTTCGGTCGTGGGGCCCACAGTGCAACGTGGCAGCCATCCGGCACGCCATGTGTCACGTGGGGCCCACAGCCCGAGCCCGTGCGCTCTTCGACTCTCCCGTGGGGCCCACAATGCCATGTGGCAGCCTCTGGTCCCGCCACGTGTCAAGTGGGCCCACTGCCGGTCACCCGCGGCATTTCAGCTCCTTGTGGGGCCCACTGTGCCATGTGGCAGCCTCTGGCAGTGCTACGTGTCAGGTGGGGCCCACTGCCCAGTCACCAAGCTGACTCAGCCTCCCTATAGGGCCCACAGTGCCACGTAGCAGTCTTTGGCAGTGCCACGTGTTTAGTGGGGCCCACTGTCTGTTAATTAAAATTAGTTAATTACTGTTAGCTTAATTAAATGTAGTTAGTGGTTAATTAAATTAGAGTTAGTGTTAATTACTTTTGAACAATAACTTTTAATAATTAAATTAACTGAATTTACTAATTAAGAGATTAATTAGGGTTAATTAAATATTAAATTAATCTTAATAGTAATTAGAATAATTAATTATTATTAAACTATAAAATATAATTAATTATTCTTAATTAAGTATTAATAGGTAATTAAGATAAATTAAATAATAATTAGTACTAATGACTTTGCTACAGTAAAATAGTAATAAATATAATTTAATAGATTAATTAATGTTAATTGATAATTAAGCCTAATTAATCATAAATTAATTAAAGATTAATAAATTCAGAAATCAAATAAATAAACTTTAGGAATGAACAGTAAAATCATTTAAATTGAATAAATGAATAGTAAATTAATTCAATTTGTATTTTTGAATAGTAAATCTTAAAAGTTTAATAAATTTTTATAGGATGATCCAAATATAGCCAATATAGGTCTCAAAATACTCAGAAAAATGTAAGGAATCAAATAACATAATGTAAAAATTAATTTCAGGGACGTATAATAAGGTAATATTTTAGGACCTCTTTAGAGCCTCATAACTTTTTACCCCGTTATCAGAACATAGTCAATATAGGTTTTCAAATGCTCAGGAGAGTGGCCCCATCACTGTAGTAGTATTAGTTTTCTTATTTGGACATCAGGACAAAAAGTCAACCCTAGAATTCTTAGTAAAAAATGACCAAAATGCCCCTATACTTTAAACAGCCATAACTTAGTCAAATCAACTCCAAATTGGAAAATTCAAAATGCGAACTAGCTTAGAATTTCAATGTTATCGATAAAATAAAATAATTTTTAGGATCTAAACCCTATAAATTTAGGTAAATTATCAAATTACCCCTGGCCTTATTTTGGTCATAACTTAAGCGTTTCTCGCCCAATTTAAGCGTACTTACTGTCTATTTTCAAGTTAGATAGTAAGGAATCAGTTGGAACTAAGAGAAATTAATTCTGACCTATAAGTCAAAAGTTGACTTTTTGACCCTTAAAGTAGGGGCAAAATGGTCAATTTGCCCTAAGATTGGATCAAGTACGCCTACCCTTTAGATAACATTCCAAAATACTAAAACTAATGTTATAATCATCTTAACGACACTTAAGTGAGTGAAATCAACCCTTAGATCAGATTCTAGGATTCTTCTAAGTCTTAAGCACTACACTTTAAGGACCTTTCTTGAGACTAGGACTAGATCATAGGTTAGAGTTCATTCATTGGGTAAATTGGGTTACCTAATGGGTGAAACCTTGGTTTTATTAGTTTCTAGACTTTATTTTATTTTACAACTTGTGCTGATTATTTTGTCTTTAAATCTTAGATTTAAGATAGGAGATTCATCCTATTAAGCTTGATTACTTAATAGGATTTGCCTTAACTAGTAGATCACTTATAGAATAAAACCTAGAACTTATGTCTTATCCTTTTTGGATTATGTGATTAAACCTAAATCTCGTAGTATTTAATCTATAATCTATAGGGTTAAAAGATCTTGATCAAATCTTAGTTTAAACATCTAAATTCACAAAGTTAGGATGTATGATTTATTAATTTAACTCATAGTCATCTATCTGATTGAACTAGATTAGAACCTGATCAGTTCTAATCCTTTTTAACTTATAAGGACAAATTTTTGAGTTACACTCGATAGTAGGAAAATGGTGATCCTGAACTTGTGTAACTTGGAATAGTTAGAATAGTTAAGTAGAAAACAAATGATATCACCATATTTAGTAGAGTCCCTTGCTTACTTTGATATTTGTGCTACGCATTCCTTGATTTTTGTTCCATATTTTTTTGAGCATATCATACAAGATTTTGATGCATGTATAAATGTTAGGAAAATATGGAGACTCCTTAGATTCCTTGTAAAAATATTAAAGAGATTAATGAAGATAGTAATTGGATGTGTTTGAGCTTCTCAGTATTGCCTTCTGACTGCCTAGTCAACTTATATTACTAGGGGAAGGCCTCTATTTTGTTGTGTGTTGTTTGCCTCGTCTCCTTGTTGACACTAGGGGTACACCGTTGGTGCCCTAGCCGTACTGGTGATAGGAACCGCCCTAGCCGTACTGGTGCTAGGATCCTTCGATTATGCTGTTGATGCCTTAGCCGCACTGGTGCTAGGATCCGCCCTAGTCGTACTGGTGCTAAGAACCTTCAGCCTTTTTGGTGGGTTAGATTAGCACGTTTCTGTATGACAGATTGTATACATATGTTTATACGCAGTTGATGTTTGGTTACCTTTCAGTATTCTTATTCAGTCACCTATTTCCTTGTACTGCTTTTATATATATATTTAGGTTGCTAGAATCTTGCTGCTATTATATGTACCACTGCTGAGTTCTTTTATTTAATTGGTATGTTTCTTTGATCACCATCATGTTTAGGTTGTAGCATCTTTCTTACTGCACTTAATTGTTTATGTATATTTATATGCCTTACCTTGTTTAGCTCGCATGTGAGGTATGTCTTAGCCTCTCTTTTTGCTTAAGTTATAAATGATGATTTATAGTTTTTCTTTTTTTTTGTATTGCTTGCTGCTCCCTTATACATATTATTACTTAGAAGTTATAGAATGGTGATATACATAACATAAATAAATCTTATCACCTTAAAATGTACTTAGACAATTGTCTAACCAGAATTTTCTCTTTTTTGGCTGGGGCCCTACATTGTGAAACTGACAATGACAGACCCACTTCTGTTAGATGAGCAGGAGTTAGGAGTGGAGCCATACCCAGAGGAGGAGCCCGTGGAAGAAGCTGCTGTTTAGCCTTTATTTCTAAGTGAGGATGAGAGTCTTTTTACTTTTATTATTTAAAACTTTAAAATGATGTAATAATACAGGTACTGGTGACTGCGTATTTAGATTTTATACTTACATTCTGAGATACTTTTCTTTATATTTATGTTGTGATGCTTGGATGATTTATATTGAAAGTTGCTTCCGCACTCTGTATGTTTACTTAGATAGTGATTGCATGTTGATTTTATGCTTACTCCTTCCCTTATTAGGTGGATTATGGATTTCATCATAATCCAATTATAAGTGAAGGGTTAGCTAGAGTGACACGCCATCCCTTAACTTAATTCTTGTGAATTAAGAGGTGGGGCGCCACATAAAGTCCTACAAAAGACTTAGAGAAACTTTATAAAATTTAACTATCTTGACCTTATAACTGATTTTAATATTTAGAATGATTTTATTACAGTTCTAATATTAGTTTTATTAACTTAGAAGAATAATCTAGGGTTTAAAAATGCTTAACCTTGAAATTGGGCAAGATGACCATATTACTCATACTTTATGGTCCAAAAAGCTACTTTTTGAATTAAGGATCCAAATTATAATTTTATGCTACCAAATGATTATTTACTATCTAATATGAAGATAGACAGTAAGTATGCTCAATTTGGATAAGAAACGGATCCTATAGGTCCAAACTAAGATTGTTAACCTAAGGGGCATTTTAGTAATTTACACCTAATAGAACCTAAAATTTTATGCAGTTTATTGTTGATTATTGTTCAAGGATTCCATAGAGCTTAAAAACACTCATTCTGAGGTCAAATGGCTAAGTTATAGTTATTTCAATTTCTAAGAACAATTCGATAGTTTTGTCGATCAACGAGGGACAATAAACAAACTTTTCTGTTTGAGGTCTAATTTTAACAAACTCTATTTCTATAGCTTCCCTAAAATATACTGAGTGTGTTGACAGAGACTAAACCCAATTTGGACTTCAAATAGTCAAGTTATGGCCTAACTAGTGTTAGGGGTATTTTGATCATTTCTAAATTTCAACATTTCAGATCCTAAATATTATTTCAGTTTATTAATGATACTAAAATTTTAAGCTAGTTAGCACTTTCAATTTCTAAATTTGGAGTTAAATTGACCAAGTTATTGTCAATTGAAGTTTAGGAGCATTTTTATCATTTTTAAAGTATGGTCCTACATGATACTTTTCAAATTAAGCTCCAAATAGAGAAATTAATACCTCTATAGTGTTGGGGCTGTTATCCTGAGTATTTTAAGACCCATATTGTCTATGTTTGAACAATTAGGTTAAAAGTTGTGAGTGTTTATTTAGGTCCTAAAATATCACTACGTTATACGTACCCCAAAACAAATTTTTGAATTATGTTATTTGATTTCTTTTATTTTTCTGAGTAAATTGAGTCCTATATTTGATATATTTGGATCATTGGTTTAAGAGATATAGATAGTTGAAGTTACTATATTTAATTCAAATTAAATTAATCAGATTTAGTGTTCAAATTACTTAGTAGAAATCAATTTAACATGTCATTCTTTCATTATTAATCATACTGTTTACAAATTAACAGTTTCTGTTTATATAAATATTTCTGTATAATTATATATACATTTAACTATATATAATATAACTTATATATGTTTATAGTTATTTTATTAACTAATCTTCTGCATGTTATAAAGCGGCAGGCCCCACTGATAGCCATCATAGAGGATAGCCCGCGGATTCGCGACACGCCAGCAGGCGTGGGCCCCACTGACGGGAACAAGGGGAAGCGCGATAGGCGCTAGATTGCGCACACGCCGGCCTAAGAGGCCGACAGCGCAACAGGGTGGGGTCCGCATTCAGTGACTTGATGCGACCGCGCGAACCCGAGGCAAAAGATCGGGTTGGGCTCGGCGTGACCCTGCCGACAGAACCCGAGCGGGGTTCGACGAAACGAGGATACCTGTAACAACCCGAGTTGTTACTATAGTTGATTAGGACTAACCCTAAGTCTTAAACATAATTATAAGTGCTAATTAGGTCAATTGGAGTCAACCTCTGAGACCTAGTCCAAATTAGGAGTCAAATGGATCGAATCCTAATTTCTGTAAATCCATAAAATCTAGAAATTGACCTATTTAAATTGACCCCCGATCGAAAAACAGACACCGCCATTGCGTTCCTTGACCCCAAATTAGGTTGGGGTGAAGTTTTCGTGTCAATCGGAAGTCGTCGAAATTTCGACGAATATTTTAATAATAAAAATACTCGTCGGATCGAAAATCCGACTTCGCCATTGAATTCCTTGACCCCAAATTAGCTAGGAAAAATATGTTCAAAAATTTCTGGAAATTTAAAAATAATAATAATAATAATAATATTTAATTAATTACTTAACGACCGCCGTTAAGTAATTAACTGTTCCGTCAACTATAGCTGAAGGCGCCGTCTATCCAGACGGCGCCATCTCAGCCGTTGGATCGCGCCCGGATCCAACGGCTGTGGAGGCGTCGTCCTCGACGGCTCCGTTCGCGCGACACGCGGCGCGACAGCCGCCCCGCCCGGCCAATCCGGCCCCTCCCCGGCCTCGGCGAGGTCGCCGGCGCCTCTATAAGACCACCAGCCGTCTCTGGGCTCCGGGTTTGCGAAATCCGAGCCCAGATCGAGCCAGATCGACCCAAAGCCACCGCAGCCGTCGAACCCGAGGTACTCCGATCACCTTCGTTTTGCATTCAATAATTGCAAATTAGGATTTGAAATGCTATTCCACATTCCTGATTGACGATCCATCGGATCCAATCTGGGCTAGCCCAACCGGATCGTCGGCAATTAGACTAGGGTCCACAGTAGAAACCGTTAGCCGTAACCCTAGAAATTTATTTGGGAGTGGAGCCATACCCAGAGGAGGAGCCCGTAGAAGAAGCTGATATTTAGCATTTATTTTATATGTGATGATGAGAGTATTTGCACATTCTTTTATTTAAACTGTTAAATGATGTAATAATATAGGTACTGTTGACTGTGTATTTGGATTGTATGCTTATATTTTGAGTTCTATTTCTACTATTCATACTATGATGCTTGGATGTTTCTCATTTTTAAATCGTTTCAGCACTCTGTATGTTTACTTAGATAGTGACTGAATGCTTGATTCTATGACTACTCCTTCCCTTATTAAGTGGATTGTGGAATTTCTTCATAATCCAATTATAAGTGAATGGTTAGCTAGAGTGACACGCCACCCCTTAGCTTAACCCTTGTGGGTTAAGTGGTGTGGCGCCACAATACCCGAGGCTTGGGCGGCCAATTTAACGGTCTCCCGGTGGTGCTGGCGGCTGGCATGCAAACGGCACAATAGGTCTCATCACGACCTTCCGACTAAGGAACACCACTTGAGGTCGACTGAACGGCGAACGAGATGATGCCCTAATATGGTGACGCGAATTGCCGGATAATACGATACCATATTGTGGCGATCGGGGATCGAAGTTCGAGAGTCTTTAAAGAACAATTCATCTCAATTGAAAATATAGATATTTTTATAATTCAAAAAGGACATAATAAAATAAATAAAATTTAAAGTCCTTTTTTTTTTTATACATAGAGCCAAAACATATATGAAAATTTATAATAGTTTGAATTATACAAAATATGAATTAGAAATTTCTACATTCTTTTGCTCCCTTTATTCTTCTTATTCTGATTTGGCAGATCTTCTGAGTTCTTTTTAATTATCAAAACCTGAAAAATTCAGATTACCAGTCAGGTAGGAGTACGCAAATTGTTCTTATAAGAATAAATCTAGCATCCTATAATAGGTATAAATCATATATGAAAATGACTGAAAATAAAACTGCAAGTAAAGTAAGCAATTTCTGCCCTGCAAAATAGCTGTGAAAAGCAACATATATGAAATAAATTTTATTGAAAGCACTTGTAACAATAAGGCGAGTCCTGAAGACTCCTGAGCCCAAATGGGTAAACCCATAGGCATAATCTGTAGGAAGCTTATCTCGCCACCCGTCGGTAGCTTACTTAAATAATAATTCTTGGTGTGTCTTTCCTCTGGATTGCCTACTTCCTACAAGAGGCTAAATCCCTCCATATAACTCCCAGGGGCTGCTAGCTGGCCCAATCTGTACAGATTCTCAGTGTTGCGTTTCTCCCTCCAAAGACAACCACAACAATAATAAATTCATTGTTTCAACTTTTTGTTACATGCTATTTAATATCATTCTTTTTGCAAATTATAAAGCGGTAAGCAATGTAAATAATATTCAATTGGAAAATGGCTCAAATATAAGAATACTGAAATGAAACTTATAAGTAGATTTGCGTACCTGACTAGTTTTGTCTCAACATTAATCAATTCAATTTGTTTGATCTGCTAATAAGTAATTTAAGTCATTATTTTGATACTTCATAATAGGTTTTTATGACATTTTATTTGAATTCATTAAAGTAATTATTTTTATGTTTAATATTTTCAAGTGACATTTTATATGAAATTTTTAGAAATATGTGCAAACATCTATATTTCCTAAAATTTTCTAAGTCCTAAAATTCTTAAAAATTTCGGCAAAGTCTCCTTTGTTTTTGTTCAAATTTTCCAAATTTTATACAAACATTCTCCAATTCTAAATAGAGTTCAGTCTTTTTTTTTACAAGACTGCTCATTTCCAGTTCTAAATAGAGTTTAATTCCAGTTCTAAAATAGAGTTCAACCCTTTTTACAGGATTGCTCATTTCCAATTCTACAAAAATTTTAATTACATTCAATTAAACTAAGCAGTTTAATCTCCTATATCAAACATCTAATAGCAAAAAAATGCAGAAATTAATTCAGCAATTTATAGGGGCAGCATTTATTTGGCTTATTTTTGCTATATGTTAATAGCATTTAGCGCATCATTTCTCTTGATACTAATTTACAACTCGACCTGCAAAGAATATCATCAATAAAATTAATATTCAAATATAAATGAAACAAGTAGGGTTGAATTCTTAAAATATCATTTGATTCTTTAAATGCATTTTAATAAAAGGAGTTAATACAAGTAATGACAATATTCCATGATTCTTTCATATATTTATTTGATAACATATGGTTTTAATAAGACAATTGATAGCATTTGATCATGTGATTTTACTTTGAAATTAGAGAAAACTTTCAATTTCATTTTAAATGAATGACAGCATATGATTCTGATATATATATATATACATGGTAGCATTTGAATATCATTTAAATAAATGGCAGTATTTAGATCTCTTATACTACATGAAACATTTAATTAACCATAATTAAATTGACAGTATTTGTTCATATTAATTTAATGAATAGCATTTGATCACATTAAAGAATGGACAGCATTTAAATTCGTTAAAAGAAATGAAGACATTTTATACCATGATTTTAGAAATAAAGGCAACATTTGATGAAGTGCAAATGACAATTCCTAGTAATAGACAACCAACTAGTACAACCTATGCAGGTTTCTAACATTTTCAACAGCTTTTTCCCAAGTAAATAAGCTCATTATGCTGTCAAAGGAAGTACAAGCTATCACTTCATGCCAAAAGGTTTGCATTCAAGTTGTTATATGCATAGAATTTATATTGTGTACATATTGTTAATAGTATGGCTTTAGGTATTGATGTATGTGAATTTCATTATAATCAACCATATTAATAAAGTATAAAACAAATTCAAAATTAAAAGCTTTTATCCATAAAATTTTATTATAATCAACCAGAATATATATATATATATATATATATATATATATATATATATATATATATATATATATATATATGTAAGGAATAACAGTGTCTTCTATCCTCTAATTGTCATATTGTTCATGGTAGCCAGCCCATCAACTTAATGCGCCAACGTCATTGTAATGTATACTGTCATACTATATTAGCGCTTTGTACAAAAACTTAATATACTGTTTTACTCCATAGTTTGTTTCAATGGATTCTTATACTTGCGTGATTTGTGAGCTAGCACATTTTTGAAGGCAATGGATGATTTATCAATACTGAACATACTATAAGGTGGTGCTTAAAATAGGATTTAATAGTATAGTGGCTACAAAGTTGACAACATCAATTTAGTTGAATGTGCTTTCAATTTGATGCTGTATAGAATCAATGATTAGCTTGCTGCACACCAAACTAAATATTAAAATTTCTGCTCATCCTTAGATCATAAAAAAAATGATCTCTTTTAAATCTACATATAGTTGAGGATTGACTCCTATAGGAAGGACTTTGAAATATGGATAAATAAAAGTAAAAGATTAACTCTATTTGAAAGGTTTACATATTGGCTTTATTTGGGATATAACCAGAAAAGTTGAAACAAGAAAATTAAAATTTGTTGAATCGACAAGCACTCGGAGTTGTGCGCTTAACCTTAGCGCGAAATGTGGCATTCAAGATCGTCAATGATGTGTTTGATGAGAGTATTATCAAATATGTACGAGAAGCTACTGGCATCAAATAAGATATATCATATGTGCCACTTAGTTGATTTAAAGTTGAGAGAAGGAGCATCAATGATTAATTACATAAATGAATTTAGCATGATTACAATTTAATTAGAATCTAAAAAGTATACTTTGGTAGATGAAACCAAGGCTATAATTCCATCATCTTCCCTTTCAAAAAGTAGGCCAAAGACAATGATAATGGTGAGCAAAATTAATAAATACTGGTCGGCAACAATGACTACTAAGTTAAAGAGAACTCCTAAAACAAGCCAAATTGAAAAGTAAGCCAATAGGGTAATGAGATAAGAGCTTGCAGTTATCTTTCTAATATCAATCGTACTGAAAATAAGCCACATGGAAGCATATTTAATATAACCAACTTATAGAATTGTGCTTGCAACAAAAATATAACATTCCTAATTATTTAGAGTAAAATTAAACATACACCGAAGCAATAAAATTTGATAATATGCTCTACTAAGCTCTCTTTTAGGTGAATCAGATCTAAACGAATATATAGCTCCTTAAAAGTAATGGCAGTAAGGTCAGAATTATATGAAGATGCAAAATGTAATTCATTTTCACATTTGAATTTGATACCAATTTCTTTTCTCAAACTCGATTAAACCTTATCGAACTCAATCGACTCCATTAATATTAAAATTTCGAAATACATTTAATTTCGTATGTCTATCAAAAATTAATTGAATAGAGTTCTAAAGTAGTTCGTACTAAAATCAACAATGCTCTAAAGAGAGAAAGAATAGCAAGGTTCTATATCAACTAATCAAAAATGGAGTAAGGTGAAAGAGATGGTGTACCTTGATCCTTAACATGCTAGAAGGAGTTCTTGATGGAATGAAGAAGGTTTCTGCCAAATGGAGGAGAAAGGCGTCGGCGATCGGAGGTGCTCGGCGAGTGGAAGGATTCGGCTAATGCAAGGCTTTTCTAGCTTTTAGGGAAAAATAAGGAGATGGGTATTATAAGCTTACCTGGAGACGATCGAGGCGACTCCGCGACTTGCGAGGAGATGAGCATTCGGCGACCGGTCAGTGGACCTCGCGAGCGGTGGAAGCCACGCGTCCACTGCCTTCTCTCGTTCGCTCGAAGGGAGGGTTCGAGAGGTGTCAAGCGTGCGTATAGGATAGGATCGGGTTGCGGATAGGGATCGATTCACATAGAAGGGAGATATTTTCAGCTGTAAAGAAGTGCATTTTTTCGGATGAATTAGGTTTTTAAGGAGATATATAAGTAAAAACATAAGACCTATATTAGCCGTTAGATCTAAATACACGGCTGAAATTTCTGAGCCACGATTCGGAGTCATTTGTGCTCCAAAAATTATAAACTTGGTATCGAAACGACCGTTTCAACGAGACGAACATTTACATTTAAAAATTATTAAATTTGGACAAGTACTTTATTTTATATTGATTTTTAAGTGAAAAACTTGGAAAATTAATTATGATAAATCGAAAACTCGAAAATTAACGAAACTTGAAACATAGTATCCTCATATGATGCTTGACTTAGATATATAAAAATTTTCAAATTCCAATTTATATTTTTCATATTATTAGCCTTTAAAGTTTATATTTCATGAATTTATTCAGGACAATCCAGGATTCCATATGTGCTCAAATTTTTGCAGTAGGATCCTTTCAATAGGTGTTATAAGAGGATATTTTTATTATATTTTTAATTGATTTAAATCGGAATCCAAATTTTAACGAAAATTTATGAGCGATCGAAATTCAGCAGAAAATTCGGGAAAATCAATAATTTCCAAAAATTCTCAGAATAACACTCTTAAGTTAATTTGGAGTTACTGAGTCCAATGGTAGTCTCTATTTTCAATTCTGAGTTCTAAATTATTTAAATATTAATAAACAATTTGAAATAAAATTTTGGTATTTTATACATATATTTTCATTTGAGCAGTTAACCCATTATAATCATATGAAATAAGCCTAAAAGATCATACAACGAGCATTTGCAATAAGTCGAAGGGTAGGTTGTGGAAGTACCTGATTGGTTTGAATTCGAAGGATCGGCGGAGGGTCTATTCACAGTGCCGAGAGGGACCTTGCTATCGAGCTAGGAGGTCTGAGCGAGCACGATAGGGCTGGGATTAGGAGTTAAACAAGGACTGACGGACTCCACGAGGACTCCACCGCGTGGTGAGAGGCTACCGTGGCGGCGACCTCCCGCGGAGTGACACGCGTGAGCTCGGCTCAACGTGTGAGGGAGACAGACGGATGGCCGTTGGATCCCCGATCGGAGGGATCCGATGATTAGTCCGATTAAACAGCACAACCAAAGAATAGGGACGACGTTAACTGTGCGGCTGGCGGCAGTCGTTAAGTATTTAATTAAAAATTAATTACATAATTAATTTAATTGATTTCTTATTTAAAAATTAAGCAACTAATTGTGTTTAGAAAAACTCAAGTATTCACCCATAACTAATTGAGGGGTGAGGAATGCAACGGCGAGGTTGAATTTTTGATTCGATGAGTATTTTAATTTCTCAATTTTCGGGGCATTTAAATATTATTAAAATATTCGTCAAAATTTTGACGACTCCCGATTGACACGAAAACATCACCCCTAGCTAATTTGGGGGCAATGAGTGCAATGGCAGGGTCCATTTTTCGATTTGAGATCTATTTAGATAGGTCAAATTTTAGGGTTTCAAAAATCAGGATTTGATTCATTTGACTCCTGATTTGGACTAGGTCTTAGTAAATGACTCCTAATGACTTGATTAATGCTTAGGATAAAGATTAAGACTGAGATTAGTTCTAACTGATTAAGGTAACAGCTTGGGTTATTACAACTACTCCTAGATCTCATGTGAAGCTTCCTAATCTTATTCCACAAGCTGCTCTCAATCTCAAAAGTACCACGTGTTAGATTATAAGTGTAACATATTTGAAGCTACTAAATACATTTATAGTTGTCTACAATTTGACATTAAATTAAGCAACCAATATTATAGAAAAGTACTAAAATAGTTGAAAAGTGTGAAACCGTACAAAATTGAAAATAAGGTAAAATAGTGGCTGAAAAACTAAGTACTGAAAATAGAAAATAGTAAATAAATTGAATTTGAATAAAAGCTAAAATAAAATTATATTATATATCACTAATATACATCTGATTATACCACTAATTTATGCTGTCATTATGCTTTTGGTGCCTCATGCACCCTAAAGAATCGTAATATCCATGATGCATGCTGCATACCGTAAGTCCTACTCAAATTAATGCATGTTCTATCACATAGTTCACAATGTTTTTAATGCTTATGCTTATGCAATTCCTGCCAAATGCTTTCAAATCAAAATAATTTTTAAATCATCAAAAATCAAGAAATAAACTCAAGCAAGACATAAAACTGTACATCCTAATTGCCATAACAAACACATTTTATTAAGACTGCAGTAATTTAAAATTTGATCATATATTATTTTAAACCAGATCTTATAACTTGTTAAGTTATCACATGATGAGAGTGCATATACATAATTCGTATGTTCTCAAGAAAGATGATTTTAAACGCTTAATTTGTTTAACTGCACTTATCAATGCACACAAATATAAAGGGACAGAACTATTTTATAGTTTATTCTTCCAAACTAAGTTGTTTAATACCCCACTTAATATATAACTAGTGTATTTCCTAAGAATTGTGGCTTAGAATACTTAATTTGTTTAACTACACTTATTAATGGGCACAAAGATAAGGGGATGAAACCCTTTTACAATTTATTCTCTCAAACTAAGATGTTCAATCTCTAATTAGCACATACTTTGAATTGAGATATTTTATCCTGAATTGAATTGCACTTATCGATGCGCACAAAGATAAGGGGACGAAACCCTTTTACAATCTTATTCGGGACAAAATAACCAATTTCATACTCTACTAAATTAAATTAAGCCGAAAAGAGTGGAGCTCGTAGATGGCCTTGTGACCGCGGGAGAGGGAAGCCATGTGCCGTACTGCACCTATCATGATCCCCTACATGCTTTAGGAATGCAATAGGAAGCCATGCCACGTGGGGTTCGTACAGTCAAAGAGGAGAGAGAAAATGAAAAAAAATTATTTCAATTAAATTTTTTGCATTTTTTCATTGTTTGACCTCCAATATTAATGAAACTTAACCCGGAGGTGTATTTCGATGAGGCAAATATATTTGTACTTAAATTTCATAGTTTTAAACTATATTTTATTTTATATTAATTTTTGAAGATTGAAATTTCAAAAATTAATTACAGTCAATTCGGAGCTCCAAAATTACGAAAAATTCTCTAAAGTTATGCTTAATAATTGTAAAATTTTATTTTATCAGTTTATTACATAATTTAATTAAAATAAAATAATGATAAATAAAATAAAATTTTCATTTAAAACTTGGAATTTTATAGTTTCCCAGACTTAATATCTTAACTTCTTCATAATCGATAATGCTTTGGAGGACTTAGCTTTTATAGGTGCAAGCATAACTTTTTCAATATATAAATTTTGATCATTTCTAAATTTCAACATTTCAGATCCTAAATATTATTTCAATTTATTAATGATACTAAAATTTTAAGTTAGTTAGCACTTTTAATTTCTAAATTTGGAGTTGAATTGAAAAGTTATTGTCAATTGAAGTTTATGGGCATTTTTATCATTTTTAAGGTATGGTCCTACATGTTACTTTTCAAATTAAGCTCCAAATAGAGAAATTAATACCTCTATAGTGTTGGGGCTGTTCTCCTGAATATTTTAAGACCTGTATTGTCTATGTTTGGACAATTAGGTTAAAAGTTGTGAGTGTTTATTTAGGTCCTAAAATATCACTATGTTATACGTACCCCAAAACAAATTTTTGAATTATGTTATTTGATTCTTTTTATTTTTTTGAGTAAAATGAATCCTATATTTGATATATTTGGATCATTGGTTTAAGAGATATAGATAGTTGAAGTTACTATATTTAATTCAAATTAAATTAATCAGATTTAGTGTTCAAATTACTTAGTAGAAATCAATTTAACATGTCATTCTTTCATTATTAATCATACTGTTTACAAATTAACAGTTTATGTTTATATAAATATTTCTGTATAATTATATATATATTTAACTATGTATAATATAACTTATATAGGTTTATAGTTATTTTATTAACTAATCTTCTGCAGGTTATAAAGCGGCAGGCTCCACTGATAGCCATCATAGAGGATAGCCCACGAATTCGCGACACGCCAGCAGGCGTGGGCCCCACCGACGGGAACGAGGGGAAGCGCGATAGGCGCTAGATTACGCACACGCTGGCCTAAGAGGCCGACAGCGCAACAGGGTCCGCATTCCGTGACTTGATGCGACCGCGCGAACCCAAGCGCAAAAAATCGGGTTGGGCTCGGCGCGACCCTGCCGACAGAACCCGAGCGGGGTTCGACGAAACGAGGATACCTGTAACAACCCGAGTTGTTACTATAGTTGATTAGGACTAACCCTAAGTCTTAAACACAATTATAAGTGCTAATTAGGTCAATTGGAATCAACCTCTGAGACCTAGTCCAAATCAGGAGTCAAATGGATCGAATCATAATTTTTGTAAATCCAGAAACTCTAGAAATTGACCTATTTAAATTGACCCCCGATCGAAAAACAGACACCACCATTGCGTTCCTTGACCCCAAATTAAGTTGGGGTGAAGTTTTCGTGTCAATCGGAAGTCGTCGAAATTTCGACGAATATTTTAATAATAAAAATACTCGTCGGATCGAAAATCCGACTTCGCCATTGAATTCCTTGACCCCAAATTAGCTAGGAAAAATATGTTCAAAAATTTCTGGAAATTAAAAAAAAAAAAATAATAATAATAATATTTAATTAATTACTTAACGGCCGCCGTTAAGTAATTAACTGTTCCGTCAACTGTAGCTGACGGCGCCATCTATCCAGACGGCGCCATCTCAGCCGTTGGATCGCGCCCGGATCCAACGGCTGCGGAGGCGTCGTCCTCGATGGCTCCGTCCGCGCGACACGCGGCGCGACACGTGGCGCGACAGCCGCCCCGCCCGGCCAATCCGGCCCCTCCCCGGCCTCGGCGAGGTCGTCGGCGCCTCTATAAGACCACCAGCCGTCTGTGGGCTCCGGGTTTGCGAAATCCGAGCCCAGATCGAGCCAGATCGGCCCAAAGCCACCGCAGCCGTCGAACCCGAGGTACTTCGATCTCCCTCGTCTTGCATTCAATAATTGCAAATTAGGATTTGAAATGCTATTCCACGTTCCTGATTGACGATCCATCGGATCCGATCTGGGCTAGCCCAACCGGATCATCGGCAATTAGACTAGGGTCCACACTAGAAACCGTTAGCCGTAACCCTAGAAATTATGGTTTCGATTTGCCGCCGATCTCGGCCACCTCCGGCGAAGGTCTGCTCGCCGACGTGTAGGCCTCGTCGAGGGATACCGTCGGCCGTGCGGGCCGAGGCGGTCCGGCGCCGGGAAGGCCGGCAAAAGTCGTGCCCTAGGCGCCGGCCCTCGGGCAGTCTCCGCGAAGGAGACGAAGTCCGGGTCGGGACAGGTCGCCCGAGCGCCACCCGCCCGAGTGCCCGCGGCGGTACGGCTTCCCCGTGGGGCCCACAGTGCCACGTGTCTGGTGGGGCCCAGTGCCCAGTCACAGAGCTGACTCAGCCCCTGTGGGGCCCACAGTGCCACGTGTCTAGTGGGCCCACTGTCTGTTAATTAAAATACTATTAGTTTTAATTAATTACTGTTAATGATTAATTAATTACAGTTAGTGGTTAATTAAATTAGGATTAGTGTTAATTACTTTTAAACGGTAACCTTAATTAATTAAGTAATAAGAGATTAATTAGGGTTAATTTAATATTAATTAAACCTTAAACAGTAATTAGAATAATTAATTATTATTAAATAATAAAGTATAATTAATTATTCTTAATTAGATATTAACAAGTAATTAAGACTAATTAAACAGTGATTAGTACTAATTACTTTGCTACAGTAAAAATTAATAAATATAATTTAATTAATTAATTAATAGATTAATTAATGTTAATTAATAATTAAACCTAATTAATCACAGATTAATTAAGAATTAATAATTTCAGAAATTTTATATAAAAACTTTAGGAATAAATAGTAAAATCATTTAATTTGAATAAATAAACAGTAAAATAATTCAAATTGTATTTTTAAATAGTAAATCTTAAAAGTTTAATAACTTTTTATAGGATGATCCAAATATAGCCAATATAGGTCTTAAAATACTCAGAAAAATGTAAGGAATCAAATAACGTAATGTAAAAATTTATTTTGGGGGACATATAACGAGGTAGCATTTTAGAAACTCTTCAGGACCTCATAACTTTTTACCTGGTTATCAAAACATAGTCAATATGGGTCTTAAAATGCTCAGGAGAGTGGCCCCATCACTGTAGTAGTATTAGTTTTCCCATTTTGATATCAGGACAAAAAGTCAACCCTAGAATTCTCAGTGAAAATGACCAAAATGCCCCTAGACTTCAAACAGCCATAACTTTATCAAATTAACTCCAAATTCAAAAATTCAAGAAGCTATCTAACATATAATTCTAATTTCATCAATATACTAAAATAATATTTAGGATTTGAACTCTAGAAATTCATGTAAATAACCAAATTACCCATAGCCTTATTTTAGTCATAACTTGACCGTTTCTCATCCAATTTAGGCGTACTTACTGTCTATCTTCAAATTAGACAGTAAGGAATTAGTTGGAACTAAGAGAAATCAATTTTGACCCATAAATCAAAAGTTGACTTTTTGACCCTTAAAGTAGGGGCAAAATGGTCATTTCGCCCTAAGATTGTATTAAGTACCCTTACCCTTTGGATAACATTCCAAAATACTAAAACTAATACTAAAATCATTTTAGTAATAATCAAGTGAGTGAAATCAACCATTAAATCAGATTCTAATAATTTATGCTAAGTCTTAAGCACTGCACCTTAAGGACTTTTTGTGGAGGCCCAGCCCCGCCGTGGTCCTGTTAACCCTTAAGTTAACATGATTACGGTGGAGGGGTCACCAAATGACAAGGTCCCCACTTAAGATTGGATTAGACACACATTCTAATCCAATTTAACTAAGGGCTTTGCCATTCATCCCAAAAATACTATAACTAAATGATCATACATGAACTCAGAGTGCGGAAGCATAAAACATAACATCCATCCAATACAGTATAAATACAACAATACAGAATAAGTAAAGTACTGAAAGAGAAATATAAACCTGTATTATTACAATATTTAATAAGTTTAAAAGAACTGAAAGGAACTCTCAATCTCACTAAAAGAAAGAAAAACTAAAGCTACAGATCTTCAGGAATGGGCTCCTCCTCTAATGGCAAACTCTCCACTGGATCTGCTAATCCAACAAACTCAGAACCTACCATTATCAGTTTCATAATGGTAGGTCCCCAGCCAACAAAAGAAAAACTGGTTAGACAATATGTCTAAGTACATTTTAGGGTAAACAATTTTATTAAGTTTCTTGAATATCACCATAAAAACAGAACTGAGCAAAATAGGTGCAGAAAAGCGTACAAAAGAATAGTAATAAGTTATAAACCATAGTTTATAACTAAACAAATAGGAAGTATTACATACCTCGTCCAAGCAACTGCAACAAAAACAGGTAAGTAAAAGAAAAGTAAAACTGTAAGAAAAGTACAACCTAAACATAATTATGATCAAACAGAATACGCTATGTGACATACATAATTTGAACAGTATAAAACTGAAAACACTAACATACTATGTGAGCATAAGAAAATAGTAAGTAAAACTAGCATCCTATATATATCATGTGCGGAAAAACTGAAAGTAAAATAGTGCTGAAATGCAGAATATGCTAGTAAAATAGTAACTGTAAGCTAAAACTACAGTGACTGTCTAAGTCCTCCAAACTAAACACATATACAGCCAATCTTAGCCTGATAAGCTAAGAACTCTGAACTGATCACCACTGAAACTCTTAGCCTGATGAGCTAAGACAGAACTGAATGTAAGTGTACTTGAATTAGTATAACCATATCAAAATCCTAACCCTATAGTCAGTAGGGCGAGAGTCTATCCATCCTATCACTCGGACTAGGCATGGCCAATAGACTGTCGGACATTAAACCCTCGAAAGGTTGCCGACCCCGAACGGGTTGATCGAAGAGGTATACTAATCAAGCTACACCTTACAAAATCACCCTCAACTAGTACTCACCATGTCCAATCCTGACTAATGAGCGCAAAATCTATTTCTCGCCATCCTGGGAATTATTTCAACCAGGCATGGATAGACTTACCGACATTAACAAACCAGCGTGCTATGCCGGACTCGAGGATTTGGAGAGGCATACTAGTTAGGCCACAACTTTTTGAACAACTGAAAACATCGATCAATTATGAATGATATGTATGCAATTCAAAATTTATATGATATATTCATCAAATATCCTATGTCCAATATATGTGTACAAGGTAAGGGGCTCAAAACAAGGTATGCAAAGCATCAATTCAAGGTGAGCAAGAGACTCTATCTAAAACACAGGTGATATCCGTTGTTGTCTACTTATTCGTTCTATCTACTCTAAGTTACATAAGTTTCAGAATCATCAATTCTTACACATTTTGTAACTTAGAATCACGAATTCTACTAGTTGAAGATAATTAGGACTGGCCAAGTCCTAATTATAACTTAATCAAAAGATGACTATTTGATTAAAATGAATAAATCATCGACCTAACTTTGTATTTTAAAATCATCCTAACCTCATCTTGATTAGCCAAATCAAGATGAAAAGATTAAGAATTAGACTCCAGATGATGGGGTCTAATCACTTAATCTAAAGGTATAATCTAAGGGTCTAAGTTTAGAACCCAAATCTCACAGATTAGGTTAAGGCAAATCCTAATGATAAATAAAATTCATTAGGATAGATCTCTATTCTTAGTTCTAAAGTTTAAAGATCAAATAATCATTTAATAAACTAAGAAAAATCTAGAAACTAGTAAACTCAAGGTTTCATCTAATTGAGTAACCCAATTTACTCAATAGATGAATTCTAACTTAAGATCTATTCCTAATCTTAGAAAATAAGACTCTTAATTACTAAGAGTATCTCTCAAGACACACATCCTAACTAATGTTATAAGACCTAAGGATGGGTCTAAGAATGATTAAGGAAAGATAAACACTCATAATTTACTTAGGAATTTTCTTAAAGAGCATATTTTGAGATTTTAATCAAAATCTTATTTAGACTTGAATTTGATTAATTTCAGTTCTAAATCATTCTATTTACTGATTTTAGTGGTTAGAAACTGAATTTAGGGCTTTTAAAGGCTAAACCCTAAATTTGGGCAAAATGACCATTTTATCCCCCACTTAAGGGTTCAAAAGATTAAATTTTAATTTAGGGCTTAAATTCTAAAATTTTCTTTTGGAAAGTGATTTTTACTGTCTAATGTAAGATTAGACAGTAACTAAATTAATTTTGGGTGATTATTAAGCCATATGAGATCAAATTAGTGAATTTGACTCATAAGGGTAATTTAGTAATTTAACTAAGTAAATGTTAAATTTTCTTTTAGATTATTGTTCTTTACTGTCTAAGCTTTCCATAGAATCTTAATTTGCTAAATTCTAATAAGTATTGGCCGAGTTATGGCCAATACAAGATCTAGGGTTTAAGGTTACTTAAGGAATTCTTAAATATGGGTCAAAATTCTAACTTTGCCAATTAGTATCCAAATTAAGCAAAATTAGTGGCTATGAATTACAAATAGCCCACTGATCATAATGACATGTGGTAGGCTTAATTTGGACCCAATTTGACTAAGTTAAGACCTAATTAGGGTTTAGGGTGATTAGTGAGTGATTAGCAATATTAATCACTCAAACATTAATCCAACCTTACAGCTAAGTTTTAAATGACTTTATGAGTCCTCTAAAACTTAAATCACTCAATTTGGATTACTAGATTTGCTAAAATTTACTAATTAAGATTTAGAATATTTAAGGGTGATTAGCAAATCTAACCATTAGATCTAAAATATTTTTACAGATTACTGTTAATTAGGTTCTTCTGATCTAAATGGACCTTTGGATCATCAAATTTGGAGCTCAATTGACCAAGTTATGGTCAATTGAAGTTCTAGGTCTAATTAGGATAATTAGAGTTAGGTCTTAAATGTCATTAGTCAAATCCTAATCCAAACAGCAAAGCTAACCCTACTAAAATAATCCTTAGGGTTTTGTGAGTATTTTAAGACCCATATGCAATATGATTAGATCATTGGGTACATAGTTATAGGCTAATTAAGTTTTGTAGCATTATTTAACTTAAATTAAACCCTAAATAATCACTTTGCAAAATATTGATCCTACAGCAAAATTATTAGCATCAATGAATTCCTCATATTTTTCTGATCAATTTGATATATTTATTTGTATAATTTGGATGTGTATTTTAGGAGTTATTAATGTTTAAAGTTTAGATTTTAATCTAATTAATAATTACTGATTTAATTAAATTAATATAACTGTTATTATATTAATAATTCAATTATAATTAACTATTATATAATATATATATATATATATATAATCAATTTATTAATTTCTGCAGGGCACACGGCAGGCCACGATTGGCTGGAACAGGTACGTGGGGCCCACAGACGCTGCAAACCCCGACAGGCTCTGTCCCGCGAGACACGTGTCCTCGCGGGATTGGCTTGTCGCCTGCGCACGGGTCCCACCATTTATCACCGAGCACCGATCGCGGGCGGTTCGACCGGTCCGATGAACCGTTCTGGATCGAACCGGTTCGCAATCGATTGGACCAGATCTGATCTATTCCTAGATCTAACGGTTGGATCACCGTTTCATCCGACGGCTGCAGACGAGCGGCGATTCACCTTCCTCCCGAACCGGACCGGGAACAGACGAGTCGTTGAACCGGTTTGGAGTGGCCGGTTCACTCGGGGTGACGCTTTGTCTTCCCCGAGAGTCGCAAGAATAGGGTTTCGAGAAGGGGATCTTTGATCGAAGGTCCCGTTCGATCGAAGACTCTTTAGCTTAATCAAACCGTATGGATTGATTATTAGGATATGGATTGCATATAGAAATAATAATATCTGGAATCAAACTGAGATCGGGTGAGATCGGGTACCTTAGATGGACAGCAGAGAATGGTTCGAGCTTCGATCGCCAAAATCAAGTCTTCAGAGATGAAACCGAGAGAAGATAAAGTCTTAGATGTCTTATATTAGTTCTAAAGCGGCGATTTCATGCGGTGGGGGAGGACATCTGGCCTCTGCGAGCTCCAACACCCCGGCTATGGCGACGCGTGCAGCCCCCCTTCGGCCACACGGCACTCACGCAGGGATGACGGCTCACAGCCGTTTGATCCCGCGATCAGACGGCGTGGGAGGAGTCTTCGAGATTGATGGCATGAAAAGAGAAAAAGGTAACGGTGTTAGGAATAGCTGACGGCGCCGTTATCCCTAAATAAAATTAAAATTATTTAATTTAATTTACTCAGATTTAATTAATTAAATTTACCATATTAATTGTATTCCAAAAATTCCCAATAAATCACCCTTAGCTAAATGAAGGGTGAGGAACGCAACGGCGCACTCGGATTTTTATTTCGACGAGTATTTATTTATTTAATTATTTGGGGTATTTAAATATTATTAAAATATTCGACGAAAATTCAACGACTTCCAAATGCCTCCAAAATTTCACCCCTAGCTAATTTGGGTGTTCTGGATGCAATGGCGAAGTCAGATTTTCAATCTGAGGTCTATATAAAAAGTCAATTTTCTCGGGTTTGGGATTTTTCAAAATTTCTGGTTTGACTCAGTTGACTTCTGGTTTGACCTAGGTTTTAGAGATGAGTTCTAAATTACTTAATTAGTGACTTAGAACCTTAATTAAGACTTAGATTAGTCTTAATTGAGCAAAGTAACAACCTGGGTTGTTACACTTTTCCTGAGACTAGGACTAGATCATAGGTTAGAGTTCACTCATTGGGTAAATTGAGTTACCCAATTAGTGAAACTTTAGTTTTATTAGTTTCTAGACTTTCTTTTATTTTACAACTCGTTCTGGTTATCTTGTCTTTTAACCTTGGATTTAAGGTAGGAGATTCATCTTATTAAGTTTGATTACTTAATAGAATTTGCCATAACTAGTAGATCACTTATAGAATAAAACTTAAAACTTAAGCCTTAACCTCTTTGGATTATGTGATTAAACCTAAATCTCATAGTGTTTAATTCATAATCTATAGGTTTAGAAGATCTTTATCAGATCTTAATTAGAATATCTAAATTCACAAAATTAGGACGTATGATTTATTGATTTAACTCGTAGTCATCTATCTGATTGAACTAGATTATAACCTGATCAGTTCTAATCCTTTTTAACTTATAAGGATAAATTTCTGAGTTACACTCGATAGTAGGAAAATGGTGATCCTGAACTTATGTAACTTGGAATAGTTAGTATGGTTAAGTAGAAAACAAATGATATCACCATGTTTAGTAGAGTCCCTTGCTTCTATTTGATATTTTGTTGCTTACGCATTCCTTGATTTTTTGTGCCATATTTCCTTGAGCATATCATATAATATATTTGATGAATTAATAAAATGTTAGGAAAATATTGATACTCCTTAGATTCCTTGTGAAAATATTAAAGTAATTAATGAGAAGATAATGATTTGATGTGTTTGAGCTGCCTCTCAGTGTTCTTTTGATCATACTGATTATTGCCCTAGCCGTATCGTGCTAGGAACCGTCCTAGCCATGCTGGTGCTAGGATCTTTCGGGTATGAGTGTTGGTGACCTAACTGTATCGTGCTAGGAACTGTCCTAGCCGTACTGTGTTAGGGCCTTCTATGTTGACTGTTGTTGCCTTAGTCATATCATGCTAGGAATCATCCTAGCCGTACTGGTGCTAAGATCTTCAGCCTTTTTGGTGAGCTAAGTAGCTCTCTTCTGTATGGCAGATTGTACACGTATGGTTTTATATGCAGTTGTTATTGTTTACTTTTCAGTATTCTTATTCAATCAACTATTTCCTTGTACTACTTTTATATATTTAGGATGTTAGAATCTTGTTGCTATTTATATGTACCACTACTGAGTTAACTTATTTTAATTGGCATATTTTCTGTTGATCACCAGCATGTTTAGGATGTAGAACTTTTCTTACAGCACTTATTTAGTTATGTATATTTATATGTCCTTCCTTGCTTAGTTTGTATGCGAGGTATGTCTCAGCCTCTTTCCTTTTCTTTGCTAAGCTATAGATGATGGTTTATAGCTTTCCCTTTTCTCTTGTATTGCCTGCTGCTCCTTTATATATATATATATATATATATATATATATATATATATATATATATATATATATATATGTTGCTTAGATGTTATAGTATGATGATATTACTTAACACATATAGCCCACCCTAGCCTCGGAAGCGCCGACCCCGACACGCATCTGAGGACCTGAGGGAGCGTAAGCGGAACCAGTTGGAGTTGAGCGAGCCCCCGCCGAGCCGAGCCATCTTAGCCATCGGCATTCAGGTACCTCCCTTCAACCTACGATAGTTAGTTTCGCCAATTTCATTTAGTATTGTGTGATAATGTTCGATTAGGGCGATCTCATAAAACTGTAATGTTCCACTCCCTCGTCTTCCTGTACTCGACATGCACACAATTCCATATTAGGGTTGTATTTTGGCGGCTATTCAGGCCACTTTCGGCTGAGGTTCGACCATGGGTCGGTAGCCTCGCCCGGCTCTTCGCGCGGCCATGCGGGCCAGCCCTCTGCAGGGCCGTTTGGGGCTCCTCCCGATGTTCCCTAGGCGGGTATGCCGGGCTCGTGTTGCGCGTTGCAGCCGAAGGGGCCGAAGAAGCGGGCCGAAGCGGGTCGGCCTGACCCGCTCGCTTCACCCCGGCGTCGCCACGCATCAGCGAGGCGTTCGTTGGGTGGGTCCCTCCCCGGTGAGACTCGGGCGCTAAGGGGGCAACTGCGGGTCCCGCCCGAGCTCCTGCAACCTCTGTCCTCACGATACGTGGCAGTGGGGCCCGTCGTCGGTCAGACCTGCAGGAAATGTAATGATCACATATATTTAAGTATTTGTTTTTTTTTATTATTTTATTATTATTGTGTATCTTCTGGTTTTCATTTTAAAAATGACTAGATAGGTATCAATTTTAACTTAGCCATTTAGTGAGGGCATAATAGGCTAGGAGTCACGATATTTATATGCTAAATTAGTACATTAAATTAATATTAGATATATAGCAGTGAATATAATTAATATAACTTAAATATCAATAATCTTAGAATAAATATATATTTATATATGTATAATAAAAGCATAGTAAGAAACTTTAGGATAAATGTGTATAAATATTTATATAGTCAGAAACTTTAGCTATACATAATAAATATATATATATATATATATATATATAATATAATTCAATCAATAAATTGTGAGGGTTAATAAAATTAGTTACTAGATTAAATAGTATAATAATAAGTAATTAATTATTAATATTGTTAATAATATTAGTTAATTAGTTGCAGTGAAGTAAATAAATATTAATTAGTATAGTTTAGTTAAATTAGGATAATTGAATTGTAAATTAATTGTAAGAATATTAAATAGATTAAATTAAGTTAATTCTCAAATTGTAACCATCATAAATTAATCAATTAGTTAATTAACTATAGTAACTATTAGACTAACTGTAGATAGTTAAATATTAAACATATGATTAAAACATTTAAGTTAAATAATAATATTAATTAAATACAAATTAAAAATAATTGAATAAATGAATAGTAAATTAATACAAATTATATTTTCGAATAGTAAAACTTAAAAGTTTAATAACTTTTTGTAGGATGATCCAAATATAGCCAATATAGGTCTTAAAATACTCAAAAAAATGTAAGGATTCAAATAACATAATGTAAAAATTTATTTCAGGGAACGAATAACGAAGTAGCATTTTAGAACCTCTTTAGGACCCCATAACTTTTGACCCAGTTATTAGAACATAGCTAATATGAGTCTTAAAATGCTCAAGAGAGCGGCCCCATCAACACAGTAATATTAGTTTTCCCATTCAGGCAATAGGATAAAAAGTCAACTATATAATTTATAGTTGACATTAGTGAAAAATGACCAAATTACCTCAACCTTAGTTAAGTCATAACTTGACCATTTGAGGTCCAAATTAGGTTTACTCCCTACCAACATACTCAGTACATTATAGGGAAGCTATAGAAACTGAGTTTGCTGAAATTGGACTTCAAACGGAAAAGTTCGGTTTTTGTCACCCATTGACCGACTCGAAATTACCAAATTGCCCTTCAAACTAAAAACGTCCCTAACTTAGTCAATTGACCTCAGAATGCATGGACTCTATGAAATCCTTGAATAGTAGCCTACAATAAACTGCATAAAAACTTAGTTTCAGTAGAGTGAAAATCCCTTGAATGACCTTAAGTCAAAAATATTAGTTTGAACTTTTATGACCCGTTTCTCGTTCGAATCGGACAAACTTGCTGTCTATCCACAAGTTAGACAGTAAGAAATCATATGGAAAAGAGAAACTCTAATTTAGGCACTTAAATCAAAAGTTGACTTTTTGGACCCTTAAGTAGGGGCAAAATGATCATTTTGCCAAAAATTTAGAATAATCAACCTTAACCTTTAGTTTGTCTTTTAAATCACTAAGACTAACTTTATAACCATATTAGTGACATTTAAGTAAGTAAAATCAACAGTTATGTTAGATTCTAGAACTTTTCTTAAGTCTTTAACACTACACCTTACGGACCCTTCCTGAGACTAGGACTAGATCATAGGGTTGATTTCATTCATTGAAAAATAGGGTTTTTTAATGAATGAATCCTTGGTTTTATTAGTTTTCTAGAATTTTCAGCTTATTTTTGATTATTTTGTCTTTTGACTTTAGATCTAAAATAGGAGATTCATCCTATTAAGTTTGATTACTTAATAGAATTGGCCTTGACTAATAGATCACTATTAGCATAAAACTTAGATCCTAGGTCTTATCCTTTTTGGATTATGTGATTAAGCCCAATCTCGTGGTATTTAATCCATAATCTATAGTTTATGAGTTTTAGATAGAACGTCTAAAATTATTAATTAGGTCGTAATGATTTATTATTTAACTTCTATAGTCGACTTTAATTTAGTATATTAGGACCTAGCTAGTCCTGATATTTTGTAACTCATAAGAACGAATTTCTAAGTTACACCTGATATGTGGGAAAATGGTGATCCTGAACTTGTGTAATTTGGAATAGTTAGAACGAATAATAGAAAACCGATGGTATCACCATATTAGTAGAGTTTCTTGCTTATTTCGATACTTTGTGATACGCATTCCTTGTGTATTTGAGCTTATTTCTTTGGACATTTCATATAAGATAATTTTGTGCATGAAAATGAAAACTTAGAATAATAGGATAATAGTTGCCTTTGGGTCCGGTTTGTGGAGATTATGGTGCACATTTGCCCCGATGGACAGGGGTAAGGTGAGATCAGGATGCTTAACATTCTCATTGAGGAGAGTGTGTTAGGCTTGGGACCCGTATAGTCTTGCAGACGTGCTTGACTCCTCAATTGTTTCTAACAGTTGTCCATAGAAACAAAAGTAAAATAACTAAAAGATGTTGCATAAGTATTGTCTGCCTCTTCAGTCATGTAGTATGTTCAGTATGTTTGCAGATTGAGATGTATATATATATATATATATATGTGGGCCAGTTTGGCCAAGTTTTCTGATATGGCAGTCAGTATACAGAAGTTTAATGTGCAATTTTAGTATTTGGCTATGCTTTAGCATTGTTTATTTAGTCAGCTATTTCTTTGTACAGCTATTATACAGTATAATGTTAGATTTTATTGCTATTTATATGTATCACTACTGAGTTGTTTATTTTAATTGGCATATTTTATTTGATCACCAGCAGGCATTAGGATGTAGTATTTTCTTTCAGCATATGTTTAGCTACTTATATTATATGTCCTGTTTTGTTTACTTTGCCTTTGAGGCATGTCTTGGCCTCCTTCTTGCTTAAGTTATAAATGTTATTTATAGCTTTTCCTCTTTCTTATTGTATTGCCAGTTGCTCCTTATTATATAGTTGCTTAGGAAAAATTATGTAAAATGGTGATATTATAAAACATACAAAAATGTATTAGCCTAAAATGTACTTAGACAAATTGTCTAACCAGATTTTCTCTTTTTTTGGCTGGGGCCTTACATTGTGAAACCGACAATTGCAGGCATAGAGCAGATAGAGGATCCAGCACCCGAGGCGGAGCTATTTATAGAGGAGGAGCAGCAGCTCGGACCAGAGCATATCTAGTACTTAAACTTATTGTGAGTATGAGTACTTTACATTTTCTTTTATTTGAACTTTAAATGTTGTAATAAAATAGGTACTCTTGACTGTGCATTTGGACTTATATACTTATATTCTGAGTTATATTTTACACTTATATTACATTGTGATGCCTGGATGTTATTTATTGCTTCCGCACTCTGTACATTATAGTGACTGTTAGATTGATGCTGTGTTAATCCTTCCCTAATCAGGTGGATTGTGGAGTCTATCCTAATCCAATGGTAAGTGAGGGGTTAGCCAGAGTGACACTCCACCCTTAACATAATCCTCGTTGGATTAAGGGTACGGGGCACCACAGTTGGTATCAGAGAATTCCATAAGGTGTCAGATCAGGATTTGCATCCTTATCTACCTAATGGATGATTCTTCTGCCAATTCAGTCACTATATCAGAATATGTTGGAGTCACATCCAAGGAATCACAACGTCACACTCAGAATAAGAAGTTGATAATCAAAATACATAAGTAATGGTATCAAACAAAAATCTAAACATTAACATAATTAGATACACTGGAATGATGGTCGAAAGGCATTTCCAACAATTCAATGAAAGCTGGGAAGAAATTGCCCAATACTACCGAGGACTCGACCCGTACACAGATCCAGAAGTCAGGAGGTTGAACCAGTTGCTCTGAGAAAGCACCTTCAGAGGATATGATCACCCCGCATTGGCCGAGAGATGGCTAATGTTGACAGACGAGATACTGGGGATGATGGATATTATAGACAATGTCAAGCTTGCCCTCGTGACACGCCTCATGCAGGATAGAGCTAGAGACTGGTGGCGTGTCACCCTCAGAGCCCTCACCCATCAGTGCGGATGGTTACAACGGGACGTCATCTACGAAGACTTCTGTCATGTCTTTACAGCCCGATACATTGGATAGAAGCCTTAGTTTTTTTTTATGCTATTTGTATTCCCTTCTGTATCATCGTAATTTGGTCTTTTGAATCTAAAACTATTTTTCCTTATTACATTGATATGGATGTCTAGGATACTGAGCGAGCATGACAGGATATGACCTCTTCGCCCATTTTAAGGATAGGTGGGCATACGATGTATTCTTAGCAAAGAAATATGGGAGGGAAGTCCAAGGAGTCTCCCCAGCTGGAGCCAGCGTTCTTGAGAAGATGCTGGAAGGTACGGTGTTCAGGGGACTGGATTTCTCTATACTGGCCAGAGAATGGTTACGAAGAGTAACCAACATGTTTGATGAGCTGGAATGTCTAGATGATACTCGACTTGATATCCTTGAGATCCTCCTCCAGGATTATGTGGAGGAGTGGTGGGCCCAGGAAGTATGGAGGTTTGAGCGACGACACGCCCGCCGCCGCCAAACACTGACCTACGCTTACTTTACTCGAGCTTTCACCAGAGAGTACATAGGATAGAATTTGTATTCTCACTACTGATATCTTTTTATGTACTATTTTAAATGATGTGTTGTACCTGGTTAATAAAGGAAATAGAATGTTTTGATCTCCTGTTTATTGAGTTCTAAATAATGCGTCGTTCTTAATTCAGGTGTTGATAACCATGAACCCAGGATCAAGTCCCCCTTCTGTTCCCTCCAGTACCTCCTCTAATGAGGTAACCGCGTTATTGGAAGCTGTAAAACCGATGATGGAAACCCACCAGCGCCAGGTTGAATTTAGCCAAAAGCAGGCTAGAAAGGCCGTGCAGGCCCAAGCTAAACAAGCCGAACGGATGGAACGGCTGCTGGTATCTCAGATAAATCAGAACCGTACCACCGCGGGAAGCACCTCGACACCCCAGACCCAACCGCAGAATCAGTCCGCAGAAGGAATACTCCATAGCTTTCTCCGATTGAGGCCTCCCACGTTTGATGGGACCCTCTCGGCAGTCAATACGGCCTCATGGTTAAAAATAGTCGAGAAGAATTTAACAAGCATCCAATGCCCGGAATCGGCCCTAGTTCGCCTTACCACCCACCTCCTGCAGAACGAAGCTGAATACTGGTGGGATACCACCCGCAGTACCACATTCTCTGAGGTTTCATTAGCCGACATTACATGGGATGAGTTCATTGAAGTGTTCCAAGCTCGATTCATTCCTCCATCTGCTAAGCATCGCTTGGGAGAAATGCTACTAAAATTGCAGCAAGGAGATCGATCCGTGTCAGCATACGAGGCTGAGTTTCGCCGCCTTGCTAGATTCTCTACAAGACTGATCCCTACCAAGACAGACCATTGTTTCCGATTCCAGGATGGCCTGCGACCTTCAATCCAGAGTCAAGTGATCCCGTTGCGCATCACTGATTTCTCAGAATTACTTGAGATAGCCAAGGTAGTATAACAGGATCAGGCTAGGGAAGGATCCAGAAGGAATGTAGGGTCTACTTCATTGCAGCCACAGCAGCTCAAGCGAGCCAGGGTATACCAACTTGAGGCCGAGACTCCAGCAGCAGATCCATTCAATGGTTGCATCAAACCACACCCTTATGGGCGGTGCTACCATGGGAGTCGTGTCTGCTATACCTGCGGACGGCCAGGTCATGGGTTCCTCGACTATGCAGCTACAGAAATGGTGGATGGTGATGTGATCGATCGTAACAAATGCCGTCAAGTCTTTGACCTGTACCAGAGGCCTCCAGCTGCCCATCCAGCCCCCTCTCCTACTTTAGTCATAAGGCGTGAAGCATCCAATGCTCCTCGCCCAAATACACCTTCAAGGCAAAATTTCAGTAACCGGCCTGTTGGACCTGCACGTGTGTACACTCTCACGCCCGTTGAGGCTACAGAAGATAACCACGTGGTGTCAGGTACACTATTTTGAACCTACTCATTTTTACTGTCATTCCTTACTATGCACAGTTAAGTCAATTATTTGCTATATGATTAGGTTCCATCTGTATAAATGGGAAACTCTGTAGCATCTTATTTGATACTGGGGCTAGCCACTCTTTTATATCTGAGGGATGGGCGGAATCATTAAATCTCCATAAGTATAACTTGGCCAATCCCCTTAAAGTTGGATTACCTTCTGGAACCCAATTGTTAGCTCGCCAGTTTTGCAAGATGCAGATTCCAATTTCAACCAGAAAGTATGAGGCTAAGCTAGTAGTTCTTCCCATAGCCAACCTCGATATAACACTAGGCATGAAATGGCTAAGCCAACACAATGTCACTATCAACTGTACCAAGAAAAAGATTACATTGGGTAGTGGGAACGAAGCCATATCCTTTGTTGGCAACCTTAGTACTCGCGCCTCACTCATCAATGCAATAGAAGCAAGGAGATTGGTTCAGAAAGGATGCGAAGCCTTCCTAGTGACAATACTAGGAGAGAAGAAAGAAGAAGTTCCATTAGCTGAGAATCATGTTGTTTGCAAATTCGCAGATGTCTTCCCAGAAGACTTACCTGGTCTTCCTCCTATACGAGAAGTCGAATTCGTAATTGATGTTATTCCGGGAACACAACCCATTTCTAAAGTCCCGTATAGAATGGCACCTAAGGAATTGCAGGAGTTGAACAAGCAACTACAAGAACTCTTAGAAAAAGGTCTCATAAGGCCAAGCTCGTCACTATGGGGAGCACCAGTATTGTTCGTAAAGAAGAAGGATGGTTCTATGCGGATGTGTGTCGATTACCGCAAATTAAATAAAGTCACAATCAAAAATAAATATCCTTTGCCGCGTATTGACGATCTGTTTGATCAGTTGGCAGGAGCCAAGGTATTCTCAAAAATTGACCTGCGATCTGGGTACCACCAACTGCAGGTGAAAGACTCTGATATTGCTAAAACTGCCTTCCGGACTAGATACTGTCACTATGAATTTCTAGTGATGTTGTTTGGACTCACTAATGCTCCGTCTATCTTTATGGACCTGATGCAATGAATCTTGAAACCGTACCTGGATAAGTTCGTTATTGTATTCATAGATGATATCCTGATATACTCTAAGACCAATAACAAGCACGAGGAACATCTCCGTACTGTATTGGAGGAATTAAGGAACCACCAGCTATATGCCAAGTATTCGAAGTGTGAATTTTGGCTAGAATCGATCGCTTTCCTAGGCCATGTTGTGGATGCTCACGGGATCAGGGTGGATCAAAATAAGATTCATGCAGTCCAAGAATGGGCTCAACCTAAAATGGTGACGGAGGTCAGAAGTTTTCTGGGATTAGCCGGCTATTACAGAAAGTTTGTGAAGGGATTTTCCCAAATCGCCTCCCCTATTACCAAGCTCACTCAAAAAGGAGTACCATTCGAATGGTCGCCTGCATGTGAGAAGGCCTTCCAAGCCCTTAAAGATGCGCTTACCTCTGCCCCTGTACTAGTCCTGCCAAAAGAAGGAATGAACTTTTAGGTATATACAGATGCCTCGGGCATAGGTTTAGGGGCTGTATTGATGCAAGAAGGAAAAGTCATCGCATACGCCTCGCGACAACTTAAAGTCCACGAGAAGAATTATGCAATCCATGACCTCGAACTGGCTGCAGTAGTGTTTGCTCTAAAGATTTGGCGACACTATCTCTACGGGGTTCAATGCTCGATATTTACCGATCACCAAAGTCTGAAATATATATTCACTCAGCGAGAACTAAACTGTAGACAGAGAAGATGGCTGGAGCTGATCAGTGACTACGACCTGGATATTCAATACCATCCCGAGAAAGCCAACGTTCTAGCCAATGCTTTAAGTCTTCAGGCCTCACTAAATGCTATAACATCAGAGGGACCATTAGTCGAAGAATTTTGCAAAATGGGTATCAAGCCTATTAGAGGGGATAGACTCAGTTTAACTCTGGCAAACATTAATGTGGAGCCCACCTTTCATAGGGACGTATCCGTGTCACAAACCAAGGATGATGAATACTTGGGCTTCAAGCAAGCTATTGAAAGTGGCCGCCGCACGAACCTTCAATTTCAGAAGGGTGCAATCTATCTAGGGGACCGTTTGTGGATCCATAAGTCTATGCAACGCGAAATACTAACTGAGGGTCACAATTCTGGATATCAAGTGCACCCAGGAAGTACCAAAATGTATCAAGACCTGAAGTTATCATTTTGGTGGCCAGGTATGAAGAAGAGTGTAGCAGACTTTGTGGCTAAGTGCCACGCATGTTGCCTAGTAAAGGCAGAACATCAAAAACCATGCAGTTTACTGCATCCACTAGAAATTCCAGAATGGAAATGGTCAGATATATCAATGGATTTCGTTATGGGATTACCACATGCAAGGTCTAGGGCAGATGCAATTTGGGTCATAGTTGACCGGTTGACCAAGTCTGCACACTTCCTCCCAATTCGACAAACGGACTCAGTTGAGAGACTTGCCAAAATCTATATCAAGGAGATAGTTCGGCTTCATAGGATCCCAATGACTATTGTGTCAGACAGAGATAGCCGTTTCACATCGCAATTTTGGCAAGCCGTCCATCAGGACTTAGGCACCACGCTGGCCATGAGCATAGCCTTCCATCCTCAATCAGACGGTCAAACAGAGAGAGTAAATCAAGTTTTAGAAGATTTACTCTGCCTCTGTATTTTAGACTTTGCAGGATCTTGGGAGGATCATCTTCCTTTGGTAGAATTTGCATACAATAACAGCTTCCAGGCCAGTATCAAGATGGCTCCGTATGCAGCACTATACGGTAGGAAGTGTTCTACGCCTCTAGCTTGGGCAGAAACAGGAGATGTTCAACTGTATGGCTCTGATCTAATAGAAGAGACAAACAAGAAGATAAAGCTCATACAGCAGAAAATCAGGACAGCCCAGGACAGGCAAAGCAATTATCATAACCTTCATCATCGCCCCTTGGAATTTCAAGAAGGAGACTCTCTATATCTAAAAATCAGTCCTATGAAGGGAGTCTACCATTTTGGGGTTGCCGGTAAGCTCAGCCCAAGGTATGTGGGACCCTTCAAAGTCTTGAAGAGAATTGGGTTAGCTGCCTACCAATTAGAATTGCCAACAAATTTCGCCACGGTGCACAACGTCTTTCACGTTTCGTCCCTAAGGAAATGTCTACGGGACCCGTCTCACTTTGTGCGACTCCCAGAAGTACAGATCCAGCCCGATCTGTCATATGCCGAGGAGCCAATTCGAATTCTAGCTCGTGATCGCAAGCAACTCAGAAGTCGTGCCATCGACATGATCAAAGTCCAGTGGAAGAATCGCTCCTGCAACGAAGCCACTTGGGAGAAGGAATCTGACATGCGATCGAAATATCCCAAGCTCTTCGAGAACCCAGGTAATTCCATTTCAAATTCTTAGTCATATGTGACTCTTGACTTTAATTCTGTTTAAGAGATGTCGAGGACGACATCGTTTTTAAGTGGGGGAGTCTATAACAACCCAGGTTGTTACCTTAGTCAATTAGAACTAATCTTAAGTCTTAAAACTAATCTTAAGTGCTAATTAGGTCAATTGGGGTCAACCTCTAAGACCCAGATCAAATCAGGAGTCGATTGGATCAAATCCTGATTTTTGGAAAAATCTAGAAACCCTAGAATTTGACCCATTTAAATTGACCTCCGATCAGAAAACGGACTTCACCATTGCGCTCGTTGACCCCAAATTAGCTAAGGGTGAAGTTTTCGTGTCAATCGGGAGTCATCGAAATTTCGACGAATATTTAAATAATATTTAAATACCCCGAAAATTGAGAAAATTAAATACTCGTCGGATCGAAAATCCGACCTCGCCATTGCGTTCCTCACCACTCGATTAGCTAAGGGTGAATATTTGAAATTTTTTATAAATAATTTAATAATTAAAAAAAAATTGTTAATGTAAAATAGAATTAAATGTTTATTTATTTTTTTCTTTATATTTTTTTTTATTTTAATTTTTTTATTTCGGCGCGACCCCCCCCGCCCCCCGTGCTTATCGGGTCGGATCCACGATCCGCCGACCCATCACGGTCGTTTGATCAAGGGCTTGGATCGAACGACGGACCCATCGCCTTCATCCTCGAAGGCTCCGTCGCCCTCCACGCGACAGGCGCCGCCACGCCCGCCCGTCTTCGCTCGCGGCACCCTCGATAGCTCCGCCTTTGCGTCCTTAACCCTACCCTAGCCTCGGAAGCGCCGACCCCGACACGCATATGAGGACCTAATTGAGGTATCAAAATACTCGTCGGATTGAAAATCCGACTTCGCCATTGGGTGGATTGTGGATTTCATCCTAATCCAATTATAAGTGAAGGATTAACTAGAGTGACACGCCATCCCTTAACTTAATTCTTGTGGATTAAGAGGTGGGGTGCCACATAAAGTCCTAAAAAAGACTTAGAGAAACTTTAGAAAATTTAACTATCTTAACCTTATAACTGATTTTAATATTTAGAATGATTTTATTACAGTTTTAATATTAGTTTTATTAACTTAGAAGAATAATCTAGGGTTTAAAAATGCTTAACCTTGAAATTGGGCAAGATGACCATATTGCTCATACTTTATGGTCCAAAAAGCTACTTTTTGAATTAAGGATCTAAATTAGAATTTTATGCTACCAAATGATTCTTTACTATCTAATATGAAGATAGACAGTAAGTATACTCAATTTGGATAAGAAACGGATCCTCTAGGTCCAAACTAAGATTGTTAACCTAAGGGGCATTTTAGTAATTTACACCTAATAGAACCTAAAATTTTATGCAGTTTATTATTGATTATTGTTCAATGATTCCATAGAGCTTAAGAACACTACATTCTGAAGTCAAATGGCTAAGTTATAGTTATTTCAATTTCTAAGAACAATTCGATAGTTTTGTCGGTCAACGAGGGACAATAAACAAACTTTTCTGTTTGAGGTCTAATTTCAACAAACTCTATTTCTATAGCTTCCCTAAAATATACTGAGTGTGTTGACAGAGAGTAAACCCAATTTAGACTTCAAATAGTCAAGTTATGGCCTAACTAGTGTTAGGGGTATTTTGATCATTTCTAAATTTCAACATTTCAGATCCTAAATATTATTTCAGTTTATTAATGATACTAAAATTTTAAGCTAGTTAGCACTTTCAATTTCTAAATTTGGAGTTGAATTGACCAAGTTATTGTCAATTGAAGTTTAGGGGCATTTTTATCATTTTTAAGGTATGGTCCTACATGTTACTTTTCAAATTAAGCTCCAAATAGAGAAATTAATACCTCTATAGTGTTGGGGCTATTCTCATGAGTATTTTAAGACCCGTATTGTCTATGTTTGGACAATTATGTTAAAAGTTGTGAGTGTTTATTTAGGTCCTAAAATATCACTACGTTATACGTACCCCAAAACAAATTTTTGAATTATGTTATTTGATCTTTTTATTTTTCTGAGTAAAATGAGTCATATATTTGATATATTTGGATCATTGGTTTAAGAGATATAGATAGTTGAAGTTACTATATTTAATTCAAATTAAATTAATCAGATTTAGTGTTCAAATTACTTAGTAGAAATCAATTTAACATGTCATTCTTTCATTATTAATCATACTGTTTACAAATTAACAGTTTCTGTTTATATAAATATTTCTGTATAATTATATATACATTTAACTATATATAATATAACTTATATATGTTTATAGTTATTTTATTAACTAATCTTCTGCAGGTTATAAAGCGGCAGGCCCCACTGATAGCCATCATAGAGGATAGCCCGCGAATTCGCGACACGCCAGCAGGCGTGGGCCCCACCGACGGGCACAAGGGGAAGCGCGATAGGTGCTAGATTGCGCACACGCTGGCCTAAGAGGCCGACAGCGCAACAGGGTGGGGTCTGCATTCCGTGACTTGATGCGACCGCGCGAACCCGAGCGCAAAAGATCAGGTTGGGCTCGGCGCGACCCTGCCGACAGAACCCGAGCGGGGTTCGACGAAACGAGGATACCTGTAACAACCCGAGTTGTTACTATAGTTGATTAGGACTAACCCTAAGTCTTAAACACAATTATAAGTGCTAATTAGGTCAATTGGAGTCAACCTCTGAGACCTAGTCCAAATCAGGAGTCAAATAGATCGAATCCTAATTTCTGTAAATCCAGAAACTCTAGAAATTGACCTATTTAAATTGACCCACGATCGAAAAACAGACACCGCCATTGCGTTCCTTGACCCCAAATTAGGTTGGGGTGAAGTTTTCGTGTCAATCGGAAGTCGTCGAAATTTCGATGAATATTTTAATAATAAAAATACCCTGGAAATTGAGGTATCAAAATACTCGTCGGATCGAAAATCCGACTTCGCCATTGAATTCCTTGACCCCAAATTAGCTAGGAAAAATATGTTCAAAAATTTCTAGAAATTTAAAAATAATAATAATAATAATAATATTTAATTAATTACTTAACGACCGCCGTTAAGTAATTAACTGTTCCGTCAACTGTAGTTGACGGCGCCGTCTATCCAGACGGCGCCATCTCAGCCGTTGGATCGCGCCCTGATCCAACGGCTGCGGAGGCGTCGTCCTCGACGGCTCCGTCCGCGCGACACGCGACGCGACAGCCGCCCCGCTCGGCCAATCCGGCCCCTCCCTGGCCTCGGCGAGGTCGCCGACGCCTCTATAAGACCACCAACCGTCTCTGGGCTCCGGGTTTGCGAAATCCGAGCCCAGATCGAGCCAGATCGACCCAAAGCCACCGCAGCCGTCGAACCCGAGGTACTCCGATCTCCCTCGTTTTGCATTCAATAATTGTAAATTAGGATTTGAAATGCTATTCCACGTTCCTGATTGACGATCCATCGGATCTGATCTGGGCTAGCCCAACCGGATCATCGGCAATTAGACTAGGGTCCACAGTAGAAACTGTTAGTCGTAACCCTAGAAATTTATTTGGGAGTGGAGCCATACCCAGAGGAGGAGCCCGTAGAAGAAGCCGCTATTTAGCATTTATTTTATATGTGATGATGAGAGTATTTGTATATTCTTTTATTTAAAATGTTAAATGATGTAATAATATAGGTACTGTTGACTGCGTATTTGGATTGTATGCTTATATTTTGAGTTCTATTTCTACTATTCATACTGTGATGCTTGGATGTTTCTCATTTTTAAATCGCTTCAGCACTCTATATGTTTACTTAGATAATGACTGAATGCTTGATTTTATGACTACTCCTTCCCTTATTAAGTGGATTGTGGAATTTCTTCCTAATCCAATTATAAGTGAAGGGTTAGCTAGAGTGACACGCCACCCCTTAGCTTAACCCTTGTGGGTTAAGTGGTGGGGCGCCACAATACCCGAGGCTTGGGCGGCCAATTTAACGGTCTCCCGGTGGTGCTGGCGGCCGGCATGCAAACGGCACAATAGGTCTCATCACGACCTTCCGACTAAGCCAATGAACACCACTTGAGGTCGACTGAACGGCGAACGAGATGATGCCCTAATATGGTGACGCGAATTGCCGGATAATACGATACCATATATTTTCATTTGAGCAGTTAACCCATTATAATCATATGAAATAAGCCTAGAAGATCATACAACGAGCATTTGCAATAAGTCGAAGGGTAGGTTGTGGAAGTACCTGTTTGGTTTGAAGTCGAAGGATCGGCGGAGGGTCTATTCACAGTGCCGAGAGGGACCTTGCTATCGAGCTAGGAGGTCTGAGCGAGCACGATAGGGCTGGGATTAGGAGTTAAACAAGGACTGACGGACTCCACGAGGACTCCACCGCGCTATGAGAGGCTACCGTGGCGGCAACCTCCCGCGGAGTGATACGCATGAGCTCGGCTCAACGTGTGAGGGAGACAGACGGATGGCCGTTGGATCCCCCGATCGGAGGGATCCGATGATTAGTCCGATTAAACAGCACAACCAAAGAATAGGGACGACGTTAACTGTGCGGCTGGCGGCAGTCGTTAAGTATTTAATTAAAAATTAATTACATAATTAATTTAATTGATTTCTTATTTAAAAATTAAGCAACTAATTGTGTTTAGAAAAACTCCAAGTATTCACCTATAACTAATTGAGGGGTGAGGAATGCAACGGCGAGGTTGAATTTTTAATTCGACGAGTATTTTAATTTCCCAATTTTCGGGGCATTTAAATATTATTAAAATATTCTTCAAAATTTTGACGACTCCCGATTGACACGAAAATATCACCCATAGCTAATTTGGGGGCAATGAGCGCAATGGCAGGGTCCATTTTTCGATTTGAGATCTATTTAGATAGGTCAAGTTTTAGGGTTTCAAAAATCAGGATTTGATTCATTTGACTCCTGATTTGGACTAGGTCTTAGTAGATGACTCCTAATGACTTGATTAATGCTTAGGATCAAGATTAAGACTGAGATTAGTTCTAACTGATTAAGATAATAGCTTGGGTTGTTACAACTACTCCTGGATCTCATGTGAATTTTCCTAATCTTGTTCCACAAGCTGCTCTCAATCTCAAAAATACCACGTGTTAGATTATAAGTGTAACATATTTGAAGCTACTAAATACATTTATAGTTGTCTACAATTTGACATTAAATTAAGCAACCAATATTATAGAAAAGTACTAAAATAGTTGAAAAGTGTGAAACCGTACAAAATTGAAAATAAGGTAAAACAGTGGCTGAAAAACTAAGTACTGAAAATAGAAAATAGTAAATAAATTGAATTTGAATAAAAGCTAAAATAAAATTATATTGTATATCACTAATATGCATCTGATTATACCACTAATTTATGATGTCATTATGCTTTTGGTGCCTCATGCACCCTAAAGAATCGTAATATCCATGATACATGCTGCATACCGTAAGTCCTACTCAAATTGATGCATGTTCCATCACATAGTTCACAATGCTTTTAATGCTTATGCTTATGCAATTTCTGCCAAATGCTTTCAAATCAATATAATTTTTAAATCATCAAAAATCAAGAAATAAACTCAAGCAAGCCATAAAATTGTACATCCTAATTGCCATAACAAACACATTTTATTAAGACTGCTATAATTTAAAATTTGATCATATATTATTTTAAACCAGATCTTATAACTTTTTAAGTTATCACATGATGAGAGTGCATATACATAATTAGTATGTTCTTAAGAAAGATAATTTTAAACGCTTAGTTTATTTTACTGCACTTATCAATGCACACAAATATAAAGGGACAAAACTATTTTATAGTTTATTCTTCCAAACTAAGTTGTTTAATACCCCACTTAATATATAACTAGTGTATTTCCTAAGAATTGTGGCTTAGAATACTTAATTTGTTTAACTGCACTTATTAATGGGCACAAAGATAAGGGGATGAAACCCTTTTACAGTTTATTCTCTCAAACTAAGATGTTCAATCTCTAATTAGCACATACTTTGAATTGAGATATTTTATCCTGAATTGAATTGCACTTATCAATGCGCACAAAGATAAGGGGACGAAACCCTTTTACAATCTTATTCGGGACAAAATAACCAATTTTATACTCTACTAAATTAAATTAAGCCGAAAAGAGTGGAGCTCGTAGATGGCCTTGTGACCGCGGGAGAGGGAAGCCATGTGCCGTACTGCACCTATCATGATCCCCTACATGCTTTAGGAATGCAATAGGAAGCCATGCCACATGGGGTTCGTACAGTCAAAGAGGAGAGAGAAAATGAAAAAAAATTATTTCAATTAAATTTTTCGCATTTTTTCGTTGTTTGACCTCCAATATTAATGAAACTTAACCCGGAGGTGTATTTCGATGAGGCAAATATATTTGTACTTAAATTTCATAGTTTTAAACTATATTTTATTTTATATTATTTTTTGAAGATTGAAATTTCAAAAATTAATTACAGTCAATTCGAAGCTCTAAAATTACCAAAAATTCTCTAAAGTTATGCTTAATAATTGTAAAATTTTATTTTATCAATTTATTATATAATTTAATTAAAATAAAATAATGATAAATAAAATAAAATTTTCATTTAAAACTTGGAATTTTATAGTTTCCCAAACTTAATATCTTAACTTCTTCATAATCAATAATGCTTTGGAGGACTTAGCTTTTATAGGTGCAAGCATAACTTTTTCAATATATAAATTATCAATCCTATACATGCTAAGTTGGACAGAGTATTAGTTAATCATTATTAATATGAAAAATTTCCTCAATATTTTTATAAAATTAATAATATTGGTGCTTAAATCATTATCCTATTATCTTATCTCTAGCTCCTATTATTAAGATTAAAAGCTCATGTTATTATCTTATATATAGTTTTGGCATGCTAATTATAGATTCTTATTGAAAATACTTGGAAGTCATTTTCCAAAAGGTGATCCTCTTTCAGTTTTATCCAATATGATCAAATCAGTCAAAAAAGCTCATTTTAATAACATTAAAAATGACTTTGTCCCACTCCTTGACTTTAGGGAAAAAGTAGAACTAATTATCTCTTCTATTCTTGATTTCTTTTCTGTAAAATATTATCATCTTATATTATTATTAGAACTTGTTTGGTTATAATTGTAATAACCCAAGGTTGTTACCCAGCTTATATTTAGTTTAATTGTATCTTAATTATCATTTAGTTATGTTCATCTAGTCATTAGAACAAATCCCTAAAGGTTTGGTGCGATTCAGAGCTAAATCGAATATTTTGGATTATTTTAATATTTAATTAATTAAAAAATTAAGGTATTTAATTTGACCTCAAAATCAAAATCCGACTTCATCATTGCGATCGTCACCCCAAATTAGCTAGGGGTGATGTTTTGAACGTATTTGGAAGTCATCGAATTTTCACGAATATTTTAATATAATTAAATGCATCAGAAAATAGAATAATTAATTAATCGCCAGAATTGAAATCCAACTTTGCCATTGAATTCCTCACCCCCAAATTAGTTAGAGGTGAATTTTTGAGATTTTTGGAGCACATTTATCAAATTTGAATTTTTAATAAATATTAGAAATGAATAATTAAGTATTCATTTAATTACATTTTCTATTTTTCTTTTTCCTTCATGCGCTGGGACCCACCTCCCACTCCCCCTTCACCTATTTTCGGAGCCTCTATTTGCACGCAAGGGAGGCTGAGCCCTTCTCCTCCATACCTTGGATGTGAGGGCACCTCCTCATCCCATCTCATAAGCCATGCCTCCATCTTCCTATAAGATGGAGCCTCAATCCCTCCTCCAACCATTTTGCTCAACTGAGGTATGCTCTTCTCCTTCTTCCTTGCTGTGCTTGCTGAAGAAGAAGGAGTTCATTCCTCCAAAGCTCTTGAAAAAAATAGAGTTAACTTCTTCCTAACCAAGGTACCCTTTTGCTTACTTCCATGGCTACTTTCTCCTTGATTTATCAAAATGCTATGGATAATACTTTCATTAGCTCTTGTATAACATCAAGGTGTAATTGTAGAATGACATCTAGACTCAAATGAGTTTGATTGAAGCTCATTCCTCCATTAAAATTCTAGTTTAAAAAACTATTTGATTTCTGTATACCTAGGCTTTAACCTAATTGTTTTTATTGTTAATATGATCTATTCATATCAATTTTAGTATCAATGGAAATGTCTCGGAATGGCATTTTCATCGATATATGGCACCGTACATAGAATGCTCTTGATTGAGAGTATTTAGATGTGAAAGGGGACTCATCACAGTTTTCGCACATGCGAAATCACCGTCGGGCTCTACAGTGTGCCGCAGCTCCCGAAATTTCGAATTTGGGTCCGCCGCAGTGTGCCGTAGCATGCCATAGTAGCATAATAGTTCAATGCAGCATAATAAAATTTTGATGAAATTAGATAAAATCTGCCACAGCGCACCATAGCGCTGCAGCGTGCCGTAGCGTCTGCACCTCGAGGAATCAGAAGCCGTGGCACCCAGCTCTCGGGTTGGTCATGCCATAGTGCCAGAATGCACTGCAGCACGCCACAGCGCTGGGTTCTGCTGCAGCACCTAGATTTCAAAAAGTTTTCCGCTGCAGTGCCTAGCTTTCAGCCAGCAGGTGCCACTGCGTGTCATAGCGCCCAAATATTCCTGAAAGTGCGCATAATTGTCTGGAATGCCAAACCTTCACAATTTTTGCATTTTAAGATTCCTAGGACCCTAGTTGGGCCGGATTATATCAAATTGAACCTAAATTAGGTAAAATTAAACAATGTATAAAATTTTATGTGAAAATTAAATTTAAAAGTTTGTCCTTTGTGGCATGCGCTAAAAATCTCTTATGTGTCTTAAATAGTTTGTGCCAAATTTTAAAGGATAGAATTCTTGATTGCTTGTATTGACCAAGTAGGTATTATTAACCAAATTGCATGAAACTTAAGTATTTTAGATTTGTAATCAAGTGCTAATCCCTTTGATTTGAGTTAAGATTTAGTTAGCCTTAATTACCTTCTATTTTATGTCACTTTACATCCTATGCTTTTATAATATTATGATGTATGTTAGAAAATATTAACATTTATTTAGACACTTGATGTATTTAATTGATATTAAACTATATTTGAATATGAGAATCTTAAGACTTTGACTAAGTAAATGATACTTAATCTAAATCTAAAATTTAACATCAATAATACACCAATAATGCATTGATTGGTCATTGATCTATAAATCAATCATTGATCTTAATTTTAGTAAGATTAGGGGTTAAACTCTAACTTTTCTTGATTAAGATCTAAATCTTAATCAAGTAACTTTGATTGAAAGATAATTCATCTTGCATGATTCCAATAATGTATATGATTTGATATTGATCTTAATTCATTAAACTAGAAGTGCTAAGGTAATTAAAGAACTTGTGTGATTAAATATCTGAACTTCAACTTTAGATCTTTGATTTTCTTTTATATAAGACCTTTAGCATAAAGTTAATTATAAAACCAAGTTGATTTACCACAAAATCAAATCTTAATAATACTCTTGATTATACCCCAAAATTATAGTATAGGTATTGAACAGATGGGTTTACCAATCTGATTTGATCGAAATAAGCTTAATGAATAAAACTTATGAATGTTAGTATAAATGTTAGATGTGTAAGATCTTGATGATCTTACATCAATTTTTCTATGATAGTGTTAATAGCCTTAACAATTATTAATATATTGAGATAGGAAGAACTTATTGTTACATCTTGAGGTAGGAACTTAGATGATCATTCTTAACCCTAGAAACTTGATCTTAGATTCTTATGGTATAATCACCTAAAGTACTTAGAATGAGATTTTCTCTAATATGGTAGTAACCTATAATGGGTGGTCATTTTGATCACATCCTTGGAACCATGTATAGGACTCACCTCTTGTAGTCTTAATCTTGTAGTTTTGGTAATCCTTATCAATTAAATAACATTGATTGAACTCAAGTTATTAGTTTAGTTTAGTTGTGTATACTCATAGTGTGGATCGCTTCAGCAGTATTCAGGATTTGGTTGATTCATTTTAATATAGGACTATATTTATGTTCTATCTGTGGGTTTAATCAGATATAGTCCCACTTAGAATAAATTATCCAACCCTAAGAGTGTTATAATTAGTGACTTAAATCCTTAATTTGAGATATAAACTGCAATCGAATTCTGCCTCCTATCATTGTGCGCATCGATAAGTGCAGTTTAAGACAAACTAAGTATTAAAAGCCACTCTTCTTAGAACACTAGGAGTATATTATGATTAGGGAAATGAAATTATTATTTTGAGATATAAACTGCGATCGGGTTCTACCTCCTATCATCGTGCGCACCGATAAGTGCAGTTTAAGATAAACTAAGTATCTCAAGTCACTCTTCTTAGAACACTCAATATGCTTATGATTATGGTATTTAACAGCTCAGTTTGAGATATAAACTTTGACCGAGTTCTGCCTCCTATCATCATGCGCATTGATAAGTGCAGTTTAAAATAAACTAAGTGTTAAATTTACCCTTCTTGGAAACATATAACTATGTGTATACAATATTTTTAACTAACGATTTTAAGTAAAACCCTAATCAAAGCTAGTTATTGAAATTAGAATTAGGAGTCATAATTTATTTGGATGGATTATGCGCAATGGAGACACTTGATTTATTAGCTTATTTTAAATCATTTTTTGGATTTTTGAATTTAAAGTCATATAGTGTAGAGACATGAGCATGAGCATAAGCATGATGAATGAGTATCAGTGATGATTTATGAGTTACAGAATATTGCGTACATTAATAGGGGAAGCTCAGGATGTTCAAATATTACAGTAAACCATATTTCCCAATAGGACGTATGTAGATATTGGACCGTACAGCTCATATTAGTTCAGTGATAGTTCAGTTGCATATTAGTGGCATACAGTATTATGGCATATTCAGATACATAACTTCAGTGGTATATAGCACAGTTTTACATGCTATTTATTCAATTTCAGATCCATTAATATTTTTGTTTATTTTTAGTATTCAGTTTACAGTTCAGCTTTACTTTACTTCAATTTTGTACAATTTTATATAGTTTTATACTTTCAGTTTCCTGTACAGTATTTTTGCAATTTTGTTTTCACTATTTAAATGTTAAGTGAATAATTAGAACTGTTTAGATTAGTTTTGATGTGTTAGACTTATTGTCTAATATGTGGTACTTTGGGATATGGCAATTTGTTCGATTTAGAGCAGTTAGTGGAGCCAGATCATGAGGTCTCTCAGGAGATTTATGAGGAGTTTGTGGGGCACTAATGGATTCTTCTCCAATCTTACTATTTTAATTAGTTACTATTTCAGTTCAGTACTTAAATTTTTATGTCTGTATTTTAGTAAATAGTTTGTAATAATTATGGATATATTTTCTTTTCTTTTCTATGATGAATGTTTGCTTCAGCTTCTGTGATGAATATTTCTGGATGTTCGCTCTAGCTTCCGCACTCTGTTTATATACTACTTATAGTTAGTATTATGATGTGATCAGTATAATGGAAATGCTGATATTTTATACATATTAGATTCTTCATGTATGTTTTAAATCCAATGTATGTATGTGTCTAATACTTAGGATAATGATACTACTCTTATCTTAAGCATTAGCTCTCGACCCTCATTTGGGGTTAAGTCAGCAGCCCTTCAAACGGGTTTTGTTTCAGTAATTCGGGAAGATGAGAAATTTCTCCCCGAGTGGCGCACCTCTCCGCCACCGAATTGATTATGATTATCTCTTTTGCGCGCGGCGATAGGGCGGGGCGCTACAATAATAATGTGCAAAACAAAATTGCTCCATCAGAGAGAAGATAACATCAATTATTATATAGGCAGTTTAATATTAGAAGGAATCAAGCCACCATCAATTATATTCATGGCTTGAATGATTCAGACAGCATTGCAAACTACATCATTGGGTACTTCTTTTAGTTGTATAATAACAACACTACCTGTAAGTGCTCGCAGGGTTGTGTGAATTGGATAATTCCTCTATGTTGGATCTTACAAATGTTTTTACTTTTGAAATATTCTTAATATGCTCAAATCAATTGAGATAAATGCCACTTCGAATCATGATTGTTTTTGGTACAATTTTTTCATTAAAATTGGGTTATATCGAAAAGCAAACTTGTCTTGCTATCAATTGTTATATCAAAAATGCTAAAATGATAAGCTTCATCACTCATACTGCAATCACTTTGATTCCATAAAATTCAGCATGTTAATTTAATTTAAGATTTTATACTCATATCCCCTTATAATAATGCTTATAAATTTATTGCTAAATTATTAATAACAGGATAAAACCTTATCTTCCAACAATTATGGATTTAGCTCAAATAACTTTTATTCAAGGCATAAATTTTTGAAAAAATCTCATTGACTCTGAAGTTATTCATAAATTTAATGAAAGGAGAGGCTAATGTTTATTTGCAAAGTTGGATATCAAAATTTTTTTTGACTCAATCAACCGTGCTTACATTCTTGATAGATTGAAAGTTAAAGGTTTTTCTCTCCCTTTTGCGATTGTATCAGTGCTTGAATAATGAACATTAACTATTATTATTTTAATTGGTGGTTTAAATGGGTACTTTACTTCAACAAATTGTATTTATCAAGATTCTCCATTATTTTCTTATTAATTTAACATACCAATGGATGGTTTAATAAAGCTATTTATAATGGTAACTATATCCCTTATAAAAATGACAACTTTTTTGTTCTCATGTGCTCTTTGTAAATGACTTTCTCTATTTTGGGATTGTAAATGAGGAAAATGTAAACTTCTTACTTAAGATCCTCAATGATTCTATAGTTTGTTCTAGTCTAAAAATCAATCTAAGCAAGTCGGGTATAGTCTTTTCAAAATTTGTTCCTAATACAAATAGGCTCAAGGATGGTATGATAATGCACAACCTCTCCTTATCATTTAATTATTTAGGACTTTTTCTTTCCATTTATAGACTTCTAAATATTGATTTTTTTCATATCTTTTTGGGAAAATCAATAGATGACTATCAGGGAGGAGCAAAAGATTTTTATCTTTTGTCGATCATCCTTAAATGATTAAATTCTCCATTTGGAATCTTATAATCTATTGGGCAAAATGTGTTCATATTCCTGTATTAATTATAAAAAAAATTAATTATCTTGCTTGGAACAAAACTACAACTTTAAAAATATAGTGGATTTAGTGTGATAGCCAAAATAATTAAAATATCTAATTAAGAAAAAATCATGATCCCGAGTTAGTATAAAACTAGGTTAAGCCAAATATACCATTAAATATAGTATATTTTTATGATCGTAATACCCAAGTTTGAGAGAAATCTAAATAACGGACACTCCTGAATTAATTTCTAAATATTTAAAATTTATAAAACTTTAGAAAATTAAATACAAATCTAAATTCGATAATTTTAGTACTGTTGGATTGAAAATATTAGTAAATAGATATATAAGAAGTTTCATCAAAATTGGAGCTTCGTATTGACCGTAATTAATTTTTGATGTTTTAATTTTTAAAAATTAATATAAAATAAAATTTTACTCCAAACTGAGAAAATTTTGTATGTGTGTGTTTGCTTCGTTAAGATACATCTTCTGATCAAGTTTCGTTAAGTTACATTACTTTTAAGTAAGCTTTTTCCTCGCTAAGATTCAATAGCTTCTTCAGTAAGCTACTATTTTTTAAGAAAAAATATCTCATCTTCAAAAATTAATATAAAATAAAATATACCTATAAACTGAGAAATTTTAGTATATGTGTGTTCGTCTAATCAAGATACACATTCTGGTCAAGTTTTGTTAAGTTATATTACTTTTTAGTAAGTTTTTTCCTCACAAAGTTATCTTTATTTAATAGCTTCTTCAATAAACCACTTATTCTTTGAGTAAATTTTTTTTTCTCTTATAAATAAGACCCCAAACCTCCCATCTACCTCCACACAAACCTCTCTTTCTCTTCATTACCTAAAGCTGTCTCCCTTCTCCTCCTCCCATCTTCGACAGCCACCTCTCCAACCACCAGTCACTGCCCTCGACCTCTGCATCCCCTTCTCGACAACAGGTTAGCTTCTCCTCTTCCTTACCTCGTCTTCCTTCCTTCCTTTATAAAATGAAGCCATAAACCTTCTCCTTTCCACAAACCCCTCTTCTCCTCCTCTTCCGTCCGACCGCCGCCTTTCCCTCCTCTCCACCTCGCTGGGGACTGCCAACCTCCATTTTCCATCATCTTTAAAAAGAATCTTAAACCTCCTCCTTTCCATAAAGCCCTTATTTTCCCTCAATTGAGCCATCTCCCAACGACCACCGCCAACCTCTGTTAGCTATAAAAGATCCTCTCTAAACAGAAAAAAAGAGAAAAAATCTCATTTAAACAAGAAAAAAGAGAAGAGATCCCCATTAAAAGAGAAAAAAGATAAGAGATATCATTTGAATGGGGAAAAAGAGAATAGATCATTTTTTAACGGGAAAAAAAAGAAGAAATCTCCTCTAAACAGGGAAGAAGAGAAAAGAACCCCTATAAACAAAAAAAAAAACTATAGAATATAGAGAAAGAGAGAAAGTGAGTAAATTTAAGAAAAAAAATTAATAACTTTTAATTATTATTATTATTATTATTTCTATAATTTATATTTATATCATTTTAATTCAATCATTTTCTTTTATTATTATTATTATTTTCATTTATGCAATTTAGATTATATCATTTTAATTCAATCATTTATTATTATTATTATTAAAAATATTATTACTATTACTATTATTATAAGTATATTTATATCTATTTTAATTTATTTATTATTACTATTATTATGTTTATTTTCATTAAAATATCACAATAATATTATTATTATCAATTTTTTCTTATAATATAAACTTTAATACTTGTCTAATATAAAAATCATATAATCAAACCTTTGAGGCACATAAACAATAGAGTCATTAAGATAGATTAGCAAAAATATTAATTTAAGTAATTCACACTTTGCAGGTACATAGATTTTTATAAGCTTTACATCAAATCTACTATATTTGAGCATACACTTCTTTTTGTATAAAATTATGATTATTGCATTAATACGCGCCAACCGCTATATAATATGCAAAAATTTATCATGATAGCTTGTGTATGTCTATGGTGAAAGTCTTGAAGGAAGCTTGCAATTTACATGTTAACACGAGGGGTTTACTAGTAACCCACGATAAAATAAGGAGAATATAGCCCACTACGAAGAAGTTGTAGATCCAGAAGAAATACTCACATATTTCAAGATTAAAGTACAACTACCAACGAGTAGTTGATACATTCCTAAAATTGATTATGATATGAGAAATATTAGGGAGGTGAGGCTTTTAACGCCTAGTAGCAATAGAAGGCATGGTCTTATCGGAAGAGTCTATCCGATTAAGAGCCCATCATACAAAGCTAGTGATAAAAAAATATTAAATTTCATTATTACTTATTTCAACAAAATTATGCAACGTATTTTGATAATATTTGTTAGTGCAAAGTTGAACAAACTTTTATTTTCATTTGATGAAAATTTATTGAATAACATTGTTATTTATTTTATACCTCATAAATGCTAACATATATTTTTTGCTGAACTTTTATGTATACCTGAATTGGTAAATTTAAATATATTTTAGGAATTGAAAATGAGTAAGAAGAGATACTTCACAAGATAGATAGCCAGTAAGTGAGATGAAGCCCAAAATAAAATTTTGATATCTTCTATATAAATATTGGAATTCACTTTTAGAATATAAATATATATTATTTTGGTTTTGTAAAATGATGAATTTTGTTAATTTAATAAATTATATTTTGTTGTTGTTTAATTAAAAATTATTGCACGAAAATTCTCGACCTTAATCCGCAACCATCACATTTAGTTTCTTATATGATGCTACCCTCCAAAAAACTTGCAATGTTGCAAATTATCTTCAATTACAAAAGGATTCTAAGTTGATTTTGTTATGGCATTCTCTTTCTTACTTTTCCTGGAATCTTGGGGGGTTAACTATAGCTCTTATTGGCATAATTTCAAAAAATTGAGCTGCTCTTTTGACTTGAACTTTTGGTAATACTAGTGGGATGCTTTCATTGACTCAAGCAAAAAATATGATTTTGGAAAGGTAAGAAATTGTTCCCTAATATTCTTGGGTGTGACATAAACGAGTCATGCTCAAATTTATTTCTTTTCTTTGGCATTGCATTCATTCTGACCTAAAATTTTTTGGAAAACTCATTAAAATTAGTTTTTCTTGCAATGCTAACTTATTTTTATATTATGATATAATTGAGAAGGCGGAGCACTTATTTTTCAGTTGCAATTATACTTTCAATATTAAAAATGCTTTAAATATCTCAATTAATTTGCTCTTTCGGTCATTTCTAGTTCAAATTCTTGAATTGCTAGATCAAGGCCCCTCTATATTAAAAAGGAGAAATTTTAATTTGATTGGTATAGTTGCTAATTGCATTTTGCAATAGAGAAATAGAAGAATTTTTAAGTATGAATCTAACTATTATATTTCTATTAGGAATAAAATTACAACTTTATATAATTGGATTTTCTTTTGTAACGAGGAAATAATGAATAGCAGTGATGAGATGTGCTTACCATTAGATTTTACGCACAAGCCACACTTAATACTTAATCTACTCAAATACGGGGTTTGAACTCGATGCTCAGTGCCAATTGGAATCCTGAGAATCTTTGGGCTCGGTACAATCTTAAATTTCAATTCTTATTTTCTTTTTCTTCTTTCAAAGATTATTTTTCATTAGTTGGAGGGCACTCAATTTCTTATTATTGTCTTTGAGTTTTTTATTGTTGTCTCTGGTTCTAATCATATGTTCTTAGTTATATGCTTTCATTATATTTGGGGCTTCTATCGGTGAATCTATCTATTGGTTGTTATTTTGTGGTGAAAAAATGTTATTATATTTCTGCTTTTAAATAGTTGTGAAAATTTGGAAGCTATATCTTGTGCAGTTAATGGATCTAGTACTGTCTAGATACTATTGATTGTCATGTTTTATCTAGTGCAACACTGCTGTAATGGTATTTCATATATGTTGCTTGAAAGGTTTATTGTTTAGGTTTCTTCTGGAATTGAGCTGAGCTGCAACAATTTTTGTCTTAAGCTTCTAATACAATAATGCTCTAATGGTAATTCATAAATGATGCTTGAAAGTTTCACTGTCCTAGATACTTTGGGAGATCGAGCTAGGTTACTGTCACACAACTCTTGGTATATATATATTTATATAAGTCGTGCTTCATTTAAGTATGGCAGGTATCTACAGTCTTGTACTGCAGTTCTTTATATGTGGTATTTAAATGTGTAGAGGTCGGGCTGCTTTCTTTTCTATACAAGGCTTGAGCTATTTTTTATATTGAACTATTGAGGTAATTATTATCACCTGATTTGCGGTGGTTGGTTTGGTTGCTTCTAATACGAAGGTTCGTTGGCTGAGGTCATATGAGCTCGGTTTTCATGTTTTGTTATGATTCTTCCAGATCTATTCACGATTTTTTGTCTTGAAGTTCTTGCTCTCTTATTCCTGCAGTGTTGGAAGAGTTTAATTTGCTATCTTGAAACTGTTATATATTGTTCTTTCGCTATTCTGTATCTACCTATTGTAATTATGTATAATTTTATTTTAGAATGAAATATGAACAACACAAAAAAAATCCTCAATTTCTTTCCCCCCCCCAAAGTGGCGGCAGCCCACTCAAAAGCATACAGAGAATAATCCGTGCGCTCCAAACATCAGCCACTTGATTAGAAAGAGCTTCCCACAGTCCCACACAACCTCTTCCCGTCGACAAACAAAAAAAAGTTCAGTATTTTTGTCTTTTTCTACTTTCGAGCAAAACATCACACTGATCGGCTCAGCATACCGAGCTTGACATAAGTTGCCAGACTGAAATCAGTGAGCTTTGTTGGAGATTAAGAAGAGCCGGTGAGCCACGTATCGAGAGCTACAACTAGATGAATATATGAACTATTTCCACCTTTTCTCTACTGCACAGTAGTACATGCAGCATCCCATAGCTAGAGCTGGCAACAGGATTCGTTGATCCGCGTCAAATGGCCGCTTCAGTTCTAGGATCGATCTCGTCTTCTCCAATTTCTTCCTTTTCGTCGACTTCTCCAAAACCGGCGATCATTCCCATTTCTGTCGCTTCCGGCCGTAAGAGACCACGGATCTTTCCGCACTGCACTGGATTGAGGGTTTCACTGTGTGACAGGAAGTTGAGATCCGCTTTGGTTGTGGACACCTCTAAGGCTAATCGCCTATCATCAGCTGTTTGCAGGATCCAGGAGGGAACGGTTGATGGTAAATTTTCTCGATCCTCATTAACTTCGCTTACTACTTCTTTGATGAATTCCTTCTATCTATTGTTACTTTGCAGATTTATTTATTCCCATGTCACTTGATATCTATTAAAAGTAGGATTAGGTTAAATTCTACCAATACGGATTTATTCAATCTTCTGGCTCTCATTCACTGATGACTATTTGATTCCAATAGGTATTCATCGTCTGCCTCTTTTTGTGACGCTTTTGCTGTTTATCTCTGTGTCTATGACGTTGTTGGTGAACTCATAATTAACAAGTTTCTCTCCATTCCCTTGTTTTTTTTCTAATATGGCCATTAAATTTGATATTTGCATAATCGAATCTATCTTTTAAAAATACTTTCTCTTCTGTAATGTCTTAGTGGATTAAATAATTAGGCATTTTTATTTTGTGACATCCATCATCCCTCTACACTTGCGTGGTTTCGATCTCTATTTAACTTTTTCATGTTCATGATCGGGAAATTTTAAATTTTGATATGCTGAAAGTTTTTTTTATTTCCACTGGTACATTTCCTTATCAATTAACCTAACCTGTGGAGGAAAGTCTTTGTGAAGGCTGTCCGCATGCAAGGTGTAATCTATGAAGCTTAGTCAGTAAAACACAGGAGTTATCTTTATCTAATCAGTAATATTGAAGCATAATAGATAAAATGTGTGCTTTATTTTTTATAAATTTTATCGTTCATTTTTTATTAATCTATCAAACTTGCACGTTTATGCAATGTATATATAACAGTCTATATAAGTTTGTGTTAGATATATAGATATCTAAGTGGTGGGAGTTAGTTATATAAAATTTGGGGTTGTTTTAACATTATTTTTCTAGGGCACCTTCCAAGCGGAAAACTTTCATATAAGATGAAGGTCTTTGCATAGATACATTACAGAAGAAAGAGTTCATTTGTTTGTTAGTTAATTATTGAGCTCTGAGTGCTATTCACATTTGGAAACAATTGATAATTTTATAATCCATAAAAGATTTGGAATGGCTGAATATGGCTGAATATCTACGTCAGATCGACATGCTGATTTGAAATGTTGATGTAAATTTCATTCTCTTAAAGGATATTTTGATAGTGAGCCTAATTTATAGAATTGACAATGGTTAGAATATATATATATATATATAAATATATATATATATATATATATATATGCCAGTTGAGTTGTGTAAAAAATTAATACAGGTAATTAAAGAACACTGGAAAAATTTTTATTGCAGAAAAAAAAAGCTTACAACTTTACAAAGATTGAATACTAAAACAAATCACATACAAATTGCAATTGAAGTGGTTGATTTACAAAGAGATCCCTTGGTTGAAGAGAGCTCAGCCTTTTTTATAATATCAATCTGCTTTCAAATTTTATGCACTACTAATAGAATGCCAACTTACATGGTCATTCTTTATTATTCTTAAATAGTAAGATGCCTTTTCTGAGCACCTCTTACCTTTATTAAAGTAAAAGTAAAAATTCTTTTCAGTGTCTTTGGTGGTAGGGGTCCTGTTGAACCGATAGATTCCTTATGGTGTTGGTTTTAGTGGGGCTCAAGATTCATTCTGTTTATCTGACCTTTTGTTTTCCTTTGTTAATTTCTTTTATTATATTCTTTCATTGCTAGTTAGATTGTTCTTTGTCATTTCTGATACCACTTCTTGATCTGCTTGTGTCATTTGCTACTCATCTTGTTCTTTACTAGTAGTTCCTTTGGAGGATTTGTTGTCAGTGGACATAACAGTTCACTGAATTGTTTTTTCTAAATCTTTTGAATCCTTAATTGTATTTGATTTCAAATTCTATAGGATATTTTTTCATAAAATTCTGTTTAAAACTTTTTTAACAAAAAGGCGTAATTTTCTTTGTTGAGGTGTATGCTTTTCATTAATATTTATAATGGACAGAATAAATTGAGATCTGAGATTGTTATTTGATCCGACATGATTTAACATTGTAGATGTGAACTAAGCAAACATTTAACTTCATCTTTTTTTTTTCTTCAATTGTACAGTTTAAGTCCAAATCCACACAATCTGACACCGGCTAAAGAAGTGTAATTCATAATCTTTTTTTTTTTTTTTTTGATATTGGTGGCATTTTCTAATGATAGATATGAATCTACCCAGCATTCATATATTTTTTTGATTCATCTGGCAGAATGGATAATTCCGCCTCAAATATTTTCAACATCTATAAATCCATGATGGAATTAGGGATTTTATAATTTTTGATGATTTAATAGATAGTCATGTGTGACTTTTTCACATGTTAACTATACATAATGCATTAAACATATTCTCTATATAATCCTAGTAATTTGTTTTGATCATTTATGTCTATATTCTTATACTAGTCTCCGGGTTCAAAGTCATGCTATAACTAGCTTGATGAACTACTCTTTTATGAGTGCATTTATTATAGGCAAGATTTTTGCTTTGTCTATTATGAGATATGTCTATACATCCCAAGAAGACAGTATCATTTTCCATTTTTCTTGATTTTGCTTGCTCTTCATTGGAGAGGCAGCAGGACCTTATTTATCTTTTATATACCACGCTGATCTTTGGTTGAGTCATTGCTTATTTCAAACAAATTTGTATAGGAATTTCTTATTACCCATTGGATATTTGATTTTAATGGGGCATCTTTTATTGTATTTTTGCTAAAAGTTTGTCATTCTTTTGCATTGATATTATAAATGTATGATCTGATATCTACCTTATTTTTTATGTTGAGGTTTGAGCTCCCTTTTCATGGCTGCAGAACCTTGTAATTGAGATGAAATTGGGGCCATTGGGCCCCTTCTTCGCCCATGTATTAGAACCCAGGAATTCTTATTTCTCGTTCTGAAAAAATGCATTAGTAAGGAAATCAAGAAGAGAATTAGTCTCTGAAGTGATGTATTCAATATCAAAATAAAAAATAGATGTTTAAGTTGGTCATTTTGCAAAAAATTATTTAATTGATAAATTCTTAACATTTTTTTGAATACTATTTTTTACTGAAGAACAATCGATTCTTAGTATGTTAATATTTAATAATAATTTTAATTTTTTGAAATGCATTTAATTTAAAACATTTTTTTCTTAATAGTAGAATATTTTTCTTGCGTATAGTTCTATTTTTCAGAATAAAATAAAACCAACTTTTTTAAGGAAATTATTTCATTTCTTAAAGATGCCACCAAATTGAATATTTAATGTTTCTATTTTAAAAAATTATTGTCTCACCACCCCTTCAATGCTTATGTGAAGCCACAAGTTATCAGTTTGGCAATTTGCGAATTCATATTATTTCTTGCTTGTGTTATTGTAGCATAATCATCATTTTAGGTAAGGTATTATGGATTGTCTTTCAGTAAATATTCATAAATGTGACTTCCATCGTATGTAATTTGGAATTGTAGGTCATTTTCCTTGATTAATAAATCGATAGGTGTATGTCTTTTATAATAATGTATATCAAGACTTCTTTCTATGGGATATTTCATTTTATTAACTTAAAATTTCATTTTATTTTTAATTCAGTAAAGTGTTCTTCGATTGATTCAATTTCAATTTCTGAAATTTCTTCAAAATCAAAATTTCAAATTATTGCAAAATTTGTAGAATTATTAATTATTGTTTGAATAGTTGTATTTTAGATTTTATTAATTAGATCATCTATACCTTTTGAGGATGGACCTTGATTGAAAGTAAATATACTTGATGAAAATGAAGGATGCTACTTTATTATTGTCGAAGTTTTTATTATGATAGTTTCTTTCTTGTGCCCTTTAACTTTGTAATGATATTGTTTTATTTTCCTTACCAAAGAAAAGAGATGTGTTGTCATAATTTTTGAAGTACTTTTAGTGAAATTTAATTTTTATAATTCTTTGAAAAATTTTCATTACTGAAGATACATATATTCATAAGTTTGAATTTTTATATTATTTTTTTCAATTATTGTTTGTTGTGCAGGAATATATATTAATCTATTATATCTCTTTTGGGTATCTTTTAATATTTATAAGTCATATTCAATTGTGTTATAAATTATAACCGTTGGACAAATGGAATGACCCATTTTCCTAAATCACTTATTTCTTCATGATATTTAAAATGCTCTTTTGCTTATATTTTCTATTGTTCTTCAAATATATTCTTGCATGCTGAATTTGAAATTTTTTATCTTTTGGAAGTTGGAAATTTTTGTTAGCATTTTTTCTAATGTTACTTCTTAGTCCATAATCCATGAGCACCAAAATTTTATTCAAATTGCAAAGAGGGAAATTATTTCCCTTCATGATTGAGGTGCAAAACATTATTTTCTAATATTCTTATGTTTTTTAAGAACTTAGAGAGATACAAAAACTAAAAGTAAACCTTATGAATTTTATTCATATGAAAATCTTAAAAATACTTGTATAATAGAAGGTTTAGCCTTTTGCAATAACATTAAATTACAATATTAATAAAAAAGAGAGATTGACTAAAAGAAGGTAATTAGAAGACTTTTGTGAGCAATTCACATGTGAAAATTTACCTCCTCTTTTTCTTAAGGGGTTGTTTGGTTTGAAGTAAAACCGGTGTAAAGTAAAATATTTTCGAGTAAAGTGAGTTTACTTGTGTTTGATTTGAAGTAAAATGAGTGAAAAACTTTTATAATGTAATTTAATTTTGCGTTAATACATATATAAGCGGGGGATTTGAGTTACGCCCGAATCGGGCGCAACTCAAGATTATGGGGTTGAGAGGAGCAGCAGAGCGCGTTCGTTCGTTTGAACGAATGAAATCGAACAAACAAATGATTTTGTTGATTTGAATGAGCGATTCATGCGTTTGAACGGGCAATTTCATGTGTTCAAACGGACAATTTTTGGTGTTGTCATCTTCGGCGAACTAGTCCATTGGTCGTCTTCTTCGTTGAACGTGGTTGTTGGTCTTCTTCTCTGGCGAAAATCGATGTTTTCAATCGATTTCGTTTGAATCGATTGAAATCCATTTTGTTCGAAATCAATTTTGTTTGAAATTCAATTGAACGATTCGTACGAAAGCAATTTCGTTTAAAATTGATTTGAATGAAAGAATCGAATCGTTCGAACGATTCGTTTGATCGAATCCCTAAAAAAAATTTTTGTGAGGTATTTTTATCTCCCAATTTACTCAAAACACCACACACAGATTATTTTATTCAAAATATAAAAATATTAAATTTTCAATAAAACTACCAACTAGCAGAAAAGTAACCTAATTACATTGTAAATAGATTACACTGTAATCAAATTATTTTTTCATCAAAATTTTCAAATTTCTTCATGCCAAATAATTCCTAAGAAAAATATGAAAAATGGGAAAAATATCATTGGAGAAAAAAGAATTATACTCAAAAGATGAGAAATGAGTTAAGAAAATAAATTTTTTTAAATGTGGAATAATTGGCCATTATATCAATCGTTGTAAAGTTAAGAAAAGGATCAATGAATTAAACATTGTCGAAGGTTTAAATAATCTCTATTTAAATTAAAATTAATTTCTTCTAATGAATCAATTAAAAAAAAGGCTTTAAGGTCCTCTGAAATATTTGATTTTGAAAAAATAAAATGTTGTAATAAATGTTAATAAAGAAAGTTATTATAAACTATAGTAGAAATAAATGATCTATTAAGTCTCACTGATATTCAAATGGATGAATTATAGCAAATATCTAGCGGATGAATTATAAAAGTAATATCCCAAGTATCTAAGGATAAAATAGGTCAAAAATTTTAAATTTTCTTACGAAAAATAAAAAAGATAATCCTTTCAACTATGTAATCTTTTTGAACCCTTTAAAAGAATATCTAACAATTATAAAGAAATGTTTGCTTCCATGCAAGATCTATTTCAAGAAGTAAATAATTAAAAAAAGAATTAAAAAAAAACAATATTTTATTATGGGTAGAGCTACAATTAGAATTTCTAATAAAAAATTAAAATAAAGACGTTGATGAAAATAATCATTCTCTAAAAGATAATGAAATCTCTAGCGAGGTGAAATTTAGATTCTCTAAACACAATCCAAAAATCTATCATGCCTAAATGATTTATTACTGTTACTTTTAAACAGAATTGATGATAGAAAAATTAACAACTTTTATTGATAGTGGTGTTGATATTAATTGTATCAAATAAAGAGTCATTCCCTCTGACCATTTTGTAAAATATTATAAAATGAACATCGAATATAAATCATTTTTGCCATTATTTGAAATAATGAATTTTGTCTTAAAATTCGTTTTCTTCTCACTAAAAAATCATCTTATCATATTTTATTAAGAACACATTTCCTATATGAAATTATGCATATTTCTCAAAAATTGATACAATTGGAATTTATTCCAATATATTTGGAGAATAAATAATATTCCATTTTATCTCAAATCCTAGAAAATTTATCATTAATCAACTAAAATCAAATTAAAAAAAACCAAATATATTTTCTCAAAGAAAAAAATATATTGTGCTTAATAACAGCCAATTTAAATTCTCACCATTAATGCCTGTACATTTAATGGTAGGTAGCTGAATAATAACAGCTCATTTAATTCATACAATTAATGTTCGTGCGTTTAATGATGTAGACGATTTGAATTCGTACCATTAAACACTATGTTAAATGAGAATTAGTTAAATGTTTTATGTCACTACTTAGTTGCTATATATATATACAATTGTATCACAACATTATATGCATGAATAAGATTAATTGCTTTTTTCTACCTTCCTACTTTTTGTACATCTCTTCATGGTATCAGAGTGGTACCTTCATCTTCCTTTTTTTTAATACAAAAACAACGCCTCTTCCAACCTCTGTGTTTCCTTCAGGCAAAAGATCATTCATATACAGCTCCTTCTCTCCAAAATATCGCCACCCCTCGTCGTGTCCAGAACTACCCGTACCTAATGGCATCTATCAATGCTGACTCCGAAGCAAGTGAAGCCTCCAAATCATGTAACTCTTTCATAACAGCCTCAAAGGACCTAAAATTTTTGTTATTTAACATAAAAAACTTGATTAACAATCCTCTTACAGCTAATACTTATTTCATCTAGAATGCTCAAGTTCTTCATCTATTCAAAGCTAGTAACCTATATGGCCATCTGGATGGTACCGATCCCATACCGCTAGTATCTAGGCTCGACTACCCCTCTTGGATCTCAATCGATCAAAATCTCATAGGTGCTCTATACAATCATATCCCCCTCCAGTCTTTCACACATCCTTAAAGCTGACTCTTGTGCTAATGCGTGGAGCAGCCTAGCTAAACGCCTCCAAGCAACCAAGCATTCTCTAGTCATTCAACTTAAGAACGAATTACATAATGTATCGCTGAAGGGGCACACAATGCATGATTATATCTCATAAATTAAATATATCGTGGACAGAATTACCGCCGCAGGATCTAAAGTTGATGCGAAGACATCCTTCACTACACTCTCAATGATTTTCTTGCAACCTAAGCCTTCAAGACAGCCATCTGCACCAAATTGGTGCCCATCAGTTTGGATGTCCTATACTCCTTTGAAGTGAGGAAATCCATGTCCAACAAGATCTTAGCAAAGAACTTCGACTCTACCATTCCTCCCCAACACATCAACCAAACCACATGTCCTTGTTCTCAGGAAGATTCAACAGGCGAGGACGCACCGGTTGCGGTCAAGGTTTCACAACTCCCTTCTGAGGCTCTTCGCCTGCCTCACGCGCCTCCAGAGCTCCTCACATAGAGTGTCAAATCTGTAGCAAGCCTGGACACTCACCATAGATTGTTGGCATCGTATGAATGCCAATTATAGCCGCTCTCCAAACCAAGCAGCAGCCTTGCATATTGACGATCCGTCTGATTCTAATTGGTACCTTGATTCAGGTGCCTCCACCCATCTCACAAATGACTTCAGCATTATGTTTTTCGCTAATTCCTATCACTGAACTGATCGAGTCACTGTTGGACGCGGCCAGACTCTTCCAATTTCCAGTATAGTTAACGACATTCTCCCTATCCCCACTTGTAAATTTCTTCTAAATCAGCTACTTCACGCTCCTTATAGCAAATGCAATCTTCTTTCCATTTACAAGCTAATTACAGATAATTCATGTTCTATTTCATTCGATCATAACGTCTTCATTATAAAGAACCTCAAAACGGACATACCACTCCTTAAAGGCATCTACACCAATGGCCTCTACAAGATTTATCCATCGCCCAAACCTACTCCTCCCCATCAAACTATTCTCAAGTTTCAACTATTGCAGTTGCACATCTTTGGCATCTTCAGCTAGGCCATCCTATTCGTCAGGTTCAACATCTTCTACACAAGCGTTTTCCTACTCTCGGCTTCAATAACAACCCTCACTCATGCTCAATCTGTATCACCGCCAAGCACCACAAGTTACCTTTTCCAAAATTCTCATAGATCTTTTATCACTTTTGAATTTTTACACATCGATGTATGGGGCCTGGCTCTAATTTTATCAAATGAAGGCTACAAATACTATGTGATTTTCGTGGATGACTACTCGAAAGTTTACATGGCTTTTTCCCATTAAACAAAAATTTGAAAAATTACAAAAATTTCTTCATCTACATAAATTTATCGAATACCAATTCGACATGTGTAAAAATTCTTCAATCTGATGGCGGTGGCGAATATAACTCAGCATCTTTTCTAGCACTCTCAAAAATATGGGCATCCATCATCAAATGTCTTGCTCATACACCGCAACAAAACGGAGTTGTTGAACGCAAACACCGTCACCTACTTGAAACCACTTGCGCTCTTCTTCAAACAACTCATCTTCCCAAAACTTTCTGGGTTCAAGCAGCCCTTATCTCTACCTATCAAATTAATTATTTGCCCTCTCCTAATACTAACAACCTCTACCGTTTCAACTACTTCACAAATCTAAACCCAACTATGATCATTTTCACGTCTTTGGATGCTTATGCTTCTCCCTTCTACCACCCATCAAAACCAACTAGTTGGGACTCAAATCTCTCTCCTGTGCCTTTCTCAGTTATTCAATCAATCATAAGGGCTGCATTTGTTATAGCCCAAAAACGTCTACATCCCTCATATATTGTCGTCATATTTGTCGAGAATATCTTTCCTTTCTCCACTACGTGTCCCTCTCCACCATCATATATCAACCCCTTAATTCTTGTTCCCTCCTTATCTCAATCACCCCCTCATACACCTCAATTATTCCATCATGTGCCTCTCCCACTTGATCTTCAACGTCCTCTCTCCAATCCCTTTCTCCGGCCTCTCAAATGTCTGTCTCACGCAATCTAACATCAGCATCGTCACCTCATTCTCTTAGTCCTTCACCAAAACTGACAACCCAACATCCCATACATCCTATGCTTACCAGCCTTAAAACAAGAATTATAAAACCTAAACCTCTCTTTAATCTTCTACATTCCATATCTTCTTCGTCTGAACCATGTTCCTACAAAGCAATTGCTAAACAGGAGCATTGGAGACTCACTATGCAAGAAGATTATCTCGCCCTGATGGAAAAAAACATACATGGACTCTCCTACCTCCGCTTCCCAATCAAAATGTGCTCGGCTGTTGGTGGACATATCGCACAAAATACAACGCTGACGGCACCCTCGCTAGACACAGCTCGATTAGTTGCCCAGGGATTTAATCAGCATTATGAAATTGATTACTTCGAAACCTCAGCCCAGTTGCCAAAATGTCAACTATTCGTATTCTTCTGGCTGCCGCATCTCACCAACAATGGATGGTAATCAAATTGGATGTGTCCAACACATTCCTTCATGGGCATCTCAACGAAATCATATACATGAAATAACCCCAAGGGTTCGAAGATTCTCAGTTTCCCCATATGTCTGCAAGCTCTATAAAGTCATTTACGGCCTTAAATAGTCACCACCCCTCCAATGGTACGCCACTCACCGAATTTCTTCATTCTCACGGCTTCTGATAAGCTACTCGAATTCCTCTCTCCTTATTCACGATAAAACACCCGGCCACACTTACATTCTCATTTGTGTGGATGACATCCTCGTTACTGGTCCGCATCAAGCCGCAATCAACCACCTCATTCATATCCTCACTCAACGCTTCCGCATGAAACAACTCAGTCCACCTTCTACTTTCCTTAGGATTCAACATTCAAAATTAGCTCATGGCTCTGTCCTTTCTAAATCAACACATGCCTCTGGTATACTCAAAAACTTTGGCATAGAGCAATGCAATTCGGCACTCACTCCAGCAACCAACTCAAGCCAAAACTAGCATCAGCGATGCCTTCACCTAGCCAAGCTGTAGAAACAACCGACTGGTTCTTTGCAATTTGACCATCACTCGACCCGATCTCAACTTCGCGGTGAACCGGATTTGTCAGCATATGCACCATCCCACAACAACGACTTTGATCAACTCAAGCGTATTCTCAAGTACTTTAAAGGCTCTATACATCTTGGGATCTCCGTTGACCCCAGGACTCATCTCCTCCGTGCATGTGCCGACTCTGACTGGGCAGGTGACATCGAGGATTGCTAGTCAACCATGGGATATTGCATATTCCTAGGAAGTATTCCAATCTCATGGAGTCCTAAGAAACAATCTACAGTCTCTCGTTCATCCATCGAAGCATAATATTGCGCACTTGCTACTACCGCATTAGACATTATTTGGCTCCATCGCATTCTATCAAAATTTGGTGCTTCTCAAACTATGCCAACTTCTCTCTATTGTGACAACAAATCAACAATTACCTTGGCACACAATCCAACTTCCATGCTCGAACGAAACACGTGGAAATCGACTGTCATTTCAACTGCGATAGCATTCAAAAATCAGAAATTCAGCTTCATTACATACCCACTGAGGATCAGTTGGCATACATTCTTACCAAGCCTCTCACAACTGTACGGTTCAATAAACTATGCTCCAATCTCGTCATCTCGACTTTGAATGGTTCGCTTGCGGGGGCAAATAATAGCCGATTTAAATTCCCATCCTTATTACCTGTGCATTTAATGGTAAGTGATTTGAATAATAACAACCCGTTTAATTCATACTATTAATATTTATGAGTTTAAAGGTAGACGGTTTGAATTCCTACAATTAAACGCTGTGTTAAATAAGAATTAATTAAATATTTTATGTTATTACTCGGTTGCTATATGTACGCTTGTATCACAACATTATATGCATGAATAGAGTAATTACGTTTCTCTACTTGCTACTTGTGCGTCTCTTCATTGCTTCCATAAAAGAAATTCTTCATTCTAAAAAATTTAGGAATGAATATGAGAAATATTATCTAAATTCCAAAATGAGATTTGTGATCATAACCCAAATCATTTTGAACCAGAAAACTTCATTCCATCATTTTATGAAGAAACATTTGATGAAAAATTAATTTCTACCAAAGTTAGACCATATCAAATAATAAGAAATATTTATAATTTAGTAAAAAAAATTGCATAATTATTAGAAAATGACTAATAAGAAAATTTTATTATCTTTGGAGTTGCACTGCTTTTTATATTATGAATTTTGGAGAAAGGAAAGAGGAAAATCTCAAATAGTCATCAACTAAACTTTTAAATAAAATATTATTATATATTTTATATTTAGTTCCTGATAAAAGAGACTTATTAAACTGATTATTTAAAACGAGTATATTTCAATATTTGATATGTAATCTAGATATTGGTATATATAAATAAATAGATAGAATATATATAAATAGCTTTTACTGGCCCTTTTGGTCACTATAAATGGAATGTGGTATCATTCGGATTAAAATGCTTATTTAGATTTTTAAAATATTATGAATTCTATATTTTCTGCTGACTCAAAATGTATTATTATTTTATAGATAATGTATTAATTTATTATAATACCATAGATAAACATTTCAAATATCTAGAAATATTTAAATAGCTATCCCTAAGAAATGGTTTAGTTATATCTGTTTTAAAACTGAAATTCTTTGAAACAGAAATATATTTTTAGGACATAGTCTCACTAATAGAACTATTATCCCGAAAAACAAAAATATATAATTTGCCTTAAAATTTCTTGATAAAATTTTGGAATTAAAACAACTTTTGCAATTTCTTGGCGCTCTAAACTATATAACTGTTTGCTATAAAAATTTACATCTTGAAACAAACAATTATATGAAAGATTTAAGAAAAGTTATTCAGTCTAGAGCCAATAACATATATCAACTGTATAAAGAATTAAAGAGAGCAAAAGGTTCTCTATTTAAATATAGTTGATCCACAAAGTTTTCAAATTGTTGAAATAGATGCATTAAAAATTGAATCCAGTCATATCTTAAACAAAATGAAATAATTCCTTAAAAGAAGAATTAGTTGAATTTTATTTTGGAAAACGAAACATTGCACAAGAAAAATATTTACTATAAAAAAAGAATTGTTTTCAATTGTTAAATGTAAATGTATTTTAAAATTTCAAAATATTTTATTAAATATTGAATTTTTATTAACAATCTACTACTCTAGTAAAAAATATTATTCAAAAGATGTTAAAAATTTGGTATAAACAAATTTTTGCATGATGAAAAAGCTAACTTATCAATTTTTGATTTTAATATTAAATACGTTTCTTGAGAGACTAATTCTTTTCCTGATTTTATTGCTCGTAGATTTTTACAGGGAGAAAAATAAGAATATTTGGGTTACAACATCCAATAGATATAGCAGCCCAATGGCCCTAATTCCATCTCAATTACAAGGTTCCGCGCTCAAATCTCAATATAAAAAAAATAAGATAAATATTAGATCATATCTCTATGATATCAAGACAAAAAAGGATATATTCTTACAAAATAATAAATGGATGCTTCATTGGAATCAAATATCTAACGGGTAATAAAAATTTCTGCACAAATTTATTTGAAATAAATAATGACGATCTCAACCAAAGATCACGGTTTATCTTGGTCCTGCTTCCTCTCCAATGAAGAGCAGGCTAAATCGAGAGAAATGGGAAATGATGCTATCTTCTTTGGGATGTATAGACATATCTCATAATAGGCAAAAGGCGAAGACATTGTTTATAACAAATGTGTTGGAGATAATGACCACCTCTGTAGTCCTCTTTGTCTAAGCACTAATGAGGATGTAGCAGCTGAAATGCTGAGAGATCACTGACTTATCACCTTTGGAAACAAAAATAAAAACAAGAAGCAAAACAGAGCAAATGACAAACACATAGAAAACCCTAGGACTGAGAAAAAATCACGGAGCCGCACCACAAAGAATTTCACTATGAATGATAAGAAGATACAAGAAAATATCATATTCAGGAGCTTTTAGAGCCTTTTCCAGCCCCCACTCACTCTTACAGCTAGCAGCCGCCACAACCCTCTTAGCGTTTTCCAACCACCACATCATACACATGCACATCTGCACCAAACACTAATATATCTCTTAGGTATTTATAGCCCAACAAACAACCCCAATAATCTCCATCTGGATCTAGGATCCTTGCATACTTTCCATGTGTCGCACATCTCTCTCTTGAATGTGCCATGTGCCCAAGTAGTTAATCCCTGCACGCCAAAATGTCTTCTTGCTGCTACATTTGCCGCGTGGAGCTTGGGTGCGCCTAAGATCTGGGTTCTTGGGCTAACAGCAAGTCTGGCTGAAATACACAAAGCATTTGGGAGCGTTCAAGCCTCTCTTTTGTTTAGTTTTTTGTCGATGCTTGAGCGCGCCCTAGTGTCGATCTCTAAGTCTTTGCACTGCTACCTGTGAATTCCTCGTGCCCAAGTATCGAGCCTTCTGTTCCTGAACAATGCCCGGACGATTGGGTGCGCCCAGTTCAGGTTCTCCAACTCAACTTGGTGCGATTTGCGTCCAGCTAACACCTGGTTATTGTGTGGAATCTTGGTTGAAACCCCATAAGCAAACTAATGTTATAAATAAGGCTGAGCTCGCTCAGCCAGGGCATCGATTATAAATCATCCACTTCAGCTTGCTGTTTGTATGTTCTTTTCTTCATTATGATTCGATCTTTGTAGATGAGTTTTTTTTTTTTTGTGAAATAAAAAATCTTCCTTTGTTCTGTTTGAATTTCCTGTTTTAATTTCTAGCGCAACTCAATGTTGTTATTTGTAAAGTTATGAGGGAATGTGATGTTATTCTCTAATGGCAACATTATTACAGCTTTTTGGTTCACTGTTGTGTTAACATTGAGAAAATTTGTGAAATTGTGACCCTCTAATGTTATTTAAATTACACATGTCGGCTAGCAACCGAGTAACATATTATTTTAATAAAATTACAAATAACATCTAACCAAACAAGTCAATAGTAGCCACTTTCCTTTTTCATGACATGATCTCAACTGTTTTGGTTAATGGATGTTAAAAGACAAAAGGCCACATAATGCAATATTATTTTTCTCTTTTAGCATACATTAACCTAGACAATTGAGATCACGTAATAATAGGTTTCCTATATATAGATAGATAGATAGATAGATAGAGAGAGAGGACTAGAAGAACCCCAAATGTTATAATCATATTGTGCAATATGAGCTAACATTTTACATTTTATTGCACATGGGAATTAAAAAACATTAATAGAGCATTATTAAATCAAAGCTCAAAAATATTTTTATTTAAACTTTTTTTAGTTTATGTTAGCCACAAAAATTCTTAAATCATCTCAAATTCAGAATATATGAGTACAGCATAATTCACATAGAACTTATAACAACGTTAACATTTTGATATTAAAAGAGAATGATGTAACTCAATTTCTGAATTTCAAAGAAAATTTTAAACTTCATCAAATAAAATATGCATGCATTGAAGCACGTAATATATGTTTGTGTTTTAAATATCAATAAATCAAATAGATGCTGGTATCTCAACAACACTAAACCAAACAAACACTGACTTTAATAATTCTGTCATCTCATAACAATAAACCAACAGCCTCGTAGGGTAAAAGCTCATGTCAACAGAGTCTCAACAGTTTATTTTCTTGTGGTTCTTCATAAATGTAGCATCAAAATCTTAAAACAATATGCATATCCAGCTCCCGAATTTTAGTATTTACAACTAAAACACGATCTTTTCACATATCTAAAGATTTGTTAATTATCAGTAGAGATGAGATATCGTACACCTTGAGAATGATGAGATGAAAGTGCTTTTTTGGTTAAGAAAATGTAGAATATGTTGGATTCTGAAAATGTATGCTATAAAGTATTGGGTGCTTATACATAAATCAATCCCTTTATTTTTTCTCAACCCAACTTTTCCCTCTGATTTCAGAAAAGCTCCAAACAGCGGTTCCCGATGTGTCGAGAACAACTTGGCGATCGCTGGTCCTCGAGTGTGATAAAACTGTGATAGTTGAATTTTGGGCCTCATGGTGTGAGCCATGCCATTCGATCCATCCTTTGATTGCCAAATTGTCAGCAGAATTTGAAGGAAAGATGAGGTGCTTTAAGATTAACACTGATGAGAATCCTGAAATAGCAACCCAGTATGGAATCAGAAGCATACCTACCATTGTGATTTTTAAGAATGGTGAGAAGGTGGAAAAATTAATTGGGGCTGTCCCAGAAACTACACTGCTCACTTTTGTTCGGGAATATTTGGATATATAATATTTTTTCTGTATAGAATCTTATATCCGTGTAGAATGTGGAAAAGATGTTCTCACTTTTGTCTCGGAAAAGGAAAGGTAATCTTATTTCTGTGCAGAATGTCATCTCTATTTAATAGTTGTGGTAGACTATGGGGCAGTTTGTAGGTTATGCAAGACAGACACTTGGAGAAGTAGCATATACCTTTGTTTAAGTAATATCTTTGTTAAATTTACTGTTTTCTATAAGTTTTCTTTGTATCTATATCATATTAATACAGTAACGTAATTTCACTCTGGAGTGCAATTGGGTTAATTCCTTCAAATTCTTCCAATAAAGAATTCAGGGCAGGTGTTGTTTTGATAGAAAAGTTCTATGTGGGCTCGATTTATAAAGATTTAGGTGATAGTTAGTAAGCAAATGATCTTTCATGATATATATTTTGTGTGAACCATTTGTCATGTTTGTTTGGAAAAGAAACTTTTCATACTACCCTTATTTTCTCATAGTAATATTATGGATAACGCTGCTGCTGTAATATGCCTAAAACCATAAATATTTATGCATCTAATATTTGAATTTTAAAATACTTATAAATATCATACCTAATCTTTCCGTACAAATGGACAATGATAAAACAGATCTAAGCAGTATAATAGATAAATTTTGGTTAGTAGTTTTGTAAATATTGAATTTGATGTATTGAATATGTAGAATTGAAAGTAATTAGTAAAGATAGGCAATAATTTTGATTTTTTATACTCTAAATGTCAGGTGATGCTACATTGGGGTTAGCATTAGGCCCTTTATGTTGGCTACCTTTAATTGACAATTAATATAAGTGAATAGAGAATTTAATAGAATAAATGCATAACATAATGAAGTTTTAATAGTTAAAAGCCAATTGTAAAAAAGTAAAAGCAAGATTGTCTATTTCATTTTCAGCGTAATTAAATTCAATTTAAGAATATAACACTTTGCTTGGATCTGATTGAGCTATGATCCAGATCAAATCGGATCAATATTTAATATACGCTGAGATTTGCAGAAGAACCTGCTTCTCAAGAAAAAATCTAGATGCAGTAATTAATCAATGCAAAGCCTAGTTGGGTACTGTAGTATCATTTTAGATTATCACATCTTCATAATTTCTTAAAAGGTATTTCTCTCATAGTTCTAAGCCTCGTAAAAATATCTCATGAATCGGTTCATCTAGTTCTTGCACAGCCTCACCCTTGTCTTTGTCAGCTACACCAGTGCCGCCTGAATAATAAAAGTGTAGCGATAGTGAGTCCAAGATGAGATAAAATATGTGCAATGAAAGAACAATAATATAAGTGAGCATAGTGCAAGTCATATCACCATTATCACAAAAACATGACAATAAAAGACACCAAAACACAATGCCTAACATGCTAGATTATTGCAGTTGTAGACACTAATCCACAGTGCACTTCAAATTTACTAGTCTTTCATTTATGGATGCTCAAAGCCAACTTGGGTATCTAGTGGAGCGGAGTCAAGTGAAGAATTTGAAGAAAACAAGGAGAGCTCGAAAAGTAGTCAACCAATGACTGATGTGAACCAAAAGGTCAACTCTTGGTTGAAATATATAAAAAATTTGTGTTGCTTGAGCATAAGTTAGGAGTCCCTCAACTTTGTTCCCCTAAAACTAAGTCAATGTGCTGATACGATGGAATACACTAATCAAGGCTGGATATATGATTACCTCTTAAAATAAGTTTTATAGACTCTTTTGGAGAGAATTCTAATAGAATAGGCATCTTCAACAAATTTGATAACTTTTTTTTCTTTCATTTATGGAGAAACTCTTCAAGAAGTTATTAAAGAGAATTTTTCATATCAAGAGCACAAACGAAAGAAAAATTTTTACAATATCAAAATTGAGATCATCTTGGAATTCAACTTACCACTAGCCCTTAACTAGTCATAACTATCTATCTTGGAGTTGATCTATCAAAATAACCATAGGCATTACTAAAGTGAAATTGTACTTTATATATAAAATGTGTATAAAATATAGAGAAGATTATGCTAATTAAGACCAATAGGTGAGGTTCTATTGCATGGTGGCATATTGGATTTTGATTTCCATTTCTTTAGACATTGCCGAAGCTTTTCAATTTACTAGTTTTGCTAAAGAGTTGTTGATTGAACTTGAACAAAGATTTAGAGGAAATGGTGAGCCCTTTGCCTATTACAAAGTGCAATATTTTCTAAATCGCTAGAAATATGCTAGTTGTATGCTACTTTACAAAATTGAAGAAGGGATGATTGACTTGCCTTATGCCATCACTTAATGCACTTGTTGTTCTGCCAAAGCTATAACTTACTTGCATCACTTAATCAACTAATGCAATTTTTAATGTCTTAATGAAAGTCATGATCTTATTAAGAATCAAATTCTGATAATGAATCTCTTGCACAATATTAACAAGGCGTACTTCTTGATTTTGAGGATTGAAAAGCATCAAGTACTTCACATGTAATTAAGTGTAGTCAATGTTACGTTCTTCAAAAGTCTGAAAAATTAAAAAGATAGTGGACAAAATTAAGTGAAGAAAGAAAAGCATTATGGAGAAGAACTATTTGCATTGTATTTATTGTGACAAATTTAGCCATTTGAAAGATTCTTGCTTTAAGATTCATGGATTCTTTTATTGGTATATGATTAATCAGATGAACATGCTGGAAAGAAAAGTTTTTGTTGCCCATTTAATTGAAGTTTAGAAAAAAACAAAAATATTTAAGGTAAGTTCATATCAAACATTATAAAGGATAAATTTATGACATTCATGAATGGAAAGAAACCACTTGATCCTGTAAACATCAAGTACATCAATTATAAAGACTTCATAGGTATTGTATATGAATATTCTTTCTCACTTTAATTATCTTGAACCCTTGGGTAATAATAGACATAAGAGCTTCTGGCCATATGTATGCCAATCTTAGTCTTATAATTAAACATACTCTAATTATAATAAATACTTTTTTCATGCCAAACAGATCAATGAAGTTTATGCAACATATAAGAATTCTACCATTCACCAAAACTGTGCACTTTTTAATGCCTTTCACGCACCTAAATTTAAATACAAATTGCTGATCTTTTGTAAATTATCTTCCACACGAAACAATAAATTTATATTTTATCCTGCTTTTTGTCAACCGTAGTCCTGAAGATTGAAAAAATTGTGAGGGTTGAAAGGTTTGGGATGGAGTTTACATCTTTGATGACAATTCATTTAATAAAAAGAACATCAAGAAATTTCCTTAAATATGTACATGTTAAAAATCTTCAAGATAGCACTGTCAATGTTGCTCTTAAAACAAGTTTGGCATTAACAATGGGAGTCAACATTAATTTTTTTGGTCTTTTCTTTAGTCCTACAAGCTTTAGTCTACTACGTACATACATATTTATATACATATATATATCTATGAGATTATAATACAAAATTAGCTCACAAATTGTATATTCTTAATCATTTTAATGAGATTAATGAATAAATGACCATCCGGATAAATTTAGGAATAAATTCAAAAGATTGATCGAAGACATACAACAATATTTTGAGTGATTCACATATGGTGCTGGAATATATATAGTAAATCTGGAGGCCTATTACTAAGTTTAAACATTCTAAGGAGTTCAGCAAACCAAATAAAAATGCAAAGTAACTATATTTAAAAAATAACGAATTCAACAAAATAAAATTTAAATAACAGGTTATTATTGGTTTTTTATCATGAAAAAATCATATGGTTTATATATAAAGCAGCAAAATAATATTAATCAATTGATCAACCCAATCAGCAAAATAAAAATAGTTTAAGAAAGAAAAATAAAAACTAATTAGGTATTAATTTTTCATTTTTCTGGAAGACATCACAACTCAAGAAGAGTCCACAGCTTTTGCCTATCATTTATTTATTTATATCCTATAGCTTTTAACTTTTTAAACTATGAACTAAGATCAACCTATCTAGAAAGGATGCAGCATTTGGAGAGCCACTTGGGATTAATGGACTGACCATCAATGAAAAAGGCTGTTTTGTGTGAATTTGTAATAAGGTAGATCTCTCCCAAAATCATCTTAAAAATAATCTTCAATCTATCAACCCACTATTAGTGTCTCACTGTGATCAACTACTAGTTAAGTAAAACTGGCCATAATAATGGTGATTGCTTACCAAAGGCTCAGGTAGAACTTAGAGATAACGATGTTTGAACAGAGCTTAAATGCAGCCCATCACTATGACAAAAAAAAGTGGCCTTTGATATTGTTTTTATTTGTCAATAATGTCAATTTTTAATCTTTGAAGGCCATAGCTTGATGAAGATATGTGGGTGATTCTCTAAGATATGGATCATAATAACGGTTTATGTATTGGTAGGGTGAAGCCTTTTTTTTTTTTAAAGGCTATTGGATTGTTGTTTGGAATGACATCATTGCTTCATCATTCATCTATTTTTGTAAGAGAAAATTATTAAAATAGGTTTTTAACTCTTGCAAAATATGTTCAAAATAATTTTTGACTCTTGTAAAATTTTTTTTTGAGCAGTTAACTTTTATTAAATAATTTTCTTGGTCATAATTTTAATTCTCCATAACTACTTCTCGTGCTTTCGATTCAGAAATTGAAGGGTAAAGGCTAAATCCAATGGGGTTTTGCTATTCCGTCCGCCCTTTTTATATGCGAAGTCTGCTTTAATTTTTTTATCCGGATATTTTTATGATTTCCTCCATGCCGCTGCTCTCTGTCTCTCTAGTTTGGAGTGCACATGTCTTCGTCTCTCTGCGTGCCTCTATGGAGAAATCGAAGAAGGCTCTGACGGTCTCTGCGTCAATGATGCTTCCCACATCCACCCGTCTGACGTCTATGACTAGTCCGACGTTTACGCAGGCTACAATGTCAACACCCCTTCCGAACTCTTGGACGTCTACGTCGCTTCCGAGTCGAAACGCCTGCCCACGCCTGTATCGCTTCCGACGTGTACGACGTCGATGCTTCGGCTGCAGGCTTATGTGGAATGGTAGAGGTTTTGTTCCTGAAAGAGTTTGAAATATCTTAAAGCAGCTGAGAAGAAGGGCAACTGGTTGAAGTTTTCTAGTAGGAGGAACATCAGTTCCAAAGGTGCTGGGAGAGCTGGGGAAAAATTTCCTTTGGTTGGAGAGTTAAAAAGAACTTTTATGAGGAATGGGATTTCGCAGGGAAACAATGAGACCGATTCTTTTTTAGTAGGAATATTAAATCAAACATAGAGTGTATTAGTTAATTTTTATTTTGATCCTATTAAATTAAAGCATTTATTTATCTAATCAGTGTACATCCATACACGTTTTGATAGGAGGCCGTGACAGTTCATCATTGGAGCAATACTGAAAAAATGCCTCTCTTTTTTTTTTTTCTTTTCTTTTTTTTTTTTTTTTTTTTATTTTACGAGTTTTGCTACATAATTTTTATGAATTATTATTAAATTTATTTTTATTTGTGAGATTCATAAAAATATATTTTGGATGATAATTTTTTAATATATTTGAGAGCCAAATAATATTTATATTGTTGAATAAAAGTTCAGCTGAACTAGCGAGGCTGATTCTTATCACCGACTAAACATGGTTCGTTGCAAGATTCCTTCATAAAATACTTTTAAATTGAGCAGAGGAAACATGAAACATACTAAAGGATTTCCGAAAAGTTATACCATTGTCTTGGTGATAATCGATCAAGGTCAAGTGACTAAACTATTTCCCATTTATGTATGCTAATAAAATAATTTCTTCACCCGTACTTTGATACTGCTTGTTAAATGAAGAGAATTTTGTAAAAACATGTAAGCTAGATAGGCTAAAGAATTAATACTACAAGATCACAAAATGGTTTTGGCAATTGAATGCCTCTTTATAAGCAATGAAGGAGGGTATACCTTGTAGGAGAAAATAGATTACCTTGGCCTAGAGATTATCGATCACGTTCATCGAGAAAGAGACTTATTACACATCATTGATGAAGTAAGGGGTGCTGGTAAAAGAACACACACCCTCTCAATTACAAGCAGGTGTGCCTCATAAACGCAATATTTGCAACTATTTCTTGTGCATTATGGTGTACTCTCCTGTCATTGGTTATTGTTCCTTCTTACCAGAAGAAACGACAAATGAAACTGTCTCCCAAAATGGACGAGTGAATTGGGAGATTGATACCATCTTTGGCGATGCTCCCTTGTTGCTTGCCACACATTTAACTATATTAATGTTAGATGGATAGCAGAGTTAGTGCTACAAAATAATAGTATACGAGCTCCAGACTTAGAATATGCATCCAAACTCAATACTCATACATGATCGATTGCATATGACAGTCCTTTCCCATGTCATCCAAGTTAATCATTATCCATCCCCACTCATCTGAATGCTTTCTCCTATGAATCATTCATCTATATATTGAAGTATTTTCCTTTTTTAAGTTATGGCAGACAAATAAGTAATGAAATTTTAAAGTAATCTGAATTTAAAATTTACAGAAACCAGACACCAGAATTTTGTAGCAGCATTTGTATTCCTCTGTTTTTATACTGTCCCTCAGGAACAAAACAGTACCTTCTCAATCTGCAAGATCAACTTCCGAAACCCGACAGCCAATTTGTCCATTTCCCGCTCGTTAGGTCGGGTTTCTGCACCGCGGGACAACGGAAGTCTACTGCTTTCTGTCCTGCCTTTCACTCCACCCGCTGCTCACACTACCTTAGCCCCTCTTCTTCCCATTCTTTACACCCGCTCGCACTCTCTCGCGCATTCGCAAGCTCGGCGGCTTAGATATGGGAAAAGCGCCTCTTGGAGCGATCATCGGGAGGAATCTTGCGGCGGCGAGAGGCGGCGGTGAGGGCGACGGGACGTTGGAAAGAGGGTTTATAAAGCACGACCGAAAATGCAGGGACGTCGTCTTCTTAGTTCTTTTCATCGCCTTTTGGGTGGCCATGATCGTCAACTCCAGCTTAGGATTCAACCAGGGCAACCCTTTGAGGTGAATTTCACTGTATTGTTCTTAAACCCCAAAGGTTGCTAGACCTCGACTAGAATTTGAAGTATTTCTTTTTTTTTTTTTCGGAGGAAATGGGGTTGGTTTTTTAGTTCCTCCCTCTGGCTCTTGTAAATGCTTCGTTGAGGCCTGTCAAATTCGCGTTAGCGCTGTCGTATAGATGAACGGGAGAATTGGCATGCGCAAAGATTTTTTACTTTTTGTATGTATTATCGCGCAGTTATAATCTTATAGTTTAGATGGGAAAAGGCTATTTCTTGGAAGAATCGCTAGTTTCTAGCTGTTTGATTTGCTTCTTGAATGTGTTTTTTTAGGATAACGGAAGTTCGGTGTTTCTGTTTTGTAGAGCATGACCTTTGCAGATGGATTTGCTTCACTGTGACAACTAGATGACGTTGATTTTTAAATTTTGTAACTTTGTTTTCTTAGTCGCTGAGTTTACGAGGATTCTAATATTGTACAAGTTGGTTTGTTTGAGATTCTATTGTATGAATTTATAATGTTATTGATAGATTGCAGTTCTTTTGTATGGACTATCTTTTATAGTGGGATGCGCTTGTGAATCAGCATGATTTTAGTCATAAGCTTGTTAGATTGCCAAGGCACAACAAAAAAAGAACAAGAAAGCGTGTTCATGCGCCACATTCAAAAGCACATTGAATACAAAGATTTATGTGGAAAACCCTAAAAGGAAAAATCACATGAGAAATAAAATTTGGATGCATTAAAGAAAGAGATGGTGAAAATGATACAGGTTCTTGCACTCCTTGGATCCTCGGGGGTGAAGCGAGCCAAGGAGTTAAGATAAAACAGAATATTGAGCAAGCTCAAACATAGATTAAGGATTTTATTGCCTAGCATACTCTTGAAAATCACTTTAATAATGTGTTCCTTTTATCGGTTTTTGTTATTTTGAGTTTGTAGCTATCTAAAATAATTTGGAGTGAGCATTCAAACATGCAAACCATGTAAAACTGCCCTAAACAATAAATTGAGTGGATAAAGAGGAAAAGATCAAATTTGATCATGTTCATCACTACAAATTTCTATGTAAAATTCATATATGTGAATGCATTATGCTATAAAAATTATTAATGTTCTACACTAGGGTTTATTTTGCAACATATAGGAATATATATTAAAAGATAGATCTAGTCAAATCTTAGGTATGTTGATATATCCAGCTTGCTTACAGGAAAACATCCTCTCTGCCCACCTTTAAGTCTGCAAATTTGTGGGTGATGACTTAGCTACTGCTCTTGATGTGCTTAGGAAAGCTAGAGTCGCAAGTTCAACAGAGAACAAAGATTTTTATGCTAAGCGATAAATGTTATAATATACATTACTGTAACTTTTAGTTTTAATGGAACTTAAAGAATGCAAGAGAAATTTGTGCATATTTTATTTTAATTACCCTGTTTTACTTTACATTGTTGGATATGAAGCATATGAATGCTTACATCTAGTAAGTGGCTCAGTATCCAAGTTTCACTACTTGACCTGATGACTATAATTATAAAAAAACTCGATGTTCTATTAACTTATGGCTAGTATACTTTTTCTCTTAATTTTTACTTGGAAACATATTATGTTTCAAACCCCTCGTTCGAGTTAACAAAAATATTTTTTTATATCCAATTCTTCCGTCTTCAAGCTTTAAATGTAATATTAGTTTTTTCTTTCTTGTTATTATTGTTTATTTTCTTAAGGAAACGAAAATGCTTTTTTTAGGCTCACATATGGGTTAGATTACAAAGGAAATGTTTGTGGGGACAAACTTTCTGACCCAAATCTTCGGGAACTGGAGATTAGATACTGGTTGAACCCCAACCAAGTTTATGAAAGCGGCCTTAAAGGCAGTTCTCTTACACTTGTTGATGCTAGGAGCATATGCTTAATGGAGTGCCCTATTCCATCTGAGGATGGCCTCAATTGGGTCTGTGATTATCCGGAGGGAGACATTCATATCTCAGTCGATGATTGGATTGATAGGGATTATGATTACTATGAGTTCCTGACCCCTGAGATGAGGAATAGCTCTCTTCAGCTCCAAGGGCCTTGCTACCCAGTTATCTTTCCTAGCGTAAATGGTATGCTTGGCACCACTAGTAAATTCTAAATGCATTAATCGTGGCTTTCTCTTTTACATGGTCTTTTTTTTGGAACTTCAAGCTTGTAAACTATTGTATCGGCTATTTATTTTCATGATAGAGGTGCTTTCTTAATTGAATTGTTTTTTGTTGTATATTTTTTAGTTGAGTGATTTACATCTTGCCAGTTTATTGGAGCTGCCAATTCATAGCAAGGGCATCCAATGCATCTATGCGACATTGGCAACAGATGGGTGGAGTGGACATTCATGAAAATGTATTAATTGATAAGACAATCCACAGGGCTATAAATTCCCAGTCATCTGTCTTAAAGGTTTATCTTTTCATCATTATTTTATTTTTGAAATTTCTTATGTAATATTTCTTACCTTATTTTTTGGCATATCTTGCAAAACATTTTTTGTACTTTTTCAAAGAAATGGGCTTTGAAAATGGGTAATAAAATTATTTTGTATATTTGAAACTGGTTATTGTTGCTTAATACATTTGCTTAGAAGTCTATTTCTTAGAGCTAAATTGCTGACACGTATAGTAGTTTTTATTGCATGCTTTAACATTAAAACAAAATTCTTCAGAGATATGTGGCCGATATTGGAAAGGCGTGGCCAGTGTTGATAGTTTGTGGAGGGATTGTGCCACTATTTTTATCTTTGATCTGGCTACTGATGGTCCGTCATTTTGTTTCTGGAATGACTTGGATAACTGTGATTCTCTTCAATGTTCTGATAATATCAGTGACAATGTTTTATTATGCAAAAGGTGAGGATTTACTACATTTCCTATTATTTTTCTTGAGTATTTTTTCATGTATTTATGTATATTAACTGTTGTTGTTAGTAATGCCTCAATATATTTGGTTGGTGTTATTGTTTTGAGTGTTTTTGTACCATCTATACTCTTATTGCTTTACCATCAATTTTTCTGTTCCACACAGGACATTTCATGCTCTCAAGAAGATTAAAAAATGGAAATGCCTTAATTTTCCATTCCGGGATGAGCATTCGATTCTTTACTCAACTGAGCAGTTGTGAAAATGTTCTGAATGCTAAGTGGTGGAGATGTGATGCTAAGGCACATGACTTACGAGTATTGGTCAAGATGACGAGTGTGTGACAAATATGATGGTATATAAATTCTAAGTGATTAAACTTCATCCATAGGGGATTAGAATAGGATTGGGCTTTAGTGTATCTGATCTAATTTGAATATCCTTTGGTTAAAGTTCTATTAAAGTATATTTGATCTAGAAGTTTGATCGGGATCAAGCAATTTATATTGTAAATTTGCTCAAAGAAATGGCATGTGGGATAGTAAGAGTTCATCTTATTTAATTTACATAGAAAATTATCAAAATGGTCTCTTGACTATTACAAAATGTGTAAAATAGTCATTAATTCTTGTAAATATTTTTTTTTGGTCCATTGACTTTTATTTAAATATATATTTTTTCCTATTGTAACTCTTCGTCTCTTTAGTTAAAAAATTGAGGGTATTTGCGTAAACTAGAGGGTATTCTGAAGCATTGTGATTTCTTTTCGGTTGCGAACCGATGCTGATTCTGAATTTTTTTTTCCGAAGTGGCATCTCTCATCGATAACATCGCTTATCTGAAGACACCGCTTCGAATGAGCGATTGATGAGAGATGTTGCTCTGGAAAAAAAATGGAATCAGCACCAGAGAAGAAATTAGAATGCGCACTTGTTCGCAACCGGGAAGAAATCACAAGGCTTCGGGTATACCCGCTATTTACTCAAATACCCTCAATTTGTTAACGGAAAAGATGGAGAGTTACATATAAATAAAGGCGTGGACAAAAAACACAAACAAAAGTTAAACCACCAAAAAAGATATTTACAGTAATTAAGTACTATTTTAAATATTTTTCAAGAATCAAGGAACCATTTTGATAGTTTTCTCTTTAATTAAACAAACTTCTTATGCATGATGAGGAACAACGAGGATGTCATATAAAAGGATAAGTTACTTTGTTCCCAACCTTAGCTTTGTGTGATCCATATGGTTGAGCGTTATACAACGTGTCTGTCTCAAAGATTTCTAAGGATTGAGAAGAGGTCTAGTTCACAATAACATAAATATTAAGATGCCAAGCACCCAATTAATTTGACATCTGTTTATTGCTACTTAAATGAGCTCCTAGTAAATTTAAGAGAGATGCAAGTGTAATGATCCTAAGTCTTTTCTAGCAAAGACATTGACTTTCTTGCAAAATTTTGAGTCTTCGTTAATTTTCTCGCTAAATACTGCCTTTGCGTTAATTATTCATTGAATTTAGTTTTTTGTTGTTAATTTCCCTGCCGAACTCCGTTTTATGTTAACCGCCCCTGCTATTTCTCATTTCATTTCAATTTTCCTGTATATTTTGTCGCACGCTGTTAACAACCTAAATTAGGATTAAAATTCACTATTTTAGAATGCTGTGCAAATATATATATATATATGTATATATATATATATATTTGTATGTATATATTGGGATTTGTTAGAAATTTGTTGAAAATCAAAGTCTTGTTCACACAAATAAATTTTAGTTTCTTATCTTGTGAGATTTCAAAAAACTGCTAATTCAAATAAATGGCGTATTTAATCTTCAAAGAAAATCGATGGTTTCAAAATATGCATCCAGAAGTTTTGCGCCTTTTAAAGAACATAAACCCCATTTATGTAGAACTTCTCTCTCCCTCACTGGAAACACACACAATAAAGACGAGCACTTCTTCTTCAATCGTTTGCAAGCCTATTTAGCTCGCCACACGTCCATGACTCCTTCACAGCCTCGACACCCTCCCGATATAGATCACATTTTTGATTCCATACCCGATGATCGATTGCTTCTTCAACTCCTCCTGTCGATCCTTCCCGATTTTTCTTGGAAGGATTTCAATGCCCGTCGATCCTTGTCCTGACTCCTGTCACCGATTCTTCCCCGACATCGATCGCATATTTTGATTCCTGCCATCAATCCTTCTCCCGGTTCCTGCGACCAATTCTCCCCCCAATTCCAATCGCCTCTTCTCTCCCTCTCGATCTTCTGAGGCTCAAACTCTCGACGACCACGTTCCCGTGCGTAAGATTCTCCAGACACTAAGTCGAACTTTCTCTTGCTAATGATCAACCGAGTTGCTTCATTCGTCGCTTATCATCGACACCATCTCCCAAACTCATCGTTCTCTGCCGATCGTTGAAAGACAACTCGACTGCTTAAGGTACGAGTCCACTTTGTAATACCTCTTCCTTTATAATTCAAATATTACGTTAATTCTAATTAAGGTTGAATAGACGAAATTTCATTAAAAGGTACTTGAAGGTCTTAACATTCCTTTTATTTAAGTTGTATACATCTGCATAATGAGGTCTTTAATTACCTCTTAATCCAATCAATATCTGTGGAGTAGAATATTAGATGAAATTTCTATGTATAACTCTCAAACAATCTTTTCTATATATTGCCATCTTGATATGATTGCATTTATGATATAGTTGGACATCTCACATTCTAAATCTTGATTTGCTTTAATTTAACTTAAAATTTTCTGTGTTAAAACATATTACTGTTGTACAAAAGGATTTTATTTCAATTCACTACATATGTACTTTCTTAATCTCATAAGTGATTAGTACTTTATATAGAATATGATGTCATTAAATAAGATAGGGAGCAATCCAGCATAACTGAGATCTTCTTTATTTTACTCTTTTCAATTACTGTTTTAGGCAAAGAGGTGTTATTCATTTTAAATTATGAAATCAAAACCTGTGATAGAAATTTATCGATCAAATCTCAATTTAGAACCTTGCTGTGCTAGGTTGATGTAATCTCAATTCAGATCATATGACAATTCATATAATGGTTGACCATATAAAAAAAAAGAGGACAGTGAAATTATGAAAGCAATGAGCTGATGCTATTGTCAGTCAGCTACCATCTTGATTGATAACCAAACCTTCTATATTTCTATTTTTGAATTAAGCCACAAAAGCTTTGCTTCAATCTACTGTTGGATTCCAATTAAGGATGGAATATAAGAGAGGTGAAATGATAATATCTAATAGAATCTGTTGGCAACAGTAAATGTAATAATTTTTATTCAACATTAGTCTTGTTGAATTATCATCTCATGATAATTGGAATCCTTACATAATGAATTAAGGCGCACGTAAAGTAACTTAGGATTTTGATGCATATCACATGAAGAACTATGACATTATTAGTCATATTTTGATTCATTAGTCTTCATCCTATTCACTAATGTATCAAATGAATTTTAAGGACTTGTAAGATTAAACTATAGGCATAATTGTGCATGTATTCATATGAGAGATTGATTATTCATTAGAGTCTAATGAAGATTATAAATACAACTTATGCAGACACATAAATATTATGAGTGATTTATCTTCTTAAAACAAACTCAAAAGGTACATTGGATTTTACTTTTATACTCTTATTTGTCATTCTTGCTGCTTAAGCATTGCTTTGAGCCTGTTTTGTGTCGATATTAAATGCGTTATTTTTACTACTAGTGATGTAAAAGAAAATAATGTTAATGTATCTTGTGAATGTTGCAAAAGGTTCCGAAATGGTGCTTGTGTAAGTTAGGGACGGGGCTAGTCCTCGGGAGCTATAAGGGTGTCACTTTGAGCCTTTTAGGGGGTCTAGGTGAAGGATATGCTTTTATTGGACCCAGCCTCATGGTTATGGTTTTGTCCATCATAACTATTAACGTCGCTTCATGATATCAAGACGTAAACATAAACATGAATTTTTATGCAATTATTGATTATCTTTGAAAATTTGGCATGTGACATAACCATGATAATGAAATATTTATTTGCAGGAGTTATGATTATTTTTATTATATTAAGACCATATTTTTCTGCAATTATTATCATTTCATTTTTGCCTTCCGTTTTTGCTTAAAAGTATATTATTTAATATCCATTGTACTTAGAATGTGCACTAAGGCATTGTTTTTATAATATCAGGCCAGATACAGTTAGAGGAGGTCGAGATAGCTTAAAGATGTAAAAGGAATTGTGGCTCAGAATAAAACCTAGCTTTTACTTCAAGAGACAAACATTTATTTTTGTGTGCTGTCAAATATGTAATATTCTGGATAAATTGATGCTAAATTGAATGAATGATATTTCTTATCTTGTATGACTTTGGATGATGTTTAAATGTATTTTGCTTAACCGCCAATATGATTCTGTGAGAAGATGTACCCAATGTTAGATTGGTTATTGCTAACCTAACATTGGTTATCATAGTTGGTATTAGAGCAGGATTGAAAATGTTTAAGTAAAATATTGCATAAAAATAGAGCCAAAGGGAAATACATTCAATTTAATTTAAGAATTTCAGAATATTGTGCAATTACATATATCGACCTAGACATGATAGATGATAATTAGAAATAATAACACGAATTTAAGACAATATGATTTGACAACTTAGGTACCATTAGCGAACAACCTTGTAAACGCAAACCATGTTGAGGATAAACGAGAACGTTACAATCCCTTTCCATGATTAGGATTATTTCACAAATGCAAAGTGATGTATTCGCTTATGCCATCCATTCAGTGCCATGGTTTTGAACCGTTTGGGAATTTCTAGTCAACTTGTGATTTGTTTTTGTGGCATTTCAAGAAGATTTTATAAACTATTTGAGAACTTTTAAAAAATTGCTTGTGATGATAAAAGTATTGTTGTAATTTATCACAATTTAACAAAATCTTATGTAATTTTGTAAGTTTTATTTGCTTAAGTTTTGTTGGAACAATTAGATAATTTTCTTTTGTTCGACCTTTTTTTTTCCAAAAGGTTTACATGTTGCTTTTAATATGATATTTTTTTTATATATGAATATTTAAATGCTCTTAATTGTTGAATAGTAATATAATATCTGCTTATGATCTAGGGTGACTAGAAGAGGATTTTTAATAAGAATGATTAAATGGGAAGTAGATGAAAATGGCAGTAATGAGTATAGTAAAGAATGATAGTATTAAATCGATAATAATAATAAGGTACGAGTTTAGTCACCTCTGGATATTGATCTGAATTGCAATTGGAAAAAGGAGTGTTCTTGAAACTTTCTGGAGATATAACATGTTGACCTACCGTATCTGTACTTAACCATAATTAAAAACCTTTTGAGCTACAAAAGCTTAACATTCTTGAAAATGTATGAATTTTGGAATGAATATTAGAACATAAAGTTCTGTACTTTATTATCTTTAATTCTTTGTACATGCATTCCATGAAAGTATTGGAAGGATTTGTTGAATAAATTTATTGTTGGATTAAATTGTGGGAAGCTACAATTCTGAATTAAATCCTGATTTGCCAAGACTGAACTTGAGATGGATTTCGAATGCACTTGTTAGACTACTAGTAATACTCATTGCTTCACGTTCTCTCCATACATTAATCATGGGGAGGCCACCTACCATGTCTAGAATGCCACATTGTCACATGGTGAAATGATTATTTGGTTATAATGTTGGATTTTAGGGCCAAACAACACTACCAAGAGTGGTGAATTTCTTACTAACTAAAATAAATTTGAACCTTAAAGACCATACTTAATTTAAGCATGAGTTTGAGATATTTTAATTTTCTCGAGGAAAAAATGCAAAATGCTAGCACACAAAAGCAAAATTAAATTAGGAAGCAAAGTAAAGAACACACAAATTTATAGTAGGTCAAGTTTTCCTGGCCTTATGCCCACACTTCTCAAGTTCGTGTCTCCCAGAAATCTACTCGAACAATAAGTTGCTCATTTGTGGATACCATAGTAGACAGAGAAGCCCATGCAACCGCTCATTTGAACATTTTGGTCACAAAGCTGCGGAAGTCCCCTATTTCTTAATACTAATCAGATTAGCGTTGGGCACGCTTAAATCAACGTCTAGGCATGTGCAAGCTAAAGTATGTTTACATGATGTGGTATTGTTAGATCTCTAAGTCTATTCTTTCTCAAATTTTAGTAAGTTACGTCACGGAAATGATAGAACACACAATAAATCAAGAATACAAAAAATAAAATAAAAGTAAGATTAAATAATAGAGGTTGAGACTAGTTAGGTTCAGGGTTAGATGCTAGATAAAATCATAAGTATACAAACAAAAACAAAATTATTTATTGCAATCATTAAGGCTAACTAAACGATAGATTGAACTCAAAGTATAGAGTTAATGCATTGAGTAAAATTTAGGTTTGCTTGATCTATGATTGTTGAACCATATGCCAAAGTTGTAACTATGATCAATGTTGTGGTGGAAAACTCAAATAGCATACATTGCTTCCTCAAATTCATAACAATGAATCAATAATTGAATATTTGACTTGGGAAAAAGTAGGATTATAAGCAATTAAATAAGAAAGAAACTTCAAGTATAATGAATTCGGGAGTCAAACATTGTGATTGCTAGTGAATTGCTATTTATAGACCTATCCATAACAACCTCAACATGTGTTGATCAATGAGTGGGTTTGTTATGGAATTTTGTTGGTGGTGCGGTCCGGGGTACTTGAGCCAATAATCCAATGCCATGTAAATATTCTCCATTACAGAATTGTTAGTTGTTATGTGGTCTTGCTCTGCTGCACTTGCACTTTCATCCTTCATAGGTATTCAACCAATGTGCGACTCAAGCTAAATAAAGCTTGGGCTAGTAGTATCATTGTTTGAATGGTTTGGGAAACTTTATTGAGTTATCCGTGTCACTGGCATTCTGGATAATCGATTGTGGACCACTTGTATGTCTCATGTTATTGCAAAACTGCATGTGAGAGTATTCGATATAGTCTCATGTTAAATTGGTAAAATATATTGAATGTTGAAATACTAAGTCAGTGGACATCATCCATCAGCTTAAATCTTTGGGTTAGAAGTGAGTTCTAGCTATGGTAGTGCTAACCTAATTCTGGTTCACTTTTGTTTATTTCTTCTCTAATTCTATCAGCATCTGTGATTTGTTGAAGATTGATTGTCATGAATTTTAACATGATCTACCATTGTTTAGTTATATTCATGGTGATGACTCCCACGATAGATTCACACAATTTAATGATCTTCTTGTGCATGATATTTGATGATGCTTAAATGATTTCATTTGATATTGGATTTAGTTGTCAGATCCAGATGGATAAAAATGTTGTCTTTAAAATATAAATCATTGGCCCTCACTTGCAGACTTAGTATTTTGGATTGAAAATGTGCTTAATTATGGACATGTTTTATCTATCTTTGATCTCTTTAATTCCAGTTAAGTTTGCTTAGATTTAGATTTTACTGTTCAATTGATCATTTAATTTCACATCTTTTCTTATCTTTATATTAAAGAAAAACTTTCATGTTCATCTGTTTCATGGTCTTAGCTGGTTGGATTGGCCACGACACTGAATCGGTTGTGATTGGTGAAAGTGATCCTTACATCAGTTTTAGTGGAAGAGTACGTTCTCCTATCAAATCAATATATGCTGAGAAAATTTGTTTATCTTATTTCTTACATTCTAAATGTTTCCAGGAAATAAGCCATCTTCAAGCTATTGCTGTTCTCATGACAATTGTAATGATAATTTCCATTCTTTCTTCAATAGCGATTATTCGTCGCATCCTAATGGCAACTTCTGTTCTGAAGGTAATACATGGTTCATAAATTCAGCTCAGAGCCTTGCAATGCCCATTATTATCCATAAAAAAATGCAAACTGAAAGTTCAATTTTTATCTTCCATACCCAAGTAACTTCTGTTGCATTCATGCCTACCAGCTCAATCTTTGATCAACTTATATATAATCAAATGCTTTTCTTGATTTTCCAGAATGTTTGTTTGTTTGTGCAGGTAGCTGCAAAGGTTACAAGTGAAGTTCAAGCGCTAATAGTTTTTCCAGTTTTCCCATATATGATTCTGGCAATCTTCTATATGTTTTGGTTTTCTTCTGCAATACATCTTTTCAGCTCTGGCCAAATTGTCAAGAATGATTGCAATGCCAATTGCTGTTCATTTGATCTCAAGTCTAATAGAGTTTCTTGCGATGCTTGTTGTGGCTATCGCATTCACTATACTTCTCATATTGCAGCTGCTATCCTATTTCACTTATTTGGATTCTTCTGGGCAACACAATTTATCATTGCATGCTCATCGACAGTGATTGCGGGATCAGTTGCTTCTTATTACTGGAGCCGTGATGAAATATCTGTGAGGGTCAATCTTTAATGTTTTCTCATGGTAGAATTTATACGTGCATGCTAACTTCTATGAATAATCACACAAGTAATATATGCTATTTTTATTGGTTGGGCTTGTTTCCTAGTATCTTACAACCCTTTTCAGTTTATGGCTGCAAACTTTGATGAACCTAAGCTACTGAGTTTCGTCTCAACATTTGTACGATACACGTATTATTACTCTTTACCTTTTATTTCATTTGCATCTTCTTTGGAAGTTTCTTTGCAATGCCTTCGCTGTTGTTGGATTCTTTTAACTAGTCGCCTTCAGCTCCATTCATTTTGTACGTATTTATGCAGTTTTTAAAAGTTATCTTCAGTTGTGAAGCTCTGAAAATGTCTCAATGGATGGGAAGGATATTTAGGAATGTAGTTTGGTGTTCTTGTTCCACTTTTTATTGATGCCTGGATGTTTTTTATCTTTCAAGTTACACTATGACCTTCATAAATAATATATAATTCTGATGAATGTTAAAGTTGAAGGAAAAATTCACTAAAGTGATATTCGCATAAGAAGATATTTGTCCTGGAGTTAGTTTGTGACGCTACACCGCTCTTTAAGGAATCACCATTAACTTGTTTGCACAGAATTGAAGACAAGAACTGTTTTTTATTTATGTAATGATGAGCCTCATAAAGAGGCAAATTATGTGGTTGGTGAATTTTGAATCTTCATTATTTAATGTGGTAGAATTTCTCGATTACTTGCTGTCAGCTACCGAGCTAAAGCACCTTCTGCACTACAGTTAATTTTATTGTATCAAAGTTTTTATTTATATGATGTACTTGCCTAAGTTATATATTTATAGATTCACTTGTTGATGTTAACATAAATTATCTCAGTCACTAATAATCCTAAAATTCAGTTCTTTGCATGATAATAGTTCATCGCATAACCACTGCCCCTTCTAATCATATCAAATTCTCTATCTTCTTAAATTTGATTTTTTTATCTTCTGCATATAAACTTGATATATTTATAAACCACAACCACTCTAAGATAATCACAATCGAACTACCCTTGATCTATGTCAAACCATATGAACCAACCTATTACTGGGAATAAAAAAGTTATGTAATTTTGCATGATTACCAGTGTTCCAAAAGCAGAATTTGAAAGCAAAATATCAAATCCCAACCTTGTGAATATGAACAGATTTCTATCAAGGAGGCTTGTTGAGGTCTAGTTAGTTTACCTATCTTTGGGATAAGGCAAATGATGCTGACAAAGTGGCTTAATTCCCTAGCATAAAATACGCTGAATGAACCATTAAATGTGACTTTGCGTTATAATTACCTTACGAGGCTTAGGGAAATTAATATATTTTAATTGATTCATCTCTAGTTTATTTATTTTTTGTTAATTAGAGAATTTATTGTCTTTGATTGATTGTGTCTTGCAGCAAGAGGTTCCATTTCTTTCTGTTCTTGCTTCCATAAAAAGTCTCATGCGGTATAACCTTGGGTCGGTTGCTCTTGGTTCATTGGTGGTGTCCATTGTAGAGTCAGTGAGATTTATGCTTGAGGCTCTTCGCCGCAGATTAAAACATGCGAATACCGTTCCTGTAAGTAAAATAGATAAAATGGCATCTGTTTCTTCAAATTGCTTTCTTGGATGTATTGATTGGACTTTAAGATCTGTCAACAGGAGCGCATACATCATGGTAAATTTCTAAAAATTTTGAGTTGTTTTGATGATATATTTTCTGTCTGTTGTGAACTGAACTTCGGTTTTATTTTGTCTTGTTGATTACAGATTGCTATTACTGGTAAAGGTTTCTGCAAGTCCTCCTCAACTGCAACGGATGTAATAATGAATAACATTTTGCGCATAGGAAAAGTGAATGTCATTGGAGATATTATTCTCTTTCTTGGGAAATTATGCGTTAGCCTATTCTGTGCCCTGTTTGCGTTTCTCATGTTGGACACTTATAAATATATGTCTGCCCATAATCGAATTTCTTCCCCTTTGTTCCCTGTTCTGGTAAGGATTTTGTATTTCAGTTACCATTACATCTATGTTAGTATTGATTAACCTTTTTTTTTTTCCTTCATGCCTACAAGTTTTTTTTTTTTTTTAAAACTTTAAGGTTCTATCTTTGTGCTAAGTAAGGAAAGTCTTAGCAATCTGATTAACATAGTTCCTATAATAATTTGTTTTAGCATATAGCCTTATAGTTCTGCACGATGAAAAGTCTAGAGCTGGTTGTTTAAATGCTGGAATCTACTATTTGTTCTTGTCCATCCTAATTGTCTTATTCTTATGTTATTATGAGTGTAGATCGAAAAAAAAGAAGTTATCAGAGTATTCCCTATATTGCTTTGTATCAGGATGGGTAGACAATGATTAAGGTTGATAATTTAAGGACCACTTAGAGCATTTGCTTGTTCATACTTTTGGTTAAACGTCTTTTTATACTTTCTGGATTTTGTGTTTATAACAAATGAAAACTGCAAGTTTCCATTTTTATAGTATAGCAATCATTTCCTTGGATTTTTTTAATATTTTTTGAGAATATTAAAAACTGATTCTTATTCCTTGATCAACAATTCTAACATTAAACGAGGTATTCAACTCATCAATATTAAGATGGCTTAAATATCTAAGTTTTCAATTCCGACAAAGACTTTGAAAAAATGTATATTTTGCATAAAATCTTGATGCATAACATTTATTTATATGAAGGATATATATACAAATTTAGATAGCTAAATATGATAGAAAATAAAATAAGAATCAGCTAAATATGGTAAAAATATAATATAATAATATAGCTAGTTAAATATAATAGAAAAAAGTACAAGAATCTAGCTAGCTAAATATGATAGAAAATAATACAAGAAATTATCAAATTGTAGTAGAAAATAAAATAAGAATCTCTCTAATTATGCAGAATATGCAACTACTAATATTGAATATCTTCAATACTCCCCCTCAAGTTGGAGTGTGAAGATTGTGAATGCCCAACTTGCTTAAAAGAGAATGGAAGTGATTACGGTCAAGTGTTTTGGTGAAAATGCCATCAAGCTATTGAACAGAAGGAACATAACTAGTAACAAGTGAGGCATCTTGAATGTGTTCCCAAACAAAATGACAATTTATTTCAATATGTTTAGTTTGTTCATGAAAAATTGGATTAGCAACAATATGAAGAGTTGCATGGTCTCCACAAGATAATTTCATTGGTTGATTAACTTTAATTCCCAAATTTTGAAGTAAAGCATGAAACCAAACTAACTCACTAGTGTAGGATTGCCATAGTATGATATTCAGCCTCAGCAGAGGAACATGAGACAACAACTTGTTTCTTTGATTTTCAAGATATATGAGAGCTACCTAAGAAGATGATATAACTGGTGGTTGAACTGTGATTTGTCGGGCAAGTTGCATAATCAGAATCCGAGTAGGCTGTAATATAAAAAGAAGAATTACGAGCAATTTTTTTTTCGGGAGACTTCTTGATATGATGAGCAAGCTGCATGTCAGTGTCTAAATGTGGTTGCCAAGGATCTTGCATAAATTGAGATTAAACTTGGATAACATAACATATGTCTGGCCTGGTAAAGGTTAAATAGAGTAAAGGTCAAATAGAGTAAGCTACCATCCAAACGACGATATTGAGCTGGATTAGACAAAGGAGTACCAATATCAGCAGAGAGACCATGTTCTTGCTTCATAGTAAAATCACATGGTTTACTTCCAAGAACCCCGACATCTTGTGACAAGTCTAAAGCATACTTACATTGGCTAAGTACTAGATCGCTAGAATTTCATGCAACTTCAATGCTAAGAAAGTATTTTAAATGTTCTAGATCTTTGATGTGAAAACATTTATTCAAATATACTTTAATGGGAGATTTTGGAGGCATCATTGCCAACTGCAACTATATCATCAACATACACAAGCAAAGCAATAAATTTGTTGCTCCATGCTCAAGTGAAAAGAGAATAATCTACTTGAGATTGTTTGAACCCAGTCTGTTTAATAACTTCAGTGAATTTGTGAAACCACTGGCTTGAAGCCTGTTTTAGTCCATATAGTGACATTCGAAGTCAACAAACTTTAGTATCATCTAGTTTGTTAAAACCTCGAGAAATGCGCATGTAAATATCTTCATCTAGATTTCCATGCAAAAATGTGTTATGCACACCTAGGTGATGTAGTTCTTAATTTTGTGCAACTGTCATTGCAAGAAGACTCTTAACTATAGTTAGTTTAGCAACAGGAGCAAAGGTGTCATGATAATCCATCCATCCAGTTTGAGAATACCCTTTCACAACCAATCGTGCTTTGTAATGCTCTACTGTGCCATCTGGTTTATACTTGACCTTGTACATCCACTTAGAATCTATGATTTGCTTTCCTTGAGGAAACTCTTTCAAGGTCCAAGTCTGGTTTTCTTCCAAGGTTGGAATTTCTTGCTTCATCGCTTGACACCAATGATCATTCTTAATAGCTTCAGCATAGCGAGTCGGTCCATGAGTACATGTTATAGCAATTAAGAAGGCATTGTGAGAAACATAAAAATAATTATATAATAAATGGGAGGATAGAGGATAAGCAATATTTGGATAGGCGGCAAATGCGGTAGTTGGCATGTTGTAATCAAAGCCTTGCAATTTGGTGGATATTTGGCATACACGAGTGGGCCGAGGTGGTTGTGCAAGTGTTGTGTTTAATGCATTGATGATCATGATTAGAAAGTGAATCATTATTGGATTCCAACATGGTCGTCTTCAAGGTCAGAAAGCTCAGCTCTATTGGAATTATTGGATGTGACCATATTGTTTTGGGCTTGGGTCTCAGCTGGTATTGATGAGTCATCATCCATGAATAGGGATTGTTTATGAGTTACATGTTTTGGAGTTGGTTGTGAAGCATAGTAAGGGAATTCTCTCTCATAAAAAATGACATCTCATGAGACCAAGAGTTTATGATTTTTTAGATTAAAAATAACTTTTTTATTATGGGAGTAGCTCAAAAACACAACATATAGCTATTCATTCAAAATTGTCTTTGGACTTGTTATTGTTTAGATCATAACATAAGGATCCAAAATCACGTAAATGAGAATAAGATAGCAGTTTTTGAATAAGATTTCATATGGATATTTACCTGAAAGTTTAGGTGTATGTGTGATGTTGATTAGATAAGTGGTAGTTAGGACATGCTCTCCCCAAAACTTCTAGGGAAGGGAAGCTTGAAAATGAAGGGCACGAGCAACCTCAAGTTGTGGAGTTCATGTACAATATGTTTGTAATAAAATGCCATGTTTGTGAAAATAATCTTTCACTGCATTAGAAGTGAATTCAGTCCCATTATCACTTCTAACAACTTAACATTACACTCAAATTGAGTATTTACCATACTGCAAAAGGTAGCTAGATAAGTATAGGTTTTTAATTTTTGTTTCATTAAATAAACTTAAGTCTCTCAAGAAAAATCATCAATGATGGTTAAGAAATTATGAGCACCATTTATAGAGGATGTAGTGTAGTGTCTCCAAATATCAACATGAATTAAATCAAAAGGTATAGCACTTTTATTCATACTAATTGAAAAGGCAATCTAGATTGTTTTGCTTGATGACGAGTATCACAACTATAATCTAAATTTGAAGGTAAACAAAGACTAGAGACAAGCTTTAAATGATGATAGGAAAGTTGCCCCATTTGCAAATGCCAAAATATTGCATCTCTATTGGAAGTTCCATGATTAGCCACTACCTTCTTGTCAAACCTCATTTGATAGACCCCATTGCATAGCTCCTATTCCAATTTTCTTCATGAATCCATGTCCTGAAAAATGCAATAGTTAAGAAAAAAAGTGATTAAATAATAGAGATCTTTGGTGATTTTGGTCACTGATAAAAGGTTACAATTAAAACGTGGTAAGTATAACACATTATCAAACTTTATATTGGAGGATAAGTTTATGGAATCAATATATGATATTGGTAAAGAACTACCATTTGGAATTTGAACAAGTATATGGTTATGCACATGACGAGCTAAATCTAGTAGGTTTTTATTTCCAATCATATGGTCTGAAGCTCCATTGTCTACAATTCATTTGGTGGTCAAAGAAGTGCACTTACCCGCAAAGTTTGCTAAAGAAGCAGTATTACCATCTTGTGGATATCTTCGAATGATGTTAAGGAGTTGTTGATATTCATCATTTGTAAGGCTAGCAATGAGAGAACTAGATTGTCATTGTTGTTGGGTATTCCTTTGTTCACATGTAAGTAATGAAGGCTTTGCCGTGCTAGCTCGTGATGTTTGCATGTTTCCATGTAACTTGTTCCCCTTATCATTGTTTCTGCTATTATTTTCATATTTTCTTCCTCCATTATAATTCTGGCATCTTTGTTGCGGACGACATCTCCAATTGAGAGAGTATCCAACAGTCTGGAAACTTTTCTCTTTCAAGTGTCCAGATTGTTTGCAGTGATCACAATGCTTTGTGTTGCGCTCAAAGTTAGAATTTTGTTGTATAATTTGATTCCTTTTTTCCACAAAGGTTGCTCCCTCAAGAATTGGTGCGCCATTAGCAACTGCATGTCGTTATTTCTTATCCTGTATTGCTAATTCATATATTCGAATTATGCTGGGCATTGGAGTCATATTCAGAATTTTTGATCTTAATGAATTATAGTTTGCTCTAAGACCAAGCAAAATTTCATGCGCTTTTGCTGCTTCTCGTTTCTCTACATATTCTTTGCTGGCACCACACGTGCAACTTGGAAGAGGATTATATGCTTGCAATTCATCCCACAGTGACTTGAATCTATTTTAGTTAGAGGCAAAGCTCTGGTTATCTCCTTGTCCTAGATTAAATAGTTCACGCTTAAGTTGATGGATTCTTGGAACATTCACATGCTAGTAACGCTCTTCTAAATCAATCAATAATTTTACAGTTGTATTCGTGTAAGCAATGCTTGATTGCAGATATTCTGATAATGCATTTGTGATTCAAGACAACAACATTGAATTACATTTGTACCATCACATAATTTGAAGATGACTCTTCTGGTTTCTTCAATGTTCCATCAATGAATCTCATTTTGAATTTTGCATCGAGAGCATTAATCATTGCTTTTCTCCATGACATGTAGTTGTCACATGTGAGAATGGTGGTTGTTAATGGTCTTCCTAGTCAATTCACAGATAGAGATTGTTGTTGTTGCAGCTCCCTGTCTTAGTGGATGTTGCTGATGAGTTTTTTTGATGCCATAGATATGATTCTCTTCGGAAGATGTGAATATAATGCTAATTGATTTTGAATAAAAGCTTGAACCTGATTAAATCTCGCTCTGAAACTATGAGAAAATGTATAATTTGCATAAAAACTAGATGCATAGAATTCATGGATACGATGGATATATATACACAACTCTAGCTAGCCAAATATGATAGATAATAATACAATAATTTAGCTAGCCAAATATGATAGATAATAATACAATAATTAATTTAGCTAGCTAAATATGAATAAAATAATATAAGTGTCTATCTAATTATAGAAGAAACTAAAATAAGAATATCTCTAATTATACAAAATATACAACCAATAATATTAAAAATCTTCAAGAGACTTTTTTTCATTTCAAGCTTTTGAGATCAATAGTCGTATCAATAGGCTTGCAACGGATAAGTTGATTTTTTTTAATAAAGGGCTGGTTCTATCTTATTTGTTGTATGCCACATTAAAATTTTGGGTGCCGTCCAATGCATGACACATGAAAAATTCTAGACTTGTGGCATGCATCCGATCCAGAAATCTCATCTGGGATATCATAGTTGAAGAAGTAATTGAGTTTTATAAGGCAAATATGTGGCAGGTGAGATTTGAACCTTTGACCTGTCAATAGTTCAAACACAAGAGCTCAATCACTGAGCCACAACACCGTTCATAGGTTATCATAGTTTGTTTGCAGAGTATATCTCTTGTGCTAAGAGCGATTATTGTGCATGTGCAGGTGTGCTGGGGAATGGGCTACATTGTTGCAACCCTTTTCTTCTCGGTTATTGAGATGTCGATCGACACGATCATCGTTTCTTTCTGCCAGGATGCCGATGAGAACGAAGGAACCGCTCAGCATGCCCTTCCCTTGCTTATGGAGACTCTCAATAGTGGCGGCAATGTGGAGGAGGCGCAGAGACTGACACAGGCCTCTTGAATCCGTCACTCTCTATGTTTTAGCTGTGGCGTTGCTCCAGATCCAGGGCATCTTAAAGCATTACTATGCATAGCACTCATATCTATTTATTAATTATTTATCTAACATCCAAACTTTGATATCTATAAAACTGACACCTTTGTTGGCTCTTTAATGGCCTTCAGTGTAATGTACCCTGCATATGCAATCTAATTCGTTTGGAAGAACTGAAAAAATCAAGGGGAGTAATGCTTTTGATATGGAATGGGGATCTGGTGATAGTTTTGTAAATACTTTTGTTTGGGTGTTCGATATGTGATTATGAAATATTTTGGTGATGTGTTTGGAGTTTCCTGTTAATTTAATTCAGTTTTTTGCAAGACAACAGTTGCATGAATGACTACATTACCTAATATGTTAAATTTAAGTTAAAATGTAATAGTTATATTTATCTGCCCAAGTTTTATGAAATTGAACCTTTATTTAGCCACTTAGCAACATTATTATTGAACGAATTGAAGAAATAAAATGTTGTACAATCATATTTTTTTTGGTTTTATTATTTAGTTCTTAATCGTAATTACAAATAATTAATCCTGTTAATGTATATATTTACCTTTTTTTTCTCTTATTGAAGTGATTAGTGAAGAGACAGGTTGGATTTGATTTGAGTTCAAGCGAGTTAGGCCAAAGTCAAATTTGAAAATTTATGGTATTATGTTGGCTAGGGAAGATTAATTTCTTGACGAAATAAGAAAACTTCTCCATAAATTGTCGAAGAAAATGTTGAACAACATGCAAATGGTCTGCTTTTCCTTTAGCAATTAAATTGATTTGATGTTCAATAAAGCTACGGATATCTGGCAAGCAGAGATCCGCATCTATGGTTTGGTAACCCCTTATCAATGTAATTCCAAGGCCTGTTAGAACTAACCTCCTCCCAGAATTAACCTTTGAAATATAAGAGTAAGCATTGAGATCATGATTGATAGGCTGCTAAATGAAGTAAGAGATAACTGCCTTTTCAAAAAATGAACTTTTTTATTAATATATAGAAACTTATTGAAATAATATTTTTGATTAAAAATGTATATATTCATGCTCAAAATAAAAACAGAACAGAGCATATGTAGCATAAAAGCTGTAAGTATTCATAATATGATGAAAGAATATCTAGCATATGCAAATAACAAATCTTCAAAATCTCTTTTAGAAAGCTATATATATATATATATATATATATATATATATATATTTTTTTTTTTTTTTTTTTTTTTTTTTTTTATTTCTTCATAAAACCTCAAAGCTCTCGGAGTCCAGAAATTTTTCTTTTTTGTGCCAAATCCTTTCGCTAGCTCGCTCTAAGTCATTCTCGAAGAATCGGCTCCATCCTTTCTCTGCATTCTTAGATCTATGCTCTCTCCGTGCCGATCGATCGCGGCGAAATAGCGGGAGCTTCACGGATGCGGGGACTATGGCACAATATTTTTTTATTTTATATATTCTTAAATACTTATATTTTATTTCTCTTCTTTTTTTATTTTATATTTATATTTTTCTTGAGATTTTTATTTTATATAATTAACACAATTTTTTAAAATATTTCATATATATTATAAAAATATAAGAAAATTATATTTTAAATTCATAAATACAAAATTATTATACTAAAAAATTATATCTAAATTATACAAAAAAGAAAATATAAGGAAAATAAATTATTTGTTTTTTTTGTTAAAATATGATTATTTGTTAAATATTCATTGTAAGTGCAATTTGATTTTGAAAAATTACATCTCTAAATTACAAGTCTTTTACGATATTATATTCTGTATTTTATTTTCTTTCAGTGTGTTGTCGTTTGCACAATGTCCGGATTTCATATATATATATATATATATATAGATAATACTATAAATAAAACTAATATAAATTAAAATTAAATAGCGAACCAAGCCATCATCCCTCATTCTTTTCTTAAAAGAGGAGCTTATTATTATTATTATTTGACTCACAATTCATCTACAAACAAAAAAAAGAGTGCAAACAAATTGCTAAGAAATAGGAAGCATGAATTCAATTCTCAAAACAAGCTTATATTTTCCACAGATTTCGCGGGACGATTTAATCCCAAGTGTTAAAAGAATCATTCTGATAGCGATAGAACGGGCAGCGGAAGATAAGATGAGGAGCGGCCGGACATTGCTCAGAAAATCCCTGGAAAGCACGAGACCTTCCGCATATCTTTTCACTGGCAAGGAACGGAAAGCCGTCGCAGATCGGAATACGGGGACGAGGTGAATCCGAATCCGTCCCCCATTTGTTCCGTCCCTTGTGAGAAAACCTCGATGCCCTAGGTCCGATAATGGTGTTCACATTCGACGGCGTCGTCCGATCGGCAACGCGGACGGAAATCACGCTTCCGTCGATCTTGATCCCGTTCATCCGAGCCAAGGCTTTGGCGGTGGAGACTGGATCGCAGTACTTGACGAATCCGTACCCCTTGCTCATCCGGGTCCTTCGATCCGTGATCACGACGGCCTCGCACAGCCGCCCGAAGGGTATGAAGAGCTCTATCAATCTCTCCGTGTTGACGGATTGGGGAATAAATCCGACGAAGAGCTTGCATTGCTCTCCGGATTCCGAGCTCATCATGCGATCCAGGAACGAAACAATGGTTGCCGGTCGATGTGCATCGTGCTCGATTTTTGCGGCGGGCTTTGCGTTGTTTAGGGTTTCCGCTGAGATTTCCGCGAGTTCCTTCAGCTGGGCTTGCTTATGCTGATTCGCTTCTTCATTCACGGGCACAAGCAGTTTCTCAATCATCTCCGAAGCAGTTTCCAGAGACTTCTCATCTTCGGCTTCAATGTAGACGTGCAAATCTTCGTCTTCCCATGCCTCAATTTTCGAAGCCCTAAGCTGCTTGTTTCCTTTCCTTTGCCTCGTTGATCCTCTGCCCCGCAGCAGAATCCTCGCGCCGGTTTCCCTCTCCATCTTCTTCTGCGTGTGCCCGCGCGGTCCGATGATGAGCCCTATGAAGTTGTAATCAGGGAACTGTTTTACCGGTATGTATAGCTTCCTGGAAAATTTCGTCGGCTTGCCTTCCAATGGGGGCAAAAATAGAGGATTCTTTTTATTCAACTCGCGGATTATTTGCTGCCTGCGATGGGACAGCTTCTTCCGGATCCCATTCTCCCTCACCTCGATGCAGTTGCCAGTCCTCAACTGCTTGTTTATCTCGATAAGCTGCTTGTTCAAGTTGATGATTTCCGGGTGGAACTCGAAATCGTGCTGGAAGCCTTGAGCATAATCAGGGAGTTTTAAAGGGCCGAGCATCTTTAGAGGTATGTAATCGCGGCCATTGCCGACCTTCCTTCTTTTTTCGAATCCAGCCTCGGAATCAAACGAGCCTCTGCTTCTCTTGCCGGAGCTTCCCGATCTCTCCTGCTTCTCCACCAATTTTCGAATGTGGGGGCTGGCGTGCAGATCATATGAATTCGTATGATTTTTCGGTCTTTTTTGCGTCGAATCATCATCGAACAAATTCGAAGACCTTCTCTTCCTCTCCGAACTAGTCGCCGGAAAAATTGAATGGAAGCTTTCGCTGCTAGTGTCAGGGCGATTTAGATGAGGATCGTGTAGCAGATCTTCGTTGCCGGAGATCTGCTCATCAACTTCGCCTTCTTGATTGTTAGCATCGGGATCATTTTGGAACTTTTCACCGATGTTTAAGGAATCCGTGCTCACAGTAATAGCTTTCCCATCGCATTCCCCCATTTTCAAGTGCTTGCTCCGCCAAATTTTGATATGAAATCTCCGCCTTCTTGACCATTCACTCGATTTACATTGTTTTCTTTCTCACTCTGCTAAAGCGAGAATGCAATGAGATAAAAATTCAATGATGAAATATAAATAAGAGATAAAAATTGAACCGAATTTCAAGAAATTTAAAGTCCGGCTTCGCACACTATAACCAATAAAATGTATAATTAAAAATAAGTTTCATATAAACGGCTATATAAAATATCAAGGCTAGGAGTTGTGGGACCCATGCTATTTGGGCGTAAGCTTAATTGATATAATTAAGTATTGAATATATGTATATTTAAATTAATATAAAAATAAGTTTCATAGATATAGGCTCCAAAAATATGTAAAAATTTAAAAATAAAGAAAATTTTTATTAATCTTAAATATTTTTTGATATATATTTTTATATAAATATAGCATTTTTCATTTTGGAATATTTGGAATGGTTTGTTTTTGTAGTGTTTTGCTATCTGTCTTCTCTCTGGCTATAGAAGGAAAGAAAGATGAAGATCAAATAAATAAAAAAGACAAGATTTGTTCACATAAATTCTTATTTTTTGAAAGTTGCTTCCACGAATGTCTAATAATGCTTAAAGAAGTAAGGCGAAGAAGAAGAAGAAGAAGAATTATTCTCCCCCCTTTATTCATTGAAGTAAAAAGGAAGATCAAAGAAGTGAAAACGCATAAAGAAGCGCGTCGCTGCTAAAATTTCAAAAGGAAAGCACAAATTCATGATAAAACCCTTCTGAATCATATATTTTCGTTCATAAGAAAAGCCCTGCATTGCCTGTGCATCTCTGAAGAGCTCCAATTGAAAGAAGACCTAATCGTTGAGCCATCTTTCAGGAGTCTCAATTCAAAGAGACACGATGAAACAGAAAGAACGAAGAAATCCCAATGCCTTGAGGAAACGGAGGTCGGAAAATAAACACAAAAAAACATAAAAATCAATCTTACTGGATTGAATCAGCAAGAAGCCGTGCTTCAGAACCTCTATTTCAAGCGTTTGGTTTCGTATTTGAAGATAGATAAACTCGGGGTTGCGCAGAATGGCGGAAATTCTTGAAGCAAGTAAATGTAAGATTTAAATAGATTTTATATTTTTTAAATATAATTTTTAATATTTTAAATTCTACAAAAATAATTTATTATACATAATACTACAATCCATGAAAGTAAAATATTGACAAAATATGCATCTAGTGATTTTATATTTTTTATTTATAAAAATATAATTGATTTAAAATATTTTTGTTTTTTTTTATTTTTTAATGATTTATTTATTTAATACGACCCTGACAAGGTGCGGCGATCAAATTGAGGCAACGACGTGGCCTAGCGGTGGAGAATTTGGCGTTTAAGTTAAACCCTAAGCGAGTTTGTCAAGGATTTCTGCAATGCGAGGAAGAAGACGACAATGCGAGTCGAGCCGACCCGTGACCCGCGCTGTCCAGCAGTAACGGGCTGTCGGGCCTGATCAACCTGCGCGGTCTTGGAATGGGCCGACCCTTTGGGTCTTGGTTGACTCGACCGGGCCCGAGGGCTTAAAATAGGATAATTTGCCTATTAAATGCGAAAATTTAATAAAATTAGGGCTTGCTTTATTTTGATCAATTCATATCCAAATATTATATTATTATATACTATTTTGATTAGAAAAATATGAAGATTAATAAACTGTATGAATATTTTAATTTTTGTGACTAATTTTCTTAATATTACTTAATTACTCTGAAGAACTTGATTAATGCTTATAAAATAATTATGTATAAATGGTATGCTTATTTTTCTATTGATTCATTATATTATTTAGAACTTAATTGCAATGTTAGATTAAATTTTTTATGGCTAATTTTACTAATTGCTTGTTAGTTACTTGAAATCCTAATTAATGAATATTAGACATTTCACTTAATTGATTTTGATAATTTTGGTATCGATGTGATCCTTAAACAACAATGAACCTATTAATGAACTTACATTTTTGTTTTAGCATGTTAAATTTCTAATTATGCGTAATTAGCTCTAAGCCTTATTTAGCCTCTAGCAAGCTTATTAATTAGTCAAATTTGACTTAAATTATTGATTTTGCACTCAAATAAATAGCAAGAATTAACCTAGTATCTTTGATTTAGTCATTTGATCTTATATTGGCATGTTAGATGATTAGGTCTAAAAATGATTGAGGCGATTTTTCATCTTAGTCTTAAGCTTAAATTTCTTAATTTTCTCTTAAGGAGAATAGCATGAATTGATCTTTAGTAAACCACTAAAGTGTGCTTGATTACTAAACAGCCAACTCTTAATTGCTTTATCATTTATCCCATGACTTAGATGCTTAATGGTAAGGATAGGAGTTAATGGACTAATATCTTTGATTGTTTCATTTAATTAATGATTGAACCTATGAAATTTGCAATGAATTTATACTCATCTTTATTTTAGACCTCCTCCTTAGAAATTCTAGGTTGTAGGTATAAGTGTTAAGAGCTTTAGATCTCTCACGGGTAAGGTTATGTATTATGTTAAAGGAATAATACAACTTAAGATAACTTTGTGGTAGAAAATATCTTATTGAGTACATTTTTGAGGTAGAACTTTAGATCAACTTATAAACCTTAGATGATTGAATATTATGTTCTTGTGGTAAAATAATCTAAAGAAATTTAGTTTGAGCTTATCTAAGTGTGATAGTTGACCTAATTTGAATAACTTATATGTCACTTCCTTGGAGTTATTTGATTTGGATCTATTACAATAGATAATTGATTCATTAGTTTGGAACTCCTCGTTTATTAAATTAGCCAATTTAGAACTATTAGTTATGATAATATTAGTACTATCATATGGAGATTGTAATGCATATCCATAGAACTGTCTCGATTCAATAGAATATGAGATTGGTTGATCCATCCTTAATTGAATTGTAGAGTTCTGGTCTTGTCTTAGGTTAATAGATAAGTACAGTTCAAAATAAACATCCCAATTTTAAGGTATGTTATAAGTAAATGATTGAACAACTTAGTTTGAGAGAATAACCTGTAAAAGGATTATGTCTCTTACCTCTGTGCGCAATGATAAGTGCAATTAAATAAATTAAGTGTTTCAAATTATTTTTCCTATGACATACTAAGTATGTATATGTACTCTTGATATGTGATAATTTAGAATGCTATGAAAGTATAATTTTGGATAAATATTAATTTTTGTTAAGCTAAATCTGAATTATGGTAATCCATGCTTGATTAAATATTTGATCTATATGACATTTAAAGAAAATGTGCATATTAGGGAAAACAGGTTAAAAAGTTAGATAACAAGAAGGGATGTTTACTTTTATTTTCTGGTTTTTGATGATTTAAAAAGTATTCATCGTATTAACTCCCTTGGCATAAATTGCATAAGCATAAAACATCAATATCATTTGTGAACTACAGGATACAATGTGCATCAATGTTGAGTAGAAACTACGGGATGCAATAGATATCAAGATATATAGAATTTCTTTGGATACAGTGTGGTATCAAATGCATATTTTCAGCATAATTTACTTGCATATATCACAGTTCTATTTTTAATTTGTTTTAGTTTAATGTTTCCTTTCAATTGATTTACTTTTGACACTTGTCTAGTTACAATTTTCTTGCTTTTAGTTTAAGTGTTTAAATTTATAATTTAAGCTTACCTCAATTTTTTGCAATTTGATTTTTATTTTATTAAATGTTAAGAAAAATCTTTTAAATTGTAAGAAAATATCGTTTACATCCTAAAATGTACTTATACTTATTGTCTAATAAAATTTTTTCTTTTTTGGCTAGGGTCTGGTATTGTGAAATCGACAATATCAATTTTTGAGCAGTTGAGGAGTCAGCTCATGAGGAGATTCAGAAGTTTCAGGAGAAGCCAGTGGAGTAGTAGTGTTGCAGTGAAGACTAGTTTGCTTTATGCTGTGATATGAGAGTTTTATTTATTACTCTTTCATTTTAATACTAGTTTGTAATAATTAAATCTGGATATATTTTTCTTTTTTTTTCTGAGATGGATATTTTATCCTTAGATTATGTGATAAATGTTATGGATGAATGCTAAAGTTTTTGCACTCTATTATTCATACTACTTATATTTAGTATTGTGATGTGATTGATATGAAACTCATATAAGATACTCGTATACATTTGATATATTCTTATTATCCTTCATAAAGCTAATGTGTAAAGTACCTTAACTAATATTTAAGATAAAATACTAAACTTGTCTTTAGAATTAGTACCCAATAGTAAGCCAGATTAGGGGAAGCTCAGTTTTCCCCAAGTAACGCGCCATTTCGCCGCCAATCATGTGTTATTATTATTACCATTATCTTACTGTTGCGCATGACGATGAGACGAGACGTTAAATGACGAGTGTCATTTTGTTTATAAACAGTTTGTATAATTTATATAACTATATATATTTTTACTTTTTTTTTTTGTGATGAATATTTTCCTTTTTTTATCTATATGGTTATAATGATAGATATGTATGTGTTAAATACACACTTAACATTTATTTTCTCACCTCATAGATTTATGATCTACTTGCACTTAATAGTGGATTAGTTCATACTAATTCAGTATTAAGTAATATGGTAACACTTAGTGTTAGATTAAAATACATAATTTAGTATTGGGCCTTTACAGTAACATACTTTTTGCAAAATTAAAAAAATTATATGTTAAAATATATGATCATCATCAATTTACAAAATATAGAAATTATGTTTATTTGCTTATTTTTTTTCAATAAGATATCGATCTTATTTTCAAAGTGATGATGCAGCCCATATATGTATATGTACTGAAGTTTCTAAATTTGTAATGCATTATAGTGAAGAGGATCTTAGTTTTTATATATTTTATTAGTTTTTAAATTATAAAATTTTTAGGCTATTATTGCTTTTTATTTTTTTGATAAAGTTGAATTTTATAAATATAAATATGTCAAAAATTTAGATCCAATAACATAACAATTGAGTTGCTTTTCTTGGTTGAAAAGTGGTGTATGTGATATCAAATTATAACATTTATGATGAAATAATAATACACAATATAGTTTTAATATTTTATTTAAAATATAGCAATATCTCACAAATAAAAATGAATTATATAAACCCTAATCTTGCATAACACCATCCAACTTAATTTTTGCTTTGAAATGAAATCACAGCAAAATCGCAAATGATGCGGAAATGCGTAGTAGCAGTAAAAAATTATCAACCGCATCGATTTAAAGAAGAAAGAAAGTGAGAAAAAAAAAACCGTCAGTTGCATTCAATTTTCTACCCACTACCGCATTCGGAGTGCTGAAGAAGCAAACAAATCCTTCCTTCTCGCCAAAAATAATATTTTATTCGGATTTGAGCTCTTTCTACCGCCCAAAATTCGGTTTTGTGCTTTTGTGCCAGCTTACCTTTCCCCTCAGTCTCTGGTGTTTGTGGGAAAGGGCAGAAATGGCTGAATGGGTGAGGGCTTGCTTTCAATCGACGCTAAAAATTGTGAATTCGGCTATCGGATTGGTAGGGATGGCCATGATTCTGTACTCTCTCTGGATGATTCATGCTTGGATCAGGGAAACGGGCGAGCTCTCTCCCGGCTTTGCAACTTCGAGCCCTCCATGGTCCGATTCTCTCTATTTTCCCCCATTTTTCTCTCTTTTGCATTTTCGTTCTACTGCACTATTAAGGAATTGTGTAGTGTTTTACCATGTTGCTTGCTCCATCAATGAATATACTTTTTGTAGATCGTTGAAGAAGGTTTTTCTAATTGATGTTGATAAACAAATTTCCAAATAAGCTTTGTTTCTCTATTGTATTCTAAAACGTCTGGCATTTATTTGCTATTTTTGATGTAACATCAGTGTAAGTTTAGTGAGGTGACAGGTTTTTTTTGAGGAGATTTGTTTTATTTCAATTTAAAGGCCAAGTTTACGGATAAATTGTTAGTTTGGCTGGTCATTTAATTGTTGGGTAAAGCTGAACGGTTGCATGGTGTTCTCATCAATAATTTTTTTAAGAGGCATGTAGTTTTTTTTATTATATATTATTTTTTATTTTCTATTCATGAGTTCTACTTGTTTTTGGATGACTATAAAAAATTCTTGCTGTGCTAGTATATCTGTCTGAAAAAAAATAGAGATGCAATAGCTTAAATCGCCTCTTTAACTTTTTTAGTGTCACTTTATCAAGACAAACTTTTGCATGCGAGTTGTGTAATTTTATTTCTTTCTTGGCGGAATTAGCATATGCTTCTCAAAATTTTCTTTTATGTCAGAAACCCTTTTTTTTTTTTTTTAACGATGAGTCTTACTTTGAAACTCTGCCATTGGTATGGCCGAAACTTCTAGCTATTGGCAAATTAACAACCAGAAAAACTATAAAAAATACTTTATAAAAATTACAAAAACTTGTGACATGGAAGCCTGACTTTAATGCTATGCGGGAAGGTTTTCTTTTTAAGATGTAGAGGCTAAAAGGATTCTTATTATTGAAACGTTAAGATCCTTGTGCAATGATTTGGTTATTGGTTGATGAAACTCTTTGACTATTTTTCTGATCCATTTCCGCTCTGATTGATTTACTATTTATATTCCTCAGATGATTTTTGAATTCTATATTACTTCTTTATTTATAAATTATATACAATACTTTAAAATAGTTGCAGTATTTGCCATTTGTTTGTAGTATGTCCTTGGTGTCAAGTTGGTTTTCAGCCATGGTCGGAATCTAAAAATTTATCAATTTGCTTGCACAATCATCCCATAGTAATATAATTGTTTGCCATTACTTCTCCATCGAATACTAATATTCATGATTTTGCTGAATCTGTTGCTAGATCTTCTTATAAAGGAAAATATTTATTAAAAAATTATTTAGCTCTTGAAGAGAGTATCTTGTAATGTTGCTACGATTAAGCATTTTATTTGATATGCTTACATTTTTCATTGCAGTGTGTATCTTATCCGTTCAAAATACATAAGATGGTAAATATATCCATTCATCTGAATGCTGAATTGTTAATTTTTTTTCAGTATATTAAATTTAACTGGAGAAGTTGTGTTTGCTCTTATCATGGATGTGATAATGTTTAATGGTGTAACTTCATCAGAATTTCTCTAACTCAATTAATGCTACTATGCAGGTTCATGTTCACCTTTCTTGGGCTTGGAATCTTCTTGTGTGTGATCACTTGTTCTGGACACATTGCTGCTGAAACTATCAATGGCCACTGTCTTTCTTGTGTATCCTTTTATATGAAAAGAAGATCAAATATTCTTCTTTTTATATTGAATTTTGTTGCAATATAATGAATACTTTGCAAGTTTCTACTGCATAGCTATTGTTACATCAACCGGAAAAGGTCATCAATTGGGGTCTGTTTGGTTTGAGGTAAAAAAAATGCTGGAAAAAAATAAATACAATGCTGAATAATTTTATGCTAAATAAATATAATATAATCACTTATTACACCAAAAATTATGCACTTGAGGTAATCAAATAACCTCAAACTTCTATCCTTTAATTTAATAATTTCTACCCAAACACCCAAATTGATATTATCTATAATTATATTACGTTATACCCAAATTACAACTAGCCAAACAACCCCTTAGCTAAATCCATTATTATTTTATCAATCTATTACAACTTTCTAGTATTACAAATTTTCGTCTGTAATTATATATGATAAATTCATGATGTTGTAGTATGATCTAATAATTTAACTATAGACTGATTTTATCCATCCATAAACTCAGTTTGAAGATGGATGCTTATTTTGTGAATGCAAATGCTTTTGTGCTGAACAAATGTTTTATTAGCTCATATGAAGGGGGTGTTGTCTCAAGATATTTTTAACATTTCTGGAGAATGGTACAAGTACTTTCTACAATTAATCGTAGTTGCTTATGTGTTCCACTAAACAAAAACTTGCTTGGTAAATCAAGTGTCGACTTATTCAAATATAACTTTTGGAAGCTTGATATTTGACTTAAGAACTTCATTTTAGCTTAATTAAAGCTACTCATGCATGACTTTCCAACCAATTATTGTGAGTATCCAATGCATGGAATGTAATTCTTCATTTGTTATATAACATTATGATACATCAACAATAACGACCATTCTTCACATTGATTTATAGATAAATCGTGCAGTTCTGGTGAAAGAAACTAGAGCAAATTGCAAAACACAAACAATTTAGATCACAAAAATAACATGCAAACACTAGGATTTAATCCAAAGATGGGAAAAATTTTCGGAGTCACACCATCACAAAAAAAATTACTACGAAGAAAATAGAGTTTACAGAGTATACAAAAAATCTTAGAGGAAGAGAAAAATAACAACCACTTAGAAATTTTTCTAACACACCCAAGTCCCAATCTTTTCAAGAAACTCCTCTCTGTTTTCTCTTCATCACTATCAAACATCCCACAACAACAACACCAGCAAATGGCTAAAAATCCCTGCTTAAAACAATCCCTAACCTCCATTAAATCATGAAGGGGCACCTCCCTTTGTGTTATAACCGCCTGGACGCCCAAGTCTAGGGTTCTCCAAGCGTTGCATTGTTTGCGAAGAATCACGCTTGTTCGCGGCTTAGTTTCATTAGGCGCTTGCGCGTCCCGGCCTCTGTCTAGCGTGTGCTTGGGTGCGCTAGGGCGCACAACTTTCTATCTGTCATGGTAAAATCTTGTGCCTAGGCTCCATCAACACGTCATGTGCTGATCCAATCAGGCTCCATACTTAATAATTTATCACTTGGAGACTGATTGCAATCTAGCTTTCAATAACTTTGGAATTTCCCCACCATAACATCTGTTTTAGCTTAGGTGATGGTGTGGTTCATCCTGCCTTCTTATCACATTCCAGAATCTTCTTTAATGACAGTTGACCATCTTTTAGCAGTGAATGGATGAAATGGTATTGCAACTGGATGTGCTTAGTTTTGATATGAAATGTTGTATTCTTGACTAGATGAATTGCACTCATATTGTCACTATGCAATTTTCACCCTCTTTCCCCTTGCCTAATTCAACAAAAAACTCTTCAATCATATCATCTTGTCGCTTGCCTCCGCGATAGTGGCATATTTTGCCTCTTTGGTAGACAAGGACAATTATCTTTTGTAGTTTGAAGACCCAAGTCACTGCAACACTACCCAATGTGAACACATAATTGAATGTGCTCCTCCTGCTATCAGCATCTCATGCTATATTTGAATTTATATATCCATGTAGATCAATTCTTGACTTCCCAAAGCAAAGTGCTTTGTCTGCTATACCTCTTAGGTATCTGAAAATCAATTTTATTACCTCCCAATGGTGTTTGTCGGGATTGCGCATGAACCTGTTGATCACTCCCACTGAATGTGCTATATCCAGTCTTGTGCATATCATGACATACATCAAGCAACTAACCATTGAAGCATAAGGAAGTTTCTTCATATGTTCTTGTTCAGCTTCAGATCTAGGCGACTATTCCTTTGACAATCTGAAGTTACTTGCAAGGGTGTGCAAAACAGACTTTGCCTCACTCATATTGAATATTTTTAAACACTTTTCAATATATTATGGTGGAGACAGTTTTGGTGTATATGCACCCCTCCCCTATTGATTCTCATTAGTATTTTCTTGATGGTCCCAAGTCTTTCATGTCAAACTTTTTAATATTTGTTTTCTTCAATCTTTTGATCTCCTTCATATTTGATTCGACAATCAACATGGTATCTATGTACAACAGTAGAAAAATGTAGGTGTCATTGCTTAATAAAGCAACAATGATTTGCTTGACACCTTTTGTATCCAATGTTTGACATAAGCCTATCAAATCTTCTGTACCACTACCTTGGTGCATGCTTCTAGCCATGCAATATTTTCTTGAGCTTGCAGATTAGCTCTTCTTTTCTTAGGATTTGTATCCCTGTGGCTACAATGTATACAACTCCTTTAGATCACCATGGAAAAAATAGTCTTTACATCCATTTATTCTAAATGTAAATTCTCCACTGCCACTATGTTCATCACCACTCTGATTGTTGTCCTACTACTGGAGCAAAAATCTATTTTGGTTCAAATTTATTCCTTTCTTTTGTTGAAAACCTTTCACAACTAGCCTTGTCTTATAACGCTTGATACCATCAGGTTCTTCTTTCAGCTTGTAAACTCATTTATTATGGAGAGCTTTTTTTCCATCTTGAAGTTTTGCTAAATTCCATGCCTGATTTGACATAAGTGAGTTCATGTAATGACCCTAGGTCATTTATGAGGAATACATTAATTTTTCGCTATGTTTAATTTCTGTTGATTATCCGCAGATTTTCGTTTTCAGTTAAAAATTCCTGCTAAAATCCGTTTTCGTCAAAATTTTTGTTACATACTGATTAAAGTATTGATTGTTGGAAGTTACTCAAACCCAATTACTGCTAAAATGAAATTTTAGATTTGCCATTAAGCTTGTATTTAAATTAGTAAAGTATATACATACCTCATTAGAACCCGAAATCAAGGCATAGTAGGTTTTTCTAGAATCGTCGGCATTTAAGCCGATGGTTCTATCACAGAAAGGGTCGGCGAGGGAGCGACTTCTGATTTACCTCTCCTTCCGTAACGTACGAGCATTAATCGACGGTTTCTCACCTCCATGAATTCCTTTCCCGTAACATCGAGCATCCCCGGCTGATCAAGCCAAATGAAGCGTACGTGTGTTACCTATGTACGTTCTGTTTAATCCCGTTGATACTGCTTGATTCTTCCCCACCTTCGCTAAACACTCGATCACGTCTTCTCTTCCTCTCAGCCGTCTGAGCCCTCTCAATCCAATCCGTCGAAGCTCGCCTAAGCCGACGAGAGGACGGCTCTGGAATTCTGTGACAGAGACACATAAGTCGATGGGAGCGATTTTGGAAGCCTGTGATAGAGACGCGAAAGCTGACTGTAACGACCCATTATCGTTACTTCGCTAAATTAGGTCAAATCTCGCCTCAGAAATCAAGACTTCGGAAAATTTTGAATTAGGGCAAACAAAATTACCTTTAGATGATAATAATTTTTAGATCAAAGTGTTTGGAAAAAAATCTAGATAACGGAAACTCCCGCTTTTTTCTGAATTTTCTTAAATTCAACAAATCGAAAATATTAAATACGTGTCTGAATTCATTATTTTTCATGTCATTGTGTTAAGTATATTATTTAAAGGCTGCTCAAGAAGTTTCATCAATTTCGGAGTCGCCGGTTCGATCTCAATTAATTTTCGAAATTTAAAATTTCAGAAATTAATTAAAAAATTGCTTCGAATTGAAATTTTTTGGCGCGAGAGTGTTTGTTTTATCGTAATACACATCGGTGTCAAGTTTCGTTATTTTTGGACCCCAAACGGTGAAAAACTACGAAAAATTTAACTTTAAAGTAATTATTAAAAAATTCATTGAGAATTCCTTCTTTCCCCACCCCCCGATCCCGACCCGTTCTAGCAAAGGTTCTTCTGCCTCTGGCAGAAAGAACCTTTCGCGCCAGAGGTGCCATAGCGCCGTTTAAGCCATGCACCATTTAATTTTGGCGCATGAATGTCCCCTCGAGCATCCCCGACTGATCAAGCCGCATGAAGCGGACGTGTGTTACATATGCACGTTCTATTTAATCCTGTTGAAACCGCTCGATTCTTCCCCACCTTCGCTAAACACTCAATGACGTCTTCTCTTCCTCTTAGTAGTTCGAGCCTCTCAATCCATCCCGTCAAAGCTCGCCTAAGCCGACGAGGGCCGGCTCTAGAATTCTGCGATAGAGGCACATAAGTCGATGGGAGCGATTCTGGAAGCCTGTGATAGAGACCGCGAAAGCTGACTTGTAACGACCCATTGTCGTTACTTTCGCTAAATTAGGTCAAATCTCGCCTCAGAAATCAGGGACTCCTTGAAATTTTGAATTAGGGCAATAAAATAATTTTTAGATCAAAGTGTTTTGGAAAAAATTTCAGATAACGGAAAATTCCCAGCTTTAATTTCTGAATTTTCTTAAATTCAACAAATTTAAAATATTAAATACATGTCCGAATTCATTATTTTTAGTGTAATTGTGTTAAGTGTATTATTTAAAGGCTGCTCGAGAAGTTATCATCAATTTCGGAACGCTGGTTCGATCTCAACTAATTTTTGAAGTTTAAAACTTTAAAAATTAATTAAAATAAAATATTGTTTCCTAATTGAAAATTCTTGGCGCGAGGGTGTTCGTTACATCAGAAATACACATCGGTATCAAGTTTCGTTATTTTTGAACGCCAAACGGCGGAAAAATGCGAAAAGTTTAACTTTTGAAGTATATTATTTAAAATGCCTCAAGAATTCATTCTTCCCCCCATCCTCGATCCAACCCGTTCCAGAAAAGGTTCTTGGGCCTCTGGCGGAAAAACCTTTGGCGCTAGAGGTGCCAGAGTGCCGTTTAAGCCGTACGCCATTAATTTTGGAGGCAGGAATTTCCTCAGCGTTTTTGCCATCAGAAGATAATTTCCCAGTAGTTCACCCATTCTTGGAGTGCTCTCATATGAGCACGCTTAAACTTTAGAGTTCTTATCAGGAACTCCACTTTTATCTGAAAAGTTGTATCGATGTTTAAGAGCTTCACTTATTACTACTTAAGTGAATCTTTACAATCTTCCTAACTTATGTAACTGACGATCCCCGTCAGTATCATCACACAAATTCAAGAACCATCCATTGGGTAGATAGGACTAGAGGTGACTCCTACAGGCTCAAGAGGTACCCACCAATTATGTAGCACCTTACCATCAATAGGTTTTAAAGGATGCTCACATGAAGTAGTGCTTTGCCTTGTATGACACTTAGCTCTTATTGACATCCTATGGCTTGCTCTGATACTATTGTACAATCCAAACTCTTAAGCACCAAATGTGGTTGTCTATTTTGGCTTGAAAGACTTCAGCGATTTTGCCTTTAAAAGATAACTTCCCAGCAGGTCATCAAACCCTGGGAGTGCTCTCATATGAGCACGCTTAACTTTGGAGTTCTTATCAGGAACTCCACCGTTATCTGAAAATGCGCCTCGATGTTTAAGAGTTTCACTTATTACTACTTAAGTGGGTCTTTACACAAAGGCTTCAGATGGCACCCTTATGGCTCCCAATGGACTAGCCTTGTCCTTAACCTAAGCCATCATTTCGGAAACCCTTTGTAACATTCACAAGATACATAAACATAATTTTTTTGTTTCTTTTATATCATTTTTAGCAAAAATAATGCATTTAATATCAACACAAAACAGGTTCAAAGCGCGGCTTAAGCAACAATAAAAGTAAATAAGAGTATAAAAAAGTAATATCCAGTGGTACATTTATGTTTGACTTAATAGGCGAATCACTCTCAAATTGATGTGTCTGCAAAAGTTATAATTGAAATTTTATTAAACTTGAAACTGCTTATTTACAAATTAAAAATTAGTTGGTTGCTTAATCTATATAACTCACATTTGCAAATGATAGAGTACAACCCTTCCAATAAAACATACTGCTAGAAGACTTAATTTATAAGTTAATGAGCATACTAAGGATCATTACATAAACTTACAGTATTATATTTAAATTAAAATCACACTTGATTAGTTTTGAAGAAATTAGACAATTTTTATTTGAATGAAATTATAAATCAAATTACAATGTTGGAGTAAAAAGAGTCTAATTGAATTAGTAATATATTTACTAAACTAAACCTTTGTTTATCAGTATAAAAACTTCTTGAGCTATTATTTATGATGGTCAAGCTGGTATGAACCTAAAAACTTAGTGTGCACTAAAGCATAAGTTAAGGCAGAATAATTATTGATTTGATATTGACAACATTCGTAAGAAGTTATAACTGACTTCAGTATACGTCATATAAAACTTGTAACTTCTTGCCCTCATTAAGAATTTATTGAACGGTTGATTTGTACCGATTAGATCTGTTAAATTCTCTTCCTAGTGTTAGCTGGTCAGACCTAAACATCACACTTCAAATTAGACATCAATTTCTCTCTACAGCACAACCATGATTAAATCAGGATTGATCATACCAAATTCCTATTCATATTTTGAAAAATAACAAATGCAAGCCTGACGCTTGTACATAATAAAAAATAAACTTCTTAAGAATATCTTGTGCCCACAACTTGATATGAGAATTTTGCCTAGTTAGTAGAAGGCATAGGATATAGAATAAATTTTCACCTCACTATATTAATTGAATTATGTATTTTTAACATTAAGCATGATGAAAGGTCCTTTCATCAATCAATTAAATAAGTCTAGGGTCAACATAAATCAATTAATTAGCGAAAGGTCCTTGACTAAAGATGATTCCTTGGGAGTTGTAGTGAGTATGAATCAGGAAGCTAGAAAAGTTTAATATGATTTAACTAGGGAAATGTATTCTCTATTAATTTTTAAAGTTGAATAGTGTTACCCTTCGTTAATGTCGGTCAGCTTGCCAACTTGTATGAATCCCTTCAATGATGCTAAATTGTTCCAAGCTATTCTTGAAACCTTATATATATCCAAGCGTTAACTAACATGGAGAGTAGAGTCAACATTATTGGGCTCCATATTTAGCATAAATTAAATGTTCGAATCTAGTTTTCTTTTTGTAACCAAAAGATTAGTTGGTATAGTTCAAAAGTGTGCACCTATGGGAGAAGTATATTTAAAAATGACTTTTGTGATTACATGGGCACTATGGGATTGTGATGACCATGTAAGGTTGGTAAGAACCAAACTAACATCGGATGCATCTTTCCGCAGGATCATATTGACAGTTAGATAAATAGTAGTTAACGAACATTTAAGCCATTTCACATAAAAGAAACGATATTCATTCAATTTAAAATAAAAATATCATTCAGAAATTATACATAAAATTTCATATACATCAAACTATTAATCCTGGAAGGGGCAGTTATTTCCCGCGCTACGCCTCTAGGCTATATCAATCGCCTCCAACTGTATCTGATCTGGCATTATAAAAATACTGCCTTAGTGCACATTCTAATACAATGGATATTAAAATATACTTAAAGCATAACAAGCAAGCAAAATGATAATAACTGCAGGAATAATGTGTTTCAAAAACAAGAAGATAAATATGTCTCCTGCAAAACTAACCGTTCTTGCACATGCCAAGTTTTCAAAAGGAAAAGCAATCAATTGCATAAAAAATCTATGTTTATGTTTATGTTTATGATATCATGAAGCAATAATAGCAGTTTTGTTGGGCAAAGCCAGAACCATGAGGCTGGGTTCATATGCATTTAAGCATAAACCTTCACCTGGACCCCACTTAAGAATCTCAGATGGCAACGTGCATTTAAGCAACCTTCACCTGTGCCTCCCTTATAGCTCCCGAGGACTAGCCCCTTCCATAACCTAATCATGCTCCGTTCGGAAACCCTTCTTGCAATATTCACAAGACACATAAATATCATTTAATTTCTCTTACCTCATTAGTAGTAAGAATACGTATTAAATACAAATAGGTTCAAAGCGATGCATAAGCAGCAAATGAAAGTAAAAGCATATAAAGTAATATCCAGTGTACTTTTTGTGTTTGACTTAACTAGATGAATCACTCACAACTTGAGGGTGTCCTGCAAAAATTATAATTGAGGCTTTATTAAACTATGAAACTATCTATTTACAAGATTTAGAATTAGTATCCGTATGCCTTCCTAGTTTACCTTTAGATAGTTACTTAAATCTAAATCTTATAAGAGTAGATTATATAATGAAAATGTCTCATTGAATTATTAACATTTCTACTAAACCTTCTTTTATCCTACCTCGAACTCATCTATTATGATAGGGCAGAACACAGGCTTTCATTCAAGCAAGATTCAAAACTATTGAATTATTTATTGAGATATAACTTGGTAAAAACTCAAAGCTTAATATTTATTAACGTATAGTTAGGATAGGAGATTAAAAACAAATAAAATTATAACTTCAGAATTTATCAAATAATTGATTTTGGACTAATTTGAGGTCTTCCTAATGTTAGCATAGTATGACCTAATCATAGTAACTGCAAAAAATTTAGATTCAATTTCCATCTACCACTTAATTATGATTACATTATGATTGTTTCACTCAAATTCCTATCCAAAGGTAATTAAATTACTTTAATCATTAAACAACCTAGTCTTAAGTTAAATACTTAAGTATAACTAATAGGGAGAGGAAGGAGGGGGGGAGAGGACGAGAAGGGGAAGAGGAGAGAGAGAGAGAGAGAGGGGAAGGAGAGCAACAGAAAGCGGAGGCGGAGGGGAGAAAAAGGAGGGAGGAGGAGAGGAGAGGAGGAGGAAGAAGAAGAGGGGAGGGGAGGAGAGAGAGACAAGCGATGGTAAATATATATATATAGTTATATATATATACATTATATATATATATATGTATATATATATATATATATTTCTATATATAAGCATTTTCTTTTCCTAAAAGATTCGGTCGACAGAGGGGCTTACCTTGCGTCGAGCGGACGAGTCGAGCGGCACAAGGAAGGAGAAATCAACGCTGGAGGAGGTTGAGGGAAAGGACGAAATCGGCGTAGAGACGAGGAGGTCGGATCGACTCGACTGCGCTTGTCTGCGTCCTTCCGTCGGCCACAGGTACGGATCGACGCGCCGCTGCCTGCTCGCTTGCTGCACGCCTTTGTTGGCTCCAATACGCACGTCGAGCGGAAAGGAGAGGGAGAGGGGTTTGCTCGAGTGGTGAGAGTCCTCGTCTTCTCCCGAATAAATAGGATGTGCGTATATAACGCACGTCCGATTTATTCGGCTAATTAGTCGCAAATTATGGGTATTTACCGTAAGCATCCCTTCCTAAAACAGCGATGATTTTAATTGCTTTCAGTTTTGGCTAATTTCCTTGAATAAGAGTCTAAATGAGGAAGTTACGTTTTTTGCTAACTTAATTATGCGTTAATGATGGGTTTTTAACTTTCAATTTCAGTTTAACAATTTTTAAACCTTCTAAATTAAGGATTGTACTGAAAATTCGAAATTTAGCGGGAGTTTAAACGGAAAACTGAAATTTGCGGGAGATTTAACAAATCGGGAATTCAATGTTTGCTTTATTAATGACCTAGGGTCATTACAAACTCCCCAGCTTAAAAATAATGTCGTCCTCGACATTTCACAGTAATATAAAATATTTAGTTGAATGTAAAAAGATTTATTCAAGGTTACCTGAGTTCTGAAAGAGTTTGAGATATTCTTTCTTCATATCTTCCTCTCTTTCCCATGTTGCTTCCTTCGCACTATGATTCTTCCATTGTACTTTGACCATAGGGATTGTTCTTTTCCTTAATCGATGATTATCTAGTTCTATGATTTTATCAGGCAATTCAACGTATGTCAAATCTGGTTGGATAACAATACCGGGTGCTATTATTTTTGTGACGGTTTCTGTAGGCATCTGCGAAGAGTCGAAATATGAAATACATTATGAACTGTCGTAAGATTTTCAGGTTGTTTGATTTTATAAGCAGCAGCTCCAATTTTGGCTATCACCTCGAAAGGTCCAATATACCGAGGACTTAATTTACCGGTCACCCCAAATCTAAATACTCCTTTCATAGGACTTACTTTCAGGTATACAAAGTCCCCGACTTGAAATTCTAACATTCGGTACCTGGAATCATATTCTTTTGGCGATCCTGAGCCACCATTATCCAGCTCTTTATTAGTTGGATCTTTTTATTAGTTTCTTCCACCAATTCAGATCCTAAATTGAACATCTCCGACTTCTGCCCATGATAGGGGCGTAAGACATCTCCTTCTGTATAAAGCTTCATAGGGAGCCATGCCAATACTGGCCTGATGGCTATTATTGTAAGCAAATTCAACCAATAATAAATATTTTTCCCAGCTCCCACCGAAGTCAAGTATGCATAACCTTAAAAGGTCTTCTAGAACCTGATTTACCCTTTCTATTTGTCCGTCTGTTTGAGGGTGAAATGCAGTGCTCATTGCAAGGGTAGTACCTAGATCGTCGTGCACTGCCTTCCAAAATCAAGAAGTGAATCTGCTATCTCTGTCTGATGTAATCGTCTTTGGAATCCCGTGCAATCGAACAATTTCCTTAATATATATCCTGGCGAGTTTCTCCACTGGATCAGTTTGTTTTATTGGGAGAAAGGGCGCAGATTTTGTAAGCCTGTCAATGATCACCCATATGGTATCTGCCCCTGATTTGCTTCGGGGTAGACTTATAAAGTCCATGGCAATATCAATCCATTTCCATTCCGGGATTGGTAGAGGTTGCAAGAGTCCTCCGGGCCTCTGATGTTCTGCTTTTACCAAATTGCAAGAGTTGCAACGTGCCACAAATTCTCCTATATCCTTCTTTAGTCCTGACCACCAGTACATTTTCTTCAAATCATGATACATTTTGGAACTTCCTGGATGAATAGTATAACCAGAACAATGCACTTCTTGCAATATTGCCATTTTTAACTCCTTATCCTCTGGTACCCATAATCGAGTTCCGTGATAAATGTAGCCATCCTTTTCCTGAAGATCTTTACTTTTCCCTTCCGAAATGATTTTCTTCATCTCTAGATACTCTGTGTCTTTTTCTTGAGAAAATTTTATGTGCTGTTCTAGCGTCGACTCTGTAGCTTCTGTAACTCCAGCAGCCAGAAGGGCATTCAATTGGCTCGTAGATGCCCATTCTATTTCTAGTTTATTTAGCTCATTAACCAGGTACTTGTTGAAAGTGATTGAGCTGAGGTTTCCGTGTGTACTGACTTATTTCTGCTTAGTGCGTCAGCTACGACATTGGCCTTGCCGAGGTGATATTGAATATCCAAGTCGTAATCACTAATAAATTCTAGCCATCGCCTCTGCCGACAGTTTAATTCTCTCTGAGTGACGATGTATTTGAGGCTTTGGTGATCTGTAAAAATTTCTCATTTTATTTCATACAGGTAATGCCTCCATATCTTGAGAGCGAAGACTACTACTGCCAATTCCAAGTCGTGCAGATAGTTCTTTTCGTGCACCTTTAGCTGACGTGAGGCATAAGCAATTACTCTCCCGTTTTGCATTAAGACACACCCAAGTCCTACCTTAAATGCGTCGGTAAAAACTTGGTAGTCCATCCCTTCTTGAGGTAACGTAAGAACAGGAGCGGTTGTGAGAGCATGTTTTAATTTCTGGAAGGATTCTTCGCATTCTGAGCTCCAAACAAAGGGCACCAGTTTCTGCGTTAATTTGGTGAGTGGAGCTGAAATTTGAGAAAACCTTTGCACAAATTTTGATAATAGCCAGCGAGACCTAGAAAGCTTCTGATTTCTGTCACAGATGTAAGTTGCGCCCATTCTTGAATGGCAAGAATTTTCGTTTGATCCACCTGAATTCCTTCGGCACTTACCACATGTCCCAGAAAAGTTACAGAATTCAACCAGAACTCACATTTGGAGAATTTTGCATATAGTGCATTAGATCTCAGGGTCTCAAGGACTGCTCGCAAATGCACTTCGTGATCTTCTTTACTCTTAGAGTATATTAAGATGTCATCGATGAAGACAATCACAAATTTATTCAGGTGAGGCTTTAGGACCCTTTGCATCAAATCCATGAATAAGGATGGGGCGTTTGTCAGCCCAAATGACATTACTAAAAATTCATAATGTCCATATCTTGTTCGGAACGCTTGTTTTTGGAATGTCCTCGTCCTTTATTCTCACCTGGTGGTATCCGGATCGAAGGTCAATCTTAGAAAATACCATCGCGCCAGCGAGTTGATCGAATAAGTCATCAATGCGAGGAAGAGTATATCGATTCTTGATTGTGACTTTGTTCAACTCTCGATAATCAATACCATCCTCATGGTACCGTCTTTCTTCTTGACAAACAACACAGGAGCTCCCCATGGTGACATACTAGGGCGAATGAGGCCTTTATCTAACAATTCATTTAATTGCTCGTTTAATTCTTGTAGCTCTTTTGGCGCCATTCTATAAGGTGCCTTTGATAACGGTTGCATACCGGGAATTAAATCAATAGTAAAATCTATTTCCCGTACCGAAGGTAATCCTGGCAACTCATTGGGAAATACATCCGGGAATTCACTGGCGACCCTTGTATCATCTAGGGAAGTTACCTCTTCTTTATTTCCCATCATTGTTACTAAGTAGGCCTCACATCCTTTTTGAATTAACTTAGCTGCTTGAATGACATTGATGAGAGACGCTGCGGTGCCTAGTCTTCCCATAAATGTCACTGGTCTTCCTGCACTTCTGAGGGTAACCTTTTTGCGCTGGCAATCGATGACTGCTTGATGACAAGATAGCCAGTCCATACCCAAAATGATATATCAAAATTTGCAATTGGGAGGACTATCAAGCTAGCTTTAAATGTCCCACCATTAATTGGGATTTCACATTCACAATATTCTCTAGCACTCATGAGGGCGCCAGATGGTAACCATACATTTATCTTTCTGCTAGCTCTATAAATGGTAGTTGTAGCTTCTTTGCGAAGGTTTCAGATATAAAGGAGTGACTTGGACCCGTGTCGAATAAAGTTATACATGCGTACTCGGAAAAATACAAGGTACCTAATATTAAATGCATGCTAAAGATTTATTTCTTAAAAAAATAATAATTAAGAATTGCCGGTCAAAATAATGAAGAAGTACCTGTCACCACGTCATGATCCTCGGGAGCCATGACTGGAGTAAGCGTGTAAACTCTAGCGGCAGCTGGTCGTCCCGGGGTATGATTTCTCTTTTGAGTTGGTGTGGTTGCAGGTGATGATGTCGCGGCTGGTGTACTTGCTGGAGCCGGGGTACGAGGAGGGGTAGATACTGGGTTCATTTTAGGCCTCTGAATAATGTCCCCATCTATAGTTTTGAAGGATCTACAATGTCGATAACTATGCCCTTTCCTGCCGTAATGATAACATCTGTTGCTCGTGTGATAGCACCTGCCCGTTGGGTGAGGTCGGCTGCATTCAGAATTTTCCCTTTCCCTAGCAGGCCCTGAGGTGATCTGATACACATTTGCCTGTCGACTAGGTCGAGACCTTTTAAAGGTTTCACGACTGTCTCGGGATTGGGAGGGACGTTTCTCCTGGCGTTCAGCAAGTATCTGCTCATTATGCTCCATTATGGTTGCACAGTCCAGTATCTCAGCGAATTTGGTGTGCTTGAGCGGGAGCAAGCTGGTCCGGATGGAGTTCTTCAAGCCATCCAAGAACCTACTACATCTAGCAGCCTCTGTGTCCACCAGCTTAGGTGTATATCTGGAGAGTCTTGTAAACTCAGACTCATAAGCCGCGATGGACTTATTTTCTTGGGTCAGCTTAATGAACTGATTTTCCAATATCTTTTGGGCAGACGGAGGGATGTAACGACCTCGGAATGCCTCTGCGAATTCTTCCCAGGAAATGTCTTCTAGTTCCAAGCCCATAAACTGAGTTTTGTGGGTGACTCCCCACCATCGCTCAGCTTTGGCCTTGAATAGGCTTTTAGCCAACCGCACCGCATCTCTGGCCGGACATTTTATGTCCTCCAGTTTATTCTCTATTTCCTGGATCCAATCTTCAGCCTCCATCGGTCGAGCTGATCCGTCGAAACGTGGGGGATTTAGCTTCAAGAATGCTTGCAAAGCTCTGCCAATTCGGTGCCCTTGGCTAGGAGGAGATTCCTGAGTCTTATGTTGATTGGCTAATATTTGAGCCATCAACTTCAGGATTTTGTCAGTCTTACTCTTGATGGACCTGAAGGCAAAGGGGCCTTCACCGGAGTCTCCATTGGCAACTCAGGAGAGTACTCTTCCGGATTCATCTATAAGGATGGTGATTGCGATTAAAAGAAATAAAGAAATTGAATGCTTCATTTAGAAAGAATTAATATTTCATGCCAAAGAAAATTAACAGAAATAAAGATACAATCAAATTTTTTTTTATGATACACAAAATTTCGCTCTTAAGATAATATTCTAATGAGTTGCTTAAGGCTTTTAGCCCAAATCTTCATATATTTACTGGTGTTTCTTCCTCCTAGAAGTTGAGGCTGCATTCCTCGTTCAATGCACTTTCCTTTCAACCTTTGAAAGGCGTTCTTCATGGTCATCTTTTTTTCCAAAGTGAATTCGGCCAACTTAGGGAGAACTCACCTTAGTGTCTCCTTCAATTCTTGTACCTAATTTTGGAGGTTGGTGATCTTCTCGTAAGAGACACACATGAACCTTGTCAGGCTCTCACCACGTGCCTCTTCCTTATCCTCCAACTCTCGAATCCGGTCTTCAAGAGTAGGGGGACCGTAATTAGGTTCGTTGAAATCCATTTGCCAAGGTTTTCTTGGCTTAAGTCGATTTCCGAGTGTTCCTCCGAATGATTAGGAGAATTCATCTGTTTAAAGATACAAACTTATAATTCGTTTGAATAATGACCTTTACTAGTCTTTCTACTAGATGTTGCCCTAATAACACCTCATCATGTCACTAGTTTTCTATACAATATTTTTGTTTCTACCACAATTTTACTATGTCACTAGTTTTCTATCTAGTATTTCATTCTAATGTATTTATACTTTAAATTGAATGATTTCCAATTATGGCTTCTATGTCAAATACCATTTTACTCTAACACTTCCAATCCTGCTCTGATACCAACTGTGATGACCCATGTTAGGTTGGTAAGAACTAAACTAACATCGGATGCATCTTTCCGCAGGATCATATTGGCAGTTAGATAAAATAGTAGTTAACGAACATTCAAGCCATTCACATAAAAGAAACGACATTCATTTAATTTAAAATAAAAATATCATCCAGAAATTATTACATAAAATTTCATATACATCAAACTATTAATCCTGGAAGGGGCAGTTATTTTCCCGCGCTACGCCTCTAGGCTATATCAACCGCCTCCAACTGTATCTGATCTGGCATTATAAAAATAATGCCTTAGTGTACATTCTAAATACAATGGATATTAAAAATATACTTAAAGCATAGCGGGAAGCAAATGATAATAACTGCAGGAAATAATATGTTTCAAAAACAAGAAGATAAATATGTCTCCTGCAAAATAACTGTTCTTGCACATGCCAAGTTTTCAAAGGAAAAGCAATAATTGCATAAAAATCTATGTTTATGTTTATGTCTATGATATCATGAAGCAATAATAGCAGTTTTGTTGGGCAAAGCCAGAACCATGAGGCTGGGTTCATATGCATTTAAGCATAAACCTTCACCTGGACCCACTTAAGAATCTCAGATGATAACGTGCATTTAAACAACCTTCACCTGTGCCTCCCTCAAAGGCTCCAGATAGCACCCTTATAGCTCCCGAGGACTAGCCCTGTCCCTAACCTAATCATGCTCTGTTTCGGAACCCTTCTTGCAACATTCACAAGACACATAAATATCATTTAATTTCTCTTACCTCATCAGTAGTAAGAATAACGTATTAAATACAAAATAGGTTCAAAGCGATGCATAAGCAGCAAATGAAAGTAAAAGCATATAAAGTAATATCCAATGTACCTTTTGTGTTTGACTTAACTAGATGAATCACTCACAACTTGAGGTGTCTGCAAAAATTATAATTGAGGCTTTATTAAACTATGAAACTATCTATTTACAAGATTTAGAATTAGTATCCGTGTTCCCTAGTTTACCTTTAGATGGTTATTTAAATTTAAATCTTATAAGAGTAGATTATATAATGAAAATGTCTAATTGAATTGTTAATATTTCTACTAAACCCTTCTTTTATCTACATCGGACTCATCTATTATGATAGAGCAGAACACAGGCTTCATTCAAGCAAGATTTCAAAACTATTGAATTATTTATTTAAGATATAACTTGGTATAAACTCAAGGCTTAATATTTATTAACGTATAAGTTAGGATAGGAGATTAAAATTATAACTTACTTCAGAATTTATCAAATAATTGATTTGGACTAACTTGAGGTCTTCCTAATGTTGGCTAGTATGACCTAATCATAGTACTGCAAAAATTTAGATATCAATTTTCATCTACCACTTAATTATGATTACATTATAATTGATTTCACTCAAATTCCTATCCAAAGGTAATTAAATTACTTTAATCATTAAACAACCTAGTCTTAGGTTAAATACTTAAGTATAACTAATTATTGATAATTATTAGGTTTATATTACTATAATGTTAAGAGTATATATATATATATATTTTAATGATATCAACATAAATTTCTTAGTCTATTTATAAAAATTATTTATTATTATTATTATTATTATTATTGTTATTGTTATTATATATATACATATACATATGTAAATATATATATATATATATAGTTATATATATATATACATTTATACATATATATACATTTATATATATATATATGTATATATATATATATTTCTATATATAAGCATTTTCTTTTCCTAAAAGATTCGGTCGATAGAGGGGCTTACCTTGCGTCGAGCGGACGAGTCGAGCGGCACGAGGAAGGAGAAATCGACGTTGGAGGAGGTCGAGCGGAAAGGACGAAATCAGCGTAGAGACGGGAGGTCGGATCGACTCGACTGCGCTCTTGTCTGCGTCCTTCCGTCGGCCACAGGTACGGATCGACGCGCCGCTGCCTGCTCGCTTGCTGCGCGCCTTTGTTGGCTCCGATACGCACGTCGAGCGGAAAGGAGAGGGAGAGGGGTTTTGCTCGAGTGGTGAGAGCCCTCTGTCTTCTCCCGAATAAATAGGACGTGCGTATATAACGCACGTCCGATTTATTTGGCTAATTAGTTGCAAATTATGGGTATTTACCGTAAGCATCCCTTCCTAAAACAGCGATGATTTTAATTGCTTTCAGTTTTGGCTGATTTCCTTGAATAAGAGTCTAAATGAGGAAGTTACGTTTTTTGCTAACTTAATTATGCGTTAATGATGGGTTTTTAACTTTCAATTTCAGTTTAACAATTTTTAAACCTTCTAAATTAAGGATTGTACTGAAAATTCGAAATTTAGTGGGAGTTTAAACGGAAAACTGAAATTTGCGAGAGATTTAACAAATCGGGAATTCAATGTTTGCTTTATTAATAACCTAGGGTCATTACAGCGATAAATGAACAAGAGCTGCTTTTGTTAGAGCATCGACAATTGGCTATAATGGAATAATCGGGAGATCTGCCCTTAACGAATTATGTGCTGTTGCTTCAACTCAGCGTCCAGTGGTTAAGTTTTTAGTGAATGGAGCAGCTGTTATAATTAGAGATGATTTGTTTGTAAGATCAGATAGCTACTTTAACATGATGAACTTAAGACTTTAGAGTACAGTCGAGGGCAAATGAAATTGGAATATACCCCTGCTGACTTAAGAAAGAAGAGGATGAACTTATCAAGGCTGATACCAAATAAAATCAATACTTCCTTTTAAAATCTGAAAGTTAAATTTGAAAAGAACTTCATAATTGAAGACTTTTCTATATTGATATTCCTTATCAAACTTCTTGCTTTGCTATGCAAATTTTTTTTTTTTTCATGGACGGTATGAAAAATGTCAGTTCTCAATTTTGCCATCGCTTTATATCTTCTTTATGTTAGACTTGAAAGGTTGCAGGTACACAAAAGTTGCAGTTTTTTTCTTTGGAAGAAATTATTGAAATCGGCAGAAGTGCAGAACGTCTTAATGCTGGCTTTATTTGAAAAATTCAAAAACCTAATTCAGCTATCAAATATAGTGATGGTGAAGAAAGCCAATGAAAAGTGGTGAATATGTATAAATTATTAAAAGATGGGTTATGTGTGAAATCCTTTTATTAAAATTACTCTAAATAGAATCCTAGATGTTTCACTGAATTTTGGGTTAATTTCGATGATCTCTGAAAATTGTCAATTTTATCTATAATGGGTTAATTTGCGAAATCATGAAATATGCATCCAAATATATAAAATTTTCTTTTTAGCATGCGAATTAAAATTGTTATATTTTGGCACAAATTCTGTATGAACTAGAGTTTGTATGAATTTCAGTGAAATTTTGAATACTTATAATTGTGGATTATTGTGGATGATTGAGGGGCTTGAGGCAAGGGGATGGCCAACGGGAACTTGGTAATTACTTGGGAAAGTTACAAGGCGTGGATGCGATTGGAAGAGGAATTCGGGTGACTAAGGGAGTGGATGAAAATGGAGAATTATTAGTTGGCGATCAGTACATGGAGTAAGTAGTGGTGGGAGGGAGGGAAAACAAGGGGAGTAGTATCTTCAGATAAAATGAAGTTGGACTATTCTTAAAATTCACCATGAAGATATATGGACCCACAAGATGATCGTTGACATGTGCCCTATTGAGAACTCACACACGAACTTGAGATCTAAAATCTCATTTCACTGTTCTATGTTTCTATAATAAAACTATGTTGGCTTATTGCCTGTGCGACGAGGTGAGGGTTGCTCCATACCAGTGCTAGTGGGTAGACACTCCGCCCCATTCTGTTCAACATGGAGTTAACGGGAAGTTGATTTGTAGTATTTTTGCTATTATAGGAATATATTGATTTTAGTAGAGAATTTTTAATATTTAAGTATTAACTATATAAATTTAGAAGAATTTAGTGGCATCTATGTGAAAACCCTTTTTGTATTCCAAATATTTGTGAGTGACTGAATGCTTATTCATCATTACCGTCAAGTGTTACATTGGTATAAATCCTGTTTAGCTTGATAATGTTTTGTTTTTATTTGGGGGAAATGGCAATTTATATACCCTTTTATTTTATACATTCAATACTGCAAATTTTAATCGCTTTCATTTTTGAAGTAGCGTAACAGTTGATAAATTCAATTAGCTTTGTGAACCTTGATTGGATTTTGTAGTATACAGCATTTATATTCTTGCTACTTTTGCTGGAGGCTGCAATTACTTCAGATGTGTTTTTTAATAGAAGTTGGGAAGAGGTATTCATTCTATTTTAGGTTCTTGGTTTTTGTAGTCTAGCCATTTGGCGTGATTGATTTACCTATGCATTATTTTTTCTTTGATCTTTCAGGATTTTCCACCTGATTCAACTGGGAGACTTGACGAGTTTAAAGATTTTGTTCGATCAAATTTCCAAATGTGCAAGTTGCTAGGCTTACTGATTGTGACTGCACAGGTTGGCTTTTCCCCTTTTCTATGCTAATTACTGCGCATTTTCCTATGTTTATGTATTTTGTTCATAGGGCCTTTATATATTTCATGGTAGTCAAACGTTGTTTTGCCATCACGAGTCATTCTCGTTGTAGTTGAGGTTGCTTTCTTACTTTTAATTGCATTAAGATTGCATCATTTGCAGTTAGTGAATGAACTAAAGCTTGAGAGAGCCCTACTGTTTTGGCATGACTTGCCAAGTAAACTCCAAAATTTTTTGTTTGTGTTTGTTTACTTATCAAACCTAATATGGGCTATCCATCTTTTGTCTTGGAGCTACTTCAAGTTCTGGTCATTCAAATTTTGTAATGAATGGTGAGATGCGTGATTAAAGTTAAATTTACTAGTGCCTTGCTCTCTCAATATCTATATGTTCTTTACTGCTCTATATTTGAGATTTAATACTATTTGGTCAATATTCATTAAATATACTCCCCATTTATAAGATTGCTCTTTTTGTTAAAACAAGTTGAGTCTCATTGAGGCAAATATGTAGTCGATAGGATTTGAACTCTTGATTTATCAAGAGTTTAAATCTAAGGGTCTCTACCATTAAGCACAACACCATTCAGGATTTTTTGATTAGTATACTTTTGCTCAAACTAAAAAGTAAAGAAAAAAGCATTCAATTATTCTTTTTTGATAAGTTGCTACAATAACCAACTCATATCTCAACATATTTGTGGATGACTAGTAGTTTATATTTGTTAGTTTAAAACCGGTGAAATTCAAATTTGCGGGGTTATAGAAAAAGAATTTGAGATTGCATTTTTCTATTGGTTAAGGGTGTAGCTAGGTTTTGAATAAACATTTAAGGGAGTATATATGAGTAGATTAGAATAGTTAACAGCAGAAAACACCATAAAATATATCAATAATAGTTATGAACTTAAGAGGATTCAACAAAGCTAGTGCAATGAGGCAAGATTTAAACTTTGTCAAAGCTGCAGCAAGCTTGTGGACTCAAGAACAATATCAAACAAACAGTAAACAAAAGTAAAGAGTAGCAATTCTATGGCCGAGCCGGTGCAGCTACAAGGATGTTGAATCTATAGACAAGCTAGAGCAGCTACAAATGGACTACAACAAATTGATGAGAAGATCCATTCTACTACAATTCTTCATTCTTTAATCCTCAAAACAGAATATGAAAGAAAGCTTCTATTCATACTGGAAAAACAATCTCAAGCCATCATAATAGCAAAATGAAAAATACTCATTGAAAACGGCTAAGCAAATTCAATATACCAAGCTTAGAAATAGAAATGATTAGATGCAGGCAGTAAAAGCTTACATAATACATTATCAAGAAGAATGAATAGACTGAGAATCCAAAAGGATTAAATCCTAATATAAGGAATCTTAATTTTATCAGACATACATAATTCTTTAAGACTGGAAGGACAATAAGCTTTATGATAACAAGATTATCACTATTAATTCCTTTATTAGCTAACCAGTTCGCCGCTTGATTCTCCATATATGAGAGATGTTAAAATTAAAACTTAAAGAGCAATTTGAAAACTTTTTTAAACAAGAATCAGGAAAACCAATCATCCTCTTGTTTAGTCAAAATTATTTTTATTTGCACAAAACCAAAGCTTTCAATTTGTTAGATTAAACATATTTCTATCAAATATACAGGCCCAACAAGAGGGCCTTAAGTTCAGCTATAAATGATGAAGAAGCATTAATATTAAAATAGAGGGCAATAATAACATCACCATTATGATCTCTGATAATACCACCACCAACAGCTTTATTCAAGGCACGTAACTTCCATCAATATTCAGTTTTACAAAACCCACAGTAGGCTTTAGCCATTTCACAATACAATATTTTAATGCTTTTCTTAGCCTTTTGATTCTAACATTTTTACAAATATTCTTTTTAACATTAATCATATTGGAATTACCGGCCTCTCGTAGATAATGATTAATTTTATAAAAAATTCGATTAGAATTGAAAAAGAAGTTCCTATGCTTACAGTTTTTCCTCTCTTTTCATATAAACTATGGAATTAATAAAGAAATTAAAATTCTGACGTGACCTTCATTAACAAAGTTACTAGATGATTTTCACGACCATATTAATTCTATTAAAGACTGACTAAGATTAATAGGAAGACCCAACATAATAGCAAAAATTCTAAATAAAATTAGCATTTTTACTAGTCACAAATAAGTGATTAGCAGATTTAGAATGAGTTGAAAAACAATAGCATTTAGAAGGCACATTAAAGCCTCTCAAGGTTAAAATTTCATCAATAGGAATAACATTATGGTGGAGTCTCCAACAAAAATATGAAATAATTGGCTTAATAGTTTTGTTCCAAATAAAATTGCCTTAAGGAAACGAAGGAGCTCTTTCCTTAAAAATGTTATATGCTCTTTAAAAAATAAAGAAGTTCTGGCCCTCACCTTTCCAGGTTATAACATCTTTATTTGCAGTATTAAAGTGAATACCAGAAATTTCATTAACAATATCAATATTGAATATAAGCATCACAAGAAGTTTATCAATATCCCGGTTTTAATTGATGAAAAAATATTAAACCTTATAGAAGTAATGCCTTAAATTTGGAGATCTCAATGAAAGAGACTGATTACCAAACCAGCAATCGAGCCAATAACTATTACCTTCACCAATGTTCTAGCCAATATAACATTCACATTTTTCTCTATAAGAAACTAATTTTTTCAGAGGAGAATCTCCATTTTTGGTAGGAATTGTAGAAGGGTGAATGCCTATGCAATTTTTTATTTTTATATTTAGCCTAAAGACCTACCTGTTGATTCAAGAACTGTTTGGAGGCGCGCCACAGCATTCGAGCACCCCAGAAGCGAGCGCTCCAGTGCGCCGCAACGGCCGAGCGTCCGAGAGGTGGGGGCTACAGCCCTCTATAGTGCCCGCAACCCATAATACACATTTCTGAGCTGCCTATATATATTCTTAACCCTGTTTTTTGGGTTAAGGAGGTGAAAATATTAGAAGAATATCAGCCTCTATTGGTTTTGAAGGTGTGGCTGCTCCATTACAAGAGAAGAAGAAGCTCATAGGGTTTGTGTAAGGGTTTGCTAGCCCTAAAACTCATTGTAATCTCCTCTCTACATAGTGAAATCTTTGCCCTCCTCCCCGTGGACGTAGGTGTTAGCACTGAATCACGTAAATCATTTTGTTGTGCTGTGATTACTTACTTGCATGTGTGATTTTTTTGCTTTATTTTGATTTGCTCAACGTTCTAAGCTTATTGCTCCACATTGTTTTGGAACCCTAACATCCGGTCAAGAGATTTTAACAAGAGGTCATCAATCACAACAAGTGGTATCAAAGCGAATTTTCCCTTGTTTGTGCTTGAGAGTTAGGGTTTGCTTTGAGCTGTGTATTGTTTGTGTTTTGAGTTTTTTTTAAGAAAAAAAAAGCAAGAAGGAAAAGCATGGCAGATAGAGGAGAAGAGGCGATTGCAACTTCGTTGTCATCGGTGGTGGAGAGATCTCTCCACCAAGTTGTAACACATCCAACAAAGATTGATGTGGTCAAATTTGGTGGGATGAATAACTTCGGCATGTGGAGGTGCGAGGTAACAGACGCATTATGTGCACTAAATTTGGAGGAAGTTATTGACGTTGAAGAGAAATTGGATCAAGATGAACCGTAGTGCATGCGGTTTGATCCGAAATTGTTTAACTCAGGAGATAAAATATGCAGTGATGATGGAGACGTTGACGTGAAAATTGTGGAAATTCTTAGAGAGCAAGTACCTAATGAAGAGTGTGAAGAATAGCACTTAAATGAGTTCACTAAATTGTTGCCAGATGAGTTTGAGCACTTCACCATGACGTTGATCCATGGGAAGGATGCTTTGAAGTATGAGGAGGTGATTACATCCCTTGTGAACCACGAGTTCAGGAGAAGGGATAAAGAGTCCACTAAATTAGATATGACAGAGGCTCTTACATTCCAGAGAAGAAGACTAGAGAGAAAGAACCAATGGCTAAAGAAAAATGCTGACTTCCAGAAGAGGGAAAAATTCAAAGGCCGGAGCATTGGACGCAATCAGTGCACGCTCTATTTGGAGACGGGACATTCGAAGAAGGATTGCTCAAAGTTGAGAGAAAAGCAGCGGGCAAATAGATCTTCTGAAGCAAAGGTTAATGTGATTCATATTGTGGTGGAGGGTTCAGATTCAGAGGTATCTCTTGTTACTGTTTCAATGGGTCTAGTAGCTGATAGCTCCAGTTGGATTATGGATACCGATGTAAAATATCACATATGTTCCCAGAAGGATTGATTTTATTCATATAGAGAAATGGACAGTGGTGCAGTCACATTGGGAAATGATGCTAAGTGCCGGATTGCAGGAGTTGGAAGTGTGCTGATTAGAACACATGTTGGAATAGTGCAAGAATTGAAGAAGTCGACATGTGCCAAAGAACAAGAAGAATTTTCTATCTATTGGGGCCTTAGAAGCCAAGGGCTTTAAGGTGGTGATTGAGGCAAGGGTCCTGAAGATCAGCAAGGGTGCTATGACTTATCTGAGAGGAGTTAGACAACAGAAACTCTACTATCTTCAAGAAAGTACAGTGACAGATTCAGTAGTTGTGGCTGTAGATTCTGAAGATGCCATGACATTGTGGCATATGAGGTTAGCACATGCAGGGAGTCGTCATTGAGAGCATTGGATAGGGATGAACTCATTAAAGGTCTAACTTCTTGCAAATTACAATTTTGTGAGCATTATTTCTTTGGCAAGAAAATATGAAAACCCTTTGGTGTTGATCACCACAACACCAAAAATATACTTGAGTAAATACATACTGATGTTTAGGGATCAACGAAAACTGCATCGTTTGGTGGTCGAAGATATTTTGTTTCTTCTATAGATTGATTACTTCAAATTTGTATGGGTGTACACATTGAAGAGCAAAGCAAATGTATTGGAAGTTTTAATAAATTGGAAGATGGTGGAAAATCAAACGAACAAGAGAGAATCAAGATGATCCGATCGAACAATGGCGGAGAATTCGCATTTGATTCTTTTGTAAGAGAATGTTAGAATTCAGGGATTGAACACCACTTCATAGTAAGAGAAACGTTGCAGCAGAACAGGGTAGCAGAACACATGAATCGTACCTTGGTGGAAAATGTGCGGTGTATGTTGTCAAATGCTGGGTTGGAGAGAGTCTATTGAGCGGAAGCCCTAGACTATGCATGCTAGTTGGTGAACCGTCTGCCATCTGCATCACTTAACAAGAAAACTCCGATAGAGTTGTGATCCGAACATCCTGCTACAGATTATGATCATTTGAAGATTTTTGGTAGCCCAACTTATTATCATGTCAGAAAAAATAAGCTAGAATCGCGGGCTAGGAAAGCAATTTTCATAGGCTTTCGATGCGGAGTGAAGGGCTACAAATTGTTTGATTCAGATGATAAGAAGATTGCTGTGAGCAGAGATGTCACCTTTGATGAAGAGTTTTCTTGAGACTGAGGAGTTTTCATCAGGTGGAGGATAATACATATACTCCAGTAAGTAGGTAGAGAGTGGGGTTTGATGCTGACCCCTTTGTTCTACAGAAGTCTTCAAATCATATTGAGGATACTCCTATAGACAAATGCCACATGGGTGATGTAGAAGAACAAACTGATATTGATGGTGAGGCTCTAGTTCAAGAGTCGATTGCTAGAGATAGACCCAGAAAAAATGCAACTCAACGATCAGCCTGGCTCAGAGCTTGTCACTTATGCATTGTCCGTATTGGAGGATGAGATTCCATCCCATTATAAAGAAATGGTGACGGACTCAGAAGGAAATTTATGGAAGCAGGCGATGGATTAAGAGATGGAGTCTCTTCATAAAAATGAGACATGGAGGTTAGAAAAATTCTTTCTAGGAAGAAAGGCTATTGGATACAAATGAGTGTATGTGAAGAAAGAAGGGTCTTCAAAAGCTAATTTGCCCTACAATGTAAGATTAGTGGCCAAGGGCTTTGCTTAGAAAGAAGTGATTGACTATGATAAAGTATTCGCTCTAGTTGTTAAACACTCATCGATCCATGTGCTCTTAGCTTTGGTGGCACAGTTTGATTTGCTGCTTGAGCAGCTTGATGTTAAAACAACGTTCTTGCACGGAGAACTAGAAGAGGAAATCTTTATGGTGCAGCCCTTAGGGTACATTGAGCTAGGAAAAGGAAGCTTGGTATGCAAATTGGATAAGTCTTTTTATGGGCTAAAGTAATCACCAAGACAATGGTACAAGAAGTTTAATCAGTTTATGCAAAAAGAGTACCAACAAAGCCAGTTTGATCACTGTGCGTATTCAAAAGGTTGCCTTAAGGTAACTTCATTTACTTACTTTTGTATGTAGATGATATGCTGGTGGCTATTTCAGATCAGTCTGTGAGATGGATCACATGAATGATCAGTTGTCGAAGAATTTTGAAATGAAGAACTTAGGAAAAGCAAAGAAGATATTGGGAATAGAAATCTGTAGGGATAGAAAGGTAGGAAAGATGTGGCTTACCCAAAAGGGTTATTTGAAAAGGTGCTGAGAAGATTTAGGATTGATGACTCTACAAATTCTGTGAGTATACTTCTAGTATCTCACTTTCGCTTATCTGCAGAAGAATGTCCAAAGACAAATTTTGAAAGAGAAGAAATACACTCAGTGCCATATGCTACTGCGGTTGGAAGCTTGATGTATGTTATGGTTTGCTCTAGACCAGATTTGACTCAAGCAGTTGGAGTCGTGAGCTGATATATGCACAATCCGAGGAGGGATCACTGGCAAGCAGTGATGGGGATATTTCGGTACCTGAAAGGTACAATTGGTGTTTACTTATTATTTTTGAAGCAGTCTTCAATAGCTGACTTATGTGTTGGATACGTGGATTCTGACTATGCCGAAGATTTGGATCAAAGACGATTAACAACTGATTATGCATTCACTTTAGCAGGAGGTCTAATAGGGTGGAGATCAACCATACAATCTACAGTTGCCTTGTCTACGATAGAAGCAGAATACATGGCAGTCACTGAAGCATTTAAGGAAGTTATTTGAATGAGAGGCTGAAGATTTGGGTGCGAAGCAAAAGGAGGTAGTAGTTCATTGTGATAGTTAGACCATCATATTATTAGCTACTAACTCAATGTGTCACGCTCGCACAAAGCACATTGATGTTCGACACCATTTTGTTAGAGATGTCATTGAAGAAGGTGAGATCTTACTGAAGAAGATTGACATTAAAGACAATCCAGTTGATATGTTGACAAAGGTGTTCACAGTTCATAAATTCACCCATTGCAAAACCTTGATGAATTTGAAGAAGCTTCTATAGGCTTCTCATTTGTTGGAACTACGACCGGGTTGATTTCTTTGAGAAGGGGATACGTAGGCAACCACGCTGGTGCAACTGCATTGATTGAGAGCATAGGGGATTCAGCTCTCATGTGGAGAACATGAGATATGAGGTGGAGATTGTTGATTGAAGAAGTGTTTGGAGGCACGCCACAGCGAGCCATAGCATGCCGTAGCGGTCGAGCGCCCAAGAGGCGGGCGCTACAGCGCGCCGCAGCAGCCGAGCGTCTGAGAGGCAGGCGCTACAGCGCACCGCAGTGGCTGAGCGCCCGAGAGGCGAGCGCTGCAGCGTGCTGTAGTGCCTGCGGCCCAGAAAATACATTTCTGAGACGCCTACATATATTCTTAACCCCATTTTTAGGGTTAAGGGGGCGAAAATATTAGAAGAATATCAGCCTCCATTGGTTTTGATGGTGTGGCTGCTCTATTGCAAGAGAAGAAGATGCTCCTAAGGTTTGTGTAAGGGTTTGCTAACCTTAAAACTCATTGTAATCTCCTCTCTACATAGTGAAATCTTTTGCTCTCCCTGTGAATGTAGGTGTTAGCACTGAACCACGTAAATCATTTTATTGTGTTGTAATTGTTTGCATACGTGGTTTTCTTACTTTATTTTGATTTGCTCAACGTTCTAAGATTATTGTTCCGCATTATTTTGGAACCCTAACATTCGGTCAAGAGATCTCAACATGGGGGTTATCGATCACAACACCACCCTCATTTTAAATTTCTACCAAAGCGTAAGAGTAAATGTCTTAATAATGATCTTAAGGAATTTAAAACCAAGACCACCTTCATGAGGTGGAAAACAAAGTTTGTTCCATTTGAACCAATAGATTTTTCTAGAAGAAGAATTAGATCTCCAAATGAAACTATTAAAAATTCATTTAATTCTTTTGATAACTTTAAAAGGCGAATTTAAGACTTGAAGCAGGTACAAAGGAATAGAGGTAAGAACACTTTTGATAAGAAATATTCTACTATCATAAGAAAGAAGAATTTGACTGACCCAACCTTTGAGCTTATTTTTAATCTTATTCAAAATTTCATCATAAAAGACAATTTTATTCTTGCCTTTAAATAAAGGCACACCCAGATAAGTAATCGGTAAAGCTTTATGAATAAAGCCAATAAAATTGGATATGACTGCATCCGTCAGAAGAAGCCAACTTAGTCATAACAAAACAGCTTTTTTTTGGTTACTGCGCAAAACTGAGACTTTACCCCAATGGTCAAACCCAGAATTCTATTTAAAGAATGCTTATTCCCATTACTAAAATAAGCAAATCATCAACATAAGCTAAATGAGTGAGTTTAATCTCAAATCTACAGTTAAAATACAAAGATGGATATTTAGAAAATAATTTATTAATATTTCTGGAAAATAATCTGCCGCAATAATAAATCAAGCAGGAGAAAAGATCACCTTGACGGAGGCCCTTAAAGCCCTTAAAAAGGCCAGCTTTAATACCATTAAATAAAACAGAAAACTAGCAATTGTTAATACATCTTGCAATGGGAACTATAAACTTATTAGAAAAATCAAAGCTAGATAGAACTAGAAAAATAAAATTCCAACTAATGGGCTTTAGAAATATCCAATTTCATAAGCAAGGTTTACGCGCAATAAGGAAATTATCACAATTATTTCTTTGCTTAACAAAGCTACTTTGTTATGAGAAATGGTTTTAGGAAAAATTAATACCCAACTTGTAGCTCTACTTATTTGTGGATAACGTCATTGTTACATTTGGTAATTTAACACTAGTCAATGTGATTTTGCGTGGGATTATTAAAATAAGGAATTGAGGTGTTTGGTTCTAGAGACTTTAAATAGATTTTGAATTGGCTATATTGTAGTATTTTACTTTTGGCAATAGAATAGTTTTTTTTCTCCCAAAAGAACTTACTATTAAAGTTGGTTTAAACTCATAAGCCCCACCACACTAATTCACAATTTCTCTATATTTCAATTAAGATCCACCCTCTTGCTTCTTTGTTGGGCGTTTGACGTGCTTTATTGATTATCACCTCCTGAAAACTTTCACCGCCGCTAGGCTTGCTTGCTCTGCTCCATGCTCTCGCTTGCCCCATGATCATCCCCCGCTCACAAGCTAAATTATGTAATGCTTTTGCGTACAAAACTCAAACTTGACCTTGCTCTGATTCATATTCTATGGTGTGGAGACCAATTGGATCACCAAATGAGCCAACAGCAGATTGAACGCTTAGGCAGAAGGTCTGGCGCTCAAGTGCACCCAGGCGCCTAGCAAACAGGAGTTCTGGTGTTCAGGCGTCCAGCATGCAAAAAGTCTGGCACTTAGGCTTCCTCAAGCGCCACGCAGACAGAAGATCTGACGTTTAGGCGTGCTAAGGCACGCTCAAGCGCCCCAGAAACAGAAACGTGGGCGCTCAAGTACCCGCGGAAATATCAGCTCAGGCGTGAAGTGTCTAAGGCTGTTTAGGGCACTTTGAGGGCTTGATTTGGGGTTTCCAATATATTCTAACATGAGGGTTAGGGTTTATTTGTGTGCCAAATATTTTGTGAGAGCTTTGGAGGCTTGGAGGCTTGAACCCTTGAGTGAGAGCAAGAATAAATCTGGGAGAGAAGAAGAAGAAGAAAAGTTTAAGAAGGTAAATCTCTTCTTTTTCAAGGAAATTGATAAGTTTTCTGTAACTCTTTAATCTTTCTTTCATAGTTGATTTTCCTTGTGGTGGTGTGGTTTTTTGGTTTTTTTCCCATTCTTGAGTTTTTCACGTATATTCTTGCGTTCGCATGCTTGTATGTTTGTGTATACTTATGCTGTGATTGTTCTTTAAGTTTTGTGGGTATATTTTGTATTTACTTCGGTGACTCTAAGCGGTCAAATCCCTCATAAGGTTTTCATCGGTATAGAAGATCTCCTGTTTTAGGTTGCACTCCTAACGTTGAGCAAATTGATTTTTGCTATAAGCACGCAACACTTGTTGCTTCCTCCACACCCTAGTGTTGCTTCCTCCACACCCTACTTTCTTATTCTTTCATAGTGGATTTTCCTTGTTCATGGACAAATTTAAAATTTCTTATTTTTGATCTTTTATCTCATTGTACATCTTAACTCCTTTGTAAATGAAACTCTGTATTTGTTTATTTATTTTCTTTGGTAGACGAAAATAGAGTTTACCAAATTAGATAGAAAAATAGAGTTTGTAAAATAGAGTATCATCGTGTTAGACAACAATTAGATTTCATCCCAAGAATTATCAGTAAAGCCAACATATTATCAAATGCAACAATTAGATTAAAGACGACAAATCACTAGCTACAATTGTCGGATAATTTTCTCCCAGATTTCTAGTTCCATCCCAAAGCTTTGTAATTCTGCAATTAGGGCTAAAGCTCTCCTTTGTAACACATTTTAGAATGATTGAATTGGTTTAGAATAATTTTTTCCTGTTTATCTTCTCATCTACTTTTTTCTCAAGTTTTCTTCATATTTTTAAAATTTTGTTTCTCTCGACTATATATATATATTTTTTTTCATTTTTTCTCTTCCATTGCCTCCCCCTCTCTGCTCTTCATCAATTGGTATCAGAGCTTTAATTGGTTTTCTTTCTCACGACACCATGAGTCCTCATATTGTGATTATTATAATAAATTTACATATGTTTCATCATTCAAGGGTTCTCTTGATTCACAAGAATATTATAAATGGTTGAAGCACATGGAAGCATATTTTAACTGCCCATATTGCTAACAATACAAGAATTTTGATGATTATTGAAATATTAGATAACCTAGCATGGGATTAGTGACATGATTACACATACTGGAGTAAAATCTTAATTCTTCATGGATCCAAATTGAAGAAATTCCAATCTCCAAATTTTGTCCAAAGTATGCTACAAATTACTCTATCAAAACAAAACCATTCCAAAGCCATCCATCTCCACCTCCACCTCCACAACCAATATTAGCCCTGAAGTTTTTTTATCTAAAAGTAAACAAAGACCCCATGATTTGTTGTTGCCATCCCTAAAAATAGATGAATTATTAGAAAGTATTAGTAGTAGTACATCACAAAAATTTAGTATTGAAACACAAACTCACCTCTTTCCAAGTCAATCCTTATGGCAATAACATTTCAAAATTTATGACTTTTACTACGTACATGCTTTTTCAATTCAAAATATATGGTGATAACACATCCATCATCATCACAACCATCTCTCTTACTCACTCCCACACTAAAATCAATATTTAAGATAAATTCACCACCATCACCCATACCACTACTTTTATTCCTTTTTAAAATAATACTCACACCTTCAACATTTTGATCATCACCTAAATTTAACCATTATATAATATTCAAAAGAAAAAACTAATACATGTCATCATATATGTACTTCCAATCCCAAATTTTCATCCCATCATAATACCAAAAAGTCTTCTTCGCGCCCGCCAAAACATTCTACAAATATAACACCATTTTTAAAACAATTTGCCAAGCATAACCATACCATACAGATCCTTTCTTTATTAAGTCCCCTTTAACACCCCTTAAGTTAGTACTTTTTGCTTTGGATCATGGTTTCAAAAAATCAACAAAACTTCAAACTCTATGGACATGCATTTTTGGGAGCACAAGGGATACAGTGTTGTACATAGGAGTAAGTTTTGTGATCCTATATGGATATGTTCTTCATCAGCATGAATATAAAAACAATGCAAAAAAGAAGACGTGCCATGTTATTAGCCACTTTTCATAAATATATTTTCAAGCATGGAATATTTATTTTCTTTTCTGAACACTTTGTTGATAAAAGTTTTGTAGATGCTCTTTATTTTTTATCTCATTAAACCATGCTACTATCCACTTTTATGTAGACAGTACGAAAATTTTTGGTGCAATTGGACACAACTAGAGTGCATCATTGCAAGCGGGAGCTGAATATGGTGAAATCTCAAGCACAATAGAGTGATCTTGAAACGGACCACATGACAGTTGCAAGGCTTGAAGTGATTTCAGGTTAGCCACAGATCAGTTGAGTGCGAGTTGACATGAATCGGATCAAGTTAAGCTTATGTTTGTTGGAGAACCTGGAGTGGGCCTAGAGTTCGGGGTTTGAGCACGCCTAAACCCCAGAGCAATGTTCAGGAACTGACGCTTGGGTGCTTGGGCAACAGAGCTAAGATCGAGACCTGGGCGCTTGGGCAAACCCAGGAACTAGCAATAGAAATCTAGAATAAATGCTTGGGTGCACCCAAGTGCTCTATCTATTGTACTAGTGGGTCGAAGATTCAAGGCTTGGGCATGCCCAAGCACCATGCGGCGATTGAAAAAGCATGAAGTCATGTTGGCGCGCAAGAAGCGGTTGCTTGGATACTTGGCATGCTCAATTGGGGGGTGTATGGCCCATGGCATGTATCCAATGTTCCTAGGGTTATATGGAGGCTTTTGAAGGCTGATTTTTGGGCTATAAATATTTAAGAGATGTCTAAAAGTTGGGTGGATGATGCTATGCATGTATGGTGGAAGGATAAGGGGCTGTGGCGTCTGAGTTGTGAGGAAGAAGTTGTGAATGTGGGCTGGTTAGTGCTGTGAGAGTTCCTGAAGAGTGGTATTATTTGCATTTTATTTTTCTTTTTAATAATGATGTTCTTCGTAATGTGACTGGTTTTTTCCCAATCTTTTTCCATGTAAAATTTGTGTGCTTACATTTTCTTTGTTTTTGCCATATTTTCCTCCTGCTTTGCTGCTTATTTTTGAAATTGTTTTCAAAGATGATAAAGCTAGTGATTCCTAAGTGTTTTCGCTGCAACATTCTCTTCTATACATTGATAAGGATTTAAAGGGTGGTCATAATACCTAAAGACTAGAATTAGAGAAATTTGAACTTTGGTCAAGTTGGAGCATGGTTTTATCATCTGTTTGGAGGCATCGAGAAACAATCACAAGAAATGACCAACAAAAAATGGAGGATCCTTTACACAACAACCTTGGAGATGATTTGACTATTACTAATTTTATCTAGGGTGTTCAACATTGTGGATGCAAAAAATCATAGTAGGTCTAATAACTGCATTGACGAGGATGTATGAAAAGCCCTAGGCGTCAAACAAAGTGTTCTTAATGAAGAGGTTGTTCAACATGAAGATGACGAAGTGTGGCTCGGCGACCAAGCATGTGAACAACTTCAACATCGTCATGAGTCAACTAAGCTCGGTGAATGTCAGCTTAAATAACGAGGTCAATTCTTTTGTTGCTGTCTTCATTGCCAAAGAGCTGTAACGGCTTGGTAACGATGATGAGGAACTCAACAAGGGCTGAAACATTGAAATTCGACGATGTGGTTGGGCTAATATTGAATGGATATATGAGGAGAAGATTCAGTGGATATACGTTAATATTTTGCTCCTTGAAAGTTGAAATCGGAGTTGGAAGTGAAACTCGGAGTCGAGTCAAAGCAGCTCAAGAATATTGAAGTCGGCGAGCTGAGCTAAATGTTGGAACTGTTGTAAAGAAGGCTATCTTAGGAGATATTGCGAGCAATGAAGAAAAGCTTGAGACACAAATTGGGAGAAATGCGACGCAGTCAACATAACAGCAACAATCTCGAAGATGCGTTGATTATGTCTATAGACAAGACTATATATTGGATGGTGGATTCAAAAGCGTTGTGCATGTGGCACATGGCAAGGCGGTGATTAGATATTACATAGTAAGCGAGCTAGGGTGCATGATCATGGGAGATGATTCCGCATGCAGCATCATGGGGCAAGGAGATGTGGATGTTAGATTGTAGAAAGATGCGACGTGGTAGCTGAAGGACGTCTACTATGTTTTGAGACAGAAGAGGAATCTAATCTCCGTCGACCAGCTAGCACGAGATGTATTCGCGACCATTCATGGAGGATTCATGGAAGGTGACCAAGGGTGCGTTGGTGACTATGAGAGGGAGTTGAGATGGGTCATTGTATGTGACAGGTTCAACTCTAGCAATAACGCATGGTCGGAAGGTCATAACGGGAGAGAGTTCAAATCTCTTCTCTCAAAAGAAGGCGTGAATAGGCGATAGAGGAGAATTAAGTTTAGTATTATTAAGGAGTTCGACGGTCAGAAGGAGATTGAAGAGGAGGCTTGGGTGAGGCTGGTTGAGCTTTAGGCATCAATGGTTGAGCCCAAGAAGTGTTTCAAGTTGCAACATGTCTAAAGTAAGTGGGAGCGGGCCAAGGGTGGCAAGGTGTATCCACTAGCGACAAATCAAGTTGGGAACTTGAGGAATTACCCATTAGAGGAAATAAAACTCTTCGAAAGCAGGTGAATAAAAGACCTACAGGAAATAGGTATCGCAAGGTGGGATGTGCACAAGATGTTTGAAATGAGCTAAGAATTGTCTACTCAAACTTGTTTGCTTTGGTCGTGGAACTTGGGATGTGATCAGAGGTGGTTTTGAGCCACACCATTCCTCAAGGGCTATGAAGGGTGCTACCAAGATGATGAAGTAGATTGTAAATGATAACTTGCACTCGATCTCCAAGTAGGATGTGTTTTGTATATCCTCGAGTGCAGCCTATAACAATGCAACAAGTTTGCGTGCACTTGGACATACAGCTTGAGTGCATCAATGCAGGCGAGGGTTAGATGTGGTGAAGTCTTAAATGTTATGGAGTGGCTTTGGAATAGATCAAGAGAAAATAATAAGGCTTGGAGTGGCATCAGATTTGCCACGAATTAACTGGGTGCGAGCTTGATGATAATCGGATCAAGTTGTGCCTAAGAATGTTGGAAAACCTGGATTGGGCCAAGATACTAGCGCTTTGATGCGCCCAAGCACTAGAAGTATTGGGAAGTGTTGACACTTTCATTCATAGTCAACAAAGCCAAGACTGAGATCTGGGCACGCCCACATGTCAGCAGCAGAAATCTAGAATACATGCTTGGGCATGCCCAAGCACTCTGTGTGCCGCAACAGCTAGAATAGTAGGTGAAGTCTTGGCGCTTGGGTGTGTCCAGGTGTCAGGCGGCGAATGCAGAAGCCTGAAGACATTTTGGTGTGCATGAAGTAGGTACTTGGACACATGGCATGTCCAGGAGGGCGTGTGACACGCAGCAAGCATCCAAGGTTTCTTGGGCCAGATGGAGGCTGTTAGGGGTTGTTTGTTGGGCTATAATTACTAAAGATGGATGTTGTGCTTGTGTGTGGTGGCTGGAAGGTTAAGGGGTTGTGATGAAGAAGAAATTGTGAGTGTGAGCTGCGAAGTGCTCTGAGAGCTCTTGAAAAGAGGTATTTCCTTGTATCTTCTTCGTATTTTTTATAGATAATTTTTTCATGGTCTAGTTCCGTGATTTGTTCTCGGTTTTGAGGTGTCCACATAAAATCTGTTTGTGGTTTGCTCTGTTTTTCTCTGTTTTGCTGCTTGTTCTTCCATTTGTTTCCAAAGGTGATAAAGTCGATGATTCCTCGGTGTTTTGTTGCCGCATCCTCGTCTGAACTTTGGCAATGACATAAAGGGGTGGTCATAATCACAAAACTTTCAAATTTCAAAATTTCATTATTTTAAAATTTCCAAAATAGGGTTTTCCAGATTCAGCATACCTTTTTTAATTTGTAATTTTTCTATTTTCATATTGATGATAAATACGTACATGTAGGATTATCACAAAACTACTCCTTATGTTCTGCTTCAGTACATCCTCGCTCATTTCTTGAGTATCTAATTGCTTTTATTTGAATCACTCCTTTTGAAAATAGCACTGCTTCTCCTTGAGATATTTGTAATATTCTTAGGAATATTTAGTACCCAAAATGTATATTTATGCCTTGAATCATGGTTTTCAAAAGATCAACAAAACTTCAAAATTTGAGGACAGTTTTTGGGAGTACATAAGATTTGATACTGGAAAAAATAGATTTATGATAATTCTGTGGATGTCTTTGCATCAATGTGTACATAAAAATAATGCAAAAAAGTACCATGTTACTAACAACTTCTTATATATGGCTCATCCAAATATGAATGTAACTTTCCTGCCTTGAACACTTTACTGAAAAAGTTTTTGTCCTCAAACTCATAAAACCACGTTCTCAGCGATTTTTTTATAAATTTCAAATATTTATTATAGAGTTTTTAAAAATAGTGTTTTTCAAATTAGGCATGCCATCTTTTTTTCTTTGCATTATTTCTATGTTCATGTTGAATCCAAATACATCCATGTAAATATCACATACTACTTTTGCTTCGCAATGGTACCCTTCTTGCTCATTTCTCAAGTACTTCATTGCCTTTTAAATCACTTTGTATGAATAAACTATAGGCTTCCTCCTAGAGCCAATCATAATAGTTTTTAGGGAAATTTTAGTATACCAAAAGAATATTTATGTATAGACCCTACTATGAATTGTCACTATTTTCACTATAACTTTCCATCCTCAGCCTCATCAACTCTTGTACCTTATCTCCCTTTAGCTCTTACGACATCTATCTCATGTAAGACTACATTTAATACTCATTGACTTTGACACCAGCAATGCTTTCATTACCCGTATTTGATCTTTTCCTAAACATCTTATCACTCATGAGTGATGAGCACTTTTTCTAGTGCACTTTAGTGAGGCAAGATTCTATTATTTATTGCCTCATTTGATCTTTTAGGTGTTTTTAATCATCTTTAATGGGCAATGTATTTTGAGATGTGCTTTGCCTAATCGTCAAATTTGGGCTTTTTTCTACTCTAATGATTATGTAAATTGCAAATTAGTTTCTACTATAAAATTATACTTTTGCTCTACTCACAATCACTTGTAAATGACCAAAATTGTATGGATCTCATCACATTATTGAGCATTCCTCTAATTCTAGGGCCGATGATGAGCGGATCGTTTTTGCTATTAGGCATGCAACCACTACTTGCTTCCTCCATCTGGGTCAAAAATTGTCTTCTGTTTTTTATCTCAAATGTTTTAGATTATGACATTCTCAGCTCCTTTGTAAATGAAACTCATCAATATTTGTACCTCTAATGTCATCTTTTATGTACTCTCTAATCACATTGATTTTTATTGTCATTTCATTCATGATGTTGTGTTGACTAATAAGATATTACTATTCATATCTCCAGTGCTTAACCGGTAGCAAATATTTTCTCAAAGGCTTGCAAGCCGTTTTTAAGACTCTGTTACATGGTTTACCTTACATATATGCACTAGCTTGAGGGAGAGTGTAGGTGCATATTATATTTTCAGTGCTTGTTGGGAACTTTTGTAGATGTCTTATTCTTCATTTGTGTGAATTTTTTTTTTCTTTTTTTTTTGCTCTATTATATGCTTATTTGTGGGCCTATATTTCAGTAAATTAATAACTGTCTTCTCTTAAAATAACATTTGCACTTAAAAAATGTCAGTGTATACATTATGTTTGCCAATATTGTTCATCGTCTCTTGGGAGCTGCCCAATCTAATAGCTGATTTTTGAAACTAAAATTACTCATCTTATTTGTTTTGATATATATATATATATATTATTTTTTTATATGATCTCTTCTGGTAATTTGAAGATTATTTGAGTAATTCTTAACCAAAATGTAACATTGCGAATATCTTGGGACAAATTAGAGATAACTAGTAAATAAAAAACTTAGAAACTACAATAAATATTTCTGATTTCTGATGGGAACTATTTTGGAAAGTACTAATGAATATATTCATGTAAACATGTTTGCACGAATAATTGTACACAATCTATGTGCGTGCACACACAAATAAGATTGTAGTCGGTAGAACAGTCTTGTTCATGTTTAATTCAAGCTGGTTACCGTCAAAGATATCAATAAGGAGCTTTTTTTGACCGCTCTATTTGTATGTTCTTCTACGCATTGGATTAAAAAAATCTTTGATTTTTTTCCTATTTTTAGGCGTTGTCCATCTTCCTTGCCTTGGTTCTCAGATCATTAGGGCCAGACCATGGCTATAATTACGACAGTGATGATGATTTTGTGCCTGCAAGGCTTCCTCTCCTGAGAAAACGAGCTCAGAATGCTCCTTACGTTCCTAACTCTAACTTAGTGCAGAAGAATGATTCTTGTATTATTAAAATTAATGACAAGGTTTGTGTATGTATATATCTACATAATTTGGTGGCCACTTAGGATTTAGGGATGATGCACCCTTTTTTCATTCATATGCGCTCTTTGCTTTGCAGATTAGCAGCAGAAATTGATCCCATTATCGAATGCAGCAAGCTGTTATTTTCATCACTAGTGCTCTGCTGCTTCTGCTTTACTGACAGATAAGTCTTTAACTTTGTGCAGGCGAAAAAAGAAAAAAGGTTATTATAGTTAAAAAGTAAAGTTGTAATTATATGCTAAGGGTTACTGCTATACCCTGAAAAGGCAGCTCTGGGATTTATTCTTATTTCTGAAATCCCTAGCACTATATAAAAATTTACTTGATGATAATATGAGATTCTTTTGTAGTTCTTATGTGTTGGTCTTGCATTCATCTACAATATCTTCAGGATTTTCTTATCATATCTCTTCTTGATGAATTGGTGGTTTGTTTTCCTTAAAAAACTGAGGTTGAATTTTGGATTTAAGCTCACATGATGAGCATTGCACACGAAAGCCTTGACGGGGACAAACTGTCCAAATCTCATGCATATATGCATGTAAGAGTTGTAAAACGGAATTGATATAATGCACAGTTAGTATTATGCGTTATTGTATTCCCCCTCTTTTTGCAGCTATTTTGAATTTTGTTTTGGGAAAAGTAATACTAGAGCAAAGGCAAGCAAACAACAAAGTTCTTACATGTTGATTAGGTCTATCCTTATTAAAGAGTGTTACCCCAAAATTCTTGTATAATGCATAGTTAGTAAAACTCTTGACAGGTCAAGGGTCTGAATCCTATCGGCCACATAATTACCTCATCAATGATTAATTTATTCAAAATAAAGCATAGTTAGCATCAAAAGTTACTGCATCTCCCCTTTTTTGCAGCTATATTGAATATTTTAGTGGGAGAAACAATACTAGAATGGCAAGCAAACAACAAAGAGAACATACCACAGAATGCAATCATCTCGTACCCAAGCTGATTAGGAACACAACATTTCCTTGTATGTTAGCCCCCTTCATGTAGTTGTGTGCCATTTTCAAATCATTGTTAATAGATGAAAATGAAGAAAAAAAGCGTTGGATTTTACTTTTTTGAATAGTAAATAAAGGAAAGGGGTATTTGTTTTGTAAATGTGTAATGTTTAGTTGTTAAGTTGTAAATTGTTTGTACAAAAAAGATATGGTTATTGATAGGTTTAGGTTTTTATGAGGTTTGTTTCAAAGTTTTTATGTTAAATGAAAATTTAAATGTTTGGTTTGAGGTTAATTAAATGCAATATAAAATTTTGGAGGAATTATATTACTAAAATTGTCATTAAAATTAATAATAATGATAATAATAATAATTTTGATATTGTTATTATTATATTATTTTTATTTCTATTTTTAATTTTATTTTCATTAATAATAATAATAATTATTATTATTATTATTATTCCTATTTTTTGCAATTTATATTTTTGTCATTTTAATTGTCATTTTATTTTTGTCATTATTATTATTATTATTATTATTATTATTATTATTATTATTCCTATTTTTTGCAATTTATATTTTTGTCATTTTAATTATGTCATTTTATCTTTGTTAATTATTATTATAATAGTAATAATAATTATTATTATTATTATTTTTTTTCATATTCCATTTATGTCATTTAATTTTAGTCAATTGTTATTATTATTATTATTATTATTGTTGTATTTATTATCATTTATAATTTTTATGTCTTTAATTTTGGCATTATTATTATTATTATTATTATTCATATCTTTTCTTTTCCAATTATTATCTTTACTATTATTGTTATTATTATTATTATTATTATGTTATTATAAGAGAGAAAGAGAAAGAAAAAAATACAATCTCATATTAGAGAGAGAGAGGGAGAAAAGAAAAGGGATAGGATTTCTCTAAAATAACATCATTTTATTTTCATCATTGATTTTATGATTATTTTCTTATAATAGATATCTTATTATATTTTTAATTTATTAAATTTTATAAAAAATGATAAAATATCACTATTTAAAAGGGAAATTAGTTAATTCTCAAGTAAAAGCTTAATTATTAAGTATAAAATTATGCTCATACCTAACTTTTAACTTTTGCCACATTTATCTAAACACACCAAGAAAATGTACTATATATTTCTGTTTACTCTTATTTTATAAGTTCTTATTCTCAGCATTGAATAATTTTGAGAAAAACTATTTTTGTCACATAAATGGATATTTGAAGTAATTTGGACAAGTGTGTTGTATAGGGTTCATTGTTGAAAATTTTTCTGTCAGACAATTGTTAATATAGGGTTGTTCGATGTTAGGAGTGGTAAGGAGTTTATATTGGTAACTTTTTGAGGGGGCAGGTATAGATGGAAGTTATGATTATTATGTAATACCAAATTGAACTTCATTTTTCTTGATTTTGTATTTGTTCATCAAAATTATCAGACCGCACCAGATATAAAGCATTAAAATTCTGTATTTATTTTATGACGATAATTTTTCTTATGCTAATGTTTCAGTGTAGTTGAAACAGGCTTTGTAGGAATAAATTGTAAATCTTTTTATTTCCTATCAAATTAATTATTTTACTTATTATCTAATAATTGTAAAATTAATATTTATCAGTACTTAATTTCACAAGTAATTAATATTCGAATGCCAGCACTTTTGAAATGTGCATAGCTCAGGAGCTTGTTGAAATATAGGAATGAGGGCCCTTGAGCTAGAGGACGTTATTGCTACCTCTGCTTTCATTTTTTTTATTGTTAGAATTTTCAACTTTTTATCTTAAAAGTTTTGCTTTATTAAATGAATGTAATTGAACTTATTCAATAATAATAAATTATTATAAATGAATGAGTAGATAATTAATTATATTGCGTTATCTCGTTTAAATACCCAATATGATCTTGTGGTTATAGGATTACCCACAATGTTGGATTAGCTCCTGACCTGGCATTGAGTCCCCACAAAAATACCACTCTTGACTAATGATTAGAATTGACCTAATGTGAATGCTTATTATGATAAAATATGGTTTTTATGAATTTCTATGCAATGTTAGGGATCTTACAACAATATTGGAGCAAAATTTTGACTTCATCTCAAATTAAATCAGCGTTGTCACCAAGTTAAAATTATCTGAAATGCATGATTAGCATCATCAATCTAAACTAGGAGATTCTCACACCAAGAATACCTTGCAAAACTCATTAATGAGAGAATTATTTGAAGCCTGCCTTCAAGGCCAAAATATAATCATCATCTTTTTATTTAACAAATTTCAATATTACTACCTAAAGTGCCCTTTAAAATGGGAGAGTTTGATCACCTAACAAGGTGATTTGAGCTTAATGCAACAATAAAGCACTTGCTAAACAAATAGAAAGACACTGTTGGCAATAATTGTTTCAATATTAATCTTATTTTAAGAGAATAATCTCATGAAAAAAAATTTCTTTCATCAGATATATCAGGCATCATCCAATGTAATTTACACTAATTTGTTGATTTATGGGGTGAAAAATTTATAAATAGATATCATAGATGCTTTTTTCATAAGGAAGTAGTACCAACTATTTGTGGTTTATTATGGGCAAAGCTATCTAAGAGGGATAGTTGTAGCATCTCTTTTTAAATTGGAAACTCCCAAGTTTCAAGTTGCTGATTTAGTGAACGATGGATTTTATAAATGAATATCAGAGATTTTTTTTTAGGCCGGTTAAATATTATCTTGGTTGTTGGCATTTTGCTTCTCGAAGAGCTTTACCTTATAAAAGGTTTATAGTAGCATGAGTTGTTTATTTGCTTAAATGTGTATGACATAATCCAAGAAGGTGATGAATTAGGTTTTGATTATTCAATATTTGAACTTGCAATTTTCTTAGAATTTAAAAAATATATATTTAAAAAAGTGCAAACAACCACAAAGAAAAAAAATGCAAATATAAGAAATTGCGAACCAATATATGATGGTACAAATATATAGGATCCTACATCCAATCTCTTGATGATTCTATCAATAGAATCACCACTTGAATTTATTGTAACCCTTCTCATTTGCAAATTGAAGTAGAAGATACTTGAGAAGACACTTGCTCGAATCCGAGGGATGAATTTGAAATCATTGAAAGACGTGGAAAGAAAAAAAAAAGGAAAAAGTAAAAAATGTCTAAATGCTCGAATTCAAACAAGGTATTACCTGTGACAAATTCATGGGCGCTAATTGTCGGAATGAATTTTCATGAGGAGAGGTCTCCCTTTAATTGGCTAATTGATATGTTTTGGGTTTGACTTTTGTTTTTTACTTTTTTATTTACTTTTTTTAATTTTGGAGGTCATCAATTCCTGTGTAATAGCTATTATTTTTTATTTATAATAATAACAAAAACTAAAATTATATATATATATATATATATATATATATATATATAATTAAAACATATTTGGAGAAGTGATTGGGGTGCTAGCAATTTAGAAGAATGTAGTTTAATTTATCATGTTAATAAATTTATGTAAAAATAATTAACTCTTTTATGAGCTTTGAAAATATCCATGTAATTGATGGGTTGCAATGAGTGATAGTGCTAAGAGGATCACTATGAACTCAACAATGAGTCATTAGGTCGTTAATGATTGAGTCACACAAGGGCTCAAGTGTAAGGCCACTCATATAAAAGATTATAATAGGCATATGAGTTTTAATAAGATTATTAATACGATGGAAGTTCATAATAGACATAGGAGTCTCAGTCATAATTAACTCAAGGGTTACACAAAAAAGAATTCACACTATTTATGATATAAAATGAAATATATAAATTAATTGAGATGTAAAAAACAGAACTTTAATTTTGTATTTACATGAATGTGCAAATGATATTCTTCTCAAGTTAAATGACTTGTCAATGTTTTAGAGATTGTTTAAAATAATTCTAGTGTTATAAATAGGAATAGCATCATGTAAAATATTTGATTCATAATTGTTTAATTTGATTTGATTGGAATTAGGCATTAAGATATGACTATAGTACAAAAGCAACTTTCATAGTTAATGTGATATGATGTAAGGTGATGTTTACAAAAAAATTCTAAATTTTAAATATCACTTAAAGAATTATTTTTCATTTTTGATATTCATGAAATACTCTAACTTGAAAAAACTACATTTTTTACAAATCATTTGTTCTAATGAAAAGAGTCACTACATTGTTACTAAAATAACATCATATTTTGATCAAAGATGTTAAGCCACCCATCACACCAAATTAGGTAGTCTTTATTAAATTACACTCATTTTTGCAATCAATCAATCATATGATTGTTTGGCTCTATCATTGGGAAACTATTCAAAGTTGATAAACTCTCTAAAAATGTAATACAACCATTAAAGACAGAGCAGAACTGTGCTCATAATCATCGTTCTTCTTTGGTTTGGATTGGAGCTAAGATTCTTACTATTAAAAGCATGCATTTTTTCAGAATTCTTATTATGGTATCAATATTCACTTATTTTTTTATAATTCTTGGCATCAACGCACTCCAATACTAATTGAGGCTACTTCTACTCATTTTGGAGTTGTGGATGCTATTGTTGATTTATATATGACGTGTACTCAAATGCATAACACACTATGGTTGGTAGAATCTATCTTCTTCTTGTTATGGGTTAGTGGAATGAATCATAAAAATTGCACTACCTAGGCTTGTTAAAAAGGTAAGACTCAAAAAAATAGAATTGGTGTATCCCAACAATTCAGACTCAAATATATAATCCAAATCTCACTAATCATATCGACTACATATCTATTTCATATTTAAAGCTCATCTAATTTCAATAAAAAAATAAAATAAACAAAATTTAAACTTATCAAAAACATTAATATTTCTAGCTAAAATTAGAATTTCCTTTATTTTAATAAATAATAGAAAATATCTACAATTACTAAATTTCTACTTAAAATTAAGTTTGAACTTTGCTACAAGGCAAATATCTGGCCTATGAAATTTCAACCATTAACCTATCAAAAATTCAAACTCAAAATCAAACAAACCACAACCACTAAAATATGATTTTATTTCAAGTGCAAAATAGCAAGACTTTAGAGAACTTTAATTCCTATACAAATATATATACCAGAACCATTGACATGGATTAAAATTTGCGGTAAATTTTGCAAGGCATTAAAATGCAAATTTCATTAAATGACTTGAATATACATGGCTCATAATCACATTCGGAAGCACAACAATTGATGATGCTAACAAGAAGATCAAGAATCAACATCAACAACCAAGTAAGCCAAGAGAAGAGTACATTATCATTCAGCACTTTAAAAATTAATAAAAATATTCCCATCCTTAATGTGGGAACCTCCACTTTATACACAAGAGAGCCTACATTATCATGGATTCATGATAGTACACAAAGAAAAGAAACCCTTTCACTATACAATACAATTTACAATAATAAACCCACACTCCACCTAGGTGCTTAAGCTCAAATCATCAGCTGGTTGGTTTGTGGGCTTCCTGTCTCACTTGAGATGCGAATCATATGAGTCGTAATCGGTGTCCGGAATGACGACCGGAAGCTTGTCAATGTACAAGAAGAGACGCCTCAGATTCTCTCTGAAAAGCGTCGAAACATCCACCACGTCGCGGCTGTCTGTGAATACCCACAAGTCGTCAGAGCTCAACCTCTTGAGGCTGTCGCGGCAGAAAGGGCACGACTGAGACCTTGAGTGCCTGCATCAAGCCAACTGCTTGTTACTTCTCAAACAAGAAGTACAGAAAAAGAGAACCCATATTCTTACAAAATAGGGATAATCGCATTCCAAACACCCAAAACTAACATATTTTTCAAACATGCAACTACTTCCAAAAATTGAAAGCTTAGTGCATTTACATGAAACCATTGTGCATTTCTCAAATAGAAAAATATGAGCTGGGTTTATCATGCTCTGGGTGGGGTATTGTTAAAACCTAAAGTAAAAGGGCATTTATTGTGTAAAAATGCTTAGTTTGAGTGCTTGGTAAAAAGTCATCTCAAAGAAGAATCACGCATGACCGACCACACACGAAATTTTATACAATGTAAAAAAATACTCAAGTCAACCCTTCATTATTGAAAAGGACAAGCACTCTAGTACACATCAATACCCACACCCATCCATTAAAAAGAGTAGTACCCTACCAATACAGTACCAATAAGTCCCATATCGATTAGTAATAGCCCCTTATAATAAGGTCAGGACCATGTATAATTCATTTCCTATAATTACTTAGTACTCAGCACTGTGATTTCACTGACAAATTTTATCAATAATATCAAATAAATTACAGAGCACTGCTAATGAATTAGCATAATTGATACCTTATTACAAAAGTATAATACTTAACGGATATTCAATTGCAAAGTCCCACTACTTTGGACTAAGGCTTAATGTTGTTGTTGTTAAGTGTGTGAATACCATTATCAACATGATAAATGTGATTGATCGTTTCTATTTAAATTGGACACCACACCAATTTACATCTTATAACATAGTTTAATTAAATAATTGAGTGCAAGAAAAGAAAAAGATGGCAGAACATAGAATTTCTATAATTACATTTATGCAAGCTCTTTAGTATTTATTAGTCAATATAAACCTTAAGCACAAAATTCAATCCAATTTTTGCTGATCCTATTCCTTGATTTAATCCATTTCAATACATTAGACTGTTGCTGGTGCTGATCTTCTAAATTTCTCCAGGCGAATCATCTCCAGATGATGCTCTCGATGTGACCATCATTTAGATGATCCCAAAATCATCAAGATACTCAGGCCAAAATAGTGTTAACGCTTCCACTATATACAAAATAATCATTAAAATTTGAATGTTAAATGAATTGTTGATTATCTCCTGAATAACAAATTTTGGATTCTATATATATACTTACCATACCCAACGCATTGGCACACAACATTCTTGAAACACTCTTAAACTGATTTATTTCACAATTCCGATATTGCCATTTCCAAATCATAATTAAAAGTGAGACTCTAAGAGTCTCTCTTGGTAAAAAGAAAACTCAAACTGTAAGATGAAATTAAAGCACCCAAAAAATTGCTAGATCACAAATATAAGATCATCTAGACTATTTTATTATATTTTTGTTCTTACATTTCTCTTGCTTAAAGCAAGAAAATTTTGTGTTATGATTTTGAGCATGATTATAGTTGGAAGTTAAATCAAGATGATCTAGGGAGTGGACATGGATATTATTGCAAAGTTTTTGAAGTTTAATTTGCTTATGTGAGCAATCTATTGGTATAAAGAGGCTAAAACATCTAAAAAATCACCAATTTCGTAAATAACACCATAAATTTGACTTGTAAAAAAAGAACCACTCAATCACTATATTAAATGGGGTACATATATAGCACCTACAAAGATTATGAAATAACACCTTAACTTTGACTTTAAAAAAAACTACCACTCAATCACTTTATTAAATGGAATACACATATAGCACCTTCAAAGATTTTGAAATGATCCCAACAGAATGGCATTCATGACTTAATAAGAAAACTTGGGTTGTGTTGGCATAAATATGAAGATAACAGATAAATAATACGAAAAGTTCTGTTGCATAAATGTAATTCCCCAAATAAAAAGGATGTGGCGTACCATTCACGGTAGCATTTCATGCACATGCAATGGCAGCAGTTGGGCAACACTATCTTGCTGTTTAACTCCAGACAGATCCCACATTCCTCTTCTCTTTCTGCATCAAACTCTGAGAACTGCCTTCTTTCATCATCATCTCTTCTCCTATACCTTTCCTGGCACATTGCCTTCTGTTTTTTATCCTCCATATCAGTAATTCCTTTATGTAGTTGCATCAAAGATGGAAAAATCACAGCTGTAATAAACATGAAAAGACTAAGACTAAACAAGACAGAGAAGTATTGATTACCTTTAATATAATACAAATAACAATCCAAATTACCATAAAATTCCTTGACACTTGCTTTCCTTTCATGTGTTGTCATTGTGGTAGTTCCATCGATATAAACCTGAAGAACAAAATGTGATAATCACATTAGTTTCCAACTAAAGTAAAACCTGAAGAACAAAATGTGATAATCACAATAGTTTCCAACTAAAGTAAAACCTGAATCTGCACAAAAAACAACCTTATATATCAAAATCCGAAGCAGCCCTAGAGCTCCAGCAAGGCTACAGTCTGTCCATTGAACTAGAAACATGAAAAAATGAGCAGCTGGACTGTATGACATACGCATTTGAAGGCAGGCACCACCATAATCCCTTGAAAATTCTGATGCCCTACACATGACAATAAGAGATTACAGTCTGCTACAGAACTATTGCAATACCACAAACAGTTTATTTCTTTCCTTTTATTTTTGTCTTCAATTAAGGGTTTCAAACCTAATGGGTGAACAATAGCAGTACAAGTCATCTTGAGCAAAGCTTTGGATTGGTGGTTGGAATATTTCTTGTTGGAAAAGATAGGGGGTTCAAATCCCACCATCCACATTTGGGAGAGGCAAATTTTAAAAAATATGTTAAAACCTGACAACTATATTGTGATGCTTTGAAACTTTTTCTTCTCAAACAACCAACAAAATATCCAAAGAAGTAATTGGTAACAAATCTTTAAACGTTCAAGAATCAATGATAAATTAATATATAAGACAATTAAAATTGACAGCTACAAGCCATCATGAATAAATTCAGCTTTCGTAAATCCACATGTATGAATCTCTTACAGAAGAATAACAAATTCATCAACAAACACAAAAACATGAGTCTGATTTTTTTTTTTTCAATCAATCAACAAACAGCACTTGAATTTTCAAATGTACGCACTAGTTCTTGGAATATAATAAAATTACTCTCTCAACTTGTGTACTTGGATGTGGTGCTCGTTGGAGGGAAAACCCATGGAAATAAGGGTCAAAAAGATCTTTCTATGGTTTATGTGAGGCCTAGTGATGCAGCATTGAGGCCTACACGAAAGCGTGTGATGACACGAGCATACTCATTGAGCTAGGAGGTTATCGAGTCATGATGGATTATGTTTGTGGATCTGTCTTATTTATGTTTGCATCTATGCTATTTTAGCATATGTAATTTTTATGTCCTTTTATTATGCTTGTGTCGAGAAAGTATAAGATCATCTAAAAAAAGTGTAACATAACCTTATTGCCATTATTAGCGCCACTAAGTTGAAATTAGGATACGGCGACTATTTATATCTCTTAAAAACCCTATAATTCAGGGTACTTGAATGATAATACAAAAAGTGGCTTGAGAGCTTATTTGGTGTGGATATCCAAAAGAAATCATCTTTGGTGTGCATAACCGGAAGGCCTTGAAGGCATGCATAGCCTTTAAGAACCCAATGTGTGGGTCATCTTGGGGTTATCTCTAATTTCTTTTATTGTTTTTCTGTTTGATCTCATAATACCTTGGGTTAGCTTTCATGTCCAGTTTGTTTCGCCAAAATTCGTTTCCATTTGGGCCATCAAACATCACTCCGATGAAACCTACCTATCACTTCGTTGCCCATAATCTAAGAACAACAATCAAATCACATAACATTAACTCCTACATATTCATAACATTCACTAAACATCTTCCTAAAATTTGTGCCAATTTGATATCATTTGGCTTATAGAAGTCTTCTCGAAGTCTCTCAGATTATATCTACAATCCTACCACCTTAACCACCATAACCTAGGTTTGTGTTACTTTGGTAGTTTGTTATAGCAATATTAGTTATATTGGTTTTGCCTAAAATTTGTGCCAATTTGATATCATTTGGTTTATAGAAGTCTTCTCGAAGTCTCTCAGATTATATCTACAATCCTACCACCTTAACCACCATAACCTAGGTTTGTGTTACTTTGGTAGTTTGTTATAGCAATATTAGTTATATTGGTTTTGCTTAGAAATGAGATATTCTTAAATAAGTCATCTTGTGTTGAGTTCTGCTGCACGTACAAAAAATTTGCTAAAAAATCTGCCAAAACCCATGCAGAAAACTCACAAAGTGAGATTCACTAGACGTGTTCTGCGCAAGAGGGCCGCAGGGGAAGTGGGAGAATCGCAGTTGCGATTCTCGTTTGGCTGTCATTTTGGCAGCCAAACATCTTTTTTTATATAATTGTTAATGAATACACTTCAAGTTTGAATATTTTGGTATTTTAAAATTATAAGCTCATAAATTATTAAAAAGTATTAGTGAAATGTTCGGTAACATGTAATTAATGACCCAACATCTTCGCTTTATAAGGATTATGATATACTCAAATATTTATATATATAATCAGTATTAATTTTGACTGTATATGCTATATCTCTTCAAGTTTTTGGCTTTTTCTATACTTTTGAGTTATAAAAAAACTAAAATATTAAGTAAACTATTAATGATTTTTTGGAAGAGAGATGGTGTTAAAGATGACATGGTATTTTGCTTTAAAAATATAATACACAATATATACATATGTTCTTATAAATATTTTAATGCATATAACACGTGACAAAATAATACAATATTAAGTACATGAAAATGGTTAAATAAGTACTATGTTTCCAAGAAAATCTCATAAATAAAATTGATGAGATGACAAAGCTCCCATGCTACTTTATCTTTCTATCTCCCTACTTTTTGTGTTTTTAGATGAATTTTGATGCATCTCTTATGAACTATAGCATTTTCTATAATAAAAAAATTTCTATTTAATTTTAGTTAATGAAAAGAGAGAGTACATTCTTCAAATAAAAATAGGACTAAGTACATGACTCATAAACCTATGTCCTAAATCTTAATGCTTATAAAATTAATACCACCCTCTTATCTCTATTTTATATGATTTTTATGTAACAAAAAGGTTTGACGATTAAATTTACAGCATTTAAGATTTGTGTATAATATATAAATAAAAAATATTTCGTGATAGCCATAAATATTTATATGTGACCTCATTATTAAATTTTTAAACAATAACATTTTATAACAAGTTTTTTTAAAATAATACAGTCTATCAAGTACTAAGAATATATATATATATATATATATATATAAATAATGAATTGTGAAAGGTGTTGTAACCCAATGGTTAAGGCTCAGAAATTGATATCCCAAATCATGGGTTCAAGTCCCACTGGCCACATATATTAAAATATATATATATATAGATATATAGATATATAGATATATATATACATATATACATATATAATGAATTCTATGCGTCCCAAGAAATTGTTCGCTCATAAATTTGATAACATGACAATTAAAACCTATAGATAGGTAGAGAATAGTTTTGCATTCAATAATAATCACATGATACATGGTTTCATACTCGTACATACACACACATATATATATATATATATCATATGAACATATACTCTAATAGTATATGTAGTAAGGATAGGTTCACAGACGCCTGGGCGTCCAGGCGTTGTCTGGCGCTAGCAATGCTTGCGCCTGGGTGCTCAGTTTCTGTCCGGAGCTGGCCATGCAAGTATTTGGTTTTGTTTCTGTGAGGACCCCGACGCCGGTTCCTTACTACAAAAGTAAAACTATTGAGCGTTCACTTACCGCAGGATCATATTGAGTAACTTGAGAGAAGAAGAGCATACACATACAAAAGCCAAAGGATAAAAGATAAACAAGCAAAAATAGCGCCGTCGTAGATCCATTTGCAGATTGAAAATTTTAAGCATTAGGGTTCTTGCTTAAGCTCTTCTAGAAGTACCTGACCTGATATTGTACAACAAACAATACTGGGATTGGAATTCCCAGTAATTAGAGAATACTCTAAGTACAGCAGTATATAATAACATTTACATTTTTAAATGATGCGATTAGCGGAAGTAAGACGGAAATAAAATGCAGGAGAAAATAAGGTAATAGCGCGAAATAAACAATTCCTGCAATAAATATTATTTATAAAATAAAGATTACAGATGTCATTTTCCAGTAATCTACCCCGAATGTTACCGATGTCATTTTCCAGTAACCCCGAATGTTGCTGATGTCATTTTTTCAGCAACAACCCCAAATGAAAAGAACTGTTGGTTTCTAACAACCAACCAAGCATTAATGTTACTGATGTCATTTTTCAGTAACCCCCGAATGAAAAAGATTGTTGGTTTCTAACAACCAACCAAGCTTCAAATGAATCTGGCTCAAAGCAAAATACACGAAGCTAAGCAGCAGTAAAAGTACAAAATGTAATACATGTCATGTACTGGGTACTTTTGTTCTTAAGTTCAAAAGTTCAACGGCTCGAATGAGTGACAGTTCGCTCAATCTGAATTTAAGTCCCCGATATTTCTTTAAATTAGTCTCTTTTACGAGTGATGCGATAGTTCATGATTTTTATTATTTATTTTGTCATTTTTCTTTATAATGATTTAAAATCCGTATTTCATAATAATGTTACTGTATTGCAAGAGTAACGATAAGAATGGAAATAGTAGTCATTTTATAGCATTATGAACTGTCTCCATTATTAATTAATGAGAATGATCAAAATGTGAATGACTAAATATAAAATTATATCAATGATTTAATAAGATTAGCAAGAAGTGTTTTCTTCAATATCCTCCAATTTCCAACCTCTCATACCTTAGCTTTTAGGATTGCCGAAAAATAAGGGAGGGTTGGAACGGGGTAGCCGGATGGCTGACCGAGGTGGCAATGGCAAGAGGTTGGCTGGCAGCGCTACTGAGTGTCTTGGCGGCTCGATAGCTGGTCGTCGGAGGCTTCCGGGGGCTGCCGGGGGCTGCCGGAGGCTGCTGGAGGCTGCCGGAGAGGGAGCTGGCTGGCTGAAGGGGACTGTCGGGGGCTGCCGGGCTACCGGAAGCGGCTGGAAGGGACTGCCGGGCTTCCTGACTGCCGGAAGCTGCTAGAAGGGGGCTGCCGGGCTGCCGGAAGCTGCTGGAAGGGGCTGCCGAGCTGCCGGAGGGGCTGGAAGGGGCTGTCGGGCTGCCGGAGGGGCTGGAAGGGGGCTGCCGGGCTGCCGGAGGGGCTGGCCGGCTGCTGGAAGGGCCGAGGAGGAGGGCTGGAAGCTGCTGTGTAGAGGAGGGAGAGTGGGAAAGGAAGGGCTCTGTGAGGGATGGGAAGATGGGCTATGGGAGGGCTTTATAGGCGTGAGGGAGGGGGGAGGGGGTCGATCCACTTGGCCGACACCCGCGCCTAAAACGGCGCAGGCAGGCGGGACCTCCACTGTAAGACAGAGCCTGCGATCGCATTATGCGATCGGTCGGGCGAGCAGGGAGGCGAACAGGGGGGCGAACGTAAGGGGGAAAAGGAAATGGAAAATTGAAAATTCAAATAATATTTAAAGTTAAATTACTCTCATTTTTCCGCCGTTCGTCATCCAAATACAACGAAACTTAGCACTGATGTGTGTTACGACATGACGAACACCCTCGCGTCAAAAATTTTCGATTCGAACAAATATTTTATTTTTAATTAATTTCTGAAATTTAAAAACTTCAAAAATTAGCCACGATAAATTTGGAGCTCAAAATTTGATGAAACTTCTCGAGCAGCCTTTAAATAATATACTTAACACGTCGACACTGAAAACGATGAATTCGAACACGTATTTCAATGTTTTTTATTTTCAGAATTTAGAAATTTCGAAGATAGAACGGAAGTTTCCGTTTTTAGAATTTTTTCCTGAATTAGGGCTCTTTGATCTTTGAATTATTTCTATCTATTGGTAATTTTGTTTGCCCTAAATTGAAATTCCCCGGGATCTTGATTCCTAAGGCAGGATTCTAACATAATTTGTAAAATAATGACTTTGGGTCGTTACAGTTTTGGTCTATAAGTTTTTTATTTTATACTATATTTCGAATATTTTGCGACCCATTCATAGTCGCTGTTTCTGCACAGTTGTTAATGACTTTAACTACTGTTTGGGATGTGGTTTTGTCCCTCTCGATTATACATCTAATTGGCTTAAATACCATCTACAGGATTTTGATGATTTAGATCAATTTGGGGGTGACCTTTAATTTTTTTGGTAATCATTCATTGTGTGGTTCAATTTGTTGCTGGAGGGTTTGGAAATTGCTGAAATGTCTGGAAGGTTTGGATCAATTGGTTGCGGTTTTGTTACAGGATTTGGAGCTGGATCAATTAATTGCTCGGTTTCTATCTGGCGCTGTCCATGCTTGCGCCTAATTACGCCTAGGCGTTCAATATTCTATCTAGTGTTATTATATCTTGCTATCTTTTAATAGTTGTTATTACCCCCAGCAAACAAACAGTCTTGAGTTGAGGTGGTGAGTTTGGATAAAAGTTTGGTGAGCCTTGTCGTAGATGATGATATGGTGAGAATGTCCACAACCTGTTCATTGGTAGGGATGTGTAGCAACTATGTTTCTTGTTTTTGTACATTGTCATGAATGAAGTGGCAATCAAATTCAACGTGTTTAGTTCTGGCATGAAAGAATGGATTCTTTGCTAGAGCGATGGCGGATAACTTATTGCAGTATAATTTGGTTGAACCAATAGGTGGGATGCCAAATTCTTGGAGTAGTCTGCATGTCCAGATGATGCCCATAGCTGCCATTGCTAGGGCCCTATATTTGGCCTCTGTGGAGGAGCAGGAAACAATGCTTTGCTTCTTGGCACTCCAATATATTGGTGTGTTTCCCAGAAAAATGCAGTAACATGCGGTAGACTTGCGGTCATCAATGTTCTCGGCCCAATTGGAATCTGCATAAGCCCTTGGTTGTAGGTTGTCCAAGGTGATTGGAAGTGCAATGTAAAGTGAGCACTTGACACCGTAGATGTGCTTAAGCTGATCAAAATCAGCTTGTGTAGGATTATGCATGTATTGGCAAATTTTGTTGACGATGAGGCTAAGATCTGAACAAACAATGGTTAGGTATTGTAGTTCTTCGGCAAGTTGTTTATATAGTCTGGGTTGGTCAAAGAATGAAGATTGAGCTGGTCTGTGGGTTTCGATTGCTATAGGCTTGAGGGAGTGGTTACATTGCTACAAGTTGAAGGTCTTTATAATACTCAAAGCATAGGTAGCTTGACTGAGCGTTGATCCAATTGCTATGTGTTGTAAGGTGATGCTGAAGAAGGTAGATGGTGGACGGAGATTCTTCATTCAGAATCTTTGGGATAGTTGTTGAATGAGAATGTTGATGATTGTTTGCTGCGGTTCGACAATGAGAATGTCATCTACGTAGACGAGAAAGTAGATGTGGTCGTGTGTGATGTCCTGTAGGAAGAGGGATGAATCGGTTGTACTAGTTCTGAAGCCTTTGTTGTGCAGGAAATCAACAAGGGTAGAATACCATTGGCAAGATGATTATTTAAGACCATATGACCTTGTTGAGCTTGCATACATAGTGGGATGGGATCATTGAATTCTTGAGGTTGTTTCATTGAAATGACCGTGTAGAAAGGTGTTGGACACATCTAGTTCAACGACGGTCCACTTATAATGAGTGGCAATGCTGAACACGGTCCGGATGGTAGGCATTTTTGCAACGGTGCTGAATTTCTCTGAGTAGTCAATGTCGTAACTCCAATTGAAACCTTGAGCTAGTAGTCGGGCTTTGTACGGGCTATTGTGCTGTCGGTATTACATTTTGTGCATAATACTTACTTGCATCCTGACCTGATGTGGTTGCGGAGGTAGAAGAGTTTAGGTTTGTTGTTCTACCAAGGCTCGTTACTCTTCTTCCATGACATGCCTCCAATGTTCCGATGTGGTCGCAGCAGTGTAAAATGTTTGATCAACATGTAGAGATGTGGTGCGAAGGAGATTTTTGAGTGTTTTAGTTTTATAGTGCCAATTTTGAGTCGAGTCATCATGGGATGTGTGGGACTGATGTGTTTTAGGATCAGAGGAGAGCTGAGAGAAAGATGGGGAGCCGAGGGATGAGGAATAAAGTGGGCTCAATTGGGTGGTTGTTTTTTATGGCTGGTAAGGAAAGAGAGGTATTGTATGGGTATAGGTTTGTTTGGGTGTGTGGTGTTTGAAATGGTTGAGGTTGGGACTAGAGTGAGTGGGTTGGTGTAAGATTGCTGAGTTGAGGATGCGTCAAGAGGTTTGTTGAGAGTGGGAGAAGAGGGAGATTTGTTTTCAATGAATTTTATGTGATGGAAGATTATGGAGTTGTTTTGGATTATAGCAAATGTAACATTTGTAGTGTGGGGAGACAGACAACCGAAGACCCAGAGATGGTTGTAATTCGATTTTGTTTTATGAAGTAGCTAAAATGGGGATGTGTTATAGGTATTTAGAGAGGGAAGGCGATTAATTGGATAGGTGGAGGTAATGGTTGCATGAACCCAAAATGGTTGGGGTAAGTGGGCGGTTTGAAGGAGTGCTTGCTTGAGTAGTTTCGAGGATGTGCCGATGTTTGCATTTCGCAACACCGTTTTGTTGATGTGTGTATAGACAAGATATTTGATGGTGTATGACAAGATACTCGAGCAGGTTATGAAAGGTGTTTGAATTGTATTTGCCACCTCCATCAGATTGAAGAGCTTTGAAGTTTAATGAATTTTTGGATTGTTTCAAATTTATGTTTAGTGGAAAAAACAAAGTGAAACATGAGTAGTCATCCACAAAGATGATGTCAAATTCGTATATCCTTCATTGGATATGACCGTGGCAAGCCCCATCGTCGGTATGTAATAGTTCAAATGCATTGTACTTTCTATTTAAATAATTTGGAAAGGGTAATCTGTGATGTTTTGTTGTGATGCATATGTTGTATGGAGGTAGATTTGTGTTTTTTCCAAGAGTTGGATGGTGTTTTTGGAGGAGTTGGTGAATTTCAGAATTTAGATGTCCAAGCCTTTGGTGCCATGGTGGCAGTTGGATTGATGGGTGCCGCAGGATTGTTTTGGAGGTAGGAGGTTAGGTTTTGATGATGGATGGAGGGTGCATAGTCCGTTGATGCAGCGACCTTTAATTAGAGGAAGGTTTGTATGGAAATCTTTTATGGTGAAACCGTGCGGTTTAAATAGGATGGAGCAAGAATTGTCGGATGTTAGTTTGTATTAGCAATGTGGGACAAGAAGCAGTTGATCGAGGAGAAACTTTTAGTTGGGTGTTGGGAGAATGTCGTTGCCAATGTTGGCAATCAGAAGAGATTAGCCGCTGCAAACTGTTATTCTATTGGTGTCCTAATAAGTTTCAGCGATGGAAAGGTTGCTGAGATCTTGGTGATATGGTTGGAGGCTCCCAAATCTAGATACCAACAGAAATTTGCTGCTATGTCTGTGTGTAGGGGTATGTGGCTGCTGTGGAGTTGGATAGGTAAGTAGTGGGCATCCATCATGTGCTAGCAGTCCTTGTCTGAATGACCACAAATTGGGCACTGAATGTAAGGTCTGGCAGCTTTCTGGACATGCGAGGCTCCTTGGTTTGATGGATGGTATCCTCGAACTCTATTGAACCTGCCTCTGCCGCTGAATCGATCGGAGAATAAGAAGAGATGTGGATTGTTGTTGGCAGGGGAAAGGTTGGAGAGCAGAATTTCCTTGTGGAGGTCTAGTTGATTGTTAATTTCTTCGCTAAATAAGGGGGGGTAGACATCAAGGCTGATTGAGATGAGTTTGATTTTGATAGCTGATTTGAAGGCTTGATATGTAGAGAGGAGACAATTTAGGATGTAATGTATGATGTCTTCGTTGTTGACCTTGGAGGCGGCTGCTGCTATCCTGTCCATTATGGATTTGATTTCTATAGATATTTGTACATGGATCTTTCTTTTAGGGGAGTTCGATGTAAGAATCGGCTTCCAAGATGCATGAAAGAATGGAAGGAGATGGTGGAGTAGAGGGATGCGATCAGATTTCTGTCGGTTGACATCCACGGGTAAAAATTTGGATCGTTGGTTTGTGGTTTGGGATCAAATCAACGTGGTGTTCTTGTAAGTTGTTGACTTTGAATAGTTGGAGTATTTGGACTCCCCAAATGCAGAAGTTTTCTGATGTGAGAGGACAATGTATCATGTTCTTGATGTTGGACATCAAGGAATTTAAGGTTGAGATGGAGAGTAGTTGATTTGGAGTGGTTGTTTTCTGATTCTATGGAAGTAAATCTTGAGTTTGATGTGTTTGCTATGGGAAGAATGAAATGAGGTTCTTGAGAGGTAAAGGTACAATTTCTTGAGATAGAGAGTGAAAGATGGATTATCTGATAGTGGCTGAATTCTTGAAGTGGAAAATGCGGTTCTTGAGAAACTAAAGGAAGGCAGAGGTAGCTGGGAGGGGTGGGTTGTTTCTTGACATGGGAGCTGTTGTGCTTGAGAGGCTTGAAGAGGTGTGAACTTTGTTGAGATTCAAAGACTCTTTGGGGAGGTTGGAGGAGAGAAGGTTGAAAGTTGGAGGAAGGAGGTTGGCTGAACTTTGTTGAGCAAGAATGCCCTGATACAGAGAATAGTTTTCATGCAAAACTATTCTCATGATACATGACTTTGTACCCATATACATACATATATATATATATATATATATATATATATATATATATATATATATGTGTGTGTGTACACATCATATGAACATATACTCTAATAGTAAGAACATATTCACAGATGCCTGGTCGTCGTGCAGGAAATGTGTGCTGGGCGTCGTGCAGGAAATGAGTGCGCCTGCGTGTCGTGCAGGAAATGCGTGCGCTTGGCCTCTGTCTGGCGCTGGCCATGCTTGCGCTTGGGCACGCCTAGGCACTCTGTCTTTTGTCTAGCGCTGCCATATCTTGCTATCCTCTAATAGAGGCTATTAATGACAAAACTTAAGTGCAATGCATATTCAAATAAGTAAAAGATCACCTTTAACAAATTTCACAAACTATATAGCAATTTCAATAATAATAAGAATAACTTCTATTCAATTTTAGTTAAAAAGAAGAGGGAAGATATTCTTCAAATAAGAAATAGGAGAGTTACCTACATGACACCAAAACTCTTTTAAATACTCCACACCTAAACCGTCATTCTCTATTTTAAATGATTTTGGTGTAAGAAAAAGTTTGAGCGATAAATTTATAATATTTTTCATTCATGTGTTAAATATGTAAATAATTTTTTTTTGACAAAGAATTTCCCCTTTATACACACAAATTTATTTTAAAATATTCTAAAATGTTTATATTATATAAGACACCAAAACAATAAAAATCTTGACAAAATAATAATTGAAATGTAAAGAAAAAGCACAATGCAATATTTTTTTTGAAAAGTATGATTTTGTTTGATGTGAACTAAATGATGTAGCACTAAACTGAAATTGGTAGTGAAACACTACTTTACATTTTCTTTTGGAAAGCATCAAATTATCTTAAAAAATATGAATTTTATAAAATATATAAATATCATCCCACAGCATACAGGCTTCCTGCTTTCCTGTAAAAACAGCAATACAATAAATTCACTTTATATTAATAAACAAGATCAACACAAAAATATTTTATATATTAATTAATATATTCACATAAATTTCTATCTAATCAATAAGAAAAGCATAAATCATTATTCAAAAGATTTTATATTTATATTAATAAATTATACTACTGATTTTTTGGCTAATAATTTATTAATTATTTAATCCTAAATCTTGAAAGAAGGCGAGCCTTATTAAGAAACAATAATGTCCGCTGAGATTTGAACTCTTAACTTAAAGATCCAATCCAAGATCCCTAACTACTACGCTACAACACCAAATCGCTAATTAGTCCTAAATCAACTAAGAAATTTGTGGCTGACCAGTCTCTTTAACCATCGATATTGCATGACCTTTGCGCCACTATAACACTAGCACTAGCGATATGATAATTTAGCCTGCTTCAATAAACTGGGATATAAGAGGTAATGACGAGTCTATAAATTCTCATTAATTATATAGAGTGCTCAATTTTCCTCTTAAATTATGATAACACATTTAAGAAGAAAGATAATTAGCAGCATGACACTTAAATCTCGGGTATTGCAATCATTGGTAAAAGTTATGATGTATTAGTTTGAATGGTAGCTTTGTAAAACATAAAAATTAGTGTAGATAAGTACATAAATGAGCTTTAAGATGCATGCATGATATTTTTTTTAAAATAAGGTGACAAAAATAGACTAAGATGCTTTACACGTACACAAAAGATAAGAGATATAACAAATGGGCACACTAAAACTATTAAAGAAAAATCATAAAGATGCGAGTAAGCTAATAGCATATCGAGTAGTTGAGATACATGATTAGTATACAAGAGTTAACACTAAATATAATTATGCTCACTCATTGTCATTATAAACAATATGATGAACGTTGGCCATGAATTACAACATAATTAGAGAATCCATGGCTTAGTTCACTGATTCTTTTTTTTAGAAAAATTTGATGGATTTAAATACAAACATATTTTATCAATGCGTTTAAAAAAACTAGTTTTTGGGAGATTCTTTGCATGATAATTATGGCAAACAATCTCCAAGTTAAATGACATTCAGATTAATTATTCATTGGAAATAATGTATAAAAGGTTAAAATTGAGCTTTAAGCAATTTCTTAATTTTAGAATTTCTACGATTGCCAAAAAAATATGCCAAAACAAAATTTACATCATTTTTTTACTAGAGAAAAACACAAAAAGGCTAGAAATTCCTTGGTTAAGTTCAAGTCAGACTGTATTCATACCCAAAAATGAGTTTAGCCGGACTCAAAATCAATAATGTGGGCCAATTCACCCAATAAATACTTGATTACTAGCCAATGCATAATCAATTCAAGACAGCCCAAAATTCAAAAATTTTAGATTATTGTCAAAAAAATAATTAAAAATTTTAAACCTGAGCCATTTAAACAAACTTCAAAATTGAAACAGCATGGCCAAATACTTTTAGATAACAATCAAAATTTTAATGAGCTGGACCTAACTAAAAATTGGCTTAAAAATAATGCAGACCACAATGATTCAAAATTCAAAAAATTTAAATTAATAGAAATCCCTAGTGTCGGTCATTTGAAATTTTATACTGTTATTTTACTAACTTCCAAATGTAAATCAAAATTCATACACACTTTCAACAGTAATAATAACAACACTAAGTCTTAATCCTAGTAGGAGGGGTCAGCTACGTGAATCCTTTGTTTCCATTGTACTCAAGAAAAAATTATAAGAACAACACAAGGACTTCCTAGTAGGTCACTCATCATAGTACTACTCTCGTCCAAGCATGCTTAACTACGAAATTTTGATGGGATCCGATGCACAAGTACTAACATGGTCGTACCCATACACTCGTTCATTAATGTGACGGCCCGATGCCGGTTCGGCAGAAACCGTTCTGACATCGGGTGCACTTACCGCAGGATCATATTGAGTAACTTGAGAGGAAAAGAGCATACACATACAAAAGCCAAAGGATATTATTCATTTATTTTAATGCACTTTACAAGGTCTTTTCAACACTCCTCGTACAAAAATAAAAATAAAGAAAAATATAGAAGATAAACAAAAATAAATTAACGCCGTAAATCTTATCGGCAGTTGAACTTTTTATAGTTCTTGCGCGTAATCCTCTAGGAGCACCTGACCTGGTATTGTACAGAAAATAATACCAGGATTTGAATTCCCAGTAATTAGAGAATACTCTAAGTACTGCAGTACACAATAACATTTACATTTTAAATGATACGATTAGCAGAAGTAAGGCGGAAATAAAATGCATGAGAAAATAAGGTAATAGCGCGAAATAAACAATTTACTGCAACAAATATTATTTATCAAATAAAGATTACTGATGTCATTTTTCAGTAATCAACCCCGAATGTTATCGATGTCATTTTCCAGTAACAACCCCGAATGTTGCTGATGTCATTTTTCCAGCAACAACTCCGAATAAAAAGGATGTTGGTTTCTAACAACCAATCAAGAATTAATATTAAAGGTCATTTTCCAGTAACCCCTGAAGGAAAAGGATGTTGGTTTCTAACAACCAACCAAGCTTCAAATAAATCTGGCTCAAAGCAAAATACGCGAAGCTAAGCAGCAGTAAAAGTGCAAAATGTAATACATGTCATGTACTGGGTACCTTAGTCTTGAAGTTCAGCAGTTCAATAGCTCGAATGAGTGACAGTTCGCTCAATCTGCATTTAAGTTTGGATATATTTAGCTTTTTAATCCAATATTCTAGGAGTCATTTTTCATCTTTACTTTCATTATGTTCTCCCGTTTTTCTATTTAATGATTTGAAGTTCGATTTATTTAAGCTGCTATTAAAGCAGTTATAATCATTATAGCGTTTAAGATTATTGAAGATAGCGATTACAATGATACAATATTATTATTATCATTGTTTCAATGATAATAATAATATAAGAATGAAAGAAGAACATAGGAAGAGTGATGGTCAAAATGAAAATGCTTAAATTGAAATAATAGTTATTTTATAATATTTGTATAGTTTTCATTATTAATTAATGAGAACTATATTAATGTGAATGATATAATCTTATCTTCAAAAAGATTATTAAGTATAGAGAAAATAGCAAAATAACTTCTCATCTTTTCTTCCCCCTTTCTCTTTCTCTTAAGCTTCTCTTCAAACCTTTAGGATTAGGACCTCCGAAAAACAGAGGGAAGCCGGAACGGGGTGGTCGGAGGCTGGCAAGGGCTCCAGCTAGCTGGCGGGGCTGTCGGGCTGCTGCTGGTCAACTAGCAAAAAAGAGCTGGCTGGCGAGGCTACCAGCAAGGAACGGCTGGCTGGCAGGGCTGCTAGAGGGGTGGTAGCTGATAGGGTTGAGAAGGAGGGGCTGGAAGCTGTTGTGAGGGTGGCTGGGTTGGCTGGCAGGGAGGGGAGAATGAGCTTGGAGGAGGAGGGGGCTGTGGGGGGGGGGGGGGGGGATATGGAAGGAAGGGAGGGCGTTTAAGTAGGGGAGAAGGGGGGTCGGCCAGGTGGGCCGACCAGCCTGCGCCAAAAAATGGCGCAGGCAGCCCTCCCTGGCGCGGAACCTTCTGCGCCAAAAGCCCTGTCGGGCGAGCGACGCGGAAATAGGGGGGCGAACAAGGGGGAAAGGAAATAGAGAAATAAAAAAAAGAAAAAATTCTATATTTACTTAAACATAAATTATTTGTATTTTTCCACCATTTGACGTCCAAAAATAACGAAACTTGACACCGAGGTGTGTTACGACATGACGAACACCCTCGCGCTGAAAATTTTCGATTCGGACAAATATTTTATTTTATATTAATTTTTGAGGTTTCAAAACTTCAAAAATTAACAACGATAAATCCGACGCTCAGAATTTGACGAAACTTCTCGAGCAGCCTTTAAATAATATACTTAACATGTCGACACTGAAAACGATTGAATTCGGACATGCATTTCAATATTTTTGATTTTTAGAATTTAAAGATTTCAAAAAATAGAACGGGAGCTTCAGTTAATCAGATTTTTCTCAAACTAGGGCACTTTGATCTTTAAAATTATTTCTATCTATTGATAATTTTGTTTGCCCTAAATTGAAATTCCCTGGGGTCCTAATGTTAGAGTCAGAAATTGACCTAATTCACAAAGTAACGATGTTGGGTCGTTACAATTAATATACTAAATTTATATACGAAATTGTGATCCATGTGATAAGTAACCTAGGAGCTCAAATCATATATTACATGTTACATGCAACTTCTAATTTTATATAGATCATGTTTTCGTGTCTAATGTTGGTGAAATTGAACCATAATTATTATTGACAAGTATGTATTACAATGGATATAACATTTAATTCCATTAAATGCAATCATTAGTTTGTTAGATGGTATACATAATATTGACTTAAGAATGAGCAGCAAAGTTAGCAATGTTGTCCATGCCTGTCGAATTGCAGGTTCCATTGGGCATCACGAGCCCAATACAAAGTGGCGTAACTACACTTAACTATTATGGTTATTCAAGTAAATTTACATGTTTCCATTCATAGAAACTATTTGTTCTTTCTTTTTTCTTTGCATGATTATTTATGAAGTTACTGATCAGGTACACTTAACATGTGTCATTATTGTTACATCTCCTGACATTAAAATAAATGTAACCGAGTCTATAAATGGTTTTAAAAGTATGATTTGTAAGGATGCTGAATTGCCCATTTATGCTTTAGACAAATTTACCAGCATCTATTTTTTTTAGTAAATTAAGTGAGTCTAGTACATGTGTTCAGAACAGGTTCTATGCAACTACTACCTTAAAATATATTCAACCTCAATTAATTGGTTGCTAGATAGTTAAATACTGATTTTTTGGTAATTTTTTTTTTGTACTGCTTTTATGAACCATTATATAGACTAGTATTAACGTTGCAATGTATACTACGGCTTTTGGAACAAATTATATTTAGCGTTAATCTCACTGCTCCATTAAAAAAGCTCTTAATTTGATTTTTCTTTATAATGAAGAAACTCATATTACTATTGAAAAGAGACTTGACTACATGATCACAAGGATGATATTTCTTTAAGAGCAAAATGACTTAAATATTACCTTAGAGACTTAAATCATCTATAAAACATATAAAATTTACAAGATACATGGGATCCGATAAAAATGAAATAAAAAAATTGCCAAATTTTTATATGCAAGGATATCATATTTCAGTTGTAATAAAAAAAAAGGAAACTATATAAATAACACACATTGAAGAGACGCAAAAGCCAGCAATTAGAAATAGTTACATGGTTATGATGGTAATTACTACCTAGATAGCTAATGCAAGATTAATGATGTTCTACAGCAAAATCATTCCCCTGATCTTATGATGGTGAAGTTTATGAGTTGTTACCATGAACTACCTATTTCAATACAAAAGCAACTTGCGATAAATTATAAAGGCAAAAATAATAAATCAATAATCATCATATTCATTTATGGTAAGAACTCACAGGTAATGACGATCTTAATTTTATTACAAAAAAAGACATTCGAAGCCTGGGAAAGAAGAAACATTTTCTTAACCAGATGCGACAATACTATGCAAATTAACAATGAGTTCATTTTAATGTGTTAAATAAAAATCAACATATGAATATACCTACCCTAGGCAGATGCACATTCTAAGAATTGCATATTAATATTTTGGCAATGTGATTATGTTTCACACTAAAAATTTGACAAATAGATATGGCTAAATCATCAGTCATTCTATTTTGTTACGTATAGCTTTTATTGCTGATGAGACATTCAATATCTTCTCTTGGTTATTTTCCAGATGACTTTCAAATATATATGGGAGAACAAAATAATAGCTTTAGTTTTCATTCCAGGATGTTACAATATAGAATATCAAGAACAAATTGCTTCATTTCATGTATTAAACACAAAATAATTTTATTTAAAAGATGTTCATTTAAATAAAAAGTGTAAACTGATTCTAAAGTACTTTCATTCTACAATACTCCCGTGAGTAAAAAATGTCATTTGGAAAAAAGGAAAATACTATGGCCACAAAGATTTACACATTTGACTATTAACAATCATTAAAAAATTTTTACATGGTTATTTCCTTAAACGTGGGCCCAAGAATGAGTACATTGCACCAATCCCTTTACTTATTAAAGAGTATGCCACATCATCTACTCATTACGGTGTATTCCATAGTATAACCGTAGTGGGATCTTTGAAAAGTTCAATAAAAAACATTAGTAAACAAAATACACTACTTTATTTGAACTCCAGATAGTGATAAATTCAAATTATTGCAAAATAATAAAAAATATTCAATTAGAAATAAATGACATCCCAACAAATAAACATTAAATGTTACAAAACAAAATATAGGTAAAATGTAATGCCAAAGAGAAGCCTCTTTCTAAACTAAACATTAGTTGCTAATGCACCAGTTTTTCCTTTCCAAGACAACCACCTTCTTCTAATTGATGATTATAAGAACCATAGTTAGACACCACAAATTAGCTCAAACTAATCATTTAATTCTGTCCATTATAAAGCAATGAAAAGTTATTCAATTATAATTAATTGACATCTCAACCAGAGCCCCACAATATAAGTTACAAAACAACATATCAATAAAACTTTAATGTTAAAGAGGTGCCTTTTGTTGATTTGGATCATCAGTTACACATGTTTGTCTTTTACTTCTTTTTGGCAATGATGATTTTCTAAATGATAATGATAAGAAAATAAGTATTTGAAGATTTTCATCAAACAGTCACTAAGTATAAAGAAAAACTCAACTTTAACTTTTAGAAATGGTCATTTTCAAATTATTAATAATATGAACATTCATTACTAATAGATATATCTAAATGATTATTAGCTTACAGAGAAACCTGTAGCTGATTTCTTATGCGATATTGGTTCCCAGGATATTGGTTCCCAGGCCATTGAAAGCTATGACGAAGAAGAAATTGTTTTCATTTTTATTTTCATCAATAGGATATTATTACCATGAAAAGACAAATTCTTGTTTCCCTACAATTAGTAATCATTTATGTATATTTTCCATATCAACAAATATTTCTCATAATTTTTTGGATCAAACGAGCATACTGAGATTAGTACTTTAGCATCAACTAATACTTTTAATTTAAATGAGTATCAACTTTTTTAATAAAGTTTTGTTACATTTTAAATTTTGAAATAATGATGTCTTTAGCATTCTTGAATGAATGATGTTACTTTGAAAACCAACTATACATAATTCAAGAAATTTTTGAAAATTTAAATAACAATAAGAATGCAACCAAACACAGAGTTGATTTGTTTAAACATTCAAAACAATTGCATCTCCTTCCCCAAGTTTCAAATGAATTTTACAATCATCATCATAATATGACAATTAGTTCGAATTATAAGTATTCTACATCTATAATTTACAACATCCCACACCTCCCAACAGCATTTTAGGCTCCATTCTATAATCATCATTACCATAATGTGACTATTAGTACTAATTATACATTTTCTGTAACATTTAAATGTGAATAATGTATTTATAAGAAAATTTCTTTTAACAATAGCTGAAGGTGTAAAAATATATTTGCCCATATATATTATGATCCATTCTCTTGCTAATTTTGGATAATGTTCAAGATTTATATCTTAAGTATATATATACTATTCATTGATTTAGTTTAAACATCGATTTATAAGCAAGCAATTGAGTCATTTTCCCTTAAGACCTGATAAAGTGATACCAGTTGTGATTGCACTTTTGTGGCGGAGGATGTTGAAAAATGGAAGATAGGATATGGATGGTAAGGAGAAATGGCGGTTGTGGTCTTGACACCAAGCAAGAAAGTCAAGCTCCTCTACTAAGAGAAGTTAAGGCAGCAACCACCAAGCTGGACAAAAAAGAAAGCCCTCAAAGATGCCTTCATTTATTCAAAGGTATACATAGAGCACACAATGGATTTGTGAACTCACATTCCACATGATGAGATCTTAGCCAGCCATTTCTAAAATGCATTTTAACACTCAATTACCAGCTCTAAGCAAAAAAAAAGTATTCAAAATCCCACAAAAAATATACAACTACATTCTAATAATCAAAGTAACAAAAATGTTATAGAGATGTTTTAATTAGCATTGTTGATAAAATTAAAGATGGTCGATGGTTTTGCATCAAAACCACGACATCCTCATGGTCATGTGAATCCAATATACCGTCATTGATGACAGGAATTGTGTAATAAAAAAGTCAAATTAAGTTGAAACAATTTCAACAGAATAGTGGCATTAAATTTATAATAATCTTTAAAATGTTAAATATGTAGTGCAGCAAAAGAAAATCGAGACTTTTCATTTGTCGGAGCACCACCCGTGGATGGTTGTTATTAAGGGATTTTTAACAAAAGATTTTTGGTAGAGATATACAATTACAATGGCTTTTTGTGTTTAATTTTAACAATGTGGATGAAGATTTGGCTTGCCCACTGACAAACTCATGTGAGGACAGACAATAAACCCCAGATAGTTTCAATGTTGTAAGATTTTGCAAGTCAATCACCTAAAATTAATTAAAAAAAATATTGCGAGGAACAGTTTTTCTCTAAGAAAATAATTCATTTAACAATATAAAGAGCTGTTTAAATAACCAAATAAAATTACGAATTAATATATATATATATATACCCAAGAAAGTTTCCACAATCAACAGCCAATAATTATTAATTCAGTCACTAAAACATACATATAAAGTGCTTTATATCTACATTAACATGTCAAATTAAATCCATATATCATCAAAAAAATTTCTTCCATAACAAAATTTACTAAATCTGTGTCAAATAGCATTCAAAATTTAACACTCCAGAATTTAATATATTTAAATTTAAGGACTCAGCAAATTCTACTTGAGTTCAATTCAACTGATTGCCAAGCAACCACTAAGAGTTATAGTTATTAACCTTTAGTTTTAAGAAAGTAATACCAATTAAAAATGGAAAATAATATTAATAATCATTATTACATAGTATAATTGTTCAGTACATTAATACATGATACTCTCATGCGGCTTAAGGCTTTTTTACTTTTTGGGAAAATTGTGATCTCCTCCTCAACACTTACAAGAATTTTTTGCTTCCCATGTCACTACGACAAATCTTTAAAATCCAGCTACGTTGAAGGTTTGCAAAGCTGGTGATTTAGCGATTTTATGCAAATAGGGGGATTTCACAGGATTTGCCCAGCCATTATTCTTGGCTGTGCTCTAAACCTGATTCGCAGGATTTAGCGAATGAGGAGCTCAAATACTGCAAAAGTCCCTAAATCCAGTGTTGCAAACAGCCCCTTTATTTCTCCATAGTACTCTTTTAATCAGCATCAGATTATATACTGTGAAAGTTTATGTGATATCACAAATGAACAAGATATTAAAGAATGTCTATATACTAATTTATATACTGTGAATGTTTATGTGATATTATAGAACTGAACAAAATATTAAACCTTTAAATTGAGCAGTCACATCCTGCCAGGATGCAGCAGATTTTTTAAACCCGTTAGTTGGTCAAGACAGCAATCCTATCTCGCCTTGCAAAGTCAGAATCAGAGACCTCCCCCATCAGCAAACTTCAAATGAATTACCAAGAAAAAAAAACCAATTGAGAAAAGAACTACAACAATAATTGAACTAGCTGCGAAAATCTATAACGAGTCTATAAAATCTAATCTACCGCCAAAACACGAAGAACGAGATGACCGATTCCCCCCATCACTCAAATTCCTAGCAAAAATTTAAGCAAACACTAAAATTTCAAATGATCAATGCCTACCGCCAACAATGAAAAGCATCCGACGATAGAAAACACAAATTCCGCAAGCAACCAATTATTTAGCCTCGCGTTCTCAAAATCGCACCGGACAAAGAAAAATAGCCACGCCCTAGGCAGATAAAGAAGAGGAATGGCACGCGATTGTCAACTTACAGTGTGTTTGCGTGCTGTATGTCAGCTTCAAGGACTTTAAGCGAATCCTTGAACGATTTCCGCATATAAACCATGAATAGTTACAGCCAATATCATCCAGCAAAGATGGAAAAACAGTATCGCAGTCTCCCCTCCCAAAAACCCTAATCCAACGCTCGGCGAGCCCCCGGTTTTGCCCTTCCCCCAACGGCACCAGTTGCTCGGGCCATTCCTCTTAGAAGGACCCAGGTGGAGAACCGGTCGCGAGTGACCGAAATAAGCAGTTGCCTCGTGGCACGTGTCGGTTGCAGCGCCTGGTTATTTGAATAGATGACCATGCCAAATTTAACCCAAACTGCACCCACGTAAGATGAGTGGGCCTCTGGCCACGTGTCGGCAGTCAAATTGTTCTCATTGAATGGGGTGTTACTAAAAGTTCGTTACAACTTGCAATTAAGGAAGAATATCTTAGAACCTTCGTAGCACGCAGGCCCGCCTTATCCTTTTTTGGGTGGAAGAGAATTAAATAAATTAATTAATGGTCACTAATCCGCATGGCCCACCGGTCCAATTCATGATGCTTTTACCCGACGAGCACGATTTAACCCGATATACAAAAAATTCTTTCCCTAACGTTTCTTCCAAAAAAAAAAAAAAAAAAATACGTATATAAGTACGGTGTACGTGTGTTGTGGCTGAGATGGAGAGAAATAGTCATTCTTTATTCTATACAAAAATATACATCTCTGCTTTATTTTCTTGTATAAGTAAATCTTGATCGACAGAATTTATTTTCTTGCTAAAATTTATGTATACGAATAAAAAGATAAAAAAATACTCTAAATGTAATATTATTCTTTAATCAGAAATGATACTCGGCCAACTCCCTGCATTTTTTAAAACTAAGATAATTGGATATAGATTTTTGCGCATAAGGCAAATTTAGAACATTGTGTTATGTCATAATTAAAAAATCATCAAATAATAATCATATCTATTTTATGCACAGATTTAGAAGCCATTATACTCTTTATAAAAGGTTGTGCATATTTTGTTGTTCTTGGGGCAAATAATTTATCAATATTTTCAGGTTTCATTTTACGTTTATCTATTGAATGCTGTGAATGATCAGATCTTGATAATGTCGATCATATTTCCACCAAATTTCAAGCTTCAAAGTATGTGTAATTAACTTTCATTAATTCATAGACTTCTTGCTTCTTTTAAAAATTTTGATTCAATTTTTCCTCGAATTTAAAATTAACATCTTGCAGAATCTTTTTACAATAACCAATATTATCTTTAATATCTGTCAAATATTATTTCATTCTATTTATACTAACATCTTTATAAATAATATCACAATACAAGCATTTGTATTGCCACTTTTCATCATTGTCTTTTATCTCAATAAAATGATTTCACTTTGGATTTGTTTTCTCACGCACATTATGCATATTTGACATAGTCTAACATCCATATGATTCCGTAATGAAATAAATTTTCTACATAAATTGATAAAATAAAATTTTTCAAATATTCTGATAATATATATTTTTATCATTATTATCAAAAGTAAAACAAAAAGTTGAAAAAAACAACTAAAGTAAAACAAAAAATTAAAATTATGAGACACTAGATTCAGTGCCTCAATTAGAAGCATGATAGAGCCCATGACCTTTCAGAAATATTTTCCATAGTATTATCCAATAATTAGTATCTATCAATCAGCTAAGACTAAGGAAAAAACGTTCCAAACCGAAGAATGTGGCTCAATTTCATCATCATCCGTCATTGTCTCACATTAAAAACTAATAAAATATGTAATGCTAAGATTAAAAAAGAATATTTTTTATTAAAGAAACCAATTTGCTTATTAATATTAAATTAAATGAAAGTTGCTTTAGTTTACTATATTTACCATTATTATAAACAAATTTTAACTACTTCAAACAAATTTATTAAAAACATCTAAAATTTAACTCACGTTAAGAATTGAATTAATGTCACATATACTATGCAATTCATATATTCTACATTTGAAATAAGTCCAAGAAAGAATCACATATAAGTTGTGTCATGTTGGTATTTTGTTTTACTGTATTTTTCTGTTGGGAGCTGCAGCCGTAGCAAGCGATGAAAAGGCAAATGAAATATCCAATAAAGAAGCACAATATTATAATAACTCAAGTCATTACTATAATAATTATGACTAAATTCGACTCCAAAATTAAGACATCGAGTGACTTTAAAATTAGGGAAAACTAAAAATATTGTTGAATAGAGTATATTTTTGTGAACGTAATGTTCAAGTTTGAGAGCAATCTAGATAATGAATATTCATGAATTAATTTTTGAATTATTTAAATTCAGTAAATTAAGAAAATTAAAAACAAATCCAAATTCAATGATTTTAGTGCTATTAGATTAAGAATAATATAAAAAGACTACATAAAAAATTTTGTCAAATTTAGAGCTCCAGATTGATTATAATTAATTTTAAAAATTTTTATCTACAGAAATTAATAAAAAATAAAATATTGCTAAATTGAAAAAAATTTATGTGAACATATTTTTCTCATCAAAATACAACTCTATGCTATATTTCGTTATTTTCTGAAAAAGAAATGAAAGAGACAGAAAGTAGAGAGAGAAAGATGAGAGAGAAAAAGAGATAAGAAGGAGAAAGAGAAAGTCAAATTAAACACTTAAAATATTTATGAAGAAGAAGACAAATTTGTTCACATCCAAATAATAGATGATAGAAAAAATTTAATTAATAAATTAATTAAGAAAAATTTTATAAATACACCCCATCCCCTCACCACTCTCTTCTCCTCCCCCCACTCCCCTCCACTTCCTCTCTTCCTTAGCCACAACTGATTCCCCCCACCAACCTCTAGTAAAGAATCATTAATGTCAATATAGAGTAAGAAATAAAATATATTTTTTATTTTTTTATTTATTCTTCTTCTTTTAATAATAATAGTATTAATAATATTATACGGGAAAATAAAAAAAAAATAATTCAATTTATTAATTTTAAATTTTGATTTTAATAATTAATTCTAATTAATTAATTGACTTCCAAAAATTCTCAAATATTCACCCCTAGCTAATTGAGGGGTGAGGAACGCAACAGCGAGATCAAATTTTTGATTCGACGAGTGTTTTATTTTTCTAATTTTTTTTTCGAGGTATTTAAATATTATTAAAATATTCAATGAATTTTCGATAACTTCCAGTTGCCACCAAAACATCACTTATAGTTAATTTGGGGCAATGAGCTAAATGATAAAGTCCAATTTTTGATCTGAGATCAATTTAGATAGGCTAATTTCCAGGGTTTATGGATTTTCCAAAATCAGGATTTAATTTATTTGACTCCTGAGTTGGACTAGGTCTTAGTGGGGAACTCCTAATGACATAATTAGTGTACTAAGATCAAGATTAGGACTTGAGTTAGCCCTAATTGACTTGGTTAACAACCTGAGTTGTTACAGTTCGTCAAGCCCTAGTTGATGCCATGCGGGCCGAGCCCTGCCATCGTCGTTTAGGCCTCCACATTTCGAGCCCTAGCTACAATATGCATTATGTTGAAGACGAAACCTCTGCTCATGCCAAGTTGGGTCAACCCGGCCCACGTCGCTTCTACCACGTTCAGCAGATGGTGGGGTCTGCTTTATGCGCTGTCACGCACTTAGACCACCGCATGGAGTGTCAGTCGCGCATGTGGGACCGCCTGCTGCCAGTCCTGTCGAAGCCACATAGGGCCCGTGTTGTCTCTGTCGTCTTTTAGTGGGTTTCGCCACTATAATATTCTGAAGGATTTATGATATAGATGTCTGGTTACATTTAATTAGCTTAAATTAAATTAAACAAATTGTAAGTCTTTGATCATTCATAACTCTTGAACCATTGATCCAAATATATTAAATATATATCTCATTTTAATCAAAAAAATGAGAGAAATATTATGATAGTGTCAAATTTCTATTAAGATGAGTATTTAGCATAGTAATATTCAGGACCATAAATTAATGACCTATTTAGCCCTAAACCCTAGGAAACTTCAAATAACCATACATTGTAACCCTAACTCCAAATATAGCTAATATATGTCTTATTTTAATTAGTAAATCATCAGGAATGTTCTGATAATATTAGTTTCTTTGTTTAAGTTGTATTTAGACTAATGACTTTTGGAATCCTTCCCTAATTATCCTATTTAATCAAGAAACTTCATTAGACTATCACTTAGTCAATTTAACTCCAAATTAAGTCATCTAATATATCATTTTGATTAGAAAAACTTAAAGAACAATAAACTACAAGAGTATTTAGATTTTGATAATTATATTTTTTTAATTAGCTTTAATCACTCCAAATCTTGATTAGTTCATAATTTAACCAAATGGAGTTCAAATTAGGTCTACTCCCAATCATTGCACTCAGTGTATTATAGGAAAGCTATATCCACTAAGTTTATTGAATTTGGATATTATTTGGAAAAGTTAGGTTTTGAACCTTTCCTAAAACTCATTAATTACCCTTTTAGATCCCAATATTATTTTGGCCATAACTTGGCCAAATGACCTTAAAATTTAGTGATCTTAAACTCTATGGAACTCTTTGACAATAAACAACAAAAGTATAACTGGATTTTTATATTTCCCTAAGTAAAATTACTAAACCACCCCTAATGAGCTAAAATTTTAAGTAAAACTCATAAGGCTTAATCCTTGCCCGATTTTGGTGTATTTACTGTTCATCTTCATATTAGACAGTAAGTAACCATTTTCCATTAACAAATTTCAATTTGAAACCTTAAATCAAAAAGTTGCATTTTTAAACCCTTAAGTAAGGGCAAAATAGTCATTTTGCCCAAAGTTAGGGTTAAGCATTCTTAAGCCTTAGAAACCTGAATTAGTTAGCAAAATTAATAAAACATGTGTTTTAGAATCAATATTAAATCAATTAAGCTCACTAATCTTGGATTCTAATAAAACTCATAATTCTTTCTAGGGTAGGACTCTTCCCTAAAACCATGACTTTTCTTAGAATTTAGATTTAGATTTAGGTTAGAATTCATTCATTGAATAAATGGGTTACTCAATAGATGAAACTATAATTTTTATTAGTTTCTAGATTTTATCTTTTATATTGATTATTTTGTATTTAAACTTTAATTTAAGATTGAGATCAATCTTATTAAGCTTGACTTTGCTTAATAAAATGGCCTTAATTTATAGAATGTGAGAGTTGGAATTATTCATTTACCCTTAGTCTTTAGAACCTATTAGATTAAGAGGTTAAACCATAATATTTAGAGTTTAACTCTTAATCCCTCAATCTTATTTTGTATTAATCAAGATTAGCTTGTAATATATAAAATCATTAACTTAAGATGTTTGATTTATTATTCAACTTTAGTAAGTTTCATTGATTGAATTATATAAAACTTGATTAGTTTTAATTATTTTTAAATCTTATAGGATCATAGTTCTGAGTTTATACTGGATAGCTGAATATTAGAGATCATAAACTTGTATTCTCTCATGTTAGTTAGAATGGATTAAATTAAAAAATAAGATATATAATAGATTTTGTGTAGTGATATATATATTACCTTGTTTTGATGTTATGTTTCCTAGCCTTGAGTATTTACATTGTGACATAATAGATGAACATAAGATATTTGATGAATATTTTATGTTATTTTTGAAATTTGCATGAGGCATATCTATGAATAGCTAGACTAAATGAAATTAATGAATTACATAATATTTTAATTAGAATGTGTCATACTTAGTCTGCCTCTATAGTGTTGTTGTATATATTTGAGGTGATGAAGATCTGAGAAATTTCTCCTATATAGTATTTTTTCAATGGACCTATTGTAATAACCATAGGTTGTTACTTAACTTAATATTAGCTTAATTTTAGCCTAATCATCGTTTTATTTAGTCATTAGAACTAATCCCCAGATTTGAAGCGATTCGGTGCTCAATTCAAATATCTGTATTATTTTAATATATTTAATTAATCAAAAAATTAAGATATTTAATTTGACCTTGAAATCAAAATCCGACTTCGCTATTGCGCTCGTCACCTCCAAATTAACTAGGGGTGATGTTTTGGAAGTATTTGGGTCGTTGAATTTTTGCGAATATTTTAATGTATTTAAATACCCCGAAAAATAGAATAATTATTTAATTATCAGAATCGAAATTCAATTTTGTCGTTGAATTCCTCACCCTCGAATTAGCTAGGGGTTAATTTTTGAGATTTTTCGGAGCCCATTTATTCATCCAATTTTAATTAAAAAATTTGTGTTAGTTTGGAATTAGAAAATTAATTAATTAATTTTCTTATCTCCAATTCCCTCCATTTCTTCTCTGCGCTGGACCCCACCCCCATTCCTGCATTAGGTGCCCATATCCTCCCTTATGCACGCAAGGGATGAAGCCACCTCTCCATTCTCCATTTTTCTGCTCAAATCCTCCCTTCTCCCCATGCCATGGATGGGATGGCTCATTCTCATCCTATCCCATAGCTCAATGCTGGAGCCATCCTCCCCTCTTCCTATAAGAAGGAACCTCAGTTCTCTTCCTCCTCTTACTGGTAGCTGGACAAGAAGAAGGAGCCCCTTCCTCCAAGCTCTACAAAAATCTGAGTTATCTTCCTCCATTCATTAAAAGTTAAGGTACCCATTTGCTACACTCTTCTATAGCTACTCTCTTTATCTGATTTATCAAAGTATTATGAATGACATTTTCATTAGCTATTGTATGGAGTCTATGTGTGATTGTCGAGCTTCAATCGGACTCAAATGAGTCCGATCAAAACTCGTTTCTCCATTAAAAATGCTATCAAAAGCCGTAAGATTTTTCTATACCTGTAGGGCATCATTTTTTTCTCATTAGAATGATCCATTCATGCTGATTTTAATATCTTTCCATCGATATGTGGCACCACACATGAGGTGCTCTAAATTGAGAGTATTTGAGTGCGAAAGGAGACCCGTTATAATTTTCGCACAGACGAAATCACCGTCGAGCGTCGTAGCGCGCTGTAGCGAGCAATTCATCGAATTAAATCTGTCGTAGCGCGTCACAGCACGTTGTAGCACTCAGCTCTCGGTAGATCTGGCGCCGTAGCGCGCGGTAGTGCCTGAAAGCATCGTAGCGCGCCACATCACTGAAATCCGCTGCAGCGCGCCGCAGCCTGAAAGCGCTGCTGCGCGCCGTAGTGCCTGACTCTCGGCCAATAGGCGCTACTGTGCGCCGTAGTGCGCCATAGCACCCAAAATTGTCTGAAAGTGTCCAAAACTGTCTGGAATTGCCCATATTTGTGATTTTTTGCATTTTAATGATTCTAGAATCCTAATGGGGCCAAAATCAAGCATTATATAAATTTGGAGGTGAATTTTATTGGGGAATTTACCATTTACTATGAATAATATGGTCTAAAATCTCTTAAAGATTACTTAAATGTTTTGTGCCAAATATAAATGTTAGAATATTTGATTGCTTGTATGACCAAGTAGAACTTAATAACTAAATTACATGGAACTTAAGTGCTTTAAATTTGTAATTAAGTGCTAATCTCTTTTGGGTTTGATTTAAGATTTGATTAGCCTTAATTACTCATTATTTTAATCAATGTGATGCTTATGTATGTTAAAGAACTTTAACTTTAATTTGGACATCTTGATTTAATTAATTTGACATTAATCAATATCTAACCCTAAGAACCTTAAGAATTATATAAGTTAATCAATACTTGATCTTTAACTTAAAGTGAATACCAATAATACATCAATAATTCATTGATTTGTCATTGATCCTTAAACTAAATAATTGATCTTGATTTAGTTAAATTAGGAGTTAAACTCTGACTTGTCTTGATTAAGATTTAAACCTTAATCATCTTAATCAATTAACTTTGATTAAAATACAATTCAGCTAGCATAATTCCAATAATATATCTGATTTGATAATTATCTTAAACCATTGAATTAGAAGTGATTAGATTATTAAAGATCTCATGTGATTTAGTATCTAGACATGTACCTTAATATCCCTGATTATCTCTTATATAAGACTCTTAACATGAAATAAATTATAAAAATATACTGATTTACAATGTGATCAACTCATAATAATATTTTTAATTGTATCCCATAATTGTAGCATAAGTATTGATCAGATGGGTTTACCCATCTGATCTGATCAATTCAAACTTAAAAAGAATAAGAATTAGTTAAAATATAAGACTTTACTGTCCTTTCTTGTTATAAGTGTAAGATCTTTATGATCTTGCTTTAGGTTGTTAATGCAATAATTGTCAAGCCTTAACAATTGATATGATATTGAGGTAGGAAGATATTATTGTTAAAAGTTGATGTAGGAAACTAGATTCTCCTTCTTGGCCTTAGATGCTTGGTCTTAGATCCTTGTGGTAGGATTACCTAAAACATATACAATAAATTTCTCCCATATAGTAGTAACCTATATTGAGTGACCTATTGGTCACATTCTTGGAACCTTGTGTAGGATTCCCCTCAATGGAGTAAAGCATCATAGTTTTGATACTCCTCAGTTATTAAATAGAATTATTATAACCCAAATTGTTAGTTGGATATGATAGTGTACGTATATAGTGTTGAATCACTTCAGCAAAATTTCAAAATTGGTTGAATCACTCTAAGTAGGATTGTAAGGTCTCGGTCTTATCCTATGTGATTGGATAAGTACAGTCCAACTTAGAGTAAATATTCCTATCTTAAGAGAGTTGTGATTAGAGAAATGAAATCTTTAGTTTGAGAAGATAAATTATGACTGGGTTTTACCTCTTATCGTTGTGCGCATCGATAAGCACAGTTTAAAATAAACTAAGTATCTCAAGTCACCATTTTTAGAATAATCAATATGCTTGTAGTTAGGGTATTTAACAGCTCAGTTTGAGTGAACAAATTGTGACCAGGTTCAGCTTTCTATCGTCGTGCGCCTCGATAAGCACAATTTTAAACAAACTGAGCGTTAAATTCACTATTCTTGGAAACATACCAACTATATGTATACAACATTTTTAGCTGATGATTCTAACTGAAATATTAAGTAAAACCACCTAATAATCTAGGGCTAGGAGTCATAATCCAATTAGATGGATTCTACGCAATGGGGATAATGGAATCATTTTAGTAGTTTTCTAGATTTCTGAATTTAAAGTCATAAAAGCCTTGGCACAAGAATAAGCATAAGCATAAGTATCAATGATTATTCATGGATTACGGGATGTAGCATACACCAAAGAAGGAATTACAGGATGCCACAGGCATCGAGGTATCAGAATTTCTAATGGGATGTATATGAGCATCAAACTGTATATTCATGACAATTCAGTGATATTCCAGATGCATACATAGTGGCATACAGTCTATGGTATATTCAAATACATAATCTCAGTGATATATAATAAAGGTTTACAGTATTACTTACTCAGATTCAGATCATTTATTATTTTACTTACATCCAGTATTCAATTTACAGCTCTATATAACTTTATTTCTGCTTTATACTATTTTTAGATTTTCAGCTATTATACAGCTTTTTTGCAGTTTTATTTAAACTATTTAAATATTAAGTTTTAGATAATTGTTACTATTTAGAATAACTTTCAATGTGTTAGACTTATTATCTAATATGTGGTACTTTTAGGATCCGACAATTTGCTAGATCCAAAGCAGTTAGTGGAGCCAAATCAAGTGGATACTCAGGAGATCTAGGAGAAGTTCGTGGAGCACTAATGGACTCTTTTCCAGCTTTTACTATTTTGCTTAGTTATTTTAAGTTCAGTATTTAGGCTCTATTTCTGTATTTTAGTAAATTATTTGTAATAACTCTGGATGTATTTTTCTTTTTCTTTTCCGAGATGAATGTTTTATTTAATTTCTGTGATGAATATTTTTGGATGCTTGCTTTTAGCTTCCGCACTCTATCTTTATATTACTTATACTTAGTATTATAATGTGTTCGGCATATTAGAAATGCTGACGTTACTATACATATATTGGATTTCTCTTTATTATTCTCATAATCCAATGTATGTATTAGCTTAATACTTATGATAAAGATATTACTCTTATTTTGAGTATTAGCTCTCAACCCTTCTTGAGATTGAGTTAGCAGCCTTCAGCTATTCGGGGATATGCTGAATCCCTCCCTGAGTAACGCACCGCTCTGCCATCGATTGATTATCTCTTTAGCGCGCGACGAGGCGGGGAGCTACACCTGTTGATTTGGGAAATTTTACTAAATGCTTCAGAAGTCTTACTTAGTGGCTAGATGACCACCATTTCCTGTTATGGTAGCTCTAAGTAAGCATATGCCCATATTGTGATAACATTTTTATTATATTTTCAGTTTTATATTTTTAAGCAATTATGCAACATTACTGTATTTCCAATATTTATTCTTATATATTCAGCAATCTTGATTTAATATACAAGCATGTTATGATGCTAGATTTATTTTAATTCTACTTGTATTGCATTTTATTTATAAAACTAGCATGTGTAAAATTGATCATATTTACTTAGGATATTTCATTGTACTTAGTTATTTCTTTTACATATTAATTGTTTAATCTTTCAACAGCTTTGGGTTGATGGTATGTGCTTATCTCATATTTTATTTTAAGTTATAATTGAATGATTATAACTTTTTACCACATACTTTTGTTGCTTTATTGCGCTCCTAAAATGCTTAGGATACTTGTGATATTATTAAATACATAAAACTTACATAAAATGTACTTAGACATTAAAAATTAACAATTTTTCTTTCATTTTTGGATGGGTCCATGGCATTGTGAAACTGACAATATCAGTTTCTGAGCATTTTGAGGAGTTAGCACCAGCGGATGAGCTGTTTCAAGAGGTGGAGCACTTTGGAACTGAGGAGCCTTAGTTTATGTTGCTTATTTTATTTAAGTGAAGATGAGTGTGTGGCACCCCAGCCCCATCGTGATCTTGTTAACTCTTAAGTTAATATGATTATGGTGAAGTAATCACCAAATGATAAGTTCCTCACTTATAGCTAGATTAAACATTCATTATAATTCAATATAACTAAGAAAATTACCATTTACAAGAGTATTTCACTAAATGATAAATACAAAAAATATAAACAGAATGCAGAAGCAAAATATAACATCCATTCCCTCATAATACAGTAAGCATAAATGTATAACTCAGAATAAGTGCATTAAAACAAAATACAAAATAAATATGTATTATTACAACACATTTAAAGATAAAAGCTGAAATGAAATAAATACTCATCATCACAAGCAAAAGAAGTAAAAGTTAAGGTTTTAAGAATCTTCAGCAACACGCTCCTCCTCCTGATGCAGATCCTCATACGACTCCACAACTTTAAACAACTCAAATTCTATAATTGTCGGTTTCACAATAATAGGGCCCCAGCAAAAAAAAAAAAAAATTTTATTAGATAAAATATCTAAGTATATTTTAGGCTGAATATTATTTAATTTATTTTAGATATCACCATTACAACTTAGCATCTAAACAAGCAAGTATATAAGTAGAATGCATATGAAGAGAAAAAGGCAGCTTATAAACAATAAATTTATAACTTAAGTAAAATAAGAAGTAAATACATATCACCAATTATAACTGCAACAAGATTAGGCATAAAATAAAAAATAAATACTAATAACTGAAAGGAAAACTCATCTTAAATATGCTTATGATCAATATAAATTTATGTTAATTAACATAAAGTAAAAGAACATAAGAAACATTTAAATAACTGAAAGTATGACTAACATTTTATATATATATATATATATATATATATATATATATATATATATATATATATATATATATAATCAAGCGAGCAAGACTTGCATTCTATTATATAAGTAAGCTATCAACTAAGAAAACAGTAAGTATGCAATTGCTGAAATACAATAAAAGTGAACTAAAAATAGTAAATATAAACTAAAAATTTGCACTAGCCAAATAAGCCACCTTAACTGAAATATATAAACTCACTCACTGTCATATTGGAACTGGGCTAATAGCCATGAAACGGAACAGAACAGAAGGAACCGAGAGGTAGAAACACTGAGTATAAATGTATCTAAAAGTAGTACTGCCATATCGGAACCGGGTCAACAGCCACGAAACGAAACAGAACAAAAGGAATCAAGAGGCAGACTAATTAGATCACACTCTACTGAACTGAAATTAGGAAAACTAAAAGCACTGATAAAAATGCAAATGTTGTTTATGCAAATCAATGTTGATAAAAGATACTCATTAAATATCCTATGTTCACCACATACATCTAAGGTATAAAGCTTAAATACAATGAAAGCAAAGCATCAATATTCAAAGTAAGCAAAAGACTCTACTAAGAAACATGTAATATCTATTGTTGTATAATTATCCACTCTATCTACTTCAAGTTATACAAGTTCAGGATCTCCAATTCCTATTATCAAGTGTAACTTAGACACACGATCTTACAAGTTGCAAACAATTAGAACTGATCATGTTCTAATCTGATTAAATCAATATCGACTATATAAATTAAATAAGAATCAATCGACCTATTTAAATAATTTAAGCAACCCAAGCCTAACTTGATTAAGACAAATCAAGATGGAATGACTAATGATTAAACTCCAAATATTGGAGTTTAAATCACTTAATCCAAAGGTGAGCCCAAAGGACTAAGTTTATAATACAGTCTCACTGATTAAAGATTTGGGCATATTCTATTAAGTAAAATCACACTTAATAGGATAAATTTCTAATCTTAAATATAAAATTGAAAGATTAAACAATCATAAATAAACTATAAAAATTTTGTAAACTATTAAAACTAAAGTTTCACTCATTGAGTAATCTAATTTACTCAATGAATGAATTCTATCATAAGTCCTATTTCTAATTCTTAAGAAAGAAGCTCTTAAAGAACTAAGATGAACACTCAAGTACTAACCTTAATTAATCTTAAATTGAAAGTTTAAATGAAAGATTAGAGAATTTAAGGAAGGTATGATGTGAGATAGATCTCTCATTATAAAATTTAATACTTAATTATTTTGCATAAAAAATAAAGTTACTATTTAATTCACAAATTTTGTTATTATTCATTTTGCAATGTTGTTATTATTCATTTCACAACTGACTGTTCATTTCGTTGTTTACTATTCATTTCGCTGATTACTATTCATTTTGTTGCTTACTATTCATTTCGCTGATTACTATTCATTCCGTTACTTACTATTCATTTCACTGATTATTATTTATTTGTTGATTCCTATTCATTTCGCTGATTACGATTCATTTCGCTACTTACTATTCATTTTGCTGGTTACTATTCATTTCGTTGATTACTATTCATTTCACCGATTACTATTGATTTCGTTGATTACTATTCATTTCATTGCTTATTATTCATTTCGTTGTATACTATTCATTTCACAGCTTTGGCATTTAAAGATTATATTTCAACACAACTGCTATAGCAAGTAGAGTTTAAATTATAGCATTTATGGCCAACATAAACAAATTTGATTTCATTGCTATATTTTTGAAACAACAAAACAACAGAAAGATTTAACGCACAATTACAATGATTGCCTAATTATAGACCATCAAAGTTGTAACATGGCATTACAAAGAATATTTATGCATAGTCATATTCAAATGTAAAAGAGATTTGATAGCAAGCATAGATATTCCTTATCTTCAATGTGATAAGAGTTTTAACTGACGAATTTCTATTAGAGCGCAAAATATGAAATCATATCACTACTTATTGAGTAATAGACTGCGTGCGTAAAAAATATATATATAACGAATAAAATGTATAATACTGTATATTATAACGCCCTTCCAATTGCTATCAAAGTATGAGCATGATTAGGTCTTACTTACATAGGTACTCATATGACAACAACAAAATTTGTTTATTCTTTTCTTGATCTGAGCATTTACACTTATAATTGTAATGATATATAATCCGAAGAATAAATATATGCGCAACTAAATACTTAATAAACTATTTGAGATTGATTTAAATTTAAAAGTATTCATGATCAATTAGTAGTCATATTAAGCAAACTGGAATGTATTTGGAAATACAAACTCTTAATTGAATAAGCAGCTTTATATAATATTCACACCTTACTCATGATATACTAGTTTAGAATCAATATCATTCCTGTTTAAAGTTCATCAATATGTTTGTTTAAGAGTTGAAATGTGTATACAAAAAAAAACATGATATTGATTGAGTTCATGAAAAGTTGGATACCAATTAAGTGTTGGTTCTAAACAATACAGTTAAGCTTTTGAGACCCTTCATGTTAGCTTAAAAGTTCACAAATTGCTGCAATTATTTCAAATGCAAACAAAACTCGAGCAAGCTTGCCATATGCTACACATGACGCATCTTTATCAACATAACAAAATGATCAAGTACAAGAAACGTGTTCAAAATAACATAATAATTATTTTAACAAAACCTAGCCAACTCATAAATGAATAAAACATAGAGTTTAAATCAAATCTGAATTTTGCCAAATACTTGAATTACATTTAATCTAACTTAAATAACACTATTATGAATAGTTTCCAGCAGCAGCATCCACTGTTGCAATATAAATATGGATAACACATTTATACAAAATCTGTTGTTTCACCGTAACTTCTTAATACTTTGAATTCCTATGAACACCACTTCTACTTGCTATTATATGCTTGACATCACAAAAAAAAAAAAGAAAAAAAAAAGAGGGCTGCATATTAAGGCTACTTATATCTTTAAGCAAATCGCATATGAAATTGAATATTAATGAATACAACTAGTTAAATTTTCATACATAAATATATTTTATCATTAATGTAGGCATGCATATCTTCGTTAATGCTATTGATCAAATCATTGCAGAAAACTTCTGAATATTTAACAAAAGATACAAAAGAATAGATAGTTATAACGCTTTTTAAAGTGGTGAACGGAGGTCTCAGACGGAGAATATCGCATGCCAAATGAAGAATTAGAGTTGGTTTTACCTCAGAATACCATAAAAAAAAAAAAAAAAAAAAGAACCAGCTCTAAATACATTTTAAGATTAATAAAAGAAAAACATAATTTCTCTAGAACTTTAGCAGCAGAGAATTTCGACAAGAAGAAATCGATTCTAACTGACTCCATTAATTTCTTAATAAGAATGAAACCTCATATCAAATATGATTGTACAAGGTTAAATGCAATATCTAATAATAGAGTTGAATTAGAAATTAGGAAGGATTGGTACTTCTTTCAATCGAACATCACATTCAGAAGAGCAGCGCATGAAATAGATAATCGAGCTGAATTGTATCAAAATGAATTAGGAAATGAGGTACCTGGAGCCGGGATTTTTGCTGCGACTCTTCACGAGCTTACTGCTCTCGATGGGTGATCCAGGAAACTAAGGAGGGAGATGGAGTAGAGAAAAGAGGCGGTTGGCGGATCTCCCGAAGAGGGGAGGTTTAGTGCCAAGCAGCAGTTACCGCGTGTCGTGCGAGCGACAAGCCCAGCCGATGTGAGATAGAAGCGAGGAAGACGCGTGGCAGGCGACGTGAGCCACGCGTCGAGGGCTGTCGGGCGGGTGATCGGGCTTGCCAGGTGCGAATTAGGGTAAGGCGGGAGTCGAGCGAACGAATTAAGGAGAAAAAGGAATAAAAAGAATTTAATTCATCTAATTTATATTTATTAATTAATAAATCTTATTCCATTTTTCTCACTTAAAATTATCTAGTTTAATGTGTTCCAAAAATTCCCAATAAATCACCCCTAGCTAATTGAGGGGTGAGGAACACAACGACGAAGTCAGATTTCGACGAAATTTCAATTTAAGGTATTTAAATATTATTAAAATATTCGACGAAATTTCGACGACTTCCTATTGCCACTAAGACATCACCCCAAGCTAATTTCAATTTAAGGTCAATTTAAATAGGTCAAATTCTAGGCTTCATGAAATTTCCAAATTCAGGATTTGATCCATTTGACTCTTTATTTGGACTAGATCTTTGTAGTGAACTTCTAATGACTTAATTAGAGTACTAAAATCACAATTCTTGTTGCCACAGTTCGTCTTGTCAAGATGGACCTCCCAGTCAGGTTTTGTCAAAATGGATAACCATTCAAATCTCAGTACAATCACATAGAAATAACCATCTAAAAATAAAGATATACGTGGAAAACTCAAAACCTGAGAAAAATCACAAAACCACACTACTAAGAAAATCCATTATGAAGAAGCTATCAAAAACTACAGAGTTATTCCCGAGAAACCCTAATCCGGAAGAAGATAAAGATTGCACCGCTATGGAGATCACACAAACCTTACCATCCTTCTCTCTATGCCCTTCCACTGTTCCTCTAACTCAATTCTTGAACATACAACAGTTCCGACTACGGTTCACCACCACTTCCGTCCTCCGTTGTAGGCACAATCAAAGCACATCACTACGGGCACCACCACAGCACACTGCTGCGGCCACCACCGCAGCACACCACCACGACCACCGATGCAGCCTCTTGTGGTCACCTGCTGCAAAATGCTGTTGTAGCCCTCCGGTGCAAATATCCATTGAAAATCTCCATCAACAGCTTCCTGGTGCAGCCACCACAACAACTTCATGTTGGTGCCCTTAGCTATGACCTTTGATATGGTCTTTGGGTGCAGCGTCAGCCCTAAGGCTGCCGCCTCCTTCTCCTTTGCACACACACGGCTTACTATATCATATTCTTAAGCCCTCAACATGTTTAGACATTTATATAGGGTTAAGTCAAACCCTATTTTTCCATAACCATGCCTTGGGGGCCAAGGGACAAGTCCCTCTATGTTTGAGTCTGCTACGGGTGCCTGGGGCCCTATGATTTGACCACAGGCGCTCGAGAGCATCCCCGAGTGCCCCAGACGAGCGCCACAGTGCGACGTAGCACCTGACTCTCACACCCAACAGTTCTGTCATGCGACAACACCTCAGTAACCATCTTATCAAACAACACCATGTTCCACTTCCCTAGCACATCGAGGTGGGCTATCATTTTATTCGGGATCGTACCCAAAAAGGAGACATCACTATCCAACACATCTCTACGTCGGAACAACCCGCCGATATGTTCACCAAACCACACCATCAGCTAGTTTCAGCACCTTCGAACTAAGATAACTACCTGGTTTCCTCCTACTTAGCTCACGTGGGCATATTAACAGCCACATTATATGTAATCTGTTGGATCTAAACAAACCAATCTCACTATACATCATTAATAGCACAAGCCTCCAAAGGCCTTTATATACACATGTACCCTATACCCAACAGGATACGATTTTTACAAATTCACTGCTAATATTTCGATATTCCCTGTTTTCTGTGCATGCGACACAATATCTAATTAATTTTATAAAAATGACTTAAATTAACGTGCTTAAAGGGTTAGTAATGATTTAAGATTGCTCAATGAAGTATTTGGTGCTGGAATCAACATTTCAAGTTATCCTTTCCTACCGTAATGATAACTGTATATTTTATAAGCATTTATTTTATATTCTTATAGAACATGACTTCAATTATGCTTATTCTGTTCGTGGATATAATCCAAAAATGGCTTCTTTATTAATTCAGACATGGTTCTCTGCCATCAATGGCATTCAAATATTCACAATATGATTTGTGTTAAGCCAATATTTATCTCAAATAATATATTTATCAATTATATATATAATATTTTATTTATTGCATTATTATTTAATAATTATTATGATGATATACTTATTATGCTATTTTATAATAATTTATTTAGATTGATACAGTAAATTACTTCAATTTATTATGACATTTTTCAAAAAAAAATTGGAATATTTTTTAGCAAATTCATACGAATACAATAAATAATTTGAAAATCAAATCAAAAGGCATGAGTGAGACAGTAAATTACTTCAATTTATTACTGCTTAAGTAACAAAAAAAAGTATGATAAATGAGGAGCCGATAGAATTTTATCTCTAGGCTACCTTGCCTTCAACAGTTCTTTAACGTGATTGCTGATGCTCTTCCGGTACGGTTCAAATGGAATGCGGGCCAATATCTCAGAGCCAAAGGAGAAGACAAGAGCATCCCTTGCTGCTTCCTTGCCAACTCCTCTCGCCTGGAAATAGAAGAGGTGGTCCTCTTCAAGGTCGCTGATAGCAGCACCATGCGAGCATTTTACATCATCTGCGCTGATTTGTAGATTGGGTTTCACATTGGCGGTTGCCCGAGGCGCCAATAGCAGACTCCTTGTGAGCTGCCCCGCATCAGTTTGCTGTGCAAACCTGTTCAGTAAAACAAGTTTTACTCGGAAGAGTTTGATTCTCCCATTAATTGACTTGGAATAAAGTTACAAAAATTCAAAAGTCGGTCGATATGAATTCTAAAGGAAGCCTGAGACTATTCGAAAGTCATTCTAGAAGTTGTGAGCCTTTGACTGCAAAATTTTGACTTTCCAATAGCTTGTTATTTACATGAAATTTTTATAAAAAGGTCTTCTTCATTTGTGAGTTCTTCCTTGAACATACAAAGTGGAGTGCCACCATGAGCTATCAAGTGAAATTTGATCATCCCATATAGTTTCTGCCAAAGGTACTTGAACAGCTAGATGTACGAGATTGATTCCCTCCTCCTCCGGTGAAATCTGATTTGTATGTTCAAGTACCTTTGGCAATGAAGATATGCAGCACCAATCAACAATCAGAGAGATGCAGAGGATCCATAACAGGGCAGCACCAGCCGACAAAGAAGTTGCAGAAGAAATTGCAATCGACGAAGAATTGCGGGGTGAGAAGAAATCGTAATCGATGAAGAAGCTGCAGAGTAAGAAGAGATCGCACTCGACGAAGAAGCTGCGGCGAGAGAAGAAATCGCAAATAGAAAAAAATTAGAGGTTGTTTCGTTCGCCCGCTGAAATTATCGCATTTACCCTTAATTTTTGATGACCGGGAACGACAAAATAATGATGACCAAATAAATCACTTAAAAAAAAGTGAAGAGACCAAAAAAATTATTTGCAAGGGTCAATATGATTAAATTAAGCATTTAGCAAGAGTCAAAGGATCATTTTTATATTTTCCTCTTTAATACTAAGAGCAAGGTCTAAATAGCTACTTAGCAAGGCTCCAAGATGGGCTTGATAGCAATGATGCAGGCTTACAAATTGGGTGGCAGCAAGAAGTTCGGTAAGGTGGTATATTCAAATTGTTGTTTTCCAAAACAACATCTCTAATCATGAGTCTTGGGTTAATGACATTGATAAGGTCGTTAAGGATTTCCAAAGGAAATTAGTTATTAAAAACCAAAAGCTACTGCTAACATCTAAGATGTCCCAAAACATAAAGTTTTTCGTTGTCTTGTGAAAAGGCTAGGAAAACAGCCTCTTAAGATGTTAAGCTCAAGCCCCACACTTTGGTAGAAAAACAAAATTGATCTTAGATAGACCAAAGAATTTTAGGCCTTGACTATCTCTCCAAAGAAATTTATTTTAAAGTGGATTTGATAATTTATAAATGAATTTAGTGGGGCAAGTGGCATCCAACCAATGATGAGGTATAGCATTGAGAATATATGAGCAAGCATCGGTATATCACCTGGAGATAAATATCTATGCTCCCAATTTCTAATACATTTGTTAATTTTGTCGAAAGGACTCCGTAGAGAACATTGTGTTATGACCCTTAAAGATTGGAACACCAATATATGTTAGAGAAAATTACTCACACTTAAATCCCAAAGTTTGCTTGTGTTTGAGTTTAATATGAGGAACTTTGTTATGAATGTAGAAACAATAATTCTTACAGATTTTGATCTTGATGGATCAAATGGTTAATGTTTTAAGACCAATAATCAGCAACAATTATCACGAGAATAAGCAAAAGAGGATCACCTTGACGGAGGTCCTTAAAACACTTAAAGAAACCATGAGTCCCATTGATAATAAGAATACCAAATATTGGAGACATCGACTTAAAATTTAACTATGAACAAAGGATGGAGCCCAAAAGATTCTAAAATTTTAATAAAAACTCCCAATTGAGTTCATCATGTCTTCTCAAGATCAAGTTTAACAGCCAATTTAGGAGAAAATTCTTTGATAGCATTACAACAATCAATTTTTATAATTTCCCAACATTTTTATACTCAATAGAAAAATCTTCGAGGCCAGCAATAGCACCTTAATGGAGGAGATAGAATCCAAAATTTATTTTTTAGAAGAAAAACCATTAAAGAATTATTATTACTCCACTGATGATATGAGGGGGAGGATTGAGATTAAGGTAGTTAAACTGAAAATCAGATTAGCTAAATTGTTCAGTAAAGAAATAGATAATTGATCTAGCAATATTTTCTTCCCCAAAAATGGGAGTTGAACCAGGAGTAATCTTATTAATCATGCAGCATTTAGCGACCTAAATATGCTAAAATTGAATGTTTCTTTCAACATGTTTTTTCAAATTGTTGCTACACTTTTGTTTCCAATACTTCTCAATGTTATTATAACACTGTATAAGTGAGGATCTAGTTAAAAAAAGTTACTTCTATTATCCACCGAGGAGTTAGTTTCAAAACACTATCAAGAGTCTGAGTTTTGTCCTCTTCCTTGTTAAAGTTGGAAGAAATAATATCGAAACACTATTTATTCCATTTAGCAAGATGTTTTCTTAAATCTTTAAGCATACAAGAGGATTTAGCCATGTCATAACTATCAACTAGTTATTCCAAGGTTTGTTTAATCTCACATCTAGAAAAATAAGACTGGAAGACCACATATTTTAAAATCTAAAAGATTTTATATTATTAAAATTGTCATTTCATGTTTTGAAAAAAACTGATTTCTTTATGATCAAAACAGTAGAATTTAGAGATGTGCAATGAATATTAATAAAACCTTCAATCCAATTATTATTAAGCAAAATTTTGTCCAGTTTAGCACATTTTTTACCATTGGACCAGGTGAACTTAGCCCCACATTAAGACAGTTCATCAAGGCCACAATCAAGAATAATAATGTTAAAGTCAACAGTAGATAAATCACACAAATTAACATATCCAGCGTACTTGCTTATAGGATCTTCTATGTTTAGAACCTAGAGAGGAGCTTCAAATTTTGTTGTTATTGTTGTTATTGTTATTGTGAGTGTGAGAAAGAATCTTCTCTGTTTTGAACCTAGAGAGGAGCTTCAATTTTGTTGTTGTTGTTGTTGTTGTTGTTGTGTGTATGTATACATGCATATATGCAGAGCAGAACAAAAAATGCATTTGGTTACTGTTATAATTATGTTTTACCAAGATCCGTGCAGTTCTAAAAAGTAATTAATTGTCAGTTTCGGGATATTTTACCTCTTAAATTATGAAGTGCTGTCCTACTTGAAACTATTTTCTGAAATTTATGTTATATCATATTGGGGTTTGAATTGTCAATTGCTGCATATAACTAAAATAATGTTATTGCAATGAAATTGTAAAGACAGTGGCAACTTCAATGAGAATGAAAACGAACATTCCTTGCTTTATAAATAAAAAAGGATTTTCTAAAGTGCAGCGAAAACTGCTCCACAAACAGATTGTCTGCATCTCGTTTTTAAAAATAAAGTAGCTAGATTGACGCTCAAACAGACCCAAGTGTCACGTTAGTTACGAAAATAGTCAGCTCTCAATATTGTTATCTTCAATTAAAATAATAATCTGCAAGTGATTCATGCAACGTTTTAAGTAAAACAGTATCCTTCATCAAATGGCTAAATCCAGGATAAAAATACACAGAAGAAACAAATTTGAAAAACTCACTAGAGAAGAGAAAGTCAGTTGTACCCTAAACATTCATTATAGAAAAAGATCTAGCAACTAAAGACTATTTATCCACTCACAAAAGCTTAGAGATGCTGTAAAGGTCTTAAATAGAATAGAGTTATGTTTGTCCAAATTCTTCAAGAGCCAAATTTTTTGTTCTCAAAGAAGATTAGTACTGTTCTGAAACCATTTGCATGACAAATTACCAAAAATTAACGTGCCAAAACAGACATGCAAGGAGTAAAACTGCATCTCAGTCCACCAAGGTTAATGTGTTTTTTAAAGCATAGACCAACAGTTAGATTTTATATAACAATATCTAATCTAGTCTCAAGTGCTATTGCATAGGTTCAAGAAAAGCGAAGGCGGAGATAAAGATTTGATAACAGATGAAAAATCATGACAAGAAGGTAAGAAATTGATCGCTCTGACAAATGCAAAGAAGATTTGACAAATAGAAAGAAAAAAATACAACTGTATTTTCCTCAACTTTACATGTAGAGAATGAAAATGATTAAAGAAAAGAGAAGTGAGAGTAATTTGGTCATTAAAATTAGAGGAAGATGTTGTTATGGTTTATTGTTTGATCATTTTATCTACAACTAAGTTGTGGGAAAAGCAGCTGATGCTGACTCATCCTTCTTCATTGCACTTACAAATTGTTCTTACCATTTGCCAAAGTAATCATTCCTTTAGCTACTTAGATCGCGTATCTTCTAAACTATCAAATATTCACTTCTCTATCCATTTTCCAAGAACTCTCACATTACAATTAGAGGTAGGATTAGAATTTTGTTTCCAAAGCACATTAAGAAATCTAGACTTCAGAACATCAATCACAGCAGGTTCAGAAATAGTTTCACCACAGGCATATGTCTTCTCAAATAATCTTTTGTAAATTGATTCAAAAAAGATAAAGAAAAAAATTGCTAGAAAGAGTGGCTTGAATGTAAAAATAACAATGAAAAAAGAAGAAAAATAAATTGGCTTATCTCAAGTTCAAGACAATAGTAACATCCTGCTAAGATCGAGGTTTTTTGAAGATTTATATCAAAAATAGATATTATTGAGAGAAGAAAACACACATATAAGCTAACCACATTAATAGAAAAGAAAGCAAAAGATTTGATTCAAATTAAGTATATTAAAAATATTAAAGGAAAAAACTTTCAAGGATGAGGACAAACCAGCATTGATGAAGAATTATTTTCATAACATTTTTTGTGATGGTTGTAATAATGGTAAGTAAAATCCTTTAAAAGGCTTCAAATAAAATGTTTTAAAATTAAAAAACATGCTCGATGGTGAAGAAGTGGAGTGACATCTACTCTCAATAATAAATGCAATGTACAAAATTGTGCAAATTAATGAGAATTGATGTTAATGAGATACACTTTGAAACAAGGGGAAGCGACAAAACACAAATTGCAACAAGATACTTGCATTTCATAGAATTAATTTGGTTTTATGCGAAGTAGTCCAATTATAGAAATTATACATTTGCTTAGAAGATTGATGGAAAATTTTGAGAGAGAGAAGATCTCAATTTGATATTTATGATTTACAAAAACATATAATAAAATACCTAAAGAAGTTTTTGGAATGTAGTAGAAAGAAAGGAACTTTGTGATGCTTTATATTGAAGTAAATACAAACAATACAATGAAGCAATTACAAGCGTTCAAACACAAATTGATTTGTCAAATAATAATTTTGTTTCAATCAGATTATCTAAGATTTTGTTCTTAGTTCATATTTCTTGTATAAATTACAAATGCTTTAGCTTCAACAACAACAAGTCATAGTCCCATTAGGTGGGGGTCAGCTACAAGAATCTTTTGTTTCCATTACGCACGATCAAATAAAAATTCCCACTAAGTTCCTACAATTAAGTTTAATCATAATAAAAGATATAATATTGAGAATATAATAATTCAAGCTTATGCTATCAAGAAGAGTGACATTCTAAACAATTTGGTTCAATCATACAAATAAGATAAACTAATGAACAAAATTCCAATTGGTGAAATAGAGTACTTATGGAGTGTTGTGTGATTTAGAAATCTCACTCAAAAAAAATTTAGATGGAGAACCATATTAGCATGAAGCAAAAGCATATTTGATAAAATAATATTTCAAAGATAAGCGTGCTAAGGTGGATGAGCGGGTATAGACAAATATATAAGAATGACAAAGGCTAGAGTAGTCCCAGCTGAGGATAAGATTGGAGAAGTCAACTTAAATGGCTTCACATACTGACTTCCCTATTGAAAAAGTTGAGTATATGAATTTTATCCATGTTAAAAAAAGAGAAAAAACAAAAAGCTAAAGACAACAAACTATTATAAAATATCTCATATACTTGGATCATATGGAGGATATTTTGATTGTGCACAATAAAGGTAAAATTTATGTATTCAATCCTATTAAATCTTAGTTTTTCAAAAGTAAAGGTGTTTAAATTTGAGCAGAGAAAAAAATGATATGTTTAGTTTAATTGAGAGGAACAAGTTGTATTAAAATAAGTTATGCAAAGATGAACGAATAAAAAAGACAAAAAAAAGGCTGGATTTATTATGGTTAATAGCCTGTGTCCATTTTAATGCTACGCATAGTTTCACTATGTAAAAATAGCAAGCACAAAGTACACATGTAGGCGCATTTATTCCTCCTTATTTCAAAGTGTTCGCAAAGTACAAATTAAGAGTAAAAATTTGTGATGAAGCTCCTCTCTAAAACTTGGATTTCTCAGAGAATTCTTACAATGTGCTTATGAAGAGTCATAAAGATTATCAATATGTCAGTGAGGAAGTGTTTACACAGATTAAGCATTGTAATAAGATGTCTTTTCAATACAGAGACATGACTCTACAGTTTTAGCCATCCTTGAGGAGTAACACCACTCAGTACTTGACATTCATATAATTGACCAGGTTGATCATGGGTTGAATCACACTAATGTTGGGAATTATAATTTTATTTCTAACTATTTATGTAGCAAATAATATACAATTATTAACTCAAAATTGAGTTAGATGTAAAATGTCGAAGCAGAAAATCATTTCCGAAATGCAAGAATTATTCCCAAGTCAACCCAATTTAAATAATTAACATCAAGATCATTCATATAACTATGACAATGTATGGCAGAGATCATTTCTTGAAATATTTTAATATAACAAACCTATTTAGTAGGACAAAGGCTTGATGAGTCAAACGTTGTATGGCACTAGAGCAATTCTATTATTAGATCAATATTTTCATCTAGGTTCTTCAATATTTAAAATTCTAGATTTGGCTATTTGGCAAAGAATGTTGTTGCAATTCACAGTTGTAATTGTCTTAAATTGTATTATTACTCAGAAAACAAAGGTTTTCTTCTTTTAAATGCTTGGCAAATAAATTTCCATTTGAATTAAAAATATCGGTACGATTTATAAACTATTCCAAGTGAGCAAGGACCTTTTTTTCAATAATTAGATGCTTTAATTAATGAATAAAATAAAAAGCATAAGAAACAGAACCGGATCGGCTGGTTCAACCAATCGAACCGTGAACCGACCGGTCGGCCGGTTCCGACATAGATGATTTAACACAAATATCCGTTTTAGAACTGGAAAATCGGTAGTTGAACCAGTACGCCGATTTTAGTTAAGCCATATAGTATTTAAGGCTATTGTTTGTATACTTTCTTAATTGAGAAGATATATTTACACATATAAATAAGTTTTCATGGCAATGTGGGAAGTAAATAAGAACAAATGGAGCCTTTATTATGCCTTTAACATGAAATTTGCATTTTTTCTTATACATTTGCATTAAAACAAAATCTTATAAAATCTTTTTTAGTTACATAGTTAACACTTAAATCATAAATATTAGAAAATTACCACATTAATTTCTATTATTATGAAAAACACAATCCAACAACTTTTTTAATCATTTAGGTTAAGTATTTTTACATGTTTACCTTGTAAATATTAATTAAGATTTAAGTATTGTGTAAATATATAAGTTTATATTATATATAATATTAAATATAAAAATAAAAAGGAGTTTTTGGTATGTATGTAAAAGCTTATTTTAAATATATAATATTTAATAATTTATATATTATTACATAAATCCAACACATTTAAAATTGAGAGACAAGTACTATAATTATGATTTTATTGCATCTTCATGGTTCAATTCAACCCTGATCAGACTTCTGCACTTTGAATCTATTGTCGTATCGGTTTAATGATAGGTTTGGCTTTTAAACCTTAGTTTAATACAGTGATGAATAGTTGGTGCACTAGATCAATGCCATTCTTAAACCAAATTTTTCATATTTGACGGAGGATGTTGTATTGTTCCATACACATCAGTATTACTTCTTTTAAAATGTCAGCAGCTAAAATGGAATAAAAGCTAAATAATAAATTTAAAATTTTCCAAAAATGTATCAAGTAATCATTTTAAATATTAGAGCAATCAGACAAAGATTTGTGCTAATAAAAGCAATTTAATTTAAATAAAAAGTGAACAGTATACCTGTTAACTTTTATGTTTCCATCAAAAATAGCATGTCCCAAGGAGTGAGAAACTATGCACTTATGAAGCTGACGAGAATATCCTCTTGGGTAATCCAAAATTAATTTACTATGAAGATCTTGTATTTGATCATTTTGAGCTATGTGAAATGCTGAAAGGTCTGTTGTCGTATCAGGGCCAAGTTGTTGAACATAGAGATTGTGCCTGCTTAACTTTCCCCCAGTGCTGATCTCAACTAGTTCATAGCTGCTGTTCTTTTCCTGACAATGACTAACCACTAACACATCATCATCATAAAGAGTAATAAAATAAATCTATTAGACATTCATTTCAATTAATTTAATGATCAGAACATTCTTAATTATAAACTTTAAGTAGATATTCTGCTCATTTAGTATGTTTCTCTGCAATGAAATAGCATACAGAATATTAGTAATAGAATTTAAACATTCACGTTTTAAATTGTGTTTTCTACAGTGGTAGAAATCACACAAAAATACAAGACCATACATAAAAATAAGGCTATGAAAACTACATATCACTATTCTTTCCCCTTGAGCTGATGTGCGAATGGACAAAGATTGATGGCATTCCTTCTTTAAAAGAACCACTATATTATTGTGAGTTGATTTATAAATAGTATGAGTTCACAATCAAATTTTTGTTTAAAAAAATTACAATTCACTTCAATAAGCTTGATTTTATCATATTGATGGGGATTGTTGTTAACACTGATAGCAGGCTTATTGTAATATTATAGGTTAATATGTCCCACATTTAATTTTAAGATACTCAAGAATACTACTTGATCCATAAAAATTCCCAAGCTATTTCTGCCATTTCCTGAAATTCCGATATTGTGCTTGAATTTACCACAATATTTTTTTGGCTTCTACATGTTACAAAATTTCTTCCAAAAATAGTGCAGCACCTTGTAATAGATCACATGTCAACTGTTGAACAAGCATAATCTGCATATGCATATGCTTCTAATAAAAATCCCCATCCTTTTTGAATTGGATACCTTTTCCAGTAATTTTCTAAAGATGTTGTAGCATCGTGTAGATTAAATATATTTAAATTTCTTTACGGTTATGCTTATGTGTGTGTATTAAATAGTTAAATTTCTTTACGTATACTTATGTTCTGACCTACCACTAATAATAAATGCCATGACATACCTCTTGTGGGATATATACACTAAGCTTCCAACAAAATTTTGGCACATATCTTATTTGTGAAAGTATCTTTTGAATTTTCCAACTAATCATTGGAATTGAAAATGTAATAGGCCTCAATACAATAATATGCAAGGAATTATCTACTTTAGTTCAATTTATCCCAAACCATGCCAGGCCTTATGGCTTTGTCGTTTCAGCGATAATTTTTACTGTCACCCATCCTAGAACTTCCAGAAAGCGCACGCACAACTACAAAAATTTCCACCCAAATACTACCATTCATCTAAAAAAGCTCATTGCATATTATGCAAACAATTTCATATTTATATTATTATAGCACGTCTTACATAGCATTAAAAGCTTTTAAATGTGGCTTCCATAACCTCAGGAATAACATTTTATAGGTCAGTCGAGCCATGATAGAGACGTGGATAGCTAGGCAAATCTTACAGAGTAACCATTTTACAGCCTCACAACATATGTGGTCAATAAAATGATGTCTAATAGCTTACAATTAACTTGTCCACAACTCTTAGAACATCCACTATATACTTTTAGTGTGATACATAATTTTTCACATTTGATCAAATTTCCTCTATTCCCAAGAAATAATTCAAGCTACTTCATATATCTTTTTATCTCAAACTCTTTCTCCATGTATTGCCTAAAGTTTTTCTTTTTTCCTGCAACTTTCCTTATATTATGATATGATATGCACATACTAAATGAGTAAGGGTCATTCTTTTAATAAACAGAGTAAGATCTCCTAAGCTATGTTTGTATTCCCATAGAGATTATGAATAATCAAACTTTTCAAACTAGATTCTAGGTGATTATCTCAATCTATAGAATGCATTCTTAAGTTTACAAGTAGTTCAGTTTACCTTTACCATAGCTCCTTACTCCTAAATAACTTTAGCAGCTTACTCCCAATAATTTTAGCAGCTTAGATTAGCTTATCAATTTATATAGCTTAAAGTAAACAGTTAACTAAAAGTTAACTAAAAGTTTAAAGGTCAAAAGTTTCTTCCGAATAGCAGCTTAACTTCAAGTTTCTCCTATAATATTTTAATCCTATAATCCATAAAATTAAGAGCAAACTACACAGCTTATAAGATAGTATAATTTGTTGAATTCTAATGGCATTTCCATATCTTTTATCCTTCAAGATTACAATATATTAAAGAATGCTCACATCAAATTATTGAAAAAGCCTTTCATAATTTGTAGCAAGTCATAATAAGAATATTCATTACTTTTTGGAGGCGTAAACATGTATTGATCATCAATACCATAAATTTTCTTTATGTACCTTGGCCACCAAGGTTGCTATGCATCTCTTAAGCATGCTACCAATCTATTTTACTTATCTCTTAGGAATACTATCAAGTTTATATTTTACTATGAACACCCATTTGCATCTAACAAGTATTCTCGTTCATTAAATCCTAAAGACATACCAAATCAACAAGTGATGAATTGGTATAGAGCGATAATGGAGCTTGGAGAGGGCCACAATTAGGCTTAATAGAAAGAATTTTGAGTAAATAAGATTGTGTTACTATAATCTAGTATATACAAATATTATTCAAAGAAAAATTGCTCAAGTATGCATGCAAATAAATTAAACCATATGCATCAATTAGCTATGGTTTGATTGCTCAAAGTCTACCATTACAAACAGAATATGTTAAATCTCAATCAATCCAATTTGATAAGTTTTGTTTTCTTAATCTCAACATCATAAGATAATTTTAGATAATACGCTCAATATATGAAGCCAAACAATTTGGTACTAGAGCATATGTAACTCAGGGTATAGATAGTGAGTGAGCCTTGATGGTTCCACGGTTACTCATTGTTTGTGTATGCTAACTTGCATACCATAAATTAGTATAAAATTTTAAATTTTGATAAAATGACAACGTGATGAAAATCTAGTCATTATGAGAATAAAAACTCTTCCATTTATAATGACATCACTTCTTGTGGAACACATTGCCTCAATGCTAAGTGTACGCAGCTCATGTGGAGGCAACTATAAATAGTTGATGTTTATGCATAAAAGTTATGGCAGATATAGCAAATGCAAGAGCATTTTAATACAAGAGTTAACAAAGCAAGCATTTAATATCACATCCCACCCATTGACAATTGATTCTACATAATTCATCAAATGAATGAAAGCTGGTCTAAAATAATGTTGATCTCTATTGGTCAAGTCCAAAGTAAATTAAACGACCCGATCTTTTAGGAAGTTTGTCGCTAACCAGTTTTCGAACAAACTAACCAATATTTGGGCAAAATCTAGCAGGCTATTTATGGATTGAACTGCCCTATATGATTGTTCAACTCCCTATTGAGTTATAAAGAATCATTTGCCAGCCCCAAACTCTCTCATATACTATAAATCTCTAATCTTTCCTCCCCTCATAAAGGAAACCCAAGCCACCACCTACCTACAAACTCAAATTCCCCTTCTTCTCAAAATTATGAAAGCATATGGAGTTCATGGTGATGTAAGAGAGAGTTGTGTTGGAGCTCATGTGGAGGAGATCTTTGGTCCTTGTGTGGATATCTTATTCCTTTTCTTCCTTGGCTTGTTTTAATAAGCCCTTGGCTTGATTTTGAACTCCAATAAGTTGTTGATGAGTCCATAATTTATAGCAAAAATAAATGAAGAAGTCATACAAGTCCATAATGGAAATAACCTACTTTGATCAAATTCTATTTATTTTCGGAAAAAATGAGAGCTCAGCAAAATCTGGAGCAGTTCTGTAATTCCTGGGAGAAAACCGCTACAGCGCGCTCCGGCTACTGGCAAGCAGACAACATAGATAATAGGGGATTTCTGAAGCCTGGAGCGATTCCGCTATAGCACGCTATAGCGAGTAAAAGTTCGAAACTCAAATTGCTACAGCACGCTGCAGAGCGCTGATGTGGCTGAAACCTTAAAGCTCAGCGGACTCAAACTTCGAAATTTAGCTGCTACAGCGCACCACAGCGCGCTACCGCTGGTGAAATTTCAAAAATTAACTCGCTAGAGCGCGCTGCGCTGATGCGGCTAAAACCTTAAAGCTCAGCGGACTCAAACTTCGAAACTTAGCTGCTACAACGCGCTACCGCGGGTGAAATTTCAAAAATTAACTCGCTACAGCGCGTTGTCGCGCGCTACTGCGAATGAGTTTTCGAAACTTAACTCGCTACAGCGGGCGCCAAAATTTCTGTCTTTTCAAGGGCATTAATTGCAGCTTGGACATGACCCCCAGCCAGCAGCTTATCTCCTAGCTGACATATCCTCTGCCAATAAAATCTTGTAAGAGAAAAGAAAGGATTGAAATGATTACAAGAATTAAAAATGCAAAAGATGAAATCATTTCATGCAAGAAGACAGGTTTCAAGTGGAGGGAAGAGCAGAATTTGAAATGAGGAAGACTCCTCTATAATGCAGCCTCTCTTGACAAAAGAATGGTTCCCATTTTTATTCAAAAATCTCAGATTTTAGGGGCTGCATTAGAAGAAGAAGGAGACCTCTCCAAGGTAGGTTGAAGAGTCCATTGCTAGAAAAGAAAGAAGGAAAGGCTGCACTAGAAAGCTAGAAGGAAAGAAGAGAGGAAGAACAAGGATGATTCAGAGAACCCCAATAAGAGCTGTTCCTAGTACATTCATAATCTTTCTTGTGATTTCATTTTAGTGGATCATGAAAGGGTTCTCATCTTTGTATGCTTTTCTTTGTATCTCAGTTGTAATGGAAGGCTAGACCCTCCTTAGGGAGAGTTGGGGCTGAATTCATATAAAATATAAGGAACAAAAAGAATGTTGGAGAACTTCCTCAAGCAATGAATCAAAATCTATTTTCAAATGCATTATGAACTTACTTGTGAATCATGCTATGAACTGAATGGAAAATCTACTAAGAATATATAAGTATAAAAAATGAACATTTAAATAAATATCTTGTGCTACATAGCTCACAGCTTGGTTTAGAGCTGAACATGTGAGCCTCAGTGCTTAGAACTATGTGAGAAGTTCTTGAGCCTAACTGCATCATGCTCTAAGCTCAATCAAGAGGTCAACGCGTGTGAGATAAGACCCACAAACTGAGCTTCGTTGCTCAGCGTGTAACGACCCAATATCGTTACTTTTCAAATTAGGTCAAAACCCGCCTCAGGCATCAGGACCTCGGGGAATTTTAAATTAGGGCAAACAAAAATACCCTTAGATAAAAATAATTTTTAGATCAAAATGCCCTAGTTTGGGAGAATTCGGATAACGAAAACTCCCGTTTTAATTAATTAAATCCTAAAAAATCAAAACATTGAAATAAGTGTCAGAATTCATCGATTTCAGTGTCATTGTGTTAAGTATATTATTTAAAAGATGCTAGAGAAATTTCATCAAATTCTGAGCATCAGATTTATTGTGGTTAATTTCTGAAGTTTTCAAACTTCAGAAATTAATTAAAAATAAAATATTTGTCCGAATCGAAAATTTTCGACGTGAGGGTGTTCGTCATGTCGTAACACACCTCGGTGCCAAGTTTCATTGTATTTGGACGCCGAACGGCGGAAAAATGCGAATAATTTAACTTTAAGTATTTATTTATTTTTAATTTTCTTTTTTTCCCCTATTCCCCCTTCGCCCCCCCCCCCCCCCCGTTTTCCCGCGACCTGCCCCGACAGGCTTCTGGCGCGAAAGGTTCCGCACTAGGGAGGGCCGCCTGCGCCGTTTTTTGGCGCAGGCTGGTCGGCCCACCTGGCCGACCCCCTCCCCCCCTCCTCTCCTCTACATAAGCCCTCCCCTTCCTTCCATTTCCCCCCACAGCCCTCTCCTCTTCCAAACCCTAAACCTACAGCCCCTCCTCCCCCTCACAGCAGCCCAGCAGCAGCCCCCTTCCACGGTAGCCGCCCCTCAGCCTGTTGCAGCCCAGCCCTCTACTGCAGCCAACCAGCAAGCAAGCCGGGCTTCCAGCAACCCCCGGCCAGCCGTCCGGCCACCCGCTCCGGCCTCCCTCCGCTTTCCAGTAATCATAATCCTAAAGGTAAGTTGATAAATTTAAAAGATAGAAAAAGGAGGAGAGAAAATAAGAGAATTTTTCTATATTTATACCTACTTAATACTTATTATTATGATAATAATGAGGATATAATATCGTCATTCACATTAATATGGTTCTCATTAATTAATAATGAAAATTATACATATGTTATAAAATGAGTTTTCATTTTAACAGTCATTTTTTATTATATTCTTTCACTCTTATATTATTGTTATCATTAAAATAATGATAACAATAATATTGTATCAAATATGATTGTTATCCTCAGCAAATTAATAAACGCTATAATAAACATTACTGCCATTGCAGTATCTTAAAATCAGACTTCAAGAAAGCGAAAGAAGAACATAGTCGAAATGAAAATAAATGTTACTCCTAAAAATATTGGCTGAGAGCTAATTAAAAATATCCAAAACCTAAATGCAGATTGAGCGAACTGTCACTCATTCGAACTGTCGAACTGTTGAACTTTCGAACTTAAGGAACAAGGTACTAGATGTCTTTTATTACTTTTGTTTAAATATATTTTTTTTCTGCTCAGCATCGCACAAATTTGATAAAAGTGCTTTTTAAAGTCACATAAAATGATATATAAATAAGTTTGGATAAGTGAGAAGCAAGGGTTCCATGTTGCTTTATACTTTTTGTCTGATCAGACAACCGCTAGGACAGGGCTGTCCAACATCGGGAGTCATAAGGAGCCTATACTAATAAGCCTTTGAGGGGGCATATATAGAGGGAAGATGAGATATGTAACACAAAAATGAACCCCCCTTTTTCCTCGATTTTGTACTTGCCTAACAAAATCATATTTTGCCTCAGATATCAAGCGCTAAAAATTCTGTATTTATTTTTGTGACTGCAAATATTGTTATGCTAAATTTCAAGTGCAATTGAAACAAGTTTGCAGGGATAAATTTGTACAACTTTTATTTTCTGTCAAATTTTGATTATTTTGCTTATTATTTAACATTTGTAAAGATGATATCTATCTGTACTTAGTTTCACAACTAACTGGTATTCGAATGCCCGCATTTTTGAAACGTGCCCAGATCAGGAGTTTGTCCTTGAAGAAAGGTGCTAAGAACCAATCAGAGCTGATACTGCTTCCTGCTGATCTTCCGCTTTTCTTTTTGACTCTATATTTTTTAAAAATTTATAATTTTTCTTTTATTTTAATCTATGTATCCAAGACTCATGAATTAATGAAAAAAAATGAGTTATATTTGATGTTTATATATTTATCTCTTAAATCACTCAATATGATTCTGCGGCTAGAGGACTTGTTGTTGCTTATTGTTGTTGATGTTACTTTTCTACAAGCAAACCGGTGTTGGATTAGCTCCCGCTGACCCGGCACCGGGTCCTCACACAACGTACGTGAAAGGAGGAAGATGATTCATCGAGAGCTTATGGAGGATGTGACATCGTCCATGAAGCCCGATGAACTGACTTCCTTATCTGAACTGCACGTGACGCTCGTTAGTGGAATCAATGCTAATGAGATCGCCTAATTAAAATGAATGTCTTGACAACCTAGACGTAGGAAAATTAAGATGCTCTAATTGCGGTTTCATGAGAATCTTTGTGCTGAGATAGAACCCTAGTGTGTTCATCTCATGCACAAGATTTGAACTTGTAGGAATAGAGGGCCAATCTAAGGAATACAATGTGCTCTTGATTATTTAGCATGACAACGAAAAAAAATGAAAAGTAGCTTGATAAGTAATTCAACATGAGTCCCTCTCGATTCACATGGAGGAAACCCAACTCTCTTCTCTAATTTAAATAGTTTCTTAACTCAGAATTTTGCTTTGTTAACGAAATCAATTTAAAAACTGAAATCATATAGTTTAAACATTATTAAACATAAATATATCTTAGTATCAAAACACACCGTTCCCTAGGGATGATAAATCTCAGAACTTACCTTCCAATTATTACTTCAGACCACATACACTTCTGTGAGCTCCAGAATCAAATCTCGCAAAAACTTGACAGACTGCGATTACACGTCTGCCCTTGCACGCAAGTGTACGTGATCTGAAGTAATAATTGGAAGGTAAGTTCCGAGATTTATCGTCCTTAATGAACAATGTGTTTTGATACTAAGGTATATCTATGTTTAATAATGTTTAAACTATATGATTTCAATTTTTAAATTGGTTTTGTTAACAAAGTAAAATTTTGAGTTAAGAAACTATTTGATTTAGAGAAGAGAGTTGGGTTTCCTCCATGTGAATCGATAGGGACTCATGTTGAATTACTTCTCAAGTAACTTTTCATTTTTTTTCGTTGTCATGCTAAATAATCAAGAGCACATTATATTCCTTAGATTGGCCCTCTAATTCCTACAAGTTCAAATCTTGTGCATGAGATGAACACAATAGGATTCTATCTCAGCACAAAGATTCCCATGAGACCGCAATTAGAGCATCTTAATTTTCTTACGTCTACGTTGTCAAAACATTCATTTTAATTAGGCGATCTCATGAGCATTGATTCTACTAACGAGCGTCACGCGCAGTTCAAATAAGTGACTTCATCGAGCTTTATGGACTATGTCACATCATCCATGAGCTCTCGATGAATCATCTTCCTCCTTTCACGTATGCTGAGCAACGAAGCACAATTAGTGGGTCTTAGCTCACACGCGTCGACCTCTTGATTGAGCTTAGAGCATCGTGCAGTTAGGCTCAAGAACTTCTCACATAGTTCTACGCACTGACACACACATGTCCAGCTCTAAACCAAGCTGTGAGCTATGAAGCACAAGACATATTTAAATATTCATTTTTTTTACTTATATATTCTTAGTAGATTTTCCATTCAGTTCACAGCATGATTCACAAGTTCATAATGTCATTTGAAAATAGATTTTGATTCATTGCTTGAGGAAGTTCTACAACATTATTTTTGTCCCTTACATTTTACAAAAAATTCAGCCCAACCCTCCCAAAGATGAGGACTCTTTCATAATCCACTAAAATGAAATCACAAGAAAGATTCGGAATGTACTAGGAACAACCTTTATTGGGGTTCTCTGGATCTTCCTTGTTCTTTCTCTCTTCTTTTCTTCTAGCTCCTTAGTGCAACCTTTCCTTCTTTCTCTTATAGCAATGGACATCTTCTAACGCATCCCCTAAAATCTAAGATTTTGGAATGAAAATGAGAACCATTCTTTTGTCAAGAGAGGCTGCATTTATAGAGGAGTCTTCCTCATTTCAAATTTTGCTCTTCCCTCCACCCTATTTTCTGTAATGAATGCTTATTCCACTTGAAACATGTCTTCTTGCATGAAATGATTTCATCTTTTGCATTTTTTATTCTTGTAATCATTTCAATTCTTTCTTTTCGCTTATAGGATTTCATTGGCAAAGGATATGTCAGCTGGGAGACAAGCTGCTGGCTAGGGGTCATGTCCAAGCTGCAATTAATGCCCTTTAAAAGACAGAAATTTCGGAGCACGCTGTAGCGCGTTGTGGCGCACTGTAGCGAATTAAGTTTCTAAAACTCATCCGCGGTAGCGCGCTGTAGCGCCTTTACGTTTCGAACTCGATCCGCGGTAGCGCGCTGTGGCGCACTGTGACGCGTTGTAGCAGTTAAGTTTTGAAGATTGAGTCCACTGAGCTTTAAGGTTTCATTCGCGGTAGCACGCTGTAGCGCTGTGGCGTGCTGTAGCGATTAAAGTTTCGAACTTTTATCCACGGTAGCGTGCTGCAGCGCACTGTGGCGCGCTGTAGCGATTTGAGTTTCGAACTTTTACTCGTTATAGCGTGCTATAGCGGAATCGTTCCAGGCTTCATAAATCCCATATTGTCTGTGCTGTCTGCTTGCCAGTAGCCAAAACGCGTTGTGGCGTGCTGCAGCGCGGTGCAGCGATTTTCTCCCAGAAATTGCAGAACTGCTCCAGATTTTGCTGAGTTCTCATTTTTCCTGAAAATAAACAGAATTTGATCAAAGTTGTTTCCATTATGGACTTGTATGATTTCTTCCTTTATTTTCGCTATAAATTATAGACTCATCACACCCCCACACTTAGATTCTTGCTAGTCCTCAAGTAAGCTCAAAAAATAATTTTTCTATTTTTAAAGTATGAAAGTCAATTTTAATATCAATGTGATATTTATTATCATTTAAAACTTGTTATAACTGAAATGACTAGCAAGTCTTCAGCCACTAAATGTTTCTGAACTCCGGTTATAATCTTTGGTTGCTTGTTTAGTCTCCAATTTTAAGTTTGTAATGCTTAATACTTCATTATGGAAGAGATTCTTCAGAATTTCTTAAACTAGTGAAGCTATGAGTAACCAAGCGTTTTATGCCATATGTGCTCCTAGTAAATCACAAAGATACACAATTTTCAGGAGAGATTCTTTTTATCATCCTGTTTAACTTTTTTTCTTGAGAGATATTTTTTTATCCCAATTTTTATTTTCTTTTCTTTTTCAACTTTAAGGAGAGATATTTTTCTTCATCCCTTTTTTCAGTTCTTTGTGATCATGAAGTCCTACAGGAGCCTAGCATACTTATTAGTTCACTCAATTATTTCCAATCACTAGTTTCGGTTTCTCAATTTTCCCCCACACTTAGACCTTAACATTGATCTTATTAAATGTTTGGAGACTAGATACAACCTAGGATCATTTCTTTGTTTAGATGATTTAGTGCTGTCAATTAGTTGTCACCTTTTTGTTAAGCAAATTTTGGTTGGCATTTAATCTTCAAATTGATATTTTCTTAACATTCATAGCCTTGAAAAGTAAAAAATAAAAATAAAAATGAAAACAAGAAAAAGAAACAACCTATTTATTCATTATTCTCTCCTTCTTCCTCTTCTTCCTCTCCCACGTCTTGGTAGGTATAGTCACAAGGCCATCGGGTGTCCGGAATAGGGTCGCCGCCGACAGGGGGTTGCGGTAGCACCGAACCATCTGGTCCTCCTTGCGAGCTCCAGTATTGGAACATCATTCCAAGGGCTTCATGGAATTCCGATTGGAACTCGCGCTGCCGGGCAATTTCTGCCTTGCAGAATCGTATGTCAGTGGCCATAGCCTTCCCCAAATCTGTTTGTTGAGCGTATATCCGCATCAACAGTTTCTCAGAAAAAGAACGGTCGGTGGACGCTGAGGCTTCTCCTTCTTCTCCCCTCCTCTTCTTGGCCTGCTTCCGTTCGTGGGAACGGACATTCAAATTTGTTCGCTCAAGAAGGGCACTAGAGGAGACAGTGACATCGGAGGAAAGTACCTTGACCCCTTGGGCCAGACAGATGCTCGATATTAATGACCCAAAAGCAAGCGCAGCGCAGGGCCCGTGCATGACGTTCCAGAGCTGCTCAAGAATAATGACAGCGATACGAATTTCTCCCGACCTTTGGAGTGCACACATGAGCAGCGCCCTAGAACGGGTCACTTCACTGAGGTGCCCCGTCGGCATGATGAAGCTGAAGATAAAGACCACCCAAGCACTGCTCGAGTCCGTGAGGAGGGCTCGAGGAATATTGGCCAGATTTCCTCTCCAATCCGCATCATTGCGGACGACTTCACAAGCAAGTGCTACCGGGTCATAACGTGATTCAGTAAGGGCCATGAAGGAACTGTTCTTCACCTCCCTCAACCCATAAAATTGCTCGATTTGCTCGAGCCCAAAATTCACTCCCCTTCCCTGTACAAAAATTTTATGCCCTACCGAGTTAATGGCGTTGGCGTAAACTTCTTGGACGATGGTCGAGTATGAGTTGGATTGGGTGAACACCAGCTCCCCCCATCCCCGGGGATAAACTTGCTCGGAGGGTCCAGGCGGGACCGCCCTGAAACTTTTTTTCAGGATCAACTTCCGCCAAGAAGTAACCATGGTGAATCTTTGTTCAGCCTCAACGGAGGAGAATCTCTTCTTATAGAAGGCCCCACCAGATGTGGAGGCCTCGGCTTCCTTGCGCGGAATCGACTTCCTTCTGGACGACATAATTGGCAAATTCTGAGAAAGGGCTGGAGTTTTCTTGAAAAGAGGAAAATGAGAATAAAAAGGGCAAGAGAAATTAGTTTGGTGCAAGCATAACATCCCCCCTCAAGGTCCTTAAATAGCCAAAAAAAAATTTGTGAGGTCAAGGAAAATTCTGGTCCAAGATGCTCCTCTCATGCCATTAATGTGACCCACTTTAATTAGGAAAGGAAGAGGGGAGCAGCTTTTTCAGCACCACTATTTGACTGCCTAGGAGTCTCAAACATGAAGCAATTATTGACTGCATTGGATTCCTTAGGCACTCAAGATTGCCACAGCTGGAAGTTTTTCGCTATAGCGCGCTGTAATTTCTGGGAGAAAACCGCTGCACCGCACTGCCGTGCACCACAGCGCGCTCCGGCTACTGATAAGCAGACAGCACAGACAATAAGGGATTTCTGAAGCCTGGAACGATTCCGCTATAGCGCGCAATAGCGAGTAAAAGTTTGAAACTCAAATCGCTACGGCGCACTACCGCGGATGAAACCTTAAAGCTCAACGGACTCAAACTTCGAAACTCAGCTGCTACAGCGCACTACAGCGCGTTGCAGCGCGCTACCACGGGTGAAATTTCAAAACTTAACTCGCTACAGAGCGCCACAGCCGCTACCGCGGATCGAGTTCGAAACGTAAAGGCGCTACCGCGGATGAGTTTTCGAAACTTAACTCGCTACAGCGGGCGCCAAAATTTCTATCTTTTCAAGGGCATTAATTGCAGCTTAGACATGACCCCCAGCCAGCAGCTTGTCTCCCAGCTGACATATCCTCTGCCAATGAAATCTTGTAAGAGAAAAGAAAGGATTGAAATGATTACAAGAATTAAAAATGCAAAAGATGAAATCATTTCAGGCAATAAGACAGGTTTCAAGTGGAATATGCATTCATTACATAAAATAGGGTGGATGGAAGAGCAGAATTTGAAATGAGGAAAACTCCTCTATAAATGCAATCTCTCTTGACAAAAGAATGGTTCCCATTTTCATTCCAAAATCTCAGATTTTAGGGGCTGCATTAGAAGAAGAATGAGACCTCTCCAAGGGAGGTTGAAGAGTCCATTTGTGACGGCCCGAATGCCAGTTCGGCAAAAACCGTTCTGGCATCGGGTGACTACTCACCGCAGAACCATATCGAGCAATTTGAGAGAAAAAGAATACGCATATAAAAGTAAAAGATATTTTTCATTTATCAAAGTTCTTATTACAAGATCCTTCATCGTACAAAACAAAAGAAACAAAATAAGCAAATCAGCGCCGTCGTTGATCCAACTGAAAATTAGGGTTTTTGTTTAACCTCTTCCAGAAGCATCTGACCTGGTATTGTACAGAAAATAATACCGGGATTGGAATTCCCAGTAATTAGACAATACTTTAAGTACAACAGTATGCAATAACAAATTTCTTTATAAATGTGCGATTAGCGAAAGTAAGGTGAAAATAAAATGCATGATAGGTAAGGCAACCGCGCAAAATAAGCAAACAAATTCCTGCAACAAGTAGTTATCACAAATTAAAGGTTACTGATGTCATTTTCTAGTATCTAACCCCGAATATTATTAATGTCATTTTTCCAATAACAACCCCGAATGTTATTGATGCCATTTTCCAATAACAACCCAAAATGTTGCTGATGTCATTTTTCCAGCAGCAACCCCAAATGTTATTGATATCATTTTTCCAGTAACAGCCCCAAATGATACCGATGTCATTTTTCAATAACAACCCCGAATAATATTACGTTAATTCTGGACAACTAACCAAGTTTCAAATGGATTTGGCTCAAAGCAAATACGTGAAGCATAGCAATAATAGAAAAATACAAGATGTAATGCAAGTCATATACTGGGTACCTTTAACCTTTAAATTCAAAAGTTCAACAGCTCGAATGAGTGACAGTTCGCTTAATCTGCATTTGGGTTTGAATATTTTTAAGTTAGCTTTTTAATCAAATAATTTAAGAGCTAAATTTTTCATTTTGTTCTTCTTCCGCTTTTGAAGTTCGATTTATTTAAGCTGCTATTAAGCAGTTAAAATTATTAAAGTGTCTTAAGATTATGATCATAATAATGTATGACAAAAAAGTCAGAATAAAAATGACGGAATTGATAATTTAGAAAATAATAATCATTTATAACAATTGAATTGTTCTCATTATTAATTAATGAGAATAATTTTATTGTAAATGATTAATTATAAAATTAATAGTTATAAAGAGAGTAATAAGATTTAGAGAAAACCAAAGTATTCTTCAATTTCCTCCTCTTACTTTAGGTTTTAGGATCGCCGAAAAACGAAGAGAGGCCAGAACGGGTTGGCCGAAGGCTGGCTGAGGTGGCAACAACAAGAGGTCGGCTGGCAGCGGCTACTGAGTGGTTTGGTGGCTTAATAGCTGGCTGTCGGAGGCTGCTGGGAGTTGCCGGGAGTTGTCGGAAGCTGTTGGAGCTGCTGGAGGGAACTTCCTGGGCTGCTGGAGCTACTGTGGAGACTGTCGGGAGCTGCTGTGGGGACTGCCGGGGGCTGCCGAGCTGCCGGAAGCTGCTGGAAGGAACTGCCCGGGCCTGCCGAGAGCTGCCGGAGGTGCTGGAGCTGCTGGCAGGGGGAGAGAAAGGCTGGCTGAGGAAGGAGGGTTCTTGCTGGAGGGGGGCTGTCGATTGTGAGGAGGAGATGGGAAGGGGGGCCTCATTTTATAGAGGAGAGGGGGAAGGGGGTTCGGCAGCAGGCTAGGGGAGTTCGGCTGAGGGGGCCGACCACACCCTGCGCCAAAAACGGCGCAGGCGTGCCCCCTCCTGGCAGGCGGGTTGGGGGAGTTCGGCGCGCAGGTGCTAGGCTTCCGCCTGGCGCGGAAGCTTCTTCCGCCTTTTGGCAGAAGAAAGATCGCATTCTGCGATCTTTCAAGGGGGGAGCGTAGGTTTTTAGGGGATTACAGAGGGAAAAAATGGAAAAATTTTAAAATTTAAATTAATCGCATTTTTCAACGGTTTGGCGTCAAAATACAACGAAACTTGACACCGAGGTGTGTTACGACATGTCGAACACCCTCGCGCCAAAAATTTTCGATTCGGCGCAATATTTTATTTTATTTTAATTTTTTGAGGTTTAAAACTTCGAAAATTTTCCATGATAAATCCGGCGCTCATAATTTGATGAAACTTCTCGAGCAGCCTTTAAATAATATACTTAACACGTCGACATTGAAAACGATGAATTCGGACACGTATTTCAATATTTTTAATTTTTATAATTTAAAATTTCAGAAAATAGATCGGAAGCTTTTGTCTTTCGGATTTTTTTCCCGAATTAAGGCACTTTGATCAAAAATTTGCTTCTATCTATTGGAAATTTTGTTTGCCCTAAATTGAAATTCCCCAAGATCCTGATTCCTAAGGCAGGATTCTGACCTAGTTTGCAAAATAAGGACTTTGGGTCGTTACACCATTGCTATAAGAGAAAGAAGGAAAGACTGCACTAAAGAGCTAAAAGGAAAGAAGAGAGGAAGAATAAGAAAAATTCAGAGAACCCCAATAAGGGCTGTTCTTAGTATATTCCTAATCTTTCTTGTGATTTCATTTTAGTGGATCATGAAAGGGTCCTCATTTTTGTATATTTTTCTTTGTATATCGGTTGTAATGGAAGGCTAGACCCTCTTTGGAGAGGGTTGGGTTGAATTCATGTAAAATGTAAGGGACAAAAAGAATGTTGGAGAACTTCCTCAAGCAATGAATCAAAATCTATTTTCAAATGCATTATGAACTTGTGAATTATGCTATGAACTAAATAGAAAATCTACTAAGAATATATAAGTATTAAAAATGAACATTTAAATAAATATCTTGTGCTCCATAGCTCACAGCTTGATTTAAAGATGGACATATGTGTGTCAGTGCTTAGAAATATGTGAGAAGTTCTTGAGCTTAAATGTACCATGCTCTAAGCTCAATCAAGAGGTTGACACGTGTGAGCTAAAACCCACTAACTGAGCTCCGTTGTTCAGCATACGTGAAAGGAGGAAGATGATTCATCGAGAGATCATGGATGATGTGACATAGTCCATGAAACCCGATGAAGTCACTTCCTTATCTGAACTGCGCGTGACGCCCGTTAGTGGAATTAATGCTCATGAGATCGCCTAATTAAAATGAATGTCTTGATAACCTAGACATAGGAAAACTAAGATGCTCTAATTGCGGTTTCATGAGAATTTTTGTGCTGAGATAGAACCCTAGTGTGTTCATCTCATGCACAAGATTTGAACTTGTAAGAATTAGAGGGTCAATCTAAGGAATACAATGTGCTCTTGATTATTTAGCATGACAACAAAAAAAATGAAAAGTTACTTGAGAAGTAATTCAACATGAGTCCCTATCGATTCACATGGAGGAAACTCAACTCTCCTCTCTAATTCAAATAGTTTTTTAACTTAGAATTTTGCTTTGTTAATGGAACCAATTTGAAAATTAAAATCATATAGTTTAAACACTATTAAACATAGATATACATTAGTATCAAAACATACCGTTCCCTGAGGATGATAAATCTCAAAATTTACCTTCTAATTATTACTTCAGACCACGTACACTTACGTGCAAGCACAGACGTGTAATCGTCGTCTGTCAGTTGTAATGCTGGTTATCACTCCGGCCTTTTGCAATCTTGTAAGATATCTTTAGTTTTGTAAATATAAGGCTGACATGTGTTAGACCTACTCTATTTCTATTTCACATAATGAAAATGATGGGCATGTTCAGAATTCAATGTGGTATATTTGTAAAATAATTAGAATTGTGGAAAGCTAGCATATATGTGAGTTTGACTTGTTTTTTATTTATTTGGGAAATATTTCCCCATATTTTGAGCTTACATGTGATCTTTAGGGTTTGCTGCTACATGAGGTTTGTTGAATGAAGAAGTCCTCAAAAAACTGTATTTAATGAGCCTCATTGAACAAAAATCTAGATCATGTTGTTGAATGAAATGCTTTTAGAAATTTTGTTTGAATAATTCCATTGAATGGGCTAATGACCAAACTGCAATAATGAGCTTTGTACCTCATGTAAGTAGTATTTTGATTATGTTATGGATGATAGTTTTTGTAATGAAATCATTATTTTGCAATCTATATATAGGTTAGGGCTTACATTATGCAACCTTCATTGAGGGATGTGCAAATGAAAATTTCATATTTTGAATAATAAAACTTAATTTTGAATCATAACTTGGGTTTTGGGAGAGCCAAAAAATAAAAACAACCATGTTTTAATGAACAACAAATAACAAATCTATGGCACTAGAAAGAATGACGATCATTCAGTTGGTAGTGATTTGGTCCAAACCATAGCCTGGTCATGGATTTTGTAGAGGACTTCCTCAAAAAGAGTTTTGTTATGCATCGCCGTATAAACCTAATCTATACACCTATCACAATGTGAGAGTCTATGCTACTATACGATATATGTATGTATATATATATATATGTGCATAAAAAATACTCTATTCAATTCTGACTTCAGTTCCATTTAGCTTCTATTATGATTTAGTTTCACTTTAATTTCCATGTCATTTAGTTTTTGTTTATGTTCTATTTGTTTTGTATATTCTATTTGTTTTGTCCGTCCATTTTATGTTTTGTATATGTTTTGCTTAATTTGAACTACAGCTATGTAGAGTTATTAATTAGACCTATTATTAGTACATGCAACTAAGTTTAATCTTTGATCTTTCGTTTCACACATTATTCAGTTTGTTTCTGTTTTGGTTTTTTGTATGCATAGCATGTTGGTTCTCTATCAGGGTGGGGTAAGTGAATGTTAGAACCTATTGGGCTTTACTCACCTATGTTTGAGACATAATTGTAAGTACAAATGATGCAAGTAAAAATTGGAAGGCTCTAGTTGGCACCTAAGAAGTGGATTTATGCTTCTATTTGAGTTATGGGTGATCTTTTGTAGTAAGGCATTGTACATAGTTTTACTTTCTTTAAAATAACTTTGTGTGAGAAATTTAAATGTATTTGCAATAGATTTTGCACTTCTGAAAATTGAACTCTTTTTTAGAGATGAATGTTGTTTAACACTACTTTCAATTTTAGCATGATGCTTTGCTCTATTATGACTATCTAGACACAATAAAACACAATATTTTGGTTTCAATAGACTCTTTGGAGTTTGATGTGATAAACCATAATGTAACTATGCAGAGCGCCACATTTACTATGTTCATGTAGACTCCTAGAAGTTTTAAGACCCCAATAAGTTCAACAAAGCCTATAGAATAATATTTGGAGCATTTTATGAGCTGACATCAAAGCATTCCATTACAATGGCAAACCGACTACAAGTAAAAAGCTGGCTTTGCTCAAACAAAGAATACATTCCTGGGAATAAATCGTCCATCTGAAGAAAAGACAATATAGTGGTTTTTGCATTGAATGGCGATGTTGCACATCGATGGTTAGAAGATATGTCAACCTTGAAATTTGATCATCTAGCAAGATCTTATGGGAAAACTGCAATAACTTTTGTTACAAGTAAAAAGGTATTGCGAAGATTCTATAAACATAGTAAGAATTCAGTTGACTAGTTTACAATGAGCCAGAAAGTGTTTAAGTGCGAAGAAGAATTCGCAGCTTTAGAATGCAACAAGCTGAAAGTGATTTTAGGTGAGAAGAAAAGAGCTAACTTGATTACAAAAGAATTGAGAAAAGCAATACAAAAACAATTAATATTCTTTCAATTACGAGCTACCATTTGATGGAAAAAACAGTTAATATAATGAACAAAATAAAGCACATAGTAAGCAACTTGGGCAATAGTACAACTAAATCAAAATAAGAACCGAAACAGAAAGCAAGATGGCACTTTGTCCAAAAGATATTTCAGCATAAAACATCATGCTCAGATGATTCCTGACAACGTTATAAATATGCAAGGTATTTGGACCTATCAGCTATCACATGCGATTGTTATAAAACACATCAGATAAGACTAAGCAACAACTCGAGCAATTGTGCCTGAACATAAGTAGTTTCAATATTAAAACTCTACAAATTTATGCAATCGCAAATATTTGAGTGATTATACCAAGCCCTGAAGAAAAACCAAAATTTATAGAGGTACATCGCACATTCAAGAAATATGACTCAGATTTACAAACGATTAACCAGTATGATCTCTTAAAGAATAGAATCTATATAAAATAGAATGAGCCCATGAACTACACGAACAATCAAAAAGAGAGAAGGAAAGAAAAAGATTAACAGGTCATAGTAAACCTGACGGACAAAAGTCCACTTGATATGAACCGCATTTAGGGACTGCTTCTGGACATAGGAATGCAAGACCTTGGCCCCTTCCTCCGCTACAATCTCCACCACTGAATTCGACCAATATCTATTCAACTTGTCACTTTCCACCCCGAAATGCTCTTCCACGATTGCAAGCTCAGCCCCTTTCCCCACCACTACCAAAACCCTAGGGTTTGACAACGGTAGCTTTTCTGAATCCGCCTTGACGCCTTCCGCCGCGCAAAACCTCAAATGCAACGGCTCGTCCATAATCCGCTCACGCTCAGGAATGTAAACGACAGCTAAATCAGGAGCCCCGAACCCGTTCAGGCTCCAGAAGAGATCTCCGTCGTTGAAACGTTGACCAGTGGCGGACAGCAGGGTTTCGTAGAGTGCACCCAAGGGGATATCTGCGGCACTTCCTGCATATGCTCCGGAGGGAAGGGAGGGAAATCTGGAGAGAGAAGGGACTACGTAACCGTCGACAATTGTGATTACGTTGGAAGACGGAGATGAGAGAGCACGGCAAGTGGTCGATGGAGGTGATGTGGGAAGGATTTGGGACGATTTCAGAAAAGCAATGTCGGTAAAGCGGTAGGGTTCGTCTTTGGGGGAGGGCCATCGTAAGGAAAGGAGGGATTTGGAGGAGTCACGGAGTTTCTGTTGGAGAGAAGGGGAGGAAGAGGACGAGCACAAGGAAACGGAATCCTCTAGTTTGTCGGCTATGTCAAGGATGAAAGGATCCGAGAGGGAGGCGAAAGCGCCGGAGGCGATGCCTGGTGATTTGAAGCGGCGGGTAGGGCGCAGGCGGGAGACCAGAGGAGTGAAGGAGAAATGGCAGCAAGCAGCCATTGCTTCCAGAAATTCGGATGAAAAAGGCGTCTGTTGGCTTTTCTATTCATTGATTATTATTTTAAAAATCTTCTAAAAATTAAAAGTTAGTTTTAAAATTATATTTAATATTTATTTTAAATTTTTAAACATAAATTCAAATAAATAAATAAAAAAAAGAAACCGAGGACTGTATGCCATTTGCTAAATGAAAGCTAAGATGTGATTCAATTGTAGAATGAAATCTATCGGAGAGAATGAAAGCTCTCAAAAAGTTACTATAAATTAATCAATAATTTTAAATACTTTAATGATAGTGATGTATTAAAAAATATATTTGAAGGTATTATAGTAATTCTTTATTTTAAATTAAATGATTAATTTTTAAATATTTTGATATACATATATATATATATATAATTTCATTAAGTTAATTTATATACATGTGGCCCAATAGCCTCCCAAAGAGCTCATCTCCCATAATAAAAGAAAATTTGTCATATCGGGCATACATGATATAAAAATCTGTCTCACGGTTCGCATCACGTGATCAGTGAGCAAAAATAACTCGAGGAAGATTTAGCAGAAAAGCGAAGTGATCAACATGATGCTCTTCACCTCGTAAACGAAGAGTCATCTTCCAATAACGTATGAGCCTTCGGATAGCTCCCATGCAATTGCCCTTAATAATGAGTTTGCCAGAATCAACATCTCCGACCATGAGAGTCTGTCGCAGAATAGTAATTGTCTGCATCTCCGTCTGAAGATGAGACAAAGCCTGTAAACGAGCTCCAGTAGCAGCAGGTAGGTTGCCAGCTGAGTCGCTAACCACAACCCCACCAAAAACAGCGGGCTCTCCATATCCGTATGCAGCATCAATATTGACCTTCAACCAATGGGTCGGAAGGGTATCATATGGAAGAGGAGGTTGAGAGGCCTTGGTGGGTCGTGGAACCCCAGGGATCTAACTCATCATGTTACCCAGCATGAACCAGTGTAGAGAGAATCGAACCTGCATATACTAGTGGAGTCAGGCACGGCCGACCATGAGAACACGCAGTCCTGCTCCTCTATAACTGACACAGGGAGTATTGTAACGACTACAATATTGAATAAGATGTTAATCCAACATTGGAGCGTTACTTTAGCATCTAATATCGAATTAGAAAAAAATTAACCCAATACTAGATGTTAAGTTAATCAAGTCTCTTTATGAGTAGTGTTTAGTTAAAGAAAATTTACAATAAAAGTAATATATGAAGCATGTAGAGAAAATATGTAACAAGTCTATGTAAAATATATAGCGTTTATTCACTCATTCAATCCAAACAATTTCAAAATAAATAAACTCAATACAAAAATAGGAGAAAATTACAAGCAGTTTAAATTATTATATATCTTTAAATAAAAGAGTAAGAAAATAATCACCTTCTCTCACATGAAATGAATGCAAATAATTTAAGTAAGCGAAAGCAAATTTGTAAGATCTTCAAGTGCTAGGTTCAGCTCCACCTAAATTATATTGCTCTTGATTTATCATATTTTGGTATTTAAATATGATATGGCAAAGCTAAAAAAAAAAGAGAGTAGTTAGACTAAACACTCTAAGCATATTTTAAGATTGACTAACATTTATAAGTTTATTTGGATATCACAAACTAATTTATAATTTAATATAAACAAATGTGCATTTGAAAGCATTCAAGTAATGAAAGAATATAAATATAACTGTAAGGAAGAACAATTGAAAGTAAGTTGAGTAAAAATACTCATATATATAACCATTTTAGCCTGCAACTAAAAAGGTAAGGAAAAATTATTTTAAATAAGGCTAGAACTTATTAAAGTGCATTTGAAAGTAAAAGAAATGAAAATATATATATGTCCAATAATAATTATGCTAAGTAAGGAAAAAATATATAGTAAAGTATTTAAATAAAATTAAAGTAACATACAATGTATTCTATATGAACTGTAAGTAAGTAAAGCACAGTACTATAGATAAAAAGTGCAAAGTATTGTTAATAAAAAGGATCTTAGTCTCTTAAACTAAGAATAAATAATCTAAAACTATACAATAGAAATATAGGTAAAAGATTATGATAAAAACTTACAATCAATAAGATTGTAAAAGTGTAACAACCCAAAAGTTATTACATGTCAATTAGTGGATCTAATTGACCCTAAATTTCTTTCGTTACTCTTAAAATAGAGTTAGAAATCTCCACCTCAAATTTCATGCGAATTGGAGATCATTTGTTGATTTCCAACATTTCCTGGTTTTCAGATAATCCTGAAAGTACCTAATTTAAATTGACTTTAGAATCAAAAATGAACTTCACCATTATATTCCTCACATCCAAATTAGCTTGGGGGAAAATTTTGGTGAGTTTTGGAGAAAGTCAAAATTTTTTGATTATTTTATTATATTTTCATAATTCGATAATTAAAATAATTAAGATAATTTCCAAATTAAATTTTGACTTCATTTTTTTTTGAGTCCGTAACACTCATTTTAGCTAAGAAGCAATGTTTCAAATAAAACTTATCATGAAAATTTAATCAAATAAAACTTCTAAATAAATCAATATATATATATATATATATATATATATAAACATATATATAAACATATATACAGCCAAAATACCCTTCTTATCTAAATTTTTTTTCGGCAAACCCTAAGGATCCTTCGGCCGACCGCACGCAATCCCCTCTCCTGTCCCGAGAAAACCCTCCTCCTCATCTCCATCTTCCTTCGATCGGCTAAGCATTAATGAAGCCGCTCGATCGGGACAAGCGACCGTCAACACGTGCTCTTCACCGCTCGCTCTCGCCAATGGGAGAGTGAGCGAAAGGTTACTGTCATCCATATCTCCTGATCCCCTCATCCTTAAGACTACCTCATTATCTCGGCAGAAGAAAAGTTTTCTTTTTAAAAAAGGTAAGCGATCTCTACCAAAATCCCCTTCACTCGCTGAAACCTTTGTTTTACCCGAGTCTTCTCCTAGCCGCAAGGAATAAAGGTACTCTATCTGATTTTAATCCTTCGAATAGTTTCAAATAATTATTGTTAATCTAGGGTTTCACATGTTAAAAGGATACTTCATAGATCATTTAAAGTAAATATATTCATATCTCATACTAGCTCTTTACTTTCGATTTGCTATATATTTCAAAATTCGAACTCAGTTTATCACAGGAAATATGAAGACCATATGAGATCTGAATGAAGCTATTGCACAAAAGAATGAAATCATATTTCTTATTAATTGAAAGAAAATTATATTAGCAAATTTTGAGATACTTATTAAGTATCTCAAATTAGGAAATGGAATCTATATTCTAACATTTCCCTATAAGTTGGCAAACAGATTTTAATTCTTTTGAGCTGTGTCTATGCATAAATCAAGTATTAAACTGGGCTTGGAAAATGTTAGATAGAGCCCAAATCTGTGCATATTAATTACATACACATTTGAAGCTTTTGTGAGGTATTTCGGAATGAAAGTGCTCATCTTCATGTAAGAATTATGTTTTATAATTGATGTTGAAGAGTATAGTGTTCAGATTTTGTATTTACGTCAATTAATTGTTATCTTTAAATTCATTTAGACTAAATAAAGGGAAGGATCCGTAAGGCAAAAGTAGTTAACAAATTTTTTTTTTTTATTTGTGCTGTTCATTCATGAATCTTCATATCTTTATGTGGTAATGTTGATCGTAGATTCATTTATACCAATAAAGCTATATTATATAAGACAGTAATATAGGAAATCAATAAGCCAAGTTTAATATTGCTTTGGATTATGGAATATGCGCATTTAACTTTTCTTTGCTTATATTAATCTTTTTTTACATATTTCAAAAACACTTCCTGACTATTGTTATAAGAAATGATTAATGAACACTTATGTGCCTTAGCAATGAATTGAAGCCAAGACAGGCTTGCTGCAAGTATACTCTATTTATTCTTAAAATATTTTTTTTTAACAAAAGTATCTCATGCCATTTACTTCAGTATGGATTATACGCTTTTGTTCTTTTAAACAAAATTATATATTGCTTCTTATTATAAGATGAGATCAACAGGATCATATAGGATGAAAAAGCTGCCATTTTTTTTTAATCATATAAGATTTAATGTCATCATCATTAGTATTATAAGTTCAAGAATGATCAAATGCTATTTTTCATATCCATGTGAATAAATGTTGTTATTCATAATCTAATATTGTTATCTCTTTTAAATGAACTCATATGTAACTATTAGATGAAAATAAGGTTAACATTTATGAGAAGGAATGCTATCGTTTCTATTACTAGCATCACATGCTGCTATCTTCTTATGTTAAGAGAACAAATGTTGTTCTTATTTCAAGGTGAATCAAATGTTAACAAATGATGTATATGAATTAAGTGCTATTAGTTAAATCAAATGATCAAATGTTGTTATTCAATACCGCCATTTTTTTTATTAAAAATCTCATGTTGCCATTTCGTTTGCGAGATCCAAATATTGCCATATAATATATAAGATTTATATGCTGCCTTCATTTTAAAGTAAGGACAAATGTGATCAAATACTGTTGGCTAAATCTATGTTATCAAATGTTGTTGGCTAAATCTATGTGATCAAATACTTTAGTTAAACTAAAGATGTAAGGAGAAAACCAATGGCCAAATCCATTTAAACCTGTAGTTCTATGTATTGCATGCTTTCACACTTATTTGTTGAAATTTAATTTTGCTGAGATTATTTGATTTAAGATTGCAGATATTAGTTTAGTTAAAGACATCTATGAAATGTTAGACATTTTATGTGTTGAATTGGATGTACTTTGATTAATGGCTGTAGTTAAATATTCTTAAGTGATTGCTAAGTAGTTGAGGATTATGTTTGGCATAAGTGTTAGGTTGATATTTCTCAAATTTTATGTAATAAGTTTCATATCAAACTAGTTACAAATTATATTTTTACATTTAGTTGTCTTATAATAATCATGTTTGAAGGATGTGATCTAAAAGATTGTCATGCCATCCCTTTCAACATATGAAAATAAATGCTATCTTTTTGATATAAGATCAAATGCTGACATTTATTACATGTAAGACTGTATGCTGCCATCTTCTTTAAGATAAAACATATGTTGTTATTATTTCTAAAATGGAATCATTTATATCACATGGAAATCAAATGCTGCCACGTATTTATATTATGCTGTCATGTAATTTAAGAGACCCAAGTGCTACCATTTAATTCAATAATTCAAATGCTAATATTAAAAATGTATGGGATCAAATTGCTAGTATATAGAATTGAATACTATTATTAACTGTGAAAAAGGGAAAATTACTGCCATAAATTATGAATAAAGTCAATTGTTGCCATCAAGTTTATAAGTGCTGCCATTTATGTGATATTATCAAGTGCTGCCTTAATATAGGAGAATCAATGTGGCAATTTCTTTAATTATATGCTAAAATCAGATGATGCTATGCTGTTAAGTTTTATTTGAGATCTTAATACCAAGAACAGTTGCTGTCAAAAGAATCAAATGCTGCCTTATCTCAATAAAATTAATGTTGCCAAGTATCTCTTAAAGGAAGATCAATGAGATCTCAAAATGTTTTAATATTGTGTTGCTATTTAACGTTCAACATAAATCAAATGCTTTCATAATTTAAATGCTGCCCTTCTTTTATATGTAATTAAATGCTGCTTTTAAATTTAATTAATCCTTGTTTCTTTTATATTTTAAATGCTGACTTTAATGGTGATTCTTTGCAGGATAAGTTGTAAGAATAATACAGGATTGCTAAAATAAATGTTGTGTGAAAAACCACATAAAGCTGCTCTTATAAATGCTAAATTTTACTTCTGCATTGACTTAGTATATATAAATAGTTTAATATAGTTTGGTACATGTGAAATTATATTAGAACTGGAAATGAGCAGTCCTGTAAAAAGGACTGAACTCTATTTTAGAACTAGAATTAAACTTTATTTTTAGAACTGGAAATGAGCAATCCCAAAAAAAGGGATTGAACTCTAAATTTAGAACTGGAGATTGATTGTGAAAATAGAAAATTTTGAACAAAAATAGAGGAGACTCTGCCGAAATTTTTAAGAAATTTAGAACTTATAAATATTTCAGAAAATCTTAATATTCAATGGTTCATTTTTAATTAATAGTTTCTTATTTTAAGCTTTGGATAAGTTCTCCTTTTATTGTAATATCTTTTTAATTTTGTTTACAATTTCTTCTACTTTTATTTAAAATTGACTTAAGATTAAATATCTATAAATCAATTTGAAGTCTAATTAACTCCAATTATAAAGTAGATTATTAAAAATTTAGATAACAAAAAGATATCGTATAGTTTGTAATTTTTATAATCCATTGAATGCTTGCATAACTTTGAGCCTCCTATCCTTGAACATATATTCAAGACTTTGTGCATAAATAAAGAATTTCTTAAAACTTTAAAGGGGAAAATGCCTTGAGATAATTAGAGTACAAATAAAATAATTTCCTTTAGAACTTCACATTTTAGAGAGGGTAAATGTGAATGTTCAATTCCCCACTATATCTGGTTAAGCAGACGTGCTTAACTCCTCGCCCATTCTGCTGTGTACTCCTACAGAATGAGGTTTTTCCTAAATATAACTTTAACTTAAATATAAGAGATTTTCTTATAATTAAAAAATCTCTTCATAATTGTTTAGTTATGCTTTCGAATCATAGTCTTAGACTATGATTATCTTAGATTGAGAATCTTAGATATTTCCTTCTTTCCTTTACACTCTCTATTTTCAGTTTGAGTATTACTTCAGTTAATTTGAATACAGTGTATGTTGCTTAATTTCAATTTATGCTTCACTGTATGTCAATTGCTTACTTAGCATACTTTCATTTGATCATATAAATTGCTTACATTTCGCGCGCATATTAACTTCTAACCTTTAAATTTTCGGGAAAAGGTTAGAATTTTAAATAGAAAATGAGTATTTTTACTCAATGATTTCATACTGTTTTCCTTACAGTAGCACTATTTACCTTTTCATACTACCTAGCTTTTCCAGTACCATTGCATACTTAAATTGTAAATAACAATTGTGATATCTTGTTAATCTTAAAACATAGCCAACATTAAATTGTGCTTAGACTGTTTAGTCTAACTACCTTTTTCTTTTCTTGGCATTGCCCTATCATATTTAAATACCAAAATATGATAGAGCAAGAGCCCTTTTATTCAGGTGATGCAGGTCCCAGTACTTGAAGAACCCTTATGGAAATCTGCTTCCGCATAGTCAAATTTTAATTCACTTTTAAATTGCCATGTATATTAAAAAGCCTTGTAATATTAAATTACATAAGTTACATTATTTCAGTTATTAACTTGTGTTGTATTTGTTATGTATATAAAACTGCTTGGATGAATGAGTGGATTGTTTATTTGTAAATGCTTGTATTATTACATTTATATGTATCTTCCTTTTTCATTCATTTTTAACTTAACAAATGCTCATAAAGAGACTTGGCCACTTAGCATCGACATTTGATCTGTTTTCTTCTACTTAAGTGTCGGGTGCTAAGGTAACACCCAATATTTGGATTAATCTTCTATCCAAATATTGAGGCCATTACAAAAAGACTCATATATTATTTGTTGAAGTTATTTTATGAAAACTTCATTCTACGGGCATATTCAGAATGATATGAGGAGTTAAACATATCTGCCTAACTAATATGGGAAAGCGAGGCTTCGATGAAAATAAACACTCACATTCACCTCTGAGAATGTGATGTCTCCTTATTTCTCTTATAGCCTGCCCTTGGCTATTTACTATAATATAAACCCCTATATTTTTATTATGAAAGTTTTATTTATGCACAATATATTGTATATATGTTCAAAAAAAGAGGCTCAAAGTTAAGCAAGCATTCAAGAAAATTCAATAATTGTAAACTATGTGATATATGAAGTTGTCTAATTTTAATGATCTACTTAATGATTGGAGCTAATTGAGCTCCCAATTGACTTATAAATATTGATCTCAAGTCAATTTTAAGTAATAGTAGAAGTGAAAAAAGTTTAAAAACTAGTATTTTAATATAACTTATGAAGTGACAAAATAATTTATAATTATATTCAAGCAATTTGAAATTATTCTTCATTAGTCATAAACTAATCAAATCAAATTGATTAATGATTAAAGTTTAGAAAACTAGTAGGGAAGAATGAAATTAAAGATTTATTAAACTATTTAAAGTGAAGGTTAATGTACAACCTACTAATTTCATCTAATTAGTTTATAGAACAAAAGGTTTCCTAATCCAATTATTCTCTAACTTAGTTAGGATCGATTGGTAGGGAATGTCTAAGTATAAGGAAAGAAATATACTATCATCTAAAAGTAATAATTTATTCTAGATTGTAGGTTAAATGAAGTCTATATGCTTATCATAAGCATGTTATGAAACTAAGATTATTTTAATTGAATCATTAGAGAACTAAAATTAAAGATTAAGAACTAAGGAAGATGAGTGCTAATAATCCAATTGAATGGTTAGGCATTAGTTTTATTAAGATTATTTAATAAAATTAAGTATATTACTAGTTAAGAATTGTCAACTTGCTAGAGGACTAAAGGTAGAAACTAGGAGTTAAGAGATTTTCATTAAATCTCATTCTAAGTGATATTACACTAATTCTTATTGGTTATCTTAAAGAACTTATGGCTTACAAATATTATATAATTTGTATGGGATAAATTAATTATACCATTATAGGGAATTAAAGAGTTCTCAAGTCAATCATTTATGAACTTAAAAGAGAATAAGAACTAATATAAAATTATGATAGGATATATTCTAAATGCTAAGAATCAATTCCAATGATTCCATAACATTATAAATACATGAGTGTTAATATTATCATCATTAATTGGAATGAATATAGCTTTAAAGATTCACAAGCAAATCATGATTTTAATTTAATCTCATAATAATTCTATTAAGGATGAAAATTGAATCATTAAGTTTGCTAAGCATTCCAATTATCTAACTGTAGTTCCCCGTCCCGTCGCCGCGTGCAATTGAGTTAGCTTAAAGAATAACAATTGGTGGCTGAACGGTGCATTACTCGGGAATGGAAACTGAACCTTCCCGAATACACTGCTGAGTACAAGAACTGCTGAGACTCATCCTCAAGAGAAGAGGGCTGAGTACAAATCCTTAAGATAAGAGTAAAACCTTATCTTAAGTATAAAATAATATAATATATATATTGGATTATGAGTGGAATATAAGAAATCCAATATATATATATATATATATATAGGTATAACAACATTTTTATTATGCTGATAACATCACAATACCAAATATAAGTAGTAGTAAATACAGAGTACATGCAGAAGTTAAAATATACATCTAGAAATATTCAGTACAGGAGCTAAGTAAAGCATTCATCTCATAAAAGAAAAAAAAAACACATCCAAAGTATTACAACTGTTTACTTAATAAAAACATAAAAAATAATCTAAATGTTGATGAAGAGTCCTCCAATGCTCCACAAACTTTTCTTGGATCTCTTGTGAAGGATTTTGATCTGGCTCCATTATTTTATCAAGTTCATTTTGTCATTAAAATCAATTCCCGAAGATTTGGAGCAATTCGGAGCTCAATCGAATAATTGAATTATTTTAATAATATTTAATCAATTAGAAAATTGAGCTATTTAATTTATCATCGAAATCAAAATTCGACTTTACCATTGCTCTTGTCACCCCAAATTAGCTAGGGGTGATATTTTGGAAGTGTTTGGAAGTCGTCAGATTTTTGCGAATATTTTAATGTAATTAAATACTCTAAAAAATAGATTAATTAAATAATCATCAAAATCAAAATTTGATTTTGCTATTGAGTTTCTCATCCATAAATTAGTTAGGGGTGAATTTTTGTGATTTTTTGGAACCCATTTATTCATCCAAATATGATTAAGAAAATTCGAGTAATTAGAAATTAGAAATTAATTTATTTATTTTTTAAATCCATTTCCTTTCTCCTTACTTGCGTCTGGGGCCCACTCCCCTCTTTATTGTTTGGCACCCATATCCTTGCTTGCGCATGCAAGGGGCTAAGGCCTCTTTCTCTTCTCTTCCATGATATGATGGAAGATGACTTGCTCCCTCTCCCATAGCCCATGCCTGCCATCTCTCCTCTATTCCTTAAAGGCAGTCCTCATCCCTCCTCCCTCTCTATTTGGCCATCAGCTAAGCTCTTCTCCTCTTCCCAAGCTCCTTCCCTTCTAAGCTCATTCCCAAGCTAAAGAAGAACCCTCAACCTCTTCCTTCTCTTGCTAGCAGCTGAAGAAGAAGAAGAAGTTTCTCCTCTCAAGCCCTAAAAGATGCATAACTCGATCTTCTCCAAGCCAAGGTACCTTATTGTGCTTCTTCCTTATATATCTCTTAGTACTTCTTTGGTACTTCCATTCTCAATGATTCAGTTTAAATGCTCTATGTTCATCCATTGTTTGTCATTAAGATTGATTGACGAACCTCAATCGGACTTGCACGAGTCCGATCGAATTTCGATCTATTCATTTGAAACCCCTGTCAACAATAAAATTTTTTGCATAGGTAGCTAATGTGTATTTGTTTGTATTGTTAAAATAATCATTTTGTGCTGATTTTAGTATCAATGGAAAGGTCTCAGAAAGATATTTCCATCGGTATATGGCACCGCAATCGAGGTGCCCAAAATTAAGAGTATTTGGGTGCCAAAAGGGATATATTTCAATTTTCACACATGCAAAATCACCGTCAAACGCTACAGCACACCGTCACCTGGCTCTCGGCCAGGAGGCGCTACAGCGCACTGCAGCGCCTGCATCTCGGGTCGTCTAAGCCGTAACGCCTGGCTCTCTATAATAACCCTAATATTGTTACATGTCAATTAGTGACCTAATTGACTCCAAATCTCTTTCATTACTCTTATAATAGTGTTAGGAGTCTCCACCTCAAATTTAGTGCGATTTGGAGACTTTTGATAATTTCCAATATTTCCTAATTTTTTGATAATTCTGAAAATACCTAATTTATTTAGACCTCAGAATTAAAAATGGAGTCCACCATTGGACTCACCACACCCAAATTAGTTAGAGGTGGTATTTTGAAAATGTTTGAGAGTCATCAAATTTTTCACAAATATTTTAATATTATTTTAATGCCCAAAAAATTAGGTAAATTAAATATATCTCATAGCAAAAATCCGATTATATTTTTGAATTTCTCACCCCTCAATTTGATAAGGGTGAAAATTTAAGATTTTTCGGAGTACCTTTGAGTATTTAAATTTGATTAAATAAAAGGATAAAATTAATATTTAAATATTGTTTTTGAATAAATTAATATATACATTAATCGTCCAATTTAAATTAATATCCAACGGCACTTTACTGAACCGCAGAGAATTCGCTGACTTGTGCAAAACACCAAACACCAAATTAGTACCATTTGAACCGTCACACTTTTCCCTCAGTCGATCGAATGGCTGAGAATTGATCCACTTAAATCAGATCGACCTGACCATTGGATTGCTCAAACAAAGCAATGGTCCAGATCAAAGAACTGTACGCCTCTATCACTTTTCGCATGACCGCGCACTGAGAAGCAAAGGACTGGCGTACGACGCCACGATCGCCTTGCCAGCTGCCTGCTTCCTCAGAATTAATCTCCCTAAACACTTATCCTCCTCATTACACCTCCTGAAAGCATTAGCGGAACTGATACGTTGCAAGAGAAGCTGCATTCAAATCTATTTCTAAATTGACTATATTGCAAGCATTTTACCTACAAGTACTAGTCCCTTCATTCCTTCCCTAAACTACTTAGTTTAATACATTACTAGCATCTTATTATTGTTTTGAGCTTTGATCGGCTTCAATCAGGCTGGATCGAACTCGTGCCAGTTATTTCCTCATCTGAAATTTTAGGGTTAAGCCTGAGAAATTAGGGTATCATAAAATAGCTCTCATCATTATTGATGAGCCCAATTTTGATCCTGGAAGGATGGCCTCGGCGAGGCTATCTTGCCGGTGTGCGAGTTGTCCCCGAGAGAAATCGGAATCGCCTAATAACCTAAACCATAAGTCGCTGATTTCGGTGACTAAAATGGGGACGAAGCGGTCTGAACTGTGCGTTCCATGGTCCAGGCCTTTTTGCTGAACCGGCTTGGTCCTACAGCGGACCAGTCTTGTTGGCACGAAGACACGCGGCCCTATAGAAGGTTTCCGAGTGTCTGACAATGCTAATTTTTGCGCTGGTGTCATATTCGTATCATGTTCCGCTACCTTCTTTTTTTTTTTTTTTTGTGTCGGACTCATTTTCAGGGATATTCAATTAATGCAGTGATGTAATTATTAAATGATTAGCAGTTAGATAATTAATGATTAATTGTGGAAAATTTAATCACTTGTATCTAGCAAATTACTTAACCAAAATATGCAATATTATATACCATTTTGATTAAAAAAATGTATAGTTTAATATCATGACATTTAATTTTCTATTTGGAGGATTATTTTATTTAATCATTAGTTTAGATTAATTAATTAATTACAAATTTATTCAATATTGCATGTGACATAACTTAATGATTTACTGTCCAAACTTAATGATCAAATAGCCCATTTCATTCACAAAAATATGAGGAATAATAACATGAGATCAAATTTAGGATTTGAATCATAGATCTCTTAATGATATTTTAAGTCCAATTAGGACCCTTCTCAACCCTAGAAAATTAATTATGTACAAATTTAACGTAGTTAGTGCCATTTTACTCCTTAGGATATAAGGATCACACTGACATGTATGACATATCATTTGGACAATATTTGGATATTTTAGGTATTTAGCTCCTTAATTTAGGATAAATATTAATTTTTTATATTTCATAAATACTTGTTTTAGGATGTATGAACCCTAGGATAAAAAACTTATTTCATTTATTATCTCTCATATAGTCTTAATTTGTATGTTTAAATCTTATTTTCTATTGATATGATAATTGGAATTATTTAATGCTCATTTAAATTGAACTTCTTTCATTATAGAATTACTTAAGATTTGATTAAATTGAATGAAATGCATGTATCTTTTCAAATTAAATTATTCATAATATTGTTAATAATTCTTATCACTATGAATTGTGAATTAAAAATGTTTATAACTTCTATAATTGATCCTTTTCATATGTAGAATAAATTATATGAGATTTTGTAAATTAGAATTATCTCTATCATTTTAAGTAGTTTTCATTCGTTATGAAATGTGGATATTATAAATTTAACTTGAATAATTACATAGTATATGTTAAGTTTAATTCATCTATTTCAAACATACTTCATATGGAATTTAGATTTGTTTATTAGACTTGATATTATTGTTATGTTTCATATAATTTGAAATGTGAAACTACATGTAAATTGTTCATGTTGAGACTTAATTAGAAATAATGTCTTGTACTTAAATTAAGTTAATGATAATTCCTTAAATAAATTGATCTTTCCTTTCATCTCATAGCAGTTAGATAAATTACAGGATTATTTTATATTTTATTTCATTTGTGAATGTTATATGCATAATTATGGAATGTAGTTTAAATTACTTATCTCATACTAGGATTAAATTGAAATAAGCAATCATATGCAATGAATGGCTTGACGTAATGTTAGTTTTATATCATTGATCTTTCCAATTAATGTTCCAAGTGAATGGAAGACTTGCATGTTAATATGCTATGTGTTTCTTTTGAGTAAATACAATAAAGTTCATGCCAAAATTATTAGAATTAGAATTTCATTTTTATGTTCTATATATTTTACTTCTTCTTTAGTTGCATGTTAGAATTAACTAAGAATCTTTCAATTTCTATTATATTCTTTTTTAGTTTAATACTTTTCATTCCTAAGTTAAAGCTCTTTAAAAGAACTCATGATAAGACTAGTACTCAAACAAACACTAGATGATTGGCACATATTCCCATAGTTTTTAACCTTCCAATTAGTTCTCTATTGATTAAACTCAAGAACAATAGCTCCATTCATGCTTAAAATAAACTATAGATTTCTAAATTCCTACAAGTACAAATAAATTATTACTTGTATGATATAATCTACTTCTTTCCTTACTTTCAATTACTCAACATCAATTAATCTTAGATAACTTCATGATTGAATTAATTTAATACTTTCTAGTTTATAATCTAACTAGATAAAGCTAATATAATTTTATTTAGCTTATACTTTCATTTGCTTAGTAAACTATAAATCTTACTCTTCCATACTAGTTTTCTTAAACTTTAATCATTAATCTAATTAATTTGATTAGTTTAGGACTAGTATAAGATGAACTTCATTTACTTAAATACCATTTTCTAAACTTCTCTTTCTTCTTCTATTAATTAAAATGACTTAAAGATTAATATCTATAAGTCAATTAGAAGCTCAATTAGCTCCAATCATTAAGTAGATCATTAAAATTTAGATAACAAAAGGATATCACATAGTTTACAATTATTGAAATTTATTGAATGCTTACTTAGCTTTGAGCATTTTCCTTGAATATTCATACAAGATCATTGTGCAATTAAAACTTTCATAAACCTTTATGGGAAATGCCTTATGGCCATTTGAATAAGAAAAATAGTGCTTAAAATAGGACCTCACATTTTAGAGAGGGTAAATGTGAATGTTCGACCCCCCACTGTATCTAGTTAGGCAGACATGCTCAACTCCTTATCTCATTCTATTGAACACTGTGCAGGATGAGATAGCTTCTAAACATAACTTAAACTAGTTATATAAGAGTTCTTTTATAATTTTATTGATTATAAGATCTCTTCATAACTATTTAGTTATGATTATTTTTCATAGTCCTAAGCTATGTTTGTCTTAGACCAAGAGTCTAAGATACTTCCTTACTTTCTACGCTCTACACTTTTTATTTCTAGTATTATGTTTTGCTTACTTACAGTTCAATTAGAGTACAGTGTATGCTGCTTAATTTTATTTAATGCTTTACTATATTTTATTGCTTACTTAGCATAAATTTTATTGAATATGTATTACTTTAATTTTATTTACTTTAAATGCACATAGTAGTTTTTAGTCTCTTAGGATATTTTTCCTTACTATTTTTGGATGCAAGCTAGGACTTATATTCAAGTGGGTATTTTTACTCAGCTTATTTCATACTATCTTCTTTACAGTTATGTTCACTTCCTTTTTCCATACTTGATAACTTTTATAGTTCTGCTGCTTAGTTTAAATTATAAATTAATACTTATGATATACTATTAACTTAAATTAGTAGCCAATCTTAAAATGTGCTTAAATTATTTAATCTAACTATAATTTTTTTCTTATTGGCTTTACCCTATCATATTTAAATACCAAAATATGATAAATCAAGAGATCTTTGATTCAGGTAATGCAGGTCCTAGTGCTTGAAGAGCTTTTAAAATGAATGGCTTCCGCTTAATTCAAATGTTTACTTGTATCTTATTACAAGTGAGAGAGTGACTTACTTTCTTTTACTCTTACTTTTAAAAGGCTTGCAATAATTAAATTTTTTTTATTACTTGAGTTATTTTTACCTATTCTTATATTTTTGTGTTGTGATTACCTTTTTTACAATTGCTTATGATGAATGAGTGGATTATATTAATTGCTTACATTGTACATACTTGTAATATTTTCATGTATCTCCTTGATATGTATCTTCTATTGCATTTCATTGTAAATTTACTTTAACCTAACATTTGCTCATAAAGAAACTTAGCCACTTAGCATCTATATTTGATTAGTTTTCTTCTAATTGAGTATTGGGTGCTAAGGTAACATACCAATATTGGATTAATCTTCTATCCAATTATTGGGGTCATTACACTATTGGCCAGGGGGCGCTACAGCACTCCGTAGCACCCAGCTCTCCAGAAATTTGGCATCGTAGCGCGCAGTAGCACCTGAAAGCGCTTTAGCGTGCAACATCGCTGCAATCCTACATTGTGCCTGAAAGAGCTACAGTGTGCCGTCGCGCCCGTGCCTTGGAAAAATTGATGCCATAGCGTGCCGTAGCGCCTGACTCTTGGCCATGGGGCGATACCGCGCGTCGTGGTGCCCAGAACTGTTCGGAATTGCCCATATTTGAGATTTTCTCATTTTAATGACTCTAAAACACTAATTGTAAAAACCCACTTAAGTAGTAATAAGTGAAACTCTTAAACATCGAGTAGCCTTTTCAGATAACGGTGGAGTTCCTGAAAAGAACTCCAAAGTTAAGCGTGCTCAGGTGGGAGCACTCCCAAGATGGGTGATCTACTGGGAAGTTATCTTCTGAGGGCAAAATTGTGAGGCATTTCTGGCCAAAGCGGACAATACTTTGGTGCTTAAGAGTTTAGGCTATTACAAATGGTATCAGAGCAAACCATAGGGTGTCAGATAGGAGCTAAGTGCCATATAGGGTAAAGTACCACTTCATGTGAGTAGCCTCTTGAACCTATAATTGTTGAGGTGCTATATGGTTGTGGGTATCTCTTGTGCCTATAGGGGTCACCTCTAATCATATCTACCCAATGGATGGTTCTTGGATCTGTGTGTGGATACTGACGAGGATGTCAGTTACTTAAGTTGGGGAGACTATAAAAACCCACTTAAGTAGTAATAAGTGAAACTCTTAAACATCGAGGTACCTTTTCAGATAACAGTGGAGTTCCTGAAAAGAACTCCAAAGTTAAGTGTGCTCAGGTGGGAGGAGCACTCCCAGGATGGGTGACCTACTGGGAAGGTATCTTTTGAGGGCAAAACCGTGAGGTCTTTCTGGCCAAAGCGGACAATACCTTGGTGCTTAAGAGTTTGGGCTGTTATACTAATGTGGCCAAAATATACTAAAATGAAAATTGATTTAGTAAAATTAAGCATTGTGTGAATATATAGGTGATTTTTAAAATGAGATCTATCTTTTTATCATAGATGACATGTCTTAAACCTCCTAAAGACTCGCTTGAATATTTTGTGTCAAATAGAAATGCTATATTCCTTGATTGCTTGCATGAATAAGTAGAATTTAATGACCAAGTTGCATGAAATTTAGATGTTTTAAATTTGTAATCAAGTGCTAATCTATTTTGGTTTGATTTAGGATTTAATTAGCCTTAATTACTTATTTTTTTAATTAATATGATGTTTATATATTCTATTAACAGTAATATGCATGTTAAAGAATTTAAATCATAAATTGAATACTTTAAATATTTGATTGGATACTAATGAACTTCAAACCTTAAGAATCCTAAGGGATGATTAAGTTAATTAATAATTGATCTTGAACTTAAAGTGGACACCAATAATGCATTAATAATTCACTAATTTGTTGTTGATCTATAAACCAAATAATTGATCTTGATTTGGTTAAGTTAGGAGTTAAACCCTAACTTGTCTTGAATAATATCTAAATCTTAATCACCTTAATTAAGTTATCTTGATTGAAAAATAAATCAACTTGTATATTTCCAATAATGCTTATTGATTTGACATTAATCTTAAATTATTGAACTAGAAGTGCTATGGTCTATAATAAAGTCATGTGATTGAAGATTTGAATACTTACCTTTAACTCTTTAATTTTCTCTTATATAAAACCCTTAGTATAAGATAAGTCATAATCCTATATTGATTTGCAGACTGATCAATTCCTAATAATATACATGATTAAAACCCATGATTGTAGTATAGGTGGTGATCAATGGGTTTACCCATCTGATATGATCAAATCAAATCTAAAGAAGTAAGAGCTATGGAATTAGTGTAAATCATATAACATAGATTATTTTTTATGCTAGAAATGCAAGATCTATATGATCTTGCTTTAGTGAGCTAGAATAAAATATGCTTAATAATAAAATATTTAGCCTAATCTTAAAATATGCTTAGACTATTTAGTCTAACTATATTTTCTTTTTATTAGCTTTGCCCTTGTTGTGAAACACCAACGATACACAAGATACCTAATGCGGAATGGCACTTGTAATGGCAACAACAAATCAAAGTTCAAAGACTTTGACGATCGGGGTGCATTGACGGTTACCGAGCTAACTTAGAAATTACAAAATCATAGCAAGAAATTTGCAACACATACAAATTATCCAAACACAAACATATATGTGGAAAACCCAAAGATTGGGAAAAACTACGGAGCCACACCAACAAGAAAATTCATTATGAAAATCTTCAAGGTTTGCAGAGTTACAAGAGCTATATCACCTCAGAATACACAGCTGTAGCTCTACTCTTAGAATAGAGAAGGGAAGGAGCTGCTACCTTTAGAAGTTTCTTCTTCAAATAGCTAGCTTTCTCTTGCTCAGCAGCTCCCTAAGGTTTAGCATAGGGTTCTTCTCCTCTACAGCCTCCAAGCCTCCAAACTGATTGCCAAAGCCTTAGATTTTCCTCCACTACTTAGGCTTAGTAGCTAGCTCCATTACAGGTCCAAAAAGTTTAAAATGCCCCTCAGATTTCTTCAGATCGAGACTTGAAATGAAGCAAAACTTTGTCGGCCACTACAGCGCGCTGTAGTGATCAACTTTCAGAATTGCATCCGCTATAGCACGCTGCGGTGCACTGTTGCACCCGCATTTCAAACTTGCTTTCAGTGTAGCGCACTTTAGCGCCCGCTTCTCGATTGCTAACCGCTGATGCGCGCCGTGGTGCCTCAGCTTTGGGATTGGTTCCGCTATAGTGCGCTATGGCGCACTGTGGCGTGCTGTAGTGCCTGTGCTATTTTTGGACAATGAAGTCTTTGCAACACAACAATCTCCCACTTGGAGACTTCCAGGCAACCTTCCTTAGCTTCCTCCATTGAACCTTTGCTGTCTTCTTTTGTGTCTGTCAAGGATTGTGGTGTGGCTCACCACCACTCTCCCTTCATGTATCGAGGCCAACTGAAGCTGCACATAGCTTTAGTTTCTCCACTATTACTGTTTTGGTAAGCATGTCAGCTGGATTCTTAGAAGTATGAATCTTCTCCAATCCAAGCTGCCCTTCTTCCAACAGTGTTCGGATGAAATAGTAGCGAAGTTGAATGTGCTTTGTCTTGGCATGAAAAGTGGTATTCTTGGCTAAGTGAATGGCGCTCATACTGCCACTGTAGAGCTTCACATCCCTCTGCTCATTACCCAATTCAGCCATGAAACCCTTCAACCAAATCATCTCCTTGCTTGCCTCTGTGATGGCAATGTACTATGCTTCCATTATAGATAGCAATACAATATTCTATAGCCTGGAAATCTAGCTCACCACTGCACTACCCAATGTATAGACATAACATGTAGTTCTTCTCCTGCTATTAACATCTTCTGCAAGTTCTAAGTCTACATATCCCTGCAAAATGATATTAGATCTTCCAAAGCATAGAGCTTTGTCTGCTATACCTTTCAGATACCTTAGAATCCACTTGACTGCGTCCCAATGGTGCTTTCCTATGTTTCCCACAAATCTGCTGACCACTCCCACTGCATGGGCAATGTCCAGTCTTGTGCAGATCATCGCATACATCAAGCTCCCAACTACTGAAGTATAAGGAATCTTCAGCATATGTTCATTCTCCTCTTTAGATTTCGGCATCTGTTCCTTTGATATGCTGAACTAACATGTTAGGGGAGTGCCCACTGGCTTCGCTTCATTCATGTTGAATCATTTCAGCACCTTTTCAACATATTCCTTCTAAGACAGCTTTAGAATTTATGCACTTCTCTCCCTATGGATTCTCATTCTAAGAACATGCTTGGCCGACCCCAAGTCCTTCATGTCAAATTCCTTTGACATCTGCTCTTTCAATATATTTATCTCCTCCATGTCCGATCCTGTGATCAACATAGCATATACATACAACAATATAATGATATATGAAGACTTACACTACTTTATGTAACAGCAGTGATCTGTCTGGCATCTTTTGTACTCTGATTCTGATATGAACCTATAAAACCTTCTGTACCACTAACTTGGCGCCTGCTTCAAGCCATAGAAGCTTTTCTTAAGCTTGCACACTAGCTCAGACTTCTCTTTCCCTTGAGCCTTGTACCCTTCAGGCTGTTGCATATAAAGCCCTTCTTCCAGTTCTCTGTGAAGGAATACATTTTTAACATCCATTTGCTCCAGATGCAAATCTTCAACTGCAATTAAATTCAGTACAACCTTTATGGTTGTCATCTTCACAACTGGGGCGAAGATCTCACTATAGTTGACTCCATGCCTTTGCTAGAAACCTTTGACTACAAGTCTCGCCTTGTAGCGCTTGCTTTCATTCATCTATTCCTTCATCTGGTAAACCCACTTATTTTGAAGAGTTTTCTTCTTGGCTGGTAAGGATGACAACTCCCATGTCCCATTTGACTTAAGTGATTCCATTTCATCATTCATGGCAGCTTCTACTTGCTTGAATATTCACTTGAAGTGCTTCTTCTAAGTTTTCTGGCTCACCACTATCAGTTAATAACAAATAGAACAAAAAGGAGAGTACCTCTATGGTGGTCTAGATACTCTTGTGGATTTTATTAACATTGGTGTTTCTAGTTCAACATTGACACCCTCTTGTGCTTCTCCAACATCTAGCTCAGCACTATCATCAATCTCTATGTGCTAGGGTTCTTCATCTTAAGCATCCTTGGAGTCAGTCTTGACTCCTACACAATCTATGTACATCTCACTTTCATTGAAAGTGACATCCCTATTTCTGATGACTTTTCGGCTTTGATTGTCCCATAATCTATATCCGAACTCACCCGTGCCATATCCAACAAATGTGCACTTGATTGCCTTTACATCAAGTTTGCTCCTGGATCCTGCATCAATGTGCACATAGGATAAGCAACCAAATACCTTGAGGTGGTTCAACTTCACCTTCTTTCCGCTCCAAGCTTCTTTGGGGATCCCTTCATTCAAGGGTACGGAAGGTCCCATGTTGATTAAGTATATAACCGTATTGTCGGCTTCAGCCCAGAACTGCCTTGGGAGACCTACATGCAATCTCATGCTCCTGGCTCTCTCTATGATTATACGGTTCATCCATTCTACAACACTATTTTGTTGTAGTATTTTAGGGACTGTTAGCTCCTTCTTAATTTCTCTTAAGGCACAAAACTCCTTGAACTCCTTATCACAGTACTCGCCACCATTGCCAGACATTAAGCATTTCAGATTTAATCCGGTCTCATTTTCCACCAAAGCTAGCCACTTTCCAAACACATCAAACACATCAAATTTATGTTTGAGAAAGTAAACCCATACCTTTCTTTTATAATCATTGACAGAATGTGAAATACACGTTTGTGCTCGTACGCAAGTGTACGTAGTTTGAAGTAATAATTTAGAAGGTGAGTTTTGAGATTTATTGTCCTCAGGGAATGAGCTTTTTGTTACTAAGGTATATCTAATTTCAATAATGTTCAAATGGTATAGATTCAGTTTGATTGGGTTCTGTTGTCCAGGCAATAATTCATATCTAAGAAACTAATTAAAGTGGAGAGGAGAGTTGGGCTTATTCCATGTAAAATGATGGGGCCCTCAAATTGTATTACTTCTCAAGCATATTTAATTCTTTTTTATTAAGCTAATTAATCAAGTACACATTGTATTCCTTAGAGTTATCCTCTAAATCCTTCAAGTGCAAATCTTATGCGAGATATGAACACACTAGGGTTCAATTTCTGCATAAAGATTCCCATGAGATCGCAAGAAGTGCACTTTAGTTTTCCTACATCTAGGTTGCTAAAATTTACAATTTTTATTAGCCGATCTCAAGAGCATTAATTCCACTAATGAGCATCTCGCGCGTCATGCGTAGTTCAGATAAGGAAGTGATTTCATTTGGGCTCCATGAACTATGTCACGTCATTCATGAGCTCTCAAAGAATCCACTCCCTCCTTTCACGTATGCTGAGAAACGAAGCTCTAATTAATGGGTCTTAGCTCACACGCTTCGACTCCTTGATTGAGCATAAAATATGGTGCAAGAAGGCTCAAGAACTTTTCACTTAGTTCTAAGCACCTCTTTCACACATACTTTGCTCTTATTTAAGAAATGAGGCATGGAGCACAAGACTTTTATTTTGTTTATTAGTATTTGTAGTTATATTTTCATAACATAACATTTTTATTTGTTACACAACTTGGTCTTAAGATGATTTAATTAAGTTAATCAAAAACAAATTTTCCTTAGATCAATGCTTGAGAAAGTTCTACATCATTCATTGAGTCCTTTACATCTTATAATGGGCTTAGCCCAACCCTCCCCAAGGGAGTTTAGCCTTCCATTACAGTAGAGAAAAGAAGAAAAATATACAAGGATGAAGACCCTTTCATGATCAACTAAGAAAAAAGTAAAAGCAAGATTAGAGTTTACTATGAACAGCCCTCAATGGGGTTTTTTAGATTTTTCTTCTTCTTCCTTTTCTCCTCTTATTTAGCTCCCTAATTCTGCATCTTCCCTCCAAAATTCTACAGTAATGAGTGCCTATCCCACTCGATGCATGATAAGACAATCTCTTTTCCATTCTTTAATCTTCACATCACTTTAAAAATTCATTTTTCCTTTTAAAAACTATTATACTACAGAAGAAATGATGGATGGGAGACAATGAGCAGGTTGGGGGTCTTGTCCCAGCCAAAATAAATGCCCTGAACAGATAAAAATTCACACCGCTACAGCGCGCTGTAGCGATCGAGTTTCGAAAACTCTTCCACTGTAGTGCGCTGTATCGGTTGAGTTTCGCAAACTCTCCCGCTGTGGCGTGTTGTAGTAATTGAGTTTTATTAACTCGCCCGCTGCAGCGTGCTGTAGCGATTGAGTTTCGCAAACTTTTCCGCTGTGGCGCACTATAGCGATTGAGTTTCGTAGAACTCTCCCGCTGCAGAGTGCTATAGCGATTGAGTTGTGCAAACTCACACGCTGTGGCTCACTGTAACAATTGAGTTTCGCAAACTCTCATGATGTAGCGACTGAGTTGTGCAAACTCTCCCGCTGTGGCGTGCTATAGCGATTGAGTTGCGCAAACTCTCCCACTATGGCTTGCTGTTGCGATTAAGTTGCACAAACTCACCCACTGCAATGCATTGTAGTGATTGAGTTGCGCAAACTCACCAGCTGCAGCATGCTAGGGTGCGCTGTGGCACGCTGTAGCGATAATACTCTAGAATTTAGTAATGTCCGTGTTAAGGGTCTCCTATATGCAAGTAGTTGTGGTGCGCTGCAATGATTTTTTCCAAAAAATGCAAAAACACTACAGAATTTTCCAGAATTTGTTGGGCTCGCTTTTTACTTGAAAATAAGCAGAATTTGATCAAGAGGGTTATTTAAAATAAGAAAATGAATGATGTTTTTCCTTTATTTAGGCTATAAATTATGGATTCATCAATAATCAATGAAGGTGATGAAGTATGTTGCTCCACCTCTAGAAGATATAGTAGTTGGCCCCCATACATCTGTATATACTAACTCCAATTTCTTGCTTTTTGGCTCCCTTCCAACTTTGGAGAAAGAAACTTTCTTAAGCTTGCCTAGCACACAGTCTTCACAGAAATCCAAATTCACTAATTTTAGCCCTTGGAGCTTCCCTTTTGACTGCAAAGATTTTAGCCCCCTCTCACTCATATGGCCAAGCCTTCGATACCATAGATCTGCATCTATCTCCTCTGCAATTGCAATAGTATCAAACACTTTATTGATCAAGTAAAGTGTACCTTCCATACTGCCCCATGTAATAATGAGTGCACCCCTTGGTAACCTTCCATGAGTCTCTTATGAAACAAGTGTTGTAGTCTTCTCTGGCTAACTGGCTCATTGAGATCAAGTTTTTTCTTAGACATGGCACATGTCTAACGTCCTTAAGCTTCTTAACAATGCCGCTTGGTAGTTTTACATCCACATCACCTCTGTCGATGATATTACATGCCTTATCATCTCCAAGATATACTTTCCCCAAGTCACCTTTGGTGTAGTTCTTGAAGGCACTTCTTGGCGAAGTCGTATGAAAAGGGGCGCTTGAGTCCACAACCTAAGACTCCGTGTTAACAAGTGAGAGGATAAAGCATCCTGATCCTCTTTAGCTAAAACATTTATAGTGGGGTTCAACATTTTACCACCACCATTTGAATTTTTTAGAGTAGGGCAGTCCTTCTTAAAATTACCTGCCTTCCCACAATTCCAGAAACCCAGCTTTTCTTTTCTGAGTCTTGATTTACCTCACCGAAATATAGACCAATTCCTGATATGTCTCCTCTCGGCACGTCTTCCTTTGCTCTCAGCAATCAGTGCTGAGGTAGATGCTTCTCCATGAGATCTCTTCCATAGCTCCTCATTCAGCACTAGCCCAATGATGTCGTCGAACTTCAACGAAGAATTTTCAAATGAATTGCTGATGGATGTAACCAGCCCATCCCAACTGTCCGGCAACAAAGAGAGGAACAATAGGGCTTAGACCTCATCATCAAAACTGATGCCAACCAAGCTTAGCTGGTTCGTCATAGTGTTGAACCCATTGAGGTGTTCAGACACTGAATACCCATCCATCATCTTCATATTAAACAGTCTCTTTATTAGGAAAATCTTATTCAAAGCAGATGACTTCTCCTACATTCTAGTTAGAGTATTCATGAGATCTACAGTAGTTTTCTCATTAATAATGTTAAAGGCAACAGAAAAAGACAATGATAAGCGAATCAAACCCAAAGTGATTCTATCAAAAATCTCCCATTCTTCATCAGTCATAGTTCCAAGTTTCTTATCAGCTCATTTCAATGAAAGATACAACTTTTTTTGGTATAGCAAATCCTCCATATGCATCCTCACACTGAACTTCTCAATCTTGTGTCTCATTTCTTCGGCCATAGATCCCACGCAAACAAGCAAACCCTCCTTAACAACAAGGTAAAGAATGTAACAAATCTTTGATACCACTTGTTGTGAAACACCAACGATACACAAAATACCTAATGCAGAATGACACTTGTAATGGCAACAACAAACCAAAGTTCAAAGACTTTGAGGATTGAGGTGTGTTGACGGTTACCAAGCTAGCTTAGAAATCATAAAATCACAGCAAGAAAATTATAGCACATACAAATCATCCAAACACAAATATATACGTGGAAAACCTAAAGATTAGGAAAAACCACGGTGTCACACTAATGAGACAATCCACTATGAAAAAGCTTCAAGTTTTACAGAGTTGCAAGAACTATATCACCTCAGCATACATAGCTATTGTGGTGCCCCATCCCTTAATCCACAAGATTAAGCTAAGGGGTGGTGTATCACTTTGGAAAATCTCTCACTTAACATTGGATTAGGTGTAAACCATATTCCACTATTAAGGAAGAAACAAATCAATGCATACATACTATATAATCAGTCACTAAGCAAAAATAGAATCAGAGTGCGGAAGCAAGGTAAAGTAAACATACATCTAATTTATTACAATATATAGAGAAAATGCAGCATTCAACTCAGTATAAATAGTACAGTAAGGAAAATATAGTCAAATACTACATTTATTATTACAACATTAATTAAGTTTAAATGAACTAAGATGACATCACTCATCCTCACAATAAGTAGAAAAGATTAAACAGTTTTAGCTCCTTACTGATGCCCCTCCTCAAGAATCTGATCTTTAGAAGGCTCAACTTGTGGCAGCCCTGCCCCACTGTGGTCCTGTTAACTCTCAAGTTAACATGATTACGATGAATGGGTCACCAAATGACAAAATTATTACTTATAAATAGATTAGGCACATATACTAACCCATTATAATTAAAGAGTTTGTCATCTAAGAATTAGTTCACTAAATGAAAAGTACATAAAAATAGAGTACGAAAGCAAAATAGTAACATCCATTCCATCACAATATAATACTAAGAACATACAACTCAGAATAATAGCAGTAAAAAAAAATACAATTTAAATCAGTATTATTATAACACAAATTAATAGATTAAGTAAAAATGCAATAAGTAAACCACTCATCCTCACAATGCAGAAAGAAAAGCTAAGAGTCTTCAGCCACACGCTCCTCCTCCAAAGGTAGATCTTCAAAAGGTTCAACAACCTCAAATAGCTCAGAGTCTACCATTGTCAATTTCACAATAATAGGGCCCCAACTAACAAAAAAAAATTCTAATTAGACAAAATGTCTAAGTATATTTTATGCTGAAATATTATTATTTTAATTTAGATATCACTATTTAAAACTCAACTAAGCATAATATCGGAGCAGGAAAGCATGTGAAAAGAACAGGAAGCTATAAATAATAAATTTATAATTTAAACAAAAGAGAAAGTAAGCACATACCTCCAACTATAGCTGCAATAATATTATGCATAAAATAAAGAATAAATACTAAGAAAAACTCATCCTAAATATACTTATGATCAATATAAGTTTATGCTAATTAACATAAAATAAAAGGACATGTGAAATATTTAAATAACTGAAAATAAGACTAGTATCATATATATATATATATATATATATATATATATATATAAGCAGCGAGCAAGACTAACATCCTATAAGTAAATAAAGCTAATTAATGCAGTAAAACAGTAAATAAGAAAGTGCTAAAATACAGAAAAGTAAACTGAAAATAATAAATACAAAATTGAAAACTGAAAGCTATCATGGCTACATAAGCCATTCAAACTGAAATCAATACATCAATCTCACTTAGCCTGATCGGCTAACGCAGAAGCTCTGAACTAAATATGTACAAAATCATTTAGTATGATGAGCTAAGGCAGAAATATTGAACTAAATATCACTAAAATCACTTAGCCTGATGAGCTAAGGCAGAAACACTAAATTGAATATCACTGAGTAGAAGTGCACCTTCAACTAGTACTACCATATCAGATCCTGACTAATGAACTAGAAAAGGCACAAAGTCTATTTCTTGCCACCCTAGGCAGCCAATGCTCAACCAGGCATGGATAAACTTACTGAATACTAGCCACCACTGTGCTATGCCAGACCCAACAGATTGAAGAGGCACACTAGTTAGGTTGTGACCTACTAACTAAAAACCAGAAAACTAAAAACACCGATGAAAATATGAATGATAATTATGCAAATTCTATGGTTGATACGAGATACTCATCAAATATCATATGTCCAATATATATGTCCAAGGTATAAAGCTTAATACAAGGTAAGCAGAGCATCAAATATCAAAGTGAGAAAGAGTCTCTACTAGGACATGGGTGATATTCGTTGTTATCTAATTTATTCATTCTATCTCCTCTAAGTTACATAAGTTCAGGATCACCAATTCCTTCACAATCTTATAAGTTGAAAATAATTAGGACTAGCTATGTCATAATTATAAATAAATCAATCGACATAATTTATTTATTTAAGCAACCCAAATCATTTTGATTAGCTAAATCAAGATGAAAGGCTTAAGAATTAAACTCCAAATGTTGGGATTCAATTACTTAATCCAAAAGTGAGCCTAAGAGATTAAGTTTAAAATCTAATCTTATTGATTAAGATTTAAGGAAAATCCTATTAAGTAATGTAATAGTTCAAACTCTTAAGCACCAAGATATTGTCCATTTCGACCTGAAAGCCTCACAGTTTTGCCCTCAGAAAATAACTTCCCAGTAGGTCACCCATCCTGGGAGTACTCTCACATGAGCACGCTTAACTTTGAAGTTCTTATCAGGAACTCCACCGTTATCTGAAAAGGCACCTCGATGTTCAAGAGTTTCACTTATTATTACTTAAGCGGGTCTTTACAATCTCCCCAACTTAAGTAGCTAACGTCTTTGTCAGTAATTACACACAAATCTAAGAACCATCCATTTTGTAGATAGGACTAGAGGTGTAGCACCCCGCCCCGTCGCCGTGCGCAAAAGATAAATATAATCAGTTCGGCGGTGGAACAGCGCACCACTCGGGGAGGAATAACCCATCTCCCTGAAATAGCTGCAAACCGAACCCATCTGAAGGGTTGCTGACTCAACCTCAAGGAGGGTTGAGAACTAATATTTAATATAAAAGTAGTATCCTTATCCTAAGTATTAGGCAAATACATATATTAGATTTAGAATATAATAAGAAGAATCCAATATATGCATAAGATATCAGCATTTTCAGTATACTGATCACATCACAATACTAAGTATAAGTAGTATATAATAGAGTGCGAAAGCTAAAGCAAATATCTAGAAACATTCATCATAGAAGCTATATGAAAACATTCATCTTAGAAAAAAAAAAGAAAATACATCCAGAATTATTATAAACAGTTTACTGAAATACAGAATAAAGGCTAAGTTCTGAACTGATATAAAATTAAGCAAAAAAGTAGTAAAACTAGAGGAGAGTCCACTAGTGCTCCACATGTTCATCCTGAATCTCCTAGGTGTCCTCCTGACCTGGCTCAATATAATGCTCAAGATTTAGCAAATTCTTGAATCCCAAAAGTATCCCGTGTTGAACAATAAGTCTAACACATCAAAACTAATCTAAACAATTTTAATTATCATCTAACATTTACATAATATAAGTAAATCTGCAGTAATACTATAAGGGTAACTGAAAGAATAAAATTGTATAAAACTAAAGTAAAGTAAAACAAAATTGGACTGTAAACTGAATGCTGAAAGTAAACCAAAAATAGTAATGGATCTGAAACTGAGTAATGATCTGTAAGACTATGTTGTATATTATTGAAACTATGCATCTGAATATATCACAATACTATATGCTACTGGTATGCAACCAAAATATTACTGAATTACTATTAGTAGTACAGTCCAATGTATACATACATCCAGTTGGGAACTGCGTTGTTGATGCATCCTGAAATTTCTCAGTCAATGTATGCAACATTCCATAACCCATAAATCATCACTAATATTTATACATCATTCTAATACTCACACATCATGCTTATCTAATCTACATGAGACAAATCCAAGAAAATGCTTAAAAATTCAATAATGAACTCAATGTCTCCATTGTGCAGAATTCTGTTAAAAGGATTTTGACTCATAGAATTCTAACTTCGATAATTGGTTAAAGTTGAGAGTTTACTTAAAAATCTTTAGATGAAAAGACTGTATACACATATTTAGCATATTTACAAGAAAGGTGGTTCTTAACACTTAGTTTGATTAAGCCACCCTAACGAAGCGATATTCAATAGGAGGCATCACTCGATGGCAATTTGTATCTCAAGCTAAGTCATTAAGATACCCAACTCACAATCACAATTAATGTCCTAAAGAAGGTGACTCGAATTACTTAGTTTGTTTAAGCCACACCTATTGAAAGATCTTTGCTAGGAGGCATCACCCTATGGCGATTTGTATTTTAATTAAACTAAGGAATGAGTTCCTATTTATAACACTCTTAGTTTTGGAAGATTTACTCTAATGGGACTGTATTCGTCTAATCCTCCAGGATAGAACCTAGTCATAAGTTTACATTGGAGTGAATCAACCAATCTTGAATACTACTAAAGTAATATAGTATTATAGGTATACCATACTGCACCAACCAATAATTTGGGCTCATACAACTCTATTTAATCAACAAAGATTTATCAATGCTATTAATCCTTATTCTAAATGAGTGAGTCCTATACAAGGCTCCAAGGGTGTGATCATAGAGATCACTCAATAATGATTTCTACCACAAGGGAGAAGTTCTATTCTAGATGCTTTAGGTAGTTCCTACCATAAAGGGACAAGATCAACCTCAAAGGTTATGAAGGATCATCTAAGATTCCTACCTCAATAAGTTATAAAAGTTCTTCCTATCTCAATATATCAATAGTTAAGGCCTTTAAATATTTCAATAACGACCCTATTGCAAGACCCTTGAGATCTCACTTTTCTACTTCTTAAGCTAACATTCAAGGCTTACTTATTAGTCTTAGATTTAAGTGATCAAATCAGATAAATAAAATCCATCTGATCATACTCTATTCTACAATCACAGGATGAAATCAAATGTATTATTAGAGTTAGATCATTTCATAAATCATTAATTTTACTTTCTATCTTATGCCAATAATCTTATATAAGAGAAAATCAGAGATCCAAAGTTTAGGTTCAGATGATTCAATCACACAGATTTAATATTAACCTTAATACTTCTAATTTAATAATTTAAGATTAATGTCAAATCATATGCATTATTAGAATCACGTTGATTGAATTATCTTTCAATCAAAGTTACTTAATTTAGGTGATTAAGGTTTAGATCTTAATCAAGACATGCTAGGGTTTAACCCTTAACCCTTCTACCATTAAGACCAAAGATTAGTTTAAAGGTCAATGATAAATCAATATATTATTAGTGTATTATTGATGATAATTTCAGATTTAGATTAAGTATCATTTACTTAATCAAGTTATCGAGATTCTTATATTTAATTATAGTTTAATGTTAACTAAGCACATTTAAGTGTCTAAATAATGTTAAAGTTCTCTAATGTACATCATAATATAATAAAAGCATATAAATATAAAGATGACATAGGACAAAAGATAATTAAGGCTAACTAAATTCTAAGTCAAAATAAAGAGATTAACACTTGATTACAAATCAAAAAAACTTAGGTTTCATGCCATTTGGTTATTAAGATATACCTATTCAGTTTAAAGGATTCTATTATTTAGCGTTTCGCACAAGACGTTTAAGATACATAATAGGTTTTGAGCACTTGATAAAAATGACAAAGTTTCAAACTTAATTTCTACATAGAATTTTATGCAATGTTCAATTTCAACATATAATTCAGTCTCACTAGGGTCATAAGAACCTTAAAATATGAAAACAGTAAAATTCTGGTCATTTTAGCCAATTATGGGCATTTTTATAAAATTTAGGGTAATTTTATAATTTATGGGCACTGTAGCGTGCTGTAGCGCACTGTGGCGCTTTTGGCGTTGGAGCGCGCTGTGGTGCTTTTGGCGCTGTGGCACGCTGTGGCGCGCTGCAGCGGTCCAACTCACAAAAATATTGTTCAATTAATTTTAATAACTGATTTTATATGCTTTTTTCTAAAATGATGCTGTAGCCCGCTACAGCGCGCTATGGTGCGCTGCAGCGGCCCAGTTTGCAGCTTGGGCGCTGCAGCCAGACGGTATTTTCGCCAGAGCGAAACTCGTAAGGGCCTCATTTTGAGCTCAAATACTCTCAATCCAAAGCATTTCATGAGAGATGTCATATATCAATGGAAAGGTCTTTCCAATACCTTTCTATTGACACCAAAATTGGCACAAACGAAGCATCTTAACTATATGAAAAATGGTGATAAAGATCAAGATATGCAGAATGGATGAAAAATAGAGCAGTTTTTCTTTAGAAAAATGTGATGCTTTAAAGAGCCTTAATGGATTCCATACATGCTTATGGATTTTTAAAGATATATTCAAGCATAATATCAATATTAAGAAGGCAAGAAAGAGGAGCAATGAATACAATGAGAGTAAATAAAATGGTACCTTAGCCTTGCAAGGAGGAAGAAGGAACCTCTGCTTTCTTCTTCTTCTTCTTCAGGGTGCAACAATGGAGGGGAAGGGAGAGAGCTCTAGAGATTTAACTTGACAGTAAAGGGAAGAGGGAAGGGCTGTGCTTCTCCTTTAAAGGAGAAGAGTGAGAGGGAGGTAGAGCATGGCTTATAGGAGCTAGGAGGCAAGGCTTCTCCTATCAAGTATGGGGAAGAGGGAGACCTTCAACCGATCTTAGCAAGCTATGGAGGGGGAGGCGCCAAATGGGGTGCCAGCCAGGAGAGAGGGGGAGAAATTGCAAATTAGGTACTAAATAATTACTTATTTATTTTCTTTAATCATTTAAAATTTCATATTTTTGAAACGCACTCAGGAAATTTCTAAAAATTCGCCCCTAGCTAATTTGGGGGTGAGGAATTCAACGGCAAAGTCGAATTTTGATTCTGACGGCTATTTAATTATGCTAATTTTCGGGGAATTTAATTATATTAAAATATTCACAAAAATTCGACGACTTACAAACACGTCCAAAATATCACCCTTAGCTAATTCGAAGGTGACGATCGCAACGGTGAAGTCAGATTTTGATTTTGAGATCAAAATAAATATCTCAATTTTCTAATTAATTAAATATTAAAATATTCTAAAATAATTAATTGAGCTCCGAATTGCTCCAAACCTTCAGAGTTTGGTTCTAATAACTATATGAACTTAATGGAATGATAATTATAATACAATTAGGCTAAAATTAAGCTGAGTAATAACTTTGGGTTGTTACAAGAGGTGACCGAGATGACCCCTACAGGCTCAAGAGGTACCCACAACCATATCCTTAACCATCATAGGTTCAAGAGACTGCTCACATGAAGTGGCACTTTACACTAGATGACACTTAGCTCCTATCTAACACCCTATGACTTACTCTGATACCATTTGTAATAGTTCAAACTCTTAAGCACCAAGGTATTGTCCGCTTCGACCTGAAAGCCTCATAGTTTTGCCCTCAGAAGTTAACTTCCCAGCAGGTCACCTATCCTGAGAGTGCTCCCACATGAGCACGCTTAACTTTGGAGTTCTTATCAGGAACTCCACCGTTATCTGAAAAGGCACCTCAATATTTAAGAGTTTCACTTAAATCTACTTAAGTGGGTCTTTACAGACCTTTCCATCGATACTTAAATTGGCACAAAACAATTTTCTATCTATACGAATAATGGAGTTAAAGGTTCAAGAGTGCAGAAAGAAGGAAAAATAAAGCTGTTAAAATTTCATAAAATTATAAGCCTAATGAGCTCTAATAAACTCCACAATCTCAGCACATATTCTTTAAGGATGCAACATAAGCTTAAGAGTAAAATGAAGTAGCCATTGAATCTATTCAATGGGGGAAAGGGAGGTACCTTAGCTTTGATAATGGCAGATTTCCTAAGAGAGGTTTGAGAGCTTGAGAGATCCTTCATTCAGTAAACATAGCAAAGGGTGAATTCAACTAGGCAAAGAAAATAGGGGGGAAATAGAGCTGAGAGCAAAAGGCTCTTTTAATGGAGGGAAAGTCTGCCATTGAATGGGATGGGCATGAGTTTTCCCATCCCAGCTATGGAGATAAGGGGGGGTGGTAGGAGGTTGAGAGGGGAGGGGGAACAAGGATGGTAGGACCAAAGAAAAAAAGGAAGGGCAAGCTGAGCTTATAGGCTGCTGCATAGTGAGGTGAAGGCTTATGGATCCTAGCCAAGCAAAAAATAAAGAGGGAAAGAAGACAAAATTGATTAAAATAAAATATTCAACTTATTTAATTTATTATTGCATTTTAAATAAATCAGATTTTGTAAACATGCTTTGAAAAATCTCAAAAATTCACCTTAAGCTAATTTAGGGGTGAGGAACTGTAGCTCCCAGTCGCATCGCCACGCGTAAAAGACAAGTATACTCTGATCAGCGATGGAGCGGTGCACTACTAGGAGAGGGAGCAACTGATAACAGCATCTCCCCAAATAGGCTAAAACACCGAGCCGCACTGAAGGCTGCTGACTCGAACCTAAGAGTAGGATCGAGAGTCAATACTTAAGATAAGAGTAGAATAATTGTCTTAAGTATTAGACTAATACGTAGATTATATTTAAAGAGGTAAATATGAATTCAATATACGTTATCAATATATATCAGCATTTCCAGTATGCTGATCACATCACAATACTAAGTATAGTATTATAACAAAATACAGAAGCTAAAGCAAAACATCCAAAATACATTCATCACAGAGCAATAATAAACATTTGTCTCAGAAAAGAAAAGTAAAATACATCCAGCATTATTACAGACTGATTTAAAAGATAAAAAGTAAAGTTTATTTGAAGTACTGAAAATAAAGTAGTAAGTAAGAGGTGGAAAATTGATCCACTAAGGTTCCACATACTCCTCCTGGATCTCCTATAAGTCCTTCTGTCCTGTCTCCACAAGCTGCTCAGAATCTAGTAAATTGCCGAATCTCAAAAGTACCCCGTGTTAGACAAAAAGTCTAACACATCGCAACTAAGTAGTTCTAAAATAAATGCGATAGACAGTAAAGTAAACACGATTGTAGAACATAATAGTAAAGACACTATGTAACTAAAACTGTAAAGACTAAGCAATGTAAAACTGCATCGAAACTGAATACTGAAAGTAAATGAAAATATCAAATGCTCAGAAATCAATGTGAAAAATATCTAATGTTGTACTATATGTCACTGGAATGATACATCCAAATATGCCACAACACTGTATGCCACGGTATGTAATAGAACTATCACTGAAAGGCTATCAGTCGTACGGTCTAATATATACATACACCCAGTTGGGAAGATAGTACGGTGATGCCGATGCATCATGAAATTCCCCAGTCAATATATGCAACATTCTATAACCCATAATTCATCACTGATACCCATACATCACTACTAAATCATTCGTCATGCTCATGCTCATATTTATGCACATGCTTCTATTCTATATGAGGAAAATCTGGAAATCTAGAAAACTTTAAATACAGATGATGAATTCAAGATCTCTACTGTGCAAAATCCTGCTAAAAGGATTCTTACTCCTAGCTTTTAGAATGATAATTGGTTAATGTTGAAGATTTACTTAAAAATTATTAGATGGGATGATTTTATACATATATTTAGAATATTGCAAGAAAGGTGGCTCTTAATACTTAGTTTGATTAAGCCACCTTAACAAAGTGGTCTTCGATAAGAGGCATTGCACATTGGCTATTTGTATCTCAAACTAAGTCATTAAGATGCCTGACTCACAATCATACTTAGTGTTTTAAATAAGGTGATTCTAATTACTTAGTTTGTTTGAGCCACACCTATTGAAGCGGTATTTGCTTGGAGGCTCGCTTGTTCGCAATTTGTATTTCAATCAAACTAAGAAATGAGTCCCTGTTTAATACACTCTTGGTCTTAGTAGATTTACTATAACATGACTGTATTCGTCTAATCCCTCGGGATAGTACTTGGTCATAAGTCCACATTGGAGTGAATCAACCAATCCTGAATACTACTGAAGAAATCCAGTACTATGGGTATACCATAATACACCAACTAATAATATAGGTTTAGATAACTCTATTTAAGCACTATTAATCCCTATGCTAAACAGGTAAGTCCTATATAACACTCCAAAAAAATGTGATCAAAGATCATTCAATATAGATTCCACCACAAGGAAAGGTATCATTCTAATATTTTAAGTGATTCCTACAACGAGGGGTTAAGATCAACTTCTAAGGTTAAGGGATCATCTAAGCTTCTACCTCAATGAGTTTTACAAAATTCTTCTACCTCAATGTATATTTAAATCTAGGTCTTTAAATATTTCAGAGACGATCTTATGATGAGATACTTAGGATCTCACACTCTTACTTCTAATGCTAACATTCTAGGTTTTACTTATCATTTAGGTTTAGAGTGATCTGATCAGATGATTAAGTCGTCTGATCATAACTTATTCTAAGATTATGAGATTTAAATCAAGGATGTTATTAGAGTTAGATCATTTGTTCAATCAATATGATTCTATTAATATTCTTATGTTAATAATCTTATTTAGAAGAAAATTAAGGATCTAATGTTTAGATTTATATTAAGCAATCACATAGCTTTATTATTAACCTTAACATGTCTAATCCAAATGTTTAAGATCAATATTAAATCAGATGCATTATTGGAATAATGACGATTGCATTATCTTATAATTAATTCAATTTAATTAAGCTTAAGAGTTTAGATCATAATCAAATATATTAGGATTTAACCATTTACTCATATCTAATCAAGATCAAATGTTTATTTATAAATAAATGCCAAATCACTAGATTAGGTATATATTATTGGTGGAAATCTTAGACTTAGATTAAGTCTTAATAGCTTGATCAAAGTATTAAGACTTCTTAAGGTTAATTAAGATGTTTAAGATCTTCAAATTTGGGTTTATTCAAATTATACATTATAAATTTGTATACATAGTTTCAATACATCTACCTTACTGTTATGAAGTATATTAATAGAAGAATTTATAAAAATAGAAAGTAATTAGTGCTAATCAAATCCTAAACTAATGTAAGAGGATTAGCACCTAATTACAAATCTAACTATCAAAATTTTATATAACTTGGCATATAAGTTCCACTTTATGATGTAATTAATCAGAGACAGAGTTTACTAAGATCCAATGGTTACAAGCCCTAATTTTCATTAATCATAGTTTAACAAGATTAGGGCATAAGTTAAAATACATAAATCAAAAAAATAAACTACTTAGCACATTCATCCTACTAATCATAAGGAAACTAATGACACCTTAATCATGTAATTTGGATAAGTATTCACGCTAATCAACAATAATCAAGATCTGCAATAATTAGGAAAAATAGAAAATCTAACCATTAGATGTTCAATATTATTTTATATTTAAATCCCTAAGGATTTTCTGATCAATTTCATATATAATATTATAGGGTTTGGACCAGTTGATTAAAAGATATTCAATTAATACATTATGTATTTTTATTTAATTAAAATCCTTATGATTGGAATAATTAAATTATTTTCCTTAAGGAAAATAATTCCAATTATTAAAATATTAATTAAACGGGTTAGGCCCGTTCACCAAAACACTCGGGTCGGCCGGGGCCCGAAGACCCGGGACTGTGGCACCGCGCGGGTCATGGGTCAGCCCGACCCGCAGAGAGGCTTCATCCCCGAGCCTCCGTGTGGGGCCCCGCTCTTTTAGTCTACACTCATTAGAATAAGGAGTGGAGTGCCACTCTGGAAAATCCCTCACTTATCATTAGATTAGGTAAGATCCACAATCCACTGCTAAGGGAGAGGTGTGCAAAGATGAATATGAAAATTAGTCACTAAAATCTAGCATACATATAAAGTGCAGAAGCATTTGATAAGTAAAGGCTACATCCATTCACCAAACATCATACATGAATTAAAATAAGATAGCTCATAAAATAATAAAGCGCTGAAAGTAAATCATAGCCACAGTACTTGTATTATTACATAATTTAAAGTTAAATGAAATAAAATAAATACTCTCATTCTCACTATGAAATAAAAAGGGCAGCTAAATGTTCTCTGGTCCAAGCTGCTGCACATCCTCTAAGAAGGGCTCCTTCTCAGGCACAGGCTCCTCAAACTGCTCAAGTTCGGATATTGTCAGTTTCACAATGCCAGAGCCCCAGCCAATAAAGAAAAATCTTGTTAGACAAAATATCTAAGTACATTTTAGGCAAGTAAATTTTATTAAGTATTTATCAATATCACCATTTTACTATAAATTTATCAACATATATCTATCATAGCAGCAATAGTATATAAAGGAAATATGATAAGTTATAAATATAGCATTTATAACTAAACAACAAGTGAGGTAAAAGCACACCTAAAGTGAACTGAACATGGTAGGGCTTATGTATGTAGTATAGTAAGTAAAAATACTGAAATGAAAAGTCTAATCTAGACATGCTGATGATCATATGACATATGCTAATTTAAAATATTAATCTGAAAAAAATAGTACATATAATATGAACACTAAAGTCTAGCATTCTATATATATATATATATATATATATATATATATATATATATATATAAGTGAGCATGTAAAATAATACTATAACAGCTGACTGATAACATGCATCAATAATATAATGAATAGTAAGCTAAAAAACTATAAAAGAACGTATAACTGCTATATTAGAAGAATTGGCCAATCTGGCCCAATATATTCCCATAGCCTTTCTAGGCTAGGGCAGGCAGAGATTCACATTGCCTTTCTAGGCTAAGGCATAGAGAACAAAACAAAAGTAAAGCAAAGCTGAAGCGGCAGATAATACTATGCGGAATCTTTTAGTTATTTTACTTTTGTTTCTGTGGACACATCCGGAAATAGCTGAGGAGTCAAGCACATCTGCAAGACTAAGAGGGTTCCTAGCTTAACACACACTCCCCAATGAGTAATGTTAAGTATCCTTATTTCTCCTTACCCCTGTCCATTAGGGTAATGTGCATCATAATCAACCAAAGACTGAACCCAAATGCAAATATTTTCCTAATATTCTAAGTTTTTATTTTCATGCAACAATATTTTTTTTATATGACATATCCAAGAAAAATAAGCACAAAACACAAGCAATGTGTAGCACAAAGTTAAATAGTAAGCAAGGGACTCTACTAAGCATGGTGATATCATTTATTTTCTAATTTAACCATTCTAACTATTTTAAGTTACACAAGTTCAGGATCTCCAATTCATACTATCGAGTGTAACTTAGAAGCTCAGCCTTATAAGTTAAAAGAATTAGAACTGATCAGGTTCTAATCTAATTTAATCAAATATGACTACAAATTCAATCAATAAATTATACGTCCTAGTTTGATGAATTTAGACGTTCTACCTAAGATCTGATCAAGATCTGCTAAGCTATAGATTATGGATTAAACACTACAAGATTGGGCTTAATCATAAGATCCAAAAGGATAATACAATAGATCTAAGCTTTATTCTAAAAGTGATCAATTGATTAAGCCAAATCCTATTAAGCAAATCAAACTTAATAGAATGAATCTCCTATCCTGAATCTAAGGTTAAAAGATAAAGTAATTAAAATAAGTTGTAAAAATCTAAAAACTAATAAAACTAAGGATTCATTCATTGAAAAATCTCATTTTTCAAAGAATGAAATCTAACTTATAATCTAATCCTGATCTTAGGAATAGCCCTAATATGAGGTGAAAGATCCTAAGACTTAGAGAAAATTAGGGAATTTTACTAAGTTGATTGAATTACTGATTTTGATCACTTAAATAATTATGTTAGAGCTCTAATACTAGTTTTGGTGATTTAAAAGACAATTTAAAGGTTAAGGACACATAACCTAAATTTTTTGGAAAAATGACAATTTTGCCCCTACTTTAGGGTCCAAAAGTCTACTTTTTGAATTAAGGTTTCAAATTGAAATTTCTTACTGTCAATTGATCCCTTACTATCTAACATGAAGATAGACCGTAAGTACGCTCAATTTGGATAAGAAATCGATCCTATAGGTCCGAACTAAGGTTTTTGACCTAAGGGTGTAACGCCCCTCCCCGTCGCCGTGCGCAAAACACGAGTATAATTCATAGGTTGGCGGCAGAACGATGCGCTACTCGGGAGCGGTGGGCCATGCAAGTAAAACTCATCATCCCGAATAGGCTTAAAGAGACAAAGCCATTTTGAAGGCCATTGACTCGAGCCCTAAGAGTAGGCTCGAGAGCCAATACCTAATATAAGAATGGAACCCTTATCTTAAGTATTAGACTTAGTACGTACATAAGGTATAAGGGAGGAGAGAAGGACCCATGTACGTTACAAAATATATCAGCATTTCCAGTACTCCGATCACACAACAATACTATGTATAGTAATATAACAGAGTGCGGAAGCTAAAAGCATAACATCCATAATATATTCATCTCAAGCAGTAGAAAATATATCTATCTCAGAAAAGAAAAGTGAAAATACATCCAGAGTTTTATTACAAACCATAATAATGCAGAATATAAAGAGTCTAGCTAAAATACTGGAAGGAATTAGAAAGTAAAAGTAGGTGCTCGATCCCCTACAGCTCCAAGTGCTCCTCCTGAGACTCTGGGACGTCTTCCTGACCTGTCTCCAACAACTGCTCAGGATCTAGCAAATTACCGGATCCCAAAATTACCCCGTGTTAGACAAGAAGTCTAACACATCGAAGCTAGCTATACGAGCTAATCTAAATATAATAAATATGCAGAACATAAAGTAAAAATGCAGGAAAACTATAAAGCATCAAATAACTGAACTGTAACAACTAAGTAAAGAAAAACCGCATCAAAACCAAGTACTGAAAATACCTAAAAATGTCAGATGCTGAGAAGGATGCTATAAGCTGCACTATATGCTACTGAAATAATGCTCACAGATATGCTATATCACGGTATATCACAGAACTATTACTGAAAGTTTATGAGTCGTACGGTCCAATGTAATCACAACAGTTAAGAAGTCAGTATGGTGACACAGATGCACCCTAAAATTCCCCAGTCTATGTATATAACATTTCGTATCTCATACTGTTTCACTGATAACTATGTCTCACAACAGAAGGAATGAGGTCAACTCATGCTTATGCTTCATGTTTATGCCATTGTATGATATGAATGGAAAATCCAAACAAATCCATGAAGAATGTAGAAGAAACATAAGTGAATCATAAGTCTCCACTATGCAGAATCCTACTAAAAGGATTCTGACTCCAAAACTCTAGATTGATATTTTGTTAAAGTTGTTTATTTACTTCAAAGATCACTGGGCAGGGTGATTGTATACACATATTAAATATGCTGCAAAGATAGGACACAACATTTAATTTGATTATGCCACCCTAATAAAGCGATCTTCATTAGGAGGCACCATCCGATGATGATTTGTAGCTCAAACTAAGCATTTAGTCACTAACCTCACAATCATACTTAGTGTCTTAAGGAAAGTAATTCCCTTTTTTCTTAGTTTCACTTAAGCCATACCTATTGAAGCGATCTTCTCCAGGAGGCATTGCCCGATGGCAACTGTCCTTCAATAAAACTAAGAAATGGATACCCATTTAATACACTCTTAGGGTTGATTGATTTATCCTAAGCAAGGTTATGTCCGCCTAATCCTGCAGGATAACAACAAAGATAAATCTTACTTAGAGTGACTCAACCAATCCAGATTATTACTGGGGACCAGTAATATGGGTATACTATACTACACTTACCCAACAATCGTGGTTCCATCAAATCTATTTAATAGAACAAGGATCTATCAAGACTACAAATCTTAGACTAATAGGAAAGTCATATACAAGGTTTCACCAATCAAATGTGGTCAAGGATCACTTAATATAGATTCTACCACAAGGAGATGTATCTCTTCTAATGTCTTAAGTGATTACTACCACAAGGAGAATAGATCAATCTCTAAGGTGATGGGATCTTCTATACTTCTACCTCAAGGGGTTATACAAGGCCTCCTACCTCATGATATATATAAATTTAGGTCTTTTAGATAATTTAAGATGATCTTATGAAGAGAGCATCAAGATCTCTTCTTTAGATGTTAATTTTAGATTATCAGGTTCTGGTTCACTATTAGATTTAGAATGATTAGATTAGATGATGGAATCATCTGATCATACTTAGACTAAGATTATGGGGTGTAAATCAAACATTTTGTTAAGGATTTGATCACTTGTTAAAATCAACCTAGTATTAAAGGTCTTATTATGCAGGTTTGTTACTTAAGAGAAAATCAGGGATCTTAAGGTACGATTCAGATTGTAAAATCACAAGGAATTAGCACATAAATAAAAATCCAACTATTCAAATTACATGAAATTTGGCATACAAGTCCTAATTAATCATATAAATAATCAGAGACTGAGTTTGCTATGATCCAATGTGTATAAACCCTAAAATTCACTACTTATGATTTAACAAGATTATGGCATAACTACAATTACAAAACTCAAAAAAATGTTATACTTGGCACATGCAATCTAATTAACATCAGTGAACTAATGGCACCCTAAACATGCAATTTGGATAAGTAAATTTGCTAATCTACCCTAATTAACATTCACTATAATTTGGCAATAATTAAAGATCTAACCATCAGATGTGTGATTTTATTTGATATTTAAGTTTTTGAGATTTTTCTGAACATTTTCATATATGATATCATAAAATTTTAACCAGTGGATTAAAGGTTATTAAGAAAATACATTCTGTATTTTTATTAAATCAAATTCCTATGATTTGATTAATCGAATTGGAAAATAATTCCATTAATTCGATTTAATTAAACGGCTCGGCCTAGAATCGAAAATGCGCAGGTCTACCGGGGCCTGGGTGACCCGGCACTGTCGCACCGCGCGGGTAGTGGGTCGACCTGGCCCGCACAGTGCCGTCGTCCCCATCCCTTCGTCCTGACGGATAGACCGAATTAGGGAACCCTAATTCCCGAAATTCCAGCACGTCCAGGCCACGGCTCGGCCAGCACTCGATGGCTACTCCATCACCATGACTAGACGCATCTATTAGGATCCGAAGCCCTTTGTGAGGTGGTCTGGATCAACCAGACCTTACTCACTCGAGGATTCTGTCGATTGTGTTACTGTGGGGAGATAATTCTCCCTGCTGAGGCCATGCCAAACCCCGGGCTCGATCCCTACACCATCAGGGAGGTGAGGCGGATCGAAGCCCTCTGGTCTGGGGGTCTGGGGTGGCCTGGATCGCCGGGTCCTTACTCGACCGAGGCAATCTAGAAGGAAACTAGCCCGATCGATCGATCAGGGCTAACTTAGGACTTAATTATGATACGGTTGAGTTTGAAGCAACAATATGAATAGAAACGTATCAAATGGAATAGGATTCGAGCCTTATTGGCTCGATTCCTGCAACTGAAATACTTGGTTTCGATCGGGTGTTTGCAGACGGTGAAGTGATCTCCTCTGGCCTTGCTGAGCTACCTTAGATCTCCCTGAGAGTTCTTGAACTCCAGGAGACTCTCCTATCAGCGGTACGAGAGCTCGGGAGTGCCTGGGTGAAGCACCAGCAATCGGTAATGGCGGTGAAGGAAGCCCGACTCCAATTGATCAGCAAGGATCAAATGGAGGGGAGCTGAGGCTATTTATAGCCTCAGCGAGGTGCCATGAAGCTTCCAGAGGTAGATTCTTCTAATGAGCGATTCCTCCATTGAACCTTTACCATTGGGATGGAGCGACTCCTCAGCTACTTTTGATCATGAGCTAAGATCTTAATCAGCTCTTCTATATAAGAGAGATCTGGCTGTAGTGATACAGCTGGAAGTTGAATCAAGTGAGATGGATCACGGAGACATCTTCGCAGAGAGGAGATGTGGAAAACATTATGAACTGCAGAGAAGTCTTCAGGAAGCTTTAGTCGATATGCTGTAGAACCAATCTTTTCTAGTATCTCGAAAGGTCCGACGTAGAGAGGACTTAACTTTCCAGCTACACCAAAATGATAAACACCTTTCATTGGGCTGACCTTAAGATACACATACTTTCCCACATTAAGATCCAGAGCACGATGATGAGCGTCGTGATATTTACTCTGCCGATCCTGAGCAGCTTTGATTCTTTGCTGGATTAGCTGAATTTTACGATTTGTTTCTTCCACCAATTCTGACCCATAAAGCTAAACACTGCCAGTTTCAGACCATGCGAATGGCGTACTGCATTTTCTGTCATACAAAGCTTCATATGGTGCCATACCGATACTTTCTTGAAAACTATTATTGTATGCGAATTATACAAGGGGAAGGTGATCATCCCAAAAACCTCCAAAGTCCAGAATACAGAGACGAAGGAGATCTTCCATAACTTGATTGACTCTTTTTGTTTGACCATCTGTTTGAGGATAAAAGGCGGTACTCATGGCTAGAGTAGTCCCTAAGTCTTGATGCACCGCTTGCCAAAACTTAGAGGTGAAACTGCTATCTCGATCAGATACGATAGATCTTGGGATTCCATGGAGCCTGATAATTTCCTTAATATACAGCTTTGCCAATTTTTCCACGGAATCAGTTTGACGCATAGGGATGAAATGAGCTGACTTGGTCAACCGATCAACAATGACCCAAATTGAATCCGCGCCAGATCTTGCTTTAGGTAAACCCATAACAAAATCCATAGAAATGTCGAACCATTTCCATTCAGGAATTGCTAGTGGGTGAAGGAGTCCTCCAGGCTTTTGATGCTCGGCTTTAACTAGACTGCAAGCGTGACATTTTGCCACAAATTTTGCCACACTCTTTTTCATACCGGGCCACCAGAACGACTTCTTCAAATCTTGGTACATTTTGGTACTACCTGGATACACTTGGTAGCCTGAATTATGGCCTTCGACCAGAATCTCTTGATGCATGGATTTGGGAATTCATAGACAATCACCTTGGTAAATTATGTTACCACGAAGTTGGAGATCGAAGCGACGTCCACTCTTGATATCAAATTTGAACTTCAAATAATCATCATCCTTGGTTTGAGAGATGAAGACATCATGATGGAAGGTTGGTTCAACTGAGCTCATAGATATTAGTGTGCTTAGCATATCTCCACGCACTGGCCTGATTTCAATTTTTCAGAATTCTTCCTCCAATGTACTAGTGCAAATTATAGAAGATAGTGTAGCATGACAGCTGAGTGCATCTGCTACGACATTCACTTTTCCTGGGTGAAAATGAATGCTTAAGTCGTAGTCACTTATTAACTCGAGCCATCTTCGATGTCGACAACTCAACTCGCGTTGGGTGAAAATATATTTCAGGCTCTGATGATCGGTGAATATGGAACACTGGACGCCATACAGATAATGATGCCAAATCTTTAGAGTGAAGACTACTGATGCTAGTTTAAGATCGTGAACAGGATAGTTTTTTCATGAGGTTTCAATTGTCGAGACGCGTAGGCTATAACTCTTCCTTCCTGCATTAATACACATCCCAAACCTATACCAGATGCGTCGGTATAAACTTGGTAATTTAATCCTTCCTTGGGCAAGGCAAGAACTGGGGTTTTAGAAAGAGCATCTTTCAAGGTTTGAAACACTTTCTCACATTCCAGACTCCAAATGAAAGGTACTGCTTTTTGAGTCAACTTGGTGAGAGGAGACACAATTTGTGAGAAACCCTTGATGAATTTTCTATAATAGCCTGCCAGTCCTAAGAAGCTTCTGGTATCCGTCACGGATTTTGGTTGTGACCATTCTCGGACTGCGCTTACTTTGTTCTGATCCACTCTGATCCCTTGAGAGTCGATGACATGACCCAGAAAGGCGATAGAATCCAACCAGAATTCACACTTATAATACTTAGCATTGAGTTCGTAGTTCCTGAGTTCTTCAAGTACTATACGAAGGTGTTTCTCATGATCGGTCTTATTCTTAGAATAAATTAGTATGTCGTCAATGAAGATGATGACTAACTTATCTAGATATGCCTTCAACACACACTGCATTAAGTCCATAAAAATGGATGGTGCATTCTTCAACACAAAAGACATCACCAAGAATTCGTAATGTCCATAATGAGTTCGAAACGCTGTCTTCTCAATATCAGAATTATTAACTCGCAATTGATGATACCCACATCGCAAATCTATCGTGGAGAAGACCCTTGCTCCAGATAACTGATCACATAAATCATCGATACGCAGTAAAGGGTATTTGTTTTTAATAGTTACTTTGTTCAACTCCCTATAATCGATGCACATTCTCATCGATCCATCTTTCTTTTTAACGAACAGCACCGGTGCTCCCCAAGGGGATGAACTTGGACGGATGAGACCCTTCTTTAATAATTCTTGAAGTTGGTTGTTCAGCTCTTGAAGTTCCTTTGGCGCCATGCGGTAAGGAACCTTTGACTGTGGTTGGGTTTCGGGAATTACGTCTATGGTAAACTCTACTTCTCTATTTGGAGGAAGACCAGGCAGGTCTTCAGGGAAAACATCAGGAAATTCACAAATTACGGGGTTCTCAGAAAGAGGTATGACTTCTTTCTTTTCCCCCAGCATTGTTACAAGGTACGCATTTCATCCTTTCTTTACTAATCTCTCAGCCACCAAGGCGTTGATTAACGACGATTGGGTGTTAAATTTTCCCAACGAATGATTTGGAGTTCCTTCCGTTACCCAAAGTTATCTTCTTCTTTTGACAGTTAATGGACGCACCATGTTGGCTTAACCAATTCATACCTAGGATTATGTCGAAGTTGGTGATTGGCAGTAGGATTAGCTTAGCTCTGAAGTTTTGATCTTCAATAAGGATATTTAGATTGCAGAATTGTTGAGACTGCATACGAGCTCCCGAAGGTAGCCCAATACTTAATGAACTGGCTAGTTGATGTGTCTGTAGTTTAAGTGTCTTAGCCCATTCTTCCGATACGAAAGAATGACTTGCTCCCGTATCGAATAGAACATTACAAGTTGTGTCATTTATGGTTAATGTGCTTATAGTTGCGATAATTTGTGTAAGGATAGCTCATTTGATAATTTAAATATGGAAATAGTAGGGAACAAATATTTAATACATCAAGAAAAGAGAATTTATTTAAGGCATACCTGACACTACGTCGTTATTTTCAGGAGCAGAAGCTGGAGTTAATATATACACTCGGGCAGGTGCCGAGGGTTGCTTGTTCTGGATTCCTGAATCTTGACGGTTGTATGTTGACCTTTGCATTGGTACACTTGCTCTTGAGTTCGTTGTAGGAGCCGGCATTATGGCAGGAGTGGGCTCCCGCTGGTTCACGGGTTGAGCATGAAAGGTTTGCTTATGGCGGGAGTGGTCGATGGGCGTGCCATCGATGGTCTTCTTCTCTCTACATTCATAGTAACGGTGGCCCTTACGGCCACAAGTGAAACATACACCACCGAAGTGGTAGCACTTCCCATACAGATGCTTCTTCTTACATTCATAATTCGGAGGCTGAGGTTGTGTGATTTCCATGTTGTAGACTCTGGCCATTTTGCGATGGCCAAAGCGCTCATCTCGTGGGTGCGTGACTATGGTCTTTCTCTTTCGGTCCAACTGACTCTGGAATCCTTCTTGCAGATGGGCAGCCTCGATCAACTCTATTAGGGTTTTGAACTGCCATAAGACTAGGTGTGCTCTAATAGAGTCTCTCAACCCTTTCATAAAGTGGTGGCACTTGGATGCTTTCGATCTTACTAAATCGGGAACGAACCTTGACAGTCTCCTGAATTCTTGTTCGTAATCAGATACTGACCTACTTCCTTGTGTGAGGTGAAGAAGTTCATATTCTAGAATTGCTTGAGCTGAGGTAGGAATGAAGGCTTCGCGAAATGCCTCCATGAACATATCCCATGGTATGTCCTCTATCTCAAAGTCCGCAAATCTGTTATTCCATTCATTTTCCCACCAATATTCCGCTTCTTCTTGGAACAGATAGGTCACCAGACGGATTGCCTCAGAATTAGGGCATTTAATTAAGGCCAGATTTTCTCCACTAACTTTATCCATGTTACAGTATCCATGGGGTTCAATGCCCCGTTGAATGAGGGAGTGCGAAAATGAAGGAAATTGTGTAGAACTCCGTCTCCTGAGTTATAGGAAGAAGATCCGGAGGATTGTTGTTTGACAGAGAGGATGAAAGATCGTGTCCCATGCGCTTGTTGCGCGTTACTATCAATTAGGGCCTTTATTAAATTGGCCATAAGACTCGATTCTTAAGATCCACTTGACGATGGGATCGTCTTCTTAATAGGAGTGGGAGCATAAGGGGAACCGGGATTCATAGCTGCAGTAAGATGCAAATTTTTTTAGAAAATTTTCATTCATTTTCAAGTTCTTTCTCATAAGAGAAGATACATGGATACATCAAAATATGAAAACAAGATAGCAAGATATGACATGAGGAAATTCCTAGGGTCTAGTTACAATACTCTACCCAGAAGGCAGCACAGAAGTCATCATATGTGACTATGTGGCCTTTCCGAGCTAATCTCCTATCGACCTAATACCACCAATGACTTGCTGATCCCCTCAGTATGATCTCTACAATCTCCAGGCGGTACCTCTCTGGACAGGCTGTCTCTCGAAGTGCCATGGTAACACGATCCAGCCACTCTTTGGCGAGCATCGAAAGACTGGTACCTCTGAATGATGAATGAACCAGAATCTTGTCCAGTACTGCAACTCCTCGGGATGATACTCCATCCACCGTCCTCCCATAGATCTGACCATCTCGAAGGTCGTCTATCCAATAATCGTCAAATCTCCTAAGGTAGAACAGAAATGCTGATGGCGAGTATTCCATTCCCTAAAATAGTTTAACCCATAAACATTTTATTCATTATTCCTTCAAAATTCATTTAGATCTTAAGATGTCATTTTATGTTATCTTCTTATGTGCGTTAAATTCCTAGGGTGTCAGTATTGTAGACATAATTTTTCCCTTTGGTTTCTAAGACAGCTTAGTGAATCTTTTGGATGTTTGCTTCGCACTATACTTAGTAATTGTGATCTTGTCCTGTCGCAGAGAACAGATTATAAAGTAAATAGGAACAAGCTTCTTATCTGACACTTTATAATACTTCTGATACCGACTGTAATGCCCCTTCCCGTCGTCGTGCGCAAAACACGAGTATAATTCATAGGTTGGCGGCGGAACGGTGCGCTACTCGGGAGCGGTGGACAATGCAAGTAAAACCCATTGTCCCGAATAGGCTTAAAGAGACAAATCCATACTGAAGGCCGCTGACTCGAGCCCTAAGAGTAGGCACGAGAGCCAAAACCTAAGATAAGAATGGAACCCTTATCTTAAGTATTAGACTTAGTACGTACATAAGGTATAAGGGAGGAGAGAAGGACCCATGTACGTTACAAAATATATCAGCATTTCCAGTATGCCGATCACATCACAATACTATTTATAGTAATATAACAGAGTGCAGAAGCTAAAAGCATAACATCCAGAATACATTCGTCTCAAGCAGTAGAAAATATATTTATCTCAGAAAAGAAAAGTGAAAATACATCCAGAGTTGTATTATAAACCATAATAATGCAGAATATAAAGAGTCTAGCTAAAATACTGGAAGGAACTAGAAAGTAAAAGTAGGTGCTCGATCCCCTACAGCTCCAAGTGCTCCTCCTGAGACTCTGGATGTCTTCCTGACCTGTCTCCAACAACTGCTCATGATCTAGCAAATTGCTGGATCCCAAAAGTACCCCGTGTTAGACAAGAAGTCTAACACATCGAAGCTAGCTATACGAGCTAATCTAAATATAATAAATATGCAGAACATAAAGTAAAAATGCAGGAAAACTGTAAAGCATCAAATAACTGAACTATAAGAACTAAGTAAAGAAAAACCGCATCAAAACCAAGTACTAAAAATACCTAAAAATGTCAGATGCTGAGAAGAATGCTATAAGCTGCACTATATGCTACTGAAACAATGCTCACAGATATGCTATATCACGGTATATCACAGAACTATCACTGAAGGTTTATGAGTCGTACGGTCCTATATAATCACAATAGTTAAGAAGTCAGTATGGTGATGCAGATGCACCCTGAAATTCCCCAGTCTGTGTATATAACATTCCGTATCTTATATTATATCACTGATAACCATGTGTCAGAACAGAAGGAATGAGGTCAACTCATGCTTATGCTTCATGTTTATGCCATTGTATGATATGAATGGAAAATCCAAACAAATCCATAAAGAATGTAGAAGAAACATAAGTGAATCATAAGTCTCCACTGTGCAGAATCCTGCTAAAAGGATTCTGACTCCAAAACTCTAGATCGATATTTAGTTAAAGTTGTTTATTTACTTCAAAGATCACTGGGCAGGGTGATTGTATGCACATATTAAATATGCTGCAAAGATAGGACACAACATTTAGTTTGATTACGCCACCCTAATAAAGCGATCTTCATTAGGATGCACCATCCGATGATGATTTGTAGCTCAAATTAAGCATTTAGTCACTAACCTCACAATCATACTTAGTGTCTTAAGGAAGGTAATTCCCCTTTTTCTTAGTTTCACTTAAGCCATACCTATTGAAGCGATCTTCGCTAGGAGCCCGATGGCAACTGTCCTTCAATAAAACTAAGAAATGGATACCCATTTAATACACTCTTAGGGTTGATTGATTTATCCTAAGCGAGGTTATGTCCGCCTAAGCCCACAGGATAGCAACAAAGACAAATCTTACTTAGAGTGACTCAACCAATTCAGATTATTACTGGGGACCAGTAATATGGGTATACTATACTACACTTACCCAATAATCATGGTTCCATCAAATCTATTTAATAGAATAAGGATCTATCAAGACTACAAATCTTAGACTAATAGGAAAGTCCTATACAAGGTTTCACCAATCAAATGTGGTAAAGGATCACTTAATACAGATTCTACCATAAGGAGATGTATCTCTTCTAATGTCTTAAGTGATTACTACCACAAGGAGAATAGATCAATCTCTAAGGTGATGAGATCTTCTATACTTCTATCTCAAGAGGTTATATAAGGCCTCCTACCTCATGATATATATAAATTTAGGTCTCTTAGATAATTTAAGACAATCTTATGAAGAGAGCATCAAGATCCCTTCTTTAGATGTTAATATTAGATTATTAGGTTCTGGTTCACTATTGGATTTAGAATGATTAGATTAGATGATGGAATCATCTGATCATACTTAGACTAAGATTATGGGGTGTAAATCAAATATTTTGTTAAGGATTTGATCACTTGTTAAAATCAACCTAGTATTAAAGGTCTTATTATGCAGGTTTGTTACTTAAGAGAAAATCAGGGATCTTAAGGTACGATTCAGATTGTGAAATCACAAGGATTATTATTAACCTTACTTTGTCTAATTCAAATGTTTAAAATCAATATTAAATCAAATGCATTATTGGAAAATGTTGAATTCAAGTCTTGTAATTAATATAGTTGAGTTAAGGTTATTATGGTTTTAGATTTGCCTTAAGTAGATTAGTGCTTGACTCCTTCTTAAATCTTAAGTCAAATCAAGTGTATATTTAAAGATTAATATCAAATTAGTAGATTAATTTTGTATTATTGGTGGCAATCCTAGATCTAGATCAAGTCTTAAAAGCTTGATCCAAAATCTTAGGATTTCTTAAGTTAATTAAGATATTTAAGATTCTATAATTTTAAGTTAATTCAAGTATACTTAATGAGTTTATAAAAGGTGATTTTATTTCATTTTGTTTACTGTTATTAGCCAAAATAATGATTAAAGTTTAACAACAGTGTTTACTTAATGCTAACCAAACCCTAATTTCAAGCAAAAGGGATTAGCACATAAATAAAAATCAAACTATTCAAATTATATGAAATTTGGCATACAAGTCCTAATTAATCATACAAGTAATCAGAGACTGAGTTTGCTATGATCCAATGTGTATAAACCCTAAAATACACTACTTATGATTTGACAAGATTAGGGCATAACTACAATTACAGAACTCAGAAAAATTTTATACTTGGCACATGCAATCTAATTAATATTAGTAAACTAATAGCACCCTAAACATATAATTTGGATAATTAAATTTGCTAATCTACCCTAATTAACATTCACTATAATTAGGTAATAATTAAAGATCTAACCATCAGATGTGTGATTTTATTTGATATTTAAGTTCCTGAGATTTTTCTGAACATTTTCATATATGATATCATAAAATTTTAACCAGTGGATTAAAAGTTATTAAGAAAATACATTCTGTATTTTTATTAAATCAAATTCCTATGATTTGATTAATTCGAATTATTTTCCTTAAGGAAAATAATTCCATTAATTCGATTTAATTAAACGGCTCGGCCCGGAATTGAAAACGCGCTGGTCGACCGAGGCCCGGGTGACCCGGCACTGTCGCACAGCGCGAGTCGTGGGTCGACCCAGCCCGCACAGTGCCGTCGTCCCGACGGATAGATCGAATTAGGGAACCCTAATTCCCGAAATTCCGGCGCGTCCAGGCCACGGCTCGGCCAACACTCGATGGCTACTCCATCACTGTGACCAGACGCGTCTATTGGGATCCGAAGCCCTTTGTGAGGTGGTCTGGATCAACCAGACCTTACTCACCCGAGGATTTCATCGATTGTGTTACTGTGGGGAGATAATTCTCCCCACTGAGGCCATGCCAGACCTCGGGCTCGATCCCTACACCATCAGGGAGGTGAGGCGGATCGAAGCCCTCTGGTCTTGGGGTCTGGGGTGGCCTAGATCACCGGGTCCTTACTCTAATGAGGCGATCCAGAAGGAAACTAGCCCGATCGATCGAATCGATCGATCCGGGCTAGCTTAGGACCTAATTATGATACGGTTGAGTTCGAAGCAACAATATGAATAGAAACGTATCAAAGGGAATGAGATTCGAGCCTTATTTGCTCGATTCCTGCAACTGGAATACCTGGTTTCGATCGGGTGTTTGCAGATGGTGAAGTGATCTCCTCCGGCCTCGCTGAGCTACCTTAGATCTCCCTAAGAGTTCCTGAACTCCAGGAGACTCTCCTATCAGCGATACGAGAGCTCGGGAGCGCCTGGGTGGAGCTCCGGCAATCGGCAATGGCGGTGAAGGAAGCCCGACTCCAATTGATCAGCAAGGATCAAATGGAGGGGAGCTGAGGCTATTTATAACCTCAGGGAGGTGCCATGAAGCTTCTAGAGGCTTCAATTGGGCTGGGGAGGGCCGGAGTGGTCGGGCCATGGCCGGGCTTCTCTGTTTCTTCATTTGGTTCAGCCGGGTCACGAGGCCCGACCGAGGCTGATATGCCATTGGAGAAAGGCTCCCAACGGCCTGCTGAGGTGGATTGGGTAGTGGGGGACAGGCCAGGCTGGCGAGGATCCGCGGGATTCCTTCGGTCGGCTGCGGGCGTGGCGAAGACAAAGATCCACAGTGCGGGTGCGCTGTGGACTGTCTGATGTATCGATCAGAAAGACGCAACAGCCCTGATCAGCTAGATCCTAACGGCCGATTCAGATTAAATCCCCGCCGTAGGATCGCTCGGGTGGATCTAACGGCAGATCAGCGCTCTTGCGGGTTTAAATCCCGACCGTTAGATAAAAAGGCGGAACGATCAGATGCACGGGATCCCGCTGTCACGTGTTCCGGGCTCCGCAGTAGATCGCCCGCGGTCCGCACAGCGGATCCCGACTGTTAATTTAGTTAAATGGATAATTTTGCAAAATTAAATTGTTTGGAACCCTTTTATGCAATTGAACTATTTTAATTTAAACTGAATTATGGTCCAAATGAATTCCAAATTGCACCAAAATTTCACCCTTAGCTAATTTGGGGGTGAAAAATTCAAAAATGCAATCAGATTTTAATTCTGAAATTAAAATATTTTGGGTCTAGACTAGGATCTAGACTGATCAATTTGCAATTTTGACTTAGAGAGGTCCAATGGACTTCAAATTTTCTAGGTAGGCTTGTCTTGATATTCTAAAAGCAATAATGCTAAAAATTGAATCAATCAACATTTATTTTGCATGGTAACAACCTAGGATTGTTACAAAGGGGCAATCTTATAATTTACACTTGATGGAACCTAACTTTTTATATAGTTTATTGTTGGTTACTATTCAATAATTCTATAGAATACAATAACACTGCATTTTGAGGTCAAATGGCTAAATTTTAGCTATTTCAATTTCTAAGGGCAATTCGGTAATTTTGTCGGTCAACGAGTGACAAAAACTGAACTTTTCCGTTTGAAGTCCAATTTTAACAAACTCAGTTTCTATAGCTGTAATAACCCAAGTTGTTGCTTTAGTCATTTAAGGTTAATCCAAGTCTTAATTATGGTTTAGATAGCTTAGTTAAGTCATTGGAAGCTCACCTCTAGATCTAGTCCAGATCAGAAGTCAATCAGGATCAAAAATCAGAATTCTGGAAAATTCAAAAACTCTAAAATTTGACCTATTTAAATAGACATCGGATCGAAAAACGGACTTCGCCATTGCACTTATTGCCTCCAAATTAGCTAGGAGTGACATTTTCGTGTCCATCGGAAGTCGTCAAAATTTCAACGAATATTTTAATAATATTTAGATACCCCAAAAATAGGACATTAAAATACTCGTCGAATCAAAAATCTGACCTCACCGTTGCATTTCTCACCCCTCAATTAGCTAGGGGTGAGTATTTGGGAATTTTTTGGAATTGATTATTTAAATAAGATTAATTATTAACATTAGAATTTAAAATAATATTTAAATTATTTTATATTATTCCCACTTAAGGGCATCGTCTGAAGTTTCCGTGCACCGTCAGGGATCCGTGGCGCCATTCCCATTTCCCCGTTAGCTCGATCGCGCGATCCGAGCCGTTCGATCAGGATGATCGAACCGCTCCCGTAGCCCTCCCTTGTCTTCTCCGCCGAGTCCTCCACGCGGCGGCCACCTCCTCTCGCGCCCAACCAATGGCCTCCAAAGCCTGGCTAGTCTGCCTGGACAACCTTAAGACCTCAGTCGCGCTCGAGGTACCGACTGTTTGCGCAATTTGAGTCTGCGACTATCATCCGAGTCGAGCCCGAGCCCTAGGATCCATCGCCATCCAAAACAGGTACTCCATCCTCCCTCGATCTTGTTCCAATTCCCGCATTTTAACATCGCATGCCTATTCCGTGCTCGTGATTGTCGATCCAACGGATCGATCGGGTTGGATCAAACCCGATCGATCGGATTCGACAATCGATATACAGTCGAATTCATTGGGCCCGTAGACGTCAGTAGGTTAGGGATTAGGGTTTACCCTCGCCGACGACTTCGTGGCCCTCCTGTCCCGGTCCCGGTGCCAATGGGTAGGTCTTGTTGAGGCCTACAGTCGGTCATGCGGGCCTTGTCCCCGCAGCGCCGGAACGGCCGGGTTTCGGCCTGCCCTAGCCTCGGTAGGTCGGGACGAAGGCGAGCCTTTCGAGTCTGGCTGGGTCAGTCGCCCGACCCACGTCCGCGCGTGTGGGCCGCGAGCGCCTCGGGAGCCGAGGCCGTGGGCCCCGCGCATCTTTCGGTTGACGCAGGTGGGACCCGCCACGCGTGGCAACGACCAATCCCATAAGGTCACGCGTCCATGCGGGCCCCACTGGTAGCCCCAACCGTCTGCAATGGGACCCGCCATCGAAATCTAGCCGTCCAGATGACGCCACGTGTCTTGTGGACCCTGCCTCCTCTACCGCAGCCAACCGTGACACGCCACGTGTCATGTGGGTCCCACTGCCATCAAATCCTGCATAATATATTTAATAATATTAGTATTAATATAATTATAATTAATTAATATTAATTGTAATTAATTAGTAATTAATTAAGTTTAATAATTATATTAGCATATTAATTAATATTAAATAGTAAAATATTATTTAATTAATTATTAATATTAGTTAACTGTTATTTAATTAGCCTTATATTAATAATAATTATTTAATTAAAAATCTAATTAAAATCATTTTAATGATAATTAAATAATAATTAGAATATTTATATAATTAAAATATTTAAATTAATTAAATAACAGATTCATCATTAATTAATTAATAATTAATATTAATTAAATATAGATTAGAGATAATTGAATAATTAATTAATAATATAAAAAAATTCATTTTTAACTTTAGGAATGAACAGTAAATTAATATAGTTTGAATAAATAAATAGTAACTTTATTTATTTAAATTATTTAATTCAAAATTCTTAAAAGTTTAATAAATTTTTATAGTATGATCCAAACATAATCAATATAAGTCTCATTTTATTCAGAAAAATAAAAAGAATCAAATGACATAATGCAAAGATTAGTTCCGGGGTACGTATTATGTAGTGATATTTTAGGATCTAATTAAACTCTCATAACTTTTAATCTAGTCATCCAAACATAAGCAATATGGGTCTTAAAATACTCAGGAGAATAGTCCCAATACTATAGAAGTATTAGTTTCTCCATTCAGAGTTTAGTTTGAAAAGTAACATTTAAAACCCTACCATAAAAATGACCAAAATGCGGGGCTTCAATTGACCATAACTTGGTCAATTCAACTCGAAATTTAAAAATTCAAAGTGCTAACTAGCCTAGAATTTCAATGTCATTAATAAACTGAAATAATATTAAGAATTTGAATCCTAAAAAATTAGAAAATGATCAAAATATCCCTAACATTGGTTAGGTCAATTGAATGAACTTCATGTTCTACATTAAACCATAAATAAAATAGATGGTAGTGCCGAGATATAAATCAATGCATTATAGTGCATGCTACTCTACTATCATAACATAGTAGGGCTATCATTCTAATACAAAGCATTAGAACTTTGGTTCTATTTTATATTACATATGTAAACTCTTCAGTATAATGAATGTCTTTCTAGCTAAAAAATATATACACCATTTTCTTTGAAATCATTTTTTTTTATATACACTATGCAATCGGTAACCCCTAGTTGAAGTACACTAAATTATTGTAGTGAGAAAGTTCAATCAATTTATATTTGTTTATTAATTTTATAACTGTTGAAGAACTATTATTTGCATTATTCTCATTGCAAAAAATTTTGAAATAGTTGATGAAGTCATTTTTTTTAATTTTAGATTAAAATTAATGTTCCTTAAAAACTAAGTAAGTCTCGGAGCTTACATATTATGCTTATTTTGTCACCCTACCTCTTAAGTATGAAAATGACATTTGTTTTTTAATTATGGGGTGTTGGATGAAACTTATGCTATTTATTAAGGATACATGCTATAAAGTTGTCTTAAGTTGACATGAGGTGTGATGATGCATTATTTGTAAAGTTGCCTTAAGTTGGCGCATATTGCCATGCACCTTACTAAGGCTATATGCTACACCCTTCTATAATATTACTAATCTTTTTCAATGTCTTATCTCAAACGTGTGGAGAGCAAGCTTTTATTGAGAAGATTTTGTAATATATATTGGGCCACCAATCATAACACTTTTTAATACCATACTACATATTAGTACTAGTGCATTGAATGAACTCCATTGCTAAGCGTGCATGGGCGATAGTTGTAATGGTTGAGTGCCTAATGCCATTGAAATCTTGTTTCTATTATCTAATAAAAATTTTTTGGCCTATCCTTGTAAAAGCTATTTGGGCGCATTATAATACATTTATATCAGGCCTTTCTTAATATCAAGTTTTTTTTATTAATATAAATATTGAGAACAATGGGAAATCATGTATTTACTATGATATTTTCTTGAAGTGGTCTTAACCGTAAGATTAAAAATAGAACGATAAAGCTAAATTAGAACTTTTGAATGTTAATTTGAAATTATTTTAGATACTATGTGGTTTTATTTACACTTCTCTTGTACTCTTCACTAAGTTGAAATAGATTCAGTCATGTTTGATTATAAAAATCCAAAAAAAACAATGAAATTTATGGGCAATTATTTTGAGTTATTAAATTGACTCTTAGGCTATCCTGTTTATATGATGTCTAAAGGTTTATTGGGTTTCTATTTTGTATACTAGATGCTTGCTTGTTTTTTGTATTTTGATACTTCTTTTTCAAAGAAACCCATTGTGCTTGTTAAATATGGAAATTGTTTTCCCATATTTAGAGTTGATTTTAGCAAGCTGAATTTGGACAGGTGGCAACCAGAGATTGATAAGCAACACAAGTAATTAATTTTAGGCAAAAATTTATGCATATATCTTAAAATATTTCTCTTTACAAAATTATTGTCACTGCTTGGATATCAAAGTTAAATGAAGAGAACTTCTTATATTTTTTTTTTAAAAGAAATTTCAGCAATTACTAGGCCATAATTGTGTTTAAAAGTGAATTATGGACATTCTGAGCTTCCCATGTTATTATATTTAATGCATTTTTTGTAGAACATTTTCAATAGTTTTTCATTCTGATTCTTTTTCTTTTCCTTTTTTTTTAAATTAATTGAATCAATTAGTTAGTTTTAATGAGGTAATTAGAAGCAGGAGTTTTTGATCTCTAGAAATTGCTTATGAATTTATAATTTTGTCTTTAAATTTATGCAAGGAAATTATTATGATCATATTTGAGAACTCTCTGATTGATCTAAATTTTCATTAATATAATCTATTAAAAGTTGAATTAAGTCTGTTTTATTCAATTAAATTGTCAAAGCCTAATATTTTTTTTTATATAACCAATTTTGAGCTATGTTCACTAATCTTCTCAACTTCTCACACGTAAAAGAATCTAAATTTTTATTTAGTTTTCTATCTTGTGGGCGACGTACTTATTGTGTGCTGGAATTATATTCTTTTAAACAGATTGAATAATAATTAATACTGTATAAATTGATTTTTTTTAGTTTTATAAAATAAATATTAATTGTTTTAATCATCATTAAGTTTTTTAAAAAGAATCTCATAATTGAATGAAGTGAATAACTCATGAATTATAAAACTAAATATATTTTTCATAAATCTATATCTCCTAAGTAAATTAGAGACTGTATTAGTCTCAAGTCATTATGATAGATAATTAAAAATAAAAAGTAATGGATATCACATGGTTTACAATAAATTGATATATTTTTTATTATGTTGTAACGCATTGAACCTAAACTTTGAATCATACATTAAGATTTTGTGCATATAATAAACATTTAATAGATCTTTACAGAGAGGCTTATATGGTGGATTTTAGTACAGCTATCGTTAAGCCTGGGCAGGCTATTGGTGTATCCGGAGACCATATAATTCCTTTGAGGGAGAATGTGCGTGTTTACAATTGATCTCATTTTCAAATAAGTTGAGCAGACGTACTCAACTCCTCACTTGTTTTGTGCCCACAGAATAAAATACAAGATAAATAAATTATAAATTATATTTCTCATAATTTTATTGATTGTAAATGATTAAATATATTCTTATGACTATATATATATATGTATATATATATATATATATATATATATATATATATTCAGTCTTTAGACTAAAATGATTTACAGTATTTTAAACTTTTAGAATTTTATATAGTATAATATTTGATATAAAAATGTAATTTTATTTCTTATACTGCTTTTCTTATTTAGCATACAAAATTATTTGAACATCTTCATATTTTCCCTTTAATTATAAATATTTCAAATGCTATGCTAACCTACTTGTTGCAAGATTTGTAAAAATACTCAAGTACTGTAAAAAAGTTTTCTTACTTACCCTCATTTCTATTATCATACTTATTGCACTACTTATACTTTAAATTGTAAATGACTAATATGATATCCGCTTAATAATATATTTAACCTACTTTTAAAATGTACTTAGACTTTTGAAGTCTAACCACATTTTTCTTTTTTATGGCTGTGCCCTACCATATTTAAAAAACCAAAATACGGTAAATTTGGAGTGTGGATCAAGACCTGCAGTTAAAGAAGAACCTGAGTAATAACTGGGAGAAGTTAGTTTACTTTTTTTTTTAATTTCTTTATGTAAGAATGAGTTTTATTTTCAAGAACTTGTAAAATATATTGTGATATTTGTAAACTATTCTTTCATATTATTCATGATTTCATATTTTGTATAATAAATGCTTAATTAGAATAATTGAAATTCCTTCCACTCATAGATTCATATAATATAAGATAATATTTAATATTGAGTTAGAATCACCTAACTCAATATTAAATACTACCGTAATACCCGTTGTTAGATTTTTATATTTAATCTAGCAGTAAGATGTTATATGATTGGCCAATTTTTTGATATGACAGTTGTACATATTTATTTCTGTTTCAGATTACTGCTTACTATTTTAATGATGCATATTATTTTAATCAGATTTACTTTACTTACCTGCTCACTTGTACATACTTATAGGATGCTAGATTTTGCTATTTACTATATGTACAACTTTTAAATTAACTATTCTAAATTAATATATGTTAAATGATTATCAACATATTTCTTTTAGTATTTTTACTTACTGTATTATACATGTATGCTTATTCTTGCTTAGTTCACTTTGAGGTGTGTTTTTTTGCATCAAATCTTATTTAGTTATAAATATTATAATTATAGCTTATCCTGCTCCTTATATGCTTACTGCTCCTATACTAGTTAGGATTTTGGTTTGTTTAAGTAAAATTTTGATATTAGTAATTCATGAAAAATATTCAGTCTAAAATGTACTAAGACGATTATCTAATAAGATTTTTCTTTTGTTGGTTGGGACCATGATATTGTGAAACTAATAATTTCAGAATTGGATATGTTTGAGGAGCTTGTTCTTGAGGAGGAGCCTTACCCCAGAGTGGAGTCATATCTTAATGAGGAGCATCAGAAAGGAGCTGAAGATGTTTAGTCTTTTCAGCTTATTGTGAGAATGCGTGTTTTTCCTTGATTTTCTTTAAACTATTTTTAAAACGTTGTAATAATACATGTATTTTTGACTGTATTTTTTTTTACTATACTTTCTATTCTGAGTTGTATGTTGCACTCTCTCTATTTATTGTGGTAAATTGGATGTATATTTATTTTACTTTACTTCCGCACTCTGATTTTGTATTTGCTCAGTGATTGATTATATAGCATGTATGCAGTGGCTCATCCCTTCTTTACTCGTGGATTAGGGTTTATACCTAATTCAATATTAAATGAGGGATTTGCTAAAGTGAGACATCACCCCTTAACCTAATGATTGTGGATCAAGTGGTGGGGCGCCACATAAACAAAGAAAACCAAAGCTTGATATCATATTGGCATTAAATGGAGGTCGGGCAAGCTGTTTAGGCGGCGGCTGGTAGCTTACGCAACTTGCGCAAGCCGCGTGAGCGCGTAGCACGCCTTGCGTTGCGCGGACGCGCTCCGGAGGGGAAGACGAACCCCTGTCGTCCGGTCTAGACAGCTGGTCTGATCGAACTGTGAGGATTAGCACGACAATCGATTAGACTGTTCATCATGTTAATTTAGATAATGACGCCTAATTAAATATTTAATTTAAATAATTTATAAATTATAGTTTTTTAATTATAATTAATATATCAAACGAGCTCCGAAAAATTCAAAAAATTCATCCTTAGCTAATTTAGAGGTGATTAATTAAAAAATGAAGTCGAATTTTTTTATTGAAGATCAATTTATTATTAATTAAATACATTTAAATATTTAATAAATTCAAATGAGCTCCATATTGAATCAAATTTCAGAAATTTGTTCTAAATAATATTGAAGACTAATTGAAGTGTTTTCATATTGGTTATACTAAATTAACAACTATGAGTAATTACATCAATCCCCAGGGTTGACGTAGGTTAACTCAAGCCTGAGAAGGGTTCAATGGTGAATTTGCCTTCTAAAACACTAATTAGAGTTGATCCAATGATAATGGGAAGTTCACAAGAATGTTTTAAGCTTCATGCAATAATCAGAAAATCTCAAGTAGTCTTTAACATCATCTTCTTATAAATAAAAAATGATAGAGATATAGTACAAAAATCCAATTCAACTGAACTGTGCACAAGTAATAAAAGGCAGCAGGCTAAACCAAAGTTTAATAACAAAAGGGATCGAATGCTTCAACTGGGGTAAGCCACAGAGGGGAAGACCATAGAAGGAAAGACCATTATTGGAAGCACTACAATGCAGAAGGACGTTAAAGCCACTTGTTATATAAAATCTCAGTAACCACGAACATGAAATCACCCCTATCAAAACATAATGTACAGAGAAAAATTAAATCTTCAGCATCATAAGATTTAAATTTTGGCGGAACAATAATTCAAATAACAGGCCACAGATATTGGTTTTATTCATATTTTATTTATGCTCAACTTCTCCCCAAAGATAATTATAACAATAATAATTCTAATATATTACTACAAACAACATTTAATTATTCAAAATTAATTTAAGCAATTCATTCTCTCCCTTTTGACCTTCCCTCAAACAAACTTATTTAAATTTTACGTTTTAAAAACTTTTTTAAATTAAAAAAAATCATAAACCTAAGAAAAAAATTATAAAAATTACATATTAACCCAATTTCTCTTGCTTTAAAATGTAGCGTTAAATGTGTAATATATGAATATAAATTATGCGGTGGTGTTCCGTAAAAATCGAAGAAAAAAAAAAGAGCGCTCCAAATAGGTGTTTGACTAAACTGAATGGGATCCGGCTGCTAAAGAATAGTTGCAGAGGAGACAAGAGGCGGCAAAAATCCTGGCAAGGAGGCTCCGATCCTCTACTGGCAACCCCCTGCTACAGCGATTCCACAAATGCACCGCGAAGCTGACCCGGCTTATGCTGTCCAGCTTGGCCTGCACCCATCTCTCCTGCCCTGTATCCTCCGGGCTCTTAAACAGCCCCCCTACCCTGTTCCAGCTCACAGGATAAAACGCTGCAGGCGGCACAACCTGAACCCCGACCCCCTCCGCCCTTCCATTAATCCTCGCCCTCTCCACCACCCTCGACACCAGGTACGGCCCGTTGTGGCCCCACCTGTTCCCGTCGAAGGTCTCCACGAACTCCCTCATAAACTCCGCCAACAGCGGGTGCTTCTTATCGAACACCAGCACGGCGCTGTTCAGCCGGCTCCAATTCCCGGCGGAGTTTAGAGACTGAGCTCCGATGACGTTGCGGAGGCCGGCGAAGGGCCGGACGATGATGACGTCGGCGTCGAGGTAGATCCCGCCGAATTTGTAGAGGGCGGCGAGGCGGAGCAGGTTAGAGAGGCTCTGCCCCAGGGGAATTTCGCCGTGGAGGAGGCGGCCTCGACGGAGGCGGCTGAGCCAGAGCCTGGCCGGCGTTCGGCTGAGAAGGCGGGCGTAGTCAGGCGCAATCGAAGCCACGCGGAAGCCGAGGGAAGTGAGGGGGTTTAGAAGGCGGGACCCGGCAGGGGAATCCATGGAGGAGGAGAGAATCAGGAGGCAGGATTGGGGGTGGAATTTGAACACGCTCTCTACGGAAAGGAGCTCCCTTTCGCCCATGGTTTCCGTCTTCGAGATCCACGTCATCAGAAAGCGGGATTGGCAGGGGGGGCTTCTGCTGAAGAAGGCCGCCGCCCTTGCGGAGAAGGCTGCGGGAAAGATGGTCGGGTTTTTTTTAGTCGAGGAGTTGGAAGGGAGGAGGAGGGTTTCTTCAGCGGGGAATTGGCGGAGTTTGAGGCCGGGGAGGCAGAGGAGGCGAGCGGCGTTCCAGGTGAGGAAGATGAGGGCGGTGAAGAGGAAGCAAAGGGAAAGGTGGCCCCTTTGCCGTCCCATTGGAGAAGGAATGGGAGGAATTTGGGTGGACGGACTGGAGGCGGATGAAGCCGCATCTTATTTGGCTTCGGGGAGAATGAAGTCTGCTGGATGTTGAGTGTGTTCATAATAAATACCGAGTCAACTCTCTATTTTTTTATATAGAAAAATGTTATTTAGATATTCACGTAACAATATTGAATTTGTCATTCCATAGAATTGTATATATTTTATTATTATTTATTTAATTATATTAAAATAATATCAATATTATTTTTAAAGTTTGTATTGAAATCATCTCCAAATTTAAGTAAATGAACTTTTTTGGGAGTCATATTAGCTGGTCTTAATAGAATTTCTTTTTTTTATATTAACACAAATTGGCTCACGTGGCACCCAAAAATATCCGTTTAATAAAGTGTGAGTAGTATTATATTATATTTTTATTAAATATTTATTTTATTAAATATTTATCTTCTGTTAAAGACCTAATACTGCTCATGCTTCATTGGACATTTTCTTGGGTGCCACCAAGAAGCATTTTCCATATACAAATTTGTGTATATAAATTGTGTTTGAATTTTGTTAAACTTACACAATTATATACATATTAAATAAAAATAAGAATGAAACTAACGCAATGTTGAGAACAACAAAAAATATATATATAGGAAGAAGATGAATGTTATGTCGAGAGAGATAAAAAAACTGAATTCATAACATGTGCGAAGGCATCTCGACGTATCACGATAGTAACTTGCGAAATGCATTGATATAAAGTTTTCCCTCATTAAATCAAACAGAAAATCAAATAAATGAATGAATTAATGAGAGATAAATGACGAAAATATAAAAAAGAACATGCACTAAATATGCTCAATATTTCAACAAATTAAGTTTTCGATTATAAATTTGGTTGGGAGCATATTACTTAAAGACAAAAAATTATATCCATCAACTATAATGATGTTTAAAGTATACGAATCTATAAATATTTAAGAAAATCTTACAATTTAAAAGAACAAAATTAAACAATTTGATTTTTTTAAATAGCAAAAAAAATGCTACATCTTCTCAGGCAAAAATAGCAAATTGGGGGAATAATATTCAGCTCTCTGACGGGAGCTCGGATGAACGGAGTTACTTTGACAATTTGAATGGAGATCCTCTACTCGACACCTGCAGTTAAAAATTAACATATATATTTAGACATAAAAAATATTTCTTCACCTAATAATATTAATTCAAACTTCTAAAATTTTAGTACAAATTCCCTTCATAAAGCATTACAATAAAGAGTATCATTAATTTTTTCTTCTTTATAACCAATAAATCTAAAAATAAATCCAATAGCTAAATTCAATTATTATATTTCTACTCCAAAGAGGTCACTCAATTTGCAACGCATTGATGGTTGATATCAAAAGCAAATTAAGATATATTATTGCTTCATCTACATGATGCTTCATTAACTATATAAAATAAAATAACATAAGAATGTGAAGATATTCTCACCGATTGTACTTGACAAATTGTTTCGATGAAGAGAATAAATGAGAAGTTGAAATGAAAACCTAAGAATACAAGAGAGAACAGTGGACAAACAGAATCCAGCTACTTGCATTAATAACGTGAGAAAAGAGAGTATTTTGAAGATCATCGGCGAGTGAATAACATGAGTAAATATCTCATAACGGAAGATTTTGGAATTTGGTGAGTTGCGTGAAAAGATTTATTATTATTCTCTCACTGTAAAAAAAAAAAAAAATAGAAAAAATAGATGCAACAAAAGAGACTATTCACACAATAGATATATCAAAAGTAAGGAAAATAGTGCATAAAATCCTACACAAAACAAAATCAACTTAACATGTATTATTTTCGAAAGATATCCAAGCTCTATAGTAATGAATCATGCCAAAAGCTCACAAATGGAAAGATCCTCTCACTTATCATATTATCATATTAATTCTTCTATTTTTTTCTAAAATTTTTTAATTTATTTTAAGATACAATTAATTAAAAATAGAAAAACAAAATATAACAATTATATTTTATATTTTTATATAAAAAAATATCTTGACAAATAAATAAAAAATTGATAAAAAATTATGTTTTTATTAAAAAATAAGAGAAAAATGTACTCATTAATTAAAATTAAAATGTGTCATATTAATTATATTATTATAAATAAAATGTGCCTTGATTCTATTGTATATAGAAAATTCATTTTGTATTTAACGAGTGAGTCTAAATATTCTGAATGTAAGAAAATTGATGATAATCATGAAGTTTGCTACAGTTATTCAAAAACTTTTAATTTTATAAAGGATAATGCTACAGTACCCCCTAATATCCTACAAAAATATTGATGACATGAATTTCGACGTGGCAAGCCAGGCCACGTTAGCATTTTTCTTATACCCCTCCCTCCCTCAACGATAACCTAATATCCCAAATCTCCGGCCACTTTCTTTTGGCAAGTAGATCTCCTGAAAAGCGCACAAGCAGCTTTGCTTTCCCTCTTCCTGCTTGCGTTCTTCACCTCTCGTCCGAGCGATCCTTCACCTCTCGTCCCTAAACATTGCTAAGGTTAGCGTCGCTCGAAGACCTATTCGCACCGAGCAGCTTTCCTTTTTCCCTTTTCCCCGTTTTGCTCCCGCTAGGGTTTGCGGCAACGCTAACCGAGCGATCTTTCACGCCTCGTCCTTAAGGTACGCCGCAGCTGAGATTGACGACTCATGAATGGTTGCCCGCGTCTTACGGTTTGATCTTTCTCCCTTTTAAAATTCATTTGCAAAATTTTCTGAGCGAGAAAAAAGAACTTTGTTTTGGTAGAGAATGGTTGCTTTCATCTATGTTGTTCATTCTTAGCTCGACTGTTTTTTTCTTCCTCTCGCAGCATTATCGTTCTGTATTATAGATGTGCGATGTTTGGCGTTCTTATTTATGAACGAATGATTATTTTATCCAACGCCTGAAGGGAATAATTTTTTCTATTCATATTGCACTAATTTTATGAATATGATTTATGTTCTTTATTATTGACATTAATTATTAATATCTAAGCGGGGAATGCCCATAAATTGGTAGAAGCTGCAAAAAAATTAATATTGTTGCCGTATGCTATACTTTACATTATTCTATGTTTAACTTTAATTAGATGTTATTAAAGTACTGTTATGAGTTATGCAACTGGCTATTCTAATGGATTCTTATACTATTAGATGCTGCACTTTACATTATCTTTTTATGAATTTTCTAAACTATTATTGTATGCTCTTCTAGGTGCTGATTTTTTGATGGGTTCTATTACATAAGCATTTTATAATGAAATAATAGCTCATCATATAGAGGCTATTTTTCATATTAAGAGTGAATGATATGATTAAATCTTACTTTGGTATTTAAGTATCATTATTTGTAGCTTTGTTTGGAAGTGCTATCGCACGAAATTGGTCATAAGCACATTTGTGTGCTGAGTTAAGACTCTACAAACTTACTTTGTATGCTGAAATAATCTACATCAAAGGGGGCACGCTTTACTTAATAAGAGAGGCAATGCTTGATCCTTAATTAGAGATACTTCATTCATAATTTTTAAAGATACTTCATTCATGATGGTACTTTTTATAAATTGTCTTATAAAATGATGAGATTATAATGTGCTATTAATAATTTTTATCTGTTTTTAGATTTTCCCTTGCTTAGACCCTAATTGGAGCTTTTATTTTTAACTTTGTTATGGGAGGAGTATATTGGCAATTTTTTATTTGAGATAATGATAGATTGTGATGCTATTTTAGACCCCATTTGACGGTTTGGTGACTTCCTTTGGCCATACCCCTCTAATAGATTCTACACTGATTTTAAGAATTGATGTCCCGTCAGGTCTTTGGTCTTATATGGGTCTTATTTGGAGGAACTGAATCCTAGTCTTCTAGTTTTGAGTTTTTTATTTATTTTTATTTTCATATGCAATTTGAGTCTTTGAGTTTTTTCTTTGTAAGTATTTTTGCTTTCATATGCAATCCTAGTCTTTTATAATCTTATTAGTTAGTTTAAAATTATATTTATTATGCTTACTTTGCTTAATTTGTATCTTAGTTTGCAATACATACACATAGAAGCTACAAACATCACACCTCATTTCATTGATGATGTTAGCAATTTTGGAGAACGAAGATTGCCAATGGTAACTGAATTGGAGTTGGAATGTTGCCCGCAATCAGAAAAAAAAAATACTAGTATATAATAACTTATGTTAATTATTGTGCTGGAACAAAATATTATATGATTACATTGTTAAAGTATTGGATAGTTTTAATTCTATTAATGCAGGCATAGAGATTTTAAGCAATTGTGTGAATGAAAGTGACAATGTATCTGAAATTGATGAAATTTTTCTTAAAATCATTGAGATTGGAATGAGATGAAGTTCTCTTGAAGAAGCATTTAAATATTACAAAACTTATGAGTACTGCAGTGGTTTTGGCATCATAATTTTTATGGGCAAAAAACTCATTATGTATTTACTTGTTGTAAAGAGGGGAAGTCACATGCAACAACAAAAATAACAAAATTACATAGAAAACTGATAATAAGAACAAGTTGCAATGCAAAAGTTGTTATTATAGATCATTGTTTAAACTCCAAATGGATAGTTGATGATATTTTTTTGGAGCATAATTATGATTTGGAGCCTCAAATAGTTCATTTTATGCGATGCTATCATGAGCTACCTTTGAGTGTCTAAAGACAGTTGATAGTTAATGATAAGGCTCTAGTACCACTAAATAAATCTATTAATGCAATGTTTACACAAAGTGGGGGATTTGATAATTGTTTGTTTATTAAAAAGGATTGCATAATTTTTGTGACAAAGTATAGAGCATTGAATTTAGTCGATGGAGATGCAATTTCTTTAGTTAAATATTTTGAAAGATTACAAAATGAGAACTCAAAATTTTTCTAAAATATTGATGTGACAGATGATAATCGACTGAAGATTGTTTTTTGGGCTGATTCGCAGTGCCAAATGACATATGATCATTTTGGCGATGTTGTGACGTTTGATACTACATATCTCACAAATCAGTATGCCATTGTGGCGACCCTCACCCTTAACCCTCAATAGGTTTAGATTAAGGGTGGAGTGTCACTCTGGTTAACTCCTCACTTAGCATTGGATTAGGATAAACTTCACAATCCACCTGATTAGAGAAAGGTTAACTCAGAATCAATCAAGCAGTCACTATATAAGTAAAAATACAGAGTGCGGAAGCGATAAATAAATGACATCCAAGCATCATAATGTATATAAGAAGAGAAATATAACTCAGAAAGGTAGCATAGTGAAATCTGAACACACAGTCACAGGTACCTGTATTATTACATTAATTAAAATTTAACAAAATAAATGTTCAAAATCCACTCATCCTCACAAGTAGTAAATGACTAGATATCTTCTGGCCCCAACTGCTGCACCTCCTCTAAGTAAGGCTCCTCCTCGGGTGCAGGCTCCTCAAACTGCTCTAAGCCTGACATTGTCGGTTTCACAATGTAGGGCCCCAGCAAAAAAAAAAGAAAATCTGGTTAGACAATTGTCTAAGTACATTTTAAGCTGAATTTTTAATAAGGTTATATAATATCACCATTTTACCATTTACTTCTAAGCATGATATGTAAATACAGGAGCAGTAAGCAACACAAGTAAAAAGGTAAACTATAGACTATGCTCTATAGTATAAACAAGGCAAAGAAATGAGGCTGAAGCATGCCTCGCATAACAAGTAATCAAGGAAAGGCATATAAGTGTAAATATAATTGAATAATGCTAGAAGAAAAATTCTACATCCTAAATATGCTGGTGATCAATAAAAATAACATGCTAATTAAAAATGAATAACTCAGCAGTGATATATACATATAGCAGCAAGATTCTACATCCTAGATATATATAAAGCAGTACAAGGAAATAGCTGACTGAAAAAGAATATACTGAAACAACCACAACTGCATATAAAACTATAATACATCCACTGCCATACAGAAAAGAGCTACACTAGCTCGCCAAAAGAAACTGAAGATCTTAGCACGATACGGCTAGGGCTACTCCTAGCTCGATACGACTAAGCCAACAACAGTCACATATATGGCCCTAACACGATACGACTAGGGCTACTCCTAGCTCGATACGGTTAGGTCACCAACTATCATACCGAAATATCCTAGCACAGTACGGCTAGGGCAACTCCTAGCACGATACGGCTAGGGCAACATTCAGTATGATCAAAAGAACACTGAGAGGCAGCTCAATCATATTAATTCATTATCATTTCACTTATTTAATTTAATATTTTCATAAAGAATCTAAGGAGTCTCCATAATTTCATAACATTTTATTTATGCATCAAATGTCTTATATGATATGTTCAAAGAAAATATAAGGCACAAAATTACAAAGTATGCGTAGCAACAAATAACAAGTAAGCAAAAGACTCGACTAAATATGATGATATCATTTGTTTTCTACTTAACCAGCTAACTATTCCAAGTTACACAAGTTCAGGATCACCATTTTCCTACTATCGAGTGTAACTCAGAAATTCGTCCTTATAAGTTAAAAAGGATTGGAACTGATCAGGTTCCAATCTAGTTCAATCAGATAGACGACTATGAATTAAACAAATAAATCATACGTCCTAATTTTGTGAATTTAGACGTTCTAACTAAGATCTGATCAAGATCTTCTACGCCTATAGATTATGGATTAAACACTACGAGATTTTAGGTTTAATCACATAATCCAAACTGGATAAGACCTAAGTTCTAGGTTTTATACTATAAGTGATCTACTAGTTAAGGCAGATTCTATTAAGTAATCAAATTTAATAGGATGAATCTCCTATCTTAAATCTAAAGTTAAAAGATAAATTAATCAGAATGGGTTGTAAAATAAAATAATATCTAGAAACTACTAAAACCAAGGTTTCACCCATAGGGTAACCCAATTTACCCAATGAATGAACACTAACCTATGATCTAGTCCTACTCTCGGGAAAGGTCCTTAAGGTGGGATGCTTAAGATTTAGAAAAAAAAATTATTGGAATTTAATTTAATGACTTGCTTTATTTACTTACATGGTACTAATATGATTACATTATTAAACCTAGTATTCTAAGATTTTAATTAAGGGTTAAAGTTGCGCATTTCCAATTTTAAGGTAAAATGACTATTTTGCCCCTACTTTAAGGGTCAATCAACTTTTGATTTAGGGGTCCAAACTGAGTTTTATCTTCTCCAACTAATTCATTACTGTCTAACTTGAAGATAGACAGTAAGTACGTCCAATTTGGACGAGAAACGGCCGAATTATGGCTAAAATAATGCTAGGGGTATTTTGGTCATTTTCCTAAATTTTAGGGTTCAAATCCTAAATATTATTTCTGTGAAAATGATGACATTGAAATTCTAAACTAGGTAGCTTCTTGAATTTTTGTATTTGGAGTTAAATTGACCAAGTTATGGCCATTTGAAGTCCAAGGGCATTTTGGTCATTTTTCACTACAGTCAACTCTAAATTCTAGAGTTGACTTTTTTTCCTGATATCCAAATTGGAAAACTAATACTACCACGGTGATGGGGCCGCTCTCCTGAGCATTTTAAGACCCATATTGACTATGTTTTGATAATCGGGTAAAAAGTTATGGGTCTTAAAGAGGCTCTAAAATGCTACCTCGTTATGCGTACCCTGAAACGAAATTTTACATTACGCCATTTGATCCTAAATATTTTTTGAGTATTTTAAGACCCATATTGGCTATGTTTGGATCATCCTACAAAAAGTTATTAAACTTTTAAGATTTACTATTCAAAAATACAATTTGAATTAATTTAATATTCATTTATTCAAATTGAATGATTTTACTGTTCATTCCTAAAGTTTTTATTTAATTAATCACTGTTTAATTATTAATTAATTAATTAATTAATTTTACTGTAGTAAAGTAATTAGTGCTAATTACTGTTTAATTAATCTTAATTAATCTCTAATTATATTTATTTATTTAAAATTACTGTTCATTCATAAAGTTTTTATTTAATTAATCACTATTTAATTATTAATTAATTAATTAAATAATTTTATTATAGTAAAGTAATTAGTGCTAATTACTGTTTAATTAATATTAATTAATCTCTAATTATATTTAATTATTTAAATTTACTATTCATTCATAAAGTTTTTATTTAATTAATCACTATTTAATTATTAATTAATTAATTAAATAATTTTACTGTTCAAAAGTAATTAAGTATCCTAATTACTGTTTAAGTTTTAATTAACAGTTAATTAATCCTTAATTAATCTTTAATTATAATTATTTAATTAAAAATACTGTTTAAAAGTAATTAGTACTAACCCTAACTTAATTAACTACTAACCGTAATTAATTAGGGCTAAATAGTAATTAATTAACACTAACATTAATTTAATTAATTTCTAATTAACTGACAGTGGGCCCCACTGACACGTGGCACCTTCAGAGGTTGCCACGTGGCACAGTGGACCCCACGGGCTGCTGACTCAGCTCGGGTGATTGGGCAGTGGGTCCCACCAGACACGTGGCACTGCCAGAGGCTGCCACGTGGCTCTGTGGGTCCCACGGGCTGCTGACTCAGCTCGGGTGACTGGACAGTGGGTCCCACCTGACACGTGGCACTGCCAGAGGCTGCCACGTGGCACTGTGGGTCCCACGGGCTGCTGACTCAGCCCGGGCTGACTGGACAGTGGGCCCACCTGACACGTGGCACTGCCAGAGGCTGCCACGTGGCACTGTGGGTCCCACGGCTGCTGACTCAGCTCGAGTGACTGGACAGTGGGTCCCACCTGACACGTGGCACTGCCAGAGGCTGCCACGTGGCACTGTGGGTCCCACGGGCTGCTGACTCAGCCCGGGCTGACTGGACAGTGGGCCCACCTGACACGTGGCACTGCCAGAGGCTGCCACGTGGCACTGTGGGTCCCACGGCTGCTGACTCAGCCTGGCTGACGGGGCTGTGGGCCCACCTGACACGTGGCGGGCCCGTAGGCTGCCACGTGGCCGGGTGGGCGCCACCCGCGCTGACGCGGACCCGACCCGGACGGGTCGGGCTCGGGTCGGCCCGGCCCGACCCGAAGGCGTGACCCTTCGCCTTCCGGGGGTTCGGCGGACCGAACCCAGTCCACTTCGGAGACCTGGTGCGCCCGATCGGGTGCGTTTTAGCCCGATCGGAACGGTGGATGTGAAGAGGACATGTTGATCTACCTATCATACAATTTTTGCAACGATCGAACGGTAAACGAGGGAGATCGGGGTACCTGAAGTTCGGATCGGCGAAGGATTCGGCGGAAAAAAAGGGGCTGACTTCCGGGCTTGATTCCGGCTCGATCCGGGATCCGATCGGTGAAAACTCGGAGCCTAGGGGTAGGCCGAGGTCTTATAGACCGGACGGCGACCTCGCCGAGGCCTGGATGTGGCCGGATTGGCCAGAAAATGCGACGGGCCGCCGCGTGTCACGCGGGCGGAGAGGGCGAGGAAGACGCCTCCGGACCGTCGGATCTGGGCGATCGCGGACGGTCCGGATCGCTCTAGACCACGCGACGCGAATCGCGGCCGAGGGCCGTCGGATCCGCGCGCGATCGGACGGTCTGGATCGCTCCAGACCGCGTGACGCGGATCGCGGCCGAGAGCCGTTGGATCCGCGCGCGATCGGACGGTCCGGATGGATCCGTCCGATCTAACGGCGCCGTTAACTGGAGTTAACGGCGTCGTACGGCGCAGTTAATTAATTAATTAATAATTAATTAATTAATTAATTATTATTATTATTATTATTTTTTAAAAAAAACATTTTCAGAAAAAAGAAATTTTGAACATGTTTTTCCTAGCTAATTTGGGGTCAAGGAATTCAATGGCACAGTCGGATTTTCGATCCGACGAGTATTTTGACACCTCGATTTCCATGATATTTTTATTATTATAATATTCGTCGAAATTTCGACGACTTCCGATTGACACGAAAACTTCACCCCAAGCTAATTTGGGGTCAAGGAACGCAATGGCGGTGTCCATTTTTCGATCGGAGGTCAATTTAAATATGTCAATTTTCGAGGTTTATGAAATTCTCAAAATAAAGATTTAATCCATTTGACCTCTGGTTTGGACCGGATCTTGGTAGTTGACTCCAAATGACCTAATTAGCACTTAAGATTATGTTTAAGACTTAGGGTTAGTCTTAATCAATCATGGTAACAACTTGGGTTGTTACAGCCATGCCTTTTGCACCATTTGTGAGTGTGAATCATCATTGAAACTCTATTCTTTTTGGTTGTGTGTTATTATGTGTTAAAACAAATGAAACATTTTCATGGTTGTTTAAGCGGATGTTAGCTTGCATGCATGGTAAACATCCAAATGGAATAATAATTGATCAATGCTGAGCAATGGAATATGCAATTTTAGAGGTGTTTCCATATACAAAGCACACTCTTTGTTTGTGGCATATCATGTGGAAATTGCCATAAAAATTAGGCGATAAACTAGATAAACAATCATTAATCTTTGAATTTTCAACTATTGTTTATGACTTTTTATCTGTGAATGAGTTTGAACACAGTTGGTTGGCGGTGATGGTCAAATACCAGCTTATTGAAAATAATTGGTTCATGTCTCTTTATGAGAAAAGGGCAACTGAGTGCCCATATTCTTGAAAGATTTCTTCTGGGCTGGAATGTCGACTACACAACAAAGTGAAGGCGTAAATGCTTTCTTTGATGGGTACGTGAATTTGAAGATGACTCTACGTTTATTTGTTGAGCAATACAAAAGTGCTCTTAGAGATAAGTTAGAAAATCAAGCTAAAGCTGATTTTAAATCATATAGTTCCCAACCACAACTTACCTCAGATCTAGTTTATGAAGAACAGTTGTCAAAAATATATATTTTAAATATATTTTACAAATTCCAGGATGAAGCAAAGAAATTGATGAGCTGTATTATCTCAAATTCACATCTTAATGGGTCATTTAAAATATATATGATAACTTTGTTGGATAAAATAAGAATACTTGATTTTAGAGTTGTTTATAATCTCATCAAAGAGGATATGTGGTGCATTTGTCACATATTTGCCTAAGAATGCTTTCACAAATTCTTCTCACTGTATTTCTTTTTCTGATCTATTCTGGAATGTAGTGCTCTTGGTTATATTCCACCACTTCTCAGCAGCTTTTATCAGGAGATAAGTAGCTAGGGATATTTTTTGATCTTCAGAACTTTTGGCACATTTAAATTCCTTCTCTATCCTTTGAATCCATTCTTCAGCTTGATACGGAGTTGCCTTGCCATTGAATCTTGGAGGTTGTAGTTTGAGAAAAATATGCATATCTTCATTTACTGCTTTCCTCTGAATTGAAATAGGATTTGGGTTCTGGATTTGTTGACTGCTCATGAATTGACTCATCATATTCATGAATTGAAGCATTTGATTTGCTCCACTATAATCAAAAGGGTAGGCTACTTCAATGTTAGGTGAAACAGTCTCATTGTGACTTGGAGTATTCTGAGGAATTATTTTCTCCTGAGATTGGTTATTGTTGTTATTGTTTTGACTATCCATAATCTGGAGAAATAATAAACTATACTTATTACGCTCTCTAACTTAAATTTTAACTACTAATAATCTAGTAACTGTATTTATATTGTTGGCTTTTTAATGAATCATTCCTTAAATTGTCTCAAACTTCGCTCTGATACCAATTTCTGTGGCGACTGGGGATCGAAGTTCGAGAGTCTTTAAAGAATAATTCATCTCAAATGTAAACATATACATTTTTATAAATAAAGGGACATAAAATAATAAAAGTCTAAAGTTCAATTATACATTTAAAGATAGAGCCAAAATATATATGAAATTTTATAACAGTTTATCTTTTACAAAATAAAAATGAAATATTTACATTCTCCTGCTTCTTTATTTCTTCTTCTTTTATTTGACAGATCTTCTAAACTTTAATTATCAAAACCTGAAAAACACAGTTACCGGTTAAGTAGGAGTATGCAAATCGTTCTTATAAGATTAATTTTAGCATCCTAAAATTGGTATAAATCAAATATGAAAGTGACTGAAATATCTGCATAAGTAAAGCCAATTTTCAAATTTAAGTATTGCCCTGCAAGTTAGCTGTGAAATTTAATATAACTGTAAAGCATGAAATAAATAAATTTTATCAAAAATATTTGTAATAATAAGTTGAGTCCGTAGACTCCTGAGCCCAAATGGGTAAACCCATAGGCATAACCTGTATGAAGCTTATCTTGCTATCTGTCGGTAGCTTACTCAATATAGGAACTGATGGTGTGTATTTTTTTTGGATTTGCCCACTTCCAACGGGGCTAAATCCCTTCATATAACTCCCAGGGGCTGCCAGCAGGCCCAATATGTACAGATTCTTAGTGTTGTATTCCACCCTCCAAAGATAAACACCACAATATATATATACCATATTTCATTCTTTTTGTTACATTCTATTTGATATCATTCTTTTGCAGGTTTAATAGCGATAAGTAGTTTGTAATAGTGCTCAAATGAAAATGACTCAAAATAAGAATACTGAAATGAAATTTATAAGTAAATTTGCGCACCTGACTGTTTTGATTCAAAATCAACTAATTCAATTTCTTTGATCTGCCAAAAATAATTAAATTTATTAATTTAATATTTTTATCATGATTTGTAATATTAGATTTATAAAATGACTATTTCGATTATTTGAATTATTTTTATTAAGTTACATAATTATTTATGCCTTATAAGGTCAAATTGGGAATTTGTCTTTATAAGGGCATATTAGTAATTTTACCCTTAATGAAATTTAAAATTTTTGTCAGTTTATTGTAGATTATGTTTTAAAGTTTTCATAGAACTTAAAATCATCTAATTTTGATATGTATTGGCTAAGTTACAACCAATATAAGTTCTAGGGTTAATAATTAAGGTTTAATGTAATTAGTAAGTGATTAGTGAATTTAGTCACAAAATTATTAAACTATTTATACAGCTAGGTTTTAATTTACTTTATGAGTCCTTTGAAACTAAAATTACTTAATCTGGATCATTAGTTTTGCTAATATTCACTAATCAAGTTTTAGAATAATTAGGATTAATTAAGAGATCTAATTGTTGGATCCTAAATATTTTTACAGTTTACTGTAAATTAGGATTTTCTGATCTAAATGGATATTTAGATCACTTAATTTGGGGTTAAATTGGCTTACTTATGGCTATTTGAAGTTTCTAGGGTTAAATGCTTAATTAGAGTTAGGTCCTAATTGTGATTAGTTTAATTTTAATCCAAATAACAAAATTAATACTTCTAAAATATTCTTTAGGATTTTCTGAGTATTTTGAGACCCATATTTGATATATTTACATTAGTGGTTTATAAGTTATGATTATTTGAATATTTGAATTATTTTTCCTAATTGATTAATACCCTAAAATGTCACTATATAAAATATCTGTCCAAATGAAAATTTGACTATTTCATATTATTCTTCTAATTTTGTTAATTAAAATGATATATTTAATTGTAATATTTGGATAAGTATTTTGGGAATTATGGAAGTCCAAAGTTTTGATATTATTTGCATTTTAATTAATTAATATATATATATATATATATATGATGAATATTTCTTGTTTAGTTTTTATATTTTGAAATTTAATTATGTTTGATTGAATTAATTAATACATTATTATATTATTAATTAATTATATTTAGTTTTCTGATTATATAAATAAATAAATATATATATATATATTTATACATATAAATATACATATACTTTAACAATTTATATTTGTTTTTATTAATTTATTTATTTAATTTGTAAATAATTAATTTTTATGCAGAGACGGGCCCACTAGTGCCAACTGGCACCATCTAATTCGTTTGGACAGGGAGGTGGGGCCCACAGCTATCTCAGATGAGATGATTATGACACATTTTATCAGCTGTGGGGCCCACGCCATACTCACAACCAATTAAAACGCGCCACCTGCCATGCTTACGAACGCGCGCCGGGTTTGGGTCGGGCCCGGGTTGACTTGGCCCGACCCAATAAGGCTTTCTTCTTCACGTGACTTCACCGTGTAACGACGTCTAGGGCATCAAAGTTGCTGGCCATAACCTCAGTGACATGAGTTGGTTCATATCTCGATCGAAAGGTCTTGAAGTGACCTTTCGATCGGTGTCTAGATCATGGCCGGAGGAGATCCACTGCTCCGGCAACAGTTAACCCTAGGGAGCTCTATCGGCGAGAGATTCTTATAACGGAATCAACTGTAGTCTTTTGTTAAAATTGCTTCGATCAGACCCGATTGAATACGATCAAGTCCGATCAAAATTTAATCAAACCTATGAAATTGAAATTCGTATAAGAAACTTAGCAATCAAACGGGTAGATCAAAAGATAAGGGTACCTAAAGATGAACGGCTGGAGGTGATTGGGGGTATGGGGAAGATGATCTTCAAGGATCCTCACGGTTTGACTTTGATTGCAGTTGAAGAAAATTGGTTTTTAAGGTTTAATCGAGCTCTTAAAGGAAGGCATTAGCGGTGGTTGCCACCTGCGAGACGAGAAGAATGCCGCGTGTTTTGCTTCTCTGCACGCGTCGCGTGTCCCGCGACTCGACGAGGGTGATGAGTCCATAGCCGTCCGATCTCTCGATCGAATGGATCTGCGAGCTCCGTTAGCCCTAACGGTAAAGGCGGTTCAAAGGAACGACGTTATTCTTAATACGGACGGCGCCGTTTACTTAAATATATTTTTAATTAATTTATTTTAATAGTTTTAATTAAATAACTTTATCCTAATAATTATGTTTCAAAAATTTTCAAAATATCACCCCTAACTAATAGAGGGGTTTTGAATGCAATGGTGCACTCAGATTTTTGATCCGACGAGTATTTAATTACTCAAATTTTCAGGTATTTAAATAATATTAAAATATTCATCAAAAATTCAATAACTTCCAAATGCGTTCAAAATTTCACCCATAGCTAATTTGGGGGTGGTGAACGCAATGGCGAAGTCAGATTTTCAATCTGAGGTCAAAATTATTTAAATATTAATAAACATATTGGAAATTAATTTCTGGTATTTTACACCACCCCTAGCTTAATCTTGTGGATTAAGGGGTGGGGTGCCACACTTTGGGTTCAGTATATTTTACTAGATTTGGGTGCACATTTATCATAATGGATAGGGGTGAGTAATAAGGATGCTTAACATTACTTATTAATGAGTGTGTGTTAAGCTTGGAACCTGTATAGTCTTACAGACTTGCTTGACTCATCAATTATTTCTGGACGTGTCCACATAAATAAAAATAAAGTAACTAAGAGATACTATATTTGTATTTATTGCCTCCTCAGTTCTGCTGCTGATGCTATCTACCATAGCCTAGAAAGGCTATGGGAATTTCTGTCTGCCCTAGCCCAAAAAAACTTCGGGAATTTCACTAGGCCCAATTGGCCAATTTTCTGATACCTATTTAGTTTTAGCTTACTCTGTGTTGTATTTTGATGCATATTTTAGTCAACTATGTCTCTTTACTTATTACTCACTTGTACTTATTTATAGGATGCTAGACTTTACTGCTTAGTATATGTATTATTTTCAAATTTCTATCTTTAATTAACATATGTTATATGATCATCAGCATGTTTAGGATTAGATTTTACTTTCAGTACTTTTACTTACTACACTATATATGTGTATATGCTCATTCCTTGCTTAGTTGCTTGAGGTATGCTTTTTGCCTCACCTTTTTATTTTAGTTATAAACGTTGTATTTATAACTTACTCAATTTCTTGTATGCTTACTGCTCCTACTGCTTCAGTTTACTTTTTGTTATGCTTAAGTATAAAAATGGTGACATTAATAACACATGAAAAATATTTAACCTAAAATATATTTAGACAATTGTCAAACAAAATTTTCTTTTATTGGTTGGGGCCTCCTGGCATTATAAAATTCATAATGTCAGATTCAGATAGGTTTGAGGGCTGGGTACTGAAGAAGAGGTGCATTATTTAGAGGAGGAGCTTCAGCCAGGAGAGCCAAATACTGCTTAGTTCCTTTTAACTATTGTGAGGATGAGAGATTTATTTTCAGTCTTTAAGACTATTTATTTAAATGTTGTATTAATACAGGTACTGTGACTATGATTATTTTTTTGCACTTTATTATTTGTTGAGCTATAGTACTATTTATTATGTGATGCATGGTGGATGGATGTGATATTTATTTCATTTTGCTTCCGCACTCTGTATGTATGTTAGATATAGTGACTGATCATCTTAGATATTTTGTGCACATCCTTACCTTAGCAGTGGATTGTGGTTCTTACCTAATTCAACGCTAAGTGAGGGATTTGCACGAGTGACACTTCGCTCTTTAGCCTAATGATTGTGGGCTTAGGGAGCGGGGCGCTACAACTGGAGCATTCTGTTGTTTTGACTATGCCACCTGATGAATTGAAGGTACACATTTTATATTTGTGACACCTGATGAATTAGATAGTTTTAAGAAACTTTGCATATTTGTATAAATTTGTTTTTATATCTGTTCAAATGCTATTAAAACTATTTATTTTGTATATCGTTGTGTTAGACATGGAGAGATGGAAAGCAATCCTGAAATAAAAACTTCAGTATTGGGGAGACCATCTAGGACACGTAACTGAGTGGTATGCATTAATCTCGTAAAGTGGCTTTTGCTAACTTTATTTAGATCACTTGGAATTGAAAATATAAATTTTGTTATCTGTGTAAGCATTGGTGCAATTGTGAACTTTGTATAACATAGTGTGGTTATTTTGGTTTTTTTTTGTTATTGATGTTATTGGTGAAATTGTGGGATTCAACATTGGTGCAATTGTGGGCTTTGTATAACTATTTGTGAAGATAATTGTATCTTGTATGTTTTCTTCTCCTGGTAAGTATGGAATTGATGCATGTTTAATTTTGCAAAGTTTTTAAGCAATGTTTATTTTTGGCATTGCCATCAATATTTTTAATAGATGTCTTAGCTTCCCCTTACAATAAGCAGGCTGCCAGTGTTATACCAGCAACGAGACCTCCACTTGTACCCCACGTGAGTCTTCACCCTGCCTAATTGCCATGCTCGAATCATTTCTTTGGGTGGTCACAACCTACTACTCAATTGGGTTTGCACCAGGAGCTAGCAGGTGAGTCGGGCACCTCACTAAAGCAGCACATCAAAAGTGCTAAGTGCAATTGCATGACTTATTTTTATTTTATTGTCTTGCAGATTCTTCAAGCAGTTCTTTTTGCTATTCTTGATGCAACAAGTAGCTACGGGGATTTACGGATTGGTTGCAGCAACATGATGATCAATAAATATTTCAAACACCTGTCAGATTGTGTGGCGCCCACCACCCTTAATCCGCCAAAGGATTAGGTTAAGGGTGGGGTGTCACTCTGGCTAACCCCTCACTTATCATTGGATTAGGATAGTCTCCACAATCCACCTGATTAGGAAATGATTAACACAGAATCAAACTAACAGTCACTGTATAAGTAAATAAACAGAGTGCGGAAGCGATTTAAGGAAATATAAACCATCCAAGCATCACAGTGTAAATAAGAATAATAGACTCAGAATATAAGCATAAAATCTAATATAAAGTCAATGGTACCTGTATTATTACATAATTTAAAATATTTAAATAAAAATAGAATGAAAACCACTCATTCTCACTCGAAGTATAAAGGGACTAAACGGCAGCTTCTTCTACGGGCTCCTCCTCGGGGTAAGGATTCACACCTAACTCCTGCTCGTCTAACAGAAAGGAGTCTGTCATTGTTGGTTTCACAATGTAGGGCCCCAGCCAAAAAAAGAAAAATCTGGTTAGACAATTGTCTAAGTACATTTTAAGCTGAAAATTTTTATATGTGTTAAGTAATATCACCATTCTGCAACATCTAAGCAATAATATGTGTAAGGGAGCAGCAAGCAATACAAAAGAAATAGGGAAGTTATAAATTATCATTTATAACTTAAGCAAAGAAAAGGAAAGAGGCTGAGACATGCCTCACATACAAACTAAACAAGGAAGGGCGTATAAATATACGTAACTAAACAAGTGCAGTAAGAAAAATTCTACATCCTAAACATGCTGGTGATCAATAAAAAACATGCCAATTAAAATAAATAAATAACTCAGCAGTGGTAAGTACATATAGCAGCAAGATTCTAACACCCTAAATATGTATATCAAGCAGTACAAGAAAATAGCTGACAGAATAAGAATACTGAAAAGCAACAACAACTACATATAAAGTCACACGTGCATCGACTGCCATACAGAAAAAAGCTACTTAAGCCCATCGAATACCAAAGAAGCTTAGCACCATCACGGTTAAGTCATAAACTGTGTACCCCTAGCGACATAAGGAGGCTAGGCTACTTAAATTAGAAAATAAGTGATATCATAAAGTTTGTGTAGTGCTATTTATTACCTTGAATTTGATATGTTATGCTTTCCTTGTTTTGAGCTTAATTACACATTTGGATACATTATATTAAACATGAAATATTTGATGAATATTCTATGTTAAACTTTGAATACACTCATATGACATTTTCATAACTTAAGGAGAAAACTTTATGAAACAAACTTTACTACACTTTGTGAGTTATATCTTACTTAATTTTCCATTTAGTATAACATTATTCTTGAGACAGCTTTTGCATAGGACACTTTCCTAGTGCGTGTTACTTTTGCTTAAGACATTTTTTTATTGCGTGTTACTTTTGCCTATGACACTTTCCTAGTGTGTGTTACTTTTGCTTATGACACTTTCCTAATGCGTGTTACTTTTGCTTAGGACACTTTTCTAGTGCGTGTTACTTTTGCTTAGGACACTATCCTAGTGTGTGTTACTTTTGCCTATGACACTTTTCTAATGCGTGTTACTTTTTGCCTAGGACACTTTCATAGTGCGTGTTACTTTTTGCTTATGACACTTTCCTAGTGCGGCATACTTTAATTCGGGACACTTTCCTAGATGATTAGATGAACTTTTTGTTTTGGCAGGACTAAGTTGGTGTAACAACCCAAGTTGTTACTTAAGTTAATTAAGGCTAATCTAAGTCTTAATTGAGGTTCTAGTTCACTAATTAAGTAATTTAGAACTCATCTCTAAAATTTAAGTTAAATCAGAAGTCAACTGAATTAAATCAGAAATTTTAGAAAATTTCAAACCCTAGAAATTGACTTTTTATCTAGACCTTAGATTAAAAATCTGATTTCACCATTGCATTCAGAACACCCAAATTAGTTAGGGGTGAAGTTTTGGAGGCATTTGGAAGTCGTTGAATTTTCGTCGAATATTTTAATAATATTTAAATACCTAAAAATTCAAATAATTAAATACTCATCATATCAAAAATCCGAGTGCGCCGTTGCGTTCCTCACCCCTCAATTAGTTAGGGGTGATTTATTTGGATTTTTTGAAACGCATTTAATCGATAAATTTTAATTAATGAAATAAATAAAGAATATTTAAATGATAAATTAATATTTATTATACACAGTGCCGTCAGCATTTTAATCTTTCCCGTCTAATTTTCCTAATGCCATCTCCTATCGCCGTTTAATCCGTGGTTAGAGATGGACCGTTCGATCAAATTGATCGAACGTCCCTTACGTCTTCGTCCCCGTCCCTGCGCGTGTCACGCAGAGGCGAGACTTGGCAGCTCGGGCCGACGCGTGGAGTCGCTCGCCGCTGATAGAGCCTTGTAAATCCTTAGCTCACCTGCCATTTCACCGAGAGATTTTCTTTAGGAAAGCTCGGAGATCGATCCTGCAGCAATCTCCTTGGATAGAATTTTACTGGCGCTTCGATACTTTAGGTACCACCCTTATCACTCACTCGCAACACATTCATCTACTTCATATAATTGTGTAATCCATTTCTTTTGCAAGTATGATTATGTATGTATCGAATTCAGATGGATTTAGTGTACGCCGACGGGATAATTTCGAACTCAAAACTCAATTAGCCTAACAATCATTTTGACATTTGCACAAATGATAATCTACATTATAAATGAATTTATGAATAATTCAGTAGAAATTGACTTCTACAAATCATAGAATTTCTTTGAAAGATAAATTTCAGTTCATCACATTAGAAAGAACAATTCAAATAAAATCTGAATGTTAAGCTATGCGAAATACAAAGTATACACTAAATATTTGAAATCGAACAAAATAGAATCCATAGTCAAGCAATTGATCAAATCATTTCTGAAGGTAGTGGCTTCTTAGGATTACGTCTTGGCGATTTAGGGCATCGTTGGTTTGAGCATTAGAGATTGGCGTGTCTCAAGATCCTTAGCTCGTCAAGAAGTGTGGGTCAAGGGCTCGCGTTCCACCTACGTTTGGCCTCTGGAGGTGTTGTGATCGTCAATCAGGGAGATGCCCTAATTCTTCCTTCGTCCGCGACTCTGGAGAGAAGAAGGAGCCCGATGGATTCTCGGGTCCAGCGTGACCCGAGCTCGGGCAATTGGCCCAGCTTCGCGCTTTCCATGTGTTTAAAATGTTAAGAGGTGGGGCCTGTGCGCTGTTAAGAGCAAATAATTTAGAATCTAGCTGTAAGGTTAGATTAGTGTTTGAGTGATTAAATTTACTAATCACTCACTAATCACCTTAAACCCTAATTATGTCATAACTTAGTCAAGTTAGATCCAAATTGAGCCTATCACATGTCATTGTGATCAGTGGACTAATTGTAGATCACAGCCATTGATTTTACTCAATTTGGACTCTAATTGACAAACTTAAGATTTTGACCTTAATTAAGAATCCCTTAATTATCCTTTTAACCCTAAACTTGTATTGGCCATAACTTGGCCAATACTTATCAGAATTTAATAATTTTAGGTTCTATGGAAACCTTAGATTATAACCTACAGTAAACTAACATAAAAATTATATATCATTAGGGTAAAATTGCTAATATGGCCTTATAGGTCAAATTCCTAAATTTGACCTTATAAGGCTTAATACGTAACCAAAATTAATGATCTTACTATCTAAACTCATATTAGACAGTAAGTAATTATTTCACTTTATTAAATTTTAGAATTTAACCCTAATTCATAAAGATGAGATTTAGACCTTTGAGTAGGGGCAAAATGATAATTTTGCCCAAAGTTAGGGTTTAACAATTTAAAGCCCTAAAATCACATTCTAATCATTTCAAACAATAAATAAGGTGGTTTAGGACAGAAATTAGATAAATTCAAATCTTAATTTGATTTTGATAAAAATCTCATTTTAAAGTCCTTAAGGAAATTTCCTAAGTAAAATTATGAGTGTTTTTCCTTCCTTAAACTTTTCTTAGTTCCTTTCTTAAGTCTTTATAACATTAGTTAGGATGTGTGTCATGAGAGATACTCTTAGAAATTAAGAGCCTTAATTCCTGGGATTATGAATAGATCTTAAGTTAGAATTTATCTGTTGAGTAAATTGGGCTACTCAATAAATGAAACTTTTGAGTTTATTAGTTTATGAATTTTTCTTAGTTTATTAAATGATTATTTGATCTTTAAACTTTAGAACTAAGAATAGAGATCTATCATAATGAATTGATTTATCATTAGGATGTGCCCTAACCTAATCAGTGAGATTTGGGTTCTAAACCTTAGACCTTTAGATATACCATTTGGATTAAGTGATTAGACCCCATCATCTGAAGTCTAATTTTTAATCCTTTCATCTTGATTTAATCAATCAAGATGAGATTGGGACTCTTAAAATCATTAAAATAGGATGTTTGACTTATTATTTACCTCGTATAGTCGACATTGATTTGATAAGATTAAAACCTGATCAGTTCTAATTATTTTCCAACTTGTATGGTCGTGAGTCTGAGTTACACTCGATAGTAGGATCTGGAGATTCTAAACTTGTGTAACTTAGAGTAGATAGAACAATTAAATTAGATAAAAATTGGATATCACTTGTGTCTTAGAAGAGTCTCTTGCTCATCTAGAATTGATGCTTTGCATACCTTGTTTTAAGCCTCTTACCTGGTACACATATATTGGACATAGGATATTTGATAAATATCTCATGTTAATTTTGAATTGCATACATATCATTCATGATTGATCGATGCTTTCAATTTTTCAGTAAGTTGTGGCCTAACTAGTATGCCTCTCCAATCCTTGAGTCCGGCATAGCACGCTGGTTTGCTACTGTTGGTAAGTCTATCCATGCCTGGTTGAGATAATTCCCAGGATGGTGAGAAATAGATTTTGCGCTCATATGACCTTATTAGTCAGGATTAGACATGGTGAGTACTAGTTGAGGGTGGTTATCTATTCAGTGATTAGTCAGTTCATTACTATATGCCTTAGCCCATCAGGCTAAGAGATTTCAGTGATATTCAGTTCAGAGCTTCTGCCTTAGCCCATCAGGCTAAGTGTTACTTTCTTTACTTACAGTTTGAGTGGCTTGAATAGCCAAGTCAATTTTTAGTATTGATTTACTGATTTATTTATATATTCTACGTTTCAACATTTCTTTTACTTACAGTTTTCCTGCACACTTTTTAGCATTGTTTCCATATAGGATGCTAATTTTATTTATGGTTTTCATATACATATATAGGATGTTAGTCATGTTTTCAGTTTTATAATATTTTACGTGTTCAATTACTGTTATGTCACTTAGCATAAGCCTATTTTGATCATAAGTATGTTTAAGATATATTTTCTTTATAGTATTTGTTTAGTTTTTCTTACCTGACCTTGTTGCAGTTGCTTGGAGGAGGTATGTGCTTACTTCCTAGTTGATTAAGTTATAAACTGTTGTTTATAATTTTATACCGTTCTTTTCTCACGCTTTCTGCACCTACTTGCTTTTGTACTAGTTTATGGTGATATTCAATTAACTTAATAAAACTTTTACCCTAAAATGTGCTTAGACAATAGTCTAACTAGTTTTTCTTTTGTTGGCTAGGGGCCCTATCATTATGAAATCGATAATGATAGGTTCTGAGTTTCTTGGAGTAGTTGATCCAGTGGAGGACTTGCCATTGGAGGAGGAGCCTGTACCTGAAGACCCTCATACTTAGTTTTCTTTCTGCTCTTGTGAGGATGAAAGTTTACTTTTCAGCTCTTTTAAAATATTTAAAGTTTGTAATAATACAGGTTATCTTTACTTTACTGCTTTACTTACTCTGAGTAGGATGCTTAGTTCCTTTTATATTGTGATGAATGGATGTTATATTTTTATGCTTCCGCACTCTGTTTATTTGTATTTACATTCAGTGATGAATTCAATTGGAAAAATGACAAAGTCCTCAGTTAGGTTGGATTAGAATATGTGTCTAATCCAAATCTAAGTGGGACCCTTGTCATTTGGTAACCCATCCACCGTAATCATGTTAACTTAAGGGTTAACAGGACCACGGCGGGGCAGGGCTGCCATAGTAGGGGTATCTCCACACATTACTCTTACTTTACAGTTACTTTACAGTTTTGAATTAGTTTTGCCTTACAGTTCAGTACACTTTCTTTTAGACTTTCATTTATTATAGTTCTTTTATATTACAGAATTTTCTATCATCTTCTTTTATTCAGTCACTTTATTTTATTAAAAATATGTTATGATGCTAGATGCTTCCTTTCCAGTAGCAGCACCTTTACTTTATATTGTAAATTGACATGTTTATTTTGGTCATATTACTTAGGACATTTCCTTGTACTTAGTAGATGTTCATTCGCACTTTACTTACCTTTTTATGTAGCTTGAGTTGATGTATGTGCTTACCTCACACTTTGTTTAAGTTATAATTTATTATTATAATTTGTCTTTCTTTCTTTATTGCTTTATAGCTATTTTTATGCTTAAGTTAATTTTGTGATATCATTAAACACATAAAAATATTTACCATAAAATGTACTTAAATATTTTGTCTAACTTAAGATTTTTCTTTTGTTGGCTGGGCCCTATTATTATGAAACCAATAATGATAGATTCCGAGTTATTTGAGGAAGTAGAACTTTCAGAGAAGTAGATCTAGGAGGAGGTCCAGGTTGCTGAAGATCCTTAGATTATACTTTCTAGTTTTCTTTATACTTTTGCAGTGAGGATGAGAGATTTTTTATTTCAGCTTCTAATTTTAAATGTTTGTAATAATACATGTTTAACTTGTACTTTTCTTTTCCTGCATTTTATATTCTAAGTTGGATGGTTTACTTTTCATTATGGATGAATGAATGTTACTATAGTTATTCTTTTTTCTTCCACATTCTAATTACATAGTATGCTCATTAAGTGATTGTTCTTCTTTGCTCAATTAAAAAGAGTACATCCTTCCCTTAAGATTGGATTGGAGTCTTAATCTTCCAACCTAATGTTAAGCGAGGGATGTGCTAAGTGTTGACCACTCCTTAATCTCGGATGATTAAGGGGGCGGCCGCCACATAGAGCTTGAGCCTAATTCTCACATATTGAAGCTCATCTTTTAATTTCACAATGACTATTTCCATTTCTATCAACTCACCTGCTAGTTGTTGACTTTCTTTCAATTTTTCATGCATTACAATAGTCCGAGACTCAAGTTCATCCACCTATATAAAACAAAACAACATAATATGGAAATGATGAGTATTTTGATCATGATATAAAGGGTTTGATGGGAACATAAGGAAACGATCAAGCAATCTCACACCTGCAACATTTTCTCAGCTTCCAATTTCGCACCTGCAGCATTTCTTGGTCTCCTAAAGCTGCTGCAATTTCATCTATCCAACTTAAATCCTGTAAATCAAATTGACCACTACAGTGCCATAACTTGTATAAGAAATAATTGTACTGCTCAAAAACCACACTGGAAAATGATTCATGCACAAGACCACCAAGCCTTAGTCTCATTAGATGGGGGAGCTTTAATAAAATATGCTTGTAGTTAATAAAATTCAGAGACTAGACCCCAATGAAATTAAAATTTGCAAATACATTCTTATATAAATCATTAATAGATGATCATACCAGAATATTTTGATTGTAAGAAATGTAAATGGGTGAGCTATCTCGCACCCTTCCTCATAAAATGATAAGTCATATTTTCCTCAACTGAAGATGATGTTTGACATGCGAAGCAGTAGGATGTCAAAAACCATAGCAAATGAAGACAAATTTACTTCTAACCAATCTAAATGAATACTTGTAAGCCCGACATGGATGTAGTGACGAACACGAAGCACTTGCACCTCTGGTGGGAGAGGAGAACTTAAAGACCACACCAATTTTACTTTCCAAGAACAGTTCGAGTTTCGAGGGGCCTAACTCTTTCCAAGGCCTTGCATTGGCAGGAAACTTCATGCAACAAGATTTGACTACAAGATTTTACTATGGCTCAAATATCTCTAAATTCTCACATATTGAACCAAATAAGTGTGACAGAATTGTGGGGATTTACATTACACTCATAATTCTGCAAATCATACAACCCTTTGGTAAATCCAGAAGACTAGACTTAGTGAATAGAGCATCAAGCAATTTTGCACCTGCAGAAACATGTCCTAAGATCAAGCAATTTTGCACCAGCAGCATTCTCTGCATTCTCAGCAAAAGCTATCACTGAACTGAGTGACAAAAACCACATTGGAAAGCTGATTAATGCACAAGACTGTAAATCGTATGGTTCATATTAGATAGCAAATCTGACCCTAGTTTGTCCATATTTTCTTAGAGCCAATTTCTTTAATTCTGAGCAACTATTTAGAATATTTTTTGCATCAGCAGCATTCTCTAGTGTATCTAAGGAGTCTCTCATCCAAAAAATCAAACTGAAATTTCTTATTATGTCCAATAAAAACTATCTATGAATCAAGTTAAAATAACCAAGTAATAATACATGCGGCTTGTGGATAGTTCCATACAAATAGCTGGTAATGAAACTTCTACACAAATCGTTCAAGTAAACATAACAGTTGTAGCTAATCAGGTTAGTTGTTGTTTTACCTAAAAGCCATACAGAAAATTGAAGTTAAAAGCATTGTTAGTGTTACACAGAGAAATAAACAAATGTACTCCACATATTACTCACCTGATAAGAAGCAGCCAATGCTTTTAATTCTAATTGAGGATGACATGGATTCTGACAATACTTCAATACCCTCTAATACCCCACAAAAATATGGATGAGATATTGCATCAAATATATGTACTTACGCATAGATTTATAATGTTAAATTATTTTACTATAAATTAAATCAAATTAACGATACTCAACAGATACTTAAGCGATAATTAACGATGCTTAACCGATACTAAAACTGCCTAACTTCGGTTAATACACCCAAGCGGAAGCACGAGATGAGCCCATGGGCGTAGGCGGGCATAGATCCACCAGAATCTGTGCCCATAAGCACGCCTACACCCATGGGATACCGACAAGCGACGCTCGAGCTCGCACAAGCGACGAGGAAGCACGCTCAGGCGCCGACTTAGAACATAATGTTGGCCGGTCGACAGAGATGTGCCCAGACAGCCAAATTTGCGACCAGTTGTGCGAGAGTAGAGCAGACGCACCCGGGGGGTGCTTGGACGCCATTGTTTCAAATTCTCTTAATTTCTCTCAAATAAATATATTGAATATTGCTAATATATGGTTCTATAAAGCACTGCTCTGCCATGCCTCTTTTATCAGCCAACGAACCAGAAACCACCGAGAGGGGCTGAAAGCATGAGCCTTTATAATGAAAATGCTCTCACACTATACATTTTTAATAAAAATATTAAAACAGTTTCCAAGAAAAATATATCTTAAGAAATTAGTCTGTGATTTGACGTGGCACCATAAAAACTAATTTAATAGAATTTAAGATTATTTTATTAATATTTTATTTTATTTATATTAAAATAATATAAATATTATTTTTAAAATTTGTATTAAAATATATCTAAATTTTAGTAGATAGATTTTTATAAATATCACATCTAAAAATTATGGATGAATATTAAATTATAATAAGCTAAGTTTAATGAGCTAATATAATAAAAAAATATTGTTAAATCTACTTTTATTTTATTTAATTTTATTTATGGAGTACATAAAAATATATATTTTAAATTTTAAATTCAAATCATTCATAATTTTTTAGAAATATTTAAGAGTAAAATAATATCTTTCAATTTATTTTTTTCTTTTATGAATCAGTTTTAATACTTAATATTCAAAATATTCTCTATATAATTTCTTAAAATACAAAATATATTTTTTGTTTCACAAAAAAATCATTATTATTAAAATTACATATGTTTAATCAAAACATTATTTTCTTGTATCTGAACAAAAGTTTAGGAAGACTTTCACACAATTTTTTTGTTTTTCGGAGAAGTTGACCACAGATCATACGGCTGCACGTCTTTACGAAAACTAATGACAGCTTTCTTTTATTTTTATTTTTATTTTTTTTGAAAATTTGTGCGTAGAGCTGATATATTGCAAAGGGCGTGGCTACAGTACCCCCAAATGTCTTCAAATTTTTGCGGATGATGTAGCATAGCTGCCACGTCATCTTAATAACATAAATCCCCGTGACCTAATAATCGCAAAGCCTTGCATCTTCAACGCATTTGCCATTACCGTTCTCGGCGGCTTCTACTGACAGCAACTCCCGAAGTCGCTGCCCTCTTCCAGATCGAGGGGAGCCTCTCCCGTTCCCGCCCGCTCTCGCCGATACCCTGGGAACTGCAGATGAGAGATTGGATGTGATGATGGCGCTATGCCACGTCATCTGCCACGTAATCCGCAAAAAATTGAAGACATGTAGGAAGAGCAGGCCTGGTCGCATTGACTTCCATTCAAAGGCCCTGAATCCCAATTAGAGAATTGGATTCTCATTCTCAAAAATGTTCAAAGCGCAGCTAGAGAAGTTCACTCGTACATTTTTTTTTCTTTTCTTCTTATATTGTTTTGTATGTATCTCTTGTATATAAACTCGAATTGTTATGACAACATAAAGGAGCCCGTTTCAACTTTTTTGTCGTTCAAAGATTTGATGTTCTAATTTAAGAAAACAAATTGTGGAAGTAGATCAACCGTGAGCATACCAAAAAGAAATAAGCTAGCAGCTGTTGTTTATTTAAATATCAATTTCAGTAAAGATTTAAGTATGCATACAGAATTTTTGAATAGCCAAAATCATGCTACTTTAGTCAGGACACAGAATAATAAAAAGACATCAAAATTCTAAATTAAAAAATTGCATTAACAATACCAATACAACAAGTAATTATTTTTACTTAACAAGATACAATAGCAGCTTTATATTCAAAAAGACTAAAACCCATCAGGTTTCTAATCAAACAAAATCAGCTTTCTAATCAAACAGACTAAAACTCACGATGACGCAGCTAGAGGCGAAGACGAGAACGGGGTTGAAATTCCAGAGGATTAGTTGGATGCCCATGAAGAAGATGCGGTTGCCTACGGTGCTGATGAGTATCCCTTTCTCTAGCTGCTTCTCGTCCGATATGGTACTTGTGAAGGCCAGTAGTGTGCAGCATATCACGAACGACGACGTCGCAATCCGGGTCGACCCCATCAGGTTGTTCCTCAAGCTTGGGCACGATGTTGATGTTGTAAAATCAATAAATATGCAATCATAATATATCAACGATAAAATGCAGAATAAATAATCAAAGAAAAAAGAAGTATCTTTGTACCTTACAAGTGTGCTAAATCCATTCTGATGGCAAATGAATAGAATAGCCATCAAACAACTCTGCTGCTAGATCAGTACGCAACCTGTAAAATATAAGAAAACCTACCCCACCACCTATTTTAAGTAAATATTCAACCTTCATCTTAGTATTCAGCCTTCTTCTCAATATTTTTCATGACATTCAGAATCTCAAAATTATTGATCTATCCAGAATTGCCAACAGATAAACAAACATAGAACAGCACAACAACCAAAAGTTCCTTTCAAGCAATATAATATGAACCGAAATTCGACATAGAACAAGTTTGGCAAATTTTTTGAGTTTGTTTTCTTATAGCAGCACAGTACTCCAATAATTATTGCAAATTGGGAGGCATAAGCATTACATAGGAGCTTAAATGTATAGTTACAATTGAGAATATGTGGATCATGAGATGCATTAACCTAAGAAAGAAGGGGCATTCAAGACAACAATCTATATTTTTAGTAGAAGCTTTCTATTTGGACAGTAACAAGAAGAAGCAAGCCCTTCAGCAATACATTTTAAAACTTCTCTTCCGTTACACAACCGCTCTGTATATCTCTCAAAAACTAACATTTCCATTACACAACCGCTCTGCGCATGAAGAATGATCAATGCAACTAACCAACTGATGATTTTACCGTTTCACATGATTGAAATTGAATTCAAATAAAATTGAATATAAATAGCAGTGAAGATGTAACAGCCTTGAAAAATATAAACAACCTTCCAGCTTTCAAGCAAAATATTGAAAGCACTTAATAATGATGTTTTTACCCATATAATTGTTGCATATGAGCTACAACATAGCAGACAATTAATTAACTTTGTGGATCATGAAGCTTCCAAAATATTGAAACCACATTCAAACTCAATCGGGCTAGCTCCCCACAGTTAGCGGAAATGAACTATAGAAGAGCATGAAGCTTCAAAAAAAAGTTATTGAATGTCAATGTGTTGCTATGCCATCACCAACACCCTCCACATGCGTCTTACCTACTCAAATAATATATGCATAATAATACACTAATGTAAGTAGCCAAATTATTGAAACAAGTCGATACATGCATAATTGACTTCTTAATTGGCGCAAGTTCAAATTCTTGACATCTGAGATAAATTGAATGATATATGGGTATATCAATAAGCCAATTCGCAAGCTAAGAACATCAAAAGTAATAAAGTTTACTTTGAAATATCTGAGCCATCATAAGAGCACTGTTTTGAAGCACTCAATGGGATGGATGGAGGGTTAAAGATATCTTAAAGATATTATAATCATTTCTTTGCATTTCTTGAAGCAATAATTTAGTACAAAGATCCATGACTAGATTTAGTGGGACATTAACCAGCACAACTGCACTAGACGACAAGAATAGCTAGGATTTGGCAACATATGAAACTTACTGCAACAGTAGTTATAAGTTAATGAAACAGCAGCCCCAATTTGACAACATATTTTGTTCCAGCAGCCAAATGACAAAAACTTCAAGACAAAAAACAAAAAGCCTCAAAATGATAAAAAACTGTAGATATTTTCTAATGTCCTAGCTAATAACATTGAATAGATTCAAATGCATCAAGTATTTTAGTTTTATTATAGTTTTCAGTTACATATTCAAAAGGAAATGCATCAAGCATTTATTTTCTTGCAGTTTTCAGTTACATATTCAAACGCATCAAGCATTTCAAAAGGAAAATCAAGCATTTCAGTTTTCAATTATCTGATGTGATAAAAGACAAGGATTTTCAATATAGCAAATTATAAATAAAATATCTATTTTCTTGCATAATCCAAAATCTGTAGAATTACATATTGCCCACAAAAAAATTAAAGTTTTCTTGCTCCAACTCCAAACTCTATGAAACTTAGCTCACTAACATATGATCAAAATATTTTTCCAATGTATTAACTTACAGAGCAATATGGTACTTTTACGATTTTCAAATCGAACTAATAAATAATAACATTCAAATCTTTTAAGCTTTTCTTCATCATACACGAATCAGTTAATGCAGTAATGCATATTAGGTTAGTGGAAGGAAAAACAAAAACAAAAAGTATTATCTAAACCTAACAATCGGTCACCGCAGTAACCATAAACCTTAAAAAACAGTATTATTAGGTTAGCAGAAGGAACAACGAGCAGAATGAACAATGATCGATCAGATCATAATACTTTAGGCATCTCTTCATCAAAAATATAAAGCAATAATAATACTTATAAGAATCACAAATAAAAAGCGAAGCAGAAGAAGAGGAGAAAAGACGAGTAACAATCGGTCACCGCAGATGAGTTGCTGTCAGAAGAAGCCGCCGAGAACAGTAATGAAAAATGCGTTGAAGATGCAAGGCTTCTGAGAGAAGTGTTGGCTCGGTAAAGGCGAAAGAGAACGGTAAAGACGAAAGAGAGAAGTGTCGGCTTGGTGCTGTGCTGCGATTATTAGGTTACGGGGATTTAGGTTATTAAGATGACGTGGCAGCTATGCCATGTCATCCGAAAAAATTGGGGGCATTTGGGGGGGCACTGTAGCATTTTCCATTGCAAATTATGCACAAACAGTACAGAGTTCAGAAAAAAAAATAGCAGAAATAAACAAAACATTAAAGAAAAAAAAGCTTTGGACTAAGATTCAGATCCTCCATACGAGGCCGATACTAAGCCAAAGATCCGACGTGGCATCAATCCTATGAGCCAAGATGAGAGGATATCGCCAATTGTTGAATGGGGCTCGAAAATTCATCCTTATCCATCTCAAAACCACAATCACAGGAAAAAGCTAGCAAACAAAATCAGAGAGATAGCTGCTTACTAGATAAAATCGAGAAGAGAGCATTAATCCATAAATCAAGAGCAAAAGAACTTGGAATAATTTTTACAGAAGTAGAAAATTAATGTAAAAGAAGTTTACTGTGCCGATCCTGAAAATTCCTGTAAGAAGAAGCCAAAGGAGAGGGCCCTTTCCAATTTCCAGCAAATCCCAAAAATGTGAATTTGAGCCTTGTAACTCGGGTGATTCGTTTGAATCACAGTTATTGAATAACCGAGCATTTATTTCTATTGACATTAATATATGCAACACAAATCCTTTTCAAGATCAATAAAAATTAAATAAAGATCTTCTTTTCTATCTCTAAATTTTTCCATCAATTAAAAAATAGATAGAAAATTTAAAAATACGATCATTTTTCAATTTAAAAACATATTTTATTTTCAATTAATTTTGAAAGTTTTAAAATTCAATAACTCCATAAAATTTCACATAATATCCAATAAAAATTCCTAATATCTTACATAGAATCAATAAAATTATTATCTTCAATTTTTCTCATAATATTCTATAGTTTTCTAAATAAAAAATAGGAAATTAGAATTGGTCCATGAACTAATAAGCATTACTATGTAAATGAGCAACTTTACAAGTCGCAACAGTAGAGAATAATAAAAATAAACTAGATAAGAAAATGTCCAAGATAATGTCAAAAGAGAGAGTGAGATCAGTTAGACTACACAAGCCCAAGCACTATGAATAAAGCATAAAAAACCAACGCTCTATTGCTTGGTATCATATGCAATGTTTGATTTCTATTCTTTTTAAGCCCAAGCAAAATGATCGACTACACACTATATAAAGTATAAAAGCAAATGAATATTGATACAAAGTATACGAAAGAAAGAAAAATCTAAGGAAACAAGTAAAAGAAAGATATCAACATAAGTGTGCGAGATCTTTCTTCTCAGATTTAATGACGCAAAAAATGATCCCAGTAAGCAGTATAAGCTTACTGCTGCTGATGAACTTTTTGAACAAAACCGAGAGCATTCTGACTCCTGGAAATTCTGTTCTCCCTTATTACTAAATGCTCAACATCACTGAGTTCTACTTCATTTCCTTGCCATTCTCTTCCACTTTGAAACATGTTCTCAATCTGCTCAAGTGACTTGCCCTTTGTCTCGAACACACAGAATCGCACAAATGCCACAGAAAGTGCTGCTAGGGCAGAAAAGATAAAAAATGCTCCAGCCACTGAGATGGCTTCAGTCATGGAAAGAAAAGTCATGGCAATCAGGCCACTGCAAATCCGGTTACCAACAGACCCTATCGCACATGCCTGTGCCCTTACCTTCAATGGGAAAATCTCTGAACTTAAAACCCAGCAAACTGGACCAAGGCCAGCAGAGAAGAACGCAACATTGCTACAAAGGGCTAAAACAACCATCATGATTCCTAACTTCAACGGAACCAATTCAGATGCAAGTAAGGAAAGAGAAACCGCAAGTCCGAACAGACAAACTGTCATCCCAATTGTGCTAATATAAAGCAAAGGCTTCCTTCCAACTCTGTCGATCAGTAAGATAGCAACCAATATGAACACTGTTTTGGTAAAACCCACAGCAACGGTTGCACCAAGAACCATACTGTCAGACTCCATCCCTGCATCTCGTAGTATTGTTGGGCTGTAGTATACAGAAGCATCAATTCCCGAAATCTGCTGAAAACACTGGATGCCAAATCCAGTGACCATCATTCGACTAAGAGCTGGAGAAGGGCGTAACAACTCCGACCAAACACCCTTCTCCTCCCGCTTCTCCAGATTTGAAGTTCCGGCAGCTTCTTGGATATCAGAAAGTCTCTCCTCCGCCTCTGCCACATTATCACTTAAACGAAGGAGCACAGATCTCGCCTCATCAACCCTTTTCTGCATAACCAGCCATCGGGGAGACTCTGGGATCACAAAGAGAGCACAACCAATAAAGATAGAAGGAAGAATGCCAACTCCGAGCATTACCCTCCAATTCAAATGTCCTGAAAGACCAGCAAAAACATAGTTCGATACATAGCCGAGAAGAATCCCAATGTTTATGCAGATTTCCGGGAAGGACGTAAAGGATCCTCGACTAATAGTAGGAGATATTTCTGCAATGTATACTGGTGCTATCATCACTCCAAATCCTATCCCTACTCCGGCCAGAAACCGGCCAATCATCAACAAAAGAAAATTGGGAGCACAAGTCATTATGGCGGCACCAATTTGAAAAATTATGGCAGCTAAGCCTATAGTCCATTTCCTTCCAATCACATCTGACGTCCTTCCACCAGCCAAGTTACCCAGAATAGATACAAAGCTAAGAGAACCCACAAGAATTTCTTGCTGAACTTCCGTTATGTGAAGATCCTTCTGAATGAAAATAATAGCGCCACTCATAACACCAACATCTTGAAAAAATAAATTCACAACTCAGCACAAAGTTTTCGTAACTTAAAAGAAAAATAAAAATGATTTAGAACTCCTAAAAGCTAATTTTTGCATTCTAAAGTGGCATTCTGGAGTAGTGTAAGATGACAGCAATCAATTACAGAATATCATTTCAAGCCTTTCTCAATTTTTCAAGATTAGCCTTTTATTAGATTATAGTTTTTTTATTTTTTCACCATTTAATAGAACTTTTGCAAAAGGTGTAGCTATGTTACTCAAAAACAAAGGGGTGAGAGAAGTACAGTGTCCAGCTCTCGGCCTGGACTGGTGGAGCTGACCTGAGCAGCGAGCACACAAGAGCCTGGCGTGTTGTTTTTAAGACCAGCTTGTCCGAGGCTTGGGCACCCCCAAGCACTCAGCAAATGTTCTTTTGTGCATGCCCAAGAACTTGGTGTGCTGTTTTGAAGACTAGTTTGGCCAAGGCTTGGACACGCCCAAGCGCCAATCGTGCTGTTTTGAAGCCCACTTTGGCCGAAACTTGGAAGCCCCCGCGCGCTCGGCAAATGTTCTTACGCTGCTGCGCTTGGGCGCGTCCAAGTGCCGGGAATGACTTTAAGTGCTTGGTAGCCCAAGTTTTGGACGCACCCAAGCGCCAGTCATGCTTATATAAGCACGCAAACCAATTTAGTGGTTTTTGACTCATTTGGGATATTGATAATCAACCAAGGTTGGAGAGAAATCCGAAAAAGAAGTTTGATCTTCGATTGGAAGATTTTCTTGACTCTTTTGAAGCGAAAAGCAAAATCTAGACACAAGACCTATGGAGATCGTTCTCTTATAGTGTGGAAGATTTTCTTGACTCTAGCGAAACAAAAAGCAAAATCTAGAAGCATGCAACAGATCGTTCTCTTACAATGTGTGTAGTATTACCAAAACTACTCATTCTGTTTCCACCCAACAACAATCCCATTCGCAACTGCCTCTGCGACTATCTCTGCAACCACCACAGCCACCATAGTAAGCTATATAAAGGACATAGTTTGTGCTAGCAATATTACCGAAATTTCTCTCTTCCATCCTTAAGTATTCTATCTATCTATATAGTATTAGAGCGATTTCGAATCTTTGAGCCTCCATCAATGGCCAACTACACTTCCAACTCCGACGGCACATCAACAAACGCTCTGGGAATCCACTCAGAACCCCCGATTCCAAAAAAAATGAAGTTCTTAATGAGCAATGTACGAATTATCTTCACCACTCCCCTCGGCACTGAGAACTATTCGTTATATGGAACCCAACTTTGCAAGCTATTCGCTGCAAACCAATATTTGGGACACCTCGATGGTGCCAATCCGGCACCAAATCACTTCATCGAAAGTGGTAATGGCTCGATTTCTCCCAATCCACTTTACAATCAGTGGCTTCTTGTAGACCAAAATCTTGCCGCAACACTATTCTCTATAATCTCACCTTCAATTCTTCCTCACATCATCAATCTTGACATCTGCTCAGAAATTTGGACCACTCTTGCATCCCAAGTTCACTCCACCAACAGATCAAACACTATACAATTAAAGAATGAACTCCTCCACCTCTCCATGCACGACAAAAGCATGACGCAATACCTCATTGAAATCAAAGCCAAGGTGGATCAAACTGTTGCCACCGGCACCATATTGGATCTTGAAGAAGTGATTTTCTACACCTTGTACGAGCTACCCTCCTCTTAACAACCTTTCAAAACCACCATCAGAATAAGACCGGGATCCCTTGGATTTGATGAGTTCTACTCTCTTCTTTGTAGTGAAGAGATCAATCGTCAAACAGAAACTCTTAGCGATATACAACAGCTTCACATCCCCGACCCCGCAACAGCCCTCACCGTCTCACGTGGACGAGGCCGTGACCGCTCCAATAGGGAACCGGGCAACCAAATTCTTCCGTACAACAATGTTGGCCGAAATACCTCACATGCGAACCAAGACACTCTGCTCTCAAATGTTGGCACCAGTTGAATCTGGAGTACCTAACTCAACTTTTATCCTTGCAACACAACCATCTAACATAATTGGTTACTCGTACAGGGGCTACAACACATCTTACTAATGACATCACCAACCTTCAACAATCTCTTGAGCTTCATCAACTGCTAAAATATTCTGAGAATGCGACGGATATGGCTGGCAGTGGCGAGAACCTTCCTATTTACCACACTGGCAAATGCATACTCCTCACCCCTCAAGGTAAGCTTCTCCTTCATAATCTTCTTCATGTACCTTCATCCTCACAAAACCTCTTATCGGTCCATAAACTTATTTCTGATAATCATTGTTCCATCAAATTCACTGCTAACGGCTTTACGATACAAGATCATATTATTTTGAATGTGGAGAGAGTCGAAGTCGAGTAGCATGTACGTGATGTTTCTAGCTTGGATCATGTATCTGCATGTAGGGAGATGCCTAAGCGAGGAGAATATGATGCTGTTAACGATGGTGCGATGCATGAAAATGCAAATGGGGACGTTTCTGCACAAGAAGCTACTGATGTTGAAGGTGGACTAGTGCTTAAGAGATCACAAAGGACTGACTGTCATCCACCAAATATTTGCCCCAAAAGACATGCTGCTTGCTAAGGAGTCGGATCCATGCTGGATGGTGCCTCAGTTGCTGAGTAGCTAAAAGTCTAAGAGAAAGGGGGTTTGCAATTACATGCCGAAGGAGCTGGAAGGAGATATTTGTTGTGTTCAGCTCATTGGCCTGGCTTTTGGGGAATGACCAGGCGCTAGTGGTAGCCCAGACAACCGAAGTGCTATTTTCAAGTTGAGTTTTGCTGAGGCGCCTAAGTGCTCGGCATATTCTCTCATGCAACGCTTGGGTACTCCAAGAATGATTTTAAGTGCCCTGTAGCTTGTGGCTTGGCCCGCTCAAGCACTGGTCATGCTTATAAAAGCACGTGAAGCAATTTAGGGATTAAGTTTTTAGCTCACTTGAAAGATATGTAAGCAACAATATCAAAACAAGAAGATGAATAGCAGTTAGCATATTGAGTTAATTCCTCTCAGATTGTGTTAGAACAGCAAGAATATGTATATATACATCAAATTACCCATGATTTGCAGCTGAAATTGCTCTCGTTTGTTACAGCAAGGATGCTCTCAAGGATTTAGATAACTACCCGTAGTATAAAACAGATAAGTGCAACAACATTTACCAAGCTTTTACAATAAAGAGCCAATAAGTGCAACAACATTTACCAAGCTTTTACAATAAAGAGCCAATAATCGAATGAAATGAACAATGAAAAAGAAAATATCTTTCCTTTAATATGAGCGTTGTCATGGACATGTACAATTGTTCAATAACATGGCTCAATAACTCAAAAATGACCAAGTAATACACAATACATTATGAATTTCAATGCATTGCAAACAAGTTAACTCTTTAAGCATCCTTACAGCAATTCCTCAATAGCATTTCAATAGTATCACAAGTGGTATTAGTGTAGTGCCAACGGTACAAAGAGAATCCCTTCACTGGTATGAGCAGTTTGAGCATTAATTACAGCGAATCTTGATCTGACTAGATGACAAAGCTTGAAAAATAGGGTGAGATAGCTCAAGCATGACCACAACAGGCAACCAGTTTATAGATAATTGATTACATGATACAAAGTGGATATGATCAAATCTGTTAGCTTAATGTAATCTATTTTGCTGTCTGGTTAGGGTTGGTAAGGAACAATGATGGTCAAACATTAATGAATGAGGGCACCCGCCACTAAATGCTAAAACTTTGATGCAATGGTGCTCGTTGCTTTTCCAAAAGTTGAGGCTATGGTGGATCAATTTTAATAATTGCCAAGATATGGCATTGATTAGGCCCGTTTGACTCGTATGCTAATAAAAACATACCAATGAGCGATGATTACTGAGTTCGCAAGGCAGATAATTCAAAAGTCACCACAATGAAAGTTTCCCAATGGCTTCTACAATGTGTATTATTCTGGTAGAGTCAACTGTTTTTTATCACCAATATGAGGATATGCAGGTTTCATAAATGGCCATAATCATGCTTATTTTGATGCGAACACAAGAACAGCCTTATGAAATGTAGAGGATAAACCAAATGTTGTTAAATTCTGAGTGGCATTTAAAAGACACTAAAATTAGACATAAAATTCATTGTTTTTTATTATTCATGAAAGTAGCCAATGAAAAAAAAAGGTTTTAATAGCATCCGAACAGTGCCTGCACCATATATTTTCTAAACACTTCATGGTCCCCTAATGCTCTAATCGTTCATGAATGGATATATTTTATAAATGAGGCGTGGATACACAAAATGAGCTATTTTTCCTGGCTTCCAACTAAAATCTAAGCACAATAGGAAAGACGATAAAAGAGTTTCATATTTGGCATGAAATCAATTTACAGGCATGGTCCTAATCAACAATTGGCTATTTAAATATTAATCCCAAATAGAAGTATTTCAATCTACTGCAATCAATACTACTGTAAGCAACACCATCTGGTTTCTAATCAGACAACGCATTCCAATAATTAACAAGAAAAAAAAAAAAAAGCAAGATTTATCCGAACAGATGAAAAACTTGCTCGAGTTGTTGAAAGAAAATATGAGGAAATCCGAGTGAATTGTCACTAGGAAGAGCTGAAGTTTAATGGAATTGTATGGTCTCACCATATCCAAGAAGCACAGAATTGAGAGAAGCGAAGAGGGCACAGACAAAAACGTATTTTCTACTATCACTACTTCCACTGTCTTTCACTTCCAACATGCTGCCATCCTGCTCATCGTCTTCGATCTGAGGGTTCATTCTCCGGTACTTTCCGGCCGAAAGCTCAGGAATCCCTATGCTTATTCCATTTCCAATCATTGCCGGTAAATCCGCCGCTCCCATCCCCTCCTACCTTCGATCTGGGCCGTGAGAGAGGACTTTTGCCCTCCGCTTGTCGGAGCTGATTGAGATTAAAATCTCCTTGGTTTTGAAAAACAAAATGGTTTCCGCGCTGGGCTGTGGTGTTTGACCTCCCAATCCCCAATCTTTCCATAATAAAAATAAAAAGTATTGCTTACTAATATATACTAAAATATATAGATATCTGTTATTTCAATATATAAGTAGATGATAAATTCTGTAAAAATTAAAAAAAAATTATATTATTTTCAAATAGTATTTTAATAATCTTATATAAAAATGAAATTTTTCTTCGTTTATATATACTGCTGACAAATGACAGCCTATCCATAAAGTATTTAATCAAAGGTTTTTTATTTTAGTTTTAACCTAATTTAATATAGCTCATAATTGCAAATTATAATTTTATATTTAAAATAGAAGATGAATTTAATGATAATATTTTGTAAAAAAATTTTATATTTTTTAAAAATATTAAAATACTATTTGAAAATTATATGACAAAATTTAAGCACTTATATATATCCACGCAACACATCCTTGCAAATAAATAAAGATCCAATATTTCGAAGAAGTAAAGCGGCATTCATAAATCAATTAATTCAGTAGCATTAGTTTCGGCTGCTGTAGATTTGGACGATTAAAATCACCTATGAAAGCAAACAATAGCTCCAACATAGAGTGCAATAAGAATTATTATTATTATTATTATTAATGATAATAAATGATTTTTATTATTATTATTATAATAAAAAATTAAAAAAAATGTTATATTTAAATAAAGTATTCAGAACTAATCAATAGAAAATTTTTATTGTTTTTTAATTTTTTTATGTAGGCTCTACAAAAAATTGTATTAAATTACTAATCCACTTATATATTGGATTGATACATCATTTATATATTTTGATATATAATAATGTATAAATATAATAATACTCAAATGATAATTATTTTTATTAATAGCATTGAAATAAAAATTAGACAAAAGAGTTTAATGTTATTATTATTATTATTAATATAATGATTGTAGAAATAAAAAAAAATAACAAATAAAAATGATAGGAAAAATACAATAACAAAAATGTCAGTAACAATATAAGAAAATAATAATTAGAGTAGTACTACGATTAATAAGAATTAGAAATTAGTAATGAATATAAATTATTATTATTATTATTATTAAAAAAAAATCTACTTACCATCGATTTCTCTTTTTTTTCTTCTACTTCTTCTTCTTCCTCATTTATTCTTCGGTCGGGCGGTGGCAGTGGTTGGTTGGGGAGCGAAGGGTCAGAGGTTGGCCAGAGTAGGAAGAGAGGAAGGTGTGGGATTGAGAGGGGGAGATGGGTCTTATTTATAAGAGGGGAAGAGAGAAAAGAGAGGGTCAACCAGGCAGCCCGTCAGCCGATGCGACGGCCAGGCAAGAGCGCCCAGGGAGGAGGCCTTTGCTATGTGCCTAGGGCACACAGAGTGCAATCATAAGAGCAAGCAAACGAATGGGAGGAGAGAGAAAGGAAGAACAAATTTTATTTTAAAAAAATGTTATTTAAATTAATCGTATTTTTTCGCCGTTTGATTTTCAAATTTGACGAAACTTAATTGAGTTGTCTTGATAAAGTGAACATCTTCAATCAATTTTTTTTTCAATTTAGAGCTATATTTTATTTTATATAAATTTTTGAATATAAGAACTTTAAAATTTAATTACGGGCAATCCCGTGCTTCAATTTTGACGAAACTTTTTGTGTATCCTTCTTTTATTATTCTGAACCCAACGACACAAATTTTCTTAACTTATATTTAATTTTTTCAATTTAGAGCTATATTTTATTTTATATTTATTCTTAAAGAAAAGAACTTCAAAAATTAATTACAAGCAATCTGGTGCTCCAATTTGGACTTATATTTAGTTTTCCTAACTTTTTATATTTAAAAATTCAAAAATTAATTTAAGAGTATTTGTTATCTGGATTGCTACCAAATATGGGCATTACGATTATAAAAATATATAATTTCTAATTATTTAATTGATTCGACCTAATTTGAACTTGTTTGGGATTCTGATTTTAGCTTAATCGAGTACTGTTTTGGTCATAATTATCTTAGTATGATTTGGATTGTCACATAATTAATTTATTTAAATTATTTAAATGTTATATTAGAAACACATGAATTTTGTGCAGTAAGCATTTGAACAAGTAAATTTTGCGTTATTAACATTATGGAGTCGACAGAATACAAAAATATGAAGTTTGTGCGAAATTGGGCACTTCAGCGCGCTATGGGCGCTGCGGCGCGTCGTAGCGCTGCTTGGCCAAGAGCCAGGCGTTACGGCGCGCTACAACGTACAATGGCACAGTTGTAGCGCCCGTCCCATCGCCGCGCACAAAAGAGCTAACAATTGGCGTAATATCGGTGCGCTACTTGAGAATGACAGCTAAACTTCTCTGAATAACCCTCTGAATAATGAGCTGCTTGACTAATCTTTAATATAAGCGTAAAACCTTATCTTAAGTATTATACAATATAGTATATACATTGGATTATGAGTAGAATATGATGAATCTAATATATATATGTATAACAACATTTTCATATGCTAATCACATCACAATACTAAATATAAGTAGTAATAAACACAGAGTGCGGAAGATAAAGCATATATCCAGAAACATTCATCATAGAAGCTAAGTAAAGCATAATCTCAAAAAAGAAAAGAAAATATGTGAAGACTCACTTAAGTAGTAATAAGTGAAACTCTTAAACATCGAGGCGCATTTTCAGATAACGGTGGAGTTCCTAATAAGAACTTCAAAGTTAAGTTTGCTCAGGTGGGAGCACTCCCAGGATGGGTGACCTACTGTGAAGTTATCTTCTGAGGGCAAAATCGTGAGGCCTTTCTGGTCAAAGCGGACAATACCTTGGTACTTAAGAGTTTGGGCTGTTACAAATGGTATCAGAGCAAACCATAGGGTGTCAGATAGGAGCTAAGTGCCATACAGGGCAAAGTACCACTTCATGTGAGCAGCCTCTTGAATCCATGATGATTAAGGTGCTACATGTTTGTGGGTACCTCTTGCGCCTGTAGGGGTCACCTCTAGTCATATCTACCCAATGGACGGTTCTTGGATCTGTGTGTGGATACTGACGAGGACGTCCGTTACTTAAGTTGGGGAGATTGTGAAGACCCACTTAAGTAGTAATAAGTGAAACTCTTAAATATCGAGGCGCCTTTTCAGATAACGGTAGAGTTCCTGATAAGAACTCCAAAGTTAAGCGTACTCAGGTGGGAGCACTCCTAGGATGGGTGACCTACTGGGAAGTTATCTTCTGAGAGCAAAACCGTGAGACCTTTCTGGTCAAAGCAGACAATACCTTGGTGCTTAAGAGTTTGGGCTGTTATAAAATATATCCAAAATTACTACAAATAGTTTAATAAAATGAAAATATAGTAAATAGTCTAGTAACTGAATTGAAAGTAAGCTAATATTCAAAAAGGCAAATGCACATGTAGAGTTGTATAGTACTCCATGACCTCCTCCTGGATTTCCTGGGACACTGTGACGACCCCAATATAGAATAGAAGATTAACCCAACATTGATATGTCACCACAGCATCTAATACTGGATTAGAAGGATGCTAACCCAAATCACTAGATGTTGTGTTTGGCCAAGGATCATGAAGAGGGTCTTAAGTTAAGATGTGAAAGTGGAAGAGAAAAATGCATGAGATACATATGAATTCAAAATGCATGTGATTAAAGCAAATACAATTACATGTACGAAAATGATAATTATATACGTACACAAGGCAAGTAAGCATGTAACAAGATAAGTAATTGAAATAAAATTATGTAGGAAGGAAAAGTAGCATGAAATAGTGATGGAATATAAGTAATAAGAATGCTTGAATGGAAGTAATTTCTATTATGAGTAAGAGATATGAAATATGTGAATATAAATATTTGTAATTACTTAAAGTAAATGATAGTTGTAATTATAAATATCAATAAGAATTTAAGGATATTGCAATATATAAGTAAGAGTAGTATTTCAAGTAATAGTAAAATGAACATTCACATGAAGCAATATAAGTTTGACAATATGAAATATATGTGCAATCATGCTACAATAAGGATAAATGCAATATGCAATAATTAGTTTTATGAGCATGAAGTATTGATACTATTTTTGTTTATTTTCAATATGCAGTATACAGTCAGCTTTCCTTTACTCAGTTTTATACAATTTTAATTATTCAATTACTTTTATAATCTTTCTGTAGCTATGTTTACTTTACTATTTAATATAAAAAATTAGAACTGTTTATATTAGTTTCAATGTGTTAGACTTATTGTCTAATACGTGATACTTTTGGGATCCGATAATTAGCTAAATCTTGAGCAGCATATTAAGCGAGAAGCCAAGTCAGGAGAACTCTCAGGAGATTCAGGAGAAGTTCATGGAACCTTATTGGACCCTCATTAAGCCTTGCCATTTTTTTCCTGTATTTATTTTAGTTAAGTAGGTAGACTTTATTTCAGTACTATTTCAGTAAACAGTTTGTAATAATTCTGAATATATTTACTTTTCAATTCTATGATGAATATTCTAGATGTATTCTTAGCTTCTACATTATATTTATATATTACTTATACTTAGTATTATTGTGTGATCAGCATATTAGAAATGCTGATATTTTATATATATATTGGAATCTTTATGTTATATTTTAAATCTAATTTATGTATATATCTAATACTTAGGATAAGAATACTACTCTTATCTTAAGTATTAGCTCTTGAAGCTCCTTTGGGGTTGAGTCAGTAGCACAGATGTGTTGTAGTTCCATCTATTCGGGGAGACGGGATATTCCTTCCCGAGTGGCGCACCGCTCTGCCGCCAAAATTGATTATGTTATCTCATTTACGCGTGGCGACGAGGCGGGGCGCTACATTATGAAACATATTAAATTGCTTAGAAATATTTTAAGATGAAACTTAGATGTAAAGACCCACTTAAGTAGTAATAAGTGAAATTCTTAAACATCGAGGTGTCTTTTTAGATAATAGTGGAGTTCCTAATAAAAACTCCAAAGTTAAGCATGCTCATGTGGGAGCACTCCCAGGATGGGTGACCTACTGAGAAGTTATCTTCTGATGGCAAAACTATGAGGTATTTCAAGCTAAAGTGGACAATACTTTGGTGCTTAAGAGTTTGGGCTATTATAAATGATATCAGAGCATGCCATAGGGTGTCTGATAGGAGCTAAGTGCTATATAGGGCAAAGTACCACTTCATGTGAACAGCCTCTTAAACCCATGATGATTAAGGGGCTACATTGTTGTGGGTACCTCTTGAACCTGTATGGGTCACTTCTAGTCCTATCTACCTAATGGATGGTTCTTGGATCTGTGTGTTGATACTGACACGGATATTAGTTACTTGAGTTGGGGAGATTGTAAAGACCAACTTAAGTAGTAATAAGTAAAATTCTTAAACATCGATGCGCCTTTTTAGATAATAGTGGAGTTCCTGATAAGAACTCCAAAGTTAAGCATGCTTATATGGGAGCACTCCCAGAATGGGTGATGTGGTGGCCCTATCCCACCGTGGTCCTATTAATTCTTAAGTTAACATGATTACAATGAAGTTGTCACCAAATGATAAGTCCCTCACTTATGAATAGATTAGGCACGCATCCTAACCCATTATAATTAAGGGAATAGCCATGTGGGGGCCCTCCTCATACCAGATTGATATCAGAGGATCAGCCCCGCATGAGGTTTCCCGTCGAGGAATTCGATTGAGCAGTTTAAGTAGTACAGTAAGTAAGCAGAAATAAGATCATCCATTCAATTAAAATAAGATTACATCATATAGTTGAATTTATTACAACAGCATAAAGAAAAAGAAAATAAGAGAGATATGCTAAGTCGATTCTCTTCACTTCTTAGCTACCTCGATCTCCACTAGCTCTTGACCTAGCACATAAAAGTGCGGACGTTGGAATGCCGGTTAGTCCCGTAAACTAAGTATAAGATATCAACAAACATTTATAAAAGCATTAGCGATAAGCAATAAATGGATAAATACAGGAAAATATACGGAGGTTTTATCCTACAAAGCAAATTATTAGGTTCACACAAAAAAATAGAGGAGTGCTAAATTTTATCTCAATATGTCACATAAATTAGTATAATATGATATGTCTTGCATCAGTAAGTATAATCGAAATAATTTGTCATGTTGGGCAAACACATAATCTTGGGGTCAGACATAATGTGGGTTCATATCATAACAGTATACCGTACTGTGCCCCCCGTAGGCTACAACACGCTCCCTTATCTCCCCTCTTGGCTAGCCCCGCCATAATTCCCACCCAAGCCACCGTTTCAAGAACCCAAAGTAATGCATGCATTCTCAAGACATTTCATTCAGTATTTAGTAACAGTAATGGATAATTAAAAAAAAAAGTAAAACTAAATTTAAGGCTCAAAGTAGTGCTAAAGCATTTAAAAGAAAATAAGTAAGAAATAAATGTAAGAAAATATCCAGTACCTTTCTTATGTGATCTTCAAACTACTTGCATATTTGGTACTTAATCTAGTTAGTGACTAGTTGATTAATCATCCTAGTGGGTGTGCAAGTTTTATTTTATTAGGTTATACAGGTGATTACTGTGGCGCCCCGCACCCTTAATTTGCCAAAGGATTAGGTTAAGGGTGGGGCGTCACTCTAGCTAACCCCTCACTTACCATTGGATTAGGATAGACTCCATAATCCATCTGATTAGGGAAGGATTAACACATAATCAATCTAACAGTCACTAAATAAGTAAACGTACAGAGTGTGGAAGTGATTTAAAGAAATATAAATCATCCAAGTATCACAGTGTAAATATCAAAACAGAACTCAAAATATATAAGCATACAATCTAAATACATAGTCAATAGTACCTGTATTATTACATCATTTAAAAATGTTTAAATAAAAAAATAGAATGTAGATCCACTCATCCTCACTCGAAGTATAAAGGAACTAGACGATAGCTTCTTCCACGGCTCCTCCTCTGGGTAAGGCTCCACACCTAACTCCTGCTCGTCTAACTGAAAGGAGTCTGCAATTATTAGTTTCACAATGTAGGACCCCAGCCAAAGAAAAGAAAATCTGGTTAGACAATTATCTAAGTACATTTTAAGCTGATGAATTATTGTAAGTGTTAAGTAATATCACCATTTGACAACATCTAAGCAATATATATATGAAAAGGAGCGACAAGCAATACAAAAGAAACATGGAAGCTATAATTCATCATTTATAACTTAAGTAAAGAAAAGGAAAGAGGCTGAGGCATGCCTCGCATACAAACTAAACAAGGAAGGGCGTATAAATATACATAACTAAACAAGTGCAGTAAAAAAAATTCTGCATCCTAAATATGTTGGTGATCAATAGAAAATATGCCAATTAAAATAAATAACTCAATAGTGGTATATATAAATAGCAGCAAGGTTCTAACATCCTAAATATATATACAAACAGTACAAGGAAGTAGCTGACGGAATAAGAATACTGAAAAGTAAACAACAACAACTGCATATAAAGCCACATGTGCATCGACTGCCATACAAAAAAGAGCTACACAAGCCCATCGAATACCAAAGAATCTTAGCACCATCATGGCTAAGACATAAAACTGTGTACCCCTAGCGACATAAGGAGGCTAGGCAAATAAGCACACAAAGCAAACAAAGGGTCTTAGCACCAGTATGGTTAAGGCCCAACTGTATGCCCCTAGCGACATAAGGAGGCTAGTAAACTAAGCATACAAGGCAATCTTAACACCAGTATGGCTAAGGCACCAACGGTGTACCCCTACGACATAAGGAGGCTAGTAAACTAAGCACACGACAAAAATAGATCCTTCCCCTAGCGACATAAGGAGACTAAGCAATAAGGACATAACTGAGAGGTAGCTCATAAAACCATTATCTTTTCATAAATTACTTTAATATTTTCACAAGGAATCTAAGAAGTCTCCATATTTTCCTAATATTTTATTGATGCATCAAATGTCTTATATGATATGCTCAAGGAAATATGGCACAAAAATCAAGGAATGCGTAAGCAACAAAGTATCAAATAGAAGCAAGGGACTCTACTAAATATGGTGATATTATTTGTTTTCTACTTAACCTTCTAACTATTCCAAGTTATACAAGTTCAGGATCACCGTTTTCCTACTATCGAGTGTAACCCAAAAATTCATCCTTATAAGTTAAAAAGGATTGGAACTGACCAGGTTCCAATTTAGTTTAATCAAATAGATGACTACAAGTTAAATCAATAAATCATACATCCTAGTTTTGTAAATTTAGATGTTCTAACTAAGATCTGATCAAGATCTTCTAAACTTATAGATTATGGATTAAACACTACGAGATTTAGGTTTAATCACATAATCTAAAGGATAAGACCTAAGTTCTAGGTTTTATTCTATTGGTGATCTACTAGTTATGGCAAATCCTATTAAGTAATCAAATTTAATAGGGTGAATCTCCTATCTTAAATTTAAGGTTTAAAGACAAAAATAATCAGAATGAGTTATAAAATAAAAGAAAGTCTAGAAACTAATAAAACTAAAGTTTCACCCATTGTGTACCCAATTTACCCAATGAATGAACTCTAACCTATGATCTAGTCCTGATCTCAGGAAGGGTCCTTAAGGTATAGTGCTTAAGACTTATAAAAACTACTAGAATCTGACTTAAGGGTTGATTTCACTTGTTTAAACATTACTAAGATGATTATAATATTAGTCTTGGCATTTTGGGATGTTATCCAAAGGGTAAGGGTACTCAATCCAATCTTAGGGCAAAATGACCATTTTGCCCCTACTTTAAGGGTCAAAAAGTCAACTTTTGACTTAGGAGTTAGAATTGATTTCTCTTAGATTCAATTGATTCCTTACTATCTAACTTGAAGATAGACAGTAAGTACGCCTAAATCGGGCGAGAAACGGTCAAGTTATGACTAAAATAAGGCTAAGGGTAATTTAGTCATTTACCTAAATTTTTAGGGTTCAGATTTTAAGTATTATTTTATTATATTGATGATATTGAAATTCTAGGCTGGTTTGCATCTTGAATTTTCTAATTTGGAGTTGATTTGACTAAGTTATGGCTATTTGAAGTATATGGGCATTTTGGTCATTTTCACCGAGGATTCTAGGGTTGACTTTTTGTCCTGATATCCGAATGGGAAAACTAATACTACTACAGTGATGTGGCCACTCTCCTGAGCATTTTAAGACCCATATTGACTATATTTTGATAACCGAATAAAAAGTTATAAGGCTCTAAAGAGGTCCTAAAATGCTACATCATTATACGTACCCCGAAATAAATTTTTACATCACGTTATTTGAATCCTTACATTTTTTTGAGTATTTTAAGACTTATATTGGCTATGTTTGGATCATCCTATAAAAAGTTATTAAACTTTTAAGATTTACTATTTAAAAATACAATTTGAATTATTTTACTATTAATTTATTTAAATTGTATTATTTTACTGTTCATTCCTAAAGTTTTTATATAGAATTTCTGAAATTATTAACCCTCAATTAATCTGTGATTAATTAGGCTTAATTACTAATTAATTAATCTATTATTTAATTAATTAAATTATATTTATTAATATTTTACTGTAGCAAAGTAATTAGTGCTAATCACTTATTAATATCTAATTATGAATAATTAATTATATTTTACTATTTAATAATAATTAATTATCCTAATTATGGTTTAAGGTTTAATTAACCTTTAATTAACCATAATTAACCTCTAATTATTCATAATTAATTAAGGTTACTGTTCAAAAGTAATTAATACTAATCACAACTTGATTAATTAATCATTAACAGTAATTAATTAACACAAACAATAACTAAATTATTAATTAAATTAATAGACAGTGGGCCCCACTAGACACGTGGCACTGCCAGAGACTGCCACATGGTACTGTGGCCCCACGGGGGCTGAGCCAGCTTGGGTGACTGGGCAGTGGGCCCCACTTGACACTTGGCACTGCTAGAGGCTACCACGTGGCATTGTGGCCCCACAGGAAGCCGAACCGCCGCTGTTGATCGGGCAGTGGTCCCACTTGCCACGTGGCAGGCCCAGAGGCGGCCACGTGGCGCTGTGGGCCCCACTGGGGAGCCGGACCGTCGCACGGGCTCTGGAAGTGGGTCCCACTTGCCACGCGGTGGGCCCAAAGGCTGCCTCGTGGCGCTGTGGGCTCCACAGGGAAGCCGACCGATGCGCGGGCTCGGGCTGTGGGACCCACGTCACACGTGGCGTGCCGGCTGGCTGCCACGTGGCACTATGGGCCCCGCGACCGAAGCCGAAGGGTCGCGGCTTCGGCTGGTGGGTCCCACTTGACACGTGGCAGGCCCAGAAGGCTCCACGTGGCGTGGTGGGCCCCACCCGGCTGACGCGGACCCGGCTCGGGCGGGTCGGGCTCGGGTCGACCCGGACTTCGTCTCCCTCGCGGAGACGGCCCGAGGGCGCCGGGCTAGGGAACGGCTTTTGCCGGCCTTCCCGGCGCCGGACCCACGACCCGCGCGGTGCTACAGTGCCGGGTCTCCCGGGCCCCGGTTGACCCGTGCGTTTCAATTTCGGGCCGAGCCGTTTAATTTAAATAGGAATTTTGGAATTATTTTCCTTAAGGAAAATTATTCAATTATTCAAATCATATGATTTTAATTAAATAAAAATACAGAATGTATTATGTAAATAACTTTTAATCCATTAGTCCAAATCCTATGATATCATATATGAAAATGATCAAAAAAATCTCAGGAACCTAAATATAAAATAAAATCTTGCATTTGATGGTTAGATCTTTAATTATTTTCTAATTATAGTGGATCTTAATTAGGACAGATTAGTAAAATTACTTATTCAAATTGCATGTTTATGGTGCCATTAGTTCACTAATATTAATTAGATTGCATGTGCTAAGTAGAATATTTTTCTGAGCTCTGTAATTTTAGTTATGCCCTAATTTTATTAAAATATGATTATTAAATATTAGGGTTTATACTCATTGGATCATAGCAAACTCAGGTTTTGATTACTTGTATGATTAATTAGAACTTGCATGCCAAATATCTTGTAATTTGAATGGTTAGATTTATGGTTATGTGCTAATCCTTTTTGATTGGAATTAGGTTTTGATTAGCACTAAGTACCCTCTATTTTATAAACTTTAATTGTTAATCTAATTTATAGCAGCAAGTTAAGTGTAGTGAATTACTTTAGATAAGCTTATGGAGTATACTTAAATAAATCCAAAGATCTAAATTCTTAAATATCTTAATTAACTTAAGAAATCATAAGATTTGGATCAAGCCATTAAGACTTGATCTAGGTCTGAGATTGCCACCAATAATACACAATTAATCCACTGATTTGACCTTAATCTTAAATACATAACTTGATTTTTCTTAAGGCATGAGAATGGATCAAACCCTAAGCTACTTAAGAAGGATCTAAACCTTTAAGAACCCTAATTTAATTGATTGATTCAAAACTTTGGATTAAACATTTTTCCAATAATGCATTTGATTTATTATTGATTCTAAACATTTGAATTAGACAAATTAAGATTAATAATAATCTTTTGTGATTTCACTATCTGAATCAAATCTTAAGATCCCTGATTTTCTCTTAAGCCAGAGAACTAGCATAAGAAGATTAATAAAATCATATTTATTAATCAAGTGATCTAAGTCTTAAAAATATTCCTGATTTAGATCCCATGATCTTAGATTGAGTGTGATCAGATGACTTAATCATCTGGTCTAATCATCCTAAACCTAAATATGAAACAGACCCTAAGAGATTAATATCAAAATTTAGAAGAGAGAACCTTAAATATCTCTTCATAAGATAGTCTTGAATTATTTAAAAGACCTAAATTAATATATCATGAGATAGGAGGCCTTGTATGAATCATTGAGGTAGAAGTATAGAAGATCCCATCACCTTACTGATTGATCTATTCTCCTTGCGGTAGTAATCACTTAAGACATTAGAAGAGATACATCTCATTGTGATAGAATCCATATTAAGTGATCTTGGATCACATTCACTTGATGAAACTTTGTATAGGACTTACCTATTAGTTTAGAAATTATAGTTTTGATAAAATCTTGTTCTATTAAATAGACTTGATTGAACCTTGATTATTGGGTAGTGTAGTATAGTATACCTATATTACTGGTCCCCAGTAATATCCGGGATTAGTAGAGTCACTCTAAGTGAGATTTATCTTTGTTGCTATCTTGCGGGCTTAGGCGGATATAACCTCGCTTAAAGTAAATCAATCAATCCTAAGAGTGTATTAAATGGGTACCCACTCCTTAGTTTAATTGAAGGACAAGTTGCCATCGGGCAATGCCTCTTGGCGAAGATCGCTTCAATAGGTATGGCTCAAATAAACTAAGTAATGGGATTCACCTTCCTTAAGACGCTAAGTATGATTGTGAGTTTAGTGACTTAATGCTTAGTTTGAGATACAAAATTATCATCAGATGGTGCCTCCTAATGAAGATCGCTTTATTAGGGCGGCGTAATCAAACTAAATATTGTGAGTCCTATCCTTGCAGCATATTTAATATGTGTATACAATCACCCCACCTAGTGATCTTTAAGTAAATAAGCAACTTTAACTAAATATCGATCTAGAGATTGGAGTCAGAATCCTTTTAGCAAGATTCTGCACAGTGGAGACTTATGATTCATTTTTGTTTCTTACTAAATTCTTCATGGATTTCGGGACTTTTCATTCATTCAATATAATGGCATAAGCATAAGCATAAACATGAGTTGAACTCATTTCTTCTATTATGACATATGGTTATCAGTGATACAGTATGAGATACGGAATGTTATATACACAAACTGATGAATTTTAGGGTGCATCCGCGTCACCATACTGACTTCCTAACTGTTGTGCTTATATTGGATCGTACTACTCATAAACATTCAGTGATAGTTCTGTGACATACCGTGGTATAGCATATTTGTGAGCATTGTTTCAGTGGCATATAGTACAGCTTGTAGCATCTTTTCAGCATTTGACATTCCTTTCACATTGATGAGCATCTAATATTCCATTTACTTTCAGAATTTAGTTTTGATGCAGTTTTACCTTGCTTAGCCTTTACAGTTTCAGCTATCTAGTGCCTTTACAATTTTTCTGCACTTTTACTTTATGTCGCATGTATATATGTTATGTTTAGTTTAGCTTTGCATAGCTAGTTTCGATGTGTTAGACTTCTTGTCTAACACGGGGTACTTTTGGGATCCAGTAATTTGCTAAATCCCGAGCAATTTTTGGAGGCAGGTTAGGAGGACATACCAGAGACTCAAGAGGAGCAATTGGAGCTGTAGGGGATTGAGCACCTACTTTTACTTTCTAGTTTTTTCAGTATTCTAGATAGACTCTTTATATTTCTGCATTTTAATGGTTTGTAATTATAATAACCCATGTTGTTACTTTGCTCAATTAAGACTAATCTAAGTCTTAATTAAGGCTCTAAGTCACTAATTAAGTCAAATCTTGAATTTTAGAAAATCCCAAACCCTAGAAAATTGATTTTTTATCTAGATCTCAAATTAAAAATCCGACTTCGCCCTTGCGTTCAGAACACCCAAATTAGCTAGGGGTGAAATTTTGGAGGTATTTGGAAGTCGTTGATTTTTCGTCGAATATTTTAATATTATTTAAATACCTGAAAATTCGAATAATAAAATACTCGTCAAAACAAAAATTCGAGTGCGCCGTTGCATTCAGCACCCTTCGTTTAGCTAAGGGTGATCTATTGAAAATTTTCTGAAAAGGTTTAATTGTTAAAATTCAATTAATTAAAACAGTATAAATGATTTAATAATATTATTATAAAATATAGTTTAACGGCGCCGTTTAAATAATATCTAACGCCATTAATTTATTTAAACTTCCGCTTAATCTAACGGCTCCTATTTCTAGCCGTCTGATCATTCCAGCCATCCGGATCAGATGGCTAGCACGCGTCGTCCCCGTCCAGAGGCCGCATGATCCACGCGTGTCGTCTGTTCGCGCTCCCGAGCTCCCAGCGCCGCACGCATGGCCTCGCACCGCTCTTTTACCAAAGAAGCGCACCTTTAATACCCATCGTAAGCCTCTAGCCTTGGTTTCACCGATCTGGTTTAGCGTGAAGAACAAGAGCGGACCTACAGCAGCCTTCCAAGCAAAACCTAATATTATTCCTTCCAAATCAGGTACTCCCTATCCTCCTAATCTTTCGCTTATGCATTTTTACAAATTATCTATGATTGTTTGTGTATCAAAACTGGGCCGCGATCGATCGAAACTTCGTTCGATCGATCGAAATCACGCCGCAAACCTTAATCGCGAAGAGAAGAAGAAGGTGTCGAATAGGAGATTAAAGCGACGGTCGAGATCAGACCGTAGATCTTGGCTCAACCCTGTACGTTCGATCTTAATTAGTCTAAATTCAGTTAAATAAATTAAGTTTAGATCAAACCTAATCTAAATAATAGAGCTAATCGCATATTAAGTCATTGGATTTATTCAAATGATTCTAATCCATCTATTTCCGAGATCAAATAGATCTGGATCACCGATTTTAGACCGGTTTCACCGGTCCAATCTCTCCAGACCGGTCAATCCGGTCCACCACGTTGAACCGGCGCGTCACCCGTAGCGCGGGGCCCACCGCTGTCACGGTAGCTGATGCACCATCAGTGGGGCCCGCCAAGTGCAGATCGGGTGCCTCAGAGAGCGCCGTGTGTCCTATTTGGACGCGTGCCGGCATCCTGTGCTTCTTCAGCTTCGGTGGGGGCCCCGCATCTGAACAGTCATAATGACTGTCTCATCTGAGGCAACAAGTGGGGCCCACGACTACCTGCACAGCCAACGCCTGCCCGACACGTTGCTGTGGTGGGTCCCACCTGCAGAAATAAAATAAATCATTTATATATATAATTATATAACAGATAATTATAATATAATCATATATATATATATATACATTATAATAATAGATTTATTTAATTTTAAATAAGCAGTATTAATTAATTAATTAAATACTAAACTTTAAACATTAATAACTCCTAAAATACACATCCAAATTATGCAAATAAATATATCAAATTGACCAGAAAAATATGAGGAATTTATTGATGCCAATAATTTTGCAATTTGACTAGTATTTAACAAAATGATATTTAGGGTTTAATTAAGTTCAAATTTATGTCACCAGAATTCTTTTAACCATAATTTTGTGTAGGTTGATTTAAACATATCCAATATGGGTCTTAAAATACTCACAAAACCCTAAGGATAATTTTAGTAGGGTTAGCTTTGCTGTTTGGATTAGTATTTGCCTAATAATATTTAGGACCTAATCCTAATTACCTTAATTAACCCTAAAATTTTAATTGACCATAACTTGGTCAATTGAGCTCCAAATTAAATGATCCAAATATCAATTTAGCTTAGAAGAACCTAATTAACAGCAATCTATAAAAATATTTAAGATCCAACTATTAGATTTGCTAATCACCCTTAATTACCCTAAATCTTGATTAGTGAATTTTAGTAAATCTAGTAATCCAATTTGAGTTTCAGAGGACTCATAGAGTCATTTAGAACCTAGCTGTAAGGTTTGATTAATGTTTGAGTAATTAATTTCACTAATCACTCACTAATCACCCTAAACCCTATTTAGGTCATAATTTAGTCAAATCAGATCCAAATTGAGTCTACCACATGTCATTTTGATCAGTGGACTATTTGTAAACCATAGCCACTAATTTTGCTCAATTTGGACACTAATTGGCAAAGTTAGGATTTTTGGCCTACAATTAAGAATTCCTTAATAACCTTAAACTCTAAATCTTGTATTGGCCATAACTTGGCCAATACTTATCAAAATTTATCAAATTTAGATTCTATGAGAATCTTAGGCAGTAAAGAACATTAATCTAAAAGAAAATTTACCTTTCACTTAGTCAAATTACTAATTTGCCCTTATGAGTCAAATTCACTAATTTGATCTCATTTGGCATAATAATAACTCAAAATTAATTTAGTTGTTGTCTAATCTTATATTAGACAGTAAGAATCACTTTCCAAAAGAAAATTTCAGAATTTAAGTCTTAGATCAAAATTTGATCTTTTGAACCCTTAAGTAGGGGCAAAATGGTTATTTTGCCCAAATTTAGGGTTTAGCCTTTAAAAGCCCTAAATTCGGTTTCTAATCACTTAAATCAGTAAATAGAATGATTTAGAACTGAAATTAATCAAATTCAAATCTAAATTAGATTTTGTCTAGAATCTCAAAATTTTGTTCCTTAAGAAAATTCTTAAGTAAATTGTGAGTGTTCTCCTTTCTTTAATCATTCTTAGACTTTCTCTTAGGTCCTTATAACATTAGTTAGGATGTGTGTGTCTTGAGAGATACTCTTAGTAATTAAGAGCCTTAATTCTTAAGATTAGGAATAGATCTTAAGTTAGAATTCATCTATTGAGTAAATTGGGTTACTCAATTAGATGAAACCTTGAGTTTACTAGTTTTTAGATTTTTCTCAGTTAATTAAATGATTATTTAATCTTTAAACCCTAGAATTAAGAATAGAGATCTATTCTAATGAATTGATTTATCATTAGGACTTGCCTTAACTTAATCTGTGAGGTTTGGATTCTAAACTTAGACCCTTAGATTATACCTTTAGATTAAGTGATTAGACCCCATCATCTGGAGTCTAGTTCTTAATCTTTTCATCTTGATTTGGCTAATCAAGATGAGGTTGGGATGAATTAAATTACAAAACTAGGTCGATGATTTATTCACTTTAACCAAATAGTCATCTTTTGATTAAGTTATAATTAGGACTTGGCCAGTCCTAATTATCTTCAACTAGTAGGATTCGTGATTCTAAGTTACAGAATGTGTAAGAATTGATGATTTTAAAACTTATGTAACTTAGAGTAGATAGAACGAATAAAGTAGATAACAACGGATATCACCTGTGTTTTAGATAGAGTTTCTTGCACTTTGATTTTGATGCTTCGCATACATTGATTTTGAGCCTTATACCTTGAACATCTATTATGTACTTAAGATATTTGATAAATATCTTATGTTATTTTGGAACATTCATAAGCAGCATTATGTTTTCATTTCATAAGTGATTTGTAAGGTGTAGCTTGATTAGTATACCTCTTCGATCAACTCGTTCGGGGTCGGTAACCTTTCGAGGGTTTAATGTCCGACAGTTTATTGGCCATGCCTAGTCTGAGTGATAGGATGGATAGACTCTCGCCCTACTGACTATAGAGTCAGGATTCTAATATGGATATACTAATTCAAGTACACTTACATTTAGTTCAGAGTTTCTTAGCTCATCAGGCTAAGATTTGCTGAGTATGTTTTCAATTTAAGTGACTTAGATGGTCATTGCAGTTTCTGTTTTCAATTACTGTTTTACTTATATATTCTGCATTGTAGCACTGTTTTACTTACAACTTTTCTGCACGTGTTATATATATAGGATGCTAGTTTTACTTAATGTTTTCCTATGCTCACCTAGGATGTTAGTTGTTTTCAGTTTTATACTATTCAAATTATGAATGTCACATAGCATATTCTGTTTGATCATAAGCATGTTTAGGTTATACTTATCTTTCAATTTTGTTTAGTCTTTTGCTTACCTGTCTTTGTTGCAGTTGCTTGGAGGAGGTATGTATTACTTCATATTTGCTTAGTTATAAACTGTTTGTTTATAACATATTACTGTTCTTTTTGTACGCTTTTCTGCACCTATTTTGCTCAGTTCTGTTTTTATGGTGATATTTATTTAACTTAACAAAATTGTTTCTCCTAAAATGTGCTTAGACAATAGTCTAACTAATTTTTCTTTTATTGGCTGGGGCCCTACCATTATGAAACTGATAATGGTAGGTTCTGAGTTTGTTGGAGCAGCGGATCTAGTGGAGAGCTTACCATTAGAGGAGGAACCCGTTCCTGAATATATGTAGTTTTAGTTTTCTTTCTTACAGTGAGATTGAGAGTTTCTTTTCAGTTCTTTTAAACTTATTAATTGTTGTAATAATACAGGTTCACATTTTTCTTTCAGCACTTTACTTATTCTGTATTGTTGTATTTATACTGTATTGGATGGATGTTATATTTTATGCTTCCGCACTCTGAGTTCATGTATAGTCATTTAGTGATAGTTCTTATGGATTGAATGGCAAAGTTCTTATTTATGTTGGATTAGAACACGTGTCTAATTCAATTCTAAGTGGGGACATTGTCATTTGGTGATCCCTCCACCATAATCATGTTAACCTAAGGGTTAACTGGACCACGGCGGGGCAGGGCCGCCACAGTAATAAACTCTGGATGTACTTTTACTTTTCTTTTCTGAGATGAACATTTACTATTGCTTGAGATGAATATATGCTGGATGTTTTGCTTTTAGCTTTCGTACTCTGTTATACTGCTATACATAGTATTGTGATACGATCGGCGTACTGGAAACGCTGTTATATTTTATAATGTACATGGGTTCTTTCTAGCTCCCTTGGACCCTATGTACGTGTCAGTCTAATACCTAAGATAAGTATCTCATTTTTATCTTAGGTATTGACTCTCGAACCCACTCTTAGGGTTCGAGTCAGCGGCCTTCCGTATGGCATCGTCTCCAGCCTATTCGGGAAGATGAGTTCTACTTGTATGGCCCATTGTTCTCGAGTAGTGCATCGTTCTGCCACCGAACTATGAATTATACTCATCTTTTGTGCACGGCGACGGGACGGGGTGTTATAACATGTGGCATCACAGTTCCGTGAAGATGCCACATGTCTGCCACGTGGCACCCGCGGTGACACGTCGCAATAATAGATCGCCATGTGGCAGCCACGTGGCATCTGCGGTTGTGCGGCACAACGGGGTGCTGCCACGTGGCACGCGGTGACACTGCGCAATAATAGATCGCCATGTGTCTGCGCGTGGCGCTGCGGTTGCGCAGCGCAACAGGGAGCTGCCACGTGGCACCTGATGATGCGGCTTAACGAGGTGCTGCCACGTGGCACCCGAAGCTCAACGTGTTGCCACGTGGCACCCGAGCCTCCGCGTACTGCCATGTGGCACCCGGACCTTAGACATTTTGCCACGTGGTGCCATGTGGCATATGGTGTTTCTTTGTTTTGCCACATGGCACGATCCTGTTGGTTCTGCGCGATCCGATGGTGCTGATTGGTCCGATCCGGTGTTCGCTGTTCGGACCCGGACAGCGGATTTCCCGCCATTTTTAATTAATGAATTTTTAAATTCCGAAAAGTACAAATTTAATTAAAATTTTTAGGAAAAATTTAATTCCAAATGTATTATGCACATTTTTGTTCGTTTGAGCTCCGAAAATCTAAAATTTTCCCTCCTAGCTAATTTTGAGGTTCCGGACCTAAATTTTCGATCAAAATTTAATTTTGAGGTATAAACATAATTTTAATTTTTTTTTGGGAATGGAAATTTATATTTAATTAATTAATTAATTTATTTATTTGTTTAATTAAAACTTTAGGATATCATAACTTTGAATATATTGATCCAAACATATCGAATATAGGTCTTATTTTACTCAGAAAAATAAAATGAATCAAATAGTGTAATTCAAAAATTCGATTCAGGGATTATTTAACCTAGTGACATTTTAGGTCCTAAATAAACTCTCATAACTTTTTACCTAGTTATCCAAATATATGCAATATGAGTCTTAAAATACTCACGAGAATAGCCCCATCACTGTGATAGTATTAGTTTTCCTATTTGGAGCTTAGTTTGTAAAGTGACATTTTGGACTCTCTCCTAAATGACCAAAATGCTCTTAATCTTCAATTAACCATAAAACTTGGTCAATTGAACTCCAAATCAAGAAATATAAAGTGCTACCTAGCTTAGAATTTTAGTGCTAACAGTAAACTATAATAAGATTTAAGTTTTAAACCCTAGAAACCCTAAGTTGCCCAAAATACTCCTAACTCTAAATATGTCATAACTTGACCAAATGGAATCCATATTGGGTCTACTCCTAGTTAAAGTGCTTAGTGTAATATAGGAAGCTATAATTAATGAGTCTTTTTTTTTAGCAGTAATTTTTTTTAATGACGACACGGGTCGTCACATGCCATTTACAATAGATATTCACTAAATGATATATACAAGAAATCAGAGTGCGAAAGTAAAGGCATAACATATATCCCATCATAATACTAAAGTAAGAATATACAACCTAAAATAAAAGCTGTAAAAGAAAATACAATTAAACCTGTATTATTATAATATGATTTTAAAAGTTAAGTAGAAATGGAAATAAAATCCACTCATCCTCACAATGCAGAAAAGAAAAGCTAATGGTCTTCAACAGCTCGATCCCCCTCCTGAATCCGGTCTTCAGAATGATCCACAATCTCAAATAGCTCAGAGTCTACCATTGTCAGTTTCACAATAATAGAGCCCCATCCAACAAAAGAAAATTCTAATTAGACAAAATGTCTAATTATATTTTAGGCTGCAAATTTATTATGTTAATTTAGATATCACAATAAACTTTACCTTTAAAATAAGCAGTAAAAGAGCATAACACATATGAAAGATAAAGGCAGTTATAAACAATAAGTTTATAACTCAACAAAAAGGAAAGTAAGCACATACCTCCAACTACAGCTGCAACAAGGTTAGGGATAAAATGAAGAATAAATACTAGAAACTAAAATAAAACTCAATCCTAAAACATGCTTATGATCAATACAGGTATATGCTAAATGACATAAAATAAAAGAACATATGAACATTACATAATTGAAAACAAAATTAACATCCTATATATGAATAAATAACAAGTAAATATAGCATCCTATAAGTAAACAAAACTAGAAAATACAATAAGACTATAAATGAGAAAGTGCTGAAATGCAGAAAAGTAATCTAAAATAGTGAATATAAAATTGAAAACTACCACGACTACTCAAGCCATTCATACTGAAAGTAAACAACATCTCACTTAGCCTGCTGGGCTAAGACAGAAGTGTGGCGGCCAGCCACAAATCATCCGGATTAGGAGGTGGTCGTCACTTAGCAAACCATCACTTAACATTTAGATTAAGGAATGAACCTTCTTAATTAAATGCCAAGGGAGGATGTGCCTTAATAAACAAAGAGTAGTAATAGAAACAATCACTTAAATGAGTATACTATAATTTATCAGAGTGCGGAAGAAAAATAAGAGTAACATCCATACAATTTAGATAAAAACTGTACAACTCAGAATACATAAACATAAAAAGTAAAGTAGTTAGATCCTGTATTATTACAAAATGATGATGATAAAGTTTATACAGTAAAAAGAGTAAAGTCTCTCATATCCTCACAATATCAGACAGTAACTACTGATCTTCTTTTGTATGCTCCTCCTCCTGTACCGGATCTCCAGAAGGTCCCACAACCTCGAACAACTCAAAATCTACCATTGTCGGTTTCACAATGGTAGGGCCCCAGCCAATAAAAGAAAAATCTAGTTAGACAAAATGTCTAAGTACATTTTAGGCTATAAATTGTTAATTTTTAATGATATCACAATACTGAGCAACATAGGAGCAGTAAGCAGTAAGGAAAGGTAACAAAGTTATAATTAACATAATTATAACTTAACAAGATGTGAGGTAAACATATACCTCAATCCAAGCTGCAGAAAAGGTCAAGTAATGCATAAATAAATCTACTAAATACAAATGAAACTTCTAAGTATATGATCAATATAAGACATGCTGCTTTACAACTAATCTGAAAGTACAGATACTGAAAGTAAAATTCTAACATCCTAACATGCCAAAGATAAAAAATGAACTGCTGAAAGGTAAAATTGAATATTCAAAGCTATGAGTACCAAGGAACTGCAGAAAAATAAAAATATAACAAGATACGTTCTGAACTATAAGACAAGTAAGAACTGCAGAAAATGAAAAATGTAGCAGAATGCGTACTAAACTATAATACAAGTAAGAACTGCAGAAAATGAAAATGTAGCAGAAGGCGTACTAAACTATAAGACAAGTAAGAAATGCAAAAAATGAAAATGTAACAAGAAGTGAACTGAACTATAGGACAAGTAAGAACTACAGAAATTGAAAATGTAGCAAGATACATACTAAACTATAAGATAAATAAGAACTGCAGAAAATGAAAATGTAGCAGAAGACGTACTAAACTATAAGACAAGTAAGAACTACAGAAAATGAGAATATAATAAGAAGTGAACTGAACTGTAATGTAAAAGTGAGCCAAAACTGTAAAGTAAACAAAAGGCAACTAAAATGGCAACCGTAAAGTGACTAAAACACAAATGAGATAACTGAAAAGTAACTGCAAGTAGGAGATATTTCAACTTAGTCCTGCCACCAGTAAAGTCCATCTGCTCATCTGGAAAAGTAGTCCCAGATTAAAGTTAATTCCATCAAAAAGTACTGCAAATCATCTAGAAAAGTAGTCCCAGATTCACTAGGAAAGTAGTCCAAGTCAGAAACAACCAGTATTTGGAATAGTAGTCTCAGATATATTAGGAAAGTAGTCCTAGTCAGAAACAACAAGCATTAGGAAAGTAGTTCTAGTCCAAAATACAGGCACTAGGAAAGTAGTCCTAGGCCCAAAAGCTATCCTACAAGCACTAAGAAAATAGTCCTAGCCCAAAACCACTCTGAAGTAAAGTCATACTACATGGCAGACTAAAAAGACATATCTCCTCAAATTTAGTAAAGCTATTTTCCACCAAATATCTTTTTAACAATATGAAATGTCATGTGAATATAGTTAAAATTAACATAGAAATAATCATCCAATATTCTATGTTTAATACAATGTATCCAAATGTAAAGAAAGTCCAAAGCAAAAAGGAAAGCATAGCATACACTTTTCAATAAATATAAAATAGTACTAAATGATAATTGTGATATCACTTTGTTTTTTATTTAAGATGTTCTAACTACTCTAAGTTACATAAGATTCAGAATCCTCAATTCCTACACTGTCTATAACTTAAAATCATGATCCTACAAGTTAAACATAATTAAGATTGGCCACATCCTAATTATAACTGAATCAAGTCGCCTATAAAGTTAAATAAGTAAAATCAATCATCCTAAGTTATTATTTTACAAATCCCAAACCAAATCTTGATTAGCCAAATCAAGATTTAAAGGATTAAGAATCAAATTCTAAAGAATGAAGTTTAATTCTTAATCATAAGGCTATCCTAAAGGACTAAGGTTTAATCCCATCTTACATATTAAATGTTAAGGCAAATCCTATTGAATTAAGTCAAATTCAATAGGATAGATTTCTAATCCTAATTCTAATATTAAAAGATCAAATAATCAATTAATAAACTATGAAAAATCTAATAAACTAATAAAATCAAAGTTTCACCTTAATGAGTAACCCATTTTACCCATTAGATGAATTCTAACCTAAGATCTAATCTTAGTCTTAAGAATTAAGGCTCTTAAATACTAAGAGTATCACTTAGACACACATCCTAACTAAGGTTATAAGACCTAAAGGATGATCTAAGAAGTTCAAAAGAAGTGAAATTCTTTCATAATTTACTTAGATTTTATTTAAGACTTAACTTAGGGTTTTTCTTCAATTTTCTAATCTAAGGCTTAGAATTATTTAAATTATAGTTTAAATCACTTTAATTACTATTTGATATGATTTAGAGATGAAATCAAGTCTTAATTTCATTAAACCCTAATTTTGGGCAAAAAGACCGTTTTGCCCCTCCTTAAGGTCTAAATCTCAACTTTATGAATTAACACTAAATTTTGGATTTTAATAATATAAAATGATTACTTACTATCTAATATGAGTTTAGACAGTGAGTTCTCTAAATTTGGTTAAGAATTAAGCTTATAGGGTCAAATTAAGGAATTTGACCTATAAGGGTATTTTGGTAATTTTACCCTAATGACATATAAATTTTCTATCAGTTTATTAAAGGTTATGTTTTAAGGTTTCCATTTAACCTAAATTTATTAAATTCTCATGTGTATTGGTTAAGTTATAGCCAATACAAGTTCTAGGGTTTAAAGGGTAATTAAGGATTCTTAATTAAAGGTCAAAAAATCCTAACTTTGTCATTTGGTGTCCAAATTAAATAATTTTAGTGGCTGTATGTCACAATTGACTCACTGATTCTAATGACTAGTGGTAGATTCAATTTGGACCCCATTTGGCTAAGTTATGGCCTAATTAGGGTTTAGGTGATTAGGGAGTGATTAATGAAATTAATCACTCAATTACTAATCCAACCCTACAGTTAGGTTCTAATAGGTTTTAAAAGTTCTCTAAAACTTAGTTTGTCTAATTTGGATTATTAAATTTGCTAATATTCACTAATTAAGTTTTTAGGGTAATTAGGGGTGATTAGCAAATCTAACCGTTGGATCCTAAATATTTCTGTAGATCTCTGTAGATTAGGTTTTGCTAATCTAAATTGGTGTTTGGATCACCTGATTTGGAGCTAAGATGACCAAGTTATGGTCAATTGAAATTCTAAATAAAAAGTCAATTTCTAGGGTTTGAGATTTTCCAGAAATCAGGTTTTGATCCATTTGATCCCTGATTTGATCTAGATCTTAGAGGTAAGTTCTAAATGACTTAATTAAGCTACTACAACCATAATTAAGACTTAGATTAGTCTTAATTAACCTAAGTAACAACTTGGGTTGTTACAAGAAGCTCTAAACTGAATATGCACCAAAATCACTTAGCCTGATGAGCTAAGGCAGAAAAAAAAAGAAACAAAGCAGAGGTATACCTAAGATTAGTACTGTCATATAAAAATAATGACTCCCCAAATCACAATAAATCTATTATATTACCTTTTTCTGACATACTAGCAAATGAACCACTAAGTGGACTTCACCGACAAACTAGTGTTCATTCTACGAGTGTGACGACCGGGGATCGAAGTTCGAGAGTCTCTAAAGAATGATTCATCTCAAATGTAAACATATACATTTTTATAAACAATAGGACATAAAATAATAAAAGTCCAAATTCCAATTATACATTTAAAGATAGAGCCAAAACATATATGAAATTACAATAGTTTATCTTTTACAAAATAAAGATGAAATATTCACATTTTCTTCCTTCTTTATTCTTCTCTTTTATTTGGCAGATCTTCTAAACTTTAATTATCAAAACCTGAAAAACACAGTTACCAGACAGGTAGGAGTACGCAAATCATTCTTATAAGAGTATTCTAGTATCCTATAATAGGCATAAATCAAATATAGAAATGACTGAATATCTGCATATGAAAGAAAAGCAAAATTTTCAATTTAAGTATTGCCCTGCAAGTTAGCTGTGCAGTTCATCATATATGAAAAGCATAAATTTTATCAAAAGCATTTGTAATAATAAGTCGAGTACGTAGACTCCTGAGCCCAAATGGGTAAACTCATAGGCATAACCTATAGAAAGCTTATCTCGCTACCCGTCAGTAGCTTACTTAAAATAGGAACTGATGGTGTATCTTTCCTTTGAATTTACCCACTTCCTCTCACTTCCTACAAGGGGCTAAATCCCTCCATATAACTCCCAGGGGCTGCCAGCGGGCCCAATCTGTACAGATTCTCAGTGTTGCGTTCCACCCTTCAAAGACAAACACCACAATAATATATATCATTTTTCATCTTTTTGTTACATGCTATTGATATCATTCTTTTGCAAGCTTAATAGTGGTAAGTAATTTTGTAATAAATAATGTTCAAATAAAAATGGCTCAAAATAAGAATACTGAAATGAAACTTATAAGTAAATTTACGTACCTGACTGTTTTGATACAATTTATAACCAGTTCAATTCCTTTGATCTGCCAAAAATAATTTAATTCATTATTTTACTATTTTTATGTTTATAATTTAGGCTTCTTAAAGTAATGAAATGAATATTTGAATGTTTTGAATTATTTTATTAAGTTACTTATTTATTATGCCTTATAAGGTCAAATTGGGAATTTGAAATTATAAGGGCATTTTAGTATTTTTACCCTTACTAAAATATTAAACTTTTTGTTAGTTTATTGTAGATTATGTCCTAAGGTTTCCATAGAACCTAAAATTATCAAATGCTGATATGTATTGGCTAAGTTATGGCCAATACAAGTTCTAGGGTTAAATAATTATGGTTAAATATGATTAGTGAGTGATTAGTGAATTTAGATATAAAATTATTAAACTAGTTATATAACTAGGTTCTAATTTACTTTATGAGTCCTTTGAAATAGAAATTACTTAATTTGGATTATTAGATTTGCTAATATTCACTAATCAAGTTTTTAGGATGATTAGGGTTGATTAGGAGATCTAACCATTGGATCCTAAATATTTTTGCAGTTTACTGTAAATTAAGTTTTTTTGATCTAAATTAATATTTGGAACACCTATTTTGTAGCTAAATTGACTTACTTATGGTTATTTGAAGTTTCTAAGATTAAAGGCTTAATTAGGATTAAGTCCTAATTATGATTAGTCTAAATTTAATCCAAATAGTAAAATTAACACTACTAAAATATTCTTTAGGATTTTCTGAGTATTTTGAGACCTATATTTGATATGTTTGGGGTGATCATACTCAAAGTTATAGTTAAATGAAATTTTGTAACATATTTTTAAATTATTTAATATCCCTAAATGTCACTATTCCAAATATTAATCCTAATGAAATTTGGATGGCACCATAATATTTTTTAATTATTTTGCTGATAAAAATAATATATTTATTTGCAAAATTTGGGAACATATTTGTTTAGATATTAAGGTTTTAAATATTATGTTTTAATTAATTAATGAAATCAAATATATATATTAATTTTTCTATTCATTATTTCATCTCTTTTTAATTATGTTTTGACTTGAATAATTAGTACATTATTTTATTATTAATTAATTATATTCAGCTTTCTATTTATACCTATATACATATATATAATATTTATATATGTATGTATACAAATAAACATATATGTTTAATAGCTTAATACTTATTATAAGATTTTAATATAATTAAATGTATATTTAATATTAGTTTATAGATTATTTTATCTGTAGGTGGCGGGCCCGGGCTGATGGCTGCGACAAAAAAAAAAGCGGGTCCCACTGCCACATGTCGGGTAGCCATACGCGAGTGCCTGGCAAGCGGGTCCCACAGGCCTTATATGTCATTACACGTGTCCGGCTCAGAAACAGAGTGAACCGGGTCGAGCGTGACCCGGTTCAGAGGGAGATGGCGTCGTCTCATCTTCCTCCCGAAATCCCTTATTCGCGATTAAGGTTTTTTTGCGATTTTAGGGTAAATCCGTGCGATCGATCGATGATTCAATCGATCGCACCTAATATTAGATGCGATTATTGATATAGGGTGTTGAAGTAAAAGAGGAAGGTAGAGAGTACCTCAGACGAGCGATTATCAGCACTTCGGGCTTTGACTGAAGACTCCTTTCAATTTTACAAGATTTGAATCGTGTGAAAGAAAGTAGTGAATCGATTAAGGGTTTAAAATGGCATTGAGCGGTGTCTGAGATGCTTCATGCTGTGCTGGAAGGAGATTAGGGCAACGCGTGTCGATCCCTTCGCCACACGGAGCTTGGCGAGGAAGAAAGACGCTGAGTCGTCTGATCTTTCGATCAGACGGACCAGGGTGATCCGTCAGATCTGACGGTGGGGTTGTGAATGGGAACGACGTTAGGGATAATTACGGATGGGGACGTTAGAGATTAACTATTATTTATTTAATAAAAAAAATCAATCCTATTTTATTAATTAGATTTAATTAATTAAATACATTCCAAAAAATTTCCAATAAATCACCCCTAGCTAATTGAGGGGTGAGGAACGCAATGGTGCACTCGGATTTTTGATCCGATGAGTATTTAATTATTCGATTTTTCAGGTAATTAAAATAATGTTAAATTATTTGCCAAAAGTTTAACGACTTTCAAATGCATTCAAAACTTACCCCTAACTAATTTGGGGGTGGTGAATGCAATGGCGAAGTCAAATTTTCAATTTGAGATCAAAATTATTTAAATATTAATAAACAATTAGAAATGAGATTTTGGTATTTTGCATTCTCTCCAACTTAAAAGAGATGTCGTCCTGACATCAATCTAAAATTTAAAGAAATTTAATAGATTTAAAATTACTTACTAGTGGAATAAGTGAGGATATGCTTTCTTCATACTTGATTCTTCTTCCCATGTGGCTTCTTCTTTGCGACAGTTCTTCCATCGAAACTTTACCATGGGAATAGATTTATTTCTTAATTTTCTTTCATGTCGATCTAGAATTTCTTCTAGTTCAATTACATTGTTGAAGTTTGGTTGCAAATTGATATCTTCTACTTTCACTCTCATTGACGGTTCTGATAAGCATTTCCTTAATGAGGAGATATGAAATACATCGTGTATCAGACTCAGATGGGATGGAAGCTTGATTTGATAAGCCACTTGGCCTATTCTTTTAAGACTTCAAAACGTCCAATAAATCTTGGACTTAATTTCCCAGAAATTCCAAATCTTGAAACTCCTCTGAATGGATTTACTTTTAAATATATGAAGTCTCCAACAGAAAATTCAATATGATGATGATGAGCATCAAAATACTGTTTCTGCCTATCTTGAGCTGCTTTCATTCTATGCTGAATTATCTTAATCTTTTCTGTTGCCTGAAGAATCAAATCTAATTTTAATATTTTATTTTCTCCAACATTATTCTAAGATAAAGGAGTGATACACTTTCTTCCATAAAGGGCTTCATAAGGAGCCATTCCAATGCTTGCTTGAAAACTATTATTATAAGAGAATTCAATTAATGAAAGGTGATCATCCCAACTTCCTCCAAAATCTAATATACAAAGACGAAGAAAATCTTCTAGAGTTTGATTCACTATTTCAGTTTGTCCATCAGTCTGTGGATGAAAAGCTGTACTCATACAGAGCTGTGAACCAAGATCTTGATGAACTACTTTCCAAAACTTTGAAGTAAATCTGCTGTCTCTATCAGAAACAATGGTTTTTGAAATACCATGCAATCTTACTATTTCTTTTAGATATATCCTTGCCAATTTGTCTACTGAATCTGTCATCTTAATGGGTAAAAAGTGTGCTGATTTTGTAAGCATATCAACAATTACCCAAATAGAATCATTATTAGATTTAGAGTGAGGAAACCCACTTATGAAATCCATAGAAATATCTTCCTATTTCCATTGAGGAATAGCTACAGGTTGAAGTAATTCTCTTGGTTTATGATGTTTCGCTTTTACTAGATTATAAGCTTCACACTTTGATATAAATTCAGCTATACTTTTCTTCATTCCTGGCCACCAAAAGTGTGATTTCAAATCTTGATACATCTTATTATTTTCTGGATGAATAGAATATCTGGAATGATGAGCTTCTTTCAATAGTTTTGATCTTAGCTCAACTTTATTAGGTATCCATATTCTGGATCCACACCAAATGTTTTTAGTTGAATCCAAATTTAGTTCTAGATGTTTTCCTGATTGAATAGATGTAGATAAGGAACTATATTCTTCATCAATATATTGAGCTTCTTTAATTTCCTCCATTAATGAACATTCTACAGTTATCTGAAATAGCTTAGCATTTGATGGCAACACGACTTCTAATTGAAGATCTTCTATTTCCTTGAGTAAGATAGGGTTAGAGGTCAAAATATGCAAATGTGAGATTGCTTTTCGACTTAGTGTATCTGCTACTATATTTGCCTTTCCAGGATGATATTGAATTGATAAATCATAATCTTTGATTAACTCTAACCGTCTTTGCTACCTTAAGTTTATCTCTTTTTGAGTAAAGATATACTTCAAACTTTGATGATCAGTGAAGACTCTACATTTTACTCCATATAAGTAGTGTCTCCAGATCTTAAGTGCAAATACTATTACAGCCAATTCCAGATCATGAACTGGATAATTTTTCTCATGAATTTTAAGTTCTCTAGATGCGAAGGTTATAACCTTTCCTTCTTGCATAAGAACACAGCTTAATCCAATTCCAAAAGCATCATAATAAATTTGATGTTCTTTTCCTTCAATTGGCAAAACTAGAATAAGAGTTAATGTTATACATTCTTTTAACTTCTGAAATGCTAATTCATAAGATGAATCCCATACATAAGGTACATCTTTTTGAGTAAGACGAGTAAGAGGAACTGCAATTTGGGAAAAGTTCTTAACAAATTTATGATAATAACCAGCTAATCCCAAGAAACTGCGTATTTTTGCTACTGAAGTAGGTTGGGGCCAATCCTGAATTGCACTTATTTTGCTTGGATCAACTGATATTCCATCTTTGCTAATTGCATAGCCTAAGAATGCTACTGATTGAAGCCAAAATTCACATTTTGAGAATTCGGCATATAATTGATGGTGCCTTAATAAGTTCAATGTAATTCTAAGATGCTCTTCATGTTCCTTAGTATTCTTAGAATAAATTAATATATCATCACTGATGTGGCGCCCCACCCCTTAATCTGCAGAATTAAGCTAAGGGGTGGTGTGTCACTCTGGCTAACTCCTCACTTATTATTGGATTAGGATAAAATTCATAATCCACCTAATAAGGGAAGGAGTGAGCATAGAATCAAATATCAGTCACTATCTACTAAATCATATAGAGTGCAATAGCAATTTAAGATATGACATCCAAGCATCACAATATAATAAATATGTAACATAACTTAGAATACAAGCATAAAATAATCTAAACACACAGTCATAGGTACCTGTATTATTACATCAATTAGAGTTTAAGAAAAATAAAAGTGCAAATGCGCTCATCCTCATATATAACAGAAAACTAAATGTATTTCGGTCCCAGCTACTGTGCCTCCTCTAAATAGGGTCCCTCTTCAGGTACTGGATCCTCAAACTACTCTATTCCTGATATTGTTGGTTTCATAATGTAGGGCCCCAACCAAAGAAAAGAAAAATCTTGTGTTAGACAATTGTCTAAGTACATTGTCGGTTGTTAATTTTCATGTGTTCTATAATATCACCATTTACAACTTATAAACAACAAAGTAACTAAGCAGTAGGTGCAGTAAGCGTATAAGGAAAATAGGGACATAATAATAAATAAGGCAAAAGCACAATAGCTAAGCAAGGAACGGGCATATAACATAATAAGTAAAAAGTACTGAAAGTAAAGGCTAATCCTAGACATGTAGATGATTATGCGGCATATGCAAATTAAGTGACAAAAATCTGAACTTGGTACGTATAATAAGCAGTAAAGTTTAGCATCCTATAAATATGTACAGGTAAGCGGGTAAGTAAAGAAAAATAGCTAACTAAAACATGCATCTGAACACTGTACACAGTAAGCTGAGAAATTAAAATAAGTGTGTAAAGATTTCCATATCAGAAAGTTGGCCATCAGGCCGGTAAAAAAACCCCAAGCCTTTCAGGGCTTGAGCAGACAGAAATTCCCATAGCCTTTCAGTGCTAGGGCAGACAGAGTCCAGCAGCATAACTAAGAAGGCAGTAATCTGTGGACACATTTCAGAAATAGCTGAGGAGTCAAGTATGTCTGCAAGACTATGCGGGTTCCATACTTAACACACTCTCCTCAATGAGTAATATTAAGCCTCCTTGTTACTCCTTACCCCATCTAATAGGGTAATTGTGCACCAGAATCCTCCCAGAGATTGAACCCAGAGGCAACTATTATCCTAATTATTCTAAGTTTTCATTTACATGCACAAAGTTCTCTTATATGAAATGTCCAAGGAAGTAAGCTCAAATATACAAGGAATGCGTAGCACAAAGTATCAAAATAAGCAAGGGACTCTACTAATATGGTGATATTATTTGTTTTCTATTATTCATTCTAGCTATTCCAAGTTACACAAGTTCAGGATCACTATTTTCTTACTATCGAGTGTAACTTAGAAACTCATCCTTATAAGTTAAAAAGGATTAAAACTGATCAGGTTCTAATCTAGTTCAATCAGATAGACGACTATGAGTTAAATCAAGAAATCATACATCCTAATTTTGGAGAATTTAAACATTCTATCTAAGATATGATCAAGATCTTCTAAACTTATAGATTATGGATTAAACACTATGAGATTTAGGTTTAATCACACAATCCAAAAAGGATAAGACATAAGTTCTAAGTTTCATTCTAAAAGTAATCTACTTATTAAGGCAAATCCTATTAAGTAATCAAGCTTAATAGGATGTATCTCCTATCCTAAAACTAAATTTAAAAGACAAAATAATCAAAATAAGTTGTAAAATAAAAGAAAAGTTTTGAAACTAATAAAACCAAGGTTTCACCCATTGGGTAACCTATGGCACCCCACCCCTTAATCTACAAGAATTAATTTAAGGTGTGGTGTGTCACTCTAGCTAACCCTTCACTTACAATTGGATTAGGATGAAATCCACAATCCACCTAATAAGGGAAGGAGTGAGCATAGAATCAAATATTCAGTCACTATCTAAGTAAACATACAGAGTGCGGAAGTGATTTATAATATAAAATATCCAAGCATCACAACATAAGTATAAAGAAATATATCTCAGAATATAAGCATAGAATCCAAATACACAGTCATAAGTACCTATATTGTTACATCAATTTAAGTTCCAAATAATAAAAATAAAAGTGCACTTATCCTCACTTATAATGGAATGACTAAATAGCTGCTTCTTCCACAGGCTCCTCCTCCGGATATGGCTCCACACTAAGATCTTGATTGTCCAATTGAAGAGGATCTGCCATTGTCGGTTTCACAATGTAGGGCCCCAACTAAAAAAAAATAAAAATCTTGTGTTAGACAATTGTCTAAGTACATTTTAAGCTGATAAATTTTATATGTGTTATGTAATATCACCATTTTATAATTTCTAAGCAATAATATATAAGGGAGCAACAAGCAATACAAAAGGAAGGAAAAGCTATAAACCATCATTTATAACTTAAGCAAAAAGAGAGGCTAAGACATACCTCAAATGCAAGCTAGATAGGGTAAGGCATAAATGTAGATAATCAAACAAGTACTGTAAGAGAAATACTACATTCTAAATATGCTGGTGATCAAAAGAAATATATCATTTAAAATAAAATAATTTAGCAGTGATACATATAAATAGCAACAAGGTTCTGACATCCTAAAATATATAAGCAATACAAATAAAAAGCTGACTGAATACAAATGCTGAAAAGTAAACAAAACATCATAACTGCATATATATAAATGTCCGTGCATCAACTGCCATACAGAAAAGAGATAATCTAGCCAATCAAATATCAAAGGGTCTTAGCACCATCACGGCTAAGTCACAAAACTGTTTACCCTTAGCGATATAAAGAGGCTAGGCAACTAAGCACACAAAGTAATCGAAGGATCTTAGCACCAGTACAGCTAAGGCACCAACAGTGTACCCCTAGCGACATAAGGGGGCTAGGCAACTAGGCACACAACAAAATAAGTCCTTCCCCTAGTGACATAAGGAGACTAGGCAATAAGGACATATCTGAGAGGCAGCTCATATAACTATTATCTTTCCATTAATCATTTTAATATTTTTACAAGGAATCTAAGGAGTATCCATATTTTTCTAATATTTTATTCATGCATCAAAAATCTTATATGACATGCTCAAAAAAATATGGCACAAAAATCAAGGAATGCGTAGCAATAAAATATTAAATAGAAGCAAGGGACTCCACTAAATATGGTGATATTATTTGTTTTCTACTTAACCATTCTAACTATTCCAAGTTACACAAGCTTAGGATCACCATTTTTCTACTATTAAGTGTAACTTAGAAATTCATCCTTATAAGTTAAAAAGGATTAGAACTGATCAGGTTCTAATCTAGCTCAATCAGATAGACGACTATGAGTTAAATCAATCAATCATACGTCCTAGTTTTGTGAATTTAGACGTTCTAACTAAGATCTGATCAAGATCTTTTAAATATATAGATTATGAATTAAATTCTACGAGATTTAGGTTTAATCATATAATCCAAAGAGGATAAGGCCTAAGTTCTAGGTTTTATTCTATAAGTGATCTACTAGTTAAGGCCAATCTTATTAAGTAATCAAACTTAATAAGATGAATCTCCTATCCTAAATCTAAGGTTTAAAGGCAAAATAATTAGAACAAGTTGTAAAATAAAAGAAAAGTCTAGAAACTAATAAAACTAAGGTTTCACCCATTAAGTAACCCATTTACCCAATGAATGAACTCTAACCTATGATCTAGTCCTAGTCTCAGGAAAGGTCCTTAAGGTGTAATGCTAAAGACTTAGGAAAATCCTGGAATCTAACCTAATAGTTGATTTTACTCACTTAAAGGTCACTAAGATCTTTATAGCATTGGTTTACGAGTTTTGATATGCAAACTAGAGGTTAAGAGTACATTGTCCAATCTTAGAGCAAAATGACTATTTTTCCCCTACTTTAAGGGTCAAAAAGTCAACTTTTGACTTACGGGTCAGAAATCTCTTAGTTCCAACTGATTCCTTACTGTCTACTTTGAAGATAGACAGTAAGTACATCCAGATTGGACTCCAAACGGTCAAGTTATGACCAAAATGAGATCAGGGGTAATTTGGTCTTTTACCTAAATTCCATGGATTCAGATTCTAAATATTATTTTAGTTTATTGGTGATGTTGAAATTTTAAATTAGTTAGCTTCTTGAATTTTTGAATTTGGAGTTGATTTGACCAAGTTATGGTCATTTGAATTCTAAGGGCATTTTGGTCATTTTCACTAAGAGTTATAGGGTTGACTTTTTGTCCTGATGTCCAAATGAGAAAACGTGGCATAGTGGGCACCACCCATGACACGTGGCGAGCCCGGAGGCTGCCATGTGGTGTAGTGGGCCCCACACGGGGCTTACGCGGACCCGATGCGGTTGGGTCGAGCTCGGGTCGACCCGGCCCAACCCGGACTTCGTCTCCCTCGTGGAGGCGTCCCGAGGGCCGGTGCCTAGGGCATGGCTTTTGCCGGCCTTCCCAGTGCCGGACCGTCTCGGCCCGCTCGGCCGACGGTAGCCCACGTCGGGGCCTACATGTCGGTGGGCGGACCTTCGCCGAAGGTGGCCGGAGGCAGCGGCTAGGGGCAAACCTAAGTCCTAGGGTTCGGTGAGAGCAAACGAGGTGGAACCCGTAGGGTTCTAACCCTGATCTGGGTCGATCGGACCTGATCGAACTTGATCAGGTCCAATGGATCGTCAATCCATCCTATAATCTTCAATAATCAGGCGTCCAAATGCCGATCAAAATAAACGTGAGGGGAGTTCGGGGGGTACCTGATCGACAGCGAAGAATGGCTCGGCTCAGGTTCGCTCGATCCGGGCTCGGGTTTCGCAAACACGGAGCCCAGAGCTCGGCCGAGGCCTTATAGGCGTGTCGGTGACCTCGACGAAGCCGGGGAGGGCGCCAATTGGCTCGGAGGGGCGGCGGGCACGCCGCGTGGCGAGCGGGAGACGGGGCTGAGGGAGACGGCCTCGTAGTCGTTGCGATGGCGTCGTCTGATTAGACGGCGCCGTCAGCTACAATTGACGGTAAGGTTAAGGATTTAACGGCGCCATTAAGTAATTAATTAAATTATATATATATATATATATATATATATATATATATATATATATATTCAAAATTTCAAAATTTCAAATATATTTTTCCTAGCTATTTGAGGGGTGAGGAATGCAATGGCAGGGTCGGATTTTTGGTCCAACGAGCATTTTTATTCATCGATTTCTGGGCTATTTAAATTATTATTTAAATATTCATCGAAATTTCGACAACTTCCGATTGACACGAAAACTTCACACCAAGCTAATTTGGGGTCAATGAACGCAATGGCGGTGTCCGTTTTCGAATCCGAAGTTAATTTAGATAGGTCAAATTTTAGAGTTTCTAGATTTTTTTAGAAATCAGGATTCGATCCATTTGATTCCTGATTTTGGGGTAGGCCCTATAGGTTGACTCCAATTGACCTAATTAGCACTTATAATTATATTAAAGACTAAGATTAGTTTTAAGTAACTAAGGTAACAACTTGGGTTGTTACATAAACCAATTTAGCCAATGAATAAACTCTAACCTATGATCTAGTCCTAGTCTCAGGAAGGGTCCTTAAAGTGTAGTGTTTAAGATTTAGGAGAATTCAGGAATCTCACCTAATGGTTGATTTCACTCACTTAAATGTCACTAACACGATTATAATATTAGTTTTAACATTTTGGAATGTTAATTAAAGGTTATGGGTGCTTATCCCAAACTTATGGCAAAATGACTATTTTGCCCCTACTTTAAGGGTCTAAAAGTCAACCTTTGATTGATAAGTCCAAATTAAAGTTTCTTGATTTTAAATGATTCCTTACTGTCTAACTTGGAGATAGACAGTAAGTACGCCCAATTTGGACTTCAAATGGTCAAGTTATGACCAACATGAGGACAGGGGTATTTTGGTCATTTTCCAAATTTCTAGGATTCAGATCCTAAATATTATTTCAATTTATCGGTGACATTGAAATTCTTAACTAATTAGCATCTTAAATATTTGAATTTGGGGTTGATTTGACCAAGTTATGGTCATTTGAATTCTATGGGCAATTTGGTCATTTTTCTACTAAAGTCAATTCTAAATTATAGAGTTGACTTTTTATACTGATGTCTAAATAGAAAAATTGATACTTTTACAGTGATGGGGCCGCTCTCCTGAGCATTTTAAGACCCATATTGACTATGTTTGGTCAACTAGGTCAAAAGTTATGGGGTCCTAAAGAGGTCATAAAATGTTACATCATTATGCGTAACCTGAAATTAATTTTTACATCAAGCCATTTGATTTTACTTATTTTTCTGAGTATTTTGAGACCTATATTGGCTATATTTGGATCATCTTATAAAAAGTTATTAAACTCTTAAGATTTACTATTCAAAAATACAGTTTGTATTATTTTCTGTTTAATTATTCAAATTAAATTAATTTACTGTTCATTAATAAAGTTATATATATATATATATAAATTCTAAAATTATTAATTCTTAATTAATCTGTAATTAATTAGTACTAATTATTAATTAACATTAATTAATCCAATAATAAATTATATAATATTATTATTTTATTATTGAAAAGTAATTAAGCCGAATTACTGTTTAATTAATCCTTAATTATCTGCTAATATAGATTAAGAATAATTAATTATAGTTTACTGTTTATTAATAATTAATTATTCTAATTAGTGTTAAAATTTAATTAGTATTAAAATAATCATAATTATTAATTACAGTTAATTAATTACAAGGTTAGTGTTCAAAAGTCATTAGCCCTAATTATAATTAATTAATAGCTAGCTATAATTAATTAAGAGTTAACAATAATTAATTAACTTAATTATCTGACAGTGGGCCCACTTATGACATGTGGCAGCGCCTGATTGGGCGCTGCTCTGTGTGTGGGCCCCACGGTACACGTGGCATGCACGGTGGCTGCCACGTGGCTCTGTGGGTCCCACAGGAAGTCGAAAAGGTCTCGGGAGGCCTGACAGCGGGTCCCACTTGACACGTGGCGTGCTCAGGGCTGTCACGTGGCACTGTGGGCCCCACAGTGGAAGCCGAACAGTCTCTCAGGCTCGGGCGGTGGGCCCCCCACTTGACACGTGGCATGCTAGTATGCTACCACGTGGCACTGTGGGCCCCACCTGGGCAGCCGCGGAGGCTCGGTCGGTGGGCCCCACCTGACACATGGCTTGCCCAGCGGCTGTCCCGTGGCGTAGTGGCCCCACGGCCGAAGCCGAGGAGGCGCGGCTCTGGCGGTGGGCCCCCACATGACACGTGGCATGCCTGGAGGCTGCCACGTGGCACTGCGGCCCCACTTGGCTTACTTGGACCCGGCCGAGGTCGGGTCGGGCTCGGGTTGACCCGGCCCGACCCGGACTTCGTCTCCCTCGCGGAGGCGTCCTGAGGGCCGGAGCTAGGGCACGGTTTTTGCCGGCCTTCCCGGCGCCGGACCGCCTCGGCCCGCTCGGCCGACGGTAGCCTACGTCGGGGCCTACACGTTGGTGGTCGAACCTTCGCCGGAGGTGGCGGCTAGGGGCAACCCTAGGTCGTAGGGTTACGGGGTGTGCACGAGGCGGAACCCGAAGGGTTCCAACCTTGATCTGGGTCGATCGGACCTGATTGAACTCGATCAGGTCCGATGGATTGTCAATCCATCCTAAGATCTACACTATTCAGACGTTGAAATGCAAATCAAATGGATGAGAGGGGAGGGCGGGTGGGGGGGAGCGTACCTGAACGAACGGCTCTGCGATTAGGGTTCGACGGAGGCTCGGCAGCTTCAGTGGGTTCGCGCGTCACGGCCAGGCGGTGAGTCCCGAGTCTTAACGGGGCTCAGGATGGAGCTCACGAGGCCGGGGAGGCACCAGATTGGGCCGGCGTGCGGCGGCACGCCGCGTGGCGAGCAGGGGCGGAGAAGCCGAGGGAGAAGAGCTCGGGACCGTTGGATCCCGCGACGCGTGGACGGACCGGATCGATCGGGATCGCGGGTCGCAGATCGTGGTGGCGGGCCGTCTAATTCGAGTGGATCAAATGGTCTGGATGGATCCATCCGATCAGACGGCGCCGTCCACTTAAGTTGACGGCGTAGGACGGCGCCGTCAACTATAATAATAAAATATTATTATTTTTTTTTTCAAAATTTCAAAATTTCAAATATATATTTTCGAGCTATTTGAGAGGTAAGGAACGCAACGGTGAGGTCGGATTTCCTATTCAGCGAGTATTTTGATTCCTCGATTTGCGAGGTATTTAAATATTATTAAAATAGTCATCGATATTTTGACGACTTTCGATTGACATGAAAACATCACCGCTAGCTAATTTGGGGTCAATGAGTGCAATGTCAAAGTCCGTTTTTTGATCGGAGGTCAATTTAAATAGGTCAAATTTTAGGGTTTTTAGATTTTTTAGAAATCAGGATTCGATCCATTTGACTCCTGATTTGGACTAGGTCCTAGAGGTTGACTCTATTTGACCAAGTTAGCACCTATGGTTATATTTAAGACTAAGATTAGTCATAATTGACTAAGGTAACAACCTGGGTTGTTACAAATGAAGATGATGATAAATGAATCTAAGTAAGGCTTCATTATTTGCTGCATCAAATCCAAAAAGTAAGATGGGGCATTGGTTAACCCAAAAGGCATCACCAATAATTCATAATTCCCATAGCGCGTTCTAAAAGCAGATTTAGGAATATCTTCATCTTTGATACAAAGTTGGTGATAACCAGATCTCAAATCAATTTTGGAAAATATGGAAGCACCGACTAATTAATCAAATAAATCATCAATTCTTGGTAATAGGTATTTGTTTTTAATAGTAACCTTATTCAATTCCCGGTAATTGATACATAGGCGCATACTCCCATCTTTCTTCTTAACAAATAAGACTGGGGCTCCCCAATGAGAGTTACTTGGTCTTATAAACCCTTTTTCAGTCAATTCTTGAAGTTGATTCTTAAGTTCTTCTAATTCTTTGGGTGACATTCTGTATGGAGCTTTGGATAAAGGACTCATTCCTTGACTTAAATTAATACTGAATTCTACTTCTCTTTGAGGTGGTAATCCTGAAAGTTCTTCTGGAAAAACATCTGCATATTCTTTTACTATAGGAGTTTCTTCTAGAGTTGTAGATTTAGCATTAGAACTTGAGAGTAAGGGTAAGAATATGGGGTATTTCTTTCTAATAAACTTTTCGATCTTATTTGTTGGGATAAGGCTAATAACTGCACTCTTTTGACCAACAAAGGTTACTTTCTTACTTCCATTATAAACATACACTCTCTTCTTTGCACAATCAATTAATGCTTTATTCTGACTCATCCAGTCCATCCCATGGATAATATCAAAAGTGATTATAGGGATGACAGTGAGTTTAGCTTCCCAAGAGATTCCACTTATATCTAACTTACAATTACAAAAGACACTTTTTACGAAGAACTCTCCTGATGGTAAATTAACTTTGAGTGCTGATGAAAGTTATTCTACTGGTAATAAATGTTTTTGAACCAACTTTGATGCAATAAACGAATACGTAGCTCCAGAATCAAAATGAAGTGAACAAGGGTGCTGGAATAATAAAATGGTACCTGTGACTACATCAAGTTCATCTCTTGCTTCTTCTTGAGATAAATTGAAAATTCTGGCTTGAGCTAAATTATTCTTTGTATTACTGGAAGATGCAATGTTGTTTCCTTGGTTTGCTGGTTGTCTGCCTTGATTTCTCATAACTGCCTTGCCTTGATTTGGGAGTTGATGCCCGTTTACTGTATTAGTAGCACGGCAGAACTTTATTGAATGATTTGTTCTTCCACATCGGTGGCATTGACCTTCACCGGTAAAACACTTATCTGTACTATTTATTCTTTCACAAAATCTACAAGTGTTTGGTGTTCTCAGAGCAGGTCCACTGGGATTACTTTGAATATTGTAAACTTTCCCTTGAGGTCTTGAGAATTGCTGCCTCTTGGATTGAAAATGGGGAGAAAATGCTGGCCTTTTCATCATCCTTAAAGAGTACTGCTCTTCTTGAGCTTCCATGAGTTTGGCTTTCTCATGAGGTGTGTGATGCATAGCTAAAAAAACGCCAGTCACTATCTGAATGGCTAAACAAAGACCAGCTAACGGACCGAACCCCCACCAATAACTAAGATTGCTCGGGGTTGGATAATCTATCAAATGCTGGTTCAGTGTGGAGGATATAGGTTGTACTAATTGAGAAAAGTTGAAATCTTAAGAGGTGTCAGAATATGCTGAAAATTATTTCTTAATCCATTAAGAAATAAATGACACCTGACTTCTTCAGTTGCAACCATCTCAAGAGTAAAGCTAGATAAACGAGTGAATTCTTCCTCGTATTCTTTCATAGTGTGACTTCCTTGCTTCAGGTTTAGGAGCTCCTTCCTCATTGTCTGCTTAGCAGACTGGGGCACATATTTGCCTAAGAATGCTTCACATATTCTTCCCACTGAATTTCTTCTTCTGATCTATTCTGGACTATAGTAGTTTTGGTTGTCTTCCACCACTTCTCAACAGCTTCTATCAGTAGATAAGTAGCTAATGATACCTTCTGATTTTCATAACTTTTAGCACATCTAAATTCCTTCTCTATCCTTTGAATCCACTCCTCAGCTTGGTAAGGAGTTGCCTTGCCATTGAATCTCAGGGGCTGAAGTTTAAGAAATACATGCATATCTTCATTTACTGCCTTCTTCTGAATTGAAATATTATTTGGGTTCTGGATTTGTTCACTGTTCATGAATTGGCTCATCATATTCATGAACTGAAGCATCTGATTCGCTCCACTATGATCGAAAGGATAGACTACTTCAATGTTAGGTGAAACAGTCTCATTATGACTAGGAGTATTATGAGGAATATTTTCCTCCTGAGATTGGTTGTTATTGCTATTATTTTGACTATTCATAATCTGGGGAAATAATAAACTATACTTATTATGCTCTCCAACTTAAAATTTAACTATTAATAATCTAGTAACTGTATTCATATTGTTGGCTCTAATGAATCATTCTTTAAATTGTCTCAAACTTCGCACTGATACCAATTCTGTGATGACCGGGGATCGAAGTTCGAGAGTCTCTAAAAAAAGATTCATCTCAAATGTAAACATATACATTTTTATAAACAATAGTACATAAAATAATAAAATTCCAAAGTCCAATTATACATTTAAAAATAGAGCCAAAACATATATGAAATTACAACAGTTTATCTTTTACAAAATAAAGATGAAATATTCACATTTTCTTGCTTCTTTATTCTTCTCTTTTATTTGGCAGATCTTCTAAACTTTAATTATCAAAACTTGAAAAACACAGTTACCAGTCAGGTAGGGGTACGCAAATCATTCTTATAAGAGTATTCTAGCATCTCATAATAGGCATAAATCAAATATGGAAATGATTGAATATCTGTATATGAAAGAAAAGCAAATTTTTCAATTTAAGTATTGCCCTGCAAGTTAACTGTGACATTCATCATATATGAAAAGCATAAATTTTATCAAAAGCAATTATAACAATAAGTCGAGTCGGTAGACTCCTGAGCCCAAATGGGTAAACCCATAAGCATAATCTGTAGGAAGTTTATCTCGCTACCTGTCGGTAGCTTATTCAAAATAGGAACTGATGGTGCGTCTTTCCTCTAGATATATCATTTTGTAATATATATCATTTTTCATCTTTTTGTTACATGCTATTTAATATCATTCTTTTGCAGGTTTAATAGCGCTAAGCAATTTTGTAATAAATAGTGTTCAAATGAAAATGACTCAAAATAAGAATACTGAAATGAAACTTATAAGTAAATTTGCGTACCTGATTGTTTTGATACAATTTATAACCAGTTCAATTCCTTTGATCTGCCAACAATAATTTAATTCATTATTTTACTATTTTAATGCTTATAATTTAGGCTTCTTAAAGTAATGAAATGAATATTTGAATGTTTGAATTATTATATTAAGTTACTTATTTATTATGCCTTATAAAGTCAAATTGAGAATTTAACCTTATAAGGGCATTTTAGTAATTTTACCCTTAATAAAATCTTAAAATTTATGTTAGTTTATTGTAGATTATATCATAAGGTTTTTATAGAACCTAAAATTATCAAATTCCGATATGTATTGGCTAAGTTATGGCCAATACAAGTTCTAGGGTTAAATAATTAGAGTTAAATATGATTAGTGAGTGATTAATAAATTTAGTTATAAAATTATTAAACTACTTATATAGCTAGATTCTAATTTACTTTATGAGTCCTCTAAAATGGAAATTACTTAATTTGGATTATTAGATTTGCTAATATTCACTAATCAAATTTTTAGGATGATTAGGGTTTATTAGGAGATCTAATTGTTGGATCACAAATATTTTTGCAGTTTACTATAAATTAGGTTTTTCTGATCTAAATTGATATTTGGATCACCTAATTTGGAGCTTAATTGACTTACTTATGGCTATTTGAAGTTTCTAGGGTTAAAGACTTAATTAGGGTTAAGTTCTAATTATGATTAGTCTAAATTTAATATAAATAGCAAAATTAACACTACTAAAATATTCATTAGGGTTTTCTAAGTATTTTGAGACCTATATTTGATATGTTTGGGGTGATCATGAGTTATAGTTAAATGAAATTTTGTAACATATTTTTAAATTATTTAATATCCCTAAATGTCACTATCCCATATATTGATCTTACTAAAATTTGGATGGCACCATAATATTTTTTATGTTTTTTGCTGATAAAAATAATATATTTATTTGCAAGATTTGGGAACATATTTATTAAGATATTAAGGTTTTAAGTATTATATTTTAATTAATTAATAAAATCAAATATATATATTAATTTTTCTGTTCATTACTTCCTCTCTTTTTAATTATGTTTTGACTGGAATAATTAGTACATTATTTTATTATTAATTAATTATATTCAGCTTTCTGTTTATACTTATATACATATATATAATATTTATATATGTATGTATATGTTTAATAGCTTAATACTTATTATAAGATTTTAATATAATTAAATGTATATTTAGTATTAGTTTATAGATTATTTTATCTGCAGGTGGCGGGCCCAGGCTGACGGCTGCGATAGAAAAAAAAAAGCGGGTCCCACTGCCACATGTCGGGTAGCCATACGCGAGTGCCTGTCAAGCGGGTCCCACAGGCCTTACGTGTCCTTTTACGTGTCCGGCTCAGAAACAGAGCGAACCGGGTCGAGCGTGACCCGGTTCAGAGGGAGACGGTGTCGTCTCATCTACCTCCCGAAATCCCTTATTCGCGATTAGGGTTTTTTTTGCGATTTTAGGGTAAATCGGTGCGACCGATCGATGATTCAATCGATCGCACCTAATATTAGATGTGATTATTGATATATGGTGTTGAAGTAGAAGAGGAAGGTAGAGAGTTCCTCATACGAGCGATTATCAACACTTCGGGCTTTGACTGAAGACTCCTTTCAATTTTACAAGATTTGAATGAGTGAAAGAAAGTAGTGAATCGATTAAGGTTTTAAAATGGCGTTGAGCGGTGTCTTAGATGCTTCATGCTGTGTTGGAAGGAGATTAGGGCAACGCGTGTCGATCCCTTCGCCACGCGCAGCTTGGCGAGGAAGAAAGACACTGAGCAGTCTGATCGAAAGATCAGACGGATCAGGGTGATCCGTCAGATCTGACGGTGGGGTTGTGAACGGGAACGACGTTAGGGATAATTACGGATGGCGCCGTTAGAGATTAAATATTATTTATTTAATAAAAAAAATCAATCTTATTTGATTATTTAGATTTAACTAATTAAATACATTCCAAAAATTTCCAATAAATCACCCCTAGCTAATTGAGGGGTGAGGAACGCAACGGTGCACTCGGATTTTTGATCCGATGAGTATTTAATTATTCGATTTTGCAGGTAATTAAAATAATATTAAATTATTTGCCAAAAATTTAACGACTTCTAAATGCATTCAAAACTTCACCCCTAGCTAATTTGGGGGTGGTGAACGCAATGGCAAAGTCAAATTTTTAATCTGAGATCTAAATTATAAATATTAATAAACAATTAGAAATGAGATTTTAGTATTTTACAACGAGGCCGAACCAAATCTCTATACACTATCTTTCCGACAAACTAGTAAGTGAAACACTAGGTGGACTTCACCGACAAACTAGTGTTCCCACTACTAGGCCGAACTCATTCTGAGAGGCAGACTAATTAGGTCTCAACCTACTGAACTGAAAACAAGAAACTAAAAACACCAATAAAACATGAATGGTATTTATGAAAAATTCAAAGTTGATATGAGATACTCATCAAATATCCTATGTCAAATATATGTGACCAAGTTATAAAGCTCAATTTCAAGAAAAGCAAAGCATCAATGTCAAAGTGAGCAAGAGACTCTATAAGGATACATGTTGTATCTACTGTTATTTAATTTATTCGTTCTATCTACTCCAAGTTATACAAGTTTAAGATCTTCAATTCTTATTATCGAGTGTAACTCAGATTCACGACCTTATAAGTTGAAAATAATTAGGACTGGCCAATACCTAATTTGATTAATCACTATCGACTATAAGTCAAACAAATAAATCCATTAACCTATTTTGGTAATTTTAAGAATTTCAAGCCATCTTGACTAGCCAAATCAAGATGAAACGATTAAGAATTGAACTCTAAATATTGGGATTTAATTACTTAATCCAAATGGTAATCCTAAAAGACTAGGTTTTAGCACCCACTTTATAGATACAGATTTAAGACAAATCCTATTAAGTGAAGTCATACTTAATAGGATAGATCTCTATTCTTAAATTTAAATTTAAAAGATCAAACAATCATAAATAAACTTTAAAAATCTATAAACTATCAAAATCAAGTCTTCACCTATTGAGTAACCCATTTTACTCAATAGACGAATTCTAACCTAAGAACTAATCCTAACTCCTAAGGAAATAAGCTCTTAAATACTAAGATGAACTCTCAGACACAAAACCTAACTAATGTTATTAGAAGGATTGGAAAATGAATAAGAGGTTTAAAGAAGAGGTATGATGTGAGATTACTTAAAATTTTCCTAAGGAAGGAAAATTAAGGATTTTAATTAAAACTTAAGTTATGGTTTTAATTAATGAAATTTCATTCTAAATTACTTTACTTACTAATTTTGGCTACTATAACATGAATTTAAGGCCTAAAAGCATTTAACCCTAAATTTGGGCAAAATGACTATTTTGCCCCTCCTTAAGGGTCTAAAAATCTACTTTTTGATTTAAGGATTTAAATTAGAAATTTTTAGTAGCAAATGATTACTTACTATCTAATATGAAGATGGATGGTAAGTACATCAATTTTGGATGATTATTAAGCCTTATGAGATGAAATTAAGGAATTTGACTCATAGGGGTAATTTGGTAATTTTACTTACTATAATCTAATTTTTCTATTATTTTATTATAGCTTATCATTTAAGGTTTCCATAGAATTTAAAATTACTAAATTTTGATAAGAAATGGCCACGTTATGGCCAAAATAAGATTATGGATAATTATGAAAATTAGGGTTTCATAAATGGAGTCAAAAACCTAATTTTTCATTTGAAGTCCAAATTTAGTAAGCTCAGTGGATATAGCTTCCCTATAATCCACTAAGTCAGCAGCCTTCAGTGTGGCTCAATCTTTTAGTGTAACAACCCTAGGTTGTTACCCTAGCTAAAATTAGATTAATTAAGCTAAACCAAGGTTTGATTTTAATTCCATTAGATTCAATGGGTCATTTAAACCTAAACCTAGAAGTTTGAAATCAATTGGAGCTAATTTGGAGAATTTGGTATTTTTGGGTATTTTTAAGCCCTGAAAAATACCTAAAATATTTTGATCTCCAAATTGAAATTTGATTTCATTTTTGAATTCCTCATACCCAAATTAGCTAAGGGTGAATATTTAGGAATTTTTGGAGCTCATTTGATCCTAAATTGAATTTAGAAAATTTTAGAATAATTAAAAATTAATTAAATAGTTTTAATTAATTAAAATTAAATTTTATTTAATTTTAATTCTGTGGGATTTGTTGTCGGGACCGCGGCAGATCCGCTGCGGGGTCCCGACAGCGGCGCACGGTTTCGAGCCAATGGGATCTCTAGCACGTATCTCAGCGTAGGATCCAAGGGCTCGCGTCGCTCCGCCCCGTGATCGAATCTCAGACACATGATCAGCATCTGGGATCCAACGTCTAGAATTTAATCAGCGTGGCCGTTACCGGGGATCTCCATCAGGCGGTCCATCTCCAACGACTTCGCGCATCAGACGGCTCCCGATCTCCCGGTCGCTGTTCACCTTCGTCATCGCAAAGATTCGGCCGACAGCAAAAATTCGCCACGTCGACCTTGTCTGCCACTCTCCCGCCAGGTCACCCAGAGCCGTTAGCGGATTCCCGTTTATGGCCGAGCCTGCCAAGGCAACCCAGAGGGTGGGATCACCCCCCATCTGGGCTGGCTGGAGGAGCCTCTGGTCCGAGCCCGAGGCTTTGGCCCCGCTTCGGTTTCCACTCTTAGGATCTTCCCGGTCTATAAGTACCCCCCCAAGAATCACAATGAGCTCCTTTGCTCACTGTGATCCTTGCGCTAGCCGGCTGAAGTTTTCTGGAGCTCTTGGCAAACCAGACGACGGACCTGCTGGAATTGCTGATAGAGGGTGAGGTCTGGAGTTCAGACCCCCTTGCAGAGCTCCTGGAACCTCTAAGTGCCTTCAAGACTGCCTGCATTGCCTCCATCCCTGCGAGTCTCCGAACTGAGGTACAGCCTTTCTTCCCTCTTCTCTATCGAGCTGGATTCAGCTCGATTCGCTTCTTCGCAAGCCTTAGGTGCTGAGTAGGATCTTACCTTAGCTCCTCGGTGAGCAATCGAGTCGAAAGATGTGGCCTAGCAGTGACCCAGATGACGAATTCGCCGTCTGTGTGCACCGCCAGACGAGATCCCTGGTTCACCTAAATCGGCGTTCCAGCTGAAATTGATTGTCCATTCGGCCCTAAGCACGTTTGGACAATGATTATGAGCTGGTATCAAGGGTTGAGCCCAACTAGTTCGATCAATTCGACTAGAATCGACTGAACCAGTCACAGGTTGAATCGGCTAAAAATGCCTAATAGCACCCCGGCGATTCAGACCACCCCAGAGCTCCTCGTTTCGCCCTATCGCTTCCTCGTCGAACCCTGAACGTGTAGGGATCGAGATCGTGGTGACTCGTGGACTCTGTGAGGAGAATTATCTCCTCGCAGGTGCGCCAGCAGGAGGATTTCAGCTGAGTAGGCATCCAGCGATGCAGAGCTTCCCAGTTAGGGCTTCGAGGTTTAATCGATGCGTCTTTAGTCAAGGAACGCGTAGCCATCGAAATCGAGGCCTGGCATGGTCTGTGTGCGGCAAATTTCACGGCGGGAGCTAACCCTAGGGCGCCTAGCGTCGGGCTCGGGCGAAAGGAAGGAGATGAAGATTTTGGGCCGAGCCGAGCCTTGACCCGCGCGGTTTGGAATTTGGGCCGTGTTTATTGAATAATTTTAGGAATGCATTTTTAATGATTCCGAATTTAATTAATTAAATCCTATGATTCTAATTTAAATAAAAATGCAAATTAAATTAATTAAATAACTTTAGTTATATAGATCCAAATGATATGATCCAATATACCATTTGAATCAGAAAAATTCAAGGATTCTGAATATAAAATAAAATCTCATATCCAATGGTTGGATTTAGAAATATTGGCCAAACCTTCTCTATACTTAAATAAATTATATAAAATCAGTTAAATATCCAAATTGTAAGTTTAAGGGCTCTGATTGCTCCTTGTACCTTAAGGGACAATTCCAGACCCTTTAAATTAATTTTGGATAAGTAATTTTCTTAATCACTTCCTAATCACCCTAATTAAGGATTAGTGAATTAAACCCTAATTAAGCCTATGATTTGAGTGGGAATGGTTCCTAATATCATATTAGACCTAGTAAAACCTAAGTGTAAGACTAGATTACCCTAAAGTGTCTTAAATTTACTAATCACCCTAAGTGCCTTAATTAGGTGATTAGTGCTAATTAAGATCATTTAGGTCAGAAAAATCTAAAGTATAGGTGTTTCCCACTTCATTAAGCAATATGAAACACTTTAAAATAGATTAGAATAAATTTGGACAATAAAACCCTAAAATCCCAATTTTAGCCTTAAGAGGGGCATTTTGGTCATTTTGGCCAAAATATTATTTAGTGTTCTTTAAGGATTGAAAATTTCAGTAAGCCACTATAACATAGATTGGAAATGTTCTCTGAAATTCTAGAACAATAATAATCACCAATCCATAAGGTCTCATTAATTTATTAATTAAGATACTTAAATCTTAAGCATTCTTATAAAGATCATAGGGCATTAAACTTTAAATTTAATAATTAAAATAGTCAGTTATTTCATTAATAAGTTCTTATAAAATAACTTAAGAATTAAGTGTTAAAAGATAAGTATTAGAAATGTCTAAGTAAAATCTTAGCTTAAGGTCTAAAGTGATCAAAACTTAGACCCTTAGATCTTTAGTGACCTAAGAAGGTCAAAATGGGTGTAATGTTAATCTAATACTTGGAATTATCAATTCTAACCTTAATAAGCTCCTTACAGTTAATTATGAAATTAGAATCTAAAGAAAATCACAAATGGGGACTTATAAGTCAGAACTCTAATTAGAAGTCTAAAGTGATCAAACTTCAGATCTTTAGATCTGAGATCTTAGACTTAGATCTTCAATTTGAATCAAACCACCTCCAATTGAAATTTTTTAATGATTGATTGTTTAATCTTTTGAAACCTTCCATGTGAGTATAGGATGATTCAATCAATAAGATAATAAAATTATCTTAAAGATTGAATATAGATCTTAGATTCTTAATTTCTTAATTGATTATTTTATCTTATAATTAGTAGAATAGCCTTTCACTAAGATCTTAGTTCCTGAATCTTTCAACTTATAGGATTCTTTACCTTTAAATTGGGTTTAAGTGAGAAACCTAGATCCTCTTTAAAATATCACCTTGGATTGGAATTTGAACTCAACATAGGGTTTAAGTTCTAAATTCTTAAATCTTGATTTATTTAATCAAGATTTGGGTAAGAGAGTAAAATATTCATAAAATTAGGTCGTTGATTTGCTTACTTAAACTATATAGTCATCACATGATTTTTTATTAGAACTTGTTAAGTTCTGATATTTAACTTTAGGGACGTAAATCTGAGATTCTACTCGATAGCTAGATGTTGGAGATCCTAAGCTTGTACCTTCTCAGAGTAGTTAGATTTAGTAATTAGACAACAACAAATATCACATAAGTCTAGATTGAGTCTCTTGCTTACCTTGATTAGATTGCTTTGCATACCTTGGATTTTGAGCTTTAGCCCTTGAGCATAATAGGAAAAACTTAGGATGATGTATCCTAAGCTAGTATTGAATTTACATATCATTCAGTTTTGTTTTGTCATAGTTAATAGAATATGACCTAGTTTAGTCTGCCTCTTCAGTAGTAGTATTGTATAGACTGGACTCATACCTAGCATATTTGGATGGCTAGGCTGGGGATTGATTGATTGATATTGGAGGCCCTGTATGGCCTATTGGATGGTATGGCAGTACTAGGACTTAGGCATATTACTACTTTAGCTATATTGTATTGTTTTGGTTTTTTGGTTTGCTTTGCCACATGCTTCAGTGGCCTCACTTTCAGTATTTGCTTGCTTTTGCCACATGTCTCAGTGGCTTTATATGTTATACATTGCTTTGCTTTTGCCACATGTCTTAGTGGCCTTTCTTTTCATCTTAATTTGCATGTTGTATGTATACTTTCATGGCTTAGATATATGTATAAATGGCATGTTTAGGATGCTAGAATTTTATCATATTCAGTACTTGTGTTCTTTTATACTCAGCATGCTTTACTTCGATCATAATCATGTTAGGATCATGTTTATTCAGTAGCTGCAGTTATTTTTGCTTTTAGCCTTACCTTGCTTATTTAGTGTTTTGTATGTCACTTCACATACATGTTGCATGCTATAAATAGATAGTTTATAGTAATCCATTTCTTTCATAGCTTGTTGCCCCTTTACTATTGCATGTATAGAATTTTATCGTATTCAGTACTTGTGTTCTTTTATACTCAGCATGTTTTACTTCGATCATAATCATGTTAGGATCATATTTATTCAGTAGCTACAGTTATTTTGCTTTTAACCTTACCTTGCTTATTTAGTGTTTTGTATGTCACTTCACATACATGTTGCATGCTATAAATAGATAGTTTATAGTAATCCATTTCTTTCATAGCTTGTTGCCCCTTTACTGTTGCATGTATAGTTAAATTAAATGTGATATCCTTTAATATTCAGTTCATTTAAATAGCCTAATATGTACTTAGACAATTATCTAACTGTAACCTTTTTATTTTGTTGGCTGGGACCCTGGCATTTGTGATACCGACAAATGTCAGATTCAGACGTGCTCATGGGCAGTGTCGCTGAGGAGGAGCCAGTCCAGGAAGAGGACCTTCCAGCTGTTGTTTAGATAGTTTTGCATTGTTTACTTCAGTGAGGACGAGAGTCTTTCATTTTTCAATTATTCATTTCAGTTTGTAATAATTAACTTTCTGGATGTACTCTACTTTCTGTATTGTGATGAGTTACTTTATTGCATTTTCTTTTCCCTACTATGTATGTTTGTGGATGTCACTCTATTTTCGTACTGCTTCCGCCACTTTGATATTTATATTGATGAATGTTATAGCACTTGGTGACAAACCCTTGACTTTAAGCCAGGTTGGGTTCGCCTAACTTTACTTAAGATGGGGATTTGCCACAGTTGGAGCACCATACTTTCTTATTACCAGTACGGAGGCCCCACATTTATCCTATTTAGGAAGATGAGTTTTGTAAGCTCGTCCATCCTGAGTAGCACACCGCTCCACCGCTGATTTATGATTATACTTGTCTTTTGTGCAAGGCGACGGGGCAGGGCGCTACAGTTCCTTTCCGAGCGGCGTGCCGCTCTGCCACCGATCTATTTATACTTATCTATTGCGCGCTGCGATGGGGCGGGGCACTACAAAGATAAATTTAGTTCGTTCACTTCAGCAATTCACATAGAGCTGGATCATGAATCTTGGATGACCCCAATTGTATCTAAATCAAATTTCTTAAAGTAAATCTAAGGGTTAATGTGAATTTTTACATTTGATTGACTTGCAGGCCTTACCAGAGAATATTTTTGGTTACGCACTTAAGAAGCAAGAAGCTAAGTTCATTTCTATTTATAATGAAGCTCATGTTGGAATCCCTGAAATTTTAAATGCAGTTGTAATACTTGAATGAGAATGAAATATATATATATATATATATATATATATATATATATATATATATATATATATATTGGGAGGTTCAAACTACCATCATATAGCTTATTATATTGCTTGTAGGTTTGATCAACATGTGGGCTCAATCATTATATAAAAATTTAGTTTATTTTTAAAACTTACTGACATTCATTTATTCTCTTTATTGTTGTTGCTTATGATCGGCAAGTGTCAACTAGACTTAAATAATGCATTCATAGATTAAAATCTTTAAGAAACCATCTACATGATTTAAATGTCAATATTTAAAGATCTCACTTATTACGTTTATCTATATCATCTAAACAATACATTCTGAATGCTCTATAGCAATCGCCTTAAGCTTGGTTTTCCGAAACCCTCATTTTTTTATTTCAATTCTCAAAGTACTCAAATAGATTAGTCATGGTTCCATTATACTTAAAACTCCCAAGCACTACTTGTTGAAGTTTATATGAATAAGTGTTCTTTGTAATTAATTACTCTTGCATTATTTTGCCTTGAGTTTACTAGTTTCTCAATTTACTCTCAACAACCTAAGAATCATGCATCACTTTCTTAGTGCCTCAGTCAAACACACTTACATTTGAATTCATCTATTTTAAAGCACTGACATTTAAGAAGTTCTTGATACAACAATGATAGATTATTTATTTTTATGTAATTATTTCATTTTCAAATTACAAATTATTCATCATATGTTTTCATTTATTTTGTGTTAATTGTTAAATGATTCCTTATTGCGGTGACCCGCCGCTGGGTCAGCATAACTAATCCAGTGTTAAGTGCTCACTCTCTAGAATCATATCGGGGTTTACTATAATAGTGTTTTTAGAGGCGTATAAAATACACCCTTTCACATTCATTGCAATATTCAGAAATACTAGAATAATAAGGAAAATATATTCATTATAAAAATAATAGTTATTTTACAAGTTTTGTTGCACACTAAGCAAAAAAATTTAAAACCTTAAGAAAATGATCATCTAAGTTGCTCCATCATACATTAGCGATGCCCCAAAGACTTGATTCAGAGATTATTTTTGAATTTCCATATATATATATATATATATATATATATATATATATATATCTATGTGTGTGTGTATGTGTGTGTGTGTGTGTGTTTGTGTGTGTGTGCATGTGTGTGTGACATGATGAACTAAGAAAAAGAAAAGAAAATAAAATAAAATATTTAATTAGACACAAAGATCTAAGTAAAATTTGTAAGATATTAAAATTTGCATATAATATTAAACGACATGATTCTGCATGAGAAGTATATACAAATAGAATGTGATATCTAAGTATGATATACTTGTAAAATTATCATGATTATGAATTCAATATACATATTTAAGATATGTGTTTATTCTGAAAGAAAATATAATAATATATAATATTTATTATGTTGGAAAAAGTTATAGAATAATCGAGAAGTTAGATATGTCTATCTAATTATCTGAGATGTGGATTTCTGACTAACTACATATTCCCTCTCAAATATTATGTGTAGTCTCCTTATTTTTCTAGATATCAGCCTAGCCTAGCCTAATGTATTGTATGTACAAACCTGAGATAAACCTGAATGAATCTATGATACTGATTTTTGATCATCTATTTGAAGTTCTGAGCACAAAATATTATATAAATATATCAAAGTTTGTCAAAACTTAATAGTGATGCAAAAGCTGCAAATAAAATAATTAAATGAAAAGAATAATATTCATAATTTTATTTTAATAAAAATATCAATATTAATATTATACTAGTTCTTTATTATGGGTTGCATTGTTATTTCTCAGGAAATTGATTTGCTCAGTTTGTGAGAGTGCAAAAGGGTTGTTGAAATTATAGTTTTCACTCATGTGACCCCCTCCACAAACCTCATAGAAAAATTCTTGAACATTATACACTGTCATATTCTCTATTCTTTTGTTTAATGCATTAAATGAAAGAAAAAAAATAACTGAATTGAAAGTTGTATAAATTAGAAAATATATAGAAAAAATGAAAATGACAGAAATGAAAGTTATAGAAATTATGAAATATATACATATATAGCAAAAAAAATGATATAATTGAAAGTTACAGAAATTATGAAATATATACATATTTAGGAAAAAGAAAAATGAGAGAAATGAAAATTAAAAAAATTAAAAAATATATACACATATAGAAAAAAAGAAAATGATAAAAATGACAGTTGCCGAAATTAGAAAATATATACATATATATAAAAAAAAAAGAAAATGATAGAAATGAAATTTGTAAAAATTAGAAAATATATACATATATAGTAAAAAGAAAATGACAGAAATGAAAGTTGTCAAAATTATGAAATATATACATATATAGAAAAAAAATGATAAAAATAAAAATTATAGAAATTATGAAATATGTATATATATAGAAATAAAATTGATAGAAATAAAAGTTACTGAAATTAATATATATATATATATATATATATAAGAAAATGTCAGAAATGAAAGTTGCAGAAATTAGGAAATATATACATATATAAAAAAAAGAAAATTACATAAATGGAAATACAATAATTATTGTAATAATATTAACATTGATAAGAATAATAATATCATTTTTATTATTATTAAAAAAAAATAAGAAATGAAAAGAATATAAAAAATTTAATCTTTTTCGTATTTCTTACCCTATATTGATGTTGATGAGATTTTACTGGAAATCGATGGAAAAAACTAGTAGTGGATGAGGAAGAAGAGTGGGAGATGAGAGAAGAAGAGATGTGGGGGAAGATGAGAGGAGGTAGGGAAGGAAGTGTATTTATAAACTTTTTTTAATTAATTAATTAAATTTTTGGATATGAACAAATTTGTTATATTTTTCATAAATACTTTAGTATTCAATTTGATTATCTCTTCATCATTCTTATCTTTTCTTTCTCTCTCCTCTTTCTCTCTCTACTTTCTCTCTATTCCATTTCTTTTCCAAAAAATAACAAAACTTATCACGGAAGTGTATCTTAATGAGGAAAATACACGCGCAAAATTTTTTCAATTTAAAATAATATTTTATTTTTTATTAATTTCTGAAGATAAAAACTTCAAAAATTAATTATGGTCAATCAAGAGCTCTAAATTTGATGAAACTTTTTTTGTAGTCTTTTTATAATATTATTAATCAAACAGTACTAAAATTGTTGAATTTGGACTTATATTTAAATTTTCTAATTTTTTGAATTTAAATAATTCAAAAATTAATTCACAAGTATTTATTTTCTAGATTACTCCCAAACTTGAGTATTACGATCATAAAAATATACTATATCCAATAGTATTTTTAGTTTACCCTAATTTTAAAATCACTCAGGATCCTAATTTTAGAGTTTGGTTTAGTCATAAATATCCTAGCATCGTTACTAAGGTTCCATACTTAAAAATGATGTCGTCCCCGACATCACGCAAACAAAACTTATTTATGGGTGAGAATAATACCTGACATATTGAATAGTGTTAAGTAATTATTTCTCATGGAGTATTCTATTTCCCAAGTGGCTTCTTCTTCTGATAAATTCTTCCATTATACTCTTACCATTGGGATATGGCAACTCCATAATTTTTTATGATCTGAATCCAATATTTTGAGTGGTTCTTCTTTGTAAGTTAAATCAGGTTAAAGGTTGATTGAAAGGATAGACACTTGCTGGAACAATTTCTATAGACACTTTCATAATGAAGAAACGTGGAATACATTGTGAACGATATAAAAATTGTCAGTAGTTTAAGCTTATAAGCGATGTCTCCAATTTTGGCAATTATTTCGAAGGGTCCAACATATCTTAGACTTAACTTCCATACTATTCCAAACCTATGAACTCCTCTTATTGGGCTTACTCTTAGATATGCATGATCTCATACTTGAAATTTTAGCATCCGATATTTAGCATCATGTTATTTATTTTATCAATCTTGAGCTGTAGTAATTCAGCTCTTTATCAAATAAATTTTCTTATTAGTCTCCTTTACTAGATCAGATTTGTATAACTGAACATCTCCTACTTCAGCCCAAACCAATGGCATGTTATATTTTCTGCCAAACAGAGCTTTATATGGGGCCATTCCAATATATGACTGATAGCTGTTGTTGCATGCAAACTCCACTAATGGAATGTGATCTTCCCAATTACTGCCAAAGTATAATATGCTTAATCGAAAAACATCTTCAAGTACTTTATTTACTCTCTTGGTTTGACCATCTGTTTAAGGGTAAAATAACGTACTTATAGCCAATATTATCCCCAAATCTCGATGTACCGCCTTCCAAAAATAGGACGTAAATCTGTCGTCACGATCCGAGATAATTTTTTTAGGGATTCTGTGAAGTTTGATTTATTTTTTTAATATATAACTTGGCCAGCTTTTCCACTAAATCAGTTTTCTTAATCGGAAGAAAGTGTGCTGATTTTGTTAGATGATTTACGATTACCCAAATTGCATCTACTCTAGTACGGCTTCTGGGAAATCCCATCACAAAGTTCATAGAGATATCTAACCATTTCCACTATAGGATATCAAATGTATGTAATATTTCACTTAGCCTTTGATATTCTGCTTTTACCAAACTATAGACATGACATTTAGCAATGTATTCAGTTACGTATTTCTTTAGTCCAGGCCATCAAAAGGTCTCTTTTAGATCCATATACATTTTATTATTTCCAGGATGAATTGTGTACTTTGAGTTGTGAGCTTCAGATAAAATTTGATTATGAATATATGAATCATTTGAAATCCAAATTCTTTTTTCATGATAAATACAAACTCGTTTTTGTAGATGTAAGTTCATTCTGTAACAATTTCTGATGTTTGCTTTTAGCATAGAATATTCCTTATCATTCTCTTGAGCAATTGTTATGCATTATTCTATAATTAAGTAATTGTGTGTGGTGATTGTTAAATCGATTATGGAAGATCAGCTATTCTATATCAAACTCTCTAAAATAAATTAAGAAAGATAGAAGCAATTTTGGGTCAGTTTCCAATATCAAATTTGATTATTGCCCATATTATATAAGCAGTGATGTTGAGGATGACATCATTCTTAAATGGGAAAGTCTGTAACAACCCACGGTGCTACCTAGCCGATTTAACCTGAGTTTAATCAAATTAAAATGAAAATCAAGATTCTGAATTAAGTAGAATAAAAATATCCTTAAAATAAAGCGTATGGAAGGGATCGTGTTGAGAAAATTTGAGCGCAATTGGGATTCTGAATATTACACACTGTCATATTCTTTATTCTTTGGTTTAATGCATTAAATGAAAGAAAAAATAACTGAATTGAAAGTTGTATAAATTAGAAAATATATACAAAAAATAAAAATAACAGAAATGAAAGTTATATAAATTATGAAATATATACATATATAGTAAAAAAAATGACATAACTGAAAGTTGCAGAAATTATGAAACATATACATATATAGAAAAAAAGAAAATGACAGAAATAAAAGTTGAAAAAATTAAAAAATATATACATATATAGAAAAAATGAAAATGACGGATAAAGTTAAATAAATTAGGAAATATAAACATATATAGAAAAAAAAATGACTGAAATGAGAGTTGCCGAAATTTGAAAATATATACATATATAGGAAAAAATGTCAGAATGAAAGTTGCAGAAATTAGAAAATTTATACATATATAGAATAAAAGAAAATGACAGAAATGAAATTTGTAAAAATTAAAAAATATATAGATATATAGAAAAAAGAAAATGACAAAAATGAAAGTTACAAAAATTATGAAATATATATATATATATAGAAGAAAAAATGGCAAAAATAAAAATTGTAGAAATTATGAAATATTTGCATATATAAAAAAAAAGAAAATGACAGAAAAAAATTTACAGAAATTAATATATATATATATATATATAAGAAAATAACAGAAATAAAAATTACAAAAAATAGGAAATATATACATAAATATAAAAAAAAGAAAATTGCATAAAAGAAAATATAATAATTATTGTAATATTATTAACATTGATAATAATAATAATATCATTTTTATTATTATTAAAAGCAGAAGAAGAAATGAAAATAATATAAAATAGTTAATCTCTTTTGCATTTCTTACCCTATATTTATATTGATGAGATTTTACTAGAGATCGGTGGGTAAAACTAGTAGTGGATGAAGAAGAAGAGGGGGAGATGAGGGAAGAATAGAGGTGGGGGAAGATGAGAGGAGGTAGGTGAGAGAGTGTATTTATAAACTTTTTTTAATTAATTAATTAATTAATTAAATTTTCTCTCTCTTCTATTATTTAGATATAAACAAATTTGTTTTTTTTATATAACTGCTTTAAGTATTCAATTGAACTTTCTCTTCATTATTCTTATCTCTTCTTCCTCTCTCCTCTTTCTCTCTCTACTTTCTCTCTATTCCATTTCTTTTTCATAAAATAACAAAACTTAACACGGAGGTGTATCTTAATGAGAAAAACACACACGCGTAAAAATTTTCAATTTAAAATAATATTTTATTTTTTATTAATTTTTAAAGATAAAAACTTCAAAAATTAATTATGATCAATCTAAAGCTCTAAATTCGATGAAACTTTTTTGTAGCCTTTTTATAATATTATTAATTCAACAATACTAAAATTGTTAAATTTGGACATGTATTTAAAATTTTCAATTTTCTGAATTTAAATAATTCAAAAATTAATTCACGAGTATTTGTTTTCTAGATTACTCCCAAACTTGAGTATTACGATCACAAAAATATACTATATCCAATGATATTTTTAGTTTACCCTAATTTTAAAGTCACTTGGGATCCTGATTTTTGAGTTTGGTTTAGTTATAAATATCCTAGTAACGACTTGCGTCGTTACAGGATTCCATACTTAAAAATGATGTCGTCCTCGACATCACGCAAACAAAACTTATTTATTGGAGAGAATAATACCTGGCATATTGAATAGTATTGGGTAATTCTTCCTCATGGAGTCTTCTATTTCCCAAGTGGCTTCTTCTTCTGATAAATTCTTCTATTGTACTCTTATCATTAGGATATGGCGACTCCGTAATTTTTGATTATCTGAATCCAATATTTTGAGTGGTTCTTCTTTGTAAGTTAGATCAGGTTAGAGGTTGATTGAGAGGATAGACACTTGCTGAAACAATTTCTATAAACACTTTCATAATGAAGAAACGTGGAATACGTTGTGAACGATATAAAAATTGTTCAGTAGTTTAAGCTTATAAGCGATGTCTCCAATTTTGGCGACTATTTCGAAGGGTCCAACATATCTTGAACTTAACTTCCATACTATTCCAAACCTATGAACTCCTCTTATTGGGCTTACTCTTAGATATGCATGATCTCATACTTGAAATTTTAGCATTCGATATTTAGCATCATGTTATTTATTTTATCAATCTTGAGCTATAGTAATTCAGCTCTTTATCAAATAAATTTTCTTATTAGTCTCCTTTGCTAGATCAGATCTGTATAACTGAACATCTCCTACTTCAGCCAAAACTAATGGCGTGTTATATTTTCTGCCATACAGAGCTTCATATGGGGCCATTCTAATATATGACTGATAGCTGTTGTTGCATGCAAACTCCACTAATGGAATGTGATCTTCCCAATTACTGCCAAAGTCTAATATGCTTAATCAAAAAAGATCTTCAAGTACTTTATTTACTCTCTTGGTTTGACCATCTGTTTAAGGGTAAAATAACGTACTTATAGCCAATATTATCCCCAAATCTCGATGTACCGCCTTCCAAAAATGGGACGTAAATCTATCGTCACGATCCGAGACAATTTTTTTAGGGATTCTGTGAAGTTTGATTTATTTCTTTAATATATAACTTGGCCAGCTTTTCCACTAAATCAGTTTGCTTAATCGGAAGAAAGTGTGCTGATTTTGTTAGATGATTTACGATTACCCAAATTGCATCTACTCTAGAGCGGCTTCTGGGAAATCCCATCACAAAGTTCATAGAGATATCTAACCATTTCCACTATAGGATATCAAATGTATGTAATATTTCACTTAGCCTTTGATATTCTGCTTTTACCAAACTATAGACATGACATTTAGCAACGTATTCAGTTACGTATTTCCTTAGTCCAGGCCACCAAAAGGTCTCTTTTAGATCCATATACATTTTATTATTTCCAGGATGAATTGTGTACTTTGAGTTGTGAGCTTCAGATAAAATTTGATTATGAATATATGAATCATTTGAAATCCAAATTCTTTTTTCATGATAAATACAAACTCGTTTTTGCAGATGTAAGTTCATTCTGTAACAATTTCTGATGTTTTCTTTTAGCATAGAATATTCCTTATCATTCTCTTGAGCAATTGTTATGCATTATTCTATAATAAAGTAATTGGGTGTGGTGATTGTTAAATCGATTATGGAAGATCAGCTATTCTATATCAAACTCTCTAAAATAAATTAAGAAAGATAGAAGCAATTTTGGTTCAGTTTCCAATATCAAATTTGATTATCGCCATATCATATAAGTAGTGATGTTGAGGATGACATCATTCTTAAATGGGAAAGTCTGTAACAACCCACGGTGTTACCTAGCCGATTTAACCTGAGTTTAATCAAATTAAAATGAAAAATAAAGATCCTGAATTAAGTAGAATAAAAATATCCTTAAAATAAAGTGTATGGAAAGGAACGTCTTGAGAAAATTTGAGCGCAATTGGGATTCTGGATAGTCCTAAATTAATTCGTGAATCTAAACTTCAGAAATTAATAATAAATAAAATATAAATCAGAATTTTGAAATTTTTGTATATTTAGGTTAATCATCAAGTGAGGATGTTATATTTTAAGTTTTGCTAATTTTCGAGCTCCCGATTGATCACGGTGATTTTTCAAAGTTTTTTACTTAAAAATTAATATAAAATAAAATACTCGTACTAATAAAAAATCGGACTTTAATTTTTAGTTCATCACCCCCAAATTAACTATGAGTGAATTTTTGAGATATTTTGAGCTTATTTGATAGCTTAATTAAGAAGTTATAATTTATTTATGAATTAAATTAATCAATTAGGTATTTCTGCACCGTTTAGTGTTTGATCGAACGTCGGGTGATCCGCGCTATTCGATCTAACCAAGTCATCAGGGTCGGATGGCTGCGGGCGCCTTTCGCGGATCAAAATGATATGGCCGTTGGATTGAGCGGTGATCCAACGACCAGAACACGGCATGAAACTATTCACAGTCATGCCACGCCCGTGGGTCATCGCACGGGGCTGTGCCATGGCCCATCCTAGACGCAACATTTGGCTCTCCCATGGCCTCCAAAACCCACCATTCTCTTCTTCTTCTTCTCATATGTTTGAAACCTCCAAGAAGGCGCTGCAGAACCTGTTCACAATGTATTTCCTTAGCGAAGCAGCGGTTGGACGAGCCCTTATGTATGCCTGTCCTCGCTCCATTTCTACCCCAATCGTATAATTGTTGTTCATTTCTCTAGTTTAATCGGAACACTAATAGTAATAATAATACTATTGCTGCTACTAATAATAATAAATAATGATATGGGTAGTTCACGCAATCGACGAAGTCTAACATGGATGTCACGAAGAATCGGCAAGACATCGTCGGACGCTCGTCCCCGCCATCATTGTCCCCCGCATTTGGAGCAAGCTAAGGTGCAGAATCGCTAAAATTACGAGGGTAGTCTCCCAACTTAATTATTGTGAACAACATAGTCATCAATTTAATTCAAAGAGCTACAAAAGAAGAAATTTACAATATAATCATAGTATACGACTAAATTAGCGAACGGGACTGTATTTAAATAGAGGAATGCTATTTATACTTGCCAACGTGGCACCCAAAAAAATTCATATAATATGATTTGAACATCATTTCATTAGTATTTATTTATTTATATTAAAATAATATAAATGTTATTCTTAAAGTTTGTATTAAAATGATGTCAAATCTCATTGTATGATTTTTTTTGAATGCCAGCTCAATTGGCTTGGATACTATTTCTCATTTAAATATTATCGAATTGTAAGGCATGCATGATCTTAAGATTTTTTGAATTCTTAAATTATTTAAGTTTAATTAAGAAAGTATAAATTCTTTGTATTATTTACCGAAAGCTAGTTTCTGGTAGTGAGAATCTGAAACCAGGGCTTTTGCTGTGAGCGGCTAGGGCATGAAATTTCTTGGGCCATCATGCCCTAAACAATGCTATTCGGGATGAAATTTCTTGGGCCAAGTAGCGCTCTAAGGCTCATTGGCTATCGCTTGGGGAGGATAATTTAAAATTTTTCTACAATTATATGGCAATTAGAAATAATTTTTCCAGCACTTGTTATATATTATCCAAGGATCAAGCTATTTCTCATTTTTACACCAAAGGGCACAACAACATCATTTCTCCTCCTTATGCAACTATTGAATCAAATTTACATAATATTATTTGCAGGCCATTTACTTTAGAAGATATAAAAGCTGCTCTGTTCTCTATTAAGGATAACGCGAGTCCGGGGCTGGATGGTTTCACTTCTCTTTTTTTCAAGAAGGCCTGGAATAATATTGGTAACTTATATAGCTATTTCCTATTTCTTCCAAAAGAGCATCATGCCAAGATGGCTCAATCACACTCTTATTACTCTCATTCCAAAAGGCAAAGGAAGTGCTTCTATTGAGAATTTTAGGCCAATTGCTCTTTGCAATACTATTTACAAAACTATCTTTAAGTTGTTGACAGATCACATTTCTTCTTTACTTCCAAATTTAATTCATCCTGCCCAGACAGCTTTCATCAAACACAGACAATTATCCCATCATGTCATTCTGGCTAATGAATAATTAGAACTTTTAATTGGCATGCTGAAAAGTATTTTTGCACCAAGATCAACTTACAGAAAGCTTTTGATAATATTAATCGTAATTTTATTATCAATGCTCTTAATTGCATCAACCTTCCGAGGCAAATTATTAATTGGATTACGGCTTGCATTTCAAACATTCATTTCTCTGTTAACATTCAAGGGACTACACATGGTTACTTTGGTTCAACTAGAGGTTTACGACAGGGATTCTCCTTATCCCCTCTTCTCTGTATTATTGCCATGAACTTTCTTTCCTCCTCTCTCGAGGAAGCTGCTCAACAAAATCAAATACAGCCATTCTCTTGTGTCAAGTTCAGATGCTCGCATCTTCTTTTTGCGGATGATATTCTATTATTTGGTAAGGCTTCTAAAGACAACTTAGCTGGGTTTAAAAGATGTTTTGATGAATTTCTGGAGGCTTCTGGCCTCAGCATTAATGAGGAAAAATCGCATATTTATTTTTCAAAGCATGTTAATGATGTCAGCGAGCTCTTGGAAATTTGGAATATTTCAATGGGTCACTTCCCTATGAAATATCTGGGTCTTCCGGTTCAACCTCATAGACCAAAAATGATCTCCTTCGCCCCTCTTATTTCTAAATTGCACTTTTGGATTTCTGGATGGGCTCAAAAATCTCTTGTCTTGGCTGGTCGCCTTCAGCTTCTAAAATTCTCTATTTGGTCTCTTCTCCTGCATTGGTTCAAAGCTACCTTGATCCCCTGTAGTATTATTAACACCATTAAGAAATAATGTGCGAAATTCTTAGACCACGGCTCTCTCGATCATAAGTTACATACTATAGCCTGGATAAAGATTGCCTCTCCTTTGGGAAAAGGAGGTCTCGGTTTAATTTGCCCCTCCAAGCTTCTAACAAGCTGTAAGCTATCTTTATGCTGGGTTGTCTATTATAACATCTCTCTTCTCACTTTATGGTAGAAAAGTAATCGTTTAAGAATATTTGAGAGTTCTTCTTCCAACATCAAAGCAGCTTCTCCTTTTTGGAAAAGTTTAATTAAAGTTGCTGGTTTGCTAAATCAGTATATCACTTATGATAGTGCCAGAAATCTCCATTTATTTCAACTAAAGGTAGATTTCACTTTTAAAGACGCTCATGATATTCAATTTTCAACTTGGCCGGATGAGAGCTGGCCGTCCTGTATCTGGACAAGGGTTTAAATGGAGGTTTAAAAACTGCAGATGTGTTGAGAAACAGAGGCATAAACTGCTCTCCTTTATGTCTTTTATGTGATACTGAGATTGAGTCTCACTCTCATCTATTATATACGTGCGAGTTTGCTTTTCAGATCTTGCATCACATTATGCCGAAAAACTGCGGGTATTTATTTCCTCCTACTATTAGTCAAATTAACGATGATATTTCAAACACTTCAATTGAGAAAAAAAGGGGTATTCTTTAGGCTATTGGCTTGTCCATTGATGCCATTTGGAAAGAACGAAATTCACGAATTTTCAATAATACTAAGACTAAGGCCTCCTATATCATAAACAACATCAAACTGAATCTCATTAATATGATCAATAGCTGGAAAACTTCGGATTTTATGTCTCAATGGTGTAATGATCTCAGAATTTGGTCCTAAGCAGGTTTGTGGGCTTTGGTCTTATGCCCGCTCTTCGTGGCTGTCGGGGTCGTTCTGCATGCCTTTATTTCGGTTTGCTGTTTTCTGTTTTTTTTGGTTTTTGGCAGAGGTCTTTCGGCATTTCCTGTTGCAATTGAATTGTTATCTCTACGCTCTTTTCAGCAGCTGCCTTTATTTATATTTTCTGCTTATGTCCGAATTGACTACTTATTTGATGGCTCTCTGGCCTCCTCATGAACTCGGTCCTTTTTCTTATGTATTATTTCTGTATGGTGGGCTGGAAAATGCTGGATCTCCGACGGTTTTTGTTATGTTGCTGGATGCCTTCGATCTTTCACCTTGTTTGCTGTGTTATGGTTTTTCCGAACTTTGTTGACGGTGGTTGGAGCATTCTGGGGCTGTGAGGGATTGTGATGTAGTTGGAGACCCTATTCGATTGCTGGTGGCTTTCTCGCCTCTCAGATACTACTAAGATACTACTTTGGTCTTTCAATTGCTGCCCAGCAGATCTTTGATCTCGTGTCGGCCTCACTCTGGAGGATCTGAATCCTTAACCCTTTTAGTTTTTAGATGTTTTTGGTTTTGCAGCTTTTATCTTTATTTTGTCCTCTTTATTTTTTCCTGCAATTACATTTGAATTCTAATTTATGCAACTCCAAAATGGAGAAATATTGATTTGATTTATTGAATACATCGGCACTGCCCTCAAATTTCTCCAATAAAAAAACAAGAAGAAAGTATAATTGGACAAAAATAAAATCTAATTTGTAAATCACGCAGGCAACCTAATGCAACACTTAGTCAACCGTACCGTGGGCGCAATAATTAAAGAGGAATGTTATCCTGCTGTAATGTGTGGCATCTAGAAAAAAAACTTATATTTAAATTTATATCTAAAATGAGATTTTTTTAGGTGGCCGTAGAATCGATATTTCCTATCAGATATTTCTCGTATTTAAATTTAAATGCCCGTAGAATCGAAATATGAAAAAGCCAAGCCGTGACTGCAGCGGCAGCCCAGATTGCCTGCCACTAAAGCTCAAAAACGTTTATAAATAGCAAGCCAAACAGCAAAGGGCATAACACAAGGAAAAATCTCAGACCAAAATGGCAGCAACGAGCATCTTGGTGGCAGCTCTATCCGCCCTCATGTTTGCGGCCTCCCACGCCGGAGAAATCGCCATTTATTGGGGGCAGGACGGCAACGAAGGGACTTTGCAAGAAGCCTGCGAAACAGGCATCTACGGCATTGTCATTATATCCTTCCTCTCCACCTTCGGCGGAGGGAAAGATCGGAAGCTCAATCTCGCCGGCCACTGCGATCCGACTTACGGCACCTGCGCATCTCTCAGCGAAGGGATCCACCACTGCCAGAGCAAAGACATCAAGGTTTTCCTATCCCTCGGCGGCGGTTCGAGTACGTACTCCCTCGACAGCAAGGAAGATGCCGATGACTTAGCTGCCCACATCTGGGATAGCTACCTCGGCGGCCGCTCTGACTCGAGGCCGCTCGGCGAGGCAGTGCTCGATGGCGTCGACTTCGACATAGAGCAGGGAAACCACGATTTATACGGCTACCTCGCCACAAAGCTCCAAGAATACAGCACGCACGAAAGAAGAGTGTACCTCTCGGCGGCGCCGCAGTGCCCTTATCCTGATGCGTCGCTGGACGGTGTTATTAAGGAAGTGAAATTGGACTATGTGTGGGTTCAGTTTTACAATAACCCGCCCTGCCAGTTTTTGGAAGGGCAGCAGGACCCCGCTCAGAATCTCGTCGAATCTTGGATGCATCAATGGGCACCTAATTGTAAGGAAGCAAAGTTGTTTCTCGGCCTGCCCGCGTCGAGAGGTGCGGCTGGCAGCGGTTTCATTCCGGCGACTGATTTGATTTCTAGTGTGCTTCCTAAAATAAAAGAAACGACAAATTATGGAGGGGTCATGCTCTGGTCCAGATCTCATGATAAAATAGAAAAATACAGTTCTGATATTCAGCGTGCTGTTTAAGAGATCTTCCCATCTGATCAGTGTGATCAATATGGGATTACAAGCTTTTTTGAATTTGCCACTGCCTATTTCAGCTATGTGTATCACTTTCTTAATTACTTGATCACCTCAATACAATAGTATATTTTCAGTATGCCACTGCTTCTTTGAAAGTTGAATTAGCATTAATCCTCTATGCACAGTCGACAACAAAAATACGCTTCGGTCGGACAAAACTCAAATATGCTGCAAGAAATTGTCCGCTGCTGCAACTCTAGCTTATGAAATTTAAGAGATTCCGAAGGAGAGAAATATTTTAAAAAGAGAGGAATGATATTTTGATGTGCCCATAAAAAAAAAAATAATATATATATATATATAATGTGATTTAAATATATTTTATTAGTATTTATTTATTTTTATTAAAATAATACAAATATTATTTTTATAGTTTGTATTGAATTTAGTCTAAATCTTAATTTTTTTGGGTGTCACTATCAGCAGCGGGTCTAAATAGTATTTTTCTTTAAAAAAATAAATAAATATAATACTTATGAAATTAAAATGAAAAAAAAAATAAATAAAACTCATTAATTTAATTCTAAATTATATATTCTTGTGCATATCCCCCATTAATTAGGTAGAGCTCAACTCTATTTGGGCAATAGAAACAATGCTTGCCATTGAGAGTAGACGCTGAGAACGGGTCAAATAATTTGCACGGCTTATAAAAGAAGTTGTAGTAGGTTGAAAGCACAATTTTTATATAATATAATAATTCTGATACAATACACTATATTTGAGCTAATATATATAAATAAAAATTGTATTTAAATACTCTTCTTTAATGGGGTTGGAGCAACATCTTCAATTCTCCAAAGTGCTAGCAACAAGCACTAGCTCCCCCTAAAGAGGATGGGGAAAAAGAAGAAGCTCGGAGCTCAGCTTGCTGTGCGAGGAAAGGGGTGCTCGGCCGAGAGGATGGAGGGATCCGAAGGCATGCGCTCGGCTAGGTTAGCTTTAGAAGGGCTGAGAGGAAAATACATAAATTAGGTTTTCAGTATATGGCTGGGATTTATCTAAAGCACAAGTTACTAATAGCCATTTGTTCAAGATCAAGCAGCAATAAACTACTCGAAACTTCCAAGCTTTGATTAATGGCTTATTGAACTTCAAAAATTACAAACTTGGTACCGGATCGAGCGCCTCGACGAGACGAACGCACGCATCAAAAATTTATTGAATTTGGACGAGTATTTTATTTTATGTTAACTTTTAAGCGAAAAACTTTGAGAGTTCACTACGATCAATCCGAAGCTCGAAAATTAGCGAAACTTGAAACTTGAAAATTAACGATCTATCAAGGTTGTTACTAGACCGATTTGGCCTAAACTTGATCAAATCAAGACAAAAATCAAGATATGTCTATGATTGATCAAATGGCTATTAGTAATAATATCTCTAGGTTTACGAAAGTCAAGATCTTATTCATAGTAATAATATCTCTAAGTTTACAAATAGAACTTGGTATATCAATTACACAACCATTAACTAATATTTGTTTATGATTAACTAATCGTCTAGCTTCATTTATGGTTGAAGTGAGTCCTAATCTAAATATAATGTTATATAAACGTATTTCAAGTATTTGCAATAAAATAATACATGTTGAGCTTTTTAATATTCCAGCAATCTGCACATATTTACATAATTTTTGCTTGTTTAAACCATAATAAATTGTAATTTCTGTTTCTCTATTAAACACTTATAATATTGAGATTTTTTTTCAGAGTAGATTCTTATTATTTTTCTTTTTTTATTACTTGTGGATCTAGGTTCTTTTCGACTTAATCCTGGTAAATCTCTTAATCCATACATTAATTTTAAACTAGGTCCTTGGTAATGCAACAAAGTAAATTTTTTTTTTTTCCAGAACAAAAAATACGTATCACATATTAAATATTAACTTTCCGATCTTTTTTCTTAGTTACAGTATTTTTTTCTTGCAAAAAATTGAATGAAAAAAGAAAAATGATGAATATCAAATTAGTCTTATTTTTAAGACTATATAAAAAAGATAATAAGTTATTTTATGAAAGAAATTTGGTTCAATTTAATGTTGACTAAAAGAGTAGAATATAAGTATAAATGGGGATTCATAAGATCTAAAAATAATAACAGTATTGATGATTTTTTGGAACATATAAGAGAAGATGAATATTTCATTATTCTGGATAAAATTAGTCCTAGCTGGGATAGCTCTAATTTTTATAATACAAATTATATAAATTATTTTGTTGATAGCAATAATATTTGGAGTATTCTATCTGATTATACGTTTTTAATTCAAAAAAAGTATGGTAATAAATACTCGATTCTTATATTTTTTATATTGATAATAAACTTTTGATCTTGATAAAGATGATAATAAGAAGCTAACAATTTTAATTTATCATTTTTTGAATAGTAGGGTGTCTATGAATCAAAATCATTCATCGAATTTTCTGTATATGATAATAATAAAAATATTTGGAATAATCATATTAATAGTTGTGTTGATTGCTACCTTCGTTATGAGATTACTGATATTTCTAATGGTATAGACTTATATATTTATGGGTTCTTTTTGGAAAAATTAAAAGTACTGATAATATAAAAATGGATGATATAAATGATGTTGATTCTTTAGATATAAAAGATATAAATAATAAATACAAGAAGTTATAGGTTTAATGTGAGAATTATTATAGATTAAGTTATAAGAAATAATTTAAATCAAGAATGAATATTTGTGAACATTGAGATTTTCATTTGGAAATGCGTAGTTCAGATAGAATTAATCTTCTTATAGATCTCGGAACTTGGGATCTGATGGATGAGAATATGTTCTCTACAAACCCTATTGAATCCTATTCAGAAGAGAATCCTATAAAGATCGTCTTTTTTTTATCAAAGAAGAACTGGTTTAATAGAAGATGTTCAAACATGCATATGTTAATTAAATAATATTACCGTAGCAATGTGGGTGATGGATTTTTAATTTATGGGAGGTAGTATGGGTTCTATAGTAGGGGAGAAGATTACTCGTTTGATTGAATATGCTAATAATCAATCATTATATGCCACTATTATATGTGCTTCTGGAGGAGCACGCATGCAAGAAGGTAGTTTAAGCTTAAGATATCTTCTGTTTTATATGATTATCAATTAAATAATAAGTTATTTTATATTTCAATTCTTACATCTCCTACAATAGGCAGAGTTACAGCTAGTTTTGGTATGTTTGGAGATGTTATTATTGTTGAACCTAATGCTTCCATTGCTTTTGTAGGCAAAAGGATAATTGAACAAACAATGAATAAAATAGTACATGAAGGTTTACAAACAGTTGAAAATTGATTCCATAAAGGTTTATTTGACTTAATTATAGTACATATCCATATAACTGATCTAGTATCTACTTCTCACTCTTCCCAAGCTCCATCCCAAGTTAAGGAAGAAGCTTCCTTCTCCCAAGCTCCATCCCAAGTTATGGCTGATTTTATTAATGATAATTAATCATTAAATTTTATTTTTTTAAATATTCATCAATATAATACTTCTTAAATTGAAATATTAGGCCTACTACTTTTTTTTCTTTTTATCTATAAATATTTCTTATCTTTGAGTATGAGTCAAACTTTTAATAGTTAATTAGTTAATTAGATTTATTTTAAAATACAAAAATATTTTGATAAATTATTTTAATAATAAATAATTTAATTTTTAAAAAGATTTTTTTAAAATTTAAAATATTTAAATTTTAAAATAAAATTTAATAATGACAATAATTGATTAATAATTCTAAGAATCGAATTATAACACTTATTTAATTATTTATTTATCTATAAATATATTTCCTACTAAATGAATTATTTTTTATTTTTATTTTAAGAATTTTTAAAATACTTTAATTGACTTTAATGGAATATTCAAAATATTTATTAATTAATAATAATAGAAATTTTTTTTTTGATTATCTTTAATTATTATCAAATTATTTTATATTATTATAAAAAAAATTTGAGAAAAAGTTATTTATATTTTCTAAGTTTCTTTACATTCTTTCAATCTTTCTCTCCCATATACATATATATATATATATATATATATATATATATATATATATATATATATATATATATATATATATCTTCTTTTTTTTTTGTTTTTTTTTGCTTATATGTTACTCGTGAGATTTCAACCCATGACCTGGGATAACAAATCCTGAGCCTCAACCACTGGGCTACAACTCTATTCACAGTTATATATATATATTATAGATCCTAAATCACTTATTAAAACTATGAATAAATGAATTATTTAACATTAACTTATCATAATATTTTAATAGGCAATATAAGAAAATACTAGTGCAATCTTTATTATTTATTATTAACTACTAATCTCATTTAAAATAATATAAAAATATTTTTTATTTTGTAGAGCTATTTGTGCACATATTTTAAAATTTAGAATTAATTTTTTTTTGGCAGATATAATGCATAAATAAGTTATAACTACTATTATTTAGAGTTAGTGCATTTAAAAGAGCTATCATAAATAGCAAAAATATCTTCTTTTTTTAATATTATTGTGATGAGCATAAACCAAAATTTTATTTTTTTTAAAGTAAATTATTTTCTTGAAGTAAAAGTCAAAAATTTTGATGGAAATAAAAAAGAATATATTTTACACTTCTGAGTTATATAACCTATTTTAAATCTAGTCATCTAATTTATTTTTTTATTATTACATTTTATTATTTAGTCAACATTTTTATTCTTTTTCTTCAATTAATAAGTGACAAAATAATTTTTTCATTATATAGTTTAATTAAAGGAATAAAAAATCGAACCAGACGTTGAACCGCTAAGGCTAGTGTTCAAGGTTCAATGGTCAGACCGAGGTCGAACTATGATGATGTAATAAATAATATTTTAATTAAATAATAAATACAAAAATTAAAAATAAGCTATTTAAATAACATTTGATTATATATAATATACAATAAAAATAAATAAAAAAATAATAGAGATGAAAATAATCATATTTAGAGATGCATTCTGAAAATCAAATAATAATTCTCAAAACTACGGTTTTGCTTATAATAATCTCATCTAGTGAACATGATGATAAAATATCAATTGATCTTTAGAGATGAAAACAAGAGCATTTATAGATACATTCTAAAAATTAAATAATAAGTTTAAGAACATTTATTTTGCTTATCACACTATCATACAATGAACATGCTGGTAAAATACCAATTAACCTTCAACGAAGAAAATAATGCATTTAGAGCTACATTTTGAAAGACAAATAATAATTCTGAAAACTGTACTTTTGCTTATCACATTATCATATAGTGAACATGATGGTAATATACTAATTAATCTTTAGAGATGAAAACAATATCAATAAGTAAGCGACACATTTTGAAAAATAAATAATAATTTGGAAAATTATTATTTTGTTTAGGGAGTGAGAGATGCATTCTGATAATCAAATAATAATACTAAAAACTGCTAGTATGCTTATTAAATTATCATACTCTCATCTTGTGAGCATGATTGTAAACTACTAATAAACCTTTATAGAGGAATAAAATGATAGTAAAATATGTATTCTGAAAATCAAATAATAATTTTGAAAGCTGCTATTTTATTTAGAAAGCAAGAGATGCACTTTGAAAATCAAGTAACAATTCTGAAAGTTATGCTTATCAAGTTATCATACTCTCATCTAGTGAACATAATTGCAAACTACCAATAAATCTTAATAGATGAAAAAATTGGCAATAAGAGATGCTATTTAAAAATCAAATAATAATTTTGAAAGTTATTATTTTTTTAGGCAATAAGAGAGGCATTTTGAAATCAAGTAATAATTATGAAAATTACTGCTATGCTTATCAAGTTATCATACTCTCATCTAGTGAACATGATGGTAAAATACCAATTGACCTTTAGAGATAAAAATTGAAAATAATAACATTAAGAGATGTATTCTGAAAAATAAATAATAGTTTTAAAATCTGCTGTTATGCTTATCAAGTTATCATACTCTCATCTAGTGAACATGATTGTAAATTACCAATAAACCTTTATAGATGAAAAAATTAGCAATTAGAGATACATTATGAAAATCAAATAATAATTTTGAAAGCTATTATTTTGCTTAGGAAATAAGAGATGCATTCTAAAAATCAAGTAATAATTCTGAAAGCTGCTGCTATGCATAATAAGCTATTATACTCTCATATAGTGAACATGATTGTAAACTACCAATAAACCCTTATAAATAAAAAAATGGCAGTAAGAGATGCATTATGAAAATCAAATAATAATTTAGAAAGCTATTATTTTGTTTAGGTAATAAGAGATGCATTCTAAAAATTAAGTAATAATTTTGAAAGTGTTGCTATGCTTAACAAATTATCATACTTTCATATAGTGAATATGATTGTAAACTACTAATAAATCTTTATATACAAAAAAAAAATGGCAGTAAGAGATGCATTCTAAAAGTCTAATAATAATTTTGAAAGCTGTTATTTTGTTTAGGCAATAAGGGATGCATTCTAAAAATAAAGTAATAATTTTGAAAGCTGCTGCTATGTTTAACAAGTTATCATACTCTTATCCAATAAATATGATGATAAAATACCAAATGATAATTATAGATGAAAATAATGGTAGTACGATATACATTCTGAAAATCAAATAATAATTTAGAAAGTTGATGTTTTGTTTAGGTAATAAGAGATAAATTCTAAAAATCAAATTCTAAAAGCTACTGCTATGCTTAACAAGTTATCATACTCTTATATAGTGAATATGATTATAAACTACCAATAAAACTTTATAGGCAAAAAAAATAGTAGTAAGAGATGCATTCTAATAATTAAATAATATTTTTAAAACTAAAAAATAAATTTATAGATACAAAATAAAACATATTATGTTTGAATACATAATTAGAATAGATCATCAATGTTTGCTTCAAAATTCAAATATTAACCCAATTGCCACAATATCATCTTCCTCTACAATTTGGTCTGTTTCGAGGGCATCTTTAGCTAAAAATTTAACATTTTGTTAGGTTTTTGTAAATACAATACAATTAAGAAAATGAAATATAAATTTGTAAGCACTTACTAATATGTGTTTCATAAGTTTGTATATTTTGTGTAGAAATAATAGCGATAGCATCATCTTTGTAAATTTTTTTTCTAACTCTCCCAAATTAAGTTCTGTGCTCAGTTCTTCATCCACAACCCAAAAATCGAAAGAATCAATACATGTGTAATCTAAATGATTATAACTCCATTTTTTGGAACATAACCTACAAACATTTATAAAATGTTTAAAATGTAATATAAAGAAGAACAATATTTTATTATTTTATACAAATTATACCTATTTCTTAAATTTATATTATACTGAGTAAATAAGATCATTTATTCTTTGATGCTCCAATTGATTCCTCCGCTTTGTATGAATTTATTCGAAAACACTCCAATTTCTTTCACATCCAGACAATAAAGATGCTTGGCTAAGAACACGAATAACTAAATTTTATAACTTTGGAGCTATAAAATACCATAATTTTTTTTAAAACTTGTTTATTAATACTTAAATGATTTTGACCTCAAATTGAAAATCTGACTTCGCCATTGCGTTCACCACTCCCAAATTAGTTAGGGGCGACGTTTTGGAGGCATTTGGATGTCGTTTGATTTTCGGCGAATATTTTAATATTATTTAAATATTCTGAAAATTAAGATAAATAAATAATCGTTAAATCAAAAATCTGATTGCGCCATTGCATTCGGAACCCCTCATTTTAGCTAAGAATATTTTATTGAAAATTTTCGGAATATGTTTAATTGTGTAAATTTAATTAATTAAATTAGTAGAAATTATTTAATAATATTATATTTAATTAACTTTAAACGACACCATTCGTCATTTAAGTTACGTCGTTCCTTTACGCCGCTCCTGCCGTCTGATCTGACGGATCATTCTGATCCGTCTGATCGAATGATAAGACGACTATGGGATCATCCTCTTCGGCAACGTCCACGTGTCGAGGGTTTCGTCATTTAAGTTACGCCGCTCCTACCGTCTGATCTGACGGATCATTCTGATCTATCTTATCAAATGATTAGACGGCTCTGGGATCATCCTCTTCGGCAACCTCCGCGTGTCGAGGGTTTCGACGCGCATCGTTCTGGACTTCGCGCACGCATCCATAGCTGCTCCTTCACCGCTTCGAACGGCCATTTAAAACCTAATAGAGCATCCTACATCGGGTTTTCACCCTTTAAAATCTTGCAGGAGTCCGAGGCGTACCGGATTGAGCCCTATTTCCTTCTGTCGTTTAAGGTACTTGCTTCATCTTAACTCTATTGTTTAGTATTGCAAACTTAGCCTCATATTGATTGAAACTATCAATCGACATCTCATGCTCTATCGATCGCAAATTTTCGTAACCCTAATCGCACCCGTAAACCCTCGTGCATAGGAGACATCGAGAGGGGAGGCGAATCGCCCCTTTGGATCCACAGTAGGATCCAGATCGGAATCCAACCGTTGGATTCGATCTGGATTATTCTCAACCGTTTAATTTGCTTAATCAATTAGGACCATTAGATTTTAAATAAATCATTAGGTTTGTCTGATTGAAATCAAAGTCTCGAACCGTTCGATGCACTCAATCGAGCCGTTCAGACCCATCCACGTGGACTCCGCTAATGCGGCATGCGGGCCCATCTGATGCGCTACTGCGAATCCTATGCTGCCGCGTGGATGGCATGGGGCCCACCTCATGCGTAATTTTACGCAGCTTTGACTGCGGGCCCCGCAGTCTTTCAAAATTGTCAATTGTGGGGCCCGACAACTCTTGGCTAGAGAATGACGTCGCGCCACCTAGATGGTGGGGCCCACCACTGTCACAGAAATCAATATCTGCAAAAGATTAATTAAATAATATATATATATAATCATATATATTTAATTAATAAACTTAAAAATATACATTAATGTATATACATATAAAAATATATATAACAAACAGAAATTTAAATATTATTTAACAGAATATTAGATTAATTTAGTATAACTAATTTTTGTTGTTAATTTAGGTAAATAATAATAATGCATAAGGATTTAATTAATTTAAAATCTCAAACTTTAATCACCAATATCTCTTAAAATATACATTCAAATTATGCAAATAAATATAATATTTTAATCAGCAAAAATCAAGAATTATTTTAGTGCCATCCAAATATCAGTAGGACTAATATTTTACATAGTGATATTTTATGTTATTAAATAATTCCGAATATGTTACAAATGTTCAATTGATCATAACTTTTAATCCATTAAACCAAATATATCCAATATGATTCTCAAAGTACTCAAAAAATCTAAAAAATATTTTAGTAGTGTTAATTTTACTATTTAGATTAGTTTGAGCTTAATCACATTTAAGACATAACCATAATTAAGCCATTTAACCCTAGAACTTCAAATGACCATAACTTGGTCAATTGAACTCCAAATTAGGTGATCTAAACATCAATTTAGATAAAAAAAACCTAATTTACAGTAATCTATAAAAATATTTATGATCCAATAGTTAAATCTTTAAATCAATCATAATTACTCTAAAACTTGATTAGTGAAAATTAGCAAATTTAATAATCTAAATTGAATAATTTAAGTTCCAAAGAACTCATAAAGTAGATTATAACCTAGTTGTGTGGTTGCTTTAATAATTTTGTGATTTATTTCACAAATCACTCACTAATCACATTAAATCCTAATTATTAACCCTAAAAATTGTATTAGCTATAGCTTAGCCAATACATATCAAAATTTGATGATTTTAAGTTCTATAAAAACCTTAGAACATAATCTATAGTAAACTAATAGAAATTTTAGATTTCATTAATGGTAAAATTACTAATATACCTTTATAAGGTCAAATTCTTAATTTGACCTTATAAAGCTTAATAATCACTCAAAATTAATAAATAAATTAATTTAAATATTCCTTTTATTATTATTTTAGAAACCTAAAATTACAAATCATGTTAAAATCACAAAATATTAAATTAATAAATTAAATTATTTTTGGCAGATCAAAGGAATTGAATTGATTGAAATTGTATCAAAACAGTCAGGTATGTAAATATACTTATAAGTTTTATTTCAGTATTCTTACTTTGAGCCATTTTTATTTGAATATTATTCTAAAATTGCTTATCGCTTATAAATCTGCAAAAGAATATTATCAAATAAGCATGTAACAAAAAGATGAAATGTAGTATATATTATTGTGGTGTTTGTATTTGGAGGATGGAAAGCAACACTGAGAAGCTGTACAGATTGGGCTGGCTGGCAGCCCCTGGGAGTCATATGGGAGGATTTAGCCCTTATTAGAAAGTGGGCAAATCCAGAGGAAATACACACCTTTAGTTTCAAATTTGAGATTAAACTACCGACGGATATTGAGAAAAGCTTCATAAAGGTCATGCCTATGAGTTTACCCATTTGGGCTCAGGAGTCTATGGACTCGACTTTATGTTACAAATGCTTTTGATAAAATTATTTATTTCATGCTTTTCATATATATTGAATTTCATAACTAACTTGCAGGGCAATATCGTAAGTTGAAAAATTGCTTTTCTTTTGCAAATATTTCATTCATTTCCATATTTGATTTATACCTATTATAGGATGCTAAAATTACTTTTATAAGAATGACTTGCGTACTCCTACCTGATTGGTAATTGAATTTTTTAGGTTTTGAAATTTAAAGCATTGAAGATCTGCCTAAGTAATAAATGAGAGAAGAGATAGAGATGTGAGAAATTGAGAATATCTAAGTCTTTATTGTAAATATTAAAATTGTTGTAAATTCATATATGAATGGCTCTGAATGTAAATATGGACATTTATGTATTTTATTTTCTTTATTTTCATAAATGTATATTTTCAATGTATGAATCATTTTTTTGAGACTCTCGAACTTCGATCCCCGGTCGCCACAGGAGCACTTGACCCAAGCATTCGCCACCACTCATCTATAATTTAAGCAATTAATATTAACATTTAAATTTAGATGAAACTTTAAAATGTAAAATAAATTTAAGAGAACGTACCTGGCTGCATCTCCTTGGCTAATGATAGTGATATTGACTTACCAAAACTCTCTAAATTATCACAATATAATCTTACTTCATTCATTACATCCTTCAGCTTGCTACATATATGCTTATTTCCGACTAACTCTATTATGCTTTGCATGACTTCAGGTTTGTTGCAATAATAATCATGATCATATTGAAACTGAGGGTTTATATAATATGAAGCATAATGAATTCCTTGGCAAAGTTGCCCATCCCATCTCCTCCTGATGATATCAGTATACGGCTTATAGAGCCTCTTATTATTTCTAAACATTTTCTTAATTATGATTTTTGCTCTGTGCATGCCTTCATAAATATAGCCCGTGGATGGTTTCTCGTCAGCATCAACAATTCGTAGTAATCTAATAAGAGGCCCACATATTTGCGACATAATAAAACAATCACTCCAAAATCTTTTATCTAAAATAATAGAAGATGTTTCTTTTCCTTTAAGAGTTTTTGCAAGCTTTGAATCTATGTACTCCTTACACGTAATAAAAGCTTGCAAATCATGCTTTTGAGCATGAACACTATGTAATGTAATAAAAGTTGCTGCAAAACGAGTTTTCTCGGGACAGACAATTTCCCACCACAAAGGCTTTTTTCATAGCCAGGCTAATACAAATGTATGATTATAAACAAACAAAGTAACCCTTATAATATAAAATTGTATTATAGTATTAAAGATTATTAAATGAAAAAAATAAGATCGTTCTTAAAGCATTCTCTTATAGTTGTTATAAAACTTATAATTAGTGTTTTGCAAACAAATTAAAAGTTTTTAAATTTAATAATAAATAACCCTTATTTAACATTAATAAAAGAAAGAATATATTTTTATTAATAAGCGAAATAAAAAATAAAAATTAACAGCATAATTATAGGGTTAGTTGCTTAGCCAACTCTAAAGATTGAATAAATTGAATGCCGTCACTTTATATAATATAATATGATATATAATTCTTATTTATTTGAATTTATAATCAATGATCATATAAAATAGTATAAGCTATATAAGTTAAATTTTTTATAAAAAAAGAATAAGATTTGAGATATAAAGAGGATACACTATTTTAAAATATTTTTCATGTAATGAAAAGAGTGATGGAAAAGAGTGATAAAAGAAAGATTATATTTGCAAAAGCCATTGTAATAATTAAATCAAGGAATAAAAAATTGGATTGGATCGGCTGGTTCAACCGGTCCAACCGTGAACTGGTCGGTTAATTGGTCCGATTCGAAAAAAACCGCAAAAATTCGAACCAGAGTAAAACCGGATCAGTTTTGAAAGAACTGTTCGGTTCTTTTTTAATCGCACAAGAAGCGTGCGATTTAAAACGGATGCTCGAGATCGAGCGGATGCGAAGGCTTATCCGCTTATATGCGAATATGGAATATGAAATGCCCTCAGTCCTCGTGGCCTCATCATTTTCTTTTTAACCTATTCTGCATTTCGGCTTTTCCTCGTGGCCTCGTCGTTTGCAGGCTGGCTTCGTCAATTGCTGGCTGGCTTTGTTGGTTGTTGGCTGACTTCATCGATGATCGATTGCTTGGTTGGTTCATTCTTAGTCGGTAAGACTTAAGAGCATAATAGCAATTTTTTTGATTAGTAAGAGTAACAAATTTTTTGTTTATTTTTCAAAATATATCTCTTACTGCCATTATTTTCATCTATAATGATCATTTGGTATTTTATAATCATGTTCACTGGATGAGAGTATAATAACTTGATAATCAAAACAGCAGATTTCAAAATTATTATTTTTATTTCAGAATACGTCTCTTATTGCCATTTTTTTTTCTCTGTAGGTCAATTGGTATTTTACAATTATGTTTGCTAGATGATAACGTGATAAGCAAAACAAAAGTTTTTAGAATAATTATTTATTTTTTAAAATGTATCTGTAAATGTCATTATTTTCAACTTTAATGGTCATATGATATTTTACCATCATGTTTACTGGATGAGAGCATGATAAGCAAAACAGTAATTTTCAAAATTATTATTTAATTTTTAGAATACATCTTTTGCTGTCATTATTTTCAATTTTCATCACTGAAGGTCAATTGATATTTTACCATCATGTTGTCTAGAAGAGAGTATAATAACTTGATAAGCATAAAAGCAGATTTTAGAACTATTATTTATTTTTCAGAATGCATCTTTTACTGTCTTTATTTTCAATTTTCATCTCTGAAGGTCAATTAGCATTTTAGCATCATGTTCACTATATGATAATATGATAAGCAAAATAACAGTCTTCAGAATTATTATTTATTTTTCAGAACTTGTCTCTTACTGTCATTTTTTTTTATCTCTAAAGGTCAAGTGTTATTTTACAATTATGTTTACTAGATAATAGTATGATAACTTGATAAGCAAAACAGCAGCTTTCAAAATTATTATCTAATTTTCAGAATACGTCTTTTACTGCCATTATTTTCAATTTTCATCTCTGAAGGTCAATTGGTATTTTATTATCATGTTCACTAGATGAGAGTATGATAATTTAATAAGCAAAATAGCAGTTTTTTGAATTATTATTTGTTTTCAGATACATCTCTTACTACAATTTTTTTCTCTAAAAATGAATTGGTATTTTATCATCAAGTTCACAAGATGATAGTGTGATAAGAAAAATAATAATTCTTAAAACTATTACTTAATTTTTAGAAAGCATCTCTTATTGTCTAAATAAAATAACAGCTTTTAAAATTATTATTTAATTTTCAGAATGTATCTTTTACTGTCATTTTTTTCATGTATAAAAGTTTATTGGTAGTTTATAATCATATTCACTATATGAGAGTATGATAACATATGAGAGTATGATAACTTGTTAAGCATAGCAGCAGGTTTCATAATTATTACTTAGCTTTTAGAATGCATCTACAATTGCTTAAACAGAATAACAACTTTTTAAATTATTATTTGATTTTCAAAATGCATCTCTTACTGCCGTTATTTTTATATATAATGGTCATTTGGTATTTTATCATAATATTTACTGGATGAGAGTATGATAAGCAAAATAGTATATTTAAAAATTATTATTTGATTTTTAGAATGCATTTCTTACTGCCATTATTTTCAATTTTCATCCCTCAAGGTCAATTGGTAATTTACCATCATATTCGCTAGATGAGAGTATGATAACTTAATAAGCAAAACAGCAGTTCTCAAAATTATTGTTTATTTTTCAGAATGTGTCTCTTACTGCAATTATTTTAATCTATGATGGTCATTTGGTATTTTACTATCATGTTCATTAGATGAGAGTATGATATGCAAAATAGCAGTTTTCAAAATTATTATTTGATTTTCAGAGTGTATCTCTTAAGGCTATTATTTTCAATTTTTATCTCTAAAGATCATTTGATATTTTATCATCATATTCACTAGATGAGAGTATGATAACTTGATAAGCATAATAGTGTTTTCAAAATTATTATTTGTTTTTTAGAATACATCTCTTACTATTATTGTTCACTGGATAAGAGTATGATAAAAATAATAATAGCTTTCAAAATTATCATTTGATTCTTAGAATGCATTTCTTACTACCATTATTTATTTTCATCTATATAGGTCAATTGGTATTTTACTATCAAGTTTAGTAGATGAGATTCTTTTAAATTGATAAGCAAAATAGTAGTTTTAGAATTATTGTTTATTTTTCAGAATATAGCTCTAAATACATTATTTTCATCTCTAAAGGTAAATTGATATTTTACCATCATATTCACTATATGATAGTGTGATATGCAAAATAATAATTTTTTGAATCAAAATTTATTTTACAGAATATATTTATAAATCTTATTGCTTTCATCTATAAAGGTCAATTTATAGTTTACCATTATATTCACCAAATGAGAGTATGATAACCAAAATAGCTGCCATTATTTTCATCTCTAAAGTTTAAAGTTCCCATTGGTAATTATTATTTGATTTTTAGAATGTATCTCTAAATGTCATTATTTTTAGCTATAAAGGTCTATTGGTAGTTTACAATAACAACTCAAGGTTGTTATCCAGCTTAAATTTAGCTTAATATGATCTTAATTATCATTCCATTAAGTTCTTCTAGTTATTTGAACCAATCCCTGAAAATTTGATGCAATTCAGTGCTAAATCAAATATTTAGAATATTTTAATATTTAATTAATTAAAAAATTTATGTATTTAATTTGACCTCCAAATTGAAATCCAACTTCGCCGTTGCGGTGGTCACCCCCAAATTAGCTAGGGGTGATGTTTTGGACGCGTTAGGAAGTCGTCGGATTTTCAAAAAAATTTTAATTTAATTAAATGCACCGAAAAATAGAATAATTAAATAATCGCAAGAATTGAATTCTGACTTCAGCGTTGAATTCCTCACCCCCAAATTAGCTTGGGGTGAGTTGTTGGGATTTTTTGGAGCGCATTTCTAAAATCTGAATTTTTAAATAATTAAAGAAATAAATATTTATTTATTTCTAATTTTCCTAAATTCTATCCTATTTTTCTATTTTCCCTTTTTGCATTGTTGGCTGCCCATCCTTTTTCCTTTTTTTCGGCTGACCCCTCTCCTCCTCCCCTTAATTGCAAAACTTGATGGCAAAGGCCATTCATCTTCCCATGCCTCCTAACCTCCCTAGCTTTTGATGACCTCCCCCTTCTTCTCCTCCATCTTCTTTAAGAAGAAGCCTCAGCCTCTCCTTCCTTGTTTGCTGTCAAGTTAAAGCTGAAATTCCTCTTCTATTTTCCCCCATTGTTGAGCTTGGTGCTAAAGAAAAAAAAAGAAGTTTCTCCAAGCTTTCTAAGTCTTCTTCCTCCTCTGTTTAAAGGCTAAGGTACCCATTTGCTCCTCTTCTTTGTCTACTTCATGTTGCTATTATGTTAGTTTGTATCTTTATAAATCCATGAATGTATTTGGAAGCCATTGAGGCTCATTAAGGCATCATATTACTTGAAAATATAATGCTCTATTTTTTGTCCATTTTGTATATCCGAACCTTTAGCCCCATTGTTCATATAGCTAGGATGATCTATTTGTGCTGATTTTGGTATTAATAGAAAGGTATCAAAAAGACCTTTCCATTGATATATGGCACTACTCATGCAATGCTCTGGATTGGGAGTATTTGAGCTCAAAATGTGACCCTTCACGGATTTCGCACAGGCGAAATTGCCGTCAGGCGCTACAACACGCTGTAGCGCCCGAGTTTAGAACTGAATCCACCGTAGCATGCCATAGTGCATTACAGTGTGCCACAGTGCTTCTGAGGCTAAAATAAGGTCCTGAAAGCAAACTGCTGCTGCGCGCCACAGTGCGCCGCAGCGGACTGCGGTGTCATTTTGGTGAAAACTATAGGAAATCAAGAGAAAAATTAATTGAACAGTCACACGAAACTTAAACTGCTACAGCGCGCCATAGCGAGCTGCAACGTCATTTATGGAAAACCTTATAAAACCAGAAAACAAATTAATTGAATAGTGATTTCGAAAGTTAGACCGCTACTGCGCGCCGTAACGCCTAAATGTGCTGCAGCGCGTCGTAGCATATAGCTCTCAGATTGGTCTCATCATAGTGCGTCGCAACATCAAAAGCACTGCAATGCGCCACAGCATCATTTTTCATCGTAGCACACTGCAGCACCTGAAAGTGCTGCAGCGTGCCCAGAAATGTCTGAAACTGCCCAGAAATGGCTGAAATAGCCAAAACTTCACTGTTTTTGTATTTTAAGGTCCCTAGGACCCTAGTGGGATTGAATTATATCAAATTTAAACCTAGTTTAATCAAAAGTGAGTATTGCATATAATTTTGTGTAATATCAATTTTGAAAGTTTGCCCTTTTATGGTATGTGCAAAGACCTCTTATGTGTCTTAAGTGTTTTTGTGCCAAATGTTAAATAATAGAATCTTTGAATGTCTGTATTTATTAAATATATCTTAATAACCAAATTGCATGAAACTTAAGACTTTTAGAGTTGTAATCAAGTGCTAACCCTTTGGTTTAATTTAGAATTTGATTAGCCTTGACTACCTTCTATTTTATATCATCTTACGTTCCTATACTTTCATGACATTAAGATGTATGTTAGAGGACTTTATCATTGATTTGGACACTGAAATGTGCTTAAATTGATATTAAATTATATTTGAACATAAGAAATATTGAGAACTTGATTAAGTAAATGATACTTAATCTAAAGTTGAAATTACCATCAATAACACACCAATAATACATTAATTTGTCATTAATCTATAAATTAACAATTGGTCTTAATTTTGGTAAGGCTAGGGGTCATACCATAACTTGTCTTGAATAAGATCTAAACCTTAATCACCTTAATCAATTAACTTGATTGCAAGATAATTCAACTGACATTATTTAATAATGCATCTAATTTAGTATTGATCTTAAATCAATGAATTAGAAGTACTAAGGTTAATATTGAATCGGTGTGATTAAATCATCTGAATCTAAACTTTAGATCCTAGATTTTCTCTTATATAAGACTATCAGCATAAGATGGATAATAAAATTATAATAATTTATAAGATGATTTAACTCTAATAATATCTTTGATTACATCCCATAATTATAGAATATAATAAGATTAAATAAACTTTAATCATCTGGTCTGATCACTTTAATCCAAGATTAATAAGTAAACCTCAAATATTAACTTAAGAAATAGAAGAATGAGATCTCAAGGATCTTACTATAGGGTCATTCTTGAAATGCTTAAAGATCTTAAATATTAATATATTAAGGTAGTAAGAACTTTTATAACTTATTGAGGTAGAAACTTAGATGATCCCTCATAATCTTAGAAATTGATCTTAACACCTCATAGTATGAATCACCTAAAGCACCTAGAATAGAACTTCTCCCTTGTGGTAGAACTCGACATTGAGTGATATTTTGATCACATCCTTGGAGCCTTGTGTAGGACTCACTCATTTAGAGTAAGGATTAATAGCTTTGATAAATCCTTGTTAAGTAAATAGAATCTTCTGGACCCAGATTATTGGTTGGGTATAGTAGGGTATACCCACAATACTAGATTAATTCAATAGTATTCATAAATGGTTGAGTCACTCTAAGTAAGATTAATCTTTGTGCTATCCTGCGGGCTTAGGCAGATATAATCTCGCTTAGAGTAAATCAATCGATCCTAAGAGTGTTATAATTAGGGACTCATCCTTTAGTTTGATTAAAATATAAATCACCGTCAGGTGATGCCTCCTAGAGAAAATTGCCTCAATAGGTGTGACTTAAACAAATTAAGTAATTCGAGTCACCCTCTTTAAGATGCTAAGTGTGATTGTAAGTTGGGCATTTTAATGACTTAAGCTTGAGATACAAATTGCCATCGGGTGATGCCTCCTATCGAAGATTGCTTCGTTATGGTGGCTTAATCAAACTAAGTGTTAAAAACCATCTTTCTTGGAAACATGCTAAATATGTGTATACAACCTTCCCATATAATAATTTGTAAGTAAACTCTCAACTTTAAATAATTATCAAGATTAGAATCTAGGAGTCAGAATCCTTCTTGTTGGTAGGATTCTGCACAATGGAGACCTTGAATTCATTATCAGATTTCAAGGTATTTTTTGGATTTTTGGATTTATCTCATGTAGTTTAGAAGCATGAGCATGAGCATAAGCATGATCTTGAGTATCAGTAAGGATATATGAGTATCAGTAATTATTTATGAGTTATAGAATGTTGCATATATTGACTGAGGAATTTCAAGATAAATCAGCATCACAGTTCACAACTGGATGTATGTATACATTGGACCGTACGATTCATAGCAGTTCAGTGATATTTTGGTTGCATATCAGTAGCATGCAGTATTGTGGCATATTTAGTTGTACAGTTTTAGTGGCATACAGCATAATTTTATATACTATTACTCAGTTTCAGATCCACTACTATTTTCTTTTTATTTACTTTCAGTATTCAATTTCCAGTACAATTTTACTTTACTTTACTTTAGTTTTGTATAGTTTTATACTTTCAATTATCTTTACAGTATTACTGCAGATTTACTTACATTATGTAAATATTAAATAATTAATTATAACTATTTAGATTAGTTTTGATGTGTTAGAATTATTGTCTAACATGGGGTACTTTTGAGATCCAACAATTTGCTAGATCTTGAGCAGTACATTGAGCCAGGTCAGGAGGATACTCAGGAGATTCAGGAGGAGCCCATGGAGCACTAGTGGACTCTTCTTCAGCTTTATTTTTCTGCTTAATTATTTCAATTCAGTACTTAGTTTTATTTTTATATTTTAGTAAATAGTTTATAATAATTCTGGATGTGTTTTCTTTCCTTTTTTAAGATAAATATTTTTGAATGTTTGCTCTAGCTTCTGCACTCTATTTATATACTACTTATACTTAGTATTACGATGTGATCAGTATACTAGAAATATTGATATCTTATACATATATTGGATTCCTCATGTGTTTTACATCCAATGTATATATTGGTTTAATACTTAGGATAAGGATGCTACTCTCATCTTAAGTATTAACTCTCAACCCTTCTTGAGGTTGAGTCAGCAACCCTTCTGAGGGGTTTGGTTTCAGCTATTCGGGGAGATGGGATATTCCTCCCCGAGTGGCACACCGCTCCGCCGCCGAAATTGATTATAACTGTCTATTTTGCGCGTGACGACAGGGTGGTGCGCTACACCAATAGTCTTATATAAGAGAAAAATCAAAGATCTAAAGTTTAGATTTAGATGATTTCAATCACACAGATTTAATATTAACCTTAGCACTTCTGCACTCTATTTATTTGAAGAGATTATGATAAGAAAAACAATAGTTCTAAAAAGTATTATTTGATTTTCAAATAATATCTCTAAATATTATTATTTTCATTTTATCTTTAATGTATGTTACTTAATCTCTAAAGGTTAATTATTAGTTTAACATCATGTTTATTTAATGAGATTATGAGAGGCAAACAACAGATTTAGAAATTATTATTTGATTTTCATCTTTAAATATCGATAGTTAGTTTTTATTTAAACTTTAAGGTTTAGATTTTGATGAATTTTTTAATGTGACAATGACGGATGATGATGAAATAGGGGCCACATTCTTCAATTTAGAATGTTATCCCCTTGGTCTTAGCTGATTACTAGATACTCACTATTGGATACTACTATGGATAGGATCCCGGATGGGTCATGAACTCTGCCATGTTTCTTACCGAGGCACTGAGTCTTAGTCTCATAATTTTAATTTTTGGGATGATGAAAATAATGACATTAAGAGATGGTCTTTGAAAATCAAATAATAATTTTGAGAATTATTGTTTTGTTTATCATAATTTTGAGAATTGCTGAAATCTAAAATAGCAATAAGAGATGCATTATGAAAAATAAACAATAATTCTGAAAACTATTGTTTGGCTTATCAAGTTATCATACTCTCATCTAGTGAACATGATGATAAAATACCAATTGACCTTCAGAGATGAAAATTGAAAATAATGGCAGTAAGAGATGCATTTTGAAAATTAAGTAATAATTCTGAAAACTGCTATTTTACTGATCATACTCTCATCCAGTGAACATGATGATAAAATATCAAATGACCATTAGAAATGAAAATAATGGCAGTAAGAGATGCATTCTGAAAATCAAATAATAATTTTGAAAGCTGCTATATTTTTAGGCAATAAGAGATATATTCTGAAAATTAAGTAATAATTCTAAAAGCTGCTGCTATGGTTTTCATACTCTCATCTAGTGAACATGATTATAAACTAACAATTGACCTTTAGAGTTGAAAAGTTGAAAATATTATCCATTAGAGATACAATGAAAGTACTATTTTGCTTTTTATAATCTCATCTAATGAACATAATAGTGGTGTTTTTTATTGAACAAAAATTGATTGAAAGTTGAACACAAATGCAGTTACTTTTTATGATATTTTTCTTTGAACTTTCATTAATTTAATCTTGACAAATGAAGGGGCTTCTTTGCAAATTAGCATTTTCTGTCAAGCTTAAATTCTTAACATTTCATTTTTATTAATTTTTTAATGTGAGACAATGACGGATGATGATGAAATATGGGCCACATTTTTCAATTTGGAACGCTGTCCCCTTGGTCTTAGCTGATTAACAAATACTCAATATTAGATACTACTATGGATAGGATCCCCGAAGGGTCATGGGCTCCGCCGTGCTTCTTACCAAGGCATTGAGTCTTGAGTTTCACAATTTTTGTTTTTTATTATGTTTTTGCTATTATTTTATACTTTTTGTTTTACTTTTTATTTTACTTTTATAAGAATATTTTCAGAATTTTTTTTTGTTAACTGATGTAGAAAAATTATTAGCTTATTGAAGCATCTGGATCTCACAGTATGGCAAGCAGTATGTATAATGTGCGTGAGAAAACAGATCCTGCATGGAATCATTTTACTGAGATAAAAGATAATGATGGAAAGAGGCAATACAAATACTTATATTATGGTATTATTTACAAGGGTGGCAGTATAAATAGAATGAAACAATATTTGGCAAGTATTAAAGATAATATTGGTTCTTGTAAAAAAGTTCCGCATGATGTTTGTTTTCAAATGGAGGAAAATTTAAAAGAAATTTTGCATAAGAAGCAACAAGGGCGTGAATCAATAGAAGTTGCTTGCACATACTCTGAAGCTTGTAATGTTGAGAAAATAGGATCGACATTATCAAAATCTAATCATTCACAACCTTCAGCAGTTAAGGGTTAGAGGAAACTTGAAGGTGTTGATAAATTTTTTGCCCCAAAAATAAGCAAAGGTGCACAACCTTCAATTAAGAGCATGATAGCTTCCAAAGAAGTTGTGCATAAAGCAGATATGTCTATTTCAAGGTGGTTTTTTGATTGTGGCATACCACATAATATTTTAAATTCACCTTATGCATAATAAGATATTGATGTCAAAGCAGCCATTTTATATTTTTTTCATTTAATAATCTTTAATACTATAATACAATTTTATATTATAAGGGTTACTTTGTTTGTTTATAATCATATATTTGTATTAGCCTGGCTATGAGAAAAGCCTTTGTGGTGGGAAATTGTCTGTCCCGGGGCAACTCATTTTGCAATAACTTTTATTACATTACATAGTGTTCATGCTCAAAAGCATGATTTGCAAGCTTTTGTTACGTGTAACGAGTACATAGATTCAAAGCTTGCAAAAACTCTTAAAGGAAAAGAAACATCTTCTATTATTTTAGATAAAAAATTTTGGAGTGATTGTTTTATTATGTCACAAATATGTGGGCCTCTTATTAGATTACTACGAATTGTTGATGCTGACGAGAAACCATCCACAGGCTACATTTATGAGGGCATGCATAAAGCAAAAATCATAATTTAAAAAATATTTAGAAATAATAAGAGGCTCTATAAGCCATATACTGATATCATCAGGAGGAGATGGGATTGGCAACTTTGCCAACGAATTCATTCTGCTTCATATTATATAAACCCTCAAATTCAGTATGATCATGATTATTATTGCAACAAACCTGAAGTCATGCAAAGCCTAGTAGAGTTAGTCGGAAATAAGCATATATGTAGCAAGCCGAAGGATGCAAAGAATGAAGTAAGATTATATCGTGATAATTTAGAGAGTTTTGGTAAGTCAATAGCACTATCATTAGCCAAGGAGATGCAGCCAGGTATGTGCTTTTAAATTTATTTTACATTTTAAAGTTTCATCTAAATTTAAATGTTAATATTAATTGCTTAAATTATAGATGAGTGGTGGTGAATGTTTGAGTCAAGTGCTCCAAATCTATAAAATTTAGTTATTCGTATTCTTAGCCAAGCATCTTTATCGTCTGGATGTGAAAGAAATTGGAGTGGTTTCGAACAAATTCATACAAAGCGGAGGAATCATTTGGAGCATCAAAGATTAAATAATCTTATTACTCGGTATAATATGAATTTAAGAAATAGGTATAATTTGTAAAAAATAATAAAATATCATCTTTCTTTATATTATGTTTTAAATATTTTATAAATATCTGTAGGTTATGTTCCAAAAAATAGAGTTATAATCCTTTAGATTACACATGTATTGATTCTTTCGATTTTTGGGTTGTGGATGAAGAACCGAGTACAGAACTTAATTTTGGAGAGTTAGAAAAAAAAATTTACAAAGATGATGATATCCCTATTATTTCTACACTAAATACACAAACTTATGAAACACAGATTAATAAGTGTTTACAAATTTATGTTTCATTTTCTTAATTGTATTGTATTTACAAAAACCTAACAGAATGTTAAATTTTTAGCTGAAGATGCCCTCGAAACAGACCAAATTGTAGAGGAAGATGATGTTGTGGCAATTGGGTCAATTAATTTTACTAGTTATTATTTGAATTTTGAAGTAAACATTGATGATCTATTCTAATTATGTAACATAATAGAATATGTTTTATTTTGTATCTATAAATTTATGTTTTATTTTTAAAAATATTATTTAATTTTCAGAATGCATCTCTTACTGCCATTTTTTTCACCTATAAAGTTTTATTGGTAGTTGTGGCGCATCGCCCCTTAATCCACAAGATTAAGTTAAGGGGTGGTGTGTCACTCTGGCTAACCCTTCGCTTATCATTGGATTAGGATGAAATCCATAATCCACTTAATAAGGGAAGGAGTAAGCACAGAATCAAATATCAGTCACTATCTAATAAAAACATACAGAGTGCAAAAGCGATTTAAAATGAGAAACATCCAAATATCACAGTATAAATAGTAGAGATTATAACTCAGAATAATCAGCATAGTAATCCAAACACACAGTCAAGGGTATCTGTATTATTACATCAATTTAAAGTTTAAGTAATGAGAGTAAAATATGCTCATCCTCACTTATAAATAACTATGCAACTTCTTCTAAAAGCTCCTCCTCTGGATAAGGCTCCACTCCTAGCTCCTGATCATCTAACTGAAGAGAATCTGTCATTGTCAATTTCACAATGTAGGGATCCAACCAAAAAAAAGAGAGAAATCTTGTGTTAAAAATCTAAGTACATTTTAAGCTGATGAGTTTCATGTGTTTTATAATATCACCATTTTACATTTCTAAGCCACCATTACATTAAAATAGGAGCAACTAGCATTACAATAAGAAAGGAAAAAGCTATAAATAACATTTATAACTTTAAGCAAAAATGAGGCTAAGACATGCCTCAAATATAAGCTAAAAAAAGCAAGGCATATATAAATAACTAAACAAATGCTAGAAGAAAATACTACATCCTAAACATGCTGGTGATCAAAAGCAAAATGCAAATTAAAGTAACTGAACTCAGCAATGATACATATAAATAGCAGCAAAATTCTAACATTTTAAAATATACATAAGCAGAACAAAGAATAGCTGACTGAATAAAAATTATAAAAAATAAACAAAACATCAAAACTAAATATATATAAATATCTATGTACTAACTGCCATATAGAAAAGAGCTAATCTAGCCCACTGAATATCAAAAGGATTCTAGTGTTAATAAGGAGACATCAAGGAGACTAGACAAGATATATAGGGTTTTCTCCTAGTGTCATCAAGGAGACTAGGCAACGAAAATATAACAAATCTTCTCTTAGTGTCAACAAGGAGACTAAGCAAAGAAGATATAAACAAGGTCTTCTCCTAGTATCAATAAGGAGACTAAGCAAAGAAGACATGATTGAGAGGCAGCTCTAATACATACAATTATTATCTTTCATCAATTACTTTAATATTTTCACATGGAATCTGAGTCTCCATATTTTCCTAACATTTTATTTATGCATCAAAGTCTTATATGATATGCTCAAGGAAATATGGCACAATTATATAAGGAATGTGTAGCAACAAATATCAAATAGTAAGTAAGGGACTCTACTAAATATGGTGATATTATTTATTTTCTAATTAACCATTCTAACTATTCCATTTTACACAAGTTCAGAATCTCTAATTCCTACTATCGAGTGTAACTTAGAAACTCGTCCTTATAAATTAAAGGGATTATAACTGATCAGGTTCTAGTTTAATTCAATCAAATGCGACTACAAGTTAAATTAATAAATCATACACCCTAGTTTTGTGAATTTAGACGTTCTATCTAAGATCTGATCAAGATCTTCTAAGCTAAAGATTATGGATTCAACACCACGAGATTGGGCTTAATCACATAATATAAATGATAAGGCCTAAGATCTAGGTTTTATTCTAATAGTGATCTTATTAATTAAGGCAAATCCTATTAAGCAAATCTCACTTAATAGGATGAATCCCCTATCCTGAATCTAAGGTTAAAAGATAAAATAATCAGAATAAGTTGTAAAATCTAGAAATTAATAAAACCAAAGCTTCATCCATTCATTAACTCATTTACCCAATAAATGAAGTCTAACATAAGATCTAGTCCTAGTCTCAAGAATAGTATTTATGTGACGTGTAAAGATTCTAAGAAGAGACTTAGAAGGAATTTCAAGTATCTGACGATTTGACCTAAATACTGATTTTTTTTCTCACTTAAATGATTTTAATATAGTTCTAATGTTGGTTTTAACATTTTAAGAGACTAATTAAGGGTTAAGGGTGCTTAACCTAAATTTTGAGCAAAATGACTATTTTGCCCCTACTTAAGAGTCTGAAAAGTCAACTTTTTATTTAAGGGTCCAAACTGAAATTTCTTAGCTTCAAATGATTTCTTACTGTCTATCTCAAGATAGACAGTAAGACGTCCAATTTGTACAAGTGACAGGTTTTACAGGTTCAAACTAAGGTTTTTAACTTAAGGGCATTTCAGTAATTTTTACTCTAATGAAACCTAACTTTTTATGCAGTTTATTGTAGGTTACTGTTCAAGAATTTTATTGAGTCCAAGAACACTAGATCCTGAGTTCAATTGACTAAGTTATGGATGTTTTAAGTTGGAAGGGCAATTTGGAAATTTTAGGTCAGTCAATAGGTGACAAAAACTAAACTTTTCGGTTTGAAGTCTAATTTCAGCAAACTCAGTTTATAGCTTCTGTATAATATACTGAGTATGTTGATAGGGAGTAAACCCAATTTGGATATCAAATGGTCAAGTAATAACCTAGTTAGCATCTTGAATTTTTGAATTTGGAGTTGATTTGACCAAGATATGGTCATTTGAATTCAAAGGACAATTTGGTCAATTTTCCCTAAAGTCAACTGTGAGGTCCAAGGTTAACTTTTTATCCTGATGTCCAAATAGGAAAACTAATACTATTACAGTGATGGGGTCATTCTCCTGAGTACTTTAAGACCCATATTTACTATGTTTGGTCAACTAGGTCAAAAGTTATGGGGTCCAAAATAGGTCTTAAAATGCTACCTCGTTATGTGTACCCCAAAATTAATTTTACATTGCGCAATTTGATTCCTTTAATTTTTCTGAGTAAAATGAGACCTATATTGGCTATGTTTGGATTATCCTACAAAAATTTATTAAACTTTTAAGATTTACTATTCAAAAATATAATTTGTATTATTTTACTATTTATTTATTCAATTTATATTAAGTTATTGTTCATTTCTAAAGTTAGAAATATATATTTTTGTACTTATTAATCCATTAATTAATTCGTAATTAATTAATGTTTAATTGTTAATTAATTGTATTTAATTAATTTAAATATAATATTATTATTATTACTATTAAACTATAATTAAGTTAATTACTATTTAAATTATCTTAATTATCTACTAATATTTAATTAAGAATATTTAATTATAACTTTATTGTTTAATATTAATTAGTTATTACTAATTACTGTTAATATTTAATTAATATTAAAATAATCATAATTATCATCTAATTACTAATTATGCTAATTAATTATAGTTAATTAATTAATAGAGTTATTGTTCAAATGTCATTAACCACTAATTACAGTTAGTTAACTGCTAATTATAATTAATAAGGACTAATTACTGTTACTATTTAATTAATTATAACTATGTTAATTTAATTATAATTAATTAATTAATTCTATATAGTTACTGTTTAAAAGTCATTAACACTAATTATAATTAATTAATTGCTAACTATAATTAATAACTAATTAACATTAATTAATTAGTTTAAATTAGTTGTCTGAATTGACAGTGGGCCCACGGCTGCCACGTGGCGCTCTGCGATTGGCCATTGGCGCCGTGGCGAGTCCCACAGCTGACGCTCGGTCGGGCAGTGGCCCCCTCAGTGACACGTCACAGCGCCTGATTAGGTGCTGCTCTGCGTGTGGGCCCACGGTTGCCACGTGTCGTGCCCGAAGGGTGCCATGTGCACTGTGGGCCCCACAGGTGAAGCCGAAGAGCCGCGAGGATGGGCGGGGGGCCCCCACGTGACATGTGGCACGCCCGGAGGTTGCCACGTGGCTCTATGGGCCCTACAACCAAAGCCGAAGGGTTGCGGTCTTTGGGAGATGGGCCCCCATGTGACACGTGGCACGCCAGGAGGGTGCCACGTGGCGCTGTGGGCTCCACCTAGGCTTACGCGGACCCAGACATCTTCAGGTCGGGCTTGGGTCGACCCGGCCCGACCTGGACTTCATTCGCTTCGCGGAGAGTCCCGAAGATGCCTAGGGCATGGCCTTTGCCGGCCTTCCCAGCGCCGGACCACCACGGCCCGCAAGGCTGACAGTAGCCCTCGTTGAGGCTTAGACGTCGATGGGCGGACCATGGCCAGAGGTGGCCTAGGGTCAACCCTATGTCTAGGGTTACGGTGGGATTTGGGTATAACAGTTTATACTATGGATTCGAACCCAAATCTCATCGATCCGGTCGGGCTAGCCCCGATCGGAACCGCTCGATCGCTAATCCATCGCATGCAATAGGTACAGAGACAATAATTGAAGGAAATGGTAACGAGATGGGGGAGTAGGAGGGTACGTCTGATGGACGGCTACGGGGACGCTGGAGGCTCGACTGCCCGAAGGGGACCTCAGATGGAAGCTCCTGAGGTCCTTAATGGCCTCAGGACAGAGTCTACGAGGCTAGGCGGGTGCCGGTTGGGCGAGGCGAGTGGCGACGCGGTGCGTGAAGCTCGGCAGAGTGCGCGAGGGAGACGGGCTCTGAGCCGTCGATCGATCCCGATCGGAAGGCTCGGATCCGTCTGATCTGATCAGATGGAAGGAGCGACGGCGTTGGCGCACAATAACGGCGTGCGGGTTAAGTGGACGACGTCGTTTGGAATAAAAAAAAATTATTTTATTTAATATATTTAATATTTTTAATTATTAAATCCCTAATTGGATTTAGATAATTAAATTATTTCCAGAAAAATTCCAATTATTCACCCTTAGCTAATTGAGGGGTGAGGAATGCAACGGCGAGGTCGAATTTTTGATCTGACTAGTATTTTAATTTTCCAATTTTCGGGGGTATTTAAATATTATTAAAATATTCGTTGAAATTTCGACGACTTCTGATCGGCACGAAAACATCACCCCTAGCTAATTTGGGAGCAATGAGCGCAATGGTGATGTCTGTTTTTTTATTTGGGGTCATTTTAAATAAGTCAAATTTTAGGGTTTGTGGATTTTCTAAAAATCAGGATTCGATCTATTTGACTCCTGATTTAGACTAGGTCTTAGAGGTTGACTCTAATTGACCTAATCAGCACTTATAATTAGTTTTAAGACTATAATTAGTCCTAATTGACTAAAGTAATAACTTGGGTTATTACAGTAGTTTACAATCATGTTCACAATAAGAGAGTATGATAACTTGTCAAGCATAGCAACAGCTTTTAGAATTATTACTTGATTTTCAGAATGTATCTTATTACATAAACAAAACATTAGCTTTCTAAATTATTATGTAATTTTCAGAATGCATATCTTACTGCCATTATTTTCATCTATAACTATCATTTGGTATTTTATCATCATATTTACTAGATAATAGTATAATAACTTATTAAGCATAGCAACAGCTTTCAAAATTATTATTTGATTTTCAGAATGCATCTCTTACTGTTATTTTTTTATCTATAAAGGTTTATTAGTAGTTTATAATCATATTCACTATATGAGAGTATGATAACTTGTTAAGCCTAGTAACAGCTTTCAAAATTATTACTTGATTTTTAGAAAGCATCTCTTATTACCTAAACAAAATAATAACTTTCTAAATTATTATTTGATTTTTATAATGCATCTCTTACTGCCATTTTTTTCTATAAATGTTTATTGATAGTTTATAATCATGTTCACTATATGAGAATATGATAGCTTGTTATGCATAGCAGCAGCTTTCAGAATTATTACTTGATTTTCAGAATGCATCTCTTATTTCCTAAGCAAAACAGCAACTTTCAAAATTATTATTTAATTTTCAGAATGTATCTTTAATTGCCAATTTTTTCATCTATAAAAGTTTATTGGTAGCTTACAATCATGTTCACTAGATGAGAGTATGATAACTTGATAAGCATAACAGTAGATTTCAGAATTATTATTTATTTTTCAGAATACATCTCTTACTGTCATTATTTTTAATTTTTATCTCTAAAGGTCAATTGGTATTTTACCATCATATTCATTAGATGAGAGTATGATAACTTGATAAGCATAGCAGCAGTTTTCATAATTATTACTTGATTTTCAAAATGCATCTCTTACTGCCTAAAAAAACAACAGGTTTCAAAATTATTATTTGATTTTCAAAATGCATCTCTTACTGCCAATTTTTTCATCTATTAAGATTTATTGGTAGTTTGCAATCATGTTCACTAGATGAGAGTATGACAACTTGATAAGCATAGCTGCAGTTTTCAGAATTATTACTTAATTTTCAAAGTGCATCTCTTACTTTCTAAAAAAAATAGCAGCTTTCAAAATTAATATTTGATTTTTAGAATACATATCTTACTATCATTTTATTCATATATAAAGGTTTATTAGTAGTTTACAATCATTCTCACGAGATGAGAGTATGATAACTTGATAAGTATAATAGCAATTTTTAGCATTATTATTTGATTTTCAGAATGCATCTCTCACTGCCTAAACAAAATAATAATTTTTCGAATTATTATTTATTTTTCAGAATGCGTCTCTTACTTATTGACATTATTTTTATCTCTGAAGGTTAATTAGTATATTACCATCATGTTCACTATTTGATAATATGATAAGCAAAAGTGCAATTTTCAGAATTATTATTTGTCTTTCAGAATATATCTCTAAATGCATTATTTTCTTTTTTGAAGGTTAATTGATATTTTACCATCATGTTCACTGTATGATAGTGTGATAAGCAAAATAAATGTTTTTAAAATTATTATTTATTTTTTAGAATATATTTATAAATTCATTGTTTTCATCTCTAAAGATCAATTGATATTTTAATATCATGTTCACTAGATGAGAGTATCATAAGCAAAATCGTAGTTTTCAAAATTATTATTTGATTTTCAGAATGCATCTCTAAATGCGATTATTTTCATCTCTATGATTTTTTATTTATTTTAATTGTATATAATATATAATCAAATGTTATTTAAATAGCTTATTTTTAATTTTTGTATTTGTTATTTAATTAAAATATTATTTATTATGTCATCGCCGTTCGACCTCCGGTTTGACCTCGGTCTGACCATTGAACCTTGAACTCTAGCCTTAGCGGTTCAACGTCTGGTCTGATTTTTTATTCCTTTAATTAAACTATATAATGGAAAATCTATTTTGTCATTTATGAATCGAAGAAAAAGGATAAAAATGTTGACTAAATAATAAAATGTAATAATAAAAAAATAAATTAGATGACTAGATTTAAAGTAGGTTATATAACTCAGAACTGTAAAATATATTCTCTTTTATTTTCATCAAAATTTTTTACTTTTACTTCAAAAAAATAATTTACTTTAGAAAAAATAAAATTTTGGTTTATGCTCATCACAATAATATTAAAAAAAGAAGATATTTTTGCTATTTATGAATAACTCTTTTAAATGCACTAACTCTAAACAATATGTAGCTATAACTTATTTATGCATAATATCTACCAAAAAAAATTAATTCTGAATTTTAAAACATGTGCACAAATAGCTCTGCTAAATAAAAATAAATTTTATATTATTTTTAATGAGATTAGTAGTTAATAATAAATAATAAAGGTTGCACCAGTATTTTCTTATATTTCCTATTCATGGGTTCAAATCTCACCAGCCACACATAAGCAAAAAAAAAAAAAAAAAAAAAAAAAAAAAAAAAAAAATATATATATATATATATATATATATATATATATATATACAAGAATGAAATCACTACAATGCATGAGAAAATTTTTCAAAAATTACAAACAGCTCTTCTATGTAAATATTGTAAACATCTCTCAAAAATGAATTAGCATAATTTATACATATATCTATATAATCTATATAAATAAATAAATAAATATATATATATATATATATATATATATATATATATATATATATATATATATATGTGTGTGTGTGTGTGTGTGTGTGTGTGTGTATGTGTGTGTGTGTGTGTGTGTGTGGGAGAGAAAGATTGAAAGAATGTGAAGAAACTTAGAAAATATAAATAACTTTTTCTCAAATTTTTTTTATAATAATATGAAATAATTTGATAATAATTAAAAATAATCAAAATATTTTTTTCCATTATTATTAATTAATAAATATTTTGAATATTCCATTAAAGTTAATTAAAGTATTTTAAAAATTTTTAAAATAAAAATAAAAAATAATTCAGTTAGTATAAAATATATTTATAGATAAATAAATAATTAAATAAGTGTTATAATTCGATTCTTAGAATTATTAATCAATTATTGTCATTATTAAATTTTATTTTAAAATTTAAATATTTTAAAATTTTTAAAATAATCTTTTTAAAAATTAAATTATTTATTATTAAAATAATTTATCAAAATATTTTTATATTTTAATATAAATCTAATTAACTAATTAACTATTAAAAATTTGACTTAGACTCAAAGATAAGAAATATTTATAGATAAAAAGAAAAACAAATATTAGGCCTAATATTTCAATTTAAGAAGTATTATATTGATGAATATTTAAAAAAATAAAATTTAATGATTAATTATCATTAATAAAATCAGCCATAACTTGGGATGGAGCTTGGGAGAAGGAAGCTTCTTCCTTAACTTGGGATGGAGCTTGGGAAGAGTGAGAAGTAGATACTAGATCAGTTATATAGATATGTACTACAATTAAGTCAAATAAACCTTTATGAAATCAATTTTCAACTGTTTGTAAACCTTCATGTACTATTTTATTCATTGTTTGTTCAATTATCCTTTTGCCTACAAAAGCAATGGAAGCATTAGGTTCAACAATAATAACATCTCCAAACATACCAAAACTAGCTGTAACTCTGCCTATTGTAGGAGATGTAAGAATTGAAATATAAAATAACTTATTATTTAATTGATAATCATATAAAACAGAAGATATCTTAAGCTTAAACTACCTTCTTGCATGCGTGCTCCTCCGGAAGCACATATAATAGTGGCATATAATGATTGATTATTAGCATATGCAATCAAACGAGTAATCTTCTCCCCTACTATAGAACCCATACTACCTCCCATAAATTAAAAATCCATCACCCACATTGCTACGGTAATATTATTTAATTGACATATGCATGTTTGAACATCTTCTATTAAACCAGTTCTTCTTTGATAAAAAAAAGACGATCTTTATAGGATTCTCTTCTGAATAGGATTCAATAGGGTTTGTAGAGAACATATTCTCATCCATCGGATCCCAAGTTCCGAGATCTATAAGAAGATTAATTCTATCTTAACTACGCATTTCCAAATGAAAATCACAATGTTCACAAATATTCATTCTTGATTTAAATAATTTCTTATAACTTAATCTATAATAATTCTCACATTAAACCTATAACTTCTTGTATTTATTATTTATATCTTTTATATCTAAAGAATCAACATCATTTATATCATCCATTTTTATATTATCAGTACTTTTAATTTTTCCAAAAAGAACCCATAAATATATAAGTCTATACCATTAGAAATATCAGTAATCTCATAACGAAGGTAGCAATCAACACAACTATTAATATGATTATTCCAAATATTTTTATTATTATCATATACAGAAAATTCGATGAATGATTTTGATTCATAGACACCCTACTATTCAAAAAATGATAAATTAAAATTGTTAGCTTCTTATTATCATCTTTATCAAGATCAAAAGTTTATTATCAATATAAAAAATATAAGAATCAAGTATTTATTACCATACTTTTTTTGAATTAAAAACGTATAATCAGATAGAATACTCCAAATATTATTGCTATCAACAAAATAATTTATATAATTTGTATTATAAAAATTAGAGCTATCCCAGCTAGAACTAATTTTATCCAGAATAATGAAATATTCATCTTCTCTTATATGTTCCAAAAAATCATCAATACTGTTATTATTTTTAGATCTTATGAATCCCCATTTATACTTATATTCTACTCTTTTAGTCAACATTAAATTGAACCAAATTTCTTTCATAAAATAACTTATTATCTTTTTTATATAGTCTTAAAAATAAGACTAATTTGATATTCATCATTTTTCTTTTTTCATTCAATTTTTTGCAAGAAAAAAATACTGTAACTAAGAAAAAAGATCGGAAAGTTAATATTTAATATGTGATACGTATTTTTTGTTCTGGAAAAAAAAAAAATTTACTTTGTTGCATTACCAAGGACCTAGTTTAAAATTAATGTATGGATTAAGAGATTTACCAGGATTAAGTCGAAAAGAACCTAGATCCACAAGTAATAAAAAAAGAAAAATAATAAGAATCTACTCTGAAAAAAAATCTCAATATTATAAGTGTTTAATAGAGAAACAGAAATTACAATTTATTATGGTTTAAACAAGCAAAAATTATGTAAATATGTGCAGATTGCTGGAATATTAAAAAGCTCAACATGTATTATTTTATTGCAAATACTTGAAATACGTTTATATAACATTATATTTAGATTAGGACTCACTTCAACCATAAATGAAGCTAGACGATTAGTTAATCATAAACAAATATTAGTTAATGGTTGTGTAATTGATATACCAAGTTCTATTTGTAAACTTAGAGATATTATTACTATGAATAAGATCTTGACTTTCGTAAACCTAGAGATATTATTACTAATAGCCATTTGATCAATCATAGACATATCTTGATTTTTGTCTTGATTTGATCAAGTTTAGGCCAAATCGGTCTAGTAACAACCTTGATAGATCGTTAATTTTCAAGTTTCAAGTTTCGCTAATTTTCGAGCTTCGGATTGATCGTAGTGAACTCTCAAAGTTTTTCGCTTAAAAGTTAACATAAAATAAAATACTCGTCCAAATTCAATAAATTTTTGATGCGTGCGTTCGTCTCGTCGAGGCGCTCGATCCGGTACCAAGTTTGTAATTTTTGAAGTTCAATAAGCCATTAATCAAAGCTTGGAAGTTTCGAGTAGTTTATTGCTGCTTGATCTTGAACAAATGGCTATTAGTAACTTGTGCTTTAGATAAATCCCAGCCATATACTGAAAACCTAATTTATGTATTTTCCTCTCAGCCCTTCTAAAGCTAACCTAGCCGAGCGCATGCCTTCGGATCCCTCCATCCTCTCGGCCGAGCACCCCTTTCCTCGCACAGCAAGCTGAGCTCCGAGCTTCTTCTTTTTCCCCATCCTCTTTAGGGGGAGCTAGTGCTTGTTGCTAGCACTTTGGAGAATTGAAGATGTTGCTCCAACCCCATTAAAGAAGAGTATTTAAATACAATTTTTATTTATATATATTAGCTCAAATATAGTGTATTGTATCAGAATTATTATATTATATAAAAATTGTGCTTTCAACCTACTACAACTTCTTTTATAAGCCGTGCAAATTATTTGACCCGTTCTCAGCGTCTACTCTCAATGGCAAGCATTGTTTCTATTGCCCAAATAGAGTTGAGCTCTACCTAATTAATGGGGGATATGCACAAGAATATATAATTTAGAATTAAATTAATGAGTTTTATTTATTTTTTTTTTCATTTTAATTTCATAAGTATTATATTTATTTATTTTTTTAAAGAAAAATACTATTTAGACCCGCTGCTGATAGTGACACCCAAAAAAATTAAGATTTAGACTAAATTCAATACAAACTATAAAAATAATATTTGTATTATTTTAATAAAAATAAATAAATACTAATAAAATATATTTAAATCACATTATATATATATATATATTATTTTTTTTTTTATGGGCACATCAAAATATCATTCCTCTCTTTTTAAAATATTTCTCTCCTTCGGAATCTCTTAAATTTCATAAGCTAGAGTTGCAGCAGCGGACAATTTCTTGCAGCATATTTGAGTTTTGTCCGACCGAAGCGTATTTTTGTTGTCGACTGTGCATAGAGGATTAATGCTAATTCAACTTTCAAAGAAGCAGTGGCATACTGAAAATATACTATTGTATTGAGGTGATCAAGTAATTAAGAAAGTGATACACATAGCTGAAATAGGCAGTGGCAAATTCAAAAAAGCTTGTAATCCCATATTGATCACACTGATCAGATGGGAAGATCTCTTAAACAGCACGCTGAATATCAGAACTGTATTTTTCTATTTTATCATGAGATCTGGACCAGAGCATGACCCCTCCATAATTTGTCGTTTCTTTTATTTTAGGAAGCACACTAGAAATCAAATCAGTCGCCGGAATGAAACCGCTGCCAGCCGCACCTCTCGACGCGGGCAGGCCGAGAAACAACTTTGCTTCCTTACAATTAGGTGCCCATTGATGCATCCAAGATTCGACGAGATTCTGAGCGGGGTCCTGCTGCCCTTCCAAAAACTGGCAGGGCGGGTTATTGTAAAACTGAACCCACACATAGTCCAATTTCACTTCCTTAATAACACCGTCCAGCGACGCATCAGGATAAGGGCACTGCGGCGCCGCCGAGAGGTACACTCTTCTTTCGTGCGTGCTGTATTCTTGGAGCTTTGTGGCGAGGTAGCCGTATAAATCGTGGTTTCCCTGCTCTATGTCGAAGTCGACGCCATCGAGCACTGCCTCGCCGAGCGGCCTCGAGTCAGAGCGGCCGCCGAGGTAGCTATCCCAGATGTGGGCAGCTAAGTCATCGGCATCTTCCTTGCTGTCGAGGGAGTACGTACTCGAACCGCCGCCGAGGGATAGGAAAACCTTGATGTCTTTGCTCTGGCAGTGGTGGATCCCTTCGCTGAGAGATGCGCAGGTGCCGTAAGTCGGATCGCAGTGGCCGGCGAGATTGAGCTTCCGATCTTTCCCTCCGCCGAAGGTGGAGAGGAAGGATATAATGACAATGCCGTAGATGCCTGTTTCGCAGGCTTCTTGCAAAGTCCCTTCGTTGCCGTCCTGCCCCCAATAAATGGCGATTTCTCCGGCGTGGGAGGCCGCAAACATGAGGGCGGATAGAGCTGCCACCAAGATGCTCGTTGCTGCCATTTTGGTCTGAGATTTTTCCTTGTGTTATGCCCTTTGCTGTTTGGCTTGCTATTTATAAACGTTTTTGAGCTTTAGTGGCAGGCAATCTGGGCTGCCGCTGCAGTCACGGCTTGGCTTTTTCATATTTCGATTCTACGGGCATTTAAATTTAAATACGAGAAATATCTGATAGGAAATATCGATTCTACGGCCACCTAAAAAAATCTCATTTTAGATATAAATTTAAATATAAGTTTTTTTTCTAGATGCCACACATTACAGCAGGATAACATTCCTCTTTAATTATTGCGCCCACGGTACGGTTGACTAAGTGTTGCATTAGGTTGCCTGCGTGATTTACAAATTAGATTTTATTTTTGTCCAATTATACTTTCTTCTTGTTTTTTTATTGGAGAAATTTGAGGGCAGTGCCGATGTATTCAATAAATCAAATCAATATTTCTCCATTTTGGAGTTGCATAAATTAGAATTCAAATGTAATTGCAGGAAAAAATAAAGAGGACAAAATAAAGATAAAAGCTGCAAAACCAAAAACATCTAAAAACTAAAAGGGTTAAGGATTCAGATCCTCCAGAGTGAGGCCGACACGAGATCAAAGATCTGCTGGGCAGCAATTGAAAGACCAAAGTAGTATCTTAGTAGTATCTGAGAGGCGAGAAAGCCACCAGCAATCGAATAGGGTCTCCAACTACATCACAATCCCTCACAGCCCCAGAATGCTCCAACCACCGTCAACAAAGTTCGGAAAAACCATAACACAGCAAACAAGGTGAAAGATCGAAGGCATCCAGCAACATAACAAAAACCGTCGGAGATCCAGCATTTTCCAGCCCACCATACAGAAATAATACATAAGAAAAGGACCGAGTTCATGAGGAGGCCAGAGAGCCATCAAATAAGTAGTCAATTCGGACATAAGCAGAAAATATAAATAAAGGCAGCTGCTGAAAAGAGCGTAGAGATAACAATTCAATTGCAACAGGAAATGCCGAAAGACCTCTGCCAAAAACCAAAAAAAACAGAAAACAGCAAACCGAAATAAAGGCATGCAGAACGACCCCGACAGCCACGAAGAGCGGGCATAAGACCAAAGCCCACAAACCTGCTTAGGACCAAATTCTGAGATCATTACACCATTGAGACATAAAATCCGAAGTTTTCCAGCTATTGATCATATTAATGAGATTCAGTTTGATGTTGTTTATGATATAGGAGGCCTTAGTCTTAGTATTATTGAAAATTCGTGAATTTCGTTCTTTCCAAATGGCATCAATGGACAAGCCAATAGCCTAAAGAATACCCCTTTTTTTCTCAATTGAAGTGTTTGAAATATCATCGTTAATTTGACTAATAGTAGGAGGAAATAAATACCCGCAGTTTTTCGGCATAATGTGATGCAAGATCTGAAAAGCAAACTCGCACGTATATAATAGATGAGAGGTGAGACTCAATCTCAGTATCACATAAAAGACATAAAGGAGAGCAGTTTATGCCTCTGTTTCTCAACACATCTGCAGTTTTTAAACCTCCATTTAAACCCTTGTGCAGATACAGGACGGCCAGCTCTCATCCGGCCAAGTTGAAAATTGAATATCATGAGCGTCTTTAAAAGTGAAATCTACCTTTAGTTGAAATAAATGGAGATTTCTGGCACTATCATAAGTGATATACTGATTTAGCAAACCAGCAACTTTAATTAAACTTTTCCAAAAAGGAGAAGCTGCTTTGATGTTGGAAGAAGAACTCTCAAATATTCTTAAACGATTACTTTTCTACCATAAAGTGAGAAGAGAGATGTTATAATAGACAACCCAGCATAAAGATAGCTTACAGCTTGTTAGAAGCTTGGAGGGGCAAATTAAACCGAGACCTCCTTTTCCCAAAGGAGAGGCAATCTTTATCCAGGCTATAGTATGTAACTTATGATCGAGAGAGCCGTGGTCTAAGAATTTCGCACATAATTTCTTAATGGTGTTAATAATACTACAGGGGATCAAGGTAGCTTTGAACCAATGCAGGAGAAGAGACCAAACAGAGAATTTTAGAAGCTGAAGGCGACCAGCCAAGACAAGAGATTTTTGAGCCCATCCAGAAATCCAAAAGTGCAATTTAGAAATAAGAGGGGCGAAGGAGATCATTTTTGGTCTATGAGGTTGAACCGGAAGACCCAGATATTTCATAGGGAAGTGACCCATTGAAATATTCCAAATTTCCAAGAGCTCGCTGACATCATTAACATGCTTTGAAAAATAAATATGCGATTTTTCCTCATTAATGCTGAGGCCAGAAGCCTCCAGAAATTCATCAAAACATCTTTTAAACCCAGCTAAGTTGTCTTTAGAAGCCTTACCAAATAATAGAATATCATCCGCAAAAAGAAGATGCGAGCATCTGAACTTGACACAAGAGAATGGCTGTATTTGATTTTGTTGAGCAGCTTCCTCGAGAGAGGAGGAAAGAAAGTTCATGGCAATAATAAAGAGAAGAGGGGATAAGGAGAATCCCTGTCGTAAACCTCTAGTTGAACCAAAGTAACCATGTGTAGTCCCTTGAATGTTAACAGAGAAATGAATGTTTGAAATGCAAGCCGTAATCCAATTAATAATTTGCCTCGAAAGGTTGATGCAATTAAGAGCATTGATAATAAAATTACGATTAATATTATCAAAAGCTTTCTGTAAGTTGATCTTGGTGCAAAAATACTTTTCAGCATGCCAATTAAAAGTTCTAATTATTCATTAGCCAGAATGACATGATGGGATAATTGTCTGTGTTTGATGAAAGCTGTCTGGGCAGGATGAATTAAATTTGGAAGTAAAGAAGAAATGTGATCTGTCAACAACTTAAAGATAGTTTTGTAAATAGTATTGCAAAGAGCAATTGGCCTAAAATTCTCAATAGAAGCACTTCCTTTGCCTTTTGGAATGAGAGTAATAAGAGTGTGATTGAGCCATCTTGGCATGATGCTCTTTTGGAAGAAATAGGAAATAGCTATATAAGTAAAGTTACCAATATTATTCCAGGACTTCTTGAAAAAAAGAGAAGTGAAACCATCCAGCCCCGGACTCGCGTTATCCTTAATAGAGAACAGAGCAGCTTTTATATCTTCTAAAGTAAATGGCCTGCAAATAATATTATGTAAATTTGATTCAATAGTTGCATAAGGAGGAGAAATGATGTTGTTGTGCCCTTTGGTGTAAAAATGAGAAATAGCTTGATCCTTGGATAATATATAACAAGTGCTGGAAAAATTATTTCTAATTGCCATATAATTGTAGAAAAATTTTAAATTATCCTCCCCAAGCGATAGCCAATGAGCCTTAGAGCGCTACTTGGCCCAAGAAATTTCATCCCGAATAGCATTGTTTAGGGCATGATGGCCCAAGAAATTTCATGCCCTAGCCGCTCACAGCAAAAGCCCTGGTTTCAGATTCTCACTACCAGAAACTAGCTTTCGGTAAATAATACAAAGAGTTTATACTTTCTTAATTAAACTTAAATAATTTAAGAATTCAAAAAATCTTAAGATCATGCATGCCTTACAATTCGATAATATTTAAATGAGAAATAGTATCCAACCAATTGAGCTGGCATTCAAAAAAAATCATACAATGAGATTTGACATCATTTTAATACAAACTTTAAGAATAACATTTATATTATTTTAATATAAATAAATAAATACTAATGAAATGATGTTCAAATCATATTATATGAATTTTTTTGGGTGCCACGTTGGCAAATCTAAATAGCATTCCTCTATTTAAATACAGTCCCGTTCGCTAATTTAGTCGTATACTATGATTATATTGTAAATTTCTTCTTTTGTAGCTCTTTGAATTAAATTGATGACTATGTTGTTCACAATAATTAAGTTGGGAGACTACCCTCGTAATTTTAGCGATTCTGCACCTTAGCTTGCTCCAAATGCGGGGGACAATGATGGCGGGGACGAGCGTCCGACGATGTCTTGCCGATTCTTCGTGACATCCATGTTAGACTTCGTCGATTGCGTGAACTACCCATATCATTATTTATTATTATTATTAGCAGCAATAGTATTATTATTACTATTAGTGTTCCGATTAAACTAGAGAAATGAACAACAATTATACGATTGGGGTAGAAATGGAGCGAGGACAGGCATACCTAAGGGCTCGTCCAACCGCTGCTTCGCTAAGGAAATACGTTGTCAACAGGTTCTGCAGCGCCTTCTTGGAGGTTTCAAACATATGAGAAGAAGAAGAAGAGAATGGTGGGTTTTGGAGGCCATGGGAGAGCCAAATGTTGCGTCTAGGATGGGCCATGGCACAGCCCCGTGCGATGACCCACGGGCGTGGCATGACTGTGAATAGTTTCATGCCGTGTTCTGGTCGTTGGATCACCGCTCAATCCAACGGCCATATCATTTTGATCCGCGAAAGGCGCCCGCAGCCATCCGACCCTGATGACTTGGTTAGATCGAATAGCGCGGATCACCCGACGTTCGATCAAACACTAAACGGTGCAGAAATACCTAATTGATTAATTTAATTCATAAATAAATTATAACTTCTTAATTAAGCTATCAAATAAGCTCAAAATATCTCAAAAATTCACTCATAGTTAATTTGGGGGTGATGAACTAAAAATTAAAGTCCGATTTTTTATTAGTACGAGTATTTTATTTTATATTAATTTTTAAGTAAAAAACTTTGAAAAATCACCGTGATCAATCGGGAGCTCGAAAATTAGCAAAACTTAAAATATAACATCCTCACTTGATGATTAACCTAAATATACAAAAATTTCAAAATTCTGATTTATATTTTATTTATTATTAATTTCTGAAGTTTAGATTCACGAATTAATTTAGGACTATCCAGAATCCCAATTGCGCTCAAATTTTCTCAAGACGTTCCTTTCCATACACTTTATTTTTAAGGATATTTTTATTCTACTTAATTCAGGATCTTTATTTTTCATTTTAATTTGATTAAACTCAGGTTAAATCGGCTAGGTAACACCGTGGGTTGTTACAGACTTTCCCATTTAAGAATGATGTCATCCTCAACATCACTGCTTATATGATATGGCGATAATCAAATTTGATATTGGAAACTGAACCAAAATTGCTTCTATCTTTCTTAATTTATTTTAGAGAGTTTGATATAGAATAGCTGATCTTCCATAATCGATTTAACAATCACCACACCCAATTACTTTATTATAGAATAATGCATAACAATTGCTCAAGAGAATGATAAGGAATATTCTATGCTAAAAGAAAACATCAGAAATTGTTACAGAATGAACTTACATCTGCAAAAACGAGTTTGTATTTATCATGAAAAAAGAATTTGGATTTCAAATGATTCATATATTCATAATCAAATTTTATCTGAAGCTCACAACTCAAAGTACACAATTCATCCTGGAAATAATAAAATGTATATGGATCTAAAAGAGACCTTTTGGTGGCCTGGACTAAGGAAATACGTAACTGAATACGTTGCTAAATGTCATGTCTATAGTTTGGTAAAAGCAGAATATCAAAGGCTAAGTGAAATATTACATACATTTGATATCCTATAGTGGAAATGGTTAGATATCTCTATGAACTTTGTGATGGGATTTCCCAGAAGCCGCTCTAGAGTAGATGCAATTTGGGTAATCGTAAATCATCTAACAAAATCAGCACACTTTCTTCCGATTAAGCAAACTGATTTAGTGGAAAAGCTGGCCAAGTTATATATTAAAGAAATAAATCAAACTTCACAGAATCCCTAAAAAAATTGTCTCGGATCGTGACGACAGATTTACGTCCCATTTTTGGAAGGCGGTACATCGAGATTTGGGGATAATATTGGCTATAAGTACGTTATTTTACCCTTAAACAGATGGTCAAACCAAGAGAGTAAATAAAGTACTTGAAGATCTTTTTTGATTAAGCATATTAGACTTTGGCAGTAATTGGGAAGATCACATTCCATTAGTGGAGTTTGCATGCAACAACAGCTATCAGTCATATATTAGAATGGCCCCATATGAAGCTCTGTATGGCAGAAAATATAACACGCCATTAGTTTTGGCTGAAGTAGGAGATGTTCAGTTATACAGATCTGATCTAGCAAAGGAGACTAATAAGAAAATTTATTTGATAAAGAGCTGAATTACTACAGCTCAAGATTGATAAAATAAATAACATGATGCTAAATATCGAATGCTAAAATTTCAAGTATGAGATCATGCATATCTAAGAGTAAGCCCAATAAGAGGAGTTCATAGGTTTGGAATAGTATGGAAGTTAAGTTCAAGATATGTTGGACCCTTCGAAATAGTCGCCAAAATTGGAGACATCGCTTATAAGCTTAAACTACTGAACAATTTTTATATCGTTCACAACGTATTCCACGTTTCTTCATTATGAAAGTGTTTATAGAAATTGTTTCAGCAAGTGTCTATCCTCTCAATCAACCTCTAACCTGATCTAACTTACAAAGAAGAACCACTCAAAATATTGGATTCAGATAATCAAAAATTACGGAGTCGCCATATCCTAATGATAAGAGTACAATAGAAGAATTTATCAGAAGAAGAAGCCACTTGGGAAATAGAAGACTCCATGAGGAAGAATTACCCAATACTATTCAATATGCCAGGTATTATTCTCTCCAATAAATAAGTTTTGTTTGCGTGATGTCGAGGATGACATCATTTTTAAGTATGGAATCCTGTAACGACGCAAGTCGTTACTAGGATATTTATAACTAAACCAAACTCAAAAATCAGGATCCCAAGTGACTTTAAAATTAGGGTAAACTAAAAATATCATTGGATATAGTATATTTTTGTGATCGTAATACTCAAGTTTGGGAGTAATCTAGAAAATAAATACTCGTGAATTAATTTTTGAATTATTTAAATTCAGAAAATTGAAAATTTTAAATACATGTCCAAATTTAACAATTTTAGTATTGTTGAATTAATAATATTATAAAAAGGCTACAAAAAAGTTTCATCGAATTTAGAGCTTTAGATTGATCATAATTAATTTTTGAAGTTTTTATCTTTAAAAATTAATAAAAAATAAAATATTATTTTAAATTGAAAATTTTTACGCGTGTGTGTTTTTCTCATTAAGATACACCTCCGTGTTAAGTTTTGTTATTTTATGAAAAAGAAATGGAATAGAGAGAAAGTAGAGAGAGAAAGAGGAGAGAGGAAGAAGAGATAAGAATAATGAAGAGAAAGTTCAATTGAATACTTAAAGCAGTTATATAAAAAAAACAAATTTGTTTATATCTAAATAATAGAAGAGAGAGAAAATTTAATTAATTAATTAATTAATTAAAAAAAGTTTATAAATACACTCTCTCACCTACCTCCTCTCATCTTCCCCCACCTCTATTCTTCCCTCATCTCCCCCTCTTCTTCTTCATCCACTACTAGTTTTACCCACCGATCTCTAGTAAAATCTCATCAATACAAATATAGGGTAAGAAATGCAAAAGAGATTAACTATTTTATATTATTTTCATTTCTTCTTCTTCTTTTAATAATAATAAAAATGATATTATTATTATTATCAATGTTAATAATATTACAATAATTATTATATTTTCTTTAATGCAATTTTCTTTTTTTTATATTTATGTATATATTTCCTATTTTTTATAACTTTTATTTCTGTCATTTTCTTATATATATATATATATATATATATTAATTTCTGTAACTTTTTTCTGTCATTTTCTTTTTTTTATATATGCAAATATTTCATAATTTCTACAATTTTTATTTTTGCCATTTTTTCTTCTATATATATATATATTTCATAATTTTTGTAACTTTCATTTTTATCATTTTCTTTTTTCTATATATCTATATATTTTTTAATTTTTACAAATTTCATTTCTGTCATTTTCTTTTATTCTATATATGTATAAATTTTCTAATTTCAACAACTTTCATTCTGACATTTTTTCCTATATATGTATATATTTTCAAATTTCGGCAACTCTCATTTCAGTCATTTTTTTTCTATATATGTTTATATTTCCTAATTTATTTAACTTTATCCGTCATTTTCATTTTTTCTATATATGTATATATTTTTTAATTTTTTCAACTTTTATTTCTGTCATTTTCTTTTTTTCTATATATGTATATGTTTCATAATTTCTGCAACTTTCAGTTATGTCATTTTTTTTACTATATATGTATATATTTCATAATTTATATAACTTTCATTTCTGCTATTTTTATTTTTTCTATATATTTTCTAATTTATACAACTTTCAATTCAGTTATTTTTTCTTTCATTTAATGCATTAAACCAAAGAATAAAGAATATGACAGTGTGTAATATTCAAGAATTTTCTTATGAGCTTTGCGGAGGGGGTCACATGAGTGAAAACTGTAATTTCAACAACCCTTTTGCACTCTCACAAATTGAGCAAATCAATCTCCTGAGAAATAATAATGCAACCCATAATAAAAACTAATATAATATTAATATTGATATTTTTATTAAAATAAAATAATGAATATTATTCTTTTTATTTAATTATTTTATTTGCAGCTTTTGCATCACTATTAAGTTTTGACATACTTTGATATATTTATATAAATTTTGTGCTCAGAATTTGAAATAGATGATCAAAAAATAGTATCATAGATTTATTCAGGTTTATCTCAAGTTTGTATAGACAATACGTTAGGCCAGGACAGACTAATATCTAGAAAAATAAGGATACTACACATAACATTTAAGAGGGAATGTGTGGCGCCCCGCACCCTTAATCCACCAAGGATTAGGTTAAGGGTGGAGTGTCACTCTGGCTAACCCCTCACTTACCACTGGATTAGGAATAACTCCACAATCCACCTGATTAGGGAAGGATTAACACAGAATCAATCTAACAGTCACTATATAAGTAAAGGTACGGAGTACGGAAGCAATAAATAACATCCAAGCATCACAATGTAACATGAGTGCAAAATATAACTCAGAATATAAGCATATAAATCCAAATGCACAATCAGGAGTTCCTGTATTATTACAACATTTAACTCTAAAGGCTAGATATGCTATGGTCCGAGCTGCTCCTCCTCCTCTAGGAATAGCTCCTCCTCAGGTACGGGATCCTCTATCTGCTTTACGCCTGCCATTGTCGGCTTCACAATGTAGGGCCCCAGCCAAAAAAGAGAAAAATCTGGTTAGACAATTTATCTAAGTACATTTTAAGCTAATACATTTTCATATGATTTTAATATCACCACTTTACACAATTTTTCCTAAGCAACAATATATCAGGGAGCGACTAGCAATTCGATAAGAAAGAGGAACAGCTATAAATAACATTTATAACTTAAGCAAAAAAAGGTTCAGACATGCCTCAAAAGTGAGGTAAACAAGGTAAGGCATATAATATAAGTAACTAAACATATACTGAAAAAAAATACTACATCCTAATACATGCTGGTGATCAAATGAATTATGCAAATTACAATAATAAATCTCAGTAGTGATACGTATAAATAGCAACAAAATCTAACATCCTACTGTATATAAGCTGTACAAAGAAATAGCTGACTGAATAAATAATGCCAAAATATAGCCAAATACTATAACTGCAAATCCAAACTCTGTATACTGACTGCCATATCAGAAAACTTGGCCAAACTGACCCACATATATATATATATATATATATATATATATATATATACATCTCAATCTGCAAACATACTGAACATACTGCATGACTGAAGAGGCAGACAATACTTATGCAACATATTTTAGTTATTTTACTTTTGTTTCTATGGACAACTGTTAGAAATAACTGAGGAGTCAAGCATGTCTGCAAGACTATACGGGTCCCCAAGCCTAACACACTCTTCTCAATGAGAATGTTAGGCATCCTGATCTCACCTTACCCCTGTCCATCAGGGCAAATGTGCACCATAATCTCCACAAATCGGACCCAAAGGCAACTGTTATCCTATATTCTAAGTTTTCATTTTTCATGCACAAAATTATCTTATATGAAATGTCCAAGGAAGTAAGCTTAAATACACAAGGAATGTGTAGCACAAAGTATTGAAATAAGTAAGAGACTCTACTAATATGGTGATACTATCTATTTCCTATTATTCGTTCTAACTATTCCAATTTACACAAGTTCAGGATCACCATTTTCCCACATTTCAGGTGTAACTTAGAAATTCGTTCTTATAAGTTACAAAAAATCAGGACTAGCTAGATCCTAATATACCAAATCAAAGTTGACTATAAAAGTTGAGTAACAAATTATTACGACCTAATTGATAATTTTAGACATTCTAACTAAAAACTACTAAACTATATATTATGGATTAAACACCACGAGATTGGGCTTAATCACATAATCTCAAAGGATAACTCCTAAGATCTAAGTTTCATTCTAATAGTGATCTAATAGTCAAGGTCAATCATATTAAGTAATCAAACTTAATAGGATGAATCTCTTATCTTAGATCTAAGGTCAAGAGACAAAATAATCAAAATAAGTTAAAAATTCTAGAAAATAATAAAATCAAGAATTTATTCATTGAAAAACTCCATTTTTCAATGAATGAAATTAACCCTATGATCTAGTCTTATTCTCAGGAAGAGTCCTTAAGGTGTAGTGTTAAAGACTTAGGAAAATTCTGAGATCTGACCTAACTGTAGATTTACTTACTTAAATATCACTAATATGGTTATAACATTAGTTTTAGTATTTTAAAAGACTAATTAAAGGCTAAGGATGTTTATTCTAGATTTTTGGCAAAATGATCATTTTGCCCATACTCAAGGGTCCGAAAAGTCAACTTTTGATTTAAGTGCCCAAATTGGAGTTTCTTTTTTCTATATGATTTCTTACTATTTAATTTGAGGATAGACAGTAAGTTTGTTCAATTCGGACGAGAAACGGGTCCTACAGGTTCAAACTAATATTTTCGACTTAAGGGCATTTAAGTGATTTTTACTCTACTAAAAACTAAGTTTTTATGCATTTTATTGTAGGTTACTATTCAAGGATTCCATAGAGTCCAAGAACACTGCATTATGAGGTCAATTGACTAAGTTATGAATATTTTAAGTTTGAAGGGCAATTTGGTAATTTCGAGTCGGTCAACGGGTGACAAAAACCGAACTTTTCCGTTTGAAGTACAATTTTAGCAAACTCAGTTTCTATAGCTTCCCTATAATGTACTGAGTATGTTGGTAAGGAGGTAAACCCAATTTGGATCTCAAATGGTCAAATTATGACCTAACTAAGGTTGGGGGTATTTTGGTCATTTTCTAAATTTCTAAGGTTCAGAATTTAAATGTTATTTCAGTTTATTGGTGACATCAAAATTCTAAACTAGTTAGCATCTTGAATTTTTGAATTTGGAGTTGAATTGATCAAGTTATGGTCATTTGAATTCTAAGGGTAATTTGGTCATTTTTTACTAAAGTCAACTTTAAATTCTAGGGTTGACTTTTTATCCTGATGTCCAAATGGAAAAACTAATAATACTGCGGTGATGGGCTGTTCTCCTGAGCATTTTAAGACCCATATTGACTATGTTCTGATAACTGGGTCAAAAATTATGGGGTCCTAAAGAGGTCCTAAAATGCTACATCGTTATATGTACCTCAAAACAAAATTCTGCATTACGTCATTTGATTATAATTATTTTTCTGAGTACTTTAAGACATATATTGATTATATTTGGATCATCCTACAAAAAGTTATTAAACTTCTATGTTTTACTATTCAAAAATACAATTTATATTATTTTACTATTCATTTATTCAAATTGTATTAAATTACTGTTCATTAAATCAATTTAGTAAATTAATTCACTGTTTATTCTTAAAATTAAAATAATTTTTCTGTTGTTAGTAATTATATTAAATATTAAATTAATTTACTGAATTAATTGATAATATTAGTTAATTAAATTATATGATGCTAATGTTTATTAATTAAATATAAATTAAATAATTATAATTAATACTAATTGTTTAGTTAAGAATCTACTATTTACTTAAAATTAATTATTTATTTAATCATTAATTCATTAACTAACATCTTTTAATTAATTTAAACTCTTAAAAGTCCTATTTTTATAATATATTTATTTATTATTTTAATTGATTAATATATCAGTTATTATTATATTCTACTATCAACTTATTATTTAATTCACATTTAATCTTAGTTAATGATTAACTATCTGCCTAATGATTTTTGGATTATGATATTATTTTTATTATACGACTAGAATTATTCCTAATAAATACAATTCTAATTATTTAATTAAATGGGTATTTATTAACTAAACTTTAATTAATATTAATTATTAACTTAAAGTTTTTATTTTGAATATAATATGTATATATTTATAAATATTAACTTATTGTTTAATTTAATTAACTAATCTATTGCTTAATCAATTTACTTATTTAGATAGTATCTATTATTAATTATTTCTAATTTATTTATTAGTACTAATTTACTTAATTAATTACCTACTACTGCAGTTATCATTGACTTAAATGGAATTGAAATCTCTGTTTTAATAATTATATATAAGTATATATATATATATATTATATTTATTTATTTATTTTATATTTAACGTTTTCTGCAGGAGTTGACGCGTGGAGCCCGCCACTAGCCACGTGGCGCGATCGGATGGGTTGCTGACTTGCAAGCGGGGCCCGCAGCGCCGGGCTCGACCCGCTCGGCCCAGCGACCCTTCGGCTCCTCCCGAGCGTCCTCACGCAGGTGGCTAGGGCAGGCTCGTTCGCCGACTCCCCGGCTTTGTCGGAGGTTGGACGCATGGCCGATGGTAGGTCTCGGCGAGGCCTACCCGGCGAGACTGAGCCTGACTCCGGAGGTGACCTACGGCGGCTGAAACCTCTAACCCTAGGGAGACCCTTACGGTGCAGGAAACGACGAGCAGCTATCAGGACTGGACTCAACTATCGACCCGATCATTGTTCGATCGGATCACCACAAGACAATTGATGCGTAAGGACCTCTAAGTATCTAATGCAGAAGAGAAGGTTGGGAGGCACCTGAGATTTGGCGGCATGAGGTAGGAAGGAGGGGTAGAGTTGCGGACTTAGGGCTGCACACGGGTCCTCAGTTCATCTCGGTAGGGGGGCGATCACGGCTGGGCGGACTTAAGGGAGACCGACGGAGATTCCTAAGGCGACCGTGAGCGCTGGTTGGACGCGGGCGGTGGCAGCATGCCACGTGCCGGCGCGCGTTCGGCCTCAGGGACGAAGAGATCAGGACCGTCCGTTTGGACGGTCCGATCGCGAAGATCGGGCGACTGGACGGTGCAATCTGGACCGTCTGTTTTGGATGGTCCGATGAACCGGATTGGGCTGACGGCTTCAGTGGGGAAAACGGCGTCGTTAAAATCAAAATTTAAATAATATTAATTTATATAATTAATAATTAATTAATTAATTCCTTATTTTAATTTAAAAATTAAATTGATTTAAAACAAATTTCCAAATATGTTTTCCTAGCTAATTGAGGGGTGAGGAACGCAACAGCGAGATCGGATTTTTGATTTGACGAGTATTTTGATTCATCAATTTGCGGGGCATTAAATATTATTAAAATATTCATCGAATTTTCGACGACTTCCGATTGACCTAAAAAGGTCACCCCTAACTAATTTGGGGTCAACGAGCGCAATGGCGAAGTCCGTTTTCAAATCCGAGGTGAGAATAAATAGGTCAATTTCTAGAATTCCTGAAATTCCCAAAATAAGGATTTGATCCGTTTGACCTCTAATTTGGACTGGGTCTTGGTGGTTGACTCCTAATGACTTGATTAATCACTAAGTATCAAGATTAAGATTGAGATTAGTCCTAATTGATTAAGGTAACAATCTAGGTTGTTACAGAATATGTAGTTAGTTAGGAATCACATCTCAGATAATTAGATAGACATATCTAACTCATCGATTATTCTATAACTTTTTCCAATATAATATATATTATATATTATTGTATTTTCTTTCAAAATAAGCACATATCTTAAATATATATATTGCATTCATAATCATGATAATTTTGCATGTATATCATACTTAGATATCACATTCTATTTGTATATACTTCTGAATCAAGTCTTTGAGGTATAGTTGATGTATGATGGAGCAACTTGGATGCTCATTTTTTAAAAGTTTTAAGATTTTTTGCTTAGTGTGTGACAAAATTTGTAAAATAGTTATTATTTTTATAATGAATATATTTTTTTTATTATTCTGGTATTTCTGAATATTGCAATGAATGTGAAAGGGTGTATTTTATACGCTTCTAAAAACACTATTATATTAAACTCCGATATGAACCTAGAGAGTGAGCACTTAACACTGGATTAGTTATGCTGACCCAGCGGCGGTCACCGCAACAAGGAATCATTTAACAATTAGCACAATATGAATGAAAACATATGATGAATGATTTGCAATTTGTAAATGAAATAATTGCATAAAAGTAAATAATATATCATTGTTGTATCAAGAAGTTCTTAAATGTCAGTGCTTTAAAATAGATGAATTCAAATGTAAGTGTGTTTGACTGAGGCACTAAGAAAGTGATGCATGATTCTTAAGTTGTTGAGAGTAAATTGAGCAACCAGTAAACTCAAGGCAAAATAATGCAGGATTAATTAATTGCAAAGAACACATATTCATATAAACTCGAACAAGTAGTGCATGGGAGTTTTAAGTATAATGGAACCATGACTAATCTATTTGAGTACTTTGAGAGTTGAAATAAAAAAAAATGAGGGTTTGGGAAAACCAAGCTTTAGGCGATTGCTATAGAACATTTAGATTATATTGTTTAGATGACATAGATAAACATAATAAGTGAGATCTATAAATATTGACATTTAAATCATGTAGATGGTTTCTTAAAAATTTTAATTTATGAAGGCCTTATTTAAGTCTAGTTGTGTGAGGCCCCCGTACTGACAATAGGAAGTACGGTGCTCCAACTGTGGAAAATCCTCAGCTTAAGAAAAACCAGGTGAAAACCCAACTTGCCTTAAGCTAAGAATCTGTCACCAGAATACTATAATATTCATCAATATACATACAGATATCAAAGTGGCGGAAGCAATAGGCAAGTAGTAGCATCCATAAGCACAACATAGTAGAAAAGAAAAGAAGACAATATAGTAACTCATCACAATACAGAAATGAAATACATCTAGAATTAATTATTACAAATTGAATTTTAAAATAAAATACAAAGGTTTCTCAATCTCACTAAAAAGAAATACATAATCTATATAAACTGCGACAGCAATGTCCTCCTCCTGAACTGGCTCCTCTCCTGCAGCACTGCCCACGAATAAGTCTGAATCTGACATTTGTCAGTATCACAAATGCCAGGGCCCCAGCCAACAAAACAAAAAGGTTACAGTTAGACAATTATCTAAATACATTTTAGGCTATTTTAATGAACTAATTTTTTCAAATATATCACATTTAAATTATCTAAACATGCGAGCAATAATGGGTGCGACAAGCTATGACAGAAACGAGTAACTATAAACTATCTATTTATAGCCAATAATTAGTATAAAAATTAAGATACAATACTAAATAAAGAAGATGATGCTAAAGCTAAAAGCAACAGCGACTATAATACAAATTCTGAACCTAACATGTTGATGATCATATTAACACATGCTGAGTATATAAAGGACACAAATACTGGAATAAACATACAATTCTAACATCTAAAACATGCCAATATACATACGTAAGTCATAAGAGTATACATACAACATGCTAATTGATACAAAAGAAAAGAAAAGAGCCACTGCAACATGTGGCAAAAGCTGAGCAATCTATGAAATGTAAAGCCACTGAGACATGTGGCAAAAGCAAGGCAAGTACTGAAAGTAAGGCCACTGAAGCATGTGGCAAAGCAAAATAGAAAATAATACTGAACAATCCAGCTAAAGTAGCAATAAGCCTAGGACATAGTACTGTCATACCAGCCAATAGGACATCCAGGGCCCCTAATACTGAAATATCAATCAATACCTAGCCAATAGGCCATCCTAATCTTCTAGGCCTGGGTTAGTTCTACACAATACTATTACTGAAGAGGCAGACTATGCTAGGACATATTCTACTAACTACAAGCAATGTAAGAACTGAATGATATGCAATTCAATTACTAACTTAGGATGTATCATCCATATCCTAAGTTCTCCTATCATGCTCAAGGAATAAGGCTCAATATCCAAGGTGTGCAAAGCAAATCTAATCTAAGTAAGCAAGAGACTCAATCTAAACTTATGTGATATCTGATGTTGTTTAATTATCCAATCTAACTATTCTGAGAATATACAAGTTTAGGATCTCCAATATCCAGCTATCGAGTAGAATCTCATATTTACATCCTTAAAGTTAATGTTAGAACTTAACAAGTCTTAATCTAAAATCATGTGATTACTATAAAGTTTAAGTAAATAAATCAATGACCTAATTTGTTAATATTTTACTCTCTTACCCAAATCTTAATTAAGTAAATCAAGGTTTAATGATTTTGGACTTAAACCCCACTTTGGTGTTCAAATCCTAAATCCATGGTGGTGTCCTGACTAGGATTTAGAGTTCACATTCTATCCCTAAGCTAAGGATAAAGAATCTTACAAGCTGAAAGATCCAGGAACTAAGAACTTAGTGAAAGGTTATTCTATTGATCATAAGATAAAATAATTAATTAAGAACTTGAGAATCTAAGACCTACATTCAACCTTTAATATAATTTCATTATCTTATAGATTGAATTATCCTATACCCGTATGGAAGGCTTCAAAATGTTAGATAATAAATTATTTAAAGAAATTCAATTGGAGATAGTTTAATTCAAGTAGAAGATCTAAAGTCTAGGATCTAAGATTTGATCACTTTAGACTTAACTAATTTTCTAACTTATAATTTCCTAAATGTGTTTCTTTTTAGAATTTAACCTCATAAGCTAACTTAGTTGAGCTTATTAAACTGAAATTTAACATCCAAAATTATTAGATTCAATTATTAGGGCTAAGTGACTTCTTTAGGATCACTTAGGGTTTAAGTGTCTTAATTAGGGCTAATTGAAGATTTCTTAAATAAACTTCCACATGATCAACATAAATTGTCTAAGAGTTCAGTAGAACATTAATAATCTAACCAAGGGTATTTTACTGAGTTTTCCAAGGTTTAAGGGACACTTAAGCACATTTTGGTCAAAATGATCAAAATGCCCCTCTTAAGGCTAAAATTGGGATTTTAGGGTTTAGTTATCCAAATTAAATTTAAACTATTTTGATGTGTTTCATATTGATCACTGAAGTGGGAAACACACTTACCTTAGGTTTTGATAACCTAATTAAGCTTAATTATCACTAATCACTTATTTAAGCCAATTAGAGTGATTAGTGAAATTAGGGCACTCTAGGGCAATCCAACCTCACCCTTAGGTTCAAGTAGACTGACTATGACACTAAAAACTAACTTACCCAAAATCAGAGATTAATTTAGGGCTTAATTCACCAATCCTTAATTAGGGTAATTAAGAGGTGATTAAGAAAATTAAATGTCCAAAGTTTGTTCTAAGAGTCTAAAATTATTCCTTAGGGTTTAATGAGCAATCAGAGCCCTTAATCAATTAATTTGATTATTGAATAAATTTATTATAATTTAATTAAAAATAGAAAAGGTTTTATCAATAATTTTAAATCTAACCATTAAATTTGTGATTTTATTTTATATTCAAATTCTTTGCATTTTTCTGATTCAAATGGTATATTGGATCATACCATTTGGATCAGTATAAATAAAGTTATTAAGTTAATTTATTCTGTATTTTTATTTAAATTAAAACTATAGGAATCTAATTATGAATTAATTTCCTTAAGGATTTTAATTCCAGAAATTTTAATTATTCGCTGCCGGCCCAATTCCAAAACGCACGGGTCACGGGTCGGACCGACCCGTGACTTCATCTCCTTCCCCCCCGACAGCCCTTCGTCCCAGCCGAGCTTCAGCACCGCAATTCTCGATACCTGGGCGACGGCGATGGCTCCTTTGAATCCCCACACATTCCTGGTGTCGAGGCGCGTCAATCTCGCCCTTAATCCTTCTCTGGGATGCGCTGGATCGCCAGATGACTACTTGGCGAAAATGGTCTCACCCGAAGCTTTTAGGGTTTACTGTGATGAGTAAACTCTCCTCACAGAGATGATCACTTGGCAAGAGCTCGATCCCTATACCATCCTGGTGGTGAGGCGGATCAAAGCCCTCTGGTCACGAGCTTCTGGGTGACCTGGATCGATGGATCCCTACTCGAGCTCGGCTACGAGCTTGCGGCGTGAACTAGACGATCGATAGATCAGGGTAGGCTAGCCCATACCCTAGGAGCAATCACATTGGGTTTCCTAAGGGGCTAAGGTGATCTAGACTACATCCAGAGGCTCATTCAGATGCTAGAATGGAAACTAAACTTTCTGAGTTCAGGGGAAGAAGGTTGTACCTCGATTAGATGAATTGCGGTGGCCGAGAGAGAATGACTAGCTCAGGAACTCTCCCAGTAGTCTCGGCGGCTACGCAGGGGGTCTGAACGCTAGACCTTACCCTCTATCAGCTGTGCTCAGCAAGTTCAGACGCCAGGATCACCGAGAGCTCCAGGAACTTCAGCTGGGAGGATTAGTCGGTCTCAGTGAGGAAAGAAGGTCACTGAGGCGAGCCGAGGGCATTTATAGGCGATAGGAGCTATGGGGGTGGCTTCCAGAGTTTGGGCCGGGAGTAGAGGCTCGGGCTGTGGCGCCCCACCCCTTAACCCATAATGGTTAAGCTAAGGGGTGGCATGCCACTCTAGCTAACCCTTTACTTAAAGTTGGATTATGATGAAATCCACAATTCACCTAATAAAGGAAGGAGTAAGCATAGAATCAAAATTAAAGCTTGGAGACGGCAAATCCCGGCCATCCCGCCGGTGCTTGGACCCGATCCACACACCGATAGGTAGAGGTCACCGGGCCCTTCATTATGAGGGGTGGATCGCCGGATGGCGACGGTGGGATCTACTCCTACGCTTAACCCTAATTCGAACGGTTCGGGAGTTAGGGTTGCGGTGCTCGATCGATTACTCCTTCGACGACAATAATTGCATACAAGCAACGATACTAGCAATTGAAAAAAAAGAAAGGGGGTAGGAGAGGGGGTACCTGAAGATGGACGGCAGGAATAGATTTAGGGTTCGAGAGGTTGACGCCTGGATGCAGCCGACGGGTCATAGGGTTCTTCGCGAGGTATTCGAGGAGTGGGGACGCTCGGGGTCTTAAGTCGGGGCTGCAGCGGAGTCTGCGAGGCCCTGCCGAGCGCCAATTGGCCACGGCTGGCGGCCGGGCGCCGCGTGGCGCGCAATCAGCGGCCGCTCGGGACGATGGCTGTGGGCCGTTCGATTGGTTTGATCGAATGGTCCAGATTTGTTTGGGCGAAAACGGCGGGCACTTGACGACGTTAAGGAGAATGGACAGAAACTTAAATAAGCTGACGGCGCCGTTAATAATAAAATATTATTAATAATATTTTATTTTATATATATATATATATATATATATATATTTTTAAAAAAAAATTGAACATGTTTTTCTTAGCTATTTGAGAGGTGAGGAACGCAACGGCGAGATCAGAATTTTAATCCGACGAATATTTTGATACCTCGATTTTTGGGTATTTAATATTATTAAAATATTCGTCGAATTTTCGACGACTTTCGATTGACACCAAAACTTCACCACTAGCTAATTTGGGGTCAACGAGCGCAATGGTAAAGTTCATTTTTCGATCGGAGGTCAATTTAAATAGGTCAAATTTTTGGGTTTCTGAAATTTCCAAAAATCAGGATTCGAGAAATTTGACTCCTGACTTGGACTAGGTTTTAGAGGTTGATTCCAATTGACCTAAATAGCACTTCAGATTAGTTTTAAGACTTGAGATTAGTCATAATTGACTAAGGTAACAACCTGGGTTGTTACAGGATCCTAATGGCCTAGGGGACAAGGCAGGATAGAGTCGGGGACAATGCGGACGTTGCATGGTATGAGTAAAAATTCCATGTCGGGCCTTCGACTGAGTGGCAACGATGATCCACAGTGGTGGGGCTCATCTCCATCGTCTGATCGCGAGACCGTTGAGGATTGACGGTCTGATGCGGCTTCTAATTAATAGAACCACGGAAGAGATCTTGGGCGTCGGATGCCAGATGCCGATCGGGCTGGTAAGATTCGATCACAGCGTTCGGTATGTGAGCCGTCGGATCGCAAGCGCTAAGATGCGTGCTATCACATCGAGTGGCGTCTACCTATGCGCCGCTATCGGGACCCGCAGCGGATCTGTCGCGGTCCCGACAGTGAATCCCGTCGATTAAAAATTAATTAAAAATTTTAATTTAATAAAATAAAACTAATTAAATAATATATAATTATTCTTAAATGTTCTAAACTCAATTTATGACCAAATGAGCTCCAAAAATTCCCAAAAATTCATCCTTGGCTAATTTGGGTGTGGGGAATTCAAAAATGAAATCAAATTTAGATTTGGAGATCAATTTAATTTAGGTATTTCTAAGGGCTTAAAAATAGGTAAAAATACTAAAATTTCCAATTTAGCTCTAATTGATTTCAAACTTCTAGGATTAAGTTTAAATGACCCATTGAATCTAATATAATCAAAATTAAAGCTTGGTTTGACTTAAATTAATCCAAATTTAGCTAGGGTAACAACTAGGGTTGTTACAAGTTGACACTTCCTAATCATAAGCAGTAACAATAAAGAGAATAAATGATAGTTAGTAAGTTTTAAAAATAAACTAAATTTTTGTATAATGATTGAGCACACACGTTGATCAAACCTACAAGCAATATAATAAGCTATATGATGGTAGTTTGAACCTCCCAATATATATATAAATTTCATTTTCATTCAAGTATTACAACTGCATTTAAAATTTTAGGGATTCTAAATATGAGCTTCATTATAAATAGAAATGAACTTAGCTTCTAGCTGCTTAGGTGCATAACCAAAAATATTCTCTGGTAAGTCCTGCAAGTGCATCAAATGTGAAAATTCACATCAACCATTAGATTTACTTTAAGAAATTTGATTTAAATACAATTGGGGTCATCCAAGATTCACGATCCAACTCTATGTGAATTGCTGAAGTGAACTAACTAAATTTATCTTGCCCACCCTAATTATCTCTAATAGTTTTCTAATTCTATGAATGTATATTTTAAGCTATGTGAAAAAAAGGGTAGTATTCATTTGTATAAATTCAACATGACCTAGACGAAATATTACTAATTTAACTAAAGACTAGACGACACATTGATTACGAAACGTAAATTTTACCAAATTATCAAACAATATCAAAAAAATAGATACAAATGCAATTTTTGATTCGTCTGTAGTCAAACCTACAAATTCTGTATTTTGTCGCTTTCATTTTCATTGTTAGTGATAAAATCATTGACTTGAAAATATTCTCATGTTCATTTAGTAAATTTTTGGTTTAGTAAGGGTAGTAGTATAACGATCTCGTGATTTTGGGTCGAATCAATATTAATATATCAAACTCCTATTCATATTCCACAATTTACTGCTATTTTCTCCAACTAAGTAGGTTAATGCGCTTGTCGCCATAATATTCAAATATATCATGTTCCTAACATCATTAAGTCGACTCCTTTTATTAATCATCTATTGGTTTTATATCTTTCTTTTAAGATTAATTTTCTACTATTATAATATTTTAGTTTGTACTGAATGGACTGTGGATTCACACACTACTATACTAATATTTTCTTATTCTTGCTCAACATAAGATCGAACCATTGGGTAGATAGGAACATAACTCCTATCTGACACCCTATGAATTTCTCTGATACAAACTGTAATGGTTGCCTCTTAACCCTTTTAACATCAGATTTTCATATTATATTTATCATTATGGTGTGGAGATCAATTAAGTTATCAAGGTAAGAGAAAATGTTGTTCCGATGGATTCTGAGATGAATCCACATCGGCCAATAACAAGGCTTGCGCCTAACAAACAGAGAGCCTAGCTCTTATTAGCTCTCAGGTGCCCATCAGGCAAAGAGTCTAGTGTTCAGGCATCACAAAGATAACAAGACTGGTGCCCATAGAATATAACTATCCAAGTCATTACTATGTTAATGAGAATTAAATTCCACTAAAAAATCAGGATCCTGAGCGATTTCAAAATTAGGCAACTAAAAATACCGTAAGATATCGTATTTTTTTGTGATCATAATGCTCAAGTTTTGGAGTACTTTGGACAACTGATATTTTTGAATTAATTTCTGAATTATTTAAATTCAGTAAATTGAGAAAATTGAATACAAGACAAAATTTAGCGATTTTGGTGTCGTTAAACTAAGAATATTATAAAAATATTACACAAAAAAGTTTTGCCGAATTTGGAGCTCCGAATTGACCATAAATATTTTTTGAAGCTTTTATCCTTGGATATTAATATAAATAAAATATTCCTCCAAATAAAAAAAAAATTGGGCGAGTATGTTCATCTTATCAATATACACCTCAGTGTAAAATTTTGTTATTTTTTAGAAATAATGGAGTAGAGAGAAAGAAGCGAAAGAAATGGAAAAGAAAAAAAAAAGGAGGGAGAGAAAGTCAATTTATACACTCCAAAGCATTTAAGAATAAGAGAAGCCAAATCTCTCACGTTGGAATAATGGAGGAGAAAGAAAATTATAAGAACATATATAAACACACCGTCTTCGCTCCTCATCATCCCACTCATCCTCCCACTTCCTCTCCCCTCCCCCACTCTTCTCTCACCTCCTCTCCACCCTTTCTAGTCCCCTTCTTTCTTCCTCAACCACCACTAGTTCATTGTTGATCTATTTTTATTCTAATTAGATAACTGCTAGGATGGGGTTGTTCGACATCGAGAGGCATAAAGAGCATATACTGATAAGCTTTTGAGGGGCAGATATAGAGGAAAGTTGAGATATGTACCATAAAATATAACCTCAATTTTGTATTTGCCTAACAAAATTATATTCTTACGCTATATATTAAATGCTAAAATTTTACATATTTTTTTGTGACTGTAATTATTTTTAAGATAAAGTTCAATGCAATTAAAATATGTTTGCATGGATAAATTTGTATAGCTTCTTACTTGCAGTCAAATTATTTATTATTTTACTTATTATTTAACAATTATAAGTTGATATCTATCAGTACTTAGTTTCACAACTAATTAATATTCAAATGCCTGCACTTTTAAAATTGCCAAAATTAGGAGCTCATCATAGAGGAAAGGCGCTAAAAATTAAGCAATGCTGATACTGCTACTATGATGGTCAGGGAACCGAGTTTGAGAATTTCTAAGGAATAATTCATACTTTGAAAATATACATTCATGAAAGTAAATAAAATAAAATATATAAATGTCCATATTTATATTTAGAGCCATTCATATGAATTACACAATTTATAATTATTACAAAAGAAGTTTGAAAATTTAAAATATCTTCATTCTGCTCACTTTTCAAAACTTTATCTTTAACTTTAATGGAAGAAGATCTCCTTAAAGCTTAATTATCAAAACTTGAAATATTATCAACAATTACCAGTCAGGTAGGAGTACGTAGACCATTCTTATAAGAATTATATTCTAGCATCCTATAATAGGCATAAATCAATGTATAAGTGAAATAAGGAAATTTTTACATCATAAGTAAGAAAATAAAACATTTACCAATTGAAATTAACATTTGACTTGCTTATTAGCCTTGAAGTTCAACATACAAGAAAAATATGAAATAAATTTTATCATAAGCATTTATAACATAAAGTCGAGTATGTAAACTTCAAAGCCCAAATAGGTAAACTCATAGGCATAACCTTTAGGAAGCTTTCTCGTTACCCATCGATAGCTTATTCAAAATTAGGAACTGATGGTGTGTAACAACCCTAGTTGTTACCCTAGCTAAATTCAGATTAATTGAGCCAAACCAAGCTTTAATTTTGATTCCATTAGACTCAATACCATAGAAGTTTGGGATCAATCGGAGTTAAATTGAGAATTTTGGTATTTTTGTCTATTTTTGAACCCTAGAAAATACCTAACTTAAATGGATCTCTAAATTAAAATTTGATTTCATTTCTGAATTCCTCATGCCCTAATTAGCTATGGGTGAATTTTTAGAAATTTTTTAGGCTCATCTAGTCGTAAATTGGATTTATGAATTTAATAGAATTTAATTTAATTATTAAATAGGTTAATATTAATTAAATTAAATATTAAATTAAATTTTTATAATCTTGGATTTGCTGTCGAGACCGCGGCAGATCCACTGCGGGGTCCCGACAGCAGCGCGTGGTATCTAGCCAATGGATACGCTAGCACACGTCCTAGCGTATTTAATCCAATGGCGGGATCCTGTCCGAGTTAAGATCTAATCCTAGGCGTCGGATCCATCCCGTGCATCTGACGGCTAGCATCTGTCCCATTTAAGTAATCAATCAGAGCCTTCCAATCGCGACGGTTGATCCATCAGACGACGGACAAAGACCTGATGTGGCGCCCCGCTCCCTAAGCCAGCAATCATTAGACTAAAGAGTGGATGTCACTTGTGCAAATCCTTCTTTTATCATTAGATTAGGTAAGATCCACAATCTACTAATAAGGGGAGGACGTGCACAAATCTTTTAAGATGACCAGTCACTAAATTTGACATACAGATAGAGTGCGGAAGCTAAATGAAATAATTAGTATATCCATTCACCATGCATCACATAAGAAATAGTAACAAGATAGCTCATAAAATAATATAGTGCATAAAGTAAATCACAGTCACAGTATATGTATTAGTACAAGATTAAATAGATAGTTTTAAAGACTGAAAACAAATCAGTCTTCCTCACAAGAAGCTAAGAAGGAACTAAACAATATCTGACTCTCCTAGCTGGAGCTCCACCTCTATATAAGACACCTCTTCTTCAGCACCTAGCTCCTCAAACATATCTGAATTTGACATTATCAGTTTCATAATGCCAGGGCTCCAGCCAATAAAAGAAAAATTTTGTTAGACAATTGTCTAAGTACATTTTAGGTTGAATATTTTACATGAGTTATTAATGTCACCATTTTTATACTTAAGCACAACAAAAGTAAACTAAAAGCATAGGTGCAATAAGCGTACAAAGAAATAGAGATAGTTATAAATATGACATTTATAACTAAGCAACAAATTAGGTAAAAGCACACCTCAATAACTAAGCAAGGAATGGATATATACATGTATAGTACAGTAAGTAAAAGTAATGAAAGTAAAGTCTAATCCTAAACATGCTGATGATCATTCGACATATGGAAATTAAATGACAGAAATTTGAATATGGTACGTATAGTAAGCAGTAAAGTCTAGCATCCTATAAATACATACAATTGAGCAAGTAAGGAAAAATAGCTGATTGAAATATACATCAGAACATAGTATATCGTAAGCTAAAAACTGAAACAGGTATGTAAAGACTGTCATATCAGAAAGTTAGCCATCGGATTGGTGAAATCCCCAAAGCCTTTCTCGGCTTGGGCAGACATAAATTTCCATAGCCTTTCTGGGCTATGGCAGACAGAATCCAACAGTAAAACTGAGGAGGCAGTAAATATAAATGCTGAATCTTTTAATTATTTTACTTTGTTTTTGTGGACACGTCCAGAAACAGCTGAAGAGTCAAGCACGTCTGCAAGACTATACGGGTTCCAAGCCTAACACACACTCCTCAATGAGTAATGTTAAGCATCCTTATTACTCCTTACCCCTATTCATTAGAGTAAATGTGTACCCGAATCTACTAAAATATACTAAACCCAAAGGCAATCGTTATCCTAATTATTCTAAGTTTTCATTTCATGCATAAAGTTTTCTTATATGATACGTCCAAGGAATTAAGCACAAAAATAAGAAATGTGTAGCACAAATATTTCAAGTAAGCAAGGGACTCTCTACACATGGTGACACTATTATTATCTAACTAAACTATTCTAAGCTATACAAATTGTCCTCATAAGTTAAAAGGATTAGAACTGATCAGGTTCTAATCTAATCCAATCAAATACGACTATAAGTTTAATTAATAAATCACAATATCCTAATTTGATGAATTTAGACGTTCTATCTAAGATCTACTAAGCTATAAATTATGGATTAAACACCACGAGATTAGGCTTAATCAGATAATCTAAAAGGATAAGACATAAGATCTAGTTTTCAATCTGAAAGTGATCTAATGATTGAGGTAAACCTTATTAAGCAAATCAATCTTAATAGGATGAATCTCTTATCCTCAATCTAATGTTGAAAGATAAAATAATCCAAATAAGTTGTAAAATCTAGAAACTAATAAAATTGAGGACTCATTTGTTGAATAATCCACTTATTCAATAAATGAAATTTAATCTATGAGCTAGTCTTAATCTCAGGAGTAATCCTAATGTGAGGTGAAAGATCCTAAAAACTTGGAGAATTTTGTAAAAATTTTAACAAATTCAACCTAACAGCTAATTTTTCTCACTTAAATGATTCTAACATAGTTCTAATACTTATTTTATTGAGTTAGAAGATAATCTAGAAGTTAAAGATACTTAGCCTAAATTTTGGGCAAAATGATAATTTTGCCCCTACTTTAGGGTCCAAAAAGTGACCTTTTAATTTAGGGCTCCAAATTAGAATTTCTTATTATCAAATGATTCCTTACTATCTAACATAAAGATAGGCAGTAAGTACTCTCAATTTGGATATGAAATGGGTCCTATACGTCTAAACTAAGGTATTTGACTTAAGAGATATTTTAATAAATTACACTAAATAAAATCTAAATTTTTATATAGTTTATTATTGGCTGCTGTTCAAAAATTCCATAGAATTTAAGAACACTAAATTCTGAGATCTAATGAATTAGTTATAGTCATTTGAATTTCTAAGAGTAAATTGGTAATTTTCTAAGTTAAGATGGGTCAAAAAACTAACTATTCCATTTAGTATCCAAATTCAACAAACTCAGTAGCTATAGCTTCCCTATATCACACTAAGTACTTTAACTGGGAGTAGACCCAAATTGAACTCCAATTGGTCAAGTTATGACCTCATTATGGTTAGGGGTATTTTGGTCATATGTGATTTTTTTAGGGTTCAAAACCTAAATATTATTTTAGATTATTGTTGGCACTGGAATTCTAAGCTATCTAGTAATTTGCACAATACATTTAAGATATAAAGTTTCAAACTTAATTTTCACCTAAAATTGTATGCAATGCTCAATTTTAACTAAAATTTGGGTTCAAATTTGATATAATTCAGTCCCACTAGGGTCCTAGGGACCTTAAAATATAAAAACAGTGAAGTTTTGGCCATTTTAGCCAAAAGTGGGAAGTTTTACAAAAATCTGGGTAGTTTTACAATTCCGAGCGCTACAACGCGCTGTGGCGCGCTATAGCGTGCTGCAGCGCTTCTGGCGGTTTTAGCACTGTAGCGCGCTATGGTGCTTTTAGCGATGCAACGCACTGTGGCGCGCGGTAGCGCTCTCACCGCTGCAGCCCGCCGTGGGGCTCTATCACGCGCCACTGTGGACCAACTTGCTAAATAACTGTTTAATTAATTTATTTTTGACATTTCCTAAAGTTTTTCCGAAATTCCACTACAACTTGCTACAACGCGCTATGACACGCAACAGCGGTTCAACTTGCGATTTATTGTTTAATAATTAATTTTATATGGTTTCTGCTAAAATAACACTGCAGCCCACGGCAGCGCACTACTGCAGGCTGCGGCGGTCCATTTTGCAAACTTGGGCGTTGCAGCACGCTGCAGCGCCAGACGGTATTTTTCGCTTGGACAAAACTTGTAATGCCTACTTTTTAGCTCAAATACTCCCAATCCAGAGCATTCCAAGAGTGGTTCCATATATTAATGGAATGTCTTTCCGATACCTTTCCATTGACACCAAAATCAGCACAAACGGAGCATCCTAGCTATACAAAAATTATGGGTAAATGACAAGATATATAAAATGGACGAAAACAGAGCATGCATTTTTCACAGAAATGAGAAGCTTTAATGAGCCTTAATGACTTCCTTAGTCTATCATGAGTTTCTTGAGCTACAAACAGGTATAGTAGCAATATGAAGAAGATAAAGGAGAGGAGCAAACAGGTACCTTAGCCTTGCAAGGAGAGAAAGAAGAGGACATTTGCTTTCTTCAAGACCATGGGGAGGAGCCTTCTTCTTCAGCACAAGGACTTAGCAATGGAGGGGGGTGTAATAACCCAGGTTGTTACCTAGGTCGATTAAGACTAATCAAAGTCTTAATTATAGTTCTAGTACACTAATTAAGTCACTTAGAACTCATTGCTAAGACTTAGATTCATTCTAGAATCAATTGGATCGAATCCGGACTTCTAGGAAAAATCTTGGAACCCTGGAAATTGACCTAATCAGTTTGACCTTAGATTGAAAATCGAACTTCGCCATCGCGCTCATTGCCCCCAAATTATATAGGGGTGATGTTTTGGTGGTAATTGGAAGTCGTCGAAATTTTGACGAATATTTTAATATTATTTAAATACTCGAAAATGAGAAAATTAAATACTCGTCGAAATCAAAATCTGATTTCGCCGTTGCGTTCCTCACCTCTCAATTAGTTAGGGGTGAATATTTGATAATTTTTGAAAATCATTCGATTAACTAAGAAAAATTAATAAAAGCAATTAAGAAATTAATTATTTAACTTTAATATATATATATATATATCTTCATTCCTTCATAATTCTAAAAGCTGCATGCCCTAAGTTTTTATTTTCTCCATTCAGCCGAACGCAAGGGAGAGCACTCGCTCGCTCGTCACCTCTCCTACCCCTCGACGCGTGGCTCGCACTGCTCTTATCTCTCGGCACGCGTCACCTCCTCGCAACCTCCGTCGCCATCTTCCATTAAAGACAAAGACTTTATATCTCGCGTTGTTTCCTCACTCGAAAGAACCCACGACAGAACCCCTCTCAAGCTCCGGGATTTTGGATTCTCACGGCTTAACTCCTCATCTTCGCCTTTTCTTCCATTCGACGCTGTTAAGGTACTCACATCACCCCCTTCTTCTTGTTTTAACCTAATCTAAGCACCTTCCTTCTTAAACAATTTAATGAAGTACGCACTCCACCTAAACTTCACTTCTTATTACAATATTCATTCAATTATATGATGATTTTTTGTTTAGCTTAAGTTTGATGATAATTCATTTTTCCATTCAGTTATTATTTTTAAGTACACTTATACTTGGTTTTTCTGTTATAGCCTATCAGGCTAAGTACACGGATACGATCTGTTCAGAGCTTCAGTCTTAGCCCATCAGGCTAAGTGATACTTTATGTACTTTCAGTTCGAGAGGCTTGAGTAGCCAATACAGTTTCCAGTTTTGTAGTTACTGTCTTACTTTACATTTTTCCTGTATTTTTGCACTGCTTTTATTCACAGTTTTTCAGTCTTTTCTAGTTTTGATATATAAGATGTTAGTCCTTATTTGTTATTTTCACATGTATAGGATGTTAGATTGCTTTTCAGTTTTTCATTATTTGATACACTCGTTTACTCTTATGTCACTCAGCATACCTTATTTTGATCATAAGCATGTTTAGGAGATATTTACTTTACAGTCATTGCTTTAGTGTTTCTTTTACTTACTTGACCTTATTGCAATTGCTTGAAGGAGGTATGTGCTTACTTCCTAGTTGTTTAAGTTATAAACTGTTTGTTTATAACTTTATCCTATTCTTTTCTTATGCATTTCTGCTTCTATTATGCTTTTGTACTTAGTTGTTTATTGTGATATCTAATTAACATAATCAATTGATCACCCTAAAATGTACTTAAATAATAGTCTAACTAGATTTTTCTTTTGTTGGCTGGGGCCCTATCATTATGAAACTGATAATGATAGGTTCTGAGTTTCTTGGAGCAGTTGATCCAGTGGAGGACTTGCCATTGGAGGAGCAGCCTGTACCTGAAGACCCTCAGGCTTAGCTTTCTTTCTGCACTTGTGAGGATGAGAGTTTATTTTCAGCTCTTTGAAACTATTTAAAATGTTGTAATAATTCAGGGTTAACATTTCTTTTCAGCACTTTGCTTATTCTGGATTGTTGTATTGTATGGATGGACGTTGTATTTTATGCTTCCGCACTATTTGTTACTTGTATGATCATTTGGTGATGGGTTCTTGGAGAAATGGCAAAGTCCTTAGTTAAGGTGGATTAGAATATGTGTCTAATCCAACTCTAAGTAGGGACCTTGTCATTTAGATGACCCCTCCACCGTAATCATGTTAACTTAATAGTTAACAGGATCACGGCGGGGCAGGGCCACCATAGTTGGTATCAGAGAATTCCATAAGTTGTCAGATTGGAATTTGTATTCCTCTCTACCTAATGGATTGTTCTTCTGCCACTATATCACTAAATGGATACTTGAAAATAACATCCATGTTATTATGATAACAACTCAGAATAAGAAGTAGAAAATGAAGGAAACACTTCTATAATAAAAAATTTAGTAATGACTAATTCAAAAATGATAAGTAATTTAATAAGAATATTTATAAGAACATAGAGATAGAAATATCAAATCTTGAACTTTAGATTAAGAGGTTTAAGTTAATATCAAGTAATTCAAACTATCAAAATAAACCAAAGATATCAAAATTTTGAAACTTGTGTATTAAACAAACCTTTTTAGGACAACAACTTAAATACAAAAGACTAAAATTTCTTCAATTGATTAAGTAATAACATTATAGAATCTCTCTCAAAGGAAAATAGGTATTCCAATCACATCTTAGTTATACTTGAAATTTCTCTTATCCAAGATAAAGTAAGTGAAAAGTTAATTCTTAGGAAAATCCTTTGAATTATAAGTTGATATTACAACCATTAACTATAGTCTCTATTTAGATACTAAACACCTATGATAGGATTCTTATCAAGTCAAACTGTTATAATATACTCAGTACCTTCTTTATTGAATTAGATTATCCTTCGAATAATGAGAACCCAAGAAGTATAGTAGTTCTTCTTCTGAGAATAACATTAATCATGTTAATTTTAGAATGAGTCCTGTAACTTCTTCTCCCACCATGGATGATTCATCGAACAGTAATACCAATGAAGTCACTTCACTCAGGAACATGGTAACAATCATGTTAGAGAATCAATTACAACAACCAGTGACTATCTAGAAACTAGTATCCGTCTTCAGTACTGCAAATGCCGGTATCCTCTTCTGCACCCTTTACCCTTCATATTCGTTATACTTCCCATCTGTATATTAAATAAGTTAAGATTGAGATTTATAATCTTCAAATAGAAACTTACCCCCCACAGATATTGAAACTCAGCTTATGATAACCAAAAAGAACCATAAGCGTAAAGCTCATCAAGAGGAATCTAGTACATCAACAGAATCAATCTAAGAGTGCAATAGACCACATTTTTATGATAGGTGTTATCATTTTGCAAGACGCTGTTTTACATGTGGTCGACGAGGCCACAGATATCGGGAATGTCGTGCTTTCAAAATAGTCAATGGAGATATAATCCATCGTTCTCATCAGAGTAAAACATTCCATGACAACTCACCTAAAGAATTGGAATCAATGTCAATTCTAACATCACCACCGCCTACGAAAGAATGTCCAGCTGGCAGGAAGCGAATAGTTGTTCCTAACCTTCAAGAATACAATCATCTGGGGACAGAGGGATCTAGTAACAATATTGTCCCAGGTACATTTATTCAATTTCATCATTCCTTTCAGTCTTAGAATTTATTTTTACTTCATACAAGTTCAAATTATAACATCTTAATTATAGTCGTCATTTAATTTGAATCTTGCATATAAGTCTAGTCTATTATTCAATATGTTTCATCCTTGATTTGATCGTTAGTTCTTCCTTAAGCTTAATTAATCAACTTCAGATTCTTATGGTAAAATCAAACTTTTGTGACTTATAAAAATAATTCTTCTTCAAAGAAATAGATTATCCAGTTTGGAGGAATAACTTATAATTTCTTAGATTAGACTAATTTATATTTTTAAATTTATGGTCAAATAAGTCACAATCATGACCTGAAGAATTACCCTAGCTTATCCTGAAGATTCTAAGTATCTCATTCCTTTGGAATAAGAGTATCCATATCCTGTAAAATGAATAAATATAACCTTAGAACTTTAGTTAACCAGGTATGATTACTGGGTTCACAATAGAAGCCTTAGAGTGGATTAATGTGATGACCCATTTAAGTAGTAATAAGTGAAACTCTTAAATATCGAGGCGCCTTTTCAGATAATTGTGGAGTTTCTGATAAGAACTCCTAAGTTAAGCGTGCTCAGGTGGGAGCACTCCCAGGATGGGTGACCTACTGGGAAGTTATCTTCTGAGGGCAAAACCGTGAGGCCTTTCTGGCCAAAACGGACAATACTTTGGTGCTTAAGAGTTTGGGCTGTTACAAATGGTATCAGAGCAAACTATAGGGTGTCAGATAGGAGCTAAGTGCCATACAGGACAAAGTACCACTTCATGTGAGCAGCCTCTTGAACCCATGATGGTTAAGGTGCTACATGGTTGTGGGTACCTCTTGCGCCTGTAGGGGTCACCTCTAGTTCTATCTACCCAATGGATGGTTCTTGGATCTGTGTGTGGATACTGACGAGGACGTCAGTTACTTAAGTTGGGGTGATTGTGATGACCCACTTAAGTAGTAATAAGTGAAACTCTTAAATATCGAGGTGCCTTTTCAGATAATGGTGGAGTTCTTGATAAGAACTCCAAAGTTAAGCGTGCTCAGGTGGGAGCACTCCCAGGATGGGTGACCTACTGGGAAGTTATCTTCTGAGGGCAAAACCGTGAGGCCTTTCTGGCCAAAGCGGACAATACATTGGTGCTTAAGAGTTTGGGCTGTTACAATTAATTATGTGAAGACCCACTTAAGTAGTAATAAGTAAAACTCTTGAACATCAAGGCGCCTTTTCAAATAATGGTGGAGTTCCTGATAAGAACTCCAAAGCTAAGCATGCTCAGGTGGGAGCACTCTCAGGATGGGTGATCTACTGGGAAGTTATCTTCTGAGGGCAAAACTATGAGGCATTTCAGGCCAAAGCGGATAATACCTTGGTGCTTAAGAGTTTGGACTATTACAAATGGTATCAGAGCAAACCATAGGGTGTCAGATAGGAGCTAAGTGTCATACAGGGCAAAGTACAACTTCATGTGAGCAGCCTCTTGAACTTATGATGGTTAAGGTGCTACATGGTTGTGGGTACCTCTTGCGCCTATAGGGGTCACCTCTAGTCATATCTACCCAATGGATGGTTTTTGGATCTTTGTGTGGATACTGACGAGGACGTCAGTTACTTAAGTTAGGGAGATTGTGAAGACCCACTTAAGTAGTAATAAGTAAAACTCTTGAACATCGAGGCGCCTTTTCAAATAACGGTAGAGTTCCTGATAAAAACTCCAAAGTTAAGCGTGCTCATGTGGGAGCACTCCCAGGTTGGGTGACCTGCTGGGAAGTTATCTTCTGAGGGCAAAATCGTGAGGCCTTTCAGGCCAAAGCGGACAATACCTTGGGGTTAAGAGTTTGGGCTATTACAAATTATATAATTAATTCACCAAATATTATTTAAAGTAAAATCACATAATGGTTAGATTATGTTAACCTATATGTGTGTGCTCATAAGGTACGTTATAATGAACTCAGTTTCATTCTAAGTCCTAGCCTAGTAATGCAATACTATCTAGTGTTAAAGCATAGAACTCATTCTAAGTCAAAGAACTTTGTTCTTTGAAGATTAAACCTTCCAGTATTTTGCAAAGCATTTGGAATTCTAATTTAGGATTAGAAAGTATAGTTATATTCCCTTGGAAACACCTTTTTAGTTAAGTACTGTGTCAACTTGATAAGTTGATCTTGTACTTTCTTTTGTCCATTCTATTTCTCTCACTATAATCTTCAATAAGTGATAAATGTCACTCAAAGTGAATAGATTAATTGAGAAAAATCTTATTCTTATTGAATAAGAAAATCTCCTTTTCCAAATAATTTGATTTTAACCTTTATATCTTTGTCTAAGTCATGATATGACTTAGGCAGTCATTAAACATTCATTTGGAATGAGTTTTCATTCATCATAAGAAACATTTAATTAATAGATCTCTAATGATCTAAGTCACATCTTGTGACTTTGATATTATCAATCGATTCAAGAAATTTTGGCATAAGTTATAAGACATGATTTATAACTGTAGCCTTAGTTTCCTATTAACATTCCAGTACTTATCCATATGACAAGTGAATTCCTTGCCATTACCAAATCAAAAGTTTATGACTTGTGTTAATACATTTTGTAATCATCAAACATTGGAAATTAAGTCATAATGTGAGACTTAAATTCTTAAACGTTCTTCTTAAACTTTGAGGTCGTGTATCCTAAATGGATATTAATTCTAATTGCCCTAACAGAATATTTTTATAAGAGATAAATTTCTCTTTATTTGTTCAAACTTAGTATAGACTAATTTATATATTTAGTCCATTCTCATCTTATCCTTAGATAGAAATTATAAGCCAAACTATTTGGAAACATTAATTAGACTTAGATTCTAATGCTAGACATTTTCCTAAAATTCCAATAAAATAAGTGATCAAATAATGCTAGTTCTTTAATGCCAAACCCTTGAATTCCAACTCATTAGATAAGAATCTATATAATGGCTTAAGCTAATTCACCTAAATTTTCTTAAGTGGTGATGTCACTTAAGTACAAAACCTTTAGGATTTGTGATCTTTATCGTATCCTATACTTAGTTTGTAATGTCACCCGCTAAGTACAAATCCTATCTTATAGTGGTAAACCATAAGTTATGAATTTATAATTAACCTTCAAACCCTTGAAGTTGTATTCAGCTTGAATGAATATTAACTTCTCTTTCTTTTATTGCTATCCTTATTAAGTGATGTTTATCACTTAGTTTGGTTAAATTCCTTAAGCTTAGCACCTTGGTTAAAATTCCTAATCTTAAAGGTAGAATTTTGAATGTTCAGCCTTAAACCTTTGAGGGATTTTAAATTTTGAATCCTTGAACCCTCAAATAACCTTAAGTCGTAATTCCTTTGAATAGTTTAATCTTAACTCCTTGAATTCACGGCAGTCTGAAGAAGTTATCGCCAATCAGATGTTCAATTTAAAAAAAAATTCAATCTGCTAAAGAACCCACTGCTGCATTGTGACAAGGTGCCATAAGTGCAGTTTAATTATTGCAGGACTTTATGTGCCTGTAAATCTTTTCTAGTTTTTAATCTCTAATTGAGAGTAACTTAATATTCTCATAGAATTTATCCCCTAAATTCTATCTTCTCTAATAAGAATTCAACTAAATCTAAGGCCTGTCAAAATTCTGGACAAAGATCAAATCATTTAATTCTTCCTTTCCAATTGAATTAATATACTCATTTGAAATTTAATAATCATACTTCCTTATCTTCATTACATTTCAAATAGTCATATCATTATGTTTTACTCTTTTCACCTGAGTGATGTCGATGACGACATCGTTCTTAAGTGGGGGAGTCTGTAATAACCCAGGTTGTTATATAGGTCGATTAAGACTAATCAAAGTCTTAATTATGGATCTAGTACACTAATTAAGTCACTTATAACTCATCACTAAGACTTAGATTCATTCTGGAATCAATTGGATCGAATTCGGACTTCTAGGAAAAATCTTGGAACCCTGGAAATTGACCTAATTAGTTTGACCTCAGATCAAAAATCAGACTTCGCCATCGCGCTCATTGCTCCCAAATTAGTTAGGGGTGATATTTTGGTGGTAATCGGAAGTCGTCAAAATTTTGACGAATATTTTAATATTATTTAAATACTCGAAAATGATAAAATTAAATACTCGTCGGAATCAAAATCTGACTTCGTCGTTGCATTCCTCACCTCTCAATTAGTTAAGGGTGAATATTTGATAATTTTTGAAAATCATTCGATTAACTAAGATTAATTAATAAAAGCAATTAAGAAATAATTTATTTAACTGTAATATATATATATATATATATATCTTCATTCCTTCCTAATTCTAAAAGTCGCATGCCCTAAGTTTTTTTTTTCTCCATTCGGTCGAATGCAAGGGAGAGCACTCGCTCGCTCGTCACCTCTCCTTCCCCTCGATGCATGGCTCACACCACTCGTATCTCTCGGCAAACGTCACCTCCTCGTAACCTCCATCGCCATCTTCCATTAAAGCCAAAGACTTTGTATCTCGCATCATTTCCTCACTCGAAAGAACCCACGACCTAACCCCTCTCAAGCTCCGGGCTTTTGGATTCTCTCGGCCGAACTTCTCATCTTCACCTTTTCTTCCATTCGGCGCTGTTAAGGTACTCATTTCACCCCCTTCTTCTTGTTTCAACCTAATCTAAGCACCTTCCTTCTTAACCAATTTAATGAAGTACGCACTCCACCTAATCTTCACTTCTTATTACAATATTCATTCAATTATATGATGATTTTTTTTTTAGCTTAAGTTTGATGATAATTCATTTTTCCATTCAGTTATTATTTTTAAGTACACCTATACTTGGTTTTTCTGTTATAGCCTATCATGCTAAGTACACCGATACTATCTGTTTAGAGCTTCAATCTTAGCCCATCAGGCTAAGTGATACTTTGTGTACTTTCAGTTCGAGTGGCTTGAGTAGCCAATACAGTTTCCAGTTTTGTAGTTACTGTCTTACTTTACATTTTTCCTATATTTCTGCACTGTTTTTATTCACAGTCTTTTCTAGCTTTAATATATAAGATGTTAGTCCTTATTTGTTATTTTCACATGTGTAGGATGTTAGATTGCTTTTCAGTTTTTCATTATTTGATACACTCGTTTACTCTTGTGTCACTCAGCATACCTTATTTTGATCATAAGCATGTTTAGGAGATATTTACTTTACAGTCATTGCTTTAGTGTTTCTTTTACTTACTTGACCTTGTTGCAGTTGCTTAGAGGAGGTATGTGCTTACTTCCTAGTTGTTTAAGTTATAAACTGTTTGTTTATAACTTTATCCTATTCTTTTCTTACGCGTTTCTGCTTCTATTATGCTTTTGTACTTAGTTATTTATGGTGATATCTAATTAACATAATTAATTGATCACCCTAAAATGTACTAAGATAATAGTCTAACTAGATTTTTCTTTTATTGGCTGGGGCCCTATCATTATGAAATCGATAATGATATGTTCTGAGTTTCTTGGAGCAGTTGATTAAGTGGAGGACTTGCCATTGGAGGAGGAGCCTGTACCTGAAGACCCTCAGGCTTAGCTTTCTTTCTGCACTTGTGAGGATGAGAGTTTATTTTCAGCTCTTTGAAACTATTTAAAATATTGTAATAATTCAGGGTTAACATTTCTTTTCGGCAGTTTACTTATTCTGGATTATTGTATTGTATGGATGGATGTTGTATTTTATGCTTATGCACTTTGTGTTACTTGTATGATCATTTAGTGATGGGTTCTTGGAGAAATGGCAAAGTCCTTAGTTAAGGTGGATTAGAATATGTGTCTAATCCAACTCTAAGTAGGGACCTTGTGTAACAACCCAAGTTGTTACTTTAGATAATTAGGATTAATCCTAAGTCTTAAACACAATTAAAATGTGCTAAATAGGTCAATGAAGTCAACCTCCTAAACCTAGCCCTAATCAGGAGTCAATTTGGATTAAATCCTGATTTCTATAAATCCGGAAACCCTAGAAATTGACCTATTTAAATTGACCTCCGATCGAAAAATGGACACCACCATTGCGTTCCTTGACCCCAAATTAGCTTGGGGTGAATTTTTCGTATCAATCGGAAGTCGTCAAATTTCGACGAATATTTTAATAATAAAAATACCACGGAAATCGAGGTATCAAAATACTCGTCGGATCAAAACTCCGACTACGTCATTGAATTCCTTGACCCCAAATTAGCTTGGGGTGAAGTTTTCGTGTCAATCGGAAGTCGTCGAAATTTCGACGAATATTTTAATAATAAAAATATCACGGAAATCGAGGTATCAAATACTCATCGGATCGAAAATCCGACTGCGCCATTAGATTCCTTGACCCCAATTTAGCTAGGAAAAACATGTTCAAAATTTTTTCTGAAAAATGTTAAAAAAAAAAATTATTAATTATTAATTTATTAATTATTAATTAATTAATAAACGGCGCTGTACGACGCCGTTAACTTAAGTTAACGGCGCCGTCAGATTGGACGGATCCATTCGGACCGTCCGATCACGCGCATATCCGATGGCCCTCGGCCGCGATCCGCGTCACGCGGCCTGGAGCGATCCAGACCGTCCGCGATCGCACATATTCGACGGTCCGGAGGCGTCTTCCTCGCCCTCTTCGCCCGCGTGACACGCGGCGGCCCATTGCGTTTTCTGGCCAATCCGGCCGCATCCAGACCTCGGCGAGGTCGTCGTCCGGTCTATAAGACCTCGGCCGACCCTTAGGCTCCGAGTTTGCACAAATCGGAGCCCGGAACAAGCCGAAATCAAGCCCCGAAGTCAGCCATATTTTTCTGCCGATTACCTTCGCCGTCTCGACCTTCAGATACCCCGATCTCCCTCGTTTACCATTCGATCATTGCAATAATTGAAGGATAGGTAGATTAGGATGTCATCAACACATCCACCGTTCCGATCGGGCTCAAACCAACCTGATCGGGCGCACCAGGCCCGCGAATGAGTTGGGGTTCTGTGGCAGCCCTGCCCCGCCATGGTCCTGTTAACCCTTAAGTTAACATGATTACGGTGGAGGAGTCACCAGATGACAAGGTTCCCACTTAAGATTAGATTAGACATACATTCTAATCCAATTTAAATAAGAACTTTGTCATTCAATCCAGAATACTATCACTAAATGATCATACATGAACTCAGAGTGCGGAAGCATAAAACATAACATCCATCCAATACAGTATAAATACAACAATACAGAATAAGTAAAGTACTGAAAAAGAAAATATAATCCTGTATTATTACAACATTTAATGAGTTTTAAAAGAACTGAAAGAAAACTCTCAACCTCACTGAAAATAGAAAACTAAGCTACAGATCTTCAGGAACGGACTCCTCCTCCAATGGCAAACTCTCCACTGGATCTGCTAAACCAACAAACTCAGAACCTACCATTATCAGTTTCATAATGGTAGGGCCCCAGCCAATAAAAGAAAAACTGGTTAGACAATAAGTCTAAGTACATTTTAGGATAAACAATTAAATTAAGAAGATATCACCATAAAAATAGAACTGAGCAAAATAGGTGCAGAAACGCGTATCAACATAATAGTAATAAGTTATAAACTTCAATTTATAACTAAACAAATAGGAAGTAAAACATACCTCCTCCAAGCAACTGCAACAAGGACAGATAAGTAAAAGTAAAAGAAAAGTAAGAAAAGTACAACCTAAACATGCTCATGATCAAACAGATTATGCTAAGTGAAGTACAAAAGTATAAAGCTGAAACACTATCATCCTAAGTAAGCATATGAATACAGAAAGTAAAATTAGCATCCTATATAAAAACACGTGCAGGAAAGCTGTAAGTAAAACAGTGCTGAAATGCAGAATATACTAGTAAAACAGTAACTGCAAACTGAAACTATAGTAACTATATAAGTCCTCTGAACTGAACATGAACTCAGCAATTCTTAGCCTGATGAGCTAAGAAACTCTGAACTGAACATTACTGAAACTCTTAGCCTGATGAGCTAAGATAGAACTGAATGTAAGTGTACTTGAATTAGTATAACCATATCAGAATCCTGACTCTGTAGTCAGTAGGGCGAGAGTCTATCCATCCTATCACTCGGACTAGGCATGGCCAATAGACTGTCGAACATTAAACCCTCGAAAGGTTGCCGACCCCGAACGGGTTGATCGAAGAGGTATACTAATCAAGCTACACCTTACATACCACTTGCGAAACGAACACAATGCCATTTATGAATGATGTTCCAAATTAACATAAGATATTTATCAAAATATCTTATGTACATAATACATGTTCAAGGTATAAGGCTCAAAATCAAGGAATGCGAAGCATCAATAATTCAAAGTGCAAGAAACTCTATCTAAAACATAGGTGATATCCTTTGTTATCTACTTTATTCGTTCTATCTACTCTAAGTTACATAAGTTTCAGAATTATCACTTCTTACACATTCTGTAACTTAGAATCACGAATCCTACTTGTTGAAGATAATTAGGACTGGCCAAGTCCTAATTATAACTTAATCAAAAGACGACTATTTGATTAAAAATGAATAAATCATCGACCTAGTTTTGTAAATTAGATCGTCCCAACCTCATCTTGATTAGCCAAATCAAGATAAAAAGATTAAGAATTAGACTCCAGATGATGGGGTCTAATTACTTAATCTAAAGGTATAACTAAGGGTCTAAGGTTTAGAACCCAAATCTCGCAGATTAGATTAAGGCAAATCCTAATGATAAATCAAATTCATTAGGACAGATCTCTATTCTTAGTTCTAAAGTTTAAAGATCAAATAATCATTTAATAAACTAAGAAAATCTATAAACTAGAAAACTCAAAGTTTCATCTAATTGAGTAACCCAATTTACTCAATAGATGAATTCTAACTTAAGATCTATTCCTAATCTTAGAAAATAAGGCTCTTAATTACTAAGAGTATCTCTCAAGATACACATCCTAACTAATGTTATAAAGACCTAAGGAAAGATATAAGAATGAGCAAGGAACATGAGAACACTCACTTAGGACTTAGGAATTTTCTTTAAGGGCTAAGATTGAAATTTTATTCAAAATCTAATTTAGTCTTGAATTTAATTAATTTCAGCTATAAATCATTCTATTTTCTAATTCTAATGATTATAAAGATGATTTTAGGGCTTTAAGATGCTAAACCCTAAATTTGGGCAAAATGACCATTTTGCCCCTACTTAAGGGTTCAAAAGATCAAATTTTGATCTAGGGTTCTATATCTAAAATTTTCTTTTGGAATATGATTCTTACTGTCTAATGTAAGATTAGACAGCAACTAAATTAATTTTGGGTGATTAATAAGCCATATGAGATCAAATTAGTGAATTTGACTCATAAGGGCAATTTAGTAATTTGACTAAGTGAAAGTTAAATTTTCTTTCAGTTTAATAATCTTTACTGTCTAAGCTTTCCATAGAATCTAAATTTGCTAAATTCTGATGAGTATTGGCCAAGTTATGGCCAATACAAGATCTAGGGTTTAAGGGTTAATTAAAAGATCCTTAATTATAGGTCAAAATCCTAACTTTACCAATTAGTATCCAAATCAAGCAAAATCAGTGACTATGAATTACAAATAGCTCACTGATTTTAATGATATATGGTAGGCTCAAGTTGGACCTAATTTGACTAAGTTAAGACCTAATTTGGGTTTAGGGTGATTAGTGAGTGATTAACAAAATTAAGCACTCAAATACTAATCCAACCTTATAGATTGATTCTAAATGGTTTTAGGAGTCCTCTGAAGTTTAAATCTCTCAAATTGAATTACTATATTTGCTATTATTCACTAATCAAGATTTAGAGCAATTAAGGGGTGATTAGCAAATCTAACCATTGGATCTAAAATATTTTTACATATTATTGATAATTAAGTTCTTCTGATCTAAATGGACCTATGGATCATCAAATTTGGAGCTCAATTGACCAAATTATGGTCAATTGAAGTTCTAGGGTTAATTAACCTAATTAGGGTTTGGACTTAAATGTGATTAGGCTCAAACTAATCCAAACAGCAAAATAAATACTACCAAATTAATCCTTAGGGTTTTCTGATCACTTTAAGACCCATATTGGGTATAATTGGATCAATCTACATAAAGTTATGAGCTAAATAAGGTTTAGGACATTTAATTTAAATTAAATTAAACCCTAAATAATCACTTTGCAAAATATTGATCCTATAGCAAAATTATTGGCATCAATAAATTCCTCATATTTTTCTGATCAATTTGATATATTCAATTGCATAATTTGGTTTTATAGATTCTAAGATATGATCACTTAAAGTTCCATGATTTAATTAATTTAAAATTAACTCTAATAAATTAAATTAATTCTAACTAAATTTATTAAATTATATTTTAACATTTATAAAATAATTAAACTTAATCTATATGGCAGGTCAAGTCCATTCAGAAGCGATGGTGGGTCCCGCAGAAGGCACGTGGCACACGCAGACTGGACCGTCAGGAAGGTGGGCCCCACTCCTGTCTCTGGTACGCCATATTAAAATAGATGTGGGCCCCACCTCTTCTGCTGTGACGAATGAAAAAGGAACACGTGGAATTTTGGGAACCCCACCGAGCGAGTGACGAGTGAACCAGATATATTGGTTCAGATGAACCGGTCTGATCGGGTCCGATCAGACGGTTCACGATGTCTGACTCGGATCCGTCAGATGACATTTCTTAAGATTCGGATTAATATACTTTAATTAATCTAAATGTAGTTATGTCTTAATTAAATCTTAACATCGAACGGGCAAAAATAAAAATCGAGCAAATCGAACGGTTTATATTAAATGATTAAATCCGAGGGTCAGATCCACATCAGATCTAACAGATGGACCAGATCCTTCGATTAATTCGTCTACCTGTTTAGCGCTTTTAGGGTTCATACGACTCGATCGATCGATCAAAGGAAACAATACACGCATGATAATGGAGGGTTTGAAATAAAGATATTAGAGGAGTAGGAGGTACCTTGAAAACTCGCAGATGGTTTTTAGGGTTCTACTCGGCCCTGCTTCGCTGCGCCCAAATCTTGGTCAAACTAAGAAATGGAGTTCACGAATCGCTTAAATGGACACAGCTAAAGGGGTTTTAAGGCAGCGGGGAGACGGAGAGGGATCCATCTGGCGGAGGAAACCTTCGGCGCAGCTCAGAGGATGCCACGCGCTACGCGCGTGGCGCGCGTCGGCAGAGACGATGGATTGACCGTCCGATTCAGATCGGACGGTCAGAATTAGCCGTCCAAAACTAACCTAAATCGAGCGAACGGCGTTCCATTGCTGACGGCGCCGTTAATTGCTTAAAAAAAATATAATATTATTTAATTCATTTCACACATATTTATTAATTAAATTTAACCATAAAAACGTATTCCAAAAATTTCAAATAAATCACCCTTAGCTAAATGAAGGGTGAGGAACGCAACGGTGCACTCGGATTTTTGTTTCGACGAGTATTTAATTATTTGATTATTTAGGGGATTTAAATAATATTAAAATATTCGACGAAAAATCAACGACTTCCAAATGCCTCCAAAATTTCACCCCTAGCTAATTTGGGTGTTCTGAACGCAATGGTGAAGTCAGATTTTCATTCTGAGGTCTAGATAAAAAGTCAAATTTCCAGGTTCTGAGATTTTCCAGAATTCTTGTTTTAACTTTGTTGACTTCTTGGTTTGACCTAGGTTTCAGAGATGAATTTCAAATCACTTGATTAGTGACTTAGAACCTTAATTAAGACTTAGATTAGTCTTAATTGAGCAAAGTAACAACCTGGGTTGTTACAAACTCCCCCACTTAAGAATGATGTCGTCCTCGACATCACTCCAGTGAGAAAAAGAATTTAAGCTGATATATAATGAAATGAATAAGATAGAGTTGAAGAATCACCTTGATTAAAAAGGTTTGGGTACTTCTGACGCATATCCACCTCTTTTTCCCAGGTGGCTTAATTACAAGACCGGTTCTTCCACTGAATCTTTATCATTGGAATGGATCGATTTCTTAATTTCTTCAGATCATGGTCTAGGATTTTTATTGGTTCTTCAGTGTAAGAAAGATCAGGCTGAATTTCAATTGCAGGATGTTCAATAAGATGAGAAGGATCTCGGAGACACTTCCTTAGAGATGAGACGTGGAATACATTATGTACAGCAGCGAAGTCTTCTGGAAGTTCTAATTTATATGCTGCTGAACCAATTTTCTGTAAAATTTTGAAAGGTCCAATGTACCTTGGACTGAGCTTTCCTGAAACTCCAAAACGATAGATTCCTTTCATCGGGCTCACTTTTAAGTACACCAAATCTCCTTTGCTGAATTCTAGAGGGCGATGACGATTATCATGATACTTACTTTGCCTGTCTTGAGCTGTTTTAATTCTTTGCTGAATGAGTTTAACTTTCTTATTTGTTTCTTCCACTAACTCAGATCCATATACTTGAGTATCTCCTGACTCAGGCCATGCTAGTGGGGATGAACATTTTCTCCCATATAATGCTTCATATGGTGCCATCTTAATACTTGACTGAAAACTGTTGTTATATGCAAATTCCACTAAAGGAATATGCTCTTCCCAGGATCCTGAAAAATCTAACATACACAAACGCAGAAGATCTTCTAAGACTTGATTTACTTGCTCTGTTTGGCCATCTGTTTGGGGATGGAATGCTGTACTCATGGCCAAAGTTGTGCCTAAATCTTGATGGACAGCCTGCCAAAATTTAGAAGTAAAATGACTGTCTCTATCGGATACAATTGTTTTAGGAATTCCGTGCAATCTGACTATTTCCTTAATGTACAATTTGGCCAATTTCTCCACTGAGTCAGTTTGACGGATTGGAATAAAATGGGTAGATTTTGTGAGACGATCCACTATAACCCATATTGAAATATCAATATTAATATTATATTAGTTATTTATCTTTATACATCAAAGAGATCATCAGACTCCATGGGATTCCCAAGACTATAATGTCTGAAAGAGACAGTCGATTTACCTCCAAGTTCTGGCAAGCCGTGCATCAGGATCTAGACACAACTCTAGCAATGAGTACAGCCTTTCACCCACAGACAGATGGCCAAACAGAGCGTATAAATCAAGTTCTTGAAGATCTGCTCAAGCTATGCATTCTTGACTTTGCTGGATCTTGGGAAGATCACCTCCCACTAGTGGAGTTCGCCTACAATAATAGTTTTCAGGCGAGTATAAAAATGGCTCCATACGAAGCCCTGTACGGTAGAAAGTGCAGTACACCCTTGGCCTGGTCAGAAACTGGCAGTGTTCAGTTGTATGGATCTGAATTAATGGAGGAAACGAATAGAAAGATCCAGTTAATTCAACAACGAATCCGTACAGCTCAGGATCGTCAGAGTAAATACCATGGCCTTCATCACCGTCCTCTGGAATTTAGCGTTGGAGACTTCGCATACTTAAAAGTCAGTCCCATGAAAGGAGTCCAGCGTTTTGAAATTGCCGGTAAACTCAGTCCCAGGTATGTTGGACCCTTTAAGATACTTAAGAAAATTGGGTCAGCCGCCTACCGGTTGAAATTGCCAGAAGATTTCGCCACAGTGCACAGCGTGTTCCATGTGTCCTCCTTAAGAAAGTGCCTGCGGGACCCGTCTCATCTCATACAGCTCCCAGGAGTTCAAATCCAGCCCGACCTATCATTTGCTGAGGAACCGATTAGGATCCTGGCTCGCGATCGCAAGCAACTCAGGAACCGTGCGATCGACATGATTAAAGTCCAATGGAGGAACCGTTCCTGCAACGAGGCCACCTGGGAAAAGGAGTCTGACATGTGACTCAAACACCTCGAACTCTTCAAAAACCCAGGTACGACCATTCCTTAGTATTCTGAACTCTCTAAATTTTTGATTTGCAAGTCCTTGCTTAGTTCCACTTGAGTGATGTCGAGGGCAATATCGTTCTTAAGTGGGGGAGTCTGTAACAACCCAAGTTGTTACTTTAGATAATTAGGATTAATCCTAAGTCTTAAATATAATTAAAATGTGCTAAGTAGGTCAATGAAGTCAACCTCCTAAACATAGCCCTAATCAGGAGTCAATTTGGATTAAATCCTGATTTCTAGAAATCCGGAAACCCTAGAAATTGATCTATTTAAATTGACTTCCGATTGAAAAATAGACACAACCATTGTATTCCTTGACCCCAAATTAGCTTGGGGTGAAGTTTTCGTATCAATCGGAAGTCGTCAAATTTCGACGAATATTTTAATAATAAAAATATCACGGAAATCGAGGTATCAAATGCTCGTCGGATCAAAAATCCGATCGCGCCATTGGATTCCTTGACCCCAATTTAGCTAGAAAAAACATGTTCAAAATTTTTTCTAAAAAATGTTAAAAAAAAAAAATTATTAATTATTAATTAATTAATTAACGGCGCCGTCAGATCGGACGGTCCGGATCCGATCGCGCGCAGATCCAACGGCCCTCGGCCGCGATTCGTGTCACGCGGTCTGGAGCAATCCGGACCGTCCGCGATCGCACAGATCCGACGGTTCGGAGGCGTCTTCCTCGCCCTCTCCTCCTGTGTGACACGCGGCGGCCCGTCACATTTTCTGGCCAATCCGGCTGCATCCAGACCTCGGCAAGGTCGCCGTCCGGTCTATAAGACCTCGGCCGACCCTTAGGCTCCGAGTTTACACAAATCGGAGCCCGGATCAAGCCGAAATCAAGCCCCGAAGTCAGCCCTATTTTTCCGCCGATTACCTTCGCCGTCTCGACCTTCAGGTACCCCGATCTCCCTCGTTTACCGTTCGATCATTGCAATAATTGTAGGATAGGTAGATTAGGATGTCATCTACACATCAACTGTTCTGATCGAACTCAAACAACCCCGATCGGGCGCACCAGGCCCGCGAATGAGTCATGATTCGGTCCGTCAAACCCCAGGAAGACGAACGGTCGCCGCTTCCGGCCGGGCCGGGTCGACCCCCGCCCGACCCGCTCGGGTCGGGTCCGCGTCATCGCGGTGGGGTCCACCCAGTCTGGGGATTTTTGCATTCTCTTCTCGATCGAAACCCTAAGTCCATTTCAGGTACGCCTTACCCTAAAACTGCTTCATATACGCTTGATATTCATCTATGTTCTATTATTTCTTGCGTATCGATTGATTGAAGCTCGAGATCGAGCTTTTTGTCTCCGTCGCTAAACCCTAAATCGCGAAGAAGGAGGCGTCGTGCAAGGGATTGAATCGACGGCCAAGATCAAACCGTAGATCTTGGCTCAACCCTACCCGTCTGATCTTAATTAGTTTAAGTTCAGATGATTAGATTAAGCCTAAATCTAACCTAATCTAAATAATATAATCCTAATCGCTTTTCAAAATGTTAATTTTCATCCAAACGTTCTGCTCCGTCTATTATGAGATAGACAGATCTGGACCGCAGATCTCAGACCGGTTTTACCGGTCTATTTTTCCTTCCCGGACCAGTCAAGCCGGTCCAGGAAATCGAACCGACGCGTTCTGAAAGCGCGGGGCCCACTGCTGACGCGGGCAGCTGACGCGCTGCCAGGTGGGGCCCACCGGTGTTTTCCTTCAGCCACGGATCGCTGGCGTGGCACCGGTTGCGGGACCCATCTGCTCTCCTTCGGCGAATCCAGTCGTGCCACGTATCCCCTGCAGAAACTGATAATTTGATTATATATATAAATATTATAACAGTTAATTATAATTGAAATATTAATATAATAACAGTTATATTAATATAACTAAAACAGTAATAATTAATTAATTAATTACCAAACTTTAACCCTAAATAATTCCTAAATTACTCATCCAAAATATGCAAAATTATATACCATTGGATTCAGCAAAAATAGAGGAATATTATGGTACTAATAATTTTGTATTTGGACCTGTATTTAGCAAAGTGATTTTTAGGGTTTAATTTAATTTAAATTATATGTCGCAAACCTTATTTAGCTCATAACTTTGTATCCAATGATCCAAATATACCCAATATGGATCTTAAAATACTCAGAAAACCCTAAGGATTATTTTGGTAGTATTCATCTTGCTGATTGGATTAGGATTTGACTAATGGCATTTAGGACCTAACCCTAATTAGGTTAATTAACCCTAGATCTTCAATTGACCATAACTTGGTCAATTAAGCTCCAAATTTGATGATCCAAATATTAATTTAGATCAGAAGAATCTAATTAGCAATAATCTATAAAAATATTTTAGATCCAACGGTCAGATTTGCTAATCACCCTTAATTGCTCTAAATCTTGATTAGTGAATAATAGCAAATCTAGTAACCCAATTTGAGAGTTTTAAACTTCAGAGGACTCATAGATCCATTTAGAATCAATCCATAAGGTTGGACTAGTTTTTGAGTAATTAATTTTGTTAATCACTCACTAATTACCCCTAAACCCTATTTAGATCATAACTTAGCCAAATTAGGTCCAAATTGAACCTACCACATGTCATTTTGATAAGTGGACTATTTGTAAACCATAGCCACTAATTTTGCTCAATTTGGACACTAATTGGCAAAGTTAGAATTTTTGACCCATAATTAAGAATTCTTTAACCACATTTTAACCCTAACTTTTGTATTGGCCATAACTTGGTCGATACTTATCAGAATTTAGCAAATCAAGATTCTATGGAAAGCTTAGACAGTAAAGAACAATAATTTGAAAGAAAATTTAACTTTTACTTAGTCAAAATTACTAATTTGCCCTTATGAGTCAAAATTCACTAATTTGATCTCATATGGCTTAAGAATCACCCAAAATTAATTTAGTTACTGTCTAATCTAACATCAGATAATAAGAATCACTTTCCAAAAGAAAATTTCAGAATTTAAGCCCTAGATCAAAAATTGATCTTTTGAACCCTTAAGGAGGGGCAAAATGGTCATTTTGCCCAAATTTAGGGTTTAGCCTTTAAAAGCCCTAATTTCATCTTCAAATCACTAAATTCAGTAAATAGAATGGCTCATAATTGAAATTAATCAAACTTAAGTCTAAAATAGGTTTTAATTAAAATCTCAGAAATATGCTCTTTAAGAAAATTCCTAAGTCTTAAGAAGAGTTCTCTTTCCTTAATTATTCTTAGATCCATCCTTAGGTCTTATAACATTAGTTAGGATGTGTGTCTTGAGAGATACTATTAGTAATTAAGAGCCTTAATTCTTAAGATTAGGAATAGATCTTAAGTTAGTTTTCATCTATTGAGTAAATTGGGTTACTCAATTAGGTGAAACCTTGAGTTTTCTAGTTTATAGATTTTCTTAGTTTATTAAATGATTATTTGATCTTTAAACTTTAGAATTAAGAATAGAGATCTATCCTAATGAATTAATTTATCATTAGGACTTGCCTTAACTTAATCTGTGAGCTTGGGTTCTAAACCTTAGACCTTTAGTTATACCTTTAGATTAAGTGATTTAGACCCCATCATCTGGAGTCTAATTCTTAATCTTTTCATCTTGTTTTAGCTAATCAAGATGAGGTTGGGATGATTTAATTTACAAAATTAGGTCGCTGATTTATTCATTTTTAACTAAATAGTCGTCTTTTGATTGAGTTATAATTAGGACTTGGCCAGTCCTAATTATCTTCAACAAGTGGGATTCGTGATTCTAAGTTACAGAATGTGTAAGAGTTGTTGATTCTGAAACTTATGTAACTTAGAGTAGATAGAACGAATAAAGTAGATAACAAAGGATATCACTTGTGTTTTTAGATAGAGTTTTCTTGCACTTTGATTTTGATGCTTCGCATTCCTTGATTTTGAGCCTTATACCTTGAACATATATTATGTACTTAAGATATTTGATGAATATCTTATATCAATTTTGAACATTCATAAAAAGCATTGTGTTCGTTTCACAAGTGGTTTGTAAGGTGTAGCTTGATTAGTATACCTCTTCGATCAACCCGTTCGGGGTCGGCAACCTTTCGAGGGTTTAATGTCCGATAGTCTATTGGCCATGCCTAATCCGAGTGATAGGATGGATAGACTCTTGCCCTACTGACTACAGAGTCAGGATTCTGATATGGATATACTAATTCAAGTACACTTACATTCAGTTCTGTCTTAGCTCATCAGGCTAAGAGTTTCAGTGATGTTCAGTTCAAAGTTTCTTAGCCCATCAGGCTAAGAATTGCTGAGTTCATGTTCAGTTCAGTTGACTTATATAGTTACTATAGTTTCAGTTTGCAGTTACTGTTTTACTAGTATATTCTACATTTCAGCACTGTTTTACTTACAGCTTTCTTGCACGTGTTTTTATATAGGATGCTAGTTTTACTTACTGTTTTCACATGTTTACTTAGGATGATAGTGTTTCAGTTTTATACTGTTTAAATTTTGTACTTCACTTAGCATAATCTGTTTGATCATGAGCATTTTTAGGTTGTACTTTTCTTACTTTTCTTTTACTTTTACTTATCTGTCCTTGTTGCAGTTGCTTGGAGGAGGTATGTTTTACTTCCTTTTTGTTAGGTTATAAACTATGGTTTATAACTTATTACAGTTCTTTTGTTCGCTTTCTTGCACCTATTATGCTTAGTTCTGTTTTATGGTGATATTCAGTTAACTTAAATAAACTCTTACCCTAAAATGTACTTAGACTTATTGTCTAACCAGTTTTTCTTTTGTTGGCTGGGGCCCTACCATTATGAAACTGATAATGGTAGGTTCTGAGTTTATTGGTTTAGCAGATCCAGTGAAGAGTTTGCCATTGGAGGAGGAGCCCGTTCCTGAAGATCTGTAGCTTAGATTTCTATCTTCAGTGAGGATGAGAGTTTTCTTTCAGTTCTTTTAAGCTCATTAAATATTGTAATAATACAGGATTTTATTTTCTTTTCAGTACTTTACTTATTCTGTATTGTTGTATTTATACTGTATTAGATGGATGATATGTTATATGCTTCCGCACTCTGAGTTCATGTATGATCATTTAGTGATAATATTTCTGGATTGAATGGCAAAGTCCTTATTGGAATTGGATTAGGATGTGTGACTAATCCAATCTTAAGTGGGGACCTTGTCATTTGGTGACCCCTCCACCGTAATCATGTTAACCTAAGGGTTAACAGGACCACGGCACGGCGGGGCCGCCACAGTTGGTATCAGAGAATTCCATAAGGTGTCAGATTGGAATTTGTATTCCTCTCTACCTAATGGATTGTTCTTCTGCCACTTGATCACTAAATGAATACTTGAATTGACATCCATCACATTATGAGTATAACTCAGAATAAGTTAAGTTATTAGATAACCATAAAAGATGATAATTAACAATATATATATATATATATATATATATGCTCAACAAATCTAAGTAGGATGTTATAATTGTAGGAATAGAAGATCTTCTAGAAATGGCATTTATGGCTTACCTAAAGGAGTTTGAGACTATTTGGAAATATGAACATAAACTAGGTAAGAAGCAAGGAAGAACAATCGAAGGAGTATCAGAACAAGGATCTCAAGTGATAAACAAATTACTGAAAGAAGGCGTCTATAGAGGCCTTGATTTTCCGGTACTAGCAAGGGAATGGCTTGCGAGAGTTGACCACATATTTGGTGTTATGGAATGGCCTAGTCACATCAGATTAGAAGTGGTGCTATGTCTTTTACGTATGCAAGCAAAAGAATGGTGGATTATGACATACGAAGAATTGTTCCATAAAGCACAAGAGGAGCATCGTGAAGTGATTTATGAAGACTTTCGTAGAGCATTTTTCATTAAATATATAGGATGGGAATAGTTTTATAAGTCTATGATGATGTATTTTGTTATTTCAATAAAAGTTTAAATAAACGAGAAAAGTAGTAGTTATATTATGTCTTGTTATAATAAAGAACTCAAGATAGTTGTTTTGATTTCAGGAAAATGAATCCTGCTACTTCTCCCAACAATACTCCACTCAACCCTCAACCATCTGCAAGCAATGCTCCAAATAATACCGTGGCCGCTTCCAATACTGTTGACGAAATAACTTCTCTAAGAAATATAGTTACTGTAATGCTAGAGAATCAAAATCAGCAGGCTCTAGCTATTCAAAAATTAGTATCAATAATACCTGTTACTAATGCCAGCACTTCTTCAGCATCCCCCGCTCCTCAAGTTTCCAATATCTATCGGCAGTCTGCAGATGGGATACTTCACAGTTTCCTAAGGTTAAGACCGCCTACCTTTGAAGGATCTGAATCCCCGATGGATACCTTAGCATGGCTGAAAACTATAGAGAAAAATATCACTAGTCTTGGTTGTTCAAGCAACCAATCTGTAAGACTTGCCACTCATCTTCTGCAAGGAGAGGCAGAACATTGGTGGGAGCAAGAAAGAAACACACGATTTGAAGAGTTCGAGTTAGACGAAATAGAATGGAGCTAGTTTGTCCAAGCCTTCAAGGAATCGTTTATTCCACCCTCCACCAAAAACATCATTGGTGAGTCTTTGTTAAGGTTAACTCAAGGAAGTCGAACAGTAGCAGAATATACTTCAGAATTTCGAAAGCTCATCAGATTTTCACTTCATCTGGTTCCAACTGAAGAAGATAGATGTTTCAGATATGAGAATGGACTCAGAGAGTCTATCAAAGATCATGTAATTCCTTTACAACATACTAAATTCAAGAAGCTAGTTGAGACAGCTCGGGTAGTGGAGCATCATCAAAATATTAAAGACATGAAGAGAAAGGCTTTCACTATGAATAAATACCCTCAGAACTTCAAGCAACAACGAACAAATCAAGGAAGGGTATATCAAATGGAAACCACTGAAACATCAAGTCAAACTGCCACATGTAATAGGCCACATCCTTATGGGAAATGTTATCATTTTGGCAGAGTATGTTTTACATGTGGAAGACAAAGTCACGCATATAGAGACTGTCGATCAAATAAAACAATTGATGGAGTAACTATTGATCAGAATCGTACAAATAAAGTATTCCGTGCCACTCCTATCAACTTCAGAGAACCCCAAAAAACTCTTATGCCACCTCCTGCTCAAGAGCGAACCCTTGCAAAAGTTCAATATGCTGCAAATCCTTCAAACCCAAATCAATCAAAAGCTCAAATATCTGACAGCAGACCTGCTGGAAAGGCAAGAGTGTATAATCTCACTCCAGTAGAAGTAGCAGAAGACAACCATGTAGTCTCAGGTACAAATCGCAACTTTTTGCTTTTCTTACTAAATTAGAGTTTCCTAAAGTCTATGCTTTTATTAATAGGCACCTTATACTTTAAAGATGAGCCCTGCAGTATATTGTTTGATACTGGGGCTAGTCATTCATTCATCTCTGAAAATTTTGCTAAAAGATTAGGATTATCATATTACAAACTTGCGAAGATCTTGAGTGTTGGACTTCCATCTGGAGCCCAACTTAGTGCGAACAAATTTTGCGACATTCAAATACCAATTAATAACCATACTTTCCAAGCCAAGTTAGTTGTGCTACCTATAGTGAACTTTGATATCATACTAGGCATGAATTGGCTTAGTATGCATAGCGCAACTATCAATTGTCAAAAGAAGAAGGTTGTGTTGCAAACTCCAGGAGCTTCAACAACATTTATTGGGAAGATCAGCACTAGTAGCTCCTTGATCAATGCAATTCAAGCAGAGAAAATGGTGTGCAAAGGTTATAGTTGTATTCTGATGGTGATGATGGGCAATAGTAAAGAAGTAACCCCAATCTCTAAAATAAAAGTTGTTAGAGATTTCGAAGATGTTTTTCCTGAAGATCTGCCTAGTTTACCTCCAACCAGAGAAGTAGAATTTGAAATAAATGTAGTTCCAGGAACTCAACCTCTATCAAAAGCACCATATAGAATGGCTCCAAAGGAATTGCAAGAATTAAATGAGCAATTACAAGAACTGCTAAATAAGGGATTTATTAAGCCAAGTATGTCCCCGTGGGGAGCCCCGGCACTATTTGTAAAGAAGAAAGATGGGTCTATGAGAATGTGCATAGACTATAGAGAGTTGAATAAAGTCACAATTAAAAATAGATACCCACTTCCCCGTATTGATGATCTGTTCGATCAACTTGCCGGTGCTGTAGTATTCTCTAAAATTGATTTAAGGTCAGGGTATCATCAAGTGAAGGTAAAGGACTCAGATGTAGAAAAGACAGCATTCAGAACACGATATGGGCATTTTGAGTTTCTTGTAATGTCGTTTGGCCTCACAAATGCCCCATCTCTATTCATGGACTTAATGCAGAGAGTTCTGAAGCCTTATCTAGATAAATTTGTTATAGTATTCATTGATGATATCTTAATCTACTCCAAGACAGTAAAAGATCATGAAGAACACTTGAGATTGGTTCTGGAGAAGCTTAGAGAGCATGAGTTATATGCTAAATTCTCTAAGTGTGAATTTTGGCTGGATTCTGTATCATTTCTTGGACATGTAGTTGATGCTCGAGGAATCCAAGTAGATTAGAGTAAGATCAGTGATATTCAGGATTGGGTTCAGCCCAAGACAGTTACTGAAATTCGTAGTTTTCTGGGTTTAGCCGGATACTGCAGAAGGTTTGTTAAAGGCTTCTCTCAGCTTGCCGCACCTCTTACAAAACTAACTCAGAAGGCAGTTCCATTTGTTTGGACAGAAGAATGTGAAACTGCATTTCAGTCTATAAAGGACGCGTTAACTTCTGCTCCAGTTTTAGTTCTTCCAAAAGAAGGAGTGAACTATCAGGTGTATACAGATGCATCTGGAATTGGGTTAGGATGCGTATTAATGCAAGAAGGCAAGGTTATAGCATACGCATCTCGCCAGCTTAAAACCCATGAGAGAAACTATGCTGTACATGATTTAGAATTGGCAGCATTAGTTTTTGCATTAAAAATCTGGCGCCATTATTTGTATGGAGTTCAATGCTCTATATTCACAGACCACCAAAGTCTGAAGTACATCTTTACCTAGAGAGAATTAAACTGTAGACAAAGAAGATGGCTGGAATTAATAAGTGATTATGATTTAGATATCCAGTACCATCCAGGCAAAGCTAATGTGGTAGCTGATGCGTTAAGCCGTCACACTGTCCTTAGCAGCCTAATTTCAGAAAGTCCGTTGGCAAATGAGTTTCATAAAATGGAAATTTCTCTTGCTAAGGGAAATTCAGTCAGTACCATGATATCCATGAATAATATAGAACCCACATTTCATAAAGATGTTTCAATCTCTCAAAGCAAGGATGACGAATATTTAAACCTTAAAGTGGCAATAGAAAGTGGTCGTCATCCAAAATTGAATTTTAAGAAAGGTGCTATTTACATGAATAATCGTCTCTGGATTCCTAAATCCATGCAGAAAGAGATCCTAATTGAAAGTCACAATTCAGGATATCAAATTCATCCAGGAAATTCTAAGATGTACCAAGACCTAAAACAATCATTCTGGTGGCCAGGAATGAAGAAAAGTATTGCAGAATATGTTGCAAAATGCCACGCTTGTTGCTTAATAAAAGCAGAACATCAAAAGCCTGGTGGCTTATTGCACCCACTAGAAATCCCAGAATGGAAATGGACTGATATATCCATGGATTTTGTTATGGGTTTGCCTCGATCAAGATCTGGAGCTGATTCAATATGGGTTATAGTGGATCGCCTTACAAAATCTGCCCACTTTATTCCAATCCGTCAAACTGACTCAGTAGAGAAATTGGCTAAATTATACATTAAGGAAATAGTCAGATTGCACGGAATTCCTAAAACAATTGTATCTGATAGAGACAGTCGTTTTACTTCTAAATTTTGGCAGGCTGTCCATCAAGATTTAGGCACAACTTTGGCCATGAGTACAGCATTCCATCCTCAAACAGATGGCCAAACAGAGCGAGTAAATCAAGTCTTAGAAGATCTTTTGCGTTTATGTATGTTGGATTTTTCTGGATCCTGGGAAGAGCATATTCCTTTAGTGGAATTTGCATATAACAACAGTTTTCAATCAAGTATTAAGATGGCACCATATGAGGCATTATATGGGAGAAAATGTTCATCCCCACTAGCATGGTCTGAGTCAGGAGATACTCAATTATATGGATCTGAGCTAGTAGAAGAGACAAATAAGAAGGTTAAACTTATTCAACAAAGAATTAGAACTGCTCAAGACAGGCAAAGCAAGTATCATGATAATCGTCATCGTCCTCTAGAATTCAGCGAAGAAGATTTTGTGTACTTAAAAGTGAGCCCGATGAAAGGAATCTATCGTTTTGGAGTTTCAGGAAAGCTCAGTCCAAGGTACATTGGACCTTTCAAAATTCTACAGAAGATTGGTTCAGCAGCTTATAAATTGGAGCTTCCAGAAGACTTTGCTGCTGTACATAATGTATTCCACGTCTCATCTCTAAGGAAGTGTCTCCGAGATCCTTCTCATCTTATTGAACATCCTGCGATTGAAATTCAACCTGATCTTTCTTACACTGAAGAACCAATAAAAATCCTAGATCATGATCTGAAGAAATTAAGGAATCGATCCATTCCAATGATAAAGATTCAGTGGAAGAATCGGTCTTGTAATGAAGCCACCTGGGAGAAAGAGGTGGATATGCGCCAAAAGTACCCAAACCTTTTTAATCAAGGTAATTCTTCAACCTTATCTTATTTCAATTCGTTTCATTATATCTGCTTAAATTCTTTTTCTCACTTGAGTGATGTCGAGGACGACATCATTCTTAAGTGGTGGATATGCGCCTCTGGGCACGCCACGTGTTACGTGGGGCCCACAGCCCTAACCCGCGTCGGTTCGGCTTCCCAGTGGGGCCCACAGTGCCACGTGGCAGCCGCTGGCACTGCCACGTGTCAAGTGGGGGCCCACAGACCCGTCAGCCGAGCTGAGTCAGCAGCCCGTGGGACCCACAGTGCCACGTGTCAGGTGGGGCCCACATTGTCACGTGTCAGGTGGGGCCCACTGTAACAACCCAGGTTATTACTTTGCTCAATTAAGACTAATCTGAGTCTTAATTAAGGTTCTAAGTCACTAATTAAGTGATTTGAAGCAAATCTCTGAGACCTAGGTCAAACCAAGAAGTCAACAAAGTCAAAACAGGAATTCTGGAAAATCCCAAAACCTGGAAATTTGACTTTTTATTTAGACCTCAGATTGAAAATCTGACTTCGCCATTGCATTCAGAACACCCAAATTAGCTAAGGGTGAAATTTTGGAAATTTTTGGGATTTATTTAATAGGCTAAATTTAATTAATTAAAACTGAATAAAGTAATTTAAATATTATTATTTATTTCTGCATTTAACGGCGCTGTCAACATCCAAGTAACGCCGTCCCTATTTTCTTTTCGCCTGCCGTTTGATCGGACGGTTCTTTCGAACCGTCCGATCGAGAGATCGACGGTTGGGCCGTCGTCCCTGTCGCTGGCTCAGCGAGAGCGCTGCGCGTGTCTCGTGCGAGGACACGCGACTCCTCCCGTCCTCCATCTGGCGTGCACCGCCTAAAGATCGACCGCTGATCTCCTCTTTAAGAGGATCTACGCGTATTTTGGCTCGGTTTCACGAGCTGGAGCAAGAGATCACTCTGGGGATTTTTGCATTCTCTTCTCGATCGAAACCCTAAGTCCATTTCAGGTACGCCTTACCCTAAAACTGCTTCATATACGCTTGATATTCATCTATGTTCTATTATTTCTTGCGTATCGATTGATTGAAGCTCGAGATCGAGCTTTTTGTCTCCGTCGCTAAACCCTAAATCGCGAAGAAGGAGGCGTCGTGCAAGGGATTGAATCGACGGCCAAGATCAAACCGTAGATCTTGGCTCAACCCTACCCGTCTGATCTTAATTAGTTTAAGTTCAGATGATTAGATTAAGCCTAAATCTAACCTAATCTAAATAATATAATCCTAATCGCTTTTCAAAACGTTAATTTTCATCCAAACGTTCTGCTCCGTCTATTATGAGATAGACAGATCTGGACCGCAGATCTCAGACCGGTTTTACCGGTCTATTTTTCCTTCCCGGACCAGTCAAGCCGGTCCAGGAAATCGAACCGGCGCGTTCTGAAAGCGCGGGGCCCACTGCTGACGTGGGCAGCTGACGCGCTGCCAGGTGGGGCCCACCGGTGTTTTCCTTCAGCCACGGATCGCTGGCGTGGCACCGGTTGCGGGACCCATCTGCTCTCCTTCGGCGAATCCAGTCGTGCCACGTATCCCCTGCAGAAACTGATAATTTGATTATATATATAAATATTATAACAGTTAATTATAATTGAAATATTAATATAATAACAGTTATATTAATATAACTAAAACAGTAATAATTAATTAATTAATTACCAAACTTTAACCCTAAATAATTCCTAAATTACTCATCCAAAATATGCAAAATTATATACCATTGGATTCAGCAAAAATAGAGGAATATTATGGTACTAATAATTTTGTATTTGGACCTGTATTTAGCAAAGTGATTTTTAGGGTTTAATTTAATTTAAATTATATGTCGCAAACCTTATTTAGCTCATAACTTTGTATCCAATGATCCAAATATACCCAATATGGATCTTAAAATACTCAGAAAACCCTAAGGATTATTTTGGTAGTATTCATCTTGCTGATTGGATTAGGATTTGACTAATGGCATTTAGGACCTAACCCTAATTAGGTTAATTAACCCTAGATCTTCAATTGACCATAACTTGGTCAATTAAGCTCCAAATTTGATGATCCAAATATCAATTTAGATCAGAAGAATCTAATTAGCAATAATCTATAAAAATATTTTAGATCCAACGGTCAGATTTGCTAATCACCCTTAATTGCTCTAAATCTTGATTAGTGAATAATAGCAAATCTAGTAACCCAATTTGAGAGTTTTAAACTTCAGAGGACTCATAGATCCATTTAGAATCAATCCATAAGGTTGGACTAGTTTTTGAGTAATTAATTTTGTTAATCACTCACTAATTACCCCTAAACCCTATTTAGATCATAACTTAGCCAAATTAGGTCCAAATTGAACCTACCACATGTCATTTTGATCAGTGGACTATTTGTAAACCATAGCCACTAATTTTGCTCAATTTGGACACTAATTGGCAAAGTTAGAATTTTTGAACCATAATTAAGAATTCCTTAACCACATTTTAACCCTAACTTTTGTATTGGCCATAACTTGGTCGATACTTATCAGAATTTAGCAAATCAAGATTCTATGGAAAGCTTAGACAGTAAAGAACAATAATTTGAAAGAAAATTTAACTTTCACTTAGTCAAAATTACTAATTTGCCCTTATGAGTCAAAATTCACTAATTTGATCTCATATGGCTTAAAGATCAAACCGTAGATCTTGGCTCAAAATTCACATGTTTACTTAGGATGATAGTGTTTCAGTTTTATACTGTTTAAATTTTGTACTTCACTTAGCATAATCTGTTTGATCATGAGCATGTTTAGGTTGTACTTTTCTTACTTTTCTTTTACTTTTACTTATCTATCCTTGTTGCAGTTGCTTGGAGGAGGTATGTTTTACTTCCTTTTTGTTAGGTTATAAACTATGGTTTATAACTTATTACAGTTCTTTTGTTCGCTTTCTTGCACCTATTATGCTTAGTTCTGTTTTATGGTGATATTCAGTTAACTTAAATAAACTCTTACCCTAAAATGTACTTAGACTTATTGTCTAACCAGTTTTTCTTTTGTTGGCTGGGGCCCTACCATTATGAAACTGATAATGGTAGGTTCTGAGTTTATTGGTTTAGCAGATCCAGTGAAGAGTTTGCCATTGGAGGAGGAGCCCGTTCCTGAAGATCTGTAGCTTAGATTTCTATCTTCAGTGAGGATGAGAGTTTTCTTTCAGTTCTTTTAAGCTCATTAAATGTTGTAATAATACAGGATTTTATTTTCTTTTCAGTACTTTACTTATTCTGTATTGTTGTATTTATACTGTATTGGATGGATGATATGTTATATGCTTCCGCACTCTGAGTTCATGTATGATCATTTAGTGATAATATTTTTGGATTGAATGGCAAAGTCCTTATTGGAATTGGATTAGGATGTGTGACTAATCCAATCTTAAGTGGGGACCTTGTCATTTGGTGACCCCTCCACCGTAATCATGTTAACCTAAGGGTTAACAGGACCACGGCGCGGCGGGGCCGCCACACCCACTGTCCAGTCAGCCGAGCTGAGTCAGCAACCTGTGGGGCCACAATGCCACGTGTTAGTGGGGCCCACTGTCAGTTAATTAGAAATTTAATTAAGTTACTGTTAGTGTTAATTAATTACTATTAGCCCTAATTAACTACAATTAGCATTAATTAACCCAGGATTAGTATTAATTACTTTTGAATAATATATTTGATTAATTAATATAATTATAAGTTTATTAGTATTAAACAGTAATTAGGATAATTAATTAAACAGTAATTAGCTTAATTACTTTTAAATAGTAAAATATAATTAAATTAATTCATAATTAATAAATAATTAGGACTAATTAAAAAGTAATTAGCAGTAATTACTTTGCTACAGTAAATGATATAAAAATTAGAAATATTAAATTTAAACTTTAGGAATGAATAGTAAAATAATACAATTTGAATAAATGAATAGTAAAATAATTCAAATTGTATATTTGAATAGTAAAACTTAAAAGTTTAATAACTTTTTGTAGGATGATCAAAACATAGCCAATATGGGTCTTAAAATACTCAGAAAAATATTTAGAATCAAATGGCTAAATTTAAAATTTCGTTTCGGGGTACGTATAACGAGGTAGCGTTTTGGGGCCTCTTTAAGACCCATAACTTTTTACCCGATTATCGGAATATAGTCAATATATGTCTTAAAATTCTTAGGAGAGCGGCCCCATCACCGTGGTAGTATTAGTTTTCCCATTTGGACATGAGGACAAAAAGTCAACTCTAGAACTTAGAGTTGACTTGGGTGAAAAATGACCAAAATGCCCTTGGACTTCAAATGGCCATAACTTGGTCAATTTAACTCCAAATCCAAACATTCAAGAAGCTACCTAGTTTAGAATTTCAATGTCATCATTTTCACAGAAATAATATTTAGGATTTGAGCCCTAAAAATTTAAGGAAATGACCAAATTACCCCTAGCCTTATTATAGTCATAACTTGACCGTTTCTCGTCTAAACTGGACGTACTTACTGTCTATCTTCAAGTTAGACAGTAAGGAATTAGTTGGAAAAGAGAAACTCAATTTGGACCCCTAAATCAAAAGTTGACTTTTTGACCCTTAAAGTAGGGGCAAAATAATCATTTTATCCTAAAATTGGAAATTACTCAACTTTAGCCCTTAATTAAAATCTTAGAATAATAGGATTAATAATTAATCATATTAATACTATATAAGTAAATTAAACAAGTCACTAAATTGAATCCCAATAATTTTCATAAGTCTTAAGCACCCCACCTTAAGGATTTTTCCTGAGATTAGGACTAGATCATATGTTAGAGTTCATTCATTGGGTAAATTGGGTTACCCTATGGGTGAAACCTTGGTTTTAGTAGTTTCTAGATATTATTTTGTTTTACAACCCATTCTGATTAATTTATCTTTTAACTTTAGATTTAAGATAGGAGATTCATCCTATTAAGTTTGATTACTTAACATGATTTGCCTTAAATAGTAGATCACTTATAGTATAAAACCTAAAACATAGGTCTTATCCAGTTTGGATTATGTGATTAAACCAAAAATCTCATTGTGTTTAATCCATAATCTATATAATTAGAAGATCTTGATCAGATTTTAGTTAGAACATCTAAATTCACAAAATTAGGATGAATGATTTATTTATTTAATTCATAGTCATCTATCTGATTGATCTAGATTAGAACCTGATCAGTTCTAATCCTTTTAACTTATAAGGACGAGTTTCCAAATTACACTCGATAGTAGGAAAATGGTGATCCTGAACTTGTGTAATTTGGAATAGTTAGAATGGTTAAGTAGAAAAAAAATGATATCACCATGTGTAGTTGAGTCCCTTGCTTACTTGTTATTTATTGCTATGCATTCCCTGTATTTTTGTGCCTTATACTTTCTTTGAGCATATTATATAAGACATTTGATGCATAAATAAAATGTTAGGAAATTATGGAGACTCCCTAGATTCCTTATAAAAATATTAAAGTGAATAAGTGAAATGATAATAAAGTGATGTGATTGAGCTTCCTCTCAGTGGTTTTCTTTTGATCATACCAAATGTTGCCCTAGCCGTACTGTGCTAGGATATTTCAGTATGATAGTTTGGTGACCTAACCATATCGAGCTAGGAGTAGCCATAGTCGTATCGTGTTAGGGCCGTATATGTGACTGTTGTTGGCTTAGTCGTATCGAGCTAGGAGTAGCCCTAGTCATATTGTGCTAAGATCTTCAGTTTTTTTTGGTGAGCTAGTGTAGCTCTTTTCTGTATGGCAGTTGATGTATTATAGATTTATATGCAGTTGTGATTGTTTCAGTATATTCTTTCTTTTCAGTCAGCTATTCCTTTGTACCGCTTTATACATATTTAGGATGTTAGAATTCTTGCTGCTATATGTATATACCACTACTGAGTTATTCATTTTTAATTGGCATATTATTTTTATTGATCACCAGCATGTTTAGGATGTAGAATTTTTCTTCCAGCATTCATTCAGTTATATTTACACTTATATGCCTTCCCTTGTTTACTTGTTATGCAAGGCATGCTTCAACCTCTTTTCTTTGCCTTGTTTATACTATAGAGCATAGTCTATAGTTTGCCTTTTTACTTGTGTTGCTTACTGCTCCTGTATCATGCTTAGAAGTAAATGGTAAAATAGTGATATTATATAACCTTATTAAAAATTCAGCTTAAAATGTACTTAGACAATTGTCTAACCAGATTTTCTCTTTTTGGCTGGGGCCCTACATTGTGAAATCGACAATATCAGGTGTAGATTAGTTTGAGGAGCCTGTACCCGAGGAGGAGCCTTTCTTGGAAGAGGCGCTGCAGCTGGGGTCAGAAGAGATCAAGCTATTTACTGCCTGTGAGGATGAGCGTATTTGAACCTTTATTTATTTAAACTTTCATGAATGTAATAATACATGTACCATGACTGTGTATTCAGATTTCACTATACTACTTTTCCTGAGTTATATTCCTCTTATATATATATATATATATATATATATATTATGATGCTTGGATGTCATTCATTTATCGCTTTCGCACTCTGTATTTTACTTATATAGTGACTGTTTGATTGATTCTGAGTTGACCTTTCCCTAATCAGGTGGATTGTGGAGTTTTTCCTAATCCAATGCTAAGTGAGAGGTTAACCAGAGTGACGCTCCACCCTTAATCTAGACCTATTGAGGGTTAAGGGTGAGGGTCGCCGCACCTTGTCATTTAGATGACCCCTCCACCATAATCATGCTAACTTAATAGTTAACAGGACCACGGCGGGGCAGGGCCACCACAGGGGGGGAGATGAGAAAATTTCAGCAATGATAAGAAGGGGCTATACTCCTCCTTAATAAAGAGGAAGGGGGAAGATGGAATAGGGGTGTATGGAGCCATCAAGAGTCTAAGGAGGTATGGGGCACCAGCCAAGGGAGGGGCTGTCAGCTAAAGCAAATAAAAATTTGGGGAAAATTGCAATTTGGGGACCGAATATTTACCTATTTATTTTCCTTAATTATTTGAAAATTCAAATTTTTTGAAACGCACTCCAAAATCCCAAAAAATCACCTTTAGCTAATTTGGGGGTGAGGAATTCAACAGTTAACTCGGAATACGATTCCGACGATTATTTAATTACTCTATTTTCCGGTACATTTAATTATATTAAAATATTCATAAAAATCCGACGACTTCCAAATTCGTCCAAAACATCACCCCTAGCTAATTTCGGGGTGACGATCGCAATGGCGAAGTCAGATTTTGATTTCGATGTCAAAATAAATATCTCAATTTTATAATTAATTAAATATTTAAATATTCCAAAATAATTGATTGAGCTCCGAATTGCTCCAAACCTTCAGGGTTTGGTTCTAATGATTAGATGAACTTAATGGAATAATAATTATGATATAATTATGCTTAAAGTAAGCTGGGTAACAACTTTGGGTTGTTGCACCCGAGCAATGTGGATCTTCATCTACTTCTCGCCTATCCGCATCTGGTCCCCCCCCCCAAACAACCAGGCGACCTCCAGCCCTCGTGGTAGTACGAGAAAAGCACAAATTTCCCCCTTCTGCCCTCGGTGCGATGTCTTGTCGGTTGCCTTCTCCCTGAATTACCCCTGATCGTTCCAGCCACCCCATTGCTTTGGGCCGAGCCATTGTCCAAGCCCGAGCTATGGAATCCACCCCTATGGCCTCCTTCGACCTATAAATACCCCTAGGATCTCACTGTGAGTCCCTTTGCTCACTGTGAACTCTCAATTTCCCAACTGAAGTCCTCTGGAGCCCCCGTCCTCTTGGTGATTTTTTGGCATTCTCGAAGCTTCGAACTGCTGATAGTGGGTGCGTGATTGGTGTTCAGACCCCCTGCTAGGTTGCTGAGATCTTCTGGAACCTCCAGCTCGTCTCAATTCCCCTCGGCCGTGCCTGCAAACCCATCTTCAGGTACATCATTCTCCACTAAATTTTGAAGATTCAATTTTTTATTCTTATCTCTGGATGAGCATCTGGATGTCATTTAACTAGACTTAGCCACTTATGAAACTAGTTGTGATTGTCGCCAGGGTTTGAGCTAGCTCTAATCGATCGTATCGATCGATCGAGCTAGCGGCCGAGCCATGGCTGAGTCCGAGTAAGGACCCAGCGATCGGCTACACCCCAGGTTATGAAACCTTGGGGGTTCAACTCGCCTCACCTCACTGATGGTGTAGGGATCGAGCCCCGTCCATTTAGTAGTTTTTGTGAGGAGAATTATCCCCTCACAGTAAACCTTAATCATCTGTAAATTGACACTTCGGTGGAGTACCCATCCAGCATTCTGGCCCATCCCAGTTAGGGCTTCTATGTTTAATCAACACGCCTGGACTTCCTACAGGTGTGGCAATTGAATGCTGGTCACAGCGTGGCCTGTCATCGACAAATTTAGTGGTCTAAGGTGTGGCGGCCCTGCCCCGCCGTGGTCCTGTTAACCCTTAGGTTAACATGATTACGGTGGAGAGGTCACCAAATGACAAGGTTCCCACTTAAGATTGGATTAGTCACACATCCTAATCCAATTTAAATAAGGACTTTGCCATTCAATCCAGAAATATTATCACTAAATGATCATACATGAACTCAGAGTGCGGAAGCATATAACATAACATCCATCCAATACAGTATAAATACAACAATACAGAATAAGTAAAGTACTAAAAAGAAAATAAAATCCTGTATTATTACAACATTTAATGAGCTTAAAAGAATTGAAAGAAAACTCTCAACCTCACTGAAAATAGAAAACTAAGCTACAAATCTTCAGGAACGGACTCCTCCTCCAATGGCAAACTCTCCACTGGAACTGCTAAACCAACAAACTCAGAACCTACCATTATCAGTTTCATAATGGTAGGGCCCCAGCCAACAAACAAAAAACTGGTTAGACAATGAGTCTAAGTACATTTTAGGGCAGTAATTTTATTAAATTAAATTAAGAAGATATCACCATATAAACAGAACTAAGCATAATAGGTGCAGGAAAGCGTACAAAAGAGCTGTAATAAGTTATAAACCATAGTTTATAACTAAACAAAAAGGAAGTAAAACATACCTCCTCCAAGCAACTGCAACACAAAACAGGTAAGTAAAAGAAGTGTAAAGCTGTAAGAAAACACAACCTAAATATGCATATGATCAAACTGATTATGCCAGGTGACATACAAAGTTCAAATAGTATAAAACTGAGTACACTAACATCCTAAGTAAGCATATGAAAATAGTAAGTAAAACTAGCATCCTATATATAAACACGTGCAAGAAAGCTGTAAGTAAAATAGTGCTATAACGTAGAATATGCAAGTAAAATAGTAACTGCAAACTGAAACTATAGTAACTATATAAGTCCTCTGAACTGAACATGAACTCAAGAATTCTTAGCCTGATGAGCTAAGAAACTCTGAACTAAACATTACTGAAACTCTTAGCCTGATGAGCTAAGACAGAACTGAATGTAAGTGTACTTGAATTAGTATAACCATATCAAAATCCTGACTATATAGTCAGTAGGGCAAGAGTCTATCCATCCTATCCATGGACTAGGCCTGGTATAGACTATCGGACATTAAACCCTCGAAAGGTTGCCGACCCCGAACGGGTTGATCGAAGAGGTATACTAATCAAGTTACACCTTACAAACCACTTGTGAAACAAAATACAATGCTATTTATGAATGTTCAAAATTGACATAAGATATTTACCAAATATCTTATGTACATAATATATGTTCAAGGTATAAGGCTCAAAATCAAGGAATGCGAAGCATCAAAATCAAAGTGCAAGAAACTCTATCTAAAACACAGGTGATATCCTTTGTTATCTACTTTATTCATTCTATCTACTCTAAGTTACATAAGTTTCAGAATTTATTAATTCTTACATATTCTGTAACTTAGAATCTCGAATCCTACTTGTTGAAGATAATTAGGACTGGCCAAGTCCTAATTATAACTTAATCAAAAGACGACTATTTGGTTAACAATGAATAAATCATCGACCTAGTTTTGTATTTTAATTCATCCCAACCTCATCTTGATTAGCCAAATCAAGATGAATAGATTAAGAATTAGACTCCAGATGATGGGGTCTAATTACTTAATCTAAAGGTATAATCTAAAGGTCTAAGGTTTAGAACCCAAATCTCACAGATTAGGTTAAGGCAAATCCTAATGATAAATTAAATTCATTAGGATAGATTTCTATTCTTAGTTCTAAAGTTTAAAGATCAAATAATCATTTAATAAACTATGAAAATCTATAAACTAGAAAACTCAAGGTTTCACCTAATTAAGTAACCCAATTTACTCAATAGATGAATACTAACTTAAGATCTATTCCTAATCTTAAGAATTAAGGCTCTTAATTACTAAGAGTATCTCTCAAGACACACATCCTAACTAATGTTATAAGACCTAAGGATGGATCTAAGAATAATCAAGGAAAGAGAACTCTTCCTAAGACTTAGGAATTTACTTAAAGAGCAAAATCTGGGGTTTTAATCAAAACCTAAATTAGACTTAAATTTGGATAATTTCAGCTATGAGCCATTCTATTTACTGAATTTAGTGATTAGAAACTGAATTTATGGCTTTAAAAGGCTAAACCCTAAATTTGGGCAAAATGACCATTTTGCCCCTTCTTAAGGGTTCAAAAGATCAACTTTTAATCTAGGGCTTAAATTCTGAAATTTTCTTTTGGAAAGTGATTCTTATTGTCTAATATAAGATTAGACAGCAACTAAGTCAATTTTGGGTGATTAATAAGCCATATGAGATCAAATTAGTGAATTTGACTCATAAGGGCAATTTAGTAATTTAATTAAGTAAAAGTTAAATTTTCTCTCAGATTATTGTTCTTTACTGCCTAAGCTCTCCATAGAACCTAAATTTGCTGAAATCTGATAAGTATTGGCCAAGTTATGGCCAATACAAGATTTAGGGTTTTAAGGTTAATTAAGGAATTGCTAACTATATGTTAAAAATTCTAATTTTGCCAATTAATGTCCAAATTAAGCAAAATTAGTGGCTATGGTTTACAAATAGCTCACTGATCATAATGACATGTGGTAGGCTCAATTTGGACTTAATTTGACTAAGTTAAGACCTAATTAGAGTTTAGGGTGATTAGTGAGTGATTAACAAAATTAATCACTCAAATACTATTCCAACCTTATAGATTGATTCTAAATGGATCTAGGAGTCCTCTGAAACTTAAATAACTCAATTGGGATTACTAAATTTGCTAATATTCACTAATCAAGTTTTGGGGAAATTAAGGGTGATTAGCAAATCTAACCGTTGGATCCTCAATATTTTTATAGATTATTGTTAATTAGGTTCTTCTGATCTAAATGAACCTTTGGATCATCAAATTTGGAGCTCAATTGACCAAGTTATGGTCAATTGAAGTTCTAGGGTTAATTGACCTAATTAGGGTTTGGTCCTAAATATAATTAGGCTCAAACTAATCCAAACAGCAAAATAAACACTATCAAAATAATCCTTAGGGTTTTCTGATTACTTTAAGACCCATATTGGGTATGTTTAGATCATTGGGTACAAAGTTATGGTTAAATGAATATTTGAGACATAAATTTGAACTTAATTAAACCCTAAATGATCACTTTACTAAATATTGATCCTACAGAAAATTGAATGGCATCAATAAATTCCTTATATTTTTCTGATTAATTTGATATATTTATTTGTATAATTTGGATGTGTATTTTGTAAAATATTAGTGTTTGAAGATTTGAATTTAATTAATTATCTAATACAGTTTTAATTTAGTTAATAATTCTGTTATTTATATATATATATATACTTATAATTACGTTTTTAATTTTAACTGTTATTTATATAATATATATATATATATATATATGAATTTTATTATTATTACTGCAGGACACGTGGCATAATATGACTGGCTAAGGTATGACAGGCGGGCCCCACAGCGCTGAGCAAACGAACCATCAGCACTGCCGGGTGGGCCCCGCAGCCAAGTTAGCGATCCGCTGCTATCCTTACCTGCCAATGATATAACGCCACGCAAGCAAGGAAATAACACAACACTACGTGGAGGATCCAACGACTCTAATCAATTGCATCTGATAAAATGGACAGATAATATTGATTCAAAAGGATCTGATCTGATTTGATTACGTTTACGGCTCAGATTGAATAAATGGTTTAATGGTCGACAGTGATTTGGATCAATTTCAACGGCTGGGTTTGAATCTCAAATCAACGGCAGATACGGAGGAGTCGATTCGTCTCTTCCCCGAAACCTCCTACGCTCGCTAGGGTTACGGGCACGATCCATCGATCAATCGATCGATCGTGCTCAGATGCCAGATTTAAACGATAAAAAAAAAAAAAAAAAAAAAGAATGCATAAGTATTAACTTTGGTGGAAAAGAGGGTACCTAGAGATCGATCTCTGGCTGGCTTGCTGAAGACTTGAAGACGTCGATCGATTGATGATGGCAAGCTTTCGATTAAGATCCCTACTTAGAGGATTAAGGAAGGTCGAATGCCGAAGGAAGCCACGCGCAGAGATGCGCTCGCCGCGCGTCCTAAGTGACGGACGCGTGCCCTAATCGCGAGCGAGGGGACGACTCGTGGCTCGATTGAACCGGCCCGACCGGTTCAAGCTGGACCGGCAATCCGGTCCAGAGGAGTGAGGCAGATCGCAATTATCGAGTGGGTCCCACCTTAATAACATATATTTATTTATTTAAACATATATATATATATATTGTTTAAATAATTCTTAAAATGATTCTTCTTTTATTAAATTAGCTGACCAAATGAATTCCAAAAAATTTTTAATAAATCACCCCTAGCTAATTGAGGGGTGAGGAACGCAACGGCGCACTCGGATTTTCGTTTCGATGAGTATTTATTTATTTGATTATTTGGGGTATTTAATTATTATTAAAATATTTGACGAAAATCCAACAACTTCCAAATGCTTCCAAAATTTCACCCCTAACTAATTTGGGTGTTCTGAATGCAATGGCGAAGTCAGATTTTTAATCTGAGGTCTAAATAAAAAGTCAATTTCTAGGGTTTGGGATTTTCCAGCATTTCTGATTTGACTCAGTTGACTTCTGATTTGACCTAGATTTCTGGGATGAGTTCTAAATTACTTAATTATTAACTTAGAACTTTAATTAAGACTTAAATTAGTCTTAATTGAGCCAAGTAACAACCTGGGCTGTTACAAACTCCCCCACTTAAGAATGATGTCGTCCTCGACATCACTCAAGTAGAAAAATAGACAGAGCGGAATATTTAAAATTGATATTACTGAAGTCGAATATCTCTGATTACATGAGTTTAAATAAATATAGAATTGCTTGATGGAAGTAGAAGAGTATGAGGGTTCTTAATTAATCTTATACTTAGATCAAATAACTAATTTGATCTTTGTCTAGAGTTTTGACAAGTCTTTTAATGGGTGATGGTTTTAGTTTGAAATTATCACTAAAAGATAGAAAGATGAGATTCATGAAAGTATTATGTTACTTTCATTTGAGATATGAGATATTTATAGATATATACGGTCTTATGATAAATAAATTGTAAATACAGCACATCACTATTAATACAGTAATGTATGCCGTAGAAGATAAAGTGTCTCTAAGAATTAAATATTTGATTTGTGTTTGCACACCAAAATTGACATGAGTTTAAGAATATATCATTGTACAAATAAGCAAGGCTTAAAGGAACTTTGAAGGTTTAAAGATTATCATAATTCATTTTATAGAAAAATTTCTATTCCAAATTTTATATTTACTATCTAAGAAGGCTTTGGCAACTAGCTAAGCCTTTACAAGATTCAATAGGGATTAAAGAATAAGAATGGTTTTTTTTTTTTTTTTTTTCTTTAATAAATGGGGAATTAAAGGATTTGGCATCAAAGAACTAGTATTCTTTGATTTCTTACCCTATGAGAATTGTAAGAAGAGATTCATCTTTAGAATAACAGTCTAATAATGAATCCAAATGGTTTGGCTTATAAAGATAAGTTGAGGATGGACTACATATATGAATTAGTCCAAATTAGATTTGAACTATTAAAGTGACATTCAACTCTTGTTAAAATATTCTAATAGGGCAAATAGGTTCAGCATGCAATTTCTCGATACTTAGCTTCAAATTTAAAATATTAAGTTACACATGATGACTTAACATCAAGTTTTGGTGATTATAAAAGTTTAATAACACAAATTATAAGTTCTGACTTGGTCATGTCAAGGAACTCACTCATCCATATGGATAAGTATCAGGAAACTTAATAAAGACTAATTCTATGATCATAAGACAAAATTTCTAGAACTAGCTGCTAATATCTAAGTCACAAGAGATGGCTTAGATCATTATCAATCTAATAATTTAATTTATCTTATGACGAATGAGAACTTTTATTCTGTTATGGCAAAATAGGATTAATATCCAATTAGGATACATGGCCTCAAGTTTAAGAATTTAAGTTTCTCCTTATGACTTAATATCCAAGTTTTAATGATTACAAAATGTTTTTAACACAAGTCATGAATTCTAATAAAATGGCAAGGAATTCACTTATTCATATGGATAAGTGCTAGGAAATTCAATAGAAATTAAAGCTATAATCATAGGCCATAATCTATGACTTATGCCAAAAATTTTGGAATCAATTATTCATATTTAAGCTTCATGAGGTGGCTTAGATCACTTAGAAATTTAATGGTTACATTTAATATATGTTGAATGAGAGCTCATATTAAGAGAATGGTCAATAAGTGCTCAAGTCATATCATGACTTAGGCAAAAAGTTTGAAATCAAATTATTTGAGAAAGGAGATTTTCTTATTTGATAAGAATATTATTTTCTCAATCAATATATTCACTTTAAGTGGCATTCATCACTTAATTAAAGATTTTAGCAAGGAAAATAGAATTTTCCATCTAACCAAGATGGATAAGAGAAAGCACAAGTTCAAACTTATTAAGTTGCCATAAGTAAATTAAAAAGAATTTCCAATAGAATATTTATAGATTCTAATTCAAAATTTAGAATTCAAAGTGTTTTGCAACTTTAAGGAAATCCATTCTTACAAGAACAAAGGTCCTTTGACTTAGAACGGGTTTTATATTTAAAATTATATAGAATATCCTTACTATGCTAGGACTAAGAAAATAACAGGTTTATTATAGCTAAACTTATGAGTATACACATATAAGTTAAAATAAGCTAACCATTATGTAATCTGTAATTTGTCCACTCTAAGGTTTCTGTTATTAATCAATCAATCATCCTTGATTAAGGAATGATTTTTAGATGCAGAGGATGATTACCCAACCTGATTACTTAACTTAATGGGAGAGAGAAATTTATTGCTTCGAATCATACAGGGTGGTTTGATACATTGAAATCATAAGAATTAATCAAGGTAATGGATTGCTTATCAACATTGATGAGATACAATCATAAAGTCACTATTATGAGTCAAAATTTTGATTTAAATAACCTATCCTATGGTCATAAGTGTATATTTAATTAATGTGAATATACTCATCCTAATAGAATGAGATATTTAGAACTTAAGGAATGGCTTAGTTTAGTGTTTGAAGTCACACTAGTGACTTATTCAATAATAAATTCAAAATTCTGAATTAATTTAATCTAAGGAATGAGAAGTTATTTACCCAAATTGAGCAAATTACTTTTTAGAAATATTTATTTCTATAAGTCACACACACATAATTTTGTTAAAAGAATCTAAGGCTTGATTGAATTAAGCTAAGAAAGAGACAATTATCAAGTCAAGGATAAAATCTATTGAACACAAGATTAGGCTTATATGCAAAATTCAAATTAAATGATGACAATAATTAAGTGATTACAATTTGAACTTATATGTAGTAATATAAATTCTATGAATGAAAAGAATAATGAAATTGAATGTATGTACCTAGGACAATATTATCATTAGATTCCTCTTTTCCTAGATGATTGTGTTCTTGAAGTTTAGGAGCAGCTATTTTCTCCCTGCTAGCTGAACATTTTATCTTAGGCAGTGGTGATGTTATAATTGATATTGCTTCCATATCTTTAGGTGAGTTGTCATGGCCTGTTTTGCTCTGATGAAAATGATGAATTATATCTCCATTGATTGTTTTGGAAGCACGGCATTTCCGATATCCGTGGCCTTGACGACCACATGTAAAACAGCCTCTACCAAAATGATAACACCTTCCATAAAAGTGTGGTTTAGTGCACTCTTGGATTGACTCCATTGATATGCTAGATCCATCTTGGTGAGCTTTGCATTTTCGATTCTTTTTGGTGATCCTATGTTGAGTTTTAGAATCTGGGGGAAATAAGTTTCCATTAAAGATTAGAAGTCTAGACCTTAAGTCTTAAGAAGCCACTAAATGACTTATTAATAACATTTTGTGCAGTATAAAGAATATAAAAAAGGATACCAGAAATTGCAGTATTAAGAGTAGATGCTAGTTTCTGGATAGTCACAGCTTGTTGTAATTGATTTTCTAGCATGATAGTTATCATGTTTCTGAGTGAAGTGACTTCGTTGGTATTACTGTTTGATGAATCATCCATGTTGAGGGAAGAAGTTTCAGGATTCATGCTGAAATAATTATGATTAATGTTAGTCTTTAATAGAAGAGTTACTATACTTCTTGGGTTATTAATATCCAAAGAATAATTTAATATAATAGAAAAGATACTAAGTGTGTCCCAACCTTTTGAATTGATAAAGATTCTATCACAGGTGTTTAGCCAAGATTAAAGTTAATGTTTATAATACCAAAATATTTTATTTACCATTCAAAGGATTAACTTTTTATCAAGTTCTTACTTCATATTGGATAAGAGAAATTACTAGTATAACTAAGATATGATTGGAATACCTATATTTATTTGAGTTAGATTCTATTATGATTTTGGTTCTTATTAAATCAATAAAGAGGATCCAATCTTCTATAGGCAAGCTGTTACACTAAAAAGGTTCATTTAACGTACAAGTTTTGAATTTCTTAATTATAACTTAATCCCTTAGTCTAAAACTCAAGGTTTAATATTTCAATTTCTATGATTATAGAGATCTACTAGTGTTTGTTACTTAAGCTTTTTATATCTCTAAGGTTTTATTATGAAAGTGTTATCTTCATTTTCTATTACTTATTCTGAGTTATACTTATAATGAGATGGATGTTGTTTCAAGTATTCATTTAGTGATCAAGTGGCAGAAGAACAATCCATTAGGTAGAGAGGAATACAAATTCCAATCTGACACCTTATGGAATTCTCTGATACCAACTGTGGCGGCCCTGCCCCGCCGTGGTCCTGTTAACCCTTAGGTTAACATGATTACGGTGGAGAGGTCACCAAATGACAAGGTCCCCACTTAAGATTGGATTAGTCACACATCCTAATCCAATTTAAATAAGGACTTTGCCATTCAATCCAGAAATATTATCACTAAATGATCATACATGAACTCAGAGTGCGAAAGCATATAACATAACATCCATCCAATACAGTATAAATACAACAATACAGAATAAGTAAAGTACTGAAAAAGAAAATAAAATCCTGTATTATTACAACATTTAATGAGCTTAAAAGAACTGAAAGAAAACTCTCAACCTCACTGAAAATAGAAAACTAAGCTACAAATCTTCAGGAACGGACTCCTCCTCCAATGGCAAACTCTCCACTGGAACTGCTAAACCAACAAACTCAGAACCTACCATTATCAGTTTCATAATGGTAGGGCCCCAGCCAACAAACGAAAAACTGGTTAGACAATGAGTCTAAGTACATTTTAGGGCAGTAATTTTATTAAATTAAATTAAGAAGATATCACCATATAAACAGAACTAAGCATAATAGGTGCAGGAAAGCGTACAAAAGAGCTGTAATAAGTTATAAACCATAGTTTATAACTAAACAAAAAGGAAGTAAAACATACCTCCTCCAAGCAACTGCAACACAAAACAGGTAAGTAAAAGAAGTGTAAAGCTGTAAGAAAATACAACCTAAATATGCATATGATCAAACTGATTATGCCAGGTGACATACAAAGTTCAAATAGTATAAAACTGAGTACACTAACATCCTAAGTAAGCATATGAAAACAGTAAGTAAAACTAGCATCCTATATATAAACACGTGCAAGAAAGCTATAAGTAAAATAGTGCTATAACGCAGAATATGCAAGTAAAACAGTAACTGCAAACTGAAACTATAGTAACTATATAAGTCCTTTGAACTGAACATGAACTCAATAATTCTTAGCCTGATGAGCTAAGAAACTCTGAACTGAACATTACTGAAACTCTTAACCTGATGAGCTAAGACAGAACTGAATGTAAGTGTACTTGAATTAGTATAACCATATCAAAATCCTGACTACATAGCCAGTAGGGCAAGAGTCTATCCATCCTATCCATGGACTAGGCCTGGTATAGACTATCGGACATTAAACCCTCGAAAGGTTGCCGACCCTGAACGGGTTGATCGAAGAGGTATACTAATCAAGTTACACCTTACAAACCACTTGTGAAACAAAACACAATGCTATTTATGAATGTTCAAAATTGACATAAGATACTTACCAAATATCTTATGTACATAATATATGTTCAAGGTATAAGGCTCAAAATCAAGGAATGCGAAGCATCAAAATCAAAGTGCAAGAAACTCTATCTAAAACACAGGTGATATCCTTTGTTATCTACTTTATTCGTTCTATCTACTCTAAGTTACATAAGTTTCAGAATTTATTAATTCTTACACATTCTGTAACTTAGAATCTCGAATCCTACTTGTTGAAGATAATTAGGACTGGCCAAGTCCTAATTATAACTTAATCAAAAGACGACTATTTGGTTAAAAATGAATAAATCATCGACCTAGTTTTGTATTTTAATTCATCCCAACCTCATCTTGATTAGCCAAATCAAGATGAATAGATTAAGAATTAGACTCCAGATGATGGGGTCTAATTACTTAATCTAAAGGTATAATCTAAAGGTCTAAGGTTTAGAACCCAAATCTCACAGATTAGGTTAAGGCAAATCCTAATGATAAATCAAATTCATTAGGATAGATTTCTATTCTTAGTTCTAAAGTTTAAAGATCAAATAATCATTTAATAAACTATGAAAATCTATAAACTAGAAAACTCAAGGTTTCACCTAATTAAGTAACCCAATTTACTCAATAGATGAATACTAACTTAAGATCTATTTCTAATCTTAAGAATTAAGGCTCTTAATTACTAAGAGTATCTCTCAAGACACACATCCAAACTAATGTTATAAGACCTAAGGATGGATCTAAGAATAATCAAGGAAAGAGAACTCTTCCTAAGACTTAGGAATTTTCTTAAAGAGCAAAATCTGGGGTTTTAATCAAAACCTAAATTAGACTTAAATTTGGATAATTTCAGCTATGAGCCATTCTATTTACTGAATTTAGTGATTAGAAACTGAATTTAGGGCTTTAAAAGGCTAATCCCTAAATTTGGGCAAAATGACCATTTTGCCCCTTCTTAAGGGTTCAAAAGATCAACTTTTAATCTAGGGCTTAAATTCTGAAATTTTCTTTTGGAAAGTGATTCTTATTGTCTAATATAAGATTAGACAGCAACTAAGTCAATTTTGGGTGATTAATAAGCCATATGAGATCAAATTAGTGAATTTGACTCATAAGGGCAATTTAGTAATTTAATTAATTGAAAGTTAAATTTTCTTTCAGATTATTGTTCTTTACTGCCTAAGCTCTCCATAGAACCTAAATTTGCTGAAATCTGATAAGTATTGGCCAAGTTATGGCCAATACAAGATTTAGGGTTTTAAGGTTAATTAAGGAATTGCTAACTATAGGTTAAAAATTCTAATTTTGCCAATTAATGTCCAAATTAAGCAAAATTAGTGGCTATGGTTTACAAATAGCTCACTGATCATAATGACATGTGGTAGGCTCAATTTGGACTTAATTTGACTAAGTTAAGACCTAATTAGGGTTTAGGGTGATTAGTGAGTGATTAACAAAATTAATCACTCAAATACTATTCCAATCTTATAAATTGATTCTAAATGGATCTAGGAGTCCTCTGAAACTTAAATAACTCAATTTGGATTACTAAATTTGCTAATATTCACTAATCAAGTTTTGGGGAAATTAAGGGTGATTAGCAAATCTAACCGTTGGATCCTGAATATTTTTATAGATTAATGTTAATTAGGTTCTTCTGATCTAAATGAACCTTTGGATCATCAAATTTGGAGCTCAATTGACCAAGTTATGGTCAATTGAAGTTCTAGGGTTAATTGACCTAATTAGGGTTTGGTCCTAAATGTGATTAGGCTCAAACTAATCCAAACAGTAAAATAAATACTATCAAAATAATCTTTAGGTTTTTTTGATTACTTTAAGACCCATATTGGGTATGTTTGGATCATTGGGTACAAAGTTATGGTTAAATGAATATTTGAGACATAAATTTGAACTTAATTAAACCCTAAATGATCACTTTATTAAATATTGATCCTACAGAAAATTGAATGGCATCAATAAATTCCTTATATTTTTTTGATTAATTTGATATATTTATTTGTATAATTTGGATGTGTATTTTGTAAAATATTAGTGTTTGAAGATTTGAATTTAATTAATTATCTAATACAGTTTTAATTTAGTTAATAATTCTGTTATTTATATATATATATATATATATACTTATAATTATGTTTTTAATTTTAACTGTTATTTATATAATATATATATATATATATGAATTTTATTATTATTACTGCAGGACACGTGGCATAATATGACTGGCTGAGGTATGACAGGCGGGCCCCACAGCGCTGAGCAAATGAACCATCAGCACTGCCGGGTGGGCCCCGCAGCCAAGTCAGCGATCCGCTGCTATCCTTACCTGCCAATGATATAACGCCACGCAAGCAAGGAAATAACACAACACTACGTGGAGGATCCAACGACTCTAATCAATTGCATCTGATAAAATGGACAGATGATATTGATTCAAAAGGATCTGATCTTATTTGATTACGTTTACGGCTCAGATTGAATAAATGGTTTAGCGGTCGACAGTGATTTGGATCAATTTCAACGGCTGGATTTGAATCTCAAATCAACGGCAGATACGGAGGAGTCGATTCGTCTCTTCCCCGAAACCTCCTACGCTCGCTAGGGTTACGGGCACGATCCATCGATCAATCGATCGATCGTGCTCAGATGCCAGATTTAAACGATAAAACAAAAAAAAAAAGAATGCATAAGTATTAACTTTGGTGGAAAAGAGGGTACCTAGAGATCGATCTCTGGCTGGCTTGCTGAAGACTTGAAGACGTCGATCGATTGATGATGGCAAGCTTTCGATTAAGATCCCTACTTAGAGGTTTAAGGAAGGTCGAATGCCGAAGGAAGCCACGCGCAGAGATGCGCTCGCCGCGCGTCCTAAGTGACGGACGCGTGCCCTAATCGCGAGCGAGGGGACGACTCGTGGCTCGATTGAACCGGCCCGACCGGTTCAAGCTGGACCGGCAATCCGGTCCAGAGGAGTGAGGCAGATCGCAATTATCGAGTGGGCCCCACCTTAATAACATATATTTATTTATATAAACATATATATATATATATTGTTTAAATAATTCTTAAAATGATTCTTCTTTTATTAAATTAGCTGACCAAATGAATTCCGAAAAATTTTTAATAAATCACCCCTAGCTAATTGAGGGGTGAGGAACGCAACGGCACACTCGGATTTTCGTTTCGACGAGTATTTATTTATTTGATTATTTGGGGTATTTAATTATTATTAAAATATTTGACGAAAATCCAACAACTTCCAAATGCCTCCAAAATTTCACCCCTAACTAATTTGGGTGTTCTGAATGCAATGGCGAAGTCAGATTTTCAATCTGAGGTCTAAATAAAAAGTCAATTTCTAGGGTTTGGGATTTTCCAGCATTTCTGATTTGACTCAGTTGACTTCTGGTTTGACCTAGATTTCTGGGATGAGTTCTAAATTACTTAATTATTAACTTAGAACTTTAATTAAGACTTAAATTAGTCTTAATTGAGCCAAGTAACAACCTGGGCTGTTACAAACTCCCCCACTTAAGAATGATGTCGTCCTCGACATCACTCAAGTAGAAAAATAGACAGAGCGGAATATTTAAAATTGATATTACTGAAGTCGAATATCTCTGATTACATGAGTTTAAATAAATATAGAATTGCTTGATGGAAGTAGAAGAGTATGAGGGTTCTTAATTAATCTTATACTTAGATCAAATAACTAATTTGATCTTTGTCTAGAGTTTTGACAAGTCTTTTAATGGGTGATGGTTTTAGTTTGATATTATCACTAAAAGATAGAAAGATGAGATTCATGAAAGTATTATGTTACTTTCATTTGAGATATGAGATATTTATAGATATATACGGTCTTATGATAAATAAATTGCAAATACAGCACATCACTATTAATAAATGGATCTAGGAGTCCTCTGAAATAAAAAGTCAATTTCTAGGGTTTGGGATTTTCCAGCATTTCTGATTTGACTCAGTTGACTTCTGGTTTGACCTAGATTTCTGGGATGAGTTCTAAATTACTTAATTATTAACTTAGAACTTTAATTAAGACTTAAATTAGTCTTAATTGAGCCAAGTAACAACCTGGGTTGTTACATAAGGTGCCCTTCCCATGGCTGTGAGCGAAGAGGGGTATCGGGGACGAAGCACTGGCTCTTCGGGTCGGACCTCTCCTGATCCGCGCAGTTTGATTTCAGGCCGCAGTTAAATAATAGAATTATGGAATTATATTTCTTAGGATATATAATTGATAAATAGATCTCATATGATTCCAATTTAAATAAACATTCAGAATAAATTGTTTAAATAACTTTAGCTACACTTATCCAAATAGTATGATCTAATATACTATTTTAATTAGAAAAAAATACAAGGAATAATAATATAAAATAAAATTAAAGATCCAATGGTTATATTTTAAATAATTACCTAATTCTTTTTTGTTTTTAACTAAATCATAATAAATTCAATTAATATCCAAAATATTGATTAAGGTCTTTGATTGCTCATGAGACCATAAAGAACCTATGTAGACTATTAAAAGTAATTTTGGAACTTTAATTTCATTAATCATCTCTTAATTATCATAATTAAGGATTAGTAAATTAAACCATGATTAATCCTCTAATTTTGGTGAAATAAGTTCCTAATGCCTTCTTAAGTATATTAGAGCCTATGAATAAGATTAGATCACTCTAGAATACCCTAATTTCATTAATCACCTTAATTGGCCTCTTAGTGTGATTAAGGCTAATTAAACTAATTAGATTTCCAAAACCTAAAATAAGTGTGTATCCTACCTCATTAAACAATTTGGAATCCATTAAAATAGATTTGAATCAATTTGGATGGTTAAATCTTAAAATTCCATTTTTAACCTTAAGAGGGGTATTTTGGTCATTTTGACCAAAATATATTTAAGTATCCCTTAAGCCTTAAAAATTCAGCAAAATATCCCTATTTAATATGTTTAACACCTTTCTGAAATCATATGTTGATGATATTGAGTTAAGTGAAGAATCTTAAAATAGCTTACTTAGATCTCAAGACTTTAAGTATTCCTAAAATCACATTATCTTAAGAGTTAAGTTTAACTATATCAAAGTACTAGATCCTTAGCTAATAGCTTATCTAAGTTGATTCTTGAGCTTGAATCTTAAAATAAATACTCTTGTAAAATCCTAAGTCTAAATCTTAGCTTAAGTCTAAAGTGATCAAACATCATATATTAGATCTTAGACTTTAGGTCTTCTAATTGAATTAGACTACCTCAATTTAGAATTCCTTAAGTGATTTATTGTTTAATTCCTTTGCAATCTTCCATGTGGGTATAGGATTGATTCAATCTATATGATAATATAATTATCCTAAAGATTGAATATAGATCTTAGATTCTTAGTTCTTGCTGATTATTTTATCTTATAATATTAACACAACCTTTCGATGAAGATCTTAGCTTCTGAATCCTTCAGCTTATAGGATTCTTTACCTTTAAATTGGGTTTTAAAGTGTGAACCTTAGATCCTTACTAAGGATACTACCTTGGATTCAGGATTTGAACACCAAGTGGGGTTTGGATCCAGAATTCTTAAGTATTGACTTACTAAATCAAGACATGGGTTAAGAGAGGAAAACAATAATAATTAAGTCATTGATTGTTTACTTTAACTTCTTATAGTCGTCATATGATTATAAATTAGAACTTGTTAAGTTCTAATATTAATATTATAAATCTGAGATCTTACTCGATAGCTGGATATTGGAGATCTTAAACTTGTATCTTCTCAGAATAGTTAAATTTGGATAAAGTAGACAACAACAGATATCACATGAGTCTAGATTGAGTCTCTTGCTTACCTTGACTTTGATTACTCTGCACACTTTGAATATTGAGCCTTATTTCTTGAGCATAATAGGAGAACTTAGGATATAAAAGATACATCCTACGTTAGTATTTGAAAAGCATAGCATTCATTCAATTCGTTCAGTATTTTCAAATAGTAGAGTATGTCCTAGCATAGTCTACCTTTTCAGTTCTAATTTTATTATAGAATAGACTCGGACCTAGCTCGACGGATGTCTAGGATGGATACATGTATTATTCTATAAGTTCAACTCGGACCTAGCTCTGCGGATGCCTAGGATGAATACATGTTGAACTTTCAGTTCAGAGGCCCTGTATGGCCTGTTCTACTATAACAGCACTATGTCTTAGGCTTACTGCTACTTTAGTTCAGTTGTCAGTGTTTGTTTTGCTTTACCACATACTTCAGTGGCCTTTTTTTTAGTATTTGACTTACTTTGTCACATATCTCAGTGGCCTTACTTTTGCTCATACATGCATTTAGTTTACGTTTGCCACATATCTCAGTGGTCTTTTTCAAGTCAATCTGCATGCTTATATATACGCTCTCATTGATTAGTACTAATATATTGATATGTTTAGGATGCTAGAATTGTATGTCTATTTCAGTACTTGTGTTCTTATTATACTCAGCATGTCTCCATGTGATCATAAGCATGTTAGGATCAGATTTATTTCAGTAGTTATAGTTACTTTTGTTCTTAGCCTCACCATGTTTAGTTGTTATTTTTGTATGTTATTTTACATACCGGTTGATTAGCTATAAATGATTAGTTTATAGCTACCCATTTTTGTAGCTTGTTGTACCATTTTTTTAATGCTTGTACGTATTAAACATTTAAATGTGATATCTTAAATACTTAGTTCACTTAAATAGCCTAAAATGAACTTAGACAATTGTCTAATTGTAACATTTTTCTTTTATTGGCTGGGGCCCTATCATTTGTGATACCGACAAATGTCAGATTCAGAGTTGTTCGTCGACAGTGCTGCAGGATCAGAACTGGTGCATGAGGAGCATCTTCCTACTGCTGCTTAGATAAACTTTATCTTTTTGTAGTGAGATTGAGAGATCCTTATTTTTATTAAATTCAGTTTGTAATAATTAAATTCTGGATGTATTTACTTTTCTACATGGATCTGAGTTACTGTTTCTTTTACTCTCTTATACTATGTTATGCCTGTAAATGTTATATTATACTATTTCTTGCTTCTGCCATTTTGATTTGTATTGATGTATGTTCACAGTTTCTTCTACAAGGGTGACAAGTTCTTGGCTTAAGGCGAATTGGGTCATACCTTACTCTACTTGAGTTGGGGATTTGCCACCGGAATGGAGCACCGTACTCCCCGCAGTTATGCTAATATTAGTATTAGCATAGCCACGAGAAAGTACAGGGTACCACATGGTGTGCCTTTCCTCTGGATTTGCCCACTTCCTTAAAAGGGCTAAATCCCTCTATATGACTCCCAGGGGCTACCAACAGGCCCAATCAGTACAGATTCATTGTGTTGCTTTCCATCCTCCAAAGATAAACACCACAATAATATAATATATTTTATCTTTTTATTGCATGCTTTATGATAATTTTTGCAAATTAATAAGCAGTAAGCATATTAGAAAGCATAAGCAAGATTCAAATGAAAATAGCTCAAAGTAGATATGCTGAAATAAAACTTATAAGTAGATCTACGTTCCTGACTATTTTGATAAAAAGACAACCAGATCAATTCCTTTGATTTGCCAAATAATGATTTAATTTATTAATTTAATATTTTATGATTTAACATGATTTATTATTTATTAATATAATATTAAGTTTATAAGCACTAAATTTTGTAATTTACGTTTTTAAAATAAGAAAATTATCTAAAAATTTTTAAATTGATTTTGAATTATTCAGTTACTAATTTAAGATATAAAGAATAAATTTAATTTATTAAAATTTATTTAATTTAATATTTGGCCAAAATGACTAAAACGCCCCTTTTAAGGTGCCCAAAAAGTGATTTTATGAATTAGGCTTCCAAATTAAAATTTATTAATGCTAAATGTATTTTTATTGTCTAAAATGAAGATAGACATTAAGAACATCTAATTTGGCTAAGGATTAAGGCTAATGAGTTTAAGGGTTGATTAATAATTTTACTTAGAGAAATTTGGAATTTTTGCTATACTTATGTTGCTTATTGCTTAAGGATTCTATAGAATCTAAAATTTCTAAATTATGAGGTCTTTTGATTAAGTTATGATCAAAACAAAGTTTAGAGTTAAAAGTGTAATTTAAGAGATTTATGAATATGGTCAAAAAGATAATTTCTTCATTTAGTGTCCAAATTGAGCAAAGTCAGTGGCTATAGTTTCCTTATAGCACACTGATCATAATGAAACTCATTTTGCTTAATTTGAACATCATGTGGCTCAATTTTGAGGCTAATGAGCTTAAAATTAGGAGTAATCTAAAAAATGAATACTCCTAAATTAATTTTTAAATTACTTAAATTTAGAAAATTAAAAAAATTAAATGTAAGTCTAAATTCAGCAATTTTAGTGCAGTTGGATTAATAATATTATAAAAATGATACAAAAAAGTTTCGTCAAATTTAGAGCTCTTGATTGACCATAATTAATTTTTGAAGTTCTTATCTTCAGAAATTACTTTAAATTAAAAAAAGTTTATGTGAAAGCATTTTTCTCATTAAAATATATCTTTGTGTTAAGTTTTGTTATTTGTTGGAAAAGAAATGGAAGAGTGAGAAAGTAGAGAGAGAAAGATGAGAGAGAAAGAAGAGATAAGAATGATGAAAAGAAAGTCAAATTGAACACTTAATACATTTATGAAGAAGATAACAAATTTGTTCACATCTAAATAATGGTGGAGTGAGAAAATTTAATTAATAAATTAATTAATTACAAAAAAAGTTTATAAATACACTCACTCCCCCTACATCCTCTCATCTTTCCCCACCTCTCTTCTCCCCTCATCTCTCCCCCTTCTTCCTCATCCACTACTAGTTTTCTCCACCGATCTCCAGTAAAACCTCATCAATGCCAATTTAGGGTAAGAAATGCGAAAGAGATTAAATATTTTCTATTCTTTTCATTTTTTCTTAATCTTTTATTAATAAGAATAGTAATAATGATATTATTATTATTATCAATGTTAATATTATTAATATAATTATTATATTTCCATTTATACAATTTTCTTTTTTTATATATGTATATATTTCCTTTTTCTTATATATATATATATATATTTCTTAAATTCTGTAACTTTTATTTCTATCATTTTTTTTTCTATATATGTAAATATTTCATAATTTCTATAACTTTTATTTTTGTCATTTTTTTTCTATATATGTATTTATTTCCTAATTTCTGCAACTTTCATTTCTATCATTTTCTTTTTTCTATATATGTATATATTTCTTAATTTTTATAATTTCTATTTCTGTCATTTTCTTTTTTCTATATATGTATGTATTTCATAATTTTTGCAACTTTCATTCTGACATTTTTTTATATATGTATATATTTCTTAATTTCTGCAATAGTCATTTTTTTTTCTATATATATTTATATTTCCTAATTTCTACTACTTTATTCGTCATTTTTTTTTTCTATATACGTATGTATTTTTTAATTTTTTCAATTTTCATTTCTATCATTTTCTTTTTATTTAATATAAGCATATATTTCATAATTTCTACAATTTTCAGTTGTCATTTTTTTTTGCTATATATGTATATATTTCATAATTTGTATAACTTTCATTTCTGTCATTTTCATTTTTTCTATATATTTTTTAATTTCTGCAACTTTCAATTCAATTATTTTTTTTTCATTTAATATATAAATATATATATATATAATTACTTATAATAATAATAATTATTATATTTTAATGTATAAAGATAAATAACTAATATAATATTAATATTGATATTTTTACAAAAATAAAATGAAGGTATTATTCTTTTTATTTAATTATTTTATTTTCAGCTTTTACATCACTATTAAGTTTTAACCCACTTTGATATATTTAAATAAGATTTTGTGCTCAGAACTTGAAATAGATGATCAAAAATCTGTATCATAGGTTCATTCAAGTTTATCTCAAATTTGTATAGATAATATGTTAGGTCATAATAGGCTGATATCTAGAAAAATAAAGAGACTACATATAGCCTTTGAGAAGGAATGTGTAGTTAGTTATGAATCCACATCTTAGATAGTTAGATAGATATATATAACTCCTCAATTATTCTATAACTTTTTCCAATATAATAAATATTATACATTATTATATTTTTTTTTAGAATGAGCACATATTTTAAATATGTATATTGCATTCATAATCGTAATAATTTTGCAAGTATATTATACTTAGATATCACATTCTATTTGTATATACTTCTCATACAGAATTATGCCACTTAATATTATATGCAAATCTTAATATCATACATATTTTACTTAGATCTTTGTATCTAATTAAATATTTTATTTTCTTTTCTTTTCTTTTTCTTGGTTCGCCATGTCACACACACACACACACACACACATACACACACACACACACACACACACACACACACACACACATATATATATATATATATATATATATATATGGTAGTTCATAAACAATCTCTGAATCAAGGATTTGAGGCATAGCTGATGCATGATAGAGTAACTTAAATGCTTATTTTCTTAAAGTTTTAAATTTTTTACTTAGTGTGTAACAAATTTTGTAAAATAATAATTATTTTTATAATGAATATATTTCCTTTATTATTCTAGTATTTCTGAATATTACAATGAATGTGGAAGTGTATATTTTATACGTCTCTAAAAACATTATTATACTAAGCTCCGATATGATCCTAGAGAGTGAGCACTTAACACTGAATTAGCTATACTGACCCAGCGACGGGTCGTTGTAATAAGGAATCATTTAATAATTAGCACAATATAAATGAAAACATATAATGAATGATTTGCAATTTGAAAATGAAACAATTGCATCAAAATAAAAAATTGTCATTGTTGTATCAAGAAGTTTTTAAATGTCAGTGCTTTGAAATAGATGAAAAATGCAAGTGTGTTTGACTAAGACACTAATAAAGTGATGCATGATTCCTAAGTTGTTGAGAGTAAATTGAGCATCTAATAAACTCAAGACAAAATAACATAAGAGTAATTAATTGCAAAGAACACATATTCATATAAACTCGAACAAGTAGTGTGTGGGAGTTTTAAGTATAATGGAACCATGACTAATCTATTTGACTACTTTGAGAATTGAAAAAAAAATGATGGTTTGAGAAAACCAAGCTTAAGGCGATTACTTTAGAACATTTAGATTATATTGTTTAGATGACATAGATAAATATGATAAGTGAGACTTTTAAATATTGATGTTTGAATCATGTAGATGGTTTCTTGAAGATTTTAATCTATGAATGCATTATTTAAGTCTAATTGACACTTGCCAATCATAAGCAGCAACAATATAGAGAATAAATGAATGTCAATAAGTTTTAAAAATAAACTAAATTTTTGTATAATGATTGAGCCCACATGTTGATCAAACCTACAAGCAATAGAATAAGCTATATGATGGTAGTTTGAACCTCCCAATATATATATATATATATATATATATATATATATATATATATATATATATATATAAATTTCATTCTCATTCAAGTATTACAACTGCATTTAAAATTTTAAGGACTCTAAACATGAGCTTCATTATAAATAGAAATGAACTTAGCTTCTAGCTGCTTAATTGTGTAACCAAAAATATTCTCTAGTAAGGCATGCAAGTGCATTTAGCGATTGAATACATGTCCAAATTTAGCGATTTTGGTGTCATTGAACTAAGAATATTATAAAAATATTACACAAAAAAGTTTTACCGAATTTGGAGCTTCGAATTAACCATAAATAAATTTTGAAGTTTTTATCCTTAGAAATTAATATAAATAAAATATTACTCCAAATTAAGAAATTTTTGTGTGAGTATGTTCATCTTATTAATATACACCTCAGTGTAAAATTTTGTTATTTTTTAGAAATAATGGAGGAGAAAGAAAGAAGAGAAAGAAAGAGCAAAGAAAAAGAAAAAAAAGAAAGAAAATCAATTTGTACACTCCAAAGTATTTAAGAAGAAGAGAAGCCAAATCTCTCACATAAGAATGATGGAGAAGAGAAAAAATTTAAAAAAAATTTATAAATACACCCCTCTGCCCCTCCCCCACTCTTCTCTCATCTCCTCTCCCCCACTTCCACCCCCCTTCTTTCTTCCTCGGCCATTACTAGTTCCCCCGCCAACCTCCAATAAAGCCTCTTCAACAATAAGAAATATATAAAAATTTTTCTATTCTTTTCATTTCTTTTCTTCTTCTTTATTAATAATAATATTATTATTACTTTTTTATTATTAATGTTATTATTAATATTAATATTATTATATTTCTATTTATATTATTTTCATTTCAGTCATTTTTTTCTATGTATATATATATATATATATATATATATATATATATTTCTTAACTTCTGCAGTTTTTATTTTAGTCATTTTCTATATATATATATATGTATGTTTAATATTGATATTATTATTAATATTATCATTACTATTATTATTATTAATGATAATAATAAAGCTATTAATATTCTGCAATATATTATAAATATGTATACATATACTATAAAATTAGTATTATTGTTATATAATAATTAAAAATAATAAAATTATTATCATTATTATCTTTATTATTATATAAGAAAGAGAAATGATAAATTCAAAATAAAAATAAAAGGATGAATAAATAAGGGATTATATCTCTCTTATATAAGTATTATAAATATTAATTTATTTTGTAATTATAATTCATTTTCTTATAAATAACTATTATTATAAAATAAATTAACCATTAAATTTTTGAGTAATTGCTTATTAAGTACAAAATTATATAAATACTTGACTTTTGGTTTTTCGATTCACGCACTAAGGAAATGTATCAAATATCTTTTATTACTCTTATTTAATATGCTTTTCCGCCCATCATCTCACAAATTTGATAAAAGTACTTTTGAAAGTTACATAAAATGATATATGAAAATGTTTGGACAACTAAGTAGCATAGGTTCACTATTAATCTATTTTTAGTCTGATCAGACAACTGCTATGACGGGATTGTTCGACATTGGGATGCATAAGGAGCCTATACTGACAAGCCTTTGAGGAGGCATATATAGAGGGAAGTTGAGATATGTACCATAAAATATAACCTCAATTTTGTATTTATCTAATAAAATCATATTCTTACGCCATATATTAAATGGTAAAATTTTATATTTATTTTTTTGATTGCAATTATTTTTATGCTAAAGTTTTAGTGCAATTAAAATATGTTTGCATGGATAAATCTATACAGCTTCTTACTTACCATCAAATTATTTACTATTTTGCTTATTATTTAATAATTGTAAGATTGATATCTATTAGTACTTAGTTTCACAACTAATTAATATTCAAATACCCGTACTTTTGAAATGTGCCAAGATTAGGAGCTCATTATAAAAGAAATACCCTAAAGATTAAGTAATGTTGATACTGCTACCTACTGATTTACTGTTTTTTAGTATGTTTAAAGTTTGTAACATTTTATTTTATTTAAATCTTTGGGATAAAAATTTTGTGATATTTATAAATTAATGAATGAGAGAGTTATATTTGATGCATACATATTATATCTTTTAAATCACTTAATATGATCCTGCAGTTAAAAGATTACCAGAATTGGTGCTAGATTAGCTCCCGCTAACCTAGCATTGGATCCCCACAAAAAATTGTAGTTTAAGATATGAAGTGTTCTAAGGTGTTTATGACACTTTGGGGCTAGTTTGGAGAGCTTTGCTGCTTCTATCTTCATTACAAAATAACTGAGATGAATTGGCTACAGCAGTTGGTAATTCATCAGGAAATACAACCTTGAAGTTTGATGATATTATAGAGTTGGTGTTGAATGAAGAAGTTAAGAAGCAATCCAAAGTGCTACTACTATTTTCTCAAGAAGTGACCTTGGAGTTTTGTTATTGAATTCTTAAAGTATTGTAATATTATGAAGAAATATGAAGAAAAATATACTGACAAATGTGAAGAATTCATAAATGAAGAAACCTAAGCTTAGGACATGTCATAACTATTGTTATTGGCTTCTTGAACTATTTTCTTGAGAATCACATATTTGTGCTGTGATTTCTTCATATTGGCTTTTTGAAGTATTATTCTATTTTATCACGGAGTGACCTTAAAGCGTAATGATAATTAAGTCAATTCTTGAAGTATTATTATTTTATATTAAGAAGATTTACTATTTAGTATATGTTAATTAAAAATTCACTCAACAACAATTCAAGAAGTGACCTGATTATAATTATGCATTTTTTACTCTTTTCTTTCCTATGGCTCATTGTGAATCATATTCATCCAAAGTGCCCCCAAGGTTGGCTGCTTTGGCATTAAGCTAGTTTGACCTCTAAGTTTTACTATGAGTCAATTTTGCTCAAAATTTAGATTTTTAAAAATATACTATAAAATTAGGCCTTCGAATTATAACAAGACTTGAATTTATGAATATTCAACTTAGATGCATAACCAAGAAGCCGTTGTTGATATTTAGAATAGTGCAACCCTAACCATGTGTGTCTTGGCCTTAGCTAAGTTGTTATTGCACATATTATGTATTTATTATTAATTTGAGTCAACTCAACTTATAAATTGAATGTCAATACTTAAAATGACTCATTTTTTTTTACTCTTAATGATTCCACTTAAATATTTTATTCAATTTTGAGTTGAACCAAAGTTCACATAAATTTTATTTTTTATTTCAAACAAAAATGTCATCTCCATCTGAGAGCTCTCCACCACCTTTGATATCTTCTAAGCCAACATTTTTTAAAAGAAGATAAGTATCGTTAAAAGGCAATAATGTACCAATGGATTTTGAGCTATAGATATAAAGCACAAACTGAAGTGTCATAACCATTGAGTTACACCATTCACCATAAGAACCTTCAAGTCTTAAACAACAAAGATAATTAGGCAATAATATTAGAGATTTAACTTTATTCAAAATTAATAAATATTCAATCAAATATGTTTTCATTATTTTTAAAATTAAATTGTTAAGAGTAAAATTTGTTTAAACTGATTTATAAATATTTAATGATAGGGTAGAAATTCAATATATAATATTTATTTTTAAATAATTAAAATATTATTGTAATAGTCACAACAAAATTTACGATTTATTACATTTCAAGCGATCAATTTTGATTCAACTCCGATTCAACTTTTAAATCTTGAACTATTTTTCCAACTGTTCAATTACCAATCTGATTAGTTACAATTCATTTAGTATATAATTTCAAAATCTATTAAGTATAATACATATCAATATATAATGACTTAAAATTTAATATTATAAAATTAACAGATAAAAATGCTATATTTAAATATTAAATTTTAAGTGCTGATTAAATATTTAAGATTTTAGGTTTTATGTTGGTGAAAAATCAAAATAAAAAAATTGAGAAATAAGTAAAAAAGAAAAATTTAAGAATCTTTTCTGTTGGCATCCATTTCAGAGTGAAGAAGACCATTTTGATCGGCTTCGAAGACCTCGGAACCTAAAATCGCGGAGAGAACGGCGACGGCTGTAGTGCTGTCACAACTGGAAAGCTTGATTGCGATGAAGTTATTCTGGAGTAAATGGAAACCCTAGGACATACGAAGGTCCCCCGACCAGATCTGATCGGCTACGGGAACCTCCGGAGAGCCCGTCGCCTTCTCCGGCGGTTGAAGTCTCCCGACAAAAATCAATTGTCTCGATTTCATTTTTGCTGCGGAGTCGTGAAGTAGTAATGGAAACCTCTGACGGCGGCGGAATCGGCGTCGATTGCGGTGTGGGTACCATCGTCTGGGTTCGTCGGAGGAACGGTTCCTGGTGGCCTGGTCGTATTCTAGGGCTCGACGAGCTATCAACATCTCACTTGATGTCACCCAGATCCGGAACTCCAGTTAAGCTTCTTGGTAGAGAAGATGCCAGCGTGTGAGCTTGCTCTCATCTTTGCGCTTTTATATATTGGGAACGCATATGCCGTATTTTTATTTTGAGAAGAAAGTTGCTTTTACAATTGCTTCATTTCCTCATTTTAGCTTTTTAGTGATTTGCTTCATTTCCTCATTTCATTCAAATGAATATTTTTGGATTTTAAAATGCCATTGTTTGATCTGTTTATCCAACTTGTTGGAGGCTGCAGTGCTTTTACGAGTTCATGATTTTCTTATCTTCCATTTATTTTTTGTATTTTAATGGAGAGTGCTTGTCTTGCATGCATTGAGCAATGCTTCAATTCTTATTAAAATGTACTGAAATTCTGTAGTCGAAAGGCTGCATGTGAAAGTAGATTCAAACAAAAAAATGAAAAGTTTTAATAATTAATGAAGTTTAGAAAAGTTTATGGTAGTCTTGCATTTTGTTTGTTGATGGTCATTACATGCTTTCACAGTGCAGACCCTCTAGCGGATTGGGTACATGAAGTGATTGATCTTGTCATGTACAGGAGCTGAATTTCATTCTCAAAACCCTTAGATGAATTTTTTTTCAAGCTGTTAAGTGTTTTTTTCTTTCTTAAATATGTTGAATCTTGAATGCCAAGGAGTATATTAAAGTATTTTCTTAAGTTTTTATTACTTTAGAAAGGTTATCTTGTTTTGACGCAATAATAATTAGTTTCATCAGTGCGAATTTTTTTTTCTTCATATCAATTTCTTACGTAGATAATTGCAAATACATATTTAGGTGCTTAATTAATTGAATTTAAGATTCGTGTCTCACACATTACTTCATTATGTCAATGATATGTTTTCCATATTAAAATGGGAATCTTTGTTATTTTCTTGAACAATATTTAGTTCATCATAGTTTCTATCTGAAGGAAATCTCCTGCTGTAGTTAATATTTGATCTGTTGATAGATGCATTTATCCATTTAACTGTTTTTTTTGGTTACATATGGAGAGATTATATAGTCTAAATTTGTGCATGAATCCAATTGTAGTTTATTTTTGTTGTCACTAAAATTCAATAGGAGCAATAGTGTTTTAGGGAGAAGAGATAGAGAGATAATGGATCTAAGGGGGAATTACTTTCTCTTTAAATAAACTCTTATGTACTTAAGCACTTTGTGCTTTTCATTCAGACAAATCCATATTAACCTCTCTCTTTGTAGCCTTTTTACTTGGAGTAACAGGGACGAATGATACCTGACTTGAGTGGATTATGTAGGAAAATTGTGGTTCAGAATTTTGTATCAGAGCTAGGTTCTTAACATTTTGTATATAGGAGTGGCTAAAATTAACTTTAAGGAAATAAGAGAATCATTTTGTTCCTTTAACCTTGTAAAGGAAAGAGACTAAGGAGAAATGACTATGTTGGCACATTAAGGCAAAAACATTAGCTTCTAAACAGTTTATACTGCTCTCCTATGATAGTAGGTTGCTGCTTTGATGGAGATACGTAGGACTAGAACTTTATTTTGAAACTAAAAGATTGCTTGAGGATTGAATCGATTCTTGGCATGGGCTAAACTTACATCAAGCCAAACTTGTTGATTCATGAGCCAAAGTTTTGCATTGAATCAATTTTTATAATGATATCAATCTTGGCATGGGCTTACCTAAATCAGAATTAATCCATCTTCTTAATGGTTAATAATTACTGTTTTGAATTGAATTTATTCTTCCAGGTTCATATAGAATTGTAAAACACTACCTCAGAACGACATCTACCTTAGCGTTGACCCAAATCTTTGGTACCTTTTTCAAAAATAATCTATTAATAAGATATCGATTGGGAGCTTTAGTAGTTAAGTGAAATTGTACTTTTTGATGTTTATCTTCCATTTTTATAATAGTTAATATAATTGTACTTTTTGACTTAGTCTTGCACAATGTTTAGTACCTCATTTTGTCACATATAGTAGAATAAATGATATCAGACTGGTTTTTTTGTAGATGGCCTGCTAATGATAATGAACCATTAAAACACAATTGATTTAGGATCCAGGGTCATCATTGGGGCTACTACTTCAAGCTGGCTGAGATGGCCCAAAAATCATAATTTTTAGAACAAACATTATCAATGATTTCAAATTTTCTAGTATAAGATTTCTTTGGAATGACCTTTATTTTTAATAAGAGGTCTTCAGTGTGCCTAAAAACATCGTAGGGGAAAATAAGCAAAGCTGCATCACAGGGTTCAAAGCGGAATATGCGCTTACCAAGGCAATGGCAACCCACACATGACGATGATGAGTTGTTGAAGGTGATGGAGGCCATCTCTATAGCACATGGATGAAAAAGCTCCATGAAGATCCATGGTGGCATTTAGGTCTTTAAATGGGGAGTTGCACTATTCTTTCTATCTATATATCTATATAGATATTAATGTTTGTATTGGGAACATAAACCAACGATTTGTACAAATTCCTCGAATTCACTAGAAGTTGTCGTTACATTGACCATGGAAGGAGAATTTTTTTGGTTTTTTTATTTTCTTAAACAACAATATTTAAAGAAGGCTTTAGATGCCCTCAAGATTATTATAAGTATTCTTTTAAATTTTAAAAGAGAAGAGTTTTTTCGGAGAAAAATTTTCATGAAATCTTCAAGTGAACATGACACCATTTATTTCCTTAAAAGTCTTACTTTCACATTATCAAATATTTATTTTTGGCATAGAATAAAGAAAGGAATAATAAAAAAATCATATAACCCTTTTTTAGAAGAAATAAATTAGAAAAACTTTAAAAAAATGCATTCAAATCTTCAAATTTACTTATAAACCCTTTTTGAATATTCTAGTTTTACATATATACAAATCTTTTTAAGCTATCAATATACAAAAAGTCATCTTTTTTGAATCTTCTAAATTTATACATTCATAAATGTTTATAAACTTTCAATTTTTTTCTTAAAAGTATCAGAAATCTTGTTTTTTCTAAAAATAAAGAATACTAAATATTATAAAAAACTTATGAAGCACCTAATGAAATTACTAAAATGTTTATAAAATTTTTTAGTAGTCCTACTGCTTTCTTGATTCGGCTTAAAGTATCGAGACATTAGGCAGCGCTCAGTTATGCGATACGTGTGTAGGCAATGACATCTTTAGCGAAGTGCTACTTGTGTGGGTCGCAGGAATGATTCATGGCATGAGTTGGGCAGGGTGAAATGGGTCGACACATGCATGGAGGGAGCACATCAGGGTGGAGTGCGGGCGTGTCTCACGGTGCCACAAGTACCGAGGGAGGTGCTGGCCCGAGTTTGGTGTGCAGTTGATGTGTGAGGGTGTGCTATGAAGCCGAAGCAGCATGGGCATGTGCCTTGAGTAGAGCGTAGTTCTTGCATATTTTGTTGGTTGAGTTGATGTAGTAAAAGGGCATATGCACAACGCAAAAACGGGCCAGCTTGGCGTAGCAAGGCGGCATCGGCACCGAGCTTGGCGGGGCTATAGACTCGACAAAAAGCTCCAACCTGGGTGGGATCTTAGCGCAACGAGGTCCAGCGTGAGGGGTGGGGAAACATGTGCGCAATGGGGGAGGGTCAGGATGAAGCCTGGGTACTGCAAAAGAAGATAGGGACATCATGGGGGCGGAGGAAGGTGTGAGATTGGGCGTAAACATGGGCATGGCTCAAGCATGGTACACGCAGAGGAGCGATGCAGCAGCCGAAGGGTCAACGTGGAAATGTGACTTGCTGCTGGTGAAATGTGGGGTGGGTATCATGCGATACTGTACAGTGCCATGGGGCAGGGTAGGTGAGACATGGGTAGGGCGCACTAGGTGGTAAGAGTGCTGGGCGGTGTGGGGTGGGCACAAAGGCAGGTCGACGAGGGGAACTACTCGCATGGTGTCACAGGGAGATGCGGGGCTGGGATGTACTGGGCAGCGCGAACAAGGCGCAGGTTGAGCCGCGATTAGCACTCCTATGCATTATTTGAGTTTTCATCTTATAGATATATAAATATAAGGAATATATAAATTCCTTATAGATAAACTTTAAAATTTTTAAAAACAAATTCCAAGATTGCATGATCTGTGTTGGAACTGACCCTAAATTGAAACAAATTCATAATTGTTGACTAAAAATCTAATTTGCTTAAGCAACAAATTTAATTTTAAGATGAGCTTTCTGGTTTCAATTTCATTTTTAGCTGTAGCAATTTGCCTTAAAATCAAACTGTTTTTTATATAAATATGACAATGACAAAGAATTTCCATCAAATCTCAAAAGGTTTTGTCACCAGTTGAGTAAGAGCTTTACCAAGGGTTACAAAGTTGGGAGATTTTCTCCAGAGATGAAGAATTCGAGCTTTTTTTCAGTTGGAGACATAGTCCTTTGATGGAAGAAATAATCAATAACCCTTCCTTTGATGCAGCGCCATTGACACATAGAAGCTTGATACTTAAGTTGTTTCAGTTGTAGACTTCATTCTTTTTGGATATCCTTCTCAAGAGAAGGTAGATTGCTCCATTGAAGTTCAGTTTGCACACTCTGACTTGGTGGAATGCAAATATTAAGAATGGCTAGTTAAGAGATATTTATCAATGCTAGGTTGCTTTGCCATTATTTTGCATTATATTGATGTGATATTGTGTGAAATTGTTTAACTGTATTTTTTTGTAATATCATTTTTGAATCTTATATCAAGTTATTTTATGCTCAAACACAAAATAACTTGTCAAGTGATTGCTCTATTACAATTGGACTTCAATAAGAACCAGCTTTGTTTTAATTTTTTATTTCATTGTTATTGATGTCTCTCTAAACATGCTCAATAGGTGTCTTCATGCATAATATTTGCATATAATATTATTGTTATTGAGAAAACTATAGTAGATATTAAAATAAAACTCATGATATGGAGAACTACTTAGAAACTTAAGGGTTTCATTTCAGAAGATCCAAAACATAATTCTTAGTGTAATTTTAATCATTAAAATTATAATGTCAAGACTATTGAAGATCATGCTCTTAAGGAGGCGAGAAGTGCACTTATCTTGGGTCAATCTTACAAAAGGATGTGAAATGGAGTACAATGTGTTTAGCATGATCCATACATGGTGGATGAAATGAATGAGCACTTTTGGGGTAATGTGAGTTCAAAAATTTCCATTCAAACTTTTAAGGAAAGTTTTACAGCTATAAGATCACTATTATTATGTTGGACAAAATGTTGGGATGGAATAAATAAGTATACTAATATTTAATATAATAAGTGTCAAGGAGATGAGGATGCTAAGTATATGAGAAGACATACGCAAAATGTTGTGATGAGAAATCAATGTCGAGGACATGAAGATGCTAAGGTGGATCACTGGATTAAGATTATGATGAAAAATGAGTACAATGGTAGCTTGGCTAGAGTAGCGCAAGTTGAGGATAAGCTCAGAGAAAATCATTGTTGATTGTTTATGCTTATTAATCAGACTGTTAGATGTCTGAGCTAGGAAAGTTGAGTCAATGAATTTTACATATTAAAAGAGTAAGACAATGACCAAAAAAACACAACAAACAATTATTTTGGGATGATCTCACATTCTTAGAGCTTAGAGAGCAGTTTTTATTTGATAAAGCATAGTGGAGATCAATAATTTATACTTTCAATATCATTTAGTGGGACTAAGGTTTGGCATTTTTGTATTTTTGGCATCTCATATTTTGTGATAAGGATGTTGTGTATCAGTGAAAGGTGCCATAATATATCTTTGCAAGGACAATGTGAAGCATACCATCAATTAAATTAAGGAGACCCAACTAGTAGTCATTATGGATATGGTAAGTGCAGATGTTGATCAATTCTATGCCAATAATTCTCCCCACTTGTATGATGGGGATAAATTTCCAAGCACATTTTTGAAAGAACACCAAAAACTGGCGATTTCTGTAATTGAGTATCAGGAGAAGAGGTTACAATACTTGAAAGAGCTTTTCCAAGAACTTTTCCAGGAATTGAGCATTTCCCTCTCTGATATAGAGCATTTAATTGCTTTTGCATTAAATTTTAACATGATTTTGAGATATTTGAATAACATGATGTTAGAGAATGAAGTGATAAGAAATAGGTGCTTAAATTGCTAAAGCACAAAATGATTAGGTAGTCACCCATACTATGCATTGTTAGTTATGATAGTGTTGCAGATGGGCTTGGGATAATAAGGGATTGACTACTGAACAAAATTACAATCTAGAACATATGCCCACACCTGAAAATCTCTAGAACTAGATTCATATTTAAGTCTCAGTTAAACGGAATTAAAGTTAGCTTACTATTAAGTTGGGATTATGAACAAAATGTATGAAAGATGGCATTTAAAACAAGACATGATTTGATGAATGATTGTTGATGTCATTTGATCTCTACAATATGCTGACTACATGAATACATTTTATGTGATATTTTGTTATTATATATGGTGTCTATTCCTGTTTGCATTAATAAATCTTGTGATGATTGGCAATGTAATTGGATATCTACAATATACTGATTACATTAATACATCATTTGTAATATATTACTATTATATGTTGTGTCTATTGCCTTTTATATGGTTATCATTTTCATCTGTAGTTATGAAAAGTAAATGCAAACACATGTAGAAGATGGTTGATCTTTTTTGTACAAGCTTTTTTTTTTTAAATTTCGAGAAGTTGAACTTTTGCATCAAAATCATATTGAATTTATGATTTGAAACTGTGAATGAGAATTTTATGATTGATCATGATAAGATTGAAGTCACAAGGAGTTGATCATGACTACAAATGTGACTAATGGAAGGAGAATTATGGAAGTGTGCCAGTGGGTGAAAAGATTCATCCTCAACTTTATTGGTACCACCTCTATGCTCACTTATTATGATTAATCCATTTTTTACTTGGAAGAAAGAGTTTGCCATATTAAAAAAAAGAAATAAAAAGAGAAGAATGCGTTTTTGATTCCAGTGCAAGAAACTTTCAATCTAATGAATAATAGAAAATGCAAGGACTAGACTTGCATTGTTGAATCTACATAAGCCATTTAATAATGATATAGGTGTTTCTAGCACAATGTGCAAGGCTTGATATAAGTTTAAAAACCTTTAGCATACTTTTCAAAGTAGCTACATAATCTATAAAGATTACCACATTTATAATATTGAGTTCTTGATACTGCAATAAATACTTGTGAGTATATATAGGTGATTGAGATTATTGCTCATACATGTATAAAATCACTTTAGTTCTTGCACACAATCGAAGCGTAGACATAGAAATAGATGACATACTTGCAGATGTTCAATTTTTGTCATTTGGTATAAAATAGGTGTATAAAACAAAGTAGTTGACATGCTCTTAAGGCTGCCAACAACTTTATCAACAATTATTTTGTTGTAATCTTGGCATGATGCCTATGCCGGTACAAAATGTTTTTTGAGATGTTCTACAGGTAGCCTGAGGTGAAGGTTGAGATGTTCTACAGGTAGCTTGAGGTGAAGGGTGCATGATTCAAGAAGGATTGTTATTCAAGGTTTAATTGACTGCATTCTAAAGGTTGGATATCAAGTGGATGGGATTAGAGTGTCACACACAATTGAAAGACAGCAAAATATTTGGGAGTGAATAAGGTGCTTCTCAACTTGCAGAGATAAACATTTTGAACAATCATGCATTATGATGTTGCAAATTTTCTAAATGATGTGTTCTTTGCAATCAATATTTAAAAAGGACATTTTGGGGGTCACCTCAAAGCACAATGGGCCTTAATTGATAGAGGGTGCCCTGAGAGGCATATATTTGAAACAGTTCGAATGTATTTTCTTGCTCTCAAATAGGGCTAATGTTCATTTTTTATTAAGTTTAGAAATTGATTCTTCCCAACTTTGTTTAACAATAACTAAAGCCAAGCTTTAAAACAAGCACAGTATTTTTGTGGCAAACTAAGCTCTCATTTTTCTCTACACTATGTGAGTCTCTTGTCATGTCCTAATCTTACTTTTAGTATCTTCTCCCAGTTCTATCAAAATCAGTTGATACTGAATTTTTAGTGGAAGCCAATTCCACCATCCATCGACTTCACATTTAAAAATAAAACAACATGGTTTCTGAAAGGTACTTTTTCTCAACTAAAAATGTCTACACCTTGCCTTCAAACGTACTTTACTATTAAGGTGAAAGAACTTTGTTATTTCAAGCCTGAGGCTATAATTTTATGTTATGGAATTTCGTTATTGATTACAATGCTCATGATCAGAAAAGAAGCACAGCAAAATTTCACTTGTATTGAATTTTTACTACGCAACACAGTTTTTTAATACTTAAGATTAAACACTTCTGGTATCTCGCACTTACGATATGTAGTTTTGCATTCACTACTTTAGATAGCAACTGAATTTGGCTTTCATGTGTATATATATATATTAGATTTTTTATGACATAATTACACTGCATATTCTAAAATCTATTGTACGTGAAATTCATAAAATATAAATTTCACGTGCCTGCGTGTTGCCGCTTGATTGGTTTTCCCTCAAATATGGACTTCTTTGTGGTAAAGCACCCCATGATGTGCCCCCATTTCTTAAAATATTACTGAAATGCGTCACTGTCATCAACAAAAAACAAGGATTATGCCCACCTCTCTGTATAGTGAGTTTGTCACCAGAGAGTATTTCCACCAACTCCCTACGCAGATTACCTTCTACTTGAAAGGGTTATGACTTATATTGACAGGCGTTTATATATGTTGTGCTTATTCCTTGCAAGTAGAATAGTACTGGAAAGGATGTAACATATCACTATTAAATTAATATAAAATTTAGATGCCTTGACTTAATATGTATAAAGTTCACATGCCTTGATTTATATTTCTACAACGATAACAATAATGATAATGATAACAATAACAATAACAATAACAATAATAATAACAATAATAATAACAATAACAATAACAACAACAACAACAACAACAATAACAACACTACTGGGTGAGGCCAGCTATACATGAATCTTTTGTTTTCATTGTACACAATCAAATTGAAGCCTCCCTCTAAATTCCAAAATTGGAAGATTTTTTCAAATAGTTTCTTCACATACTTTTTTTGGGTCTCTCTTCCTTTTTTAATATGAGTAAAATTCATATACATAACTTTCTTAATAGTGGCATCAAACAATTTGCGCTTAATATGCCTGAACTAGCTAAGATGACATTATCTAATCTTATCTACTATTAGTAACAATCCATCCTTGCTACATATGAGCTCAATTCTCTTTACTCATTTTATTCTTTAGATAATAACATCCACCTTGATACTTTATTGGTAAGTTTTTTGTTGTCCATCCATTTTCCACATAACATATTTGCATGTATAATTTTTGTAAAATTTTTATTTAATTTTGAATGAGATTTTTCGATTGCACAACACTCTAAAAGCACTCTTCCATTTCATTCAACTAGCTTGGATCCCATTAATCACATAATTCTTTATTTCTCCATCATTTTATATTGTTGAATCAATGCATTTGAACTTCTCACTCTTCTTAATCACATGATTCTCGATAATTATGTAATTAAGATTTTGGCTTCTAATACTATTAAACTTATACTTCGTATATTCTATTTTAGATTTATTAAGACAAAAAACACTTTAGATTCTAAAATAGTCATTTACAACTCTAGTTTTGTTTTAACTACAACATTAGCCTATCAATTAATAGAATGACATTTACAAATAATGCTCATCAAGGAATCTTCTCTTGAATATGTTTAATAAGAGTATCTATAATTAAATAAAAAAGATATAGGCTGAGAGCAGAGTCTTGATGTAATTCATTAGTAATAGAAAAATTATTAGGCATGTCATCGTACAATCAAACACACATTAAAATATTATTATACATATCTCTAATAATAACAATATATGTCATAGATTCTTTTTCTCTAAAACTTTTCAAAGACCTTGATACTTTATTATAAGTCTTTTCAAAATCAATAAAGGTTAAATGAATATTCCTCTTTTCTTTCTTTAACTTTCTTGATCAAACTTTTTAGTAAGTGTAATTCTTTCATATAGATCTACTTGGTATAAAATAAATTGATATTGTGAAATACGGGTATCTGGTGGTGCAAATTTTCAAAACTCTTTTTTCTTAATTTTTTTGAGGGGGGATTTTAAATGGAAGGAAGATTATGACAATGGTGAATTTTGGTAGAAACACAAAAGAAAGGGAGAATGATGGTGGAAGCAAAAAGAAACTCGAGGAAACTTGTTGAAGACCCTTAGAGACGGTGGAGGAACGACAAGGACAAACAAGTGAAAGAAAATATAAAAAACTATGAGATAAATCTCAAGATTATCTACACATTGGGTTCTTGAATATTATAACACTTTTAAGTCCTTCGATTACGCACTGAAGAGAGCGATGGCTATCATTACCAGTAAGCGCTCTCAAATCTCTCCTCGGAAAAATAATATTCATTTAATAATTTTCTTCTAAATGACAAGCACAACAGATATATGGGAGTTTGCCAAAACAAATAATACGACTCGACTCGAAACAAATGATTATAAGATGACTCGACCCAAAATAAAATATAATAACCCAACAACAAATAGTAATACAACTCAATCCTCAGCAGCCCCCCCTTCGTTCAAAGGTTCGAGTCATAGGTCTCCTCTTTGCATGTTAACGCTGTCCTGCATCAGACTGTTCCCCACCAGAAGAACTGTAACGACCCAAAGTCGTTAATTTGTAAATTAGGTCAAATCCCGTTGTAAAAATCAAGATCCCGGGGAATTTTGAATTAGGGCAAACAAAATACCATAGTTAAGATTAATTTTAAAGATCAAAGTGTCCTAGTTTGGGTGAAATCCGAATAATGGAAGCTCCCGCTATATTTTCTGAATTATTTAAATTCTAAAAATAAAAAATATTGAAATATGTGTCCGAATTCATCATTTTCAGTGTCAATGTGTTAAGTATATTATTTAAAGGATGCTCGAGAAGTTTCATCAAATTTTGAACGCCGATTTATCGTGGCAAAATTTTGAAGTCTTAAACCTCAAAAATTAAAATAAAATAAAATTTTACTCCGAATCGAAAATTTTTGACATGAGGGTGTTCGTTATGTCATAACACGCCCCAGTATCAAGTTTCGTTGTATTTGGACGCCAAACGGTGGAAAAATGCAATTAATTTAAGTTCAAGTATTTTTCCCTTATTTCCTTAAGGAAATTCCAAATTTCCTTCACTCCCCCCCTTAAAATCGCATCTTGCGATTTTCTTTTGCCAAAAGGGCGGAAGAAGCTTCTGCGCCAGGCGGAAGCCTGACACCTACGCCCCCCCTACGCCTGCTACCTGCGCCATTTTTGGCGTAGGTTGGTCGACCACCCCCTCCCTTCCTTCCTCCATTTAAACCCACCCCTTCCCCCTTCCTCACCCACAACAGCCCTCCTTCCCTTCACAGCCAGCCTCCCCTTCCTGCCAGCCCCTCCAACTCAACCCCCTCCAGCCCAGCCTCCCTCCTTCCAGCAGCCAACAACAGCCCCCTCCAGCCAGCGAGCAGGCCGCCAACCACTCAGTAGCCGCTGCTAGCCAACCTCTTGCCGCTGCCACCTCGGCCAGCCATCCGACCACCCATTTCAACCTCTGTTTCTTTTCAGCAACCCTAACTCTAAGGTAAGAGGAGTTGGAAAAGGAGGAAATTGAAGAGAACACTTTCTTGCTAATTTTATATACATTGCTATAAAATTATATTTAGTCATTCACATTTTGATCATTCTCATTAATTAATGATGGGAACAATTCAAAATACTATAAAATGATTATTATTTTCCATTTAAAGCATTCTTTTCATTCCTATCGTTACTCTTTCAATACAGTAATATTATTATAAAGTACGGACTTAAATCATTATACGAATGTAAAGGAAAAAAATAAAATAGAAAAGAAGAATATAAAAAAATCATGAAATATCATCACTTTTAAAAAGAGACTAATTTAAAGAAATATCGGGGACTTAAATGCAGATTGAGCGAACTGTCACTCATCCGATCTTTTGAACTTCTGAACTTCTGAACTTAAGGAACAAAAGTACCCAGTACATGACATGTATTACATTTTGCATTTTTACTGCTGCTTAGCTTCGCGTATTTGCTTTGAGCCAAATTCATTTGAAGCTTGGTTGGTTGTTAGAAACTAATATCTTTTTCATTCGGGGGTTATTGAAAAATAACATCAGTAACATTAATGCTTTGTTGGTTGTTAGAAACCAACATCCTTTTTATTCGAGGTTGTTGCTGGAAAAATGACATTAGCAACATTCGGGGTTGTTATTGGAAAATGACATCAATAACATTCGGGGTTATTACTGAAAAAATGATATCAGTAACATTAATGCTTGGTTGGTTGTTAGAAACCAACATTCTTTTCATTCGGTGTTGTTGCTGGAAAAATGACATTAGCAACATTCGGGGTTGTTATTGGAAAATGACATCAATAACATTCGGGGTTGTTACTGGAAAATGACATCGGTAACATTCGGGGTTGATTATTGGAAAACGATATTAGTAATTCGCGTTATTGCCCCTGCATTTTATTTTCGCCTTGCTTCCGCTAATCACATCTCTTAAGAATGTAATTATTATTGTATACTGCAGTACTTAGAGTATTATCTAATTACTGGGAATTCAAATCCCGGTATTGTTTTCTATACAATACCAGGTCAGGTGCTTTTAGGGGATTACGCCCAAGAACCATAATGCTTAAAATGTTCAACTGCTGATAAGATCCACGACGCTATTTTTTTTGCTTGTTTATCTTTTATCTTTTTCTTTATTTTTACTTTTGTATGAGGAGTATTGAAAAGACCTTGTAATGTGAATATTAAAATAAATGAATAATATCTTTTAGTTTTTGTATGTATATGTTCTTCTTCTCTCAAGTTATTCAATATGATTCTGCGGTAAGTGAACACCCGATGCCGGGATGGTTTCCGCTGAACCGGCATTGGGGCCTTCACTAGAACACTATTCTGCAATGTTAAAATCCATACATATAATCATCCACAAGATCGGGGTCCAATTTATGAAGCTCCATCTTTGTCATTCAAGTGTCCTTAGAAGGTGGCTTATTCTTCCACTTGATCAAAAACTTGTGAGCTCCACGTAAGCTTGCATCAATTTCTTCAGTAATAATATAGATTCAATTTCAAATAGAGAATGTGTAGGAAACTCATGCAATGGTTTGCCGTCCTCCCATTCTTGCAATATTTGAAATAAAATCAGTAGAAAATAAATCAAATCTCTTACATTAAATACATGATTATTCAACTTATCAGATGGCAAATCCAAGAGATAATAATTGGGCCTGATTTTCCTAATCATTCTAAACAAATCTGTATCATGAGCATTCAATTTCTTATATTTAGTAGCGGAATACCTTTCAGGTTGAAGGTGAACCAGCACATGATCCTTTTTTTGAACTCTTTTTCTTATTTATTTTTATTTACTTTACTTACATATTTAGTGTTTGAAAGTTTTATTTGCATTTTAACTTTTTCATGTAAATTTTTAAAATTGATAGCAAAAGAATATGCAATATCAAAATAAGGATCATTTGGAATCTTTAATAAATCTACAAGCTTTTTGGGATTGAAACTATATACAACTTCAATGGTGTTCTCTTAGTTGTTATGGATACAATACTATTGTAAGCTTAGCTATAGGTAGATGAAGGTTTTAATTTCTTAAGCTCTCAACTAAACATACAAGTAAATTCCCCATACTTTTATTTATTAGCTTAGTTTGCTCCTTTTGGGGTGGAAAGCAGAAGAAAACTTAAGGGTAATCTTAAGGGTAATGCCTAACAATTTTTAATGTGTTATTTAAAGTATGAGACAAACTTTACATTTCTGTCAGACACTATAGTATTGAGTATCTTATGCAACTTAACGACCTCTCTAAATAAAAAATTGGCTATGGGAGACGTGCTTGTGAACTTGGAGCAATGAATGAAATGTGCCATTTTGGAGAGTCTATCCACAACCATAAACACACTCATGTTGACGTGTTGTCCTAAGTAATCCTAAAACAAAATCCATAGAATGGTTCTCCCATGGTTTATAGGGGACGCATAGGATTGAATATTTGCCATATTTCTATTTAATCATTTTGTCTCTCCTACAAGTGAAGCATTGTGAATTCTAAGTGAAATCTTGGGGATATATAAAATTGGTCCTTTAAACAAATACTCTTAAACGATGTGATAATCAGATCTAGTAGGTAGCAAATAATTGCTTAATTGACTATGAATGAAGTGAAAATCAGGGCAGCACTCATAATCATCTTTCAATCTTTCAAAACCTTGATAATGAAGACATCGCTAAAATTATCTGAGATAATGCATCGACAGACTTATTTTCAACACCAGACTTGCGCTTGAAAACAAATGTAAAATTTTGCAAGTATTCTATCCATTTCAAATGTCAATGGTTTAAATTCATTTGGGTATTGATGAATGTTAATGCTTTGTGGTCTATGTAAATAATGAACTCTATGTTGCAAGTAATGACGCCAGTGCTTAAGAGATTGAATGATGACAGAATTTTTTATCATTTGTGGAATAACGCTATTTTGCGTCATTCAATCTAAAATAAGCTTCAATTTTCTGATGTGACCGACTTTGTGAGCATGTCAGCTAGATTTTCGGCATGTGAATCTTCTCCAATGCCAACTGGCCATCTTTCAATAATGATTGAATAAAACCACAACTGAATGTGCTTTGTTCTAACATGAAATATTGCATTCTTGGTTTTTGTCATTATGCAATCTACCATCACCTTGCTCCTTTCCCAACTCTGTCATAAAACTCTTCAACAAAATCATTATCTTGCTCGCCTCAGTGATGGCGATATACTCTGCCTCTGTCGTAGATAGGGCGACTATTTTTTGGAGCTTGGAGATTTAGCTCACTGCATCACTACCCAATGTAAACACATATTTGGCTATGCTTCAAATGCTGTTGATGCCTCCGGTTAAATCAGAGTCTACATGTCCTTGTAGCCTATCTTAGACTTCCCAAAGCATAGTGCTTTACCCGCAGTGCCTTTTAGATATCTAAGTATCCACTTGACTGTTTCCTAGTGGGGAATCCCGGGGTTGCTCATGGACTTACTAACCATTCCTACTGAATGGGTTATATCCGATATCGTGCATTTCATAACGTACAAGCACTCAACTGCTGAAGAATAGGGAGCTTTCTCAATATGCTCTTGTTCCACTTCAGTTTTTGCCATCTACTCCTTGGATAGACTGAAATGACTTGCCAAGGGGGTGCAAATTGTCTTTAACTCGTTCATGTTGAATATATTAAGCACTTTTTCAACATATTCTACTTGAGATAACCTTAGTATCCCTGCACTCCTATTCATGCTGATCTCCATCCCAAGTATCTTTTTGTAGGCCCCAAGTCTTTCATGTCAAACTCCTTCGACAATTGTTTCTTCAATCTTTTTATCTTCTCCATATTGGATCCTGTATCAGCATATCATTTACATACAGAAGTAGAATGATATAGGAGGTTTTAAATTGCTTTACATAACAACAATGATCTATCTATCATTTCTTGTACCCTGTGTTTGACATAAATTTGTCAAATCTTCTGTACCACTGTTTCGACACTTGTTTCAAGTCATGCAAGCTTTTCTTGAACTTGCAAACTAGCTCATTCTTTTCTTGGGTTTCATAACCTTGTGGTTGCATCATGTACAGCTCCCCCCTCTAGATCACTGTGAAGAAATGCGGTTTTGACATCCATTTGCTCCATATGCAGATTTTCAATCGCCATATTGTTTAGTACTACTCTGATAGTTGTCATCTTCATCGCCAGAGCAAAGATGTCACTGTAATTCACGTCGTGTATTGTTGGAATTCCTTTGCCATAAGCCTTGTCTTGTAGTGTTTGCTTTCATGCAGTTATTCCTTCAGTCTGTAAATCCATTTATTTTGAGGAGCCTTCTTTCTCTCTGGTAGTTTAGCCAACTCCCATATCTCATTTGTGATTTCATCTCATCATCCATGACTAACTCCCACTTGACTGATTCATTAACTTGCAGCACCTCTTCATAACACTCTGGTTCATCACATTCTGTTAACAATAGATAATACAATGAAGGAGAGTACCTCTATGTAGGTCGTGAAAGCTTGGTGGAACTTCTCAGCTCAGTAGCAGGTGTCTGAGGAACTGTCTGCTCTCCACCATCATGAGCACTTGGTTGCACTTGATCATCTTGCTCGACATTGTCATCTATCAATATACTTTGGCACATTATCTGAAACACCTTTTGAGTTTGTTCTGAACTCCATTTCTCTCATTGTGCATCTCATTCTCATTGAATGTGACGTCCTAGCTTCTAATGATTTTTTTATTTTGATAATCCCAGAATCTGTAGCCAAGCTTGCTCCATAGCATATGAATGTGCACTTGGTTGTCTTTGAATCAAGCTTACTCTTAGAATCTGCATCAGTGTGCACATAGATGAACAACTAAATACCGTTAGATGATTCAATTTCACATCTTTACCGCTCCAAGTCTCCTCAGGTATCCTTTCTTTTTAAAAAATTGAAGAACCCCTGTTGATCTGATATGCTTCTGTGTTCACAACTTCTACCCAAAACTGTTTTGGCAACCCAACATGTAGCCTCATGCTCCTGGCTCTCTCTGTAAGAGTCTTATTCATGCGCTCTGCAATACCATTTTGCTAAGGTGTTCCTGGAACAGTGAATTCTTACTTGATCCCATTTAAGGCACAAAACTCATTGTTACAACACTCCTTGCCATTGTTTGATTTGAGGCACTTGAGCTGTATGCCTATCTCATTTTCAACTAAGGCTAACCACTTGAACACTTCAAATACATTAGATTTGTGTTTCAAAAAGTGTATCCTTACCATCTTGGTATGGTTATTAATGAAAGTAACGAAGTATGTGGCTCCATTAAGAGAGGATGTGGGAGCTGGTCCCCACACATCAGTGTGCACAAGCTTCAGCTTGTGGGACTTCAAGTCTCTCACACTTCTTAAGAAACTGACCTTCTTTTGCTTTCCCTACACGCAATCTTCACAAAACTCTAAGTCAATGGATTTCAGCCATAGAATCTTTCCTCTAGATAACATCGACATCAATATCATGTGACCGAACCTTTGGTGCCATAGGCGAGCATCTTTTGGCTCTGCTGCTGCAATATAGTTAGACACTTTATTGACCAACTAAAGTGTCCCATCCATACTACCTCGAGCTACTACTAATGCGCCTTTTGTCACCTTCCACTAGTCTTCTGTGAAACTCGTGCTGTAGCCTTCATGGGCTAACTGGTTGATAGAGATCTAGTTTTTTCTCATATAGGGAACATGTTTGACATCCTTCAGCTTGCACACTGACCCATTCGATTACTGGATATCCACATCTCTCTTTCCAACGATACTGCAAACTTTGTCATCTCCCAAGTAAACCTTACCCAAATCATCATTGGTGTAGTTCTGAAAAGCTTCCTTGCTTGGGGTTGCATGAAATAAGGCACCTGAGTCCACCACTAGAATTCAGTGCTAACAAGGGACAAGATCAACACATCTTGATCTTCTTCTGCTAAAACATTTACGGTGCTGTTCTTGTCTTTACCTTCACATCCATACTTCTTCAAGGAATAACAGTTCTTCTTGAAGTATCTTGATTTCCCGCAGTTCCAACATTCTATCTTTCCCTTTCTCGGCTTTGATTTTCTTCGCCTTGACTTTGATATATCTTGTTGAATTTTTGATTTGCACTCCTTCTTATGATCTCAACATTAAGTGCTGAAATTGATGCTTCACCATTAGATTGCTTCCTCACTTCATCATTCAACACAAACCCGACAATATCATCAAATTTCAAGGTTGCATTTCCTGATGAATTGTTATCTGTAGTAGCCAATCCATCCTAGCTACCCAACATTAAAGATAGAAGTAACAAAGCTCTCACATCGTCATCAAACATGATGTCAACTGAGCTTAACTGGCTTGTCACAGGATTGACCTTATTTTGATGTTTCGTCACTGAACCGCCATCTACCGTCTTCATGTTGAATAACCTTTTCATCAAGAATACCTTATTGGAAGCCCAGGGCTTCTCGTACATTCTTGTTAGGGCTGCCATGAGATCCACTGTAGTCTTCTCATTTACAATGTTAAATGCCACGAATTAGGATAAAGAGAGGCGAACCAAGCCTAGTGCTGTTCTGTCGAGAACCGTCCATCTTCATTTAATATGTTATCCGGTTTCTTGCTAACTCCTTCCAATGGTAAGTTTAGCTTCTTTTGATAGAGCAAATCCTCCATTTGCATATTCCCAAAAGCAAAGTTTGTTCCGTTGAACTTTTCTATATTGTCCAATTTTTGTTAGCCATTGCTCTCACTAAAGCTAACAAACCTTAAAAACAAACAACGCCCTTAGGAGGGGGATCAAGACAAAATCCATAAGATTTGGATTTGATCGCTGAGAGTCACCGAAGTAAACACGAAATATAAACAAACACAAGCAATTGAAAGCACAACACATGCATTCAATCACACAAACATACAAACATAAAAGATTTCACGTGAAAATTCAAGAATAGGAAAAATTGCAGAGTCACACCACCACCAAGAAATCCACTATCAAGAAGATAAATACAAAGTTAAAAAGAACTTATCAAGCATTGGAGGAAGAGGAAATCGTTGCCTTGAGACCTTCTTCTTGTTTTCTTAGATTTCTCCTTGTTCTTGCTTTAGGGTTTAAAGCCTTCAAAAGCTCTGCCCAATAGCATGCACACACACAACCCTAACACAACATGTTAATGTATATATATATGAAACCCCAAATCAGCCCCCAAGTGCCCTAAACAGCTTAGGACATGTCACACCCCGACTAAGATTTTCACAGGCGTTTAGGCGCCAGGTTCTCTGTGTGTTGGGCGCCAGCCTTGCTGTTGGCCGCTGTAGATACATCCTAGAATCCACTGGAACACCATTTGCTCTTCTCTTTGATGATCCAATTGATTTCCACACCATGACAAGTGGTGAGTACACCACCACAAACTTTCCCATAAAAGGTCTTAACACTTTAATTATCAATCTCATGAAAGTACTTGGTGCATTTGATAATCCGAAAAGCATAACAAGTCACTCATAAAGCCTCCCCAGTGTCTTAAAAGCAGCCTTCCACTCATCACCTGGTCCAATCCTAATATGATGGTAACCACTCTTAAGATCTATTTTGAAAAATAATTTTGAGTTGTCTATCGAGTCCAATATATAATCCAACCATGGAATGGAGAACATATATTTGATAGTAATCTTATTAATAGCTCTACTATTTATGCACATTCTCCAAGTTCTATATTTCCTTCCAGTTAAAAGGGTTGGTACATCGCATAGACTAAGACTCTCTCTCAAGAAACCCTTATGTAATAACTCATCTACATGGCGTTGTAACCTTGCTTGTTGTACTGGATTAAGGTGACAATGTGATAAATTTGGCAATTGTGCACATGGAATCATATCAATAGCATGTTAGATATCTCGCATTAGTGGTAATTCATCAGACAATTCACACTTGTCTCAGGAAAATCCTCCAACAATTTTACTATAAGTGGCATCATCCGAATCAAGCACTACTTCCTTCACATGCAAGATGTGCATGAACAAGGGATTCTTAAACTCTCTTCTCAACCTCATCCTAACAAGCTCAACATTCTATTCTATAGAGGGAGATCTTACGATAAGAAGTGAACAACCTATGGAGGGTGGAGCCAAAGTTGAATTGGTAATCGTTTGAAGTCTAGTTTTTTTCTTTGATTGAAGTGGGGATTTTTCACTTAGGAACTGAGTAGAAGTGGGTTTGGATGTCATAGGACTTGCAGAAGGTGTTGAAGTTGAACAATGGCATTTGATACCGTCTTCTTGAATGGTTTCATTGAATACAACTTTATTGGCTTTTGTTTGAGCTTGGGCACATAAGTATTATCCCTTCCATAATGAATCACATCCATATCAAACAACCACAGTCTTCTTAACAAACTATGTGCCATGTCCATAGGCAGAACATCGCACCAAATTAGATCTTCATGGCTCCTCATCTTGATAAGAACTAGACACCTTTACATGACAAAAGTGAGGCTTGATTTACCCATCTAAATTTGAAAGAATTTGGGTGTGGTTCATGAGTTAATTTAGCCCGAGATAGTATGTGGGTAGATACTAGGTTCATGGAACTACCACTATCTATAACCAGTCTGCAACCTATTTCAAAATATCTTAGCATGATCTACCAATTTCATTATTGCAAATGCCACATTCTGATAATCATCTAAGTCGTGTCACTCGAAGAATTCCCCAAGTTGTCACCCAATCAAGGAATTGATTTGGATCATGTGTTTCACCATATGTGGGTGCCTTAACTTTTATACCCGTTAGTGGGTCATACTCAGAACCTTCTCTCTCTCTACCTCGTCTTCCAGTAGTTCTCATAAGTTGAGGTCCCACTCTAAGTCTCTTGAAAATATTGACCCCTAGCTTAGTAATGTCCCTCACCTAATCAATCGTCATCAAAACCATCAAAGTTAAGTTCATTTCTGTGGATGTGTTATCTTTTATACTTGGGATTTCTCCTAACATCAAAATTTTCATGATCCTCTTTATAATGTTGTGGAGATTGTGAACGCTTGGGTGGTTCTGGGTTTGGTTTTGTAGGGGGTGGAATGCGCTGGTTTCTCTAAAGGTCATAACTAGCTGACACATTTGCTCTTTTATTTTTTCTCAATGAATCCTCTAACCCTTGCACTCTTTGTCTATATCACATCTAGGACGTTCTTATGGGTTATATTGGTTACTCATAGCTGCAATTTTTTTGCTACTGATTTGCAAACTTAAATAGCAGTAAAAACGCAATACTAATTTACCAAACAAAATGAATGCAATTGAGAAATACAAAATTTTGTTTAAGTTAGAGAATTATATGTGGATTGGACTCTAGGAAGATTCACTTATATGGTAACACTCCATCACAAATGGTCACTTAAGATAGGCTCGGTAAGTGGCTAGCTTGTGATTGTAGAGCTTATTAATGGCCACAATAACAAATCAACCATAAAAATTTGTAATGTTATGCAACAACTCACAATTCAATAAGAAAACTTGATAACTAATTTTCGGCTGATTTTAAAACAAAATATACAAAAATTATACCTCAATGAGTGCGAACAAATCACCAATCACAAGGAAGTTCCATGGCACATTTCTTGAGGTGAAACTGAACTATTTCATTTCTGGATTGAAGGTGGTCATCTCTGGAATTCAATGACGCAAACGACGCTAAAATTGGAGGCTGAAGGGTGGAGAACAGGGCGTCGGAAGTAGGCGCGTCGAAGGACTGCTCACAGGCTTGTGCAAAAGCTGGTGCGCACGTGCATGCTGCTGGGCTCTGTCGGTCCAGTTCAGTTTGGGCTAGGCCGGTTCAGGTTTAATGGGCTGGAACTGCTGAGCAGTTTTAATTGCCGTTTTTGGAAGTGATTTCTAGTGTCGGTTTCCTCTTGTGGTTTCCAGTGGCGGTGGTCACCGATGTGGTCGGAACAGTAAAAATAAATTCAAACTAATTTGAAAAATTTAGAGGGGGAAGGATCTTGATGAGTAGAACAACTTTTCCTTTTGCACCAAGGCGAAAAGTTCGCTTTGATACCTGGAATGGTGGCACAAAGTTTGAAAACTCTTTTTTTTCACTTTTTTTAAGGGGGATTTCAATGGGGGGAAGATTATGACAATGATGGATTTCGATTGAAAACACAAAAAAAAGGGAAATGGTGGAAGCAAAAAAATTCGAGGAAACTTGTTGAAGAACTTTGGAGAAGGTGGAGGAATGGAGAGAACAAACCAATGAAAGAAAATACAAAAAAATACGAGATAAATCCTAAGATTTTCCACGGCTTGGTTCCTAAAGATTATACACAACTTCAAGTCTTTCGATTATATGCACTGAAGGGAGTGATGACTATCTTCACCACCTAGAGCTCTCAAGTATCTCTTCTCTCATAATTTTAACATTCATTCAGTAATATCTTTTCAAATGACATACACAACAAATATATAAGAGTCGACTAAAAATCCTAGGTGGCCAAAACAAATATTTCGACTCGACCTGAAACAAAATAAATATAACGCGACTAGACCCTAATAATACAACTCAACAATAAATAATAATACGACTCAATCATCAATAGCTCCTCTCCGTGCAAATACTCGAGTCATGGTTCTCCTCTTCGCATGTTCATGCTATCCTGTTGCAATATCCCTTTGCAATTTATATTCAATTAATTCTAAAGTTTCAACGTATGACTCATTAATTTTATTCCTCTATAAAATATTACTTTATTTTTGTAAATAGGCATTGTAACAATACTCCTCTCATCTAGCATTTTTTTTCTATAAAATAACAATAAATAACTTGATAAGTTAGTAAATTTCTGAGTTAGCCAAATATTTTCACACATTGGTAGTAATTCATTTGATCTTGCAACTTTTTCCTCTTCATTCTCCTCAAAGCATTCCAATTCTTAGTTTTATTTAATTCATAGAATGAAAACCAAACTAACATTATTTTTATAACACCATTAAATTCACTTATATTTGTTGTATTAATATAAATATCATTTAAAACTTAGTAAACTAATCTATCATTTATATTGATTTTTTTTTAAAAGCAATATTTTTAACATCTTTGATAGATTTTACTTGAGCTAAGTTCTTAGTTCTTCTTTATCTTAATTTGACTAGCTTATATATGTATCACTCTTAGCTCTTTTTTTCAAATTAAATCAATAATCGATGTTGTCAAACATTCACATGAAATTATTTTGGGATTCTTGCAGCTTAAATAACTTATTATTTAAGAGAAATCTTAAAACGACTGTGAATGCTATTATAATTTCAGTTAACCTTTCGGCTTGTCTATTTAAATCTCATGTAAAATAACATCTCTTTGAGGTATTATTCGAATCAATTCATTCAAATCATGATAAATCTTAGATGCCCTGGTTAACTGTCTTGATTTTTGTTTCTTAAGGGTAAAAGGGTAAAATTAAGTTTATAAACTCCCAGCTGAAAAATAATTTGAGATAAGCTTTGAAAACTGAAGTTGAAAACAGGAATAAACTGAGCTTTTTATAGGTCAAACCATGAGGATGAGCAGAATCAAAATTCTTTCTACTGTTCAAAAGTATTTACACCAGCTTCCAAAAGAGTCTTAAGGAAATTGATGAGCGCATAACTGAAAATAGTCAATGCCTGATGGATAAACCACCCATGAAAATGCACCAGCGCCCAATTGAAATTGCAGAAGGGGATAAGTCTAGTTAGTTGCAACAGAAAATCCCCGCACTTCAACCAATGTATTTTCAGTCTCTTTTATAAGATCAGCTTTTTTCTCAATTCTTTAGTAAGCCTAAAAAGTCTCTGCTTGAGTGCAGTTGACGACTGATTAGTTAAAAAATTAGACATATTAGTGTCAGTGTGTCCTTGGCGTCGATGTTCTGCGGTTTTGTAATATTAAACAACAACCTTGACATCGTTATGTGGATGAGTTGAGGACACTTCCACTGTGCTGTAGAAAAAATGACTTTTTCCAGAACGCTTATAGTAAGTGAAGTTCAGAATTTGTAGTGAGACTTCTTATCTTTGTAGGCTCAATCCCAAAGATGCAATCTAATTTAGTTTAGATCCTCTTTCATAATCTTCAAACTGTTATTGATAGAGAAGTAACCATCAATACTAGGATGCTTCTAAATATATGAATCATTGAATGATTTTGGATTCGATCCCAAATTACAAATTTTCTAATTTTTGTTGTAATATTGCTGGAAATATTTACATTTTTTACTGAATTTTAGCCTTATTTGATGTCATCATTACATTTATTGATCTGCCATATACAAATTTTACAGTCCTTAATATATGATCCAGTCTTAAAGGTGCTTCACATTACTGTTGAAAGAGCATGCCAAATAAATAAGCATCATATCATGTTCTTGTAATTTGATATTATGAAATACTTCAGGCTAATTTTCCAGCTTTTGTTTTTGGTACATGCGTCAGGTTTAAAGTCGTAGTTACACTGCTGCTGCTTTTTGAGATCTCAGTTATTTACATATGCTTCAAACATGTAATGAGCTTGTAAACATGTCTAAATTTTGTAAAAATCATCTCATCCCAAGTGTCAACAAAAAACAGTTAAGTATGATTGGCATAGGTAACATACATTTAAAAGTATGATTTGATTAGTGCATTATATCAAATATGCACTTAGGATTAGTCTAATTAATACTAATGATCTACTGAACTGTTACTGGGTTGCATTTCGGTTTGTGTTGCGGAATTTATTTTCTTGGCACCAACAGTAGGCATATTGTTAGTACTTGCTACAAACTTTTTTTTCAATAAGATTCTTAACTTTTAGTTGTTGCTTATTTTAGGGACTGGTACAACCTGGAAAAATCTAAACGTGTAAAGGCTTTTCGGTGTGGAGAGTTTGATGCTTGTATTGAGAGGGCTGAAGCTTCCCAAAGCACTCCCATTAAGAAAAGGGAGAAATATGCACGTAGAGAAGATGCTATTCTTCATGCCCTTGAACTTGAAAAAAAGCAGAAATTAGGGGTTAATTCAAATGGTATCTGCACTATACCATTTGGAGCTTATAATAGAGAGGCAACTGCTTTGTCTTCTCCAGAAACCTATATAAGACATGATAAATCTGTTGCACGTGGGAAACTTTCCTCTTGCAAACGTGAAAGTTTTCTTAAAAAGGCAGCTTTTTCACACGAGGGAGTTGATACTGAAAGTCCCTTGTATAAGGAGGGAAGTAACCAACAATTCAATTTGGAACATGATAATGCTGAAGCCATTACGAGAATGAGAGGCTTACATGATTTTGGAATCAAACTGGCTCATTATAAGAGAAAAACCACACTATCTGGAAATTGGGAGAATTCTTGCAAATCTGTTAATAATGTTGATTCTCTTTCCAGCTCTGGTTTTGCTGTGCGGGGAACGGATGAAGCTAGCACCAGTAGAAATGATTCATTGGTAAAAAAAAAGCGATCCTATGGCAGCGTTATTGATGAATTTATTGTTAAAAAGCGTGATAGACGTCGTCCCCTCGTTCAAGTTTTGCAAAGCAGTGCAAAGCTACCTTTCCACTCTGTTCAGCTCGGTTGCAGTGCAGCTGACACTTTGAAGAACGAGGAAACGGAAAAAATAGGTTCTACATGGACAGCGAAACGGAGCAGAAGTGTTTGCTTTTCTGCTGAATTGGATGGACATTCAGACCATGTTTTATATGCTTCCAAACATATGTCACCGATATCAAAGCAATTTGAAATGTGTGATGGGCTCAGTTATTCGGAAAACAAGGATGAAGCATGTAGCTCCTCAGGTTTGATTGAAGCAACTGACTCGGATTGTTGCGAAGCTGACTTTTCGGAGCCTGCAATGGTAGAAGAAACAGATTTATTAATAGGTATCTGTTGTAATTTTCTTTATTTATTGCATAAATTGTAATCTGGTTTCTAATTTTCTTTGATGAGAACTGCTTTTTCAATTGTTTTACAAATTTAGAGCTTTTTACTAGGCTGCATCTGTTGCTGAAGTTTTTGCTTATTGGTATCGGTGGTGCTATTTATAGGTAGCCCAACTACTTTGCTTCAATATTGCACTTTCTATGACACGAATTGGATTACCTTTGTTATAACAGTATAATTAAAAAGTAAACTTTCAGTTCTATATTTTTGTAATTTTTTTTATATGTTTTTCCTTGCAAATTTACCTGGAATTTATTATAGGCGTTCCCTTTCATTCTACAATGAATCTTATTAAAAAAATTTTGTTTGCATTAAAAATCGTCACATGTATGATGCGCTCATGTTTATTTATGCGTTTTAACATTTAGTGCCAGAAATAGCTTGATACTTCTATTTTGTCTTCAGCCATTCACCTCAATAGCAAAATTAGTGTTGTCGTATCAATATTTGGATGGCTGTTGATACTTTGAAATGATAAAAAAGTAGATATGTAATGTTTGTAAAAGAGAAATGCATTCTCCCAACAAATAAATAAAAATTTAAGCATTTATTAAGAAGTAAAAAAGAAGTTTAATCATAGTTCACAAGTAAAAGTGTTTCACACTATTCTCATTTTTACACGGAGTAATCATTCCATCAAGCTTAGCTTTTATCTAATTTTCGCACAAGTAGCAGCACTCTTTGTAAAAATAGAATTTAATGATTTTTTATTGTGATATTTATAAAGGTCGTCTCCTTCTGATAATATCGAGTGTAGGGGTTCTATAGTCCTAAAAGTATAATGTATTTTTATCTTTATGATTTTGCTGTCAATGGTACAGTTGTTAGTAGACTATTTTAGGTTGCACTTCATGGTGAACTCAGAAACATGGAATTCTGATACAGTTTGTATGGAAATAATATCTCATTATTTTCTTCTAATAAATTTATTAGTAAATCAACCCTGAGGCGCAACCCTTTCTTGCAAAAAAAATAAGCATTAGTTTCCTGTGATATGAGTCTATGACTTTTCGTTTTCCCCCCCTCTCTAGGCATTATGAATTGTTTATGCAGTTTGCAAGCACTATCTGTAAAAAAATCTTGGATTTTTTCACTTTCTAATCTATTTCCTATGCTCTTCTGTTGGTATACTGTTTGAATTGCAGGTACAGCTGATACTCTGCTACCAGAATCAAAAGACTGCGATCCTCCTGAATTCCAAGTCTCAGGGGACTTCAGGAGCTTGATCCAGGAGGATGTTCCTCTCTCTGGATTCATGTTTCAGCTGCATGGGAAGGCTAAACATACTTCTAAAGTCAGTGTTTCCAAGTGGCGAATGAAGGGCAAGCGGAACATTCGAAATGTAGGGAAGAGGCTCTCGGATGCAGCTGATGCAAAGGTACTCTGCCCTGATTTACAGAGATGCAATGGGCCCCTAAGTTCAACAGCATATGATGGTAAAGATATTCTGAAGTTTAGTGTTGCAGAATCACCCAGCCATGGCCCGGAAGAAGAAGAGTTTGAATATGCTTGTGGTGAGAATAAGGATTTTGATCAGAGTCAGTTGAATAGCGTGTATACTACTGTGCAGCTTAATGGAACCGATTTCAGCCTCAACAATTCTGATGTGTTTCCCCATGACTTGAACCCATTTTGGGAGGAACCGTTATGCCAGGCTTACACCAAAGATGCTAATAGTGAAATGGAGCCCCTATTGGTAGATGTGGATTTGAGGGTTCAAACCAGCTATCAAGGTGAGCACGTCCCCCTTGTTTCACTTATGAGCAGACTGAATGGCAAGGCGATAATTGGGCACCCCGTACAAATCGAAATACTGGAAGAAGGCTCTGCAGGCCTACTTGTCTCCGCTCACGATGCTGTTATGGATGAAAACACAGCCACACAGGCTGTGTGGCGGACCGCCCGAAGGACCGCAATGCAGAGAGTTCCCCGTTCAATTCCCCTGATGACCTCATTGGAGGAAGACAACAATGGCACGTTTCCCTCACATAAGGAGCCATACTATCACTACTTAAAACATCAGGTGAGAACGATTAAGAAGGGAACTTCCCTGATTCGCCGCCGGTCCGGCTTAAGGAAGTTCCAGAAGAAGGCTGCAAGGAGGGTGAGTGCATCTAGCAAGAAGACGAGAACACTATCTTCCCTTGCATCAGAAGAGAAGACTGGTGGTGAGTACGACGGCCAGAAGCTCGATCCGAGCAATGATATATTGGAAGGTTTGATCAAAGCGGAGGGTGCGGTGCCTCTCGTGACATGCATCCCAGTGAAAGTCGTATTCAGCAGGATACTGGAAGCAGTCAGCAGACACCGCATGAGAATGAGCAGTCCGGGATCTCAAGGTTCATAGGATTGTTTCATAGGTGGTTAGGCTTTGGTCCTCGCCGCTTCGTGCCAGCTTCCGGATTGAAATTTAGAGCCGTGCTTTTTTAGTGGCGCGAAATTGCCTACGTTGTAGAGGATTTGCTTTGTTGGAGTCAAGATTAACGGATTCTGTTGATACCGAATGAGTTTACAAAGCACAAGTATTCCCAGTTGTAAAATGTGAATCCTATCTTATTATATATATATATATATATATATATATATATATATATATATATGTAGATATATAAAGCTAGAGCGAGGAGTACAAATTTTGAACTTTGGATTCCCGGCCAGCAAGAAAGTAAAAAAAATGAGAGCAAGAGAAGACTGGATTATGAGCGATTTGGGAGGGCATGCTGGTTGGGGGCCAGCGATGGCCGCCAACATGCCGGAAATTCAATCAGTTGGGGTGAGATGGTCGGGAGAGTAGGGGAAAAGTTGGAGCTAAGTTGAGAAGCTGATGTAGGTGCTGTTGAAGTATCTGGTTTTAGGTAGTGTGAACTTTTGTATAATAACACTGCTAAAGAAGCGAAGGTTATAGGAAATGACTAATAAAACCTTTGCTATTTGTATCTTAGAAGAACAATGGTTTAATAATTAATTGTGAATCTTTAAGAGTTGTAGTAGCTATAATCCTACTGCTCATATGCTTTGAATGTGGTCACCAGAGGTGTAGCTGTTTCTTGAGTTCTTCTATCAAATTCAACAAAGACAAGAAATCTTTGATGAGGTTGAATGTATCTGTGAGCTGTACTTATTTCTCTTTTTATCTTTTTAATGAATATTTAACTTATTTCTAATTTAATTGCTCAACATTTAGAGTTGTGCAGTCTAATTTAATTGTTCAATAAGAACATCCCTAATTAATGCAATGGGATAAACTAAAATAAACTTTATGTCTTCACTTGAATATTGATACCAAAATTTTGGTAACAAAGTTCCATCACATTAAGAGGATTATACTCAGAATTTTGGACTAAGACATAGCTAGCATGATAACTGTTTATTTTATTTATCAAAAATTTTCGTATAATAAAGCTACTGAAACTCAAAAGATTTACATACAATGTCAAGCCTTTACATTATCTAATTTACCATCAGCTTGCACCTGATCAACCTCTTAATCTTGCCCAAACTGACTTAGTTGATCACATCATATGAACTTGTACCTATAAATATTTAAGAAATTAATAAGCATTACTTGCCCAATACATAATCTAATTATGTCTTATAAATCAAATGCATAAATATAACAAAGCAACTATAATTAAACATTACAATGGCAGGAAAAATAATCTAATCAATGTTAAAGAATTTAGTAAAATAATAGATAATCATCAAGAACACTAATTATTTAATCATTCAATCATGCATCCCATGCAAGTTGTATCGGTCAAACCAAAAAATCATTTAATCATCAATCAATACAAGCGAAATTGAATCCGACTAGTAAATAATTCAACCATACTACCCATACTAGTTGAGCTAAATCAAACTAAGACGATGTGATCTTCATCAAATTTAATAATATAAGTAAGAAACAGTACTTATGCAAGTATAAATAATGGTGGAGATTCTATATAAGACACATAAATTGTATTATAAATCACCAATTTTCAATGCTAAATGATCTTTATTTATTTCATCTAGTATTTTGACAGGGCTTGACAATTAGTAGACGCCCTCATATTGAATTTTATCTCCTTTGGGTATCATATTCGATCTGTGAACACATCTACCCGAGACCGATTTATCGTAAATACATCATTTTCTATTAAAAAACATACTTAGTATTAATACATTAATATACTTGTATCCTAACTCATTTATGCTTATAACTTAACAAAATATTTAAATTTATCCACGTGACAATTAGTTTCGAGATTTGGAGAGAAGGTTTCTATATTTAAGCAAGAAACTATTATTTTAATATTAAATTAGCTAGTTAAAAAAGTATTATTATTATAATTATTATTAATAGGCAGAGTCATGAAATAATGAAAATTGTAGAAACATAGTGGGCGAACATAGTTGAGCATGTTAGAAACAAATTAAGAAAAATTGTGTAAAATGAAACTTTGTAAGAACAGAAGAAAAATTTGACAAATGATTCTAATCATCCGTCTCAACTTTAATGAAGAATTTGAACCGGCTCTTGGGCGCAACCCCTCGGGTCCTAGAGGGTCGACTTTTGGACACACCCAAAGGTCAGCGCTTGAACACGCCCAAGCGTTAGCCTCTTGGATCGCCGCGTTGCTGAGGATGGGGACTAGCACATGGGTGCAATCAGGTTCTATCTATTAATGAATAACTGTGTGGCGAACGTTTGGAATAGCTCAAGCACGTGGCCCAAATTCGCCAAATCCAAGCCCAATGGAACATTAAGCAATTCATACAACAATCAGTCTAATCAGGAGTTGGGTAGGAAAGCTGAGTGACCTCAAAACGATTACCTTTGCCAACCCGTCCCTTCCTTGGGCTTACCTTAGTAATCTACCTACCGCTCCGTGGGCCTATCATACTAAATTTCGCCTATCGGCTCAAATCTTTCATTTCATATATTCGACTATCTTATCTTTGTCATCCCGCTCCTTTCCCTCTTTTTAACTTGACGATAGATATTAGTCCATTATAATTTCGTAAGAATGCCTAATAGAACATTCCATTACATTTATGTAAAAAAATATTATACAAGCAATAAAATCTCTTACAATTGAATGTTAAAATAAACATATTCAACTTCTAAGCAGTAATACTTTACAATCAGCTCGATCCATGTATATCAGCTACTGTAGCTAGTTATTGTGCAAAAGAACAAGCATTTAGCCTATTTGTTCATCATAAAATCGCTAAAAATATTATGGAGCACAACTCACCTAAATCCAAATGCCTGCAAACAATGTTCATAGATAGTTGTGTTGATAGCCCATCGCTGAATGCAAGATTCATAGTTCCCGTGAACCTGCAAGCAATATTATGATAATTAACATCTTTCAAATAAATTAAAAAAAATCAAAAGTTAGACTAAGCAGTGATGCCTAACCAACCTGTGGAAAGTAGCTGAATATTGTTTAGTATGTTTTCGCTCAATGAAAATTTCGATCCATTATTTGGGGCATTTATCTTTAATTGCACAAGGGTGGATTTTTTCTTAACTTTCCGTGGATACGCCAATAGAGCTTCTGCCCAAGTCACTTATGCCGTACTGCATATATATTATCATATTTATCCAACAAATTAAGGAGATATTTAGAGTCAGCGCATTTGAGAGTTAGCGCAGCTGCTTATTGCTTGCCAAAGAACTATCGCTCGCGTGGCACTCGTCATTTAGCATGCAATCAATTTTTGCATACTTCGTCCAACGACGACATGTAATGTGCGGGAAGATTACAGTTAATGCTCACATTGAGAACTTTCAATGTGTTCATGCATAAGATGCCGATGCACCTCAACGGTCCATTTTCAAATATATATATATGTCTCTAGAAATATGGTGTAAAATTGAAGTGCTTGCTGAAGCAGTGCAATATAGGATGACCTGATATTGAATTAGTGCACTAATCAATTTTAAGTGTCATGCCAAAGATCATATTGGGTATTTTAGCTTAATGGTACATATTTTATGAGCCAATAACATTACATTTCCATATATCATCCATTAAACACAGAATTAAATCTTTAAAACAAAGATATATGTTTATAGTTGCCAGAGAATTTGAATATCATTATAATAATCTAAACACCGTTTAATATTACAATTACAAACTAACATATGTGTTGTGCAATTAAAGGACAAGTATGCGTAAAGACATTACAGAGAGAGAATAGGAAAAAATACCTTTAAGTATTGCATTATTTAAAAGAGCTCATATTTTGTCACTGCAAAATAAATTATTAAGCAACAATATAGAATTTACTTTCATATGCCATATAAAAAATAGGATTTATCATTTTAATATCAATTATTTGTGCTCAAGTGAAGTGTTTTTTATTTATGTGCATTGGGAAAATTTTAGGCTTTATGCTGTTAGTATCCTTCATTAGTTAGCCATTTTTCTAATTTTATCTTAAAATCTGCATACACGCGCACACACATATATATATATATATTTATTTTATTTCTTTATATATATATATGTATTTATATTTTCATATATATATTTATTAAATTACTATATGATGATATCTATGTGCTTATATATAGCTTTATATATCTATTTATGCTATCTATAGTTATGTAGAGGTAGGTGTGCATATATTCTTTTCTTATATGTGACTTATAGAATTCCTTTAAATTATATATATATATATATATATATATATATATATATATATATATATATATATATATATATGTGTATATATTTATGTATTTTAGCTATATATATATAGCTTGATATTTATTCATTTGTATAATTCTTATATCTCTCTTCTTCAAATGTAGGATTTAACATAAATATTGTTTTGCTCTTTGGGCTATCACCTTGCTTCAAAGTGCCAATATTGTTTTGATCTGGAAACTCTCAATCATATTTTTATTGACAATTATCAATCTCACAGTTTGGAAAACCTTGTCTTTAAACACAAATATTTTAATTATTCCAGTATTCCCTTTTTAATGGAGCGGGGGACTGATACTAATCATACCAAAAAAAGGTTGCATATGAGTCAATTGTTTGATGCTTACACATTTTGGCACAATTGGAACGCTAGAAACAAATCTAAATACTCAAACATTGCAATTTGTGCCTCCCAAATAATCATTGCCATCCTTTCAGATGTTCAAACTACTGGTACTGCTACACTGCAAATACTTTTGATTGGGCTAACTTGAAAATAATATCAATAATTTGTTTATTAAGTTTAAAACTCCCTATCTCTTTAGTATTTTGTTTTGGAGTGGGGCTTGGCACTTGTTTGGCTTCTATCTGATTGTGGATACGGTCTGGTTCTCTGGTTATTGTTGCATGTTGGTTAGTTTTAGCTGTTTTTGTTACTACTGGTTGTATTTTTTTGGTAGTTGGTTGTTGTTGTTTTCTGTTGTCCTGTATCTATTCGTTGATGTTGTTTTGATGTTAGTGGTTTTGTTGTTGCTGCTTATCCCACATGTGATTTATGGGGCTGCTTGATTGTTATTTCTGTTGTCCTGTATTTGTTCATTTTTAAATTTAGAAACTTTGTATCATCTCAACCTTATTTCTATTTTTATTTACAATTATATATATATGCTACTGCGGGATGGTGTGGCAGTACTTGGGACTCGCACAACTGAAATGAACGCGGCAGGATCGGAGGCCGTTAGAGGGCTGTTGGCTGTGGCCGAGGGCAGCGAGAGCCGGAGCTGAGCAGGGCTTTGGGGCTCATGCTGGCTCTGTTGAAAGCAACAACGGAGTCGTGCAGGCCGCTATAGTGCCTTGGGGAAAGGCCAGGAGGGGGTCAAGATGGACTACAATGAGATATTTTATAAATTTTAAAAACTTAATTAATGTAATAAAAATTTTAAAGATCAATTTAAGAAAAAATTTAAATTATAGGTTAGAAAAGAAGAAATGCGGTTTACTACTGACTTAGCATTTAAACAATATTTTTATATAATCTTTAAAAATAATATTTAAATATTTTTGAGTGCAACAAAAATTTTTAAAATGAAATAATATAACAGCCTAAACTCTTAAGCATCAAAGTATTGTCCGCTTTAGCTAGAAAGGTCTTACGGTTTTGCCCTAAAAAGATAACTTCCCAGCAGGTCGCCCATCCTGAGAGTGCTCCCACCTGAGCACGCTTAACTTTGAAATTCTTATCAGGAACTCCACCATTATTTAAAAAAATACCTCAATATTTAAGAGTTTCATTTATTACTTACTTAATAGTCTTCACAAATAACATGTATTGATTTTCCTATTTTATTTTAGAACGCCAGGGATTGATCTCTGCTGCTGCAAATTTTGATTCAGCAGCTCAATGAATGTGACGATCACCCAATCATAATGGAAGCAAAAGTTTGTTCGCGTATACTTTTGCATCATAGAGCTTCCTTCATTGCAACTTCAGCGCCGGCCACCAATAATTCCCAAATAATGCATGATCCCATCCTTGAAGAAACAAAATAGGTCTCCGGAGTGCTCCTATATACCTTTTTACCAGTGATTCATGTGAGAAGGGAAATGGCAGTGGAGTCGTTGATAATGCTGAAGCTCAAACTATTAGCAGCCACCGGCGCAGGCGGTCACTGCCATCTCCACGTAGCCCTCCTCTGGTTCTTCCTGCTCAAGCTGCCTCTGGCTGCGCGGATGCGAGCCGGTTCCTATGCCAACGTCGCTCTCACCATGCGGCTCTTCTTCTTCCGTCTGAGCCGTGTGCTCTTCTCCGACGTGCCGGCGAGGAACGGCCGGAGGTGGGAGAGAGCCCTCCGCCTGCTCTGGGAAAGAGCCGCCGGCGATGCCCGCGGAAATGATGATGCCCTCCACAGCTTTTCCATGCTCGCTTTATAGACCAACTCTTGTCTTTTCCTTCATCTAGATAGTAATCCATATATACGTTATATCAAAGAGGCGCTTTGCTGTCTGGAATTGCTCTTGTTTGAATTCAAAATTCAGGTAAGTGGGTTGCATAAACTCAGAGATGTGCTGTGCGTTGTCCGTAATATTAGAAAAAAATACTAATAAATGTGTAAAGAAGACTATCTCTGGAGAGGAGAAAATTTGGATGCAAAGCCTATGCCATTATGAAATCCTACAGAGTATCAGTATTTTTCATTAATGCAAGTTTTTCTAAGTAAAAGAAGGCACTCTCTCATTCCGGAGGGTGGGCCAATTAGCTCGCTCGAGCTTACTAAATTTTATAAGATTAATTCTGCTCTGTCTTCGGCTATTTAGTTTGCTAAGCATTTGTTAGATTTTTTTCTGGCATACTGTTGGGAGAAACAATAAATGTAGACTGCACAAAGAACAAGTGTTTGAAGTTAAAGCTTAACTGCGGACCTTCTCAAATGTCAGCTGATCTTTGTTTGGCGTCTGAAAATTAGATAATTAGAATTGTTGGATCCAGTGGCAAGTAAACATTTTACTACTGTTCTTCTTCGTTCCCATTACAAACTCAACAATAACATTAACAATCCTAATAACTCGAGCATTCTTGCGCTGCCAAGATTTTGAAGATCCATCTCCGACCCTCCTAATGTCTTTGATGAACTCCACGTGGCCACAACCAATTCCATATAGCTTTGCACAACCACGATAACCTTTAACATCTAGAAATGATCCAAACTGTAAGATTTGTAGATAAGGTTATTGACATTAATCCTGCCAATCTAGGCCATTGATCGTATAGGACACCTCCTTTACCTCATTGGAGCTCTCGAGAGCTGTCACATCCCAAAAAATTCCCTTCACTCTCTCTCTGCCCCACTTGCAACCCGAAAGCCTTCGGTTTTCACTTGAAGCCACCAGCTCAGCTCCACCCCCTTGTTGAAGTCACTTTTTCCTTAGTAGATCTTAAAGGAAATATTGGATCTTGGATTAAAGTCTCATAGCTACTAGAGATCTTCTTGTCCCTAAGAACATGAGAGCCAAGATTAAGCTGAACCGAGCTAACTTGAAGGGAAACCTAACCAGCTTTGGTCTAGCTAGCTCAGCCAAACCCCTTGCATGCGGGTCTCTCAAAACAGTTCTGGGCTGAAGCTGTTAATACGATGGTGTATCTAATCAATCGGGGACCTTCTGTACCCTTAAATGAAGGGATTTTCGAGGAAGCTTGGAGCATAAAAGAGGTGAAACAGAACCACCTCAAAGTATTTGGTTGCTCATCATATGTGCAAATTGTTGCAGGATCCAGGAGCGAGCTTGACACTAAGGCGATCAAGTGCACATTTGTTGGATATAGCGCGGGCGAGTTCGATTACAGATTCTGCGATAATTAGAACCAGACAGTCATCAAAAGCAGTGATATCACTTTCAATGAAAGTGAAATGTACAAGGATTGTATTTGAGTCAAAACTGTTTTCAAAGATGCTTCAGATGGAGAGCCCCGGCACATAAAAATTGATGATAGTGTTGATCCAGATGTTGGAGTACATGAAGAAGCTCAGGAGGGTGTCAATGTTGAACCACAAACACCCATGTTGAGAAAATCCACAAGAGTTACAAGATCACCACAGTGGTACACTCATTCCTTATTTTACCTGTTATTAACGGATGATGGTAAACCAGAAAGCTTGGAAGAGGCATTTCAGGTTGAAGATTCAATCAAGTGGGAGGCTTCTATGAAGAATTAAATGTCATCAATCATGTAAAATGGGACTTGGGAGTTGGCACCTCTACTAGCTGGGAAAAAGCCATTCAAAACAAGTAGGTTTACTAGGTGAAGGAAAAACCGAATGAGAGAAAGTGCTATAAGGTAAGGCTTATAGCAAAAAAGCTTCCAACAAATGCGTGGGGTTGACTACAGTGAGATCTTTGCGCTAGTTATGAAGATGACAACCATCAGAGTTATGTTGAATATTGTTGCAGTTGAGAATTTGCATCTGAAGCAAATTGATGTCAAAACTGCATTTCTTCACGGAGAGCTGGAGGAGGAGCTATACATGCAACAACTTGAATGGTACAAGACTCAAGTAAAAAAAAAATATGAGCTAGCATGCAATCTCAATAAGTGCATCTATGGATTGAAGCAAGTGCCAGTACAAGAGATTTGACAAGTTCATGTCAGAATCTGGGTACAAGAGATGTCATGCAGATCATTGTTGTTACATAAAATAGTGTATATCCTCCTATATCATTCTATTGTGGTATGTGGATAATATGTTGATCGTATGATCAGACATGGAGGAGATAAGAATGTTGAAAGAGCTGATGTCAAAGAAGTTTGACATGAAGAACTTGGGGCTAGCCAAACAAATTTTTGAAATGAGAGTTAATAGGGAAAGAAGTGCAAGAATTTTGAAGCTGTCATAAAAAGAATATGTTAAAAAGGTGCTGAAAAACTTCAACATAAGTGAGGTAAAGCCAGTGAGTACTCCCTTAATAAGTCACTTCAGCTTATCTAAGGAGTAGATGCTGAAGTCTAAAGAAGAGATGAAACATATGTTGAAGATTCATTATGCTTCAACAGTTGGGAGCTTGATGTACGTAATAATCTGCACGAGACTGGATATTGCCCATGCAGTGGGAGTGGTTTGCAGATTCATAGGAAACCCATAGGAGTATCATTGAGACGTGGTCAAGTGGATCCTAAGGTATCTGAAAGGTACAACAGACAAATCTCAATGCTTTAGAAGATCTAACATTATTTTACAGGGCTATATAGACTCAAATCTTGCAGGAGATACTGATAGTAGGAGAAGCACTACGGGATATGTGCATACTTTAGGAAGTGCAACAGTGAGCTGGATCTCCAGGCTACAAAATATTGTGTCACTATCTACCATGGAGACAAAGTATGTTGCCATTATAGAGGTAAGTAAGGAGATGATTTGATTGAAGAGTTTTATAACAGAATTGGACAAGGAGCAGGAGAATGTAAGGCTCTACAATGATAGCATGAGCGCTTTTCACATAACAAAGAATACAACATTTCATACCAGGACAAAGCACATTCAATTATGTTACCATTTCATCCGGACACGGTTAGAAGATGAATAGCTCGGATTGGAGAAGATCCACATTGTTAAAAATCAGTTAATATGCTTACAAAAGCAATAACAATGAAAAAACTAAGGATATGTACAGCTTCAATTGGACTTGGTATGTGAAGAGAGAGCGGAGGTGAGCCACACCACGTTCTTAACAATAGAAGAAGACAACGAAGAATTAAAGACGGAAGAGGGGTGATTTTCTAAAGGTCTCCAAATGGGAGATAATTGTATTATGGAGACCATTTATTCCATTATGGAGATGCTAATGGTACTCCGATGAGATTTTGGGAGGATCCGAGGTGATTCAGAACAAGGAGTAAAGTTCAATAACAACTCAGGAGCTCCAGCACGCCGCAGCGGAAATCGGCACTATCACGCGTCGCAGCAGGTGCATCCCGAGACGCGGGCACTATCGTGCACCGCAGTAGGTCCATCCCGAGACGCGAGCGCTACCGTTAGCCGGAGTGGTTTCATCCCAAGACGCGGGCTCTACCGCATGCCGCAGCGGCTGGCAACCCGAGACCCAGGCCCTCCAGCTCGCCGTAGCGTCTAGCGGAGTTTTGCTCTGATTCAGGTTACGCCCTAAGTAAATTGGAGGAAATTTAGGACATTTCAGGGTTCGAAATTGAGCTGGGTACTTAAGCAAACAAGTTGAGAGAAATTTACAATATTGGCATTCTCAATTTGGAGGTTTTGGCTGCTCCAAGGAGAAGATTCCAAGGTGAAGCTTTAAAAAAGTTGTAGTGCAAGAAACTTCTTGCATGTTGGAGAAGGCACTCCAAGTAGTAGCTGCTTCAAAAGGATAAGCCCTTTATAACTCTGTACTCTTCAAGTTTTTATAATGATATTTTATGTGGTGTGGCTCTGTGGTTTTTTCTGTTCTTGAGTTTTCCATATAATATTCTGTGTTTGTATGCATGTACTTATCTTGCATGCATGTGCTATATGATTTTCTACTTGTGATTCTGTGATTTTGAATTTTCTTGGTAACCGTTAACTCAACCCTAGTCCTCAATAGAGCGCACTAGTCAAATCGCTTCCGCTGCGGAGTGTGTGCTCGGTGTGTATCTGTAATGCTCTACCCTGTTGTCGCACCAACTAAGATAGTTTAAGAGCTGTAACAATCTCAGGTTGTTATGTAACAACCCAAGGTTATTATCCCGATCAACTAGGACTAAACTAAGTCTTAATTTTGATTTCAACAATTTTTAATAGTCATTAGGACCTCACTCTAAAGTATTGGTCCAAATCATGGGTTTAATGGATCAAACCTTGATTTTAGAAATTTCAGGAATCATAGAAATTATCCTAATTAAATTAAACTCAAAATAAAAATTGAACTTCTCCATTGTGTTCATTACCCCCAAATTAGCTAGGGGTGAAGTTTTGAAGGCATTTGGAAGTCGTTCGATTTTTGTCGAATATTTTAATATATTTAAAATATCCCAAAAAATAGAAAAATTAAATACTTATCGAAATCAAAATCCAACTTCACTATTACGTTTCTCACCCCTTAATTAGCTAGGGGTGAATATTTAAAGTTCTTATGGAAGCCATTAATTATTTAATTTTAATTGGGAAATTTAAAATTTTGAATTTAATAATTATTATTTAATTTCCCTTAAACGTCGCCGTTCTACTCTCCTCCATGCCGTCTCCCGATCGAACGACATCGTATGATGAGATGACCCTTCAATGCCAGCTGTCGGATATGATCTCGGGCCGGATTGAGCAGTTGAGGTGCGTCGTCCCTATCCCAGGCGCCACTTGTCGTGGCGCCGCGGCACGTGACATATCCCTGTGCGTGCAGCATTGAGGCCTTCGTCGATGCCCCTTCTAAGGCTCATGATGATTCAGAACTTCAGGTCGATCATCAGAGAACTCTCTAGAGCGTTGAGAAGCTACTTCCGCAAACCCTAAAATTGCGAACTGTCGAAATTGGTACACTTCGTTCTCCTGATCCTTTCATTCATTTGCAATCTCTATTTTCATTTAGATATTTCGCATAGTAGATTAGGGATTGTCCAGCTCGATTGCATTCGATCGAACCCGATCGAGTTGATTTTGAAAAGGGTCCACATTGTCATCACCTTCGCCGAACCCCAAGTGCTAGGGTTAGTCCTTGCCGGCGGCATATGTCACCTAAGCCACCGGTTCGACCATCGACGGGTAGGTCTCGTTGAGCACTAGCCATCATCATGTGGGTAGAGCATCGGTGTCACTGGGAAGCCCCTAATTTTTTGTGCCCTAGGCGTCAACCTGCGGGATTCATCGGGTTGGAGTCGCGCCCATCTCCCACCGGGTCGGGCGGAGCCCGACCCGCGTCTTCGCTGGTGGGTCTGCGTCAGCGCTGCGGTCAATGGCGAGCCCTGTTGTCTATCCAAGTTAGCGTCATGTGGGTCCCGCCACTGTCCTCACCCTCTGCCATCGTGCTGCGTGTACTAGTAGGCCTCGCTGTGTCGGTTTAGATGCCAGTTGTGGGTCCTGCTGTCAACAGGAATAAATGGTTCATTGGTTTGATTAAATCATTAAGGTTTTAATTAATTGATTTAAATTGATTAAGTATAAAATTTTTAATCATTAAAATCTCCTAAACCATAAGTCCAAATATATTGAATATATATCTCATTTTACTCTAAAAAATGAGATGAATATTATGGTACTATCTTTTTTGCAGTTTGATGAATATTTAACATAATGATATTTTATGACTCCTCAATTAACATTAAACCTTAAAAAACTTTCCTTCATTATAACTCTGTACCCACTTATCAAACATAACTAATATGGATCTCATTTTAATCAGGAGGTCATCAAGAATATTGTGATAGTGTTAATTTTATTGTTGGACTTATATTTTGACTAATGACAATTAAGCCATTTCCCTAATTATCCTATTTGACCTAGAATTTCATTTAACCATAACTTAGTTGATTTATCTCCAAATTAGGTCATCCAATATATTATTTTGATCAAGAGAACCAAATTAACAATAAACTGTAAAAAAATTTAAGTTTTGATAATTAGATTTTCTAATTGGCCCTAATTACCCTATAACTTGATTAGCTCATAACTTAATCAAATAAAATCTCATTTGGGTCTACTCCTAGTCATTGCCTCAGTATATTATAGGGGAGATATAACCTCTGAGTTTGTTGAATTTGGACATCATTTGAGAAAGTTGGGTTTTTGGACATTTCCTAAACTCATTAATTACCCTTTTAGACCCCAAATTTATTTTGACTATAACTTGACCAATAGATATCAGAATTTAGTAATTTTAAATTCTATGAAAACCTTAGATAGTAAACAACAATAGTATAGCTAAATTTTTAGACTTAACTAGGTAAAATTACCAAATTACTCTTATAAGCTAAAAACTTTAAACTGAGCTCACAAGGCTTAATCCTTATTCAAATTTGATGTACTTACTGTCTATATTCACATTAGACAGTAAGTAATCATTTGAAATCAATAAATATTAATTGAAATCTAAATTAAAAAGTAATATTTTAAACCCTTAAGTAAGGGCAAAATGGTCATTTTGCCTAAATTTGGTTAAGTATCCTTAAACCTTAAAATATTAATTTAGTTACTAAAATCAGTAATATAACTGATTTGGAATAAAATTAGGATGGTTAGACTCATTTAAATTTGATATTTTAAGAAAAACTCTCAAATTACTCAGGATCTAGCAAATTATCGTATCACAAAAGTATCACGTGTTAGACAATAAGTCTAATACATTTGAAACTATTATATACATTTATAGTTATCTGAAGTTCAACATCTAAATACGCAACCAATATTATAGGAAAGCACTAAAATAGCTAAAAAGTACGAAGCTATACAAAATTAAAAATAAGGTAAAATAGTAGTTGAAAAACTATGTATTGAAAATAAAAAATAGTAAAGAAGCTGAAATCGAATGAAAGCTAAAATAAAACCTTAATGTATGTCACTGAATATACATCTGATTATGCCAATAATTTATGTTGTCATTATGCATTTGGTGCCTCATGCACTCCAAAGATGCATGCTGCATGCTGCATCCCATAGGTCCTACTCAAATTGATGTATGTTGTATCCCATTGTTCACAATATTTTTTTGATGCTTATGCTTATGTAATTCATGCCAAATGCTTTCAAATCATCAAAAAATCAATAAATAAACCAAAGTAAGACATAAAATGGTACATTCTGATTTGTCATAACAAGCATATTTTATTAAGACTACTATGATCTAAAATTTGATTATATATTGCTTTAAACCTGTAACAACCCAGATTGTTACTTTGCTCAATTAAGACTAATCTAAGTCTTAATTAAGGTTCTAAGTCACTAATTAAGTGATTTGAAGCTAATCTCTGAAACCTAAGTCAAACCAAGAAATCAACAAAGTCAAAATCAAGAATTCTGGAAAATCCCAAAACCTGGAAATTTGACTTTTTATCTAGACCTCAGAATGAAAATCTGACTTCACCATTGCGTTCAGAACACCCAAATTAGCTAGGGGTGAAATTTTGGAGGCATTTGGAAGTCGTTGATTTTTCATCGAATATTTTAATATTATTTAAATACCATAAATAATCAAATAATTAAATACTCGTCGAAACAAAAATCCGAGTGCGCCATTGCGTTCCTCACCCTTCAATTAGCTAAGGGTGAATTATTGGAAATTTTTGGGATTTATTTAATAGGCTAAATTTAATTAATTAAAATTGAATAATATAGTTTAAATAATATTATTTAATTATATTATTTAACGGCGCCGTCAGTATTAAAGTAACGCCGTCCATTTTCTTTTAAACTACCGTTTGATTTAACGGCTTATTTCAAACCGTCTGATCTGAAGATCAGACGGTGGGGAGATCATCCCCTCCGTAAGACTGACGCGTGCTAGGGTTTCGGCATGCGTCGTCTTACCTCGTCGCCAGATGGAGGAGCCACGGCTTCCACCGCTGGGTAAGCACCCATTAAGACCCCCCACCCATCTCCTTCATTCGATTCCACTATTTTGAGCGAATCGAACCCAAATCTTCGGCAAACAGCAAGCCCTAATTCTTCTTCGGCAACTCTAAGGTACCTCCTACATCTCCTATTCTTTCATTTATGCGTTTTTGCAAATCATTTATGATTGTATGTGTTTCAATACTGTGTTGTGATCGATCGAAACTCCGTTCGATCGATCAAAAATCGTGCAGACGAAACCCTAAATCACAAGAAGAAGAAGGCATCGCGTAAGGAATTGAATCAACGGCTAAGATCAAATCGTAGATCCTGGCTCGATCCTACCCGTCTAATCTTAATTAGTTTAAGTTCAGATGATTAGATTAAGCCTAAATCTAACCTAATCTAAATAATATAATCCTAATCGCTTTTCAAAACGTTAATTTTCATCCAAACGTTTCTGATCCGTCTATTCTGAGATAGACAGATCTGGATCGCAGATCTCAGACCGGTTTTACCGGTCTATTTTTCCTTCCCGGACCAGTCAAGCCGGTCCAGGAAATTGAACCGACGCGTTCTGTAAGCGTGGGGCCCACCGCTGACGCGGGCAGCTGACACGCTGCCAGGTGGGGCCCACCGGTGCTTTCCTTCAGCCACGGATCGCTGACGTGGCACTGGTTGCGGGACCCATCTGCTCTCCTTCGGCGAATCCAGTCGTGCCACGTATCCCCTGCAGAAACTAATAATTTGATTATATATATAAATATTATAACAGTTAATTATAATTGAAATATTAATATAATAACAGTTATATTAATTATAATAAATCAGTAATTAATAATCAGATTTAAATCCAAACTTCAAACTTAAATAACTTCTAAAATACATATCCAATTTATACAAATAAATATATTAAATTAATCAAAAAAATATGAGGAATTTATTGATGCCAAAATTTTTGCTGTAGGATCAATATTTTGCAAAGTGATTATTTAGGTTTAATTTAATTTAAATTAAATATCACAAATCTTATTTAGCTCATAACTTTGTGTAGATTGATCCAAATATACCCAATATGGGTCTTAAAGTAATCAGAAAACCTTAAGGATTATTTTGATAGTGTTTATTTTGCTGTTTGGATTAGTTTGAGCCTAATCACATTAGGACCTAACCCTAATTAGGTCAATTAACCCTAGAACTTCAATTGATCACAACTTGGTCAATTGAGCTCCAAATTTGATGATCCAAAAGTTCATTTAGATCAGAAAATCTTAATTTATAATAATATGTAAAAATATTTTAGATCTAACGGTTAGATTTGCTAATCACCCTTAATTGCTCTAAATCTTGATTAGTGAATATTAGCAAATCTAGTAACTCAAATTGAGAGATTTAAATTTCAGAGGACTCCTAGATCCATTTAGAATCAATTTATAAGGTTGGATTAGTATTTGAGTGCTTAATTTTGTTAATCACTCACTAATCACCCTAAACACTAATTAGGTCTTAACTTAGTCAAATTAGGTCCAAATTGAGTCTACCACATATCATTATGATCAATGAGCTATTTGTAATTCATAGCCACTAATTTTGCTTAGTTTGGACACTAATTGGCAAAATTAGAATTTTTGACCTATAGTTAACAATTCCTTAATTAACCTTAAAACCCTAAATCTTGTATTGGCCATAACTTGGCCAATACTCATCAGATTTCAGTAAATTTAGGTTCTATGGAAAGCTTAGGCAGTAAAGAACATTAAACTGAAAGAAAATTTAACTTTCATTTAGTAAAATTACTAATTTTTCCTATTGAGTCAAATTCACTAATTTGATCTCTAATGGCTTAATAATCACCCAAAATTAACTTAGTTGCTGTCTAATCTTACATTAGACAGTAAGAAACACTTTCCAAAAGAAAAATTTTAGAAATTAAATCCTAGATTAAAAGTTGATCTTTTGAACCCTTAAGTAGGGGCAAAATGGTCATTTTGTCCAAATTTAGGGTTTAGCCTTTAAAAGCCCTAATTTCAATTTCAAATCACTAAATTCAGTAAATAGAATGATTCATAGTTGAAATTAATCAAATTTAAGTCTAAATTAAGTTTTGATTAAGATCTCAGAATTTGCTTATTTAGAAAATTCATAAGTCCTAAGTGAGTGTTCTCCTTTCTTAATTATTCTTAGACCCATCCTTAGATCTTATAACATTAGTTAGGATGTGTGTCTTGAGAGATACTCTTAGTAATTAAGAGCCTTATTTCCTAAGATTAGGAATAGATCTTAAGTTAGAATTCATCTATTGAGTAAATTGGGTTACTCAATTAGGTGAAACCTTGAGTTTTCTAGTTTCTAGATTTTTCTTAGTTTATTAAATGATTATTTGATCTTTAAACTTTAGAACTAAGAATAGAGATCTATCCTAATAAATTTGATTTATCATTAGGATTTGCCTTAACCTAATCTGTGAGATTTGGGTTCTAAACCTTAGACCCTTAGTTATACCTTTAGATTAAGTAATTAGACCCCATCATCTGGAGTCTAATTCTTAATCTATTCATCTTGATTTGGCTAATCAAAATGAGGTTGGGATGAATTAAATTACAAAACTAGGTCGATGATTTATTCATTTTAACTAAATAGTCGTCTTTTGATTAAGATATAATTAGGACTTGGCCAGTCCTAATTATCTTCAACAAGTAGAATTCATAATTCTAAGTTACAGAATGTGTAAGAATTGATGAATTCTGAAACTTATGTAACTTAGAGTAGATAGAACGAATAAAGTAGATAACAAAGGATATCACCTGTGTTTTAGATAGAGTTTCTTGCACTTTGAATTATTGATGCTTCGCATTCCTTGATTTTGAACCTTATACCTTAAACATGTATTATGTACATAAGATATTTTGATAAATATCTTATGTTAATTTGGAACATCATTCATAAATAGCATTGTGTTCGTTTCACAAGTGGTTTGTAAGGTGTAGCTTAATTAGTATACCTCTTCGATCAACCCGTTCGGGGTCGGCAACCTTTCGAGGGTTTAATGTCCGATAGTCTATACCAGGCCTAGTCCATGGATAGGATGGATAGACTCTTGCCCTACTGGCTATATAGTCAGGATTTTGATATGGTTATACTAATTCAAGTACACTTACATTCAGTTCTGTCTTAGCTCATCAGGTTAAGAGTTCCAGTGATGATTCAGTTCAGAGTTTCTTAGCTCATCAGGCTAAGAATTGCTGTTTTAGTATTCAATTCAGATGACTTATACAGTTATTATAGTTTCAGTTTGCAGTTACTATTTTACTAGTATATTCTGCATTTCAGCACTGTTTTACTTACAGCTTTCTTGCACGTGTTTTTATATAGGATGCTAGTTTTACTTACTGTTTTCATATGCTTTCTTAGGATGATAGTGTTTCAGCTTTATACTTTTGTACTTCACTTAGCATAATCTGTTTGATCATGAGCATGTTTAGGTTGTACTTTTTTTACTTTTCTTTTACTTTTACTTATCTGTCCTTGTTGCAGTTGCTTGGAGGAGGTATGTTTTACTTCCTTTTTGTTTAGTTATAAACTATGGTTTATAACTTATTACAGTTCTTTTGTACGCTTTCTTGCACCTATTATGCTTAGTTCTGTTTTTATGGTAATATTCAGTTAACTTAAATAAACTCTTACCCTAAAATGTACTTAGACTTATTGTCTAACTAGATTTTTCTTTTGTTGGCTGGGGCCCTACCATTATGAAACTGATAATGGTAGGTTCTGAGTTTGTTGGTTTAGCAGATCCAGTGGAGAGTTTGCCATTGGAAGAGGAGCCCGTTCCTGAAGATCCGTAGCTTTAGTTTTTCTTCCAGTGAGATTGAGAGTTTTCTTTCAGTACTTTTAAACTCATTAAATGTTATAATAATACAGGATTTTATTTCTTTTTCAGTACTTTACTTATTCTGTATTGTTGTATTTATACTGTATTGGATGGATGTTATGTTTTATGCTTCCGCACTCTGAGTTCATGTATGATCATTTAGTGATAGTATTTCTAGATTGAATGGCAAAGTCCTTATTTAAATTGGATTAGGATGTGTGACTAATCCAATCTTAAGTGGGGACTTTGTCATCTGGTGACCCCTCCACCGTAATCATGTTAACTTTAGGGTTAACAGGACCACGGTGGGGCAGGGCTGCCACAAAACCAGATCTTATAACTTTCTTAGTTATCACATAATGGAAGTGCATATACATAATTAGTATATTCTCAAGAAAGATAACTTTAAACAATTAGTTTGTTTAACTGCACTTATCAATGCGCACAAAGATAAATGTACGAAATCATTTTATAGTTTATTCTCTCAAACTAAGTTGTTTAATATCACACTTAATACATAACTAGTATATGTCATAAGAAAGGTGTCTTGAAATACATATTTTGTTTAACTGCACTTATCAATACGCATAAAGATAAGAGGATAAAACTCTTTTACAATTTATTCTTTCAAACTAAGATGTTCAATTCCTTAATTAACACATACTTAGGATTGAGATATTTTACCTCGAATTGAACTGCACTTATCGATGTGTATAAAAATAAGGGGACGAAACACTTTTACAATCTTATTCGGGAAAAAATAACAAATTTTATAATTTATTGAATTAAATCAGTTATATGAATATGTACTACAATTTCTACATGATAATCACTAAGATTATCATTTTTATGCTAACTATTTTAGAATCCAAAAAAATTTAGACTAATGAATCCATCTTCATTGTAGGTACTAAGGAAAACTAAGGTTGTGACATGGAAGTCACTCAATAAAGGTATTCTACCACAATTAGATAGTCTCAAACTAATATCTCTTAAGTTATCTTACCATAAGAATATAAGGTCAATTATCTAATGCTTAAGGAATTCATCTAAAGGCTTACACTCAAAAGAAAATAATTAAGGTATTTTCTACCTCAAAAATAATCCCATTAGAGGTATAGTATTTACTTAAAATTAAGACTATATTTGGTAAATTCTAAATATTCAAGATAATGAGATCCCATGTAGGGTTAAGAGTTTAATCATAAGATTTAGATACAAAAGTCAAATATGAAAATCTTTTATATTCAAATTCAACCCAAAATTCTAATTATGAGATAAAATCATATAACCCATAGGAATTGATTAGTTGTAAATTAATCACATTTTATTAAAATTAATTTATGCTAATTATCTTACTTAAGAGGAAATCAAGAAGATCTAAGATTTTGATTAAGATAATTAAATCACATTTATCATCATAAAGTTTAATCTTCTAATATCACAAGATAAACCAATAATACTAATTAAAAAATAAATGCTAATATTCACTAATTATGAGCTAACACAATTAGTACTTAATTAGCAATTTAATAAAAAATTAGAATTTAAATCTAACTAAACAAATTAAGCCCTAAGTATCCTAATAATTAATCACAATGTTTCAAGCATAATGTTTCACATTTCAAGCAACAAAAATGAATCCATTTAATAAGGTTATCTTAGGTTCTAAGAAATATTAATACAATGATTCAATCAAAATAAAATAGCTATAAGTGCAAGTTTACCATATAAGCATATGTTCAAAAGGACTAAGCATCCTAAGCATGGAATTCAAATTTAAAAATCACCTCTATATTTATCCAATGCATAATTCATTATAACTAGTTTTTGTTTTGGTATATTATTGCATAATTAGCTTTCAGGCGCTACGGTGCGCTACAATGCTAGGTTTCCTGAGGCACGGGCACTGCGACGTTCTACAATGCCAGATTTCTTGAGAGTGGGTGCTGCGGGGCATAACAACACCCTCCTGACTAGGAGCCAGGCGCTACGGTGCGCTGTAGTGCTCGACGGTGATTTTTCCTAGACGAAAACAAGATGTCTCCCTTATTGCACTTAACTACTCTCGATTCAAGACACTTCAAGTGCGATGCCATATACCGATGGAAAAGTCTATCCGAAATTGTTCTATTAGTACCGAAATCGACACAAAAATATTATTCTAAAGCCACAAATAATGATGCCATAGGTGCCTATGCAAGTTTTTCACAACACAACACAATTCATCTTCTCTTTAAAATGGAATCTGATCGAGCTCTCGCTCAAATACAAGTTCTAGAAGAAAAATATTAGGCATATACATGAAATGAAGTAGCCATTGGATCACCCAATGGGAGAAAGAGAGGGTACAAGGAAGGATGCAAGAAGAGTAACTAAGCTTACAAATGGAAGAAGAGCTCTAGCTAGAGTTCTTCAAGAGCTAGGGAGGAATGAGTTTCTCCTTCTTCAACTGCTAGCAACAGAAGGGAAGAGGGTTGGGGATTCATCAAGAGCCTGAGAGCTTCTTCCTTCAGTAGCTGAGCAAATGAAAAGGGAGGAGGGTTGAGGCTTCAAACTTAAAGGAGAAGGAGATATGGGCTGGGAGAGGGAGATGGCAGGGCACTCCATGGCCTGCGCATAAAGACCATGTTGTGCACACAACATTGTGTGAGGGAGGCAGCTCGTATGCAGGAAAGGAGGAAGAAGGAGTGGGGTCTAGTGCAGAGGGAAAAGAAAGGAATTTTAAAACTGAATTAATTTAATTTATTAATATTTTTTTATTTTTATTTAATGCATTAAAATCAGATCGATAGATGAGTTCCAAAAAATTCTAAAAATTCGCCCCTTAATTAGAGAGTGAGGAACTCAACAACGAAGTCTTATTTTAATTTGGATATCAATTTAATTATTATAATTTTCAGAGTATTTAAATACGTTAAAATATTTGAGAAAATTCGACGATCTCCAAACACTTTCAAAACATCACCTCTAGCTAATTTGAGGGTGACGAGCGCAATGACAAAGTCAGATTTTAATTTTGATGTCAAATTAAATATCTCAAATTTTTAATTAATTAAATATTATTAAAATAATCCAAATATTTGATTGAGCTCTGAATCTCTCCAATTTTTAGAGTTTGATTATACTGATTAGATGAACATAATGATATAATAATTAGTATATATTTAAGCTAAAATTATGCTAAATAACAACCTAGAGTTATTATAGTTTCATATACCAACTTGAAGTTTCTAGGGTTTAAAGAGGTGGAGAAGATGAAGGGGGTTTGACAAACACTTTCAAATGGAGGTAATAAAGAAATGGAGAAATAATTTTAGGTTTTTAATTAGGGTTAGAAGGTTTATGAATATCTATAAGCTTTAGTAAAGATCTAATGGTGTAAGTTTGATCAAGGTGGAATTTGGATAGCTCAAAATAATTTGACTTAAACTCATCCTTAATTGAGAATAATTTATGTGGAATATCAATTAGTGCCTTTAATTAGACGGCTTAAATGTAAAAGCCCTAAAAAGTATGATTTATTTTTTGACTAATTTGACTAAGAATAAAATTTTAGTATTTTTCAAAATTAATAAAAAATGTACTACCAAAATTCAAATTGAAGGTTCCAAAATTTAAATCTCAACTAGAGGAATCCATAGACGCCAAAATTGTCTAATTTGGCCAAGTGGTTGAGCTGGAATTTGGGTTTGAAGTTAGCCAAAATTGGGTTCGCCGATGCCGTTAACATCATTACACCAGTTGATTTCACTGTTAACGACGTTAGATAGCTGGCACGATCTGCGCCGTCGATTTCAGCGGCAAACGGTTGGATCAATTGGATCCACCGCTAACGCTAGACGGCATCAGACGTCGTTTAATGATGAGTCATTTCTTCTTAAAATGCTTGTGATTGCTTAAGAGCAAAATTTGGGAAAGTTGAACATTATGTATATATATATATACAATCCTAAATATCAAAAGTAAAGCATAAATAATTGATCTTAAGAAATAAATAAATAAATAAAATGATAAATTTTAAAATTTAGATGCATTAATGATGCTGAGATATGAGTGGAGTCCTATCGACTTAACTCACATTGAATTCATTAAAATTTTCTTATTAACATAGCTAATAAATTAATTTTATAAATTAATATAAATCATTTTAATCTTTAATATATCTGTATAGTCAGCAAGCTTAAACATCTTATTAAAATTTTTTAATCATTAAACTGTATAACAGATGGGTATTATACTTTTTTTTATTTTCAGATTACTGGGCCGGGCAGATCAGGCCCGACTTTGGCCCGCAAATTATAATTCCGTCACGTGACCAAGTCATTAAAATATAAATTTAAAATGAAATTTTATTTATTATTTTATTTGCGGTTCAGTGGTTTGCGCATAAAATTTAATTTTCTTACATTTCTAAAGTTAAAATCCTACCGAATATTTTGTCTTCTTAAAAAAAAAATCATATTATTTTATTCTGTTTATTTTTTAATTTTAATTTAAATTATATTTTAATAAATATAATATTTTTCTAGTTCTTCTTCTTAATTTTTTTTAATTCGTATGCATTCCGTGAAAAATCTATGGCACCTCAGCTTTCATTTATCAAACAGCAACGGAGGAAGGCGAAGAAATATCGTTTTGCTGTCGAGTACTCCCCCATTGCCACGTGCGCATTGTTCTCGCCGTCGTGCGTTCGAATTCCGAGCACGGGTAAGCGGGTCTTCTGCAACAATAATGGCGGACTTGCTTGTAACGGCGGACGTCGCCGCCGGTGAAATGGTCTTCGAACCGATCCTAGAGGAGGGCGTCTTCCGCTTCGATTGCTCTGGTAATGCCCGCGGCGCTGCTTTCCCGAGCCTCTCCTTTGCCGATCCTAAAGTCAGGGAATGTTCCATCGCCATCCTCGGAAAGATCCCGGACATCGTCCCCTCATTTGAGCTACTATATGACCAACAGATCGTCAACGTAAAGGTTGGGAGATTGTGAATTTCATTGTAGATTTTTCATCATTCTTTCAGTGAAATGAGGAAGTGTTTGGGAATCCAGATTGTGGGATTCCAGTTCAACCAAAATGCTAAATCGTGTTTAATGGGGTTGCAAAATTTAAATTAGTTTGCCAAACGCCCGAGGGAATTTAAGGTAGTTTACTTTTTTTTTTTTTTTTCCTTATATGAAAGCTTCCTACGGGAACCGCACTATATGGAACTGGAGAAGTGAGCGGGCAGCTCGAACGGACTGGAAAGAGGGTATTAATTTCTTGTCTTTAATTCAATTACGCACTGTAGCCGTGGTATTGATGGGTGTACTGGATGACAGGTCTTTTCATGGAACACTGATGCATGGGGTTATAACCCCGAAACAACTTCTTTGTATCAGTCCCATCCTTGGGTGCTGGCTGTTCTGCCTGACGGCAAAGCTTTGGGTGTTCTTGCTGACACAACTCGGCGATGTGAGGTTTGTTCTTAGTTAATTTACTCATTTAATTGATAGAGTCAATTATTTGATTTTCTTATTTAAGGTGAATTGCTTGAGGCATTCCTGTTTATTTTATTCACCTTTTTTTTTCTTCCTTGCAGATTGATTTGCGGGAGGGTTCCACCATAAAGTTTGTGTCTACAGCTGCATACCCTGTCATCACATTTGGTCCTTTCCAATCGCCCACAGAAGTTTTGATTTCTCTATCCCATGCAATTGGTTGTTTGAGCCCACTTTTTTATTCCCTAACATTTTAATTTCAAACTGTCAATCCTTGAAATATCTTCCTTATAAATTGTCTCTCTTAAGTCGCCATTTTTTTTGATAATGAACTACAAACCGCAGTTCAGACAAATGCAGAATGACTTGATTATTAGGGTGTGAAGACCAATTGGATCACCAAAGGAAATGCCGACAAAATTTTGATGACTTATGTGGCAAGGCGTCATTGGGCCGGTAGCGATCTAGGTGCCCAACAAGGCCTGCAGCCTGAGCAAGGGCGCCCCAGGTGCACACCCAGGCGCTAGTGCCGCTGTTTGGCATCAATAGAAGGGCGCCTAGGATCACCCAAACGCCCGTGAAGCAGGCCCAGCTCGAGCCTTGGGCGCCCAAGTGCATGCGGAAACCCCCCCATGGATTGGAGCGTTTCTTGAGCAAAATAAGGCAATCACCCATGGGATATTTTGGGCCCTTTCTGAGCCCTTTAGAGTTGGTATTTAAGCCAACATTGTTTGACGATTGTTGTATGCTTTTGGATTTTTGTGGTAGCTGCTCTTTTCTCGAAACCCTAGAGTGAGAGTGTGAGGACCCGATGCCGGGTCAGCGGGAGCTAATCCAGCACCGGTTTGCTTGTGGAATAGTAATAGCAACAACAACAAGAAATGACAAGTCCTCTAGCCGCAGGATCATATTGAGTAGTTTAAGAGACAAATATATAGACATCAAACATAACTCATTTATTCATTAATTCACGAGTCTTGAGTACATAGATTAAAATAAAAGAAAAATTACAGACTTCTTAAAAGTAGATAAAGTCAAAAAGAAAGCGGTGGATCAGCAGGTAGCAGTATCAGCACTGCTCAGTTCTTTTGCACCTTTCCTCGAGGATGAACTCCTGATCTGGGTACATTTCAAAAGTGCGGGCATTCGAAAACCAGTTAGTTGTGAAACTAAGTACTGATAGATGTCATCTTTACAAATGTTAAATAATAAGCAAAATAATCAATATTTGACAGGAAATAAAAGTTGTACAAACTTATCCTTGCAAACCTATTTCAATTGCACTTAAAACTTAGCATAACAATAATTGCAGTCACAAAAATAAATACATAATTTTTAGCGCTTGATATCTGAGGCAAAATATGATTTTGTTGGGCAAGTACAAAATCGAGGAAAAGGGGGGGTTCAGTTTTTGTTTTACATATCTCAACTTCCCTCTATACCAAGCCCCTCAAAGGCTTATCAGTATAGGCTCCTTATGACTCCTGATGTTGGACAACCCCGTCCTAGCGGTTGTCTAATCAGACAAAAAGTATAAAACAACATGGAACCCTTGCTTCTCACTTATCCAAACTTATTCATATATCATTTTATGTGACTTTAAAATGCACTTTTATCAAATTTGTGCGATGCCGAGCAGAAGAAAAAACATATTTAAACAGAAGTAATAAAAGACATCTGGTACCTTGTTCCTTAAGTTCGAAAGTTCAACAGTTTGACAGTTCGAATGAGTGACAGTTCGCTTAATCTGCATTTAGGTTTTGGATATTTTTAAATTAGCTCTCAGCCAATGTTTTTAGGAGTAACATTTATTTTCATTTCGACATGTTCTTCTTTCGCTTTCTTAAAGTCTGATTTTAAGATACTGCAATGGCAGTAATGTTTATTATAGCGTTTATTAATTTGCTAAGGAGAATAATTATATTTGATACAATATTATTGTTATCATTATTTTAATGATAACAATAATATAGGAATGAAAGAACGTAATAGAAATAACTGTCAAAAAGAAAATGCTTAAACTGAAATTATAGTCATTTCATAACATATGTATAGTTTTCATTATTAATTAATGAAAATCATATTAATGTGAATGACGATATTATATCATTTTATGACTATTAAGTAGGTATAAATGAATGAAGACTAGCAAACAAAAATCAATTCTCACGTTTTCTTTTCCCTTTTTTTTTATCTTAAACTTCTTATCTTACCTTAAGATTAGGATTGCCGGAAAGCGGAGGGAGGCCGGAGTGGGTTGTTGGCCGGGTTGTTGGCCGGAATGGGGTGGTTGGGCGGCTGGCCGAGGTGGCAGCAGCAAGGGGCTGGCTGGAAAGGGCTGTTGGTGGCCGTCGAAGGTTGCCGGAAGCTGTTTGGTGGCTGCTGGAGCTGCTGGAGGGGACTGCCGTGGGGAAGGGAGGCTGGCTGGGCTGCTGTGAGGGGGAGGAGGGGCTGTAGGAGGGCTGCTGCTGGCTAGCCAGAGAAGGGAGAAGACTAGCCGAGTTGTTGGGAGAGGGAGGAGGGGCTGAGGGGTGGCTGGTTGGAGGGCTGCTGGCAGCTGGCCGGGATGTTGGGAGAGGGAGGAGGGGCCGAGGGGTGGCTGGCTGGTGGGCTGAAGGGAGAGGGCTGCAAGAGGGGGGGAGAGAGGGCTGCTGTGAGGGAGGAGGGCTGCTGTGGTGTGATGGAGGGAAGGAGAGGGGGGTTTATAGAGAAGAGAGGTGGGGGCAAAGGGATAGGGCTGGTTGGCTAGGAGGGGAGAGGGGGAGCTGGTCCGCCAAATTGGCCGACCATTCCTGCGCCAAACGGCGCAGGAAAGGCTCCTTCCGCCCGTGCAGGCAGAGGGAATCGGGGGAATCGGGGGGCGTGGGGGGATTCGCATAAATAAAAGGAAAAGGAATTTCCCCTTTAAAAAAAACTTAAAGTTAAATTATTCGTATTTTTTCGCCGTTTGAAGTCCAAAAATAACGAAACTTGACACCGATGTGTGTTATGACATAATGAACACCCTCGCGCCAAAAATTTTCGATTCGGACAAATATTTTATTTTTAATTAATTTCTGAAGTTTGAAAACTTCAGAAATTAACCATGATAAATCCGACTGTCAGAATTTGATGAAACTTCTCGAGCAGCCTTTAAATAATATTCTTAACACAACGACACTGAAATCGATGAATTCCGACACGTATTTCAATGTTTTGATTTTTTAGGATTTAAATAATTCTGAAAATAAAGCGGGAGCTTCCGTTATTCGGATTTCTCCCAAACTAGGGCACTTTGATCTTAAAAATTATTCTTATCTAAGGGTATTTTTGTTTGCCCTAGTTTGAAATTCCTCGGGGTTTTGATGTCTGAAGCGGGCTCTGACCTAATTTGAAAAATAACGACATTGGGTCGTTACAGAGAGCTTGAGAGAAATCTGAGAAAAGAAGATTGGGAGTCCTAAAAACAGTGGTTCCTTCTTTCTTTTGAGATTGATAAGTTCTTTGTAACTTTATAATTTTTCATTTGTAATGGATTTTCTTATGATAGTGTGGTTCTATAGTTTTTCTTAATCTTGAGTCTTTGACGTAAAACTTCTTACGTTCGTATGATTGGGATTGCGTGGTTTGTGCTGTTTTTTTTGTATTTGCTACAGTAACTCTCAGCAGCCAAACCTGTGGTCGCATCCTCTACATTGGATAATTAAAAATTTGTGCTTTTATTGCATCTTTTGTTCTGTAGTACTTTATTTATACTCATTTAGAGAGGTAAAAAAATTAATCAAGATTTTCCTTATAATTTTATTATATCATCCAAAAATGCATTTATATATTGAAATTATGGTTTTCTTACATGCAAATAAAATTGTCACATATTATATAACTGAAAGTGTAAAAAAATAATCATTGGCTTCCTCATATAAGCTTAAAATTTAAATTGAAATTTGGTTTGATCATTTAAAGTTTATACTTCGTTCAATTTTTATAGATCTTCATTTTACCTTAGCAAGTTGTATTATAGTCAATGGTCTAATTAAAGATGAAGTTTTTCATTTGGTTACCATAGGTCTAGGTGCTCCTGCCAATGTTGAAGAAAATTCAGGTAGGTGACTTCCAAGTTGTTGTCATGTAGTTGTGGGATCTTGGTGCTTGATTGGTAATGGTATTTAAAACATTTATTTATGCTGAAAAGTTGATGGCTAATGTGGTGGGGAGCATTCACATGGGAGGAAGGGGGCTAGATTATTTAAATACATGAGAACAATTTAGTCTCATTATGTGTAGGGGCTATTTGGCATGAGAAAATACGAGAAATTTGAGTGCAAAATAATCTGATTACAGTGTAATCACATTGTTTTTGTGGTGTTTGGTAGTTTCTTAGGAAACTTAAATTTTTTTTGTTTGGAATGAAGTAATCTGAGCGTGTGTTTTTTGAGTAACATGGGGTAAAATTACCCCCTTAAAAGTTTTGTTTTTAATTTTTTTTAGGGTTTTTGTAAAAGCTGAACTCGTTCAAAATCCATTTCGAACAAAATTGATTTGGTTCAGATGAATGATGAACGCGAAGCCGTGGATGAACGGTCGTAGGCGGAAAAGATGGAATCGCTGCAAAGCGGTGAGGGAGCTCCACGTCGGAGAAGCTTTGCGCCACATTCCTTAGCGCGTCGCGAGGGAGCTTTGCGTCGAATGGTCATGAAGGAGCTCCGTGAATGGACGAACGACCGTGAGGGAGCTTTGCATCGCATTCTGTTGCGTGTCTTGAGGGAGCTCTGGGTCAAACGACCATGAGGGAGCTCCGTGCCACGTTCCTTCGGGCGTTGGAGAAGCTTCAATTCTGTTTACGTCCGCTGTTGCACGCAATAGAGCTCCGCATAAAATCATATTTCGGCGATTTGGCCGAAATCTGATTACACCCCTTCCTTTTATACCGGTGTAAAGTATTTACACCGGTAGATTACTTTACACTTGAAATTCTATATGTCAAACAGCGGGAATTCTGAATTACCTAAAATGATTTTACTTTACACCTAATTTACTGCAATCCAAAAAGCCTATAATTGAAAAATGAGCGAGTAAAATTTTTTTTATCGGTGCATTCCCTTGAACTTAAATTCTTTTGTTGGCCTTAGGTTTTGATCATTGATTTATTCAATCCAACTTGAGTTTCATGTTCTTCACTACTCTGTGACCATGATCATTAGTTTGTTATAACTATAAATTTTATATTTTAAAGTTAATACAATATTTTTAGGATCTGTGTTAGAATTAACCTTCAAATTTTTTTCATTTTTAATTTTGGAAGGCACAAATGGCATTTTTTAAATGTGCCTAGCCCATGGCTCATGTCGAGCAAATGTTGATGTCCTAAATATAGCAGGCATTTCATACTTCTATGTATTGTTGCATGAGCGTTTCAATATATAGCTTGTGTTTTTCTGACATTAGGAACTATTCTCATGCCTTCAAAATCATCTCTTGGTCATCATCGTTGCCGTAGGAGCTACTAAATAAATCAGGCATTTCATATTATATGTATTGTTGCATCAACGTTTCAATTAATAGCTGTGTTGTTCTGACTTTAGGAACTATTTTCATGCCTCCAAAATGGTCTCTTGGTTATCATCAGTGCCGTTGGAGCTACGAGACAGACGAAAGAGTTCGCCAGGTACTCTGATGCATATATGTATAAGCTTGATGCAAACTTTGTATAGTTTCTATTATATAATTTATAGTAGGCGAGTACTTCGTATTGATTTGGTTGCTACAGGGAGCTGATGAAATTGATCCCTTGTACTTATTAATGAATGCAATCATCAATATTATTAGTTTTATTCTATTTAATTGGGCTGGAGAAGTATTCTGGGAGAGTTTTTAATAACAGTATTAGGTAATTTACAAACATGTTCTTACTTTTCCCTTTTCTTACAGATTGCTACCAATTTCCGGGAAAGAGGCATACCCTGTGATGTTATATGGATGGACATAGACTACATGCATGGTTTCCGATGTTTTACTTTTGATGAAGTATGTTTTTTAATTTACTGTAAGATGCAATAATAAGGGTAAAAATAGTCTCAATTTTAACAAACTTTTTCTTAAAAAAGGAAATTAATCTGGCTGATCTTGGAATTATATGATCCTACAGTTACAGTTCCATCTTCAAAGAAATTGAAGTTTGGTTATTTGCAAAAAAAACATTTTATGATTTAGGATTTATTTGATGATAAACATAAACCGAATTTTACATGTTTAACAATTGTTAGTTCAGTATAAGGTTTCTTTGTTAACTATTGAAAAAATATCTTAGGTATTCTTTTTTTACTGTAAAGATGTTTGAATTAATTAGCAGGTTAAGTTTGGGCATCAAATTGCGTTCTTTAAGCACATTAATTACAATGGATTTTACCAATAAAGTTTTGTCTGCACATTCTTAAATATTTTGTATATTTTTTGAGGATGTAGCGGTAACTGAGGACTTTGTAGGAGCGCTTTCCTGATCCAAAAGCGTTGGTTAAAGACCTTCATGCTATCGGCATTAATGCAATATGGATGCTTGACCCTGGGATCAAATACGAGGAGGGTTATGACGTTTATGAAAGTGGTTCAAAGAATGATGTATGGATCCTGAAAGAGGATGGAGAACCTTTTGTTGGTACGTCTTTTAAACTGCATTTTTGTGATAAAGAGCCATACTCTTCAGTTCTTGTTGCCTATTTATTATTATTAGGGGAGGTCTGGCCTGGAGCTTGTGTTTTTCCTGACTTTACTCACAAGGAAGTACGATTATGGTGGGCAAATTTGGTGAAGAATTTTGTTTCTAATGGTGTTGATGGGATATGGAATGATATGAATGAGCCTGCCGTTTTCAAAGTATGTCGTGCGTGACTGAGCTTTTGACGACCTTTATTTTCTGAAATTTGTAGTTGAAATTTCTATTTCTCAGACTGTTACAAAGACCATGCCTAAGAACAACATCCACAATGCAGATGCTGAAATCGGGGGCAGACAAAAACACTTTCATTATCATAATGTAATATCTCTATTACTTGTTTTTTTTAATGCCAAATGTGGTCTATCTGCTTGTCATTTTAATATATCTTTCGTAATCTTGAGTTGTTGGAGTATTTATTGATTGACATGTTGGTAGAAGTTATGCTTAATGTTTTATAATCTTAAGTTCTTGGAACATATTCTGTATTGACAATTTGCAGAACTTATGTTTAATAGTTTCATCTTTTAAGCATCATACAGGTTTATGGTATGCTGATGGCAAGATCAACTTATGAGGGAATGAAAATGGCCAATTTGAAAAAACGTCCCTTTGTTCTTACTAGAGCTGGGTTCATAGGAAGTCAGCGATATGCTGCCACATGGACTGGTGACAATCTGTCAAATTGGGAGCATCTCCATATGAGCATATCAATGGTTCTGCAACTGGTCAGTGTATTATATATTGTTAACATGGCAAGCACTAGTCATAAAATAATTAATGCATTTAATGAAATTTTCTATTTTCCACTTGCTGTAGATGCCTTATGATTTGATATGAAACCTCAGCATAATTTATTTGCCCAATAATTAAAGCGATTATCTATAATGGGTGAAAGATAAAGAAGAGTGAATATAATTTTATGGTCAAGGACAAATAAAATGAGTACTAATGATTTGTGGATTGCACTATTTAGTGATCTAAGCTTTTCCCACCCTAACTTGACTGATGCACTGAAGAAATTGAACTGATTGGAATGCTGATCATTTTTGAGTAGTTCAGTTTTCATTTACTTCCATTTACTCTTCTCTTTAAAACTCCTTGGGTTGAGATTCTTATTTTCTTCCATTACTACCACATTCATTGTCTTTTATGAGCAAAATCCTGCTTGATAATAAGCCCCTGAAAGGAGTGAAGACCATCATATAGACAAGAAACTTAGTTCTATTGTTACTTGTAAAAAATATCTTAAATACTATCTATTGCAGGCATACTATAATCCTTTTGTAATTGGATTGTGATCTTCCACTAGGGATATAGCTTATACCACATCTTAAATCATGCTAACGTCGTCCTTGAATATTAATTCAGGGGGAATAACTTGAATAACATTGATAATGGATTATTTACACTGCAAATGACCAACTCTTGATATTGACAAATGCTACAACCCGAACTTGTAAGATTGGGATACCCAATGTGGGGATAGAGGTGTGTTGTTAGAAAACTTAAACTTTATTACATTTAAAATAAACAAAATATATAGCATTCAACAAAACAAGAAAAGCCATGAAACATCAATTCTTCTTTTAAATAAATAAAGTATTATAGTTACAGTTTAGTTGAATAAAAGATATGACAAAACACTTTTCGAAAGGTAAACAATCAACTAGTGTAACAATCTGCACTAATATAACTTACAAAAACAAAAGAAATGGAGTAATTGTATCGCTTTAAAGTAGGTGATAGTGTCCAAATGCTAGGTTTATCTTGGTTTTTACCCATTTAAAATTTGAATCCAACCTAGAAAATTATTAATTGAGTGCAAGAGTTATAATTATAGTCCTATGAAATAGTACAAAAATAAGAAGTCAGTATGCTGATTCTAAGAAAAAAAGTAAAAACTATAAGTTGTAGGCAAGTAAAGTAAATAAGATATATCCCGAGGAATTTCGTTAAAACCACTAGGAAATTTCTCGAGCATAGTGTAAGCCTAGAAGAAATTAATAAAAAATTGAGTAAAATCTAAGTTATACTTGGTGCTGCCCATGAACATAAATAAAGTTTGAAAGCTTGACAGCCAACTTGCAATTATTGACCGACTCATATTCAAGTTGTGTGAGAGGTCAATACCACTCCTTAAAAGGAAGAAGACTGAAGCATTTAGCTGAATTGAGCAATGCGCCTAGGCATTTACTGCACTAAAAAATTGCCAAGCAAAGTTATCGACTCTTGCGGCCCTCGAGTCGAACAAGTTTAATACCTTTAAATGAGAGTCGGCAAGGAGGCCAATGTCTTGGCACTTCTCAAGGAATGTAATAAAATACAAGTACCAATCCATTTTCATAACCATGTTTTGGTCGAGGGAGTTAACTACTCACCCATTGAGAAGCAAAATTTCACTCTCCTCAAGACCTCATGGAGTTTTTTTTATCTCTTTCAATAAATTTTTCACAATGCTGCTCGAGCGGGATGACTCGCCAAGCAGAGTGTTGATTCTCAGGCTTTGGCCTAAAATTTATGCATTGCAATGCTTTAATAACGCAAGTCTTATCCAACCTCACTTATGGTAACGAAAGCAAGTCGGGGAGGCCTGCAACATCGAATAATCAGATGGGGCCTGTGGAATTCAAATTGTAGTTGGGATATTTCTAGTAAGCTCCAAAGATGTTACACTATTTTTTTCAATTAAATTTGGATTTTGGTCGCCAATAACTAAGCTGAGTATAAAGCCCTCCTTAACGTGCTCATGCTTGCTGTCGAGTTAAGAGTTACAAATATAAAGACGTTCACTGAATCATGTTGAATTTGAATAAAGTGCTCATGGCTGTTTAAAATAAAGTCATCAAATTTGTTGATTACTCGTTAGATCAAGTGCTGGGAAAAAACAAGGTAGCAGGCTAATGGCTTAGCATGAAAACTGCACGCCACCTATACGTGGGAGTTGATACAACCCATTGTGAAGTTAATTGCTATTGTGTGAACATAAACAACCAAAGAGGCTTGACATTTTAAGATCATAGATTTCTTAAGAGACAGGACCATGCCAACTAAATATCAAAGGCTAGAGCACTTGCCAGTCATGCCACATGATACTTCCTTGATGCTAACACCCTTTATAAGGGATATTGTGAAGGGACAAGCCTACAGTGCGTCACACTGTAAGAAGTTGAGCGTATTCCCCAAGAACTACGCTTCAATGAATTTGTTAACCACTTGGAAGGGGATAACTTAGCCTAGAATAGTGGTAAGGCAAGGATACTGATGGTCATCCATTAAAAGGATGCTTGAAAGGTTACATAGAGCTATAAGAATTGCCATTCATATGCCAATTTCGCGCAACTCACCTAAACTCACCTAATTGACTCAACCAAAACTTTCATCCTGGCCTTTTTTCCAAGTGGGTTATGAAATTCATAGGTCCTTTCCTTTAAGTGTCTAGAATAGAGATTTGTGCTGCTAATGGTAGATAACTTTACAAAATGAGTTGAAGTTTTCTTGTCATTAAATTCATTTGGGAACTTATAATCCTTAAATTCAACTTCTCCATAGTCATTATCGCTGATAATGAACCTCAGTCCCCATCTAAGAAGCTGCTAGACTTTATGGAAGGAAACTTGGTTCAGCTCAAGTTTTCTCAGTACACCACCACCGGACAAACTACAAATTGAGGCAACAAACAGGATCATAATACAACTCCTTATGGAAAGGCTAAACACTTGGGGGAGCTGGGTTGACGATTTTCCTCAAGTTCTTGGGCCTACAAGCCCACACCCAAATTGGTCACAGGTGAGACCCCTTATTTACTTGTCTTCAGCTTTAAGGGGGTAATTCCAGTAGAACTCATGGTTCCCTTGCTAAGAGCCTATCACCCTTTAACAAAATAGAGTGTCAAATGGATAAGTTCATCTAATTTTAATGAAAGACCTGTTATAGGATGAGCCATAGAGCAAGAGCAACAGTTAAAATAATTAATGTGCTTAAGGGTTAATCAAGCGCTCTTGTGACGGCACGGCACGTCTACATAGGTCAGTTTAAAAGGTGCTTATAACAAAAAGGTGTAAATAAAAGAATAGTAAACGATACAATGCCTTAATTTGAAGATGGTAAAAATTGTTGTGGCTGAAAACTAAACGCTCTATGGGCTGTAAGTATTCAAGGGAACATGCTCAAGTTAATTATTATTTATTATTTTTTATATTATTTTTGTTAAATAATCTTGATAGAATACCCAATTGAAACTTTCTTGAGCATCTCATCATCAAAACCTCGTAGTGAGATCCCATCCAACTGAGAGAAGATTCTTCAAAATAAAATTGTAAATACCTTGAATGGGCACGCCATGGATATATTGCATGTGCATCCTTTTGTCTTGGAGAAATCCTTCTTGCCACATGCGCGTGGAAATATTATAATCATAGAAATGTGTATTCATTTCCCAAGTCTTTTTTCTTATTAAGCTGTATTCATGGGCATGATATTGTGGGATGTGAAACTGGCAAGGTTATTTCTATCTATCTAGACACTAGTTTGGCTTCAGGATTTGCAATACGGGATTTGCTAATTTAATATTTGTTGTTTAAGTCAATAATAAATCTGTTAATTAATTTTAACATTAAAAATGTAAAATTTTAGAAGTCATTAAGGATTATATTTTGTTCTTCAGGTGTTATCTGGAATATGGGGCTTGCTAATTTTTCCATCCGACCTATGTTTGCCGACGTTTATTTCCTGTGACTATGAGTTGTTGATTAATTATTGTGGCTTGCGCCCATAACAAATTCTCAATTGCAGATATAAACAAGATTTAGTGTATCCATCTGGCGAAGTCTGGTTATACTTATGCAAAATGACTTTATGCAGAATCCACTCTTACCAACTATTCTTGATGGTGTAGATTTTTGCACTTTTCTTAGTGATTTTCAAAGGGGGAAAATTTTTTGGAGACTAAGGTTAGCTTGATGGGAGATGGGTGACATTAGAGTGCATAATTAGAAGTGGGTTCTTTTTCCTAAGAAAATTAAGGTTTAAAGTATAGTATTTGAATTGTAAATTTGAAAAATTTATGAAAATCTAAGAAAACAATTCTTAATTCATCCTAAATATAAAAAGTGTTATTCTAACAAATTTTGATAAATTTTAAAACACTTTGTATCTTATAAAAAATGAAGCCGCTTAAATCATTTCATTTTTATATAGGATTATTACAGCAAATTTGACACCCATTTTTACCCCATATGAAATATCTCACATTAATAATGATCTGAAGTGTGATCTAAGTGGGATGCTGTGTTTGTTGTAATTATGAGATTTGGGTGATGGGTGTTAATGTTATTTTTGATTGGTAGGATTTGGCGACATGTAAGAAATTGGCCTTTAAATTTTAAAGTATTATACTCTAACTTCATTTATACAAATTCAACGTTGTAGGGTCTCAGTGGTCAGCCATTTTCTGGACCTGATATTGGTGGATTTGCTGGTAATGCAACCCCACGACTGTTTGGAAGATGGATGGGTGTGGGTGCCATGTTTCCTTTTTGTCGGGGGCATTCGGAGGCTGGAACTATTGATCACGAACCCTGGTCCTTTGGAAAAGAGGTTTTCTAACATTCAATATTGTCATAATAATCGCATTCTTCTGTTTTTTTTCAAATTCTTTTTTTTTTTTCGGGATGCTTTTTTGTTATCTTTGTCATTATTCTTCTTGATAAAATTTGCTCTTTTTTTAGTGTGAAGAAGTATGCCGTCTGTCACTTTTAAGGCGTTACCGTCTCATACTGCACATTTATACACTTTTCTATTGGGCTCATACAAATGGCACTCCTGTTGTCTCTCCTACATTTTTTGCTGGTAAACCGTTCTCTTTAAATTTCTTTTCTTTCATTTTACACATTTTAATTTTCGTTGGTTATACAGATTCAACGGACAAAAAATTGAGGAATGTTGAGAATTCTTTTCTACTTGGGCCACTTTTAGTTTGTGCAAGGTACATCAGCATTAAGCAGGATTTATTAGTCTGTTCGCCATTGATTTTTATTTTTATTTTAATTTTTGCCGCTTACAAATCATTGTGAGCTTTTGATACTTGTTTCTTTTTATGAAGCTATTATACGCAAAGCTACATCTTCAGAGTTTAAAATAGCTCTCAGTGATTGATGTATAAATTATTTGAATGTCATATATGCACAAACGTATCATTCATGTAGCCAATAACCATTTGCAGTGTTGTTATAAGCATTTATATTTGCACTAATGTATGTGGGCTTGTTTAACAGCACCATACCTGAACAAGGATCACATAAGTTATCCCATGATTTACCTAATGGAATTTGGATGAGGTTTGATTTTAACGATTCACATCCAGTGAGTACTCTTACTACCTGTGTTGTTTTATAAAGCTGCCATTGCCTAATGCATATACTTGATTACTCGATTGGCTCTGTTTAGTTCTTTTCAATTGTGTGTACTTTGAAACATTTCAGGATTTGCCAATTTTATACTTACAAGGAGGTTCAATAATTCCTATAGGCCCTGCTCTTCAGCATCTTCGTGAAGCCAATCCAAGTGATGAGTTGTCACTCTTTATAGCCTTGAACAAAAGTGGTAATTATATTATGATTGTGTTAATAAATCTGTATTTTTACCCTTTTTTCAAGGAAATTTATCTTGGCCTTGTTTTTTTCCAAAGTTAACAACTACTTTGATGGGGAATATAGACCAAATGGTGCATTATCTCAGTAAGGCAACAATTAACATATTCCAGGAATTACTAAATCGTGTTTTCAAATTTGAAATGTTGCCAAAACCTCAAGGCTATAATTCCTATGGCACACAAGGAAATGCATCTGCCAAAGGAAAGCATGTGAAGATTGACTACAAGAGAAATAATGTCAATGCTGCATTTGCATTCTTTGTGGTGGATAAAAGGGGGAAACCATCTCGTAGTATCCCGACGAAAACAAGCAAATTAGGAAGAGAGGTAAAGAAGGCATCATCTCTCCAAGAGAAGATACACTAGCAATATTCATTCAAGAAGGAATGCACTGTTAAAATCTTCTCAAGAAGGAATGCACTGTTAAAATCTTCTGACATGCATTAAAGGTCAGTCTTAAGCCAGAGTCATGCTGATCAGAACAGGATGATAAGGTCAACGATCGAATTTACTGTCCGTATCATAGGATGACATGTCACCTGATCGAAGATTTCTTTGCTTTCAAAGATTGGGTAGAAAAATGTTATCAGAATGATGAGCTTACATTGTTAGTGTGATGATCAACCTTAAAAAAAGAAAGCCAATGTGATTTCAAAAGCTTCAACCTCACAAAGTGAGAACCAAAAAGGAAAATCATCATAGGTAGTATATGATGAAGGGTAATGGGAGCCCTATACCTCCAATAAAACTACTCAAATGATCAAGGTGTTGATGACAATTAATGTAGTTCGTTGGAAAAGTTCGTTAGAGTCGAAGCTTGATTCCAAAAGGTTCTTAAACATAAAACCTCCCTTAAAGCAACTCGATATACATAGGGAAAATTTTATAAAGTAGCTAAGCCATCATAATTTTCAAAAAAGACATGCTACTTGAAGCACCCTGTAATGACCCGATGTCGTTACTTTGTGATTTAGGTCAAAATCCCGACTCTAACATTAGGACCCGGAAAAGTTTTTAATTAGGGCAAACAAAAATATCATAGATAAAAATAATTTTAAAGATTAAAATGCCATATCTTAGGAGAAATTTGAATAACAGAAACTCCTGCTATATTTTCTGAGCTTTTTAAATTCTTTAAATCAAGAACATCAAAATATCCAAATTTATCATTTTCAGTGTTGTTGTGTTAAGTATGTTATTTAAGGTTGCTCGAGAAGTTTCATCAAATTCGGAGCGCTAGTTTGATCATGGTTAATTTTTGATGTTTTTAATCTCAAAAATTAATATAAAATAAAATATTACTACAAATCAAAAAAATTTGGCGCGAGGGTGTTCGTTATGTCATAACACACATTGGTGTCAAGTTTCGTTGTACTTGGACGCTAAACGGCGAAAAAATGTGATTAATTTAAGTGAAATTTTCTTTAAATTCTTCTACCCCCCCTCGATTGCAAGCGGACCGTGCGATTTCTTTCGCACCAGGCGGAGGCATGCGTGACCTGCGCAGGGGGAATGTCCTTTACGCCTCCTACGTCCTTCCCTCTCCCTCCTCTATTTAAGCAGCCCCCATTCCCTCTTCTCCCCACACAGCCATCCCACAACAGCAGCCCTCCTCCTCAGCCCCTACCCATCAGCCAGCAGCAGCCACCTTGCCGGCTAGCGACCTCCTCTGACCGGCCAACAGCAGCCCAGCCAACCCCACTCCACCCTCTGGCCACCCCGCTCCGGCCTCCCTCCGTTTTTCGGCGATCCTAATCCTAAGGTAAGAGGAGTTGGAAATGAAGAAAATGGAAGGAAAATTTTTCTAATCTTACTTATCATAGCTATAAAATTTATATTTAAATCATTCACAGTTTTATCATTCTCATTAATTAATAATGGAAACATAATAAATGTTACAAAAATGACTATTATTTTCATTTTTGTCAATTTCAAGTCATTTCCATTCTGTCTTTATCTTTTGTATATTATAAATATTAATGCTATAATAAATATTATTGTTATCGCAGTAACTTAAAAAAAATCAAATTTTAATCAAGAAATCAAAAGAAGAACAGAACAGAAAAGAATTTAATATATATTTATTCCCAAGAAAATTGACTAAATACTAAAATATCGGAAACTTAAATGCAGATTGAGCGAACTGTCACTCATTCGAACTTAAGGAACAAAGGTACCCAGTACATGACATGTATTATATTTTTACACTTTTATCGCTGCTTAGTTTCGCTTTCGAGCCAAATTCAAATTAAAGCTTGGTTGGTTGTTCGGAACCAATGTGGCAACATTCGTGGCTAGTTACTGAAAAAATGACATTAGTAACAGTATTCGTGGCTAATTACTAGAAAAATGATATCAGTAATAGCAATCGTGGCCAGTTATTGGAAAAATAACATCAGTAACGACATTCGTTGCTAATTACTGGAAAAATGACATCAGTAATAGCATTCGTGGGTTGTTACTGAAAAAATGACATCAGTAATAATATTCGAGGTAGGTTACTAAAAAATGACATCAGTAACCTACTTCTTTGAGCTAATATTTTTTGCAGGAAGTTAATTATTTTGTTTGCGCTTTTGTCTTATTATTTTTCCTGCATCTTTATTTCTGCAAAATACATCTCTGCTATTATAAAATGTAATACTTCATTACTTACTGTAGTACTTGGAGTATTCTCTAATTACTGGGAATTTCAATACCGGTATTATTTTCTGTACAATACCAGGTCAAGTGCTTCTTGGATAATACGTGCAAGAACCCTAATGCTTAAAAATTTCCAAACTTGTTGATAGATCCAGAGCACTATTTTGCTTACTTATCTCTTATCTTTTTATTTTATTTCTCATTTTTGTACGAGGAGTATGATGAAAGATCTTGTAATATAAATATTGAAATAAATGAGAAATATCTTTGGCTTTCGTATGTGTGCTTCTTTTTCTCCCAAATTGTTCAATATGATCCTGTAGTATGTGAACACCCGATGCCGGAATGGTTTCCGTTGAACCGGCGTCAGGCCATCACAGTTGGTATCAGAGCATGATTGAGTACTTTTGGAAGAAAAGAATATGCATATAAAAATAAAGATATATTCATTCTTAGAAAATTTTTTTAATAACTTAGGATAATAGTACCACGTTCATCGTTATAATTAAAAGCGTGGGAAATGCAAGAATAACATTATTTTTAATCATTTATTTTATAGATTAATCCTCGCAATGACATGATTGAATACTTCGAGGAGGGTGAAAGTGGCAGTGACTCCTCAAACTCAGGAATAACAAATATTAGCGTAAATATGAACTCTCCCGCAGAAGAGTAAAAGTTGAAGTTTTAACGAAAAGGCTGGGTGAGATAGAGAATACCTTAGCCTTGTGGATATCAGGCGCAGAATAAGGAATTGGGAAATAGAGTTGCAAAAGCTAAAAGGAACTCTACATGAAAAAATGACCGCTTTAGAATGGGAAGTAAAAAGAAAGGATGACGTGAAAAATCGCCAGGTCATCCAACTTCAGGATGAACTTCAGCGCCTAAGGGAGCTCATCAAGACTGGCGACATGATTGCCTCCACCTCGAAAGGAAAGAGGAAAACCAGGATCCCCGGGGAGTTCACATCAGAAAGAAGGATGACCAGTTTTGATTCCTCCACTTTGTAGAAAGTTTAGAATAGGATTTAGATTATACATTTTTTGGTTGGTGCATCCAGTAAGGAACAAATCATACTGTTAATGCAACCCCTTTTTTGTGTATGAATTTCTTAAATGAAAAATTTTTGGAACGACAAGTTGAAATCTTATTTATTATTGCGGTTAATTGTTTATTTATTCAGTAAGTTACATCCACTTCTAATCTCAAGTTTTATAAATCACTCCAAACAGATGGATTCCAACGAAGGCTTCCTCTCAGTACCCACCGAAATCATAGTTAATACCACAATCTCCTCGTCTACAGTAGACAATAGAACGAATCGTCTATCGGAAGCTGTTTTGCAAGCCCTTTAAAACGAAGGGAAAGCTTCTACCTCCCTGCTCGCACCAGAGCCCCCTCAAAGATTGTGGGTAGACAATTCCCTGCAAGCATTTCTTAAACTCAACCCTCCTACTTTTAACGGCTCAGCTAGACCCATGGAGACTGAAGACTGGATCCAAGCCGTGGAAAGTAAGTTGGACAGTTTGAAGTGTCCTTCAAGCGAGGAAGTTAGACTAACGAAATATTTGCTAAAAGACGAAGCCGAGAGGTGGTGGAGGATCACGTATGAGATAACCTTTAAGGGCGTCAGTTTAGAGGATATACCGTGGCCAGAGTTCACGGCCGCATTCAGAAGCCGCTACATCCCTCATTCCGCACAAAGAATTCTGGAAAGCCAATTCTTGAAAATTACTCAAGGGGATAGATCAGTAGTAGTCTACGAGACCGAGTTTATGAAACTCTCTCGTTATGCACCCAAATTAGTTGACTGCGAAGCAACAAGGTGCAGTAGATTCCTGGACGGATTAAAGTATAGCATTCACACAAATCTAATTTTCACTGAGGCATACAATATTTGTCGATATGTTAGATTGTTCGCTAATGCTGGAGCATAACGAGCAAGTGATCATGGAAAGGCATGAAAAAAGGCCGATCACGTCTGCTAGGGATCAGAAGATTTACAAGCGTCCCCGTTACTCTCCTCCAGCCAAAGCGTATCAATTGTCCGCAAAAGCTCCCAATATCAATGAAGGTGTGATTTGTAATCAAACTCACCCAATTGGAAGATGCTATCACGGGCAAGACCGCTGTTTTACCTGCGGGCGCTCCTCCGGTCATGATTATTATCATTGTATCACCAAGAAGACGATAGATGGAGAGTTATCCCAGGGGCAAGATATGCCCCAAATCAGAACTCAGCACCAGCAGCCCTCGCTAATAATCAATGAAGAGGCGATGCTCTTAGGCAAGTTGCAGTAACGGCAGCGCCTGCCCAAAAGAATGGTCAGACCCCTCGGGCACCATTCCAGCAAGAATGTACACCCTTACTCCTGTCATGGCATCTGACGTCAACGATGTAGTGTCAGGTACATCCATTTCCCTACTTAAGTCTTTCTACATTTGCATACTTTTATGTTAATTATTTCCTTTTCGAATTAGGCACCATTCAAATTAATTGTAAGCCTTTTAACGTCTTGTTCGTTACGGGAGAAAGCCACTCCTTTGTTTCGAACAATTGTGCTAAGTTACACCCGCTTATAAAATGTAATACTTCGTTACTTACTGCAGTATTTAGAGTATTCTCTAATTACTGGGAATTCCAATCCCGGTATTGTTTTCTGTACAATACCATGTCAGGTGCTTCTGGGATAATACGTGCAAAAACCCTAATGCTTAAAAATTCAGAACTTGATGGTAGATCTACGACGCTATTTTGCTTATCTTTTATCTTTTTATTTTATTTCTCACTTTTGTACGAGGAGTACGATGAAAGATCTTGTAATCTTAAATATTAAAATAAATGAGAAATATCTTTGGCTTGCGTATGTGTTCTTCTTTTTCTCCCAAGTTGCTCAATATGATTTTGTGGTATGTGAACTCCCGATGTTGGAACCGTTTCCGCTGAACCGGCGTCAGGCCATCACACAGCCTGATTCACACTGGGGCAAATTTTATAAACTAGCTAAGCCATCATAATTCTTAAAGAAGTTGCATGCCAAAAATTTTAAGAGAAAGAGGTAAATGAAGCCTAAAACAAAAATTGAAATGCTAATTGAGACAATTGATGAATATTAACAACCAGCTCGAAAGTTTGTTATATTGAAAAAGAGCACATGGCTAACTTTGTAGCTTGACGATGACTAGAAGAGGTTAAAGAGGAAGAAACACTTTGGGAATCATGCAGGGTCATCCATAATTGACATTTTAACAACTCACCAAGAGAGATGTTTATAGAGGTGGACAACAACATGAGTTTTGTAAGACTACCACACTTTTTACTAATTCAAATGATGAACACAACTGCTGCAATCAAGAACAAGAGGAAGAGCCTAACTATTGGTAATTGTTTGTTGCTCTAAGCTTGGCATTTCAGATAGCTCCAAAGAATCTGCTAGTGACATAAGGTCAAAAGCATCTTAGGATGATTACAATTTAGAAGAAAATTTTAAAGAGAGATCTAATATACGAGAAGAAAGTTCCATCTCCAAAGAAAGGAAGTGAAAAGATGAAGAAAGAAGCATTCAATTGGATGAAGAATTTTTCCTCAATTACTTAGTAACTCTAAAAGCTTTAAAGTGACTATGAACTATACTATCCTGGGCCCATCATCACAAATTTCCCGCATTGCTCAGTATTTATGATGCTGTGTTGATGTCTAACGCTTAAAGACTTTAATAAAAGTATTACAAGAGCTTGAAAAATATGAAGCATTCTCTTGTTTGAAACAAGAGGGCATAATCGACCACTTTATGTCACAGCCCAAAGCAAGGCTTTGCAATAGAATCAGATTTATATTGATTCAGGCGCGTCAGTAAATTTGATGAGTGTGAAAACATTAATATGGATGAGTTTAGATAAAGATAATTATGCTCACCATGATTTGAATTTAAATTTATTTAGGGTAAAGTATGATATTAAATTTGAATTTCTTTGCTGAATCTTGAATAAATTTTTGAAGTGAACACTATTTGTAATCTCTAAAATAATATTTAAATTTAAAATCTTAAACCTGATTTGTTATATCAATCCAAAAATATGCCATGATTTGTAAAAAAGTTTTACATACATACCGCAAAATATTCTTTAATTTAAAATTTTACTACTTTTTTAGATATTTCAACAAAACCACACTTTTTTAATAAATAAGAAAAAGCCACATTTTAACTAAACTCTCCCGAAGGCCGACTAGAGGTCCGTCTGAAAGCTGGTGCAGCGGGTGGCTCTTCCTCCCTAACTTCTTTCCATTCATGCATGCTAGAGAGATGCAGCATGCTGGTCAGGCGGTGGATCGGGGCGATCGGGAAGAGCTGCTCTTCCTCCCTTTTACACTGTCCAGCTTCCCGTCGCTTTCGCAAGTCGATCGGGCAGCAAAAAGTGAAGAACATGAAGAACTCCATTGGAGAATGGCAGGAATTAATGGAAGAAAAGAAAGGACTTTCTCTTAAAAAATTAGAAAAATAAAAAAGGTAGTAAAAAGGCGCCATCTTTCCTCTACAAATCTCTTTAACAGATGTATCATTCGTAGCATTTCATGCCAAGTAGAGTGGCCAATTGCTCTGGCTACGCATCGGTACCAATCATGGGAGCCAGTTTTTGGGAAGCTTCAGATGCCCAAATCGAAGCATTTCATGCCGAGTAGAAAAGGCATTTTTGGGCGTTAACCGGTGCCCTGTTTATGGTACATCTCTTAGCCGTCTTCAGTCTTTCCTCTGTACAACAAGGACTGATTTAGAGGCAAAAAATAGAGATTATTTCCTTTAGTGGAAAGATCTATCTGAAAAAAGCAGAGTTTAGTTAAAATGTGGATTTTTTGTTATTTAATTAAAAAGTTTGTGATCTTTTTGAAATATTTAAAAAAGTTGTGTTAAATTTGTAAATTAAAGGAAAGTTTGTTTTATGTATGCAAAAACCTCAAAGTAAAATGTGTTATTCAACATATATTTTAAGGGAACTAATCCACATCCATTGTATGTTAGTTATAACTAGTTGATGCAGGAATTGTGAGTTTTTTATGCTAATATTATTTACTTTTGTGTTGAAAATAATATTAAATATTCAAAGAATTAATCCTATGTCTTAAAGAATGAAATTTTCTCACATCAATAAATTATATAATAAAATAATCATTGAATTTTATTTAATTATTTTTTTAAAGAAAAAATAATAAGCAAGATTACATGCACGTTTTAGCACATAAGAACTACATTACCCAAAAGAACAAAATCTTTAGATGTTAATTTTATGATCTTTTCTACTTTTTCCATCATGATGATGTATGAATTTTGCATCCCAAACTTAATTTGCTTATACAAATATGTTTTGAATAGATATTCATTTATTTGCTATACCAAAATAAGGTTGCAAAGGCCATGTGGTGTCATACAATTTTCATTTTCTTGATAAAAGTTATTGTTTGGCTAAATGAGGTTAATGCTAAAAATAATACACAATACTCAATACCATAATCGATGTTATCTTGTATATAACACTCCCAGCATTAACAAAATCTTAAAGTGGAGAAACACGTGGATTCATTGCATTTGCATTTGTAGGCACCCCAACGGATAAATATTTAGTTTTGAAGCCTCTTTGCATTGAGTTCAATGATAACATGATAATGCAAACTACAAAAATTAACTAGGATTTTGTCCTAACTTCCTAAATTTTATACGCCAAGTACTAGAAAGAGAAAGTTATTGAAGTTTTCTCATAATGTAATGATTTTACTTTTCTATAGCAATAAGTGTGTTTTTGATAGTTTTGGAGTCAGTCTTGGATAGTATCATATTCCTGCTTATGCTTTGTTGTGCATAGCACGCGTTATCGGAATAATGATAGTTTAAGCTTGCAACCTTGCTTGGATAAAGCCAATTACTATAAATAACTATTCACTATTATTATGGAAATTAAAACTGCTGAATCTAATTAAAGATGAGATTAATTGTTTTTATTAAAAGTTGACAACTTAAAATTATGAATTGCAAAAAGTCAAGTGCATTGTTGAAATTTATACATTAACATAATTCAAATTGTAGCAAATCTGAAAATGCTTATCATATTTAATCGATAACAAAATGTAAAAGGGAAATAAAAAATGGAAAACAAGTAGACATATCAAGCTTCATGTCTCATGACAATCTGTCATTGAGTTCTACAACTTTCACTTAATTTAGAATTGAATCTTGAAAGGAAAAGAAAAATTGCTCATCCTTTGGAAATTTTGTTAAGCTATAAATCTGTGCTTTTTAATGTTCCACAGAAATATTTATATTCATAAAATTTCACTACTTGACCTCCAGAAATTAATGGGAACTTTGACTAGAAAGTTTGTTATTATTGGAATAGAAGTGTTAAAGTGGGCTATATTTTGAAAGAGTATTGCTACACTTACACACTAGTATACATTAAAATATATAGATAATGTGTAAATAGATTATTGGTTGAATACACTTTTTGTGGGGCCTTTATGCAAAAATTAAAAAAAAAAAATTTCTATTGGTCCTGGATACTTTTTGTTGTATATTCTTGTGTAAGCATAGCATTTTTCATTCTGAAATAGGACATGTAGAAATTGATACGAAAGAAGGCAGGAAATGGACAATTTGAAGTTCGGCAAGCCTAGTAGACTACGCTGTGGATTTTAGCAGTAATTTGTTATCCTGCTTATCAAAGAATTCTTCAAGTAGCATAAATTTTCTGAATACCAATGAAAAGAAGCCTGATCACAAATTAACCCAAGATTGGGGGGTTGTGACAATTCTAATACAACTCAAAATGTAAGACTCTTTGTGACCTGTCTTGATTATTTTGTTTATTGGGGCATTCCTTAAAATTTTATAAATTATAAATAAAAAATAATTCTGAACTCATTTGACAAAATCACATTAAAATGCAATAATTGATTCACAAATGTTCTTTTTGATGACATTCGTGGGCTTTTGGCCCCTGTATTTGAAGGTGTTTACTTGGTGATGTAGTATATTTATCTATAATATAACCAAGTTATCTTTTTCCAGGTAAAGCTGATGGCGTTCTGTTTGAGGATGAGGGTGATGGATACGGGTATACTCAGGGGGATTATCTTCTTACCTACTATACTGCAGAATTGAAATCTTCTATTGTTACAGTTTCAGTATCTAAAACTGAAGGGTCACGGAAGAGGCCTAATCGTACCTTACATGTGTATATCTTACTCGGAGAAGGAGCTATGGTTTGATCATTTTCTTCTATATTTTTTGCAAAACTTATCTAGTTTATTATCTTATAGAATACTTTTCTGAACCAAGATTGAAGGTCGAGGAATGGATGGGGATGCAGTGCACATCACCATGCCTTCAGAATCTGAAATATCTATATTTCTATTGGCATGTAAAACTAGGTTCAGAGAAAAGCTAGGTATATTTTTTGAAGGAGATTTTAGAACTGTAATGTAATTTTGCAAATTTTAAAAATTAATTAGACAGCAACTGCTGCCACAAACTCTTAATGATTACAATTTTGTTGACCACCATAGAATTTAGCATCTTATGTCATCCTTGCCATTTGTGCAACAAAGGTAATTATTCGCCATATCTTCCGAGTGTTGTGCAACAAAGGTAATTATTCGCCATATCTTCCGAGTGATTATTTTATTTAGTAAGGTTGGCTGTCTGACAAACTGGATGACTGATTAAAATTATGCATTGCTGTCTGCTTCAATGCTGTGGAGTACAAATTGTGTTACTATGAAATCTCTTAATGAAGTAACTTGTTCCTATTTTATCTGTTTTTCTTGGCTCTTAGGTTTCTTTATTTTTGCGTCACTTTTTTGCATTTATATGGAATTGGTGCTGCAGATAAAGCAAAGCATCTTCCAGATGTCGATGATCTTTCTGAGAAAAAGTGGTTTCAGCTCTCGAAGACACCTGTTGAAATAAAGAGCAGAGACTGGCTACTTAAAGTGGTGCCATGGATTGGTGGTCGGATGATCTCTATGTTACATCTTCCATCAGGTAGCTACCAGTTCATGCTTATTGAACTTTTGTAATAATGAATATGGTGTTGCTACTTTGTTTTATTTGACAACCTGATTGATAACATGAATGAAATGAATTAAATTATTTGCAATTATTGGGACTAACCTTGTATAAAGGTTATTTTGGTAGCTGTAGTTTGCATACATTTATGAAATACGGCTGTAGCTTAAGCATACATATATAAATGCATCAGTACAAAATCAACCGGGATCAAACTTCATGGTCTCTGCGGCAAGGAGGTCCAAAAGCCTTCTGGGGAGCATATCTCCCCTAACAAAGTAAAAATCGCCCTGTCAGGCATACATCGCACAAAAATCAGCTACCCGATTCGCATCGCGTGATTGGTGGACAAAAATAACACGAAGAATATCCAACAGAAAAGTAAGGTGATCGACATGACGCTCTCTGCCTCGTGAACAGAGAGTTCTCTCCCAATGGCCCCGGAGCCTCCTGAGCGCTCCAAAGCAGTTGCTCTCAATGATATGTCCATCAGTTTGCACTCATTCATTACTGAGATCATTTCATTGTTTCTTTATATTATTTTTAAAGTGTCAAGAATGGGTGCACCATATTTATTATATAAAAAAGTTTCTATAAAAAATACCGAAGCTCATGAAAGATTAAACAATGTTTTCAAAATGTTAAGCAGTGCGATGTGCAGGGGCTCATATCATATTTAATATGCAAAGCGTAATGCAATACGATATTTTAACTGGTAAACATGACTTCATTAACAATACTTTCACAGATTTAACTGGCTGGAATGATTATAACTTGTTCATTCTTTTTTGAAAGCCCATACTTTACACGGTAGTGCTAGGGAAGGCTAGTACAATAGTTCATTGGGCTTTAAAAGTGCAGTAATAATAATTTGATGAATGATGATTGGGGTAGGTTTCTAGATGATCAACCAGATTCAAAAGTATAGCAAAAACGATGAGGCATAATGTGTGTAAGAAGATTAAAAATAGACTATCAATGAAAACCAATTACCTCATTTATAATTTCTTTGATATAAATGAAAACAATAAAATTGAACTTTTGATTCTGTCATAAAAATCTATTAAAATTATAGCAAGAAAACTGGGAAGATTTAAAATTTATAATACAAAAATATCCAATTATCCCAAAGCAAAACAATAAAGGATATTAAATTGAGGTAGAAAGACATCTATGAAACTAGAGGATGAATTCTCCTAATATTGGACATCCCCAGCTGTCCAAGACGCAAAAGCCTTAGTGTTGAAGTAAATTTATTATTTTTCTTACAAGCATTCTTAGAAAACAAAATAGAACTTTATTTATAGTTCCATAGGCCAAAACTCCAGTTGTCAGATTTGTTGCAATTTTTGGATTTGGGAAACCCACTATAGATGATGCACAGTATTAGTATTATTGAAGGGTTGTGCTACTCCCTCTCAGTTCACAAAGATAACTCATGTCCAAGACCAAATGTGGAAATTCTTGCGCATGGCTATGAGAGAAAGGGAACAATCCCATGGGTTGGATATGGAGGGTGAAACAATGATCCATCGGATGTTAAAATTATATAAACTAAAGATATAAAGTTCTAAGGTCTTAATATTCTTATGTAATGTGTGGGGTAGATGTAGGCACAAATTCCACATAGGTTTAATCAAATTAAGTTAAATTAAATTAAATTTATAAATAGTGAAAACATAAAAATTTAAACACTAGATTACTATTGTACGTTTTACTAGGTGGAGTGTGATATCTTAACTGTTTGATTGGGAGCTTAGGAAGGAAAAGAAAGATATTATGACTCATGAAATGACAATTAAATTTAGGATGTAGATCCCATGTTAATTTGTTCCATAGTGGCGATGCTGCAAGGAAGTCTTGCTCTAGCCGTAAAGTGCGAGATAGCTCTTACAAAAGTGTTTCTTGGGAGTTATTTGGGTAGACTTGAACTTGAATACAAAAGGGGGTCACAAAAATTATTTATTCTCAATTTTAATGTATTTTGTTTTGATTTTCAAAAATTGAATCATGTTAGTTTAAAAAATTATAATGGAATGATGTGCCCCTTGGTTAAGGTTTTATGATTTAAAAAATTGGATTTGGTTCTGGGATCTCGTGATTAATGTTGATGATGACCTTAATTGGACGATGGGCATGTACTTTACTAAGTTCAATGCCTAGACGGCCATCTTTTTGGAGTGATTCATGTTTTTGTATCTTGATATACTTTATTGGCCTGCAAAGTTAAAGAATTGACAACTTCAATATCATTGTAGATATAATTATCTTGAGGCACCTGGTTTTGCAGTTAAATATAATTACTCTTTTGGGTAGATTGGCTACTTGAATTGCAAAAAAATTATCTTGTCATATTTTAGTACAACAGGTACAAAAAGGAGTTTTATTTTGTCAGATTTTATTTTGCTTAAAATTGTTAATTAAATCTTTTATTATTGTATTATAAATTATTATTTATTTTCCACTAAATAAATGCTATATAATAATTGTTGAAATTAACTTCCAGAGCAAGTGGCACTATAATAAAATCACAATAAAAATCTCTTTAAACTCCAAGTATTTGATACATTCCTAATAGTTTCTTGTCATGCGCTTTTTGGCCTTTTCCTTTTTTTAAATGGACAAAGTTCCTAAACTTGACTTTCTTAATCAATAAATCTAACTGTATATGCATAATATGACTATCTAATTCGACTTTCTCTAAGCTTATTCTCAATAGAACCCACTACTACCTTGCTAATGAATGAGCTCATTTCTCTTCATGGCCTTTCATGTACAACCACTTGTCCATCTTAGCATAATCATCTTTAGAGCACTTAACTCCTCAATTTGTTTCTGCTTTCCATAACAATGTTGATTTTATAGTAGTTTTAAATTGGAGTTTTTGATTGGCCAACATCTCATAAGCACTCCTCTATTCATCAAAACTAATTTGGATTATGTTAATTACATCACCATCCTTTTCACCATTATTATGTATGATGTAAGCTAGATATTTGAACCTCTCATTTTTCATGAAAATATGATATTCAATTGTTATATCTTTGTTATTACAACTTATTATGATTAAATTTGCACTCCAAATTTTGTTGTCTACTAAGGTTGAATCTTCAGGTTCTTAGGTTATTCTCCACAATGAGCTTTGGTTTAACCACAACTCTATTTTATCACTAAGAAGAATATCATTTGCAACTAACATTGTACCAAGGCTCCTTTTCTTGTATGTGTTTAGCATAAATATTCATTAGTTGTGTAAATACAATCTAAGTTGAACTTTAATGCAATCCAATTAAAATAGAAAAATTATCAAACAAGCCCCTTTGCATTTGAACATATTTTAATAATGTAATTACATCATTATACTTATTTTAATAACCTTAACAAATGCCACATAAATCCTTTATTTCTTTACTCTTAATAGAAATTCTATTGGTATTTTGTATCATATGTTTTTCCTAAATAAAACATCAAATGGAGATCATTCTCACTCTCTAAATGTTTTCATCAAACCTCCACGCAAATACATGGTTTCTATAGTTGATTTACCTATCATAAAGGAAAATAGATTCTATAAAATACTAGCATCTTGTCATAATTTTTATTCAATCTCTCAAAATTTTTAAATTTGTCTCTTATTTTAATTTGTTTATATTTGCACAATCCAACACTATCATTCTTCTTGTAAATAGGTATCCTAATAGTCTTCCATTCATTTTGTATTGTTTAGTAAATTTTGTATTAAATAACTTGGTGAGCAAAGAAAATTTTTTCACACCCAATCATTTCACACATCATTAACTATGTCTGTCATGACGTAAATTGTCAGGAACAGAGGTCATACAACCAAAAACATAAACTTTACAAAGAACTTAGAGTCATGATAAATGGAAATATCATCTAAAAACATTAAGAGCCAGCTAATTATCCAAAAATATGTAAATTTAATAACATTCAATATCATTTATATCATACTAAAGGAATACAATAACTTAAAAAGAGAGTTGAAGGAAATAAAATTAGAGCAAGGGTACCGAGCACAACGATGAGTGTAGGTCAAGTTAGTAAATTTGTCAGACATTTAATCCTGACCTGAAAAAAATAAATAAAATTATTTAGAGTGGATAATTATAAGTTCTATTTAATAATTGGCAAGGAGAAAAGCATATGCACACATTGAATAAAACTATTACAGATAAGCTAAAAATTCTTAAATGCTAATATCAAAGACTAGCATCTAAAAGCGAAGAATTGATCTATCTGAAAGAATTCAATTCTGGATAAATAATTGCAGTCTACTTGAATATTAATTTAAATACATATGGTATTCATTTAATCATTTTGTTATCACTTGCATCGTAGATGGTAGTGCTCCGTAGAATTGTTGAATGATCCGCCACCCAATGGACCCATGGCGAGAAGCCCTTCCAAATGGAGGATTTATCTCTAGGAAAGTTCTCATCATAAAAGTAATACACACACAGGTCTCTTCCACATATACTATATACTTATACAAAGCACGTGTTGATCCATAATAATGTGGGCATACATAGTTTAGTATATTAATATTGCTAATTTTATAAATTTGTTTTGATAAAATTCATTTCATTGAATGGTAAATTTGTAAAGGATTTGCTAAGCATTAGTATCAGTCATGCAATGTGTGGTGATATGAAATACTCCTTTTTTGTTAATCATCATTTTATAAATAAGATATCAATTATTTTTATTAATTATTATATTCAATTTGTAGAAATTTAGATATGAGTTCAAATCAGTCTAAAATAGGTAGTTGATACTTGAGTATAATCTTACTTAATTATAAGTCACATTACAATTTTTGCCACAATAGATTTAAATGCAAAAACTACTCAAAATTAAGTGAAAATAACCATATAATTATTAAATAAAAGTCAGTATCCACTTATATTTGAGATTTGGAAGTTTAAAATATCGTTCTAGCAAGTGATTCTTATCTTGAAAGTTAACCTAAATGAAAGATTAAGAGACAATTCAGGATTTATATAACCAATTGAATGATTATTGAAAATTGGGTAGGTTGAGTTTGTCGTCGTACTCACAATTGAAAGCTAGGTTTTTCCCCAAATGAAATTGTGGCGAACCTGTAATAAATAATTTTTTCTTGGTCGACGAAGATGAGGAGCTTGCGATAACATGAGGTAGAAAGTAAGAGGGGAAGGAAGAAGGATTGAACCAAAAATCTTGCCTTCCTCGCGCGTCATGCTCGGCCGAAGTGACGACTTCCATTCACGTGAGAAAACATCGGCCAAGGTTCCCCATGCAGCTTGAGGTTGGAAGTTGCCATCGTGTGCGTGGTGTTGCCTTTGAGAGAGGTGATGTTGACTGGGAAATCGTAAGGTTCACTAGAGGAAAAGAAGGAGCTAGCGGTTAGGGCGTGTGGCTTGAACAGTTGTGTCGAGTGGGAGGCGGCTTACTTTTGTCACATGAAGAAAGGGGGGAGGTAGGTATTTATAGAAGGTTGATTAGGGTTGTGATAAATAAAAAAACTGAAGGTTTATTTGAAAAATTGGAAAAGCCCAATTTTTGTCTAATTTGGACAAAACTTGCATCAAAATTATTCTAATTTTGTTTCGACATGTTAAAAATAAAATTTTAAGATCTAGATATCTAATTTCTAATTTTTACAAAGTGGCCCATTAAGGGCAAATTTCTTAATTTTGAGATGTTGGTGGAATTGGTTCAAAATCTTTAGATTTAGGTTCCGAGTATTTTTTTGAAGGGGTTTATAATCACCCTTTTAAAAATTTAGTTCTTAAAATTAAGAAAAATAAAAATGATAATAAACTATCACACCTTATTCAAAGAGGTATGGGCAATGATCACACATTAGCTTCTTTTTCCCATGTAGCATTCTTTTTAAGGTCATTTTTACATTGTATTTTCACAAATGGAATACTTATGTTTATTAATAATTGTACATTTCTATCCAAAATATGGTTTGGTTCAACAACATAGGTTAAATCTGGTTGAATCTGCACTTACGTTGCCTCAGCTCTTTTCTACTTATTTAAATGAAATTTCGATGGGAGGAGAAGTGGAAAACATTGTGGATGTCTCTTTTGGCGACATTTCCCATCTACTCAGAGATCTCAAATGAGTCAACATACTTCGGGATAAATTTGCTAGCCTTGTCGAACCTTGAGAAACCTTTGGTTGGGATAACTTTGATAAAGACGAAGTCTCTAGCACAAGATCCACCGACCCATGCTTTAAGTCACAATATTTCATCTACTTATCTTTGACTATTTTCATTCTTTCCCTTGTTAATTTGATCTTCTATGTAGGTTCATCCACAATTATGAATCCAAAATACATCTTATGTTTGATTTTTCCCAATGCACCTTCTACTATATGGCATCTCATAAGGGGCTATTCCAATGCTTAATTGAAAACTATTATTGTAAACGACCTCAATTAAAGGTATATATGTTTTCCCCATCCTCCACCAAAATCGGGAACACAATATGAGAAAATATTCCAAAGTTTGAATGGTCCTCTCTGATTGTCTGTCAGTCAAAGGGTGAAAGGCATTGTTGAAGGTAAGATATGTATCAAGTGATTCTTGAATATTCTTATACAATTTGGAGGCTATCGTCTCTATTAGACACAATAGACTTTGGCATCCCATGAAGTTTGACAATTTCATCTACATACAACTTAGTTTATTTTTCCATAGAATTATTTTGCTAGATAGGCAGAATATGTACTGATTTAGTGAGTCTATTCACAATTGCCCATATGGTATCATGACTTTGCCTTAAACTAGGTAAACTAACCACGAAATTCATAGCTAAGTCTTCCCATTTTCACTCTAGTATTAGAAGGGGCTGCAATAGATCCCTAAACTTATGATGCTCAATTTTAACCATTTGGCAAGTGTGACACTTGGGAAGAAACTTAGCTACATTATGCTTGAGTTCAGTTCACCAAAAGCTATCCTTGAAATCTTGATACATTCTGTGTTATCTAGGCAGATTGTGTAACCAACATGATGACCTTCGTTCAAATTGTTTTCCTTTAGTTCATTCACCTCTGTCACACATACTCTGTTGCAATGCAGTAATAATCCTTCAACATTAAGCTCAAATTCTTCTATTTGCCCAATTTTAGCAATTCCAGAGTCTTTTGAAAGCTTTTATCTTGGGATTAAGTTGAGCGAATTTTGTCTTTCAAACTTGGCTGCACAATAGCTGACTAAGTAAGCATCGCATTCGTTTGAAAACTTGCTCACAGTTAGCTCTAGTCACTCTATGGTCTCAATCAGTTCTTTCTGTTGAGTAATCATCTAGTTTTCTTTGAAATAGGCCTTGTAGTTAAGGCATCAACAATAAAATTCATCTTTCCTAGGTAATAAAGGATATCTGTCATAATCTTTGATATTGATAAGTTCTAACCATCGCCTTGTCTTAGATTCAATTCTTCTTAGTAAAGATGTTCTTCAAGCGTTGATGGTCTGTGAACACTTCACATTTGACCCATAAAAATAGTGCCTCCAAATTTTCTAGAAAAAAACAAGTTGCCAACTCTGAATTATGTGTCGAGTTTTTTTTCTCACGAAACTTCCATTATCGCGATGCATCGAAGACCACTCGACTGTGTTGTGCATTAGAACACAATTTAAACCGCATAATGATGCATCACTTTAAATTTGAAAATCATATATACCTAAAAGAATGGTAAGCTTCTGAGTAGACACAAGACAAACCTTCAACTTCTAGAAGGCTTCTTCACATTTAACATCCAAACAAATTTTATAAATTTGAGTGAGTATGGAGAGAGGCATAGCTATCTTGGAAAAGCATTCAAGAAATCAATGACAAGATAAACCTTCAACTTCTAGAAGGCTTCTGCACATTTAACATCCCAAACAAATTTTACAAATTTGAGTATGGAGAGAGGCATAGCTATCTTGGAAAAGCATTCAAGAAATCAACGACAATAACCCCAAGACTAAGGAAACTTCACTTCTGTAACGCTGATAGGTCTTGGCGAATCTGCAATAGTTGCAACCTTTTGTGAACCTTCTGTAGATCTATTGAAATTTTTTTGCCACTAATGATATGGCACATGAAGGATGCACTCAGTAGCTAAAACTCGCATTTGAAAAGCTTTGCATAAAGCTGATTCTTTTTTAGTATTTGGAGTACTATGTGAAGGCGAGGATGTTGTGCTTCATCCTTTGAATAAATAGTCAAGAAAGTTTCTCAAAATGGCTTGCTTGCCTTGTTCTTGAGATATGTGAAAGTGGCAGGGGCATTGATTAGACCAAAAGGTATAATTGCAAACTCATAATGTCCATAGTGTATACTAAAGGAATACTCATATCCTTGACTCTCAATTATGGTAGTCATATCTTAAATCAAATTTGGAGAAAACTGTTACTCTTCAAGTTGATCGAATCAATTGTCAAATGACAGGGGATTTTTGTTCTTGATATTGAGTTTGCTCAATTCACGATTATCAATACAAAGCTTTAAGCTTCCGTCGTCCTTGAAGAAAAGGATTGGAGCTCCCTATGGAGATGAATTGGGCTTGGTGAAACCCTTATCCAACTATTTCTACAATTGCACCCTAAGCTCTTGCAATTCTTTTATTATCATTTTGTAAGGCATTATAGGTAGATGTGTCAGGGAGGTGATCTATAGTGAAATCAATCTCTTTGATAGACGTAAGTCTGGGTAACTCATCCGAAAATATTTATGGGTACTCGAAAACTACTAGAATGTTTGCTAGCTTTGGCCCTTAGTTGTATCTCTAACATGGGCTAAGATACATTGATATCCATTGCTTATGAGTTTGACAACCTTGAGGAAGGAGATAATGGAGGAGTTGTACTTGAAAGATGTTTGACCTTGAAATTGACATTTGGCAATCTTTATGTTGCAATCTATAGATATGTAATAGCTAGAAATCCAATTCAAATCAAACTCAAATAATGACATGATTGCCAATTCCCCATTGTATTTTCTATCATCAAATTTTAAAGTGATTGTGCAATTTGAAGTGACTTATATGTAAGATCTATAAAGTTATATCATAGACAAGGCTGAAAGCAAAGGACTAACGCAAAAGACTAACATGTATGGTTGCAGTATGTACGAATCTTTCTGCATCAGTATAAAAATAAATGGCAGTAGAAATTTCTTTAATATAAATGGTATATGACACCACGTTGTTGATGTTCCATGCTTCCTCTTGACTAAGAGCATAGACACAGGGCTGAACATTCAAATGGGAGGTACTCGAATCCAAAATTTGTCAGATAGTTCTTCCTCCTGGAGTAGGTTGGTGGTTGTGCTACATAGGATCCTTGCCATTAGGATCATTCCCACAACTTAGTACAATGAGGCATTGTGTGACCAGCTTGGCATTACAATAAGCAAATCCCTTGACTAGCTAAACACTCTCCTTTGTGCTTCTTTCCATGGTTGGAACATGGTTGAGGAGCACTTCCGAAGATAATATTGTTCATGGTAGTTAAAGCATATCTAGGTTTCTTCTACTCAGTGCAGTTCTGGTGAGCTATAGAGTTCTAAAATTGAGCTTTGGATTCATCTATCTTCGTCTTGTCAAAGTCTTGACACCTTTGAATGCTTGTAGGTCTAGCTCCACATGTCTTTCCTTCTCAACTAGAACAAAAAATCTTGAATTTTGAAATGGACTAATGGGTGTCTAATGGTGTTGCTGAATTCATCTAAAAATCTATAGCATTTATCTACTGGTGTTGAGATCAGGTTGTGTGCATGTCTTAAAAGGCATATGAATTCTTCCTCATACTGGAAGACAGTGTGATCTCCCTAAATGAGCTTCAAGAACCTTATTTGCATCTCCCGCCTAGCAGTAAGCGACACGTACCAACTCCAGAAAACTAAAGTAAACTCTTCCTAGGATATGGAAGAGTTTGCAAGTCCTTCAAAATTTTACTTGTGTTGCTTGAGCCACCATCGTTTTGCTTCTCCATGCAGCATAAAAGTAGTTAAGCCCATCTTTCTATCTCTCGGACATTGCATACCATTAATGAGTTTCTCTATCTCCCTGAGCCAATTTAATGCCTCCATCAAGTTTGTGGCACCAGAAAATGTGTCGGTCATATGCCTTGAAATATTTCAGATACTTATCCATTGTGGATTGAGTGTTATGCTCGTTAACTCTTGACCGAGCCAATTGCATTCTTTGGTTCATCATGTCCATCATTTGTGCAAATACTTCTACACTTGTAGTCAACCGAGTCATGGGTAGTTTCCCCAGGAATCATCTTGTCATCAGCTCCAAATCAGAAATTGGAAATTGGAAAAAGAGATAAGAGGGACTTCATTTAGATGAATGAAATAATGATTAATATTCATTCTAAGATTAATCATATGATTGACCGACCTTATTGGCTCTTTATTTAAACTTTGACTCTGATACCACTTATGTCACGACTCGCGACCCAAAAGGAGTCGGTAATAGAGGTCAGGCGGCGAAAATCTAGACTTAATATTTAACACTTGGAGCCAAATCCAAAAATATAAAACGCCAACTAAACATCCAAAAATATTTAAATTTAATAATAGGCAATGTCTTTTGCATCATAGTAAATGAGCATAATAAATTTAAAGAGAGTTGAAGGAAATAAAATTAGAACAAGGGTACTGAGCATGATGATGGGCGTAGGTTAAGTCAATACATCTATTGACCATCTAATTTTGACCTGAAAAAAAAGTAAAAATACTTAAGAGTGGATAATTATAAATTCTATTTAATAATTGACAAGGAGAAAAGTGTATGCATGCATATAATAATATTAATGCAGACAAACTAAGAATCAGTAAAAGGCTAATATCAAAAACTAAGTGGAGTTTGGTCTATCTAAAAAAATTCAATATTGAATAAATAGCTGCATTCTACCAGAATATTAATGTACATGGTATTCATTTAATCATTTTTTATCACTTGCATCACTGTTGGAAGTGCCTCTTAGAATAGTTGAGCAACCGGCCACCTAATAGACCATGGTGAAAGCCCTTCCAAAGGGAGGATCCTATCCCTAAAAAAGATTTCTTCTTGGAAGTAATACACTTACAAGTCTCTGTCATGTATATTTATATTTAGTATGTGCTGCAACATGGTAATGTGGACATTCATACTTTAGCATATTAATACTTTGCCAATTTCATAAGCTTGAATTAATAAATTCATTCTATAGACATGGTAAGTTTGTAATGGATTTGCCAAGCATTGGTATCAATCATGCAATTTGTTGTGATATTAAATAATTTTTTTGATTATTTTGTGGTTAAGATACCAATATTTTTTTTATTTTATTTTTCAATATGGGAAAACATAGAGGTCTGAGTTTAAATTAATCTAAAATTGATAGCTAATACTTGGGTATAATCTTATTTAATTAGAATTTCTAATTACAATATCTACCACAATAATTTTAAATACCAAAACTATTCAAAATCAAGAGAAAATAAGACTTAATTGTTGAACAAAAATCATAATTGCTCACTTTAATTTGAAGAGCTGGAAGTCTAAAATGACGATCTATCAAGTGATTCTTATCTTGAAAGTTAACCTAAATGAAAGGTCAAGAGTCAATTGAGGAATTTTCTAATATTTTAATGATTAAATTATTTTTGAAATGAAAGTCAGGTAGGTTGCGGTCGTTGTCATACTTGCAGTTGAAAGCTAGTTTTTTCTTAATTGAAATTATGGAAAACCTGAATTAAATCATTTTTTCCCTTGTCGGTGAAGATGAAGGGAAATGCTTGTGATGAAACAAAGTAGAAAATAAAATGGGAAGCAAGATAGATTGAACCAAAAATATTACCTTCTTCGTGTGTAATGTTCGATTGAAGTGATGACTTTCATTCATGTGAGAAGACATCGGCCGAGGTTCTCCGTGCGACTTGAAGTTGCTGTCGAGTAGGAGGAAACATGAGCTGGACATTGAGATGAGGCGAGCTATTGGAAGATGCCTTCGTGCGGTTCCGTGTTACTGTCGTGAGGAGGTGATGTTGGCTAGGAATTCATGGGGTTTGGCTAGAGGGTGACTGGGGAGTGCAGCTTGAGTGTGCATCTTGAATACCTGCATTGAGTAGGAGGCAATTGCTGCTTTTGTCACTTGAAGAGGGGAGCAGTAGGTATTTATAGAAGGTTGATTAGTGTTGAGATAAATAAAAAAATGAGGGTTTATTTGAAAAATTGGAAAAACTCCATTTTTTGTCCAATTTGGATGAAACTTGCATCAAAAATTTTTGATTTTTGTTTTGCACATGTAAAAATAAAATGTTAAGATTTAGATATCAAATTTCTAATGTTTATAAAGTGGTCCTTTAAGGGAAAAATTGTACATTTTAAGATTAAAGAATTGACTCAAAATTTAAGGAAAATCCTAATTTAGGTTTTGAGTATTCTTACGAGGCTTACAATGTCATCCAGTTTTATAGCTTTGCATATCTTCATTTTCTTTAAAACATCCCAAACCTTAGTTTTAGTCACCTATTAAGTGAATGAGCAAGTCGTTATATCCTTACTGCTACTTAAATAACTCTATTTAATCATATCATTAAAATCATTATTAAAAAGCTTATGATAATAATTCATTAAATTTATAGTGAGTGCCCTCATCTTGGAAAGTGTTTTCTATTTATATATTTAATACATTTCATTTAAATCAAATCTCTTGTATTTATTTTTAATTTGGTTAACTTGCATGTCTCCCCACAACAATATTTGATCTCTTATATAAACTCTTAGAAGTCACAGTCTTAGTATCACAAACTTTTATCTTAGATTCATGATAACATAATTTATACTTCATTTCTCATTATGCTTACATTTAAACATCTCTTTTTAATAAATTTTTTCTATTCAATTATATTTCATGAAAATCCTTTTTCCATTGTCAAGCATCTTTACTTTTAGAGATTCTCACTTGATTATTCTTATACATCTTTAGTCATATTGTGCAATTATTTGACAGGTGTCCAACAAGCTCTCTGAAACTTTGCTTATGAATACATTTTTTTTTTTATCATATATGTATAAATATCACTTATTTTATTAAATTTATTAAAGAAGTCTTTTAATACAAGGTAACAAACAGTAATGGAGAGATTAAAAGGGCTGATTCAGGCATTGCCAGATATATAAATTTACATAGATAGGGAATCTACGCAAAGTTGTTATACTTTCAAGTTTGTCTTTTAAAATAAGTGCATGCTAAGTCAGCCACTTTTCTATCCTTACAAAAGGGAACCTAAGAAGTTACTGAAAAAAAAGTTCCAAGCTCCTCAATTTAATGATTTCTAAACTTTGTAGAAAACTCTGGTTATTTTACTTGTAAATGGAGTGATCAATGAAGTTTACCTGATATTATACAAAGATATATATTCTTATTCAAGTCTTAATCGGCCATTGCAATGTTAATACTCGGTGCTGCTTCTCTTTCAGCGACCCAGTGGCTTCACAGCAGAGTTGAAATTGATGGATATGAAGAGTATAGTGGTGTTGAATATAGATCTGCTGGATGCTCAGAAGAATACAAAGTTACTGGGTAAGTTTGTCATACTTAAAACTCCTTAGGTTTGTCATTGATGCTTACTGTTGTGTAAAAATTTCACAAATTGTGCCATGTTTTTTTGACCTTTATCATTTTTTTCCTTAATGTTTTTTTGAATGTTAAAAATTAAACAGGCAGAATCTTGAGCAATCTGGAGAACCGGAAGCTCTTTCCCTCGAAGGTGATATTGGTGGTGGATTAGTGCTTGAACGCAAGATTTTCATTCCCAAGGAAGATCCACAGACTCTTTGCATTGATACTGGCATTATTGCACGCTCTGTGGGAGCTGGTTCTGGCGGATTTTCTAGGTTCGTTATAGATAAATTGGCAGACATTTAATCTACATATTTTGCTTATTATGCAATGGCATCTACCTAACATATAAACAATTAATCTTGTTACTTGCTGGATGTATCTCTGATTGGAGTCTTGAAGTGAAGTTTTTCATTGCTCAATCTTATGCACGCAATTGAATAAATCAAAGGTGAGCCTTATGCTAGGGAAAACTTGGAAGACCTTTTGATGTGCAAGTCAGAATAGGATTCTCTTACAAATGAGATTGAGATCCCTACCTAAAGGGATCATGAATCGTTATTGTATGAGCCCGTAACCTCTACTTTTCCAAGTTATAGTTTTGTATTATTAGGAAGATTTGTTAAAAATAATTATCTAATGTGCGTAATTGTGACACTTTACCTTGTAAGTCGTGAGGTGTTAGTTGTCTAGTGTATGGTTAATCTCATATTATCCACTACTCAAAATATGATCCAGTGGTCAATGGAGGCTTCATGACATCATTAGAGTTTATACAGGAATGGCTTGCCTTTTTTGTCTCGTATGTCATTGGAAGCGCTAGCATCATTTCGTGCTGTTCTTAGAATTCATACCCAATGGATAAGATGATTATTGTGCAGAATAAAATTTTAAGCCTAAACTTTGACTAATTTACAGAATTTGACTTATTAATTATATAATTGGACTATTTTAGCCTAAATAAGCTTATCAATTAAACATATATTTGGCTCATTAATACTTGTTTCCATTTTTTATTTGCTTAATAAATGTTTGTTAAATTAACCACAATTTGTTATATGCTTTAATCCCTCTGCTACAGCCGCCATCATCCAGGATCCAATTCTTATCTTCTTTCCTAAACCTTTTTGCACTCAACCTGCATTTCTTTTTCTCCACCGTATCTATTATATTTGATATTAATTCTGTAAGAGAGATAATGTGCTTCTAAAAAATAGAGATCAGTTTTAATTTAGAACTCTGTCAAAATTGTTAATCTTTATTTCTTAAAATGATTTTCTGTATTTTGTAGAATTGATGGTCAAAATACCATTTTAAAATTGGTATGTTTTTAATATTTATTTTTAAGATAATTATATTTTATAAAATTATTTACCACATCATCATTACATTACTATTTGTTGACGCCATTTTTAGGACAGTTTGGATAAACCTACTAAAAGTTGTCGTTGAATTCGGGTTCATATGAGAATTTGCTTGAGCTAGGTTTGGTATAAATATCATAATTATCTTGGATGTTGCTTCTATTCGGTCATCTCAAAAATTTTTAAGCAGTTTGATACACGCAGACCACTTCTCTTTTGCTTCATCTTTTTATCTTCCTCTTTTTCTAAAACAAATATCCAAACCCTATATAAGCCTAAATCTCCTTATTATGTTTCAGATATAACAAAAGCAATCAAATCCGATTGTGCCAAAGTTTTTGTCTGATTATTTCTATTAATCTTCTGATTGAATTGATTTGTTCTAGCCCATTCAAGGTAGCTTTTCTCTTCCTCTTTTTCAAATAATCATAACCAAATAAAAAGATGGCCTAAAAGCAAATCCGAATAAATGAAACTTTTTGGCTATTTGAATTTTTTGTGGTGTTAATATGTTATGGTGTTTGATTGGGGAAAAGTAAAACAAAAGAAAATTTGAAATTAAATAAATTAAGTATTGAGTACTCCTATTGCAGTTGAGATAGTAAGTGCCAGCAGGATTGACTTAGCTGGCGTGGCCGTTAAAGGATTGACTAGCTGGATTGACTAGCAGGATTGACTAACTTTTTTAGCTTGCTTGCGAGTTCTTGATCAAGAAGGCCAATGTATGAGGGTCGGTGAGGGCCTTCGACATCAAGCATCGATGAAGCAATATTGGTTCTTGTTCTTACATTTGCCATACCCAGCATCAGTAAAGTAAATTGCTCTTAACTTTCTACCAAAGCAACAGCCTCAAAGTTAAAATTTTCAATTGCACGACTCCCCATAAGCACTTCTCCATTAAATCCAACATTCTTGAATATTAGTTATCATACTGCCCTTCATTTCTGTCATGAATCAGCCAGATAAGCATCTGAAAACAGAGTTCAAACTGCAATAAATATTTAATATTTAAATGTTAAAGAGCCATATGTAAACATATAATCAAAATAATAAAAAGAAGAACCAATTAAGTACTCAAATCTTTAATTAAAAAAAATTCATAATAAGTATTACATATCAATAGTTGGTACAAGTACAAACATTGAAAAGAAAAACTGCAATTGAAAAACAATAACTAATGACACATGTAGCAAATGTGATGACGAGTGTAGGTTAGATCTACTCTTTTGTTATTTTCCTTGTAAATCTCTTATGTTGTCTTAAGAGTATACTATCTTTTATATTATCTACTCTTTTGTTACTTTGCATTGATGCCATCTTTTTGATTTCTCCTAGTTGCATTCAAAAATTTCTCTTTATTGTCAACTCTTTGCGTATTGATTTATGCTAATATATTTTGCCAAATTAATCATGTTTCTAATCAGGTAGGCAAATTCATATCTCTTGACAAATTTGGCTTATTATTAAAAACCGTCAACTTTGAGTTTGAGTAATGTTAGGAAATCAAACAATTGCATATAAACATATGGGTATCGTATTTGCTGTTAGATTGAAGCACACAGATTGTTATTAGTATATTAAGAAAAGTTAGAGTGAACCTAACTTTTGTCCCTAATTGGCCAAAAAGTGACAGAGGATTGTAAAAATATAAAGAGCGAACCAAATGTTGATTGTGCTTTGCACCAATCCCCTACTAACATACAAAACATCGCATCATCAAGCTCTTACTTGGAACTATTTAGAGATATCATAACAGAACTCTTATATTAATTGTTATTCTTCTTCTCTCATATTCCTCTATAAAGGCATTTGTAATCTTTTTACTCATCTCAGTGTTGTATATATAGAGCATGCTTTAAAGTGTCTAAACCCAAACTTGTTGAAGCAAAAGGTGATAGTAGGCCATAAGAACCATTGTAGCATTATATGTGATACTTTTTATGTGAGGACCCGGTGTCGGATCAGCGGGAGCTAATCCAGCATCAGTTTCTTGTGGGATATAACAAGTCCTCTAGCCCATGGTCATATTGAGTGATTTAAGAGATAAATATATAGACATTAAATATAACTCATTTATTCATTAATTCACAAGTCCTGATTACAAAGATTAAAATAAAAGAAAAGTTACAAATTTAATAAAAGTGTCAAAAAGAAAGCAAAAAATCAGCAGGAAGCAGTATCAGCATTGTTTGGTTCTTAACACCTTTCTTCAAGGACGAACTCCTGATCTGGGGGCACATTTCAAAAGTGCAGGCATTCGAATACCAATTAGTTGTGAAACTAAGTATTGATAGATGTCATCTTTACAAATATTAAATAATAAGCAAAATAATTAATCATTTGACAGGAAATAAAAGCTGTACGAATTTATCTCTGCAAATCTGTTTCAATTGCACTTGAAACTTAGCATAAAAATAATTGCAGTCACAAAAATAAATACAGAATTTTAGCGTTTGATATCTGAGGCAATATGATTTTGTTGAGCAAGTATAAAATCGAGGAAAATGGGAGTTCATTTTTGTGTTACATATCCCAACTTTCCTCTATACCTGCCCCCTCAAAGGCTTATCAGTATAGGCTCCTTATGACTCCCGATGTCGGACAGCCCCGTCCTAGTGGTTGTCTGATCAGACAAAAAGTATAGGTCAACATGGAACCCTTGCTTTTCACTTATCCAAACTTTTTCATATATCATTTTATGTGACTTTAAAAAAAACACTTTTATCAAATTTGTGTGATGTTGAGTAAAAAACATATTTAAACAAAAGTAATAAAAGACATCTGGTACCTTGTTCTATAAGTTCAGAAGTTCAACAGTTCGGATGAGTGACAGTTCTCTCAATCTGCATTTAAGTTTTGAACATTTTTAAATTAGTTTTTAGCCAATATTCTTAGGAGTAATTTTTATTTTTTTCATTTCGATTATGTTCTTCTTTCATTTTCTCATTATGATTGAAGTTCGATTTTTAAGATACTATGATAGCAGTAATATTCATTGTAGTGTTATTAAGTCACTGAGGATAGCAATTATATTGATATTATAATAGTATTATTATCATTATTTTAATGATCATAATAATATAAGAATGAAGAAGAACATAACAGAAATGACTGTCGAATTGAAAACGCTTGAATTGAAATAATAGTCATTATAAGTACTGTTTATTATTATTGATTAATGATAACAATGCTAATGTGATGACATAATTTTATCTTTATAAAGATAATAAAGTATATATAATAATAAAATAACAAAATAATTTCTCATCTTTTTTTTCTCCATTTTTCTTTCTCTTATATTTCTCTTCCTACCTTTAGGATTAGGATTTTCAGAAAACGGAGGGAGGCCGGAGCGGGGTGGCCGGAGGTTGGCAAGTGGCTGGTCGGCTGGAGGAGGGCTGGCTGGGCTGCTGTTGGCCGGCCAGAGGAGGCAGGGAGGGGTTGGGTTGGCTGCTGCTGGCTGGCCGGAGAAGGTAGGCGGCTAGCCAGGCTGTTGGGAGAGGGAGGAGGGGCTGAGGGGTGGCTGGCTGGAGGGCTGAAGGGAGAGGGTTGCAAGAGGGGGAGAGGACTGCTGTGAGGGAGGAGGAGGGCTGTTGTGGTGTGAGGGAAGGAAGGAGAGAGGGGGTTATAAAGAAGAGAAGGGGGGAAGGGATAAGGCTGGTCGGCCATTTGGCCGACCATTCCTGAGCCAAAACGGCTCAGGAAATGCCCAGGCGCGGAAAGTACCGCGCCTTAGGGCGTAAGGCAGTGGGGAGAGTTGTAGAAAAGGGGGAGGAAGGAATAGAGGAAAATTTAATAAAAATACTTTGTTAAAATTTTTGCATTTTTCCGTCATTTGGCGTCCGAAAATAACGAAATTTGACACCGAAGTGTGTTATGACATAACGAACACCTTCGTGCCAAATTTTTTTGATTCGGACAAATATTTTTATTTTCAATTAATTTCTGAAATTTAAAACTTCAAAAATTAACCACGATCAAATCGACATTCAAAATTTGATGAAATTTTTCGAGCAGCCGTTAAATAATATACATAATACAATGATACTAGAAATGATGAATTCGGACACGTATTTCAATATTATTGATTTATTAGATTTAATTAATTCAGAAAAATAAAGCGGAAGTTTTTGTTATCTGAATTCTTCCAAACTATGACACTTTGATCTAAAAATTATTTCTATCTAATGACAATTTTGTTTGCCATAATTTGAAATTCCCCGGGTCCTGATGTCTGAAGCGGGCTTTGACCTAATTTAAAAAGTAACGACATTTGATCGTTACATTTTAGACCTAAGGTAGGGGCTATTTCTAATAGTTAACCCTAACAAGTAATTATTGAATTAGCAACCTAACTTCTTGCGTTCATGAAAAAATGATTTTTAGAGCTAGAGGCTCATGATTAGTTGCTCATGTAATGACTCAAAACTAGGCCATCAATTGGCTTGATCTATTATGCTTTTAGGCCGTTTTCTTTCAAATTTTGAGGGGTTTATTGTACGGGTAAATGCTTTGTAATTCATCATATTTGAAAATATTTGAGAGAAGGTTTACAATCATACCATTCAAATTTTAAGGGGTTATTTGTGTAATGTTAAGGATGGACAGCATTTGTTTGAAAATTGAGAGCTTTGTGAGTGCTTGCGAATCTTGTAATCTCTTGTCATTTTTTCTGTATTTCTTGATCAAATCACGTAAGACTTGTATCTTTGTGTGTGATTTTGATTTTGCATTTTCATTTGTTGGGGAACTTTTTTGTGATTGCTGGAGTTTTTTTATATTCTACAAATATTATTAGGAAAGCATTCCCTGTAATGACCCTAGGTCATTAATAAAGCAACTTTAAAATTCCCGATTCGCTAAATCTACCGCAATTTCAGTTACCGTTAAAATCTCCCGCTAAAATAACTTTTCAGGAAGTTTTTCAAAATGCAAAAATGGAAATTAAGGCTATACTCAATCTAATTAAGCATAACTTACCTCTTTAAATCGGAATCAATTGAAACCGACAAAAATTAAGAAAAAAAAAAAAAAAAACGTTGGTAATATTGGAAGGTTAACGAAACTTTCCTCTGCCTGCGAGTAACGTATGGAAGACTCGACATTTTTGGAAGGGCGCTCGAGCCCAGACCGTAACTCCCGCCGCAATGAGCGGGCGTGCGTTATATACGCACGCCATACTTAAACCGCAAGAGCCCTTCGACTCCTCACAGCCCCTCTCGCACTTCCCTCCCTTCTTTCAAGCGTAAACGACGTACCTGAGATCGCGTTCGATCCTTCTTCTGCTCGTGAGCCAAGAGACGGACACCTTGAGCTTGTAGCGCTCAACCACTGCTCGCGTGCGGTTCCCTCGCCGAATTGACGAAGCGCCGACCGCTCCCACCATTCGACGCCGATGGCTCGATCCATTGCATCCGTGCGAATCGGATCGTCTGCTCGGATCGTGAGGTAGGAACTCTGCTGCCGATCTTCTTAAATGATTAAAACATAAATAGGTTTATATATATATAAATGTATATATATGTGAATATATAATATATGAATATATATAAATATATATATATATATTGGTATAGGTATATATATAATAAACAAATAATAATAATAATAATAATAAAAGTAGAATAAAATAAATTAATTTGATTTCAAATTTTATGTTATAATTTTATGAGTAGTATAATTCAGTTAAATTATTGTATCAAAAGCAAAACATTATTTCCGTACATTAGTAAGCAAACCCTAAATGTCAAATCCCAACTTTAGTTTAAATTTCAAATCATGCTATTAGAAGATTAAAAAGATAGAATTTGTCGGGGTTAAACTCGTATATGCTTAAATTGAAAGTATAAACTAAGTGAACACTTAGCCATTTTAGATATCACTGATGAAAATGTTTTAGACTAGGAAAATCTATGCGATATACTAACTTCTGTTTAATAGAAATTGATACATTATCCAACCTATAAATACTTGCATTCAGATTACGCATGAAATTGGAATAAAATTAGGAGTTTTTAAGAAAACGTTGTTTAACTTAAAATATTCATTGACTTTGAGATTCTAAATATGTAAATTAAAGTCAAGCTTAGAAACATGAATGCAGGTCTTAAATCTTATAAGTAAGATTCGTTGAAACACAAACTTTACTTTCAAAGTTTAATAGGATCTCAATTATAATTTTTGCAGACACAACACATTGTGAGTGATTCATCTAGTTAAGTCAAAACACAAAGGTACACTAGATATTACTTTATATGCTTTTACTTTCATTTGCTGCTTATGCATCGCTTTGAACCTATTTAATACGTTATTCTTACTACTAATGATGTAAGAGAAATCGAATGATGTTTACGTGTCTTGTGAATGTTGCAAAAAGGGTTCCGAAACGGAGCATGATTAGGTTAGGGACGGGGCTAGTCCTCGGGAGCTATAAGGGTGCCATCTGGAGCCTTTGAGGGAGGCACAGGTGAAGGTTGCTTAAATGCACATTGTCATATGAGATCCTTAAGTGGGTCCAGGTGAAGGTTTATGTTTAAATGCATATGAACCCAGCCTCATGGTTCTGGCTTTGCCCAACAGAACTACTATTATTGCTTCATGATATCATAGACATAAACATAAACATAGATTTTTTATTGCTTTTCCTTTCGACATTTGGCATGTGAACAAAACATTACTTGTTGCGGGTGATCTGATTATCTTTTATTTGAAACACACTATATTTACCTGCAAATGTTATCTCATTTTTCTTCTTTGCCTTCCGCTATGCTTAAAGTATATTTTTAATATCCATTGTATTTAGAATGTGCACTAAGGCATTATTTTTATAATGTCAGGTCAGATACAGTTGGAGGCAGTTGATATAGTCTAGAGGCGTAGCGCGGGAAAATAACTGCCCCTTTCAGGATTAATAGTTTGATGTATATGAAATTTTATGTAATAATTTATGGATGCTATTTTTATTTTAAATTGAATGAATGTCGTTTCTTTTATGTGAATGGCTTGAATGTTCGTTAACTACTATTTTATCTAACTGCCAATATGATCCTGCGGAAAGATGTATTCGATAGTTTGGTTCTTACCAACCTAACATGGGTCATCACAGTTGGTATCAGAGCAGGATTGAAAGAGTTAGAGTAAAATAGTATTTGACATAGAAGCCATAATTAGAAATCATTCAATTTAAAGTATAAATACACTAGAATGAAATACTAGATAGAAAATTAGTGACATAATAAGATTGTGGTAGAAACAAAACATCGTATAGAAAACTAGTGACATGATGAGGAATTATTAGGGCAACATCTAGTAGAAAGACTAGTTAAGGTCATTATTCAAACGAATTATAAGTTTGTGTCTTTAAACAGATGAATTCTCCTAATCATTCGGAGGAACACTCGGAAATCGACTTAAGCCAAGAAGGACCTTAGCAAATGGATTTCAACGGACCTAATTACGGTTCCCTACTCTTGAAGACCGGATTCGAGAGTTGGAGGATAAGGAAGAGGCACGTGGTGAAAGACTGACAAGGTTCATGTGTATCTCTTACGAGAAGATCATCAACCTCCAAAATGAGGTACAAGAATTGAAGGAGACACTAAGGTGGGTACTCCCTAAGTTGGCTGAATTCACTTTGGAAAAAGAAGATGAGCATGAAGAACGCCTTTCAAAGGTTGAAAGGAAAGAGCATCGAACGAGGAATGCAGCCTCAACTTCTAGGAGGAAGAAAGCAACCAGTAAATATAGGAAGCTTTGGGTTAAAAGTCTTAAGCAACTCATTTATAATATTATCTTAAGAGCGAAATTTTGTGTATCATGAAAAAAAATTGATTGTATCTTTATTTCTGTTAATTTTCTTTAGCATGAAATATTAATTCTTTCTAAATGAAGCATTCAATTTCTTTATTTCTTTTAATCGCAATCACCATCCTTATAGATGAATCCGGAAGAGTACTCTCCTGAGTTGCCAATGGAGACTCCGGTGAAGGCCCCTTTGCCTTCAGGTCCATCAGAGAGTAAGACTGACAAAATCCTGGAGTTGATGGCTCAGATATTAGCCAATCAACATAAGACTCAGGAATCTCCTCCTAGCCAAGGGCACTGAATTGGCGGAGCTTTGCAAGCATTCTTGAAGCTAAATCCCCCACGTTTCGACGGATCAGCTCGGCCGATGGAGGCTGAAGATTGGATTCAGAAAATAGAAAACAAACTGGAGGACATAAGATGTCCGGCCAGAGATACGGTGCGGTTGGCTAAAAGCCTATTCAAGGCCGAAGCTGAGCGATGGTGGGGAGTCACCCACAAAACTCAGTTCATGGGCTTGGAACTAGAAGACATATCCTGGGAAGAATTCGCGGAGGCATTCCGAGGTCGCTACATCCCTCTGTCTGCCCAAAAGATATTGGAGAATCAGTTCATTAAGCTGACCTAGGGAAATAAGTCCATCGCGGCTTATGAGTCTAAGTTTACAAGACTCTCCAGATATGCACCTAAGCTGGTGGACACAGAGGCTGCTAGGTGCAGTAGGTTCTTGGATGGCTTGAAGGACTCCATCAGGACCAGCTTGCTCCCGCTCAAGCACACCAAATTCGCTGAAATACTGGACTGTGCAACCATAATGGAGCATAAGGAGCAGATAATTGCTGAACGCCAGGAGAAACGTCCCTCCCAATCCCAAGACAGTTGTGAAACCTTTAAAAGGTCTCGACCTAGTCGGCAGGCAAATGTTTATCAGATCACCTCAAGGCCTGCTAGGGAAAGGGAAAATTCTGAATGTCACCGACCTCACCCAACGAGCAGGTGCTATCACATAGGCAACAGATGTTATCATTGCGGCAGGACGGGGCATAGTTATCGACATTGTAGATCCTTCAAAACTATAGACGGGGACATTATTCAGAGGCCTAAAATGAACCCGATATCTACCCCTCCTCGTACCCTGGCTCCAGCAAGTACACCAGCCTCGACATCATCTCCTGCAACCACGCCAACTCAAAAGAGAAATCATACCCCGGGACGACCAGCTGCCGCTAGAGTTTACACACTTACTCCAGTCATGGCTCCTGAGGATCATGACGTGGTGACAGGTACTTTTTAATTATTTTGACCGGCACTTCTAAATTTTTTTAAAGAAATAAATCTTTAGCATGCATTTAATATTAGGTACCTTGTATTTTGACGAGCACGCATGCATAACCTTATTCGACACGGGTGCAAGTCACTCTTTTATATCTGAAACCTTCGTAAAGAAGCTACAACTACCATTTATAGAGCTAGCAGGAAGATTAAACGTAGGGTTACCATCTGGTGCCCTCATGAGTGCTAGAGAATATTGTGAATGTGAAATTCCAATTAATGGTGGGACATTTAAAGCTAGCTTGATAGTCCTCCCAATTGCAAATTTTGATATTATTTTGGGTATGGACTGGCTATCTTGTCATCAAGCAGTCATCGATTGCCAGTGCAAAAAGATTACCCTCAGAAGTGCAGGAAGACCAGTGACATTTATGGGAAGACTAGGCACCGCAGCGTCTCTCATCAATGTCATTCAAGCAGCTAAGTTAATTCAAATAGGATGCGAGGCCTACTTAGTAACAATGATGGGAAATAAAGAAGAGGTAACTTCCCTAGATGATACAAGGGTCGCCAGTGAATTTCCGGATGTATGTCCCAATGAATTGCCAGGATTACCTCCGGTACGGGAAATAGATTTTACTATTGATTTAATTCTCAGTACGCAACCGTTATCAAAGACACCTTATAGAATGGCGCCAAAAGAGCTACAAGAATTAAACGAGCAACTAAAGGAATTGTTAGATAAAGGCCTCATTCGCCATAGTATGTCACCATGGGGAGCTCCTGTGTTGTTTGTTAAGAAGAAAGACGGTACCATGAGGATGTGTATTGATTATCGAAAGTTGAACAAAGTCACAATCAAGAATCGATATACTCTTCCTCGCATTGATGACTTATTCGATCAACTCGCTGGCGCGCGGTGGTATTTTCTAAGATTGACTTTCGATCCGGATACCACCAGGTGAGAATAAAAGATGAGGACATTCCAAAAACAACATTCCGAACAAGATACGGACATTATGAATATTTAGTAATGTCATTTGGGCTGACAAACGCCCCATCATTATTCATGGATTTGATGCAAAGGGTCCTAAAGCCTCACCTGGATAAATTTGTGATCGTCTTCATCGATGACATCTTAATATACTCTAAGAGTAAAGAAGATCACGAAGTGCATTTATGAGCAGTCCTTGAGACCCTGAGATCTAATGCACTATATGCAAAATTCTCCAAATGTGAGTTCTGGTTGAATTCTGTAGCTTTTCTGGGACACGTGGTAAGTGCCGAAGGAATCCAGGTGGATCAAACGAAAATTCTTGCCATTCAAGAATGGGCACAACCTACATCTGTGACAGAAATCAGAAGCTTTCTAGGTCTCGCAGGCTATTATCGAAAATTTGTGCAAGGGTTTTCTCAAATTTCAGCTCCACTCACCAAATTAACACAGAAACTGGTACCCTTTGTTTGGAACTCAGAATGCGAAGAATCCTTTCAGAAATTAAAGCATGCTCTCACAATCGCTCCTGTTCTTACGTTACCTCAAGAAGGGATGGACTACCAAGTTTTCATCGATGCATCCAAGGTAGGACTGGGGTGTGTTTTAATGCAAAATGCGAAGGTAATTGCTTATGTTTCTCGCCAGCTGAAAGTTCATGAAAGAAACTACTCGGTTCACGATCTGGAGTTAGCAGCCGTTATCTTTGCTCTTAAAATATGGAGGCATTAATTATATGGGGTGAAATGTGAATTATTCACAGATCACCAAAGCCTCAAGTATATCTTCACTCGGAGAGAATTAAACTGTCGGCAGAGGCGATGGCTAGAATTTATTAGTGATTATGACTTGGATATTCAATATTACCCCGGCAAGGCAAATGTCGTAGCTGACGCACTGAGCAGAAAATCAGTCAGTACACACGGAAACCTCAGCTCAATCACTTTCAACAAGTACCTGGTTAATGAGCTAAATAAACTAGAAATAGAATGGGCATCTACGAGCCAATTGAATGTCCTTCTGGCTGCTGGAGTTACAGAAGCTACAGAGTCGACGCTGGAACAGCGCATAAAATTTTCTCAAGAAAAAGACAGAGTATCTAGAGATGAAGAAAGTTATTTCGGAAGGGAAAAGTAAAGATCTTTAGGAAAAGGATGGCTACATTTATCACGGAACTCGATTATGAGTACCAAAGGATAAGGAGTTAAAAATGGCAATATTGCAAGAAGTGCATTGTTCTGGTTATACTATTCATCCGGGAAGTTCCAAAATGTATCATGATTTGAAGAAAATGTACTGGTGGTCAGGACTAAAGAAGGATATAGGAGAATTTGTAGCACATTGCAACTCTTGCAATTTGGTAAAAGCAGAATATCAGAGGCCCGGAGGACTCTTGCAACCTCTACCAATCCCGGAATAGAAATGAGTTGATATTGCCATGGACTTTATAGTAAGTCTACCCCGAAGCAAATCAGGGGAGATACCATATGGGTAATCATTGACAGGCTTACAAAATCTGCGCACTTTCTCCCAATAAAGCAAACTGATCCAGTGGAAAAGCTCGCCAGGATATATATTAAGGAAATTGTTCGATTGCACGGGATTCGAAAGACGATTACGTCAGACAGAGATAGCAGATTCACTTCTCGATTTTGGAAAGCAGTGCACGACGATCTAGGTACTACCCTTGCAATGAGCACTGCATTTCACCCTCAAACAGACGGACAGACAGAAAGGGTAAATCAGGTTATAGAAGATCTTCTAAGGTTATGCATACTTGACTTCGGTGGGAGCTGGGAAAAATATTTACCATTGGTTGAATTTGCTTACAACAATAGCCATCAGGTCAGTATTGGCATGGCTCCCTATGAAGCCTTATACGGAAGGAGATGTCTTACGCCCTATCATGGACAGAAGTCGGAGATGTTCAGATTTACGGATCTGAATTGGTGGAAGAAACTAATAAAAAGATCCAACTAATAAAGAGCAGGATAATGGTGGCTCATGATCGCCAAAAAAAATACCATGATTCCAGGCACCGAATGCTAGAATTTCAAGTCGGGGACTTTGTATACCTGAAAGTAAGTCCTATGAAAGGAGTATTTAGATTTGGGGTGACCGGTAAATTAAGTCCTCGGTATATTGGACCTTTCGAGGTGATAGCCAAAATTGGAGCTGTTGCTTATAAAATCAAACTACCTGAAAATTTTACGACAGTTCACAATGTATTTCATATTTCGACTCTTCGCAGATGCCTACAGAAACCGTCTCAATAAATAATAGCACCCGGTATTGTTATACAACCAGATTTGTCATATGTTGAATTGCCTGATAAAATCATAGAACGAGATAATCATCGATTAAGAAAAAGAACAATCCCTATGGTCAAAGTACAATGGAAGAATCGCAGCGCCAAGGAAGCAACGTGGGAAAGAGAAGAGGATATAAGAAAAGAATATCCCGGACTCTTTCAGAACTCAGGTAATCTTAATTAAATCTTTTTGCATCCAACTAAATATTTTTTATTGCGGTGAAATATCGAGGACGACATTATTTTAAGTTGGGGAGTTTGTAATGACCCTAGGTCATTAATAAAGCAACTTTAAAATTCCCGATTCGCTAAATCTACCGCAATTTCAGTTACCGTTAAAATCTCCCGCTAAAATAACTTTTCAGGAAGTTTTTCAAAATGCAAAAATGGAAATTAAGGCTATACTCAATCTAATTAAGCATAACTTACCTCTTTAAATCGGAATCAATTGAAATCGACAGAAATTAAGAAAAAAAAAAAAACATCGGTAATATTGGAAGGTTAACGAAACTTTCCCACGCCTGCGAGTAACGTATGGAAGACTCGACATTTTTGGAAGGGCGCTCGAGCCCAGACCGTAACTCCCGCCGCAATGAGCGGGCGTGCGTTACATACGCACGTGCGTTACATACGCACGCCCTACTTAAACCGCAAGAGACGCTCGACTCCTCACAGCCCCTCTCGCACTTCCCTCCCTTCTTTCAAGTGTAAACGGCGTACCTGAGATCGCATTCGATCCTTCTTCTGCTCGTGCGCCAAGAGACAGACACCTTGAGCTCGTAGCGCTCGACGACTGCTCTCGTGCGGTTCCCTCGCCGAATTGACGAAGCGCCGACTGCTCCCACCATTCGACGTCGATGGCTCGATCCATTGCATCCGTGCGAATCTGATCGTCTGCTCGGATCGTGAGGTAGGAACTCTGCTGCCGATCTTCTTAAATGATTAAAACATAAATAGGTTTATATATATATAAATGTATATATATATGAATATATAATATATAAATATATATAAATATATATATATATATATATATATTGGTATAGGTATATATAAAATAAACAAATAATAATAATAATAATAATAAAAGTAGAATAAAATAAATTAATTTGATTTCAAATTTTATGTTATAATTTTATGAGTAGTATAATTCAGTTAAATTATTGTATCAAAAGCAAAACATTATTTCCGTACATTAGTAAGCAAATCCTAAATGTCAAATCCCAGCTTTAGTTTAAATTTCAAATCATGCTATTAGAAGATTAAAGAGATAGAATTTGACGGGGTTAAACTCGTATATGCTTAAATTGAAAGTATAAACTAAGTGAATACTTAGCCATTTTAGATATCACTTATGAAAATATTTTAGACTAGGAAAATCCATGCGATATACTAACTTCTGTTTAATAAAAATTGATACATTATCCAACCTATAAATACTTGCATTCAGATTACGCATGAAATTGGAATAAAATTAGGAGTTTTTAAGAAAACGTTGTTTAACTTAAAATTATTCATTGACTTTGAGATTCTAAATATGTAAATTAAAGTCAAGCTTAGAAACATGAATGCAGGTCTTAAATCTTATAAGTAAGATTCATTGAAACACAAACTTTACTTTCAAAGTTTAATAGGATCTCAATTACAATTTTTGCAGACACAACACGTTGTGAGTGATTCATCTAGTTAAGTCAAAACACAAAGGTACACTGGATATTACTTTATATGCTTTTACTTTCATTTGCTGCTTTTGCATCGCTTTGAACCTATTTAATACGTTATTCTTACTACTAATGACGTAAGAGAAATCGAATGATGTTTACGTGTCTTGTGAATGTTGCAAGAAGGGTTCCGAAACGGAGCATGATTAGGTTAGGGATGGGGCTAGTCTTCGGGAGCTATAAGGGTGCCATCTGGAGCCTTTGAGGGAGGCACAGGTGAAGGTTGCTTAAATGCACATTGCCATATGAGATCCTTAAGTGGGTCCAGGTGAAGGTTTATGCTTAAATGCATATGAACCCAACCTTATGGTTCTGGCTTTGCCCAACAGAACTACTATTATTGCTTCATGATATCATAGACATAAACATAAACATAGATTTTTTATTGCTTTTCCTTTCGACATTTAGCATGTGAACAAAACATTACTTGTTGCGGGTGATCTGATTATCTTTTATTTGAAACACACTATATTTACCTGCAAATGTTATCTCATTTTTCTTCTTTGCCTTCCGCTATGCTTAAAGTATATTTTTAATATCCATTGTATTTAGAATGTGCACTAAGGCATTATTTTTATAATGTCAGGTCAGATACAGTTGGAGGCAGTTGATATAGTCTAGAGGCGTAGTGCGGGAAAATAACTGCCCCTTCCAGGATTAATAGTTTGATGTATATGGAATTTTATGTAATAATTTCTGGATGCTATTTTTATTTTAAATTGAATGAATGTTGTTTCTTTTATGTGAATGGCTTGAATGTTCGTTAACTACTATTTTATCTAACTGCCAATATGATCCTGCGGAAAGATGTATCCGATGTTAGTTTGATTCTTACCAACCTAACATGGTCATCACATTCCCAATCATTGGTATCACTGCTTAAGACAACAACCACAAGTGTTGGTGTTAGTCATAAGAAAGTTACTGAATTGTTACAATTTGTAAGAAAGCCTTTGGTTTGATGGTTAAAAATTTTTAAATTTTGGAAGATGCATTTTGAAGATTATTAAAATAAGAGAAGGGGCTTGAATGGTTGCTGAAAAGCACGAAGTAAAATGTTTGGGATCTATAGAATTGTTGATGACTAGTAGTTGTGCTTTTGACATTGGCATGGAACTTACACTCAATATTGTAAACTAGATGACAACATCATATATGATAAAGATGCTACCGAACATATACAAGGATGTGTCTACGTAAAGCAATGTATTTCTCATGTGGTCTCTTTAATCCCAGGATGAGTGAAAGAGTTCCAATTAGCTTTCCACATACTATGAATTTAATGTGCTCACAACTCAAATGGAGTTTGTGTTGATAACATTTGAGGATGCGAGTAGTTCAATGGCTACAATGATCAGTTCAATGGGTAATGATTAACTGAAACTTGATATTTGAATATTAATTCAAGCGAGGAACATACATTGAAGATAATCAAGAGGAGAAAGTTCCTTGTGTAGAGAGAGAAAGGCAAAACTCAAGATGCATGAATGCTATGAGATTTCAAAGTTGAATAGAAGAAAATATAAAGAGGCGGTATGCTATAATTACTATTAACATGACGCTCAAAGAATTTGATTAGCATAATGATGACAGATTCATTAAGAGGATGATCTATCCAACTTTGTATATTAAGATCCAACGATGCCTATGCTTTTGTGCAAGATTTTTAGACTCGTGTCATATTATTGTACCCCATGTTGTGATTTACTAAATAGTTTGGTTACAAAGAAATTTGAAAGGCACATCTTGTTATTGATTATTTGTTCAGATCAAAGGGAAATGAAGTTAATATCAGAACCAGTTGAGTGCAATGTATGGTATAGGATGTCAAATACGTACTAGGCTTCCAGATAAATTTGATTTCCACAAGTCAACGGGTCAACTGCGAATTTAAGACATTACTTGGTGGAAATCATGGAAGGTTAAATGGTGCCGTCATTGTGGCACACGGCAAGGTGAAGAGGACATTGTACACTACGTTAGGCAGTGAAGATGCAACAACCACTTCCATATTCACTAAAACACCAAGTTTGTGCAGTGGTCTTTATCGGTGCTTATCTATTACCAACAGTTTCAAAAATTTTGGGAGTATGTTAGTAAAGAGAAAGTGATGTCTTTGTCAAGGAATCGGACACATTTGTGGAGTTTATCACTAAATGGCAAGAGAGCCTCGTAGAAGCGATGGGTGCATTAGGAACATCATGACGGAATATTACAGAGGAATCAAGTTGGCTTTAAGTGTGACATCAGTGGTACAATAAATTAATGTGGAGGAGCAGGTGCTACAACAAGACATACATCTGTAATAGAGATCTGAATTTCAACTACCATATGCGATGAAATATATGTAGTGGGGAACAATTTGTTTTCATGTGGTGGATCTAGTAATGAAGCGTTAGGGAATAGAGAATTGGATCCCACGATACTCAAATTTGGAAATTATTGGGTATGTGGAGACTATTTTTAGTGTACAAACTCACCTAATGAAGCAGTAGGTGGAGGAGCTCATCAGGGATTGTACAAAATACCATAAGGTCATTACCTATCAAATCTAAGGGTGATGGTCAATGGTAAGCCGTTCACGCTAAAGGACCGTTGCTTAGCCTCGGCTCCATTAAGTTCCCAAAAGATATGGGCTGGGGATTAGTGGCTTGCCTCAAATTTTAGTTGATTGCCATGTGGCGGAAATGTTGATCTTGTTTTATATTGGGCTTATTTATTTCCAGTGTTAATTTTTGTAAATAACTACTAAATAATTTGTGGTCTCAGTTTCCATGAAACATTTAAGGGGCATTTGGGTTGTTTGTTCAAGGGGGAAAGGATTTAGTAGTGTGATGGAGAACTTTGAGATCTTGTGAATCATGCAAGCCCTTTTCTCATTTTTTGAGAAATTTAAGAAGATGATCTACTGTGATTATGGGCATTAATGCAAACATTGAACCATGCAAATCACTTGGTCTTTTATGTGTGTGTTTTGATCATGTAATTCAGTTTGTTAGCACTATCTCACAATCTTTGAAGAAGACGATTCATTTATTGCCATTTGGAGTGTATTTTTTCATTTAGGCAATTGTTTTGTTGAAAATTGGTATTAGTATTCATTCTAATTGATTTTAGGATGTGACTGAGGGTTCATTGGAAAGATCTGTAACCCTAGCTTCCAATTTTTACGTGAGTGCTTTGGGCTGTTTGGTAAAAGAGGAAAAGGATTATGAGGTAAAGCTGTGAAAGCTTGTAACTTCTCTTCAGTTCATTCTGCGATTGTGAGTATAGCATTTTTTCCATCTAGTGGAATCGACATCGCTGACCTGCCTTTATATTTCTTACATTATTAATAGGCTTGTTTGCTTGCGAGTGCACCCAACGTTTACACTTTTACACCACACGGAGGTATCTGTTATATACCAATCGATCGATGGTTCGAAGCACGAATTCGGCCCTGAAGCAGCAGAGAAATTGTTGGAGAATGATTTCCGTCCCAACGGTGATGCTCTTACAATCTATTTTGCTGCTCTTATTATCCCAAAAGTTTGATTTTTATCTCAAGTAATAGTAGCCCAATGCACTCAAATTATAAAAGTTCTTTTTTTGCAAGCGCAGGCGAATGGGTGCTGTTTGACAGGTACACTGGTCTCGGGCTGATCAACAGATTTGATGTGAAGCAGGTCAATAAATGCCTGATTCATTGGGGGAGCGGAACAGTTAATTTAGAGCTGTGGTCTGAAGAGAGGGCTGTGTCTAAGGAAACTCCATTGGCAATTTGTCACCAATACGAGGTAAAACAATTCCCCAAACTCTGAATTTTTGAGCTTTTGGTGTGCTTTTTGTGTGTTTATGTTCTGCTTAGCCAATGTAAATGTTCTCATGCAGAAATGTAGTTGATATTCTTATTTCTTAATTATAGACGTAATCATCATGTAGTTTTATTGTGAATTGTGCCTGGCTAATGCTATTGGATTTATACTTTTAACAAGTTAAATTTTACTTAACGCATGCTGTTTTGCTTAGGCTTAGCTAAATGATTAATGTGTTAATCGTCTAAAAAATCCAACAAAATGTTCACCAAACATTTAGTCAAACCTCTAAAAGCTGAGAGGCTTATGCATGGCTCATGTTAGGTTTGCATATTACAAATTTTTAAGAAAATGTGATTTGGTTTCCAAATAGCACTAAAAAGATGTATTCTTAGCGGGCTTCAAAGAGAGAGTGCATTAAATGAAAAATAATATTTTAGATTTTTTATCGAGTTATTTTGAAATTTCATATCTGAGCTCAATTTTTAATTTGCATACAGCACTGATCTCATCAAGTTTGACTTTCGTTCGATCTAGCAAAGGCTCAAAGCTCTTTATATTTATTATTATGTGATGCTAATATTGTATTATTAGTTTATTAATATTATGCCTACTGATAATCGCTATTTTTTACTGCCATTACTTTAAAAAATAAATCGATAAATCGTGGTTCAACTTAAAAATAAATTCGGAATGTGCTTAACCTCATTTCAATCATCAAAGAGCAAAATTTGTTTGACTGTATTTAGAATATAAAGTAGTTAGCAATTATTACCCAAATGGAAAATTCTGTTTCTCCACCAATATCTTGTGAATTGTTGGAAGCACATCATTATAGAAATTTAACTTTAAGAATATAGATGTTGCAGAGCTTAGAAAATCTTATCCAAATGCAGTCTTAGTCTTAACAGGATACATAGAGTTTAGGAAGAAAGTTCGACCGGTGAAAACTGAGCATCTAATCGATCATACTTCTCGATCCAGTCAAGCTCCACAAAATAGATTCTTAAGAATAATTTAAGTGGGCTGTTTGGTATGCAGGAATTGAATATCGGACTGTACAAGTTAAGCTTTTGCGTTAAAAATTTTAGATCAAATTGAGAGAGAATTCGGGTTGCGTGGAGGAAAGTAGCGAGAACAAAAGAAGGAAGACTTTGTCCTCCCCTTTGCAAAATATCAAAGATGTCCGACGCAAAAACTTTAAAGACATCCGCACCTTTAGCGTTTGTCCGCTTCTTCGCCTTCGCCTTCACTGTACACAAAATCGGAGACATCCAAGCAAAGATGTCCGGCGCAAAAACTTATAGACATCCGCACCTATACGTTTGTCCACTTCTTCGCCTTCGCCTTCACTGTACACACAAAATCGGAGACATCCAAGCAAAGACGTACGACTTGAAATGTCGACGCCTTCGCCATTTGAATAATTGTCGGCCGTTCTAATGGATTAAGAGAAACCCTAAAATAAAATTTAAATGAAAAAAATTAAATTTCAGGCGGGTAATTTTACTCTCTTAATACTGGAAATTACCCTCATATTATTTCATTCCAAATAAAAAAATAGATATAATAGAATAATTTGAATACGCTATAATAATAATATATTTTAATAAGATTAATTTACTCAAATTTTATCACGCAAAACACCTCTAAATGATTTTTTGATATTAGGAAATGCCAAACACCTCATGTTTTGAAAGGGGCGATAATATCCCATTTGGATTCCCATTAAAAAAGAATCTACCATACATGCTTGGAAAACTTTGTTAACTAAAGCAAGTATGCGAATGTATCTACCCAAATAGACAAACAAAAATTTAAATCGAATTTCTTAAGATTTATTATAGGCATAAATTACAATTTAGATTGCAAGATTAGATGCAAAATTATTATATTTATGCAATATTAAAGCTTAATTCTGATTGCATGATGTTCTTCTTGAAGATGGATGTTGGTTGAGCTTACGTGGGCTTGAATCGGTCACAATTTGGGCCAGTTAAGGTGTGACAGTATGGGGTCAGGTCAGGGAAAAAATATAAAATAAAATAAAATTGTGATGCTTACGTGCGTATTGTAATAATATATTATGAACAGTGCAGCTGAGATGAATGTATACTATTTCTTATTTTAAGTATAAATTTAACATAATTTATTTAAATATATCGTTATAGATATCATAAATTTTTAAAAAATATTTATATTTTAATATAAGAATTACATTTTTTTTATCCTTTAATTTTTTTCTTTGTATATTTTATATGTGAATTTTATTTATATAAATTATATATATATATATATAATTATATAATTATATATATATATATATAATATTTAAGAAAATTGTGGATTAAATTTGTAAAATAAGAATTAGTGCAAGTGTAAGAATTCCAAAAAAAGTAAATAAAAGCCGCACTAGGGTTCCTATTTCACGATTTCTTTCTTCCGGTCGTCTTGCTTCCTTCGCCCTTTCACATCCAGCCATTGGTGCGTCGAAAAGCTTCGCAACAACGAAAATCCGGCATCGCCAGTAATGACAGAGACGGCAGCCAAAGATCAGGCATCTACTCCGGCGTATGCGCCGGCCATCTGCCGGGTGGCCGTGGCGCAGATCTGCCTGAGCTCCGGGTACCGCCAGGCGGAAGCGTCCGCTCTCCGTTGCCTCACAGATATCGCCATCCGGTACATGGAGCTCATCGCTGGAAGCGCCGCATCCGCAGCCAACGCTTGCGGCCGTACGCAGCCAAGCATCATCGACCTCGCGCTCGCCCTCGAGGACGCTGCGAGCTGCCGCGGATACGCTGGCGCCGCAAACGCCGCTCGCCCGCTTGTCCGTTCCCCCGTGCTGCGCGATCTTCGAGCCTTCGTGGCTGCCTTCGACGAGATCCCTTTTTCCCGCCCGCTTCCGCGGAAATTGGAAGCTGGGCCGGCTTGGATTTCGACCCCGAGCTTCGCGCAGGCCGGGAAGGATCCGCCGTTCACGCACGTGCCGAGATGGCTGCCGTGCTTTCCCGATTCAGCAGCGAACAGCAAGGTTGTTGAGACGATCAAGGAGATGCCGGCGATGGAAAAAACGGTGGCTGGGAGGGATATGAGCAGGGAGAGGGATAGGGTTAGGTTTAGGCTTGTGCAAAAAGGAGTGGGGAAGACGAAGAAGAAGGCTGCTGCGGTTGAGATTACGAGGGATTGGTCTGCCGATGATGGTGAGAGCGATCAGGAGGATGGTGAGGGAAAGAGACGTCGCAAGGTTGCTGCTGCTGCGATTGCGAGTAGTTGTTGTTGTTGTCAAGAGCGAGATTCGAACGCTGGCCTTTTGAGGGCTGCGGAGGCAGGCAGTGTTTCAATGATGAGGTGACAAGTCTCGGCCAGCGCTGCCAGTGGCGCATTCTGCGCAAGACCCTGCTAACTATTCTTTTATCAAAAATGCTAATTATATCGAACCTTTATTTGATAAAATTGCGGGAAATTAAATATTTTTTTAGAGTAATATAACATGTTCTTTTATTCTTAATACTTTATATATATATATATATATATATATATATATATATATTTTTTTTTTTTTTTTTTTTTTTTGTGTGTGTTTTTATGGGTACCGGCTAATGTTATAATTCGTAATTAAGCTTAAGCCCATAAAGCAAGCACAAGTGTTCCTCGTGGAATTATGGTGGAATTGCAATTTTTCTTTCTATAAATAAAATATGTTTTTCTTAATAATTAAAGTAAAGGAAAATAATCTTGAAAAACCAAAATAATAAAACAAATTCTTGGATTCGAATTCAATGTGAATTTATCTCCATATTATTTGAAATTACACTTTAATTATTTCATTTAAAATAGAAATTTTATTTTTTTTAATTTATTAAATAATAATAAAATAATATAATTATTCTGTAATTATATTTTTCAAAGTCAAACAAACTTTTAAGATTGCTTGAATGCATAAAGTGATAGTAAAATAATTTGAATACAATATAATTTGATTATGTTATTATGTTTCAAGTAATTTATGAGAGTTAAAGATTATCCTCATAAATTTTGTTTTTTAATTTTCTATTCTTTCTTCGAACGGATCGCACATTACGACCAATGTTAAAAGAGAATGAATCATATGATTTTTGTCATCTGTGAGAACAAGCTTCAAATTATTGATCTGAACAAATCTTCGACCTTTTGTCTTCGAATGACCTTCGAACTCTAAACAAATCTTTGGCCTTTCGTCTTCGAATGACCTTCGAACTCTAAACAAATCTTCGACCTTTCATGCAATTTGAACTATCTTCGCTGAAGCTTCGAACGATCTGCTGCAATTAGAACGATTCGCGGAGATGAAGCGAAGCTTCAAATGTCTGGCGAGAAATCACATGTCTCATTCGGCTTAGTCTGTCTTCATCGAATGCTGATCATCGGAGACGAAGTGAACCTTCGACTTCGTCTCCTTCAAACCAGAAATCGAAGGCAAATGCGTGGTTTGCTATTTGCAATCCTAAAAATTGGATAAATTGATCGTAAAATAATTACCTGAAAATTTTATTTTACCCTATTTTTTATGAACATACAAATGTAATTTAAAATGATTTGACATTCCGCGCTTTAATTTGAAGTAAAATTTGTATAAAAATAAGATTATCTTGAATAAACTGAGTTTAATTAAGATCATTCGGTTCTATGAATCATGGTTGAGGAACAATAATGGTAGAATTAAATTATAAAGATTCAGTTTTTTAATCAGCTGTAACTAAAATATCACTTCATAGACATAACCTTAACTAAATTCACATAAACATTATACGATAAAAGATTCATACTACTCGTAATGATTTAGCATTCAAATAATAAATATTAGCCTTAAATTAATTATAAACTCTATCTAATGATACACATCCAATGTCTCGATTAAAAGATTCTTGTTTCAGAACTTATGCTATTAAAGTTTGGAACTGCATCAAAATATATTAACTAGTAATATAAAGAATACATAAAAATTTAACATAATTATATTTCATTCCAATATAGTATTAAATTGATATTAATTAAAATTATAAAATCATTAAATATATTTAATTGCTTATTAAAAATAAAAAAATGTTGGGATATCCACAAGGTAATGAAAAATTTTATATTTAAAAATAAAAAATATTATTTAGATCTACTGATATGATATTTAAAAAAATTCATCTAATAAAATTTAAAAATTATTTTATTAGTATTTATTTATTTACATTGATATAATATAAATATTATTTATAAAATTTTTATCGAAATAATATTCAAATTTTAATTGGATAGTTTTTGTGAATGTAAAATCAGCCGCTCTATTTGTTATAAAAGAAATACTATTTAGCCCGTTGATGTAGCATTCAGAAAAATTCATCTAATGAGATTTGGGCACCATTTTAATACAAATTTAAAAATAATATTTTTATTATTTTAATTTAAATAATTAAACATTAATAAAATAATATCCAAATTTATTAAATAAATTATTTTAGATGCCGTTAAATCTAAATAGCTTATAAATATGCTCTCGGCCCCCACCCCGTTGCCTCTTTTTATATTTAAATCAAATATTAAATTGATATTAATTAAAATTTAATAGTAAAATAAACATTTTATGTCCCTCATCGAATGCCTAAGGTTGTTCTGTATAGAGCACTGGATGCTCATCCACCCCTCTTCCGCAGTTCAAGCTCCATACTCTATACTCCGTACTCCAATCTCCTCTGCACCATTCGGTCTCAGAATTGGCTCTCATACAGGTGCCGGCTCTCTCCATTAAGCTTTTCTTCCTTCTAGTGGTTTTGTATGTTCTCGTATTGGCAGTCTCGCCAATTGAACTGCCCCTATCTATGCAAGTCGGATTGTTTCAGGCTATTACAGAGTCGCTTCAAAGTTAACGAGCCACCTTCAAAATTTTCTATGTCACTTACACTCAGGGAAATACATCTTACAGTCATCCCAATTTCATAAATAGCATATCGTGTACCTTTTGAGCAAAATCGATTCTCCCAACCAGCCAATTTTCCATCTCCTTGCACTCAGGGAAGATCATCCAGTCGAGGCCGCTATTGTGGACGTGGTAGAGGACGTTTAAGTGTAACCTGTCAGTTGTGCAATCGTACTAGACATAGTGTTGTTGGCTGCTATCATCGCCAGAACCTTCAATTATATCCGCAATCATGTCCGCAACAATCAGCTCATTACTTCCGGTACAAATTTGGCACCAATTTTCTCGGTACCAACCTAATGAAAATAAGAGTATCGTCGATGAAATTAGGATTAAAGCCATAGCATAAATTTGAGTGTTGATGCGTATCTCATCTAGGAAAGTCGATGCTAGGTCCTTCATGCGATTTGGGGATCATTGTACTCACTTCCCTTGGGATTATCCTGAAGATTTCTCTTTCTTGGGTAAGGTTATTATCGCATAAGATAAGGATAGAGATAGACATTTTCATTTTCCATATATTTGGGTATCTTCTCCCTGATGGTGGTAACAATGGATGACAACTCATGTACCTTGCTAGCGAAAATCATATCCTTTTCAGAATCAGATTTAACCCAACAAAGGGAGACGGATTACGTAAATTAAATCTCTTCAAATGCTCAAGAGGAACCGAAGACAAAATAAGTTAAAAATGAAAGAAGTTAAGAAAAACTGAAGTCCCTTAAAGTGGTGTGAGTGTTTGGATTGGTTACATGTGTTAGTTATCTAACGGTCATAGCAATTTTCTTTGCACCATGCATTGGATAGCTTAATAAATGTTTCAATAAAATTAATATGATGCGTCCCAACTCATTTGGATAAAAATTCAAATGCCAAGGTATTCAATGATTTGATTCTCTTATTAAGGTGTAATGATCATAAATATCTAAGCTTAATTTTGGCTACAAATGATTATTTATAATAAATGGAGAGTAGGCTTAAAACACTCGACAAAACATCTGTATGTGGGAAAATGTTTATTTGCATAACTAAAAAGTAAACCCAATCCTTTTAAAAATTTTAGTGATTTCACATTTGATACTTTCATACGCTTAAAACAATAATAACATAACATATAGCAAAAATAAAAGAAAACCAAAATAGTCTGGTCTGCTTCATTATTGTACATTGCTCTTGGCTAGGTCATGGATGGACTTGCCCTTTATATTTATAAAACGTATTATAATGTGATTGGCCAATGAGTGTGTTGGCTATAATGTGATTGGACACCGAGGTGTTGTAAATCTAAGTTTGTTGATTACCTTATAACATGTTAGCGCTAGCAATCCTTGATGTGTCGGGAATGGCTCCTATTGAGATACCATATTTTTGATTATCAATTCTCTAATCTTTTTAGTGTTGCAACAATGTGCCGTGTCACCTAGCTTGAAAGCCATAGACGCTTCCTAATAGTTTAGTATGCAACACTTCGGCAGTGAAAGTGGACCATGTTATTTTGAGATTTCATGTATGAGAAAATTATCAAAACGGTCCCTTGACTTTTGCAAAATGTTCAAAATAGTCCTTAACTCTTTTAAATATTGTTTTTGGTTCCTTGACTTTTGCTTAAGCAATGTTTTTGGTCCCTATCATTAACTCTCTGCCCCCCTTCCGTTAAACTTGCATTTTTCAGCCGGAATTAACCGCTGGATTGGCTGCTGGAATCCTTGTTTGGTATCTCATATATATAAACATATTTTTATTAAATTTAATTTGAAAGCAAAGAGAAACTTTTATTTTAGTAAATTTGGATAGGAATAATTTTATAAATAACGAACAAAACTACAATATTGGCTTATATTAAATGAAGTGAAATAAATAAAAAATAAATATATGTTTAATTGAAGTTGAACTTATAATCTGAAAAATGAAATATGAAGGGGTCGGCATACTCCGCAAGAATTATTTGGGAACTAGAGTCCGAAGGAATCGATCTCATTTAATATATGTCATCCACAAGAACTATTTGGGAATTAGAGCGGTCGGTGTATTCGGAGACAGTGGAAGTTATCCGGCCATTGGACACGGTGACAAGGGAGGCACCTTCATCAGAATTGAGAGATTCACTTGTAGGGTCTTCTTGGCTCCATCAGATTCTTCTGTTATTAAAAAATTGATTGAGCACAAAGAACTTCTGGCACACAATAACCGCAGCGGAAGCGATTTGATAGAGTGCCCTGTCTTCGATTTAGGATCGAGGTTGCGTTGACGGTTACCAAGCAACTTAATATCACAAACTACAAGAAAAAAATTACAGCACATGCATGCAAAAGATTACAGCACACAAAGCATCAAAACACCAAAGATTACGTGGAAAACCCAAGAACGGAAAAAATCACGGAGCTACACAACAGAAAAATTTACTAGAAAATTTGAAGAGGTACAGAGTTACAAAGAGCTTATCTCTTGACTAGAAATACACCAGCTCATACTCTAATATGGAGAGGAGAAGAAGCAGTCACCACCAGGAGCCTCTTCTCCAACATGCAAGAGGATTCTTGTACTGCAGCTTCCTTAGGGCTTCACATAGGGATCTCCTCATCACAACTTGCACAAGCCTCCAACTGAAAATGCCAACTCTAGGTTATCTTCCAAACTTCTTTGCTTAAGTACCCAGCTGCAAATCAGACCCTGAAAGGTCGAAAATTCCCTCCAATTTGCTTAGGGCGAAACTGGACTGAAGCAGATTTCCGCCGGGCGCTATGGCGCGCCGTAGCTCCCGACTCTCGAGTTGGGACCCGCTGCTGCACGTGATAGCACCCGTGTCTCTGGTTGGCACCCGCTGCGACGAGCAGCAGCCCCTGCTTCTCTGTTTGTTGACCGCTGAGGTGCGCGATAGCGCCTCCGTCTCGAGTTGGGGCCGCTAGAGCGCGCTGCGGCGCGCCACGGTGCGCTGCAGCGCCTGTGTTTATTTTGTACTTCACTTCTTGCTCCGAATCACCTCAGAATATTCCGGAAGCTCACCGGAGCACCACTATCATCTTCATGATGTATTAAATGGTCTCCATAATACAACAATCTTTCACTTGGAGACTTTTAGGAAATCTTCTCCACTCCCGACTTTGATTCTTCATTTTTCTTCTTCCATTCTTATCAAGAACGTGGTGTGGCTCACCCTCACTCTTTTTTCACGTACCGAGGCCAACTGAAGCTGCATATAGCTTCAGTTTTTCCACTGTTACTGCTTTAGTAAGCATATCAACTGGATTCTTAGAATTGTGGATCTTCTCCAATCCAAGCTGTCCTTCTTCCAACAGTATCTGGATGAAATGATAACGGAGTTGAATTTGCTTTGTCCCTGGCATTAAATGTTGCATTCTTTGCTAAATGAATACTGCTCATACTATACTGTAGAGCTTCACATCCTCCTGCTCCTTGCCCAATTATTCAATGAAACTTCTTAACCAAATCATATCCTTGCTTGCCTCTGTAATGGCAACGTATTCCGCCTCCGTGGTAGATAGCGATACGATATTTTGTAGCCTGGAGATCAAACTCACCGCTACACTTCCTAATATATACACATAACCTGTAGTACTTTTCTTTCTATCAACATCTTATACAAGATCTGAATCTACATAACTCTGTAAAACAATGTCAGATCTTCCAAAGCATAAAGTCTTGCCCGTTGTACCTTTCAGATACCTTAGGATCTTACTTGGCCGCATTCCAATGGTGCTTTCCTAGGTTTCCCATAAATCTGCTAACCACTCTCACTGCATGGGCAATATCCGGTCTCGTGCAGATCATCGCGTGCATCAAGCTCCCAATTGCTGAAGCATAAGGAACCTTCAGCATCTTCTTTTGCTTCTGCTGCGGCCCCGTCCATATTTGTGCTAAGCTTAGTTACTTCAGAGTGCGAGGAGTCACCATCACTACCTTCATCCTCAAAGTACTCAATCATCTCATTATTGGAATCCATCTATAATTGATAAAATGATTAAGGTTAGGGTTTCCGGGAGCTGGACGTGGCTGAAGGGGTCAGAGGCTGCTGGTTGGTTGGCTGTGGCTGGCTAGAGGGTTGGCAGGGGGCTTGACTGGCTGAGAGAGGCTGAGGGTTGAGTTGGGATGAAGGAAGGGTTGAGGGGGGTTTAAATAGGAGGAGGGAAGGGAGGATGGCCAGCTAGCTGGTCGGGCGGTCGGTCGCTGGTCGGTCGCTGACCGAGCGTTGAACAGGGCGGCGCGGGTGCGCCTCTGGCAGCCAGTTTGCGTTTTCCTGGCAGGCTCCCTAGCGTTTGGCGTCGGGGGGAGGGGGCTAGGAAAGCAGAGACAGAAATAGGAAAACGAAAATATTATTTTAATTAAATTTTTCGCATTTTTCCGCTATTTGACTTCCAAAAATAATGAAATTTGACACTGAGGTATGTTACAATGAGATAAATACCCTCGTGCCAAAACAATTTCGATTCAGAGCCATATTTGATTTTTGAATCGGGATTTAACTTAATTATGCGAAGTAACAAGATTGGGTCGTTACATCTGCGCAATGCCCTTCCGCTTCATTGTTCATAACTCTTCCAAACAACCATCAAATAATCTAAAAAATATTCATAGATTCTTGACATCTACAAAAATAGCATCCCAAAATTTCATCATAATCCGACTTCATTTGACCCGCTAAACAACTTCCCGAAATTGAACAGCCGCTTACGCACAGGTAACCGTATTCTTCAGCTTTGTATCACCAGGTATTAAAGATGGAGACTCGTATCTAGACGTTACAAGCTGGGAACTCAATTCATTTGCACCATAAAAGCCTTTTCTTACTTAAAGGGGGTTCATTTGGGACTTTGACTTCTCATAGTATCAAGCTACCTTAGAATTGTTTTTCTTGTACTCCAAGTTTTTAAAATTGCTTATTTTTATAACAGTTATGAGATTAAAATCTCAAAAGGCTTCAGCTTTGCACTCTTAATACATAGTGAAACTCAAGAGAGGCTCTTGAAAGTGAACGTTGGTTCATAAAGAACCAAACTACTATAAATTTTAGTCTTAATATTTCTTCTCTTTATTTATTTATTTGGACCATCTTGGTTATGAGATAATTTAATCATTTGGCTCAAGTAAATTGAACTTCATTTAGTGAAACATGTCTGAGGCATTTGGCTGACTTTGGTGCAATTCATTGAATCATGCTATCCTTGCACTGCTCACGAGAGTATGAGCAAAAAATTTTAAAGTTGAAAGAACAAGGCACACGAACTTGAGGTGAAGTCCATATGAACACAATTTTTAGATTGATTGAGATTTGGAGTACTTGAATTTCAGAATCTAAAAGCTTGAAACTTGTTACTAGCCAAAGAGTTAAATTTCCATTTAAGATACCATATTTATGGGCAGAGTGCACAAATGGCTATGCAAACTTCATCGAACGAACTAGTCATAGTTCATTGAACGAGCATTAATCAACTGCTATAATCCTGCATCTAACGACTAGTTATTTTTGCTGAACAATAATTTGTCTTCATCGAACAGGTTATATTAAATGCTTAAAAATTAATGTAGCAGTGTACAAGTCGTTGACTTATCATTTTTGGCTTGTAATCATTCATATAACGGACCAATCAATAATTGGTGAACTGTGATCAATTACTCAAAGTTTTAAAAAAGTATAGGCAGAATCATTTAACATAAATAGGGTGATTTCATATAGTACCTTTAAATGATGTGCCAACTATGGCCAATTTATCAAACAAACACTAGTTCGTCGAATGATATTTAACATACAAAAAACTTTAACTTAAAGTGTGTCTCAATTCTTCTTTTAGTGCTAAAATCTACTCTCCTAAGGAATAGGTAAAATGAAACACAACAAACAAAAGTCAACATCTATTAGAAGTTCTTAAAGCAAGTTGATCCATGAATTGCTTAAGCATCTTGAAAATGATTGTTGAGTGCTAAGATATTACTCTTAAATGATGGATGCATTCCAACTTTATCTTCAACCTGTCTATATTTTGATAGCGCAACTCAAATAATACATTAGTAGCATTGTAAATCTTACTTGAGGTTTGCTTATTATCAAAACTAGTGTAGCAGTTGCTAATAAAGGTTTCTTGGATTCATCAGAGTTTACATGCAATGTTATGCAGTTTAAAGATTAGACATGGTTGAAAAAGGGAGTTACTCGTTTATAGTCATCCTTTTGAGAGTTACCGAAGAACTTATTTATTTTAAAATCATTCTTCTTTTTATAGGTGTAATGGCATCCACTTTCATTATGATTCCCACGATTGGTTCTTTAACTACTTGGGGACTAGCAGAAAGGACATTCTCACCTGCTGAGAGTATATCTCGACCATATTATCTTGTTTCTATATCTTCCAATTCTCTCAGTAGCAGGATGAAGAAGATGAAGCTACATAGAGAACGAAGCACTCGGATCAGTGCTATGGCAAAGGAATTATACTTTAACAAGGATGGGTCAGCTATTAAGAAGTTGCAAGTAAGTTTGTAAATAATTTATGAAATTTGATGATTTAAAGTAATTTGTTCTATCATATTCTTCCAGGCTGGGGTTAACAAGCTTGCAGAGCTTGTTGGGGTGACACTTGGACCAAAAGGTAGGAATGTTGTTCTAGAAAGCAAGTACGGATCACCCAAAATTGTCAGCGATGGTGTTACTATTGCAAAGGAGGTATGATGCTAGCATTGTTGCCTTATAAAATTTACATATAGAGGGATTGTTTATTTTCTTAGAGTTATCTGTCAAAATGGTCTTTGGACTCTTTAAAATTTTATAAAATAGTCCATTGAATGTTATAAATCTCATAAACTCTTAAAATTGATCAAAATTAATCCCACAATTAAATTTCAATAATGTTACGTTAACTTGCACTGTGAATAAATAATCTTTTGGGAAAGAAAAATGCAATGAAAGCTGATAATTGTTACGTTTATTTACTTTTAATTGTAAATCTTATATCAATACAATAATTGAACTACTTATAGGATTTTTATAGTAAAAAAGAATTAAACATATTATTTTCGACTTCAACCGCAGTTTTTCTTTCCAAATTATTTTTTGTTTGCTGTGCCAATTAATGTGACGTTACTAAAATTTAACCATAAGATTAAATTTGCATTATTTTTAAGTGTTGAGAGATCAAATTGATATCTATAGAAGTCAATGAACATTTTGGACAATTTTAAATAGTTGGGGGATTATTTTAGCAAACAAATCTTTTCTTATTTTCTAAGGCATGCTGTTCTTGCTACCTTCCTTTATTTTTACTTCATTTGTTAACTAATTAGTAGAGAAGAAGGCTTATAATGACAAACCTAATCTAGATAAGATGAAAATGTCAACGGTGATGAATAATCTAGGTTGAATTTGCATCTCCCGACAGTGATATTAATTCTTTTTATTACGATTATATAATATTTACCTTGTCATTTTAAATTTTATTCCAACTATTTGTGCCTGGGTCTTGAACTCATTTTTTTATTTCTTCACTGTGAAGTTCGGGTATTAAATCTATTTATTCTTTAAATATCACTTTGAACAAACATTCGTTCATCAAACATGGATTTTCCTTTTACATTTTCCTTGTAATTTTCTAAACTCAAATTTGTGAACTTGTCTAATTGTATTGATATTTTACCTTTTATTGTGCATATTCAAACTATTCGAATCTATTTTCAGTCACTTGTGCATATATGCTTCCCAAAATCCAAATATTCTTCTCATATTATCGTTCATTTCCTAGTTTTGTTATACATCATCTCAACATTTCTTTTCTTATCACACCCAGCTTGGATATTAATAAAAATTTAACAACTCAGCATTCATTTTTATACAACTTTACATAGTTTAATATTTGTATTATAAATTTTTAAAGCCTTCATGAAATTTTTTTTATATCATAACATTCCTAAGATGATATTTCTATCATAGCATTCCTAAGATATTTTTCTAATTAACTATTTTGACTTCACATTATAAAGTAGCTTTCATTTATATTTACATTATTCTTTATATGAAATGTAAGTTTCTTGAACCTTTCACGTTTTGTATATCTTCTTTTAATGATGCTTCATGCCAGTAATCAACATGCCCACAAAAATTGCATATCATTTACTTCTCTTTCTTCTACTAAGTTTAAGGGCTTTATCTATTAAATGTTATTTTTTCTATTTTTATTATCCATTTTGAGTGTATACTTAATGGGGAATAGGTAAATATTTTAGGAATTGGTTATGGATTTCATAAATCAAAAACTGAATTAGAATCACCTGTCTATAGAATTCTATATGTATCATAAAAAGTAGAACGTTTTCAGATATGAAAATACAAAAATCAAAGGTGCAACATAGCGCTCTATCGTTTGATGCTCTTCATGTGAATAGCTACAAACATGCACGCTATTTCATATTCTAGCTTTTTGATTGCCCGGCTTAGAAACTGGAACCACCGATTTCAAAGCCGATGCTTTATTATTTTCATCTCAAATTATATCCTACACACCACAAAAGATTATTATGTACAGTTAATTTATGTTATAAAATGAGATAAAACTAAAGTAAGCAAGGAAAATAACTATTGTATTATTACCAAAGGGATACTTTGCAAATCTCATAAGCTTACAATTTTTTTATCGATAAAATTAATTTGACATGTAAATTAGGTTCAATTATCATACAATAAGGTGATGTATTAAAACAAGATTCCAAGCATCATATCGTTGTATAATAACAGTCGATGGGGCACGATACTTGTTTGAGTGCAAGAGTTGTCATTTTATTTGTTCTGGATACTTAGAAGACTTATAGTTGTATGCGTTTAGATGGTATGATATTCTAAGCAATAGCTCTGCTAATAGGAAACTGTGAAAGACACATGTTTGTTTCAATTCATAAATAGAAAAACATTGTGTGCATGAATAAGCATATTAGTAATTTGGGCATAGGGTTGATCATCTAAATGCATGTGTAGGATGGACTCCTCCAAACTGTAGGAGTAGAAATCTAATCATTAATTTGAGTGGTTTGGTTTGCAAAATTTGTGTAGTGATTTTTTCTTAAATGATGAAGCTGCAATAATGGAGTAACATGAATCAAGCCATTGGAGGGCTATGTCCTTTATGAGTGCAGTTATAGGGAGCTCAATATGGGATTCCTTATGGTGATCATAAGAAGTTGGATCAGAAGCATAGAAGGTGCTTAACTAACAGTGTACTTCGCTGATAATGCATATGTGCTTGATTGGTTCAGTGGTACAAGGTGCATGAGTAGCGGGCCATAATTTTTGTTCTTTTTTTTAACATGGAAAAAAATTCATTGACCCAATTCTGATAACTAGTGCGTCCAAATAATCTAAGGTAACATTTTTTGAATTTAATCTGAGTTGGAGCTACTCAAATCTTACCCAAATGTATTCATTTCTCATCATATTTTTCTATGTATACCCACTCATCCACTTTAGCATCCTCATCTTAGTAACATTTATTTGATTAGCATTCTTTTGACTTTACAAATCAGTAATCTGCCCAATATAACTTTGATGGTCTTACAACCATTCTATAAAACTTGTAAGCTTATGATATTTTTCAATTACACAACTCGCCCCAAGTGCTTCTCTTTTTTATCCAACTTGTTGAATCTATCAATCACGTCATTTTTTGTTTTACCACTATTATGTGTAAGAAAACTAAGATTTTTAAATTACCTACTCTTACTGATAGCATGATTCTCATTATGTCTAATATGATTGAACTTATACTCAATATTTTGTTTTGTCTCTACTAAAAGACAAAATTCTTATAATTCCTGATAGTTAGTTATTCATAAATCGAGTTTCGCATTAGTCCATCTCTATTTTATTAATAAGAAGAATATCATTTTTCTACCAACAAGAACCTTGGGACTTCTTGAATCTGCTCAATTAAAATGTCTATCTTAATGCAATGTTTTGAGGTATGATGAAATTATTCAACAAATATCTCAACTTCCAGTAATAGAGTATAGATATCATCAATACCCCTTCTAGCAAAAGCATTGGCTACAACAAACTGCATACAGCTGTGCACAAGAAATATTTGTTAGACAGTTACAACAAACCTTTTTGTTCCTTTTTTTTGTTTTTTGTAGTTTCTCAACATAGGCTATATATAAGAAGTCCTAACTCATTGTATATTTTTGCTGTAATTCTTACATACTTGATAAAAGAAAAGGCGGATCAGACATGATACTTTGAGAATCTCAAGATTTAGAACATGATATCAGACCAAGCAAAGTAATTACTAGTAAAGATCTCAACCTCACATCCTTGACTCGCTGCTGCTTCTCTGAATTACATTTAAATGGTTGATGTCTTAAATGAAGTGATAGAATAAAATGAAAAATATGAAGAGCATAAACCTCAGTAGAATAAATGAAGTTAGCAAATTTTCTTCCGGGGCCTGATGCCACCTCTGTTCAAAAGTGGTAACCTTAAACCTAAAATCTTTGCTGCCATGCAAATTGATACTACTGAGGTTGTTCACTAGATTCACTCAAGCTAGCAAACATTTACGTTGGATGGCCGCAATGAATAAGGAGTCTACAGCTTTACTTAAAAATAACACTTGGAGCTTAGTTCCAAAATCTCAAGAAATTGTTGTAGATTGTAAACGGTTGTTCAAAATCAAGCCTCATTCCGTTCACCGTTAAAAAGCTCGCTTGGTTGAGCGGGTTTCACACAGCAAGAAGGTTTATATTACAATGAAGCATTCAACCCAGTGGTAAAACCAATCACTATTCACATTATTTTATTTCTTGCTATTACTCCTCACTAGTCTGTACGGAAATTTGAGTTTGATAACGCATTCCTCAACGGTGACTTGAGCAAGAATATCTATATGGCACAACTATGGGTTTATTCACCCCTCCACTCCAAATCACGTTTGTAAACTACACAAAGCTCTATATGGTCAACGACAATCCCCAAGAGCGTGGTACCAAAAGGTATCCGATGTACTAAAATAGTTTGGTTTTCATAATAATGTTAATGATTCCTCATTGTTCGTTTTCCGCTTGAACAATGGCATATTGCTGCTTTTATTATTTAGTGAGGATGTACTTTTAACTAGAATCAATTCAACCCTTATACAGGAACTACTAAGTTTTTTGGCTACTTCATTTTCTATTAAAGACCTTGGGCAAGCTGACATGTTCCTCAATATCAAGTGCTCCTTCGATCATGAAGCCCTTCATCTCTAACAATAACACTACATTACCGAGCTCCTCCACTCTACCAACATGGCTCATTCTACTTCTTCCTCAACCCTTGTCATAGCTAAAAATAGCAACGCATAAAAACCATCACAGCAGTTTTCTGATCCCACATTCTACCGGAGTGTTTCTGGTAGCCTACATACTTTAAAGCACAAGATCGGATATAACATACAGCATCAATAGAATTTGTCTCTACATGCACAACCCAATCCGATGAGAACTGGCAAGTGGTTAAGTGTATTCTCTGCTACCTCCACGGCATGTCAAAGTATGGTCTCTCTTTGGAACCCATTTTAGATTTCAAGATTACTATATTCAGTGACGCTGATTGGGCTGTAAACGAGGACAACCGGAAATTCACGTATGGCTATTACATTATTTTGGACAACAATCTCATTTCCTGGTCTTCTACAAAACAGCCAACAATTGCCTTTTCAAGCACGGAGGTTGAATACAAAGCCATTGCAAATGCTACTAGTGAAGCTTTTTGGATCAAGTCTCTACTCTCCAAACTGGGCGTCCATCTCTCCACCTCCCCAATCATACTCTGTGACAATCTGAGCTTGTCTACCTTACTTCAAAGCCAATTCTCCATACACACATGAAACATGTGGAAATAGATTATCACTTCGCCCAAGAATTTGTCCAAAATCAGGCTCTCACCATCCAACACATTCCCTCAGTTGCGTAGTTGGCAGATGTTCTCACAAAAGTTCTTCCAATCAAGGCATTTCAGGACATTGCATTCAAGCTCATCTGCCCTATGCCGAAGACCTTCAAGGGAGTAATAAATGATTAAAACTTCATAATCAGTATAGCTAATTGCTTTTTTGTTAGGCTGTTTTGATTGTCATTTATTTTCTTTACTATGCAACAAACCACCGCTCTATATAGCGGGCTGTTCCTTTCACCATTACTTAGACGGTAAAATGCTTTACCCTTTATTTTCCTTAATTCCTCCCGATTTCTCAATAACTGTTGCTACCAGAACATCAAGGTTACCTGAATAATAGCAAGGAAATGCCAACCAAGTTTCCTGACTTAACTTCAGGACAGCCAACAACTACAGACCAACAAACTTAGCAATCCAACAACATCAGCAACCTCCTTGAAAGACTGTTAAATTTGCGCGAGATAAAAGAAATAATACTTGTTTAATAATAACAAGAAGTTAGTTGGCTATTACAACTTTAATATTAGAAGCCTGAATATAAAGCTGTAAAAATGAATTTATTCATCAGTTACTCTTAGATTTCTACTGCTTCGTAACTTTTTAATGGTATCCAAGCTTAAATACCACAAATGACAAACAATTTTTCATCTAATAGCTCATTCTACTATTCCTCCAAGAATTCTTCAAGACATGATGATAATACATTTACTCATACTTCACCTAAATGAGACTTCTCTCATTTTAGTAACTTTGGTTCTTTCATGATCAAATTGTTATACATGTTCTAGGGCAATGAGAATGGCCCTTCCCTTGAAGAATAATCTGAAGTTTGTTGATGGTTCCACAAATATTCCAAGCAAGGATGATCCAGTGTTCTCAGCATGGAAGAGGTGCAACACTGCTCATTTCTTGGTTATTTCAAACGGTTTCACCCCCCATACACAAGACAATTGTTTGGTTAGAAAATGCTATAGACATTTGGAATGATCGCAAAGCAAGGTTTTACAAGATGCTGTTTTAAAACTTTTTGATTTGCAACAAAAACTAATTTCCACCTTTCAAGATAACCTATCGGTTAATGAATGCTTTAGCAGATGAAAGTAATTTGGGAGGAACTAATGTATCTTAGGCTAATCACATGCACATGTGATTTACAATGATGTTGTTGTGCATGGTAGACCATGAAGAACTATCTAAGAATTTTGAAATTCTCGAGACCTAAATTAAATATATGAACTGTCTCCTTGACGTAGACAGTTTTTAAAATAACATTACAATTTGAAAGAGACTTGGAAACCGCACAAATTACTTTGGAACTGGTCATTTCTTACACCAAAATGTTCAGTGAATAATTACAAATTTCTATATTACAAGTACAACAATGGATGCCACAACTATTTAAGGTTAAAAAGAGTACAATTATAGAAATTTTGTAAAGAAAGGAGGGAAGGTTACAATAAAAGTTCTTTCTTTGAATGACACCTATTTAGGGTATAAAATAAAAGTGTATCCTTTCACAATCAAAATTGGATTTAAATTATCACTGCAAAGACTATTTCAACAAACCAATCTTAGTCACTGTGGATATTCTGGTCGTGCCATTGGGATTTGCTACAAGAAGTATGGATATCTTTCGAAATCTAAATAAAAAGGAAAACAAAATCAAGGCTATATTAATCATGTAAATTCTAACTGCAAAATAAATAATTATATAAATAATTCAGATTTGGAGCAGTTCATTGCAAACGCTTCAAACATTCTTGAAGCAATGCGATTCATAAATGAGCTGTACTCAGATTGATTGAATTGCTAAAGGTATTAGAGAATACTTGCAGGAGCCCTCATGTGAACACCTCAAGAGCCAACTTCACAGCAGCACCTTAAGTTCCAGCCACCTCAGGTATGCATTTTGCTTCACGCTACATTTGAAAATACTAGAAAAGATTTCTTGATAGTGGAATCAAGAGCAGCAGATCACATCATATATTAGGTTAGTTATTTCAGTGAATTCAAGCTTGTGAAAAATACATTTGTAATCTTGCCAATTAAGGAAAATGTTTCAGTTTCACACATTGAAACAATCTAATTGCCTTAATAGTTTAAGCTAGAATAGGTATTCTGTGTTAGAGTTTTGTTTCACTTTAATGTCTACTAGTAGCTTACAAGGACCAAAAGATATTGCTTCTTACTTTACCTTGGCAATTGCATCATTCAGGACATGCACAGCTTAAAGATGATTGGTTTAGTTAAGAAAATTAAAAGACTTTTACAACTAGTAATACCACAGACATCATCCAACAGAGGTGCTGATATAAATAAGAGCGAACTACATTCAATTCAGATGGTATGCAAGTTTAATTTATGGCATTGCAAACATGGACACTTATCAAACTTAAGATTGAAAACATTTTAGTTAATAGATTCAAATGTTGTTATACCAACTGAACAATTTTGTGAAGTTTGTTATTTTGCAAAGCAAAGAAATTTATTTCCCCCTCAAATACATCTACTGTAAGCAAAATTTTGAATTACCTTATATGGAGATTTGGTGACCATTTCATATTGCATTTAGCTATGGTTATAAATTTTTTGTATTTTTAGTGAATGAAAATGTAGATATATGTGGATCTAATTTACTAAAATATAAGTCAGAAAAGAGATATTCGATTTAAAGCTTTATAATACTTGTTGAAACAAGTTTAAATCAAAAATTAAATGCATTAGAACCAGCAATGGTTTGGAATTTCAGCTGCCACTTTTTATCAAAATAACAAAAATTCTTTATCAAACCAGCCATATATATTCTCCACAGCAAAATGAGATTGTAAAAGAAACATTAGCATTTGTTAAATGTTTCTAGAGCTCTCAGGTTTCAATAAAGCCCACTTTTAAGGCTTTGGGCTGATTGTGTATCATATGCCGCATACCTCATAAACAGAACATCCTTACTATTACTCAATAACCTCACACCTTATCATATATTATATAACAAAACCTCCAAATGTAGAAAACTTAAGAGTTTTGGATTGTGCAGCTTATGCATCTTATTGCAAGCAACACTACAAAATTTAATTCTAAAGTCACTTCCATCGGTATTGGTTTGCCACCCAACACAAAAGGATATTAACTATGTAATTTATAAACCAAACAAATCTATGTTTCCCATGATGTACGCTTTTATGAAAACATTTTTCTTTCAGTATTCCATCACAAAAATCAGTTAGTATCTAGAAGCATCACAAATATTAGTTAGTATTCTAGAAGCATCACAAGCATTAGTAGTATTCTAGAAGCATCACGGTTTCCACAAAGCTCCCAAGTTGTATCATATCAATCATGATATGTTAGAACTATAAGACCTACACAGCTACAAAGTTTCAAGTGCTCTCCCCATATCAAGAGCTCCGAGCACAAAATGAATAGGTAAGGGGAGAGGGGCGTCCCTGCCGAAAGCCTCTCCGCCCCACTATCCAGGGAAGTTGGCGCTTGCCAACCAGGACTAAGAACCTGTGGGACTCCACTCACTGCATGGTCCAATCCGTCCAACGATGCGGAAAGCCAAATCTATGTAGAACCAAACGTAAGCACCCCCACTCCATCCGGTTGTAAGCCTGCTCCATATCCACCTTGATGGCCATATGACCGGCCGTCGAAGTGGAGAATGAAAGACGAGTGAGGATCACCTGGACCGTGAGACAATTCTCGCTAATGTCTCTCCGGGAAACAAAGACACACTGTTCTCGGGAGATCAAAAAGGCAGTATTGTTTTAAGATGCATGACCAAGAACTTGGTCACCACCTTATAGACAATGTTGCACATACTAATAGGGCGGAACTGCCTCAGAGTGGAGGCCCCTCCTCATTCGGAATGAGGACTACTAGAGTATCATGCCAGCGCTGTGGCATTTGGCCGCCACCAAAGAAGTGGTGAACGGCTGCCAGAGTATCAGCCTGGGTAATTCTTCAGTAGCCCGTAAAAAAGAGAGGGTGATGCCATCAATCCCAGGGGAACGGTTGGGGCCAAGGTCCCTCAGGATTGCCCAGATTTTTGCGTCTGTGACCGCACATTGGAGAGAGACAGAGTCTGCGTTACCAAGTGTACGATCTAAAATCAGATCATCTGGGCAATCCCTTACGGGACAAGAGGTGCCCATTTCCCTTGAAAAAACTCAAAAAATACCTGGCAAATCTGCAATAAGTCAAAAGTGAACTCCCCGGCTCCTCCTGTAGTACGAGCACGATATTTGACCTATGATGCTGCGTCGCAAGTCGCTGAAATAACGTAGTGCACCGGTCACCCTGAGTGAGCCATCGTGCCTTGGCTCGCAGTTGCCACTAGCTCGCTAACCTCGCCTCCACCTGAGAGAGCTCTTGCGTAATTGTCCGAAGCAGCTGAACATGCTCCAGGTCACCGCCCCTGGTCGTGTCCATGTCGTCCGCCTGGAGCTGCGTCAAAGTCATCGTGAGCTCCGTCGCCCTCCTCCTCAGGTCCGGGAGTGTGTCCCGTGCCCATCTCCACAATGCCCGGAGAGTGCGAGCTAACTTGTGGTTAAGAACTGAGGACAGCAAGCCTCGAGACAGCCGTCCCCAAGTCCTCTCCACCACAGAGAAGATCTCCGGGTACTGTAGCCACGTGTCCTTGAATTTGTACTGTGCACCGGTACTCTGGAACCTAATACAAACATCCGTCAAGAAAATTGGACAGTGATCAGAAGCTACCCGGGGGAGGTGGTGCACAACTGCACCCGACAGAAGGTCCATCGCCTCCGTGCTGAGAAGGAACCGATCCAAGTGCTCTCAAATGCGGCACCCTCCACTCTTGTTGTTAATCCATATGTAAGGTGGACCAACAATCCCTGAGTTATGAAAGTGGCCCGCTCCCAGAACCTCCTGGAAGTCAATCTGAATAGTGGTGGCTCTGAACAGCTTCCCACCGCGCTTCTCCTTTTGAGAGAGAACGCAGCTGAAGTGTTCTCCAAGTACAAGCGGGCACCCCTCCACCCGCGCAGCAATGATCATCTGTCACAACTCTCTCCTCGTGTACAAATCAGTAGACACGTAGACGGTGCCAAACTGGAAGCAGGTCCCCGAGCGCAAGGTGATAGTGGTCAAGATCACCTGGCTACAAGAGAAGTGGACCTTGCACTGTAAAAATTTCGCCTGCTAGGCAAGCATAATACCTCCTGAGCGCTCTGCAGAAGGCTGGACAGTGAAGCTCCAGTGCCGCCAAAAAGGTGGTCAGCATCGCGGCAAGTGAAGGACTCCACACACGCCTCCAATAAATAAATTAGTCTTGGTCGGCGCTCCGAGATAAGCGGCAGAAGGTAGTGTCATGTCGCCGGCTTCCGCACGTCGCGACAGTTCCAAGTCATGATGTCGTTCATTGGGGAGTCAGGGGGTGCTCCCTACTCCTGGATCTTAGACTCCTAGGTGGTGGTATAGCAATGGTGGCTGCTGCCTAGCTGTTGTGGGATTTTCAGGGGAGGTGGTGGGCTTGCAGTTAAGCCTCGGGCTGAGTGGTCGGTAGGCATGGACATGGGCTGGGCTGGAGTGATGCGCTGAGCATGTATGGGCTGGAGGTGGGCTGCGGGATGGGGCTGGTGGGCTGCGGGCTGTGCAGGCGGGAGAGTAGACTGCTGGGCTGATGGGCTAGCGGGTTGATTGAGTGGAGCTGGGCCTGTGGGAGGCCCCATGGCAGCGCATAGGGCGGGGTGGGCCAAACCTGAGAGTTCCGGGTCCATTGAGATTGGGCCTGTAGACTGCATGGGCTTGACCGTTGGTTGCAGCAGCGCAGCATGTGCCAGGGTCTGCTGGTTTGTCGGCTGGCTGGACCGAGAGAGGGCCAGTCTACCAAGGGAAAGGCGGGATGGGCTTTGGCCCATAGGGTTGGTGAGCTCCAGGATACACAGTTGGGCATGGGCCTGGATGGGAGCTCGGGCCACTGAGATGCTCGCAGGCTGGGAGCTGCTCGGGTCCAATTGAACCTCGAGCCCAGAATTTCCCGAGCCCGGCGGGGCATAAGTTCGGACATGGTGGTTCTAAGGTTGGCAAGATGGAGCAGCAGGCCTAGACTTGTTTTGCCTTAAGGTAGGACGACCCCTCGAGGGGTCGCGGGGTCTGAGATCGAGGACCCTTTCGTCGCCAAGCCAACACTCAATCATCTTTAACATTTGTTCTCTCTGAGCATTGTAATTCCGTATTTCCAATGATCGTAGGAGCCTCTGTTCTCATATGGAGAGCTTCCTTTTTCTCGTAGCTTTTGTGCCCCGCCTTACCACAAGTTTTACAGAAAAAAGAGGTACCTTCATAAGAAATTTGTTGCATAAAGACTCCATCCATTCCTCGAACTTGCACCAATGTTGTAAGTTTGTTCAGGAGGTTTACTTCCACGCAAACATGAGCGAACTCGCTTCTATCCCCACTGGTTGTCATCACATCCAAACAAATTGGCCTTCCAATAATTGCGGTGATACGGCTGATATTAACATTACTCCAAAGATCAAGCGGGGGTCCCAACAAGCAGATCCAAATTGGCGTCAGCCATCCGAGGTTCATGCTCGGGGTGAATACCGACACCCAATTAGCAAGGCCAGGAACCTGGCTTCATATGAACCAAGGACCTTTGGTGAGGACTTTCTCATTTGCCTGTTTTTCTTCAAACTGAACTAAGAAACAACCGGCTCAAGCGTATGGATGGCGAAAGTGCTGAACTTGTTCCGCCTTAGCTTCAGTTCGTTGACAATAACTTGATATGGGATACGCCGCCCAAAGAGACGCACGACGGGGGAGCCTTCGAACGTTGCCCGGAGCTTGTCTTGTGCGTCAAAGTCCATGATTACTTCCCCATGTTCCCCTCTAAAGCTCGCAGTATTACTAGCTTGGACACACGGGATGGTTTTTGGTTGTCCAGGATTTTTTTTTTTAACATCTGTGGCTTGCAATTCTGTTGAGGCATTAATTCGGACATCTTGTGTGCAATCTTTAACAGAATCTGCACCTTCTTCCTGCCGCAGCCCGCGAAGTAGCTAAAATTTTCATGAATCTTGACAAACCTCTTGCAAATTTTCCAATCTCTATGTGAGGAGATGAAGCCACAACCAGCCCTAAAGAGGTTGGGCTTCCGGTCTCCATGCAAGTCGGATCTATGGAGCTCAACGCGGGGTCAAAGGAGCAGGTCGCCCCCCTTTGGGGAGACAATTCCGAAGCCAAGAGGCTCGGCTTTTCCATTTCCTGAGCCACCGCAGCTCGAGCTAAGATGTTGCCGGCGGGTGATGAAGTAGCGGATGCAGTAAAAGCCGGGCGAGTCTCGTGCCGCACCGGAGTCCGGACCGCGCTCAGTTGGGAGGTCACATGTCACTAGGTTCGACACCCCTTCCATGGCCGCCATCGCCCCCGGGGCTCGTTTTCTCCTTCCTCCTTTTCCTTTACTCTATTTAGCATATACATTTGATTCACGTAACTCGACTATATGTTGCCGTCAAGTGGACGGGAGCATTGCTCTCTGCAAAGTGAGCGATTGAGGCTTTTCACATTGGAAATAATTTGTTTTCGTGAAAGAACTAAAATCAGAGATTTCTTAGGAAAGTCTGTAAATTTTATTGGTACGAAAATCAAGTATAGTAGGTCGGTTTGGTCAGAACTCCTTATTCTTTCAGGATCCTAGGTGTAAAACTTGAAAAAAAAGAGAAGTAAAATAAACTCAAAAACAAAAGAAAACAACTAAACCCAAAAAGATTAACCCAGGTACAGCCTAAAAGGTTAACCAGTCAAAATAAAAAGAAAAACAAAAAATAAAATTCAAATAAATAGCATAGCAAATTGCATCCAAGGAAAGTGAGCAGGTGTGCTTCAAAAGCCTTCCATCCAGTCTTCATAATTCTATTCATCTTTGAAGTCCCATAAATATGCAGTCCTGCAATATATAAAAACTAGCCTAAAGAATATAACTAAATGAAACAGAGTGTGGGGGTTTTAGAATTGCAATTGGGAGATGTGAGTAGCCTTCTCGGGTTGCGATTGATCTATGACAAAAGTCGAGGTCCAGCAACATAGGAAGTTTTCATGTCCCACCCTTACTAGAGACAAAATTCTCCCCAACACTTGGCCCAGGTAGAGAGTAGAAAAAGGAACCACTATTTAGAACATCATAATCTTATATATGGGAGTTGAAGATGGTCCAGAATACATATAGCCTTTAGTGGTTGAGGAAGATTACCCTCACAATAAGTAATTAAATCACAATAGATACCTAAATTAGCTATCATAAAGTAATTAAAGTTAATAAGTTTCATATGCACAGTTTGAACCAGGTAACAAATGTTCCAATCACCACAATTTTTAGATTTGCTTAATTCAATAAGACTAAGCACATCACATTCAATTCAGATATTATGAATTCCTTTATTCTACGTGAGCCCCATGAGAAGAGCTTTTATCTCAGCCGTGAAAGAAGAAATTGCAGAAATTTTAATAGCAAAGGTAAACTCAATTTTGCCAATAGGGTCTCGGATGAGACCCCCAGTAGCCGCAGAACCATCCTTCTTAAAGCAACCATCCACATTCAATTTGTAAAAGCCCACATTTGGCTTCAACCAGAGCACAAATTTACTTGTGAAATTTCTAAAACCTTGCTTAACTCTAAAGAACCGTTCGCTGCACTCAACTCCAATAAAGTTCCTAACAGGTGTATGCTTTTTTAAGCAGATAATTTCAATCTCCTTAGTTAGCTATATAATATTGTTTAATTATTTGTTCGTATGAAAAACTTGAGTATGCATTACTTACGAAATTAATTTTCTGAACTCTAAGCCTTTGAATAAAGATACAATAATAAGACCAATAGAAATAACAATATAAATATAATTAATAGCTTTCCAAATAATGCAATTAGAATAAAATGAAAATATCTATGATAACAGCTACTGAACTCATCCCATATATGCCAAATGATAAGAACAAGAAGAAACATCCTGATATGACACTTAAAAGTAAAGTTGATACCTTTTTCTTGCATAATATCATCATTCGGGAATCATAAATGTAAAGGTCTTCATAAGAAAAATGAATAGAAGGACAAAGAGCTTTATGCCAAATAATTGAACCCAAAGAAATTGAGAGCAGTGTCCCTAACACAGTTATAGGTACGTTTGAACACAAAATGTGTCGGGACCTTTCCTTTCCAAACAAGAATATCAAGCTTACTAGTATTGAACTGAATCGAAAGTATTTCATAAATAGCATTCATATTATCATTAGGCACTCTCTAAATTTACATATATTCTACTGATCATTTAAATAGAAATTTGCACTTTGTAGGATGTGTGGTGAAGCTAAGGGAGATGATTAGCCAAATTACTATCCGCTAACCAACAATCGTGCCAAAAGAAAACTTCCTTAAACCAATTCTCCATGCCATATGATTTTCAATACGCATTTTAGAAGCATTGATTCTCTTTCCGATGGGGAATTAGTGAACATAGTAACGGCGCAATTAGGATGCGCACCTTTATAGTACTTGTTTTTGACAAAATTAGTCCAAAGATTGGAATCTAAACGGAACTCTATAATTTTATAATAAAAGTATTAAAAATATCTTCGAATTTTTTGAAAACCCAGACTACCTTCCTCTAAAGATAGCAAATATTGGTCTACCTACACTAATGAATATTTTTTAAATAACTTTGAAGCCCCAAAGAATTTTGTTGAAAACGTGTTCAAATCTCTTAAAATATTATTGGGAGGATTAAAAATTTGAAGAATACGGAGAGGAGTAGATATCAAAGTACTTTTCAGAAGGGTCAAATGATTGCCTGGCGCAAGAATTTTATGTTCCCATCTCGAGAGCTTGGTATTAATCTTATTAAATAAATCGTCATAGTAATGAATTTTGTTAGTACCTTTAAAAGGGGAACTGTCTGGGTAAAAGATAGGGAAATTCTCTTGAGGGAAACACAGAGCATTAAATATTATGTGGCAATTGCTATCATTTTGATTCTTGAATGCAACAAAACAAATTTTGGTGGTATTAATACTAAGGCCCAAGACACTTTCAAAGTGATGAAACAAACTTCCGAGTCTCCTCAAAAAAGAGGAGGCCACATTGATAAAAATGGTAGGGCATCAGCGAAAGCAAAGTGATAGATCCCTATAGAGGCTTTGGTGTGACATTGAAGGACACTTTTCAAACAGTTGGTTCAGTTTTTGGAAAGCTAATCTGCCCCTAAAATATAAAGAGAAGGCAAAAGAGGGTCATCTTGACGGAGCACTCTTTTGCTATTAAATAAACCAGCCCTACTGCCATTAATGAGATTCGAGTTAATATAATTCATGATAATTCTAATAAAGTGTCTGGAGGACCCAAACAAAGTAAGCACCTTAAAGCAGAAATCCCAACTGATTATATCATAGGCTTTAGAAGTATCTAGCTTATTAATAACATTGCCTCCATTCACTAAACACAGATTGATTGTCATATTGTAAGACAAAACTGCAATGAGTTATATTTTTGATGCCAGTCAATTCTTCCAACCAATTGGGAGAGTTCTTAACCAAGCTACTTCCTTCATTTATCTTCATTTCATCAATCACCAAATTGAGCATATATAACATATATGCTCCAGTTACCAGGGGTGGGTACTGCACCTTAAACTGAAGAACAACAAGAACAATCATCCTAATCGCTGCTGTTGGAACATCAAGATTTCTTGTACAACAGCAAGGCAGTCACTAACCAATAATTGCAGACCAACAAACTATGCTGTACAACAACATCAACTACCTCCTGAAAGTCAAAGTTAGGTAGCAAGAAGTAAATAAATAACTTTTTTGGATAATAAAAAGGTAGTTGTGAGTTCAGCACTAGCAGCCAATTATAAGCCAATGAGCCGAATATTTATAAGCGGCCCTTGATACAATACACAAATCTGTATGAATGAAAATATTTATTAGTATTTTATTTTTGAAAAATTGGCAAAAACTTACTACAAGTCAACAAAAAGAGAGCAGTTCTGGGTACAAACTACTCTCATATCATCTCGTAGGATGCCATTCAAGTCATCAGGGATGGTGCCCCTTCAAATAAAATAAAATATTATTAAAAGGATAAGCTACAGCTTCAGGAATCAAAAAAAAATTTCGACTTGATAACTCAGCCAGGCTGTTAGTTTTCTGTTTGCTTCATGATTCTTTCAATCAAACCCATATATCGTTACTTCAAGTTCTTTATCCTTAAATGTTCTTCTGTTATTAAGACTTCAAGCGTAAGTAGATGTATGTTGTGATGCATCTGCTTTATTTTTTAGAATAGCTTCCATCGTATTTATATTACTAGACATCCTCAACCTACTCATTTCCAAAAAAGCATGAAATATAACAGTAATTTATAATTGAGTTCAGCACATTTAAAAGTTGATTGAGAAATGAATTTATAGACAAATAACGATTGTTCTGAGAAGATATGGAAGATGAATCGAGAGATAAGATAGGGAGTATGGACGTATTGAGCTGCATTATACTAGGATGTCTAAGACATGTTTTTATATTACTCAAAGTTTTCTCTAAAGAATGACAAAACAAGTAAATTTATAAATAAAACCAATGTAAGCTTTCATATGGGTGCGACCATACAAATACTAATGCAATGGATCCCATCAAAACTCCATAGTTAAGTGTACTTGGGCAAGAGTGGTACTAGGATAGGTGACCTAGGAAATCCTCGTGTTATACTTTTTACTATGAAACAGCCAGAGGTATAACAATCAAGAATTTACATGATTGGTGCTTGGAGTGGTATTGCAACTAGGAAATCCTCTTGTTACTTTCTTGCAATGAAACAGCCAGAGGTATAACAATCAAGCATGTACATGATTGGTGGTTGGAGTGGTATTGCAACTCAAAGTAAGTGCTAGGCTTAGGGTAAAGAAGCACAGTTGAACGGAACTTGTTAGTAGGGTTAAAGTTTTGTTTTATATTTTCTTAGTCTTTAGAAAATATAATTAACTAATTAATTTGTTCAATTGGTCTTGCTTTAGGTTGAGCTAGAAGATCCTGTAGAAAACATTGGTGCTAAGTTGGTCAGACAAGCTGCTTCAAAGACTAATGATCTTGCCGGTGATGGGACGACGACTTCTATTGTTCTTGCACAAGGCCTTATTGCTGAAGGTGTAAAGGTAGGCATCTCAATCGTTCTACAAATGAAGTTTTACTAAATATATAACCATATCACCACTATTGTAACACTACATGAAATCTTGGATTTGCAGGTGATTGCTGCTGGTGCTAACCCTGTTCAGATAACTAGAGGCATAGAGAAAATGGCAAAAGCTTTAGTGTCTGAGCTCAAGAAAATTTCCAAAGATGTACTAAATATTATGGAAGCTTTTATTTAGAATCGGAACCACTGTTACATTGATAGTATTTTGTTTGTATTGCTCTTAAAATAAATTAAGGGCCAGCTAAAAGTTTCATTCTGTAGGTTGAAGACAGCGAACTTGCTGATGTTGCTGCAGTGAGTGCTGGAAACAATTATGAAATCGGAAATATGATAGTTGAGGCTATGAGCAAGGTGGGAAGGAAGGGTGTTGTGACACTTGAAGAGGGAAAAAGTGCCGAGAGCAGCCTCTATGTTGTCGAGGGGATGCAATTTGATCGTGGCTTTATTTCTCCGTACTTCATCACAGATAGTGAAAAAATGACTGTCGAATTTGAAAATTGCAAGGTGCTTGGGATTAATTCCATTTGCTTGGCATTTCTTATTTGCTAAACCTTCTTCCCGTCTCAATGTTTTTTGCAGTTGCTTCTTGTTGACAAGAAGATTACAAATGCAAGGGATTTGATTAGTGTTCTAGAAGATGCAATTAGAGGTGGATATCCCATAGTTATAATTGCAGAGGATATTGAGCAGGAGGCTCTAGCAACGCTTGTTGTAAACAAGCTAAGAGGTGCATTGAAAATTGCTGCTCTGAAAGCACCCGGATTTGGAGAACGGAAAAGTCAATACCTTGATGATATTGCCATATTAACCGGAGGTGTTGACCTTATGGCTTATAAATCATTGTATTTCTTCTCATTTTTACTTGCTGATAATTTGTAGTATTGTTTGCAGCAACTGTTATTAGAGATGAGGTTGGCCTTTCATTGGATAAAGTTAGCAAGGAGTTGTTGGGTACTGCTGCTAAAATTGTGCTAACCAAAGATTCGACGACCATAGTTGGTGATGGAACCACTCAGGAGAAAGTCAATAAACGTGTTACACAAATCAGGAACCTGATTGAGGTCTGATATCTAGCTTCTTTGGTATTGTATATTTATTTGTATTTAGAGGCCTGCCAGATATTCTCTTATGTTTAATAGGCAGCAGAGCAGGAGTATGAAAAAGAAAAGCTTAATGAAAGAATTGCAAAGCTTTCTGGTGGCATTGCTGTAATTCAGGTATTTCGACTGTGGGCCATGCCAGGTGTGAATGCAATTTTTTTTTATGGCTGGGTGATTTTTCTATGGCTGGGCACACAGGCGTGCAGCGCACCTAGGTGTGCAGTAAGTACTGCCACATAGAGGGGTGACTCTTGGATGCGCCTTAGTCTAGTGTTCGGGATTACGTTTGGACGCACGCCCAACCCCGTAGGTGAGCCCAGGCGCGTGGCTTGGATTGAGCCAACAAAGAGGGGAGCGCTTAGGCGCACTAAAGCGCCCAACGCTTTGGGTATTTGTAACGGTCGGCGAAGCACCCCACAGACACACCAAGATCATTATGAAATGGTGTAATATCAAGTTTGAAGTGACGATCTTGAACTCGAAGCAACTAGGTCCAGCTATGTGGGGCGCCCAGGTGCACCATACATGCACGCCTAGGTGCACCCGGCATAAATGTTTATTATAAATTCTATTTCTCTTAGGGTTTATATACAAAAATATTTTGAGCTTTCCTTGAAATAGTGGTCATTGCTTAGGCTGTTTGAGACATTTGAGAGAGGGTTTTGAACTCTAAAATTATTGTATTTCTTCCACAAATATAGTGAAAGTTTTTCTCTCCTCCCTGTAGATTTATGTGAAATTCACCAAACCAAATAGATATTTGTGTTTAGAGCTATGCTTGTGTAAAGCTTTGTTTGATTATGTTTTTAGATGATGTCAATATCAATAAATGGTATCAGATAAAGGCTGTTATTACAAGAATCAGTGGAGATTCAAGTGTTTGTTCCATGGAAGAAGGAGAAGTTGTGTGGTGAGCATTGAGTGCTTCAAAATGGTAAAGATTTTGGATCAATTTGAGGTGAACTAGATGTGAATCAGACTTGAAAGTGGCAATGAGAAAATTATGGGCTTGGGCATCCAAACGCTAGCTACATTCCAAGGCTGAGCTTGTTCCAACAAGAGCTTTAGAGACGAGGCTGGCGCTTAGGCGCCCAAACGCCATGAATACTCAGCAGATAGTCAAGGAACTAAGGCTTAGGCATGAAAAGTGCTGGAAACTTAATGGATTCCCACAGCAGGCCAAGGAGGCGACGCTTGGGTGTGCCCAAGTACCCGTTATTTACTTAGCAATCGGGTTTTCTCGATGACCCGACGCTTGGGGTCACCCAAGCGCTAGGCAGAGCGAATGTTTTGTATGAGCAAATTTGGGCGCTATATTGGAGAGAAGAAGTCATCTTCTTCCTTAAAGCTAAGAGCTGTATTTTGTTGCTGGAGTTATAAACTTGTATTCCCTTCTTTATTATAGTGAATTTTTTTGTGGTTTTTTTTTCGTCTTGAGTTTTTTTATGTATGTCTTGTGTGTTTGAATGTACTTGTTTGAGTTTTGTTTGTGCTATGTTTGCTCGAACTGTGTTTTTGCTATTTGTTTTTGCTTATTTTGTTCCACTGGTGACCAAGCTCTAGTTTCTCGTTTGAGTCAATGATAGATCCAATGTTTCACTACACTGGCACGTAACTAAGGAAAAATGTTATAACAACTAGTATCAGAGCGTGTTGTGCACCGGTAGCTAAGTTTTAGGGGGGAATTGTGGATGAAGCAAGATATAAGATCGGCAAGTTCAATTATGCAAATTTCGCATAGTGGCAAATGCATATATAGGACCTACTCTATCAGAAAAAACTATATCAACACTTGGAAGAATAGAGAAGAAACCTCTAAATCAGTGAAGATGAGTGGAAAGTGCTTGATAGAATAGCTCTAGGACTTATCCAACTTTCGTTGTCATTACCAATCACCTTCAATTTTATTGATGAAAAGATCACAATTAATCTTATGAATGCGCTATTAAGGATGTATGAGAAACCATCAATGTTGAACAAGGTTTTTTTTATGAAATGACTCTTTAACAAAAAAGTGATAGATAACAGTTTGGTGGTGGAACATCTGAGAATCTTCAATATCATGGCATGTTGTTTTTATGGAGCATGATGGAGTGTATGAGTGCAGCCCAAGTAAGTGCGCCAAGGTGGGGTGCACCTAAACACACAACAAGGTGCATCAGCAGAATTCGAAATGATGTTGAAGACTTCAAATGAGTTTTGGAGTGTTTTTGGACAAGCTACAAAGCATTTGGAGGTTTTGGAATACCTTTGAGTAAGTTACGAACCAATCAAAGGCTAAGCAGACATGAAATGGAACTTGAATGGGCTCCATATGTTGGGCTAACTTTGGCTTGGAGGCTGGGCAATCTTGAGCGCTCAAACGCTCGTCTCACTGCTAGAATAAAGGGTCAGTGCCCGGGCACTTGTTAAGGTCATCTGGATAGAAAGTAGGGTACTTGGGCACGCTCAAGCACCCATTTTAATTGTGCCATTGTAGTGGGACTGATGCTTGAGCGGAGTGGGAAATCATTCAAGAACACACCCAAACATTAAATTAAACCCAAAATATGAATTGATGGCACTTTTGGGAGCTAGGGTATAAATACCCTTATATACTTGTGTTTTGATGTGTGTGGAGCATACTTGGAATGTGTCGCTACTTCTTTGAGGAGTGTGAGTCCATCTTCTTCCATTGGAGAGGAGAAGGTGTTGATTTTTGCTAAAGCTATTGTTGTAAAAATGTATTCTCTTCTGTGATTATAATGAATTTTCATGGTGGTGGCTCTATGATTTTTCTCTATCTTGGGGTTTCCACACATCTTTTTGTTCATTTGTGCTTGCTTTGCATTATGCAGTGTTTTGTTATTTGAACTATTTCTTGAGAATTTTGGTTGTTGATCTTTGAAGTAACAAACCTCAGATCCTTGTTAGAGTGCTGTGAAGATGAACTCAATGTGTTTCAATCAATAACAACTGGTATCAAAGCTTTACTTGCTGCAATTATCTGACACCATATGGTCTGCTCTAATATCATTTGTAACAGCTCAAATTCTTAAACACCAAAGTATTATTTATTTTGTCCTGATAGGCTTCACAATTTTGCCCTCAGTAGATAACTTCTCAGCAGGTCACTCATTCTGGGAGTGCTCCCATATGAGCACACTTAACTTTGGAGTTCTTATCAAAAATCACTATTATCTGAAAAGACGTTTTGATGTTTAAGAGTTTCCATTAATATTACTTAAGAGTGTCTTTACAACAATGGTGGATGAAGCGAGATATAAGATCAACAAGTTCAATGGAACCAACTTTACGCCATGAAAAATCAAAATTAAGGAATCACTCCATTAGAAAAATTGTATTAGTTGCTGTGTAGATTTGAGAAGAAACCTTCGAACATGAGTGAAGATAATTGGAAGGTGCCCAATAAAATGACTATCGATTTGAATTGCTTATTCCTTACATCTTCAATCGTCTTCAATATAATCGATAAAAAGACCACATCAGTTCTCATAAATTTACGCTGACAAAATGTATGGAAAAACCTTCAACATCTAATAAATATTTCTTATTGAAATGACTATTTAATATGAAGATGGTGGATGACGACTCTGTGACGAAACGTCGAAATAATTTTAATACAATGTTTAGACAACTAAGCTCAGTAGGTATTAAATTTGAAGATGATACCAGGGCATTCTTGTGCTATCCTCATTGCTTGATAGTTAGGATAGTTTTGTAACGATAGTGCGTAGTTCATCTGGAAATGCTACTTTGAAATTTGATGACATTGTTGGTTTGAACCTTAGTGAGGAAATTCAGCGAAGATCAAATGTCAAGGCATCTACATTGGTTCTAAATATAAATTCAGGGGAAAAAAATCTAAACCGAAGTCTATTCAAGTCCAGAAGGCAAATGTCAAAATCAAAGGGTCGTATTGAATGCTTGAACTGCAGCAAGAAAAGGGCACTTGAAGGATTGCACGACTCCAAAAAAGGGCATCTCATGACGGTGGTTTCGTGATTTTCCCCATCTTGTAATTTTTCACGTAAGTCTTGGGTGTTTGGATGTGCTTGAGTTTTCTTTGTCCAATTTTTGTTTGGATTGTGCTTTGGCAATTTTTTTTATTTCACCGGTGACTAAGCTCTAGAATCTCGTTGGAGTTGGTGATTGCTCCAAAGTTCCATTGCATTTGCACTCACAAGAGAAATATCACAATGAAAGTTTTGTCAATTTTTAGCAAGTGAGATCAATACATCAAATTATGACGCATTCGACAAAAAATAATATCATCAAAATTAATAGGAAGAACAACTTTGGTATGTGGCGATGTGAGGTAATAAATGATCTGTGTTCCCTAAATATTGAAGACATTCTAAACAATGATGGGAAGCATGCAGAAGTGTCGGAGAAGGATTGTGCTAAAAGATGAATAGGAGTGCAAGCGGGTTGATTCGCTACTGCCTTACACAGGACATTGTGATAACGAAAACTTGGCGGTGATGCTTTGACAAACTCTAGAGAATAAGTACCTAATGAAGAGGGTAGAAAATCGACTCCACATGAAGAGAAGGTTATGCAAATTTTAAATGCGAAGAGGGATGTTCACTGAAATGCATATAAATGACTTCATCAAGCTATTGGTGAATTTCCTAAATTTGGATGAAAATATAAAGGATGAAGACAAGTCATTCCTCTCATTGAACTCACACCCATATGATTACAATAACTTTACTATAATAATTATCCATGGGAAAGAGGTTTTGAAATATGAAGGTGATGGAGACACTTTTGAATCACGGTTTTTTATGAAGGGACTAGGATTCCTCATAGATAAAGATGGTCGAAGCACTAACCGTCTGATGTGAAAGATTTGAGAAGAAGGATTGGAAGAAGAAAATCAATACTGGTGGCAATCAGAGAAGGGAAAAGATCTAGGGGTTGAAAAATTGTGTACAATCAGTGCACATTCTATTTGAAGATAGACCACTGGACTATCTTAAATTAAAGAACAAGATGAAGGGAGAGCCATCAGATGCAAAGGCTCATGTTACTCACAAGATATTGGATGCTGAAGATTCAGATATATCACTCTCAACGGTGCCCCAGTGTTTGTACACAGATGACATGTTGGATTATGGACACTGATGCAACTATCAGATCTAATCATGATAAGATTAATAATAAATATACAGAATACTTGATAGCGGTGCAGTAGTGATGGGCAACAATCGGGGTTGTCATATGGTGAGGATAGGGAGCATTCTAATTTGTATGCATGACAGGGTAGTTAGAGAGCAGAAGGAGATACGATGTGTTCCAGATATTTGCAATAACATGCTAGCAATTGTGTCTTTAGAGGACAAAGATTACAGAGTGTTTATTGAAGCAGGGTGCCTTGAGGATCAATGAGCAATGTCATGCATGAGAGGTGCTAGCATCACAATTTATACTACCTTCATGGAAGTACAATGACAAGTGGAGCTAAGGCTGTTGATGAATATTTAGATGCCATCACACTTTGTCATAAGAGGCTTGTAGATGTAGGAAAACCCTCATTATATGTATTGAAGAACTAATAATTGATTAAAGGAGCTGATACTTGTAAACTCAATTTTTGTGTGCACTTCGTGTTTGGCAAGAATATATGTGTATTATTTGGTACTGCTATCCATAATACCAAAGGGATATTTGATTACATTCACACAGATGTATAGGGTTTGATGATAGCCACTCTTAAGCTCAATCTTTGAAAATAAGAAAGTTAGCTATAAGATCAAACATATCAACTAACCATGGGATATGATACCTATGCTTTATTGTGATCATATTGATGGCATGATTATCAACACATTCTCCAAGTGCTATCTTTCTTGGGTGTAAGTAAGGTTGGAACAACACAAGGATTCAAACTCTCTCTCAAAAATCCTTTCCTTAATAATTCATCAACATGTTTTTGGAGCTCAACTTGCTCCACTAGATTTAATCAATAATGGGGTAGGTTGGGTAATTGTGATCTAGGGAAAAAATTACTAGCATGTTGAATGTCCTAATGGGAGGTAAGGAATCAGGAAGACCCTCAAGTGAGGTTTCTGGAAAATCTTTCAGGAGATCCACTATAAGAGGACTGATAATATCATTAGGGGTTGGGGTGTAATGACCCAAAGTCGTTACTTTGCGATTTAGGTCAAATCCCGCCTTAGAAATCAGGATCCCGGGGAATTTCGAATTAGAGCAAACAAAAATACCATAGATAAGAATAATTCTAAAGATCAAACTGCCCTAGTTTGGGAGAAATCCGAATAACAGAAGCTCGTTTTATTTTCTGAATTATTTAAATTCTATAAATCATGAACATTAGAATACGTGTCTAAATTCATAATTTTCAATGTCATTGTGTTAAGTATATTATTTAAAGGCTGCTTAAGAAGTTTCATCAAATTATGAGGGCCGGTTTTAGCGTAATTAATTTTTGAAGTTCTTAACCTCAAAAATAATATAAAATAAAATATTACTCTGAATCGAAATTTTTTGGCGTGAGAGTGTTCGTTATGTCATAACACACCTTGGTGTCAAGTTTCATTGTATTTAGACCCCAAACGACGGAAAAAATGCGATTAATTTAAGTTTAAGTAATTTTAATAAAATTCCTTCTATTCCCCCGCCCGCAAAACAGTCATGTAGAATTCTTCCGCCTCTAGCGGAAGAATCTTCCGCTCCCTCGTGCGCTATTAGCGCTATTAAGGCACCATTAAGACCCCTAATGCCCCTCCCTCTCCCTTTCCTTCTTTCTCTACTTATACCCCCATTTTCCTTCCTTCTCCTCTCCAAACAGCAACCTCCCCTCTCCCTCATCAGCCCCACAGCAGCCCCAGCCCTCAACCTCACAGCAGCCCCTCCTCCTCAGCCCCACAGCATCCAGCAAGCTGCCAGCTCCTCCCTCAACTTCTACAAGCCTCCAACAAGCTGCCAGCAGCCAGCAGCAGCCTCTACCAGCCTCCAACAAGCTGCCAGCAGCCAGCAGCAGCCTCTACCAGCCTCCAACAAGCTTCCAGCAGCCAGCAGCAGCCCTTGCCAGCCAGCCAGCAAGCTGCCGGCCACCCAGCAACCCTCTCTTGCCGCCGCCAGCCAACCCTCTTGCTGCAGCCACCTCGGTTAACCGTCCGGTCATCCATTTCAACTTCTCTTTGTTCTTTTCCGGCAATTCTAATCTAAGGTAAGAAATGGAAAAGAGGAGAAAATAAATGAAATTTTTCTTTTGTGCTTAATAAATCATTAGTATAATAATAATGATATTAGTATTATCATCTCAATACATCGTTTACATTATCATAATGGATAACAGTGAAAATGTAATAAAGATGTTTATTATTTCTAATCAATCATTTTATTTCTGTCTTTATTCATTCATATATTAATATTATTATAATGATGACATTATATTACTACATCAAGTGAATTAAAAATACGGACTTATATCATTATGTGATTGTGAAACAAAAGGATAGAATAGAAAAGAAGAATGTAAAAATTCTTAATAAAGAAATACCACATCATTTTTAAAAGACTAATTTAAAGAAATATTAGAAACTTAAATGCAAATTGAGCGAACTGTCACTCATCCGAATTTAAAGGACAAAAAGGTACCCAGTATATGATATGTATTACTTCTTTTAAAATTTATTGCTGCTTAGCTTTGCTTATCTGCTTTGAGCTAAATTTATTTGAAGTTTGGTTAGTTATTCGGAACCAACGTAATAATATTCAGGGTTGTTATTGGAAAATAATATCAGTAACATTCGGGACTATTATTGAAAAATGACATCAATAACATTCGGGGTTATTATTAGAAAATGATATCAGTAACATTCAGAGTTGTTACTGGAAAATGATATCAGTAACATTCGGAGTTGTTACTGGAAAAATGACATCAGTAACAGTCGGGGTTAGTTACTGGACATCAGTAACCTTTATTTTGTGATAATACTTATTGCAGGAAATTGTTTATTTCACGCTATTGCCTTATTTTCCTGCAATTTTATTACCACCTCATTTCCGTTAATCGCATCTTTTTAAAATGTAAATATTATTTTATACTGCAGTATTTAGAGTATTCTCTAATTACTGGGAATTCCAATTCCAATATTATTTTTTGTACAATACCAGGTCAGGTGCTCTTGAGAGAATACACGCAAGAACCCTAATGCTTAAAATGTTCAAACTGCTGATAGATCCATGACGCTATTTTTCTTGTTTATTTTTCTTTATTTTCACTTTTGTACGAGGAGTGTTGAAAAGATCTTGTAATATGAACATTGAAATAAATGAATAATATCTTTGGCTTTTATATGTGTGTTCCTTTTTCTCTCAAGTTACTCAATATGATCCGGCAGAAAGTGACAACCCGATGTCAGAACAGTTTTCGCTGAACCAGCATCAGTACATCACATGGGGTCACTAATTTCATATACAATAATTGGGTCCCGTCTAAACTAGCCAAAGAGTACGATATCCTACCATATTCATAGTTGGCTCAGGGATGTGAAACTCAGACCTTTTAAGTAAGATCACAGATTGTGTATTGTGCATAATCAATGGAGTGGAAATGGTGATATGTTGAGGTTTGGCCACTCTTTTGGGTTGTGAAGGTGCAGATTTTGCATTAACACGAGCCTTGATTATGGAAGATATAGAGGGTGCCGAACTAGAGGATGAAGTGGATGTTGAAGGAAGGGACCCTGAAGCGGGTACAGTGGATTTTGGATTAGGCTTGGAAGGATAAAGCTTTATGGTCTTGTTGTTAAATTTGAATGCATATATATTTCTATGACCATAGTGTATGACATCTATATCAAAAGGCCAAGGTCGGACAAAAGGATGTGAGCTATATCCACGGGCAATACATTACACCATATCTTAGCCTCATGTCTTCCAAACTTGATTGGGACCAAACATCATTGGGTAACAGGGAGTAATGTATGGTTCACCCAACTAACATTGAATGGGTTCGGATGTGGTTTAGCTTGAAGTTTTTCCCTCACCAAGGTATGCGTGGATACCACATTCATTGCACTACCCCCATTAATTACCATCTTACATGCAATGCTATTGCATGCCATTGACACACAAAAAATACTTTGTCTCTAGTCTTCGTCTCCTAATGAGGAACTAAGTATCCTCATTACTCCTAGATATGCCTCATCTTCTTCCTCAATAACTTCAACATTCTCATCACCATGAATAGATTCTAATTCATCGCCTTCCCCTTCTTCTTCAACAATTATTGTGGATAAGACTCTTTGCACTCATGTTTAAGGTGCCCCTTATGCTTGTACCTATAACAAATAACATCATACACAATTCTACCCATTTGAGTAGCAGGTGTCTTGGTGGAGACACTAGGTAAAGGTATACATTTTTTAGTAGATTTGAAAGTGCAAGTTAAGGGTTTAACCCTAGAGGATGATGCCTTTGATTGAGACTCAATGAGAAAGGCATCATGTAGTGTATCCTCTATAATCGGGGAATCATTCATTTCAACTTGATGTCTAATGTCTACCCTCAAGCCCATAACAAATTATTGGCCAATTGCCAATCTGAGTCTTGGCAATCAGTCCTTGCAACCAAGTCCTCAAACACATTCAAATACTCAATAATAGACTTGGTCCCTTACCTAAGTCTAATGAATCTTGTGTGAAGTTGCTTATGATGATAATGCGGGCAATATTTTCCCCTTAAGGATTTCCTTCATCTCAACTCAAGATATTCTACTACGACCACTCCTAATTTCTTTTTGGATATAATTGTTCCAAAAGATTTTGGCATGACTAATTAGCTTTATCCTAGATAAGGTGGCTTGCTGGTAATCGTCTAAGTCATGCCACTCATAGAACTCCTCAATTTGGGTGGGTCATCCAATCTAGAAAATGATCAGGATCATGGGTGTCATCGTAATTAAGGGCTTCTATTTTAATCATGCTCAAAATATCTTTTTCATGGGGATCTCTTTCATGTGTACCTTAGTGAATGATCAATCCTATGCCTCCCACAAATATCATCTCCTCTCTGACGATCTAGTCCTCTAAGATACATATCATCCAAGTCATCCTCAAATCATTTTTCCTAGGAAATCTACCTCTTCTATAGTTTGGATTGTGTCTAATCTCATAAGTAGAATCATCTCTAGTTCTATTTTGATGTGCAAAATATTCAGGTGGTGGTGGAGGGTGTTGATCATTCCTTATGTTTAGTGCTTCTAAGACTTGCTTAAATTGGGCTTCTATCTTAGCCATAGATATTTTTAAGCCTTTAACTCTTTGATCTAAGCCATTCCCATATGTTCTTGGTTATCACCCATGCTGCCCATTAAATGCAAAAATTTCCAAACAAAATGCAATAAGTACTCTAAGCAGTAAAATGAACAAATAAATAAAAGATAAGCAAGCTAGACTAAAGCACATGTTGAATTAAGCTCATTTCATTTTGAAATCAATCGGTTGCTCCCAATGAATGATTTCATATCATACTTAAGGCCTAATTCCTGGTAATTCAGATTAATTATTTAAACATTCTCATGAGATCTTCTTGGTAATTCCAGTGAACCGATCAACCAACTGTCTAGCTTATGATCCTTTCACATTGAGCCCACGAACTGATTGGAATCAACCATGAGCCATGGAATTCACCTTTAATTCATAAAGGGTGACATTCGATGATAACTCAATTTTAGGCTGTACACCCCCACTCAATGAGCCGTTGAGTGTCTTATGAACCAAAACGATCGTTGGAGCTTCTAGATGGCCCAAGTGACCACTTCGAAGGACAATCCTCCATACATTAACTATTTGATCATTAATATATATTCCTTTATGCCAATTATAGCCATTGATCAAATAACAATTCTAGGATATATGTGATAATCTTATATGGCATTTTTATTTTACCTTGTTCCCCTGATGGTACTAGAAACCCTTAGTTTGGTTGAGAGACCCTAAAACTCTAGTAATCCCATTTTTCTTTCCTCTTGTCCTCCTTCTCTATTCCAAGCATTCAGTGGTGATATGACTGCTTTCAGCCACTACTGTACTCCTTTAGTTGACTTCAACATCCTTAGACCTCCTCCTAGGATCCTCAACCATTAAATCTCTCAAGTATAGTTAGTGAATCATCTTGTTCCTTTGTGCTAACCCGACTATTTCCATGAATGATCTTTTTGTTTCTTGGGCTCAAGATTTACTGCTAGTGGTAGTGATTCATCTTTGAAACTCACTGAAGACTCCTAAACCCAGCACCAGTGTTGGATTAACTTGAGCAAACTTGTTTTCCTACCATAACCTTTACTTCCTATATTTGCTTGAGTATGGTTGTGTGCCTGCAATTCCAAGATGAAATTAACACTTTTATGAGTTCAACTAAGGCTTCATTTTACTCTAATTAGCGTAATTAAGTTAAGTTCAACATAATATATTGATTTAATATAGAGGTTGCCTAACTTGTTTGTAAAATGGCTAGCATTTTTTAAGCTTTCATCCATGTTGTTAGACTAGTTAATTAGGGTTGTGTATATGCTTTCCATGCCTAGTCAAAATTTTTATAAGCTTAATATAATTAATATTATCTTAAAGCATGATGTTTAAGACTTAATCAGTGAACTTTGTTTGATCTAAGGGTTGGATGGCATGTATGTAAAAGACCTTATGCACTATTGAAATTCCATATAATTTGAATTCCATGTAATTTTTGTGCTATCTAATGTATAATTAAATTACTTATGAGCTAGATTATATTATAATATTAATCTTATTGTTATGTTTAATATTAATTAAAAATTCTATTGCTTAAGGTTCCATGGAATGTTACAGATATGATATGTTGTATGTGGGGACCCGATGTCGGGTTAGCGGGAGCTAATCCAGCACTAGTTTTGGAAGTCCCCTAAATATTGAGTGGTTTAAAAGATAAAATATGTAGACATCAAACATAACTCATTTATTCATTAAATCATAAATGTCAAAATAAAAGTTACAAACTTAAAAAAAAAATAGTCAAAAAGTGGTAAATCAACAACTAACAATATCAGCACTGCTTGATTGTTAGCATATTTTTTCTAGGATGAGCTTATGATCTAGGCACGTTTCAAAGTGTGGACATTTGAATACCAGTTAGTTGTGAAACTAAGTACTGATATATGTCAACTTTATAATTATTAATTAATAAGCAAAATAATTAATAATTTGACAGGAAATAAGCTGTATAAAGTTATCCCTGCAAACCTGTTTTGATTGCATTGAAACTTTAGCCTAAAAATAATTGTTGTCACAAAAACAAATATAGAATTGTTGCGTTTAATATCTGGCGTAAAATTGAGGAAATGGAGATTCTATTTTTGTGTTACATATTTTAACTTCCTTCTATACCTGTCTCCTCAAAGTCTTATCAAATAGGCCCTTATGACTCCCAATATTGGACAGCCCCATCATAGCAGTTGTTTGATCAGACTAAAAATAGATCAACAACGAACACATGCTACTCAGTTATCCAAACTTTTTTATATATCATTTTATGTGAATTTTAAAAGCACTTTTATCAAATTTGTGCGATGCTGAGCGGAAAAGCATATTAAACAAGAGTAATAAAAGACATCTGGTACCTTTTTCTTTAAGTGTCAATATGCAACAGGTGATTAAATCTGCATAAATTTTTAATATTTTAAATTAACAGTGTAGCCAATACTTAAAGATTTATGATAACAAAGTAGTATGATATTTTCTTAGGAATATTCACTTTCTTCTTTTCTATTCTATTTTCTTTCACTCTCTCTTCTTGATAGAAGATAAAATGTTAAGTTACTGAGGGTAGCAATAATATTTATAATAATATTATTATTATCATTATTTAATAATAATAATGATAATAATAATGTATGAAAAAAAAAGACAAAGAAATGACTGAAATGGGATTGATAAAATGGAAATAGCAATCATAATATAATATTTGTACTATTATCATTATTAATTAATGATAGTAATAATGATGTTAATAACATTTTAGAGATAATAATATTATTATAATTATGAGAAAAATAAAGAAAATAAAATAAACGTAAAAAGTAAAATTTGCTCCTCTTTTCTTCCCCTTTTTCTTCCTCCTCTTGGCTAGGGTTAGGATTGCCGGGAGCCGGAGGGAGTCCGGACGTGGCTGAAGGGGACCGGAGGGGGTGGCCGGAGCAGAGGAGGCGACATTGGCTGCTTACTGCTGGCTGAGGGAAGGATGAGAGGGGCTGCTGCTGGGAAGAAGGAAGGGCTGAGGGGGTATAAATAGAGAGGAGGGAAGGAGAGGGAGGAGGATGGCTTGCCAGCTGGACAGTCGGTCGACCGCTGACCGCCGCTTACCAGTCGCCGACCAGGGTGACCGCATGCATGAGTGTGTCTCCTTCTACAGGCTATGTCGAGCGACAAAGCCTGCGCCCTGCTTCGAGGGGACGGGAAATTGAGGAAAATAAAATAATTAATTTCAGTTAATTTTTTCACATTTTTTCATCGTTTAACTTTCCAAAAATAACGAAACTTGACACCGATATGTGTTACCATGAGATGAACACCCTCACGCCAAAAAAAATTTATTCGAAGCAATATTTTATTTTATATTAATTTCTGAAGTTTTAAAACTTCAAAAATTAATCACAATCGAACCGGAGCTCCGAATTTGATGAAAATTTTAGCGTAGCCTTTAAATAATATAATTAACTCAATGACACAAAAATTGATGAATTTGGACTTGTATTTAATTTTCTTTATTTATTGAATTTAAAAAAATTCGTTTTTGTTATCCGGATTTCTCCCAAACTAGGGCATTTTGATCTAAAAACTATTTCTATCCAATGATATTTTGGTTTGCCATAATTTGAAGTTCCTCGGGATCTTGATTTATGAGGTAGGATCTGACCTAATTTTGCGAAGTAATGACATTGGGTCGTTACATTGCATGTATTGATATGGATCTTCATATAGTTGAATTTGATGATTCAATTATCTTTAATCTATGCTTATTATATGCATTTATAAGTTTATTAAAACCTAGTACTTTTGTATCCAAAAAGTTTTTAATTCATAGTGGCCTAAACCTAGCGATAAATGCATGATCAATTGATGGTTCATTCGATATTGCTTAGACTTCAAGATGTGTTTTGTATATATGGTTTCTTGATTCATATGCTTAATAAGATATTAATATAAACCTTAATTCATGATTAATTATTATTTGTAATAATCTCATTTTTGATCTAAGAACTAAACCTAGACTCATGGGATCTCAATTGTGTTGGTCTTGAGGTTAGGTTCTTAGATCTTGGATGAAAGGCTTAATAGTCTAGAGCTTGTTTCATTCATGGTCATGTTTAATCATTATACAAATGCAATGCTTTACCACTATTTCTTACTTTTGAGATGTTTAATCATATTATATTAAGCTTTAGCCAAACTCATTTAACCATAGATTGCATTTAAGGCCTTGAGCCATATGTCTATACCAAGATATGTGAGATTTGATTTCCCTGGCTTGTGTACCTATGTTAACTTGCTAATTTGCCTTACAAGTTAGGTTTCTTTAGATTCCAAGCCCTAAATTATGATGATAACGGTAAGTTAAGTCATTAGAAATCCAACGTTTCAATCATACCTTGGGTGGAAACTTGAAATCGTAAATACGTTCCAACTATCCCACCTGAACCGACATAGATTGGAGATTAGTTTATCCTAGCCTAAAACTTTAAATCTTATTGATTAATTGTTGTTTTATACTTTAATTAGGATGCTCTAATTCTTTATTTAAGTTTTAGAAGCCTAGTGCACTTCCCTCATCATTTATTGCCATCATGTGACCATTAGAAGAGGGCTTTTAGCCTAAGCTCAAACCCCACCTTCTCCACTCCACTTTCAATACCTTTGGATTTAGTTTAGGAATATATTAGTTTGTTGCTTTTAGATACTCACATTGGATTTAATGTTGGGCAACCCAAATTAAACCAATTGTAGTACTCAAGATGGGACAAAGTGCTACATGATGGGTGACACCTCTTGATTTTATTAGGGCCACTTCTAGTTCTATCTACTAGATGGATGATTTTTGGATTTGTATTAAGTATAGTTAAGCTAAATTTTTAAATATTAAGGCGCCTTTTGAAATGATGCTAGAGGTTCTGATAAGAATTCTAAAGTTAAGCGTGCTCATGTGAGAGCATTTTCAGGATGGGTAACTTCATGAGAAATTAACTTCTGAGAAAAAAGTTATGAGGTCATTAAGGTCAAAGCGAACAATACATTAATATTTAAGAATTTTAGTTGTTATATGTAAAATTGTAAAATGCAAAATTTTTCTTATGGCTGGACAAGCCTGGGCGCACAAATGAAGCACGTAGTAGTTGCCGCTACACAAAAAGGCAGACACTTGGGCGTGCTTAAGACGAGATCTCGAGATTGCGAAATTTGGATGCGGGTAGGCGCGCCTAGGTGCATGGCTTGGATTACACTAACAGAGAGTAGAGCACTTGGGCGCGTTCGGGCGTCCATCGCTCTGGCTATTGCACTGGTCAGCGAAGTGCTACCCGGACATGCCCAGTAATGTAGAAATGTCCTCATGCGCATCATGTAATGACGAAATTTCATGTTCGAGGTGACACGTCCGGGCCCAATGCAAACAGGTTTTGCCATGTGGCGTGCCCAAGTAGTTATGGGCAAAAATGTTTGCTATAAATCTTATTTTGTTTTTGGCTTATATTAGAAAAGATTTTCTGTTTAGGGCCGTTAGAGCCATTTGAAAGAGGATTTAGAACCCTAAAATTATTTTCTCTTCCACAAATATAGTGAAATTCCTCATCGTAGTTATTTGTATTTTGTATTGTGTTTGTGTGAATTTTTTTGTGTTCTTCGACGATATCAGCATCAACACCAGGATGGTGTTTATATTTTGTTAGCCATGTTTTCAACCTTTAGTTTTCTGTGGACTGGCTGATTTATTGTAACGAATACTGCAGGTTGGAGCACAGACAGAGACAGAGCTTAAGGCCAAGAAGCTGCGAGTGGAAGATGCACTTAATGCAACAAAGGTGTCATTTTTGAGAAATATCTCTTGTTGACTTTAATTAGTTTGATATTATAGAATTCTGACTTCTAATTTTTGCATCTAATGTGCAGGCTGCAGTTGAGGAAGGTATTGTTGTTGGTGGTGGTTGCACACTTTTAAGACTGGCATCAAAGGTTGATTCCATCAAGGAAACCCTTGCAAATGAAGAGCAAAAGGTCATCAGGGGCACTAGTTGTATTTCTAATATTATTATCTCCTGATTTTGCATGAGGCAAACTATAAATTTAATATTTTACCTGCTTTTTGTATACATGATCTGTAACTAACAGTAAAGTACTTGGAGGCAGGTTGGGGCAGAAATTGTGAAAAAAGCTCTGAGGTATCCAATAAAATTAATTGCAAAAAATTCTGGGGTCAATGGAAATGTTGTTGTTGAAAAGGTATGAACGTTTTGCTGAGTTTCATATTGCTTTATTGCAAGTATATTGATGTTGCTTCTATATTGATGTGACATTTGATTAAATTTTTCTTGGGGCAGGTACTTTCAAATGATAATCCTAATTATGGTTACAATGCCGCTACGGGAAACTACGAGGATTTAATTGCTGCAGGAATCATTGATCCCACAAAGGTTGGCTTTTTTCTTCTTGCTCTCCCCCATCTAAAGCTAATTATAATATCTTGAGCTTTAATTGACAAAGAAAAAACAAAGAATGGAACCTTATTTACTAAGACGATCTGCTCAAACTTAAGTTCTATTCAACTTTCAATCCACTTTTTTCATATACTTGCTCAAGTTTACATGTACATGCATTTGTCTATATATTTATGTGTGCTCGTAAACATGTATTTGTTCACAATTATATACAAAAATTATGTGTTATGACTGCCCGTTCACTATATATTGCTAAAAATGCTCTTTGAGTTTTTTTGGTGGTACGCAATTCTAACGGCATTCACGTCTATTTGAGAGTTTGGTACAGGTGTGTTCAATCATATTATTTATGGCAGTTTTAGTTACTGTCTTTTCTATGATAACCTAGGGATTATATTTTAACGGATATCTTTAAACTCAGTTTGAAATTAGGCTGTGTAGGAGTGATGCAAGAGAAGGAAGAAAAGAAAAACACTGATAAAAGGCATTAAGAGTTTATAGCCTACATCTATTTTGAAGACTAGTATTCATATTATGCGGTAAGTAGAAGAAAGTATGATAGAGTTGTTAATATTTAGGGATTTTTACATACACAACATAAACTTTTTCTACAACAGAATTGCTAAGAAGGAAAAGTACTTGGTAAATTGAAAATGCATGTTAACCATGAGAGAGAGAGTACCCTCTTCTCTCAAAAAGGGTATTAGAAAGCATGAGATTCCTGACATTTACGATGCTTTCATGCCATCTCTTTAGTGGAAAGGAGTTGTCACGCTTTGTTATAGTTTATGGAACCATCAAAGTTCACGAACATATTGCGGTTGGCAAAGAGAAACAAACTTTTATCGATCAATTGTTTGTCTTGGTTGACCTTTGATTAAGGCTGCCACTTTTGCTCAAAACGTAAGATTCACTCAAATTTTGATTCGAGTGGAAATTTTACAAAAAAATTTAGGCAACAGGAATCGAGTCTCAGACTCAAAATCTTTTCAAGTCGATTTTGAGTCGTTTGATTTCTGGATCGAGTCAACTTGAAAATATGTATCATAATTAAATTATGTCTTTAACTCAATCGCTTTGGGCATAATTTCTAAGGGAGAGGTCATGACGATTTTACATTTTAAGTCAGGCACAAAATTATTGATTTGAGGAGAACCTTTTGGTGTAAGCAGGAGCCACGACACGCCTCAAGGCATGGCGCTCGAAGGGCAGGCACCACAGCACGCCCCAACGCCTGGCGCTTGCAAGGTAGGAGCCATGGCGCGCCCTGATGCCCGCGGTTTACATGACCTATTTTGGGGGACCTATAAAACCATAAATAGCAGGGCTATGGTTTAATTCAACTTGTTTTTCAACCATCATCCTAAATCTGAGAGAGGGCTAGGGTCTTAAAATGTCGTGGAAGAAGAAGAAGGCTAGAATCTCGTTGTATATCTCTTGTGGAAGTATTGTGATTTTAAATCTGTAAGCTCTCCTTGAAATAATGAAACTTTCTCTTCTCCTCCCCATGGACGTAAGGGTTTACACTGAACCACGTTATTTTTGTGTTGTGCTACGAATTTCTTGAGTTCTATTTATGGTATTGTTCTTGCATTTTTATTTTATGCTTGTTTGCTTGAAAATACTTGTAGTTAGATTTATAGCATTGATCCTAACAAGTGGTATCAGAGCGAGGTTTAGGGTGCTGTGATTTAATATTGTTTGGTTATTCTTGGAGCATCAAGTGACATGGAAAGAATCATGGAAGGTAGAGGAGAAGGGAGTTCAACATCATTGGAGGTGGAACGAACTTTTCACCAAGTGGTGACACATCCGACAAAAATAGATATGGTTAAGTTTGATGGGAAGAACAACTTCAGAATTTGGAGATGCGAGGTGACAGATGCATTATGCGCTCTAAATCTAGAAGAAGTTCTCGATGGTGAACAAAAACCTGAAGAAATTTCAGAGAGGGGTTGGAAAAATGAATCGCAGTGCATGCGGTTTGATCAGAAATTGTCTCACTCAAGACATTAAGTATGTTGTGATGTCGAAGACTTCTGCATGCAAGTTATGAAAATTCTTGGAAAGTAAATATCTGACAAAAAGTGTGGAGAACCATTTTCACATGAAAAGAAGACTCTATAGGTTTTAGATAAGAAGAGGAATTTCTATAGATGAGCACATAAACGAGTTTATAAAATTGTTAGTAGATTTGCTGAATATGGATGAGTTTGTGGAGGATAAAGATAAAGCTCTGCTCTTGCTATATTCATTATCAGATGAGTTTGAGAATTTCACCGTGACATTGATACATGGCAAGGATGCTTTGAGATATGAGGAGGTGACAACAGCCCTTTTGAACTATGAGTTCTAAAGAAGGGATAAAAATTCTACCATATTAGAAATTGTAGAGGCACTTACCCTCCATAGAGGAAGAACAGAAAGGAAGCAGCATTGGCCAAAGAAGATTGCAGATACTCAGAAGAGGGGAAATTCAGAGGTTGGAGTTTTGGACGCAATCAGTGCGCATTTTTCTTGGGAAATGGAAAATGGAAGAACGATTGTCCAAAGTTGAAAAAAAAAATATCGGGCTAGTGAATCTTCAGATGCTAGGGAAAATGCAACTCATAATGTGGTAGAGAGGTCAAGCTCAAAAGTTTCTCTTGTTACAGTTCCAATGGGTTTGATAGCAGATAGTTCTGGTTGGATCATGAACATAGGTGCGACATATCATACCTACTCATTGAAGGACTGGTTTTGTTTGTACAAAGAAACGAACATTGGTGCCGTCACTATGGGAAATGATATCACATGTCGGATAGCTAGCATAGGGAGTGTGTTAATCAGAACATATATAGGAATTGTACAAGAATTGAAAAAAGTCAGACACGTGCCTGAGATAAGAAAGAATTTACTGTCTTTTGGGATCTTAGAAGCCAAGTGCTTTAAGGTGGTAATTGAAGCATGAGTTTTGAAAATAAGCAAAGGCGTGTTGACTTATCTATGTGGAATCCGACATCAGAACCTCTACTACCTTCAGGGAAGCTTGATAACTTGATTGGTGGCAGTGGCAAAAAACTCTGATGATGTCATGAAGTTATGTCACATGAGGTTTGCACATGCTGGAGAGCCCTCACTGAAAGCATTGCAAAATTAAGTACTTATAAAAGGTATAAATTCTAACAAATTATCTTTTTGTGAACATTGCATTTTTGGCAAGAAAACCCTCCACAACACTAAAGGGATTCTAGAGTATATACACATAGATGTGTGGGGACCAGTGAAGACAGCATCGTTCGACAATTGCATGTATTTATCTCATTTATTAATGATTACTCTAGATATGTTGGGTGTACACCATGAAGAGCAAAGTCAGTGTACTGAAAGTATTCAAAAATTAGAAAAAATGGGTTGAAAATTAGATTAGTAAACAAATTAAGAAGATCTGATCTGATAATGGTGGAGAGTATACTTCTGACCTATTTGTACACGAGTGCCAAAATTTTGGTATTGAGTACCACTTTATTGTGAGGGAGACACCGAAATAAAAGGAGGTAGTAGAGTGGATGAACCGAACCTTAGTGGAGAAGGTTCGGTACATGTTATCCAATACTGGGAAGGAAAGGGTCTATTGAGAGGAGGCCCTAAATTACGCGTGCTACCTGGTGAACCGTTTTCCCTTTGCTGCATTGAACAAGAAAATTCCAATGGAAGTGTGGTCTGGAAGACCTGTTGGAGATTATGATCAGCTGAAATTTTTTGGGTGTCTGGTCTATTATCATGTGAAACAAGATAAATTGGAGCCAAGAGCACGGAAGGCAATTTTCATGAATTTTCAACATGGGGTCAAAGCCTATAAACTTTATGATCTGATTGACAAAAAGATTATCATCAATAGGGATGTGCCTTTGATGAGGCGTTATTCATAAGACAGAAGTTTGCATCAGGTGGAGGACAATGTTGCAACTTCTACTAGCAGACAGAGAGTCGGGTTTGATGCACCATTGTTTGTTCCACAGGATTCTTCCTATCATGACATAGGTGATGAGGGCATCCCTACACTTGAAGACAACATTGATGATAGAGAAGAGAAAAGAGTTGATATTGGTGATGAGATTCCTGCAGGAATCAATTGCAATAAACAGAATCCGACGATAGATCGAAAGACCGACTTGGCTAAGTGATTATATTACTTACACACTGTCAATAAAGGAGGAGGATGCTCCATCTCACTACAAGGAGGTAGTGACAAATTCAGAGAAAGATCAGTGGAAGCAAGCCGTAGATGAAGAGATGAATTCTTTTCATAAAAATGCAGTTTAGAGGCTGAAGAAATTACCTTCAGGAAAGAAAGCTATTTGCTGCAAATGGGTGTTTGCAAAAGAGGAGGGATCTCAAGGAGCTAATGTGCAATACAAGGAAAGACTAGTGGCAAATGGATTTGCACAGAAATAATGAATTGATTATGATAAGATGTTTTCCTTAGTTGTCAAGCACTCATCAATCCATGTGCTTCTAGCATTGGTAGCACAGTTTGATTTATCATTAGAACAACTCGATGTAAAAACTGTGTTCTTGCACAAAGAACTAGAGGAAGGGATCTATATGGTGCAGCTGTGAGGGCCCCGACGCCGGTTCAACGGAAACCGTTCCGACATCGGGTGACTTCTCACCGCAGGATCATATTGAGTAACTTGAGAAGAAAAGAGCATACACATACAAAAGCCAAAGGATATTATTCATTTATTTCAATGTTCACATTACAATGTCTTTTCAGTGTTCCTCGTACAAAAGTAAAAATAAAGAATATATAAAAGATAAACAAGCAAAAACAGCGCCATCGTAGATCCATTTGCAGATTGAAAATTTTAAGCATTAGGGTTCTTGCTTAAGCTCTTCTAGAAGTACCCGACCTGATATTGTACAACAAACAATAACGGGATTGGAGTTCCTAATAATTAGAGAATACTCTAAGTACAGCAGTACATAATAATATTTACATTTTTAAATGATGCGATTAACGGAAGTAAGGCGGAAATAAAATGCAGGAGAAAATAAGGTAATAGCGCGAAATAAACAATTCCTGCAACAAATATTTTTTATAAAGAATAAAGATTACTGATGTCATTTTTCTAGCAACAACTCCGAATAAAAAGAACTATTGGTTTCTAACAACCAACCAAGCATTAATATTACTGATGTCATTTTCCAATAACCCCCGAATGAAAAAGGATGGTGGTTTCTAACAACCAACCAATCTTCAAATGAATCTGGCTCAAAGCAAAATACGTGAAGCTAAGCAGCAGTAAAAGTGCAAAATATAATATGTGTCATGTACTGGGTACCTTTGTTCTTAAGTTCAGAAGTTCAACAGCTCGAATGAGTGACAGTTCGCTCAATCTGCATTTAAGTCCCCGATATTTCTTTAAATTAGTCTTTTTTTTTTTAAGTGAGATAATATTTCATGATTTTTATATTCTTTCATTCATATTAAGATTTAAGTCCGTACCTTATAATAATATTACTGAATTGTAAGAGTAATGATAGGAATGGAAATTATTAGTCATTTTATAGCATTATGGATTGTCCTCATTATTAATTAATGAGAATGATCAAAATGCGAATGACTAAATATAAAATTATAGTAATGTATATAAGATTAGCAAGAAAGTATTTTCTTCAATTTCCTCCATTTCCAACCTCTCATACCTTAGCTTTTAGAATTGCCAAAAAATAAGGGAGGGTTGGAACGGGGTAGCCGAGGTGGCAACGGCAAGAGGCTGGCTGGCAGCGGCTACTGAGTGTCTTGGCGGCTTGATAGCTGGCCGTCGGAGGCTGCCGGGGGTTGCCAGAGAGGGAGCTGGCTGGCTGAAGGGGACTGCCGGAAGGTGCTGGGAGGGTCTGCCGGAGGCTGCCGGAGGTGCTGGGAGGGTCTGCCGGGAGCTGCCGGAGGTGCTGGATGGAACTGTCGGAGGCTACCGGAGGGGCTGGCCGGCTGCTGGAAGGGCTGAGGAGGAGGGCTGGAAGCTGCTGCCTAGGGTTTGGAGGAGAGGAGAGGGTTGCTGTGGGAGCTGCTGTGAGGTGAGGGAGATGGCTTTTTATAGAGGAAGATGGGCTGGGGGGGTCGGCAGAGGGAGAGGGAGCTAGTCGGCCAATTTGGCCGACCGTTCCTGTGCCAAACGGCACAGGAAGTTCTCTATCGCGGAAGCTTCCGCGCCAGAAAAGGCGCGACATGCGCGACTGGGAGGGTATCGGGTCGGGGGAGAGGGAAAGTAGGGAAGGAAAATAAGAAAAATTAAATAAAATTACTTAAAGTTAAATTTTTTCGCATTTTTCCGTCGTTCGGCGTCCAAATGCAACGAAACTTGGCATCGATGTGTGTTCCGACATGACGAACAGCCTCGCGCCGAAAATTTTCGATTCGGAGTAATATTTTATTTTATAATAATTTTCGAGGTTTAAAACTTCAGAAATTAGCCACGATAAATCCGCCGCTTAGAATTTGATGAAATTTCTCGAGCAACCTTTAAATAATATACTTAACATGTCGACACTGAAAACAATAAATTCGGACACATATTTCAATGTTTTTGATTTTTAGAATTTAAATATTTCATAAAACAGAACGAGAGCTTCCGTTAATCGGATCTTTCTCAAACTAGGGCACTTTGATCAAAAAAATTATTTCTATCTATTGGTAGTTTTGTTTGTCATAAATTGAAATTCCCTGGGATCCTGATTCCTAAGGCAGGATTCTGACCTAATTTGTAAAATAACAATTTTGGGTCGTTACAACAGCCCCCATGGTTCTTTGAGATAGGAAAAGAGGACTTGGTTTACAAACTGGACAATATCCTTTATGGCTTAAAGCAATCACCGAGGTAATGGTACAAGCAATTTGACCAATTCATGCAAAGAGAAGGATATATGAGAAGCCAATTTGATTTCTGTGTGTATTTCAAGAGATTATCCCAAGATAATTTTATTTACCTTCTCATATATGTTGATGACATGTTGGTGGCAACTTCAGATCAGACTAAGATGAATCACATGAAGGATCATTATAAAAAAGCTTTGAAAAGAAGCAATTAGGGGAAGCAAAGAAAAGTCTTGGGATGTAGATCTACGGAGACAAGAAGGCAGGAAAGCTTTGTCTTACCCAAATGGGGTATTTGAAGAAAGTGTTGAAAAGGTTTCGGGTGAACGACTTTACAAAGTTGGTTAGTATTCCGTTAGCATCCCACTTTCACCTATCTATTAATTTGTGTCCTAAGAAAGATTATGACAAGGATGAAATGCATTTCGTTCTATATGCTAGTGTTGTAGGTAGCTTGATGTATGACATGGCTTGCAGTAGACCAAACTTGGCACAAGAAGCTAGGGTGTATGCCCAGGGACGGATCATTGGCAAGCAGTAATGGGAATATTTCATTATTTGAAGAGTACAGTGGATGTTGGCCTATTGTTCCAGAAGCAATCATCGACAGCAGATTTTTGTGTCGGATATGTATACTCCAACTATGCATGAGATTTGGACCATAGAAGATCAACGATAGGCTATGTGTTCACTTTGGCAGAAGGTCAGGTTGGGTGGAGATCTACACTATAACCTATGGTTGCCCTATCTACAACGGAAGCAAAAAATATAGCAGTCATAGAAGCATTCAAAGAAGCTATGTGGATGAAAGGCTTATTGGAAGACTTAGGTGTGAAACAAAAAAGTGTTATATTCCTTGTGGCAAATCCTGTTTTAAGATAGAGTAATGGGAATATTTTATTATGATAGCCAAAGTGTTATATTCCTTGTGACAAATCTTGTTTTTCATTCTCTCACAAAGCACATAGATGTGCGACACCACTTTGTTCGAGATATCATAGAAGACGGAGAAATTCTATTGAAGAAGATTGATACAAAGGTCAATTCGGCGGACATGCTTACCAAGTTGTTGACTGTGCATAAATTTACCCATTGCAAAACTTTGGTGAATATTATGAAACTTCATTAAAGTTTCTTTCGTTGGAACTACGGGCCGCTTGATTCCTTTGGGAGGAGGATATGTATGCAACCAACAAGTTGTAGTTGCAATGCTAGAGAGCATATTTGGTATCGGCTCTCATGTGACCCATATGAAATATGAGGTAGATAATTATTGATTTGAGGAGAACCTTTTGGTGCAGCCAGGCACCACGGCGCGCCCCAGTGCCTGGGCAGGCGCTACGGCCTGGCGCCTGCTGTTTTACAGGACCCATTTTGGGGGACCTATAAAACTGTAAATAGCATGGCCATGGTTTAATTCAAGTCGTTTTTCCAGCATCTCAAATTTGAGATAGTGTTAGGGTTTTGAAGTGTTGTGGAAGAAGGCTAGAATTTCGTTGTATGTCTTTTGTGAAAGGATTGTAATCCTAAAACTGTAAGCTTTTCTTGAAATAGTGAAACTTTTTCACCTTCCCCCCATGGACGTAGATGTTTACACCGAATCACGTAACTCTTGTATTGTGCTGCGAATTTTTTGGGTTTTGTTTGTGGTATTGTTCCTACATGTTTCTGCTATGCTTGTTGCTTGAGAGTACTGGTGGTTTGATTCAGCATATATCTCAACAAAAATTAATAAGAAAATTTAGTATGTATCCATAATCAAGTCCCATGTATATACGTGGCTTAGTTTGAGATGTAGTTATAGAAGGAGAGAGAGGTCATGTATTAAAATCCACTCTCCTTCATTTATATTTAGCATATTTTTTTTTGAGTTGACTTGAAATAAAATTATTTCGAGTTTGAGTCAAGCTAAACTTGAAAATTTTGAGTTTTAGTTGAATCTGACTCAAACTCGACTCAAAGCCTTAACGATACCGGGCAATCATATCCGAACCGGAGTCATATCGGCCAACCATAAAAACCCGGCCAATCGGGAAACATGTGCTCCACGCCGGTTAAAACCACTTCAAGCTGCAAACACAGAGGGCTTATGCTCAAAACGACTTTAAGAGTCGGTAAACTGTGAGAGTGAAAATTAACTTCAGTTTTAGGATCTATTCTTTCATGCTTCAAATGGCAGACCGAAAATCTGATAAGATCAAGAGATTTTGGATAACTCGTGTGTTTTTTAGGTGGTGAGATGCTGCCTGGAACATGCATCCTCTGTTGCAAAGACATTTCTGATATCAGATGTGGTTGTGGTTGATGCCAAAGAGCCTGCGCCGGCAGCTCCAGCTGGGAATCCGATGGGCAATTCAAGTTACGGCTATTAAGATGGTGTAGTTCAAGAGAGGCACTTGGTGAGTTTTTATGTTTTTATTTTGTCTATTGGGAAAACTTATTATTTTCCATATTTATTATTGTAAATCATGTTCTTCTGTTGTTGATCTATAGTATGGCTCAATTTCTTAAAATAAATTCTTATAGTAGCATTTTCATATCTTTTTAATAAGACTGCTTCCTTTTATTTTGTATGCTTGTAACTCACTTTAGTTTGTTTTATAATATTTTAAGCTAAGTCCCCATCTCCTTAAAAAAAAAAACAACAACCATATTTTAGCATTGTTCTTATAAAATAATTTCATCATTATTTAAAAAGGCACATGTATTAGTATGTCTAGTTCTTATGTAATCTTAAATATGTTCCTCCTATTCTAGCATAGATTCTTTCTTTCACTGTGCCACCTTTCTCTCTTATATGTCTGCCATTAACGAGACCTTGTCCAAACTGCACCATCATAGATTACCCCACCCTTCTCTTCAAATTCGGGTTCTCACAGGTCAACTAGCTTCTCCTTGGTCCATCGTCGAACCACACATCGTAGTATAAAAGCTTTAGTTTTGATATCAATTGTAACAACCCATGCTGTACTAAGCAAAGTATTTTTCGACTCATCCCATATTGGACTTTATTATTTAAGTCCTTAAAAGGATAACTTACCAAGAAGTCAGCTTATCCAAAATGCACTCTATAATAAGCACATTTAATCTTGAGTTTCTATCATAACTTCACTAGTTTTCTTAAAAAGCGCATTACTTACTATATCTTAACTTTCATTTTTGTAGTCCTTAATATTTTCCTCCTCTTTTGGTATGAAGTGGAAGAACAAAAAAAAAAATTTAAGGGTGAGGGGGCTCAATTAGACATTAGCTAGTCAATTTAAGTCAAACTAGGTCCAGGCTAGGTTGACTTGGCCCATACTCAACCTAACCCAATCATTTAGCTATAAAATTTTGCATAGCCCGAGTTTACCTGCAGCATAAAAAATAACATAAACCATTTCTAGCATAACATTTATGATCAAAATAACCTAAATGGTTTGAGTTGAGCTTGATTAGTTAATTGAGTTCGAGCTTGAGTGAGCTCGCAAGCCGATAACTTGTAATAAAAATGGAATGATGATTCCAATTCAAGGAATTATTGTACGACAATGATGCAAAAATTAGATTTTATCAAAAAAAGTTCATTAGATATTAATCTATAATATAAATTGAGAAAAGATAAATATATTATTGAGTAATTGTATGTAGACTTCATTGAATTTTGACAATTTTATGTATTGGATACTAACAAAATCTAGATGGCTTAATTCATGAGCTAATGTCATGTCAGATTAGCTCAAGTTTAACTTGTTAGCTTATTGAGCTGCGCTCACAAGCCGATTTCTCGAGTCAAGCTCTAGTAACTCATGCCTTAGTTTGCATTAGGGCTGGCTTCTAGTAGAGTTCGAGTCGAGTCAGCTCATACTCGAACTCGACTTGAACTTGTTCGAGTTTGAGTTGAGTTGTAGTCGAGTTCGTGTCGAGTTTGAATCGGCTCATTTTAAATATGGTTGGAGTCAAGACGTACGACTCGAACTCGACTTGAAAATTGTCGAGTCGAGTCAAAATATCCCGAGTTCAAGTTGAGTCAAAATATCTCGAGTTCAAGTCGAATCGAGTTCGAATTTCGAATTCCAGATCAAATTGTCAGCCCTAATTTGCATGTTACATCACTATGTATAACCACATGAAATGTAAAACAAAAGGAAGTTGCAAGAGCTCTAAATAAGAAACTTATATTATGATTTCATTTTCTTCAATATACATAACTCTAATTAGTAAACAATGAAGATCATCAACTTGAACTAAATATGTAAAAGATGAAATTATAACTTAATAAAGTACCAATGTGTCATATTTATTCTAGATAACAAACATCTATTTATGTATCTAGAACAATAGTACAGGTCATACATTAAATTATTTAGAAAAAATATTTTCTTAATCCCTAATTTTATATTTGTATCAATTTAATCCCTATATTTTATTTATTTATTTTTTTTAACAAATAAATCCTCATAAATTAAAAGAACAATTGATTCTATCATCACTGGCCCTTTTCCCGTAACACCGCACTCGATTTTCTACTCGCTTTCGAAGCTTCATCTTCCTCTGAAATCTTTAGAATCCACGAGAGCCTGCTGCTGGAGATGGTAAGGCGCAGATTGCAAGTTTGGAAAGTGTGAGCTTTGATTGAGCTGGTCTCAGGAAAAGAGCTCGGTGAAGAGGATGTCAGGGATGAGGAGGGCAAAAAGAGAGCTTGGTTCTGCGGAACATGGACGAAAGCTTGTTGGAACTGGTTGAGGACGAGGTTTGAGCCAAAAAATTGGGGTTCTTCTTCGGCTTGCTTGTGAAAGTATGCTGCCGGAGGAAAAGCCAGACTACAAAGCATTGAGATAAAAATGTACCTGTTGTGGCTGATAAAAATGTACCTATTATGGCTGATGTCAAAGATTACAAAACGGTGCTATATGTGCTCGCTACGATGTGCTCAACGTGATGCCGAGGTCCTAAAATGCTTACAGTGCCTCAAAACTTAAAAAAAAAATTCTGTAAAATAGAGTATTTTGCCTTTAGGAGCTCATATGGATGCATCTAGAGGATCAGTTGGCTGTACAAATAGTATACTTTATTTAAGAGAAGTGCTGGCTAGATTTTTTGAAGTGGTATCTAAAAAAAAGTTTATCCAATAAAATTTTTTAGGTATATTAAATATAAATTTTAAAAATAATATTTATATTATTTTAATATAAATAAATATACACTAATAAAATATATTCAAATTTTATTAGATAAATTTTTTTAAGTACCACATAAATAAATCTAAATAAATCTAAATAGCATTCAATCTTACAAACATTTGCGCCTGGGAAATCATGCCTACCAGACTTAGCGTGTGCCAGATGCTTGGGCACCCGCCCAACCTAAGAAATTAATTATAACAGCAGCTTATGCGGATGCGGTACCCCACCACCAGTAGCCGCTGGTTTATAAGAACTCCAGCGGTATACAAAACCCGAAACCACTTTGCGCTGCTCGTTTTCTCCTTCCCAAAACCAAGCCTCAGGCTTTTTATAAATAGAATAAAGGCTCCTCAGTCTCTCATCCTCCCCATCAGCTAAAGCAAAAGAAAAGGACAGCAGCAACTGAGCAATCACTTCAGAGAGCGGCGGGCATGGCTTCAGCGAGTAGAGCTTCTTGGGTTGTGGCGGCGAGCATCAGCGCCGTGGAAACTCTCAAAGATCAAGGCGGCCTGTGCAGATGGAACTATGCTATGCGATCCCTCCATCACAAGGCCAAAAAAGAGTTGGCTCCTCTTACAAAGACCCCCAAAATGTCGCCGTCCTCTTCTTCTTCCTTGGTGGCTGCCTCTGCAGAAGCAGAGAAGGCAAGGAGCAGAGAGGAGTCATTGAGAAAAGTCATGTTCTTGTCCTGCTGGGGCCCAAATTAAGTTAGGAAGAGGAGTAATTGTAGCTTTCATAGGGTTTCTGTTTTCTTCCGCCTTCTTCAAATTTAATCTATGCTGCTGCACTCTCATAGAGAATGAAGGGATTGCCAGCATAGATTAATTTTAAGCAAGATTTATGTACAAAATTTTGAAGGAATTTTATGCCTGTAACTTAAATCTTCTTTGTTTCTTTTTGCGTATTTAACAATTGAAGCATTGCTTCAAAAATCGTTGAGGAATTATCTGTAGCAAGATTTAAATTGTTGAGATTAAATGGTTCTAGTTTAATCCTTTGTATGTTTAACAATTAAATAGATTATCATTTTCATAAAAAATGATCTCTGGAGTTAGATAACTCTAATTAAAGCCAACATTATGTTGTAGAGTGACCAACCTATTCGCATTTAGAGTAACCTGAGCATAGCAATGACCTAATATTATAGTGATTAACCATGGCTTGGAACCACCACCCTATAGCACTCCCTATGTATATATGAATGTTTAGTGTCTGTTTACTCGTTGATTTGACTCTAATCACAGACTTAATCACAAAGATTAGTGTAGATACTTAGATTTAAGCTAAAGCCCATAAACTCCTAAGCCTTAGCACATAACTAAAGCTTGTCTTTGTCACTATTAGAAGTTGTCACCATATGCTTAAGTTGTTAGAGAACTTTGTTGGAATGATAAAGGTTACTATTACTTGCATCTAAACTAAATTATTCATATGTTAAGATTTATACCTCACCCAAGGTTTAATAGGGGCCTCATGCAACTAGCCTATGCATACCTAGTGAAATTACTTAAATTTAATCAACCATGTCCTTGCTACATCCTCTCTTTCAACCTTAAGTTTGTCTTCATATTTAATATATGTTAATTCTAAATGGAACATTTATTATTATGCATGTCAGCTAAGTGTGGAATCAACATTTTAAACCTCAAGTTTAATATCACTTAAATGTTAAATAACGTTTACTTTTTGTACAAATTCATGCATACTTACTTTGACACTTGATGGCTATATATAGGACCATACACTTTTTGAAATACATATGAGATCATTCTTACAACCATACATAAGATCATCTAAGAGCTGCCATTATTTTAATAAAATTACATGGTGCCTTACAATTTAAAGTGAGCTTAAATGCAATTAAGTGTTGTCTTTCATTCTAATGAATTAATTTATATTAGAACTGGAAATAGTCAATGAATTGACTTATATTAGAACTGGAAATAGTCAATGAATTAACTTATATTAGAACTGGAAATAATCAATGAATTGGCTTATATATTGATACTGTAAATGTTTATTTTGAGCAAAAACAAAGGAAATTTTGCCAAAATTTTTAAGAATTTAAGGACTTTAAATTTTAATGTTGGCATCATACTTGACATCAAACTTCTGGGCTATCTCATGTGTTTTATTCCATCTTTGATACGGAAATATCGCCACCAAAACTCAAGTATTTATAGATGCTTTCATTGTTATATCATTAGAATGAATTCTTCAAATTAATATTTATTATGCATCACAACACTAATATTTTGTTATATGGATGGTCACATTCACATGTTATTTATTAGAAATCTAAAATGATTATAATTTGGGAAATTTGCAAAAGGATCATTTACTTATACTTGTTATATTTTGTTCAAATACAGTATTCTTTCTTTTAAATACTATATCACAATTTGGATGGCCCATAAATATGAGCAACCATTGTGAATATGAGATCATTGGAAGATTTACAATACTTTGATTCATTTCTTGTACTTCTACGCATTGAACTTAAATCATGATTCACACATTAAAGTTTTTATGCATTTATTAAACTTTTTAAAATAAACTTTCAGAGGGGTCTAATGGAGGATTAGTACAGCTGTCATTTGCCTGGGCAAGGCTATTGGTGTATCTAGAGATCACATAATTCCTTTGAGGGGGAATGTATGTGTTTGTTTTGACCTCATATACATATAAGTTGAGTAGACGTACTCAACTCTTCACTTGTTCTGCACCCACAGAACAAAATTTTAAAATAAATAAATTATAATTGCATTTCTCAAAATCTCATTGATTGTGAATGATATATTCAGTTTTTAGACTGAAATGAATTCCCATGATTAAATACAGTGCAGAATTTCATATATATACAGTTCCATTTTGTTTACACTGCTTCTTACTTAGCATACAAATTCATTTGAACATATTTGTGTTTTCTTTCAAATTTGTAAATAATTCAAATGCTATTAACATAGTTGCAGGATTGGCAAAAATATTTTAATACTGTGAGCAAATTTTCTTACATATATTCTTACCATTTTATGCTTATTGCACTGCTATTTCTTAAATTATAATGTGATATCCGCTTAATTATTGTTTAACCTACTTTTAAATTGTACTTAGACTTTTGAAAGTCTAAACCATTTTTTTTCTTTTTTGGCTGTGCTCTATCGTATTTAAAAAAAAAATATGGTAGATCAGGAGCAAGGAGCAGAAACTGTAGTTAAGAAAGAAGAAGAGCAGTAATTGAGCAAGAGGAGTTTATTTTGTTTATTATGTGAGAAAAAGTTTATTTATGAACCCCATGTAAATTATGAACATATTGTGATGTTGTAAATTATTCTTTCATATTGTTTGAGTTTTCATAAATAATGAATGTTTGGGTTAGAATAATTGAATGACCTTCTTTTCCTCATAGATCCATATAATATAAGGTAGTGTTAAATGTTGAATTAGAATCTCCTAATTCAATATTAAATACTACCGTAACACTCATTGATAGATTATTAAACTCTAATCTAACACTGAGGTGTTACATTGTGGTTGATCAGGTCAGTTCTTGCTATGATTCCCAGGTACCATGTGCTGGTGGCGCCAATACTGGACTCCTACCTCTCCGACATTGAGGCTATCTGTAGCGCCCCGCCCTCAGATCCACAATCATTAAACTAAGGGCGGTGTGCCACTCTGGCAAATTCCTCACATATCATTGGATTAGGTATAATCCACAATCCACATAATAAAGAAATGATAAGCTCATAATGCATATATGAAATATAAGTCACTAAATGGAGTATAAGTACAGAGTGCAGAAGCAAATAAAGTAAACAGTACATCCAATCTACCATAAATCAAATGTGAGACAAAATGAAATAGCTCAGAAATAATAGTACAATAAAGAAAATATAATCACGAGTACATATATTATTACAGCATTACTTAAAGTCTAACATGAAGTAAGAAAAATATCACTCATCTTCACAAATAAAATAAATAATCTAAATATCTTCAGCTCCACTGTGGCGGCCCTGCCCCGCCGTGGTCATGTTAACTCTTAAGTTAACATGATTACGGTGGAGGGGTCACCAAATGACAAGGTCCCCACTTAGTATTGAATTAGACACATGTTCTAATCCAACTTAAATAAGGACTTTACCATTCATCCCAGAATTTATCACTAAATGATCATACAAGAACTCAGAGTGCGGAAGCATAAAACATAATATCTATCCAATACAGTATAAATATAACAATACAAAATAAGTAAAGTACTGAAAGAGAAATATAAACCTGTATTATTACAACATTTAATAAGTTTAAAAGGATTGAAAGGAAACTCTCAATCTCACTGAAGAAAGAAAACTAAAACTACAGATCTTCAGGAACGGGCTCCTCCTCCAGTGGCAAGCTCCCCACTGGATCTGCAGCTCCAACAAACTCAGATCCTACCATTATCAGTTTCATAATGGTAGGGCCCCAGCCAACAAAAGAAAAACTGGTTAGACAATATATCTAAGTACATTTTAGGGTAAACAATTTATTTTGTTAAATAGATATCACCATAAAAACAGAACTGAGCAAAATAGGTGCAGAAAAGCGTACAAAAGAATAGTATAAAGTTATAAATAAACAGTTTATAACTAAAGCAACTAGGAAGTAATACATACCTCCTCCAAGCGACTGCAACAAAGACAAGTAAGCAAAAGACTAAACAAAACTGTAAGAAAATACAACCTAAATATGCATATGATCAAACAAAAATATGCTAAGTGATATACAACATTTAACAGTGCGAAACTGAAACAAACTAACATCCTAAAAACATAAGAAAAATAGCAAGTAGAACTAGCATCCTATATAGTGCAGGAAAACTGTAAGTAAACCAATGCTACAATACAGAATATACAAGTAAAACAGTAACTGTAAACTGAAACTACAGTGACTATATAAGTCACTTGAACTGAACACGAACTCAGCAAATCTTAGCCTGATGAGCTAAGAAACTCTGAACTGAACATCACTGAAAACTCTTAGCCTGATGAGCTAAGACAGAACTGAATGTAAGTGTACTTGAATTAGTATATCCATATCAGAATCCTGACTCTATAGTCAGTAGGGCGAGAGTCTATCCATCCTATCACTCGGACTAGGCATGGCCAATAGACTGTCGGACATTAAACCCTCGAAAGGTTGCCGACCCCGAACGAGTTGATCGAAGAGGTATACTAATCAAGCTACATCTTACAAACCACTTGTGAAACGAAAACACAATGCTGCTTATAAATGTTCCAAATTAACATTAGATATTTATCAAAATATCTTAAGTACATAACACATGTTCAAGGTATAAGGATCAAACTCAAGGAATGCGAAGCATCAAAATCAAAGTGCAAGAAACTCTATCTAAAACACAGGTGATATCCGTTGTTATCTACTTTGTTCTATCTACTCTAAGTTACATAAGTTTCAGAATCATCAATTCTTACACATTCTGTAACTTAGAATCACAAATCCTACTAGTTGAAAATAATTAGGACTGGCCAAGTCCTAATTATAACTTAATCAAAAGACGACTATTTGGTTAAAGTGAATAAATCATCGACCTAGTTTTGTATTTTAATTCATCCCAACCTCATCTTGATTAGCCAAATCAAGATGAAAAGATTAAGAATTAGACTCCAGATGGTGGGGTCTAATTACTTAATCTAAAGGTATAATCTAAGGGTCTAAGTTTAGAACCCAAATCTCATAGATTAAGTTAAGGCAAGTCCTAATGATAAATCAAATTCATTAGGATAGATCTCTATTCTTAGTTCTAGGGTTTAAAGATTAAATAATCATTTAATAAACTAAGAAAATCTATAAATTAGAAAACTCAAGGTTTCACATATTGAGTAACCCAATTTACTCAATAGATGAATTCTAACTTAAGATCTATTCCTAATCTTAAGAATTAAGGTTCTTAATTACTAAGAGTATCTTTCAAGACACATATTCTAACTAATGTTATAAGACCTAAGGTATGATCTAAAAGTGATTAAGGAAAGAAGAACACTCAAAATTTACTTAGGAAATTTCTTAAGGAGCAAAAATTTGAGATTCTAATCAAAATCTAATTTAAACTTGAATTTGATTAATTTTAGTTCTAAATCATTATATTTACTGATTTTAGTGATTAAAAATTGAATTTAGGGCTTTTAAAGGCTATAACCTAAATTTGGGCAAAATGATCATTTTGCCCCTACTTAAGGGTTCAAAAGATTAAATTTTGATCTAAGGTTTAAATTTTGAAATTTTCTTTTGGAGAGTGTTTCTTATTGTCTAATATAAGATTAGACAGCAACTAAATTAATTTTGGGTGATTATTAAGCTATATGAGATCAAATTAGTGAATTTGACTCATAAGGGCAAATTAGTAATTTGACTAAGTGAAAGTTAAATTTTCCTTTAGATTATTGTTCTTTACTGTCTAAGCTTTCCATAGAATCTAAATTTGCTAAATTCTGATAAGTATTAGCCAAGTTATGGCTAATACAAGATCTAGGGTTAAAAGGTGAATAAGGAATTCTTAAATATGGGTCAAAAATCTTAACTTTGCCAATTAGTGTCCAAATTAAGCAAAATCAGTGGCTATGGTTTACAAAAAGTCCACTGATTTCAATGACATGTGGTAGGCTCAATTTGGACCTAATTTGACTAAGTTAAGATCTAATTAGGGTTTAGGGTGATTAGTGAGTGATTAGCAAAATTAAGCATTCAAACATTAGTCCAACCCTACAGATGGATTCTAAATGGCTCTAGAAATCCTCTGAAACTTAAATCACTCAATTTGGATTGTTAGATTTGCTAATATTCACTAATCAAGTTTTGGAGCAATTAAGGGTGATTAGCAAATCTAATCGTTGGATCCTAAATATTTTTATAGATTACTGTTAATTAGGTTTTTCTGATCTACATGGATATTTAGATCATCCAATTTGGAGCTCAATTGATCAAGTTATGGTCAATTGAAGTTCTAGGGTTAATTAGGGTAATTAGGGTTAGATTCTAAATATCATTAGGCAATTACTAATCCAAACAGCAAAATGAACACTATCAAATTAATCCTTAGGGTTTTTTGATCACTTTAAGACCCATATTGATATATTTGGATTAACCTACACAAAGTTATGAGCTAATGAAATTTTGAGTCATTTAGGGCTAATTTAAGGATCCTAAATGTCATTAAGTGATGTACAATTTCAATTGGAAATTTGACACTGCCAAATTATTCATCATATTTTTCTGATTCCATTGATATATAATATTATAAATTTTGGATTATTGAATTTAGATTTATGAATATCCTAAGTTTAATTAATTTATAATTGAATTACTTAATTTAATTACTCTGTTTAAATTAATACATATATTTATTATTAACGTTATTTTCAGGCGGCGGGACCCACTCTTCAAGTCAGAAAAGAATGGCTTTGAAGATTAGGGAAGCTCACTTATTGACAGAAACTGAACTAGGTCAGCTATTGAGATGATAAAGGAGGGTCGATCAAGCCCGTGGGGGCTCGGAGGCGGTGCCTGACGCGCGGTTGAAGCTCTGTGCGCCGCGTGCAAGGCTACGAGCCACGCGCTGAACTCTCGGAGAAGAGAATGGCTCGACCGTTCCATCTGTGATCGAACGGTCAAAAGACGCCGTTTGGTCTTAGATGACGGAAGCTTCGGCGCAGCTACGGTTTGAGATGGCGCCGTTTAAGATGAATAAATATTATTTAATATTTTTTTTAATATTTTAAACCTATTCTCTTAAAAAAATAATAATTAGCTACATGTGTCCCAAATTTTTCAATAGATCACCCCTAGCTAATTGAGGGGTAAGGAATGCAACGGTGCGATCAGATTTTTGATCCGACGATTATTTAATTATTTGAATTTTCGGGGTATTTAAATATTATTAAAATATTTGATGAAAAATTAATGTCTTCCAAATGACTTCAAAACTTCACCCATAGCTAATTTGGGTGTTCTGAATGCGATGACGAAGTCAGATTTTTAATCTGAGGTCTAAATAAAAAGTCAATTTCTAGAATTTGGAATTTTCCAGAATTCCTGATTTGACTTTGCTGACTTCAGATTTGACCTAGGTTTCAGAGATGAGTTCTAAATTACTTAATTAGTGACTTGAAACCTTAATTAAGACTTAGATTAGTCTTAATTGAGCAAAGTAACAACATGGGTTGTTACATCCACCCTACTACTCCTCAAGATAAGACTCCTCCTTAAGCACCAAGTCTCCAAACTGATCAGATTCTGACATTATCGGTTTCACAATGCCAGGGCCTCAGCCAAAAAAGAGATTTTATTATAGATAAATTGTCTAAGTACATTTTAGGCTAATTAATTTTCATGTATTTATTAATATCATCATTTTCCTAAATTTTAAGTAAAATAATTAAAATGGGAGCAACAAATATACAATGGAAAGAAGGAAAGCTATAAATAATAATATTTATAATTTAAGCAACAGTGAGGCAAAAGACATACCTCAAAAATAAACTAAAATAAAGCTATGTAATACATATATAAATGCAGTAAAAATACTGAAAGAAAAATCTAATCATAAACGTGCTTATGATTATATGAATTATGCAAATTTAAAATAACAAATCTAACGGTGATATGTATAAAAGATCTAGCATCCTATATATATAAGCAAGAAAGTAAAGTAGCAGACTGAAATAAAATGAATTGTAGAGCATAACTGAAATAAAAATTTAGTAAAAGTAAAACTGTAAAATAGTGTATAGTAACTACCATACAGATGAGGGCTAATCTAGCCTACTGATATCAAAAGGATTCTTAGCGTCAACAAGGAGGCTAAGACGACAAATTATGGTGAAACATAATGTTAAGAAGAAGCACTTCAAGTTGATGATTCAATCAAGTGGGAGTCAGCCATTGATGACGAGATGAAGTTACTCATGTCAAATGAGACATGGGAGTTAGTTAAAATACCAAAAGGAAAGAAGTCTCTTTAAAACAAAAGGGTTTATAAGTTGAAAGAAGAATCATATGGTAGTAAATGCTACTAAGCAAGGATTATGGTGAAAGGCTTCTAGCATAAGCATGGTGTGGACTATAGTAAGATATTTGCTTCAGTAGTGAATATGACTAATATCAGAGTACTATTGAACATCGTGGCAATTGAAAATTTGCATACAGAGTAGATGGATGTGAAGATTGCATTTCTTCATGGTGATCTAAAGGAGGAGCATTACATGATGCATCCATAGGGTTATGAAGCTCGACAATATTGGGATGTGGAGACCATTTAGATCATTATGGAGGTGACAATAGAGCTTCGGTGGGCTTCCGGGAGGTCCTGGGGACAAGTTGGAGGAAGTTTGGGCGCTATAGTGCGCCTTGCAGATTCTAAGGGCCTGCTTCTGTAGCGCATTATGGTGCATCGTGGATCCCTTTGGAGCTCCAATGTACTTGCCTGGGTGGTGTAGCACGTCCTGGCGCTCTGTAGCTCGAGACTGGGCACTATTGCGCATCGTAGCTATAAAGACCCACTTAAGTAGTAATATGTTAAGCTCTTAAATATCGAGATACATTTTCAAATATTGGTAGAGTTCTTGATAAGAACTTCAGAGTAAGCGTGCTCATGTGAGAGCACTAACATGATGGGTGATCTACTGGGAAGTTATATTTAAGGGCAAAATCGTGAGACATTTCAGGCCAAAGCGAACAATACCTTGATGCTTAAGAATTTGGGTTATTAAAGTAATTCCCATCGTAGCTCGTTTGATAATATAATTTTAATTAAATAAATTATAGTTAATTAATTAATTAAATTGATTATGTCATTCTACTTAACACGACGAGGCAGTTTGATCAAATGGCGTGCAATCAGCGCCATTCAATCAAACAAGCCATCCAGATCACCACGGACCGTGCGCTGCAGCTGCCCGCACAGGCTGCAGCAAAACTCCTCTGATGTGATTAAAAAATCCTAGTCTTTTTTTTCTTTTTTTGTTTTTTTTATTTTTTTTTGGAGGATATACCAGCAGCTTATTTGTAGCCGCTGGTTTATAAGAACTCCAGCGGTATACAAAACCCAAAACTCATAATGAATTAGTAAGCAATGAAGATCAGTCAGTTGCAGCCAAGATGAGCTGTTTTGGTTCCCGTTCACACACATAATCTTATTATATTATGTGTTGAGTTATTCATTTGCTTGACCTGATTATCATGTGACAATTGGTGTTCTGCCTCTCAAAACAAAACCTTATGCTGCTGCTTGCGATCTTCTTCTATTCATTCACTATCAATTTCATTCGCATTTTCAGTTTTGTCTTTATCCTTTATATTATTGGAAACCCTTCAATTAAAAAAACTCAATCAACACTATTCTTGATTTTCTGATAAAATTAGTACAACCTAATTTATATCGTCTACAACATCAATCTCAAAAGCATGTCCAAATGGCTTGATTCAGATTTCCATAAACACTAAAATCAAAGCCCAAGGTGTTCATCAAACTATATGCCATAGCTTGATACAGATCATCCATGATACTTAGATGAGCTTACGAATCCTACTGCTTGAATGCCTTGGAGTTCGTTCAGTGAGAATCAAAGTATTGAAAGCTTGGAAGCATTCCCTCGCATGAAGCATAATAGTAAACCGCAACCCTTGATTTCTTTGGTGAGAGTACAATAACAATTTATAGTTTTCTTTCCCTTGGATTCCTCCAGGCATCTCCATCAACCAACACAACTTCGCATTTTTGGTACTTGATAAAGCTAGCTGACTCGAGGAAATTTTTTTCAAAGTAGGGAAGCTAGAAAAAAATAAAGGAACAAAGAGTGGTAGGAGCTAGGGAAGAGGCCACCATCACTCAAAGAAACTTAAAAAGGCTAGAAAATATTATAAACAATATATATACAAAAAAAAACAAAGCCAAGCATCAAGAAGAAATAAGACCATCAACAACGATACCAATAATAAACTATAAATACAAATTCTCTTAAGACTATAAATTCACGTTATGTACATCCACTGGTTGAGATGGCAATGATCCATGCACCTCATGTCAGCAATTCAAACTTAATATAATCAAAAAACAAAAAATCAATCAAGCTCCCTACTCAGCAATTCCCGTCTGTGATGACCGTGCATGGTCTCCTCCGGAAGGCGTAGCATGCCACGAATCACATTCAAGCCAAAGCAATTCGAAAAGTTGCCATCGTCATCAATGACATGAACAAAACCTCTATCAAGCTCAAATTCAACGTGGAAGGAAGAGAAGTTCTCTGGGATTATGTTTCTGAGATTCCCGCTGGTCGGTATCACCTTCTTCATGTCGTGCTGCCCCCACTCATCTTCCGCCTCATCAATGGCCTGCAAAAGATTATTTTGTTGTCTCAAAAAGTGTGGTATGGTTTTTAAAATGATGTGCATACAACACTGACTGCATGATCCGGTTGAGAAGGGCTACAAAAAACTTTTTTAAAAAATGTACCTTTTTGAAATACAATGGCGCTTGCTTCGCAACATCGGAGGGTACAGGTATGCACTCAATCAAGCAATGTCGGCGTTGCTTCGACAGTCCGATAACGGTCTCGAGAAAAATAACATCCTTGTCTTGTCTCAAGAACATCTTCAAGAGGCACTTCTTAAAGTTTCGAATTTCTTCCCATGCATTTTTGTCAATGGCCTTGGTTGCAGATTCAACACAAAATTAATAAAAAGAATACGATGCTTTTTGGTTTTCAAACTATTATAAGTTCCTGCTGCTCAAACTTGTTCATTTTCTTATTTGGTGATGCAGGGGATCGAACCCTAATCCTCTCGTATACCATACGAGGGCTCTGCCATTTGAGCTACTTCACATTCAAATTTTATTAATCATTCACTATAACAATAGTAATTTACTTCATATAGAGCTTGGATTCATTTCAGCAAAGTGCAAACAATTCTATCTCATGCAAATAATTCTCCTTCATAAAATTAAGGCCAATAACAGGACAACAACAAAGATAGAAAAAAGCTTTATATGATTTGGAATATAGTTTGCAACTCAAAATAAAAAACTGCTGCTTTGATGGACCGTTTTGATGCAAGTTGAATCAAATAACTTCTACTTTATTCAGTTGAATCAAAAGATTAAAAGGTAATGTAGCACAAAAATAAAATGTAATGTAGCACAATTTGAACCAGGTAGCACCATGCCCCAGTTCAGAATGGCTTGTGTGAGCTTTTCTTCCCAAAAATAGCTTCCCAAACCATAGGTGAATAAGGGCCTTTCTTATCCAAGTGCTCTATAATGGCCTTTTCCACCTATCAGATACACTGCAACCCATCAAAGAAACCAAAAAATTAGTTTATTCTTTGAAGAAAAAAAAGTTAGCAAAGCTTGGCTGAACTGAAGAGAGAATGCAACAGCACTTTGATGACCTGTGTTTTCTAGCCACCATTGGAGTTTAAGATACGGTACAAATTGCTCATTGGAATTTGAAAATAAGAGATATCACATGCAATTTTAATGTAAACACAAGATAATATAACATAACATCGAGTCATTGTGTGAGCTTTGCATTGATCTTTTAAGAGATTATAGTGATTATGAACTTTCAGTTAGATCTAAAGTTGTCCACAAGATTATAGTGATTATGAACCTTCTCTTTACAAAAAGCATCCACATGACCAGTAAAAGTTGCCCCATTTGGCATGTGCCCTAATTCCACCATCTCCAAGAAGAACTCTCTTGAATCCTCCAGCTTCCTCGCTTTGCACAACCCCTAAATCAGAACCAAGTAGCTGAATGCATTTGGAACGACCCCATTCTTCTGCATCTTCCCAAAAATCCTCTTAGCATCATTGAATTTTGCAGCCCTACAGAAGCCTTTGACGACTGCAGTGTAAATGACCACTTCGGTGATAGTTCCCTTCTCGCGCATCAAGCCAAACAGCTTCATTGCCTCTTGAACAAGGCCGTCCTTGCAGAGCCCGTCGAGCATCGCAACAGCATTAGGTATCAGTCCCGTCTCTTTCATATTCTTGAATATTTGATCGGCGTCTTCTGGGGGTGCTGATTCCGACTCAGGGTAGGCAGCAGCTGTGCTCTGATTCCTTTTATCCTCTTCGTCGACGCTCTCTCCACTAAGTTTCAACTTCTGGAAAAGACTCTCTCCGATTTGAACGCCCTTCCCTTTCTCCTGATCACCGTTTGGCACCGAGCCGTTGCTCTCGTCTGCAGGCAATGCCTTTTCCCTCTGGCAGAACAAAAAATCAAGGTCTTCTCCTTTGCTATCGAAATCATGCTTGATCTTTTGCTGAAAAGAACGGTATCCGTTCTTCCCTTCCCCAGCCATGGAAGATTTACTCGAGCAGAACGGCCTCCGCTCATCCTCCGAAAAAATAATTGAATTGGCAAGATTTATAAGCCAATAAAAGGTAATGAGAACAATTGATTGAATTCAAAGGGCGCTCTATCATGATCATAAAAACAACATATGTGAGGGGAGGGTAATGTTAAATAGGTTGCCATCCTTAGAAATAAAAGTATACCTAAGTATAAGCCGATGCTTTGGGTATGTTGTCCTAGAAAAATGACCTTGATATTAGTTCAATTTTGTTGGCATAAGGCCAACTGCACTTATCGTCACCAGCATCAAATTGAACAAACATGGTAACGAAATCCAGCGAGGTGATCTGGATCTCAAAATTGAAAACATAAGAGAAAGGGTAATTGATTGGGATTCAAAATAAAGGTGATTGAAAATAGTTGAACTAAATATCAATGATTTATTATCATTAAATTTGAACCTTTTAATGAAATACTCAGCATACATAATTTGTAAAAAAAAAACATGCAAATAACAGCCTAATGGCTTCAAACATAAAACAAATGCATAGATCTCTTCAAAATCAATGTCTTCTATTTGGTTGAAGCTTTTTACCATTAAACCAGCCTTGTTTACAAAACCTTCATTATTTAATTGAATCGTAAGAACTCAACTGGTCCCAATTACACTAACATGATTGAGTCAATGCACTCAACTCCATATATAATTTCTATCAAATTGATTAAATTGTTCAAGCATAACTACTATCCAATTGTCAATCAAATAATATTTCTAAACTCAAACTGTTAAATTTGTCAAATTTAATCTCTCGGCTATTTTAGTTTGTAAAATTTAGTTCCAAGAAATGAAAATTTAGAGACGGTTAACCTTCAAATGAGTAGTTAAGGAACTAAATTGAAAATATTTAACAGCGATTAAATTGGCAAAGCTAAGAAAATCGAGAGACTATTTTGGCAAATATATCGCATGTTTTCAGTATGCAAGAATGAAATAAGCTTTAACACAAGATCAACAAAATTTGAGAACCAAGAGAACAAGTAATTTAGTCACACAAAGTATGAGAGTATAGGCAAAGTTACAGGTACTGAAGGCTTTTTAACTCTCCTACCGAAGCTGGAATTTCACCAGAGAAGTTATTGCAGCAGCCTGATATAAAGCTTTCTCAGCTGCACTTTTGCAAATGAACACGAAAAAATCATCATTGATCACTCACACTATCTCAAGGTTAGTCAAGTTCCCTATGCTTGGTGACAGTGAACCAGAGAGGCTCTGACTTGGCTTCAAGTTTCATACAAAAGTTGTGATTTTACTTCAAGTTTCATACAAAAATTTATGTTTTTAATAGGGCTTACAGCCCAATGACAAGATTTTCAGATGAGCAAGTGACCATTGTCTAACTGCATGGATCAACTGAGTCCTTATCCCAAATTTGAAGAACTCCATGAGGATCTTTTAAAGAAGCCTTTATTCCCATCAAAGCTTGCACAGAAACAAAAGAAGAAATGCAGCGTGCGTGTGAAAATGTAAGAATGCTAGGCTCTCACTCCTTCTCTTTAGAAATACCTTCAAAGTTGATTCCTTTGGGGGAGAGGAGAGCAGCCGCAGATGCCCAAGAGCAGAAAATGGTGGCCAATAAAAGGACTCCCATCTAGGCTTTTTTTTGGAGCTTTAGCCCGAAATCCTCCATTTTCTCGAATGCTTCGATAGCTTCGCCGATATTCCTCGCTCGGGCGTATCGCCTGATGATCAGTGCAAATGGTTCTTTTCTGAGCAAGCCTCTCCGATTCATCGATTCGACCAAGGTCCAAATCAACCTGAACTGTTTGATCTACCCGAGGGCATCGATGAGATGATGGAAGACCTCCGTCGTAGGGGCGAAGCGCGCCTACGTCTCGGCTCATCGAAAGAATGAGAGGGCTACCGTTCCGGCATTGCTGAGCTTCTTCAAGGCCTCAGCAGCGACGCCGAACTGCTAAGGAATTTCGCCGAAGGAGTTTCCTCGAGTTTTGCCGAAGAAGGAGATGAATTTCGCCGAAGAAGGATTTTAGGTCACATGATTCTTAGGGTTTTAGATGGAGTGCCACCTGCAAGTCATTTAAAAAAGTGCTCTCATTAAAAAAATTCACTAGCATTAGCTGTGTAGACTAGTGGACTTAAAATTCTAGTTTTTTTTTTTTTTTGTTGAAGTATTACTACACTTACACATTAGTATATGCTAAAAATATATATATGATATGTCAATTTAATGTATAATTAAATTATTGATTGAATGCACTTTTTGATAAGACCTATATACAAAAATTATAAAAAAAAAATTTCTAATTTATATTAGATATTTTTGATGTATATTCATAATATTTTCCATTAAAAAATCCACTAGGCATTAGCTGTGTAAAGTAGCGCACTTAAAATTCTAGTCCTTTTTTTTTTTTTTGGAGGATATTACAGCAGCTTATGCGGATGCGGTACCCCACCACCAGTAGCCGCTGGTTTATAAGAACTCCAGCGGTATACAAAACCCGAAACCACTTTGCGCTGCTCGTTTTCTCCTTCCCAAAACCAAGCCTCAGGCTTTTTATAAATAGAATAAAGGCTCCTCAGTCTCTCATCCTCCCCATCAGCTAAAGCAAAAGAAAAGGACAGCAGCAACTGAGCAATCACTTCAGAGAGCGGCGGGCATGGCTTCAGCGAGTAGAGCTTCTTGGGTTGTGGCGGCGAGCATCAGCGCCGTGGAAACTCTCAAAGATCAAGGCGGCCTGTGCAGATGGAACTATGCTATGCGATCCCTCCATCACAAGGCCAAAAAAGAGTTGGCTCCTCTTACAAAGACCCCCAAAATGTCGCCGTCCTCTTCTTCTTCCTTGGTGGCTGCCTCTGCAGAAGCAGAGAAGGCAAGGAGCAGAGAGGAGTCATTGAGAAAAGTCATGTTCTTGTCCTGCTGGGGACCAAATTAAGTTAGGAAGAGGAGTAATTGTAGCTTTCATAGGGTTTCTGTTTTCTTCCGCCTTCTTCAAATTTAATCTATGCTGCTGCACTCTCATAGAGAATGAAGGGATTGCCAGCATAGATTAATTTTAAGCAAGATTTATGTACAAAATTTTGAAGGAATTTTATGCCTGTAACTTGAATCTTCTTTGTTTCTTTTTGCGTATTTAACAATTGAAGCATTGCTTCAAAAATCGTTGAGGAATTATCTGTAGCAAGATTTAAATTGTTGAGATTAAATGGTTCTAGTTTAATCCTTTGTATATTTAACAATTAAATAGATTATCATTTTCATGGAAAATGCTACAGTACTCCTAAATGCTCTAATTTATTTAGATGACGTGACAGTGGACGTGGCACTCCACGTCAGCCCACGTGTCATCGTTAAAACCTAAAAAATCATTTACGCGTGACCAAATGCCCCCTTAATTGTGGCAACATAAGGGGGAAAGAGATGGCGGAGCTCTCAGAGACGTACGCATGCGCTCCTCTACAGGGCGCGGCCGCGGAATTCTGATCTCCAGCGATCCCAAGTCCGACTCCATCACTTTCTGCAATGGTCGGGCGGTGATCATCCGGCGGCTGGGCGAGCCGATGGACGTGTGGATCTATGGCGAGCATGCGCGCCCGACAACCGTGGCGCGCTTCTCGCCCAACGGCGAGTGGATTGCTTCTGCCGACATCTCCGGCACGGTTCGGATCTGGGGCCGCCACGGCGACCGCGCCCTCAAAAACGAGTTTCGCGTCCTCTCTGGCCGCATCGACGACCTCCAGTGGTCTCCTGACAGCCAGCGCATCGTTGCCTCAGGCGATGGAAAGGGAAAATCCTTCGTTCGTGCATTCATGTAAGGCATTCCTCCTTCATTTATGTAAGACAGTATTTTCTTATTGATAGACAAGATTAATTTTTCATATACTGACTACTTCCTAATCTGGCTAAGAATGCCATCACCTGACCTTCATTGCTTGGAATGCACTAATTTCTTGTTTATTTTTGTTTCTACTTAAAATGAACGAAATTCGGACCCTTGAAAATAATGTCACTAAGGCAAGCTTCTGGATTTAAGGCAATTAGGACTTGCTAAATGAAAAAATTTTGATTTAATAAATTTAGGTATGTTAAATTTTGAGAACTGGTTGGCATAGGATTTGATAAGTACTGTCAAATCTTGAACATAGTCTGGCTGGAATATAAGAAATAGCGCAGGAAATGATAAATTCATGAGATAGTTGGATTTTGTAGAATCTGAATTTACATACTTGATTGGATTTGCGAGATCTAGGCCAATATTGATGCTAACAGTTTCTATATCCAATTTAGCTGGACCTAGTGAATTTAAACTCTATATTTTCACTTAATCTCTAAATTTACTCTTGCAAAACAGGTCATAAATCTATAATTTTTTATTAATAATTGAAATTTTATTTAACAAGTGCTCAACAAAAAACTATTGCAGCCCAAAACATATGGATGTATGTTTCAAGCTTAATTTTATGATAAAATGGATTTGAGATTTACTAAGCTAAGCTGTTGCTTGATTTTAGTTTCTTAATTTTAGTTTTTTTTTTTTGTTGACTTTAAGATAGATAAGCTAAGCTAAATTGCCAAGATGTTTGGGAGTAGTTAAGCAAAGTTGATCCAAGATGAGCCTAAAATGATTATAAGCTCATATGGGTTATGTACTAGCCTTTGGACTCATCCCTAGACAATTCTAAGCATTCTCTAAATATCTTAGCAAAGATTTAAAGGTGCTCTATAGTATTTGAAGCTCTCTTAAGGTTTATGAAGATCTGATTTTGGAGATTTCACATTAAGGTGTATTTTTTTATTTTTGGTAATTTTTAAATTCTTAACCTATTCTTGTTGGTTGTTCAAAAAAAACTTTAGGCAATTCCGGTGGCTAAAGTTTCAAACTTAAAATCTCATTTCCAACTGTCTATTTGAACACTTTGCAATAACTCAAATTCAATATACCAAAAAGCATAGTTTGCACTAGAATATTGAAACTAGCATCAAGTTCAGATTGATAGATGTTGTATCACTGAAGGTTGATTGATCCATCACTTTATAAAATCTTTTAGGGGATTTACTCGTTTTGTGAATGTTAGAGATGGCATGGGTGCAACCCCAATGCATCTTGCTGTATGGTATTTGAATGTGATGTAGCTCATACATTGAAAATAAAATTGAAAATACAACACCTCATACATTGAAAATAAAATTGAAAAATAAAATTTGAATGTGATGTAACTCAAATGGTAGAGCGCTCGTATGGTATATGAGAGGATTAGAGTTCGATCCCCTGCATCACCAAATAAGAAAATGAACAAGTTTGAGCAACTAGCCCAACTAATACAATTAAGAATTTCATAAGGTAAGAGACATCAACTTAAAGGCCCTTTCATAATATTTTGCATACATAGCACAACTCATAATGAATTAATAAGCAATGAAGATCAATCAGTTGCAGCCAAGATGAGTTGTTTTGGTTCCCGTTCACACACATAATCTGATTATATTATGTGTTGAGTTATTCATTTGCTTGCCATGATTATCATGTGACAATTGGTGTTCTGCCTCTCAAAACAAAACCTTATGCTGCTGCTTGCGGTCTTCTTCTATTTATTCACTATCAATTTCATTCGCATATTCAGTTTTGTCTTTATCCTTTATATTATTGGAAACCCTTCAATTAAAAAAACTCAATCAACACTATACTTGATTTTCTAATAAAACTAGTATAGCTTAATTTATATTGTCTACAACATCAATCTCAAAAGCATGTCCAAATGGCTTGATTCAGATTTCCATAAACACTAAAATCAAAGCCCAAGGTGTTCATCAAACTGTACGCCATAACCTGATATAGCTTGAATGCCTTGGAGTTCGTTCAGTGAGAATCAAAGTAAAGAAAGCTTGGAAGCATTCCCTCGCATGAAGCATAATAGTAAACCACAACCCTTGATTTCTTTGGTGAGAGTACAATAACAATTTATAGTTTTCTTTCCCTTGGATTCCTCCAGGCATCTCCATCAACCAACACAACTTCGCATTTTTGGTACTTGATAAAGCTAGCTGACTCGAGGAAAATATTTTCAAAGTAGGGAAGCTAGAAAAAAATAAAGGAACAAAGAGTGGTAGGAGCTAGGGAAGAGGCCACCATCACTCAAAGAAACTTAAAAAGGCTAGAAAATATTATAAACAATATATATATAAAAAAAAAAGCCAAGCATTAAGAAGAAATAAGACCATCAACAACGATACCAATAATAAACTATAAATACAAATTCTCTTAAGACTATAAATTCATGTTATGTACATCCACTGGTTGAGATGGCAATGATCCATGCACCTCATGTCAGCAATTCAAACTTAATATAATCAAAAAACAAAAAATCAATCAAGCTACCTAGTCAGGAATTCCCGTGTGTGATGATCGCGCATGGTCTCCTCCGGAAGGCGTAGCATGCCACGGATCACATTCAAACCAAAGCAATTCGAAAAGTTGCCATCGTCATCAATGACATGAACAAAACCTCTATCAAGCTCAAATTCAACGTGGAAGTAAGAGAAGTTCTATGGGATTACGTTTCTGAGATTCCCGTTGGTCGGTATCACCTTCTTCATGTCGTGCTGCCCCCACTCATCTTCCGCCTCATCAATGGCCTGCAAAAGATTATTTTGTTGTCTCAAAAAGTGTGGTATGGTTTTTAAAATGATGTGCATACAACACTGACTGCATGATCCGGTTGAGAAGGGCTACAAAAAACTTTTTTTAAAAATGTACCTTTTTGAAATACAATGGCGCTTGCTTCGCAACATCGGAGGGTACAGGTATGCACTCAATCAAGCAATGTCGGCGTTGCTTCGACAGTCCGATAACGGTTTCGAGAAAAATAACATCCTTGTCTTGTCTCAAGAACATCTTCAAGAGGCACTTCTTAAAGTTTCGAATTTCTTCCCATGCATTTTTGTCAATGGCCCTGGTTGCAGATTCAACACAAAATTAATAAAAAGAATGCGATGCTTTTGGGTTTTCAAACTATTATAAGTTCCTGCTGCTTAAACTTGTTCATTTTCTTATTTGGTGATGCAGGGGATCGAACCCTAATCCTCTCGTATACCATACGAGGGCTCTGCCATTTGAGCTACATCACATTCAATTTTATTAATCATTCACTATAACGATAGTAATTTACTTCATATAGAGCTTGGATTCATTTAAGCAAAGTGCAAACAAATCTATCCCATGCAAATAACCCTCCATCATAAAATTAAGGCCAATAACAGGACAACAACAAAGACAGAAAAAAGCTTTATATGATTTGGAATGTAGTTTGTAACTCAAAATAAAAAACTGCTGCTTTGATGGACTGTTTTGATGCAAGTTGAATCAAATGACTTCTACTTTATTCAGTTGAATCAAAAGATTAAAAGGTAATGTAGCACAAAAATAAAATGTAATGTAGCACAAGTTGAACCAGGTAGCACCATGTCCCAGTTCAGAATGGCCTGTGTAAGCTTTTCTTCCCAAAAATAGCTTCCCAAACCATGGGCGAATAAGGGCCTTTCTTATCCAAGTGCTCTGTAATCGCCTTTTTCACCTACCAGATACACTGCAACCCATCAAAGAGATCCAATGTTCGGAGCTTCGAAAGCTTCCCAATCTCTTCAGGAATCAATCCTGAGATCTCATTACTCTGCAGCAGCCTAATATAAAGCTTTCTCAGCTGCACTTTTGCAAATGAATACGAAAAAATCATCATTGATCACTCACACTATCTCAAGGTTAGTCAAGTTCCCTATGCTTGGTGACAGTGAACCAGAGAGGCTCTGACTTGGCTTTAAGTTTCATACAAAAGTTCTGATTGCTTCAAGTTTCATACAAAAATTTATGTTTTTAATAGGACTTACAGCCCAATGACAAGATTTTCAGATGAGCAAGTGACCATTGTCTAGCTGCATGGATCAACTGAGTCCTTATCTCAAATTTGAAGAACTCCATGAGGATCTTTTAAAGAAGCCTTTATTCCCATCAAAGCTTGCACTGAAACAAAAGAAGAAATGCAGCGTGCGTGTGAAAATGTAAGAATGCTAGGCTCTCACTCCTTCTCTTTAGAAATACCTTCAAAGTTGATTCCTTTGGGGGAGAGGAGAGCAGCCGCAGATGCCCAGGAGCAGAAAATGGTGGCCAATAAAAGGACTCCCATCTAGGCTTTTTCTTGGAGCTTTAGCCCGAAATCCTCCATTTTCTCGAATGCTTCGATAGCTTCGCCGATATTCCTCGCTCGGGCGTATCGCCTGATGATCAGTGCAAATGGTTCTTTTCTGAGCAGGCCTCTCCGATTCATCGATTCGACCAAGGTCCAGATCAACCTGAACTGTTTGATCTACCCGAGGGCATCGATGAGATGATGGAAGACCTCCGTCGTAGGGGAGAAGCGCTCTTGCGTCTTGGCCCATCGAAAGAATGAGAGGGCTACCGTTCCGGCATTGCTGAGCTTCTTCAAGACCTCAGCAGCGACGCCGAACTTCTAAGGAATTTCGCCGAAGGAGTTTCCCCGAGTTTTGCCGAAGAAGGAGAGGAATTTCGCCGAAGAAGGATTTTAGGTCACACGATTCTTAGGGTTTTAGCTGACGTGGGCTGACGTGGCATGGAGTGCCACCTGCAAGTCATCTAAAAAAGTGCTCCCATAAAAAAAAATCCACTGGGCATTAGTTGTGTAGACTAGTGGACTTAAAATTCAAATTTTTTTTTTTTTAAGTATTACTACACTTACACATTAGTATATGCTAAAAATATATATATGATATGTCAATCTAATGTATAATTAGATTACTGATTGAATGCACTTTTTGATAAGACCTATACATAAAAATTAAAAAAAAAATTTAATTTGTTTTAAATAAGTTTGGTATATATTCATGTGTAACCCATAACATTTTCCATTAAAAAATTCACTATGCATTAGCTGTGTAGAGTAGCCGACTTAAAATTCAGTGTTTTTTTTTTTGGAGGATATTACAGCAGCTTATGCGGATGCGGTACCCCACCACCAGTAGCCGCTTGTTTATAAGAACTCCAGCGGTATACAAAACCCGAAACCACTTTGCGCTGCTCGTTTTCTCCTTCCCAAAACCAAGCCTTTAGCTTTTTATAAATAGAATAAAGGCTCCTCAGTCTCTCATCCTCCCCATCAGCTAAGGAAAAGAAAAGGAGAGCAGCAACTGAGCAATCACTTCAGAGAGCGGCGCGCATGGCTTCAGCGAGTAGAGCTTCTTGGGTTGTGGCGGCGAGCATCAGCGCCGTGGAAACTCTCAAAGATCAAGGCGGCCTGTGCAGATGGAACTATGCTATGCGATCCCTCCATCACAAGGCCAAAAAAGAGTTGGCTCCTCTTACAAAGACCCCCAAAATGTCGCCGTCCTCTTCTTCTTCCTTGGTGGCTGCCTCTGCAGAAGCAGAGAAGGCAAGGAGCAGAGAGGAGTCATTGAGAAAAGTCATGTTCTTGTCCTGCTGGGGCCCAAATTAAGTTAGGAAGAGGAGTAATTGTAGCTTTCATAGGGTTTCTGTTTTCTTCCGCCTTCTTCAAATTTAATCTATGCTGCTGCACTCTCATAGAGAATGAAGGGATTGCCAGCATAGATTAATTTTAAGCAAGATTTATGTACAAAATTTTGAAGGAATTTTATGCCTGTAACTTAAATCTTCTTTGTTTCTTTTTGCGTATTTAACAATTGAAGCATTGCTTCAAAAATCGTTGAGGAATTATCTGTAGCAAGATTTAAATTGTTGAGATTAAATGGTTCTAGTTTAATCCTTTGTATATTTAACAATTAAATAGATTATCATTTTCATAAAAAATGATCTCTGGAGTTAGATAACTCTAATTAAAGCCAACATTATGTTGTAGAGTGACCAACCTATTCGCATTTAGAGTAACCTGAGCATAGCAATGACCTAATATTATAGTGATTAACCATGGCTTGGAACCACCACCCTATAGCACTCCCTATGTATATATGAATGTTTAGTGTCTGTTTACTCGTTGATTTGACTCTAATCACAGACTTAATCACAAAGATTAGTGTAGATACTTAGATTTAAGCTAAAGCCCATAAACTCCTAAGCCTTAGCACATAACTAAAGCTTGTCTTTGTCACTATTAGAAGTTGTCACCATATGCTTAAGTTGTTAGAGAACTTTGTTGGAATGATAAAGGTTACTATTACTTGCATCTAAACTAAATTATTCATATGTTAAGATTTATACCTCACCCAAGGTTTAATAGGGGCCTCATGCAACTAGCCTATGCATACCTAGTGAAATTACTTAAATTTAATCAACCATGTCCTTGCTACATCCTCTCTTTCAACCTTTAGTTTGTCTTCATATTTAATATATGTTAATTCTAAATGGAACATTTATTATTATGCATGTCAGATAAGTGTGGAATCAACATTTTAAACCTCAAGTTTAATATCACTTATATGTTAAATAACGTTTACTTTTTGTACAAATTCATGCATACTTACTTTGACACTTGATGGCTATATAGGACCATACACTTTTTGAAATACATATGAGATCATTCTTACAACCATACATAAGATCATATATATATATATATATATATATATATATTCATACTCTTACATGAATAATGCTTAGATAATGATAGAGAAATAGCATGTTAGGGTACATATAAGAACATATGCATATATACATTTGTGTGCATATAAAAATGAAAAAATGGATAAGGGTGGTGCTATGGCTAGATGGTTCCACATGTAGCATAATGCATAAGAAGACCTATCCTTAGACTAAGATAAGCTTAGTATATACTTAATAGCATAGTGGGTTGGTAAAATTAACTAAGGAATTTTATTAAAAAAATTAATTAAAGATGTAAGCTTCTTCAAACTTATGGTGATTCCATGGAGATGTAAATCTTAAAATATAAAATATCATAATAAAGATAATTAATTAGCAGAATAGTAAAATTATATCTAAAATAAGAAGATAGTAAATATTAAGCCTTAGGCAAGACCCGACCATACATAGTTCAATTTGAGTTAAGTAATCAAAGAATTAGGAGATAAGATTTAAACTCTATTAAGGGTTGATCAAATATATGTTTAAGAATCATGACTACAAATTTTAAGTTATTTGGAACTATAATAATAATAATAATAATAATAATAATATTATTATTATTATTATTATTATTATTATTATTCTTATTATTATCAGAATTATATTATTATTATTATTATTATCATTATTGTTATTATTATTTAGATTACTAATATTATCATTGTTGGTGTGTATTTATAATTTTCATATTACTATTTTTTATTTCTCTCTCTCTCTCTCTCTCTCTCTCTTTAGGCAACGAGAGGTAGCAGCAGCTAATTTGTGATGGCGAAGGAGAGAGTATAAAAGGATGGATGTGCATTGTGGAGCAGAAGAGTTAAAGGGGGTGTGATTTATAGGATCCCCCTCCCGAGCTGTCAATGGTTAGGCCAACACTAGTGCTCATATGGGCTTACAACACGAAATTTCTATCGCATTGTATGATTGCTGACACGAGTTGCAGGTGATTGGGGGGATACAGTTGAAATAGTATTTGTTATTACCTTTAATAATATTTACTTACAGATTGTTGAAACAGATTGTTTTCAGCTGACGAACCCCAGTTTACCGGCAGCGCAGTGTAGCGAACCAACTAGGTTTCTAGAGAGGAGGGTCCCTCAAATACCTCGGGGTTACAGTCACGGGTAGACCCCCGCGAAGAGCAGTCTTTCTAGCCATCACTGAGCTAATCTGTGGCAAGCTTGGCTCCTGGAACAGATCGCCACCTCTCCTTTGCTGGTAGATTGTGGTTGATCAGGTCAGTTGTTTTAAGATTTTTTAAGTCCTTGAGTAAATTTGGGTCATCCCGACATCTCTTGTCATTTAAAATACTAATTTAATTATTTTATATGTACTGAAAAATTCGAATAAGTTCAAAGTTGTGGTGATTTCATGGGGATGTGTTGCCATAACATTAACAAGTATTAATATAAGCTATTATTTATATTATTATTATTAGTATTATTAGTAAATTTTTAATAAATTTTAAAACCCATAATTATTAGATTGTGGGAGTTTATGATCGCCCATGATTAATTGTATTTTTATACTATATTTTTTTGTATTTTTATACTATATATATATATATACATAATAGTTATATATATGCAAATCTTTTGCTGAGCCTCGGCCGTCTCTCGTGGTCTTCGCTCCGTGGCGATTTAGGGTTTCCGTTTTGCTGCTCGGCCCTCTGGGCTTGGGCTGCGGCCCTGTCTCTCGAGCTTTTCTTTGGTACTCCTTATCTTTTTCACTGGATTCGTAGTATCAGAAGTTTTTTTTTTTCTCTCCTCTTCGCTTTTTTCTATAGTTTTTGTGTTTCTCTTTTTCGACGCTTTAATGGAAGATCACCCCTCCATTAGAGATGATTGTAGAAAGCTCTGCGACTACAATCAAGAAGGAGATTAAATCTTTTCGCGACGCCCCTGCTCTTTTTTTTTCAGATGCAGAAATTGAAAAGTTAGCCGACCCCCATGCCCTAACGCTCATTGGCAAATTTAACAAAAAGAAACCAAATTTTGGTTTGGTTGACGGTTTTATTAAAGGATTAAAGCTTCGTGGCCCGGTCAATATCCGGACTTTTGATTCTTTTCGTGTTTTTTTTAGTTTTTCTTCTGATCTGGACTATGCTAGAGTATTTTCAAAAGGATCTTTTGATCTAAAAGGAAATACAATGAAATTTTTTAAATGGGATCCGTTTGTTGATGTTACTTTAGATTCCCCAATTGCTCCGGTTTGGGTTAACCTTCCAGGCCTTCGTCTGCATTTTGTTAAAAAGGAAATACTGTTTATCATTGCTAAAGCTATTGGGCGACCTCTCCAATTGGACAGAAACACTACCTTGGAGAGGAATATTGCAGCCCCAAGAATTCTCATAGAGCTAAATTTATCTGATAAGCTTCCGGAAAAAATATGGTTGGGTTCAAAGGATCGTGGTTATTTTCAACAAATCAGCTATGAAAACCTTCCTTTATATTGTAATTGGTGCCAGTTGCTGGGGCATAACGCTCTAACTTGTCCCCATGGCCAAAGCAGCAGCCCCTTAGGCCCTTCTAATGAAACTCCATCTGTCATTGAGGGGGCCGAAAAAGTTTCAGTTGCGAGTTTGGTGTATGTTGCCACAGCAAATAATATATCGAGCCAAATTGTTTTATCTAATACTTTATTCGAGGCTGAGGTCTCCCATTTACCTGCTGCTCTTGTTTCTTTAACTTCTGCTCTTTTGGCTAGTACAGATAAAGTTTCTCAACCTGAAGTTTTTGTAGCTCAAAATGGGACAGCTGGTCCCAATGAGGTAAACAATTTAAATATTGACGTTGCTGAAAACTTAAATATCTCTGTTTCTGATATGAAAAACAAGGTACCTAGCTCAATAATCTTTCTTATAGATATGCTGCTAAAAATGCTGATTTTTCTGAATTTACTGAAAATGCTGAATTTCCTACTTTATTTGCTGATCATGCTGAAATCTCTAAATTTATTGCTCATGCTTCTGTTGAGAATGAAGAGAATATTGAGATTACTGTTTGTCCTGCTCATACTTCTGTTGAGAACATGAAGAATACCGAAATTACTAAATTCCCTGCTAATGATATTATTTCTGAAAATGTTCCTCCTGCTTTAACTTTTGCTGAGATTGATTAGTGTGAACAATTGTGTCAATGATAGTAAGGTTACTGTAAATGCAGAATCGGACTGCAGTTTTTCTAAAATAGGTAAAGACGATTTGCTGGTTTTAAACCCTCAAAAAGTTTTCAATGCTAACAACAAGTCCAAAGTCAATGATACTACTTCCTACAAAAACTCCAAGAAAAAAAATAAGGCAGAACCCAATAATTCTATAAATTTCCCGGGAATCGATAATAATAAAAACGCCAACCTGGTAACTAAACAACCGATTATTATGGAGCAATTAAAGTTTAGCATAGGCGGAAACTCAAGCCCATGTACTGAAACTTTGTTGCCTAGCAAATCGAATTTTGTTGTCAAACCTAGTCTCATCAATTCTGAATTGTACTTTGTGCCAATTATTACAAATTATGATAAGGATAGTATCACATTTGGGAAAGAATTTGTTGCTGAAATTGCTGTCACTTCCATTGAAAATATTAATAACTCCGTCAAAGGGTCAACCTCAAATTTGAAAGAATCTGACTCAACTGATCAGGAATTAAAAGAAAAATATGAAAAATTTGCCAAACCAAGAAGCCCAATAAAGAAAAAACTGGAAATGATGCATTATAAAGCCAAAGAAAACATTAAAGTAACAAACAGATACAATTCTTTAACTGCTCTTCCGAAAAGTGTAGAAGAAGAGGTAGAAATCCAAAATGATACTTCTCTTAGTTTATCGAATAACACTCCGAGGAGTCCAAGTGGCTCTTCTTAGGTTTTAATGAACATTCTAGTTTGGAACATTAGAGGAGTTGGTAACTCCTCCTCTAAACACAGACTAAAACACATTATCAAAGATCAAAAAATCAACATAGCGGTAATTTTAGAATCAAAGGTTAAAGTGAAAAATTTTAATAAACTCCCTAAGCTGGTAAATCTTGGTAAGGCTATATCTTCAAACAACAACAAAATCTGGATTCTTTATGATAATAACTGGGAGCTTGACATCATCGCTCAAAACGATCAAGCCATTCACAGTAGATTCTTCAACTCCTCCTCTGAATTTGAGGCCACTTTTGTGCATGCAAAAAATCTGCGAGCTGATCGTTTCTCTCTTTGGAATTTCATTAAAGATTGCAGCCACACTTCACTTCCGTGGGTGGTTGGAGGCGACTTTAATGCGGTTCTTCATCAACATGAGTATAAAGGCTATTCCTCTTCCCATGATTTATCTACTTATGATTTTAATGAAGCTATAATTGATTGCGGTCTTGATGATTTCAAATACTCGAGAGCTCCTTTTACTTGGTTAGCTGGCAAAAAATTTGCTAGACTTGACAGATTTCTTGTTAACAACTCTTGGTGTAACTCTTTTAATAAGTTTAAAAACTTCTCCCTAAACTCCACCACCTCGGACCACAAGCCGATCATTCTTTCTTCTTGGCCTCATATTCAAAATTTTAAGAAAGCCTTTAGATTTCAACTTTTCTGGCTAAATAGATCTGATTGTACTGATATTATCAAGAACAGCTTGAATGAAAGTTGCAGCTCCTTTGGCCTAAATAGACTGGTGGAAAAATTTAAAAGGCTTAGAAAAGCTCTAAATGAATGAAACAAAAGGAAAATTGGAAATATTTTCACTAACCTTGAAAGGCAGGAAAATTTGGTTACTTCCATAGAAAACTTATACGAACTTAACTCTTCAGTTGAAAATAAAATAGCTCTTTCCAAAGAAAAAGCAATTTTAATTCAATCTCATAACGACATTGAGACTTTTTGGAAAAATGCAGTATAAATTGGAATTTGAAGGGGGAAAAAAATACTGCCTTCTACCATAACTGGGTTAATAAAAGAAGATAAATTAATAAAATCACTGAAATTCACACCCCTGAAAACTTGGTTCTGACCAAGGATTCAGAAATTCAAGAGTCCGCCATCAATCATTTTAAAAAGGAATTTACTGCCCGTCTCGATACTTATCAACCCCATTTCAACTTCTCGGGGCATCAAATCTCTTTAGAAGACAATAATATGCTTAATATAATGCCAACTGAAGATGAAATTTGGTAAGTTATTAAAACTTTAAAGGCTAAGACTTGCTCTGGCCCTAACGGCTTTCCTTCTTAATTCTACATTAAATTTTGGAATATTATAAAAGAGGACATTTGTAACAGTTTAAAAGAATTCTTCTGTGATGTCTCTTTACCAAAATTTTTTACCCACACCTCAATTGCGCTTATTCCAAAAAAAGAGAAAGCTAGTTTGTGGACTAATTTTAGGCCAATTAGTCTTATTTTCACCTTCAACAAAATCATTTCAAAATTTTTGGCAAACAGACTAAAAAAGCTCATCCCGAATATCATTGATCCCAACCAATCTGGTTTTGTCCCAGGTCACACCATCCAAGATAATATTTTAACGACTCAGGAACTTTTTCAAAGTTTGAAAAGCAAAAGAAGGGCACAATCTCATAATCAAATTCGACCTCGAAAAAGCTTTTGATAAATTAGATTGGTCGTTTCTTAAAAAAATGTTAAACGCCTATGGTTTTAATACAAGTTTCATCAAAAAAATTAAACATTTAACTCAACGAAACTGATTTTCTATCATCATAAATGGTCAAGCAAATGGTTTTTTTAATTCCTCTAAAGGCCTTCGCCAAGGCGACCCAATATCTCCAATCTTATTTATTTTGGCGATGAATTATTGATCTTACCATATTAATTCCCTTTTTTACAACGACCCTAGCCTCCAATTCAATGCAAATGGCAAAATATTTATCTCTCATTTAGCTTAAGCAGACGACTTAATCATTTTCTCTAACGCAGAAGCTAACAATGTTAACAAAATTAAGAAGCTGCTAGCAATGCTTGAAAACGACACTGGGCTTAAAATCAACTCTTCCAAATCTCAGTTTTACATCTCAGAGAAAGCCCCAATTCACAAAATACATAATATAAAACAAAAGCTTAATTTTACTCAAGGTAAACTCCCCTTCTCTTATTTAGGCATCCTAATTTTCCTTGGTCACAACAAAAATGCTATTTACAAAGATCTTTTAGGTTCTATTTTCAAAAAGCTAAGGGGCTGGGAAAATAAGTACCTATCCCAAGGAGGTCGTCTAACTTTAATCAAGTATGTTCTAAATACAATTCCTCTTTATTGGCTTGAGCTAACCTCTCCTACAAAGTTTACAATGAACAAAATAAAAGTGATATTCAACAAGTTCCTTTGGCTCCACAATAACGGCTCCAAATCTATATGGTGTGCCTGGGACAAACTTACTTTTCCTTTGAATGAAGGTGGGCTGGGGCTGCGGTCTTTAGACTCGCTCCATACTGCGTTCTCTCATAAATTATGGTGGAAGTTCAAAACTTCAAATTCTATTTGGGTTCAGCTTATGCTTGCTAAATATTGTGCAACTAAGCACCCTTATCAAATAAATCACAAAATCACTGATTCTAAATTATGGTGCCGGATGTTAAACCACCGGAACATCACAGAAGAGACTCTTTATTGGGACGAAATTGATGCCAATACTAGTTTCTGGTTTGACAATTGGAACCAAACGGAGTTGATTGCAAAATCAATTCCGTATCCTAATCTTAAGTTAGGAGAAATCTTTTCAAATGATGCAGGATGGAATATTGCAAAGTTAACCGATCTTATTCCAACTCACATCATTCCCAAGATCACCTCTTTCAATCCTATTCTTGGCCTGGCCTCTCGTGCAGGATCTGACCTTTGCATTAATGGCAAACTTGATTTAACTTTGGTGTGGAACTGTTGTAGGAATATTAAATTGCCCAGTTTTCTCATGTGGATATGGCACAATTGTATTCCGTCTTTGATCAGTATTTTCATTTGGAGATTAGCAAATAACCTTATAAGTACTGATGATATTATGAAGATGAGAGGCTTCTCCTTTGCTTCTAATTGTCAATGTTGCAATAACCAAGAAACTTTAAATCATGTTTTCTTTGAAAATTACCACAGTAATTGTGTTTGGAAGTGGATAGATAAAGAGCTTGAGTCTACTATCAGCACTTCTTTTAGCTCCCTGTTCCACAGAGATTTGCAAAAAAAAAAAAAAACAAAACTTCCAATATCGCAGTTATTTGCGGCTTTTGCTCTTTGGCGCATCTGGGATAGTAGAAATAAATCCAAATATAACAACATTCCCATTAACGCCAACAATATTCTTGATGCGGTCCACAATGAAATTTCCAGCACTTTTAAAGCTTACGACGATAAATGTTTTTCTTGGGGCACTCTCAATTGTGAAGAGTTTAAAAGAAAATTTGCAAACTACAACTCTTAATTTTCTCTCCTGGTTTTGTTGGTTGCTGTAGGGTTAGTTGGTTTGGCTGTCAGGTTTGGCTTTTCGGTTCTGTGGCTGGCTGTTAGTTTAGTTTTTGGTTTCAGCATTGGACCTTCGGGTTGCGGCAGTTGTTTCTGTTTTCGTTTCAAGCTATTCTTCTTTCTGCTGGTTCCGGTCTTTGCTAGTTCTTCTGTCTTGCTGTCTGTTTGGTTCTTGTTTGATTGCGGCTGGCTGGTTTCCTTTATGTGTCTGTGTTGCAGTGTCCTGGTTTTGCTGATGTTCTTTATGGGTTCTGTCTGCTCTCTGGTCCTCGGCTGGTTTTTGTTTTGGTTTTTGTTGCATGTTGCTCTGGTTCCGTTCTCCATTGTTTTAACAATTGCCAGTTGTTCTGAGTCCATTTTGTTCCGGTCTGTCTGGCGCCTTTGTTTGGGCTGTGGCTGGCTGGCTTCCTTTCTGAGTTCGACTGTCTGCTCTCTCTGGTTTTTCGGCTGGTCCTCTGTCCCTCGGTGCTGGAAGCTTTTTGGCTGTCTGCATTTTCTTTTTGCAGATCTTTGCTTTGCGGTGGTATGCAGTTTCGTTCGTTTGAGGATGCTTTGCGGCGGCCTGCTAGTTCGTGCGTTGAGGAGGTTTGCTGCTGTTATTTTTCTGTCTCTAGTTTATTTTTTGTTTTTCTTTACTGTTTGCTTTCTCTGTTTTTTATGCTAGTTAGGTTTTTATTTTTCGTGTCTGGACCTTTTAGGCTATACCCTGGGTCCGGATTTTTGGGGCTGTTTTCAGGCTTTTTAGATTGGCTAGGATTTCTTGTAATCTCGCAGCCCTATTTCTTTATCTTTTACTTTTATTTAATAAAATTATGCTGAGATGGCTTTCCAAAAAAAAAAAAATATATATATATATATATATATTTATATATATATATATATATATATTATTTTTTTTTTTTGTTTTTTGTGCACGTGTGTGTGATATTGTCTCCTGCGCTCTCGATTTAGGGCATCGCTGAAGACGATTTGGAGGCGATTTATGGCTTCCCCTTCGGCGTGGCCGGTGGGCAACATCTTCGCTCGAGTCTCATTTGCTTCCCTTTCTCATTTTCCTGGTGACCTCTACACCTTGTGGTCTATTGTGCTTTGTCTTGTTCTTTGTTTTTGCTGTTTTTCTTATTTCGATGACTTTTTCCTTACTTTGATGGTAGATCCGCCGGTGGTGAGGTGTAACAACCCCTATTGTTGATAATTAGTTTTAGACATTCAAATTAGGTTAAAATCATCGTCATTAGTCTCCAAATGATGTTTAGAGCAATCTTTGAAAATTTGGTGCGATTTAAAAGTTGTTTGAATTTATTGAATATTTTTATACATTTAATTAATCGGAATAATTAAGAAAATTAAATTGATCTCCGATTAAAATTCCAACTTTATTTTTGAGTTCCTCATCCCCCAAATTAGCTAGGTGTGAATTTTGAGATTTTTTAGAGCTTATTTGGTTATTTAATTTTGATTAACTAAAATATATTAATTATTAATAAATTAAATTAAATTAATTATAATTATAATAGTAGATCCAACTGTCATCAACCATTCACCCTTCGGACAGCGGAAGATTCGTTGCGCAGATCAAGCATCAAACTGCAGGATCCTCCAATCCAAGATGTCGCATCTTTTCAGATTTTATAAATACATTGAATCAAATCTGAATGTTGTATCGAACCATCGATCCAACTTCCAGAACATGACAAGTACTATTCGCTATCGTGTTCCTATGAGATGACCACGACAGCGAATGGAGCAGACCTCCGTGCCACGGTCGCACCAGCTTCTACCTTCCATTCGCAATTAACCCCCATCTGCGATACCATTCGAACCCTAAGACCTTCCCGCATCGTTTGGTAGAGTCAATTGGAGCTGGGAGCAGAGAAGCTACCGTCTAGAGCTCATCAATTGTTTATTGACACGGTGAAAGGTATGCCCATTTTCTCGTCTTTGGAATCACGTTTATCCTTTCCTTCAGGTTTGATATTGTATTGATAGAGCTTAGGTATCGTCTAATAGAGTCAATTTGACTCTATCGAGCATGTTGAGCTCACTATGGCTCGGGCATCTACAGTGCCCAACAGTGCCCGAGCCAGCGATGAGCTCGGTTAGCATTCCTAATAGGTCAAGCTGACGGGAGTGGGTTCTTTATATATGTCTAGTTGCAGGGATGACCTGGAATTGATTGCTGGTGTTGAGGTTTAATGTGGGGGTCGAAATTTAACCCCACAGTGAACCCTAACCCTATAATTAAGGTAGCTAAATTCGGACGATATAATAAGAATGAGATAGAGGCTTTAGGGTCAGATGGAAGGTCTCGACGAAAGCTTCATTTTGAGGTACGTTGTGCGTCCTGATGAGTTCAGAGCTGTGAGAACAGCGATGCCTTATGTTTTTATTCTCAGCCTCAACCGGTGCGGTATTTTCCATCAGGCATACACGCCCCTATCGGCCCGCATGCATGCAGCAGTCGCGGGCCCGTGCGTGCAGGTAAGTACTTAGGAATAGTATACAACTTAATTAATTTAATAACTTTTAAAATATAAATCTAAATATAATAAAATTATATATCAAAATGACCAGAAAATTGTGTAGAATATTAATATGAAGTTTAATTTCAACACTGCTAATCTTGTTAATCACTTTATAATTATCATTAAGTATAATTAAAACTTAATTAAGCCACTTGAAGTCCAAATTGATCATACTTATAGTCATTGTACTTTTTATACTATATGAAAGCAATAGTCACTAATTATACATCATTTGGACTTCAATTATAAAATAAGAGTTTTTGACACTTGATTAATTTAATAATAAATTCACATAATTAGGATTTTCCTTATTTAGGCTTTCTAAACCTTAGAACATCTTAGGGTAGTTTAGATTATATAACAACTCTAAGTTATTACTTGATTTAATCTTAGCTTAATTTTATCATAAATATCATTTCATTAAGTTCATTTAGTCATCAAAGTCAATCTCCTAAGATTTGGAGTGATTCGGAGCTTAATCTAATATTTAAATTAGTTTAATAATATTTAATTAATTAAAAAATTGAGATATTTAATTTGATCTCAAAATCAAAATCTAACTTTGTAATTGCGCTCGTCACCCCCAAATTAACTAGGGGTGATGTTTTGGAAGTGTTTGGAAGTCATCGGATTTTCACGAATATTTGAATGAATTTAAATACCTTGAAAATATAATAATTAAATAATCATCAAAATCAAAATCTAACTTCACCGTTGAGTTCCTCACCCTCGAATTAACTAGGGGTGAATTTTTAAGATTTTTTGGAACTCATTTATTCATCCAACTTTAATTTGGAAAATAAATTAATTAAAAATTAGAAATATATTTAATTAATTCATTAATTCTATTCCCTCCCTTTTTCCTCCTGACTTCTCCTTTTTTCCTTGCATTTTCTATAACAACCCAAACTATTAAGCACCAAGGTATTGTCTGCTTTGGCCAGAAAGGTCTCACGGTTTTGCCCTCAGAAGATAACTTCCCAGCAGTGAACCTATCATGGGAGTGCTCCCACCTGAGCACGCTTAACTTTGAAGTTCTTATCAAGAACTCCACCGTTATCTGAAAAGGCACCTCGATGTTTAAGAGTTTCACTTATTACTACTTAAGTGGGTCATCACAATCTCCCTAACTTAAGTAACTGACGTCCTCGTCAGTATCCACACACAGATCCAAGAACCATCCATTGGGTAGATAGGACTAGAGGTGACCCCTACAGGCACAAGAGGTACCCACAACCATGTAGCACATCAACCATCATGGGTTTAAGAGACTACTCACATGAAGTGGTACTTTACCTTGTATGACACTTAGCTCCTATCTAACACCCTATGGCCTACTTTGATACCATTTGTAACAACCCAAACTCTTAAGTACCAAGGTATTGTTCGCTTTGGCCAGAAAGGCACAAGAGGTACCCACAACCATGTAGCACCTCAACCATCATGGGTTTAAGAGACTACTCATATGAAGTGGTACTTTACCTTGTATGAGACTTAGCACCTATCTAATACCCTATGGCCTACTTTGATACTATTTGTAACAACCCAAACTCTTAAGCACCAAGGTATTGTTCGCTTTGGCCAGAAATGCCTCATGGTTTTGCTCTCAGAAGATAACTTCCCAGCAGATCACCCATCCTGAGAGTGCTCCCACCTGAGCACGCTTAACTATGGAGTTCTTATCAAGAACTCCACCGTTATCTGAAAAAGCGCCTCGATGTTTAAGAGTTTCACTTATTACTACTTAAGTGGGTCATCACACTTTCCTCCCCACTTCCTGCATAAGGAAGCTTCCTCCCCATGCTATTGATGGGAGAGGGCCTGTCGCACCATGAATGTTGCCCTGTCATCCCCTCTCCCAGCCCATACATTCTCCTCCTCCATAAAGGTAGCTTACTCAGCTCTTCTCCCTCCATTTTGGCTAATATCTGAAGCTTCTTCCTCCCAATCCTCAGTCATCTTCCCTCCTTTGTTGATAGCAGAAGAAGAAGAAGCTCCTTCCTCTCCCGCTCTTGAAGGAAGCTTTGTTAGGATCTCTCCTTTGCAAACAGGTACCCATTTGCTGTAACTTTTCTTGTACCTCTTTCTTGCATTATCCATGTGCAACTCTTTCCATTGATTTAATCAATGCATTTTTTAAATGATACTTTGATTTACTACTGATTGGAGTCATATTTGATTGTTGAGCCTCTATCGGACTCAAACGAGTTAGATCAAATCTCATTTTGTTCCTTAAGAAAACTATATTTGCAAGTAGGATTTCCGCATACCTGAATCTTTAGCATCATTATTTGCAACATTAGAATAATCTTTTCATATCAATTTTGGTATCGAAAGACCTTTCCATCGGTATATGGCACCGCTTGTGAGGTGTCCTAAATCTAGAGTATGTGAGTGTGAAAGGGGACACGTTCCATTTTCACCCAGGAAAAATCAACGTCTAATGCTACAAAGTGTCGTAGTGCCTGGCTCTCGGCCAGAAGGCGCTCCAGCACGCCGCAGCGCCCGCATCTCGAGTTGGCTACGCCGTAGCGCGCCGTATCACCCAGCTCTTGGGAGATTTAACTTCGTAGCGCGCCGCCAGGCACTACAACGCGCCACAGCGCAAAAATCTGCCCCATGGCGCCGCAGCAACTGTGAGCGCTGCAGCGCGCCGTAGCGCCCGCGCCTCAGAAAAATTGGCGTTGTAGCGCCTGGCTCCCGGTCAGGAGGCGCTATAGCGCTGCAGTGCGCCATATCACCCAGAACTGTCCAGAATTGTCCATATTTGAGATTTTTCGCATTTTAATGACTCTAGTACCCTAATGGGACCAAAATATATCAAAATTAAAACTAGATTTAGTAAAATCTAGCATTATGTGAATATGTAGGTGATTTTTAATGTGAAATATATTTTTTTATCATAAATGACACGTTCTAAACCTCCTAACGATTCACTTGAATATTTTGTGCCAAATAGAAATGCTATAATCCTTGATTGCTTGCATGAATGAGTAGAAATTAATAACCAAGTTGCATGAAATTTAGGCATTTTAAATTTTTAATCAAGTGCTAATCTCTTTTAATTTAATTTAAGATTTGATTAGCCTTAATTACTTGTTATTTTAATTAATGTGATATTTATATGTTCCATTAATAATAATATGCATGTTAGAGAATTGAAACCATGAATTGAACACTTTAGATATTTGATTAGATACTAATGAACTTCAAATCCTAAAAATCCTAAATGATGATTAAGTTAATTAATAATTGATCTTGAACTTGAAGTGGATACCAATAATTCACTAATTTGTCATTGATCCATAAACCAAATAATTGATCTTGATTTAATTAAGCTAGGAGTTAAATCATAATTTATCTTGATTAAGATCTAAACCTTAGTCACCTTAATTAAGTCATCTTGATTGAAAGATAAATTAACTTGCATGATTCCAATAATACATATTGATTTGACATTGACCTTAAATCATTGAACTAGAAGTGCTAAGGTCTATAATAAAGTTATGTGATTGAAGATCTGAATACTCACCTTTAACTCCTTAATTTTCTCTTATATACGACCTTTAGCTTGAGATAAGTCATAATCCTATATTGATTTACAAAAATGATCAATTCCTAATAATGTACATGATTGAAAGCTATAATTGTAGTATAGGTGGTGATCAGATGGGCTTACCCATCTGATCTAATTAACTCAAATCTAAAGAAGTAATAATTGTGGAATTAATGTAAATCATAGAACATAGATTATCTTTTATGCTAGAAGTGCAAGATCTTTATGATCTTGCTTTAGTGTTAATAATCCAACAGTTGCTAAGCCTTATTAATAGATGATATATTGAGGTAGATAGTGTTAATAATCCAACAGTTGCTAAGCCTTATTAATAGATGATATATTGAGGTAGAAAGAGCTTATTATTTAATCTTGAGGTAGAAGTTTATATGAATCCCACATTGTAACAACCTTAGGTTGTTACCTTGCTAAACCAGAGGTAGAAGTTTATATGAATCTCACATTATAACAATCTTAGGTTGTTACCTTGCTAAACCATAACCTAAACCAACCCTTATTTTTAACTCCATTGCTTTAGAACTTCAAATAAAGGTTATCCTAAAAGTTTGAAGTCCACAGGACTTCTCTAAATCCAAAATAATAGTTTGATCAGTCTATATGTCCTAGCCTAGACCCAAAATATTTTGATCTCAAAATTAAATTCTAATTGCATTTTTGAATTCCTCACCCTCAAATTAGCTAAGGGTGAAAATTTGGTGCAATTTGGAAACTATTTAGGCCATAATTCACATTTAATTAAAATGGTCTAATTGTATAAAAGGGTTTCTAACAAATTGATTTTGCAAATCTACCCCTTATACCCGATTAAACGGCCGGGATCCGCTGTGCGGACCACGGGCGATCCACTGCGGAGCCCGGGCCACGTTGACAACGGAGTCCCGCACATCTAGTCGTTCCACCTTTTATCCAATGGTCGAGATGCGATCCCGCGGAACCACGGATCGACCATTGGATCTACCCGACAGATCCTACAGCCCGGATCGCTCCCGCGATCGGCCGTTAAGATCCGAGCGATCCGAGCCGTTCCGCCATCTGATCGATAAATCAGACGGCATCCGAAGGTCCCGCGACTGTGGACCTTCGTCTACCTCTCGCCTCTCCCGACAGAAGGAATCTGGTGGATTCCAGGCAGCCAGGCCCTGTCCCCCACTCCCGCGTCCACCTCAGCATGCCACTAGGATCCCTCCCGTAATGGATTGGAGCCTCGATTGGGCCTCGTGACCTGACCGAGCTCGAATTAGAAATTCGAGAGCTCGGCCATGGCCCGACCTCTCGGGCCCTCTCCAGCCTGAACCAGCCCTCCAGAAGCTTCCCTAAGCTCGTCTGAGGCTATAAATAGCCTCAGCCAACCTTCCCCTATCCCTTTGCTGCTCAATTGCCCCGAATTCCCACTGTCTTCCCTTTCGCCATTACTGAATTCCAGAGCTTGCGTAGGCGATCTCCAGGTGTTCCTGGCATGCGTACCGCTGATAGGAGAGGCTCCTGGTGTTCAGGAACTCTCAAAGGAAGCTCAATAAACCCGGCATTGTCCCTTCGACGTCTGCGATCCCTCGGCAAAATCAGGTACCCCCGTTTGTTGGTTTCGAGCCAATGAGGCTCGGACCTCCTCCCATTTGATTCGTATGCGTGTGAATTGTCGTTTCGAACCCAACGATATCGAAATTAAGGTCTAAGTTAATCATGATCGATCGAATCGATCGATCAGGTTAAGTTCCGTAAGGATCGCCTCGGTCGAGTAAGGATTCGGCGATCCAGACCCTCAGACTAGAGGGCTTCGATCCGCCTCACCTCCCTGATGGTGTAGGGATCGAGCCCAGGGTATGGCGTGGCCTCTGTGGGGAGAGTTGCCTCCCCACAGTAGCTCCATTAGAGGAGCTCTCGGGTGAGTAAAGTCCGGCCGATCCAGACCATCTCACAGAGGGCTTCGGGTCCTGTTCGGTGCGCCTGGTCATGGTGAAGGTGTGGCGATCTTTTGCCACGCCTGTTGTGGTCTGGTTGCGCCAGAATTTGGCGATTAGGGTTTCCCTAACCGGCCCTCTCCGTCGGGACGAAGGTACGGGGACGAAGCCCGGTGCGGGTCGGGGCAGCCCGTGACCCGCGTGGTACGATCGTCCCGGGCCTTCGGGCCCCGGTCGACCCGCGCGGTTCGGCTAATGGGCCGAGCCCGTTATAATTAAATTCGATTAATTAGAATTATTTTCCTTAAGGAAAATAATTCAATTATTCAAATCATAGGAAATTAATTAAATAAAATACATAATGTATTAATTACATAACTTTTAATCCATTGGACCAAATCTTATGATATTATATATGAAAATGATCAGAAAATTATCAGGAATCTGAATATAAAATAAAATTTAACATCTGATAGCTAGATTTTCTATTATTGCCTAATTATAGTGGAACTTAAGTAGGATGGTTTTGCAAATATACTTAATCAAATTGCATGATTAGGATGTCTTTAGTTTACTTATGATGAGTAAAATGCATGTGCTAAGTAATTTATTTTTTTGAGTTCTTTATTTCAAATTATATCTTAATATTGTTAAAGCATGATTAGTAAAAATTAGACTTTATACTTGTTGGATCTTAGCAAACTTAGGCTCTGATTAATTATACTATTGAGTAGAACTTGTGTGCCAAATTGCAACTAGTTTTGATGGCTTAATTTGTAATTAAGTGCTAATTCATTTGAATGGATTTAGAATTTGATTAGCACTAATTACTTTCTGTTTTTATGAATTTTTCTGCTTTTATGCTTCATAACAGTATGATAAATGCATTAGAAACCTTATATATTAATCCATAATGCATAAATGGGATAAACCAAAAATTGGAGATCTTAACCTCCTTAATTAACTTAAGAAATCTTAAGTCTTGGATTAAGCTCTTAAGACTTGATCTATGTCTGAGATTGCCACCAATAATACATGTTTAATCTACTAATTTGATATTGATCTATAAATACCTACTTGATCTTAATTAAGACATGAGAAGGGATCAAACCATAATCTACTTAAGTAAGATCCAAATCTTTAACCCTTAACTTAATTGATTTGATTATAAGACAATGAACCTTACATTTTCTAATTGTGCATTTGATTAGATATTAACTCTAAACATTGAATTAGACACACTAAGGTTGTTAATAACTCTATGTGATTTCTTAATCTGAATCAAAACTTTGAGATCCTTGATTTTCTCTTACATAAGAATATTGGCCTAAGAGATTAATAAAATTATCTTGATTTAATAAGTGATCTAAAACCTTAATAATATCCTTTCACTTACATTCCATAATCATAGATCAAGTTGTGATTAGATGACTTAATCATCTGATCTGATCGTTCTGAATCCATTATGAAGTAAGACCTAAAATATAAATCTCAAAACCTAGAAGGGGGAGAATCTTAAGTATTTCTTTATGATCATCTTGAAACATTTAAAAGACCTAAATTAAATCTACTTGAGGTAGGGGAACCTTGTATGACTCATTGAGGTAGAAACTATTATAAGTTCCTGCTGCTTAAACTTGTTCATTTTCTTATTTGGTGATGCAGGGGATCGAACCCTAATCCTCTCGTATACCATACGAGGGCTCTGCCATTTGAGCTACATCACATTCAATTTTATTAATCATTCACTATAACGATAGTAATTTACTTCATATAGAGCTTGGATTCATTTAAGCAAAGTGCAAACAAATCTATCCCATGCAAATAACCCTCCATCATAAAATTAAGGCCAATAACAGGACAACAACAAAGACAGAAAAAAGCTTTATATGATTTGGAATGTAGTTTGTAACTCAAAATAAAAAACTGCTGCTTTGATGGACTGTTTTGATGCAAGTTGAATCAAATGACTTCTACTTTATTCAGTTGAATCAAAAGATTAAAAGGTAATGTAGCACAAAAATAAAATGTAATGTAGCACAAGTTGAACCAGGTAGCACCATGTCCCAGTTCAGAATGGCCTGTGTAAGCTTTTCTTCCCAAAAATAGCTTCCCAAACCATGGGCGAATAAGGGCCTTTCTTATCCAAGTGCTCTGTAATCGCCTTTTTCACCTACCAGATACACTGCAACCCATCAAGAGATCCAATGTTCGGAGCTTCGAAAGCTTCCCAATCTCTTCAGGAATCAATCCTGAGATCTCATTACTCTGCAGCAGCCTAATATAAAGCTTTCTCAGCTGCACTTTTGCAAATGAATACGAAAAAATCATCATTGATCACTCACACTATCTCAAGGTTAGTCAAGTTCCCTATGCTTGGTGACAGTGAACCAGAGAGGCTCTGACTTGGCTTTAAGTTTCATACAAAAGTTCTGATTGCTTCAAGTTTCATACAAAAATTTATGTTTTTAATAGGACTTACAGCCCAATGACAAGATTTTCAGATGAGCAAGTGACCATTGTCTAGCTGCATGGATCAACTGAGTCCTTATCTCAAATTTGAAGAACTCCATGAGGATCTTTTAAAGAAGCCTTTATTCCCATCAAAGCTTGCACTGAAACAAAAGAAGAAATGCAGCGTGCGTGTGAAAATGTAAGAATGCTAGGCTCTCACTCCTTCTCTTTAGAAATACCTTCAAAGTTGATTCCTTTGGGGGAGAGGAGAGCAGCCGCAGATGCCCAGGAGCAGAAAATGGTGGCCAATAAAAGGACTCCCATCTAGGCTTTTTCTTGGAGCTTTAGCCCGAAATCCTCCATTTTCTCGAATGCTTCGATAGCTTCGCCGATATTCCTCGCTCGGGCGTATCGCCTGATGATCAGTGCAAATGGTTCTTTTCTGAGCAGGCCTCTCCGATTCATCGATTCGACCAAGGTCCAGATCAACCTGAACTGTTTGATCTACCCGAGGGCATCGATGAGATGATGGAAGACCTCCGTCGTAGGGGAGAAGCGCTCTTGCGTCTTGGCCCATCGAAAGAATGAGAGGGCTACCGTTCCGGCATTGCTGAGCTTCTTCAAGACCTCAGCAGCGACGCCGAACTTCTAAGGAATTTCGCCGAAGGAGTTTCCCCGAGTTTTGCCGAAGAAGGAGAGGAATTTCGCCGAAGAAGGATTTTAGGTCACACGATTCTTAGGGTTTTAGCTGACGTGGGCTGACGTGGCATGGAGTGCCACCTGCAAGTCATCTAAAAAAGTGCTCCCATAAAAAAAAATCCACTGGGCATTAGTTGTGTAGACTAGTGGACTTAAAATTCAAATTTTTTTTTTTTTAAGTATTACTACACTTACACATTAGTATATGCTAAAAATATATATATGATATGTCAATCTAATGTATAATTAGATTACTGATTGAATGCACTTTTGATAAGACCTATACATAAAAATTAAAAAAAAAATTTAATTTGTTTTAAATAAGTTTGGTATATATTCATGTGTAACCCATAACATTTTCCATTAAAAATCCACTATGCATTAGCTGTGTAGAGTAGCCGACTTAAAATTCAGTGTTTTTTTTTTTGGAGGATATTACAGCAGCTTATGCGGATGCGGTACCCCACCACCAGTAGCCGCTTGTTTATAAGAACTCCAGCGGTATACAAAACCCGAAACCACTTTGCGCTGCTCGTTTTCTCCTTCCCAAAACCAAGCCTTTAGCTTTTTATAAATAGAATAAAGGCTCCTCAGTCTCTCATCCTCCCCATCAGCTAAGGAAAAGAAAAGGAGAGCAGCAACTGAGCAATCACTTCAGAGAGCGGCGCGCATGGCTTCAGCGAGTAGAGCTTCTTGGGTTGTGGCGGCGAGCATCAGCGCCGTGGAAACTCTCAAAGATCAAGGCGGCCTGTGCAGATGGAACTATGCTATGCGATCCCTCCATCACAAGGCCAAAAAAGAGTTGGCTCCTCTTACAAAGACCCCCAAAATGTCGCCGTCCTCTTCTTCTTCCTTGGTGGCTGCCTCTGCAGAAGCAGAGAAGGCAAGGAGCAGAGAGGAGTCATTGAGAAAAGTCATGTTCTTGTCCTGCTGGGGCCCAAATTAAGTTAGGAAGAGGAGTAATTGTAGCTTTCATAGGGTTTCTGTTTTCTTCCGCCTTCTTCAAATTTAATCTATGCTGCTGCACTCTCATAGAGAATGAAGGGATTGCCAGCATAGATTAATTTTAAGCAAGATTTATGTACAAAATTTTGAAGGAATTTTATGCCTGTAACTTAAATCTTCTTTGTTTCTTTTTGCGTATTTAACAATTGAAGCATTGCTTCAAAAATCGTTGAGGAATTATCTGTAGCAAGATTTAAATTGTTGAGATTAAATGGTTCTAGTTTAATCCTTTGTATATTTAACAATTAAATAGATTATCATTTTCATAAAAAATGATCTCTGGAGTTAGATAACTCTAATTAAAGCCAACATTATGTTGTAGAGTGACCAACCTATTCGCATTTAGAGTAACCTGAGCATAGCAATGACCTAATATTATAGTGATTAACCATGGCTTGGAACCACCACCCTATAGCACTCCCTATGTATATATGAATGTTTAGTGTCTGTTTACTCGTTGATTTGACTCTAATCACAGACTTAATCACAAAGATTAGTGTAGATACTTAGATTTAAGCTAAAGCCCATAAACTCCTAAGCCTTAGCACATAACTAAAGCTTGTCTTTGTCACTATTAGAAGTTGTCACCATATGCTTAAGTTGTTAGAGAACTTTGTTGGAATGATAAAGGTTACTATTACTTGCATCTAAACTAAATTATTCATATGTTAAGATTTATACCTCACCCAAGGTTTAATAGGGGCCTCATGCAACTAGCCTATGCATACCTAGTGAATTACTTAAATTTAATCAACCATGTCCTTGCTACATCCTCTCTTTCAACCTTTAGTTGTCTTCATATTTAATATATGTTAATTCTAAATGGAACATTTATTATTATGCATGTCAGATAAGTGTGGAATCAACATTTTAAACCTCAAGTTTAATATCACTTATATGTTAAATAACGTTTACTTTTTGTACAAATTCATGCATACTTACTTTGACACTTGATGGCTATATAGGACCATACACTTTTTGAAATACATATGAGATCATTCTTACAACCATACATAAGATCATATATATATATATATATATATATATATTCATACTCTTACATGAATAATGCTTAGATAATGATAGAGAAATAGCATGTTAGGGTACATATAAGAACATATGCATATATACATTTGTGTGCATATAAAAATGAAAAAATGGATAAGGGTGGTGCTATGGCTAGATGGTTCCACATGTAGCATAATGCATAAGAAGACCTATCCTTAGACTAAGATAAGCTTAGTATATACTTAATAGCATAGTGGGTTGGTAAAATTAACTAAGGAATTTTATTAAAAAAATTAATTAAAGATGTAAGCTTCTTCAAACTTATGGTGATTCCATGGAGATGTAAATCTTAAAATATAAAATATCATAATAAAGATAATTAATTAGCAGAATAGTAAAATTATATCTAAAATAAGAAGATAGTAAATATTAAGCCTTAGGCAAGACCCGACCATACATAGTTCAATTTGAGTTAAGTAATCAAAGAATTAGGAGATAAGATTTAAACTCTATTAAGGGTTGATCAAATATATGTTTAAGAATCATGACTACAAATTTTAAGTTATTGGAACTATAATAATAATAATAATAATAATAATAATATTATTATTATTATTATTATTATTATTATTATTCTTATTATTATCAGAATTATATTATTATTATTATTATTATCATTATTGTTATTATTATTTAGATTACTAATATTATCATTGTTGGTGTGTATTTATAATTTTCATATTACTATTTTTTATTTCTCTCTCTCTCTCTCTCTCTCTCTCTTTAGGCAACGAGAGGTAGCAGCAGCTAATTTGTGATGGCGAAGGAGGAGAGTATAAAAGGATGGATGTGCATTGTGGAGCAGAAGAGTTAAAGGGGGTGTGATTTATAGGATCCCCCTCCCGAGCTGTCAATGGTTAGGCCAACACTAGTGCTCATATGGGCTTACAACACGAATTTCTATCGCATTGTATGATTGCTGACACGAGTTGCAGGTGATTGGGGGGATACAGTTGAAATAGTATTTGTTATTACCTTTAATAATATTTACTTACAGATTGTTGAAACAGATTGTTTTCAGCTGACGAACCCCAGTTTACCGGCAGCGCAGTGTAGCGAACCAACTAGGTTTCTAGAGAGGAGGGTCCCTCAAATACCTCGGGGTTACAGTCACGGGTAGACCCCCGCGAAGAGCAGTCTTTCTAGCCATCACTGAGCTAATCTGTGGCAGGCTTGGCTCCTGGAACAGATCGCCACCTCTCCTTTGCTGGTAGATTGTGGTTGATCAGGTCAGTTGTTTTAAGATTTTTTAAGTCCTTGAGTAAATTTGGGTCATCCCGACATCTCTTGTCATTTAAAATACTAATTTAATTATTTTATATGTACTGAAAAATTCGAATAAGTTCAAAGTTGTGGTGATTTCATGGGGATGTGTTGCCATAACATTAACAAGTATTAATATAAGCTATTATTTATATTATTATTATTAGTATTATTAGTAAATTTTTAATAAATTTTAAAACCCATAATTATTAGATTGTGGGAGTTTATGATTGCCCATGATTAATTGTATTTTTATACTATATTTTTTTGTATTTTTATACTATATATATATATATACATAATAGTTATATATATGCAAATCTTTTGCTGAGCCTCGGCCGTCTCTCGTGGTCTTCGCTCCGTGGCGATTTAGGGTTTCCGTTTTGCTGCTCGGCCCTCTGGGCTTGGGCTGCGGCCCTGTCTCTCGAGCTTTTCTTGGTACTCCTTATCTTTTTCACTGGATTCGTAGTATCAGAAGTTTTTTTTTTTCTCTCCTCTTCGCTTTTTCTATAGTTTTTGTGTTTCTCTTTTTCGACGCTTTAATGGAAGATCACCCCTCCATTAGAGATGATTGTAGAAAGCTCTGCGACTACAATCAAGAAGGAGATTAAATCTTTTCGCGACGCCCCTGCTCTTTTTTTTTCAGATGCAGAAATTGAAAAGTTAGCCGACCCCCATGCCCTAACGCTCATTGGCAAATTTAACAAAAAGAAACCAAATTTTGGTTTGGTTGACGGTTTATTAAAGGACTAAAGCTTCGTGGCCCGGTCAATATCCGGACTTTTGATTCTTTTCGTGTTTTTTTTAGTTTTTCTTCTGATCTGGACTATGCTAGAGTATTTTCAAAAGGATCTTTTGATCTAAAAGGAAATACAATGAAATTTTTTAAATGGGATCCGTTTGTTGATGTTACTTTAGATTCCCCAATTGCTCCGGTTTGGGTTAACCTTCCAGGCCTTCATCTGCATTTTGTTAAAAAGGAAATATTGTTTATCATTGCTAAAGCTATTGGGCGACCTCTCCAATTGGACAGAAACACTACCTTGGAGAGGAATATTGCAGCCCCAAGAATTCTCATAGAGCTAAATTTATCTGATAAGCTTCCGGAAAAAATATGGTTGGGTTCAAAGGATCGTGGTTATTTTCAACAAATCAGCTATGAAAGCCTTCCTTTATATTGTAATTGGTGCCAGTTGCTGGGGCATAACGCTCTAACTTGTCCCCATGGCCAAAGCAACAGCCCCTTAGGCCCTTCTAATGAAACTCCATCTGTCATTGAGGGGGCCGAAAAAGTTTCAGTTGCGAGTTTGGTGTCTGTTGCCACAGCAAATAATATATCGAGCCAAATTGTTTTATCTAATACTTTATTCGAGGCTGAGGTCTCCCATTTACCTGCTGCTCTTGTTTCTTTAACTTCTGCTCTTTTGGCTAGTACAGATAAAGTTTCTCAACCTGAAGTTTTTGTAGCTCAAAATGGGACAGCTGGTCCCAATGAGGTAAACAATTTAAATATTGACGTTGCTGAAAACTTAAATATCTCTGTTTCTGATATGAAAAACAAGGTACCTAGCTCAATAATCTTTCTTATAGATATGCTGCTAAAAATGCTGATTTTTCTGAATTTACTGAAAATGCTGAATTTCCTACTTTATTTGCTGATCATGCTGAAATCTCTAAATTTATTGCTCATGCTTCTGTTGAGAATGAAGAGAATATTGAGATTACTGTTTGTCCTGCTCATACTTCTGTTGAGAACATGAAGAATACCGAAATTACTAAATTCCCTGCTAATGATATTATTTCTGAAAATGTTCCTCCTGCTTTAACTTTTGCTGAGATTGATTAGTGTGAACAATTGTGTCAATGATAGTAAGGTTACTGTAAATGCAGAATCGGACTGCAATTTTTCTAAAATAGGTAAAGACGATTTGCTGGTTTTAAACCCTCAAAAAGTTTTCAATGCTAACAACAAGTCCAAAGTCAATGATACTACTTCCTACAAAAACTCCAAGAAAAAAATAAGGCAAGAACCCAATAATTCTATAAATTTCCCGGGAATCGATAATAATAAAAACGCCAACCTGGTAACTAAACAACCGATTATTATGGAGCAATTAAAGTTTAGCATAGGCGGAAACTCAAGCCCATGTACTGAAACTTTGTTGCCTAGCAAATCGAATTTTGTTGTCAAACCTAGTCTCATCAATTCTGAATTGTACTTTGTGCCAATTATTACAAATTATGATAAGGATAGTAATCACATTTGGGAAAGAATTTGTTGCTGAAATTGCTTGTCACTTCCATTGAAAATATTAATAACTCCGTCAAAGGGTCAACCTCAAATTTGAAAGAATCTGACTCAACTGATCAGGAATTAAAAGAAAAATATGAAAAATTTGCCAAACCAAGAAGCCCAATAAAGAAAAAAACTGGAAATGATGCATTATAAAGCCAAAGAAAACATTAAAGTAACAAACAGATACAATTCTTTAACTGCTCTTCCGAAAAGTGTAGAAGAAGAGGTAGAAATCCAAAATGATACTTCTCTTAGTTTATCGAATAACACTCCGAGGAGTCCAAGTGGCTCTTCTTAGGTTTTAATGAACATTCTAGTTTGGAACATTAGAGGAGTTGGTAACTCCTCCTCTAAACACAGACTAAAACACACTATCAAAGATCAAAAAATCAACATAGCGGTAATTTTAGAACCAAAGGTTAAAGTGAAAATTTTAATAAACTCCCTAAGCTGGTAAATCTTGGTAAGGCTATATCTTCAAACAACAACAAAATCTGGATTCTTTATGATAATAACTGGGAGCTTGACATCATCGCTCAAAACGATCAAGCCATTCACAGTAGATTCTTCAACTCCTCCTCTGAATTTGAGGCCACTTTTGTGCATGCAAAAAATCTGCGAGCTGATCGTTTCTCTCTTTGGAATTTCATTAAAGATTGCAGCCACACTTCACTTCCGTGGGTGGTTGGAGGCGACTTTAATGCGGTTCTTCATCAACATGAGTATAAAGGCTATTCCTCTTCCCATGATTTATCTACTTATGATTTTAATGAAGCTATAATTGATTGCGGTCTTGATGATTTCAAATACTCGGGAGCTCCTTTTACTTGGTTAGCTGGCAAAAAATTTGCTAGACTTGACAGATTTCTTGTTAACAACTCTTGGTGTAACTCTTTAATAAGTTTAAAAACTTCTCCCTAAACTCCACCACCTCGGACCACAAGCCGATCATTCTTTCTTCTTGGCCTCATATTCAAAATTTTAAGAAAGCCTTTAGATTTCAACTTTTCTGGCTAAATAGATCTGATTGTACTGATATTATCAAGAACAGCTTGAGTGAAAGTTGCAGCTCCTTTGGCCTAAATAGACTGGTGGAAAAATTTAAAAGGCTTAGAAAAGCTCTAAATGAATGAAACAAAAGGAAAATTGGAAATATTTCACTAACCTTGAAAGGCAGGAAAATTTGGTTACTTCCATAAAAAACTTATACGAACTTAACTCTTCAGTTGAAAATAAAATAGCTCTTTCCAAAGAAAAAGCAATTTTAATTCAATCTCATAACGACATTGAGACTTTTTGGAAAAATGCAGTATAAATTAGAATTTGAAGGGGGAAAAAAATACTGCCTTCTACCATAACTGGGTTAATAAAAGAAGATAAATTAATAAAATCACTGAAATTCACACCCCTGAAAACTTGGTTCTGACCAAGGATTCAGAAATTCAAGAGTCCGCCATCAATCATTTTAAAAAGGACTTTACTGCCCGTCTCGATACTTATCAACCCCATTTCAACTTCTCGGGGCATCAAATCTCTTTAGAAGACAATAATATGCTTAATATAATGCCAACTGAAGATGAAATTTGGTAAGTTATTAAAACTTTAAAGGCTAAGACTTGCTCTGGCCCTAACGGCTTTCCTTCTTAATTCTACATTAAATTTTGGAATATTATAAAAGAGGACATTTGTAACAGTTTAAAAGAATTCTTCTGTGATGTCTCTTTACCAAAATTTTTTACCCACACCTCAATTGCGCTTATTCCAAAAAAGAGAAAGCTAGTTTGTGGACTAATTTTAGGCCAATTAGTCTTATTTTCACCTTCAACAAAATCATTTCAAAATTTTTGGCAAACAGACTAAAAAAGCTCATCCCGAATATCATTGATCCCAACCAATCTGGTTTTGTCCCAGGTCACACCATCCAAGATAATATTTAACGACTCAGGAACTTTTTCAAAGTTTGAAAAGCAAAAGAAGGGCACAATCTCATAATCAAATTCGACCTCGAAAAAGCTTTTGATAAATTAGATTGGTCGTTTCTTAAAAAAATGTTAAACGCCTATGGTTTTAATACAAGTTTCATCAAAAAAATTAAACATTTAACTCAACGAAACTGATTTTCTATCATCATAAATGGTCAAGCAAATGGTTTTTTTAATTCCTCTAAAGGCCTTCGCCAAGGCGACCCAATATCTCCAATCTTATTTATTTTGGCGATGAATTATTGATCTTACCATATTAATTCCCTTTTTTACAACGACCCTAGCCTCCAATTCAATGCAAATGGCAAAATATTTATCTCTCATTTAGCTTAAGCAGACGACTTAATCATTTTCTCTAACGCAGAAGCTAACAATGTTAACAAAATTAAGAAGCTGCTAGCAATGCTTGAAAACGACACTGGGCTTAAAATCAACTCTTCCAAATCTCAGTTTTACATCTCAGAGAAAGCCCCAATTCACAAAATACATAATATAAAACAAAAGCTTAATTTTACTCAAGGTAAACTCCCCTTCTCTTATTTAGGCATCCTAATTTTCCTTGGTCACAACAAAAATGCTATTTACAAAGATCTTTAGGTTCTATTTTCAAAAAGCTAAGGGGCTGGGAAAATAAGTACCTATCCCAAGGAGGTCGTCTAACTTTAATCAAGTATGTTCTAAATACAATTCCTCTTTATTGGCTTGAGCTAACCTCTCCTACAAAGTTTACAATGAACAAAATAAAAGTGATATTCAACAAGTTCCTTTGGCTCCACAATAACGGCTCCAAATCTATATGGTGTGCCTGGGACAAACTTACTTTTCCTTTGAATGAAGGTGGGCTGGGGCTGCGGTCTTTAGACTCGCTCCATACTGCGTTCTCTCATAAATTATGGTGGAAGTTCAAAACTTCAAATTCTATTTGGGTTCAGCTTATGCTTGCTAAATATTGTGCAACTAAGCACCCTTATCAAATAAATCACAAAATCACTGATTCTAAATTATGGTGCCGGATGTTAAACCACCGGAACATCACAGAAGAGACTCTTTATTGGGACGAAATTGATGCCAATACTAGTTTCTGGTTTGACAATTGGAACCAAACGGAGTTGATTGCAAAATCAATTCCGTATCCTAATCTTAAGTTAGGAGAAATCTTTTCAAATGATGCAGGATGGAATATTGCAAAGTTAACCGATCTTATTCCAACTCACATCATTCCCAAGATCACCTCTTTCAATCCTATTCTTGGCCTGGCCTCTCGTGCAGGATCTGACCTTTGCATTAATGGCAAACTTGATTTAACTTTGGTGTGGAACTGTTGTAGGAATATTAAATTGCCCAGTTTTCTCATGTGGATATGGCACAATTGTATTCCGTCTTTGATCAGTATTTTCATTGGAGATTAGCAAATAACCTTATAAGTACTGATGATATTATGAAGATGAGAGGCTTCTCCTTTGCTTCTAATTGTCAATGTTGCAATAACCAAGAAACTTTAAATCATGTTTTCTTTGAAAATTACCACAGTAATTGTGTTTGGAAGTGGATAGATAAAGAGCTTGAGTCTACTATCAGCACTTCTTTTAGCTCCCTGTTCCACAGAGATTTGCAAAAAAAAAAAAAAACAAAACTTCCAATATCGCAGTTATTTGCGGCTTTTGCTCTTTGGCGCATCTGGGATAGTAGAAATAAATCCAAATATAACAACATTCCCATTAACGCCAACAATATTCTTGATGCGGTCCACAATGAAATTTCCAGCACTTTAAAGCTTACGACGATAAATGTTTTTCTTGGGGCACTCTCAATTGTGAAGAGTTTAAAAGAAAATTTGCAAACTACAACTCTTAATTTCTCTCCTGGTTTTGTTGGTTGCTGTAGGGTTAGTTGGTTTGGCTGTCAGGTTTGGCTTTTCGGTTCTGTGGCTGGCTGTTAGTTTAGTTTTTGGTTTCAGCATTGGACCTTCGGGTTGCGGCAGTTGTTTCTGTTTTCGTTTCAAGCTATTCTTCTTTCTGCTGGTTCCGGTCTTTGCTAGTTCTTCTGTCTTGCTGTCTGTTTGGTTCTTGTTTGATTGCGGCTGGCTGGTTTCCTTTATGTGTCTGTGTTGCAGTGTCCTGGTTTTGCTGATGTTCTTTATGGGTTCTGTCTGCTCTCTGGTCCTCGGCTGGTTTTTGTTTTGGTTTTTGTTGCATGTTGCTCTGGTTCCGTTCTCCATTGTTTTAACAATTGCCAGTTGTTCTGAGTCCATTTTGTTCCGGTCTGTCTGGCGCCTTTGTTTGGGCTGTGGCTGGCTGGCTTCCTTTCTGAGTTCGACTGTCTGCTCTCTCTGGTTTTTCGGCTGGTCCTCTGTCCCTCGGTGCTGGAAGCTTTTTGGCTGTCTGCATTTTCTTTTTGCAGATCTTTGCTTTGCGGTGGTATGCAGTTTCGTTCGTTTGAGGATGCTTTGCGGCGGCCTGCTAGTTCGTGCGTTGAGGAGGTTTGCTGCTGTTATTTTTCTGTCTCTAGTTTATTTTTTGTTTTTCTTTACTGTTTGCTTTCTCTGTTTTTTATGCTAGTTAGGTTTTTATTTTCGTGTCTGGACCTTTTAGGCTATACCCTGGGTCCGGATTTTTGGGGCTGTTTTCAGGCTTTTTAGATTGGCTAGGATTTCTTGTAATCTCGCAGCCCTATTTCTTTATCTTTTACTTTTATTTAATAAAATTATGCTGAGATGGCTTTCCAAAAAAAATATATATATATATATATATATATATATATATATATTTATATATATATATATATATATATTATTTTTTTTTTGTTTTTTGTGCACGTGTGTGTGATATTGTCTCCTGCGCTCTCGATTTAGGGCATCGCTGAAGACGATTTGGAGGCGATTTATGGCTTCCCCTTCGGCGTGGCCGGTGGGCAACATCTTCGCTCGAGTCTCATTTGCTTCCCTTTCTCATTTCTCCTGGTGACCTCTACACCTTGTGGTCTATTGTGCTTTGTCTTGTTCTTTGTTTTTGCTGTTTTTCTTATTTCGATGACTTTTTCCTTACTTTGATGGTAGATCCGCCGGTGGTGAGGTGTAACAACCCCTATTGTTGATAATTAGTTTTAGACATTCAAATTAGGTTAAAATCATCGTCATTAGTCTCCAAATGATGTTTAGAGCAATCTTTGAAAATTTGGTGCGATTTAAAAGTTGTTTGAATTTATTGAATATTTTATACATTTAATTAATCGGAATAATTAAGAAAATTAAATTGATCTCCGATTAAAATTCCAACTTTATTTTTGAGTTCCTCATCCCCCAAATTAGCTAGGTGTGAATTTTGAGATTTTTTAGAGCTTATTTGGTTATTTAATTTTGATTAACTAAAATATATTAATTATTAATAAATTAAATTAAATTAATTATAATTATAATAGTAGATCCAACTGTCATCAACCATTCACCCTTCGGACAGCGGAAGATTCGTTGCGCAGATCAAGCATCAACTGCAGGATCCTCCAATCCAAGATGTCGCATCTTTTCAGATTTTATAAATACATTGAATCAAATCTGAATGTTGTATCGAACCATCGATCCAACTTCCAGAACATGACAAGTACTATTCGCTATCGTGTTCCTATGAGATGACCACGACAGCGAATGGAGCAGACCTCCGTGCCACGGTCGCACCAGCTTCTACCTTCCATTCGCAATTAACCCCCATCTGCGATACCATTCGAACCCTAAGACCCTTCCCGCATCGTTTGGTAGAGTCAATTGGAGCTGGGAGCAGAGAAGCTACCGTCTAGAGCTCATCAATTGTTTATTGACACGGTGAAAGGTATGCCCATTTTTCTCGTCTTTGGAATCACGTTTATCCTTTCCTTCAGGTTGATATTGTATTGATAGAGCTTAGGTATCGTCTAATAGAGTCAATTTGACTCTATCGAGCATGTTGAGCTCACTATGGCTCGGGCATCTACAGTGCCCAACAGTGCCCGAGCCAGCGATGAGCTCGGTTAGCATTCCTAATAGGTCAAGCTGACCGGGAGTGGGTTCTTTATATATGTCTAGTTGCAGGGATGACCTGGAATTGATTGCTGGTGTTGAGGTTAATGTGGGGGTCGAAATTTAACCCCACAGTGAACCCTAACCCTATAATTAAGGTAGCTAAATTCGGACGATATAATAAGAATGAGATAGAGGCTTTAGGGTCAGATGGAAGGTCTCGACGAAAGCTTCATTTTGAGGTACGTTGTGCGTCCTGATGAGTTCAGAGCTGTGAGAACAGCGATGCCTTATGTTTTTATTCTCAGCCTCAACCGGTGCGGTATTTTCCATCAGGCATACACGCCCCTATCGGCCCGCATGCATGCAGCAGTCGCGGGCCCGTGCGTGCAGGTAAGTACTTAGGAATAGTATACAACTTAATTAATTTAATAACTTTTAAAATATAAATCTAAATATAATAAATTATATATCAAAATGACCAGAAAATTGTGTAGAATATTAATATGAAGTTTAATTTCAACACTGCTAATCTTGTTAATCACTTATAATTATCATTAAGTATAATTAAAACTTAATTAAGCCACTTGAAGTCCAAATTGATCATACTTATAGTCATTGTACTTTTTATACTATATGAAAGCAATAGTCACTAATTATACATCATTTGGACTTCAATTATAAAATAAGAGTTTTTGACACTTGATTAATTTAATAATAATTCACATAATTAGGATTTTCCTTATTTAGGCTTTCTAAACCTTAGAACATCTTAGGGTAGTTTAGATTATATAACAACTCTAAGTTATTACTTGATTTAATCTTAGCTTAATTTTATCATAAATATCATTTCATTAAGTTCATTTAGTCATCAAAGTCAATCTCCTAAGATTTGGAGTGATTCGGAGCTTAATCTAATATTTAAAATTAGTTTAATAATATTTAATTAATTAAAAAATTGAGATATTTAATTTGATCTCAAAATCAAAATCTAACTTTGTAATTGCGCTCGTCACCCCCAAATTAACTAGGGATGATGTTTTGGAAGTGTTTGGAAGTCATCGGATTTTCACGAATATTTGAATGAATTTAAATACCTTGAAAATAATAATTAAATAATCATCAAAATCAAAATCTAACTTCACCGTTGAGTTCCTCACCCTCGAATTAACTAGGGGTGAATTTTTAAGATTTTTTGGAAACTCATTTATTCATCCAACTTTAATTTGGAAAATAAATTAATTAAAAATTAGAAATATATTTAATTAATTCATTAATTCTATCCCTCCCTTTTTCCTCCTGACTTCTCCTTTTTTCCTTGCATTTTCTATAACAACCCAAATTATTAGCACCAAGGTATTGTCTGCTTTGGCCAGAAAGGTCTCACGGTTTTGCCCTCAGAAGATAACTTCCCAGCAGTGAACCTATCATGGGAGTGCTCCCACCTGAGCACGCTTAACTTTGAAGTTCTTATCAAGAACTCCACCGTTATCTGAAAGGCACCTCGATGTTTAAGAGTTTCACTTATTACTACTTAAGTGGGTCATCACAATCTCCCTAACTTAAGTAACTGACGTCCTCGTCAGTATCCACACACAGATCCAAGAACCATCCATTGGGTAGATAGGACTAGAGGTGACCCCTACAGGCACAAGAGGGTACCCACAACCATGTAGCACATCAACCATCATGGGTTTAAGAGACTACTCACATGAAGTGGTACTTTACCTTGTATGACACTTAGCTCCTATCTAACACCCTATGGCCTACTTTGATACCATTTGTAACAACCCAAACTCTTAAGCACCAAGGTATTGTTCGCTTTGGCCAGAAAGGCACAAGAGGTACCCACAACCATGTAGCACCTCAACCATCATGGGTTTAAGAGACTACTCATATGAAGTGGTACTTTACCTTGTATGAGACTTAGCACCTATCTAATACCCTATGGCCTACTTTGATACTATTTGTAACAACCCAAACTCTTAAGCACCAAGGTATTGTTCGCTTTGGCCAGAAATGCCTCATGGTTTTGCTCTCAGAAGATAACTTCTCAGCAGATCACCCATCCTGAGAGTGCTCCCACCTGAGCACGCTTAACTATGGAGTTCTTATCAAGAACTCCACCGTTATCTGAAAAAGCGCCTCGATGTTTAAGAGTTTCACTTATTACTACTTAAGTGGGTCATCACACTTTCCTCCCCACTTCCTGCATAAGGAAGCTTCCTCCCCATGCTATTGATGGGGAGAGGGCCTGTCGCACCATGAATGTTGCCCTGTCATCCCCTCTCCCAGCCCATACATTCTCTCCTCCATAAAGGTAGCTTACTCAGCTCTTCTCCCTCCATTTTGGCTAATATCTGAAGCTTCTTCCTCCCAATCCTCAGTCATCTTCCTCCTTTGTTGATAGCAGAAGAAGAAGAAGCTCCTTCCTCTCCCGCTCTTGAAGGAAGCTTTGTTAGGATCTCTCCTTTGCAAACAGGTACCCATTTGCTGTAACTTTTCTTGTACCTCTTCTTGCATTATCCATGTGCAACTCTTTCCATTGATTTAATCAATGCATTTTTTAAATGATACTTTGATTTACTACTGATTGGAGTCATATTTGATTGTTGAGCCTCTATCGGACTCAAACGAGTTAGATCAAATCTCATTTGTTCCTTAAGAAAACTATTTGCAAGTAGGATTCCGCATACCTGAATCTTTAGCATCATTATTGCAAACATTAGAATAATCTTTTCATATCAATTTTGGTATCGAAAGACCTTTCCATCGGTATATGGCACCGCTTGTTGAGGTGTCCCTAAATCTAGAGTATGTGAGTGTGAAAGGGGACACGTTCCATTTTCACCCAGGAAAAATCAACGTCTAATGCTACAAAGGTGTCGTAGTGCCTGGCTCTCGGCCAGAAGGCGCTTCGCACGCCGCAGCGCCCGCATCTCGAGTTGGCTACGCCGTTTAGCCGCGACGTATCACCCAGCTCTTGGGAGATTTAACTTCGTAGCGCGCCGCCAGGCACTACAAACGCGCCACAGCGCAAAAAATCTGCCCCATTGGCGCCGCAGCAACTGTGAGCGCTGCATCGCGCCGTAGCTGCCCGCGCCTCAGAAAAATTGGCGTTGTAGCGCCGGGCTCCCGGTCAGGAGGCGCTATAGCGCTGCAGTGCGGCCATATCACCCAGAACTTGTCCAGAATGTCCATATTTAGAGATTTTTCGCATTTTAATGACTCTAGTACCCTAATGGGACCACAAATATATCAAAATTAAAACTTAGATTTAGTAACATCTGAGCATTATGTGAATATGTAGGTGATTTTTAATGTGAAATATATTTTTTTATCATAATGACACGTTCTAAAACCTCCTAACGATTCACTTGAATATTTTGTGCCAAATAGAAATGCTATAATCCTTGATTGCTTGCATGAATGAGTAGAAATTAATAACCAAGTTGCATGAAATTTAGGCATTTTAAATTTTTAAATCAAGTGCTAATCTCTTTTAATTTAATTTAAGATTTGATTAGCCTTAATTACTTGTTATTTTAATTAATGTGATATTTATATGTTCCATTAATAATAATATGCATGTAGAGAATTGAAACCATGAATTGAAACACTTTAGATATTTGATTAGATACTAATGAAACTTCAAATCCTAAAAATCCTAAATGATGATTAAGTTAATTAATAATTGATCTTGAACTTGAAGTGGATACCAATAATTCACTAATTTGTCATTGATCCATAAACCAAATAATTGATCTTGATTTATTAAGCTTAGGAGTTAAATCATAATTTATCTTGATTAAGATCTAAACCTTAGTCACCTTAATTAAGATCATCTTGATTGAAAGATAAATTAACTTGCATGATTCCAATAATACATATTGATTTGACATTGACCTTAAATCATTGAACTAGAAGTGCTAAGGTCTATAATAAAGTTATGTGATTGAAGATCTGAATACTCACCTTTAACTCCTTAATTTTCTCTTATATACGACCTTTAGCTTGAGATAAGTCATAATCCTATATTGATTTACAAAAATGATCAATTCCTAATAATGTACATGATTGAAAGCTATAATTGTAGTATAGGTGGTGATCAGATGGGCTTACCCATCTGATCTAATTAACTCAAATCTAAAGAAGTAATAATTGTGGAATTAATGTAAATCATAGAAACATAGATTATCTTTTATGCTAGAAGTGCAAGATCTTTATGATCTTGCTTAGTGTTAATAATCCAACAGTTGCTAGCCTTATTAATAGATGATATATTGAGGTAGATAGTGTTAATAATCCAACAGTTGCTAAGCCTTATTAATAGATGATATATTGAGGTAGAAAGAGCTTATTATTTAATCTTGAGGTAGAAGTTTATATGAATCCCACATTGTAACAACCTTAGGTTGTTACCTTGCTAAACCAGAGGTAGAAGTTTATATGAATCTCACATTATAACAATCTTAGGTTGTTACCTTGCTAAACCATAACCTAAACCAACCCTTATTTTTAACTCCATTGCTTTAGAACTTCAAATAAAGGTTATCCTAAAAGTTTGAAGTCCACAGGACTTCTCTAAATCCAAAATAATAGTTTGATCAGTCTATATGTCCTAGCCTAGACCCAAAATATTTTGATCTCAAAATTAAATTCTAATTGCATTTTTGAATTCCTCACCCTCAAATTAGCTAAGGGTGAAAATTTGGTGCAATTTGGAAACTATTTAGGCCATAATTCACATTTAATTAAAATGGTCTAATTGTATAAAAGGGTTTCTAACAAATTGATTTTGCAAATCTACCCCTTATAACCCGATTAAACGGCCGGGATCCGCTGTGCGGACCACGGGCGATCCACTGCGGAGCCCGGGCCACGTTGACAACGGAGTCCCCGCACATCTAGTCGTTCCACCTTTTATCCAATGGTCGAGATGCGATCCCGCGGAACCACGGATCGACCATTGGATCTACCCGACAGATCCTACAGCCCGGATCGCTCCCGCGATCGGCCGTTAAGATCCGAGCGATCCGAGCCGTTCCGCCATCTGATCGATAATCAGACGGCATCCGAAGGTCCCGCGACTGTGGACCTTCGTCTACCTCTCGCCTCTCCCGACAGAAGGAATCTGGTGGATTCCAGGGCAGCCAGGCCCTGTCCCCCACTCCCGCGTCCACCTCAGCATGCCACTAGGATCCCTCCCGTAATGGATTGGAGCCTCGATTGGGCCTCGTGACCTGACCGAGCTCGAATTAGAAATTCGAGAGCTCGCCATGGCCCGACCTCTCGGGCCCTCTCCAGCCTGAACCAGCCCTCCAGAAGCTTCCCTAAGCTCGTCTGAGGCTATAAATAGCCTCAGCCAACCTTCCCCTATCCCTTTGCTGCTCAATTGCCCCGAATTCCCACTGTCTTCCCTTTCGCCATTACTGAATTCCAGAGCTTGCGTAGGCGATCTCCAGGTGTTCCTGGCATGCGTACCGCTGATAGGAGAGGCTCCTGGTGTTCAGGAACTCTCAAAGGAAGCTCAATAAACCCGGCATTGTCCCTTCGACGTCTGCGATCCCTCGGCAAAATCAGGTACCCCCGTTTGTTGGTTTCGAGCCAATGAGGCTCGGACCTCCTCCCATTTGATTCGTATGCGTGTGAATTGTCGTTTCGAACCCAACGATATCGAAATTAAGGTCTAAGTTAATCATGATCGATCGAATCGATCGATCAGGTTAAGTTCCGTAAGGATCGCCTCGGTCGAGTAAGGATTCGGCGATCCAGACCCTCAGACTAGAGGGCTCGATCCGCCTCACCCTCCTGATGTGTAGGGATCGAGCCCAGGGTATGGCGTGGCCTCTGTGGGGAGAGTTGCCTCCCCACAGTAGCTCCATTAGAGGAGCTCTCGGGTGAAGTAAAGTCCGGCCGATCCAGACCATCTCACAGAGGGCTTCGGGTCCTGTTCGGTGCGCCTGGTCATGGTGAAGGTGTGGCGATCTTTTGCCACGCCTGTTGTGGTCTGGTTGCGCCAGAATTTGGCGATTAGGGTTCCCTAACCGGCCCTCTCCGTCGGGACGAAGGTACGGGGACGAAGCCCGGTGCGGGTCGGGGCAGCCCGTGACCCGCGTGGTACGATCGTCCCGGGCCTTCGGGCCCCGGTCGACCCGCGCGGTTTCGGCTAATGGGCCGAGCCCGTTATAATTAATTCGATTAATTAGAATTATTTTCCTTAAGGAAAATAATTCAATTATTCAAATCATAGGAAATTAATTAAATAAAATACATAATGTATTAATTACATAACTTTTAATCCATTGGACCAAATCTTATGATATTATATATGAAAATGATCAGAAAATTATCAGGAATCTGAATATAAAATAAAATTTAACATCTGATAGCTAGATTTTCTATTATTGCCTAATTATAGTGGAACTTAAGTAGGATGGTTTTGCAAATATACTTAATCAAATTGCATGATTAGGATGTCTTTAGTTTACTTATGATGAGTAAAATGCATGTGCTAAGTAATTTATTTTTTTGAGTTCTTTATTTCAAATTATATCTTAATATTGTTAAAGCATGATTAGTAAAAATTAGACTTTATACTTGTTGGATCTTAGCAAACTTAGGCTCTGATTAATTATACTATTGAGTAGAACTTGTGTGCCAAATTGCAACTAGTTTTGATGGCTTAATTTGTAATTAAGTGCTAATTCATTTGAATGGATTAGAATTTGATTAGCACTAATTACTTTCTGTTTTTATGAATTTTTCTGCTTTTATGCTTCATAACAGTATGATAAATGCATTAGAAACCTTATATATTAATCCATAATGCATAAATGGGATAAACCAAAAATTGGAGATCTTAACCTCCTTAATTAACTTAAGAAATCTTAAGTCTTGGATTAAGCTCTTAAGACTTGATCTATGTCTGAGATTGCCACCAATAATACATGTTTAATCTACTAATTTGATATTGATCTATAAATACCTACTTGATCTTAATTAAGACATGAGAAGGGATCAAACCATAATCTACTTAAGTAAGATCCAAATCTTTAACCCTTAACTTAATTGATTTGATTATAAGACAATGAACCTTACATTTTCTAATTGTGCATTTGATTAGATATTAACTCTAAACATTGAATTAGACACACTAAGGTTGTTAATAACTCTATGTGATTTCTTAATCTGAATCAAAACTTTGAGATCCTTGATTTTCTCTTACATAAGAATATTGGCCTAAGAGATTAATAAAATTATCTTGATTTAATAAGTGATCTAAAACCTTAATAATATCCTTTCACTTACATTCCATAATCATAGATCAAGTTGTGATTAGATGACTTAATCATCTGATCTGATCGTTCTGAATCCATTATGAAGTAAGACCTAAAATATAAATCTCAAAACCTAGAAGGGGGAGAATCTTAAGTATTTCTTTATGATCATCTTGAAACATTTAAAAGACCTAAATTAAATCTACTTGAGGTAGGGGAACCTTGTATGACTCATTGAGGTAGAAACTATTATAAGTTCCTGCTGCTTAAACTTGTTCATTTTCTTATTTGGTGATGCAGGGGATCGAACCCTAATCCTCTCGTATACCATACGAGGGCTCTGCCATTTGAGCTACATCACATTCAATTTTATTAATCATTCACTATAACGATAGTAATTTACTTCATATAGAGCTTGGATTCATTTAAGCAAAGTGCAAACAAATCTATCCCATGCAAATAACCCTCCATCATAAAATTAAGGCCAATAACAGGACAACAACAAAGACAGAAAAAAGCTTTATATGATTTGGAATGTAGTTTGTAACTCAAAATAAAAAACTGCTGCTTTGATGGACTGTTTTGATGCAAGTTGAATCAAATGACTTCTACTTTATTCAGTTGAATCAAAAGATTAAAAGGTAATGTAGCACAAAAATAAAATGTAATGTAGCACAAGTTGAACCAGGTAGCACCATGTCCCAGTTCAGAATGGCCTGTGTAAGCTTTTCTTCCCAAAAATAGCTTCCCAAACCATGGGCGAATAAGGGCCTTTCTTATCCAAGTGCTCTGTAATCGCCTTTTTCACCTACCAGATACACTGCAACCCATCAAAGAGATCCAATGTTCGGAGCTTCGAAAGCTTCCCAATCTCTTCAGGAATCAATCCTGAGATCTCATTACTCTGCAGCAGCCTAATATAAAGCTTTCTCAGCTGCACTTTTGCAAATGAATACGAAAAAATCATCATTGATCACTCACACTATCTCAAGGTTAGTCAAGTTCCCTATGCTTGGTGACAGTGAACCAGAGAGGCTCTGACTTGGCTTTAAGTTTCATACAAAAGTTCTGATTGCTTCAAGTTTCATACAAAAATTTATGTTTTTAATAGGACTTACAGCCCAATGACAAGATTTTCAGATGAGCAAGTGACCATTGTCTAGCTGCATGGATCAACTGAGTCCTTATCTCAAATTTGAAGAACTCCATGAGGATCTTTTAAAGAAGCCTTTATTCCCATCAAAGCTTGCACTGAAACAAAAGAAGAAATGCAGCGTGCGTGTGAAAATGTAAGAATGCTAGGCTCTCACTCCTTCTCTTTAGAAATACCTTCAAAGTTGATTCCTTTGGGGGAGAGGAGAGCAGCCGCAGATGCCCAGGAGCAGAAAATGGTGGCCAATAAAAGGACTCCCATCTAGGCTTTTTCTTGGAGCTTTAGCCCGAAATCCTCCATTTTCTCGAATGCTTCGATAGCTTCGCCGATATTCCTCGCTCGGGCGTATCGCCTGATGATCAGTGCAAATGGTTCTTTTCTGAGCAGGCCTCTCCGATTCATCGATTCGACCAAGGTCCAGATCAACCTGAACTGTTTGATCTACCCGAGGGCATCGATGAGATGATGGAAGACCTCCGTCGTAGGGGAGAAGCGCTCTTGCGTCTTGGCCCATCGAAAGAATGAGAGGGCTACCGTTCCGGCATTGCTGAGCTTCTTCAAGACCTCAGCAGCGACGCCGAACTTCTAAGGAATTTCGCCGAAGGAGTTTCCCCGAGTTTTGCCGAAGAAGGAGAGGAATTTCGCCGAAGAAGGATTTTAGGTCACACGATTCTTAGGGTTTAGCTGACGTGGGCTGACGTGGCATGGAGTGCCACCTGCAAGTCATCTAAAAAAGTGCTCCCATAAAAAAAAATCCACTGGGCATTAGTTGTGTAGACTAGTGGACTTAAAATTCAAATTTTTTTTTTTTTTAAGTATTACTACACTTACACATTAGTATATGCTAAAAATATATATATGATATGTCAATCTAATGTATAATTAGATTACTGATTGAATGCACTTTTTGATAAGACCTATACATAAAAATTAAAAAAAAAATTTAATTTGTTTTAAATAAGTTTGGTATATATTCATGTGTAACCCATAACATTTTCCATTAAAAAATCCACTATGCATTAGCTGTGTAGAGTAGCCGACTTAAAATTCAGTGTTTTTTTTTTTGGAGGATATTACAGCAGCTTATGCGGATGCGGTACCCCACCACCAGTAGCCGCTTGTTTATAAGAACTCCAGCGGTATACAAAACCCGAAACCACTTTGCGCTGCTCGTTTTCTCCTTCCCAAAACCAAGCCTTTAGCTTTTTATAAATAGAATAAAGGCTCCTCAGTCTCTCATCCTCCCCATCAGCTAAGGAAAAGAAAAGGAGAGCAGCAACTGAGCAATCACTTCAGAGAGCGGCGCGCATGGCTTCAGCGAGTAGAGCTTCTTGGGTTGTGGCGGCGAGCATCAGCGCCGTGGAAACTCTCAAAGATCAAGGCGGGCCTGTGCAGATGGAACTATGCTATGCGATCCCTCCATCACAAGGCCAAAAAAGAGTTGGCTCCTCTTACAAAGACCCCCAAAATGTCGCCGTCCTCTTCTTCTTCCTTGGTGGCTGCCTCTGCAGAAGCAGAGAAGGCAAGGAGCAGAGAGGAGTCATTGAGAAAAGTCATGTTCTTGTCCTGCTGGGGCCCAAATTAAGTTAGGAAGAGGAGTAATTGTAGCTTTCATAGGGTTTCTGTTTTCTTCCGCCTTCTTCAAATTTAATCTATGCTGCTGCACTCTCATAGAGAATGAAGGGATTGCCAGCATAGATTAATTTTAAGCAAGATTTATGTACAAAATTTTGAAGGAATTTTATGCCTGTAACTTAAATCTTCTTTGTTTCTTTTTGCGTATTTAACAATTGAAGCATTGCTTCAAAAATCGTTGAGGAATTATCTGTAGCAAGATTTAAATTGTTGAGATTAAATGGTTCTAGTTTAATCCTTTGTATATTTAACAATTAAATAGATTATCATTTTCATAAAAAATGATCTCTGGAGTTAGATAACTCTAATTAAAGCCAACATTATGTTGTAGAGTGACCAACCTATTCGCATTTAGAGTAACCTGAGCATAGCAATGACCTAATATTATAGTGATTAACCATGGCTTGGAACCACCACCCTATAGCACTCCCTATGTATATATGAATGTTTAGTGTCTGTTTACTCGTTGATTTGACTCTAATCACAGACTTAATCACAAAGATTAGTGTAGATACTTAGATTTAAGCTAAAGCCCATAAACTCCTAAGCCTTAGCACATAACTAAAGCTTGTCTTTGTCACTATTAGAAGTTGTCACCATATGCTTAAGTTGTTAGAGAACTTTGTTGGAATGATAAAGGTTACTATTACTTGCATCTAAACTAAATTATTCATATGTTAAGATTTATACCTCACCCAAGGTTTAATAGGGGCCTCATGCAACTAGCCTATGCATACCTAGTGAAATTACTTAAATTTAATCAACCATGTCCTTGCTACATCCTCTCTTTCAACCTTTAGTTTGTCTTCATATTTAATATATGTTAATTCTAAATGGAACATTTATTATTATGCATGTCAGATAAGTGTGGAATCAACATTTTAAACCTCAAGTTTAATATCACTTATATGTTAAATAACGTTTACTTTTGTACAAATTCATGCATACTTACTTTGACACTTGATGGCTATATAGGACCATACACTTTTTGAAATACATATGAGATCATTCTTACAACCATACATAAGATCATATATATATATATATATATATATATATTCATACTCTTACATGAATAATGCTTAGATAATGATAGAGAAATAGCATGTTAGGGTACATATAAGAACATATGCATATATACATTTGTGTGCATATAAAAATGAAAAAATGGATAAGGGTGGTGCTATGGCTAGATGGTTCCACATGTAGCATAATGCATAAGAAGACCTATCCTTAGACTAAGATAAGCTTAGTATATACTTAATAGCATAGTGGGTTGGTAAAATTAACTAAGGAATTTTATTAAAAAAATTAATTAAAGATGTAAGCTTCTTCAAACTTATGGTGATTCCATGGAGATGTAAATCTTAAAATATAAAATATCATAATAAAGATAATTAATTAGCAGAATAGTAAAATTATATCTAAAATAAGAAGATAGTAAATATTAAGCCTTAGGCAAGACCCGACCATACATAGTTCAATTTGAGTTAAGTAATCAAAGAATTAGGAGATAAGATTTAAACTCTATTAAGGGTTGATCAAATATATGTTTAAGAATCATGACTACAAATTTTAAGTTATTTGGAACTATAATAATAATAATAATAATAATAATAATATTATTATTATTATTATTATTATTATTATTATTCTTATTATTATCAGAATTATATTATTATTATTATTATTATCATTATTGTTATTATTATTTAGATTACTAATATTATCATTGTTGGTGTGTATTTATAATTTTCATATTACTATTTTTTATTTCTCTCTCTCTCTCTCTCTCTCTCTCTCTTTAGGCAACGAGAGGTAGCAGCAGCTAATTTGTGATGGCGAAGGAGAGAGTATAAAAGGATGGATGTGCATTGTGGAGCAGAAGAGTTAAAGGGGGTGTGATTTATAGGATCCCCCTCCCGAGCTGTCAATGGTTAGGCCAACACTAGTGCTCATATGGGCTTACAACACGAAATTTCTATCGCATTGTATGATTGCTGACACGAGTTGCAGGTGATTGGGGGGATACAGTTGAAATAGTATTTGTTATTACCTTTAATAATATTTACTTACAGATTGTTGAAACAGATTGTTTTCAGCTGACGAACCCCAGTTTACCGGCAGCGCAGTGTAGCGAACCAACTAGGTTTCTAGAGAGGAGGGTCCCTCAAATACCTCGGGGTTACAGTCACGGGTAGACCCCCGCGAAGAGCAGTCTTTCTAGCCATCACTGAGCTAATCTGTGGCAGGCTTGGCTCCTGGAACAGATCGCCACCTCTCCTTTGCTGGTAGATTGTGGTTGATCAGGTCAGTTGTTTTAAGATTTTTTAAGTCCTTGAGTAAATTTGGGTCATCCCGACATCTCTTGTCATTTAAAATACTAATTTAATTATTTTATATGTACTGAAAAATTCGAATAAGTTCAAAGTTGTGGTGATTTCATGGGGATGTGTTGCCATAACATTAACAAGTATTAATATAAGCTATTATTTATATTATTATTATTAGTATTATTAGTAAATTTTTAATAAATTTTAAAACCCATAATTATTAGATTGTGGGAGTTTATGATTGCCCATGATTAATTGTATTTTTATACTATATTTTTTTGTATTTTTATACTATATATATATATATACATAATAGTTATATATATGCAAATCTTTTGCTGAGCCTCGGCCGTCTCTCGTGGTCTTCGCTCCGTGGCGATTTAGGGTTTCCGTTTTGCTGCTCGGCCCTCTGGGCTTGGGCTGCGGCCCTGTCTCTCGAGCTTTTCTTTGGTACTCCTTATCTTTTTCACTGGATTCGTAGTATCAGAAGTTTTTTTTTTCTCTCCTCTTCGCTTTTTTCTATAGTTTTTGTGTTTCTCTTTTTCGACGCTTTAATGGAAGATCACCCCTCCATTAGAGATGATTGTAGAAAGCTCTGCGACTACAATCAAGAAGGAGATTAAATCTTTTCGCGACGCCCCTGCTCTTTTTTTTTCAGATGCAGAAATTGAAAAGTTAGCCGACCCCCATGCCCTAACGCTCATTGGCAAATTTAACAAAAAGAAACCAAATTTTGGTTTGGTTGACGGTTTTATTAAAGGACTAAAGCTTCGTGGCCCGGTCAATATCCGGACTTTTGATTCTTTTCGTGTTTTTTTTAGTTTTTCTTCTGATCTGGACTATGCTAGAGTATTTTCAAAAGGATCTTTTGATCTAAAAGGAAATACAATGAAATTTTTTAAATGGGATCCGTTTGTTGATGTTACTTTAGATTCCCCAATTGCTCCGGTTTGGGTTAACCTTCCAGGCCTTCATCTGCATTTTGTTAAAAAGGAAATATTGTTTATCATTGCTAAAGCTATTGGGCGACCTCTCCAATTGGACAGAAACACTACCTTGGAGAGGAATATTGCAGCCCCAAGAATTCTCATAGAGCTAAATTTATCTGATAAGCTTCCGGAAAAAATATGGTTGGGTTCAAAGGATCGTGGTTATTTTCAACAAATCAGCTATGAAAGCCTTCCTTTATATTGTAATTGGTGCCAGTTGCTGGGGCATAACGCTCTAACTTGTCCCCATGGCCAAAGCAACAGCCCCTTAGGCCCTTCTAATGAAACTCCATCTGTCATTGAGGGGGCCGAAAAAGTTTCAGTTGCGAGTTTGGTGTCTGTTGCCACAGCAAATAATATATCGAGCCAAATTGTTTTATCTAATACTTTATTCGAGGCTGAGGTCTCCCATTTACCTGCTGCTCTTGTTTCTTTAACTTCTGCTCTTTTGGCTAGTACAGATAAAGTTTCTCAACCTGAAGTTTTTGTAGCTCAAAATGGGACAGCTGGTCCCAATGAGGTAAACAATTTAAATATTGACGTTGCTGAAAACTTAAATATCTCTGTTTCTGATATGAAAAACAAGGTACCTAGCTCAATAATCTTTCTTATAGATATGCTGCTAAAAATGCTGATTTTTCTGAATTTACTGAAAATGCTGAATTTCCTACTTTATTTGCTGATCATGCTGAAATCTCTAAATTTATTGCTCATGCTTCTGTTGAGAATGAAGAGAATATTGAGATTACTGTTTGTCCTGCTCATACTTCTGTTGAGAACATGAAGAATACCGAAATTACTAAATTCCCTGCTAATGATATTATTTCTGAAAATGTTCCTCCTGCTTTAACTTTTGCTGAGATTGATTAGTGTGAACAATTGTGTCAATGATAGTAAGGTTACTGTAAATGCAGAATCGGACTGCAATTTTTCTAAAATAGGTAAAGACGATTTGCTGGTTTTAAACCCTCAAAAAGTTTTCAATGCTAACAACAAGTCCAAAGTCAATGATACTACTTCCTACAAAAACTCCAAGAAAAAAAATAAGGCAGAACCCAATAATTCTATAAATTTCCCGGGAATCGATAATAATAAAAACGCCAACCTGGTAACTAAACAACCGATTATTATGGAGCAATTAAAGTTTAGCATAGGCGGAAACTCAAGCCCATGTACTGAAACTTTGTTGCCTAGCAAATCGAATTTTGTTGTCAAACCTAGTCTCATCAATTCTGAATTGTACTTTGTGCCAATTATTACAAATTATGATAAGGATAGTATCACATTTGGGAAAGAATTTGTTGCTGAAATTGCTGTCACTTCCATTGAAAATATTAATAACTCCGTCAAAGGGTCAACCTCAAATTTGAAAGAATCTGACTCAACTGATCAGGAATTAAAAGAAAAATATGAAAAATTTGCCAAACCAAGAAGCCCAATAAAGAAAAAACTGGAAATGATGCATTATAAAGCCAAAGAAAACATTAAAGTAACAAACAGATACAATTCTTTAACTGCTCTTCCGAAAAGTGTAGAAGAAGAGGTAGAAATCCAAAATGATACTTCTCTTAGTTTATCGAATAACACTCCGAGGAGTCCAAGTGGCTCTTCTTAGGTTTTAATGAACATTCTAGTTTGGAACATTAGAGGAGTTGGTAACTCCTCCTCTAAACACAGACTAAAACACACTATCAAAGATCAAAAAATCAACATAGCGGTAATTTTAGAACCAAAGGTTAAAGTGAAAAATTTTAATAAACTCCCTAAGCTGGTAAATCTTGGTAAGGCTATATCTTCAAACAACAACAAAATCTGGATTCTTTATGATAATAACTGGGAGCTTGACATCATCGCTCAAAACGATCAAGCCATTCACAGTAGATTCTTCAACTCCTCCTCTGAATTTGAGGCCACTTTTGTGCATGCAAAAAATCTGCGAGCTGATCGTTTCTCTCTTTGGAATTTCATTAAAGATTGCAGCCACACTTCACTTCCGTGGGTGGTTGGAGGCGACTTTAATGCGGTTCTTCATCAACATGAGTATAAAGGCTATTCCTCTTCCCATGATTTATCTACTTATGATTTTAATGAAGCTATAATTGATTGCGGTCTTGATGATTTCAAATACTCGGGAGCTCCTTTTACTTGGTTAGCTGGCAAAAAATTTGCTAGACTTGACAGATTTCTTGTTAACAACTCTTGGTGTAACTCTTTTAATAAGTTTAAAAACTTCTCCCTAAACTCCACCACCTCGGACCACAAGCCGATCATTCTTTCTTCTTGGCCTCATATTCAAAATTTTAAGAAAGCCTTTAGATTTCAACTTTTCTGGCTAAATAGATCTGATTGTACTGATATTATCAAGAACAGCTTGAGTGAAAGTTGCAGCTCCTTTGGCCTAAATAGACTGGTGGAAAAATTTAAAAGGCTTAGAAAAGCTCTAAATGAATGAAACAAAAGGAAAATTGGAAATATTTTCACTAACCTTGAAAGGCAGGAAAATTTGGTTACTTCCATAAAAAACTTATACGAACTTAACTCTTCAGTTGAAAATAAAATAGCTCTTTCCAAAGAAAAAGCAATTTTAATTCAATCTCATAACGACATTGAGACTTTTTGGAAAAATGCAGTATAAATTAGAATTTGAAGGGGGAAAAAAATACTGCCTTCTACCATAACTGGGTTAATAAAAGAAGATAAATTAATAAAATCACTGAAATTCACACCCCTGAAAACTTGGTTCTGACCAAGGATTCAGAAATTCAAGAGTCCGCCATCAATCATTTTAAAAAGGACTTTACTGCCCGTCTCGATACTTATCAACCCCATTTCAACTTCTCGGGGCATCAAATCTCTTTAGAAGACAATAATATGCTTAATATAATGCCAACTGAAGATGAAATTTGGTAAGTTATTAAAACTTTAAAGGCTAAGACTTGCTCTGGCCCTAACGGCTTTCCTTCTTAATTCTACATTAAATTTTGGAATATTATAAAAGAGGACATTTGTAACAGTTTAAAAGAATTCTTCTGTGATGTCTCTTTACCAAAATTTTTTACCCACACCTCAATTGCGCTTATTCCAAAAAAAGAGAAAGCTAGTTTGTGGACTAATTTTAGGCCAATTAGTCTTATTTTCACCTTCAACAAAATCATTTCAAAATTTTTGGCAAACAGACTAAAAAAGCTCATCCCGAATATCATTGATCCCAACCAATCTGGTTTTGTCCCAGGTCACACCATCCAAGATAATATTTTAACGACTCAGGAACTTTTTCAAAGTTTGAAAAGCAAAAGAAGGGCACAATCTCATAATCAAATTCGACCTCGAAAAAGCTTTTGATAAATTAGATTGGTCGTTTCTTAAAAAAATGTTAAACGCCTATGGTTTTAATACAAGTTTCATCAAAAAAATTAAACATTTAACTCAACGAAACTGATTTTCTATCATCATAAATGGTCAAGCAAATGGTTTTTTTAATTCCTCTAAAGGCCTTCGCCAAGGCGACCCAATATCTCCAATCTTATTTATTTTGGCGATGAATTATTGATCTTACCATATTAATTCCCTTTTTTACAACGACCCTAGCCTCCAATTCAATGCAAATGGCAAAATATTTATCTCTCATTTAGCTTAAGCAGACGACTTAATCATTTTCTCTAACGCAGAAGCTAACAATGTTAACAAAATTAAGAAGCTGCTAGCAATGCTTGAAAACGACACTGGGCTTAAAATCAACTCTTCCAAATCTCAGTTTTACATCTCAGAGAAAGCCCCAATTCACAAAATACATAATATAAAACAAAAGCTTAATTTTACTCAAGGTAAACTCCCCTTCTCTTATTTAGGCATCCTAATTTTCCTTGGTCACAACAAAAATGCTATTTACAAAGATCTTTTAGGTTCTATTTTCAAAAAGCTAAGGGGCTGGGAAAATAAGTACCTATCCCAAGGAGGTCGTCTAACTTTAATCAAGTATGTTCTAAATACAATTCCTCTTTATTGGCTTGAGCTAACCTCTCCTACAAAGTTTACAATGAACAAAATAAAAGTGATATTCAACAAGTTCCTTTGGCTCCACAATAACGGCTCCAAATCTATATGGTGTGCCTGGGACAAACTTACTTTTCCTTTGAATGAAGGTGGGCTGGGGCTGCGGTCTTTAGACTCGCTCCATACTGCGTTCTCTCATAAATTATGGTGGAAGTTCAAAACTTCAAATTCTATTTGGGTTCAGCTTATGCTTGCTAAATATTGTGCAACTAAGCACCCTTATCAAATAAATCACAAAATCACTGATTCTAAATTATGGTGCCGGATGTTAAACCACCGGAACATCACAGAAGAGACTCTTTATTGGGACGAAATTGATGCCAATACTAGTTTCTGGTTTGACAATTGGAACCAAACGGAGTTGATTGCAAAATCAATTCCGTATCCTAATCTTAAGTTAGGAGAAATCTTTTCAAATGATGCAGGATGGAATATTGCAAAGTTAACCGATCTTATTCCAACTCACATCATTCCCAAGATCACCTCTTTCAATCCTATTCTTGGCCTGGCCTCTCGTGCAGGATCTGACCTTTGCATTAATGGCAAACTTGATTTAACTTTGGTGTGGAACTGTTGTAGGAATATTAAATTGCCCAGTTTTCTCATGTGGATATGGCACAATTGTATTCCGTCTTTGATCAGTATTTTCATTTGGAGATTAGCAAATAACCTTATAAGTACTGATGATATTATGAAGATGAGAGGCTTCTCCTTTGCTTCTAATTGTCAATGTTGCAATAACCAAGAAACTTTAAATCATGTTTTCTTTGAAAATTACCACAGTAATTGTGTTTGGAAGTGGATAGATAAAGAGCTTGAGTCTACTATCAGCACTTCTTTTAGCTCCCTGTTCCACAGAGATTTGCAAAAAAAAAAAAAAACAAAACTTCCAATATCGCAGTTATTTGCGGCTTTTGCTCTTTGGCGCATCTGGGATAGTAGAAATAAATCCAAATATAACAACATTCCCATTAACGCCAACAATATTCTTGATGCGGTCCACAATGAAATTTCCAGCACTTTTAAAGCTTACGACGATAAATGTTTTTCTTGGGGCACTCTCAATTGTGAAGAGTTTAAAAGAAAATTTGCAAACTACAACTCTTAATTTTCTCTCCTGGTTTTGTTGGTTGCTGTAGGGTTAGTTGGTTTGGCTGTCAGGTTTGGCTTTTCGGTTCTGTGGCTGGCTGTTAGTTTAGTTTTTGGTTTCAGCATTGGACCTTCGGGTTGCGGCAGTTGTTTCTGTTTTCGTTTCAAGCTATTCTTCTTTCTGCTGGTTCCGGTCTTTGCTAGTTCTTCTGTCTTGCTGTCTGTTTGGTTCTTGTTTGATTGCGGCTGGCTGGTTTCCTTTATGTGTCTGTGTTGCAGTGTCCTGGTTTTGCTGATGTTCTTTATGGGTTCTGTCTGCTCTCTGGTCCTCGGCTGGTTTTTGTTTTGGTTTTTGTTGCATGTTGCTCTGGTTCCGTTCTCCATTGTTTTAACAATTGCCAGTTGTTCTGAGTCCATTTTGTTCCGGTCTGTCTGGCGCCTTTGTTTGGGCTGTGGCTGGCTGGCTTCCTTTCTGAGTTCGACTGTCTGCTCTCTCTGGTTTTTCGGCTGGTCCTCTGTCCCTCGGTGCTGGAAGCTTTTTGGCTGTCTGCATTTTCTTTTTGCAGATCTTTGCTTTGCGGTGGTATGCAGTTTCGTTCGTTTGAGGATGCTTTGCGGCGGCCTGCTAGTTCGTGCGTTGAGGAGGTTTGCTGCTGTTATTTTTCTGTCTCTAGTTTATTTTTTGTTTTTCTTTACTGTTTGCTTTCTCTGTTTTTTATGCTAGTTAGGTTTTTATTTTTCGTGTCTGGACCTTTTAGGCTATACCCTGGGTCCGGATTTTTGGGGCTGTTTTCAGGCTTTTTAGATTGGCTAGGATTTCTTGTAATCTCGCAGCCCTATTTCTTTATCTTTTACTTTTATTTAATAAAATTATGCTGAGATGGCTTTCCAAAAAAAATATATATATATATATATATATATATATATATATATATATTTATATATATATATATATATATATTATTATTTTTTTTGTTTTTTGTGCACGTGTGTGTGATATTGTCTCCTGCGCTCTCGATTTAGGGCATCGCTGAAGACGATTTGGAGGCGATTTATGGCTTCCCCTTCGGCGTGGCCGGTGGGCAACATCTTCGCTCGAGTCTCATTTGCTTCCCTTTCTCATTTTCCTGGTGACCTCTACACCTTGTGGTCTATTGTGCTTTGTCTTGTTCTTTGTTTTTGCTGTTTTTCTTATTTCGATGACTTTTTCCTTACTTTGATGGTAGATCCGCCGGTGGTGAGGTGTAACAACCCCTATTGTTGATAATTAGTTTTAGACATTCAAATTAGGTTAAAATCATCGTCATTAGTCTCCAAATGATGTTTAGAGCAATCTTTGAAAATTTGGTGCGATTTAAAAGTTGTTTGAATTTATTGAATATTTTTATACATTTAATTAATCGGAATAATTAAGAAAATTAAATTGATCTCCGATTAAAATTCCAACTTTATTTTTGAGTTCCTCATCCCCCAAATTAGCTAGGTGTGAATTTTGAGATTTTTTAGAGCTTATTTGGTTATTTAATTTTGATTAACTAAAATATATTAATTATTAATAAATTAAATTAAATTAATTATAATTATAATAGTAGATCCAACTGTCATCAACCATTCACCCTTCGGACAGCGGAAGATTCGTTGCGCAGATCAAGCATCAAACTGCAGGATCCTCCAATCCAAGATGTCGCATCTTTTCAGATTTTATAAATACATTGAATCAAATCTGAATGTTGTATCGAACCATCGATCCAACTTCCAGAACATGACAAGTACTATTCGCTATCGTGTTCCTATGAGATGACCACGACAGCGAATGGAGCAGACCTCCGTGCCACGGTCGCACCAGCTTCTACCTTCCATTCGCAATTAACCCCCATCTGCGATACCATTCGAACCCTAAGACCTTCCCGCATCGTTTGGTAGAGTCAATTGGAGCTGGGAGCAGAGAAGCTACCGTCTAGAGCTCATCAATTGTTTATTGACACGGTGAAAGGTATGCCCATTTTCTCGTCTTTGGAATCACGTTTATCCTTTCCTTCAGGTTTGATATTGTATTGATAGAGCTTAGGTATCGTCTAATAGAGTCAATTTGACTCTATCGAGCATGTTGAGCTCACTATGGCTCGGGCATCTACAGTGCCCAACAGTGCCCGAGCCAGCGATGAGCTCGGTTAGCATTCCTAATAGGTCAAGCTGACGGGAGTGGGTTCTTTATATATGTCTAGTTGCAGGGATGACCTGGAATTGATTGCTGGTGTTGAGGTTTAATGTGGGGGTCGAAATTTAACCCCACAGTGAACCCTAACCCTATAATTAAGGTAGCTAAATTCGGACGATATAATAAGAATGAGATAGAGGCTTTAGGGTCAGATGGAAGGTCTCGACGAAAGCTTCATTTTGAGGTACGTTGTGCGTCCTGATGAGTTCAGAGCTGTGAGAACAGCGATGCCTTATGTTTTTATTCTCAGCCTCAACCGGTGCGGTATTTTCCATCAGGCATACACGCCCCTATCGGCCCGCATGCATGCAGCAGTCGCGGGCCCGTGCGTGCAGGTAAGTACTTAGGAATAGTATACAACTTAATTAATTTAATAACTTTTAAAATATAAATCTAAATATAATAAAATTATATATCAAAATGACCAGAAAATTGTGTAGAATATTAATATGAAGTTTAATTTCAACACTGCTAATCTTGTTAATCACTTTATAATTATCATTAAGTATAATTAAAACTTAATTAAGCCACTTGAAGTCCAAATTGATCATACTTATAGTCATTGTACTTTTTATACTATATGAAAGCAATAGTCACTAATTATACATCATTTGGACTTCAATTATAAAATAAGAGTTTTTGACACTTGATTAATTTAATAATAAATTCACATAATTAGGATTTTCCTTATTTAGGCTTTCTAAACCTTAGAACATCTTAGGGTAGTTTAGATTATATAACAACTCTAAGTTATTACTTGATTTAATCTTAGCTTAATTTTATCATAAATATCATTTCATTAAGTTCATTTAGTCATCAAAGTCAATCTCCTAAGATTTGGAGTGATTCGGAGCTTAATCTAATATTTAAATTAGTTTAATAATATTTAATTAATTAAAAAATTGAGATATTTAATTTGATCTCAAAATCAAAATCTAACTTTGTAATTGCGCTCGTCACCCCCAAATTAACTAGGGATGATGTTTTGGAAGTGTTTGGAAGTCATCGGATTTTCACGAATATTTGAATGAATTTAAATACCTTGAAAATATAATAATTAAATAATCATCAAAATCAAAATCTAACTTCACCGTTGAGTTCCTCACCCTCGAATTAACTAGGGGTGAATTTTTAAGATTTTTTGGAACTCATTTATTCATCCAACTTTAATTTGGAAAATAAATTAATTAAAAATTAGAAATATATTTAATTAATTCATTAATTCTATTCCCTCCCTTTTTCCTCCTGACTTCTCCTTTTTTCCTTGCATTTTCTATAACAACCCAAATTATTAAGCACCAAGGTATTGTCTGCTTTGGCCAGAAAGGTCTCACGGTTTTGCCCTCAGAAGATAACTTCCCAGCAGTGAACCTATCATGGGAGTGCTCCCACCTGAGCACGCTTAACTTTGAAGTTCTTATCAAGAACTCCACCGTTATCTGAAAAGGCACCTCGATGTTTAAGAGTTTCACTTATTACTACTTAAGTGGGTCATCACAATCTCCCTAACTTAAGTAACTGACGTCCTCGTCAGTATCCACACACAGATCCAAGAACCATCCATTGGGTAGATAGGACTAGAGGTGACCCCTACAGGCACAAGAGGTACCCACAACCATGTAGCACATCAACCATCATGGGTTTAAGAGACTACTCACATGAAGTGGTACTTTACCTTGTATGACACTTAGCTCCTATCTAACACCCTATGGCCTACTTTGATACCATTTGTAACAACCCAAACTCTTAAGCACCAAGGTATTGTTCGCTTTGGCCAGAAAGGCACAAGAGGTACCCACAACCATGTAGCACCTCAACCATCATGGGTTTAAGAGACTACTCATATGAAGTGGTACTTTACCTTGTATGAGACTTAGCACCTATCTAATACCCTATGGCCTACTTTGATACTATTTGTAACAACCCAAACTCTTAAGCACCAAGGTATTGTTCGCTTTGGCCAGAAAGGCCTCATGGTTTTGCTCTCAGAAGATAACTTCTCAGCAGATCACCCATCCTGAGAGTGCTCCCACCTGAGCACGCTTAACTATGGAGTTCTTATCAAGAACTCCACCGTTATCTGAAAAAGCGCCTCGATGTTTAAGAGTTTCACTTATTACTACTTAAGTGGGTCATCACACTTTCCTCCCCACTTCCTGCATAAGGAAGCTTCCTCCCCATGCTATTGATGGGAGAGGGCCTGTCGCACCATGAATGTTGCCCTGTCATCCCCTCTCCCAGCCCATACATTCTCCTCCTCCATAAAGGTAGCTTACTCAGCTCTTCTCCCTCCATTTTGGCTAATATCTGAAGCTTCTTCCTCCCAATCCTCAGTCATCTTCCCTCCTTTGTTGATAGCAGAAGAAGAAGAAGCTCCTTCCTCTCCCGCTCTTGAAGGAAGCTTTGTTAGGATCTCTCCTTTGCAAACAGGTACCCATTTGCTGTAACTTTTCTTGTACCTCTTTCTTGCATTATCCATGTGCAACTCTTTCCATTGATTTAATCAATGCATTTTTTAAATGATACTTTGATTTACTACTGATTGGAGTCATATTTGATTGTTGAGCCTCTATCGGACTCAAACGAGTTAGATCAAATCTCATTTTGTTCCTTAAGAAAACTATATTTGCAAGTAGGATTTCCGCATACCTGAATCTTTAGCATCATTATTTGCAACATTAGAATAATCTTTTCATATCAATTTTGGTATCGAAAGACCTTTCCATCGGTATATGGCACCGCTTGTGAGGTGTCCTAAATCTAGAGTATGTGAGTGTGAAAGGGGACACGTTCCATTTTCACCCAGGAAAAATCAACGTCTAATGCTACAAAGTGTCGTAGTGCCTGGCTCTCGGCCAGAAGGCGCTCCAGCACGCCGCAGCGCCCGCATCTCGAGTTGGCTACGCCGTAGCGCGCCGTATCACCCAGCTCTTGGGAGATTTAACTTCGTAGCGCGCCGCCAGGCACTACAACGCGCCACAGCGCAAAAATCTGCCCCATGGCGCCGCAGCAACTGTGAGCGCTGCAGCGCGCCGTAGCGCCCGCGCCTCAGAAAAATTGGCGTTGTAGCGCCTGGCTCCCGGTCAGGAGGCGCTATAGCGCTGCAGTGCGCCATATCACCCAGAACTGTCCAGAATTGTCCATATTTGAGATTTTTCGCATTTTAATGACTCTAGTACCCTAATGGGACCAAAATATATCAAAATTAAAACTAGATTTAGTAAAATCTAGCATTATGTGAATATGTAGGTGATTTTTAATGTGAAATATATTTTTTTATCATAAATGACACGTTCTAAACCTCCTAACGATTCACTTGAATATTTTGTGCCAAATAGAAATGCTATAATCCTTGATTGCTTGCATGAATGAGTAGAAATTAATAACCAAGTTGCATGAAATTTAGGCATTTTAAATTTTTAATCAAGTGCTAATCTCTTTTAATTTAATTTAAGATTTGATTAGCCTTAATTACTTGTTATTTTAATTAATGTGATATTTATATGTTCCATTAATAATAATATGCATGTTAGAGAATTGAAACCATGAATTGAACACTTTAGATATTTGATTAGATACTAATGAACTTCAAATCCTAAAAATCCTAAATGATGATTAAGTTAATTAATAATTGATCTTGAACTTGAAGTGGATACCAATAATTCACTAATTTGTCATTGATCCATAAACCAAATAATTGATCTTGATTTAATTAAGCTAGGAGTTAAATCATAATTTATCTTGATTAAGATCTAAACCTTAGTCACCTTAATTAAGTCATCTTGATTGAAAGATAAATTAACTTGCATGATTCCAATAATACATATTGATTTGACATTGACCTTAAATCATTGAACTAGAAGTGCTAAGGTCTATAATAAAGTTATGTGATTGAAGATCTGAATACTCACCTTTAACTCCTTAATTTTCTCTTATATACGACCTTTAGCTTGAGATAAGTCATAATCCTATATTGATTTACAAAAATGATCAATTCCTAATAATGTACATGATTGAAAGCTATAATTGTAGTATAGGTGGTGATCAGATGGGCTTACCCATCTGATCTAATTAACTCAAATCTAAAGAAGTAATAATTGTGGAATTAATGTAAATCATAGAACATAGATTATCTTTTATGCTAGAAGTGCAAGATCTTTATGATCTTGCTTTAGTGTTAATAATCCAACAGTTGCTAAGCCTTATTAATAGATGATATATTGAGGTAGATAGTGTTAATAATCCAACAGTTGCTAAGCCTTATTAATAGATGATATATTGAGGTAGAAAGAGCTTATTATTTAATCTTGAGGTAGAAGTTTATATGAATCCCACATTGTAACAACCTTAGGTTGTTACCTTGCTAAACCAGAGGTAGAAGTTTATATGAATCTCACATTATAACAATCTTAGGTTGTTACCTTGCTAAACCATAACCTAAACCAACCCTTATTTTTAACTCCATTGCTTTAGAACTTCAAATAAAGGTTATCCTAAAAGTTTGAAGTCCACAGGACTTCTCTAAATCCAAAATAATAGTTTGATCAGTCTATATGTCCTAGCCTAGACCCAAAATATTTTGATCTCAAAATTAAATTCTAATTGCATTTTTGAATTCCTCACCCTCAAATTAGCTAAGGGTGAAAATTTGGTGCAATTTGGAAACTATTTAGGCCATAATTCACATTTAATTAAAATGGTCTAATTGTATAAAAGGGTTTCTAACAAATTGATTTTGCAAATCTACCCCTTATACCCGATTAAACGGCCGGGATCCGCTGTGCGGACCACGGGCGATCCACTGCGGAGCCCGGGCCACGTTGACAACGGAGTCCCGCACATCTAGTCGTTCCACCTTTTATCCAATGGTCGAGATGCGATCCCGCGGAACCACGGATCGACCATTGGATCTACCCGACAGATCCTACAGCCCGGATCGCTCCCGCGATCGGCCGTTAAGATCCGAGCGATCCGAGCCGTTCCGCCATCTGATCGATAAATCAGACGGCATCCGAAGGTCCCGCGACTGTGGACCTTCGTCTACCTCTCGCCTCTCCCGACAGAAGGAATCTGGTGGATTCCAGGCAGCCAGGCCCTGTCCCCCACTCCCGCGTCCACCTCAGCATGCCACTAGGATCCCTCCCGTAATGGATTGGAGCCTCGATTGGGCCTCGTGACCTGACCGAGCTCGAATTAGAAATTCGAGAGCTCGGCCATGGCCCGACCTCTCGGGCCCTCTCCAGCCTGAACCAGCCCTCCAGAAGCTTCCCTAAGCTCGTCTGAGGCTATAAATAGCCTCAGCCAACCTTCCCCTATCCCTTTGCTGCTCAATTGCCCCGAATTCCCACTGTCTTCCCTTTCGCCATTACTGAATTCCAGAGCTTGCGTAGGCGATCTCCAGGTGTTCCTGGCATGCGTACCGCTGATAGGAGAGGCTCCTGGTGTTCAGGAACTCTCAAAGGAAGCTCAATAAACCCGGCATTGTCCCTTCGACGTCTGCGATCCCTCGGCAAAATCAGGTACCCCCGTTTGTTGGTTTCGAGCCAATGAGGCTCGGACCTCCTCCCATTTGATTCGTATGCGTGTGAATTGTCGTTTCGAACCCAACGATATCGAAATTAAGGTCTAAGTTAATCATGATCGATCGAATCGATCGATCAGGTTAAGTTCCGTAAGGATCGCCTCGGTCGAGTAAGGATTCGGCGATCCAGACCCTCAGACTAGAGGGCTTCGATCCGCCTCACCTCCCTGATGGTGTAGGGATCGAGCCCAGGGTATGGCGTGGCCTCTGTGGGGAGAGTTGCCTCCCCACAGTAGCTCCATTAGAGGAGCTCTCGGGTGAGTAAAGTCCGGCCGATCCAGACCATCTCACAGAGGGCTTCGGGTCCTGTTCGGTGCGCCTGGTCATGGTGAAGGTGTGGCGATCTTTTGCCACGCCTGTTGTGGTCTGGTTGCGCCAGAATTTGGCGATTAGGGTTTCCCTAACCGGCCCTCTCCGTCGGGACGAAGGTACGGGGACGAAGCCCGGTGCGGGTCGGGGCAGCCCGTGACCCGCGTGGTACGATCGTCCCGGGCCTTCGGGCCCCGGTCGACCCGCGCGGTTCGGCTAATGGGCCGAGCCCGTTATAATTAAATTCGATTAATTAGAATTATTTTCCTTAAGGAAAATAATTCAATTATTCAAATCATAGGAAATTAATTAAATAAAATACATAATGTATTAATTACATAACTTTTAATCCATTGGACCAAATCTTATGATATTATATATGAAAATGATCAGAAAATTATCAGGAATCTGAATATAAAATAAAATTTAACATCTGATAGCTAGATTTTCTATTATTGCCTAATTATAGTGGAACTTAAGTAGGATGGTTTTGCAAATATACTTAATCAAATTGCATGATTAGGATGTCTTTAGTTTACTTATGATGAGTAAAATGCATGTGCTAAGTAATTTATTTTTTTGAGTTCTTTATTTCAAATTATATCTTAATATTGTTAAAGCATGATTAGTAAAAATTAGACTTTATACTTGTTGGATCTTAGCAAACTTAGGCTCTGATTAATTATACTATTGAGTAGAACTTGTGTGCCAAATTGCAACTAGTTTTGATGGCTTAATTTGTAATTAAGTGCTAATTCATTTGAATGGATTTAGAATTTGATTAGCACTAATTACTTTCTGTTTTTATGAATTTTTCTGCTTTTATGCTTCATAACAGTATGATAAATGCATTAGAAACCTTATATATTAATCCATAATGCATAAATGGGATAAACCAAAAATTGGAGATCTTAACCTCCTTAATTAACTTAAGAAATCTTAAGTCTTGGATTAAGCTCTTAAGACTTGATCTATGTCTGAGATTGCCACCAATAATACATGTTTAATCTACTAATTTGATATTGATCTATAAATACCTACTTGATCTTAATTAAGACATGAGAAGGGATCAAACCATAATCTACTTAAGTAAGATCCAAATCTTTAACCCTTAACTTAATTGATTTGATTATAAGACAATGAACCTTACATTTTCTAATTGTGCATTTGATTAGATATTAACTCTAAACATTGAATTAGACACACTAAGGTTGTTAATAACTCTATGTGATTTCTTAATCTGAATCAAAACTTTGAGATCCTTGATTTTCTCTTACATAAGAATATTGGCCTAAGAGATTAATAAAATTATCTTGATTTAATAAGTGATCTAAAACCTTAATAATATCCTTTCACTTACATTCCATAATCATAGATCAAGTTGTGATTAGATGACTTAATCATCTGATCTGATCGTTCTGAATCCATTATGAAGTAAGACCTAAAATATAAATCTCAAAACCTAGAAGGGGGAGAATCTTAAGTATTTCTTTATGATCATCTTGAAACATTTAAAAGACCTAAATTAAATCTACTTGAGGTAGGGGAACCTTGTATGACTCATTGAGGTAGAAACTATTATAAGTTCCTGCTGCTTAAACTTGTTCATTTTCTTATTTGGTGATGCAGGGGATCGAACCCTAATCCTCTCGTATACCATACGAGGGCTCTGCCATTTGAGCTACATCACATTCAATTTTATTAATCATTCACTATAACGATAGTAATTTACTTCATATAGAGCTTGGATTCATTTAAGCAAAGTGCAAACAAATCTATCCCATGCAAATAACCCTCCATCATAAAATTAAGGCCAATAACAGGACAACAACAAAGACAGAAAAAAGCTTTATATGATTTGGAATGTAGTTTGTAACTCAAAATAAAAAACTGCTGCTTTGATGGACTGTTTTGATGCAAGTTGAATCAAATGACTTCTACTTTATTCAGTTGAATCAAAAGATTAAAAGGTAATGTAGCACAAAAATAAAATGTAATGTAGCACAAGTTGAACCAGGTAGCACCATGTCCCAGTTCAGAATGGCCTGTGTAAGCTTTTCTTCCCAAAAATAGCTTCCCAAACCATGGGCGAATAAGGGCCTTTCTTATCCAAGTGCTCTGTAATCGCCTTTTTCACCTACCAGATACACTGCAACCCATCAAAGAGATCCAATGTTCGGAGCTTCGAAAGCTTCCCAATCTCTTCAGGAATCAATCCTGAGATCTCATTACTCTGCAGCAGCCTAATATAAAGCTTTCTCAGCTGCACTTTTGCAAATGAATACGAAAAAATCATCATTGATCACTCACACTATCTCAAGGTTAGTCAAGTTCCCTATGCTTGGTGACAGTGAACCAGAGAGGCTCTGACTTGGCTTTAAGTTTCATACAAAAGTTCTGATTGCTTCAAGTTTCATACAAAAATTTATGTTTTTAATAGGACTTACAGCCCAATGACAAGATTTTCAGATGAGCAAGTGACCATTGTCTAGCTGCATGGATCAACTGAGTCCTTATCTCAAATTTGAAGAACTCCATGAGGATCTTTTAAAGAAGCCTTTATTCCCATCAAAGCTTGCACTGAAACAAAAGAAGAAATGCAGCGTGCGTGTGAAAATGTAAGAATGCTAGGCTCTCACTCCTTCTCTTTAGAAATACCTTCAAAGTTGATTCCTTTGGGGGAGAGGAGAGCAGCCGCAGATGCCCAGGAGCAGAAAATGGTGGCCAATAAAAGGACTCCCATCTAGGCTTTTTCTTGGAGCTTTAGCCCGAAATCCTCCATTTTCTCGAATGCTTCGATAGCTTCGCCGATATTCCTCGCTCGGGCGTATCGCCTGATGATCAGTGCAAATGGTTCTTTTCTGAGCAGGCCTCTCCGATTCATCGATTCGACCAAGGTCCAGATCAACCTGAACTGTTTGATCTACCCGAGGGCATCGATGAGATGATGGAAGACCTCCGTCGTAGGGGAGAAGCGCTCTTGCGTCTTGGCCCATCGAAAGAATGAGAGGGCTACCGTTCCGGCATTGCTGAGCTTCTTCAAGACCTCAGCAGCGACGCCGAACTTCTAAGGAATTTCGCCGAAGGAGTTTCCCCGAGTTTTGCCGAAGAAGGAGAGGAATTTCGCCGAAGAAGGATTTTAGGTCACACGATTCTTAGGGTTTTAGCTGACGTGGGCTGACGTGGCATGGAGTGCCACCTGCAAGTCATCTAAAAAAGTGCTCCCATAAAAAAAATCCACTGGGCATTAGTTGTGTAGACTAGTGGACTTAAAATTCAAATTTTTTTTTTTTTAAGTATTACTACACTTACACATTAGTATATGCTAAAAATATATATATGATATGTCAATCTAATGTATAATTAGATTACTGATTGAATGCACTTTTTGATAAGACCTATACATAAAAATTAAAAAAAAAATTTAATTTGTTTTAAATAAGTTTGGTATATATTCATGTGTAACCCATAACATTTTCCATTAAAAAATCCACTATGCATTAGCTGTGTAGAGTAGCCGACTTAAAATTCAGTGTTTTTTTTTTTGGAGGATATTACAGCAGCTTATGCGGATGCGGTACCCCACCACCAGTAGCCGCTTGTTTATAAGAACTCCAGCGGTATACAAAACCCGAAACCACTTTGCGCTGCTCGTTTTCTCCTTCCCAAAACCAAGCCTTTAGCTTTTTATAAATAGAATAAAGGCTCCTCAGTCTCTCATCCTCCCCATCAGCTAAGGAAAAGAAAAGGAGAGCAGCAACTGAGCAATCACTTCAGAGAGCGGCGCGCATGGCTTCAGCGAGTAGAGCTTCTTGGGTTGTGGCGGCGAGCATCAGCGCCGTGGAAACTCTCAAAGATCAAGGCGGCCTGTGCAGATGGAACTATGCTATGCGATCCCTCCATCACAAGGCCAAAAAAGAGTTGGCTCCTCTTACAAAGACCCCCAAAATGTCGCCGTCCTCTTCTTCTTCCTTGGTGGCTGCCTCTGCAGAAGCAGAGAAGGCAAGGAGCAGAGAGGAGTCATTGAGAAAAGTCATGTTCTTGTCCTGCTGGGGCCCAAATTAAGTTAGGAAGAGGAGTAATTGTAGCTTTCATAGGGTTTCTGTTTTCTTCCGCCTTCTTCAAATTTAATCTATGCTGCTGCACTCTCATAGAGAATGAAGGGATTGCCAGCATAGATTAATTTTAAGCAAGATTTATGTACAAAATTTTGAAGGAATTTTATGCCTGTAACTTAAATCTTCTTTGTTTCTTTTTGCGTATTTAACAATTGAAGCATTGCTTCAAAAATCGTTGAGGAATTATCTGTAGCAAGATTTAAATTGTTGAGATTAAATGGTTCTAGTTTAATCCTTTGTATATTTAACAATTAAATAGATTATCATTTTCATAAAAAATGATCTCTGGAGTTAGATAACTCTAATTAAAGCCAACATTATGTTGTAGAGTGACCAACCTATTCGCATTTAGAGTAACCTGAGCATAGCAATGACCTAATATTATAGTGATTAACCATGGCTTGGAACCACCACCCTATAGCACTCCCTATGTATATATGAATGTTTAGTGTCTGTTTACTCGTTGATTTGACTCTAATCACAGACTTAATCACAAAGATTAGTGTAGATACTTAGATTTAAGCTAAAGCCCATAAACTCCTAAGCCTTAGCACATAACTAAAGCTTGTCTTTGTCACTATTAGAAGTTGTCACCATATGCTTAAGTTGTTAGAGAACTTTGTTGGAATGATAAAGGTTACTATTACTTGCATCTAAACTAAATTATTCATATGTTAAGATTTATACCTCACCCAAGGTTTAATAGGGGCCTCATGCAACTAGCCTATGCATACCTAGTGAAATTACTTAAATTTAATCAACCATGTCCTTGCTACATCCTCTCTTTCAACCTTTAGTTTGTCTTCATATTTAATATATGTTAATTCTAAATGGAACATTTATTATTATGCATGTCAGATAAGTGTGGAATCAACATTTTAAACCTCAAGTTTAATATCACTTATATGTTAAATAACGTTTACTTTTTGTACAAATTCATGCATACTTACTTTGACACTTGATGGCTATATAGGACCATACACTTTTTGAAATACATATGAGATCATTCTTACAACCATACATAAGATCATATATATATATATATATATATATATATATTCATACTCTTACATGAATAATGCTTAGATAATGATAGAGAAATAGCATGTTAGGGTACATATAAGAACATATGCATATATACATTTGTGTGCATATAAAAATGAAAAAATGGATAAGGGTGGTGCTATGGCTAGATGGTTCCACATGTAGCATAATGCATAAGAAGACCTATCCTTAGACTAAGATAAGCTTAGTATATACTTAATAGCATAGTGGGTTGGTAAAATTAACTAAGGAATTTTATTAAAAAAATTAATTAAAGATGTAAGCTTCTTCAAACTTATGGTGATTCCATGGAGATGTAAATCTTAAAATATAAAATATCATAATAAAGATAATTAATTAGCAGAATAGTAAAATTATATCTAAAATAAGAAGATAGTAAATATTAAGCCTTAGGCAAGACCCGACCATACATAGTTCAATTTGAGTTAAGTAATCAAAGAATTAGGAGATAAGATTTAAACTCTATTAAGGGTTGATCAAATATATGTTTAAGAATCATGACTACAAATTTTAAGTTATTTGGAACTATAATAATAATAATAATAATAATAATAATATTATTATTATTATTATTATTATTATTATTATTCTTATTATTATCAGAATTATATTATTATTATTATTATTATCATTATTGTTATTATTATTTAGATTACTAATATTATCATTGTTGGTGTGTATTTATAATTTTCATATTACTATTTTTTATTTCTCTCTCTCTCTCTCTCTCTCTCTCTTTAGGCAACGAGAGGTAGCAGCAGCTAATTTGTGATGGCGAAGGAGAGAGTATAAAAGGATGGATGTGCATTGTGGAGCAGAAGAGTTAAAGGGGGTGTGATTTATAGGATCCCCCTCCCGAGCTGTCAATGGTTAGGCCAACACTAGTGCTCATATGGGCTTACAACACGAAATTTCTATCGCATTGTATGATTGCTGACACGAGTTGCAGGTGATTGGGGGGATACAGTTGAAATAGTATTTGTTATTACCTTTAATAATATTTACTTACAGATTGTTGAAACAGATTGTTTTCAGCTGACGAACCCCAGTTTACCGGCAGCGCAGTGTAGCGAACCAACTAGGTTTCTAGAGAGGAGGGTCCCTCAAATACCTCGGGGTTACAGTCACGGGTAGACCCCCGCGAAGAGCAGTCTTTCTAGCCATCACTGAGCTAATCTGTGGCAGGCTTGGCTCCTGGAACAGATCGCCACCTCTCCTTTGCTGGTAGATTGTGGTTGATCAGGTCAGTTGTTTTAAGATTTTTTAAGTCCTTGAGTAAATTTGGGTCATCCCGACATCTCTTGTCATTTAAAATACTAATTTAATTATTTTATATGTACTGAAAAATTCGAATAAGTTCAAAGTTGTGGTGATTTCATGGGGATGTGTTGCCATAACATTAACAAGTATTAATATAAGCTATTATTTATATTATTATTATTAGTATTATTAGTAAATTTTTAATAAATTTTAAAACCCATAATTATTAGATTGTGGGAGTTTATGATTGCCCATGATTAATTGTATTTTTATACTATATTTTTTTGTATTTTTATACTATATATATATATATACATAATAGTTATATATATGCAAATCTTTTGCTGAGCCTCGGCCGTCTCTCGTGGTCTTCGCTAAGTGGCGATTTAGGGTTTCCGTTTTGCTGCTCGGCCCTCTGGGCTTGGGCTGCGGCCCTGTCTCTCGAGCTTTTCTTTGGTACTCCTTATCTTTTTCACTGGATTCGTAGTATCAGAAGTTTTTTTTTTTTCTCTCCTCTTCGCTTTTTTCTATAGTTTTTGTGTTTCTCTTTTTCGACGCTTTAATGGAAGATCACCCCTCCATTAGAGATGATTGTAGAAAGCTCTGCGACTACAATCAAGAAGGAGATTAAATCTTTTCGCGACGCCCCTGCTCTTTTTTTTTCAGATGCAGAAATTGAAAAGTTAGCCGACCCCCATGCCCTAACGCTCATTGGCAAATTTAACAAAAAGAAACCAAATTTTGGTTTGGTTGACGGTTTTATTAAAGGACTAAAGCTTCGTGGCCCGGTCAATATCCGGACTTTTGATTCTTTTCGTGTTTTTTTTTAGTTTTTCTTCTGATCTGGACTATGCTAGAGTATTTTCAAAAGGATCTTTTGATCTAAAAGGAAATACAATGAAATTTTTTAAATGGGATCCGTTTGTTGATGTTACTTTAGATTCCCCAATTGCTCCGGTTTGGGTTAACCTTCCAGGCCTTCATCTGCATTTTGTTAAAAAGGAAATACTGTTTATCATTGCTAAAGCTATTGGGCGACCTCTCCAATTGGACAGAAACACTACCTTGGAGAGGAATATTGCAGCCCCAAGAATTCTCATAGAGCTAAATTTATCTGATAAGCTTCCGGAAAAAATATGGTTGGGTTCAAAGGATCGTGGTTATTTTCAACAAATCAGCTATGAAAGCCTTCCTTTATATTGTAATTGGTGCCAGTTGCTGGGGCATAACGCTCTAACTTGTCCCCATGGCCAAAGCAACAGCCCCTTAGGCCCTTCTAATGAAACTCCATCTGTCATTGAGGGGGCCGAAAAAGTTTCAGTTGCGAGTTTGGTGTCTGTTGCCACAGCAAATAATATATCGAGCCAAATTGTTTTATCTAATACTTTATTCGAGGCTGAGGTCTCCCATTTACCTGCTGCTCTTGTTTCTTTAACTTCTGCTCTTTTGGCTAGTACAGATAAAGTTTCTCAACCTGAAGTTTTTGTAGCTCAAAATGGGACAGCTGGTCCCAATGAGGTAAACAATTTAAATATTGACGTTGCTGAAAACTTAAATATCTCTGTTTCTGATATGAAAAACAAGGTACCTAGCTCAATAATCTTTCTTATAGATATGCTGCTAAAAATGCTGATTTTTCTGAATTTACTGAAAATGCTGAATTTCCTACTTTATTTGCTGATCATGCTGAAATCTCTAAATTTATTGCTCATGCTTCTGTTGAGAATGAAGAGAATATTGAGATTACTGTTTGTCCTGCTCATACTTCTGTTGAGAACATGAAGAATACCGAAATTACTAAATTCCCTGCTAATGATATTATTTCTGAAAATGTTCCTCCTGCTTTAACTTTTGCTGAGATTGATTAGTGTGAACAATTGTGTCAATGATAGTAAGGTTACTGTAAATGCAGAATCGGACTGCAATTTTTCTAAAATAGGTAAAGACGATTTGCTGGTTTTAAACCCTCAAAAAGTTTTCAATGCTAACAACAAGTCCAAAGTCAATGATACTACTTCCTACAAAAACTCCAAGAAAAAAAATAAGGCAGAACCCAATAATTCTATAAATTTCCCGGGAATCGATAATAATAAAAACGCCAACCTGGTAACTAAACAACCGATTATTATGGAGCAATTAAAGTTTAGCATAGGCGGAAACTCAAGCCCATGTACTGAAACTTTGTTGCCTAGCAAATCGAATTTTGTTGTCAAACCTAGTCTCATCAATTCTGAATTGTACTTTGTGCCAATTATTACAAATTATGATAAGGATAGTATCACATTTGGGAAAGAATTTGTTGCTGAAATTGCTGTCACTTCCATTGAAAATATTAATAACTCCGTCAAAGGGTCAACCTCAAATTTGAAAGAATCTGACTCAACTGATCAGGAATTAAAAGAAAAATATGAAAAATTTGCCAAACCAAGAAGCCCAATAAAGAAAAAACTGGAAATGATGCATTATAAAGCCAAAGAAAACATTAAAGTAACAAACAGATACAATTCTTTAACTGCTCTTCCGAAAAGTGTAGAAGAAGAGGTAGAAATCCAAAATGATACTTCTCTTAGTTTATCGAATAACACTCCGAGGAGTCCAAGTGGCTCTTCTTAGGTTTTAATGAACATTCTAGTTTGGAACATTAGAGGAGTTGGTAACTCCTCCTCTAAACACAGACTAAAACACACTATCAAAGATCAAAAAATCAACATAGCGGTAATTTTAGAACCAAAGGTTAAAGTGAAAAATTTTAATAAACTCCCTAAGCTGGTAAATCTTGGTAAGGCTATATCTTCAAACAACAACAAAATCTGGATTCTTTATGATAATAACTGGGAGCTTGACATCATCGCTCAAAACGATCAAGCCATTCACAGTAGATTCTTCAACTCCTCCTCTGAATTTGAGGCCACTTTTGTGCATGCAAAAAATCTGCGAGCTGATCGTTTCTCTCTTTGGAATTTCATTAAAGATTGCAGCCACACTTCACTTCCGTGGGTGGTTGGAGGCGACTTTAATGCGGTTCTTCATCAACATGAGTATAAAGGCTATTCCTCTTCCCATGATTTATCTACTTATGATTTTAATGAAGCTATAATTGATTGCGGTCTTGATGATTTCAAATACTCGGGAGCTCCTTTTACTTGGTTAGCTGGCAAAAAATTTGCTAGACTTGACAGATTTCTTGTTAACAACTCTTGGTGTAACTCTTTTAATAAGTTTAAAAACTTCTCCCTAAACTCCACCACCTCGGACCACAAGCCGATCATTCTTTCTTCTTGGCCTCATATTCAAAATTTTAAGAAAGCCTTTAGATTTCAACTTTTCTGGCTAAATAGATCTGATTGTACTGATATTATCAAGAACAGCTTGAGTGAAAGTTGCAGCTCCTTTGGCCTAAATAGACTGGTGGAAAAATTTAAAAGGCTTAGAAAAGCTCTAAATGAATGAAACAAAAGGAAAATTGGAAATATTTTCACTAACCTTGAAAGGCAGGAAAATTTGGTTACTTCCATAAAAAACTTATACGAACTTAACTCTTCAGTTGAAAATAAAATAGCTCTTTCCAAAGAAAAAGCAATTTTAATTCAATCTCATAACGACATTGAGACTTTTTGGAAAAATGCAGTATAAATTAGAATTTGAAGGGGGAAAAAAATACTGCCTTCTACCATAACTGGGTTAATAAAAGAAGATAAATTAATAAAATCACTGAAATTCACACCCCTGAAAACTTGGTTCTGACCAAGGATTCAGAAATTCAAGAGTCCGCCATCAATCATTTTAAAAAGGACTTTACTGCCCGTCTCGATACTTATCAACCCCATTTCAACTTCTCGGGGCATCAAATCTCTTTAGAAGACAATAATATGCTTAATATAATGCCAACTGAAGATGAAATTTGGTAAGTTATTAAAACTTTAAAGGCTAAGACTTGCTCTGGCCCTAACGGCTTTCCTTCTTAATTCTACATTAAATTTTGGAATATTATAAAAGAGGACATTTGTAACAGTTTAAAAGAATTCTTCTGTGATGTCTCTTTACCAAAATTTTTTACCCACACCTCAATTGCGCTTATTCCAAAAAAAGAGAAAGCTAGTTTGTGGACTAATTTTAGGCCAATTAGTCTTATTTTCACCTTCAACAAAATCATTTCAAAATTTTTGGCAAACAGACTAAAAAAGCTCATCCCGAATATCATTGATCCCAACCAATCTGGTTTTGTCCCAGGTCACACCATCCAAGATAATATTTTAACGACTCAGGAACTTTTTCAAAGTTTGAAAAGCAAAAGAAGGGCACAATCTCATAATCAAATTCGACCTCGAAAAAGCTTTTGATAAATTAGATTGGTCGTTTCTTAAAAAAATGTTAAACGCCTATGGTTTTAATACAAGTTTCATCAAAAAAATTAAACATTTAACTCAACGAAACTGATTTTCTATCATCATAAATGGTCAAGCAAATGGTTTTTTTAATTCCTCTAAAGGTCTTCGCCAAGGCGACCCAATATCTCCAATCTTATTTATTTTGGCGATGAATTATTGATCTTACCATATTAATTCCCTTTTTTACAACGACCCTAGCCTCCAATTCAATGCAAATGGCAAAATATTTATCTCTCATTTAGCTTAAGCAGACGACTTAATCATTTTCTCTAACGCAGAAGCTAACAATGTTAACAAAATTAAGAAGCTGCTAGCAATGCTTGAAAACGACACTGGGCTTAAAATCAACTCTTCCAAATCTCAATTTTACATCTCAGAGAAAGCCCCAATTCACAAAATACATAATATAAAACAAAAGCTTAATTTTACTCAAGGTAAACTCCCCTTCTCTTATTTAGGCATCCTAATTTTCCTTGGTCACAACAAAAATGCTATTTACAAAGATCTTTTAGGTTCTATTTTCAAAAAGCTAAGGGGCTGGGAAAATAAGTACCTATCCCAAGGAGGTCGTCTAACTTTAATCAAGTATGTTCTAAATACAATTCCTCTTTATTGGCTTGAGCTAACCTCTCCTACAAAGTTTACAATGAACAAAATAAAAGTGATATTCAACAAGTTCCTTTGGCTCCACAATAACGGCTCCAAATCTATATGGTGTGCCTGGGACAAACTTACTTTTCCTTTGAATGAAGGTGGGCTGGGGCTGCGGTCTTTAGACTCGCTCCATACTGCGTTCTCTCATAAATTATGGTGGAAGTTCAAAACTTCAAATTCTATTTGGGTTCAGCTTATGCTTGCTAAATATTGTGCAACTAAGCACCCTTATCAAATAAATCACAAAATCACTGATTCTAAATTATGGTGCCGGATGTTAAACCACCGGAACATCACAGAAGAGACTCTTTATTGGGACGAAATTGATGCCAATACTAGTTTCTGGTTTGACAATTGGAACCAAACGGAGTTGATTGCAAAATCAATTCCGTATCCTAATCTTAAGTTAGGAGAAATCTTTTCAAATGATACAGGATGGAATATTGCAAAGTTAACCGATCTTATTCCAACTCACATCATTCCCAAGATCACCTCTTTCAATCCTATTCTTGGCCTGGCCTCTCGTGCAGGATCTGACCTTTGCATTAATGGCAAACTTGATTTAACTTTGGTGTGGAACTGCTGTAGGAATATTAAATTGCCCAGTTTTCTCATGTGGATATGGCACAATTGTATTCCGTCTTTGATCAGTATTTTCATTTGGAGATTAGCAAATAACCTTATAAGTACTGATGATATTATGAAGATGAGAGGCTTCTCCTTTGCTTCTAATTGTCAATGTTGCAATAACCAAGAAACTTTAAATCATGTTTTCTTTGAAAATTACCACAGTAATTGTGTTTGGAAGTGGATAGATAAAGAGCTTGAGTCTACTATCAGCACTTCTTTTAGCTCCCTGTTCCACAGAGATTTGCAAAAAAAAAAAAAAACAAAACTTCCAATATCGCAGTTATTTGCGGCTTTTGCTCTTTGGCGCATCTGGGATAGTAGAAATAAATCCAAATATAACAACATTCCCATTAACGCCAACAATATTCTTGATGCGGTCCACAATGAAATTTCCAGCACTTTTAAAGCTTACGACGATAAATGTTTTTCTTGGGGCACTCTCAATTGTGAAGAGTTTAAAAGAAAATTTGCAAACTACAACTCTTAATTTTCTCTCCTGGTTTTGTTGGTTGCTGTAGGGTTAGTTGGTTTGGCTGTCAGGTTTGGCTTTTCGGTTCTGTGGCTGGCTGTTAGTTTAGTTTTTGGTTTCAGCGTTGGACCTTCGGGTTGCGGCAGTTGTTTCTGTTTTCGTTTCAAGCTATTATTCTTTCTTCTGGTTCCGGTCTTTGCTAGTTCTTCTGTCTTGCTGTCTGTTTGGTTCTTGTTTGATTGCGGCTGGCTGGTTTCCTTTATGTGTCTGTGTTGCAGTGTCCTGGTTTTGCTGATGTTCTTTATGGGTTCTGTCTGCTCTCTGGTCCTCGGCTGGTTTTTGTTTTGGTTTTTGTTGCATGTTGCTCTGGTTCCGTTCTCCATTGTTTTAACAATTGCCAGTTGTTCTGAGTCCATTTTGTTCCGGTCTGTCTGGCGCCTTTGTTTGGGCTGTGGCTGGCTGGCTTCCTTTCTGAGTTCGACTGTCTGCTCTCTCTGGTTTTTCGGCTGGTCCTCTGTCCCTCGGTGCTGGAAGCTTTTTGGCTGTCTGCATTTTCTTTTTGCAGATCTTTGCTTTGCGGTGGTATGCAGTTTCGTTCGTTTGAGGATGCTTTGCGGCGGCCTGCTAGTTCGTGCGTTGAGGAGGTTTGCTGCTGTTATTTTTCTGTCTCTAGTTTATTTTTTGTTTTTCTTTACTGTTTGCTTTCTCTGTTTTTTATGCTAGTTAGGTTTTTATTTTTCGTGTCTGGACCTTTTAGGCTATACCCTGGGTCCGGATTTTTGGGGCTGTTTTCAGGCTTTTTAGATTGGCTAGGATTTCTTGTAATCTCGCAGCCCTATTTCTTTATCTTTTACTTTTATTTAATAAAATTATGCTGAGATGGCTTTCCAAAAAATATATATATATATATATATATATATATATATATATATATTTATATATATATATATATATATATTATTATTTTTTTTTGTTTTTTGTGCACGTGTGTGTGATATTGTCTCCTGCGCTCTCGATTTAGGGCATCGCTGAAGACGATTTGGAGGCGATTTATGGCTTCCCCTTCGGCGTGGCCGGTGGGCAACATCTTCGCTCGAGTCTCATTTGCTTCCCTTTCTCATTTTCCTGGTGACCTCTACACCTTGTGGTCTATTGTGCTTTGTCTTGTTCTTTGTTTTTGCTGTTTTTCTTATTTCGATGACTTTTTCCTTACTTTGATGGTAGATCCGCCGGTGGTGAGGTGTAACAACCCCTATTGTTGATAATTAGTTTTAGACATTCAAATTAGGTTAAAATCATCGTCATTAGTCTCCAAATGATGTTTAGAGCAATCTTTGAAAATTTGGTGCGATTTAAAAGTTGTTTGAATTTATTGAATATTTTTATACATTTAATTAATCGGAATAATTAAGAAAATTAAATTGATCTCCGATTAAAATTCCAACTTTATTTTTGAGTTCCTCATCCCCCAAATTAGCTAGGTGTGAATTTTGAGATTTTTTAGAGCTTATTTGGTTATTTAATTTTGATTAACTAAAATATATTAATTATTAATAAATTAAATTAAATTAATTATAATTATAATAGTAGATCCAACTGTCATCAACCATTCACCCTTCGGACAGCGGAAGATTCGTTGCGCAGATCAAGCATCAAACTGCAGGATCCTCCAATCCAAGATGTCGCATCTTTTCAGATTTTATAAATACATTGAATCAAATCTGAATGTTGTATCGAACCATCGATCCAACTTCCAGAACATGACAAGTACTATTCGCTATCGTGTTCCTATGAGATGACCACGACAGCGAATGGAGCAGACCTCCGTGCCACGGTCGCACCAGCTTCTACCTTCCATTCGCAATTAACCCCCATCTGCGATACCATTCGAACCCTAAGACCTTCCCGCATCGTTTGGTAGAGTCAATTGGAGCTGGGAGCAGAGAAGCTACCGTCTAGAGCTCATCAATTGTTTATTGACACGGTGAAAGGTATGCCCATTTTCTCGTCTTTGGAATCACGTTTATCCTTTCCTTCAGGTTTGATATTGTATTGATAGAGCTTAGGTATCGTCTAATAGAGTCAATTTGACTCTATCGAGCATGTTGAGCTCACTATGGCTCGGGCATCTACAGTGCCCAACAGTGCCCGAGCCAGCGATGAGCTCGGTTAGCATTCCTAATAGGTCAAGCTGACGGGAGTGGGTTCTTTATATATGTCTAGTTGCAGGGATGACCTGGAATTGATTGCTGGTGTTGAGGTTTAATGTGGGGGTCGAAATTTAACCCCACAGTGAACCCTAACCCTATAATTAAGGTAGCTAAATTCGGACGATATAATAAGAATGAGATAGAGGCTTTAGGGTCAGATGGAAGGTCTCGACGAAAGCTTCATTTTGAGGTACGTTGTGCGTCCTGATGAGTTCAGAGCTGTGAGAACAACGATGCCTTATGTTTTATTCTCAGCCTCAACCGGTGCGGTATTTTCCATCAGGCATACACGCCCCTATCGGCCCGCATGCATGCAGCAGTCGCGGGCCCGTGCGTGCAGGTAAGTACTTAGGAATAGTATACAACTTAATTAATTTAATAACTTTTAAAATATAAATCTAAATATAATAAAATTATATATCAAAATGACCAGAAAATTGTGTAGAATATTAATATGAAGTTTAATTTCAACACTGCTAATCTTGTTAATCACTTTATAATTATCATTAAGTATAATTAAAACTTAATTAAGCCACTTGAAGTCCAAATTGATCATACTTATAGTCATTGTACTTTTTATACTATATGAAAGCAATAGTCACTAATTATACATCATTTGGACTTCAATTATAAAATAAGAGTTTTTGACACTTGATTAATTTAATAATAAATTCACATAATTAGGATTTTCCTTATTTAGGCTTTCTAAACCTTAGAACATCTTAGGGTAGTTTAGATTATATAACAACTCTAAGTTATTACTTGATTTAATCTTAGCTTAATTTTATCATAAATATCATTTCATTAAGTTCATTTAGTCATCAAAGTCAATCTCCTAAGATTTGGAGTGATTCGGAGCTTAATCTAATATTTAAATTAGTTTAATAATATTTAATTAATTAAAAAATTGAGATATTTAATTTGATCTCAAAATCAAAATCTAACTTTGTAATTGCGCTCGTCACCCCCAAATTAACTAGGGGTGATGTTTTGGAAGTGTTTGGAAGTCATCGGATTTTCACGAATATTTGAATGAATTTAAATACCTTGAAAATATAATAATTAAATAATCATCAAAATCAAAATCTAACTTCACCGTTGAGTTCCTCACCCTCGAATTAACTAGGGGTGAATTTTTAAGATTTTTTGGAACTCATTTATTCATCCAACTTTAATTTGGAAAATAAATTAATTAAAAATTAGAAATATATTTAATTAATTCATTAATTCTATTCCCTCCCTTTTTCCTCCTGACTTCTCCTTTTTTCCTTGCATTTTCTATAACAACCCAAACTATTAAGCACCAAGGTATTGTCTGCTTTGGCCAGAAAGGTCTCACGGTTTTGCCCTCAGAAGATAACTTCCCAGCAGTGAACCTATCATGGGAGTGCTCCCACCTGAGCACGCTTAACTTTGAAGTTCTTATCAAGAACTCCACCGTTATCTGAAAAGGCACCTCGATGTTTAAGAGTTTCACTTATTACTACTTAAGTGGGTCATCACAATCTCCCTAACTTAAGTAACTGACGTCCTCGTCAGTATCCACACACAGATCCAAGAACCATCCATTGGGTAGATAGGACTAGAGGTGACCCCTACAGGCACAAGAGGTACCCACAACCATGTAGCACATCAACCATCATGGGTTTAAGAGACTACTCACATGAAGTGGTACTTTACCTTGTATGACACTTAGCTCCTATCTAACACCCTATGTCCTACTTTGATACCATTTGTAACAACCCAAACTCTTAAGCACCAAGGTATTGTTCGCTTTGGCCAGAAAGGCACAAGAGGTACCCACAACCATGTAGCACCTCAACCATCATGGGTTTAAGAGACTACTCATATGAAGTAGTACTTTACCTTATTAAAATTGTATTTTATTTTATTTCTACTTTATTTAAAATTGACTTAAGATTTAATATCTATAAGTCAATTTGGAGTCTAATTAACTCTAATTATAAAGTAGTTTATTGAAAATTTAGATAATGAAAAGATATCACATACTTTACCATTTTTGAAATCCATTAAATGCTTACATAACTTTGAGCCTCCTATCTTTGAACATATATTCAAGACTTGGTGCATAAATAAAGATTTTCTTAAAACTTTAAAGGGGAAAATGCCTTGTTGCAATTAGAGTACAAATAAAAATATTTTCCTTAGAACTTCACATTTTAGAGAGGGTAAATGTGAATGTTCAATTTCCCCACTGTATCTGGTTAAGCAGACGTGCTTAACTCCTCGCCCATTCTGTAGTGTACTCCTACAGAATGAGGTTTTTCCTAAATGTAACTTTAACTTAAATATAAGAGATTTTCTTAGAAAAATCTCTTCATAACTATTTAGTTATGCTTTCGAAATCATAGTCTTAGACTATGATTATCTTAGATTGAGAATCTAAGATATTTCCTCCCTTCCTTTATACTCTCTATTTTCAGTTTGATTATTGCTTCAGTTAATTTGAATACAGTGTATGTTACCTAATTTCAATTTATGCTTCACTGTGTATCAATTGTTTACTTAGCATACTTTCATTTGATCATTTAAATTGTTTGCATTTCATACGCATATTAAATTCTAACCTTTAAATTTTAGGGAAAAGGTTAGAATTATACATATAAAATGAGTATTTTTACTCAATGAATCTTATGCTATTTTCCTTACTTATTATATAGCTTGTCCCGCACCACTGCATACTTAAATTGTAAATAACAATTGTGATATCTGGTTAATCTAAAAATATAGCTAACTTTAAATTGTACTTAGACTGTTTAGTCTAATTACCTTTTTCTTTTCTTGGCATTGACCTATCATATTTAAATACCAAAAATATGATAGAGCAAGAGCCCTTTTATTCAGATAATGCAGGGCCCAGTACTTGAAGAACCCTTATGGAAATCTGCTTCCGCATAGTCAAATTTTAATTCACTTTTAAACTGCCATGTATATTAAAAAGCCTTGTAATAATTAAATTATATAAGTTACTTTTATTTCAGTTATCAAATGGAGTTGTATCTGTAATATATATAAAACTACTTGGATGAATGAGTGATTGCTTATTTGTAAATGTTAGTATATCTGCATTTATATGTATCTTTCTTTTTCATTCAATTTTAACTTAACAAATACTCATAAAGAGACTTGGCCACTTAGCATTAGCATTTGATCTATTCAAGTGTTGTGTGCTAAGGTAACACTCAATATTTGGATTAATCTCCTATCCAAATATTGGGGCCGTTACAGCTAACCTGAGGGATTAGACAAATATAGACCCGTTAGAATAAATCATTCAAACCTAAGACTGTATTAAATGGGTATTCATTCCTTAGTTTGATTGAAATACAAATTGCCAACGGGCAATGCCTGCTAGAGGAGATCGTTTCAATAGGTCTGGCTCAACCAAACTAAGAAATTGAAGTTACCTCCTTTGAGACACTAAGTGAAATTGTAATAGGGCACCTTAATAACTTAGTTTGAGATATAAATCACCAACGGATGATGCCTCCTATCGAAGATCGCTTCGTTAGGGTGACATAATCAAACTAAGTGATGAGAATTACCTTTCTTGCAAAGACACTAAGTATGTGTATACCATCATTCTACCTAATAATCCTTAAGTAAGTCTGCAACTTTAATTAATTACCGATCTAGAAGTTAGGAGTCAGAATCTTTTAGCAGGATTCTGCACAGTGGAGACTTAGAATTCATTATCAGCATTCTTAGCTTTCATGGATTTCTGGGTTTTTACTCATATAGAATAGGGGCATGGGAATAAGTATGAGCATGGACTTGAAGCCTTATTTCAGTGGTAACGCATGAGTATTAGTAATGAAGTATGGGTTACGGAATGTTACATACACATACTGGAGAACTTTGGGGTGCATCTACGTCACCATACTGTATTCCCAACTGGGTGTATGTGTACATCGGACCGTACCACTCATAGTTTTTCAGTGATAGTTCAGTGATATATCCGTGGCATATGTGGTGTGACATATTTGGGTGCATCTTTCCAGTGACATATAGTACAACATTCGACATATCTTTCACCTTGATTTCTGAATCATCAATGTTTCCTTTTGTAACAACCCAAGGTTGTTAATGATCATTTCATCATCCAATCAACTTTAAATCTCTTTTATCAAATCTTAATTAGTCTTTAAGATCAATTTCCAAAGTCTTGTTCCAATTTGAAATTTTTAAACAAACAAAACCCTAATTTTGAGTAATTCCTAAAATTAAGAAAATGAGGAAATTTATTTGACCTTAGATTAAAAAAATCGGACTTTACCATTGCGAACCTCACACCCAAATTAGCTTGAGGTGAAATTTTGATGAATTTTGGAGAAAGTCAAAATTTATTGATTATTTTATTATATTTTCTTTAATTTGATAATTAAAATAATTAAAATAATTTCCAATTAAAATTTTGACTTCATCTTTGAGTCCGTTACACCCAAATTAACTAAAAAGTAATTTTTCAAAAATTCATTTAGAAATATATTACAATATAAATTTAATTAATGGAAATTCTAATATAATTAAACATATATATAAAAGTATATATATATATATATATATTAATATCCTGTCAGATATCGATCAGCAAACCCTAAGCCCCTTCCTTCGCACGCGACCGAGACCCCCCTCCCGTTCCTATCCTTATCAAGACCGAGCCCTCTCCATCGCTATCGCTTGGACGAGCAAGAAAAGAAGCGACGACGCGTGGCTCGCACCGCCGCCCTCGCCAATAGAAGGCCTCGACAAGGATCGACATCGCCTCATCTAGTCGTATGGAGGTAAGCCGATGCTAACTCCCTATTTATTCGAACCCCACCTCCTTGATTTAAGAGGTCTTGGCAAGCTCCTGAAACGACAGAAAGTAAACAATCTTCTAAACCCTAGCAGCAATCCTTCAATACTCGACTAAGGTACTCCTTCTGATTTCACCTCTTAGTATCGTTTACATAAGATTAATATGATTTGAAGCTATCAAATGAGGATTTAGTGAAATCTACTATTGTGTTGCGTATGGTTATGAGATTAAATTTTGATTCTTTCTTTATAACTAGTTCTTCATTAATAAAGCTTTGTATTCTTTATTAAAATAATAGCAATGAAATACTCCTGTGTTAAGCTAAATGGATACAAGCATCATTAACATCTTAAGTGAGAAAGTGGAATTTGAATGGAGAGCAGTAAAAAGGGGTGAAAATGTTTTAAATTGTCATTTTAATAGCAGCTGTTTAAACAACATAATTGCTGTTCAAGAGAATCATTTCCGATGCTGCAGTTGCTAGTATTGTGTTCATTTAAAATTATCAAGTAAAATATTTTCTAAGAGTTTAATGAAATGTTCTTTTTCAGGATTTACACCAAAATAGTAATGATGTTCAAATTGACTATATGAATGATAATGTGTTGATGTAAACCATACAACTCCAAAGATAAAGCTTCACATTCTCGCCGTTTTTCTTTTTATTATCTTAAATACTAGTTTCTTTGAAAAAGATAGCAATGAACTTCTTTATTCCTGTGTTCTTGAACTTGGGGGCAATTGAGTGCCCTTCTCTCGTTTCTTTAATGCATGATAAATAAATAATTTGGATATTAATAGTGGAGATGATAACATGTCATTTCAATAATTAGAATTAGCAGCAATTGATATTAGCTTGAGGACTGCTTTAATATAATCATTGTTGTATTGTTGTTATTAGTTTTGCTTTTGCTATTATTATATTTTTGGAAGAATCTCAAAGATATAAAACATATTTTTTTTTCATGGTTGCACTTGATTTTGTAATTCGAAGCTGAGATTGTTTATGTTAAGATCATTTTCTTCTATAAAACTACAACTTGAATTAATTCTATTCCTTTTCTTAAAGGAAATACAAATGAGGATAGTTTATTTTATACTTGAACGTGGACATATATTACTACTATAAATATGCGTTTCTATTTAAAGAAATTTCGTACTCCACTCGATTTCTTACCCAATATAATTTATATGAAATTATATCAAAGGAGACATAGGATTTATAAATAGCCTCTGATATGGATCTATTCTTTCTTTATAGTTGCATTTTTTTTTATGAATCGATTGATAAAAGAAAGCGATAGAAATTGTAGTGTAGTTTCTAGTACTTAAGCTACAATAAATTTATTCGTCATCTCTGTGTAAATTGGTAGAATATGCTATAAAGAAGGTTGGTAATATAATATATTTGGTTGTTAATATATACAACTTCTGATCTGTAAAGTTTCTCTTTGTCAATAATATTTTTGCAAAATTCCTTAACCTTGACTCTTAAATTTTACTTTATTTTTAACTCAGTGCAATAAAGAAGACTTGGGTTTAATCATTATGACAGTACAAAACTGGATATCCATTTATAAAACATTAAAGGAAGCATAATCAATTACTTTTAAAAGGAAGAATATTACATTTAAATTTATCATCACCATGCTAAGTACCAAGTATGAAAAAGAAGGAGGTAGCATAGTTCTGAGATTTTTAAATGTTAATATTGAATGTTTACATTTTTACTTTTATTTTTAATTGAATCACATAAACTTATTATGTTTCATTTAACAATATAGCTCTATCTTTTTAAGAATTGCTTAGTTCTATTTTGCATCTTTAATGTTATTAAAGATTTTGTGATCATACCAAGAATCTTAATAGCTTAAACTTGTTATTAATTTAGTTAGTTTTAGACTTTGTTGGGATCTTTCCGTATTTATTTAATTTAATACTTTTAGAAATATATAAGCAACTACTAAATGATACCGCATAGCTTTGCCTTCATATGTATGAACAGATTGACAAGTTTTTGCATGCAAATAATAGAATTCTTCTTAGTTCTTTATAAATTTTTGAAATGTTGCCTATTATCATCCTGTGCACGTCAGTAAGCTAAAGAACATAATTGCATTGAAAATATACTTTAACATTGATGCACAACTAGGATTTTACTATAAAAATCTGTTTTATTCTAATCAAATCTCTTGGCTTTTTAGTGCACAACTTGAAAGAGTAATGATTAGTTTATATTTCTAAAATTAGTATGAAAGGTTATCTTTTAAGGATGGGGCTAGTTATTTTATTTTATTAAGCACTTGCCTATTGGCTTCATTTACATGTTTGTAAATTTTGATATTAGTTTATATGTTTATAATTTGATTTCATCATTAATTTACATCTTTAAGATTGACATGAAATTACGATTAAGTAAATCAAATGGAATGAAATCATGTGCTGCCATCTTTTATTCTTATATAAGATTAAATCAACAAATGATTCTATATATAATTAAATAATGTTATCTTCTTATATTATAAATGCTGTCAATTAGTAAATGATTATATGCTGCCATATGTTTCAAAAAGCCCAAATGTTGTAGTTGTTTTTATTAAACATCAAATGCTCCTATTTAGTTCAGTTATAATTTAAATGTTGTTATATTGTCATTTATGTTAAGTGCTGCCATTATCAAGTGCTTCCTTAATATAGAAGAATTAATGTGGCCATTTCTTTAATTATATGCTAAAATCAGATGATGCCATGCTGCTATGTTTTATTTAAGATCCAAATATCAATAACAATTACTATCAAAAAGAAATAAATGTTGCCTTATCTCAATAAAAAATTAATGTTGCCAAGTATCTATTAAAGGAGGATCAATAGTGATTTAATATGGTGCTATTATTTAAGTTCAAACATGGATCAATTGCTTTCATAATTCAAATACTGCCCTTCTCTTATAAGTAGTCAAATGCTGCATTTAAATTAATTCTTGTTTTTTTATATTAAAATGCTGACTTTAACAAATGATTCTTTGCAGGATAAGTTATAAATACAGGATTGCTAAAATAAATGATGTATGTGAAAAACCACATAAAGCTGCTCTTATAAATTGTTAAATTAATTTCTGCATCTTCTATTAAGTAGATGTTGATATAGGGTGTATGAATTTATAGGTTGGTAGATTGTATATGAATTATAAATTGTTGTTCTTTATAATTGTCAAAACTATTGTAGAACTGGAAATGAGCAATCCTATAAAAAAGGGTTGAACTCTATTATAGAACTGAAAATGGGCAATCCTGTAAAAATGATTGAACTCTATTTTAGAACTGAAATTAAACTATATTATAGAACTGAAATGAGCAATCCTATAAAAGGGATTGAACTCTAATTTAGAACTGGAGATTGAATGTGAAAATTGAAAATTTGAACAAAAACAAAGGAGATTTTGCCAAAATTTTTAAGAATTTAAGGACTTTAAATTTTAATGTTGGCATTATACTTGGCATCAAACTCCAGGGTTATTTCATGTGTTTTAATTGTAGCTGAATTCCATCTTTGATATATCGCCACCAAAACTCTAAGTATTTGACAATATAAGATGAGGCATGTATAGATGCTTGCATAGTTATATCATTAGAATGAATTCTTCAAAATTAATATTTATTATGCATCACAATACTAATATTTTGCTATATGGATGGTTACATTCATATGTTATTTATTAAGAAATCTAAGATGATTATAATTTAGGAAATTTGCAAAATGATCATTTACTTGTACTTGTTATATTTTTGTTCAAAAATATTCTTTCTTTTAAATACTGTATCACAATTTGCATGGCCCATAAATATGGGCAACCATTGTGAATATAATTAGATCATTAGAATGAAAAACATAGAAAACAATGGATATCACAAAATTTACAATACTTCGATTCATTTCTTGTACTTCTACGCATTGAATTTAAATCATGATTCACACATTAAAGTTTTTATGCATTTATTAAACTTTTTAAATAAACTTTCAGAGGGGTCTAATGGAGGATTTAGTATAGCTGTCATTTGCCTGAGCAAGGCTATTGGTGTAACTGGAGACCATATAATTCCTTTGAGGGGGAATGTGTGTGTTTGTTTTGACCCCATATACATATAAGTTGAGTAGACGTACTCAACTCCTCACTTGTTCTGCGCCCACAGAACAAAATTTTAAGATAAATAAATTATAATTGCATTTCTCACAATCTCATTGATTGTGAATGATATATTCAGTCTTCAGACTGAAATGAATTTCCATAATTAAATACAATGCAGAATTTCATATATATACAATTCTATTTTGTTTACACCGCTTCTTAGCATATAAATTCATTTAAACATATTCATGTTTTCTTTCAAATTGCAAATGATTCAAATATTATTAATATAATTGCAGGATTGGCAAAAATATTCTAACACCATGAGCAAATTTTCTTACATATCTTCTTACCATTTTATGCTTATTGCACCACTATTTCTTAAATTGTAATGTGATATCCGTTTAATTAATATTTAGTTTACTTTTAAAATGTACTTAGACTTTTAAAGTCTAACCACTTTTCTTTTTTTGGCTGTGCCCTACTATATTTAAAAACCAAAATATGGTAGATCAGGAGCAAGGAGCAGGACCTGCAGTTAAAGAGGAAGATGAGAAGTAATTGAGAAGAGAATTTACTTATATTTGATTATGTGAGAATAAACTTTACATTTGAACAGTTTGTAAATTATAAATTAATTTGTGATGTAAATCATTCTTTCATATTGTTATGTTTCATAATATAAATAATGAATATTTGAGTTAGAATAATTGAATGACCTTCTTCTCCCCATAGATCCATACAATATAAGGTAGTGTTAAATGTTGAATTAGAATCTCCTAATTCAATATTAAATACTACCGTAACACTCATCGTTAGATTATTAAACTCTAATCTAACAGTGGGGCGTTACACCTTTGCTTTCAGTTTTCAATTGTGTGACAGCTTTACTTACTTAGTTGTTATAGTTTTTACCCTACTTAGTTCTTTTCCCTAATTTTTCCTATAGTTTTGCTTTGCTTTACTTGTTACTTGTATTTAGCTTTATTTCTGCATAGTTAGTTGTGATGTGTTAGACTTCTTGTCTAACACGGGGTACTTTTGGGATCCGGTAATTTGCTAGATCCCAAGCAGCTTGTAGAGATAGGGCAGGAGGATACACAGGAGGTCCAGGAGGAGTATGTGGAGTCTTAGTTGATCGGACATCTACCTTTACTTTCAGCTTTATTTCAGTACTATAATAGACTTTATGTATATTTCTGCATTTAAATCAGTCTGTAATAAATTATAGATGTATCTTTTACTTTCTTTTTCTGAGACGCATGTTTAATACTTCTTGTGATGAATGTATTCTGGATGTATTGCTTTTAGCTTCTGCACTCTGTTATACTACTATACTCAGTATTGTGATATGACCAGCATACTGGTAATGCTGATATATTGATAATGTATATTGGATCCTTACTTGTTCTTCAAGTCCAATATATGTATTAGTCTAATACTTAAGGTAAGAATTCTACTCTTATCTTAAGTATTGGCTCTCGACCCTACTCTTAGGATCGAGTCAGCAACCTTCAGTATGGCTCAGTCTTCTAGACCCGCCTATCCGGGAAGATGGGTTTTGCTTGTATACCCATCCTCCCGAGTAGCGCACCGCCCCACCGCTGAATGTACACATCACTTGTCTTTTGCGCGCGGCGACGGGGCGGGGCGCTACACACATAGCTTTAGATTTTGATCTTAGATCCTTGTGGTAGGATAACCTAAAAGAAGTTAATATGAGATTCTCCCATATAGTAGTAACCTAAAATTGAGTAACTTTTAGGTCACATCCTTAAAACCTTTTGTAGGATCTATTCCAATAGAGTAAGAATTCATTAGTTTGATAATCCTTATTTATTAAATAGATTTGTTGAAATTAATAGATTGTCAGTAGAATGTGAAAGTGTATATCCATAGTGCTAAATTATTTTAGTAAAACTTGGGATTTGATGAGTCACTCTTCAAATTTGATATATTTTGGCCCGACTAGGGTCCTAGGGTCCTTAAAATTCAAAAAATATAAAGTTTTGGCTATTTCAGCCGGTTTTGGCTATTTCAGCCGGTTTTGGACCAATCCTGACAGTTTTGGACAGTTTTGGGCACTACAACGTGCTATACCGCCTTTTGGCCAAAAGCCAGGCGCTATGGCACGATGTGGTGCGCTATAGCACGCTGTAGTGAGTTATGACGGACTCAACTCGAAGCTCGGGCGCTGCGGCGTGCTGCAACACGCTGGAGTGCGCTATGGCGCCCTACGACGGACCCTATTTCAAATCTTGGGCGCTGCGGCGCCTGACGGTGATTTCGCATATACAAAAACCACAATGAGTCATCTTTCAGGCTAAAAAACTCTCAACCTTGAGCACTTCACGTGCGATTCCATATATCGATGGAAAGGTATTTCTGAGACCTTTCCATCGACACCAAAATCTGCACGAAGCAATTATTTTATCTATACAAACAATGGAGTTAAAATTTCAGGTGTGTAGAAAGAAGAAAAAATAGAGCTGTTACAACTTCCTAAAATCACAAGCTTAATGAGCTCTAATGAACTCCATATCCTAATTACAGATTTCTAAGGATACAAATTAAGCATGAGAGTGAAATGAAGTAGCCATTGAATCCATTCAATGGGAGAAAGGGAGGTACGTTTGGTTGGAGGAGATAGAGCTCTGCTACCCTAAGGACATGAGGGAAGAAGCTTGAGAGGCTTGAAAGATCCTTCCTTTAGCAAACAAAGCAATGGGGGAATTCAGTTGGGCAAAGAAAATAGGAGGAAATGGAGATGAGAGCTAAAGACTCTTTTAATGGAGGAGAAGCATGCCATTTTATTTCCATTTTTCTTTTCCTATGCCTGGGACCCACACCCCTCTCCTGTTCGGCGCCTTCTCCTCTCCATTTCCTGGTGCACTCAAGGTCTCCCCTTCTCCTCCATGCTGTGGATGGGAGAGGACTTGCTCCTTCTCCCAGCCCATGCCTCTCTTCTCCTTAAAGCTAACTCCCTCAACTCTTTTTCCTCCATTGGTTATCAGTTGAAACTCCTTCTCCTCCCTAAGCTCCTGAAGAAACCTCAGCTTTCTTCCTCCTCTTGCTAGTAGCTGAAGAAGCTCTTGCAGAACTCTGTCTCCTTGCATTTTCAAGCTCAGGTACCCTCTTGTACCTTTTCTTGTACACTTCTTTTCATGGATTTAATCTATGCCTTTGTGAAATTATACTTTGAGTAGCTCTTGCATAGCATTAGGATTTATTGTTGAGCCTCAATCGGGCTCGAACGAGCCGATCAAAGCTCATTCTGTCCTTTAAGAAAACTATTTTTGCAAGTATGATTTTTGTATATCTGGACCTTTAGCATCATTGTTTACAACGTTAGAGTAATATTTTCATATCAATTTTGGTATCAATGTATAGCTCCCCACCCCGTCATCGCACGCAAAAGAGAGGTAATCCATAATTCGGCGATGGAGCGATACGCTGCTCGGGAGGACAACTAACCCTTCTTCTCGAATAGGCTAACTAAGCTAGCCACACTGAAGGCTGCTGGCTCGAACCCAATAGTAGGATCGAGAGTCGATACTTAAGGTAAGAGTAGAGTACTTATCTTAAGTATTAGACTAACACATACATTGGATTACTTAAAATAAATAAGAAATCTGACAGACTGTAAATACACGTCTGCGCTCACACGTAAGTGTATGTGGTCTGAAGTAATAAGTGGAAAGTGTTAATTTTCGGGAATTTATTGATCCTCAGAGAATTGGTTGATTTGTCACTAAGGTGTATCTATTCTCACTAATGTTTAAGCTACAATATATTTGGATGAGTTGGTCTAAAAATTAGCATGATAATCGCTAAGCAAAAAGAGCAAGATGAGAGAAAGAGGAGAGTTGGGACCATCCCACATGCTATGATATAACAATTATGTATATTAATTTCTCAAGCTTTATCATTCATTTTAATTAAAATTAAGTTCACATTATTTTCCTTGAGTTTAACTCAAGGTTTTACAAGTTCAAATCTCGTGCACAAAATGAACTCACATTCGGTTCTACTTCGGCACAAAAATTCATGTAAGATTCTTTGGATTTAAATTTTAATCTTATTCTCTTGATCAATGAGAGCTTGATTATTAAATCTTATGATCTTACAAGCATTGATTTCTACTACGAGCATCACTCGCATCTCACATAGTTGAGATGAGGGATTCATATGTTGGGCTCAATGACTATGTCACTTATTTCATGAGCACTCAACACGTCCTTCCTCTACCTCAATTATGTTGAGCTAAGGAGCTCATTTAGTGGGTCTTAGCATCAGTTGCATCAACACTTTAGTTGAGCTTAGATTGAGGTGCATTGAGCTCAAGAACTTTGTCACATAATTCCAAGCTTTCATGCACTCAAAACCTAACATCCAACTTAAGGTGAGCTAAGGAGCACAAGACGATTAGTTCTTGAACATTTTTAATTCTTTACTCTCATTCCACATTCAAGACTATATTAGATAAAATATTTCTTAACAAGATAAATTATACTTAAGGAAAAACATTTATACATTAATATTACATCATGCACATGGGACTTCACCCCAACCCTCCCCAAGGGAGTTTAGCTACTCATTACAAAAGAAAAGAAGAAAAACACATACATGGATAAATACCTTTCATGATCAACTAAAAAGAAAATACAAGAATATAGTTTAGAAGATACTAGGAACGCTCCTTTGGAAGTTCTCCAAAATCATTCTTCTCCTTCTCAATGTTCCCTTCTTAGGTCGCTAGTGCTGCTTTCTTCCTTCTCCTCTAAAGTAAGAGCTTGCTTTGCCACCCTTGGGGAGTTCTTCTCTTCCTTGGCACTCCTCCTTACTTAGTAGATTTTTAGCTAAAATTGTGAACCCTCCTCAAGTCAAGAGGAGGGGTATTTATAGGAGAGGGGTTGCCTTCTTCTTTTTCATTTCAAAACTAGTGTTTCCATTTAAAATTATGAACTCATGATGGCAAAATCCTCCATTGATGGTGAGGTGACAAATATCTTCATTTGTTTACCCAAAATATCACCTCAAGACCTTCTTTTTTCAAATAAAATGTAGCAGCTGCAGGGAATGATGGCTGGGGACAAAATGCTGGATAGAGGTCATGTCCCCAGCTGCAATAAACGCTTGTCTGGAAAAATTTTGCGGCGGGCCGCGGCAGCGTGCGGTGGCGCGCTGCGGCGTGCAATGGTCCTTACCAAATTCGCCAAGTCCCCCACTGTCGCGCGCTACCGCGTCTAAGCTATGGAAGATGTCCCGCTGCAATGCGCTGCAGCGGGTCATTTTGCAAATCTACTGTTCAATTACTTCACTTTTCATTTTTTTTAAGTAAAAATATTTCCGCTGCAGATCGCTGCAGCGCATGATCGCGTGCTGTAGTGGCTCATTTTGCAAAAATCAATGTTCAATTAGTTGAGCCCCCCTGTTTATAAAGTTGGAAATTTTTCCGCTGCAAACCGCTGCAGCGCACAACTGCGCGCTGTAGCGGCTCATTTTGCAAAAATCACTGTTCAATTAGTTGAGCCCCCGTGTTTATAAATTTGTAAATTTTTCCGTTGCAGTGCGCGACCGCACGCTTTAGCGGCTCATTTTGCAAAAATCACTGTTCAATTAATTGAGCCCCCCATTTATAAAGTTTAAATACTTCCGCTGCAGCCCACTGTGGCGCGCTGTAGCGTGCTGCAGCGCGCTGTAGCGGATTCCTTTAATAAATTTTGAAATATTTCTAGAAATGCCTTAAAACTCCCTTGGATGCCTTTTCCCTGAAATATATAAAAAAATTGATTTTAGGAGCATCTTAAAGACCTAAAATGAATGAAATTTTCTTTTATTTTAGATATAATTTATGGATTCATCAGAATCCAATATATGTTCTAAAATATCAGCATTTCCAATATACTGATCACATCACAATACTAAGTATAGTAGTAGTATAACAGAGTGCGAAAGCTAAAGCAAAACATCCAGAATATATTCATCACAGAACAGTAGTAGCATTCATCTCAGAAAAGAAAAGTAAAATATATCCAGAATTATTACAGACTGATTTAGAACGAAATAAGAGTAAAGTCTATATAAAGTACTAAAAGCAAGAAAAATAGTAAAGTAAAATGTGGAAGACGGATCCACTAAGGCTCCACGTACTTCTCCTAGATCTCCTGCAAGTCCTCCTTCGCTGTCTCAATAAGCTGCTCGGGACCTAGCAAATTACCAGATCCCAAAAGTACCCCGTGTTAAACAAGAAATCTAACACATCGCAACTAAACTAAATAGTACTAAAGTAAATGCAAGTAGATAGTAAAGTAAACAAAACTGTAGAAAATAATTGTAAAGGAATTGAGTAACTGAACTGTAAGGACTAAACAAAGTAAAACTAAACTGAAATCTAAATTCTGAAAGTAAGAGAAAACATCAAATTCCTGGAAACCAATGTAAAAACATCCAATACTGTACTATATGTCACTGGGATAATGCATCCAAATATGCCACAATACGGTATGTCATATATATGTAACAGAACTATCACTAAAAGGCTATGAGTCTTACGATCCAATATACACATACATCCAGTTGGGAATACAGTTTACTGTGATACCGATGCATTCTAAAATTCCCTGGTCAATGTATGCAACATTCCGTAACCCATAATTCATCACTGATACTCATACATCACCACAGGAATCATTCCTCATACTCATGCTTATGCTCATGCCCATGCTTCTATTTTATATGAGTAAAATCTAGAAATCTATAAATGCTTTGAAATACCAATATTTAATTCAAAGTCTCTATTGTGCAGAATCCTGCTAAAAAGATTTTGACTCCTAATTTCTAGAATAATGATTGGGTTAAAGTTGAGAATTTACTTATACGTCATTAGATGGGGAGATGGTATGCACATATATATAGCATACTTCAAAGAAGGGTAATTTTTAATGCTTAATCTGATTAAGCCACCCTAACGAAGCGATCTTCGATAGGAGGCATCACCTGATGGTGACTTGTATCTCAAGCTAAGCTATTAAAATACCCAATTCACAAGCACACTTAGTGTTCTAAATAGGGTGTCTAGGATCACATAGTTTGCTTGAAGCACACCTATGGAAGCAATCTTCGATAGGAGGCATCACCCGATGGTAATTTTTTATTCAAATAAGCTAATGATCTAAATCCCCTAATCATAACACTCTTAGGATTGAATGATTTAGTCTAAGTGAGACTATGCCCAACTAAACTCATAGGATAGAACACAGATATAATCTATACAAAGATGAATCAACTAATCTTGTTTAATACTGGGATAACCCAGTACTATGTGTATACCCTACTATACCATCCAATAATCAAGGTTCAATAATTCTATTTATTCCACAAGGATTTATTAATACTATCAAATCTTATGCTAAATGGGTGAGCCTTGATGCTAGAGGGCTACCTTTTCTCAATAAATTAGATATATAAATATTGAATGGATTGGTAGGATAATGTCTAAGGATGATTTCTGGAATTTGTGGTGAGTTGGTTATGAGTTTAGAATAGACTATCTAAAGGAAAGCTGAGACTAGTCCAAATTGATCCTAGTTTGGCTGATTTAAAATATCCCTTTTATAGGTGGGGTTTTGGTGGGTTAAAGGGCTGGAAATAAATTAATATATGTAGTCTAAGATGTGTAGTTTGGATCTGGATTAGATGGCTAAGTTTGATGGTGTTTAGATGGATGTCGAGGGGTTGGGAAGAAGACTAGGTCGAGCTATTCTTAAATTTGGCTGCGAAGGTTGTGGTGGAGTTTGGAAGTGTTTGGGAGATTAGATAATTATTGAATATTTTTAAATGATACTTAAGATGCTAGAGAAGATGTGTATATGGTTTGAGATTATGAGAATAAGAGTATAGTTACAAAAATAAAATATAAATAAGATAATAACATAACTCACCAAAGATAGATAATAAACTTAATACCACTAAGCACCAAGCAATATGAGAGCTATTCACCATAAATTTCTTTTATTCAAGTTACTCTATTACATTATATTTCAGCTCATATTTATAGCCACTACAAGTCTCTTGCCCTATGAGCTTTGGAGGGAAAATATGGAGGGAAATTTTGGAGGAAAAGATGAGTAGTTGGCTATTAGTGAAGAAGTAACTCCAACTATTTACATTAAATATTTTCCTCATGACATGGCTAGCCAAATATGTGCCATAATAAATAAAAAAAATACAATATTAATAAAAACAAAATACAATTAGTAAACCCAATATTTAGGTTCTTTATTGGGCTTTTGATTGGGCTTTTGTGATTAGGCCCGCCTTCAAATTCTTCCCTTGAACTTTAGTCATGGCTCTTATTATTGGGCCTTTGATAATATTCTTAGGATATTCTACTGTGATTTGGCGGCCGCCCCTTCTAATCATAAGGCTTAAGGAGTGGTCGTCATTAAGCACATCTCATACTTAACATTAGGTTGGAATTTAAGACTCCAATCCAATCTTAAGAAAAAGAGGTGCTTTTCTAGATAAGGTAAAGATTAACAATCACTTAAAGAGTATCAGAGTGCAGAAGAAAAGTAGCAACTGAAGTAAACATCCATATTATAAAATAAAGACATCCAGCTCAGAATATATACAATGTAAGAAAGTAAAGTACAAATAGTTCTGTATTATTACAAATGTTTAAAGTTTAAAGAAAACTGAAATGAAAAGAGTAACTCATTCTCACAAAGTAAAAGTAAAGTAAGCTAGTAAGTAGACTAAGGTCCCTCAGTAGACTGGACCTCCTCCTGGATCTGCTCCTCTGCAGGCTCAATCTCCTCAAAAAGCTCAGAATCTATCATTAGCGGTTTCATAATGGTAGGGCCCCAGCCAACAAAATAAAAATCTTGTTAAACAAAATGTCTAAGTACATTTTAAGATAATTAATTTTAATATATTTTAATGACATCACAACTGAAATTAAGCAAAACATAGCGGTAAAGCACAAAGAAAGGCAAGAACAAGTCATGAGGTAGAAACATATCTCAACTCAGGCTGAAATACAAAGTAAGTAAAGTACAAAGGTAAATCTACTAAGTACAAAGAAAAGTCCTAAAGAATATGATCAAATTAATATGCCAGTTATAGTATAAGTAAAAGTACAGTACTTAAAATATAAAGGCTAGCATCCTAACATGCGCTCAAGTGAGTAAAACGGCTGACATAGAGAAAGTTCTGAAATGTAAAGGAACTGCAGAAAATGAAAAATATGAAAGAATGAAAAGTGTACTGAAACAGTAAAGTAAAGTAAGTCTGAAATATAAGAAAGTGTGTAAAGTAACTGTAAAGAGTATGAAAAGTAAATGTAAGTAATGTTGATTAAATTACTGTACTTGTGAGATATTCTTACTTAGTCTGCCAAAAAGTAAAGTCCATCTGGTAATCTAGGAGAAACATCCCAGATTAAAGTAAAGTTCCACCAAAAGAGGCATCTAGGAGAAATATCCCAGATCCTAAAGTAAATCCACAAAATATCTAAAGGGCAAATAGGAGAAACATCCCAATGCCAAATTAAAGTACCATATGGGAAATTCCCTAGGTAAAAGCAGTCCTAAAGTAAAGTCATGCTCAGTGGCAGGCTAAGTAAAACATAAACCACAAGTATAATGTTGTTTATTAATGTTTCTTTTAAAATTATGCATATGAAATGTGAATAAAATTTACAGTATAATATAAAGTATGTATCAAGTACTTAAGTATGTCCAATGATGTAAAAAGGCTCAAATGACAAGGAAAGCATAGCATTTCAAATTCAAAGTAATAATTAGCACTACACAAACTTTGTGATATCACCTGTTTTCTAATTTAAACGTTCTATCTACTCTAAGTTACATAAGATTCAGAATCAATAATTCCTATACTGTCTGTAACTTAGAATCACGAACCTGTAAGTTAAACATAATTAGGACTGGCCACATCCTAATTATTACTGAATCAAAGTCGTCTATAAGTTTAAATAAGTAAATCATTCGTCCTAAGTTATTATTTTTATAAATCCCAAATAAACCTTGATTAGCCAAATCAAGATTTAAAGGATTAAGAATCAAATTCAAAGAATGAAGTTTAATTCTTAATCACAAGGCTATCCTAAGGATTATGTTTAATCCCATCTTACTGATTAAAGGTTAAGGCAAATCCTATTAAATTAAATCAATTTCAATAGGATAGATTTATATTCTTAATTTTAATGTTAAAAGACCAAATAATCAATTAATAAACTATGAAAAATTTAATAAACTAGTAAGACCAAGGTTTCACCTTAATGAGTAACCCATTTTACCCATTAGATGAATTCTAACCTAAGACCTAATCCTAATCTTAGGAATTATGGCTCTTAGATACTAAGAGTATCACTCAGACACACATACTAACTAAAGTTATAAGACCTAAAGGATGATCTAAGAAGTTCAAAGGAATTAAAATTTCTTTCATAATTTACTTGGGTTTTATTTAAGACTTTACTTTAGGGTTTTCTTCAATTTTCTAATTTAAGATTTAGAATTATCTAAATCAAGGTCTAAATCACTTTAATTACTATTTGTTATGACTTAGAGATAAAATTAGGACTTAGAAATATTAAATCCTAAATTTGGGCAAAATGACCATTTTGCCCCTACTTAAGGGTCTAAATTTCACCTTTATGAATTAGAGCTTAATTATGGATTTTAATTATGTGGAATGATTACTTATTGTCTAATATGAGTTTAGTCAGTAAGTTTATTAATTTTGGTTAAGTATTAAGCCTTATAAGGTCAATTTAAGGAATTTGACCTATAAGGGCATATTTGTAATTTTACCCTAATGATATATAATTTTTCTATTAGTTACTGTAGGTTATGCCCTAAGGTTTCCATAGAATCTAAAGTTATTGAATTCTGATGTGTATTGACTAAATTATAGCCAAAACAAGTTTTAGGGTTAAAGTGTAATTAAGGGTTCTTAATTAAGGGTCAAAATCCTAATTTCTCTAATTAGTGTCCAAATTGACTAAAATCAGTAGCTATGAATTACCATTGATCCACTGATTTCATTGACTTGTAGTGATTTCAATTTGGACCTTAATTGGCTTAGTTATGGCCTAATTAGGGTTTAGGGTGATTAGTGAGTGATTAGTGAAATTAATCACCCAACCACGAATCCAACCCTATAGTTAGGTTCTAATAGATTCTAGGAGTTCTCTGAAACTTAGTTTATCCAATTTGGATTATTAAATTTACTAATATTCACTAATTAAGTTTTTGGGTAATTATGGGTGATTATCAAATCTAACTGTTAGATCCTAAATATTTTTTGTAGATCTCTGTAGATTATGTTTTGCTAATCTAAATTAGTATTTGGATCACCTAATTTGGAGCTAAGATGACCAACTTATAGTCATTTGAAGTTCTAGGTCAAAATAGGCTAATTAGGGTTAGGTTCTAAATGTCATTAGGCTCAAATTAATCCAAACAACAAGATTAACCCTACTAAAATATTCCTTAAGGTTTTGTGAGTATTTTAAGACATATATTGGGTATATTTGCATTACTGGTTTACAAGTTATGATTAATTGAAATTTTATAACATTTAGGATAATTATGGGGATCCTAAATGTCATTAAGTTAAATAAAGCTCTAAATGGAATTTTTAAAGTTCCATAATATTCCTTATTTTCTGCTGATCGAAATGACATATAATTTTAATATATTTAGAGTTCAGGATCAAAAGTTATTAATGAATGAAGTTTATTAATTAATTTAGTTAATTAATTATTAATTAACTTTTGATTTAAATTAAATTATATTTAATTTTTATTTTTATTACAGCGGCGGGATCCACTGCCATGCCAGCGACAGCGACAACGTCAGCGTGAAAAACACGTGTCAGCATACTATTTGCTGGTTTGAATGATGCGGGGTCCACGTTCTGACCTGCCCGACAGGCTGCATGAGGGTCGAGGCTGGACTGGTCATCGGTCTGCATGAGGGTCCCACCATCTCGACACTTATGCCCGCGACCCGGCTTCGATTTCACGGGTCGCGTTTGACCCGGTCCAGCCGCAAATGGGCCGGCATCTTCTTCGACAGGCCGAAGCAAAGCCGAACTAGGGCATGCCGATTAGGGACCTTAATGGCGACGGTTATGGCCAGATCATATGGCTATGAAAAGAGCTAATCTAGTACTTCCCATCAGTTAAGGGATCTGGACTTGAGATGGTCGAGGCTTCGAGAAAAGATCAACCCTAATTTCTAAGTTCTAGAACGAAGAGGGGTAACGGTAATAACTGTATACAAAATGTCAAATTGGATCAATTGAACTCGTTAGAGTTCGATCGGTCCTGCTCAATCAATAATCTAAGACATGAAATAGATATTTGAATTTCAATTGGAGTAACGTAATAAGATTTTGAAGGAAGGACGGTACCTGAAAATGGACGGTGAATGAAGGCTCAAAGTATTGATCCTTTGATGAACTATCGGCACGCTTAGCTGAAGATTCAATGATGTAATCCGAGTGAAATGAAGTGAAAAGGATAATATTATGGCTTAGAAGCGGCGGGGAAGCCATCTGTCGAGCGAGGCACGCGCCACGTATCTCGCCTGCAGACACGCGGAGGCCTCCCGTCTTCGATCGGGGAAGACGAACCTCCGCCGTCTGATTGAAGAGATCGGACGGATCAGATCCTTCGCCCGATCTAACTGCGGAATCAGACGGCGTGGATGCCGTTAGGCGGGGCCGTTAAGCACTTAATATTATTTATTATTTAAATATTTTAAAACCTATTTTATTAATTATAAATAATCAATTAAATGTGTTCCAAAAATTTTTGATAAATCACCCCTAGTTAATTGAGGGGTGAGGAATACAATGGTGCGGTCAAATTTTTGATTTGACGAGTATTTAATTACTTGAATTTTTAGGGTATTTAAATAATATTAAAATATTCGCCGAAAATCTAACGACTTCTAAATGCATCCAAAACTTCACCCCTAGCTAATTTGGGGGTGGTGAACGCAATGGCGAAGTCAGATTTTGAATCTGATGTCTAAATAAAAAGTAAATTTCTAGGGTTTGGGATTTTTCAAAATTTCTGATTTGACCTAGGTTTTAGAGATGAGTTCTAAATTACTTAATTAGTGAATTAAAACCTTAATTAAGACTAAGATTTGTCCTAATTAATCTGAGTAACAACCTAGGTTATTACATGTGATGACCCCAATATTGAGAATCACTTAACTCAATTTTGATACGTCACCACAATACCTAATACTAGATTAGAAGAAAACTAATCCAAATCATTAGATATTGTGTTTGGCCCAGAATTTAGAAGAGAGTCTTAAGTTAAGATGGGAGAGAAATTATGAATGGTATTTAGTAGTTTATAAGTATATATGCAATACATGAATTTAAAAATGAGAGTGAAGTAGATTTGAGTATGTGACATAAGTAATAAAACATGTGATTATAATTTAAATAATTAAAATAAACACTTACAATCTTAGATATGAAATTCTAAGTATTTGATGAGTATTTAACATGTGAATTATAAGTCTATATTTTTCAACAAAATTTCCAAGTTTAAAATTTCTTAAAAAATTCGGCAGGGTAGACATGCAAGATTTCCATTCCAATGGAAGTTATATTCTTAAAGAAAATACAACCTAAACTAATATGCAATCAATCCAATTTAACTCCAATTCTAGTACAAAGTTCAATCTATTTTATAGGATTGCTCATTTCTAATTCTAAAGTAGAGTTCAATCCATTTTATAAGATTGCTCACTTACAATTCTAAAATATTAAAGGAAGAAAATCACATATGAAATAATTGTCTGTCCTACGATTTGCTTCATCACAACATTCAACAACTAGTTCCAATTAGCATTCTAAGTAAGTATACAACTAAAGACTTAATTAATATGCAAATTTTATACATTAGTGACAATTCATCCATTCAATATATTCATCCATTCATTCATCACAAGCATTTAATATAAACTAAGCTCCAACAAGTGTAGTAAAATTAGAGTAAATGATATTATTACAAACCAATAGTAATTTAAAGGAAAGGAAGAAATTTGATAGCTCACATGAAGTTTTTATTAAGCTATAATTTTAATATATAATAAGCGAAAGCAGTTTAATTTTTAGCGCTTGGTCCAGCTCCACTAGCCTCCAAGTGCACCCGATCTATCACATTTTGGTATTTAAATGTGATAAGTCAAAGCCAAGAAATAGAAAATCTGATTAAACTAAACAGTCTAAGCACATTTTTAGATCAGGCTAAACATGTTATTGTTATAATTGGATATCACTTTTTAGTTACAAAAATAAGTACAAGCATGGATGCAATATGGTAAGTATACAAGTAAGGAAGAGTAAGTAAGAAAAGCAAAGTGAGTTAGAAGACTCACTTAAATATATATCCTAGCTTACAAATAGAATAATGATAAAAGCATCCTAAATAGGCTAGAATTAAACTAATGTCCATATAAAATTAAATGAAGTAAAGCATGTATATGTTCATATGAACTTATGCTAAGTAAGGAAAAATAAAACAGTGAAGCATTTAAATATAATTTTATAATAATCACTATAATATAAATAAACTATAAACAAGTAAAGTACAGTTCTAATCATAGAAAATGCATAGTAAGGAAATCAAAGGAAAATCGTAGACAATTAGTCTAAGATTCACATAGTCTAGAACTATGTAAAGTAATATAGCTAAAAGCTATGGTGAGTCTTAACAATCTATAAGATTGAAGATCTCTCATATTTATAATTGAAGTTATGTTAATCTGTGCTCATTCTGTGGGCATATTCAGAATGAAGTGAGGTGTTAAATATGTCTGTTTAACAACTAAAGAAAAGTGAGGTCTACCTAAAACACTCACATTCGCCCTCTAAAAATGTGAGGTCTCCTTATTACTTTATTTTTAGTCTGCCATAGACTGATCCACCATATAGGCCCCTAGTAGTTTTAATGTGAAAGTTTATTCATGCACAATATCTTATATGAATGATTCAAATGAAAAATGCTCAAAGCTAAGCAAACATTCAAGGAAAATCAATAATTACAACTAAGTGATATCTAAAGTTATCTAATTTTAATGATCTACTTAATGATTGGAGCTAATTGAGCTCCCAATTAACTTTGAGATATTAATCTGAAGTTAATTGTAATATAGTAGTAATTAGGAATTTGAAAATAGTAGATTCAATTCAAATAATATGATGTGACAAAATAATTTATAAGTATAATTGTTACTATTAGAAACTAGCTCTTAATCCCATCCTAAACTACAAGATCTAATTACAATAATTAAATCAAGGGTTGAGTGTCTAGTAGGAAGATATTAAGATAAGAAAATATTTAATTTAAGAAATTGGAACTAAGACAAATCTAATAAGGTTCACTAGATTTCACTAGTTAGGTTACAGTTTGAAGGACCTACTCAAACAAATATTAATCTAGCTAAGTTAAAATCATTGAAAAGTTTAGGGTAAGTAATTAATAAGACTTAAGAATTACAAGTTATAAGTATACTATTAGTTGATATTTAAGAAGTTCAATAGGATTCCTAAACTAATCTAAGTAAGTTAGGGATTCATATTACTACATCTTAAAATAATCAAGAAAAAGCTTTAGGGATTAGGATGAATAAACTAAGTCCTAATATAATCATTAAAGCTAGATCTAGTTGATTCATAAATCTACTAATACTAAGGCATTAAGACTATCTATACTTAATAGTTATAACTAATAGATTTAGGAATCAACTATTGATCAATTGCAAATTAATCCTATAGTTTCTACCTTAGTGTTGAAAGGTAAATTAAGCACTTGGAAATCAATTCACATTAATAGAAAGTTGAGAACTAAACTCATAATAATATAATCTAATTGGTAAGGGAGATAATAAATATGACATATTAGCTATCCTAGGGTTTTATAAAACCTAAAATATGCTATCTAAAAAATTAGAATAATCACAATAACACTAAGTAAAAGTCAAAAACTTAAAATCCTAAATTATTATCCAATGAAAATGATTTATACATAAATGAAATCCTTATAGTATAAGGAGAAGAATGACACTAATTAGGTCAAATTTGGACAACGTTAGAAAAATTAAGGTTTTTGACCTAAGGGTAATCTTGTAATTTACACATAATGGAATCTAAATTTTTGTGCAGATTATTGTTGGTTACTGTTCAAAGATTCCATAGAGTCCATGAACATTGCATCCTAAGATCAAATGACGGAGTTATGGCTATTTCCATTTTTAAGGGAAATTCGGTAATTTTGGTCGGTCACGGGTGACAAAAACCAAACTTTTCCATTTGAAGTCCAATTTTAATAAACTCAGTTTCTATAGCTTTCCTATAATATACTGAGTGTGTTAATAGAAAGTAAACCCAATTTGGACTTCAAATGGTCAAGTTATGGCCTAACTAAGGTTAAAGGTACTTTGGTAATTTTCTATTTTTCTATGATTCAGATCCTGAATATTATTTTAGTTTATTGATATTATTGAAATTCTAAGCTAGTTAGCACTTTGAATTTTTGAATTTGGAGTTGAATTGGCCAAGTTATGGTCATTTGAAGTCTAAGGGCATTTTGGTTATTTTTAGGGTGGGATCCTAAATGTTACTTTTTAAAACATAAGCTCCAAATAGGGAAACTAATACTTCTATAATATTGGGGCTATTCTCCTGAGTATTTAAGACTCATATTGCCTATGTTTGGATAACTAAATTAAAAGTTGTGAGGGTTTAATTAGGTCCTAAAATGTCACTACATTATACGTACCCCGAAACTAATTTTTGAATTATATAATTTGATTCTTTTTATTTTTTTGAGTAAAATGAGACTTATATTAACTATGTTTGGATCATTCTACAGAAAGTTATTAAATTTTTAAGAATTTTGAATTAAATAATTTAAATAAATAAAGTTACTATTCATTTATTCAATTTGAATTAATTTATTATTCATGTCTATAGTTAAAATAAATTTAATTAATTAATTAATTAATATTAATCTATTTTTAATTATTATTAATTATAAATATATTATTCATTAATATACTATTTAATTAATTATTAGTTTAATTATATTTAAATTTTAAATTACTATTTAATTATGATTAGTATTAATTATAATTAATCTACAATTAAAATTAATTAATAATTTAATTAATTCATTAATTATAATATTTAAATATTTATTTATTAGCTTTAGGATTAACATTTAATTAATTATTAATTAACATTAAATACTAACTATAATTAACTAACCTAATATTAACTGCTAACTACCACTTAACAGAACTTAACATAATTATACTCCACTGCTTATTTATATATATATATATATATATATTTATTTATTTATTTATTCTGCAGAGTAATAATGGCGGCGGGACTCGCCACTGACACGTGGCGCCCTTTGTTTGGATGAACCAGATGAGGCGGGACCCACTACGCCACACGGCAGAGCCCGGTTGGCCGCGGCCCAGCGGGTGGGGCCCGCCTGCCACGGGGCGCTCCGGCATTGGCGCAGCAGAGCGCTGGGGGGCCCACCGTGCGCGCCAACTGACGGTTCGGAAGGGCCCCTCCCTCGGGCGTTGTGGCTCACGCGGCCCGCACGCGAGAACACGGGCTGGGCTCGGGTCGACCAGGCCCAAGTGGACCCCTCGTCTTCCTCGACGGGGTCCGCGACCTATCGGCTAGGGCATGATGGCTTTAGCCACCCTTCCCGGCGCCAACGGAGCTCGGCCTGTACGGCCGATGGTAGCCCTCGACGAGGCCTACCCACTGATGCTTTAACCGGCGCCGAAGGAGCTCGGGGCGGGGAGCTATGGTCAACCATAAGCGCTAGGTTTCGGCGGACGTAAACGGGTAACGGTATCGACTGTTTGCCATTTCAAAAATTCAATTGATTGACGTATCGATCGATCGATCAGATTCGATCCTAGACTAATCCAGTTCGTGGAATAAGCATACACATAGTTGGATCAATGATTGCATAAGAAGATTTGGGTTGGAAGGATACCTGAAATGGACGGCTGAGAAGAAATCGGGGTTCGCATAGGATCCAACCAACAGCTCTCGATAACCTAAATCGCAAAACGACTCTACCCTAGGCATCTGTAGGGTTCTTATGGACTCATGGGCGGATCCTGTGAGGGGCGAGGAGGCTGCCGATAGGGCACGGGCGCAGCGATGCTCCGCATGGCGACTCGCGGAGTCTTCGAGGACGAAGACCCGCAGCCGTCGGATCGATCTGATACGATGGTCGAATGAAGTGTCGTTTGGTCAGACGGCGCCGCTTCACCGATAGACGGCGGGGCGAAGTTTCAAACTGCGCTGTTGGAATATTTAAATAATTAAATAACTTATTTAAATAAATCCTTATATTAAATATTTAATCCCAAATACTCACCCCTATCTAATGGAGGGGTGAAGAACGCAATGGCAGCGTTGGATTTTTGATCTGACGAGTATTTTAATTTCCTAATTTTTAGGGTATTTAAATATTATTAAAATATTCGATAAAATTTTAACGACTTCCGATTGCCACCAAAATATTACCACTAGCTAATTTGGGGGCAATGAGCGCAATGGCGAAGTCCATTTTTTTTTTGGTCTGAGGTTAATTTAGATAGGTCAAATTTTAGGGCTTATGGATTTTTCCAAGAATCGGGATTCGATCCATTTGACTCTTGATTTGGACTAGGTCTTTGAGATTGACTCTAAATGACCTAAAAAACACTTAAGACCAAGATTATGACTGAGATTAGTAGTCCTAATTGACTAAAGTAATAACTTGGGTTGTTACAGGCTCTGTCATTGTGAAACCGACACTGACAGATTCCGAGTTGTTTGAGGTAGTTGGGCCTTTTGAAGATTTTGTTCAGGAGGAAAAGCCTGCTGCTGCCAAAGATCATTAGTTTTCTTTTTTATTTATTAGTGAGAATGAGTGTTTATCTTTCATTTTAGTTAAGCTTTTAGTTGTTGTAATAATACATATTCTATTTGTATTTTATTTTACTGCATATTTGTTCTGAGTTAAATGTATTTTACTTTCTAAATTATGGTGAAATGGATGTGTATGTTTCTTGCTTCCGTACTATAAATACTTCATGTATTATCATTTTGTGAAAAACTCTCAATTAATGGTAAATTCTTTAGTTATAAAGGATTATGGTGAAAATTTAATCTAACTATAAATGAAGAACTTGTCATTTGGTGGCCACTTCACTGTAATCATGTTAACTTAAGTGTTAACAGGACTATGGCAGGCTGGGGTGCCACAGCCCAGGTCCCTATGACGGGTTAGATGTGAAAGCAGGCATCCCGTACTCATTTGCAGGTGGATTCGAGTAACCTTGGGCTTATTTTAAAGCCAGTTTGAAGCCCTAATTCGTAAGGCTAGGGCGTGAGTGCCTCTTGAGTTCAATAGAGAGGATTTTGGGAGAAGACTTGTGAGAGAGTTTGAGAGGGTATTAAAGAGAGACAGGGCTTGGGTGCATTCTTAGGGAGAGTTTGTCATTTTCTTATTCCTCTAAAGATTCAAGTCTTAGTTTGTACTCTGTGATTTTGTATTCTTCATATAGTGGATTTATAGTGGTAGTGTTGCTTTGTGATTTTTCTCAGATTTTAGATTTTCCATGTAAATCCTTATGATTTGTGTTGCAATTCTGTGCTATTGTATGAATTTCTGTGTTTTACTTTGGTAACCTCAACTCAAACCCGTCGTAATAATCACAACACATTTCATCGGATCAATTGACCATCCATCATTTGAGTGGCCCTACAACATTGTATTCGGTGGCCAAAGGTTGACCACACTTAAAGTAGAGGCTTCCTTGGTTGTAGCACTTTCCATAGAGATGTAGCATGTGGCAATCCTTCTCTGCCTCTTGCTTCACGGGCTCATGTGTTATCTGAAACACTATTGCTATCAAACTGGGTGAGGCCATTTGAAAGTGCATTTATTGGCAAGTTCTGGAGCAATTTTTATTTTCAACCTCTCTAAGGTCACATGATAATCATGTTTAATCATCTTTGCACTTTCAAAGAGGGCCACAAAGTTGGTATGCCTTAAAGTAATCATGCTTTGGCGAATAAAGTCTTCAATCTAGCCTGAAAGGTTGGTGAAGATACAACGAGGAATTCCTCGATGAAGCTGAGATGATGAGGAAGTTCATGCTATAGTTCTCAACGGAACTCCTTGTTACGATGAAGCTAGGGCACGATGAATATCGCGATGAGGAACCCACAAAATCTGAAAATTGCATGTTTAGTCACGAGGGGGAATCCACATAATTGAAAATCGTACGTTTAAAGTGCAATTTCCTTACCATGTCCCTATTTATAGCATCGTAATTTGATTGTTCAGCATTTTATTATACTTTATATAATACATATCAAATAACCCCTATAAATTAAAAATAACTTAATTGTTAGATTAGATTAACATTAAAATATTAACTTGAATCAAATAACCCTTTGTATAATTGGTAAAAAATAAACATATAATATGGCATGCAAATTAAAATTTCTTATATATTTATGCTATAATATTTGCAAAATATACAATTATTGAAAACACAATTTTTTTATTTATAAATAACTCCATTTAAATTTATATGAACTATATTATAATATTTTTGTAACTTGTGAGAGATAATCATTGATTATAGTTCTTAAATTTATATTTTATCATATATTTAAATCTCATAAAAATCACATTATTATGTTTTAATAAACCTTAATCTTCAAATAAAAATCATTTAATAAAAATTTGTATGATTGTGAATACTTTTGAGTGAGTTTAAGGATTGATGGTGTTGTTATGCAATATAACTCAATAAATAAACAAATAGATGAAAGACAAATAAGCTATATATAATATATATAAGTATGAATCAAATATCTATGTTCTTATTTTTCTTATTTGATTTCTTTAGATAAAAAAAAAGTTTAGCGACAGATTTGATTGGATCATAGAAATATATATCGTTGGCAGTCCCTCCGGCGAGACAGCGTCGACGAGACCGCATCGCGGTCCCGAGTGAGCTACTGCACAAGGTCAATCGCTTCGTCGCTTCGTCCGTTCGTCCTTCTCCGCGATACCTCGCCGGAAGAACCTTTGCTTGCTCGCGTGCATCGGCAAAAATGGATCCCGACTCTTTCCGATCGACGATGTCCAATTTGGCGCTCGATAATGTGATGGCAGCGGCGGCTCGAGACTATCAAAAGGTTCGGAGATTCATTGAATTTGCAATAGTCTTTATTTAATCTGCATTCGCTAGTGGAAATTGAGGATAATCGATTCCGAACTTTCATTTTGGGGTCGGCGAGTGGGAGAGTGCATCAAGAACTAAAAGTAATAGGTCTAAGTTGATGTTCATAAAGTATTGGGTTGCCAATTTGACGGATCTTCTAGAAAAGTACGTGTTATCGCTCAAAAATTATGTTTGTTTGTGAGCATATAGTGAAGAGTAGTTGGGCAGGATTGCCTCCATTTCAAGTAGAAATGGGGGCTTCCAATGCCTCAAAACATCAGTTTTGTTAGCTAATGGGAACACTAATTGGATCCTGATGGTTGTTCGACTTCATTCCGGGTGTTTTAGCGATCTCGTATAAGAATAAGACCGATTGTCTATTGAAATTGGAGAATAGTTCCGATTGATAAAGAATGTTTATTAGGATTTGCTGCTTGAAGAGGGAGGATTGACTCTTTGTTGCTAGTAATTGTAGGCTTTATGGGAATAAAATGCACGCTCATATATTTAAAATGCTGGAATTGCATGGTCAAGCATAACCATATTGTAAACCACCCGGTGCTTTTCTCACCTGTGCATCCCATGCTAGCTCTACGCTCTCATCACACCTGTACATGTGTTTCCCATTGGCAATTCTTACAAAACGATTAACAATACCAAACTTAGTTCCAAAAAGTAGGGTTGGCTACATGAACCATTTTTTCTGCTATGCTCAATATAAAAATCCCTCAAGCTTAAAATATATGAGATCATTCATGATATATCTTGATCTTTTTTTTTTTTTTTTTCTAATTTGTCAAAATTCAATGACTCAATTTTTCTAATCCGGCATTTAATATGCTCGATGACTTTCTGTAAGCATTAAACAACAAGACTTTCTTATACTTTGCTATAAATGCTCTTGTGTAAGCATATTCCATTGCTTACATCCACATATGCACCTTCATCTCATCACAAATTATTTTATGCTGTTCTTGTAATTTACAAGTTACATTCATCTCCATATGACACTGCAAGTTTTATAGCTGTTTGCAAAACATTCTCTTAAGTTTGAGTGAGATTTTTCAATAGTAAAACACTCAAGAGGTACTATATCTCATTGATCTTTCTTGATATTATTAATAAATATTTATTGTTGCAATTATTTTGTTTGATAGAATCAAGGTAATTGAACCTATCACTCTTGATAAAATGGCATCAATTGTCATATTCCACTATTCAAATATGTCAGCCTATACAAACTGAAAATTAAATTTTGATATTGGATGATTGAAACAAATAAAAACATTTAATAAGGCACCTGACATTCGAATACGTCACTGCTCCAATATACATTTACTTAATAATATTAATATAAGCAATGAAAGCCTCTTTTCTTCTAATATTCTCCAAAGAACTATTCTTATAATGATATCAAATGCCTCTTCTAAATTGATGAAGATCCAATGGAGATATTATTTTCTCTTTCTAAATTACATCATTAAATTTTTCAACAGATGTGCGATCATTATAAAATAATTTTATTATGTGAAATTTTAGTGTCTCATCATAATTTATGTTCTACACTATGTTCTAAAGTTTTTATGTATATAAAAACAGGGATTTTAAAACATAGATTGATTCCTTTCTCTTAAAAAGAGATTATTTATAAGATTATTATCAGTGATTGTTTGACAACTCAACATCGTTCATTGATTTTGGATTTGAAAATAAGAGGTAACAAAAATAATATTAGATCTAAATTATATCTTAAAATGAGATGGTAGAATCATAAGAAGGATGATATAAAAATTTTTTGGAGTGAATTTAAAATTTGGCAATGAGATTTTGAGGGTAAAATTAACTTTATGTGGAATTCAGTTGTTGGATTTATTCACAAAATAGTCAAGAGTTTATTTTATTAATCTACAAAGAGAATACCTAATACTAAAAATGCCTAGTCGTAGAAACAAGATATTCAAGTTAAGATTAAAAATAAAAATGCATGCTATAAAGAATAGTTTAAATATAAGGCTAAAGAGAATTGGAAGAAATATAAATTATCTTATTGTGAATTCAAAATAGCAGCTTCTGATGGTAAGAGCACAAGATTTGAAATTTATATAATAAATTAGAAATTGCTAAATAAGAGAGATACATTTATAAGCTAGTCAAATTATGATATAAAGTAGCAAAAATTTGACTCATACAAAATATATTAAAGATGATGATAAAATTTTTTTAGGAATGAAGATATTTAACATAGATGAATAAATTATTTTGTTGAGCTTTCTAATGAAATTGATACCAGTTCAATTAATATAAGTGAGTTCAATAGTTATAAAAATGACATTAATTACATTTTTATTCAATGTATTAATAAAACTGAGATTTAGATTGCTTTAAAGAGGATGAAGAAATAGAAATGGTAGAATCGGATGATATTGCCATTGATGTATGGAAATGTTTGGGTGATGAAGAAATATCTTAGCTTATTAAGTTATTTAATGTTATTTTGAAGACTTGTTATATATATTTACAAGAATAAATGTGATGATCAAGACCGCACAAATTATAGACAAATCATGTTAATGTTTCATACGTTGAAAATTTTGGAGAGAGTAATTGAATACTTATTAGGAAGGGATACTTGAATTTCTTAGAATTCATTTGGATTAATACCTGGTAAATCTATCATGGAAGCCATATATATATTAAGAAGTTTGCTTAAAAATTTATTTGATGACAAGATCCTCATTTAATTTTGTTGATCTTTATAAGCCTTATGGTTGAGTACTAAGAGAAGCTACTTAGAGATTTAAAGAGAAAATAAATTTGTGTTATATATATTGATGTTATTAAAGATATGGTATAATGAGGTTGTAATATGTGCTCGATTGCAATATGGCTTGTCTTATGATTTTTGTGTTACCATTGAATTACATCAATGCTCGACTCTTAATCCATTTCTTTTTGCTTTAATTATGTATGCTTTTACTAAGCACATTTGACAGATTGTAAATACATGTCTGCGCTCGCACGCAAGTGTACGTGGTCCGAAGTAATAATTGAAGGTAAGTTCCGAAATTTATCGTCCACAGGGAACAAAGTGTTTTGTTATTAAGTTATATTTACTTTTAATAATGTTTAGACCAATGATATTTTGTGATTTTTGTTAGCTCCTAATTAACAATGCAAAGATCTTAATTTGAAAATACAATTTGAGAAGAAGGGAGAGTTGGGTTTTATTATGTAAATTGTTATGGGATTGGTGTAAGTATTTGTATTTATCAACTTTTAATGAGACTTGTTCACATGCAAATTATAATCAAGTGATAATAATATTCCTTAGATTGGTCTTCTAAATCCAACTATTTCACGCCTAGTGCACAGGATGAACTGAAGAAGGTTCAATCTCGCTCATAGACCCTTATGTGATCAATATGAGTTAAATTCGATTTCTTACATCTAAGTTATCAAATTCATAATTTTAATATCAGCGATCACACAAATTTGATTCCACTCAATTAGCATCACGTGCTTCCCTCGCAGTTTAGCTAAGGAAGTGAATTATTAGGCTGAGTGGATTATGTCACACTCATCCACAAGCAAACAATTATTCATCTTCCTCCTTTAACTTATGATGAGCTATGGAGTGTAATTGGTGGCTCTTGGCTCATATGCATCAACCTCTCGATTGAGTTCAAAGAAAAGTATTCTTAGGCTCAAGAGCTTGTCACTGGGCTTTAAGCACTAATGTACATATTCCTAGCTTTACGCCAATTGGTGAGCTTTTGAGCTCTAAGAGAGTTAAGCTACCAAGTTCAACTCATCATATAAATCTTAGGGTGTTTACACCGAGAATCCTTGCACGGCGAATATATATTCGCGGCGATGATTTTTATGTGCATTTTCTTAAATTAATATGATTAGTTGGCTTGATATTTTGTTCATTAATAACCATTTAATTTAAATAAAATATTCATTCACATGGCATGCATTCAAACAAGATTCATATCTAAACCATAAACAATAAAGATTTTTATTTATTGAGAATTTTAGTACAAACACCATTTAATCCCATAATGATTACATGACATAGCCCCAACTCTCCCTAAGGAGGGTTTAGCCTTTCATCACAAGTGAAACACAGAAAATAAAATACAAGGAAATGAATTTTTGCATGGTTCTACAGCAAGGAAATGAATATGAGATAAAAGAAAAATACAAGGAACAATATTTTTGCGTTCTCCTGATTTTCGCCTTGCTCGCCAACTTGCCTTCATTCCTGCTCCTCAAATGTTCTTTCTGCTTTTTTTGGATGGTCACCTTCTCCTTTCTCTCCTATGTGGCTTCAGAATTTTTGAATTGGGATTATCAAAGAGGGGAACTACCTTTTCATAGTATTTCTTCTCAGCTTTTGTAGATGTTGAGCAAAGTGTCTTGCATTATTAATTCAACCAATCTTCTATTTCCTCAAGAATTTAATGCCTTAAACTGAATATTCCTTTGTTTTCTTGAAAAAGAGGAGACTTAATTGAATTTTAAGTTAATTACTGCTATGGGAAGGCAAAAGATTTAAGAATTTTAGCCTTTCCTATACTGCTTTTAATGCTCATTCATGGCTGAAATTACATTGAGCACTACGGTGCGTGCAGCGGTTTTGCTTCCAAAACCTTGCTGAGTGAATGCCCGTTGCGGTGCGCGGTAGCGCCGAGCTCTTGAGTTTGTGCCCGCCAAGGTGCGCGGTAGTGCCGAGCTCTTGAGTATGTGCCTGCCAAGGCGCGCGGTAGCGCCGAGCTCTTGAGTTTGTGCCTGCCAAGGCGCGCGATAGCGCCGAGCTTTCTGTTTGTGCCCGTTGTGGGGCGCGATAGCGCCAAGCTCTCAGGTTTGTGCCTCTGCGGCCTGCGATAGCGCGCTATGGCACGCGGTAGCGGGATGCCTTGAATTTCCTTTTATTAAGTCTTGGCCCTGCTGTTCCGCTGTGGTGCGCGGTAGCGACGAGCGCTCGGTTTGTGTCCGCTGTGATGCGCGGTAGCGCCGAGCTCTCGGGTTGAGCCCGTTGCAAGCGCGCGGTAGCAGAATGCCTTGATTAATTTTGTTGTCTAGGTACAGTGAGTCCCGCTGCGGCGCGCGCTAGCGCCGAGCTCTCGGATTGAGTCTCGCTGCGGCGCGCGGCAACGCTGAGCTCTTGGGTTGCGCCCGCTGCGGTGCGCGGCAGTGCTGAGCTCTCGGGTTGTGCCCGCTTAGGCGCGTTGTGGCGCGCGACAGCAGTTCTCTTTCAATTTTTCTGTGTTTCTTTAGAGTTAGCTCAGCTTCTCTTTTTTCCTTGAAATTGGTGATAAACCACTCAAAGTAGATAATTCTAGCATAAAGATGTTTGTATTTACTCTCTTATTTTATTATAAATCTTTGATTAATCACACCCCACACTTAAATTATTGCTCGTCCTCGAGTAAGCTCAAAAATGAATTTTTCTGATTTTTATTGTTATGAAATTCAATATGAATAAGATGTGAAGTGTTTTATCATTTCATGGTTAGCTTAACAGTGTGATTAAAAAATTTCAGCTTCTAATAAGTCCCAAACTAATGCTCTTCTTCCTATTTACCTTTATAGTCTCTATTTTTCTAATTCATGATGCTTGCTTCTTAATTACCGAGAGGACAATTTTAGGAATTCATAACTAGGATAGGCCAGAATCAATGAATTAGAGTTTTTGTGCTATATGTGTTTTTTCTTATAAATCACAATGAACAACTCAATATTCAGGAGAGATACTTTTTTTTATTTTGTTGATCTCAGTTTCTTTGACATGTTGGGAGAGATATTTTTTTTCATCATTGATTTTTTTTATTATTTCGTTCAGCTCAAGTGAGAGATATTTTTTTTCATCCCTATCTAGGTTCATTATGATCATGAAGTTCTACAGAAACCTAGTACACTCTTAGGTTCACTTTTTTTTGCAATTCTTAGTCAAGTTCTGTAAATCCCCACTCCCACCCTTAGATTTAAAGTATCATTTATTTGAATTTGTTGGAGACTTAAAGTAACCTTGGAAAAATAACATTTGATATTGGACAGTCTTAGGGCTGGCCTTTTAGTTTGATCACAAGTTATTTAAGTAAATTATCATGATAAAATTTTCGCAAGTTAATTTACCTTTGAATCTATCGCATCAAAGTTTTCAGAAAAATTATGCATTATGGAGGTAATGAAATTCCAAGATTCATTAAAGTAAAATCAAAAAGTGCAAAAATAAAAGTAAAAGAAAAATAATAATAAGAAAATACAAAAATAAAAAGAAACTACTACAACTTTATCATTCATCTTCCTCGTCTTCTTCGTCCTCATCCTCATCTTCTTCATACTCGAAGTCCTCCGGCCATAGTGTCCGGAACGGGGTCGCCGGCTGGGGGTTGCGGCAGGACACCATTGTCCGATCCACCATGCTAGCTCCAAGTTGAGAATATAGTTCCCAGAGGTGCATGGAAGTCGGTTTGGAACTGGCGCTGTCGGGACAGTTCGTCTTTGCAGAACCGCATGTCCGCTGCCATGGATTTCCCCATCTGTACTTGATAGGCGTGCATTTGTTCCATTCCTTTTTGCAATTGTTTAAATGATGAACCATCACCGGAGAATGATGAAGCCTTGCCTTCCCCTCTCTTTCTCTTTTTGCTCCTCTTACCCTCTTGGAAGCGGGCGCTTAAGTTGTTGCGGGTAAGAGGAACTCTGGGAGGAATAGCTACGTCACCTGATGATACTTTAACCCCTTGGGCAAGACATATCCCATATATGAGTGACCCGAAAGGGAGGGGACATTTTTCACACTGCTTGTGCTTGAATCTTTTCTGTCACATTACTTTCAGTAGTCTCAAAAACTTCTCCCTCTAAAATGACATCACAAAAGAAGAGCATCGTAAGCAAGGAAGCAGCCGCCTCAACATCTGGAGGCGCATTCAACAAAAAATATTTTTCTTCGGTGGAAGCCGAACAACGATATGTTCAGATCACGTCACGACGGAAGCTCATCCCGGAGAGGGGATTCAAACTCCCCTATCCAGTTTACTTTGGAAATGTCCAACACCAGGGTGGCACAAGCTGATCTGTTTGCAGACCGATTCATATCCTTCCTTAGTACAAGAAGTCTACGCCAACGCGGTTAACATGATTAGGCGGAAGATTTTTGTGCGAGGGAAGGTCGTGAATTTTGAACTCGAACAGATTGAGCTGTTCTACAAGATTAAGGCGGTAGAGGAGTGTTCCTACCAGGCCTTGCTGAATTCTGAATATGACCCTGCAGCAATTGCGAGCGCCATCACTTGCGACGATGCGGGCTAGAGAGGGAACTTGGCCAACATTCCACGAGCCCTTCTTAGGGACTCATGCAATGCTTGGCATGTTCTCATTTCCAGCATCATAATGCCATCTGGGCATCTAAGTGAGGTGACTAGGTCACGGGCGCTGCTCATATGTGCCATAGAACAACCTGGAGATATCCATATCTCTAAGATAATTCTTGAGCAGCTCTGGAACGCCCTGACCAGGTCCTGCGCCGCACTTGCTTTTGGGTCACTCATATCTGGGATATGCCTTGCCCAAGGGGTCAAGGTATCATCAGGTGACGTAACTATTCCTCCTAGAGTTCCTCTTACCCGCAACAACTTAAACGCCAGCTTCCAAGAGGGTAAGAGGAGCAAAAAGAGAAAGCGAGAGGAAGGCAGGTTTCTTTTTCCTCTGGCGACACTTCATCATTTAAACAATTGCAAAAAGTAATGGAACGAATGCACGCCTATCAAGTATAGATGGGGAAATCCATGGCAGCGGACATGCGGTTCTGCAAAGCCGAACTGTCCCGACAGCGCCAGTTCCAAACCGACTTCCATGCACCTCTGGGAACTATGTTCTCAAATTGGAGCCTGCATGGTGGACCGGGAGATGCTGTCCTGCTGCAACCCCCAGCTGGCGACCCCGTTCTGGACACTTCATGGCCGGAGGACTTCGAGTACGAAGAAGATGAGGATGAGGACGAAGAAGACGAGGAAGATGAATGATAAGGTTGTAGTAGTTTCTTTTTGTTTTTGTATTTTCTTATTGTTATTTTTCTTTTATTTTTATTTTTGCACTTTTTGATTTCACTTTAATGAATCTTGGAATTTCATTACTCCCATAATACTGCAAAAAAATTAAACTGGTTAGATCATAAATTTTTTTGAAAACTTTAATGCTATGGATTCAAAGATAAATTAACTTGTGAAAATTTTATTATTATAATTTGCTTAAATAACTTGTGATCAAACTAAAAGGCCAACCCTAAGACTGTCCAATATCAAGTGTTATTTTTTCAAGGTTACTTTAAGTCTCCAACAATTCCAAATAAATGAAGCTTTAAATCTAAGTGTGGGAGTGGGGATTTACGAAACTTGGCTGAATTGCAAGAAAAGGTGAATCTAAGAGTGTGCTAAGTTTCTGTAGGACTTCATGATCACAATGAATCTGAATATGGATGAAGAAAAATATCTCTCCCTTGAGCTGAACGAAATAATAAAAAAAATTAATGATGAAAAAAAATATCTCTCCCAACATGTCAAAGAAATTGAGAACAACAAAATAAAAAAAAGTATCTCTCCTGAATATTGAGTTGTTCATTGTGATTTATAAGAAAAAACACATATAGCACAAAAACTCTAATTCATCGATTCTGGCCTATTCTAGTTATAAATTCCTAAAATTATCCCCCCGATAAATAAGAAGCAAGCATCATGAGTTAGGAAAATGGAGACTAGAATGGTAAATAAGAAGAAGAGCATGAGTTTGGGACTTACTAGAAGCTGAAATTTTCTAATCACACTGTTAAGCAAACTATGAAATGATAAAACACTTCACACTTTATTCATATTGAATTTCATAATAATAAAAATTAGAAAAATTCATTTTTGAGCTTACTCGAAGACGAGCAAGAATTTAAGTGTGGGGTGTGACAAATCCAAGATTTATAGTAAAATAATAGAGTAAATAATAGAGAGTTCGGCGCTACCGCGTGCCGCAGTGGGCATTCACTCAGCAAGAGTTTGAAGCAAAATCGCTGCAATGCGTCGTAGCGCCCGACGTAATTTTAACCAAGAATGGGCATTAAAAGCAGTATAGGGAAGGCCAAAATTCTTAAATCTTTTGTCTTCCCATAGCAGCAATTAATTCAAAATTCAATTAAGTCTCCTCCTTTTCAAGAGAACAAAGGAATATTCAGCTTAAGGCATTAAATTCTTGAGGAGCTGGAAGGTTGGTTGAATTAATGCAAGACACTTTGCTCAGCATCTATAAAAGCTGAGAAGAAATACTATGAAAAGGTTGTTCCCCTCTTTGACAATCCCAATTCAAAAATTCTGAAGCCACATAAGGAGAGAAAGGAGAATACCCTTTCCAAGGAAGGAGAACGTGACCATCCAAAAGAAGCAGAAAGAACATTTGAGAAACAGGAAAGAAGGCGAGTTGGCGAGCAAAGCGAAAATCAGGAGAATGCAATAACGCTGTTTCTAGTATTTTTTTCTTTATCTCATCTTCATTTCCTTGTTGTAGAACCATACAAAGGTTGATTTTCTTGTATTTTATTTTTTGTGTTTCACTTGTGATAGAAGGCTAAACCCTCCTTGGAGAGGGTTAGGGCTATGTCATGTAATCATTATGGGATGAAATGGTGTTTGTACTAAAATTTTCAATAAATAAAAATCTTTATCGTTTATGGTTTATATATGAATCTTGTTTGAATGCATGCCATGCGAATGAATGTTTTATTTAAATTAAATAGTTATTAACGAACAAAATATCAAGCCAACTAATCATATTAAATTTAGGGAAATGCACGTAAAGGTCCTCGCCGCGAATAGATATTTGTCATGCAAGGATTCTCAGTGTAACGCCCTAAGATTTATATGATGAGTTGAACTTGATACCTTAACTCTCTTAGAGCTCCATAGCTCACCAATTGACGTAAAGCTAGGAATATGTGCATTAGTGCTTAGAGCCCAGTGACAAGCTCTTTAGCTTAAGAGCACTTTTCTTTGAGCTCAATCGAGAGGTTGATGCATGTAAGTCAAGAGCCACCAATTACGCTCCGGAGCTCATCATAAGTTAAAGGAGGAAGAGGAATAATTGCGTGCTTGTGGATGAATGTGACATAATCCACTCAGCTCAATAATTCACTTCCTTAGCTAAACTGCGAGAGAAGTACGTGATGCTAATTGAGTGGAATTGAGTTTATGTGATCGCTGAAATTAAAATTATGAATTTGATAACTTAGACGTAAAAAATTAGATTTAACTCATATCAATCACATAAGGGTTTATGTGCAAGATTGAACCTTCTTGAGTTCATCTTGTGCACTAGGCATGAAATAGTTGGAATTAGAGGACCAATCTAAAAAATGCTATTGTCACTTGATCATAATTTGCATGTGAACAAATCTCATTAAAAGTTGATAAATACAAGTACTTACACCAATCCCGTAATAATTTACATGATAAAACCCAAGTCTTCCTTCTTCTCAAATTATATTTTTAAATTAAGATATTTGCATTGTTAATTAGGAGCCAACGAAAACTACAAAATATCATTGGTCTAAACATTATTAAAAGTAAATATACCTTAGTAACAAAACACTCCGTTCCTTGTGGACGATAAATTTCGGAATTTACCTTCCATTATTACTTCAGACCACGTACACTTGCGTGCGAGCGCAGATGTATATTTACAGTCTGTCAATTTTTTTATTTATCAACATTCAAGAGAAAGTTCCTTGGTGCATGTTATTTACAGATGACACTTTATTAATTGATAAGATTAGAAATGAAGTTAAAATAAAACTTGGGTTATGGAGGATTGCTTTAGAATCTAAAAATTTTCATCTTATTATATCTAAAATAAAAAAATATGAAGTATAAAATAAATTATATTAGAAGCCCTTTTTTTGAGGGCTTAACTATTTAGGACCATGTGATCAAGAAGACAGAGTTTCAAATACCTTGATATGAGCACGCCTAAGCACCCGACTATTGTCTTGGCATTCTGCTGGATCGGGTTGTTGACATATGAGCACGCCTAAGCACCCAGGTTTCTTTCTGTCTCTAGCTTCGTTGTCTGAAGAAATGCCAACGCTTGAGCATGCCCATGCGACTAAGGTTAGGCTTTCTACTTTTATTAAACGCCTCAGCGCTTGAGTGGGCTTAAGGCCCCCAAGTTACAGGTTCTTGCAGACTTCGGGAACTTCTCACCTAAGCTATCGTGCTTCTGTTCAGCTGAGTTCAAGAGCAAAATCCTCAACGCTTGGGTGTGCCAGAGCGCTTGGGCGCGCCAAAGAGCTTGTGCGCGCCTTATTGTCTGAGCTTCTATTGCAGGAATTTTCTTGGTTTCTGGGACCACCCAAACAGTGGCTCCACTCCACTCCAGTTCTTTCAGCACTCTTCGTGCTCACTTGATCTGAATCGCGTCTAGCTTGTACATGGTTGATCTGTGGTTGACTCGAAGTCACTCCAAGCTCCGCATTTAATTCATGGTTCACTCCAAGGCTATTCCATTGCACTTGACTTCACCACTTATGTTCTCGCTTGCAGTGACGCCTTTCAAGCTATAGTTGGGTGCACCCAAACTCGATCGCACCACTTTGGGTTGCACTCGTGTCTCCACAAATATAACATTTCATCATTGTGATGATTTTTACTGCAAGTTATGATTCTTCATCTACTCATTTTACATGCATCTTAATCATTTAATGAAATCTTCGTATAATATTTTTTGTACTTGATTTACAATTAACTAGATTTAAAACTCTAATACCTTTTGAATGCCAGTTTTAGGAGACAAAGTTCTATTCAAGAGCAGATGGAGGGGAATTTTTGTTGACCCACTTTGGAGAGACTTGAAGTTTGTTTATGTTTTTATATTTTCTTTCATTTTTATATTTTTGAGATGGATGATTTTAAAATTAGTATTATGAAAAAATTTGGTTATTTTATTAAAGTTTTCTTAATATGGTTATGCAGCTATTGCACTCCCCAAGGGCAACCTAGCTTTTATTTCACTTTTAGAGGATCTGAGATGTTAGTGAGGAGAGAAAAGATAATGATAAAGGGAACACTTAAAAATATCTCAAAGAAAAAAAAATTCTAGATCAAAATTTTCAGCAAAATACAATTTTATCTTAAATACAAATAAGAAAATTACAACTCAACAATTAAAAGAAGAAATAAAATGCTTTCCCCACAGCAGAATACAAACAATATATTGAGAATCTTAAAGATCTGATGTGCCAGCACAACGTCTTACTTTTTCTTAGGGATAACATAATAGAATATAAGTTTTGGACAACTAGAAACATCGCCACAGCAACCACAACCCGCACTTAAATAGTAAATGCCATCCGTGCACAGGCATGTCACCTTGCTCATCTGGTCACGTGCATAGTAGCCAGTTTCTCTTGAACCATCAACGGTTTTGCCAAAACCGCTGCCCAGCTTGCGCTCAAGCGTGTTATATCATTCGCCCGAGCGCATTGCCATAACCAAATCATAAATGAACTAACTGTTCACCTCCATGTTCATTTAACCTGATGCAACCATTCACCTAGATGGGTGTGTCCCGGCACCCCGGCCGTTACTCGTGTTTATGCGCCACATGCACTCACATGCATTTTCTGAACTCAAACTTGGGCGCATCTCGATCTTACGCTTGGGCGCTTCTAGAACAATGGGCCTGGCATATGAGTGTGCCTGGGCGTTTGCATCTCGGGTTCATTTCGCTTGTTACGGCTTCTGGGGGCCCTCAAACTCGCATCTGGGCGTGCCAGGGATTTCTTGTGTTTGGACCCAACAGAATTTTTATTTAATACTTATTATTTTGGCATTTAAGTTGGTGTTTATATCAAATCGTTTTTTTTAATTTTTTCGCTCACACAATTTGTTCTTATCAACGGATATAGCTTTACTATTACCACCAACAAAATAACACTGATAATGTGTTTTTGCAAATTTACCGCCCCAACTATTATTATTGCTTGGATTGGGAGAGGGTGTTGAAATGGCATGCGTGCATAATAAAGTTAGGTGTAACAAGTTTTTTTGAGCAGACGTTTGATTTTTTGCTATATCTTCTTGTGAGAAATATGTTGATCATGCAAAAAATTTAGGTTTTCTAATAGGTTAAAAACATAGTAAGTTGTGTAAGGGAGCACACAAATACAGCTTGAACATTTATATTTGCCATGTTTAATTATGTGAATGAGATTAGCTGGTTTTTCACCGTGATAATAACGCAGTGGTTTCATTAGAGATTTTCCTTGGTTGGACTAGTCAATGGTTTTTAAATATTTATCAGTGCGATCTTTATATTTCATCAAATAGTATGCTACTGTTGCTTCAATGTATCATTTTCTCAGTTCCATTACTTGGTTTACTCTGTCATTGCGGGTTCATTCAATGTACCTTTTAGACTTAAATAAATTCTACGAATTACAATTTCGAGGGCATAAAAGAAATATTCCATTGTATTATTTTTCTAGGTGTAAAATTGTGAAGGGCAGAAATCAAGTGAATTTAATGCACCAATAAATAAAGTAATAGAAAGAAATAAGTTCTTAAAATGAGTTCCAATGAAAGAGCAATAAATCAACCTAATGATATGAAAAGATGAAGCTAAATTATAAATGATTTATTTGCAGCCCTTTTCCTTTTCCATCTTGAACGATGACATAAACACCCACAGAGAAGAAAAATGTTGAGTTTTTGTCTCTCGCATTGCACCCTACTTTGGGTATGCTCTAGGGCTTTTGTAATTTTGTAGTATTGACAATGATGATCAAGGGAGGATATAAACGAAATGCTAGGATAAATTAAGATTAAACAAGTCATGATATTTTATTGAACCAGGAGCTAAGATTTTTTTAAGTGAAATTCCAAAATATTTTTTGAAGGCTAAAAGTACTCCAATATGGTGAAGGATGTGTTAAGTTTTTAATTTTTACATTACAATATATTATGTGACACTTCCAAATGAGTCCATCTTAGTAAGCAAATGACATAAATTAGTATGCAAGATGCACAACATAATATAAATGTGTTCATCAATCTAATGAAACATGCATATAACATCAGTGTAGGTGAAAGTTTTCATCATAATATAAACATGTTGGTCTATAAGACAAGACAAATGTACTTTTATTTAGATCAATTTTCATCAAATATTTGATGATTGCATTATCTAATGAAATAATTGTTTGAAGAGAGAATTGTGATTTATCAAAAGAGAGCTTAATTAATTCTTCAATTTTCATTTTTTATTAGACAAATGTACTTTGTATGATCATTACTTCTTTTAATATGAAATATCTACAATGAAAAACATAAAAGTTTTATTTTTTTTATTATTTTATGTTCATTGGTCATAGAATGAGCCATCTCTATTAGATTGCTATGTTTTATTTTTTATTAGACAAATGTACTTTGTATGATCATTACTTCTTTTAATATAAAATATCTACAATTAAAAACATAAAAGTTTTATTTTTTTAATTATTTTTGTTCATTGGTCATAGAATGAGCCATCTCTATTAGATTGCTATTTTTCTTTTGTATGATCATTGTTTGAAGAGAGAATTGTAATTTATCAAAAGAGAGCTTAATTAATTCTTCAATTTTCATTTTTTATTAGACAAATGTACTTTGTATGATCATTACTTCTTTTAATATAAAATATCTACAATTAAAAACATAAAAGTTTTATTTTTTTAATTATTTTATGTTCATTGGTCATAGAATGAGCCATCTCTATTAGATTGCTATTTTTCTTTTGGGCAACTCTAATTCACTGCGTTGTCTTTTGTGCCAAAGATAATTTTTAATTCTGAATTTGAGCAATACTTTCTAGAGGATTGATTTTGTATTCACAATCATGATTATTATGATTCATAATAATTATATAGGATAAATTTTTGTGCATTCAATTTGCAAAAAATTTTAATTTTTATAAGGCTTTATTTTCATTTCTTAAAAAACTCACTTAAAGTAAAACTTATATAACCATCCACTATAACAAATTCATATTTTTTCCATCTATACTAGGCATGCCAATAGCTCAAACAAATACATATGCAAGATTTCTAGAGGCCTAGATATTATTACTATATGCATGCACCGAATGTTGTATTTTTTTGCTTGCTTATTGGCAAACATCATGTTGTGATCTATTGAAAAATATAATTTAGGTTATTTAATAATTAAATTAGGTTTCAAAGTCTTTGTAACCTATGCATGCTAGATGGAAAAACTTGTAGTGCCACAATCATGTTATATCACAAATCTTTTAAATACTAAAAAATTTACCTTTCATTAATATATTCAATATTAAGTAATCTAAATTAAAATTTATCAATTAATTTCATAAATTTTTAGTAGATAAAAGCAATATTTTAAAATCTTGATTACTTAATTGATTAACATTTCATAGATTGAAAGGCCAACTATTAAGAGTACTTTTCCAATAAAATTCTAATGCTCTCACTATAGTTTCATTATTAATGATTTGTATATTAGTATTGTCTTCAACTAACAATTTTAACTCTTAGACTCTAAAAGATTGCAAAATGGGATGTCTCTTAACATTTGTTTTGAGCATTTGCTATTTAAGTACTACATAACAATACAGCCTTATCATAATAGTATACCTACAACAATACCACCAACAAAAGTGACAATGTCAGGCCATAGTCCCACTAGTTGGGGTCAACTGCATGAATCCTTTGGTTTCATTGTGCTTGTTCAAATTGAAGCCCCTCAAGTTCCAAATAGAGAAGATTATTTCTAATGATTTCTTACCATATCCTTTTTAATTTTTTGTTCCTCTTTTAACATACGAAAATTTTATATATTCATTTTTTTAAACTTGGACGTCAATCGGTCTGTGCTTAATATGCATGAACCATCTAAGATGACTTCTTAATTCACCGCTAGAGCCATTCCAACCTTGCTATGAATGTACAAATTACTCATACCATCCTTTCAAATTTATCGACTCATCCATCATAGCATCTTCATCCCTGTACCGCTTATTTTATTGGTAAGCTTTTTTTTGTTGACTAACATTCAACCCATATAACATAGCAGACCATATAGTTATTTTATAAAAAATTTCTTTAATTTTGAATGGAATTTTTTGATCGCACAACACTCCAAAAGCAATCCTCCATTTTATCCTACCATCTTGGATCCTATTGTTCTCATCGTTCTCTATTTCACTTTTAGTTAGAATACTTGAATTAAGGTATTTGAATCTCTCACTCTTATGTGCGCCTTTAATGATTGTTCTCGAGATTGTGGCATCTCATACGATTAAACTTGCACTCCATATATTATGTTTTGGATAGCTATAAGATAAAACCTTGTAGATTTTAAAATTCTTCACAACTTGAGTTTTGCATTAACTCCATCCTTTGCCTATTGAATTAATGAAATATTAAGTGTTAGAGATTGATGCCTTGTTGGGTCTATTTCCACAAACTATTGCAAGTTTAATTCTCTTAGAAATCATATTAAGTTTCTTGTATTATAGCATGCATAACATTGCTTGTGAGTCATTTTATCTTGAAAAATATGAGAGATTTTGTTCTACTCATATGTGATGAAGAAGTGATATAATTTAGACTCAAAAATCACTTAGTTGTTTAAGAATTTACTAATAAAATTTAATTATTTAATTTTAATGATCAACCTTATGTTCACATTACGAAGAATTTCATTTGGCTCATCTTGAGAACTAGAAGATAATTCATCATTAATTGTTAAAAATGATATTTTTCTAATTAAATTTCTCTTTATGCTTTTTGAAAAAGATTACTTTTATAACTTATTTATCTTATAGCTTATCACAAGATTTATGTAAATTTTCTCAAAGTTTTTTCAATTCTTGCAAAAACTTATCACAGGCCTTATCATATTCTACTTTGTTCTAATCTCTCTTAATATTAGGTATAAATTTGTTTCTTCTGTGTCCTCCAAACATAGGTTTATCCAGAAAGCTTTATTTTGAAAATCTCTCTTTGTCCTCTTTTTCTCTATTAACTTAAGGCATTCCCATCTAATATGTTCTTGTTATTTGCATTCATATCAAATTAAACTATTAAAATCAAATTTATTTGAGGTTAAGGAAAACAAATGTTTCTTTGGGCGGAGGGTAGTGACATTCCGTAATTTATTTATGCATTAGAAATTGCTTGAATCTTCTAGCTATAAGAGCAATTTGCTCTTCACCCTTACCTTTGCTACCATTACTGCTTTTGGATCTCTCTTTTGTATTCTGGGGGCTATATGTTCTTTTTCCTCTTAGGCCTTTTCATACTTTAAGGAAACTACCTGCTCATATGCTATTAAAAACAAGTAGTAGCTCATGTGAATCGCTAGTTAGACCTTTTGCGTTTACAATGGATTGAACCTTTGCATCCTAACGTAAAGGTAGGCTCCTTAAAATTTTATTTTATATTTCTCATGATTTGTAAAAGCATTTCCAAGAGAATGAAGATCGTGATTATTTTCATCAATCTACTTGCACCTTGGTGTATTCTCTTCCAATTTCAGATAAAGTAGCTCATACTCATGAGTTAAATAATTTATTTAAGATTGACTAGCATCATCTACATCTTTCCATAATTAACTATTAATTTCCCCAAAATTTTATTTATTGTGGTGCACTATGAAATGTGATAGTCATTTATTTTAATGCACGTCAAAAACATATGATGTACACATTTATTTAAGTGGCAATTATATCATCAATGTCTCATTTTGTAATTTATTTTTCAAAATTGGTGTATTCATATTTGATTTGTAACTACATATGAAAATCAATTGATTATATAAAGTTTCTTATTTTCGTCTTTCAAAATTTAAACTTAATTTTCTTAAAATAGTGAACTAGTATTAGATGCACCCTCAATTATATTTACATTCTTAGACCCAAAATGTGACATAAGAGTTTGAATTTTTGCTCTAAAATTTTAGTCCTTGAATAAGCAAATTTTGCTCTATTATTAATTTATGGCTTGCAGTTTGACCTATGAGGGGGTTATATTGGGTTTTGTTAAAATTTTTAATAGATTTGATTTTCTTAAAATTAATTTAAAATATACAATAAATGTATTGTAAGTGAGAATAAAACATATTGAATAAACATTTATAGAAATAAAATGAAATTAAAATTCAAATCACTATATTGTGGGTCTTAGCCAACTCATTCATATGCTTGCATTTGGGACATTCATCTATTTTGAAGCTTCCACTATCTCTTCTTCATAATCCACACATCTTATTTGCTAGAGTTGAATTTAGGGTTACAATATCACTTTGATGTAGGATGGATAAAGTAGGTGATGCAGGATGAATCAAGGCATGACTAAAGTTCTATGTATATTTTGAATAATGCTACCTAAATAAAAAGGTTTATGCAAACATTTTAAGAAAAATATGAATATTGCTGAAAAATATTAAGGTTTGAAAAAACACATTTAAAATGACCAAACTTAACCATTTTCAAATTTAAATTTGGCCAGCAAATTTAAAATTAAAAATTAGCAATCAAGCGTGTAGAACTAGTAAAATAGTTACAAGGAAGGTGGGACATTTCAAATGTTTATTAGCGAAAAGGAAATACCCAAATGAGTTCTTATGCTGTCATTTATTGATGAATTCTCAAGTCCCAATAATTTGAATAACAAATAAAATCAGAAGGAATTAAGTCAAAGAGATATGCTATTAAAGTAACATAAGTCTAAAAAACAAGGAGGAAATTTTTTTAGAAAATTTGTAATCCAAATCTTTTACTAGAATAAAAAGAATAATCTCTTTCAATTTAGTTGTCCTTATACTCAAAGAGTGCTTCATCCATGCGCTTAAATATGTTCAAGAGCAGTTTTTTTATTTTAGAATGTATTTTTACATTGAAAAAATTGAGTCTTATTTATAGATTTATAAAAACTTAGAATAAGAAATCTATTTGGTTTTTGGAAAAAAAAAGATATGACAATAATGTTGGTGACTCATGTGCTATAATCTAATGTGTAGTTGGTGATTCAAATGTTGTAATCTGATAGTCTGGTGATTCATGAGTTTTAATTTAATAACTATAGCTATTGATTTATAGCTTGTAATTTGATGGTTATAGCTATTGATTTATCAAATTCAATTTGATAGTTATAACTAGTGGTTTGTGGTATTTAGCTTAATAGCCAAAAATTGAGATTAATGAAAAAGTTTCATGTATCATCTAAAAAATATTAAATAATTAGAAAAATAATAGTAAAGTAAAAAAATACAAAAACATTGTTCTTAATATTCTACTATGAACTTAAATTATATTTGCATCATTTGTATTATGGCTCCCATTAAATCTTTGCGATTTAGAAAATTGTGGTTTCAACAAATTTAAAAACTAATATTTGCCTAGCAAGTATGGATAAATCCTCTAATTTATTGGTAAGGAGATTCAAGAATCTTCAAAGTAGCCTCTCTCTTCAGTGAATTAAATAACTTTGTAGCCATAAGTAATACTTGACGTTATCTCTTCGAGTAATGTTTTTTGAATTAGTTGTTCGTAAGTAATTGGTTGGGGTTATATGTGGGTTTACAAAGAGGATAGAAAGAGTGAAGAATTTATAATGTTTGTGGTTGGTTCATAGTACAAAATTAGGGTGTAAGAAATTTTGCTAAAACTAGGGTGTCCTTTAGAATCAGCATGCTGATTTGATTGAATGTAGTAAAAAGTGTGCAAATGCTGCTATACCGGTGCTTGAGTATAGTGTAAATGAGGGTTCTAACATTATGGATAAATGCAAATAAAGAAGCTAGTTCACAGTACTAAATTAAGATTAAATACTTAAATTTTGGTACTCACAATAAAATTTTTGAGTTGATAAATTTATGATTAGTAAGATTAAATATTCTATGTCGTTAAGAAATAAAGTGGGTAAGAGAGAAAGAAAAAATAAGTGGTAGTTTAGACTTTAAACTCTGATACTCAAATAAGAATCATCATATGAATAATATGAGTATCATTCTTGATAAAAAATTCAAATATAGTATAGTGAAAATTAAGATGTTATGAGATATATATAAGTTTTTCAAACTTATAATTGATAGAGTAAATTTTAATGTTGCAAGTTTGTCTCTAAAATATGATTGAATGCAAGTATAAAATAAATTTTTTCACATGGTTTTGAGTTGGTTCATAGAATACCCAAGAAGATATGTTATTTATACAAAGAGATTTAAATGAATATATTGGAAGAGTAATTAAAAAATGTAATCATATTCACATTGAATTTTATTTTAGAGAGATTAATAAAGAAAATTTTTTGATTTTAGAGTTTGGTTTAGCTTATGATCTTATGATTGCTATTATTTATTAAAAATAAATTGAGAAACATGCTTATCACTTATAAAAGTAGAGTTCCTAAAATTCAAATTAATTATTTTTTTTTTTAAAAGTGAATGTTTATATTGCAATGATTATTACATTATTTCAACTGATTATTTAATGACCCAACATTGATTAGTAGTTTTAGAATTGAAAATAAAGAGAATGAAAAATATTATTAAATTTATAATGTGTTCTAAAATTATATGGTGAAATTTTATAGAGAGTAATAAAGATATTTTTAATATTGAAATTTTAAATTTTAGAGAATGAGACTTTGAGAGTGAAAATAACTTTGTGGAATTCAATTATTGTATTAACAAGGTGGCTAAAACTATAATTGGTGATTTAAAAGGAAGATTACCTTATAATAAAGATGCATGGTAAAATATTTAGGTAAAGATTAAAAAAAGATATGTTATAAAAAATAATTAAATGTAAGAATGATGATAAATGGAAGAAATATAGACTAGTTTGTCATGAATTCAAAATTATGATATTTTTAAGATTCATATGATAAATTAGAATTTATCGAGGGAGAGACACATATATAAGTTAGTTATATTAGAACTAAAACCTAGTTTAAATAAAATATATCAAAGATGATTAAATTATTCTTTCTATAGATAAGATATTCAATTTAGACTGATAAAATTCTTACTAAACTATTTAATAAAAGTTGTACCAATATATTTAATTTGATGAACTTTCATTTGATGGGTTATTAAATTGAAAATTGGAATAATTTAAAGAGGAGTAAGATATAGTATTGAATGATCTCTATTGATGTGTGAAAATATTTGAATGAGGAAGGAATTTTTTATATTACAAAATTATTTAATATTATTTTAAAGAATCAAAGATGCTAGATGAGTAGATAAAGAGTATTATTATACTTATTTAAAAGAAAAAATGTGATGCTCAAGATTGTGCAAATTATATGGGAATTAAATCAATGTGACATGCAAAAACATTCAGAGAGAGTAATTAACTACATATTATCAAGGAACACTCGTATCTCCAAAATCAATTTAGTTTTGTGCCATGTAAGTTTTTCATGGAGTATACATTTGCTAAAATGTTATAGCATGTGTTAGATTACAAGGTAGTTTGTCTAATGATTTTTCTATTATTATCGGATTACATCAAGGCTCTGCTTTTTGTCTATATCATTTTGCTTAAATTGTGAAGGTTTTTACTAAACACACTCAAGAGGTTTGTTGGTGCATGTTATATGCAGATGATAGTCACTTAATAAAACTAAGGATGGAACTAAAGGAAAACTTTAGTTATGAAGGATTACTTTAGAACCTAAAAAATTTTATCTTATGGTTGATCTAAGATAGAATATTTTGAGTGTAAGCTTAATTGTAATAGAAGTCAAACCTTGAGTTCAACTATTGAGAACCATGAGATCAAGAAATGTGAGAGGTTTAAATAGTTTGGTTCAATTATTCAAATTAATAGTGAAGTAGAGAAAGATGTGTACAATGGCATCCAAGTTGGTTGGATGAAATGGATGAATACTTTCAGAGTGTTGTTCGATTTGAAAATCTTATCTCACATGTAAAAGGAAAATTTTATAGAGCAGCTATATGATCCGCTTGTTATATAAGCTTGAATGTTGGCTAACAAAAACAAAAAAACTTGTTGATATAATAAGAGTTGTGGAGATGCGGATGCTAAGGTGGATAGTAGGTATACTTGAAAGGATAGAGTGAGAAGTGTGTTCATTTTTAGCAAGGCTGGAGTGGCTCCAATAGTGGATAAGAGTAGATGATGCCATCTTAGATGATTTGGGCATATAAAGCATAGGTTGTTCGACATTAAAAGAGGAAGTTGAGGACCAAAAAGGTATGGGAAGGAATAATTAGAAATGATATTTAGAACTTTGGAATGGCTTCTATTTGATAGTGCAAAATGGGAACAAAGGATTCTTGTAGTTGACCCCATGTAGTGGGACTAGGCCTGGTGTCATTGTTGTTGGTGTTGCCATCAAACTTAGGTTTTTTGCAAATTTTCTTGTGCAAATAATGCATGTGTTATGCAAATGCTCGTGCAAATGAGATATACTGAGCTAATGTGCATCTTATTAATATTTGATAATTTACATCATCAAAGTGATATATAGAGGTTTCAAATATATATGTATGGGAGAACAAGCTCCTTAAAAAGTTAGAACCTAAATGATTTAGAAGTTCTTTGAAGAATGATGGATTTTTAAAACAGATCATATATATAAAATGTTATTCTCTAGCGCCTAGTAGGATATCTGTAATTAATAAATAGAAGTTAATTTACTTTAATTAAAAGTACCAACTTATAAGTTGGTATGACATTTAACTTTGAATGCAAAATGAAGTATAAAACATTCATCACATGATTGGATATTTTGCCAAAATTTTCATTCTCATATTGATCTCTTGATTCATTAATTTTATTGGGCAAGATGCGCTCAATTTATGTTTAATATTGATTATAATTTTAAACTCTGACATGATTTCATGCTCAATTTATGTTTAATATTGATTATAATTTTAAACTCTGACATGATTTCATGCTCAATTTTATTCTTATACTCGATTTTTAATGTTTCAACAATCAAGAACGTGTGTATATGAACATGTTAAAAGTAAGTTTTAACTTGGTTTAATAAATTGATGCTTACTAATTTCAATAGGATTGATTGACTAAATCTCACATTCAATCTTATTAGATTTTATGAAAATTTTGTTTTAGTGCAAATTTATTATGCTACCCTTCATTTCTAAACTCTAATCCAAAATGATATAAAGGCTTGTTTTCGTGAATTGAGTTAGCTATAGATGTAGATTCAAATTTAGTATTATTATGAAAGGTAGATTTTGCATATGTAAATCATCTTCTTCATTTGAAATCTATTCCATAAATGTTAATGAATGTTTGATACCAATTCTTGCGTTGATTTTTATTTGAACAACTTAGGATAAGATAATATCAATTTTTATACTGACAAGAGTGTGACTTTATTAAAAGAATGTTGGTTGGATTGCAAAATATAAAGCTCATGTAAAAGCTTTTGGTAATTGTTTTGGGCAAGAAATAATTTGATGTCTCTAAAATTTTAAAGCTACTAGCAATTAAATAATTAAAAATGCTATGTGTACACAAGAATATATACAAAAAAGTATTCAGGACCAATAAAAAATTTTGTTTTTATAAATTTTTGCATATAGACTTCACAAAAGTGTATTCAACCAATAATTTACTTACACATTAGATTGACATATCATCTATATATTTTAGTGTGCAAGTGCAACAATACTCTTAAATAATTATGTTGAAAGAAATGCTAGTGTCAATTTTTATCTTATTTCTAATATTACTCATTCACATTGAGTTTTCCTTATGTTTTCCAAAATTTTCAATTTACTGATGCTTATATTCTTCAAGTGATATGTATTTCATTTTTAATATATGTTTCATGATAGACCATGCTAGATTTTTGTATTTCAAAATATCTCGCCAAATTTTCTGAGCATAATTTCTTAAATTTAAGTAAATCTAACAATCCACAATGTCTTACAAATGGTAGTAATATTTTTTTAATTATCTGTCCATTTAGAAAAACACTTCATTATTTGTATTCATGTACACTCTTAGTCCACTCTTTCCATAAGATTTTTAGCTTTAATTTTTGTTTTTAGTTTTTCTTAAGCCTACCATATTTATGTCTTGTATGCGCTCAACTTGACCAAACATTGAACTCTAATATTAATAAGGTGCACGATGGATAAGTGCATTGTCAAATCTCTTTATAGTCTTTGGGTACATCACCAAAATGTCTAGGACTATCACAAAGAAAAATATGCATGATGTTGAAAATAGAGAAGAATATTTGAGAAAATCGTAATTTATAAGATTCCCAAGTAATTCTCTTTAAATTTCAAATATAAATAATGAAATTTAAATGATCAGCATTGAACTTATGAAATTATTGCAAGTCAGAACATGCCAATAGTTTTTTTTAATTGAGATAAAAATACCAAATATTTCTTGAATTTGTAGTATTTAATAACATCCCAAGCTTCAAAAATACCAACAACAATGAAAAATAAAGAAATTATGCAAAGTAGAGATGTTATCGAGGTTATACAAATTTATGTATCATATAATCAAGAGAAAGAAGGTCCTCAAAATTTGTAATCTATGCATCACACCAGATTAAGAGGAAGAATCAATTGTCTAGAAATTAGTTGCCTTTGCTACGCACAAAGAGTACTGCATTCACAATATCACCTAAGTTTGAAATTGTATTTTTTTCTTAAAATTTAGAATACACATTTTGCAATGAAAAATTCAAGCTCTCCTTATTGATTATAGTTTCAGAAATGAAAATTATGTTTCATCCCTGGAGAAAATCTGATGGTTGTGGTTGATCATTTATGGGCTATAATCTGATGCTAAAGCTAGTGATCCGTGTTATAATCTAAAAACTGTATATTGTGATCCCATTTTTCCCATATGTATTTTCAAAACATAATAACTAAAGAAACTAAAATTACAAAAAAAAAAAGAATATACAGTAATTCTTCTTAATAATTCTTAATGTAATGAGAGGCAGCTTATGCCATTGTAGATATTATTACCACTGTTGGGATCAATATATACTTTGGTAGTCTTTCTTAAATTTCTAGATCAAGGTATAAAAGAATGCAAATAGGGTTAGATTTGATAAAACTATGACTCAAAAAATTCTTATCCTTTTTTGGAAACTTAAATTTAAATAGTGATAATTACAATTTGGAAATAATATTGATATGTATATCTTATGACACTGTTACTAGAAAAGTTGTGATTATTTGAAAGTCTCCAAATGTTTGTCACATGTAACATTTGCTATTAATTTGTTGTTTTCCCATATCTCAAGTAAAATTTAAAAACTTCTAATTCAAGCAAATAGGAGGAAAGATATTATCAAAATAACATAAATACATATTTCACATAAACACTAGGGGAGAATCTCTTGGAAGTTTCATCACTCTTGATCTACATTTAATGAATCCACTTATTAAGCTGCACACATGCAGGAAATATTATATTAATCTCAACAAGTAGTGATCCAATAGTACAACAATTATCTAATATTATAAAATTTACGGCTTAATATTAAGGGAATAAAAATTATAAATGTTATGATGAAATATGTCATTTCATTCCTAGATAAATCTTCATGTGTAAAGACTTGAACTTGAACCATTATGCAAAGGAGCTTCATTCATCCGTATATAGAAGGGCCCATTCTTCACTAGCGGAAGAAACTGATTTTTCTCAAAGGGGTTCAAATAAGGAATTAAAGGATAACATATCGGATTCAGAACTTTTTTTTGACTTGTTAGGAATAAAAGAAAAAAGCAAAGAAACAAAAAAATGGTAAATGGTCCGCATCCAATCAAAAAGCAAGTTAAAACTTAAAGGAAAAGATAATTGCTAGTGGGATGGATGGTTTCCCAACGTGTTGGAGTAATTTTGGGTTTAAATTTGTGTTGGGATTTTGGATCTTGTGGAGTTTGGTGAAATTTTTTAACTTTTCTTTTGTTTTGTTTTTGTTTTTTAACTTTTTTGAGATCACCAACTCCCTCTTTGTTGTATTCACTTTCATTGGTATTTTTATGAAATACAATAGGTTGATAATATATATATATATATATATATACTTATATTTTGTAAAATATGTAAATAAATGTGTGTTATGTGCTATATACATTTTTTATGATAATTATATATGCATAAATGTTATATTAGATGTATATTTGTATTAAATGTATTATTTTAGTAGTATAAGATTATTTATAAGATATTATGAATAGATAAATACATAGGTATGTTTAAAATATATTAACATGATATTAAAGTCAAAAGAAGAAAACATTAACCATGATCTTCTCTTCTTAGGAGGAACTTTTGATTCATGTAGCCATCTAGGCTTAGTGATGTTTTATATTTTTATAATATATATATATATATATATATTTGCTTACACAATGCTTGTCTACTAATAACCTTAGCAAATACATCTGTTTATTAATATTATTAGCTTAATCATATTAATAATGATGTCACATGGGAAGCAAAAGAAGAATCTCATAAGATAATATACTAGTATTATGAATATGTTATGAATATTAAACATTAAAAACATGTATAAAGAATATTAGTATTATGATATGTACTATAATGTTGTTATATGATATTATATAAAATAAAATAATATTAATATTAATCAATTTTTAATCTAAAAAAATTATGTTTAAGACAAATCCTAGAATAATTGTCTTTGGGTTGATGAATAAAGTTAGATTTTTTATTCAAGCCTAAGGCATAACCTAACTAGGTTTTAAGCTTAACTTATATATGTTGTACTCAAAAGTGAAATACTTAACACAATTAGTAAACTTTTTATTACTTTATCACAATAAGCATTAGAGTTTATAACTCCATTCTTAGACTAGTTAGAACTCATGGACCTTAAACACCATTAAATGTTTGTAAACATATTAAGTTCACATTGAACTCTTAGAGTTCTAATGATATTAGAAAGTATTTTTTATTGTTTTTATTTACAATAGGATCTTTGGATTAGACATTAGAATGAAGTTTAGAAATCACCACACCCCAAAGTATTGGTAATCTATTTTTCTCTTTTTCTTTTCTAATAGTTTAGCCATCTAATCATTGGGCTAAGAAAGCACCAAAGTACATACATCTAATGAGGAGAAGAATCAGTCCATCTAAGCCATATAGGCAGGAATGAAGCTCCTCTTTCCAAGAAAATGTACTAATGAGATATGTACTCTAATAAGAGTTTTAGAAGGACATGTGTAAAGATCAACACTTAAAGGAGTTCAACATAGTATGTAAAAAAGATTGACTAGAAGCCCCACTTGATTTCAATCTAATTTAAAGGATCATGCTACTAAAATAATTTTTAAACCTTAATAATTATATTATGTTTTAGATATTCTAGTCTAAAACCCTAACCTAGATTTGATATTAAAGTTTACCTTAAAGTCTCAAATAATTCTTAACTCTATAAAGGATAATAAATGACTAATAAAAGTCTCACTTCTTGCCTTTATGCGCTTTTCTATTGTTGCTCTGCCTTTGAGCTTGCTTTTGTATTTTGCTATGATTATAACAATGTGACAAATCAAACTTACTTGTCTTGTGGATGCATGCATAGGATATTTTGGGGTTTGTTTAGGGTGGCAAATCTAATTTCTAAAGAGATAAAGAATTTATATTTAAGCCTATAAGGGGGCCAGTATAGAAATTGTATATATATATGCTTTATGAACTCAAATAATTTTCTTTGAGGTTCTGAACTTTGTCCAACAAAACGAATAAAAAATGAACACAATTAAATAAGACACATTTTGTTATTAGATAATATTTTGGCGTGTGACATATTTATGCAAGTTTATTTGCAGGGATAAAAATGTACCTTCTACAAACACTGCTCCTCACTTAAAATAAATAATTTTTATCTTCATTGTATACTTTCTTTATATGTTCATTTCTTGCACATTGCATATTTTATTGAAAAATGTAAACGGTGATATCAATTGGTACTTAGAGAAATCTAATCCGGATTCAAACTTTGAAACTTTTCATGTGTCAGGTCAGGGACAAGAGGAGTTGGAACTTGCTTGAAGAGAAGAACTTAGCTATTAATCACTACTTTAAAACTATTATTTATTTTTATGATCAATGACACGTATAATTGTACTTTAAAAGTAAACTTTATTGTACTAATGGATTGATAAATTTAATTTACTTATGGATTTGAATGATAAGTGTGTTATTTATTGTATTATTTTATTTAAATAACTAATATGGTCCTGCAATCAGTAATTCAATGGTGATTAGTGTCCTAATCTAACATCGGGATGCAACAAGGTTATTGCAAATATCTAAAACATGTCGCACCTCATTCAGCTCCTGAATCGCCCCATCATGCATGAGCACCAAAATGCTTCCTATCCCAATTGTACAATAGGCTTGATATTGTCCATCATCGCAACACCGCTCTCTAGTGTCCTGTATCTTTGCAATCACTCTCTCCATGGACAGATATGATAAGTTGCATCTGTCTATGACCCAACATGTGTAGTATGTGTACAAGTATTGGGACATTATTGAAAGAGACATGTCCGAATCTTCTGCATCAGGTCTATTTTGTCTGACGTGAGCCTTCACATTCAATAACTACCATTTTTGTTTATCTATTTGGGTCAATCTTTCTTCTAGTGGCTGGTTTCCAAACAAAATACACACTGATTGCGCCCAATACTTTGACCACTTGATTTTTCCTTTCTTTGGTTGACTCCCACATTGCGCTTCATCTGCCAATCTTTCTTCTTAGATCTTCCAAGTTGGAGGGTAAGTGCTTCAACCATCTCTGACTTTGTAGACTCCTTGTCCCTTCACCAAAATTCATGACTCAGTAGAGCTGTCTTCACCTCTTTGTATTTCAAGAACTTCCCATACATGAGTGTCATGGTAAAGTTTTCATACTCTTTCGAGATAATTCAATAGAAGAAGCATCTTGTCTTCATCTTCCACTTCTTCATTCAAATTGTAAAAATCTGCCAACAACTTAAGTGAAATTATTAATATAGTTATTGCTAGAAATACTCTCTTAACATATGAAATCAGTAGAGCCTCCTCTTTATGTAAAGTCGATTCTCCACACTCTTTACTAGATACTTATGCTCCAGCATTTGCCATACTTTCATTGCCGATGTCTGTGTCATCACGTCATATTTGAATCAACCCGCATATGCTCCTGTTCATCTTCACCTGGCCCTTCGCTGACATATCTCTTAACTTTCCATCGCTATCCAGGATATTTTTGAGATTTATGGCACACAATGCGTCTATTATCTCACATCGTCACATCCTAAAATTGTTCTTTTCATCAAATTTGACTGCATCGATTTTCATTGGATGCATCACAATTTGATGTGTGAGCCTTTTCAAATGATGTCACCGTTGACATCGATTATGCTCCCCTTGCCATGGGTACTCAAAAAAACCTCCACCAGACCTCATAGTAATAATCTCCTTGTAGCAACTACTGTTAATTTTGATTGCGCTGAAAATACAATAAACTTCAAGCACATCACAAACACGATGATTTATGTGGTTCGGTGAGATTCATCTACATCCATTGGGTTTGAGAGGAGGTTTCACTATTTGAAGATAAAATAATACAGAGTTGAGGTTTGAACCTTTTGAAACTCACAAAACTAGCCCCCTTTAGAACTACTACAAAAATAAGAAAAAAAATTCTTCAAAGTGGCTTCTCAAATCTCTTAAATTGATTTTTTCTTCACTTGACCGTATTTTCCTTCCGATGGTTGTTGGTATTTATAATCGGCCCAAAACTTCTTTTTTTTTTTGTAAAAACACGTTAATTAGTGAAAACGCGTTAAAAAAAAGAGTTATAACGCATTTTACTCGTCTTCACGCAATAAAATCAATATGCAGTCTTTACTGTTTTCTCCATTTGCCTATAAGTACAATTATTTACATGTTTTTTATTTTATTTATATCACATATAACAAACTTCTCAGGAGTTGCTCGCTAATGGGAAGGCACAAGCATCTCATACAACCACCGATGAGGTTGACCTTGACGAATTGCTGGATGTAGGTTCAAATTTTTTCATCTGATTTTGTAACCTTATCTGCCTTTTTTATCTTTTTTGGTTTTTTAAACTTATGCTTTGATTCTTGCATCATTTTTTTACTTAGTTATGTGATTCAGGACCCCGAACTAGAAAAAATGCATGCTGAACGGATTGCTGCTTTAAAGGTATTTTGATGGGAAAATTTATTTTGAACATTCTAACGTAAACTGGGTGTGGATTGATTTTATAGCCATTGGATTGATCAGCTCAATGCTATATATTATAATGCTTATTTCAAGGTGAATTTAATGTATGAGACTTTCTTTGGGGATGCTTCTATAATATTTTCACTTACATGTTACACTCTGGGAGTTCTTATCATTTCTAGAAAGGAAGAATTCGATGTATGCATCATTGTAAATGAATGATATTTACCAGAAAGAAGCTGAGAAGAGAGAAGTACTGAAAAGGCAAGGGCATGGTGAGTACAGGGAGATAACGGAAGCTGATTTTCTAGGTGAAGTGACAGGAAGCAAGAAAGTCATCTGCCATTTCTACCACCGTGAATTTTACCGTTGCAAGTAACTTTCTTTGTGGACTCTTACTCTTCAGTGCATCCTTTCCCATTCTTGTCTTGTTTACATGATCCAACATTTTCCAGGATAGTGGATAAGCATATGAAGGCTTTGGCTCCAATTCATGTTGATACAAAATTCATCAAATTAGATGCGGAAGTTAGTCTCATTTCCCCTTTTTATTATGTGCGCGTGTGTTTATTTATTCCATTCGGTGCCGAGTAATGATTGAAATTATATAATCTTTTGCTATATGCAGTATTCACCATTCTTCGTAAAGAAATTGGTAATCCAAACACTGCCTTGTGTTGTTCTGTTCAGGTGAGCATACTGCATAACCTTATTGATATTTTTTCTTATAATTGCTCTGTTTTAATTTTCCTGACTATTTCATATATTATGTTTTAGGGATGGGATTGGATATGATAGATTGATAGGGTTTCAAGAACTGGGAAGCAAAGATGATTTCACCACGAGGTCCTTAGAACAACTTCTTGAGAGAAAAGGTATGCGCCTCTCTTTGGATATCAGATTTTCAAGGCAAATCTTAAACCGCTGTTTTCTTAGGCATCATTGAACGGAAGCACGGCGGCGACGATGATGATGTAGAGACTTTCAGAAGTTGTAGTATTAGGGCTTCGGCTATTTCAGGTTCTGATTCCGACTAAAAATTGCCATAATGAATAAAGTATTGATCTCCCAGCAATCTTGCGTTCTTGGTGGTTCATGTATTTTTGTTGCTTGAAAAGTTGTGCCTTCTTTAGTTGTGCCTTTATTTACTTATCCAATATTAAGTGTTATTTGCTTAGATCAGTTTTGGCATGTATGCTTCATGAGTAGTGCAGCGACATAATATAATTATAGAAACATTGTTTTCTTCTAAATGTATCCAAGCATTTACTTTGTGACTTTATTCCTTTATAAAGCCCCGAGATCATGTTTAGTGTTAGAACGAGACGAAACCTGGATGATGTGCAGATACGCCGTCTGCCACACTGCCGGTCTGGCGATTACACCTCGTGTCCTGCCTTGCGCTTTCATGTGGCACTGTTGCCCAAGAAAACTGTTATTGTACTCTAAAATATTTTCAATTTCTGTTATGTAATAGTATATGTTATTTTAAAAACTAAAATGAAAGAAGTATGAAGTTCAGATGCAAATGTATTGACAAAATCAGAAGAAATTAGATATTCTTAAGATTGGGAAATGCCCATCATGAGAATTGGTCTTTCATGGCATAGCCCGAATTGTAATTTGAAGAAGCGTTCTCATCAATGAATCGAGCCCAAGTCTCTATGTAATGGCCATGTCTTTGCGGTAATGAAGATTAAGCAAAAGTTGAAAATCTTCTCCGCTTAAGATTTGCAAATACAAACAATTTTAGAATTGTTGAAATCATTGTCTCTAATATTGATTTTGGAGATGTTCTGAAGTAGGGAAAAATTATATATTCTATTGAAGAATTAGTGAAGTATTCTACTATAAAGAAGGAATGGTTTCTATAATGGTCTGTGCTTGTACATCCCTATTTGATTTACTTAACCATAAAATAATCTGTTTTTTGTACGATGAATACATAAATAAATTTTTAGTTCACTTAACTTTTTCGTGAATTTTTATAGTGAAGGAATGATAGATCAAAATAAAGTGGTGAAATGTTCAAATAATGTATGAGAAGGCAATACTACATATAAAGGTGAAGTTCCTTTTACATATGACTGATTTATTTGAATGCCTTTATGAAAAATAAATGTCCAAAAGGGTGATTATTGTCTATGGCATAAAAATCATCTACAAGAAAATGTGTTTTTGCAATAGAAAAATATTCTAAAACCAAAATAACAATGTAGCCTTACAAGAGTGTTAAATCATGTTGAAAATATAGTAGAAAAAAATTATGAGGATTGCAAAATTAGTCTATCATGAACACTTAAAAGAACTATGAAATTATCAAAATTCTTATGAATATACCTAACATTTGGATTAGATATGAGGATTTTTTAGGGCACTCAATTAGGTTTAATTGAGCTATGAGAATGGTAACCTCTTGACAAGCTATCTTCTTTGGACAAAATTGTGATGCCATCAAGGGTTATAACGAACAATATGTTAGTGTTAAGAGTACGAACCCGTTACGTAAAGATTTTGAAAATTATCAAATAATAGTAAGAATATTTGTTTGAAAAATGTACATGCACATCAATATACCACAATAGCCACAATTTAAAAAATGGGTAGAAAATATTTTAAAAATCAATGTTCTTAATCAAATATCACGAGACACACATACACACACACACACACACACATATATATATATATATATATATATATATATATATATATATATATATATATATATATATATATATATATATATTATTGTGTGATAATATATTGATACTTTGGAATGTTTTATCTATTATTTATCTCCCAATAAGTACATACGAACATTTAAATCACACTGTAATCCTAGTCAGTAATGATTAAATTGTTGAGCAAGATTTGAACTTTGAATTAGCTATTACAACTATGCTACATAGCATCACACAACAAATGTAAATGCATCTCCATGTGATCACCTTTCCTAGTAAAAGACATTTTAATGTATTTGAATTTGTTAGTGTTTTTATGTATAATCACAGTGCGATGTTAAGGCAATCACTATGTGATTATATAATATATTTTCATTTCATTTTTTGGATTCTCTCTAATCTTAAGCTAATCATATATTTCAGCCATAATTGTAAGTATAACTTAATTCTTCAATTGTGTTTGATTTTGGCCATCATTGAATCCTTCATTCTAGAAATCTTCAATTCTACAAAGTAGTTAAGCTACACTTGAGCTACACATGAAGTAAGGGTGCAGTTGCACATAATGAACTTAAAATTCAAAAGTTAGTTTATCAAAGTAAAATTAGGTTATTAATTTTATCAAAGCTTTGAGCTCAAAAGGCTAAAAGTAAGCTCAATACTTATCACCATCTATTCTCAGGAAATATATATATATATATATATATACAATCTCAACAATAAAAAACAAGATACTTGGATGATTTTAAGGTTTATAGTCATATACTAGGTTTGTTGATCATTTGCTAAGTTTATTCATCAACTATTGAAAATAACATGGAATACAATTTATATATTTATAAATATGGATGTGATTATCATTGTGCATGATGACAAGTTGTGTTTAATTATTTTTATTTTGGGGCATTTTTTGTACAATATTCTTAGATCTTATGGGGCTTAAATTGCCAAAAGTTACCTAAGAAATAAGCAACTAATTATATGTAAATAAAAGAGATCAATTATCTAACCAATTTAGCTAGCTTTTAATTAACTTAATTCATATAAATTGTTAATAAGTTTATTATTATTATTATCATCATTAATTCACATATAATTAATTTATCATGCTATAATTAATCATAAATATGCAATCATGATAGTTACAAATTTATAAGTACTTAAATTAAGTGATTTTATTGATTAGTTACAAATTTATAAGTACTTAATCAAATAAATATTATTGTTGTTATCATTTGATGGAATAAATATCTAATTTGATAACAAGATTTTTTTCTTATGTTATTTAAATTTTATTTAGTTGTTTAATAATACATTGGATAAATTATTAAATAATAATATCTAAATTTATCTATGTTATATTAATTATAAATTAATATTTACTATTTTGAATTATTAAATTTATTTGATTATTTAATTAAAATTGTAAAAATATTAAATTCTTATAGTTTTTATTACTTTTTTAATGATATTAATGATAGCTCGAAATTCATTATTTCATATTAAATAAAACACATAAATATATTGAATCATGTTATCAACAACTAATAATTACTTTACTAATTAGTTGATTATAGTAATTATTTAGTGTTGTAAATTATTTTTTATTACCTAATACATGTATCATTGTTTTTAAGCATTAAATTGCATAATAATAATATTATGTGCTTAATCATTATTAGCCATTTAATTAATAAAAATTAAGTAAATATATAAGAAATTAATATCCTTAAAATTTTAAGACTAATCATTTAATTAAATATAATGACAAAATGTGTATATTAATAATTAAATAGTGATTAATTAAACATAATAAATGTTAACATAAAAATCATAATAATAATTTTCAACTCATTATGATTGTGATTAATTAATTATAATAAATCCATTAAGATAATATATGAATCATTAATTGTTTTAATGATTAATTTAAATAGCTAAGAAGTTAACAATATGAGTAGATTGCAAATAATACAAATTTGTATAAGCAAATATAATTAATATAGTTAATACTATAATGTTTAATTAATTAATGTAATTAATTAATACAACTATGCATTTATTATTGTATAGCTTAACTTAAAAATTGAGTGTTAAATATTGAATTAATTGGTTAGCATAATTATTTAGCTAATGTTATATTTTAATTTACTAATAAAATTACTAGTAATGATTAAGCAAACTACCGTAAGTTTCTTAAGTTTAAATAGTTTGACATAGAGCAACTTAGCTCTTGAGTTGATGCTTAACTTAGCATTGCCAAACTTTTAGAAATCCTAGTCATTCATATTTTTTGGAAGATATATGAGAACTATGTAGCAAAACTCATTTTAATATACAATCCTAATAGTAATAGTTATAATTATAAAATTATCATAAATAATCTTAATGTTATATTTTTATTGTAATAATCGATATTAGCTATGTAGCAAGTATGTTAGTATATATAAAATTTAAAAATTGAGTGTTAAATATGTAAATATATATGATGTCATATAATTATGATAAGTTAAAAATCACCACCAAATTTGGATGATTTTTTGTGATTATTTTACTTCGAATATTAGATATACAATATTGAACAGACTAATGCAGCTCTAATAGAACACAAACAAATTAAGCTCACTCTAATTGTGAGAACTTTTTTGTTGCCTTATAATTATCTTAAAATATAACAAATAAATTTATGTAAAGAAAATAAATGAGAAATCATGATAATAATAAAATACATACATTAATACAATTTTTATAAAACTTCAAAATTTCATCATAATATATTTTATATTACTTGAAATATTTCTCTCTATAGACTATACAACTAATATTTACTCAAATCTTCTCAATGACTTTTCATTGTCCCTAGTACATAATACAACAACAACAATCCTTAATTCTACTAAGTGGAGTTGACTACATGAATCTATTATTTTATTGTGCATGATCAAATAGAAGCCCCTACCTATGTTCCAAATGAAGTAGATCATTTATAATGATTTTTTCCCATATCTTGTTTGATCATCTGTCTCTTTTAATATGAGTAAAATTTATAAACTCAATTTTTCTAACAAGGGCATTGCACGGTCTACATTTAACATGCACAAATCATCTAAGATGACATTCTCTAAGCTTATATGCTATTGGAACCACTCCAACCTTTCTACGAATCAACTCATTTCTCATTCTATCCTTACAAGTATATCCACTCATCCACATAAGCATCCTCATCTTGGTAGCATATATTTTATCAATAAATTTCTCTTTGTTAGCCAACATTTTGCCCATATAATATAGCGAGTTATGTAGCGCTCTATAAAATTTTACTTTAGTTTGAGTGAGATTTTTCGATTGCACAACACTCCAGAAGCTCTTCGCCATTTCATCCAACCAACTTGAATCATATTAATCACATCGCACTCTATTTCAGAATTATTTTAAGTAATTGAACTAAGGTATCCAAACCTCTTGCTCTTCTTGATCATATGGTCCTCTATAACTATGTCCTCGAGATTAGAGCTTGTAATACAATTGAATTTACATTCCATATATTCCATTTTAGATCTATTGAGATAAAAACTTTCATATTCTAAAGTAATTCTCTGCAACTCAAGTTTTGCTTTAACATTATCCCTAGTCTTATTAATTAAAGGAATGTCATATACAAATAATATGCACCAAGGAACCTCTTCTTGATATGGATTGAGAGTTAAGAATTGATGCATTTCAAAAGTAACTAGAAAATCATGAGACAAGCCATCTTGCTATAATTATTTAAAAGGATTCATGAGTAAAATTCAATAAACTTTTACATTAGCTGTCGACTACCTTACACAATCCTCCTCATAATCCATGACTTGGGACTCATTAACAACGGAGCTAACAAAAAATTGCTAAATAATATAGATTGTGCATAATGTCAAGGCCTGAGCAGGATCTGACATTGTCAGTTTCACAATGTCAGGGTCTGAGCAGTTTAAGGGGCTAACTTTGAAGGCAACTCAGGAGATCCAGGAGGAGACGGAGGAGCAGTAAACAACTCATCATTTACTTATTCACTTAGTTTACATTATGCTGTAAGATGAGAGTTTTATTTACTACTTTTTCATTTTTAATGCTAGTTTGTAATAATTAACTATGGATGTATTTTTTTTTTCTCTTCTAATTTGAATATTTCTACTTAGCTCCTGTGATGAATATTATGGATGAATGTTAAAGCTTCTGCACTCTATTAATATTACTATTTATACTTAGTATTGTGATGTGATCAACATAAAACTCACATAAGACACTCATATACATTGAATATATCTTCATTCTCCTTCCTAATAGCCAATGTGTATAAGTACCTTAACTAATACTTAAGATAATAATATTACACTTATCTTAAGAATTAGTGCTCAATAATAAGGCAAATTATGGGAAGTTCAGTCTTCCCAAGTAACGCACCGTTTCACCGCCAATTATGTGTTATTATTATTATCAGTATCTTTTTGTTACGCGTAGTGACGAGATAAGGCATTATAGTTGACATCAGAGAAGAATCATAATGTGTCAGATAAGGAGAGTATTCCTATCTAATACTGCAGATGATAATTTACTATTCCAATAACCCTCAACAAAATAGTGTTGTAGAACGAATGAACATAACTTTTACAGAGCATTCCAAGAGTATGTATGATATCACATGCATAATTACCAAAGTAATTTTGGGCAAAAGAAATTAATACTGCAACTTATTTGATCAATAGGGGCCCTTCGTGTCCATTGAAAGAAGGGATACCTGAGGCTTGGAGCGATCAAGAGGGGAAACTCACTCACCTCAATATATTTGGTTGCTCATCATATGTTCGTAGTAATACGGGTTCCATAAGCAAACTTGATTTAAACGTAATCAAGTGCATCTTAATAAGGTATGGAACAAATGAATTCGGGTACATATTTTAAGACTATCATAATATAAAAACTATCAGAAGCAGGATGTTTCTTTCAATGAAAATGAAATGTTACAAGGACATGAATGGTGTTCAGAGCAGTTCATTAGGAGCTTTAGGTGATGTACCAAAGTATCTAGAGGTAGATAATGATTCTGAGAAGAGTGAACATACACAACATGCTCATAATGATGAAGAATAAGCAGCTCCTCAGACACCTGCTATTGAGTTGAGGACATCCACCATGATTTCACAACCTACGCTAAGGTACTCTCTTTCTTTATATTATTTATTACAAACATATAATGTTGAACCAAAATACTATGAAGAAACCATTCAAGTTGAAAACTCAATCAAGTGAGAGTCGGCCATGAATGACGAGATGAAATCAGTCATGTTAAATGAGATGTGGAGGCTATCTAGACTATAAAAAGGAAAGAAAATTCTTCATAACAAATGGGTTTACGGGTTGAAAGAAAAACTAGATGGTAGCAAACACTACAAAATAAGGCTTGTCGTGAAAGGCTTCCAACAAAAGCACGATGGGGATTACAGTGAGATCTTCGCTCCACTAGTGAAGATGATTACAATCAGAGTAGTGATGGACATCATGACACTTGAAAATCTGCATCTGAAATAGATGGATGTAAATATTACATTCCTGAACTGTGAACTAGAGGAAGAGTTGTACATGAAGCAGCCACAAGGTTTTGAAATCAAAGGTAAAGATGAGCTAGTCTATAAGCTAAAAAAAAGCTTGCATGGCTTTAAACAACACCAAGGAAATGGTATAAAAGATTAACATGTTCATGTCAAACACGGGATACAAAAGATTTCAGGCATATCATTGTTATTATGTGAAGCAGGTCGACACCTCCTATGTCATTCTATTTTTATATATAGATGATATGCTGATAGTAGGATCCATTATGGAGGAGATAAAAAGACTTAAACAGTAATTGTCAAATGAGTTTGACATGAAGGAAAGTTCAAAATTGAGCTACAAGGACATGTAAACTCAGACTTAACTGGAGATGTTGACAGCAGGAGTTGAGGCGTGCCCACGCGCTAAGCAGAAATGCAATCTACTAATGACGTGGCTTGAGCTTATTTTAGGACACCTAAAGACTGTCTTAGGCCCTTATGCCAATACCTAAACATTGTTTTAGGGTTTATGCATATGCTAAAACATGATTGAGAGCTTTGGAGGCTAATTAAGATGAAACACTAAAGTGAGAGCTTTGAGAGAAATTTCAAAGGAGAAGGAGATCGGGAAACCAAAAGGCGATTATTTTTTCTTTCTCTTGAGATTAATAAGTTTTCTATAACTATGTACTTTCTTCTTTACATAGTGAAATTGTTTGTGGTGGTGCGCTCAGTAATTTTTTTCATTATTGAGTTTTTCACATAAATCATTTGTATTTGTATGCTTGTGTGATTGAATGCTTGTGCTATGATTTTAAATTGTTTGTGTTGATATATTTTTCATGATTATTGCGGTGATTCACAGCGGTCAAATCCCGATCCTTAGGATTTCTTCGAAATCGCTAAGAACTATGCACAACAGTTTATGGCTCTTCCATCAACACCAAAGACAATAGATATTGGATGCTACTGAATCACTAGCTTGCCTTTGCTCAAATGATCAAATAAATTCTATGCATTATTTTCCCCAATAGTTGACTTTGTAGTGCAACCAAACTATTTGAATGACTTGAAATACCCTTGGATCTCTGATCAGAAAAGTTATGCTTTTGACGGCCATAGCCTTGTTCTATTCATCTGTTCAAAAATCATTTGTAACTTGGGAGGATCTTTCGATGTGACCTGAGCAAGAAAGCTTTATGTAAGCTGGCAAGTGGACTATTGTGTTCTTTACTAATCTCATGCATTTCCTATAATGTCTTTTGCGACTCTAAAGCATGTATCCACTTTACAAATTGTCCTTTTGCTCGGTTGTGATTTATGTTCATGGTTCAAGTATATTGAGTATTACTTGAATATCTCAATCTCTCGGTAAATTGCGTTGCGCATGTAACCAAGTATCTCAGTCAGTTACATGGACAAATTACTACCCGGCAAAGGCTCAAAATCAGAATTAACGAGCTTCAATAAGGCACTTCAGTGAACTTATAGGAATACAAGGATTTTGATAAGAAGCATACAAATCACTTAACCAAATCAAAGCCCAAAAGAAAGCCAGCCGAGCTCCCTAAATCCCTAGAAGCGTCTTCGCCGATCAGCGCCATGGTGCCAACTTCTTCGCTCCCAAGAGCAGCAACATCTTCGTCCTGTCAAGCAGTTTAGCTGTCTTCATCTCGCACTGCCCGTACTCGTGTTCTCCAGCAGCGCCTTCTCCATCCGAGTTTTCTCCTGTGCCAATGGCGATGGCGACTGCCTGCGTACAAAAAGTTGTAATTTTTTCTTGGAAAAAAGTTTTACTTCTTAATATTTTTAAAATTCTAAAAATTATAATAAAAAAAGTTAGAAAAAAAAATTTCATCTAACCATCATTTTATTAATATTTATTTATTTATATTAAAATAATAAAAGAAACTTAATCAGCCAGTTCTAAATTTGTATTTGAAGAAAAAATTATTTTAAAATTTTTCTGTATGATATTAAGCATAATATAAACTTTCTATAAGTTATAAAAATTATTTTAATCTATATTAAAAAGACTTATTTGATAAATTCTCGGCATTGAGCAAAAATTATGATCTTCATGGCTTGATGTTCTTTGCTAATAATAGCAATCATTCGACTTTCTTAAGGTTTATACAGTGGGCTAAAACTGTCATCTATCTATTTATGGTCTGTTAAATATTTTGAAAATAAAATTTTGAATTTCATAGAGTTTTATTTTTGTGATCTCTTAAATTTTTTGAAAAAAAAAATTATAATTTTTTAAGGAATTTTTATGTGTAATAAATTATAGGTTTCTACATTTTTTCAAATAGTATTTAATTATCTCTTAAAATATAAAAAAATATTTCATATACAAAAAATATCTATTTTAAATATAAAATCTTAATCATTCATCTATATATATTAAAAGTATATTTATAATTTATGAAAAATATTAGTTATTTTTAAATATCTCTCAAAAAATGAAAGATGGATGATTAAAATTTTGTTTGGTTCGACAAAAAGAGTCCTGTTTCTTTAGAAAAAAATTATATTAAAAAGACACCTATTATTTTTCGAAGACGCGGAAACGATTTCTCATTATTTTTTGCCCAAACGGAGTTCTGGCGTTACCCAAATCCGCATCCCCGCCGCTTCCCAGCGCTCGATTCTCTGCCAGATTTCCAAAATAATTCCCGGATCAGGTACCTTCCGTCGGCTGCATCTGGCTGTCGAGCTGTTGTTCTTGGCGATTTGACATTTGTTGATTGCGATTATTATTTTTAGGTATTTTCAAGGCTTCCGTCACGTTCAAATCTCTCAAATGATGGCTTTTGTTGACGGTTTTTATTTTTTGTTGGATCTAGGGTATGGCTGCTGAGGAAAATGAAAGCAGAGCTTCAACTATGGACCTGAATCTATATCTAGGTCTTCCTCGCTCCTCTCGTCGCCTTCGCAGTCTTGACTTGGGATCCGATCTCTCTTTAAGCTCATTGCCATTGCCGGCTTCCTCTGATTCAAGCGAAAACCTAGCCCCTGAGGCCACTTCGGTTGCATTGGAGGTGCCAGATTCTCACCCTTTTTATTCTGGTTCCCATCCTTTCATCGCCGAATCCGATGCACCATCAGCCGGCCCCTTGCCGCCATCGATCGAGAATAATATTCACCCGTGTTTCCATGCCGATGAATCTTATGGCCCTGCCTGCGCTCAGCTGATCGAAGAACCGAGCATTCTATATTCGTCATCAAATGCTCAGGTTTTACCGACTGATCATGTTGGTTTTGAATCCGCGGAAAGAGATCGAGAGTTTCACGAGTCGTTTGACGATATATTTGGGTTCCATCTCGATGATGATGTTTTGTTTCCGGGCAATGTTTCTGAGATGCCATTTTCACCTACATTTCAGCCGTCCTCACCAGCATTCCAGGCTGTTGAAAACTTCGGCAGTTTCCCTTCGTTTCTATCTCAAAATGGTTATGAATTTTATTCTAGGGACGATGGGTCCTCTTCTCAGCATGATCTGCTTTACTATCCTGAATTTCGGATTCGAAACTTGATTGAATCACATGGCTGGGAGCGAAGGTCTCTTAGGCAGTCTCCTTTATATGGCACCGAGCGAACAAATGCTGATCAAAATTCTTCATCTGCGCCTGACCAATTGATGATGGAATTAATGAGCTCTCAGCAGTCCTTGGATGCAAACGGAATGCACAAGGCATCAGCTGAAGCTTTAGCTGCTGAAGTTGAAAAGGAAGCTGACGAGAAAAACAATTGTGGAAATAACTTTGACTGCAATATATGCTTTGATATAGCCAAGGAACCCGTTGTTACTTCGTGCGGCCATCTTTTTTGCTGGCCTTGCTTGTATCAATGGCTTCATGTCCATTCTGACCACAACGAATGTCCGGTTTGTAAAGGAAAAGTGGCTGAAGCTAATATAACTCCAATATATGGTAGAGGGAGCTTGCGATCTAATATTGAGATTAACGGTGAAGAAAACGGTGCTTCTGGCTTGTCAATTCCTTCAAGGCCCCGAGGAAATCGGTTGGAGAGTTGGAGGCAACATATTTATCCATTTTCACAAAGAATTGGAGAAGGACTTGTAAACCCTTGGGGACATTTTCGAAATTACCAGAGTAGGAGCAGATTCAGTTTGCATGGTGATGCTGTTGTGCAGCAGCTATTGAGTGGAGACCCTCCTTCCTTTTTTACCAGGTCTGTGAACCGGAGACTTCAGAGAGAACAAGGGATTTTTGAAACTCACCCAAGTACTTTGGAAATAAGATTTCCAAGGGACGGTGAGTCTCTACCAATAGGTAGTGGTATGGAGTTCATTCAAAATGAAATTGATAGTTTGGCAGCCATGAATTCTGAGATTGGTAGAGCACTTGGAAGATTTACAGAAAATGTCAATCGTTATAGACCATCCTCATCTTTTGATGCATCGACTACTGGTGATTTTGCTAGCATACACATTGTTGGGGAAAGGCTGGCTGCTGATCAAGCATCTGCTTCAAGCACTGTAGCTGTGATAACTGGTGAAAGTTCTATTAGGGATGTCTCGATAGAACCTAATAGTGCGGCGTCTTCCAGGCGTTGTAGAAGAATAGGGGGAAGTAGTACCTCATGTTCTTCTGATGATGGACGGAACCTTCCTGCATGCAAGACCAGAAGACTTAACAAATGATTGCTTATTTATCAATTCTCTTGTGTTCTTATTTCGCTTATAGTGTTGACAATTCTTATGAAAAATTATTTGAGATTATTTACTCATTTTGTTTCATTAATATTCGTGAGTCTTTTTGTCACTTTGCTGCGTATTCAAGTGTTTCAATGGATATGTAGTGATGGCAGGTGGTGGTAAAGTACATAATTTAATAAAAAATTGGGTTGTAGCTTCTTGTTTTAAATTTGAACAGATGGAATGCTTATTCAATTGGAATGCGATGAAAATATGGAGTTTTCCACTGCATGCTTGCCTCGAACTTAGATTCAGTTTTTTGTGCAGTATCTATTGAATGCATAACTTTTATAATCTTGGGATAGACTTATTGATATATGATACAAATTGCAATATTTGTAGATTTTTATGTTATTATGATAAACGACGATCCTATCTGTTTTGTCTCAAAATAAATTTTCAGTCACTCATAAATGTTTTCTTTTGAATGTTTTTTTGAAATCTTTAGAAACAACATAATGATGTTCCATCAAATAAATCATGTTTATTTAAAATATTTTTAATTATGTTTTTTTTTTATTTGTAAAGTTTATTAGAGTTTTTTGAATGTTATGAAACACTCATTTACAGATTTTATTGTTATATTACTGATATTGAGTTGATATGTGGTGATGATAGGGAGGTGACAATTTTGTCCTTTTGAAAATAAGCATTTTAGTTGATTTAGTGGAGATTCCTTTGATGTTTAACAAAAGCAAGAGTAAGTCATTTTCACTATTAAGTTTTTGGGATATTATTCCATGAATAATGCTATATTATGCCACAAAAATTGTAGAAATTTTGTGAAGAGAACTTGGTAAAGGGAAGCTGTGTACTGTGTAGGTTCACACTTTTGTAACCAAGCTTATAATTTTGTGGCAACATAGGATTTTCTAATTCTATTAGGCTTTTCATTTTTATGATACTGAATATGTTATGTACATGAATACAATTGTCGTTGTCCTCTGTTGTGGAATGCATATTTCCTTGGCATTGGTCAATGTCGAGTTTGGTTGATCCCAGCACGAATGTTGGGTGATTTAATGCATGTTTTAATCGAAAGAAACAATTGTAATAAAGGCTGGTATATGATCTAAACTATCCTAAAACCTCTATGCCTGTATTTTTAATTGAACTAGTCACCCTAAATTAGGTTATGTACTACTAAAGATTTCTTATTGGATTTAGGAATTTGGCTAGTTTCTTGATACTTTGGCTTCGAATTATATTTTCCTATTTGCTGTCAATTCTAAAATATTACTCTTATGGGAAGGAGAAAAGCTAGTATTTTTTTTTTCGCATCTAGTGCATGTTAGCCCTCTTAAGCTAGAAGGTTTTTAGCTGAAAAAGGTAGCTTCTTAGCAAATTTTATTTGGCTGTCATTGTGCTCTCTCTGTGCTGTTTTTATTTCATTCGGCTCAGTTGTCCTCGTGCTGGATTATTAAATGCTGGCTTCATTTTGATGTTTGATTTTGAGAGGTGGTTCAAATTGTTTTCATAGCATGATTCCAATTTCTTAATATCAATTTATCAGGAAGCTTCATGTTGTCTATATTTCATTTCCCCTAGCTGTGGAGAGCTGGCCCGATTGAGTTCCAATGTGGTTTTGCATGTTGCCATCTTTTCTCAATAAAAGTCAGAAGATTCAGATAATCTTATTACATTTTATTAGTTGGAAAATATGATTTAAGCAGGTTTCTTCATGGCGATCATTGCACTCTTACTCTATGAGATATCACTTTCACTGGTTCACTACGATATAATAGCAGTTTGCTGGTCTTATATTGATATTTGGCTTGGGAAGTGGTTCAGATTGCTTTTACAATTTGGTGCCAATTTCTAATATCGTATTAATATGTTTCATTTCTCTTGGAGATGGGGAGATAGCCCGATTGCGATACTATATCACTACATATTTTCTTATAGACTGGTCGCAGTTTTCATTATTCGGTTTAGCGGATTTCTAAGGATCTATCTGACTTCTTTCTCTTGATTTACTATTGGAATAGCTCAACGTCAAAACTACGTTCTTACATGGAGAATTAGAAGACGAGAACATATGATGCAGCCTAAATGCTTTGTTTACAAAATGGACAAGTCTCTTTATGGTCTAAAGTAGTCACCTAAGCAGTGGTACAAAAGGGTTGATTAGTTCTTGCTTAAATAGGAGTATACTAGAAGCTAGTTTTACCACTATGTGTATTTCAACAGGTTGCCCCAAGATAACTTCATTTACCTACTCAGGTGCATTAATGACATGTTAAATTAGTTTAAGATGAATCACATGAAGGAACAATTGTCAAAGAACTTTGAGATGAAGGAGTTAGGGGAAGCGAGGTGCGATTGTCGCCCCTCAATTAACTAGGATTAAGTAGTGGTTGTCATGGGGCAATCCCTCACTTAGCATTAGATTAGAAATAAGCATTCCTAATCCAATGATAAGGAAAGGATATGCCCTAAGTAAAACAAATGAAACTTTCACAAAATGAGTATACAAGAAAATCAGAGTGTGGAAGAAAAGAGTATCAAATATTAACATCTATTCATCCATAATATAAAATGAAATAACATTCAACCTAGAATGAAACAATAGTAAAGGGAAATGCATGGGTACATGTATTATTACAAAGTTTACTGAAAAGAAAATTAAACACTCACCCTCACAAGTAAGAAATAAAACTAATGATCTTCAACATCATGCTCCTCCTCATAAACAAGCTCTTTAAAAGGCCCAACAATCTCAAACATTTCGGAATCTGTCATTGTCGGTTTCATAATGATATGGCCCAAATCAAAAGAAAAGAAAATCTGATTAGACAAATTGTCTAAGTACATTTTAGGCTATAAATTTTATGTATTAAATGATCTCACAAATACCTTAAGCATTTTAGTAGCAATAAAGCATTCAAAGAAAAAAGGATAAAAGCTATAATTATTCAATTATAAATTTAAACAAAGTGTGAGATAAGCAACTTACCTCAACCCAAAGCTGTAGAAAATGATTAAGCAATGTATATGTGAAATCTACTAAGTGAAAGGAACACCATATATTTAGATATTTTCTATCAATTGAACCTAATTAAATTAATGATTAGTTTGATTATAAACCTTCCAATTTATAAACTAATTGGATGAAGTTAGTAGGTTGTACATTAACCTTCACTTCAATTAGTTTACTAAACCTTTAATTTCATTCCCTTTTACTAGTTTCATAAACTTAAATTATTAATCAAGTTGATTTGATTAGTTTAGTACTAGTGCAAAACAAGTTCCAATTGTATGAATATAATTATAAATTATTTTGTCACTTTATAAATTAAATTAAAATATTATTTCCAAACTTTTTTTATTTTTACTATTACTTAAAATTAACTTGAAGATTAATAACTACAAGTCAATTAGGAGCCCAATTAGCTTCAATTATTAAGTAGATCATTAAAATTAGACAACTCTAGATATCACATAGTTTATAATTATTTGAATTTATTTAATTGCTTGCTTAGCTTTGATCATCTTCCTTTGAATATACATATAAGACAATGTGCATAAATGAAACTTTCACAATAAAACTATAGGGGCTTATATTATTTTGATCATCTTCCTTTGAATATACATATAAGACAATGTGCATAAATGAAAATTTCACAATAAAACTATAGGGGCTTATATTATATTAAATAGCCAAGGGCAGGCTATAGAAGAAATAAAGAGACCTCACATTCTCAGAGAATAAATATGAGTGTTTATTTTTATTGAAACCTCGCTTTTTCTTATTAGTTGGGCAGATGTGCTTAACTCTTCAAGTCATTCTGTATATGCCCGCAGAATGAAGTTTTTATAAAATAATTGTAATTAATATTATATGAGTCTTTTACAATCTTATTAATTGTAAGATCTTATTATAACAGTTTAGCTATGTTTCCATTGTATAGTTTTAGACTATACACCTTTAGTCCACAAGATTAAGATTCTCATTTACTTATTATGCTTTGCACTTTCTATCTTCAGTATTGTGCTTTACTTATTTACAATTTATAAAGAATGTAGTGTATGTTGCCTTAAATTCATTTAAATACTTCACTATTTTTCTTTTCCTTACTTAGTATAATTTCCATTTGTATATATACATATTTTCATTTCTTGTATTTCCAAATATACTTTATTAGTTTTTAGCCTTATTTAGGATGCTTTTTCCTTATCTTTTTGGTTGCAGGCTAGAAAGAGTATTCTTGTGAGTACTTTTACTCCTTTATTTTCAAATGTTCTTCTTTACAGTTATACTTATTTTTCTTCCTTACTTGAATGCTTTCAAATGCTCATTTGCTTATATTAAATTGTAAATTAGCTTGTGATATCCAAATAAACATATAAATGTTAGCTAGTATTAAAATGTGCTTAGATTATTTAGTCCAATTACTCTTTTTCTTTTTTTAGCTTTGCCTTATGTAACAGCCCAAACTCTTAAGCACTAAGGTATTGTTCGCTTTGACCTGAAAGGCCTCACGGTTTTGCCCTCAGAAGATAACTTCCCAACAGGTCACCCATCATGGGAGTGCTCCCACATGAGCACGCTTAACTTTAGAGTTCTTATCAAGAACTCCACCATTATCCGAAAAGGTGCCTCGATGTTTAAGAGTTTCACTTATTACTACTTAAGTGGGTCATCACAATCTCCCCAACTTAAGTAACTGACATCCGCGTCAGTATCCACACACAGATCCAAGAACCATCCATTGGGTAGATAGGACTAGACGTGACCCCTACAGGCGTAAGAGGTACCCCAACCATGTAGCACCTTAACCATCATGGGTTCAAGAGGCTGCTCACATGAAGTGGTACTTTGCCCTGTATGGCACTTAGCTCCTATCTGATACCCTATGGTTTGCTCTGATACCATTTGTAATAGCCCAGACTCTTAAGCACCAAGATATTATCCGTTTTGGCCAGAAAGACCTCATGATTTTGCCCCCAGAAGATAACTGCCTAGCAGGTCACCCATCCTGGGAGTGCTCCCACCTGAGCACACTTAACTTTGGAGTTCTTATCAAGAACTCCACCGTTATCCAAAAAGGTGCCTCAATGTTTAAGAGTTTCACTTATTATTACTTAAGTGGGTCATCACAACTTATCATATTTAAATATCAAAATATGATAGATTGTGAGCAATATGTCAGGTGGAGCTGGACCAGTTGTAGAAACCTAAGGTTGTTACTCAGCTTGAATTTAGTTAATCATATTTTAATTATCATCCCATCAAGTTAATCTAGTCATTAGAACCAAACCATGAAGGTTTGGATCAATTCGAAGACCAATCGATTAATTCAGAATATTTTAATATTTAGTTAATTAGAAAATTGAGATATTTATTTTGATCTCGAAATCAAAATCCGACTTTGCCGTTGCGATCGTCACCCCCAAATTAGCTATGGGTGATGTTTTGGACGCATTTGGAAGTCGTCAAATTTTCACGAATCTTTTAATGTAATTAAATGCGTCGAAAAATAGGAAAATTAAATAATCATCAAAATCAAATTCTGACTTCGCCGTTGAATTCCTCACCCTCAAATTAGCTAGTGGTGAATTTTTGGGAATTTTCGGAGCACGTTTCAAAAATCATAATTTTTAAATAATTAAGAGAAAATAAATAAGTAAATAAGCAATCTTTAAGTCCCCTATCTGTAATTTCCCCAATCTTTATTATTTTAGGCTGACAGCCCTAAGCAAATTCTGTTGGTCATCCCCTCTTTTTCTCAAGCCATGCCCCATTAATGCTCAAGCATGATGGCTTTACTCCATAGCCCCCTTAGCCATGATGAGGCCTTCCCTCCCATCTCCTCCTTTAAAAAGAGAGCTCAGCCCTCCTTCTCCACTTGCTGAAATTTTGTCCATTTCCTCCATTTCTTCATTGCTGTACTTTGAGAAGAAGAAGATAGAGCCTTAATCATCCACCTCTAGCAAGGCCTAAGGTACCCTCTTGCTCCTCCTTGTCTTTCATATGATGTTATGATGTTAGAATGCAACCTTGGAAGTCCATATGCATGTATGAAAGCCATCAAGGCTCTTAAGAACTCACAAAAATATGCTCTATTTTTTGTCTATTCTACATACTCTTGTATTCATCATCATTTTTAGTACAACTAGGATGCTCTGTTTGTGTTGATTTTGGTATCGATGGAAAGGTATCAGAAATACCTTTCTATTGATATATGGCACCACTCATGAAACTCTCTGTATTGAGAGTAATTAAGCTCGAAAAATAGCCCTCACGAGTTTCGCTCCTGGCAAAATCACCGTCTGCCGCTGCAGCGCGCTACATCGCACTGCAGCGGACATGAAAACTTAGGGAAAATGTTAATAGAACTAATTGAATAGTAGATTGCGAAATGGATCGCTACAGCGCGCTATAGCGCGCCGCAGCGGTTTGCAGCGGCATTTCATGAAAACTTAGGAAAATAGCCAATAAAATTAATTGAACAGTAATTTGCAAAATGGGTCGCTACAGCGTGCAGTAGCGCGCTGCAGCGGTCTATAGCGAAAATATTTCAGAACTTAGGAAATGACAAAATAAAATTAATTGAACAGTGATTTTGCAAATCGGACCGCTACAGCGCGCCATAGGGCGCTGCAGCGGGCCGCAGGCGTACCTCAGCGCGAATAAACGCTATCGCGCGCTGCCGTGCGGAAAGTGCTCCAGCGCGCTGCCGCGCGGAAAGCGCTACAGCGTGCTCCAGCGCCCGAATTTGCAAATTTTCCAAAAATTCCAAAAGCTGCCCAGATCTTGTAAAAACTGCCCAATCTTGGCTGAAATTGTCAAAACTTCTCTATTTTTATATTTTTAAGACCCCTATGACCCTAGTGAGGCTAAGTTATATGAAACTTGAATTTGAAACTTTGTCATTTTCATTAAATTCTCAAAACCTAGGTATCTTAAATGTATGTTATGCCATACGCTAAGTATTAGAACCTAAATTGCTTATATTAATTAGGTATATTTTAACAACAAATTGGCATAAAACTTAGATCTCTTAGAATTGTGATTAAGTGCTAATCTCCTTAGTTGATTTGTAATTTGATTAGCATTAATCACCCCTTTTTATTCTATGTCATTTATATGTCCTATGATTTTATGATGTATGTTAGAAAACTCTAAGGCTTTATAAGTACACTTAATTGATATTAAACTACACTTGAACATAAGAATCTTGATAACTTGATTAAATAGATAATACTTAATCCAAACCTAAAGTTTGACAACAATAATACACTAATAATACATTATATTATCATTGACCTTTAAATTAATCTTTGGTCTTATAGTAGAAAGGTTAGGGGTTAAACTGTGGTGCCCCACCCCTTAATCCACAAGAATTAAGTTAAGGAGTCGTGTGTTACTCTAGCTAACCCTTCACTTATAATTGGATTAGGATGAAATCCATAAATCCACCTAATAAGGGAAGGAGTAAGCATAGAATCAAACATTCAGTCACTATCTAAGTAAACATACAGAGTGCAGAAGCGATTTTCAATATATAACATCCAAGCATCATAACATGAGTATAAAGAAATGCATCTCAGAACATAAGTATAGTATCCAAATACGCAGTCATCAGTACCTGTATTATTACATCAATTTAAGTTCAAATAATAAAGATAAAAGTGCGCTCATCCTCACTTAAAGAATAGAAGGGCTAAACAGCTGCTTCTTCCACATGCTCCTCCTCCGGATATGGCTCCACACCAAAATCCTGATCGTCCGACTGAAGAGGATCTGCCATTGTCGGTTTCACAATGTAGGGCCCCAGCCAAAAAAAAAAAAAAATCTGGTTAGACAATTGTCTAAATACATTTTAAGTTAATAAATTTTATACGTGTTATGTAATATCACCATTCTATAACTTCTAAGCAGCAAATGTATAAGAGAGCAGCAAGCAATACAAAAGGAAGGAAAATCTATAAACTATCATTTATAACTCAAGCAAAACGAGAGGCTAAGACATGCCTCAAATGTAAACTAAACAAGGTAAGGCATATAAATATATATAATCAAATAAGTATTGTAAGAAAAATGCTACATCCTAAATATGCTGGTGATCAAAAGAAAAAACATGCCAATTAAGATAAAAGAACTCAGTAGTGATACATATAAATAGCAGCAATGTTCTAACATCCTAAAATATATAAGCAGTACAAAGAAGTAGCTGACTGAATAAAAATTCTAAAAAGTAAACAAAACATCATAACTGCATATAAATATCCGTACATCAGCTGTCATACAGAAAAGAGCTAATCTAGCCCATCAAACATCAAAGGGTCTTAGCACCATCATGGTTAAGTTACAAAACTGTGTACCCCTAGCAACATAAGGAGGCTAGGCAACTAAGCACACAAAAGTAATCGAAGGATCTTAGCACCAGTATGGCTAAGGCACCAACTGTATGCCCCTAGCGACATAAGAAGGCTAGTAACCTAAGCACACAAAGTAACCTTAGCACCAGTACAGCTAAGGCACCAACGGTGCACCCCTAGTGACATAAGGAGGCTAGGCAACAAGGCACACAACAAAACGAGTCCTTCCCCTAGCGACATAAGGAGGCTATGCAATAAGGACATATCAGAGAGACATCTCATATAACTATCATCTTTTCATAAATCACTTTAATACTTTCATAAGAAATCTAAAGAGTCTCCATATTTTCCTAACATTTTATTCATGCATCAAAAATCTTATATGATATACTTAAGAAAATATGGCACAAAAGTATAAGGAATACATAGCAACAAAATATCAAATAGAAGCAAGGGACTACTAAATATGGTGATATCATTTATTTTCTACTTAACCATTATAACTATTCCAAGTTACACAAGTTCAGGATCATCATTTTCCTACTATCGAGTGTAACTTAGAAATTCGTCCTTACAAGTTAAAAAGGATTAGAACTGATCAGGTTCTAATCTAGTTCAATCGGATAGACGGATACGAGTTAAATCAAAAAATCATATGTCCTAGTTTGGTGAATTTATACGTTCTAACTAAGATCTGATCAAAATCTTCTAAACTTACAAATTATGGATTAAATACTATGAGATTTAGGTTTAATCACATAATCCAAAATGGATAAAACTTAAGTTCTAGGATTTATTCTATAAGTGATCTACTAATTAAGGCCAATCCTATTAAGTAATCAAGCTTAATAGGATGAATCTCCTATCTTAAATCTAAGATTAAAAGATAAAATAATCAGAATAAGTTGTAAAATAAAAGAAAAGTCTATAAACTACTAAAACTAAGGTTTCACCCATTGAGTAACCCATTTACCCAATGAATGAACTCTAATATATGATCTAGTCCTAGTCTCAAGAAAGGTCCTTAAGGTATAGTGTTTAAGACTTAGAAGGATCCTGGAATCTGACCTAATTATTGGTTTCACTCACTTAGATGTCACTAATATGATTATAATATTAGTTTTAGTGTTTTGGAATGTTAACTAAAGATTAGGGGTACTTAGTCCAATCTTAAAGCAAAATGACCATTTTGCCTCTACTATAAGGGTCAAAAAGTAAACTTTTGACTTACAAGTCAGAATTGAATTCTCTTAGTTCCAACTAATTCCTTACTATCTAACTTGAAGATAGATAGTGAGTACGTCCAAATTGGACTCCAAACAGTCAAGCTATGACCAAAAGTAAGGCCAAGGGTATTTTGGTGATTTTCTAAATTTCTAGGATTCAAATCCTAAATATAATTTTAGTTTATTGATGATATTGAAATTCTAAACTAGTTAGCATCTTGAATTTTTAAATTTGGAGTTGATTTGGCCAAGTAATGGCTGCTTGAAGTCTAGGGGCATTTTGATCATTTTTACTGAGAGTTCTAGGGTTGACTTTTTGTCTTGATGTCCAAATGAAAAAACTAATACTAGTATAGTGATGGGGCCACTCTCCTGACCATTTTAAGACCCATATTGACTATGTTCTAATAACTGGGTAAAAAATTATGAGGTTCAAAAGAGGTCCTAAAATATTATCTCATTATGCGCACCCTAAAATTAATTTTTTGACTTATGTTATTTGATTCCTTACATTATTTTGAATATTTTGAGACCTATATTGGCTATGTTTGGATCATCCTACAAAAAGTTATTAAACTTTTAAGATTTAGTAGTCAAAAATACAATTTGAATTATTTTACTATTTATTTATTCAAATTGAATGATTTTACTGTTCATCCTTAAAGTTTATATATATAATTTTTGAATTTATTAATCTTTAATTAATTTATGATTAATTAAGCTCAATTATTAATTAACAATAATTAATTAATTAATTAACTAAATTATATAATATTATTATTCTATTGTTGAAAAGTCATTAGCACTAATTATTGTTTAATTAACTTAATCATATGTCAATATCTAATTAATTATAGTTTACTGTTTAATAATTATTAATTATTCTAATTACTGCTAAGATTTAATTAATATTAAAATAATCATAATTAACCTCTAATTACAGTTAATTAATTGTAAAATTATTGTTCAAAAGTTATTAACACTAATCTTAATTTAATTAACTACTAACTGTAATTAATTAGGCTAACAGTAATTAATTTATTTTAATTAACAGACAGTGGGCCCCCACCTGACACGTGGCACTGTTAAGGCTGCCACGTGGCACTATGGGCCCCACAGGGGAGCCGAAGAGGCTCAAGTGACCGGGCAGTGGGCCTCACCTGACACGTGGCACTGCCAGAGGCTGCCATGTGGCACTGTGGGCCCCACGAGGAAGTCGAAGCGCCCCGCGGCCTCGGGCTGTGGGCCCTACGTGACACGTGGCGTGCCGGCAGGCTGCCACGTGGCACAGTGGGCCCACGACCGAAGCCGAAGATGCGCGGGTATGATTGGTGGGTCCCACCTGACACGTGGCAGGCTAGGGTGGTGCCACGTGACTTTGTGGGCCCCACCTAGCTGACGCTGACCTAGCCGAAGGCGGGTCGGGCTCGTGTCGACCCGGCCTGACCTGGACTTCTCCTTCTCTGCGGAGGGGTCCCGAGGGCGCCGGCTAGGGCTTGGCTATTGCCGGCCTTCCCGGCGCCAGACCGCCTCGGCCCGCACGGCCGACGGTAGCCCTCGTCGAGGCCTACACGTCGGTGGGCGGACCTTCGCCGGAGTTGGATGGGGTCGTCGGTAAATCCTAAACTTAGGTCCTAGGGTTCAGCGGAGGGCTAACAAGGCGGAACTCGAAAGGTTATAGCCTTGATCTGGGTCGATCGGACCTGATCGAGTTCGGTAAGGTCCAATGGATCGTCAATCCATCCTAAGATCTACAATAATCATGCGAAACATTGCGAATCATATGGACGAGAGGGGAGATCCAGTACTTGGAATTCGACGGCTCGCGGACTTCGAGACGGCTTGGCTCGGGTTCGAACGCTTCGGGGCTCGGGTTTCAGAAACCAGGAGCCCAGAGTCTGTCGGAGGTCTTATAAGGCCTCAGGCGACCTCGCCGAGGCCGGAGATGGCGCCGGTTGGCCCGGAGGGCGGCGGGGCGCACCGCGTGGCGAGCGGGCGACGGGGCCGAGGGAGACGGCCCCGTAGCCGTTGGATCTGGATCAGATCCAACGGCTGCGATAGCGCCGTCTGATTAGACGGCGCCGTCAACTACAGTTGACGGTAAAGTTAAACAGATAACAGCACCGTTAAGTTTCCAAAATTTCAAATATGTTTTTCCTAGCTATTTTAGGGGTGAGGAACGCAATGGCGAGTTCCGTTTTTCAATCGGAGGTCAATTTAAATTGGTCAAATTTTAGGGTTTCTGGATTTTCCAGAAATCAGGATTCGATCTATTTGACTCCTGATTTGAACTAGGTCTTAGAGGTTGACTCCAATTGACTTAATTAGTACTTATAATTATATTTAAGACTAGGATTAGTCCTAATTAACTATGGTAATAACCTTAGTTATTAGAACCTAAATTGCTTATATTAATTAGGTATATTTTAACAACAAATTGGCATGAAACTTAGATCTCTTGGAATTGTGATTAAGTGCTAATCTCCTTGGTTGATTTATAATTTGATTAGCATTAATCACCCCTTTTTATTCTATGTCATTTATATGCCCTATGATTTTATGATGTATGTTAGAAAAATCTAAGGCTTTATAAGTACACTTAATTGATATTAAACTACACTTAAACATAAGAATCTTGATAACTTGATTAAGTAGATGATACTTAATCCAAACCTAAAGTTTGACATCAATAATACACTAATAATACATTGATTTGTCATTGACCTTTAAATTAACCTTTGGTCTTATAGTAGAAAGGTTAGGGGTTAAACCCTAACTTATCTTGATTAAGATCTAAATTTTATCACTTAATGAATTAGCTTGATTATAAGATAATCCAATTGACATTATTCTAATAATGCATATAATTTGGTATGGATCTTAAATTATCAAATTAGAAGTGCTAAGGATAATATTAAATATGAGTGATTGAACTATCTGAATCCAAACTTTAGATCTTTGATTTTCTTTTATAAAAGATAATTAGCATAGGATGGAAATAAAATTATAATGATTTATGCATTGATCTAAATCTAATAAGATTTTTGATTTTATCCTATAATTATAGAATAGGAAGGACTTTTATAACTTATTAAGGTAGAAACCTAGTTGATCCTTCATAACTTTAGAACTTGAACCTGATACCTTATGGTAGGAATCACCTAAAGTATTTAGATTATGACTCATTCCTTGTGGTAGCAACCTATGTTGAGTGCTTCTTTGATCATATTCTTTGAGCCTTATGTAGGATACACCTACTTGGAGTAAGGATTAATAGATTTGATAAATCCTTATTGATTAAATAGAACCTTCTGAACTCAAATTATTGGTTGGGTATAGTAGCGTATACCCATATTACTGGATTAATTCAGTAATATTCAGGATAAGTTGATTCACTCCAATGTGGACTTATCACCAGGTGCTATCCTGTGGGATTAGCCGAATATAGTCCTGTTAGAATAAATCTTCTCAGACTAAGAGTGTTACAATTAGTGAATAAGATTCTTAGTTTGAGATATAAAGTACGACCGGGTTCTGCCTCTTATCGTAGTGCGCTTCGATAAGTACAGCTTAAGCAAACTAAGTATCCTAAGTCACTATGCGTAGACCACTAAGTATGCTTGTAATTAGGGCATTTAACGGCTTAGCTTAAGATGTAAACTGTGATCGGGTTCTGCCTCCTATCGTAGTGCGCTTCGATAAGTGCAGTTTAAACAAGCTAAGGGTTAAAATTACCTTTCTTGTAAATATGTTAAATATGTGTATACAATCATCCCAGCTAATGATTTTCAAGTAAACTCTCAACTATAACCAATTATCACAGTTAGAATCTTAGGAGTCAAAATCCTTTTAGCAGGATTCTGCATAATGGGGACTTTGGATTCATTATCAGATTTTAAAGCATTTTTTGGATTTATCTCATTTAGTTTAGAAGCATGAGCATGAGCATAAGCATGATGTGTGAATATAAAAATGATGTATGAGAAGCAGAATGATGTATAAGTATCAGTGATGATCTATGAGTTACAGAATATTGCATACATTGACGGGAGAATTTCTTGATGCATCGATGACATCAATAAACAGTATTCCCAACAGGGTGTATGTAGACATTGGACCGTACTGCTCATAATAGTTCAGTGATATTTTGATAACATATCAGTCGCATACCGTGTTGAGGCATATTCGGATGCACAGTTTTAGTGACATACAGCATAGTTTATGGATGATTACTCAGTTTTAGATTTAGTACTATTTTGGTTTACTTTCAGTATTCAGTTATAGTTCAATTTTATTTTGTTTTACTTCAGTTTTGTACACTTTTATACAGTTTTATATTTTCAGATATGTTACAGTTTTCCTATAGTTTTATACATGTTATGTAAAGGTTAAGTAAATAATTAGAACTATTTAGAATAGTTTCTATGAGTTAGACTTATTGTCTAACACGGGGTACTTTTGGGATCCAGCAATTTGCTAGATCCTGAGCAGTATATTGAGACAGATCAGGAGGACACTTAGGAGATTTAGGAGGAGCTCGTGGAGCACTAGTGGACTCTTCTCTAGTTTTATTTTATGCTTGGTATTTTCAGTTCAGTTTTATGTCTATTTCAGTAAATAGTTTGTAATAATTTTGGATGTATTTTCTTTTCTTTTCTGATACGCATGTTTCATACAGCTTCTATGATGAATGTTTTCTGGATGTTTGCTTTAAGCTTCTGCACTCTGTTATATACTACTTATACTTGGTGTTATGATGTGATCAGTATATTGGAGATGCTGATATACTATACATATATTGGATTCCTATTGTATTCCAAATCCAATGTATGTATTTGCCTAATACTTAGGATAAGGATACTACTCTTATCTTCAGTATTAGCTCTCAACCCTACTTGAGGTTGAGTCAGCAACCCTTCAGATGGGTTCGGTCTTTCAGCTATTCGGGGAGATGGGTTATTCCTCCCCGAGTGGCGCACCGCTCCGCCGCCGAATTTATGATTTTAACTCTTTTACGCGCGACGACAGGGCGGGGAGCTACACTAGCACTTAAAGATCTTACAATTGCTTCTACTTACTTAAACTACTTGCTTTTATATTATAGGAGAGAGTGATTTCATTTCTTACTCTTTCAATTAAATGGCTTGTAATAACTTAATTATCTGTGATGTTTTTAACTTAAATTAGTGTTGAGTTTACTTATTTTGAAACTGCTTGGATTGAATGAATTGTTAAATATTACATGTTTTACTTGTATTTGTTATATATTTCCCTACATGCTCCCTACTTGCTTTTATTACAAATTCTCTTTAACTTAACACTACTTATAAAGATACTTGGCCAACTTAGCATCTAGTATTTGATTAGTTATTTTCTAATTAGGTATTAGATGTTAAGATAACACTCCAATGTTTAATTAAGCTCCTATCTGATATTGGGACTGTTATATTTTACTTTATTATTTTCTTCCTGTAATTTAAATAAAGAAGAAAAGTATACTATTGTAATTACTATTATATCGAAATAAAAATAGTTTGCTTATTTTTAAAGTATTTGAGAAATTATCTATGATGCATATGTTATTATTCTAAATCCTAACTACAATCCTCAATAAATCAGATGACGTAACCCCAATCCCCGCACCCCTATTAGGAGCTAAGATTGGGGGACATCACAAGTATTCACTTTAGTATGAGGTTTGATTGGTTGGAAATTTACACTACAACCAACAAATTCCCTATCCATAATAGAAGCAAAATACATAGCAATCATAAAAGCATTCAAGGAAGCTATATAGATGAAAGAGTTACTAGAAATTTAGGTGCAAAGTAAGAAAATGTATTAGTCTTTTGTGATAGTCAAATTGCTATATTCTTAGTTACCAACCATGATTATCATGCTCTATAACAAACTTAGGTATTATCCTAGCTAATCCAAGTTAAATTAAGCCAAATTAGGCTTTAATTTTGATTCCATTAGACTCAATAGGTCATTTAAATCTAACCCCGAAAGTTTGAAATCAATCGGAGCTCATTTGAGCATTTTTAACTATTTTGTCTATTTTTAGGATCCTGAGAATTAGCTAAATTAATTTGATTTTCAAATTCAAATCTGATTTTATTTTTGAATTCCTCATGCCTTAATTAGCAATGGGTGAATTTTTAGATATTTTTGGAGCTCATTAAGTAAAATTTATTAGGATTATTATGTAATTAATCAAATGATTTCTATTATTTAAATTAAATATACATTAATTTTAATTATATGGGATTTCCTATCAAGACCGCGGCAGATTCGCTGTGGGGTCCCGGCAGTGGCGCATCAGTCCCCTCCATTGGATGCGTTAGCACGCATCCTAGCGCATTCCATCCAACGACACCCGATAACCAGCACCTAGATCTAATCCTAGCCAACATATCCACCCCGCTTATCCAACGTCCTAGCTTTAATCCACCTAAGTAAGCATCCCAAGGCGCATCAGAACCATCCAAAACCAACATTCGATCCATCAGACGACCTGAGCACCCCGAGTTATATTCACCTTCGTCTACCTCCTAACTGTTCGCATGTTTGGTCCCCCCAACAACATGACTTCTTTAGCCCCCGTGGCAATATGGGAATTTTGCCAAACTTCCTCTTCTACCCTCGGGGGAGACGTCTTGCCGACTCCCATCTCCCTGAATTACCCTCGGTTGTTGGAACCAAGTGCACCTTTGGCTCGAGCTATGCCATGGTTCCCAAGCTCTTGTATCCATCCCTAGGGCCTCCTACTGTGTATAAATACCTCTGGATTATCACAGTGATCTACTTTGCTCACTGAGATCCCCTAATTTCCCAGCTGAAGCTTCTGGAGCTCCCATCAATCTCGGCGATCCCCGCAACTGCGAACCACTGATAGAGGGTGTGGTTTGGTGTTCAGACCCCCTTACAGAGCTTCTGCGATCATTTGGGAGCTTCTAAGCTCTTTAATATGCCTATGGCGCAGCCATTTTCCAGTACTAAGTATCCTCTGACCTTCTCTCTGTCAAGCTAGTTTTCAGCTCGACTCATGGCTTCTCTACCCTAGGTGCTGTGATAGGACCTTACCCTAGCACCCCATTAGTCAGCTAAGGTAATGGTTGGGGCTGGCAGTGAATCAAACGGTGTAATCTGAATGTGCCCTGGAAGTCGACCATTAAGTCGTTGAATTGCTGCGACTCCTCAAACATTCGAGTCTCTATTCAATGCTCAATAGCCTCATTTAGTGATTGCTGATTCATAGCAATCATTGGGTTTGATCTAATCAATCGATTCGACTGAAATTGATTGACTCATATGAAACTCGCGTCTGTGAATTTCCGCAAGTATCACTCCAGTGAAGCATTCATCCCCAGGACCCGTCGAATCATCCAATCGCTTCTCCTTCGATCCCTGATCATGTAGGTTTAAGCCCTAGCCCGTGGAATTGCCTCTGTGAGGAGAATTCACTCCTCACATATTTCCCCATTTGAATCGTTTAGGCTGAGTAGCATTTCAGCAATCTGGCGCATCCCAAAGGGGGTTTCTTAGTCTAATCGATGTGTCTGGCGTTGCTGAAGGTGTAGCCATCGAGATCAAGGCGTAGCATAGTCTGGAGGTGGAGAATTCATCGAAGTAAGCTAACCCTAGGAGGCACGGTATCGGGGAAGGTGCAAAAAGAAGACGCGCACAGTAGCGGGTCGGGTCTTACCCCGATCTGTGTGTTTTTGATTTTGGGCCTCAGCTATTTAAGGATTTTTAGAATTAATTTCCTTAAGGAAATTAATTCGGAAAATCAAACCCTATGGTTTAATTAATCCATTTAATTCCATTTAAATTAATTGAATAACTTTATCAATTCTTTTCGAAATGGTATGGTCCAATATACTATTTTAATCCAAAAAATGCAAGGAACAATAATATGAAATAATATTTATGATCTAATGGTTAGATTTTTAATTTAGTATAATCTTTCTCCGAACTTAATTAATTCATTTAATGTCCAAAAATTATGATTAAGGTCTCTGATTATTCATAAAACAGAAGAGAACTTAATTATGCCTCTAAAAATAATTTAAGGATTATCAATTTGCTAATCACTCTTTAATTACCCTAAGCAATGATTAGTGAGTTAAGCCTTGATTAATTCTCTGGTCTTATTAAACCAAATTCCTATTGCTTCCTTAAGAGTATTAGAAGTCACTTATGTGATTAGATCATCATTTGGAATCCTAATTCTCTTAATCACTTCTAATAAGTCTTAAATTATGATTAGTGCTAACTAAGTTAACCTTAAGTTAAATCTAGATCTTGAGTGTCTCATTTACCTCATTAACGAATTCTAATTATATTATAATTAATTAGAATCAATTTGGATGCTTAAATCTCAAAGTTTCACTTTTAGCCTTAAAAAGGGTATTTTGATCAATCTGACCAAAATGTTGTTTAAGAGCCTTAAAACCATAAAAATGTCATTAAAAATGCTTCTAATCAGTATTGTAATGAACTAAGTTCCTTTGCTTGGCTTTTAAACCTAGTTAATTGACTTAAATGGTTTGACCTAAAATCTTCTTAAAACTCTCTCTTAATTAAGTAGTAAAATCTTAAGATGATCTTAGACCTTCTTTAAATCTTGACTTATGGAATCTTAATCTTTGAGTCTAGTCTTAAGTATTTTATCACAATTAATCATAATAGTTATTCTTAATAAATGTCTTAATGGACTCCCTAAAGTTAAATCCAGTTGAAATCTTAAGTGATTGAACCTAAGATTTAGATATTGGATCCTAAATCATCCTTTAGAAATTATATTATCCTATCCTTGGAAATCCTACTTGATTTAATTCTTTGAATCCTTTTAAATATTCTTTGTGGCTGTAGGTTGGTTCAACTAATAGAATAATATGATTATTTTATAGATTGAACTTAGATCTTAGATTCTTATATTCTTATTCAATTATTTTGTCTTATAATCATAGATTTAACCTTTCTCTAAGATCATAGTTTCTTGATCCTTCAGCTTCTAAGATTCTATACCCTTAGAATAAGTACGGGTGTGACCTTTAGATCCTTTGAGGATTAGTACCTTTGATTCAAGATTTGAACCCCAATTGGAGTTTGAGTCCAGAATCCTTAATCTTGAATGGCATGATCAAGATTTGGGTTTGAGTTATTAAAATACATCAAATAAGACATTGATTTAATTATTTAACCTTTATAGTCATCAATTCTGATTATAAATTAGAACTATTAAGTTCTAATGTTAACTTTAAGGTCATAAGTCTGAGCTATACCGGATAGTTAGATATTGGAGATCCTAGGCCTATATTAGCTCAAAGTAGATAGAATGAATTAAATTAGATAACAATAGATATCACATATATCTAATTGAGTCTCTTGCTTACTTGACCATTGTCGCTTCGCACACCTTGTACTTGAGCCATTTTCCTTGGACATAATAGTTGAACATGGGATATTTGATGAGTACCTTATGTTATATTTAAAATTTATAGAAACATGATTTATAAATTATTCATTTATTTCATTCAATTCATTCAGTTCAGTAGGGTGTATTCTAATTTAGTCTACCTCTTCAGTTCAGTTCTTTGTTTATATATTAGACTCGGAACTAGTGTAATAATCCTAATATTGTTACCCATCAATTAGTGACCTATTTGACTCTAATCCTTTTCCGTTAGTCTTATAACAGTTTTAGGAGCCTCCATTTCAAATTTTGTGCAATTTGAAGATCATTTGACAATTCCCAACATTTCCTAGTTTTATAAAAATTCTGAGAATGCTTAATTTATTTAAACCTCAGAATTAAAAACAGAGTCCACTATTAGACTCACCATACCCAAATTAGCTATGAGTGGTATTTTAGAAGTATTTGAAAGTCATTGAATTTTCTCCGAATATTTTAATAATATTTTAAATACCTATGAAATTAAGATAATTAAATTGACCTCCGATCGAAAATCCAATTTTATTTTTGAGTTCCCTACACCTCAATTAGGTAAGGATGAATTTTTGGAATTTTTTGGAGTGCGTTTAGTTATTTTATTTTGATTAATTAAATAGCATAAATTAATATTTTAATATTAAATTAATTACCATTATTTTATTTACTAAATCGGTTATTTATAAAATTTGAACCATGCAGATCCCGTGCGCGAGTCCAACGCACGGGACAGCCGTGCAGCTCGATCTGAAGCATTGGATTAGTTTTAATTTAATCTAATGGCTCTTAATTAATCAGGGCTTAAGAGGCATATCTGGTCGTTCGATCGACCCATCAAACAAACGACCATATTCATTCCCATGTACGTCTCCTTCCCGCACGATCAGAGGCATCCATTGAGGACCGTCCAGCCGCTCCAGCTGGACTCCTGGTACCCTCTTAGACCCTTGAGTTCCCATTTCTTCTGTTTTTGATCATCTCCCCTTACCTTACATTTAGGAGTACCGAGAGATGCATTCAAAGAGTATTCGGGAGCAATCATTTTAACCAAACCCTAGCCACAAAAAGCTCAGCAGGTATGTCATTAATTTCTCCAATTCCTACCTATAAGAATTTAATTTGAAATTAAATTCTTATTGCGAGTTTTTTTGGGTTAGTTTGGAGGGAATTACGATGAAACTGGGTCGACTTAGATCTAATTCAAGCGATTGAATAGCCGTCCAAATTTTTAGGGTTTAGACGGGGATACCTAGGGCATCGTCTAAACTTCCCTATACCTATCGTATGATCCCAATTTCAATGTCAGGTGAACGGCCTCGGCGAGACTTCTTCACCGGTGTGCGGGCTGCATTCTGATATTGCCGGGATCGAACGGTAACCCTAAACCTAATTTTATGTTTTCGAACTACGCTTGGGGACGATGCAGTCTAGATCGATTCATCGATCAATCTGCATCTTTTCCATAAATCGGATCGGCCCGATTTTTATGATCCGTGGACCATAATTCTACGGCATGGGTCCTGCCTTTATCACGTGGCACTCTGTAGAGCTGTCGCGTGTTATGGCGGCGCACGGGTTTAAGCGTCACACATAATTTAGTGTTGTGGATTTTTGCGCCTTTTTCAAGCCGATTTCAGTGCCATTGAAATCAGTGTCATTCGTTTAAATGAGTAGTGATGGAATTAAATGATTAGCCATAAATATTAAATAATCAATTACTTGATTTTAATTTGAATATAACTTTAAAAATACTAATCCAGTATATGCAAAATTATATACCATTTTGATCACAAAAATGAGTAGATCAATAATATGTAATTAAATTTCTATTTTGATGAATATTTTAATTAGTCAATATTTAGGGTTAATTAATTAATTGCAAATTAATATTCATCATTTCATGTGACCAAATTTGATCATTTAATATCCAAATTAAATGATCAAATAGTCCATTTTGCTCACAAAAATATGAGGAACAATAATATGAAATCAAATTTAATATTTGAACCCTAATTTTCTTAATCAATTTTTAACTCTAATTAGGAGTCATTAAAACCTTAATTTTTCCAAAATTGTCCAAAATTGACATACTTAGTGTCATTTTTCTCCTTATGATATAAGGATTTCAATTATATGTAAATCATTTTTATTGGACAATAATTTATGATTTTATGTTTTTGACTCTTACTTAGCGTTATTGTGATTATTCTAAATTCCTAGATAGCATGTTTTAGGTTTTATAAAATCTTAGGATAGCTAACATATGATATTTATTATCTCTCTTATCAAATTAGATTATAATTATATGAGCTTAGTTCTCAATTTTCTAACTATGTGAATTAATTGTCAAGTGCTTAATTCACCTTTCAACCTTAAGATAGAAACCCTATGATTGATTTACAATTTGATCTATAATTGATCCTTATATCTATTAATTACACCCATTAAGAATAGTTAGTCTTAATGTCCTTTATAATTGTAGATTATTGAATCAACTAGATCTAACTTAGTGACTAGATTATAACTTAGTTCATTTACCCTAACCCTTAAAGTCTTCAATTGATTTCTTTAAGAGCTAGTATTAGAAGTCTTAAGTCACTTACGGTAATTTAGGAATCCTATTGAGTTACTTAAACATCAACTTTTAGAATACTTAAAACTTATAGTTCTTAAGTCATATTAATTACTTACCCTAAACTTTATAATTGCTTATAATTTAGCTAGATAATACTTGATTGATTAGATCCTTCAAATTATAACCTAACTAATGAACTCTAGTAAATTTTAATAAACTTACATTAACTTCAAATATCTTAAGTTAGATATTTTCTTTATCTTAATCTCTTCCTCTTAGACACCTACACCTTAATTTAATTATATAATTGAATCTTATAGTTTTGGATATATTAAGAGCTAGTTCCTAATTGTACCAATTATACTTATAAATTATTTTGTCATATCATATTAATTAAATTGAATCTACTACTTTCAAAATCCCAACTATTATTATACTTACAATTAACTTGAGATCAATATCTCAAAGTTAATTGGAAACTCAATTAGCTCTAATCATTAAGTAGATCATTAAAATTAGATAACTTTAGATATCACTTAGTTGTAATTATTAAATTTCCCTTGAATGCTTACTTAGCTTTGAGCCTTATTCACTTGAATCGTTCATATAATATATTGTGCATGAATAAAACTTTCACATTAAAATTACTAGGGATTTATATGGTGGATCAATCTATGGCAGGTTGAAAAAGGAGTAATAAGGAGACATAACATTCTCAAAGGGTGAATGTGAGTATTTTAGGATTTGACCCCACTTTTTTTTAGTTGTTAAACAGGCGTATTTAACTCCTCATTTCATTCTGAATATGCCCACAAAATGAGTACAGATTAAAATAACTTTAATTAATTAACATGTGAGATCTCTTTCAATCTTATAGATTATTAAGACTCACCATAGCCTTTAGCTATGTTACTATCTATAGTTCTAGACTATGTGAATCTTAGACTAATTGTCTAAGATCTTCCTTCAATTTTCTTACTATGCATTTTCTATGATTTAGAACTGTACTTTACTTGTTTACAGTTTACTTAGATTACAGTAAATATTGTAAAATTATATTTAAATGCTTCACTATTTCTTTTCTTTACTTAGCATAAGTTTATTTGAATATATACATACTTTACTTTATTTACTTTCATATGCACATTAATTTATTTCTAGCCTATTTAGGATATTTTTATCATTATTCTATTTGCAAGCTAGGATGTATACTTAAGTGAGTATTCTAACTCACTTTATTTTCCATACTTATTTTTCCTCATTTATATGCTTACTATATTGCACACATGCTTGTGTTTATTTTGTAACTAATAAGTGATATATAATTATAATAATAACATATTTAGCCAATCTTAAATTATCCTTAGACTATTTAGTCTAACCAGATTTTCTATTTTCTTGACTTTGCCCTATCATGTTTAAATGCCAAAATGTGATAGATCAAGTGCATTTGGAGGCTAGTGGAGCTGGACCAAGTGCTAAAAATAATTGCTTCTGCCTATCATATACTAAAACTATATAGCTTAATATAAATTACAAAGTGAGCTATCAAATTTCTTTATTTCCTTTAAGTTTACTGTTGGTTTGTAATAATATTATTTACTTTACTTTTACTATACTTTGTTGAAGTTTAGATTATATTTAAATGCTTGTGATGAATGAATGGATGAATGTATTGTATGGATGAATAGTTATAAATGTATAAAAATGAATATTAATTAAGTCATTAGTTTCATATCTACCTAAGATGTTAAATAGAATTAGTTATATATTCAATTGTTTATAGAATTAGAAACTAGTTTCTTATATAAGTAATAATCTTTTCATATTTACATGTGAATATTAATGTTGTGATGAAGCAAATCTTAGGGTAGATAATTGTTACACATGTGATTTTCTCCTTTTAAACTCTTAGAATTGTAAATGAGCAATTCTATGAAATAGATTGACCTCTATTTTAGAATTGTAAATGAGCAATCCTATGTAATGGATTGAGCTCTATTTTAGAATTAGAAATAAGCAATTATATATAATGGATTGAACTCTATACTAGAATTAGAGCTAAAATGGATTGATTACATGTTAGTTTAAGTTGTTTTCCTTTCAAATTATGACTTCCATTAGAATGGAAGTCTTGCATGTCTACTTTGTAGGTGTTTTCTTAGCCATTTACAAAGGAGACTCTATCGAAATTTTAAGAATTTAGAACTTTGAAATTTTATTGAAAAATGTAGACATATAACTCACATGTTAAATACTCATTAAATACTTAGAAATTCATATCTAAGATTAAATGTATTCATTTCAACTGTTTTAAATCACAATCTCATGTTTCCTTACATATATCACATACTTAATCATATTTCATTTTTATTTATAAATTCATGTATTATATATATCTTCACTTATAAACTACTTAATACCATTCATAATTTCCCTTCCATCTTAACTTAAGACCCTTTTCTAAATCATTGGCCAAACACAATATCTAATAATTTGGATTAGCTTTCTTCTAATCTAGTATTAGGTAATATGATGATGTATCAATATTGAGTTAAGTGATTCTCAATATTTGGGTCGTCACACTAGGGTTTGATTTTTGTTGTCACCACCATTGACTCCAAGCGTTAATGTTAAGCTTATTAAGTCGGCCTTGGCAAGAGCTTTCCATCCATTTGCGGGCTGAGCCGGGAGATTGCCAGAATCGACCTGAGTCTAAAACCCTAATTGGGTTTCCTCGGTCATTCGCGGGGATGACGTGGTTCAAACTGCGTGTGCTACGGTTCGGGTCTTACCGCTGAACTGGGATAGTTCAACCGCGGGTCGTTGCTTAAAGATCGTTGGTCCCGCGTTGCCACGCGGCACTCGTATGAGTTGTCGCGTGCCTGGCGGCGCGCTAGTCTCGAGCCACTGTCAGCCACCTCTCAATTTCCGCGCCGTTGCTTTCCACTATATTTCGTACCCTAGATTTTGCACCCTTTTTCATTTCTGTTTTAATGATTAAATAATTTGACTTAAATAATTAATGATAAATTATTGTAATTTCATTTAAATTATAACTTTAAAAATAATAATCCAAATAATATAATATTATATACTATTTTGATCATAAAAATAAGTAGATTATTAATATGCAATTTAATTTTTGTTTTGATAAATATTTCAATTATTCAATAATTAAGATTAATTAATTTATTATAATTTAATCTCATCATTTCATGTAACCTAATTTGATCATTTAATATCCAAATTAAATAATCAAATAGTTCATTTCACCTACAAAAATATGAGGAATAATAATATGAAATCACATTTAATATTTGAACCCTAATTTTCATAACCACTTTTTAACTCTAATTAGGAGTCACAAAAACCCTAATTTTCCCAATATTGTCCAAATTTAACCTACCTAATGTTATTTTTCTCCTTATGATATAAGGATTCGATTTATATGTTATTTTCTCCTTAATCCATTGGACAATAATTAGTGATTTTAGGTTTTTGACTCTTAATTTATATTATTGTGATGAAATTCTAATTTCCAAGATTGCATGCTTTATGTATTTTAAAACCTTAGGATAGCTACTATATCACATTTATTATTCCCTATATCAATTTATATTACTTATGTTTGAGCTTAGTTCTCATTTTCTAAATATGTGAATCAATTGTAAATTACTTGATTCACCTTTCAACCCTAAGGTAGAAACCCTATGATTAATTTAAATATAAATTATAGTTGATCCCTATATCTATTAGTTACAGCTATTAAGAGTAATTATCTTTAATACCTTTGTAATTGTAAATTATTGAATTAACTAGGATTAACCTTTAGTGACTAGACTAAAGCTTAATTTATTTATTCAAATCCTTAAAATCTTCACTTGATTTCTTTAAGAACTAGCAATAGGAAACCTAATTCTCTTAGAATAGTTTAGGAATTCTATTGATTTCCTTAATCTTTAATTATTAGAAAACATAGAACTTATAGTTCTTAATTCTTATATTTGCTTATTTTAAACCTTTCATTTTATATTGACCTAGCTAGTTTAGTATTTATTTTGGATAGAACCATCAAACTACAACCTAGCTAGTGAGCTTTAGTATATTAAACTTTAACTTCCAATTTCTTAAGTTTGATAATATTGTAATCTTAATCTTTTCTACTAGTCACCTAAGCTTTGATTTAATTATCATAATTGAATATTATAGTTTATGACTAGAATAGAACTAGTTTTTATTTGTATTAATTATATTTACAAACTATTTTTTCATGTCATAATAAATAAATTGAAATTATTATTTTCAAAATCCCAACTACTACTATTATTTACAATTAACTTGAGATTAATATTTCAAGGTTAATTGGGAGCTCAATTAGCTCCAATTATTAAGTAGATCATTAAAATTAGATAACTTTTGATATCAATTAGTTACAATTATTGAATTTTTCTTAAATGCTTGCTTAACTTTGAGCCTTATTCATTTAAATCATTCATATAAGACATTATGCATGAATAAAACTTTTACATTAAAAATAATAAGAGTTATATTGTTGGATAAGCCAAGGGCAGGCTAATAAGGGGTAATAAGGAGATCTCACATTCTCAGAGGATGAATGGTGTTACTTGTTTTGACAATGTTTTCCTTTACTTGTTAAACAGATATGTTTAACTACTTGCTTCATTCTATATTTGCTCGCAGAATGAGTATTTCCTAAAATAACTTTAATTAATTAACATATGAGATCTTCTTCAATCTTATAGATTGTTAAGACTCATCATAGCTTTTAGTTATGTTACTTTCTATAGTTTTAAACTATGTGAATCTTAAACTAATAGTCTAAGATCTTCCTTCAATTTCTATATTATGCATTTTCAATATTTTAGTATTGTACTTTATTTATTTACAGTTTACTTAGATTACAGTAAATGTTGTTAAAATTATATTTAAATACTTCACTATCTCTTTTTCTTACTTAGCATAAGTTCATTTGAACATATATATATTTTATTTGATGTATTTTCATATGCACTTTAGTTTCTTCCTAGCCAATTTAGGATGCTTTTTAACTCTTGTTTTATTTGTAGGCTAGGATGTTTATCTCTGTGAATATTCTAACTCACTTTGCCTTTTTCTTTACTTCTTTTTCCACACTTTCATGCTTACCATTTTTCACCCATGCTTATGCTTATGTTGTAATTAGTAGTGATATCTAATTAAATAATAAAATGCTTAGCCCAATCTTAAAATATACTTAGACAATTTAGTCTAATCATATTTTCTATTTTTTATCTTTGTCCTATCACATTTAAATATCAAAATATGATAGATCAAGTACATTTGGAGGCTAGTGGAGCTGGACTAAGTACAAAAAGCTAGATGCTTCCGCTTAAAATAATTATAAAATTATATCTTATTAAAATTGCAAGTGAGCTATTACTTTCTTACTTTCATTTTATTTACTTTTGGTTTGTAATAATTAAGTCATTTACTTTATATTTACTATGCTTGTGTTGGAATTTAAATTTTTATTTAAATGCTTGGGATGTGATGAATGGATGAATGAATGTAAATGAATGTTAAATAATTTATTAGTTACATAATTATTTTGCATATTTACTTTATATATTAAATTAGAGCTTAGCTGCATATTCACTTTGTATGTTAATTAAAATTAATAGTATACTAGATTTCATATAGAATTAGAAAATAGTTACATATCTAAGTTGAGAATATCTTCTTATCTCCTTGTAAGTATTAAGTGATATGTGAATTGCGTAAACTTTAGGATATATAATTGTTACATATGTGTTTTCCTCACTTCAAACTATAAGAATTGTAAATGAGCAATCCCATATAACGGATTGGCTTTACTTTAGAATTGGAAATAAGCAATTCTATGTAACAGATTCACTTTATATTAGAATTGTAAATGAGCAAATCCTATGTAATGGATTAGCTTTATATTAGAACTAAAACTAAACAATCCGATATAATAGATTGATTTCATATTAGTTATAGATTGATTTTCTTTCAATTTAATCTTTTATTGGAATGGAAGACTTGTATGTTTAAATTGCAGGTGTTTCTTTAGCCAAATACAGTAGAAATTATGCCAAAATTTTTAGGAATTTAATAACTTAGAATAAATTGAAAAATTATAGACTCATATTTCATATGTTAAATATTTAGAATTTTCATATCTAGAATTTCAAGTACTCACATAAATTAGTTTTAAATTACATTTTCACATGTCCTTACATGCACCATACTTTAATATGTATTTTATATAACATATTTTCATAAAAAATTCTTTCCATCTTAACTTAAGACCCTCTTCTAAATTATTGGCCAAACACAGTAACTAATGATTTGAATTTATTTTTTTCTAATCTAGTATTAGATATTATGGTGACGTATCAATGTTGAGTTTAGTGATTCTCAATATTGGGGTCGTCACACCTAGCTCTATGGTTAGCTAGAGGGATACATGTCTAACTCTATAAGATCAACTCTAACCTAGCTCTGTGGATGCCTAGGGGATACATATTGAACTTCCTATTCAGTGGCCCTGTTTGGTCTTTTTATTATGGCAGTACTATTTTAGGCATACTTTTATTTTCAATTCAGTTCCAGTACTTTGGCTTGCCTTGCCACATGCTTTAGTGGCTTTTATTTTACTATTTCTGCACATTGTTATATTTATTTCAGTTCATTTATGTCAGTTCAGTATTTATTCAGTACTTACATGTTTAGGATGCTAGTATGTATTCAATTATATATGTTTCAGTACTGATTTCTTTATAATCAGCATGTATGCATGTGATTATAAGCATATTAGGATGAGTTTACTTTTAGTATCTTGCAGTTATTTATATTTTATTACCTTACCTAATTATAATTTCTGCTTATGGTTGTTGTTTTACATACTGTGCTTTGTCAGTTATAAATGTTAGTTTATAACTATCCTATTCTTGTAGCTTGTTGCGCATAAATTAATTGCATGCTTAAGGTAATAATGTGATATCTTAAATTATTCAGTTCATTAAAAATTAGCCTAAATGTGCTTAGACAATTGTCTAACTGTAACATTTTGCTTTTTGGCTGGGGCCCTGTCATTTGTAATATCAACAAATGTCAGATTCGTAGCTGTTTGTTGGAGGTTCTTTCAGTGCGAAGCTTGGTCAGGAGGAGGATCTTTATGTTACTGCTGCTTAGTTATAGTTTATTTCTACTATAAGGACGAGTGTTCCTTTTTCTTTGAATATTCAGTCTGTAATAATAATTTCATATTTTCTGTATGTATTTACTTTTCTGCACTTATATACATGGAGCTGAGTTACTGCTTTACTTTCTTTACTATGCTATGATGTGGATGTTATGTTACTTTACTTTCTGTTTCCGCTACTTTGATATTTTGATAATTTCAGTCTCAAGTGATAAGTCTTTCGATTTTGATGAGTTGTGTTTATACCTGACTCAACTATAATTAGGAAATTTGTCACAATTAGAGACCATATTTGCCATAATCATGTTAATCTTAGTATTAGCATGACCACGATGGGTACAGGGCCCCACATGCTCGCACAAAGCACATAAATGTGCAACACCATTTCATTCAAAATATCATAGAGGATGGAAAGATCCCGTTGAAGAAGGTTGGCATAGAGGATAACCTGGCGGATATGCTTACCAAGGTGCTTACAGTTCAAAATTTTACCCATTGCAAGAGTTTGTTGAATGTAAAGATGCTTCACTAAAGCTTCTCATTTGGCGTAAGTATGTGTGACTTGATTCCTTTTGGAGGATGATTTGTAGGAAACAATGTTGGTGTAATGGCTACGCTTAAGAGTGTGTTTAGTTTTAGCTCTCACGCTTAAGAGTGTGTTTAATTTCAGCTCTCATATGGCGCATATGAGATATGCAGTAGATAATTATTGATTGAAAGGAGGTTGAAGTGAATTGAAATAAGCCAAAGAGAGTCGTTGGGCTAGACAGGGTCCTGAACACTCAGGCGCGCCATTGGCAAAGTGCCAAGTGCCCAAACACGCCTAGGCACCAAGCAGGAAGAACGCTAGAAATCCAAGCGCCTGTGAAGCGGTTCCAAGTCCACGGCTTGGGCGCTCACGTGCGCCATGGCACCCAGTAGACAGCGGGGCTGGCGTCCAGGCACCTGTATTGTTTTAGTCTTAATTAATAGGGCCTATAAATATGTTTGTAGCCCACTTTCACTTTAGGGCATCCCCAGCGAAAAATCCCTAATTTTTTTGACGGGTGAGGGATTAGAGGTTGAAATGACTCCATTGTTGATGGCTTGGGTGAAGGGTTTGTGAAACCCTTGTTGTATTCTTCTTTCGGTATAGTAAATTTTCTCCTCCTCTCTCTACGTGGACATAGGTGTTTACATCAAACTGTGTAAATTATTGTGCTTGTACTTGTGCCTGTGCTTGGATTGATTGTGTGATTTTCTCTTGTTTTCTTCTTATTTGATTTAAACCTCAACCCAAAATCATCGAGCATAGAAGAGAGAACCTGCGTTTACTCAAGCTCAAGGAAATGGAGGATGGAAGAAATTATAAGTTCAACACACCATGTGCTCACATGGCTCCATCCCCATGATGGATTTGCCTCCACGAACCCTACAAATGCAAGATCTCTAAGCTTTAAATGGGAGGAAATGATGTCTTGCTAGAAAGAAAATGAGAAGAGGTGAAGTTTACTTAAGGTTTAAATTGAAGAGGAAAGGAGTTAGGGTTATGAAAACTTCCCCTCAGCCCAATCTCTCGTTTAAAAATGCTAGTTCAACTTCAATTAAAACATGTCCAAAACAAATCAATGGCTAAATTTTCTGCCAGCCTGATACTTTCGCATTTATGAAATTATTAGCTTTGTTATTACAATCAAGCACTTTCATATGTATGAACTCTTTGGTCTGTAATTACAAATAGAATAAGCAATGAGTTGTGTACAATGAGATCGCAAGTTTGTGTTAACTCATATCATTGCGGGCTTGGATGATATGAGAGCAGGGTGCAATATGGGGTTGTGCGTTGGGCAATGTCGACGCATTGTGTGCATGGAGTCGGTGCTGGCCCGGGCAACACATGGGGACCAAAAGGGCACCGGGCATCTTCATTGGGCCAAAGTGGGCATGGGCGGCACATTTGGGGCCGCTATTGAACTGCGTTAAGAAAAACAAGGCGGGCCCAAGGCTCAATCCGGGGTAGCATAAGGGTGGGACTCACTAGAATGAGCTGCTGCAAGGGCTGCCATGGGGCAGGGTTGATAGTGTGCAGAGGGGCGGAATTTGTGAAGAAAATGGATTTACAAAATTAATGTCGTAGGCACTCATGTTGTAATAACTTGTAAAAAATATTGCTCACAATTTAATTTTGGGCATTTTCTTAAATAAGCTAGAGCAGTGTTGGTGAGGCACCGCAGCACGAGTGTGTGCTGTAGGGGCGGGACAGAATGAAAGTCAGCATGGCCTTCCGCATATCCTACATACTCCATTCTTTCAAACTTATAAATCAATACTTGTTGACATTAATCTTATTCATATATTTAATTGATTTTTCTCTCTTTTTTTTCTTTTTTTTATTAAGAAATTAAATTGTAATAAAATAATTATCATTATATGCTAAAAATTTAAACGCAAAATAGATCACAATACCTTTCACAACCTCGTATACACTAATTCAAGCCATAATAATGCTTAGCTTATTTGGAAATAAAAATCTTGTGCTCTTAAATGTTAACGCATTTATATTTATTTTTTTGAATATTGTGAAGCTTTGACCAAAGTAATTAATAGAAAGCAAATAAATAAATTTGAAGGATTATTTAAGAGTCAATTAATTTTTTTAATAAAAAATAAATTACATAGGTTAATAATTAAAAAAAAAACAAAAGCAAATAATACATCGGACAAAATTATAAGGAGAAAAAAAAAATGGCAAAAATATATATTTTTTTGAGTATTACTACACTTATATATTAGTATACTCCAAAATATATAGATATGTGTCAATACAATATAATATGTAAGTAAATTATTAGTTGAATATAATTTTTTGATAAAATTTATATATAAAAATTACAAAAAAAAAATTTCTAATTAATCCTAAATATTTTTTTAACAGTATATTTATATGTAATCATAGCATTTTTCTATTTTTTTATACAATATTGTGTGGTTCAGCTCTAGATTTGAGCTATTAATAATTCTCATTTAATATCACAAATTATTTCTTCTCCATTGCGGTCAAGGGAGCATCTTGAACGCATATTCTCTGGGCACGTTTGGCACGATTGGATATTCTCTTAAATATGCCATAATAGCAAAAATGCCGGTGGAATAAAATAAAAGTTTAATATATATATATATATATATATATATATATATATATATATATATATATATATTATTTTATTTTAATTTTTTGAATAGGTAAAGGCTAACGCCAAATTTTATTCCGTAAGACAAAATAAAACTATGCAAAGGCTAATAGTTTAAGCTCCCACTGAGCTAAAAAAAAGATTGAAGAAAAAAGAGGTTGAAAGGTCGAAGAATTATGCAAACAATACATAGAGGTAGTGAGAACATAAAAGAACCCCTTGTAAGCAGTTACAGCAGCAGCACTACGACAGCTCAAGAAGCTTTAGCGTTTCATCGAAACCCAGCAGGAAATATGTAGCACATGAAAATACAGAAAAAATCAGCAAAATGTTCAATAATATGCCCCAAGCAATAGTTAGACCGTCCAAATTAAGAATGAACTATTAGCTCCGAGCTCATGAATTCCGCAAGATTCAGGAAGGTACTGAGCACATAGCGGCTCCAAGGCACTTGTTTGAGAAACAGTATATGTGTGCTAAGAATCAAAAGCAGCTCGCTTTTGAATCTTTGTCGGCGACCAGCAAGTTAGAAACTGAAATGATTTTGTTCTTATTAATAGAAACGCAAGACAGATGAGATTTAAAACCTCTTGAGTTTCGTTCTTACCAGACATGTGAAGCAGCTATGGCAACTGAAGTTAAGTGCCTCGTTTTACTATTAGAGTTGACATAAGCTAACACAAATGATAAACTTCAACAAAAAAACAAATGCTCCACTAATTATTGGATGTCTTCACAAAGAGATTTTGTTTTTTAGATCTGTTATATGAGAAATAAACATCTAATAAAATAAATATTTAATAAAAATATAATTCAATATTATTTATGGCTCATTGAACAACGAATTTTTTTGGATGCAAAATCAACAACAACCGATTACTCATTTGATAATTGACTAAAAATATTATGGAATTTCTTTTAAAAGTGAGAGAGAAGAGAGAAGATTTAAAGAGAGATTTGGTCTGACCTACTTACAAAGTCCATGAACTGATTCTAATATAATCCAAAAATTGCTTTTAAGAGAACTGAGAGCTTCTATTAATTATCTGCAAATCGACCTCAAGCAATTTTAGCTTTGCTTTTGAGTTTGGCTCATGAATACGTGAGCTCAAGCCCATATTAAAAACAAAACACAGGTTAAAAGGCTCACATTGATCCTTCGTATCAAACTTTTCTTCTAAACTCTATAGACTGCTTCCCTTACGTTCAAGCCCCAGCGTTCATTAACTTTGAACGCAAATTTCTTAATAAGCCGAACAGAGGAGCTGTTTAAGAAGAACTAGTTTGTTTAAAAGATTCATTCCTCTTAAACAATACTTATATTTAAATTTAAATTGAGAATATGGGCCATGCCAAGAAATGCAGGAAGAACTCAAGACAGATACTATCAGGTCCATTACACAGCAAGCAGCAGAAGATAACAGGGCCATCCAAGGCACGCAAATCCCAGCTTAAGTACAAAAATCGGCACATATTACAGAGAATTAATAAACTCCCTGACTTATTTATTGGTAGGTATTACAGACGGGTAATATTGCAACAGCAGCACGGCAGACGCTGCCTCAAGCGTGATGAGGCTTGTCCTCGTCCTCGAGGTCGAGCGGGCGGAACCGGACGGTCTGGTCCAACGCTGACGGTCCACCATTCCTGGAACCCGGATGGTGGCGGCGACCGGCGGCGGCGGCGCCGCCTCCACTGAGATCGGCTGGGCCGAAGACGCCGGTCTTTGGGTGCGGGCCCCAGTACTTGCCCGAGCTGGTGTTTATCACATGATCCGGCACGACGGCCGGCCTCACCTGCTCCTCAATGTCCTTCTCGTAGTGCGATGCTGAGTGCGACCCCCTTTGCATAAAATTACATAAAATTATTATTTATTTATAATCTAATAAAATGTTTAATGTTGTCAGGCACGGTAAGTGATCCTTATCCAGTAGGGATGAGCAAAGTAGCAAAAATATCTGCTGTTTACTGACGAATGAAAATTAGTCCATTTAAATTTATTAAAGAAAAATACTATTCTTACATCATTATATACATAATCATATCTACTCTTAGATTATTATATATATAATTATATTTACCACTAATCAAAAAATTTATTTTCTATTTTTTTTATTTTTTTCTTATACTATTCCAAACAAAAATTAAATTACATCAATCATATATTTACACATAAAATTATCACATCATCATCATCTTAATGTGTACAGAGTGAGAGTAATATAACTATAGCAAATTCTTTTATTAAATTAACTTTTTAAAGACTGAAAAGTAAATAAAAATGTTAATTTGACCGAAAATTAGTAAATGCCGATTTCTAAATAGCGAATATTCGAATATCACGTGCGACACGGTGCCCCACTCGTTAGAAAATCGCTGAAACATTAATGAATTGAAAACCCCTTTACCATTATATACGAACAAGAAATTAACCGGACGAGATTTAACTCATCGAACCCGCTTCGATCAGCGTTAAAAAATTAGATAAAAAGGCATCGATTTAACGAACAGTAAAGGATTTCAATCGATTCTACCGATTAGTTATCCTAGAGCTACAGCGACGTTTAAATCCATCAGAGATTCCGAGAACAATTCACAGACCATAAAAATATATGCAAGAAAAGCTGCTCTGCTCAGATCTTACAGATTTCTGCGAAAGGGAAAAACTACGAACAATTAGAGATAATTTCTTACACGGCACCCAAATCCTGGTGAAGATCTAGCGTTTTATGAAGTAATGAATACCTGGCGATGAAGAGGGGAGCGGGATTGCGAGGCTTGGCGGTCCAGATCTTGTTCGCAAATCGCTTTCCTAAGCTTTCAGCGATCGCTCGCCCCTTGTTTCCGGTTGCTGCCATGCAATTGCAAGCACTGGCCGATCGATCGATAGATGAGCAGAATAAAAGGACTGGGCTGTGTGGGCGTCTCGATCCATCGCGCACCACAATTTATAGTGCTGTTCGAAGCACCTAACCCCTTCTTCCCTGCGCTCAACTCTACCGGTCATACCGTCTCTGTACTACACGTACTGATGACGCCGTTAAAACTCTATAAAATTCGAATAAATTCTAGTCTTGTCTACCAATAGAAAAAAAAACTAATTAATTTTTGGAATTTTATTCCAAGTGAAAAGAAAAATACATTAATAATTACATGGTGCAATACTAATTCAACTTTATAGTGCTATTCCATCGCCTTGAACATCATTTTCCAAGCAACCAAAGGAAATGAAACTCATCAAAGTGAGGGACCAAGGTCCATACATGTATACACCTTGAAGTTTATTTTTGGATGCCATGGCCTCAGAGACCGTTGTATCTTGAATAAGTGAAATATTTGCAACGCGGCCAAAAACAAGTGAGGCCTGAGGTAAGATCATTTGATTGGCTAAAGAAACATCATACCTCAACTATGCCCAAGAAAATTAATTTTTGTGGGAATTTAACAAAAAATGAAAATTTGTGGTTAAACAACAGAAATTAGATATAGTGAATATTAACGTCCTTTATTAAAATAACCTAAGGTCATTACAAGCATCTTCGTAGTGACAACATGGAAGACATTGCATATTGCATTGAGATGTTAGAGAAGCTTAAGTTTATAGGCAGCTTGTCCAACTTGGGCTAGGACTTCAATTCAACTATATTCATTGGGCTTAACTTCCTTGCCACTCCAAGATGGCTTATTATTATGAGAAGATTAACTTTCACATACACTAAACCTTTTCTCTGAGCTCGACATGACAATGCTTGGGAGCAAATTATTTTATTTTTCTATTTTAATTGGCTTTAAAACAAGATTGAATAAAATTAGTCTTTGTGGTAGCCTCTTCCATTAAATTTGAGTAAGACAGTTGGCTTCCATTGATTTTTGACCAAGCTAGTGGAGTGGTACACTTTTTTGTTGTGTTGTAGAGACTTCATTGTCCAAAAACAGCACAAGTGCTGCAGCGCGCCACAGCACGCTCCAGCGGAACCAAGTCCGAAGTTGAGGCGCTACGGCGCAACCCAACGATCAGCAATCGAGAAGCGGGCACTGCAACGCGCCACAGCGGAATCAAATGATGGCGCTGCCACGCGCTACAGCGGATGCAAGTTTGAAACACGATCGCTACAGCGCGCAGCAGCGCGCTTTAGTGGATGCAATTCTGAAAGTTGGCCGCTACAGCGCGCTGTAGCTGCCGACGGAGTTCTACTTCGTTTCAGGTATCGATTTGAAGAAATCTGAGGGGTATTTTAGACTTTTTGGGTTCGAAATGAAGCTAACTACTTAAGCCTAAGTAGTGGAGAAATACCTAAGGGTTTTGCAATCAATTTTGGAGGCTTGGAGGCTGTGGAGGAGAAGAACCCTAAGCTAAACCCTAGGGAGCTGCTGAGCAAGAGAAGGCTTGATGTTTGGAGGGGAAACTCCAGGAGGTAGCAGCTTCTTCCTTTCTCCATTCTAAGAGTAGAGCTACAGCTATGTATGCCGATGTGATATAGCTCTTGTAATTCTGTAAACCTTGAAGTTTTTCATAGTGGATTTTCTCGTTGGTGTAGCTCCGTGGTTTTTCCCAATCTTTGGGTTTCCACGTATATACGTGTGTTTGGATGATTTGTATGTGCTGAATTTTCTTGCTGTGATTTTATGATTTCTAAGCTAGCTCGGTAACCTTCAACGCACCCTGATCCTCAAAGTCTTTGGACTTTGATTTGTTGTTGCCATTACAAGGGTCACTCTGCATTACTTGTCTTGTGCTGTATTATTTTATCAACATTTTTTCCATACAGCATTTCATATAAGCCTAGATTGATGCTGAATTGGTAGCTATTGTTATAAGTGAGCTTAACCAATGGTAGATGACCAATCCAGTTGCCTTTGAAGTCCATGATACAAAGATGAATTGAATATTTAAAATTTAATATATACTTTCTTTAATGCTTGTCTATATGAGGGTGTAAGGCTATGCTTTTGTTGATCTGAGATGTTAGGTTTGCTTGAATAATACATTAAAATCTCAGTGTGAATTTATTATCTCGATCTGACACTATCCACTTGTGTATTCCATGAAGTCTCACAACTCTTTTAGGTAGATCTTGGTCAAGTTCTCCATTGGATCAAGTTGCCAAATTGGGAGGAAGCACAGAGTTTGTGAGAGAATCTACAATCACTTAAATTGAGTATTGTCTACACTTAGAGTTGAATTATAATGTTCATGTAAATATGACCTTCCATTAGATATTAGAAGTTGTTAGAACAAGCCTCTAAGTTTTTGATGCTCATTTTTTACTAGCCTGCAAGATTCACAATGTGAGATGAACTTATCCACATTTTTCCTTAATTCATGCCATCAAAACAGTAATTTCAAATCTTGATACATTTTTGTACTTTTTGGATGTATTGAATAACAGGCATGGTGGGCTTCCTTTATAATAGAGAGTTTGAGATTTTTGCTCTTAAGTATTCATTTTTTGGAATAGTAAATAATAATTCATCATCCAATTAAAGGTATAATCTGATTAAAAACATACACAAGATGCTAACTATTTGTGGTCTTTGTTAACTTTTTGTGCTGCTTGATTTGATCCAATTATGATGGCTCAAGTGATAATTTATTGAGGATAACATTTGTTAAACTAGGTGCTACTACTTCTAGCTCTAATTTCTCCATATCTTTAATCAGTATATCAATTGATTTCAAATTGTGCAGACATCCATCTAATTTATAGTTAGTCTACTACTATATTCACCTTACCTAGATGATACTTTATATGTATATTGTAGTTTTTAATAAATTCTACTCATATGTTGTGAAGGCCCGATGTCGGTTCAATGAGAACTGTCCCGATATCAAGTATTCACAGACCGCATGGTTATATTGAGCAATTTTAAAGATAAGTGATACACATATAAAAGCCAAATGATATTTTCCATTTAACAAAATTCCATATTATAAAAATAGCCAACGTACATCTTGTACAATATTCATATTTTTAAAACAAAAGTGAAACTGAAATAAAAATAAAATAAAAATATAAGTAAAATAGCGTCGTAAATCCATCAGTAAGTTTGAAAATTTATGAATTAATGTTCTAGTTTGAATTCTTTCAAAAATATCTGACCTAGCATTGTAAAGAAAATAATATCATGATTGGAATTTCCAATAATTATATTCTCAATAGGGCTCAAAGAACTTTGAAATTATTAAAAGCTTCAAACTAAGTTTTTTTAGGGTGATACAACAATTGAATTTATTTTAGAAAATTTGGAGATTTTGTTCCTTCCATATATTATTAGGCACAATGCTAATAAGTAGTATATTTCTACGCTTCATCTTGCATTTATTTACATTAACTGCGTGAAATTCTAGCCGTTGTATAGTAGGAATATTAAAAAAATTTACTTTAAGACCAATATATCTTTAATAAGAGTGAGAGAGTATGAGTAATAATAAAATATATGATTGATATTCGCATTGCCATTGCCACAAAGAATGCAAGTTAGCTCGCACTTAATGCTCATACAATTAAGAAAATCTATAGATTTAATTTATGCATACATGCATTTCCAAATAAGCATGCATATTTCAATTTGTAATCCTTAAACTTAACCCAATTGTGCCATTGAACCTCGGTTATAATCTCATCTGGCAACCGTTTAGCATTTCCAAATGAAAGGTTAGTGCCTTCTCTCAAGACTTGAAGGGAGTTTGAGAACATATTTTAAAGTTTGAGAACATATTTTAAAGATCTCAGCTTGCATAGCTTAAGTTACCCAGGATTTTTTTTTGAAATGATTCAGTGAAAAAAATAGGCGCCATTAGACCTTCAATTTGCAAGCTTTAACAAGAGTTTGAATATTAATCAAACCTCGATCCATATTAATAACCAGCCTGGTAGCCGTAGACCATTTGATAAGACTTATTTTCCCTACATTAGAATCAAACAAAAACTTGAAACAAAGGGTTACAATTTTTTCATAATGGTATTAGGTGTGTGCTAGAAGAAGATGAGAAGTGAGAGTGAAGAAGGATTGTGGTCTTCATGGATGGCCAGCAGAGATCACGCCTACAGTCCTCTTGAACCTTTTTGAAATTCAAAACTTGATGTGCCAACCATTGATTTATGGGGATTTGAACAAAAGGTTCTGATTTTGTTCGACGCTATTTTGATTGAAACAATATTAAATGATGTATTATTCAAAAACTCGCATCATATTTGCCTGGTAGGGATTCGAACATGGATCAGCACTTGAAAAGAAGACGGTGTTACCACCTACGTTGTTTAATACATTAGTGAAGGAGAGGCTTTCTTTTTAGAATAACATCTTCTCATCTAATGACCCTTCTTCTTCTCTTTTTTAGCTTTTTTCTCTGATGGGCCTAAAATGCAAGAAGCAAGTGTTGATCTTCTCTTCTCGCTTCTCCACCAAACATAGCATTGGTGCTCCAGTTTGGCTTCGTCTCGCCAGAAGCGCTCGCTTCTATGACACCTTTCCTTGCCTCGCTGATGCGCGTAGGTGCTGATTTCCTCTTCTCGCTTCTCTTGAAGTTCGCCTCTTCTAGGCGAAACACCGGTGCTTCACCTTGGCCTCGTCTCACTAGAAACGTTAGCTTCTATGATGCCTCGCCTCGCCTCGCCTTGCCTCGTTGATGCGCTCTCCTCGCTGATGTGCTCTCTCACCTTAGTGCTTCGCTGACGGGCTTGCCTCAATCGTTCGCCTCGACTCAATCACTCGCAAAGGTATAAATGCTTTAAATGAATTTTTTTTTTCTCTAAAGATTTACTTGATATTGCAATTTAAATATGAATAATTTAAGATTATATATGTTCTTAGATTTTTAGTGTTTATTTGAGTTGATTTATGACTAATTTATGATAGAAGTTGGCATATGTTACCATTAATATCAGTAAATAATGATCTTAGCTGCTTATATAAGCTTAGGTATTGTTTATATATTTATCTTTTTGTTATTTGTTATATTTTTCAATTTATATTTAAGTCTCAATGGGGGTAATCTTGGCTTATGCGTAATGTAACATGAATGACAATAAACAAAACATCATACCTCTGATTAACAACATTTTTTATTGTATTTAAAACACTAGTATCTATCTGAATAATATGTTATCTTAATAACTTTTCAATTGTCATTGAACCAAACAGCCCCTCATTCTACTAGATATACATCATTTAATATAAGTGTAGTGCAATCATCTCTTCTAATATAACTTGCTAATGCCCTAGATTGTATTTCAAAGAGTTTCAAGATGAGCTAAGTAATTTCTCATTTTTTTTTTTCATATAGTCTGTATATTCTTATATTGCAAAAGAGTTTCAATATGGCATAAATAGAAAGAAAAGTAGCCAACATACTGGTTAGCGCATAATAGCATATAAAGCTTGATTATTTGCTCAACTATTCACATTTATTCAGGCTCATAATGTTCATTTTAATAACAAATAAGCATCCTGAATTATATTTGACAATAATTAAGGCTTTGACATAAACTTTCCCATAAAAGACACTATTTGGAGATGCATTCAATTGAATCAATAATCTCTTACTTGCATGCTCTAGCTATTAACCTGCTTTTCCAATAAAAAATATATCAGTATTCAATCAATTATTAGTGATTATGTGATTTATGTGGTTGAGGATTATGTTAAATTCTCTATTTCCTTGCATTAGTGATTTATATAAGTTATGAACATTTTCATCAATTTTTATGTTTATATACAAAAAGAGTAGCATCGTATTTTATATTATATTATATATATATATATATATATATATATATATATATATATATATGTATATAAGAGAGATAAAAATCGTGTGAATCTCTCTGTGTTCACGAGTTGAGAATATAATTTTCTCAATTTTTTATATTTTTAACTGGAGAAAATGTAGAATTTTTTTATTTTTTTTATCTCTTCGTCTCCATTTTCAATAATATTTTCTTGATAAAAAATAAAATAAAAGAGCTTGCAAGCAAAACAAAAGCCAAACACTTCAATTCCTTCACCCTCTTTACTCTATAGGATCTTCTTACTCTCAATTGTTTTTCTCCTTTGCTCGATGACTCTTCCTTAATGATCTCTCTTTTTCACCTCGGTCAATTTTGCAAATTCTTATATTGGTGCAAGGCATTCGCGATGGGTAGAAGAGATGACTAGAGAATCAGCAGCTTCTCTCTCATGCATTGAGAGAGGTGTTTGAAAGGAATCCGAATGTTTGAGGTCATGTCGAGACACTGACAATGATCGTGTCTGCTTGAGAGGTTCAATAATGGGAGTTCATTCATGCTAAGGTAGGATAAACCTCCTTTAACTACACATTATTTGATTATTTTAACTTAAAAATTATTGTAATTTTGTTTATATTGTGGATATGATAATTCCTATGTTTATTTTTCCTAGCTGAATCTAATCCCTCAATGTAGCGCCCCACCCCGTCGCCGCGCGCAAAAGAATCAAGTACAATCATATCGGCGGCGGAGTGGTGCGCCACTCGGGGAGGAATAACCCGTCTCCCCGAAATAGCTGCAAACTAAGCCCATCTGAAGGGCTGCTGACTCAACCTCAAGGAAGGTTGATAACTAATACTTAATATAAGAGTAGTATCCATATCCTAAGTATTAGATAAATACATACATTAGATTTATGATACAAAAAGAATCCAATGTTTGTATAATATATCAGCATTTCTAGTATACTGATCACATCATAATTCTAAGTATAATTAGTATATAACAGAGTGCGGAAACTTAAAGCAAATATCCAGAAAATATTCATTACAGAAGCTGTATGAAAATATGCATCTCATAAAAGAAAAAAAAATACATCCAGAATTATTATAAACTGTTTACTAAAATAGACATAAAACTGAACTAAAAATACTAAGCAGAAAATAAAATTGGAGAAGAGTCCACTAGTACTCCACGGGCTCCTCCTGAATATCCTCGGCGTCCTCCTGATCTGGCTCAATATACTACTCTGGATCTAGCAAATTGCCGGATCCCAAAAGTACCTCGTGTTAGACAATAAGTCTAACACATCGAAACTAATCTAGCAGTTCTAGTTATTCATCTAACATTTACATAATACGAGTAAATCTGCAGAAAAACTGTAAAGGTAACTGAAAGTACAAAATTGTTTAAAATTATACAAAATTGAAGCAATATAAAGTAAAACTGAACTATAACTGAATATTGAAAATAAATCAAAATAGTACTGAATTTGAAACTAAGTAATCATATGTACAACTATGTTGTATGTCACTGAAACTATGCATCTGAATATGCCATAATACTGTATGTTACTGATATGCCTCCAGAATATCACTGAACTGTTATGAGCAGTACGGTCCAATGTACACATACATCTAGTTGGGAATACTGTTTACAGATGATGCTGATGCATCATGAAATTCCCCAATCAATGTATGCAATATTCCGTAACTCATAGATCATCACTGATATTTATATATCATTCTGATACTGACACATCATTTTGATACTCACACATCATGCTTATGCTTCTAAACTACATGGGATAAATCCAAAAAATGCTTTAAAATCTGATAATGAATCCAAAGTCTCTATTGTGCAGAATCCTGCTAAAAGGATTCTGACTCCTAAGATTATAATTGTGGTAATTGATTAAAGTTAAGAGTTTACTTAAAAATTATTAGTTGGGGAGATTGTATCCACATATTTAGTATGTTTGCAAGAAAGATGGATCTAACCCTTAGCTTGTTTAAACTGCACTTATCGAAGCACACTACGATAAGAGACAGAATCCGATCACAGTTTACATCTCAAGCTAAGCCATTAAATGCCCTAATTACAATCATACTTAGTGGTCTACTCAAAGTGACTTAAGATACTTAGTTTGCTTAAACTATACTTATCGAAGCTCACTACGATAAGAGGCAGAACCCAGTTGCGATTTACATCTCAGATTAAGGATCTTGTTCAATAATTGTATAACAGCCCAAACTCTTAAGCACCAAGGTATTGTCCGCTTTGGCCAGAAAGGCCTCACGGTTTTGCCCTCAGAAGATAACTTCCCAGCAAGTCACCCATCCTGGGAGTGCTCCCACCTAAGCACGCTTAACTTTGGAGTTCTTATCAGGAACTCCACCGTTATCTGAAAAGGCGCCTCGATGTTTAAGAGTTTCACTTATTACTACTTAAGTGGGTCATCACAATCTCCCCAACTTAAGTAACTGACGCCCTCGTCAGTATCCACACACAGATCCAAGAACCATCAATTGGGTAGATATGACTAGAGGTGACCCCTACAGGCACAAGAGGTACCCACAACCATGTAGCACCTTAACCATCATGGGTTTAAGAGGCTGCTCACATGAAGTGGTACTTTGCCCTGTATGGCACTTAGCTCCTATCTAACATCATATGGTTTGCTCTGATACTATTTGTAACAGCCCAAACTCTTAAGCACCAAGGTATTGTCCACTTTGGCCAGAAAGGCCTCACGATTTTGCCCTCAGAAGATAACTTCCCAGCAGGTCACCCATCCTGGGAGTGCTCCCACCTGAGCACGCTTAACTTTGGAGTTCTTATCAGAAACTCCACTGTTATCTGAAAAGGCGCCTCGATGTTTAAGAGTTTCACTTATTACTACTTAAATGGGTCATCACAATCTCCCCAACTTAAGTAACTGACGCTCTTGTCAGTATCCACACACAGATCCAAGAACCATCAATTGGGTAGATAGGACTAGAGGTGACCCCTACAGGTACAAGAGGTACCCACAACCATATAGCACCTTAACCATCATGGGTTCAATAGGCTGCTCACATGAAGTGGTACTTTGCCCTGTATGGCACTTAGCTCCTATCTGACACCCTATTGTTTGCTCTGATATCATTTGTAACAGTCCAAACTCTTAAGCACCAAGGTATTGTCCGCTTTGGCCAGAAAGGCCTCACAATTTTGCCCTCAGAAGATAACTTCCCAGCAAGTCACCCATCCTGGGAGTGCTCCCACCTGAGCACGCTTAACTTTGGAGTTCTTATCAGAAACTCCACCGTTATCTGAAAAGGCGTCTCGATGTTTAAGAGTTTCACTTATTACTACTTAAGTGGGTCATCACAAATTGTAACACTCTTAGTCTTGGAAGATTTACTTTAATGGGACTGTATTCTGCTAATCCCGCAGGATAGCACCTGGTCATAAGTGTAACAACTCATGGTTGTTACCCAGCTTAATTTTAGCCTAATCATGTTGTGATTATCATTCCATCAAGTTTATCTAGTCATTGGGACCAAACGTTGATGGTTTGGAGCAATTCGGAGCTAAATCCAAAAATTTGGATTATTTTTAATATTTCACTAAGTAGAAAATTGGGGTATTTATTTTGACCTCGAAATTGAAATCCAACTTTGTCGTTGCGTTCGTCACCCCCAAATTAGCTAGGGGTGATGTTTTGGACGCGTTTGGAAGTCATCAAATTTTCGCGAATATTTTAACGTAATTAAATGCGTCGAAAAATAGGAAAATTAAATAATCGTCGGAATCAAATTCCGACTTCGCCGTTGAATTCCTCACTCCCAAATTAGCTTGGGGTGAATTTTTTGGATTTTTCGGGGTGCGTTTCAAAAATCAGAATTTTTAAATAATTAGAGAAATAAGAAAAATAAATAAGCAATTTTTGGATCCCCTATTTGCAATTTCCCCATTTATTTCGCATGCCTTTCTGCTGGCCATTCCTCCTTCCTCCCTTTGCATTAAATGCTAAGGCCATCACTTCCCCTCTAGCCCCTCCTAAGCCATGATGAGGCCTCCCCCTCCCCTCTCCTCCTTTAAAAAGAGAGCTCAGCCCTCCTTCTTTGCTTGCTAAAAATTTCTCCTCTATCCCCCTCCATTGCTGGTTGCTCTTATGTTGAGGGAGAAGAAGTGCAGCTCTCCTCCCTAAGGTTGTGAAGGAAACAAAGGTCCTCTTCTTCCTCTCCTTCCAAGAACACAAAGGTACCCTCTTGCTCCTCTCCTTGTCTTTCTTATGATGTTATGATGTTAGAATGCAGCCTTGGAAGTCTATATGCATGTATGAAGCCATTAAGGTTCCTAAGAACTTATAAAAATATGCTCTATTTTTCATCTATTCTGCATACCCTTGTATTTATCATCATTTTTACTATAGTTAGGATGCTCCGTTCGTGCTGATTTTAGTGTCGATGGAAAGGTATCGGAATCACCGTCTGCCGCTGGAGCGCGCTGTAGCACGCTGCAGCGGATTGCCGCTCTCTACAGCGGACAGGAAAACTTAGGTAAAATGCACATTAATTAATTGAATAGTAAAATTGCGAAATGGACCGCTCCAGCGTGCTATAGCGCGCTGCGGCGGTCTGCAGCGGCATTTCACGTAACTTAGAAAACGGCCATAAAATTAATTGAACAATAACTTGCAAAATAGGACGCTACAGCGGACCATAGCGGAAATAATTCAGATATTAGGAAATGACAAAATAAATTAATTGAATAGTAGTTTTGTAAAATGAACCGCTACAGCGCGCCATAGCGCGCTGCAGCGGGTCACAGCGGATTGTAGCGGCCTGCAACGAGCCGCAGCGCAATGACGCTCCCTCGCGCTACAGCGCAGAAAGCACTACAGCGCCCAAATTTTGCAAAATTTCCAGAAATTCCAAAAACTGCCCAGATTTTGTAAAACTGCCCAGTTTTAGCTGAAATTGCCAAAACTCAACTGTTTTGGTTTTTTAAGACCCCTAGGACCCTAGTGGGGTTGAGTTATACTAAATTTGAACCTATTTTAGTTAAAATTTAACACTGCATAAAATTCTATTTGAAAATTGAATTTAAAACTTTGTCAATTTTATTAAGTGCTCAAAACCTATGTATCTTAAATACATGTTATGCCATATGCTAAGTACTGGGGTTTTAATTGCTTATATTAATTAGGTATACCTTAATAATCTAAATGGCATGAAACTTAGATTTTTTAGAATTGTGATTAAGTGCTAATCTCTTTTGTTTGATTTAGATTTTGATTATCAACAATCACCTTTTATTTTATGTTACCTTTTCATTTATATGTGTTCATGAACTTAGGATGTATATTAGAGAACCTTAACACTTATTTGGACACTTAAATATGCTTACTTGAACATGAGAATCTTTATAACTTGATTAAGTAGATGATACTTAATCCAAACCTAAGTTGACATCAATAATATGCTAATAATACATTGATTTGCCATTGACCTTTAAATTAATCATTGGTCTTAATGATAGAAGGGTTAGGGATTAAACCCTAACTTATCTTGATTAAGATCTAAATCTTAATTATTTAATCAATCTACTTGATTGTAAGAGAATCTGATTTACATTATTCTAATAATGTATTTGATTGAGTATTGATCTTAAATCATCAAATTAGAAGTGCTAAGGATAATATTGAATATGTGTGATTGAACTATCTGAATCCAAACTTTAGATCTTTGATTTTCTCTTATATAAGACAATTAGCATAAGATGAAAATAAAATTGTAATGATTTATGCAATGATCTAACTCTAATAAGATCTTTGATTTTATCCCATGATTATAAAATAGGAAAGGATCAAATGAATTTTAATTATCTGATCTGATCACTTAACTTAAGTATAACAAGTAAATTTTAAGAAGTAGAAAAGTAAGATCTTAAGGGTCTTGCTAAAGAATTCGTCATTGAAATGATTGAAGACCTTAACTAATGAAACATTGAGGTAGGAAGGACCTTTGTAACTTATTGAGGTAGATACTTAGATGATCCTTCATAACTTTAGAAGTTAAACTTGATACCTTGTGGTAGGAACCACCTAAATTACTTAGAATGTGATTTATTCTTTGTGGTAGCAACCTATATTGAGTGATCTCTTGATTATATCCTTGGAGCCTTATTTAGGGCACACCTATTTAAAGTAAGGATTAATAGATTTGATAAATCCTTGTTGATTAAATAGAACCTTTTGAACTCAGATTGTTGGTTGGGTATAGTAAGGTATACCCATAATACTAGATTGATTCAGTAATATTCAAGATTGGTTAATTCACTCCAATGAGGACTTATAACCAGGTGCTATCCTGCGGGATTAGCCGAATACAGTCCTATTAGAGTAAATCTTCCAAGACTAAGAGTATTACAATTAGTGAACAAGATCCTTAGTTTGAGGTATAAACTGCGACCGGGTTCTGCCTCCTATCGTAGTGCGCTTCGATAAGTGCAGTTTAAGTAAACTAAGTATCTTAAGTCACTTTGCGTAGACCACTAAGTATGCTTGTAATTAGGGCATTTAACAGTTTAGCTTGAGATATAAACTGTGATCGGGTTCTGCCTCCTATCGTAGTGCGCTTCGATAAGTGCAGTTTAAACAAGCTAAGGGTTCTTGTAAACATGCTAAATATGTGTATACAATCATCCCAGCTAATAATTTTTAAGTAAACTCTCAATCTTAACCAATTATCGAATTAGAATCTAGGAGTCAGAATCCTTTTAGCAGGATTCTACATAATGGAGACTTTGGATTTATTATCGATGTTAAAGCATTTTCTGAATTTATCTCATATATTTTAGAAGCATGAGCATGAGCATAAGCATGATGTGTAAATATCATAATGATGTATGAGAATCAGAATGATGTATAAGTATCAATGATGATCTATGAGTTACGAAATATTGCATACATTGACGGAGAAATTTCTGGATGCATCAGTGTCATCAATAAACAGTATTCCCAATAGGGTGTATATAGACATTGAACCGTACTGCTCATAACAGTTCAGTGATATTTGGTGGCATATCAATAGCATACAGTGTTGAGGCATATTCAGATGCACAGTTTCAATGGCATACAGCATAGTTTACAGATGATTACTCAGTTTTAGATTAAATACTATTTTTGGTTCACTTTCAGTATTCAGTTATAGTTCAGTTTTACTTTGTTTTACTTCAATTTTGTACAATTTTATGCAGTTTTATATTTTCAAATATGTTACAATTTTCCTACAGTTTTATACATGTTATGTAAATGTTAAGTAAAAAATTATAACTCTTTAGAATAGTTTTGATGTGTTAGACTTATTGTCTAACACGAGGTACTTTTGGGATCGGCAATTTGCTAGATCCTGAGCAGTATATTGAGACAGGTCGGGAGGACACTTAGAAAATTTAGGAGGAGCCCGCGGAGTACTAGTGGACTCTCATCCAGCTTTACTTTCTGCTTAGTATTTTTAGTTCAGTACCTAGTCTAACTTTAGTATTTCAGTAAACTGTTTGTAATAATTATGAATGTATTTCTTTTCTTTTTTGAGACGCACGTTTTCATACAGCTTCTGTGATGAATGTATTCTGGATATTTGCTTTAAGCTTCCGCACTTTGTTATATACTACTTATACTTAGTATTATGATGTGATCAGTATACTAGAAATGTTGATATCTTATATATATATTAGATTCCTATTGTATTCTAAATCCAATGTATGTATTTGCCTAATATTTAGGATAAAGATACTGCTCTTATCTTAAGTATTAGCTCTCAACCCTACTTGAGGTTGAGTCGGCAGTCCTTTAGATGGGCTTAATTTTCAGCTATTTCGAGGAGACGGGATATCCTTCCCCGAGTGGCGCACCACTCCGCCGCCGATATGATTGTACTTAATTCTTTTGCGCGCGGCGATGGGGCGGGGTGCTACAATAAGTCCACATTGGAGTGAATCAACCAATCATGAAAATTATTGAAATACTCCAGTAATATGGGTATACCCTACTATACCCAACCAATAATATGGGTTCAGATGATTCTATTTAAGAAACAAAGATTTATTAAATCTATTAATCCTTACTCTAAGTAGGTGTATCATACACAAGGCTCCAAGGATGTGATCAAAGGATCACTCAATATAGGTTGCTATCACAAGGAATAAGCTATATTCTAAGTACTTTGGGTGATTCCTATCATAAGGTATCAAGTTCAACTTCTAAAGTTATGAATGATCAACTAGGTTTCTATCTCAATAAGTTACAAAAGTCCTTCCTACCTCAATGTATCATTAGTTAAGGTCTTTAACTAATTCAAAGATGAATCTTATAACAAAACCCTTAAGATTTCACTCCTTCTACTTGTTAAGGTTTATTTACTATACTTAGGATAAGTGATCAGATCATATTATTAAAATTTATTTGATCTTTTCCTATTCTACAATCATGGGATAAAATCAAAGATCTTATTATAGTTAGATCATTGCATAAATCATTATAATTTTATTTCCATATTATGCTAATTTTCTTATATAAGAGAAAATCAAAGATCTAAAGTTTGAATTCAAATGGTTCAATCACACATATTCAATATCAACCCTAGTACTTCTAATTTGATGATTTAAGATCAATACCAAATCATATGCATTATTAGAATAATATCAATTTACTTATCTTATAATCAAGTTAATTAATTAAGTGATTATGGTTTAGATCTTAATCAAGACAAGTTAGGGTTTAACCCCTAACCTTTTTATCATTAAGACCAATGGTAATTTAAAGGTTAATGACAAATCAATGCATTATTAGTATATTATTGATGTCACTTTAGGTTTGGATTAAGTAATATCTACTTAATCAAGTTATCATGATTCTTTATTCACTTGTAGCTTAATATCAATTAATTGTACTTAAATGTTCAAATAATTTTTATAGTTTTCTACATACATCCTAAAATCATAAAGCATATAAGTGAAAAGATGACATAAAAGATAATTAATGCTAATCAAATTCTAAATCACACCAAAGAGATTAGCACTTAATTACAAAAAAAAAATCTAAGTTTTATGCCATTTAGTTGTTAAGGTTAAACCTATTTAATTCAAGCATTCAAAGGAATTCATTATCTAGTAATTGGCAAGAAATATATTTAAGTTGCATAGTGGGTTGTCAGCACTTATTGAAAATGACAAGTTCAAACTTAATTTCTACATAAAAATTAATGCAATGTTCAATTTTAGCTAAAATAGGTTCAAATTTAGTATAACTTAGCCCCATAGGGTCCTAGGGACCTTAAAATACCAAAACAGGTGAAGTTTTGGTCATTTCAGCCAAAGCTGAGAACTTATTACAAAATCTAGGCAGTTTCTAAAGAATTCTGGGAATTTTGCAAATTTGGGGGCTGCAGCGCGCTTAGCGCTTTCCGCGCGGCAGCTCGCAGTAGCGCCTTTCGCGCTAAGGTACGCTACGGCCCGCTGCAGCGCGCTATGGCACGCTGCAGCGGTCCAATTTGCAAAAATCACTGTTTAATTAATTTATTTTGTCATTTACTAAGTTCTAAAATATTTCCGCTATAGTTCGCTGCAGCGCGCTACCGCGCGCTGTAGCGGCCCATTTTGCAAATCACTGTTCAATTAGTTTTATTGGCTGTTTCCCTAAGTTTTCATGAAATGCAGCTGCAGACCGCTGCAGCGCGCTATAGCGCGCTGGAGTAGTTCATTTTACAAGTTTACTATTTAATTAATTTTATTAATATTTCCCTTAAGTTTTCTTGTCCGCTGCAGTCCACTGCAGCGCGCTACCGCGCGCTGCAGCGGCAGACGGTGATTCCGCCAGGTGCAAAACCCGCGAGGGTCATTTTTCGAGCTTAATTACTCTCAATCCAGAGAGTTCCATGAAGGGTGCTATATATCAATGGAAAGGTATTTCTGATACCTTTCCATCAACACCAAAATTGATATGAACGGAACATCCTAGTTATACTACAAATGATAATGAATATAAGGGTATGCAGAATAAACGAAAACAGAGCATCTTTCTATGCAACTTTTAAGAGTCTCAATAGCGTTTATACATGCTTATAGGCTTTCCAAGGTGCATTTGAGCATAATAACAATATGTAGAATGCAAAAAGGAGGGGAGCAAATGGGTACATTTGACCTTGCAAGAGGAGGATGAAAGTTCTATCTCCTTTAAGTCCTTAGAGATGAGCTCCTTCCTTCAGCACTAAGGACTTGGCAATGGAGGGGAGAGAGATGAGAAATTTTTCAGCAAGCATGAGAAGAGGGGCTGAGCTCTCCTTTTAAAGGAGGAGAGGGGAGGGCCTCGCCTCATCATGGCTAAGGGGATAGAAGGGTAGAGCCATCATGCTAGAGCATTAATGGATGGCATGGCTTAGGGAGGAAGGGGGAATGGCCAGTCGAAATACATGGGGGGTTGTCAGCCAAAAATAATAAAGACTGGAGAAATTGCAAATAAGGGATCAGATAATTACATAATTATTTCCCTTAATTATTTAAAAATTCTGATTTTTTTTGAAATGCGCTCCAAAAAATCTCAAAAATTCACCCCTAGCTAATTTGAGGGTGAGGAATTCAACAACGAAGTTGGATTTCAATTCCGATGATTAATTAATTATTCTATTTTTCGACGCATTTAATTTCATTAAAATATTCGTGAAAATTCAACAACTTCCAAACGCGTCCAAAACATCACCCCTAGCTAACTTGGGGGTGACGATTGCAACGGCAAAGTCGGATTTTGATTTCGAGGTCAAAATAAATATCTCAATTTTCTAATTAAGTAAATATTAAAATAATCCAAAATATTAGATTTAGCTCTGAATTGCTCCAAACCTTCAGGGTTTTGTTCTAATAACTAGATGAACTTAATGGAATGGTGATTATGATACGATTATAATAAAATTAAGCTGGGTAACAACTTTGGGTTGTTACACTCAAAGAGAACAAAATTAAATCATGTAGACAAGTTTTTACTTTGATTCTCTCTTTTCTTTTGAAAATACTTTATATGTAACATGATATTGAAATTTGAGCTTGAGAGTATTTTTTAAGTTTGCTTCTGTGACGACCGGGGATCGAAGTTCGAGAGTCTTTAAGAACAATTTATCTCAATTGAAAAATATATATATTTTTATATTTCAAAAAGGACATAATAAAATAAAATAATAAATCCACAGTCTTTTTATACATAGAGCCAAAACATATATGAAAAATTACAATAGTTTGAATTTTTCAAAATATAAAATAAAATATCTACATTCTTCTACTTCTTTAAATTCTTCCTGTTTTAATTTGGCAGATCTTATAAGCTTTTTAATTGTCAAAACTTGAAAAATTCAATTTACCAGTCAGGTAGGAGTACGCAAATTGTTCTTATAAGAATAAATCTAGCATCCTATAATAGGTATGAATCACATATAAAAATAACTGAAAATCTGCATGTAAATAAAATAATTGCTAAATTCAATTTCTGCCATACAAAATAGCTGTGAAATCAATAATAATGAATTTTATCAAAAGCATTTGTAACAATAAGTCGAGTTCGTAAACTCCTGAGCCCAAATGGGTAAACCCATAGACATAACCTGTAGGAAGCTTATCTCGCCACCCATCGGTAGCTTACTCAAATAATAATTATTGGTGTGTCTTTTCTCTGGATTTGCCAACTTCCTACAAGAGGATAAATCCCTCTATATAACTCTCAGGGGCTGCCAGCAGGCCCAATCTGTACAGATTCTCAGTGTTGCGTTCCACCCTCCAAAGACAAATACCACAAAATATATATACTGTGTTTCATTCTTTTTGTTACATGCTATTTGATATAAATCTTTTACAAATTAGAATGCGGTAAGCAGTGCAAATAATACTCAAATGGAAAATGGCTCAAATAAGAATATTGAAATAAAACTTATAAGTAAATTTGCGTACCTAACTTATTTTGATAAAATCAACTAAATTTAATTTTTTTGATCTGCCAAAATAATGAAATTTATTAATTTAATGTTTTTATCATAATTTATTTATAAAATGACTATTTTGAATTATTTAAGTTATATAATTATCTATGCTTTATAAGGTTAAATTGGGAATTTGACCTTATAAGGGCATTTTGGTAAATTTACCCTTAATATAATAAAAAATTTATGTTAGTTTATTGTAGATTATGTCCTAAAGTTTCTATAGAGTCTAAAATTATTCAATTCTGATATGAATTGACTAAGTTATAGCTAATCTAATTTATAGGGTTAATAATTAGGGTTTATTATAATTAGAGAGTGATTAGTGAGTGATTAGTAAATTTAATCACAAAATTATCAATCTAATTATACATTTAGGTTCTAATTTACTTTATAAGTTATTTAAAACTGAAATCATTTAATTTGGATTATTATATTTGCTAATATTCACTAATCAAGTTTTTAGAGTAATTAAGGTTGATTAGGAGATCTAACCATTGGATCCTAAATATTTTTGTAGTTTACTGAAATTTAGGTTTTTCTGATCTAAATAGATATTTGGATCACCTAATTTGAAGTTAAATTGACTAACTTATGGCTATTTGAAGTTTATATGGTTAAAAGTTTAATTAGGGTTAGGTCCTAATTATGATTAGTCAAATTTTAATCCAAACAGCAAAATTAATACTTCCAAAATATTCCTTATGATTTTGTGAGCATTTTAAGACCCATATTTAATATGTTTGGATTAGTATGAGCAATGTTATGACTATTGGAAGTTTTGTGACATTTTGTAAATATTCAAATGCCCTAAATGTCACTATATTAAATGTTGCTCCTACTAAAATTTGGTTGGCATCATAATATTTCTTATATTTTTCTGGTTAATTTGGTATATTAAATTGTATAATTTGGTTAAGTATTTTAGGAGTTATGGATTTTTAAAGTTTTAGGATTTTATTTAATTAAATGTATTTATTAATATTTAATTTAGTTAATTAATTCAAAAATATTTATTTTCTGTTAATTATTTATTTTATCTATTTTATATTTATATTAATATTACTGTTTATAAAAGTTTTCTGTTGTTTATTATTATTTTTAATATGATTTATTAATTTGTATTATTAATTAATTACACTTATTTTCTTGTTTATGATATATATATATTAATTACTGTATTATTTTTATTTAATAAAATTTGTTTATTAATTATTATTTTTTTTTTTTAAATTTTTTGTCTGTTAATTATATTTATTAAAATGTTATTATTAAATCTAATATTTATATTATATTTTCTGTTATTTTATTATATATAGTTTTTAGTTTTATTAATATATAAGATTTTAGATATATTTATATATATATATATATATATATTATTAATATTAATATTTATTTTATGCAGAAGGTGGGACCCACGCCAGCCGACAGATGAGATGACTGGTCTCTGTCGGACACGTGTCGCCGCGCAGTGGACGGAAACTGGCGGCGGGACCCACTTACTGTCTTAGCAGCCGTCGACCTGGATGCCACGTGGAGCATCTTGGTGTAGACACGTGGCTGCAGAAAATTAAACCCGACCCGATAAGCCGTGGTTCAGGACGGGACCGGTCCAGTTACTGTGGATCATCCCCGCACTTCTAATAGTCGATACTAGGGTTTGAAAATCTGGACCCTTATTGGTGACGTTGCGACACAAAATGCACCTCCCTGGATTGAGCCTTTCGGGATCTATCTAACCATGGTTGGATCATAGGCTGAGGTGGGTTATATCACTAACAATTGCTAACCCAAGTTTCATAGTGACGGACGTATTTTGTGAAACTGTAGACGACTGTAGATTGAAATGAAATTTAGACGAATCCAGGTTCGATCAGGTCGATCGAACCTGTTAAATGGACAATCAAGTGATCGGAATAAGCAAACGAAATTGAAAGAAGGAGAATTGATTAAAAATTTTAGGATAAATAGGCGTACCTAATTTAAACTGCGGACGATCTTGCTTCAATCACAACAGTTTAAGAAATTTTGGTGGAGGCAGGTTACGCTAAGGATGAATCTGAGCCGGTTGCAAAGTTTTATCGGCGGCTTAAGTGGTTGGGAGGCCATCCGTCGATCCTGCGAGCAGCGCGAGGCTGCGCTCGACACGCGTACTGTGCGTGGCGGACGATGGAAGGGACGAAGACGGGACCGTCCGATCCTTCGATCGGACGGTCAAGATTGACTGTGAGATTTAATTTTGAAAAGGAGACAGCGTTACTGTTTAAGTGCGACGACGCCATTTTATAATTAAATAATAATTATTTTTAATTTATTTTAATCGATTTAATTAATTAAACTTAATTTAATAAATATTTTCCAAAAAGTTTTAAAAATATCATTCCTAGCTAATTGAGATCTTCTGAACGCAATGGTGCACTCGGATTTTTGATCCGATGAGTATTTAATTACTCAAATTTTCAGGTATTTAAATAATATTAAAATATTCGTCTAAAAATTGATAACTTCCAAATGCATCCAAAACTTCACCCCTAGCTAATTTGGGGGTGGTAAATGCAATGGCAAAGTTAGATTTTCAATCTGAAGTCAAAATTATTTAAATATTAATAAATAATTAAGAATAAAATTTTGGTATTTTACAGCTTCTCTATTACTAATGATGAGTTGAAAGTTGGAGGGCATCATAGAATTCATTTTCAACATGATAAAACTTGCAATGCTGCATATAATAAAAGGTTACACTATGTGCTCTTTGGGTTTTCTTATAGCCTCAAAGCACATATTAGGTTCGAGCAAATATTTGGGCTTTCTTAAAAGGTTTGAGCAGGTCGCAAGCACGAGGTCGTACCAACCCAATTACCAGGTTTTCACCTCAACCCCCACACTTGATTCAAGCCTCACTTTCTCATGCTCACAAGCAAAAAGGTATTGAAATGCTATGTTAATAATTATCTGATTTTAGTTAGCAGTACTTTATTCCTATACATTTGAATTGTTTTAGATAATAAATTATGTTTACATATATCATAGTCAAAGTTTAATTATTGCAAAACTAACTTCTAATTTTGCTTTTACATTCATTTGCAATGATTAAATTTATAATATTTAAGAATTGATAAAATATATATTGTTTATATGTGCTTACAAAGGGGAAGACTTTTAAAAATGTATTGTTGGCTTTCTAAATATTTCCTTAATTACTCTTTTTTTGTATTAGTAACTAATTTTTTTTATAATATCATATTTATGTATATAATGTCCAATTATAATAGCATTACATGATAACATTTTAGCAATTTTTATTTTATTTTATATATTTTATTTTGATTTTTTCTCTTTACAGATAGAGAATGACACTAAATCTTTTGAAGCAACTCACCAAATCCCTAAATCTTCTGTTCTACGATATTATCTCATAACATTCACTCGCTAACACTCTTCATAAAACTCCTAAATATTTCTCGTGTTATTAATGTAGTTAGCTAGATTCTCTTTGTCCACTACTCTATTACATTTTTTTTGCTCTTCATCCATTGTTCTCTTTTTCACCGGAGAAATTTGACAGGTACAATCGATTGAATCTCTTCACTTTCTTATGTTTTTTTTATAATTTTATGTAGTTAATGAAGCATTATGCATAAAAAACAAATATGTATATTTATTTGATGTTAATACTTTTTTTAGTTTGTAATTTCTATTGTATTAGTATACATTTTGCTAAAATTTTCACATTTATGATTTTGGATAATTATTCCATCTGTTAGTATGAATTCTTTTCTAGGATCAATTTTGAGTGTAGTTCATTTATATGTAATTTATATATACGTTTAATTTTGAGTGTAATTAGTTTATGTGCAATTTATATATAGATAAATTATATGAATTTATTTTAGTTGTCATTATGTAAATTTCTTTTTATTTTATTTTATTTTTTTTATGTTGAACTCCTCCTTTACCACCTGAATTTTTTTGTCTCTTATGTAAAATTATCCTTTTTTATTATTTTTGTTATTTGATTTTTGTTATGATGTTATGCAGTGATAGGCTTAAAAAGGATAAATAAAATTTAAAAAATTGCAATGTGTAATTTACCTAATGTATACAAATCTTAGAATATGAATTCTCATTTTTATTATTGTTAGCAAACAAAATATATTTTTTACTATATTATAAGATAGTTTGAAAAGCATCTGAATAGTTCCCATAAAAAAATATGTTTGTAATTATTTTTCTCTTTCAATATGATAGTACTATTGTGCAGATTTCATGTGACTATTGTTTGTTATTTTTTTCTTAATTCAACATTGTGATGCATCAAAATTATTATTTTTATATGCTAATGACGCTCTTCAATATCTAAAGCAATTTATTTTTTACACATTTATATTACCACTAATGCAATTTGTTTTGCATGCATTTGCTATTTTTCTAAGTATTTTAATTTTTATTAAGCTTAACTATTTTTTTTTTTTGATTTTCTATTTTGAAGTTAAACTGATTTATATTATATAAAATCTTAGCTAATATTAATTTTCTTTGGAAGTGTTTTTGTTTGATAACTTTAATATAAATATGAAGAATATCCAAGAACTAATAGTATTCTAGATCTTAGCAAAACTTATTCATAATTGTATAATATATGCATTAGTAGGTATGTACTACATTGCAAAATTTAAGGGATTTGTAAATAATTTATTAAAAATTTAAGTTTTACGATCTTTTGTTTGTGTTATTAATAAATTCGGACTTTATATTCAACCCCTTTTTTGTTTGTCTTTTTCAAGTTGTTATCATGCAATATGAATACATGTTTCTTATATTGTTTGGTTTATCGAGTATATGTAAAGTTATTTAATCTCTTTTCTAATTTTCATAGACAAACTCATTGTGATTTTTTAGCACATATAATATTATATGATCTATGTGTTGTATGATGCAATTGATTATCTTATTTCCTTCTATTAAATTTCAAAGTAGTAATATTTATTTTATTTCTCTGGGTTGTCGCTCCGCACATTATGCGGGTTTTATGCTTTTATATAAATATATATATATATATATATATATATATATATATATTTATATTTAATCAAGATGACTCGATTCTATATTTTGCTCGAGTCATACCCACTCCAACTCCATTAAAAATTCATTCGAATCAAGCCATTTTTCATGAATCAACTCAAAAAATTCAAGCTCAATTTAAGTCGACTCAAAACTCGAGTGACTTTCGAATGTGTAATAAAGTTATTGGTGTTCTAGTAAATTGATTGAGATTTAAGATTTGTTATCCCAAATCTTTTATTCAAATTATATTAATCACATATTTACTTTATATTTGAAACTCATCCATTTTAATAAAAAATTATAAATAAGATAATGGGTAATATATAAGAAGGCAAATTATTTTTATATTCATAATCCAACTATAATAATATGTATAATAACATGTAAAATATGATGTGTAGAAATAATATATAATGCAAGTGGTATTTTAAGAAATTTATATACATGCCCTAAATATTTTCATAATTTTCATATTTATAAACACAAATATATCATAAAATTTTACTAATAAATTAAAATTTTGTTATAAATTAGTTGTAAAAATTATTTGCTTTATGTATGGAATATCAATGGATAAAAATCGAACTCGACTGGCCAGTGCAATCGCGAATCGGCTGGATTGCCGATTTAGAGGAGCCGATCAAACCGGTTTGCGTTAAACTAAGAAAAAATCGGCTGGCTTTACGATTTGACTGTCGAACCGTAAAACTGACCCGATTTTAATCGAACTGAACGGTTCTCTCTTAAACTCACGAGAGTTGTGCGATTAAGTGGGGACTGTGCTATATTATGAAACTGCGATTTCCATTCGTCATTTTTGATCGTTTGGGCCTCTGGCAACTGGCGATCGGCTTTTCCCTTTTTGTGCTTTTCGATCATCTTTTGGCCCTTTTTAGCGAAAAGTCATTCTAGTCTCTTTCTCTATCTCTAGATTTCTCTCCTCTTCACTGCTGGAGTGTTGAATGCTCTAAGTATTTTATCAAAATACGGTGGCTTCATCTTTTATCAATTTATGATTTCTGGCTTCATTGTTTAAAGTTTCTGGCTTCATCGTTTATGGTTTCTGACGTCGCTTGATTTGTTCTTCATCGATAAAAGTAAGAAATCAATTTTTTATTTTATCTCTAAAGGCTGTTGTTTTCATCTCTAAAAATTGATTGGTAGTTTAACATCATGTTAATTAGATGAGATTATGATAAGCAAAACTATAATCTTACAAATTATTACTTAATTTTCATAAAACATCTATAAATGCTAATATTTTTATTTTATTTCTAAAGACTGTTATTTTCACCTCTAAAGATCGATAGCTAGTTTACAATCATATTCATTAGATGATGTTATGAGAAGCAAATTAGCAGTTTAGCAAATTATTGTTTGATTTTCAGATAACATATCTAAATTTCATTGTTTTCATTTTATCTCTAAAGACTGTTGTTTTCATCTCTAAAAATCGATTGTTAGTTTACCATCATGTGTTAAATGAGATTATAAGAACAAAACAAAAATTTAACAAATTATTATTTGATTTTCAAAAAATATTTTTAAATGACATTATTTTTATTTTATCTCTAAAGGCTGTTGTTTTCATCTTTAAATATTGATTGTTAATTTACCACCGTGTTCATTAGATAAAATTATGAGAAACAAAATAACAATTTTACAAATTATTATTTAATTTCAGAAAGTATTTCTAAATGATATTATTTTCATTTTATCTCTAAAGATTATTGTTTTCATCTCTAAAAGTCGATTGTTAGTTTGTCATCATGTTCATTAAATAAGATTATTATAAGCAAAACTACAGCTTAATAAATTTTTGTTTAATTTTAGATAGTATCTCTAAATATTATTATTTTCATTTTATTTCTAAAAATTATTATTTTTATCTCTAAATGTTGATATTTAGTTTATCATCATGTTTATTAGATAAGATTATGAAAAATAAAATAACAATTTTATAAATTATTATTTGATTTTCATAAAATATCTATAAATGCTATTGTTTAATATGATATTATCAGTGATATGAATATATATCACTTTAGTTAGGAACTACCATTTTTTGGTTAATAATGATTATTTTTTTCTATAAAATATTTTCTCTCTTGTTGCTTGAGTATTCGAAGAAAAGAATACCAAATGTCTTGCAAATATTTAACCTATTAGTATTCGGAAGTAATTAATACCATATTAAACTATAAATTTTCTTATAAGCATTTTTATGATTATAGTTATCTTAAATTGTAAGTTCGTAGAGATTTTATACATTATTTTATTTAATATTTATTTCATGCAATTTTTTTATTCAAATTGTATTAGATTTATAACTTAGAAAATTGAATTTTATAAAAAAGGATAGTATATTTTTTTGTTACATTAGTAATGTATTTTTATAAAAAATTAAAAACCCATTTTATAATTTTTTGTATATATTATATATACTCAAAATTTTTAAATAACTCATTTTTAATATTTATATACATTATTTAATTAAAATATTATTTATTACGTTATCATGATTCAACCTTCAGTTCGATCTCAGTTTAACTTTTGAACTTTGAACATCTCGCTTTAGCAGTTTGGCATTTCGATGAGATTTTTAATTCCTTGTGAATATTTCAAATTAAATAATAAATATAAATAATATAAAAAGTTGGCATGAACTATTTGCGTGTAAAATATTCACATCATATACAAATTTTTTTTATTGAACTTTGTTATGTTTAAACTAATATATGCATATTAAAATAAAGATAACATTATAATTTTATGTGTAAAAATATGATGAGTGCAATTAATTTTTTATTTGAACTAATGTGTAAAAAAAAAAACAAAATATTTAATTGATAGTGAATGTGATTTTGTATATGATGGTGCAAGTACAATATTTTTCTTCTTTTGTACGCCACCACCTGGGAAGCATAATATTCTTTTTATATATTTAAAAGTTAAGAAAATAAATATATTGTTCATTAAAAAATTTCAAACAAATTCATGTGATAAAATTTAAAAATAAGAAATAAAATTTATTAGAAAATTCAATTTATAAACTTAAAAAAAATTAAGAAATACAATTCAAACTTCCAATATACATTATAATTAATTTATAAATTACAAGATCATTACTTTATCATGTTTAACTTAGAGTACTTTTGTTATAGTGATCATTAAATTTTAAAATGAGAAATATTATTTATATTTGTTTATATAGTATCAACAAAAAATTGAATATTATTTAAATACAAAATTTTAAAATAATATTTATATTATTTTAATATAAATAAATAAATATTAATAAAATAATATCAAATATTTATTGAATTAGATTTTATTTTTGAATACATTGGTCTAAATTTTATTTCTCTTTTTAAAATCTTATTTATAACTGTATAGATAACTTGTCCTTAAGCCTAATACGAAATTAAATCTCTTAATTAAAAAAAAAAAGTAAAAAAAGAGAAATTTGTGACAGTTAAATGCCGTCTGCATAAGCTAATGCTGAAATCGACAACCACACTCCGACAAATCTCTGATTATACTGTGTTTTTCCCAGTGAGAACTGAACTTTGGAAGACGAAGTTTGAGCAGGAAAGCAAAAACAATCACCACTCGCATTTATTCCTATCATTTATTTTTCACTTTGAACTGAATCTCCTGTATTTATTTCTTCCGATTTTCCTTCACTCTCCGTTCACGACTTCGGCCCTTCCATCCCCCCTTGTTGTTCATCACTAGTCATTTTAATTTCTTCTTCCATGTGATTTGTATAATCTAATGGCATCCTTGGAGGACATCGCCGTCTCAGCCTTCATCAACATTTTGAGCGCCATCGGCTTCCTCGTTGCTTTCGCTGTGCTGAGAGCTCAGCCCGTCAACTCGAGAGTTTATTACCCCAAGTTGCACATAAATGGTTCGAGGAGTTCACCTCGAGGATCCACGAATGGGGTCCTCCGCTTTGTCAATTTCAACATCTGGAGCTTCGTCGTTAGCTTCTTGAGCTGGATGCCGGAAGCCCTTCAGATGAGCCAAACAGATATCATTCAGCACGCTGGCCTCGATTCCGCTGTCTATCTCCGGATCTACATTCTTGGGTTTGCTTTCAAATCATAATTCTCTTACTTGCTAAGCTAAATTTATTTCTTAAATAACTTGGGACAATGGATCCACGAATCTGTGATGGTTTGCTTTACCAAGCTCTATTTTCTTTCCTTAGCATTTTTTTTTGTTGATTTTACTACATTTGGTTTGGTTTAAATGATTGTAAACTTTGTTAGCATTTTCTGTTAATTTTTGGACTCCGAAGCGCTAAAGAATTGACATATTTCAATTACTTCTAAATCCGATTTCAATCGCACTATATAAGAAAACAGTTTAAGTTTTGTAATCTGCCGTACGTTGCATTCTTTGTCTTCATATATATAAAAAAAAACCCGCTCCTACTAGTTCAAATTGTTTTCGATTAAATCCTAGTTTATCGCCAGTTGCTTCCCACGCGATGGTGAACGCTGATTCCAGTTCATTCAGATTTTTGTATAAATCTTATTCGACATATCATCAAAACACAGTTTGGTCCTGAAGTTTACTTAAGGCTCCATTTTTGTTTTTGAAAATTCAAAAATAAAAACAAATTTATGCGATTTTTTTTTATTTTTTTTCAATAAGTTCTTATTCATCGCCAGTTGTTACCAATATCTTCATCAGAGATGAAATTGCCAAACTAAACTTGGGGCTTAATGGAATGACGTTAATGTTCATGGCCCTCACACCTCAGTAGCGGTTTGCTAACTTTTGTGTTGGGCATGTTAAGTTCTTGCAATGCCCCCCGCGCCCAAGGTGTTTGTGGCAGCCTGTTATCCCTAAAAGGCCCTTTATTAAGTAACCTACTTGCACCGTAAAGTTGCATTTTAAAGTGAAAGTTCTGTCAGTTTTAATAATTCTTGGTATATTATGCTTCTCACTTTGTGGGGATTGTTTTAATATGTAATTAAGGTCAAATTATGGAAGATTTGCTAGAATCTTGTTACTTTGATATCCTTTATTATACAAGGAAATGTTTGGCCTATGCTTAAATGTCGGTGAAGAGTTATTTGTGTGAAATTGCTAGTAGATTTTGAGCCACCCTTGGTGAGGATTGTGTACTGTAATCTCTTATCCCCTCTAAGCCATTTCTTGAGCAAGAAAAATCATGATATAGTGTGGTCGTTGTTGTAGATGCTATGATATTGAATCACAAAAATTCTTATGTTTTCATGACTGCATCTCTATTTTGTATTGATTTCTATTTGTTTTGATTCTATCTCTTGTGATATCTAGTGTAGACATGTCTTTTTGCAACATCAACACAAATATTTTGTTAGAGATACTGGAGGCATTGATGTTTTATCTTGTCGAAAGATATATTGGTTTGGTTAATGGGTATTCAAGCAAGATTTGAGAGGACATTGTGGTCTATTGTAGGAATGGAGTTAATTAAAATTATTTGGCTTGATATTCCAGACGCTTGAGGCAGATGTCAAGTGAGGATTATCTTTACTAGTAGAATTTGCACAGACTAATGTTGGTAAAAGTTGTAAACCATGAAGCAAGAGGCATGGGATCGATTGGATCACAATGTACTGAGTGGTGTGCTAGATGTTGGTGCAGAATGTCACTTTCGGCATAATCAACACAAGGAAGATAGTTGGCATGATGGAGATGTTGTCAAACATGTATGAGAAATGATGTGTATCAAATAAGGTATTTTTGATGCTTTGTTTATTTAATCTTAACATTTCATAAGCGAGCACCAACAACAAACCACATTAATAAATTCATTGTGCTTATAACACAATTGGAGTAGTGATTATCATGTTTTATGATGAGGTCAAAATGCTGATTCAGCTGTCACCTCACCTAATAAGTTAGCCAACAATGGTGATTGCATTGAACAATTTATTATGTTACATTTAGTTCAAGTTCAATGATGTATAGGATTTTATTTTGAGTGATTTGCTGTAGAGAATCAGATGAACCTCTTAGTTTTGTTCTTGGCTTGTAAAGCAGAGGAAGAAGAAGATCAAGGGGGGAGGAAAGCCACCAGAGATAAAAATCAATAGGAAGCTTTTAGTACGATGTCATGTGTTGGAATCACAAATAAATCTCTATTATTACTCTTAAATTACCATTGCACATAGCATCTTTTAATCATTATATTAAAGAAATAAAATAAATAAATATATGAGCGCTTTCACTTAAAAAAAATTTAATGTAGACATAGGCCAAACAATAGCTTAGCATTTCTGGCACATTGATACTTTGAGTGAATGTAACAATAGCTAGAGCAATGTACTTATGATGACCCAATGTAGGGTTAGTAAAACTAAGCCAACATTAAGTTCATTCCCGCAGTATCCTAAAGGACGACTAAGTAAAATAACATTTAATACAATAGTTAAACATCTAGAGACATAAAAGATGCAACTCAATAATCTTCCATTCAATTTAATATAAGAAATCATTCAAAATAGTATTGTTTACACATTTATAGTTTGAAGCAATTATCATTACAACATACTTAAACATAAAATGAAATAAAATTTAAAGTCTTTTCTTTAATTCTGAATAGTGATTTACTCATACAGCGGGTATTGTCAAGCCTGTTCAGTCTCCTTCAATTGTACCTAATCTTGTATCATATAAATACAATGCTGAAATTTGAATTCTTAATAATTAGAGAATAGTTTAAGTACCAATGATATTAAATGTTACATCTTTTCAAATTTCTAATGCGATGTGCAATATATAAGGACATAAGCGATAAAATTTGTAGGAAATTTGGATATAACATAAGAATGTTATAAATTCCTGCACACAGATCATTAGACAACAATCTATATTCCATGCCATAATTATGTCACATGCTATTTCCATCTAAATAAATCAACATTTGAAAAGATTCATTGGTATATGTCTTGATGTCATGAAGCAACGTTAGCAGTTATGTTTGGCAAATTCAGAATCTCGAGGCTGGGTTCAATAAATCATTTTCATCACTTGAGCCCCCTCAAAGGTTCTAGATGACACCCTTTTAACTTTCGATGGACTAGCCCTATCAATAACCTAGTTTAGTCATCATTTCGGAACCCTTGCAAATAGTTACAAGACAATAAATAAATTTCATTCTGTAACATTATTTTGGCAGGAGATAAACATTTCGTGCAATATCAACATGGATAAGCTCAAAACAATGCTAAAGAAACAGTAAAAGCAATTAAGTAAAAAAGCAATATTTTAGTACCTTTGTATTGACTTGTATTGATGAAGCACTTACAAATCTGATATGTCTGCAAAAATTATATTTGTAGTCTTATTAGTTTTTGAAAATGTTCATTTATATTATTACTGCATATTATCTTATAGTGAGCTATTTATATTTTGGTTGAAGTCCTAGTTGATCCTAAATTTATATATCTCAGGATCCTTATTTCTTACAAATTCATAAGTCAAATCAGCTAAGGTATTGGTAATAGATTCGACTTAAGTATTTTAAGAAAACTACATTGCTCAAAATATCATGCTAAATATGTGCTATTATTTAGTTAAGATCAGAAGTCTATGATCATAAAGGATTTAGCTATTAAGCCCTAAGTTTTCCTAGATTACAACAGAGATTGCTTGATGTTTATATAGCAGGTAATAGAATTTGATTAATTTAAGGAATTCTAATTTATCATTTAGATAATGTGGGCACTAAAAAATTTTAAATCCTCAAGCAATGTCCAAATATACTTATAAAATCTATTCCTTTTATAAGATAAACTTGAGACTTTGATAGCTATATTCTCTTCAAAATTACATATCAAATTAGGCTTAGATATTTATTCTAAATTATATTTATCAATGATTATACATAATTTCTTAACATCACATGTATTTGTAAGGAACTTCTAAACCATTCTAATCCATAACATGAAGAGTTTAAGGTGGGGCAAAAATAGAAGAATTACATACATTTTATGATTTTAAATCATTTTGGATTAATAATTCTAATATGCAGTCTGTAGCAATTGGGGGTAAAATTTTCATACAAACATAAAACTAAGATGCAGTACTTTAATGAACCTTGTTGTGAGAGTGGAGCTCAAAAGATATGAAATACATTATCAGAGTAACAATCTTCATTATTATCCATTGTCCATTTGATATCCATGTGCTAAAAAATTTTTTGAAAAATAGAGATTTCATCTTTCCATTGAAATATAGCTAAAACACATTTACTTAGGATTAAGAGTACCTTGATGAGAATTTTAGAACAAGAGAAGAGGATGAAGAGCTGATTCAGAAGTCACGACATTGGGGAAACATGCTCGGAAATGAAGAATGGGGCTTCTTACTGTAGGAATCAGTGATTGATTGACCGAAAGTACTTGGGGTAGGCATCCTCGCCGCAAGAACAGGAATCACACGAGAGAAGAACCAAAAGGCACTGAAGATTTCTTCCACTGACCAATGCGCCTTCGGAGAGTAGGAGCGGGTTCGGGAAGACTCGCATGTCACTGCGAGCGAAGTGTAGGTCAAGGGAATGGAACTCGATCAGAACACGAGGTGCCGTGGGGGTTTCTATACGCCTTTTGCAGATGTTTCGAAGCAGCATGCCTTTCCGAAAGGGAACTGCGGCTTGACGATGTGCAGGGAGTGAACTGGTGGTAGCCGCGACTTCACGATGTGCACGTCCAATAGGCCCCTTTCTCCAGTTACTGTTATTAATTATTAATATTATTTATATAAATTTTCTTTCAAATCACATATCCTCTATTTTAAGTCCAAATTTTATGAAATCCTTACCCCTAGCTAATTTGGATACAAGGGATTCAAAAATGCAATTATTTTTGAATTTTAAATACTAATTTATGTTTTTCCTTTTCTGCCTCTTGAATGGGGAGTTCAACTACTAGAATTTTAAACAACCCATAATGACCGGAGATCGTTACAGTGAAATGAAAATTGGCAGGAAGTTAACATATAACGAAAATCGGCGAGGAAATTAACGAAAAATAGAAATTTAGTGGGTAATAAACATTAAACGAACTTTAGCAAGTATTTGACGAACAACATATTTTAACTGAGAGATTAACATCTTTTCTTGTAATGACCAAGAGTCATTAAAATACCATACTCAAGTGAACAGGTGAAGTACAATCGACACACGTTGGATTATTTCTTCCTATTTGATTCTTATGTCATGGCCCAGGATTTGTTCAGTCTCCAATGTAAGTTAGATTTTGCTGAATGATAATCTCTGAAGGTTCAGACCGGCATTGTGATGATTCAAATTAGGTTAGTAACAACCAATCTAACATTTGGTGCATTTTTCCACATGATCATATTGGTGGTTAAGAAAAATATATTTAAACAACATTCAGTGCCATAAAAGGATAACAAATATCATTCATTTAATTTAACATCACATTATTCAGAATATTACATAGTTGACAACATACAAAAAGAAGTTGTCTATCTCTTGAAAAGAAAGTAAAAGCTAAAGTTTTATTCTGCATCATGATTCTTTTTAACATCTTTAAGCTAATCGACGTTGGGCTATCAGAACCTTTCAGCTTCATCTCCTAGCAGATATTTTGCTAGTCTAACCGTTTTATTTACAGGACACTTTAAGCTGTCCAACTTACTTTCAACTGCTTGAATCCAATCCTCGGTTTTCATGGGTCGGGGTGAGCCGTTGAAGGTAGGAGGATTTAGTTTATGGAAGGCTTGCAAGGCATCATCTACCTGCAGTCTTTGTCCATGAGGGGTTTTTGGTGCGAGCAGGGAGGTAAAGATTCTCCCCTGGTTTGAAAGGCTAGCAATACAGCTTCCAATAGTTAGCTCGTTCTATTGTTTGTTGTTGCTGAAGAAATTATTGTCTTAATCGGGGTTGTGGAGGGTACTGCGAGGAAGGTTTCGTCGGAATCCATCTGTTGTAAATGATTAATGAAAACTTGTGATTAGAAGATGTTGCGTCTAACTGAATACATAAACAATTATTTGCAACAATAATTAAAGTTTACAATTTTTGATTCAAAAGATTCCCATTAATAAAAGATCTGTATCCAAAAAGGGGTGCATTAATAGTAGGACTAATTCCTTGCTAGATGCACATCCTCCAAGAATATTCATGGGATTCAAGGTCCTATTCTAATTTTTTTAAATATTGGAAGAATCATAACTACTTGATCTTCTTTTGACGAGGACTTCCGGTGGTTCCCAACTTTCCTCTTTTCTTTAGAAGTCGTCGTGCTGTTGGTTTTGATAAGTTTCTCAGGTTATGGAGTTTCATCCTGTAGTTGGATGACTTGATGTTTTTGTACGTCATTCTTTCTTTTTAACTCCCATTATAATGTGGATATTTTTTCATATAAGGCACCCTTTAGCTCCTGGACTTCCCTTTTCATTTTCATAATCCGGTTCCTGGATACTGATACCCACCATGTTAGGGTACTTTCAACTTCACTTGATTTTTCTGCTATCGCATCCTCTTCTACTTATGCTGTGGGGGTTTCCATATTTGTGCTAAGCTTAGTTACATCGGAGTGTGAGGAGTCACGATCACTACCTTCATCTTTAAAGTACTCAATCATCTCATTATTGGGATCTATCTATAAAAGATAAAATGATTAATATAGAAATGTTGTTTTAGTATTTCCACATTCTAATTACAATGATGAAGGAGAGTTATTATTCTCATAACTTACTTAGTGCTGATTGTTTTACTAAAATGTCCATTTTTAATTTCTTTAGAATGGAAATATCTTTGTTTTTGTATGTATATTCTTTTCTTTCAAAAGTGCTCAATCCTGCTCTAATACAAACTGTGAAGGCCCGATGCTAGTTCAGCGAGAACTGTCCCGACATTAGGTATTCACAAACCGCAGAATCCTATTGAGCAATTTTAAAGAGAAGTGATACACATAAATGCCAAATGATATTTCTCATTCAACAAAATTCCAAATTACAAAAATAGCCAACGTACAAAGATAGTAAAAATAGCGTCATAGATCCATCAACAAGTTTGAAAATTTATGAATTTAAGGTTTTCGTTTGAATTCTCTCAGAAGTACTTGACCTGGTATTGTAAAGAAAATAATACTGGTATTAAAATTTCTAGTAATTAGAGAATACTCTAAGTATTGCAGTAAACAATGAAATATTATATTTTATAATAGCAGAGATGCGATTAGCGGAAAAAGAATGTGATAAAAATGCAGGAAAAATAAGATAATAGCGCAAACAGGATAATTAAATTTCTGCAAAAAGTATTATCACAAAGATGTAAGTTATTGATGTCATTTTTTAGTAATCAACCACGTATGTTACTGATGACATTTTTCTAGTAACCAACCACGTATATTACTGATGTCATTTTTCCAATAACCAACCACATATGTTATTGACGTTATTTTTCCAGTAACCAACCACGTATGTTACTGATGTTATTTTTTCAGTAACCAATCACGTTATAGAAGGATGTTGGTTTCGATTAATCAACCAAGTATCAATATGAATTTGGCTCAAAGCGAAACTAAGCAACAATAAAATGCAAAAAGTAATACACGTTCATATACTGGGTACTTTTTCCTTTAAATTTCAAAAGTGCAACAGTTGATTGAACTGCATAATTTTTTGATATTTTAAATTAGCCTTTTTAGCTAACAAAGTAGTATGATATTTTTAGGAGTAATAATTTTCTTCTTTTCTACTTTATTTTTTTTCACTCTCATCTTGATTGAAGACATAATTTTCGCGGGTGCCTGGGCGCTTGCCTTGCTGCCTTTGGGCACCAGCCTTGCTGCTTTTAGGGAGTCTGCGCGCCATACTTTTTGTTCTCTGGGTGCCAGATTCTCTACCTGATGGGTGCCAAGGGCGTGCATGGGCTCCAGATTCTCTGCCTGATGGGTGCCAGGGGCGTGCATGGGTGCCATATTCTCTGCCTGATGGGGGCCTAGAGCATGCATGGGTGTCAGACTCTCTGTTTGCTGGGCGCCTGGAGTGCGCCAGGGCGCCAGTCTTGCTGTTGGCTTTTATAGTTCCGTCCCAGAATCCACTAGAACACCTTTTGCTCTTTTCTTGATGATCTAATTGGTCTCCATACCATAACAATCTCCCACTTGAAGATCAATTGCAATCAATCTGTTTTCAACCTTGAATTTTCTTCAATTTGACTTCCCTCCTTGCAAAAGATATGGTGTGGATCAGCCCGTCTTTTCTTTATCTTCTGAGGCCAATTGAAGCTGAGCATAGCTTCAGTTTTTAGCTGTCACCGTCTTTGTGAGCCTGTCAGTGGGATTCTTCACAGTATGAATCTTTTATAATGCCAACTGACCATCTTTAAGTAGTGATATAATGATGTGATACCTCAACTAAATGTGCTTCGTCCTGGTGTGAAATGCGACATTCTTAGCTAAGTGGATAACACTCATACTGTCACTATGTAGTATTTCATCCCTTTGCTCCATGCGTAGCTCAGCCTTGAAGCTCTTCAACCAGATCATTTTTTTGCTTGTCTCAGTGATAGAGACATACTCTGTCTCAGTTGTGGATAGAGAGACTATCTTTTATAGCTTAAAGATCTAGCTCATTACAACACTAGCCAATGTAAAGACATATTCGGTTATTCTCCTTCTGCTGTTGATGCCTTCAGCTAAATCAGAGTCTACATATCTCTATAGATTTATCTTGGATTTTCCAAAGCATAAGGCTTTGTCCACTGTACATCTCAGATATCTGAGAATCCATTTAATTGCCTCTCAATGAGGCTTCCTGGGGTTGCTCATGTACCTGCTAATCATTTTCACTGAATGGGCAATATATGGTCTTGTACAAATTATAACATACATCAAATTCCCAATCGTTGAAGCATAAGGAACCTTTTCCATGCGTTCCCGTTCGGTTTCAATCTTTGGCATCTGCTCTTTTGTTAAGCTGAAGTGACTTGCTAGAGGAGTGCAAACTGGTTTTATCTCTTCCATGTTGAATATTTTGAGTACGCTTTCAACATAATTGCCTGGGATAGCTTCAGTATTCCTGCACTTCTTTTCCTACTGCTTCTTATCCCGAGCATCTGCTTTGCTGGCCCAAAGTTTTTCATGTCAAATTCTTTTGACAATTGCCTTTTAAGTCTTTTTATCTCCTCCATATTTGATCCTGCTATCAACATATCATCTACATACAGAAGTAGAATGTTATATGAGGTGTCAAATTGCTTCACATAACAACAGTGATCTGCTTGGCATCTTTTGTATCCAGTGTCTGACATGAACTTGTCAAACCTTCTATACCACTTTCTCGATGCTTGTTTCAGGCAATACAGACTTTTCTTGAGCTTACAGACTAGCTCACTCTTTTCTTGGGTTTCATAATCCTGTGGTTGCATCATGCAATTCCTTCTTTAGATCATTGTGAAGAAATGCAGTCTTCGCATCCATTTTCTCCAGATGCAGATTTTCGATTGTCACAATGTTCAACACTACTCTGATAGTAGTCATTCACCACTAGAGTGGAAATCTCATTGTAGTCCATGCCATACTTCAGCTGGAAGCCTTTCACCACAAGCCTTGTCATGTAGCATTTGCTTTCATTCTGTTCTTCCTTCGACCTTTGAACTCATTTGTTTTGAAGAACCTTCTTTCTTTCTGGCAGTTTAGTCAATTCTCATGTCTCATTTGACATGAGTGATTTCATTTCATCATCTATAGTTGACTCCCACTTGATTGAGTCATCAACTTGAAGGGATTCTTCATAACATTCTGATTCACTATAGTTTGTTAGCAATATAAAATACAATGTAGGAGAGTACTTTTGTGTGGGACATTAATATTCTAGTATATCTTCTTAGCTCAGTAACTAGTGTCTGGGGAATTGTATGCACTCCACCAACATTAGCATCTGGCTGTGCTTGCTCGTCTTACTCGGCATTGTCATTCACTTCTATATAATTTGTCTTATCATCTGAAGCTCCTTCTAGTTGTTTTGAGCTCCATTCCTCTTATTGTACATCTCATTCTTGTTAAATGTGACATCCCAGATTCTGATGATTTTCTAATTCCGATTGTCCTAGAATCTGAGCCAAATTCTCCCGCTCCATAGCCAATAAATGTGTACTTGATGCTTTTAAATCAAGCTTGCTATTGGAACCTGCATCAATGTGCACATAGGATGAATAACCAAATACCTTTATATGATTCAATTTTACCTCTTTGTTGCTCCCCGCCTCCTCGGATATCCCTTCTATCAAGGGAACTGAACCCCCTGTTGATCATATATGCGAATGTATCGCATCCTCTGTCCAATTTTGCTGGGGTAGCCAAGCATGTAGCCTCATGCTCCTAGCTCCTCTGTAAGAGTCCTATTTATCTGCTCTACAACACCATTTTGCTGAGGTATTTTTGGAACAATGAACTCCCCGCCTGATCCCATTCAAAGCACATAATTCATTGAGCTCTTTATCACAGTATTTTTCGTCATTGTCTGATCTGAGGCACTTGAGCTTCAGACTTGCCTAATTCTCAACTAAAGCTAGCCACTTTTTGAACACTTCAAATACATCGAATTTGTGCTTCAAGAACTAAAATCATACATTCTTAGTATGATCATCAATGAAAGTAACAAAATATGTGGCTCCACCAAAAAAGGATGTGGGAGCTGGTTCCCACATATCAATGTGCACAAGTTCAAGCTGTGGGACTTTAAGTTACTCCCACTGCTTTCTTTTGTATGTCGTACACGCAATCTTCACAAAATTCTAAGTCCACAGATTTCAACCCTGGAATTTTTCCCTTAAATAACATGGGCTTCGATGCTTTCTCGTTCATCTGACAGAGCCTTTTGATCCATAGACGTGCATCAAGTTGTTCTGCTGTTGTAATAGAGTTAGAAAATTTTTTGATCAGGTAAAATGTCCCATCCATTCTGCCCTGAACAACTACCAATGCACCTTTAGTCACCTTCCAAGAATCTCCTATGAAACTCATGCTATAGTCTTTGCGGGCTAACTAGCTAATATAATCAAGTTTCTCTTTAGACAAGTAATATATCTAACATCCTTAAACTTCCATACCGACCCACCCATCTGGCAACTAGATATCCACATCATCTTTGGTGTAGTTCTTGAAAGCTTCCTTGCCTGGAGTTGTTTGAAAAGAAGCACCTGAGTCCACCACCAGGACTCAGTGCTAACAAGGGATAGGATCAATGCACATTGATCTTCATTTGCTTAAACATTCACGGAGGGGTTCTTGTTTTTACCTCATCCTGAATTCTTCAAGGCATAGCAATCCTTCTTGAAGTGTCCAGATTTCCCGCAGTTTCGGCATCCACTTTTCCCTTTGCCGACTTTAATTTTCTTCGCCTTAGTTTAGACCTGCTTTTGTTGAGCTTTCGATCTATACTTCTTCCTCTGAATTCTGCATTTAATGCTGAAGTAGTTGCTTCACCATTAGAGTATTTCCTTCTTCATTCAACAATAGCTCGACAATGTCATCGAATTTTAGCTTAGCATTTCTAGAAGAATTATTGACTGCAGTCACCAGTCCGTCCCAGCTATTCGGCAAAGAAGACAAAGTAGCAAAGCTTTAACCTCATCATGGAAGATGATCTCCACTGAGCTTAATTGACTTGTTATAGTGTTGAACTCATTCAAATGTTTTGTCACAGAGCTGCCATCTGCCATCTTCATGTTGAATAGCTTCCTGTTGAACTCATTCAAATGTTTTGTCACAGAGCTGCCATCTGCCATCTTCATGTTGAATAGCTTCTTCATCAGGAATACCCTGTTAGAAGGCGAGGGCTCCTCATACATTCGGGTAAGGGCCGCCGTGAGATCAACTGTAGTCTTCTCATTTCAATATTAAATGCAATAGATGAGGATAAAGAAAGGTGTATCAAGCCTAGTGCCATCTTGTCGAGGACTTTTCATTCCTCTTCTGACATAGTTTCATGTTTCTTGTCAACTCCTTCCAATGGCAAGTACAACTTTTTTTGGTAGAGTAAATTCTCCATTTGCATCTTCCAAAATGCAAAGTTTGTTCATTGAAATTCTCAATCTTGTGTCTCATTTCTTTAGCTATTGCTCCCACTCAAGCTAACAAACCTTAACAATAAAACTGCTCTGATACCACTTGTTGAGAAACTGAGAGATCTTCTTATTCAAAAAGATTCTTAGGATATGAATTTGACCGCTGAGAGTCACCGAAGCAAAAATAAAAATGTATCAACAAAAATATTTGAAAAATCACAGCGCAAACATTCACAGCCAAACAAGCATATAAACACTAAAATTTACAAGGAAAATTCAAGAATAGGAAAAATCACGGAGCCACATCACAGCAAGAAAATCCATTATAGAAGAAATGATTACCGAGTTATAGAGAACTTATTAATCTCTTTGAGGAACAAAAGATTCATCGTCTTGAGCTTCTTTTTCTTTTATCCTAGATTTCTCCTTGTTCTTACTTTAGGGTTTCAAGTCTTATTAGAAGCTGAGGGCTTTGGTGAATGGTCCTCTCCACCATATTTGAAGATGAAGAACCATTTTCTTCTTTGTCTCCCATGTATTCAACAAGCTTCATTTTGATATCACTTGTTATGATCGAGACCATAAAAATGATAAAAAACATACAAAAAAGTACACAATCTCAAAAATAAAATTTACGTGATTCGGTGTAAAACACTTACGTTCATGGGGACAAAGGATAAAAATTTCACTATATGAGAAGAATAATTACTATAGGGTTTCAAAACCTAGAGTCAAGCACACATAAAAAAAAGAACTCAACCATCCCTTTATATAATGGCTTCATTATACTTTCTTAATTAGCTTTGATTATAATCGACAAGTCCATTATGCTTTCTTAATTGGCGTTGGTTTCACTTTGGCAAGTCCATTATACTTTCTTAATTGGTGTCGGTTTCAATTGTCAAGCTCATTATAACTCCTTAAGTTGACGTTGATTATAATTGGCAAGCAACAAATTCCTCTTCTTATAATGTGTTGCATATTTAGGCTTGTATAAGCTAAAACATGAAAAATGCATAAAAGTACAATGAGGACATAGAAAATTTATAATGATTCTGCTTTATAGCCTACATTTCACTTTGGTGCTGGATATCTATGTAAGAAAGTACAGGCTAAGAATTGTTGCTTTGTAATTACAAGCGTTGCTTACATGTAATACAAAGTCTTAAGGTTGTGAAGAAGTGAGCTGCTAAAAAATCAAAAGAACCCACCTTTGTATTATAAGGGTAGGTATTAATAGCACTCGAACCAATGCTTTGGACAGTTTCAACCGTTAAACATATCATATCGTGATTAGATGAGCAATGGTACTCTTTGTTTCAGTTGAGTAAATAATTGCCTTGATCTTGTAGAGCTGCGATAGTGAGCCGAATTGCTGTTTATGATTGATTGAGCATGCATAAGCCGTCTTCTTGTATGAGTCAGATGGAGAGCTGTGCAATAATGTAGCCAAGCCCTGAGTTCTCGAGACATGAGTAGTAGAAATTGATTAGGAATGCTTTTATATAAAGGTTGGTGAGGTGTATTTGGCAGCTGTATTCTACAGACCTGGTTCTGGAATTAATGCAATTTGTATATAACCACATATGTTTGTCAAACTCATGTATGTATGACATTATTGGCAAAATTTTGGTAGAACAATTGCTTTGTCTAAAATATTGAGAAAGATATTGATGTTGAATTGATTATAATATACAGCAGTGCCTCTTTGTATAACATACAAAAACCATGATATTCCCTTGACTAACAATTTTTCTGATTTAATATTCCACATTTAACAGTTTAATTAATAGTTAATAAGTTAATGATGTTCTTATGATAACTTTTGTCTAGTTATTTCATTGGCTTATTTCTTGATGCTTTTCTACAGCTTAAAGATTTTTGTGCCAATGACAATTTGTGCAATATTGATTTTAGTACCCAAATGTATCTAGTGGAACATTGCTCAGTCTCAAGAAAGACATTGTTTTCAGTGATATTGATATACTCTCCATTTCCAATATCAAACCAGAATCTGAGAGGTAACTTTCTTTTTTTGTAGGTTTTCATATTTTCTTAGGACATATGCTGCATATAATCGTACTTAATCCTTATCTACTTGTTTTGATTAGTAGCATTTTAATTGATAGTATGAGAAGTTGACATCTTAAGTAATAATGCAGAATTTAAACAAACAACTTTTTTTCCTTGTTCTAACAAGTATTGGGTTTCTTGGTTTTATAACTGTATTCTTGTGTTTAGGCTTTGGGTACACCTGAGCATGGCGTACATATTCACCTTTTGGACTTCTTATATGCTATACATAGAATATGATAATATAGTTTTTATGCGTCTGCACTTCTTGGCATCACAGCACCGTCGTGTGGAGCAATTCACAGTAAGTATAGGCGGACAACTTGAATTTAACATGGCTTCACTAGTATTTTACTTAATCTTTGTTCGAATAGTATATACATTTTGAGAAATTATAGATAATTTTGGGAACATATCATTGATGGTTCACTGGTAAATAATATGAAAAACTGCATTCTTTGTAAACATTTCATGTTTTTACTAGTGACGTCTTAAAAATTTCATTCACTGGTGTATATATTAAAAGAAACTTCTTTACCCAAGATTAGTTTTATTCTTCTTATTCATCATGCAATTCAGCGCCATTCTACATGATTTAGCTACCTTTTTTTTTTTTTTTGTGTGCTTGAATTTTCTTTAGGTAGTAGTCAGAAATATTCATCGAATATTAGGGCATTCCATTGCAGAGAGCGTGGATCATTTCTTTCAGAAGAATCATCCTGACCACTATCTTAGTCACCAGGTTATAAAACTCTTAAAGATTTTCATTTTCTGCAACTAGAATTTATTAATTAGTGTGACTTTGATGCAACGCTTTAGTTGCCTACTTTCCTTCAATCCACTTTTCTAAACTTAATTGTAACTTCTGTAGTTATTTTCACCAGGCTGTTTACAATGCAAATGGATTTGCAAAACTTGTCAGACAAAAAGAAAGGCTGCAAAACTGGTTGGACTATTACCAACTCAAATTTGAACGAAATCAAGATAGACGGCCGACTGTTAAGGTTTGCCTTATTTGTCTGCTTGTTTAGTTCTAAATAAGATGCAGTTAAATTATCTTTAATCTTAAATTTAATTACCTTTAAATTAGATATAAAATTGAACTTGTCCAGTATCTGATGCATTCTCTTACATGTATTTTCAGATTGGCTTTCTTGGCCTTTGTGGTCAAAGAGTAGATTCAATTGATTATTATAGGAAAAGGATCATTGCACTTGAGAAAAGAGTATGAATTTATAGTTCTTGCTTCTACTTTACATTTCTCATATTGTTTTATACTTATAATAATTGTTACAATTCTTGGCATCCACTGCCGAAGCTCTCACCATATTTTAGATGTTGAAGAATTCTTATAAGACACAATGAAGGCAATTCAAATGTGTGGTATGGTATATTTTTTGTAGTAGTTAGCCCTTATACTTGCTAGTTAACTAGTACATGCAAATGCACTTAATGCCACTAATAATAACATCTGAGTACTGTTCTTATGATGATTGGCTGTTTTAATTTGCTTATTATTAAATTTTTAATTGGGATTTTTACAATCATACTACTCAATCATTAAATATGTTTTTATTGATGAAAATGTTTATTATGCTAACTAACAACTCCTCGACATCCCCTGCACGCCTTCCGCACTCTTAAGCAAGCAAATGCATTCTTCCTAGACGCCTTCCGCACTCTCCACTTCATTGAGACCCGACAAGCTCTCACATCCCCTTCATCTGCTAATCCCCGAAGACAGACCTTCGCTAACGAGTAGTTCTTGATGTTGGTAAAGCAGGAAGAAAAACCTTCACACAAAAGCTCCGTACGCCCTCATTTGCTGTGCAGACGGCCACCTAGCATAGTCACTGGACGTTGGGCCACCGCCGCTAACTTAATGCTCGTTAGAATATGCGGTAGTTTAGCTATATTTTGAATTTTTGGGTCGAGTTACGTTCAATTGTTTAGTTATTTTACAAGTAATATTTAGAGATTTGGGTAGTAAGTGAGTAAAATTTTGAATTATATAAACAATAAATTTTAAATATAAAAAATTCATATCTTGAAAAAAATATAAATAATTGAAGTTGCGAAAAAGATAGATGAGGGAAGGACTGCAAATGAAGAAGCAAGGATGAGGTGGAGGCTCAGCTGCCACCAGTGGCGGCAGTGGAGGAGGGACAACCACCTGTGATTCACATGGGAGGCTCGTTGGGAGATCGGCTCCAGCCGTAGATGCTAATGGAAATGCTACGCTAGGCAGATGGATTAGGGTTTAAGTTGTGCAACCATAGTTGCATATCTCGCTGCAAGATGAGAGAGAAATCATCAATACCACAATCGAAATTGCTGCCGAGTCGTTGCTTTGATCATGAAACAAAGCGATTTCTAATTTGGCAGAGCCTCTCCTGCTCATCATCATCGCGGAGCCTGCGATCCTAAAACATCTTTTCAAAACTGTCATTGCTCAAGAGCCAACCGACGCGCAGCTCTTCTTCCTTCCGCCTACATCATAGGCTTCTTACCGATACCTATGATCTCGTCGATTGCTATTACGATGAAACATCCACCTTTGATCTCGTCTGCTGCTTCTGTGATGGAACAATCACCGCCGATCGAAGAACTCTGAGGTGAATATTGACAACGATCAATCTCTTCCAATTTTTAACATCAGCACTTGCATCCTTCCCACCCCTAATCGTAAGTTTCATCTAACTCATCTTCTTCACATTCCACAATGCCAATACAATCTTATTTTCATATATAAACTAACTATCGACAACTCTTGTTCAAGTTTATTTGATCCACATGATTTCACAAAAAAGACCTCCAAACGAATACTCTACTTCTTAAAGGTTGTTGCATCAACGATCTTTACATCATTTGATCATCGCTAGAAACACCTCCGTCTATCACCATCTTACGATCCACTACAACATCCACCAATCTCCCCTGGCACCTGTGGCTTGGACATCCTAGCCGAGAAGTCCGTCAGAGTCTCTGCAAGTCTACTCTTAGTCTCGACAACAACACTTCTTTTTCTTGCACTACTTGTATTACAACAAAACTTCACAGATTACCGTTCCCCAAATTTACAAATAGAAGCAATGCTTTTTTTGAATTTATATATTCTGATGTATGGGGTCCAACCCCCACTATCTCCAATGAAGGCTACAAATTTTATGTTAATTTTGTAGATGATCGCTTTCGATTTACTTGGTTGTTTTCAATCAAATAAAAATCCAAAGCCATACTCAAATTTATCTATCTTCAAGAATTCTTTGACCACCAATACAATAAACGCATAAAAATTCTCCAAACTGATGGAGGTGGCGAATGCAACTCCACATCCTTTCATAACCTACTCAGCAATCTAGGCATTCATCACCAAATGTCCTGCCCATAAATTCCGCAACAAAATGGGGTGGTTGAACGCAAACACTTCCATATACTTGAATCAACTCGTGCTCTTCTCCACACGGCTCAACTACTTGAAGGTTTCTGGGCTCACACAACCATCACATCTACATATCTTATTATCCGTCTACCTTCTCCTAATACACACAATATCTTACCCTACCAATTACATCAAACCATCCCTGAATATCACCATCTTCATGTGTTATGTTGCCTCTGCTTTCTCCTCCTACCACCAACAATAAATGCCAAACTTAGCCCCAAAACACTTCCCTGTATCTTCCTCGGATACTCCCCGCACTATAAGAGTTACATTTGCTTTAACCCCAAAACCTCCTCCACTTTAATCTCACGTCATGTGCAATTTCATGATATTAAATTTCCCTATCCTAAGCTTCCTTAGTCTTCTCCCCCATTGCCCACAAAACTCCCAATCTCCTCTTACTCTAACTCTTGTACCAACATCACATTCTATTGTAAAAATACAAACTCCTTCCTCTAACAACCCGATCTCTCCTAGAAAGTTAAATTTCTCATCAACTATCTTCCCTCAAACATCACCCACATCTCCTTCTTATTCTTCTCCCTCTACCACCCTATTTACCTATACACTCTTCATCCTCTACCCTTTCACCATCCTCCCACCCGTTCCCAATTAACCCTCTGACAAAAGTATCAACTCTTCCCTTCCCGACTCAAAACCGATGCTATTAAACTAGAATCTCTCTATAACCTCATACACGCAATTCTCTTAATCAAACCTACCTCCTATAACGTCGCAGCTAAGCTAGAACATTGGCAACTTGCAATGGAAAATGAATATCGTGTTTTGATAGATTAACGCACTTGGACCCTCATACCCCCTATCCCACATCAAAACATCCTTGGGTGTAAATGGACATACCGTACACAATTCAACACCGTACACAATGCAACGTCGATGACACATTGGCACGTCACAAAGCCAAATTGGTGGCTTAAGGATTCAATCAAACTACGACACATATAACTTGGAAATATTTAGCCTAGTTGCAAAAATGCCAACCATTCGAATTCTATTCACCTTAGCCACTTATTACAAGTGGTTTATCTTACAACTAGATGTGTCCAACACATTTCTACATGGAATACACCATGAGACATTCTATATGAAGCAACCACAAGGGTTTGTTAATTCCAGCCTTCCCAGCCATATTTGCAAGCTCAATAAAGCTATCTATGGCCTCAAGAAATCACCCCGCCAATGGCACTTTACCATCACAGAGTTTCTACATGCCCACGGTTTCAGAATCAGCACTGCCGATCCACTCGCCTTGTACGCGATACCTCCTCCCATAGAATATACATCATCATCTATGTGGATGACATACTTCTTGCCGGTCCACACCAACCCACTCTCCACAAACTCAAATCCTCATGCGTTCCACATGAAACATCTCGGCACTCCAACCAATTTTCTCGGCATTAATCTCATGCAATCTGCAACTGGCCCATTTCTTAGTCAAGCAACCTACGCCTCCATAATCTTGAAAATCTATGGAATGGAGCAATGCAATACAACCCTTACCTCCGCATAACCAGCCAACAAAACTCCAAACCCTCCTCCTGATTTTCTCAACCCACGCTATACAAACAGATTGTGGGTTCTCTTCAATACCTCACTATAACTTGTCCCGATCTAAGTTTGGTAGTCAATAAGATATTTCAATACATGCACAACCCCACACAAACTCATTTTGAACAGGCCTTGAACTTGTGTCGAGGCTTGATATTTAATTGAACCGGGCCTGTCGAGCCGGATAGGGCCCCTGTCCTATGCCCAGGCCTAGTAGGCGGCAATCAACTTTGAATAAAACCAGCCACATGACGAAATGTCTGAGCACAAAGCGCCATGAAGAGAACACATTTGAAATTGACTTGGAAGAGGAACTTCAAGGAAGACACCACTTTGAAGGAGCTTTTTGGTTGTCCGACATTTTGGAAGAAGAATCCTGTTCTATTTCTTGGAGGTAGAACTATTTGAAATTGACTGTTGAGATCCTTTCTACACATCAAAGCCATGGCTCTCGACTTTGATTGTCTAGATGCCAATTTTGATGATCCTGGGGCTAAAAACCACGTGCACATGGGCAGCCCATGGCTTGCTGGTGGCCAAGTGTTGGGCCTTGATGATTAGGTCCCCGGCTTCATCCCATCGGACAGGGTGGCATTCTCAGCGCTGGTTTGGTTTCATTTACTCGGCCTGCCTTTGGAACTATGGAATAAAAGGAATCTGACGAGGATGACTTTGGAGATTGTAGAGCCTTTATGGATGGATAGTTCAATGCCGAATGCGTTGACAGGTCTGTGTTAGGTAAATATTGCGAGACCCTTGGTGCTATCAATCTGATTTAGGTGCTGCATGGATTATTTACTCATCACTTTGCTATGAGTTACTCAATCGCTTTGCTATGAGGGCTTAACTGTTGTGTGCTTTACCAACAATAGTTTCCATGGGCTAAATACCACGTGCACATGTGCATCTCATGGCTCGCTGGTGACCAAGTGTTGGACCTCGATGATTAGATACCCGACTTCATCCCATCGGGCAAGGTGGCATTCTAAGCATTGGTTTGGGTTCATTTACTCGGCCTGCCTTTGGAGCTATGGAATAAAAGGAATCTGACCAGGATCTCTTTTGAGATTGGAGAGCCTTTATGTTTCGATTTAGGTGCTTGTACGGATTATTTATTCAATTGCTTTGTTATGAGCTACTCAATCGCTTTGCTATGAGGGCTTGACTGTTGTGTTTTGCCTACAGTAGAGTCTCCATGTGTGAGGACCCCCGACGCCGGTTCAACGGAAACCGTTCCGACATCGGGCGTTCACTTGCCGCTGGATCATATTGAGTAACTTGAGAGGAAAAGAGCATACACATACAAAAGCCAAAGGATATTATTCATTTATTTCAATGTTCACATTACAAGGTCTTTTCAGCATTCCTCGTACAAAAGTAAAAATAAAGAAAAGATAAAAGATAGACAAGCAAAAACAGCGCCGTCATAAATCCATTTGCAGATTAAAAATTTTAAGCATTAGGGTTCTTGCTTAAGCTCTTCCAGAAGTACCTGACCTGGTATTGTACAACAAACAATACCGGGATTGGAATTTCCAGTAATTAGAGAGTACTCTAAGTACAGCAGTACATAATAACATTTACATTTTTAAACGATGCGATTAGCGGAAGTAAGACGGAAATAAAATGCAGGAGAAAATAAGGTAATAGCGCAAAATAAACAATTCCTGCAACAAATATTATTTATCAAATAAAGATTACTGATGTCATTTTTCCAGCAACAACTCCGAATGAAAAGAACTGTTAATTTCTAACAACCAACCAAGCATTAATGTTACTGATGTTATTTTTCAGTAACCCCCGAATGAAAAAGGATGTTAGTTTCTAACAACCAACCAAGGTTCAAATGAATATGGCTCAAAGCAAAATACGCGAAGCTAAGCAGCAGTAAAAGTGCAAAATGTAATACATGTCATGTACTGGGTACCTTTATTCTTTAAGTTCAGCAGTTCAACGGCTCGAATGAGTGACAGTTCGCTCAATCTGCATTTAAGTCCCCGATATTCCTTTAAATTAGTCTCTTTTTTTTTTTTAAAAGTGAGGAGATATTTTATGATTTTTACATTCTTCCATTCATATTAAGATTTAAGTTCGTACCTTATAATAATATTACTGAATTATAAGAGTAACGGTAGGAATGGAAATAGTAGTCATTTTATAGCATTATGAATTGTTCTCATTATTAATTAATGAGAATGATCAAAATGCGAATGACTAAATATAAAATTATAGTAATGTATATAAGATTAGCAAGAAAGTGTTTTCTTCAATACCCCTCCATTTCCAACCTCTCATACCTTAGCTTTTAGGATTGCCGAAAAACAAGGGAGGGTTGGAACGGGGTAGCCGGATGGCTGGCCGAGGTGGCAACGGTAAGAGGCTGGCTGGCAGCGGCTACTGAGTGTCTTGGCGGCTTGATAGCTGGCCGCCGGAGGCTGCTGGAGGCTGCCGGAGAGGGAGCTGGCTGGCTGAAGGGGACTGCGGGGGCTGCTGGAAGCTGCTGGAAGGGTCTGCCGGAGGCTGTCGGGAGTTGCCGGAGGTGCTGGATGGAACTGCCGGGGGTTGGAATGGGGTTGCCGGGCTGCCGGAGGGGCTGGCCGGCTGCTGGAAGGAGGGAGGCGGTTTGCCGGAAGCTGCTGCTGGCTGTTTGGAGGGAGAGGGGGCTGTGGGGGGGATATGGAATGAAGGGGGAGGGCTTTAGTAGAGGGGAGGGGGGTTGGCCAGGTGGGCCGACCAGCCTGCGCCAAAAACGGCGCAGGCAGCCCCTTCATGGCGCGGAAGGTTCCGCGCCAGATGCTGTCGGGGCGGGACGCAGGGGCGCGAACGGGGGATTAGGGTTTTGGAATAAATAAAATAAAAAACTTAAATAATACTTAGAGTTAAATTATTCGCATTTTTCCGTCGTTCGGCGTCCAAATACGACGAAACTTGGCACCGAGGTGTGTTACGACATAACGAACACCCTCGCATCGAAAATTTTCGATTCAGACAAATATTTTATTTTTAACTAATTTCTGAAGTTTAAAAACTTCAAAAATTAGCCACGATAAATCCGACGCTCAGAATTTGGTTAAACTTCTCGAGCAACCTTTAAATAATATACTTAACATGTCGACACTGAAAACGATGAATTCGGACACGCATTTCAATGATTTGATTTTTAGAATTTAAAGATTTCAAAAAAACAAAACGGGAGCTTCTGTTAATCGGATTTTTCTCAAATTAGGGCACTTTGATCTTTAAAGTTGTTTCTATCTATTGGTAGTTTTGTTTGCCCTAAAGTGAAATTCCCCGGGATCCTGCTTCCTAAGGCAGGATTCTGACCTAATTTGCAAAATAACGACTTTGGGTCGTTACACCATGGGCTGTAGCTGTTGCACGGCCAGCAACTTTTGACAGCATTAGAACTATTGCTACATAAGAACACAAGGAGTTGGGAAGCTTCTCGGTTGGACAGGTCAACGAAAGAAAATTGCATTGTTGGAGCATCCCCAACTTAGACCGAGGTGGAGAAGGAAGGGTAGGGGATTGGCCCTTGGATGATGGTAGAACGTCAGTGGGGTGCTACTGGACACAGCGCAGGGAGCCAACGAAACCAAAAACAGGGACCTTGGTCTCGTGAGTTTTAAGGAAGGGATGTGGGTGTCTTGTTACTATCGAGCTGAACTTAGTAGAGGCTGATGATTGTACTGAAAGCTAGTGGGAGGCACAATCAACTGCAACAAAAGGAGAACTGAGTATTCACAAACAAGGGTGGGCGGAAAGGCGCCAAGCTGGACAAAGGGAAGCAGGTGGCTAAAAGCATATATAAATGTTCCTTTATGTCTACTGATGTGGGTTTCTTCATCGTTGCAAGTTAATGAACAAACGCGGTTGGAAGCCAACAAAGAACAAAGAGAAGCCAGGTGGAGAAATTGTCTATAGAAAAGGCGGAAGAGGTTGCACATTCTGTTTCCTGATGAACATAATCATCATTTGGAACTGTTGCTGGGTGCTCAAGACCTTGACGAAAGCCCACCTAATGTTACTCATCTTTGAAAGTAAGCTAAGAATTTGGTACTTCTGTAGACACACGTGGACACATTCACATGTAGAGAGGTGGACCGGCTGTTGGGTATGCGATGTCAATTTGAGATGCAGCCTATAGGGGAGAAATTTGGCGGGACCAATTTTTTCTGGCCAGCTAACTACTTGTAGCACCAATTTGCCCATCGTAGCAAGCAACTCGTTCTTGCCTAAATCATTTTTTGCACAAGTATCACCTTCCATCTTTGGGCTGTTTATTTGGAGGTGGACACCCAAAGTATGTAGGAGCTTTGGCGCACCATAAGAACACTCCATAGTTGACCCCTAGTGCTTGGCAGTAAACCACTACGTAGGAGGATTTTTTGGATGTCATTTAATGTTGCCACCTTCATGACTCTGGGTTCATTGGACCCAAGTTCTTATGGTGCAACAACAGGTTCGGTAGCCATCACATCTTGGATTGGATCAATTCATGCTCAATTCAATGATATTGGGTCTTCTACCTGGTACTTTAGTGATGCACCTCAGTCAAGTAGCTTCTGACCATTGCTCTTTCTTTCTTACTAATTCTTGTCTCACCTTTCAAAGCTCTAGAGAGCAATACAAGTTTGAGGATACTTGGCTCCAATGCTCATAGTTGTACAACATTATGGAGCGAACTTGGAGGCAACACTAATCGGGCTCACTGGCATCCATTCTGAACACCAAGATGGCTTGGATGCTGCAGACCTTGTGGAGTTGGGGATGAGGCACCCTTTCAAATTTGAGGAGGAAGGATGTTGAGCTGTCCATCTAGCTGGGATAGCATTAGGGGGATATTGGCACTGGGAGCCGTGAACCTGCGCTTTACCTGAGGCTCCAAGAAGTCACACAAAAGTTGAGGCATATGGAGTCCTAGATGGTGAGTTGGTGGAGCATTGAGCCAAGGCTAGATGGCTGTCTGAGGGTGATTGGAACACTATGGTGTTTTAATGATTTGCCACTTAGCGGAGATTGAGTGTCTTCCACAATTTCTTCCAGGCAAAGTGGGGCTCATCCAGTCCTGTCATGAGTTGCCCCTTATTTTCAAGTTTGAATTGCTGCCTCAATGAGGCATATGCTGACTCTCTCAATAAACAAATTTTGTATGAGGAGATTTAGGTAGCCTTGAAGAACCTCAGTTACAACAGAGCACCTGGGATTGATGGCATCCTCCATCCTCCACAGGTTACTGAAGCATCACATAGGAGGATTCTCTAGCGGCGATTCACCACGAGTGTCGGTGTGAAGCCCGACATCGGTTCAGCGAGAACTGCCCCGACATCGGGTACTCACACACGCAGGATCATACTGAGTAATTTGAGAAAGAAAAAGGAACACATAAAAACCCAAAAGATATTTCTCATTTAATAATATTTCAAATTTTACAATGTAGCCAACAAACTTCTGACAAAGTTCATCTTCTAGAATACAATATGAACTTTGAAAAAGTAAATAAAATAAAAGTAAAAGTTGCACCGTAGATTCTTCTGCCAGTGGAAATTTTTAAGGTTTTTGTTTAAGCTCTCTCAGAAATACCTGACTTGGTATTGTACATAAAATAATACCGAGATTGGAATTCATAGTAATTAGAGAATACTCTAAGCTCCACAGTAAGCAATGAAGTAATATATTTTATAATAGCATAGATGCGATTTGCAAAAATAAAGATGCAGAAAAAATAATAAGGTAAAAGCGCAAACGAAATAATTAATTTTTTGCAAAAGATATTAGCTCAAAGATGTAGGTTACTGATGTCGTTTTTTTAGTAACCCACCATAAATGTTGTTATTGATGTCATTTTTCAGTAATAACCCACGAATGCTATTACTGATGTCATTTTTTCAGTAATTAGCCACGAATACTATTACTGATGTCATTTTTTCAATAACTAGTCACGAATGCTGTTACTGATGTCATTTTTCCAGTAACTGGCCATGAATGATATTACTGATATCATATTTTCAGTAATTAGCCACGAATGTTGCCACATTGGTTACGAACAATCAACCAAGCTTCAATATGAATTTGGCTTGAAAGCGAAGCAATCAGTAGTAAAAGTATAAAATGTAATAATGTCATGTACTGGGTACCTTTGTTTTTAAGATCTAAGTTTGACAGTTCAACTTTTGAATTTGTATTTAGATTTGAATATCTTAAATTAGCTTTTTAATCCAATAGTTTAGGAGTAATTTGTCAGCTTTACTTTGATTCTGTTCTTTCTTTCATTTTTTTTCTATTAATATTGAAGTCTGATTTTTAAGCTGCTATTAAAGTAGTTATATTCATTATAGCATTATGATTATGATAATAAAGTCAGAATAAAAATAATTGAATTGAAATTGATAAAATTAAAAAATAATAGTCATTTTTTATAATATTTGTATTATTCCTATTATTAATTAATGAGAATAATAATAATGTGACTGACTAATTTAGAAGTAGTATAATTGAAAATAAAAGAAAAATGAAAAAAAATCAAAATATCTCCTAATTTTTCTTCCCGGTATACTTCTCTTACCCCGAATAGTGCTGCCGAAAAGTTGAGGGAGGCCGGATGGTTTGAAGGGGGTGGCCGGAATGGCTGGCCGGGCGGTTGGCCGGAATGGGATGGCCGGACGGCTGGTCGGGGTGGCTGGCCGGAATGGGGTGGTCGGATGGCTGCTCGCTGGCTGTTGGTCGGCTGAGGGAGGGCTGCAGTAGGAGGGAGCTGGTCGGGGTAGCTGGCTGGAATGGGGTAGTCGGACGGCTGCTCGCTGGCTGTTGGCTGGCTGAGGGAGGGCTGCGGCAGGAGGGAGCTGGCCGGCTGCCGCTGCAGGAGGCTGGCTAGCAGGGAGGATGAGGGGGAGGAGGGGCTGCTGCTGTGGTGTGAGGGAGGGAAGGAGAGGAGGTTAAATAGGCGAGAGGGAGGGGGAGTGGGTCGGCCCACTTGGTCGACAGCCTGCGCCAAAAATGGCGCAGGCAGGCTGAAGCTTCCGCTACAGGCTCCGTTGCAAGACAGAGCCTGTGATCGCAGGAAGGATCTGCGATCGGGAGAATGGGGGGAGAGAATACAAGAAAAACAGAAGAATTTGGAAAAAAAATTACTTAAATTTAAAATTTTCGCATTTTTCTGCTGTTTGGCGTCCAAAAATAACGAAACTTGACACCGAGGTGTGTTATGATATAACGAATACCCTCGCGCCAAAATTTTTGATTCGGAGTAATATTTTATTTTATGTTATTTTTTGAGGTTTAAAACTTTAAAAATTAACCACGATTAAATAGGTGCTCAGAATTTGATGAAACTTTTCGGGCAACCTGTAAATAATTTACTTAACACAATGATTCTGAAAACGATGAATTCAGACACGTATTTCAATGTTCTTAATTTATAGAATTTAAATAATTTGAAAAATAAAGCGGGAGCTTCCGTTATTCGGATTTCTCCCAAACTTGGGCACTTTGATCTCAAAACTATTCTTATCTAAGGGTATTTTTGTTTTCCCTAATTTGAAATTCTCCAGGATCCTGATTTTTGAGGCGGAATTTGACCTAATTCGCAAAGTAACAATTTTGGGTCGTTACAGCCGGCTATCGCAACATTGGTGAGATACTGTGTGGCCTCACCCTCCCACGTTTGCTCTTTATTGAACAAATCTACATGGACATGCTCTACTAGTCTCGAAGTAGATTAGTGAGGAAACACAAACGTATACCAACACGATCCTTGGAGTAATGATTGGTGCTGACCTTAGCCATGCAATGGTCCCTTGGAGCACCCCGGTCTTTAGGTTCATTTACCCTTTGTAGAAGTAGTGCACCCCCTCTGTATTGTTGACTCAAGGCCAACATTGGCTAATCTTTTAGCTACGAGGAGCAGGACACCTATGATGTTTGCGTCACCTGAGATAGACAAGTTGGCAGTTGCTTGTGTTCAAGCGACTTCTCCTTTGGAGGTCAAGCTGCGAATTGTTCTACTTCTATATGGAGCCACTTAGGAGTTGAAGAGAGAGCTTGAAAGGGTCATCATCGATGGCTATTGCCTGCAGCCCAATTGAGGATCTGACGAGCCTGGGAGTGTATGAGAAGGCGAGGAGCTAAGCTTCATGAGGACCACCTCTCTTTCTTGCTTATGTACTAGAGTATTCTCTTTGTCACTGTAAGCACGAGTGCAACTACATTGTGGCTTTTTGTGCTTTTTTTCCAGCTTTGGAGATTTTTTGTTTATAGAAGGAACGAATTTCTCAACCCAACTTTTTGACATATTCGAAGATGATACTGAGTTTGACCTTAGCTGATGTATATTTGATTACAGTCGATTATTTGCTATGATTACTACTTTGTTGACAGGTTTCACTTGAAGTTTCTGAAGTGGACTATGAGTTTTGACCCCAAATATGAGCCCCCTAGAGTCCCTGTTTGGCTCAATTTTTTGCAGCTGGCCCACTTCACACTCATTGTAATTTTTTCATTGGGGTCCTATTTTAAGAAGCCCCTTAAAGTTAGTACGACAATTTCCAACCTTTTAAGTCCCTCAGTGGTAAGGGTTTTTGCGGAGATCAATTTAATTGAAAGTTTCGATAATGCAATATGGATTGGGAAAGAGAATGAGGGCTACTTCCAAGAAGTTATTTTTGAAAATTTGCCCAAATTCTGTAGATGTCGTTGCATTGTGAGTCATGATGCCACCACTTGTTTCAAATTGCACTAGGAACTCCAAAACCAGGTGGCTCCTCATGAGGAACCTGTCGAAGCTTTCCTAAGGTCCACGATTTGATCAGTGGGCATGCTCCCACTAAATTAGTTTATTTGCCCAAAAAGAATAATGTGTCGCCCGAAAGAGTCTAGGATGTTCAAGTTTTAGATACTCCTCGGGCTCCCCAGCTGATTGCAGTGAACGCAGTTTTGACGGGAGAAGAGGAAATGCCAAATTTTTTGGATGTTAATGTGGTTGTTGATTTTATTGGGTCAGAGCCCACTGGAGCAGAGGCGGGTTTATCCCCTGCTGTTGCAGCAGCTGCTGAACACACTGATTCAACTACCCCATCTTTATGCTTGGTGGAGGGTGGTGCAAAACTCGTAGATGCTTTGGAGAAAGCTACCACAGCTTCTTATGCTTTTGTGGTTGTGACTGAAGCTCCTTCTTTCCATCAGGATGATGGCATTTTGGAGCAGAATTTGGAAGGATTAGAGCTAGCCAAAGATCTAGAACTATTTGTATTTGAAGCCCAAATGCCTAAGGAGACCGAATATGTGTTGAATTATGATTTGTTACTTACTGCTATATTTCGGGAAACCTCTGACTCCATTGAAATATTGAAGAAGGCTGCTACCTTGGCTAAACTCATCCTGAGTGCATGAATTGATGATGATACTTCTGCAGAGGCTCGCCCAACATTGAACCCACCTTCATATGGAGGGGATTCAGAATTAGACGAAGATGAGAGTGACAAAAGACCAGCAAAGAACACATTTGTCCTTTACTCCTTTAAAGGTAGGGGCAAGTTATCCAATTGGGGATGGTGTGGTGGATTTCGACCTTGATGCTGAGAAGGATTTTTAACTGTCAGAAAACAATTATGCTGGTTTTGAAGAGGGATTTGAAAAAGTAAAAGGCAGGAAAAAGAAGAAAAAGAGTGGATCTAAGTTCTGCTATAAGCATATATATCGGAGAAAATGCACTCGCTAATCTCTCTCAAGGGATCCCAAGCTCGTGTGCTATTGTGGTTATCACTTTGTTTCTACCTTATTATTTTTAATTGGATCTTTTATACAAGATTCATTTGGGAGGTTGGTGACTGTTTTAGCTTTTTGTTTATTTTCATTTATTTATTTATTTTTCATCTTTGTCTTAATGTCATCGACTGCATCTGTTGTAATATTCTTGCTTATATATAATATGCTAACACATATATGACACCGACTCTCCGTAAAAGGATAAATAAAAAATACTAGTGATGAAACAACAAAATGGCGTTAGGAATGTGATGGAGGTTAATTATTCTTATATAAATTTGTTATAACTTTTAATTTGTTTCAACAAAAAATGATCCAATTTCTTAATAAGCTATGTACATGGTAAGTAAAATCATTAACAAATCTTAATGCCATTTGATTTTATGAATTGCTTTTAGAAAATAAAATAGAAGACTCTTTTTTAGTTGAAATATTATTATTTTTAACAAAAACACCAAGTTACCCTTAAATTAAAATATCTTAATTTCATATTCAATTGTTCATTACTTTAGGTCTTAATGATTGTAACTTTCTCGATGCTAAATGCACCAATAAATCATCTAATTATTGGCTGAATATTTAAAAATATTTTGCATAAGTAAATTAAACATCCAATAATCAGCAATATAATAGAGTCCATCATGACACATGTCACAGCCTATTGAACAGTTCAACCCGAATGTATGATTTTGAAGCATGACACAATATTTACTTGACTTTATGATCCCTGATTTTATGCCATTAAAAACTAAATTTTCTTAGTTACTTAAAGCAAAGCTTATATTTTATCTCTATGTTTTTACTGTGATACTTTCCTCTGTAATCCTTTATGCAATATTTTCAGATAGCATCAGAACATCAAAAAATTCTTAAAGACCCCAAGGCTATTCTACCAGTTGCTTTTGTCACATTCGACTCTAGATGGGGTGCAGCAGTTTGTTCACAGACACAACAAAGCAAAAATCCTACGCGTTGGTTAACAGAATGGGCACCTGAACCCCGTGATGTCTATTGGAAGAATCTAGCTATACCGTTTGTTTCTCTGAGCATCCGAAAACTTGTCGTCTCAATCACAGTATTTTCTCTTGTGGTTTTTTACATGATTCCCATTACTTTTGTTCAATCCCTTGCAAATCTTGAAGGTCTTGAAAAAGTTGCTCCTTTTCTCCGGCCAGTCATTGAATTGTAAGTCTTAATGTTCTTACAGGAAGGACTAAATTAGTTTACTAATTTTCTTAATATACTAATTTTTTCAAATTAAGAAGACCTCCATCATTGTTGGATTGATGGGTTCCTTTTGTCTGTTTTCTATAATAGCTGAAATCACAGTTTAGCGAACCCATTGTTAAATTATTGAAATTAAGATAATATCACTTATTTTGTCCAGAAGCTTGCTTCCTCTAAGTTATTAATACAGAGTTCAAAGTTTCCTTGTAAAATGATCTGTGTTATATAGGCATTAACTTCAGCATGTGCCATTTATATATTATTAAAGTTCTCCATCATAAATTTTAGGGTAAACTTAAATATCTATCAAAGCTGTTTATGTGAAGACCATAGTTATATAAAATGAGTTGTGTAAGCAATGTGATCAAATTCCTTTCTGATCTATGCTAAAGTTTATGAAGGTTAATAATGCAGGACGAAAAAGTGAAGTGTGGTTCTCTATATGTTTTAGGTAAATTATTTAAATGCTTATGGCATACAATATTACACAAAAATATGCAAAATGAGAAGAAGATATAAGAAAATCATTATGCAAAAGCTCTCAAGTCTTTTAAAATTTAAATATAAGCAATAAAATTTAAATTTGAAAAATTAAAAGTCACATATGAGTACTCTGAGTTTGTAAGATATTTAAGATATTAGAAATTTCTCAATGTGAAGTAAAAAATTTAAATGAATTTCCAAATTGTATTTTCTAATAATATTCCAAGCCGTAAGTAAAACCAACAACTAGGAAATTTGAAAAATAAAAATGTTATTGGAGTAACGCAAATTTAGAATACACGTCAAAACAAGAGTAAGAATTCATCAAATTTCATCTCCCTTGCTCCTCACTTAACGCGTTCACATCTAGAATTATAAAGCAGAGACGGAAATTTTTTTATTAATCCTAAAATATGTTATCCTTGTATTACAAAGTTTGCCCTTCTTTGTATTTTTAAGGATTGTGAAAAATGCGCATGATTATGGTAAAGAGTGCGAATAATATTTGAGATGATCATGATTCTAAAACTTCAAATAAATCTCTTAAAATTTAAACATGAGTAGAATTTAAATTTGAAAAATAAAAGAAGCACACATAACCTGTGATATTATTTGCAAGAAAATTAGGATATTTTAGAAAAACCTCTCTATAAAGTAAAAAATAATAATATTTTATTAACTTGTAGCATTTGCTAATAATATCTTAAGCCCCAAGAATAATCATCAATGAATATATTTGGAAGAAAGGAGGCATAGTAAATATGCTATCAAAAAAACAGAAGTCCGCTCAGGTTGAAACAAAATAAAGAATCTCTCTGAAATTTGTCTTCTTAGCTTTTGCACTCAAAGAGTTCACATCCAGAGTTACTCACAGTCGGGCTGAAAAATCTCATTTATCTCAAAATCCAATTTTTGGTAGTAAAAATTAATCTTTTTAATAGATTTTAGAGGTTACTAAACATAAAGAAGGAAATAAAGCTTACAAATAATTTTTTTTTAAATTAATCTATGGACTGTATAGCTTTGGTTCCATATTATGTCTTTCAATTGTTCTAGTGGAGTTATTTAAAATTTAAAATTAACTTAGCCTTTTAAGTTCACATATTACTTTTAGGAAATTTCTGTAGTACTACAACTATAATGCAAGTATTGTAGTGAATACTATATCAAATTTTATGAAGGTTGATATTTACAAAATTGCCTCTGTTTCAAACTTGAGCAAATTGTTACTTTGCTTAAAATATGCAAATATATACTTCTTCCTCCCAAATACAAACTTAAAAAAATAATATTGGTGCTTGGGGCCGAGTATGAACTTATCTTTATTAGTTAATCTTTGTTCTTAATTTAGTTCTTAAAGCTAGTCCTATCTCTTTTTTGTAGTTCTAAATTTTGGTTAAAAATGATTGAAATTCTTATACATTTTTAAAGATGTGTTCAACATTTTTGTTGTTGGGTTCCTAGTCCCAAATGAGAGGTGTAGGGTTGCATTAGTAAAAAATGGTATGCATACGACATAAACCATAATTTGCTCGATTGGGGTACTTAGATCACTTAAATTTTATGGATATAATCATAAAATGGAAAAAAATGCATATTTATAATTTAAATATTTTAATATGTAAAATTATAAGTGTTTATATGTAAATGCATAATTAATAGATATTTTAGTGTAAATACATAAAATCTAGGGATATGTGCTCCAATCTTGTCAATTGCATATTGCACAATGCTTGTAGTGTTTTTGCACATTAAGTTATCAATAGCTAGCATAAGTCTTTGTCAGATTATTGTAACACACAATATCTTTGGGATGCAGTGGAAAGTGTGCAAAGGTCATTACATTCATTCTATACTAAGTGATAAGGATCATATTATGGATAAATTCAGGCAAAGAAGCTATTCCATGTCACTTGTTTGAAAATAGAAAATTAGACTATTGATACTTAACATTTAAGCTTATGCACTTTGTAAATAATATGATTAATAAGAAAATAAACATTTTATATTTTTTAAATATGAAAAAAATTGGTGAAAACACAAAATAATTGATAGTTTAATACTTGAGTAAATGATTAACATAGAAATGACATAGGTATCATCTTGAATAAAAACTTGAAGGATGGTGCTGTGGAATGTTAAAAGGATGAGAGATTAAATTTTGACTTTACAGATTATAATTGGCATATGAGGATTGAAAGTGTGCTGTTTTTTAGCTTCTTAAACATGGTTGGATATGAGTATTTAAGAAAAAAAAATTGATATGATATTGAAGAAATAGTTCGAATATATTTCTAGAGTAAATGTTATTTATTGAAGTGATCTATATTTGCATGTTTGACTATTAGTTGAAAAATTTAATAATGTGTATGGTGGTCTTGGTTTTAATGAAAGTAAAGTAGAAGAGAAAATATTTTTGGACCTTGGTTAAGCATAATTTTATGATTATTGTTATGCTATACAATAAAAAAGAAGAATTAGTTATAAGCATGGGGTATCAAGAATTCAAAATAATACTTTTGCAAATATAGAAAATGATTATAGTGCTAAAACTGTAATGCTATCTAAGATAAAACTTGATAATCAAACATGAGCTTTTTGTTTTTTGATTTGAATTAATGAGTTGTAAAAAGATTAATATAGCTAAGTTTTATTTAAAGGCTAGATTGTGAAATCTTATGAATGGAAATAGGGATATATTTTCATGTATAGTTTAGAGCTTGAATTGCAAAATATTGAGGGGTAGTTAATCTTATGTGACAAATGATTGTTTGTTGTATTCATATGATGGAGAAGTTTTTGTAGAACAAATTGGGAGTGCTCTTAATAATAAATATATTTGGTGGTGAAAACAAGATTATAAAAAGTGGTTAAAGAAAAGAAGGTTTATTATAAAGAATGATTTAAATGCAAGATAGTGAAAAATGAAAGACAAATAACTTCGCTTGTCACAAGTTTGAGAAATCCGTTCATGCTATTAAGATCATGGTTTTTAGGGTTTATAAAAAATTAGATAGAAGATTTATATATATAAACAAATAAGAACACTAAAGAATTGTCTCTAGTTATGTTTATTAGAATGCAAATCAAAAATATCTTTTAGTATTGAAGAAATACAATATAGATGGATTAATTATTTACATAAGCTTTTTGATGAAAATTGTAATAATATGAATTTGTGAATGGGTGATAAATTTTAGAGGCTCTTTAGAAGTATTGGAATGAAAAATGTATTGTGTTGCTTATATCAAAGTTATTAAGGGCATGTATATTGGTGTTATTACATGTCTTTATTTCAAGGTGGTTTGTTAAATGATCTTTCTATATCATTTGGATTGATTAAGGATTATGCTCTTAGCATGTATCGTAATTATGGACATTGTTACATTATTCATCAAGAAGAGGTGCCTTGGTGCACCGTACTAGCAAATGATATTATTCTTATTGATATGAGTAGAGATGGGTTAAAACAAAGTTTGAATTATGCAGAACTATCTTGGAATATAAAGAAATGTTATGGTAAAACAAAATGGGATATATGCATTGCAAGTCTAATCATAATAAAAACTGTAATATTATGGATATAACAATTGAATATCATGTTATCAAGAAAATGAGGTTCAAATATCTTAGTTTAATTACACAAAATAATTGTAACTTGGAGGGAGATGTGATTAAAAGGATTCAAGCTATTCGGATGAAATTAAGAATCTCTTGGGGGTTTTGTGCGATTGAAAAATTCCACTTAAACTTAAGGGAAATTTTATAGAACAATTTTAAATTAAGTATTACATAGGAAAGCATTATGGCCTACAAAGTAAAAGCATATTGATAAAAATACTTGTTGCGGTATTCAATATGCTAAGATGGATGAGTAGTGTGACAAGGTTGAGGAGCTTCTATTGAGGATAAGCTTAGAGAAGGTCATTTTTAGATGATTGGGCATATTAAGTATAAAATGTTTGATGCCTTGGTTAAGATAATTGAGTTTGTTTTTACACATGTGAAAAGAGAAAGACCTAAAAAGATGTGTTAGGAAGCTATTTAGAATGATCTCTTATACTTGAAGCATAGGAATGGGTTGTTATTTGATCATTTTACAATATAGACAAACAATTCATATAGCTGACCCCACTTAGTTCACTTAGTAGAATTAAGTCTTGATGTTTTGTTATATTTTAAGGGCAGGAATCTGAAATGTTATATAGAAAAAAATGTTACTTTTTTAATTATTGCCATTATTTATTTGAAAGACATCATCTCTTATAATTATTGCCACAAAACGATATGATGAGAAACTAGTACATTTGTATCCAGGTTGGAATAGCTCTTATTGATGATACTCCCAAATAATCTTAGATGGTTCTTACATATTAAGCGTACATAGTAGATGCTTCAGTTAGAAATGCTGAGTTAATGAGTTTGACAATTTAAAAGGTATGTGGGTGATGGAAAAACATATGGAAAAAAACTATTAGGAAATATCTCACATACTATACTTAGGCAAAGGTTGTTATTTGATCAAATAAGATATGTACAAAAGATTTATGTAGCCGACCCCATTTAGTGGATTAAGGTTTGATGGTGGTGTTGTCATGTATATCTTCTATATATATTTTTCTACCCGACGAGTTAAAAGATTAATGTAGCCGACCCCATCACGTTCATGTTACCATGGTGTAAGAAGGCATCTTCAAATGAAAATCTACACTCTTATGATCTTTATTGTGATTTTATCTATCTTTAATGTGATTTTATTTCTTCCTGATGAGTTAATACCACGTTCATGTTGCCATGGTGTAAGAAGACGTCTTCAAATTAATGGAAGTCTATACTCTTATGTTGCCATGTTTTTAATTATTTTGAATAATTTTCAAGAGAATACTGATCTTTCCAGCACTACATAAACCCTAAGGCTGCCATTCTTGTTAATTTTATATGTGCAACCAAAAATGACATGAAATTAAAGCAAAGGTTTCATTTCTATTTTAAGTTACTTAGAAGAAGGATGCATATCACATAAATAGTCAAGTGGCACCTAAATTTAACTGAATCTTTGTTATTTTTTAGTTGATAATCTTAAATGAACAGAGGCGACTTGTATTTTCTATTTGTAATTAAACAATACTTATCATGTTTAATTAAATTAATGTTGATTGCTTAACTACTTTGTCATTAACTTGGGTTATTTCTGAATGATGTTAAACTATGCCAACGAACGAGTATTGCTTGAGAATTTTTAAATTTATATGTTTTGTCAGTAGTAGATGAGTAAATGGAAGCGATAATTTATAACACGTGATCATTTTAATGGTTGAGTTTATGATATCTCATATTATTTGGAGGAGCCAAAAAATTACCCAGTAGAAAGGGCCATGATTCTCCTCGTTTTCTATGTTATTGTAAGTTAGCTTTGCCGTATTAAAGTGTTTTCATTTTAAGGGTGCCAGAAATGCAGTGCGGTAAAATATTATTAACAGTGATAAGGAACCTAGTTGGGGGTTTAAAAATTTTGGGATTGCTTGCAACTTTTTCTAAATGTCTGGCATATTTTCTTAATATTTTTCCTCAGATGTTTGTATGTGGTTAGATTTTTGTGAAACTGATGTTTTGATCAATCGGTTAATACTGAATTGTAAATCATTTTTTAATCTTTAAAAAAATATCATGTACTTCTTACTTTATGAATTTGTTAAATGCAAATTTTGTGCTTTTTATATATTTATCCTTTTTTTCACTTTCAATGCAGAAAGTTGATCAAATCATTCTTACAAGGCTTTCTACCTGGTTTAGCATTAAAAATCTTCTTATACCTACTTCCAACTGTTCTGATGATGATGTCAAAAATGGAAGGCTATTTATCACTTTCTGTAATTGAGAGAAGGACAGCAGATAAGTATTATTATTTTATGCTAGTGAATGTATTTCTTGGGAGCATTATAGCTGGAACAGCATTCGAACAGCTGTATTATTTTCTGCATCAGTCTCCCACCGAGTAATTCTTCCATCTATATTCTTCTTAGTGACTAATATATTTTTGTTGTTCTATTAATGATTTTTTTTTGCCTCAGGAAAATTGACTTGTTAATGTATAGATTGTTAAATATGTCCATATTTGAAAATTTTATTTGAATTGTACATGTTGGAAAATAAAAAGAATTTAAACAGGCTGTTGGAATTAAACAACAAATCAAACGGCAGTGCCAGCTTACTGTTAAAATTTAAATGGAGGGGGACATCATTCTGTTCTTAATTCCAAGTAGATGAGATCAATTTTAATCATTATTTGCCATGTCTTTTTACGCTTCTCCTTTATGGGTCGTTGATTGTTATAGTAGCCAAATAGATGGAGGATGGCAGATGTGTGAGTTATTGTGCTTTGAATTTAAGATCATAATGAAGAATCAATATTCATTATTGATAATTAATGATTTGCTAAACCATTTGAAGACTTGATGTTTTCCAAATTGGACCTTAAGCCGGGATATCATCAAGTGAGGGTGCGAACCAAGGATACCTGGAATACGGTTTTTAAAACTTGAAAATGTCTATGTGAATGGTGAGTAATGCAATTCGGGCTATGCAACGTGTCAACCACCTTTATAAGGTTAATGAACAACACACTCTGACCATACTTGGAAGATTTTGCCTAGTCTATGTAAATGACATACATATCTACAACTCGAGTGAGGAGATGCATTATATCACTTAACTGAGTCATGGATGCACTTCAAAAGAGCATGATGGCACTTAGTGCAAAGGTGTGCGAGTTTTGAACTTCAAATATTCTGTATTTGGCTTTAAGATTAACAGAGGATAAATCAAGATTGATCTTGCCTAGGTAAAATACATTATCAAGTGGCCAAGTCTGGGAAATACTACTAAGGTGTTAAGCTTTGTGGAGTGTGTCAATTTTCTTGAAAATTTTATTAGGAAATTTTCCATTATTTTCACTTCACTTCATTGACTATCATGGGTAAATTTGAAATTCACTTAGGGTGAAGAAAAAGAATCAGATTTAAGATTTGAGAGGCACCTGCCCTTGCATTACTCGAGCAACACAGATTATTTAAGATTGAAGCCGACACACTTTGACATGCAGTTGGAGTTGTGTTGTTTCAATTAAGAAAGCAATGAAGTATTTCTTTTTAAGTTATTATAATGATCACAGCTGCATTACCCCATTATGACAAAGAAGTTATAGTCCTACACCATGCTATCAAGCACTGAGGGCACATATACACTGTAAGGAGATCATAGTACATACCAATCATCAACACCTACTATACCTGCAAACTCAATCCAAGTTATACTATGCGTATAATATGAAATGGATGAATTTCCTGTAATAGTTTAACCTCATGATAGCTGATTTATTGCCAAGATCAAGGATCACTTTTTTGACCAATTATGAAGGTTGAATATTCATCCAAACTATGGGAAGCTTATACGAAAGATCTTGTGTTTATAGAGATATGCAGTTGATGCCGGCAACACTTGAGTGATGAGAAGAAAAATGACTGAATTTGCTGAGTGACTTGTGGAGTATTGTTGTCGGGACAATTTGTTTTATAGAAGAGGTTAATTGCTCATTCTAAGAGGTGCTGATTAACTTAAGTGGATACAAGAGTAGCATGCGTCTATGGTGGCAAACCATTTTGAAGTTAGTAAGATTGTCCTCAACTTACAAAGGTATGCATATTGGTTGAAGATGCAGGGGATGCCATGAGATACATTCAGGGATGTGTGCTTTGTTGCACATTTATGTTTGCTAATAAGAAAATGGGCTTGTACCTACCCTTTCTTATGTTGAGCCATCCTTGGTAAATTTTTGATGTAACATAACTGCCAGTTGAATAATCATGAGTTATGACACATGCCTATGCTAAGAACCTGAAGACTTGAGAATATATTAATTTTTTTATTTTATTTTAATTTCATGTTGTATTTTTTAATGCATGAGTGTTTGATCAAATGACATGTGATAAGCATATACTGTGAGTGGTAAGGGTTGACTTGGTTTTTTATGGGCAAAGACATTTTAGTGCTTTATAAAGACATTGTTTATGTGCTTGAATCTAGCATGGGCGCCTAGAGTTGTGTCCGGTTGTTGCTGTGGTATTAGGTTTCTAGTTTTTTATGGTAATTTGGCAAGCTTTGTATGGCGCTATAAATAGGCTCATATCCTCTTGTATCAAGTCATTGAAAATAAGAGTTGATTTCTTAAGAAGTTATTCTCCATATATTTGTCTCCCATTGGTGGAAAATCTTTTCACCGGTGCACATAATTGACAAGGAATGGGGTGTGCATAATCCTGTTGGACTAAAGTGTGCATAAACTTTGTATTTATCTTTGTTTTTTTATATGTTGTGCTCTTTACTATTTTTTCATCCTCCTAAAGTTTCATCTCAATCTAATTTCAAATACCCATCCAAATCCCAACTGCAAGTTCACCAACAAAAACGAAAGGCCGAGTCTCATCTCATAATCCTTACAACAAAGGTCACCTCACGCCACCAAGTTTTGGTATCAAAGCCATGGTTATATCCAAATTTCATTTTTAATCATCCATGGCTTTTTTTCGAGTTTTTGGGAATTTTTTTCAAGACATGGAAATTCTAAAATCATCGTTATGCATTTATCAAGCCAGTTGACCTGTCAACCGACCTGTTGCCGACTTGTCTACGCCCATCTGGGTTTTGGCGCGACCCATTTGCCCCCCGCCGGCCTGTCAACTTGACTGCTGCTCGCGCTGCTTGCCTCACATTTCTTAAGACAAAAATAAATAAAAGAAAGAAATAAGGAAAAGGCAAATAAAAAAGACAGAATAATAAAATAAGGTGAATCAAAGAAGGTTTTTAAAAAGAAATAAAAGAAAAGGAATATATATTTTTTTATTAGTAGTTTATTAGTTTTCTCTTATTAGTCTTTTATTATAAAAAAAGTGTTGCATTGTTGTTATTATAATTATTATTTTTGTTAGTGCTATTAAAAAAAGAGTCAGAAAAGAGAAAAAAAGTTGAAATTTTTTAACAATGCATGCACACGAGTGCACACTCCGTTGCGCCGACTTTCGATGCCCTGTTCTTCATCTCCAGAGCTCCGACTTTAGTGTTATTTGCACCATTGAATTTTTTGGAAGTGTTGCTTTCACTTCAATGATAATTTTAATAGGATGTTGGCATTTTACCACAAAGGAGGATAACCGGAAGCATTGCGAAATCTTCATTGTGATTAGTGATTCATTCATTTTTCATTGGGGTATACATCATTGATTTTCTTTGATTTGAAAGATTTAGAGATTGTATATTTATAGATACTTAGATTAAGTTGTGGTCTAATATATATTTGACTGCAAATGTATATGAGATTGGCATTTGGTAGACTTCACGCTGTAAATAGGCCTTCTACCTTCACCTTAACCTTAACCTCAACCAAATTGAGTGACAATTTGTAAGGGAGTGCTCCACGTGTGATCCTAATGTTTAAATCTCTATTTTAAAAATTGTTTCGCTAAATTAGTTTGTGTTCGTTTGTATGCATATTAGTAGTTGTGTTAGCTTTTTCGTGTCTCGCTTCACTGTGCATTTGTGATTATCAATATATCATTAAAATGACAATAATGAATAACCAAGAAAATGTGCAAGAAATTTTTAGAGATGAGCTAAATCTGAGAGTGCAAGTTTTAGAATAATCATTGGATAAATTAGAGGACCAACATTATTAGATCATTGCAGCTTTAAAAGGGGAACAACAAGCACATTTTGAAGCTATTCATGGCCAACCCCATTGCTTCCCACATTCACCAAACCTCCTAGAGAATATCAACAAGATTTCAAGATTAGGAGAAATCCAAACTATAGGAAAGTTCATATTCCTAAGGATGAGCACAATATGGATGGCTTTGGTAACGACTACTTTGATGGGAGAGGTTATAGGACTGAGATAAAGCCATCAAGAGATACCAAGGATAGTATCTCAATCTAGGGGCATTGCTAAGCATGAAAGTAGAGAAAGAGAGGAGCTTGACCTTGACTTTTTGAGGAATTTCAATGTTGATGTACCAACATATGATAGCACCCATAATCTTGAATTTTTTTTGAATTAGATGACTCAATTAGAAGAATTATATGAGTGGCATGGATCAAATGATTGTCAAAAGGTTACTTTTGCATGTAAGAAATTGATAGGATATGTCAATAATTTTTGGAACACATTATTACTAAAGGAGAGACATGGAAGGAGAATAATAGTTTGGGTAGAAATGCTAGAGATGTTAAGAGTTATAAGTATTGTCTCCGCTACCATCCCAAACACCTTCTCACCAAGCTTATGACACTAAAACAAGGGTATATGTCCGTTACTGAATATCTGAACGCATTTGATGACCTTGTGGCCTGAACTAATTGCCAAGATGCTGACTAGCAATCAAACAACAAATTTGTGTTAGGTCTTAAGATACCAAATTGAGTTAAGTTAACCTTAAATTGTGGAAGATGCAATTCATGGTGTACTCCTTTTGAAATCACAATCAAAGGCTTCATCTTCTAGGATTAGAAGTGTTAGTTCTTTGTTTAACTAGAGGCTTATCTAGAAACCCTCCAGACCACATGTTACACCAGCACTTAAGACACTTGTTGGTCAACCTACCAGAATCTTTAGAGATGCTGTTTGCTATAGATGTAAGAAGAAAGGTCATTTAAAACATTAATATAAGGTTACCTTCTCCACTGTGATAGTCGAAGAAGAGGATGTTGAGGATGATGAGTGTGAGCCATATCACATAGATGAGCAATATGATGATGAGTAAATTAATATCAATGACCCACATTTAGAAGTTGTTAATATGACTGCTATTGTGAAGAAGGTTAGAGAAGAAGAATTATTTTTATTGTGCAGATGATTATAATGGAGTTAATTATTGATGACGGAGGTGCCATGAATGTGATTTCCACTCATACACTTTCGAGGGTCAAGCTAGTACCAAAACTACATCCAAACTCTTTACGGTTAGTTGGGTCAACCAAGAATCCCTTTTAGTCATCCAAAGATACTTGGTTCCAATAAAAATAGGTAGTTATGAAGACAAAATTTAGTGTGATGCTCATGGATATTACCTATATTATGCTAGGTAGACCATAATACCTTATATGTGAGTTTCATACATTTGAAAGAAGTAACTCATATTCCTAAGAATGAGATCATTCTATCGAATGAGAGTTGTTGAAAGGCTTTCCTAATATTAAATTAGAGGAATTACCGGATGAATTGCCATCCCTTAGGGATATCCAACATCTATAGATCTTCTTATCCCAGGAGCACAACTCTCTAACTTACAATATTATTGATTGAACTTGATAAAGCAAGTTAAGTTGCAGCATTAGGTGGATGAATTATTACAAATGAGATTTTTGAGAGAAAGTTTGAGCTCATTTTACAAATAGTTCGATTATCAATGCACATTCTCCATGTGTCTTCTTTCTTGAGGATTATGAATCATGTTTAGACTTTTATCTCATATATAGCTAGGCTAGTGACTCCATTCTGCCAACCTTATCTTTTTTTCACATTGTCCAGTGTTATCTTTTTAAGGGTCTAATTTTATATATTCCTAGAACATCTCTTAGAATATTTTGATCAAAGAGTTGTATTCCAGGGGTATAGTTGAACATTTAGGTAGGGATAAGACCACACATATATTAGGAATAAATTTTCTTGGCCAATCATTAAAGATTGATGTGGGTAGGTTTGTGTTGCAATGTTATACTCGTAGAAGGGCTAGAGATTTTAAACAAAAACCTAGAAAGTATCTATACCTACCTATCCCATATAGGTATTTGGGAGGATATTTCTATGAACATTATTTTTGATTGTCCTAGGATTCTTAGGCAGCATGACAGTGTATTTGTAGTTGTAGATTTGTTTTCCTAAATGACATTTTTATGCCATATTATAAAACCAACGATGTATCACTTATTGCTAGACTATTTTTAGAGAAGTAGTTAAGTTACAAGGGGTTTTCAATACCATCGTGTATGATAGAGATGTTAAGTTTGTATCCTACTTTTAAAAAATATTGGGAAATATTTAGCCACTACACTTAAGTTCTCTTCTATTTTTTACCTCTAAACAAATGGATAAACTAAGATTTTAATAAAAGCTTAGGAAATTTATTGTCATATTTAATTGGAAAAAACTTAGATTTACTTACCCATTGCAGAGTTCACTTACAATAATATCGTCCCCTGTACTGCCAAGAGGACACCATTTGAGATAATGTATGGTCTTACTCTTAAGAAGCCCATGGATCTATAACATAGTTGCTCCACTATCCTTATTATGATGCTGCCTGTACATTTGCAAAAGATTTTTACAAGTTGCATACTGAAGTCAAATCACAAATTGAGTAAACAAATGAAAAATATGATAAGAAAACATTTATAAACTAGATCTGAGAGGAGTTTAAGGAATGAGATTTTGTGTTGGTGCGCATTCGTCCCGAGAGGTATGTCATCATAAAATTCAAATAATTACATGAAGAGCCACCGAACCTTTCAAGATCATCTAGGAAAATTAGTCCCAATCTTATCTTCTAGATTTGCCACCATATATGTTAATTAGTCATATATTTAATAGTATTTTCTACTGATCTTTCATCTAAAAATACAGGGAATACATCTACTGCAGGGAATAATAGTGATCCATTACCTGATATATCTAAATCTTATGTATTTGACATTGAGTTCATTATTATCAATAAGAGTGATGCAGGTAAGTTTGGAGATCACAAATTTATACTGATCTTCCAATCAAAGAACTCTAGAAGATTGATCTTCACTTGCTTGATGATTACATATATTTCAATTTTGCGGAGCCGAGTTTCTTTGGAAGTGGTCAATCTGACACTTGTCCATTTGCTCAAGGTTTCCATAGGTAAAAGTCAAAAACTTTGGATGAAAGTCTCTCATATACTCAATAGCCTTCAGTTGGGGCAATGCATGGATCCATTACCAAAATTTATTTAAAATTAAATTATTAAACAATTTCTTAAAGATTCAAGCTTTTCTTAATTGATATATTTAATTATTCAATTTCAACAAAAGTCTTTTTTAATTTTTTGTTCTCTTTTTTAAGGTGGCATAAGGAGAATGGAGTTCTCTTAAAAATAATAATAATTAATCACATTAAAATTTGTTACTTATCTCATCTTTTGATGATGTAATATCTCTTTTATCTTTTGTTATCAAACATAAGTTGTTATATTCACCCTTGTTCTTAATAAGCTCTTGTAGTTAAGGTTTACCCATAAAGCATTTCTTCTTTTGCACTTTTGGACACTCTGATATATTATGTCATCTACTTTCAAAATAAGGGTAATGGAATCATTCTTTATTTAAGAGTTAAATTCCTTCTTTTATGGTTGTGCAGATATTAATAATTCCTTAAGAATATTTTTAAATTTGTTGTTTGGAATTTTATTTCATCTTTTATATCTTATATGCCTTCACTATTAGATTAGTTTTCCACCACTTCCTTAGCGATTAAAGCGATCATTGTCTTTGGCATTTCTTTGAATAAAGATACAAGGGAATCTAGAAGTTGATCTAGAATGTAGATCTTAAGATTTTGATCTCTTTTATAGCTTATTAGTCCTTGAGTCTCAACTAGGTGGTAGACTCAAAAAATTTTATTGACCATCTCTTCACTATTTTCTTTTTCTTACAAATGAATTGTTGTGATAATTTTATTCAATTTTGTCTGCATCTTTGATATGCTCCTCTTTTGATTTATTCTAAAAAGGATAATATTTTCATGTGAAATTATTAATACGAAACTACTTAACAAATCAATATTATCATACATAATTATTAAATATCTTATATCTCTTTTCTATTATGCACAAAGAAATATGTATATAATCATTTTACTTTTTGATACATTGAAAGCAAATGATTATTTTTGTATTTAACTGTGTAGCTTTAGAATCTTCTTTCGTCTATTTGCTATATGGGGTTGTAAGCTTGGTATAACCAAGTTCAGTCATCATCAGTATATATGGTAATCGATGAACTAAAAAATTTCTCATTTTATTTTCTATAAATAAACTAAATTTGTCAAATAGTAGTGATCAGTGTAAGAAGCACCCTCATATGTGCAAACATTGTTAAATCTATTTTTTTATTTTGCATAAAGAAAAAATGCATAGAATCTTCTTACTTTATAATACATTGAAGCAAGTTATTGCTTTTATATTTAATTGTGCATCTTTAAATTCTTCATCCTCCATTTACTATATGAGATGTAGGCTTGGTATAACTAAGTTCACTCATCAAACGCATGGTAATCAGTAAACTGAAGAAAATTTCTTATTTTCATTTTCCATAGGTCAAAATTTCATCAATTAATAACAGTCGAACATATGAAGCAACCTCCAATGTTTGAATGTTCTTATTTCCGAGTTTGTGTTACAGAGCGAAATATTTGCACATTGAATCGTTACATTTAATAAGGTGGGGACACGTTCTGATATCATTTGTTAGAATTGAGGCTACCTGAGTGACACTTTCTATGGGGGTGAATTGGATCTTTGACTTGTTGAAAATTCAACTTAAGAAAAGTAGATACTTTTAGAGAGAAATAAGGCATTTGAACAAAGCATAAGTAGTAGTGATAAAATAATGAACATAAACACAATAGAGAATGCACACTAAAAATTTATAGTGATTTAGATTAACTTGAGATCCTACACTCATTTTTCAAAATTTTACCACCTAAAATCTGTTGCTCTTTTGCTTAAAACAACCAGGTGGAAAAGCTTGTATAATTTCATCATTTGCATGTTTTGACAATGGAGCAACTAAACAAACCTATTCTTAAAGTCGTGTCTTGGCTGATAACTTCATTGCAAACTTTGGCATTGTAGCTGCTCAGATCATCCTCCATCTCACGGCCTTAACTGGTTGGATTTGCCATAACCCCTCTTGCATTACTTGCAAGAGCAAGTTAAAAGAGAAGAAAGAAATTAAGCTCAATTCCTTGGAGTGAAGTCTTCAAAATTCAGAGACTATAACCTATTTAAACTTTGAGAGAGAGAAGAGCTTGACTACTTTTGAGAGGCTATAGGAATACTTTGGAGAAGATATGAGAGCTTTTGGTTTAATTTGTGCATGGGAGAAGTACATTTATTTATAGTTACAAGAAGAGGGCTCTAATCAAGCACTATGCTAATTTTTGATATTTGGGTGCCTGGGCAGGTCATAAAATATTGCTAAGTGCATTTATTTGGCGTTAGGATTTGCAGCAGCCTAAATTCTGTTTTTGGCTATAAGTGCTTAGGTGCCTATTATGGTTGTATGGGCACTTGGTACCCAACAACAAGCCCGATTCAGCCAATTGCTCTTTAATGAGTCCCATTTGGCCTCAAATTTTAGCTAGTCATAACCTAAAACTCTTACAATATACATATATGATAAATAGATATATAATAAACTTCATTTAGGCAGAAGTAAATATTTCAAGCTTCTAGGACATTGACGAATATCCATTAGTTAGTTTGTGTGTTGGAGCCCGTCACTTGTGTTGAGGCGTTGAGACTAAGTTCATTTGTTCTTTTATGCTCTACTTGAAATCCTCGTGATTCAAAAAGTAATCGAACTATGCTTCCTCTATCTTATGGATTGCTTTGGATCAATTTTTCATTGGATATCTGGACATCTGGATTATTTGGCTTGTTCGGATCATTTAGGTTAATTAGATTATTTGAGATGGAGACAGATACATCTAGGGCTTTAATCATTGTAACATATTGTGAAGTGTCCTAAATTATACTCTAGACATATAATCATTAGATGTTTGCAAAAATAAAATGTATACTTTATAGTCATCAAACCAACTTAAAGAGGTAAAGTGAATGTAATTCTTCATTCAACATTAAATTGGAATTCATAATACTATATCTTTAGCTCATTTAGGTAGTTGATCAGGGAAACTATCTAAATCCGATATCTTGATAGCACTTTATATGGAAAGTAAGATAGTTATAATTATTCTTGATCGTGGTATGATAGTCTCTTAAATATGATTGAACCATCTAAATTTTAGTACAAAGATTATATTTTGTTTCAATGTTACTGGTTACAGGATTCCAAGAACTATTGGAGTATCTATACCGATGAAAGCCACTTTCTTCATGACTTATATAATGGTTGATGGTTGGGCTGGCATTGCCGGTGAGATTCTTCGGCTGAAGCCTCTTGTGATATATCATCTGAAAAACATGTTCATCGTCAAAACAGACAGAGATAGAGAAAAGGCAATGAATCCCGGCAGCATTGGTCTTCCTGAGAATCTTCCTACTCTGCAACTTTATTTTCTTCTGGGACTGGTTTATGCTGTGGTTACTCCATTGCTTCTCCCTTTTGTTCTAGTATTCTTTGTGTTTGCCTTCCTTGTTTATAGACACCAGGTTAGCAGCCTTCTTCAAAGTCATGTTCTTACGTTTTTTCATTTTTTCATGGTTCCTAGAATTTCGTTGACAAACTATATACAAATTTAAAATATTTGATTGCTCTATCTATAGGATTGCTCAATTATTTGGAATATTTTGAAGCTAGTTATCAATGATTAATTGCTGTATTATTGGTGAAAGATATTAATTTACTTGTTTAAAATTTCCCATCTTTCTAGAAATAATATTTTTTTTATTTTGTTGATAGTTTCTTCGTGAGATAATTATAATGTTCTATTTTTTGCGTGTTGTACTCTCTGTTTTAGTTATCAAGAAAATGAATCATTTTTCCAAATTTGCCACATGCTGATAACGAGGAATATCTCAATGTTTGATCACTATTTATAAGATTGAAACCCTTGATTTGAAAAGGTAGGCCTCCATAAATGCAGTAGGTAGGTTTAACTCTGGCTAATAAACTACCTCGATTTCTCAAACAATTTATCTTATTCAAAACTTGGAGAATACAACAAATAACAAATATTTGCCTATTAGTTTAAATTTATTTTTGCTCTCCTACTTTTTTGGGACTAAATTAATTTATTGGAAGGATTAAGTTAATTACAAAGGAAGAAAATAAAATAAAAAAAATTTAATTGCAATTTGTCTTTGGAATAATCTTTTCAAGTCCTTATAGTTTTATCTATGTCCCAAATAGGTCCATAAAAGTTTGATTTTATTAAATAGGTCCTTAAATTATAAGAGATGTCCCAAATTGGTCCTTCCCTCGTCTCACTCACATTGTGCCCTCGCGACCCTTGCGACGAACTTGACAATGGTCGATGCCATGTTGGGCGGCGCTGGATGGGCGTGCAAGGATGGCGGCGGCTGCATCCTTCCATTGGTGGAGGATACAGGATTGAAGAAAGATTAGAGCGTCTCATAAAGCAGGGGGATTGGTGACTTGCTAACGATATAATATGCAGGGTGGTGCTCTGGCAAAAGTACTCGGAGGAGATGAGATTCAAGAGTTGTTCAATTAGTTTATTGAATTGTTAGGGCAATTTTTTGTGGCAGAATTTGTTCCTTGACTGGGTTGGATTGACAAAATAACTTGCTTGGGAACAAGGGTGAGCAGAATGTTTGTAACAGCCCAAACTCTTAAGTATCAAGGTATTGTTTGCTTTGTTCTGAAAGGACTTATGGTTTTGCCCTCAGAAGATAACTTCCCAGCAGGTCACCCATCCTGGGAGTGCTCCCACATGAGCACGCTTAACTTTAGAGTTCTTATCAGGAACTCCACCGTTATCTGAAAAGGTGCTTCGATGTTTAAGAGTTTCACTTATTACTACTTAAGTGGGTCATCACAATCTCCCCAACTTAAGTAACTGACGTCCTCGTCAGTATCCACACACAGATCCAAGAACCATCCATTGGGTAGATAGGACTAGAGATGACCTCTACAGGCACAAGAGGTACCCACAACCATGTAGCACCTTAACCATCATGGGTTCAAGAGGCTGCTCACATGAAGTGGTACTTTGCTCTGTATGGCACTTAGCTCCTATCTGACATCCTATGGTTTGCTCTGATACCATTTGTAACAGCCCAAACTTTTAACACCAAGGTATTGTCCGCTTTGGCCTGAAAGACCTCACGGTTTTGCCCTTAGAAGATAACTTCTCAGCAGGTCACCCATCTTGGGAGTGCTCCCACCTGAGCACGCTTAACTTTGGAGTTCTTATCAGGAACTCCACCGTTATCTGAAAAAGCGCCTTGATGTTTAAGAGTTTCACTTATTACTACTTAAGTGGGTCATCACAATGTTGGAGCAGATTTACGGGTTTTTTGAGCACATTTTGGATATGCATCCCAGTGCGAAGAGATCAAATATCATTAATGGAGACGATGACTAGGAAGGATCAGCATATTTCGTGAATATGTTGCTCTCTCTCAAAGATGAATACGATGCTAGCGATGCCTGCTATCACCCTCAAAAAAGAACATCTCAAAGCGCTACTTATGGTAAGCATATAGTTGAAAAGTAAGAACAAGGGGCTCTAGTGCCATTTCTGAATTATAATCTTGACTGATGATTGTTGAACATGCTTGCTGCTGGCACGAACACAACTATGGGCCATGGCAGAGCTCCTAAGGCATTCATCATTGATGCAACGGGCTCAAAGGGAGAAAAAGGATGTTGTTGGATGCAGAGAGGCAGTTGAAGTGCAAAATATTAGCAGGCTGGCTTATCTGAATGCAATCATTAAAGAGACATTAAGACTGCACGTTCAAGTTGTGCTGCTGGTTCTCAGAGAAGCAATAAAGACACTCAGCTCAATGGTTATGACATTATGGCTGGAATGAGGATCATGATCAGCAGCAAGGGATCCTAATTACTAGGATGGACCCAATGAATTCTTTACAGAGAGAATCTGTAAGCGGTGTTTTTCGACGAGCTTCTTTGTCTGTGCCACCCTGCACGAGACACGACAGCTCACCCTTATCTGTGAGAATCTTAGAATTACCTCCTGTTTCGTTGCCGCCCTCCCCGCAGCCATCCTTGCCCTCCCGTCCTGCGCCTTGTGGGCCACCGTCTTGCCCGACCTGGCATCGACCATTGTCTCAAGTCTGTCAGAGGGCACAGCGGGAGTAGGATGAGGGAAGGACCAATTTGGGACTTCTCACATAATTTAAGGACCTATTTAAGAAAATCAAAACTTTAGGGATCTAGTTGGGACATACATAAAACTACAAAGACTTCCAAATCCCAAAGAAGCAATACAACTGTAGTGTTAGCAAATATCATCAGTACCATCGAGACAACAAAGTTAGAAAAGAAATTAAAAAAAGTTATTTGCACTATTGTCTTTTATACATGAGCCTAAAGACCATATTAGATTACAAAATGTCTCAAAGCCCTAATACACTGAGGTCAAAATGTTATCATGAAATACTTGCATCCACCAACTACCAAATCCATAAAAATATACTTCCTTTGGTGGCCTTGAAAAACTATTAGTATCTTTACTTATGAGTCTGCTAAGCACATGCTATCCCTTGCTTTATGCATGTAGACAAAAACTAATTATTTCATATGCAAAAAATGAGTCATAAATGCATATAAAAAAATGCACATGAACTACAACAATAAAAGCATGTTTATATGAACAAACAACAGGAGTATCATGAAGAAAACATACAATACACAATTTCTTGTCGATGTAAATAGTTCTAGTTGAGTTATGCCACTTGATTCATAGTAAATAATAGATCTTAGTTGAATTTAATTGGGCTAGAAGCTTGACATTCTAGGCAGTTGATCATGTTGATTGGACCACCTTATGCTTGAAGTATATGATTCTTAGTCAATTTAAATAGTTCTATTTGAGTCATACCCAATAAAATTAATTGATTCATAATAGACCTAACAAATCCTAGATGAAATAATTTAAGTTTAAATAATCTAATATTTGATCAATTAATCAAAATCAAATAAAAGCTTGAATATATCATCTATCCAATAAAGATCTAAAGGATTTCAAGTACATAAATCTGGGCCATGAGACTCATTATTCGGAATTCTAAATAAATGTAAGCCCCGTTGCTAATACAAATTCGAATAATAAGGCCATAAGACCCGTTATCTTGGGCATTCCAATGGACATGCGCTTTACTTGTGAAGATGGGCTATGACATTATAATCCATGATCACTTTGGGCTTTTGAGGAATTGTCAAGCAATTGAGTGAAATTTTTTTTATTCAATTGAATATTTTCAATCTTTAATTTTTCCTTTCCCTTTTTTTGGAGAAGAAAGTTTTTTCTGCTTATCTTATTTATTTGATTTCTTCTTTAAAGAATTATTATTATCTTGAGATGCTTTTGGATGCGTCAATATCAGACTCCTCAGAGCAATCTGAATTGCTCAGCTTGGGATGTCGGACACTAGCCATTAATGTAGTCTCTTCTTGTTAATGATTGGGAAAGTTGAGCAAATCATTTGAATCAAAATAAAGGGTGTGGTCATATTTATATGACTCATGTTGTTGACCACCCACCCTTATTAACATGTTGATGAACCCTATATTTATATATACTGTTCAAGTAAAAGTTAGTGTTTTTTAGATGAATTATTTGCTATTTTAGACCATTTATGTGTGTTTTATAACTTTTTCAGCACAATGGACCAATCTGCACAAAAGAACGAAAGCTCGTCGCAACGTTTGTTTAGTGCAAGCGACGCGCCACGACGCGCCGTAGCGCCAGATCTGCGCAAGCAACACGGCTAGTGCAAGCGATATGCCACAACGCGCCACAACCCATCTTAAGGAAAATAAGTAGAGCAGTCAAATGAAGATCAAGGCGCTACAATGCACCGCGGCGCGCCTCAAGGAAATTTGAAGGTAGAGCATTAAATGAAGAAATTGAAACCCTAGTGCCACGGTGTGCCGTGACGCCTGTTGTCCAGAAATATCAAAAAATGTGAAGGGTTGGGAGTTCAAAGTACTTAACTCATTAATCCCTTTAGCTCCCAAGGCTGCTTTAAGAGAAAAATAAATCATTTTAACTTCCCTAACAATATAAAAGGAATATTTAGTGAATTTGCAATTAAAACTCCAGCTTCCAGTGATGATTAAGGGGGGAAAATAAAGAGGAAAAGGAAAAATTAATCAAAGTCAACCCCTAAGCTGAAGGGGGAGATCTGTATTTAAGGAAACCTCAGAAAAATAATAGGAATGTTTTGAACCCTTAAAGAGGGATAGGAACCCTAGCACTACAAAATATTTAAGGAGTTCATGAAGAGAAAAGCTGCAAGCCAAAGAGAAGAAGAGAAGTACAATACCAAGGAAGAAAAACAATGATCCAAGAGGATAGAAAATGAAGAAACGTTGGAAAATTGTTCCTGCATATCGTATTTCTAACCCCGTCTTTTTGTTCTCTTATCTTGTAAGAACGCAACGAGTTCCATGTATTGTTCTTGTATTTTTCTTTTTGTTTCTATTGTAATGGCAGCCTAAACCTTCTTTTGGGGAGGATTAGGCTGAGAACTGAGTTATATGTAGTCCTTGTGCATGTAACCAATCTTTCAATGTAATGAAATCATATTTGAGTTTTGTGCTGAATTTATTCATGTGTTTAAAGAATAAAGAAAAGAACTTCAAAATATTTAAAATAGATTTACTGTAAACCTTCTCTGGGCTAGATGCTCATCTCTGATTTTGAACAAATGCACTAAGAGCATGTAAGCCGCGAACGAAGTGACATAAGTTCGTTGAGCTTTACTGCTTGTGCAAATGCTTTAAATCAAAGATTAGATGCATCTGAGCCGTGGAGAATAATCTAAGAAATTCTTTGAGCTCTGTGCTCAATTCAAGACTTAAATACAGAGACTTGGGCATGTTTCAAGCAGTGGACGAGGTGACATAAGTTCACATATGCTTTATTGCTCTTCTCTATACTAAAGTCAGGAATTAGATGCACGTGAGCTATGACTAACTGATTTATTGAACTCTTCTATCACTTGTGACTTAAGCGAGGAAACTTTAAGTGCGTTAAGCCGTGAGTGATGTGACATAAACTCACTGAGCTCGTTACTCATTTCCTTAGTTAAGTTAGAAGTGGATGTGTGTGAGCCGTGAGCAGATTAGGATTTTGTGATCACCAATTAATTTGTAAATTTTATTATTTAGACGTAAGAATAATATGTATACCTAAATTGATCTCAAAATTATCTATGTGCTAATGAGAATCCTAGTGAGTTCCATATAGAACTAAATAGGGCAAAATTGCAACAAAATGTTAAATTGATTAGCCCCTTGCTAAATAAAATGATAATAAATGAGAACATTGGAAATTTAGTAAATTGAAGAGATATCATGCATATGATTAGTGCAACTTGTACATTCATATCCTAATTTTCCCCATCTTTGTCCAATTGATCAACAAAACCTTTTAGCATAACCTAGTTTAATCTAATTTAGAAATCATCACAACATTTTGGTCATTCAAACATTGTCGAAAAATTGGTAACTAACACACACTGTTCTCGATAATATCTCGGGAATTAGCTATTTATATATTACTTCAGACGACGTGTACTTGCGTATTCACAGACACTTAATTTCTAGGTCTGTCACATGTCTTTCGTTTAAAATCTTTTCTTAAGCTCCTCACATTCCGGCCATTGACGACCTTGCATAATTTTTAGAGGGGTTCTTCATCTTTAACTTTCTCCTCATCTTTAAGCTATAAATTAGCCATGTAATTTTCAATATAATAGACTTCTGAGTTGGTTGTTGATATTCGTCAAGTGTCTTAATGAACATTTTAGTTTTTGTTTTGGCTTCTCTTGCCTCTTATTTCTTGCTTCTTAGCTTTTGAAAAGTTTAGCTATATTATAAGATTAGCCCTGTGTAACATACTTTGATTTCTTAGGAACTCAACCTTGTAAAGCAGCAAATCCCCAAGACTTCCCCCTATCACATCTTTCATTCAGGAGCTTCCTGTTAAGGTGTGAAGACCAATTGAATCACCAAAGGAGGTGTCGACGGAGTTCCAGTAGTTTCGGGGGGTTCTGGGGCAAGGTTACACTAGTCGGCAGCAAATCGGGAGCCCAGGCGCCCTATAGGGCCTGTAGCTCGAGGAGGGGCGCCTAGGCGTGCCACAGGTGCCCAGGTGTGTCACAGGCGCCCAAGTGCCCATGGAATCGAGAAGTGGGTGTCCACGGTGTGTCAGACGCGAAAATAGACATCCTGTGGTCAATTGTGGGTGGTTTCGAGCGATTCAGGCTTGTTTTAAAGATTGTTGGATGCCCATATTTGTAAGAAAGGGTGTGAGTGCCTCTTGAGATTAACAAGAACCCTTGGGAGAAGACTTGTGAGAATTTGAGAGGGTGTTGAAGAGAGACATGGCTTAGGTGTGTTCCTAGGCGGAGTTTGTCATATGGAAAATCCAAAATTAGGGAAAAATTACGGAGCCATACCACTACATGAAATCCACTATATGATGAATACAAAATTACATAGTACAAACTAAGACTTGAACTTCGGAGAAAATATGATTACTCTGAAGAGTGCGTACATCTTTACCTTTTGAATTAGGCTTTAGGAGTAGGCTTTTCGTGAGGTAGATTTGAATTTTAGCCAGATTTTCACTTGACAGATGTTTTAGGGTTTAGTTAGATTTGGGGTCAAGGATTTTTATAGGTGTAAGCACCTATATTCTTAATTACCCCTCCTAATCATTTAGGAGAGAGTTCTCGATTAAGGATTATTATTATCTTTCAATCAGCAACAAATATTAAAAATATACTTGATCAAGATCTCTTGGTTCCATCATCTCAGGTTAACTTGTAGCTACTCTGCCAATATCAGTTTGAATTTTGTTCGTAATATTCAGAGATTTTGATTAACAACCATAGGCTACCGTCTCAAAGATCTCGGACAGACTAGGTGATTTTTGTTGAGACCTTAAATTTAGGTTTAAATACTTTTAAGTTTGGGGTTGCATATGTTGGACATCCCAACTTTGAGTTAGGAATGGCATTTATCCTTTGGAATATTTGATTTAATTTTAGAATGGAGCTTATTTTGTTATAAATGCTTGATATTCAATTTAGGATGAGATTTTTATCTTTTAGAATGCCTGAGTTTGGGTTTAAGATAGGGCTTACAATTATTTAGGATGCTCATTTTTTAATTTTAGGATGGGCTTACATCTATTTATAATGACCAAGTTAGTGTCTTATGACTTTATCATTTAGACAAAGTGGCCTGAATTTGTATTAGAGAAGGAGCTTACATCTATTTAGGATGCCAAATACGGTGGGTTTTATGGCTTTATCATTTAGACAAGATGGCTCGTATTGGTATTAGACATAGGGTTTACATCAATTTTAAGTATTCAATATAGTGTTCTTTAGACCCTTTAAATCTTTATAGTCTAGGTTACATGTTCTAGCATTGCATTGGTTGTGATTAAATTTGTCAGATAATAGATTATCTAGACTTCATATGTTTCAATAAGGACTTGTTAGGTCTATTAAAGAGTCAAATAATTTAATTAAACATGACTCAATTAGGACCATTTAAATTAACTAGGAATCATGTGTTTAGACATAAGGTGGTGTGTCAATTTGATCAAATGTATATTATTTTAGGCTTTTGGCCCAATTTGATATAACTAGGACCTGATAGATATATTAGAAATCAAGTATCAACTCAACTAGGACTATTTAGATTGACTAAGAGTTGTGTAATTTAGGCTTTCTACTTATTTTTTTGTTATTTGAATAGTAGCAATGTTTACCAGCAATTAATTTTATGTACTTATCTCATTGTGCTATTAAACTCCTAGAAATTGTTTAAATTCATGCTCGCATCTATTTGATGCTTTATTTAAAAGATATGATTAATTAAATCTCCCATTTATTTAATTAATCGATAATTTATAAGTGTCATTAATTAAATAATAAAATTATAATTAATAATTAAATTAATTGTTAGTTAATTAATAATTTATTTTAAATATTATTTAATTATCATAATTCTTATAATAAATGATTAATTAATATCATCAATTTAATCCATGGTTTCATTAGTATTAATAATTAATTAATTGTTTAATTAATAATATTAATTAACTAATTAATTTAATGACAAATGTTTCTTTAAAAATTTCGGCAACATAACGACATGTTCTCTCTTTTATGGGTATCTTTGATAAAATGTCAACAACATAATGCTTCGAAATAATGTCAAAATAATGTTCCTTGAGGGTTTGATCTATAAGATCAATGGTATGTGCGGCTCTTTAAAGTCTTTTTGACCTGTGCCATTTTCAATAAGCAATGATATGTGGTCTTTTTATAGTCTTCTTCACCCGGTTAGTTTTAAGGAGTAATAGTACATGGGTCATCACATGTATTTTTACTTGTTTTCACCCTAAATAATTTAGGACTTTGCTATATTTATATCACCGTATATATATTAAAATGAGGATGATGTGACAATCATATGTGTAAATATATGATTGATGTAATTCACTTTTTGCTTGGACTAATGTGTAGGAAAAAAAAATTATTTTTAATTGGTGGTTGGATATGATTGTGTATATGATGATATAAGTATAACATTTTTCATAATTTTATGTGCTGCCCTTACCTTAAATTTTTCTTACCTATTATTACTTCTTTTTTTCTCTTCTTTTTTTGGGCTGTTGGGAACTCTCTGCACCTTCTTTAGACTTGTGACTACCTCTAAAGGGAGGCAGAGGCTTCGGTATTCATAGGCAAGGCAAGCAGCAGTTCCGAGCGAGCGGTTACGAGGGTGGTTATCGGGCAATTGCAAGCGATTTCTTGTGCAAATGGAACGATGGGTGATTGCTGGAGAGGTCAAGCAGCAGTTGCTCACGTGAGCAAGGCAATTTCAAGTGGTTGTAAGAGAAAACCCTAAATAGTGAGATTGTGTTATACTCCTTCATTCATAATGCTATTTTCTTAAGGTGTGGCTCAGTAGTTTTTTTCCCAGTTTGAGATTTTTCACGTAAAATTTAGTTTTTATTGTGCTTGTGTTTTTGTTTGCTCAAATTTGTCTGATTTATTTTTTTTGCTTGCATTTACTCCTAGTATGATGAAACATTTATCTTCTCAGCGACTTCATATTAACATTTTGGATGAGGGTGGTTTTTTTTAATCTTGTAGCTCTTTTTTAAGATCTCAATGCCAGTGAAAACTTATTGTTCAAATTCTATGCATCTCAACTAATATTGAGAAGTTCTTGATCTCAAATGGGACTAGTGGTTGCCTACATTATCTCTTAGTCATTCTAAGAAGCAATTTCTCCACATCATTAGGGATTAGACGTAGAGTATATCTAGAAGGCCTTCGTGTATTTTTTTTTTTTTTTGAGAAAGATGGTTGTAGCCTAAGCATAAATAAGTAAAAGCATTTGTACATCATTAGTAGGGATCAAAATCCACGGTGTTCTCAATGAGGAGGTCTAAGAGCCTCCTGGGGAGCACATCTCCCATAACAAAAGAAAAATCGCCTGTCAGGCTAACATAGAACAAAAGTTCGCCGTGCGATTTGCATCGCGCGAACGATGAACAAAAATCACATGAGGAAAGTTCAGCAAGAAAGCAATGTGTTCAGCGTGGCCCTCTCCGCCTTGTGAACAGAGATTCCTCTCCCAGTGTTGTTGGAGCCTCCAGATCGCTCCAAAACAGTCGCCCTCTATGATGACTTAATGTCAACGTCTCTGAGCAAGAGGGCTTGTTGCAGAATAGTAACTGCTTGCATCTCAGCCTGGAGAGGAGACGTGGCCTGCAAACATGCTCCAGTAGCAGCGAGCAAGTGACCTCTTGAGTCGCGAACCACAACTCCACCAAAAACAGCAGGCTGCCCGTGTCTATAGGAAGCATCAATGTTGGACTCTAACCAACGGGTCAGGGGGAGGACCATCTCAAGAAGGTGGAGGGGCTCTGGCGGGTTGTGGAACCTCAGGAATCAGGCCCATCATGCAGACCAGTACTGACCATCTCCGAGAGAGTCGAACCCGCACAAACCAGCGGAGTCGGGTACGGGCTACCGTGAGAATGCTTAGTCCTACTTTGCCAAACCCGGTAGAGTGAGTAGGCTACAACCTGACAACTTAAATAGCGGTGGCTAGACGTAGTAGTAGTCAAATACAAAGCAGTAAACTAGTCATAGGAGGTCAGAGTGGCTGACAGCAAGCCCGAACGCACAAAAGTCTATAAAATGGTCCTCGTAATTGCAGTGGGCCACGAAGTGCTCCCCGTCCTCATCAGTATCACAACCCTAGACACAAGCAGCTAACTGAGTGAGCCCCCTCCTGAACAGCCAACACCTTGTCGGGATGACATCACTGAGTAATCGCCATAGGAAACAAGCCTCCATGGGGCCCATAGCCATTACCCACATAGCCACAAACTGTTAAGGCCGGTCGCCAACCTCTGCACTGGAAAATCTGGCTAGCCCGGCTCTCTGTGAAATCGCCGACCTGCCACTGCAAACTCTCCTCTACTGACAGAGTGTGGCGCTGGACGATCGGCCACCCATACCCCAATATCCTCCAAACTGCAGAATCAGAATGATGAACAGTAAAGTCCTCACCCCGACGAAGGTAGCGGAACTCCATGGCTCTCACCCATAAGAGATCCTCCCAGCTGACGTAGTTGAAAGTGTGGCGGGTTACAAGAACAGTTCTCCACAGCCTCAAGTCTCTGATCCTGACTCCACCAGCCTCAAGCAGTTGATAGACCCCTTGACACCTCACGTAGTGCATACCACTATCCTCCGCTCCTTCCCAAATGAACTTATGGAGAATAACCTCAATGTTCGAGAGATAGGAGTCCGGAATCGGGGCAACCAACATTAGATAATGGGCTCATGGCGAGCACGGATCTGATCAAGCATAACCTGCCAGCAAGAGAAAGGTGGTGATTGCTCCATGAGCCCATCCTAACTCGGACCTGCTCAATAATTGCTGCAAAATCTACTCTCCATGGATGTCGGCCAGTGACCGTGACTCCCAAGTATCGGAGTGATAACCCTCTCCGGAAACCCAGCTGAATCACAATCCTATGCTGGTGATGGACTGGGGTATGTCGGCTAAAGACAACCTGCGACTTGTGCAAGTTCACAGATTGTCTAGTCCGGCTACCTTAATTTGATAAAATTTTCCCCGCTGCCTCAGAAGTTGGGGCAAATAGTATTAGATCATCTGCGTACATGAGGTGGGAGAAGCTATGACCGCCTTAATCGAGAGTGATATCAATTGGGTGTCCGATCTGCTGCTGCCGCCTGACCATGAGGGAAAAGAGCTCCGAGCACAAGATGAATATGTAAGGGGAGAGGGGCATCCTTGTCGAAACCTCTCCTCCCCACTATCTAGGGAAGCTTGTGCTCACCGGCCAGGATTGAGAACCTGGGGGATTCCACCCACTTCATGGCCCAACTTGTCCACCTCTGCAGGAAGCCAAATTTATCTAGAACCAAGCGTAGGAATCCCTACTTTATCCGATCGTAAGCTAGCTCCATATCCACTTTGATGGCCATGTGACCGATAGTCAAGGTGGAATATGAGAGCCGCGTGAGGATCTCCTGAACCGTGAGGCAGTTCTCACGAATGTCTCTTTCGGGAACGAAGGCACATGATCAAGATCTTGGTCATCACCTTATAGACAGTGTTGCACAGACAGATAGGACAGAACTACCTCGGAGTGGAGGCCCCCTCTTTCATTCAGAATGAGAACTACTAGAGTATCACTCCAGCGCTGCGGCATCTGCCCACCATCAAAGAAATGGTGAACAGCATCCAAGGTGTCAGCCTGGGTGACCCTCTAGGTAGCCCTTAAAGAAAGAGTGGGTGATACCATCAATCCCAGGGGAACAGTTGGTGCTAAGGTCCCGCAAGACTGCCCAGATTTCTGCGTCAATGACCGCACCTTGGAGAGAGGCAGAGTCTGCATAGCGAAGGGTATGGTTTGGAATCAGGTTATCCGGGCAATTCCTTATGGGACTAGAGGTGACCCACTTCCCCTGGAAGAAATAAAAACTGGTGAATTCGCTCCGGGTCAGACGAGAACTCCCTGGACTCCTCTTGAAGTGCAAGCATGGTGTTTGACTTTCGATGCTACGTCGCAAGCCGCTGAAACATTGCGGTGCAGCGGCCACCTTGAGAGAGCCACCGCTCTTTGGCGCGCTGTTGCCACCAGCTCGCCATCCTCGCCTCCATCTGAGAGAGCTCCTGCGTGGTGGCCCGGAGCTGCTGAACAAACTCAGGGTCGCTGCCTCGGTCTGTCTCCATATCCTTCGCCTGGAGCTGCGTTAGATTTGAAGTGAGCTCCGCCTTCCTCTTCCACAAATCAGGAAGTGTATCTCGATCCCACCTCCACAGTGCCCGGAGAATGCGTGCCAGCTTGTGGTTGAGGACGACGAGCTGCGAAACGGCCACCCCCAAGTCCTCTTGACCACAGAGAAAGCCTCCTGGTACTGCAGCCAAGTGTCCTCGAACTTGTATTGTGCTCTGGTACTCTGGAACCTGAGACGTGCGTCTGTAAGAAAATCGGTCAGTGATCAGAAGCTACCCGGGGAAGGTGGTGCACGATTGCGTCAGAAATTCCATCGCCTTCGTGTTGAGAAGAAATTGGTCCAAGCGCTTCCAAATACGCAGAGCTCTCTACTTGTCGTTCCACGTGAAAGGTGGACCAACAAAGCTTGGGTCGTGAAGATGACACATATTAAGGATCTCCCGGAGGTCTGCCCGAGCAGTCGTCACTCTGAACACCTTCCGTTGCATTTCTCTGCCTGAGAGAGAATGCAACTGAAGACTCCACCAAAAACCAGCTGGCACCCCTCCACCCAGATTGCTAGGATCGTTTGTCAAAGCTCTCTCATCGTGTACAGATCAGTGGACGCTTAGATGGTACCAAACTGAAAGCAGCTCTTGAACCTTTGAGTGATGGTAGCAAGGATCACCTGGCTGCAGGAAACATGGATCTCACACTGCAAAAAGTCACTTTGCCAAGCAAGAATGAGGCCTCTCGAATGTTTTTTAGAAGGCTAGACCACAAAGCTCCAATGTCGCCCGAAGAGGTGGTTCTCATCTCGATGAGTGAAAGACTCCACTTGAATCTCCAATAAAGCAATCAATCCCGGCTTGCGCTCTGAGATGAGCGGCGGAAGGTGGTGTCGTGTCACCGGCTTACTGAGCATTTTTTATGAATGATTTTATTGACTAATCTGACTAAAAATTTACCTACAAAAAATCATTTTATATTCTTTTTGATAAAAGCCTGGAGTAGCATTTTTTTTTTTTTTTTTTTTTTTTGAATAACTTATTAGTAATTCATTTCCTACCAAGTCCCTATTATCAGGTTGGCATATTTGGTAACGAGCTTTCTTGTTTGCTGGAGATGATTTTTATTTCAAACTCATATACTTTGGCAGTAACATTAAGCTTCAAGTAGGTCTGATGAGCTGAACTCAAATTATTTTTATTTTAAGGTAAAAGATATATGTATTGCTTATCTCTGGTATCATTAAACTCTAAATATATCATAATCATGGAGCTTTTATCTTCTCATGAATTAAAATCATACTTTCTTCTGACCCAATTTCTTAGCACAGATCTTATCTTTCCATTTTAAAATGATGATGATTCGTTGGGATCAAAATAATTTTGCAATTGAGATAATATGTGGCACTAATTTACTGTAGTTCACAAGTATTTGACATCGCTCCTTAAATAATAAAGTGAAAACCTTAGATAAAATTTATATCAAATACTATATTTGGTTTAGGATTTGATTGTTGGCAGTGTAAAAACGAGTGGTGACAGTGATCTTCTGGTGCTGCGATGAAGATTGAGCAAGAAGAGTGGAGACAAAGGAGTGGATTTTGAAAGGACTTAGGATCCTTTTATCGAATTGAAGATCATAGTGGATTCCTTAGACAAGTGACATTCGCTTAAGGAGCTTATAACACAAAGATCTTTGATTGTAGCAGTCTTTGCTTAAGTTGAGAGAACAGAAGTTCATCTGTAGGTGCGGGAAATAAATTGATTTTCTTCATCCTTGTAGATTGTCTTCGCTAAAACTTGGAGATGTGAACCTCAATCATCTTTTTTCTGAAGCAGGTGTGAATCAACGCCAAACATAATTGTCTGCTAGGTTGGTTGAGGGAAGCAGATAAGGAGCCATAATCAAGGGCGATGTGGTTAAAGCTTGACATCTGTAGTTGTAGAATGTTGAGTGAAGCTTCAAATTAAAGGGGCTGCAATGATAAAGGACTAGATAATAGGTTAGAAACTTAAAAGCTCTGATAATATTGAAAATACTGGGATAAATTTAATTTTTTTTGTTTTTCCTTAATTTTTTACAAGAGGGATCTCTCCCAAGTAAAAATACAAGCAAAGCATAATTTTGGAAACATACTATATATGTATTACTTGGGCGGAAGCTTTAATATGGTAATTTTTTAGTCAGATTAGTCAACAAGATCGTTAGATAGAATTGGATAGTTGAAATTTTAATTTCTACAATGTAAACAATTTTTTTTTTTTTTTAGCAATTCTGCATCGAAATAAAATTTTTTGCCAATTTCCATTATATGAAAATCTGATACTTGAGTATTTGAATTGCTTCAGATTATTAATGTTTACAACCAAGAATACGAAAGTGCTGGAGCATTCTGGCCTCATGTCCACAGCCGTATTATCGCAAGCTTGTTAATGTCCCAGCTGTTGCTGCTTGGCTTACTGAGCACAAAAAAGGCTGCGCAGTCAACCCTTTTGCTCATTATTCTGCCTGTGCTGACTATTTGGTTTCACAAGTACTGTAAAATTCGATTCGAACCTGCTTTTAGAAAATACCCTCTGGAGGTAATGACCTCTTCTTTGCCTTAATTATTTTTGTTTGATTACTAATTTAATACTACAGTGCTAAATATTACTTTTGGTCTCTAATTTTCTTTCAATTTTTACTTCATGGTTTATTTTTTTGTTTTAGCATAGAAAAATATGTTTTGCTACAATAATATTATTAAAAACAGAAAAAAAAAAAAAGAGAATTTTGCGCTCAACAACTTGCATGTTTATGAAATTGTTATCCTCTCGTCTTCATTTTCAATAAGGAAAATGATTTACTTTTAACAAAATTTCATAACAAAAATACAAAAAGGTAGAGAGAGAAGAGAGATAGAATGTGGTCTCATTTCAAAATACATAATAGAAATCCTTTTTTTTTAAAACTGCATCATCATTTCAAGAGATATGCCTTAGAAAGTATTACAAAACATTTCAATAATGCTGACTGTTTTTCAATAAGTGAAAAAATACTAACTCCTATATTTTATTATGCAAAATATATATTGGTTTGATCTTTGATTGTTGCATGCATAAATGCACTGAATTCATATTTCATTTTTAATTGGTGGTAGATTGGTAAATGTTAAAATTTTGAGCAATGCATATGTAATTATTCCAAAAAATTAAAAGATCTTTGAACTTGTCATCAGAATAGAAGATAGTGTTATAGGCATATCTTGAGCAAGACGATCAAATTTTAAAATATTTGCCTCAAGCTATATATGCTTAATAACATTCATCATTTTTGTTTCAAATAATGAGTTGAAACGTAGCATCTTTTTATGTTTAAAAAATAAGAATACTTAAGATATGATTTAATTGTTTCTCAAGTGTTTTTGTTTTAAAAAGAAAAGAAGCTTGATAATGAACATATTTCTATTGCGACCGGCCCAATATGATTAGGAAATCCAATGGGAGGATGTGAGTAGAAAACTTTGGAGCTTAACTTTTATATTGTTTTTTATCTAGATAAATTAATAATCTCTTGAAGAAGTGAAAGAGCAACTAACTAATAAATTATAATGCATATAAATATTGAAATAACAAGGTAACAAAAAATAAAGAGAGAAAACTAAAGCTAAATTAATGTTCATATTGAGTGAAATTTTTCTATGACAGTAGACATTAATATTTCTTCAAGTATTAACTCTTACCACCTGAAACAAAAATGTTGGTTATAAGTACTTCTAATATTAAGTAATGTGAGGGAAAAGAAAATAAAATGCAAGTAGGTTTATAATTTTAGAAAATGACTTTGGTAGTTACTATTAAATTTATTTGAGCCTTTATTTATTGTTACGTAGTCGATAATAATCTTTTTCATATTAAAAATGCAATAATGATTAATTGTTCTCTAATCTGCATATTATTCATAGAACATTATGCTTGTACTTTTTTAATAGTCTTAACATCATTTAACCTTTTCTTTTCCCTGATCGTTGCTTATCATAACCTAATAATTTAGCTTATATATTGATCGTAGGAGCGCATAACAACAAAATTTTTTCTTTATAGTTTTTGTCTGTATTTATTTTTCCATATTCTTTTTCATTGTTTCTGACATAACCTTTTTCTTACTTATGTAGTGCCTCCAATCAATATATTTACTATATTTTCTTCACATGCATACATATCCATAATTTAAATTTATGATTACATAATTTATCTCCAAAAATCTACATGACTTTAGATTTTAAAATGAGTAAATGTTCTTATCATAAGAAGATATTAGAAGAGTGGATATCTTTTTAATTAGATTTAAAAACATTAATATAACAACATAGCTAGTACATAATCTTGTGATGATATATTGATACCTAAAAGTAATGCTTTTATTATGATTTAACATAAAAGTTGCTTACCCATATGCATATTGCACAATGTAAGAACATTAGAAAAAACAAAAAACTTTCATATTCAACTATTTTCATTATCTTTTTGCTTGCATTTATGCATGCATGTGTGTATATTAAAGAAAGCTTTTAATGCATTAATTAAAAAAAGAGAAATGTTACTTTAAAGAATTGTGACTAATTAAAATTTCTGAACTTGCTGAATTTTGTGTTTAATCTTAATAGCATATCACTTCTTGTTAGTCATACTGAAAATAAAAAACCACTCTGGTGACACCTTAAGCATGAATGGATCATGAAGGCATATGAGATGATACTGATTGAAACCAATTTTGGAACCTCTATTTGGCCCTTAATATTATCAGCGACGCCTCAGAGGTGATGTCGATTAAACTAGCAAGGAAAAACTTGAATTACCCTTTTTAAAATGGGAAAGTTCTAAAGAAAATTAGAGATAATATGGATTTCATATAAGATTACTGTCGAGTGCATAGGAGATAATTAAAATTGATATCGTCGTTGGGATTCTCACCACGCCTCAAAATAGGTGAGCTCTCGGCTTCAGGTTTACTTGAAGACAAGGAATGTTCAAGATTTAAGATAAACTAAGCAATTGAGCTTTATAAGCAATCTATTCTGTCAATCTGATTCTTTCTAAATAAGTTTTATTTATTCCTTGAAATTAATGGTTATCAGTTAAAAATTTCTACTCTGAAAATTCAGGAGGCAATGGAGAGAGCCTCTGAGCCCAACCTTAATCTCAAGGCATATTTAGCAGATGCATATCTTCATCCCATATTCGGAATGTTCGACTACTTGGAAACCTCGCAAGTAAGCTCATCCCAAGCAACCAAGCTCGGAATGTTTGAGGACTTGGAAATCAGCGGGATTTTAACTGATAAGGGCCAAATCTCGCAAGTTAGCTCATCCCACGAAACCAAGCTGACCTCCATTTCTTCACCTTACTATGCATACCGTGAATGGTGTTCTTTACAAATTTGTTTTATCTTTTTGAAAGGAATAAGAGTCTAAATTCTGTCTATCATATATTTGTGTTATAAGTTCAATTTTTTCAAAAAAAATTAAGTCAGAAAAGGAAACATAAACGGATATTAATGCATATTCTTATTTGAACGTAAATTCAACATCGTAGAGCAGTTCTTAACTAAAACTTGACATTCTGCTTTAGCTATTAGAAATTTCAATATGTATGAATTTTTAATTCAATGCAAGCACGCAAATGTCGGCACTCAATTTTGCATGATGATCTCAATCATCAAGTCACCATTTTCCCTGCTGACATTACTTTAGGAATTGTATCTTGAAAGCTCTCATTTTCCTCTTTAAACAGCATAACTTGTCATAGCTTTGTGTACTGTTTTTTATTTACTTTATTTTTTACGTTATACTCTTTTCTACCCTATGCATTCTCAATTTTAAGAAGCAACACGGTATCATCGCTTTGAGAGAATAAGTGCCTGCTTTTATTTCTTAATATCGTTACTAATGGAGACTTTTCTTGCTCACCAAACTCATGCTATGGATACTAATGTCACAACCTCAGTTGGTTCCATCTTCTATTAAATGATCTTTCCATCCAACCACGGTTGGACTGTGTGCATAACTTTGCATAGAATTATTGATCTACAACAGGCTCGAATTGCTCGTTTAGAGTGCATGATGACTTTAAATAACTTTGTGCGCTCATTTCCAATTGGTCAAACCGGTGTTAGAGATTATTATCAACCCCTTTAGTCTTCATCTTCAGTTGTCTGTGAGGAACTAGCTGTAGAAGCATTTAAGATCTCCTAGCTTTGTCACTCTTTGAAGCATATGCAAAATAAGCATCAAAAATAGAGAAAAACAACGGTGCAAATGAACTCAGATCTATACGTTAAAATTATTAGAAATAGAGAAAATTATTGAGACACACTTCGAAAAACTTCACTATGTAATCAATAAGAAGTTTTCAAGATATTTACACTCTTCAGGAGATCTCAGAGCTTTACCCTCAGCCCCACACATAGCATCTTCTCTATTTCAACCGTTAAATCTCACTTAGCAGCCACCACTCACCAAAGAAACATTCCTTAAGCAGCCATCACTTTGGCACTTAAAAGGTTCTCACAAACACCTCTAAAATCCTCCAACTTGTCATCGATCTGGTTCTCTCATGGCAAATCTTGTGCTCTCACAGTCTGCACTTGGTAGCCCCTGAACATCGGGTCCTTGAAACCATGTTGTTCTCACTAATTTTAAAAATAGTGCTTGGGCATGCCTAAACCTCTGTTCTGATGTTCTGCTGATGCTACTTACACTCGCCTAAATCTCAACCAGTTATCTTTTAGGTTATCACCTTTGGTGCTTGGACATGCTTAAGCACCGAGCTCTCGGTTCTTGATGTTCCTAGATCAATGCCCTGGCAAGCGCCAAGATTTCGGCCTCTGAATTTTAATCGACGCTTAACCAGCATCCAATCGACATCTATGAGCTCAGTCTGGGAGCTTCATCATGCCTTAGCTAAAATTAACCCAATCCATGTCTACTGGCACTTGATTCGTGGCTAACTCAAAGCCACTCCAAGCCCTTTAACTGTTCCAAGGCCTACTATAAGACCAACTCATTGCACTAAAGTCTAGTAAGATGTCACCATCTTCGATAACATCTCGAACAAAATAATGTCGGAACATCAATATGCTTTGTGCGAGCATGACAAACCAGATTAGTAGCCAAAAATATAGCACTCTGGCTATCGCAATGTACTATTATTTCCTTTTGCTCTATACCTAGATCTTTCAGCAAGCCTTTCATCCAAATAGCTTCTTTGAATGCCTCAGTAATTGCCATATATTTAGCTTCCGTTGTTGATAGGGCAACTGTAGAATGAAGGGTTGACCTCCACCCTACTGGACCTCCTGCAAGTGTGAATACATAACCAGTTATTGACCTTCTTCGATCCAAATCTCTGGCATAATTGGAGTCCACATATCCCACGCACAAGTCAGCTATTGAGGACTACTTCTGAAATAATAATCCAACACCAGTTGTACCTTTCAAGTACCTAAAGATTCCCATCACTGCTTGCTAGTGATCCTTCCTTGGATTATGTATGTAGCGGCTCACAACTCCAACAGCTTGTGCCAAATCTGGTCTAGTACAAACTATGGCATACATCAAGCTCCCAACTACATTAGCATACAACACTATGTGCATTTCTTCATTTTCAAAATCTGACTTCGAACATTGCTCTGCAGATAGGCGAAAATGAAGTGCTTGAGGTATACTTGTAGACTTTGTATTTTCTTCAATCCTAAACCTCTTTAGCACTCTCTCCAAATACCCCTTCTGGGTCAACCAAACATTCCCTACAATTTTTATCTCTATAGATTTCCATTCCTAATATTTTCTTTGCTTCTCCCAAATTCTTCATTTCAAAGTTCTTTGATAATTGATCCTTCATATGATCCATTTCTGACTGATTCGAAGTAGCTATCAATATGTCATCAACATACAATAACAAATAAATGAAATTATCTGGAGGCAACCTCTTAAAATATACACAATGGTCAAACTAGCTTCTGTAGTACTCCTCTTTTTGCATAAATTGATCAAATTTTATGTACCATTGCCTTGGTGATTGCTTTAGCCCATATAGACTTGTTTAGTTTATATACCAAGTCTCCCTTTCATGGCTCACTATATCCTGGGGGCTGCGTCATATAAATCTCCTCCTCTAGTTCTTCGTGTAAGAACGGTGTCTTCACATCAAGCTGCTCAAGTAGCAAGTCGAACTGTGCCACCAAAGCTAAAAGCACATGGATCAAGGAATGTTTCACAACTGGGGAAAACACCTCATCATAATTGACCTCTTCCTTCTGAGCAAAGCCCTTTGCGACAAGTCTAGCCTTATAGTGTACATCAGCTTCTGAGGAACCTTTTTTCTTCGCATACACCCATTTGCACCCAATAGCTTTCCTTCCTGGAGGGAGTTTCTCCAACCTCCATACCTTATTTTTGTGAAGAGACTCAATCTCTTCATTCATATCCTGCTTCCATAAATTTCCTTCTGAGCCTGTCATCGCTTCTTTGAAGTGAGAGGGAACATCTTCCTCCACTACAGACAATGCAAATGTGACGTAGTCTCTAAGCTAGGCTGGCTGTTGAGGTGCATTCCTTCTGGGTCTATTTCTAGCAATTGACTCCTGAGTTGGAGCATCACCATCAATATCAGTTTGCTCTTCATCATCACCAACATGGTCTTAATCTGTAGGAGTATCTTCAATGCGATGTGAAGTTTCCTGTGGAACAAATGGGGTGGCATCAAACCACACTCTCTGCTTTCTTGTAAGAATCTCAGTATTATCCTCCACCTGATGAGAACTTCTCTGTCTCAAGAAATACTCTTCATCAAAGGTGACATCCCTGCTCACCACAATCATCTTGTCAATTGGATCATACAATTTGCAGCCCTTCACGCCGCATCTGAAGCCCACAAAATTTACTTTCCCAGCCAGTGCGGTTCAAGCTTATCCTTCCTAACATGATAGTAAGCTGGGCTGCCAAGGATTTGAAGTTGATCATAATCTGTGGTAGGATGTCCTGACGACAACTCAATTGGAGTTTTCTTAATAAGTGTGGTAAATGGTAGATGGTTCACCATGTAGCAAGCATAGTCTAGGGCCTCCGCCCAATAAACTCTCTCCAACCCAACATTGGACAACATACACCGCACCTTTTCCGCCAAGGTATGGTTTATTCTCTCTGCTACCTCGTTCTGCTGTGGTGTTTCTCTTACTGTGAAGTGACGCTCAATCCCTGAGTCTTGACATTACTTTACAAAAGAATCGGATGTGAATTCTTCGCCATTGTCTGAACGGATTATCTTGATTCTTTTTCCCATTTGATTCTCCACTATCTTCTTCCAGTTTATGAATACCTACAGTACATTTACTTTGCTCTTCAAAGTGTACACCCATACAAATCTGGAGTAATCATCTATAAAAGAAACAAAATATCTTCGACCACCGAATGATGTAGTCTTCGTTGGTCCCCATACATCTATGTGTATATATTATAATATACCTTTGGTGTTGTGGAGGCCAACACCAAAGGGTTTGCGTGTTTTTTTGCCAAAAATATAATATTCACAAAATTGTAATTTGCAAGGATTTATACCTTTGATGAACCCCTCTTTCTCCAATGCCTTCAGTGATGGTTCCCCTGCATGTGCTAATCTCATATGCCACAGCACCATGGCATCTTCAGAGTCTTCAGTCAGAGCCACTATATCTATCACTGTACTTCTTTGCAAGTAGTAGAGGTTCTGTTGTCTAACTCCTCTTAAGTAAGTCATTGCACCATTGCTGATCTTCAAAACTCCTGCCTCAATTACCACCTTAAAGCCCTTGGCTTTTAAGGCCCTAATAAATAGTAGATTCTTCTTGATTTCTGGCACGTGTCTGACTTCCTTTAGTTCCTGAACTGTTCTTGAATGTGTCCTTATTAGCACACTACCAACTCTTGTAATTCGACAAGTAGCATTATTTCCCATTATGACTGCATCACTGTCCGTTTCTCTATATGAACAGAACCAATCCTTCTGGGAGAAAATATGATACGTTGCACAGGTATCCAAGATCCAACTGGAGCTGTCTGCTATTAGACCTATAGAAACTGTTACAAGAGATACATCAGAGTCTGAACCCTCCACCATATTTTGAATCATATTGGCCTCTGAAGATCCCCTTGCCCGCTGCTTATGTGGCGGCCCTGCCCCGTCGTGGTCCTGTTAACCCTTAAGTTAACATGATTACGGTGGAGGGGTCACCAAATGACAAGGTCCCCACTTAGAATTGGATTAGACACGTGTTCTAATCCAACTTAAATAAGGACTTTGCCATTCAATCCAGAATACTATCACTAAATGATCATACATGAACTCAGAGTGCGGAAGCATAAAATATAACATCCATCCAATACAGTATAAATACAACAATACAGAATAAGTAAAGTATTGAAAAAGAAATATAATCCTGTATTATTACAACATTTAATGAGTTTAAAAGTACTGAAAGAAAACTCTCAATCTCACTGAAAACAGAAAACTAGGCTACAGATCTTCAAGAACGGGCTCCTCCTCCAATGGCAAACTCTCCACTGGATCTGCTAATCCAACAAACTCAGAACCTACCATTATCAGTTTCATAATGGTAGGGCCCCAGCCAACAAAAGAAAAACTGGTTAGACAATATGTCTAAGTGCATTTTAGGGTAAAAGTTTATTAAATTAAGAAAATATCACCATATAAACAGAACTAAGCATAATATGTGCAGGAAAGCGTATCAAAAGAATAGTATATAGTTATAAACTACAGTTTATAATTAAACAAATAGGAAGTAATACATACCTCCTCCAAGCAACTGCAACACAAACAGGTAAGTAAAAGAAAAGTAAAACTGTAAGAAAATACAACCTAAATATGCATATGATCAAACTGATTATGCTAAGTGACATACAAAATTTAAACAGTAAAAACTGAAAATACTAACATCCTATGTGAGCATATGAAAAACAGAAAGTAAAACTAGCATCATATATAAAAACACATGCAGGAAAGCTGTAAGAAAAATAGTGCTGAAATGCAGAATATGCTAGTAAAAAAAAAAAAAAAAAAATAGTAACTGCAAACTGAAACTACAGCAACTATATAAGTCATCTGAACTGAACACGAAATCAGCAATTCTTAGCCTGATGAGCTAAGAAACTCTGAACTGAATATCACTGAAATTCTTAGCCTGATGAGCTAAAACAGAACTAAATGTAAGTGTACTTGAATTAGTATAACCATATCAAAATCCTGACTCTATAGTCAGTAGGGCAAGAGTCTATCCATCCTATCCCATGGACTAGGCATGGCATAGACTATCGGACTGAAACCCCCTACAAGAAGCCGACCTCGAACGAGTTGATCGAAGAGGTATACTAATTAAGCTACACCTTACAAACCACTTGTGAAACAAAACACAATGATTTTTATGAATGTTCAAAATTGACATAAGATATTTACCAAATATCTTAAGTACATAATATATGTTCAAGGTATAAGGCTCAAAATCAAGGAATGCGAAGCATCAAAGTCAAAGTGCAAGAAACTCTATCTAAAAACACAGGTGATATCCTTTGTTATCTACTTTATTCGTTCTATCTACTCTAAGTTACATAAGTTTCAGAATTATCAATTCTTACATATTCTGTAACTTAGAATCTCGAATCCTACAAGTTGAAGATAATTAGGGCTGGCCAAGTCCTAGTTATAGTTAAATCAACAGACGACTATTTGGTTAAAATGAATAAATCATCGACCTAGTTTTGCAATTTAATTCAACCCAACCTCATCTTGATTAGCCAAATCAAGATGAATAGATTAAGAATTAGACTCCAGATAATGGGGTCTAATCACTTAATCTAAAGGTATAATCTAAGGGTCTAAGGCTTAGAACCCAAAACTCATAAATTAGGTTAAGGCAAATCCTAATGATAAATCAAATTTCATTAGGATAGATCTCTATTCTTAGTTCTAAAGTTTAAAGATTAAATAATCATTTAATAAACTAAGAAAATCTATAAACTAGAAAACTCAAGGTTTCACCTAATTGAGTAACCCAATTTACTCAATAGATGAATTCTAACTTAAGATCTATCCCTAATCTTAAGAATTAAGGCTCTTAATTACTAGGAGTATCTCTCAAGACACACATCCTAACTAATGATATAAGACCTAAGGTATGATCTAAGAATAATTAAAGAAGAAGAACCTCACTTAGGACTTAGGAATTTTCTTTACTGAACAAATTCTGAGATTTTAATCAAGACCTAATTTAGACTTAAATTTGATTAATTTCAACTATGAATCATTCTATTTACTGATTTTAGTGATTAGAAATTGAATTTAGGGCTTTAAAAGGCTAAACCCTAAATTTGGGCAAAATGACTATTTTGCCCCTACTTAAGGGTTCAATAGAATCAACTTTTAATCTAGAGCTTAAATTCTGAAATTTTCTTTTGGAAAGTGTTTCTTACTGTCTAATATAAGATTAGACAGTAACTAAATCAATTTTGGGTGATTAATAAGCCATATGAGATCAAATTAGTGAATTTGACTCATAAGGGCAATTTAGTAATTTGACTAAGTGAAAGTTAAATTTTCTTTCAGTTTAATGTTCTTTACTGTCTAAGCTTTCCATAGAATCTAAATTTGCTGAAATCTGATGAGTATTAGCCAAGTTATAGTCAATACAAGATTCTAGGGTTTAAGGGTTAATTAAGGGATGCTTAATTAAGGGTCAAAAATCCTAACTTTTCCAATTAGTATCCAAATTAAGCAAAATCAGTGGCTATGGTTTACAAATAGCTCACTGATCATAATGACATGTGGTAGGCTCAATTTGGACTTAATTTGACTAAGTTAAGATCTAATTAGGGTTTAGGGTGATTAGTGAGTGATTAACAAAATTAAGCACTCAAATACTAATCCAATCTTATAAATTGATTTTAAATGGTTCTAGGAGTCCTCTGAAACTTAAATCACTCAATTTGAATTATTAGATTTGCTAATATTCACTAATCAAGATTTAGAGCAATTAAGGGAGATTAGCAAATCTAACCGTTGGATCTGAAATATTTTTATATATTATTGTTAATTAAGTTCTTCTGATCTAAATGGATCTTTGGATCATCAAATTTGGAGCTCAATTGAATAAGTTATGGTCAATTGAAGTTCTAGGGTTAATTAACCTAATTAGGGTAATTAGGGTTAGGTCCTAAATGTGATTAGACAATTACTAATCCAAACAGCAAAATGAATACTATCAATTTAATCCTTAGGATTTTCTGATCACTTTAAGACCCATATTGGGTATGCTTGGATCTTTGGGTACAAATTTATGAGCTAAATAAGGTTTATGATATTTAATTTAAATTAAATTAATCATTGAAAAATCATTTTGCAAAATATTGATCCTACAGCAAAAATTTTGGTATCAATAAATTCCTCATATTTTTCTGATTAATTTAATATATTTATTTGTATAATTTGGAGGTGTATTTTAGGAGTTATGAATATTTAAAGTTTTGGATATTTTAATTTAATTAAAAATATATATATATATAAATATTAAATTTACTGAATTGTAATTATTATAATTTTATTAATTAATCTTTTTAACAGTAATCATTAATTTAATTTATGAATATTAATTTAAATTTTCTGTATTTATAAATATAATTATATACTCTAATACTATAGATATATATATACATACTTAAAAATATTAACTGATTATAAAATATATAATTAAAATTATTATAATCATTTCTGTCTTTCTGCAGGTACACGTGGCGGTTTGCTACTGGATGAGCGGCAGATGGCGGGCCCCACAGGTCAGACGGTCAGCATGACCAGGCCACGTGGCGCGCCGCGATACGCTGACGCGCTGCAAGGCGGGCCCCACTGCACTCAATGCGTGGGACACGCGGCGTGCGCAGAGCCTTCGGCCCGGCTCACGCGGCCCGGCCCACCTCGATCCGGAGGCAAACCGGTCCAGACTTGGACCGGTTTGATCCTTACCCGATCCTACGGTTAAAAAATAACTCAATTAAATCCAATGGATTGAGATTGATTCAGATCCAATGGTTGGATCTGAATCCTGATCTGACGGTAGATCTGAGGCGACGTTTCGCCTTCCTCTTCGAACCGGACCGGCGTAGACAGAAAAAAATTGAACCGGTCCAGAGATGCCGGTTCACTCGGGGCGTCGATTCATCTTCGCGCATTAGGGTTTCGTGAGGAGATCTTCGATCGAAGATCTCGTTCGATCGAAGACTCCTTAGCTTAATCAAACAGCATGGATTAATTATCTAGATATAGATTGCATATAGAAACAATAATATTTGGAATCAACTACGATTTGGGTGAGATCGAGTACCTTAGATGGATGACAGGGATTTGCCCGAGCTTCGATCGCCAATACAGGACTTCAGAGATGGAAACGAGAGGAGAAAAGAGTCTTAGATGATTTATAATTACCTAAAGCGGCGACTTTACCCCGGTAGAAGCCAACTGGAGCAAAACGCGGCGCTGCGACTGCCGCACGTTCGCGAGCGAGAGCTCAGCACGACACGCGCTGAGCAACGAGGGAGATGAAGTCTGAGCCGTCTGATCTCGCGCCGAGATCAGATCAGACGGCTCAGATGTTTCCTGATTGGCTGGACGGCGATCTTAGTGGCGTTAAGATAAAGGAACGGCAGATTAAATAATCTAACGGAAGTCCGTTAAGTTTTAATATTTAAATAATTATTTAAATTAAGTTATACAGATTTAATTAATTAATTTTAACCTATTAAATGCATCCCAAAAATTTCCAATAAATCACCCTTAACTAAATGAAGGGTGAGGAACACAATGACGCACTCGGATTTTTATTTCGACGAGTATTTATTTATTTGATTGTTTGGGATATTTAAATAATATTAAAATATTCAACGAAAAATCAACGACTTCCAAATGCCTCCAAAATTTCACCCCTAGCTAATTTGGGTGTTCTGAATGCAATGGCAAAGTCAGATTTTCAATCTGAGGTCCAGATAAAAAGTCAAATTTCCAGGTTTTGGGATTTTCCAGAATTCTTGTTTTGACTTTGTTGACTTCTTGGTTTGACCTAGGTTTCAGAGATGAATTTCAAATCACTTGATTAGTGACTTAGAACCTTAATTAAAACTTAGATTAGTCTTAATTGAGCAAAGTAACAACCTGGGTTGTTACAGCTTATCTTTCAACTTTGGGCAGTCCTTCTTCTTTGGCCATTGTTTCTTCTTCTCTAGTCATCCCCTCTGGAGTGTAAGTACCTCTGCCATATCATATTTGGTAGACTCCTTATCCATTCTTCTGAACTCATGATTCACAAGGGCTGTAGTCACCTCCTCATACTTTAGAACCTCCTTCCCATGGATCAACATCATGGTGAAGTGCTCGTACTCGTCTGGCAACGAGTTCAACAATAATAGGGCATTGTCTTCATCCTCCACGGCCTCGTCCTGTGGCGGCCGCCCCTTCTAATCACAAGTCTTAAGGAGAGGTCGTCACTAAGCACATCTCATACTTAATATTAGGTTGGAATTTAAGACTCCAATCCAATCTTAAGGAGAAGAAGTGTTTTTCTGAATAAGATAACGATTAACAATCACTTAATGAGTATCAGAGTGCGAAAGAAAAGTAACAACTGAAGTAAACATCCATACTATAAAATAAAGTACATCCAGCTCAGAATATATACAATGCAGGAAAGTAAAGTACAAAGTTCTGTATTATTACAAATGTTTAAAGTTTAAAGAAAACTGAAAAGAAAGAGTCTCTCATCCTCATAATATAAAAGTAACTAGAAAACTAAGGTCCCTCAGTAGTCTGGACCTCCTCCTGGACCTGCTCCTCAGAAGGCTCTATCTCCTTAAAAAGTTCAGAATCTACCATTATCAGTTTCATAATGGTAGGGCCCCAGCTAAGAAAATAAAAATCTTGTTAGACAAAATGTCTAAGTACATTTTAAGGTAAAAATTTTTTAATGTGATTTTAATGACATCACAACTTTAAGTTAGGCAAAATATAGCGGTAAGCACAAAGAAAGGAAGAACAAGTATTGAGGTAGAAACATACCTCAACTCAGGCTGCAAAACAAGGTAAGTAAGGCACAAGATAATACTACTAAGTATAAAGAAAGGTACTAAAGAATATGATCAAACTAACATGCCAGTATAGTATAAGTAAAAGCACTGTACTGAAAGTATAAGACTAGCATCCTAACATGCTCTCAAGTAGGTAAAACGGTTGACATACAAAAAGTTCTGAAATGAAAAGGAACTGCAGAAAATGAAAAATATGAAAGAAAGAAAAATGTACTGAAATAGTAAGGTAAAGTAAGTCTGAAATGTAAGGAAAATATGTAAGTATTGTAAAATGTCTGGAATGCAAATGTAAGTAATGTTTATTAATTTATTGTACTTGTGAGATATTCTTACTTAGTCTGCCAAAAAGTAAAGTTCATCTGGTAATCTAGGAGAAACATCTCAGATTAAAGTAAAGGTCATCAAAAAGAGGCATCTAGGAGAAACATCCTAGATTCTAAAGTAAATCCATAAAGTATCTAAAAGGAAAATAGGAGAAACATCCCAATGCCAAAGTAAAGTACCATAGGGGAAATTCCTTAGGCAAAAGCAGTCCTAAAGTAAAGTCATACTAAGTGGCAGGTTAAGTAAAACATAAATCACAAGTAAAATGTTGTTTATTAATGTTTCTTTTAAAATTATGCATATGAAATGTGAATGAAATTCAAAGTATAAAAAAAGTATGTTCCAAATATTTAAGTATGTCCAAAGGTATAAAACGGCTCAAATGACAAGAAAAGCATAGCATTTTCAAATCAAAGAATTTATAAATAGCACTACACAAACTTGTGAGCATCTGTTTTCTAATTTAAACGTTCTAACTACTCTAAGTTACATAAGATTCAGAATCCTCAATTCCTACACTGTCTGTAACTTATAATTACGAACCTACTAGTTAAACATAATTAGGACTAGCCAAGTCCTAACTATATGAAAATCAAAAGATGACTACTTGATTTAAATAAACAAATCATCGTCCTAGTTTATTAATTTATAAACCCCAGATAAATCTTGATTAGCCAAATCAAGCTTTAAAGAATTTAAGAATCAAACTTCAAAGAATGAGGTTTAATTCTTAATCACAAGGTTATCATAATGGGCTAAGGTTTAATCCCATCTTACTGATTAAAGGTTAAGGCAAATCCTATTAAATTAAGTCAAATTCAATAGGATAGATTTCTAATCTTAATTCTAATGTTAAAAGACCAAATAATCAATTAATAAACTATGAAAAATCTAATAAACTAGTAAAATCAAGATTTCACCTTAATGAGCAACCCATTTTACCCATTAGATAAATTCTATCATAAGATCTAATCCTAATCTTAGGAATTAAGGCTCTTAGATACTAAGAGTATCACTCAGCCACACATCTTAACTAAGGTTATAAGACCTAAGGATGGTCTAAGATGTCCAAAAGGAAATGAAAATTTTCTCATATTTTACTTAGGTTTTATTTACAACTTAACTTAAGGTTTTCTTCAATTTTCTAATTAAAGACTTAGAATTATCTAAATTAAAGTCTAAATCACTTAAATTACTATTTGATATGATTTAGAGATGAAATTAGGTCTTAATTTTATTAAACCCTAATTTTGGACAAAAAGACTGTTTTGCCCTTACTTAAGAGTCTAAATCTTATCTTTATGAATTAGCACTTAATTCTAGATTTTAATGATGTGGAATGATTATTTACTGTCTAATATGAGTTTAGACAGTAAATTCATTAAATTTGGTTAAGTATTAAGCCTTATAAGGTCAAATTAAGGAATTTGACCTATAAGGGTATTTTGGTAATTTTACCCTAATGATATATTATTTTTCTATCAGTTTATTAAAGGTTATGCTCTAAGGTTTCCATATAACCTAAGTTTATTGAATTCTGATGTGTATTGGCTAAGTTATAGCCAAAACAAATTCTAGGGTTTAAAGGGTAATTAAGGATTCTTAATTAAGGGTCAAAAATCCTAACTTTGTCATTAGTGTCCAAATTGAATAATTTTAGTGGAAATAAGTCACAATTGATCTACTGATTCTAATGACTAGTGGTACGTTCAATTTGGACTTCATTTGGCTAAGTTATGGCTTAATTAGGGTTTAGGGTGATTAGTGAGTGATTAGTGAAATTAATCACCCAATCACTAATCCAACCCTGCAGTTATGTTCTAATAGGTTCTAGGAGTTCTATGAAACTTAGTTTGTTTAATTTGGATTATTAAATTAACTAATATTCACTAATCAAGTTTTTAGGTTAATTAGGGGTGATTAGAAAATTTAACTGTTGGATCCTAAATATTTTTGTAGATCTCTGTAGATTAGGTTTTGTTGATCTAAATTGGTATTTGGATCACCTAATTTGGAGCTAAGATGACCAACTTATGGTCATTTGAAGTTTTAGGTCAAATTAAGCTAATTAGGGTTAGGTCCTAAATGTCATTAGGCTCAAATTAATCCAAACAGTAAGATTAACCATATTAAAATGTTTCTTAGGATTTTGTGAGTATTTTAAAACCCATATTGGGTATGTTCGAGTTATTGGCTTTAAAGTTATAGTTAAATGAAAATTTGTAAAATTATTTGAATTATTTAATAACTTAAAATATCACTATACAAAATATAGATTCAAATGAAATTTTAACTGTTTTATAGTATTCCTCTAATTTTAATGATTAGTCCGGTATATTTATTTGCTTAATTTGGATATGTATTTTAAGAGTTATGCATGCTCAAAGTTTTGATATTAATCTGATTTAATTAAATTATATTAATAATAACGAATTTATTTGTATATGTATATATGTTAACTATAAGTATTATTTATATAATAATTATATGTTATATAATTATCTTATTTATTTGCAGGATGCGACAGCAGCGGCTGAGAGGATGGCGGGACACGTGTCACGCTACGATTTGTGGGGCTGGCCATCCGTGGGGTCCACAGCCTGACTGGCCCGACAGGCTTGACACGTGTCGAAGCTGGGTTGGTCGGCGATCTGTGAGTGGGTCCCACACATTTTGATGCCTGTGCCCGCGACCCGACTTCGACTTCGCGGGTCGTGCCTGACCCGGTCCAGCCCCGAGCGGGTCAGCGTCTTCTTCGACAAGTCATCGAGGCGAAAATTAGGGCAGCCCATAGTTCAGCGCACACGACATCTTCGGACTCAAAACGCATGCAGATAGAAAGCTCATTAGAGGACCTTTCGATTGAGCTAAAGACCCGGCTTTGAATCTTCCTTTATCGTCTTAAAAGATCATGCCCTAATATTCTAGGGTTCGGCACTTCTGGCCCTAAGAATTTCCAAAACTGGAACTTAGCATATGCGACTAAGGTAACCTAATTTGATTAAAAGAACGTAGTGGATTATAACTAAATGCAATTGCTAGTGATTTCTATGCAATGGATAATTGAAATAAGGAGTACATATTAGGAACGGAGGTACCGTAGAATAAGCGATCAAGAACTTTGGGGTCTGCTGGTGGATTGATTCGCAGCTCTTTGTCAGATTAAGATCAAAGATGCTTGATTGATGGAAGTCAAATAAAGATATGGGATGGTTTAAGCGGTTATTGTCGCGTGGGGAGGGATTTGGCTTACCGCGTGTTGACGCCTCTGCCATGCGTGGACTTCAAGGATGACGATCCCGTGGCCGTCCGATCGTTTGATCGGACGGATACGAGCGATCCGTCAATTTGGAACGGCGCTCAGAGTGTAGGACAACGGCGTGAGTAAGGTTTGGGCGGCACTGTTAACTTCGTTTAATAATAATATTATTATAATAATTCATTTAAATTTTATTAATCAAATTTAGATAATTAAACTAATTCTAAAATTTTCCAATATATCACTCCTAGCTAATTGAAGGGTGCTGAACGCAATGGCGCACTCGGATTTTTGATCCGACGAGTATTTAATTATTCGAATTTTCAGGTATTTAAATAATATTAAAATATTCGTCGAAAATCAACGACTTCCAAATGCATTCCAAACATTGCCCATAGCTAATTTGTGGGTGGTGAACACAATGACGAAGTCAAATTTTTAATCTGAGGTCTAAATAAAAAGTCAATTTCTAGGGTTTGGGATTTTTCCAGAAATAAGGTTTTGATCTATTTGATCCTTGATTTGATCCAAATCCTAGAGATAGGTTCTAAATGACTTAATAAAGCCATTAGAATCATAATTAAGACTTAATTCAATCTTAATTGACTTAAGTAACAACTTGGGTTGTTACACGTCCAGATTTAGAAAATCCGCCAATAGCTTTGTGAATTCATTCATGTGCTCATCAATGGAAATTCCTCTTCTCATCTGAAATTTGTAGAGCCGCCTTTTCATGTGGAGTCTATTCTCCACGCTCTTCGTCAGGTACATAGTCTCTAGGAATTTTCATAATTTCCATGACAATGTCTCCATCATTACTGCATACTTGATCTCCTGAGTCATTTAGTTCCGGATCAAGCCGCATGCACTACGGTTCATCTTGATCCAGTCCCTCTTTAAAATTTCCTCTGGTTTTTCTTCGCCATCCAGAGCTTCTTCAAGATTTATGGCACACAGTGCGTCTGTTACCTTGCACTGCCACATCCCAAAGTTGTTCTTCCCATCAAATTTGACCACATCTATTTTAGCCAGATGTGTCACAACTTGGTGGAGAGTCCTCTCCACCACCGATGACGACGAAGGTCCAACCACTTCTTCTCCTCCTTCAGCCATGTTTATCTTCTTGCTTTAATAAAACTCAATCACAAATTAATAATCAGCTCAAGCAAAACCCTAGCATTTAAAAATTAACAAGGGAAACCAAACTTATCTCTGATACCACTTGTTTAGATCGAATAGGGTTTAAATCAAAAACGGAACAAAAAGAAACTTGAGCAAGCGTTGAGAAACCGAAAAAAATTAAAACAAGAAAAATAGGCACATAAAATAATCACAGCCACAAGATAGAAATTAAGTGGTTCGGTGATCACACCTACGTCCACGGGGAGGAGAGCAAAGTTTCACTAAAATCAGAGAGGAATACAAATTGTTTAAGGTTAGAGAACCCTTGCAAAACCTTCTCTTGGAGATCTTCTTTTGTGTCTTGTGTGTTAAAACTCTTGCATATCATGGCCCATTTATAAGTCATTATTGATTCCCAAGAGTTACAAATTTCAATCTCTCAATTAAGGACATAAAGAAAATTTTCAAATCCATAATTCCAGAAACGAAAGTTATTAATGCGGTGGTTTCTTAATACCATAATTGAGAGATTTAATTATATATATATATATATATATATAGAAAATTAATTTCCTTTAATTAAGCAAAAAATTAACCTTCTTTAAATTTCCTTCAATTAAAAAAAATTAATTTTTCTTAATTTTTTTTCAACTTATAATGATAATGTCAAGAAAGAATATTTTTGAATATTTTTATAATTTTAAAGCTTAATATAAACTAAAATAAAATTCTAAATATAGAAATTGAGATTTTTACATAGACAACATATATTTACTCTATTTTATACACTAATACCATTTTTTTAAATATTATAAAAAAGCAACTTTTAAGCTCATAATTGTCAAGACAGCCGAAGAGATGGAGGTTGAGCACCTAGTGACCTAGTAACTTGGTGGCCATGGAAGTGAGGGAAAATTTGGGTTAAAATTTTGTTTTTGCAATCTTTTTGTAGTTTGTAGTTTTTTGTAATATTTTAAAAAGTGATGTTAAATATGCAAAATATGAACACAAACGTGTTGGGTATGTAAAAATCCCCCAAAAATTATAATACGCCCATCTAATATACATATATATTTTAATAAGGCAACATCAATCAATTATTTCCCTGTATAGAAAGGTCAGCTCAGTGATTTAATTCCTGTATGGAAACGTCAGAGTGGTTTAATTCTACTTATTATTTTATAATAAATATTATTTAGATTTGTCATTTGAAAAATTCATATTCAATAAAATAAAATTTGGATAAAAATTCAATACAAATTTTATATTCAAATACTATTATTGGATAGATGGATTATGTTTAAATAGCTTTCTATATGCATAGAAAAGAATTTCTATATTCGGAAACAAAAACTGGAGTATAATCATGTTTAAAGTTTGTTGCAATGATAGAAATTTGCATATTCGATCACCAAAAAATCTGGAAAGAAGAGCATATGAGAGAGCACTCTGCACTGTTTATATAATGAGGACTCTTCAACTTCAAAAAAAAACCATTAATGAAATAGGAGAACAACTTGCCATTGATCAACAACATATTCTCTTCCCCAACCGGAATGGATCCTTCAAAGGCAAGACTTTCTCTAATTTCATGGCGATTCAATTTGTCCTGACTGCATTTAAAAGCTTAAAAACGTTATTCCAATAAAAAAACTACCTATAAGAACTGCATCATAATGCGGAGAACATCCACATCATTTGGCATTTTCAAAGTGAGTAAACAGATGGTGGTGGTGGGGGGGGGGGGGGGGGGTGTGGCTCGATCTGCTATTGCATGTGAAGCTGAGAGGCTTGCTGAAAAAACAGAACCAAAAATACTTGAAAACATAAAAAAACTGAGAATACACAAAATAATAAATAAAATCTTGATCATGAAATAGAGCAAAAACACCCTCTACATATCTCTCGGATCGATGAAAAATAAAATAAAATAAATTATAAGAATAAAACTATTCTAAAGAAAAAGTGAAGGAACAAGGAGCATTCCTTAGGCGGCCGAAAAAAAGCATATTCATAGAACTGATTTGATTCAATAGAATATGGAATCGGTTGATTTACCCTGAATAGAATTGTAAAGTTTCTCTCTTATCTTAGGTAATTAGATAAGTTCATTTCATTTCAAGTTAAACATCCCAAGTTCCAAAGTATGTTATAAGAGTCTGAACATATTAATTTGAGAAAATAAACTATAAAATAATATTTATCTCTTATCTCTATGCACATAGATAAGTACAAATAAATAAACTAAATGTTTAATACCACATTTTTTAGGACATGCTAATTATGTATATGTCTCCTAAATATATGGTCAATTAGGACATCATGGAAAGTAAAATTTTGAGTAAATGTTGACTGTAGTGGAATTAAATCTAAATTTTAAAGATCATATGATTAAGCATTTGATTAATATGGCATTAGGTGAATGTGCATATTAAAAAAAGAATATGATTAAATAATTAAACAACAAGAAAAAATATATGCTTCTAATTTCTAATTTTGATAATTTGAAAGCACTTGTTATATTAAACTTATTAGTATATCATAAATCGTATAAGCATAACATATCATTACTTGAACATTGTACTCACCTATGACCTGTTAGCAGAACGATTCTGCTCATCTAGGATATGTTAGAGGAGTGTTGTGCTCACCTAGAAATGTGGAATGACTTGTGGTATCAAAATCATGCATATTTGTTGTCCGTTATTGGGTCAACATGGATAATTCAACGTTAGGTGCTCACTCCCCAGGATCATTTCGGGGTTCAGTATAACAGTCTATTTAGAGGCGCATAAAATACACACTTTCACATTTATTATAGCATTAAGAAATACTAGAATAATAAAGAAAATAAATTCATTACAATGATAATAATTGTTGTAAAAAATATGATACACACTAGCTAAAATTTAAAACATTAAGAAAATTAGCATATAAGTTGTCCCATCATGCATCAGCTCCTCCTCAAAGATTTAATCCAGAGATTATTCGTGAACTGTCATATATAAATAAATAATTATATATATATATATATATATATATTTATATATATATAAGACGAACCAAGAAAAAAAAAATAAAAGAAAATATTTAATTAGACACAAAGGTCTATGTAGGTTTGTAGGATATCAAAATTTGCATTTAAGCGGTATGATTCTGCAAGTATATACAAATAAAATATGATATTTAACTATGATATGCTGACAAAATTATCATGATTATGAATACAATATATATTTAAGATATGTGCTCATTTTGAAAGAAAATACAGCAAGATATAATATTTATTTTATTGGACAAAATTACAGAATAATCAATGAGTTAGAAATGCTATCTAACTTTCTGAGATATGAATTCTTGACTAACTACATATTCTCCCTCAAAGGCTATGAGTAGTCTCCTTATTTCTCCATATATCTGCCTGTCCTGGCCTAACGTATTGTCTGTACAAACTTGAGATCAACTTGAATAAATCTATGATACCGATTTCTAATCATTTATTTTAAGTTATGAGTACAAAATCTCATATAAATATATCAAGTTAGTCGAAACTTAATAGTGATGCTATAACAACCCTAGGTTATTATTTAACATAATTTTAGCTTAATTGTATCCTAATTATCATTTCATTAGGTTTATTTAGTAATTAGAACTAATTTCTGAAGATTTGGAGCTTGAAGCTCAATCAAATATTTAGATTATTTAATAATATTTAATTAATTAGAAAATTAAGATATTTAATTTGACTTTGAAATCAAAATTTGACTTTGTCATTGCGCTAATCACCCCCAAATTAGCTAGAGGTGATGTTTTGGAAGTATTTGGAAGTCATTGGATTTTCGCAAATATTTTAATGTATCTAAATACCCCAAAAATTAGGATAATTAAATTGATCTCCAAATTAAAATTCGACTTCACCGTTGAGTTCCTCACCCCCAAATTAGCTAAGGATAAATTTTTAGGATTTTTTCGGAGCTCAGTTAGCGATCAAATTTTAATTATTAAAATATATTAATTAAAAAATTAGATATTAGAAAATACTAATTAATTAAATTATTTAATTCTCCTTTCTTTTTCTCCCTGCATACGCTAGCTCCATCCTTTCCTTGCATTCTGGCACACACAAGATGCTCCCCTTTTCCTCCATGCTGTAAATGGAAAAGGTCCCTGCTCCCTTCATGCTTGAGCCTCACCTCTCTTCTCCTTAAAACCACCTCTCTCAGCTCTCCATTCTCCATTTGCTGTCAGCTGAAACTCCCTCCTCCCAAGCTAAGGAAGAAGCTCCTTCCTCCCCGAGCTCCACCTAAAGCTGAAGAAGAAGAAGATCTTCCCTCTCAAGCCCTGAGGAAAAGCGAGGCTCTTTTTCCATTTGCAAGCTAATGTACCAATTTACTATAACTTTCCTTGTACCTCTTTCTTGTATTCTCTTTGTGCTACTCCTTCCACTAGTGTAATCAAAGCATTTGTGAAATGATACCTCAAGTATATATTGTATGGAGTCTTGGTTCGATCGGCAAGCCTCAATCGGACACAAAAGAGTCTGATCGAAGCTCGATTCGTCCATTAAAATGAAGTAAGAAAAAAAATGTAGCATTTTTGTACATTGGTAGCTAGGAATCATTGTTTTCTCATTAGAATGATTCTTTCATGTCAATTTTGATATCAATGGAAAGACCTTTCCATCAGTATCTGGTACCGCACATGAGGTGCCTTGAATTGAAAGTATTTGGGTGCAAAAGGGGACACGTTCCATTTTTGCACATGCAAAATCACTGTCGGGCGCTACCGCACGCTGTAGCGCCTAGCTTTTGGCCAGGGAGCGCTACAGTGCGCAGTAGAGCCTGGCTTTCGGCCAGGGAGTGCTATGCATGATGTAACGCTTGATTTTCAACTAGGGAGCTCTCCAGCGTGCCGCAGCTCCCATGTCTAGGCAAACCTGGCGTCGTAGCACTTGGCTTTCAACCAAGGAGCAGTACAGTGCGTCGTCGTTCCCGTGTTCAAAAAATATAGCACCACAGCACGCCACAGCGCCTGAAAATGCTGCTGCGCACCGCAGTGCCCGCATTTTGAAAGTCTGGTGCCGTATCACTTGAAAGCACTACAGCGCACCGTAGCGCCCGCGCCTCAAAAGTCTGGAGCCGCAGCACCTGTGCCTCGAGAAATATGGCACCATAGCGCATCGTAGTGCCTGGCTCTCGGCCAGGAGGCGCTCCAGTGCACCGTAGTGAGCAGAACTATCTAGTTTTGCCCAAATTTAATATTTTTCGTATTTTTATGACTCTAGAACCCTAATAATGCGAAAATATACCAAAACAAAAACTAGATTTATAGGTGATTTTGAATATGAAATTTATTTCTTATCCTAAATGACATGTTCTAATTCTTAAAGGATTCTCTTGAATTTTTGTGCCAAATAGTAATTAATATATTATTTAGCTTTAATTACTTTTTATTTAGAGTAATGTTGTGACGACCCCAATATTAAAAATCACTTAACTCAACATTGATATGTCACCACAATATCTAATACTAAATTAGAAGGAAAATAATTCAAATCATTAGATACTGTGTTTGACTAAGGATTTAGATGAGGGTCTTAAGTTAAGATGGAAGAGATTATTTTGAAATATTATATGAAATTTATATGAGAGTGAAATAAAATTAATCATGTGATACATATAAGGATATGTGAGAATATAATTTAAAAATAATTGATATGAATATTAGTAATTCTAGATATGAAAATTCTAAGTATTTAACAAGTGAAACATAAATCTATAATTTGTAATAAAATTTCTAAGTTATTAATTTCTTAAAAATTTTGGCAAATTTTCTGTTGTAGATGGCTAAAGGAACACTTGCAATGTAGATATACAAGACTTCCATTCGAATGGAAGTTATAATTGAAAGAAAAAACAACCTAAAACTAGTTGCTTCTGTACGTTCCCGCAAACCATAAGTAAAACAAGATAAAATAAATAATTGCACATGTATTTCAGTTCAGTTCAGCTTTAACTTTTAGTAGCTATTCAAACAGTATAATTTTACTCAAATTTATAGTAAGTTAATTCAATTTTTCATAGTTACTTTCAAGTGTATTTACATTTAATTTTTGCTCGATTGTTTCAGTTATTAGTGTATATTATTATGTTTGTCTTCGTATTTCAATTATATCATTATTTTTTTTAGTTCAGTTTTATTATACTATATATGTCTAACATATTTCGGCAATGGTTCAGTAGGTACGGACGTAATATCATACTTCAATTTTTGCCCAGTTACAGTTTACAATCTTTACTTGAAACAGACTAAAATGTACTTAGAAAATTGTCCAACATAATTTTTTTTTTTTAGCTATGACTTTAGCATGTGAAACCGACATGTCAGATCAGGTGCGGTTTTAGGAACCGGCATTCAAGGGGGAGTCAGTGCGTTAGGAGGAGCTAGCGGCTTAGCCTCAACTTCACCTATTATTTTTTATTATATTTCAATGAGAGAGAACTTTATTTTTCCGCATATTCATTTTGTATTAAATATTAACTATAATATATATTTTTTCTTTTTTTCGGCCCACACTAAGCAATAATCGCAATTTCTTAAACCATTGCTCCTTACATGAGAAAATGTTCAATTGATTAAATCCTAATACCTCCTTATTAATACACAAACAAATATCAACTTTACTAATTTTCCTAGGGTTTTGGTCCTATTAATAATAGTATATTCCATAAGTTTATAGTCTATTATTACATGGCGTACAGGAGATATAGGGTAGGAAATTGGCCTTTCGAGTGTACGTGTTTATAGCTACCATCTCAAGCCATTTTTCCCCGCTGCCATCCCAAAATCTGGGAGAGGGTTAGGTTTCTTAAGTGTTGTGGAAAAAGAAAGCTAAAATCTCGTTGTATGTATTTTGTAAGAGGATTGTGATCCTAAAACTGTAAACTCTCCTTAAAATAGTGAAACTTTCTCCTCTCCTCCCCATGGACGTAGGTGCTTACACCGAACAATATAAATTATTTGTGTTGTGCTGTAGTTATTTTTTGTTCTTGCATTCTTGTGTTGTGGTGAATGCTTGAGAATACTTAGATTTGAATAATACCATTTATCTTAACAATTGGTATCAGAGAGAGGTTTAAGGTGTTCTGATTCAATATTGTTTGGTTATTCTTGGAGCATCAAGTCACATGGAAGAAACCATGGAAAGCAGAGGAAAAAATGGGATTTCAACATCATCAGTTGTGAAAAAAATGAACTTTTCACCAAGTTGTGACACATCCGACAAAAATATATGTAGTCAAGTTTGATGGGAAGAATAATTTTGGAATATGGAGGTGTGAAGTAACGGATGCACTATGTGCCCTAAATTTGGAAGAGATTGATGGTGAAAAAAATACTCGAAGATGTTTCATCGAGGGGTTGGACTAAAATGAACCATAATGCATGCATTTTGATCAAAAATTATCTCACTCAAGATATTAAGTATACTGTAATGTTAGAGACTTCTACATGTAAGTTATGGAAATTCCTGAAAGCTAAATATCTAACCAAAAGTATGAAGAATCATCTTCACATATAAAGAAGAGTATATGCTTCAAATGAGAAGGGGAATTTCTATTGATGAGCACATAAATGAGTTCACTAAATTATTGGCAAATTTGCTAAACCTGGATGAGAATGTGGAAGATAAAGATAAATCTCTGCTCTAGCTAAACTCACTAGCACATGAGTTGATACATGGGAAGGATGCTTTGAGATACGAGAAGGTAATAATAGCCCTTTTGAACCATGAGTTCCAGAGAAGGGACAAAGAGTCTACCAAATTATAATTGGCAGAGGCACTTACCCTTTATAGAGGAAGAACATAAAGGAAGAAGTAATGGCCAAAGAAGGCTATAGATACTAAGAAGAAAGGAAAATCCAGAGGCCAGAGTATTGGATGCAATCAATACACACTTTTCTTGGAAAATGGATATTGGAAGAAGGACTACCTAAAGTTGAAAGAAAATTATGGGTCTAGTGGGTCTTCAGATGCAAAAAAAAAAATAACTTAGAATGCAGTGGAGAGGTCAAACTCTGAAGTTTCTCTTATTATAGTTTCAATATATTTGATAGCAGATAGTTCCAGCTAGATCATGGACATGGGTGTGGCATATCACGCGTGCTCACTGAAGAACTGGTTCTGTTCATAAAAAAAAGGACAATAGTGAAGTCACTATGGGAAATGATATCATATGTCGGACAGCTAGCATCAATAATGTGCTGATCATATTACATGCATGAATTGTACAATAATTGAAAGAAGTCAAGAACATGCTTAAGATGAGAAAGAAATTAGTGTCTGCTAAGGCCTAAGAAGCCAAGGGCTTTAAGGTGGTGATTGAGGTAAAAGTTTTGAAAATCAGCAAAGGTGCATTGACTTATCTAGTGGTGTTCAACACTAGAACCTCTACTACCTCCATAGATGCTCGATAACTGGATCAGTGGCAATAGCATAAAATTCTAATGATGCCATGGCATTATGACACATGAGACTGGCACATGCTGGGGAGTCCTTATTGAGAGCGTTAAAGAAGGAAGGAATTATAGAGGTGTAAATTCTAATAAATTACCTTTTTGTGAATATTGTATTTTTGGCAAGAAAACATAAACATCCTTTAGTGTTGCCATTACAACACCAAAGGGATTCTATGGTACATACACACAGATATTTAGGGACCAACAAAGATGACATCTTTTAGTGTTCATAGATATTTTGTCTCTTTATCTATGATTACTCTATGTTTGTTTGGGTGTACACCATAAAGAGCAAAGCTAAATGTACTAGAGATATTCCAAGATTGGAAGAATTGGGTGGAAAATTAGACTAATAAATAAAATAAGAAAATTTAGTTTGAAAAAGTTGGAGAGTATACTTCTGACATATTTGTGCAAGAGTGCCAAAATTCTTGTATTGAACAACACTTCACTATTAGAGAGACACTGCTGTAAAATAGGGTAACAAAGCAGATGAACATGACTATAATGGAGAAAGTTCATTATATGTTATCTAATGCTGGGTTGGATACAGTGTAACGCCCCGTCCCATCATCATGTGCATCTGAGGTAATTTTAAGGATAATAACAGTTGACAGCGGAACAGTGCGTTACTAGGGAAGGATTGTTGAACATAAATGAATACTGCTGCTACTGAGACTCACCCCAAAGGAGAGCTGAGGACTAATCTTTAAGATAAGAATAAAATACTTATCTTAAGTATTAGAAATAGTACTCACATACTTTGGATTCTATGTAGTGGATTTAATAAGAATCTAATATATATGAGTATTAGCATATCTTACATGCTGATCATATCACAATACTAAGTATAAATAGTAATAAATACAGAGTGCAAAAGCTATAGTATTCATCCATATCATTCAACACAAAATCTAAGTAAAATATTTATCTCAAAAAGAAATAGAAAATACATCCAGAATTAAGATTATTACAAACCAGTTGCTTAATATAAAAGACATAAATAGTTTCTCACTCACAATAGAAAGTAAACTAATGCAGTAAATAATAGCTGAAGACTGAGTCAACTAACACTCCATAGACTCCTCCTAGATCTCCAAGGAAGCCTCATGAGCCTACTCCACAAATTGCTTTGGATCTAGCAAATTTTCGAACCCTAAAAGTACCACATATTAGATAATAAGTCTAGCACATCTATATCTACTATATACATTTATAATTATATAAGGTTTAATATTCAGGTAAACAAAATAATACTATAGAAAAGCACTAAAATAACTGAAAAGTATAAACCTATATGAAACTAAAAGTAAGGTAAACTAGTAGCTAAAAGACTAAATACTGAAAATAAAAATAGTAAAGTAGTTAAAACTTAATATATACTGAGATAAAACTATACTGTATGACAGTGAATACATGTATATATATATATATACCACAGAACTATATGCGACAAATATGCATAACCTGATGTCACATGACATCCCACAGAATCCTAGGTGAGCAGACGCTTTGCTAATTAGATCCTAGGTGAGCACAACATTCCACTAATAGAATTTTATGTGAGCCCAACACTCCGATAACAGAATCCTATGTGAGCACAACGCTCCACTAATGCTATGATGTGACTTATGCAATTCATTATATGCCAAAGCTTTATTAATTGTATGGTTTTAAAACATAAAACTAGAAAATAATCAAAAATAAATAAATAAATCCATTTGCCTCTATGATTTAAATTTAAACTGAATGGATTATATGATTTTATTCTAATTCCACCGAATTCAATATTTATTTCAAAATAATATTATAAATTATCACATGGGGAGAGTACATATGCATGATTAGCATGTCCTAAGAAATAGTGATTTTAATACTTAGTTTATTTAACTGCACTTATCAATGCGTACAAGGATAAGGGACATAATCCATTCTATAGTTTATTCTCTCAAACTAAGCTGTTAAACTCCCTATATATAACACACCTTGGACTTGGGATGTTTCTCCTGAACTGAATTGTACTTATCTAATTACCTAAGTTAAGACCATGACTCTACAGTTCTATTCAAGGTAAATCAACCAATTCCATCTTCTACTGACTAAACCAGTTCTATGGATATGCACTACTATTTCCAAATGATAGTACTACAAATTTTCATTTTAACAATCTATTTAATGATCAAGGAGTAATAAGCTAATAAATCCCTTTGCCATTATGGTAAATCTTACACAAATGGCTCCAAGGAAGTGACATAATAGTCATTCAATTTAGGATAACTACTACAAGAAATAATCTCAATCTAAGTCTTTTAGGTCTTCCTACCACATGGCATATGAACAATTATCTATGGTTGTGTTAAGCTTCATCTAGGGCCCTACCTCAAAATAAGGCAATTAAAGCAATTCCTACCTCAAAATAACTCTATTAAAGGTATATCATTTACTTATGCTTAGAACTATCTTTGTATTTTAAAGATCTAAAGCTGTTAATTATCACAATTAAATCATAAGTTAATTCTAAGAAATCAAGATGATAAGATCCCATGTAGGCTTAAAAGTTTAATCATATTCAAATTTAATCAAAACTTTGATTATGGGGTAAAATCATATAATTTATTGAGAATTGATCATTTGACAATCTAGTGTGTTTTATTGATTTAATAAGAGTCAATTCATGCTAGTCTTTTTTTAAAGAGAAAATAAAAAAAAGTTAAGCTTAAAATTAAGATAAGAAAATCACATTATCACTTATGAGGCTTAATAAATCTATATCACATGATAAATTAGCAATGTTAATTAGAAAATAAGTGGTAACCTTCACTAATTATAATCTAAATTAATTAGTACTTAATTAACAATTTAATAAAAATTCATAAATTAAATATGATTGAACAAATTAAGTTCTAAGTATCATAATAGTTTATCACAATATTTTAAACATAACGTTCCACATTTCAAGCAACAAAATGAATCTATTTAACATGGTTACCTTAGTTTCGAAGAAAAATAATATGTTGATTCAATCAAAAATAGCTACAAATATAAGTTTGCCATATAAGCATATGTTCAAAAAGTCAAAACATCATAAGCATGGTATATTTTTGCATTATTAGAGTTCTAGAGTAATCAAAATACGAAAAATATGAAATTGGAGCAAAACTAGGTTACCCATCTGATTTGATTAAATTAATTTTAAAAAATAAGAATTGTGGGATTAATAATTAATCATAGATCTTAAAGTAATACTTTAGTGCAAGATCACTATTATCTTACCTTAGTGTTAATAGTTCATTAAATGCTAAGCCTTAATAATTGATAAATATTGAGGTAGGAAGATCTTATTGTGACATATTGAGGTAGGAACTTAGATGATCCTCCTTAACCCTAGAAGTTTGATCTTAGACCCTTGTGATAGAATCACCTAAAGTACTTAGAATGAGAATTCTCCTATGTGATAGAAAACTATATTGAGTGATATTTTGGTCACACCCTTGGAACCTTGTGTAGGATTTACCCTAATAGAGTCTGAATTCTTAGCTTTGGTGATCCTTGTTGATTAAATAGAATTGACTAAACTCAGATTATTAGTTGAGTATAGTAGTGTATATCCATAGTGTTGGATCACTTTAGCAATATTCAGGGTTAGTTCATTCACTTTAATGTAGGACTGTATATGTGTTATATCCTGTAAGTTTAGTCAAATATATTCTCACTTAGAATAAATCATCCAATCCTAAGAGTGTTATAATTAGAGACTTAAACCCTTAGTTTGATTGAACATAAATTGCCATTGGGTGATGCCACCTATCGATGATCGCTTCCATAGGTGTGGTTTTATATAAACTAAGTAAATCAAGTTACCCGCTTTAGGACACTAGGTATACTTGTAATTATTGTATTTAACAGCTTAGTTTGAGATATAAATCGCCATCGGGTGATGCCTTCTATTGAAGATTGCTTCAATATGTGTAGCTTTAACATATAGAGTATTAAATTCACCTTTCTTGGAAACATACTAAACATGTACATAAAACCTTTCCAACTGATGATTTTAAGTAAAATCCTAATTAAAACAAATTATTAAAATTAGGACTATGAGTCGGAATCTATTTACATAGATTATGCACAATGGAGATATCTGATTCATTATCTAATTTTAAAGCATTTTCTGGATTTTTGGATTTTTGGATTTTAAGATATGTAGTGTAGAGACATAAGCATGAACATAAGCATGATGTATGAGTATTAGTGATGATTTATGGGCTACAGAATATTGAATACATCAAGATGGAGAAATTTTAGATGCAATGACATTACAGTAAATAGTATTTCCTAATCAGATGTATGTAGACATTAGACCATACGACTCATAACAGTTTAGTGATATTTCAGGTGCATATCAGTGACATATAGTATCGTAGCATATACAGATGTATGACTTCAATGGCATATAATATTGTTTTACATGTTATTTACTCAATTTCAGATCATATACTATTTTATTCTTTTTCAGTCTTCAGTATGCAGTCAGCTTTATTTTACTTTAGTTTTATACAGTTTCAGATATTCAGTTACTTTTATAGTTTTTATGCAGCTCTATTTTATGTTATTTAAATGTTAAGTAATTAATAAGAACTGTTTAGATTAGTTTCAATGTGTTAAACTTATTGTCTAACACGTGGTACTTTTGGGATCCGGCAATTTGCTAGATCCTGAGCGCTTATTGAGCTAGGTTAGGAGGACGTTCAGACGGTTCTGGAGGAGTTCATAGAGTCTTAGTGGATTTCTCCTTCAGCTTTACTATTCTTGATTAGTTATTTCAGTTCAATACTTAGACTTTATTTCAGTATTATTTCAGTAAACTGTTTGTAATAATTTCTGGATATATTTATTTTTCTATTCTGAAATGAATATTTTTATTTAGTTTCTGTGATTAATGTTTCTGGATGTATGCTTAGCTTCTGCACTCTGTTTATATATTACTTATACTCAATATTATGATGTGATCAGTATACCGAAAATACTAATATTTTATACATATATTGGATTCTTCATATTTTATTTGAAATCCAATGTATTATTTGTCTAAAACTTAAGATAAAAATGCTACTTTTATCTTAAGTATTAGCTCTCAACCATCCTTTGGGGTTGAGTCAGCAGCCATCAGTATTAGTTTGAGCTATTTGGGAAGATGGGAAATTCCTTCCTGAGTAGCGCACTGCTCCACCGCCAATTGATTACTCCTTTTGTGCACGGTGACTGGGTGAGGCGCTACAGTAATTAAGGCTAATCGAATCCTAAATCTTACAAAAAAGGGATTAGCACTTGATTATAAATTTAAAACACCTAAGTTTTATGCAACTTGGTTATTAAGTTCTACTTTGTCATACAAGTAATCAAAGATTTTAATATTTATATTTGGCACAAAATATTCAAGTAATTCTCTATGAGATTTAGAATATGACATTTAGGGTAAATGATAAATTTCACATTGAAATTCACCTTCAATTTTATACAATGCTTAATTTTAATAAATCTAAAATTATTTTTGACATATTTTGGCCCCACTAGGGTCCTAAAGTCATTCGAATACAAAAAATCACAAATCTGGGCAATTCCAGACAGTTTTGGGCACTTTCGGACAATTCTGGTCGCTATGGCGCGCTGTAGCGCCTCTTGGCCGAGAGCCAAGCGGTAAGATGCGCTACGACGTAGCCAACCTAAGACGCGGGCGCTGTGGCATGCTATTGTAATGCCCCATTATTATATTTAGTAATTTAATCAAATAATGAGTATTACTGTAGTACTTAAAATTGGATTAGTGAAACTAAACCATTACTAAGTATTACGCAGAGTTAATGATCTCTGAATGGGATAAACCAAATGCATAAATAGAGTAAGTAAGTGTTTATACTATTCCAGCCATTCATATAATAGAAGAATAAATGCATCACATATTTGTAAAGTAACATACAATAATTAATAATATTTATACATGATTTTAATAAATGACGTATGTCCTCTAAAATAAATGCAGTAAAAGACTAGAGCTAGGAAAGTGCACGAACTGCCATAACTAGACACGATCCATCTTGAGTCTAAGGATCATAATATAATGAAATAGAAAGTAAACAAGCTTCCTTATCAGTTACTGCTCAGGTTCTTCTTTAATTACAGTACCTGATCCACGCTCCTGATCTATCGTATTTTATTTTAAAAAGTCTAAGTACACTTTAAAGTAAGCTAAACATATTATTAAGCAGATATTACATTAGCTATTTATAATTTATAATAAAAGTGGTGCAGTAAGCATGAATCTAACAAGTAAAGTACAAAAATTTTCTCACTTTATTTAAGCATCTTTATAAACCCTGCAATGAATGGATTAGCAAGGCAATTGAATTATATGCATTTAAAGAAAATATGAATATATTCAAATGATATTGCATACTGAATAAAATAAAAATAGTGTGAGAAATAAAAGAGCATTTTTATAGGAAACCTTACACTGCATAGATAATTATGAAGATTTAAAATGCTATAAAATAGTAAAGTAAATTATTTTAGTCTAAAATTGAATATATATATATATATATATATATATATATATATATATAATCATAAGACTATACTTAATTATTCACAATCTATAAGATTGTGAGAAATGCAAATTATGATTTATTTATCTTGTATTTTTGTTCTGTGGGCGCAGAACAAGTGAGGAGTTGAGTACGTCTACTCAATTTATCTAAAAGTTGGGTCAACTGTAAACACGCACATTCTTTCTTAGAGGAATTATATGGTCTCCTGATACATCAATAGCCTGCCCAGGCTTAATGACAACTGCACTAAAATCCATCATATAGACCTCTTTGAAAAATTATTAAATGTTTATTATATGTACAAATTTTTTCATAGTATGCTTAAGACAATACTATAGAATCAAATGTTATTGGACACTAGATTTCAAGAAAGCATGCATGTGTATCCTAAATAATTTTTGTACAATACTTTCAAGTTCAACCGCAATATATATATATATATATATATATATATATATATATATATATATATATATGTGTGTGTGTGTAAAATCAACTTAAAAATTCTACTTGTTTTAGCAACCCCAATCTAAGAAATTTAATAAACTCGTTATATGTTCAATTTATAATAAGATTAAATGATACTATAAATCAAGTTTATTTTCCACCAAAAAAATGTTTTCTACAAATTCATCTCCATCATATTTTTCACATGAAATAAAAACATGTAACAAATAATAAAACGAAAGCACAATGCTAGTAATAAGTAACAAGCATACTAATGCACTTGATTGCCACCATTACCATTTAACAAGAAACTTATATGCCCATAAATTTAAATGAAAGAATAAATAGAGCATAGTTTCAAGTGCTAATTAGTACCATACTAGTATATTATACCAAACAAAGTGAATGCAAGGTATTACAGGTAATAGGATAAAGAAGAATACATTGAAATTTAAGATCAAGTTTAATTATTTCTATTATCATGATCAAAATAGTATAATACAACATTAATTATGCTAAATTCAGCATTAATCTTAAGAAAATTTGTAGTGCTACCAAAATTTGTTGCAAACTTAACAAAATTATTGTTGCATATTGTAATTGAAATATTTTTATCACCAGAAGGACCATCAGCAATAGTAACAATATTTTGATCAGTTATAGTAACACTAGAGACATTTTCTAATGCAGGAATATACATGTTTGAAACTACTTTTCCAATAGTTAAATTTGAAATTTCATCATTTAAAATAATGTTTGAACCGAGGGTCATAGAACTAAGATAAAAAAATTTTGGTTGGGGCAATTTTCCCAGACTCCAAAGGATTTGCAGCATTTAACATTAGTATTACCATTAATATTTATGGGATTTGCAAAATTAATCTTAACAGCATAAACAAAATTTGAAGCATCAATACCATTAGTAATGTCAACAGCATTAATATTAATTAAAATATCAACCTCTTTAGCAGCCTCAGGATAATTATTATTAGAGGACTTTATATTAATGATAGTTAAGAACTCACTAATAGCATCAAGAAGAGAGATTTTTAGTATACTTTTCAGTATTACTAATAGGTTTGAAAATGGGAAAGTTTAAGTCATTGATTTCAACATTAGAATTAACATCAGTATTAACGTTAACTTCTGCTGCAGAAGCATATATATTCAAAAAAAATTTGCATTCAATAAATCTAATCTAATTCAATAAACCATCAAAGTACAATAATATCCTATGCTGAGCCTGCTTGAGCATCAGGATAATAGTATCATATATAATTAAAATGATCACATATAAATTGAACATTTGACTATAATGTATCTCATAAAGTAAATCAATTATACTATATAAAGGTTCATAGGTCTCCTTCCATTTTATTTTGAACAAAACTAATTAAAATTGTAAGAATTAAAAGTAAAAAGTATCATGATCTTTATTCTTTCCCATGGATCCAGCAATTCAAAAAAAAAATGATAAAGGCCAACTTACATTACCAAAGAGTACCACTGCTAAGAAAATAAATGGAAACAATAAATTTAACTTCTATTAAAGATTAATATAAAATTGCAACTGAAATAGGGAATATAACATAAAGAATCTGAATCATCAACAATTAGAAATATTCTGGTTATATTGTTATTTTATAGAACTTGGAAGACCCTTCTAGAATTGAATTTCCTTGACTCATTACGTATTAACATAAAATTTTGCATGTTCCACTACTCTTTTTTATTTGATAGCTTAAAGTTTCAAAGCAATAATCACACTCACATACATAACAAATGAGAGAAGAACTGGGTGAACTACTTATTTTTTTTTTTTAACAACAATCAAAATTGCTTATAATTAAAACTTTACAGTTAAAAATCTCAATCTTTGTTGCATTCAAGCTGAGCTCACAAACTACTAACAATAATGCAAAACAAAACTTAAAGATTTCAAAACAATTAAATATCTAAAAAACATTTTATAAAAAATATATATCAAATGTATATGATTTTATACAAGTAGCTCATCAAGATCCCAAGAGATAATGAAGAGAAAGCTTATAGCTAATTAAGGATTTTAAGGGCAAAAAGATAAAAAATTCCAGACTTGATGCTATAAATTCAAACCAAAAATCATCAAAATCTGTATATGCAATAAGGATTAAAATGAAGTAAGATTAAATGGGAGTAAATGATGAGGTACTTAATTCACGACTTTAGGGTTTAGGAGGTTGTTTCTTTTCATCGATCGCAAACTTACATAAACTTCCCTCTTGGGGAAAGTGAGATTTGGATAAATAAGGAGATAGCATTGGCCATATCTCCATACGATTAGATGAGGTCGCGGAGGGGATCCAGGTTTCTGCTTGAATGGCCATTGGCTCATGCGAGCAGTGGAAGCCATGCATCGCTCCTTCAACTTCAGAGGGGAAGACTCTCGAAGGATCGACCGATGGCGTGTGAATGGGATTAGGGATTTGGGTAGAGTTCCGATGGATGAAGTAATTAGCCATATGTATAATTATATATAAATTTATTAATTAGTTAATTAGATTAAATAAATTGGTATTAAATCATTTCATTTAATTAGGTTTAGTTAATTATATGATCACTAAAATTTTTAGAGAAATTTACTTTTAAGTAAATCGAGGGTGATGAACTCAAAATGCAGTCGAAATTTCAATCAGAGGTTATTTTAATTATTTTATTTTTCAAGGCATGTAGCGCCTCGCCCCGTCACGGTGCTCAAAAGAGATAATCATAATCAATTTTGGCAGCGAAGCAGTGCGCTACTTGGGAAGGGACATTCAATCTCCCCGAATAGCTGAAACTAATACTGAAAAGAAACTCATCTGAAGGGCTGCTGACTCAACCCCAACGGAGGGTCGAGAACTAATACTTATGATAAGAGTAATATCCTTATCTTAAGTATTAGGCAATTACATATATTGGATTTAAAATATAATATGAAGAATCTAATATATGTATAAAATATCAGCATTTCCAGTATATTGATCACATCATAATACTAAGTATAAAGTAAGATATAAATAAAGTGCGGAAGCTAAATAAAACATCCAGAAATATTCATCACAAAAACTAAATGAAATATTCATCTCAGAAAAGAAAAAAAAATACATCCAAAATTATTACAAACTGTTTATTGAAATAGTACTGAAATAAAGTCTAATTACTGAACTAAAATAAACACAGAAAGAAAATGGTAAGGTTGAAGGAGGTCCACTAAGGCTCCACAAACTCTTCTTGAATCTTCTGAGAGTTCTCATGACCTGGCTCAATATGATGCTTAAGATTTAGCAAATTGCCGGATCCCAAAAGTACCACGTGTTAAATAATAAGTCTAATACATCGAAACTAACATAAACAGTTCTAATTATGTACATTTAATAGTAAAGTAAACAAAGCTACAGAAAGACTGTAAAAATAGCTGAATAACTAAAATTATATAAACTTGAGTAAAGTAAAGCTGAATGTATATTGAATACTGAAAGCAAATAAAATAGTGTATGATCTAAAATTGAGTAAATAACATGTAAAAATGTATTGTATGCCACTGAAATTATGCATCAGAATATGCCACAATACTGTATGCCATTGATATGCAACTGAACTATCACAAAACTACTATGAGTTGTATGGTCTAATATCTACATACATCCTATTGGGAAATATAGTTTACTGTGATGTCTAAACATCCTGAGTTTCCCCTGTTAATGTATGCAATATTCTGTAACTCATAAATCATCATTGATACGCATACATTATGCTTATTCTCATGCTCATGTGTCTACACTACATGACTTAAAATTCAAAAATCCAGAAAATAATCAAATAATGAATCAAGTATCTCCATTGTGAAGAATCTATCCAAATGGATTCTGACTCATAGTTCTAATTTGAATAACTAGCTTTGCTTAGGATTTTACTTAAAATTATTAGTTTGAAAGGTTATATACACATGGTTATATATTTTTAAGAAATGTGGATTTAACACTTAACTTATTTAAAATTGCACTTATCGAAGCACACTTCGATAGAAGGCAAAATCTGGTCACAGTTTATATCTCAAGCTAAGCTATTAAATAATCTAATTACAAGCATACTTAGTGTTCTACGCAAAGTGGCTTGAGATACTTAGTTTGTTTAAACTGCACTTATCAAAGTATACTATAATAGGAGGTAGAACCCGATTGTATTTTATATCTCAAACTAAGGATCTAGTTCACTAATTATAACACTCTTAGTCTTAGAAGATTTACTCTAACATGACTGTATTCGTCTAATCCCTCAAAATAGCACCTGATAATAAGTCCATATTGGAGTGACTCAACCAATCCTGAATATTACTGAAGTAACTAAGCATCATGGATATGCACAATCATATCCAACTAATAATTTGGGTTCTATCAATTCTATTTAGTAGCTAAGAAATTACCAAAGCTATGAATATTGACTCTAATTGGGTGGATCCTACATAAGGTTCCAAGAGTGTGACCAAGAGGTCACTCAATATAGGTTACTACCACATGGGAGGAATCTCATTCTAAGGACTTTGGGTGATCTTACAATAAGGGTTTAAGATAAATCTTCTAAGGTTAAGAAGGATCATCTAAGTTCCTATCTCAAGATATAACAATAAGTTCTTCCTACCTCAATGTGTTAACATTTTATTAAGGCTTTCAATTATATCAAAAAAAGATTCTATTGTAAGATCATCAAGATCTGACACATCTAACATTTAACTTAATAATTTGCACTGAGATCATAAGTTACATTTGTTAAGTCTTAATTGATTTGATTAGATCAGATGGTTAGACCCATCTGATCACATCCTATACTATAATCATGGGATAAAATCAAGAATATTATTGGAATTAAATCATATTGTAAATCATTACAATTTTATAATTATTCACATGCTAAGGATCTTATATAAGAGAAAATCAGAGATCTCAAGCTTAAGTCCAGATAATTAATCATATAAATTCTTTTAGTAATCTTAACACTTCTAATATAATGTATTTAAGTTCAATATCAAATCAAATGTATTATTGGAATTATGAAAATTGAGTTATCTTTCAATCAAAGTTACTTGATTAAAGTGATTAAGGTTTAGATCTTAATCAATGCAGGTTAGGGTTTAACCCCTAGCCTTATCAAAATTAAGATTAATTGTTGATTTATAGATCAATGACAAATTAATATATTATTAGTGTATTATTGATGGAAAATTTCAGATTTTGATAAAGTATTATTTACTTAATCAATGTCTTAAGATTTTTATGTTCAAATATAGTTTAGTATTAATTTTAGGTAAATCAAGGTGTCCAAACTAAGTTAAAGTTCTATAACATACACCATAATATTATGAAAGCATAGGAATATAAAGTAACATAAAATAGAAGGTAATTAAGGCTAACCAATTCCTAAATCAAACCAAAGAGATTAGCACTTTATTACAAATCTAATGAACTTAAGTTTTATGCAATTTGGTTATTTAATTATACTTGGTCATACAAGCAATTAAAGATTTTATTATTTAACATTTGGTACAAAATATTTAAGACACATAAGAGATTTTAGCACATGCTATAAAGGATAAATTTTTACATTTGAATTTCACATAAAATTATATTTTGCCCCACTATGGTCCTTAAAATGCGAAAAATATGAAGTTTCGACCATACCGAACAGTTCTGGGTAGTTCCGGACAGTTCTGGGCGCTCCAACGCGCCATAACGCTTTCAGGCGCTACGACGAATTATAGCGCTATGGCAAAAAACTTTCCAAATTTTGGGTGCTGCAACGCGCTACAACGCTTTCAGGCGCTGCGGCGGAAATCAGCATTGTGGCGCACTGCATCGCTTTTTGGTGCTACGGTGTGACTAACCCGAGAGCTAGGTGTAACAAACTTTAATGTTGTTACCTATCAATTAGTGCTCTAATTGATTCTAAACCTTTTCCATTACTCTTATAATAGTATTAAGAATTTCCACCTCAATTTTTGTACAATTTGGAGACCGTTTGACAATTTTCAATATTTTCTGATTTTCTAATAATTCTAAAAATATATAATTTATTTAAACTTTAGAATAAAAAACAGAGTTCGTCATTGGACTCACCACACCCAAATTAGCTATGGGTGATATTTTGGAAGTGTTTGAGAGTCGTCAAAATTTTTGCGAATATTTTAATGTTATATTAATACCCAGAAAATTAGGTAAATTAAATACACATCCGATCAAAAATCCGATCACGTTTTTGAGTTCCTCACCCCTCAATTAGGTAAGAGAGGAAATTTAGGAATTTTCGGAGTACGTTTGAGTTCTTAAATATATTGAATAAATTGATCTATTAATTAATTTAATTATTCATTTGATTTAAATTAATATATATATATATATATATAATTATATTATATATGCTAATAAATAAAATTTGAAATGGCATCTTTACGAAAGCGCGGAGATCCACTGTGTTAATTTAAAAACAAGATAGCCTTTTCGAGCAATCAGAACCGTCCCGTGTTGATAGATGATCGGGCGGTCTGGAATGGACTTGATCATCACTGTTGGCGTTAGCTTTTGACACGATCACTGAGATTCAACAGCATAAGGCAATTATTGGTACGTTCCTAAGAGTATACGGACGATCATGGCCTGCGCTCGAAGGAAAGGACTTGGCCAGCTGCCTCCTGCGATGGTGATAAGGTTTTCCTCCCTACTCCTTCTCTCGGTTGCTGTCTTTGTGCCGAGGAAGCTGCTAAGAGTCGAGATGAAAGAAAAAGGGAAAAGAGCTACTAGCAGTATAGCCTTTTACGCGCCCTAAACCTAAGGTCGCAGCTACCTAAGTTCAGGTACTCCATCTCCTTCTTTCCTTGACCTAGTTATATGCTATGCAGATTATTAGGGAGCTTTGTTTTGTTTGATGAATCCCAAAGGTTGGATTCAAGTAATTCAAAGTTTGTAAAAATGAGAGGCTACATGTTGCGATTATTACCATTAGTTTTAATCATCACTTTATGCAGCCAATAACACATACTCTGAGGGATTTTTTTTGTTTGAAATGATTTTGTAAGAAAATTCTGTTAATTATCAATAGTTGATTTCTAAAGTTAAATGTAGAAAAGGATAAAGGATCGACTAATTCCTTACTTTCCCTTTTTAAGAATTTTAGATTTCTGAGTTATTTGATAATATTATTTCGATATGGTTGGTTGGAATATAAATTGTGTGGTATGCCTTTTCTGCTCTTCATCCGTCTCTATAAAACTTTTTTTATAGTTCTCAGCTTTCAATGAAATATTATTTGTGAATGAAATTATTCTGCCGTGTATTAACTTTCTTCTGTAATTTGTGATTTGTATAATTGTTCATAAGGAAAATATAAAGTACTAGTATAATTTGTTAGAACCAAATCGAGTTCAATAACTTTAAATAAGAAGAGATCCTCCTGAAGGTTCGATAAGCTTTCCTCCTCCCTTCAATGAACCTTGTATCGAGAAGTGGCGAGAGTGCTACTAACTGACAGATTTAGAGAGTCACTTAAGATCCTCTTTGTTAGTTTAATGTAGAAATGTCAAACGTAGCTCGTTTGAGCTGAGCCTTATCAAACTACAAAACCTTCCCCATTTTCATTAAGTCACTACCAATTAACCTTGTTTTGTTAATTTGTGATTATGGAAAGGTTGTTAATGTATTATTAATATTCTTGTGTGAAGATTGAAGTTCATCCAAAGTATCATTTCAGTTTGTCAAAAGTAACTTTTGCAAATACAATATAATTTATTTGAGATGTTTGCAACTATTAGAACTAATGCCATTTGAACACTAATTTGTGTTAAATGAAGATAGAGGAACTAAGAACTGCTTTCATCTTTTATTACCTGATTAAGTATTCAAACATTTACTTTTAAATCTCCTTATTAAGTTGTTTGAAAAAAATGGATTGATACAAACCAATGTATCTTCTTCTTTAAGAATTTCTAAATGCAAAAGTTCAGTTTTTCTTTTAAGCCGGTTCCGCACTAAGTTGAAATTGATAGGACGATGTATGAACCTTAAGTTACATACTATGCTTGGCTCTCTATATCGTATAAATTTGTATTATAATAAGGAAGATTTATGCTAAGTGCTGAATAATGATTTTTCTTTGATGTTTTATTTTCCTTGTATCATGAATTAAAATATGTCTTACTTATAAAACCTTATAGAATTATTTTCTTCCTAGTATAGTTCTTAAAAATTAGTATTGAATAAATGTTGAAAGTTTCTTTTAATGTATAATGCTAGATTTTAACACATATGCTGCAGCTTTAGTTGTAATGTTGGATTGTATCTTTAACAAATGTTGTCATCTAAGGTAATGGAAGAACAATTGTTGTCATTTATTCTAATAAGATAGAATTGTTGCCATCTTTTACCAAATGAGATCAAGTGTGATCAAATGCTGTCATATTTTATCAAATAAAATCAAATGAGAGCAAATGTTGCCTTTTATTCAAACATGAAATCAAATGTGGTTAAGTGCTGCCATATCTTGTAAATGAAATCAAATGCTGTCATTCTTTTAAAGAAATTATATGTTGCCATCAAATGAAATCAAATGTTGCCATCTTTTTATGTTATGAGATTAAATGCTGACATGCATGTTATGAGATCCAAATGTTGCCATGTATATTATGAGATCCAAATGCTGCCATTTATATTATGAGATGCAAATGCTACCATGTATTTTAGGAGATCCAAATGCTGCCATTTATGTTTTGAGATCCAAATACTGTCATGTATTTTATGAGATCCCAATGCTGCCATTTATGTAATGAGATCCAAATGTTGCCATTTATTTCTTAAGGGAGATCAATAAGATCAAATGAAAGCAAATACTATTATTTCTTTTATTAAAATCAAATGTGGCCAATCATATAATGGAGAGACCAATGGATCATACGAGATCTAACACTATCCCTTACATTGTTTGAATTAAATTAACTTCTATCATTAAATTTATTGTAACAAACAAATGTTGTGCTAGAATTCAGTTTAAGTGATTATTGTTTCTTTGATATTTAAATGCTAAACTAAATACTATGATCTTTTGCAGGTTAAGTTATAACTAATGTCAATAGAAATACTGAACCAAATGCCATTACTTATGGCATATTAAGTCAAATAATGTTGACTTTTATATTACTAAATTAATTACTACATCTCTAACTATTTTCATAGATGTTCAATTAAAATGTGTGAATCTTATGCTAGCAAATTGCTTTATTTGATTTTCTCACATGAAATTATTAGAACTGAAAATAGTCAATCTCATATAACGGATTGACTTATAAATTGATGTTCTTTACAATTATTAAAATTATTAGAATTGGACATAGTCAATTCCATATAATGGATTGACTTAGATATTGATGTTGTATGTGTTTATTTTGAGCAAATACAAAGGAGACCATGCCAAAAAATTTTAGAATTAGAATAAAATTCTTATATTATAAGTGTTATGCTTTTCCAATAATTATATGTAAGATTAAATTAGAACCTTTCAATTTCCTTTATAACCTATCAAGTTTAACATATCAATCTTCTAAGTTAAGATCACTTAAAAGAACTTATGTTCTAACTAGTATTTAAATAATTACTTAGATGACTAGTGCACAATTTAATAGTCTTTAACCTCCTACAATAGTTCTCAATCAATTAGATTGAGAGTAATAGCTTTCTTTCATGTTTTAGATAAGCTTTTAGATTTCTAATTCCCTACAATCTTAAAATAAATTATTTTTTATAGGGTATAATCTATCTCTTTTCTTAATTTCAAATATGCAATATTAATTAATCTTAGATAATTTAATGATTGAATTGAGTTGATACTTTTTAGTTTATAAGTTAATAGGTGAAGCTAATAAAATACCATTTAGCTTATACTTTCATTAACTTAATAATCTATAAATACAATTCTTCCTTACTAGTTTCCTTAAACTTTAATCATAAATCTATTTGATTTGATTATTTTATGACTAATATAGGATGAACTTCAATTACATGAAAGCACTACTTCTAAACTTATCTTCCTTCTACTGTTAACTTCAATTGACTTAAAGATCAATGTCTATAAGTCAATTAGGAGCTCAATTAGCTCCAAATTATTAAATAGATCATTATAATTTAGATAGTAAAAAGAATATCACATAGTTTACAATTATTGAAATTTACTCAATGCTTGCTTAGCTTTGAGCCTTTTTCCTTGAATATTCATTCAAGATTATTGTGCATAAATAAAAAGTTTCATAAAACCTTATGAGGAATGCCTTATGACAAATTTGAATAAGAAAGATAGTGCTTATAAAAAGACTTCACATTTTAGAGAGGGTAAATGTGAATGTTTGACCCCCCATTATATTTAGTTAGGCAGACGTTCTTAACTCCTCGTCCCATTCTGTTGAGTACTCACTCAGAATGAGATATATTCTAAATATAACCTCAACTAATAATATAAGAGTTTTCTTACAATCTTATTGATTGTAAGATCTCTTCATAACTATTTAATTAAGCTTACTTTTTATAGTCCTAGGCTATATTTATTTTAGATCAAGAGTCTAAGATACTTTTTCATTTTCTATGCTTTACACCCTCTATTTCTAGAATTATGCTTTGCTCACTTACAGCTCATTTAAAATACAATGTATGTTGCTTAATTTTGATTAATGCTTCACTGTATTTTATTTGCTTAGCATAAATTTTTATTGAACATGTATTACTTTCATTTCATTTACTTTAATGCACATAGTAATTTATAGCCTTTTAGGATGCTTTCCCTTGCCAATTTTGGATGCAGGCTAGGACTTGTATAAAAGTGAGTATTTTTATTCAACTTATTTCATACTGTCTCATTTACAGTTATATCTACTTTCTTTTCTGTACTTGACAGCTTTTGTAGCTCCGCTGCTTAGTTTAAATTGTAAATTATGCTTGTGAAATCTTATTAACTTAAAAATATAGTAATCTTAAAAGTGCTTAGAATGTTTAGTCTAACTCTACTTTTTCTTTTATTGGCTTTGCCCTATCATATTTAAATACTAAAATATAATAGATCAGGAGCTCTTTAATTCAGATAGTGCAGGTTCAAGTACTTGAAGAGCTTATAAAGAATGTTGCTTCCACTTAAATTTTAAAATGTTTACTTGTATTTTATTACAAGTGAGAAAGTGACCTACTTATAGTATTTTACTCTTACTTTTAAAAAGTTTATAATAATTAAATTATAAAACTACTTGAGTATGCTTAAGTTACTCTTACCTATTCTTAATTAATCTGTGTCGTATTTATTATTTTGTAATTTCTTAGGATGAATGAGTGGATTCTTCTAATTGCTTATAGTGTAAATACTTGCAATATTGTGTTTTCAAGTATCTCCTTATTATGTATCTTTGATTGCATTCAATTTGCAAACCTTATTTTAACTTAACAACTACTCATAAAGTGACTTGGCCACTTAGCATCTATACTTAATTTGTTTTCTTCAAATAGAGTATTGGGTGCTAAGGTAACATCCCAATGTCTGGATTAATCTCCTATCTAATTATTGGGGGAGTTACACTGGGTGCTACGGCACCTGATTCCTCGAGGTGCAAACGCTACGGTGCGCTGCAGCATTTTCAGGCGCTGCGGCGCGCTATGGTGGGTTTCATTTAATTTCTTAAAAATGTATTTATACTTCATCAAACTATTATGTCGTTGCGGCGCGCTGCGATGGACCCGAATTCAAAACTTCGGGCGCTGAGCATGCTGCAGCGCCCCATAGTAATTTTACCTGTGCGGAAACTGTAATGGGTCTTCTTTCACATCCAAATACTCTTAATCCAGAGCATTCTATGTGCGGTGTCATATATTGATGGAAAGGTCGTTCCTTTCCATTGATACCAAAATTGGCATGAATGAATCATATTAACAATATATATAATTAAGTTAAAGCTTAGGTATACAGAAATCAAATAGTTTTGACTGCATTTTAAAAAGGAGAAAATGCAGTTTCGATCAGATTCATTGAGTCCGATTAAGGCTTGATGATCAACTTAGAATCCATACTACAGCTATTTGAAATGGCATTCACAATATTTTGATAAATCATGAAGAGAGCACAAGGAAGAATAAGCAAAAGGGTACCTTAGCCTTTAGAAGAGAAAGAAGAAAACTCTATTTTTCTTCAAGAACTTGGAGAGGAGAAGCTTCTTTAGCAGCTAGCACAGCAAAGAAGGAGGGAGGAGGAGCTTTCAGCTTTAACAAAATGGAGAGGAAGAAGGGGGTTGAGCTCCTTCTTAAATAAGAAGAAGAAGAGTTGGAGCCATGGCCTATGGGAGAAAGGAGAGGTGAGGGGAGATGGCCCTTGCGTGCAATTAGGATAGGGAGCGTCGATCGCAAGCTTATGAGGCGGGTGAGCTAGCCAGGGAAGAAAAATAGGAAAATTAAAAAATAAGAAATAAATATTTATTTATTTTATAATTTTTGATTTATTAAAAATTCAGATTTAATAAACGCACTCCAAAAAAGCCCAAAAATTCACTCATGGCTAATTTAGGGGTGAGGAATTCAATGGCGAAGCAGATTTCGATTCCAACGATTATTTAATTATTTTATTTCCAGTGCATTTAATTACATTAAAATATTTGCGAAAATCTGACGATTTCTAAATGCATCCAAAACATTACTCCTAACTAATTTGGGGGTGATGATTGCAATGGTGAAGTTGGATTTTGATTTTGATGTCAAATTAAATACCTCAATTTTCTAGTTAATTAAATATTAAAATAATCCGAAATATTTGATTGAGCTCTAAATTGCTCCAAATATTTAGGGTTTGGTTCTAATGGCTAGATGAACTTAATAGAATGATAATTAAGATATGATTAAGCTAAAATTAAGCCAAGTAACAATATAAGATTGTTACAGAGTGTCAAAAATATAATAAAATATTTGAGAAATTTTGATGGTCTCCAAAATTTACCAAATTTTCACTCCTAGCTAATTTGGGGGGTGAGGAACTCAATGGCAAAGTCCAATTTTTGATTGAAGTCAAAATATTTTTCTCAACTTTCTTATTTAAATAATTATCTAAATATTAGGGTTTTGCTCATTTAATCCCCAAACTGGATCAAAACTTTCATACTTGCTCTTTAATGATTAATTAAGATTGTTAGAGGAGTTTTAAGGTTAATTGGAATGTTAAATAATAATTAACAACCTTGGGTTGTCATAGCTGTAGTGGTCCCTGGCTGAGAGCCAGGCACTACGGCGCACTGTAGCACTAGACGGTGATGTCGCCTATGCAAAAATCGTAAAGGGTTCCCTTTCGCACTCAAATACTCTCAATTTAGAGCACCTCACTTGTGGTGTCATCTACTAATGGAAAGTTCTTTCTGTGACATTTCCATTGATACCCAAATCAATATAAAAAGATTATTTTAACAATGCAAATAATGGAGCTAAAGGTCTAAATATACAGAATTCCTATTTACAGAACTGTTCATCTCCCTTAAAATTAACCATCTTAATGAGCTCTAAGGAGCTCCACATCTCAAACACAAGTTCTAAAGCATATGAAATAGACATGCAAGATAGCTTCATAACTAGTTTGATGAGAAAAGAGGTACCAAAGAAGTACCTTGGTCTCACGAAAATGGAGAAAGAAAGCACATAAGGAAGATGACAGCAATAGGTACCTTGGCCCTAAAAATATTTCAACTAGTTCCTTGGGAGCTTGAAGACTTGAAGGTTCCTTCAACAGCAAGTATAGCAAGTGAAGGGAAGAGGGGAAGCTTGGAAGGAGGAGAAGGGACTTCAGCTTGAGAGCAAAGGAAGGAGAGTGGGTTGAGGCTCCATTTTTTTAGAGGTATGGCTCTGCCTTAAACTCTCCCATCAGTATGGAGGAGAAGATGGTAGAGCTGCTTGCATACGTAGGGAAAGATAGGGGGCGCCAAACCTGGGAAAGGAGTGGGGTCGGTACAAAAAAGAAATGGAGGATTTAAAAAATAAATAATTAATTATTTCTTTCAAATTTCTAATTTATGCATAAAAAAAATTAGATTTGATAAACATGCTCCAAAAAAATCCCAAAAATTCACTCCTAGCTAATTTGGGGGTGAGGAATTTAATGGCAAAATTAGATTTTAATTTTGATGATTATTTAATTATTATATATTTTGGGATATTTAACTACACTAAAATATTTGCAAAAATCTGACGACTACCAAATACTTCCAAAACATCACCTCTATCTAATTTGGGAGTGACGAGCGAAATGGCAAAGTCAAATTTTGATTTCAAGGTCAATTTAAATATCTCAATTTTTTAATTAATTAAATAAATTAAAAATAACTCAAATATTAAACTGGGTTACGAATCGCTCTGAAGTTTCAAAGATTAGTTCTAATGACTAAATAAACCTAATGAAATAATAATTAGGTTATAGTTAAGCTAAATTTAGGCTAAGTAACAACCTAGAATTATTACAGACTCCCCCACTTAAGAACGATGTCGTCTTCGATATTATTACTTAGAAGGCAAAAGAAAGTACAAAAAATTAAAAACTAAAATTTACAATTTTAAGGTACCTAGATTTTCAAAGAGAATTGGATATTTCTGTTGCATATCGGCCTCTTTTTCTCAAGTGGATTCTTCAATAGAGCGATTCCCCCACTGAATCTTCACCATAGGGATAGAATAATTTCTTAGCTGCTTTTGATCACGAGCTAAGATCATGATAGGCTCTTCCATATACAAAAGGTTCGACTAGAGAGAAATAGTTGGGAGCTGAATTAAGTGGAATGGGTTATGAATGCATCTCCACAGTGAGGATATATAAAACACGTTGTGGACTGCAGAGAAATCCTTTGAAAGTTTCAATTTATAGGCTGCAGAACCTATCTTCCCTAAAGCTTCAAATGGTCCGACGTAGTGGGGACTGATCTTCCAGCTACACCAAAACGAAATACCCCTTTCATTGGACTAAATTTGATACATGCAAAATCTCCAATATTAAACTCCAGATAATGATGATGGGCATCGTGATATTTACTCTAGTGATCTTGAGCTGCTTTGATTCTCTGCTGGATCAATTAAACTTTCTGTTTGTTTCTTCTACTAACTCTGAGCCATATAACTAAACACTGCCAATTTCGGACCATGCTAACGGAGTACTGCATTTTCTACCGTACAAGGCTTCGTATGGAGCCATGACAATACTTACTTGGAAATTGTTATTATAAGCAAATTCTGCTAAGGGAATATGATCTTCCCAGAAACCTCCAAATTCTAGAATATGTAGGCGCAGAAGATCTTCCATAACCTTATTGACTCTCTCAGTTTGACCATCTGTTTGCGAGTGAAAATCAATACTCATAGCTAGGGTAGTCCCCAAGCCTTGATGCACAGCCTGTCAGAATTTAGAAGTGAATCTACTATCATGATAAAAAATGATTGATCTTGGAATTCTATGAAGCCTGACAATTTCTTTAATATACAGCTTTGCTAACTTTTCCACGTAATCAATTTGACGCATTAGAATGAAATGTTCCAATTTGGTCAGCCGATCGACTATGACCTAGATAGAATCAGCACCAGACCTTGACTTGGATAAACCCATTACAAAGTTCATGGAAATATCAAACCATTTCTATTCAGTAATTGCTAGGTGATGGAGAAGTCCTCTATGCCTCTGATGTTTTTCTTTAACCAGGTTGCAAGCATGACACATTGCTACAAATTTTTTCACGCTCTTCTTCATACCAGGCCACCAAAATGACTTCTTCAGATCTTAGTACATTTTAGTACTGCCAGAATGAACCTGGTACCCAGAATTGTGGCCTTCAATAAGAATCTTTTGGTGCATGAATTTGGGAATCCATAGACGATCACCTTGATAGATTACCTTTCCTCGTAATTGCAGATCCTTGTGGCGACCTCCTTCAATGTCAACTTTGAATTTTAGATAATCATCATCCTTCATTTGCGAGATGGAGACATATCAGTTGAATGTGGTTCCATATTGATGTTAGTCAACATCGAACTTAGCTATCCCCACGGACTGGGGAGATTTCAAGCTTGCAAAACTCTTCTTCTAATAAGCTTGAGAAAATCATGGCAAATAATGTAGCATGACGACTGAATGCATCAGCTACAACATTTGCTTTGTCGGGATGGTACTGGATACTTAAATCATAATCGCTTATTAACTCAAGCAATCTTCACCGACGATAATTGAGTTTGCGCTGGGTGAAAATATATTTCAAACTCTGATGATCTGTGAAAATAGAGCATTAGACGCCATATAAATAATGACGCCAGATCTTCAAGGCAAAAATTATAGCGGCTAATTCGACATCATGGACTGGATAATTTTTTTCATATGGCTTTAATTGACAAGATGCATAGGCAATGATTTTTCCTTCCTGCATCAAAACACACCTCGAGACTACTCCTATAGCATCAATATAGACTTTGTAGTTGAGGCCTTCCTTAGGCAATGTCAATATCGGGGTAGAAGAAAGAGCATCCTTCAAAGACTGGAATGCATTCTTACACTCAGGACTCTATATGAATGGCACTGCCTTCTGAGTCAACTTTATTAGAGGCGACACTATAAGAGAAAATCCTTTTACAAACTTTCGATAATAGCTTGCTAATCCTAGAAAGCTTCTGATGTCGATTATGAATTTTGGCTGTAACTAATTTTGGATAGCACTGACTTTGTTCTAGTCTACTCTGATTCCTTGAGCATCTACGACATGACCCAGAAAAGTAACTGAGTCAAGCCAGAATTCGCACTTGGAATACTTAGTATAAAGTTTGTGATTGCGAAGTTTTTTTAACACTATTCTTAATTGATTCTCATGATCATCTTTGCTTTTTGAATAAATCAAAATATCGTTGATGAAGACGATGACAAATTTATCTAAATATGTCTTTAATACGCGCCGCATTAAATCCATGAAAATGGACGGTGCATTTGTTAAACCGAAAGACATTACCAAAAACTTGTAATGTCCATAACAGATTATGAATACAATTTTCTCAATATCTGAGTCCTTGACTCGCAACTAGTGAAAACCCGATTGCAAGTCAATTTTAGAGAAGACTTTGGCTCTGGATAACTGATCAAATAGATCATTGATACGTGGCAACGGGTATTTGTTCTTGATGGTTACTTTATTCAGTTCTTGGTAATCGATGGACATACGCATTGATCCATCTTTCTTCTCCCCAAATAAGAGTGGCGCTCCCTAAGGAGTTGAACTTGGTCGAATGAGACATTTCTCAAGCAGCTCCTGAAGTTGTTTGTTCAATTTTTGCAGCTCCTTAGGTGCCATGCAATATGGAGCCTTGGATAGCGGTTAAATTCCTGGAATTAACTATATTGTGAATTCTATTTTTCTAACAGGGGGAAGACCATGTAGGTCTTCAGAAAATACATCAGGAAATTTGCAAACTATACGATTCTCAAAGATAGGGATATTTTTTTTCTTCTCTCCTAACATTGTTACTAAATAAGCTTTGCACCCTTTACTGACTAACTTTTCAGTCTTCATTGTATTGGTTAATGATGCTTGTGTAACATTTTCGATTGACTCCCACTGCCAAGAGTGATTTTCTTCTTTTGGCAATTTATGGTAGCACCGTGCTTACTTAACCAGTTCATACCCAGAATTGTACCAAAATTAGCGATCGGCAGCATGATTAACTTAGCTTCAAATTTCTATTTATCGATACAAATTTTTATATTACAGAATTGATGGGATTGCATACGAGCTCCAGAAGGTAACCCGATACTTAATGAGTTGGCTAACCGATAATACGATAGGTTAAGGGTTTTAACCCAACTTTTTGATACAAAGGAATGCCTCGCTCTCGTATCGAAAAAGGTATTACAAAGTTTGCCATGTATCAGTAAGGTGCTTATGATTATAGTAGTAATAAGAATTGCTATTTGAAACATTCAGAAATACTGAAGTAATAAAATTGGAATAACATAATTTAAGGCATAACTGAAACAACATCGTTGTCCTCAAGTGCAGAGGTAGGAGTGAGCATATAAACTCGGGCATGAGATGTTGGCTATCTGCTCTGAGGTCGATGAATCTGATGATTATAGACCGGCTTTTGAGTAGGAACAGATGCTTTAGGGTTGGAAACAATAGCGGGAGCTGGCATTATAGCCAAGGCAAGAGCTCGGCTATTCAATGGCTGGGAATTGGAAGTTTGGTCCCTTTTAGAACGGTTGATGACAATCCCATCAATCGTCTTTTCATAGGTGCAAGAGCTCAGTTGTTCAATGGCTGGGAATTGGAAGTTTGGTCCCTTTTAGAACGGTTGATGACAATCCCATCAATCATCTTTTCATAGGTGCAATTATAAAAGCGGTGTCCTTGCTTGCCACAAGTGAAACACATGTTACCATAATGGTAACATTTACCATATGGATGACAGCGCTTGCATTTAGGAGCTAAGTTTGTGGTTGTTCTGTTTTGAGGTCGTAGACCTTTGCCACCTTTTGGTGACCAAAGTGCTTCTTCCTAGGCTGCAAAAATGTAGCCTTTCTTTTCCGGTCCATCTGACCTTGGAAAACTTCTTGGAGGCGGGAAACCTCAATCAACTCAACCAAGTTCTTACTTTGGTAGGACACCAGGTGAGCCTTGATGGAGTCCCTTAATCCTTTTAGGAACTGATGCACCTGGAAGCTTCATATCTGACTAAGTCTGGGACAAAGCGAGGTAGTCTCTGAAATTCATGCTCATAGTCAAATATCGATCTATTCCCCTGAGTGAGGTGAAGCAGTCCATCCTCAAGAATCGCTTGAGCTGACGCTAGGATAAAAGCCTCTCGAAAGTCTTTAAGGAATATATCCTGAGGGATATCCTCCAATTCATAATCAACAAACTTGGTGTTTCGCTCGTTCTTCCACTAATATTTTGCCTCTTCTTGTAATAGATGAGTGATTAGACTAATTACTTCGGAGTTTGGGCACTTTATACTCGCTAAGTTCTTCTCAACTAGCTTGATCCAGCTGATAATGTCCATCAGGTTCAATGCCCCATTAAAGGTCGGCATCCAGAGACGCAAGAAACTATGCTGGATTCCATCTCCAGAGAAGTGAGATGAAGATGGAACTCTCATTTGCGGGATAGATTGTTGATGAGAGTTCAAAATCAGAGTGCGAGTCTCTTGCGCTTGTTACACATTACTTTTTATAAAGGCCTTCATTAGACTGGTCAATGAGTTTACTTAATCTATTCTGCCTGAAGACGAGACTGCGTTCTTAATGAATGTAGGAGCTGAGGGGGAACCTGGATTCATTATTGTAATAAAAGCATGAATTCAGTGAATAAAACAAAGATCCACTATCATTTTTAATCATCACTTTCTCAAAAGAGAAGTTACACAAATAGGCAAAAAGGATAAGCTAATGCGAAAGGAATATACAATAGACAATTTAAGAAGATTAACTATAATATTCTGCCTTAAAGGCAGTACAAAAATCATATACGTGACATCTAGATGCTTCCTTGCTAATCTTTTATAGGTCCAGAACCACCATCTATCCACTGACCCTCCAAGTAGAGTCTCCATGATCTCAAGACGATAGCCATCGGGAAATGTTGTCTCTTGAAAGACAATGGTCACACTGTCCAACAATTCCTTGTCAAGAATAGGAAGGCTGATTCCTCTAAAGGTCGAATGAACTAAGATCTTATCCAGCACTTCTATTCAGCGAGGGGATACTCTTTCAATGATCCTTCCATAGACTTTGCCATCTTAAAAATCATCTGCCCAGTACTCATCAAATAATCTAAGGTAGTAGTAGAATCGAACTGTCAATATTCCATCCCTAAAATTTTATTCACATATTAGTTCTGGTTTTCCATTTATTGCAGTTATAAGCATTTGTCTTGTGTATTTTACTTCTTTAAAGTTCGTTCAGATCATAAGATGTCCTTTGTTACTTGTATTTAACATTTAAACATATTTTACTCATTTAAGATTCATTCAATTCCTAAGGTGTCTTTTCTAGATATTCTTAGTTTCATTTTTGAGATTTCAGTTGGATAAACTATGGACACTACTTTTCTTACACTTAGTAATTGTGATCATTTCTTATAGTTAGTAATTGTGATCATTATCAAACTAATAAATCTGTGCTCCATTAGGATGAATCCTACATAAGGTTCTAAGGATGTGACCAAAAGGTCACTCAAAATTAGGATACTATCATATGGGAAGATCTCATTCTAAGTTCTTATGTGATCATACTACAAGGGTCTGAGATCAAACATCTAAGCTAATAAGGATCATCTAAGTTCCTACCTCAAGATGTAAATAATAAGCTCTTCCCACCTTAATAGATTGCCTAATAAGAAGACTTAGCAATTAATAAATTATTAATACTAAGGCAAGATCATAAGATCTTGCACTAAAGTATAAAAGTACTACTTTAAGATTTAGGCTAATTATCACTTTCACCATTCTTACTTCTTTAGATTGATTTAATTAAATCAGATGGATAACCCATCTGATCAACACCTATGTTAACATCAGGGGGTTCAATCATGTACATTATTAGGAATTGGTCATTTTGTAAATCACTATAGTATTAGGGTTTATTACATGCTAAGAGTCTTACTTAAGAGAAAATTAGAAAGATAAAAGAATAAGTTTAGACTTATAATTATGTGAGTTTATTAAAAACCTTATCACTTCAAGTTCAATAATTTAAGATTAATGTCAAATCAAGGCACATTATTGGAATTATGCAAATTAATATATTTTCAATTCAAGTTGATTTATTTAAAGTAATTAAGTGTAATAACCCAAGGTTATTACCTAGCTTAATGTTAGCTCAATTATATCGTAATTATTATTCCATTAAGATCATCTAGTCGTTAGAACCAAACCCTAAAGATTTGGAGCAATTCAGAGCTCAATCAAATATTTCGGATTTATTTAATAAGTTAGAAAATTGAAATTTTAATTTGACCTCAAAATCAAAATCTGACTTCGTCATTGTGATCGTCACCCCCAAATTAGCTAGGGGCGATGTTTTGGACGCATTTAGAAGTCGTCGAATTTTCGCGAATATCTTAATATAATTAAATGCACCCGAAAATGGAATAATTAAATAATCATCGGAATCAAACTCCAACTTCGTCATTGAATTCCTCACCCCCAAATTAGCTAGGGGTGAATTTTTGGGATTTTTCGAAGAGCATTTAATTACCTGATTTTTTTAAGGAATTAAATGAATAATTAAGTATTCATTTAAATTATTTTTTTCACTTTTTGTCTTTTCTCCATTTACTGTGCATGGGACCCACCTGGCTTCCTCCATGCCTAGTTTCGGTGCCCCTTACTTCCTCCTCTAAGCACAAGCATGCTGAGGACCATCCCTTCTCCTCTTCTCCGCTCCTCCTTCCCATGCCCTATCACCTCTCATTCTCTCCTTTAAGAAGGAGCTTAAGCTCCTTCATCATCTTCATTTGGCAAAAAGCTGCATCTCTCCCTTCCCCTCCTTTGCTAAGTCTTGGGCTGAAGAAGAAGAAGAAAAAGTTCCTCCTCTAAGAGTTCTGAGTCTTCTTCCTCCTTTTCTTACAAGGTCAAAGGTACCCATTTGCTCCTCTTCCTTATCTACTTTATATTGCTGATATGCTGGTTTGTATCTTTAGAAATCCATAATTGTATTTGGAAGCCATTGAGGCTCATTAAGGCATCATATTACTTGAAAATATCATGCTCTATTTTTCGTCCATTTTGTATATCCGAACATTTAACTCCATCATTCGTATAGTTAGAATAATCCATTTGTACTGATTTTGGTATTGATGGAAAAAGTATCGAAAATACTTTTCTATTGATATATAACACCGTGCATGGAATGCTTTGGATTGAGAGTATTTGAGCACAAAATGTGACCCATTACGATTTTGGCATAGATGAAATCACTGTCGTGCACTACAGCATGTCGCAACGCCCGAAGATCATATAATTTCTGCCGCAGCGGGCTGCAGCGTCATTTCTGGAAAAATTATATGAAATCAATAAACAAACTAATTGAATAGTAACGCACAAGTTAGACCGATGCAGCGCGCCACAGCGCACCGCAGCATGCTGCAGCGTCATTTCAGGGAAAACTATAGGAAATCAAGAGAAAAATTAATTGAACAGTAACCCGTAAGTTGGACCGCTGCAGCGCTACAGTGGGCCGCATCGTCATTTCTAGAAAACTATATGAAACCAGAAGAAAAATTAATTGAACAGTGTTTCTATAAATTGATCTGCCACAGTGCGTCATCGTGCTTAAAAGTGATGCAGCGCGTCGTACCATCCAGCTCTCGGATTGGTCCTACCGTAGCACTCCGCGACATCAAAAGTGCAGCGGTGCGCCACAACAATATTTTCCGTCGTAGTGCACCGCACTGCCTGAAAGTGCTACGGCGCGCCACAACGGGCCGTAGCGCCCATAATTTTTTGAAAATTCTTAGAATTAGCTGGAATGGCCAAAACTTCACTGTTTTTGCATTTTAAGGTCCCTAGGACCCTAGTGGGACTGAATTATATCAAATTTAAACTTAGTTTAGTTAAAATTGAGCATTGCATACAATTTTGTGTAATAATCAAGTTTGAAAGTTTGCCCTTTTATGGCATGTGCAAAGACCTCTTATGTATCTTAAGTACTTTTGAACCAAATGCTAAATAATAGAATCTTTAAATGATTGTATTGATTAGGTATATCTTAAAAACCAAATTGCATGAAACCTAAGTCTTTTAGAGTTGTAATCAAGTGCTAATCCCTTTGGTTTGATTTATAATTTGGCTAGCCTTAATTACCTTCTATTTTATGTTATCTTTATATTCCTATGTTTTCATAATATTAGGATGTATGTTAAAGAACTTTAACATTTATTTGGACGCCTAAATGTGCTTAAATTGATATTAAACTATATTCGAACATAAGAATCTAGAGAACTTGATTAAGTAGATGATACTTAATCTAAATCTAAAATTTGACATCAATAATACACCAATAATACATTGATTTGTCATTGACCTTTAAATTAACCATTGGTCTTAATTTTAGTAAGGCTAGGGATTAAACCCTAACTTGTCTTGATTAAGATCTAAACCTTAATCAATTAACCTAGATTGAAAGATAATTCAATTGACATGACTCCAATAATGCATATGATTTCACATTGATCTTAAATTATTGAATTAGAAGTGCTAAGGTTAATATTAAATTTGTGTAATTAAATCATCGGAATCTAAACTTTGGATCTTTGATTTTCTCTTATATAAGACTATTAGCATAAGATGGATAATAAAATTATAATTATTTATGAAATGATCTAACTCTAATAAAATCTTTTATTTTATCCCATGATTGTAAAATATAGTATGATCAAATGGATTCATTCATCTGATCTGATCACTTTAATTCAAGTCTAATAAGTAAATCTTGAATGTTAATTTAAGAAGTAGAAAAGTAAGATCTCAAGGGTCTTGCTATAGGATCATTCTTTAGATATTTAAAGATTTTAATTATTGATACATTGAAATAGGAAGAACTTTTGTAACTTATTGAGGTAGGAACTTAGAAGATCCTTAATAATCTTAGAAGTTGAACTTGATACCTTGTGGTTGGAATCACCTAAAGCAGTTAGAATGGAACTTCTCATTTGCAGTAAAAATCAATATTAAGTGATCTTTTGATCACATCCTTGGAGTCTTATGTAGGACTCACCCATTTAGAGTAAGGATTAATTGCTTTGATAATCTTTGTTGATTAAATAGAATCTTTTGAACCCAGATTATTGGTTGGGTATAGTAGGGTATACTCATAATACTAGATCACTTCAGTAATATTCAAGATTGGTTGATTCACTCCAATATGGACTTATAACCAGGTGATATTTTGAGGGATTAGACGAATACAGTCTCGTTAGAGTAAATTTTCCAAGACTAAGAGTATTATAAATAGGGATTCATTCCTTAGTTTGATTAAAATACAAATTGCCATCGGGTGATGCATCCTAGGAAAGATAGCTTTAATAGATGTGGCATAAACAAACTAAGTAATTCGAGTTACCTTCTTTAGGATACTGAGTGTGATTATGAGTTTGATATCTTAATGACTTAGCTTGAGATACAAATCGTAATCAGGTGAGGCCTCCTATTGAAGATCGCTTCGTTAGGGTGGCTTAATCAAACTAAGTGTTAAAAACCACCTTTCTTGGAAACATGCTAAATATGTGTATACAATTATCCCATCTAATGATTTTTAAGTAAACTCTCGACTTTAACCAATTATCGAGGTTAGAATTTAGGAGTCAGAATTTTTTTAGTAAGATTCTACACAATAGAGACCTTGAATTCATTTTTAGATTTCAAAGCATTTCTGGATTTTAGATTTAACTCATGTAGCTTAGAAGCATGAGCATGAGCATAAGCATGATGTATAAATATCAGTAATAGTATATGAGTATCAGTGATAATTTATGGGTTACAGAATATTGCATACATTGATTGGGGAATTTCAGGATGCATCGGCATTGCAGTTCCCAACTGGATGCATGTATACATTGGACCATATGACTCATAGTTGTTCAGTGATATTTTAGTTGCATATCAGTAGCATACAGTATTGTGGCATATTTAGATGCATAGTTTCAATGGCATATAGCATAATTTTACATGCTATTACTCAGTTTTAGATCCATTACTATTTTTGTTTACTTTCAGTATTCAGTTTACAGTTTAGTTTTACTTTATTTTACTTCAGTTTTGTACAGTTTTATATAGTTTTATACTTTCAGTTGCCTTTACAGCTTTTTTGCAGATTTACTTATATTATGTAAATGTTAAATAATTAATTAGAACTGTTTAGATTAATTTCGATGTGTTAGACTTATTATCTAACACGGGGTACTTTTGGGATCCAACAATTTGCTAAATCTTGAGTAGTATATTGAGATAGGTCAGGAGGACACCTAAAAGATTTAGTGGACTCTTCCCCAGCTTTACTTTTCTGCTTAGTTTATTTCAATTTAGTACTTAACTTTTATGTCTATATTTTATTAAACTGTTTGTAATAATTCTAGATGCATTTTCTTCTCTTTTTTGAGGCGAATATTTCATACAGCTTTTGTGATGAATGTTTTTGGATGTTTGCTTTAAGCTTCTGCACTCTGTTATATACTACTTATACTTAGTATTATGATGTGATTAGTATACTGTAAATGCTGATATCTTATACATATATTAGATTTCTCATATATTTTATATCCAATATATATATTGGTCTAATACTTAGGATAACAATACTACTCTTATCTTAAACATTAGCTCTCAACCCTCCTTGAGGTTGAGTCAGCAACCCTTCAGAAGGGTTTGATGTTCAGCTATTCGGGGAGACGGGATATTCCTCCCAGAGTGGCGCGCCGCTCCATCGCTAAACTTAATTATGATTATCTCATTTGCGCACGAAGACGGAGCGGGGCGCTACATTAAGGGTTTAGACCTTAACCAAACAAGCTAGGGTTTGACTTCTAACTCCATCCAATCAAGATTACTTGTAAAAGCTATGAATCAATGACAAATCAATGAGTTATTGGTATATTATTGAGGTACATTTCAAGATTAAGATTAAGTACTAATTATTTAATTAAATTCTTAAGATTCTTAGGTTCAAATACTAATTTATGCCAAATTTATTAACTCAAGGTGTCCAAGTACGTGCAATATTTCTCTAACATACACCATAATATTATAAAAGCATAGGAATATAAAGTTACATAAAATAGAAAGTAATTAACGCTTATCAAATCCTAAATCATACATAAAAGGGATGAGCAATTGATTACAAATTTAAAATACCTAAGTTTCATGCAACTTAGTTATTAAGTTCTACTTGGTCATACAATCAATCAAAGATTCTAACATTTATATTTGGCACAAAATATTCAAGCAATTCTCTATGAGATTTAGAACATAACATTTAGGGTAAATGATAAATTTCACATTGAAAGTTACCTCCAATTTTACACAATACTTAATTTTACTAAATCTAGATTTATTTTTAATATATTTAGGTCCCATTAAGGTCCTAGAGTCAGTAGGATGTGAAAACTCACAAATATGGGCAATTCTAGATAGTTATGGGCACTTTTGGATAATTCTGGGCGCTACAACACGTCGCACCTTCTGGCCGAGAGCCAGGCGCTATAGCACCAGTTTTTCTGAGGCGTGGGTGCTACAGCGTGCTACAGTGCTTTTAGGCGCTACGGCAAATTTCAGTGATGTGGCGCGCTGCGGCACGCTATGGTGCCAGATCTTCCGAGAGGTGAGTGCTACGGCGCGCTGTAGCACTTCTTGGCTGAGAGCCAGGCCCTACAGTGCGCTGTAGCGTGCTACGGTGTAGCTAACCTGAGACGCGGGCATTGCAGTGCACTGTAGTGGTCCCTGGCCGAGAGCCAAAAGCTACGGTGCACTGTAACGCTCGATGGTAATTTCATCGGTGCAAAAACTGTAATGGGTCCTCTTTCACACTCAAATAATCTTAATTTAGAGTACCTCACGTGTGGTGCCATAAATCAATGAAAAGGTCTTTTCGAGACCTTTCCATTGATACCCAAATTGACACAAAATAATTATTTTAGCAATGCAAACAATGGAGCTAAAGGTCTAGATATACATAATTCCTATTTACAGAACTGTTCATCTACCCTAAAATTAACAATCTTAATGAGCTCTAAGAAGCTCCACATCTGAAACACAGGTTCTAAAGCATATAAAATAGACATTCAAGATAGCTTCATAACTAATTTGATGAGAAAAGAGGTACCAAGAAGTACCTTGGTCTCACAAAAATGGAGAAAGAAGGAACACAAGGAAGATGATTACAATAGGTACCTTGGCCTTGGAAATGGAAGAAGATTTTAGCTGGTTCCTTGGGAGCTTGAGGACTTGAAGGTTCCTTCAGCAACAAGTACACCAAGTGAAGGGAAGAGGGGAAGCTTGGGAGGAGGAGAAGGTACTTTAGCTTGAGAGCAAAGGAAGGAGGGTGGGCTGAGGCTCCAATTTTTAAAGGAGGAGAAGAGGAGGTATGGCTCTTCCTTAAGCTCTCCCATCAGTATGGAGGAGAAGATGGTAGAGCTGCTTGAGTGCGTATGAAAGGATAGGGGGCACTGAACCACGGAAAGGAGTGGGGCTAGTGCTGAGAAGAAATGGAGGATTTAAGAAATAAATAAATTATTATTTCTTTCAAACTTCTAATTTATGCATAAAAAAAATCAAATTTGATAAATGTGCTCTAAAAATTTTCAAAAATTCACTTCTAGCTAATTTGGGAGTGAGAAATTTAATGGCAAAATTGAATTTTAATTTTGACGATTATTTAATTATTCTATTTTTGGGGTATTTAATTACATTAAAATATTCACAAAAATCCAATGACTTCCAAATACTTCCAAGACATCACCTGTAATAACTCAAGTTGTTACTTAAGTCAATTAGGACTAATCCAAGTCCTAATTATGATTCTATAATATTAATTAAGTCATTAGAAGCTCACCTCTAAGATCTGGTCCAAATTAGGAATCAAATGGATTAAATCCTGATTTTGGGAATTTCCAGAAATCCTAGAAATTGACCTATTTAAATTAATCTCAAATTGAAAATCTGACTCTGTCATTGCGTTCACCACCCCCAAATTAGCTAGGGGAGATGTTTTGGAGGCATTTGAAAGTCGTTTGATTTTCATCGAATATTTTAATATTATTTAAATACCCTGAAAATTCAAGTAATTAAATACTCATCAAAATAAAAATCTGATTTCACCGTTGCATTCCTTACCTCTCAATTAACTAGGGGTGATTTATTAAAAAAATTTAGAAGAGTAATTAATCAGTTAATTTTAATTTATGAAATAAATTAAAATTTATTTAATAATATTAAGCAAATGCCATCGTCCCTTATCCAAGCGGCGTCGTCTATCAGACGGCACATCTCTCTACATCGCAGATTGGATCTAACGATCCAATCGAATGGCTAAGGAGCCGTCTTCCTCACCGAAGCGCTCACGAAGGGAGCGTGGCGTGCATGCGACGAGATCCCCGCGTGTTGGTCTATCTACACCGCTATAGGGTCGGCGTTAAGATCAATTGAGTTCCCTAAATTGATTCTCTTCTCAAATTCCTCATGTGCTGGTGCTTGCATGCTCTAAGTATCCCCAAAACCCTGATCATTATCTCGAGCCTCCAGGACCATCGATCTAGGTATACTTCACTTGGCCTTTCCATTCAACTAATCTGCTATATTATAGTTTGTATACTTATTTCACTATGTGGATTGCCATAAGATAGTATTTAATTGATCAATTATCGATCTGATTGATTGAATTTGAAATTTGATCCACAGTAGAAAACATGTTCGCATCTCCGTCCTGGGTATACTCCGCTAGGGTTTGAATTCACCATTGGTCCAGACTCCCTTTGTGTGTGTTTCGCATGTCATAAGGGAGCTCTCATCTTCCTCTCCAAGATTTCATGTGGGCTGACCATCGTTTATGCCGGGATATCCGCCATCTTTGATGCCCTAGTAGCGTCCGTGACGGAAGGGGAAAGAAGGAATTTTGGGTCATGCAGGTCGAATTAGGCCCGACCCAAACGCCTGTTGGATGTCTGCGTGGAATGCTGGAGCCCGCTCCGCTAGCTGTCAAGCCAAGAGAGGGAGCCGTGTAGGAATGGGACCCACCCCGCGCGTAAGCCTGCTCGGTTTCGAGTGTGTCAGCATGCGTGGGTCCCTCCATCGCTTCGACTGTCATCTATTGGACCCGCTGTAACAACCCAAGGTTGTTAATTACTATTTAATAATCCAATTAACTTCAAATCTCTTCTATCAAGTCTTAATTAGTCATTAAGATCAAGTTCCAAAGTCTTGGTCAAACTTGGAATTTAAATGAACAAAACCCTAATTTTGGGTAATTTTTAAAATCAAGAAAATGAAGAAATTAATTTGACCTTAGATTAAAAATCGGACATCGCCGTTGCATTCCTCACACCCAAATTAGCTTGGGGTAAAGTTTTGATGAGTTTTAGAAATAGTCAAAATTTCATGAATTTTTTTTTTCTGAAAAACAAAATAATTAAGTCAATCTCTAATAGAGATTATAATTGCATTTTTTTAACTCGTCACTTCTAATTTAGTTAAAGAATTTTTTTTTATTTAGAAACACATAAATGTTTAATTTCTAATAGAATATCTATTAATTAATTAATTAATTAAATTATATACATACATATATATATATATATATATATATGAATGTTTAGATTTTTTTTATCTCTTGACCTAACCCTATCGCATGCCATCGGTCCTGAGAGGAAATCGCCTTCTCCTTCGATTCGAGAAGGGCGACGCGTGCCACTTACTGTCACTCTCGCCAATGGGAGAGCTAGCGAAGAGAATCCTGCCATCCCTATCTCAATCAAACCCGTGCTATTCCCCTTATTATCAATACCTCCTCTTCCTCTCGGCACAGAAGGATTATCTGAAGGTAAGACAACGAAGCTTGGTTCTGAACCCTAGCAGCGATCTCTAAACACCAAATAAGGTACCTCACTCGATTTCTCCCATCTTGGTATCATTTATTGATAATTTAGGGTTTTAAAGTGTTGAGCAAAAAGGATTCTTTAGGATCTATTTGAACTCAAATTAGATTCTATAAGATATAATTTCATACAATCTTATGTATACCTAAAGCCTCAGCAATTATATATATAATTTCTATTCAGTTGATCTTTATGAAAATCATTCAGAATTTTTATATATATACATGTCATTTGCTATCTCCAAATAGAAGGAAATAGTTAATAAACTTTATTTATTAGTGCTTTTCTTTTCTATTGAGAAGGATTTTCTTATGTATTTACATGTGTGACGCTAATCATAGATATAACATAATACATGCATGGGATAGTCATGAAAAAAATTTAAGAGATATAATCAATAAGCCAAGTTTAATATTGCTTAAGATCTTGGAATATGTATTGAATTTTTTTTCCTTTACTTATATCAGTTTTCTCTTTAAGTTTCAAATCTACTTCCTATCTATTGGTATAATGTAATTATTGATGAACGCTTATGTGCCATGGCAATGAATTAAAGCTATGACAGTCTTGTTGTAAGTTTACTCTCTTATTTTTGATAATTTTAAAAGATACATAAAATATTTAGCTTTTGTTTAAGATTCATTTTCAATATTTTGAACGGCATAAGTTCTAATATTTCTTCAATATCGTGTTACAATTCGGATGGCCTATATGTAGGTAACCATTGTAAATATTCATTTTATTCTTATACATGTTATTTTATTTGTCAATATAAAGGATGCTATCATACAAATGATTTCCAATTTCATACAATTTTTCTAAAATATGAAATCCTTAATAGTTCGGATTAGATAGAATTTTAGTTTGTGGATATTAATTTACATAAGTTGTATTATGTGCATTGCCTATATAAAATCATAACAAAACCTGTACGCATATTATTCTTCATCCCTCCTGAAATGTTAAGTGCGTGGCAATGACGTATTAAGGAATCCATTGCAAAATTCTTTATCAGGTTTGCATTTTTAAATTTCTGATAGACAAATTAATTCTTCCTTATCAATTGCATGTTCTTTCTTTGATTTATTATTACCTATGTGGAAAGATCAAAACATTTTATGAACTTGTTTATGGAATGAATGGAATATTTATTGTAGCTTTTGTAGCTGAATCATTAGTGCTAATGAACATATTAGTTTAAATTAGAAGAGTTTATTATTAAGTTCAAACTTGATGGAAGGATCCGTTCTATGCTTATTAGAAATATAATTATCTAATTATTGTTGCTGCTCATTATTGATAATTTCATAAAACATAATTTGGTGTTGACATGCCCATAATAATCGAGTAAGTGTTGATTAACAATAGTTAATGTGTAACACTTTGCATCAAAATTTAGTAGAGCTGAATTTGATCAATTCAGCATTGTTCCTTTAGTTATCAATTTAAAATAAATCAAAAATTAGTTATGTTAAGGGATAAGCAGATCACTACATTGATTGGTAAGTTACACTTGCTTTAGTGCTATTTATTTTCTATATGAGCAAGCTCAAGCACTTGAATATATTTCTCTACTTCTAATTAGATGCTTTAACTTTAAAAGTTTAGACCTAAGCATATCATAAAGTATTTATAAAAATTCTGAAAACATTGGTAAATTAATTTAGGTGATGGGGAAGGCATTAGTATTGTCACATTACATTGAAATAATATTTGTTTTTATTTTTAGAAAATATTTGATATATAGATGGCAACTTTCAAAGTCTTAACTATCCAAGCTTATTAACACCTGCTTTAATTTACTGTTTCCATGCTTACATATACAGGCAGCTGTTCACCGTGCTTTAAAATTCTCTTATTGAATTATTAATTGCATTTAAAGTTTGTCTGCATACAAGTAATCATATAGAGATTTTTGTTGGGTTTTGTGGAATAATAAAATATGACTTGAAGATTAGTTAACTTTTATTTACTTCAGTATCTATGATAATTGTTTTACCTAAAAATATATTAATACCTGCTTTCTATTTTACTAAGATTATGAATGCTATTCAAATGTACTCAATCTTTGTAAATTTGCCTAGTGTACTCTTATAAGACAGCATGAAATATTAAAATAACTTCTTTTTATCTCCATAACAATTGTAAAATTTTATAAATTTAAATATAGTACTTATGATTTACATGTTATGTTCTTGAATTATTCAAAAGCACTCATAAAAATATTATTTATGCATATTAATGATACCTTTATTATATCTAGTATTATTCTCTTCTATTTTTAAAAGTGAAGTAGGGTTGATTTTCTTTCATTATCTACTGATATTATGTTGTTAAATTTAATAATCTAATCTTAAAAATAGAGAGATAAAAATGGTCTAATGAGATTATTAGGTATTCTATGCTGCCATTTATTAAAATACTATCGGGTGGTAGACCAACTAATTGACTGATGCTGCCTTGACTCCACACATATGAAAGAAATTGTCTTGCATATTACCTTCATGATGATTAGTGAGATATTTAATTTAAATGATGAATTTTGAGATTTATTGATTTTGCATTAAATGTTTGCTATTTTTGAAACAAATTTTTGTATCTTTCTAATCATAAAACTAGTACTGTCGTATGAAATATCTGCCATTTAAGATTGTAAATTCATATTGTGATGGAGAGTTTAAATGGAAGTGCAAGAGATTGAATATAACTATAAATTTATGATTACCTTCTATTAAATATTATCAAGTTTCTTAAATGTTGCTTTAGTTATTATGATATAATTACAGGATTTATATTAAATGCATTATATTAAATTGCATTTAGTAAATATATATGTTTGTAAGTATTAAATTATTCACTTGAATGATTGTTGTACATTTTATATTACTCTCATGGTGATAGATATATGAAGAGATTAATGTATGCCAATTATTACTATATAAGTCATTTTGCATTCAAATATGCTCAATCAAATTTATGAACTTGTATCTCAGTTATCAGTACTTCACTATTTGTACGTTAATAGCATAATATACTTTGTGAAGACACTTTTTATATATTGTGTATCTTTTATCTGATCTAATAAGCCCACCACTTGGAGATTTATAAACATGTTCCAAATCTTGAATTATCATTATTGGATATTGTATCTTTATATGGCTTTAGAATAGAATGCACTTTTACTTAATGAGTGATATAGATTTACTAAATATAATTTTTAGCAAAATAGATCAAATATTATCTTTAAAATACATTTTATTTGAGGAAACCTTCATAAATAAGATGTATTTTAGATATTAAACTTACTTAACTATCAATATTATTGCACGTCTTTCTTAAATTAATTCATTAAGGCCTTTTATTTGTATCTCTTTTAATTACTACTGCTCTGCTTCAATTTATAAATCAATGTTATCATATATAAAAGCTAGAAATTAAAAGAGTGATATTAATGCATTATGAACAGCATAATGAATGAGTAGTTGACAAATTATTATACAAATAATTTAAGAATCAAGATACATATATTTCTTCGTTAAATGGGAAGAATTTCTTTTGAAAATATCATAGGCCTTCAAATAAGTATTGTAGTAAAACTTATTGATATTTCATGTTTCTTATAAAATCAGCATATAAGTCTTGTATAAAAGATAAATGTGATGTTTGGGTCGAGAGTTAAGAATCTTTTTCTTCTTAAGTTTTTGTGCAAATATCTTTTAGTTGTTATTATCCTCATTTAGAAAGTAGTATAAACTTTAAATGGCCAGATTTCTTGACATTATTCTTATAAATTTCACTTTATAGAACTGGAGGCAGATTTCTTTTTAGACGTATAGAAACCACTTTGTAACTATGCGATATTTCATGTACATGCTAGTATTTACTGGAAATTGTTTTTGAAACTAATTTCCATCATGACTGAATTGGAAATTTACTTCTTGATTAAATTACAAAAAATTTGCATGTTTATTTTCTGTCGATATGTGTTAAGGAATAAGAGTCTAAACTTAGAAACTTGCAGAAAGCTATGCTCCGAAATAAAGAAAAGTAGATGTAACTTAGTTTCTACAAGTTAATATAGATTCACAAATCAAAGTGGCTGATCCATAATTTGTTGCATATATTTCATAGCAATTCATCAAAAATTACTTTAAGAATGGTTGGTGCACTTCTTATTTTGAAAATACCAATCTCTTTGAAATAAATTATTATTTTTTTTTGTGCTCATTATTAATACATTCAATTTTCTAGTATGTTATTCAAATTTTAAACTCATAAGTAAATCATAATTATAGAGTAATGGCAGTATTTCTTTTCTTCTCTCTTATTGTCATATCACAATTTGGATGGCCTATATATGGGCAACCATTGTGAATATGCAATCGATGATAGTTAATTAAAAAAAACATAAAACAATGGATATCACATAGCTTACAATACTTTGATAAATTTCTTGTGCTGCTACGCATTGAACCTAAATCTTGATTCATACATTAAGATTTTTGTGCATTTAATAAACTTTTTAAATAAACATTTAAGAGTGGTCTATATGGAAGATTTTAGTACATCTGTTATTTGCCTGGGCAAGGCTATTAGTGTATCTAGTGACCACATAATTCCTTTGAGGGGAAATGTGTGTGTTTTTTTTTTACCCCACTTGCAGATAAGTTGAGTAGACGTACTCAACTCATCGCTTGTTCTGCGCCCACAAAACAAAATACAAGATAAATAAATTATAAATTGCATTTCTAACAATCTTATTGATTGTGAAAGGTATATTCAATTTTTAGACTGAAATGACTCACATCATTTTAAATCTTTCAAAATTTTATACAGTGTAAAATTTTATATAAAAATGTAGTTTCTTTCTTTACAGTGTTTTTCTTATTTAGCATACGAAATTCATTTGAACATATTCATATTTTCCTTTATATGCAAATAATTCAATTGCTATGCTGACCGATTTATTGCAGGATTTGTAAAATTACTTAAACACTGTAAGAAAGTTTTTTTTACTTACCCTCCTTTCTATTTTATGCTTATTGCACTGCTTATACTTTAAATTATAAATGTCTAATGTGATATTCGCTTATTTAATGTTTAGCCTACTTTTAAAATATACTTAAACTTTTAAGTCTAACCACTCTTCTTTTTTATTTGCTATGACCTACCGTATTTAAAAAACCAAAATACAGTAGATCAGGAGCAAGGATCAAGACTTGTAGTTAAAAAGGAAGCTGAGCAATAATTGGGAGAAGATCATTTACTTTTGCTTCTTTATGTGATGATCAGCTTTACTTATGAACATTTGTAAATAAAAAATATTTTGTGATGGGTGTAAGCTATTCTTTCATACTGTTTAATATTTCATTTTATAAATGATGAAAGTTTGAGTTAGAATAATTGGATTTCCTTCCACACATAGATCCTTATAAAATAAGATAGTATCTAATAATGAGTTAGAATCACCAAACTCAATATTAAATACTACCGTAACACTCATTATTAGACTATTATATTTAATCTAATAGTGAGGTGTTATACCCGCCTATGTTGTGCTTCTAACCACAGGTTGACACATAGATTTTGGGCCCCACCTCTTTTTGTGTAGCTGGCGGCCTATGGGTCCTGCAATTAAATTATTATTAAAAAGAATTTGCTTAAATAAAGATAGTAATATATAAGTGATTTAACTTAATTAAATTAAAACATTAATCAATCATATTTTGAGATCCATAAATCCAAACATAGTAATATTATATGTCATTTTGATCAGTAGAAAATAAAGATCATTATAGAAATATCAAATCTATGCTTGGATAAGTATTTAGCATGATAACATTTAGGACCCTCATATTAACCCTAAATACTACAAAACTTTAAATGACCATAACTTTGTGTGCACATATCCAAATATACCTAATATGGGTCTTATTTTAATTAGGAGACTACTAGAAATGTTCTAGTAAGTTTTGTTATTTAATTAATGTTTTGATTAATCACTTTTGGACCCAAATCCTAATCTTGTAAAGCTCATAACTTTTTAACCACTAGTCCAAACAAAGGTAATTCAGGTCTTAAAGTGATTAGTAGAACCTATATAATAACTTAGAAGTATTCAATTCTCTATTTGGATTAATATTTGCTTAATTACTTTTATGACCTAACCCTAATTACCATAATTAACCCTAGAACTTCAAGTGGCCATAACTTAGTCAATTGAGCTCCCAATTAGGTCTTCCAATATATCATTTTTATTAAGAATGTCTAATTAATAGTAAATTATAAAATTATTTTAGATTCAATAGTTAGATCTCTTAATCAACCCTAATCACCTTAAAACTTAATTAGTGAATATTAGCATAATTAATAATCCAAATTGAGTAATTTTAATTTTTGATTACTCCTAAAGTAGAATAAAACCTAGTTGTGTGATTGGTTTAGTCATTCTGTGATTAATTTCACTAATCACTTATTAATCACCCTAAACCCTAATTATTAACCATAAAACTTATATTAGCTATAGCTTAGCCAATACTCATCAGAATTTAATGATTTTAGGTTATATGAAAACCCTAGATAATAATCTTCAATAAACTGACAAAAACATTTCAGATTTTATTAAGGCAAATTACTAAATTGTTCTTATAAGTCAAATTCTTTAATTTGACCTTATAAGGCTTAATCCTTATCCAAAATAGATGTACTTATTGTCTAAACTCATATTAGAAAGTAAGTAATCTTTCTACTTCAATAAATTCCAAATTATAGCCCTAATTTATAAAGTTGAATTTTATACCCTTAAATAGGGGCAAAATGGTCATTTTGCCCAAATTTAGGTTTAAGTATCCTTAAATCTTAGATTCATAATTAAACTTCTAAAATCAATATTATGACTGATTTACAATTGCTTAGGATGTTTTATCTTATCATTTTGCCATTTTTAGAAAATGCCTTAAAATTCACTTTAAAATCTCCTAAGTCTTAATTTACCTCTTATAAGGTGAATTTAGCTCACCTTATATCTTCCTTAAGTTAAATACATTATAATAATGGTTAAGTAATATCAAAATTAAAACTTAATTATTCTCTTTATTCTTTCCTTCAATCTTTAGGATCTTATTTCTTTATGATATAGCTTAGAAATTTTAGGTTATAGTTCACCTATTAAGTAAATGGGTACTTAATAGAAAAACCTTAGTTTTATAGTTTTCTAGAATTTCTTTCTTTATTTATGATTATTTTGTATTTAAACTTTAGATTTAAGATTAGAGATCCATCTTATTAAGCTTAATTTTGCTTAATAAGATAGCCTTAATTATAGTCTATGAGATTTTGGATTAACTTTATACCATTAGGATTAGAACCTATTGGATTAAGAAGTAAAAATCTAATACTTGGATTTTAATATCTTAATCCCCCAATTTTGATTATATTAATCATGATTGGCTTGGGATTCGTAAAATCATCAATTAGGACGTTTGATTTATTTATTTAACTTAACTAAGTGTCATGTGGTTTATATATGTTAGAACTTGATTAGCTAACTTCTTTTTAACTTATAGGATCGATAATCTGGATTTATACTCGATAGCTGGATGTTGGAGATCCTAAACTTGTATAAGTTCAAATAGATAGTACGATTTAATTAGAAAATAAAGTGATATTACAAAGTTTGTTTAGTGTTATTTAATACCTTGATTTGTATACTTTGCTTCCTTATTTTGGACTTTATACTTTGACACATTATATGGAACATAGTATATTTTTTATATTAATTTGACTCATTTATAAAGCATTTTCTTAATTGAAAGAAAGAATTTAAAGTAAGGAATTTTATGTAACTTATAATGGATTATATTTTACTTAGTATGCCTGGATAGTGTGACTTTACTTTTGCTCTAGGATATTTCTCCTGGATGCTCAGATGATACTTTACTTTTGATTTAGGATGTTTCTCCTAGATGCTTAGATGATACCTTACTTTTGCTCTAGAATGTTTCTCCTAGATGCTCAGCAAATACTTTGTGGCATTACTTTGATATAGGATGTTTCTCCTAAATTTTCAAATAGAATTAAGTGGTATATTATTCAAATAGAATTAAGTGATATTGGATCTGGGATATTTCTCCTAGATATTTTCAGATGAATTCTTTTAACAGGCATTTACTTTTTGGCAGGACTAAGTAAGAATATGTCCATATAAGTGAGACTATTTTACTTTACATTTTCAGTATACTTCTTATTTACAGCATTTTTAGTATATTTCTCCTTTATACATCACTTTGGCCATATTCAGCAGCTCCTTTAGTACTTACAGTTTTTCATGTAAATTATATTATTTTAGCAGCTTGTTTTCACTTGATGGCATGTTAAGATGTTAGAACTTTACTTTCAGCTCAGTACTTTCATTTTATGTTGTAAATTAGTATATATTAAATTAATCATATTACTTAGGAATTTCTTATACTTAGTAGTTTTCATTATTTGTTACTTAACCCTTTTCTGCAACTTGAGTTAAAGTATGTGCTTACCTCACATTTTGTTTGAGTTATAATTAAGTTACTTATAACTTTATCACTTTTCTTTGATGCTTTTCTGCTCCTAAATTTGCTTAAGTTAAGTTGTGATATCATTTAAATTAATAATTTGCAGCCTAAAATGTACTTAGAACTATTGTCTAACTAAAATTTTCTTTTATTGGCTAGGGCCCTATCATTGTGATACCGACAATGGCAGACTCCGTATTGTTTGAGGAAGGACCTTATGAAGATTTGGTTCAAGAGGAGGAGCGTGCAAGAGAAGACTCTTAGTTCTTACTTTTGCTTTGTGAGGATTGAGTGACTTTACCTTACTTTACTGCTTTAACTTTTAAATATTTTGTAATAATACAGATTTAAATTATTTTTCTTTTCATGCTTATGTATTCTAAGTTGTATAGTTCTTATATGGATTGTATGGATGTTATTACTTGTCTTTCTTCCGTGCTCTAATATATTATAGTATGCTCATTCAGTGATTGACTCCTTCTCTCCTCATATCAGGGCATATCTTCCCTTAATATTTGATTAGGAAGGTTATTCCTTAATCTAAATGCTAAGTGAATGTTTACCCGTTGACGACCTCTTAATCTCAGATGATTAAGGGGCGGCCGCCACATCACCCCTAACTAATTTGGGAGTGATGAACGCAATGACAAAGTCGAATTTTGATTTTGAGGTCAATTTAAATATCTCAAATTTCTAATTAATTAAATATATTAAAAATAACTCAAATATTAAATTGAGCTCCGAATCATTCTAAAATTTCAAAGATTGATTATAATGACTAAATAAACTTAATGAAATGATAATTATGCTATAGTTAAGCTAAAATTAGGTTAAGTAATAACCCTAGGGTTATTACACCTCATCTCTAAACCTTATGGACTTCATCCATAAACAAACTCACGACAAGAAGAAGATCTTGGAAGCTCTAAACTACTTAAAGAAGAAGATCTATGCTACACTATCTCATTCTTTCCATGATAAGGAAAAGATCTAGACTTTTTTAAAAAAAATTTGCTTCAAGGTAATTTCTTTTTTGATTCCCTCATTATTTTTCTTTTTTACCAAATATATTTCTTGTTTGATTATATATATTGATTGAATAAGGAATTATTGCAATATTAGTAGGTTCTAGGCACAACTATAATAATGTTTTAATGTGCCTAATTTTTATGTGTAGATTCATAGAATTTTAAGAAAAAAAAATTCTTATATTTATTCAAATATTTTATATTTTTTCATTCATAATTCATATTATCATAATTTTTGTCTTACTCAAAATTAGTTACTGTAATTTTGCACACATTCTCATATATTGTATTAACATATCACTAGATAATACTACACCTTAGTTTTACCTTTAAAATGTTCAAAAATCGTCTTAATGTTGAGAAAAAATTCTTTTTTTATTTAAACATTTTTTTTTGAAATTCTATTTTTGTCAACTTTGTAGAGTTATAACTTTTCAACCATTAAGATCTAAATATTGTAACTTTACATGTTTACTCTCCTATGTATTGTGAACAATTTCATATAAGACCATACTGATCCATTTGAACTATAATATCAGCATTTAGGCACTCAAACTTCAACAAATACTCGTTAAAATCTAGAAAAATATTAATAAATTTTAGAAATTTTCTTAATATGTTGTTGTTGTCATAACTTTTAATCTAACAATTAAATTTTGTTGATTGTTGGCATGATTACTCACTATTATGTTAGAAACAACTTCACTGTTGAATATAGAATTTAGTTTTTCTATTTATGTCTTTATATTTAAGTCCAAATTTCAGATAATAATATTACTCTTTTTTAGAAAATTTCAAAAATAATCAATATTTTTCCTAAACTTTGCATATTCTTTATTCTTACAAAACTTTGAATCAATAACTTAAATTTGGCATGCTTAGTCTCCTATCAATTAGGAACAACTTTTATTTAGACATTAGTAGTTAAAAATGTCATTTTAACCTTTATTTAGGTGTCCAAAGTTTGCTAAAAATTATAATCACATCATCTAACCAATTTTAGGAATTTCACCAAAACTTTGCAATGTTAACCAAAAATCTTTATAATATAATTTTTTATATTTTAAATAGTACATTAATGTATAAGAATTAATTTTTAACAAATTTATAAAGAACATTTTGCTGAGTAAACGAACAGATCATGTATGTAGAATTATTCTAATTGTATTATTTTTAGTATTGTTTGAACATACTTCATTTGAATATATATAATCATTGCATGTACCCTAGTATTATGCTAAATTAAATTATATTTTTATTTTTCATAAATGCTTGTGATAAATATATATGGTGAGAATGCTTGGAAGTATAACAAAATTGAATCTATATAGGTAGGGTTTGCTAGCAACCCATAAAAAAATAAAAATTGATCTAGTCCGCTATGAAGGGATAGAAGATCCAAGAAAAAACTCACCAAAATGATATTTATGCGAACAGTTATTGATGGATAATTGTATACCTTCCTAGAGTAGTTTTAATGCTAATATATGGGTTTCCCAGTGAAGCTTGGGGGTTATAAGCCCAAAATAATATATTTATGTCATATAGTTATTTATGCTAAGTTATTTTCATTCATACTAATTTAATTTATGCTAAATTATTTCTATTCATGCTAATTTATATATATGCTAAGTTATTTTCATTCATACCAATTTTTATTTATGCTAAATTACTTTCATTTATGCCAATTTTTATTTTTGCTTTGAAATTGTTTGAACCGCTTGAGCATTGCTAGTTACTAATTGTGGAAATTAGCATAACTCTCAAATTTTAATGAAGATGTTTCATTCACACTTTGTTGTATTTATTTTGTAACTATATAGGATGCTAGAAATTAATATTTTTATATATTTTACGTACTCCTGTCTGATTGACAACTTGATAATTAATACAGATAATGAGAATTAAAAGTGGAAGCTAACTTGATTTCAAGAACTATAAACGATTCTATTATCTATAGTGAGATGGAGAGTCATTATTGAATTTTATTTCGTTTTATATTTATTTAAGGTAATTTGTATAACTTTGATTTAAATTTCTGACTCTGTGATGTATGGATATTATTTTATTTAATAATTTTTGTGATAAATATTTATTCTTAAATTATTATGTGAAATATTCTAACCCCAGTCTTCGGGTTGTTACACACATACCTAACATGTGGCCTACTATAATCACAACGCGTCTAGGTGCAAGATTAAACGCGCCTAGACGCAACTGTCTAGGTGCATTGAAAATGCTTATGGGCGTTTCCGCTTAACTTGCTTTTAATAATTAGCTTATTTACATGATTCAACCTAAGCTTATCTCAAACCTTAGCAACATAACAAATCAAAAACCTTTGTCTACACAAAAAAATATAAAATAGAAATTTCAAAAATCCATGAATAAATATTAAATAAGAAAAAAATCTTCAAGCTACTGCTACTTCAGTCTTTGTTGCAAGACATGAACTTCTTCACAATTTAGCCATGATCATCTAAATCTTGTAGATGCTCAGTAGTTAATATCATGGAACTAATATTTAATCGGCTTAATCTGAAAAACTCAACATAAAATATTAGAATAAATATATATATATATATATATATTTGTGTGCCTATGGTTTATAAGTATGAAATTCTAAGAAAAGAAAGGATTAAATGATGATTTCCCAATTGTTTTTTTTCATATGCAAGTTAATCACAAGTAGGTAGCGCAACGCACGTCGATGGTCCGGTCTACCATTGATGCCGGTCTAGGGAACAAATTAAACCAAACCGGTGGTTGTTGGGGGAATTCTAACACGCTCTTTGAAAAAAAAAAACTAAAACACTTCTCCTAATTCTCTTTTAAATACAAATCGTGCTGGGAAATATGTAAAGCGTTCTCTCTCTCTCTCTTTCTCAGCGCTCTACAGGACAGTTCTCCGCTCTCTCTCTCTCTCCTCCCCCCCCTCTCTCTCTCTCTCTGTGCTAATTTCCACATAAAGCCATTCACTGTACTCTCCTTCACCCCCATGGAAGGAGATCTCTCTAGCCGCCTAAGCTTCCCAGTCTCCCATCCAAGCTGGTTCTCCCCAGAAACCGGAATCTACAGCAGCGTTCACGCCCGTAGACCTCTCCCTCAAGATGTATATCAAGACCTGGTATCATTTCTATTCTCCAGACCTCACAGAGGCGAAACAGCCCTCATTGATTCCGCATCAGGGCTCTCCATCTCATACCAAGACCTTCATTCCATGGTTGATCGTATTGTCTCCGGTCTTCAAGACATTGGAGTTTCCCCCGGCCAAGCCGTCCTCATTCTCCTCCCAAACTCTATTCTCCTCCCTGTCATCCTCCTCGGGGTCCTCTCTCTTGGCGCCGTCATCACAACAATGAATCCCCTCTGTCGGCCTATAGAAATCAAGAAGCAGATGAGCAGCATCCCTCTGGCCGTGGTTTTCTCTTCCACGGAAAAAATCTCCTCACTGGACCGATTCGATGTTCCGGTTGTCGCCGTTCCGGATGACCTGGGCTACGATTCCGCTCATTACCCTATTTTTCATAAAATTGTTTCCGGAAGTCCACGGTTCGTTTGGAGACCGGCGATCCGGCAGAGCGACACCGCAGCGATTCTATTCTCTTCGGGAACGTCTGGATCCAGCAAGGGTGTCGTTCTGACTCACAGTAATTTGATCGCCATGGTCGAGCTCTTTGTCCGATTCGAGGCTTCGCAGTATAAAAAGGAGAGTTGGAAGGATGTGTACCTCGCCGCCATACCTATGTTTCATGTTTACGGCCTTTCTCTGTTTTCCATTGGACTGCTTTCTCTGGGCTCGACGATTGTGGTGATGAGGAGGTTTGAAGCGCAGGAGGCCGCCACAACTATAGCAAAATATGGAGTAACTCATTTTCCGGTTGTTCCGCCGATAATGGCTGCTCTTATAAGGGCCAAGGGTGCCGGCCATGGCTGTAATTTAAGCTCTTTGAAGCAGGCTTCTTCCGGTGCGGCTCCTCTGAGCAAGCAGTTGATACAGGAATTCTTGCGGACATTTCCTCATGTCGATTTTATTCAGGTAATTACAATCAATGCTCTGTTTCTGTTGGACTATTCTCTCCACAATTTCATAATTTATTTGAATGTCAATAACATATGTTTATTTGCCATCTAGAACCGGAATTCTTTTATGCGCTTGGCAGTTCCAAGGGATTTTAATTGCACACCACAATCTTAAAGACGCCTTTTCTTTAGTAATTTGGTTCGCAACACTCAGTAATTTAGACATATTAGTGTTAGATTGATTTATATTATTTTAATATTTTTTTTTTTAATTTTGGTATTGCAAGTCTGCAACAATAACAATTCAAACCGCTATGTAATTTCTATGTTATCATTTTCATAGTCATATAAAAGCCTCTTTATGTCTTAATTTTAAATCGGGATCCTTCCTTATGATACCTTCAATCGTTCTTTTTTATTAATAAAAATTGTAATAAGTTTTTCTTAATTCAAACTGCTACGGTACACATTTTCGGCGACCTAATATAATTAATGTAATTATCTAAAAATGCTATTTCTTACTTGAAAAATGTTACGTTCCTACAAAAAAATATATATATATTAAAAAAGTATTCACGATCAAAATAAATTTTTTTAATAATTTTTATATATAGGCTACACAAAAAAATATATTCAACTAATAATATATTTATATATTAAATTGGCACATCATTTATATATTTTTGATGTATATTAATGAATAAGTTTAGCATGACTTCCTACTTACAATGACGACAACAATCAGTTATTTTTTAATGAATTGCCTAAATAACATTAATTTGCTGTCCCAACTTTTCTACACTTAATTGAGAATCTTTCTTAATTTAATATTTTGAGTATCGAGTTTTTTGTAATTTAGTTCTAACTAATTATTTAGAATTCCCTCGCTTTTCACAAATTTGACTTAAACAAATTTCTCCCGAATTTGTAATTTAAAATACACAACTGTTTTACTTTTTTTTTTTTTATTTAGCAAGACTGTTCTGTTTACCAACTGGCTTTCCACATATAGATATATAGGATTTTTTATTTTTTATTTTTTATACAGACATTACATTGTTTTAAAATACACAACTGTTTAGGATGCTAAAAAATGAATGTCAAGTAAATTTAAAATTACAATTGTTTAGCATAAAAAAAGCAGGATACTTCAAATCTTTTTTTTTTTTTTTTGAAATAATTGCTATGAAAAAAAGAAAATTGTTTCCTGAGTACATAGTTTGCAGAAAAATAAATAACTTATGAAACTGAAGAGCAACAAGAAAAAAATAGAATTATTACACTATTAAAACTAAAATAAAAATAAATGAGAAGACTAAGAATTCAGTTCCTCCATGTCCTGCCATAAGACCAATAATTTGTCGGGCAACAAATTAAATACTAGAGTAGTATCAGTGTAGTATCAGATAGGTTTGAGAATGTCGCCAACGAACAAATGAGGTCTTCAATTGCATCATAATCCTTCGTTATCCAAACGAATCCCAAACAAACAAATGAAAATCATCAGAAAAGCGTAAGGTTGCAGCAGTAAGAGGCGATAAAAAAAAAGAGGTCTTCGGGTAAAAAGATTTTACGCAAAAGTCTCTCTTAAACGGATTTAGGCCAAATCCGTAGAAATCTAGTTTTACGTAAATAATTCTCTCGCAGTGTTCGAGAGAAGAGAGATCTCGGAGCCTATAGCCTTCGGCGAACGCGGAGCTTCTGCATCTGCCATCTCCTCCATCTACCACTCCATCTGTTATGCCATTTCAAGTCTGGCAAGGGAGATCTCTCACGCTACAGCCTACGATGACTGTTGGGAGCCTCTCCGTGCTCTCCAATGTTGATAGATGGATCTCCGAGTTTGGGAAAGAGGATGTCAAGAGGCGGAAGCTGGAAGCTAGTGGGAATTGTTATAGCGCACCCATCACAATTCCGATGATCTGGATGCGCTGTGGCCGATTGTGCATTTTTTAATGTATCTGAGGCGGTGGAGTTCATAGATCGGATAGTTCGCTTATTCGTTCAATAAGCGAACTTTTTGAAGATTTGTTCCATTCTACGTTTGAATCGTTCAAAGATTCGTTTGATTCGCCTAGTAGAAAACTTTTTGAATATAAATTTGAGACAGTAATTTTACCCTAGTTTACAAGGAATTTAAAATTATAGGTATGTGGCATAAAAATCAGGGTAGTATTTACCCCGCTTTAAATGCCTTCACTTAAAAAGGTTTCAGTTTTTGTTTTGTAAGGGAAGATATGCTCATTCTCTTGAATCTCTTGGCATAAAACACTATAGGATTTGATTCTGATTGAGTTATTGTACTATTAATTTAAATTTGATTTATGCCTATTCCACGACCGTCTCTCTTGAAATCTTATTTTAAGCTGACCATTTGGCAAAATCCTTTTACGTTGAGCATTCTCTCGTTGTGCGTGAGAGTAGCGATATTGAAGCCTATAGCTTTCGGCGAACGCTGAGCTTCTGCATTTAGCCCTTTCAAATCAGGCGAGGGAGAGTCGTCTCCCTACAGTCTACGATGACTGCTGGGAGGCTCTTCGTGCTCTCGAATGCTGATCCATGAATCTCCGAGTTTGGGAATAAGGTTGGGAAGAGGGGAAAGCTGGAAACTGGAGGGAGGGGTTCCTGATGACACACCACATGTTCTAGGGAAAGGCTAGGATTGGGGATGAAGCAAGCGGGTGAGTTTCGATGAAGGCCAAGGATTTGGATGTGGTGCGGCTGATTGTGCATTTCTGAATGGATCCAAGACAGTGGAGTTCATGCATCAAATGGTTTGTTTCTTCGCTTCTTCCTTCAATAGGCAGCAGCAGATGCATCAATCGATTGAAGATTCGTTCGATTCTATGTTTGAATTGTTTGAAGATTCATTCGATTTTACGTTTGTATTGTCCGAAGATTCGTTCGATTCGTAATTGGATTATACACCCATTTTATTTCACGTCAAACAACCCGCAAACACTTTAAATTTTCAATCGCGTAAAAAAATATCAGTACGGTAGTCTGAAATTATAAGGTTTTTTATGTGAATGTCCATTATACTAATTCTAATTATACGCTTAGAATTCTAATCTTATCAAATCATTAATGTGCTTTGCATCGTACCTTAGCGCAACTAAAGGATATAGTCTCGTCAAAATTTTCTACTTTTTATAATATTGCGAAAAGGTTTTAAAAAAAGCATTTTTCGGCGTTGAAAAATCATTCTTATTTTAGGGCTTTTATATGTTATTTTAAAAACATAATAGTTTTCTTATATGAAAAGTAAACTTTACATTTCATTTTTTGAAATGCGATCTTTTTATATACTTATTTTCTACTTATATAAATATTATTGAAAATAAATATCAGGATAAGTAGAAATTCTCTTTTTGAGGATCTACTTGAAATTAGAAGATATAAATTCTTCTATAAAATAATGGGGGTTAGGGTAAGTAGGATTTTAGATATAATTTTGAGGACTTTAAAAAGTCTTTTGGTGGACCAAATGATGCCATATTTATATGAAATTTTAGGAAAATATTGTTTTGTATAATCTTGTGGTTGTTTGAAAAGTTATGGACAATGAAGTGAGATGACGGCAGGTTGTGCGTAGGTTTCGTAGGTGGAACGCTTGAAGACCGAAACGGGAGCATATTTAAGAGAAATAAAGTGGAGATGAAAACTAACAGAGAGTACTATGAATCCAGATAGAAAATTACAAAAGGAAAAAGAAAGATAACACTAAGATTATCCACGTCTTAAGTTCTTGAAGGCTATGCACACTAAAGAGGGTCTCCTTTAGTTATCCACACCAAGCAAGCTCTCAGACCAAAATTTTGTAATATCCTTCAACTATCCTCCAAATACAATTTACAGAGAGTATATGTATTAACCATACCCTAATTCATAATAATGGTGCTGATAATAACAATGTCCTGTTCACTTCCCCAAGTGACATTTTACATTCCCAATGTACACAAAATAAAGCATTATAAAAACACAAATGTTAAAATAACATAAGAACAAATATATGCAAATAAGATATATAAATATGGCGGATCCATATACGTATCCTGTCATGACCGGATAACTTGCTTCAAGCTCCTTGAGTATTCCCTTGTCACCACACGTTCTTGTGTAGGCTTTCGTACTACATCAATAAAATATTATGATTGGTAGAAATTGTTGGGATCTTAGAGTTTACAAACTAATGTGAAACAAAAGTTTTGAGACGTTGAGAAAACCAAATAAAGCAAGAAAAACCACACATACAAGCAAATTATAGCACAACAAAAGGGATTTACGTGTTTCGGTGCTACACCTACGTCCACTGAGAGGGGAGCAAAAGATTTCACTATTGAGAGAGGAGATTACAATGAGTTTTTGGGTTAGCAAATTCTTACGCCAAACCCTATGAGCTTTTTCTTCCTTACAATGGAGCAGCCACCACACACAAATTAACGGAGGCTGATAATATTTCGAATTTTTCTTCTTAACCCTAAAAACGGGTTAAGAAAATATATATAGGCTGCTTAAAATTGGACTGACTGGGCCGCGTGCACTACAGACGGGCACCGACCGCTGCGGCACGCTGTAGCGCCTACCTCTCTGGTGCCAGCCGTTGTAGCGCGCTATGACGTGCCTCCAAACAGTTTCTTCAATCAACAATCAGTCGCGTGCGCCACAGCTTTGTGAACTCATTTAAGTGCTCATCTATGGAGATCCTCTTCTCATCTGAAATCGATAGAGCCACCTCTTCATGTTGAGTCGATTCTCCACACTCTTCGTTAGGTATTTGCCATCTAAGAATTTCCACAATTTCCTTGCAGACGTCTCCATCATCATAGCATATATAATCTCCTGAGTTAAACAATTCCGGATCAAATCGTATGCACTACGGTTCATCTTGTTCCAACCTCTCTCTAAAATTTCTTCCAATTTTCTTCGTCGTCAAGAACATCTTCAAGGTTCAATGCACACAATGCGTCTGTCACCTTGCACCACCACATAGCGAAGTTATTCTTCCCATCAAATTGACAACATCAATTTTTGTCGGATGTGCCACAACTTGGTGGAGAGATCTCTCCGCCACCAATGACAACGAAATTCCTACCACCTCTTCTCCTCTTTCTGTCATGCTTTTTCTTCTTGTTTTAAAAAACTCAAACACAAACAAAAAACTCAACTCAAGCAAACCCTAGCCCTCAAGAACAAACAAGGCAGCTTCTCTCTGATACCACTTGTTGGGATTTTAAGGTTACAAACTAATTCGGAACAAAAGCTTTGAGACGTTGAGCAAACCAAATAAAGCAAGAAAAACCACACATGCAAGCAATCACAGCACAACAAAAGAAATTTATGTGGTTCGGTGCTAACACCTACCTCCACGGGGAGGAGAGTAAAAGATTTCACTATTGAGAGAGATTACAATGAGTTTTAGGGTTGGTTAGCAAGTCTTTACACAAAACCTTAGGAGCTTCTTCCATGCAATGGAACAGCCACCACACACAAAACCAATGGAGGTTGATAATATTTCAGATTTTGTCTTTTAACCCTAAAAAGAAGTTAAGAAAATATATATGTTGTTCAAAACTGGGTTGACTGGGCCGCGTGCGCTATAGCGCATCTCTCGGGCCCCAGCCGTTGTGACGCGTTGTAGCGCCAGCCGCTGTAGCGCGCTATGACACGATGTGGCTGTGAGGGCCCCGGCGCCGGTTCAAAAGAAACTGTTCCGAGGTCGGGCGTGCACTTACCGCAGGATCATATTGAGTAACTTGAGAGAAGAAGAGCATACACATACAAAAAGCCAAAGGATATTATTTATTTATTTCAATATTCACATTACAAGATCCTTTCAGCGTTCCTCGTACAAAAGTAAAAATAAAGAAAAGATAAAAGATAAACAAGCAAAAATAGCGCCGTCGTAGATCCATTTGCAGATTGAAAATTTTAAGCATTAGGGTTCTTGCTTAAGCTCTTCCAGAAGTACCTGACCTAGTATTGTACAACAAATAATATCGGGATTGGAATTCTCAGTAATTAGAGAATACTCTAAGTATAGCAATACATAATAACATTTACATTTTTAAATGATGCGATTAGCGGAAGTAAGGCGGAAATAAAATGCAGGAGAAAATAAGATAATAGCGCGAAATAAACAATTTCCTGCAACAAATATTATTTATCAAATAAAGACTACTGATGTCATTTCCCAGTAATCTACCCCGAATATTACCGATGTCATTTTTCAGTAACAACCCCGAATGTTGCTGATGTCATTTTTCCAGCAACAATCTCAAATGAAAAGAACTGTTGGTTTCTAACAACCAACCAAGCATTAATGTTACTGATGTCATTTTCCAGTAACCCCCGAATAAAAAAGGATGTTGGTTTCTAACAACCAACCAAGCTTCAAATGAATCTGGCTCAAAGCAAAATACGCGAAGCTAAGCAGCAATAAAAGTGCAAAATGTAATACATGTCATGTACTGGGTACCTTTGTTCTTAAGTTCAGAAGTTCAACGGCTCGAATGAGTGACAGTTCGCTCAATCTGCATTTAAGTTCTCGATATTCTTAAGTTAGCTTTTTTTTATTTCCTTCTTTCATTCTGTTTGTCTTCTTCTGATTTTGAAGTTCAATTGAATTAAGCTGCTATTAATGCAGTTATTAAAGTGTCTTTATGATTATCATACTAATGTATGATGAAAAAGTCAAAATAATTGACGGACTTGACCAAAAGGGAGAATAGTAGTCATTTAACAATTTGAATCGTTCTCATTATTACTTAATGAGAATAATTCTATTGTGCATGACTAGACATAAACTCGATAGTTATAAAAAGAGTAGCCAGATTAAGAGAAAATGAATGTGTTCTTCTAATTTCTTTCCCTTACCTTAGATTTAGAATCGCCGGCACACGAAAATAAGCTGGAACCGGTTGGCCGAAGGATGGCCAGGGGTTGGCAGAGGGCTGTCGGAAGTTGCTGGAGCCGCTGTGGGGACTGCCGGGCTGCTGGAAGCTGCCGGAGAGGGGGCTGGCTGGCTGAGAAGAAGTAAGGCTTATTGTCGGAGGCTGCTGCTGGCTGGGAGGCTTGCTGGAGGGGGCTGTCATGGGCTGTCGGAGGTTGGCAGGGCTGAGGGGAGGCTGCCGGAAGCTGAAAGGAGGAAGATGGGGGCTGCTGGAAGGTTGGCCGGCTGCAGAGCAAGGGGAGGGAGCTGGCTGAGAGGGCTGGCCGGCTGCTTGGAGGGAGGGCTGCTGTGGTGATCGTGGGAAGAGAAGGGGGAGGGGACTGCGCTTAAATAAGCGCAGCTGGGGGAGCGCACGAGGCGAGCGGGAGGGCCGATCGCATCCTGCGCCAGATTCGGCGCAGGCGGGCCCTCCACGCAGACGGGAGGGGTCGGGGTCGGCCCTAAGGGCCGACAGCCTGCGCCAAAAACGGCGCAGGCAGACGCGGAACCTTCCGCCGACAGAGCCTGCGATCGCGTCGCCAGGCGCGATTAGCGAAGGGGGGGCGAGCGTAAGGAGCAGGGGAAGAACAAAGAAAAAAATAAAAAAAAAACTTAAATTTAAAAATCTTCTCAATTTTCCGTCGTTCGACATCCGAATACAACGAAACTTGACACTGAGGTGTGTTACAACATGACGAACACCCTCGCGTCAAAAATTTTCAATTCGGAGCAAACTTTTATTTTATTTTAATTTTAGGGGTTTAAAACTTCGAAAATTTGTCACGCTCAAAATTTGATGAAACTTCTCGAGCAACTTTTAAATAATATACTTAACACGTCGACACTGAAAACGATGAATTCGGACACGTATTTCAATATTTTTGATTTTTTATAAATTTAGAAATTTCAGAGGTAGAACGGGAGCTTCCGTCTTTCGGATTTTTTCCTGAATTAGGGCTCTTTGATCTTTAAAGTTGTTTCTTCCTATTTGTAGTTTTGTTTGCCCTAAAGTGAAATTCCCCGGGATCCTGATTCCTAAGGCGGGATTCTGACCTAATTTGCAAAACGACTTTGGGTCGTTACAGTGGCGCACCTCCAAACATTTTCTTCAATCAACAGAAATTCTCTTATAAGGATCTTAATAATACTTGAAATTAAAAGATAGAAAATCTTCTTAGAAGGCAGCGAGAGTCCCTTGAATTTTGTTTTCTTTTTAGTGAATTAAAATTCCATATTATTAAGCTTAAAATTTTAATGTTTTCCATCATAAAATTTTAATGGGAAATTAGTTAACTTGCGACCGGTTCAACGCATTTATGTATTTTGAAAGGAACATATTGTGACTCTAAATCTAGCTGAAGAAATACTAGCTGAAGAATTTAAACGGTCAGTCTCAATAAGTTGGGTCGATGGCAACCCCTTCCTAAGTTTTTAGCACAAATTCAAAAAATTAAATACACAAATTCATATATTGCTTTATTATTTTCTTAATCATTTATTTTAATATGATCAACGACTTGAACTTTTTTTCTAGCTAAGATATGTAATGGTTTACACTTGATATATTTGAACCTTTAAAGGCAACTTTTTCTCAATTAGAACTACTCTAATTTTACTATAAATTTACTCATTTATGGACATATTCTTTGAGTTACCAACTCATTCACCACTACCTCCATTTTTTGCAACTTTTTTTTTATTCGGCATGATCTTGCTCTATAACTCTTGCAAATCACTAAATTTTTTAAATTTATATACTCTACAGTTTAGTTTACATATATGCAAATTTGCCACCTAATTATATTCATGTATTAAACTTCATTCTATTTAATGAAAACCTACTTAATATTATAATTTGATAAATTAAAAATTTATGGCATACTGTCAGCCTACAATGTAAAAACTTATTGATAAATAAGTTCTACAAAGATGATGATGCGAAGGCGGATGAATGGGCATGCTTGAAAAGATAGGATGTAAGTAAGTTCATTCGTAGCATGATTGGAGTAGCTTTAATGAAATTTGAAGAGAACCTTTAAAGTTTTGATAGTGGGATTTTGATGATAAAGCTAATATTTTGTGTATTATAATTGGTAATTGCATTCTTAAGGTAGTTAATTATATATTTGATGAATCAAAAAGTGAAACTTTTAATAATAAAAATGCTTGGGGGCATCATCTCAAGGAGGTGGAGGGGCCCTGGCGGGCCGTGGAACCCCAGGAATCAGACCCGTCGTGCAGACCAGCACTGACAATCGTCAAGAGAATCGAACCCACACAAACCAGCGGAGTCGGGTACGGACTACCGTGTGAACGCTTAGTCCTACTCCGCCAAGTCTGGTAGAGAGTAGACACAACTTGACAGTTTAAACGGGGGTTGCGAGACGCAGTAGCCGTCGACTGGTTCTAGGAGGTCAGAGTGGCCGGCAGCAAGCCCTAACGCACAAAAGTCTCTAGTATGGCCCTCGTATAACTACAGTGGGCCACGAAGTGCTCCTTGTCCTCATCAGTAGCACAACCAAAGACACAAGCCGCTGACTAAGTGTGTCCCCTCCTGAACAGTCAACACCCCGTTGGGATGGCATCACTGAGTAATCGCCACATGAAACAAGCCTCCTTGGGGTCTATAACATCGCCCACATGGCCGCAAACTGCCAAGGCCAATCACTCACCTCTGCTTTGTAAATCTGGCTAGCCCGGCTCTCCGTGAAAACATCGACCTGCCACTGCAAACTCTCCTCTATTGACAGAGTGTGGCGTTCGACGATCGGCCACTCATACTGTAACAGCCCAAACTCTTAAGTACCAAGGTATTGTCCGCTTTGATCTGAAAGGCCTCACGATTTTGCCTCAGAAGATAACTTCCCAGTAGGTCACCCATCCTGGGAGTGCTCCCACATGAGCACGCTTTACTTTGGAGTTTCTATCAAGAACTCCACCGTTATCTGAAAAGGCGTCTCGATATTTAAGAGTTTCATTTATTACTATTTAAGTGGGTCATCACAATCTCTCCAACTTAAGTAACTGACGTCCTCGTCAGTATCCACACACGGATCCAAGAACCATCCATTGGCTAGATAGGACTAGAGGTGACCCCTACAAGCACAAGAGGTACCCACAACCATGTAGCACCTTAACCATCATGGGTTTAAGAGGCTGCTCACATGAAGTGGTACTTTGCCCTGTATGGCACTTAGCTCCTATCTGACACCCTATGGTTTGCTCTGATATCATTTGTAACAGCCCAAACTCTTAAGCACCAAGGTATTGTCCGCTTTGACCTGAAAGGCCTCACGGTTTTGCCCTCAGAAGATGACTTCCCAGTAGGTCACCCATCCTGGGAGTGCTCCCATATGAGCACGCTTAATTTTGGAGTTCTTATCAAGAACTCCACCGTTATCTGAAAAGGCGCCTCGATATTTAAGAGTTTCATTTATTACTATTTAAGTGGGTCATCACACATACCCCAGTATGCTCCAAACTGCAGAATCAGAACGCCGAACAGTAATGTCCTCACCCCGGCGGCGGTAGCGGAACTCCATGGCTCTCACCCATACAAGATCATCCCTGCTCACGTAGCTGAATGTGTGACGGGCTACAAGAACAGTCATCCACAGCCTCAAGTCTCGGATCCCGAGTTCACCAGCCTCAAGCAGTCGACAGACCTCCTGCCACCTCACGTAATGCAGACCACTACCCTCCGCTCCTTCCCAAAGAATCTTACGGAGAATAACCTCAATGTTCAAGTGGCAGGAGTCCGGAATCGAGGTAACCAATATCAGATAGCTAGGGATCATGGCGAGCACGAATTTGATCAAGCACAACCTGCATGCAAGAGAAAGGTGGCGACTGCTCCATGAGCCTATCCTAGCTCGGACATGCTCAATAACCGCTACAAAACCTGCTCTTCGTGGAGGTCGGCCAGTGACTGTGACTCCCAAGTATCGGAGCGACGACCCTCTTCGGAAACCCAGCTGGATCGCAATCCTACACTGGCGATATGCAGGGGTCTGTCAGCTAAAAACAACCTGTGACTTGCGCGAGTTCACATATTGTCCAGTCCAGCTACCATAATATGCCAAAATTTGTTGTACCTCTCTCCCTGCTGCCTCAAAAGCTAGGGCACAATATCAGATCATTTGTGTACATGAGGTGGGAGAAGCTAGGATCGTCCCGATCGAGAGTGATACCAATTGGGCATCCGATCCGCTGCTGCCGCCTGATCTGGAGGGAAAAGAGCTCCGAACACAGGATAAATATGTTAGGGGAGAGGGGGCATCCCTATCGAAAACCTCTCCTCCCCAATATCCAAGGAAGCTTGTGCTCACCGACCTGGACCGAAAACCTGGAGGATTCCACGCACAGCATGACCCAGTCTGTCCACTTCTGTGGGAAGCCAAATCTATTAAGAACCAAGCATAGGCACCCCCATTCAATCCGGTTGTATGCCTGCTTCATATCCACCTTGATAGCCATGTGTCCGGCAGTCGAGGTGGAATATGAAAGCTGTGTGGGGATCTTCTGGACTATGAGGCAGTTCTCACTGATATCTCTCCAAGAAAAAAAGGCACAATATTCTCAAGAGATCAATGAGGGCAGCACTGTTTTAAGGCGCATGATCAAAATCTTGGCCACCACCTTAAAGACAGTGTTGTACAGACTGATAGGGCGGAACTGCCTCGAAGTGGAGGCCCCTCTTCCTTCGGAATGAGAAGTACTAGAGTGTCACGCCAACGCTGTGGCATCCGCCCCCATCAAAGGAATGGTGAACATCTGCCAAGGTGTCAGCCTAGGTGACCCTCCAGTAAGCCGTAAAGAAAGAGGGGGTGATATCATCAATCCTAGGAGAACAGTTGGGGTCGATGTCCCGCAGGGCTGCCCAGATTTCTACGTCCGTGATAGCACCTTCGAAAGAGGCAGAGTCCGTGTCACCAAGAGTACGGTCTAGAATCAGATCATCTGGGCAATCCTTTATGGGACTAGAGGTGTTGCACTTCCCTTGGAAGAAATTGAAAAATACTCGGAAAATCTACTTCGGGTCAGACTAGGACTCCCCGGACTCCTCCTGAAGCGTTAGCATGGTATTCGACTTCCGACGCTGCGTCACAAGCCGCTGAAACATTGCTGTGCAGCGGTCACCCTGAGAGAGCCACCGCGCCGTAGTGCGCTGCTATCACCAGCTCGTCATCCTCGCCTCCACCTGAGAGAGCTCTTGCGTGGTAGCTCGGAGCTGGTGAACAAGCTCAGGGTCTCCGCCTCGATTTATCTCCATATCCTTTGCTTGGAGCTGCGTCAGAGTCGAAGTGAGCTCAGCATCCCTCCTCCGCAGATCAGAAAATGTGTCTCGACACCACTTCCACGGTGCCCAAAGAGTGCGTGCCAGCTTGTGGTTGAGGATTGAGGTCAACGAACCGCGATACGGCCGCCCCCAAGTCCTCTCGACCACAAAGAAAGCCTCCGGGTACTGTAGTCAAGTGTCTTCGAACTTGTACTGCGCTCCAGTACTCTGGAATCTGAGATAAGCGTCTGTCAAGAAAATCGGGCAGTGATCAGAAGTTACTGCATGTATTTTAAAAGGCTTCCCCAAGGTAACTTCATTAATCTGCTATTTTTTGTCGATGATATGTTAGTGGCGACTTCAGATCAGTCTGAGATGGATCACACGAAAGAGCAATTGTTGAAGAACTTTGAAATGAAAAACTTGGGAGATGCAAAGAAGATACTGGGAATGGAGATTTGTAGGGACAGAGAGGCAGGAAAAATTTGGCTTACCCAAAAGAGGTATTTGAAAAAGGTGTTGAAGAGGTTTAGAATTGATGTTTCTATAAAGTCTGTGAGTATACTTTTAGCACCTCATTTTCATTTATCTGTAGAGCTGTCCAAAAATAGATTTTGAAAAGGAAGAAATGCACTCAGTGCCTTATGCTAGTGCAGTTGGAAGCTTAATGTAAGTCATGGTTTGCACTAGACTAGATTTGGCTCAAGCAGTTGAAGTCGTGAACTATATGCACAATCCGGGGAAGGATTACTAGAAAACGGTGATGGGGATATTTCGGTACTTGAAAGGTACAACTGATGTCGATTTATTATTTTAGAAGCATATGACTACACATACATACATAGAGATACGTATATATGAGTGTGTGTATACACATACACAAACACACACACATATCCCAAACACTCATGCACACACAGACACAACCAGACACACACACGCAAATAGAGATTAGTATATATGAGTGTGTGTGAATGTGTGTGTGTGTGTTTGTGTCTAGGTATACATACTCACAACTGTATAGATAATATATATAAGTGTACACATAATTTATATGTGTGTGTATGTTTATATTGAGTATACACTCACATAGATATACACACTCACATATATGAGTGTGTGGACATATATATATATGTATGTATAGACACACACACACAAATATATATATATATATATATAACATATAAGTATGTATACCTAATATACACACACATACATGGACACAGACACACACACACACACACATGTGTGTCTCTATATATAGACACATACAACACACACACACTCATATGTTATACGCACACACGCATATTTCTGTGTGTGTGTGTTTATCACACCGTATATATAGACAACACACACACATACACATAGATATAAGTACAGGTGTGTGTGCATACACGCACATGGAGATAAGTATACATGTGTTCATTTTAGCAGGAGGTCCAGTATGGTGGAGATTGACTCTACAATCTATAGTTGTCTTGTCTACGACAGAAGTTGAATACATAATAGTTACTGAAGCATTCAAGGAAGCTATCTAGATGAAAGGCTTGCTGGAGGATTTGGGTGCAAAACAACAAGAGGCAGTAGTTTATTGAGATAGCCATAGTGCTATATTCTTAGCTACTAACCCGGCCTATCACGCTCGTACAAAGCACATAGATTGGGGACATCATTTTGTTCGGGATATCATTGAAGAGGGTAGGATCTTACTAAAGAAGATCGACACCAAAGGCAATCCAGCGGATATGTTGACAAAGGTGCTCACAATTCAGAAAATCACCCATTGTAAAGCTTTGATGAATCTGGAGAAACATAGATCGACACCAAAGGCAATCCAGCGGATATGTTGACAAAGGTGCTCACAATTCAGAAAATCACCCATTGTAAGACTTTGATGAATCTGGAGAAACATTTTTAGGCTTCTCACTTGTTTGAACTATGGACAGCTTGATTCTTTTGGGAGGGAGATACATATGCAACCAAGTTGATGCAGTTACAATGATGGAAAGCATAGTGGATTCAGCTCTCATGTGGAGCACATGAGATCCGAGATGGAGATTATTGATTAAAGATTTGTTTTGGAGGCACACCACAGCGCATGATAGCTCGTCGCAGCGCCCGGTCGCCAGAGAGGCGGGCGCCATAGCGCGTCGTGGCGCCCGTGGCTCAACCGGAACAAATCTGAGCCACCTATTAATATTCTTTAAGCCCTATTAATATGCTTTGTGCTTTGATTGTGTTTGCATGTGAATTTTTTTATTTTATTTGATTTTGCTCATCATATACAAGTTTTTGTTCCGCATTATTTGAAACCCTATCTCCAAAGATCCCAACACATAGTACACGAGTAATTTAATATCTATACTGCCTATGCGATTTCCAATTTTTATGGCCGTTTTGTATCTTAAATTATTCTAAGAGGTCATATCTTTAGTCGATGCTGTGTTGTGTCAATAGCCAACGCCTTTTCATTCTCTGCATCTTGAATGTTTAATTACTACTAGAAATCTAAGGTTTCTGTCAACACTCTTGTGAAAATATTTTTTGGATGCATATTTTCCTTGTCAAAATGGACGTTGATGCTTTAGCTTTTGAAGTAACCCTTGAATATGTTAGGCAAGATAATATAGTAGGCTCCCAATTTCCATAACAAAGCTAAGCTTGGATTGCGATCGATAATGATTTCTTTGACCTGCAGTCGATATGGCCTAACTTGATTATTCACTGCTTTAATCACAGACCAGTTAATATTAGTAAAAAGTTACTAATGAATGAAATGGTCTGTTCAGACTATGGAGTAATCTTTTTTTCTGGTTTATTTTGCACAACAATGTTCCAAGGTAGGTATTGCGTATAGTTGACCACTACATTTTATCCAATGCTTACTGGTACACATTTTCACTATTAGAAGTTGACCCAGCACATCAATTAAGCATGAGAATCTTTGAATTTTCAAGCAGTCGTTGTTAGGGTGATTCAGAGCTAGTGACACAAGCACACAGCTTGATTAGTTTCATTATCAATGATATTTTCACAGGCTAAATTTAGGAGTAGGATTTATTAAAAAGAATTATGTTGCTTAACCAAAAAAATAGCCCATAACTAACCCAACGCTGCAATAGCTTTGTTAAATCAATATTACTATATATTAAATGTGATATACTAGGCAAATTATATTTCATGGAAATTGTGTGTGTGCTATTAATTCAGCACCACTGTACTACTAGGTCATAAAAGAGAAAGATAGTCGAATTCTATTTTTAAAACCTTTGAAAAGTTGTGTTAGATCTGCAGCAGCGCTAGAAGAGATGTGCTGCAAAGTCTAAGTGCAATGAAATAGGTGCTAATATTGTTACGTTAGTGTCCAGGGAAAGTGCTAAATGAGTTAAGATTTTCATTTTATAAATAGGTGCTGGCAAAAAACAGTTAAGCTGCTGCAGTTTGCTTTCTACTTTTTCAAAACTTCTTTTTGAGGGAGGTGCTTATCATTAAGCATGCCAAAGGCACCCTCCAAAACATCCTCCTACTAATAAGTTCAGGACTATGTATATCATCTGCAAGGATATCTACTAAACAGCAGATGCATCATCGTCAACCATGCTCTGCTTTGCAATGAGCCGAAAACTTAATTAATCCCACCAAATTACTGTATGGTTCAGGGATATGGTATGACAGAATCTACTGCGGTTGGAACTCGTGGCTTCAATACCGAAACCTGTAAGAAGTTTACATCAGTAGGGCTTCTCGCTCCAAACATGGAAGCCAAAGTAGTGGATTGGGAAACCGGAATATCCATGCCGCCTGGGCAAAGAGGAGAGCTCTGGCTGCGTGGTCCTGCAATCATGAAAGGCAAGCACCACCCTCACCATACCTCAAGTATATTGATTATAACACGATGACAGCATTTTGCAGGATACTTGAATGATGATGAGAGAGAAGGCGTTGATAAGGATGGATGGTTCAAGACGGGAGACATTGTGTACTTCGATCAGGAGGGATCTTTGTTCATTTCGGATCGATTGAAGGACACAATAAAATACAAGGGATTTCAGGTTTGCTTAACATCAGCTAATCATCCATTATTGTATGATATTAATTTATTATAGTAATTTAATTTTAAAATTTATATTTCAAATTGTAAGCACAAAGAAAAAAGCATAGTAAATATGAGCAGTTGTGGTTCATGCAGATAGCCCCCGCCGACCTGGAAGCCTTGCTGATCTCCCACAGCGAAATCCTCGACGCCGCTGTGACGTCGTGAGTTCCGAAACCCGCATCATATGATTGCTGGTATATATGTTTCTTCTGCGTTTCTTTCTTTTTTCCTAAAGCGTGTCGTTCCATTGCTGGCAGAGCATTTCACGAGGAAGCAGGGGAGATACCCGTTGCGTTTGTGGTTCGGAAGTCCGGCAGCAATCTTTCGTCCTCCGAGATTATGGAGTTTGTGGCTAAACAGGTTTGTCTTTTTCTTCTTCTTCTTCAACAAATCCGTTATTGAGTCGATGACATCGATTACTACTGCAGGTGGCGCCGTACAAGAAAATCAGGAGGGTAACATTCGTGCAATCCATTCCAAAGACTCCGGCCGGGAAGACACTGAGGAGAGTTCTCAAGAGCAGCTTCGGTTCTTCTTCCCGGATGTAGAACAACAATAATAGAATAAAGATCCTCCCTACTCTGTAAGGTCTTTTTTTGTTTTATTTTCGATTTCTAAGTTTTGCGTCTGTCAAATGAATGTCCTTGTGCTGTTCTTGCTGTTGATTATACGCCTTGCAATGTTCGGCAGCTACTCAACAGAAATTGATGCAAAATTAAGTTTGTTTTCTTGCGTCATGTGGCGTTGTGCTCTATCATTTAAGTGGCTTGATTTTGGTAATTTAACTCTATTCATAGATCGTGGACTAAATAGTTCTAGATTAATTATCATATAATCAATTAATTAATTTTATAATAAATTTTATTACGGAGCATTTAGTCTGTTATTAAGTAATTTAGTTATCTTAATTAATAAGTATATCAGCCATGAATGAATTTTCATCATCTTGAAACACTTGTGCTGAATAATTTTGTTAATGCTATTTATTGTTGAGATGAGAAAATTTTCTTGTGGTCATCTTCTTTCATGGGAGAGAGTGAGACATCTTCTGAAAAATTTGCTGCAACTTGAGATTCAATTTTGTTTTTTCTCCGATACTTTTCTCCCACTTCAAGGTGTAACATCCCACAAATATCAGCTTAAAATGTCTTAATTACCGTTATATTGGTATTATTATTAGTATTTCTGAAATGCATTTTTTTGACTGGTATTGTTAACGAGTTCAATTGTACAGATGCGAGTCCAGACATAACAAGATCAAATGTGCGGATGTGAGTCTGCGCACAATTAAAATGAACTTAAATGCAATTTATATTGGGATGCGATTCTTAGCATCTAGATACATTTAGGTGTGGCCTAAAATACTATATAAATAGCTCTTAATATAAGAGAAATTTTATAAATATCCAAAATCCTACATTTATCCTATTGAAGCACCAAGGCACAATAAATTATTATTTTGTTGAGTGCAATTGATGTGCTTATTGTTGTGATTTTATTGAATATAAAGCTTTATCATTTTCTTAACCCAATCATTTATTATTATAAGTTTTATTCGTACAATACTTGTAAATATTATTGTGTTGCTGAGAAAATCTTTCAATTGGTTCCGTACTATCTGTACTGCTGCTACTTGAGAAGGATCGGAAGCATAGTTTGAAGGAACAACATAGGAAGAATTTTCATGGGAAGAGTTTATAAATGTATCTTAATGAAGTATGTGCCTACATCAGGTCGAATTATGATGCAGATAATTTCGTGAAACATTTAAAATAGTAGGTTACTAATAGAATATGAATATGAATTCTCAAGGTTAGCAAGGTATGCACAAAATTGGTTGATATTAAGGAGGACAAATGCCTTCATTTTCAGACAAGTTTAAGAAATTCTCTTAGAAGAAATTTAATACCTCTTAGAATAGTAGTTCTTACGGATTTGGTGTAAAAAACCAAACTTTAAGAGTAAAAAATGAGTTATAGCTACTAGAAAAATAAGAGAACATTCATTCCCCAACCATAGAAGGAAAGTTTCAAGTAGTTTTAGTCTGCTCCAACTACAAAGATAGTTTAGCTACCGCCAATTTTAGTCAGGCCAGGCCCAATGGTAAAATGTAATAAGCCTCATCCCTATAAAAAAATGTTTTCATGTAGCTGGGTGATGTTTCAAATGCGAGCATCCATGGCACATAATTCAAGAGCACATGGCTACAACTACTATTGATTGACATGAGATTACGATGGATAGATTTGAATCAGTTGGCCAGAATATGATGCAAAGAAATTCAATTAGTAGAGCACCTCTTCAAGCTTATATATATAATCTTTCTCCATTACAGTCGTTAAAGATCACAATGCAGTCACAAATATCATTTATTTATTCAAGTTTACTTTCAGTTAAGTATTTAGACTATTTTTTGTATTTCATTAAGTAAACTGTTTGTAATAACTTTAATCTCTAGATGTTTTATTTTTTTCTGAGATGAATGTTTTATATAGCTTCTGTGATGAATGATTGAGATGTATGATTTAGCTTCCGCACTCTGTGTTTACTACTACTTATACTTAGTATTGTGATGTGATCAACATGAATGAAATATTAATACTCGTGTGTATTGGATCCTATTTCCTCTTGTAATCCAATGCACATAAGTACCTTACCTAATACTTAAGATATGGATCTTACACTTATCTCACGGATTAGTACTCAGCTCTTCTCTCTCTCTCTTCATTTAGAGTTGAGCCTCCGCACTCTTTATTCAGCAGCGAAGTTTATTTGGGGAGGTTCAGCAGTCATTCCCGAGTAACGCACCATTCCGCCACCAATTGTTAACTTTTTTGTGAGCAGCTACATGATTAAATTGTAAAAGGGTTTCGTTCCCTTATTAAGTGGGGTATTAAACAATTTAGTTTGAGAGAATAAACTGTAAAAGAGTTTCGTTCCCTTATCTTTGTGCGCATTGATAAATGCAATTAAGCAAATTAAGTGTTTAAAGTTACATTTCTTAAGAACATACTAATTATGTATATGCACTCTCATCATGTGATAACTTAGAAAGTTATATGATTAAATTGAGCAAATTTGATTTAAGATATTACATGATTAAATTTTTTTATTATACTAAATTTAATAAAATGTGCTTGTTATAATAATCAGGATGTACAGTTTTATGTCATACTTTGATTTATTTCTTGATTTTTTGAAGATTTAAGAATCATATTGATTTGAAAGCATTTGGCATGAATTGCATAAACATAAGCATCAAAAAATATTGTGAATTACGAGATCCAGCATGCATCAATTTGAGTAGGACTTACGGGATGTAGCAGACATCATTGATATTTGGATTCCTTATAGTGCATGAGGCACCAAATGCATAAGGACATCATAAATTAGTGGCATAATTAGATGCATATTCAATGACATACAACACAATTTTATTTTAGCATTATTCAATTTAAGCTTCTTTATTGTTTTCAATTTTTAGTACTTAGTCTTTTAGCCACCGTTTTAACTTATTTTCAGTTTTGTACAGTTTCACACTTTTCAACTATTTTAGTGCTTTCCTACAGTATTAATTGCTTAATTAAATATTAAACTTTAGATAACTATAAATATATATAGTAGCTTCAGTTGTGTTAGACTTATCATCTAACACGTTGTACTTTTGGGATCCTGCAATTTGATAAATCCAGAGCAGTTTGAGAAGCAGGCCCAGGAGGCTTCCCAAGAGATCCAGGAGGAGTTTGTGGAGCGTTAGCAGACTCAGTCTTTAGCTTTTATTTTCTGTATTAATTTAATTTATATCGTGAGTGAGAGACTATTTCTGTCTTTTAAATGAAGCAAATGGTTGTAATAATCTTAACTCATGATGTATTTTCTATTTTTTTTCTAAGATGAATGTTCTTACTTAGCTTCTATGTTAAATGATATGGATGAATGATATAGCTTTCGCACTCTGTTATTATCTCTACTTATACTTAGTATTATGATGTGATCAGCATATAAGAGATGCTAATACTTATATATATATATATATATATATATATATATATATATATATATTGGATTTTTATTAAATCTACCACACATAATCCAATATATATGAGTACTATATCTAATACTTAAGATAAGTACCTACTCTTATCTTAAGAATTAATTCACAGTTCTCCTTTGGGGTTGAGTTTCAGTAGTTCAATCAGCAAATATTCGGGAAGGTTCAGCAGTCATTTCCGAGTAACGCATCATTCCGCCAATAATTATTATTCCTTAAATTTCCTCAAATGCGCATAGCGACGGGACAATGCATTACAGAAATCTACTTAGACTATCAAAGTTGAAAATACACATTCACTCAAATAAAAAAAATTGTGTCGGTGGTGATAGCTATAGCTTATAAAAGATTATGATTTAATATTAAATTTCATCTTGGCACTAAATACAAAATCTTCAAGCATTTTATATCAAATGATTAAAGCCTTCGATAAGTTATTCAAGAAGAAGCTCATGGTGCAAGTTATTCATACTCTTTAAATAGATATAATTGGGAAGTTAGCAAATATATATTTTAAAAAACTAATCAAATTGTAGGGAATACCTTAAATGAAAGTGTTGAATTCATATTGCTATTTTACATCTAAGTTTTCTGTGCACTATTTAAGCAGATTTATGATATAAATAATATAAGTGCACAGCTTTTGTGAAAACCCAAACCTTTATTATAGTAATTAAGACCAAAATCTAACTCGATTAAACTAATAATCAAGATTCGATGCTAGTTCCAAATTAAACAAAATCAAATATACTGTTAGAAATAGAATATTTTTGTGATCGTAATGCTCAAGTTTAAAGTAATCTAGATAACAGATACTCTTAAATTAATTTTTGAAATTTTTAAATTCAAAAAATAAGAAAATAAAATATATGTCGAAATTTAAAAAAATTAGTATCGTTGGATTCAGAATAATAAAAGGAAGCTATATAAAAAGTTTCGTTAAAATTGGAACATCGGATTATCTGAAGTTAATTTTTGAAGTTTTTATCTTCAAAAATTAATATAAAATAAACAATAGTTCAAAATGTATTTTTATTTTATTTTTTATTCAACTTAATTTGAAATCCTAATTTTTATCATAATCCAATCAAATTTATGTCCAATTAACCTAATAATAACCTTTAGTTGTGACATTTTATACACTAAATCAAAAGTAAAATTCATTTAGTGATTCAATTTGCTTCACTAAATTGGTTAGAGATTTCCAATTTTACTAGCGGTTATACTTTTATCATTTTTATTAAATATTAATTTTGTGGTACCCAAAATTTGCCTTTGAAAAATTTGGTATCAAAACTCTAATTTCCTAACATAATTATTCTTCATTATTTAAAGAGTTCATTGACATCTAACCTGATTTTTTGATCTCTGCATGCCTTAATCCTTATTAATTACTCTTATTCACACTTAAAAAATTATTAGTAAAATTACTCATTAAATCTTGATTTTACTTCATATTATTATTTCTTATATTTTTCTGATCAAAATAGTACATAATTCCACTATGTTTGAATTTATATTCATCAATTTAATTCATAAATACATTTGGAATTAATTTCTTAAAGTTGAAATTAAATTTTCGGATGCTATATTTATAGGAAGAATATTCGAAAAGTATTGTCCCACAAAACCACGCGTATATGTCGGGTAGACCGGGGCATATTCGCAGAATATCCGCTTCTTTCGATAACGCAGGTCGTGGGCTGGCCCGACTCGATGTTGTGCATATTCCTTATGAAATTCTCCCAATCGAGCAATTTAGGGTTTTTCTTCTATCATTGGTTTCCGCCAGTGCCGTCACTTCCATATCCCGAAATAGGTATCATTCTATTCCTTGTGTTGCGACAAACCCATTGGTACGAAAATGCCTCAAGGCTCGAGCTCGGGTTCTCCATAACCATAATATGGTTAAATCTGATATTATGATTTACTGTATGGAGATTAATCTTCCTACATAAGCCATGGCCCAACCGCTGATCACTACCAAACGTCCATGGCATTAAGACGAAGCTACCAGGCGCTCGGTTTCCTTGGTTCATCGTTGGGATCGACAAGAATCCACTATGTGGTTTTCATTATTGGGCATTGTCGCACCCAACCTTATCGTAGGACTTTTAGGGGAACTCATGCTCTCATGTTTTTTTCATCAAATTTCATTACAAATTAAGGAATAGATTCAGAGCATTGTTAAGGCACCAAAAGTTTTAAGCATTTGAGATTTCAAACTTTTTTTTGCTCACTTACCTACACTCAGACACACCCATTTAAAACCAAACCCTCGTCTAGGCTGTCCTAGCTTACAAGCAAAACAAAAACAATGCCAACCACATCCACAAACTTGATGCATCAACAAATATCATGAAATTGAGTCGAATTGACCTAGGGAAGAGGGCTGGCTACTTCGATCTGGCACTAGTCTGGTAATCCCAGTGATTCTAGCTCATAATGAGCTTCAGAGGATCAATGTATAGTAATTAAGATCAAAATATGACTCGATTAAACTAATAATCAAGATCCCATGCTAGTTATAAATTAATCCAAACCAAATACACCGTTAGAAAGAAAATATTTTTGTGATCGTAATGCTCAAGTTTGTGAGAGTAATCTAGAAAACAGATACTCTTAAATTAATTTTTGAATTTTTAAATTCAGAAAATAAGAAATATAAATGTATGTTCAAATTCAAAAAATTTAGTATCATTAGATTCAGAATAATAAAATGAGGTTATATAAAAAGTTTTGTTTAAATTGGAACACAGGATTGTTCGAAATTAATTTTTGAAATTTTTATCTTCAAAATTTAATATAAAATAAAATATAGCTCAAATATATATTTTTATTTAATTTTTATTCAACTTAAATCGGGATCCTGATTTTTATCATAATCCAATCAAATTTAAGTTTAATCGACTTAATAACAACCTTAGGTTGTTACACTTTATATCCTAAATCCAAAGTAAAATTCATTTAATGATTATGTTTGCTTCACTAAATTGGTTATAGAATTCTAATTTTACTCCATATTATACTTTTATCATTTTTAGTAAATATTAACTTTCTGACACCTAAAATTTGCCTTCGAAAAATTTGGTATCAAACCTCCAATTTCCTTACATAATTATTCTTCACTATTTAAGGAATTCATTCACATCTAACCTATTTTTTGATCTCTACATGCTTTAATCATCATTAATTACTCTTATTCATACTTAAGAAATGATTAGTAAAATTACTCATTAAATCTTAATTTTACTTCATATTATTATTTTTTGTATTTTTTTAATCAAAATGATATATAATTTCACTATGTTTGAATTTATATTAATCAATTTAATTCATGAATACATTTGGAATTAATTTCTTAGTTGAAATTAAATTTTCGGATGTTTTATTTATAGGAAGAATATTCAAAAAATATTCTCCCACAAAACCACACGGATATGTCGAGTTGACCGGGACAAATTTGCTGAATATTCGCTTCTTTCGATAATGCGGGTCGTGGGCTGACCCGACTCGACGTTGTGCATATTCCTTATGAAATTCTCCCAAACGAGCAATTTAGGGTTTTTTTTTCTATCGTTGGTTTTCGCTGGTGCCGGCACTTCCATGTCCCGAAATAGGTACTATTCGATTCCTTGTGTTACGACAAACCCATTGGTACCAAATGCTTCTAGGCTCGGATTCATGTTCTCCATAACCCTAATATAGTTAAATTTGATGCTATGGTTTATTGTATAGAGGTTAATCTTCCTATGGAAGCCATGACCCAACCTCTGATCACTACCAAACGCCCATGTCATTATGATGAAGATACCAGACACTCAGTTTCCTTAGTTCATCGTCGGGATCGACAATAATCCCCTAATGTGGTCTTCACTGTTGAGCATTGTCGCACCCAACCTTATTGTAGGACTTTTAGGGGAACTCGGGCTCTCCTAATTTCATCAAATGCCATCACCAATTATGGAATAGATCAGGAGCGTTGTTAAGGCAACAAGAGCTTTAAGCATTCGAGATTTTAAACTTTTTTCGCTTGCTAACATGCATCCAGACACATCCATTTGAAACCATACCCTCATCTAGGCTGTCCTACCTCACAAGAAAAACAAAAACAATGATAACCACATCATGAAACTTCATGCATCAACAAATATAGTGAAGCTGAGTTCAATTGACTCAGGGAAGAGGGGTACCCCGATCCAACGCTAGCCTAGTGATCCCAGTGATTCGAGATCATCATGAGCTTTAGAGGTTCAATGTGGTTTGCTCATGGGTTCTGTTGAGGTCTTGATCACTTCGATAGCTTGTCCAGGCTTCGAGAGCAGCTCAAGCAAAACTCTGAGCTCATTGGAGCACGCAAAAGGTGCAATGAGCTAAGTGAAAGTTTAAGTTGTTTTTTGAGAATATTTGAGACCCTCGAAGCTCAAAATTGACTAAACGGGAATGGAGGATGGGTTTGGAGATGCTTTATAGCCAGATGGATCTATTTCGATTGGGATACTACTCTCGGGTGATCTGAGAACCAATGGTTCTTACTTGCCCATTTTGGGCATAACCAGGACTGTTAGGCTGGGATTGCGTGTGACCATTTGTGGTAGTTTGATAGGGATGGAATGGGATCGTGGGGTGCAACGAATCTTCCCATAAGAAATTTTAGAAATTTCGTTTTAGCTGTTGGACAGATGCTGAGGACGGAGGTGAACAGTGGCAAGTGGATCTGAGGCATTCAATTCAATTTCTACGATCGAATTCAACTCCACGGTAAGTTTTTTCCAAGTATTTAATCTTCGTCGCTAGATCTCTGCATCCGATCAGAGCCTCTAGATTTCATCTGAGTTCGGGACGGATCATCAATTGTAGGATCTAACTTTATAAAGGCAGAACGGTCGTGATTCGTGTTTTTCGTTGTCCCGTGTTTAGCGCTATGTACATGATTCTCGTGGTTCAAAATTTTAGTTCGTTAACCGCTAAAACAATTTTAATTAATTTTATTAATATATAAAACCTAAATATTTCATAATAAAAATGCAATTTGTATTTTATGAATAATTTAATCATTTTAAATTCAAAAATTATGAAACTTACACCTCTAACATATTTTTGATATGATAAATTTAAATATACAATCAAATTTGAGATTTGAGGTTCAAATATTTTTCTAAATTTTTAATATTTAATTCTATTAAAATTCTCAAGACATATTCTTGATCATTTTACCTCTAAATTTTCATAGATTGCTTTTGATAAAGTTTAGAGTCTAATGATAACAAGTTTAGTCTCTAACTATGCATGATTAGCATCATTTCTTGAGTGTAAGAACTCAACATTTATAACACCGCTTTCAACCCCTTCATCCATAATCGAATGAGTACCCATTGGAACCTCTAAACACTCAATCTCTTTGACATCCTCGATAGCACCAGGAGTCTTTCCCACCTCAACATCAATGTTTCTCTTTGGCATGTATACCTAGATTTGTGCCATTCTAGATCTAAGCTCACCTCAACATTAATATATATATATAATACGTTAACCTTATAATATATAATGTGCCAAATCTCATCCAGCTACCACTGAACATAAAATCATTGATTCTCCGTCATTATCTTAAATGCTCACATCATTATATTATCACATTACTTTATAATCTACACCATCCATTGACAATCGACTGCCTCTGCAATGGAATCAATAGAATACATTTCTCTCTCCATTTACTCTTCCCGCTCATCATTTTCTCTTGGCATCAGAGAGCGGCTCGCTCACGCTCATCTAGGGCATCATCTATTTTCTCTTCTTCTTCTACATTGAACAACATAGTTTGCCCTTTTCTTGATTCAATGGATAAAAAAAAAAGAGATAGACCCTCCCTCCATCGATCCTCATTTCTTTAGGAATCGGGTTAGATTCTGTGGGATTCTTCGAGATCGAACAACTTCCTCCAAGATCGATTGCCTTGAGATCAATAAAGACACCTTCCAATTCCAACTGCATCGCATTCCCTTCGCCGTCTCTCAACCAAATTTCTGATGGCCTCACCTCAATCCAGTCCCGCACTCAGCAATCAGATATCCGATGATCAAGAATCACCGTCGCAACCTATAATCTCCCCAATTCTCAAGTTCATAATAAGCAACTTCAAGAATCTTGTCAACAATCACCTCACCTTCGACAACTACTCCATTTGGAAGGGTACATGTTTTTCAAGGCAAATGCTCTACACGAGCAATTGGACAACGCCATCCCGAAGCCCCAACCCACATTCTTGATAACTCAGGCAGCATTGTCTACAATCCACGAGATTTATGGAGTTCAACCGATCAATATCTTGTTTCAGCACTATACGCCACGATCCCTCCTTCAATTCTGCGATACATTATCCAAACCGAATCGAGCCAAGAAGTATGATGAATCCTTGAAAGAAGGCTGCAATCATCCAATTGAAGAACGCCCTTCACAATGTCATTATACGAGATAGATCAATGACGGAGCATCTGTTAAAAATTTAAAAGATTGTAGATAAAATTTCAGCGGTCGGTTTCAAGGTAGACAATGAAGATATAATACTCTGAATGGTCTTATGTAGTGAACAGTAAACATAGATAGGCCTTCCCTATCTATGTTTGACATCATGATGCAAATGAGTTCTCCGAGTTTGATACAGAGACGGAGATGCGTTCTTTGAGATCGAAGTGGAGATGATTTCAATGCGGCAACAAAGACTTGCCCTCTGCATGTTTCTTACTCGGAACTTTCTTATATGTATTTTCATAATAAGCTTAAAAAATTGTTAAGCTACCCTCGGTTTCGTTCTTAAATAGCTTAGTTTAATTTAGTTTAACTCAATTTAAACTAAATAAATTAGTTTTAGCTTATATTAGCAAATCTTAAGCAAACTTGGTTAATCATTATTATTAATTTACTTAAATAATAAGTATAATATATTATTGATATGATTAATAAACTAATTTCTCAATAAGAAAGCCATTAATTAGAACTAATAATAGTAATTGCAATAAGTAAATAAAATTTTTAATTAGGGATATTTTGAGAATTTAATATTTCTAAATCCTAAATTAATACTCACAAATGCCAAATCATCCAACATTCTAATGTTTCTATTTCATTCTCAAGAAATATAAATTTTTTTATCTCACAAATGCATCAAAAATATTTATTTTAAATATAAAATTTTAGTCACTATTTTTGGAAGTATTTGAACTCTTAAAAAAAATGAATAATTAATTTTCATTTAATATAATGCTCACAAAATAATAGAAGAAAATATTATTTTTAGGAAGTTTATGCACATGAAAATTTATTTGTTAAGAAAAAAAATAAATAAATTTGAAACTCTTAAAAAGTATGAATAATTAAAAAATTTATAGTTAAAATATAAATTTAAAACTCTTAAGAAGATAACTCATGAATCCTAGTTTTTTTAGTTTTTTTGGGCATGAAAAAAAAAGAAAAATAGTATGCTTACACAAGATATACATCAAAAAAATATTCAGGACCAATAGTTTTTTTTTTATATATATAAGTCCTACAAAAAAATATATTCAATTAATAATTTACTTACATATTAAATTAATATCTCATCTACTGACATATTAAAGTGTATTCAATCAATAATCTGCTTACTCTTAAGAAGATGACTCATGAATCCTAGCAAATTGTCGGATCCCAAAAGTATCTCATGTTAGATAATAAGTTTAACACATCATAACTAATCTAAACAGCTCTAATTAATCATTTAACATTTACATAATGTAAGTAAATCTGCAGAAAAACTGTAAAAGTAACTGAAAGTATAAAACTGTACAAAACTGAAGTAAAGTAAAGTAAAGCTATACTGGAAACTGAATATTGAAAATAAGTAAAAACAGTAATAAATCTAAAATTGAGTAATAGCATATAAAACTATGTTGTATACCACTAAAATTATGTATCTGAATATGCCACAATATTGTATGCTACTGACATGTAACCAAAATATCACTGAACAGTTATGAGTCGTACGGTCCAATGTATACATACATCCAGTTGAGAATACAGTTTACTGTGATGCTGAGACATCCTGAAATTCCCCAGTCAATATATGCAATATTTTGTAACCAATAAATTATCACTGATACGCATACATTATTACTGATATTCATACATCATGCTTATGCTTATGCTCATACTTCTAAGCTACATGAGTTAAATCCAAAAATATTTTGAAATCCAATAATAAATTCAATGTCTCCATTGTGCAGAATCCTACTAAAAGGATTTTGACTACTAAATTCTAGTTCCTATAACTGGTTAAAGTTAGGATTTTTACTTAAAAATCATTAGATGGAAGATTGTATATACATATTTAGCATGTTTGCAAGAAATATGGCTCTTAACCCACTTAGTTTGATTAAACCACCATAACGAATAGATCTTCGATATGAGGCATCACCCGATGGCAATTTGTATCTCAAGCTAAATTATTAAGTTACCCAACCCATAATTACACTTAGTGTCTTAAAGAGGGTGACTCGAATTACTTAGTTTATTTAAGTCATACCTATTGAAGCGATCGTCGCTAGGAAGAATCACCCGATGGCAATTTGTACTTTAATCAAACTAAGGAATGAGTCCCTATTTATAACACTCTTAGGATCAATTGATTTACTCTAAGCGAGATAGTATCCGTCTAAGCCCTCAGGATAGCAAAAAAATAAATCTTACTTACTCAACAATTCCCAAATATTACTAAAATAATCAAGTACTATGAGTATACTCTACTATACCCAACTAATAATCTAGGTTTAGAAGATTCTATTTAATTAATAAGAATTTATCAAAGCTTTTAATCCTTACTCTAAATGAGTGAGTCCTACACAAGGCTCCAAGGATGTGATCAAAAGATCACTCAATATTGATTTCTACCGTAATGGAGAAATTCCATTCTAACTGCTTTAGGTGATTCCTACCATGAAGTATCGAGATCAACTTCTAAAGTTATGAAGGATCATCCATGTTCTTATCTCAATAAGTTACAAAAGATTTTTAAGCATTTTAAGAACAATCCTATAGCAAGACTCTTAAGATCTTACTTTTTTATTTCTTAAGTTAACATTCAAGGTTTACTTAATAGACTTGGATTAAAGTGATCAGATCAGATGAATAAAATCCATTCGATCATATTATATTCTATAATCATGGGATGAAATCAAAGATATTATTAGAGTTAGATCATTTCATAAATCATTATAATTTTATTATCCATCTTATGCTAATAGTCTTATATAAGAGAAAATCAATGATCTCAAGTTTAAATTCAGATGGTTCATTCACACAGATTTAATATTAATCTTAGTACTTCTAATTCAATGATTTAAGATCAATATCAAATCATATGCATTATTAGAATCATGTCAATTGAATTATCTTTCAATCAAGATTACTTGATTAAGGTGATTAAAGTTTAGATCTTAATCAAGATAAGTTAGGGTTTAATCCCTAGCCTTATCAAAATTAAGACCAATGGTTAATTTAAAGGTCAATGACAAATTAATATATTATTAGTGTATTATTGATGTCAAATTTTAGATTTAGATTAAGTATCATCTACCTAATCAAGTTCTCTAAATTCTTATGTTCAAATATAATTTAATGTCAATTTAAGCACATTTAGGTGTTCAAATAAATGTTAAAATTCTCTAACAGGCATCCTAACATAATGAAAATATAGGAATGTAAGGATGACATAAAATATAATATAATTAAAGCTAATCAAATTCTAAATCAAACCAAAGGGGTTAGCACTTGATTACAACTATCAAAAACTTAGCTTTCATGCAATTTGGTTATTAAGATATATCTAATCAATACAAGCATTTAAAAATTCTATTATGTAGTATTTAGCACAAAAATACTTAAGATACATAAGAGGTCTTTGCATATGCCATAAAAGGGCAAACTTTCAAAGTTGATTATTACACAAAATTATATGCAATGCTCAATTTTAACTAAACTAAGTTTAAATTTGATATAATTTGGTCCCACTAGGGTCCTAGGAACCTTAAAATGAAAAACAGTGAAGTTTTGATCATTCCAGCCATTTATGGACAGTTCTGAAATTTTCTGGGCACTACGACGCACTGTAGCGCCTTCTGATCAATAGTTAGGTGCTACGGCGCGCTGTGGCGCATTAGAGCGCGTTGTAGTGCTTATGGGCACTATAGCGCATTGTTGCACATTATGGCGCACTCCAGTGCTTTTGGGCATTGCGGCACGCTACGGCGGGTTTCAACGCTGTGACGCACTGTAGCGCTTTCAGGCGCTGTGGCGCGCTGCAGCGAGTTTCGATGCTGTGGCGCGCTGCAGCGCTTTCAGGTGCTGCGTCGGTTGATTTTTGAAAGGCGGTCGCTACAGCCCGCTATGATGCGCTATAGCGCTCTACGGCGAATTTACATTATTTTCATCAAAATATATTTTTATTACACATCGCAAGTTATTATGACGATGTGGCACGCTGCAGTGCGCTATGACGGATCAAGTTCGAAACTCGGGCGCTGCAGCGCTCGACGATGATTTCGCATGTGCGAAACCCGTGATGGGTCTCCTCTCGCACTCAAATACTCTCAATTTTGAGCACCTCACGAGTGGTGCCATATACTGATGGAAAAGTCTTTTCGAGACCTTTCCATTGATACTAAAATCGACACAAATAGATTATCCTAACTATATGAACAATGGAGTTAAAGGTTCAGGTATGCAAAATGGAATAAAAACAGAGCATTAAATTTAATATTTTGAAGAACTGTAATGGCTTCCATAATTAATCATAGATGTCTAAAGACACAATAAGCATAATAGTGAGACGAAATTGACAAGGAAGAAGAGCAAATGTGTACCTTAGTCTTACAAGAAATGGAGGAAGAAGACTTGGAAGCTTGAGGAGGAACGTCTTCTTCTTCTTCTTCAGCCCAAGACTTAGCAATGGAGGGGAAGAGAGGGAGCTTCAGCTTTTGCCAAAATAGGGATGAAGAAGTGCTGAACTCCTTCTTAAAGGAGGAGAAGGATGGGGAAGGCCATCAAGAGCTAGGGAGAGATTAGGCATGGGAGGAATGGCCCTCAGCTATGCTCCTTGCGTGCAACATGGAGGAGGCACCAAAATTAGAGGGATGGGGGAAGCCAGGTAAGCAATGGGAAAAATAGAAATTTAGGAAAATGAATTTGAAATAAATATTCATTTCTTTGATTGATGAAAAATTTGGATTTTTAAAATGCGCTTCGAAAAATCTCAAAAATTCACCCCTAGCTAATTTGGGGGTGAGAAATTCAACAGCAAAGTCGGATTTCGATTTCGACGACTATTTAATTATCCTATTTTTACGGGGTATTTAATTATATTAAAATATTCACGAAAATCCGACGACTTCCAAACGCATCCAAAACATCACCCCTAGCTAATTTTGGGGTGACGATCGCAACGGCGAAGTCGAATTTCGATTTCGAAGTCAAATTAAATACTTCAATTTTTTAATTAATTAAATATTAAATAATTCAAAATATTTGATGGAGCTCCGAATTGCATCAAATCTTCAATGATTGATTCTAATGACTAGATGAACTTAACAGAATGACAATTAAAATATGATTAAACTAAAATTAAGCTGGGTAATAATATTGAATTGTTATAAGGTCTCTATCATTACGCTACTAAAATAGCACACAACATGTGTCAAATAAAGACAATAGCATCAAACTATCTTAATGTTTCCTGCTTGTTTAATTGCCTCCATGACACAGACTTCGTCCTCATACAAATGCGGCGTGTGATTGCTGAGACAACAGATGACCACATCCACCTGCTTGAAAGCCTCCACCAGCTTTTGCTTCCACAAATGTCCCCCTGCCAACAATCGAAACACAGCTGCTCATATCAGTATTCCTTTAATCAATCAAATGAGATGCCTAGCGGTTATTACAATTTGCATTGAAATAATTCTCAAATCTCATTGAATAAATTTTTTTAGCTGCCATATCAACAAGTCTAATAGCATTTCTCTAGATAATATTGACGCCTCGAGGTTTGAAGGAATGAGGAGAGGACTTGGGTAGATAAAAGAACGAGGAGCTCGCTTCCCTTCTTTAATGTCCCATTTATATTATTTAATGTAATGGACAACAAGAGCATATCACACAGAATCTTAGTCTCAAATTTTTTTTTTTTTTTGTTAACTTTCGAATATATTAATCTTACTTAACTTTGTATATCTGAACTATTAGAACATATAACTATAATAATAATTATATTAAAATTTGTTGTGATAACATTACAAAATATAATAAATAAATAATTTAATAAAAAAAAATTAGGTTAATAAAATTAAAAGGAATGTTTTTTCATTTCTCTTTTGTGACTACTTTTTTTCATAACTGTTTTTTACTTTTTTTCTTTATCTTTAAGTTACTTTTTTTTTTAATAAATACACAACTTGAGAGACCTCTACAATGCCATATGAGCCCGATGAGGTTGAATAGGAATCAAAGAGCAGGCACTAGATCGGTTAGCCTGATTAATTGGGGATGTGCAAGCACAAGAGCACACATATTGTGGGCACATGCGCCTGGGCGGCATTGGTCTAACTGCTAGTGGGTTTGGTAGGGCCTAAGTGGCCCAAGATGAGCCGCATGGCTAGCTACAGTCGGACCGTAACTGGGCTAAGCAGGCCTAACTGGCCTCATTTTAGCTGAATAATGGTTTGGAGGCACCAAGCTTCGGGCCAAGCACCTCTACAAAGAAAACCTCATTAGATCTTCAGCCAACTGATTCAACTATATTTATATCTTATACATGATACGTCCTAATTACAAGCTTTACAAGGCAATACAGTGACCATTTTACCGTTCCAGATAAAAATAACCAAAACCCATTTTAACTAACACAGCTAAATTCAAGCAACACATGATATAATTCCAATGAAATACAGAATTGCTGCCACATAATATTGCTAAGAATAAAAATACTATTGCATATCAAACATCTATCTTAGGATCTTCTAATATTAAGCATACATGAGGGGCCGTGAAAGTGCTTATTTTGTTAATACCAAACTTTGGTGTTGGATATGTTTGTTTTGTAAATGCTATGCAGGTAAACATTCATCTAGTTTATTATTTTGATGGATGATATGGCAGCAGACAAACCTTGCCTTTTCCTGGGATCGCCTGCTTCTTCGAGCGAAATGCCGCGGCAATCTTCTTTCACGAGCAACGGAAGCACATTCAGTGAACTCCATTCCTTCGCCACAGCGTCCACGGCTTCCCCGATGATGACGGCAAAAATAGCATCGAAGCCTCCTGCTCCAGGAACTCCTGCTAGCAGAACGCCTTCCATGTTCATTGTGGCATCCAAAAGCTGGGTTTGCGACTCCGGTTCAATCTGCAAGATTAACAGCACTAGGTAAAACTATTACATCAATGTACAGATCGATGGAAGAAGAAACACACTGGTACGCCAGCAGCATTTCCCATCTGCTTCATGAGGGACCTAATCTCAGAGAAAGCGTGTCTTGCTCCAAGAAGTGATTCAACCATTTCCTCTTGAAATTGATCAGCGAGTTGTCCCATCCACTGCACAAACATGAGAAGAAATATGCTTTCTTAGAAGAATACATTTAGGAGAATATATTTACGGGCAATAGCCAGATAGATCATAAAAGCTCACTATGTATAGCGCTCAACCCATTGACTCCTTTTAATACGCAAACAAAATGCCCTAATGTGAACTCTCGCACTATTCCGGCAGCGATAGAGTTCCGTCTACCCTCTACAGAAAGATTCTCCTGCGAATGAGTTTGCTTCTCTTGTGAGAGACTCTAAGATACAATTCCTATTTTAGCTTCCTTTTTCTAATATTTCTTTAGAGACATATAAGAACGGGGTAGAATGATGTACGCTTCAGATCCAGAAAAAAGGTTATCTGAGACATGTTTAGGTTAAATTCAAACTGATGGAGGATGATTCATTCGATAATTAAAATGTTTGGTGTTTAGAATTAACTTAATCCTGATGTTGCATTAGATCTTGTTCAGTCATATCTTGATATTATGTGGTGAAGTTACTAAAAGATAACAGAAGTTTTGTTTGCTACCATGTTATATAAGCAATTGGTTAAAAGACTTGCATGTTGTGTGTATGAAATGTAGTCAAAGTATTTAATTATTTTTTTGCCCATGCACATAAATCGATATTTTCATGTGATGAATGGATTGCCAGTTGCACTTAGTGCCTGCAAGTGATGCGGAGTAGTGCTGCTCACTACAGGATGAGAGAGACATCATTAGGGTTTAGCGAGCTGCTTGACACGTTTTTATTTTTTTTATCAAGATAATGGTTTCAGAAAAAATAAAGTAGTTGGTTTGTTTCCATGATTCTTTCATTAGGGTTTTGAAACATTTGTTATTGTTTGTTTGTTATGAGCTGTTTGGCATGGAAAAAATTGAGAATTTTGAGTGTAAAGTAATCTGCTTACAAAAATATCTGATAACAGTTGCTTTACGATGTTTACTAATTTTACAGGAAATTTAATATTTTTCTGTTCGAAATAAACTAATCTGCGAGTACAATGTTTTGAGTAAGGTATTACCTTCAAAAAAAAAATTTTGAGATTTTGTTAGGATTTTGTTCGGACCAACGAATCGTTCAAAAGATCGATGCGTTCATTCGCTCGAGCGAATCGTTTGAACGATTTGTCCCATCGAATTGATTTGAAATTCTTTTAGGGATTCGTTCGAAAAAATCGTTCGTTCGCCAGAGAAGGCAAGCGAATGGAAATGTTTGTTCGCTGGTTCGTTCGCTTGCTAGGCTGCTCCGCGTATTCTCCTAATACACCCGATTATGCGTAATTCCTTTACCCCTTTCTACATATATTAATGCAAAATTGAATTAGAGTGTAAGAGTTTTTCACCCGTTCTACATTATGTCAAATGCTGATAAATTCAGTTTACTTACTTCACAATGTTTTTTCCTCATGTCAAATAACTCCTAAATGAATTGCTTATTTGCTTTGTTCTAACAGCATTGCTAAAAGCATACATATGTTTTGTGCAGTAGTTATGGAATCTGAGATTGCTTATGTTTTTCATTTCAATCATAACTTTAAAAGCCAACATGATGTTTTTTATTAAATTATAATGAATATTTACAGAGAATTAATAAAAAAGATGCATTTATTATCAATTTAAATGAAAAACTATATATGAAAATACCAGAATTTGGACTGAAGTTTAATTAACGGATGTGCATTTAGTTTCTAAGGCTTATAAATAGCTAGTAAGGTTTTGCAATAAGCGTTCATACTATATTATTTATGGACATTACTCCCAATGTTTTTTCACATGTTATGATGAAGGGAACAATCTGAAGAGGATAAAAAGAGGGTGAAAGAAAATATAAAAATCTGTTGGCCGCCAAACACTGAAAATTTCTCATATTTTTTCTCTACAAAACAAATCTCAATATACAATGTATTTTTTTAAAAAATAACAGAGAAAACAAGAAAGGAAAATAATATTGTCAAGATGTTAAAAAGAATCCTCTAGCAATATCTCAAAACGTCGGCCGTGTAATCTCCAAACTGGCTGCTAGAAGATGAAAGTGACTTGGGGTTTGAAGCATACCTCCAGAAGCCAAGATCTGGCATTTATAAAGAAGTGTTTCATTCGTGCCTAGACTCGCCATATTGCATATTCAGGCGTCTAGGTGCAACTTAATCGTGCATTTGAGTGTGTGAGCAGTCGTTACATATCTGGACCAGCGTTTCAGCTCCGCTCATACCTTGGGTGTGTCTTCAGATCTTATGCCTGGACATGACTCAAGCCTGCATCTAGACGTATCTTCAGGACATGGTTTGGTTAGACTCAATACAATCCCACTAAGGCTGCATCCTCTAACTTAAAGGCTAAAACTATTAGTTTGAACAAGATAAGGCCAAGATGGTTGTTGTAGATCTTCGTTTGAAGGTAGTCTGGTAAGTTCATGATCTTGAGTTAACCTGACAAATGGTTCGAATCATGCATTGCTATTGTAAGCTACTTATTAGTGCACAAGGAAACTCCTAATAAATAATGAGGCTGCAGTACCATTGAATAAATCTATTAATGCAATTTAGATTGAGTTAATGATTAAATAGTCTCTTAACTTTAATAATTTCTTTATTTTAGTCAATGACTTATTATATTATCTTTCAAGTCACCCAACTTTTATTTACAAATTTTTTGTCCCAGAGTTATTTTACTATTACGATGATTGTCCATGTCTGTCTTCTCGAACAATTGAAAAATCCAAACGAGGGAACAACCACTGCGTGATATTTCCTTTCTCACTAACTCTATTGCTGTGTGATATTTCACTGTGATTTTCTTTTCTCCCTTCAACTATCGATGTGTGATATTTCATTTCTCCGCTTCCCGCGGCATTCAAAATTTGGGTGGAGCAATCAACGCTACTAGCGAAGGTGCTTCAAAAGGCAGCAGTGCGGCCAAAGATGATGAAACTACTTGAACGATGGCCATAGCCTAAGCATATATAAATAAAAGCATCAGTACAATATCAATCGAGATCAAACTCTACGGTATCATCAGTGAGGAAGTTCAAAAGCCACTCAGGTTCTCCCCTAACAAAAGAAAATTTGCCCTGTCGGATATACATAGCGCAAAAATCAGCCACCCGATTCACATCGCGCGATCGGTGGACAAAAATAACACAAAAAAGATCTAACAAGAAAGATAGGTGATCGATGTGACGCTCTCCTCCTCGTGAACGGAGAGTCCTCTCCCAGTGTCGTCTGAGCCTCTGAATCGCTTCAAAGCAGTCACCTTCAATGATAATCTGTATCTGCCTCAGTAGTCAGAAGAGTTTGACGTAGAACAGTAATAGCCAGCATCTCCGCCTCCCCCATAGTCCCAGACCACAGCATCGCCAAACGCAGCAAGCTCCTCATAGCTGTAAGAAGTGTCAATGTTGGCCTTCAGCCAACGAGTCAGGGGAGAACCATCTAAAAGAGGTAAAGGAGCCTTTGTGAGCCGTGGAACCACAGGAGTTAGACCCGTCGTGCAACCCAGCACTGACCAATGCAGAGAGAATCGAACCCGCACAACCCAACGGAGTCGGGTGCAGATGGACATGAGAGTGCTCAGGCATGCTCCTCCAAACCTGGTAAAGGGAGTAGGCCACAATCTGGCTGCTGGAGCGACGCCGGCGAGTCGCAGAGGCAGTCGCGAACAAGGCAGTAAACTGGTTCCAAGAAGTCTGAGTGGCCGGAAGCAAGCCCCAACACACAAAGTCTCCAAAATGGCCCTCGTGTAACTGCAGGGAACTACAAAATGCTCCATGTCCTCCTCGGTGTCACAGCCCCAGACACAAACCGCGGACTGAGTGAGCCCTCTACTGAACAACCGACATCCAATCGGAATAGCGTCGCTGAGTAACCTCCACAGGAAGCAACCTCCTTCAGGCCCAGGGCCATCTCCCACATGAGCGCAAACTGCTATGACTGAACTCCCCTCTCAACTCTGTAAATTTAGATGGCCCGACTCTCAGTGAAGTCGTCAACCTGCCACTACAGCCTCCCCTCAAGCAGAGTCTGGCGCTGAACAATCGGCCGCCCATAACCCAAAACCCTCCAAACTGCAGAGTCAGCGCGCTGAACAGTAAAATCCTTGCCACGACGGCGGTAGTGGAACTCCATGGCTCTCACCCACAGGAAATCCTCTCTGTTGACGTAGCTAAAAGTGTGGCGAGCACTAGTACCATCCTCTAGAGCCTCGGATCTCTAATCTTAAGTCCACCGGACTCAAGCGGTCGACAGACCTCCTGTCATCTCACGTAGTGTAAACCGCTACCCCTTGCTCCTTCCCAAAGGAACTTACGGAAGATAGCCTCAATGTCGGAGAAGCAAGAGTCCAGTATCAGAGCCACCAGCATCTGGTGGTTGGGGATTGTAGCAAGCACTGAGCTGATCAGGCACAATCTGTCGGCAAGAGAAAGGTGGCGACTACTCCAAGACCTTGGCCTGCCTTGGACCTGTTTGGTAACAGTTGAGAAATCTGCCCTTTGCGGAGGTCTGCTAGTAACAGTAACACCAAAGTATCTAAGGGACGATCCTCTCTAGAAGCCCAGCTGAATCTCTACCCTGCGCTAACGGTATGCTGGAGTCAGGCGGCTGAAGACTATCCGCGACTTACGCGAGTTCACAGACTGCCCGGTTCAATTCCCATACTCTGCCAAAATCTGTTGAACCTCACGCCCTACTGCCTCAGAGACAGGTGCAAACAAAATCAAATCATCAGCATACATGAGGTGGGAGAAAGTAGGCCCGCCACAATCCAACCTGATGCCGAACGTGCGACCAATCTGCAGTTGTCACCTGATAAGAAGGGAGAAGAGCTCGGAACACAAGATGAACAGGTAATGTGAGTGGGGGTATCTCTGTTAGAAACCTCTCTGCCCACTATCCAGGGAAGACGGGAACTCCACGCACTGCATGGCCGAGGTCATCGAATGCTGCGGGGAAACCAAATCTCTGCAAGACGAAACATAAGCACCTCCACTGTAACGACCCAATGTCATTACTTTGCAATTAGGTCAAATCCCGCTCAAAAATCAGGATCTCAGGCGACTTCAAAATTAGGGCAAACAAAAAATATCATTGGATAGAAATAGTTTTTAGATCAAAATGTCCTAATTTGAGAGAAATTTGGATAACAGAAACTCCTAGATTAATTTTTTTTATTTGTTTAAATTCAATAAATTGAAAAAATTAAATACAAGTTCAAATTCATCGATTTTGGTGCGCTATTGGATTAAGATTATTATTTAAAGGCTACATAAAAGGTTTCATCAAATTTGGAGCTCCAGTTCGATTGTAATTAATTTTTGAAGTTTCAAACTTCGGATATTAATATAAAATAAATTATTGCTCCGAATCAATAAAATTTGACACGAGGGTGTTCGTCTCATCGTAACACACCTCTGTGTCAGGTTTCATTATTTTTGGAAGTCAAACGACGAAATAATACGAAAAATTTAATTGAAATTATATATTTAAGATTATCTATTTTCTTTCCTCTGCCCCCCCACACGAGCAGGCTCTGCCAGAGCGGAATCGTGCGGCGCACGGGTTCTTCCCATGCCACCCTAGTCGGCGACCGATTGGCAGTCGGCTAACTGACCGTACCACCTCTCCCCCCTCCCCTTCTCTCAACCTTCCCAAACCCTTCTCCTCCCTCAACCCCTGCTGCCAGCCGCCGCCTCTAGCGGCCTCCTCCTTTGCCTTCAGCCACCCCACTCCAACCACCCCCTCCGGCCCCTGCAGCCACCTCCGGCCATCGACTACCCTAACCCTAGGTGAGAAGATGAGAAATGAGGAAAAGAGGAGAAATTTTGTATTTATTTTTCTTTTTATTTCTTTTGCATTTTCATAATATAATCATTATTATTATTTACATAATAATTATTATTATATTATTTCTTTTTTTATCTTTAATGTCATTATCATTATTATTATCATTAAATAATAAGGATAATAATAAACATGTTATTGTCATTATTATTATCATTATTATTATTATTATTATCATTAATAAATAATGATTATAGTAAAAATATTATATTATGATCACTATTATTTCCATCAATTTCAATTCAATCATTTTAATTTCTATATTTCCATTTTTATATTATTATTATAACCATTTTCTGCATTTTTTAGACAGTCATTTCTATTATTATTTTTATTAATGATAATAATAATATTATTATTGCTACTTTTAGTAACTTAAATTATATCTTCTATTAAGAAAAGAGAGTAAAAGAAAAATAAAATAGAAAAGAAAAAAATAAGTATTATTTTCCTAAAAATATGATACTATTTTATTTTCATCTCAATTTTATAATTTTTTAAAGTATTGGCTAAAAAGCTAATTTAATTACTAAAAATCTTATGCATATTCAATAAACTATTGCATTTTTGAAATTTAGAGAAAAAGATACCCAATATATATATATATATATATATATATATATATATGTATTACTTTTTTCACTTATATACAATATATTGCAGCTTAACTTCGCTTTGAGCCAAATTCATATTGATACTTGGTTGATTATTTGAAACCAACATACTCTTATAAATGATTCGTTACTGGAAAAATAATATTAGTAATATACGTTAGTTGGTTACTAAAAAAATGATATCAATAATATATGTTGGTTGATTACTGAAAAAATGATATCAGTAACATATGTTGGTTGGTTACTGTTGGTTAGTAACATACATCAAAGTGATACTACAAATAATACATTTTGCAGGAATTTAATTATTCCTTTTACGCTATTGCCTTATTTTTTTCCTGTATTTTTATTATATCCTTATTTCTGCTAATCGCATTTCTGCTAAAATAAAATATTATATTTTATTATTTATTGCGGTATTTAGAGCATTCTTTAATTACTAAGAATTCCAATCCTGATATTATTTTTTTTACAATACCAGGTCAAGTACTTCTGAGAAAACTCGAATGAGAACTTTAAATCATAGATTTTCAAGTTGTTGATGGATCTTTGACGCTACTTTTTACTTTTATTTTTGTTTTAGTTTATCTTTTGTTTCAAAATGATGAACATTGTAAGAAGTGTATGTTGTTATTTTGTAATATAGAATTATGATGAATTAAAAATGTTCTTTGGCTTTTATATATATGTATTACTTCTCTTTTAAATTACTCAATAGGATCATGCGATTTGTGAATAGCTAATGTCGGGACAGTTCTAGCTGAACCGTCATCGGACTATCACACCCACTCCATCCGGTCGATGATGCTTTCAATGACAGACGATGAAACTCCGGAGGACATTAACAGTGCTTTCAATGACAACGACGCTTCCGATGTCATGACGCATCCAACGTCGATGATGCGTCCATTGTCGATGAAAGTATGAGGTGATGACCCTTTCGAAGTCGACGGCACTTCCGACATCGATGCATCAGCTGAAGCTCGCTTCCAAGACTGCGATGGACATGTTAATGAATATAGGGTAAGGATTTGTGATTTAAGAATTTGCCATTGTATATTATTGAGATCCTAACATATGTAGAATTTTGTCCTATTTTCTTAGCATAGGCTGGTCTATTTTGCCTCTATTTTTGTAACACAACTTTGGATACTCCGATTGTGTAACCCCAAACCTTAAACATTATGCATTTAATAAATATCACTTGGTCTGCTCAAAATTCTTGAAATGAGGCAACTAATTGTTGCTAAATAGAATCCATGGATGTTACGGACAAAATTCCCTTTGACATTGACAGATTTAACAATAAGTTGACATGGGATGATGAAACCATAGAATTTTGATCGGTCAGCTTCCATTTACCCCCATTTTTTTGCTTGCTGAAAAGTAATAATACTCCACAATCAAGAGAGTTCTCATTTAAATGATTAGAAGAGGTAATTAGCTATAGGAGCTTGTGCCTATAGAAAATCATTAATCCCAAATATAACTAAATCTTGAACCATCCATCAAAATAAAATTTGGTTAAGATTTAAATCTACTCTATGAAAGGTCTACTTTTGAAGCCTAATTATTTAAAAGGTGGAGATGTCTGCACTTTTTTAAAGCATCAGAAAATAAAAAGGTGGTGAATACAAAACCATAAAAAACATCCGAAACACAGCAAATACAAACATACCAAAAAATAGTAACACCACAAATCTTAAAAAATAAGAAGTAGATAACTATTAGAAGCCAGCGTATGTAACCGTTGCCAAGCAAGTAAATCAAAAGTGCAGTATTGAGTACCTCAACCAAAAAGAAGTGGCAGTGAGCAACGATAGCTAATCAACTCAGCAAGAACGTGAAGAAGAGAAGCTGAGGCTTTAATCTCAAAGCTACATTTTAGAGCTAGCGCAAGTTTAAGAGATGGGTATTGGAATTGGTATTGGTATTGCATAGATGAATGCAACTGTGACAGTACTAAGAAAGCTTGACATTATTGAGTTCTGGTATTCTGCGGAATATGGTGTCAGCGCTTGTAAGCTTGGGAAGACAATGACGGTACAATCTAATGTAGCAATTACCAAGACCCTGGAAGTGGAGAGAACTTGTGATGCCACAAGCACCAGCAGTTATGGACGCTGGAGAAGATATATGGCACGGTAGTTTGTAATGTGAGTCCTTGAGAGGGTGATAATGCGGTTTGTTAGGTGCACAAAGCTCTAGTTAATTGTTGTTACGATGAATTTAAAAGTAATAAAATTATGGTTGGGAAACTTATGCTATTTAAGTATTACTATCAGGTGCATCAAAATTGAACTAAAAGGTCAAAACTTGCATGCTACATTCATCTAAACGCATTGTGGGTAGTTCCAAACCAAATTAAAAATAAAAACAAAAAAGTCTAACCTAGCATTAACTTAAAACAGGTCAGGATGGATCAGGCTGGTTTCTTTTCAAGGGATGGAACAGAATGGGTCATTAGTCTGGTGGTCCCAAGCTCATGCCTAATTCTAGCACACGACTGACCCCATTTACTCAATTTACTCTCAATAAGTGACAAATTATTCTTTGAGTCATCTTCAATCTATAAATTAAACAGCCTCAGTAATAATAAAACTTGGGGGTTGTAAACATGCCCATGGAATAGCCTATCATAAATAACAGCAAAACTCACCCAAGTAAAGTAGGCGTGCAACAAGCATAAAACCTCGACTTCAAACTGCCCAATCTCTAACCAATCTCTCATTTAAAACACTTATCAAAACTAAATAAAATTGATGTGCCAATAAAATAAACCAATCAGATTTAGAAAAATAAGCAAACTTTCTCAATAGTAACAACCCTTCTAAAACATCATCATTAGCATTAATCAAATACAAAACTCAAGTCAAACAAATAAAAAAAACTATATAACCCAACTAAGAGACTATCAATAGAGGTTGTGATGAGGATAGATGAGATGATTTCTATCACCAAGATTCCTACAATGCAACGAGTGCTGCTATATATGCTAACAAAGGGGCATCCCAAATTGAACAGTTACAAGAAAGTGATGCAAAAATTAGATCAAAATAAGTCTTTTAATGTTTTTATCATTTACTCAAAATGTATGAAGAAAGAAAATCATAAAAACCTTTAATTTTTTTCTCACCAATTATTATGCATTACAGGAAGCACTTTACTGTCATTAATCATTCTAAAAAATGTCAGAAAATATATTAAAAATGAAATAATAGCTCCTATATATTAGAAACACAGCACATCAATTAAGAAGATGATGCATTAGACATTATATCTGGCAAAGACCTACCTTTTCATGTGCAGAACTAGAACATGTCTCCATGACACTTTTATAAACTACCCATTGCTCATGTGCATATTTATTTAATAACCTCAACTGAGCTTCAAGCTTTGCATTAGAGCCTGCAAGTCGTGTCCATATTTCCAGGGATTTTTCAGGATCAGCTTTCTGCCATTGCTTCACTGAACCTACCATTGATGGAGTAGATGATCCTCCACTACAAGATTCGCCAAGTAGCTGCCATAAGTAAAATGTAAATAAAATTTTAGAATTGTCTTATCTAGAAAATGTATAAAGTTAAAATCCTTAGCATCAATCTTATGAAACAATGAGATTTTCCAAAGATAACATGAAAAAATGACACTACATTTATCATATTTTTAAAGTTGAAAATCACCATTACCTTAAAAAGACTCGCATTAATGCTAGAAGAAAGAAATAAAGTACTGAGAAATTAGAAAATGAGGTCAAGCACAATATGTCGTTATTACTATGTCTGACATAAACTTTGGGTTGCATAAAAATTTTACACCGTCATTACTTGATTGAACAGCTAGAAAACGGGATATAAAGCCGCTGTTTGGATCCCCCTTAACTAAAGTTTAAATCCCAAACATTTTTTTTAATGCAACTTAGCTCCACTTAAGAACTTAAGAATAAAACCTGAATAACTTAATTTAACTTGTTTAATTAACTATTACAAATAATTATATTAATTATATATTCATTAATTAAGAATATATATTATTTACTAATTATGCTAATTATTATAATAAAAAATAAATAAAAAAGTTGTGCAAGATGTATTAAATAATAATTACATTAATCACATTTAACTATATTAATATTATTAAATAAAAAGTTAATTAATTATTTATCTTTTTTTTAAATTATATTACGTATAATTATGCATTTTATGAATTCTAATTAATTATAATAAAGTTTGACCATTATATTATTTTGCTTAATAATATTATGTATGAATAATTATTTTAATTATAATTAATCACAGTGAGTAAATTATAGTTATCCACATTAATTATACAAATTAAAATTAATAACATTAAATTGGATCAATTACAAATACACTAATAAATTATGTTGCATGTTAAAATTTTTATCATTATTTAAAATTATTTAGCTATTATTTTTTCTAATTAATTAGATAATTATGATAACATAGTTATAATTATTCGAATAAATTAATTAAAGATACCATAGTTCCTAATTAACTATATTAATTAATTATATTAGTCATAATTAATTAAAATCTAATAATTTAATGCCGAATTAGAAAAAACGTTAAATTTAATTACTTAGCTTAATAAATTAAATTTTAAAGATATTACATTAGCTAAGACTAGTTAGTATTATTTCTTATATTATTAATATATTATATTACTTAAAAATATATATTAAATGTAATATTAATTAAATAATTATTCATATATTTATGTTAACAATTTAACCTAAAGCAAATAACTTTTAGCATAGCTTAGAAATTAAAATATTGTAATTTAGCAGTTAAATTTAACTTATCTAACTTAAGCCCAGCTTAGCTAAGATAAACGGAAGCCAAACAACACTACGAGTAAGCTGCTATAAGCTGAATCTATTCGTTACATCAAAAATTTTAAACAGCTACTTGAACAATAAAAGTAGCTTGAAAACTCACTAGCGTCATTAACGGAGGCAAAGAAAATCGAGATGTTTCTTGATCCCACTTCCCATAAAGAATGTCAGAGATACCATCCAGTAAATGGTGTCCCCCTACCTGGTTTTTAATAACAGGATACAAAAAAATTCAATCTTCGGCATAAGCAAATAAATATTCCAAAAGAAGAATACATATCCCTTTCCAGATATATAAAACATTAAAAATTATTAAAATTTCGTGTTTCTACAATCAACACTCAATAACAAAACACATACATATCAGAGAAAGCAAATCAAAGAAAGGCGTATCTAAATTATAGGATAAAGAATTGGGCATCAAATTTTTAGATTTAGTTATCTTTATGCTTAAAATGATGGCATGGGCAATGAAAGAAAAACAGAGTCACATCTATTGCTCCGGGAAATTTTTCCCGAATTGTCTTAATGGCAGGGGACTTGCAAATAAAAGAAAAAAAGCTAAACATAACCAACTATTCTTAAACACAAAATAAACAGAAGTAAAAATGTATGAGAACAAAAGATGTTTGTCTAAAAACTCAAATAAATCAGATTACAGTAACTTATGTAGGTTAATATGCTCCACAGACACTCTCCACGTTGTAGATCATGGCATCTTGTACAAAACTTGTCAAGTACAAGATTAATTTTGAAGTAATAAATCTTTCTCTCGCACAGCATAAAATGAAGTTGAGGCTGAATTATGAGTTCATTCTATTGAAATTAAAAACAAAAAATATAGAAACAATGCAAAGAAAATCAAAGAAATGCTTCAACACTCGCGTACAAAAACATACAAGTAAAAATAAATATCACCTGAGCAGTAGATAGAACTGAAGGTGAGAAACGAATATAACGTTGACTACCATAGACTGCAGCACTAACATCAAATCCACTGCCAATTTTCCCTTGAGCTAAACAATGAGCGATTTGAGCTATAGCATGCACCACATCAATATTTGACTCAGCTGCACCTTGTTCAGTTAGACACTTAGATGAAGATGGAAGTTTGACAACTCCAAAATAATGAAGGAGAGCAGCAATAACTGATGTAGTCATTGCTGCAGATGAGCCTAGTCCGGTTTTTGCAACTTCAGGTTTGCAACTGCTAGAAATTGCTCCATTAGAATCATCAATGTTAAATGTAATAGAGGAAAAGGATGGAAGTGCTGCCAATGTTTCTCGTGTCAAAGGAAATCCACGTGCTTCAATCTGGAATATCAAACTATTTGACTCATTCAATAAATCTGCAAGAGATATGTATATCAAGGAATTGAGACAATAGAGAGCTTGCAGAAAATGTTAATTCAATTCAGCTACAGCGCAACGTTAAAAAAAATAAGCTCAGATTATACTGGTTATGTGAACAAACATTTGGCTAAATATTAACAAAAAAGCATCATACATTTATAGATGTACATTGTTAAGAAGAGTACAAAAAAACTAAATACACGTAGTTACTAAACCCTCCAGTTTTTTTTATTGAAATCAGTCAAATAGTTTGAACAAGTCAAATTCAATTAGGAATGTGACATGGGTAGCGAGCTGCAATATCAACAGTGGAAAAAGCTGCACATTAAATAAGATGGTTCATGCTGATTGTGAATGCCCAATCCCCCTTTTGAAGTTGAGATTTGTCGACTTATGCAGAATTGCTTTTGGGGGGAATGTTTGGAGAAGGTAGAAGCGCTCACTATAAGAAACAACAGACAAAAGGTATTTGACAATAAAATAAACCATTTGAGGACACAAGTGGTTTATAATAAACTTTAAAAAGCAAAAATCAACTGAGGTGACACTAGATATGTGTCACTTTATTTATTTTATTTGTCTTTCCATTTGAATTTAACTTTTTTAAACAAACACAGTTCCTTTAAATAAAGTAGTAGAATCAAACTTTTTGAAGGCTGACAATTTGAATTTACTTTGGTTCAGTACTTTCCTGGTTTCTCCTTAAGCTTTGCATGCTTGAATTTTAAACAATGGCCTAAATGGTGCATCACTCTGCTGGTGGTATAGTAGCCATGTTGAAGAGTCTATAATAAGAATCTAAATTGAAACTATGATGCAAGGCAATAAAGACAATGTTATAGCAATCTTATATGAATGTACACAATGTCAAAAATTGCCAAAATAAATAGACTCAAAAAAAGTTTTTTAATTGTCATAATAATAGACTATAAATTTTCCACATTAACGTAATATTCAAATTATTGTCATAAATTAAACTGTAATTTACTTGGCAAAACTAGGTAACATGCTAACATAGAACCAAAGAACCAAGCATAAGCTGAGAGAATTTTTAAATATACCGAGAATAAATAAGAATATATTAAATCTAATATATTGAGTACTTAGCAATACCACCTGTTGCAACTAGGAAGTCAACCACCCTTTTTTCTTCTAGTAGTTAATAAATTTGAACGCTATAAAAAAAGGTTTTATTTATTAAATTAAAACTCAAATTAATTTTGAAGCATACGTATATTTTAATTCTTGTTGAAAGCAAAAGAGGAAAAATTAAGTTCCAACAGTACTTTGACAAAGTAGGACACAAAACCATTAGTTGGCTTTTCCTTTCTTTCTGGTATACTTTTAAAATTAAAATGTATCTTCACATTAGATACAAATCATGTAATCAAGGGCTATAACTGTCCTAGAACTGATTAAGCAATCCTAATTGAAGTGGCAAGCATTAAATAAATTCTCATTTTACTAAATAAAGTCATGAGGATAACATTGAAGTTGCAAAATAAATGAAAGGTGACATCATCACAATAACTGCGTTATCAAAAGTATTAAATTTTCTAGTTAATTTCATTTTTAATTTGCAAAACCCTGTTAAGAAAAATATTACAAAGACATGTTTAATAATTTAAACACTTGAATCAACATAAGCTCGTAACATGCAGATAGCCCTAACGCCTTTTTAATATTCAGTAAAAAATATTTTATAATGATAAAGAATGCTCACTTCCTGAAACTATAATTATGTCCCCTTGTAGGTATGTCACTGAACTTATTTTCATCAATTCTTAAAACATAGCGCTCATAAAACTCCATTTGATCTAATTTTTTCCATGCATGCAATCTTTTTCTTCCATATCTAGTTACTCCCCATAACCCTCAAATTCCAGTACAAAAAACTTCTTGAGAGTAAATGTGAAAATGTGCATCTCTTCTTCCATATCATAAAAGTCCTCTTAAAATTTAAAGCTTTCTAGATGTTTAATTTTTTTTTACCAAATCTTTAAGTAATTTTTGTGAGGACCTGATGCACATTTTTGTGAGGACCTAATTCTAGTTAATTTCAGCGGGAGCTAACCCAGCACCGGCTCTGGGGGGGCAACAAGTCCTCTAGCCGCAGGATCATATAGAGTGATTTAAGAGACAAATATATAGACATCAAACATAACTCATTTATTCATTAATTCATAAGTCTCTTGATTACAAAGATCAAAATAAAAAATTACAAACTTTTAAAAAGAGTCAAAAGAGCGATAATTCAGCAGGAAGCAGTATCAGCGCTGCTTGGTTCTTAGCACCTTTCTTCTATGATGAACACCTGATCTTGGCACATTTCAAAAGTGTGGGCATTTGAATACCAATTAGTTGTGAAACTAAGTACTGATAGATGTCATCCTTACAAATGTTAAATAATAAGCAAAATAATCAATAATTTGACAGGAAAAAAAAATTGTATGAAATTATCCATGCAAACCTGTTTCAGTTGCACTGAAACTTTAGCATAAAAGTAATTGCAGTCACAAAAATAAATATAGAATTTTGGCGTTTGATATCTAAGGCAAAACATGATTTAGTTAGGCAAGTACAAAATCGAGAAAACTGTGGGTTCATTTTTGTGTTGCATAGCCCAACTTCCATCTATCACTGCCCCCTCAAAAGCTTATCAGTATAGGCTCCTTATGACTCCCAATATCGGATAGCCCTATCCTAGTAGTTGTCTAATCATACTAAAAATATATCAACATGGAACCCTTGCTACTCACTTGTCCAAACTTGTTCATATATCATTTTATAAGACTTTTAAAAGCATTTTTATCAATTTGTACGATGCTAAGCAGAAAAAAAAAAAAAGCATATTAAACAAGAGTAAGAAAAGACATCTGATACCTTGTTCTTTTAAGTTCAAAAGTTCAACAGTTTGTTCAAATTTGCATTTAGATTTTTGATATTTTAAATTAGCCTTTTACTTAAGATTAAAATGAAAGTGATGATATTTTTATGAATTTTTACTTTCTTCTTTTCCATTATGCCTTTCTTTCATTCTTTTATCTTGATAGAAAACAGCATTTTAATTCCTCGAGGGTAGAGATTATATTTAATATAATGTTATTATTATCATTATATAATAATATAAATGATAATAATAATATATGAAAGAAAGGACAAAAATAAAAATGGTTGTAAAAATCTGCATAAAATAATAATAATAATAATAATACTAAATAAAAGAAAATGACAAAATAAAATGCTTGAATTGAAATAATAGTCAATTTATAATATTTGTACAGATTTTACTATTTAATTAATGAGAACCATAATAATGTGAATGACGTAATTTTATCATTATTACTTGCATAATAATGATTATTATGTATATGCAAATAAATAAAAATAAAAGAATGAAGAAATAGCAAAATCTCTTCTCATTTATTCCTCTTTTTCCTTCTCCACTTGCCTAAGATAATGTTGCCAGATAACGGAGGGAGTCCAGACGTGGTGGTCGGAGTAGGGTGGCCGGGGCAGAGGGGCAGTGGCCGGAGGCTAGCTGGCAGGGGGGCTGAGAAGGTTGGCTGAGGGGAGGAGCTGACTGCTGGCTGGCAGCAGGCTGAGGGAGAGGCTGGCAGAAGAGGGCTGCTGTGAGGGGGAGAGGGAGGGTGAGGGAGAAGGAGAGCTAGGGGGGATATATATAGAGGGGAGGGATCAAGAGGGGGAGTGGGAGGGTTGGCTGGCACTTGGCCGACCAATCCTGCACCAAAACGGCGCATGGGCCCTTCCCTGGCGCGGAACCTTCCGCGCCTGCAGGATAGATCCTGCGATCCGATAGCAAGATTGGGGGGGGTCGATCGATCGTAGAAAACAGGGGAGGGAAGAAGGAAAAATGAATATAAACTTAAATATTTACTTAAAATTAAATTTTTCACATTTTTTAGCCGTTTGGTGTCCAAAAAAAAATGAAACTTGACACCCTCACACCAAAAATTTTTGATTCGAACAAATATTTTATTTTTAATTATTTTCTGAAGTTTGAAACTTCAAAAATTAATTGAGGCCGAACCGACGCTCAAAAATCGATGAAATTTTTCAAGCAGCCTTTAAATAATGTACTTAACATAATGATAAAAAAATCGATGAATTTGGACACATTTAATTTTCTTAATTTATTGGATTTAAATAATTCAAAAAAAATAAAGCAGAAGTTTCTGTTATTCGAATTCTCCTAAACTAGAAGCACTTTGATCTAAAAATTAATTTTATCTAAAGAAAATTTTGTTTGCTCTAATTTGAAATTCCCCAGGATCTTGATGTTTAAGGCAGGATTTGACCTAATTTGAAAAGTAACAACATAGGGTCGTTACAATTTTTACCTTTATCAAATTTCCAACCTAATAAACTAAACTCATTTTCCAGAAAACCCTATCCAATTGATGCAAGAGGCTTATTATATTGTCCACTGCTTTAAGGTAGAATGCTCAGGTGAAAAACTAATAACAGTGGCACCATTTTGAAATGTGCATCTTTCTCGCCCAATTGCTAGTACAGAACATTGACTTTAGCTCAACACCAATAAAATTTAAATAATGTACCGTAAAAATCATGTTTGTTAAAATATTCCAAATCCTTCAAAGTGTTAACTATGCAAGAAAGATGCCCATAGTGTTGATATGGAAAGCTATATAGCATTAGAAAGATATTCAATAGTAAATAGGACTTCTTTGTTAGAATCTAATAAAAGGATAATAAAATGAGATTACATGCATCTTTTTTAAATGTGTTTCAAGTTTTTTCTTGTATAAGAGATCTGTGATTCATGAGATGGATAACTTTATTGTCATCAATTTCTAACTAAAATATTAGCAGATGTGTATAAATATTCTCTTGAAAGATTCAACTGATGGTGATAAAAAATGCATTCTTCACATACAATGCTTTGCTATTTAAGAGTGAAAAATACCACCCCTTTTACTAGCCTGCTACTGTACTAGAGTAATGCCATCCTTTATATCAAACTAAGGACTGAATGATCCCAATTTGTCTTGTTAAGCCTCATCATCCTTGTAGATATCCCAACAGTTCACATCTTCAAAGCATTTTCATTAAAAGCTTTCTATGATCTTTGATAATCATTGGCATGATCTTGTTCACTCTCCTAGTTAACCATCAGTCAGAACCATCCCTTGACAAGGCAGCCGCTATCCCCATTGTCTTGGTGTCTAAGCTATGTGATATAGATCTCCAACACCATCTTAGTTCATTGGTGACAGAGACATAATAATTTATATTCTATTTGTTTAGTTAGCATACACAACATCATCTTTGATTATCAACTTTAAATATGAAAATGTCCTTGAAGTCGGCTTCACTGTTGCTACCAAAGCATTACTCTGAATATTCTTTTTATTTAGTTTATCCACACCGACATTTTCTATCCACTCAACGACATTAGTTTATCCACAACGACATTTTTTAAACCATACTCATACCCTAAAAGATACAAACTGATGCCCCTATGCTCTACATCTCACTTTTCAATGCTTCTGTGCAAACCTATGTTTAAAAGTGCATTTAGGGTGGGTCACTCAAGTCAGACAAGTCAAAATTGACATAATACCATTAAAGAGAGCGCTCACCCAACAGTAATATCCTTCACAAGCCTGAACAATAACTGAGCCAAATGGGGATTGTTGCTTACACCGCTTGATTGGAACTAAAGAGATAAAAAAACAAATATAATAAAGCATGTATAATTTTATATATTAAATTTTAAACAAAGTTTTTATTTAACTAATCTATTCAATTATTTATAAGAGATGCAAACAAAATGAAAATCCTAACCCCATAGCCCAATAATCTCCGCTTGCGCATAACACTAGTGCACCACCTACTAATATTTCTTACTCAAAATGCACGTTTGAAACAATTATAAATTATGATCTTTATTTTGTTCCTCTTTTGATGAATGAGTTATAAAATTAGATACCCATTACTTAACCAATACTTTTAAAATAGAAATTTTAAATGCTCACACCTCGTGCCTTGTGGGGCTATGTCACAAGGCTTAAGCCTCGCCCCAACATCAATTCAAATCCAAGTTTTCAACCACTATCCCATCTCAAGAATAAATAATTGAAGCATTTTGTGTCATTCAAAGAAAAAAAAAATTGAACACAGCAAGAATGAGTCAAAGCACATCCTTAGAACAAGTTCAAAATTCAAACATGAGTGCAAATTCAATGCTTGAGAAAACAAATTGAGTTATTTGTCAAAACAATTACTCAACTCTTTAAAATTGTCCAAAATAGCTCTTTGATTTCTACAAATCCTAAATCGATCCCTCAACTCTTAAAAATGATGCAAAATTGGTTGCCCAACTTAATTTCAATAACGGTGTGTTAACTTGCACTACGAAGAAGTGGTATTATGAGAAAACAAATGCATATGAGGCCGATAATTGTTACATATATTCACTTGTTACTGTAAACCCTCTTTCACCACAATCCTGGAAAGCATTAATGATAGAATTATGGTAAAAAAGAATTAAATATATCATTTAGTTACTTCAACCATACTTTTTCTTCAAAAAATATCTTTTATTTGTTGTGCTAATTACTGTGTTGTTACTAATAATTTAACCATATGACTAAATTTGTATCATTTTTAAAAATTTATGGACCAATTTGAGATTTACAGAAGTGAATGCGAATAACTCAATAAAATATACAAGTTGAGTATGTCCATTTGGATTTGGATAAGCCCATAGCCTTAAAAATATTAGGTTATACACAAAATATTATATATAAAACTACATTTCATAAAAGGAACTGTATACATTAGTTATAAGAGTGTACCAAATGAATAATGTGCAGAAGACTTGAGCACTAAAACATCCAAATTGGAAGAAAAACATGGAGAAATGAATGCACACCACGGCATAAGAATTAGCTAATCCATAACATTAAAGAATTCAATGATCTTCAAGAAAATTTTAACAGTAAATGTACGATAAATGGAAAAATGAATGCACTCAAATCTTAAAATGTACAAAGCTTTATTCAAACATGTAGAATAGAAGGGCATTTTCCCTAATGCTGTTGAATATTGTTTGAGTTTTGTCGACTATTTTAACAATCTTTATAGATGCTATATCAGTTTGATGTAAAAATGTCTTCCAAAATAGCGAATTTTAAAAAGAGCTGCTTATAATTAATTATCTGGGTTTAAAATTATACAACGAAGTATGCATATTGAGAATATCATTATATGATCATAAACAGCCTTCTATAGGGTTTGACTAATTCAATAAGAACAACCAAAATGAATATTATTACCAATGTCAGGTTAATCATAAACTTATTTTAAGAACATTCTCCTTAAAACAAAGTGTTGTCTTGAATAATTATAATTCTAATATTATTCTTTCAAAAATTGTGCTAAAGTAATAACCAGTCCCAACAAAGTTTGGGAAGGGAATTAATAATAAAGACATCGCAAGTTTGATATACCATCTAGATATTTAAGCAATCAAATAAGAGAAGGGAATTTTAGTTTTACAAATTATGTCCTTGGGCTTTACAAGGAGAATAACAATAAGATTGAGCAAGTGATTATAATTAAAGTTTCTCAATAATCACACAAAAATTAATCAACTTAATAAAAAAAAAAGAGTTCAAGCTTGAAAAGCACTCATGTAAAATAAATTCAATTAATCAAAATTGATCTGATATATGATAAAAGCATGTGTTCATATTTAATACACACAGAAATATAAATTTATAAGCACATAATGTCATAAAGTGTGAAATAGTATATCAATATATATATATATATATATATATATATATATATATACACACACACACACACATTTGTGCATTAATATCGAATATTTGCATAACAAAACCATAATATATTCTAAATTTTATAAGCAAATAAAGCAAGGTCAAAACATCTGTGTTGGGCGTTAAATAGGATTATCTTGGATATAAGTTTATTTTAAATTTAGTCAACTGGTAATTTAAATATTCATCTAATCTAGGTTTAAGCCAATGGAATGATTGGATTTATAAATTATTTTAATTTAAAAAATAGCATGATTTTATATCAGCACATCAAGCTTTAGTACACCACTAAATGAGATCAGCTACATGAATCCTTTGTTTCATTTGGGCATGATCAAATCAAACCTCCTCCCAAGTTCCAAAAAGATAAGATCTTTTTTCCTTTCTAAAATGGGCTATAATTATACTCAATTTTTTTACCAGGGGCATCGATTAGTCTATGCCTAATATGCTTGAATCAACCAAGACATCATTCTCTAATATTATCTACTATTAGAGCCACTCAAACCATGCTACAATGAGCTCATTTCTCAACATATCCTTTGGACTATACACACTCACCCAACTTAGTATCCTTATCTCAATAACACTTATTTTATCAATAAGTTTCTTCTTTGCTGGCTAATGTTCTGTCCCATATAATATTATTGGCACTATAGCTGCTCTATAAAATTTTCCTATTTCTTTTGAATTTTGAATGAGATTTTTTATCACAATATTCCAAAATTGATATTGCATTCATCCAATTAGCTTGAATCCTATTAATTACATCACCCTCTAAATCACCATTAATTTGTATAATCGAGCAAGGTATTTTGAATATATCACTCAATCATATGGTTCTCAATAATATCGTCCTAAGTCAAGGTTACTATTATGATTAAGCTTACAATCCATATATTCCAATTTAGATCTACTAATACAAGCCCTTTACATTATAAAGTAGCGGCTTTAAGATCATGCATAATCATATCAATTTAAAAAAAGGCATCTACAAATAACATGACAAAAAACCTCCTCTTGAGCATGTTTAATAAGAACATTCATAAATAATGCTAAGAGATATGCCTTAATGCAATCCAATCTGAACAAAAAAGTTATTAGACAAGCCACCTTGTGATATAATACATGTTCAGCCTTACTATACATATCTTTAATAAAATCAATATAATCAACACAAATTCTTATTCTTTCCAAGACTTTTCAATAAATTTCTCTGTGTACTTTACAGAAACCTTTTAATGATTGATAAAGATTAAATTTTCAAAAAATCTCTCCATTAAAGTTCTTAACAATTATATGGCCTCTATAATAGATCTACCAAGCATAAAAGCACTTTGTTTTTTGTGAAATTTGTGTATCCCAACATACTTTGTATCCAATCTATATCTCACAAATTTTTAACAAATAACTCGTTAACTTAATTCCTCTATAATTTGCATAGCTTTGAACATCACATTTATTATGATAAATAAGTACAACAATACTCCACTCATTCAAATTTTTTAGTTTTCAAAATTAATCAAATAACAAATTGAGCCAAGATACTCCTTTCTCGCCATAATACTTTCACACATCAATCAGGATGACATTCAATCATTCAACTTTTCCACTCTTCATCCGCTTCAAGGCAATCAAATCTCAATATTACTAATCTATTAAATGAAACCATAGTTAAAATTATTTTTATAATTAATAAACCACTAATATAAATTGTACTAGTGTTACTTTCATTAAAAAGCTTAATAAATTAATCCATCATCTATATTGAATCTCTTGATTCTTGAAAAAATATATTTTTTGCTTGTCATCTTTGATATATTTTATTTAAGTTAAAAATTCTCTCTCTTAGTTTTGTTAGGTTATATATATGTCTTTCCCTCAACAATTTCAAACTTTTAACTTAAATCATCAAAAGCTACATTCATAATATCACTAAGTGCTATTTTGAATTATCTGACTTATCCAAACTTAGTGTAATCTATCAGGCTTAACTTAAGGTTGATATGTGAAGTCCCTTGGTTCTAGTTAAAATTGAGAGTTATGGTCAACTTGCTCAAACTCAACTTGATATCACCTCCAGCTAGAATGTATACCTAGTCAAAGCACAAGTGAATTCATTAACTAACATGATGCAAAGAAAAACAATGAGCCAATAGTGCACCTATTGATAAGAGAAGGTATCAAAAATTGTTCAAAATTTTATATATTTGTCACACATTATAATAGGCAACATAGTAGTTGTTAGCATGATAACACGAACTATAAACAAATAAATAAAAAATGCTTGGAGAAAATATATATAATATTTGTGTATTTAATGTTCTACTCGTGAAAATAATTACTCTTTAAAAGTCATCAATATGAAAAATTAAGTATAATATGATAAATTTAAGCTAACGTTGTAGATATAAGAGGTCAACCTCTTTATTGCTGAGTTTGAGAGGATTCAAGTGACATTTTCGATGGGAGGGTGAATTGGATAATTGACTTGTTGAAATTAAAATAAATTATTTTTAAGTATTTCAATATTAATTGATGAGACTAAGATATTTAAATTTAAACTAAAAAAATTAAAAATAAAAGCAATAAAATAAACTAATAAAGAAAAAGAGCATATATAAATTTAAAGTAATTCAAATCAACCTGAAATGATATATCCACACTTAGATGATTCGCCATCTATGGAATTCAACTCAAACAAAGTTACTCTTTCACTTATCCACAAGCAGGCAGAGATGCATATATAATTATCTCCTTTGCACACCAGTGAAGCCACTGAAACAAAACCCTCATCATAAACCACATTTATTAAAGCACTAAGATCTACACACTTTGGCGACGGAACTACTAAACCTCATCTTCAAAGTTGACTTGAAGAATCATCAAAATTCCTCTTCCACACACTTTGGCAACAAAGTTGTCGAAAGCATCTTTCTTCCCAAAAATATGATTGGTTGAATCTATCGCGATCCCTCATTCGCAAATTATAGCAACGGAACTGCCAAGATCATCATCCTTCCCAAAGTTTTGCCTAACAGGAGCTTTGTACAACTCTCATGCAATCCAACAAAAGTTTGAAAAAAAGATAATAACAATAATAAGAGTTACAGTTCCCAGGTAAAGTCTCTTATAGATCAAAGCATCTAAACATTGAAAGAGAATTTAAATACCTTAGAGAGCCTTAAGACTAGGTAAGAAAGCTTTTTGAAAGCTTAAGTTTGTTAGACTAAATAAAGAGGCTAAAAATTTAGTAAATGTTTATAAGAGTGGAGGAACCCTTAGTTTAAGAAAGGCTGAAGCTTTTGAGCAGCTAAATGTGTAACCAATGATTCGTGGGTCAACCCCCTAACAGGCCCACCTAAGAGTAGCTTGGTGCGCAGAATTCAAAACCCTAACCATCAAGATTCAACTTGCCAAATAAGCATATGTGCCTAGACAGACATTTTCAAGCACCTGGTGGGGGGATCTGGGTGCCCAGCCAACATCCAAACTAAGGCTCAATCTAATGCCTCGAAAATTGATCTAATCTCACTCAAACTTTAGCAAGACTAAGCTTTATAGCTCTTACATGAAATAACCTTACAATTACATTAATAATTCTATAAACACAAACATTGAGAATGTTTATGACAAAAGATTGAACTCTACAAGGCTAGTTGGACAAGTTGTATCCCATCACTCGTGTGATGAGGTGTTGAAGCCGAATCCACTTGATCTTCAAGGCTCTACTTGTCTCATTGAGTCAAGCAATTGAAATGTGCTAATTTTAAGTTTTGAAAAGATTTGGAACAAAACTCCATGATTTGAATCATCTAAAGCTAAATCAAAGCCTTTAAACGCTAATAATATTGAAACAAGTTTCCTAAAATAACTGAATAAATAATCATTAATTTTATTCAAAACAAAATTATATTTTATGTTCATTAAAACTAAAATTAAAAAAAAACAAACCAAAACCTTAGATTCTATAATCTTCCCTTCCTTTGATAATGCAATACATTATTTTATTTTTATTAACAATAAAATAATGCTTATGCAAGGACACTAAACTTCTCACCTCTTTGCAATTATTAATAATCAAATAGAAACAGAAGGTAAAATTATAAGGTTGTCAATAATTAAAGTAAAATTAGCAAAATCTAATTAATACAAATAATTCTATCAAGATTTATCAATGGCTACTAGTAAAATCTATGAAAATAAGGCTATAAACATAAATGTCATACTAAGAACTAAAATAAAACAAAGCTAATATAATACCACTTGTTATAATGCTAAATCAAAATTAACATTACCACTTGTTGAAAATTGTCACTTATTTGGAAAATTATTAAGTAAATAAGAAAATAGTTAAAGTAATGCCAATAAGAAGGTTAATAAGAAATAAACAAGAACTAATGCAAATAATATACTACTAAGAGTGAATTTAAGCAATCACTAGAAGCAAAATAATTAAGAGCAAAACTAATAAGAATAAATTGTTGAAATCATATAATTTAATTTAAGCAAAATTCAACTCCCCCTAAGTTGGTGTATAATAAGCAAACAGAAGTATCAAATCTCTATTATCTATGGAGCATAATTCTCTTTCGCATGCTTTCATTTGCACCTAATTAAAACATGCTACCTACAAGACAAACAAACGGTTAGGATAAGGTATCCACCCATAGTCGAATCATCTTCTTCTAAAATAAGTCTTCTATGAACTCAAGCTAGGTGATCTTTATTTGCCTGAAAAATAAGTAAAATGTATCTTAATTTGCTACATACCCTAGGGAGAATGAATCTCCTGTAGAAAATTTGAATCTCCTCATCCTAAATGCCAAATAACTAAGGAAATTTAAGAATAAATATTCGGTGAGATTATTTTTCAAAGATTGACAATTAAACTTAATTTTTTATTTCTGTTGAGCCGACTTAAGGTCTTCCTCATGGACAATCTTATTTTGTTCAATTCTATTTATTAAAGTTAAATCATTAAACTATTATTTTAAGGAGTCAAGCTCCTTGTTAATAAATGCATTAAATAATTTAATTCCAATTAAATTTTTTCTCAATTTGTAATATTTGTTCTTAATGGTAGCTTAAAAAGTATGAAATTCTTCTAAAAATTATAATAAATTGTCATATGAAAATTCATTAATCTGTTAATAATGATGATACTAAAGCTCCTCTCTCAACTATTGTAATTAAACATAATTTCTCTCTAACTTATGCTTTTCTCCAAACTTCCTAAGTCTGAGTTCATCCAAAAAAAGCATTTCTTCTTTTACACTTGTTTTTTTAATGTGCTGCTTCTCCAACTTTGAACATTTCGGTCATGTCCTTTCACCCCACATTTAAAACAAATAGGAACTTTAAAAAATTATATTCAACCGATGAGTTATTATCTTTGCGGTTACAACAATGTTCATCTTCTTCATTAATAATCAACTTCTATCATCATTCGCATACTATAATTAATAGACAGAATAAAATTTTTCATTCACTTTCATTTTTATTATCCAAAAGTCTTTCATCTTCATCATTAAAAACACCATCCAATGTGTGAATGTTCTCATATCATTCCAATGGATTTTTACTTAACAAATCATTAAATCTAATGAAGTAGAAATGCCCTCTAATATCACTTATTAGATTTGAGGAGACCTAATTACAAGGGGTGAATTGAATATCTGTCTTACTAAAAATTGAACTTTAACAGATCAACCAAAGAGTCTTTTTTTACGCATCTTTTAAGAAAGAGTATTACAAACTAAGAAAAATTTAAATTGAAATTAAATCTCTATATATTTTAATATTATATAGAAAAAATTAATTTGAACTAAAGAAAAATTAAGAATAAAAGCAATAAGATAAATAAGTAGAGTAAAAGAACATACACAAATTTAAATAGCTCAGATCAACCTAAAATTCAACATCTACTCTTTAACAATTCACCACCTTCAAAATTTCACTCAAATAGAATCACTCCACTGCTTGTCCACAAACAGATAGAGAAACTTATACAATTCCCTCATTCACACATTTTGATAATGAAGCCACTAAATAAAAACCCTCCTTTTCAAAGTCGTGCCTCGGAAAAATAACAAGGCCTCTCTTTTACACATTTTGATAGTGGAGTTGTCAATATCACTCCTTCCCAAAAGTGTGCCTTAACAAAATACCAAGAACCCTCCTTTACATACTTTACTAGCAGGGTTTCTAAGATCACCATCCTTCCCAACGTAATGCTTGGCTGGAGCTAGTTCCAAAATCTTTCCTTTGTAAAGTTTGGTGGCAGAACAATTGAAATGATCATCCTTCCTAAAACTTTGCCTAGCTAGAGCTTACTTGAAAATTTCTTAAAAACTTGTAAAAGTAGGTTTAAAAATAAACAAAACCAATAATGAAAACAAAACTTAAAATCTTAAAATAATTTCCCCAACATCATGAGCAATTAAAGTTCGAGAGAGAGCTTGAACACTTTGGAGTGCCTAGAGACTAGGTTAAAAAGCTTTTTAAAAGCTTAAGCTTTGTTAAGAATGAATGAAGAGATTGAAAATTCAAATCCTATTTGTAGAAGTGGAGAAACCCTCAAGGCTGAGATTTTTGGGTGACTAGAAGCACTTGAGCATCTAACCCATGATCTGTAATTCGGGTCTTTCCAAACTGACCAGCCTTAGCACGAGTCAAAATCTGCTTGGGTGTGCAGATGGCGAGACAAATTGAAACCCAACCTGTTATCAGAATTCCGCTCGCCAAATGAGCAATGCACCTAAGAATACATTTTCTTGTGCTTGGGCACAAACTCCTAGGCACCTGACCCAATATCATAAGCAATAAAACTTTGAGAAAGAACTTGAACACTTAGGAGAACCTTAAGACTATAAGTTAGAATGCTTTATAAAAGCTTAATCTTTGTTAAGATTAAATAAGGCTGAAAATTCAGCCACTATCTAGAGAAGTGGAGAAAAGCCCTCAAGATAGGAACGCTGAGATTTTTGGATGACTAGGCGCGCTTGAGCGTGCAACTAATGATCTGTGGTCGGCCCCTTACTAACTAGATACCTTGCATAGGTCAAAACTCGTCTGATTGCGCATATGACGCCATAATTTGAAGCCCAAGCTGCCATCAGGGCCTATCAAATGAACATAGCTTAGGGACACATTTTAATGTACCTGGGCACAAATGCCTAGGCACCTAACCCAATATCATTAACACTTAAACTTTGAGAGAGAGCTTGAACACATTGGAGCACCTTAAATTAGTTTAGAAAGCTTTTTAAGAGCTTAAGCATTTCTAAGAATGAATGAAGATGTAGGGACTCCAATCCCTATTTATAAAAGCGAAGAGAAGCCCCTCAGGACAAGAAGGCTGATACTTTTGGGCCACTATATGCGCCTGAGCGTGTGATCCATGATCCGAGGCTAGACCCTTACCAAATGGGCCCTTCTGGTCAAACCTGCTTGGGTGCACAGATGGCCCCACAATTAGAAACCCATCCCACCATCAGAATTTGATAAGTTAATATGAATTGATATTTCATAATAACATTACCAAAAATAGTATACCATGATATAAAAAAACATGTTGAAATAAATTACCTTTTCATTCAAATGAAGCAAGAATTATAAATGTGTTAAACAATTCTATAATCTTCAAAATGCAGAAATTTTTATATAATTTTTCCAATTGAGTTTAGATTTATTAAACCTCAAGCTTAGTATGATTCACATTTTTAGTCCTTGATGAGAAGGCTAAATCATTTGAAACCTCTTTAAATTAAAAGTGTAATAATCATAATGAAGTTACCAAAATATATGGGAAGTTATTACTCAAAAAACTTACCCATGAGTAAATAGAAAAAAACCATTGGAAATTAAAAAATGGTTAATTTAATGAATTTTCTTTTTTAGGAAAATATTTATAATTTCACATTATCTTAAAATAAAAAAATATTTTCAAATATATATATATATATATCACATAATTTTAAATTTTCACATAAAGTATTGAGAATTTGTCTACACCAATCACTTGATTTTGGGATTATATCTTCCATATGTAATTTTTAACATCATTTTTTCATTTGCCTACAAGGGTGGTACAATGGTACATAGAGAACTTTTTTGAGAAAAGTGGAAGGAAAATTTTGGATAATTAAATCATTTCCCACAATTTCCTATAGAAATCCTAAGATCAACCCTCAATGTTCTCCTTTTGTTCGAATGCTAAATTACATGTAAAGCAACCTTAACGCTAGTTCCTGTGCATAATCTGTGCACTAGCATCTAATACTTAAGCACTCCTCAGCAATTTGCAAATATTCAAGAATTGAAGCATGACCAAGTCTTTAATCCGTTGTCAAAGGAGCAATCCTGGATTGTTTTTATTTGATATATTTTTATGTTTCATTGTATAGTTTCTCTTATCATAATTATTTTCATCCTCTCAAACTAGAACGCCTTAAATATAGCATTCACTTGAAGGACTAGTTATGGGGGAATCATCCTCTTGTTTCAACATGAGACCAAAATTACAAAACAACAATAACATCTCTTTAATCAGTTTTTGTTAGCTTGTAATTTATTATTTGTTTTGCTTGGGTGGTTGAAATTTTGCTAAGAAAGTATAGCTAAAAAGTGCATTGGGAGGTACAACTATGTTCTGGATTACAAATGGTACAAATTTTAATGCAAGAAAATTTACCGATTTTAATAACAAAATTTTATTTCACAAATTTTAAATCACTTCTTTATTTTAAATAAAATAAGATTTATGATATAAGTAGTTTTCAATAATTTTGCAAGTTTCTCTCTTTGCTTTTTTCATCATCATTCATCATATTTTTATTTTACTTTTCCATAATAATTGCATTCCTTAAGATTCTTACCTGAATTTGTTATGCAATAGGTTATTAATGAAGTGATAAGATTTGGGTAGTTTGCATACAAACAAGATTTGGCAATGCTGATTCGATGACATGTGATAAGACAATGAAACAAATTAAGCAATAGCAATATTAGATGGATAATTAAAGTTGCAACTATAGAAGAAAAGATAACAAAAAATAAGTATTTATGATTTAAATGTTGACAAGGGCTAAAAAATGCACGGTAGATAAAGGCTATGCTTAAAGAAGCTACAACTACTTCAGAAGTCCGTGTGAAATTGTTGATGAAAAAGCAAATAACTAAAATTGTTGTAGTCATTGTAGCTGTGTGCTTGGAACTTTAAATTTCATTATTGTTTGATATGGTTTTTCAAAGAGTCAAGGAAAAACTTTAAATGCTGTGGAAAAGCAGACCACAAAATAGGCTCTGAAAAAAAAACTATTGCAGCTTTCTAAATAGAAAATATCCAAAAATCTTACACAAACAGAAGACAAAATAAGTGGAAAAGAGTTAGATAGGAAAACGATTAATCTAAGTCATTCAAATGATTTGCTGATAAAAAGCTTAACATTACAATTCCACGGAATAAGAATAAAAAGGAAATATATATTAATAAACCAACCCAAAGTAATTGGAATAAAACTAACAAAGAGCACCTGACTACGATAAGAATAGAAATCATTGCTTCCTAAAATGGTAATATCAAGCCCTGCATGAATAAGCAATTAAGATAAGCTACAGATGAAGTTATGATTAAACCTAACATTCATAATTAAAATTTCATATGCTACAAGCATTACCTTGAAGAAGAAGCTTTTCTAACACATCCTTCTTTCCCTTGTCAACAAAGATTTCCCTAGCAGTTGCCACTGCATACTGCACTGCATGCTCAACAAAAGGGTTCACAGAGTTCCTGAAACAAATATTCAAACAGAAAAGATCATGTTATTTTATATCGAAAACTGTAAAAGAGAAAATATATCTGAAAATGTTATATCTCTGAAGTAACTATACAAAGATGATACTCCAACAGAAATTGAACCAACAGAACAATAGCTATTTAGTTGACTCAGTTTAGCAATAAAATAGATCCCAGATAAAAATAAGTAAAAACATTCAAAGGTTTAAACAGTTTTACGAGCAGGTTGATAATACTAAACTTCATTGGTGAATGCTTTTAGCTGTTTTCTTATCAAAAATTTGCCAGGTCTCAATTTTAATTTGTTTAATTTGTCAACAAACTGCAAAGTGTACCATGAATAAACCTTTTCATGAACATGATATCAAATTAAATTTGCAAATTAAAGTACACATGGCGTATTTCTTTCTAAACGACATATCACATCAGCACAACATTCTGAATACAGAAGAGAAGCCAGCAACCGATTATTACTAATGTTCGCACCAAGAGCATTGTTGTCCAAGACAAATAAAAAAGGTCTCCAGGAGAGGTGCGATAGTTCGAGCAATCAGTCCCTTTCTAGGTTCGCTATTAAAAATTATCAAAAAATTGGAAAATTTTAGAAACACAAAACAATTTGGAGGACTGTTTCTTACATATTCCATAACTTTAAGATAATTTGGTTTTCACAATAAAAAAGATAGGTTTTCGTGAAAAATTTGTGTAATGGGTGGGTCATGGTTTGAGAGTGGATAGATGTTAATGTTACACAAATTTACACACAATCTCTTAGAGCTACATATATTTTTGGAAAAAAAAATCTTCACAATGCCCTACTTTCATGGATTGAGAAGCTTACCATCCAGACTGAAGAAGCCTATGCTAAGATATATGTTAAGTATGGTAAACAGTGTTTACAAATCTCAAATCTTGCTCGAAACTCACTTGAATTTTAATTTAGCTCGAACTTGAGTCGAAAATTTTCGATTTGAGTCTAAAACTCAAATTCTTTTTAAATTGATTTTCAAGTATAGGTCGACTCGCTCGATTTATGATCCAAATTGACTCAAAATTATTAATAAATGTATTTGGTATGTAAAGTTGCATGTCTAGCTCAACTAGTTTTGGGAGCAATTTTAGGAGAATTCATGAGTTCAATTCTCTACTCTTTCAAAATATAGCTTTTAAATTTTCAAGTCAAACTCAATTTGATTTTGAGTTTGCTTGAAATCAAATCATTTTAAGTCAAGTCAGCTCAACTCAAAACAAGTTCAAGTTCAAGTTGATTTCAAGTCAAGTTATACATGAAAATTCAAGTTCAAATTCAGCATGACTCGAATAAAACTAGATTTGAAGCTAGTACTAATATGTTTGAATGGAAGGCTATTAATAAATATATCAATGGTTAAATGAGAAGGCATTTTGGGGTTTGCTTCATATGTAGCATGAAGGACATCAAAAAAAAAACTCTCCATTAGTGATCAACCAGCATGAGAAAGTTAAAATAATTTATGATAATTCTTTGAAGGTTAGACATTATATTGCAGGCTCAACAAAGCATGTGACAAAATCTTTGGTACAACTTGAGCTAATGATTGCATTGCCAAATTAAAACAATATCAAGAATGAGTTGAATAACTATCCTATTTACTTTTTTGGGCTTTAATATCCTTGTTCAGCTTAAAACAAAGAGAAACGGTTTATTGGCATCGTTTGCAACATAGAAATAACTTCATCATTGCAAAAAAATTCCATTGAGCATGCTTTGGAGGTGATCCATGTTGGTTTGCAATTCCTAAAGAGGTGGTCCCAACCCAAAGAGCTAGAGGGCTTAGGAAGCCATTATAAATCAAAATGATTTGGTCCTTATTCTTTTGAATCAAGCTCAATCCATTATTATTGATCTTAATGATCCTCCTTCCCCTCAATTTCAAGAATTTCACTTAGTAATATGTCAACCTTTATTGACTAATGTTATAATGGTCTAATGATTTTTCTCAGCAACAGGGGTTAAAAACACAAGTATCACCTTATGTTTGTTGATGTTGGATCATGCCATCATAGGTTAAAATCGATTCTATTGAAAATAACAAATCCTCACACAAGAAAGAAAAAAAAATCATCAATAGAAGCAAAGATGCATCCCTTCTAGGGCCTGATGCTAGAATCATTGGAGTTGCCACGGTATGCAATAAAAAAGACTCTTAATGACTTTCTACATCAAAAAGAAAGTTTGTTGGTGTAGATACTTAATTAAATGATCAGTAATGGCAAATTTGTAGTTGTGAGTGATGCTACAAATTTTCCTGGTGGAGTGTCATTTTCAGTAATTAAGTGCTGTCTATGCAGTTGAGACGCCATATTCTGTGAAATTTGCAAGGTGCAGAATCAGGATTCACTTCTCGTGAGATGATATTAATCATTGGTGATGACTTCAATCGTATCATAAGTGAAAATGATAAGAAACGCATTGAGACATTTCAATATGCCAAAGCCCAAACTGACTTTCATACTCTCCTGCTGCAAAGTGATATTCATGATATAGGTAAAGCAGGGAATAACTACACTCGGTACAATACTAGTGCACCTGTCAATTTTAGTTGAGGTTTGATAGGGTGCTTATGACCTCCAACATGCTTTCTATTTACTGGTGCACTCGTTCTTCACTTGACTAGAGTTGCTTCTGACCATGATCCCCTCCTGGCAACTAAAATGCTAGCACTCCCTATTTTGGGTGCTCCCATTAAATTTAAGAATGTATAGATGCCTTATCCTCGGGTTCACGACATTGTGTAGCAATGTTTGGTCAAGCCTTATACTAGTTCCCCCCAATCATCTTCAACCATAAATTTTCTTGTTGCCCTTTACACCTGTAAGCTATGGAGTAAAAATCTCCTCTCTAAACTTGCTCAGAAGGATAATGTCCTTGTAAGCAAGCTTTTAAAACTTCAACTGGAAAATTCTGATGTGGAGATAAGCAAGGGTACTCTTTGCAAGATACTATAGAAATCCTTTTCAAATTTTGATCTCATTCAGCTCAAATTTCTAGTTGATGGAGACAACGTGCTAGGGTTCATTAAATTATGAATGATAACAATAATTTGACTTTTTTAAAACTAACATCACAACAAAAATGAGCCAACACTATTCACATGTTGGCAGGCCCCAAGCCCTCCAAGGATATCAAAATATCTTCCTAATCCTCAATGGCTTCTTTAATTCCAAATAAGCATCCTATATTTTATCCTTCATGTTATTGTAGAATAGAACAATAATACACTAACAAAGTTACAGAGTAACGCACAAGATAAAAAACATACGAATTACAAAAAAATGATTGAAAAGAGGAAGGATAAATTTCAGTCTTAAATGAGCTTTAAGGATCTCCTGATCATAAGGTTGGGTCGTAACATCTTTGGCAGAGCTCTGACATCAATAATGTCCAAATATTTCCCATAACTAAATTTGCAAAAGAACACAAGGAGAGGTCACTACTAGAACATATCCTCAAAATATTGAACTTTTCAAGAAGAAAATGAACAAGAATAGTAATGCGTCGATATTGTAAGCAACCATCAAGCTAATGCAATTATCATCACGCCTTTGTCAAAAAGTAGCTTTAATCCATTGTTGCATTTGCACAGCCACTTAAGAAGCTCATCAGATATCTAGACTACCTTAGGCTCCGTTATACTTGTCAAAAGCGGCATTGCAGTACCTTCAATGTCTTCTTAATAACAACCTAAACTTATTTTGAGGATCTGTAAGCAAACAAAATTCTTTAAATACCTTAAAATTTTCACCCCAAGTACTTTTTTAATGAAACCAATTTCAATTTCATGGAGATTTAGGCGTTAAAAATATGTATGGCCAGCATAACAAAGAAGGTGAAGAGTAACTCGTTGAAAGCCAAGAATTGTAATTTAACAAAAGTAGAAGTAATGAAATGAAAGGTGAGCCTTGGCTTTTTCTTAGTCCTCTTTTTCTTAAGCCTATGCAAAAAGTAAGAGATATACAAAACTAGTGCACACCCCTAATTATTTGAATCAAATTTACCAAGTTAGAATTAAAATTCTATCAAGTTCAATTACTTGTTAAAAGAAAATTAATCAAAATTATTACGATCAAGTCACTATACACCTTCATGGATACCTCCTTTAAGTTGCTTTCAATATATTGATCAAGTCACTATACACCATCATGGATCCCTCCTTTAAATTGCCTTCAATATATCAAGACTTGTCCTATATATTTTCTCGATAAAATTACAGCATGCATAGGAGAACTCAGTCAACCTATTTATGTACTTGCCTATTGAAGGCGGCATGTTGACCCTAAAAGGTTTCTAACAAACTAAGCTACTTAGACAACACAACCAACCAAAAAACATGTCATTCAATCAAGGATTTTCTCTTCTAAACTCATATTGACTACTCAACCCCATCTGTAAAGTGTGCCAATAAAGCCTAGTAATCACACAAACTCATGAAAAATTTTCAGCCCAATAAACCATACTCACCTGTTGCATAGTTAGCTACATGATATTGCGCATTGATCTTTTATTTATGCCTTACTCAGCCCACCCAGTGTCATCAACTTCTGACCCTCATTTACAAATTAGAAAGACCTAAATTGCAAACAATACATTGGTTCTATCTCTAGAAACCCCAATACGCAGTTCATTTATGAGCTCATCCTGCATTACAACCATTATAGCAAGCAAATGCTATCAGCCTCTATTCTTTGTCATTCCTTAAGTCCTTGTTCCACTCTAAATTTGCAATGAGTTTTATCATTTTCCCCTGAGAAGATTTAGAGGCCACAAATGTCAAATGCTAATTTTTTAGGGGTTTCTCAAGGCATACCACCACTAAAGTCTTTTCATTTATATAACATTTAATATTTCATAATTACTAATAAAACACCTAAATATGTCCAAATACAAATAAAATTACCACTATGTCTAGGGCTCTTTTAACCATAAAATGAAGATAAGATTACATACAAATACTTAAATGGAATTTTAGAAATTGTCTAAGGTTAAGTGTTCAATATGTAAACTTTATAGATTTATGTAAACTGCCTAAGAAAATAATGATTCATTTATACAGTAATATGTACTCCACATTGACATGTACAAGCAGGCACATTTCAATCACGTTCGTGACTCTTGTGGCAAGAATTATTTTACCAAAACTAACAGCAGAATTTAATATAGAAGAAAATGCAACTTTATTAACTTGCCTCGAAGAGGTACACTGAAGCGTTGATTCCTTTAAAGATAATTTGTATGTGGCCTCCCTAAAAAGTTGCGGGGATGAAACTTTCACATCCGTCCACGACTAGAAAAAGACAGAGGGAAACATAACGAGATCAGGGAAGTAAAATTAAAAGCATAAAATTAAAAATCAAGAAAAGTCTCAAATAAACGAATTTTTACCAAATAAAATAAAAAATAAATTAAAGCATAGGTGCTCGAATGCAGTTAACTTTTTATGAAGCTCAAATTCATCACAGTAATGAACATCACACAAAAAGTAGAGAATATACCATATGGAACAAATATAAACATAGAAAGAAATGGGATAATACATCACTCACCCACGCCCAGCTCTCAGGCTTAATCTCTTCATTCAACGGCTTCACGATTGCATAGAAGCGAGAATTCGTACTCAAAACAAGTCCGGCATTGGGTCTTTCCAAGATCAGGTAGCCGCCGGTTATGAGAACTTTCCCAGGAGCCGATGCAACGCTGAAATCACCGAAGAATATCTCAAAGCTTGGCAAATACAACCTTCTGAGTAATGTTTTCATCATTATGAGAAAGACATAAAAACTCACACTTCCATTGTTTTCCACCGGCGCAACATCAAGCAGCCTCCGCGTCGGCGCAGTGGAGCAGAGAGGGACAGGACAAGCGGGAACAAGATGCGAGAGTTAGACCTACACGCCTGTTTGGTTGCAGGATTACGCAGGATTTTTGATCTCAAATCTTCCAAAAGGTGTGTGAGTATAGCGTGCTCAATATCCAGGCCGAGCCGCCCGGCCAGCAACGACCAAGTTCCAAATGCATTCTAACAGTAAAATTTAGTGTTTGGTTTAGAATTTTTATCACAAATTTTAGGTTAAAATTTATCTATAAATTTATTTTATATTTGAAGCTTAGCTATTTTAAGAAAATATTCTTAAGAAAATATTATCTAAAGATTTAGTGTTTCATCTTTGAAATTTAAAGAAATATTATTTAAACTCGTTGACTTAACTCCAAAAAAAACTCATCCAATGATATTTGAACATTATTTTATTAATGTTTATTTATTAATATTAAAATAATATAAATATCAATTTTAAAATTTATATTAAAATATATCCAAATTTTATTTAATAAATTTTCTTGAATATCACATCACCAAAATAACATTTCTCCTGAATTTATCATATACAAATCTCTCCTCTAGTGCTATTTCTTATACAAATTGATGCTTCAACAAATAAATTTCAACTATAAATCATCTACTAATGCATAATTAGCTCAATTTTATTTCTTTATCATCAAACAAAATAAATTTATTAGCACCCAACTTATATATATATATTAAGTTGTCTTGGCAATATTTTATTAAAAGCAAAAGTATGATATATAATGAATGGGATTGGGAGGGTACAAAAAGCTTAATTCTAAAAATTTAAAGTCAACCCTAAAAAATTAGGTCCCAAAATGTAACCTTAAAGAACCTAGTAGAAAGAAAAGCAAAAAGAACAAACAATGCAAAAAGTGCAAACAGTCAAAAGAGAGGCCAAAAACCAACAACCACATGAACCAAACATTCACAAAAAAACTTTTCACAACTGGGACCACAAGCAAACATCAGGCCGAGGTCAAAGAACACCAACAGCCGACCAACAGAAAATTAAACCATTACAACACCATACTCAAAGAGCTCATCAGTAGGAACAACATTGGCCAACCACTGCCAGCACGACCAAACATTACCAGCATAAGACAGCAAAAGCCACAACACCTGCCACAGCACAGTAGAAAACAAAAGCTTACCAAACCAACAGGAAAAAAGCTAAAAGGGTTGACTAATAAACAACCATCATAAATCAGGAACAGTAATATGGATACCACACCATTTACAAGAATCAAAAGAAAATTGAGCTTATTGAAATTCTTCCAACTGAAATGATTGGAAGGATAAGCATTAAAAATAACACCAATCTCAAAATTAATTTTCCCAATAATGTCATTCACTGTAAAAAACAAATTATTATACTTCTTTTTGTTACGAGCATTCCAGATACCAAACCAACTGTAAAAAACAAATTATTATTTTCTTTTTGTCCTTTCCCCAATGACCAAGGATGTCATCAAGACTAAAAATCATGTTATTGTTATTGATAGTCATGTTCAAATAGTGCCAAACTTTATAACTGTGGGGATTATTAATGAAGAGATGGTTCAACATTTCATAATCATTGCAACAATAATATTTGAAAGTAATGAAAAAACCTCTTTTAATTAATTTTGCATCAAAACTAATAAAATTATTATAGATTCTCCAAATGAAAATACTAATGAAAGTAGGGAGAGAGTTATGCTAGAACCAAGTTTAACAACTATGAGACTTATGAGTCCTAATAAATTGCTTAAGGTAACCCAAGATGGAATTTACTATTGAACACCAAATCAAAAGAGGCCAAATTACAATGATCAAAATTAAGAGAGAGTAAGAGAATTTTATGAAAAATATCATTCAGGATCATGTATCTTATGAGAGAATGATTTCAGCCATTCTACACATGAAAAACCTCACCAAGATTTGATTTAAGCAAACTAACATTGCAAATTTTAGCAAGGATGCCCTGCTCACTCCAATTATCAAACCAAAAGGACTTATTAAAATCAATTTTGGACCAAACAATGGTATTATCAATAGCATTTTTGCTATCCATCAATCTCTTCCAACTAAGAGAGTTGGCGATTGTAGGATTGATGTTTGAGGGATAATTTAGTAGCACAATATTTGGCCAAAAGAATAAAAACCCAAAGGAAGTTGAATGCTTTAAATTTCTACTATAACTTAAAAGAGAAAGCTTTATGAATATTAATAAGGTTGCTAATGCCAAGACCACCTTCATTATGGGGATAGGAGATATTATCCCAAGAGGTCTTGTGGTGTGCCACTCCCTAATCCACAAGATCAGACTTAATGGGCGGTGTACCACTCTGGCAAATCCCTCACTTATCATTGGATTAGGTATAATCTCTAATCCACTAATAAGGGAAGGATGTGCTCAGGATATAAGCAAGAAATATTAATCACTAAGTAAATAATATCTCAGAGTGCGGAAGCAAGAATGGTAAAATAATATATCCAATTCCATCATAATACAGATATACATACAACTCAGAATAAAATAGTGCAGTAAAAGAAAATACAATATCTGAATGATTACATCAATTTTAAATAAACTTAAATGAAAGAATAATATCATTCATCCTTACTTAAAGAAAAAGACAAAATTAGTGCTCTTCAATTATGGACTGAAGCTTCTCCTAAAATGGCTCTACTGTAGGTATTGGATTCTCAAAATTGATCAGATTCTGGCATTATCGATTTTACAATGCCAAGCCCCCAACCAAAAATAAAAAAAAATCTTGTTAGACAATTGTCTAAGTATATTTTAGGCTGATAATTTTACATGAATTATTAATGTCACAATTTATCTTAACTTTAAGCATAAGAAACAAAAATGGGAGTAGCAATGCAAACAAATAAAAAGAGAAAGCTATAAATAACAGTATATATAACTTACATAATGATGAAGCAAAAGCCATATCTCAAAAGTAAGCTAAAAGCAAGGCTAGGTAATACATATGTAAGCATAGTGAAAGTACTGAAAGAGAATCTAACATGAACATGTTGATGACCATATGAGCTATGCAAATTAAAAATAACAAATCTAATAATGATAGGTATAGTAAGAGACAAAAGATCTAGCATCCTACATATATAAGCAAATAAGTAAAGCAGTTGACTGAAATAAAAGTAAAACTGAAAGATATGACTGAAAATAGAATTCAGTAAGAGTAAAATAATAAAAGTTATGTAATAACTACCATAACAGAAGAGCTGATATCAAAAGGATTCTTAGCGATATAAGTGGCTAAGGAGACAAAATTTCCTAGCATCAACAAGGAGGCTACAATGCAAAATTTCTTTGCGTTAACAAGGAGGCTAGGCTACATATATATATATATATATATATATATATAATTGAATTGAGATAGTATTAACACATGCAATTTATATTTTAGTTATTTACTTTACTTCTGTGGACAATTTCAGAAGTAGTTAAGGAGTTAAGCACATTTGCAAGACTATTCGGATTCCAACTTAATAACATGCTCCTCAATGAGTGAAGTTAAGTAATCCTTATCTCACCTTCCCCCTGTCTATTGGGGTACTATGTACAAAAGTCAACCAATAACTGAACCCAATGCCAAGTTATCCTAAATATTCTGTATTTTTATTTCATGCAACACAATTCTTATATGATATATTCAAGGAATAAGGCACAAAATTCAAGGAAAGCAAGCAATAAAGTTCAATAATAAGAAAAAGACTCTACTTCACATGGTAACATTGTTGTTATATACTTAAACTATTCTAATTATTCCAAGTTATACAGCTTAAAAGTACGACCTTATATGTTACAAAATATTAGAACTAGTTATGTCCTAATATAATTAAATCAGTGTCGACTATATATGTCAAATAAGAAATTAACACGACCTAATTGATGAATTTAGACGTTTTAGACTAAGATTTGATCAAAATCTACTGAAGTTAAGGATTATGAATTAACACCAAAAATTAGAGTTAAACACATAATCCAAAAGTAAAGTCTAAGGATCTAGGTTTTGCCACCTAATATCATGGATTAAAGGTTAAGATATATCTTATTAAGTAAAAATCAAATTTAATAGGATGGATCTCTAATTTTAAGTTTAAGATTGAAAGATTAAATAATTATAAATAAATTATGAAAATCTATAAACTACTAAAATCAAGGTTTCATTTATTAGGTAACTCAATTTACCCAATAAATGAATTCTAACCTAAGTTCTATTTTTAATTCATAAGGAAGAAGCTCTTAAGGAACTAAGATGAACACTCAAGCACTAATCTTAACTAATCTTGATTGAAAGCTTACTTTAATGATTAAAAGATTTTAAGAAAGACATGATGTGAGAGGAATCTCACATCATGAAGTTTATTACTTAATTATTTTGCATAAAAAGAAAAGATGCAATTCAACTCATAATTCTATTGTTATTAATTTTGTTGTTTTTTTTACTATTTAATATGTTGTTTTTAATATCAATTGGCTTCACTCCCAAACTGCTTAAATCACTTTTATTAAAATTGACTATATTTTGTGTTTAATCAAGTTTTGGTTTCTTTTCACATAACCTATTTTCATGGGGGAGGTATCAATTCTACATTTGATACCTCACAATAATTATACTAATTATCTCATTAATGCTTAACATGAAATCGAAAGTTTCTAGCAGTCACGCTCTAACAAATGCATATTTGAAATGTAATGATTATTCCAATTATACATTGTTATTGAAATATGATCTGGGTATCAAGTTGACAAAATAATACTATATTATTGCTTGTTTATTTGGGAACTTTCTGCATATTCTCTTTTTGCCACAAAAGGGGTATATCTCTAACGCCTTGGATTTGCTTAAAATCGTATCAGATTTAGTAGAAATACAACATAAGAGATGAAGGATGCAATAAAAGGAAAATTGAACTCTAGTTATATAGATAACCGTGCGTTCTCTATTGATGGGTGTGAAGTGTGCAATCCATAGTAAACTCACAGATTAAAGGTGACAACCCAGAATTTTCATTGAGCGAGATCTTAAAATAAACTGGGTGCTAATAAGTATGGCAGGGAATGTGCGCAATAGTTAAAAGATACAACATAAAGAAAAGAAAGCATAAATTGTCAATGCCAGATGTTTGATTGGATAATCTAGTAAATTAATGTACATATTATTCTGACTTGTACTTATGATAAAATAATAATAATAATAATAATAATATATATGTGATGATTCCTTTAAGGTATAAACATTTGGTAACTTTTCTAATATTGATGATGCCCCCCTTTTTAAAGATTTTTAATTATTTGTTTTACCAACCCAACAAATTAAAGTGAAATATAATTTTTATAATTATTAAGTCTACTAGTATTAATTGTATATACAAAAAATATTATTAAAATAATTTATTCATCCTTAAGAAGTCATTAGTTCCATTCTCTCTTAAATTATTATGGGGGATTTGGTTTTTATGTTTTAAAGTATTACATTATATAGATTCTTATCTCATAACTTTTACTATTTATGTTGTATATCATACAAAGTTCCTACTTTTATCTAATAAATTAAACAAATTAGTGAAAGAAATAAATAACAATTTTAATTATAATATTATTTAACATGACAATGTAATCAATCAACAAAATAAAATAAGATAACGAAATTAAATTTACCCAAGAAGAAAAAAAAGAAAAGAGAACCTCCTCCTTCGCGATTTTTTTCTTTATATCTCCTTTTTCCTTTTGTATATTGGTATTGTTATTAAACATAGATTTTAAACTTGCATTCATATCGAATAAAAAGAGAGTCGCTTGTCATTGCTTTTATAAAACAAAACAGCAACCCTTATTTTGTTGTTGTTGTCGAAGAAATGAATCAAATCTTCTAATTACCAATGCTACATTATCCTCTTTTTATTCTCCTTTTTAACTCATCATCTTGTTTTCATGTGCCTTTAAGCAACTAGAGACATTGAGGTATTTATGAACAAACCAAACAGCCCCTAAACCCATTTGAAATCAGCCAAATTAAGCCTAAATTGAACTAAAAATGAGAGATGACAAGCCAAAATATGAGTCATGATTTATATTTATTTGATTAGTATCAATAGGGTAAGCTACAATATTCTCCTATCAAAGAAAATAATTTCCAACCAATCTAAAGCAATATTATCGTGTGCATGCTCATGAAGCAAGTACATCTAAAGCATTATTATCTGATATAGAAATCAATCCTCCATTCTATCGAAAAGATCAAGAAAATATAGTGCATTGAAACGTAAAAAACCTTCAATGTCATTAACTTAGAGCACATCTACAACGATTCAGAAACAATGCATAATATGATATTCAACCTTTACTGCCGAGAAGCTGCAGCACAAGTTGGGATCGGCACTTAAATCTTCACTCACACTTTGAATAAAGATGAGTGAAATGAATGGAAGTTTCATGCAAAGCATACATCGACCTGAGACAAAATCAGTGACAAGGCAGAGGGGGTACCTTGCTTGTGCTTAGGGAGATCAGCGCTGCTTCGGCCATGGAGATGAAGGAGGCGGCTGGCGCTTGGAGGGGCTCCACGGTCGACATCTCCCGTCTGCCGAGTGGGTGAGGTTGAGAGTCGCACGCAGTGAGGAGCTCAGCTTGCGGAGGAGGGCTTTAGGGAGGATTGGCGGAGGTTGTGAGGGCGAGCGACGATGAGTATCGAAGGGGAGGGTCGGCCGATCGAGCGACATGCGTGCGATTAGGGCTGGGGCTTTAGGCAGAAGAAATATAGAAATTTAGGAGATAAAGATTTTATTTATACTTTAAAATAAAATTATTTTAATAATCAAATTTCCTAATTTTTTATTAATTGATTAAATGATTTTTAAAAATTACCAAATATTCATCTCTAGCTAATTGAGGGGTGAGGAACGCAATGATGAAGTCAGATTTTAATTCCGATGAGTATTTAATTTTTCATTTTTCAGATATTTAAATATTATTAAAATATTCGATGAAATTTTGACGACTTCTGATTGACACTAAAATATCACCTCTAGCTAATTTGGGGGCAAATAGCGCAATGACGAAGTTCGATTTTTGATCTGAGGTCAAAATAAATAGATCAATTTTCAGGGTTCCTAAAATTCATAGAATCAAGATTTGATTCATTTAACTCCTGATTTGGATCAAATCTTGGTGGTAAATTCCTAATGACTTCATTAGTGTAATAAGATTAGAATAGGATTTAATTTAGTGTTAATTAACTAGGATAATAACTTGGGTTGTTATATGTTCGAATAAGTATAGAGTCATTATTGTGGGACCAAAGAAGTTTGTTGAATAAAGTATTAATTTTATTAAGGACACCTTTGGTGGGAGAAGTGTTTTCAAGCCAAAAAGTTGAAATGATATTGAGAACATATCTCGTAAGAGTTAAATGACCATCTTGAGATAAAAATTTGTGATCCCAACCTCTAAATTTTTTTACAAATAGAAAAAAAAAGTTCTTAAAAGATATCATGACAATTATGGCCTATAAAGATTGGGATACACAAATATTTGAAAGGAAATTTACCTTTTTTGAAACCCAGCATATTGATAATTTTACTAGCCAAGTTAATGGAGGCATTCTTATCAATAAAGAAATAGGATTTCTCCCAATTTATATTAAGACCAGAGTCTCTTTCAAGGATATTAAGAATATTATTAAGCTTGTTTAAAGTTGTATTATCCCCATTGGAAAAAATGATTATATCAACCATGTAAGCTAAGTGAGAAATCATGAATTTACCACCCAAATTATAATGAAGATTATGATCATGAGTAAAAGTGAGGTTGATGTTGTAAGACCAATAATTAATAGCAAGGTTGAAAAGAACGGGAGATAGAAGATCACCTTGATGCAATCCCCTGAGAGATTTACTAAAACCATAAGAAACTGTGGGGACCCTCCATGCCGGGTTGATAATAGATGATCAACCCCGCAAGAGTCTCCCTATTGAGGGATCTGATTAAGCAGTTTAAAGTAGTACAACAAGTAAGCAGAAATAAAATTATCAATTCATTTAAAATAAGATTACATAACATAGTTTAATTTATTACAGTACCATAATATAAAAGAAAAAAAAAATAAGAGAGATATGATAAGCTGATCATCCTCACTTCTCAGCTACCTCGATCTCCACCAACTCCTGATCTGACACATAAAAGTGCGGGAGTTGGAATGTCGATTAGTCCCGTAGACTAAGTATAATATATCAGCATACATTTATAAAAGCATTAATGGTAAGTAATAAATGGATAAATACAGGAAAATATACGGAGGTTTTATCATGTAAGGCAGATTGTTAGGTTCATAAAAAATAGAAAAGTGCTGGATTTTATCACAATATGTCACAGGAATCAGTATAATATGATATGTCTTGCATCAATAAGTATAATCGTAAATAATTTGTCCTATTGGGCAAACACAGAACCTTGGGGTTAGATAGAATATGGGTTCATATCATAATAGAATACCATATTGTGCCCCCGTAGGCTACAGCATGCTCCCTTATCTCCCCTCTTGGCTAGCCCCGCTATAATTCATACCCAAGCCACCTTTTCTAGAACCCAAAATAATGCATGCATTCTCAAGACATTTCATTCAGTATTTATAATAACAGTAATTGATAACTTAAAAAGGAAAGTAAAACTGAATTTAAAGCTCAAAGCAATGCTAAAGCATTTAAAAGAAAGTAAGTAAGAAAAAAATGTAAGAAAATATCTGGTACATTTCTTGTGCGATCCTCGAGCTACCTGCATGATTTAGTATTTAGTCTAGTTAGTGATTATTTAATTAATTCTCCTGATAAGACTTCTTGGCTTAAACTTGAGTTTTGGCATGCTTTATAAGGCACAAAAAGGGTGTGCAAGTTTTATTTCTTAATCATTGTTTATTTAAGTTATCCAAGTGATTACGAACACAATGGTGATGGTTTTGTAAAAATCTAAAAAATGGCATGCTTTACAAGACAAAAATAATTTTTTAAAATTCAAATACCAAAACTAAAATCTGATTACATTTTTAGAATCCTTGAATTTTTATGATTATTTTGATATATAATTTTACTATATTTAGACTCCTATTTTGAAAGATGAATTTCTGAAGTTTTGTGAATTTTTTGAATTTTTTAATATTTTTGGGTTGACATAATACCGTTAACGATTTCCGTTAAGTTACTGTTACCATTAACGGTAACAGTACTGTAGTTGACGGAAATGGAATATTCTAGGAATATTCGCTTTTCGTTAACGGAGTCCGTTAACGGAATCCGTTAACGGTGGATGGCGGGTGCCACATGGCTGACACGTGGATGCGGACACACAGAAATCTGCCGCATGGTAGCTAGCGACACGTGGCTGCCACGTGGCAATCATCTTCTTCATCTCCGGCGATTTTCCGACGATTTCTTCGTCTTTTTAGGAAATTTTTCGTTCGATCCTATACTACTCATGAAATAACATTTTGAAATAGAAAATATGAGAGAAGAGGAGCGGTTGAGGAGGTACCTTGTTGGGAACATCCGCCTCTGGGAACTTCGAGCACAAATTCCGGCGAACTCCGATGGTCTTCTGGCGATCTGAAGGTGCCCTCCCCTCGGCCTCCCCGAGGCCTTTAAATAGGCGGGGGTGCCCCCCTCGTAGGCTCCATCGCCGCCCCGCTGCCACCGTCGTCGAATCCCAGCAAGATATGTGGCAGTTACATGTGAGTCGACGCTGCGATGCTGCCCCGTGTCGCCATGTGGATCAGACCCGTCGCGATGCTGCCACATGTCTGCCACGTGGCGTCCTCTAGCTTGCGGCAAAATTTGAAGCTGACACGTGGTACCCTGGGTTTTGTGAAGCTACCACGTGGCATCCGTGGTTGCGCGGCGTAACAGGGTGCTGCCGCACGGCACCCGGCGACGTGGCACAACCAGGTGCTGCCACATGGCACATGAAGCTCCTGTGCACTGCCACATGGCAATTTGAGGCTCCATGCGCTGTCACGTGTCACCACGTGGCACACAGTGTTCCGTGTTTTGCCATGTGACAAGATCCTAATGGTCCCGCGTGATCCGACGACGCAAATTGGCCAGATCCGGTGTCCGCTGTTCTGACCCGGACAGTGGATTTCCCGCCATTTTTAATTAAATAATTTTAATTTCTGAAAAATACAATTTTAATTAAAAATTTTAGGAAAAATTTAATTATAAATGTATTATGCGCATTTTTCGTCCGTTTGAGCTCCGAAAAATCTGGAAATTTCCCTCCTAGCTAATTTCGACGTTCCGGGCTTAAATTTTCAGTCAAAATTTGAATCTGAGAAATAAAAATAATTTTAAATTTTTCGGGGATGGAAATATTATATTTAATTAATTAATTAATTAATTTATTTATTTAATTAAAATTTTAGGATATCATAACTTTAAATATATAGATCTAAACATATCAAATATCAGTCTCATTTTACTCAGAAAAATAAAAGAAATCAATTGACATAATTTAAAAATTCGATTCGAAGATTATTTAAACTCTTTAAATTTTTACCTAGTTATCCAAACATAGGCAATATGGGTCTTAAAATATTTATGAGAACATCCTCATCACTGTGGTGGTATTAGTTTTTCCATTTGGAGCTTAGTTTGTAAAGTGACATTTTGGACTCTCTCAAAATGGCCAAAATGCCTTTGATCTTCAATTAACCATAACTTGGTCAATTGAACTTCAAATCAAGAAATGTAAAGTGCTACATAGCTTAAAATTTTAATTCCAACAGTAAACTATAATAAAATTTAAGTTTTGAACCTTAAAAATTCTAGATTGACCAAAATACCCCTAACCCTAAATAGGTTATAACTTGCTCAAATGGAGTCCAAATTGGGTCTACTCCTAGTTAAAGTACTTATAGGGAACTATAGTTGCTAAGTTTTGCTGATGAATTTTTTTTTTCTTACAGTAATATTTAGTGATGACGCGGGTCATCATAGAAGCACAATTGAGAACAAAATAATTATCAAAATCATAAGACAAAAAAACTCTATAATGAAAGGACCAAATGACATTTTCCAAATCAAGCTTAATGATAAGATTATTCCCTCTTTTTTGTTGTGACTATGGAAAATCTCTTGAACACAAGAATGTTCTCATGAATGTGCCTGCCATGAATAAAGGCTTGGGTTCAACCAATTTGGGAAGAATGGATTTGAATATGTGGCAATAATTTTGGAAATGATTTTATTAATGGTCATGGATAAGCTAATGGCCCTAAATTTAAACCACTACTTGCTGGAGTTCTCTTTGGGGATAAGAGTAATAAAGGTGTGAAAGAAGAATTTGGGTAGATGAACATTGCAAGAAATATATTTGATTCCATTACATAAATTAAAGTTAATAAAAATCTTAAGAAATGAAGAATTCCCCAAAAAAATCATCAGAACTAGCACAAGAAATTTTGCTTCAGAGATTTAATGTAACAACCTAAGTTATTTGTAGCGCCCCGCCCCGTCGCCACGTACAAAGAGGTAAAATCATAATTCGACGGCGGAGCGGCGCGCCCCTCAGGGAAGAATATCTCATCTCCCCGAATAGTTGAAAATCAAACCCATCTGGAGGGCTGCCGACTCAACCTCAAGGAGGGTTGAGAGCTAATACTTAAGATAAGAGTAGTATTCTTATCTTAAGTATTAGACCAATACATATATTGGATATAAAACACATGAGAAATCTAATATATGTATAAGATCATCATTTCCAATATACTGATCACATCACAATACTAAGTATAAATAGTATATAAATAGAGTGCGGAAGCTAAAGTAAATATCCAGAAACATTCATCACATAAGATGCATGAAAATATTCATCTCAAAAAAAAAAAGAAAATACATCCAAAATTATTACAAATATTTTACTAAAACACAGAAATAAAGTAAAGTACAGAACTGAAATAAACTAAGTAGAATAATAATGCTAGAGAAGAGTCCACTAATGCTCCATGGGCTCCTCCTAGATCTCCTGGGTGTCCTCCTGACCTAGCTCAATACACTGCTCAAGATCAAGCAAATTGTTAGATCCCAAAAGTACCCCGTGTTAGACAATAAGTCTAACACATCGAAGCTAATCTAAATAGTTCTAATTAATAATTTAACAATTACATATTGTAAATAGAACTGCAGAAAAACTATAAATATAATTGAATATATAAAATTGTATAAAACTGTACAAAACTGAGGTTAAAGCAAATTAAAACTGAACTGTAACTGAATACTAAAAGTAAGCCAAGAATATTAATGGATCTGAACTGAGTAATAATATATAATACTATAGTGTATGACACTGAAGCTGTGCATCAGAATATACCATAATACTGTATGTACTGATATGCAACTGAAATATCACTGAACTGTCATGAGTTTTACGATACAATATATACATACATCCAGTTAGGAATTGCGATGCTGATGCATCCTGAAATTCCTCAGTCAATGTATGCAATATTTTGTAACCCATAAATTATCATTGATACTCGTACATGATTACTGATACTCCAACATCATGCCTATGCTCATGCTCATGCTTCTAAGCTACATGAAATAAATCCAGAAATCTAGAAAATACTTTGAAATCTGATAATGAATTCAAAGTCTCCATTGTACAGAATCATGCTAAAAGGATTCTGACTCCTAAATTCTAGTTCGATAATTGGCTAAAGTTGAGAGTTTACTTAAAAATCATTAGATGGGATGATTGTATACACATATTTAACACGTTTACAAGAAAAGTGGTTCTTAACACTTAGTTTAATTAAGCTACCCTAACAAAGTGATCTTCGATAGGAGACATCACTCGATGGCGATTTGTATCTCAAGCTAAGTCATTAAGATGCCCAACTCACAATCACACTTAGTGCCATAAAGAAGGTGACTCGAATTACTTAGTTTGTTTAAGCCACACCTATTGAAGTGATCTTCGCTAGGAGGCATCACCTGATGGTGAGTTGCATTTTAATCAAACTAAGGAATGAGTCCCTATTTATAACACTCTTAGGCTTGGAAGATTTACTCTAACGGGACTATATTCATTTAATCCCTCAGGATAGCACCTGGTCATAAGTCCACATTTGGGTGAATCAACCAATCCTGAATACTACTGAAATAATCCAGTATTATGGGTATACCCTACTATACTCAACCAATAATTTAGGTTCAGAAGATTCTATTTAATCAACAATGATTTATCAAAGCTATTAATCCTTACTATAAATGGGTAAGTCCTACACAAGGCACCAAGGATGTGATCAAATGATCACTCAATATTGATTTCTACCACAAGGGAGAAGTTCTATCCTAACTGCTTTAGGTGATTCCTACCATAAGATATTAAGTTCAACTTCTAAAGTTAAGAAGGATCATCTAAGCTCCTACCTCAATAAGTTATAAAAGTTCTTCCTATCTCAATGTATCAATAATTAAAGACTTTTAAGCATTTTAAGAATGATCCTATAGTAAGATTTTTGATATCTCACTTTTCTTTTTCTTAAATTAACATTCAAGGTTTACTCAATAAACTTGGATTAAAGTGATAAGATCAGATGATTAAGATTCATCTGATTCTTTTTTATTCTACAATCATGGGATGAAATCAAAAATCTTATTAGAGTTAGATCATTTCATAAATCATTACAATTTTATTATTTATCTTATGCTAATAGCCTTATATAAGAGAAAATTAAAGATTTAAAGTTTAAGTTCAGATGATTCAATCATACAGATTCAATATTAACCTTAGCACTTATAATTCAATAATTTATGATCAATATCAAATTATATGCATTATTAGAATAATGTCAATCGAATTATCTCACAATCAAATTGATTTATTAAAGTCATTAAAATTTAGATCTTAATCAAGATAAGTTAGGGTTTAACCCTTAGCTTTACCAAAATTAAGACTAATGGTTAATTAAAGATCAATGACAAATCAATATATTATTGGTATATTATTGATATCAAAATTTTGATTTATATTAAATATCATTTACTTAAATCAAGTTATCAAGATTATTATGTTCAATTATAGTTTAATATCAATTTAAGCACATTTAAGTATCCAATCAAATATTAAAGTTCTCGAATATATACACTAATATCATGAAAGCGTATAAATGTAAAGATGACATAAAATAGAAGGTAATTATGGCTAACTAAATTTAAAATCAAACCAAAGGAGTTAGCACTTGATTACAAATTCTAAAAAACTTAAGTTTCATGCCATTTGGTTATAAAGATACACTTATTCAATACAAGCATTCAAATATCCTATTATTTAGTATTTGACACAATATACTTATGCATATAGGGAGTCTTTGTACATATCATAAAAAGGCAAATTTTCAAAGTTGATTATTACACAAATTTTTTATGCAATGCTCAATTTTAGTTAAACTAGGTTCAAATTGATATAATTTAGTCCCACTAGAGTCCTAGGGACCTTAAAATGCGAAAACGGTGAAGATTCAGCCATTTCAGCTATTTCTAGGTAATTCTGGAATTTTCTGGTCGCTACGGTACGCTGTAGCGCCTTTTGTTCGAAAGTTAGGCGCTCCGGCGCGTTAGAGCGCGCTGCAGCGCTTTTGGGGGCTGTGGCGCGCTACTACGGGTTTCAGCACTGTGGCGCGCTACAGCACTTTCAAACGTTGCAGCGTGCTATGGCGGGTTCCAGCGTTGATTTTCAAAAGGCGGTCGCTACGGTGCGCTATGGCTCGCGGTAGCGCGCTACGGCGGATTTACATTATTTTTATCAGGTTATATTTTTATACATCGCAATATTTTTAAGACGCTACGGCGCGCTACAGCACGCTGTGGCAGATCAGTTTCTGCAACTTCGGGCGCTGCAGCGCCAAATGGTGATTTCGCCAGTGTGAAACCTGGAAAGGATCTACTTTCAAGATCAAATACTCTCAATCTAGAGCATTCTATGAGTAGTGATATATATCAATGGAAATGTCTTTTCGATACTTTTCTATTAACACCAAAATCAATACGAACAGATCATCCTAAATATACGAACAATGGTGATAAACATTCAGGTATATAAAATGGGGGAAAACAGAGCATTTATTTTGCAAGGAAAACTGATACCTTAATGAACTTTCATGGCTTCCATACTCAAACATGGACTTCTAAAGATACAATTGAGCATACAGAGAAATGAAATGATAAAGGAAAAAGAGCAAATGGGTACCTTAGCCTTTAGGAGAGGGAGAAGAAACTATTTTTCTTCAAAGTCTTAGAGATGAGCCTTCTTCGCCAGTACAAGACTTCATGTGGCGGCCGGGGATCGAAGTTCGAGAGTCTTTAAAGAATAATTCATTTCAATTGAAAATATAAACATCTTTATAATTCAAAAAGGACATAATAAAATAAAATAATAAAATCCATAGTCCTTTTATACATAGAGCCAAAACATATATGAAAAGTTATAACAGTTTAAATTTTACAAAATATGAAATAAGAAATATCTACATTCTTCTGCTTCTTTAATTTCTTCCTCTTTTAATTTGGCAGATCTTCTAAGCTTTTTAATTATCAAAACCTGAAAAATTCAGTTTACCAGTCAGATAGGAGTACACAAATTGTTCTTATAAGAATAAATCTAGCATCCTATAATAGGTATGAATCACATATGAAAATGAATGAAAATCTGCATGTAAATAAAGCAATTGCTAAATTCAATTTCTGCCCTACAAAATAGCTGTGAAAATCAACATATATGAAATAAATTTTATTAAAAGCATTTGTAACAATAAGTCGAGTACGAAGACCCCTAAGCTCAAATGGGTAAACCCATAGGCATAAATCTGTAGGAAGCTTTCTCGCCACCCGTCGGTAGATTATTCAAATTATGAACTGATGGTGTGTCTTTCCTCTGGATTTGCCTACTTTCTACAAGAGGCTAAATCCCTCCATATAACTCCCAGGGGCTTGCTAGCTAGCCTAATCTGTACAGATTCTAATTTTGCATTCCACCCTCCAAAGACAAACACTACAAAATATATATAAATTCTTTTTGTTACATGCTTTTTGATATAATTCTTTTGCAGATTAAAATGCGGTAAGCAGTGCAAATAATACTCAAATGGAAAAATGGCTCAAATAAGAATACTGAAATAAAACTTATAAGTAAATTTACGTACCTGATTGTTTTGACTCAAAATCAATCAATTTTAATTTCTTTGATCTGCCAAAATAATGAATGTTTTTTTATCAAGATTTGTATTATTATGATTATAAAATGATTATTTTATTTTAATAGAATTATTAAGTTATATAATTATTTATGCTTTATAAGGTCAAATTGGGAATTTGACCTTATAAGGGTATTTTAGAAATTTTACCCTTTAATAAAATATAAAATTTATGTTAGTTTATTGTAGATTATATTCTAAGGTTTTCATAGAATCTAAAATCATTCAATTCTGATATGAATTGGCTAAGTTATAGCTATTCTAATTTGTAGGATTAATAATTAGGGTTTATTATAATTAGAGAGTGATTAGTGATTTTGGTCATAAAATTATTAAACTAATTATATATTTAGGTTTCTAATTTTCTTTATGAGTCATTTAAAATTGAAATTACTTAATTTGGATTATTATATTTGCTAATAATCACTAATCAAATTCTTAAAGGAATTAGTGTTAATTAGAAGATCTAACCGTTGGATCCTAAATATTCTTGCAGTTTATTGAAATTTAAGTTCTTTTGATCTAAATAGATATTTAGATCACCTAATTTGGAGTTAAATTGACTAACTTATAGCTATTTGAAGTTTTAGGTTAAATTAGGTTAATTAGGGTTATGTCCTAATTATGATTAGTTAAATTTTAATCCAAATAGAAAAACTAATAATTCTAAATTATTCCTTAGACTTTTCTGAGTATTTTAAGACCCATATTTGATATATTTGGGATAGTGAGTGCAAAGTTATGGCTAAATAAATTTTAGTGACATTTTTGTAATGATTTAAAATTTATTTAAATATCCTAAAATATTACTATATTAAATATTAGTCCAAATGAAAATTTGACTGCTTTATATTATTCTTCTAATTTTGTTGATAAAAATGGTATATAAATTTGTAATATTTGGATGAGTATTTTATAAGTTATGAATTTCAAAAATTTGGCTATTTATTAATTACTTTATATATTAATTTTTATTGTTTTTAATATATTTCTTAATTTGCTTTATATTTATATTTATTAATATTACTGTTTTATATATAAAAAATTTTCTGTTTACAAATATATTTATATTTATGTTTTTATTTTTATTTATTTTATTATTACTAATGTATAGATTATTGTATTTTAATTAATGGTATTTATTAAATCTATTTAATATTAATTTTTGAAAATGAACTTTCTAATTATTATTAAGATATTTAATAGATATTATTAATTTAATTTCATATAATTTAATTATTAGTATATTTATAAATTCTAAATTTTTTGTTTATAATATATATAAATATATATATATGTAATTATTATATGCAGGTGGGGACTCATGTTAGTAGGTCAGAGGAGTACACGTGGCGACTGCTCATTGGCTGGTTCAAATGAGTGGGTCCCACTGGTGATAAAGCGCTGACAGAGCTCTGTCCCGCGAGACACGTGTCATCGCGGGATTGGCTCGTCAACTATACGCGGGACCCACGTACTTGAATATGCAGAAACGGACAAAAAGTCCGTGGAGACGGGTCGGGCCCGGGTCGGCCTGACCCAAATCCTCCTTCTTCCTTCGCGTAATCGCCGATCCTAAAATTCTAGGGCACCCCTTTTGGCGGCCAAAATGATGTCGCCGGAGGTCAGCCCGTATGTCGATCGAAAGGTCTCGGAGAGACCTTTCGATTGACACCTAATACATCTCCGGAGGTGGCCTGAATCAGACGTAGTGTCCAACCCTAGGAGACCCTACTATGGATAATTTTATTCTAACGGTAAGCACAGTGGCGATGCGATCAAATTGGCATGATCGAGTTCGATTGAACTTGATCGAATCCGGTTAAAGCTTAATCTAGTAGATGGAATAGCTAATAAAATTTGAAAATCAGAATTTTGATAACAAAATCGAGAGAAACTGGTACCTAGATTTCAACGGCTGATAAGGTTAGATCGAATAGAAGGTTTTTCTTCTTCGCAGGTTATCGTTTGGAGCAAAGGTTCGTAATGGAGTGACGATTTGTGGTCTTAACCTATTCCTAAAGCGGCGGGTGTATGCGTGGACGAGGAATCGAGAGCCGTGTGTCGACTCCTGCGACACGCGGGAGTCATACGAAGAAGATGACCACTTGCCATTTGATCAAATGATCAGACGGCTGAGATCTAACCGCTTTCTTAAAGGATTAATGGATGGCATTACCTTGAATACAGACGGCGCCGTTAATGAATAATTAAATAAATAATTATTTAATTCAATTTAATTAATTTAATTAATTAATCTTAACTTAATAATTATATTCTAAAAATTTTAAAAATATCAATCCTAGCTAATTGAGGTCTTCTGAACGCAATGGCGCACTCGGATATTCGATCCGACAAGTATTTAATTACTTAAATTTTCAGGTATTTAAATAATATTAAAATATTCGTCTAAAAATTAATGACTTCCAAATGCGTTCAAAACTTCACCCCTAGCTAATTTGGGGGTGATGAACACAATGGTGGAGTCAGATTTTCATTCTGAGGTCAAAATTATTTAAATATTAATAAACAATTAGAAATTAAGTTTTGGCATTTTACACTTCAACAAATGGAAGGGGAAGGAGTGAGCTTTAGGGCTTTAGCTTTTGCAAAGGGGATGAAGAAGAGCTGAACTCCATCTTAAAGGAGGAGAAGAAATGATGAAATAGAGGGATAAGCTATCATGAGCTTAGGGAGAGGGAGGGCATGGGAGGAAGAGAGGTCATCATGCTTGCCTAAGGGGCATGGAGGCACCGAAAATGGAGGTGGCTGTCAGTAAAAGTAATTAAGAAAATTGATTTTTTTTCTTAATTAAATAATTAATTATTTATTTTCTAAATTGCTAAAAATTTGAATTAACTAAATACGCTCCAAAAATTTCTAAAAATTCACTCCTAGTTAATTTGGGGGTGAGGAATTCAACGGTGAAGTCAAAATTCGATTATGATGATTATTTAATTATTCCATTTTCCAGTGCATTTAATTATATTAAAATATTTGCGAAATACAACAACTTTCAAACGCGTCCAAAATATCACCCTTAGCTAATTCGGGGGTGACAATCGTAACGGCGAAGTCGAATTTCGATTTTGAGGTCAAATTAAATACCTCAATATTCTAATTAACTAAATATTAAAATAATCCAAAATATTTAATTAAGCTCCAAATTGCTCTAAATTTTTAGGGATTGATTCTAATGGTTAGATGAACTTAATAGAATGATAATTAAAATATGATTAAGCTAAAATTAAGCTGGGTAATAATCTTGAGTTGTTATATTTTTGAAGTTATTTTATTAATTAGAATTAATTAATTAAAATAGGACTTCTAATTAAATAATTATTATTATTTTAAGGCTTAATGGGTCGGATCCACTATTCTTAACGGGTCGGATTCGCCCCATTATTGGATACAGATCTGTGACACTATCGAGTCGGATCCACAGGCTTAACGGGTCGGATGCGGGATCCAGATCCACATCTGATAATCAACAGCCCGATCACGTTCGATCGGACAGTCCTCAGACTATCTTCCTCGTACGTTCCACCGAGCCCTCCACGCAGTGCCTAGCCACACACGCCGCCAAATCCGCGCAGTCCTGACCTCACAACCTCTATCCAATGGTCCTTAAGACCTCACCCCATGTGTAGGACTCGTCATTTGTGCAAATTGGATCCAAAGCATCCACAATCAAACCCTAGCTTCTAGACCGTCGAAACCAGGTACCCCTCTGTAATAACCCAGATGTTATTATCTGTTAATTAATGACCTAATTGACTCCAAACCTTTTCTATTACTCTTATAATAGAGTTAGGAGTCTCCACATCAAATTTAGTACGATTTGAAGACCATTTAATAATTTCTAATATTTCATAGTTTTCTAATAATTCTGAAAATATCTAATTTATTTAGACTTCATAATCGAAAAAGGAGTCCGCCATTTTACTCACCACACCTAAATTAGCTAAGGGTGATATTTTGGATGTGTTTGGGAGTCGTCAAAATTTTTGCAAATATTTTAATAATATTTTAATACCTAGAAAATTAGGTAATTAAATACACTCCCGATCAAAAATCCGATCGTATTTTTGAGTTCCTCGCCTCTCAGTTAGGTAAGGGTGAAAAACTCGGATTTTTTTGAATATGTTTTGAATATTTAAAATAAGAAATAAATAAAGATAATTTAATAGTATTTTATTTAGATTTAATCTGTCCAAATAATTTATATAACATATATATATAAATCAACGAATAATTATCAAGACTGTGGAGATCTGCTACTGTAACAACCCAAACTCTTAAGCACTAAGGTATTGTTTGCTTTGGCCTAAAATGCCTCACGGTTTTGCCCTCATAAGATAACTTCCCAACAGGTCACCCATCCTGGGAGTGCTCCCACCTGAGCACACTTAACTTTGGAGTTCTTATCAGGAACTCCACCATTATCTAAAAAGACGCCTCGATATTTAAGAGTTTTACTTATTACTACTTAAGTGGGTCTTCACAATCTCCTCAACTTAAGTAACTGACGTCCTCGTCAGTATCCACACACAGATCCAAGAACCATCCATTCGGTAGATAGAACTAGAGGTGACCACTACATGCTCAAGAGGTACCCACAACTATGTAGTACCTTAACTATCATGGGTTCAAGAGGCTGCTCACATGAAGTGGTACTTTGCCTTATTTGACACTTAGCTCCTATCTGACACCCTATGATTTGCTCTGATACTATTTGTAACAACCCAAACTCTTAAGCACTAAGTTATTGTCCACTTTGGCCTGAAATGCCTCACGGTTTTGCCCTCAGAAGATAACTTCCCAGTAGGTCACCCATGTGCTCCCACCTGAGCACGCATAACTTTGGAGTTCTTATCAGGAATTCCACCATTATCTGAAAAGGCGCCTTGATATTTAAGAGTTTTACTTATTACTACTTAAGTGGGTCTTCACAGCTGCCATACATATATTATGGAACACTGAATTTTCCCATACAACATAGCCGATCTCTTTCCACTTTAATCCAATGGTGGATTTAATCGATCTTAATCTAACATTTAGATTAACTTTAATCCAATGGCTCAAATGCTCTCCTCGTACGCCTCCTTCAGATAAAACCTATCGTGGGCATAGAGATCATGTGACTGCACGGCTGGCAACCACTGATCCTTTTTCCCTTAACCCTACCTCCCTCACTTCAAGAGACGACGGGGGGGTCTCTAACCTATGGAGAGACGAAGGGGAGATTCCAGAGACGTACGAGGCAGAGGTCACCAACTGCCTCCTCTTCATCGCTTATCTCCATATGTTTCCTCACTATCTTCCATTTTGCCGATGATTCAACATTGAGGTGCTGTGAAGATTTTGGGGAGGAGCTGTGAAGGCGAGTTGAGCTTAGGAGAATCGATCGAAAATATCACAACCCTAAAACCCTACTAGACAGCAGCGACAAAGGTACTACCTCTAATTTAATTTCCAAAATAGTAAATTTCAACGAGTAGTTTCAAATTTCTTAATTGGAATGAAGTACATCGTTTGAGCCAAATAAACTTAATAATCTCCGGTGTAGAATACGAAAGATGTTATGCATTCCATTCTTATTTATTTTCAGTCGAAATTAATTAGCAATTAGTTTAACTAGATTATATTGAATGGAAATCCTCTTAATAATGGTAAATCAAAAGTAGAGATTAACCTTAAAGCAAATTTCCATCTCTGTATTTGAACTCGATCGATCTGTAGTAAAGTCTTTGATTTCCTTATGACTTTAAACAAAGCTCATTAATGAGAAGAATAAAGATGTGATTAGCTCTATGTAATTCTTTTATTACATTTCATATTTCGATTCCAATATTATATGGTATGTATGTTTTATTTTCAGTAAGATGTTGTCTATAATTGATTGATTATAATGCGGTATGTGGATTCCCTTCCAAAATGATTTGATTAATGATAGATCGAAATTTGTATACATTTGTAAAACAAATGAAGGGTTTAAGCCATAAAGTTTCTTCCTGATTTGTTTGACCTCCCTGTGTAAACTTGCTAAAAGTTTATAGTAGAGTAGTTAACTCCATTTTTCCTAAATTCTTGTATTTTCTTGAAATTAACTTATATATATATATATATATATATATATATATATATATATATAAGATCCAATTTAATTACAAAATAAAACACTCTATCCTTGAGATTTACTAGTTGCTGTAAATACAACTAAAATGATATAGTGTATGTTAGTACTATTTCTTAAATTGCGTCTCGTTGTTATCATATTTAGATTGTTTAATAGTTCTTAAACATTAAAATGTTGTGGTGTATGATCATAGATCCATTTAAATGTTATGTTATACCACTTAAACTATTCTAGTTTCCATAACCACAACTAAATACTCTACTTAATATGTAATAATCACTTCAATATGAATTCGGCAGTGCACTAGTGCATAAATTTGTTAATCAAAAGTTCTTTTGAAGAATTGATTATTGGTTTTTGCTAATTTATTAATTAGTTATTTGTAATCCTGACTGTCAATATTTGAAATAACATAGGATTTCTTCTACTACTTTCTATTCATAATTTGGTGGTAGCAGAGTGGCTTGCTCTATCAATGTGATATAATCTTCTGGTCCTCAGTAATGTGCAATGTCTTGTACACCGTTCATTGTCAAGGATGGATATCAAATGCAGCACTACTGACACCAGCATTGTGATTGTGAACTATCACGCAAATAATTGTCATGGCCCTTAATGGACAAGGCTTTGATTGCAACTCGTGTGAACCTTTTGTACATATTTGAAAATGTCTCACATTGAGATGATGCTTTAAAGTATTTTATCTAGTGTAATGACAATATATCAGAGTTCATTTTAATGACTTAGATAATGCTATAGCCTCCTTACAGGTATGGCATTTCATATCAAGATATGAAAATGTTGTCTTATAAAAAGGGACTAGAACTATTTGTATTTGCAACCTTGTTTAACTTAAATGAATGTTCTTTCTATTAATCACTAGCCATGATATATATTGCTTCTCTTCTTTTAAATTGGGAATGCTACTTTGTCCACAGGTTGAAGTTAAGTTTCTTGTAATAGTTATAGCAATCTATTATTGGGAGACTAAATAACGTTCATTGTTATTGTAAAGGTTGTAACCTACTGAAATCAAATGTGTTAACATTTCATAATGCTATATAAGTGTCATTATACTTTACATGCTGGTTATATGTTGTGGTATATTACCAAAATAAATCCCAACGCTGCTATTTATAATATGAGAATAAATGCTGACATTTCTCTTATTACATCACATGCTGCCATCTTTTTATGTTATGAGAATAAATGATGTTAGTTAGATTTATGTGAATCAAATGCTACTAGTTAATCTATGAGTTCAAATGCTGTCAACTGATTTACGTGAATCAAATGCTACTAGTTAATCTATGAGATCAAATGTTGTCAACTAATTTATGTGAATCAAATGCTACTAATTAATTTATGAGATCAAATGCTGTCAACTGATTTATGTGAATCAAATGCTACTAGTTAATCTATGAGATCAAATGCTGTCAACTGATTTATGTGAATCAAATGCTACAAGTTAATCTATGAGATAAAATGCTGTCAATTGATTTATGTGAATCAAATGATACAAGTTAATATATGAGATCAAATGCTGTCAACTGATTTATGTGATTCAAATGCTGCTAGTTAATTTATGTGATCAAATGATGTCAACTAATTTATGCGAATTAAATGCTGCTAGTTAATCTATGTGATCAAATGATGTTAGTTATATCTATATAATCACATGTTGCATCTTATTCTAAAATGAGATCAATAAGATCGTATGGGATAAAATGCTGTTGTTTCTTTTATTAGAATCATATGTTGCCATGTATCATACAAGATTTAATACTGCCATGTAACATATAAGATTCAGTGCTGCCATTTAGTTTGTGAGATTAAGTGCTGCCATATATTTTAAATGAAATCTTATGATGCCTATTTTTATTCTAAAGTGAGATTAATAAGATCATTTGGGATCGAATACGGTCAGTTTTGTTAAAATCATACGTGGCCAATTATATAAATGAGAGAATTAATGGATCATGTGAGATATAATACTGTTCTTTACATTATTAGAATTAAATTAACTGTTATCATTAAATGCATTATTAGAAGCAAATGTTGTAATGATGCTGTCGTTCATTTATGTATATAATACTTTTATGCATGATTTTCCTTACTTGATTGTTTAATAAATCTTCTCCTAATGCCATCATATCTGAGTTATAAAATGTTGTTCTATATCATTATAATGTAACCTACTTAGTTATGATGTGATTTTATTATATTACTAAGAAGTTTGTCATTCAATCAACATGAGACATTTGATGATCTATTTCACTTATATAAGCCTTTACATTAAATGGAATTATTCTAAGTAGGGATTAGAAATGTCAATTCTCTTTATTTGAATTCAACATTTGAAACTTCAAATTCTCTATACGTTTAAAGCAAGTACATTACTTTGTTCTTAAGCTGTATTTATTCTTTTCATGCATCCTTATCATTATTGCATATGACATTATGTGTTAAGTTAAATCACTTGAGACCAATTAAGGATTTATCTCATTTATCTCTACATATTTTCATATATACATAGTTTACTATGTCTCTCATACAACACTCAGTTTCCTCCTTCCACATGCTTAAATAAATATTGTAATGCTTTACAAAGTTGGATTTAAATTTGCTGTACTTTAAAATGTTGAGTTAATGTTTCTAAACTTCATAATACTAAAGGAATGTTGTTAAACCTTACATGTTGAACCAAATATTATGGGCCTTGGTAATGTGATCAAATGTTGTCATTAGATGCATTGTAAGATAACAAATTTCAGTTTTAATGATTATTATCTCTTTTATATATAAATGTTAAACTAAATACTGCTATTCTTTACAGGTTAAGTTATAAACTAATATCAAAAAAAATTCTGAACCAAATGCCATTACTTATTGCATATTAAGTCAAATGATGCTACCTCTATAAATTGCTAAATTAATTATTGCATCTCTTATTATTTTCACAGGTGTTCGATTTAAGATGTGTGAATCTTAAGTTAGCAAATTGCTTCATTTGGTGGCTCCCTACTCCCCTACTCCATCCTTCTTCTTCTCCTTTATTAAGGAGAAGCACAGCCCCTTCTAATCCTTGCTGAAATTTTCTCATTCTTCCCCCTTCATTGATCCCTTGTGCTGAAAGAAGGAGCTCCTCCCCAAGGTCTTGAAGAAAGCAAATGTCCTCTTCTTCTTCTCCTAAAGGCTAAGGTACCTATTTGCTCACTCTCCGTATTCTCATTTTCTCCTCTATTATGCTTGGATGAATCTTTAGAACTCCATGAGCATGTATAGAAAAGGCCCTTAAAAGCATCACATTTTTTGAAAGAAAACTGCTCTATTTTTTGTTTATTCTGCACACCCCTGCATTCATCATCATTTTTTGTACAGTTAAAATGCCCCGTTTGTACCAATTTTGGTGTCAATGGAAAGGTATCGGAAAGACCTTTCCATTGATATATGTCACCGCTCATGGAATGCTCTGTATTGAGAGTATTTGAGCTTGAAAGTAGGCCCTTACAGGTTTCACACCTGGCAAAAACACTGTCTAGCACTGCAGCGCTGGGAAATTGCAAACTGGGCCGCTGCGATGGCATTTTGGGAAAAATATTATAAAAATAGTTAAATGATTAATTAAACAGTGAAAATCGCAAATGGACCGTTGCAACTCGCCATAGCGCGCTGTAGCGGCATTTTAGGAAAACTTTAGGGAATATGAAAAATATCAGTATTTTCGCAAGTTAGACCACTGCAGCGCACCATAGTGCACCACAACGTGCCACAGCGCGCCGCAGCACCAAAAGCGTTGCAGCACGCTTTAGCGCCAGAAGCGCCACAGCGCGCTCCAGCGCCAGAAGCGCCACAGCGCGCTCCAGCGCCAGAAGCTCTGCAGTGCGCCGTAGCGCCTGACTTGCAAAAATAAGGTGCTACAGCATGCTGTAGCGACCAAAAAAATTCAGAAGTGTCCAGAATTAGTTGAAATGGCCGAAACTTCTCAGTTTTCGTATTTTAAGGTCCCTAGGACCCTAGTGGGACTGGATTTAGCTAAAATTGAGCATTGTATAAAATTCTATATGAAAATTAAGTTTGAAACTTTGTACCTTAAATGTAATATGCAAATTACTATATTGCTTAGAATTTTAATTCATACAATAATCTAAAATAATATTTAGGTTTTGAATCTTAGAAAAATCAGAAATTACCAAAATACCCTAATAATAATTAGGTCATAACTTGACCAATTAAAGTCCAATTTAGGTCTACTCTTAGTTAAAGTACTTAGTGTGATACATGGAAGCTATAGCCACTAAATTTACTGAATTTTGACACAAAATGAAAGAGTTAGCTTTTTGACCCCTTTTAACTTAAAAATTTACCAATTTACCCTTAAGAATTTAACTGGCTATAACTAGTTCATTAGACCTCAGAATTTAGTGTTCTTTGACTCTATGGAATCCTTGAACAACAACCAATAGTAAACTGTATAAAAATTTATATTTTATTAAGTGCAATTTACTAAAATGTCCCTTAGGTCAAAACTTTAGTTTGGACCTATATGACCTATTTCTTATCCAAATTTAGTGTACTTACTATTTATCTTCATGTTAGACAGTAAGGATTCATTTGACAGTAAAAAATTCTAATTTGGAGCCATAATTCAAAAGTACTTTTTTGGACCCTTAAGTAGGGGCAAAATAATCATTTTGCTCAAAATTTAGGTTAAGTATCTTTAACTCTTAGATTATCTTCTAAGTCAATAAAACAAGTATTAAAATTGTATTAGAATCCTCTAAGTGAGTAAAAACTAGGTATTAGGTCAAATTTATTAAAATCCCTAAAATTTCTCTAGGTCTTATCCTTAAGAAATTCAACACCTCACAATAAGATTATTCCTAAAATTAGGGCTAGATCATATGATAGATTTCATTCATCGAGTAATAGAGTTATTTAATGAGCAAATCCTTAGTTTTATTAGTTTCTAGATTTTACAACTTATTTAGATTATTTTGTCTTTTAATATTAGATTTAAGCTAGGAGATTTATTCTATTAAGATTGATTTGCTTAATAGGATTTATCTCAATCATTAGTTCACATTTAGATTTAACTTAGATCTTAAGTCTTACCTTTGAGGTTATGTGATTAAGCCCAATCTCATGGTATTTAATCCATAATCTATAGCTTGGTAGATTTTGGACAGCTTTTAGTTTAGAATATCTAAACTCATAAATTAGGTCATGATGATTTATATAGTCAATATTAATTAATCATATTAGGACCTAGCTAGTCATAATATTTTTTTAACCTATAAGGACGTACTTCTAAGTTACACTCGATAGTAAGAATTGGAGGTCTAGAACTTGTGTAACTTAGAATAGTTAGAATATTTAAATTAGGTAACAAATGATATCACCATATTTAGTAGAGTCCTTTGCTCACTATTTGACCTTGTGCTACGCATTCTTTGAGTTTTTGTGATTGTTTTCATTGGACATATCATATAAGATAAATGTTATCTGCCTCTTCAGTTATGGTGGATTATGGTGCATTTTTACTCTAATGGACAGGGGTAAGGTGAGATCGGGATGCTTAATATCACTCATTGAGGAAAGTGTGTTAAGCTTGGGACCCATTTAGTCTTACAGATGTGCTTGACTCCTCAATTATTTCTGAAATTGTCCACAGAAACAAAAGTAAAATAACTAAAAAATATTTGCATAATATTATCTGCCTCTTCAGTCATACTGTGATATATTATTGTAATATATTTGCCCTAACCCATAAAGGCTATGGGGATGGATATATATATATATATATATATATATATATATATATATATATATATATATATTGGGCCAGATTGGCCAATTTTTTTTGATATAGCAGTTATACGTTTCCTTCAATTTGCAGCTCACTGTTTATTATGTTGATGACATGTGTTATTTCAGTTGCTGTAGATATATTATTTTACCTGCTCACTTGTATAGATACATATATGATGCTAGACTTTACTGCTTATTATATGTACTATTTTTAGATTAATATTTTAAATTAGCATATATCAATGATCATCAGCATGTTTAGGTTTAGATTTTTTTTTTTTTCAATATTTTCACTTACTATATTACATATGTATACCCTACTTTATTTAGTCTACTTGAGGTGTACTTTTGCCTCAATTCTTACTTAGTTATAAATATTACATCTATAACTTATCCTCATCCCTTGTATATTTACTTGCTCCCATGCTAGATAGATATTTTATTTTGCTTAGAGTAAAATAGTAATATTAACAAATGCTTAACAAATTATTTGCCTAAAATATACTTAGATATTTTATCTAATAAGAATTTTCTTTTATTGGCTGGGGCCCTGGCATTGTGAAACCAATAATGTCAAATATTGAGCAGCTTACGGATCCTATACCTGAGGAGGAGCCTTACTTAGAGAAGGTGCAGTAGCTTGGACGAGAGGATATTTAGCTGCCCTTTTATATTTATTATGAGGATGAGAGTATTTACATTTCATTTCATTAACTTTAACTAAAATATTATAATAATATAGGTACTGTGACTGTGTTTACTTTCTGCACATTATTATTTTCTGAGCTATTTCATTTTTTTCATGTCTGATGTATGGTAAATGAATATAATGCTTATCTCATTTTGCTTCCGCACTCTGTATGTATGTTAGACTTAGTGACTGATTCTCTTTATTATTATGTGCACATCCTTATCTCAGTAGTGGATTGTGGATCTCACATAATCCAATGTTGAGTGAGGGATTTGAACGAGTGACACCCCACTCCTTAGTTTAATGATTGTGAACTTAAGGAGTGGGGCGCCACAGTACCACTTCATGTGAGCAGCCTTTTGAAATCATGATGGTTAAGGTGCTACATGATTGTGGGTACCTCTTGAGCCTATAGTGATCACCTCTACTTTTATGTACCTAATGGATGATTCTTGGATCTGTGTGTGGATACTGATAAGGATGCCAGTTACTTAAGTTGGGGAGATTATGAAGACCCACTTAAGAAGTAATAAGTGAAACTCTTAAACATCAAGGCATATTTTCAAATAACGGTGGAGTTCATAATTAGAACTCCAAAGTTAAGCATGCTTATGTAGGAGCACTCTCAATATAGGTGACCTACTGGGAAGTTATATTCTGAGGGCAAAACTGTGAGGCCTTTCAGGCCAAAGCGAATAATACCTTGGTGCTTAAGAGTTTGGGCTGTTACAAATTTTATTTAATGCTTCATTGTATTTTATTTGCTTACTTAGCATAAATTTTATTGAACATATATTACTTTCCTTTCATTTACTTTAATGCACATAGTAGTTTCTAACCTTTTATGATGCTTTCCCTTACCAATTTTGGATGTAGGCTAGGACTTATTTACAAGTGAGTATTTTTACTTAACTTATTTCATACTGTCTCCTTTACATTTATGCTTGATTCTTTTTTTTATACTTGACAGCTTTTATAGCTCCGCTGCTTAGTTTAAATTATAAATTATGTTTGTGATATCTTATTAATTTAAAAATATAGTCAATCTTAAAATATGCTTAGACTGTTTAGTCTAACTACACTTTTTCTTTCTTTGGCATTACCCTATCATATTTAAATACCAAAATATGATAGATCAAGAGCCCTTTGATTCAGGTAATGCAGGCCCAAGTGCTTGAAGGGCTTATAATGAATTTTGCTTTCACTTAATTTTAAATTGTTACTTGTGTTTTATTATAAGTGAGAGAGTGACCTACTTATTGTCTTTTACTCTTACTTTTGAAAGATCAGTAATAATTAAATTATAAACTGCTTGAATTTACTTAAGTTACTTTTACTTATTCTTAATTAATATATATTGTGTTTACTATTTTGTGACTGTTTGGGATAAATGAGTGGATTATTCTAATTACTTGTATTGAAAATACTTGTAATCTTATATTTACACGTATCTCCTTATCATGTATCTTTTATTACATTTATTTGTATAACTTTATTTTAACTTAGCAACTACTCATAAAGTGACTTGACCACTTAGCATTTATACTTGATTTGTTTTCTTCTAATCGAGTATTGGTTCTAAGTTAACATCCCAATGTTTGGATTAATCTCCTATCCAATTATTGGGGTCGCTACACCCTCTAACCCTTCAATCTTCGTTCAATTGTTGCTATTATGCTGTGATCCATTATTTCATGCGTTAGATCGATCATCGATCGAGTCTGATTAGTCTTGATCGAACTTGATCAAGGGGGATTCAATGAAGGATCCACAGTACAAACCGTTATCTATCCTTCACCGAACCCTAGCCGCTAGGGTTAGCCCTAGTCATCAGTGCCGGCCGTCTCTGCTAGCAGTTCACCCATCATTGGGTAGGTCCCATCAAGGACTACCCTCGGTCATGCGGGCTGAGCCCAATCATTGTCAAAAAGGCCAGTGTTAGCCGTACCCTAGGTCCCCGCCCTCGGGGTGCCTACGAGAGGGAGGGTCCGTTCGAGTCTGACTAGGTCGACTCGAATCCCGGCCCGCGACCCTACGGGTCTCGGGCCCAACTGGTGGGGCTACATCTGCATTGCTCGCGTGTCATTGCACGATGCGTGGCCTGTGGGACCTGCACTTTCAGTTATCGTGCCAAGCTAGGCCCGCTGGCACACGGTCATTCGTCGCACGCTGCGTCGTGGGGCCCGCTCGTGTCTCCTCTATTGGGAGTTGTGGGGCCCACCTAGGTCAACCCACACCTCTTAGAATGAGCCGCGTGTCTCTGTGGGGGCCGTCGTCTATTCTTTTACAGCCATGGGTCCCACCTGCAGAGAAAATTTAATTAAAGTAAATCTTTAGTTAGTTTAATCAGTTAATACAATTGGGTTAATTTAATTGTTAAATTCATAAATTTTAAACCCTCATAATTATTAAACCAATAATCCAAACATATTAAAGTTATATCTCATATTAATCAAAAAATTAAGAGAAATATTCTGGTAGTGTTAATTTTCATGTAGGACACATAGATAATATAGTGACATTTTAGGACATTCTCTCACTTGTACCAAAACTTCAAACCCTCATAACTTTATACCTAGTGACCCAAACTTTGCAAATATGGGTCTTAAAGTAATCAGGAAAATATTAGAAATACTTTGATAGTATTAGTTTTGCCTTTGGGTACTTAATTTGTTTAATGACTTTTATAACCTATCCTAAGTACCCCTAAAATCCTAGATTTTGATTTGATCTTATCTTAGTCAATTAGATTCCAAATCAAAAAATTCAAAGTGCTAGATAGCTTAGAATTTTAGTACCAATAGTTTACTCTCAATTAAGGTACTCACTGTAATAGAGGGATGATATAACTACTGAATTTGTTGAATTTGAATACCAAATAGAAAAGTTAGGTTTTTGGCCCCTCTTAACTTTAGAAAATTTCATAATTGTCCTTAGAATTGATGTCCACAACTAATCCAATAGACCTCAGAATTTAGTGTTCTTGGACTCTATGGACTCCTTAAATAACAACTAATAGTAAACAACATAAAAATTTAGATTCCATTAGGTGCAATTTACTAAAATGTCCCTTAGGTCAAAAACCCTAGTTTGAACTAATATGACCCATTTTTATCCAAATTTGGAGTACTTAGTGTCTATCTTCATATTAAATAGTAAGGAATCATTTGGCACTAATAAATTCTAATTTGGAACCTTAAATTTTAAAAATAGCTTTTGGACCCTTAAGTAGAGACAAAATGGTCATTTTATCTAAAATTTAGGTTAAGTGTCTTATAACCTTAAAATATCTTTTAAATCATTAAAACTAGTAATAAAACTGAATTATGATCAATTTAAATCATAAATCCCTCAATTGGAATAATTTGTAAAATATCTTAATTTTAAGCTTAAAAATCTTTAAGCAAGAAAAATGATCCTTAGCTAAAATCTATCCCTAACTCTTTTAATTAACCAAAAATAACAAATTAAGTTAAATATAAAGAAATTCAATCAATTCTTAGAACCTCTCTGTAACAACCCAAGATGTTACCTTAGTCAATTAAGACTAATCTCAGTTCTAATTTTGATCTTAAGTATTAATCAAGTCATTAGGAGTCAACCTCTAAAACCTAGCCCAAATCTGGAGTCAAATTGATTGAATATTGATTTCTGGAAAATTCAGAAATCCTAAAATTTGACCTATCTAAAAGACCTCAGATTGAAAAATGGACTTCATCATTGCACTAATTGCCCCAAAATTAGCTAGGGGTGATGTTTTCGTGTCAATCGAAAGTCATCAAAATTTTGCCGAATATTTTAATAATATTTAAATACCCCAAATATTGAGAAATTATAATACTCATTAAATCAAAAATTCGACCTCACCATTGCGTTCCTCACCCCTCAATTAGCTAGGGGTGGATATTTAGGAATTTTGGAAATCAATTAATTAATTAGAATTAATTAAATTAAATTAGGATTTAAAATAATTAATTAATCAAATTATTTAATATTTAAATTCTTTATTTTTAATTTTTAAATGCGCGCCGTTAATAGCCCCCAACGCCATCTACCCCTCGAGCCGCTTCTATTGGACCTGCCGTCAGATCGGACTGCAGATCTGGACCGTCCGATCGGGAATCAAACGGTCTCGGTGCATCTCCTCCCTCGTGGAGATTGCTTCGTGTCACGGAGCGACACGCGGCCGCCCGCCGCACATCCTGACTAGTCCGAGCACCCTTCTCCTCGGATGGTTCATCTCTAGGCCCTTAAGGATCCCCTCAGGCGTTTGGCCTCGCACTTTTGGGGCGACTAAGACCCTGCCGAGCCCCGCGAGCCCCATTCTTCCCAAACTGTCAATCTTGAGGTACTTCCCTAAACCCCGATTCAATTCCAATTGCAAATATTATTGTTCGTATATCTATTACATTGCCTCGATTGCGTTGTGTGCAGTCCGATCAAGCAAAAACCCATATGATCGGGTGAATTTAATCGATCATCCACAGTAGTATCTAGGGTTAGCCGAGTGTCGTATGTAGTAGTATATGGCTCGTTGCTGCCGGCAGTGCAATCCCTCCCATCCATCGTTTCACCCACCAACGTGTAGCCCTGGTCTCGGGCTATCCACGGGCATGCAAACCAGGCCGAGCCATCGCTGGGAAGCCACCAAACCGGTGTGCCCTAGCCGCGTGGCATCGAGAATGGCCCGGATGAAGACAAGCATCTTCGGGTCAGGCAGGGTCGACCGGGTTCGACCAGCGCCGCTTCGGGTACCTAAGCGGGGCCAGCCCGGGTGCGTGGAGCCTCCTCAGCGGGTCGTGTGTCTTGTGGGGCTCGCTGTTGCGCTGTGGGCCCCGCTTCGCAGCCAGTGGCCAATCCTGGGCTGCGGCATGGTGCATGGGGCCCGCATGCGTCAGCGGGTCAGCGTCGACCCGATAGTGGGGCCCGCCCTCTTTGTTATGCCCAATCTCGGGCTGACACCTGTCCCTGCTGGGTCTCGCCACCTGTAAAACCTGCAGAGAAAAATGACAAATATATATATAAATAATATAAATTACACACACACAGATATATATATATATATATATATATATATATTATACAGATTATAAATATATATATATATGTATATAGTTATATTAGCATACTTAATCAAGTTGAATGCGCATGTATATATAACTTTAGGATTAATACCTAATTAATTAGAATTAAATTAGTAATTAGCAGTAAGTTAACTATGATGATTATGATTAACAGAGTGCTTAGTAATTAATTAATTAATTATTTAATTAGTTAATTAATTAATTAGTTAAATATTAAAATAATTAATTAATTCTAATTGTAATTAATTAATTTAATCTTAACTAATTAATATAATTAGATAGTTCAAAAACTTTAAAGTTTAATAATTTTTTGTACAATAATCCAAACATACCATATATAGGTCTTATTTTACTTTGAAAAATAAAAAGAATCAAATGGAGTAATTCAAAAATTAGTTTTGGGGTATATATAACGTAATGATATTTTATGACATAAGCAAACTCCTACAACTTTTAACCTAGTCATTTAAATATAGATAATATGGGTCTTAAAATACTTAGGAGATTAGCCCCAATACTGTAGAAGTATTAGTTTCCTCATTTGGGGCTTAGTTTGGAAAGTAACATTTAGGACCTATCATAAAAATGACCAAAATGCACATAAACTTCAATTGACCATAACTTGGTCAATTCAACTCCAAATTCAGAAATTCAAAGTACTAACTAGTTTAGAATTTTAGTTTCATCAATCAACTTAAATAATATTAGGATATGTAACCTATAAAATTAAAAATGGCCAAAATATTTCTAACTCCAGTTAGGTCATAACTTGATCATTTGAAGTCCAAATTGAGTTTACTCTCTGTCAACATACTCAGTATATTATAGGAAAGTTATAGAAACTGAGTTTGCTGAAATTAGACCTCAAACGGAAAAATGCAGTTTTTGTCTCCCGTTGACCGATAAAATTACCGAATTGCCCTTAAAAATTGAAATAGCCATAACTTAGTCATTTGACATCAGAATGCAGTGTTCTTTGACTCTATAGAATCCTTGAATAGTAACCAATAGTAAACTGCATAAAAATTTAGATTTTATTAGGAGTAAAGTACTAAAATGTCCCTTAGGTCAAAAACCTTTGTTTGGACCTATAGGACTCATTTTTTATCCAAATTGAGCGTACTTACTATCTATCTTCATGTTAGACAGTAAGGAGTCATTTGGCAATAAGATATTCCAATTTGGAGCCCTAAATCAAAAAGCCACTTTTTGGACCCTAAAGTATGAGCAAAATGGTCATTTTGCCCAAAATTTAGGTTAAGCATCTTTAAACCCTAGATTACCTTCTGAGTTAATAAAACTAATATTAGAACAGTAATAGAATCATTCTAAGTGTTAAAATCAATTATTAGGTCAAAATGTTAAATTTCTAAAATTTCTCTTAAGTCTTTTCCTTAGGATTTTACACTTCACATTAGGACTACTCCTGAGACTAGGATTAGCTTATAGGTTAGATTTCATTCATTGGATAAGTGAGTTATGAAATGAATGAATCCTTAGTTTTATTAGTTTTTAGATTTTTACAACTTATTTTAATTATTTTGTCTTTTAATCTTAGATTTATGATAGGAGATTCATCTTATTAAGTTTGATTTGCTTAATAGGATTTGCCTTAATCAATATATCACTTTTAGAATGAAACTTAGATCTTATGTTTTATCCTTTTGGATTATGTGATTAAGCCCAATCTCATGGTGTTTAATCCATTATCTATAGTTTAATATATCTTGATCAGATTTTAGATAAAACATCTGAATTCATTAAATTAGGATGTTGTGATTATTGATTTAACCTGCAGTCACACTTGATTAAATTAGATTAGAACCTGATCAATTTTAATCCTTTTAACTTATAAGGATGTACTTCTAAGTTACACTCGATAATAGGAATTGGAGATCCTGAACTTGTGTAACTTAGAATAGATAGAATGGTTTAACTAGACAACAACAGTGTCACTATGTATAGAAGAGTCCCTTGCTTACTTGATTTATTTTATTGCTACGCATTCTTTGTATTTTATGCTTAATTCCTTGGACATATCATATAAGAAAACTTTATGCACGAAATGGAAACTTAGAATAATTATGATAATAGTTGCCTTTGGGTTCAGTTTCTGGGTGGATTCTTGTGCACATTTACTCTAATGGATAGGGGCAAGGAGTAATAAGGATGCTTAACATTACTCATTGAGGAGTGTGTGTTATGCTTGGAACCCGTATAGTCTTGTAGACGTGCTTGACTCCTTAGCTGTTTCTGGACATGTCCCTAGAAACAAAAATAAAATACCTAAAAGATTCTGTATTTGTATTTACTGCCTCCTCAGTTCTGCTGCTAGTTCTGTCTGCCCTAGCTCAGAAAGGCTATGGGGGATTTCTATCTGCCCAAGCCCAGAAAGGCTTTGGGGATTTCACTGGGCCCGATTGGACAATTTTTTGATATGACAGTCTTTATATACTTATTTCAGTTTTAGCTTACTATGTACTATATTGTTGATGCATGTTTTAGTCAGTTGTATTTTCTTTACTTAATGCTTACCTATATGTATTTATAAGATGCTAAACTTTACTGCTTACTATATGTATCATTTTTAAATTTCTATCTTTAATTAGCATATGTCATATGATCATCAGCATGTTTAGGATTAGACTTTACTTTCAGTACTTTTACTTACTACACTATATATATATATATATATATATATATATATATATATATATACATGTATGTATACGCCCATTCCTTGCTTAGTTGATGAGATGCGCTTTTGCCTCACTTGTTTTTTAGTTATAAATGCTGTATTTATAACTTAATATGTTCTTTGTACGCTTACTGCTCTCACTGCTTTTAGTTTACTTTTTGTTATACTTAAGTTAAAGTGGTGACATTAATAACTCATGTAAAATATTTAGTCTAAAATATACTTAGATAATTATTTAACAAGATTTTTATTTTATTGGCTGGGGCCCTGGCATTATGAAACCGATAATATCAGATTCAGATAGATTTGAGGAGCTGGGTGATGAAGGAGAGGAGCCTTATTTAGAGGAGGAGCACCAACCAAGAGAGACAGATGTTGTCTAATTCCTTCTTAGCCTTTTTGTGAGGATGAGTAATTTTATTCAGTCTTTTAAACTATTCATTTAAATGTTGTAATAATACAGGTACTGTGACTGTGATTACTTTTCTGCACTTTATTATTTATTGAGCTATGTGTTATTTCTCACTTGATGTATAGTGGATGGATGTAATATTTATTTCAATTTACTTCCACACTCAGTATGTATGCCTTATTTAGTGACTGACTATGGCACCCCACTCCCTAAGCCCACAATCATTAGGCTAAGGAGTGAAGGGTCACTTGTGCAAATCCCTCACTTATCATTAGACTAAGTAAATCCATAATATATTAATAAGGGAAGCACGTGCACAGAACATCTAAGGGGATCAGTCACTACATCTAACATACATACAACATGCGGAAACATTATGAACTAATTAATACATCCAGTAAGTATATAAAGGACATGATAAGTTATAAATTAAGCATTTATAACTAAACAACAAATGAGGTAAAAGCACACCTCAACAACTAAGCAAGGAATAGGCGTATACATGTATATAGTGCAGTAAGTAAAAGTACTGAAAGTAAAGTCTAACCCTAAACATACTGATAATCATTTGACATATGCTAATTAAAGGCAGAAATCTAAAAATGATACATATAGTAAGCAGTAAAGTCTAGCTTCCTATAAATATGTACAAATGAGCAGGTAAATAAAGAAACACAGCTGACTGAAATATACATCAACATACAGTACATAGTAAGCTAAAATTGAAATAGGTATGTAAAGACTACAATTTCAGAAAGTTGGCCATCGGGCCGGTGAAATCCCCAAAGACTTTATGGGCTTGGGCAGACAGAAATTCTCATAGCCTTTCTGGGCTAGGGCAATCAAAACCAGCAGCAAACTGATGAAGCAGTAATTACAAATTTAGAAATCTTTTAGTTCTTTTACTTTGTTTATGTGGACACATCCAGAAATAGCTGAGGAGTCAAGCACATCTGCAAGACTATAAGGTTCCAAGCTTAACACACACTCATCAATGAGTAATGTTAAGCATCATTTTTACTCCTTAGCACTGTCCATTAGGGTAAATGTGCACCCGAATCTACTAAAATATACTGAACATAAAGGTAACTGTTATCCTAATTATTCTAAGTTTTCATTTCATGCAAGAAGTTCTCTTATATGATATGTCCAAGAAATTAAGCACAAAATACAAGGAATGTGTAGCAACAAAGTAGACTAAGTAAGCAAGGGACTCTTCTATATATGGTGATGATATTATTATCTAATTTAATCATTCTAACTATTCTAAGTTACACAAGTTCAGGATCTCCAATTCCTACTATCGAGTGTAATTTAAAAGTACGGCCTTATAGGCTAAAAGGATTAGAGTTGATCAGGTATTAATCTAATTCAATCAAATATGACTATGAGTTCAATCACTGAATCATACATCATAGTTTTATGAATTTAGGCGTTCTAACTAAGATCTGGTCAAGATCTACAAAGCTATAAATTATAGATTAAATACCACAAGATTGGGCTTAATCACATAATCCCAAGAGTAAGACTTAGGATCTAGGTTTCAATCTAAAAGTGATTTATTGATTAAGGCAAATCTTATTAAGTAAATCAAACTTAATAGGATGAATCTTGATAATAAATACCTCAATTTTGATTTTGAGGTCAAAATAAATACATCAATTTTCTAATTAATTAAGTATTAAAATATTCCAAAATAATTGATTGAGCTCTGAATTGCTCTAAGCCTTCAGGTTTTGGTTCTAATGATTAGATGAACTTAATATAATAATAATTACAATATGATTAGGCTAAAATTAAGCTGGGTAATAACTTTGGGTAGATTCTAAGTTACACTCGATAATAAGAATTGGAGATCCTGAACTTGTGTAACTTAGAATAGTTAGAATGGTTGAATTAGATAATAATAGCGTCACCATGTATAGAAGAGTCCCTTGCTTACTTATTTTATTTTGTTGCTACGCATTCCTTGTATTTTGTGCTTAATTCCTTGGACATATCATATAAGAGAACTTTATGCAAGAAATGAAAACTTAGAATAATTAGGATAACAGTTGCCTTAGGTTTAGTGATATTCGAGTATGTTATAGTGCACAATTACCTTAATAGAAAGGGGTAAGGAGTAATAAGGATGCTTAATATTACTCATTGAGGAGTATGTGTTAAGCTTAGAACCCGTATAGTCTTGCAGATGTGCTTGACTCATCAGCTATTTCTAGAGGTATTCACAAAAACAAAAGTAAAATAACTAAAAGATTCTGCATTTATATTTACTGCCTCTTCAGCCCTACTGTTCTGTTCTGTCTGCCCTAGACTAGAAAGGCTTTGGGGATTTTTGTCTGGGCCCAATTAGCCAATTTTATGATATGGTAGTTGTACATACCCATTTCTATTTTAGTTTACTGCTTACTATTTTAATGGTGTTTGTAATTTCAGTTATCTGTACTTTACTTACCTGCTCACTAATACATATTTATAGAATGTTAAATTTTACTGCTTACTATACATACCACTTTCAGATTCACTATTTTAAACTAGCATATGTGTGGCGCCCCACCCCTTAATTTACAAGATTAAGCTAAGGGGTGGTGTGTTACTATGACTAACCATTCACTTATTATTGGATTAAGATGAAATCCATAATCCACCTAATAAGGGAAAGAGTAAGTACAGAATCAAATGATCAGTCACTGTATAAAGGTTCATACAGAGTGCGGAAGAAATTTAAGTAAGAAATAGCCAAGCATCATAATAGAAATAATATGAAATATAACTCAGAATAAATAGCATAGCAATCCAAAATACATAGTCATGAATACCTGTATTTTTACATCATATTAAAGCTTAAAATAATTAAAAGCATAATTCTCTCATCCTCACTTGCAAGAAAACTAAGAAGCAGCTCCCTTTAAAGGCTCCTCTAGATAAGGCTCTACCTTTGGCACCTGATCTTCTAACTGATATGAATCTGTTATTATCGGTTTCACAAGATAGGGCCCCAGCCAAAAAGAAAAATCTTGTTAGACAAATTTTCTAAGTATATTTTAAGCTGATAAATTTTATGTATTTTGTAAAATCACCATTTAACTCATTATAAGCAATAACTAAATTAAGTAAGAGAGCAACTAGCACAAAAGAATAGAGTAAAAAGCTATAAACAATATTCATAATTTTAAGCAAAAAGGAGGCTAAGACATGTCTCAAATGTAAGCTAAACAAGGCAGGGCATATAAGTACATGTAATTGAACAAGCACTGAATGAAAATATTATATCCTAAATATGTTGATGATCATAAACTCATGCAGATTCAAAATATAATGAACTCAGTAATGATACATATAAATAGTAGCAATAAATATAACATCCTAAAATATATATAAGCAAAATAAGGAAATGGCTGACTAAATGAAAATACTGAAGCACATGCAAAACATCCACACTATATAAGAATATTTGTGTACCAACTGCAATATAGAAAAATGTTAATTTAGCCTACTGAATATCAAAAGGATCTTAGTGTCAACAAGAAGGCTAAGGTGCAAAACTATATTCTCCTAGCGTCATTAAGGAGGCATATGCAGAATATAGGGTTTTCTCCCAGCGTCATCAAGGAGGCATAAGCAGAAAACACATATCAAATTTTCTCCTAGCGTCAATAAGGAGGCATAGGCAGAAAATATAAGCAGATTCTTCTCCTAGTGTCAACAAGGAGGCATAGGCAGAAGATATAACTGAGAGGCAGCTCTAACACATGCAATTTTTATCTTTAATCTTTTATTTTAGTGTTTTCATAAGGAATTTAAGGAGTCTCCAGAATTTCCTAAAACTTTAATTTATGCATCAAAATCTTATATGATATGTCTAAGAAAATATGGCACAAAGTACAGGAAATGCGTAGCACAAAATCAAATAGTAAGCAAGGGACTCTACTAAACATGGTGATATTATTTGTTTTTTTAGTTTAACCATTCTAACTATTCCAAATTACACAAGTTCAGGATCTCTAATTCATAATATCAAGTGTAACTTAGAAGCTCGACCTTATAAGTTAAATAGGATTAGAACTGATAAGATTCTAATCTAATTTAATCAAATATGACTACAAGCTCAGTCAATGAATCATACGTCATAATTTTATGAATTTAAACGTTCTATTTAAGATCTGATCAAGATCTACTAAGCTATAGATTATGGATTAAACACCATGAGATTGGGCTTAATCACATAATCTAAAAGGATAAAATATAAGATTTAGATTTTATTCTAAAAGTGATCTATTGATTAAGGCAAATCTTATTAAGCAAATTAAATTTAATAGGATGAATCTCTTATCCTAAATCTAGGGTTGAAAGATAAAATAATCAAAATAAGTTGTAAAGTTTAGAAATTAATAAAACCAAGGATTCATTCATTAAAAAACCTTATTTTTTAATGAATGAAATCTAACTTATGATATATTCATAATCTCAGAAATAGTCCTAATATGAGGTGAAAGATTTTAAGGAAAAAGGACTTAAAGAGATTTTTTTTTCTTAGGGATTTTAACAAATTTGACTTAATAGCTGATTTTACTCACTTAAATAATTCTAATATAGTTATAATACTAGTTTTAGTGCCTTAAAAAACAATTTAGAGATTAATGACACTTAACCTAAATTTTGGGCAAAATGACCATTTTGCCCCTATTTAAGAGTCCAAAAAGTCAACTTTTGATTTAAGGGACCAAATTAAAGTTTCTTATAGTCAAATGATTCTTTACTATCTAAGTTGAAGATAGACAATAATTACGCTCAATTTTGACTAGAAACGGGTCATATATATACAAACTAAGGTTTTTGACCTAAGGGGAAAACCTGTAATTTATGCCTAATGGAATCTAAAAGTTTATGTAATTTACTGTTGTTTACTGTTCAAGGATTCCATAGAGTCTAAGAACACTGCATTTTGTGGTCAGATGACTAAGTTATGACTATTTTAATTTCTAATAGCAATTCGGTAATTTTGGTCGGTCAACAGTGACAAAAACCAAATTTTTCTGTTTGAAGTCAAATTTTAGCAAATTCAGTTTTTATAGCTTCCCTACAATATACTTAGTGTGTTGATAGGGAGTAGACCTATTTGGACCTTAAATGGTCAAGTTATGACCTAACTAATATTAGGGGTATTTTAGTCATTTTTAAATATTTTAGAATTCAAATCCTAAATATTATTTCAGTTTATCAATAACATCAAAATTCTAAGCTAGTTAGCACTTTTAATTTTTGAATTTGGAGTTGAATTGACCAAGTTATGGTCAATTGAATTATAGGGCCATTTTGGTCACTTTTCCTAAAGTCAACTATTGGGGTCAAGGAGTTGACCTTTCATCCTAATGTCCAAATGAAAAAACTAATACTCCTATAGTATTGTGGCTATTCTCCTGAATATTTTAAGACCCATATTGTCTATATTTGGATGACTAGGTAAAAAAGTTTTGCGAGTTTGATTGGGTCTTAAAATATCACAATGTTATACGTACCCCGAAACTAATTTTTGCATTACGCCATTTGATTTATTTTATTTTTCTGAGTAAAATGAGACCTATATTGACTATATTTGGATCATCCTATAAAAATTATTAAACTTTTAAAAATTTTAAATTAAATAATTTAAATAATTAACTTACTATATTAAATAACTAACTGTTTAAAATTAAAGTAATTAAGTTTATATATATATTATTAAAACATTAATTAGGTCTACTCATTGTATTTAATTAGATTTAATTAATTTATTAATCACTGATAGATTAGGAACTAATTAGTTACATTATTAAATTTACTATTTCAAACTATTTACATATATACGTACATTAATAATTGACTAAAATTATTAGGTTAATTAAAGGTGATTTTAATAAGATTAATCAAGTATTGGTTTTAATTCTGTTAATTAATGTTCCTCTGTTTAATTTTAAAATAAGGATCTTGATTAATATATTTAATTGATTGTCTAATATTAATTAATTATTTAATTAATCAGCATTAATAATACTCTGTTAATCATTAATTATTTAATTATAACTGTAATTAATTAAATATTAATATATATATATATATATAATAGATAATTTATTTTTTTTTACTACAGGATTTGACGCATGTGGGCCTCACCCTGCCACGTGGCAGCCGGTCAGAGGCCACCGAAGCACGGGTGGGTCCCACGGCCACTATCACCGAGGATAGCATGCCCCACACGTGATGCGCGGGAAAATGGACACGCGCCGCGTGGGCGTTTGGGCCCCACACGCACTCGGATGGGTCCGCGTGAACCTGCCCGACCCGCATGGGCTCTTCCCTCCCGCGGCACCCCGTGATGCGAGCGACTAGGGCGCGCAGTTTCGCCACCCTTCCGGCGACAAGGGAGATCGGCCAGCACGGCCGGAGGTCGGCCTACCCAACGGCAGAGGAGGCTGGGATCACCGGCCAGGGCCAACCCTAGGTTGCTAGGGTTCGGGTCTGTGGGTTTAATGGTAAGTGCTGTTGATCTAAACCTAATCCTGATCGATCAAACCCGATCGGACCAGATCGGGTCCGATCGATGCTCGATCCGGAACTCAAAATTGATTTTCAAAGTAAGAATGCATTAATCAATTAGTAAGATTGAGGGATTGGAGTACCTAACATGGGCGGTTGACGCGATTAGGGTTCGCTGGTTGAGTTTCGTTCTAGGGTTTTCACGGCTCCTTCGATTCCGATCGTATCCGAGGGGAGACGCACCTGGGGCTAGGAGGTTAAGGGTGGTGAGGCGGAGCAAGTGAAGACGGGGGTTGCAGCGAGTGGGCGTTCGCACGGCACGCGACACATGGGCGGGCTCGAGTGGAGTTGTCAAAGATGATGGCTCGTAGCCGTCGGATCGAGTCGATCCGACGGTTGGATGAGCACCGTCTGCTCAGATGGCGCCATCTTCGAGAGTAACGGCGGGGCTTTAAATCAAACGACAGCCGTTTGATTTAAATAATAATTAAATATTATTATTATTATTATTTTTTAATTCATTTATTTATATTGGTTCCAAAAAAAATTTCCTATATATCACCTCTAACTAATTAAGGGGTGAGGAACACAATGGTAAAGTCGAATTTTTGATTTGATGAGTATTATAATATCATAATATTTGGAGTATTTAAATATTATTAAAATAATCGTCAAAATTTTGACGACTTCCGATTGACATAAAAACATCATCTCTAGCTAATTTGGGGGTAATGAGCGCAATGACGAAGTCTATTTTTTGATACGAGGTCTATTTAAATAGGTCAAATATTAGGGTTTCTCAATTTTTTAGAATTTTGATTTTTTCTTAATCCAATTGGCCATCTAACCCATACTTAAGACTTGGATTAAATTTAAATGACTAAGGCAATGACTTGGGTTGTTATAATATGTTATATGATCATCAGCATGTTTAGGATTAGACTTTTCTTTCGGTACTTTTACTTACTGTGTTATACATGTATGCATATCTTTGCTTAATTGCTTTGAGATGTGCCTTTTGCCTCAAACATTGTTTAGTTATAAATACTGTATTTATAACTTATTCTGCTTCTTGTATGCTTACTGCTCCTATGCTAGATAGTTTGTTTTGATTTTGTATAAGTAAATAGTAGCATTAATAATTCATGTAAAATATTTAGCCTAAAATGTACTTAGATAATTATATAATAAGAATTTTTTTTTATTGGTTGGGGCCTTGGCATTGTGAAATCAACAATGTCAGATTAAGATAGGTTTGAGGAGCTTGGTGCTGAAGAGGAGGAGCTATATATTAAAGAGGAGCATCAACCGGGAGAGCCAGATGCTGCTTAGTTCCCTTTTTCAGCTTTTTGTGAGGATGAGAGACTTTTTATTTCAATTTTTTATACTATTCATTTAATTTTGTAATAATACAAGTACCTTTGACTATATTTTTCTTTACTGTACTTTATACTCTGAACTGTATATTGCACTTTTCTTATTCATTATGATAAAATGGATATATACGTATTTTACTTTACTTCTACACTCAAATTTGTATCTGCATAGTGACTGAGTTTATGGCATATATGCAGTGGATTATCTCTTCATTATTAGTGGATTAAGGTCTATACCTGATCCAATCTTAAGTAAGGGATTTGCCAATGTGACTCTCCACTCCTTAGTCTAATGATTGTGGATTAAGGGGCGGGGCGCCACACTTTTACTATTTGCAATTGTTACTTGCTTATGTGGAATTGCAATCAAGATAAATTTATATTATTAATTCTAATTGCAACCACTAATCCTACATATAAATTGCAAGTACCTTCATTCACATATCTCGTTTCTTTTATTTTTAAGTAATTGTAATTAATTCTTTTGTTATATGATTACTTACCTTGCACAATTATACAATTATCATTTTCATACATGCATAACAAATCATATTTATCATGTGCATTTCCTTGCTTCCATTTTCTCATCTTAACTTAAGACTCTCTTCATGATCCTTGCCTAAACTTAGCATCTAGCATTTGGTTAGTTTCCTTCTAATTAGATATTAGAAGCTATGGTGATGCTCTAATATTAGGTTTAAATCATACTCAATATTGGGGTCGTCACACCTACTGCTGAAGATCTTTAGCATTCTTTATTATTTGCTTGTGAGGTTGAATGTTTATTCTCTTTTCAGTTAAAACTTATTAAATGCTGTAATAATACAGGTACTCTGTGTATTTTCCTTTACTGCTTACTTTATTCCGAGTTGCATAATTCCTATTTCTGCATTATGGTGTAATTTATGTAAACTCGTTATTTTATTTCTTTCGCACTCTGATTAATATGTATGTATTTAATGAATGATTCTACTATTTCATAAGTGCACATCCTTCCCTTATTAGTGGATTGGGGTGAGGGATTTGTCAAGTGACAACCACCTCTTAATATAACTTGGTTAAGGGTGGGAAACCACAATATTGGAAGAAGATATGTTCTCCCTTCTTTATTTTATCGTGACCCACGTCATATGTTTCAAAATTAGCATGTTGCAATAGTTATTTTTCTGTATATGGGCCCTCCGAATCTTTTTATTACTTTCACTTACAATCCTAATTGGAGTAAAATTCAAGATGCTTTTATTTAAATTCCTAGCTAAACGATTGATAATCGAGCTGATATTGTAGCTAGAATATTTAATATTAAAAAGAAGCAATTCTTGAAAGATGTGCAACAAAATATTTGGCAAAGTTATTGCTAGTACATAAGTTTTTTTATTCTCAAATACGTAATTATTTAATTTAAATTTTAATTAATATTTAATATGGATTTATTATTTATGTAAATTTGCATGTTGTAGAATTTCAAAAATGTGGCCTCTCGCATATACATCTTTTGATAACTATTGCAAAAGAGTATAAATATAAGATAGCAGAAGAGATTGATTCTTTAATTATAAGTGAGTTGCCATACATGACATCATAATTATATATATGAATTAGTTCTTACTTATATGATTCATGGTCTTTGCTGTATAAACTCTAACCCTCCCTGCATTATGGATAGAAAATGTACAAAGGAGTATCCTAAAGAATTTGTGTCTTCAACAACATATGATCAATATGGTTTTGTTACATACAGACGAAGGGATAATAGGATAACAGCTTTAAAAAATAGATGAAATGTTGATATTCCTTGGGTGGTTCCGTATAAATGTGAAAATTGTAGTAAGATCCAAAGTTATCAAGTATCTTTATAACTATGTTAATAAGGGCCTTGATAGAATGACAATTTTATTACAAAATTTAGATGCTAAAAATGGTGGCAACTTCACTTCAAATAATAAAAATTATGATGATATTAAACAATATCCTGATTGTCGATATATCTCACAAATAGAAGCGTGCTGGAGAATATTCGCATTTAAACTTCATGCTCAACATCCGTTTGTTGAACATTTATCATACCATCTTGAGGATGAATAGATTGTTATATTTAATGATAACAATATTTTACAATATGTTATCTCTAGACCTAACATTGAGAAGATAAAACTTCTACAATAGTTTGCTGCTAATCAAAGGTATCAAAATGCTCATAATTTTACTTATGTTGAGTTTTCGTTATATTGGGTTTGAAATAATATATCAAGAGAATGGTTACGTAGGAAGTCTAAATGCAAAATAGGTTGTCTGTATCATGCACATTCTGGTTATGGTGAGAGATTTTATCTTAGCATGCTTTTGCATGTTGTTAAAGGTACTCAATTATTTGATGATTTAAAATGGGTCAATGATGTTCTACACTCAACATTTCGAGCAGTGTGTTCTGCATTGGGGATAATTGGTGAGGATACCGAATATGATGATGCTTTAACTAAGGCGTCAACATAGGCAACTACTACTCAATTAAGAAATATGTTAGCAATTATTCTTATGTATTGCGAGGTTAACCATTATGTTGAATTATGGCACAAGCACTCTAATAAATTAGTTAAAGATATAAATTTTTTCATTCATAGATATTCTCTATATGATAATTCTGCTGTTACTGATTCAAATAAGTTGAATTATGCACTACAACAAATTGAAAGGATTTTAAATAGCAATGGAAAGTTACTTTATAATTTTGACTCAATGCCTTTACCTAGCTTTCATAGCTCTGTGAATTTCCATAATTGACTGATTATATAGGGATGTTATATTTATGAAGAAATAATTTAGCAATTATGATGCTAATTTATCGTATGATAACTTATATGTTTATCACCAACAATTGAATTCAGAACAACGTTATATTTATGAAGGTATCATTGAATCATATATCTCAAAGATTTCAGAGCTACTATATATTGCTGATTTAATAATATGGGATGAAGCATCTATGATGCATCATTTTGCTTTTGAAGCATCAGGTCGCACTTTGAGAGATTTAATGAAGTTTAAAATACATAATCTTAAAAATAGAGTATTTGGTAGAAATACTTTGGTCTTCGGTGGAGATTTTAGACAAATTCTCCCAGTTATAAGAAAATGTAGTTGAGAAGATATTGTTCCTGCGGGATTACAAAGATATTATATTTAGAAATTTTGTAAATTATATGAGCTCTGAACAAACATGTGTTTGCATAAAAATGTTGATAACGAATCTGCTGAATTATTACAGACACGTTAATTTGTTTATTGGCTCTTAAATATCGGTGAAGGAAAAATTGGTGGACATGTTTTTGAAGATCCTTCATTAAGTAATAGATGATAATTCCTGATGGTCTATTAATTCATAATGTAAATGACCCTCTCAAATTTTTGATACAATTTGTTTATCCAGATCTCAATTATTTTTGTTATACTCATGCTTATTTGCAATCACGTTGTCCTCGCTCCTACAAATGATGATGTTGACCTAATCAATCACATGATCCTTGATCAGTTACCAGGAAAATTAATAAATCTTTATAGTGCTGACCATATTTCATATGAAGATGGAATAACAACTGAAGCTTTTGGGTACAATCACGAGTTAATACATAACATCAAGTTTAGCGGTTTAGCAGATCATTGCATTCAATTGAAAGTTGGGTCCCTGTAATCTTGTTATATGATTTGAATCAAGCCATAGATTTTTTTGTATTGCCGCATCCTCAAATTGTGCGTCTTTCAGGATATTATTTTCTATGTTTTATTTTCTTTCAGTGTGTTGTCGTCTCGCATATTGTGCTGTTTTCATGCTTGTTTTAATATAAGAATGTATGTAAAATGATGTTCAAGTGTTAGCGTTCTTGAATTTAAGTTGTTAAGAGGAGGTTAAAAGTTCAAATTCTTAGCTAAATAATAATGTCATTAAAATTTATTTATTTTTCAAAATAAAAATAATAACAATTAGACGTATGAATGAATCCAAAAGCAAAATAAAAAAGTGTTGAACAAAATAAATCAATTAAAATGCTATACAGTTGATAGCTGAACTATGATGATGATGATCATCATTATTAAACACTATAAAACATTCAACATCAAAATTAAAACTCCCAATTAAGAGTTTTAATATAACATTCATCATTTAAAATCCTACCCTTCTTCTAAATCCTAATAAAGACGCCAACTTTCAAAAATCGTTTCTTAGAGAACTATCACTGACCTCCAACAACATAAAGATCCACTAATTAGTTTCGAATTATATCAAACATCATAATGTCATTGATGCATTAATAGGCTCCCCAGTTTCTTCCCAACTCATTTTATCCAGACTCCAAACAGCTTCATCTCCTTCTTCTCGGCACTCTGATCCTCATCCTCGTCCTCCTCCTCCTCCTCGTCCTCCTCCTCCTCCTCCTCGCCCGCGTCATCCGCAAGAGCGCATCTCCGGACGATATCAATCATGCAGTAAGTCCTCCGCAGCCCTTCCCTCTCCTGGCAGCGATAAAACCCCACCGTATCCTTCGCCCGCAGCCTGTTCTCCTTCACGAACTTATTCCACCCCTTGGTGAACACAAAGCTCTGGCTGCTCTTCCAATAGCAATACCGAAACACCCAAGCTCGATTCCCACGGTCCCTGAACTCAAGCAGCAGCTCTTCCTCGGCGGAGTTGGAGCTCACGGGCGGGAGGAACCGGGTGGCGTGCTTCTTCGGTATCACCAGCCGGTTCAGCTTGCCCACGTCACTCGGGGTGAGCTCCTTCTGAAACAACTCCCGGCAAATCACGCCGTCGGGGCACGACGGTGGTGCCAGGCTCATCGGGAACTGCGCCGCGCGCGCGTAGTCCGCCAGCTTGGCTTCGTAGGTCCCGTCCTTGATCATCTCCAGGACGGACTCGGTGGTGAACCGGCTCTGGAAAGCCGGCTCGTGGATGGTCACATCCGTTATGGGAAAATTGCGGGAGGAGGCGTCGGAGCGGTGGAGCTTGACGGCGGCGCTGTCGTACGCGCGGGCTGCGGCCCGCTCCGACTTGAACGTTCCCAGCCACACGCGGCTGTGGCTCTGGTAGATCTGCGCGCCCCAGTGCCCGTTTTGCTGCATAACAACGCCTTTGTATCTCCCGCCCTGTACTGATGACGACGTGGTTAGCTCCTCTGTATGAGGAGGCAGCGGCGGGGATTGCCTGCAGGTAAATTCTTCATAACTTTATATGAAATAGAATGTAAAATGGAAAGGGGAAGCTTACATTGGCGGCGAGGCGGGGAATCTGGATCGAGATTAGAAGAGGGGTTCGGTAACGGGACAGAATTGATGGGGAGGGCGGTGAGCGGAAATATCTAAATAGGGGAAAATATTTGTTGAAAAATGTAACTAAATCTGGAACGTCTACGGAATTGCTGGGTTGAAGGGCGGGACAGTGAGGCTGCCTTCGTGGCGTGCCTGATAATGGCGCTGTGAGCGGGGGATTGTGTGCGGATCGCTCCGCCGTTTGAGGCGGAAGCAGGATATGGCGAGGACGGAAGCTATCTTTAGTTTCCGGACACCTTTTTCAGAATTTTATTTGCTATTATTTGTTATATTTGCTTTTTTTGAGCTAACAGGACGTGCCATCGGATTCGGTTATGTATTATATTATAGGTATTTTTAAGCAAGAGCGGGCGGTGTCCTCTGATCATTAAAACTATAAATGGGGCGTATTTTCATTTTCAAACTTCTTCCTTCAGGTGTTTATCTGCTTTTTTTTCACATATTTTATTGTTAATATTTTAAAATCTGTATATGTGTGGAAATGCGATTTATCAAATTTGAAATCACCTGCAATCCAATTCAGTTATGCATAGTATTTGCTGACAGTTATTGAGTTTTTTTGATGATGATGATGAGAGAATACAGCCGGATAATATGAAAGGCTGCCCAGAATAAATAAATAAAAAATACTAATTTCATCCAATAAAAATTTGAATGTATTTTAATATAATTTTAAAAATAAATATTTATATTATTTTAATATAAATAAAATAAAATACTAATAAAATATCTCAAATTTATTAAATAGATTTTCTTAGATGTCACATCAATATAATATTTTTCTAAATAAATAAAAAATAAATTCAAGAAATGCAGGACTCAAATGCAAGAAATCTAATCGGCCACAAACCTAATTATTATGCAAGGGTTAAACATAATGGTGACATATTGTTGAACGAACATATTTATAGCAGCTAAAGTTCACCCAATGCAAGAGATTGCAAAGTGTTAAGAGCTATCTATTCAGTAACCATTTTGTATTTTTTGGGCTAATTCAAAATCGGTCAAATCAAATATATAAGTTAGAAATACTATATTTTTGTGATCAAAATACTTAGATTTGAGAGCAATTTGTATAACAAATATTCTTAAATTTATTTTAAAATTTTTAAAATTTTAAATTCATAAATTATAAGAAATCGAACAACCATTGCTAGTATTTAAAATTGATCAAAAATTAATAAATTTAAATAGAAATCATGTAATTTCCAATTTATTGCATGGCAACCTCTTTTGGAAATTTCGTCCAAATCGAGATCATTTTGCCTTCTCTTCCGCCATGAAATTTCTTCTTCTTAAATCTTATTAGAGTGTTGAGAGATGCCAAAGGAAGATTGTTGGAGGCCTACCGAGCTCGTTTCCGACCAACTTCCGGATAATCATTTCTCTTTATATTCACCGATCAAGGTTAAGTGAGATTAGTGGATATTTAGCCATACGAAATGCTGGGTTGTAGAGTTAATGTATCAATTTATCTGTACAAGTCATAGGGATAACAAAATGCAAAAAAAATTATAGTTGAGTAATTGTTTTAATTATTATCTACTAATCAAGATTAAAATAAATTGGTGAATATTAAATCAATACAAACTCTAAATTTTAGGATTAAGATAAAAAAGTATTCATAGAAACTAGAGCCAACAAATAATTGTAACCCACTATTCCTCGATTTTAAGATAAAATTTTGTATATTTAAATAATTATTTTAATTATTATTCACAAATCAAGATTAAAATATATTAATAATTATTTAGCCAACAAAAAAAACCAAAATTTAGGATTAAGATATCACAATATTGATAAAAGCCAGAGGGATAATAAACTATAAATTTTGATAATTATTTTTAAAATATTTACTTAGGAGAAATAATACATCTATATTATCTATATTAAACACAGCTCACTTATATATGTTTTAAAATATCACTTGGATCCTATATTAAAAACTTTAAAATACTTAATTTGTTCGCCAATAAAGAAGACGGTAAAAAGAGCACTGGATATGTTTCTAAAATGCAGGCATTCCAATACTAGTTAGCTGTAAAATTAAATACTGATGGATACTAACTTTATAAGCAAAATAAATAATTTAACATGCAATAAATAGTTAAACAATTTATTCATATAAAAACAGTTTCAGCAACGCCAAAGCCAAGCATTAGAGATGATATCACAAAAATAAATATATGATTTTATTGTTTGATATTTGGTGCGATTTGTTAATTTTGTTAGACAAGTATAAAATCAAGAAATATGAGGGTTACATTTCATTTCTATATTCCCTCCATACATGCGCTCCCGATATCAGACAACTCAGTTCTAAACTGTGTCTGATCAGACTAATAATAAAGAATAGTTTCCTTTCCAATTAGTCAATAGTGTTGAAACAAACACAATAATTTCCAATTGAAATCCCCATCAGCCACACATTTTAATTTCATTAAAAAAAAAACCCCAATAATGTTGTATAGCTCCCTCTCTGTTAACTCAGACTGCGTCCTCTCGTTTATTCAATTATTGGATGAATGCTAAGTTCCTTATCTTTTGAAATTTGGATGCTAAGTTCACTACAATTTTCAACATCTAAACTTATTGAATTTTAATTATATATTTGAACAAAAAATGCAAACTCAATATCCAATCTTTTACATTTAATTAAAAGCATAATTTAACTGATAAAATAAAATAAAATAAAATTTGATGATACTCCTTCGGACAGACTTACCGCAAGGCAATTACATTCCAAATGCTGTATTAATTTTAACCATTTTTGCTAAATAAAAAAGATATCTATATATATATATATATATATAAAGGGTAAAATCGGGACTTCAAAACTGAACCGCCTATTCATTGCACAAAAAGAGCGACGACCTACAGTTTGTCCTTATCCTCCTTGACGCTCGTAGACGCACCCGAAGCATTGGCACCCACCACCAGCCCGTGCGACAAGCGCTGCAGCTGCAGCATCCGTGCGTAGCACCCATCCGGATAGTGCGCCACAAGATGCGAATGCGATCCCTGCTCCACGACCATCCCCTCCTCAATCACCGCGATGGTGTGGGCCCCTCTCACCAAACCGAGCCGGTGGGCGACCACGATGGTGGTTCGACCGGCCGCGGCCCGGTCGAACGCCACCTGCACGGACCGTTCGGATTCGGCGTCAAGTGCGCTGGTGGCCTCGTCAAGCAGCAGCACGGGCGCCTTTTTGAGCAGCGCGCGCGCAATCGCGATTCGCTGGCGCTGTCCCCCCGAAAGCTGAACCCCGCGGTCCCCCACCCATGTCCGGTACCCCTCCGGCATTGCGGAAATAAATACGTGGGCGTTGGCCGCTGTTGCGGCCTCGACGATCTCCGCCTCAGTCGCTCCCTCCTTTCCGTAGGCAATGTTCTCTTCGATTGTTGCTGCGAACAGGCACAGCTCTTGCGGCACCACCGCCATCGCCTGCCTCAGCGATCTGAGATTGTACTTGCGGATGTCCCTCCCATCCACAAGAACCCTCCCGGAGCTCGGATCGTAGAATCGCAGGACGAGGGCGATGACGGAGCTCTTCCCGCACCCGCTTGGCCCAACCAGCGCTAGACTCTTGCCTGCGCGGGCTCGCAGGCTGAGGTCGCGGAGGACGGCGAAATCAGGCCGCGATGGGTATGCGAAATCCACGTGCTTGAGCTCCACTTCTCCACGGAGGCGCTCCGGCACCTGGAGCGCCTCCTGGTCGTCGGGCTCGATTTCCGTCTTCCGATCCAGGATTTCAAACACGGAACGCATGGCGCGCCCCCCCTTGATGAAATCCGGGGCGAGGGTCAGCGTCTCTGCAGCACCGTTTGCAGACACCATCAGCACCATGAAGACCCGAATGGTCTTGGAGAAGTCCGAGATTCCATGCTTCACCAGCCAAGCGGCGTACCACAGCCCAAGAGCGTATGATGCGTAGAGGAGGAACTGGGCGACCCCGTATCCGCTTCCGGCGATCTGGCCTTTCCAGAAACACCGCCGCAGAGGTCCCCCCAAATTCGCTGCGAAGAGCTCAACGATCTTGGCCTCCGAGTTGAATGCCGCAACAGTCCGAACATTCGCTGCCGCCTCCCCGGCAATCTGCGTGGCGCTAACATGCGCCATTTCCAGGTCTCCGGAGAAGCCTTTGAGAAACATTTTCTGCGCAGCCATGCTGTTTGATGTAATGCCAGAGTACCCAACAAGTAAAAAAAAGGGCGGTAAAAAGAAGACTAGAACAACAGTTACATGCCTGCAGAACGGTGGCGGCGACAACGACAGGAAACACGGCTATGAGAACAACAGCGAGACGCCACTGGAGTATGAACCCCGCCGTACAGGCGACGAGCAGGAGCGCAATGTTTTGGACAATCACTGATATTCGATCGCCAATGGCGGACCTGACGTTGTGGGCGTCCAATGCTAATCTGGCTGCTGTCTTGGAGCTCGAGTTTTCATCACTGTCGAACCAGGCGATTTCATTCCGTAGAAAAGAGGCTAACATCCTTTCCCGAACTCTCTTAGTCAGGTTCTCTCCCACCACGTCCCAGAAGAAATGCTGAAGTGTGTTGAAAAGCAGAGCGGCGGAGGAGACGGCAATGAGGAGGTAGCAGTACTTGGCAATCTCGCGCCTCATGTAATCATAGTCCTCAGCGTAGTACACGCTCAGCACAGTGCTGAGGACATAGGCGAAGAAGGCGCTCATGGAGCCGCACAGCATGGAGCCAATAGAGCCAATCAGCGCATAAACCCACTCCGGCGAGTTCATCTTGGCTAACCTCCAGAAGGAGCTGGCTTGGTCGCGCAACGCCAGTCTTTCTACAGATTTGTAGTTACAATTGTCAACGGATAGGCCGTAATCGGAGATGGAGAAGTCGGAGAGGCGGCGCGAGTAAGGGGATCGGCCATACGATGAGTTGCGCGCTATGATTGGCGAGCTTACAGAGTTTCGAGCGCTCGAAGGCCGCGCGCTGCTCTTCCTGGCATTGATGAGAGCGGCGTCATGGGCTTGCTCCTGAAGGCGGATGAGGCGAGCGTAGATGCCGCTTTCTGGCCGCGCCGTAAGTTCCTCGTGTGTGCCAAGCTCAGCAACACTTCCCTGCTGGATAACCGCGACGACATCAGCTTTGCGGATGGTGGAAAGCCGGTGTGCGATTACGAGTGTGGTGCGGCCGATCATGAAACGGTCCAATGCCTCCTGCACTAGCTTCTCAGATTCCGAGTCAAGGGCGCTGGTAGCCTCATCGAGCAGCAGTACAGTCGGATTCTTCAGCATTGCCCGTGCAATCGCAATCCTCTGCTTCTGCCCACCTGATAGCTGCAATCCCCTTTCCCCAACCTGCCCCACCGCCGTCAGCCATACGCGCACCAGCAAGGCTAATACTTTAATAATTAAAGGCGGTAGTTTACTTCCTCATTTGTATTTCGAATTATTATAATAACTTTAAACTGATTAGTATTATTTTAAAATTGATTAGTTGTGGGCTGTGATGAAATTGGAAAAGGACGTGAGAAAGAAATAAAGAATCTTTCCACGTTACTCCATTTGGACTGGTGGAAAACAGGCAATGGGAAGCCATCTGCCATCGCATTCAGCTCAAGATGCCGTGAAATAGACACATTTATGTCGGGTTATTATAGTTGATGAGGATGAGACAGGCCTTAGTTATTTGATAATCCGATCAGGAATAAAAAAATAAAAATAGACAAGAGAGAAATGGCACTGAAGAAGAGGGATGGACCTGGGAGTCGTAGCCTTCCGGCAGCTTTACGATGAAAGAATGGGCATTGGCGATCCTTGCAGCTTCTTCTATCTCCGCCTGCGAAGCATCTTCCCTTCCCAATAGGAAATTCTTTCGGATGGTGGTGCCAAACAGTGCTGGCTCCTGGCTCACCAGCCCAATCTGATGCCTTAACCATCTCAGATTCATCTCTTTTATATCTTTCCCGTCCAGCAGCACTTTTCCTTTTCATAACATCAAAAGGTTTTTAAACATTGATAACCTGTGTCAGAGAAGAACTTCTGCATGCACATGTAATTAATTAACGCACCTGAATTAGGGTCATAGAATCGCTCTATAAGGGAGACTACAGTGCTCTTGCCGGAGCCGCTGCTCCCCACAAGCGCCAGCGTTTTTCCAGCCGCAACGCTCAGAGAAAGATTGTTCAGGATTTGCACCTCAGGTCTAGCCGGATAAGCAAAGAATACATTTTTGAGCTCAATTTTGCCGGAGACCGTTTCCAGCATCATCCCAGTTTCGGCACTACGATCGATCTCCGGCCTATGGTCAATTGTCTTAAATATTTTGGCTGCCGCAACTTTTGCCTTGGCGAGGGCAGATAGGCTTGGAACTGACTGCCCAAGAGCTCTGCAGACAGTAGATGAAGTTACTTTGTGATGATGGGAATAAATGTTCAGAGGCACGCAGGATAGAAATTAAATGAGTTAGCTTCGTGGAGCTCACAGTCCCCCGATCATGACTGCAAACATGGTGGTAACAGCTAAGCCGCCATTGGCATGACGATGGCGAACGAGGTGGCCGCCATACCAGAGGAGGAGCGCATAGCAGCAGAAGACAGTGAAGTAGGTTGCGCCAAGGCCGACGCCCTTTGCGATGCCACTTCGGTAGCCGATCCTCTGGGCCACCTTCAGCGCTGCCGAGTAGGCTCGGACCGCCCTCGACTCCCCGCAGTATGACTGCACCATGCGTATCTGCGACAGAGACATCTCTGCTATGCCGCTCGCCTGTGAAAGCGCGTCCTGACTCCGCGAGGAGAGCGTCGCCAAAGTCGTCGTGTGGATGCCTCCGATGACTGCTATCAGCGGAACCGCCGCGAGAGTGACGAGTGCCAGCTGCCAAACGGCCATGAAACCGACGATGAAGCCGGAGACAAGAGTTGCCGTGTAGTGAATCAAGTTGCCCAGCTTCTCGCTGATGGCGTCCTGTATAACGACGGAGTCGGCGTTGATGGCGAAGACGATGTCCGCCGTCCGAACCTCAGTGTCGAAGTACCGAATATCTTGATTCAGTGCGGATTCCAGAAACTTTATCCTCATCCTGGTAGACTGCCGCTCCCCCGTCCACATCCAGCAGGAGATCTCTGTTACATCCATAAATTGCAGGGAAAAGAACTCGCCTTGAAAAAGAAAACAGCGATAAAGCACAGAAGGTCTCACCGGCCCAAGACGAAGCCCAGATGGAGGCGCCGACCACCAGGAAGTAGAAGGAATACTGCAAAGTTTCAAACCTGTTATGAAATCTGGGAAATTGAATTATTTTTGAATCAAAGCAGGGGGAAGGGGACCTTGACAACTTCCCGGACCATCGCATCAGGGTCGTTGGCATTGGAACCGAAGGAATCCACGAGATCCGCAAAGAATCGGAGGAACACCGGCAGGGAGCTGCCATGGATGATGGCGCCGGCGGTTCCGATAGCCATCAGCAGGCAGTCTAGCCCGTCGGCAAATCGGAAGAGCTCGGAGCAATTGACTGCTGGCAATGGAGCTGCGGGCTTCTGGTGCTCCCTTCTTTCCCCTGCAGCGCCGCCCTCCTCTTCTGTCTTCCCTTTGGGCAGCGAATCCTCATGGCTGGGAGAATTCTGAGGCGAGCAGAGGTGGAAACCTTGCATTTCGGGGCGGCTCAGATGCTCCGGCGACATTGAACTCAAGCACCATCAAACAACAGCCCGACACACTCAAGTCTCTCTCTCCTTCTTTTCTCGGAGTGGGGTTGTCTGGTTTCTTGGCTAGGTAATTCAGCCGAACTTGCCTGCCGCACTTGACTTTTTAAAGACCCTTCGTGCAGCAGCGATGATGATGTTATCTCCCCGTTTCTCAAAATAATTAGTAACGGTAAAAGGGTGAACTTGCATTGGAAAAAGGCAGGTGCGCGAAAAAGAAACTGTGCTGGTGGGGAACAGTAATTCTGATTTCGATGCTCAGTGGGCGAGTCCTCTGAAATTTTCTTCTTCCACCGGAAGGAAACCGTGGGAGGTCTGAAAAGGGTAGCACAACTCCGGACTGCTGAATTTTTAGTATTTTGACCGCTAAATTCAGACTTGCCTCTCCAAGCTGTTTAAATAAACTTCGCTTCTGCTGCACGCCAAAGTTTCAGATTATTAAATAAAATAAAATAAACATTTTTAATATGTATAATAATTTTAATAATTAACATATTAGTTTGTCTTAATTTCTGCTCTTATCAATAAAGATTCATCGACATAAATTTTTTGAATTTATAGATAAGATTTCTATTTGTATAATCAAAAATATTATTTACTCCTAAATATCTTCTAAAAAAAAAAAATTTTAGAAAAAATATGATGATTAAGTAGATTTAATAATAATTTTTTATTATATTTAAATCTCTAAATTTTAATCTTTCATATTTTTTAGAAAATATATGAAAATTATGTAACAAAACTTTTGTATAATATTTGATTGAAATTTCTTGCAATTATCCTGATTTTTGCTTTTTACATCCTATTCTGTCAATTTAATTGCTTCAAATTATTTTTAATATAATTTGTCATTTTCTTACTTTTTGTTTTATTATTTCTTAAAATGATTATATATTGAGAAAAGTTTTATGCTTTAGTATGAGAAATTTTTCTTTCATGTGCGTTGTTTTATTTATGCTTGAATATTTTTCAAGCTTACGTTAAATGTTATTTTATTTGTTATGTGCAAATTAATGATTTAAATCCTTAATAAAATATTGTATTACTCAAACTAATAAATTAAATAAATTAAAATATTATGATACGATATAGTCAATTATAATATGATATTGACAAAATAATTTTTAATGTTAGGGATTCATATATTTCATTATCATTTTAATTATTGCATATTTTTTTTCACTTTAATTTCTTTGTGGCCATTCAACAATTATTTAACGATGCAAATTTAATTATGATATAATTGTTATTTTAGCAAGACAATTTATTTGTGTGAGTAAAGTGAAAAAAAGTATATATATATATATATATATATATATATATATATATATATATATATATATATATATACAAAAAATTGTATATTTTATTGATAAATAAAGATACAAAAATGGTTGATATGTTACAAAAGTCATAAATTTAAAAGTTATAAACCAATCTCAAAAGAAAGGATCCAGGGTATAACCTAAGAGATCATTTTAAAAAATAAAAGACTAAAAATAAACAAGTAAACATTAATTAAAAGATAGAGTATAAGCAGAGCTCCCAAAGACAACAAACTAATAAGAAATATACCAAAAAAGAAGCCAAAAAGAACAGCTATAAACCTCCAATCACCATGCTCCCAAGGATAAAAAGATCAAATCCATAATTAAGCTCCCCAAAACCTGCACAACTCCAAACACCAAGCTCCCGAGGATAAAAAGAGAAAATTCACTTTTAAGCCCCCTCCCCCCCCCCCCCCAAAACCTGCACACCTGCAAAAGACAAACTAGGGAAGCACCCATGAGAGAGCTCCCATAAATAGAAAATCTACAGCCAGAGAAGAGCTCAACAACAGCCAGGGACTAATCATCATCAGCTTTTAGAGACCAACATAAACGAAACCAGTAACAGGCCATCAACAAAACCGAGAAATCCCTTGCAAAAAAGCTGCCAACAAGAAAATAGAGGACTATCAAAGCAAACCAGCAAAACAACAATACCAGAGGAAGCCAAAAAGTTATGATGAGACTAGCTAGATATAGATAGCCACTAAAGTCAAACCAAAAACCCAAAATGAATAGAATGCGAAGGATAGCCACACCAAAAGTTTAGCCAAAATTAAAAGCCAGCTAAAACCAGAGACAGCCAAAGGACAACCCAATGACAGTCCTAAGACAAAAAAGCCAAAATGGCAGCCACATGAAAATCTCAAAGACAGCCAAAAGGACAGCTCAAAGGACAATCTTGGCGGACCAATAAGTAGCCTAAGAGATGCCAGAGATATTATTAGGATATCCAGATACATTCCAAATCCTGCCGAAACATAGCCCAGAGGAAGCCTAAAGACAACCCAGAAGAAATCCAACGACAACCTCATGCTAATTAAGAGACAGCCCAAATACATCCACAAGTCAGACTAACAACAGCCCAAGGACAGCCCAAATGTAACCCAAAGACATTCCCAAGACCATCTAATGGCAATCAAAGACTGCCCAAAGATCGACCAAATTCAGCCCAAAGGGACTATCAAACAGAACAACAGCCAAGAAGAACTCACTAAAGAAAAAATAGCAGTAGTAAATATCCATACACAAACAAAACTAGAAACCAAATATTCATACACAAACAAAACTAGAAACCAGCAAAACAAAATCACTAATGGAGCTTTTTTTTATATTCATAACATTATTGTAACAATCATATGTTGTTACTTAGCTTAATTTTAGCTTGTTCACATCCTAATTATCATTTCATTGAGTTCATATAATCATTAGAACCAATCCTCAAAGATTTGAAGTGATTCAAAGATTAATTTAATTTTTTTTTTATTTTAATAATATTTAATTAATTATAAAATTGAGATATTTAATTTGATATCGAAATTGAAATCCGACTTCGCCATTGCGATCGTCATCCCCAAATTAGCTAGGGATGAATTTTTGATATTATTTGGAGCACATTTATAAAATCTGATTTTTTTTTATAAAGCATTAATTGATTAAATTAAAATAATCAAATGAATCCATTTTCCCTCCTCTAACCCTCTAGCTAATCCCTATGCTACTCCTTCCTACCTTCCAGTACCTTCCTCCCCATTCCTTGAACTTAAGTAAATTATGCCCCTCTCATTCTCATCCATGCTGATGGGAAGGCTCATTAATGGAAGCCATGCCTTTCTCCCTTTAAAAGAACCTCAATTCTTCTACTTTCCCCTATTTTCTCAACTGAAGCTCTTCCCCCTCCTCCCATTCTCCATTTTTGCTGGGCTAACTGTTAAAGAGAAGCTCTCCAGCCTCTCGAGCTCTCAGGTTCCTAAGGATCCTCAGAAGGAACTTCCAATTTCAAGTTTAAGGTACCCCATTTCCCTCTATTGGTTAATCCAATGGCTATTCCATTTTGTTCTTATGCTAATTTGCATATCTAAGAATCTCTGTTATCTTATTTGCATATCTATGAGTCTGTATTTAAGATGTAGAATCAATTAGAAGCTAATTAAAATCTGCAAATGTTAGAGAAGGAGATATAAATCTGTAAATATGAATTTCTGTACACCTAGTTCTTTAACTCCACTATTTGTATTGATAGCATAATCATTTGGTGCTGATTTGGGTATTAATGGAAAGGTCTCGAAAAGGCCTTTCTATTGGTATATGGCACCGCATGTGAAGTGATCTAGGTTCAGAGTATTTGAGCCCAAAAGATGACTCATTGCGATTTTTTGCTCAGGCGAAATCACCGTCGGGCACCCGTGTTTCGAAATTGGGTCTTTCGTAGCACGCCACAGTGTGCCGTAGCGCTCCATAACGCGACGCAGCACTTGAGTTTCAAAATTGGGTCCGCCGTAGTGCGCTAGAGCGCGCCGCAGCGGCATAATAATTTGATGAAGCATAAAAAAATTTGATGAAATAAAATTTAATCGCCACAGCGCCTGAAAGCGCTGCAGTGCGCCACAGCGCTGCAATCAGCCGTAGCGCATCGCAGCGCCTAAAAGCTCTACAACACACCGTAGCTCCCAGAATTATCCATAATTGCCGAGGACTATCCGGAATGGTCGAAACTTCATATTTTTCGCATTTTAATGACCATATGACCATAATGGGGCCAAAATATATCAAAATTGAATATAGTTTTAGTAAAATTAAGCATTGTATAAAATTGTATGTGATTTTTGAATATGAAAAAATTAAGTTTTGACCTCTTTCATAAAAGTAGAACCTTAATATTGAAATGACCATAACTTGATCATCAGACATCAAAATATAGTGTTCTTGGACTCTATGAAATCATTGGATAGTAAAAAATAATAAACTAATTGAATTTTTAGACTTCATTTAGTAAAATTACCAAAATGCCCTTATAGGTTAAAATTTTTAAATTGGTCTTATAGGACTTAATAATTGTCAAAATTTGAAGTACGTACTGTTTATCTTTATGTTAGATAACAAGGAATCATTTGGAAATAGCAAAATCTAATTTGGAGTATTTAACCAAAAAGTAGCATTTTAGACCCGTTAGTAAGGGCAAAACTGTCATTTTGCCCAAAATTTAGATTAAGTGCTCTTAACCTCCAAAATGTCATTTAAATTAGTAATAAAACTAATTTATAATCAATTTAGAACCCTTAACCTCATAATTGAGTAACTTCATAGAAATCTCAATAAAATGTTAAAAATTTTCTAAGTAAAATCTACGAGTTTTTAACCTAATTTTAGTTTCACATCCCTAACTTCTTTAGGCGAATTAAATTAGCAAATAAAGATAAATTATAATAACTACCATCAACTCCATAAATTGCTTGCTTCTTTTAGTAGGAGCTTCCTTAGAAACTTCACTTGCACCCTAGGACCTTTTCCCACAAGATTAGGAATAAATCCTAGGTTAAGATTTTATTCATTGAATAAAATGAGTTATTCAATAAATAGAACCTTGGTTTTATTAGTCTCTAGATTTTATAACTTAATTTTGATTATTTTATCTTTCAATTTTAGATTAAGAATATGAGAATCATCCTATTAAGTTTGATTTTTTGCTTAAAAAGATTTTGCCTTAATCTTAGTTCACACTTAGAATTGAAACCTTAGTCCTTAAGCTATACATTTGGATTATGTTATTAACTCTAATCTTGTGGTGTTAAAATCATAATCCTTAGTTTAGTAGTTCTTGATCAGATCTTAGCTTAGAACGTCTAAATTCATCAATTAGGACGTGATGATTTATTATTTAACTTGTAGTCGAATCTGATTAAATTAAATTAGAACATGATCAGTTCTAATTATTTTTAACCTTATAAGGTCGTGCTTCTAAGTTATATGACTTAGAATAGTTAGAAGGGTTAATTAAATAATAAATGATGTCATCTTGTGTAGTAGAGTCTCTTGCTCACTTAAATTATTTATTACTTATGCATTCCCTGTATTTTGTGCTTCAAACCTTGAATATGACATATAAGACAATTATGTGCATGAAATGAAAACTTAAAATAATTAGAAAAACACTTGCATTGCGTTCAGTTATATTCTAGTAGGTTCTGGTGCACATTTACCATAATGGACAAGGGTAAGGAAAGATAATAATTATTTGACATTACTCATTGAGGAGTGTATTGATAAGTTTGGAACCCGTATAGTCTTGCAGATGTGCTTGACTCCTTAGCTTCTTCTAGACGTATCCACAGAAGCAAAAGTAAAATAACTAAAATTATTTACAATTGTATTTTCAGCCTCTTAAGTACTGTACTGTTCTGTTCTGTCCTAGCCCAAAAAGGCTTTGAGAATTTCTGTTCTGCCACAGCCCAGAAAGGCTTTAAGAATATGATGGGCATGATTGGCTAACTTTATGATTTGGCATTTTGTACATACCTATTTTCAATTTATTGTTTTACTGATGCTTGTTACTTCAGTTAACTTTACTATACATTACATGCTTACTCGTATATCATAGAATGCTAAATTTTGTTGCTGCTTATTACATGTATCACAGCCAAATTATTTATTTTTAAACCTACATATGCCATATGATCATCATCATATTTAGGTGTAATCTTTCTTTTCAGTATTTTTTTTTACTTTATTTATACATGTATACATAGTCTTGTTTTAGCTTATTTTGAAGTATATTTTTTGCCTTATTATTACTTAGTTAAAAATACTGTATTTATAAATTACCACTTCTTTTGTATGCATGCTGCTCATATGCTAGATAGTTTATTTATATGGTTAAGTAAAAATAGTGATATTAATAATATACAAAAAAAATATTCATCATAAAATATACTTAGACAATTATCTAATAAAATTTTTCTCCTTTTTGGCTAGGGCCCTGACATTGTGAAATCGATAATGTCAAAATCAGATCATTTTGAGGAGCTTGTGCCAGAGGAAGATGAGACTTTCTTAGAAGAGGATCAACAGAGTGGTGCTAAAGTCATCTTGTTACTTTATTACCTTCTTGTAAGGATGAGTGATTGCTCTTTATTTCATTAAACTTATTTAAAATGTTGTAATAATACATGTACATTTTTACTGTATTTTTTTTTAGTGTACTATTTATCCTGAGTTGTATGTTACATTTCCTCTATATATTATGATAAATTGGATGTACTATTTACCTTACTTTGGTTCCGCACTCTGAGTTATGTTTACTCAGTGATTGATTCATGTTGTATGTATTATGAGCATACCTCTCCATTATTAGTGGATTGTGGTTTACATCTAATCCAATGATAAGTGAGGGATCTGCTAGAGTGGCACATCTTTCCTTAAGGTCTAATCTTGCGGATTAGGGGGCGGGGCGCCACAATTATAGTTTCCCCAAGCAAAATATATCTCATTGAAAGCAGTTAAATGGAGTTTACATCAGAGTGAATGGCGTTTATGATATTTTTTTGGCGCAAATGGGGTTGTTAGAATATTTAGCTTTATTTCTTCCATTCCATAAATGCCAAAGGGTGTAAGCGTCAAACAGATTTCCAATAAATAGTTTTTTTGATTTACTAGCAGGCCAATGATTTATAACCTCAAAAATATCTTTATAAGCAGGAATATCAATGTAGAAAGTTATCAGATTCCAAATAATAATGCTTTGATTATTCTATAAAAAAACACGAGTTATCGTTTTAGAGTTGCAGTAGCATTGACATTCAGAAGCAAGCGAGTAACCCATCTCTTGCATTTTGCTATCCACACTAATATAATTATTAATAAGTCTCCATAAAAAAATACTGATGATTGATGGAATGCCAAACTCATATGGGAAAGGAAGGGGGGGCATGGGGTCTACAACAATTCCAATGATCAGATAAATTTATATTGCCCATTTTACAAAGATCAAAATTTGCTTTTTTACTCTCACCAAGCAAAGGGTTTAATGAAACAATATAGTTGACATAATTAGTAGGCAACAAATCTTTAAGCAACATCTTATCCCAACCAGTTGAATTTGAGAAAATATCACCTAAATTTAATTTGGGAAGAGAAATGTTATGAAGGGTGTTTGCAATAGCACCTTATTTACTCTAATTGTCAAACCAAAAAGAAGAAGTAGAGTTAATGTCATCCCAAACTAAGGCTTCTTAATTGTGATTTTATAATTGAGCATACACTTCCAATTTTGGGAATCATTAACTTTAGGTAAAGTTTGAGTCGGGTGGGAAGTGGCACAGTATTTGGCAAGAAAAAGGTTGACATAAATGGCATTAGACGTACGAAACTTCCAACAAAGTTTGTAGGAAAAGGCCTTGTAGAGAGAGTTTAAGATGCGCAAACCTAAACCACCTTCCTTTATAGGGAAGGTAATCCGGATCTGGTATTTGAACCTCGACTATGGCACCAAAATTTTTTATTAAAGATGATCTTAATCTTTTTCACAATGAAATAAGTAGGGGAGGCCACCTCCAACTAGTAAAGAGGAATGGTACTAAGAACATGCTTAGGTAAGATCAACCTTCTGTCTTGTGAAGGATCTTGCGTTTTTTGAAAATAGCATCCAATAGGTCTTTGTAATGTCTATTTTGTTGTGCCCGTTGAAAATCGGAATACCTAAGTAAAAGAAAGTTTACCTTGTCTGAAACTGAGAATTGTAGTGATAGATTTAATGTGTTGAATGGAAATCTTATCACTAGTGAAGAAGACATTTATATAATATGTTCTTAATATAAAATAAATATTGATACCCATATATATAATATGTTCCTTATTTAAATAAATTACATTTAAAATATGATTTATTAAGTTATACTAATTAAATAATTTACTTCAATAAAAATATTTTATCATACGAATTTACTAAAAATTCTAATAAACACCAAATAAAACCTTTTTGAATAATGCATACATGCATGCATGCATCATACGAATTTGCTAATAAGGAAGCCCATTAAGTGTAAATAAGCATCATCTTATGAATGCATGGATTTGTACAATTGCAAATTGAATCACTGTATAATTAATTATTCGTTTAATGTGAACAAAATGTATATAATCAACGATCTATTTGGAAGACAATTTTCATTGAAAATTGCTAAATTATAGAAAGTATTAGCAATAATCTTAAGAACTATTTATTGAAAATTGCTTTCAAAAATCTTATTTTCAGAAGAAACAAATAAAAAATAGCAACTTTTGAGAATGAATGAACATTGTTTGTTTGAAAAATTAATGATTTATAGCATTATTATATCTCGTAAAATAAATAAATATATTATATTTATTTATAATTCGTTACTAGCATATTGCCAGATATACATTATTAAACTTTGTGAGATCTTTATAATATATAGAGAAATATTGTTTAGATATGTTTATATGACATCTAAGAAAACTCATTTAATAGGATTTGGATATCCTTCATTAATATATATTTATTTTTAAATTTTGTATTGAAATAATATTCAAATTTTATTGGATAAATTTTTTTGAGTACAATATCAGCAGATCTAAATATTATTTCTCTAATATATATCCACCGCACAATCTATGAAATTACAAAAATAATCATTATTGTATGATGTTCTTAAGCTTCAGAATTGAAAAACCAAATACTCTTATAAATAAATATGAAAGATTAGATGATGAAGAGGACACCATAGCACATACCTTTCTTTTTAGCTATTGATGTCTAACGGTAAACTGTTTCTATTATATTCTAAGTTTTATTAATTGGTTATAATCAGTATGAAAGGTTATTCAATTGTAAGCATTTAGGCAAATTTCAGAATCTGTTTAAATTATTTCCAGCACCTATTATCAAATAGAGATAGGCTCAGGTGATCCTTAGAATTGCTTCCAATGGCTGTGATTTTCCCATGTAATGCTTGGATGGTCTATGATGAACAAGTGCTAAATTTGTTCTCAAATACGGCAAATTCTTGTGAGAATACCACTGAACTTTTCCAAAATGTGAAACGAAGATAAATTTCTCCAAATATTTTTCGTTTAATTTGGCTCAATTGGACCAAAAATATATTATTATTATTTTTTTTTAAATTAATTATATATAGATTACCAAATATAAACTGAGGGGTCCTGGTGATTGACCTAAGTGAGAGGAGTTCATAAACACTAAAGTCAAGCCATTTGGTTTAGTGGCTGAGCCCAATTTGACCCCAAAATGAGATGGCTCTCGGTCGAACCAAGAGTCTTGTTCGGCTGAACCGGCCCGCTGCGTTTAAACCGCGGACTGACGGTTGTCGCTTTCAGGACGGACGTCGCTAGCTCGCATATTCGATGGACGCACGTATGATTCAAGTAATTAAGCAACAAATGATTTTGCGCTGCTGTCAGCCAATTGACGCCGTTCCCGCCGAATGCATTAAACGGCTCATCGCATTGTAGTTGTCCGATCGGATCTAAGAACTGAGGAACGGCTGTGATCAGCTCGTTTTGCTGCCGTGCGTTCTAATTGCCGTGCGGGATTTCCACAGTTTTTATTTAATAGTTAAATATGCTAATTTAATTAAATTTAATCTAAATAAAAAAATTCTAAAATATTTCAATAATTCAACTATAAAATTATAGACTATTTTAGTCCCAAATACTATAAAATTTTCAACTATAATATATTTTGATATGAGAAATATAAATATGTAATTTGTTTCAAATTTGAGATCAATATATTTATACTATATATATATTGATATAGGAGAGAGATGGAGAGTGTGTGAGAGAGAATCATTTGAAAATGATGATTTCTCATTAGGAGAGAAATTGAAAGTGTGTGAGAGAGCCATTTAAAAATGATGAAACCTCATTAAGAGAGAGAAATATAATTATTATTTTCTTAGAATCATGAATGTCAGATTATATAAAAGAAAATAAAAGAAATTGGTGTGCTATATTTAATTTTGTGATTATAAATTATTAAAAATATTTTTTTTTTCTTGGGAGTCAACTTTTCTAAAAATAAATTATTAAGAATATAATAATTATGCTATATTTATTATTAATCATATTTAATTATTATTATAAAAATGTTATTTAGAATGGCTGACATGTCATATTTAGAACCGCTGACGTGACATCTAAAAAGTTCTATTCAATAGGATTTTTTAAACATACTATATATATATATATAAGTTTGATAATATTGGATTTTATAGATAGTAGGAACAACAAATATAGAGTTTGGTGACCTCCAACAAATAAATAAATAAAATGAAAACAAAATAAAAGAAAAAATAGAAGAAAAAATGTATGTCAAAAACTCTCAAAAGAGAATCTCCCAAAGAGGAGTCTTAATAAATGAAAAACAAAATAGGATAAATAGGAATCTCAAAGTTGATAATTCAATGGGGCTCCTTTTTTTTTAATTATAGTTTAATCTTTTTGAGTTGGATCATTTCTTTTATTTTTAATTTTTTTTTTTAAGAAATATTTAGTTCATTATGAACATTTGGTGCAATTAAACTATCCAAATTGGATTTCCCCCCAAGTCACCCTCCAACCGAAAAAGGGGACGATATTAGAGACTTTTCTAACATAGCTCGCTTATCCAAAACTATAAGAATATTATATAAGTATTTTTAGAGAAAATCGGTAGAGCAAGCAATCAAGCATCTGATGTTACACAAGAGGTTCTTAGGATAAACCCCCTCTTTACAAATCTTCAAAACTTTGTGAGCAGTTGAGATCGCACTTTCATTGTAACAAAAGTTCACCTTTATATCACCCGACGACACCCTAATGCTAGCCTCTTTGACGAGCCAATATAGGAGAGATAATATTGAGAATGTGTGAGAGGGAGCCATTTGAAAATGGTGAAATTTTATGATGAGAGAGATTTTTTTTTTGTCTATTTGTACATATTTTTTATATTTGAGTTCAATGTTAACTCTTAATAGTTAATTAGTTATTGGATTTTTTTAAAAGAATATTCTCATAAATTATTTTAATAATTTAAAATATTTAAATTTTAAAATTAAATTTAATAAATAATAATAATTTTAAGAATTTTAGTATAACACTTATTTAATTATTTATTTATATGTAAATATATTTCTTACTAAATGATATTATTTTTTATCTTTAATTTCGATTAATCTTAATTATTATCAAATTATTTTATAATATTTTAAAAAATTGAAAATTATGATCATATCGAATAATTTATATGAAAAAATTAATCAACATACATATATATATATATATATATATATATATACATACATATATGTGGCGAGAGGAGTGGAGGAAAGCTTTGCCTCTATTTAAGTAGAAAGGCAAAAGGTCAAAAAAAGTTTTATTTATCCATAAGAAAATAAATTGAAATTAGAGAAAAAAGAAAACAAGATAAGAAAGTTTTACCACAAATTTTTCTAATTTCTCTCCTATTTATTATCGCAAATTGGTGTATTTTCAGAATTCAGCAATGAGATTATATTTTTTATAAATAAATACAAAAATATAAGAAATTTTATTTATATTTTTTAAGTTTATACAAATTCTTTCAATTTTATATCATATAAATAGATATACATATATAGACTGTATAAATATATGTATAAATTGTGCTCATCCAATTTTAAGAGTTATTTGTAATATTAAAATAAAATACTGTTTGCAATTTTTGAAATTTTTTTTCAATATTCATGCTTGTATATATATATTGATATAGGAGAGAGATAGAGAGTACGTGAGAGAGCCATTTGAAAATAGTAAAATCTTATTAGGAGAGAGAATTGGTAGGAGTTAATAAAAATAATATATACATATAGATTTGTATAATAGTATAATATGTATATATTATACATAAATTATTATACCTTCTAACATTATATTAATATACATATATACATATATGTATATAAGATGAATGCTCCCCATTTTGTTACTTTTATTTATATATATATATATATATATATGTATATAGCTATTTAATTAGTGCTAATATCTCCATTTCTTCCTACTTAACTTAATTAATTATTAATGTCGGCCAGTTAATTAACTAATATCCTAACTAATCTATAAGAAATATTCTGCTTATTATATATATATATATATATATAGAATTATATTTAATTAAATCTTTGTGTGCAAATTAAATGCGCGGGACCACCACTGACACGTGGCGGGTTGCTATTGGCCGCGGCAGAGGGCGCGGAGCCCGCCATGACACACGGCGGCACCGGGTCAAACGCGAGCCAGCGAGCGCGGCCCCCGCGCTGACGCTGGCGGGCCCGCTGCAACGCGGGGTGACACGCGCGGGCCGGGTCCAACCCCGCTCGGCCTAGAGGCGCTTCAATTACTCTTTTTTCTCATTTTGATTGTTTTGCTGAAGGTATTAGTTAATTAATAATTATTGCTTAATGATTATTTTTGCTTAATAATATATGTTGATTATGCTGAAAATTTTTTTTTTCTTAATTTAGAAGTTAAGAAAAGAAAAACTTCTGCTTGAAATTATTTATATAGTTCATCTGCAACATAAGAAGTATACTACTTTATGCTTAATGAAAATATATTTTATTTAATATTTTTTTACATAATTTCAATTTAATTATAATGTCAATTTTATTTAATCCATGAATTGTTATTATCTATATGACAATAATTTAGATTCTTATTTTCTGTTCTCAAACTTTAAGAAGAATGCAGTCTTAAGCTTCAATTATTTTCTTAATTTTTTTATGTATTTTTTCATTGTAAATACAACTTAATTTTGAAGAATTACATCCCAAAATTATGAGTCTTTTACGATATTATATTATGTGTTTTATTTTCTTTCAATGTGTTGTCGTCCTGCACAATGTGCGGGTTTCATGCTCGTATATATATATATATATTTTCTTTTAGAGTATTAATTTAATATTAAAATAGTTAAATAATTCATCATGCTCAAACTAATTTCAAATTTAAGCAGTAGATTCCTAATAATATTTTGAGTATAATGGAATCGAGTTTAAGTTTTAATTATGCATGATTTAGGGATTAAACAAATACTTGATTAAGTGAAATATTTAGTCAAATGAGTTTGATGTGAGTTTCATATAAACTATCATTTTAAGAGTATAAATAAGTGATTAATTTATATTTGTAGTTATGATTAAGTGATGCTCCTAGGTGGCATTAAGATTTTCACTTAAGATCTTTATATGGGATCTTAAGGTTCAAGCTTAAAGTCTAAGTGAAATCAATTGATCCAGGGTTTAGATCATTTAGTAATTTATTTAATTCATCGTTTAACTAAATAGTAGAACTGTTAGCTAATATGTAATTATTGTTAACATATAGGTTTAGGTGCACCACACACAATATGCTGAACTTTGTTTTAAAACGTGAGATGTTACAGAATATATGGATGATTAGACCTTTATATTAGAATGTAAGAAAATTAAAAATTGTTAAGGAAGAAAAATTGTCCATAGCATGACCTAAAGTATTTCACAACAAATAACACCGAAAAGAGAGGATAGCTTGGGGAGAAAGAGACTAAGGGAGAGGATAGCTTGGGGAGAAAGAGAGACAAATGAAGCTAAAATGAGTGAGAAAGTGAGAGGGAGTTAAGAGGCTAAAGGGCTAGAGGGAAGACTCCTTACAATCCCCATAAGTGCTTTGATGGGCATGTGCAATTATATCATGATCATGATTATCAAATCATGATGCCAAGTGATGTATTCATCTCACTGATATTGATTGTTTGGATGAGCGAGAACTTGATTATTTTATCTTTATCTTGTTAATCTCTACTAGGGCTACACTGTACATAGATCACAACACAGTAAATAACGCTCTCCCATTGATCAAAACTGCAACGGCTCACAAACTGAGGTCTGCTGGTATAATTGTCTTTGACATAAACCAAATATTTTCTTTCAAGTGTACGGCGTTTGGCAACTAAAATTTCATAAAGATCTAGCTTAAACAAGCTTAGCTAAGCTTGTTTATGACTATTTATGTTAATTTCAATTAGGATAAAGCAAGTAACAACCTAATAATACTAAATTTAATTGATTTGATTTATTTAACGCAGCATGCATGGATACATCTGAATCAAGTAACCCCAATCGGTTGTCTATATACCACACGTGCCAAGATGCTCACTTCAACGCTGTCAAGAGAGTTTGGAACCGTGAGTCATATCTAATGTGATGGCCCTCCTTTATTTTCTTTTTCTTTGTTCAAAAAAACATGTGAAGACAGAGCACATATTATTAGATCATATCAAGAAAACAAAAAAAGCTACAATATATAAATTGATTCTTCGAAATTATTTACAAGTATAGCATTTAATCTTCTTGCTTACCCGTGGGTTCCTGTTTTTCTAGCTAGCGGGCTTGGCTTTATTTCCGCAAAGAGATTCCAACATGGTTTAGCAGCATAAGGCTAAAAAGCCGCATTATTCTGTGTTCTTGCTTTGGGCACTCCCTTTAATTCTTTCAGAAACGGTTCAGCCGAGGAAGGTTCTTCGCATCCAATTCCACACACTTTTTGAATTATTTAATAGGAATTGAAAAGGAAGCATAGGTGTGATCTGAATTACAGCACACAAAGGTCTTAAAGACATTGGTTTTGATGAGCTCAGCAGCGGTTTATATGTGAAAGGTTTCCAAGCGTTTATACGAAGCAGGTTTTACATTTTAATTTTTGAACAAATTAAGAACACACGATCTTCTGTTTCAAAAGAGTTGTTATTTGCTTATTATATTAAATATTTGGGGAACACTTTATTTCATAAAATAAAAACTTACATTATGAGGGTACAAAATCCTAAAAGAACTAAAATTTTGAAGCTAGACTCAAAAATAAAGACTCAGGAAATGTTCTAAAAAATCTCCCGAGTAGAAGAAATAGAACAAACTGCATTCAACAAAAAGAAGTGAAGATGCAACACGCAAAGATATCACCTCCACCAATGTCGAAGGTCTAAGGAAGTATTACCTTTTTTTCTGCCAATGCGGTAAAATACGAAAGGAGTAAGCTGAACTTTCTGCAAGTGGAAGACCCTGGACTTCAATAGCTCAAGGAAACAGCTGCTCGATTCCACCACCTGAGCAAAACAAAAATTAGCAGCCCCTACAAAAATTCAAATAAAGGATCCAGCGGCCAGCAGATAAAGAAATTTTCGCATTGTGGCAACTACTACACAGCCTACAGATCGGACGACAGCTCAGACAGGGCCTCTCCTGCACCACCATCACCCACATTTGCACTTTCAGCATATAAACATTGCCATCCAGACAAGTAACACAAAAACTCTTGAGGGAAAACAAAGCCAAGTGAAACGGATGATTCCAACTAAAGTCCCAGCAAAAACTCCAGCACCTCCAGCATTTTAAGGAAAATCCCAGCCATATGTCATAGGAAATAAAAAGTTAAAGTAAGATGGATTAACAGACTTAATGAGTATCCAACTCATAATACTCTTAGAACCATAAAACAGCATTCTATCAAGAAAAATGCTGACACAACTTTTTAGCTTATAAGAAACGATAGTGAAAGGGTTAATAGACTTAGTGAGCATCCAGTTCATAAGACTTTAGGAACATAAAGCAGCAGTCTATCAATAAATTGTTGACCCATCTCTTAAACTTATAAATTACGATAACCAAAGGGTTAAGCGACTTGGTGAGCATCCAGCTCAAAAGACCCTTATAAATAAAAAGCAGCAGCATATCATCAGTAATGTGAATAAGAGATAGCAACTAAATATAAAACCTGAGCAGGCTAATGATAAAACACCACCAACTTTGAGCATAATGATCGATCACCAAAGAAAGAAGCAATATAATCAGATATCCAACAACAAAGTAAAATAAAAACCAAGGGCCCAGTTGTAAAAGAAAAAGAGATCCCCACCATTGTAGTTCCAAAAATATTATAATAACAACATAATCTTTAGCATAATCGGCATTTAAAGTTTTCTAGCTGAAATTTTTAGCATTATAATTACTGATGATTTTGGGCACATCAATTTTTGTCAGCTCCATAATTTTATCAGAATTAAAGGGAATTGAAGAGTATTTGGAATTATTTCACGCTTTCAAAATATTCCAAAGAATATATGTGGCGCCCCGCCCCCAATCCACAACGAGATTAGATCAAGGGCGGTGTGTCATGCTGGCAAATCCCCTACTTATTATTAGATTATGTCAAATCTCCAATTCACCAATAAGAAAAGGATGTGTCTTGATAAATACAGCAGAATCATTCACTAAGTATATATATTCAACAGAGTATGGAAGCAAGAAAAGTAAAAAAAAAATGCTACATCCAATTTATCACAATACAAGTAAGAAAATAATAATGCAGCTCAAAATAAAATAGTACAGTAAAAAACATACATAAATTAATAAGCTTTATAAGAAATAATCACTCAACATCATAGAAATAAAGGAGAAAATAATCCACTATTCTTCAGCTCCAACCTGCTCTTCCTCCAAGAATAGTTCATCCACAGGCGCAAGCTCCTCAAATTGATCAGATCATGAAAAGAAATAGCACTTATATGCTTTGCTTATTTTATGATTAACTAAATGGTGATATCATAAAATTTATGAATGTAATTAGCCTAAACATCATAAATAAGTAATCAATACATCATATTTGATGAATTTAGACATTTTAAGCTAAGATCTAATCAAAATCTACTAAAGCTAGGGATTATGAATTAGTCACCATGAATTGAGTTTAATCACATAATTCAATGGTAAAATACAAAGACTAAAGTTTAAGTCTAATTGTGAACTAATAATTAAGGCAAATTTTATTAAGCATAATCAAGCTTAATAAAATGAATCTTCTAACCCTAATCTAAAGTTGAAAGATAAATAATCAGGATTAAAGTATGAAAAATTTATAAATTAATAAAACCAGGGTTCCATTCATTGAATAACCTATTTACTCAATGAATAAAATTTAGCATAGTATATATCTCTAATCTTAAGGAAAAGATCTTAAGGTGAAGGTGCAGATCCTAAGAAAACTCCTAAGAAATGACCTAAAAAGTTTTAGGATTTGAGGATGATTAAGCAATTTATCTTTATTTTCTTATCTAAAATTACTTAAGGGATTTGGGATGTGAAATTAGAACTAAGCTAGAGAGGGATTAATTTTACTAAGAATTTTTAAGTCATAATTGGGGATTTTTCCAATTATGAGATTAAGAGCTTAAGTTGATTACAAATTAGTTTTATTATTGATTTTAATAACTTAATTGATATTATAGAGGTTAAAAGTACTTAACCTAAATATTGGAAAAAATGACTATTTTGCCCCTACTTAAGGGTTTAAAATGTTACTTTTTGATTAAGGGCTCAAAATTGGATTTTCTTGGTGCCAAATAATTACTTACTGTCAAACATAAAGATATATAGTAAGTACATCAAATTTGGACAATAATTAAGTCCCATGGGTCCAAATTAAGGATTTTAACCTAAAATAGCATTTGGTAATTTTATCTAGTAAAGTCTAAAAATTCAGTTAGTTTATTATTATTTACTATCCAATGATTTTATAGAGTCTAAGAACACTGAATTCGGATGTCTAATGTTTAAGTTATAGCTAAAACAGTTATAGGATCTAAAGTGTAATATTATGGTTTTATAAAAGGGTCAAAAACCTAATTTTTCCATTTAATGTTCAAATTCAGAAAACTCAGTGACTATAGCTTCCCTATAAGATACTAAGTACTTTAATTGGGAGTAGATCCAAATTGGAGTTCAATTGGTCAAATTATGACTTAATCAACTTCTAAGGTGATTAGTGTAAATTAGGGTTTCTAGTAGTCAAAACTTAAATTTTATTTTAGTTTACTGTTAATTAGGTTTTTCAGATCTAAATAGTATATTAAATAACTTAATTTGGAGCACAATATACTAAGTTATGGTCAAATGAATTTCTAGGTTAATTAGGTTAATTAAGGAAGGGTCCTAAAGTGATTAGTCAAATTATTGACCTAACAGCAAAACTAACACTATCAGATTAATCTAGACATTCTCTTGATTAAAATAAGACTCATATTGGCTAGTTTTGGTCAATGTGTACAAAGTTATGGCTAGATGAAGTTTTTTAGGGTTTAGGTTTAAGTGAGAAGGTCCCAAAATGTCACTATATTATTTAGGCATCTTACAGAAAAATTAACACTACCATAATAATTCTTTTATTTTTTTGAGTAAAATGAGATATATATTTAATATATTTGCACTTATGGATTAATATTGTAACAACCCAAATTGTTACTATAGTCAATTAGAACTAATCTTAGTCATAATCTTGATCCTAAGTGTTAATCAAGTCATTAGGAGTTGTAACAACCCAAGTTATTACCTTAGTTAATTAGGACTAATCTTAATCTTAAATATAATCATAAGTACTAATTAGGTCAATTGGAGTCAACCTCTAGCCCCCCCCTCAAGTCAGGAATTAAATGGATAGAATCCTAATTTCTGGAAAATCCAAAAATCCTAAAATTTGACCTATCTAAATTGACCTCAGATTGGAAAACAGACACCGCCATTGCGTTCATTGACCCCAAATTAGCTTGGGATGAAGTTTTCGTGTCAATCGGAAGTCGTTAAAATTTCGACGAATATTTTTAATAATAAAAATGCCCCGGAAATCGAGGAATCAAAATACTCGTCGGATCGAAAATCCGACCTCACCGTTGCGTTTCTCACCTCTCAAATAGCTAAGAGAAACATATTTGAAATTTTGGAATTTTGAAAAAATAAAAATAAATAACTATTATTTAATTAATTACTTAATGGCGACGTTAATTACTTAACCCTGCCGTCAACTGTAGCCGACGGCACCGTCTGATCAGACGGCGCCATCGCAGCCGTTAGATTTGATCCAGATTCAATTTCTACGGAGCCTTCGTCCTCGGCAGCTCCGTCCCGAGCGCCACGCGGCGCGCCCGTCGCCCTCCGGGCCAATCCGGCGCCTCCCTAGCCTCGGCGTGGTCGCTTGAGGTCCTATAAGGCCTTGGCCAAGAGTTGGGCTCCGGGTTTGCGAAACCGGAGCCCAGATTAAGCCCACCCGAGCCGACCCCTGTCTGTGTCCGCGAGCCGTCGAAGTCAGGTACCCCGATCTCCCTCTATGCTTATTCAATAATTGCAAATTTAAGTTCAAAATGCTATTCCATACGCCCGATTGACGGTCCATCGGCTCCGATCTAGGCTAGCCCAACTGGATCGATCGGATTCTCCGATCGATCCACAGTAGAAACCGTTAAACCTCCGTAACCCGTAACCCTAGGACCTAGGGTTGGGATTTGTCGGCGATCCCGGCCACCTCCGGTGAAAGTCCGCTCCTCGACGTGTAGGCCTTGTCGAGGGCTACCGTCAGCCGTGCGGGCCGAGGTGGTTCGGCGCCGGGAAGGCCGGCAAAAGCCGTGCCCTAGCCCGGCGCCCTCGGGACGTCTCCGCGAAGGAGACGAAGTCCGGGCCGGGCCGGGTCGACCCAAGCCCGACCCGGTCGCGTCCGGGTCTGCATAAGCCTAGGTGGGGCCCACTACGCTACGTGGCAGCCACCCGGCGCGCCACGTGTCAGGTGGGGGCCCACAGCCCGAGCCCGTGGCTCTCCAGCTTTGGCCGTGGGGCCCACATCGCCACGTGGCAGCCTTTGGGCCCGCCACGTGTCAAGTGGGACCCACTGCCCGAGCCTCAGCAGCTCTTCAGATTTCTTGTGGGGCTCACAGTGCCACGTGGAAGCATCTGGCAATGCCATGTGTCAGGTGGGGCCCACTGCCCGGTCACTCGAGCCTCTTCGACTCCTATCTAGGGCCCACAGTGCCACGTGGCAGCCTCTAGCAGTGCCACGTGTTAGGTGGGGGCCCACTGCCCGGTCACCCGAGCCTCTTCCCTGTGGGGCCCACAGTGCCACGTGGCAGCATCTGGCAGTGCCACGTGTCAGGTGGGGCCCACTGCCCGGTCACCCGAGCCTCTTCATCTCCCCTGTGGGGCCCACAGTGCCACGTGGCAGCCTCTGGCAGTGCCATGTGTCAGGTGGGGCCCACTGCCCAGTCACCCGAGCCTCTTCGGCTTCCCTGTGGGGGCCACAGTGCCACGTGGCAGCCTCTGGCAGTGCCACGTGTCAGGTGGGGCCCACTGTCTGTTAATTAAAATAAATTAATTACTGTTAACCTAATTAATTACAGTCACTGGCTAATTAATTAGGATTAGTGTTAATAACTTTTCAACAGTAATCTCATAATTAAATTAGTGTTAATGACTTTTCACTGGCTTTTAATAATAATTAACTATTAACAGTAATTAGAATAATTAATTATAATTAAACAGTAAATCTATAATTAATAACTACTAACTAAATATTAACAATTAATTAAGATTAATTAACCTAGAATTAAGCTTAATTACTTTTCTACAGTAAAATAATAACAATATTTATAATTAAATTAATTAATGGATTAATTAATATTAATTAATAATTAAGCTCTAATTAATGACAGATTAATTAATTATCAATAATTTCAGAAATATATATATATATATATATATATATAACTTTAGGAATAAACAGTAAATTAATTTAATTTGAATAAATAAATAGTAAATTAATACAAATTGTATTTTTGAATAGCAAAACTTAAAAGTTTAATAACTTTTTATAGGATGATCCAAACATAGCAAATATAGGTCTCAAAATACTCAAAAAAATAAATAAAATCAAATGACATATTGTAAAAATTAATTTCGGGGTACACATAATGAGGTAGCATTTTAAGACCTCTTTAGGACCTCATAACTTCTTACACAGTTATCAGAACATAGTCAATATGGGTCTTAAAATGCTCAGGAGAGCGGCCCCATCACTGCAGTAGTATTAGTTTTCCCATTTGGATATCAGGACAAAAAGTCAACCCTAGAATTCTTAGTGAAAAATGACCAAAATGCCCTTGGAATTCAAATGACCATAACTTGGTCAAATCAACTCCAAATTCAAAAAGTAAAGATGCTAACTAACTTCAAATTTCAATGTCACCATTAAACTGAAACAATATTTAGGATCTGAACTCTAGAAATTTAGGCAAAAGACCAAATTACCCCTGACCTCATTTTGGTCATAACTTGACCATTTTGAATCCAATTTGGACGTACTTACTGTCTATCTTCAAGTTAGACAATAAGGAATCAGTTGGAACTAAAAGAATTCAATTATAACCCGTAAGTTAAAAGTTGACTTTTTGACCCTTAAAGTAGGGGCAAAATAGTCTTTTTGTCCTATGATTGGACTATGTACTCTTAACCTCTAATTTGCATTTCAAAACTCATAAACCAATGTTATAAAGATCTTAGTGACCTTTAAGTGAGTAAAAATCAACTATTATGTTAGATTCCAGAATTTTTCTAAGTCTTTAACACTACACCTTAAGGACCTTTCCTGAGACTAGGACTAGATCTTAAGTTAGAGTTCGTTCATTGGGTAATTGGGTTATCCAATAGGTGAAACTTTGGTTTTATTAGTTTCTAGAATTTTCTTTTATTTTACAACTTGTTCTGATTATTTTGCCTTTAAGCCTTAGATTTAGAATAGGAGATTCATTCTATTAAGTTTGATTACTAAATAGGATTGGCCTTAATTAGTAGGTCACTTATAGAATAAAACCTAGAACTTAGGTCTTATCCTTTTTGGATTATGTGATTAAACCTAAATCTCGTAGTGTTTAATCCATAATTTATAGGTTTAGAAGATCTTGGTCATATCTTAGTGTGGGGCCCCCGTACTGACAATCAAGGAAGTACGGTGCTCCAACTATGGCAAGTCTCCAACTTAAGTAAAGTTAGGTAAACCCAACCTGCCTTAAGCAAGGACTTGTCACCAAGTGCTATAATATTCATCAATATATAGATATCAAAGGGGCGGAAGCAATAATAATAGGGTAACATCCACTAGCATACATAGTAGGAAAAGAGAATGAAATATAGTAACTCATCACAATGCAGAAATAAAATACATCCAGAATTAGTTATTACAAACTAAAGTTTAAAGAAAAAATAAAAACGTCTCTCAATCTCACTGAAATAAAAAGGCAAAATCTATCTAAATAGCAGCAGTACGATCCTCCTCATGAACCTGATCCTCTTCTACGACGCTGCCCACGAACGCGTCTGAATCTGATATTTGTTGGTATTACAAATGCTAGGGCCCCAGCCAAAAAAATAAAAAGGCTACAGTTAGACAATTATCTAAGTACATTTTATGTTATTTTAATGAATTGAAATATTAGAGATATCACATTATAATTCAACTAAACATGCAAGCAGTATAGGGTGCAGCAAGCTACAAAGAAAGGATAACTATAAACTACCCATTTATAGCATTCAACATATATGTGAAATAACATACCAAGACATGAAAGTAAGTAAGGTAAAGCTAAAAGCAAAAGAACTGCAACTACTATGATAATTCCACTCCTAACATGATTATGATCATATTAACACATGCTGAGTATATAACAGAAATGCAAGTACTGAAAACATGTAATTCTAGCATCCTAAACATGCTCAAATATATATAAGTAGACCATATGAGTATACATACAACATGCTAGTTAAGGAAAGGAAAGAAAAGCCACTGAGACATGTGACAAAGCAAGCAATGCTGAAAGTAAAACTACTGAAATATGTGGTAAAGCCAATTGAAACTGTAAGTAAAGCCACTAAAACATATGGCAAAAACATGTAATATGTTCTGAACTGAACTAGAGTAGCAATAACCCTAAGATATAGCACCGCCATCCCAGCCCGAAAAGCATCAAAATACCCAGCCATTAGGCCATCCCTGTTCCTCTCTAAGGCCTGGGTAACTTCCAAACTGTACTGAATACTGGAGGTGGCAACACTATACTCAGAACCTATCATACTAACTGAAAATACTGAAAAACTTGATGAAATGATATATGCTTTACAAATTCTAGCTTAGGATGTATCATCTATATCCTAAGTGTTCCTATTATGCTCAAGGAATAAAGCTCAAAATCCAAGGTGTGCAAAGTAATCTAGTCAAAATAAGCAAGAGACTCAATCTAGACTTATGTGATATCTGTTGTTTTCTAATTACCAATTCTGACTACTCTGAGAAGGTACAAGCTTAGGATCTCCAAAATCCAGCTATCGAGTAGAATCTCAGATTTACGTCCTTAAAGTTAAATATTAGAGCTTAACAAGTTCTAATCCAAAATCATGTGATGACTATATGGTTTAAATAAATAAATTAATGACCTAATTTTATTAATATTTTACTCTCTTACCCAAATCTTGATTTACTGATTAAGTAAATCAAGATTTAAGGATTTAGAACTTAAACCCCATGTTGAGTTTAAATCCTAAAATCCAAGGTGACATTCTAAATAGGGTCTAGGTTTCTCACTTATTACCCAAATTAAAGGTAAAGAATCGTATAAGTTGAAAGATTCAGGAACTAAGAACTTAGTGAAAGGCTATTCTGCTGATTATAAGATAAAATAATCGATTAAAAACTTGAGAATCTAAGATCTACATTCAATCTTTAAGATAATCTCATTATCTTATAGATTGAATCATCCTATACCCACATGGAAGGTTTCAAAAGATTAAACAATCAATCATTTAAGGAATTTCAATTGGAGATGGTTTAATTCAAATTGAAGTTCTAAGTCTAAGATCTAAGATCTAAAGATCTGAAGTTTGATCACTTTAGACTTTAAATTAGGGTTTTAACTTAAGAGCTTCCAATTGTGATTCTTTTAGAACCTAAGTTCATAGTTAAACTATAAGGAGCTTATTAAGGTTGAAATTGACTATTTTAAGCATTAAATTAAACATTAAACTCATATTGACCTTTTTAGGGCTACTTAAGATCTAAGAATCTGAGGTTTGATCACTTTAGACCTTAAGCTAAACTTAACTTAGAATTTTTCATTATTAATTCTTTTAAGTTTTAAATCTTAGGTTAAGCTTACTGAACCTATTTAAGGTGGTATTTAATCATCTCAAGTATTAAATTTAAGGACTAATGCCAAAAGACTCTTATAAGATCACTTAAGATCTAAGTGTCTTAATCAGGGATTAAGTGGAGTTTTCTTGAATTGAAGATCACGTTAACTTTACTAATAGTCTAAGAGTTCAGAGAACACTTCTAATCTACCTTAGGATAGTTTACTGAAATTTCTAGGTCTTAAGGAGCATTTAAACATATTTTGGTCAAAATGACCAAAATGCCCCTCTTAAGAGTAAAATTAGGATTTTAGGGTTAGTTGCCCAAGCTAGATCCTATCTGACTTAATATGATTCATGATGATTACTAAAGTGAGTAACACACTTATTTTAGGTTTTTTGATGACCTAATTAGTCTTAGTTAGCATTAATCACTTAATTAAGTCAATTAAGGTGATTAGTAAAATTAGGGCACTCCAGGGCAATCCAACCTTACACTTAGGTTATAATAGACTTAATATGCTATTAGAAATAATCCCCACACAAATCAGAGGCTTAATTAAGGTTTAAGTCACTAATCCTTGATTAGGGTGATTAAGGAGTGATTAAGATAATTAATTATCCAAAACTACCTTTAAGGGTTTGAATTTGTTCCTTAGGGTTCAAGGAGCAATTAGAGCCCTTAATCTCATAATTTGGATACTTAAATAATTTCATATGATTTAATTAAAATCAAAGAAGGTTTGGCAAATAATTTTTAATCCAACCATTGGATCTAAGATTTTATTTTATATTTAGATTCCTTAAATTTTTCTGATTCAAATGGTATATTGGATCATGCCATTTGGATATGTATAGTCAAAGTTATTTAATTAATTTAATATGAATGCTTATTTAAATTGGAATCATAGGTTTTAATTAATTAAATTCACAACCATAGAAAATATCATCCAATAATTATTTAATTAGCCGCGGCCCAAAATCAGAACCCATGACTTCGTCTTCTTCCTCTCAACGGGTCCCGAGCCCGCTGAACTTCGGCGCTGAAATTCTCGGCGCCTAGTCGACGATGGCGGCTCGGCTTGATCCCTACACGTTCCCTGAGTCAAGACACGTCGATTGGACCAAGAACCCTCATCTAGATCGCTCTGGATCGACGGGGTGCTACTCGATCGAGATGCCTTCAATACGGGCATCTTAGGCCGACTGTGGGTGGGGGTGGGGGGGGGAATTCTCCTCACAGAGGCCTTGATTCGACTAGGGTTTGATCCCTACACGTTCAGGGAGACTAGACGCGTCGAACCCCCAACATATCTTAACCTGAGGCGCAACCAATCGCTGGGTCCTTACTCGGACTCAGCCATTGGCTCGGCTGCTAGCTCAATCGATCGATACGATCGAGTCGAGCTAGCTTAGCCCCAGGCGACAATCACATTGGGTTTCTAGGTGGCTAAGGTTCACTAGGCGACATCCAGGGCTCATCCAGAGGATAGGAACAAAGCTGTGCTGAAGAAATTTTAATGGGGGAAAGGCTGTACCTGACTCCAGGTTACTGGCCTAACCGAGGAGAATTGGAGTGTCCTTAAGCTTCCTGGTCAGTAGACGAAGCTCCACTGGGGGTCTGAACACCAGACGGGCCCTCTATCAGCAGTTCGAGCTTCGGAAATACCGGAATTTGCTGAGGAAGACGGGAGCTCTAAAGGCTTCAATTGAAGAAATTGAGGGTTCACAGTGAGCAAAGGGACTCACTGTGAATCGCTGGGGGTATTTATAGGCCTGAGGGAGCTATGGGGTGGCTTCCAGAGCTCGGGCAATGGCGAGGCTCGGGCCGAAGAAAATGGCTTGGGCCAACGGCTATGGGCAATTTGGGGAGAAGGTAGCCGGCCAGACGAACACGCCGAGGGAAGGAGAGGAAATTCGGTGAATTTCCTATACTGCCACTCGTCAGGGAGGATCCTGGCTGTCGGGGGGGACCTGACGCAGACGGGCGAGGCGAGGAAGACGATCCACAGTGCTTGGGTTCGTCTCCGCCGTCTGATGGAGCGACCGCTGGGGATAGATAGTCTGATGCGGCTTCTATTTAACCGAACCGCGGATTAAATCTCGAGCGTCGGATTTGAGATGCCGATCGGGCGGAGGGGATTAGATCACGGTGCGCGGTATGCGAGCCGTTGGATTAGACACACAGAGATGCGTGCTATCGCATCGGGTGGCTTATATGCATGCGCCGCTGTCGGGACCCCGCAGCGGATCTACCGCGGTCCCGACAGCAAATCCCACCGATTTAATTTTAATTAAAATTTAATTTAAATAAAAATAAAATCAATTAATTAATATATAATTATCATAAATATCCTAAATCCAAATTAGGACCAAATGAGCTCCAAAAATTCCCAAAAAGTCACCCTTAGCTAATTTGGGTATGAGAAATTCAAAAATGAAATCAGATTTTAATTCAGAGATCATAATAATTTAGGTATTTTCAGGGCTTAAAAATAGCCAAAAAATACCAAATTTTTCATTTTAGCTCCAAATGATTTCAAACTTCCAGGGTTTGGTTTATATGACCCATTGAGTCCAATGGAATCCAAATCAAGCCTTGGTTTGGCTTAATTAATCAAGATCTAGCTAGGATAACAACTTTAGGGTTATTACACTTAGTTAGAACGTCTAAATTCACAAAACTAGGACGTATAATTTATTGATTTAACTCAAATGCCCTAACTCTGAGGCCATCTGCCTAGTAACTTACTTATTTCAAGAAGAGGCAGAGTATTGGTGGGAGAACGAGCGAAATAGCAGATTTGCGGAGTATGAAGTAGAGGACATTCCGTGGGACATGTTCATGGAAGCGTTCCGTGAAGCATTCATCCCAGCATCAGCCCAAGCAATTTTGGAGGATGAACTCCTCCATCTCACACAAGGCAATAATTCTGTGTTCGACTACAAACTGGAATTTAGGAGGCTATCATGATTCGTTCCGGACTTGGTGAGAACAGAGGCATTTAAATGCCACCATTTCATAAAAGGCCTGAGAGACTCCATCAAAGCGCATCTAGTATCCCATCAGATCAAGACGCTGACTGAATTAATCGAAGTGGCCTGTCTATAGGAAGGATTCCAAGATCAACTGGACTGGAAGCGAAAAGCGGCAGTCATGCAGCCAAGGGGAGAACGGTTTGGCCATCGCAAGATGATAACGGTCTATAACATGGAGCCAGCACAACCCCATCCTCAGAACTCTGAATGCAAACGACTGCATCTATACAGAAAATGCTACCACTTCGGTGGTGTGTGTTTCACATGCAGTCGTAAAGGCCACCACTATCTCAAGTGTAAGGAGAAGAACACAATTGATGGTGTGCTCATCAACCACTCCCGCCACAAATAAGCATTCCGAGTTCAACCAATAAATAGCCGGGAGCCTGCTCCTGCAATCATGCCAGCCACTGCTACCAACTCTAAAGCCATTGTACCGACATAAAGACCAAGCTATGATCATTAGGGTCAAAGGCACCAGAATAAACAACCCTCAGCACCTGCCAGGGTATATATGTTAACTCCTGCCTCTGCTCCTGAGAATAATGATGTGGTGTCAGGTACGCCGTAACATAATTATTTTTTTTTTCATTATTTCAGTGATCATTCCATTCTATTGCAGTACCTCAACTATTGAGTAGCTATTCTTATTAAGCTGTGGTAATTATAGGCACTTTATTAATAAACGAAAAATCTTGTAACGTCCTTTTCGATACGGGAGCAAGTCATTCTTTTGTATCAGAAAATTGGGCTAAAAGTCTCAAACTACCAACCTATCCATTAGCCAGTTCATTGAGTATTGGGTTACCCTCGGGAGCCCATATGCAATCATAAAAATTTTGCAAACTAGATATTCCTATTAGGGAACAAAACTACGAAGCCAAGTTAATTATATTGCCAATCACCAACTTTGATATAATCTTAGACATGAATTGGCTAAGCCAGCATGATGCTTCCATAAATTGCCTAAAGAAGAAAATAACATTGGGCAGTGGGAGTAACACAAAATCATTCATGGGGAGGTTCAACACTCAATCATCGTTGATCAATGCGATGACAGCAGAAAGGCTAGTCAGGAAGTGTGGCGCCCCGCTCCCTAAGCCCATAATCATTAGGCTAAGGAGCGGTGGGTCACTTGTGTAAATCCCTCACTTATCATTGAATTATGTAGGTCCACAATCCACTAATAAGGGAAGGACGTGCACAGAATATCTGAGGAGATCAGTCATTACATCTAACATACATACTGTAACAACCCGAGTTATTACCATAGTTGATTAGGACTAACCCTAAGTCTTAAACACAATTATAAGTGCTAATTAGGTCAAGTGGAGTCAACCTCTGAGACCTAGTCCAAATCAGGAGTCAAACGGATCGAATCATAATTTCTGGAAATCCAAAACCCTAAAAAATTGACATATTTAAATTGACCTCCGATCAAAAAACGGACACCGCCATTACGTTCCTTGACCCCAATTTAGCTTGGGGTGAAGTTTTCGTGTCAATCGGAAGTCGTCGAAATTTCGATGAATATTTTAATAATAAGAATACCACAGAAATTGAGGTATCAAAATACTCGTCGGATCGAAAATCCGACTCCACCATTGAATTCCTTGACCCCGAATTAGCTAGAAAAAACATGTTCAAAAATTTCTGAAAAAAAAAATAATAATATTTAATAAATTACTTAACGGCCGCCGTTAAGTAATTAACGGACCCGTCAACTGTAGCTGACGGCGCCGTCAATCCAGACGGCGCCCTCGCAGCCGTTGGATCGGGCCTGGATCCAACGACTGCGGAGCCGTCGTCCTCGACGGCTCCGTCCCGCACGACACGCGGCGCCCCACCGCCCTGCCTGGCCAACCGGAGCCTCCCCCGACCTCGGCGAGGTCGCCTGAGGTCATATAAGACCTCAGGCGAGCTCGGGGCTCCGGGTTTTGCAAAACCTGAGCCCCGAAAGGTCGAACCCGAGCCAACCGTCTGCGAGCCGTCGACTTTCCAGGTACTGATCTCCCCCGTTCCTCTTCCGATTATTGCAATTTTACATTCGAAATGCTATTTCACGATACCGATTGACGATCCAATGGTCCGGATCTAGGCTAGCCCGACCGAATCATCGGGAATTAGGATTTAGTCTACAATAGAAACTGTTAAACCGAAACCCTAAAAATTAGGGTTTGATTTTGCCGGCGATCTCGGCCACCTCCGGCGAAGGTCCGCCCACCGGCGTGTAGCCCTCGTCGAGGGCTACCGTCGGCCGTGCGGGCCGAGGTGGTCTGGCGCCGGGAAGGTCGGCAAAAGCCGTGCCCTAGCCCGGCGCCCTCGGCCTGTCTTCGCGAAGAAGACGAAGTCCGGGTCGGGCCGGGTCGACCCGAGCCCGACCCGCCCGAGTCGGGTCCGCGTCAGCCGGGTGGGACCCACCAAGCCACGTGGCGCCTTTTGGGCCTGCCACGTGTCCAGTGGGACCCACCAGCCGAAGCCGCGACCCTTCGGCTTTGGCCGTGGGGCCCACAGTGCCACGTGGCAGCCAGCCGGCACGCCACGTGTCATGTGGGGTACACCATTGGTGCTTTAGCGGTACTGGTGTTAAGGTTACCTTGTATGCTTAGTTTACTAGCCTCTTTATGTTACTAAGGGCATACAGTTGGGCCTTAACCGTACTGATGCTAAGACCATTCGTTTGTTTTGTGTGCTTATTTGCCTAGCCTCCTTATGTCGCTAGGGGTACACAATTTTATGACTTAGCCGTGATGGTGCTAAGCTTCTTTGATATTCGATGGGCTAGAGTAGCTCTTTTCAGTATGGCAGTCAATGAATGTATGGCTTTATATGCAGTTGCTGTTATTTACTTTTCAGTATTCTTATTCTGTCAGCTATTTTCTTGTACTATTTTTATATATATTTAGGATATTAGAACCTTGTTGCTATTTATATGTACCACTGCTGAGTTGTTTACTTTAATTATCATATTTTCTGTTGATCACCAGCATATTTAGGATATAGAATTTTTCTTACTGCACTTGTTTAGTTATGTATATTTATACGCACTTCCTTATTTAGTTTGTATGTAAGGCATGTCTCAGCCTCTTTCCTTTTCTTTGCTTAAGCTATAGATTTATGGTTTATAGCTTTTCCTTTTCTCTTGTGTTGCCTGCTACTCCTTTATATAAATATATGTTACTTAGATGTTGTAGAATGGTGATATTACTTAACACATATAATAATTCATCAGTTAAAAATGTACTTAGACAATTGTCTAACCAGATTTTTCTCTTTTTTGGCTGGGGCCCTACATTGTAAAACCGACAATGGCAGACCCTCTTCAGTTAGAAGAGCAGGAGTTAGGAGTGGAGCCATACCCAGAGGAGGAACCCGTGGAAGAAGCTGTCGTTTAGTCCCCTTATACTTTCGAGTGAGGATGAGTGGTTTACACTCTATTTTTATTTAAACTTTTTAAATGATGTAATAATACATGTACCGTTGACTATGTATTTGGTTTGTATGCTTATATTCTGAGTTCTACTTTTACTATTTATATTGTGATACTTGGATGGTTTACATTTCCTTAAATCGCCTTCGCACTCTGTACGTTTACTTAGATAGTGACTGAATGATTGATTCTGTGTTAATCCTTCCATAATCAGGTGGATTGTGGAGTCTATCTGTGGCGCCCCGCACCCTTAATCTGCCAGGGGATTAGGTTAAGGGTGGGGTGTCACTCTGGCTAATCCCTCATTTATCATTAGATTAGGATAGACTCCATAATCCACCTGATTAGGGAAGGATTAACACAGAATCAAACTAACAGTCACTGTATAAGTAAACAAACAGAGTGCGGAAGCAATTTAAGGAAATGTAAACCATCCAAGTATCACAAGACAAATAGGAAAGAAAAATAGAACTCAGAATATAAGTATATAATCTAAAATCACAGTCAATAGTATCTGTATTATTACATAATTTAAAATGTTTAAAGGAAAAATAGAATGAAAGACCACTCATCCTCACTCAAGAATAAGAAGGCTAAACGACAGCTTCTTCCACGAACTCCTCCTCTGGGTATGGCTCCACACCTAACTCTTGCTCGTCTAACTGAAAGGAGTTTTCCATTGTCGGTTTCACAATGTAGGGCCCCAGCCAAAGAAAAGAAAAATCTGGTTAGACAATTGTCTAAGTACATTTTTAGCTGATGAATTATTACAAGTATTAAGTAACATCACCATTTGACAATATCTAAGCAACACATATATATGAAAAGGAGCGGCAAGTAATACAAAAGAAACATGGAAGCTATAAATCATCATTTATAACTTAAGCAAGGAAAAGGAAAGAGGCTGAGACATGCCTCGCATACAAACTAAACAAGGAAGGGCGTATAAATTTACATAACTAAACAAGTGCAGTAAGAAAAATTCTACATCCTAAACATGTTGGTGATCAACAGAAAATATGCCAATTAAAATAAATAACTTAGCAGTGGTACATATAAATAGCAGCAAGAATATAACATCCTAAATATATATATATATATATATAAAAGCAGTACAAGGGAATAGCTGATGAAATAGAATACTGAAAAGTGAACAACAACAACTGCATATAAAGTCACACGTGCATCGACTGCCATACAGAAAAGAGCTACTCAAGCCCATCGAATACCAAAGAAGCTTAGCACCATCACGGCTAAGACATAAAATTGTGTACTCCTAGCAACATAAGGAGGCTAAGCATATAAGCACACAAAGCAAGCGAAGGGTCTTAGCATAAGTACGGTTAAGGCCCAACTGTATGCCCCTAGCGACATAAGGAGGCTAGTAAACTAAGCATACAAGGCAACCTTAATGCCAGTACGGCTAAGGCACCAACGGTGTACCCCTAGCGACATAAGGAGGCTAGTAAACTAGGCACACAACAAAACAGATCATTCCCCTAGCGACATAAGGAGGCTAGGCAATAAGGATATAACTGAGAGGTAGCTCATAAAATCATTATCTTTTCATAAATCACTTTAATATTTTCACAAGGAATCTAAGGAGTCTCCATATTTTTCTAACAGTTTATTCATGCATCAAATGTCTTATATGATATGCTCAAGGAAATATGGCACAAAAATACAAGGAATGCGTAAGCAACAAAGTATCAAAGTAAGCAATGAACTCTACTAAATATGGTGATATCATTTGTTTTCTACTTAACCATCTAACTATTCCAAGTTACACAAGTTCAGGATCACCGCTTTCTTATTATCGAGTGTAACCCGGAAATTCGTCCTTATAAGTTAAAAAGGATTGGAACTGATCAGGTTCCAATCTAGCTCAATCAGATAGATGACTACGAATTAAATAAATGAATCATACGTCCAAGTTTTGTAAATTTAGATGTTCTAACTAAGATCTGATCAAGATCTTCTAAACCTATAGATTATGGATTACACACTACGAGAATTAGGTTTAATCATATAATCTAAAGGATAAGACCTAAGTTCTAGGTTTTATTCTATTAGTGAGATACTAGTTAAGGCAAATCCTATTAAGTAATCAAACTTAATAGGATGAATCTCCTACCTTAAATCTAAGGTTTAAAGACAAAATAATCAGAATAAGTTGTAAAATAATAAAAAGTCTAGAAACCAATAAAACCAAGGTTTCACCCATTGGGTAACCCAATTTACCCTATGAATGAACTCTAACTTATGATCTAGTCCTAGTCTCAAGAAGTGTCCTTAAGGTGTAGTGTTAGAGACTTAGAACTCTTGGAAGTTGACTTAAAGGTTGATTTCGCTCACTTACACATTACTAAGATGATTATAAAATTGGTCTTAGGGTTTTGGAATGTTATCTAAAGGGGTAGGGACACTTAACTCAATCTTAGGGCAAAATAACCAATTTGCCCATACTTTAAGGGTCAAAAAGGTCAACTTTTGACTTAGTGGTCAGAATTAATTTTTATTAGTTCCAATTGATTTCTTACTGTCTAACCTGAAAATAGACAGTAAATACGCCTAAATCGGGCAAGAAACGGTCAAGTTATGACTAAAATAAGGCTAGGGATAATTTGGTCATTTACTTAAATTTTTAGGGTTTAGATCCTAAATATTATTTTGTTATAATGATGACATTGAAATTCTAGGCTGGTGAGCATCTTGAATTTTCCACTTTAGAGTTGATTTGACTAAGTTATGGCTGTTTGAATTCTAGGGGCATTTTGGTCATTTTTCACCAAAGTCAACTCTAAATTCTAGGGTTGACTTTTATTCTGATATCTAAATGAGAAAACTAATACCACCATGGTGATGGGGCCACTCTCCTGAGCATTTTAAGACCTATATTGACTATGTTTCGATAATCGGGTAAAAAGTTATGAGGCTCTAAAGATGTTCTAAAATACTACCTCATTATACGTACCCCAAAATAAATTTTTACATTACGTTATTTGAATCCTTATATTTTTCTGAGTATTTTAAGACCTATATTGGCTATGTTTGGATCATCCTACAAAAAGTTATTAAACTTTTAAGATTTACTATTCAAAAATAAAATTTGAATTATTTTACTATTCATTTATTCAAATTATATTATTTTACTGTTCATTCCTAAAGTTTTTATATAAAATTTCTGAAATCATTAATCTTTAATTAATCTGTGATTAATTAGGCTTAATTACTAATTAACATTAATTAATTATTATTTAATTAATATTTTACTGTAGCAAAGTAATTACTACTAATTATTATTTAATTAGTCTTAATTACATTTTAATACTTAATTAAAAATAATTAATTAGATTTTACTGTTTAATAATAATTAATTAACCTAATTACTATTTAGGGTTTAATTAACATTTAATTAACCATAATTAATCTCTAATTATACTTAATTAACTAAAGTTACTGTTCAAAAGTAATTAATACTAATCTTAACTTAATTAACCACTAATTGTAATTAATTAAGGCTGAACAGTAATTAATTAACAGTAATTTAATTAAATTTAATTAACAGACAGTGGGCACCACTAGACACGTGGCACTGCCAGAGGCTGCCACGTGGCACTGTGGGCAACACAGGGGATGACTCGGCTCGGTGACTGGGCAGTGGGCCCCACCTGACACATGGCACTGCCAGAGGCTGCCACATGGCACTGTGGGCACCACAGGGGCTGACTCAGCTCGGTGACTAGGCAGTGGGCCCCACCTGACACATAGCACTGCCAGAGGCTGCCACGTGGCACTGTTGGCCCCACCGGAAGCCGGACTGCCGCGGTTTGACCGGGCAGTGGGTCCCACTTGCCACGTGGCGGGCCCTGCGGCTGCCACGTGGCGCTGTAGGCCCCCCCACATGCCACGTGGCGTGCCTAGAGGCTTCCACGTGGCCTGGTGGGCCCCACGGCCAAAGCTGACGAGTCGCGAGGCTCGGCGCGTGGGCCCCACGTGACACGTGGTTGGCCCGAAGGCGGCCACGGGGCCTGGTGGGCCCCACACGTGGCTTATGCGGACCCGACCCGGACGGGTCGGGTTCGGGTCGACCCGGCCCGACCCGAAGCCGCGGCGCTTCGCCTTCCAGGGCTCGGCGGAGCCGAACCCAGTCGCATATCGGGCGCCGGTGCGCCCGATCGGAACCGGTGGATGGAAAGAGAACAAGTTCATCTACCTATCCTACAATTATTGCAATGATCAAACGGAAATCGGGGGAGATCGGGGTACATGAAGTGCGGGTCGGCGGAGTTTGGCTCATACGGACGGTGGGCTGGCTTCGGGGCTCGATTTGGGCTCCGATTTTCGCAAACCCGGAGCCCAGAGGTCGGCCGAGGTCTTATAGACCCGTTGGCGACCTCGCCGAGGCCGGGGAGCGGCTGGATTGGCCGGAAATGGCGGTGGGGCGACGCGTGTTGCGCGGACGGAGCCATCGAGGACGACGGCTCCGTAGCCGTTGGATCCGGGCCCGATCCAACGGCTGCGAGGGCGCCGTCTAGATTGATGGCGCCGTCAGCTACAGTGACGGGTCCGTTAAGTACTTAACGGCACGCCGTTAAGTATTAAAATAATATTTTTTTTTTCCAGAAAATTTTGAACATATTTTACCTAGCTAATTTGGGGTCAAGGAATTCAATGGCGCGGTCGGATTTTCGATCCGACGAGTATTTTGATACCTCGATTTCCGGGATATTTTTATTATTAAAATATTTGTCAAAATTTCGACGACTTCTGATTGACACGAAAACTTCACCCCAAGCTAATTTGGCGTCAAGGAACGCAATGGCGGTGTCCATTTTTCGATCGGAGGTCAATTTAAATAGGTCAATTTCTAGGGTTTCTGGATTTCCAGAAATCAGGATTCGATCCATTTGACTCCTGATTTGGACTAGGTCTCAAAGATTGACTCCACTTGACCTAATTAGCGCTTATAATTGTGTTTAAGACTTAGGGTTAGTCCTAATCAACTATAGTAACAACTCGAGTTGTTACACTATCCTAATCCAATGGTAAGTGAGGGGTTAGCTAGAGTGACACCCCACCCTTAACCTAATCCTTTGGCAGATTAAGGGTGCGGGGCGCCACAGTTGGTATCAGAGACTTCTATAAGGTGTCAGATAAGAATTTGCATTCTTATATGCCTAATGGATGATTCTTCTACCAATTGAGTCACTATATCAGTATATGTTAGAGTCACATCCAAGGGATCACAATGTCACTCTCAGAATAAGAAGTTGATAATCAAAATACACAAGCAGTGTATCAAACAAAAATCTAAATGTTAACACAGTTAGATACGCTAGAATGACGATTGAAGGGCATCTTCAACGATTCAATGAAAGCTGGGAAGAATTTGTCCAATTCTACCACGGACTCGACCCGTACGTAGATCCGGAAGTGAGGATGCTGAAGCAATTGCTCCGTGAAAGCACCTTCAGAGGACACGATCTCCCCGCATTGGCCAAGAGATGGCTAATGTTGACAGATGATATAATGGGGATGATGGATATTACGGACAATGTCAAGCTTGCCCTCGTGACGTGCCTCCTGCAGGATAGGGCTAGAGACTGGTGGCATGTCACCCTTAGAGCCCTCACCTATCAGCGCGAATGGTTACAGCGGGACGTCATTTACGAAGACTTCCATCGTGCCTTTACAGCCCGATACATTGGATAGAAGCCTTAGTTTTATTTTACATGCTATTTGTATTCCCTTCTGTATCATCGTAATTTGGTCTTTTAAATAAAAAAAAAAAAAACTGTTTTTCCTTACTTCATTAATATGGATGTCTAGGATACCGTGCAAATATGACGGGACAAGATCTCTTCGCCCACTTTAAGGACAGGTGGACATACAACGTATTCCTGGCAAGGAGATATGGGAGGAAAGTTCAAGGAGTCTCCCCAGCGAAAGCCAGCATTCTGGAAAGGATGCTGGAAGGTGCGATATATAGGGGACTAGACTTCCCCATCCTGGCCAGAGAATGGTTGCGTAGAGTGACCCAAATTTTCGAAGAACTGAAATGCCCCGATGACGCGCGACTGGACATCCTGGAGATCCTCCTTCAGGACTACGCAGAAGAATGGTGGGAACATGAAGTATGGAGGTTCGAGCGACGACACGCCCACCGCCGCCGAACGCTGACCTACGCTTACTTTACTCAGGCTTTCATGAAGAGATACATATGATAGATCATGTGTTTCATTTTCTCATGACTGTCTTTTCTTTCGTACTCTGTTTCCAAAATTGTACCCTCCATTTTTTTATAAAAAGAAAAGCTGTTATGTTGGCTCCTTTTTCTAGAATGCTAAATGGGTGTCATCTTCTATTCAGATTTCGAGCAAAAATGAATCCTGGACAGAGCCCTTCACCTGCCCCATCTAGCACCGCATCCAGTTAGGTACACGCCTTACTGGAGGCTGTAAAAATGATGATAGAATCCCATCAGCGACAAGCTGAGGAGGTAGCCAAGGCCCAGGCCAGTCAAGCGGAACGCATGGAGCGCCTTTTGGTGTTGCAGATTAACCAGAATTATGCGTTAACCACATCTGCCTCAGCACCCCAGAGTTACAACCAACAGTTCACCCCGTCCGCTGACACACTATTACATAACTTCCTCTGATTGAGGCCTCCCATGTTTAATGGGAATGCGTTAGCTGTAGACACTGAAGATTGGCTGCGAATGGTGGAAAATAACATGACCAATCTTAAGTGCCCCGAAATAAAAGTGATCCGACTGGTCACTCATTTGCTATACGGAGAGGCCGAACATTGGTGGCATCAAACACGCACCACCAAGTTCGAGGGCATCAGCTTGGAGGATATTTCCTACGATGAATTTGAGAAGGTGTTCCGGGCAAAATTGTAACAGCCCAAACTCTTAAGCACCAAGGTATTGTCCGCTTTGGCCAGAAAGGCCTCACGGTTTTGCCTTCAGAAGATAACTTTCCAGCAGGTCACCCATCATGGGAGTGCTCCAACCTGAGCACGCTTAACTTTGGAGTTCTTATCAGGAACTCCACCGTTATCTGAAAAGACACCTCGATGTTTAAGAGTTTTACTTATTACTACTTAAGTGGGTCTTCACAATCTCCCAAACTTAAGTAACTTACGTCCTAGTCAGTATCCATACACAGATCCAAGAACCATCCATTGGGTAGATAGGACTAGAGGTGACCCCTACAAGTGCAAGGGGTACCACAACCATGTAGCACCTTAACCATCATAGGTTCAAGAGGCTGCTCACATGAAGTGGTATTTTGCCCTATATGACACTTAGCTCCTATCTGACACCCTATGGTTTGCTCTGATACCATTTATAACAGCCCAAACTTTTAAGCACCAAGGTATTGTCCGCTTTGGCCAGAAAGGCCTCACAGTTTTGCCTTCAGAAGATAACTTCCCAGCAGGTCACCCATCCTGGGAGTGCTCCAACCTGAGCACGCTTAACTTTGGAGTTCTTATCAGGAACTCCACCGTTATCTGAAAAGGCGCCTCGATGTTTAAGAGTTTCACTTATTACTACTTGAGTGGGTCTTCACAGTTTTCCCTGAAGATCTGCCTGGTTTACCACCAACCAGAGAAGTAGAATTTGAAATAAATGTAGTTTCGGGGACACAACCTCTATCAAAAGCACCATATAGAATGGCCCCGAAAGAACTGCAAGAGTTAAATGAGCAATTACAAGAACTGCTAAATAAGGGGTTTATTAAACCAAGTATGTCTCCGTGGGGAGTTCCGGTATTATTTGTAAAGAAGAAAGATGGGTCTATGAGAATGTGCATAGACTACAGGGAGCTGAATAAAGTCACTATTAAAAATAGATACCCACTTCCTCGTATCGATGATCTGTTCGATCAACTTGTCGGTGCTGTAGTGTTCTCTAAAATTGATTTAAGGTCAGGGTATCATCAAGTGAAAGTAAAGGACTCCGATGTAGAGAAGATAGCGTTCAGAACGCGATATGGGCATTTCGAGTTTCTTGTAATGTCATTTGGTCTCACTAATGCCCCATCTCTGTTCATGGACTTAATGCAGAGAGTTCTGAAACCTTATCTAGATAAATTTGTTATAGTATTTATTGATGATATCTTAATTTACTCCAAGATAGTGAAGGATCATGAAGATCACTTAAGATTGGTTCTGGAGAAGCTTAGAGAGCATGAGTTATATGCTAAATACTATAAGTGTGAATTTTGGCTGGATTCTGTATCATTTCTTAGACATGTGGTTGATGATCGTGGAATCCAAGTAGACCAGAGCAAGATTAGTGCTATTCAGGATTGGGTTCAGCCCAAGACAGTTACTGAAATTCGTAGTTTTCTGGGTCTAGCTGGATACTACAAAAAATTTGTTAAAGGCTTCTCCTAGCTTGCCGCACCTCTTACAAAATTAACCCAGAAGGCAGTTCCATTTATTTGGTCAGAAGAATGTGAAACTGCATTTCAGTCTATAAAGGACGCATTAACTTCTGCTCCAGTTTTAGTTCTTCCTAAAGAAGGAGTTAATTATCAGGTGTATACAGATGCATCTGGAATTGGATTAGAATGCGTATTAATGCAAGAAGGCAAAGTTATAGCATACGCATCTCGCCAGCTTAAAACCCATGAAAGGAACTATGCTATACATGATTTAGAATTGGCAGCATTAGTTTTTGCATTAAAAATCTAGCGCCATTATTTGTACGGAGTTCAATGCTCTATATTCACAGACCACCAAAGTTTGAAATACATCTTTACCCAAAGAGAATTGAACTGTAGGCAAAGAAGATGGCTGGAATTAATTAGTGATTATGACTTAGATATCCAGTACCATCCAGGAAAAGCTAATGTGGTAGCTGATGCGTTAAGTCGTCACACTGTTCTTAACAGCTTAATTTCAGAAAGTCTGTTGATGAATGAGTTTCATAAAATGGAAATTTTTCTTGCTAAGGGAAATTCAGTCAGTACCATGATATCCATGAATAATATAGAACCCACATTCCATAGAGATATATCAATCTCTCAAAGTAAGGATGATGAATATTTAAACCTTAAAGTGACAATAGAAAGTGGTCGTCGTCCAGAATTGCAGTTTAAGAAAGGTGCTATTTACATGGATAATCGTCTCTGGATTCTTAAGTCCATGCAGAAAGAGATCTTGATTGAAAGTCACAATTCAGGATATCAAATTCATCCAGGAAATTCTAAGATGTATCAGGACCTAAAACAATCATTCTGGTGGCTAGGAATGAAGAAAAGTGTTGCAGAATTTGTTGCAAAATGCCACGCTTGTTGCTTAATAAAAGCAAAGCATCAAAAGCCTGGTGGTTTATTGCACCCACTAGAAATCCCAGAATAGAAATGGACTGATGTATCCATGGATTTTGTCATGGGTTTGCCCCATGCTAAATCTGGAGTTGATTCAATATGGGTTATAGTAGATCGCCTTACAAAATCTGCCCATTTTATTCCAATCCGTCAAACTGACTCAGTGGAGAAATTGGCCAAATTATATATTAAGAAAATAGTCAGATTGCACGGAATTCCTAAAACAATTGTATCCGATAGAGACAGTCGTTTTTACTTCTAAATTTTGGCAGGCTGTCCATCAAGATTTAGGCACAACTCTGGCCATGAGTACAACATTTCATCCACAAACAGATGGCCAAACAGAATGAGTAAATCAAGTCTTAGAAGATCTCCTGCGTTTATGTATGTTGGATTTTTCAGGATCCTGGGAAGAGCATATTCCTTTAGTGGAATTTGTATACAATAATAGTTTTCAGTCAAGTATTAAGATAGCACCATATGAAGCATTATATGGGAGAAAATGTTCATCCCCACTAGCATGGTCTGAGACAGGAGATACCCAATTATATGGATTTGAGCTAGTGGAAGAAACAAATAAGAAAGTCAAACTCATTCAGCAAAGAATTAGAACAGCTCAAGACAGGCAAAGTAAATATCATGATAATCGTCATCATTCTCTGGAGTTCAAAGAAGGAGATTTTGTATATTTAAAAGTGAGCTCGATCAAAGGAGTTTATCATTTTGGAATTTCAGGAAAGCTCAGTCCAAGGTACGTTGGACCTTTCAAAATTTTGCAGAAGATTGGTTTAGCAGCTTATAAATTAAAGTTATTAGAAGATTTTGCTGCTGTTCATAATGTATTCCATGTTTCATTATTAAGAAAGTGTCTTCGAGATCCTTCACATCTTATAGAACATCCTGCAATTGAAATTCAACCTGATCTTTCTTACACTGAAAAACCGGTTAAAATCTTAGATCATGATATGAAGAAATTAAGGAATCGATCTATTCCAAAGATAAAGATTCAATGGAAGAACCGGTCTTGTAATGAAGCCACCTGGGAGAAAGAGGTGGATATGCGTCAAAAGTACCCAAACCTTTTTAATCAAGGTGATTCTTTAACTCTATCTTATTTCAATTCGTTTCTTTATATCTGCTTAATTTCTTTTTCTCACTTGAGTGATATCGAGGACGACATCATTCTTAAGTGAGGGAGTTTGTAACAACCCAGGTTGTTACTTTGCTCAATTAAAACTAATCTAAGTCTTATTAAGGTTCTAAGTCACTAATTAAGTAATTTAGAACTCATCTCTGAAACCTAGGTCAAACCAGAAGTCAACTGAGTCAAATTAGAAATTCTGGAAAATTCCAAACCCTAGAAATTGATTTTTTATCTAGACCTCAAATTGAAAATCTGACTTTTCCATTACGTTGAAAACACCCAAATTAGCTAGGGGTGAAGTTTTGAAGTCATTTGGAAGTCGTTGATTTTTCGTCAAATAATTTAATAATATTTAAATACCTGAAAATTTAAATAAATAAATACTCGTCGAAATGAAAATCTGAGTGCGCCGTTGCGTTCCTCACCCTTCTATTAGCTAAGGGTGATTTATTGGAAATTTTTGGGATGCATTTAATAGGTAAATTTGATTAATTAAATCTGTATAATTTAAATTAAATAAATAATTAATTATTTATATTTAACGGCGCCGTTTGTATCAAGTTAGCGCCGTCCATTTATTTTCTATTTCGCCCGTCCCATCTAACAGCTTCTGTGAGCCGTTCGATCTATCGATCGAACGGCCCACGCGTTTCTTCCTCGCGCAGCTGGTGCGTGTTAAGCGCTGTTTTGCGCGTCACCCTAGAGCACGACAGGTGCGCTCCAACGCTCCCCACCGCTTCCATCCACCGCCGAAGCCTCATATAAGACCATTAGGTCTCTTGATTCGCTCGATCTAAAACCTAAAAAACCCGGAATCTGGCGATAAAGCTTTGATCGTGTCTTCACCGTTCATCGAGGTACTTCCCGATCCTTCTTATTGCAATAATATTATCAATCGCATGAGTTCGAAATGCCATTTAAATGTATGGATTAATGATTGTGCGATATCGATTGGGCATAAAATTTGTAAATCATCCTGAAATCACATTTTGTCTACAGTCAATACCGTTAGTTTAGGTTAAATGCCGGGGTAGGGTCATCTAGGGTTAGAGTTTGTGAGCAACTCAGGTCATCATAGAACTCGTTTCAACCATCGGCGTGAAGGTCTCGTCACTGCCGATCCTTTTCTAAGCGGGTTGAGTTCTGTCGCCATCGAAGTTCACCGGAAATGGAAACCCTAAGCGTCGAATCCTCGGGGATCTGGCGGAAGAAGAAGGCGAAGAGACGGGTCAGGTCGGTCGACCCGGGCCCGACCCGAGCCCAACCCGATCATTCGGGATTCGGTCATCCGAGTGATGTGTGGCGTGCATCCAGCGGTTCCGGGTCTGTGGTGGGACCCACAGACAACCAGCCGCATCAGTCGGACCAGAGTCAGGCAGAGGTGGGCCCCACGTGTCTGTCCCCGCCAATCGCAGCCTGCCGCGTGTCCTGCAGAATTAAATAAATAAATTTATAAATATATATAAATAATCAGTTAATTATAAATGAAAAATATAAGTATATATATTAATAATAAACAGAGTTAAAATATAATAAAATAGTATTAATTAATTAATTAAATCATAATCTTTAAATATTAATATCTTAATAAATTTAAGCCCAAAATATACAAAATTATATATCATTGGAATCAAAAAATTATGAGGAATTTATTGATGCCAATAATTTTGCATTTGAACATATATTTAGCAAAGTTATATTTTAGGGTTTAATTTAAGTTAAATTAAATGTTACAAATTTTATTTAGCTCATAACTTTGTGTATATTGATCCAAACATACCTAATATGGGTCTTAAAGTGATCAAAATACCCTAAGGATTATTTTGGTAGTATTCATCTTGCTATTTGGATTTGTTTTTGCCTAAGACATTTAGGACCCAATCCTAATTACCTTAATTAGACCTAGAATTTCAATTGACCATAACTTGGTCAATTAAGCTCCAAATTGAATTATCCAAATATCAATTTAGATCAGAAAAACCTAATTAACAGTAATCTGTAAAAATATTTAGGATCCAACGGTTAGATTTGCTAATCACCATTAATTATTCTAAATATTGTTTAGTGAATATTAGCAAATCTAATAATCCAAATTGAGTGATTTAAGTTTTAGAGGACTCATAGAGTCATTTAGAACCTAGCTATAAGGTTTGATTAGTGTTTGAGTGATTAATTTCACTAATCACTCACTAATCACTCTTAACCCTAATTAGGTCATAACTCAGTCAAATTAGATCCAAATTGAGCCTACTTTATGTCATTAAAATCAGTAGACTATTAGTAAACCATAGCCATGATTTTACTCAATTTGGACACTAATTGACAAAGTTAGGTTTTTGACCCATATTTAAGAATTCCTTAATCATCTTTTAACCCTATATCTTGTATTAGCCATAACTTGGCTAATACTTATCAAAATTTAGCAAATTTAAATTCTATGGAAAGCTTAGTAAAGAACAATAATCTGAAGAAAAATTTAACTTTTACTTAGTCAAATTACTAATTTGCTCTTATGAGTCAAATTCACTAATTTGATCTCATATGGCTTAATAATAACCCAAAATTAATTTAGTTGCTGTCTAATCTTACATTAGAAAGTAAGAAATACTTTCCAAAAGAAAATTTTAGAATTTAGGCCCTAGATTAAAATTTGATCTTTAAACCCTTAATGGGGGCAAAATGGTCATTTTGCCCAAATTTAGGGTTTAGCTATCAAAAGCCCTAAAATTATTTTATAATCCTATTAATCAATAATTATAATGATTTATAGCTGAAATTAATCGAATTCAAGTCTAAATTAGATTTTGATTAAAAATCTCAAAATTTTGCTCCTTAAGAAAATTCCTAAGTCCTAAGTAAGTGTTCTCATGTTCCTTACTCATTCTTAGATACATCTTTAGGTCTTATAACATTAGTTAGGATGTGTGTCTTGAGAGATACTCTTAGTAATTAAGAGTCTTAATTCTTAAGATTAGGAATAGATCTTAAGTTAGAATTTATCTATTGAGTAAATTAGGTTACTCAATAGGTGAAACCTTGAGTTTTCTAGTTTATAAATTTTCTTAGTTTATTAAATGATTATTTGATCTTTAAACCCTAGAATTAAGAATAGAGAATCTATCCTAATGAATTGATTTATCATTAGGACTTGCCATAACTTAATCTGTGAGATTTGGGTTCTAAACTTAGACCCTTAGATTATACCTTTAGATTAAGTGATTAGACCCCATCATCTGGAGTCTAATTCTTAATCTATTCATCTTGATTTGGCTAATCAAAATGAGGTTGGGATAAATTAAATTACAAAATTAGGTCGATGATTTATTCATTTAATCAAATAGTCGTCTTTTGATTAAGTTATAATTAGGACTTGGCCAGCCCTAATTATCTTCAACTAGTAGGATTCGTGATTCTAAGTTACAGAATGCGTAAGAATTGATGATTCTGAAACTTATATAACTTAGAGTAGATAGAACGAATAAAGAAGATAACAACGGATATCACCGGTGTTTTAGATAGAGTTTCTTGCTCACTTTGATTTTGATGCTTCGCATTCCTTGACTTTGAGTTTTATACCTTGAACATGTATTATATACTTAAGATATTTGATAAATATCTTATGTCAAGTTTGAACATTTATAAATAGCATTGTGTTTTTGTTTCACAAGTGGTTTGTAAGGTGTAGCTTGATTAGTATACCTCTTCGATCAACTCGTTCGGGGTCAGCTTCTTGTTAGGGGTTTCAGTCCGATAGTCTATGCCATGCCTAGTCCGTGGGATAGGATGGATAGACTCTTGCCCTACTGACTATAGAGTCAGGATTCTGATATGGATATACTAATTCAAGTACACTTACATTTGGTTCTGTCTTAGCTCATCAGGCTAAGAGTTTTCAGCGATACTCAATTCAGAACTTCTTTCTTAGCCCATCAGGCTAAGATTTGCTGAGTATATTTTCAGTTGAGTGGCTTGGACAGTCACTGTAGTTTCACTTTACAGTTACTGTTTTACTTATATATATTTTTGGCATTGTAGCACTGTTTTACTTACAGTTTTCCTGCACTATATAGGATGCTAGTTTTACTTACAGTTTTCATATGTAGGATGTTAGTTGTTTTCAGATTTATACGATTAAATTTCTATGTCACTTAGCATAATTTGTTTGATCATATGCATATTTAGGTTGTATTTTCTTATAGTTTTGTTTAGTCTTTTGCTTATCTGTCTTTGTTGCAGTTGCTTGGAGGAGGTATGTATTACTTCATATTTTTGCTTAGTTATAAACTGTAGTTTATAACTTATCACTGTTCTTTTTGTACGCTTTTCTGTACCTATTATGCTCAGTTCTATTTTTATGGTGATATCTATTTAACTTAATAAAATTGTTTGCCCTAAAATGTACTTAGACATATTGTCTAATCAGTTTTTCTTTTGTTGGCTGGGGCCCTACCATTATGAAACTGATAATGGTAGGCTTTGAGTTTGTTGGAGCAGTAGATCCAGTGGAGAGCTTACCATTGGAGGAGGAGCCCGTTCTTGAAGATCTGTAGCTTTAGTTTCTTTTGCTTGTGAGATTGAGAGTTTCCTTTTTCAGTTCTCTTAAACTTATTAAATGTTGTAATAATACAGGCTTAACTTTTATTTTCAGCTCTTTACTTATTCTGTATTGTTGTATTTATACTGTATGGATGGATGTTATATTTTTATGCTTCCACACTCTGAATTCATGTATAGTCATTTAGTGATAGTTCTTATAGATTAAATGGCAAAGTTCTTATTTAAGTTGGATTAGAACACGTGTCTAATACAATTCTAAGTGGGGATTTTGTCATTTGGTGACCCCTTCACCGTAATCATGTTAACTTAAGGGTTAACAGAACCACGGCGGGGCAGGGCCGTCACAGGAATATATCCCATTGTCCGAACGCCACAGTATGACGGAGGAATTCCTCAAGTTACAACAAGGGGACCGCATCGTGGCTGCATACGATGCGAAATTCCGAAGACTCGCCAGATTCTCCTCGGGTCTGGTACCCACCGAAGAACACCGGTGCCACCGGTTCCAAAGCGGTCTTCGGTCGTCCATACAGACCCAGGTTGTGCCCTTCCGCCTAACCAATTATCAAGAGCTGCTGGAAACTGCAAAGGTCACTAAAAAGTGTCAGCAGGGGGAGGCAAAGCGGCTTGCCAGCTCTGTCATGCTATGTCAGGAGAACCCAAAGCGGGCATGGGTGTACCAAATCGAGGCAGAGGCCCCTGCTACGGATCCCTACAATGGCTGCGCTAGGCCGCACCCATATGGCAGATGCTTCCATGGGCAACACGTATGCTATACTTGTGGCAGGCCAGGGCACGGCTACACCCAGTGCCGCAATACCGATATGATTGATGGCATGCTAATAAAATGGGTGCATGGTCAGCCTGTATTCGATCTTTACCGACAAGCCCCCACCACGACCACGGCACGCCCAGCCCTACCACCTCCTGCTCCACGACGAGAGATGCCTCATGCTCCTCGTCCCAGCACCTCCAGGCCACCGGCCAAGCAACCTTATTATAATAGGCCCACTGGCCAGGCACACGTGTATGCCCTCACGCCAGCAGAAGCCACTGAGGACAACCATGTGGTGCCAGGTACACGCTTCTAAACTAATTCAATAATTCTTACTCATTCATGCTTAGTTATAACCAGTAAATCCTGCATCTATAATTAGGTACAATATATATAAATAGTAAGCCTTGTAACATTCTATTCAAAACTGGAGCAAGCCACTCTTTCGTTTCTGAAAGTTGGATAAAATCCCTCAATCTACCAGTTCACCGATTGACGACACCGCTAAGCGTAGGGCTGCCATCTGGAGCACAACTTCAGGACAACCAGTTTTGCAAGTTATAAGTTCCATTTGGAGGAGCAAAAGTTGGGGCCAAATTGATAGTATTACCAATTGCCAACTTTGATGTTATCCTGGGTATGAATTGGCTATGCTAACATGATGCCACTATTAACTGCCAGAAGAAGAAGATTACCTTAGGCAGTGGCAAATACACAAAGTCCTTTGTAGGGAACTTTAGCACCAGAACTTCCCTAGTTAATGCTATTCAGGCAAAGAGACTTGTAAGCAAAGGTTGTAGGGCATTCCTAGTAATAATACTAGGTGAAAAGAAGGAAGAGGTTCCTCTCTCCCAGAATCCTATCGTATGCGAATTCCCCGACGTCTTCCTTGAAGATCTTCCTGGTCTTCCACCTGCCCGAGAAGTTGAATACGCCATTGACGTGATTCCTGAAACTCAGCCTATCTCGAAGGCACCTTATAGGATGGCGCCCAAGGAGTTGCAGGAGCTACATATGCAACTACAGGAATTGCTAGAAAAAGGCCGTATAAGACCAAGCTCTTCTCCGTGGGGAGCTCCAGTCCTGTTCGTAAAGAAGAAGGATGGGTCAATGAGAATGTGCATTGACTATAGAGAGCTGAACAAGGTCACAATCAAGAACAAATATCCACTATCTCGCATTGATGACCTATTCGATCAACTGACCGGAGCAAAGGTGTTCTCAAAGATTGATCTGCGATCAGGTTACCACCAACTTCAGGTGAAAGACTCCGATATTGCAAAGATGGCCTTCCAAACCAGATACGGTCACTACGAATTTCTAGTGATGTCCATTGGACTAACAAATGCACCTTCCATATTTATGGATTTGATGCAACGTATCTTGAAGCTGTATCTGGATAAATTTGTCATCGTGTTCATAGACGATATTCTAATATACTCCAAATCCAAAAGCGAACATGAGGGACACCTCCAAATTGTATTGGAAGAGCTGAGGAACCATCAACTCTACGCCAAGTACTCGAAGTGCGAGTTTTGGCTAGACTATGTCGCCTTTTAAGGCCATATTGTGGATGCTCAAGGAATTAGGGTGGATAAGAATAAGATCCATGCAATCCAAGAATGGGCTCAGCCCAAGATAGTGATAGAAGTCCGGAGTTTCCTGGGATTAGCAGGTTATTACAGGAAATTTGTGAAGGGATTCTCTCAGATCGCCTCCCCTATTACCAAGCTCACTCAAAAGGGGGTACCACTTGAATGGTCGCCAGCGTGTGAAAAAGCCTTCCAAGCTCTCAAGGATGGACTTACCTCTGCCCCTGTATTGGTCCTTCTAAGGGAGGGAGTAAATTTTCAAGTATACACGGATGCCTCGGGCATAGGCCTTGGAGCCGTATTGATGCAAGAAAGGAAGGTCATAGTGTAACAACTCAGGTTGTTACTTTGCTCAATTAAGACTAATCTAAGTCTTAATTAAGGTTCTAAGTCACTAATTAAGTAATCTAGAACTCATTTCTGAAACCTAGGTCAAATCAAGAAGTCAACAAAGTCAAAACAAGAAATTCTGGAAAATCCCAAACCCTAGGAATTTGACTTTTTATCTAGACCTCAGATTGAAAATCTGACTTCACCATTGCGTTCAGAACACCCAAATTAGCTAGGGGTGAAATTTTGGAGGCATTTGGAAGTCGTTGATTTTTCATCGAATATTTTAATATTATTTAAATACCCTAAATAATCAAATAATTAAATACTCATCGAAACAAAAATCCGAGTGCACCGTTGCGTTCCTCACCCTTCATTTAGCTAAGGGTGATTTATTGGAAATTTTTGGAATGCATTTAATAGGTTAAAATTAATTAATTAAATCTGTATAATTTAAATTAAATAAATATTTAAATATTCAAAGATAACGGCGCCGTCCGTATTAAGTAGCGCCGTTACTGTTTAATTAAAGCACGCCGTCAGGATCAGACGGTGATCCTTGACCGTTCGATCGAAGATCGAACGGTCCGTGCCTTTCGTCCTCGCGGCTCCCGCGTGTCGCGAGAAGCGACACGTATCGCGCAGAGGACCCTCCGCGCGTCGACTCCCAGCCTCTCCACCGCCTCCAGCCACCGCCTTAGAGTTTCCATAAGACCCTAAGACCTCAGTTTTTCTCGGTTTGAAACGGGAGATCCAAATCCTAAGATCGAGCCTCGACCATCTTCAGCCGTCCGTTTAAGGTACGCACTACACCTCCAATATTCATCAAAGATTTCATCTAAAGTTTCGTTTCTTAATTTCATATGCTTGATTGTTCACCTACCAGTTCCGATTGAGTCGATCAGGTCGGGTTAGCTCAGATGTGCAAAATCCTAAACAGTACAAACCGTTAGCCGAACTTAGGGATTTTAGGGTTGACGTTTGCCGGAGTTGTATGCCTTCTCCGGTGGCGTTTAGGGTAGCAAATGAAAGGTCTCGACCAGACCTTTCGATCGGCATGCGTCTCGGCATCTGGCACCGTCATCTTCACCGCCGTTTTCCTAACCCTAACTCCCTGCTGGCGGACCTCTCGCGCGAAGATGAAGCTCTCTCGGGCTGGACCGGGTCGGCCCCGGCCCGGCCCGGAACCCGTGGCCCATGGCGCTTCGGCTGCCACGGCGGGACCCACCGCGCAGCGTGCCAGCCAATCTTGGCGCGACGCGTGTCCACCTCTGATGCTGTCTGGCTCGTGGGGCCCGCCGCATTCTGCCCAGCCAGTGAGGCTCTGCCACGTGTCCTGCACTTAATTAATAAAATCAAACATATATAATATTATAACAGATATATTAAATAATTAAAATCGTATATAATTATATATATAAATATAACAGATATATTAATTTAATTAAATCAGTAATTATTAATTAGATTAATACCAAACTTTAAACCTAAATAACTCCCAAAATATGCATCCAAATTATACAATTAAATATATTAAATTAATCAGAAAAATATGAGAAATTTATTGATACCAAAAATTTTGCTGTAGGATGAATATTTTGCAAAGTGATTTTTTCAATAATTAATTTAATATAAATTAAATGTCACAAATCTTATTTAGCTCATAACTAAGTACCCAATGATCCAAACATATTAAAAATGGGTCTTAAAGTGATCAGAAAACCCTAAGGATTATTTTGGTAGTATTCATCTTGCTGTTTGAATTAGGATTTGACTAATGGCATTTAGGACCTAACCCTAATTAGGTTAATTAACCCTAGAACTTCAATTGACCATAACTTGGTCAATTGAGCTCCAAATTTGATGATCCAAAGGTCCATTTAGATTAGAAGAACCTAATTAACAGTAATCTGTAAAAATATTTTAGATCCAATAGTTAGATTTGCTAATCATCCTTAATTACCCTAAATCTTGATTAGTGAATTTTTAGCAAACCTAATAATCCAAATTGAGTGATTCAAATTTCAAAGGACTCCTAGAACCATTTAGAATCAATATATAAGGTTGGATTAGTGTTTGAGTGATTAATTTTGTTAATCACTCACTAATCACCCTAAACCCTAATTAAGTCTTAACTTAGTCAAATTAGGTCCAAATTGAGCCTACCACATGTCATTATGATCAGTGAGCTAGTTGTAATTCATAGCCACTGATTTTGCTTAATTTGGACACTAATTGGCGAAGTTAGGATTTTTGACCCATAATTAAGAATTCCTTAATTAACCTTAAACCCTAGATCTTGTATTAGCCATAACTTGGCCAATACTTATCAGATTTCAGCAAATTTAGGTTCTATGGAAAGCTTAGGCAGTAAAAAACAATAATCTAAAAAAAAATTTAGCTTTCACCTAGTCAAATTACTAAATTGCCCTTATGAGTCAAATTCACTAAATTGATCTCATATGGCTTAATAATCACCCAAAATTAATTTAGTTGCTGTTTAATCTTATATTAGACAGTAAGAAGCACTTTTCAAAAGAAAAATTCAGAAATTAAGCCCTAGATTAAAAGTTGATCTCTTGATCCCTTAAGTAGGGGCAAAATGGTCATTTTGCCCAAATTTAGGGTTTAATCTTCAAAAGCCCTAAATTCAGTTTAAAACTATATTAATCAGTAATTAGAATGATTTAGAACTGAAATTAATCAAATTTAAGTCTAAATTAGGTTTTGATTAAAATCTCAGATAAGAAAATTCCTAAGCCTAAGTGAGTTTTTCTCATTCTTTAATCATTCTTAGACTCATCCTTAGGTCTTATAACATTAGTTAGGATGTGTGTCTTGAGAGATACTCTTAGTAATTAAGAGCTTTATTTCTTAAGATTAGGAATAGATCTTAAGTTAGAATTCATCTAATGAGTAAATTGGGTTACTCAATTAGATGAAACCTTGAGTTTTTTAGTTTATAGATTTTCTTAGTTTATTAAATGATTATTTGATCTTTAAACTTTAGAACTAAGAATAGAAATCCATCCTAATAAAATTGATTTATCATTAGGATTTGTCTTAACCTAATTTGTGAGTTTTGGGTTCTAAACCTTAAACCCTTAGATTATACCTTTAGATTAAGTGATTAGACCCCATTATCTGGAGTCTAATTCTTAATCTATTCATCTTGATTTGGCTAATCAAGATAAGGTTGGGATGAATTAAATTACAAAACTAGGTCGATAATTTATTCATTTTAACCAAATAGTCATCTTTTGATTAAGTTATAATTAGGACTTGGCCAGTCCTAACTATCTTCAACTTGTAGGATTCGAGATTCTAAGTTACAGAATGTGTAAGAATTGATAATTCTGAAACTTATGTAACTTAGAGTAGATAGAACAAATAAAGTAGATAACAAAGGATATCACCTGTGTTTTTAGATAGAGTTTCTTGCACTTTGATTTTGATGCTTCGCATTCCTAGATTTTGAGCCTTATACCTTGAACATGTATTATGTACATAAGATATTTTGATAAATATCTTATGTTAATTTGGAACATTATTTATAAACAGTGTTATGATCGTTTCATAAGTGGTTTGTAAGGTGTAGCTTGATTAGTATACCTCTTCGATCAACTCGTTCGGGGTCGGCTTCTTGTAGGGGGTTTCAGTCCGATAGTCTATGCCATGCCTAGTCCATGGGATAGGATGGATAGACTCTTGCCCTACTGACTATAGAGTCAGGATTTTGATATGGTTATATTAATTCAAGTACACTTACATTCAGTTCTATCTTGGCTCATGAGGCTAAGAGTTTCAGTGATGATCAGTTCAGAATTTCTTAGCTCATCAGGCTAAGAATTGCTGAGTTCGTGTTCAGTTCAGATGACTTATATAGTTACAGTAATTTCAGTTTGCAGTTACTGTTTTACTAGTATATTCTGCATTTCAGCACTGTTTTACTTACAGCTTTCCTGCTCGTGATTTTATATAGGATGCTAGTTTTACTATTTTCATATGCTCACATAGGATGTTAGTGTTTTCAGTTTTATACTGCTTAAATTTCGTATGTCACTTAGCATAATCCGTTTGATCATATGCATATTTAGGTTGTATTTTCTTACAGTTTTACTTTTCATTTACTTACCTGTTTGTGTTGTAGTTGCTTGGAGGAGGTATGTATTACTTCCTATTTGTTTAGTTATAAATTGCAGTTTATAACTTATTACTGTTCTTTTGTACGCTTTTCTACACCTATTATGCTTAGTTCTATTTTTTTATGGTGATATCTTCTTAATTTAAATAAAAATTTATGCCCTAAAATGTACTTAGACTTATTGTCTAACCAGTTTTTCTTTTGTTGGCTGGGGCCCTACCATTATGAAACTGATAATGGTAGGTTCTGAGTTTGTTGGTTTAGCAGATCCAGTGGAGAGTTTGCCATTGGAGGAGGAGCCCGTTCCTGAAGATCTGTAGCTTTAGTTTTTCTTCCAGTGAGATTGAGAGTTTTCTTTCAGTACTCTTAAACTCATTGAATGTTGTAATAATTTAGGATTATATTTCTTTTTCAGTACTTTACTTATTCTGTATTGTTGTATTTATACTGTATTAGATGGATGTTATGTTTTATGCTTCCGCACTCTGAGTTCATGTATGATCATTTAGTGATAGTATTTCTCGATTGAATGACAAAGTCCTTATTTAAATTGGATTAGTACGTGTATCTAATCCAATCTTAAGTGGGGACCTTGTCATTTGGTGACCCCTCCACCGTAATCATGTTAACTTAAGGGTTAACAGGACCACGGCGGGTCGGGCCGCCACAGTTGGTATCAGAGAATTCCATAAGGTGTCAGATAGGAATTCATTCCTTTCTACCTAATGGACTGTTCTTCTGCCACTTGATCACTAAATGAATACTTGAATTGACATCCATCACATTATGAGTATAACTCAGAATAAGTTAAGTTATTAGATAACTATAAAAGATGATAATTATTAAATTATATATATATGCTCAACAAATTTAAGTAGAATGTTATAATTGTAGGAATAGAAGATCATCTAGAAATGGCATTCATGACTTACCTAAAGGAGTTTGAGACTATTTGGAAATATGAACATAAACTAGGAAAGAAGCAAGGAAGAACAATTGAAGGAGTATCAGAACAAGGATTGCAAGTACTAAACAAATTATTGAAAGAAGGCGTCTATAGAGGCCTTGACTTTCCAGTACTAGCAAGGGAATGGCTTGCCAGAGTTGACCACATATTTGGTGTTATGGAATGGCCTAGTCACATCAGATTAGAAGTGGTGCTATGTCTTCTGCGTATGCAAGCAAAGGAATGGTGGATTATGTCATACGAAGAACTGTTTCGTAAAGCACAAGAGGAGCATCGTGAAGTGATTTATGAAGACTTTCGTAGAGCATTTTTCATTAAATATATAGGATGGGAATAGTTTTATAAATTTATGATGATGTATTCTATTATTTCAATAAAAGTTTAAATGAATAAGAAAAGCAGTAGTTATAATATGTCTTATTATAATAAAGAACTCAAGATAGTTATTTTGATTTCAGGAAAATGAATCCTGCTACTTCTCCCAACAATACTCCACTCAACCCTCAACCATCTGTAAGCAATGCTCCAAATAATACCGTGGCTGCTTCCAATACTGTTGATGAAATAACTTCTTTAAGAAATATGGTTACTGCAATGCTAGAGAATCAAAATCAGCAGGCTCTAGCTATTCAAAAGTTAGTATCTATAATACCTGCTACTAATGCCAGTACCTTTTCAGCATCCCCCGCTCCTCAAGTTCCCAATACCTATCGACAGTCTGCAGATGGGATACTTCACAGTTTCCTAAGGTTAAGACCACCTACCTTTGAAGGATCTGAATCCCCGATGGATACTTTAGCATGGCTGAAAACTATAGAGAAAAATATCACTAGTCTTGGTTGTTCAAGCAACCAATTTGTAAGACTAGCCACTCATCTTCTGCAAGGAGAGGCAGAACATTGGTGGGAACAAGAAAGGAACACACGTTTTGAAGAATTTGAATTAGACGAAATAGAATGGAGCTAGTTTGTCCAAGCCTTCAAAGAATCATTTATCCCACCTTCCACCAAGAATATCATTGGTGAGTCCTTATTGAGGTTAACCCAAGGAAGTCGAACCGTAGCTGAATATACCTCAGAATTTCGAAAGCTCATCCGATTTTCACCTCATTTGGTTCCTACTGAAGAAGATAGATGTTTCAGATACGAGAATGGACTCCGAGAATCTATCAAAGATCATGTAATTCCTTTACAACATACCAAATTCGAGAAGCTAGTTGAGACAGCTCGGGTAGTAGAGCATCATCAAAATACTAAAGATTTGAAGAGAAAGGCTTTCAATATGAATAAATACCCTCAGAATTTCAAGCAACAACGAACAAACTAAGGAAGGGTATATCAAATAGAAACCACTGAAACATCAAGCCAAAATGCTGCATGTAATAGGCCACATCCTTATGGGAAATGTTATCATTTTGGCAGAGTGTGTTTTACCTGTGGAAGACCGGGTCATGCATATCGGGATTGCCAAGAAAATAAGATAATTGATGGAGCAACTATTGAACGAAACCGTGCGAACAAAATATTCCATGCCACTCCTATCAATTTCAGAGAACCTCAGAAAACTCTTATGCCACCTCCTGCTCAAGAGCGAACCCTTGCAAAAGTTCAATATGCTGCAAATCCTTCAAACCCAAATCAATCAAAAGCTCAAACTTCTGACAGCAGACCTGCTGGAAAGGCAAGGGTATACAATCTCACTCCAGTGGAAGCAGCAGAAGACAACAATGTAGTCTCAGGTACAAATTGTAACTTTTGCTTTTCTTACTAAATTAGAATTTCCTAAAGTCTATACTTTTATTATTAGGCACCTTATACTTTAAGGATGAGCCCTGCAGTATATTGTTTGATACTGGGGCTAGTCATTCATTCATCTCTGAAAATTTTGCTAAGAGATTAGGACTATCATATTACAAACTTGCGAAGATCTTGAGTGTTGGACTTCCATCTGGAGCCCAACTAAGTGCGAACAAATTCTGTGACATTCAAATACCAATTAATAACCATACCTTCCAAGCCAAGTTAGTTGTGCTACCTATAGTAAATTTTGATATCATATTAGGCATGAATTGGCTTAGTATGCATAGCGCTACCATCAATTATCAAAAGAAGAAGGTTGTGTTGCAAACTCCAGGAGCTTCAACAACGTTTATTGGGAAGATCAGCACTAGTAGCTCCTTGATCAATGCAATTCAAGCAGAGAAAATGGTGTGCAAAGGTTATAGTGGTATTCTGATGGTAATGATGGGCAATAGTAAAGAAGTAGCCCCAATCTCTAAAATAAAAGTTGTTAGAGATTTTGAAGATGTTTTCCCTGAAGATCTGCCTGGTTTACCTCCAACCAGAGAAGTAGAGTTTGAAATAAATATAATTCCAGGAACTCAACCTCTATCAAAAGCACCATATATAATGGCCCCAAAAGAATTGCAAGAGTTAAATGAGCAATTACAAGAACTGTTAAATAAGGGGTTTATTAAACCAAGTATGTCCCCATGGGGAGCCCCGGTACTATTTGTTAAGAAGAAAGATGGGTCTATGAGAATGTGCATAGACTACAGAGAGTTGAATAAAGTCACAATTAAAAATAGATACCCACTTCCTCGTATTGATGATCTGTTCGATCAACTTACCGGTGCTGTAGTGTTCTCTAAAATTGATTTAAGGTCAGGGTATCATCAAGTGAAGGTAAAGGACTCAGATGTAGAAAAGACAGCGTTCAGAACACGATATGGGCATTTTGAGTTTCTTGTAATGTCATTTGGTCTCACTAATGCCCCATCTCTATTCATGGACTTAATGCAGAGAGTTCTGAAACCTTATCTAGATAAATTTGTTATAGTATTTATTGATGATATCCTAATTTACTCCAAGACAGTAAGGGATCATGAAGAACACTTGAGATTGGTTCTGAAAGAGAGCATGAGTTATATGCCAAATTCTCTAAGTGTGAATTTTGGCTGGATTCTGTATCATTTCTTGGACATGTGGTTCATGCTCGAGGAATCCAAGTAGATCAGAGTAAGATCAGTGCTATTCAGGATTGGGTTCAGCCTAAGACAGTTACTGAAATTCGTAGATTTCTGGGTTTAGCCGGATACTACAGAAGGTTTGTTAAAGGCTTCTCTCGGATTGCCGCACCTCTTACAAAACTAACTCAGAAGGTAGTTCCATTTGTTTGGACAGAAGAATGTGAAACTGCATTTCAGTCTATAAAGGACGCATTAACTTCTGCTCCAGTTTTAGTTCTTCCAAAAGAAGGAGTTAATTATCAGGTGTATACAGATGCATCTGGAATTGGGTTAGGATGCGTATTAATGCAAGAAGGCAAAGTTATAGCATACGCATCTCGCCAGCTTAAAACCCATGAAAGGAACTATGCTGTACATGATTTAGAATTGGCAGCATTAGTTTTTGCATTAAAAATTTGGCGCCATTATTTGTATGGAATTCAATGCTCTATATTCACGGACCACCAAAGCTTAAAGTACATCTTTACCCAGAGAGAATTGAATTGTAGGCAAAGAAGATGGCTGGAATTAATAAGTGATTATGATCTAGATATCCAGTATCATCCAGGCAAAGCTAATGTAGTAGCTGATGCGTTAAGCTGTCACACAGTTCTTAACAACTTAATTTCAGAAAGTCTATTGGCGAATGAGTTTCATAAAATGGAAATTTCTCGTGCTAAGGGAAATTCAGTCAGTACCATGATATCCATGAATAATATAGAACCCACATTCCATAGAGATGTTTCAATCTCTCAAAGCAAAGATGATGAATATTTAAACCATAAAGTGGCAATAGAAAGTGGTCGTCGTCCAGAATTGAATTTTAAGAAAGGTGCTATTTACATGAATAATCGTCTCTAGATTCCTAAATCCATACAGAAAGAGATCCTAATTGAAAGTCACAATTCAGGATATCAAATTCATCCAGGAAATTCTAAGATGTACCAAGACCTAAAACAATCATTTTGGTGGCCAGGAATGAAGAAAAGTATTGCAGAATATGTTGCAAAATGCCACACTTATTGCTTAATAAAAGCAGAGCATCAAAAGCTTGGTGGTTTATTGCACCCACTAGAAATCTCAGAATGGAAATGGACTGATGTATCCATGGATTTTGTCATGGGTTTGCCTCGATCAAAATATGGAGCTGATTCAATATGGGTAATAGTAGATCGCCTTACAAAATCTGCCCATTTGATTCTAATCCGTCAAACTGACTCAGTGGAGAAATTGACCAAATTGTACATTAATGAAATAGTCAGATTGCACGGAATTCCTAAAACAATTGTATCTGATAGAGACAGTCGTTTTACTTCTAAATTTTGGCAGGCTGTCCATCAAGATTTAGGCACAACTTTGGCCATGAGTACAGCATTCCATCCTCAAACAGATGGCCAAACAGAGCGAGTAAATCAAGTCTTAGAAGATCTTCTGCGTTTATGTATGTTGGATTTTTCAGGATCCTGGGAAGAGCACATTCCTTTAGTAGAATTTGCATATAACAACAGTTTTCAGTCAAGTATTAAGATGGCACCATATGAAGCATTATATGGGAGAAAATGTTCATCCCCACTAGCATGGTCTGAGTCAGGAGATACTCAATTATATGGATCTGAGCTAGTGGAAGAAACAAATAAGAAGGTTAAACTCATTCAGTAAAGAATTAAAACAGCTCAAGACAGGCAAAGTAAATATCATGATAATCGTCATCGTCCTCTAGAATTCAGCAAAGGAGATTTCGTGTACTTAAAAGTGAGCCCGATGAAAGGAATCTATCGTTTTGGAGTTTCTGGGAAACTTAGTCCAAGGTACATTGGACCTTTCAAAATTTTGCAGAAGATTGGTTCAGCAGCTTATAAATTAGAACTTCCAGAAGACTTCACTGCTATTCATAATGTATTTCACGTCTCATCTCTAAGGAAGTGTCTCCAAGATCCTTCTCATCTTATTGAACATCCTGCAATTGAAATTCAACCTGATCTTTCTTACACTGAAGAACCAATTAAAATCTTAGATCGTGATCTGAAGAAATTAAGGAATAGATCCATTCCAATGATTAAGATTCAGTGGAAGAATCGGTCTTGTAATGAAGCCACCTGGGAGAAAGAGGTGGATATGCGCCAAAAGTACCCAAACCTTTTTAATTAAGGTAATTCTTCAACTCTATCTTATTTCAATTCATTTCATTATATCTGCTTAAATTCTTTTTCTCACTTGAGTGATGTCGAGGACGACATCATTCTTAAGTGGGGGAGTTTGTAACAACCTAGATTGTTACTTTGCTCAATTAAGACTAATCTAAGTCTTAATTAAGGTTTTAAGTCACTAATTAAGTAATCTAGAACTCATTTCTGAAACCTAGGTCAAATCAAAAAGTCAACAAAGTCAAAACAAGAAATTCTAGAAAATCCCAAATCCTAGGAATTTGACTTTTTATCTAGACCTCAGATTGAAAATCTGACTTCACCATTGCGTTCAGAACACCCAAATTAGCTAAGGGTGAAATTTTGGAGGCATTTGGAAGTCGTTGATTTTTCGTCGAATATTTTAATATTATTTAAATACCCTAAATAATCAAATAATTAAATACTCGTCGAAACAAAAATCTGAGTGCACTGTTTCGTTCCTCACCCTTCATTTAGCTAAGGGTGATTTATTGGAAATTTTTGGAATGCATTTAATAGGTTAAAATTAATTAATTAAATCTGTATAATTTAAATTAAATAAATATTTAAATATTCAAAGATAACGGCGCCGTCCGTATTAAGTAGTGCCGTTACTGTTTAATTAAAGCACACCATCAGGATCAGACGGTGATCCTTGACCGTTCGATCGAAGATCGAACGGTCCGTGCCTTTCGTCCTCGCGGCTCCCGCGTGTCGCGAGAAGCGACACGTATCGCGCAGAGGACCCTCCGCGCGTCGACTCCCAGCCTCTCCACCGCCTCCAGCCACCGCCTTAGAGTTTCCATAAGACCCTAAGACCTCAGTTTTTCTCGGTTTGAAACGGGAGATCCAAATCCTAAGATCGAGCCTCGACCATCTTCAGCCGTCCGTTTAAGGTACGCACTACACCTCCAATATTCATCAAAGATTTCATCTAAAGTTTCGTTTCTTAATTTCATATGCTTGATTGTTCATCTACCGGTTCCGATTGAGTCGATCAGGTCGGGTTAGCTCAGATGTGTAAAATCCTAAACAGTACAAACCGTTAGCCGAATTTAGGGATTTTAGGGTTGACGTTTGCCGGAGTTGTATGCCTTCTCCGGTGGCGTTTAGGGTAGCAAATGAAAGGTCTCGACCAGACCTTTCGATCGGCATGTGGCTCGGCATGTGGCACCATCGTCTTCACCGCCGTTTTCCTAACCCTAACTCCCTGCTGGCGGACCTCTCGCGCGAAGATGAAGCTCTCTCGGGCTGGACCGGGTCGGCCCCGGCCCGGCCCGGAACCCGTGGCCCCTGGCGCTTCGGCTGCCACGACGGGACCCACCGCGCAGCGCGCCAGCCAATCCTGGCGCAACGCGTGTCCACCTCTGATGCTGTCTAGCTCGTGGGGCCCGCCGCATTCTGCCCAGCCAGTGAGGCTCTGCCACGTGTCCTGCACTTAATTAATAAAATCAAACATATATAATATTATAACAGATATATTAAATAATTAAAATCGTATATAATTATATATATAAATATAACAGATATATTAATTTAATTAAATTAGTAATTATTAATTAGATTAATACCAAACTTTAAACCTAAATAACTCCCAAAATATGCATCCAAATTATACAATTAAATATATTAAATTAATCAGAAACATATGAAAAATTTATTGATACCAAAAATTTTGCTGTAGGATGAATATTTTGCAAAGTGATTTTTTCAATAATTAATTTAATATAAATTAAATGTCACAAATCTTATTTAGCTCATAACTAAGTACCCAATGATCCAAACATATTGAAAATGGGTCTTAAAGTGATCAGAAAACCCTAAGGATTATTTTGGTAGTATTCATCTTGCTGTTTGAATTAGGATTTGACTAATGGCATTTAGGGCCTAACCCTAATTAGGTTAATTAACCCTAGAACTTCAATTGACCATAACTTGGTCAATTGAGCTCCAAATTTGATGATCCAAAGGTCCATTTAGATTAGAAGAACCTAATTAACAGTAATCTGTAAACATATTTTAGATCCAACAGTTAGATTTGCTAATCACCCTTAATTACTCTAAATCTTGATTAGTGAATTTTTAGCAAACCTAATAATCCAAATTGAGTGATTTAAATTTCAGAGGACTCCTAGAACCTTTTAGAATCAATATATAAGGTTGGATTAGTGTTTGAGTAATTAATTTTATTAATGACTCACTAATCACCCTAAACCCTAATTAAGTCTTAACTTAGTCAAATTAGGTCCAAATTGATCCTACCACATGTCATTATGATCAGTGAGCTAGTTGTAATTCATAGCCACTAATTTTGCTTAATTTGGACACTAATTGGCGAAGTTACAATTTTTGACCCATAATTAAGAATTCCTTAATTAACCTTAAACCCTAGATCTTGTATTAGCCATAACTTGGCCAATACTTAACAGATTTTAGCAAATTTAGATTCTATGGAAAGCTTAGGCAGTAAAGAACAATAATCTAAAAGAAAATTTAGCTTTCACCTAGTCAAATTACTAAATTTCCCTTATGAGTCAAATTCACTAAGTTGATCTCATATGGCTTAATAATCACCCAAAATTAATTTAGTTGCTGTCTAATCTTATATTAGATAGTAAGAAGCACTTTTCAAAAGAAGAATTCAGAAATTAAGCCCTAGATTAAAAGTTGATCTTTTGATCCCTTAGGTAGGGGCAAAATGGTCATTTTACCCAAATTTAGGGTTTAATCTTCAAAAGCCCTAAATTCAGTTTAAAACTATATTAATCAATAATTAGAATGATTTAGAACTGAAATTAATCAAATTTAAGTCTAAATTAAGTTTTGATTAAAATCTCAGATAAGAAAATTCCTAAGCCTAAGTGAGTTTTTCTCATTCTTTAATCATTCTTAGACTCATCCTTAGGTCTTATAACATTAGTTAGGATGTGTGTCTTGAGAGATACTCTTAGTAATTAAGAGCCTTATTTCTTAAGATTAGGAATAGATCTTAAGTTATAATTCATCTAATGAGTAAATTGGGTTACTCAATTAGATGAAATTTTGAGTTTTTTAGTTTATAGATTTTCTTAGTTTATTAAATGATTATTTGATCTTTAAACTTTAAAACTAAGAATAAAAATCCATCCTAATAAAATTGATTTATCATTAGGATTTGCCTTAACCTAATTTGTGAGTTTTGGGTTCTAAACCTTAGACCCTTAGATTATACCTTTAGATTAAGTGATTAGACCCCATTATCTGGAGTCTAATTCTTAATCTATTCATCTTGATTTGGCTAATCAAGATAAGGTTGGGATGAATTAAATTACAAAACTAGGTCGATAATTTATTCATTTTAACCAAATAGTCATCTTTTGATTAAGTTATAATTAGGACTTGGCCAGTCCTAACTATCTTCAACTTGTAGGATTCGAGATTCTAAGTTACAGAATGTGTAAGAATTGATAATTCTGAAACTTATGTAACTTAGAGTAGATAGAACAAATAAAGTAGATAACAAAGGATATCACCAGTGTTTTTAGATAGAGTTTCTTGTACTTTGATTTTGATGCTTCGCATTCCTAGATTTTGAGCCTTATACCTTGAACATGTATTATGTACATAAGATATTTTGATAAATATCTTATGTTAATTTGGAACATTATTTATAAACAGTATTATGATCATTTCACAAGTGGTTTGTAAGGTGTAGCTTGATTAGTATGCCTCTTCGATCAACTGTTTTACTTACAGCTTTCCTGCTCGTGATTTTATATAGGATGCTAGTTTTACTATTTTCATATGCTCACATAGGATGTTAGTGTTTTCAGTTTTATACTGCTTAAATTTCATATGTCACTTAGCATAATCCGTTTAATCATATGCATATTTAGGTTGTATTTTCTTATAGTTTTACTTTTCCTTTACTTACCTATTTGTGTTGCAGTTGCTTGGAGGAGGTATGTATTACTTCCTATTTGTTTAGTTATAAATTGCAGTTTATAACTTATTACTGTTCTTTTGTACGCTTTTCTGCACCTATTATGCTTAGTTCTGTTTTTTTATGGTGATATCTTCTTAATTTAAATAAAAATTTCTGCCCTAAAATGTACTTAGACTTATTGTCTAACCAGTTTTTCTTTTGTTGGCTGGGGCCCTACCATTATGAAACTGATAATGGTAGGTTCTGAGTTTGTTGGTTTAGCAGATCCAGTGGAGAGTTTGCCATTAGAGGAGGAGCCCGTTCCTGAAGATCTGTAGCTTTAGTTTTTCTTCCAGTGAGATTGAGAGTTTTCTTTCAGTACTTTTAAACTCATTAAATGTTGTAATAATTCAGGATTATATTTCTTTTTCAGTACTTTACTTATTCTGTATTGTTGTATTTATACTGTATTAGATGGATGTTATGTTTTATGCTTCCACACTCTGAGTTCATGTATGATCATTTAGTGATAGTATTTCTGGATTGAATGGCAAAGTCCTTATTTAAATTGGATTAGTACGTGTATCTAATCCAATCTTAAGTGGGGACCTTGTCATTTGGTGACCCCTCCACCGTAATCATGTTAACTTAAGGGTTAACAGGACCACGGCGGGTCGGGCCGCCACACATAGCTTATGCCTCGCGACAATTAAAAGTCCACGAGAAGAACTACGCAGTCCACGACCTTGAACTAGCTGCCGTTGTGTTTGCCCTGAAGATCTGACGACACTATCTCTATGGAGTCCAATGCTCAATCTTTACCGACCACCAAAGTCTAAAATATATATTCACCCAGCGGGAGTTAAACTGTAGACAAAGAAGGTGGTTAGAGCTGATCAGCAACTATGACCTGGATATTCAATATCATCCAGGAAAAGCCAACGTGGTGGCTGATGCCCTTAGTCGTCAGGCATCCATAAATGCCATTATGTCAGAAGGCCCGTTAGTAGAGGAATTTCACAGAATGGGTATCAAGCCTATCAGCGGGGACAGGCTCAGCCTAACTATATCGAATATCAATGTGGAATCTACCTTCCATCGGGATGTGTCTATGTCACAGACCGAGGATGAGGAGTTCTTGAACTTCAAGATAGCTATCGAGAGTGGTCGACGTACTGATCTTCGCTTCCAAAATAGTGCCATATATCTGGGGAATCGATTATGGATCCCTAAGTCCATGCAGCGAGAGATACTGATTGAAGGCCATAATTCAGGGTATCAAGTGCACCCAGGAAGCACGAAGATGTATCAGGATCTAAAATTGTCATTCTGGTGGCTAGGGATGAAAAGAAGCATAGCAGACTTTGTGGCAAAGTGCCACAAATGTTGCCTAGTTAAGGCAGAGCACCAAAGGCCGGGAGGCCTGCTTCATCCGCTAGAAATCCCAGAATGGAAGTGGTTGGATATATCAATGGACTTCGTCATGGGTCTGCCTCGTATGAGGTCAGGGGCAGACACTATTTGGGTCATCATTGATCGACTGACTAAGTCTGCGCACTTCCTTCCAATCCGATAAACTGATTCAGTAGAAAGGCTTGCCAAGTTATACATCAAAGAAATAATTCGACTTCATGGTATCCCGAAAACCATCGTATCCGATAGAGACAGCCGATTTACATCGAAATTCTAGCAGGCTGTTCATCAAGACTTAGGCACCATGCTGGCCATGAGCGCAGCTTTCCATCCTCAGACAGATAGCCAGACTGAAAGAGTAAATCAAGTACTGGAAGACCTACCCCGCCTCTGTATACTAGACTTTGCTGGATCCTGGGAAGACCACCTTCCCTTGGTGGAATTCGCATACAACAATAGCTTCCAGGCCAGTATCAAGATGGCTCCATACGATGCACTTTACGGCAGGAAGTGCTCAACACCCATGTCTTGGGCCGAGACCGGAGACGTTCAATTGTTCAGCTCAGAATTGGTTGAGGAGACGAACAAAAAGATTAAACTTATTCAGCAACGTATCAGGGCAGCCCAGGATAGACAAAGTAAATATCATAATCTTCGCCGTCGACCCTTAGAATTTCAAGAAGGAGACTCCGTTTACTTAAAGGTCAGTCCTATGAAAGGAGTCCATCGCTTCGGGATTGCCGGTAAGCTTAGTCCAAGATATGTTGGACCATTCAAAGTCCTCTAGAAGATTGGGTCAGCTGCCTATCGAATAGACTTGCCAGAGAATTTTGCAGCAGTACACAATATTTTTCATGTATCATCCCTAAGAAAGTGTCTTCAGGACCCGTCTCATCTTGTGCAACTCCCAGGGATTCAAATCCAGCCAGACCTATCATTTACCGAGGAACCAATTAGGATCCTGGCCCATGACCACAAGCAACTCAGGAATCGTGCAATCGACATAATTAAAGTCCAATGGAAGAATCGTTCCTGCAACGAGGCCACCTGGGAAAAGGAATCCGATATGCGATCCAAGCATCCCAAACTCTTCGAAAACCCAGGTACTTCTATTTCTTAGTATTTTGAACCTTTAAATTTCCATTCGTGTCATGCTTAGTTCCACTTGAGTGATGTCGAGGACGACATCTCTCTTAAGTTGTGGAGTCTGTAACAACCCGAGTTGTTACCATAGTTGATTAGGACTAACTCTAAGTCTTAAACATAATTATAGGTGCTAATTAGGTTAAGTGGAGTCAACCTTTGAGACCTAGTTCAAATCAGGAGTCAAACGGATCGAATCCTGATTTTTGGAAATCCAGAAATCCTAGAAAATTGACCTATTTAAATTGACCTCCGATCGAAAAACGGACACCGCCATTATGTTCCTTGACCCCAAATTAGCTTGGGGTGAAGTTTTTGTGTCAATCGGAAGTCGTCGAAATTTCGATGAATATTTTAATAATAAAAATACCCCAGAAATCGAGGTATCAAAATACTCGTCGGATCGAAAATCCGACTCCACCATTGAAATCCTTGACCCCAAATTAGCTAGGAAAAATATGTTCAAAAATTTCTGAAAAAAAAAATATTTAATTAATTACTTAACGACCGCCGTTAAGTAATTAACGGACCCGTCAACTGTAGCTGACAGCGCCGTCTATCCAGACGGCGCCCTCGCAGCCGTTGGATCGGGCCCGGATCCAACGGCTATGGAGCCGTCATCCACGATGGCTTCGTCCCGCACGACACGCGGCGCCCCGCCGCCCTGCTTGGCCAATCGGAGCCTCCCCCGACCTCGGCGAGGTCGCCGGAGGTCCTATAAGACCTCGGGCAAGCTCGAGGCTCCGGGTTTTGCGAAACCTGAGCTCCGAAAGGTCGAACCTGAGCCAACCGTCCGTGAGCCATCGACTTTCCAGGTACTGATCTCCCCCGTTCTGTAACAACCCAGGTTGTTACTTTGCTCAATTAAGACTAATCTAAGTCTTAATTAAGGTTCTAAGTCACTAATTAAGTGATTGAAACTCATCTCTGAAACCTAGGTCAAACCAGAAGTCAACAAAGTCAAAACAAGAATTCTGGAAAATCCCAGAACCTGGAAATTTGACTTTTTATCTAGACCTCAGATTGAAAATCCGACTTCGCCATTGCGTTCAGAACACCCAAATTAGCTAGGGGTGAAATTTTGGAGGCATTTGGAAGTCGTTGATTTTTCGTCGAATATTTTAATATTATTTAAATACCCTAAATAATCAAATAAATAAATAATCGTTGGATCGAAAATCCAAGTGCGCCGTTGCGTTCCTTACCCCTCAATTAGCTAGGGATGATTTATTGAAAATTTTATGACTTCATTTAATAAATTAAAACTAATTAATAATATAGGTTCAAAATATATTAAAATATTATTATTTATTAATTAAAGTTGACAGTTTCCGTAAACTTACTTAACCTGCCATCCATTTTATCCGTTTTTACCGTTTGATTTAATGGCATCAATCCAACCGTCGGATCAGGCCTGATCCGACGGCTGTGAGCCATCTTCCCCGATGGCTCACACCCGTCGCTCGCAGAGTGCCCTAATGGCGCGCGGCGCTGAATCGGGGGGTGCACACGTCGATCGAGCGAAGCGCGTCCATCACTCACCGCTTAGGCATCCTTTTATCTCCTATTAGCTTTGTTTTCTTTCTTAAATTTTTTTTCTGGTGACGGTTAGTTCTCTTGCTGCCGAGCGAAATCGTCGTGGACCTCAAAACCCTAAGGTACCATCTTCTCCTCTTAATTTTACTATTTAATCACTGCGTATTATTGTAATATTGGGTTCATTTTTGGGGCACGATCGATCGAACCTTCGTTCGATCGTGCCTGAAACCCTAGCGTGTAGCGGGGAAGCCGAATCGCCCTCCAGATCTGCCGTCGGATATGGATTCAAATCCAGCCCGTTGGATTTGAATCAATCACAGCCCGTTAGATTCGTTGATCCAACCTGAACCGCTGGATCAATTAAATCGAAACAGTTCATCTGAACCAACCACAGCCGTTGATCGCAGATGATGGAATCAATCTGCATCAGCGGATCATCCACGTAGCAATGTTTGCTTACGTGTCGCCCCCTCCGCCAGCCACGTGGCCCACGCTATTGTCTCAGCAGGTGGGTCCCACCCATCTCCATCAAAAGACAGGGTCAGTGCTGAGCCTTGTCAGTGGGGCCCACTGATCGTCCCTTTGCCAACCACGGCTCGCCACGTGGCGGTGGGACCCGCCATCTCTGCTGAGCCGTCTCTTCCTGCAGATCAAATATAAAAGTTATATATATATATATATATATATATATATATATATATATATAACATATTAAATATTATAAATGAAATTATATATGTATTAATAATAATCAGATTAATTAAATAAATTAAAACAGCATTAGTTAAATAATTTAAATTCAAATCTTTAAACCCTAATATCTTGCAAATTATACATCCAAATTATACAAATAAATATGTCAAATTGATCAGAAAAATATGAGGAATTTATTGATGCCAATAATTTTGCTGTAGGATCAATATTTTGCAAAGTGATTATTTAGGGTTTAATTTAAGTTAAATTAAATGTTCAAAACTTAATTAGCCTATAATTATGTACCCAATGATCCAAACATATTGAATATGGGTCTTAAAGTGATCAGAAAACCCTAAGGATTAATTTGATAGTGTTTATTTTGCTGTTTGGATTAGTAATTGCTTAATGACATTTAGGACCTAACCCTAATTAGGTTAATTAACCCTAGAACTTCAATTGACCATAACTTGGTCAATTGAGCTCCAAATTTGATGATCCAAAGGTCCATTTAGATCAGAAGAACTTAATTAACAGTAATATGTAAACATATTTTAGATCCAATGGTTAGATTTGCTAATCATCCTTTATTACTCTAAATCTTGACTAGTGAATATTAGCAAATTTAGTAATCCAAATTGAATGATTTAAGTTTCAGAGGACTCCTAGAACCATTTAAAATCAATCTATAAGGTTGGATTAGTATTTGAGTGATTAATTTTGTTAATCACTTACTAATCACCCTAAACCCTAATTAGGTCTTAACTTAGTCAAATTAGGTCCAAATTGAGCCTACCACATGTCATTATAATCAGTGAGCTCTTTGTAAACTATAGCCAGTAATTTTGCTTAATTTGGAAACTAATTGACAAAGTTAGAATTTTTGGCCTATAGTTAACAATTCCTTAATTAACCTTAAAACCCTAAATTTTGTATTGGCCATAACTTGGCCAATACATATTAGAATTTAGCAAATTTAAATTTTATGGAAGCTTAGGCAGTAAAAAACATTAAACTGAAAGAAAAATTTAACTTTCACTTAGTCAAATTGCTAATTTTCCCTTATGAGTCAAGTTCACTAATTTGATCTCATATGGCTTAATAATTACCCAAAATTAATTTAGTTACTGTCTAATCTTATATTAGACAATAAGAAGCACTTTCCAAAAGAAAATTTCAGAATTAAAACCTTAGATCAAAATTTGATCTTTTGAACCCTTAAGTAGGGGCAAAATGGTCATTTTGCCCAAATTTAGGGTTTAGCCTTTAAAAGCCCTAAATTCAATTTCTAATCATTAGAATCAGAAAATAGAATGATTCATTATTGAAATTAATCAAATCCAAATTTAAATTAGACCTTGATTAAAATCTCAAAATTTTGCTCCTTGAGAAAATTTCTAAGTCCTAAGTGAGTGTTCTCCTTCTTTACTCACTCTTAGATCATACCTTAGGTCTTATAACATTAGTTAGGATGTGTGTCTTGAGAGATACTCTTAGTAATTAAGAGCCTTATTTCCTAAGATTAGGAATAGATCTTAAGTTAGAATTCATCTATTGAGTAAATTGGGTTACTCAATTAGATGAAACCTTGAGTTTTCTAGTTTCTAAATTTTTCTTAGTTTATTAAATGATTATTTGATCTTTAAACCTTAAAACTAAGAATAGAGATCTATCCTAATGAATTTGATTTGTTATTAGGATTTGCCTTAACCTAATCTATGAGTTTTGGGTTCTAAACTTAGACCCTTAGATTATACCCTTAGATTAAGTGATTAGACCCCATCATCTGGAGTCTAATTCTTAATCTATTCATCTTGATTTGGCTAATCAAGATGAGGTTGGGATGAATTAAATTACAAAACTAGGTCGATGATTTATTCATTTTAACCAAATAGTCATCTTTTGATTAAGTTATAATTAGGACTTGACCAGTCCTAATTATCTTCAACAAGTAGGATTCGTGGTTCTAAGTTACAGAATGTGTAAGAATTGATAATTCTGAAACTTATGTAACTTAGAGTAGATAGAACGAATAAAGTAGATAACAACGGATATCACCTGTGTTTTAGATAGAGTTTCTTGCACTTTGATTTTGATGCTTTGCATTCCTTGATTTTGAGCCTTATACCTTGACATGTATTATGTATATAAGATATTTGATAAATATCTTATGTAAATTTGGAACATTATTTATAAGCAGCATTATGTTCATTTCACAAGTGGTTTGTAAGATGTAGCTTGATTAGTATACCTCTTCAATCAACTCGTTCAGGGTTGGCAACCTTTCGAGGGTTTAATGTCCGACAGTCTATTGGCCATGCCTAGTCCGAGTGATAGGATGGATAGACTCTCGCCCTACTGACTACAGAGTCAGGATTCTGATATGGATATACTAATTCAAGTACACTTACATTAATTTTCTGTCTTAGCTCATCAGGCTAAGAGTTTCAGTGATGTTCAGTTCAGAGTTTCTTAGCTCATCAGGCTAAAATTTGCTGAGTTCGTGTCCAGTTCAGGTGACTTATATAGTCACTATAGTTTCAATTTACAGTTACTGTTTTTCTTGCATATTCTGTATCTCAGCACTGTTTTACTTACAGTTTTCCTACACATGTTATATATATATAGGATGCTAGTTTTACTTACTGTTTTCATATGCTCATATAGAATGTTAGTGGTTTTCAGTTTTATACTGTTTAAATTTTATGTCACTTTGCATAATCCGTTTGATCATATGCATATTAAGGTTGTATTTTCTTACAGATTTACTTTTCTTTTACTTACCTGTTTGTGTTGCAGTTGCTTGGAGGAGGTATGTATTACTTCCTATTTGTTTAGTTATAAACTGTGGTTTATAACTTATTACTGTTCCTTTGTACGCTTTTCTGCACCTATTATGCTTAGTTCTATTTATATGGTGATATCTATTTAATTTAATAAAATTGTTTGCCCTAAATTGTACTTAGACATATTGTCTAACCAGTTTTTTTTTTGTTGGCTGGGGCCCTACCATTATGAAACTGATAATGGTAGGTTCTGAGTATGTTGGAGCAGCAGATCTAGTAGAGAGCTTGCCATTGGAGGAGGAGCCCGTTCCTGAAGATCTGTAGCTTTAGTTTTTCTTTCAGTGAGATTGAGAGTTTATTTCAGTTCTTTTAAACTTATTTAATGTTGTAATAATACAGGTTTATATTTCTATTTCAGTACTTTACTTATTCTGTATTGTTGTATTTATACTGTATTGGATGGATGTTATACCTTTTATTGCTTCCGCACTCTGAGTTCTTGTATGATCATTTAGTGATAAATTCTGGAATGAATGACAAAGTCCTTAGTTAAACTGGATTAGAATGTGTGTCTAATCCAATCTTAAGTGGGGACCTTGTCATTTGGTGACCCCTCCATCGTAATCATGTTAACTTAAGTGTTAACAGGACCACGGCGGGGCAGGGCCGCCACACGTTCCTCCTTCGATTATTGCAATTTTACATTCGAAATGCTATTTCACGATACCGATTGACGATCCAACGGTCCGGATCTAGGCTAGCCCGACCGGATTGTCGGGAATTAGGATTTAGTCTACAGTAGAAACCGTTAAACAGAAACCCTAGAAATTAGGGTTTGATTTTGCCGGCGATCTCGGCTACCTCCGGCGAAGGTCCGCCCATCGGCGTGTAGCCCTCGTCGAGGGCTACCGTCGGCCGTGCGGGCTGAGGTGGTCCGGCGCCGGGAAGGCCGGCAAAAGCCGTGCCCTAGCCCGGCGCCCTCGGCCCGTCTTTGCGAAGAAGACGAAGTCCGGGTCGGGCCGGGTCGACCCGAGCCCGACCCGCCCGAGCCGGGTCCGCGTCAGCCGGGTGGGGTCCACCAGGCCACGTGGCGCATTCTGGGCCTGCCACGTGTCCAGTGGGACCCACCAGCCGAAGCCGCGACCCTTCGGCTTCGGTCGTGGGGCCCACAGTGCCACGTGGCAGCCAGTCGGCACGCCACGTGTCACGTGGGGCCCACAGCCCGAGCCCGCGCGGCGGTTCGGCTCCACAGCGGGGCCCACAGCGCCACGTTGCAGCCTCTGGGCCCGCCACGTGGCAAGTGGGACCCACTGCCCGGTCAACCGCGGTGGTTTGGCTTCCTGTGGGGCCCACAGTGCCACGTGGCAGTCTCTGGCAGTGCCACGCATCAGGTGGGGCCCACTGCCCAGTCACCCGAGCTGACTCAGCCCCTGTGGATCCCACAGAGCCACGTGGCAGCCTCTGGCAGTGCCACGTGTCTAGTGGGGCCCACTGTCTGTTAATTAAATTATTAATCTACTGTTAGTGTTAATTAATTATTGTTAATGATTAATTAATTACAGTTAGTGGTTAATTAAATTAGGATTAGTGTTAATTTCTTTTGAATAGTAACCTTGATTAATTTAGTATAATTAGAGATTAATTAGGGTAAATTAAAGGTTAATTAAACCTTAAATAGTAATTAGGATAATTAATTATTATTAATTAGTAAAGTATGATTAATTATTCATAATTAAATATTAGTGGATAATTAAGACTAATTAAATAGTGATTAGCACAAATTACTTTGCTAGAGTAAAATAAATATAATTTAATAATAAATTAATTAATGTTAATTAATAATTAAGCCTAATTAATCACAGATTAATTAAGGATTAATAATTTCAAAAATTCTATATAAAAACCTTAGGAATGAACAGTAAATTAATTTAATTTGAATAAATGAATAGTAAAATAATTCAAATTGTATTTTTGAATAGTAAATCTTAAAAGTTTAATAACTTTTTATAGGATGATCCAAACATAGCCAATATAGGTCTTAAAATACTCAGAAAAATGTAAGGAATCAAATAACATAATGTAAAAATTTATTTCATAATACGTATAATGAGATAGCATTTTAAGACCTCTTTAGAGCATCATAACTTTTTACCCAGTTATCGAAACATAGTCAATATGGGTCTTAAAATGCTCAGGAGAGCGGCCCCATCACCGTAGTAGTATTAGTTTTCCCATTCAGACATCATAATAAAAAGTCAACCATAGAACTTAGAGTTGACTTTAGTGAAAAATGACCAAAATGCCCTTGGAATTCAAATGGCCATAACTTAGTCAAATCAACTCCAAATTCAAAAATTCAAGAAGCTATCTAACCTAGAATTTTAATGTCATCAACATACAAAAGTAATATTTAGGATCTGAACCCTAGAAATTTAGGTAAATGACCACATTACCCCTAACCTTATCTCAGTCATAACTTGACTGTTTCTCCCCCAATTTCGGCGTACTTACTGTTTATCTTCAAGTTAGACAGTAAGGAATCAATTGGAACTAAGAGAATTCAATTCTGACCTTAAGTCAAAAGTTGACTTTTTGACTCTTAAAGTAGGGGCAAAATGGTCATTTTACCCTAAGATTAGGATAAGTTCCCCTACCCTTTAGATAACATTCCAGAACCCTAAAACTAATATTATAATCTTCTTAGTATCAATCAAGTGAGTAAAATCAACCCTTAAGTTAGATTCCAATAATTTTTGTTAAGTCTTAAGCACTACACCTTAAGAACCTTTTGTAACAACCCGAGTTGTTACTTTAGATAATTAGGGTTAACCCTAAGTCTTAAACATAATTAGATGTGCTAATTAGGTCAATGGAGTCAACCTCTAAAACCTAGCGCAAATCAGGAGTCAATTGGATTGAATCCTGATTTTTAGAAATCCGGAAAACCCTAGAAAGACCTATTTAAATTGACCTCCGATCGAAAAATGGACACCGCCATTGCGTTCCTTGACCCCAAATTAGCTTGGGGTGAAGTTTTCGTGTCAATCGGAAGTCGTCAAAATTTTAACGAATATTTTAATAATAAAAATATCACGGAAATCGAGGTATTGAAATACTCGTCGGATCAAAAATCCGACTGCGCCATTGAATTCCTTGACCCCAAATTAGCTTGGGGTGAAGTTTTCGTGTCAATCGGAAGTCGTCGAAATTTCGACGAATATTATAATAATAAAAATATCACGGAAATCGAGGTGTCAAAATACTCGTCGGATCAAAAATCCGACTGCGCCATTGAATTCCTTCACCCCAAATTAGCTAGGAAAAACATGTTCAAAATTTTCTGTATTTTTTTCAAAAAAAAAAAAAAAAAATAATTATTTTTTTCTTATTTTTACTGTAGCTAACGGCGTGCCGTTAGATAATTAACGGACCCATCACTGTAGCTGACGGCGCCGTCAATCTGGACGGCGCCATCTCAGCCGTTGGATCGGCCCAGATCCAACGGCTGCGGAGTCGTCTTCCTCGACGACTCCGCCTGCGTGACACGCGGCGGCCCGTCGCCATTTCTGGCCAATCCGGCCGCATCCAGGCCTCGGCGAGGTCGCCGTCCGGTCTATAAGACCTCGGCCTACCCCTAGGCTCCGAGTTTTCACCGATCGGAGCCCGGATCGAGCCGGAATCAAGCCCGGAAGTCAGCCTTTTTTTTCCGCCGAATCCTTAGCCGATTCGAACTTCAGGTACCCCGATCTCCCTCGTTTACCGTTCGATCGTTGCAAAAATTGTATGATAGGTAGATTAACATGTCATCTTCACATCCACCGTTCCGATCAAGCTAAAACCCACCCGATCGGGCGCACCAAGTCCCCGAAGTGGACTGGGTTCGGTCCGCCGAAGCCCCGGAAGGCGAAGTGTCACGCCTTCGAGTCGGGCCGGGCCGACCCGAGCCCGACCCGTCCGGGTCGGGTCCACGTCAGCGCGGGTGGGGCCACCCGGCCACGTGGCAGCCTATGGGCCCGCCACGTGTCAAGTGGGGCCCACAGCCGCGTCACCCAGGCTGAGTCAGCAGCCATGGGACCCACATTGCCACGTGACAGCCTCTAGCAGTGCCATGTGTCAGGTGGGACCCACTGTCCAGTCACCCGAGCTGAGTCAGCAGCCCGTGGGACCCACAGCGTCACGTGGCAGCCTCTGGCAGTGCCACGTGTCAGGTGGGACCCACTGTCCAGTCACCCGAGCTGAGTCAGCAGCTCGTGGGACCCACAGAGCCACGTGGCAGCCTCTGGCAGTGCCACGTGTCAGGTGGGACCCAGTGCCCAGTCACCCGTGCTGAGTCAGCAACCCGTGGGACCCACAGAGCCACGTGGCAGCCTCTGGCAGTGCCACGTGTCAGGTGGGACCCACTGCCCAGTCACCCGTGCTGAGTCAGCAGCCTGTGGGACCCACAGAGCCACGTGGCAGCCTCTGGCAGTGCCACGTGTCAGGTGGGACCCACTGTCCAGTCACCTGTGCTGAGTCAGCAGTCCGTGGGACTCACAGAGCCACGTGGCAGCCTCTGGCAGTGCCACGTGTCAGGTGGGACCCACTGCCCAGTCACCCGAGCTGAGTCAGCAGCCCGTGGGGTCCACTGTGCCACGTGGCAACCTTTGAAGGTGCGACGTGTCAGTGGGGCCCACTGTCAGTTAATTAGAAATTAATTAAATTAATGTTAGTGTTAATTAATTACTGTTTAGCCCTAATTAATTACTGTTAGTGGTTAATTAAGTTAGGGTTAGTACTAATTACTTTTAAACAGTAATTTTAATTAAATAATTATAATTAAAGATTAATTAAGAATTAATTAACTGTTAATTAAATCTTAAACATTAATTAGGATAATTAATTACTTTTGAACAGTAAAATTATTTAATTAATTAATTAATAATTAAATAGTGATTAATTAAATAAAAACTTTAGGAATGAATAGTAAATTTAAATAATTAAATATAATTAGAGATTAATTAATATTAATTAAACAGTAATTAGCACTAATTACTTTACTACAGTAAAATTATTTAATTAATTAATTAATAATTAAATAGTGATTAATTAAATAAAAACTTTATGAATGAACAGCAATTTTAAATAAATAAATATAATTAGAGATTAATTAAACAGTAATTAGCACTAATTATTTTACTACAGTAAAATTAATTAATTGATTAATTAATAATTAAATAATGATTAATTAAATAAAAACTTTAGAAATGAACAGTAAAATCATTCAATTTGAATAAATGAATAGTAAATTAATTCAAATTGTATTTTTGAATAGTAAATCTTAAAAGTTTAATAACTTTTTGTAGGATGATCCAAACATAGCCAATATGGGTCTTAAAATACTCAGAAAAATATTTAGGATAAAATGGCATAATGTAAAATTTCGTTTCGGGGTACGCATAATGAGGGTAGCATTTTAGAGCCTCTTTAAGACCCCATAACTTTTTACCTGATTATCGAAACATAGTCAATATGGGTCTTAAAATGCTCAGGAGAGCGGCCCCATCACCGTGGTAGTATTAGTTTTCTAATTTGGACATTAGGACAAAAAGTCAACTAGAATTTAGAGTTGACTGTAGTGAAAAATGACCAAAATGCCCTTGAACTTCAATGGCCATAACTTGGTCAATTTAACTCCAAATACAAAAATTCAAGAAGCTACCGAGTTTAGAATTTCAATGTCATCATTTTCACAGAAATAATATTTAGGATTTGAACCCTAAAATTTAGGAAAATGACCAAAATACCCCTTGCATTATTTTAGCCATAACTCGGCTGTTTCTCGTCCAAATTGGACGTACTTACTGTCTATCTTCAAGTTAGACAGTAAGGAATTAGTTGGACCCCTAAATCAAAAGTTGATTGACCCATATAGTAGGGGCAAAATAGTCATTTTACCTTAAAATTGGAAATGCGCAACTTTAGCCCTTAATTAAAATCTTAGAATACTAGGTTTAATAATGTAATCATATTAGTACCATGTAAGTAAATAAAACAAGTCATTAAATTGAATTCAAATAATTTTTTTTCCTAAGTCTTAAGCATCCCACCTTAAGGACCTTTCCTGAGAGTAGGACTAGATCATAGGTTAGTGTTCATTCATTGGGTAAATTGGGTTACCCTATGGGTGAAACCTTGGTTTTTGTAGTTTCTAGATATTATTTTGTTTTACAACCCATTCTGATTAGTTTATCTTTTAACTTTAGATTTAAGATAGGAGATTCATCCTATTAAGTTTGATTACTTAATAGGATCTGCCTTAACTAGTAGATCACTTATTGTATAAAACCTAGAACTTATGTCTTATCCAGTTTAGATTATGTGATTAAACCTAAAATCTCGTAGTGTTTAATCCATAATCTATAGGTGTAGAAGATCTTGATCAGATCTTAGTTAGAACGTCTAAATTCACAAAATTAGGACGTATGATTTATTTGTTTAATTCATAGTCGTCTATCTGATTGAACTAGATTGGAACCTGATCAGTTCCAATCCTTTTTAACTTATAAGGACGAATTTCTGAGTTACACTCGATAGTAGGAAAACGGTGATCCTGAACTTGTGTAACTTAGAATAGTTAGCTGGTTAAGTAGAAAACAAATGATATCACAATGTGTAATTGAGTCTCTTGCTTACTTGTTATTTGTTGCTACGCATACCTTGTAATTTTGTGCCTTATATTTTCTTTGAACATATCATATAAGACATTTGATGCATAAATAAAATGTTAAGAAATTATGGAGACTCCTTAGATTCCTTATAAAAATATTAAAGTAAATAAGTGAAATGATAATGAATTGATGTGATTGAGCTGCCTCTCAGTGTTCTTTTGATCATACCGAATATTGCCCTAGCTGTATCGTGCTAGGAGTTGCCCTAGCCGTACTGTGCTAGGATATTTCGGTATGATAGTTGGTGACCTAACCGTATCGAGCTAGGAGTAGCCCTAGTCGTATCGTGTTAGGGCCATATATGTGACTGTTGTTGGCTTAGTCGTATCGAGCTAGGAGTAGCCCTAGCCGTATCGTGCTAAGATCTTCAGTTTTTTTTGGCGAGCTAGTGTAGCTCTTTTCTATATGGCAGTTGATGTATTATAGTTTTATATGCAGTTGTGGTTGTTTCAGTATATTCTTTTTCAGTCAGCTATTTCCTTGTACTGCTTTATATATATCTAGGATGTAGAATCTTGCTGCTATATGTATATATCACTGCTGAGTTATTCATTTTTAATTAGCATGTTATTTTTATTGATCATCAGCATATTTAGGATGTAGAATTTTTCTTCCAGCATTATTCAATTATATTTACACTTATATGCCTTTCCTTGATTACTTGTTATGCGAGGCATGCTTCAGCCTCATTTCTTTGCCTTGTTTATACTATAGAGCATAGTCTATAGTTTGCCTTTTTACTTGTGTTGCTTACTGCTCCTGTATTTACATATCATGCTTAGTAGTAAATGGTAAAATGGTGATATTATATAACCTTATTAAAAATTCAGCTTAAAATGTACTTAGACAATTGTCTAACCAGATTTTCTTTTTTTGGCTGGGGCCCTACATTGTGAAACCGACAATGTCAGGCTTAGAGCAGTTTGAGGAGTCTGCACCCGAGGAGGAGCCTTACTTAGAGGAGGTGCAGCAGTTGGGGCCAGAAGATATGTAGTCATTTACTACTTGTGAGGATGAGTGGATTTTGAACATTTATTTTGTTAAATTTTAATTAATGTAATAATACAGGTACCTGTGACTGTGTGTTCAGATTTCACTATGCTACTTTTTTGAGTTATATTTCTCTTCTTATATATATTATGATGCTTGGATGTCATTTATTTATCATTTCCGCACTCTGTATTTTTACTTATATAGTGACTTCTTGATTGATTCTGAGTTAACCTTTCTCTAATCAGGTGGATTGTGGAGTTTATCCTAATCCAATGCTAAGTGAGGGGTTAACCAGAGTGACACTCCACCCTTAATCTAAACCTATTGAGGGTTAAGGGTGAGGGTCGCCACACCTTTCTTGAGAATAGGAATAGATCATAGGTTAGAATTCATTCGTTGGGTAAATTGGGTTACCCAATGGGTGAAACCTTGGTTTATTAGTTTTTAGACTTTTCTTTTATTTTACAACTCGTTCTGATTATTTTGTCTTTTAAATTTAAATTTAGGATAGGAGATTCATCATATTAAGTTTGATTACTTAATATGATTTGCCTTAATTAGTAGATCACTTATAGAATAAAACCTAGAACTTAGGTCTTATCCTCTGGATTATGTGATTAAATCTAATTCTCGTAGTGTTTAATCCATAATCTGTAGGTTTAGAAGATCTTGATCAGATCTTAGTTAGAATGTCTAAATTGACAAAACTAGGACGTATGATTCATTTATTTAACTCATAGTCATCTATCTGATTGATCTAGATTAAAACCTGATCAGTTCTAATCCTTTTTAACTTATAAGGACAAATTTCTAAGTTACACTCGATAGTAGGAAAATGGTTATTCTGAACTTGTGTAACTTGGAATAGTTAGTATGGTTAAGTAGAAAACAAATGATATCACCATGTTAGTAGAGTCCCTTACTTCTATTTGATATTTTCTTGCTTACGCATTCTTTGATTATTGTGCCATATTTCCTTGAGCATATCATATAAGATTTTTGATGCATGAATAAAATGTTAGGAAAATATTGAGACTCCTTAGATTTCTTGTAAAAATATTAAAGTGATAAATGGAAAAATGATAATTATATGAGCTGCCTCTCAGATATTTCCTTGTTTCCTAGCCTCCTTATGTCGCTAGGGGAAGGACCTATTTTGTTGTGTGCCTAATTTACTAGCCTCCTTATGTCGCTAGGGGTACACCGTTGGTGCCTTAGCCATACTGGTGTTAAGGTTGCCTTGTATGCTTAGTTTACTAGCCTCCTTATGTCGCTAGGGGCATACAGTTGGGCCTTAACCGTACTGGTGCTAATACCCTTCATTTTCTTTGTGTGCTTTTTTGCCTAGCCTCCTTATGTCGCTAGGGGTACACAATTTTATGACTTAGCCGTGATGGTGCTAAGCATCTTTGATATTCTATGGGCTAGAGTAGCTCTTTTCTGTATGGCAGTCGATGCACGCATGACTATATATGCAGTTGTTGTTGTTTACTTTTCAGTATTCTTATTCCGTCAGTTATTTCTTTGTACTGTTTTTATATATATATTTAGGATGTTAGAATCTTGCTGCTATTTATATGTACCACTGTTGAGTTGTTTATTTTAATTGGCATATTTTCTGTTGGTCACCAGCATATTTAGGATGTAGAATTTTTCTTACTGCACTTGTTTAGTTATGTATATTTATACACCCTTCCTTATTTAGTTTGTATGTGAGGCATGTCTCAGCCTCTTTCTTTTTCTTTGCTTAAGCTATAGATGATGGTTTATAGCTTTTCCTTTTCTCTTGTGTTGCCTGCTGCTCCTTTATATAAATATATGTTGCTTAGATGTTGTAGAATGGTGATATTACTTAACACATATAATAATTCATTAGCTTAAAATGTACTTAGACAATTGTCTAACCAGATTTTTCTCTTTTTTGGCTGGGGCCCTACATTGTGAAACCGACAATGACAGACCCTCTTCAGTTAGAAGAGCAGGAGTTAGGAGTGGAGCCATACCCAGAGGAGGAGCCGGTGGAAGAAGCTGCCGTTTAGTCCCCTTATACTTTCGAGTGAGGATGAGTGGTTTACACTCTATTTTTATTTAAACTTTTTAAATGATGTAATAATACAGGTACCGTTGACTGTATATTTAGATTGTATGCTTATATTCTGAGTTCTACTTTTGCTATTTATATTGTGATGCTTGGATGATTTACATTTCCTTAAATCGCTTCCGCTCTCTGTACGCTTAGTTAGATAGTAACTGAATGATTGATTCTGTATTAATCATTCCCTAATTAGGTGGATTATGGAGTCTATCCTAATCCAATGGTAAGTGAGGGGTTAGCCAGAGTGACGCCCCACCCTTAACCTAATCCTTTGGCGGATTAAGGGTGCGGGGAGCCACACATACAGAGTGCGAAAGCTAAATAAAATAAATAGTATATCCATTCATCATGCATCTCATAATAAATAGCAATAAAATAGCTCAGAAAATAATAAGGTGCATAAAGTAAATCACAATCATAGTACCTGTATTATTACAACATTTAAATAGTTTAAAAGACTGAAAGGTAAATCACTTATCCTCATAAGCGGCTAAAAGAAACTAAGCAATATCCAGCTCTCCTGGTTGAAGCTCCTCCTATAAGTAGGGCATCTCCGCTTTAGCACCTAGCTCCTCAAACCTATCTGAATCTGATATTATCAATTTCATAATGCCAGTGCCCCAGCCAATAAAAGAAAATTTTGTTAGACAATTGTCTAAGTACATTTTAGGCTGAATATTTTATGTGTGTTATTAATGTCACCATTTTATACTTAAGCTCAACAAAAGTAAACATCAAAAGCATAGGTGCAGTGAGCATACAAAGAAACAGTGATAGTTATAAACATAACATTTATAACTAAACGACAAATGAGGCAAAAGCACGCCTCAATGACTAAGCAAGGAATGAGCATATATATATATATATATATATATATATATATATATATATATATATATATAGTACATTAAGTAAAATATTGAAAGTAAAGTCTAATCCTAAATATGCTGATGATCATATGACATATACAAATTAAATGATAAAAATTTGTACATAGTACGTATAGTAACAACAAAGTCTAACATCCTATAATTATGTACAAGTGAGCAGGTAAGTAAAGAAACATAGCTGATTGAAATATGCATCAAAATACAGTACACAGTAAGAAAAAACTGAAACAGGTATGTAAAGACTGCCATATCAGAAAGTTGACCATCGGGCCGGTGAAATCCTCAAGCCTTTTAGGGCTTGAGCAGACAGAAATTCTCATAGCCTTTCAAGGCTAGGGCAGACAGAATCCAGCAGCAGAACTGAGGAGGCAGTAATTACAAATGCAGAATCTTTTAATTATTTTACTTTATTTTTGTGGACACGTTTTAGAAATAGCTGAGGAGTCAAGCACATCTGCAAGACTATGCGGGTTCCATACTTAACACACTCTCCTCAATGAGTAATGTTAAGCCTCCTTATTACTCCTTACCCCGTCCAATAGGGTAAATGTGCACCAGAATCCTCCCAGAGACTGAACCCAAAGGTACCTGTTATCCTAATTATTCTAAGTTTTCATTTCATGCACAAATTGCTCTTATATGGTATGTCCAAGGGATTAAGCACAAAGACAAGGAATGCGTAGCAACAAAATAAATTAAGTAAGCAAGGGACTCTTCTATACATGGTGACACTGTTGTTATCTAATTTAAACCATTCTAACTATTCTAAGTTACACAAGTTCAGGATCTCTAGTTCCTACTATCGAGTGTAACTTAGAAGTACATCCTTATAGATTACAAAATACTAGGACTAGCTAGGTCCTAATATGCTTAATCAAAGTCGACTATAAGAGTTAACTAATAAATCATCACGACCTAATTAATGATCTTAGACGTCCTATACTAGGAGCTGATCAAAACTACTAAACTAGAGATTTTGGATTAAACACCATGAGATTGGGCTTAATCATATAATCCAAAAAGGTTAAGACATAAGATCTAAGTTTTTGTCTAAAAGTGATCTATTGATCAAGGTATATCATATTAAGCAAATCAAACTTAGTAGGATGAATCTCCTTATCCTAGATCTAAAGTTAAAAGACAAAATAATTAAAATAAGTTATAAAAGTCTAAAAATTAATAAAACCAAGGATTCATTTAATGAATAACCCACTTACTCAATAAATGAAATCTAACTTATGATCTAGCCCTAAACTTAGGAATAATCTTAATATGAGGTGAAAAGATCATAAGGAAAAGATTTAGAAAATTTCTAGGAGATTTTATTGAGTTGACCTAATAAATGATTTTTCTCACTGAAATGAATATAATATAGTTCCAATACTAATTTTAGTAGCTTAGAACATAATCTAGATGTTAATGACGCTTAACCTAAATTTTGGGTAAAATGACTATTTTGCCCCTAACTAAGGGTCCAAAAAGTCAACTTTTGATTTAAGACTCCAAATTGAGATTTCTTGCTGTCAAATGATTTCTTACTATCTAACATGAAGATAGACAGTATGTACACTAAATTTGGGTAAGAAATGGGTCCCGCAGGTCCAATCTAAGATTTTTAACATAAGTGGCAATTTTATAATTTGCACTTAATGAAATCTAAATTTTTATATAGTTTACTATTATTCGCTATTCAATGATTCCATAGAGTCCAAGAACACTAAATTCTGAGATCTAATGAGTTAGTTATAGTCATTTGAATTTCTAAGGGTAAATAGGTAATTTTCTAAGTTAAGAGGGGGCCAAAAAGCTAACTCTTCCATTTTGTGTCCAAATTTAGTAAACTTAGTGACTATAGCTTCCCTATAGCACCCTAAGTATTTTAACAGGGAGTAGACCCAAATTGGACTTCAATTGGTCAAGTTATGACCTAACTAAGGTTAAGGGTATATTGGTCATTTCTCCTAATTTTCTAGGATTCAAAACGTAATATTATTTTTGATTATTGTTGGCACTAAAAATTCTAAGGTATTCAGTAATTTGCACAATGCATTTTAGGAACAAGGTAGGTTTTGATAACTTATTAAAAATGGCAAGCTTTTCGCGCGGCAGCACGCTGCTGCGCTTTCCGCACGGGAGCGCCATTGCGCTGCGACTCGCTGCAATCCGTTGTGACCCACTGCAGCGCGCTTCGGTTCATTTTGCAAAACCACTGTTTAATTACTTTTATTAAATGAGTTTATAAATTTCATGAAATTACCGCTGCAATCCGCTGTAACCCGCTGTGACCCGCTGCAGCGCGCTATGGCGCGCTGTAGCTGTTCATTTTGCAAATCTACTGTTCAATTAATTTATTTTCACATTTTCTAGAGTTCTAAATTTCTGCTATAGTCCACTGCAGTGCTCTACAGCGCGCTGTAGCGGCCCATTTTACAATTTACTGTTCAATTAAATTTAAGGCCGTTTTCCTAAGTTCTGAAATGCCGCTGCAGACTGCTGCAGCGCGCGACCGCGCGCTGTAGCGGTTCACTTCGCAATTTACTATTCAATTAGTTATATTAAAATTTTCTATAAGTTCTTACGCCTGCGACCAACCGCTATGACCCGCTGCAGCGCGCTCCAGAGCATTGTAGTGCGCTCCAGCGCGCTGTAGCGGCAGACGGTGATTTTGCCAGGTGAGAAACCCGAGTAGTCCATTTTTCAAGCTTAATTACTCTCAATCCAGAAAGTTTCATGAGTGGTACCATATATCAATGGAAAGGGTTTTCGATACCTTTCCATCGACATCAAAATCGGCATGAACGTACTATCCTAGCTATACTAAAAATACAGATAAATGACAGGGTGTACAGAATATAAGAAAAACAGAGCATTTTTCTATGATGCTTTCAAGAGCCTTAATGGCTTCCATATTTAAATATGGATATCTAGAGATGTATTCCAGCATTGTAGCCATATGAAAAAGGCAAAAGAGATGGGTAAAGGGGTACCTTAGCCTTGCAAGGAGTGGAAGAAGGGGAACCTTTGCTTTCTTCAAAGCCTTAAAGGGTGAGCTGAACTCCTTTTTCTTCAACACAAGTGTATCAAGCAATGGAGGGGGAGATGAGAAACTTTCAACAAAAGAAGAGAGGAGCCTGAGTTCTCTTCTTAAATGAGAGGAAGGAGTTGTAGATTCCATCATTAGCTAGGGAGTAGGCCATTATGAGGCCTAGGGAGAGGGACAAGGAGGGAGGAGAAGTCATTAAACTTTTCAGCCCAAGGCATGGGGCACCGGCTGAGTTGATGGCCAGCCAAAAATGGGAAATAAAAGAATTGGGAAATTGCAGATAGGGGATCCAAAGATTGCTTATTTATTTTCTTATTATTTAAAAAAATTCAGTTTTTTTTTAAACGCGCTTCGAAAAATCTCAAAAATTCACCCCTAGTTAATTTGGGGGTGAGGAATCCAACGGCGAAGTCGGAATTTGATTCCAATGATTATTTAATTATGCTAATTTTTGAGGTATTTAATTATATTAAAATATTCGCAAAAATTTCGGCGACTTCCAAACACGTCCAAAAAGTCACTCATAGCTAATTTGGGGGGTAACGATGGCAACGACGAAGTCGGATTTCGATTTCGAGGTCAAAATAAATACCTCGATTTTCTAATTAATTAAATATTAAAAATAATCCAAAATATTGGATTGAACTCATAATGGCCCCAAACCTTCAGGGTTCGATGATCTTAATGAAATGATAATTACAATATGATTATGCTAAAATCAACTGGGTAACAATCTTGGGTTGTTACAGGAAGGGGTGCAACACGTACCTTGTGACAATGTTGGGAGAGAAGAGAGAAGCCATACCTATTTCTGAAAACCACATAGTTTGCGAATTTCCTGATGTGTTCCCTGAAGACCTACCCGGGCTTGCTCCAGTGAGAGAAGTAGAATTTGCCATAGCACTAATTCCTGGAACGCAACCACTGTTAAAGGTTCCGTATCATATGGCATCAAAAGTGCTCCAAGAGTTGAACAATCAACTGCAGGAACTATTGGAGAAGGGTCTTATTCGTCTAAGTTCATCTCCTTGGGGAGCGCCAGTGCTGTTTGTAAAGAAGAAAGATGGATCGATGAGAATGTGCATCGATTACAGAGATTAAATAATTAAATAAGCTCTGAAAAATCCAAAAAATTCACTCATAGCTAATTTGGGGGTGAGGAACGCAACGATAAAGTCAAAATTTGATTTCTATGACAATTTATTTTTCTTATTTTTCTATCTATTTAAATAACATTAAAATATTCGTCAAAATTTTGACGACTTCTGATTGACACGAAAACATCACCCCTAGCTAATTTTGGGGCAATGAGCGTAATAGCGAAGTCCATTTTTTGATTTGATGCCTAATTAAATAGGTTAATTTCTAGGGTTTTTGGATTTCTAGAAATCAGGATTTTGATCCATTTGATTCTTGATTTGGACTGGATCTTAGAGGTGAGCTTCTAATGACTTAGTTAAGATACTATAACCATAATTAAAGCTTAGATTAGTCTTAATCGATCTAGGTAATAACCTGGGTTGTTGCACTAGCATTCGACAGTTGAGAGCTTGGGGGTCCCTTATTTGGTTCAGCGAGCACAAATGCGACAGGATGGGCCCCCAGGCTACTAATAGATGATATGGGAATGGTGATGGAGAGTGCGAGGCGGCCGCAAGTGGTGAATGGCCGAAACAGCGGCGGACATGCTGCATGTCCACGAGGGGTTTGCTTGGCGACCTCAACGAGGGGGATGAAGCCTAAGCTGTCAGATTGCACGATCAGACGACTCCGATTTATCGTCTAATCTGACAGTAGGGGAAACGACGCACACATAAGGAGTAGATGGCGCGGAAATGGAACAGATGACGCCATTAGAAGGATTTAATTTATTAATTAATTGAATATTAATTACACAATTTCTTTAATTAAAATTAAATATTTAAATGGTATCAAAAAATTCCCAAATATTTACCCCTAGCTAATTGAGAGGTGAGGAATGCAATGGTGTGGCCAAATTTTGATTTCGACGATTATTTAATTTTTGTAATTTCTAGGGTATTTAAATATATTAAAATAAGTGTGTATACAACGCTCACAGAGCTTGTAACTGGGCTCTAGGCTGTTGTGCACATATTCCTTGCATAAGCTATTGGTGAGCAGTGGAGCTCAGAGATCATTGGTTACTCCACGGCTCTATTGATCACTTAATTCTAAGGATTAGCACCAGTCATTTCTGTACAGTGAATGTTGTCACTAACATTCATGGCATGAACGCTCAATATGCAGTGCCCTAGGTTCTAAGTGGTTCATAGGCTCGATGGTTTTGTAACTTAAAATCATCCTTGCGTTAAATATTATTTTATTAGATACTACACTATCCAATTCATCATTCTCAGCAATCAATCAGAAGAAAATGATTAATATGCTTACATTAATATTGAAGAGCACAAATACTAGATTCTCAATTCATTACATGCATACGTCCAACCATTCTCAAGGAAGGCTTAGGCTGCCATTAAAAATAAATGCAATGACAACTACTAAGAATTAGGAGCCTTGCATGTCTCTTATATAAAATAAAATGAGTGAGAGGGGGATACAATACAGGGGAACTGCTATAGTGTTCATCGAGCTTTCCTTCTATCTCAGAGCTCTTTGTCCCTTCAGTTTTATGAGCTTAATCTTTTCTCTTTTAGTGCAGACATTCTCCTTCCTTTGGTAGGGGGGACTCTCCTTTCTAATCCTACAACAACCTCAGACTTTTAAAACTTTGAACTGCAAACTCGCAACAATTTTCTTAGCTTCTCTCCTTAGATTTTATAGTTATGAGTCACTGCCTTTAGCATTTAAATCTGCTACTGTGGCGACCGGAGATCGAAGTTCGAGAGTCTTTAAAGAATAATTCATCTCAATTGAAAATATATACATTTTTATAATTCAAAAAGGACATAATAAAATAAAATAATAAAATCCACAAATTATCAAAACCTGAAAAATTCAGTTTACCAATCAGGTAGGAGTACGAAAATTATTCTTATAAGAATAAATCTAGCAACCTATAATAGGTATGAATCAGATATGAAAATAACAGAAATACTGCAAATAAAGTAAGTAATTTCCAAATGCAATTTCTGCCCTGCAAAATAGCTGTGAAAATTAACATATATGAAATAAATTTTATCAAAAGCATTTGTAACAATAAGTCGAGTCCGAAGACCCCTAAGCCCAAATGGGTAAACCCATAGGCATAATTTGCAGGAAGCTTTCTCGCCACCCGTCGGTAGCTTACTCAAATTAGGAACTGATGGTGTGTCTTTTCTTTGGATTTGCCTACTTTCTACAAGAGGCTAAATCCCTCCATATAGCTCCCAGGGGCTTGCTAGCTAGCCCAATCTGTACAGATTCTAGTTTTGCATTCCACCCTCCAAAGACAAACACCACAATATATATATAAATTCTTTTTGTTACATACTTTTTGATATAATTTTTTTGCAGATTAAAATGCGGTAAGCAGTGCAAATAATTCTTAAATGGAAAATGGCTCAAATAAGAATACTGAAATAAGACTTATATGTAAATTTGCGTACCTAACTATTTTGATAAAATCAACTAGTTTTAATTTCTTTGATCTACCAAAAATAATAAAATTTATTAATTTATTGTTTTTGTAGTATTTTGATTTATTTGAATTTATTTTTATTAAGTTTTATAATTATTTATGCCTTATAAGGTCAAATTGGGAATTTGACCTTATAAGGGCATTTTAGTTATTTTACCCTTGATAACATATAAAATTTATGTTAGTTTATTGTAGATTATATCTTAAGATTTCTATAGAGTTCAAAATTATCAAATTTTGATACGAATTGGTTAAGTTATAGCTATTCTAATTTATAGGGTTAATAATTAGGGTTTATTATAATTAGAGAGTGATTAGTGATTTTAGTCAAAAAATTATTAAAATAATTATATGTTTAGGTTCTAATTTACTTTATGAGTCATTTAAAACTGAAATCACTTGATTTGGATTATTATATTTGTTAATTTTCACTAATCAAGTTTTAGAGTGTTTAAAGTTGATTAGGAGATCTAACAGTTGGATCCTAAATATTTTTGCATTTTACTGAAATTTAGGTTCTTCTTATCTAAATGGATATTTGGATCACCTAATTTGGAGCTATATTGGCTAACTTATGATTATTTGAAGTTTTTAAGGTTAATGGCTTAATTAGGGTTAGGTCCTAATTGTGATTAGTTTAATTTTAATCCAAACAGTAAAATTAATACTTCTAAAATATTCCTTATATTTTTCTAAGTATTTTAAGACTTATATTTGGTATATTTGGGACAGTGTGTGTAAAGTTATGGATTAATGAAAATTTGTAATAATTTGGATTTATTTAAATATCCTAAAATATCACTATGTTAAATATTAATCCTACTAAAATTTGATTGCATCATAATATTCCTTATATTTTTCTGGTTAATTGGGTATATTAAATTGTATAATTTGATTAAGTATTTTAGGAGTTATAGATTTTTAAAGTTTTAAAATTTTATTAAATGTATTTATTAATATTTAATTTAGTTAATTTATTTCAGAAATATTTATTTTCTGTTTAATTATTCATTTTATTTTATCTATTATTTATTTAGACTTTTCTGATTATTATTTATTAATATTTTATATTAATGTTATTATTTAATCTTTATTAATTATTTTCTGTTTATATATTATTTACTGTACTTTGATTATTATTATTATCTTAGATTGATGTGATATATTTGTTTAATATTATTACTATTAATCTAATATCAAATTATATGATATATTTTTTGTTTATAAATATGTTTATTTATTTAATTTTTTATTTTATCTTATTTTGTTTTATTATTTACGTATATGTATAAGTATAGATATATACAGATTTATATATTATAAATATATATATATATATTTAATATAATTATTGTTATAATTTATGCAGGTGGGGACTCGTGCCAGCAGGTCAGAGGAGGCCACGTGGCGTCTCCTTATTTGCGCGGTGGTTGGCGTGGGTCCCGCGGTATGCCACGCAGCCGGTCTGCAGGCGCGGCGAACCGGACCGGGTAGCGGCAGAAGGACGAACCGGTCGCAACTGACCAGTTCACTCGTGGAAGACGCTTCGTCTTCCTCGGCGTGAAAATTAAGGCTTTTTGCGATTTTAGGGTAAATCGGTGCGATCGATCGATGATTCGATCGATCGCACCAATTATTAGATGCGATTTAAGGTGCTGAAGTAGAAGAGGAAGGTAGAGAGTACCTTAGGGTTCTTAGATGCGATCGGATAAACAAAATGGAAGGAGCCGGACGTTCTACAAACCTTCTAGTTAATGAAAAACCTTAATACTAACAGGTGGGGGATTTTAAATGAAGATTTGAGGGCTTGGAAGCGGTGCTTGGCGCGTGGAGAGGCGGCCAGATGACGCGCATCTGAACCCTAGCTACGTGGAGGCCTCGCGTTCTTTCGCGAGGGAGACGTGCGAGAGCCGTCCGATCCTCTGATCGGACGGTTCGCAAGAACCGTTGGATGAGACGGTAAAGGAAAAAGCGTTAATTCTTTTCTGACGGCGGCCGTTAAATGCATAATTAATTATATATTTATTTATTTAATTTAATCAATTAATTAACTTAATAATTTTTTTTTTTCAAAATTTTTAAAAATACAATCCTAGCTAATTGAGGGCTTCTGAACACAATGGCGCACTTGGATTTTTGATCCGACGAGTATTTAATTACTTGTATTTTTAGGTATTTAAATAATATTAAAATATTCGTCGAAAATTTAATGACTTCCAAATGCGTTCAAAACTTCACCCCTAGTTAATTTGGGGGTGGTGAACGCAATGGTGAAGTTAGATTTTCAATCTGAAGTCAAAATTATTTAAATATTAATAAACAATTGAGAATGAAATTTTGGTATTTTACATTCTCTCCAACTTAAAAGAGATGTCGTCCTGACAGCAATCTAAAATTTAAAGAGATTTATAAGATTAGAATCACTTACTAGCGAAATAGGTGAGGATATGCTTTTCTCATACTTGATTCTTCTTCTCATGTAGCTTCTTCTTTGCGATAGTTCTTCCATCTAACCCTTACCATGGGAATATATTTACTTCTTAACTTCCTTTCATCTCGATCTAGAATCTCATCTAGTTCGATAACATAGCTTAGATTTGGTTGCAAATTGATATCTTCTACTTCTACTCTCATTGAAGGTTCAGATAGACATTTTCTTAAGGAGGAGATATGAAACACATCATGCCTCAGACTCAGATGTGCTGGAAGTTTGATTTGATATGCCACTTGGCCTACTCTTTTTAAAACTTCAAATGGTCCAATAAACTTTGGACTTAATTTCCCAGAAACTCCAAATCTGGAAAGTCCTCTGAATGGGTTCACTTTCAAATATACAAAATCTCCAACAGAAAATTCAATATGACGATGATGAGCATCAAAATACCGCTTCTGCCTGTCTTTTGATGCTAAATTATTTTTATCTTTTCTGTTGCCTGAAGAATTAAGTCTGATTTTAATATCCTATTTTCTCCAATACTATTCCAGGATAAAGGAGTGATACACTTTCTTCCATAAAGGGCTTCATAAGGAGCCATTCCAATGCTTGCCTATAAATTGTTATTATAAGAGAATTCTATTAATGGAAGGTGATCATCCCAACTTCCTCCAAAATCTAAGACACAAAGGCGAAGAAAATCTTATAGAGTTTGATTCACTCTCTCAGTTTGTCCATCAATGTGTGGATGAAAAGCTGTACTCATACAGAGTTGTGAACCAAGATCTTGATGAACTGCTTTCCAGAATTTTGAAGTGAATCTACTATCTCTATCAGAAACGATGGTTTTTGGAATACCATGTAACCTTACTATCTCTTTTAAATAGATTCTTGTGAATTTGTCTACTGAATTTATTTGTTAATGGGTAAAAAGTGTGCTGATTTTGTAAGCCTATCCATAATTACCCAAATAGAATCATTATTGGATTTTGAACGAGGAAATCCAGTTATAAAATCCATTAAAATATCTTCCCATTTCCATTGAGGTATAGTTAGAGGTTGAAGTAATCCACCTAGTTTCTGATGTTCTGCTTTTACCAAGTTACATGCTTTACATTTTGATATGAACTCAGCTATACTTCTTTTCATTCCTGGCCACTAAAAATGTGATTTCAAGTTTTGATAGATTTTATTATTTCCAGGATGAATTGAGTATCTAGACTGATGAGCTTCTTTCAATACTTTAGATCTTAGCTCATCTTTATTTAGTATCCATATTCTGGATCCACACTAAATATTTTTATTTGAATCTAAATTTAGTTCTAAGTGCTTTCCTGATTGAATGGATGTAGATAAGAAGCTATATTCTTCATCCAGATGTTGAGCTTCTTTAATCTCATTTATTAATGAACATTCTACAATCATCTGAAATAGCTTAGCATTTGCTGGTAATATGACTTCTAATTGAAGATCTTTTATTTCCTTGAGTAGTATAGGATTAGAAGTCAAAATATGCAAATGTGAAACTGCCTTTCGACTTAATGCATCTGCTACTACATTTGCTTTGCCAGGATGATATTGAATTGATAAATCATAATCTTTGATTAATTCTAACCATCTTCGTTGTCTTAAATTGATCTCTTTCTGAGTAAAAATATACTTCAGACTTTGGTGATCTGTGAAGACTTCACATCTTACTCATACAAATAATGTCTCCAGATCTTTAGTGCAAATACTATTACAGCTAACTCCAGGTCATGAACTGGATAATTCTTCTCATGGACTTTGAGCTGTCTAGATGCAAAAGCTATCACTTTTCCTTCTTGCATGAGAACACAGCCTAATCCAATTCCAGAAGCATAACAATAAATCTGATATTTTTTTCCTTCAACTGATAGAACTAGAATAGGAGCTGAGGTTAGACATTCTTTTAATTTCTTAAACGCTGAATCACAAGAAGAGTCCCTAACATAAGGTACATCTTTTTGAGTGAGATGAGTAAGAGGGACTGCAATCTGAGAAAAGTTCTTAACAAACTTGTAATAGTACCCAGCTAATCCTAAGAAACTTCATATTTCTGTTACTGAAGTAAGTTGGGGCCAATCCTGAATTGCACTTATCTTGCTGGGATCAACTGATATTCCTTCCTTGCTAATTATATGGCCTAAGAAGGCGACTGAGTGAAGCCAAAATTCACATTTTGAGAATTTGGCGTACAGTTGATGTTGCCTTAACAAGTTTAAGATGATTCTAAGATGCTCTTCATGTTCCTTAGCATTCTTAGAATAAATTAATATATCAATAATAAATACGATAATAAAGGAATCTAGATAGGGTTTCAATATTTGCTGCATCAGATCCATAAAATAGGATGGGGCATTTGTTAACCCAAACGGCATCACTAAAAATTGATAATGCCAATATCTCATTCTGAATGCAGACTTAGGAATATCTTCGCCTTTGATACGAAGTTGGTGATAACCAGATCTCAGATCAATCTTAAAAAATATGGAAGCACCAACTAACTGATCAAATAAATCATCTATTCTTGGTAATGGGTATTTGTTCTTAATAGTAACCTTATTTAATTTCCGGTAGTCGATACATAATTGCATACTTCCATCTTTCTTCTTAACAAATAAAACTAGGGCTCCCCAAGGAGAATTACTTGGTCTTATAAATCCTTTTTTAGTCAACTCTTGAAGTTGATTCTTAAGTTCTTCTAACTCTTTGGGTGCTATTCTGTATGGAGCTTTAGATAAAGGATTTGTTCCTTGACTCCACTTCTCTTTGAGGTGGCAAACTTGGAAGTTCATCTGGAAATACATCTGCATATTCTTTTACTACAGGAGTCTCTTCTAAAGTTATAGTTTTAACTTCAGAACTTGAGAGTAGGGTTAGGAATATAGGATACTTCTTTCTAATGAATTTCTCAATCTTGTTTGCTGGGATAAGACTAATAATTGCACTTCTTTGACCAATAAAGGTTACTCTCTTATCTTCATTATAAATATATACCCTCTTCTTTGCATAATCAATCAATGCCTTATTCTGACTCATCCAGTCGATCCCAAGAATAATATCAAAACTAGTTATAAGGATGACTGTGAGTTTAGCTTCCCAAGAATTTCCATTTATATTTAACTTGCAATTATAGAAGATGTTTGTTTCTAAAAATTCTACTAATGGTAGATTAACTTTAAGGGCTGATGAAAGTTGTTATACTGGTAATGAATACTGTAGAACTATTTTTGACACAATAAAAGAATGCGTAGCTCCAGAATCAAAAAGGATTGAACATGGGTACTGAAATAATAAAATGGTACCTGTGACCACGTCAGGTTCTTCTTTTGCCTCTTCTTGAGATAGGTTGAATATTCTTGCCTGGGCTTGATTGTTTCTTGGATTACTGGAAGATGCCATATTATTTCCTTGGTTTACTGGTGGTCTTCCTGGAGTCTTCATAACTGCTTTTCCTTGATTTGGGATTTGATACCCATTGACTGTATAATTGGCTCGACAGAATTTTATGGGATGATTTGTCCTTCCACACCGGTGGCATTGACCTTCACTGGTAAAGCATTTATCTGTACTATGACTTCTTCCACAAAACCTGCAAGTATTTGGTGTTTTAGGAGCAGGTCTACTTGTGTTACCTTGAATATTATATACTTTTCCTTGAGGTCTGGAGAATTGCTGCCTTTTGGATTGAAAATGAGGGGAGAAAGCTGGTCTTTTCATTCTTGAAGAGTACTGTTCTTCTTGAGCCTTCATAAGTTTAGCTTTCTCTATTAGTTGGGCAAAGTTTAAGATCTGAAGAGGTGTTAAAATATGTTGAAAGTTATTCCATAATCCATTAAGGAATAAATGACATCTGACTTCTTCAGTGGTGACCATTTCTGGAGCAAAGCTTGCTAAACGGGTGAATTCTTCTTCATATTCAGTTACTGTGTGACTTCCTTATTTCAAGTTTAGTAGTTCTTTTCTCATTGTCTGTCTGGCAGACTGAGGCACATATTTGCCTAAGAATGTTTTCACAAATTCCTCAAATTGGATCTCTTCTTCTGTTCTATTTTAGAATGTGGTGTTCTTGGTCATCTTCCACCACTTCTCAGCAGCTTCTGTCAGAAGATAAGTAGCTAGAGATACCTTCTGGTCTTCTGAGCTCTTAGCACATTTAAACTCCTTTTCTATTCTTTGAATCCACTCCTCAGCTTGTTAAAGAGTTGCTTTTCCATTAAATCTGGGAGGTTGAAGTTTAAGGAATACGTGCATATCTTCATTTACTGCTTTCCTCTGAATAGGATTTGGATTCTGAATTTGTTGACTGTTTATGAATTGACTCATCATATTCATGAACTGGAGCATCTGGTTTGCTCCACTATGATCGAAGGGATAGACTGCTTCAACGTTAGGTGAAACAGTCTCGTTATGACTAGGAGTATTTTGAGGAATATTTTCCTCCTGTGATTGATTGTTGTTGTTGTTGTTTTGACTATCCATAATCTGGGAAATAATAAACTATACTTAGTTGGCTCTCCAACTTAAAATCTAACTTCTAATAACTTAGCAACTGTATTCATATAGTTGGCTCTTCTAATGAATTATTCTTTAAATAGTCTCAAACTTTGCTCTGATACCAATTTCTGTGGCGACCGGGGATCGAAGTTCGAGAGTATTTAAAGAACAATTCATCTCAATTGAAAATATATACATTTTTATAATTCAAAAAGGACATAATAAAATAAAATAATAAAATCCATAGTCCTTTTATACATAGAGCCAAAACATATATGAAAAGTTACAATAATTTGAATTTTACAAAATATGAAATAAAATATCTACATTTTTCTGCTTCTTTAAATTCTTCCTCTTTTAATTTGGCAGATCTTCTAAGCTTTTTAATTATCAAAACCTGAAAAATTCAGTTTATCAATCAAGTAGGAGTACGCAAATTATTCTTATAAGAATAAATCTAGCATCCTATAATAGGTATGAATCAGATATGAAAATAACAGAAAGACTTCAAATAAAGTAAGCCATTTCTAAATGCAATTTCTGCCTTGCAAAATAGCTGTGAAAATCAACATATATGCAATTTCTGCCTTGCAAAATAGCTGTGAAAACTTTGCTCTTTTAATTTCTTTGATCTGCCAAAAATAATGAAATTTATTAATTTATTATTTTTGTAGTATTTTGATTTATTTGAATTTATTTTTATTAAGTTTTATAATTATTTATGCCTTATAAGGTCAAATTGGGAATTTGACCTTATAAGGGCATTTTAGTTATTTTACCCTTAATAAAATATAAAATTTATGTTAGTTTATTGTAGATTATATATTAAGGTTTCTATAGAGTTCAAAATTATCAAATTTTGATACGAATTGGTTAAGTTATAGCTATTCTAATTTATAGGGTTAATAATTAGGGTTTATTATAATTAGAGAGTGATTAGTGATTTTAGTCACAAAATTATTAAACTAATTATGTATTTAGGTTCTAATTTACTTTATAAGTTATTTAAAACTGAAATCACTTGATTTGGATTATTATATTTGTTAATATTCACTAATCAAGTTTTAGAGTGATTAAGGTTGATTAGGAGATCTAACTGTTGGATCCTAAATATTTTTGCAGTTTACTAAAATTTAGGTTCTTTTGATCTAAATGAATATTTGGATCACCTAATTTGGAGCTATATTGGCTAACTTATGGTTATTTGCAATTTTTATGGTTAATGGCTTAATTAGGGTTAGATCCTAATTTTGATTAGTTTAATTTTAATCCAAACAGCAAAATTAATACTTCTAAAATATTCCTTATATTTTTCTGAGTATTTTAAGACTTATATTTGGTATATTTGGGACAATGTGTGTAAAGTTATGGATTAATGAAAATTTGTAATAATCTGGATTTATTTAAATATCCTAAAATATCACTATGTTAAATATTAATTCTACTAAAATTTGATTGGCATCATAATATTCCATATATTTTTTTGGTTAATTTGATATATTAAATTGTATGATTTGATTAAGTATTTTAGCAGTTATGGATTTTTAAAATTTTAAGATTTTATTAAATGTATTTATTAATATTTAATTTAGTTAATTTAATTCATAAATATTTATTTTCTGTTTAATTATTCATTTTATTTTATCTATTATTTATTTATATTTTTCTGATTATTATTTATTAATATTTTATATTAATGTTATTATTTAATCTTTATTAATTATTTTCTGTTTATATATTATTTACTGCACTTTGATTATTATTATTATCTTAGATTGATGTGATATATTTGTTTAATATTATTATTATTAATCTAATATCAAATTATATGATATATTTTCTGTTTACAAATACGTTTATTTATTTAATTTTTTATTTTATCTTATTTTGTTTTATTATTTATGTATATGTATAAGTATAGATACATACAGATTTATATATTATAAATATATATATATATATATATATTTATTATAATTATTGTTATAATTTATGCATGTGGGGACTCGTGCCAGCAGGTCAGAGGAGGCCATGTGGCGTCTCCATATTCGCGCGACGGCTGGCGTGGGTCCCGCGGTATGCCACGCAGTCGGTCTGCAGGCGCGGCGAACCGGACCGGGTAGCGGCAGAAGGTCGAACCGGTCGCAACTGACCGGTTCGTCTTCGTCAGCGCAAAAATTAGGGCTTTTTGCGATTTTAGGGTAAATCGGTGCGATCGATCGATGATTCGATCGATCGCACCAATTATTAGATGCGATTTAAGGTGCTGAAGTAGAAGAGGAAGGTAGAGAGTACCTTAGGGTTCTTAGATGCGTTCGGATAAACAAAATGGAAGGAGCCGAACATTCTACAAACCTTCTAGTTAATGAAAAACCTTAATACTAACAGGTGGGGGATTTTAAATGAAGATTTGAGGGCTTGGAAGCGGTGCTTGGCGCGTGGAGAGGCGGCCAGATGACGCGCGTCTGAACCCTAGCTACGTGGAGGCCTCACGTTCTTTCGCGAGGGAGACGTGCGAGAGCCGTTTGATCCTCTGATCGGACGGTTCGCAAGAACCGTTGGATGAGACGGTAAAGGCAACGGCGTTAATTCTTTTCTGACGGCGGCCGTTAAATGCATAATTAATTATATATTTATTTATTTAATTTAATCAATTAACTAAATAATATTTTTTTTTTCAAAAATTTTTAAAAATACTAATTTTAGCTAATTGAGGGCTTCTGAACACAATGGAACACTCGGATTTTTGATCCGACCAGTATTTAATTACTCGTATTTTCAGGGATTTAAATAATATTAAAATATTCATCGAAAATTTAATGACTTCCAAATGTGTTCAAAACTTCACCCCTAGCTAATTTGGGGGTGGTGAACGCAATGGTAAAATCAGATTTTTAATCTGAAGTCAAAATTATTTAAATATTAATAAATAATTGAGAATAAAATTTTGGTATTTTACAGCTTCCTTTCCATGAGAGTTGAAATTATTCTGCAGTGTCTCTTGGAAATAAGGAGTTTTAATGGTTTGCAATAAATAGTTGGACGTGGGAATGGCAAGATTAATGTCTTTTTGGCTTCCCTATGCCATGTAAATTGATTATTATTGGGCATGAAATATAACAGGCGCTACGGTGCGCTATAGCGCCGAGCTTTCTGTCTTGCAGGCGTTATGGCACGCGATAGTGCCTTGTTCTCAGGTTGAACCCGCTACGGCGCGTGGTGGCGCTGCTTTCTCGAGTTGAACCCGCTGCGGTGCGCTGTAGCGCTTGACTCTCTGTTGAGTCTCGATGTCACCCGCGGTAGCGCATTGCTCTCGGGTTGAGCCCACTAAGGCGCACGGTAGTGCTGCCTCCTTGGGTTGAACCCGCTACGGCTCGCTGTAGCGTGTAGCTTTTTGTAATTTGGCCAGATTCTGTTCTTTTCATGATTTTTGGGCTTTTATCCTGTAATGTACGGAAGTACAACTCAAAGCATCATAAATTTAAGAAAATTTACTTTATTATTTGCAAAAATTGTCTATATCTATTGGGTCCATCACACTCCCATATTTAGCATCTTGCTCGTCCTCGAGTAAGCAATCAAAATAACTTTGTATAGTAATTAAAAATAATGATTGAGAATTACATTAGTAATATTTTGATTTGGTGGTTTAAGATCAATTCTGCAAAATCAAGTCATTGGTTATTTTTGTGATCAATGCTAAATATAAATTTAAACAAGCTTTTCAGGTTTTTATAGTTAGACTAACTTTTAGCTTTCCCAAGTACTCTTTCTTAATTTCATGATTACTATAAAAAAAAATTGAGAGAATCTTAACTACATTCAAGAGAATTGGTTCAGTGGCCATTCCAATGATTTTTATGTGCCATATATGCTTCTTATAATATATAATACTTTTCTCATAGTAAGAGATATTTTTCTTCATCCCTTTTATGTTTTATGAGAGAGACATTTTTATTTATCCCATAATAGTAATCAAATATATATATATATATATATATATATTTTTAATATACCAAATTTATCACATGCATTACAACCATGAATTCCTACAGAAGCCTAGCGCATTCCAAAATTCAACCACTAATTCAATTTCTCACTTTACAATCTTTACTCCTTCACACTTAATTTATTTCATCATTTTAATTAAGTCAAGAGTATGTGTTGGTTATTTTATCAAGTTAATCCGACAAATATAGTTTGTTTGGTTAAAAGTTTTAGTTATACATCTATCATTAATCCAAAGCTTTTGATGCACAGAATTAGAATTTTGTCTTCAATTCAGATTTTTGGAAGAGTAAATTTTCAAATCGATCAACTCAATTATCAAAATCACTAGTTTTAATCATTACTTTTAGATGAATAATTTCAATGGAAGACTACAAGAAAAGACTAAAATATCAAATAACAAAAACAAAATTGGTTACCAAATTAAAAATAATTTTCTAGGAGTAGTAATGAATGAAACAACCTGATAAAGATAATGGCAAGCTGTCATTACCATAATCATGCTCGAGATTTTTCCTGCTCCATTCGAGATATCGATCTAGAGCAGGATACGGGGCACGACTAGATTCCTGAATGTGGGTGTGTTTTTGTCTAGCTGGAGGGGTTTCCCAATAGCATGAGAAATGTTAAAAAGCTTACCTTTCGACATATATTGTAGTCAGAGACCAAGAAGATTGATTCAAATTGGGACAATAGGGACATCGACTAACACATAAATGTGAAGATCTGTGGCGGCCACCCCCTTTAATCATAAGGATTAGGGTGTGGTCGTCACTAAGCACATCCCTTACTTAGCATTAGGTTAGAATTTAAGACTCCAATCTAATATTAAGAGAAAGATGTGCTTTTCATAATAAAACAAAGGACAACAATCACTTAATGAGTATACTATGAAATCAGAGTGCGGAAGAAAAGTATAAACTGAAGTAATCATCCATTCATCCATATTACAAAGTAAAACATCCAGCTCAGAATATACAATGCAAAAAAAGTAAAGTACAATTTAATCCTGTATTATTATAAATATTAAAGTTTAAAGACTAAAAATATAAAGTGAAGTCTCTCATCCTTTCGAATGCAAAAGTAAAATAAATTAGGAAGCAAAATCTAGTGCTCTTCATCAACCTGCACTTCTTCCTGGACCTGCTCTTCTAAAGGTTTAGCTTCCTCAAATAGCTCAGAATCTACCATTATCAGTTTCATAATGGTAGGGCCCCAGCCAACAAAAGAAAAATATAGTTAGAAAAAATATCTAAAGTACATTATAAGGTAATCATTTTTATGTATTTTTAAGATATCACAAACTTAATTTAAGCGTAAAAATAGCGGTAAAGCGACAAAGAAAGGAAATGCTAGTTATAATAATAAATTATAACTTAAACAAAATGTGAGGTAAACATATATCTCAATTCAAGCCGCATAAAAGGTAAGTAAAGTGCAAATATAAATCTACTAAGTATAAAGAAAAGTCATAAATAATATGATCAAACTAAATATGCAAATTTATAATATAACATAAAAGTACTGTACTGAAAAGAAGTCTAGCATCCTAACATGATTTTAAATAAAGCAAAATGACTGAAATAAAATAATCTTACAGGAAATATATAATACAGAAGAACTACAGAAAATGAAAATATGACAGAAAATGAACTGAACTATAAGATAAAAGTGAGCCAGAATTGTAAAAGAACTGTAAAGTGGCTGTAAAATGATTGAAAAGTGAAAGTAAAGTAAAATAAAGTTAAATATAAAATAAAAGTATAAAGTAAAGTGTGGAGATACTCCTACATAGTTCTGCCAAAAAATAAAGTTCATCTGTTCATCTAGGAGAAATATCCTAGATTAAAGTAAGCTGTGCTAGGAAAGTGTCTTAGTCACAAGATAACGTCCATCTAATCATTCAGAAAAGTGTCCCAAGCAAAAGTAACACGTACTAGGAAAGTGTCATAGGTAAAAGTAACACGCACTAGGAAAGTGTCATAGGCAATAGTAACAAGCACTAGGAAAGTGTCATAGGCAAAAGTAATAAGCACTAGGGGAAACTTCCTAGGCAAAAGCTATCCTAAAGTAAAGTTATACTAAATGACAGACTAAGTAAAACATAACCCACAAGGTGTATTAAATTTTATTTTATTTAAGTTTTCTTTTTAAGTTATGCAAATGCTATATAAATGTAATTCAAAGTGTAACATAAAATATTTATCAAGTATTCTATGTTCATTATAATATATCCAAATGTATAAAGAAGCTCAAAACAAGGAAAGCGTAGTACAAATTCAAGGTATAATAGCACTATACAAATTTTGTGATATCACTTGTTTTCTAATTTAGTTGTTCTAACTACTCTAAGTTACATTGGATTCAGAATCATCAATTCCTACACTGCCTATAACTTAGAATCATGAACCTATAAGTTGAACATAATTAGGACTGACCACATCTCAGTTATAGCTGAATCAATGTCGTCTACATGATTAAATAAATAAATCAATCATCCTCAATTATTATTTTATGTAACCCCAACCAAATCTTAATTAGCTAAATCAAGATTTAAAAGATTAAGAACTGAATTCCTAATTAATGAAGTCCAATCCTTAATCACAAGGTAATCATAAAAAATAGAGTTTGATCCTATCTCACTGACTTAATGTTAAGGCAATTCCTATTGAGTTAAGTGAAACTCAATAAGATAGATCTCTAATCCTAATTATAAGGTTAAAAGATCAAATAATCATTTAATAAACTATGAAAATCTAATAAGCTAGTAAAATTAAGGTTTCACCTTAATGAGTATCCTATTTTACCCATTAGATGAATTCTAACCTAAGATCTATCCATAATCTTAGGAATTTAAGGCTCTTAAGTACTAAGAGTAGCACTCAGACACATATCCTAACTAAGGTTATAAGACCTATAGGTGCACTAAGAAGTCAAAGAAAGAAAGGATCTCACATCTCTACTTAGATTTTTACTTAATACTTAAAATGAAAATTTTTCTTGAATTTATAATTTAAGACTTAGAACTATTTAAATTAAAGTCTAAATCACTTTAATTACTCTATATTATGATTTAAGGATGAATTCAGGACTTAAAATCATTAAACCCTAAATTTGGGCAAAATGACAATTTTGCCCCTACTTAAGAGCCTAAGATTCATCTTTATGAATTAGGGATTGAATTTGGAATTTACTGAAGTGGAGCGATTACTTACTATCTAATATGAGTTTAGATAGTAAGTTCACTAATTTTGGTTAAGTATTAAGCCTTATAAGGTCAAATTAAGGAACTTAACTTATAAAAGTAATTTAGTAATTTTACCTTAATAAAACCTAAAGTTTCTATTATTTTACTGTAGATCATGTCCTAAGGTTTCCATAGAACCTAAAATCATCCAATTCTGATGTGTATTGGCTAAGTTATAGCCAATACAAGTTCTAGGGATAAAATGGTAATTAAGGATTCTTAATTAAGGGTCCAAAAATCCTAACTTTCCAATTGGTATCCAAATTGATTAAAATCAGTGGCTATAAATCACAAATGATCCATTGATTATAATTACTAGTAGTAGGTTCAATTTGAACTCTAATTGGCCAAGTTATGACTTAATTAAGGTTTAGGGTGATTAGTGAAATAAATCACCGAATCACTAAACTAATCATACCACTAGATTCTAATTTGCTCTATGAGTTCTCTAAAATTTGAATCACTCAATTTAGATCATTAATTTTGCTAATCTTCACTAATCAAATTTTAGGGTAATTAGGGTAAATTAAGAAATCTAACCATTGGATCCTAAATATTTTTGCAGTTTACTGTAAATTAGGGTTTTTTGATCTAAATAGATATTTGGATCACCTAATTTAGAGTTCAATTGACCAACTTATGGTCAATTAAAATTATAGGGTTAATTGACCTAATTAGGGTTAAGTCGTAAAAGTGATTAGGCTCAAACTAAACCAAATAGAAAAATAAACACTACTAGGTTGTTCTAGAGATTCTATTGATCACTTTAAGACCCATATTGGGTATGTTTGGGTAAGTGCGTACAAAGTTATGGTGGTTTGAAGTTTGTAATAAATAGGGTTTAATTTCGAGATCCTAAATATCATTAGGTGATTTACACCTCCAATTGGAAATTTCATAATGCCAAAATGATCCTGACATTTTCTTGATTTCACTAGTATAAAGTTTGGTCATGATTGGATTAATAAATTTTATTTTATAGCTGATTGAAGAATTTGTAATTTAATTAATTTAATTTATTAAATCCAATTCTTATTTTTATTCATACGACTATTTTCATAAGGCATGCGGGTCCCATTAATAGAGGATAGATGGACACGTGGCGAATAACGGGCCGGCTGCAGAGCCGGGTCGAGGAAGACCCGAAAGGAGTATCGGGCTCCTTCATCTTCTCCAAGGCGCGGACAGAGCCACTAGGGCATCTCCCTAGATGTCGATCGCGACACCTCCAGAGGCTGAACGCATGTTGAACACAAGTCCTCAATCCCTTCTCCCTGTTGAATTAAGTTTCTTAAGTCCCGATGGCCTTTATCATCCAATTTCATGATGCCCTAATCTTATTGCGAAAAAAAAAATGGTTTCAGTCGATGCATGCTTAATCCAATTCCTGATGAAAGCTATAATTGAAATTGATCATAGCAGATCACATTAAGGTACCATAATGAAATCAAAAAGATTAATCAAAATTGAATTGGAAAATGTTAAGTTTAGGAAAAATACATATTAATTCTAATTGCATGAGGTCTTGAACTTAACCAGCTAAGATTATCACCATATTGCTAGGGCTCATTGCAGAAAGGATTAATCTCAATGATAAAGCATCTTAACGTATTTTCATAGGAAATTGGGGGTACCTGAGAGTTGACATTTGCCAAGACCTCGATCTAGTGGGATGGAGAGATCCATTGATTTAAACCCTCCTCTTACTCCAGAACGATCCTAAAATGGATATCGATCTCAGGATGAAGGTAAGATTGAGATTTGAAGAGCGGTCGCAGCATCCGGCATAGGCAGAACGTGCCGCGTGTCCACTGCTCGCGACACGCGCGAACTCGCGATAGAGATGAAATGGGGATCGTCCGATCCCCAATCGAACGGCTTAGAGAAACCGTTAGATTTAGACGGTGTGGGAAGGATGAAGAGAACGACATCGGTTAAATGCATATTAAATATATTAATATTAATTAATTTTAAGCATAATTTCTTAATTAAATTTAATTAATCAGATGCATTCTAAAAATTCTCAATAAATCACCCATATCTAATTGAAGGGTGAGGAACGCAATGGCACGATCCGATTTTTGATTTGGCGAGTGTTTATTTAATCAAATTTTCAGGATATTTAAATATTATTAAAATAATCGTCAAAAATCCAACGACTTCCAAATGCCTTCAAAATTTCACCCATAACTAATTTGGGGGTGGTAAACGCAATGTTGAAGTTAGATTTTTAATTTGAGGTCAAAATAAAAAGTCAATTTTTAGGGTTTTGGAATTTTCTAGAAATTAGAATTTGATCCTGTTGATTCCTGATTTGACCTAGATCTTAGAGATAAGTTCTAAATGACTTAGTCAAGATACTAGAACCAGAATTATAACTTAGATTAGTCCTCAGAGACTTAAGTAATAACCTGGGTTGTTATAAGATCCCACTTGCAAAACTTCAAAGTGTGGCCATTAATATCATAAGACCCTTTCAAGAAAAGTCAAGAATAATTCAAGTAAGATGAGCATTTAAAAAAGACCCTTTTTGAGTCAATAGAACTAAGGGAGGCAGCCCCATTAAGTTTAAGATGGTTAATAAAACTCATGATAAGATTAAAGCTTGGCTTAGTACGATTAAACTTTCCAACCAACATCAGAGCAAACGGAGAAGACATTTGTCGAATCTCCTCCTCAGAATAAAAGATCGCCGAAGAACCATTAAAAGACAAAATAGGTTTAAGGATGTCTGGGTTAGAACCACCCACAAATAACTTCCCTAAAAGAGCGAATCCACGGTGGGCCAACCATCAAGACCAGAAGCTTATCATTAAGGGAAAATTGTAAATAAGAAAACTAGAGAGAAGAAAGAGCTAAAGGGAAAGAGAGGACCATGGAGGGTAAACCAGAGCCCCAAGGATTGAGCATCCCACCTGCTTGTCGAGGGAAGAAACCCTGGAACCTCAGAGCACTGCGAGTGAAACAGGAGCCAGTTGAAGGAGCTAATGCGAAGCGAAAGTTGACGAGGAGAGCAGATCCGGCGACTCGGCCAAAGGCCGAAATGGGGAAACCCTAGAATCGCCCAGAACACGGGGGGCCAAAGGAAAAAAGAAGAAGATTATCATATATATATATATATATATATATATATATATATATATATATATATATATATATATATATATATATATATATATATATATATATATATATATATATATATATATATTATAGTGCCAATCAATTTTATCAAGGTTTTGGTAGGACTGAGCTCCTTATTTTGGATGGTTTAATTTTTATCCTTTTTTTCTTTGTTTGTTTCTGAAAGAACTTGCATCTCGGCTGGTTTATTTTCTGTCTTTTGGATGATTTATATTCTGTCTTTTTTTAGTTTAGCAATTTCCTTGACTACAACACTGATACCATGCATAATTTTACTATTTGGTTTCTTATGCCAATTTCTGGTTTAGTTTTGTTTGGTTGGAGTTTTGTAGTTACTAAATTCAAAGGCCGGTTGCCGACAGCTCTGCCCTTATATGTTTTACACATGCTGGGAGTTTCTTTTGATATTTTGAATTCTATGGATAATTGTAATGCTAACATTTCATACAACAACATAAAAAATGCTATACCTGTCCCTAATCATTCAATGCTGTTTCGGTTGCTTAATCAGTTAGAGGTTGCTATTGGTCCTTATAATGCTAAAATCACTTCTAATTTAGATAATTTTGTCTCTATTTTATAGATTGTTGTCTCTGCCTCAAATGGTAAGATGCAGTTTCTGTTGCTGAATGATTTAGATCATACTATTGAGAATGCTAATGGAATTATTGTCCCTATTCGTATGAAACTATTTGTGTCCCTTCTCAATCGTGCTTATTCTTTCTTAAAAATGTTGTTTTGGCTGTCCCTGTGGTTTTTGGTGATACTGCTGTATGGGCTAGGGTTACTGATGATATTGCTAGTTTTGCTGTATTGGTTGATGGCTCTATTGGATGTTTTGGTTGGTAGCTCTATTGGTGTATTGGCTATATCCTTTGGGCTGTATTGGCTATATCCTTACTGGATGTATACTTACTTATGCTGTTTTGGTTGTGGTCCTGTATCCTAAAAAATGCTGTATTGGCCGTAACCTTAAAAATGATGTATTGGCTACTGCATTGGCTGTATCCTTTGCTGTTTTGCTCATCTGATGTATTGCTGTATTGTTGTTTTGGCACGTCAAAAGTGTTTTAGCTGTCGACCTGTATTGGCACGTCAATGTTTGGCACGTCAAATGTGTATTGGATGTTGACCTCCGTATCCTTAAAAATGATGTATTGGTTATATCCTTTGCTGTTTTGCTCATCTGCTGTATTGTTGTACTGCTGTTTTGGCACGTCAAACATGTTTTTGCTGTCGACCCGTATTGGCACGTCAAATGTGTATTGGTTGTTGACCTATATCCTGAAAAACGCTATATTGGTCGTATCCTTAAAAATGCTGTATTGGCTGTATCCTTTGATGTATTGCTCATCTGTTGTATTGTTGTATTATTGTATTGGCACGTCAAAAGTGTGCTATATTGTTGTATTGTTCGCTATTTTCTGTAGGTTGAGCAATAGTCTGATTTTGGGAGCTTTAAAGTATCCCTATCTTGCTGAGATTTCCAATGGTACTTGAGGTAAGTTCTTATTTCTGTATTACTAGCAATTCTGTTTTTCTTTTGCAGGTTCCTCCGTTTGTTGTTTTGGGTCTCTTGTTTGTTTGTTTGTTTTTCATTTGTTTGCTTTGTTTTTTCTTTGTTTGGAAAGATCTTTTAGGATACTTCCTGGATGTTTCTCCTTTTGGGTTGACTTTAAGTTTTTATATCTAAGCTTTTTGTACTCTCCCAACCCATTTCTGTAATTCTATTTTTGTGGCAATAAAACTTACAGATTTCCTAATATATATATATATATATATATATATATATATATTATAGTGTTTTATTTTAACAAAATAAAATCTCAGTGGTGAAGATTGGTTGTGAAGTCTGTTATATATACCCCACTAGAAAGCAAGCATAACAATATAAAACGGAATGAAAAATGTTAAGCGAGCCCACGGTGGTGTATTTCAGGGAGCTCTCGTTTGCTTCTTTTTTTAATTCTACTGTAACAGCCTCTAATAATGCAACCATAAAATAAGAATACAAACAAAAAAAGAACCAAAAGTTAACAGTTATTCTTCCAGCCTTTTGACTTTCAAAGTTGAGAGAATCAACCTCCGCAGAGCAAACAGAGGGGATATCAACTAACAAACAATGATGATAATAATCCACTAATTATGCTTTTAATGCAATTAGTGCGTCCCACCTATAAAACAAGAAGCTAATGATGGAGCCTCTATAGGTACGAATGCCTTTTATTCTTTACACCTTGGCTCATTACATCATTTAGAGAGCCTACCCCTTCATTGGCTGTAAATGCATTGTTCTTTCCTTGATTAATGCCTTAATTAGCGTTGCTTGTTTTATCTAACGACTTGATCGAATGGCTTCTTTCTAGATAGTATCACTTTAGTGAATAATTAGACTTAATTTTCTCTTTTTGCAAAAATGCAATGCCTCAACTCTTACAGTAGTAATGGTTTCAAGCTAAACCCACCTTAAAGGAAGGGCCACCAAAACTTAATCGAGAAAATAGGAATAGAAAATTTAGGTTTTACGTGCTATTTTGTGAACATTAATAGGATCAGCTCAGGACTTATGATTGATCCCATCCTTAATTTTTTTGACGGTATTTTTCTAATTGTGAGCTATTGCCCTAGTGTTTATATAATTAAAAATGTAGTGCATGGAGAAAACCTCAAATGCTTGTATTGGGCAATGATTGAGTTTGCTTTGGAAAGCTCCAAAGGATGTTTTGGAGAGTGTGATACCAATTTATTATTCCTCTAGTTTAAGAAGTTTGGATGAGTCAACTTTGCTGATGGCAATGTAAAACTAAAATCACCTGCATCGTTTTATTCCTTCTTTATGGTTAATACTTCGGTAGGTTAAGGAAATAGTTATAGAAAAAATAGCTCTATTTTATTGGAAGATCTAGTTCGGTTCATGTTATAAAATGATAGTATTATTTAACAAGTCTTATAAAAATTAGTGTTTTTGTGCTTGGTTTAATGTTGTTTCTAATTTTTTTGTATTTAATAGTATTAAGATTTTTATTGGTAGTACTGACATCACTATTAATTATGTTAAAGAGACTAATGAAGGACCTGTTATGTTTTCATTATTTAATGTTGCTATTTTCTTCATCTGGTATTATTTTATGAAGAGTTGTGTTATGAATGGAAAAGACTGCCAATGGGCCTTTATGTTGAATTCTCTTTACTTTCTCTTGCTCTCACATTGTATGATTGTGCGGTGATGATCATATTCACCATATAACATGAAGTTGCCTACCTTAGAGAGAGCCTATTTGTTAATCACATTGCTTCTCTTTTATTCTGTACCAGTGCATTCCCTTGATTGGTGATGGAACAAATAATAATCTTCTTAGGTGCCTGCGATATAATTTATATATTTTTCTTGTTTTGATAATATTTACTTAATTATCTTTTAGTTATTTGTTGTGATTTTTCAATTTATATTTAAATCTCAGTATTGGGTGTAATCTGAATAATTAAAAAATAATTAAATAACAAACCAAACAACATATATCTGAATAACACTAACATCTATTATTTAAATAATGCTGAACCAAACAGACCCTATTATCTAAATAACAATATTATCTGGATAACATACTATCTGAATAACATACAATCATAATAACTTTTCAATTGATATTCAACCAGACATCCCCTAAAGAGCATCTATTTATATATATATATATATATATATATATATATATATATATATATATATATTATTTCCACATTTATCAATATATAAAAAACTGATTGATAGTAAGGAGGTGCCCTTCAGTGCCTCACTATGAATTCACCCCAAGTAACTACTTAATTTGGGCGAATGAAAAAGAAGGTAGAGAGAGAGCCAGCCATGTTGTTGACAAAGCTAAGGAACAGTTGGTGAAAGTTGGATCGACCGACCAATCGACATCCAAAAGGTTGGTGCGGCATGATTGAATACTGTGCGTTTCAAGCAAAATTCGAATCCCTTGATGTAACGCCCCGCTAGTATTTAATATTAAGTTAAGTAAATTCTAACCCAACATTAAGTACTACCTCATATTACATGAATCTATGGGTGGAAGGAAATTCAATCATTCTGACTTAAATATTCATTCTTTATAATATGAAATTATAAACAATATGAACGAATAGCTTACAAACATCACAATATATTTAAGTTATAAGTTCTTAAGAATAAAACTCTCATCCTCACTTAATGAAAGAGAAAGTAAACTAGCTCCTTAATCCAGTTACTGCTCAGGTTCTTCTTTAACTGCAGCACCCGATCCACGCTCCTGATCTACCGTATTTTGGTTTTTAAACACGGTAGGGCACAGCCAGAAAGAAGAAAAAGGTGGTTAGACATTAAAAGTCCAAGTACATTTTAAAAGTAGGTTAAGCATATTATTAAGCGGATATTACATTAATCATTTACAATTTAAAGTAAAAGCGGTGCAATAAGCATAAAATGAAAAGGAGATTAAAAAAATTTCTTATATTACTTGAGTATTTTTATAAATCCTGCAATAAATAAGTTAGCATAACATTGAAATATTTGCAACTGAAGAAAATACGAATATGTTCAAATGATTTTGTATGCTAAATAAGAAAAATAATGTAAGAAATGAAATTGCATTTTTATATGAAATCTTACACTGCATAAAGTTCTGAAAAATTTAAAATACTGTAAAACAATAAAACAAGTAAATTCAGTCTAAATTTGAATATATATAATCATAAAATTATATTCAATCATTCACAATCAATAAGATTATGAGAAATGCAATTTATGATTTACTTATCTTGTATTTTTGTTATGTGGGTGCTGAACAAGTGAGGAGTTGAGTACGTCTACTCAACTTATCAGAAAGTGGGGTCATTTGTAAACACACACACATTCCTCTTCAAAGAAATTATATGGTATTTGGATACACCAATAGCCTTCCCAAGCTTAATGACAGCTGTACAAAATCCACCATATAAAACCCCTTTGAAATATTTTATTTAAAGTGTTTATTATATGCACAAAGTTTTAGTATATGATTCAAGATTTGGGTTCAATGCGTTGTAGCACAAAAAATTTATCAAAGTATTGTAAATCATGTGATATTTATTGTTTTTATTTTTAATTATCTATCATAATATCTTGGGACTAATAAAGTCCTTAATTAACTTAGGGAATATAAATTCTTAAATTAATATATATAAAATAGTCATATGGTTTGATTTATTTCTAATATATATATTGCTCTAAAAATTGAAACTACTTCAAAGAGTCATTTAATAGAAAAGGTCATATAAACTGAAGATTTAAAGAGTCATTTAGTAAATACAATTTTTTTTTTATTTATAAAAAGTGTAGGGCTATCAAAACATGATCATTTGAAATGATGCGATTGAAATGAGAATGTAAGATTAAAACTCTACCAATTAAATGATCCAATTATTGAACTTGGAAGATGATTAAGAAAACAATATCTATTTATAAATAAATAAATAAAAGAGTAAAAAAAAAAAAAAAAAAAAATCTTATAACCAAGCTGTGGAGTTGCATTTGCCTTTAGGGGTATTTCATCGCCTTAAACATGTAATTGTGCAGAGGTAGATATAGTATCAAATGTAAACCTCTTGATCTTGATAGAATCTCATTGCATAAGTAATCACATACAGCAGTAACGTAGTTATGTAAAAAATGTACTAGTCATATGATAGAAATTCCAAAACTCATGTAATGAACCCAGCATGCCATACGCCTGCTCAATTAATTCTTGACACTGAAATTTACTTTTAATCTGCAGGTCTTTAAGTTCATTTAAACATATACATATATGATATAGGAATTACACCATTTGATAGAAGATTTCAATATTTTTTCTTATGAAGTCAAATCCTTCCAGTTATAAATAAACACAATATTCTCACAAAGTATTCTAAAAAAGTAATTGGAATGACATTTCTTATTGTTAGAATTGGTTCAAGTTTTTCAATTTGCTGCTGATTTATTTCAATATTAAAGAAAAGAAATGTTAATTTCCATAATTTTTAAAGTTCATATGCTGTGATCCTTCATCATACAATAATTTTTTATGCACTCAAATCAAGCTATATTTATATTAGTTGTGATTGACTTAGGAAATCAATTTCAGCAATTCAAACAGCCATTAAAACGAAACCAAATAATTCCCTCCCTTTCTTTTAATGAATTATATTTTGATTCAACCATATTAAGTAATGTCATCATGCTTTTAAGGATTATTAAATAAAAGTATAATACTTGGAATATATACTTCAATGACTTTAAAACAATATCACAAAGACCATCATACAAATAAATGTTCATTTATTTTCTCAAATCTGAATAGGATCAAACCTTTAACAATACAATTTCTTACTCAGATAATCTCATTAAGAAACTATATGAAATCAATTTTGTTATTTTTAAGCACTGAAAACCGATTATGTTAATGAATCTCTCATTTGTCATTCTAAAACCCTAACTTAACATTGATTATATGTAAACTATATTAAGAAGGAAAATCGGGTGGAGTACCTGCTTGTGCGTCGCGAGGTCGATCATAGAGTTCGGCACCGAGAATGCTTCCAAATCGCTTCAGTTTACTCGGTACCTTCCCTTTTAAGATGCGAATGGAGGCATGGACGCGAATGGGTAAGGGTGACAACGATCTGGTCTCCAATGCTTCCTATTGGAGCACACACGCGGCGCGAGCTACGCGTCGCTCCAAGTTGCAATCCTTCTCTCGAAAGATCGGCCGCTCGATCGAGGCGAGCGGCCTCATCCATGCGCCGCTTTAAGAGAAGGGGTGTCGATCGAGAGAAGAGGTTATGCGATAGAATTAGGGTATGGGTTTGCAACTTGCCGTATAAGATAAAAGAAAGATGCATTATTATTTAATTAATTAGATAAATAAATTGATTATTAAATTAGATTTAAACAATTATATGCTTTAAAATCGGGTGTTACACTTGAATTTGGGTATTTTTTTATTTGTTTATTAATTTTAATCAATTAAAGTGTGGCCCGCAAGTTTAACTCCTCTTCATCCTTGCTGGAGAAGGAAGAATCTTGAATCTTTGCAAATAATTTTAATCAATTCTCATTTGCTAATAATAATAATGTTTTGATAAATAAGTACAGCCAGTTAGGGTTGATTTTATTATCATTTTTCTCAACCTCTATCTTAAATCTGAGAAAGGGATGAGGTTTTGAAGCTTTCTAAGAAGGAGAAAGACTTGAATCTTGTTGTATGTCGCTTGGGAGGGTTTGTAAAACTTTTTAACTTGTAATCTTCTTCTATTATAATAAAGATTTTTTCTTCTTATCCTTGTGGACGTATGTGTTTACACCAAATCACGTTAAATTTGTGTTGTGCTGCGATTTGTTGTGTATTTTGTCCTTACATATTCCTGGTATGTTGAATGCTTGAGAATTCTTTGGTTTGATTCATAGAATAATTCCTAATAATTCCATCCTCATATATGTCAACCCTAAGTTAACTATGACTATTTATAGTCTTTGGGTATGTAAAAGATTTATAGATAAGGCCATGAGAGCAACTAGCAATGTTTGAAAGTTCTAAACATCCCTAGGAATGCATTTTTTGAGTTTCATGATTTTCAAAAGTTTCAAGGCGCTTATAGACATTTGTTGGTGCATCTAGATGTGTGTTTTATCTCTTAAAAGCTATCATGTATAGAAATAGCTTGAATAGCAGGGTGCGCTTGCAAAGTAGCTTGAAATGGTGCACCCGAGAGCATGAGTACGTACGCCCGCCCTCGTGTGTGTTGTTCCGCTCATTTTGCTCCAATTTATTCATGACTCATCAATGGTTATTCTGAAGCACTCATGACTTCACCATGCAAAACAATCTCCCATAAAGAGACTTAAGTGTGATGCTTCTTCTTCTTCTTCTTCTTCCACATATGGTGGAGATCCTCATAATTTAAGGAGGCATGGATTGACTCATCCATTCATCTTGTTTTCACATTCCAAGGTACAGTACAGAAGAAAAAAACCTTTGAATAGCCAATGCCTTCCTAAGCACTTTTAGCCGCATGCTTTACCTTATAATGTTCACTGCCTATGGTTTCCTACTATATGCACTCATTCTAAAGAGTCATCTTCCTCGTAGTTGGCAGCTTCATCAAATCCCTTATATGATTTGGTGCCATTGGTTGCACTTCATCATTCTTGCCTAGTATCCACTTAGTTTTGGCACATCGAGTTCCAGGAGACCTTATAGGCTCCACTATTAATGCATCCACAACTTTATGAGCCATCTCTTTAACTTTCTTTCACACTAGATGCTCCATTCCTTATGTAAAGAAACTAGAGTCCATTTGTTCCACATTTATGTGATCTTTACGAGGAGAGATTTTGATTCTCTATTGGTTAGGTGCCCCAGATCCAATGTTGCAGGATAAACTTGCCATTTATCTCTGTTACAATAATAGAAATTAACACTTTGTAGAATGCCCCTTCTTTCTCTCATTGCGCAACCACCATCACACCTCTGGTGACCTTCCAAGAATCTTCCATGAAGTTTTTCATGTATCTTATTCATGCTTGTTTGCCAAAAGAAGTAGTTTTTATCTTTAGACTAGTAACATACTAGACATCTCTTAATTGCCTCCTCATCCTTTTTTACAATATAATGTTGATGTCTCCTCACCCCAAGATTTTACAAGTTGTGCCATCTCTGAGAATAACACTCTCAAGTCACATGCTATATAATATTTGAACACACATATGCTTGGAGTTGCATGACATAATGCTCCTGAGTTAACTACCCAAACATTTGTATTTTTAAGAAAAGAATATATACATCTATGAGATAAACTACTAAGAGGTTTGCTACCCAACCTCTCTTGTAATTCTTTCATTCGGTTCTCTTGGAGGCAGTGCAACCCTTCTTCAAATGGCCATTATTTCCAAAACTCTAATACTCGCCCCTTAGTACTGACTTTCCTCTCTTTGAATTGAACTTTTTAAATTATGTTTGAACTCCTCCCCTTGCTTTTGGTATTCAAGGTGAATGCAGACCCCTCTCCATTGGATCTCTGGCACACTTCCTTATTTATAATGGTCCTAACACATCATCAAACTTCAACATTTGCTTCTCAATGACTTGGTTGCTGCCATCACCAAGCTAATAATTATGATCAAATTTATAAGATCTATACTAGAAAAGCACATATCAACTAAGCCAAATACTCATAGGCCCCTTTTATATTTTTGAGTTTTCAATAAAAGAAGAGGTAATGTTAGCCTAATAATTGAAAAAAAGAGCAGTCAAATATACAGAATAGCGAGCCGCCTAATGACAAGGGATCACAATATGATGCATAGATGCATGTTACAAAGAACTAGGTAGCACATGTTGATCATGCGTGTTGGATCCTGAGCCCAAGTTTAGCCCAAGCATATAAGAGAAAATGCTAAGGTAATTTCTTTTAATGATTGTCAATCCATTGACTTGTGAGATGGCCATGGAAAGCAATCTAAGTAGAATAATGACTTTAAGTGGCTTGTATTTTTATGTATTAAAGGTAAGAAAAGGTAAGCCTCTTACATGTTAAAGAATTTTATGTTTGTATATTTGCAGATGCAAAACTTGGTGGAAAGACTAAGAAATAGTGGGAACTTTTCCATCGTCAATTTGGCTGTTACAACCAATAGTGGGTGAACATTAATGTCCTAAACTACATCAACGAAGAGAAAAATGCAAAAGAACGTTAGAAGAAGCTATATAAACTATTTACAAGGAAAATTAGCAATACCAAAATGTATCTATCAAGCAAATGATTGGGTTGGAGTGTTCGAAAAGGAATCACATGGTGGACAACATGAGCAAAGTTTGAGAGATTATCAACCAACTAGCCATGTTGACCCTTGAGTTCAAGGATGAGGTCTAACAATTATGATTATGGGGTATCTTGCCATACTGTAATAACCCGGTATTAGATTAGTGTACTAATCAAATAATCGGTGTTAACTGCACATGATTATAATCGTTTCACATATTTATCCATTCAACACATCAAGAAAGTACATAAAATAAAAAAATACATTCATTCTATATTAAGACTATTACATGCTTAAAATATACTTTTTTTTTATAGAACATTTGTGGGCAGAGTTCGAATTGAAGGAAAATTAAAGAAAATTAATTTTTTCTTAGTTGAAAGAAAATTAAAGGAAATTAATTTTTCCTAAATTAAAGAAAATTAAGTTTCCTTAATTAAAAAAAAATTAAAGGAAATTAATTTCTTATATATATAATTAAATCTCTCAATTATGGTATTAAGAAACTGCCGCAATAATAACTTTCGTTTCGGAAATTATGGATTTGGAAGTTTTCTTTATGTCTTTAATTAAGAGATTGAAATTTGTAACTTTTGGGAATCAAGGATTGCTTATAAATAGACCTTGATATGCAAGAGTTTTAACACACAAGATACAAGAGAAGATCTCCAAGAGAATATTTTGTAAAAGTTCTCTAACCTTATACCATTTATATTCCTCTCTGATTTTAGTGAAACTTTGCTCTCCTCCCCGTGGACGTAGGTGTGATCACCAAACCACATAATTTTTATCTTGTGGCTATGATTATTTTATGTGCTTATTTTTCTTACTTTAATTTTTCAGTTTATCAACGTTCGCTGAAGTTTCTTTTTGCTCCGGTTTTAGTTTAAATCATATTCGACTCAACACGAATTGCTATAATAAATACAAAGCTCACAAATACAAGTATGGCAAAATGCTACAATGTGGAATAAACATTAAATAAGCAAAATGCAAAAATAGAAGACAGCAAAAGAAGATTAGGAGTCAAATCCTTCGAGATGAGGCCGACGGAGGGCCCAAGACTTTCTTTATTCAAAAGAGATTTGTAGGGATAAGTCCCGTCTCGTTCAGGAAAGTTAAGGGATAGGGAGAGAAAGCTAGGTTGCAAAGAGCTCTCACTATAATCACCAAAATAATAATAATAGTATTTCAGAGATTACATTGCATATAATTATAGTATGTTTGTAACTGCAAACAAATCATAGTTTGATCCTTAATATACATATTTATGAAAGCTCCAAATTCATATAAACCAATGTTAAGTTTCTCTCACGTAGGGAAAAAAAGATAGAATGCAAAGGAAAGAAAAAAAAGTTAAACGGCTAATAGTAGTTATTATTGTTGGGCCAAAGATTCGTCTTTTTTCGCTATGCTTCTTATGGGCTTATTCGATAGCATCAATTTTATTCCTTACTGAAAGCAAGAAAGTTTTTTCTTTCTTTTTTCTAACTCTTTTGTTCGGCAATACTACTACTTAACTGTTACAACAAATGATATTAAGCTTTTTTTCTAACTCTTTTTATGCTGCTGGATTCATTTTCAATAAGTGGTCTTCTAAATTCAGGACGTTATTTTTTCATCATGTAAAGTTGCATTTTAATTATTTTAAAGTGAGAATAAACTATGATTTTTTGTTTATCTTGTAAAAATAAAAAAAATCATGGTTGTAATTATTAACAATGGAGAGATTGTTAACCCAAGGTAATTCCTCTTAATCTGGTTTGGATAATCGTAATGTATATTTTTGTTTTTGCTTTTGGATGGATCATAATGTCTTGTGCTTATTTCAGGCCAACTTAATCGGTCACAAGTTAGCCAGACAATCACTTTAGTTTAAAGATTTTGGTTTAAGATTCTAGTTGTTATGTGTGAACAATGAATGGATCAGCACTGGATGTATTGACGGAGCCTAGACGAGGCTAGACAGCAGGCTGGGCGCTCAGGCTCAAGCTTTACCTTGCCAACAGAGGTTTGGGAGCCCGAGCGCCTAAAGCAAGCATGCCAATAGAGGCAGGGTGCCTAGGTGCAAGTGATAAGTGCCAAACAGAAGCTAGAGTGCCCAGGTGCTTGTGTAGTTAAGCCGCGAACAACGCAACTCTTCGCAAACGGCGCGGCGTATGGAGAGCCCGATGCTTGGGCGCCCACGACGACTATGACACGAAGGAAAGCTCCCCCTTATGATTTAATGAGTGGTTATGGCTTGTTCTAAATGCATTTTTTAAGCAATTTGGTGTGCTACTGCTGCTATGGGCAGCTTTGCTGGGATTTATTTTATGATTCAAATTATAGTATTCTCAAGCATTTACCACAACACAAGCATGCAAGAACAAAAACAATCACAATACAACAAAATATTTAAGTGATTCGGTGTAAACACTTGCATCCACGTGGAAGAGAGCAGAAAACTTTACTATAATGGAGAAATACTACAAGCTAGAATTTCACAAAACCTTCATAAGCATCAACAATGCAGAATCTCTTCAGCCCTTGCAGCCGCCACACACTCTATGGCTTCAAAACCTTAATCCTCTTTCAGATTTGGGATGGGGGTTGATCAATTCTCACTTTAGTCTTAGTCTGCTATTTAGGCTTTTATAATACCCCCAAAACGGGTCATGTAAAACCGCGAGCGCTATGGCGCACTCTGGCACCTGCCTCTCGAGCGTCAGGTGCTGCGGTGCGCCCAGCGCTCTTCTTGAGACCTAAATTCCTCCAATCAACAATCTCCACCTCATATCTCATGTGCGTTCCATGAGAGTAGACTTCATCAAGCTCTCAACTCAAAACAAATTTTATAAACAAAGATCGACTGCACCTGCATCGGTTTCCTACTATCCCTCTTCAAAAGAAATAAAACCTCGTATAGTTCATCCAAATGAGAAACCTTGATCAAATCTTCTCCACGTTCACCAATCCTTTGTAATCGGCAAACTTCAATATTGTTGAGGCTTCCCTAGAAGGTTGTCTCACATGGAACTCTTCTTCAGATCCCTGTGTCAAAATCCTTTCTTCACAGGCTGCTTCACGATTAGATCAAATTGTGCTACAAGTGCTAAGAGAATACAGATAGTGGGATGTTTAGAAATAGGAGAAAAGACTTCATCATAGTATATTCTCTTTTTTTCGTACAAGAACTTTAGCAACAAATCTTTCCTTGTAGCACACATCAATAACTCCTTGAGATCCTTTCCTTGTAGCACACATCAATAACTCCTTGACATCCTTTCCTTGTAGCACACATCAAAAGATCCACAACCATCTTCCATTGCTCACTCTCAGGGCTCCACAGCTTCCTTATAGTGACAAGCAAATTTAGTTTCTAAAATTGCCAACAAATCCAACATCATCCCTTATCCTTGTAGGCTTTGGAATATCTATCCTTTTGGTTCTACCTGTAGTAATAGATTATAACACTAGAGTTTGTCCTACTCTCACCTCCTCAACTTCAAAACTCTGGGCATCATTTAAGTTAGCTTGCTCAGTAATAAGCTTTAAGGAAGTAAGAGATTGTGGAGCAAACAAAATTATTTCAAGCACCACCTTCTATAATTTTCCAATGGCTTATATAGGACACTCCACCTGCTCTGAGCTCCTAAGCCTCATAAAAAACTCCTCCTCAAAGGTGACTCCTTACTCATCACAAATCTCCTATCCTTTTTATCATACAATTTGAAACCTTTAGCTCCTCTTATATTGTAACAACTCAAGTTGTTACTCTAGACAATTAGAACTCATCCAAGTTCTGATTTTGATCTTAGTGCACTAACTAAGTCATTAGGAGTTCACCACCAGGACTTAAACTAAATCAGAGGTCAAATGGATCAAACCCTGATTTTAAAAATTTTAGGAACCCTAGAAATTGACCTAATTATTTTGACCTCAGATCAAAAATTGAACTTCTCCATTGTACTCATTGCTCACAAATTAGCTAGGGGTGATGTTTTGGTGGCAATCAGAAGTTGTCAAAAATCCATCAAATATTTTAATAATATTTAATTAATTAGAAAATTGAGATATTTAATTTAACCTTGAAATTAAAATTTGAATTTGCTATTGCGCTCGTCACCCCCAAATTATCTAGGGGTGATGATTTGGACGTGTTTGGAAGTCATCAGATTTTCGCAAATATTTTAATGTAATTAAATACCCAAAAAATAGGAAAATTAAACACTTGTCAAAATCGAAATCCAACTTCACCGTTGAATTCCTCACCCCCAAAATAGCCAGGGGTAAATTTATGGGATTTTTTCTGAGCATTTATAAAATTTGACTTTTAAAGTAATAAAGTAATTAAATAAAGGAATTAAGAATCTCCAATTTTGTTTTCTTCCTCCTTCTATGGCTGGGACCCGCAGCTTACACTTCACCTGGTGCATTTTGAATTTTTTTCTCCAGCACCTGCCATGCTCAGCCTCCCCTCTCTTTTTCTATAACAACCCTAGTGCTGTTACCCATCAATTAGTGACCTAAGTGATTATAATATTTTTCCATTAGTCTTATAATTGTATTAGGAGCCTACATTTCAATTTTCATATGATTTGGAGATCATTTGGTGATTTCCATCATTTACTGGTTTTCTGAAAATTTTAAGAATGCCTAATTTATTTTGATCTCAAAATCAAAAATGAAATCCGCCATTGGACTCACCACACCCAAATTAGCTAAGGGTGATATTTTGGAAGTGTTTAAAAGTCGTCGATTTTTTCCCAAATATTTTAATAATATTTAAATACTCATGAAATTAATATAATTAAATTGACCTCTGATTAAAAATCTAATTATATTTTTGAGTTTCCTACACCTCAATTAGGTAATGATGAATTTTTGAGATTTTTCAGAGTGTATTTGATTATTAAATTTAATTAATAAATAGAGTATAATTAATTATTTAAATAAACTAAATAAATTAATATATACATTATAAATTAAATATATCCAACGGACTTAAATTTTTAAAACTGCGGAGATCCCCAGCCTATTCCCAAACAGTGTGCAGCAATTTAAAGGGATCTGAGCCTTCGCTGAAAGACTCGATCAATGTCGTTCATTCATTTGCAGGCGCAATCACCTTGATCGGACGGCAGCTGGGATCTCCCTATACGTCTCCTCTTCTGGCCGAGATCGTGCGCTGGGGACCATACCTGTGAGCCTCCTCAGCGACGATTAGTTCCCTTAGCATCCTCTATTAATGGCATTTTCTTTCATTGGAATCCTTTTTCATCTGCTGAGAAGCTGTAGGAGTTCATACTTGCCGCCTGAAGTCGCTGCTCGTGTACCTACTAAAACCCTAAAAGCTTGCAGAGAGGGGTTGCCTCAAGCCTCATGTATGCACCTTGCCTCCCTTTTAAATTGTTAGCATCATTTCTTTATCAATAAGTAGTGCTAAATTTATGATCTAGTTGGTTTCGAACCTTCTGATTAATTAGTAAGTTGTCGACCTCAATCTAGGGTTTCACTTCACCTTCACCCTAGTCAGCACTCATCCTTAAATCTGAGCTGAATGCACTGTCTATGGAAAGGGCTTCCTTCCAGCATGCGGATTAGACCCAGAAACCTTAGGTTGCATCGCTTTTACCTAGCCCTAATTCTTGATCCTCCGCCAACCCTTTTTCCTTCAAAGAAGAAGCGGTTTAACCGTTTGTCCCTCGGTCTAACTTTCTCTTCTGAACTGGTGCGATCCGACCGTGGGGCAGAGTTTTCGACTCGTGGGACCCGCGGCGACACGCGGTTCCTTTAAGGGAATGCCGCGTGTCCAGACAGCATGCACATCATTGCCGCTATCAGCCGTTAAATCTGGGAATCTGTGCCCTTTTTTTTTTCTACGCCATTTCATTAATTTCTCTGTTTTTTGTGCTGCTGACTTCTATAATTACTGGATTAAGTGGTAACTGATTGCAGATTAGTTAATGTTAGTTAATACATATTCTTATTACAATCATAACTTCAATTTTACTCATCCAAGTAGCATGATATAATATATCATTTTGATCACAAAAATGAGTAGATTTATAATATACTATTTAATTTCTAATTTGATGAATATTTTAATTAGTTAATATATAAGATTTACTAATTAATTATAAATTATTTTCATCATTTCATATGACTTAATTTGATCATTTAATGCCCAAATTTAATGATCAAATAATCCATTTCACTCACAAAAAAATGTGAGGAACAATAATATGAAATCAAATATAATATTTAAACCCTAATTTTTATAATCACTTTTTAACCTTAATTAAGAATCACAAAAACTTTAATTTTCCAATGTTGTCCAAATTTGACATACTTAGTGTCATTTTTCTCCTTATGATATAAGGACTTCAATTCTATGCAAATTTTATCTATTGGACAGTAATTAGTGATTTTAGGTCGTTGACTCTTAATTAAGCATTATTGGGATAAATTCTAGATTGCATGTTTTAAGTATTATAAAACCTTAGGATAGCTAACATGTCACATTTATTATTTCCCATGTTAAATTACATTACTTATGTTTGAGCTTAGTTCTCACTTTCTAGTTATTGAATCAATTGCAAATTGCTTGATTCACCTTTCAACCCTACAGTAGAAACCCTAGGATTAATTTATAATATGAATTGTAGTTGATCTCTATATCTATTAGTTATATCCATTAAGAGTAGTTAGTCTTAATGCCTTTGTAATTATAGATTATTAAATTAATTAAAATTAGCCTTTAGTGACTATATTAGAATCTAGTTTATTTATCTTAATCCTTAAAGTCTTCTCTTTAATCTTTTAAGAGCTAGTAGTAGGAATCCTAATTCACTTAGGGTAGTTTAGGAATCCTACTAATTTCCTTAAACTTTAACTATTAGGATACTTAGAACTTGCAGCTCTCAAATCCCATCATTTATTTCCTTTTGATCTTTTATTTTATTATAACCTAGCTAGATTAGTACTTGATTGGATAGATCCTTCAAATTTCAATATAGCTAGAGAGTTTTAGTAAATCAAACCTTAACTTCTAATTCCTTAAGTTGCTAATTTCTTAATCTCAATCTTTCCCATTAGTCACCTAAATCTTAATTTAGTTATCATAATTGAATCTTATAGTTTAAGATTAGAATAGAACTAGTTTCTATTTGTATTGATTATACTTATAGACTATTTTGTCATATCATAATAAATGAATTGAAACTACTGATTTTGACATATCTTATAGCGGTCCACTTGCGGGTTTACTGTTCAATTTGTGTATTAACTGATTTTATAAAACTTTTCCGTAATAATGTTGCAGCCCACTATAGTGTGCTATGGTGCGCTGCAATGGTCCATTTGCAACTTGGGAGCTGCAGCACGCTGCAGCGTCAGAGGGTATTTTCACCAGTGCGAAACCCGTAAAGGCCTCATTTCAAGCTCAAATACTCCCAATCCAGAGCATTCCATGAGCAGTACCATATAGCAATGGAAAGGTCTTTTTGATACTTTTCCATTGACACTAAAATTGGCACAAATGGAGCATCCTAACTATACGAAAAAGGATGATAAAAACCAGGGTATGCAAAATGGACGAAAAATAGAGCATGCGATTTTCAAAGTAATGAGATGCCTCAATGAGCCTTAATGGCTTCCATACACCATCATGAGTTTCTAAGGGCACAAACAAGCATAGTGCTACATGATGAAGATAAGAAAGGGGAGCAAATGGGTATAAGGAGAGTAAACAAAAGGATACCTTAGCCTTGCAAGGGGTGGAGGAAGAAGGAACCACTGTCTTTCTCCAAAGCCTTAGAAGTGAGCTGAACTTCTTCTTCTTCAACACAAGGGCATCAATGGAGGAAAAGAGGAGAATGCTTCAGCAAGAAGAAGAAGGAGAGCTGAGCTTCTCTTTAAAGAGGGAGGAGAAGGAGATGTGAGGGGGACTAGGCCATCATGAGCATAGGGAGAAAGGTCATCATAACTTAGCCCAAGGGGGCATGGGGGTGCCGGATAGGGTGAGGGGGCTGACAGGAAGCAATAAAAAATTAGGGAAAATTGCAATTTATGGACTGAATAATTACTTATTTATTTTCCTTAATTAATTAAAAATTCAAATTTTTGAAATGCACTCTGAAAAATCTCAAAAATTTACCCCTAGCCAATTTGGGGGTGAGGAATTCAATGGCAAAGTTGGAATTCGATTCTGATGATTATTTAATTATTCCATTTTCCGGTGCATTTAATTATATTAAAATATTCGCAAAAATCTGGCGACTTCCAAATGCGTCCAAAACATCAACCCTAGCTAATTTGGGGGTGACAATCACAATGGCAAAGTCAGATTTTGATTTCGAGGTCAAATTAAATACCTCAATTTACTAATTAATTAAATATTAAAATAATCCAAATATTTGATTTAGCTTCGAATCACACCAAATCTTTGGGTATTGATTCAAATGATTATACAAACTTAACATAATGATAATTGAGATATGATTATACTTAAATTAAGCTAGATAATGACCCTGAATTGTTACACTTTGGCACAAAATGATATATTTATGTCACATAGTAATTTATGTTAAGTTATCCTCATTCATGTCAATTTATATTTATGTTAAATTATTTCCTTTTATGCAAATTTATATTTTTCCTTAAAATTATTTGAGCCGCTAGAGGATTGCCAGTTGAAATTAGCATAATCTTCAAATTATAATGATGATGTTTTTCTTCATACTTTATTACATTGAATTTGTAACCTACATAGGATGCTATAAATTAATACTGATAGATACTCTATGTACTCCTGTCTGCAATGTTGATAATTAATATATGTTGTGAGAATTAGAAGCGGAAGCTCACTTGAATTCAAGAGATAGAAAGGATCCTATTTTCAAGAGTGAGATAGGGACTTTTTTTTGAATTTTATAATATTTTATATTTATTTAAGTGAAGATTATTTGTACAACTTTAATTTAAATTTTCAAGCTCTATAATGTAAGGATTATTTTATTTAGTATTTTTTATATTGAATGATTTTTCTCGAATTATTACTTATAATCTCCCAACCCCGATCTTTGGGTCATCATGTTCTGTTGTTACATCTTTGTCACTTTGAGGTGGTGCTCAATCTCAGCATTTTGGCACTCTAGTAAGAACTCATGTGAAGAATGCTCAGTTCCTTATCTGATCTGATTTTGTTCACCTTATTATCTATCCAATTCTCCCCTAATTCTTCCACATTACGAACTTTTCTTGCAATTTGCCTTTGCACTTTATGGTGTCCATACAAATCTAGAATAGTCATCAACAAAAGTGATAAAATATCACCATCTGCCAAATGTTGCCATCTTTGCTGGACCCCAAACCTTTATGTGCACACGGTAAAGTATCCCTTTGGCATTGTGGATGATTATACCAAATGATACACATGTTTTCTTACCAAACATGCAGTGCTCATACAGTTTGATCTTGCTAGAATAAACTCTTTCAATTAAGCCTTGCTTTTTTAAGGTACTAAGTGATGGTTGAGCAGAGCACCCACGTTATCTTTGTTGACGCAGCAAATCATAAATTAAACTTAATGGTTTTATGATTATATATTGTATTTTTCATTTTTTGTTACATGGGCTTATTCATGGAATTCATTTAAATAGACCTTTAGATTATCCCATTTACCATATTTTTGTCATGAATATTATTTGAGTGAAATGACACTTTAGTCCTTCATGAGAGAGTTGGTTTAAGGCTTTTTTTTATTATTTTATGTGAAAGTACACTTTAGTCATTCATGAGTGGGTTGGTTGATGGTTTTACTAGTCATTTATAAAAAAATATACTTTGATCCTTTGTGAAAATGTAAGTTTATAGGTTTGATGGTCATTTGACATGTATTGTATGGCTATAAATAAGTCAATATCTTATGTAACTTGGCATTAAAGATTTAATGAAATATATTTCTCCACTTATTGTGTTCATTAGAACTTTCATTATTAAGAGAAAGAAATCTTGTGTGAGTAGTGCAAGCCTTAGAGAATGATATCTAAAGACGAAAGAAGATCTTGTGATGAAGAACTGTTTGTAGAGGTCGGCTTCAAATTATCACTGCTTCACCAGCAATTGCCTTAACTTTGACCATAGCTCTTATTTGCCTCTATACTTTTATGTGGTAAATAATTCTGTGTGTTAGCATAATTGTAGCTCGAATCATCTCAATCTCATTTTTCTTAATTTCACATTTGTACACAAATTCACCTTGTTTTATCGATACTTAATTGTGAGTAATCTGTTATTTTTATTGGTGTAGAATCATCATACACTCTGCATACACATTCATTTTTATCCTACATCATATTGGTATAAGAAAAATCTATCATCAAATCAAATATTATATTTTTCATTACAGTATTATAGTTTTTTTTTTCAAAAATTTTAACGAACTTCAATTTTCTTCAAAATTAGTGTCACTCTCCACTATCCTTCTCTCGTCTATTCGTAAATCTACCTACCTGAACATTCTGCTTCGCAGCCTATCTTTCATAGCCTGTTCGTTTCGACTCTATTTGTATGCTCATATAACCTATCTTTTTCGTAGCCTTTACTTCCACTTGACCAAGAGGAAGAGATGGCTACTCTAGAAAGAGAATTCTGCAGAATGAACGTAAAACCTTAATCCACGAACAGGAGGTTTCATAGTAGTTTGAGGATGGCATCTATTCCGCTCCGCTGAAAGTGAATAAAAAAAGGAAGGTTCGGACCCTGGTTTCTCCAGCTACTTCACAAGGAGCGACTGAAAGGAGCTTAAGAGAAGAGGCGATGTAATAGAAGGAAGATGGAGCTAAGCATACTGAGGTTCACAGTGAATCAAGGAATTCTCTGTCAAGATATCCCCCACGATAGACAGAATGCAAGCATTTCCTTAGCACTTTAACCCTTCGTCACTGAATGCGTTCGTTCTTTCAGGTCTGGTTGGAATATCTTATCTCAGTCCTAGCTCGAAAGACCAAGGAATTCTCTTCACTTTTCTTTTACTGGGGGCATAAGCTGGTAACCGGGGAGTGCTATCCCTATGGCTTTCTTGATCTACAAATTACTTCCCTTGCTGCTAGTTGGTAGTTGGAGTTCGAAGATATACCTTTTCTAAGTCAAGCTTATGATCTTTCGAATAAGGTTACGAAGTCAGTAGGCAAGAAGGAACTGACTTGGTCAGCTGTTTGAATTTTTTTTATGCCAATTGATAGTAAAATTATTGCATACAACAAAGCATAAACTTCATTCACGTCACTTTCGAGTTTGATTTATACCAAGTTGTATTTGGATCATAACATAGTCAATTTATATCTTTATTTTATGTTTGTGAACTCAAATTTGGGTAGAACGTCATGATTTATAATTTTGTAGTAAATTATTTTACTTGATTCAGCTATTTAGACATAAGAAAATCTCTCAAAATCAAGAGCTCCTATATACAAAAAAATATATGTTGACTTGTAGTGGACATTGATACCAAGATCAAACTTCTAAATAATGAATTGATGACCTCCTCAAACTCATACTTGAGCAAATATAAAATCTCACTCTCACTATGCATGAATTTTGAACTAGAATTGAAGCACTAGAGTTGAAAGCCAATGAAACGTCACCAACTCTATATTCATCGGATCCCAAACCTTTACATGCACACAATAAAGTATCCCTTTGGTATTGTGGATGGTAGTACCAAATGATGCACATGTCTTCTTGCCAAACACGCGGTACTCATACAATTGATCTTGCAAGAATAAACTCATTCAATCAAACCTTGCTTCTTTAAGGTACCAAGTGATGATTGATGCAAAGCGCCCATGTAATCATTGTTGACAAACAAATCATAAATTAATCTTAATGGTTCTATGATTTCATATTGTATTTTTTATTTTTAGTTACATGGGCTTATTCATATAATCCATTTAAATAGGCCTTTATATTAGCCCATTTACCATGTTTTTGTCATGAGTGTTATTTGAGTGAAATGACACTTTAGTCCTTCATGAGAGAGAATTAGTTTAAGATTTTTTTTTTGGTATTTTATATGAAATAACACTTTAGTCTTTCATGAGTGAGTTGGTTGATAATTTTATTAGTTATTTGTAGAAAAAGATACTTTGACCTTTTATGAAAAGGTAAGTTTAAAGTTTTGATGGTCATTTGACATATATTGTACGAATATAAATAAGTAAATATCTTATGTATCATGGTATTGAAGATTAAATAAAATATATTTCTCCACTTATTGCAACGACCAAAGTGGTTACTAAGATAATCAGAAATAAATCCAACTCAAAAATTAGAATCTCAAGCAGCTTCAAAATCAGGGCAAACTGAAAATATCATTGGATAGGAGTATATTTTTGTGATCATAATGCCCAAGTTTGAGAGCAATTTGGATAACGAATACTACTGAATTAATTTTTGAATTATTAAAATATAATAAATTGGGAAAATTAAATACATGTCCAAATTTAGTGATTTTAATATCGTTGGATTAACAGTATTATAAAAAGGCAATAGAAAAAGTTTCGTCAAATTTAGAGCTCCGAATTGACCATAATTAATTTTTAAAGTTTTTATCTTCAGAAATTAATAAAAAATAAATTATTGCTCCAAATTGAAATTTTTTAGTGCGAGTGCATTTGTCTTATCATGATACACATCTGTGTCAAGTTTCATTATTTTTTGGAAAATATTAGGAAGAGAGAGAAAGTAGAGAGAGAAAGATGAGAGAGAAAGAAAAGGTAAGAAAGAGGAAGAGAAAGTCAATTTGAACAATTAAAGCATTTATAAAGAATACGACAAATTTGTTCACATCCATATAATGGAGAAGAAAGAAAATTTAATTAAGAAATTTATTAATTAAGAAAAAGTTTATAAATATGCCCCCACCCCCACCTCCTCTCATCTTTCCCCACCTCTCTTCTCCCCCTCTTCTTTCTCATCCACTATTAATTTTCCCCACCGACCTTTAGTAAAGCCTCATCAATATCAATATATGGTAAGTAATGAGAAAGAGATGAAAACTTTTCTTTTCTTTTTATTTCTTCTTTTTTTTAATAATAATAATAATAATATTTTTATTATTAATATTATATTACTATTATTATTATATTTTCATATATATTATTTTTTTTCTATATATGTATATATTTCATAATTTCTACAACTTTATTTCTATCATTTTCTTTTTTTCAATATATGTATATATTTTCTAATTATGCAACTTTTATTTCTGTTATTTTTTTTCTACATATGTATATATATCTTAATTTTTGTAATTTTCTTTTTTTTCTAAAAATGTATATATTTCATAATTTTTGTAACTTTCAATTCAACTATTTTTCTTTCATTTAATATAAATATATAAATATATATATATATATATATATACATATACATATATATATATTACTTATAATAATAAAATTTATTATTTTTAATGTATAAAGATAAATAATTGATATAATATTAATATTGATATTTTTACTAATATAAAATGAAATATATATTCTTTTATTTGCAAATTTTGCATCGCTTTTAAGATTTGACCTAGTTTAATATATTTATATGAGATTTTATACTTAGAACTTGAAACAAATGATCAAAAATCAGTATTATAGGTTCATTCAGATTAATTTCAGGTCTATACAAACTATACGCTAGGCTATGACAGGCTGATATCTGAAGAAATAAAGAGACTGCACATAGCATTTGAAGGGGAATATGTAGTTAGTCAGGAACTCACATTTCAGATAGTTTGATAGACGTATCTAACTTCTCAATTATTCTGTAATTTTGTCTAATAGAATAAATATTATATATTGCTGTATTTTTCTTTCAGAATGAGCACATATCTTAAATATATATATTGCATTCATAATCGTAAGTATATCATACTTAAAAATCACATTTTTATTTGTATATGCTTCTCATGCAAAATCATGCTGCTTAAATATAAATTTTGATATCCTACAAACCTTACTTAGACCTTTGTGTTTAATTAAATTTTTTTTTCTTTTTTTTGGTTCGCCCTATCATATAATATATATATATATATATATATATATATATATATATATATATACATATACATATATATATTACTTATAATAATAAAATTTATTATTTTTAATGTATAAAGATAAATAACTGATATAATATTAATATTGATATTTTTGCTAACATAAAATGAAATATATTATTCTTTTATTTGCAAATTTTGCATCGCTTTTAAGATTTGACCTAGTTTAATATATTTATATGAGATTTTATGCTTAGAACTTGAAACAAATGATCAAAAATCAGTATTATAGGTTCATTCAGATTAATTTCAGGTCTATACAAACTATACGCTAGGCTATGACAGGCTAATATCTGAAAAAATAAAGAGACTGCACATAGCATTTGAAGGGGAATGTGCAGTTAGTCAGGAACTCACATTTCAGATAGTTTGATAGATGTATCTAACTTCTCAATTATTCTGTAATTTTGTCCAATAGAATAAATATTAAATATTGCTGTATTTTTCTTTCAGAATGAGCACATATCTTAAATATATATATTGCATTCATAATCATAAGTATATCATACTTAAAAATCACATTTTTATTTGTATATGCTTCTCATGCAAAATCATGCTGCTTAAATGTAAATTTTGATATCCTACAAACCTTACTTAGACCTTTGTGTTTAATTAAATTTTTTTTTTCTTTTTTTTGGTTCGCCCTATCATATTATATATATATATATATATATATATATATATATATTTGTATATAATATATATATATATATATATATTGAAAATATCATCTTGGCACAATTTTATTAGCTAAATTAAAAGATATAAAATACAGGGCTACGAGGATACAAAGATTCCTAGCCAACTAAAAACCTGAAGACAGCCCTAAAAGTCCAGACCCAGGGTGTAACCTAAAAGATCCAGACAAAAAAGAAAAAACCTAACTAGTAAGCAAAACTAAAACTAACAGTAATAAAAACTCAGAGAAAAGAGGAGCAGAACATGACAAAAGCTGCCCAAGAGGACCGGAGTACCATCAGAGGCACAGAAAACATTATACCACTTGAGAAGAGAACTATTCACCCAGCCATCGTTACAGCGACCAAACCTCGATCAGCAAAAGAAACGAGCCACCAACCGCAGATGAAAACCAAACAGCACTGGCAACAGGAGCTAAACATAGCCCCCAACCGCAGCATAGAGCAGGGACGAAACATCGAAACCAACCAATCAGCACATCCACCACAACCAAACCAACCCAATAGCACATCCAAACCACCAAACATGGATGAAACAATAGCACAGCCATCCATTAGCAAAACATGACAAATGCCAGAACTAATAAAGATACCCATCCATCAGCACATCAAGCACAACCAAACCAACCCAACAGCACATCCAAACCACCAAACATGGAAAAAATAACAGCACAGCCATCCATTAGCTAAACAAGATGAATGCCAGAACTAGAACCAAACTAACCAGCAAAACCAGTCAACAGAAATAAACAACATCACTGCCACAAAGGACCATCGGATTAAATAAGAAACTTAAAACAAAGAAGCATAAAAGCAAACAAACTAATCAGCTAGACTGAAACTTCCAAAATAGGCACAGATAACAACAAACCAAAAAGAGATGCCATGCAACCAGAAGCCAGCCGAAACCAATAAAGATACCCAGCCGAAGAAATACAGCCAACAAAACCAAAGAACCCCGAGCAAAGAATTGAAATCAAGCCACTAGCAGCCTCAATGAAAACCAGACAAGCAACATCATACACAGAGCCAGTCAGAACTAGCCCGAAAAACCAAGTAGGAGGCAACACTGATAATTAAAAGTTGGAGATTGTAAATTTTCTTTTTAAATCGTGACTCTTGAGAGTGCCCCAAGAGAAGCATTTATCATCGTAAACTTTAAAAATGTTATTGATTTCATTGTGGACCGCAACAATTATTTTCTTAGCGTTCATGGGAATATTGTTGTATTTAGATTTGTTTCTACTATCCCATATATGCCAAAGCGCAAAGGCAGCAAATAAATTCTAAATTGGGAGTTTTTTTTTATTTAAAGAAAGGTCACTTTGAAAAAAAGAGCTAAGAGAGATCTTTGTAGTAGACTCAAGCTCTTTACTAATCCATTTCCAAATATAATTACTGTGATAATTCTCAATGAACACATGATTTAAATTTTCTTGCTTGTTGCAACATTAGCATTTAGAGGCAAGAGAGAAGCCTCTCTTCTTCATGATTTCATCAGTACTTATAAAATTATTTACTATTCTCCAAAGAAAAATGTTGATTAATGAAGGAATGCAATTGTTCCAGATCCAAATAGGAAAATAGGGCATCTTTATTATCCTGCAGCAGTTCCAAAGATTAGTTAAGTTTAGTTTGCCTTTAAGACAAAGGTCAAAGTTTGATTTATTATCTTGACCAAGAGTAGGATAATGAGATATAATCCTAGGAATGATGTGAGGTGTTATAAGATTTCCATATTCCAACCCAGCTCATTCGAATAAATTTCTCCTAACTTTAATTTAGGACTAGGGATGATATCCATTAAGTTTGCAATCTGCTCCAATTGGTTCCATTTGTCAAACCAGAAGCTGTTATTAGCATCAATTTCTTCCCAATAAAGAGTCTCTTCTATAATGTCACAGTGATTTAGCATCCTGCTCCAAATTTTGTAGTCAATAATTTTGTGGTTGATTTGAGCCGAATGCTTAGTTGCACAATATTTAGCCAACAGAAGCTGAACCCAGAGAGAGTTGGTAGTTCTGAACTTCCACCACAGTTTGTGAGAGAAAGCTATATGAAGCGATTCAAAGGAATGTAAACCCAGCCCTCCTTCATTCAATGGAAAAGTAAGTTTGTCCCAGGAACACCAGATAGTTCTGGAACCTTTGTTGTGATGCCAAGGAACTTGTTGAAGATCACCTTTATTTTGTTCATTGTAAACTTTGTTGGAGAGGTCAATTCAATCCAATAGAGAGGGATGGTGTTTAACACAAATTTAATTAAAGTAAGATGACCTCCTTGAGAGAGATACTTATTTTCCCAACCCCTCAATTTTTGAAAATAGACCCTAAAAGATCTTTATAAATAGAATTTTTGTTGTGGCCTAAGAAAATTGGGATGCTTAAGTATGAAAAAGGAAGTTTACCTTGATTGAAATTTAGCTTTTGTTTTATATTATTGATTTTGTAGTGGGATGCTTTCTCGATGATATAAAACTGAGATTTGGAGGAATTGATTTTAAGTCCAGTGTCGTTTTCATGCATTGAAAGCAAATTTTTGATTTTGACAACATTATTAGCTTCTGCATTAGTGAAGATGATTAAATCATCCGCATAAGCCAAATGAGAAATAACAATTTTTTCATTCGCATTGAATTGGAGGCTAGGGTCTTTTGAAAATAGGGAGTTAATATGGTAGGACCAATAGAAATAAATAAGATAGGGGAGATTGGATCTCCTTGGTGAAGGCCTCTTGAAGAATTAAAAAAATTGTTGTCTTGACCATTTATAATGATAGAGAACCAGTTTCGTTGAGTTAAATTTTTATTTTTTTTTATGAAACTTTCATTAAAACCATAGGCGTTTAACAATTTGACTAGAAAAGACCAATCTAATTTATCGAAAGCTTTTTCAAGATCGAGTTTGATTATGAGATTATGACCTCTCCTCTTGCTTTTAATGCTTTAAAAAAGTTCTTGGGTAGTTAAAATATTGTCTTGTATGGTGTGACTAGGGACAAAACCAGATTGGTTGAGATCAATGATATTCGGGATGAGTTTTTTAGTCTATTTGCCAAAATTTTGGAAGCGATTTTGTTGAGCGTGGAAATAAGACTAATTGGCCGAAAGTTAGTCCACCAAGTAGCTTTCTATCATTTTGGAATAAGTGCAATTGAAGTGTGGGTAAATTTTTTTGGTAACGAGACATCACAAAAGAATTCTTTTAACCCATTATAAATATCCTCTTTTATAATGCTCCAATACTTAATGTAAAATTCAGAAGGAAAACTATCAGGGCCAGAGCAAGTGTTAGCTTTTAGAGTTTTAATTACTTCCCAAATTTCTTCTTCAGGAGGCATTATATTAAGCATATTATTATCTTCTGAAGTGATTTGAGGACCCACAAAATTAAAATGGGAGTGAAAAGTGTCTGGGGGGCGGGAAGTAAATTCCTTTTTAAAATGATTTATAGCAGACTCTTGAATTTTTGTTTCATTGATCAAAACCATGTCTTCAGGAGTGTGAATTTCAGTGATTTTGTTAATTTATCTTCTTTTGTTTACCCAGTTGTGATAGAAAGTAGTGTTTTTTTCCCCCATCAGTTTCCAATTTAGACTACATATTTGCTTCCAAAAAGTCTCAATATCATTATGGTGCTGTATAAGAGTTGCTTTTGCTTTAGAAAGAGCAATTTTATTTTTAGTTGTGGAGTCATTTTCATAAATGTTTTCCAAGGAGGACACAAAATTTTCTTGTCTTTCAAGGTTAGTGAAAATATTCCCAATTCTATTTTTGTTCCATTCGTTTAGAGCCTTTCTTAATTTTTTGAATTTTTCAACAAGTCTAAAGAGACCGAAGGAATTGCAACTTTCATTCCATCTATTTTTAACAATATCAGCACAATCAGGTCTATTCAGCCAAAAAAGTTGGAATCTAACAGATTTCTTAAGATTTTGATTTTGAAACCAAGAAGAAAGGATGATCGATTTGTGGTCAGAGGTAGTGGAGTTTAGAGAAAAGTTTTTGAACTTAGTGAATGTGTTACACCATGAATTCTTGATAAGAAATCTATCAAGCCTAGCAAATTTTCTGTCAGCAGACCAAGTAAAAGGAGCCCCCGAGTATTTAAAATCATCAAGACCACAATCAATTATAGCTTCATTAAAATCATAAGTAGATAAATCATGGGAAGTGGAGTATCCTTTATATTCATGATGATGAAGAACCGCATTAAAGTCGCCTCCAACCACCCATGGAAGTGAAGTGTGGTTGCAATCTTTAAGGAGATGTCACTTTTGTTCATGCTAACAATCTGATATATATATATATAGCAATTTAGGAACAATGTCTGTATCAAGCCTTTGAGGAGGAGTTGATACACGATGGGGCAACTTAGATACTAATTTTCTTAATATTTTAAAGTTTTGCTTAGTGTGTAACAAATTTTGTAAAAAAATTATAGTCTTTGTAATGAATATATTTCATTTATTATTTTGGTATTTTTGAATATTGTAATGAATATGGAAGTGTGTATTTTGTAAGCCTCTATATATATTATTATACTAAACCCCGATATGATCATGGAGAGTGAGCACCTAACGCTGGATTAGCCATGCTGACCCAGTAGCGGGTCGCCACACTTATTGTGTTCATTAGTACTTTCATTTTTAAGAGAAGGAAATCATGAGTGTGAGTAGTGCAAGCCTTAGAGAAGAACATCAAAGGACAGAAGAAGATCCTACGACGAAGGACTGTTTGTAGAGGTTGACTTCAAATTATCCCCGCAACGCCAACAATCGTCTTAACTTTAACACAGGTTAAATCAACCAAAGCTTTTATTAATCTCTATACTATTAGACGGTAAGCAATTCTATGTGTTAGCATAATTGTGGTTCGAATCATCTCAATCTCATTTTTTTTTATTTCGTATTTGTACCCAAAATATATCTTGTTTTATTGATATTTAATTGTGAGTAATCTGCTATTTTTATTGGTGTAAAATCATCATAACTCCACAATATGAATTTATTTTTGTCCAACATCATATTGGTATCAAGGAAAATCTTTCATCAAATCCAATGTTATATTTTTCATTAAGATATTATAAATTTATTTATTTTTTCAAAAAATTTAATAATCTTTAATTTTCTTCAAAATTAGTGGAAGTGTGGTAAATATCATGCTAAAACACTCTATAAAAATAACTTTTTTATGCCAATTGATAGCAAAATCATCGCATTCAATAGAACATAAATTTTATTCAGTCACTATTGGGTTTGATTTATACCCTGTCGTATTTGGATCATAACTTAGTCAATTTATATTTGAATTTTATGTTTGAGAACTCAATTTTGGGTAGAACATCAAGATCTATAATTTTGCAAGAGATTATTTTACTTGATTCAGCTATTTAGACATCAAAAACTCCTCAAAACTGAGAGCTCATATTTACTTCATATATTTAGATATGTGGCGACCCTCACCCTTAACCCTCAATAGGTTTAGATTAAGGGTGGGGTGTCACTCTGGTTAACCCCTTACTTAGCATTGGATTAGGATAAACTCCACAATCCACCTGATTAGAGGAAGGTTAACTCAGAATTAATCAAACAGTCACTATATAAGTAAATAAACAGAGTGCGGAAGCGATTTAAGGAAATGTAAACCATCCAAGCATCACAGTGTAAATAAGAATAATAGACTCAGAATATAAGCATAAAATCTAATATACAGTCAATGGTATTTGTATTATTACATAATTTAAAATATTTAAATAAAATAGAATGAAAACCACTCATTCTCACTCGAAGTATAAAGGGACTAAACGGCAGCTTCTTCTACGGGCTCCTCCTCGGGGTGCAGGCTCCTCAAACTGCTCTAAGCCTGACATTGTCGGTTTCACAATGTAGGGCCCCAGCCAAAAAAAAGAAAATCTGATTAGACAATTGTCTAAGTATATTTTAAGCTGAATTTTTAATAAGGTTATATAATATCACCATTTTACCAATTACTTCTAAGCATGATGTGTAAATACAGGAGCAGTAAGCAACACAAGTAAAAAGGCAAACTATAGACTATGCTCTATAGTATAAACAAGGCAAAGAAATGAGGCTGAAGCATGCCTCACATAACAAGTAATCAAGAAAAGGCATATAAGTGTAAATATAATTGAATAAATGCTGGAAGAAAAATTCTACATCCTAAACATGCTGGTGATCAATAAAAATAACATGCTAATTATAAATGAATAACTCAGCAGTGATATATACATATAGCAATAAGATTCTACATCCTAGATATATATAAAGCAGTACAAGGAAATAGCTGACTGAAAAAGAATAAACTGAAACAACCACAACTTCATACAAAACTATAATACATCAACTGCCATACAGAAAAGAGCTACACTAGCTCACCAAAAGAAACTGAAGATCTTAGCACGATACAGCTAGGGCTACTCCTAGCTCGATACGACTAAGCCAACAACAGTCACATATATGGCCCTAACACGATACGACTAGGGCTACTCCTAGCTCGATACGGTTAGGTCACCAACTATCATACCGAAATACCCTAGCATAGTACGGCTAGGGCAACTCCTAGCATTATACGGCTAGGGCAACATTCGGTATGATCAAAAGAACACTGAGAGGCAGCTCAATCACATCAATTCATTATCATTTCACTTATTTACTTTAATATTTTCATAAGGAATCTAAGGAGTCTCCATAATTTCCTAATATTTTATTTATGCATCAAATGTCTTATATGATATGTTCAAAGAAAATATAAGGCACAAAATTACAAGGTATGCGTAGCAATAAATAATAAGTAAGCAAGATACTCGACTACACATGGTGATATCATTTGTTTTCTACTTAATCAGCTAACTATTCCAAGTTACACAAGTTCAGGATCACCGTTTTCCTACTATCGAGTGTAACTCAGAAATTCGTCCTTATAAGTTAAAAAGGATTGGAACTGATCAGGTTCTAATCTAGTTCAATCAGATAAACGACTACGAATTAAACGAATAAATCATACGTCCTAATTTTTGTGAATTTAGACGTTCTAACTAAGATCTGATCAAGATCTTCTACACCTATAGATTATGGATTAAACACTATGAGGTTTTAAGTTTAATCACATAATCCCAACTGGATAAGACCTAAGTTCTAGGTTTTATACTATAAGTGATCTACTAGTTAAGGTAGATCCTATTAAGTAATCAAACTTAATAGGATGAATCTCCTATCTTAAATCTAAAGTTAAAAGATAAACTAATCAGAATGGGTTGTAAAATAAAATAGTATCTAAAAACTACTAAAACCAAGGTTTCACCCATAGGGTAACCCAATTTACCCAATGAATGAACATTAACCTATGATCTAGTCCTACTCTTAGGAAAGGTCCTTAAGGTGGGATGCTTAAGACTTAGGAAAAATTATTGGAATTCAATTTAATGACTTGTTTTATTTACTTACATGGTACTAATATGATTACATTATTAATCCTAGTATTCTAAGATTTTAATTAAGGGCTAAAGTTGCGCATTTCCAATTTTAAGGTAAAATGACTATTTTGCCCATACTTTATGGGTCAATCAACTTTTTATTTAGGGGTCCAAACTGAGTTTTCTCTTCTCCAATTAATTCTTTACTGTCTAACTTGAAGATAGACAATAAGTACGTCCAATTTGGACGAGAAACGACCGAGTTATGGCTAAAATAAGGCTAGGGGTATTTTGGTTATTTTCCTAAATTTTAGGGTTCAAATCCTAAATATTATTTCTGTGAAAATGATGACATTGAAATTCTAAACTAGGTAGCTTCTTGAATTTATGGATTTGGAGTTAAATTGACCAAGTTATGGCCATTTGAAGTCCAAGGGCATTTTGGTCATTTTTCACTAAAGTCAACTCTAAATTCTAGAGTTGACTTTTTGTCCTGATGTCCAAATAGGAAAACTAATACTACCACGGTGATGGGGCCGCTCTCCTGAGCATTTTAAGACCCATATTGACTATGTTTCGATAATCAGATAAAAAGTTATGGGGTCTTAAAGAGGCTCTAAAATGCTACCTCGTTATGCGTACCCCGAAACGAAATTTTACATTACGCCATTTGATCCTAAATATTTTTTTGAGTATTTTAAGACCCATATTGGCTATATTTGGATCATCATACAAAAAGTTATTAAACTTTTAAGATTTAATATTCAAAAATACAATTTGAATTAATTTACTATTCATTTATTCAAATTGAATGATTTTACTGTTCATTCCTAAAGTTTTTATTTAATTAATCACTGTTTAATTATTAATTAATTAATTATACTATAGTAAAGTAATTAGTGCTAATTACTGTTTAATTAATCTTAATTAATCTCTAATTATATTTAATTATTTAAATTTACTGTTCATTCTTAAAATTTTTATTTAATTAATCACTGTTTAATTATTAATTAATTAATTAAATAATTTTACTGTAGTAAAATAATTAGTGCTAATTACTGTTTAATTAGTCTTAATTAATCTCTAATATATTTAATTATTTAAATTTACTGTTCAAAAGTAATTAATTATCCTAATTACTGTTTAAGATTTAATTAATAGTTAATTAATCCTTAATTAATCTTTAATTATAATTATTTAATTAAAGTTATTGTTTAAAAGTAATTAGTACTAACCCTAACTTAATTAACCACTAACAGTAATTAATTAGGGCTAAACAGTAATTAATTAACACTAATATTAATTTAATTAATTTCTAATTAACTCACAGTGGGCCCCACTGACACGTGGCACTTCCAGAGGCTGCCACGTGGCACAGTGGGTCCCACGGGCTGCTGACTCAGCCCGGCTGACTGAACAGTGGGCCCACCTGACATGTGGCACTGCCGGAGGCTGCTACGTGGCACGGGTTGCTGACTCAGCCCGGCTGACTGGACAGTGGGCCCACCTGACACGTGGCACTGTCAGAGGCTGCCACGTGGCACTGTGGGTCCCACGGGCTGCTGACTCAGCCCGGCTAACTGGACAGTGGGCCCACCTGACACGTGGCACTGCCAGAGGCTGCCACGTGGCACTGTGGGTCCCACGGGCTGCTGACTCAGCCCGGCTGACTGGACAGTGGGCCCACCTGACACGTGGCACTGCTAGAGGCTGCCACGTGGCACTGTGGGTCCCACGGCTGCTGACTCAGCCTGGCTGACGGGGCTGTGGGCCCCACTTGACACGTGGCGGGCCCGTAGGCTGCCACGTGGCCGGGTGGGCCCCACCCGCGCTGACGCGGACCCGACCCGGTCGGGCGGGCTCGGGTCGGCCCGGCCCGACCCGAAGGCGTGACCCTTTGCCTTCCGGGGGTTCGGCGAACCGAACCCAGTCCACTTCGAGGACCTGGTGCGCCCGATCGGGTGGGTTTTAGCCCGATCGGAATGGTGGATGTGAAGAGGACATGTTGATCTACCTATCATACAATTTTTGCAACGATCGAACGGTAAACGAGGGAGATCGGGGTACCTGAAGTTCGGATCGGCGAAGGATTCGGAGGAAAAAAAAAGGCTGACTTTCGGGTTTGATTCCGGCTCGATCCGGGCTCCGATCGGTGAAAACTCGGAGCCTAGGGGTAGGCCGAGGTCTTATAGACCGGATGGCGACCTCGCCGAGGCCTGGATGCGGTCGGATTGGCCAAAAATGGCGACGGGCCGCCGCGTGTCACGCGGGCGGAGTCCTCGAGGATGACGACTCCGCTGCCGTTGGATCTGGGCCGATCCAACGGCTGAGATGACGCCGTCTAGATTGACGGCGCCGTCAGCTACAGTGACGGGTCCGTTAAGTACTTAACGGCACGCCGTTAGCTACAGTAAAAAAAAATAATTTTTTTTTTTTTTCAAAAAATTTCAGAAAATTGTGAACATGTTTTTCCTAGCTAATTTGGGGTCAAGGAATTCAATGGCGCAATCGGATTTTTGATCCGACGAGTATTTTGATACCTCGATTTCTGTGATATTTTTATTATTAAAATATTCGTTGAAATTTCGACGACTACCGATTGACACGAAAACTTCACCCCAAGCTAATTTGGGGTCAAGGAATTCAATGACGCAGTCGGAATTTTGATCCGACGAGTATTTTGATATCTCGATTTCCGTGATATTTTTATTATTAAAATATTTGTTGAAATTTCGACGACTTCCGATTGACACGAAAACTTCACCCCAAGCTAATTTGGGGTCAAGGAACGCAATGGCGGTGTCCATTTTTCGATCGGAGGTCAATTTAAATAGGTCTTTCTAGGGTTTTTTGGATTTTCTAAAAATCAGGATTCAATCCAATTGACTCCTGATTTGTGCTAGGTTTAGGAGGTTGACTTCATTGACCTAATTAGCACATCTAATTATGTTTAAGACTTAGGGTTAACCCTAATTATCTAAAGTAATAACTCGGGTTGTTACAAGATAGTCCTTTGATTTTATTTTGTGAGAATGAGTGTTTTTCATTCAGTTAAACTTTATTTCAAATATTGTAATAATACATGATCTTGATGTATTTTCTTTGCTGTACTTTTATTCTGAGCTGGACTATGTTTCTTTCTGCATTATGGTTAATTGATATAATATTTACTTGCTTCCACACTCTAAAATTCATGTATATATATTTAGTGAGATTTAGTTCAGATATGTGATATATCACTTAGTTATCAGCAAATTAGGATGAAAACCTAATTTGGCTATAAATGGAGGATCTGTCACGGTAATCACTCCACTGTAATCATGTTAATATACGGGTAATAGAACCACAGTGTGGATGGGCTCCACAGGTAGTGAGTCATTGAATGTTGTGCATGCAATCTCTCTTTAGTTGTAATTAAAAAATATTTCAAGCTGAATTCATATTCGAAAGAACAAAATGAGTTATTGAATGATGAGCCATTTTTATTAAATAATATTATCTTTAAGCAAAATCTCATTGAGCTTGATGATCGACTTATCCAAAATATGTGCATTCTTGAGCTTTCGCGCTGTGAATGAAAGTGATATCATTGTTGAGCGAAACAACTCGTGCATAAATTTTAGACAAGAAACTTGATCATCTGAGCCATGAGAAAATTATGGGAAAATATCTAAGCTCTATAGTTCGATCCATAACACTTAAAGGATGCATGTTAGGTAGTGGACGAGGTGACATAGTTCACGTATGACATTACCAAATTCATGTTAAGGTATGAATCTGATGCATGTGAGCTGAGACCTGTTGGTAGAGCTTCATTGCTCACCCTTGATTTATGCGAGATAATGGAGCGCATTAAGCTATGAGCTAAGGCAAATACACTCATTTAGCTTCGTAGCTCATTACCTTAGTTAAACTAAAATTTGAAATGTGTAAGCCATATATGGAATCAAGAGCAAGTGATCATAAAATAAAATATGGATTTTATTGTTTAGATGTAAGGATAACTTTCACTCATAAAAGAATCACAAAAATATCTATGTGCAGAAATTGAACTCAAGTGTCTTATCTAAAGCACTAGATATAATCTTAGCAGCTTAAAATGTCCCATTTGAAATGCTAGATCTCTTGATAATAGAATAAAAAGTAAGATAACTCAATTATGACATGATATCAAGAAAAGTGTATTTATGCACACAGATATTATAAAATACATGTTTGAATCCCAACTCTCCTCAATTTTCCTAACTTGATTATAAAATCATTTTAGTTTAGAATAATTTAATTATTAAGAACAAAACTTCAAATTGTTAATTACTTAAACATTATTGAGATAAGATATACTCTAATAACAATTCACACATCGTTCCCAGATGATGATAAATCTCAAGATTTTACCATCACATATTACTCCAGACTAGATACACTTACGTGCAAGTGCAGACTACGTAATTTTAGTATGTCAAGTACCAATTGTATCAACAAGTATCAACACTATTGGTAAGTAGACAAATATCAAAGCGTATTGTTACATAAAAATACATTCTTCAATTGAATTGCAATGAAAAAGTCTTATTAATATTTTTTTTCATTTATAGTTAGTTTCAATCAATTTATATACTTTTATAGAATAAAAATGAGATCTACTTCCATCATCAACGATTAGATTTCAACTCAAAACTGATAACATCTCTAGCTAACATTATAATCAAAAATTGATTTCAAGTATATTGAACAATTAGCGTTTCATAATAAAAAAATCAAGGAGAATTTATGTTCCCACACTATACTTTTATGAAGTTTGAATTACAACCACATCTCGTTGCTTCTAACCCCATGCCCCGCCTAACCCTAACGAGGTTTTGCCGTTGATGGTGCTCCTGTCTCAACCTCTGGCGCGCATGCTTCAATCCCTCGAGCCACCACCTCCAACCCACGAACTTCCTTCTTTTCCTCAAGATCTTCAGCATTTCAGCCCTCGCCATTCATGGTGCTCACCGGCTCTTTGACGCCTACTGAATCTATAATCTTCTCCCATGACGAAGTACAAGAAGGTTAATCCCTCTGGAATCTATGCCTCTTAGGCTCCTCACTAGGGAAACGACATCCTTTCAAGCGATGGAACTTGAAAGGATCTCTTTCTCTTTTCAACTGGTAGAAGGCCTCTTTCTCATTTAGTTTTCTTACATCAATGATCTAGAACTTATCTTTAATGGAGAACCTTAGTTCTTCTTTAAAGTTTTCTTCCTCTCAAATGATGGACTGTTGACTTTGATATTAAAACAGTATTCAGGAGCTGTTTGATTTGATGTCATGAAAAGTTATTAAGATACATGTTATTCAGAGAGCAGTGTAATTCAGATAATTTAATTATGGCTGCCGCTCATGGTGCAGAACATAGTATCTCCTGCTCTAATCCCACTGGAACAGCTGAGCATGCATGCTCTTATTATAATCGGTATATTATCCCCTTCTTAACAACCCACCTCTACAACCCCTGTCCCAACTTCAAATACAACACCTTTGAAACCACCACCAAAAGTCAATTTGTGCATGGTTCTTTCCACTTTGACAAAGGGTCAAGCCCCAGCGCCAGTAGACAGAGAGGCGGGGGCTCCTGAGCGCCCTACGCGCAAAGCAGACCGAGAGGCAGGCCTGTAGGCCTGGCTAGATAAATTTGTTTGTAGCTAAATTTATGGCATCTCAATTTTGTGGTGGCTGGGAGAAAAAGAAAACTCCTTTGGCAAGGGCTTGTGGTAATTTTAGTTGTATTCTTTTCTTGATAAACTGAATTTTCTCCTACTAAATGTATTTCTCCTATGTGTGGACCTCTGGAGCTTATGTTTATATATATATATATACACGAGGACAAAATAATAAAAAATAGTGACAAAAAACTTGCACAATATGCCTAAAAAAATAAAAATTTGCACTTTAATCACAATGAGAAAAATCTACCTATAATCACTTACCAAAACTAATATTTATATCATATAATCTAAAATAAAATGTATTTAATTATACAAAAATTATAAAACATAAAATCACAAGAACTTAAATCATATATATATATATATATATATATATATATATATATTTATTTATTTATTTACTTATGTGTGGCCGGTGGGATTTGAACTCAAGACTTGGGATAACAAATCCTGAGCATCAACCGCTAGACTACAACACCATTCACTATATATATATATATATATATATATATATATATATGCATGAAAATCAGACGTGTGGAGTCGACAACACACAGAAAAGAGAAAAAATATTGCACTTTAATCACACCGACAAAAGTTAAAATGAAAGAAAGAATCAAAATCACATGTTAGTTGTTTGAATAAATTTAAATATCTCTTTTACCTATCGAGTGTGCTCGGCCACCTAATCTACATCAACCGAAATCAAATGATTCATCGCTAATTCCCTTGATGATTTCCCACCTCTAGATCCTTTCTTCTTATCTTCACTACCTCCGCTATGGAATTTAAGTAAACATGCGGGCCAGCCTCTTTCAATGGGCAAAGTTCAAATCAAATAATATGCAGAACTACGCTCCAAATGAAGTCAATTAGTATCATTAATGGCATGTTGTGAACAAAGTTTGTATTATTGTTTTCCTATAGATATACTTCAGTCGGTATTCAAAGAGGCAGAGGAATATCGATTGTCAAAGGGGAGATGAAGGGACGCCAACAGAGAAAGCATTATTCTGAAACTTTCTCTCTCTATATTCGTAAACCCGCGCAATGCACGGGAAAATTTTTCAAAGTTGGCAAATCTTTTTTGCTCAAATGTGCCGAGGCGACAACACTCAAATTAAAACATTGAACTTAACATTGATCGGAATTGGAATTCACATTTAATCTGAATTCAAAATTTCAAGAAAATTGAGACTACTTACTTTGGTAACTATTCTTATATGAGTTTTCATAGTGTTAAAAGGTTTTCACTAATAATTTTAGATAGCATATGAATATCTTAACCTACATAAAAATCTCTTCTCTTAATTCTATCCTCTAACAATTTAAGATATCGTCTATAAGAAAAATATATCAAAAAAGAAATAGATACCAAGTTAAATTTGCCACTCAACAATAATATATTTGGACAGAAAAGAAAATGGATGGCAAAAGTTATACTCTATTATAGCATTGATATTAATCACACTATAATTTACATTTAAAAAAAATAAAAAGTTGCATTAAATAAGAAGAATTCATACCATTGGCGAATAAAGGAACAGTAAAATATCTTCAATCGTGAAAATAGTGTGCAAAGTTTAGATAAAAAAATGAATTATAAAAAAATGTGTGCAAACTTTAGTTTAAAACATGAATTAAAAAAAGTTTCTTTCCAAATGTGAGGAGTCAACAACACACGAATGAAAACTTGAAGAAAGATTTTGATGAAACGCATTTACTCAAACAAACACGAACGAGCTTTAAGCTTAATTTGAAAAAATAAAAATTGAAATTTTGCACATCTAAAAAGAGAATGATGATGATAACATTGATGATCCAATAAAGGAAAACGATGCTTAGAGTTATGCCAATGGTGATTCCCAACATAAACATAGGTTGAAAGACCGTGCAAGGTCATAACATATGATTAAAGCCTCATTTGAAGGGTGTGAAACCCTCAGATTATATGAAGCAGGAGAGGCTGACGCTCACATTTTCTTACCTAGCAAAAATTAATACCGTAATCATGAAAAATGCAAGATAGATATAACCGAAAGGACTAAGCGTGCACATTTAGAGAGAGCTACGGCAGATTTAGTGTAAAATCCAACGATGAGACTAAGCATTTGAACAAAAATATCGCCTAACGTAGTTTAAAGGAATATTCAATTGATGGAAGAAATAGGTGAACCTGGAGAAGAGTGTTACACAATCTATAAGACCAAGTCTAATTTAGGAATTCAAACACCTTCTTGAAACCTCCATAAAAGCAATTGCAAATAGTTTGCGCTTAATATCTAATATAAGAAAACATTATTGTGATACAATGTTAAAATTATCTGCATGATTAGAAAATGCACACAAGTGTAATGAATATGCATAGCCAAATTTCTTATAACAACTTAATAATTTGGATAAACTAAGAAGGAAAAAAATACTCATGTGATGAGAGAGATGTATGTACTATCAAATTGATGCAAAATGAAGCTAAAAATGATGATGTACAATGCTTATCGAATTACGTAGTTGACCAATTGACTTATCAAGTGAATTCTAACTTGTCATAATCTTATTATGAAAGCTGCCCTTTAGTGATAAATATGAACGATCTAGATCAAAATGTGGAAAAAACATATAAGAATAATTACATTATCTATTTTGTGAAAAACAAACTTCGTTGGTGGTCTTAATTTAATCTTTATAAAATCAAAATAAGCATGACAAATAACTATCCACATGCTTAACAAAATACTGAAAATAAAACATAACTGCACCATAAATAAATCGACCAGAGCAAATATCCATTTCTAATGAACATATGAACCCCATAAAACTTGCAAAATCACAATTGATCAATTCATAATGAAGATTCTTCAATATTCATTAGTGTTCGCAATACTGTTATTCATAATGAATTTTGGGTGCCATGCCCATGCAGCAATACTGTTATTCATTGAAGGATGGATGCTAGCTAGAGACCTAAAGAAAGAAGGTGGCTTTTGATCCTCGGCTTTGGGGAGGTGGAAGATGATGGACAGCGTGAATTTGCTTCTGGTGAGGAAAGCGCTGTCGGGGAGCCTCTGGTCGTGTTCTCTGAGCACCTCCTCGAGCTTCCGCTTGCTCTCATCCGAAACGGAGGGTTGAATGTGCTCATGATCGGGCAGAGTGGAAGCGATCAACTTGACGGCATAATCTACCCGCTCGAGGCTCCGACTCCTCCCTCATCTTGCGCTAGCCTCTGACTCCTCCGCCTTCACGAATCGTTCGAGAACTCCGCGCATCACCAAACTCTAGGAAACTTGAGTGGAGAGAGAGAGGAAGAAAAACTCGGCTGCGGAAAGGAGTAGCTGGGTAGCTGGATTGTTCTAGAATTCAACGAAATTTCATTTTCAAGTCTTTTACTAAAATTTGCTACTCCAACAAATGAGGTCTACTATAACATCAAAATCCATCCTTTTCTTAAAAATAAAAAAAGAGACCCAAATAAATCCGCCAACCAAACACACCATCCCAAATGTCAAAATCACAGAGGACAGATCAAAGGTCAAAACAGTAGCCAATAAGAATTAGGAAATAAAAAACCCTATCAATTTAGAGAACTCTTCAAATTTTATTTATTTATTTTTTAAATTAAATACCTGAATTCTTAAATTACAAGTTAAATTTTTATTTTATACTAATTTAATTTCATGACAAACAATTCTAAATAAATTGTAAATTGCATATGAAATTGAACGGAAGTGTCGTCGATATATATTTTTATTTTTATTTTGTTTTGTCCGAGTTTTTTCCTGTTTTTTTTTTTATTGTAATTTGAGTTCTTTTATTTGTACACTCTTTCTTAAAATAAAATTTTATAAAATCAATAGTTAGGGTGTTTAGCAGTCCAAAACATCAACGAATGAGCTTGAAGATCACCTATACCGCCACCAAGTTTCGCGATTAAGACTTTCTTGCCGGGAGTTGATTTGCGTTTGTCTTTCTTTTTTGATTCGTTCATTTGATTCTCACCGCGTGTTTTTTTCTTTTGAATCGGATTTAGACTATGCTCGCTTGTTTTCAAAAGGATACTTTGATCTAAAAGGAAATACTATGCGGTTTTGCAAGTGGGATCCCTTCTCAGATGTGAAACATGATATCCCAATTATTCCGGTGTGGATCAACTTACCTAGGTTCAGACTTCATTTTATCACTAAAGATATTCTATTTAATATCAGTTCGGCTATTGGAAAACCCCTGCAACTCGATAGAAACACAAACTTACTTCGAAATTTGGCTGGGATATAAAGAAAATGGGTATTCTCAGAAAATACAATATGAGAATATGCATAATTATTGCAATTGGTGCAGCTCTCTTGGGCACACCTTTGATAATTGCTCTTTCAGAAATCAAAATAGCCCTTCGGCTCCTAATAGAAGATTAGAGGATATGTCCCCTAACAATTTAAATGCCATTATTGAATATAATGATCTTAATCCTCCATTTAATAATGTTGGGTGTGGTTTCGATTATCCATGATGAAGTTGCCACACAAATTAATAATACAAATATTGAAGCTGAAATTGGTATATCTATTTTGGTTAATGTTGCTCATGCTGCTAATCAAACTAGAAAAGATATTTCTAGTACCATGGAAAATATAATTGTTGAAGAAACTTGTCAAACAATTATTGAATCTAGTACCTTAGAAATCAATGTTATGGCTGGGTCAGAAACGTCGGGTCCAAATAGCACTGGTAAGTTTAACTCTAATGCTGAGATTGAAGCTAATCCTGATGCTGTTTATGAGAAGTCAAACCTGTAGATCCTTTTTGATCTAAGTCACATCTTGTGGCTAAGATGTTAGCTTCTAATTCCATAACCTTTGGCATAAGTAATAAAATATGACTTATGGTTGTAGCCTTAGTCCCTAATAAGCTCTCTAGCACTTACCCATATCGATAAGTGTGTTCCTTGCCTTAACCAAGTCATAACTTATGACTTGTGTTAGTAGTCTTTTTGTAACCTCTTAAATCTCTAGTGTTAAGTCATCATGTGTGGCTTAATGTCTTAAGTTATCCCTTAACCCTTAGGTTAGGTATCATAAATGGGTATTGATCATTTTTGCCTTAGTAAGAAATGAATGTCTCTTTGTGTAACAACCCGATGTTGTTACTAAGCCGATTAGACCTAATCTTGATCAGATAAAGCAAAAATTAATATCCTGATTTAAGTCAAATAAAAATTAAAGAAAAATATTCTCAAATAAAGTGTATTAAAGGAATCCTCATACAAAAATTTGAGCGCCATTGGGATCCCGGATCGTTCTAAATAAATTCGTAAATTTTAAACTTTAGAAGCTGATAATAGATAAAATATAAATTGAAATTTAGAAATTTTTATATATTTAAGTTAAGCATCATATGAAGATGTTATGTTTTAAGTTTCACAAAATTTTGAGCTCCGGATTAATCGTAGCAAATTTCTAAAGTTTTTTAAGTAAAAATTAATATAAAATAAAATACTCGTTCAAATTTGATAATTTTTAAATGTGTGTGTTTGTCTCATCGAGTCACTCATTTCAATACTAAGTTTGTAATTTTTGGAGTTCATTTGGTCATTCAATCGAATATATGAATTTCCGGTGATATTTAACCACTCGATCTTGATCGAGTGGCTCTCAGCAATCTGTTTGGGTTTATATTAACCCCTCCCTCTTCTAACCTAAATATTATAAAACTAGTATATTTCTTTCCTTCAACTGAATACTCCCTATCTCTCCCACGCAGCCGCTCAAGCCCCATCTCCTTCGCCAAATCGAGCGAAAATCGAGCCTTCCCTCCCTCTCGTGTGCGCGTATGAGGTCGCAAGCTGCTCCTCTCCTTCCAGGCCGATCTGCGTTCGATAGTCCGGCCGATCCATCCCTCTCTTCTTTCAACAGCTGGCCTCTCTATCCCTCAGCAGGAGGCCAAGAGGATGCACCTCTTTACTCTCGGCAAAAGGCCGAGAGGCTTCTATTGCCGCTGCGATTTCATCAATACATCTTCCTCAATCAGTGTCCATTAAGGTACTGTATTTTTACCTAATCAAATCTTAAGCTTAAGTTCATTAATATTACTGATTTGATTATCATTATGTTGTATATACCCACAAACTCTACCACCTGCTTTGTTTTGAATAAGTGTGCAAATTTCGTACTTTCATTCCGATTTTCTTGTCATTTTGTGCATGTACGTTGCATCTTTGTTTTTCATGATTAATGAATTCAATATGATAATGAAATCGATGGATTTTCGTTGTTAAAAAAAAGAGAGTAGCAGCATGACTCAAAATGCTATCATTATTTTTCAGGACAAGTGTTGCCTTTTGTTTTGGTATGAAAACCAGTAATATATTTTCTACGTAATATATTTTCTACTTGACAGAGAAGGATGATTTGCTTCCATGATCAGATTGGAACATCATTTTTTCTCATTTTGCTGATATATATTTTATTTATTTAAATTATTCAATACAGTTGATGATCCACCCCTCTATTCTCGTTCTTTGCCATGTTTATCATGGTTATATCAACATTGTTATTTGGGAGTGAGAAATGAAAACTATATTCGAGATATGTCGAATATTAAAAGGTATAGAAAAATTGCTGAGTTACATTACATAATATTCACTTTCAAATTATTATTTACATTAATTACTACTTGTCACTTTTGACCTTGTAGCAATTATTTTCAAGAAAACTATAGAGAATTTATTCTACCATGATTGGTTGGCATATTGGTAAAATAAATTTACTTATTAGAGATTTTAATTTCGCTTATATCTTGCTCAAATATTTCAGGTGTTGTAAGCGTTGCTCATATTGAGCTAGTAATAAAGAACACTTTTAAAAGAATCGTAATAGCTGAGTTGCCTCATTCTAGCAAGAAACAAGTCACAAGTTCAAATCTCTATAAATGTACGTAAGTACTTAGAACTTGTATTGAGTTCTAAAAAATTAAATTATTTTATTTAGTTCTATGTTAAGTGCGTACATCACTTGCATAGTTATTATTGCTGCTACTGTATTTTTATTTTATTGAATCCTATGCTAACTTATTTTGTATGCTTACTGCTCATATGATATATAGTTTTTTTGGTTTGTATGTGTAAATGGTGACATTAATAATTCATGTAAAATATTCTATCTAAAATGTATTTAAATAAATTTCTAATAATATTTTCTTTTATTGGCTGGGGCCCTGGCATTGTGAAACCAATAATGCCAGATTTATATAGGTTTGAGTAGCTGGTTGCTGAAGAGGAGGATTCATTTATTGAAGAAGAGCCTCAACTGGGAGAGCCAGATGTTGCTTAGTTCATTTTTCAACTTTCTGTGAGGATGAGAGATTTTATTTCAGTTCTTTTAAATTATTCATTTAATGCTATAATAATATAGGTACCTTAACTGTGTTTTTCTTTACTGTACTTTATACTCTGAGCTGTATGTTGCCCTTTTCTTATTTATTGTGATGATTTGGATGTATACATGTTTTACTTTGCTTCCACACTTTGATCTGTATTTGCTTAGTGAACAAGTTTAAGGCATGTATGCAGTGGATTATCTCTTCCTTACTAGTGGATTAGGGTCAATACCTAATCCAATCTTAAGTAAGGGATTTGCAAAAGTGACACTCCACTCCTTAGTATAATAATTGTGGGTTAAGGAGCCAGGGTACCACAGGGATGGTGAGATCTTAAGATTTATTATTCTCTGGGAATGGTGTGTGTGTTGTTACTAAAGTGTATATCTGTTCAGCAATATTTAAGCTACTAATAATTGAGGATTTTTGTCATAATAATTATGTTAGATTATACTAAAGTGGTTTTAAATCAATTTGAGAAAAATTGAGGAGAGTTAAGTTTCAAACATGAAATTTATAATAAGCATATGCGCAAGTATTCCTTCTTAATGCCATATCACATTTTTGTTGTTTTAAATATTTCTCCAATTAAGAGGTCTTGCTTTATCATTTGAGCATTGAACTTGCTAGGACCCTATCTAGGGCTTAGGATAAACACTCTTTGGCTCAATCTCAGCACATAAATATATTTGTGATCTTTTTATAAATGAAAGATATCCTTATGTCTAAGATAAAATCCATATTTTATCATATGATCACCTGGTCTTGATTTCATCTATAGCTCACATACTTCTACCCTTGATTTAGCTAAGGTAACGAACTTCAAAGTTAAATGAGTTTATGTCACATCGCTCATAACTTAATACGCTCTATTATCTCACATAAATTAAGTGCGAGAAATGGAGTTCTATAGATGAGTATCGGCTCACATGCATCAAATCCATACCTTAACATAGAGTCAACAATGGCCTACGTGAACTATGTCACATTATGTACTACCTAATATGCTTCTTTAGGTGCTATGGATTGAGTTATGGAGCTTAGAAATTTTATCAAAATTTACTCACGCTTAGATGATCTAGTATTGGCCTATAGATTGTGCACGAGCAGTTACGCTCAGCAAATGATGTCGCATTCATTCACGGCATGAACACTTTAGGTACACAGGTTCTAAGACAAAATGTTCATCAAGTATAATAACTTAAATGATATTCAAATTAATTTTTCATTTAATAATTGATTTCCATTTATTCATTGATAAAGAACATTTCAGCTAATATATAATTTTTATCTTTTCCTAAAATTTATCTTTGTAAATATACCTTTAAGAATATTCTTATCCTATTTGGAGAGAATTTTATTCCAAATAAAGACAAAATCCACCTCTTAATCTAAACCATTCATTCTTATTTTGATTTATTTAAGCCATTTGATCTAATTTCTCTCTTATCCAATATATTTATATACATTTAAAAGCTGTAGATGAGAGAAAAAATTCAAAATTTATAATTCAATTTAAACTTCTCATTTCTTAGCAAATATCTCTCCTTTATCTCCTTCCATCTCTCCAAATTCTTCTCCTTCCAAAACACTTATCCTTTCATTTTCAAAAACTTATTCACATCTCTTTCTTTTTCCCTAAATCTCTCATACTCTCAAGGCTATCCTAGAGATTCAAGAAGTTATCTAAGATATTCAAATCATCTTAGAGAAGAGATCTAAAGAAGAAATCTCCATCAAACTTTCCAAATTTTTCTTTAAGGTAATTATTATTTTTTTTTTCTCATTTTATTTATAAGATCAAAACATGCATACAAATCATCTTTCAATTTTATTTAGATCTCCTGATGATAAGCAAATGTTTAATACATGATTATATCATTTTCTTATAAAATTTCTAAAGTTTTAATTTCATTCAAATATTTCTCATGCTTAAGAAGTATATTTATGTTAACTTTACACATCTATATCTTTTAAATTAATCATATTTAGACCTTGAAATCTTTTCTAATATGTTCTCCTATATATTGGTTGTATATTATTAGAAGAAACTATTTAACGATTTTACTTCTATGCTAATTTAAATTAATCCCAAAGTATAATGAAATTTTTGAATTTTTACTTAGATAAACTTTTGAATTTTCTAAAATTATAAGTTTTGGTAATACTTTGAAACTTTATATCTTTTTGGTTATCAAGAATATAAAGCTGTAATCTTGCATGTATATTCCCCTATATATTAGGAAGAACTTCACTTAAAACATTACAGAATTTTGGGCAATTTAAAGTTAACATTTAAGTGCTCAAAGTTTAATAAAAACTCTAAAAACTTTCAAATTTAAAAATAGATTTTTTTGAAATTTTATTGATATTTAGCTCAGTATAATTTTTATTTCAAGCACAATTAGATGTTTATCTTTGGCAAATATAATCTTGGTTATATTGTGAACCATTTCTCTGTTAATTACTTGAGTTGTTTATGTCATTAAGAAGGTCATTTAAGTGTTTGAAGTCTGCTAAAAAATCACAAATTTGAACTTAGGTAAAATTTCTGGAATTTCAGAAAATTTTCTAATGTTTGAAATGATATAACTTTCAAAATACAGAGAATCCAAATGTAATTTTTGTCAGGCATATTCTCTAATATATAAAGAATAATTTGTGTTTAGACATCAACATAAAATAAGTACTCTAAAAATACCTTTTGGATGACACAAAATCAGCTAAAAATCTTAATTTCTTACTTTGCCAAATTAGAAAAATTTTATAAAAAAAAATTTTCATTTCAAATGATATATAATTAATTTACAAACTTTATAATTGCTGGGATAAATTTTGATATTTATGAATAATTTAAGTAATAAATTTGATTTTTAGAATATTTATAAATATAATTTCTCATAATAATAATATTTTGAATTTTTCATATACTCTATTAAATGAATAATTTAAAGTAAATTAAGATAGTTGATTAACAAATTTAGATATTGATTTAACAATTGAAATCAACAAATTTAAGAAAATTATTCTTCAAGTTATGTACGAAATTATACTTAAGTTTTATTTTAAGTATCTTAATTTTGAGCTTATTTCCATTTGAATATTGCTTATTCATTCTATCATGCAAACTGCTTTATTAAATTGCAATAATATTTTCATATAAAAGTGTGTGACAAAAAGTAAAGAAATTTCTTTTCCAGTGTTTATCTTTGAAAGAAGAAATTAAAATTAAACCTGCACAGGTAGAGCTTACTAGTAGCTCACGATGAAATAAGGAGGGATCTAGCCCTTATGGAAGTGGACAGTAGATCCAGAGGAAAGATACACCATTTTACATCTATAAGATGAGGCACTACCGACGGGTGGTGAAAAGCTTCCATGGCCAATAGGTTTTACCTGTTGGATGATGAATCACATGACTCAGCTTTGTGTCACAATTTACTTTTAATTAAAAATTTTTCACTTGATGATTTTCGAATTTTTAATTTCATATCTAACATGCAGGGCAAGCTTGATAAATTTTGCAGCATTTATTTTATTACATATCAATATAAAAATTTAATCTTCTTGCCATTTCATTTGATTTACACCTATTTTAGGATTGCTATAAAATAATTCTTAATGGATAATTTTCGTACTCCTGCTTGATTGGCTTTACTGATAATTATTTGAGGTTTTAAAAACTAAAGCTTAAGAAGATACTCACTTAGGAAGAGCTTATAAGAAGAAGTGAGATTTGAGTGAATATATTTTATCTTGTTATGTATTATAATAATAATTGAACTTATGTAATTTTATAAGATTGGCTCTATGATAAATAAATAACTTATAATTTTATTATCTTATTCTCTATGTTTCAAATGATGAGTTTATTATTTAGAAATTCTCATACTTGATCACTCAGTCGTCACAATTTGGTATCAGAGCAAAGTTTGAGAAAATCTAAGTAATAAATTCAATAGAGCCAAAATTAATAATATTTTAAATTTTAAATTATAGGATAGAATATAAGTTGGGGAGCTTAGTAATAATTAAGCTTAACAAAATTTATTTGCTTCTTTTCTCAGGAAATGTAAAGTCATAATTAAAATAATAATAATAATTCTTCTCATGATGATGGGGTTCAACAAACAATACTTAGTCATAATAAACCTATCTCTCCAAACCCAGAGGCAATGTATCCATTCAATAATAATAGTGGGGCAAATAAAATGTTACAATTTATAAATATGAGGGCACAATTCATAAATAATCAACAAACTCACTTCCAACCTCTTACCTCACCTCAAATAAAGAATGTTGAGAATGCAATGATGGTATTTCTCAAATTGCAATCACCTAGATTCAATGGAATAGTAAATCCCTTTCAAGCTGATGAATGGATTCAAAGAATTGAAAAAAAATTTAAGTTTGCTAAGAGTCCTGAAAATCAAAAAGTAGCTTTAGCTACTTAAATTCTGACTGAATCAACCGAGAAATGGTGGAAAACTGCAAAGGCAACCACATTCAAGAGAAAACTGAAGAAAACATTTCATGGCCTGAATTTGTCAATGCCTTTCTTAATAAGTATGTTCCACCGTCTGCAAGGCAGTCAATGAGAAAGGAATTCTTGAATTTAAAGCAAGGAGGTCACACGGTGATAGAATATGAAGAAGAATTTACTCGCTTGGCAAGTTTTGCTCCTGAAATGGTGGCAATGGAAGATGTGAGATGCCACTTATTTCTTAGTGGTTTGAGAAATTCTTATCAGCACATCTTAACTCCTCTATAGTTATCAAAATTTCCTAATCTAGTGGAGAAGGCAAAATTAATGGAGATTCAAGAAGGCCAAGTATTTCAGAATCATAAAAGGTCAGGAACTTCAAACTTTACTCCAAATAAGAAGACTCATTTTCAGTCACATCAAGGAAGACTTCATAATATTCAAGGAAACACTCCTCCTACACCTAAAGGAAAATCTACATGCAAATTTTGTGAAAGAATTCATTCTTCGAGCAAATGTTTCACTGATTTAAATTAATGTAATCGATGTGGAAGAAGAAACCATCTAGTTAAAGATTATCATGCAAATTTTACAGTTAATGGGCATTGTATTCCTAATGATGGAAAGAAAGTAGCTGAAGCACCAAGTCAACCACAGTATAATAAAGAAAGCAATATTGCCTCTTCTAGTAAGAACCCTCCTACTCAAGCCAGGGTCTTCAATTTATCTTAAGCAGAAGCAAAAGAAGAGCCTGATGTGGTGATAGGTACTATATTACTTTACAATAATCCCTTCACAGTTCTATTTGATACTGGAGTAACAGACTCTTTTATTTCTTCAAATATTATGCAAGTTTATCTTTATTAGTAGAAATGCTTTCAAATTAATTCAGAGTAAATTTACTATCAGGAGATCATTTAGAATCAAATATTTATTATTTGTGTAAGTTAGAAATTGATAATAGTAGTTGGGAAGCAAAATCAACCATCCTTCCTATCATTACTTTTGATATTATAATTGGAATGGATTGGATGAGTCAGAATGGGGCAATGATTGATTGTACTAAAAAGAAAGTATGTTTGAATAAAGGAGAAAAGAAAGATATATTTGTAGGACAAAAGAATGCAGTTGATAGTCTTATCACTGTAAATAAAGCTTCAAAGTTAATGAGGAAGGGATATTCAGTATTTGTAATCTTACTTTCAAGTTTAGAGGTCAAACCTAAGACTCTTGAAGAAACACCTATTGTTCATGAGTATGCTGATATATTTTCTGAAGAACTTCCTGGTTTACCACCACAAAGGGAAGTAGAATTTAGAACTGATGTATTTCTATTACTGAAGTAGGTTGGAGCCATTCCTGAATTGCACTAATTTTGCTTGGATCAACTGATATTTCATATTTGCTAATTACATGTCCTAAGAAGGCTACTTTTTGAAGCCAAAATTCACATTTTAAGAATTTGGCATACAATTGATGTTGCCTTAATAAGCTCAATGTGATTATAAGATGCTCTTCATGTTCCTTAGTATTCTTAGAATAAATTAATATATCATCAATAAAGACGATGATAAATGAATCTAAGTAAGGTTTCATTATTTGATGCATCAAATCCATAAAGTAGGATGGGGCATTGGTTAACCAAATAGGCATCACTAAAAATTCATAATGCCCATAATGCATTCTAAATGCAAATTTAGAAATATCCTCTTCTTTAATATGGAGTTGGTGATAACCAGACCTTAAATCAATTTTTGAAAATATTGAAGAACCGACTAATTAATCAAATAAATCATCAATTCTTGGTAACAGATATTTGTTTTTAATGGTAACCTTATTCAATTCTCAATAATCAATATATAATCGCATACTCCCATCTTTCTTCTTAACAAATAAAATTGGAGCTCCCCATGGGGAACTACTTGGTCTAATAAACCCTTTTTTAGTCAACTCCTGGAGTTGATTCTTAAGCTCTTCTAATTCTTTAGGTGCTATTTTGTATGGTGCTTTGGATAAAGGATTCGTTCCTTAAATTAAATCAATGTTGAATTCTACCTCTCTTTGAGGTGGTAACCCTAGAAGTTCTTCTGGAAAACATCTGCATACTCTTTTACTATAAGAGTTTCTTCAAGGGGCGTAGATTTAGCATCAGAATTTGAGAGTAAGGTTAAAAATATAGGGTATTTCTTTCTAATAAACTTTTCAATTTTATTAGCTGGATTAAGGCTAATAACTGCACTTCTTTGACCAACAAATATCACTTTCTTACTTCTATTATATATATATATATATACTCTTTTTTGCACAATCAATTAGGGCTTCATTCTGACTCATCCAATCCATCCCAAGAATAATGTCAAAAGTGGTTATAGGGATGACAGTGAGTTAGCTTCCCAATAAATTCCACTTATAATTAACTTACATTTACAAAAGACCCTTGTCTCTAAGAAATCTCCTGATGGTAGATTAACTTTGAGTGTTGATGAAAGTTGTTCTACTGGTAATGAATATTTTTGGACCAACTTTGATGCAATAAAAGAATGCGTAGCTCCAGAATAAAAAAGAACTGAACAAGGGTGCTGAAATAATAGAATGGTACATGTAATCACATCAGGTTCATCTCTTGCCTCTTTTTGAGATAGATTGAATATTTTGGCTTGAGCTGTATTATTCATTGTATTACTAGAAGATGCTATGTTATTTCCTTGATTTACTAGTGGTCTGCCCTGATTTCTCATAATTGCTTTGCCTTGATTTGGGAGTTGATGTCCATTTACTGTATAAGTAGTACGACAGAACTTTATTGTATGATTGGTCCTCCAACATCGATGGCATTGACCAACACCGATAAAACATTTATCAGTGCTGTGCACTCTTCCACAAAATCTACAAGTATTTGGTGTTTTTAGAACAGGTCCACTAGGGTTGCTTTGAATATTATAAATTCTTCCTTGAGGTCTTGAAAATTGTTGCCTTTTAGATGGAAAATGGGGAGAAAAACTTGGCCTCTTTATTATCCTTGAAGAATATTATTCTTCTTGAGCTTCCATGAGCTTGGCCTTCTCCACTAGCTGGGTAAAATTTAAAATCTATAAAGATGTCAAAATATGCTGAAAATTATTTCTTAATCCATTAAGAAATAAGTGACACCTAACTTCTTCTATTGTAACCATTTCTGAGGCAAAACTAGCTAAACAAGTAAATTATTCTTCATATTCTATAATTGAATGACTCCCTTGTTTCAAATTTAAGAGTTCCTTCCTCATTGTCTGCCTAGCAGACTGGGATACATACTTGCCCAAGAATGCTTTTACAAATTCTTTCCAAGGATTTTTTCTTCTGATCTATTCTGAAAAGTAGTGGTTTTAGCTATTTTCCACCATTTCTCTACAACTTCTATGAGTAGATGGGTAGCTAAGGATACTTTTTGATCTTCAGAGCTCTTAGCATATTTAAACTCTTTCTCTATCCTTTGAATCCACTCCTCAGCTTGATAAGAAGTTGCCTTTCCATTGAATCTTGGAGGTTGAAGCTTAAGAAATATTTGCATATCTTCATTTACTGCCTTCTTTTGGGCTGAAATGGGGTTTGAATTTTGGATTTGTTGATTGTTCATGAATTGACTCATCATATTCATTAACTAAATCATCTGATTTACTCCACTATGATCAAAAAGATAGATTGCTTCAACATTAGGTGAAACAGTCTCATTATGATTAGGAGTATTCTGAGGAACATTATCATCCTGAGATGGATTGTTGTTGTTTTGATTACGACTCTTCATAATCTGGGAAAGTAATAAATTATACTTATTATACTCTCCAACTTAGAATTCAACTACTAATTATACTTATTGTAATATAGTATTTTCAAAACTACATTCATAATGTTGGCTCTAATGAATCGTTCTTTAAATTGTCTCAAACTTCGCTCTGATACCAATTCTGTGATGACCGGGGATCGAAGTTCGAGAGTCTCAAAAGAATAATTCATACTTTTGAAAATATACATTTATGAAAATAAAGAAAATAAAATACACAAATGTCCATATTTACATTCAGAGCCATTCATATGAATTACAATAGTTTAATATTTACAATATATATTACATATTTTTATTTTCTCACATCTCAGTTTCTTCTCTTTTATTTCTTGGGAAGATCTTCAAAGCTTAATTTTTAAAACCTAAAAAATACATTTACCAGTCAGGTAATAGTACGTAAATCATTTTTATAAGAATAGTTTTAGCATCCTATAATAGGCATAAATCAAATATGAAAATGAATGTGATATCTGTATAGCATATATAAAAGAAAAGCAAATTTTCAACTTTAAATATTGCCCTGCAAGTTAGCTGTGAAATTCAATATAAATAAAAAGCATAAATTAAATAAATTTTATCAAAAGCATTTGTAACATAAAGTCGAGTCCATAGAATCCTGAGCCCAAATGGGTAAACCCATAGGCATAACCTTTAGGAAGCTTTTCTCACTACCCGTCGATAGTTTATTCAAAAATTAGAAATTGATGGTGTGTCTTTCTTCTGGATTTGGCCACTTCCTAAAAAGGGCTAAATCACTCCATATGACTCCCAGGGGCTGCCAGCAGGCCCAATCTGTACAGATTCTCAGTGTTATTTTTCATCCTCTAAAGACAAACACCATAATATAAGCGGTAAGCAGTTTTGGAATAAATAATGCTCAAATGAAAATGGCTCAAAATAGGAATACTGAAATAAAACTTATAAGTAGATTTACGTACCTGAATGCTTTGATAAAATTTCAATCAAATTAATTCCTTTGATCTGCCAAAAATAATTTAATTCATTAATTGATTATTTTATGATTTTAACATGATTTGTAATATTAGATTTATTTAAGTTTCTAAAATAATAATAAAATGATCTAAATATGTTTAACTTAATTTATTAAGTTACAAATTTTGAGTAATTATTAAGCCTTATAAGGTCAAATTGGGAATTTAATATATAAGGGCATATTAGTAACTTTACCCTAATAAAATCTAAAATTTCTGTTAGTTTATTGTAGATTATGTCTTACGGTTTCCATAGAACCTAAAATCATCAAATTATGATATGTATTGGCTAAGTTTTAGTCAATATGATTTCTTGGGTTAATAATTAGGGTTTAATGTGATTAGTAAGTGATTAGTGAAATAAATTACAAAATCATTAAACCAAACACACAACTAGGTTCTAATCTATTTTATGAGTTCTCTGAAACTGAATTACTCAATTTGGATCATTATCAAGATTTAAAGTAATTAGGGTTAATTAAGAGATCTAATTATTGGATCCTAAATATTTTTACAGATTACTGTAAGTTAAGTTTTTCTAATCTAAATTGATATTTAGATCATCTAATTTGGAGTTCAATTGACTAAGTTATGATTAATTAAAGTTCTAAGGTTAAATGGTTTAATTAGGGTTATGTCCTAAATGTGATTAGTCTAAATATAATCCAAACAACAAAATTAACACTACAAAAATATTCCTTAAAGTTTTCTGAGTATTTTGAGACCTATATTAGGTATATTTTGATCAAAGGTTATCAAGTTATAGCAATTTGAATAATTATAATATTTTCCCAATTTAATTAATATCTTAAAATGTCATTATGTGATATAATGATCCTACAGCAAATTTAATAGCCTCATTAAATTCCTTATATTTTTCTGATTTCAATGATATATTTATTTATATGATTTGAACTTATATTTATTAAGTTATGCATATTCAAAGTTTAGGTATTAATTAAATTAAATGCAATTATATATTCATCTAATAATACTGTTTAAAATTAATTCACTGTTAGTTATGTTATCAAAATTAATTAATACATTATTATATTAATTAATTATATTCATTTTTTTGATTATATATGTATATGTATGTATATATATATATATAAGTATATATACATACATATATATATATATATATATATATATATATATATACATATAAATTTTTGGTAGATTAGTATATATACATAATTATTATAAGAATTAATATAATAATTATATATATGTCTATCAGATAATCATTTCTTTATTTGCAGGTGGGACCCATGTGGTGGACGAATTCAAATAGCGGCGGCCCCACGCTGATACGTCTAGACTTGATTCATCTGAGACTGTCATGTGGGCCCCACGACTTTAAACGGCGGGACAGGTGGGTCCCGCCAGCACACACGCGGCAGACGAGCCACGCGGCGCTCCCAACTCGCTCCAGCTCAGTTGCCTAGCCCCGTAGGCCCGCCACGCGCCAACCCCACGGGTCGGGCCCCCCCCGACCCAGAAGACGATTCGCCTTCTGAGGGTTCGCACGCGATGCAAGCCCTAAACCTTTACGCTTCGATCTGTTCGATCGCGTCAGGTTTAGGTCTCACGGAATAGTCAATAATACTTGCAATAATTGATATCATAAGCAAATGAATGACTGAACTAGGTGAGGACGTATCGTGGGATGATGATTCCGGAAGTTAGGGTTTACTTGTCGACACTTCTTTGCTTTACGAGCTTTGAACCTATGCAAAAACCCAGCTTTGGGATCCATTTGGGATCTTAAATCTAACCTAAATCGGTGCTAGAAGACGAAGGAAGAGCACCTAGCGATCGCGCAATCGAGGGTGCTCGATCGACTGCCACGTGCTCTGCGCGTGGAAGGCTTCGGCAGGGACGACTCGTGGACCGTCCGATCGAAGATGGGACGGTCGAAAGCCACCGTCAGATCGAAACAAAGGGAGTAGACGGCGCGAGCAGCAAAAGACGGCGCCGTTAATACTTAAATAAATTAATATTATTATATAATTAATTCTAATTAATTTATTAATTAGATTTAGATAATTAAACTTATTCTAAAATTTTCCAATAAATCACCCCTAGCTAATTGAGGGGCGAGGAACACAACGGCGTAATCGAATTTTTGATTTGACTAGTATTTAATTATTCGAATTTTTAGTTATTTAAATATTATTAAAATATTCTACAAAAATCCAACGGCTTCCAAAAGCTTTCAAACTTCACCACTAGCTAATTTGGGGGTGGTGAACGCAATGGCAAAATCATATTTTCAATATGAGGTCAAAATTATTTAAATATTAATAAATAAATTTGAAAAAAAATTCTGGTATTTTACATTTTACGTGTTGGATGATGAGTTACAGGACTCAGCTTTGTGCCACATTTTACTTTTAATTGAATTTTTTTCAGTTAATGATTTTCAAATGTTTAAATTTCATATCTAACATGCAGGGCAAGCTTGGTAAATCAGCATTTATTTTATTACATGTCAATATTAAAAATTAATCTTCTTGCAATTTTATTTGATTTACACCTATTTTAGGATGCTAGAAAATAATTCTTAATGGATAATTTTCATACTCCTACCTGACTGGCTTTACTGATGATTATTTCAGGTTTTGAAAACTAAAGCTTAAGAAGATACTCACTTAGGAAGAGTTTATAAGAAAAAGTTATATTTAAGTGAATATATTTTATCTTATTATGTGTTATAATAATAATTGAACTTATGTAATTTTATAAGATTGGCTCTGTGATAAATAAATAACTTATATTTTTATTATCTTATTCTCTATATTTCAAATGATGAGTTTATTATTTAGAAATTTTCAAACTTGATCACTCGGTCGTCACAGCGCTACAAGTAATTGTGAATACATACATTGTTTTCACAAGAAATGAAAATACAAAACTAAGCTAAGAAGATGATACGCAAGAACAACTATTGGCATTCTCTCCATCTTCTTCTTTGTATGTCGTGCTCTTTCTCTTTCCTGTTGTGCTTTATTTTCCCTTATATGTAGCAACCTTCCTATAGAACCCTCTTGGATAGTATACGGAATTAGGGTTCTCCCTTATGATACAGTTTTTCTAACTGATTAAAGAACCCATTCTTAATCTTCTATTTTGCCTTAAATAATTTCTCCCATATCCAGCTTCTTTTTAATCCTGCCAATAACTCTTCCTTGAGTAATTTCCTTGAATGTTAGATTCATTAAATCTTTTTGCTTTGATTATCCCTTTATTGCTCATTGAAAATTGAGGAATTTACTTATTCATATACTTTTGGTGTTGGGAGATCGAGAATTTAGTGTTTGGGTCCTTTAAATTCCCTATTTAATTCAAGTTTCAAGGCAAATATTCTAGTGCACTGTGGCGCAATAGTTTCAAGCCATCTAGCGTCGCGGCGCAATGGCCTTGAGTAGTCTGGCGAAGTGGCGTGCCATGGCGCATTGACCTTGAACAGTCTGGCGCTATCACGTGTTTCGGTGGGTTCCTTGTGAACTGCGACACACTAGAGCGCGTTGTGGTGCCCTTCTTCATTAAAATTCCCTATTTTGTTGATTTAATCATTTTTGAGCTTAAACAACATAAAAATAAACTAAAACAACAACTAAACTAACTTAAAACTCATATTTTAAATAATAAATGACTATAATTATGGGTCCATCAGGCACCTCAAAATATTTATATTTGTTCGTAGTAAAAATGCTTTTGAGATATTGGATATTAAGTTTGGGCTCAAGAATCCTAATAATATCAGGCTTATCATTATTAGTATGAAGAAACAAATTTTCAAATCATACATCTAAATGTTAGCCCCTTATATTCTAGAACAAAATTGAAGGAGATTTAAAAACCAGTCTAAAATCAGTAGACGGAAAAACAAGAACAAAACATAAGAAATAATACAAATTGAACAGAAAAAACCAATATAGATGAAGTGAAGTGTACATTGGACCTTAACTTAATTCTTTAGGAAATTCCTTAACCGTTAGGATCTCTTCCTTAAGAATTAGAAATATAAATTAAGTTAGAATTTATTCATATAGTAAATGAGTTACTCAATACATGAAACCATAGTTTTTAATAGTTTCTAGATTTCATCCTTTATTTATAATTATTATATATTTAAACTTTAGTCCAAGTTTAGATATTCATCTTATTAAGCTTGACTTTGCTTAATAAGATCTCCTAACTTGTCGCATTGGGAAGGTTTGGGATTTAAACCTTAGCTTTTAGGAACTCATTTGGATTAAGTAATTAAACCCCAATTTTGGAGTTTAATTTTTAATCCCTCAATCTAGGTTTATCTTTGTAACAACCTACGGTTATTAATGACCATTTAATCATCCAATTAACTTTAAATCTTTTTTATTAAGTCTTAATCAGTCATTAAGATCAATTTAAGAAGTCTTAGTCAAACTTAGAATCTAAACGAATAAAACCCTAATGTTGGGTAATTCCTAAAATCAAAAAAATAAGGAAATTAATTTGATCTCAGATTAAAAATCGAATTTCGTCATTGCATTCCTCACACCCAATATAGCTTGGGGTGAAGTTTTGATGAGTTTTGGAGATAGTCAAAATTTCTTGATTATTTTATTATATTTTCATTAATAGATAAATGAAATAATTAAGATGACTTCCGATAAAAATTTCGACTTCATTTTTGAGTTCGTTACATTCAATTTAGCTAAAACGCAATTTTTCAAAATTTTCTTTAGAAACAAATAATCATATAATTTTAATTTAATAGAAATTTTAAATTAATCAAATAATACAACACACACACACACACACACACACACACACACACATATATATATATATATATATAATCCCATTAAAGCATATCAGTGGCAAACCCTAAGCCCCTTCGCACGCGATCTCCTCTCCCCATCGCGAACCCTTGAGCGGCGCAAGGACCGTGGGATCAACGTCGTTTGATCAAGGGGAGAATCAAGGACGCGTGGCTTCCACCTTCACATAAGCCAATAGTCGTTCAAGTAGAGATCAGGATAATCACCACGATCTCATCTAGCCAAAAATCGCATGCAAACAGCCAAAATTTTTGATCTAGGTAAGAGTTAAGGCCATATTTATGCAATCTTTATCTAGACCTTTGATATTTCATTATTCACGGAAGGATCGCAAGCAATAAGCGGCGTAAAGGGTGATCTCTTAAAAAATCCAAAGCTGCGAAGAAGGTACTCCACCTGATTTTACTCCTTAGAATAGTTTATAAATGATTAATGATAATCTAGGATTTTAAAATATTAAAAGGATGCATTATTGATTATTCAAAGTAAATATGTTTATATTTCCTTCTGAATCTTTACTTTCAATTTGCTATGTGTTTCGAATTTCAGACTCATTTTATCAAGGGAAATAAATAGAGTATATGCGAACTAAATGAAGCCATTGCGCAGAAGCAATTTTTTTATTAATCGCAAAAGATTTGAAAGAAAATCATATTGGCAGATTTTAAGATACTTATTAAGCACCCAAAATAGGAAATGGAATCTATACCCTAATATTACCCTTTAAGTTGGCAAACCAATTTTAATCCTTTCGAGCTGTGTATATACATAAATCGAGTATTGATTTGGGCTTGGAGATGTTAAATGGTGAAGTCATTAGAACCCAATGTTGTGCTTATCTTTTCCATATATATTTGAAGCTTTTGCGATGTATTTCGGAATGAAAGCGCTCATCATCATGTATTAACTATGTTTGGATTTTCATTGCAGAATTTTTCTTGTGTTAAGCTTAAGGTGATAAGCTTGATGGGTTATAAGTTTACTTTAACATTTACTCCAATCTCTCAGAAGTACCATAAGTGTTTTTGTTAGTACATATAAAGTCTATGCTTTAATTTTCATAATTAAAGCCGATTCACGTATAATAATTAACTATATAATTGATTTGTGAATATAAAAGTAGATTGAATTGACTATGAGCTATACTCTCAATCTTACGTATGCTTGAATAAGAAGGTACATCATATTTTGCATAGTTGTATGCATTTTTTTTAAAGAAAAAAATAAAATTCTAAAGTATATGTGCCCATGTTATTTAAACTTAAGTCTTTTTTTTTCCAATTATATGGCAATTTTTAGTATTCAATCACTATTTTTTTTAATCTTGCACTTCATAGTAATAGTATTGTATTTATCATGCTTATAGTTTTGTTGCACTTAAAAGGCAATACCTCTTTTATTAATAGGCTCTTTATTTCTTATCATTCAAACTTCAGTAGCAATATTAAAGAAAATATAACATTAGTTGACAGGCACTCTTTGCTTTGATTGATTATGTTGTCACTTATTATACATTACTAGAATGGAAGTTTAACCGTATCTTTGTCAATATCATGATACTCAAATTCTTTGTTTTCTTAATTTTTGTGGCTCAAAGTTTAGTAATTATATGCTGTAAATGAACTCTTTGATCAGAAGGAGATATCATATATAAATAAAATAAAGATGAAATCCAGGTATAGCATTTTCTTAGACATGAGACAGAACAAGCTTAAACTTCTTAATAATTCAGTTCTAAAATAACTACTGAGTATTGCAGTTTCGATTCTTGAACAATTAAGTCTTTGTTTAGTCAATTTGGATTTAAGAAATTATTGGTGTTATTATTATCTTTTTCAATTGAATCAGTTCTTATATACTTTATATTTGTAACCATGAATGTTAATACTATTTAAATAGACTAAAAAGAAATATTAATTTTGTTCTCAAAGATTTCATAGATCATAATCTGATACAAAAGAGAAATTTTGAGTCCCAACTTAGAGCTTTTGAGAATAATTCTTTCTGATCAAATTAAATATTACTATCATTTGAAATTCTGAATTAATGCTGCAATCCTTTACAATGTGAATCAAATGCTATGAGAATCAACGTTGCCATCTATTATGTATAAGTTCATATATTGCCATCAATATTCAGAGAGATTAAATGCTTTTATCACCTTATAGGTAAGGTGTAACAACCCAAGTTGTTACATAGGTCAATTAAGACTAAACTAAATCTTAATTATGGTTCTCGTATCTAAATTAAGTCATTTAGAACTCACCTTTAAGATTCAGTCCAAACCAAGAGTCAAATGTATTAAATCTTAATTTCTAGAAAATCCTAAAACTCTAAAAATTTACTTTTTATTCAGACCTCAGATTAAAAATCTGACTTCACCATTGCGCTCAGCACCCCCAAATTAGCTAGGGGTGAAGCCTTGGATGCATTTGGAAGTCGTTAGATTTTCATCTAATATTTTAATAATATTTAAATACCCCGAAAAATCGAATAATTAAATACTCGTCAAAACAAAAAAATCTGATTTCACCGTTGCATTTCTCACTCCTCAATTAACTAGGGATGATTTATTGGAAATTTTTAGAATACAATTAATTAATTAAATTAAATTAATAAAATCGAATCAAAATTTATTAAATAATAATATATTTAAGTTTAATTAAATGGTTTCCGTTAACCTCATTCACGCCATCACTCGCTGTAACAACCCTAAGTTGTTACCATGCAAAATAAATGTGGATTGATTCAATTTTTAGCATCATTGCTTTTAGAACATCAAGATAAGCCTACCTAGAAAATTTGAAGCCCATTGAGCTTCTCTAAGTCAAAATTTGCAATTTGATCAGTCTAGATGCTCTAGTCTAGACCCAAAATATTTTGACCTCAGAATTAAAATCTGATTGCATTTTTGAAGTCCTCACCACCAAATTAGCTAAGGGTGAAATTTTGATACAATTTGGAACTCATTTGGGCAATAATTCAATTTAATTTAGAATAGTTTAATTGCACTTAAGGGCTTATAACTTTCCATAATTGCATTTTTACCCTAATACCTAATATATCAGCCGGGATCCGCTGTGCGGACCACGGGCGATCCGCTGCGGAACCCGGGTCACGCGATAGCGGAATCCCTCAAATCTAGCCGTCGCGCCTTTCCATCTGACTGCTAGGATGAGAATCGCGGGTCCACCGTTAGATCAACCCTAATGATCCTACAGCGCAGATTTAATCTGGTTCGGCCGTTAGGATCCGGAGGATCAGGACCATCGTGCCTTCCCGGTCGATGCATCAGACGGTCCACAGCGCACCCGCACTGTGGATCTTCGTCCCCGCCAAGACGCGCCCAATAGGGAAGATTCCCCGTACTGCCAGTGGCCTCCCCTGTCCCCCACGCGCGCCTCCAGCTCAGCAAACTATTGCTGGTCTTCCCGCAAATGCCATGAGACCCCAATTGGGCCTTGTAGCCCGGCCGAGCTCGAAATGGAATTTCGAGAGCTCGGCCATGGCCCGCCCTTTCGGGCCACCCCAGCCCGAGCCAGTGGCTCCAGAAGGTTCCCTAAGTTCAGCCAAGCCTATAAATAGCCCCAGGTCGGCTTCAACTGATCCTTACTGATCAATTGGAGCTTCTGAAATTTGTCGCCATTGCAGAAGTCCCGGAGCTTCACCCAGGCGCTCCCGTGCTCCTGAACCGCTGATAGAGGGTTTCTCCTGGAGTTTAGGACCCCTAAGAGCTTCCAGAATCCTTGCAGCAGTGAGCCTCGATCCTTTTTCCAATCCATCGAAAATCAGGTATCCCAGTTGTAGGAATCGAGTCAATACGGCTCGAATCCTATTCCATTTGATGTGTTTCTGCTCTTATTGTCGTTTCAAACTTAGCCGTATCGTATTTAGGGCCTGAGCTAGCCCCGATCGATCAAATTGATCGATCGGGCTAATTTCCTTCTGGATCGCCTCGGTTGAGTAAGGACCCAGCGATCTAGGCTACCCAGACCCCTTGACCAAAGGGCTTCGATCCGCCTCACCACCCTGATGGTGTAAGGATCGAGCCTGGGTTTTGGCATGGTCTCTGTGGGGAGAATTGTCTCCCCACAGTAACATGAATGGCGAACACCTCGGGTGAGTAAGGTCCGGCTAACCCAGACCATCTCACAAGGGGCTTCCGGTCCCAATCGACGCTCCTAGACGTGGTGATGGTGTAGCAATCGAATGCTGGTCGATCTGTGGACCGGATGCGTTGGAATTGGGCGATTAGGTTTTTCCTAATCGGCCTCTTCCGCGGGGCGAAGCATCGGGGACGACGACACTGTGCGGGCCGGGTCAACCCATGACCCGCGCGGTGCGACAGTGCCGGGTCACCCGGGCCCCGGCCGACCCGCGCATTTTCGATTTCGGGCCGAGCCATTTAATTAAATCGAATTAATGGAATTATTTTCCTTACGATTAATCAAATCATAGGAATTTGATTTAATAAAAATACAGAATGTATTTTCTTAATAACTTTTAATCCACTGGTTAAAATTTTATGATATTATTTATGAAAATGTTTAGAAAAATCTCAGAAACTTAAATATAAAATAAAATCACACATCTGATGGTTAGATCTTTAATTATTGCCTAATTACAGTGAATGTTAATTAGGGTAGATTAGCAAATTTACTTATCCAAATTGCATGTTTAAGGTGTCATTAGTTCACTGATATTAATTAGATTGCATGTGCCAAGTATAATATTTTCCTGAGTTCTGTAATTGTAGTTATGCCCTAATCTTGTCAAATCATAAGTAGTGAATTTTAATATTTATAGACATTGGATCATAGCAAACTCAGTCTCTGATTACTTGTATAATTAATTAGGACTTGTATGCCAAATTTCATATAATTTGAATGGTTGGATTTTTATTTATGTGCTAATCCTTTTTGCTTGAAATTAGGGTTTGGTTAGCTATTATAGAAAATTCATCAAAGGTTTCTCACAAATTGCATCTCCTCTAACCAAATTGACTCAAAAAGCAGTACCTTTCATTTGGAGTCCGGAATGTGAGAAAGCGTTTCAAACCTTGAAAGATGCTCTTTCTTCTGCCCCAGTTCTCGCCTTACCCAAGGAAGGATTGAATTACCAAGTTTATACCGATGCATCTGGTATAGGTTTGGGATGTGTTTTGATGCAGGAAGGAAGAGTTATAGCCTACGCGTCTCGACAATTGAAACCACATGAAAAGAACTATCCTGTTCACAATCTTGAACTAGCATCAGTAGTCTTCGCTCTAAAGATTTGGCGTCATTATCTGTATGGCGTCCAGTGTTCCATATTCACCGATCATCAGAGCTTGAAATATATTTTCACCCAACGTAAGTTGAATTGTCGACAGTGAAGGTGGCTTGAGTTAATAAGTGACTACGACTTAAGCATTCAATATCACCCAGGAAAAGCAAATGTCGTAGCAGATGCACTCAGCCGTCATGCTACGCTATCTTCTATAATTTTCACTAGTACATTGGAGGAAGAATTCCGAAAACTCGAAATCAGGCCAGTGCTTGGAAATATGTTAAGCACACTAATATCTATGAGCTCAGTTGAACCAACCTTCCATCATGATGTCTTCATCTCTCAAACCAAGGTTGAGGATTATTTGAAGTTCAAAGTCGATATCGAGAGTTGGTGTCGCTTCAATCTACAGCTTTGTGGTAATGTAATTTACCAAGGTGAACGTCTATGGATTCCCAAATCCATGCATCAAGAGATTTTGGTCGAAGGCCATAATTCTGGCTACCAAGTACATCCAGGTAGTACCAAAATGTACCAAGATCTGAAGAAGTCATTCTGGTGGCCCGGTATGAAAAAGAGTGTGGCAGAATTTGTGACAAAATGTCATGCTTGCAGTCTAGTCAAAGCCGAGCATCAAAAGCCTGGAGGTCTCCTTCACCCTCTAGCAATTCCTGAATGGAAATGGTTCAACATTTCTATAAATTTTGTTATGGGTTTGCCTAAAGCAAGATCTGGTGTGAATTCAATCTGGGTCATTGTTGATCGATTGACCAAGTTAGCTCATTTCATCCCTATGCATCAAACTGATTTTGTGGAAAAATTGGCAAAACATTATATCAACGAAATTACCAGGCTCCACGGAATCCCGAGATCTATCGTATCTGATCGAGATAGCTGTTTCACCTCTAAGTTTTGGCAAGCGGTGCATCAAGACTTGGGGACTACTCTAGCTATGAGTACCGCCTTTCATCCTTAGATGGATGGACAGACTGAAAGAGTCAACCAAGTTATGGAAGATCTCCTTCGTCTCTGTATTCTGGACTTTGGAGGTTTTTGGGAGGATCACCTTCCCCTTGTAGAATTTGCATATAATAATAGTTTTCAAGCAAGTATCAATATGGCACCATATGAAGCTTTGTACGGCAGAAAATGCAGTACACCATTAGCATGGTCTGAAACTGGCAGTGTTCAGCTTTATGGGTCAGAATTGGTTGAAGAAACAAATCGTAAAATTCAGCTAATCCAGCAAAGAATCAAAGCTGCTCAGGATCGGCAGAGTAAATATCACGACGCTCATCATCGTGCTCTGGATCTTGATGTGGGAAAGTTTGTGCATCTAAAGGTCAGCCCAATGAAAGGTGTTTATCGTTTTGGTGTAGCCGGAAAATTAAGTCCTCGCTACGTCGGACCTTTCGAGATACTAGAAAAGATTGATTCTGCAGCATATCGACTAAAACTTCCTAAAGATTTCTCTATAGTTCATAATGTATTCCACATCTCCTCTCTGTGAAAATGTCTCTGTGATCCATCTCACTTAATTCAACTTCCAGCTGTATCGCTACAACCAGATCTCTCTTATGCAGCAGAGCCGATTAAGATCTTAGCTCATGATCAAAAGCAACTGAGGAGTCGCTCCATCCCAATGGTAAAAGTTCAATGGAGGAATCGCTCATTAAAAGAATCTACCTAGGAGAAAGAGACGGATATGAGGAAGAAGTACCCCAATCTCTTTGAAACTCCAGGTACTCTTTAAATTCAAAAGTCTTACTCATGTTCTCATATTCTCTCATAATTGTCTTCTCTTAAAATGATGTCGAGGATGACATCGTTCTTAAGTATGGGAGTCTGTAACAACCCTAAGTTGTTATCATACAAAATAAATGTTGATTGATTTAATTTTTAGCATCATTGCTTTTAGAACATCAAGATAAGCCTACCTAGAAAATTTGAAGTCCATTGGGTTTCTCTAAGTCAAAATTTGCAATTTGATCAGTCTAGATGCCCTAGTCTAAACCCAAAATATTTTGACCTCATAATTAAAATTTGATTGCATTTTTAAATTCCTCACCCCCAAATTAGCTAAGGGTGAAATTTTGGTGCAATTTAGAACTCATTAGGGCAATAATTCAATTTAATTTAGAATAGTTTAATTGCACTTAAGGGCTTATAACTTTCCATAATTGCATTTTTACCCTAATACCTAATATATCAGCCGGGATCCGTTGTGCGGACCGCGGGCGATCCGCTGCGGAGCTCGGGTCAAATGACAGTGGAATCCCTCAAATCTAGCCGTCACGCCTTTCCATCTGACGGCTAGGATGAGAATCGCGGGTCTGCCGTTAGATCTACCCTAATGACCCTACGTCGCAGATTTAATCTGGTTCGGCCGTTAGGATCTGGAGGATCAGGACCATCGCGCTTTCCTGATCGATGCATCAGATGGTCTACAGCGCACCCACACTGTGGATCTTCGTCCCCGCCAAGACGCGCCCGACAGGGAAGATTCCCCGTACTGCCAGTGGCCTCCCCTGTCCCCCACGCGCGCCTCCAGCTCAGCAAACCGTTGCTGGTCTTCCCGCAAATGCCATGAGACCCCAATTGGGCCTTGTGGCCCGGCCGAGCTCGAAATGAAATTTCGAGAGCTCGGCCATGGCCCGCCCTTTCGGGCCACCCCAGCCTGAGCCAGTGGCTCCAGAAGGTTCCCTAAGTTTAGCCAAGCCTATAAATAGCCCCAGGTCGGCTTCAATTGATCCTTACTGATCAATTGGAGCTTCTGAAATTTGTCGCCATTGCAGAAGTCCTGGAGCTTCACCCAGGCACTCCCGTGCTCCTGAACCGCTGATAGAGGGTTTCTCCTGGAGTTTGAGACCCCTAAGAGCTTCCAGAATCCCTGCAACAGTGAGCCTCGACCCTTTTTCCAATCCATCGAAAATCAGGCATCCCATTTGCAGGAATCGAGTCAATACGACTCGAATCCTATTCCATTTGATGTGTTTCTGCTCTTATTGTTGTTTTGAACTTAGCCGTATCGTATTTAGGGCCTGAGCTTGCCCCGATCGATCAAATTGATTGATCGGGCTAGTTTCCTTCTGGATCGCCTCGGTCGAGTAAGGACCCGGCGATCCAGGCTACCCTAGACCCCTTGACCAGAGGGCTTCGATCCGCCTCACCACCATGATGGTGTAGGGATCGAGCCCGGGGTTTGGCATGGTCTCTGTGGGGAGAATTGTCTCCCCACAGTAACACGAATGGCGAACGCCTCAGGTGTGTAAGATCCGGCTGATCCAGACCATGTCACAAGGGGCTTCTGGTCCCAATCGACGCGCCTGGACATGGTGATGGTGTAGCAATTGAATGCTGGTCGATCCGTGAACCGGATGGGCTGGAATTGGGCGATTAGGTTTTTCCTAATCGGCCTCTTCCGTGGGGCGAAGCATTGGGGACGACGACACTGTGCGGGCCGGGTCAACCCATGACCCGCGCAGTGCCACAGTGCCGAGTCACTCGGGCCACGGCCGACCCGCGCGTTTTCGATTTCTGGCCAAGCCATTTAATTAAATCGAATTAATGGAATTATTTTCCATAATTCGATTAATCAAATCATAGGAATTTGATTTAATAAAAATACAGAATGTATTTTCTTAATAACTTTTAATCCACTGGTTAAAATTTTATGCTATAATATATGAAAATGTTCAAAAAAATCTCAGGAACTTAAATATAAAATAAAATCACACATCTGATGGTTAGATCTTTAATTATTACCTAATTACAATGAATGTTAATTAGGGTAGATAAGCAAATTTACTTATCCAAATTGTATGTTTAGGGTGCCATTAGTTCACTGATGTTAATTAGATTGCATATGCCAAGTATAATATTTTTCTGAGTTCTGTAAATGTAGTTATGCTCTAATCTTGTCAAATCATAAGTAGTGAATTTTAGGGTTTATACACATTGGATCATAGCAAACTCAGTCTCTGATTACTTGTATGATTAATTAGGACTTGTATGCCAAATTTCATGTAATTTGAATGGTTAGATTTTTATTTATATGCTAATCCTTTTTGCTTGAAATTAGGGTTTGGTTAGCATTAAGTAAACACTATTTGTTAAACTTTAATCATTATTTTGGCTGATAACAGTAAACCAAATGAAATAAAATCACCTTTTATAAACTCATTAAGTATACTTGAATCAATTTAAAACTATAGAATCTTAAATATCTTAATTTAACCTAAGAAATCCTAAGATTTGGATCAAGCTTTTAAGACTTGATCTAGATCTAAGATTGCCACCAATAATATAAAATTAATCTACTGATTTGACATTGATCTTTAAATATACACTTGATTTGACTTAAGATTTGAGAAGGAGTCAAGTCCTAATCTACTTAAGGCAAATCTAAAACCATAACAACCCTAACTCAACTATATTGACTACAAGACTTGAATTTAACATTTTCCAATAATGCATTTGATTTACTATTGATTCTAAACATTGAATTAGACAAAGTAAGGTTAATAATAATACTTATGATTTCACAATCTGAATCGTACCTTAAGATCTCTGATTTTCTCTTAAGTAACAAACCTGCATAATAAGACCTTTAATACTAGGTTGATTTTAACAAGTGATCAAATCCTTAACAATATGTTTGATTTACACCCCATAATCTTAGTCTAAGTATGATCAGATGATACCATCATCTAATCTAATCATTCTAAATCCAATAATGAACCAGAACCTGATAGTCTAATATTAACATCTAAAGAAGAGATCTTGATGCTCTCTTCATAAGATCATCTTAAATTATCTAAAAGACCTAAATTTATATATATCATGAGGTAGGAGGCCTTGTATGAATCCTTGAGGTAGAAGTATAGAAAATCCCTTCACCTTAAAGCTTGATTAATTCTCCTTGTGGTAGTAATCACTTAAGACACTAGAAGAGATACATCTCATTGTGGTAGAATCCATATTAAGTGATCCCTGATCACATTAGATTGGTGAAATCTTGTATAGGACTTACCTATTAGTCTAAGACTTGTAGTGTTGATAAATCCTTGTTCTATTAAATAGATTTGATGGAACCATGATTGTTGGGGAAGTGTAGTATAGTATACCCATATTACTCGTCCCCAGTAATAATCTGGATTGGTTGAGTCACTCTAAGTAAGATTTGTCTTTGTTGCTATCCTGCGGGCTTAGGCGGACATAACCTCACTTAGAATAAATCAACAAATCCTAAGAGTATATTAAATGGGTACCCATTTCTTAGTTTTATTGAAGGACAGTTGCCATCGGGCAATGCCTCCTAGCGAAGATCGCTTCAATAGGTATGGCTTAAGTGAAACTAAGAAAAAGGGGAATCACCTTCCTTAAGACACTAAGTATGATTGTGAGTTTAGTGACTAGATGCTTAGTTCGAGATACAAATCATCATCGGATGGTGCCTCCTAATGAAGATCACTTTATTAGGGTGGCGTAATCAAACTAAATGTTGTGTCCTATCTTTGCAGCATATTTAATATGTGTATACAATCACCCTGCCCAGTGATCTTTGAAGTAAATAAGCAACTTTAACTAAATATCGATCTAGAGTTTTGGAGTCAGAATCCTTTTAGCAGGATTCTGCACAGTGAAGACTTAGGCTTCACTTATATTTCTTACTACATTCTTTATGGATTTGTTTGGATTTTTCATTCATATCATACAATGGCATGAACATGAAGCATAAGCATGAGTTGACCTCATTCCTTCTATTGTGACACATGGTTATCGGTGATACAGTATGATATATGGAATGTTATATACCCAGACTGGGGAATTTCATGGTGGATCTGTGTCACCATACTGACTTCCTAACTGTTGTACTTACATTGGATCGTACGACTCATAGACCTTCAGTGATAGTCCTGCAGTATATCGTGATATAGCTTATCTGTGAGCATTGTTTCAGTAGCATATAGTGCAGCTTATAGCATCCTTTTCAGCATCTGACATTTTCATGTATTTTCAGCATTTGGTTTTGATGCAGATTCTCTTTACTTAGTTCTTACAGTTCAGTTATTTGATGCTTTATAATTTTCCTATATTTTTGCTTTATGTTCTGTGCATTTATTATATTTAGATTAGCTTGTATAGCTAGCTTCGATGTGTTAGACTTCTTGTCTAACACGGGATACTTTTGGGATCCGGCAATTTGCTAGATCCCGAGCAATTATTGGAGACAGGTCAGGAAGGCGTCCCAGAGACTCAGGAGGAGCACTTGGAGCTGTAGGGGATCGAGCACCTACTTTTACTTTCTAGTTCCTTCCAACATTTTAGCTAGACTCTTTATATTCTGCATTATTATGGTTTGTAATAAAACTCTGGATGCACTTTTACTTTTCTTTTCTGAGATGGATATTTACTACTGCTTTGGATGAATGTATTTTTGGATGTCTTGCTTTTTAGCTTCCGCACTCTGTTATGTTACTATACATAGTATTGTGATGTGATCGGCGTACTGGAAATGCTGATATATTTTATAACGTACATGGGTTCTTCTCCACTCCCTTGCACCTTATGTATGTACTAAGTCTAATACCTAAGATAAGTACTCCATTCTTATCTTAGATATTGACTCTCGAGCCTACTCTTAGGGCTCGAGTCAGCGGCCTTCAGTATGGCTCTATCCCTTTAGCCTATTCGGGACGATGAATTTTACTTGTATGGCCCACCGTTCTCGAGTAGCCCACCGTTCTGCCGCAAATCTACGAATTATACTCGTATTTTGCGCACGGCGATGGGACGGGGGGCTACACTCGCACATTCTATTTTGAACGGTGAACGAGAGCCGTTCGATCTAAGATCGAAGGGCCTTCACTCATCTCCTCGTGCGCGTTCTGCGTGTGGCGCACGCCTGGACATGCGACATCTCTCTAGCACCGCCACACATCCGCCGCCGCTGAAGGAACCCGATAGGACCAATTTTAATTTTAGAAGAAGACTCTACCTTTGTGAGTTTGGAAGAGAGAGCATCTGGAGATTGTAAAAATGCTGAACCTCAGGTGCCTCCGATTTCATCCTAATTTACTAAAATTCCTTCTTAAATCTTGTTTGATTTTGCATACTTTAGGCTCGCCTTAAATTCAAATAGAGTGTTGCAATTATTCAAAATTTGTAAAACATATTCATTTTTGAGAAAATCTCGTTCGATGCTATCCGTCAAAATCGCCCTATGGCTACCCATTTGTCGGCAATTTTGATCACCTCCGCCGTCGGTTTGGGTGCCATTGGATAGAGTTCGGCATGCTCTACTTAATTTTATGCTTTCCAGCTCCTGGCCATGCTCGGCGTGCCTCAGTTGAGTGTGGCCTAAAAGGATCCTCCAGATTATTTCGCGTGAAGCTGGGACGAAGGGTCTTGCTGCGAGTCGAAGTCCCGAGCCTGGAAGTGGTCCCCACGACGCGTGTGGTCCGTGGAGGGCGTGTGGTGGGACCGGGCGGTCTGTCGCGTCGAGTCAGCAGTGTGAGCCGCTTTTGTCATTTTCCTGCATACGTTAATAAGTAATTATAATATTAGTTAAATCTTAATTAAATTTATTTAGTTAATTACAAACATTCAAACCTCCATAATTTGCAAACCAATAATCCAAATATATCAAAATTATAAATCATTAGATTCAAAAAATTATAAGGAATTTATTAACACTATTAGAATTTCATTTGGAGTAATATATATAATATAGTGACATTTAGGATCCCCTAATTAAACTCTAATTATCACAAAACTTCAATTAACTATAACTTTGTAACCAATAATCCAAATATACCCAATATGGGTCTTAAAGTAATCAGAAAATCCTAAGGATTAATCTACTAGTGTCATTTTTGCTGTTTGAATTAAATTTGGACTAATCACTTTTAGGACCCAACACTAATTATGTCAATTAATCCTAGAACTTCAATAGACCATAAATTGGTCAATTTAGCTCCAAATTAAGTGACCCAAATATCCATTTAGATTATAAAAACCTAATTAACAGTAAACTACAAAACATTTAGGATCCAACAGTTAAATTTGTTAATTAACCCTAATTACCCAAAAACATGATTAGTGAAGATTAGCAAAATTAATAATCCAAATTAAATAATTCAAGTTTCAAAAAACTTCTAGAGTAAATTAAAATCTAGTGGTATAGTTAGTTTATTGATTTTCTAATTAATTTTACTAATCACCCTAAATTCTAATTATGTCATAATTTAGCCAATTATAGTCTAAATTGAACCTACTATCAGTCTATGTAATCAGTAGATCATTTGTAAATCATAGCCACTGATTTTAATCTATTTGGATGCTAATTGGAAAAGTTAGGATTTTTGGACCCTTAATTAAGAATCCTTAATTACCATTTTAACCCTAGAACTTGTATTGGCTATAACTTAGCCAATACACATCAGAATTAAATGATTTTAGGTTTTATGGAAACCTTAGGATATAATCTATAGAAAACTAATAGAAAATTAAGGGTTTATTAAGGTAAATTTACTAAATTACCCTTATAGGTCAAATTCCTTAATTTTACCTTATAAGGCTTAATACTTAACCAAAATTAGTGAACTTATTGCCTAAACTCATATTAGACAGTAAGTAATCACTCCACTTCAACAAATTTCAAATTCAAGCCCTAATTTATAAAGATGAATCTTAGACTCTTAAGTAAGGGTAAAATGGTCATTTTGCCCAAATTTAGGGTTTAATGATTTTAAGTCTTCAATTCATCCTAAAATCATAATATATAGTAGTTAAAGTGGCTTAGACTTTAATTTAAATATTTCTAAGTCTTAAATTAGAAATTTAAGAAAAATCTTAATTTTAAGTCTTAAGTAAAAAACCTAAGTAGAGATGTGAGATCCTTTCTTTCTTTGAACTTCTTAGTGCACCTATAGGTCTTATAACCTTAGTTAGGATGTGTGTCTGAGTGCTACTCTTAGTACTTAAGAGCCTTAAATTCCTAAGATTAAGGATAGATCTTAGGTTAGAATTCATCTAATATGTAAAATGGGTTACTCATTAAGGTGAAACATTGATTTTACTAGCTTATTAGATTTTTATAGTTTATTAAATGATTATTTGATCTTTTAACCTTATGATTAGGATTAGAGATCTATCTTATTGAGTTTAACTTAACTCAATAGGAATTATCTTAACATTAAATCAGTGAGATTGGATTAAACTCTATTCCTTATTATAACCTTGTGATTAAGGATTAAAATTCATTAATTAGGTATTTAGTTCTTAATCTTTTAAATCTTGATTTGGCTAATCAATATTTGGATGAGGTTACATAAAACAATAATTTAGGATGATTGATTTATTTATTTAATCATGTAGAAGATATTGATTCAATTATAATTGGGATGTGGCCAGTCCTAATTATATTCAACTTATAGGTTCGTGATTCTAAGTTACAGATAGTGTACGAATTTATTATTCTGAATCTTATATAACTTAGAGTAATTAGAATGATTAAATTAGAAAATAAGTGATATCATAAAATTTGTGTAGTGCTATTATACCTTGAATTTGAAATACTACACTTTCCTTGTTTTGAGCTTCTTTATATATTTGGACATATTATAATGAACATAGAATACTTGATAAATATTTTATGTTACACTTTGAATTACATTCATATAGCATTTGCATAACTTAAAAAGAAGACTTAAATAAAACTAACATCAATATGCCATTTACTTAGTCTGCCATTTAATATAACTTTATTTTAGGATAGCTTTTTCCTAGGGTATTTCCCCTAGTGCGTGATACTTTTACCTAGGGTATTTCCCCTAGTGTGTAATACTTTGGCATTAGGATATTTCTCCTATATGCTCAGTGAATACTTTGTGGCATTTACTTTAATCTAGGATATTTCTCTTAGATTATTTAGATGAAATTAACTTTAGGATCTGGGATATTTCTTCTAGATGCCTTTTTTGATGGAAATCACTTTAATCTAAGATGTTTCTCCTAGATGAGCAGATGGACTTAACTTTTTGGAAGTACTAAGTAGGAATATCTCACACTTTACTTTTAATTTATACTTTACTTTACTTTTACTTTTCAATCATTTTTCAGTCACTTTACAGTTTCCTTCAGTTTTGACTTACTTTTACTTTACAATTCTATACGCTTTCTGTCATATTTTCATTTTCTGCAGTTCTTCAATATTACAGAATTTCCTGTAATATTCTTTTATTTCAGTCATTTCATTTTATTTAAAAGCTTATTAGGATGCTAGACTTTATTTTTAGTACAGTATTCTTACTTTATACTATAAATTGGCATGTTTAGTTTGATCATATTACTTAGAACTTTCTTTGTACTTAGTAGATTTATATTTGCACTTTACTTACCTTTTATGCAGCTTGAGTTGAGGTATGTGTTTACCTCACATTTTATTTAAGTTATAATTTGTTATTATAACTAGTCTTTCCTTACTTTGTCGCTTTACCGCTATTTTTACGCTTAAGTTAAGTTTGTGGTATCTTTAAAATACATAAAAATGATTATCTTAAAATGTATTTAGACATTTTATATAACTAGAATTTTCTTTTATTGGCTAGGGCCCTACCATTATGAAACTGATAATGGTAGATTCTGAGCTATTTGAGGAGGTAGAGCCTGCAGAAGAACAGATTCAGTAGGAGGTTCAGGTTGATGAAGATTACTAGATTATGCTTCTTAGTTTACTTACTTTTGCTTTTGGAAGGATGAGAGACTTCATTTTATATTTTAGTTATTAACTTTAATGTTTGTAATAATACATGATTAAATTATACTTTACTTTTCCTACATGGTATATTTTGAGTTGGATGTTTTACTTTGTATTATGGATGAATGGATGATTACTTCAGTTTGTATCTTTTTCTTCCGCACTCTGATTACGCAGTATACTCATTAAGTGATTGTTCTCCTTTGCTTTATTAAGAAAAGTACATCTTTTTCTTAAAGATTGGATTGGAGTCTTAAATTCCAACCTAATGTTAAGGAAGGAAGGTGCTTAGTGACGACCACACCCTAATCCTTATGATTAAAAGGGGGCGACCGCCACATAAGGATAGTTGTTGTCATGAATAAATGTATTTCTTTCCTTATGAATTATTCATAAGAATATTGTTGAAGTTCGTTTCATGTGCTATATAAATGATAGAATACCTGAATTAATTTCTAAAAGATGATCATCTTAGTCAGTTTCTATTAATTGCACCATTTCTTTGTTTTATTACGTTGATACATTTTTCATAAAGGAAGAGAGCAACCATTTATATTAAGAGAAAGGGAAACAGCACAGAGGTGCGGGTTGCTTGGCGTGCTATCTCTATTAAGTATATGTATTAAAACAATTGCTCTTGTTCGAATCCAATAAATTTTAATTATAGAAATCAACTAAATTAATAGAATCCAGCAACTTTTGAATCAATAAATTGGAATATTAATCTGTGTCTAACTTCACATTAGCAGGAAGTAATTAAACTATTTATATTAGGAATGTGATCCTCCACTTCTAATTGAAAAATTAGGTTCATTTTGTGCTTGTATTATTATTTCACTATAATGATAAACATATTTTCTTCACCCAAATTTCAATTTTTTTTAAAGAAAAATGCCTTCTTCCCCTCTTTTTTTTAAAATGTCTAACAATTTTTGTCTACATGTATGTTAAAAAGAATCCGGTGCTATGTATTTTTTTTTTTTAAGAGGTGTATAGATTTGATTTTAAGGTGATATGTTTCTCTTTTAGTAAAAATATGTATATCAATGAGGATAATCCTTAAACCTTAGCTTGCTTATTCTTCTTTTATAAATTTTATGTATACCGATGCAGTCCTTGTAAAGGTTCTTGATAAGCTTTCATTTAATTATGAGATAAATATATAAATAATGATGACATCATGAATATAATTGGTTTTCTTGAATGCTCGTTTCAATGCCGAACTTCTAGGCATTTGATAGCAATGAAATTTTGGTACTATATGCTCATGTTAAAAACAATTATCTTTTTTTTTCATTCGGTACATACGGAATTCAGTTAGAATTTATGTAATTCAATTATGATATTGTCATTTCGGCAGTTTCTTTTTATTATTACTGTTGTTCTCATGTGTATATTAGATTTTCCTTCTTGTTATCGATTAGTTACTAAGCCATCATGCCAGTCTGTACTGCAATTATTATAAAGTTTGGAACTCTTGATGTATTCATTAATGCTGATTTTCAATTCAACTGTACAGAATTTATTTATTATGCATCAAAACTATTACTACTAGTTTACCTCGATGTATAGTCTGTCATTTATATTGTCGTAATACTGTCAATTGATTATAGTTGTTAAATCAATAAAAAGGCAGTAAGTCTCATAATGCCATCTCATGTGGTGGTTAGGGAATTGCATAACTTGTATGATATAACAGTCTATTCTTACAATTCTTATCAAGTTGTAAGGCATGAAATTGTTAGGAAATATATTTTGTTAGATACTTGTTAACTTATTATATGAAATAACCATGCCAATTGTATGTTCAAAGCTGTCGTCATTTTATACCTCAACGAAAAGTTTTCTTTTTAGGCTCCGGCATATATCTTTCCGCTATGAAATGTTATTAAAAGGGCATAATAATTTGATAAGTATCTAGAATTGTGATGTTCATTTAATTACACAATTTCACAAATTGCTGTAATGATGACTCAATGAATTATATTTTATGTCCCAGTAGAATTTCTTTTATTATTCAGTTAGAAAATTTCTAATTAATACAAATTGATATGGAGTAAGAGTTGACCTCGGACGCAATTCAATTATAATTGGAAAATCATTATATATTACTTTGTGATCGAACACATGTAATAGCTTCATTGGGTCATGTCAACATGGAAAATTTATCTGGTGATGAATGTATATCATGTATCAAAGAAATTGTTAGTGTTATTTTCCAAGAAATAAGAGAGAGCTTTACTAGTGTAGTAGGAAAATGTAGTTTGTACAATAACCAATCTTTATGATTTCACATAAAGCTCCCAAACTTTTTCACTTTTCAAAAATCGTCTTTTATGGCCTTATGTTTTCATCTCTGCTTACTTGATCTAATGGCATGACATTAAGAATGTATTTCATAGCAATTCATCAAATGTTACTTTAAAGAATGATTGGTACATTTCTTATTTTAAAATTTACCACTCTCTTTGAAATGAATTATTTCATTATTTGTGCTCAAAATTTAAAAAGTATATTATAATTATTGAATAATAGCAAGTATTTCTTTATTCTCTTTTATTGTCATATCACAATTTGGATAGCCTATATATGGGCAACCATTGTGAATATGCAATCATTAGGATAGATAATTGAAAAATAGAAAATAATGGATATCACATAGTTTGCAATACTTTGATTCATTTCTTGTGCTGCTACGCATTGAACTTAAATCATGATTCACATATTAAAGATTTTATACATTTAATAAATTTTCTAAATAATTATTTCAGAGGGGTCTAAATGGAGGATTTAGTACAACTGTCATTTGCCTGGGCAAGGCTATTGATGTATCTGGAGACCACAAATTTCCTTTGAGGGGGAATGTGTGTGTTTATTTTGACCCCACATATAGATAAGTTGAGTAGACGTACTCAACTCCTCACTTGTTCTGCGCCCACAGAACAAAATTACAATATAAATAAATTATAAATTATATTTCTCACAATCTCATTAATTGTGAATGATATATTTAGTCTTTAGACTGAAATGATTTTTCATGATTAAATCTTTCATAAATTTATACAGTGCAGAATTTCATATGTAAATACAGTTCCTTTCCTTACACTATTTTTCTTACTTAGCATACAAATCTATTTGAACATATTCATGTTTCCCTTCAAATTGCAAATAATCCAAATGCTACTAACATAATTATTGTAGGATTGGCAAAAATATTCTAAGTATTATGAGCACACTTTCTTACATACCTTTTTACCATTTTTATGCTTATTGCACCGTTATTTCTTAAATTTGTAATGTGATATCCGCTTAATTAATGTTTAGCTTACTTCTAAAAAATGCTTAGACCTTTAAAGTCATATGTGTTTAGTAGAGTCTCTTGTTTACTATTGAAGTTTGTGCTTTGCATTCCTTATATTCTTAGCCTTTTTACATTGAACATATTATATAAGATACTTTGATGCATGAAATGAAAACATATAAAAATTAGGATAACACTTGCATTGGGTTCATGATCTGGACAGGAGACTGTATATACACATTACTTCCAATGGATAGGCAGTAAGGAGTAATAAGAATACCTGACACGTACTCATTGGGGAGAGTTGTGTCTGATTTGGGAACCCACCTCAGTCTTGCAGACGTGCTTAACTCATTAGCTGCTTCTGGACGTATCCACAAGAGTAAAGTAAAATAACTAAAGACTATTACATATGTATCTTTCACTTCTTCAGTATAGTATAATTTTTTGCCTTAGCTTGAGATCCTAAGTGATATGACATAACAGTTCAGTGGCTTGTTTAGCCAATTTTTCTGATATTATAGCTTGTACATAATTCTTTTTTATTTTTTATTACTTCTACTAGAGTTCAGTTTTAGTTGAATACTTACTTGCTTATATATATATGATAGGATGCTAGTTGTTGATTCAGTTTATTTATATGTATCACAGTTCAATTTACTTTCTATAAATTTGTATAATTCCATATGATCATCAGGATATTATGATGAGTCTTTATTTTTTAGTACATATAATTTATTTTACACATATATATTGCCTAACCTTGATGCAGCTTTAGGGTTGAGGTATATCATTTTACCTCACTATTAGTTAAGTTATAAATGCATTAGTTATAGCTTTCCCTGTTCTTTCTTAGCTACTCGCACCCATTTGTTTGCTTATTTGTTTTAATGTAAATGGTGATGTCAGTTAATACATAAAACTAATCAACCTAAAATGTACTTATACAATATATCTAATCAGATTTTCTTTTATTTTTTTGGCTGGGGCCATGTCATTATGAAACCGACAATGGAGGATTTTGAGCTATTTGAGGTGATTGAGCCATGAATGGAGCTAGATCAGAAGGAAGAGCACCCTGCTGCTGAAGATCTTTAGTTTTTTATTTGCTTGTGAGACTGAGAGCTTATTTTCTTTTCATTTGAAATTTATTAAAATGTTGTAATAATACAAGTACCATGTGTATTTTTTTTTCACTGCATTACTTTATTCTGAGCCGCATATTTTTCTTATTTTTTACATTATGATATAATGGACGTAAACACGTTCTTTACTTGCTCTCGCACTCTGAATGATATGTTTGTATTTAGTTAATGATTATGCTGCTCTTTGCTTAAGGGCTTATCTCTCTCTTGTTAGTGGATTGGGGGTCATACCCCAATCTAGTGATACGTGAGGGGTTTGCCAAGTGATGACCTCCCCCTCCTAGGGGCCGGGCACCATAATGACACTTAGCTCTTATCTGACACTCTTTGGCCTACTCTAATACCATTTATAATAGCTCAAACTCTTAACTACCAAAATATTATCTACATTGGCCTGAAAGGCCTCACAATTTTTCCCTCAGAAAATAACTTTACAGCAGGTCACCCGTCATCATGGGAATGCTCCCACATGAGCACACTTAACTTTGGAGTTATTATCAGAAACTCCACCATTATTGGAAAAGATGTCTCGATATTTAAGAGTTTCACTTATTACTATATCAATGGGTATTTACATAAATCGTGCATCTATTTCTCAAAAATGGTGCTGAATGTGAATAAGCTTTCTGGAATTTGGAATTTCTCAATTACGCAATTTCTTATGAATTACCCGGGACTTCTTGTCATGCCTTCTAGACCCAAAAATAAAAAAAATTTCCCCGCTCATTTATAAACTTCATCTCTGGATTTCTGGATGGGCCCAAAAATCTCTTTCGTTTGTGGGTTGTTTGTAACTTTTAAATTTTTCAATCTGGCCTCTCCTTTTTCATTGGTTTAAGGCAACTCACATTCCCATAAGTGTTATTAACACTATAAAATGTCTTTGTGCGAAATTTCTCGATCATGGCTCTATGGTGAACAAAATGCATACAATTTCTTGGGGGGAAATTGCTGCTCCTATCAGTAAGGGAGGTATTGGTATTATTTGTCCCTCAAAACTAATTCTAAGATGCAAATTATCCTTATGCTGGTTTGTGCTATGCAATACTTCTCTTTTGACCAATTGGAACAAAGGCAACAGATTAAAGCTATTTGAAATTTCACCTTATTCTAATAAGATGGCCTCTCCTTTATGGAGGAAACTAACTAAATTATCTTACATTTCTTGCTCCTCAAATCAATTTCAATGCAAGTAGGAATATTATTATTTTTAATAATAGCCCAAATTTTACTTTCAAAGATGCTCATAACCTATTATTTACTTGTCCATTTGATGTTTCGTGCGCCGTCACTTTGGGGAGTAAAGGTACTAAGTGTAACAGTCCCAATAATTGGATAGAAGATTAATCCAGATATTGGGGTGTTACCTTAGCACCCAACACTTGATTAGAAGAAAACAAATCAAGTGTCGATGCTAAGTGGCCAAGTCTCTTTATGAGCATTTGTTAAGTTAAAAATGAATGAAAAAGGAAGATATAAGTAAATACAGTGATACAAACATTTACAAAATAGGCAATCCACTCATTCATCCCAAGCAATTTTATATACATAGAAGATACAACACCGATTAACAACTAAAATAAAAGTAACTTAAGTAATCTAATTATTACAAGGCTTTTTAATGTACATGATAAATACAAGTGAATTATATATATATATATATATATATATATGACTAAGCGGAAGCAGATTTCCATAAAAGTTCTTCAAGTACTGGGACCTGCATCACCTGAATAAAAGGGCTCTTGCTCTATCATATTTTGGTATTTAAATATGATAGAGCAAAGCCAAGAAAAAAGAAAAGGGTAGTTAGACTAAACAATCTAAGCACAATTTAAAGTTGGCTATGTTTTTAGATTAACAAGATATCACAATTATGATTTATAATTTAAGTATGCAATGGTGCAATAAAAGCTATATATTATGGGAAAGTACTGAGCACAACTGTAAGGAAAATAGTATGAAAATCATTGAGTAAAAATACTCACTTTTTATTAAAGTTCTAGCCTATTACAGAAAATTGGTAAGGAAAGTATTCTAAAGGCTAGAAACTGCTATGTGCATAAAATGAAAGCAATATATATGATCAAATGGAAAGTATGCTGAGTAAGCAATTGACATATAGTGAAGCATAAATTGAAGTTAAGCAACATACACTGTATTCAAATTAACTGAAGCAAGCAATACACAAAATTGAAAATAGAGAGTGTAAAGCTAAAGGAAATGAGGAAATATATTAGATTCTCAATCTAAGATAATCATAGTCTAGGACTATGATATGAAAGCATAACTAAATAGTTATAAAGAGATTTTATAATTTATAAGAAAATCTTTTATATCTTTAGTTAAAGTTACATTTAGAAATATCTCATTCTGTAGGAGTACACAACAGAATGGGCGAGGAGTTAAGCACGTCTGCTGTAACAACCTAGGTTGTTACCTTAGTTAATTAGGACTAATTTCAATCTTAATTATGATCATAAGTGCTAATTAAATCAATATGAGTCAACCTCTAAGACCCATTCCAAATTAGAGGTCAGACGGATCAAATCCTTATTTTGGGAATTTCAAGAATTCTGAAAATTGACCTATTTATTCTCTCCTCCAATCGAAAAACGGACACCGCCATTGCGTTCATTGACCCCAAATTAGCTTAGGGTGAAGTTTTGGTGGCAATTGGAAGTCGTCAAAATTTGAGGAATATCTTAATAATATTTAAATATCTGGAAAATGAGAAAATTAAATACTCGTCAGAAGTAAAATCCAACTTTGCCATTGCGTTCCTCACCCCTCAATTAGCTAGGGGTGATTTTATGAGAATTTTTGGAACACATTAAATAATGTAATTTTAATTGAAGAAAATTAGAATAGAATTTATTTTGTAATTAATATGAATTAGTTCATTTAAGCTTTAAATTATCCCTTTTCCCTAATTTTATTTCCCTCATCTGCCCTAATCGCACGATTCGCCCCTCCTCCATCCTAATCGCACGAAGAGCCCCTACCAGGCGGCCCTCCTTCGCACGAACCCTCGACGCGTGGCTCGCATCGCCCACCACGTGTCGTCTCACCCTCGCAAACTCCGTCTCCTATCTTCTAAAGGAGTCGCAATCCAAGCCGTGAGGATTGCAAGCCTATGTCGTTTTGCAAGAAGCCGCAGCTCGCCGATCCTCCTCCATCCGCCGAGCCTCCTCCCCTTCCTTCACCCCTCCCGATCCTCCTTCCTCCTCGTGCGCCGGCAATGAAGCCAAGTCCCTCACCCGAGAAGCTTCCGCCATCTCCTTCCCACTCGGCTTGGCCGAGAGCATCGGCTCGCCTCCATCGGTTCCATTCCGCGCCAATCTCTCGCTCCTGGACCAAGTCGCTACTCCTCTCACCTCTATGGTACCTCCTTGCCCTATTGTATGGTTCAAATGTTGTGGAGATATAGTTTGATCCATCTTCATTCAAGCTTGAGATCTTGATGTTTTCATTTTTTTATTTGAGTTTGCTCTAATGTAGTGTGCAAATAAAATCTATTTCCAGAACTTGGGTCAAAGGGATGTGTTCATCCTTCAAAGATATCTAATATCAAAGGGATGTGTTCTTCTATTGTCAATAAGGATACAATATTTCATTCCATACACAGATTAAATAGTTATATTCATAAAAAAATGGGAATGTAAGTTTATCTATATTAGTTATTGATTAATTGCATCCAAATTTGGAAAACATGAGTTCATGTAGCACATTCAACAATTTGTCAATATGATCTTATATAGATTCTTGGTAAATATGCTTAGATTTATTTCATTTAGAATCACAAATGAAATCTTTATTTTCTAGAAGTGAAGTTCTTAGCATAGACAATAATGTCTAAATAAAATGGGGTTGGTATTGTATTCAAGGCAGTAGTAGTTAAAAGAGCGCAACTTATTGTTGATTACTCTTGCCAATTTTGTTTTTTTTGTTGCGGTGATCGATAACGATGATAAAATTGCTTGTAATAATCAAGCTAGTGCAGTATGTTTCAGGTGCTTAGCTGGGTAAGGTTGATACCATATGTTTTATTGAGTTCATGGAATGTCAAACACTTTCTTGACGTGCTTTAGAAGAGATGCCAAATATCATATTTCTGAAAACATAAATATCATGCCCAATTTAGTATCGATATTGAGCTAGCTCAAATGTTATTTTGAGATAAAAAGAAAAATTTGGCACTCAATAAATATATTTATTGAATTATATAGATGAAAGTATGATGTATGCAAAGAGTGTGTTTGCTTGTATTCTCCTTGTATTTCACAATGAAATCTTCGCTGTCGCAACGTGATTTTTCTCCGGCTTGAGGTTTTCCATATAAAATTTGGTGGTCGTAGTGGTATAAGTGGTGGAGTTATCTTAAATTATTGCCATAAGATTTTGTTTTGAGAATATCTCACAGTTATTTTATCACCTTTTCTAAGCTGAACTTTTATATTAAAGCTGCTGAATGCCCCCCCAATGGCTGGATCGCCTTTAAGGCTGCTGAACCAGTTTTTCCTCTTGAATTAAATAAAAAGCGTTGACTCCTCATCACTTCTATTAGCTGAGTTAGATTGGACTTATCTTTGGAGCTAAGCATAAGCTAATCCAAACTAATAATGCCATCAAATTCTCTAATTGAGACACTTAACGCTCACATTATATTATTACAAAACTACCACTCTGTTGTCATCAAATTAGGAGCTACTTTTATAAATATAATGATAAGGTTGCTACATAAGTAAATATCAAAGCCTTGGGTGCCATGCAAGAAATTTCTATTCTTATACTAATGTGTGGTAACTCTAAAATGAAAATATTTGTCTAAATAAAATAAAGCTTAAAACATATGAACTTTGATATTATCTTTACAATTTTCTTATATCTTAAGTTGTTTGATAATTTTAGCTAAATAGACTATATTAGCATAACATACATACTTTTATTGAAAAGATAGATACAAAAAATCAATTTATTCCCATGTTTAACATATTTGTTCTTTATTCCAGATTTGGAGAACTTATTATGATGTTTATAATTTTTAAGTTTAAGTTTAAGAAAGTTTCACGTTATGCACAGACCGACGATTGCATGCGCCGTAGTCATCAAGCCCTCAATGATGCCAAAGTTGTCATGAATGGCCTACACACACACACAAGTAATAAGTTTCTTGTAAAGAATAAATAAAAGTGCGCAGAAATTGAAATAAGAGATATTAATAATATTCACATATATACCTTGCCAAGAGGGGCTAAACAGTTAGTTGTGCAGCTGGCATTGGAGACGATGTCCAGATATGCTTTGTATTCTTACTCATTAACACCAACAACGAACATTGGTGCATCCTTGCTGGGCGCAGAGATGATAACCTTCTTTGCACCCCTCTTAAGATGCTAATAATAGAAATTTAGAAATCAAATATATAAGGAAGCTTGAGTTTTTGATATCATGCGGTTGCGGAGAAAGTGCTCTGTATTTTTTTTTAATAAAAAGAATAACAATCGTTTGAGGCATTTTATTAACTCACAGCTGATCTTCCTCTATCAATTTCTTTCTAATCGATATATGTGCAAAAGCTTGATCCCCAAGTTTGAGCATCCATCAAGTAGCAAGTATTATATAGATTTCAATATAACATATTAATCTATAACATAAGAAGGCAGAAAAGATTCAACCGATTTAAATATTTAATCAATAGCATAAATAAGATGAGCAATTTTTAATTTATTCCACTACTTCATGATTTGACTAATAATCAAAAATATATCATAACAAACCTTTCAATGGATGAAATTCTCTTGATTTAAGATCAGGTGCGTAAGGATGGTTAAGCTAATTGAACTAGTAGATCAAACTTAAATAGCACCATTGGACAAATTGAAAGATATCATCTTAAGATAAGGCTAAATTCAAATCTAACCAAAATATCATACCAATTGGCTAAATATTATGAATCATTCTATGATAATTAACAATCTCCTTGGAGAAGCCATTAACTAGACTCTTAAGAGTTCATTTTAAGTGAAGTTTAGAGTCCCCTCCTTGAGCTAAAATCAATTAAACATTAATAACCTCACTGTTTGCAAGAAAATGATTATCAAAGACAGTTCCTTAATAAATCACTAAAAGATAGAGTTGCTTACTTTCTAGAATGTAAATAAAATATTATCTTTGAATATTTAGAATTAACTGTGAGCAGTTATTTATAAAATATCCAAAATATATAAGTACTTAAAATAACCAAATTATGATAAGTAAGTACTATGTTGAATTTAATAGATCCTAATGTTAAGACAATAATATATTAATATGCAGAACAATGATGCTCAATCTAAGGAATTAAACCTTCTCTCATGATTATTAAGATTCTATTACCCTAGAATTCAAATGGCCATAGCTTGGTCAATTCAACTCCAAATTCAAAAATTTAAAATGCTAATTAATTTAGAATTTCAATGTCACCGATAAACTGAAATAATATTTAGGATCTCACCCTAGAAATTTAGGTAAAAGACTAAATTTTGGTCATAACTTGACCGTTTGGAGTCCAATTTGGACATACTTACTATCTATCTTCAAGTTAGATAGTAATGAATCAATTGGAACTAAGAGAATTCAATTCTGGCCCCTAAATCAAAAGTTGACTTTTTGACCCTTAAAGTAGGGGCAAAATGGTCATTTTTTCCTAAGATTAAATTAAGTACATCTACCCTTTATATAATATTCCAGAACCCTAAAATTAATAATATAATCATATTAGTGACATGTAAGTGAGTGAAATCAACATTTAAGTCAATTTCCAAGAATTCTAAGTCTCTAACGCTACACTTTAAGGACCTTTTTTGAGAATAGGAATAGATCATAGGTTAGAGTTCATTTATTGGGTAAATTGGGTTACCCAATGGGTGAAATCTTAGTTTTATTAATTTTTAGACTTTCTTTTATTTTACAACTCGTTCTGATTATTTTGTCTTTTAACTTTAGATTTAGGATAGGAGATTCATCCTATTAAGTTTGATTACTTAATAGGATTTGTCTTATTAGTAGATCACTTATAGAATAAAGCCTAGAACTTAAGTCATATCCTCTTGGATTATGTCATTATACCTAAATCTCGTAGCATTTAATCCATAATCTATAGGTTTAGAAGATCTTGATCAGACCTTAGTTAGAACGTCTAAATTCACAAAAACTAGGACGTATGATTTATTGATTTAACTCATAGTCATCTATCTAATAGAACTAGATTAGAACCTGATCAGTTCTAATCCTTTTTAACTTATAAGGACAAATTTCTGAGTTACACTCGATAGTAGAAAAACAGTGATCCTGAACTTGTGTAACTTGGAATAATTAGAAGGTTAAGTAGAAAATAAATAATATCACCATATTTAGTAGAGTCTCTTGCTTCTATTTGATATTTTGTTGCTTATGCATTACTTAATTTTTGTGCCATATTTCCTTGAGCATATCATATAAGACATTTGATACATGAATAAAATGTTAGGAAAATAAGGAGACTCCTTAGATTCATTGTGAAAATATTAAAATAATTAATGAGAAGATAATGATTTGATGTGTTTGAGCTGCCTCTCAGTGTTCTTTTTCTCATACCGATTGTTGCCCTAGCTGTATCATTCTAGGAACCGCCCTAGCCGTACTAGTGCTAGGATCTTTCGGGTATGACTATTGGTGACATAACCGTATCGTGCTAGGAACCGCCCTTGTGGCGGCCGCCCCTTCTAATTACAAAGCTTAAGGAGACGTCGTCACTAAGCACATCTCATACTTAACATTAAGTTAGAATCTAAGACTCCAATCCAATCTTAAGGAAAAGAGGTGCTTTTCTGAATAATATAAAGAATAATAATCACTTAATGAGTATCAGAGTGCGGAAGAAAAGTAACAACTAAAGTAAATATCCATACTATAAAATAAATACATCCAGCTCATAATATATACAATGCAGGAAAGTAATAGTACAAAGTCCTGTATTATTATTACAAACGTTTAAAGTTTAAAAGCTGAAAAGAAAAGAGTCTCTCATCCTCACAGTACAAAGTAAAGCAAGCTAGTGAAACTAAGGTCCCTCAGTAGGATGGACCTCCTCCTAGATCTTCTCCTCAGAAGGCTCTATCTCCTCAAAAAGCTCAGAATCTACCATTATCAGTTTCATAATGGTAGGGCCCCAGCCAAGAAAATAAAATCTTATTAGACAAAATGTCTAAGTACATTTTAAGGTAATAAACTTTTAATGTAATTTTAATGACATCACAACTTTAAGTTAGGCAAAATATAATGGTAAGCACAAAGAAAGGCAAGAACAAGTCATGAGATAGAAATATACATCAACTCAGGCTACAAAACAAGGTAAGTAAAGCACAAGATAATGCTACTAAGTACAAAGAAAAGTCCTAAAAAATATGATCAAACTAACATGCCTGTATAGTATAAGTAAAAGTACTGTACTTAAAGTATAAGACTAGCATCCTAGCATGCTCTCAAGTAGGTAAAACGGCTCAAATACAAAAAGTTCTAAAATAAAAAGGAACTGCAGAAAATGAAAAATATGAAAGAAAGAAAAGTGTACTGAAACAGTAAGGTAAGTAAAGTCTAAAATGTAAGGAAAGTATGTAAGGTACTGTAAAATGTCTGAAATATAAATGTAAGTAATGTTTATTAATTTGTTGTAATTGTGAGATATTCTTACTTAGTCTGCCAAAAAGTAAAATCCATCTGGTAATCTAGGAGAAACATCCCAGATTAAAGTAAAGGTCATCAAAAAGAGGCATCTAGGAGAAACATCCCAGATCCTAAAGTAAATCCATAAAGTATCTAAAGGGCAAATAGGAGAAACATCCCAATGCCAAAGTAAGGTACCATAGGGGAAATTCCCTAGGCAAAAGCAGTCCTAAAGTAAAGCATACTAAGTGGCAGGTTAAGTAAAACATAAATCACAAGTAAAAATGTTGTTTATTAATGTTTCTTTTAAAATTATGCAAATGAAATACGAACGAAATTCACAGTATGTTATAAGGTAAGTAACAAGTATTTAAGTATGTCTCAAGGTATAAAAAGGCTCAAATGATAAAGAAAGCATAGCAGTTTCAAATCAAGGAAATGAATAGCACTACACAAATTTTGTGATATCACTTGTTTTCTAATTTAGACGTTCTAACTACTCTAAGTTACATAAGATTCAGAATCCTCAATTCCTACACTGTCTGTAACTTAGAATCACGAACCTACAAGTTAAACATAATTAAGATTGGCCACATCCTAATATTATAAATAAATCCAAGTCGCCTAAGAAATTGAATAAACAAATTAATCATCCTAAGTTATGATTTTATAAATCCCAAATAAATCTTGATTAGCCAAATCAAGATTTAAAGAATTAAGAACTAAACTCCAAAGAATGAAGTTTAATTCTTAATCATAAAGCTATTCTAAAGGACTAAAGTTTTAATCCCATCTCACAGATTAAGTATTAAGGCCAATCCTATTGAATTAAGTCAAATTAAATAGGATAGATTTCTAATTCTAATTCTAATGTTAAAAGATCAAATAATCAATTAATAAACTATGAAAATCTAATAAACTAGTAAAATCAAGATTTCACCTTAATGAGTAACCCATTTTACCAATTAGATGAATTCTAACATAAGATTTAATCTTATTCTTAAGAATTAAGGCTCTTAAATACTTTGATTATCACTCAGACATACATCCTAACTAAGGTTATAAGACCTAAAGAATAGTCTAAGAAGTTCAAAATGAAATGAAATTTTTCTTATATTTTACTTAGGTTTTATTTACAACTTAACTTAAGGTTTTCTTCAATTTTCTAATTAAAGACTTAGAATTATCTAAATCAAAGTCTAAATCACTTAAATTACTATTTGATATGATTTAAAGATGAAATTAGGTCTTAATTTCATTAAACCCTAATTTTGGGCAAAAAGACCATTTTGCCCCTCCTTAAGGGTCTAAATCTGACCTTTATGAATTAGCACTTAATTCTAGATTTTAATGATGTAAAATGATTATTTATTGTTTGATAAGTTTAGACAGTAAATTCATTAAATTTGGTTAAGTATTAAGCCTTATAAGGTCAAATTAAGGAATTTGACCTATAAGGGTATTTTGGTAATTTTACCCTAATGACATATAACTTTTCTGTCAGTTTATTAAAGGTTATGTTCTAAAGTTTCCATAGAACCTAAATTTATTGAATTCTGATGTGCATTGGCTGAGTTATAGCCAAAACAAATTCTAGGGTTTAAAGTATAATTAAGGGTTCTTAATTAAGGGTCAAAAATCCTAACTTCTCCAATTAGTATCCAAATTAAATAATTTTAGTGGTTGTAGGTCACAATTGATCCACTGATTTTAATGACTAGTCGTAGGTTCAATTTGGACTCCATTTGGCTAAGTTATGGCTTAATTAAGGTTTAGGGTGATTAGTGAGTGATTAGTGCATTTAATCACCCAATCACTAATCCAACCCTATAGTTAGGTTCTAATAGGTTCTAGGAGTTCTCTGAAACTTAGTTTGTCCAATTTGGATTATTAAATTTGCTAATATTCACTAATCAAGTTTTAGGATAATTAGGGGTGATTAGCAAATTTAATCGTTGGATCCTAAATATTTTTGTAGATCTCTATAAATTAGGTTTTTCTGATCTAAATTGGTATTTGGATTACCTAATTTGGAGCTAAGATGGCCAACTTATAGTCATTTGAAGTTCTAGGTCAAATTGGTTAATTAGAGTTACGTCCCTAATGTCATTAGGCTCAAATTAATCCAAACAGCAAGATTAAGCCTATTAAAATACTCCTTAGGGTAAAATACTCCTTAGGGTTTTGTGAGTATTTTAAGACCTATTTTGGGTATGTTTGGATTATTGGTTTCAAAATTATGGTTAAATGAAGGTTTGTAATATATTTTACTCTAATTAATACCCCTAAATTTCACTATGTTAAATATTTATCCAAATGGAATTTTGATTGTTCTAATAAATTTCTTGATTTATTTTGATTAATTTGGTATATATATTTGCATGATTTGGATGTATATTTTACAAGTTATGCATTCCTAAAGTTTGAAATTAAAAATACTTAATTTAAAGGTATAATTATTATATTATACTTTACTGTTTATTTAATTAAATCAATTTAACTTTAATTAATATATTCTGCTATAGATTCTGTTATTAATTGATTATATGTATTATTCTGTGTATGAATTTACATATATGTATACATATATGTATATTTATAAGCACATAAATATAACATTTAAGTTAAATATTATATAAGTTTATATATATATATATATATTTTTTCTTTTTGTTTTCTCTGCAGATGGTGGGCTCCACGGTTACGACACCTCACAGATAACAGTCCCGCGATCCACGTGGCAGTCTATCACAGGTCGAGGTGTTTCCGAGCGGGTCCCACAGCGACCTCGATGGCGCTGCGCGATGGCGACACGTGGCCTGACGCGACGCGGGCCCCACCTAGACGTGCGAGGCCTTCCTCCTCACGCAACGCGTCGACACGTGGCCGGTTCATGGCAAAACGGTTCGACCGGTTTGGCCCGGTCTGGGTCGGGACGACTCTTCGTCTTCCCTCACGCGGCGAAGGAGCAATTAGGTTTTACGAGAGGCGAAACTTCGAACGACGAGTCCTTTTGATTGAAGGATTCTTAACTTAATTGAACCATATAGATGGTTTATTAAACATGGATTACATATAGAAACAATAAATTTTGAAATCGAATAAGGATCGGATGAGATCGGGTACCTTAATCCGTCGGTAAAAGCTAGGGTTCGAGTCCGAGAGCTTTGCTAGCTTTGAGAAGAGATAGTGAGGTAAAAATTCAACCTCGAGGAGTCTTCTAACGTCTTAAACCTAGATCTAAAGCGGTGATTTGACGAAAAACCGCCATTTGGCTAGAGGAGAAGATGGCACGGCTCTCTGTCTTGCCACGCTCGACACACGCGGCGTGCGTCGGCAGAGACGACGGATCGACCGTCTGATTTCAAATCGGACGGTTGAGATCAACCGTTATCTTCTTATTTATCAAAGCGGACGGCGTTAGGGATAAGGTGGCGGAACTATAAGTAACTGACGGCACCGTTTTAATAATATTTTATATTATTTATTTAATTTAGCATATTTTATTAATTACTTTTAATTATATATAGCTGAAAATAAAATACATAAAAAATATTTTCTAATATATCACTCCTAGCTAATTGAAGGGTGCTGAACGCAATGGTGCACTCGGATTTTTGATCCAACGAGTATTTAATTATTCAAATTTTCAGGTATTTAAATAATATTAAAATATTCGTCAAAAATTTAATGACTTCCAAATGCATTTAAAATTTCACTCCTAGCTAATTTGGGGGTGGTGAACGTAATGGCGAAGTCAGATTTTGAATCTGAGGTCTAAATAAAAAGTTAATTTCTAGGGTTTGGGATTTTCCTAGAAATCAAGTTTGACTCAATTGACTTCTAGTTTAACCTAGGTTTAAGAGATGGTTCTAAATTACTTAATTAGTGGCTTAGAATCTCAATTAAGACTTAGATTGATCTTAATTAACCAAAGTAACAACTTGGGTTGTTACAGCCCTAGTCGTACTGTGTTAGGGCCTTTTTCGTTGACTGTTGTTGCCTTAGCCGTATCGTGCTAGGAACCGCCCTAGCCGTACTGGTGCTAAGATCTTCAGCCCTTTTTGGTGAGCTAATATAGCTCTTTTCTGTATGGCAGATTGTACATGTATGATTTTATATGCAGTTGTTGTTATTTACTTTTCAGTATTCTTATTCAGTCAGCTATTTTCTTGTACTGCTTTTATGTATATATTTAGGATGTTGGAACCTTAGTGCTATTTATATGTACCACTGCTGAGTTGTTTATTTTTAATTGGCATATTTTTTATTGATCACCAGCATATTTAGGATGTATAATTTTTCTTACTGCACTCGTTTAGTTATGTATATTTATACGCCCTTCATTGTTTAGTTCGTATGCGAGGCATGTCTCAGCCTCTTTCCTTTTCCTTACTTAAGTTATAAATGATGGTTTATAGCTTTCCCTTTTCTTTGGTACTGCTTGCTGCTCCTTTACATATATATATGTTGCTTAGATGTTGTAGAATAGTGATATTACTTAATACATATAATAATTCATCAGCTTAAAATGTACTTAGACAATTGTCTAACCAGATTTTTCTTTTCTTTGGCTGGGGCCCTACATTGTGAAACCGATAATGGCAGACTCTGTTCAGTTAAACGAGCAGGAGTTAGGAGTGGAGCCTTACCCAGAGGAGGAGCCCATGGAAGAAGCTATCGTCTAGTTCCTCTATACTTCGAGTGAGGATGAGTGGTTTACATTCTATTCTACTTAAACATTTTAAATGATGTAATAATACAGGTACCATTGACTGTGTATTCGGATTGTATGCTTATATATTCTGAGTTCTATTTAATATTTACACTGCGATGCTTGGATGGTTTATATTTTCTTAAATCGCTTCCGCACTCTGTATGTTTACTTATAAAGTGAATGTTAGATTGATTTTGTGTTAATCCTTCCCTAATCAGATGGATTGTGGAGTCTATCCTAATCCAATGGTAAGTGAGGGGTTAGCCAGAGTGACACCCCACCCTTAACCTAATCCTTTGGCGGATTAAGGGTGCGGGGCGCCACATCTGCTTAACCAGATACGTGGGGAAGTTGAACATTCACATTTACCATCCCTAAAATATGAAGTTCTAATGTAAACACTTTTATTTGTACTCTAATTACCTTAAGGCATTTCCCCTTTAAAGCTTTAAAAAAATCTTTATTTATGCACAAGAGTCTTGAATATATGTTCAAGGATATGAGGCTCAAAGCTATGCAAGCATTCAATGGATTTACAAAAATTATAAAAATGTGATATCTTTTTATTATCTAAATTTTTAATTATCTACTTTATAACTGGAGTTATTTAGACTCCAAATTGGCTTATAGATATTTAATCTTAAGTCAATTTTAAAAAGTAGAAGGAATTGTAAATAAAATTAGAAAGATAATACAATTTAATAAAAGGAGAGCTTATCCAAAGCTTAAAAAGAAAAGAAGCTATTAATTTCAATCAAGTTGATAGAGAATTAAAATTAAAAATGAACCATTGAATTGAATGTTCTGAATTGAATGTTAAAATTTTCTGAAATATTTCTAAGTCTTAAAATCTTAAAAATTTTAGCAGTCTCCTTTGTTTTTGTTCAAATATACAATTTTCACAATCAATCTCCAGTTCTAAATTAGAGTTCAATCCCTTTTTACAGGACTGCTCATTTCCAGTTCTACAATAGAGTTTAATTCCAGTTCTAAAATAGAGTTCAGTCCTTTTTACAGGACTGCTCATTTCCAGTTCTACAATAATTTCAAATATACAAAATTGAATTAAACAGTTTATACATCCTATATAAATTATCTAATAAAAAAGAAGTACATAAATAAAATTTAGCATTTATAAGAGCAGCCTTATGTAGTTTTTTCCACACATAGCATTTATTTTAGCAATCCTGTATTTACAACTTATCCTGTAAGGAATCATTATTAAAGTCAGCATTTTAATATAAAAGAAATAAATATTAAATTTAAAAGCATTTGACTACATATAGAAGAAGGGCAGCATTTGAATTATGAAAGCATTTGATTTATATTGAACTTAAATAACAACACAATATTAAAATACTTGGGATCTCATTGATCTTCCTTTAAGAGATACTTGACAATATTAATTTTATTGAGATAAGGCAACATTTGTTTCTTTTGATAGCAATTTGTATGAACATGTAATAAAGTAAACAACACCATTCTAGTTATTATTCTATCTTCTTAAGAGTATCTGATACATGTAGTAGTTAATTTTGTTTTACATGATATCATTCAAATCTCATATAAAAGGGGGCAGCAATAGATTCTCATATGCAATTGATGGTAGCATATAATATTTTCCTTAATTATTAGTAGCATCTATTCTCTTACATATTTGATTGTAACATGGGATCTTTCATATGATAGATGGTGACATTTGATCATTAATCTCTCATAAGAAATATCATGATGGCAGCATTTATAAGATAACATTTGAAACACCTAACAACTTATGAATTTCTCAGCTAAAGTAGTAGCAATTTGAGTCCCTACTTTTCATGGCATCATTTGTTCTCATAAATTCACAAATCAGCAATTAATTTCTTATGACATTTGACTTTAAAATAAATGATAGCAAACAGCTTAAATCTTCTAATGATGGCAGCTCTTGACTTATTTGATTTATGCTAATTTTAACTAGCAGCATATACTTTATTTTGAAAGCAACATTTGTCATATGGATTCACCTCATCTTTACAATAGAATTTGTATGATTACATGTGGTTCTTCAGGAGATAGCAGCATATGATATCAACTTCTATACTCATATATGTATTACTCATATATATATATATATATATATATATATATATATATATATATATATATATATATATATATATATATACATATGGAAGCATTTAATAACATAAGTAAGCCTAGTAGCATATGAGCACATAATAAAAAAAATGGCAGCAGTTTCATCATTTATCCTTACTTTATTAAATGTCATCAACTATAAAATGGTAGTGATTGACATCATTAACTCTTATGATAGTAGCCTATCATCTCTTGACCATTTATTTTAGCTAATAGTATTCATTTCATATAGATCAATTAATAGCAGCTGGTGGAATCATTACAGCAAACATAGTATATTGGAATGGATGACAGCTAGTGTCCTTATTTCACTTAAGATGGCAGCAATTGAATCTCATAGCATTTGATTCACATTATAAAGGATTTGCAACATTAACTCAGCATTTCAAAACATATTAATATTCAATCTGCTTTTATATGCACACATCAATTATATAGCTAATTATAATACATGAAATAATCTATGAATTATTATCAGATTATGAATCTGCGATATCTTTATATCGTAATGCAAGATCTTCACATAAGATTTCCCCAATCTTTCAAGAAGCTGTTAGGACTTGTTTAACTGATACATCCGTTAATCTTATTACAGTAGTATGGAATCTTAAAAATAATAATTTCAACTTATATAAAAAAATAATCTACAACTTAAATTCTAGTAATAATTGCTACCAAACACTCAAACATCCAAGTATTACATATCTAACACCTAAATTGAATAATTTCAAAAATAGCATCTAACTTTGCATCATGGGTGGAATTTCATATACCAACAAATTTTATAAAACTAATTTAGTTGCAATGAAAAAGCTTGGGTAGAGTACAATTGAAACTTAGGTGCAATATGTAAATGTAAAAAAACTTTAGTGCGAGACATAAATAGAAGTGCTTTTGAATGGTTAAAATTCACACTAAATTCTAGAATAAAATGATCAACGCATGCTATGTTAAATGTGTACTTTAATCAAATAATGTTTCAGGAGAACACATTATTTCTACAAATGCTGCTTTTCAATTTTCATTGCAAGATACAATGAATGCAAATTCTGCTTTAAATGTAAAATGCTTAATACTATTAAATCTAGATTTAGAGACAATAACACAATTGACAAAGATTCAAAGTACATTATAAGAAAGCCAATGTAAATCTACAAATTTTGCAACAACTTAATCATACAGACATTTATTTTGCTACGACTTCAATGTCCCATGAATAATTATGCATAATAGTAGAAGAGAGAGAGAGAGAGAGAGAGCATTATGGCCTGCATAGATACTTAGTACAAGTAATATAACAGCACATATCCTCCTCCCTGATGCCTCTAACACCCCATATAACTCAACAAATGCTCTGTTAAATGTGTAGTTGGATCAAATGATATTTAATGAGACATATTGTTTCAACAAATACTGCTTTAAAGTTTTTCATCAATATATATATTAATTGCAAGTGTCCAAACTTCATGATAAGAAAGCTAATGTAGTAGGCCTACAAGCTTTACAACTAGAACAACTACTCATACATCATTTAAATAGATAATCGAACATACTCTAAAGCATTATAGCTAATTAGCAACTCAACAAGATTAGGTTTTAATACCCTTAACTATACATAGTATATAATGTTTTTGAGATCATATGAAAAAAAATTTAATCACGTCCGATAAAATTAGGAACACTTCTAATTAATGTAATAAAAACTCAAACTTGAATCTCTCAACCATGAACGACCATATTTGCTAGCTCTATATGACTTAAATAAAATATAATAGCAGATTTTACTCAATCTTGATGGGTTCCTCAACATAAAATCCTAAGTTAACATTGATCTTATGTAAACAACACTTGATAGGAGAATCGTATGAAGTACGAAATTTCTTTGAATAGAAGCGCATATTTATAGCAGTAATATATAGCCACGTTCAAGTTTAAAATAAACCTATCTTCATTTGATAGCTTCAAATCATATTAATCTTATGCGAATGATCCTAAGAGGAGAAATCGAAAGAAGTACCTTTTTAAGATGTCGAGAATTAGACGTAAGATTGATATTAGGTTCTCTAGGAAAGCTTGTCGGGACTTTGATCTTAACGATCTCTTCAAAAAAAAAAAATAATGTGTACCTTTATGAACTCCAACCCTTCCTTTTTAAGATGCGAGAGGCATGGGTATCACCTGGTAGAGCTTGCGATAAGCTGACTGTCACTCAGCTCCTCCATTGGTTCAGACAAGCGGTGAGGGACACGCGTTGATGGCCGCTCGTCCCGATCGAGCGGCTTCATCAATGCTAGCCGATCGAAAGGAGATGGGGATCACGTGCGTATGAAGATAGGGTCGGCCGAAGGGTTTTTAGGGCTTGCCGAAATATATTGAGGATAAGAAGAGTATATTTGGATATATATATATATATATATATATATATTTATTGATTTATTTAGAAGTTTTATTTGATTAAACTTTCATGATAATTAATTTTTTGCTTTTTAGCTAAAATGAGTGTTACGGACTAAAAAATGAAGTCGAAATTTAATTTGGAAGTATCTTAATTATTTTAATTACCGAATTATGAAAAAATATAATAAAATAATCAAGAAATTTTGACTTCCTCCAAAACTCACCAAATTTTGACCCCAAGCTAATTTGGGCGTGAGGAATGCAATGGCGAAGTCCGTTTTTAATTCTAAAGTCAATTTAAATTAGGTATCTTTAGAATTATCTGAAAACCAGGAAACACTAGAAATCGACAAACGATCTCCAATTTGCACGAAATTTGAGGTGGAGACTTTTAACTCTATTATAAGAGTAATGAAAGAGATTTAGAGTCAATTAGATTCACTAATTGACGTGTAACAACTTCTGGGTTGTTACACTAAGTTTTATATTAAATGCATTATTTGGAAAGCCTTAAACTATAATTTAAAAACTGCGAATATTCTTAACAATAGGGGCATTCTATGTCATCTTTTATGTCAGTTTTGTCTTCTTAATGACGAATCTCACTCGCATTTATTCTTCAACTGTGATATCTCATTTTATATGTTGAAAATGCTCCTTCCGAACAGTCTCAATTATCTATTTCCTCCATCTCTGACGTAGATTCTGAGTGGCATTCATTACCTTGATAAACGTTATAAATGTGCTTATATTACTGTTATTGATTTGATCATAAACAGTATTTGGAAGAAAATGAATGTCCACATATTCAAATAAACATCCTCAAGTTTTCACTATATTATTTCAAATATCAAGTCTAGACTTGTTGTAATCATTAGCAATCAACTCATCTGACATGCTCCAACAGTGAAAAGATGCGCTACTTTCAATTTAACTCCTCCTGAACTTCCCTATAGCTGGTTGTATTATCTACGATAATATGGTTGGGGTTTGCTGTTATATCAATGGTGATGTTGTTAGTATATCTGATTTTGGTTTATTATGCGTGCCGCTTGCCGTCTTCTTTTTTTCTTAATGGTTTTATGGGGATTTTTAGTTGAATTGGTATTGAGGGGCTGAATCTTTCTTATGTTTTTGCCTTTACGATTCCTTTTTACTTATTGTGCTGGGATGGCATTCATGCGATATTTATGAGTGATTATGGTCCGTAGTTGTCTGCTGCTTGCGACCATGACAAATGGATTATTTTGTGATTTTCTTGTTGATCTACTTACAGATTCATTTATTGTGACTAAGACAAAGATGGATTATGATTTTTTTAAGACCTTATTTGTCGGTTTGGTGATTTCCTTATTAGCCTTATTCTGATACTACACTGATACTACGCTGATCTCAATGATTAATGCATCGCTAGATTATCGGTCTTTGATGTACCTCATAGTGGAGGAGATTCTTCCTCTTCTCTAATTTTATTTTCCTTAACTCTACTTTTTGTCTCATAGTGGAGGAGATTCCTCTTCTTGTTAATTCTCATAGTAGAGGATATTTCTTGTATTCTTTCTCACCAATTGTTTATTGAGAAATACTATTTAAATTTATTGATGTGGCACTCAAAAAAACTCATTCAATAGAATTAGATATTATTTTAATATAAGTTTTAAAAATAATATTTATATTATTTTAATATAAATAAATAATCACTAATAAAATAATATTTAATTTTTATTAAATAATTTTTTTTAATATCACATTAAAAAAATTTAAATAACATTTCTCTTTATTTATTATTTTTTTGATGCCCAGTGCCTCATTGATATTTTCTTTTTTTCTAGTGGCCTTGATTTCTGCCTCTGTATTTGCAATATCAAAAATATTATTTAGCTCCTAAATAATTTTCATATGAATGATTAAGATTTAATATTTAAAAAATATATTTCTATAAATCTCACAAATAAAAAAATAGATTTAATAAAAAAATTTTATTTCATTTAACTTTTGCAATTTACAGCACTAAAAATTTACAAAAAAATCCTGTCCCAATAAAATCCACCAACTGTCCTGTACATTGCGCGAGGACGTCATAAAAATTGTCCAGGTTGTTGCGCAAGTAATTCATGGAGGAGGAAAGCATGCTACTTCATGAAGGTGAGATGTGTGTTTCCCCAGAAGACACGCGTCTCCGCTCTCTCCCGCCAACACCAACTGTTCTACCACCGAGCAACTTCCTATTCATTCTCTTTATCCCTTGGAAAAAATCCTCCGCTTCTTGTTTTACCAATTCAACGAGGGCGCATTCTTCAGTCCCTAATTAACCCCAATCGCTCATCATGATCTCCATTGCCACACAAGAGAACCGCCCTCACAGACCCTCGTCACTGCCCGCGGCATCGAAGAGCATGATTTTCCGATCGAGGCTCCCCGACATTCCGATCGACAGCCGCGTCACCCTCCACGACTACTGTTTCGCTCGGCTAGCGGAGTTCGCCAACAACCCATGCCTCATCTTCGGCCCCACCGGCGGGACCCACACCTTCGCCGAGACCCACCTCCTCTGCCGCCGCGTCGCTGCTGGCCTCGCGGCCCTAGGCATCCGCCGGGGCGACGCTGTGCTCCTCCTCCTCCAAAACTGCCCGCAGTTCGTCTTCGTGTTCCTGGGAGCCTCCATGATCGGCGCCGTCGCCTCAGCAGCCAACCCGTTCAGCACCCCGGCGGAGATCCGCAAGCAGTTCGTCTCCAGCGGCGCGAAGTTGGCCGTCACGCAGTCGGCGTACGCGGACAAGCTCTGCTGCTGGGACGAATTATGCGGAGGCAGGATCGTTGTCGTGGACTCCGACGACCGGCCCGCGGACGACTGCTTGCCGTTCTCTGTCCTGTCGGGAGTGGACGAGGTGGGAGTGCCGGAGGTGGACGTCCGCCCCAGCGACACTGTTGCGCTTCCCTTCTCATCGGGAACAACGGGGCTGCCGAAGGGGGTGGAGCTGACGCACCGGAGCCTCGTGGCGAGCATTTCCCAGCAGGTGGACGGGGAGAATCCCAACATGTATCTGAAGAGCGGGGAAGACGTGGTGCTCTGCGTTCTCCCTCTTTTTCACATTTTTTCACTGAATTCTGTTCTGCTTTGTGCGCTGAGGGCGGGGGCGGCGGTGCTGATGATGCCCAAGTTTGAGATGGAAGCGATGTTGGGGTTAATTCAGAAGTATAAGGTGACCGCGGCAGCGGTCGTGCCGCCGTTAGTGCTGGCTCTGGCCAAAAATCCGGCTGTGGACAATTATGATTTGACCTCCATAAGGTTCATTATATCCGGAGCGGCGCCGCTCGGGAAGGAGCTTGAGGCGGCGCTCAGGCGCCGCCTGCCGCATGCCGTACTTGGACAGGTATTTTTTTATTCTTATAATCTATTCCTCAGAAAAACTCATAAAACAAATTCATGATTATAAGTATATGAAAGAATTAATTATTGAGATATTTATTAAAGATATTCAAACATTTTATTGATGATCCTATAAAATACATATCTAATATTTTGGAAATAAGAGCGGGCCCGTATGATTATAAAGAAGGCAAACAAATAAGAGCTTACCTTTATTCTCCTTGATATATATAGGGTGTGCTCATACGGGCATCTCCTAAACTCGTTCTTCTCAAAGTAGCCATCGATCCTACCATACCAACCACGAAGAGTTTGCTTGAGCTCATACAGTGCTTTCTTCAACTTGCAAACTTTTGTTTATTTTCCCTTCTCTACATAGCCAATGGGTTGGTCTATGTATACCTCTTCTTCAAGCACACCATTCAGGAATGCCGATTTTACATCCATCTGGCTGACCTTCCAGCCATACTGAGCAGCAAGAGAAAAAATCAATTTTATGGTTTCTAAATGAACAACAAGAGAAAATACTTCGTTGTAGTCATATACAAACTTCTGTTTATAGCCTTTCACAACAAGACGAGCCTTGTGCTTCTCAACTTTGCCTTCTTTATTTAATTGTCTTGAAAATTCACTTTACCCCATTAGACTAATGCCTTTTTGGAAGTTCAGACAACTCCCAAGTTTTATTCTTTAGAATATAATGAATTTGATGATCCATGGCCTTTCTCCACTTCTCACTTTGAACAATTTCACTAAATTCAACTGGATCAGCATCAACAAATAAGGCAAAATCAGCCCATTCTTCATTCAGGATTTCCTGAGTTATGTTGTAGATACTTTGTAAAGTCCTCATTTTCTTTGGAGGCGTATCAGACATTCCACTTGATGATGATGAAGAAACACTAGGAGAAAATTTTCTAACAGGAGATATGCTCTCCTCTGGAGCATGCATCTCCTCTTCTTCAGCTTCTGAGCTTTCTTTCTCCCCTTCTCCTTCTACTTTTATAAACTTTGCTCTTTTCTTCTTCTCAGGCCAATCCCACTTTGAGTCTTCATCAAACACCACATCTATATTAATTATGGTGTTCTTAGTCCTCGGGTTATATAATTTGTAAGCCTTTGACTGCTCACTGTACCCAACGAAGATGCACTTCTCAGACTTCTCATTTAGCTTACCTCCAACTTCTCAGGCATGTGAGAGTAAGCTACACATCCAAATACTTTCAAGTGGGCAACACTTGGCTTTTCTGCACCCCAGGCTTCATGTGGAGTCTTCCCTTGAACACTTTTTGTCAATGACCTGTTCTGTAGGGAAACGAAAGTCGCTACAGCTTCAGCCTAGTAACTGTCTGGCATCCCCATAACATTGATCATACTTCTGACTGCTTCCATGATAATACGATTCTTTCGCTCCGCCACACCATTTTGTTGTGGCGTGCATCTTGCAGTCAGCTGGTGCCAGATTCCATACTTATTCATACAGTCTCTAAACTCATTTGAGAGATACTCTTCTCCACGATCAGTTCTGAGTATCTTCAAGTAGAAGTCACTCTATCATACTGCCATAACTTTGAATTCTATGAAGTGACTAAATACTTCTAACTTCTCATGAAATACACCCATGTTTTCTTGCTAAAATCATCAATAAAGGTTAGCACATACCTTCTTCCACCAATGGAAGCTATCCTCATTGACCCGCATACATCAGAATGCACAAGTTGGAGAGGCCTCGAAGCTCTCCATGCTCCTTCTTTTGGAAATTCATTCCTGGAATGCTTCCCAAAGATACAACCTTCGCAAACTTTCTCCACCTTCTCAACAACTGGTAAACCACATGCCAGTTGGTTTTTTTCATTTCTGACAATGCTCAAAAGTTCAGATGACCAAATCTATAATGCTGTAACATAGATTTGTTATTCACAACTGCACAAGCGGTTCACCGAGTCACCTTTAAACTTGATAGGGAACATCTTGTTTCGAGTCATCATCACCTTCCTGAGCAAAATTTGATCCTTATTCCGGATCTCACAAGTATCCTTCTTGAAGTGGATGTCATGCCCCTTCTTTAACAACTGACCTTCATTGATCAGGTTGGGCTTCAGTCTGGGCACGTAGTAGACATCAGCAATTATCTCCATGCCCTTCTTAGTCTTCACACTTACTTTTCCGCTACCTTGAACTTGTAGCTTTTTGTCATCACCAGTGCGAACTTCCTTTTGAAGAGATTCATCCAGGCTTACAAATAATTCTCTATTACCGATCATGTGGTTACTGCAACCACTATCCACATACCAGACTTCATTTACATCATTCTCTTTCCCATCGCAGGTCAAGAACATATCATTTCTATCTTCATTCACTTTCTCATGCATAAAAGTGTTCTCCTTTTCTTCCATAGGTTGCTTCTGTCTACAGAATCTTGCAGTGTGCCCATACCTCTGACAACTGTAACACTGAACTTGAGATAGTGGTCTTCCTCTCCCCTTACCTCTGCTTGAACCTTCACCTCTGTTCTGATAGTTCTGCTGCTGTTGTTGTTGTTTATTTTGATCACCATTTGATAGATCACCTCTTCCTCTAAATGACGATCTTCCACTTCCTCTATAGTTTCCCCTCATAGATAGTTGAGTCTGGAATGCCTGCTCAACTGGAACAACTTCATACTGCTTCATTCTCAATTCGTGAGACTGAAGCGATCCCATCAAACTTTCAAGAGTCAAGGTTGATTAATCCTTTGACTCTTCTATTGTTACCACAATATTTTCAAACTTACAAGGAAGGCTTCGTAGAATCTTCTCAATCACCTTCTTGTTCTCCACTAATTCTCCATTCACCAGTATCTTGTTTACTAAGGCCACCACTCGATTGAAAAAGTCTTCAATCGATTCTGAATATTTCATTTTTAGTGTGTTGAACTCACACCTCAAGGTTTGGAGACGCACCAACTTCACTTTATTTTCATCTCAGTAAGTCACATGTAATATATCCCAAGCCCCTTTGGCGGTCAGTGCCGATGAAATACATTCAAATATAGCTTTATCTACGGATTGATAGATGAAGTAAAGTGCCTTCTTATCTTTTTTCTTCATCTCCTTTAACTCTGTTAGTTGCCTTGCCGATAGTGTGTTCACATCCACCGGTTCCTCTACGCCGTTTTCTATAAGTTGCCATAGATCTTGAGACTCGTACAAGACCTTTATCATGATGCTCCACTTGTAGTAATTCTTCCCATCGAAATGAGGAAGTTGTGGCTTTGTCAAATCTTCGGTCCATCTTCTTCAATTTCCTTGAACCTCTCTCTAATACCACGTGTTAGGAAATCTTAAAAAAAAATTTCAATGGAGCAAACCCTTACACAATTCTTAGGAGCTTCTTCTTCTTTGCAATGGAGTAACCACCACACACAAAACTGAATGAGGCTAATAATATTTCGGATCATTGCCTCTCTTAACCCCAAAGACGGGTTTAAGAATATATATATGCGGCTCAGAATCGGGTTGACTGGGCCGCAGGTGCTACGGTGCGCGGCTCTTCAATCAACTCTTTTGTTGCAACTTTTGAATAATCTGAAGAACCTGCGTATGTTGAAGATCACAATTCAATTGAATAAATCGGTTCAATGTTGGAGATAATTCCAATGAAATTCTCAATCTTGTTTTATGGATATTCTAAAATATAAATCATATTTAAAATTTATTATTTCATTATCCAGAAATCAGTTTAGTTTGGATTGTATTTGATTTTAAAATACCATGTTTGGATTTGTTTTATGGATTCAAAGAACCAAGTTTTCTTGGTATGCTTAGCAAACGCTAAGAGACCTTAGCTGACTCTTATTTTATAATTATGTTTGCAATAGTCTCTTGGCTAAGAGCGTTTTAAATAAAGCTGCTAACTCTGTTGCAGGGCTATGGCATGACTGAAGCAGGCCCAGTGCTCTCGATGTGCCCTGCCTTTGCCAAGTGGCCGACTTCTGCCAAGTCTGGTAGCTGCGGTACAATCGTCCGAAATGCAGAACTGAAGGTCATAGATCCCGAAACAGGCTTCTCCCTCAAAAGAAATGAAGCTGGTGAGATCTGCATCAGAGGGCCTCAGATCATGAAAGGTAACCGTTACTTAACAGGGATACAAATAATGCAACTTTGTTGGTATGGTTAAGAGCGTTGCCCCGCCCGCAAGTAACTCGTGCTCCATCTGTTCATTCTTATTAATCAACTGGCAACACGGACGTGTGACAGGCTATCTCAATGATCCTGTAGCCACATCGGCGACGATTGATGTAGAAGGGTGGCTTCACACAGGTGATATTGGCTATGTAGATGATGATGACGAGGTGTACATTGTCGATAGGGTGAAGGAGCTCATCAAATTCAAGGGTTTTCAGGTATATTATCTCTTAGTTTATCTATAAGTTGCTATGATGCTTGAGTCTCCAGGTTTATTATCTCTTTCCCAAGTTTAATTGTTATCGGCCACATATTTGGGAAAAAAATTCTCTCTGTATTTATTTTTGCTGCAAAACTTCCAGATTGTACCGAGAATCTAGCTTCATTGTGATCGCAGGTGCCTCCAGCAGAGCTTGAAGCACTTCTTATAAGCCATCCTTGTGTTGTGGACGCTGCTGTTGTCCCGTAATCACTTCCAACTTACAAATATATATCATTTATTTGATTTAAAGTATGAATTAATCCAAACGTAGCCTTAAATTAGCACCTAATCAAGTGTGGTTTGGCAGACAAAAGGATGAGGCTGCCGGCGAGGTCCCGGTTGCTTTTGTTGTTCGATCGGCCGGCGTTGAACTCAGCGAGGATGAAGTAAAAGAGTTCATAGGGAAGCAGGTGACATCATTTCAAAGGAAATATATGCTCAAGAGACAAATTATTTCCTATGAAAATAGAGAATTTTTATTCATTATCTATTTTTTTAATACAGGTGATTTTCTATAAGCGACTGCATAAGGTGTACTTTGTCCATTCGATCCCAAAATCTCCTGCCGGGAAGATTTTGAGAAAGGAGCTGAGATCCAAGTTGGCAAATGCTGCAGATACTTAGTGATTATTAATAGTTGCTTAAGCTTTGATTCTGGTAATCAGTGTAATAATTACCCACTCATTCCATTCAAAACTAAGCTAGAATAATGTTTATACAGGATTAAATCGCCATGGGCATGTAACTCATTGTTGCATAGGGTAAGTCAAAGTTTTATTAAATTAATTGATACAGTAAAAGCTAATGCATCTCATACCACTTCTTTAATCTCAAGCCCTTTAATTCTCAAGCTGATCTTCTCTTAATTAGTTCTCAAAACCTAAAACATTACAGCATTCGCCAGTCATTAATCAACATATGGTGCGAAATTAACAACAATATTATTTCAAGAAGTATTTTGCATCAAATATAATAAATGAGCTAAAATTTTGCATCATAAAAAGGAAAATCATGCATTTGATCAAATTTATCATAATAAGCTGTATTTCTCAATAATAATCCAATAAATAATTTAAACCAATAAAGTAATAATTTGAAATAAATTATGTGACATAAATAACTCCCATTTGGGCTTAGGAAAATTCATATATTAGCTTAAATTTTAGGAAGCTAACAACTACCCATCATAATCAATATATGAGAATTCGTGAGTCATTTCTCTGAATCTTTTACGGCTTCCTAAAAAATTAGATTTTTCCTCATTTAACCTAGAGTGTTAGCAAGCTCTACATGTACATATTTATTTTTATTTCCATAGATATTTATCACAAATTCTATAAAAAATATTGCAATTGGATACATAATTAAGCAAGCGCACACATGCAAAATTAGAATTTCACAATGTCTTTTCATAAAAATATTTGAAATTAATTCGATGCTTAGTATTGTTTACACGGTTTTAGGGTTAAATATAATTATAATTTGATATAAAAATAACAATTTTCATACAAATAAATTAAATTAAATTTATTAAATTTTCAATTTTTTGCTGATTGGACATCAAATAGGTGCTCCTAAAGTTCTTATTAGTCTTTGATGTCTAAGAAAAATTTGTTCCCAAATTTCATATTTTAGTTTTACATATATTGAAAAATATAATTTAAGAGACATGTTAAAAATTTTTAAAATTACAAAAATTTTTGAAGTGATAAAGTTTGTATTCATGAAACTTTTCGAGCACTTAAATGGATGTCTTAATGATCAAAAGTTATAATATTACAAATATACCATGAATTTTTTTAAAATTTTCAAAATATTTTCAAATAAAATTTACTTTTTTGTTGAAATTTGTGTGCTCAAATGAATGCATAACAATCTAAATGGTATTGGAAAGTTTTTTAATAAGTTGTACCCAATATATAGGAGAACTTACATGCAAAGTTCCATCAACTAATTTCAAGTGGACAAAATTTATGATGTTTCATAGTTTCATGAAAAATTTGGAAATTATTTATGTTAGAAACTAAAATTTTCTTATATTTTGAAGTGATTTTGAATGTGTATTGTTACACTTACACACTAGTATTCATCAAAATATATAGATATTTGTCAATACAATGTGTAAGTAGATTATTGATTAAATATATTTTTTTGTGGGACATATATGCAAAATAAAAAAAAATAAAAATTTTCTATTTGTCTTATATACTTTTTGGTGCTATTATTGTGTGTAAGCATAGTATTTTTTTGTTTTGAATACATTAGAGACATAATTATGACGTAATGTTTTCTTGGGATTTGTTAAAAGTATATAAAAGATTGCATTCAATAAATTTTAAAGCTAGAAAAATGATTATGTAGTGCTTTAAGTTGAGTTAAGGTTGGAGGAAAAACTTAAGGAGAAGATAAAATTATTAAGCAAAAATCATTTTTTCATTTTTCTTAGATCTAGTAGTTTGCTTTCTCTTGATTGGATAAGAGCTAAAATAAAACATGCAAAGCAAAGAATATGAATTTAAACACATGCATGGAAAGAAATATATCTTGAAGAAGAGCAAAATCAATTTCTTAAGATCTTAATACACACTTAAAACTTAATTAAAAAAGATTTGAGAAAGCACTGTTCAATTAATTTATCTCTTGGTTTCATATGGTTTTTCAGAAATGACGTTGCAGCCCGCTGTGACACGCTATGGCGCGCTGCAGCGGTTTGCTTCCTCTGGCGTCCGGGAATCGGAGTTCGAGAGTCTTTAAAAAACAATTCATCATATACATTTTTATATACAAAAAAGGACATAATAAAAGTCCAAAGTTCATTTAAACAGATAGAGCCAAACATATATGAAATTTTATAACAGTTTGAATTTTACAAAATTAAATATGAAATATCTACATTCTTCTGCTTCTTTATTTCTTCTCTATTTAATTGGCAGATCTTATAGATTTTTAATTATCAAAATTTGAAAAATTCAGTTTACCAGTCAGGTAGGAGTACGCAAATCGTTCTTATAAGAATAAATCTAGCATCCTATAATAGGCATGAATCAAGTATAAAAATGATTGAAAATCTGCATAGAAAATAAAGTAATTTTCAAATTCAATTTCTGCCCTACAAATTAGCTGTGAAAATTTAACATATATGAAAAGCATGAAATTTGTAAATTTTATCAAAAGCATTTGTAACAATAAGTCGAGTCCATAGACTCCTGAGCCCAAATGGGTAAACACATAGGCATAACTTGTATGAAGCTTATCTCGCCACCCGTCGGTAGCTTACTCAAAATAGGAACTGATTGTGTGTCTTTTCTCTAGAATTGCCTACTTCATACAAGTGGCTAAATCCCTCCATATAACTTCCAGGGGCTGCCAGCAGGCCCAATCTGTACAAATTCTCAGTATTGTGTTCCACCCTCCAAAGACATACACCACAAAAAATATATATACTGTGTTTCATTCTTTTTGTTACATGCTATTTGATATCATTCTTTTACAAATTAAAATGCGGTAAGCAGTGTAAATAATATTCAAATGAAAAATGGCTCAAATAAGAATACTGAAATAAAACTTATAAGTAAATTTGCGTACCTGATTGTTTTGATAAAATATCAATCAATTCAATTCCTTTGATCTGCCAAAATAATTTAATTCATTAATTTAATATTTTATGTTTGTAATATTAGATTTCCTAAAATGATAATGCAAATGAATATTTCAATATTTTGAATTATTTTATTAAGCTATTTAATTATTATACCTTATAAGGTCAAATTGGGAATTTGACCTTATAAGGGTATTTTAGTAATTTTAACCCTTAATGAATATAACTTTTCTGTTAGTATATTATAGATTATGTCCTAAGGTTTTTATAGAATCTAAATTTATCAAATTCTGATATGAATTGGCTAAGTTATAGCTAATCTAATTTCTAGGGTTAATAATTAAGGTTAAATGTGATTAGTGAGTGATTTAGTGAATTTAGTCATAAAGTTATCAATCTAGTTATACATTTAGGTTCTAATTTACTTTATGAGTTATTTAAAATAGAAATTACTTAATTTGGATTATTATATTTGTTAATATTCACTAATCAAATTTTTAAATAATTATGATTAATTAGGAGATCTAACCATTTGATTCTAAATATTTTTGTAGTTCACCATAAATTAGGATTTTCTGATCTAAATGGATATTTGGATCACTTAATTTGAAGTTAAATTGACTTACTTATGACTATTTGAAGTTTCTAGGATTAAAGGCTTAATTAGGGTTAGGTCTTAATTGTGATTAGTTTAATTTTAATCCAAATAGTAAAATTAATACTTCTAAAATATTTCTTATGATTTTTTGAATATTTTAAGACCCATATTTGATATGTTTGGGTAAGCGCACTCAAAGTTATGGTTAATCTAAGTTTTGTATTATTTTTTTAATTATTTAAATTTTCAAAAATATCATTATGTAAAATATTATTCCTACTAAAATTTGGATGGCACTAAAATATTTCTTGATTTTTGTTGATTAATTTAATATATTTAATTGTATTATTTGAATGTATATTTTATAAGTTATGGATTATTAAAGTTTTAGGATTAAATGTATTTTTAATACTAATTAAATTAATCTGTTTAATTAATTCTAATTATTTTAAAGGAATATTTATCTTCTATTTTTATTTATAAAAATTTTCTGTTATTATTAAAGTATATATATTATTTTATATTGTGTGATTTGATATATATATATATAACTTTTATAAATTATATAGATATATATAAATATATGTATTATTATATTTTATAATTATTATCTGTATTTTTTTTATTCGGCAGGTGGGACCTGCGGTCAGACGGCGCGCGAGTATACGCGCCCGCTGGGCCCCACTTCTGCATGTGACGCACAGGTGGCAGCGCGAACCGGGTTCGGGCTAGCTCAGCCCGCCCAGGCTTCCTTGTCTTCGTCCTCTAACTCCCGATGAGATGAGCTAGGGCACGCGAATGGGGGACCTTCCCGGTGACTATACCCCTCGACCCGTACGACGTTGGAACGAGGGAAGTAAGGGCTACTTAAGGATGGTAGAAAGACGATCAAATAAAGTCTCTATTTGTAACAACCCAAATTGTTACCTTAGTTGATTATGACTAATCATAAGTCTTAAACTCAATTATAAGTGCTAATTAGGTCAATTGGAGTCAACCTCTCAGACCTAGTCCAAATTAGGAGTCAAATAAATCGAATCCTGATTTTTAGAAATCCAGAAACCATAGAAATTGACCTATTTAAATTGACCTTAGATCAAAAAACGAACACTACCATTGCATTCCTTGACCCCAAATTAGCTTGGGGTGAAGTTTTCATGTCAATCGGAAGTCGTCAAAATTTCGACGAATATTTTAATAATAAAAATACCCCAGAAATTGAGATATCAAAATACTCGTCGGATCAAAAATCCGAATTCGTCATTGAATTCCTTGACCCCAAATTAGCTAGGAAAAAATATGTTCAAAAATTTCTGGGGAAAAAAAAAATATATTTAATTAATTACTTAACGGCCACCGTTAAGTATTTAAATTTTCCGTCAACTGTAGCTGACGGGCGTCGTCTATCCAGACGGCTCCATCTCAACCGTTGGATCGCGTGTAGCGCCCCGCACCCTTAATCCGCCAAAGGATTAGGTTAAGGGTGGGGTGTCACTCTGGCTAACTCCTCACTTATCATTGGATTAGGATAGTCTCCACAATCCACCTGATTAGGGAAGGATTAACACAGAATCAAACTAACAGTCACTGTATAAGTAAATAAACATAGTGCGGAAGCTATTTAAGGAAATATAAACCATCAAAGTATCACAAAACAAATAGGAAAGAAAAATAGAACTCAGAATATAAGTATACAATCTAAAATCACAATCAATAGTATCTGTATTATTACATAATTTAAAATATTTAAAAGAAAAATAGAATGAAAAATTAGTCATCCTCACTCAAGAATAAAAGAAGGCTAAATGGCAGCTTCTTCCACGGGCTCCTCCTCTGGGTATGGCTCCACACCTAACTCCTGCTCGTCTAACTGAAAGGAGTCTGCCATTGTCGGTTTCACAATGTAGGGCCCCAGCCAAAGAAAAGAAAAATCTGGTTAGACAATTGTCTAAGTACATTTTAAGCTGATGAATTATTATAAGTGTTAAGTAATATCACCATTTGATAACATCTAAGCAACATATATAAATGAAAAGGAGCAGCAAGCAATACAAAGAAACAGGAAAGCTATAAATCATCATTTATAACTTAAGCAAAGAAAAGGAAAGAGGCTGAGACATGCCTCGCATACAAACTAAACAAGAAAGGGCGTATGAATATACATAACTGTCATGTGCTGTAAGAAAATTTCTACATCCTAAACATGCTGGTGATCAATAGAAAATATGCCAATTAAAATAAATAACTCAGCAGTGGTACATATAAATAGCAGCAAGGTTCTAACATCCTAAATATATATACAAAAGCAGTACAAGAAAATAGTTGACGGAATAGAATACTGAAAGGTAAACTACAATAATTGCATATAAAGCCACACGTGCATCGACTGCCATACAGAAAAGAGCTACTCAAGCCCATCGAATACCAAAGAAGCTTAGCACAATCACGGCTAAGTCATAAACTGTGTACCCCTAGCGACATAAGGAGGCTAGGAAAATAAGCACACAAAGCAAACGAAGGGTCTTAGCACTAGTACGGTTAAGGCCCAATTGTATGCCCCTAGTGACATAAGGAGGCTAATAAACTAAGCATACAACGTAACCTTAACGCCAGTACGGCTAAGGCACCAACGGTATACCCCTAGCGACATAAGGAGGCTAGTAAACTAGGCACACAACAAAACAGATCCTTCCCCTAGTGACATAAGGAGGCTAGGCAATAAGGATATAACTGAGAGGCAGTACATAAAATCATTATCTTTTCATAAATCACTTTAATATTTTTACAAGGAATCTAAGGAGTCTCCATATTTTCCTAACAGTTTATTCATGCATCAAAAATCTTGTATGATATGCTCAAGGATATATGGCACAAAAATCAAGGAACGTGTAAGCAACAAAGTATCAAAGTAAGCAAGGGACTCTACTAAACATGGTGATATCATTTGTTTTCTACTTAACCATCTAACTATTCCAAGTTACACAAGTTCAGGATCACCATTTTCCTACCTATCGAGTATAACTCAGAAATTCATCTTTATAAGTAAAAAAAAAGGATTAGAACTGATCATGTTCTAATCTAGTTCAATCAGATAGACGACTAAGAGTTAAATCAATTAATCATACGTCATAGTTTTGTGAATTTAGACGTTCTAACTAAGATCTAATCAAGATCTTCTAAACATATAGATTATGGATTAAATACTACGAGATTTAGGTTTAATCACATAATCCAAAGAGGATAAGACCTAAGTTTTAGGTTTTATTCTATAAGTGATCTACTAGTTATGGCAAATCCTATTAAGTAATCAAACTTAATAGGGTGATTCTCCTACTTTAAACCTAAGGTTAAAAGATAAAATAATCAGAATGAGTTGTAAAATAAAAGAAAGTCTATAAACTAATAAACTAAGGTTTCACCCATTGGGTAACCCAATTTACCCAATGATCTATTCCTATTCTCAAGAAAGGTCCTTAAGGTGTAGTGCTTAAGACTTAGCAGAAACTATTGGAATCTGACTTAAGGATTGATTTTACTCACTTGATTGATATTAAGAAGATTATAATATTTGTTTTGGGTTCTGGAATGTAATCTAAAGGGTAGATGTACTTAATTCAAACTTAGAATAAAATGACTATTTTGCCCCTGCTTTAAGGGTCAAAAAGTCAACTTTTGACTTAGGGGTACAAACTGAATTTTCTTAATTCCAAGTGATTCCTTACTGTCTAACTTGAAGATAGACAGTAAGTACGCCTAAATTGGGCGAGAAACGGTCAAGTTATGACTAAAATAAGGTTAGGGGTAATTTGGTCATTTATCTAAATTTCTAGGGTTCAGATCCTAAATATTATTTTTTTATAATGATGACATTGAAATTCTAGGCTGGTTAGCATCTTGAATTTTCCAATTTGGAGTTGATTTGACTAAGTTATGGCCGTTTGAAGTCTAGGGGCATTTTGGTCATTTTTCACTAAAGTCAACTCTAAATTATAGGGTTGACTTTTTATCCTGATATCAGAATAAGAAAACTAATACTACTACGATGATGGGGCCGCTCTCCTGAGCATTTTAAGATCCATATTGACTATATTTCGATAACCGAAATAAATTTTTTACATTATGTTATTTGAATCCTTACATTTTTCTGAGTTTTTTAAGACCTATATTGGCTATATTTGGATCATCATACAAAAAGTTATTAAACTTTTAAGATTTACTATTCAAAAATATAATTTGAATTATTTTACTATTTATTTATTCAAATTGTATTATTTTACTGTTCATTCCTAATGCTTTTATATAAATTTTCTGAAATCATTAATCTTTAATTAATCTGTGATTAATTAGGCTTAATTACTAATTAACATTAATTAATATTTTACTATAATAAAATAATTAGTACTAATCACTATTTAATTAGTCTTAATTACCTGTTAATACTTAATTAAAAATAATTAATTAGGTTTTTCTGTTCAATGATAATTAATTAACCTAATTACTGTTTAGGGTTTAATTAACATTTAATTAACCCTAATTAATCTCTAATTATACTTAATTAACTAAAGTTACTATTCAAAAGTAATTAACACTAATCCTAACTTAATTAACCACTAACTGTAATTAATTAAGGCTAAACAGTAATTAATTAACAGTAATTTAATTACATTTAATTAATAGACAGTGGACCCCACTTAACACGTGGCACTGCCAGAGGCTGCCATGTGGCACTGTGGCCCCACAGGGGCTGACTCAGCTCGAGTGACTGGGCAGTGGGCCCCCACCTGACACGTGGCACTGCTAGAGGCTGCCACGTGGCACTGTGGGCCCCACGGGGAGACGGACCGCCGCGGTTTGACCGGGCAGTGGGTCCCACTTACCACGTGGCTGGCCCAGAGGCTGCCACATGGCGCTGTGGGCCCCTCTGGGGAGCCGAACCGCTGCGCGGGCTCGGGCTGTGGGCCCCCCCACTTGCCACGTGGCGTGCCCAGAGGCTGCCACGTGGCCTGGTGGGCCCCACGGCCGAAGCCAAAGAGCCGCGAGGCTCGGCGTGTGGGCCCCATGTGACACGTGGCGGGCCCGAAGGTGGCCATGAGGCCTGGTGGGCCCCACCGCGGCTTACGCGGACCCGACCCGGACGGGTCGGGCTCGGGTCGACCCGACCCGGCCCGAGGCTCGTGATGCTTCGTCTTCCAGGGTTCGGTGGAGCCGAACCCAGACGCAAATCGGGCCTCGGTGCGCCCGATCGGGTTGGTATAAGCCCGATCGGAACCGGTGAATGTGGAAAGAGGACAAGTTCATCTACCTATCTTACACTTATTGCAATGATCGAACGGAAATCGGGGGAGATCGGGGTACCTGAAGTGCGGGTCGGCGATAATTAGGATCGACGGAAAATGGGCTAGCTTCGGGGCTCGATTCCGGCTCGATCTGGGCTCCAATTTTCGCAAACCCAGAGCCTAGAGGTCGGCCAAGGTCTTATAGACCCGTCGGTGACCTCGCCGAGGCCGGGGAGCGGCTGGATTGGCCGGAAATGGCAGCGGGGCAACGCGTGTTGCGCAGACGGAGCCGTCGAGGACGACGGCTCCGAAGCCGTTGGATCCGGGCCCGATCCAACGGCTGCGAGGGCGCCGTTTGGATAGATGGCGCCGTCAGCTACAGTGACGGGTCCGTTAAATACTTAACGGCACGCCGTTAAGTATTAAAATATTATTATTATTATTATTTTTTTTTTGAAAAAATTTCTAAAAAATTTTGAACATGTTTTTCCTAGCTAATTTGGGGTCAAGGAATTCAATGGCATAGTCGGATTTTCGATCCGACGTGTATTTTGATACCTCGATTTCCGGGGTATTTTTATTATTAAAATATTCGTCAAAATTTCGACGACTTCCGATTGACACGAAAACTTCACCCCAGGCTAATTTGGGGTCAAGGAACGCAATGGTGGTGTTCGTTTTTCGATCGGAGGTCAATTTAAATAAGTCAATTTCTAGGGTTTCTGGATTTTCAGAAATCAGGATTCGATCCGTTTGATTCTTGATTTGGACTAGGTCTCAAAGGTTGACTCCACTTGACCTAATTAGCGTTTATAATTGTGTTTAAGACTTAGGGTTAGTCCTAATCAACCATGGTAACAACTCGGGTTGTTATATCGCGCCCGGATCCGACGGCTGCGGAGCCGTCGTCCTCGACGGCTCCGTCCGCGCGACACGCGCCGCGTCAGCTGCCCCGCCCGGCCAATCCGGCCCCTCCCCGGCCTCGGCGAGGTCGTCGGCGCCTCTATAAGACCACTGGCCGTCTCTGGGCTCCGGGTTTGCGAAACCCGAGCCCAAAACGAGCCCCGAAGCCCCAACCGCCCGCGAGCCGTTCAAGCCAGGTACCCCGATCTCCCCCCTCTCGTATTCAAATGTTTTAATTATTGTTTCGATTAGCTATTCCGCAGTCCTGATTGACGATCCAACAGGTCTGATCTAGGCTAGCCCAACCGGATCGACGGCAATTAGGTGTAGGGCTACAGTAGAAACCGTTAGCCGTAACCCTAAAAAATTAGGGTTTCACTTTGCCGGCGATCCCGGCCACCTCCGGCGAAGGTCCGCCCACCGGCGTGTAGCCCTCGTTGAGGGCTACCGTCGGCCGCGCGGGCCGAGGTGGTCCGGTGCCGGGAAGGCCGGCAAAAGCCGTGCCCTAGCCAGGCGCCATCTGGCCGTCTTCGCAAAGGAGACGAAGTCCGGGTCGGGCCGGGTCGACCCGAGCCCGACCCGCCCGAGCTGGGTCCGCGTCAGCCGAGTGGGGCCCACCAAGCCACGTGGCGCCTTCTGGGCCTGCCACGTGTCCAATGGGACCCACAAGTTGAAGCATGCAACCCTTCGGCTTCGGCCGTGGGGCCCACAGCGCCACGTGGCAGCCAGCCGGCACTCCACTCGTCACATGGGGCCACAGCCAGAGCACGCGCGGCGGTTCGGCTACCCAGTGGGGCCCACGGTGTTACGTGGCAGTCTCTGGGCCCGCCATGTGTCAAGCGGGACCCACTGTCCGGTCACCCGCGACGCTTCGGCTCCCCCGTGGGGCCATAGTGCCACGTGGCAACCTCAGGCAGTGCCACGTGGCAGCCTCTAGTAGTGCCACGTGTCAGGTGGGGCCCACTGCCTAGTCACAAAGCTAACTCAGCCCCTGTGAGGCCCACAGTGCCACGTGGCAGCCTCTGGCAGTGCCACGTGTCTAGTGGGCACACTGTCTGTTAATTAAAATTTAATTAAATTACTGTTAGTGTTAATTAATTACTGTTAATGATTAATTAATTATAGTTAATGGTTAATTAAATTAGGATTAGTGTTAATTACTTTTAAATAGTAACCTTAATTAATTAAGTAATTAGAGATTAATTAGGGTTAATTTAATATTAATTAAACCTTAAATAATAATTAGAATAATTAATTATTATTAAACAGTAAAGTATAATTAATTATTCTTAATTAGATATTAACAAGTAATTAAGATTAATTAAATATTGATTAGTACTAATTACTTTACTATAGTAAGAAAATAAAATTTAAAAATAATTATAATTAATTAATTAATGGATTAATTAAGAGTTAATTAATAATTAAGCCTAATTAAGTACAGATTAATTAAGATTAATTAATTTTAGGAAAATATATATAAACTTTAGGAATGAACAGTAAAATCATTTAATTTAAATAAATGAATATTAAAATAATTTAAATTGTATTTTTGAATAGTAAATATTAAAAGTTTAATAACTTTTTATAGGATGATCCAAATATAGCCAATATAGGTCTCAAAATACTCAGAAAAATGTAAGGGATCAAATAATGTAATGTAAAAATTTATTCCGGAGTACATATATCGAGGTAGCATTTTAGGACCTCTTTAGAGCCCCATAACTTTTTACCCAGTTATCGAAACATAGTCAATATGGGTCTTAAAATGCTCAGGAGAGCGGCCCCATCACTGCAGTAGTATTAGTTTTTCTATTCTGATATCAGGATAAAAAGTCAACCCTAGTCAAATCAACTCCAAATTGGAAAATTCAATATGCTTACTAGCTTAGAATTTTAATGTCATTGATAGAATAAAATAATATTTAGGATTAGAACCCTAGAAATTTAGATAAATGACCAAATTACCCTGACTTCGTTTCTCATCCGAATTGGACGTACTTACTGTCTATCTTTAAGTTAGATAGTAAGGAATCAAATGGAACTAAGAGAATCTAATTCTAACCCTCAAGTCAAAAGTTGACTTTTTGACCCTTAAAGTAGGGGTAAAATAGTTATTTTGCCCTAAATTTGGGCTAAGTACCCTAAACCTTTAAAGTTAACATTCCAAAACACTAAAATTAATGTTATAATCATGTTAGTGACATGTAAGTGAGTGAAATCATCCTTTAAGTCAATTTCTAAGAATTCTAAATCTCTAACACTACACCTTAAGGACCTTTCTTGAGAATAAGAATAGATCATAAGTTAGAGTTCATTTATTGGGTAAATGTATTACTCAATGGGTGAAACCTTAGTTTTAGTAGTTTTTAGACCTTTATTCTATTTTACAACATGTTCTGATTATTTTGTCATTTAACTTTAGATTTAAGATAGGGATTCATCATATTATGCTTGATTACTTAATAGGATTTGCCTAATTAGTAGATCACTTATAGAATAAAACCTAGAACTTATGTATTATCCTCTTTCGATTATGTGATTAAACCTAAATCTCATGGTGTTTAATCTATAATCTATATATTTAGAAGATCTTAATCAGATCTTAGTTAGAATGTCTAAATTCACAAAATTAGGACGTATGATTTATTGATTTAACTCGTAGTCGTCTATCTAATTAAACTAGATTAGAACCTGATCTGTTCTAATCCTTTTTAACTTATAAGGACGAATTTCTGAGTTACACTCGATAGTAGGAAAACGGTGATCCTGAACTTGTGTAACTTGGAATAGTTAGAATGGTTAAGTAGAAAACAAATGATATCACCATGTTTAGTAGAGTCCCTTGCTTCTATTAGATATTTTGTTGCTATATATTCCTTGATTTTTGTGCCATATTTCCTTGAGCATATCATACAAGATTTTTGATGCATAAATAAACTGTTAGAAAAATATAGAGACTCCTTAGATTCCTTATAAAGATATTAAAGTGATTAATAAGAAAATATAATTTGATGTATTGAGCTGCCTCTCAGTGTTCTTTTGATCATACCGATTGTTGCCCTAGCCGTATCATGCTAGGAACCGTCCTAGCCGTACTGGTGCTAGGATCTTTCGGGTATAACTGTTGGTGACCTAGTCGTATCGTGCTAGGAACCGTCCTAGCCGTACTGTGCTAGAGCCTTCTATGTTGATTATTGTTGCCTTAGTCGTATCGTGCTAGGAGCCGTCCTAGCCGTACTAGTGCTAAGATCTCCAAACTTTTGGTGAGCTAAAGTAGCTCTCTTATGTATGGCAGATTGTACACGTATAATTTTATATGCAGTTGATATTGTTTACTTTTTAGTATTTTTATTTAGTCAGCTATTTCCTTGTACTGCTTTTATATATATTTAGCATGTTAGAATCTTGCTGCTGCTTATATGTACCACTGCTGAGTTGTTTATTTTACTTAGCATATCTCGTTTGATCACCAGCATGTTTATGATGTAGAATTTTTCTTACTGCACTTGTTTGGTTATGTATATTTATATGCCCCACCTTGCTTAGCTTGTATGTGATGTATGTCTCAGCCTCTTTTCTTTTCCTTGCTTAAGTTATAAATGATAATTTATAGCTTCCCTTTCTTTTGTATTGCTTACTACTCCTTTATACACATTATTGCTTAGAAATAGTAAAATGATGATATTACATAACATCTATAAAATATATCAGCTTAAAATGTACTTAGACAATTGTCTAACCAGATTTTTCTTTTTTTTGGCTGGGGCCCTACATTGTGAAACCGACAATGGCAAATTCCTTTCAGTTAGACGAGCAGGAGTTAGGTGTAGAGCCTTATCCAGAGGAGGAGCCCGTGGAAGAAGCTGCCGTTTAGTTCCCTTATACTTTCGAGTGAGGATGAGTGATTTACACTCTATCTTATTTTAACTTTTTAAATGATGTAATGATACAGGTACCATTGACTGTGTATTTGGATTGTATGCTTATATTCTGAGTTCTATTTCTACTATTCATACTGTGATGCTTGGATGTTTCTCATTTTTAAATTGCTTCCGCACTCTGAATGCTTACTTAGATAGTGACTGAATATTTGATTCTATGCTCACTCATTCCCTTATTATGTGGGTTGTGGATTTCATCCTAATCTAATTATAAGTGAAGGGTTAGCTAGAGTGACATGCCACCCCTTAGCTTAACCCTTGTTCAAAATTATTAGATGAACAATCAAGGATTCGAAATAAACATACAAACTTGATTTTATGTAAATTAATCGAGAATTCGGGTTATACGAGTGTACCTCAAATGGATGGTCGAAAAGTGATTTTGTTTGATCCCTTACTTCAATCTTCCGGATAAGTTTGAGTGACTGCAGATGGAAATTACAGGGTGAATGACTGGCTTGGATGCGTTCAAAAAGCATTCCTAAGCAGTGATCGACAGGTGGCAAAGGGGCAGAGGGACGCGCGTCGTCTTCCGGGACACGTGGAGATGCATCGGGGAAGACAAAGTCCTAGCAGTTCGATCTTCGATCGAACGGTCTAGAAGATCCGTCCGGATAAACGGCGTAAACAAATTTTTTTAGGGTGACGGTGTTAAGCTTTTTGACGGCGCCGTTAAGAGTTAATTAAATATATAATTAATTGATTTAATTTAATAGTTTTAATTTAATAAATTTATTTTTATAAATATGTTCCAAAAATTTTCAAAATATCAATTATATCTAATTGAGGGCTTCTGAACATAACGGTGCACTCGAATTTTCGATCAGATGAGTATTTAATTACTCGAATTTTCAGGTATTTAAATAATATTAAAATATTCGCCAAAAATTCAATGACTTCCAAATGCATTCAAAACTTCACCCCTAGCTAATTTGGGGGTGGTGAACGCAATGGCGAAGTCAGATTTTCAATCTGAGGTCAAAATTATTTAAATATTAATAAACAATTGGAAATGAGATTTTTAGTATTTTACACTTCCAGACCATTATCTTAGCTCCAGAAGTGTTGTGGTGCGCTCTAGCGTGCTTCGGTGTGCTACGGCGGATTCAATTCGAGACTTGGGTGCTACGGCGCGCACGGCGATTTCGCCTGTGCAAAAACCATGAAGGGTCTCATTTGGATCTCAAATACTCTCAATCCAGAGTATTTCATGAGTGGTGCCATATATCAATGGAAATGTTGTTCCGATACCTTTCCATTGATACTAAAATCGGCAAGAATGGATCATTAAAACGAGCAGAAATTAAATCTAAAGCTACTGGTATACAGAAAATTTCCATATTTTTGACAGCTTTTCTAATGGAGGAATGAGCTTCGATCGGACTCATTTGAGTCCGTTTGGAACTTGACGAACACACATGCATTCCATACAATAGCTGATGAACATATTAATCACATCACTTGATAAATCAAATGAAGATAGCACAAGGAAGAGTGAGCAAAATAGTACCTTTATCCTTTAAAAGAGGAAGAGAAAAACTCTATTTTCTTCAAGACCTTGGAGAGAAGCCTTCTTCTTCAACACAAGAGCAGCAATGGAGGAAGGAGAGAGCTTCAGCTTTTTGCCAAATGGAGATGAAGAAGAAGTTTGAGCCCCTTCTTAAAGGAGAGGAAGAAGAGATGAGAAGGTATGGCCTAAGGGAGAGGGGAGGCATGGGAAGTCCTCTACCTTGTTACTTGCATGCAAAGGAGACGGGGGTGCCGAATGAAGGTAAGGGGGGGGGGCAGCCAGCAATGCAAATTAAGTAAATAGAAAAATAGGAAAACTTAGAAATAATAAATAAATATTTATTTCCTTAAAAAATTTAGATTTTAGAAATGCTCTCCAAAAAATCCCAAAAATTCACTCCTAGCTAATTTAAGGGTGAAAAATTCAACGACAATGTCAAATTTCGATTTCGACGATTATTTAATTATTCTATTTTCAGGGGTATTTAATTACATTAAAATAGTCGTGAAAATCTGACAACTTCCAAACGCGTCCAAAACATCACCCATAGCTAATTTGGGAGTGATGATCACAATGACAAAGTCGTATTTCAATTTTGATGTCAAATTAAATATCTCAATTTTCTAATTAACTAAATATTAAAATAATCCAAAATAATTGATTGAGCTCCGAATTGCTTCAAATCTTCAAGGTTTGGTTATAATGACTAGGTGAACTTAACAGAATGAAAATTAAGATGCGATTAAGTTAAAATTAGGCTGAGTAACAATCTTGGGTTATTATATTATGTGATTAAACCCAATTCATGGTGTTTAATACATAATTCCTAGTTTTAGTATATCTTGATCAAATCTTAGTTTAGAATATTTAAATTCATCAAATAAGACATGTTGATTTCTTATTTAACTTGTATGTGATATTGATTAAATTGAATTAGAACCTGATCAGTTCTAATTGCTTTTAACTTATAAGGTCGTGCTTCTAAATTACACTCGAAAGTAGGAATTGGAGATCCTGAACTTATGTAACTTGGAAAAGTTAGAAATATTTAATAAATAATAATAGATACCACCATATGTAGTAGAGTCCCTTGATCATTATTATTTTAATTATGCTTTGGCATCCCTTGTTCTTTGTGCCTTTGCCTTGAACATGTCATATAAGAATATTATTGCATGAAATGAAAACTTATAATAATTAGAATAATATTTGCATATGGTTCAATTACGTGTTGATCTTGTGCATTTTACCCTACTGGACAGGGGTAAGGAGAAATAAAGATTACTTAATATTACTCATTGAGGAGTGTTGTGTTAAGTTGGAACCTGAATAATCTTACAGATATGCTTGACTCCTCAGCAACTCTAGGATATATCTATAGAAGTAAAGTAAATAATTAAAATATTACTGCATTTGTGATTACTGCCTCTTCAGTTCAATTCCTATCTTGTTATTCCTGCCTAGCCTCAGATGACGCTAGGAATATTTTGTCGCCTTAGCCTCCTTATTGACGTTAAGAATTCTTTTGTTATCAGCAAGCTATATTAGCCCTCTTCTGATATGGCAGTCATTACATACCTATTTATTATCATCATTTATTATTATATTTTACTTTAGCCAGTATTACTTTACCTGCTTACTTACTTATATGATGCTACTTTCTATTACTACTTACTATATATACATATCGTAGTCAGATTAATTATTTTTAACCTGCATATGTCAAGTGATCATAAGCATGTTTATAATGAGACTTTTCCTTCAATACTTTCTTTATTTTACTTATACTTATATGCCTAACCTTATCATAACTTTGGTGTTGAGGTATGCTCTTTTATCTCATATATTGCTTAGTTATAAATGCCTTTATTTATAGCTTATTCCTTCCTTTGTATGCTTGTTGCACCCTTACACTTTGTTTATTTTATAGTCTAAGTAGAATAGTGATATCATAAAACTCATGAATTATTAATAGCCAAAATATACTTTGATAATATGTCTAACTAGATTTTTCTTTTCTTTGGCTGGGGCCCTATCATTGTGAAACCGACAATAGTAGATTCTGAGTTATTCAAGGTAGTTAAGCATTCTAAAGATCAGATTCAGGAGGAGTGTGATGTCGCTGGAGATCCTTAGCTTAGCTCTCTCATATTTTGTGAGGATGAGAGCTTTATTATTTTCATTAAGACTTACTTAGTATTTGTAATAATTTAGATATTTATGTATGTTATTTTACTGTACTATTTTATTATGAGCTGCATATTTAGTTCATACTTATATTATGGTGGATTGGATATAGCATATTTTATTGTCTTTACTTTCGCACTCTAATGAATGTATATACTTAGTGAATGATTCCGCTGTATTATCTATGGCACATCCTTCCCTTATTGGTGCATTGAAGAATTACACCTTATTCTAATGAAAAGTGAGGGATTTGCCAAAGTGGCACACCGCTCTTTTGCCTTGATTGTTGGCGGTCAAGGGGTGGGGCGCCACATAAACCCTAGATCCTTAGACTTTACCTTTGGATTATGTAATCAACTTCTACTGGTGGTATTTAATTCATAATCCATAATTTAAGAGATATTGATCATATCTTAGATTAGAACGTCTAAATTCATCAATTATGATGTCATGATTTATTACTTAACTTATGATTATTTCTGATTGAACCAAATTAGAACCTAATCAGTTCTAATTATTTTTTAACTTATAAGGTCATGCTTCTAAGTTGTATAGCTTGGACTAGGTAGAATGGTTAATTAAACAACAAGTGATATCACCAAGTATAGTAGAGTCTCTTGCTTATTATTAAACTTTTAATGCTTTTGCATTCATTGTATTTTGTGCCTTAATTGTTGAACATGTCATGCAGGATAATTTGTTGCATGAAATGAAAATATAGAAAAGATAGGATAACTTTGCATTGGATTCAGTTATTTGTTGATTTTTGTGCATAGTACCATAATGGGCAGGGGGAAGGTGAGATAAGGATTACTTAGCATCACTTATTAAGGAGTGTGTTGTTAAGTTGGAACTCGAATAGTCTTACAGATGTGCTTGACTCTTCAACTACTTCTGAAAGTGTTCACAGAAGTAAAGTAAATAACAAAAATCTTAATGCATATGTGTATTCTGCCTCTCTGTTCAGTTATATAGCCCTAGCCTCCTTGTTGACGCTAGGAAATTTTACGCCTTAGCCTCCTTGTTGACACTAAGATCATTGTAGCCCTAGCCTCCTTGTTGACGCTAAGAAAATTTTACTGCCTTAGCCTCTTTGTTGATGCTAAAAATTCTTTTGATATCAGCAGGTTAGATTAGCCCTCATTTTTATGGTAGTCACTATACACTATTTTACAATCTTACTTTTACTAATTTTTTATTTTAGTTATGCTTTACAATTCATTTTATTTCAGTCTGCTACTTTACTTACTTGCTTATATATATGATGTTAGATATTTTGTTGCTTATTATACATATCATAGTTGGATTTATTACTTTAAATTTGCATAATTCATATGATCATCAGCATATTTAGGGTTATATTTTTTTTAATATTTTTAAATGTAATTACATATGTATTGCCTAACCTTATTCTAGTTTACTTTTGAGGCATATCTTTTTTCTCATTATTGCTTAAGTTATAAATGATGTTATTTATAGCTTTCCCTCTTTCCATTATATGCTTGTTGCTGTAGCAACCCAATATGTTAATCAATATTTAATCATCCAATTGCCTTCAAATCTCTTGTATCAAATCTTAATTAGTCATTAAGATCAAATTCAAAAGTCTTGGTCAAACTTAGAATCTAATTAAACAAAATTCTAATTTTGGGTAATTCCTAAAATCAAGAAAATGTGGAAATAAATTTACCTCAGATTAAAAATCGGACTTCGCCGTTTCGTTCTTCACACCCAAATTAGCATGGGGTGAAATTTTGATGAGTTTTGGAGATAGTCAAAATTTCTTAATTTTTTATTACATTTTATAATTTGATAAATAAAATAATTAAGATGACTTTCGATTAAAATTCCAACTTCATTTTTCAGTCTGTTACCCTCAATTTAGCTAAAAAGTAATTTTTCAAAATTTTTAAAAAATAAATAATCATATAATTTTAATCTAATAGAAATTCTAAATTAATTAAATAAAATACTATATATATATATATATATATATATATATAACTTATCATATAATAAACAAAAACCTTAATCTCTAATCTTCTTCGCACGCAACCGAGCCCCCCCTCCCATTTTATAATTTGATAAATAAAATAATTAAGATGACTTTCGATTAAAATTTTGACTTCATTTTTAGGTCTGTTACCCTCAATTTAGCTAAAAAGCAATTTTTCAAAATTTTTTAAAAATAGATAATCATATAATTTTAACTAATAGAAATTCTAAATTAATTAAATAAAATACTATATATATATATATATATATATATATATATATATATATATATATATAACTTATCATATAACAAACAAAAACCCTAATCTCTAATCTTCTTCGCACGCAACCGACCCCCCCCCCCCCCGTTCCTATCCTCACCGAGAGACCGCCTCCTCCTTCAAGCTAGACGAGTGATGCGTGGCGCACCGCTAACCTCTCCAATGGGAAGGCTCGAACCCATGCCGATCCCCTCTTTATCAACACCTTCTCATCCTCTCGGCAGGGGGGATTATCTGAAGGTAAGATAATGAAGCTTGATTTTGAACCCTAGCAGCAATCTCTAAGCACCAAATAAGGTACTCCTCCCGATTTTTCCTGAGTGTCGTTTACATAAATGTTAACTTAAGACTTTAAGCTGTCAAATAAGGAACTCATAAGGATTCAATGAAATTCATTTTCAATACATGAAAAGTATTTAATCATATGTAGTTACTTATTTAGTACTAGATTGAGTATTTTGGGTTATTGAATGTTGGTTATATTTCTTTAATTTGTTTAGGATATCAATCTGGAATTTTATCTATAAAATGAGATCTGCTTAATAAGGTATATGTATTAATTATTGTTTGATTATGTTTAAAACTTTTAAGGCTTACAAATTTATTTGAAATTCTGTGATACCTATACATAAATCTGTATATAAATTGAATTCAAAATTTGCATAATGAATTTAAATATGGGTTTAATGATTATGTTTGAGAGGTACAGAATTTTGTTGACAATGTCTGCTTTTGCTCTCTCAGTTGTTTCGTCTGTTTAGCATTGAAAACTGATAGTCAACTTTCAGTAATGCAGAAAAAGTCTTGTGTTTTTCTTGATGGTTTATGGGATTATTGCGTAGTTGATGTAAATGTCAGGCGGCATGAAATAATGGATGGACCTTTGGAAATAGTCAAGTGTCAAATGTTCATCTCTGCATGAACTTGTTCATTTCATCACTTCACTGGTCTTGTCAATAAATTTGATTTAAACTATTATTATTTGGCAAATTAGAACTATCTTTTGGAATGCTTTGGCATGTTGCCTATTATATCTTGATAATCTTTTAATTTTTTAGAAGAAGAGTAGTTTTCTGATATGCTCACTGATATCAGTAATATTAGTACTTCACCTGATTTCTCTCCTTAGTGTTGTTAAGATATAAAATATTTTTAGGTTTTATATTTATGCATTAATAAGTTCAGATGTGGTAATTCTAGATTATCATAAGAATGCTATTAGATCTGCTGCTCCATATGTTAAAGGAGCCTGATGTCATTATATAAGGGAAGTTTGATATACTCAATTATATTAAAGTTATGCAAATGAGTTCTCCAGCTTAAACTTACTGTATTCAGAATTCTTGCAATCATATATATAGAGATTTGATAGTTAATTGAGTGCATAAATCAGAAATGATACTTCTAGGACTTGTCTCTAGGTAATTGCGTATATCTTCAATATAAACATGTTATAGATATACCAATAGTTGAATATTTGTGGACAAATGTGTTACAATATGTTTGGGAAAGATAACAATACTATTCTTAAGATTAACTTTTATTCTTATATAGAGAGTTCCTTATGAATTTCATTCAAAGTATGAATAACATGTGTTCTTTCAAGAGTTATGAATTAAATATTAATTGACAAAATAGTTCTATAATAACAGTTTCCACCATTTTCCCCTAATTGTTTTAATAGAAATTAAATTTGATGTTTTAACTATTTCTGGCCATGTATTAGATTGAAGTACGATAGGGAATAAATAGAACATTTCTTGCTTTAGATTTATAATATATTATCCTAGGAAAAGTATGAGAAGCCTATGATTTGAAATTTTTCTCATCTTGCAATTAATTAGGTGTAATTTTCATTATACTTTATTTGCTGAATTTAATACTAGTTGGAACATCAAAATCAAAGTATCTTAAGCTAATCTTATCTTTCATTTTACTTCATTCATCACTGCTAAGTTCTTTTAACGAATGACATTGTGGTTGGTAGAATCATTTGAGAATTTAATGGAAGTTGAAGTATATTTATTTATTCAAGAGTTTAGCCTTCTTCATACAGTTTATCTATGAAAACAATTCAACCAGTTACTTTGGATAAACTTTGTTTTTATACCATTCATAAATATGGCTATCTTTTTCTTTCTTTCTTATTTTGAAATGTTTACTTACTTTTTAATTGTACTTAACTGAAAGGGTATTAATTTATAATTATGTAATAAAAGACTTTTTTTTTATATGCTGGGCATAAAAAGTTGAAACAATACCATCCAAACTCTCCTCTATCTTATATCAACCATTAAAAGAAAATTAGCCACTAAATTTAAAATGAAACTGAAAAGAAAATAGAAGGAGTTAATAAGAATATGATTTTTTTTTTATCATATTGATGTAGTTATTAAATTTTATGAAACTCTTGAGTCAATGCATGTTGTTCAAGTTGCATACCGCTAATTTTATACTTCTAATTAGTTTATTAACGTACTTCTCATGCAACTTTAAACTCTCTTTTCATCTAATAACTGTGAGAATGCAAGTATTGTGTGTCTTTTTATCTTATGCTGCAACAACAATTACTTAGACGCTTCTTATTTTGTTGTGTAATAGATTTTGCGAAAATGCTGGTTTAGAGTATCTTTTATGTCAGTTTATGCTACAAGTAGTTTTCTTATTTTTGTCTCAGTTATGTGATATCTAACTTTATTATGTTTAGTGTTATGAATATCAAACACTTAATCTAGTTAAAAATATTGAGTAAGGATGCAATTGCTGTGTATAATAGTATTGTGCAGCCTTTATGTCTAGTAACCATTTCTCTAGAATGTTTAACTGGATTTCATGTTTATATGATAAATATATGGAGTGATATATACTATTATATTACTCTAATGAAATTAAAGTAATATCATCAATGGACCTATCAACATGGCTTACTATTGTTTGTCTATGTTGGCTTATCAACTTATATGCTTAAGCTCAGTTATTATAATGTTTTATAAATAAAATCCAAGTAATTTTTAGAATTTGAGTTTCTTTACTATTTAACTTTTAGGGCTGCCCTTTTTAATTGAGTATGAAACATCTTTGGCTTATGTATTTGGAACTGCTGATTCTTTTCTTCGAATAATATTTAATTTAATGTTGTTCTTTGAATCACATAATACTTGTTTTAGATGCTAAAAATATTGTCTATATTGATGCGATTGATGTGATGGTTTATCTCATAATGCTGCAAATCTTGAGAATGATTTATTTAATGTTCATATTAGAATGTTTAGTAATTATTTTCTTGAAATTATTATATCTAATTAGGGGATGCTGAGACTAGATATATAGTTATTGACATTATAAATGCTATTGTTAATGATGTAATTGTTTCAAACTTTCTTCCTTTTAGTTATTGATATTTTAGCTGTTATCTATTGCAATATAAAACCAATGCTACTACATCTTGCAATATTGAATCAAATGATGCTGTCTAATGCAGCATTGAATCAAATGATACTATCTATTGTAATATTAAATCAAATGTTGCCATCTTTAGAATTATAAGATCAAGAGTGATCAAGTACTATTAGTCATATCCATGTTAACAAATGCTGTTATTCATTTAAGATAAATCAAATATTGCTATCTCTTTTAGATGAATTCTTATGTAACCATTAAATGAAAGTAAGATTAGCATATATGAAAATCAATGTTGTCATTTCATTTACCAGAATAAAATTTTTTTATCTTCTAGATGTGATCAAGTACTGTCAATTGATTTATATAAATTAAAAATGTCGTTAGTTAGTTCAATGTTAAATGCAGCGATCGCTTTTAATAAGATCTAAATTACTTTCATTAATTTCAATTAGAATTATATGTTGCCATATCTCAAATGAAATTCAATGCTGCCATAATCATTTCTTTAAATAGAATTACATGCTGCTAATTATTTATAAAGTCAAATGCTACTATATCTTTTAAATGAAATTGAATGCTGCCATGTTTTATTTGAGATTCAAATGTTATTACCAAAAATAATGGATTGATAAATTGTTGTTCTTTATAATTGTCAATACTATTAGAATTGAAAATGAGCAATCCTATGTAATGGATTGAACTCTATTTTAGAACTGGAAATAGTCAATAAATTGATTTATATTGATTTTGCAAATGTTTATTTAAACAAATACAAAGGAGACCATGCCAAAATTTTTAGAATTGGAATAGCATATTATTGCCTTAATTATTGAAAGACATCATTCTTCATTATTCATTTTTATTGTCATATCACAATTTGGATGGCCTATATATGAGCAACCATTGTGAATATGAAATTATTAGAATAGAAATCAATAGAAAACAAAGGATATCACAAGATTTATAATACTTTAATACATTTCTTGTGCTGCAAATGCATTGAGCTTAAATCATGATTCATACAAAAAGATTTTATGCATATAATAAACTTTTTTAATAAAAATTTCAGAGGGGTCTAATGGAGGATTTAGTACAGCTGTCATTTGCCTGGGCAAGGCTATTGGTGTATCTGGAGACCCCATAATTCCTTTGAGGGGGAATGTGTGTGTTTATTTTGACCCCACTTATAGATAGGTTGAGTAGACATACTCAACTCCTCACTTGCTCTGTGCCCATAGAACAAAATTTCAATATAAATAAATCATAATAAATATTTTATAAAATTTTCAGAGGGGTCTAATGGAGGATTTAGTATAGCTATCATTTGCATGGGCAAGGCTATTGGTGTATCTGGAGACCACATAATTCCTTTGAGGGGAATGTGTGTGTTTATTTTGACCCCACTTACAGATATGTTGAGTAGACGTACTTAACTCATCACTTGTTCTGCGCCCACAGAACAAAATTTCAAGATAAATAAATCATAATAAACATTTTATAAAATTTTCAGAGGGATCTAATAAGTATTTAGTACAGCTGTCATTTGCCTGGACAAGGCTATTGGTGTATCTAGAGACCACATAATTCCTTTGAGGGGGAATGTGTGTATTTATTTTGACCTCACTTACAGATAAGTTGAGTAGACGTACTCAACTCCTTACTTGTTCTGCGCCCACAGAACAAAATTTTAAGATAAATAAATTATAATTACATTTCTCACAATCTCATTGATTGCGAATGGTATATTCAGTCTTTTGATTGAAATGATTTTCTATGATTAAATCTTTCATAAATTTATACAGTGCAGAATTTCATATATAAATATAGTGCCTTTCCTTATACTATTTTTCTTACTTAGCATACAAATCTATTTGAATATATTCAGGTTTCCCTTTAAATTGCAAATAATTGAAATACTACTAACATAATTATTGCAGGATTTGCAAAAATATTCTAAGTATTGTGAGCACACTTTCTTACATACCTTCTTACCATTTTTATGCTTATTGCACCGATATTTCTTAAATTTGTAATGTGATATCTGTTTAATTATTGTTTAGCCTACTTCTAAAATATGCTTAGACCTTTAAAGTCTAACTATCCATTTTTTTTTTTTGGCTTTGCCCTATCGTATTTAAAAAAAAATGATAAATTAGGAGCAAGGAGTAGGACCTGCAGTTAAAGAGGAAGCTGAGCAATAATTAAAAAAGGAGAAGTTACTTTTATTTATTTATGTGAAATTGAGTCTACTTATGAACACTTTGTAAATTATAAATATTTTGTAATGTGTGTAAACTATTCTTTCATGTTGTTTGAATTTTCATATTATAAATAATTAATATTTGAGTTAGAATAATTAAATGTCCCTCTTCTCCCCATAGATCCATATAATATAAGGTAGTATTAAATATTGAGTTAGAATCTCCTAACTCAATATTAAATACTACCGTAACACTCATTATTAGATTATTAAATTTTAATCTAATAGTGAGGCGTTACAATCTTAATCAAGATTTGTTTGGATCATCTAAATTTGTTAATTATGATGTGTTGATTAATTATTTAACCTATAGGCATCATTGATTGAATTCTATCAGGATATGATTAGTTCTAATTATTTTAACCTTATAAGGCCATTAATCTGAGTTTCTACTTGATAGTAGAATGTTGGAGATCCTGAGCTGGTATAAACTTAGAATAGTTAAAATAAATAATTAGATAAAAATATATATCATATGTGTTTAATAGAGTCTCTTGTTTACTATTGAAGTTTGTGCTTTGCATTCCTTATATTTTTAGCCTTTTTACATTGAACATATCATATAAGATACTTTGATGCATGAAATGAAAATATATAAAAATTATGATAACACTTGCATTAGGTTCATGTTCTGGACGGGAGACTGTGTATACACATTACTTCCAATGGACGGGCAGTAAGGAGAAATAAGAGTACCTGACACGTACTCCTTGGGGAGAGTTGCGTCTGATTTGGGAACCCACCTCAGTCTTGCAGACGTGCTTAACTCATTTGACTGAAATGATTTTCCATGATTAAATCTTTCAAAAATTTATAGAGTACAGAATTTCTTACAGTTCTTTTTATTCTTACTCAGCATACAAACTCATTTAAACATATTCATGTTTTCCTTCAAATTGCAAATAATTCGAATTCTACTAATATAATTATTACAGGATTGGCAAAACATACTCTAGCATTGTGTAACAACCCTAGTTGTTATCTTAGTTGATTAGGACTAACCCTAAGTCTTAAACACAATTATAAGTGCTAATTAGGTCAATTGGAGTAAACCTTTGAAACCAAGTCCAAATCAGGAGTCAAATGGATCGAATCCTGATATCTAGAAATCCAGAAACCATAGAAATTGACCTATTTAAATTGACCTCCGATCAAAAAACGGATACCGCCATTGCGTTCCTTGACCCCAAATTAGCTTGGGGTGAAGTTTTTGTGTCAATCGGAAGTCGTCGAAATTTCGATGAATATTTTAATAATAAAAATACCCCGAAAATCGAGATATCAAAATACTCGTCGGATCGAAAATTCGATTTCGCCATTGAATTCCTTGACCCCAAATTAGCTAGGAAAAACATGTTCAAAAATTTCTGGAAATTAAAATATATATATATATATATATATATATATATTATTTTAATACTTAACGACGTGCCGTTAAGTATTTAAAATTACCGTCAACTGTAGTTGACAGCGCTGTTAGATCGAGCGGCGCCATTGCAGCTGTTGGATCTAATCCAGATCCAACGGCTATGGGGCCGTCTCCCTCGGCCCCGTCGCCCTACGCGCGCCACGCGGCGTCCGCCGCCGTTTCCGGCCCACCATGGCATCCCCCGACCTCGGCGAGATCGCTATCGGGTCTATAAGACCTCGGCCGACCTCAGGGCACTGAGTTTTTGCGAACCCGAGCCCAGATCGAGCCCGAAGCCCAGAGCCACCGCAGCCGTCGAACCCAAGGTACCTCCGATTTCCCCCTCTCGTTCGTTAGATTTGCAATGTTTCGCTCGATTATTGTAGGATTTAGGCTGGATTGTCGATCCATCGGACCTGATCGAGTTCGATCAGGTCCGATCGACTCAGATCAAGGCTGGAACCTCTCGGGTTCCGCCTCGTCCCCTCGCCCCGTAGACCTAGGATAATGTTTAGGTTTTTCCGGCGATCCCGGCCACCTCCGGCGAAGGTCCGCCCACCGGCGTGTAGCCCTCGTCGAGGGCTACCGTCGGCCGTGCGGGCCGAGGTGGTCCGGCGCCTTGAAGGCCGGCAAAAGCCGTGCCCTAGCCCGGCGCCCTCGGGCCGTCTCCACGAGGAAGACGTAGTCCAGGTCGGGCCGGGTCGGCCCGAGCCGGGTCCGCGTCAGCCGGGTGGGGCCCACCAAGCCACGTGGCGCCTTGGCCTGCCACGTGTCCAGTGGGACCCACCAGTCGAAGCCCGTGACCTTTCAGCTTCGGCCGTGGGGCCCCCAGCGCCACGTGGCAGCCAGCCGGCACGCCACGTGTCCCGTGGGCCCCAGCCCGAGCCCGCGCAGTGGTTCGGCTCCCCAGTGGGGCCCACAGTGCCACGTGGTAGCCTCTGGGCCTGCCACGTGTCAAGTGGGACCTACTGCCCAGTCACCCGCGGCGGTTCGGCTCCCCCGTGGGGCCCACAGTGCCACGTGGCAGCTTCTGACAGTGCCACGTGTCAGGTGGGGCCCACTGCCCAGTCACCCGTGCTGAGTCAGCCCCTGTGGGGCCCACAGTGCCACGTGGCAGCCTCTGGCAGTGCCACGTGTCTAGTGGGGCCTACTGTTTGTTGATTTAAAATTTAATTAAATTACTATTAGTATTAATTAATTACTGTTAATGATTAATTAAGGACAGTTAGTGGTTAATTAAATTAGGATTAGTGTTAATTACGTTAAAACAGTAACCTTAATTAATTAAGTATAATTAAGAGTTTAATTTGGGATAATTTAAGATTAATTTAACCTTAACAGTGATTAAGATAATTAATTATTATTAAATAATAAAATATACTTACTTATTCTTAAATAAATATAAACAGATAATTAATACTAATGAAATAATAATTAGTGCTAATTACTTTGCTACAGTAAAATATTAATAAATATAATTTAATTAATAGATTAATTAATGTTAATTAATAATTAAGCCTAATTAATCACAAATTAATTAAGGATTAATAAATTCAAAAATTTTATATAAAAACTTTAGGAATGAACAGTAAAATTATTTAATTTGAATAAATGAATAGTAAATTAATTCAAATTATATTTTTGAATAGTAAATCTTAAAAGTTAATAACTTTTTATAGGATGATCCAAACATAGCCAATATAGGTCTCAAAATACTCAGAAAAATGTAAGGAATCAAATAACGTAATGTAAAAATTTATTTTGGGGTATGTATATCGAGGTAGCATTTTATGACCTCTTTAGAGCCTCATAACTTTTTACCCCGTTATCAGAACATAGTCAATATGGGTCTTAAAATGCTCATGAGAGCGACACTATCACTATAGTAGTATTAGTTTTCCCATTCGGATATCAGAACAAAAAGTCAACCTTAGAATTCTCGGTGAAAATGACCAAAATGCCCCAAGACTTCAAACAGACATAACTTAGTCAAATCAACTATATGAGCTGTCTCTTAGATATGTCCTTATTTTCTAGCCTCCTTATGTCGCTAGGGGAATGACCTATTTTGTTGTGTGCCTAGTTTACTAGCCTCCTTATGTCGCTAGGGGTATACCGTTGGTGCCTTAACCGTACTGGTGTTAAGGTTGCCTTGTATGCTTAGTTTACTAGCCTCCTTATGTCACTAGGGGCATACAGTAGGTGCCTTAGCCATACTGGTGCTAAGACCCTTTGCTTGCTTTGGTGCTTATTTGTCTAGCCTCCTTATGTAGCTAGGGGTACACAATTTTATGACTTAGCCGTGATGGTGCTAAGCTTCTTTGATACTCGATGGGCTAGATTAGCTCTTTTCTGTATGACAGTCAATGCACGGATATTTATATGCAGTTGTATCATTTCATTTACTTTTCAGTATTCTTATTCAGTCAGCTATTTCCTTGTACTGCTTTTATATATATTTAGGATGTTAAAATCTTGCTGCTATTTATATGTACCACTGTTGAGTTAACTTATTTTGGTTGGCATATTTTCTATTGATCACCAGCATGTTTAGGATATATAACTTTTCTTACAGCACTTGTTAAGTTATGTATATTTATATGCCCTTCCTTGTTTAGTTTGTATGCGAGGTATGTCTCAGCCTCTTTCTTTTTCTTTACTTAAGCTATAGATGATGGTTTATAGCTTTCCTTTTTTTTTGTACTGCTTACTGCTCCTTTATACACATTATTGCTTAGAAGTAGAAAAATGGTGATATTACATAACATCTATAAAAATTTATCAGCTTAAAATGTACTTAGATAATTGTCTAACCAGATTTTTCTTTTTTTGGCTGGGGCCCTACATTGTGAAACCGACAATGGCAGACCCTCTTCAGTTAGATGAGCAGGAGTTATGAGTGGAGCCATACCCAGAGGAGGAGCCCGTGGAAGAAGTCGCTATTTAGCCTTTATTTCTAAGTGAGGATGAGAGTCTTTTTACTTTTATTATTTGAAACTTTAAAATGATGTAATAATACAGGTACTGATGACTACGTATTTAGATTTTATACTTATGTTCTGAGATACTTTTCTTTATATTTATATTGTGATTGAAAATCGCTTTCACACTCTGTATGTTTACTTAGATAGTGACTGCATGTTGATTCTATGCTTACTCCTTCTCTTATTAGGTGGATTGTGAATTTTATCCTAATCCAATTATAAGTGAAGGGTTAGCTAGAGTGACATGCCACCCCTTAACTTAATTCTTGTGGATTAAGGGGTGGGGAGCCACACATTGTGAGCAAATTTTTCTTGCATACCTTCCTTACCATTTTCATGCTTTATGCATTGCTATTTTTTAAAATTATAATGTGATATCCGCTTAATTAATGTTTAGCTACTTTAAAAATGTACTTAGACTTTTAAAGTCTAACCATTTTTTTTTGTGACCTACCGTATATAAAAACTAAAATACGGTAGATCAGGAACAAGGAACAGGACATGCAGTTAAGGAAGAAGCGGAGCAATAGTCAGACAAGAGAAATTTACTTTTGTTTATTTAGGTGAGAATAAGTTTATGAACACTTTATAAATTATAAATATTTTGTGATGTTGTAAACTATTCTTTCATGTTATTTAAATTTTTATATTATAAATAATGAATGTTTGAGTTAGAATAATTGAATGACCTTCTTCTCTCCATAAATCCATATAATATAAGGTAGTATTAAATGTTGAGTTAGAATCTCCTAATTCAATATTAAATACTACCGCAACACTCATTGTTAGATTATTAAACTCTGATCTAAGAGGCGTTACAGTTGCTCTCATTTTAATTTCTTTAGCTTAAAGTTTAGGAAAATAGCGATATTAATAAATGAATGAAAATTAATCAACATAAAATATACTTAGATAATTTGTTTAATAAGATTTTTCTTTTTGGTTGGGGCCCTGGTATTGTGAAACTGATAATGTTAGTTTCTGATCAATTTGGAGACTTGGTGCCTGAGGAAGAACTTTATATAGAGGAGGAGCAGTAGGGTGGAGCTGAAGATAGTTAGATCATTTATTTTATTTGTGAGGATGAGTGATGTTTCTATTTCATTTAAAACTTTAATCAATGTTACAATAATACATGTACTTATGAATGTATTTTCTTTACTGTACTATTATTTCTGAGTTATTTCATTTTGTTTTCCATTTGATGTATGGTATATTGGATGTACTGATTACTTTATTTGCTTCCGCACCATGTACTTGTATTTCATTTAGTGACTAATATTTCATGTATGCATTCTGAGCTCATCCTTCCCTTATTAAGTGGATTGTGGATTATACATAATCTAATGATAAGTGAAGGATTTACTAGAGTGGCACCGCCCTTAGACTAATGATTGTGGGTCTGGTGGCGGGGCGCCACATAGCACCTTTTTTTAATTATTGCCTTACTTTACTTTCAACTTTTAGTATATATTTTTAGCTTTAGTTTATTTCAATTTATTACAGTAGATTTCAATTTTATTTAATGTTAAGTAAAGATTTCTTAAGCTATAAGAAAGAAATATTGCAGCCTAAGTTTGTGTTAGACTTATTTCTTAACACTGTGTCTTTCTTTTCTTTCTTTTTTTATGGCTGGGTGCCGACACCGTGATCCGACAATATGCCAGACCCTGAACAGTTAGAAGAGACAACAGTGGAGACTATTAAGGAGATCCAAGAGAACCTGGAAGAGTAGTAAAAGACATAATTTTTACTCACTTGTTTAGCTTACTTTTAGTTGTGAGATGAGAGGCCTTTTAATTACTGATCTTCTTATTTAAGTAATGATTTGCAATAATTAATTAGGACGTATTTTTCTTTCTTTCTTCTTTGAGGTGAATGCTTTTCTTAAGTTCTATGATAAATGTCTGGGATGAATGCTTATAGTTTCTGCACTTTGAATATTTTCTACTGCTTATACTTAATTTTGTGATATGATCAACAGTAAATGTCTATACAAAGTACTCATGTACATTGGAAATATTCTTATTGTTTTACTTAGTTCAATGTGTATAAGTATTACAGCAAATACTTTAAGATAATAATACTATTTTTCTTAAGGATTAGTCTTTAGCTTTACCTTGGATAAAATTTCAGTAGTAGTATATGGGGAAGTTTAGAAATCTTTCCAAGTAACACATCGTTCCACTGCCAACTATTAAAGTATATATTTCTTAAATCTCTTTGTTGCGCGCAGCGGTGGGACAGGGCTCTAGAGACGTCAATTTCATTCAATTCATCACAAAAGCGTTGTATTGGCTCAACATCTACCATACAAAATCCAAAGAAGGGGGCTAGGTGTTAGTTAATTTTAATTGTCACCGCACCTTTGAATTCAGAAATTTATAAAAAAGATGATTTTATATTCATTTGTATTTTCAATACCAAACATTAAAGCTTCATGCTAGTATGACCTTTTAAGTTCCTTAGAAAAATGAAAGAACATAAGAGAAGGCACTTCATCTTTTGATGTAATGGAATGTTATACCATCATTAAAGGACACTTGATTATCATACAAGGAATTCAAAAAATTGACCCTGATTTACTTTGATGATTACATTTATTTCAAATATGCGAAGCATAACTTTTGCCGCAAAGGAGAATTTGATGCAAGATAGATATTTCATAAATGGATTATAAGTGAAGCCATGACTTGTGTTATCATATTATTGCACTCTATTTATATAGTTGGATCGTGCTAAGTTAACTGGTTTTTATATTATCGTCTGCTAATGCCCATGTCTTACCTGTGTCTTCTATAGTTATGTCATGTACAATTATTTGAGGACGAAGAAAGGAATAGCATTTTCCTTCATTTGGTGAGACCTTTACTCTCGAAAAAGTGTTCAAGTGGTGAAGTGTATAGTCACTTCATTTTGTGGGCTATATTATTTGATAAATTAGAGAGGAGCTTTCTTTTCTGGTTTGATGAACTCAGAATCCAAAGAAGAAAACAAAAATAATACCGTGAATTTCAGTTGACACAACAAAAATCGAACAATTTTTGAAGCGGAGATCTGCTGCATTTACAAAACAATCGATTGCTTTGGAAAGAATAATAATTTAATAAAAATGGAAAAGAAAAGAAAAAAGATGTGAATCAAGGGAAGGAGAAGGAACCCCCAATCTGGGAATTAGCGGAAGGGGGATTGACGGCAACCCAGAGAAGGGAAATGGTGATGGCGATAAGGCCGGACCAGACGAAGACAATGGTGGGCGTTCTCCCCCTCCTGCCCATGAGGCCTTTGGCAAAGGGGTAGAGGTGGGTGAGCACCCAGACGCTGAAGAAGACCCCTCCCAGCAGCTTGCTCCACTGTGGTATGACAGAATATATGGTCCTGCTCACCCCCACCGCGATGCCAATAGTGTTGACCATCATGATGGTCAGCGGCGGAATCATCAGTGACGTCCACTTTACCACGTAGAGGTCCGCGAACTCGTCCTCGTTCTCGTCCCCCGCTGATTTTGAGGTCAGCGTGAAGGAGATCTCGATCCCTGCGACGACCTTCAGCAGCCCCTGCAGCACGGCGGCCAGATGCGCGCTGGTGCCCCCTATGAGCCAGAACTGCTCGTTCCGCCACCACTCCTCTAACTGGATTCCCGACCACTTTACCTCCAGGATGGCCAGCAGGCACAGCGTCACCGTGATCCCCAGTAAGTACGCCAAGAACGTGACGTTGAGTGTCTGCACGATGAACTGCCCTGAGAAGAGGGAGAGCGCGGGGAGGAAGCAGTAGACGATCAGGAACACGGAGGTGAAGGGGTATATCCCCACGTTCAGGTACGCCACCCGCTGCAGGAACTTCATCCTCGTGCTCGCCAGCAGCGCGTTGTTACGGGAGAAGAAGATCTCCACCGACCCTGTGGCCCACCGCAGCACCTGGTGCAGCCGGTCCGTCAGGTTTATGGGCGCAGTCCCCCGGAAAGCATCCCGCTTCGTCACGCAGTAGACGGACCGCCAGCCCCGGTTGTGCATCCGGTAGCCGGTCACCACGTCCTCCGTCACCGAGCCGTAGATCCACCCCACCCTCCCCCCCCACTCCGTCTTGTCCTCGTACCAGCACGACACCACGCTCACAGCCTCCGCCACAGTGGACGCGTCCAGCGGGTCACGCGGGATCCTCAACGCCCCCGCCGGCCTCCCGTTCCTGACCGACGGGTGGTCCGCCAGCGGCCGTCCCTGGAATTCCGCCACCGCGATCGAGTCCACCAGGAAGCTTGACCCCCCGAATCTGCTCGGCACCGCCATCGGCTCCTCGTCCTCCTCCCGCAACTGGGGCACATCCTTCACCCTCTTCGGCCTCCCAAAACAGCAGGACGCGCGCTCCTTCGATCGCGGTGGGTCAAAGCCGTAGAGTGCCACACGGCGGAAGAGGCAGCCGGTGCCGACGTAGACCGGGCCCTGTTGCCCGTCAAGCGCCCGCATGTTGACATCGAAGAACACGGTATTGTGGTTGGCGTAGCGGTCGGAGGGGTCGATCCCTTCGAAGCGCTGCGGGAATTGGACATAGCAGATGCGGTCTCCCCCGCGGTCCATCATGAAGCACATCCCCTCGCGCAGCGCCTGGGAGTTGTAGAAGTAGTGGTCGCAGTCCAGGTTGAGAATGAACGGACCGTTGGACATGATCGCTGAGGCGCGCACCAGGGCGTTCATGGCGCCGGCCTTCTTGTTGTGGTCGTACCCGGGCCTCTTCTCGCGGGACACGTAGACCAGCATCGGCAGCCTCACGTCCACCTCGGCCAGGTCGAGGATGGAGCCCTCGCCTGCTGCGACGCCGAGGATGGGATCCTCGGCCGGGGGGCGCAGCATGACCTGGATGATGCCCGCGTGGTCACCTTTGGAGTGGTCGGTGGCTGGCTGGGTCCACGTGCCTGGCCAGTGGGTGGCGTCCGCCATCCACGTGGCCTTGGGAATCTTGACCGCGGGCTCGTCGGAATTCTCGCGCCGGAGCCGGGCCGCATTGATCTCCTCGCGAGCATGGAAGGCGTCGGAGCGGCGGCGTATGGCGTCGGGGAGGCCGTTGATACGCACCTTGAATTCGTCGTACTCCCGCTTAACACGGCGGCGATCGCGGACAAAGTCGGGGCGTACCTTGTTCTTGTAGGGGTCGCGCTTGAGGGAGAAGTAGCTCTCGGGGTTGCGGGGCTCGATGCGATGCTTGCGGCAAAAGGGAACCCAGACAGAGGCGAAAGAGGCGGCCTCTGCCATGGCCTCGAAGGTGAGGAGGGCGCCGCCGTCGTCGGATACATAGCAGGCCAGCTTCTCAACAGGGTATTCGGCGGCCAGGATGGAGAGGATGGTGTTGGCGGTGACGAGTGGCGGCTCCTTCTCTGGGTCCGCGGTCGACACGAAGATGTCGACTCCTGGCAGGTCAGACTTGCCCGTCGGGTTGGCGGGGGTCCGAGACTCAAACTTCTCCTTCAGGATGGTCAGGTCCGTGGCTCGGTTCACGGGTGACAGTTTCGGAAGCTGGTCCAAAAGCCACGAGAAGGCGAACCAATGCTCGCACACCACCGACATTCCCCACAGCCAAGTCGCGTCCGGGTTCTTGTGTCTGATCCTCCATGCCAGGAACAGACCCAGCACACCCATTCGAATCACTATAAGCAACCTGCATTTATTAATTTATTACAAAAAATATTATAATCAAAATACGATTTGATTTCAATAAATTGTTTGATAAATAGTATTATTGTTTATCGAATTTTGCCATAGATTAGAATTTATCTTCTTTTTTTCCCCTTTTAATATTTTATTATTTTATAAAATTTGCAAAAGTTCGTATGTTTATTTTTTTTCAAATAATCATTAAATACAAATGAAATTATTAAAAGACTTTTATAGATATGACTTTTATTACATTAATATGATTTAGAAAAACACTAGAATTTCCAACCGGAGAAAAGATATGGAAACTAGATGAGCATTTCCACTGAACTAATCAATCAGAAATTTTTTGAGCTTTATAAAGCAAATATACAGTTAATAAAATTAAATTCTAAAAATTAGCAAATTTTAAAACTTAATACTCTGAAATAATTAATGGCAAAAAATTAATCATAGTAAAATAAAACAAGCAGAGCAAATCACCTGTAAGGGCTGAGAATGGCCGCGGGAATCTTAAGCTTCCTCGTGAGCGGCCTCCAGGGCTTACAGGCAAGATCTTTAGGATGCCTTTCCTCTCCGCCTGCGCCGCCGCTCGCCTCATCTTCCTCCGGCCAAATCGCGTTGCCGTACCCATAAGTCCCCTTCGTCTCGAACAGCCAGCGGCTCTGCTCAAACTCGGCTCCCCCTTTTACGGACTTCATCATAGACAGCCTTCTCTCCATCCTCTCTCCGGCCTTGGAAGCCGGCATCCTGGGCACCGTGATGGCCTTTCTCTCCCTGGCGAGCCTCCCCACTTCCTCCACATCGGCGGCCTTGTACGGCTCTTTGCAGCCCGGGCAGAGACCTCCCCCATTCCTCACGGCGTCCTCGAAGCAATCCCTGCAGATCTTGAAATCGCACTCGCAGGGGAGCATCTCCTCCCCCATTTCGTCGCACATCACTTTCCCATCGCAGCCCTCCACTGCGCAGCCGACGGCCGGCGGACGGCCACGATTCGTTTCCGAGGCTCTGTCCATGATGTGGGCGCGCGTGACGCTGTTGAACCCTCCGGTGAAGAGAGAATTCGACACGTACCGCTCCTCCGCCTTCGGAGGATCGACGGCGATCACGCCCATTGGCTGATTGTCAGGCGTCATCGGAAACTGCACGTGGTAGCTGTCGAAGTTGACGCTTCCCAGCTCGCTATCCAAATCCTCGTGGGAGTAGCTGATGTACCTCCCGGAAGGAGTTCGCCGGCCGAATGTTACTTTTGGAGCCGCCGCCGCTGCCGGTACTTTCCTCGTATTCTGTTCCGGAATCATTATCTTTTACCGATGGCGAACTTTCAAGCGGAGAATCTGAGCGGAATAAAGCAGAAAGATTATGCCTGAACTGAATAAGGAATGAAATTAAAGAATTTTTATTTTTTGCTGGGATCGGGCTGTTACCTTAAATGAAAACAGGGGAGGAAGAGCATTTGGAAGGGCAGAGCAGATACGGAGGAGGCTGATTATATGGAAGGCGTAGTTTTTCTGTTTGTCGAGAAGGAATTTTTTAAGAACGCTGTGGGATGCAAAGGAATTCAACAAACGAGAAGAGAAATGCGAGGGGGGTTGGTGGGGTACAACTGTGAACGAGTTGGATCAGACTCAGTCCAAGGCAGAGCGGATCTTATCTATTCAAGAAAGAAGTTATATATTATAATTGGGGAAGGAGGGTCAGATCTAAAGGAGATTTGCAGATGAGAGAGTAACAGAGAGACTGAAAAAAAATATTGAATTGAAACAGAGGGAGGATAGCGGGGTGTGTGAAGAGCAGTGCTGAGAGAAAGGCGTTGTTTTTATTGTTTGCTTGCTGTGTGGGAAAGGCTCAGAAAGCGTGGGGGGGGAAAGGAAGAAGAAGAAATGAAGTTTCCTGGAGGGATTTTTCGCGATGCGTAGGTGCAGTTTTGTACAGCAGAACGCGCATTCAGTAAACTGAAGCGGTGATGTGCTGGAGCTTAGTAGGCCGGAAAAGGCAGACATGGGTTTGCCGCGGAATTCCTCCAGCTTGCTGCGTGGCGTGTACAATTACCAAAGAAAGGTCGCCGTCTCCATGATTAAAACCAAAAGAATAACTGATCATGATTTTAGGCTTTTGACAAGGAAAGAGTTCAACTCATACCTCTCTAATAACTTTTTCAATCAAATTTTCTTAACATAAATGTTATTTAGATTATATTAATATAAATTTAAAAATTAATATTTATATTATTTTAATATAAATAAATAAATATTAATGAAATAATATCCAAATATTTTTAGATACCACTTCAATGAGTTTAAATAGTATTCTTCTCACAAAATATATAAAACAAAATTTCTAAAAAATAAGAATTATATTTACGATCTTATTATTAGTATGCAAAAAGATAAATATAATTCAATATTTATTTAAAGAAAGTCTAAATAACTTTTTTATATAAAATATTTGTTTCACTTTTTTAACCAATTAATTATATTTATAATTATTATTTTGACTAATAAATTTTAATTAATATCAATTAAATTTTAAATTTAAATACACAATTATATTGAGAAATTTGAGGGATTTGTTGTAATGAGAAAATCTTTAAAAATTTGAGAGTAAATAATTTATTTACAATGTAATTATATCCCCTTAATTTTCTTAAGGGTAAAAGAATCAACGAATCATTTGAACGATTTGTTCGATTGAATCATTCGTTCAAACTTTGCAATGGCTCGAGAAAACTCGAGAAAACCCTGAATCCTAAGCAGAATTCGAACATATCGAACGATTCGTACTGATTCATTTTTCATTCGAACAAATTGTTGTTCAAAAACAGTGATGACGCCTCTTGTTCTCGAATGAATTGTTGTTCAAAATCAGTGATGACGCCGCTTCTTCTCGCTCTTGCTCTCGGCTGTTCCGCTTCTTCCTTGTTTGGGCTGCTCTGCGTAATTCTAAGTTACGCCCGATTCGGGCGTCATTCGAATCCCCTAATTGTACATATAGTAACACAAAATTGAATTATAATACTAAAGTTTTTCATCAATTTTACCTCAAACCAAACACAAATAATCACATTTTACTTGAAAATATTTTACTACCCCTATGAGTACTATTATAACCCCATAAAATTAGCAATAAAAAAATACGTAAAGACATTCCAAAAGAGAAGCTAATAAAAAAAAACAGCCAAAATTGGTGAATGTAAGAACAAAAAGAGTTTATCGTGAAAATTAGAGAGTTAAAGTGGCAAAGCAGAGAATCGTGCAGTTTTAGTGAAAGAATCCAGAGCAAAATTGTAAAACACAACACATCAAAAAAATCACATGCATAAACACATCGATTTTTGTTGCGTAAAAAATAAAGTTAAGAAAAATCATGAAATCATGCTAACACAAGAAAAATCTCATGCCCCAGTTTTCTCAAGAAATTCCTTCTTTTTTTCTCTTCAGCACCCTCCTGCATGCACATAGCAACAACGCACTTTCAATGGCTTCAAAACCTTACATAAATAAGCCATGATCGTTCGTTAAATCAAGAAGGGAAGCCTCCATTCGTGTGACAACTGCTTGGGCGCCCAAGTCTCAGCTCCTCATGCGCCGCATCAGTTGCGAAGAGTCGGATATGTCAACAGTTTACAAGCACTTGGGAACCCTAGCCCCTATTGGGCGCCTATCACAGGAGCTTGGTGCCCAAACTTCTGTTGGCTTGTTTGACATATGCGCCTAGGCACCCCAACTTTTATTTGGCATGGTAAGGTTTGCGTTTTGGCGCCCAACCCGCCATCTAACCTCATATATGCTCCCTTATTACGTCTAGTGCTGATACAATCAGGCTCCACAAATAACAATCTCTCACTTGAAGAATGATTGTGAATGTTGAGATATGGAGACCATTCAAATCATCATGAATGTGCTAATAGAGCTCCGGCGGGCTTCCGGGAGGTTCCAAGGTGATACAGGACAAATTAGGAAAATTTCGGGCACCGCAGCGTGCAGTGGCCCGTCGTAGTGCGTCATAGCTCCCCACAACAAAGTTTGGGGCACTGTAGCGCGCCGTGGCACTTGGCAGCCCGAGACTGGGGTACTATAAAAAGAAATAAGGATACTTGACGCATACTCATTGGAGAGAGTTGTGTCTAGTTCGGGAACCCATCTCAGTCTTTCAGACATGCTTGACTCTTCAACTACTTAAGTAATTTTCTACAGAAGTAAAGCAAAATAATTAAACAAAACTTGTATATGTATTTCAGCCTCTTCAGTTTAGTTCAATTTTGATCTAGCTCTGAGTAACTAAATAATTATATAATAAGTTACAATTCAGTTTCAATTATAGTAGATTTGTTAGTCAGGTTCTGATATAACTATTTTGCTTCCTTTACTTTCAGTTTATGTATGTTTTTACTTTAGTTTCAATTTATTATACAGACCTATTAGTACTTATATGCATATTAGGACGATAGTTTCAATTTTTATTTGACTTGGTCTATTTATATGTATCATTGTTCAATTATATTAATTGCTTAATCTGCATGCTTATCATTGATCATATCCTATTAGGATGTTTATTTCAGTCATAGCATAGATAATTTAGTATTATATGTATTATGGCCTAATCTTGCTGCAATTATTAGACTTGAGGTATGTTCCTTTACTTACCTCATTTTGTTAAATTATAAATATTTTATTCATAACTTTCATGTTCTATTATTGCATGTTCTATTATTGCATGTTGCACTTATTGCTTGTATAAATATGTGATATCTTAACTTTAATTAAAATTTTATCTATACTTGGACTTGTTAAAGTCTAGCTAAATTTTCCTTTTTTGGTTGTGCACTGTCATGTATGTGCACATAGATGATCAGGAGTATAGGTCAGACCCAATGCTTGAGTATTAAGCTTATAATAGAAGATCAAAGTAAAGTATGCGACTTGTAGAAAGAGTTTTATGGTCTTAAATTTTTTTTTGCCTGCATTTAATTAAATGCAATAAATGAGTTTTCATATTCTCTTGTATTTACTGTATTGTATGCAAATGGATAAATGTGAAATTTACGTAGATGTCTTCTTCTTTTTTTTCTGCACTACCATGCTTTATATATTTCTGATAGGATCTTGCTCATCTTATAATTAGTAACATTGATATCTTATTTAATATCCGTGATACTAAGAAGGATCATCACCTAATTCTAGTTGAGTTAGTGTTAACTCGATAACGGTTAAGAGGTGACCATCACATACAGTTATAATGACTTCATTAGCCAATCTTATATGGCAGCTTTATATTTAATTTTCTACTTTCAGTACTCACACACTTTTATTACTTTACTTTTTTAGTCTTGATTTATGTTATTAACTACTAAATTCGAGGTGTGCATCTTTACTTACCTCATTTTTCTTAAGCTATAAATTGCTAATTTGTAGCTTTACCACTTTCCCTTGCATTTAACTTAGTTGCACCTATTATTTATGTTTAAAGTTAAATGTGATATCCTAAAATAATAAAAAATTATTAAATTATCTTAAAATGTACATAGATAATTTATCTAATGTAAGATTTTTTTTTTAACTAGGAATTTATAATAACCCAAGTTGTTACTTAGGTAAATTATAACTAAATCAAGTTCTAATTATTATTTCAATATACTAACTAAGTCATTATAAACTCACTACTAAGACCTAGTCCAAATCAGGAGTCAAATTAATTAAATCCTAATTTTAGGAAATTCTAAAAATCCTAAAAATTAACCTATTTAATTTGACCTCAAATAAAAATCTGATATCGCCATTGCGCTCATCACCCCCAAATTAGCTATGGTGATGTTTTAGATGCATTTGGAAGTTATTAAATTTTCGGCAAATATTTTAATATTATTTAAATACTCGAAAATTCGAATAATTAAGTACTCGTCGTATCGAAAATCTGATTTTACCGTTGAATTCCTCACCTCTCAATTAGCTAAGGGTGATTTATCTGAAATTTTCTGAGTATATTTAATTATTTAATTTCAATTAATGAAATATGGATAAAATATTTAAATAATAATATTTTATTATAATAGTTAACGTCACCATCAACTAAATATTCCACATCGTTACTTCTTCAAATGACGCCGTCTAATCAAATGATGCCTCAATCCATCCTTTGGATCGACCCAATCCGACGGCTGGGAGCCATCTTCCCCGATTGTCGCCCACGTGTCACGTAAGGCCGGCTGCGACCGCTCATGCCATGCGCGTGTCACCTTACGCAGTTCCCACAGCTCTAATCTGCTGCCTAATAGTCCAAATAAAGCCCTGGCGTGGTCTCTGGGTCTGATTTTTGTGAATCCAGGGAACCCTGGTCAAAGAAAGAATCACACAAGCAGCTTGAACTCGTCAAACCATTCATCTTCAGGTACTCACATCTCCCCCAACTCGTTGTTGATCTTAAATTATGGTATGGATTGTTCAAATCATTTTGGAACGATCGCCAGTCATCGATCAAAATCTTCGATCTTTCGGGCGACCTTCGTGAACCCTAGGGATCGGGAGGATTCGAGAAAATGAAATGACCCCCGATCGTATCTAGTCGGATCCTTTCAACCCGCGTGACCGTTTGCTTCACTGCGCAGATCTGAACCATCGGTTTCGATCAATCGATCCGGCTTGTATGGTTCAATCCGGGCCATCAGATTCAGTCAAATCGATCCGCCCATTCCGTGCGCCAGCTAGTCATCCACGTGGCGACATTGGATTTCGCCTGCTTGCGTGTTGGCTTCTCCGTGGTCCACGTAGCTCCCCTCGTTGCCATCTATGCGAGTGGGGTCCACTTGTTCCCGTCAAACTGATTGGGTCTGTGCTGCGTATTGACTGTGGGGACCGTGCCGGTCCTCATCACACGGATGAGGGACGCGTGTCCGGAGGGGTCGCCATCAGGCGCCGATGGCTGACACGTAGCCATTTTGTGGGTCCCGCAAGCAGTTTATTTATCAGATTGGATTAAATTAACTGAAAACAGTATAATTAATTTGATTTAAGTTAATTAATTATACCAAATATTTAATCCACAATATCTTGTAAATTACAATACAAACAATACAAAATTATATACCATTGTGTTTTGAAGAAATAGAGGATCATAATGGTATTGTTCAATTTCCACTATGAACAATATTTCACCTAGTGATATTTAGAATATTTAAATAATTGTCAAATTATTTCTAAACTTCAAATAAACATAACTTTGCACACACTCACCCAAATATATCCAATATGGATCTCATTTTAATCATGAGATCTACAAAAATATTCTACTAGTATTAATTTTTTTATTTGAAGTATAATTAGCCTAATCACTTTTAGGATCTAACCTTATTATTTCATAGCTCATTATTTTACACACACTAATCTAAATATAGCCAATATGGGTCTTAAAGTGTGGCAGCCCTGCCCCGCCGTGGTCCTGTTAACCCTTAAGTTAACATGATTACGGTGGAGGGGTCACCAAATGACAAGGTTCCCACTTAGAATTGAATTAGACACATGTTCTAATCCAACTTAAATAAGGACTTTGTCATTCATCCAAAAATACTATCACTAAATGATCATACAAAAACTCAGAGTACGGAAGCATAAAAATGTAACATCCATCCATACAGTATAAATACAATAATACAGAATAAGTAAAATGCTGAAAAGAGAATGTTAACCTGTATTATTACAACATTTAATAAGTTTAAGAGAACTAAAAAAAAGAAATTCTCGATCTCACAAGCAACAGAAACTAAAGCTAAAGATCTTCAAGAACGGGCTCCTCCTCCAATGGCAAGCTCTCCACTGGATCTGCTGCTCCAACAAACTCAGAACCTACCATTATCAGTTTCATAATGGTAGGGCCCCAGCCAACAAAAGAAAAACTGGTTAGACTATTGTCTAAGCACATTTTAGGATAAATAATTTATTATGTTAAATAGATATCACCATAACAGAACTGAAGCAATAGGTGCAGAAAAGCGTACAAAATAACAGTAATAAGTTATAAACAAACAGTTTATAACTAAGCAAATAGGGAGTAATACATACCTCCTCCAAGCAACTGCAACAAAGATAGGTAAGCAAAAGACTAAACAAAACTATAAGAAAAGCACAACTTAAATATGCTTATGATCAAATAGATAATGCTAAGTGACATACAGAAATTTGACCGTATAAATCTGAAAACAACTAACATCCTATATATGAAAATAGTAAGTAAAACTAGCATCCTATATAGTGCAGGAAAATTATAAGTAAAACAGTGCTATAATACAGAATATATAAGTAAAATAGTAACTGTAAACTGAAACTGCAGTGACTATCTAAGTCACTCAAACTAAAAACATAATCAGCAAATCTTAGCCTGATGAGCTAAGAAACTCTGAACTGAACATCACTGAAAACTCTTAGCCTAATGAGCTAAGACAGAAGTGAATGTAAGTGTACTTGAATTAGTATATCCATATCAGAATCTTGACTCTATAGTCAGTAGGGCGAGAGTCTATCCATCCTATCCTATGGATTAGGCATGGCCAATAGACTATCAGACATTAAACCCTCGAAAGGTTGCCGACCCCAAACGAGTTGATCGAAGAGGTATACTAATCAAGCTACACCTTACCAAAATTACTTTCAACTAGTATTCACCATGTCCAATCCTGATTAAAGAGCGCAAAATCTATTTCTCGCCACCCTGGTAATTATTTCAACCAGATATGGATAGACTTACCGACAGTAACAAACCAGTGTGCTATGCCGAACTCGAGGATTGGAGAGGCATACATATTAAGCCACAACTTTTTGAAAAACTGAAAACATCGATCAATCATGAATGATATGTATGCAATTCAAAATTAACATGAGATATTTATCAAATATCCTATGTTCAATATATGTGTACAAGGTAAGGAGCTCAAAACAAGGTATGCAAAGCATCAATTCAATGTGAGCAAGAGACTCTATCTAAAACACAGGTGATATCCGTTGTTGTCTACTTTATTCGTTCTATCTACTCTAAGTTACATAAGTTTCAAAATCATCAATTCTTACACATTCTGTAACTTAGAATCATGAATCCTACTAGTTGAAGATAATTAGGGCTGGCCACGTCCTAATTATAACTTAATCAAAAGATGACTATTTGGTTAAAGTGAATAAATCATCGACATAATTTTGTAATTTATTTCATCTCAACCTCATCTTGATTAGACAAATCAAGATAAAAAGATTAAGAATTAGACTCCAGATGATGGGGTCTAATCACTTAATCTAAAGGTGTAATATAAGGGTCTAAGTTTAGAACCCAAAACTCACCGATTAGGTTAAGGCAAAAATCCTAATGATAAATCAAATTCATTAGGATAGATCTCTATCCTTAGTTCTAAAGTTAAAAGATCAAATAATCATTTAATAAACTGAGAAAAATCTAGAAATTAGTAAACTCAATATTTTATCTATTTGAGTAACCCAATTTACTCAATAGATGAATTCTAACTTAAGATCTATTCTTAATCTTAGGAATTAAAGCTCTTAATTACTAAGAGTATCTCTCAAGACACACATCCTAACTAATGATATAAGACCTAAGTTAAGGTCTAAGAATGATTAAGGAAAGGAGAACACTCACAATTTACTTAGGAATTTTCTTAAGGAGCCAATTTTGGGATTTTGATCAAAAATTTAATTTAAACTTGGATTTGATAAATTTTAGCTATAAATCATTATATTTACTGATTTTAGTGATTATAAATTGAATTTAAGGCTTTTAAAGGCTAAACCCTAAATTTGGGCAAAATGACCATTTTGCCCCTACTTAAGGGTTCAAAAGATCAAATTTTGATCTAGGGCTTAAATTTTAAAATTTTCTTTTGAAAGTGTTTCTTACTGTCTAATATAAGATTAGACAGCAACTAAATTAATTTTGGGTGATTATTAAGCTATATGAGATCAAATTAGTGAATTTGACTCATAAGGGCAAATTAGTAATTTGACTAAGTGAAAGTTAATTTTTCTTTCAAATTATTGTTTTTTACTACCTAAGCTTTCCATAGAATTTAAATTTGCTAAATTCTGATAAGTATTAGCCAAGTTATGGCTAATACAACATCTAGGGTTTAAAGGGTTAATTAAGGGATCCTTAATTAAGAGTCAAAATCCTAACTTTGTCAATTAGTATCCAAATTGAGTAAAATTAGTGGCTATGGTTTACAATTATTTTACTGATCACCATGACATGTGGTAGGTTCAATTTGGACCTAATTTGGCTAAGTTATGACCTAATTAAGGTTTAGGGTGATTAGTGAGTGATTAATAAAATTAATCACTCAATTACTAATATAACCTTACATATAGATTCTAAATGTCTCTATGAGTTCTCTAAAACTTAAATCACTCAATTTGAATTACTAGATTTGCTAATATTTACTAATCAAGATTTAGAGTAATTAGGGGTGATTAGCAAATCTAACCGTTGGATCTAAAATATTTTTTACAGATTACTGTTAATTAGGTTTTTCTAATTTAAATTGATATTTGGATTATCAAATTTGGAGCTCAATTGACTAAGTTATGGTCAATTAAAGTTCTAGGTCTAATTAGGGTAATTAGGGTTAGGTTCTAAAAATAATTAGGCAAATACTAATCCAAACAGCAAAGATAATACTACCAAATTAATCCTTATTGTTTTCTAATCACTTTAAGACCCATATTTAATAAGTTTGGATTAGTGTGTATAAAATTATGGCTAAATGAATATTTGTAACATTTTTAGGGTTATTTAAATATCCTAAATATCACTATCTTAAATATAGCTCTAAATGAAATTTTGACAATTCCATAATATTCCTTATTTTTTGCTGATCAAAATGGTATATTTATTTGCTATATTTGGACTTATATTTTTCAACTTATGATTATTTAAAGTTTAGGTATTTTTAATTTAACCAATTTCATTTAATAGATAAAGTTATTTATTAAATTACTATATATAATAATTTATTCTATTTTTGGTAGACGGCGGCCCCACATATGACACACGTCCAGCCGTAATTGGTTGGCACTGGCGAGTGGGGCCCACCGCTGTTTTGGACGAGACATTCGAACGCAGTTGATTTGCTGCGGGTCCCACCACAACTGTGCAGCCATAGGATTGCTACACATGTCCCATATGAGACACGCGGCACTTTGTGGTCATACGCCCGAGCTTCGCGGGTTCCGGGTCAACCCGGCCCGACCCGTCGTCTTCCTCCTTCGACGCAACTTCCCCGACAGCAGCGGCTAGGGTTCGACTTCTGGGGGCCTTGCCGGTGATACCCTGTCCTGGACCGTATGGCAACAGATAGGGGACGAACGCAGGTACTCAGTGGTAAAAAGATCCGTTCCTGAGGTGGTCTGGTTCGAGCGTAGGGCCTAACCCTAATTGAGCCAAACGCGATGTAGGGACGATAACGGTAAGAACTGTAGCAGAAACACAAATTTAAGCACGATCGAATTCAATTAGGTTAATCAAGCATGATGGATGGTCAATCAAGCGAAATAGCTTCACGAAACGAATGATTTTAATTCTAACAGGAGGATTAAGGGTCTGAAGTGTACCTTGACTCAACGGTGCGGGGCTGCTCGACTCGAGATGGAGGCCTAGGAACTCGATCGACTTTGGTTTCTTAGTAAATTTGTGAAAAGTGGAGACTGCCGATCCTCTTGCAGAATTAAACTGAGCTGTAAGGGTGGTGGAAAGCCATCTGGTGGTCGCAGATCGGGTCGATCTGCCGCGCGTCGCGAGCGTACGCCACGCGTAGCAGCCCTAGGGTTCTTCGGAGGAGAAAAGAGCTCGGCCGTTCGATCTTTGATCGGAGGGTCGAGAATTAGCCGTTTGATTTAACGGCTCATTAATGATGTAGGGAGAAGGTGGACGGCACCGGTTAAAACTTTAAATAATATTATAATTTAAATAAACTTTTATACATTAATTAATTAGGATTAAAATATTAGGAACTTCCCAAAAATTCCCAATAAATCATCCCTAGCTAAATGAAGGATGCTGAACGCAACGGTGCGCTCGGATTTTTGATCCGACAAGTATTTATTTATTTGAATTTTCAGGTATTTAAATAATATTAAATATTCGCCGAAAATCCAATGACTTCCAAATGCATTCAAAACTTCACACATAGCTAATTTGGGTGTTCTGAATGCAATGGTGAAGTCAGATTTTCAATTTAAGGTCTAAATAAAAAGTCAATTTCTAGGGTTTGAGATTTTTCAAAATTTCTGATTTAACTTAGTTGACTTCTGATTTGACCTAAGTTTTTGAGATATGTTCTAAATTACTTAATTAGTGACTTAGAACTTTAATTAAGACTTAAATTAGTCTTAATTGAGCCAAGTAACAACTTGGGTTGTTACATAAAGTAATCAAGAGAACCTTAAGATTACCCTAAGAATATTAATTTCTCTGTTTGGATTGTATTTTCCTTAATCACTTTTAAGGACCTAACCCTAATTACCCTAATTAACCTTAGAACTTCAATTGACCATAACTTAGCTAATTGAGCTCCAAATTAGGTCTTCTAATATACCATTTTGATCAGGAAGATCTAATAATCAGTAAACTTCAAAAATATTTAGGATTTGATGGCTAAATCTCTTAATTAACCCTAATTACTTTAAAACTTGATTAATAAATAATAGCACAATTAGTAATTCAAATTGAGCAATTCAACTTTATGATAGCTCTTAGAGTAGAGTAAAACCTTATGGTGTAGTTGGTTTTATGATTTTGTGATTAATTTTACTAATCACATATTAATCTCTATTAACCCTAATTAAGTTATAACTTAACCAAATGAGATCTAATTTGGGTCTACTCCCAATTAAAGTATTTAGTGAGTTATAGGGAAGCTATAACCACTGATTTTGTTGAATTTAAACATCAAATAAAAAAAATAGATTTTAGACCCCTTTTTGAAAACCCTAATTTTACATAATTAAACCTTAAATTTATTTTGGCTATAACTTGGCCATTTGATATCAGAATTTAGCAATTTTAGGTTCTATAGAACCCTTAGGCAGTAAGCATTAATAAATTGATAGGAAATTTAGATTTCATTAGGGAAATTTACTAAATTATCCTTATGAGTCAATTTCTTTAAATTGAGCTCATAAGGCTTATTAAGTATCCAAATTTGGTGTACTTACTGTCTATCTTTATTTTAGACAATAAGTAATGTTTGGCCTTAAAGAAATTATAATTTGAAGCCATAATTCATTAAATAATATTTTAGACCCTTAAGTAGAGGCAAAATAGTTATTTTGCCCAAATTTCAGCTTAAGTACCTTAAACTTTAAATTCATAATTAAATCTCTAAAATCAATATTATAACTAATTTGGGATCAATTTATGATGCTTAAGCTCATTAAAATGTTATTTTAAGAAAAACTTTAAAATTTACTTAAAAATCTCTTAAGTCTTAAATTAAATTTTATAAGGTGAATTTAGCTCACCTTATGCTTTCTTTAGAGAATCATATCAAAATAAGATGTACATAATTAAGATTAAAAGATCTAATCTTCTCTTTATCCTAAAGTCATTCATTAAGACTTTTCTTTATATCTTTAGGATCTTATTCCTTAGGAATTAGCATAGAGATTTAGGTTAGAATTCATTTATTAAGTAAATAGGTTACTTAATGGATGAAACTTTGATTTTATAGTTTTCTAGAATTTCATCCTTTATTTATGATTATTTTGTATTTTAACTTTAGTCTAAATTTAGAGATCCATCTTATTAAGCTTTATTTTGCTTAATAAGATAGCCTTATTATGTTTAACATCATACCATTAGTCTTAGAACCTATTGGATTAAGAAGTTAAACTTTAACACTTTGAGTTTAACATCTTAATCTCCCAATTTTGATTTGTAATAATCAATATTAGCTTGGGATTATTTAAAATCATTAATTAGGTTATTTGATTTACTTATTAACTTAATAAGCATTATTGATTGAAATGTATTAAAACTTCATTAGTTCTAATTGCTTTTAATTTTATAGGACCGATATTCTGAATTTATACTTGATAGTTGGATGTTGGAGATCCTAAACTTGTATAAGTTTAGATTAGATAGAATAATTTAATTAGAAAATAAGTGATATCACAGAATTTGTTTAGTGCTATTTACACCTTGTATTTGAATGCTTTGCTTCCTTGTTTTGGACCTTTGTATTTTTGATACATTAGATGGAACATAGTATATTTGATATATATTCCGTGTAAATTTTGAAATATTCCTAAGGAATATTCATAATTAAAAGAGGCAATTAATTAATGAATTTTATTCAAAGTTTTATGGAATATGTCTTACTTAGTCTACCTTTTTAGTATGATGGCATATTTGAGATGATATTTTATCTAGGGTATTTCCTCTATAAGATGATATTTTATCTATGGTATTTTCCCTATAATGTGATATTTATCTAGGGTATTTCCCCTAGAAGGTGATAATTAATCTGGGATATTTCTCCTAGATTATCAGAAAGGTAAGTGGTATTTACTTTTTGGCAAGACTAAGTAAGAATATGCTCATATAAGATAGTACTTTCACTTTTTATTTTTAGCTTATTTCTTTATACATCACTTATTTTTATTTACGGTATATTTACAGAATTCCCTGTAAATATGTACCTATTCAGTAATTTTGTACATATATAAAAGCATGTTAGGATGTTAGTCTTTTATTTTAGTTTAGTATTTACTTTTATATTACAAACCAATATATAGAAAATTGATCATATTACTTAGAATATTTCTTGTACTTAGTAGGTTTTTATTATACTGTTGCTTAATATTTTTTGCAGCTCGAGTTGAGGTATGTGCTTACTTAACACTTTGTTTAAGTTATAATTAGTTAATTATAACTTCTACCACTTTTATTTGTTGCTTTACTATCCCTAAATTGCTTAAATATTTGTGATATCATTTTATACATAAAATGATTAACCTAAAATATACTTAGACATTTTATCGAATCAATTTTTCTTTTCTTTTGGCTGGGGCCCTATCATTGTGATACCGACAATGACAGACTCCGAGTTATTTGAGGTATGACCTTCTGAAGAGCTTATTCAGGAAGAGGAGCGTGCCGGTGCAGATCCTCAGTTTCTTTATTTTCTGTTATGAGGACCGAGTGTCTTCCTTTTATGTTATTAAGCTCTTAAATGTTTTGTAATAATACCTGTTCTAAATTGTATTTCCTTTCCTTCTTATTTATTCTAAGTTATATAGTTCTTTATTTTATCATGGATGTATGGATGTTATTATTTAGTACCTTCTTCCGCACTCTGATATTTTAGTATACTCATTTAGTGATTGCTTCATTTGCTCTACTTAGGGCATACCTTCCCTTATAAGTGGATTAGGAATGTTTATTCATAATCTAATGCTAAGTGAAAGATTGCCCGATGATGACCACCAATTAATCTTAGTTGATTAAAAGGTGGCTGCCACAGGATTTGACATGTGAAATCGACATGTCTACTTTAGAGATTATTAAGAAGCCAAATGTAGGTGAGAAGCATGAGCACAAGGATGATCATGTTGCTGTTGTTTAGATGCTTTAGATTCTTTCTTTCTTGTTTTAGTGAGCCATTTATGTTTTTTTTTTGTACTTTTAAATACCCTATCTTGTAATAATTCTAGATGCATTCTTTTGCATTTTTTTGTTTTGAGATGGATGAACTTTTCCTTCATACTACAAGTATGTGATGTATGGATGTCTCCTTTACTGCTTCCACACTCTGCTTGCTCATGCATATTTATACATTTAGTATTTGAGATTTTCATTTATACTTAAATGATTAACCTCATATTCATTAGCAGACTAGTGAAAGATATAATTTGATAATAAATAGGGGCTATCATAGTTAATGTACAGGGTGATCACATGGCTAGTACCCTAGGAATTATATTGATGATTTTAGAATTCACATAAAATTCTTATGATGGCATGATTTAATATTCAGATGAAATTATTACTCCATGCAAATATTAGCTTTTAAACTTCTTAATCAAACATCTCTGAATTTTTTAAAGCCTAACACTTTCTTAACTTATCACTTGCCTTAAGATTTTAAAGGTTAATGGCATTTTAATCTCCACAACTATTATGTAAGTTCACATTATGCAACTATGCTAAAGTTTTTGTTTTAAAGTGAAAAGCAACTCTCCTCCAACATTTAGCTCTGTTGAATAATAATTGCTTTATCGAATAATAATTACTCTGCTTGGATCCTGAAGATTTTTAATATTGAATACGATATCATTTGGTGAAATGACACATTTTTTTCCAATGAAGTAAGTTTAAAGGTTACAATGAAATGCATTTGAGAAATATTTAAATTAATTTTCATAAAAATAAATAAAGATATCATTTTTTTCCAATGAAATAAGTTTAAAGTATAAAAATTCCAATGAAGTAAGTTTAAACCCAACCTCATTTGTACCTCTTTTGGTATATAAATCAAAGCCTAATTCTTAGTATTTTAGGCTAAATCAATGCTTAGGTGGTTTCAAACAACAAAACCATAAATCGATCATCTCGAAACCTTCTCAGTCACTTTTAGAATCTTTCTAGACTTGTTCTCAATGGATTTTCAAAGTGAAAACTATCACAAAAACAAGTTTTTTGTTTTATTAGGGATCATGTTAAGGCAGTTTAAAGAACTAAGAAGTAATCATATTTAATCCCTAAGTCCCTCCAAAGAATTTCCTACTGCTCTTAGTTGCTTTTTTGTGCCTTTAGAATCCTACGACATCACCTACCCATAAATCCACCTCTCTTGGAAAACCTTAGTGAGCCACTATCATAGGCTATCTGTCCTCGCTGGAGTGGTTTGAGATTCTTTCTTGGAATCTAAGGAGATCATAAGGAGCCTTAAATTAACTTGGGATAGCCACTACTTCTTCAAACATTCTCTACCCATGAGCTTTAAATACTCCTCTTTCTCCTAAATTTTATTCTTCTCTCCCTCTTAAATTGAAATATTATAAATTTAGATGTATTTATCATTATGCATGATTTATGGAGCCATTTAAACCCTAATGAAAATCCTCCCTAAGATTTATCTTCACTTATTAAAAACTTTTCAAACTCTCCTCCCTCTTTCTCTCTCTAAAGTTAATTTTTTTCTCTCAACTTAATATAGTATTAGAGCCAAAACAGAATGTAATATTTATTAAGTTTAACATATAAGCATAACTATACCCAAGTTCAAGCCATTCCTATTTTAATATTATTTAAATACCCAAAAATTCAAATAATTAAGTACTCGTCATATCGAAAATCCGATTTCACCATTGGATTTCGCTTGCTTGCGTGTTGGCTTCTCCGTGGTCCACGTAGCTCCCCTCATTGCCATCTTTGCGAGTGGGGTCCACTTGTTCCCATAAAATTGACTGGGTCAGTGCTGCGTATTGACTATGGGGCCCGCGTCGGTCTCCTCATCACACGAATGAGGGACGTGTGTCCCGAGGGGTCTCCATCAGGCACTGATGGCTGCCACGTAGCCATTTTGTGTGTCCCGCAAGCAATTTATTTATTAGATTGGATTGAATTAACTAAAAATAGTATAATTGATTTGATTTAAGTTAATTAATTATACCAAATATTTAATCCATCATATCTTGTAAATTATAAATCCAAATAATAGAAAATCATATACCATTGTGTTTAGAAAAAATAGAGGATCACAATGGTATTATTCAATTTCCACTATTATTTAGGATATTTAAATAATTACCAAATTATTTCTAAACTTCAAATAATCATAATTTTGTACACACTCACCCAAATATATCTAATATGGGTCTCATTTTAATTCGAAGATCTACAGGAATATTTTAGTAGTATTAATTTTTCTATTTGAAGTATAATTAGCCTAATCACTTTTAGGACCCAACCCTAATATTTTATGGCTCATAACTTTACACACTAATCTAAATATAGCCAATATGAGTCTTAAAGTAATCAAGAGAATCTCGAGATTACCATGAGAATATCAATTTCTCTATTTGGATTGTATTTTCCTTAATCACTTTTAAGGACCTAACCCTAATTATCCTAATTAACCCTAGAACTTCAATTGACCATAACTTGGTCAATTGAGCTCCAAATTAGGTCTTCCAATATACCATTTTGATTGGAAAGATTTAATAATCAGTAAACTGCAAAAATATTTAAAATTTGATGGCTATATCCTTTAATCAACTCTAATTACTCTAAAACTTGATTAGTGAATATTAACGTAATTAGTAATTCAAATTGAGCAATTTAACTTTTTGATAGCTCTTAGAGTAAAGTAGAATCTTGTGGTGTAGTTGGTTTTATGGTTTTGTGATAAATTTTACTAATCACTCACTAATCTCTATTAACCTTAATTAAGCCATAACTTAACCAAATAAGATCCAATTTGGGTTTACTCTTAGTTAAAGTACTTAGTGGGTTATAGGGAAGCTATAGCCATTGAGTTTACTAAATTTGGACTTCAAATAAAAAATATAGATTTTTGACCCCTTTTTGAAAACCCTAATTTTACATAATTAAATCTTAAATTTGTTTTGACCATAACTTGGCCATTTGATATCAGAATTTAGTAACTTTAAGTTTTATAAAACCCTTAGGTAGTAAGCATTAACAAACTGATAGGAAATTTAAAGTTCATTAAGATAATTTACCAAATTACCCTTATGAGTCAATTTCCTTAAATTGAGCTCATAAGGCTTATTAAGTATCCAAATTTGTTGTACTTACTGTCTATCTTCATTTTAGACAGTAAGTAACCTTTGGCCTTAAATAAATTATAATTTGAAGCTCTAATTCAATAAATAGCATTTTAAACTCGAAGGGCAAAATAGTTATTTTGCCCAAATTTAGGCTTAAGTACCTTAAACTTTAAATTCATAATTAAATCTCTAAAATTAGTATTATAACTAATTTGGGATCAATTTAAGATGCTTAAGCTCATTAAAATGTTATTTTCAAAAAAACCTTAAAATTTACTTAAAACTCTCTTAAGTCTTAAATTAAATTTTATAAGGTGAATTTAGGTCACCTTATGCTTTCTTTAAAGAATTATATCAAAATAATAGGTACATAATTAAGATTAAAAGATCTAATCTTCTCTTTATCCTAAATCCATTCATTAGGACTTTCCTTTAACTCTTTAGGATCTTATTCCGTAGGATTTAGTTTAGAGATTTAGATTAGAATTCATTCATTAAATAAATGGGTTACTTAATGAATGAAACCTTGATTTTATAGTTTTCTAGAATTTCATCATTTATTTATAATTATTTTATATTTTAACTTTAGTCTAAATTTAGAGATCCGTCTTATTAAGCTTGATTTTGCTTAATAAGATACCCTTAATTATAGCTTGTGAGAATTAAGTTTAACTTTATACTATTAGTTTTAGAACTTATTAGATTAAGAAGTTAAACTTTAATACTTTGAGTTTAACATTTTAATCTCCCAATTTTGATTTGTAATAATCAAGATTGGCTTATGATTATTTAAAATTATCAATTAGGTTTTAGAACCTATTAGATTAAGAAGTTAAACTTTAATACTTTGAGTTTAACATTTTAATTTCCCAATTTTGATTTGTAAGAATCAAGATTGGCTTAGGATTATTTAAAATTATCAATTAGGTTGTTTGATTTACTTATTAACTTAATAAGTATCATTGATTGAAATATATTAAAACTTCATTAGTTCTAAATACTTTTAACTTAATAGGATCGATATTTTGAAAATATACTCGATAGTTAGATATTGGAGATCCTTAACTTGTATAAGTTTAGATTAGATAGAGCAATTTAATTAGAAAATAAGTGATATCACAGAGTTTGTTTAGTGCTATTTACACCTTATATTTGAATGCTTTGCTTCCTTATTTTGGACCTTTGTATTCTTGGTACATTAGATGTAACATAGTATATTTGATGGATATTCTGTGTAAAATTTGAAATATTCATAAGGACTATTCACAATTAAAAGAGGTAATTAAATTAATGAATTTTATTCAAAATTTTGTGGAATATGTCTTACTTAGTCTGCCTTTATAGTATGATGGCATATTTGAGATGATATTTTATCTAGAGTAAATATCTCTCCATATATTAGTTCACATTGCTTTTCTTTAATTAAGATGAGAGTTAAATCTTAAAGATACTATCAAACATGATTCTCTTTCTCCCATGTATGCTAATTTAAACAATTAATATTTTATTATTAGTAGTACCATGTTAAAGAATATCTCTTATCATTGGCATCATTTTCATTTTGGATATATGCAAATGTCTTTTTAGGTTAAGAGAAAGCATGTTTGGCACACCCCTTAAATTCTATATATCACTACTTAACTTTTGATGTTGGAATTTCATAAAAAAAGAAGTTATGATTCATTTATCCATGTTAATGTGTCAAGAACATATTTCTTGTTATATCGCGTGATTAAAAGTAAACACCTCAAATAATAAAAGCTTAAGAAAAATAATTGAATTGGATTACGACTTAAACCAAAGAGTGAACTCTTTATAATCTTCTTCAAATTCTTTACCCATAGATCATATTTTGTCACCATTACTTGGACCAAACTAATAAACACTTTAGAACTCATTTGGAACCCAACATAATCTTAACCATTGCACTTCTAATGAGTCATAAGTTAAAATCAATCACTTATATTATCCAACTTTAAAAGAAAATAATAAAATAAAGAGTCTATAGAGTTTCGTACCTTGTTTTTCCCCATATATACTATAGCTTTTCTGATGTCCTACTCAAGAAATTTTCGGCAAAATATTATGTAAAATAGCTTTGGTTATGACGAATTAACTTTGATTGACTTTACGATGAATATATGCTGTTAATTTCAGCTGAAGTTTTTGCATATCCAAGCTATTTCGCTAATATAGTATTCTAAAAAATTTATTTAATGGGATTTGAACATTATTATTTTATTAGTGTTTATAAAAATAATATAAATAATATTTTTAAAATTTGTATTAAAATGATATCCAAATTTTATTTGATAAATTTTTTTGAATGACACATCAACAAATAAAACAAAATATCACTAACTTCTCCCGGCCACACTCCTGCTGTTCGGAATGGCATTACCCCTCACTTTCTCTCTGTTCTACCTTGCATCTGAATTCCATTATCTGAATTTCCTACGATTATTTTCTTTAAAAAATTTCTGAAGTGTTATAGTGAATAATGCGTGTGAGAAAATTGTTAATTTGTAACTTTTTCTAATGGAGGAACCGTAGCTGCTAATAATGATTACATATATCATTCTCGACGAAGAAAAAACAGAACGAAAGGAATTGAATGCCTCCAATCCCCAAGCCGATGGCTAGATGTTCAAAGAAAAAAATGGCGTTCATAAGAACACAAAAATAGACTTTTGTCACGCACGTTGATTTTTAATTTTTGTTTTTATTACGTTTTAAAGTGGGACCAAAGGCAAATGGCATAGAGCAAAGAGACCTTCAAAGGCAAATCTGGCGGCATCATCCTCACTTGGAGGGCTGATATCGTCAACTGTAGCATCGAGGAAATCACACAACAGTCTGTTTTTGCTAAAATTTATCTGCCTTAATTTGTTGCGGCGTACGCAGACAATAATACTAGCCGGCGTCGGAGGCTCTTGAGCTTTTCGATGAACCATTGGCGGCGGGAGTGGACTTCAATTGTCCACTCCGCAATATTGAATTAAAAAATGGGGAAAAGCATTAAACATACAATTGCTCAAGAGGACTTTCAAAGCTCCATCCGAGGGTTGAACCTTCAGGATTTGGGTTTCATTGGTCATCCCTTTATGTAGCTCAACAATAAAACTGGCTTGAATCAAGTTTAGTCTCGCTCGATTGTGTTCTGTTCAGCTCAAGCACTATGAATATTTTGCCTGGAGCTATGATGAGGCACATTACTCGTATAGCTTCCGATCATTGCAGGTTGCTGCTTGCTGGAGATTATTTATGCTTTCGTAAATTGGGAGGCATCCGCCGTTTCAAAGACACTCGACTTCTTTACACGGAGATGTATTCTATTGTCCAACAGTCCTGGAGCAAGCCGTGCAAGGGGACACCGTCTTCGGCTCTCAATCACAATGTGGCCCGCACCATGCACAAACTTTGGGAATGGGTCCCAACACCCTTTCGAATTTAAAACATAAGGTCAAGGTGCTTGAAGAGAGACTTATTGAACTTCATGAGAAGGAAGTTTCTTCATCTACATTATCCGAAAGAAAATTGTTACGTCACTTTTTCTCAACTAGGCAGATGCTGCAATGAAGGAAGGACACTCTTGTCATCCTTATTCCGAAAGAAAAGAACCCTTTATCCCCAAACAGGTATAGATCCATCAGTCTCTACACCACTATCTTATAAGATTGTCACGATGATTCTTGCCAACCTTCCGAAGACCCATTCTTGTCGTCCTCATTCCGAAAGAATAGAACCCTTTATCCCCAAACAGGTACAGATCCATCAGTCTCTACACCACTATCTTACAAGATTGTCACGAGGATTCTTGCCAACAGTCCGAAGACCCATCTTCCCAAGCTTGTGCCAAGGAACAAGGTACTTTCATTACAGGCCGATACATTGACAATAATTGTTTTACAGTCCAGGAAGTGCTATCGAGATTCAACTACTATATCTCTAAGTCAAGTTTTATGGCGGCCAAAAATGGACATGGAACAAATACCTAAAATTAATGTGGAAGTTCAACAAATTTATTAATTTCAGTCAAATTCTATAATTTCAGTTAGTTAGGTTAAATTATTGTCCTTTAACAAATACCAAAAATTTCAATAAATCAACACAATAAAAAAAATAGTAATCAAACTGAAGAAACCAGAAGAATAATCAGTAGGTTACTATATGCATCAGAAAAACTCCTTTTACTAAGATTTAAGTATTGAAATATCAAAATATATGCATTTAAGAAGCAAACTATTAAAGATTCGGTAAAGACAGTCAGACGAAGACACTCAATTGTATCTTAATAAATCTTTGTAACTAGAATAATTCAGTTAGTGGTATATCAAACTCAGAAATATCAAAATAAATGTAGTTAATTAAAAAATTCAATAAATTCAGTCAGTCTGATTAAGACACCTAGTTTATGCCTTAATGATTTTTGAAATAATAATAAATCAATAATTATCTTGGAAAATTTTAGAATAATCAGAGAGTCGAGTTAAGATACTCAATTTGTATCTAAAAAACCTTCGAAATCAAGATAAATAAGAATTTAATAATCAATGTAAGTAAATCAATATTTTAGGTTAAAAGACTCAATTGCGTCTTACCAGATTCTTGATCAGTCAGTCATATTAGACAGTCTATAAATGCAGATCATGATGTTGGATAATCTTGATATTTAGATATTTTCAAGAAAATTTTGAAATTAGAATTAACAACAAGGTGATATTACATTTACAAATAATGCATTTGAAATTCATGATGCTGCATTGCTTTGAGCTTGAAATTATTTGAATAATCATAAAGATTATGTACATGAAATAAATAGAAAATAAAAATAATTTGATTCAAGGGGTTCACTCTAGGTGGTTACAGATTTGTACAAACAGATAAAGATATGATAGGATATGGAGGGATAAGGAGATTACACATATCTTAGAGAAAAAATTTGCAGTTATCCAGGAACCCAAATTTGGATAGTCAAGCGGATGTGTGTGACTCATCACTTTATTCTGTACATGCCCACAGAACATATCAGAAAATTAAAATAAATAAAATAAACTACATTGCATTCAAATTTTAAGTATAGTTTTTTGGAATGGTACAACTTAGATTTAGGTAAAGTTTTTAGGAACTATATAACACATATTTCAGTTGCAGTCCTTAGAGGTTGTTCAGTTTTCAATTTAGTCAAACATAATCTTTAGTGATTATTTTACTTTCAGTTCAATTTTACTTTCAGTTTAGTTTTTATTTTTAGATCCAGTTTAGTACTTATTATTTGTAGTATATTATTACTCTGAAGCTGCATAGTTATTTTTACTATCTACCATTTTATTTTATTTTCTTTGAGAGAGTGGACCATTTTATATTTCAGCACTATATTAAGTATTTGGTTGACTTTCATTTTCTTGATGTGGTGACTTTATTTTTGAATTTAATTTTTTGAATGTATGGAATGTGTATGGATGTTTTCTCTTTTCAGCTTTATCTCTTACACTGTTGAACTACACTTGATATGATCTTTGGCTTTATTAACACATAATGCATGATTAGTACTACTAACCCAAAATCAGATCGTTACATGGGACTTAATGCAAACCCACACTCGGTGGAGAATTAGAAATGGTCACAAAATTTATTGGTTGGAGGATAATTGGTTTGGCTTGAAATACTAAACATTCTTGCACTTTTATTTAACTTTGGTGAGCTTGAAAGATCTATGGGGTGACAATTTCTCATGGAGGAGAACCAACTTTCATTGCCCTCATGGGTCAATTAATTTGGCCAACCTTTGACTGTTTTGATTAATAAACATGTGTGCTTTAATCCAAATAATAAAATATATGCCACCTGGAAAATGAACGTTAATAACATATCATACTCTCTCCAAGTTTATGAACTAGAAGTTCAACATGAACTAAGGTGGTTTGGGCACATATAGAGACGGAGCCTAGGTCCTTGTAATGATATCTTCCTTTGGAGGCTCCTTAACAATGTCTCTACCTAAGAAAAAGGCTTATTCAATGGGGCTAAACATAGAACCATCTTTGTATTTGGGGCTGTGGAGAAATAGAAAATATTAAGCATTTTATTTGCAGATGCACATTCACAAGGTACATTGCATATTGCCTTGCTAACTCAAGCTTCCTCAATAAGTGCATTTATTGTTGGGAGGATTTTGAAGACTTTGTGTGTGGTGCCTGCCCCCAAGTAGGTGGGGTGGTCATCACTGAGCAATCCCTCACTTATCATTAGATTATGTTTTCATCTGTAATCCACTAATAAAGGAAGGATGTGCACTAAGTAAAACTAGATTCTTCAGTAAATGATTTTATATGAATATCTGAGTGCGGAAGAAAATCCATGTAGCCATAATACAAAAAAATGGAACAACATCCAGCTCAGAATAAAATATGCAGTAATGAAAAATATAATGAATACTTGTATTATTATAATATTTAATTAAGTTCTAAGAAAAAAAATTGAAAGAGCCACTTATCCTCATAGAAATGAAAAGGCAACCTAACCAAGGCTCCTCAGGTCCAAGGCACTCTTCCTCCAGAATCTGCACCTCCTTAGTTGATATATTTACAAAATGCTTAGAAGCTGATATTGTCAGTTTCACAATGCTAGGGCCCCAGCCAAAAAAGAAAAAAATTGGTTAGACAAATTGTCTAAGTATATTTTAGACTATTATTAATTGCATTTTATGATATCACAAACATCCTAAGCATTTTAGGAGCAACAAAAAATCAAAAGAAATGGGTAAAAGTTATAATCATTTAATTATAGCTTTAAAAAAAATGAGATAAGCAGTATACCTCAACCCAAAGCTATAGAAAAGCAATGTATATGTAAAAACTACTAAGTACAAGAAATATTCTAAGTAAAATGATTAATTCTACTCATGAAGATTTTCAAATAAAATAAATATAAACTGAGCTAAAAAAATATAGCATTCTAATATGCTTTCATATGAAACCAAAGTTAAAAATACATGAAGACTACAAATACTGTAAATATTGTACATGCCAAAAATACTGAAAATATAGAAAATATTGTAAATACTATACATACTGAAAATACTGAAAAGCACTGAAAATATGATGGAAATGCTATCTCATAATGGACATATGCCTACTTAGCCTTACCATAATAGAAAATGGTGGCTCATTTAACCACTATATAAATCTTCTGAAGCACCCAGGACACTAATGTGGCACCCCGCTCCTTAAGCCCACAATCATTAGGCTAAGGAGCGGAGGTCACTTGTGCAAAATCCTTCTCTTATCATTGGATTAGGTAAGATCGATAATCCACTACTAAGGGAAGGATGTGCACAGAATAAATAAGAGGATCAGTCACTAAGTCTAACATACATACAGAGTGCAGAAGAAAAATAAACTAAATAATACATCCATCCATCACGTATTACATGAGAAGTAGTACTATAGCTCAACAAATAATAAAGTGCAGAAAGTAAACCACAGTCACGGTACCTGTATTATTACAATATTAAATAAATAGTTTTAAAGACTGAAAATAAATCACTCATCCTCACACAAGCAGAAAGGAACTAAACGGTATCTGGCTTTCCTGGCTGAAGTTCTCCCTCTAAGTAAGGCACCTCTTCTTCAGCACCTAGTTCTTCAAACCTATCTGAATCTGGCATTATCAGTTTCATAATGCCAGGGCCCCAGCCAATAAAAGAAAAATCTTGTTAGACAGTTATCTAAATACATTTTAGGCTGAATATTTTACATATGTTATTAATGTCACCATTTTTATACTTAAACACAACAAAAAAGTAACTAAGCAGTAGGAGCAGTAAGCACAATAAGAAATAGGGATAGTTATAAATATAATATTTATAACTAAACAACAAATATGGTAAGAGTACACCTTAATAACTAAGTAAGAAATGGGCATATACATGTATAGTATAGTAAGTAAAAGTATTGAAAGTAAAGTCTAATCCTAAATATGCTGATGATTATATGACATATGCAAATTAAATGACAAAAATCTGAACATGGTACATATAGTAAGCAGCAAAGTTTAGCATCCTATAAATAGGTACAAGTGAGCAAGTAAGTAAAGAAACATAGCTGACTGAAATATGCATCAAAATACAGTACATAGTAAGCTAAAACTAAAATAGGTATGTAAAGACTGTCATATCAAAAAGTTGGCCATCGGGCCGGTGAAATCCCCAAAGCCTTTCTGGGCTTGGGCAGATAAAAATTCCCATAGCCTTTCTGGGCTAGGGCAGACAGAATCCAGTAGCAGAAATGAGGAGGCACTAAGTACAAACATAGAATCTTTTAGTTATTTTACTTTAGTTCTGTGGACACGTCCAGAAATAGCTGAGGAGTCAATATAAAATACCAAAATTCCATTTCAAACTGTTTATTAATATATAAATAATATTGACTTCAGATTGAAAATTTGACTCCGCCATTGTGTTCACCGCCCCCAAATTAGCTAGGGGTGAAGTTTTGAACGCATTTGGAAGTCGTAAAATTTTAGACAAATATTTTAATATTATTTAAATACCTGAAAATTCGAGTAATTAAATACTCGTCGGATCAAAAATCTGAGTGCGCCATTGTATTCAGAAGCACTCAATTAGTTAGGATAGATACATATATATATATATATATATATATATATATATATGTATATATATATATATATTTTTCTATATATCATACAATAAAATTAAATATTAAGTTAATTAAAATTTAATTTAATAATTATATATATTCCTTATCCCTTTATTTTCTCCTCATTCGCATCCTAACCGAAAACCCTAATCCCCTTCGCACGCGGTACCCTCTCCCAATCCCGATCTCTTTCAAGCGGCCACCTACGCATTCCTCGACTCCTTGATCCGTAAGCTATTGAGAGGTGAGTCGACAACACGTGGCTCGAGTTTCTCTCGCCCTTATCTCATCATGCGAGGGAATCCTGCGAAGATAAGAAGGTCATAGGTGGCTCGAGACAAAGGAAGGAGACCTTCTTCAAACCCTAGCTGAGCCATCTCCACTCGCCGAGCACCTCCGATCGCCGACGCCTTCCTCTCCACTTGGCCGAAACCTTCTTCATTCCATCAAGAACTCCTTCTAGCATGATAAGGATCAAGGTATACCATCTCTTTCATCTTACTCCATTTTTTTTCAATTAGTTGATATGGAACTTTGATATTCTTTCTTTCTTTAGAGCATTGTTGATTAGTATGAACTACTTTAGAACTCGATTTAGTTAATTGTTAATAGACATATAAAATTAAATGTACTTTGAGATTTTAATATTTATGGAGTCAATTGAGTTCGATAAGGTCTATTCAACATTGAGAAAAGAAATTGCTTTGAAGATGAACCCTAATTTGTGGCTAGTGAAAATAAAGAAAGCAAGTATTGTTTTCATCTTTTCTTTACATGTTAAACATTTAAATCTCCATATTTATTTCTCTCTTAGAGATGATTGAAGAAAATATTCTTAACATAATTTCTGTTTATGAGTTTTCTTCAGTATTAAAAAGGGTTTTCATTTTCCACTTGAGCTGTGATTTTAAACATTAAGGTTTTAATTCTGCAAATATTTGCATCTACAATGGACCTGAGTGCATTTTTGTGCATTCTAATATGTTAAAAATATATTCTTCTTGAGACAAGTTCCTAAATAAAAAATTTTAATGAATGTTGAGAGACAATTATGGGTTGAAGATTTTATACTGGGTATCATTATCACATATGATGGAACTTAATTAGAATTTAACTTTGATATTTCAGAGCTATGTAAATAGAGTATGAGTACAAATTGAAATGAATATGTGGCAGTCCAATTATACAATTGGTTGATAATACTAAGTACTATCTACATATGTTGTAAGTTTAAGAATATTTTTTTTTATATATGAACTATCCAATGCAATCATTGATAAAAAAATCAGCATATTGATAAAGGATTCAATTCAGATGTATTGAGAAGGCTTTTCTTGCAACAGATATTGTTATGCGAACAAATAGTTCATGCTAAATATAATAGACAAAATGAAGAGGAGGTTATCTTGACAAATTCTCCCAAGTTCTTTTCTTTTAGATGTTTTTAATGGGTTTTGTTTTTGTTTATTGCTGTTATTTTAAGCATATCAATGATTTTTAAAACATAGGAGTTTAATGTGCAAGATCTATATATTACACTTTAATAGATAATATTTTATGAATCTTTCTACTTATTTAAAAGATCCAAAGTTAACTTTTTACTTAAAATAGTCATTGCCCGGTTCCCACGAATAGATTTATAAAATTGTTTATTATGATTATATCTATGTTTTTAGGCTTTTGTTGCTCAATTCATAAATTGCTGCATATAAGTTGAAGATATTTGTTTCTCTGCTGGAATTTGGACCAACACTTAATTCTTAACATTCATTTAGTTGGCAAATAATAAGCATTTGTGAATTGGAGTAAAGAAGGTATTTAAAGATTTATTGGCAGCCCCATGCAAAGAGATGGTTGTTTTCAATTATCTTATTCTTGGATGAATTTCAATTTTATAATGGTAACAACTTTTAGATCATTCCATTTGCTCTTTTTCCATGCTAATGGTTCATTCAAAAATCTATAATTTACTTAAGAATAATATTGTTTTAGACCAAAATGTACACTTACGTATTAACAGATTACTTTTGGATGGTTTGAGTATCTTTGATTAGAAAGTTTCTATTAATCTTTCATTTTTAAATTTGTATTGATTTATATGCCTTAATATTGATTTTAACATTTGCTTACTTAGCTTAAATAATTGGAGAATCCATGTGATGTTTTGAACCTTATCTATTAGCCTGTATTTGCATTAATCCAGGGTTGGTAATTTGTTTAGTTTTTCTTATTTAAAGATGTACATTGTCTTGCAATGTTATTGAGAAAATTCTTCCTCACTTCAAATTACTGATTTGTTCTTTATTATTTATTTGTTATGCATTGTACATTTCTTATTATTATATGTAACAGCTGTATTCATTAACAAAAACATAAGATAGAACAGTATTTGAATGTAGCTACTGTATTCGTTAACTAAGACAGCACTATAAAAAGTCATTTTTTAAGCTGTTATTATATCAGAAGTTGGTTTTAATTCTTGTAATAAGTAAACTGATTTATATTTAGTTTGACTACTGCCATTAATTTGTAACCCAAGACATTATCATATGTTTAAGTAGCCTTCTTTTACGGTTTGTGCAATAAATACACAAGGAAACTATAAAAATATGAGTGCATCATATGGTTAAAAACTTAGAGAAATAAAAGGCACGAGCATAATGGGTTGCTTAAAATCTTGAGGTTTATGGTTGGACATAGAGAAAAAGGAAGTTTGTACTATACAGTTTATTTTCTATGTTGTTGTTTTGATGTTAAAATCTGTAGTTTATATATTACTGTTTTCTTATTGACATTTTACTGTAAAATGTATTATTGGCAAATGGTTTAAAATTCAAAATAAATGCCATCATATTACCATATATCAAATAGACATTCGCTTGCAAGATTTATTGATACTCTAAAAAGCTAATAGTTTTCTTTATAAAACCTATGAGCTATGTGTGCCCCCGCCCCACATCATCATATGTGCTTAAAAAATACCTATGCAACAATCAAATTGTTTCAAGATGGTTTAAAGCTGAATATAAATGAAGTCCCTATAAAAACTGTTTGATATATCATTTAAAATTATTGGCTTACATTATAGGTTTGTAATATAAAAACTCTCGGTTTAATTCACACACATGGCATTAAGACAGCACTTTCAAGGAAACACAAGATGTTTACTCATTTTTATCAGCCGAATTCTGCAAGTAAATCTAAAACTATTAACTATACACTTGTCACTTTATTAATTAAGTATTAAGAAGGAACACATGATACAAATTCAGTATTGTTTGTTATTTACAACAAGTATTTACTACTTTCAATTTTATTCAAATTAAATAGAGGTGCTTGGGTTAATAAACTGCTAGTGTATTATGGGTAATTGTTGCTATTAGTCGTGTCATATGATTGAATCAGCATTGTTAATGATCAATCATTGCCGGGTCTCAATTCCTAAGTGAGAAAGGAGAAATGTGCTAAGTAACTTGATGCATCTAATGTAAAATTTTGTCAAAACTTATTATGCGTAAATCATTTATTGTTTGTACTAGAGTTAGGAGGATGTTTGATATAGGATATTAAACTGCTTAGTTTAATTAAATGTATTTAAAATTTTTGTAGAATTGGAAATGAGCAATCCTGTAAAAAGGGTTGAACTCTATTTTAGAACTGGAATTAAACTCTATTTAGAACTGGAAATGAGCAGTCTTGTAAAAAGGACTGAACTCTATATTTAGAATTGGAGAATGTTTGTATAAAATTTGGAAAATTTGAACAAAAACAAAGGAGACTCTGCCCAAAATTTTAAGAATTTTCGGACTTAGAAAATTTTAGGAAATATAGATGTTTGCACATATTTCTAAGAAATTCATATAAATTATCACTTCATTTGAAAAATAAAAATACTTCAATATCAAATATCATAAAAACCTATTATGAAGAATCAAATTAATGACTTAAACTACTTATTGGCAGATCAAACAAATTGAATTGATTAATGTTGAGACAAAACTAGTCAGGTACGCAAATCTACTTATAAGTTTCATTTCAGTATTCTTATATTTGAGCCATTTTCCAATTGAATATTATTTACACTGCCTACCGCTTTATAATTTGCAAAATGAATGATATTGAATAGCATGTAACAAAAAGTTGAAATAATGAATTTGTTATTGTGGTGGTTATCTTTGGAGGGAGAAATGCAACACTGAGAATCTGTACAGATTGGGCCAGCTAGCAGCCCCTGGGAGTTATATGGAGGGATTTAGCCTCTTGTAGGAAGTAGGCAATCCAGAGGAAAGACACACCAAGAATTATTATTTAAGTAAGCTACCGACGGGTGGCGAGATAAGCTTCCTACAGGTTATGCCTATGGGTTTACCCATTTGGGCTCAGGAGTCTTCGGACTCGCCTTATTGTTAAAGTGCTTTCAATAAAATTTATTTCATATATGTTGATTTTCACAGCTATTTTGCAGGGCAGAAATTGCTTACTTTACTTGCAGTTTTATTTTCAGTCATTTTCATATATGATTTATACCTATTGTAGGATGCTAGATTTATTCTTATAAGAACAATTTGCGTACTCCTACCTGACTGGTAATCTGAATTTTTCAGGTTTTGATAATTAAAAAGAACTCAGAAGATCTGCCAAATCAAAATAAGAAGAATAAAGGGAGCAAAAGAATGTAGAAATTTCTAATTCATATTTTGTATAATTCAAACCATTGTAAATTTTCATATATGTTTTGGCTCCATGTATAAAAGGACTTTAAATTTTATTTATTTTATTATGTCCTTTTTGAATTATAAAAATGTCTATATTTTTAATTGAGAATGAATTGTTCTTTAAAGACTCTCAAACTTCGATCCCCGGTCGTCACAGTCAAGCACGCCTGCAAGTCTATACGGGTTCCAAGCTTAACACACACTCCTCAATGAGTAATATTAAGTATCCGTATTACTTCTTACTCCTGTCCATTATGGTAAATGTGCACCAGAATCCACCCAAAAACTGAACCCAAAGGCAACTGTTATCCTAATTATTCTAAGTTTTTATTTCATGCATAAAGTTTTCTTATATGATATGTTCAAGGAATTAAGCACAAAAACAAAGAATACGTAGGATAAATAATTCAAGTAAGCAAGGGACTCTCTACACATTGTGACATTATTATTATCTAATTAAACTATTCTAACTATTCTAAGCTACACAAGTTCAAGATCTCTATTTCCTACTATCGAGTATAACTTAGAAGTACATCATTATAAGTTACAAAATACTAGGACTAGCTAAGTCCTAATATGCTCAATAAAAGTTGATTATGAAAAATACGCACAACCTAGTTTATGAGTTCAAACATTCTAACTATTAATTGTCCAAAATTTACAATCTAAAGATTATGGATTTAACACCATGAGATTGGGCTAAATCACATAATCTTAAAGGCAAAACATAAGGTCTAGGTTTTTGTCTAATAGTGATTTATTGATTAAGATAAATTTTATTAAGCAAATCAGACTTAATTGGGTAATTTCCCTATCATGAATCTAAGGTTAAAAGATAAAATAATCAAAATAAGTTGTAAAAGTATAGAAACTAATAAAACCAAGGATTCATTCATTGGATAGCTCACTTATCCCATAAATAAAATCTAACCTATGAGCTAGTCCTAGTCTCAAGAATAGTCCTAATATGAGGTGAAAAGATCCTAAGAAAAGATTTAAAAATCTTTTCTTGGGAAATTTTGATGAGTTGACCTAATAGTTGATTTTTCTTACTTAGACAACTCTAATATAGTTATAATACTGATTTTAGTAATTTAGAACATAATTTAGAGGTTAATGACGCTTAACCTAAATTTTGGGCAAAATGACCATTTTTCCCCTAACTAAGGGTCCAAAAAGTCAACTTTTGATTAAGGGTCCAAATTGAAATTTCTTGGTACCAAATAATTCTTTACTGTCTAACTTGAAGATAGACAGTAAGTTCGCTCAATTTAGACAACAAACGGGTCCTACAGGTCCCAACTAAGATTTTTGACCTAAGGGGCAATTTTGAAATTTACACTTAATGAAGCCTAAATTTTCATACAGTTTACTGTTGGTTACTATTTAAGAATTCCATAGAGTCCAAAAACACTAAATTCTAAGGTCTAATGAATTAATTATAGCCATTTGAATTTTTAAGGGTAAATTAGTAATTTTCTAAGTTAAGAGGGTTAAAAAGCTAACTCTTTCAATTGGTGTCCAATTTTAGCAAACTCGATGGTTATAGCTTCCCTATATTACACTGAGTACTTTAACTAGAAGTAGACCCTAATTGGACTTCAATTGGTCAAGTTATGACCTAATTATGGTTAGAGGTATTTTAGTCATTTTCTAATATTCTAGGGTTCAAAACCTAAATATTATCTTAGATTATTGTTGGTACTGGAATTCTAAGCTACCTAGCAATTTGCACAATGCATTTTAGGTACAAAGTAAGTTTTGAGCACTTATTAAAAATGACAAAGTTTCAAACTTAATTTTCATATAGAATTTTATGCAATGTTCAAATTTGATATTATTTAGTCCCACTAGGGTCCTAGGGACCTTAAAATACAAAAACAGTGAAGTTTTGGCCATTTCAGCCAAAACTGGGCAATTTTCAAAACTTTATGGGAATTTTGCAAGTTCAGACGCTGCAGCGCGCGGTAGCGCTTTTCGCGCGGCGTGCACTGTAGCGCTGGGGCGCGCTGCAGCGGTTCATTTTGCAAAATTACTGTTCCATTAATTTATTTTGACATTTCCTAAAGTTTTTTTTTTTTTCAAAAATTTTCGCTGCGGCACGCTACGGCGCGCTGTAGCGGTCCATTTTGCGAAATGCTGTTTTAATTAACTAATTAATGGATTTATTTAATTTTTTCGGAAATGCCGCTGCAGCGGTCTATTTTGCAAAATCGGGCGCTGCAGCGCCAGACGGCGATTTCACCAGGACGAAACCTGGAAGGCCTACTTTTGAGCTCAATTACTCTCAATCCAGAGTGTTCCACGAGCGGTGCCATATATTAATGGAAAAGCCTTTCCGATACCTTTCCATCGACACCAAAATCTGCACAAACGGAGCATCCTAGCTATACGAAATATGCTGACGAATACAAGGGTGTGCAGAATACAAGGAAAACATAGCAGTTTTCTATGATGCTTTTAAGAGCCCTTAATGACTTCCATATATGCTTATGGGCTTCTAAGGATACATTCAAGCATTGCAACAACATGAGGAAAATAAGGAGGGGAGCAAGGGGGGTACCTTTTAGTCTTGCGAGGGAAGAAGGAAGGAGACTTGGAAGGCTTGGAGGATGAGCTTCTCCTTCTTCTTCTTCTTCAGCCCAAGGTATAGCAATGGAGGGGAGGGGAGAGAGCTTTAGAGCTTAGCTTGACAAATAAATGAAGAGGGAGGGCTGAGCTCACTTAATATAGGAGGAGAGGATGATGGGAGCAGGGGCTAGGCCATCATGAGCCTAGGGAGGGAGGCCATCAATGGGCAGCCAAGGGGCATGGGGGTGCCGACTAGGGAGGGGAGCTGACATGATGCATTAGAAAATTAGGGGGAAATTGCAATTTAGGGGCTGGGTAATTACATACATATTTTCCTTGATTATTTAAATATTTAGTTTTTAGAAACGCACTCCGAAAATTCCCAAAAATTCACTCCTAGCTAATTTGGGGGTGAGGAATTCAACGGCGAAGTCAGATTTCAATTCCGATGATTATTTATTTATTCTATTTTCCGGTGCATTTAATTACATTAAAATATTCGCGAAAATCCGACGACTTCCAAACACGTCCAAAATATCACCCCTGGCTAATTTAGGGGTGATGATCGCAACGGCGAAGTCGGATTTCGATTTCGATGTCAAAATAAATACCTCAATTTTCTAATTAATTAAATATTAAAATATTCCAAAATAATCAATTGAGCTCCGAATTGCTCCAAACCTTCAGGGTTTGGTTCTAATGACTAGATGAACTTAATTGAATGATAATAAGGATATGATTATGCTTAAATTAAGCTGGATAATAACCTTAAGTTGTTACAACTCATGCCTAGATCAATAGGTCCATTGAAAAATATGCCATATTAAATAATGATGCCCTAGCTACTTATGCGTGATTCTCACTATGCATCATTACTCATTTTATCTTTAAAATGGATTTTGATAGGACTCTGTTGGGCTTGATCTCTCAAATACAGGTTCTTAAGAATGCAAAATAAGTGTAAGAACAACAAGAAGCAGCCATTGGATCAATCTAATGGGGAAAGAAAAGGTACAAAGAAGGATATAAGAAGGGTACCTGAGATTGTAAATGGAAGAAGAGCTCCAGCTAGAGTTTTACAAGAGCTGTGGAGGAAGGAGCTTTTCCTTCTTCCGATGCTAGCAATAGAAGTGAAGAGGGTTGGAGACTCTTCAAGAGCCTGAGAGCTTCTTCCTTCAGCATCTGAGCATATGGAGAGGGAGGAAGGATGAGACTCCAAACTTAAAGGAGGAGATATGGGCTGGGAGAGGGGGATGGCAGGGCACTCCTTGGTCTACTCATGGAGACCATGCTACGAACGCAGCAATGCGTGAGGGAGGTAGCTCGAACGTAGGAAAAGAGGAAAAGGGAGTGGGGTTCAGTGCAGAGGGAAAAGAAAACATTTTTAAAATTGAATTAATTTAATTTATTAATATTTTTTATTTTTAATAATGCATTAAAATCAGATCGATATACGAGCTCCGAAAAATCCAAAAAATTCACTCTTAACTAATTCAAGGGTGTGGAACTCAATGACGAAGTCAGATTTTAATTAATTATCATATTTTTCGAGGTATTTAAATACATTAAAATATTCGAAAAAATTCAACGACCTCCAAACACTTCGAAAACATCACTCCTTGCTAATTTGGGGGTGACGAGCACAATGATGAAGTCGAATTTTAATTTTGAGGTAAAATTAAATATCTTAAATTTCTAATTAATTAAATATTATTAAAATAATTCAAATATTCGATTGAGCTCTGAATCGCTCCAAATCTTCAGGGTTTGGTTATAATGACCAGATGAACTTAATGGAATGATAATTAGGATGTCATTAAGCTAATACTAGGCTAAATAACAACTTATAGTTATTACAGACTGAGAGGGTTTAAATAAAGCATTTAGGTTGCTAAGAGCCATTTAATCAAGATCAAAGTGTCTACAAATCACCCATAATTTCCTAGCTTTGATCGATCACCGATTGAACTCCAAAAATTATAAACTTGGCATGATTAAGGGCCTCAACGAGACGGACATGCACATCAAAAAATTATTAAATTTGGATAAGTATTTTATTTTATATGAATTTTATATGCTGAACTTCAAAACTTCATTACGGTCAATCCGGAGCTTAAAAATTGGTGAAACTTAAAGCATAACATCCTTATTTGATGCTTGACCTAAACTACAAAAATTTCTAAGTTACAATTTGTATTTTATTTACTATCAATATCTGAAATTTAAACTTTAAAAATTAACATAAGATAGATGACCGCAGTAAAGGGAAACAGAGATCCAATTTTTACATACTTGAACAAAAGACAGCTGAACAAACATAAGATCAGTTACAACTTTATCTGATTTCTGAAATAATCTTTTCCTAAAAGTAAGTTTATAGTGCAAAATTTCTCATTTACTGCGGTCTTTAGCTACTTTAAATTCAACCAATAAATCCCCAATATATTTGTTATCATCTAGCCCAATGAATTCCTCTACATATAATGACATATTAGTAAGAGAACTTGTGGTGATTACCATATACACAATTAATTAAAAAAAAGTTTTTAATCACATAATTTACTGGTTAGAAGGAATGATTCAATTTTCTAAGGCTTAAGAATACTTAAACCTAATCTTGGGAAAAATGACCATTTTGCCCCTACTTAAGGGTATAAAATACAACTTTTTGATTTAAGGTTCAACACTAAAATTTATTAATTCTAAATGGTTACCTACTGTATAATATGAAGATAAACAGTAATTACACTCAAATTGAACAAGGATTAAGGCTAATAAGCTCAAATTAAAGTTTTAGCTCATTAGGGGCAAATTAATAATTTTACTTAGAGAACTGTGAAATTTCTATTATAATTATGTTTTTTACTGCTTAATAATTTCATAAAGTCTAAGATCATTAAATTCTGAGATCATTTGGCCAAGTTATGGCCAAAACAAGATTGTGGTTTAATTATATAATTTATGAGTTTTATAAAAGATCCAAAAAGTTAAATTTTTTAAATAATGTCCAAACTCAACAAATTCAGTAGCTATAACTTTCCTATAATACACTGAGTACTATGACTATGAGTATACCAATTTGGACCTCATTTGTCTAGCTTATGCCCTAATAAAGGTTTAATGTGATTAGTAAAATTAAATCTAAAAATAGAAATTTAACTTCACTAAGGTGTTCTAGTCTACAACAATTTAAATTTCTTAATTTGGATCATTAATTTTGCTAATATTCACTAATTAAGATTTAGAGTGATTAAAGCTAATTAAGAAATCTAATAATCAAATCTTAAATATTTTTGTAGTTTACTGATCCTCATATTCTCTTGATTGGAATAGTATATTGGATGACCTAATTTGAAGTCCAAATGATCAAGTTGTAGCCAAATGAATTTTTAGGATTTAGGAGTGTAATTAAGGAACAATCCCAAAAGTCATTAGCCAAACTACACTTTACACAGCAAAACCAATACTATCAGGACATTCTTAGCATTCTCCTGAGTAAAATAAGATATATATTGGCTATATTTGGAGCAAGGGTACAAAGTTGTGAGCATTTGAATTTCTAGGATTTCAAGGGTCATTAGTGAAGTCTTAAATGTTACTAACAGAAATATACTTCATACAACAAAAAGGACATCAACATAAAATTTCTCATAATCTTCTGATTAAATGAGATATAACATCAATATATTTGAATTTATGGATTATAATTTATGAAAGTTTAAAGTGCTAGTAATTTATTGATTTAATCTATCTAGATTAATCAAATTAAATCTTACTAATTATAATATAATTAAAATTTATTTAATTCAGTCGGCGGTGGGACCCACTAGACACGACATAGCGCAGTGAGCCCCATGGGCAGAGCCGACTCGACAGATCGACGCACGGACAGCACGGAGCGGGTCCCACTGATTGTCCAACAATCACACAGTATGGGTCGGGAGCGAGTCAACCCGGCCCAGCCCGATCTTCTTCTTCTCGCAGAATACCCGAGGATGGCGACCTAGGGCATGGACTTTGATGGTCTTCCCGACGGCAGCAGGACTCGACCCGCATAGCAATTGAAAGAGGAAGACGAGGCCATCCCATCGGCAACAGGATCAATGACGAAGATGGCCTATACCGTCGACGTCAGCAAACCCTAGTCTACATTATAGAGACGAGGTCTAAATACTGTAGGTCACTGTGGAGATTTGCTCGAATTCATCTGATCGAGTTCATTTGAACTTGATTAGACATGATAGGATTATAAGCAAACATGTGAAATAGCATTACGAATCTATAAATTGCTGATTGCGAGATGAATGAGGTAGGATCAGAGGTACCTGGATCCTACAATTGAGGCTTAGGGTTCACTCAGGAAGAAGATATAGGAGTTCTTCGCTATCGAAATTTGATCCAGATGGTGAAACCGAAGTTTTGAATTCAAGAGGGCTCTTAATGGCAGCTTAGAGTGGCGAAGGGAGCTTAGATGCATACAACATCGACCGCGTGCCCTACCCGATGCCACGCGCAAGCGCGTGGAAGACAAAGGACTCCAGCCTTTTGATCAGACGGCTGGATCGATCGAACGGCTCTGGGCTGCCGTTCAATCAGACGGCATGGGGAAATCACACAGGCCATTAAATGGAGTTATTAAATATAATTAATTTAAAAATTTTCTATTTGTCTTAATTATAGTTAGCCTTTAAAATAACTTCAGAAAAATCCAAATACATCACCCTTAGATAATTGAATGGTGAGTAACGCAATGCCAAACTTGAATTTTGATTTCGGCGAGTATTTAATTTTCCTAATTTCTGGGGAATTTTAAATATGTTAAAATATTAGACAAAAATCTAACAACTTCCAAATGCTTCCAAAACATCACCCCTAGCTAATTTAGGGGTGATGAGAGCAATGGCAAAGTTCAATTTTAAATTTGAGGTCTATTTAAATAGGTCAAATTTTAGGGTTCTTGAAATTTCCAAAATCTGAGTTTGATCTATTTGACACCTGATTTAAAACAAAACTTCATGGTGTGATCTTGATGACTTATTAAGAGTATTAGAATCAAGACCAGGACTTGATTTAGTATTGATTGACTAGGATAACAACCTTGGGTTGTTACACTTAGAATCTTTTTAGTAAAAAAAGATAAAGACAAACCTCAAAATATATAAAGGAGAATTCTATATACTTAGATTAATCTAAATAATTTTATCCTAAGTGAAGGTATCCTTTAATCCTTGCCTAATTAGACTGATAGTCTTATAAAGTTTATAAATTATGAATAGACTAGTAACTGTCTGTTAATGGCATATCTATTGATAGTTAACCTAAGATGTTAGATGGAGAATCTAGGATGTTAAATGAAAAATCAAGATATTGATCATCAAAGTTGGGGAATTATAAAACCTTTTGATATAAAGTTGATGAGATCAAAACCCTAGAAAAATACTATAACCTAACAAGAGTGAGGGTGAACTTATATTTGACAACTTTGAATGGTGTATTAAAAAGAGAATATTAAACTTAGTCATTTGTAACACTAGAAATAAATTAAGTTTTTGAAACATATGTAACATATATACTTATAAATTATTTTATCATATAAATAATATTGAATTAAACCACTATTTTTTCAAAACCCACATTATTATATTGTACTTCAATTAATTTAGAAATTTTTGATGTATAAGTTAATTGGGGGTTTGATTAGTATAAAATATTATTTTAATTTAAAAATTTATTTTTGTTTATCCCTATTTTTAGTTAATCAAATCATATAATAAATTGATAAAATAAAATTTTTAGATTGTTAAGCGCACCTTAAGAGAATTTTTAGTAATTTTGGAGAATTTTTCTATTTTCGAATTTTTTCGGGTTATTTTAATGTATTTATTTAATTAGAAAATTTAAGATAATAAAACATACCTTCAAATCAAAATCGTGTTCACCATTGAGTTCCTCGCCCTAAAATTAACTAAGGGTGAAATATCGGAATTTTTTGGAGCTCGTTTAATAGCCAAAATTTTAATTACTAAAATGAATTAAATTAGATATATTCTTTTTAATTAACAAGCGAGGTCTGCCACATGCTTATCCTCACCTCTTGCAGCAAAGGATGAACCTCTATAGCTTACCCTTTTACAAGTCTAGCTTCCCTACTTGCAGTAAATGAAGACTTCCTTGCAGGTTATCCTCTAATCAAACTCATCTTCCCCCACTTGCAAACTCTAAAACTTGTAGTTTATCCCATAATCAAGCACATCCTCCTCACTTGCAAACTCAAAAACTTGCAGCCTGCTCCATACCTCACTCCTGATCTCTCAGTTTGCACTTAGAAATTTTGAGAAAAAGAGAAAGAGAGATCTGCTGAAACTTCATCCCAAGAAAAGGAAAAATCTCTATTAGTTAAACTAAGGTATCTCCTTTACCATGTATTTAATTATGCAACCATTTTACTTCAAGTTTGCGAGCTTATTACCCTACACTTCGAATCCCTAAAGTGCTCCATCCGAGTCCAGTTGTTGATGAAGATGAACAATATGGCTCTTCAAAATCGCAGTTTATCTTCTTCTATTTTGATACCCGGAGCTAAGGCATCAATTTTAGCAGTGTTAGAGTGGTCCAAATATGTCAATTTAGGTACCAATCGAAAGGTCTCTTTCGATCGGCATATGGCGCGGCACGATCAATAATGTGCCCTAAGCCAAGAGAATTTGGAAGCCCTGGGGAAGACCTGCGATTTATGTCCGAGTAGGCTAACTCGTGAGGCGCCGTGGAGCACTGCAGTGCCCGGCAGTCGGGTCGGGGGCGTCGTAGCGCGCTGCAGCAACTGAGCCGCAAATTCAAGGCATGGGAACGCGTCGTAGCGTGCCATAGCACGTCGTAGCGCGTCGTAGCATGTCGTAACGCGATCCAGTACCTAGTTTTCCAAATCTTCACAAATTTCCCAATCTGCCCACTCCATAACTGAAATAACACAAAAATATACTAAGATTGTCCCGAATAGAAAATTAAGAATATTAAGAACTTAATAAAAATTATGAGAACATCACGGTACATTGTATGCATCAAATTGAAATCAGTGAATGGGAAAGAGGAGGGAAGAATCGACGATTTCTTGCACCGGATGGAGGAGAGTCGCATGCGGGGTTATGTTGAAGGTCGGGATGATCGGGATGATTAAGTCTTTCATCATGCCTTCCAAATGGAGAACAATTTGTGTTCATAGTCGGACTAAGAAATTAATGGGAAAGATTCCAGCTCTACTAGATACAGGAAAAGGAGGGAGCCAAGGAGGATTGGCTTTTCGTGAAGGGAGGAGAAGATAAAGGGTTCGATGCTTCCTCCTTGCATCGAATGAGGAACTGCAGAAAGAGGAAGTTTCAATGAGCTCTGGAAAGAGGGGATTAGAAGCTTGCGGTTTTGGGCATAGCATTAGGGGTTTTTGTATAGTTACCTTAAACATTATTAACCATCAAAGTTAGATCGGATTGTTGGAAATTGGTCATTGATTTTGAGCTGACATTTGGCTGCCATTAGAACTCTAAATTTTACAAAATTTGGCCGGATAGTATTTTTTTTGATAGGAGAACGCATTGCACTTATATTTTATTTTATATTTATTTTTAAATATTAAACCTTTGAATATTTATTCTAGCTAATCCGAAGCTTGAAATTTAACAAAATTTTAAACATATCATCTTTTCATTTGATACTCGATCCAAATATACTAAAATTTCTATATTCTTATTCAAGTTTTATTTTCTATTAATTTTTGTAATTACAATTTGTAAAATAATTTAGATGAAACTGAAATCTCTATTACACTCAAACTCATGCAGTATGATTCTTAAATTATGATCTATCCAATAGTATTTTAGTTTGATTTTTATTTGACTTAATTAAGGATCATTCTTTTGATTTAATCTAATCATATTAAGTCTTAATTAGTCTAGTAATAACTTGAGACATTACATCTATAAATGATAAAATGGTGTTAATGATGAAACTAAAAAGAGAAAATTTTGAATGTTCATGTTTAAGGAAAACACTCCACAAAATCATGAAATTTCAATTTAAAAATAATCTATGATGCTTTAGAAGTGTTTTAGTTCTAATTGTGCAATTAAGGCTTCAAATGGTTGGAATTATGAAAACTCCATTGTTAATTTAACAAGAACCTAACATCATCTCTAAGAATTAAGCCTTAATTAGGATGCCATATTGTTCACTAATTGAAGAGGAAGCATTTGAAGTTAACCGAAGTAGATTTGTTCACTTATTGGGCGAATGTTGAATACTGGAAGGAAGACGACGTGATAATATTCTCTCATGCGGTTCACATCAACAAGTAGATTTTGATTGTAATTGGCTATTAAATAACACACTTGGTTTACATTCAACATATTATTTAAATCAAAATTTATAAATAATTCCAACTGAATTAGTAGATTTAATTATTTAGATATATACAAGTAATATAAATTAAATTTTTTCATTAATTTGACACCAAACTTGCCAAATTTTCCTCGCATGTTCAAAAATGCATAAAATATAAATATAAAAAAATTATTAAAATTAAGAAAATTCATAATTTTCACAAAATAAATAAAATTATAATCTTTAATATATCCTATGATATTTCTATAATTCTTCAATAGTATTGGATATTTAAAATATAGAGTTATTACACACAATAATGATATTCAAGCTTGCATTCTTATTTATATGATTGACCATTATTTTTTCCTAATAAAAACACACTCTATATTACAAAATTTATCATCATCATTTAATGAACATTGGCGAGGAAATATATGGGTACCTCTCATCATCTTCCTAGACATTCAAGTTCATTGTATAACCATCAAACTTCATTTATCACAACCCACATGCATTGTTGATTTAATTTATCAAACAAATATATAAGACTAAACTAATCATGAATCCAATGGTAGCCTCAACCCACTTTGTAATTTTCAAGATGAACCTCAATAAATCGTTCTACTTACTATTGCTACATGGGTTCCCTTCATAACCTACTCATCACTCACCCAAATATGTGTTTTAAGTATTGACAAAATAAATTAATTCATTACCTAACTCAAATTTACAAATGGCTACAAACCTTCTCTTACTGTATACTTAAAAAAATAGCCTATAGTTGCACATTCAAGCATTGAAGTTAGACTATGTAGAATTTGCGAATATTGCTAGTGAGAAAACTTCAATTTCTAATTCATTGCACAAGATTAACTTTCCTCATTAATTCATCCTTTGACACTACCAATGCAGTATATCAAATTTTCAATTAATTGCTTCGCACTTTGATGAAGCGCAATTACTTCAAATGTTACTTCATCTACAATGTGGTATCTACCAAGGCTCTGAAAAGTCAATAGGTTCCCTTGAAGACCAACTTATTGATCTTTTCACAAAGCTATTAATTCTTCAATGCTTTCATGAACTTGCTAACTAGTTCATCGCTTTCATCAAAGTGATTCACTCGAGGTGTGTTCGGCTGAAGCTCAAAAATGCTTAAACCAATAGAGAAATAAGCCCATTCTGCATTAATAAATATTTATCACATACGTTATGAAATAATTGAATGAAAGAATATTACAATTTTTCTATGGTGTCATCTCTTCCCTCTTGACTCACAAAAAGAAATCAGTAAAATTATGCAATAACTAATTAAAAGAATGGACAGATTTGTAATCCAAAAAAAAAAATGAGCACTTCATAAAATTCATATTTAAAGAGTATTGACTTTAGGTTTGGGTAATATTCATATATGTAGGTTGAAAAGCTCCATCTGTATCCCACCTAACACACGAGTGGGCGACAAGTAGGAGTCAACTTCTTATACATTTTAAGTAATTTCCGTAAGCATATATATATATATATATATACTATAGTAGAATTTTTCATTTTGAATTTATTTTAACAGCTGTCAAAATTAACATACACTTGCACCACTATATACATCATCATATACACAATCAATTAAAAAAAAAAAATCCTTACACAAACCCAAATAAAAAATATATTATAACAATCATATACTTACACCTCATGCTTATAAACACAATCCTTAATGCTTACAAATTACTGTAATATGTTTTTATCTGAACAAAACTAACATTAAACCAAGTCTTACTTCAAACATCTGAGTATTAATTTTACTTTATAACTTTAATAAGCTTACTTTTAAACACTAATCGGTTCTCAAAGCACTTACTTGTAAGCACGTTTTGAGCATTTCATTGTATTTGATATTTTAGGGCTGGCAGAGTTAAAATTAATAAGAAAAGGTAAGCTCAAGTGTTATCTGATCAGCAATGGCTAATTGATTGTTGATACGACCTGGAAGTCTAGCTTGGTCCATGCGTCAAACCTTGGCATAAGCCACCAAAATACAGCAAAGGTTAAGGCTGTTGTGTCGGTTATCAAATTTTAAATAAATTTGCTGAGATTATATCCCCACATTTCTTCAAAAAATGCTAACAACTTAATCTGAATACATTAAAGATTATTTTTTAAATTAGAAGAACTTCAAATATGTGACCGATAGACTCAAAATTCACAAACTGAGCAAATGAGAACGCCAAAGGCCCTCACCAGACCAGCAAATCCATCCGGCTCTTCCTGTTATCGCCAATGATGCAAATTTTTTTTATTTAAAACAATAATTTGTAAGTAAATTATATTCTAAATCCTAGGAAACATTTATATTATCCAAATACTAAGAATCAAATTACATTATAACTAAATTATCTAATTACCTTATAATCTTATATCCCAACAATTCAATTTCTGCAATCCGCAGCCACTATGGCTGACAATTTGACCCGAAACTTGAAATTCGAACTCGATTCGACTCAAACTCGAGACCTTTTGACTCGACTCGAAAATTTTCGAGTCGAGTTCGAGTCATACATCTTGACTCCAACTCTATTTAAAATGAGTTGAAATGACTAAACTCGACTAAAACTTGACTCGAACTCGAACAAGTTCGAGTCGAGTTCGAGTAAGAGCTGACTCGACTCGAACTCGACTTGAAGCCAGCCATAGCGGCCACTAAAAACTTTAACCTGAAAACTGAGCTGAGACAAAATTTCACCCCAATATCTTGATCTGATAAAATTTTAAACCATAGACATGAAAAGTAAAATTTCAAATAAAAATATTACTTTGGACTCAAAATGCTATTATGCTTCATTTACTAAATCTCATATATAAATCAGTCTTCTAATATACAAATATTGATTAAGAAATTTTGAAATTTGTTATGTTAAACATCTTAATTAAACCATAGAACCTAAAAATAAAATAAAATAAAATAACAGAAAATTAAAATAATAAGATACAAGTAAGAAAAAATGAAATTTTAGATAGCCTGAAAACCTGTACAATGAGAGCCAGCAGTAAGAAAGTTCAGCCTGTTTTATTTATTCACCCCTCTCAGTAAAGAGCAACTTGTCGTGGGTATGCTAACATAGGACGGGTAAAGACCGAAAAGGATTAATCAATTAATCCAATATTAACTAAAGAAAAACAGATTTCCCACTAATTAAGTAAATGTACCGTCAGTACATCAAATCCTGCAAAAGAAACAATAAGAAATAATGTTTCACTAAATGGGAACAACATATCCAAGCAGCAGCAGCAAAGATAAGCACGCAGTAAGTAATGCAGGGAAACATGAATTATATAGTAATATATCAAATTTTTCATGAATAATATTGTAACATAGTGGTTGATACTTAAGGTTTGTAATCCTATTTCATAGATTCAATTTTCACGGATCACATAATTATTTTTTATTTGAAGCTCACAATCTTAAGAAAAATAATAATTTCTGCTGCCAAAATTTATCAGTAAATTTGGGGATGGTAAGTGGTTACTAAATGATTCCAAAATCTTATCTGACCAATATAATAATAACAAAAATTTCTTAAAAAGGAGAGTTAATGACCACGCAGAATACAAGAATCGGTTTCATGCACTTTTTAAACTTGTGAACTCTGTTGTCAATGTTTTATCTGTTTTCTATCGTCTCTCACTTCATTTTAGATATAAACATTGTAAGAATGCTGGGAATCGTATCTTCATAATAATACTGACATGGCCAGGATGTTTGGGAACGAAAAGAGGTATTAACAAATTCAATAGTATGATAACGGAAGTTTTTTGGACAAGGATTATTAGCAGCTAATCACTAACCTTAACATGGTCACCAATATAAAAATAACATATGATCAAATTAGTTCGTTTAAAAGTTCAAATTCTTGCAACTTTGGGGCATCCAAAAAAGGATTTTCTCTCCAAACTCTTTCGGGTTATATTAGAAAGATGACTAACAACATGTAATTGATTAAGGTTTATGCAGAGCATTAGCCTCATTTTCTTCGAGGCTCATTTCTTTTGAAAAAATAAGAGAATATAGAGCGACGGTGAACAAATTATACAATAATAGCAACAAGCCTTAATCCCACTAGGTAAGGTTGGCTACATGAATGTGATTCGATAAAATTTAACGTTTGTTGTCGACTATCTAATGCAACCATCCTCTTTTCACATCAAGAATTTGAGACCCGACAACAACAGAGTTCTAAATAGCTACAACACTGACTTCTCAGTAGGTCACCATCCTAGCATTACTCTCGATATGAAGTTTTGATGGAATCTGATGCACTAGTGCTGGTATGAATGCACCCAAACATAATAAGTATATCACTAATAAATTTTTATACCAACCACCGTCTTTTACAATTCTTTCATTTCCCATTTACTGTGGCAGATAAAATTCAGCAGTGATTTTTCAGAGAGCAATTTCGTTGTTGAATATCTAAATAATGATATCACAGCAAACCCACCCTGATTCAAATGAATGCTTGAACCAATAATATGATTGATTAAAATTTTTTGCTCAGGTGTTCGGATCCCACATACATAATTGAGACAAAGGATTCATAAAACCAACACCACAGGATAAGGTTTGGCAAATTGTACTTGAATATTATTTAGGGTTCTATTCATTTTTAGTAGATGAGCTTTTTTTTATTAAATTTGCTTTATTTTTGGTCAGCATGTAATGAGTCAGGTTTGAGATTGTTTGCATTAAGTTATTCATTTATTACACTCTCACACACAAAGTCATGCATCTACTCTCGCTCTATTATTCCACTTCTAAGCCTCCTAGTCCCTCTGCTACTGCACAGTATACTTGTCAGTACATCCATACTATCGAGTGAAGGATCAACAATACTATATAATTTCAAGGGTTGAAGAAGTTTGTTGTAAGATTACCAATTATATTCTATAATTTTTAACATTTCGTATTTGTATAGGAGAAGGTATATTAGTGCTCCTCAGTCAACCATAGAAATTGTCTGATAATGAATGAACCTCAACACAGTTGCCTTCTATTCATATTATTTAGTATGCACCTCAAATTAATATGAACCTAACATACACTACAAAGATGGGTCCCAGCAGGAAATGTTTCCTAACAGGTAATGTATCCTATAGCAGAAATGAACCTATGAAATTATAAAGGCCACATTTGATTTTTTTTTTTTTTCTTATCATCCAAATTCACCTTGATATATATAATTGCTTAAGAAGAATCGGGCAACTAATTCTTTTATTACCAACTTTGTCTCTCTTTTTTATGACTGCTACTCAAATTCTTCAGAGGTTTTTCTCATTGAGGATTTTAACTTTAAATCTTATATTTTGTGTTGTGATTAATTCTTGTGATATTTTCTCTTTGTTGTTTGATCATCGCTTCCTAAGACATGCATGTTGTGAAGATTCAATAATATAATATAAGCATAAGCATATAATGAAATAAGAAAGCTAAATCACAAACTTAATTTAAATATCTGCAAAAATTATGAAATAGAGTAACAAGTTAAGGTAAGCGGCAATATAAAGGACAACCTATTACAGTCAGAATACAATTTAAGAATAGAATCAAGAAGAAATAGTAACGTACATTAAAAGTTAAAATGGCTTTAACATAGCATATAAAAGCGAGTAGATAAATGAAAAAGAAGCTTACTGCTGTAGACATGCTCACATTAACTAGTATAAAAGAATGCTCAACTAATACTTAAACCACCACTGCGAGAAGCTACTGTGTCCATGGTTGTGAAAGTGAGACATTAGAATCTGATGCATCTAAACCTTGGTGGTCACATATAGCAGATTTAAGAATGTTGTACTGCTCTGTAACTGCATAGTGAAGAGCCATTGAAAAAGTTTCCTTTACCTGAAAAAAAAGTAAATGCATAAAGTTATTCTGGTTATCAATAAACTTAACATATATTTCCTTTTTAATTCGAAATTATTTAATAATAATCTAGTTAATTATATACTTAATTAATATAGTAAATTATTTTTAACTAATTTATATAGTTAATAATAATCTAGTTTCCTTTACCTCAAAGGTATATTAATATAGTTTATTAATTTTAATAAATTTATCATCATAATTAAATAATTAATTAAATTATAAATTTATAAATATATGTCATTTTAAGCTAACTTTAGTGTTCAGGTAATTGGTTCAAGCTTGGATAGTTTGAGACAATCTATATTATAAGAAAAAATTGTTCAAAGTTTATGCTAAACATACATGGAAACCAAACTGGTGTATAGGATTTTGTTTTTTCAAAGTTGTACTAGATTTCCTATATTTGTCTTCGAGTTGCCCCACTTCTTATGAATAATGAACTTCACTATAACTACGTAATTGTTTTCCTATAGTTAATTAATAATTCATTATTTAAAAAACTTATAGTTACATTTTCATAATTTTACTATTTAATCACAACAATTATATTAATTAATTATGGTACTTATGAAAATAACTACCAATATTTTTAATAAAATATTAATTCGACTAATTAAGAAAGTCACATAACTATATTTAAATTAAATATAATTGTGGTATCTAAAGTTAATTATATGAATTAATTAACAATTATAAATTATTAAATTAATTAAATAGTTATTTACAAATTAAAAGAATCAAATAAATATAAACAAAAACAATTTAGCATAATCAGCTTAAATCAACATAAACTAAACTATTTTAGTTTAATGACTTGCGAAAATTACTTTTTCTATAAAGATCCAACTTCAAGAGAACCATCGTCCATCCATAAAAATCAATTAAACAATCACAAGTTCACATAAGTTCAACTAATTCATAAAACTGGGAGGGTGTGTTTCTTTCATTTAAATTTTTATTCTTATTTCATTTTCAATATTTTAATTTTGATAAGATTGGAGTGGCTCAGTAGTGATAAGATTAGAGAATGTTATCTTAGATGATTTGAGCATATTAAGCCTATAGACTATTCAATGCCCCAACTAGAAAAAATTGAGCACATGAATTTGTCCCAAAAGAAGAAGGCCAAAATAGACATGGGAAAAAACTAATAAAAAAAAATTATTTGAAATTTAAGGAGAGGCTTCTATTTAATCACGCACAATGGTAACAAAAAATTCATGTAGCCGACAATACCTAGTGGAATCAAGGCTTAGTGTTGAAATTTTTATTCTTATTTACTTTGTTTAGACCAAAAGATGCAATTGGTACTAGGAGCACAGTGTTAATTTTATATAACTCTACATCAATTTTTTTACCATTAAAACTTATCAAGAAATATACCTAACTTCTGTCCACATTAATTTCAACTAAAATATGGAAAGAACAATAGACAGGCAAATATTTCACGCAAGCTTAGAGTCAACAAAGAAATCAACCAACCAAAAAAGGAATCCAAATATGCATAAAAAAGTTGCAATCTATGTTTCTCCAACCATCCTGGTCTTCCTTTTGAAATGATTAAGTGGCCAAAGCAGCACCCTCCAAGCACGAAGGCAAGCATCTAGCTCTGAATAAAGCTTGCAAGGGACATGCCGCAGCAGAATGAAGTCTCTGCCAAGTCCGGATCGTTTTAAAATTTTGCTTGCTTTTATTATGTATTGACTTAATGCTATAAATACGGCTGGACTTGTTTTGTTTGCGATCTGTTTATTGAAATTAGTATAATATATTTCACCTTACTTAGTATGTATGCAATTTTGAAGCAGATACATGAGTAATATGGGCAACGAAATCAAGTCTGACATGAAATATGGATTGGCTTTACTTGGGTAGCAAATTTCCTTTTATTACTATATTAATTGTTAGTTTTTTTCTTAACGACTTGGGATGTTATTAGCAAGTATCACAGCTAGAGAAAAATATTTAGATATTTTTGCCTTGTGCCAATAGAATTGTAAATTATCCCGAACTTTCTCGCAGTGCTTTCATAGGATGCCTTAGAATTTTATAATTAAAATTTTTTCATGTTTATTAGATTTAAAGCTCAAAAAAGATATTAACGAGTTTTTAGAATTGTGATTTTCTTGAATATTCTCCTCCATTTTAATATTCATGCATCTTTTTCATTTAACTTCTGTATAAGTTCTATGCATCAAGAAAGTCTATCCAAAGCATATAATAAAACCTAGCACTAACATGTTGTCTTATCAGATCAATATCAATATAAAGCTCAATCAAAACAATGAAGAGTTGAAAGTCATTTAAAAGAAAGAAAAAAAAATTCAATTAACCCAAATCTAAAATTTCTATTACTAGGTCATAAAAACCCCATATAGATGAAATGAATTCATTACCAAAAGGTTAGTCACTAGGAAACCAACAAAAATCACACCTACATCTTACAAGTCAACTCCAACATATCAAAAAATAAAATCAACCAGTTTTTTGATGGCCAAATAATAAATCCAGATGTTCTCTGGCTAGCTAATAAAGATAGATAACTTTTCAATTAGCATAAAATGTCAGATGAGAGCCAAATTAGATCTATGGAATTTAAGTTGATAGGAGAGCCAACATGTGTTAGATATGCGCTGATAAAAACTGTGAGAAATCAATATTGGAACAAATCACCACCATAGAGATTAAAGCTAGTTTGTATTATCTCTTACAGAATCTAAGGTAGTTGGAAAGATTTGTTTCAGCCGTCAACCATTTTGTGCCACTATTAGCAATGACATATAAGTTGAGAACAACGAATATATTAAAACATATGAAACTTATGAAATGGTTTGAAAAATTAATGAAAGAGTAGAATGCACACTGAATGTCATAAACAAACACGGATTGTGAACAAACATTTTTGTTTGAACAATCAAACAAAAGCTTTTGTTTGAATGAACAAATGAAAGCTTTCATTTGAACAAATGAAAGAAATCTTTCGTTCGCTCGAAAGAACAAATGCCTACACCCTAAGAACACCGTTTGTCCATGATTTTGCCATTCGAGTCCACCTTCTCCATCTATGGCTTTGTTGTTCGTCCACGACTTCGTCATTCAAGGCCTTCATCGAGTTTTTCTTGATTCCAAACGAATTTGATTTCATTCGAATGAAATCGATTTCAAAATTTGGAACAAAATCGATTTCATTCTAAAGAAAAATCATTTTCGTTCGAACGAAAAATTGATTTCATTCCAACAAAAAATTAATTTCGTTCGAACGAAAAAATTAATTTCGTTCGAACGAAAAAATCAATTTCGAACGAATGAGATTTATTGGGTTCGAACAAAATCGATTTTGTTTGAATGAAAAATCAATTGATTTCGTAACTTAAGAGTAACCTATGCATACCAAAATGTTGAGATTTTCATAGATTTACCATCTTTCATAAGAGATTGATTTGAGATTTAGTTTAATCATGACAAAAATTATAAATTCCCAAAATGAAATTGGCAAAGGATGTAGAGAAGTGTTATGAAACATTGAGAAAAATAAAAAATAACACTTGCATTACAATTTCTAGTATTAGCAAGGTATTGAGATTTCATGTGATACATTAAACTTCAATTAGAAGTTCTATGCAAGGAATTATGTTTAACCTATATAAACACATTGAATTTATGATGATGAATTATGTCATGCTACAATCCCTTAAGTAATAGAGATATCAAATTCTCTCAATTCCTTAGGTCATCAACAAGCATTATGGATAAAACTTCTCCAACAATGCACTTTTGTCCTAAAAAATTGCATAGGATCAATAATAATACGTATTAATTTAGTAGAATCACTTTGTTATTGAAAGCCTTGAAAGTTAAGAGAGAATTTTTACGTTAAAATTGAATATGTTACCTATTAATAATACATATTTTTTTAGTAGAATCACTTTGAAAATGTTGCCCTAAAACATCATTTTGGCTCTCGAGCACTGGCAGAGGAGAGAAAAGTTCTAGGGCAAATACAATATTAGGGTTCCCTGCTAGAAACCTTTCACCAGCGAGAATGCTCCCGTTCTTCCTTAAAGTATCCTCTCTGAGCACTTAAGCTCTATTTTGGGTACATGTATTTTTTATAATATTGACACAATTTCATTAGTATTGATTCTCATGATTTTCTAAAAAGTACAGTCGCTAATAGACTGTGAAAGAGGTCAGGAGTATCGAACCTCCATACCATCCCTCAACCCTCCAGAGCTCTGAATTCATTTGTCGATGCTTTAACAGAAAATGTTTCCCCCAAATTCTCTGATCAGTATTAAGCCTATTTCTATGTGGAAGAGAAAACCTGACTTACTCCTTTCTAAGGATGAAATCGATTTGCTAGCCAACCCTTTTGAATTCACATTAGTAGCTAAATTTGCTACCGGTAAACCTCCTATGACTGTCATTAATAATTTTTTTTGGTGAATTGGGTTTGCTAGACTCGTACAATTGGTCTTATTAATTACCGTCAAATTTTGGTTAAATCCAAGCTGAAGGTGAACCATACCGGATGTTTCGCGGGGCTACAATTTTATTGAGAATTTTTAGATGAAAATGCTCAAATAGACACCTAAATTTGATCTTAAAGCTGAACATTTCTTGCTTGGTTTCATTTTAATCATTGAGAGCTCATCATGTTACGCATTCAATCCTATTTTCATTGTACTCTTATTTCGAGAAATCTTTTAAAGTCGATACAGCAATAACTAATTTGTTACGCCCCTCCGTTGCTCAGCTCTTAGTGGAGTAAATTTGGCTGATGTGTTTGAGAAAGAGACCTGGTTCGAAGAAAAGGAGTATGGCTATTTGCACGAGGCTATATTTAAAAATCTACCTAAGTTTTGTTCGCATTGTCTAACTATTGGACATGATATAGCTAGCTGCTTCAAACTTACACCAGAGTGCCAAATTAATCCCAAATTAATCATAAAGCTGTTAGTCACTGAGTTGAATCCCAAAGGGCCAATCCTGCAAAACAAACCAACCTATTAGCTAAAAACCCAATATTACTTGTATTCCAAAAAAAAGTGTTATAATGGCTGCATCTAATGTAGAAGTTATTAAAGGGTCTTCTCCGTTTTCACTTCACACTGTTGAAGTAGAAGGGAGAAAGGAGGTAAACATCTTTGTTCGCATTCTCTTATTGAGGATAACGCTGATACTTGCAGTGTGGAGAATAATTAAAAAGCAATTCTTCAGTCTGGGTCATGAATTGCACCTAATGCTATGCTGGTGAGCACTGATTCTGGATTAGATGAGTTTACGGTTCTTATAAATGATAAGGAAAAGTCTTCTTTTGATGAAAAGCACTGTATTGATCTTACCATCCTCAAGCAGTGTTATCTGCCACAGTAAAGGAAAATCAAATTGTTGAGATGTGTGATTTTGGAAGAGAATCCTCCTTCTGCCTTCAATGTTGTCCCATGTAAGGATCCAATTGAGGGCATAGAGATGGGTCTAAATAATGGGACTCCCGCTGCGCCGGACTCCTGTTTTAAAGGCATTAGGTAGTGAGAAGTCTTTGGCCGGATATGCTCCTTCTCAAGATGCAACTCCGGAAAAGCCTTCCCTTAACCCTAATGCATTAGCCTTTGACCTGAAGGTTATTCATAGTCAACAGTCTCTTACTAAAAATACACTCACATCTTGTCCAAAACTTCTAATTTTTTTGCAAAGAATGTGTGCCTAATATATGTGCTTCGCCATCTTTGAATGTTATTGATTCTGAAATTGATCGTAATGCTTATTTTGTTGATGATGAAGATAGCATCTTTGTCTGAATTGGAGGCGGAAAGATTAGATATTGATTATGAGTGTTTATCTAATATGCTTAATAAGGAAAGAAAAAGAAACAAAAAATGGGTGGCAAAGATGATTGGTAAGCTTGATCTGGCTATGGACATCCTATTATGTTTATTTCTTCTTTGAGTCAACTGGTACTGTCAGCTGCTCATTAATCTGAGTTTGTTGTAACTCTTTGTTTAAGGCTGTTATTATCCAGAGTTTCTTTCGAATACTGCCAGTTAGCAATTGGCTTGATGGGACTTTATTATTACCTTTACTGAAGTTCTGGAGGACGTTCTGGGTATCAGTGCTGACTGTTTCTCTATGATTGTTTCTCTTCTAGTTATAAGATTGTTATTTTGATAAATTTTACTGCTGTCGTGGAGGCTTTGCGGAGTGCTAGCTAGTTCTCTATTCTGCTTGTAGACTGAGAAAGGATTTACAGTCAAAAGTTTGGACTTGCTGGATTCAAATATGGAATGTTTATGCTGCTATAAGCCAGCTGTAATTTAGTTTGTTTTATATTGTTCGGTCTATTGAGTGTGCTGAGATGGAGGTTGATCATTATGACTTAAGGAGTCTCTGAGCTACTGTAAAGGATTAGAGTTGCTAACAGTATCTACTGGTATATGTCAGCTGCTACTTTGTTCAAATGGTTGTGCCATGATGGAGGTTGATCTTTGTGAATTAAAGATTCATACAGCTGCTGTTATAAAAGACTAGTGTGGATTTGGCTTGCTGTATTGTAGAATTATTTATGAAGAGGGTTGCTGCGGTGGCTCAAGGATGAATCAGGCTTTGAACTCCTAATAGTGGATCTTTCCTCTTGGTTAATTTCCTACAGGTGCGGCTGCCTTCAAATTTTGAAGATTTGACTGAACTTGAACCTGAAGATTGTCCAGTTCCTGATTTTAGTAGCCAAGGTCAGAGATATGAATTAATGACCCAACATTAAGAGAAATGTCGTAGGGATTCTCATGTAAGATTTTTTCAATAGCGAAAAGATAGAAAACAAAATGAAAGATTATGCATACCCTTACCTTTTCCATTAAAACCTTAAAAATATGCTAGCATGGATTCCAGTTGAGCAGATTTTACCGAACTTAATCCCTTACCTTTTCTGGATTTATTTTGAGCAAATACTAGAAATTGCATTCGGTAAAATAGATTTTTTACAATATATGGAAAATGAATAGAGATTGAGTTTACAGTCGGCACAAACTAAAATCTATTCTTTACATTCATTTATTTTTTTAATTGTTTAACTTTGCTTAAACCAAAAGATACGGTGGATCTTGGTGCAGGATAGTAATTTTGCAAATTTCTATTTGATTTTTAGGCCATTGAAACTTTCCCACACATATACTTAGCAGTTGTCTATAATAATTTCATCCAACATGGATAAAATGAACGACATTCAAACATTTTAACAAGCATAGAATTGTAAAAAAAGAATAAGCTAATGATCTAATGAATTTAGAAATGAGTATAAAGTCAACATACATTTGTTGTGCATCTCTTGACGATTATGGCCTTCTAACTGAAAGAAAAAGAATCAAAACAGCACCATCGAAGTATGAGGGCAAGCATATAAACCCTCTTTCTGATCCCCTTACACAAAGGCTTGTAGGGATATATGAAGAGTAATGTGAAATCTCCAAAGTCTTGTATTAGTCTTTTTTAGAAATTTTATTTTCGTATATTATTATGTAAAATCATATGCATTAAAAAAACAGTTTAACTAGTAGGTATGATAATCATTCGTTGAATAGATATAATATATTCCTACATATTATGTCTTCAAATCTAGCCAAGGATTATAGAGTATAGAGCAAAGGACATCTTTTGGGGGAATCCTCACATCCTATTGCAACAAATTATATTTACTCTCATTTCTTCTACTTTAACAGTCGTTGACTTTTGCTCAAAACTTGGGAAGCAAATGTCATTAATTAGAAAACAGTTTATATATTTTATCATATTTTGTGAGGTTTCTAAATCGTTCAACTTTTATTCATATTCTAACTTTATTTTCAAACTTTAATTCCAATATTTAAATTTAAAATTAAAAAAAAGTCATTTTGAGATTGTTTAGGTGTGATTTCTCAAATTTTCTCCATTTTAGCATTCATGCATCATTTTCTTTACAAGCTCCAAGAATTTAGAAAGCCTACTCAAAGTATATATAAAACTCTACTTTATGCTAATTCATCCTGTATCTCCCATCATCTTATCTCACCCCAACCCATCACTGTGTGAATAGGGCCCAACTAGATCAGAAATAATATTTTTCCTAATACCTTTAGACAAAAGGTGCATGATAAGAGACAAAGATACACAAGTTGTAAGAAGTTCTTCAGGTTTTCAATTTTAAGATTGCATTCAATATACTATTTAGTGATTAGATCCATGAGAGGGTATGAAAATAATATGCACGTCAATCAACAGACTTCCAATCAGGTTTTATGTTGAAATAAAGAAATTAGGCTAACAATAGAATAGAATTTGCAATTAAATTAATTTAGCCATATAAATAAATGATGAGATGAACTTCACAGAATAACCATTCAATTTTCATACCTTTTAAAGCAAATCATGGTTTTTGACTAAGCCAATCCATTACTTACACATAAACCAGAAAATTAACTAGCAAGTGAAGAAGTAAATAAATTTTAAAAATATTTATAATTTTATATTAGACCTCTTCTTTGTTTCCACATTGAGCAGTAACTTCATTGAAATTTATTTCTGTGGCAACAGACAAACCAACCCCCTGGTGTGACAGCTTTCTTTGCTCACCAATCTCCTTCTCTACCTATGGATCAAATAAAATTGAAAATAAGAAAGCGGTTTAGGTAATTAAATCGATAGAAATGATTTTTAAGGTTTAAGATGCAACAGTGTAAATGAAACTCTAATTATTGTTGTCCAGATTCTCTCAGATGTCTAGATTACCTACAGCAATATTAAGCAATATTCATGCCACTACTGGAATAATTCAATAGTTCAAATCATACAATGTATCATCTTTCATCCTCCGACATCAACTTTCCCTTCAAGTGTTCCAATCAAGAGCTCACCTGTGCTGGCGGAGGCATGACATCAAAACATAGCAGTGCAAGGGGATAAAAGTGTCCGGGAACACCAGAATACTCTGCCAGTCTTCTCATATTGTCCAACGAAGATGCGTCAAATGGAGCCTGAGCAGAAAAACAAAGGATGTAACAGAAAGGCACAAGGAAGTACTTTGAGTGTACATAAAACAACAATGAAACAAAAGCCTCCAACACTATTTTTTGGAATGAAACAAATCCAGAATAATCTTTTAAAAGCTGATGTATAAAGTGCGGATAAGTGGGAAAGTAGATTCTATGATGATGTTACTGTCGTAATATATATAATCAAAGCCCACAGAATGTAGTGAGAGATTACAGTGCATATAGACAAAACAATAATTAATAAGCAAAGAATGGCTCACAAAAGAAACAACTTTGAGGCAACATAGTGAGTACAGTACAATGTCACCTGTCAACATAAGCACGACCAAAACATCAAATATATGAAAGTACAAAAAAGATCGTTCACAAGCTGAAGAGAGAACTTAAGCCTCAGATCATGGTCAATTCATTTCAGTTTTGGGGACAACAAACGTTCAACAAAAATAATGAATTTTTTGTTAGAATGCAAATAACCACGAAAAATGACATAACTAAATAACTTAAATTGATTAACCAATGCTGATATATCATAATAGTAAATCTAAATAATGATAACTTAATGATAAATTGTAATGCAAACGTTCTGATGTGATATCAGTTGACTTTAGATTCTGTCTTCAAGACTCTTTCATTTTATTGTATTATACTCTACACTTGCAAAGTCACACCAAACAGAAACTGTAAACTTCTATTTTGTTTCCTCTAATGATATAATTATTTCCAGCCAGTACTATTGTGCAACAATTTACATTAATTTTTTATTTTTCATATTTAACACTTGAATTTCAACAATTAACTAGAGTAATCAAATTAGTGCATCTCTAATTACCAGCATATATGGCTAAATAAAACAAGCAATAGTCATACTCACAGTTTGATTAAAATTTAATGCTAAGAGATTTTGTTGTGATATGTGCATAAAACTTTGCATCAACATGCAAGAAAAAAAAAATATCATATGATAAAAATGTGTTAAAAGCGCATTATATATGTAATTATTTTCAAATAGTTACAGCAGCATTCAGAGTGTGCCACTTTTTTTTATTAAAGTGTTATTTAACTGAATCAAGTTTTAACTGGTCAGATTAAGTTAAACCCAGACTCGAACAGTTTTAGAATAAATGGAGCTGCCAATAAATGGATAAATTGCAAGTCAGAAAAAAAAAGCAGTATTAAATAGATTGGAACTAAATTGGGTCAGACCAAGCAATTACATAAAGTTCTTATTTAAAGTTGTTGACACTCCCACTCCCACAACATTTCCTCACATTGGCCACACTCACACTCTCAACTATGGGGATAATGTGTTCAGACCCTTCACCAACTTCTATACATACCTAAGCCTGCTACTCCCGCCACTCCACCATGCCTTTCATAATGATCAAAATCTCCCAGGTCATTAGCCCTACACAAAGAAGTACTTCAACACATGTCCGAGAGCTTCAAAATACCTCACTTGGAGTCATACAAAGGCACCACATTGACACATTCAAGAATCAGATGTCCCTTTACCAGTTCCTTGGGAGGTGGTGTATTGCATACTCACTACTGCCTTTCATTAGTATGCTCGAGCATGGTTGAGCCCTACAGTTCCATCAAATCCTTCCAATAGCTCGTCAATATTTCTTAGATTTTCTCTTTTCCATAGTTGCAAGTTGACCAGCTGATTCACTTCTTCTTGAAGCAGAAGGAAGGAGTCTCTATGTACTTACCTGACATACTTCAATAAGCCTTCTCATAAAATTTTTGAGTACGACAAGCCATTAGCCCAACACGTTTTTGTTCAAAGACTCATGCTGAGCAATTTTGTTTTTCAGCTGTCAAGATAGCCTGTCTTTATTGGAAAAATCTACTTTATTGGGTGGTCAAGCCTATTCATGCTTAGATTGTCCAAAGCGCCTGATGCTTCAGGACCCTCTTAAGAATAATCAACTGATGGACATGATGATCAATCTTCCAAACATCCCTTCATCATCCACTGCACCCCAACAAAGTGGTAGATGAATTCACCTTAACATAATCTGTAAATCAACCCAGCCCCATTTCACTTTTCCATCCAAGGTTGTTCGACAATGCTAACCACAAGCTGTGCGCACACAGCTGCACACCCACCAAATTTATAAGCTAGTCAAAGCATGTTTGTGAACGCAATATCCCTGCATGAGTTCAATTATTCTTTGGGTCATCTCATCACAACCATAAAAGACAAGCCCAACTACAACCGTCGCATTGCGTTTCCAAGCATGCGAGTGCAAAAACCCGATAGGTTCAAGCCGATATCACAATGACAATAGGCATAACAAAGAAAACTTTTCTTTAATAAACATACCAAGGAAGGTTGTATGAATATATTCACCTGATAGCCTACTCCTCCGCAGTTAATGACCTAAAACAACCAACCGGCTTCTGTTTTCCACACTTGAAGCCTGGTGGAGCAACATCAATGTGATTAACACACACATGCCATCATAAATTGCTCAAACACTGAGGATACCTGAAAATTAGCTCTTACCGACTCATGTGGTAACATCTTGTTAGGACGGGGGATCCAACGAAATCCCTAGGATTGGGGTTTGACCGCTGAGTGTCACCGAAGAAAGCATGAAATATAAACCAACACAAGCAAGAATAATCATAGCACAAACATTCAATCACACAAACATTCAATCACATAAGCATACAAATACAAATAATTTTACATGAAAAAACCAGGAATATGCAACACTACGGAGCCACACCACCACAAGAAAAATACAATATCAAAGAGATGATTACAAAGTAATAGAGAACTTATCAATCACTTAGATGAAGAAATAAATCACCGCCTTTGAGCTTCTTCTTCTCCCCAGATTTCTCCTTGTTCTCTCTCTAAGGAATTAAGCTTCTTAGCCTCCACAAAGCTCTCTCACAAAAATTGGCACACACACAACCCTAACATAACATATTAGATTTATATGGGATCCCAAAAAGTAGCCCCAAAGTGCCCTTAGGACACATCACATCCCGTATTGGGATTTATGCGAATGCCTGGGCGTCTGCTTTGCAGTCTCTGGGGCGCCTGGACGTCAAGCTCTCTTCCTTCGAGGTGCTAGGGAGCATCTAGGCTCCAGGCTCTCTGCCTCCAGGGAGCCAGAGCAACCCTGAGCACCGGGCTCTCTACCTCTAGGGTGCTAAGGCATGCCTGGGTGCCTGGCTCGTTGTTAGCTGCTATAGATTCGTCATAAAATCCATCATAACACCATTTGTTCTTCCCTTGATCAAATTGGTCTCCGCCCCATAAAAATCTCACTTGGAGATCAATTGCGATAAATTTATCTTCCACTATAGATTTTCTTCAATTTGACCTCCATCTTAGCAAAGGACGTGGTGTGGCTCACCCCGCCTTCTCTTTATCCTTCGAGGCCAACTAAATCTAAACATAGCTTTAGTTTTTCTATTATCATTGACTTTGTGAGCATGCCGACTGAATTGTTCGACGTGTGAATCTTCCCCAATGCCGGTTGACTAAGGATCAAATGAAATAGTACCGCAGCTAAATATGCTTCGTCCTGGCATGAAATATTGTCATTATGTAGACTTTCATCCTCTTTCTCCTTGCCCAACTTAGCCAAAAAAACTCTTCAACCAAATCAATTCCTTGCCTCAATGATGGCGACATCTCTGCCTCTGTCGTAGATAGGTCTTTAGAAGCATGGAAATCTAGCTCACCGCAGCACTACCTAATGTAAGCACGTAACCAATTGCGCTTTTTTTCTAAATACCGATGTCTTCGGCTAAATCAGAGTCTACATATCCCTGTAGCTCTATCTTGGACTTCCCAAAGCATAAGACTATGTCTGCAGTGCTTCTCAAAATATCTGAGTATCCACTTGACCACTTCCCAGTGGAGCTTCATGGGGTTGCTCATAAGCCTGCTGATCACTCCCACTGAATAGGCTTTTTCCGATCTTGTGCATATCATGGCATACATCAAGCTCCTAATTGCTGAAGCATAGGGAACTTTTTCATATGCTCTCGTTCTGCTTCATTCTTTGGCATCTGCTCATCAGATAGATTGAAGTGACTTGCTAAGAGGGTGCAAATTGGATTTGTCTCATTTATATTGAATCTTTCGAGTATATTTTCAATATATTCTGCTTGAGGCAGCATCAGCAACCCTGCACTCATCTCTTTGCTAATCCTCATCTTGAGTATCTATATTGTAGGCCCCAAGTCCATGTCAAACTCCTTTGACAATTGTTTCTTCAGTCTTTTTATCTCCTCATATTGGATTCTACTATCAGCATATCATCTACATACAAAAATAGAATAATATAGAATATGTCAAATTGCTTTACATAACAACAATAATCTGTCTGACATCTTTTGTAAAAATTTGATATAAACCTGTCAAATCTCCTGTACCACTACCTCGATGCTTGCTTTAAGCCAAACAGGATTTTTTTGAACTTAAAAATAGCTCACGCTTTCCTCAGGTTCCAAAACCCTTTGACTGCATCATATACAGCTCCTCCTCTAGATCACCGTGAAGAATTGCAGTATTCACATCCATTTGCTCCATATGCAAATTTTCAATTGTTACAATGTTCAATACTACTCTGATAATAGTCATCTTCACCACTGAAGCAAAGATCTCACTGTTATCCATGCTATGTTTATGCTAGAATCCCTTTACTACAAGTCTTGTCTTGTGTATTTGCTTTCATTCAATTCTTCATTCAATCTGTAACCCCATTTGTTCTGAAGAACTTTCTTTTCCTCTGGTACTCCAGCCAACTCTCATGTCTCATTGACATGAGTGATTTCATCTCATCATCCATAGCTGACTCTCACTTGATTGAGTCATCAACTTGAAGCGTCTCTTCATAGCATTCTGGTTCACCACAAATCTATTAGCAGCATATGATACAACAAAGGAGAGTACCTTTGTGTATGTTGTTAAATCCTGATGGATCTTCTCATCTCAGTAGCAGGTTTCCGGGGAATTGTCTAGTCTCCACCATCATGAGCATTTGGTTGGAATTTCTCATCATGCTAAATGTTAACATCTATTTCAATATTGTAGCGACCCAAAATCATTACTTTGCAAATTAGGTCAAATCCCGCCTCAGAAACCAAGATTCTAGGAAATTTTGAATTAGGGCAAACAAAAATACCCTTAGATAAAAATAATTTTTAGATCAAAGTACCATAGTTTGAGAGAAATCTGAATAACGGAAGCTCCCGCTTTATTTCCTGAATTATTTAATTTCTATAAATCAAGACATTGAAATACATGTCTGAATTCATCGTTACCAGTGTCATTATGTTAAGTATATTATTTAAAGGTCGCTTGAAAAGTTTCATCAAATTCTGAGCGCCGGTTTGATCGTGGTTAATTTTTGAAGTTTTAAATCTCAAAAATAACATAAAACAAAATATTGCTCCGAATCGAAACTTTTCAACGCGAGGGTGTTCGTTATATCATAGCACACCTCAGAAAAATTACTCTCCCAAGTTTTAGCGTAACCATGAACCAAGGTGTACAGGAGTAGTAGTGATTCAAGGAACCAAGAAAACAAAGGTAAGGGAAAAAACCCTAGCTCCTTTACATTGGCCAAATACAAACTAAGACAATTTAACCCAACTCAACAACTTTCTTATAACTCTTTTATAAACTCAATATACAAACTAAGACAATTTATTGAGTTTATAAAAGAGTTATAAGAAAGTTGTTGAGTTGGGTTAAATTGTCTTAGTTTGTATTTGGCCAATGCAATGGATGTCAAGTTTCGTTATTTTATAACGCCAAACGGCGGAAAAATGCGAAAAATTTAAATTTAAGTAATTTTTCCAAATTTCCTCTGTTTTTCCGCTGTCCCCCCATTTGCCCGATCCCAGATCGCAGGCTCTATCTTGCGACAGAGCCTGCAGGCGGAACCTTCCGCCTGCCAGGGAGCCGCTTGCGCCATTTTTGGCGCAAGCTGATCGGCACTTGGCCGACTCTCTCCCCTCTCTCTCTCTTCCCATCCTCTACATATGCCCCTCAGCCCTCCCCTTCCTCACCCACAGCAGCCTCCCCTCTTCTCCCTCATAGCAGCAGCTCCTCCCCCTCATCTCTCTGCCTCCTGCTAGCTCCTCCTCCTCAGCCCAGCCACAGCCAGTCCCTCTCCCTGCCGGCCAGCTCCCTTCTCCGGCCAACCAGCAACCCAGCCCCTCCCTACAGACACCCAATCGGCCAGCTGCCTCCTCCGGCCGGCCAGCAGCCCAGCCAGTCCTCCTCCCTCCAGCCACCCCGTTCCGGCCTCCCTCCATTTTTCGGCGATCCTAATCCTAAGATGAAATGAGTTGGAAAAGAGAAAATTGAGGGAAATATTTTGTTAAAATTTTCTTCGTTCTTTTTACTCTATACTTAATAAATCATAGCTATAAAATTACTAATTAGTCATTCACATTTTTAATATTCTCATTAATTAATAATGGGAACAATACAAATACTATAAAATGATTATTATTTTCCAATTTTGTTAATTTCAATTCAATCATTTACATTCTGACTTTATTATCATAATCATAAAGCTATAACGAATATTACTGCTATAATAGTAGCTTAAAAATCAAATTTCAATCTTAATAAAAAAATGGAAAAAGAATAGAATCAAAGTAAAGATGAAAAATTACTCTTAAAATATTAGATTAAAAAACTAATTTAAGATATCCAAATCTAAATGCAGATCCAAAAGTCAAACTATCAAACTTGGATCTTAAAGAACAAAAGTACCCAGTACATGACATGTATTACATTTTATACTTTACAGTTGTTTAGATTCGCTTTCGAGCCAAATTCATATTGAAGCTTGGTTGGTTGTTCAAAACCAACATGACAACATTCATGGCTAATTACAGGAAAAATGACATCAGTAATAGCATTCGTGGCCAGTTACTGGAAAAATGACATCAGTAACAGCATTCGTGATTAGTTACTGGAAAAATAACATCAGTAACGGCATTCGTGACTAATTACTGGAAAAATGACATCAGTAATAATATTCGTGAGTTGTTACTGGAAAAATGGCATCAGTAACAATATTCGTGGTGGGTTACTAGAAAAATGACATCAGTAACCTACATCTTTGAGCTAATATCTTTTGCAGGAAGTTAATTATTTCGTTTGCGCTTTTACCATATTATTTTTCCTGCATCTTTAGTTCCACAAATCGCATCTCTATTATTATAAAATATAATACTTCATTGCTTACTGTGGTACTTAGAGTATTCTCTAATTACTGAGAATTCCTATCCCGATATTATTTTATGTACAATACCAGGTCAGGTACTTCTGGGAGAGCTTAAACAAGAACCTTGAAAATTTATATTGGCGAAAGAATCTATGGCGCAACTTTTACTTTTATTTTATTTACTTTTTCAAAGTCCATCTTGTGTTCTAGAAGATGAACTTTGTCAGAAGTTTGTTGGCTACATTATAAATTTTGAAATATTATTAAATGAGAACTATCTTTTGGTTTTTATGTGTTCCTTTTCTTTCTCAAATTACTCAATATGATCTAGCGGTATGTGAGTACCCGATGTCAAGACAGTTCTCGCTGAACTAGCGTCGGGCCTTCACAAATGTACTTTGGCACATCATCTGAAGCTCCTTCTGAATTGTTCTGAACTCCATTTCTGAGGCAATACGGAGGCCTACACGAGACATGTGATGACAAGGGCATACTCAAGGAGATTGAAGGAGGCTATCAGGTCATGGCGAGATATGTTTGTGGATTTGTCATATTTTTTATATTTTATTTACTTATGTTTGCTTCTCTTATTTTAACACTTGTGTTTTTATGATGTTTTATTTAGTGTGCTGGGAATGTAAGAAGTCACCCGGAGAAATGTAACAGAATCTTATTTCCATTAGTAGCCCCATCATGATAAAATTAGGGAATAGTGACTATATATATCTCATGTAAATTCTAATTTTGAATAGTTGAATGATATTATAGAATTTTGATTAGAGAGCTTAATTGGTATACATAACCAAGGGAAACCCTCTTCGTGTGCCTAATTGAGGGCCTTAAAGGTGTGCATAGCCTTCAAGAACCCAAGGTGAGAATAATTTAGGGGTTATCTTTCTTTTCTTTTGTTATTTTCTGCCAGAATCATAGTATTCTTTGTTAACTTTCATCTCTACTTTTTTCGCTTAAATCTGATTCTGTTTCGGCATTCAAGCGTTCCTCCTACGTCGTCTCACTTTGTTGTCCATAACTTTCCCAAATAGCCACCAAATCATACATAACAACATCCTACAGATTTCTAACATCCACCACAATCTCCTCCTAAAGTTTCATGTTAATCCGACATCATTTGATCAACCAAAAGCCTTATAAATTCATCAAAATCATATCTACAATCCTACCATCATAGCCCTCATCATTTTAAAATGATGATGAATAATGTAGTAGGATTGTAGATATGATTTGGAGGGCTTTGGGAAAGCTTTTTGTGAATCAAACGATGTCGAATTAACACGAAATTTGGTGAAGTCGATTTTGATATTAAAAACTTTTGACAAATACTAAGATTATCAGTAATAGCATCCTTCACAAACTTTTTTTATTTTTGTAGGATTTTTTGGTTGGAATGGTAGAAAAAAAATTAAAGACATAAATGAAGAAGTAAAGCAAATGCAAGATAAATACCAAGATTATCCACACCTTAAGTTCTTGAAGATTATACACATTTTCAATACCTTCGATTATACACACCGAAGGGGAGTGACAGCTATCCACGCTAACATAAGATAGATTATCGGGATTATACACACCCCGGTAGCCTTGCTGCTATGCATACGCACAAGGTTGAAATAATTATGCATACCACTTCATGCACTCTCGCAAGAGCACTACTCTCACAAAGGAGGAAGAAAATAATTTTTCATTCACTATATTTTCAAAAAAGCATACATAACATATATATAGAAATAGACACATCATATTATAAAGTGTCTCTTCATAGCTACCAACACACTTAAATATAACCTAAATAAAAATATAATAATAAATTGGTGCTAACAACATATCCCATAAGATAATAAAACATAAGAAAACCAATATAAACTTAAAACACAACACAATATGATGCAGCACCCACTCAATCTCCAGTTATGCTCTGTGCAAATGCCTAGCCATGGGCATCCTTCACATTACTTGATGTTCTGCATCAAATTCTCCCCCACCAAAAAAACTCTGCTCCACAGAGTTGATCATTTTAACTCTTTATATGAAAACCAAAGGTCATTCGATGGCTGTTTATACTTCATTACATCAAGAATTGTGTTCAACCTTTCTGCCATTTTGGAGTTCTTAACTCGTGTGAAGGCGAACGGATTACCACTCATGAGTTGATACTTCCAGCTTTCTTCAATTTCCATTGGTCTTAGCTTTCCAACGGCACCAATGACATTGAAATCGGAGGTTTGACGATGGAGAATGAAGCGTAAGAAGTCGGTGATTGAGTGAAGACCTCACAAAGGCTGGTTAGTTCAGGTGGGTCGGGCCGGTCTGGTTGTGGCGGGCTTGGCCGGTCTGGTAGTGGTGGGCCGGGCCATTTATGGCAGGCTAGGCGGGTTTTGATGGGGCGGGCCGGTTGTGACAGGTTGGAATTGAACCAGCGGGCTGACGATTCACAAACCGACGCGGTCCATCGATTCAGCGACGACAGTGCTTGGCTGCGGCGAATTATATATATGATTTGGATGGCTTTTGGAAAGCTTTTTGTGGGCCAAACAATGTCGAATTTACACAAAATTTGGTGGATAAGTCGATTATGATATTGAAAACTTCTGACAATATTTTTTTTATTTTTGTGGGGTTTTTGTTTGGGATGGTAGACAAAGAAAATGAAGATATAAAATGAAGAAGAAAATAAAGCAAATGCAAGATAAATATCAAGATTATCCACACCTTGGCTTCTTGAAGATTATACATCTTCAAGATCTTCGATTATACACACCAAAGGAGACTGATGGCTATCCACGCCAGTACAAGATAAATTACCGAAATTATATACACTCCGGTGGCCTTACCGCTATGCACGCGCACAAGGTTGAAGTGATTATGCACACCAATTCATGCACTCTCACAAAAGCACTACTCTCACAAAGGAGGAAGAAAATGGCTTTTCATTAACTATATTTTCAAAAAAACATACATAACATATATATATAAGTAGAGATCCCATCATATTCTAAGTTGTCCCTTCATAACTAGCAACACACTTAAATATAACCTAAATAAAAATATAATAATAAATTGGTACTAACAACATATCCCACGAAATAATAAAGCATAAGAAGACATGAAGCTACCAACATAAACTTAAAATACAACACAACATGATGCAACACCTGCTCAATCTCCAGCTATGCTCCGTACAAATGCCTAAGCCATGGGCATCCTTCTCATGTACTTGTCCTATATCAAATTTTCTCCTTATACACCTCATTGTCATTGAATGTAATGCCTTGACTTCTAATAATTTTTTTATTCTGATAATCCTAGAATATGTAACCAAACTCTCCCATTACATAGCCTTTGAATGTGCACTTGATTGCCTTTGAATCAATCTTGCACATGGAACCTGCATCAATGTGCACATAAGATAAGCAACCAAATACCTTAAGTGATTTTATTTCACCTCTTTGTCGCTCCAAGCCTCCTCGGCTATTCTTTCTTTCAAAGGAACTGAAGGACCTCTATTGATCAGATATGTGGTTGCATTAACAGCTTCTGCCAAAATTGCTTTGTCAACCCATAATGTAACCTCATGCACCTGGCTCTCTCTGTAAGAGTCCTATTCATGCGCTTTGCACACCATTTTACTGAAGCCTTCTTTGAATAGTGAACTCCCGCCTGATCCCATTCAAAGCACATAACTCCTTGAACTCTTTGTCACAGTACTCACCGCCATTGTCTAATTTGAGGCACTTGAGCTTTAAGTTCGTCTCATTTTCAACAAAGGCTAACCACTTCTTGAACACTTCAAACACATCAGATGCTTCAAGAAGTATACACATATCTTCCTGGTATGGTCATTAATGAAAGTAACGAATTATGAGGCTTCACCAAAAGAGGATGTGGGAGCTGGTCCCCATACATCAGTGTGCAAAAGCTCCAGCTTCTGGGACTTCCATTCTCTCCAACTCCTTGAGAAACTGGCCTTCTTCTGTTTTCCATACATACAATCTTCATAGAATTCGTTGTCACAGTACTCACTGTCATTGTCTGATCTGAGGCACTTGAGCTTTAAGCCTGCCTCATTTTCAACTAAGGCTAACTTCTTCTTGAACACTTCAAACACATCAAATGCTTGAAGAAGTATACTTATATCTTCCTGGTATGATCATCAATGAAAGTAACAAATTATGTGGCTCCACTAAGAGAGGATGTGGGGGCTAATCCCCACACATTAGTGTGCAAAAGCTCTAGCTTTTGGGACTTCAATTATCTCCAACTCCTTGAAAAACTGGCCTTTTTCTGTTTGCCATACATGCAATCTTCACAAAACGCCTTTTTCTGTTTGCCATACATGCAATCTTCACAAAACTCTAAGTCCACGGATTTCAGCCATGGAATCATTCCTCTAGATAACATCGACTCCCATCCTTTCTCACTTATATGACTAAGCCTTTGGTGCTATAAACGTACATCAATCTGTTATGCTGTTTCAATAGAGTCAGACACCTTTTTGATCAGGTAGGGTCCCACCCATACTGCCTAGAGCAACTACCAATGCGCTTTTAGTCAGCTTCCAAGAGTCTCTTGTGAAACTCGTATTGTAGTCTTCGCAGGCTAACTAGCTGACAGAGATCAAATTTCTTCTCATACAAGAAACATGTCTGACATCCTTCAACCTCCATACCGATCCATACAGCAATTGGATATCCACATCTCCCTTATCAACAATTCTACAAGCTTTATCGTCTCCCAAGTAAACTTTACCCAAATCACCTTTGGTGTAATTCTTGAAAGCTTCGTTGCTTGGAGTTGCACGAAAGGAAGCACCTGAGTCCATCACCCAAAGCTCAGTGCTAATAAGGGACAAGATCAACGCATCTTGATCTTCTTCTGCTGAAACATTCACTGAGGAGTTCTTGTCTTTCCCTCCTCCTCCTAGCTTCTTCAAGGCATAAAAATCCTTCTTAAAATGTCCAGACTTCTCGTAGTTCTAGTATTCTACCTTTCCCTTTCTCGACTTTAACTTTCCACACCTTGATTTAGACTTGTTTCTATTAAGTTTCTGGTCTGCACTCCTTCCTCTAATCTCAATATTAAGTGCTGAAGTCGATGCTTCACCATTAGATCGTTTTCGCACTTCTTCATTCTGCACAAGCCCGATAATGTTATCAAACTTCATGTTGCATTTCCTGATGAATTATTGATTGCAGTAACCAATCCATTCCAACTATCCAGCAATGAAAATAGAAGTAGCAAAACTCTCATCTCATCATCAAACTTGATGTCAACTGAGCTTAACTGGCTTGTCACAATATTAAACTCATTCAGATGGATGTTCCATCACTAAACCACCATCTATCATCTTCATATTGAATAACCTCTTTATCAAGAAAATCTTATTGGAAGTCGAGGGTTTCTCATACATTCTCATTATGGCTGCCATGAGATTCACTGTAATCTTCTCATTCACAATGTTGAATGCCACAGATGAAGATAAAGAGAGGAGAATCAAGTCTAATGTTATTCTATTGAGAACCTTCCATTCTTCATCAAACATAGTATCCAATTTCTTGCTAACTACTCCTTCCAATGCTAAGTATAACTTTTTTTTGGTAGAGCAAATCCACCATCTACATCTTCCAAAATGCAAAGTTTGTTCCACTGAACTTCTCAATTTTATGTCTCATTTCATTGGCCATTGGTTCCACTCATGCTAAAAAACCTTAAAACCCAACAACACTTTGATACCACTTGTTAGGATGGGAGATTGACGAAATCCGTAGGATCGGTGTTTGCCGCTGAGTCACCGAAGCAAACACGAAATATAAATCAACAAAATCAAGAATATTCACAGCACAAACATTCAATCACACAAGCATATGAACACAAGATTTTACGGGAAAAACTGAAGAGTGAGAAAATTCACTGAGCCACACTACCATAAGAAAAATCCACTATCAAAGAGATGACTACAAAATTACAGAGAATATATTAATCACATAGAAGAAAAAAAGAAATTACTTCCTTTGAGCTTCTCTTCCAAATTTCTCCTTATTCTCTTTCTAGGATTTTAAGCTTTTTAGCCTTCACACGGTTCTCATAGAAACACACAGCCCTAGCATTACATGTTAGTTTTTATATAGGACCCCAAACTAGCCTCAAAGTGCCTTAAATAGCTTAAGACATGTCACATCCCAAATTAGGATTTCCGTGAGCGCATGGGCACCCCTAGGCAGGTAATGTCATTTGAACTCACCAACGCTTTCATACCTGCCTTGCAGTCTCTGGGGCACCTGGCTCTCTTCCTCCGAGGCATCAAGGCGTGCCTGGGCGCCAGGCTCTCTGCTTCTGGGGCGCAAGGGCGCTCCCGGACTCCAGACTCTCTAGCTCCGAAGCGTAAGGGTACGCCTGGATGCCTGGCTCGTGTTGATAGCTGTAGATCCATCTCGAAATCCACCAGAACACATTTCTCCTCCCTTGATGATCCAATTAGTCTCTGCACCATAACAATCTTCAATGTCAACCGCTTAGGAGCCCTATCTATCATGCTCACTAACTTCTGTCTGCCAACCCCGCAATGTCTATCATGATTATGATGGTTATTGCAATCATTGTCAAATACGGTCCAGGCATTTCCACATAATATAAGTATCCAAGTAATTATTCTATTTACAAATGCAACACTGAGGATTGACGACAATCACACTCCGACTAGCCAACAGCACCCTCATCTCATTAGAAAGCACTGTCAGCCCCTCAACAAGATAACCTTACTTGTCATATAAGGGACTGTCAAGGGCCTTATCAACAAGAATATGAAGTTCACTGTGGTACATATCATCTTCTCCTTCAATTGCATCATTATCCAACCCACACTCAACACCTTTGAAATTTTCATCTCCACTTAACACCATGTCATCATGTTCCCATTGAAGGATGAAATCAGCACCCTATGAGATAATTTGATTTAATCTCGATACTGCTACTCATGCACTTAAATTTTCTTGAACTTGTACTCTTTCATTGCTTTTTGATTTTTGATACATGAATTAGATTGTTTGTGCTATGTGTGATGTTTGTGATGATAAAATATTTAATAGGATTTCATTTAAACTGATGTTGAGAATTAACTATTTCTAAATAAGATCCCCAAACACTGCAAATAATAATAATTGAATTAAAAAATATCAAGAGGAAAAGAGTATTGCAGAACTAATATTCCAATAGCATGCTAAAATTACACAAAAAATGAGATTAATAATTTTAAATATTTTATCATTATTTGAACCAAAACTTATTCTTAAATGATGAAGCACTTGAACATAATAATTAAATCATTGTTATAAATGAAAAATAAAACCAATTCTCTAGAGTATAATGTTCGGTGATTTAAGTACCAAAGCCCATCGAAAAATAATGTGCTATCAGAACTAAATGAATTTTTTAAATATGATAAATAATAGAAATATTGTCATTAAGAAAAAAACTTAGATAGTTTACTTAAATTATGTCAATTTAATTTATACGGACAGCATATAATATATTTTTTCTATTTTATTAATGCAAAATAATATAATTTCAACTCTCATTTTAATTAATTAGTACCAACACCCAGAGATTAGTATCAATACCCAAAGATTAATGTATTATAACTAACTGTAATTAATTAGTACCAACACTCAGAGATTAGTACCGATACCCAAAGTTTATTAATGTGTTATCGGAACAAAATGAATTCTAAAAAATAAGATAATAAGAAAAAGTGTTGTGTAAGAAAAAAAAACATAGATAGCTTAATTTAATTTAATAGAAAAAAAAATTCTATTTTATTAATGCAAAATTTTAGTTTCAGCCCTCATTTGCACAATTTATTCAGTAGAAAAGTGATTATTATTTCATGAAAGGTTTAGTTTACTTTAATTTGACCATTTCATTTTGGAATATGCTTATTCATCATCAAATGAAAAAGACTATTTGGTCTCACATGCTTGTTTAGATTCTAATGATAATACATGTAAATATATATATATATATATATATATATTTCAGATGCTGAATAGTGACCATTAAAGAAATAAAAAGTATAAGAAAATAATCTTAAAAAACAAAAATATGAAAAAAATGGTTACCAATCCTTCCAAAGATTCTCACAAAAAAAATCAATTAAAGTAATGAAATACAAATAATTCATGCATGGATATATATATATATATATATATATATATATATTAATAAACATGTTGGATTTTATACATATAAAGTCAAGATACAATAGGTACGGAGTTTGGTGACCTCAGACAAACTAAAACAGGAAAAAAAAAAAAGGAGAAAAGTAAAATAAAAAAGAAAACAGTCACTAAAACTCCCATAAGAGAACCTCCCAAATGAGGTCTCAGTAAATGATTACAAAAAATGATAGGGAGCTAGAGATCTCCAAATGAAAAAGTCATCGACTGTTTCATAAGATTGTAGCATGATTTCTTTGAGCTGAATCCATTCTTCTTTCTCTTCTTTTATTTTTCTTTTTACCACTTTTCCTTAAGATGTTTTCAAGACCATCATGGATATGCTCCGTAGTTGTACTATCCATATCGGAACTCCCCTCAGATTCACCCCCATCAGAAGAGGAGGATGGGGAGTTCTCCATCAAATCACGCTATCCCAGAACTATTGGAATTATGGATTAATACCTTTGGAGCAGTTTTGTAGAGCAAGCCATTAATAACCTGATATTGTGGGAGAGATCTTCAGGATATCCCCTCGTCACGTATCCTCAAAACTTCACAAGCAACCGAGAGCACACCCCAAAGTCTACTTGATGAGAACGGTTCAAAACCGAAAAGGTCTGCCTCTATGCTGTCCACATCTCCATCCATTTGGACTTGTTGTTCTGATCTCACCTCGTAACCTGACAAATCCCCCTCCCTCTATTCCGATATCAATGGGGCTCGACGAAAATACTACATTAGCCGCACAAGCAACCACAGAAAGAGGTGGGCCATACGCATCCTGGAGTGCTTCAATGTGAGGGTCTCCGAGGTTAAGCACCACATCCAGACCACAGGCCTTCCCAATCAATGGTGTGGATGCGACTGGAACGCCAACAACCACTTCACTAGCTGTTGCGTCCCTAGTGGATCCCATGAGTATCTCCTATTATTCACCTTCTCATTTAGAGGGGAGGAGGATTCCAAACAACATCCTCCACAAAGCAATGGGGTCAAGTGGCTCTACCAAACCTTCACATCAAATCTTATCCTCCTTTGGCCCCCAAGTTTTTCATTGAAGCGTTGAAATACAATTCAATTCTCGATGGTCATCTTGGCATCAAACATAGTTCAGCTCTAAGATGTAAACTCGCACTTATCCTAATGGAGGAAGAGGTGGAGATACTTGCTAAGCTGTAGAGTTTTCTTTGGTTGAAAATTTTTTTAATGGGAAGCTTTCTTGTTGTTCATCCAAAAATTTTCAATTATTTAAGATTGTTGGCTCCCTATAATATTGGATTGATTGATTCTGGTCATATCCTCATCTAACTCTCGAATGAAGAAGATTATACAAGGCTTTTCTCAAGAGGCTCCTATTTCATTTTGAATTTCCAAATGAAAATCCTCAAATTGACGCCTTCATTGGATCCCAAGAGTGAACCTCCTATTGCTCTCATCTGAATATCTTTCCCATCACTAAAGGTGCATTTGATCAATCATGCCATTCTTTTCTCTCTGGGCTCGCGTACATCGGGAAACCTCTTAAAATAGATTTTGCAACTGCAAATCTACTTTAGGTCGTTCGTCGCCCGAATTCGATCTACAGAGCATTTTGAAAAAAAAAATTGAATTTGAGGAGAAAATATTGGTTACCCACAAGAGGTAAGCTTCAAGAACTTCCCTTCTATTCCCTTATATCTGCTAGCATTGTAATACCATTAGGCATGACCCCTCAGGTTATTTTAAACTCCATCCTCACCTTAAAACCAGCAACAATTTAAAAATTGATGTTTCTATGCCCAAAGGTTCCTCCAAAAAACAAATGATTTGTCCCAAAGAAGACACCATTGGCAGTTGCAGGTGATCCTATTTGGGGGATCTTCAGTCACATAAATTTGCTGAAGAAAATTGGAGGAACATATTGTTGGATCTTTGGAGGCCTATAATGACAATGATGTTGTTGTTGGTATATAGTTCATGGAATTGGGTCATGCTTGAGTAACCAACCAGCTTCCTGAGTTTGAAGCTACTACATCCCCACAACGAAGTTTGAAGGGTATTTGGGAGATGCTGATGTTCCACCCTCGGAGGTGGTTGATGATGGTTATGAGTTGAAAAATAAGATTGTCATTGGTGTTGTACTAGCTGATGTGAATGGATGCTCGGATGTTTCTCCTCCTCAAGATGATCCCTCTTGCCAATTAGACGTGTCCGAGGGTATCTTGTTTGTTGATGGAGGAGAGCTTGCGGGTACTCCTTACTAAAGCTTCAAAATGCTCTACTGGAAGTAATCAAAATATTGAGAAGAGCTGAGTGGATTTTTTAATGAGAAAGATATGAACATTCCTTGAGAAGAGCTCCAACTATATATTGATGAAATACCGATTGTTATGCATAGACGAGGCATCGACCCTTCATTTGTGGAGAATTCTTCTATGGGTATAAAGGGTTGTCGAACCTGAATTCTCATGCATTGGAGTTTCATATGCCTGTTCATGGAAGGGCTCAAGCTACTTCCACTCTGTAATATGAAACAGATTCTGAAGAGAACACTGGGATGGACTCAAATGAGAATTTTTATAAAGATAACTTAACGAATTCGAAGTTATTATATGATTTCCTGGTTAGGTTTAAAGGAAAAAAAAAGAAAAAAAAAGAAAAGAAAAAGGAAAATTCCCATATCCAATCAGAAATCCAATTAAAACTTAAGGCAAATATGCAATCATCACTAGTCGAGCTTTTCTAGCGTATATTATTTCAAATTTTGTTGGGATCTTGGATCCTGTGGAGTTTGTGACTATTTTCTTTTTTGCTTTAACTTTCTCTTTGAGATCACCAATTCCCTTTCTGTTATACACATTTATTGTTTTATAATTCCCTTTCTGTTGTACTCATTTATTGTTATATTTATAATACGCAACACATTAAGAAATTATATATATATATAAATATATAAATATAAATAAATATTTTTTGTTATTAATATATATATATATACAATAGAGTCATGAATGCTAGGAGTCGTGATGGAGGTAACAAGATTGATGTTCCAAGAATTGTCAATATTGTAGCAATCACCAAGAGTAAGCTTAGGAAGAGTTGGGTTGTAAATTAAATGAAGGGGACCTAGATCACTCCAAGAATCACACCAGAAAGAAGAAGAAGAGTTCAGTTTGTTCCAATCAATTATATATTCCATAAGATTTCTAGACTCCAACATTATAGAGTCCGTGAGCTTCCTAGGGACAAGGACCGGATGAGTGGTGGAACAATATTTAGCTTTAAGGACATCCACCCATATGTTATTTTTGGTTCTAAAGTTACACCATAGTTTGGCAGAAAAAGCATTGTGAATGGCTTCAAGAATGTGTCTTCCGAAAATAAACCTACTTTGGTTATGTTCGATTAACTTAGGTAGAAGCTCTTTTAAGCGATTTGCAATTAATTTGGATATAATTTTATTTAGAGAGGAGCAGAGGCTAATGGGTCTAAATTGATTCCACCAAGAGGGAGCATTGACTTTTGGGATTAAGGTGATGGTAGAATGGGTAAAAAATTTTGGTAGACGGACATTACAAAAAAATTATTTGATCCCATTGCAAATATATTCTCCCACAATATCCCAAGCTTTGATGAAAAATTCTATAAGGAACCCATCAGGACCGGGGCAAGAATTTTGATAAAAATTTTTGATAACCTTCCAAATTTCATCATTCAAAGGCATGTCATTTAAAGATTGATCGTCAGATTGCGAAATGATAGAATCCGGCGTGCACAAAGTTAAGTCATTCGAATGATTGGGCTTAGTTGAAAGGATGTTTGAGAAATAATTAATGATTGAGGCTTGAATTCCTTCAACTTTGGATAGGGTCAAACCCTCCGGGTTGATGATCGAGTGAATTTTGCTTTTAAAGCAACATTTATTAACCCAACTATGATAAAATTTAGTATTTTTTTCTCCTTGAAGTTTCCAACGGATACTACATTTTTGTTTCCAGAAACATTCAATATTGTTGTGACATTGAATAAGATCAGCTCTAGCTTTAGAAAATTTGATTTTATTCTCGATGGTGGGCTGATCTTCAAAGAAAATTTCTAAGTTATTGACTAGATTTTCAAGGGTTGAAGCCTTAGTAAAAATATTACCAACCACGTTGTGATTCTAAGAATTTAGAGCTTTACGGAGGCGTTTGAATTTGTCAACAAGTCTAGGGAGGCCATAGGAGGTACAATTAGCATTCCATGAAGAACGAATAACATCCAAATAGTCCGGGATATTCAGCCAGAACAATTGAAACCTAAAAAATTTGTTGATTCTCTTAGGTGGATTACTAGAGCAAATAAAGATCGGCTTGTGATCCGAATTGGAGGAATTTTGGGAGAAGTTTTTAATATCCCGGAAGTGATTACACCACGTATTATTCATTAAAAATCTGTCCACGTGGGCGAATTTCCTACCATTGGACCAAGTGAAAGCAGCGCCAGTATAATTGAAGTCATCTAAACCACACTCAATGAAGGCGGAATTAAAGTCAAAAGTTGAAGCCGAGTGATTGAGGGCATATCCTTTGTATTCACTCGGGTTGAGGACCGCGTTAAAATCCCCACCAACAAGCCACGAGAGATTATTGTGTGGGCAATTTTTTAGAAAGCTCCAAATGAGTGCCTATCACTTCTAAGATTATTAGCATGAATAAAAGTGACTATACCAAGCACTGGTTAATTATATCAATTTTCCACGTATTATTCCAATAGATCCAAATCTTATTAGAAAGAGACGTTGTGCAATTCTCATAATGAAGAAATTGTTGTATTTTGAAGCAATCCTTATTTTGAAGTTTAGGATCGAAGATGGCGGCGATTTCAATTTTATGTTCCAAAATTAAGTGTTTAATGTGATTCTTAGAGGAAAGGTTGCCCAGACCTCTAATATTCGAACAAAGCATATTCATTAAGCAACAAAAGAAGGTCCGGGGTGAACCTTCTGTTTAGAAATACTAAATTTTGGAAGTTTTTTAGTAATTTGGTCTAAGCTTTTCAATTTAGTTAATCCGGAAGACTCTTCTAACCAAGCAATGGGGTTGAATCTATTAGAGCTGAGGTAGGAGGGGGACTCTTTAGATATGCTTTGGGTAGAGTCTTTCTCGAGTTTTAAAGGGGATTGAGGGCATTATAATTGGCCAACCAGAAATGAAGTCAGAATCCGGAGTAGCGGACACAGATGGATGAACCACCGCTATCCCAATTTTAGGAAAGTCAATGACCTTATCTGATTCTCCCGGGGAGGACACCGAAGGAATCGGCTCATGAATATAATCCAATGAGTCGCTATTAATATCATTTTCAAAAATATTCTTTGCGATCACACCCTTTACAGGCTCACATTTTTCATCAATTTCAAGAACGGCAACTACAGAGAATTCAGCATTTTTAATAGCAGAAAGAAAAGCCATTTTAGAAAAAACAGTAATACCGTTTACCGGATCAACATTTTCAAGAGCAACACTTGTAGATTTACCATGACCTGAAGAAGTCATCGTAACCTGTTTAGCGATAGCCGAATCACAACTTTCAGCCGAAACGTTATCCCAATTTTCAGCGTTTTCAAGAATATCATTTATAGCATTGTTAAGAACAGTGCAATTTTCAACAACCAACATATCAGTTACAGCAGACATAACATTGGCAGGTTCAGCATTATTAAGAGCAGTACTAGCAACAAAAACTTGACTAGAAAGGTCTTCCAATATATTAGAAGAAACTTGTTTAGCATCGTCAAACATATCAGCATTAACATGGCAAACCGAATATAAAAACTTAGCATTACTGAGCTCAGCAACAGAGCTAAGGGAGGCAGAATCTGCCTTTAAAACAACCTCAACAGAATTTGTATTTCTAACATGATCAATAGCAGCTTGAGTATTAGAGACATTGCAGGAAAAAACATTATTTGTAACAACCCCAATATCAGGCTCTAGCAATTCAACATTTAATTCAGCAATTTCAACATTAACAGGTAAGGTAATATCAGCATTTTCTAAGTTCTCGTTATCAATAGCTTGAACCTCAGCATTTTCAGTAATATGATATTCAACAATCTCAAGAGAAACAATATGATTATTATCATGGAGACTAACCTGGTTCATCGCTTCATCCGCCTCATTCAACAAACAATCGTGATTATTAAAAACAGGGTTAATGCTATCAACATTAATGTCGGCATTAATACTTTCAATATTGGCAGCATTACTGTCAACTGTATTGGCAGCCATAGAAGTATCAGAGGTTGCAGTATGAGCAATCCTAGCCAAAGTGGAGATATTAGGATTTTCACGTAAGTGAGGGCATGCCGAGGACTTGCGACCAATAGTTGAGCGTCCTGATGATCCTGTGGTGCGACTTTTTCGGTGTTATTTTAGTCATGTATGCGCTGTTCTTGTGGTGCTGTTTCTGTGTTGTCTGGGTAAGGGGTGTGCGGGTTATCCTGAATGCTGGCTTACGGATTTTTGTTTGGCCTGTTATCAATCTTACTGCTTGCAAACTTTCCGGTGTGCTGCAGTTTTCGTTGGTATGCCTAATTAAGGCCATGCTACGAGATCTGCTGGTATACTGGATGGTAGGCTGCAGGGCCTTTGGATGGATCATGGGTAAGACTGATGGGTCGGTCTGTCAAGTTGTGAGGGTTGAGGTTTTGATGGGGGCTCATTTTACCAGGTTTGCGGGTAAGGCTTTGATGGACGGGGGTATGTACCCGATTGAGGTGTTCATGGTTCTCTCTACTAATTCGCATTCTTATCGTAATGCTGTGATGAGCTATAATTCTAAGGACTTTCTAATTCATGTAGTTAACTGCATCTATAACATCCTTAAGAGCTCTTATTTGATTAGGGAGGTTTATAACACTGTGGTCTTCCCTGAGACTCTTGAGTTTCGCTTGGCGGTTAATGTTATTTCAAAAGGGGGCGATCCCTGTGCTGATTGTATGAACGTCATAGATTTATTGTTTGTCGGATGTTATGCCCAAACCATTAATATTGGTTGTATCAATACTTTTGTCCCCTATGGTTTGTGCTATTTGAAAGTGCTGGGTCTTAGACCCTACTCTCAAATCGTTTGGAGATTATATATATGTTGGTTGTTGATAACACCAAGCTCAAATGATCCTTTTTTGAATACTGCTGGCGATTGCACCGTTGTGTCGAAGTTTGCTTCTATCATTATATTTGCAGGTGGACACTCCTTTTACTTGAACTGTCGTCTTGCAATCCCCCGTTCAGTATCGCTGGTACGTTCCCTCAGCCAATTTCAATCATTATATTTCCTTGTGAGAGCTTTTTGCAGGACCTCATTCGGCATGGGAAGGTCTTGGATGCTGGTTGCTTTTTTGTTTGCTCCTGGATTGAAAGCCTATGTATATCTTTTTTTTTTTTGGATAGACCTTTTAGGATCTCTTTTTGAAGTTGGCTTTTGGTTTTTTAGATCTAGGTTCGCATTGTAACCACCAAACCCCGTTCTGTATCTTTTCTTTGGATGAAATAAAATTTTCAGGTTTTGGTTAAAAAAAAAAACAAAAAAAAAAAAACATATATATATATATATATATATATATTAAGATATTGACATTTATATTAAGTGATTATCCATGATAACTAGCATAAAATTTTTGCTTAATTTAACAACTTTGGTTGGCAATCTATGAGAAATAATCTGATGGGTGTAATTGGAAATTTGTGCTTTTTAATCTAATGATTGTAGCTAGTAATCAGTATGCTTTAATCTAAAAACTAAAATCAAGATTCATTGGAAGGAGCTTTTTTTCTCCAAACATGATTACAAAATTAAAAAAGAAAAACTAGAAAAAAAATTACAAAATAAAGAAAATACAATTCATTTATTATTACTTATAAACATTAATTAGAATTGCATATATAGATGTGATTTTCATCACTACAAATATTGACTCAACTCTAGATAATAAAGCAATCATAAAGATTAAAGTGAAACAAAAAAATTAAAATGTTATATTCATGCATGGTAAAAGTATGAATGAAAGTTCAAATTTTTCATACAAGAAATATTATCTGATTTCCGCCTACTGGAAATAAACTAGTGAACGCAATCTTGGGTGATTTGCTTAAGAACAATTGAGAATCAAAAAATGTAAAAGTAATGAGCAAAATAGAACTAATTTGTAAGACAAGTGGTGATAAAGAGGTAAAGGGAAGTAGCAAGAATTTTTGCCGAAATAACTATGCTAAAAATATGTAACCTCATTCAGTAATCAACCATATAATGGATGTAGGAGAAAACAGTTGGACTCATAGATAAAATAAAATATGAAGTAAACAAAGTTAAATACATTTAAATGAACCAATAGACAAATGAAAACGTGATTCAGAGAGTAATGTATAACTCTAGAAGAAGTTAGCAAACAGAATAAATAAAAATATATTAAAGCATACAAGAGTACCAAGAAGGTACACTTGCGCATGATGAACACAATAAAGGCCAGAACACATAAATTGGAATAAAGTAAACATTACATTACATGAAGCAAATAAATGGATCGAGAAGTTATAACTAATGGAAAAAAGTGAAGAAACTATGATAAACAACAAAATTTAAGAGCCTTGAAAAAAATGAATATGCAAAGATTGAAAAGTTTTAGCTTGACATCATTAAGCATTTGGCATAAGAAGATCCATACAATAATTTGACGATCTGTAATTAAAGAAAAAAGCAAACTCAACGTAAAATAGCTTACAGGAAACCATTCCCCAGTTTCTGGATCAGGCCTATCCCTTCCACCACTCGGTGCTATCCAAATAATCTGTGATCCATTCCTTGCGGTTGAAAAATTTCAAGTCAGAAAAAAAAGAAAATGGTGATGAACTGCTGTAGAGATACTTACTTTAACAGAGCTGACAATTCTTTGAGACTTCGTGTATTTGCCTTTTTTTTCAGATCAGCAAGCTCAGGATCATCAAGCAAGTGTTTCTTTGAATAAACACACAGTAGATTTCTGGAGGAAAGATTGCACTAGATTATCAAATATTCAACACACAGAAACTAAACAAACAGCTTCATAACTTGAAACATAAAACAAACAGATTTAAGTTTACCTTCCCATACTGAATGGCTTACAAAGTGGGTCAGTAACAACTCTATCCCCAGCTACAAATATCTGAACTTGCAAAATAATTATATAAGTACCCACAATCAATTCAGTAATGCTTAGCAAACTATTTCAAAATTTCACTCAGACTACCAATGACTCGGCAATTTCAGGATTTGTCTTCTCAAGCAGCAAGGCAATTATTGCTGGATCGGCTTCTGTTTGATGGTTAGAGAACAAAATTATGTTATGACCCTGCATTGCATAATGAGAAAATCAAAAGATAAGAATAAGACCTATCAAAATATGCACAAGTACTTCAAGTAACAAAAAATAAAAATAATAATCAGAGCCCTTATGGATTAATTTGTCGTTATTTAGTTCAGCAATAAATAAAAATTTTCATAGCCTGCATCTCTACTCTAAAGAAACAAAATAGAAATGTAATAATGATTAAACACGTGCTGCCACCATCATCATCATTACCTTAACCGTATAAAGCAGGACTAAGAAGGAAGAGCTTCATATATGCTAGCTGGATCGACTAGTATGCATAAGTTGTATCAAAATGGGAAACACTCCATGGTCTCAAGAAATAACTTCATTCAACAATATACCATTACAAGACAAATTTCTATATATAGAAATAAGGTTTAAGGAAAAACTAATACATTTAATTCCAGATCTAACTTAAGTTAAAAAATTTACTTTGATTGAAATTAAAATTTACCCAAGATCAAAAGCAACTCTAATAAAATAAGCCAAATAAAACCAAAATAATAAAGGGACTAAAAGTTACGAAAGTTTCTAAGAAGCCCAAACTGACTCCTTTTAGATGGCCTATAAGAATTTAGACTTCTATGGATAAATTAGTTGATTTGTATTGCACCAATTGACCTCATTAATAAAGATTAATTTTCATGAAGAGTTATGTGGAGGCAATAAAGAAGGAAAGCATCATAGGATAGTGTTATGGCAGAAAAGCCAACATGTATTGGAAGAAGCAATGGAATAAGTTCAATAGCCATTAACAAATATAGAAGTTGGACTAGAAAGCATCTCCAATTTCAAACGCATATAAACACTAAAAAATGAGAAACAACAGTGGATAAGGTGACAAAGGCAGCAAAAATAACAACAACAAAACCAAGTCCTTAGCCCCACTAGGTGGGGTCAGCTACATAAATCATTTGTTTTCATTGTTCCTAATCAAAAAGAAGCCCCTCCCTAAGTTCCAAATAGAGAAGATCCTTTTTAAGAGACTCATTAATAGTTTTTGTTGGTCTTCCTCCTCCTTTTTTAACATAGGAAAACTTCAAATGCTCCATTTTTCTAACAAAGATATCAAACAGTCAACACTTAATATGCCCAACCAACTAAGATGACATTCGTTAATATCCACTAATGAAGCCACTCCAACCTTTATACAAATGAACTCATGTTTCATTCTACCCTTAAGAGCATACACAATCTATCTTAGCATCTTTTCTCTATAGCACTTATTATATCAAAAGTTTCTTCATTGTTCACCAATATTTAGCCCTATATAGCACAATCAATCATATTTTTATAATTTTTCCTTAACTTTGAGTGAATTTTTCCAATCGTAATATAATTTCCTTTAACTTTGTAAGATTTTCCAATCTCACAATACTCTAAAAGCGCTCCTCCATTTTATCCAACCAGCCTAAATCCTATTAATCACATCATTCTCTATCTTACCAATAATTTGAATAATTATACTAAGGTATTTGAACCCCTCCTCTTCTTGATCACATAATCTTCAAAAGCTATGTTCTCGAGATTATGGCTTCATTTACAACTAAACTTATAGTCCATATATTCCATTTTACATCTACTAAGATGAAACCCATTAGATTCTGAAGAAGTGCTCCAAGCTTTGGTTTTGTTTACCTCATCATTTGTCTTATCAATTAATAGAAAATCATCTACAAATACCATGCACCTAGGAATCTCCTCGTGAATGTGTTCAATAAGAGAATTCATATATAAAACAAAATGATATGTACTAAGAGTAGAGTCTTAACATGATCCAATAGTAATAAGAAAATCATTAAACGGGCCACCTTGCGATCAAACACATGTTACAACCCCATTTTGCACATTTTTAATAACATTAATATATGTCACACAAATTCTCTCTCTGAGACTCTCCAAAGAGCTAATACTACTCTATCATAAGCATTTACAAGATCAATAAAGATTAAATGATGTTCTTTTCTTTCTCTAAATTTCTCCTATAAACCACTTAGTAGAAGTGTGACTTCCATGGTAAATCTAAGTAGTATAAAACCAAAATGATTTTGAGAAATATGAATATTCTTTTGTAGTATGCAATGAATCACTTCTTCCAAAATTTTAATGTATTGCTCATCAACTTTATTACCATATAATTTGCACAACTTTGAGCATTCCTTTTATTCTTGTAAACATAAATCTATCACTTATAATTATTACATAATCACATCAAGTACATTGACCAATAAACATAAATAAATATAAAATATTTATCTAGAACAAACATATGGAACACTTGAGTTGAAACTTAAATATTAGATATATTTCCTAAATCATAGACTGGTCAAAAACATCATATCTATTCAAAGACAAAATTACCATTTGTAATTATCAAAACCAAAATAAAAAAAACATATTAAAATCCTAAATTAAACATAAATAAGAGGTTGAGAAAATTTTAAAATTTTGCATTGCAATAAAAATCAATACCTACAAGATTAAAAACTCCCAAGTTCTCACTGTCAAATTTTTTTATTATTTAAATTATTTTTTAATATTAAACAATGGCCAAAACGTTAAATTATACTTTCTTTTCACCTCTTTTGAGCACACAACCAATCTCTTATCAATAAAGTACAACACAACTTGCATGAAGTTATTAAAGATGATGAGATTTCCACCACTGTAGTAGAGATGATGAGATATTCCACCACTGACAATAGACAATAGAGATATTTGAATCATTGATATGAGATGCTTGGTTGCTAATGAGTTATATTACATGGCACACAAAATTATGTCCAAATTAGAGGATGAATAACCATGATCAATTCATTGGAGCCAAATTTTGTTAAATTATAAAACTTTGATGTGCTCAATGTGTCGACAAAATAAGCATTGAGAATTTTTAATAATGTATTAATATTTTCTTATGCATTTTAACTTTATTATGAAGCACAATTACGCATGCAATGACCAAAAAGTAACAACCACAAAACCAAGGCTATGCCCCACTAGGTCGGTTAGGTGAATCGAAATTATCCATTGTGCACGATCAGATAGAAGCCCTTCTCAAAGTTCTAAATAGAGAAGATCCTCTTAATGATTTCTTCCCATGGCTTTTGTGCTTCCTCTAATTCTTGTAACTTGAGTAATTTAATGCACTCGACTTTTCTAACAGGTAATCAATTGGCATATGCTTAATATGACCAAACCATCTAAGACATTCTCTAATCTAATCCACTATTAGAGTCACTCTAACATTGCTATGAATGTCCATTTCTCATCCTATTCTTTCAAGTATACCCACTCATTCACCATAACACTTATTTTATTAGTAAGTTTATTCTTAGTTGGCCAACATTCATCCCCATGTAATGGTCGTATAGCTCCTCTATAAAACTTTCTTCCAATGAACGTAATTTGATTACATAGCGTAAACTAATTTGATTATGCTATGTAAAAAAAACCGCAGCTTTCTTCCCCCATGGGAGCAAGCTTTGGTGTTTACCTTTGAACTAAACACAAATAAGTTCAACAATTCATTACACTAATAAACTTGAAGAAAGAAGAAAAACAAATTGAAAAATAGTACAAAAACATGCATTCACGCCCTAAAATACTTGATCTTAGTTGGGGGTTCCCCCTTTCATTGAATATGCTAAATAAATTCAGTACAAAAACATTGCAAAGTGGATTCCTAAAACAATTCTCTATCTATATAGCCCATAATATAAAAATAAATTGAGGGATCAGCTATAATAAAAGCTAGCATAAAGAGGCTTTGAAGAGCTTTGATGATTCATGGTTCGAAAAGAAAATTGCTTGATTTGCGTCTTATTCCGCAAGAGCACCTATGACATTCTTTCAAGATTATTCTAATCAACAATTCAACGGTGAGAAAGGGCAACCTGTTTCTCACCTTCATCGCCTACCACGTCGCCAAGTCATCACCAACGCCCCTCCAAAATTCCCTAAATCCTCCTCTCCAATTTTGGCCTTTTAGGTCAAGCTTCTCTTCATCCATTATCATCTTCCCCACAGTAGCAGCTATGATATTCTTTAAGATTCTTCTCATCAATGATTCAAGTGTGGGGAAAGAGTAGCCTGCTCATCACCTTCATCTCCTACCATGTCACCAAGCATTGTCATTGCCCTTCCAAAAATCCTCTATTCTCTACTTTTTTTCATTTTGAGTTGAGCTTCTCTTCATCCATTATCATCATCCCCACACTAGCAGTTGCAACATTATTTTAAGATTCTTCTCATCGACAATCCAAGGTTGGGAAAGAGTAGCTTGCTCATCACCTTCATCTCGAACTGTGACAATCCACCTTCCACCATCAGTGAGAATCTCTCTAATTTTTTAGGTTTTTTAACTATATGTTGTTATTACCATTTGTTTTGTTAAAGAGAAATTGATTGATGATGGTTAAAAGCATGCTTTTGCTTGTTGAGATATAGATTTATAGTTTTTCTTAAATGGTAATCATTGATGTTGTAATGGCATGGAATCAAACATTTGTTATGATAGTTTAATATCATGTTATGATTTATCTGGGTTTATCTTTCTGGAGAATTCCTTGTTTGTTGTTCAATACAAGGGAGGGGGTTGTTTTTTAGACTGAATAGCCTACTTGTAAGTTGGCATCCCACAAGTTTGTTGGCATTTTTGTTGGCTTACAGTTAAAATAGTTAAAACAGAATATAAGTGAAATCTTACTACTGAATTATACAGAGTACCATACTCTGCAAATAACTTCATTCTAAGCAAAAATATTCTAATTCTCTGTAAAACTATTACAGACAATAAATAATTGTAAGATAATCAGATTACACTTCAAATACAGTATATACATCAACTCTCAATAAAAATTATAAGTACTTATTATCCTCCAAAATTTTCAAAATAGCTTAATTTTTTCTACATAAATCAGATGAAAAAAGTTTACTTTATACACATGACTAAGCAAATTGTGAGATGCCTACTGCCCTCATCGGCCTTTTCCATCAATTACCTTATCAAGCCCACATTGTCGTCCTTTTGTCGATCCTTATTGGTTCACGACAACTGCTCATTAACCATAGACAATCATCTACAATTGCTAGACATCAAAAATTTGGAGGGTGCCTTTTTAGTCATTGCCTTTTGTTAAGCAGCAACCAAATCAACAACTATATTAAGTTATCGTAGTGTTGTTACCAGCAGGATGGGCAAGTCATAGCAGGATTTTTGTTAGGTTTCTTAGTATTTTTTATGATTTTTCTAATTAAGTGATTAGGTTATCTTTTGCCCAAGTTATGCATCAATCCAAACATCTAAAATTATTGTAAATTGAATTTATTATACATTGAAAAAATTGTACACTAAAGCAATTTTTCCTTGTAATCACCATTTTTGAGTCAAATTAAACAGCCCTTTTTTTTGCATTTTATAGTTAAGTCTTGCGTTCTTGAGTTTGCTAAAAAATGTATAAGCCAATATGTGGAGATTGAAATCATTCTAGCAAGTCTAAAAGAATCTTCATTCCTTTTGATAGTCAAAATGTGTATCAATCTTATTATTATTACTTATCAAAATGCTTTGTTATTTGTTCACAACTAGTGAAAACCATAATTAACAAACATTAATTTCTAAATCTTCAATTTTATTTCTATTGAGCAAATAATCTACCCTTCACAAAGGTTGCATTACCTTTGTTTGGTTCAAGCATTTCCAATAGCATATTGCTCTAAATCACAAGTTTCCGCTTAAGGGTTATTTGTTTTGAAGAATTGGGTAATAAAGTATTACCACCCCCTTGCAATATGAAAATATGAGTGTTTAATTTGCAGCATTTAGATTGTCAGCAAAGTTTTGGGGATTTTAAATCCCCCCATATAGCCCAAAATGTGTATACTAAGAATCCATCCAAATCAACCACTTTAAGTTTACACGTCAAGTTGCAAAACCAAAAAAAAAAAAAAAACAAAAAAATCAAAATATCATTAGCTAGCTCACGCCAGCCATTGTCAACGCTAGGCTAACCTTTAATCAGCTCTCATTGACCATTTGTTGACCCTCAGACAACCCTTGAAGGCCCTCGTCAGCCATCATGTGAATAAAAGACTTCATAGACCAACTTAATTAGGCATCTTCATGATCAGCTGGCATTTGTCAAACCATGTGTGGGCCTCTCCGGTCAATATGCCAGCCCTTAGACTATCGCGCTAACTGGACACAAAACAGCTTAATCGGGAATCTGCATGTTCGATCAGCCCTCAGAAGCATGGCAAGCCCTTTGTCACTCTTGGTAGGCCCTCGTTGGAGCTAACTGGGCCACATTAATCTTCAGGCCAAGCAAATCTGAATTAAGGGTTTTATTGTTTTAATTTTTACATTGAGTTTACTTTCCACTCAAACAAGCATCATCATCAAATTACATGTTCCATCTAAGAAGTATTTACACATTTAATTTACCTAAAAGGATTTTACAATGGATCTATTTTACTCCAGAACTCTTTTTACCTAAAAACCAAATGGGCCCTTAGGAAAAAGCAAGAAAATCTTTGTAGATTTAGCCATAATTAATACATGTTTTAAAAATAAGGAGATTATTAATGAAAGTGCATGTAGCAATATCAAATAAATATGGTTTGAACTGTAAGAAACTGAACAGAAGCACAAAAAAATTGATATGTTAAGAACATCCTATGATAACTACCAAGCTCGACTAACATTTTACAAGAAATTATGCCTTCAGATAAAAAAGAAGAAACAAACAAGACAACAAAATAATTCTAGAAATAAAACTATAATGATCAGATTACATTTTTACCTTGAGAAGATATTGTTCCATATCAGAAAAAAGGAAAATGTTGCCAACGTATGATTTTCTGAAGACAACATAAAATCATAATTTCAACAAAATCAACATGTTAAAGAAAGCGACATGTAACTTTTGAAGAGCACATTTTAACAAAAGCTAACATGTAAAACTGCAATAATGACTAAAGAAGTATTAAGAAATACTAAACATGATAGATTGAAATAACTTGAACTATGTAGATTCTTTTTTACAAAATAAACAAAATCTCCAGAATTCTGTTATAATATTAATCAACCAGCTTATAAAAGGAAAAAGCAAATAAAACTGTAAATTCCATTAAAATCAGTGACAAAGAAGCTTCATTTAGAAATTCTGTTTTTTTCATCATATTTAAAACGTATAAAAGGAATAAAGCTTTAGTGTAAAAAAAAAATGATTTTAAAACTTTAGAATGCAAAAAATACAATCAGCATGACAAACTAGAAAGCATTAAAAATAGAGTTCCGACCAAGTTTTGCGCACTCAACACATACACATTACTAATTAAATTTCAATAAGTGCGCTGCATAAATAAGTATGCAAGAAATTGATTTAAAATGTTAATTCTATTGTATTAGGGCCTGGTGATAAACTACTTATTTGAAAGTAGCATTACCATAACAGGTAACAGCGATTAAAGACTAAGAAATGTGATAAGATCAATTGATGTAGCTAACTGGAGGAAACAGGTTCTAGCCAGAAATACACCAAAAGAAAGTATGACAGAGTTTTATCTTTTCAATGCTATTACTGAGGCTTGCGTTAAAGACAAGGGAGAAAGGAACGCCTGAAACAAGGCCTTCCTTCCTCAAGTATCTATCATTTCAAATACACAATTTTATTTATTAGTCTTTTGCAACAAAAACTACTGTGCCGGTAACTACACCAAAACAGCAATAATCTGATAGCTACCCAATCTTTAATTAGCTTAAGAAAAACAAAACACTACATGGGCTATGCCCAGCAAGTAAAATCAATAGCCTAAAAAATGAAAAGATAATGAAATGTTAATTGATTGCATACAACTTCTTTCCAACTAACCACCTTACAATATTTAAACACTTTAGTAACATAATCATGCAAGTGAAACAACCCTGATGGCAAACGAATAATATATAGGTAATAAAGCATTGGGAGGAAACAACAATGACCTTGATAACCTATTGATGCAAGCCTGAAGCCACAGCAACAAATATAAAAAAACTGCTAGCTATATCTAGGAGATGGGTTTCAGTCCCGATAAATTGCATGAAAAATGTCATCACTAAAAACAAATAAAGCACTGATACCATCAATAAAAAAAATCGCAGTACGCTCTTGCGTGATCTGCATATCTTCTTCCTTATTTATCCGTTAGCTCAGTTCTCCGGTACCTTTGAGCATCTGGATGTGCCAACTCACCTGTTTTCTTCAATTCTTCATGAATCATTTTAAACTACTCATCTTCAGTTTGCATCTCTACATTCAGATGTGAACTTTTGAAGCACATGCAGCATGTGTCACATCTGCTAACCTAAAAAAACTGCACGTGTTACATGTCCTGCAAGAGAGATATGCAGCATGCAACAGTACTAATATTAAGTTCACCGGTATGAATTTAAGACATTCCCACTCCATGTTTAAGTGCACATAACTATCCACGACATTTTCCTCTTTGGCTAAGGATGTAGACCTACTGCAAGCATTGCTGCTAATCTTGTGCAATCCATGACTGGCCGACATGAGTCACCCATTCCAAGTTGCACGAAAGTCACATAGAGGTAAAGCATGGATGATTTTTTAATTTGGGGTAGCAGTATGTTTTTAAAAATTCAAAATAAAAAATAACAGAGTTGAATCCATCACTGGCAAGACTGTATAAACCAGTGGCCACTTGACAGACAATGTCACCCAAGCTCTAACTGAAGCCCTTCTTCGATGATTCACAGCCAGTAGCAAAAAGAAAGAAAAACAGTAACAAAATTACATTGATAATAAAGCCATTTGACATAATTCAGGACAAAAAAATCATTGAGTACTCATAACATCAAAAAAGAGCAATTAATAGCACCGAATTGGTAGATATTCTGCCAAAGATTCCACAGAAGCTTGAAAAAAATAAAATGATGATGAAAATATTTCCTTGCTTCACATGAGAAATATTCAACTGGCGTCTACAAACAGGACTGACGCAAGAATGGCAAAGACAACCGAACACGAGCAATAAAATAAATGGCAAGGTAGACATAATAGTGATACTGGTGAGGTCCACACCATCACAACAAGAAGATATGCCCAACTTCCAAAGAGTTTCAAGAACAGCAAAAGTCGTGGAAATATTGTAAAAATGAAGGTTACAAAAATTAAAACATAAAAAAATTGATTTTAATTGTTAGTCATAGTATTAAATTTGCATTAAAAAACATTAATTGATCGTGTTTTGCATTTAAGTATATATATATATATACATATATATATATATATGATTTAAACAGCTATCAAATCATTGTCCAAGGAAAATATAAGATTAGGGGACATAAGCCACCATACAACTGCCCTAAATATGCCCAGATCATTTTTGAAGCTCTTTGGATAACTTTCACACTCTTACCGTGGATACAATCAAGTTTAAATATATAAGAGAACAAAAGTATCAAAGGTCATATAATAAAATTCCACTTTTAACTAAAAGCTTTGAGTGTGTGCTCGGTAAGTAAATATCTAGTTTGGAGACATAGAGCAGAAGATATTAGAAAGTTATTAAGCAACTTATGTCTTCTAGGTAATTTTTTTTTAAGTTTATTGATACACATCAAGGATTAATTGATTATCTTTGAAAAAAAAAAGGTTCATTGCCGAAGAATTCTTGTGCACATACAAAAAGAAAAAAAATGTTCAATGATTGTGCTTGTCGCATATACATACCTTAGACATTCCACTGGAAGATGAGACTTTTCATGCATGTGAAAGATAAAACAACATGCCACAAATGAACACATTGAAAACATTTACTGCACAAAATGGGTGCCTGATATTCATTTATTATATATGCACCGTGCAAACATAGGCCAAGCCATTAGAAAAACTACGAAATGATAAAGGATTTTCAAAACATGTTTAACCACACGTTTTGATAAGGAAAGATAGCATATTGATTCACAAAAAAAAAAAATTACAATATATATCCCCAAAAAACCAATTAGTGATGCCAACAGTACAATTATCATATTGCATCAGTAAATTTATTTAACATTCCCAAGCCGATAAATATTCTAACAACCAATAACTGCAAAAGGTTTAAGCCTCATTATAATCCAAGGGTCGCATCTAAAGTTATTAGGGTGGTTCACAGCGTTTGAATGTCTTTTGCAACTTGATTTGTGTCAAAACTAAATAGAAGTTAATTACTGCAGGCCTTCACAAATCTAATATCCAAAACAAGAGTTTTAAACAATTTCTAAAACTTTTTGGGCATAGCCGTTGTGTAAAACATTGTCACAAGAGAACAGGACCCACCAACCTATTTTAGCCATAATGATACAAGTTCTACGGACAGTGGTATAAACAAAAGCAATAACAGGTCAATGGCCAAGAGGTTATTGTGCAAACTCTGAAAAGATAGCATTGGGTTCATTTGATTACTGTCTCATGTAAAACCACATTTAACCCATGGGACTTTTAAAGTGCAACCAATCCTAAATAAGCAATATTGCAAGGGTTCCAACCTGAGAAAAAATAAATATTTTCTCCCCAATTTCTTGTCATTTAGTATTAAAATGCAAATTAACAAGCATGTAATTACATTTATTACAATTTTAAGGACGAGAAGTAAGCTTACAAGAAAAAAAGAGGCTGAGAAAAAAAAAACATAAATATGAAGGAAATTTAAAACAAAAATTTTTTGAGACTTCCATTCCAAATGTTCAATATAATATATTTGGCATCACGTTTCAAAATCCTGATTCTTCATTTATTCATTATTAACTTAAAGTAACTCCATCTTGTGAAAATCTTTTATACAACCTGAAATTGAACTGCTTAATTAGGGTTTATCTTTTTTTCCTTCATAACCATCGATAAATTTATCTACAGATAATAGTTTATCATCTACCCTTTATTATAAATGCACGAGCCATCCAAATCTACTTTTGCCTATCAGACCTTCAGCACTTGCAAGTCGAAATGACTTTATAGCATAATAAATCTTTAATGTAATTCTCATTTTTTGCAGAACATCATCTCAGCATTTGATGCTATAACAATCAAATTGGCTACTGGCGGTTTGTTTATCAATGAACATTGAATCCGTATAAAATAATAAATACAAATTAGTTTACTATTATTTAACCAAGAAGGCTCAAATAACCTCTATCCTACAAAACATTTATAAATAGACCCGTTCAGCAAACAAGTGTTTGGAATGATTAAAAAAATAACAGATCGGGGCATGTTAACCATCATTAATATTAGAGATGTGATCAAGTTGATCCTCAGAAATAACCCAAGATTGGCCTAGTACTTTAGTGGCATTAACTCTACAAAGTCTAACATTGAGTCATGTGCGAGTATTGCTAAGGTTAATAGAAATGTGCAAACCAAAAAACTGCATAACTCGCATAATATATAGTTAATTAGTGATGTGTGAATTAGCTAAATATGAGACTATTCAATTTAAGTCAAGAGTTCTAATAGCAATAGCAAGCAAATCTAGATTGCGAGGATCATAAGCAAATTGGCATCTCAAATTTTACCGTTCAAGAACTAACCATAGTATTGGAAATTATATTTTATATAATGCATCAAGATACTATAATCCATGCATCTATGGATCTGTTTGGACTTCATTTAATACAATATTTCAGCAAATTTTCTATTTTAGTAGAAAAACAGCATTTTAGCTGTTTTCAAAACCTATTCCATAAGCTAATAAGTGCATTATGTGCTTTTGCAAATGCAATACAAAACACATTCCTATGCATGTTAGTGATGCCAGTTTTATTCTCTATGAAGATCTCATTGATGAAAACATTTTCAAGATATTTACATTTTTTTATTTATGAACATCAGTAGACAATCGGATTCCCAAATAAAAACCAATTTCAGACAAAGCAATTCAAGTAGCAACTTCATCACTTTTTTCATAACAAATGTCTCAAATGGAACCATATTCTTTCAAATAAACAAAGTAAATATCAACTTGATATATCATGTAAATACGTGTGGTCTTCTAAATATAAGCCCTATACCTTCAATATTTTTATCAATTATTTTAGGTTTTCACTATTAAGAAATATTCTCACCTATAGCTATTACCGTTTGAAAAAAGCATATACATAACCATACTTAACTTTTAAATTTTCCTCCAACATTTTAAATAATCACAAAACTCAAAATCATAATGCTGATAATAATTGACCGCATGAAATGAGTTTCTTATGGATGAATGTTTTTACTTATGAACTAAAATCTAACTTGTGTAATGAGGCTGCGTATCAGAGTAGATGAGACTACTAAGAAAAAGATTTGTGTCCAAGGTTATGCAATTGTGAGCTGATAGGTATTAACAATGTGGAACAGAAGATTATTCTGAGACGTTAGTCGAATTATACAAATAGCCAATAGGCGTAGAAAAGTATTATCCGAAGGTCCATTTCTCTACTTTATAATCCTAGTACAAAAAGTGTTGTACTTCCTATTTAAATCACTTCTCCTAGAGGGTGTCTGATAAACTGAACCAAACCCTAGGAAAACCATTTTAATGTAGTAAACCCAAAACCCTAGTAAAATTGATATTTGTTTTTATATTAATAAAGAGGTTTAAAAATTTAATCAATTTTACTAGGATTTTGGATTTACTATATTAAAATGGTTTTCACTTCCTATTTAACTCACTTTTCCTACGAGGGAGTCTTATAAACAGAACCAAACCCTAGGAAAACTATTTTAATGTAGTAAACCCAAAATCCTAGTAAAATTAATTAATTTCTTAAACCTCTTTATTAATATAAAAACAAATATCAATTTTATTAGGGTTTTGGGTTAAATACATTAAAATGGTTTTCTTAGGATTTGTTCTGTTTATAAAACTCCATCATAGGAAAAATGCCTTAAATAGGAAGTACACCACTTTTTGTAAAGCAATTGGATGGCATATAAAAGCACTCAAATAAGTCAAATTTTACACAAATTCCATCAATTTAAATCACTCAATATATGTTAAATATTATAATAAGTTTATGTAGTTAAAATGCCAGCCCAACGTTTCAACATTTTAGAATTTCAGTTACATCTGCATATAATTGGAGTCATTGATTAAATTAATTTTGCTGCGTCAAAATGATGATTCAAAAGTTCGTGAAATCGTGTATGGCACAAGTTATAATAGTGCTGAATAGACTGAATGACCACACTCGAGCATTAAAGTGTATAATTTCAAAATGTAATGGGATAAGAATCTATGCATAATATTCATCACTTTATTGATAATTGTTATGGGTATAAAATGAATTCCATATAATTAACTCATGGTTTCCATGTGATTTTGTTTTCCTTTCAATAAGGGTTCACATAACATTTTAACCAAGAAAATCTTGTGAAGGATTTGAAAGAAAATAAGAAGCAATCATTACCTAAAATCAACCAAAGGGCGTATATAATTTTGACCAAACATGTAATAGTCAAAAGGCTCTCTTGTAGCTTTGTGATAAGGAGGAAACAGGTAAGGATTCTGTAGCAAGCATAAAAATCTCAATAATCACACATTAATGAAAATAAATATGCTTGTAGTAAAATTTGATTAAGGATCTCTGAACAAGAAGAAATAAAAGAAAAACAAAAAGACCTCTATGTCTATTAGAATTCGATCAAATGCAACTTTCATATTAGAAAGTATGATTTCATCTGCTTCCGGTAGGCCACTTTGAAGGACCTACAAATAATTAAATGTTGAATGCATCTCATCATCAAGGAGTAAAATATATAAGATGAGAATCAAAGAAGTATGTACAAAATAAAATGATCCAAAAACTTGATGAATTGCAACTGAGTTCCTTAAATGTTGAAATGAAGTTTCAAATTCAATACTAGAATGATAAGCAGGATGAGAAATCTTCCTCGAAAAGATCTTACTAAAACAACAGGGCGTAGAAACTTCTTACAAAATATACAGCTATAAAACTAAGGATCGGATTACCATTTGCCAGCATATATATTTATACAAAAACTAATCGGGTATTATCCAAATAATTCGCTAACGATTGGAGTATATACCAAATTTGAACTAAAACTTCCAACATGATAAAAGCAGTTCATCAACTCTGAAACATTATTTTAACTTGCCCCTGCCATTAGCTTATATTAACTACAATTGCCGTTTTATAAGATGCAAAGTTTCATGAAATCATTGTTTAGAAAATCAATTTTTCAACCAATTAAAATTGACCAAAATAATTCCAAATTACTGAAATTGCTTAAATTAATTTACCTTATTTATCAAATTAAACTAAATTAACAACGTTTCAACCTTTCATCATGAATGACAAAGTGATTTGAATGGTATTAATTGAGCGTTATTTCAATAATTTTCATTTTAAAAATTAGATTTGTTTCTTGTTAATGGCAAATAAAATGAAAGTTTTCTTTTTTTTTGTCTTGCTATAATTTTTAGCTAATCAAATAAAACTTTTCAACCCTAAACCTTAAAATTAACCACATTTATTTTTCTATTTAATTTAAAATTATAACAAAAAGAAACCATTTAAATTACATTTTTCATGTTATAGGTAAATTACTAAAATGCATCCATCAATTAATACCATTGAAATCAATTTCTGATCCAAAAGAATGTACAAGTAATATTTTGAACTAATTTCATATTGAAATATTGACAATTTCAATAATCAGAACAGTTGGTGAACCATTTTAGCAAAAATAAAAAACCTAAATAATCACATGAAGGTTCAAATGAATTATTTCAAGAATTGACAAACGATAGGTACTTGGATAAGCCTCATTTGATCTTAGTTATTTAGAATTATAATTATACTTAAGCTTTCCCTTCATTTTGAGCTATAACATAGCTTATTGAACAACTTAATAATTCATTGCAATACAATTTTGTCCAAGAGATTTAGGATTTGGCAATTTGTTAATGAGGCTCAATATTTCTTGCGAGGCTTTCTTTATAGCTAATCAGCATGCTCTTGAAGAAGCAAAATTTTCTTTACATTTTAATGAAAAGCCACAGATTGTTAGAAGTACAACCAAGCAGCATAAACTGGCACCTTTTTTTTGTCAGGGATTTTTAAGGACATACCACAAACTTCTATTTTCATCAACACAAATTCTCAAGTATCACATACATACTCTAAATCTTTATAAAATAAAGATGATTTTGTGATTTTGGTATATGTATATGATAAAAGTTTGTGGCATATATGCAATATATGATAAATACTTGTGGTATATATGTAATATTTAAAAAATTAGTATTAAATAGGAAACAAAAAAGTTAGTGGCATGTATAAAAAAACTCCTTTTGGCATTATAGCTGGGCATATTCATTTTAATGTAATTTACAAGCTATCTTCAATGTAGTTGAACCATAATAATTATTTCTTTACTCAAATAGTGAGCTCATGGCATTAAAATTGCGTGAAATCAATTTGTTAAATTCAACAGTATAAAATTAATTTGCAGCAGCCGGTACTAAATTTTACATTCCTCAAAGTTCAGTATTAGACTTTAAAGATTGTAATCAATGTCAATGCAAAAGTACAAGAAAAAAACATTTCAGACACAAAAAAAGGTACAATATAATAAAACTAAGTCTTCTCACTAAGTGTAGCTATATGAATCCTTTGTTTCCATTATGCAAGATTAAATAGAAGCCCTCAATAAGTACCAAATAACAAAAAAACCTTTTTAATGATTTTCTCCCATTTCTTTTTTGGTCTTCCTCTTTTATTATAAGCAAAATTTATAGTCAAGGGTATCAAACAATCTATGTCTAATATCCCAAACCATCCAAGATGACATAGGTACTGATTTCAAAAGAATTAGTGGAGGTTTGAGAGAGATATGAAGAGTGGAGGGTTCAAACGTCACACTTAATATAATGTTCATAGTGGACGATTGAATGGATAAACAGAGTCAGAATAGAACCAAACAAGATGAGTTTCAAAGCTAGCAGGGAGCACTTCGAAACACACAAGAATTCACAAAAAACAAAAAGAAAAACAAATGATAACTACCAGAATTATCTGCACCCTGGTACTTTGAGATTGTACACACTCAAAACTTCTTCAATTGTGCACACCAACAGCCATTCTGGTTGTCCACACCAAAACTCAAAAATTTTAAACAAAAATCAGAGAAAAAAATATTCATTGACCATTAGAATTCAAGAACATTACAATATATAGCCCTTGCAAACCCTAGGGCCAACCCTTGATCAAATAACCACAATACCCCTCCTCAACACTCTTTGTATTCCCAAATGACTCTTCCACTCAATCTTGATAGAGGACGACCCAATGCATCATGGCAACATTAAGCATTAACCCCATACATGAAAATATAAATATAAAACAAAAATAAATAATCAGGTCCACCTTATTAACCCAAAAAAACTCAAAACATACCCATTCAACGAACCGACGCAACAAACTAGACTCACATGCTTATGAAAATAAAAATACACCATTATTGTAAGAAATTACTCCTAAAACTCCAAAAAATAAACTAAAATTATCCTAAGCTCGCGTCACAATGCAGGGTCGTACCCATGGTGGTTGTGCTGCATCATCCCCCCCTTGCCAAAAGAACTCTGCTCCGCGGAGTTGAAAATCTAGGTAATCATCAAAATGATCTGGGTTCAACTTTTGAAGCTCCATCTTTGTCACCCACGTGTCCTAGAAGGCAGCTTATTCTTCCACCTAATAAAAAACTTGTGATCTCCATGTATGTCTGCATCTACCTCATCAGTAACAATAGATTCAATCTCAAATAAAAGTGTAAGAAAGTTAAGTGTATACTTGCCATCATTCCCTACAATAGAGTCAAATCCTGCATCTTTTGAAGTAAAATCAATAGAAAAGGAAATCAAATCTTCAATGTTAAACACAAGACTAAATAGCATATCAAGTGGCAAATCCAAGAGACACGCATTGGGTCCAATTTTCCTACTCACTCTGATGAATCAATAGCTCATGCATGTAGTTTATTATGTTTGGTGGTGGCATACCTCTCAAGGCGAATGCATACCAACACATAATCTCCCTCTTCAAACTCTCTTTCAATTTTTTTTTGCATTTACTTGTTTAGCATGTTTAATGTTTGAAAGTTCAATTTTTGTTTTAATTGTGTCATGCAACTTTTGAAAGTCAATGGCAAAATAAAATATAGCATTGAAATATGGGTGATGGGGAAACTCTAAAAGACCCCAGGCTTTCTAGGATTAAAAGCATATATAACCTCAAATTGTGTTTTCTTTGTGGTTCTAAAGATAGTACTATTATAAGAAAACTCTGCAGTAGGTAGGTAAAGATCCCAGTTACTTAAATTCTCCCCAACTAGACACCTCAACAAATTCCCCAAACTTCACGATCAGACACTATAGTGTTGGGTACTCCATATGGCTTAACAACCTCTAACGAAAAGTTTAGCAATATGAGATGCATCTATGATCTTAGAACATGGGATGAAATGTGTCATTTTGGAAAATCTATCCATTACCACAAATACATTATCATGTTGATGCATTATTCTAAGTAATCCCAACACAAAATTCATCGATAGATCCTCCCATGGTCTATATGGAACAGGTAAGATCGAATACTTGCCAGATTTTTGCTTAGTCATTTTTACTCTTCTACAAACTAGAAGCTTAGACACAAATCTACCCATATCCCCTCTTCAATGATGGCTAGTAAAACTTTTTCTCAACAAGATGGGTTGTTTTGTCTCACCCTTAGTGTCCTACAATCTCTCCAGAATGTAACTCACTAATCAGAAAGATCCTTAAGTCCTAGGAATATCGAACCTCTAAATAAATACCCTTGAACAATGTGATAATCAAAACTAGTGGGCAACAAATTGTCACTCGTTTGGCTGTATATGATATGGAAATCAGGACAACACTCGTAATCATCCTTCAATCTATCAAATTCCACAATATCACTCGATAAAGATGAAACCACTAAAGTTATCTAAGATAATGCAACGACAGGTTTATTATCAACACCCGGTTTTTGTTTTAGAACAAATGAAAATTCTTATAACTATTCTATCCATTGAAAGTGTCGATGGTTCAAATGTCCTTTCTTATTACATCTATAACAAATAATATCCTTGAGTGTCCTGTTGGTCTATGCTACAGGTATTTTTGACTAACCTTTGAAGTTGGCATTACAACAATCTTGAATCTAGATGATGATGCCTTTGCTTGGGATTTTAACAATGAGCATCATGTACGGCTTCTACAATTTGTGGATCCCTCAACTCTATTTGATGTTTAAGATCTATTATTAATCCCAACACAAATTTATTAGCCAACTGCCAATCATGATCTTGACAGTTAGTGCTAACTACTAAATCCTCAAAGATGCCATGATACTCAATAACACTCATCGATCCTTGTCTGAGTGTCGTCAACTTAGTATGTAGTTTTTTATGGTGATAATGTGGACAATACTTGTCCCTAAGAACTTCCCTCATCTCGAGTCAACTAATCCTTCTCCTATCTCCCCTCTCTTCTTTTAATAAAAACTTATTCCAAAATATCTTACCTTGACCAAGTAACTTCATCCTCGCAAAAGTAACCTTTTGATAGTCATACAACTAATGCCACTCAAAGAGTTCTTCAATTTGTGTCAACCAATCAAGAAATCTATCAAGATTGTGCGTGTCATCAAAAGTGGATGCCTTTACTTTAATACCTTAAAGTGGGTCATACTCATTTTCTTCTCTTTCCATACTCCCTCTCCTAGCAGTACGCCTAAACTACAGCTCAACCCTAGGCCTCTCAAGAAAATATCTATGCCTAGCAGGGTAATAACATCCTCCGTATTGATCATCTTCCCTAGGGATATTTTGTCTCCTATAATTGGGGTTCCTCCCCACTTCATATTCTTTATGTTCCTGTCTACGAAGATTGAGAGATTGTGACCATCGTGAAGGTTGTGGATTCGATTGTGCGGGTGGTGGAGCTTGACGGTTTTCTCTGATATCCATATTTAATTGATGAAATTCTTCCATTATGCTCATCAAAGTGATTTCTACTCCTTGCACCTTATGTTCTAATTCATTTCTAGGTGATTCTTGGAGAGTGTTTTGATCATTCATTGCTACAATTATCTTTTATCACATATTATCACAAGTGCAATCAAGTAAAACACAAATAACAACAATCAACTTCAAATATACTAACCTAAGAATACAACAATAAAACATAATAGATTGTTCAAATCAGTAAGCAAAATATGTGGTTTGCACCTTAAGATGGGTCTCTTTGGTAGAAACGCTCCCTCACAAGTGGTCACTCAAATTTGGCTCGATAGGTGCGAGGAAATAGGTTAGTTTTGGTGGTGGAGCTCACTAATGAACCAGAATGCAATATCAACTTTCAAACTTGCAACAAAATATGCAATAGCCCAAGACTCAACAAGAGATTCAATTAACAAGTTCAAACTGATTTTAAAACAAAAAATTGCAAAATCATACCTTCGTGTGGGATGTACAGGCAATTGTCCACTTTAAAAGCTCCTAGCACACTTCTGAAAATGATTTTGAAATTTTTGTCACTTCTGGGTGGTCGAAGTTTGTTCTGTCACAAATCCAACGCAACTTTCGGATTGTAATTCCGAGTCCGGATGAGTTAGCAAAGCCTCCCAGATGTTCACTTGCAAATCTGTCTTCAAATGGATGTTTCGAGTGACCTGCTAGACAGATCACCAGAAGACGGATGATCGGCTAAATCGGTTACCATGTGTTTCAAGAATGTAAGGAGAGAGAAAAAGAAGAAAAACATTAAAAAAAATTGAAAAAATTAGCGTAGATAGATTTAGACGTTCCAAATAACTTATTCTTATATGTTGAGTCGTGAAACTGGGCTCTGATACCAAAATGATGGGAGTGAAGCGGTGAAAGGGGTTTGTGTGCTGGACAACAACGGTTGGACTTCGAACAGCAGTTTGGATAATCGAACGGAAGTTTGGAGTACCCAACGAATCGAAATGTTATAAAATTTTAGAATATTGTGTGGATGGATGTTGAAAAATGTAGGCGCTGATTTCAAAGAAATTAGTGAAGATTTGAGAGAGATATGAAGAGTGGAGGGTCCAAACATAACACATCGTATAATATTCGTAAAGTGAACGATTGAATGGGTAAACAGAGTCATAATCGAATGAAATAAAGTGTGTTTTGAAGCTAATAGAAAGCACTTCGAAACACACCAAAGAATCACACAAAATAAAAAGCAAAGCAAAGTATAACTACCTAGATTATCCACACATTGGTCCTTCGAGGTTGTGCACACCAACGGCCATTCCGGTTGTCAACACCAAAACTCAAAAGCTTAAGCCAAAATTCAAAGAAGAAAATATTCATCGACCATTAGAATTCAGAAACATTATAATATATAGCCCTTGCAAACCCCTGATCAAATGACCACAATACCCCTCCTTAACACCCTTTGTATTCTCAAGTGATTCTTCCACTCAACCTTGATAGAGGACGACTCAATGCATCATGACAATATTAAGCATCAACCCCATACATGAAAATATAAAAATAAAATAAAAATAAATAATCAGGTCCACCTGATTAACCCAAATAAACTCAAAACATGACCTATTCGATGAACCGACGCAATAAACTAGACCTACATGCTTATGAAAATAAAAAATATATATTTTTGCATGAAATTACTCCTAAAACTCCAGAAAATAAACTAAAATTAATTCTTCAAATACTCAGATCCTTAGCATAAACTCGCATCATAATGTGGGGCCGAACCCATGGTGATTGAGCTGCATCACCTGAACCCTTGTACCCAAGGACCCCATGAAAAATATCCAATGATGCAATTGGTCATATAAAGCAAAACTCAAACCTGACAGCACTCTCGATAGATATAAAGTTTGCCTAGTAGCACAAGGATACAACAAAAAACATTGGATGGACTACACCAAAATCTTCATCACAATAGCAAAAATGCACACCCCCCGTATCCTTCTCTCCATAGCCAGAACTAACAATTGGTCCATCACTCAACTAAACATCTCCAATGCTATCCTCCACAATTCTCAAGCAAAATCCATCCTAATGAAACAACCTCAAGAATTCAAAGACCCCCATTATCCCGATCACATGTGTCTCCTCAAAAAGGTAATATATGGTTTAAAACAATCTCCCCAACAATGAGTACACCACATTTACCACCTTCCTAAAGGAACACCACTTCACTCACAGTGAAGCCGACCACTCTCTTCTCAAATATGACCACAATGGCACCTCCATCTTCATGCTCATCTATGTTGATGACATTCTCATCACCGGCAACAACACCGACAATTTACAACAAATCATCACAGCCATGAGTCACCAATGCAAGGTCATAAACCTTCGACTCCTACATAAATTCTTGGCATCCATATGCATCATCAAGGTAGCAGCATCCCTCTCCACCAAAAAACCTATGCCCTCACTATTCTAGACAAAGCAGGGATGAGAAATTGCAAGCCGACACCCACTCCGACCTCATCAGGTGGCAGTATTCACCACCCATCAACAAACAGAATGGACACACTCTTCAGCTTATCGGGCTACTTCAATATCTGACAATCACTAGCCTAGACATCTCCTTTGTGGTAAATAAAGTATGTCAGCACATGCACCAGCCCACCGATCCAGGCTTCATCGCTCTATAAAGAATTCTATGGTACATTAAAGGAACCACAAATTCACCACATGCTATTGTATCTTTCTCATGAAAAACACAATATCTTGGAGCGTAAGGAAACAAGTCACAGTAGCTCGCTCATCAACAGAAGCAGAGTACAGGGCATCGGCATCAACATGGCTACAGTAACTACTCCAAGAGTTCACAGGAACTGCTCTTCCTCCAACCAATCCTATGCGACAATGTTTCATCAATCGCTCTAGCTACCAATCCAGTATTTCATGCTCGCACCAAACACATAAAATTGAACTACCACTTCATCCGAACATGCATCCATCAAAAATAAGTCATTCCCAAGTTATCTCGTCGCACGAACAATCAGCAAATATCCTCACCAAGCATCTCCCTACTATAAACAAGATGATTTCCAGTACTTTGTCACCAAAAGGGGCATGTCATTCTCAACGAACCAAACTTGCTCAAAATTCTAATTAAGAGATGGCAAATTTTGTTCAAAACTCGAAAGTTATTCAAATTTTAATGTTGATTGAAAATCACAAAATGGCAAATTTTGCTCAAAACTCAAAAGTTACTCAAAGTTTATGTTGATTGAAAATCAATTTCATAAGTTTCAAGTTGATTTAAAGTTTATATTATAAACCTGAATTAATTGAGTCAATATCAAAATATGGTGTGGCATGATAGAAAATTAATTTAGGTTGACTTGATTAATATATATAAATAATTTTAATTATTTATTAGCACTTAAAATCCATCAAAAAAATAGTATCTCTATTTTTATTTTAATGGCATGGGTACAAAACCACAACTCGACATATTTTTTCAGTAATTTACATTTTATAATTTTAAGATTAATTTAATAAAAATTAAATTGGTTCAAAATCAAATCTTTTTGAATTAAACTAGTTCGACTCAAAATATTATTTATTTTTATTTGAGTTTGAGTCAAACTATACTCGCAAAATTCAAGTTTGAGTTCAATTGAACTTGCACAAACTTAGGGGAAATCTAACAAAATGAAGCCTTCAATGACGAAATATGATGGCTTTAAATGCTAGGCTGAGATCGAAGAATCATCCATAGAGATAGAGTACACAAATTGATGCCCTTTGGGTACAAAACAATCCCCCACTAAAGAGCCAGCTAGTTTCAACATAAATTGGCTCTACATACATAGAAAAATAAATCGATACTAGCGTTGCAGGCTTGTTGAAAACTCCAAATAATTAAGAAAGGAAAACAAGGATAGTATGGATCAAGCTAGGTTCAAAAGAACATGCAAAGGAATTACTTTAATGAAAATATATGAAAAACAATCAAATCCATGCATTTATTAGACATTAAAGGATCTGTTCTAAGAATCAAATGACATGGAAGGAGCAAGGCTTTTTTATAAAATTGCTGACTAACAACCCCCCCAAAGATCAAAAGCAAACGGTAGACTTCTATCTATACCATGAACAATATGTTCAAATAAAAAAGCTGGAGAGGATAGAGTGAAAAATCATATCTTAGATGACGAAACATTAGCAACTATAAAAACAAGAAATAAAAACAAACATGTTCAAGTACTTTGCGAAATTTAGGCATTTGCAAAATAAAATAAGAAATCCACCAACAAGGTCAAGAAAATAGCTTGTTGTAATAGAAATAAAATGTTGCACACAATAAACATGGCCATAAAGTATGTGTGATGAGATGCAAGTTTAAGCTAGGTTTTAACTTGAGTTAATATCGCACACAGCTAAAAAATAGAAATTAGAATATGATTAATGATAGAAATTGTACTTGAGTAGCATTTACCACAGCACTTGTATTACAAGCTGCAAAATCATAAAAGATTATGGAACAATAAATCAATTCAAAATATACAAGTAGAAAGTATTAACCCTGAAAATATGCCAGAACATCCTAATTATATATAATGTAGGTGAATTTGCAACCAACGCAAACAACAAAAAATAGAGTTACAGGTTTAACAAGCCTTGAAGCTAGCAAAGACAATCAAATGCATGCAAGAAAAAAAACAGTTTCGAATAAGCAGTACTAGTCACACTTATAGAATAAATGACATTTGAACTATTAGTAAAATAACTAGTCCTGCCTAAAATTATATACCGCTTTTCGGTAATTATGATAAAGTTCCTCCAAACCATGAGCTATATTTGATGGAAGCCGTCCGTTTTCAACTTCCTTTCTGATACAAGAAAGCAGCTCTGTAGGATAAATGATCAAAGGTAAAAAAGAGAATAATATTCATAAGACTTGTTTTAACATATCAAAGTTTATCTTACATTAAATAATTTATCAACGATTATTAGGCTACAATCTTTATGATTTTCACAAGAACAGTTAATGTCTTTGCTTAAGCGTCTATGAAACAACCAGTCTAGTCTCACAAATTCTAGCTACCAAAAGATGAAGCCTGCTTCACTAGAATGTGCAATGTAGAAATACAGAGAAATGGTATGACCTTCCCTCAAACCACCTCCATGGAATGTAGAAAGTTTAAGAAAAACATTATCTTAACTATGAAACAATGTAAATCTCAACTAAATTTTAAAAATGATGGCATATAATGTTGCTAAACAAAGTATAGCATGAACAAACAATAACTTGTACTGATTCAATTAAATAAAACAGCCATGGCTAAGTTTTTAATAAATAGTCAAGCTGAAGCTTTCCTCCAAGTATCAAAGACAGTGATAATCTGTGAATAAAATGTTAACAGTGCACTCCAGGGTTTGTATATCTACCCCAATATCAAAACTATTGTAGATTGATATTTAATATATTTAAATTCACATTATGCTAATATATGTTTTAGTAACAACATCAGGTTGACCCGTATTATACGACATCTAAGGAAGAAATATGCTACGGTGGTATACCACAATTTAACAGCAATAGCAAATTTATTTAAATTACTTATATAAATCCCCTTTCTAACAAAAAACAATACAAAAATCATGAAGATGTATATTTTGTCAATAGCTAGAAAGACAAAAACTATCAAGAATAGTTTACATTTTAATTGGGATAGACAACACAAAAACCATCAGCATATATTTGTACACCATGTATGCATGCATGTATGTATGTATGTAGGTACATATGTAAGCATGTATATAAATATAAAAAACATACACATACATACACACATATATATGTCCGTGTGTGTGCGCACCCATATATATTAAAGTGAAATGTTGAGATGATGAAAAAAAACCATTAAAAGTTAGAAGCTTACAATTATAAATATATATATATGTGTGTGTGTATTTATTTATATATATTAAAGTGAAATGTTGAGAAGATGAAAATAGACATTAAAAGTTAAAAGCTTACAATTAATAAAGAAAACACTCTATATCTGATATACAATAATTGTGAATTACATATTAACAACTATCCATCATAGTTCTAGAAGATAAGAAGATAGTTGGATATCACTAGTCTAAATACTTTGGATTATTATGCAAATAAATAATGATTTAAATGATAGCATAAGCTCCTGAGTTAAAATAAAAGATTAAAATAAAAATCATTGTGAGGTAAGAAAATATCATAAAAGAGAATTCTATTAATAATAAAGATATATAATAAGATTATCGATATATAAATTAAACAATAAATATTTGTTTTGTTTTGAATCCCCTAGAATCCTAAAAAAATCACTTAAAAATTTCTACCATTTTAGTGAAATGGACATTTTAAATAAGGCCTAAAATAGAAAACTCATACCTCCTCTCCCTAATCTCCTCTCTTTTTCAATCAGCAACATTGATATAGGAGTTCACACCAATAAATGGAGAAAGTTGGTTCATAAAACTGACCACCATTAGTTATGAAAAAAAAAATATTCTAATAATAAACATTGAGCATACATATAATATTAATATTTATAGGGCATGTAATATATCCATGAGAAATTGCAAATGGTACCAAAAGCAGAGCTGAAACCATAAAGCATGGTTATTGCTTTTATATATCTCCCATATCCAGTATAGTCCCGAGTAGCTTTAGCCACAACTGACCAGTGAATATGTTGGCCACAAATAAATTCTTTTAAGAGAAATATTATTTACACACGCTGACCCGCTGATCGTAACATTTAAAAAAACAAACACATGATTGGACGAGTTTTTTTTAGGTGCCACGTCTTTAAAATATTTTAAGGAACCTCACCGTCATTAAATTTTTTATGAATTATAAAGAAATAATCAGCATATAAAAAATGAATCATTCAAGTATAACAAGTCATCCAAAAAAAAAAATGACGTTGAAAGAACTCACCTTCTTCGTTTCGAGCTCTTAGTGAAGGCCTCCAGTGACTGGGCACCCCACAGGCTCCCCAATTGGATGCAAGGACCGACCTTTGCCACCCCACCACCGTCCTTCCCCTCGAAACAAATCCAATGCATTCAAACCTCCACCCACTCTGCCAACGACCAGACTTGGGCCAGGACGTGGACTGACCAGCCAAAATCTTGCCTCCGTTGTTAGATCCTACTAGCCAAGGCGTCGTTGATAATGAAAGCATCATCGCCATGAAAGACAGCTCAATATCGGGGCATGGATAAAGCTCAGTCACTAGCCCTATTTTGAAGAGGTCTCAATTGGTTGCAGATATCAGTTAGAGAATGAAGCGGCGGAAGCAGAAGCCAGTCAGGTGTTGTTCATCCGCTGCAGTGTTCTATCGAGAGCGCGCGAGGACGAATTGGCAAAAGGTCAATTAGAAAGAAAGATTATTCGCTTCTAGGATAGATCTGCGGGGCTGCTCTCAAATGGGTGAAGATCTCGCCAGCAGCAGCGTGTTTTTCTAATTTATTTATTTTATTTTTGTTTTTTCAACTGCGTAGCCCGATAAATTAAAAGAGTAAATATGTACAAGAACATAAAATTAGCAAAAAGATTAAAACAAAATCAAGCTAATTAAACCAGAAAACGAAAAATTAAGAATGAATAAAAAAAAAAATTATGGTTCAGCGCCTCTTGCGAAGCAGAAGCAGAACGGCATCCTAATTCTTTGGGGTTCTATCATCTATTATCTGAAGGTAGGTTTGAATGTTGCCTCAAAATCATCCTCATTCATTATCGTCTTAAAACCAAATTGAGAGCCTAGCAATGTCAAATCTAAAGACTGACAATCTCTCAACTTATGATGTAATAAAAGAAATTAGCAATAACAGCAACCACCGAGAGAACAACAACTTAGCAAAACTGGCAGCAACCCCGGACAGCCAAAAGATATCGGGCAATACCTCTTTTATGCATCCATGTGTTGAATATAGCATAATTAGCACTACCCGAGTCCCTAGGCCCTTTTCAATCTCTAATAATATCAGCAATGCTATGTTGAACATAGGCAATCGTGCTATTATGACATCTATAACGATTCTCAAATAGTCTTGCATTCATTTTTAACTAATTGCCATTAATCACAACCTCAAGGCAAGTTAATGAGGCCCTTTTTTATTCACTTGTTTGACACCTTAAAGTCTTCAAGAAATTGAAAAAGAAAAGAGTAAAGAGATGTTGCTTCGCAATAGCATAACCTAGTTCAAAATATGCAGTGTGTAAGAATAAGAAAAAAGTGATGAGCGTGAGTTTCATTCTTTGAATTTCAATGAATGCACAATTTCCTTCTTATAATGCCTCTAATGTTAAGAAGATCACCTATTAGGAGTGAAAACCTTACACTTGGAAATCTTCTACACCGAAGAAAATCTTATGATCGGAATTTGACCACTGAGAATCACCGAAATAAACATGAAATATATCAACACAAAACTAAAGAGCAATTGCAGCACAAACAATTACAAACATTCAAACATACAAATATAAGAAATTATATGAAAAACTCAAGAATGAGAAAAACTGTAGAGCTACACCAGCACACGAAAAATTCACTATGAAAGAAAGAGTTACAGAGTAGTAGAGAACTTATTAATCCCTTTGAGAAAGAATAGATTCACTATCATAAGCTTTTCTTATTCTTCTCTTCTCCCAAATTTCTTCTTGTTCTTATTATAAAGTTCCGAACTCTCCCAAATTTCTTCTTGTTCTTATTATAGAGTTCTAACATCTCCCAATTTTCTTCTTGTTCTTATTATAGAGTTCTAACCTCCAAAGCCTTCAATCTATCACAGGATATTTTGGCACACACATAATCATAATTATAACAACTTTTGTGTTGTTACCCATTATTAAATAGTTCAATTAGCTTAAAATCATCGCAATTGGACTCTTAATAACATTAGGAGTCAACCCTTAGGTTTTGGTGCGATTTGGAAATCGTTTATTTTCGATGAATTTTTTAGCAATTTAATTAGCCTGAAAATTAAGAAAATTAAATTGACATCTAATTAAAAATTCGACTTCATTTTTGAGTTCCTCACCCACATGTTAACTATGAGTAAATTTTTAGAATTTTTTTGAGCTCGTTTAATAGCTTAATTCTAATTAATTAAAAGATGTAAATTAATTAGTTATTAATTTAATAATTAAACCTTAACGGCTCTGCTCACGCCTTTTGAATCAAACGACGAGTAATTCATGTTGTTCAATCCAGGGTTTCTCAACTGATCAAACAACCCTAAATCGATCCAAGGCAGGATCTCGATCCGACTATCGGATCATCCTCTCAATCCGGCGGCCCTTATCTTACTAATCCCAACCCTTAGATTGCGCGTATGATCGCACGAACTGCTGAGAAGCGACAGAGCATTGTGCTCTATCGCCTTTGTCCTAGCCGTACTATGGAGGGTCAAGTTTGTCCTGGCCGCAGTGCCGACCTCATAAGCCTTCCCAAATGAGCTCAATCAAATGCCATTATTGATCTCTCGCATTTGGGAGGCTGTTCGAAGGCTAGTAGGCGGTCTGTGCGTCAATGGAGCTCACCAATTTTTCCTATGGGACGAACCATCAGGTATGTTTCCTACCTATCGACCGTCAATCAATTTTCTTACCCTTACTTTCATTTAGCTATTTCATGTTTTGATTGTCATGTTAAGCCAATTAATGAATCCAATTGAGCAACAGTAGGGTATCCCTGACCCCAAGCATGTACAATAATGTACAGTGCCCAGGTTCGACAGCCTATCCAAAAAACCCATTGGTATCAAATGCTCGCCGGTAGGTTGACTATGGAAGGGATATAGCCCCTCCACACTAAACCCTAGAGATTAGGGATTTCTACCTAGGGTTTGGATGCTATAGTAGCTTGTTATTTAGGCTTTTTGCTCCATTAGGATGGCCTCGCCTCTAGCTCTCGTTTCCCTTACGACCCATCCTCTGAGCTATCCGGTAGATTGAGCAATTTAGGGTTTTCCTAAATCTTAATTCTCTAGGCTGCATATCCCATGGTTAGGAAGAAAGAACATAGTGCCGAGCGGGTCAGCCCGTGACCCCCCGACACTGTCTGGTGGGTTAGTGCACGCAGTCGGTCTGTGGGCCTATGCACGTGGTCGGTCTGCGGGCACGCGATGTATGCGAGTTCGCATGCGGGTCAGCCGTGCATGCTGGTAGCATTAGAAACATTAATCCTGAAGTCATTAAAATAATTCAAATCTTATTTATTTATTATCTTTTTGTTTACACGTTCAAACATAGTGAAGTTATGTCATTTTGATCTGAAAAATTAGAGAAATAATAATATGCAATTTCATTTTGGTTTGGACTATTAATTTTGTTAATTACTCTTTAATTATTATTATGAGTAATTAAATTATAATTAAGTTAAATTATGTTGAAATTGAACTTAGTGTCATTCCAATGCTTATGCTATAAGGTTCATATGCTTGCTGATTTTATTTCAATTAGACATCAATTGGAGAATTTGTATTTTTGGCATTTTAATTGCTTAATAAATGACTTGTATGTTTAGGAACTTTCATATTTTTAGTCTCCTAATCCTATGACAGCAAACATAGACTTAGGTTGGACCTTGATAACACCTTATAATATGATTTTAGCTAAGAGAAACCTAGGTGGCTACTTAATATGCAAAAATGGATTAGCACTTAAATCTAGCAAATATGGATTAACACTTAATTACAAATCCAACCATTAAAAATTAATGAAACTTGGCCAGTATATTCTATTTAACCATGTGAATAATTAGATACTATGTTTGCTAATTTTAGTTAAGTATAAACCATAAACTTTACTAATCATGCATTTCTAAGATTATGACATAATTAAGAATATTTTAATTAGAAAATTAATCCACCTTATACATGTATTCTACAAAGAATTAAAAATATAATGAAACTTGAATCAAGGAATTGGTCTAAGTATACATGTTAATTCATCCTAATCATATTTTGGAGTAATTAAGCAAAATTAAAAAGTTCAACAATTAAAAATACAATATTATTTTATATTCTGATTCTTAATGATTTTCTGAACAAAATGATATATAATTTCATAGGTTTTAAGATCAGTGAATCAAAAGTTATTCAATTAATTTATTATGCATTTATTTTAATTTAATTATCCTATGATTCAATTATTTGTATTATTTTCCTTAAAATAATAGGAAAATAATTCCAATTAGTATTCCTAATATTAAACGGGCTCGGCCCATTATCCAAAAGGCGTGGGTCGGCTGGGGCCCGGGAGACGCGGCACTGTCGCACAACGCGGGTCATGGGCTGACCCGACCCGCACAGTGCCGTCGTCCCTGTTCACCCTAACCTGACAGAGACCGATTAAGGAAACCCTAATAGGTAAAAGTCTCCGTTAATAGGGCACGATGTGGCCTTGGGTCGATCGTAAATCCATCCCAGAGCCCAGATGCACTGATTGGGACCCGAAGCCCCATATGAGAAGGTCTAGTTCGCCCGGACCTTACTCACCCGAGAGCTTACATTATGGAGCTAATATGGGGAGTCAATTCTTCCCATAGAGGCCACGATTGACCCAGGGCTCGATCCCTATGCCTTCAGGGAGATGAGACGGATTGAACTCATGTGGAAGCAAGGTCTGAGGTGATCTGGATCATTGGACCCTTACTCAAACCTAACCTCCCTAAAAAACATTAGCCCAATCGATCGATTCGATCGATTGGGACTAACTTAGATCTTAATAATGCAGACATTGAGTTCACCTAACCTAGGAGAACAATCACAAATCAAGAGGGAAAGGGTGTTGAGACAAATTTGGCTCTTCACAGCAACTAGGTACCTGGATTTACGGGGAATATCGGATCGATCAGCAAAGAAGACTCCAGAGGTTGCAGAGGTTGTCGAAGATGCTAGGGGTCTTGAACATTATGACTCACCCACTATCAGCGGTACGGAAGTGCTGGATCACCGGGGAGAGCTTTTAAAGATTGACAATGGCGAATTTGGGGGATAGCTTAATTGGATCCAATTGATCAGCAAAAAAGCTTAAGGAGAATCCTGAGGCCATTTATAGCCTCAGGGAAATTTAGGGTGAGGCTAGATGGACTGGAAGAGGCTCGAGAGGTTGGCCTATGATCGAGCTCTCAGCTTTCTAATTTGAGCTCAGCCGGGTTACGGAGCCCGATTGGGTTGATATGCCATTGAGGGAAGATCCCCAATGGCTTGCTGTGGTGGAGGAGGTAGCGGGGGATAGGATCAGCAGCTGGTGTATGGATGAATTTCGCCTGTCGGGAGCGCAAGTGTAACAGTTCAAACTCTTAACACCAAGGTATTGTCCGCTTTGGCCTGAAAGGCCTCATGATTTTGTCCTTATAAGATAACTTTCCAGTAGGTCACCCATCCTGGGAGTGCTCTGTCTGAGCACGCTTAACTTTGGAGTTCTTATCAGGAACTCCACCGTTATCTGAAAAGGCATCTCGATGTTTAAGAGTTTCACTTATTACTACTTAAGTGGGTCTTCACAATCTCCCCAACTTAAGTAACTGACGTCCTCGTCAGTATCCACACACAGATCCAAGAACCATCCATTGGGTAGATAGAACTAGAGGTGAGCACTACAGGCTCAAGAGATACATACAACTATGTAGCACCTTAACCATCATGGGTTTAAGAGGCTGCTCACATGAAATGATACTTTGCCCTGTATGACACTTAGCTCCTATCTGACACCCTATGGTTTGCTCTGATACCATTTGTAACAGCCTAAACTTTTAACACCAAGGTATTGTCCGCTTGGCCTGAAAGGCCTCACGGTTTTGCCCTCATAAGATAACTTCCCAGCAGGTCACCCATCCTATGAGTGCTCCCGCTCCCACATGAGCACGCTTAACTTTGAAGTTCTTATCAGGAACTCCACCATTATCTAAAAAGGTACCTCAATTTTTAAGAGTTTCACTTATTACTACTTAAGGGGGTCATTACAATCTCCCCAACATAAGTAACTGACATCCTCGTTAGTATCCACACACAAATCCAAGAACATCCATTGGGTAGATAGGACTAGAGGTGACCCCTACAGGCGCAAGAGGTACTCACAACCATGTAGCACCTTAACCATCATGGGTTCAAGAGGCTGCTCACATGAAGTGGTACTTTGTCCTATATGATACTTAGCTCCTATCTGACACCCTATAGTTTGCTCTGATACTATTTTTAATAGCCCAAACTCTTAACACCAAGGTATTGTCCGCTTTGGCCTGAAATGCCTCGCAGTTTTTCCCTTAGAAGATAACTTTCCAGTAGGTCATCCATCCAGAGAGTGCTCTCACATGAGCACACTTAACTTTGGAGTTCTTATCAGGAACTCTACTTGTCGCTCCCCATCCCTTAATTCACAAGAATTAAGTTAAGGGGTGGTGTGTCACTCTAGCTAACCCTTCACTTATAATTGGATTAGGATAAAATCAACAATCCACCTAATAAGGGAAGGAGTGAGTATAGAATCAAACATTCAGTCACTATCTAAGTAAATATACAGAGTGTTGAAGCGATTTTTAATGTAAAACATCTAAGCATCACAACATAAGTATAAAAAAATGCATCTCAGAACATAATCATAGAATCCAAATACACAGTCATAAGTATCTGTATTATTACATCAAATTTAAGTTTCAAATAATGATAATAAAAGTGCACTCATCCTCACTTATAATGGAAGGTCTAAATAGCTGGTTCTTCCACAGGCTCCTCCTCCGGATATGGCTCCACACAAAGATCCTGATCGTCCAACTGAAGAGGATCTGCCATTGTCAGTTTCACAATGTAGGGCCCCAGCCAAAAAAAAGAAAAATCTGGTTAGACAATTGTCTAAGTACATTTTAAGCTGATAAGTTTGTATGTGTTATGTAATATCACCATTCTATAACTTCTAAGCAGCAATATATAAGGGAACAACAAATAATACAAAAGGAAGGAAAAGCTATAAACCATCATTTATAACTTAAGCAAAAAAAGAGGCTAAGACATGCCTCAAGTGCAAGCTAAACAAGGTAAGGCATACATGTAGCTAATCAAATAAGCACTGTAAGAGGAATACTACATCCTAAACATGCTAGTGATCAAAAGAAACATGCCAATTAAGATAAAATAACTCAGCAGTGGTACATATAAATAGCAACAAGATTATAACATCCTAAAATATATAAGCAATATAAAGAAATAGCTGATTGAATAAAAATATTAAAAAATAAACAAAATATCATAACTGCATATATATAAATATCCGTGCATCAACTGCCATACAGAAGAGAGCTAATCTAGCTCACAATATATTGAAGGATCTTAGCACCAGTATGGCTAAGGCACCAACGGTGTACCCCTAGTATCAACAAGGAGACTAGACAATCAGCACATAACGAAACATCAGAAGATGAGGTCTTCCTCTAGTGTCAACAAGGAGATTAGGCAATCAGAGGACAATACTGAGAGGCAGCTTAAACACATTCAATTATTATCTTCAGTTAATTACTTTAATATTTTCATAAGGAATCTAAGGAGTCTTCATATTTTCCTAACATTTTATTCATGCATCAAAAATCTTATATGACATGCTCAAGAAAATATGACACAAAAATCAAAGAATGTGTAGCAACAAAATATCAATAGAAGCAAGGGACTCTACTAAACATGGTGATATTATTTGTTTTCTACTTAACCATTCTAACTATTCCAAGTTACACAAGTTTAGGATCACCATTTTTCTACTATCGAGTGAAGACCCACTTAAGTAGTAATAAGTGAAACTCTTAAACATCGAGGCGCCTTTTCAGATAACGGTGGAGTTCCTGATAAGAACTCCAAAGTTAAGCGTGCTCAGGTGGGAGCACTCCCAAGATGGGTGACCTACTGGGAAGTTATCTTCTGAGGGCAAAACCGTGAGGCCTTTCTGGCCAAAGCAGACAATACCTTGGTGCTTAAGAGTTTGGGCTGTTACACCTAAGTTCTAGGTTTTATTCTATAAGTGATCTACTAGTTAAGGCCAATCCTATTAAGTAATCAAACTTAATAGGATGAATCTCCTATCCTAAATCTAAAGTTAAAAGACAAAATAATCTGAATAAGTTGTAAAATAGAAGAAAAGTCTAGAAACTAATAAAAACAAAATTTCACCCATTGGGTAACCCAATTTACCCAACAAATGAACTCTAACATAAGATTTAGTTCTAGTCTCAGGAAAGGTCCTTACGGTGTAGTATTTAAGACTTAGAAGAATCCTGGAATCTAACATAATAGTTGATTTCACTCACTTAAATGTCATTAAGATCTTTTATAACATTGGCTTACGAATTTTGAAATGCTAAATAGAGGTTAAGAGTACTTCGTCCAATCTTCGGGCAAAATGACTATTTTACCCTTACTTTATGGGCCAAAAAGTCAACTTTTATCTTACGGGTCAGAATTGAATTCTCTTAGTTCCAATTGATTCCTTACTGTCTAACTTGAAGATAGATAGTAAGTACGCCTAAATTGGATGAGAAATGGTCAAGTTATGACCAAAAGTAAGGCCAATGGTATTTTGGTCATTTTCCAAATTTCTAAGGTTCAGATCCTAAATATTATTTTAGTTTATTGATGATATTGAAATTCTAAACTAGTTAGCATCTTGAATTTTTAAATTTGGAGTTGATTTGACTAAGTTATGGCTGTTTGAAGTCTAGGAGCATTTTGGTCATTTTTCACTGAGAGTTCTAGGGTTGACTTTTGTCCTGATGTCCAGATGAGAAAACTAATACTACTACAGTGATGGGGCCGCTCTCCTGAGCATTTTAAGACCCATATTGACTATGTTCTGATAATTGGGTAAAAAGTTATGATGTTCAAAAGAGGTCTTAAAATATTACCTCTTTATGCGCACCCAAAAATTAATTTTTGACTTATATCATTTGATTCCTTACATTTTTCTGATCAAAATGAGACCTATATTGGCTATGTTTGGATCATCATACAAAAAGTTATCAAACTTTTAGGTTTTATTATTCAAAAATACAATTTAAATTATTTTACTGTTCATTTATTCAAATTGAATGATTTTACTGTTCATTTATTCAAATTGAATGATTTTACTGTTCATTCCTAAAGTTATTTATTTATTCTCTAAATTTATTAACCTTTAATTAATCTGTGATTAATTAGGCTTAATTATTAATTAATAATAATTAATCTATTAATTAATAATTAAATTATATAATGTTAATATTTTACTATTGAAAAGTCATTAGCACTAATTACTATTTAATTAACCTTAATCATATGTTAATATTTAATTAAGAATAATTAATTATAGTTTACTGTTTAATAATTATTAATTATTCTAATTATTATTAAGATTTAATTAATATTAAAATAATCATAATTAATCTCTTAATTATTAATTAACTACAGGATTACTGTTGAAACATCATTAATACTAATTATAATTAATTAACCACTGACAGTAATTAATTTATCACTAACAGTAATTAATTAATTTAATTAATTGGCTGAGATGGCAGTGGGCTCGACCTATGACACGTGGCAGCACCTGATTGGGTGCTGCCCTATGTGTGGACCCCACTGTACACGTGGCGTGCCCAGAGACTGACACGTGGCGCTGTGGGTCCCACATGGAAGCCGAAAGGTCTCGGGTAACCGGGCCAGTGGGTCCCACTTGACACGTGGCGTGCCCAGAGGCTGCCACGTGGCACTGTTGGCCCCACAGGGGAGCCGAAAGGCCACGCAGGCTTGGGCTGTGGGCCCCCACGGGACACGTGGCGCGCCGGATGGCTGCCACATGGCGCAGTGGGCCCCATGGCCGAAGCCGAAGCGCTGCGGGGCTCGAGTTGTGGGCCCCATGGGACACGTGGTACACCGAATGGCTGCCACGTGGTGCAGTGGGCCCGACGACCGAAGCCGAAGAGGCGCGGGGGCGGTCGGTGGGTCCCACCTGTCACGTGGCAGGCCAGGATGGCGCCACGTGGCTCTGTGAGCCCCACCTGGCTGACGCGGACCCGACCGAAGGCGGGCCGGGCTCGGGTCGACCCGGCCCGTCCCGGACTTCATCTTCTCCGCGGAGGGGTTCCGAGGGCACCGGGCTAGGGCACGGCTTTTGCCGGCCTTCCCGGTGCCGGAACACCTCGGCCCTTACGGCCGACGGTAGCCCTCGTCGGGGGCTACATGTCGGTGGGCGGACCATCACCGGAGGAGGCCGGGTTCGCCGGAAAAAGTGAACCCTAGATCTAGGATTACGGGGATTTTGGGTTTAACGAAAATGACAGTATCTCAAACCTAAAATCTGATCGATCGATCGATCGATCCGATCTGGCCCTATCCTAATCTAGCTTGAAGAATAGGGTTACGAACGACAATCATCGGAAACAGAGGCAAATCGAAGGAGTTAGGAAGGTACCTGATTTCGACGGTGGACGGGGGCTCGGCTCGGGTTCGCTCGATTCGGGGTCGGGGATGCAAAACCGGGGGTCTGGGGTGCGGGAGAGGTCCTTATGGACCATTGGACGGACCGGCCAAGGCGGGGGAGGCCGCCGGTTGGCCAGGCGAGCGGCGGGCGTGCCGCGGGGCTCGCGGGCGACGGGGTCGAGGAAGAAGGTCCGTGGTCGTCCGATCTCGCGACACGCGGACGGCCCGGATCCGTCTAGACCGCGCGTCACGGATTGTGGCTGTGAGCCGCTGGATCTGCGCCAATTGGAGGGTCCGGATGGAACCGTCCGATCGGACGGCGCTGTTAGCGCCGTCCACTTAAGTTGACGCCGCCGGACAGCGTCGTCAACTAAATATTTAAATATTATTATTATTTTTTTTTCCCAAAAAATTCAAACATGTTTTTCCTAGCTATTTCAGAGGTGAGGAACGCAATGGCGAGGTCGGATTTTCGATCCGACGAGTATTTTAATTCTTCGATTTCCGGGGCATTTTTATTATTAAAATATTCGTCAAAATTTCGACGACTTCCGATTGACACGAAAATTTTACCCCAAGCTAATTTGGGGTCAATGAATGCAATGGCGGTGTCCGTTTTTTGATTGGAGGTCAATTTAAATAGGTCAAATTTTAGGATTTCTGGATTTTCTAGAAATCAAGATTCGATCCATTTGATCCCTGATTTTGGGGGTAAGCCCTAGAGGTTGACTCCAATTGACCTAAATAGCACTTAAAATTATATTTAAGATTAAGATTAGTCTTAATTAACTAAACAACTTGGGTTATTATACTATTGTTATCTGAAAAGATGCCTCGATGTTTAAGAGTTTCACTTATTATTATTTAAGTGGGTCTTCACATGATCCCTTTTACTTTAGAAATTGATCTTAATATCTTGTGGTAGAACTTACCTAAAATACTTAGACTGAAATCCCTTCCTTATGGTAGAATCTATATTGAGTGATCTTTGATCACATTTCTTGGAGCCTTATGTAGGACTCACCCATTTGGCATAAGGATTGATAGTATTGATAAATCCTTGATGAATACATAGAATTGCTGAACCTCGATTGTTGGAAGGTATAGTAGTGTGACGGCCCTGCCCCGCCGTGGTCCTGTTAACCCTTAAGTTAACATGATTATGGTGGAGGGGTCACCAAATGACAAGATCCTCACTTAATATTGGATTAGACACACATTCTAATCTAGTTTAACTAAGGACTTTGTCATTCATTTCAGAAATTTATCACTAAATGATCATACAAGAACTCAGAGTGCGGAAGCAGTAAAAGGTATAACATCCATCCAATACAGTATAAATACAACAATACATAATAAGTAAAGTACTGAAAGAGAAAAATAAACCTGTATTATTACAACATTTAATGAGTTTAAAAGAACTGAAAGAAAACTCTCAATCTCACTGAAAACAGAAAACTAGGCTACAGATCTTTAAGAAACGGGCTCCTCCTCCAATGGCAAACTCTCCACTGGATCTGCTAATCCAGCAAACTCAGAACCTGCCATTATCAGTTTCATAATGGTAGGGCCCCAGCCAACAAAAGAAAAACTGGTTAGACAATATGTCTAAGTACATTTTAAGGCAAACAATTTTTATTAAATTAAATAGATATCACCATATAAACAGAACTAAGCATAATAGGTGCAGAAAAGCGTATAAAAGAACAGTAATAAGTTATAAACCACAGTTTATAACTAAACAAATAAGAAGTAATGTATACCTCATCCAAGCAACTGCAACAAGGACAGGTAAGTAAAAGAAAAGTAAAAAAAAGGTAAGAAAAGTACAACCTAACATGCTTATGATCAAACAGATTATGCTAAGTGACATACATAACAGTATGAAATTAAAAACAACTAACATCCTAAGTATGTATAAGAAAACAGTAAGCAAAACTAGCATCCTATATATATAGCATGTGCAGAAAAACTGAAAGTAAAACAGTGCTGAAATGCCAAATATACTAGTAAAACAATATCTGTAAACTGAAACTGCAGTGACTATCTAAGTCACCCAAACTGAACACATATACAGCAAATCTTAGCCTGATGAGCTAAGAAACTCTGAACTAAACATCACTGAAACTCTTAGCCTGATGAGCTAAGACAGAACTGAATGTAAGTGTACTTAATTAGTATATCCATATCAGAATCCTGACTCTGTAGTCAGTAGGGCGAGAGTCTATCCATCCTATCACTCGGACTAGGCATGGCCAATAGACTGTCGGACATTAAACCCTCGAAAGGTTGCCGACCCCGAACGGGTTGATCGAAGAGGTATACTAATCAAGCTACACCTTACATACCACTTGTGAAACGAACATAATGCTGCTTATAAATAATGTTCCAAATTAACATAAGATATTTATCAAAATATCTTATGTACATAATACATGTTCAAGGTATAAGGCTCAAAATCAAGGAATGCGAAGCATCAAAATCAAAGTGCAAGAAACTCTATCTAAAACACAGGTGATATCCTTTGTTATCTACTTTATTCGTTCTATCTACTCTAAGTTACATAAATTTCAGAATTATCAATTCTTACACATTCTGTAACTTAGAATCACGAATCCTACTTATTGAAGATAATTAGGACTGGCCAAATCCTAATTATGACTTAATCAAAAGACGACTATTTAGTTAAAATGAATAAATCATCGACCTAGTTTTGTAATTTAATTCATCCCAACCTCATCTTGATTAGCCAAATCAAGATGAATAGATTAAGAATTAGACTCCAGATGATGGGGTCTAACTACTTAATCTAAAGGTATAATCTAAGGGTCTAAGATTTAGAACCCAAATCTCACAGATTAGGTTAAGGCAAATCCTAATGATAAATCAATTTCATTAGGATGGATCTCTATTCTTAGTTCTAAAGTTTAAAGATCAAATAATCATTTAATAAACTAAGAAAATCTATAAACTAGAAAACTCAAGGTTTCATCTAATTGAGTAACCTAATTTACTCAATAGATGAATTCTAACTTAAGATCTATTCCTAATCTTAGGAAATAAGGCTCTTAATCACTAAGAGTATCTCTCAAGACACACATTCTAACTAATGTTGTAAGAACTAAGGATGGGTCTAAGAATAATTAAGGAAAGAAGAATACTTAAAATTTACTTAGGGATTTTCCTTAAGGAACAAATTTTGAGATTTTAATCAAAGTCTAATTTAAACTTGAGTTTGATTAATTTCAGTTCTAAATCATTCTATTTACTGATTTTAGTGATTAGAAAAATTGAATTTATGGCTTTAAAAGGCTAAACCCTAAATTTAGGCAAAATGACCATTTTGCCCCTACTTAAGGGTTCAAAAGATCAAATTTTGATCTAAGGCTTTAAATTCTGAAATTTTCTTTTGGAAAGTGTTCCTTATTGTCTAATATAAGATTAGACAGCAACTAAGTTAATTTTGGATAATTATTAAGCCATATGAGATCAAATTTAGTGAATTTGACTCATAAGAGAAATTTAGTAATTTGATTAAGTGAAAGCTAAATTTTCTCTTAGATTATTGTTCTTTACTGCCTAAGCTTTCTGTAGAACCTAAATTTGCTGAAATCTGATAAGTATTGGCCAAGTTATGGCCAATACAAGATTTAGGGTTTTAAGGTTAATTAAGGGATCCTTAATTATAGGTCAAAAATCCTAACTTTGCCAATTAATATCCAAATTAAGCAAAATTAGTGACTATGAATTACAAATAGCTCACTGATCATAATGATATGTGGTAGGCTCAATTTGGACCTAATTTGACTAAGATAAGACCTAATTAGGGTTAGGAGTGATTAGTGAGTGATTAGCAAAATTAAGCACTCAAACACTAATCAAACCTCATAGATAGATTCTAAGTGGTTCTAGGAGTCCTCTGAAGCTTAAATCACTCAATTTGAATTACTAGATTTGCTAATATTCACTAATCAAGATTTAGAGTAATTAAGAGTGATTAGCAAATCTAACAGTTGGATCTAAAATATTTTTACATATTATTGTTAATTAAGTTCTTCTAATCTAAATGGACCTTTGGATCAACAAATTTGGAGCTCAATTGGCCAAGTTAGGGTCAATTGAAGTTTTAGGGTTAATTAACCTAATTAGGGTTAGGTCCTAAATGTGATTAGGCAAAATTTAACCCTAATAGCAAAATGAATACTACCAAAATAATCCTTAGGATTTTTTGATCACTTTAAGACCCATATTGGGTATAATTGGATCATTCTACACAAAGTTATGAGCTAAATAAGGTTTGTGACATTTAATTTAAATTAAATTAAACCTTAAATAATCACTTTATAAAATATTGATCCTATAGAAAATTAAATGGTATCAATAAATTCCTTATATTTTTCTGATCAATTTGGTATATTTATTTGCTTAATTTGGACTTATATTTTTGGAGTTATTAAGGTTTAAAGTTTTGATTTAATTTAATTAAATAATTTCTGTTTAATTATATTAATAACTCTGATATTATTATTAATATAATTATCGTTTATTAATTTATCATTATAATTATATAAATGATTTTATATTTAGTTTGCAGGTACACGTGGCGTTCATTCAGTGGCTGAGGAGACTACGACGGGCCCCACTGCACATATGGCAGAAGCATCGGGCCACGCGGCAGCGCGTGATTTGGTGAGGGCAGAGATGTGGGCCCCACCTATTAATTCTGCTGCGTGAAAATAAAAATAAAACCCGTGGGTCCCACTGCCACGCGTCACCCATATACGCGCCGGGCAGAACACGAGGGTCCCACCATCGCTCAAACCGATGCCAGCTCAGTCGCGGTTCACCCGAACCGGCGGGTTCGAGCAACGCGAACCGGTTCTCAATTCGACTGAGATGGGCCGCTTGATCGACGGTTGCGATTGATTCCATCTTGATCCGTCGGTTGGGCTTGATTTAATTAATCCAACGGCGGATCACAGAGCGGCGCTTCATCTCCTTCCGAAAAGTCGTGATTAGGGTTTTGGCTTAATTTCGATCGATCGATTTTTCGATCGATCGAAACACAGATACTAATGCATGCATCTAAATATAGATTCACAATAATCAACGAAAAAATGACATAAGAAAGGTAGGGAGGTACCTTAACTCACGGCTAAGGAAGATTAGGGTTTACTCGTTTGCTTCGAGTTGCAGCTTTCGATAATCTGATCCAAAAATTTCGAGATGAAGGAGGTCTAGAAGTGCCTTAAAGGAGTTTGAAAGCTATGTGGTGCAGCGGTTTCACCATCTACGAGCGGAGATGGGTTGACGCGTGCGCAGGAGGACGGTTAGGGCGACGCGTGTTCTAGCCTTCGCTGCGTGCGATTTTTCGCAGGGATGATGATCCTCAGCCGTCTGATCGCTCGATCAGACGGCGTGGATGATTCGCCTCAAACAGATGACGGGGTCAAAATTAAGGTGACGGCGTGAGGCTTAAGTAACGGCTGGGTTTAATTAGCGGATGGCGCCGTTAATCACTTAATTAATAATATTATTATATTAATTTATTTCAATTTAATTAATTAAAATTAACCTATTAAACGTATTCCAAAATTTTTCAATAAATCACTTTTAGCTAATTGAAGGGTGAGGAACGTAATGGCGCACTCGGATTTTTATTTCGACGAGTATTTATTTATTTGATTATTTGGGGTATTTAAATATTATTAAAATATTCGGCGAAAATCAAACGACTTCCAAATGCCTCCAAAATTTCACCCTTAGCTAATTTGGGTGTTCTGAACGCAATGGTGAAGTCAGATTTTCAATCTGAGGTTTAGATGAAAAGTCAAATTTCCAGGTTTTGGGATTTTCCAGAATTCTTGTTTTGACTTTGTTGACTTCTTGGTTTGACCTAGGTTTCAGAGATGAGTTCTAAATTACTTAATTAGTGACTTAGAACGTTAATTAAGACTTAGATTAGTATTAATTGAGCAAAGTAACAATCTAGGTTGTTACAAGTAGGGTATACCCATAGTACTGGGTTATCCCAATATTATTCAGAATTGGTTGATTCATCTTAGTATAGATTATGTCTGTGTTCTATCCTATGATTTTAGTCGGGCATAGTCTCACTTAGACTAAATCATTTAATCCTAAGGGTGTTACGATTGGGGAATTTAGATTACTAGTTTGTTTAAATAAAAATTACCATTAGGTGATGCCTCCTATTGAAGATCACTTCCATATGTGTGCTTCAAGCAAACTACGTAATCCTAGATACCCTCTTTAGAACACAAAGTGTGCTTGTGAACAAGGTATTTTAATTGCTTAGTTTGAGATACAAATCACCATCAAGTGATACCTCCTATCGAAGATCGCTTTGTTAGGATGGCTTAATCAAATTAAGAGTTAGAAACTACCCTTCCTGGAAACATGCTATATATGTGTGTGTATACCACCTCCCCATCTGATAGTTTATAACTAAAATCTCAACTTTAACTAATTATCATTCTAAAAACTAGGAGTCAGAATCCTTTTAATAGGATTATACATAATGGAGACTCTGAATTTAATATTGGTATTTTTACGCTTTTATGGATTTCTAGTTTTTTACTCATGTAGTATAGAAGCATGAACATGAGCATGATGAATGATCTCAGTAGTGGTGTATGAGTATCGGTGATGACTTATGGGTTACGGCATGTTGCATACATTAATTGAGGAATTTCATGATGCATCAGCATCACAGTAAACTATATTCCAAACTGGATATATGTACACTTTGGACCGTATGACTCATAGCCTTTCAGTGATAGCTCTGTTACATATCCGTGGCATACTGCATTGTACCATATTTGGATGCATGATCCCAGTGACATATAGAATATCATTGAACATTGTTACATTGGTTTTTGAGTATTTGACATTTTCACTTATTTTCAGTATTCATATTTCAGTTCAGTTTCACTTTGTACAATCTTTATAGTTTCAGTTACTCAGCATTTTGTTTTTAGCATTTCTACAGCTTTCTTTACTTTACTATCCATTTGTATTTACTTTAGTATTGCTTAGTTTAGTTGCATTGTGTTAGACTTCTTGTCTAACACGAGCAGCTTGTTGAGACAGGGCAGGAGGACTTGCTGGAGATCTAAGAGGAGTACGTGGAGCCTTAGTGGATGTGTCTTCCACCTTTTTATCTTATTATTTTTTCCGCTTTCAGTACTTTAGATAGACTTTACTTTTGCCTCATTTTAAATTAGTTTGTAATATTTTTGGATATATTTTACTTTTCCTTTTCTGAGATGAATGCTATTACTGATCTGTGATAAATATATTTTAGATGTTTTGCTTTAGCTTCCGCACTCTGTTATACTACTACTATACTTAGTATTGTGATGTGAGCAACAAACTGGAAATATGGATATATTAGAACATATATTGGATTCTTATCCACTTTGATGATCTAAATATATGTGTTAGTCTAATACTTAAGATAAGTACTCTATTCTTCTCTTTAGTATTGACTCTCATTCCTACTCTTGGGATTGAGTCAGCAGCCCTTCAGTATAGCTCAGCTTTTGCCTATTCGGGAAGATGGGGTGTGCCATTTTTCCTGAGTAGCGCACCGCTCCGTCGCCGAATTACGATTCACCTCTCTTTTGTGCACGGCGACAGGGCGTGGCGCTACAACTAAGGCTCCACGAACTCCTTCTGAATTCCCTGAGAGTCCTCCTGACCTGGCTCAATATGCTGCTCAAGATCTAGCAAATTGTTGGATCCTAAAAGTATCACGTATTAGATAATAAGTCTAACACATCAAAACTAATCTAAATAATTCTAATTAATTACTTAACATTTAAATAACATAAAATTGAACTACATAAAAACTGTAATAGTAACTGAATATTTGAAATTGTATAAAACTGAAGTAAAGTAAAGCTGACGGTATACTGAATACTAAAAAAGAATAAAGATAATATATGATCTGAAATTGAGTAAATAATATGTAAAATTATGTTGTATGACATTGAAGTTATACATCGTATATGCCAAGATAATATATGCCACTGATATGCAACTGAAATATTACTCAACTATTATGAGGCGTACAGTCCAATGTCTACATACATCCGATTGAGAATATAATTTACTGTGATGCCGATGCATCCTAAAATTCCCTGATCGATGTATGCAATATTTTGTAACCCATAAATCATCACTGATACTTATATATAATGCTTATGTTCATGGCCACGTCTCTACACTACATGTCTTAAAATTCAGAAATTCAAAAAAATGCTATAAAATTAAATAATGAATCAAAAGTTTTCATTGTGCAGAATCCATTTAAATGGATACTGATTCCTAGTCCAAATTCCAATAATTGGTTTTAATTAAGATTTTACTTAAAATTATTAGTTAGAATGGTTGTATACACATATTTAGCATATTTCCAAGAAATGTGAATTTAACACTTAGTTTGTTTAAGCTGCACCTATTAAAGCGATCTTTGATAGGATGCATCACTTGATGGCAATTTGTATCTAAAACTAAGCTATTAAATATCCTAATTACAAGCATACTTAGTGTTCTAATGAGGGTGACTTGAATCACCTAGTTTGTTTGAAGCCACACCTATGGAAGCTATCTTCGATAGGAGGCATCACTCGATAGTAATTTTTATTCAAACAAACTAATGATCTATGTCCCTAATTATAGCACTCTTAGGATTGATTAATTTACTATAGCAGGATTATATTTGTCTAATCTCTCAAGATAGTACCTACTCATAAGTCTACATTGGAGTAGATCGACCAATCCTAAATACTACTGAAGTAATAGAGAACTATGGGTATACATTACTATACTCAACTAATAATCTAGGATCAGTCAATTCTATTTAATTAACAAGGATCACCAAACCTATAAATTTAGACTTTATTGGAGGTGAATCTTACATAAGGTTCTATGGGTGTGACCAAAAGGTCACTCAATATAGGTTTCTACCACATGGGAGAATTCTCATTCTAAGTACTTTGGTGATCCTACCACAAGGGTCTAAGATCAATCTTCGAAGATTAAGGAGGATCATCTAAGTTCCTATCTCAACTTGTCACTATAAGTCCTTCCTACCTCAATGTGTTAACATTTGTTAAGGCTAATATTATTACCATATAAAACCTAATGTAAGATCGTCAAGATCTTACATATTAAACATATATGCTAAAATTCATAAGTTTTATTTATTAAGCTTATTTTGATCAAATCAGATAGGTAAACCCATTTGATCAATACATATACAACTATTATGGGGTATAATCGAGAGCATTATTAAGATTTGATCTTATAATAAATCAACATAGTCTTATAATTATTTTTATACTAAGAGTCTTATATAAGAAAAAATCAAAAATCTTAAGGTGCATTTCCAGATAGTAAATCACATAAGTTCCTTAATGATCTTAGTACTTCTAATATAATATTTTTAAAATCAATATCAAATCAGATATATTATTAGAATTATGCAAGTTAAATTATCTTCTAATCAAATTGATTGATTAAGTGATTAAAAATTTAAATCTTAATTAGACATGTTAAGATTTAACCCCTAGCTTTACCAAATTAAGACCAATAGTTGATTTATAGGTCAATGACAAATTAATGTATTATTGGTGTATTATTGATGTCAAATTTTAGATTTAGATTAAGTATCATTTACTTAATCAAGTTCTTAAGATTCTTATGTTCAAATATAGTTTAATACCAAATTGAGTAAATCAAGGTGTTTAAATCAATATTAAAGTTTTTTAACATACATAAACATTACATTGATTACAAATAATGAATAATTAAGGCTAACCAAACCTTAAAGCAAACTAAAAGGGATTAGCACTTGATTACAGATGTGAAGTAATTAAATTCTATATAATTTGGTTATTAAGCTCTATTTGGTCATCCAAGCAATCAAATATTCTAATATTAATATTTGGCACAAAAATGTTTAAGTAAATACCTAAGAGATTTAGAATATGCCATTTTTAGGATAAGTGATAAAGTTTCCATTAATTTTATATAAATATGCATACAATACTTAATTTTACTAAATTCAGGTTTGATTTTGATATATTTCGGCCTCATTATGGTCTTAAGGTCATTAAAATGCAAAAAATTACAAATCCGGGCAATTCCAGACTGTTCTGGGCACTTTCGAACATTTCTGGATGCTACGGCGTGCTGTAGCGCCTTCGGGCCGAAAGCCAGGCGCTACACCGCGCCATAGCAGATTTCAGTGCTGTGGCGCACTGCATGGCTTTCAGGCACCGAAAGCGCGGCAACGCACTACGATGCTTATTTTCCTGAGGTGCAGACTCTATGGCGCGCGGCAACGCTTTCAGGCGCTGCGGTGGATTTCAGTGCTTCGGTGCATTTAATTTAATTTCATCAAATTTGTATACCGCTGTGGCATGCTACAGCATGCCATAGAGGATTTCAATTCGAAACTTCAGGCACTACGGCGCGCTGCAGTGCCTGACGATGATTTCGCCTATGCGAAAATCGTGACGAGTCTCATTTCGCACCCAAATACTCTCAATTTTGGGCACCTCATGAGTGGTGTCATATACCGATGGAAATGTCTTTTTAATACCTTTCCATTGATACTAAAATTTGTAAGAATGAATTATTCTAACAATAAAAAAATAGAGTCCTAGCTACGAGTATATAGAAATCATTCAGTATTTTGACAGAAATTTTGATGGAGAACTTGAGCTTCGATTGGACTCATTGAGTCCGATTGAAGCTCAACCATCTTACCTAGCTTTCATATAACAACTAATTGAAATGACATTCACAATACTTTGATAAATCATGAAGATAGTAGCCAAAGAAAAGTCAAGCAAATGGATACCTGGGCCTTGGGATAGGAGAAGAACTCTGCTTTTCTTCAAGAACTTAGAGGAAGGGCGCTTCTTCTTCCTTGGCCTAGAAGGGAGCTTGATAAGAGGGAGGAGCTTTCAGCTGAGAAAAAATGGAGGAGGGGCTGAGCTCATTTTTAAAGGAGAAGGAGGGCATGGGCTATGGGAGCTAAGAGGTGAGGGGAGATGGCCTCAGCCTTGCTTGCATACGCCAGGGACAAGGAGGAAGTAAGGCGCTTAATGGAGCCCGCCAAGAAAAATAGAATAAAGAAAAAAAATGGAAATAAAGAAATAAATAATTTTTTTTTTAATTTTAATTTTATTAAAAATTCAGATTAAATAAATGTGCTCTAAAAAATCCCAAAAATTCACCCATAGCTAATTTGGGGGTGAGGAATTCAACGGCAAAGTTGGATTACGATTCTGATGATTATTTAATTATTCTATTATTCGTGAAAATTCGACTACTTCCAAACGAGTCCAAAATATCACCCCTAGCTAATTTAGGGGTGACGATCGCAACTTCAAAGTTGGATTTTAATTTTGAGATCAATTTAAATATCTCAATTTTCTAATTATTTAAGTATATTAAAATATTCCAATTATTCGATTGAGCTCTGAATCACTCTAAAATTTCAAGAAATGGTTCTAATGACTAGATGAACTCAATAGAATATTAATTAGGCTACAATTAAATTAAGATTAGACTAAGTAACAATCTCAGGTTATTACACCCTAGGACCAACAAGGTAACATATCTCTGATACCACTTGTTAGAGATTACGATGATGATCACTGAGCACACTCTTCTATGGAAGCAGTTTGACTAGCGCACTTGATCGAGGACTGAGGTTGCATAAACGGTTATCGAGTAAACACGAAATCACAAAACCACAAACAATAGACACAGTACATGCATGTAAGACACTCACAAACATATAAACATCCAAATATAAAAATTTACGTGGAAAACTCAAGAATGTGAAAAACTACAGAGCCACATCACATAACAAATTTCACTATGAATTGTGAAATGTACAGAGTTACAAAGAGCTTAATCTTTGACAAAAATACAAGCTCTTACTCTAAGATGTAGAGGAAAAGAAGCAACCACCATATGGAGTATCTTTTTCAACATACAAGAGCTCCCTTGCACTGCAACTTCCTTAGGGTTTCACCTTGGGATCTCCTCCTAATAGCGACTAAAGCCTCCAACTAAAAATGCTAACATTCTTGGGAAACTCCACCACATGTTCCCTTAAAGTATATGTCAACACTCTTGGGAAACTCCACCATATATGTTCCCTTAAGTATCCAGCTTAGTTTCAGACCCCAAAAGGTCCAAAATGCACTCCAAATTATTTAGGGTGAAACTTAAACCGGAGAACAATTCCATCAGGCGCTACGACACGCTGTAGCATTTGGGCTTCGAGTAGCCGTGCGCCAGGGCACGCTGTAGCACCTTGGTCTCTATTTACCTGCTGATGCGATGCGTTGTAGATCCTGCCTCTCGGGATGACTGCCGCTATGGCATGATGTAGTGCTGATTTCTACTGCGGGCACGATAGCATCGATTTTCGTTGTAGCACGCGGTAGCACCCGCTCCTATGTCTACTGGTCGCTAAGGCGCGTGACAATGCTTTTTTCTCGGGAGTGGGAGCACCAAGGTGTGCTGCGATACGCCATGACGTGCTGCAGTACATGTGATGTTGCTCGACTTCACACCTTGTTTTGAATCACCTCAAAAATACCTGGAAGCTCACTGGAGCACCATTAACATATCTATGATGGACTAAATGGTCTCCACAACATAGCAAGGCCCACACTGTGCGATAGTGCAAACCCGTCGGGTGTCGGCCGACCCGCGCAGTCCACTATTGGGCTAGCCTATCGAGTCTCGGTCGTCCCAACATAACTCGATAGCCAAATGGAGTTAATTTATATGCATTTATTGATTTTCTCTAAGTTCTAATCTTAGAGGATTTAATGAAATCTAGGGCTTGATTTTTTTTTGCCCAATACTTATCCAAATGCTATGATATTATATTTCATTTTCATCAAAAAAATATGTAGATTAACCAGCAAGAAAAAACTGTTATAATTTATGTGACATTTTCTTAATTTTACCCTAATTGCAATTTAGCTTAATTAGTGAACATTAGGGTGCTCACTTATCCAAAATTTAATATATCAGTTTGTGATCCTTCTTTATGTTATATAGAACTTAAATATAATGATTAGAATTAATTTATGTGATTAATTTTATTAATAATGCTTAATTACTCCAAAATTTTGATTAATGTATTTTAAGGTAATTAAGCATTTAAATAAATTGTTTAATGTTCCTATTTATTCATTATGCCATATGGAACTTAAATGCATTAATTGGAATCATGCTCCATACTTAATTGTATTAATTAATTGCAATTTGTAACAAACCCTAATTAGTGAGGACTAATCTCATTGTTTAACTAAGTTTGCTAATTTTTAGCATTTTTAAGTGATCCTTAGATAATAAATAACAAATTAATGCTATCTCACTTCAATTTATTTATGTTTGATCCTTATTTATGATTAACTTTATATTTGGGGTTCATTAGTGAATTAAACTTTATATTGATTACTGATTTTCACCCTTTAGCCAGCATGAATTATTCTAACATTTACTAATTTTATCATTAACCTTAAGGTGGCATGTTTGAACATAAAAGCTTCAGTGATTTATATGAACCATTACCTTAACCTAATTCTTAAACTCCTAATTTTCTCTTAAATAAGAAACTAGTATTAATTAATCCTTAACCAACAAATAAAAGGTATTTGATTTATCAACCATATTTTATGTTCTTATTGATTTGATTCTTAACTTGAGTATTTAAGGTTAAGTATGATTTAAGATATTAGCATGTTTGATTTATTTATTAGAATCAAATTATTGAACTTATGCAATCTACATGTAATAAGTATGTTATAGTTGGAGATTTTAACAGTATAGTTTGAGAGAATAAACTGTAAATGGATTCTATCTCTTATCCTTGTGCGCATTGATAAGTGCAGTTAAAGAAACTAAGTGCTTAAAATCATCCTTCTCAGGACATAGTAATCATACATATGTACTATTAACATGTAATGAATTAGCATGTTAAAAAATTATAGAATAAATTAAATGTTGAATTTAGTAGAATTAAAATTGAATGGTATAGTTCATACTATTATGAAGGGCTTGTGATAGCTTGTGGTGCCACGCTCTCAGAGATTGTTTCAAGCCATATAAGGTTTTATTAAATTAACAAACTTGTTCTTTTCCACCTTGAGAAAAGCCATGTGATTGTTCCATATAAATCACCTGTTTGAGTTCACCATTTAAGAAGGTGTTGTCAAAGTCAACTTGGCGGAGTTGCCACTTCTAGGTGAGGGCAAGTGAGAGAATGGTACGGAGTTGCCACTTTTAGGTGATCAGTTTTAGCTCTAGTGAGCATTGTATACTTGTTGGGAGCAGAAGTGTAATGACCCGAAGACCGGGGATGAGAGTTTTCAAGTAATAATTCAAAATAAATATTCAACACAATATATTAATTATAAGAAAATATTCATTCATCATAGAGCTAAAATATTAATTAATATTACACAAACTATTCCAAATTAATATGAAATGAAATAAATGATTTTTTTTAAAATAGTGATCTCCATCTCACTCTAAATAATTGAATATCTGTTAGCTCCTGAAATCATTTTAACATTCACTTTTAACTCTCATAATATGTAATATTTATCAATATGTGCTAATTAGGTAGGAGTACTTAAAGTATTCAAAAGCATTAATTTATAGCATCATATATGTGTTATGAATCAAATACAATACAATTTAAGAGCTATGCCAATTTCCACAGTAACTGACTTGCATTTTTAACAAAGGATCTGTCGCACATGCATTATTTAGATGAGATCAAACAATTTTAAAGCAATGAAATGAAATAAAATAAATGGAAAACTTAGCATAATATAATATATGAGATAAATATCTCATTTTGGGCTTATGATCGTCAAGCTTCACTAGGAAATTCAGATATTATCATCAATATTATTTTAGAAAAGAATACAATTATCCATCAGTAATTGCTTATATTTTATTTTATTATGGTGAGTATTTTCTCTGAAACTTTTGCCTCTTCATAGTGGATTAGATCCCTCCTTATTTCACCATAAATTATTAGTAAACTATACTTGTACAGGTTCAATTTTTGTTTCCCCTTCAAAGTTTCTAACCATAAATATTTGTCACAATCATTTATGAAAAGTATTTGACTTTAACTAAGATACAAAGCAGGGAAGATGTAAATGTTGTTTAAATTTTAAATGAAGATAAGCTCAAATAATACTAAAAAATAATATTATTATGATAGCTCCATGTACCTATTTTATTTATTTTTCACAAATGTTTTTTATATAAATTTGTTACAAATTAATTCTTATACTTTAATCTACCATTTAAATATCTAGAAAAGGACAATTAATATGTTTAGTGTCAAAATTACAAATTTTGATGAAAACCTTAAAATTTGGCTAAGTTATGTGATTAATATTTTTTGTGAATTTTGAACACTTAATATTCAAATGATATTTTCTGTTACTGGTATCTTAATAAAAGTTGTTCCTAGTTGTTAGGAGATGGTGCATACCAAATTTTAGCTATTAGTTATGAGTATTTTAAAAATTATGCATGTGCAAAATTTGAAAAAAATGCTGATTGTTTCTAAAATTTTTTAAGAAAAAACATATTTTTCAGAACTTTGAACATGAATATGAATATTTAAATGATAAAATTAGATTCTGTGCTCAATAATAAAGTTGTTCAAAATATAACAGAGGCAATCTATGCCATAAAACAACTAATATCAGTGGTCAATTTAAAAGATATAAGGGTGCAAACATGACAAAAGTTTTAGAAAACTGTTAACAATATTTTTGTTAAAAGTTGAATTTTTACTTAAATTTGAGTGCCTAAAAGAGAACCTTGGTTCCAAAATAGATAAAATACATCAAATGAAAATTTTGTTAACTACAACTTTCAGATCTAAGTGCTTAATATGAAATGACTAAAATTGACAAAAAATCAAAAAACTTTTATCAAAAGTTTTTTCAAGTAAAAATAGAAATTTTTCTCAATTTTGAGGGTTATTTGAACACCTTAGAGGCATAACTAAAGTTTGGTGTTTTCTAGTAATTTGTTAACAATATATAAGAGAATATGTGCGCAAAACTTCAGGATCCAACAATAAGTGAAATAAAAATTATGAGTGCGCAAAGTTTGAGAAAAAAAGAGAGGAAAAATCGTGATAAAATACATCAAATGAAAATTATTTGATTTCTATTGAAACATATCATGCAAACTTTGAAACTTAGGAAAAAGACTATAATGCATGTGTTAAGAATAATCAATCACCTTAATCTTTATTTAAACATCCATTTCAAGAGAAAAGAAATAAAGAGAAAGGAAGAAAGAGAGAAAATATGAGTATATACCTTAGAGTGAGGCTTTATGAGATATCTTTGAGAAAAAGTACAACTTAAATCCTCCTTCCTTAGGTGGTTTGGCAGAATTTTTAAGGCTCTATTTAGGATTTTAGAGTTTAGAAGTATTTATAAAGTCTTAAGTTTAATCCAATAATGATAGTTTGATCAAGAGGAGATTTGGATGCATCTAAAATAATTTGACCTAGATTTGTCCTCAAATGAGGCAAATTTCTGTGAAACCCTAAAGTGTGCAATTAATTAAGTGTTTACATGTGAAAGCCTCAAAAAAGTTAGTCTAATTTGACATAATTAGGATATAAACAAAATTTTATATTTTTCAAAATTAAATAAAAATTACCTAAAATACAAATTGATTAGTCCAAATGATAAGTCTCAGTAAGAGGAATTCATAGTCTAACAGCTCAAATTCTTAAGCACCAAGGTATTGTCCGCTTTGGCCAAAAAGGTCTCACAGTTTTGCCCTCAGAAGATAACTTCCCAGCATGTCACCCATCCTAGGAGTGCTCCCACATGAGCATGCTTAACTTTAGAGTTCTTATCAGGAACTCCACCGTTATCTGAAAAGACGTCTCGATATTTAAGAGTTTCACTTATTACTATTTAAGTGGGTCATCACATATAGACACTTAAAATTAGCCAATTTGGCCAAGTGGAGCCAAATTTGACTATGGAAGTTGACCCAGCCCGGGTCTTGCCGTCACTTGCCCGACTGGTTCGGGCTCGAAGCGGTTCGACACGATTTGAATTTGTCAGTTAACAACTATCGCTTTCGAGGCTAACGACGTTGGATCGACTGGTTGATCGGTGACGTTCATTTCATCAGCAAACGATCCACGCCGTCCGCTAGCGGTACAGCTAATGCCGTAATCGACGCTTAATTTAAAATGGAGGATCGATTTCCGGCCGTCAGTCTAAAAGAGAGCACATTTTTTATCAGTCTTGAAATATAAAAATATGGTAAGAGCATCAGATATTCGTAGCAAGGGAAACAACCAAATAAATCCTGATTATGCATCAACAAATATCACATAATATTTATAACGAGTTACAAAATTAATAGGAGCAGGGTCCGTATATCAGAAAAAACAAGTTCCGAAGACTTGTGATACACAGAATCAGATATTGGTAGGTATTTCCTACTTTATTTAGAAACTTCACTAGAGACCCATTAATTTGCATGTTTGATGGAAATTTGAAGAATGTGCGTCTGTGCTAAAGATCAGATTGAATCACACGACTAAAGAGTGTGCTTGGAGACGGCGGAGGAGTGAGGGTATAAAGGACGTTAATGAGAGCATGCCTCAATGGATTTCTTGGATCGAATACAGAAAGCAGAATCGCAGAGCTCTCCTGTGGAAAGAAAACTGAGTGGAAGGATAGAAGGTGGTGCTTCGGATTACTGATTTTCATTTAAGACAGGGAGTGGTGAGATTGTTTTTATCTTTATTTTGTCTGGACAGCGAGCCAATCCTGATCTTAACTGGATGCTACACTCTGATTTGGCTTCTAACCACTTAAAATCAGAACTTAAGTCGTGTATAACTACAAGTTTTTTTGTAGGTTTTAGCAGGGAATGATGGAGGATGGATTATATACACACTGATTGATGGAACGTGCTGGTATCTATTGCTGGGGTGAGTTTGTTATTGGCATGTTATTAGCCTTTTTATGATATATATATTCTTTTATCTTTTGGAAACAGTTTTTTTTGCTCTTAACTGTGTTTCGATTCTCTCTTTTGTTGAAGTATATTTGAGACTTTTGGCTCGTAACGTTTAAGAAAAAAAGATGGTGCTGATCATGAATGATACCACTGACGGAAAAATTTTAATTTGGAATAGTGCTTTCTAGAAAGTATTTATATTTTTACTTAAAAAGGAATATAATAGCAGATATAAATATTTTGGATGGTGGTGATCACGAAAACACACAAGCTATTACTCTAATATGAAGAAAAGCAGAAGCAGTCATCATCAGGAGTATCTTTTCTCTAATATGCAAGAGCTCTCTTGCACTGCAGTTTCCTTAGAAGTTCATTTTGAGATCTCTTTCTCACAGTAGCCAAAGCCTCCAAGCTGAGATGTCAACACTCTAAGCTTACATAGGAAACTTTTTCACATGTTCCCTTAAGTACCCAGTTCATTTTCAAACCCCAAATGGTCCAAAATACTATCCAAATTACTTAGGGCGTAACCTGAATCGGAGCAGATTTTCTCCAGGAGCTGCGCCGTAACACCTGGGTTTCGAGTTGCCTGCTTCTGTGGCGCGCGGTAGCGCCCGGGTTTTGAGTTGCCTGCCGCTGCGGCGCGCTGTAACGCCGATTTCAGCTGCGACGCGTGGTAGCACCCGCTCTCTGTCTGCAGACCGCTGAGGCGTGTGATAGCGCTTCCACCTCGGGTAAGGGACCGCCAAGGCGCACTGCGGCGCGCTACTACCCCTATGCAGTTCCTAGACTTCACGCCTTGTTCCAAATTGCCTCTGAACTTTCCGGAAGCTCATCGGAGCACCATTAACATCTCCATGATAGACTAAGTGGTCTCCGCAACACAACTAAACAACCTTAGAACAATTCAAATAGAAGTTTGGGCTAAGAGAAGTTATGCACCTGAATTTGGACTGAACTGTATGAGGTTTAGTTCCAACCAAATGTTCTGTACAACAATGCTAAAAGCAAATGGGCTCGATGAGTGCCTGGGCTTCGGCATGTGTCATCGGTAAGCAGAGCCTGTTATAACGAGGGGGTTGGTTGGGAGAAAGGAGAAGTAATATGTAGTAAGGAATACAACCTTCAAAACGCGTAGGGGCATTGGACAAAGAGATGGTTGTGGGATACATCTTCAAGGCTGCATAAAAAACAAGTGAGGTTGTAAGGAATACTGCGCGAGGAAAGTAAATCAGCCATTTTAAGCCATGCAAAGTTGCTTTTCAAGTGATGCAAGCATGACATGCTATATCCCTTAACCAATTAGACTAATGCCATGACACCACTGGGCTATTTGCTAATATAAGTTGAATAGCGGTTTGAAGAGTTAATGAGGATATAACTTTATAGAGGGGATCTTGGTCTTGTTGGGAGTTAGTTTCACAAAATACGGTTGGAAGAAGGATGTGCATCATCACATTCATTTTTTTCAAATAGGGAGATCTAAGACCATTGGTTGGAGAGGAAAGGGTTTGGAGATTAAGAGTGTGGGTTTTCACCATTCTGCAGAAAAGATTTGATACATAAGACTGGCAAGCAATGATGAACCCAAACCCGCCAAATTTCCTAAGGCAAAGATCAAGTTTTTATTAGGAAATTATTACAATATTCTTATTGATGTTCTCATGAATTAATTACATTGGAAAATTTTTTGACACATTTATTAAAATTTTCAAATATTGAGAAAAATATTGGCACATTTACTGAAGCTTTCAAACAAGTTTTCAAAAATTTGATCTAGAAAGTGGCAGCATATGGAGTTGATTTGGTTGATTAGAAAGGCAGGAATACGAACAGATTTAAGCAAATAGAGAAGAGGTTAAATCAAAAGCTTGATAAGCTGAAGTCTGCCCCGCTAGCATCAAGAATTTAGATGCTCACCCAGTGGTTCATTTTTTTTTTTGCCATGAGAGAGGAACACTCCATGAACAAAGTTTTTGTAGGAGAAACGGATAGTCCAAGATATTTCATCTGACATCGGCCAACAATCATATCAATGATGGAAGCATAGTTGTCTCTAATTTGGGTTGGCACTCCAGTAGAAAAGTGTGATTGATTTTGATCAATCATTGGATAGACGGAAATCAGAAGTCAAATTACTTAGAAATTCCTTTAAAAAGCCTAATGTAGTTGATGGAAGCCTCGCCAAAGAACGTAGGTAGCAGGCAAAGAAAAAAAGAGAATAGCAGGAAACATTGTATTTGATAGGCCTGTAGGTTTTGTTGTTGCATTGTTGCAAGAAAATTAAAGCAAGTCATAAAACCCATTCAGGGCTATAACAAAAAGGAGATGAGACAAGGGGTAGCCCTGTCTCAAGTCACTAGTGGGTGTGAGGTAACCCGACATAGCCCATTTAATACAATGAAAAAGTGGATGCGGCATATACAACATTGTTGGGATGTGGAGACTATTCGGATCATCATGGAAGTACTGATGAAGCTTTGATAGACTTCCAGGAGGTTTTGAAGTCATACAAGATAATTTGGAGAGGTCTAGTACCTGCAGCGTGCCGTGGCTCTCTGTAGCGCGCCATTGCACCCAGTACCCGAGACCAAGGCGCTGTAACGCGCCCCGACGCCAGTTTGCCAAAGACTGGGGCGCCGTAGCTCCCCACGCCAGTCTGTCTGAGACCTGGGCACTGTAGCACCCCCTGGCGCCTGTCTGCGAGAGACCAGGGCACTGTAGCGCGTCTTGATGTCTGACTACCTGAGACTAGAGCTCTACGGCACGTCGTAGCGCCTGACAGGTTTCAACTCTGGTTTAGGCGCTTCCCTAAGTGATTTGAGGGGGTATTTTGAACTATTTGGGGTCCAAATGTTGCTGAAATATAAGAAAATATTATGAAGATCTTTCCTATGTGAGTGAGCAGTTGTGCAAAGGCTTTTGCATATTGGAGAGAACCCTAATCAAGTTGTGGCTTCTCATCTTTTCCTTCAACCTAGAGTAAAAGCTGGTGTTCCCCGCTGAAAAAAAAAATCGATCGGGAGATTGTGTAAGCTGTAAATTTTTCTTATTCTTATGAAGGTAAAGCTTTTTGTAACTCTACATCTTCTTGATTCATAAAGAAAATTTTTACATGCTATGGCTTTGTGATTTTCCTATCTTTGGATTTTTCACGTAAAAATTCTTATGTTTGGATGCTTGTGGTTGTGCATGTATATGTGCTGTGATTCTATTTTGTTTGTGCTTGGATGATTTCATATTTGCTTGGTAACAGTCAACGTAATCCCAGTTCTCAAGCTCAAAAAATGCTTTTGGTGTGTGCTCACAACAAATATTTGATCCAATGGATGCGTTGGTGAGGAAGCTTTACAATGACAAGCTGATCGATGAAAAATTCATAACCAATACAATCAAAAGCTTTACGGAGGTCAATTTTTGCACAAAAAATATGTAATGACCTGAAGACCATGTTGAGAGTTTTCAAATAATAACTCAAAATAAATATTCACATAATACATTGAATAAAAGAAAATATTCATTCATCACACAACCATAATATTAATTAAAGTTACTTAGATTGTTCCAAATTAATATGACATACAATAAATGCAAATTTAAAATGAGAGTCTACATCTTATTCTAGATAACTGAATCCCAATTAGCTCTTGAAATCAGTTTAACATTGCATTTTATTATCACAACCTGCAATATTTATCAATGTTAACAATTAGATAGGATTACATAGAGCACCTAAAAGAATTAATTTCTAGAATCATATATAGATTATAAATCAAATGCATCAAAATTTAAAAGAATGTGCGTCAATACAATTTAAGAGCTATGAAAATTTCAATAGTAAGCAACTTGCATTTTAAATAAAAGATATTTTACACTGCATTATTCAAAAGATATCAATCAATTTCAAATCAAATCAATGAAATGAAAAAATGAAAATTTTTTTTTTAGCATAATATACTATGTGATATAAATATCTCATTTTTGAGCTTAGGACCCCAAGTTTTACTAGGAGACCAAATATTAACATCAATGTTAGTTTAAAAAGGTATATAATTACCTGTCAATAATTATTAACATTTTATTTTATTTTGGTTAGATTTTTCTTTAGATCTTCTGCTCCTTTTTGGTGGACTAAATTCCTCCTTATTTCTTCTCAAGTTGCTAACAACTGATTCAATTTTATTCTCCCATCAAAGACTCTCACTTCAAACATTTGTCACAAATATTTATGAAAAGTAATTCCAATTTAACTAGTGTACAAATGAGGTACATGCAATGATTGTTTAAATTTTAAATGAAAGTAAGCTCAAATAAAATTAAAAATAATACAATTAGGATAGCTCAATGTATTTAAATTATTCATTATTTTCATAAAGGTTTCTTTATATAAATTTATTAAAAATCAATTCTTATACATTAATTTATCATTCAAATATCTAAAAAATGATAATTTATAGGTTTTGTGACAAAATTAAAATTTTTGGTGAAAACCCTATAATTGGCTAGGTGGTGTGATTATTATTTTTTTTTGAATTTTGGACACCCAAATAAAAGTTGTAATAATCCAAAGTTTTTAATCCTTATTTTTTATTCTAATCAGTTTGTAATCACTTCCATCAGTCTCAAAATGACATTTAGAGCAAATCATGAAATTTTGGAGTAATTTAGAGTTCACTTGAATATCTTGATTATTTTAATGAAATTATTCATTTAGAAAATTTAGATAATTAATTTGACATCAAAATAAAAATCAGAATTTATCATTAAACTCCTCACCCCCAAATTAGCTAAGTGTGAAAATTTGGGGACTTTTGGAAGTCATCGGAATTTATTGAATATTTTATTATATTTAAATACCCAGAAATTTAAAATAATTATATAAATTTCCGATTAAAATTTCGATTTCATTTTTGAGTTTCTCACTCCCAAATGAGCTAAGAGTAAAAATTTAGGATTTTTTGGAGCTCATTTAACTTCTTAATTTTAATTAAATAAAGGGTATATTAATTAATTAATTAACTTAATTAATTTAACAATTAAACTATCATTTTAAATCAACTAACTCCATCCAATCGAACAATACATTGATCAACTCTGTTCAATCAGACCCTTTCACCCAATTTGACGGACAAAAGACCATCTTCTTCTAGAGCCCTACATGTGGCAACCTTCGCACCCATGCAATAGGCCAAGGTTGCCACTGCCAGCCCATCCCCATTCAAGCCCATATCCTTCAACTCTTCTTATCTAGATAGTTTGCAAATATCTATTTCATCAAGAGGATGCATATTTGACCTAGCTAACTAACCCCTATCGCCTTCATCCCGATCGAACGGAAGCCCTTTTCATCGAACCCTAAAAATACTCTCAATCCTCCTCTTCTAACTACACAAGCTCCATCTTCAATTTCGATTGCTTGATGTTCACTTATACAAAACTATCCAATGCCAAATCAAGTTCAAATAAGTTTGATTCGAACATGAAACCCCGTTCGATGCTATAGGCTTCAATATAGTCCAATAAATCCTCGATTTTCTGAAAATATGGCATCATTTTTCACATTATTAGAGTAGTCCAAACTTGATGATTTAGGAAAGACCTTTCGATCGATATATTGTATGCTCACTAAGAAGCCCTGTTTGTAATGCCCCGCCCTGTCGCTACACATAATAGAATATTATTTGCGACAGAATGGGCCATTACTTAAAAGAAGCTACCTATCATGACTTATTATCAATTCATCATTATGTATGAATCAATAAGATTCCTATTTAGTTACTCCCTTAACATTCTGATAATAGTTTTTGAAAACTAATCCTTAAGATAAGTGGATTCTCCTTACCTTAGGTATTTATTAATGTTAGCCATACACATTGAACTTAAAGTAAATGAGGGAGAAATAATGTATGAATAAGACTTGCATAAATGCACTAATCACATCATAATACTAAGTATAAAGAGGAATCTAAATAGAGTGCGGAAGCTTAAACATCAATCCCTAACATTCATCACAAAAATATTCCTCTCAAAAAAGAAAAAAATACATCCATATTTAATTATTACAAACTAGAGTTTAATAATGAATGAGCAATAAGTAAAATCTCTCATCTCACAACATAAAAAGAAACTAAATCCACATTACAATTCTACTGCTCCACTGGCTCTTCTTGAAGCACTTGAGTCTCCTCCTGAGCTGGCTCCTCAAACAATTCAAAAGCTGACATTATCGATTTCACAATGCTAGGGCCTCATCAAAAATAAAGAAAATCTTATTAGACAATAAGTTTAAGTATATTTTAGACTACAAATAGTATATTTTTGTATTTAAAAATCTTACTTATTTTTATTATAATATAGAAAGTAAATTGTAGAAGACTGAAATAGCAAATACTATAAAGCCAAATACTCAAACTGAAAGTAGAATAGTACTGAAAACAAATCAAGTATACTGAAGGTAAATCAATAAATAATAATACTGTAAACTAAATAAAACTTGGAAATTGAGCTATTTTTTATGCCACTATATATGCATCTAAATATGTCATGGCTTATGCCACAATATATGCAATTCTTGATGCCACATTGCATTCAAAGAAATTCTAAGTATCATCATGCCTGTTGCATCCTATAGTTCATACTCTACTTCGATGCGTACTGCATCCTATAGTCCTCAAATGCTCTTGATGCGTTATGCTTATGCAGAATATGTTATACCAAAACTTGATGAAAATAATGATTTAAAGCGATTAAATCCAGAAAACATAAATCATAATCACTTTGTTATCTAATTATTCAACATATTCTCTTAATGTATTTTCATGATTCCTAATATAGGTTCATAATTCTAGCCATAAGAATTTCATAACTAGTTCTAATTATTTGACTTTATAAGATAATGACTCTGAGTTTATACTGGATAGCAGGATATTGGAGATCCTTAGCTTGTATAATCTTAAAATAGTTAGAACGATTAAATTAGAAAGCAAATGTTTTTTATTACATATTTTTGTGTAGTACTCCTTTATATTCCTTAACTTGTATGTACTACTTTTTTGATTTAAGCCATTACTATTTTTGACACATTAGATGAGACATAGACTATTTGATGAATATTCTATGTTAGTTTTGGAATTTCATATGTTATTAGCACTAATAATTAGTATAAACAGAAAATTAGATAACATATCAGTGGAATGCGTCTTAATTAGCCTACCTCTGCAGTTCTATTTTTTAGCTTGGATTTAGACATCAGTGTTCTGGATAATGTATGTTTGATCTAGTCATCAGTTGTCAAGATGATTCAATTTTTGTTCTATGGCTAGTTTTATCTAGTTTTTGTTATGGCAGAACTATTCTAGGCACATGTTCAATTAAAATAAAATATTTTATTTTTAGTTCAGTTATTTTCAATTTCAGTTACTTTCAGTTCAGTTCAGTTCAGTATTTTTAGTATTTTCGAAATTTTCAGTATTTTTTAGCATTTTCAGTATTTATGTATTTTCAACAATTTTTCTGGTCTTATGTAGTATTTTATGTGCAAACATGTTAGGATGCTAATTTCAGTACTGTTTTACTTGCATTGCTTTTTTATTAGAAAATCATCATATATACATTGATCATATCTGCTTAGGACTTTTCTTTATACTTAGTAGTTTATATATATACACTGCTTAACCTTTTTTATAGCTTTGGTTAGAGGTATATTTCCTTACCTTATATTTTGGTTTAAGTTATAAATGTATTATTTATAGTTTTTACTTATTCATTTGATGCTTTGTTTCTTATTTAAATAGGGTGATTTGTAATATCTTAAAACATAAGAAATTATCAGCTAAAAATATATTCAGACAAATTGTCTAACCAAGATTTTATTTTCTTGGCTGGGGTCCTAACATGTAAAAAATTAACATGTTAGTTTTTGTGCAGCTTGAAGAGTTAGATCGAAGTGAGGAGTAGGAGCATGAAGAGGACTATTCTGTAATTGCCTAGATTTTTTATTTCTATTGGAGAGAGAAAATATTTTATTTCAATTTTAGTCTTTTTCTTCCTTTAATACTGTTTAATTGGCTTGTAATAATATAATTTCTGCAATGTATATTTTTATTTCAGTGCTATGTCTGGGATGTAATAAGTACTCTCTATTTTCTATTATTTTTGTAATATGATGAATGGATGTATTTATTTCAGTCATCTTCCTCATTCTGCTTATTTATTATACCTACCTATTTATACTCCGAATTATGATTATCCTTATTTGATAATTTGAGGCATAATCGTGTGTTTAAGTAGTTGATTACTTAGACACATTGACATTATTAGCATTATTAAAACAAGCAATCTCTTAGTGGACATTTGCTTTGTTAATGCTAATTCCAAGGTTATCCCCGAGTGATGACCCATCACGTTGCTTAATTGCACTCCCTCTTACGCAAAGTGGTAGGGCGGGTGTAATAATCCTAGGTTATTACTGTAGCATCCCGCCCCGTTGTTGCGCGCAAAAGAGTTAAGTACAATCATATCAACGGCGAAGCGGTGCGGCACTCGGGGAGGAACAACCCATCTCCCCGAATAGCTGCAAACACCAAACCCGTCTGAAGGGCTGCTGACTCAACCTCAAGGAGGGTTGAGAGCTAATACTTAAGATAAGAGTAGTATCCTTATCCTAAGTATTAGATAAATACATATATTGGATTTAGAATACAATAAGAATCTAATATATGTATAGTATATCAGCATTTCTAGTATACTGATCACATCACAATACTAAGTATAAGTAGTATAACAGAGTGCGGAAGCTTAAAGCAAACATTCAAAAACATTCATCACAGAAGCTGTATAAAACATTCATCTAAACAAAAAAAAGAAAATACATCCAGAATTATTACAACATTCTACTGAAGTACTGAATTGGAACTAAGTACTGAACTGAAAATACTAAGAAAAAAATAAATTTGGAGGAGAGTCCACTAGTGCTCCATGGGCTCCTCCTGAATCTCCTGGGTGTCCTCCTGACCTATCTCAAAATATTGCTCAAGATCTAGCAAATTATCAGATCCCAAAAGTACCCCGTATTAGACAATAAGTCTAACACATCGAAACTAATCTAACAGTTCTAATTATTCATTTAACATTTACATAATATAATTAAATCTACAGAAAACTGTAAAGATAACCGAAAGCATAAAATTGTATAAAATTATATAAACTATGCAAAATAGCAGCAAAGTAAAGTAAAACTGAACTGTAAACTGAATACTGAAAATAAATCAAAATAGTACTGAATTTGAAACTGAGTAATCATATGTACAACTATGCTGTATGTCACTGAAACTGTACATCTAAATATACCACAATACTGTATGCCACTGATATGCAACCAAAATATCACTGAACTGTTATGAGCAGTATGGTCCAATGTATACATATATCAAGTTGGGAATACTGTCTACTGATGATGCTGATGCATCTTGAAATTCCCCAGACAATATATGCAATATTCCATAACTCACAAATCATCACTAATACTTATACATCATTATGGTACTCACACATTATTATGATACTCACACATTATGCTTATGCTCATGCTCGTGCTTCTAAGCTACATGAGATAAATTTAGAAAATACTTTAAAATCTGATAATGAATCCAAATCTCCATTATGCAGAATCCTGCTAAAAGGATTCTGACTCCTGAATTCTAATCTCGATAATTGGTTAAGGTTGAGAGATTACTCAAAAATCATTAGCTGAGGAGATTGTATACACACATTTAGCATATTTGCAAGAAAGGTAGATTTAACCCTTAGCTTGTTTAAACTGCACTTATCGAAGCGCACTACGATAGGAGGCAGGACTCGGTCACAATTTACATCTAAAGCTAAGCTGTTAAATGCCCTAATTATAAGCATACTTAGTGGTCTATGCAAAGTGACTTAAGATACTTAGTTTATTTAAACTGCACTTAACGAAGCGCACTACGATAAGAGACAGAACCCGATCACAGTTTATATCTCAAACTAAAGATCTTGTTCACTAATTATAATACTCTTAGTCTTAGAAGATTTACTCTAATGGGACTGTATTCGGCTAATCCCGCAGGATAACACCTAGTCATAAGTCTACATTGGAGTGAATCAACCAATCCTGAATATTACTGAATTAATCCAGTAATATAGGTATACTCTACTATACCCGACCAATAATCTGAGTTCAGCATATTCTATTTAATCAACAAGGATTTATTAAATCTATTAATCCTTACTCTAATTAGGTGTATCCTACACAAGGCTCCAAGGATGTGATCAAAAGATCACTCAACATAGGTTGCTACCACAAGGGATGAGCCGCATTTTAAGTACTTTAGGTAATTCCTACCACAAGGTATCAATTTAAACTTCTAAAGTTATGAAGGAGCAACTAAGTTTCTACCTCACTAAGTTACAAAAGTCCTTCCTACCTCAATGTATCATTAGTTAAGGTCTTTAATCATTTTAATAATGATCCTATAGCAAGACCCTTAAGATCTCACTTTTCTACTACTTAAGGTCTACTTGTTATACTTAAGTTAAGATGATCATATCAAATGAATAAAATTCATTTGATCCTTTCCTATTCTACAATTATGGGATAAAATCAAAGATCTTATTAGAGTTAGATCATTGTATAAATCATTATAATTTTATTTTCATCTTATGCTAATTGTCTTATATAAGAGAAAATCAAAGATCTAAAGTTTGGATTCAGATGGTTCAATTACACATATTTAATATTATCCTTACCACTTCTAAATTGATGATTTAAGATCAATATCAAATCATATGCATTATTGGAATAATGTTAATTAAATTATCTTACAATCAAGTTAATTAATTAAATGATTAAGGTTTAGATCTTAATCAAGACGAGTTAGGGTTTAACCCCTAACGTTTCTATCATTAAGACCAATGTTAATTTAAAGGTCAATGACAAATCAATGTATTATTAGTGTATTATTGATGTCAAACTTTAGGTTTGGATTAATTATTATCTACTTAATCAACTTATCAAGATTCTTATGTTCAAGCAAGCATATTTAAGTATTCAAATAAATATTGGAGTTCTCTAATATATATCCTAAAAGTACATAGATAGAAAGATGACATAAAAGGATAATCAATGCTAATCAAATTCTAAATCAAATTCAAGGGATTAGTATTTAATCATAAATTTAAAAGACTTAGGTTTCATGCCATTATTGTTGTTAGGATATACATATTCAATTCAAGCACTTAAGACTCTATTACTTAGCATTTGACACAATTCATATTTAGGATCCATAGTAGGTTTTGAGCACTAATTCAATTTCAACATAGAATTTTATGAAATGCTTAATTTTTGCTAAAATAGGTTCAAATTTAGTATAACTTAGCCCCACTAGGGCCTTAGGAGTCTTAAAATATCAAAACAGGGAAGTTTTGGCCATTTCAGCCAAATCTGGGCAGTTTTTCTAAAATTTCTGGAAATTTTGCAAATTCAGGGCGCTGTAGCGCGCTGGAGCGTACTGTAGCACTTTCCGCGCGGCAGCGTGCTGTAGCACTTTCGTGTGGCAGCGCGCGGTAGCATTTTCCATGCTGAGGTACTCTGCAGCTCGCTGTAGTCCGCGACGGCCCGCTGCAGCGCGCAGTGGCGCGCTGGAGCGGTCCAATTTGCAAAATCATTATTCAATTAATTTATTTTATCATTTCCTAAGTTCTGAAATATTTTCGCTATAGTCCGCTGTAGCGACTCATTTTGCAAATCACTGTTCAATTAGTTTTATTGGTCGTTTTCCTAAATTTTCATGAAATGCCGCTGCAGACCGTTGCAGCGTGCTCCAACGCACTGTAGCGGTTCATTTTGCAATTCTATTGTTCAATTAATTTCATTAATGTTTTCCCTAAGTTCCTGCCGAAATGCCGCTGCAGCCCGCTACAGCGTGCTGTAGCGGCAGACGGTGATTTCGCCAGGTGCGAAACCCTTAAGGCCCTTCTTTCGAGTTTAATTACTCCTAATCTAGAGCGTTCCATGAGTAGTGCCATATATCAAAGGTATTTCTGATACCTTTCCATCGACACCAATGCACATAAACGGAGCATCCTAAATATACTAAAAATGTAAATGAATGATAGGGTATACGAAAAAGACAAAATGTGGGGCCCCCGTACTGACAATAAGGAAGTACGGTGCTCCAACTGTGGCAAATCCCTAACTTAAGTAATGTTAGGCGAACCCAACTTGCCTTAAGGCAGGGACTTGTCACCAAGTGCTATAATATTCATCAATATAAATATCAAAGTGGTGAAAGCAATATAAAAATAGGGTAACATCCACAAGCATACATAGTAAGAAAAGAAAATGCAATATAGTAACTCATCACAATGCAGAAAGTAAAGTACATCCAAAAAGTTTAATTATTACAAACTGAAATGAATAACTGAAAATGAAAGACTCTCGTCCTCACTGGAATAACAAGACAAAGCTAACTAGATAGTAGCTGGAAGGTCCTCCTCCTGAATTGGCTCCTCCTCAGCGACACTGCCCACGAACACGTCTGAATTTGACATTTGTCAGTGTCATAAATGCCAGGGCCCCAGCCAACAAAATAAAAAGGTTACAGTTAGACAATTGTCTAAGTACATTTTAGGCTATTTAAATGAACTAAATATTAAAAGATATCTCATTTAATTTAATTACACATGCAAGCAGTAAAGGGTGCAACAAGCTATGAAAGAACTGGAATACTATAAACTATCTATTTATAGCATGCAACATACAAAATACTAAATAAGCAAGGTAAGGCTAAAAGCAAAATAACTGCAGCTACTGAATAAACATGATCATAACATGATTATGATCAAAGTAAAACATGCTGAGTATAAAAGAACACAAGTACTGAATTCAATAAAATTCTAGCATCCTAAACATGCCATTCATACATATATCTAAGCCATAAAAGTATACATACAACATGCAGATTAAGATGAAAATAAAGGCCACTGAGACATGTGGCAAAAAGCAAAGCAATATATGATAAGTAAAGCTACTGAGACATGTGGCAAAGCAAGCAAATACTGAAAAATAAGGCCACTGAAGCATGTGGCAAAACAAACCAGAAAACCAAAATAATACAATACAGGTAAAGTAGTAATATGCCTAAGTTCTAGTACTGCCATACCAGCCAATAGGCCATACAGGGCCTCCAATATCAATCAATCAGTCAATCCCCAGCCTAGCCATTCAAATATGCTAGGTCTGAGTCCGGTCTATACAATACTACTACTGAAGAGGTAGACTAAACTAGGTTATATTCTACTAATTGTGACAAAACAAAACTGAATGATATGTAAATTTTATACTAGCTTAGGATACATCATCCTAAGTTTTCCTATTATGCTCAAGGGCTAAAGCTCAAAATCCAAGGTATGCAAAGCAATCTAGTCAAAGTAAGCAAGAGACTCAATCTAGACTTATGTGATATCTGTTGTTATCTAATTTCCAAATCTAATTACTCTGAGAAGGTACAAGCTTAGGATCTCCAATATTCAACTATCAAGAAGAATCTCATATTTACATTCTTAAAGTCAAAAATTAGAACTTAACGAGTTCTAATCCAAAAATCATGTGACGACTATATGGTTTAAATAAGCAAATCAACGACTTAGTTTTATGAATATTTTACTCTCTTACCCAAATCTTGATCAAATAAATCAAGATTTAAGAATATAGAACTTAAACCCTATGAGGGTTCAAATTTCAAATCCAAGGTGCTATTCTAAATAGGATCTAGGTTTCTCACTTAATCCCAAAGGTAAAAAATCATATAAGTTGAAAGATTCAAGAACTAAGATCCTAGTGAAAGGCTATTCTGCTGATTATAAGATAAAATAATCAATTAAGAACTTGAAAATCTAAGATTTATATTCAATCTTTAAGATAACTCCATTATCTTATTAATTGAATCATCCTATACCCACATGGAAGGTTTCAAAAGATAAATAATAAATCATTAAAGAATTTCAATTGGAGGTGGTTTGATTCAAATTGAAGATCTAAGTCTAAGATCTAAGATCTAAAGATCTGAAATTTGATCACTTTAGACTTTTAGTTAGAGTTTTGACTTAAGGGTTTCCATTTGTGATTTTCTTTAGAATCTAATTTCATAATTAACTATAAGGAGCTTATTAATGTTAAGAACTGATAATTCCAAGTATTAGACTAACATTAAACCCATTTTGACCTTCTTAGGCTACTTAAGATCTAAGGGTCTGAGTTTTGATCACTTTAGAACTTAAGCTAAGATTCTACTTAGACATTTCTAGTTCCCTTTTTATTTTAACACTTAACTCTAATATTATCTTAACTGAACTTAATAATGAGGTAACTGACCATTTCAATTATTAGACTTAATTAAGTTAAGGTCCAATGATCTTTATAAGGAATGCTTAGATTTAAGTATCTTAATTAAGGAATTAATGAGACCTTATGGATTGGTGATTATTATTGTTCTAGGATTTCAAAGAACATTTCCAATCTATGTTATAGTGGCTTGCTGAAATTTTCAATCCTTAAATAACACTAAATCACATTTTGGCCAAAATGACCAAAATGCCCCTCTTAAGGCTAAAATTGGGATTTTAGGGTTTTGTTGTCCAAATTTGTTCTAATCTGTTTTAAAGCATTTCATATCATTAAATGAAGTGGGAAACACCTTTACTTTAGGTTTTGATGACCTAAATGGTCTTAATTAGCACTAATCACTTAATTAAACTACTTAGGGTGATTAGTGAGATTAAGGCACTTTAGGGCAATCCAACTTTATACTTAGGTTATACTAAATCTAATATGATATTAGGAACTATCCCCACCCAAATCAGAGGCTTAACTAGGGTTTAATTCACTAATCCTTGATTAGGGTGATTAGGGAGTGATTAAGAAAATTAATTATTCAAAATTAATTTCAAGGGTCTAGAATTGTTCCTTAGGGTACAAGGAGCAATCAGAGCTCTTAAACTCATGAAATGGACAACTAAATGATTTTATATGATTTAATTAAAAATAGAGAAGGTTTGGCAAATATTTTTAAATCCAACCATTGGATCTGAAATTTTATTTTATATTCAGATTCCTTGAATTTTTCTGATTTAAATGGTATATTGGATCATACCATTTAGATCTGTATAGCTAAAGTTATTTAATTAATTTATTTTGAATGTTTATTTAAATTAAAACTATAGGGTTTAATTAATTAAAATCGTAACCATTAAAAATGATATCCAATAATTAATAATTAGGCGCGGCCCAAAATTAGAACCGCGCGGGTCACGGGTCGGCCCGGCCCAGAACCCGCGACTTTGTCTTCAACCTCTCAACGGGTCCCGAGCCCGTCGAATTTCAAAGCTGAAATTCTCGGCGCTCCGGCGATGGCAGGGGCTCAAATCGATCCCTACACGTTCACTGAGGCAAGACACATCGATTGGACCAAGAACCCCCATCTGGATCCCTCTGGATCGATGGGGTCTTACTCACCCGAGACATCCTCCTGCGAGGCATCTCAGGTCGCCAGTGAGGGGGAAATTCTCCTTACAGGGACCTCGATTCGCCGGGATTTTAATCCCTACACGCTCAGGGGGACTTGATGCGTCGAAACCCCAACCTATCATAACCCGAGGCGCAGCCAATCGCTGGGTCCTTACTCGGACTCAGCCATTGGCTCGCTGGCTAGCTCAGTCGATCGATACGATCGACTCGAGCTAGCTTAGCCCCAGGTGACAATCACGGAGGGTTCCCTAGGTGGCTAAGGTATCCTAGACGACATCCAGAGCTCATTCAGAAGGCTGGAATGTAATCGAGCTTAAGGAATTTTAATGGAGAAAAGGCTGTACCTGAAGTCGAGCTGCGGGCTTAGCCGAGGGGAATTGAGGTGCTCCTGAGCTTCCCTGAGGCTAGACGAGGGTTGCACAGGGGGTCTGAACTCCAGACGGTCTGATGCCGAAGCCGTTGGGTTTAGACGGTCTGATGTGAGGGTTTGAAATTTAGAAACGCGGAGAGGATCTCGAGCGTCCGATTTGAGATGCCGATCGGGCGGATGTGATCAGATCACGGCATGTGAGATAAGAGCCATTGGATTAAGCGCGCTGAGATGCGTGCTTACGCAACAAGTGGCCAAAATGCGCGCGCCGCTGTCGGGACCCCGCAGCGGATTTGCCGCGGTCCCGACAGCAAATCCCACAGAAATAAAAATTAAATAAAATTTAATTTTAATCAATTAAACTATTTAAATTAATTCTTAATTATTCTAAAATTTCCCAAATTCAATTTAGGACTAAACTAGCTCCAAAAATTCTCAAAAATTCACCTTTAGCTAATTTGGGTATGACAAATTCAAAAATAAAATTAGATTTCAATTTGGAGATCAAAATAATTTAGGTATTTTTCAGGGCTTAAAAATAGCCAAAAATACAAAATTCTCCAAATTAGCTCCAATTGATTTCAAACTTCTAGGTTTAGGTTTAAATGACCCATTGAATCCAATGGAATCAAAATCAAATATTAGTTTAACTTAATTAATCTAATTTTAAGCTAGGATAACAATCTAGGGTTGTTACACAAAAATAGAACATATTCCTTTGAAGCTTTTAAGAGCCTTAATGGCTTTCATTCATGCATATGGACTTCCAAAGCTGTATTCTAGCATAATAAAAATATGTAGAAGGCAAAAAGGAGAGAAGCAAATGGATACCTTTATGTTCTTGAAAGGAGAGGAAGAGGAAGGGATTTTTATCTTCCTTTAAACCTTAGATAAGAGCTTCTTCTTTCAGCAAGGGAGGAGAAATGGAGGAAGGAGGGGAGCTCTAGATGGGCAGCAAGGGGAGAGAAGAAGGGTTTGAGCTCCTACTTAAAGGAGAAGAGGGGGAGGGATGCTCCATTATTGGCTATAGAGGAGCTAGAGGGGGGAAGGATGGCCTTAGCATTTAATGTGCAAGGGAGGTAAGGGGGTAAGCCGCATGTAAGGAAATGGCCAGCCGAAAAATTTAAAAATAGATGGGGAAATTGCATTTTGGGGATCCAAAGATTGCTTATTTATTTTTCTTATTTATTTAAAAATTCAGATTTTTAAAACGTGTTCCGAAAAATCCTAAAAGTTAACCCCTAACTAATTTGGGGGTAAGGAATCCTACAGCGAAGTCAGATTTCAATTCAGACGATTATTTAATTATTATACTTTTCGACGCATTTAATTACATTAAAATATTTGCGAAAATCCGATGAGTTCCAAATGCGTCCAAAACATCACCCATAGCTAATTTGGGGTGACGATCGCAACGGTGAAGACGGATTTCGATTTCGAGGTCAAAATAAATACCTCAATTTTCTAATTAATTAAATATTAAAATAATTCAAAATATTAGATTTAGCTCTAAATTGCTCCAAACCTTTCAGGGTTTGATTCTAAAAGCTAAATGAAATTAACAGAATAATAATTAAGATATGATTAAGCTCAAATTAAGCTGGGTAACAATCTTGGGTTATTATAGTTACTTAGCTGAATTTTAGCATAATTGTATTATAATTATCGTTCCAATATGTTCATTTGGTCATTAGAACCAAACTCTGAAGATTTGGAGCGATTCGGAGCTTATTCAAGTATTGGGATTATTTTAATATATTTAATTAATTAGACCTTAAAATTAAAATCTGACTTTTTCATTGCACTCGTCACCCCCAAATTAGATATAGGGATGATATTTAGGAAGTATTTAGAAGTCGTCGGATTTTTTTCGAATATTTTAATGTATTTAAGTACCCCGAAAATTAGAATAATTAAATTCGACTTTGTCGTTTAGTTCCTCACCCCCAAATTAGCTATGAGTAAATTTTTAGATTTTTGGGAGCTTGTATATTAATCTGATTTTTATTAATTTGAAGCATTAATTAAAATTAAGAAATATTAATCAATTAAAATATTGAATTCTCCATTTTCTTCTTTCCTTCTGCGCTGGGACCCACTCCCCTCTCCCCTGTTTTGGTGCCTCTCCTTAAGCTTGCGCACGCAAGCTTCCCCCTCCCCCCATGCTGCTGATGGGAGAAGACTTGCCCCTCACCCAGCACTTATCTCCTCCTTCTCCTTAAAGCCAGCTACCTTAGCTCCTCTCTCTATTTTGTAGTCAATTGAAGCTCCTTCTCCTCCCCAAGCTCCATCTCAAGCTAAAAAAGAAGCTTCTTCCTTCCCAAGCTGAAGAAGAAGCTCCTTCCTCCCAAGCTTTTGCAGAAAACTAGTTAGAATCTTCATGTTCAATCTAAGGTACCCTTCATGTATCTTTCTTTGTACCTTCCATTTACTCCATTAGGTGATCCAATGGCTACTTCTGTTCATGTGTATACCTAATATCTTTTTCTCAAGAACTTGCATTTGAGCGATTGAGCTCAATAGAGCTCGATCAAATTCCAGATTAAAGATAAGATGAATTGTGTTGTGTAGTGAAAAACTTACATAGGCACTTAGGGCATCATTGTTTTCACCATAAGAATAATATTTTTGTGTCAATTTTGGTACCAATGAAAAAGTCTCAGAAAGTATTTTCCATCGGTATATGATACCGTACTTGAGGTGTTCTGAATTGAGAATATTTGAGTGCAATAGGGAAGACATCCCATTTTTCATCCAGGAAAAATGACCGACAAGCACTACAGCGCGCCGTAGCGCCTAGCTTTTGGCCAGTGAGCGCTCCAGTGCACCGCAGCGCCTGCATCTCAGAAAATCTGGCGCAGTAGCGCCTAAAAGCGCTGCTGAGCCGTAGCGCCCGCATCTTAGAAAATTTGGCTTTGTAGCACCTAAAAGTGTTGCAGCGCGCCACAGCGCTCGCGCCTTGAGATATTTGGCATCGTGGTGCACCATAGCGCTTGGTTCTCAGCTAGGATGACACTACAGCGCGCTGTAGCACAAGAATCTACCATGGCACGCTATCGCGCATAAAAGCGCTGCTGTGCGCCGCAGCGCAGGAGCACGCCACAGCGCGCTGTGGCGTTTAGCTCTCGACCAGGAGAGTGCTATAACATGCCGTAGTGCGTAGAACTGCCCAGCTTTGTCCTAAACATGATATTTTTTGTATTTTGATAACTCCAAAATCCTAATAATAAAATCATACATTATGTAAATATAGAGGTGATTTTTAAAAATGAAATCCATACTTATGATGATTAGACTTTTTGAACATATGCTTGTATGGTAAACTTGAACTTGTAGCTATTTTTTTTTATTGAATCAGCATATCATTGTTTCTAAGAAACTAAGATAATCATGTTAAATAGATTCGTTTTGTTGCTTGAAATGTGGGACATTTGGTTTGAAACATTGTGATCAATTATTATGATGCTTAGAACATAATTTGTTCAATTATATTTAAATTCTGATTTTTTGTTAAATTGCTAATTAAACACTAATTGCTTTAGATTAGGATTAGTAAATATTAGCATTTATTTTCTAATTAATATTGTTAATTTACCATATGATTTAGATTTATTAATTCTCATAAATGATAATATAATTTTCTTATCTTAATTTTAAGCTTAACTTCTTTTGATTTTCTCTTAAAGAAAGAGACCAGCATGAATTATCTCTTATTAAAATGATAAATACACTAGATTGTCAAATGATCAATTCTCAATAAATTATATGATTTTACCCCATAATTAGAATTTTGGGTTGAATTCGAATATGAAAAATTTACATACTTGACTTTTACATCTGAATCTTATGATTAAACTTTTAAACTTACATGTGATCTTATCATCTTGATTTCTTAGAATTTAGCTTATAATTTAATTATGATGATTAACAACTTTAGATCTTTAAAGCACAAAGATATTTCTAAGCTTAAGTAAATGATATGGCTTCCGCACTCTATTGTTATTTCTACTTATACTTAGTATTGTGATGTGATCATAATAAATAATGCTAACACTCATATATATATATATTGAACTATTATTAAAAACTCACTTTCAAAATCCAATGTATTTAAGTATTATATCTAATACTTAAGATAAGTATTTCACCCTTATTTTAAGGATTAGTCATCATCTCTCTTTTAGGGTTGAGTTTCAGTCAGTCAGCTGTATTCGGGGAGGTTCAATAGTCCTTCTCGAGTAATGCACTGTTCCACCGCCAACAATTATTATCCTTAAAATTACCTCGATTGCGCGTGGTGATGGGACGAGGCATTACAGTGGGACATCACACTAAATTCTTAAACATCACATCAATACTTTTGTGCATAAATAACATAATATAATACTAATAAAGAGTTTCACTCTAGGTAGATTAGTTTGTACAAATATTTGAGCCAAGGCATGTTATGGAGGGATCAGGAGACTATGCATATTTTAGAGAGGGAGCATGTAGTTATCTAGGAGACCCCGCTATATACAATTAGGCAAACATGCCTAACTCCTTGTTTGTTCTGTACGTGCACACTTAACATATTAATATAAGATAAATAAAATATAAAATTTAATTTTATATTATGTGGACAATCTCATTGAATATGCCCGTTCAGTTATGTTATACAGTCTTGAAGTATGATTCATAGTCTATTCAGTTTCGGAGACTGAACCCACTTTGCCTATATTTGTTTTTAGCACTTCTTTAGTTCAATTTATTTACATTTCTGTTTACTATTGTTAAATTTATTTACAATCTTTTCAGTTTACTTAACATAATTCATGTTGAGCATATCTACTTTTAATATTTTTCCTTACATATACCCTTGTATATTTATCCTCATCTCTTAGTTGGTAGATTTTGCAGAAATTGTTGCAACCCATACTTGTACATATTGCAGAACTTTGCATTTTCATTTATTTTTATTTTATTTATTTCATTCCTTGTATTGTTTCCTTACTGCTTTCTACATCGCTTATAGAATTAATTATATATAATAAGTGTGATATCCCATAATAATAAATCATAAAACCTAAAATATACTTAGACACAGTAAATCTAATACAATTTCTACTTTTTTTGGCTATGCCTTCTGTATAAAATTAATACAATAGATCAAGAGATTGAAGAAGATTCAGGATGTGAGGTAGAGACTGCCAGGAGGTAGAGTTAGTATTTCCTTGAAGTTTTTTGTAACAACTCAAGTTATTACTTGGCTCAATTAAGACTAATTTAAGTCATAATTAAGGTTTTAAGTCACTAATTAAGTAATTTAGAACTCATCTCTGAAACCTAGGTCAAATCTGAAGTCAACTAAGTCAAATCAGGAATTCTGGAAAATTCCAAACCCTAAAAAATTGACTTTTTATCTAGACCTCAAATTGAAAATCTGACTTTACCATTGTGTTCAGAATACCCAAATTAGCTAGGGGTAAAGTTTTGGAGGCATTTGGAAGTCGTTAGATTTTCGTCGAATATTTTAATAATATTTAAATACCTGAAAATTCAAACAAATAAATACTCGTCGAAACGAATATCCGAGAGCGCCGTTGCGTTCCTCACCACTCAATTAGCTAGGGGTGCTTTATTGAAAATTTTATGACTTCATTTAATAAATTAAAACTAATTAATAATATAGGTTCAAAATAAATTAAAATATTATTATTTATTAATTAAAGTTGACGGTTTCTGTCAACTTACTTAGCCCGCCATCTCATCTAACGGCTCCTGTGAGCCATTCGATCGAAAGATCGAACGGCCCACATGCTTCTTCCTTGCGCAGCCAGCGCGTGTCCAGCGCTGTATCGTGCGTCGCCCTAATGCACGACAGGTGCGCCCCAACGCTCCCCCACCGCTTCCATCCACCGCCTAAAGCCTCGTATAAGACCATTAGGTCTCTTGATTCGCTCGATTTCAAACCTAAAAACCCAGAATCTGGCGATAAAGTTTCGATCGTTTCTTCACCGTTCATCGAGGTACACTCCCATCCCTCAATCTTTAATCATTTCACATTTCTTCAATTTCGTTTACTTATTACACACTATGGATTGTTCATCTATCGGATTCGATCGGGTTGATCGAACTCATATGCATTTTAATTTCAATTTCATCCAGAGTAGTATACAGTGTTTTTGTGGTTTCGCCGCCTATATGAACCTAGGGTTAGATCCTGTCGCCGATCTAGGCCGTCTTGAGCTTCGAATCACCCGTCGATAGGAAGGTCTTAGAGTCCCCTTTCCATCACTATGTGGGTTGGATCTTGAAAACGCCAGGAAGGACGATGAGGACCGTGCCCTAGCTCCCCGCTGTGAGTCTGAAGCGTAGAAGACGAAGTCTTGGGCTCGGTTAAGTCGGCCCGGGCCCGACCCGTGGCCCAGCCGCTCGTTTGAATTTTTTTGGGGCCCGCAGGGTACAGAGAACAAGCTTCGTGATGCCACGTGTCTTCCACTGGACACGCGGCGTCATCCTACGCAGCCGTAAGAATTGTGGGGCCCACGCCTGTACATCCGTGTCTGTTTGAATCAGAGGTGGGTCCCGCTTGGCTGTCTCGGCCTGTATCTTCATGACGCATGTACCTGCTTAATAAATAATAAAAACATATATATAAATATAATGTTTTAAATAATACAAATTTATATATATTAATAATAACAGATTTATTATTTATATTAAAATAGTATTAATTAATTAATTAAATCCTAAACTTTAAATATTAATATCTTGCAATTTATACATCCAAATTATGCAAAATTATATATCAAATTGATCAAAAAAATATGAGGAATTTAATGATACCAATAATTTTGTATTTGGTCCTGTATTTAGTAAAGTGATTATTTACGGTTTAATTTAAGTTAAATTAAATGTTACAAATCTTATTTAGCTCATAACTTTGTACCCATTGACCCAAACATATTGAATATGGGTCTTAAAGTGATCAGAAAACCTTAAGGATTAATTTGATAGTATTCACTTTGCTGTTTGGATAAGTTTTTGCCTAATAACTTTTAAGACCTAACCCTAATTAGGATAATTAACCCTATAATTTCAATTGACTATAAGTTGGTCAATTGAGCTCCAAATTTAATGATCCAAATATCAATTTAGACTAGAAAAACCTAACTAACAATAATCTATAAAAATATTTTAGATATAACGGTTAGATTTGCTAATCACCTTTAAGTATCCTAAAACTTGATTAGTGAATATTAGCAAATCTAATAACCCAAATTGAGTGATTTAAGTTTCGAAGGACTCATAGAACCATTTAAAATCAATCTGCAAGGTTGGATTAGTGTTTGAGTGATTAATTTTACTAATCACTCACTAATTACTCTTAGCCCTAATTAGGTCTTTACTTAGTCAAATTAGATCCAAATTGAGCCTACCACATGTCATTATGATCAGTGGACTAATTGTAAACTATAGCCACTATATTTGTTCAATTTGGACGTTAATTAGCAAAGTTAGGATTTTTGACCCATAATTAAGAATTCCTTAATCACCTTTAAACCCTAGATCTTGTATTAGCCATAACTTGGCCAATACTTATCAGAATTTAGCAAATTTAGATTCTATGGAAAGCTTAGATAGTAAAGAACAATAATATAAAAGAAAATTTGACTTTCACTTTCCAAATTACTAATTTGCCCTTATGAGTCAAATTCACTAATTTGACTTCATATGGCTTAATAATCACCCAAAATTAATTTAGTTACTGTCTAATCTTACATTAGTTAGTAAGAATCACATTCTAAAAGAAAATTTCAGAATTAAAGCCCTAGATCAAAATTTGATCTTTTGAACCCTTAAGTAGGGGCAAAATGATCATTTTGCCCAAATTTAGGGTTTAACCTTTAAAAGCCCTAAATTCAATTTTTAATCACTAAAATCAGTAAATAGAATGATTTAGAACTGAAATTAATCAAATCCAACTCTAAATTAGATTTTGATTTAAATCTCAAAATTTACTCCTTAAGAAAATTCCTAAGTCCTAAGTGAGTGTTCTCATTCTTTAATCATTCTTAGATCTATCCTTAGGTCTTTATAACATTAGTTAGGATGTGTGTCTTGAGAGATACTCTTAGTAATTAAGAGCCTTATTTCCTAAGATTATGAATAATTCTTAAGTTAGAATTCATCTATTGAGTAAATTGGGTTACTCAATTAGATGAAATCTTGAGATTAATAGTTTCTAGATTTTTCTCAGTTTATTAAATGATTATTTGATCTTTAAACTTTAGAACTAAGAATAGAGATCTATCCTAATGAATTTGATTTATCATTAGGATTTGCCTTAATCTAATCTGTGAGTTTTGGGTTCTAAACTTAGACCCTTAGATTACACATTTAGATTAAGTGATTAGACCCCATCATCTGGAGTCTAATTCTTAATCTTTTTATCTTGATTTGGCTAAATCAAGATGAGATTAGGATGAAATAAATTACAAAATTAGGTCGATGATTTATTCACTTTAACCAAATAGTCGTCTTTTGATTAAGTTATAATTAGGACGTGGCCAGTCCTAATTATCTTTAACTAGTAGGATTCGTGATTCTAAGTTACAGAATATGTAAGAATTGATGATTCTAAAACTTATGTAACTTAGAGTAGATAGAGCGAATAAAGTAGACAACAACGGATATACCTGTGTTTAGATAGAGTCTCTTGCTCACCTTGAATTGATGCTTTGCATACCTTGTTTTGAGCCCCTTACCTTGTACACATATATTGGACATAGGATATTTGATAAATATCTCATGTTAATTTTGAATTGCATACGTATCATTCATGATTGATCGAAGTTTTTCAGTTTTTCAGAAAGTTGTGGCTTAACTAGTATGCCTCTCCAATCCTTGAGTTCGGCATAGCACACTAGTTTGTTATTGTCGGTAAGTCTATCCATATTTGGTTGAAATAATTCCCAGGATGGCGAGAAATAGATTTTGTGCTCTTTAATCAGGATTGGACATGGTCAGTACTAGTTGAGAGTAATTTTGGTAAGGTGTAGCTTGATTAGTATACCTCTTCGATCAACTCGTTCGGGGTCGGCAACCTTTCGAGGGTTTAATGTCTGACAGTCTATTGGCCATGCCTAATCCATAGGATAGGATGGATAGACTCTTGCCCTACTGACTATAGAGTCAAGATTCTGATATGGATATACTAATTCAAGTACACTTACATTCAATTCTGTCTTAGCTCATCATGCAAGAGTTTTCAGTGATGTTCAGTTCATAGTTTCTTAGCTCATCAGGCTAAGATTTGCTGAGTATGTTTTCAATTTGAGTGACTTAGATAGTCACTACAATTTTAGTTTACAGTTACTGTTTTACTTATATATATATTCTGCATTGTAGCACTGTTTTACTTACAGTTTTCCTGCACTATATATGATGCTAGTTTTACTTACTATTTTCATATGTAGGATGTTAGTTGTTTTCAGATTTATACAGTTAAATTTTTGTATGTCACTTAGCATAATCTGTTTGATCATATGCATATTTAGGTTGTATTTTCTTACAGTTTTGTTTAGTCTTTTGCTTACTTGTCTTTGTTGCAGTTGCCTGGAGGAGGTATGTATTACTTCATATTTGCTTAGTTATAAACTGTTTGTTTATAACTTATTACTGTTCTTTTTGTACGCTTTTCTGCACCTATTGCTTTAGTTCTGTTCATGGTGATATCTATTTAACATAATAAATTGTTTACCCTAAAATGTGCTTAAACAATAGTCTAACCAGTTTTTCTTTTATTGGCTGGGGCCCTACCATTATGAAACTGATAATGGTAGGTTCTGAATTTGTTGGAGCAGCAAATCCAGTGGAGAGCTTGCCATTGGAGGAGGAGCCCATTCCTGAAGATCTTTAGCTTTAGTTTCTGTTGCTTGTGAGATCGAGAGTTTACTTTTTCAGTTCTCTTAAATTTATTAAATGTTGTAATAATACAGGTTAACATTCTCTTTCCAGCACTTTACTTATTTTGTATTGTTGTATTTATACTGTATGGATGGATGTTATATTTTTATTGCTTCCGCACTCTGAGTTCTTGTATGATCATTTAGTGATGGTATTTTGGGTTGAATGGCAAAGTCCTTATTTAAGTTGGATTAGAACATGTGTCTAATTCAATTCTAAGAGAGGACCTTATCATTTGGTGACCCTCCACCGTAATCATGTTAACTTAAGGGTTAACAGGACCACGGCAGGGCAGGGCCGCCATAGTTGGTATCAGAGAATTCGATATGGTGTCAGATTGGAATTTGCATTCCTTTTTACCTAATGGACTGTTCTTCTGCCACTTAATCACTAAATGAATACTTAAATTGACATCCATCACATTATGAGTATAACTCAGAATAAGTTAAGTTATTAAATAACTATAAAAGATGGGTCTATGAGAATGTGCATAGACTACAGGGAGCTGAATAAAGTCACTATAAAAAAATAGATACCCACTTCCTCGTATCGATAATCTGTTCTATCAACTTGCCGGTGCTGTAGTGTTCTCTAAAATTGATTTAAGGTTAGGGTATCATCAAGTGAAGGTGAAGGACTCAGATGTAGAGAAGACAGCATTCAGAACGCGATATGGGCATTTCGAGTTTCTTGTAATGTCATTTGGTCTCACTAATGCCCCATCTCTGTTCATGGACTTAATGCAGAGAGTTATGAAACCTTATCTAGATAAATTTGTTATAGTTTTTATTGATGATATCTTAATTTACTCCAAGACAGTAAAGGATCATGAAGAGCACTTGAGATTAGTTCTGGAGAAACTCAGAGAAAATGAGTTATATGCTAAATACTATAAGTGTGAATTTTGGCTAGATTCTGTATCATTTCTTGGACATGTGGTTGATGCTCGTGGAATCCAAGTAGACCAGAGCAAGATTAGTGCTATTCAGGATTGGGTTCAGCCCAAGACAGTTACTGAAATTCATAGTTTTCTAGGTCTAGCCAGATACTACAGAAAGTTTGTTAAAGGTTTCTCCCAGCTTGCCGCACCTCTTACAAAATTAACTCAGAAGGCAGTTCCATTTGTTTGGTCAGAAGAATGTGAAACTACATTTCAGTCTATAAAGGACGCATTAACTTCTGCTCCAATTTTAGTTCTTCCTAAAGAAGGAGTTAATTATCAGGTGTATACAGATGCATCTGGAATTGGGTTAGGATGCGTATTAATGCAAGAAGGCAAAGTTATAGCGTACGCATCTCGCCAGCTTAAAACTCATGAAAGGAACTATGTTGTACATGATTTAGAATTGGCAGCATTAGTTTTTACATTAAAAATCTGGCGCCATTATTTGTATGGAGTTCAATGCTCCATATTCACAGACCACCAAAGTCTGAAATACATATTTACCCAGAGAGAATTGAATTGTAGGCAAAGAAGATGGCTAGAATTAATTAGTGATTATGACTTAGATATCCAGTACCATCCAGGAAAAGCTAATGTGGTAGCTGATGCGTTAAGCCGTCACACTGGTCTTAACAGCTTAATTTCAGAAAGTCCGTTGATGAATGAGTTTCATAAAATGAAAATTTCTCTTGCTAAGGGAAATTCAGTCAGTACCATGATATCCATGAATAATATAGAACCCACATTCCATAGAGATGTTTCAATCTCTCAAAGCAAGGATGATGAATATTTAAACCTTAAAATGGCAATAGAAAGTGGTTGTCGTCCAGAATTGCAGTTTAAGAAAGGTGCTATTTACATGGATAATCGTCTCTGGATTCCTAAATCCATGCAGAAAGAGATCTTAATTGAAAGTCACAATTCAGGATATCAAATTCATCCAGGGAATTCTAAGATGTATCAAGACCTAAAACAATCATTCTGGTGGCCAGGAATAAAGAAAAGTGTTGTAGAATTTGTTGCAAAATGCCACGCTTGTTGCTTAATAAAAGCAGAGCATCAAAAGCCTGGTAGCTTATTGCACCCACTAGAAATCCCAGAATGGAAATGGACTGATGTATCCATGGATTTTGTCATGGGTTTGCCTCGTTCAAGATCTGGGGAAGATTCAGTATGGGTTATAGTAGATCGTCTTACAAAATCTGCTCATTTTATCCCAATCCGTCAAAATGACTCGGTGGAGAAGTTGGCCAAATTATATATTAAAGAAATAGTCAGGTTGCATGGAATTCCTAAAACAATTGTATCCGATAGAGACAGTCATTTTACTTCTAAATTTTGGCAGGCTGTCCATCAAGATTTAGGCACAACTCTGGTCATGAGTACAGCATTTCATCCACAAACAGATGGCCAAATAGAATGAGTAAATCAAGTTTTAAAAGATCTCCTGCATTTATGTATGTTGGATTTTTAAGGATCCTGGGAAGAGCATATCCCTTTAGTGGAATTTGCATATAACAACAGTTTTCAGTCAAGTATTAAGATGGCACCATATGATGCCTTATATGGGAGAAAATGTTCATCTCCACTAGCATGGTCTGAGTCAGGAGATACTCAATTATATGGATCTGAGCTAGTGGAAGAAACAAATAAGAAAGTCAAACTCATTCAACAAAGAATCAGAACAGCTCAAGATAGGCAGAGTAAATATCATAATAATCGTCATCGTCCTCTAGAATTCATCGAAAGAGATTTTGTATACTTAAAAGTGAGCCCGTTAAAAGGAGTCTATCATTTTGGAGTTTCTGGAAAGCTCAGTCCAAGGTACGTTGGACCTTTCAAAATTTTGTAGAAGATTGGTTCAGCAGCTTATAAATTAGAGCTACCAGAAGATTTTGCTGCTGTTCATAATGTTTTCCACGTTTCATCTCTAAGGAAGTGTCTTCAAGATCCTTCCCATCTTATTGAACATTTTGCAATTGAAATTCAGCCTGATCTTTCTTACACTGAAGAATCAATTAAAATCTTAGATCGTGATCTGAAGAAATTAAGGAATCGATCTATTCCAATGATAAAGATTCAGTGGAATAACCGGTCTTGTAATGAAGCCACCTGGGAGAAAGAGATGGATATGCGTCAAAAGTACCCAAACCTTTTCAATCAAGGTGATTCTTTAACTCTATCTTATTTCAATTCGTTTCTTTATATCTGCTTAATTTCTTTTTCTCACTTGAGTGATGACGAGGACGACATCATTCTTAAGTGGGGGAGTTTGTAACAACCCAAGTTACTACTTGGCTCAATTAAGACTAATTTAAGTCTTAATTAAGGTTCTAAGTCACTAATTAAGTAATTTAAAACTCATCTCTGAAACCTAGGTCAAATCTGAAGTCAACTAAGTCAAATCAGGAATTCTAGAAAATTCCAAATCCTAGAAAATTGACTTTTTATCTAGACCTCAAATTGAAAATCTGACTTCACCATTGCGTTCAAAACACCCAAATTAGCTATGGGTGAAGTTTTGGAGGCATTTGGAAGTCGTTGGATTTTCATCAAATATTTTAATAATATTTAAATACCTGAAAATTCAAATAAATAAATACTCATCGAAACGAATATCCGAGAGCGCCATTGCGTTCCTCACCCCTCAATTAGCTAGGGGTGATTTATTGAAAATTTTATGACTTCATTTAATAAATTAAAACTAATTAATATTATAGGTTCAAAATAAATTAAAATATTATTATTTATTAATTAAAGTTGACGGTTTCTGTCAACTTACTTAGCCCGCCGTCTCATCTAACGGCTCCTGTGAGCCGTTCGATCTTTCGATCGAACGGCCCACGTGCTTCTTCCTCGCGCAGCCAGCGCGTGTCCAGCGTTGTATCGCGCGTCGCCCTAATGCACGACAGGTGCGCCCCAATGCTCCCCCACCGCTTCCATCCACCGCCTAAAGCCTCATATAAGACCATTAGGTCTCTTGATTCGCTCGATTTCAAACCTAAAAACCCAGAATCTGGCGATAAAGTTTCGATCGTTTCTTCACCGTTCATCGAGGTACACTCCCATCCCTCAATCTTTAATCATTTCGCATCTCTTCAATTTCGTTTACTTATTCCGCACTATGGATTGTTCATCTATCGGATTCGATCGGGTTGATCGAACTCATATGCGTTTTAATTTCAATTTCATCCAGAGTAGTATACAGTGTTTTTGTGGTTTCGCCGCCTATATGAACCTAGGGTTAGATCCTGTCGCCGATCTAGGCCGTCTTGAGCTTCGAATCACCCGTCGATAGGAAGGTCTTAGAGTCCCCTTTCCATCACTATGTGGGTTGGATCTTGAAAACGCCAGGAAGGACGATGAGGACCGTGCCCTAGCTCCCCGCTGTGAGTCCGAAGCGTAGAAGACGAAGTCTTGGGCTGGGTTAGGTCGGCCCGGGCCCGACCCGTGGCCCAGCCGCTCGTTTGAATTTTTATGGGGCCCGTAGGGTACAGAGAACAAGCTTTGTGACGCCACGTGTCTTCCACCGGATACGCGGCGTCATCCTGCGAAGCCGTAAGAATTGTGGGGCCCGCGCCTGTACATCCGTGTCTGTTTGAATCAGAGGTGGGTCCCGCTTGGCTGTCTCGGCCTGTATCTTCATGACGCGTGTACCTGCTTAATAAATAATAAAAACATATATATAAATATAACATTTTAAATAATATGAATTTATATATATTAATAATAACAGATTTATTATTTATATTAAAACATTATTAATTAATTAATTAAATCCTAAATTTTAAATATTAATATCTTACAATTTATACATCCAAATTATGCAAAATTATATATCAAATTGATCAGAAAAATATGAGAAATTTAATGATGCTAATAATTTTGCATTTGGTCCTGTATTTAGTAAAGTGATTATTTAGGGTTTAATTTAAGTTAAATTAAATGTTACAAATCTTATTTAGCTCATAACTTTGTACCCATTGACCCAAATATATTGAATATGGGTCTTAAAGTGATCAGAAAACCATAAGGATTAATTTGATAGTGTTCACTTTGCTGTTTGGATAAGTTTTTGCCTAATGACTTTTAAGACCTAACCCTAATTAGGACAATTAACCCTAGAACTTCAATTGACCATAAGTTGGTCAATTGAGCTCCAAATTTAATAATCCAAATATCAATTTAGACTAGAAAAACCTAAATAATAGTAATCTGTAAATATATTTTAGATCCAACAGTTAGATTTGCTAATCACCTTTAAGTACCCTAAAACTTGATTAGTGAATATTAGCAAATCTAATAAACCAAATTGAGTGATTTAAGTTTTGAAGGACTCATAAAACCATTTAGAATCAATCTGTAAGGTTGGATTAGTGTTTGAGTGATTAATTTTGCTAATCACTCACTAATTACTCTTAGCCCTAATTAGGCTTAACTTAGTCAAATTAGATCCAAATTGAGCCTACCACATGTCATTATGATCAGTGGACTAATTGTAAACGATAGCCACTGATTTTGTTCAATTTGGATATTAATTAGCAAAGTTAGGATTTTTGACCCATAATTAAGAATTCTTTAATCACCTTTAAACCCTAGATCTTGTATTAGCCATAACTTGGCCAATACTTATCAGAATTTAGCAAAATTAAATTCTATGGAAAGCTTAGGTAGTAAAGAACAATAATCTAAAAAAAAATTTAACTTTTGCTTTGCCAAATTACTAATTTGCCCTTATGAGTTAAATTTACTAATTTGACTTCATATGGCTTAATAATCACCCAAAATTAATTTAGTTACTGTCTAATCTTACATTAGTCAGTAAGAATCACATTCTAAAAGAAAATTTTAGAATTAAAGCCCTAAATCAAAATTTGATCTTTTGAACCCTTAAGTAAGGGCAAAATAATCATTTTTCCCAAATTTAGGGTTTAACTTTTAAAAGCCCTAAATTTAGTTTTTAATCACTAAAATCAGTAAATAGAATAATTTAGAACTGAAATTAATCAAATCCAAGTCTAAATTAGATTTTGATTTAAATCTCAAAATTTGATCATTAAGAAAATTCCTAAGTCCTAAGTGAGTGCTCTCATTCTTTAATCATTCTTAGATCTATCCTTAGGTCTTTATAATATTGGTTAGGATGTGTGTCTTGAGAGATACTCTTAGTAATTAAGAGCTTTATTTCCTAAGATTATGAATAATTCTTAAGTTAGAATTCATCTATTGAGTAAATTGAGTTACTCAATTAGATGAAATCTTGAGTTTACTAGTTTCTAGATTTTTCTCAGTTTATTAAATGATTATTTGATCTTTAAACTTTAGAACTAAGAATAGAGATCTACCCTAATGAATTTGATTTATCATTAGGATTTGTCTTAACCTAATCTGTGAGTTTTGGGTTCTAAACTTAGACCCTTAGATTACACCTTTAGATTAAGTGATTAGACCCCATCATCTGGAGTCTAATTCTTAATCTTTTCATCTTGATTTGGCTAAATAAAGATGAGGTTGGGATGAAATAAATTACAAAATTAGGTCAATGATTTATTTACTTTAACCAAATAGTCATCTTTTGATTAAGTTATAATTAGGACGTGGCCAGTCCTAATTATCTTCAACTAGTATGATTCGTGATTCTAAGTTACGGAATGTGTAAGAATTGATGATTCTGAAACTTATGTAACTTAAAGTAGATAGAGCGAATAAAATAGACAACAACGGATATCACATGTGTTTAGATAGAGTCTCTTGCTCACCTTAAATTGATGCTTTGCATACCTTGTTTTGAGCCCCTTACCTTGTACACATATATTGGACATAGGATATTTGATAAATACCTCATGTTAATTTTGAATTGCATACGTATCATTCATGATTGATCGATGTTTTTCAGTTTTTCAGAAAGTTGTGGCTTAACTAGTATGCCTCTCCAATCCTCGAGTTCGGCATAGCACACTGGTTTGTTATTGTCGGTAAGTCTATCCATATTTGGTTGAAATAATTCCTAGGATGGAGAGATATAGATTTTGCGCTCTTTAATCAGGATTGGACATGGTGAGTACTAGTTGAGAGTAATTTTGGTAAGGTGTAGCTTGATTAGTATACCTCTTCGATCAACTCGTTCGGGGTCAGCAACCTTTCGAGGGTTTAATGTCCGACAGTCTATTGGCCATGCCTAATCCATAGGATAGGATGGATAGACTCTTGCCCTACTGACTATAGAGTTAAGATTTTGATATGGATATACTAATTCAAGTACACTTACATTCACTTCTGTCTTAGCTCATTAGGCTAAGAGTTTTCAGTGATGTTCAGTTCATAGTTTCTTAGCTCATCAGGCTAAGATTTGTTGAGTATATTTTCAGTTTGAGTGACTTAGATAGTCACTACAATTTCAGTTTACAGTTACTATTTTACTTATATATATATTTTGCATTGTAGCACTATTTTACTTATAGTTTTCCTGCACTATATAGGATGCTAGTTTTACTTACTGTTTTCATATGTAGGATGTTAGTTGTTTTCAGATTTATACGATTAAATCTCTGTATGTCACTTAGCATAATCTGTTTGATCATATGCATATTTAGGTTGTATTTTCTTACAGTTTTGTTTAGTCTTTTGCTTACCTGTCTTTTCTGCACCTATTGCTTTAGTTCTGTTCATGGTGATATCTATTTAACATAATAAATTGTTTACCCTAAAATGTGCTTAGGCAATAGTCTAACCAGTTTTTCTTTTATTGGCTGGGGCCCTACCATTATGAAACTGATAATGGTAGGTCCTGAGTTTGTTGGAGCAGCAGATCCAGTGGAGAGCTTGCCATTGGAGGAGGAGCCCATTCCTGAAGATCTTTAGCTTTAGTTTCTGTTGCTTGTGAGATCGAGAGTTTCCTTTTTCAATTCTCTTAAATTTATTAAATGTTGTAATAATATAGGTTAACATTCTCTTTCCAGCACTTTACTCATTCTGTATTGTTGTATTTATACTGTATGGATGGATGTTATATTTTTATTGCTTCCGCACTCTGAGTTCTTGTATGATCATTTAGTGATGGTATTTTGGGTTGAATGGCAAAGTCCTTATTTAAGTTGGATTAGAACATGTGTCTAATTTAATTCTAAGTGAGGACCTTGTCATTTGGTGACCCCTCCACCGTAATCATGTTAACTTAAGGGTTAACAGGACCACGGCGGGGCAGGGCCGCCACATTTTTATTGCCCATTTTTCTTATTTAGTGAGGATGAGAGATATTTACTGAATTGCTTATATAACTAAATTTATCTTGATGTTTTTATTTTACTTTTTCTGTGATAGATATTTTTATTTTATTTTCTATGATGAATGACACTGAACTTGCATGTTTTCTCATTTAATACTTCTACATTTATTTTCTTCTCAATTAGATTTTAGTCCTAAGTAAATCTTGATAGTGGATTAGTATTAATAATCAAATATTAAGTATTATAGTAGCACCTGATGTAATGTTAAATTACCTAATCCAATATTGTGTCATTACAAAATTAGAGGCAAAGCTTCCTTGATGTCTCTCCTTTGCACACAAGCCTGGTATGGCTTCCAAAATCTCTTGCACACCTCGCAAGAGTAGGTTATAATATGAAAAAAATTACGCAAAAATTAAAACAATTATACATAAACTTTAGGTAAAGTTCTCAACATTAAAAACTTCTTAAATTTTGAAAAACCTTTCAAACTTATTTAGAGTACCTTTAAAATAATTTATATTGCTTTTTTAGTTCTTAAGAATTTTTAGGGATGCTTGGGGAGGATGCATATGTCTCCTATTTATAGTCGAGGTGAAGAGAGCAACAAATAATAAAATTTTTATCTTAGAAAGCTGGGACATGCAAGATGTGTGATTGTGAGGTGTTACTCATAAAATTTCATATTTGGGCATGCATGGCTTGCATGTTTCCTTAATGCCCATGATTTGTCACATAAAGCTGTATCTGGGTGTGTAATAACCCAGAAGTTGTTATACGTCAATTAGTGAATCTAATTGACTCTAAATCTCCTTCATTACTCTTATAATAGAGTTAAAGGTCTCCACCTCAAATTTCATGCAAATTGGAGATCGTTTGTCGATTTCCAGTGTTTCTTGGTTTTCAGATAATTCTAAAGATACCTAATTTAAATAGACTTTAGAATAAAAAACGAACTTCACCATTGCATTCCTCATGCCCAAATTAGCTTGGGGTGAAATTTTGGTGAGTTTTGGAGAAAGTCAAAATTTCTTGATTATTTTATTACATTTTCATAATTCGGTAATTAAAATAATTAAGATGGCTTCCAAATTAAATTTCGACTTCATTTTTGAGTTCTTGACCCTCAAGTTAGCTAAAAAGCAAATTTTATAAAATTAAATTTGGAAATATATTATCATGAAATTTTTAACTAAATAAAACTTCCAAATTAATCAAATAAATCAATATATATATATATATCCAATTATACTCCTTATCTTCATTTTTTGATCGACAAGCCCTAATCCTTCGGTCGACCCTATCTTCATACGCACGCGGTTCCTTCTTCTCCCCGACGCGTGGTATGCACCGTTGGTCGCTCCAATGGGAAGGTTCGAACTCATGCCGCCTCTACTCATTATCAACGATCGCTCATTCTCTCGTAAGGAGTATTGACAGAAAGGTAAGAAAACCCTAGCCGAGCCCTTTCTAGCCGAGCATCTTCCTTTAGCTGATTCTCAAAGAAAAATGGTACTCCACTTGATTCTCCTCCTCATTGTAGTTTACATATAATCAATAATAATTTAGGGTTTTAAGATGTCAAATAAGGAAAGGATATGTTTTATTCATTCAATTACAAAGTGATTTCATTAAATCATTTACATATATCATTATTTATAGTTCTTACCAATCTAAATTTTACAAATTTTGTGTGATTCTAGATGATTTATGTTATCTTATTTTTTTGTATTGTATTATCTCAATTATAGCTTATCAATTTACAATAAAGAATGTGAAAATAGGCATCATTTAAATTGCAATTTAGTTTTAATGAGTAATATAGATTGAACTCTTTCAGATTTCTTAATCAATATGAGCATTGAGTAATTTTCTTATGCTTGTATGTATTTCTTTGAAATAAAGATGTGATATAAATTTTAAAATGTCTTTTTTTTTTTTTGTTTTTTGTTTTTTTTTGTCATATGGGTCTAAAGGCTTAATTAATCTTGCCTATTATGCATTAATATGTAGCCTCTTTAAATTTCATTTATTCAATCCTCATTATCATTCATAGTCTGCAATTGAAATTACATGTTAGAAGCAATTATGACCATTTTGAATTACTTAGACGTGTATTGTGACTAAATTACATTGGAACAATTGCAATCTTATTTAAACTTGCTTAGAAACATATTGATACTCCCTTAACATATTAGGAACTTAATTAATCTTAATTGACTAGCCGCTTGGATTATTGAGATGGGAATAGAGTTGTGATGACAATAATCTCTATTTTCTTAATTGCTATCTTTACAAAATACAGTTAATATTTAATTGCCAAACGAGTCATATAAATTGAATGTCTAAAGGTGGCCTAGGGTAAATATATATATATAAATGATGATTACTCATATTCATATGCTGGCAGGAAATCATAAATATTTTTTTAGTTTATTAATTGCCATGATTTTCAAAAGTATTCTCAATATTCTGCTATGATATCCGTAAAAACTAAGGATATGAATTTTGAAAGGGTGCAGTGATTAATTAACAAGAATTTCCAAATGTAAATGATAGATCTTATTCATGACTTTAGTTTGATTTATGTTTCATCATTTAGAACTGCAGTCATTAGTCTCAACTTGGATTATATGAACACATCTATGTTTTTAGACTTTTGTTGCTCAAGTCTTAAAATATTTGTTTCTTTGCTGGAATTTGGACCAATATTTAATTCTTAACATTCATTTAGTGGCAAAGAATAAGCAATTGTGAATTGGGGTAAAGAAGGTATATAAAGATTTATTGGCAGCCCCATGCAAAGAGATGGTTTATTTATGTTTCCAATTATTTATTCTTAGATAGATTTCTGATGCTTGCGGATCTTCTGGTTTGGGTTTTATAATTATTGGGAATGCTTCATAATGCAAAGATTAATGTTTATAATACATCAGTTGTCATTTCTTTATTATTCCAGCCTCCATCTATCATAAGTAGGATCATATGTTGTCTTTCATTTTAAATGAGATCAATGAGTTATATTAAATCAAATGCTAGTATTCATTTAATAGTAAATGCTGCCACTTATTACATTATAAGTTCAAATGCTTTCATTGTAAGTTTAATTACATTTAGAAGCTGTTACATTACAAATGCTGCCATGTAATTTGGGAGACCCAAGTACTACCATTTAACTCAATAATTCAAATGCTGCTATTAAATATGTATGGAATCAAATTGCTATTATACATAGAATCGAATACTGTTATTAAGCTGTAAAAAAAAAGGAGAATTACTGTCATAAATTATGAATAAAGTCAATTATTGCCATCAACTATATAAGTGCTGCCATTTATGTAGATACTATCAACTGCTGCCATTTATTTTTGCGCTCATATGCTACTATCTTTAAGTTTATAAATCAAGGGTGACCGAATGTAATTAGTCTTATTCATATTATCAAATGCTGCCATATATATATATATATATATATATATATATATATATATATATATATATACACTAGAATCATATCTTTCCATCAAATGAATGTGGAATACATATGAGTATAGAAGTTGTCAATTACTTTATACATATGCTGCCATTGGAATCACATGCGTCTTTCTTTTTAAGAATAAAAATGCTGCCATATCACTACCATCTTTGGTTTTAAGTGATTTAATGTTATTAGTTGTAATATTTTCATCAAATGTATTTTAATTAAACTACATGATATGTGTTGAACTCACATCTTTATATTCATCCATCTCATGTGGATCTATTGATGTCAATTTTCTTACAAAAATTGTTATTTATGAAATGATGCCATGAATTATAGAATTAAATACTATCTTACAAGGTGCTGCCAATTATGTCACATAAATGCCGCTAACATCTATAGTCTTATAAAATTTATAATTTATTCAAAGATACCAAATGCTGCTATATTAGATTCATATTTTTGGCCAACAAATGATCATGAGATAAATGGGATAGGAGGATGAATATTGTTATTATTTTTACCATATGCTGAAATTTCTTATTCTTATGAAAAAATCAAATGCGATTACATGTGGCCAATTGTATGGATAAGAGTAAAAATGAGAGCTTAAGTAATTCAATGCTGCTATCAAATGAAAAAGGGAATACGTGTTGCCTGTTATTTCAATAAATATCATGAAAAATATGCCGCTATCTTATGAGAGCAAATGCTTCTATTTAAGTTCAATTATGATTGAATGATGTCATCTATTTCATTATAAATCATATTGCTGCAATTCCTTTCATATATGCATTTAAGGAAAAATCAAAAGTATACATATGCTGCCTTCAAACTTACATTCAAATGCTGCCATACAATCTAGTTGAATTCAAATACTTTTGTATTCTTTTCAACATAAAAATAGTTGTTGTCACATCTTATTTTTCTGTAGTTGCTAAATTTCATTTTTGGCATCTATGAATTTTTGAACTCATAATATTGTAATTTATAACTGTTGGTTCACTTTTCATATTTCTATAAATACTGACTTTAATAATGATCCTTTGCAGGATAAGTTGTAAATACAGGATTGCTAAAATAAATGCTATGTACGAAAAACCACATAAAGTTGCTCTTATAAATGCTAAATTTTACTTATGCATTTTCTTTTTATTAGATATTTTATATAGGATGTATAAACTGTTTAATTTAGTTTTGTATATTTTATTATAATTGGAAATGAGCAATCCCAAAAAATGAATTGAATTTAGAACTGGAGATTGATTGTGAAAATTTTATATTTGAACAAAAACAAAGGAGACTCTGCTGAAATTTTTAAGAATTTTAAGACTTAGAAAAATTTTAGAAAATTTTAACATTCAAATCAAAACATTCAATTCAATGGTTCATTTTTAATTTTAATTCTCTATCAACTTGATTGAAATTAATAGCTTCTTTTCTTTTTAAGCTTTGGATAAGCTCTCATTTTATTTCAAATTGTATTATTATTCTAATTTCATGAAAATAAATTTGCAATTCATTCTACTTTTATTTAAAATTGACTTAAGATTAAATCTATAAGTCAATTTGGAGTTTAATTAACTCCAATTATAAAGTAGATTATTAAAAATTTAGATAACAAAATGATATCACATACTTTATAATTTTTGTAATCCATTGAATGCTTGCATAGCTTTGAGCCTCATATCCTTGAACATGTATTCAAGACTCTTGTGCATAAATAAAGATTTTCTTAAAACTTTAAAGGGGAATTGCCTTAAGGAAATTAGAGTACAAATGAAAGTGTTAATATTAGAACTTCACATTTTAGAGAGGGTAAATGTGAATGTTCAACTTCCCCATTGTATCTAGTTAAGCAGACGTGCTTAACTTCTCGCCCATTCTGTTGTGTACTCCTACAGAATAAGGTATTTCAAATTGTAACTTTAACTAAAGATATAAGAGATCTTCTCATAAATTGTAAGATCTCTTTATAACTATTTAGTTATGCTTTCATGTCATAGTTTTAGACTATAATTATCTTAGATTAAGGATCTAAGATATTTCCTCATTTCTTTTAGCTTTACACTCTCTATTTTCAGTATTGTGTATTGCTTATTTCAGTTTAGTTTGAATACAGTGTATGTTATTTAACTTCAATTAATGCTTCACTGTATGTCAATTCCTTACTTAGCATAAATTCTATTTGATCATATATTGCTTTCATGCACATAGCAGTTTCTAGCCTTTAAAATACTTTCCTTACCAATTTTTTAGTATTAGGCTAGAACTTTAATAAAAAGTGAGTATTTTTACTCAATAGCTTTCGTACTGTTTTCCTTACAATTGTGCTCAATACTTTCCCTTACTATATAGCTTTTATTGCACCACTGCATACTTAAATTGTAAATCATAATTGTGATATCTTGTTAATCTAAAAATATAGCCAATTTTAAAATGTGCTTAGACTATTTAGTCTAACTACTCTTTTCTTTTTCTTGGCTTTGCCCTATCATATTTAAATACCAAAATATGATAGAGCAAGAGCCATTTTATTCAGGTGATGCAGGTCCGAGTACTTGAAGAACCTTTAAAGAAATATGCTTTCGCTTATTCATATATATATAGTTCACTTGTAATTGCACTATGTATTAAAAAGCCTTGTAATAATTAGATTGCTTAAGTTACTTTTACTTTCACTTGTTAATCGGTGTTGTATCTTCTGTATATTTAAAACTGCTTGGGATGAATGAGTGGATTGCCTATTTTGTAAATGCTTATATTACTGCAATTATTTATATCTTCCTTTTTTATTTATTTTTAACTTAACAAATGCTCATAAAGAGACTTGGCCACTTAGCATCAGCACTTGATTTGTTTTCTTCTAATCAAGTGTTGGGTGCTAAGGTAACACCCCAATATCTGGATTAATCTTCTATCCAATTATTGGGGCCGTTACAGGGTGTGTGCTCTTTGTGTTTGGGCGCACTGAGTCTGGACATGCCTTAAAGGTGTATGGGCACATAACAAGCTTGATAAAATTTCATAATGCTGTTTAGCTATCCTTTAAGAGTGACCTCTCTCAAACATTAGCAAGTAACAAAATAGCATAAAAATACACAAAAATTACATCTTATATAAAGTAAGTTAAGACTAAAACTAAAACTAAGTCTTCTGATCTAAAGTTCTTGAAGGGCTATCTTAAGTTAATGTGCTCACTTGAATACATAATATTGGATAAAGCAATTAGTCCAAAACTAGAACAAAACTATAGTTTGTGGTCATCAAAACCAAACTAAGAGGTTGATTGAATTCAAACCCTTAAGTTAATAACTTATAGTATAAACATCATGAGGACACCAAATTCTAATATAGAATATAACATAAGGCTTACAAATACATTGAACTCTCAACCCAGACACCTAAACATGTACATACTCATAGATGAATGCTCTAACAATGGCTCATCTTGATGAAGACCCAAACCCCTCCTTAATAAATCCTGTATCTCATTTCCATCACAAAAAGCACAATTTTCCTTGATCATGCTCTTCTTCACATTCTCGATAGACATAAAGTGATGCAATATCTTAGCAAAAGCAATATGAAACACATACAATTATGAGCAAATCTAACAGATTATTCAGCATAGCGCTTAACAAAAAAAAAGTCTAGATTTGGGTTGTCTTTGACAAATGAAAGCTAAATCCTTACAATCGTAGTAGCAATATCAAACACAAAATGGTTCTTAATCAATCTGCTATACTAACCAAAGAAAAAGTTTAGATATTCTCACATAGTGTAGGTTTTTGTTTGTTGGCGTAGTGGACAATGAAGGTGATGATCTAGATGATCTTATCCCACTCGTAAATGGATTTTCATTGTCTTAGATAATGAATGAAGAAAAGTGGGGCTCAAACAACCAGAATCGTCAATGGAAGGGTTTGAGCTTTTTCTGTAGCTTCTCCAATGGGGAAGACAAAAATGGATGTTGAGAAGCTAACTCAAATATCCCAATTTGCAATGGAGGATATCACAAATAGTGGAAGCAATAAAAAAGGAGAAAACCTACAGTCCTTTGCACATTGAGATGGAAACGACGAATGAGAAAACTTTGCAAGCTCACAAATATTTTCAAGTTAGATTCTATGCAGATTAAATGCAACGGAGTCATTTATGCATATTTTTTTATTCAATTTTTGCTCCCTGTGGAATAATTATAAAAGTAAAAGATTACTTAGAACTAAAACCACCGAACAACCAGAATCAAAAATGAAAAGATGCATCATTGAACAAAATTTCTTTTGTTTCAAAAGTGCCAAGCAATCAATCAAGCCAACCAAGTGGTGACATTGAAGGGAAATTTGTCCTTTAGCATGCATGAAATCAATATTGTTTATCATTGTCAAAGCTGCATCCCACATCATAAGTGTTGCACTATACAAAATAATAATAATAAAGTAGTGTAAAGCTTTCAATCATCACAATATTTATTTTCAAAGCTCTCATAAATTTTAGAAGATTTACAAGAGTACTCTTTGATTAAGATATGATAAACATATAATTCTCATAATAAGAATTAAACTAAAAAGTTGCTATATAGTATTTTTGTTACAAAATAGTCTACCCAATGATTATTAAACAAACTAAACATAGAACATGTTGAATTAAATATTTTATTATTGGACTGAACAATGTCTTATTTGGTGCAGAACAAACTTGTCTAATCGACTTCATAAGCCTCTTGTTCATTTAACTCATTTAATGAGTATCCATAATGTAATTATTTGCTTAAAGTAACCTTAAAACCTATGGCTTATTTAAAATAATTAGTTTGTCCGATGAGTCATCATTTATGTTATATAAATATCTAAAAAAAAAGTGGTTTAATGAGTTTCACAACTCAAATCATTGTATTGGGTTTCTTGATTATTAATTATCATAACTTTTCTTGCATCATAAATAAATTAAAAATAGGTATTGTATGTTCTCACATATTAGGCAAGAAAATAACTTGTGACTTATCAAATTCTAGTGAAAATATGTTTCAAATTTAAAACTAGCTTACATCTTACATGATTGATAAACTCATGATCTAACACTAGAATTTACAAAGAATAAAATTTACAAGAAATCCCTAGATTTTTATCTGAGAATTATATCTTCAATGAGTCAACAAAACTAGAGATAATTAACTAAGATGCTATATAGTGCAATGAATTTGCCTTAATACACACTTGGGAGATTTATCAAACCTATATAAGACTCACCATAAGATCTTTATGCCTGTAATGCTTTTTGTAACACCTTGAGACATATCTTCTTCCTTAGATCTACAAGAAAACCCTCAAGAATGTTGAGATCGAATAGGGTTTAAACTAAAAGCGGATCAAAAAGAAACTTGAGCGAGCGTTGAGAAACTGAAAAATTAAAGCAAGAAAAACAAGCTTATAAAATAATCACAGCCACAAGACAGAAATTACGTGGTTCGGTGATCACACCTACGTCCACGGGGAGGAGAGCAAAGTTTCACTAAAATCAGAGAGGAATACAAATGATTTAAGATTAGAGAACCCTTACAAAACCTTCTCTTGGAGATCTTCTCTTATATCTTGTGTGTTGAAACTCTTGCATATCAGGCCTATTTATAAGTCATCCTTGATTCCCAAGAGTTACAAATTCAAATCTCTCAATTAAGGACATAAAGAAAACTTCCAAATCCATGATTCCTGAAACGGAAGTTATTTGCGGCAGTTTCTTAATACTATAATTGAGAGATTTAATTATATATATATATAATTAATTTCCTTTAATTTTTCTTTAATTAAGGAAACTTAATTTCTTTTAATTTAGGAAAATTAATTTCCATTAATTTTCCTTTAATTAAGAAAAAATAAAATTTCCTTCAATTTTCCACCTCATGTCTCATGTGCTTCATATGAGAATTGAAACCTTATACTCTCTATCAATACGACTGCACCAAGTTGGTTGCCTACGTATCTCCTTCCCAAGGGAATCAAGCTATCCGTAGTTCCACCAAAGGAGAAGTTTATTAATACTTCTCCAAAATTACCAAAGATTTATAATGGGTGAATTTTTGAACAGTGAGCATCTTTGTCATCATATCTGCGGGATTGTCTTTGGTATCGATCTTCTCTAGTAAGATCTCACCATAACAAAATGATGTCGGACATCAATATACTTTATGCGAGCATGACAAACCGGATTAGTAGCCAAAAATATAGCGCTCTGGCTATCGCAATGTACTACTATCTCCTTTTGCTAAATACCTAGATTTTTCAGCAAGCCTTTCATCCAAACAGCTTTCTTAAATGCCTTAGTAACTACCATATATTCAGGGCAACTGTAGACTGAAGGGTTGACCTCCACCTTACTGGACCTCCTGCAAGTGTGAATACATAACCAGTTGTTGACCTTCTTCAATCCAAATCTACAGCATAGTTGGAGTCCACATAATCCACGCGCAAGTCAACTATTGAGGACTACTTCTGAAATAATAATCCAACACTAGTTGGACCTTTCAAGTACTTGAAGATTCCCATCACTGTTTGCCAATGATCATTCCCTGGATTATGTATGTAGCGGCTCACAACTCCAACAGCTTGTACCAAATCTGGTCTAGTACAAACCATGGCATACATCAAGCTCCCAACTGCACTAGCATACGACACTGTGTGAATTTCTTCTTTTTCAAAATTTGATTTCGGACATTGCTCTGCAGATAGGCGAAAATGAGGTGCTAGAGGTATACTTATAAACATCGTATTTTCTTCAATCCTAAACCTCTTTAGCACTCTCTCTAAATACCCCTTCTGGGACAACCAAACCTTCCCTATAATTTGGTCTCTACAGATTTCCATTTCTAATATTTTCTTTGATTCTCCCAAATTCTTCATTTCAAAGTTCTTTGATAATTGATCCTTCATATGATCCATTTCTGACTGATCCGAAGTGGCTATCAACATGTCATCAATATATAATAACAAATAAATGAAGTTATATTGAGACAGCATCTTAAAATACACACAATGGTAAAACTGGCTTCTGCAGTACTCCTCTTTTTGCATAAATTGATCAAATTTTCTGTACCATTGCCTCGGTGATTGCTTTAGCCCATATAGAGACTTGTTTAATTTACATACTAAATTTCCCTTTTCTGGCTCACTATACCCTCGGGGATGCGTCATATAGATCTCCTCCTCTAGTTCTCTGTGTAAGAACGTTGTCTTCACATCAAGCTGCTTAAGCAGTAAGTCGAACTGTACCACCAAAGCTAAAAGCACATGGATCGAGGAGTGTTTCACAACTGGGGAAACACCTCATCATAATCGACCCCTTCCTTTTGAGTAAAGCCCTTTGCCACAAGTCTAGCTTTATAGTACACATCAGCTTTTGAGGAACCATCTTTCTTTGCATACACCCATTTGCACCGAATAACTTTCCTTCCTGGAGTGAGTTTCTCCAACCTCCATACCTTATGGTTCGCTAGCTCTGCTACCCCATTCTGCTGCGGTGCTTCTTTTACTATGAAGTGGCGCTCAATCCCTGAATCTTGACATTCCTTTACAAAAGAATCGGATGTGAATTCTTCACCATTATCCAAACATATTATCTTAATTCTTCTGCCTGTTTGATTCTCCACCATCTTCTTCCAGTTTATGAATACCTCCAGTACATTTGCTTTGCTCTTTAAAGGGTACACCCATACAAATCTGGAGTAATCATCTATAAAAGAAATAAAATATCTTTGACCACCAAATGATGTAGTCTTCGTTGGTCCACATACATTTGTGTGTATATATTCTAATATACCTTTGGTGTTATGGAGGCCAACACCAAAGGGCTTGCGTATTTTCTTGCCAAATATACAATGTTCACAAAATTGTAATTTATAAAAATTTATACCTTTGATGAGCCGCTCTTTCTCTAATGCCTTCAGTGATGGTTCCCCTGCATGTGCTAGTCTCATATGCCACAGCATCATGGCATCTTCAGAGTTTTCAGCCACAACCACTGTATCTATCACTGTACTTTCTTACAAGTAGTAGAGGTTCTATTGTCTGACTCCTCTTAAGTAAGTCATTGCACCTTTGGTAATCTTCAGAACTCCTACCTCAATCACCACCTTAAAGCCCTTGGCTTCTAAGGCCCCAATAGACAGTAGATTCTTCTTGATTTCTGGCACATGTCTGACTTCCTTTAGTTCCTGGACTATTCTTAAATGCGTCCTTATTAGCACACTTCCAACTCCTGTAATCTGGCAATTAGCATCATCTCCCATTATGACTGCACCACTATCCGTTTCCCTGTACGGACAGAACCAATCCTTCTGGGAGAAAATATGGTATGTTACACCGGTGTCCATGATCCAACTAGAGCTGTCTGTTATTAGACCCATAGAAACTGTTACAAGAGATACACAGAGTCTGAACCCTCCACCATATTTTGAATCATATTGGCCTTTGAAGATCCACTCGCCCGCTACTTGTCTTTCAACTTTGGGCAGTCCTTCTTCCAATGTCCTGTCTCTAAACAGAATACGCACTGATTGCGTCCAATGCTTCGGCCTCTAGATTTCCTCCTTTTCTAGAAGTCTGCATTCTTCTTTGGCTATTACTTCTTCTTCTCTGGTCTTTCCCTCTATAGTGTAAGTGCCTCTGCCATATCATATTTGGTAGACTCATTATCCCTTCTTCTGAACTCATGATTCATAAGGGCTGTAGTCACTTCCTCATACTTCAGAACCTCCTTCCCATGGATCAATGACATGGTGAAGTGCTCGTACTCGTTTGGCAATGAGTTCAAAAATAATAGGGCCTTGTCTTCATCCTCCACGGTCTCATCCAGATTTAGCAAATCCACCGATAACTTTGTGAATTCATTCAGGTGCTCATCAATGGAAATCCCTCTTCTCATCTAAAATCTATAGAGCCGCCTTTTCATGTGGAGTATATTCTCCACGCTCTTCATCAGGTACTTAGCCTCTAGGAATTTCCATAATTTACATGCTGATGTTTCCATCATAACTGCATACTTGATCTCCTGAGTCAAATAGTTCTGGATCAAGCCGCATGTACTGCGGTTCATCTTGATCCAGTCCCTTTCTAAAATTTCCTCTAGTTTTTCTTCACCATCCAGAGCATCTTCAAGATTTATGGCACACAGTGCGTCTGTCACATCGCACCGTCACTTCCCAAAGTTGTTCTTCCCATTAAATTTGATCACATCTATTTTAGCCAGATGTATCACAACTTGGTGGAGAGTCCTCTCCACCACCAACGACGACGAAGGTCCAACCACCTCTTCTCCTCCTTCAGCCATGTTTATCTTCTTGTTTTAATAAAACTAAAATTCAAATTAACAATTAGCTTAAGCAAAACCCTAGCCTTTAAGAATAAACAAGGGAAACCAAACTTTTCTTTGATACCACTTGATGAGATCGAATAGGGTTTAAACCAAAAGCGGAACAAAAAGAAACTTGAGCGAGCATTGAGAAACTGAAAAATTAAAGCAAGAAAAATAAGCTCATAAAATAATCACAGCCACAAGACAGAAATTACATGGTTCGGTGATCACGCCTACGTCAACTGGGAGGAGAGCAAAGTTTCACTAAAATCAGAGAGGAATACAAATGGTTTAAGGTTAGAGAACCCTTATAAAATTTTCTCTTGGAGATCTTCTCTTGTATCTTGTGTGTTAAAATTCTTGCATATCAAGGCCTATTTATACCTGTAATTCTTTTTGTAACACTATGAGACATATCTTCTTCCTTAGCTCTACAAGAAAACCCTCAAGAATATAAACCGTCACCGAGAAAAGTGAGAAGAAATAGAGAAGCGTGCTCTAAAAAGAGTTTTGGGTTTGAATTATTTCTGTTCTTAACTAAAAGCAATCTAACCCTCTCAAATTTATGGAATTCACTTCAAGTAAAATCCAGTTGTGATTAAGAGCAACTAGAAATGTAATTATATGGGATACAATTTCAAAATAACCTCAAAACACATTCTACATTTGAGGTACTATCCACACAGATTGTTCAAAGGCGGCGTTCAGTGCAACTGTCCAAAGGAGTGAAGGCACGTTGAACGAAGGACTTAGAATTTAGGATGTTCTTATAATATCTAAAGTTTAATGCAAGATATTTAAATATAGCTTTGAATTTTTACTGTTTGTTCAAATCATAAAGCAGTGAAGATTACAAGTTTTCTTATGCAGGGAAAAATCAATAAGGTATGCATTTAAGGAATTAGACACTTTCCTTATTTACTCTTCCAAAAATGATAGAATGTCATTAACATTAAGTTTGTACAAGAGGTTCATGAAGTAAAAAATCATGACCAACATTAGTTTCAAAACCTGGGGATCGAAGCATGACACATTTATACGTATTTACAAAGAACTTTTGCACCCTACTTTAAAAGCTTATTAAACAATGATCAAAAAATAGAGAAATGAATTGATTGTTATGATTTGGAAACCCATTTAGGGTTTATAATTTTAGCAACACCGAAAAATTATGAGAAAATACAAAGGCAAAACACAACAAAAAAAAACACAAACAAACGACACTTAGAAATTACATGGAAAACCTAAATCCTGGGAAAAATCATGTTCACATAACCAAGAAAAGAATTCCACTATGAATATATTACAGGGTCTACATAGTATCTGAGAAGCCCTAACCCGTGAAAGAATAAGAAGTGCTCGCCTACCAATGAAACATAACCCTAGCCGTAAAACCTCACTTCTTCTATGCCCTTCAATTGGCTCTCATACTCAAACACTAGCTTCCACAATATTTTTCTTATTGAAACCTCACCTTAACTGCTTACAATCAATACGTCCATTTAGGACTTTAAATAGGCTTTAAAACAAGCCTGAGATCACCCGAATCAGCCCACAAATGATCGCGGGATGCCTAATCTCACATCTAACCCGTCGCAGGCAACTAGGGCGCTCCCGGGCGCCCTAGGTTCGAATGGTGGGCGCCACGGCGTGGCGTGCCATGTTGCATAGCTCGAATGGTGGGCGCCCTGGCCCTCGGGTCCAGGGGCGCGTCGGAGAGCCTGAATTGTCCTCAACTTGTCACGGAACACCCCATGATCTCCCAGAATCCACCGGAACTCAGTGCCTTGCCTTGCCTCGGAACCTTTCAGAACACCGCCGTAACTCCATTATTACCTTTCGTGTTGATCCAATCAAGTTACACACCCCAACATCTCGAAAACCCACCGGAATTACGTGCTTTTCCTCGTAGCCTTCTAAAATACCATTGAAAGTCTGTTGGCACCTATTGTGTCCAACTAATCAGTCTTCAGATCCCAACGTTGATGTCATTAGTTAATAGACAAAATAAAGGGGAGTCAGGCCCTTGACTACCCGTAAGGACTGTATGAACTGGGTTCAATCTCCATCACCCGTCTCGCAAATCAAGCTGCCCGAACTGCTCGCTAGACTTTCCCGCACAATTCTTCCAATCATAAAGCAATAGAATACCAAATCATTTATGATATTTGTTTTTTTTATTATTATTGCTCCTAAATATTTCTCAAATAATTATTTAAAATACTAAATATTTTCTCATAAAAATAATATTAAATATGTGAAGCCCATTAAAATATATATATTTTAAATATAAATAATAGTTATCCAATCTTATAAAATATTTGAAAGGAAAAAAATATTTTTCATATTTTGCATTGCCATAAATTATCCCCAAAAACATTAAAAGAATCAAATTTGTAATTAGCTCTAGATAGATATATGCATGAGTCCATATTTCTTTTTCATTTTTTAATATTTTGCTATTATTTATTGGGTTTTTGAAATAGTTAAGAGCTAATTAATAATTGTCTTTTAGAATTAGGATTATTTGCTTTTATTTTTCCTACCGAATCTCTTATTCTTTTATCAAATAGTGTATTAAAATATATATTTTTGTGAGATTTATATGTAAAAATTTATTAATCATAAATATATTTTGATTTATATTTTTATATATATTTTCTTGCCAAAATATATTTCTCGAGCTCCGAGGGGCCAGGCACCTATGGATGATAAACACGTGTACAGAAAAGGGAGCAGTTCCACGTGGCGAGAATCTCTTTTCGCCGTTTACCGGTTCTCAACTTTCCCGCGTGATTCTCGCGGAGTGAGTGGAGTTGCATGCCGGTTGAAGGGCTGCTGTGTTTGCCGGTTTCGGCAACGAACAGCAAATGGGAATCCAAAAAAGTGACCGGAACTGGGAAACGGGACAGGAAGACGTTGATGCTGATGGGAATTTTTGACTCTTTTCTTTTTAGTAAAAAGTTCTTTGACTCACAAAAAAATTCTAAGAAAAATGCTTTAATTAAACTAAAATATTCACAAAATAATAATTTTTTTTTTGCAGATAATTAAAAAAAAAAAATGTATTCCACTAATTATTTTTTCTTAAGATTAACACATTATCAAAAAATTTTTATGTATATTTTTATATAGAGAAATAATATTTAGAGTTGTTGACGTGGCATCCAAAAAAAATCATACAATAGGATTTGAACATTATTTTATTAATGTTTATTTATTTAAATTAAAATAATATAAATATTATTTTTAAGTTTATATTGAAAAGATACTTAAATCTCATTTGATAGTTTTTCTTGATGCCACATCAACAATATAAATAATATTTCTCTTTTTTATATAAGTATAATAATTCATATTGATGATTAAGATTTGAATTTAAAAAATATTATGAGACAAAAATAATATATATATAAATATACAAATTTAGAGATATGCACAAAGATCGTTTTTCCTTTTTTTTTCTTTATATATATCACAAGCAAAAAAAAAAAATATTATACTAATATTATATATGTAGCAGCGGATTTCTGTTTAAAAATAATAAATTTTTTGTCTCATAAAATATTTGCACATATAGGATATTAAAATATATATTCAAACAAAAAATTATTATTTATAATTTTGGGTGCTATTTGGGAGCAAAATATTATTTTTCTTAAATTATGTGCGATGGAGAGCAAACATATGTAACCATATAATAGGGTTTTGTGATGGGAAGGGCGTACAAAATTAGTATTCAGTTTAGAGGAAAGCTTCGAGCAGTGGGTAGGCTTACTATGTATGGGGTGTTACTGTCTGCACAAGACATTTCATAAGTATGGAGAAGCTCATGAATTTTATGTGGCTCTGTATGTATGCATTGACTCGGCTTTCAAAAGCTTAGTGAAAGTGATGCATGATAGTCTTTTTGGGCGCAGAGCTCTTTGGCTCTTTTTTTTTTTTTTGTTTTTTGTTTTTTTTGTAGTTTATGTGAATTTATTTATCACTGTGTTGGGATAATTAATGAGTTACCGTTAGTTCTTGCTGCAGGCATATATTAATGTGAGAACAATGAAGTTGAATCTGATCATCTCCATCTTTTGATCTGTTCTTCTGTGCATATATATTTGATTATTTCGCTAAAGATCTAGCCATGACTCAATAGAAAAAGCAATCGTATTACTGAAATGAGGAACAAAAGATGATGGAGACAGTATGATTTGTAAGATAACCTTTGCTACTACTGTGCTCTGAATCAGGGTTACTTAACTCTGTGCCATGTATTTGTTGTAATTGGCATTTACTACTGTGTGTTGGATTGACAATGGTTCGAAGGGAAGCAATTATTGATAACATTGGGTGGAAACCTTACAGCCTTTTTGATCTTTTGGGTGACAGCTTATTTAATATTTCGTCAGTATCAAGTTTGTATGTCACATCATGCTTCGAATCTACATCTAGGCGGAGTTCGAGTCTTGCTGAGTGCCTTTTTCTAATCATACCTTTGGAAACATCATACCTCATTTTCTTTATATTTGGCATAATTATTACCTCATTCTTTAGATCTAACAAGATTCCTCTCAAAAGTAACAAAAATATATTTATTAAATAATTAAGCTGAATTACATTTAGGATAGTTTTTGGGCTATTTAGATGGGATGACGAAGCATCCAATAATATTATTTGTGCATCATTTCAGCACAAATTTTAAAAATATTATTTTTATTATTTTAATATAAATAAATAAAATTAATGAAATATACTTGCTTTGTTTTGAGCCGTTGAGCACTTAGGTTTGGTAAAATTAAAGGAATGGGCTCATTTATTTTAACTTTTTATTTAAGGAATTTTGAAAAGAGTATTGCTGTATGCCTTAAATATTTCTCAAAATATATTGATAATTAGGATTTAGGGAGTTAAGTGAAATAAAATTTTTTTATTAAATCCACTTTTGCTTGTGGAGCCCATAAAAATATATTTTTTAAATCTTAAATTTTAATTATCCATAATTTTTAGAAGATAATTAGAGCTAAGTAATATTTTTCTTTTAAAAATATTAATATGATTTAGGGCACATTTATGGATGACCTTAAAAGAGGACCCAATTTTCTGACTTACGGTTGGGTTTTAAGATTCTTGGGAATTGAAGGTTAAGAAATTCCCAATACAGATCGAAGCGTGGGCCAGTTGACAAGGTCAAATCGCTTCCAGCTTGCACCCCCTACACTCCTACGGAGCCATCCATCCATCCATCCATCCATCCATCCGCGATTTCTGCTATTTTTATTTCAAAAATTATTTTATAAGAAAATCTTTATTAACTTGGATAAACATTCATATTCTTACGGTAAACGCTGTCCGCTGTTGACTTGACTAATCCACTTTTGACATTCCGTTCCCCACCGTTTTATTTAACTTTGGACTCATTCCAATTTTTTTATTATTATTATTTCTTAAAATACTGTTAGGGTTTAGTCTAAAATTATTACACTAAACAGTAAATTACAAGAGAACAAAGTTCAAAGTGGTAGATGTTAGAAACATGAGAATAATCAAAGGAAAATCACATGGCTTAGATAATATTGGTGAAAATAGAATTGCTTCTTCATGTTATATTTGATGTAGTATTTGTAGATGTAAGAAGCCCACCAAACTTGCAATTTAGAAAAATGAATTTTCTCATCGGTCTAAACTAGTGATGTTGTCGAGCCTACAGAGTATACCAGAAGGTTTCGAGGCAAGGCACGAAGCTCCGGTAGGCTTTCGAGAGGTCCCGAGGTGTTCCAGGATGAGTGCAGGGCGTCTCGGCACGCCTCGGCGCCAAGGACCCAAGTCTTGGGCGCCTCGGTGCGCTGTGGCGCTCGCCGTTTTCCTGCGATGAGTCAGATGCGAAAACAGGCGCAATGTGGTTATTTGTGAGCCGATTCAGGTGATCTTGGGCTTGTTTTAAAGCTCTTTGGAAGCCCTAATTAATGGAGGGTATAAAAGCTTCAAAAGTAGCTGCAATAGAAAGCCTTGTGAGTGCATATGAAAAGGAGGCGGAAGCCCTAGGGCTAAGAATGTGTCAAAGGTCATATCGAAGGTCGCACCCAAGCACAGCTACGAGAGGCAGATGCAGTGGCTATTCCAGGAAGTCGTTGATGGATATATTCACCAGATATTTGCACATAAAGGGCGGTAGCAGCGTGCGACAGCAGGTGACCACAAGGGTGCTGCTGTTGTGGTCGTCGCGGTGTGCTACTACGAAAAGCCTCAGCGGTGTGCTACGACGGTGGTCGTAGCGGTGAGCTATGATGGAAGGCCGCAGTGGTATTCTGCGGCGAAAGATCGTAGATGTGTGCTATGGTGGAAGGCTAAAGGCATATCTCGATGGCTGCTGTGTTGATCTGCAATGGGAGCTGTTGCATGCTTAAAAGTTGAGTTAGAGAAACATGGGAGGGGCATAGAGGGAAGGATGCTAGGGTTTGTGTGATCTCCCTAGCGGTGCAATCATCATCATCTTCTAAGTTAGGGTTTTTTCGGGAATAACTCTGTAAGCTCTTAATATTTTCTTCATACTAGAAATTATTGGTGGTATGGCTCCATGATTTTTCTCAAGTTTTGGATTTTTCACGAATAACCTTGTGTTTAGAAAGTTATTTCTTTGTGATTGTGCTGAGATCTGTATAGTTTTCTATTTTGTAAAATTTTGCTCTTGATCCACTCTATAACTAACGGTGATAGATCCTAGTAATAGTCTCTATAATAGAGAAAAATATCCCACGATAATTTTATATAGGCTAGCAAAATTCAAACTTAACACCAGAAGCCTTAGAATTAACAACCATGCTAATGACAACACTCCACATAGATGTTGTTGAGAAAGGTAGTAGTAAAGGAAATCAAAAATTAGATGCTAAGCAACCTTAAATACACTTGAAGCAATAAAGAAGAGCTGCAGTATTATCAGCCCTAAGAGAAAAGCGAACCTAACGAAAACATAAATTCTATAAAATTAAATCAATTAGCTTAAGAAAAGTAAGCTAAGAAGATTATTGGTCAAAGGTAATAATGATATCAGATATAAGTTTCAAATTCATAACTAACCATAATCAGTAGCTATGGAATTCTTCCAGCTCTCAAATGGATCATCTTATTATTTGATCTAAAGTTCACTTCCATTTAGCAACAATAGCAACAAAATTCTTCATAATTTTGAGAATTTTATTTGAAATCGAGCATGAATAATTTCCAAACTTACAATTATTATGCTCTTACCACCTATGAAGAATAAAGTTGAGACCCTAAGTAAATAGGCTTTCTTAAGTAAGTGTTGCCACAAATGTCACTAAATAATGGAACTTGATGCAATGAGGAGGAAGAAGGAAACAGTTTAATCCTCACATCAATGCAAAATCATAAGAGCTCTTACAAAATAAATGCTAATGTGATTTATTGTCGTCATTACTTAAACAACTTGGGGTCAATTGGGATGCCCCTAAAATTTAAAATGTCCAAAACCTTAAACAAAGCATACAACCAAATTTAAAATGAAACATTTTAAACCAAACATATTTAGCTCACACACATTAGGGCAACTCAAATAACAATTTAGTAGTATATGAGAAGGTGATGCCTTTTCTACTGTCTTAGATAGGCCTAGTATGAATGCAAACTAAACATTGCAAATAAATTTTAATAATAATATAAACCTTATACAATGATTTTTAATAAATATAGGCATACGATAGTTTATCACTAAAGGCCATACCCTAACTCTAATTACGATGTTTTCTAATGGACATGTGGGAAAACAAAATATCTATATTACCTTCCCCTTTAGACATGTGGGACATTTCTTTCCATTTATATTTTGAGACTACTACATGAAATGAACAATGGATGATATTGATGTTATACTTTATTTGCTATGATCATACTTCTTTAGAGCACGAACCATTAGGTAGACATGACTGTAGACTTTGTCTGACACTTTATGGTACTCTCTGATACCAAATGTAATTCCCCATATTAGCCGTCGAACAGGTAAGTTAACACGAGGCAGTTACAGTAAGAGGATGGATAACCCATACTACTCGTCATCAACTCAACAATAATGCAAAATTGAATAGATCGTACAAGTTATCTCTCATACCAACTGTATTGCCCCAACACATCGCTACGTACAACAGAATAATATTAGCAATATAATGGATCATTACTAAATAAATATAACCGGCTTCATGTAATTTCCTAGGTTAAGTAATAATAGTTAACCTAGAGCATCAACGGAAGGAGGTGGAAGGGGAAGAACTGAAATGCTCCACCATTAATCAAGTTAAGTTTTTCATCAACCTAATTAATAATACATGCCTACTAAATTAATGATCACAACACAATATATATAGTATAATATAACATAAAGAATAGAGTGTAGAAGCTAAAGACATCATTAATTTATTCATTCATCCATAATTAGTAAGTGAGGACATACACCTCAGAAAGATAATAAAAAATAAATCCAGATAGATTTAGTTATCACATACTAAATAAAATGTAAAACTAAACTCTCATCTAATTAAACCAGGAAAATAGCTAAGGAAGGAGGCCACAATAGCTACTTAGAAACACCACGTTTCTCTTTCTCTTGAGTCTCATGCAGCTCCACTAGCAAAGGCTTCTCAAAGTAAACAGAATCTGACATTATCGATTTCACAATGCCAGGGCCCTAGATAAAAAAGAAAAAATCCCACTTAGATAATGAGTCTAAGTATATTTTAGGTTCACTAAAATACATTCATTATGTTACAGGGATATTTAATATAGAGTAATAAATAAATAGGAAATCTGAATAAAACTGCAAGTAAACCACTAAAAGCAGCTATAACTAATGTACAACAAGTGATCTAATTTGCAGAAAAGTACTGAAATAGTGCGGTAAACATCAAAACTAAATGCCCTAATTTGCAATATGAAACTCTGATACATATGCTAACAAAATTGCATATGTTATAAAGTGCAATAGAAATGTGCTCCAAAAGCACCCACAAGAGATGTGCCCAATAGCACACATACAAAGAAAGTGTGCTCAACACACCAAATCAAAGAAATGTGCCCAATGCACCAAAATAAGTATGAGCCCTACACTGTTGTAGGATCTAAACACGTACACAAGTACCACAGTGGAAGAGATTTGTGCTCAAGGATCAGGGTTGTGTTGATCGTTACCAAGCAAATAACGAAATCATAAATATAATAAAAAGTAAACACAACACATGCACATGCATTCACACACAAGCATCCAAACAATAAATATTTTTACATGAAAAACTGAAGGATAGAAAAAATCACGGAGCCACACCACACAAAAATTTTACTAAGTTTGAGCATGATTATAGAGTTACAAAGAACTTTACCTTCACAATAGAAAGGTAAATCAACTGCTTACAAAGCCTCCTGATCAATTTCTTCTCAAATAGGGAACATCAGCTCTTACTCTAGGAAGAAGAAGGAGAGTAGCAGCCACCACCCTTAAGGTTCTCTCCAACAACATCCAAAGCCTTTGCAAACCTTATGTAAAACTAGGAAACTCCTCCATTAGTTTAATTTAAGTACTCACCTGATATTTGAACCCCAAATAGTCCAAAATACCCCACAAATAGCTTAAGACGTAACCTGAACCGAAGAAGAATTTTGTTAGGTGCTACGGCACACCGTAGAGCCTAAGCCTCGAGTATCCAAGTATCATGACATGCTGTAGCGCCCCAATCTTTGGAAGCCTACTGCTAGGGCACAGTGCCCCAGTCTATGTTTGTTTCATGCTGGGGAACTCTACAGTGCACTACAGTGCCCCGACCTCTAGAATCCATCTGCTAGGGAGCGCTATGGTGCCCTGGTCTCTGTCTGCTAGCTGCTAGGGCACACCACAATGCACTGTAGCTTCTGTTATAGTTTAGCATTCTTAATTTTGTCTCAAATCTCTTCAGAATCTTCTAGAAGCTCATCGGAGCTCCTTTAGCATCTCCATAATGATATAAATAGTCTCCACATCATAACAATCTTATACTTGAAGATCTTTTGGAATCATCCCTCTTCTAGCTTTGATCCTTCATTATCTTCTTTAATCTCAGTCAATAACGGGTGTGGCTCACCCCCGCTCTCTCGTCATGTGCCGAGGAAAACTGAAGTAGCGCATAGCTTAAGTTTCTCAACTGTTACTATTTTTGTAAGAATGTTAGATGGATTCTTTAAAGTATGAATCTTCTCTGATCCTATGTGTCGTTCTTCTAACAATGTTCGAATGAAAATGGTACCGAAGTTGTATGTACTTTATTTTAGCAGAATTGGTGCATTCTTTGTGAGGTGAATAGTGATCATACTATCATTGTAGAGATTCACATCCTCCTACTTCTTTCTCAATTCTGCCATAAAACTTTTTAGCCAAATCATCTTCTTACTTGACTTAGTCATGGCGATGTATTCTGCCTTTGTGGTAGATAGAGCAACAATATTTTTCTGCATGAAGATCCAATTCACCACTGCACTTCCATATGTAATCACATATCCAATAGTGCTCCTCCAACCATCCAAATATTCTATAAGATCTGAGTCTACATAGCTCTATAGAGAAATATCAAATCTTTTAAAGCAAAGTGCTTTGCCCACTATACCTTTCAGATACTTCAATATCCACTTGACCACTTCCCAATGGTGCTTTCTTAAGTTTCTCATGAATTTGTTAATGACTCATAATACATGTGCAATACTTGATCTCGTGCAGGTCATCGCGTACATCAAGCTCCCAATCGCTGAAACATAAGAAAATTTCAGCATGTGTTCCTTCTCTTCTTCAGACTTTAACATCTGATCCTTTAATAAGCTGAAGTGACTTGCTAGGGGAGTGCTCACTAGCTTTACCTTGCTCATGTTGAATCTTTTCAAAACCTTTTTAACATAGCATTTCTGAGACAACTTCAGAATTCCCAAACTTCTCTCCCTGTTGACTTAGATCCTAAGAATCTGCTTGGCTGTCCCTAAGTCCTTCATGTCAAACTCCCTTAACATATATTCTTTTAGCATCTTTATCTCCTCCATGACCGCTCTTATGATCAATATGTCATCCACATACAGCAACGGAATGATATATGAGAGCTTGCACTATTTTATGTAACATAATAATCTACCTGACATTTCTTATACCCAGTTTCTAACATGAACTTGTTGACTATCCTATAATATTGCCAAGGCACTTATTTTAAGACGTAAAGGTTCTTCTTGAGCTGCCACACTAGCTCAGTTTTCTCTTCTCTTTAGCCTTGTACCCCTCATGTTGTTGCATGTACAACTCCTCCTCCAGCTCTCTGTGAAGAAACATAGTTTTAATGTCCATTTGCTCCAAGTGTAAATCTTTAACTGCAATAATGTTCAACACAACCCTGATGGTTTTCATTTTCACAGTTGGGTGAAGATATCGCTATAATCAACTCCATCCTACTGTTAGAAACCCTTTACTACAAGTTTCACATTGTACTATTTGCTCCCATTTAATTCTTCTTCCACCCTGTAAACCCAATTATTTTAAAGAACTTTCTTTCCAATTGGTAGAGCTATTAATTCTTATATCACATTTGACATGAGTGAAGCAATTTCATCATTCATAGTAGCCTCTAACTTGATTGAATCTCTTACTTGAAGAGCCTCTTCAAAGCTTTTTGGTTCACCACCATCCGTTAGCAACAAAAAAAATTAGGAATGAGAGTACCATTATGGCGATCTTATGACTCATGTGGATCTCCACAACATGGGTGTTTGTGGTTCAACATCAACACCATCCTAAGTATATTCATGCACATGTTCATCTGGCTCAATGATGTCATCAACTTCTATATGCTGGGGCTCACCATCTGAAGTAACCATGGAATTAGTCTTGACTCCAATACAATCTTTATACATTTCACTTTCATTAAAAGTGGCATCCTTGCTTTTGATAACCATCTGGTTATGACTGTCTCAAAATTTATAACCAAACTCACATGTGCCATATCCAATAAATGAGCACTTGATTGTCTTTGCATCAAGCTTGCTCCTGGATCCTGCATCAATATGCACATAGGATGAACAACCAAATATCTTGAGGTGGTTCAACTTCACCTTCTTTCTGCTCTAGGCCTACTTGGGAATCCCTTCATTTAGGGGTACAAAAGGTCCCCTATTAATTAAATACACCTCCATGTTCTTGGCCTCAACCCAAAATTTTTTTAGGAGACTTGTATGTAATCTCATGCTCCTGACTATTTCTGTGATCATTCTATTTATCCGCTTTGCAACAGCATTTTTTTATGGTGTTCTTGGCACTGTAAATTCTCTATTAATACCTCTCAAGGCATAAAACTCCTTGAACTCCTTATCACAGTACTCATCACTGTAGTATCTCAAGCACTTACGCTTCAACCATGTCTCATTCTTCATCAAATATAACCACTTTCCAAACACAAAAAAAATTAGATTTATGCTTTAGAAAGTAAACACATACATTCCTTGTATAGTCATTAATGAAGGTGACAAATAATTTGGCTCCACTTATGGAAGAAGTAGGAGCTAGCCCCCATACATCCATATGCACTAACTCGAGTTTCCTTCTTTTCAGCTCTCTTCCAACTTTGGAGAATGAAACCTTATTCTGCTTGCCTAGCACACAATCTTCATAGCCATAGACCTGCATCCATCTATTCTACAACTGCAATAGATACAGACACTTTATTGATTAGGTAAAGTGTACCTTCTATGTTTCCCTATACAATAATGAGTGCACCTTTGATGACCTTCCATAAGTCCCCTATAAAGCATGTGTTGTTGCCTTCCTTGGCTAATTGGCTCACTAAAATAAGGTTCCTCTTTATACATGGCATATGTCTAACATCTCTTGGCTTCCAAACTACACTGCTTAGTGGTTGGACATTTACATTACCATTGCCAAAGATATCGTATGCCTTATCATCTCCAAGATATACCTTACCTAAGTCACCCTTGGTGTAATTCTTAAAAGTGCCATTGGTAGGAGTGGCATGAAAAGATGCACCCAAGTCTACCACCCAAGATTTTATATTGATAAGTGAGAGGATCAAAGCATCATGATCCTCTTGAATTGAAGTATTCACAGTGGGGCACATGACCTTGCCTTCCCATAGTTCGAGCAATTTGATTTTGCTTTTCCAGGTCTTGATTTTCCTCACCTTGATATAGACCTATTTTTGTTATGTCTCTGATATACACCTTTTTCTCTGATTTCAGCATTCAATGATGAAGTAGATTCCTCCCCATGGGATCTCTTATGCACTTCTTCATTTATCACTAGCTCGACAATGTCGTCAAATTTCAATGATGCATTTCTTGACGAATTACTAATGCCTGTAACCAGCCCATCCTAATTGTCTGGCAATAATGAGAGAAATAGCATCTCTCAAACCTCATCATCAAACTTGATGCCAATGAACTCAATTGGCTCATCACAATGTTAAACCCATTTAAATATTCAGCCATTGAACATCCATTCATCATCTTCATATTAAACAGTATCTTCATCAGAAAAATTTGTTAGAAGCCGAGGGGTTCTCATGCACCTTTGTTAGTGCAATTATAAGATTTACAGTAATTTTCTCATTAGCAGTATTAAACATAATAGAATAACACAATAAAAGATGAATCAAGCACAATGCAGTTTTATCAAAAACCTCCCATTCTTCATCTGACATAGTCGCCGGTTTTCTGTCAGTTCTACTTAGCGGTTAATACAGCTTTTTTTGATAAAGCAAAATTAGTGTCGTTGGACTTCTCGATTTTGTATCTCATTTCATTGGCCATTGCTCCCGCTCAAACAACAAACCCTAGAACAATAAGAAACTTATCACTTTTATACCACTTGTTGTAGGACATGAACATATACATGAGCACTGCAGCAAAAGCAATTTGCGCTCAAGGATCGGTGTTGCGATGATAACAAATATAGTGAAAAGTAAACATAGCACATGCACATGCATCTACACACAAGCATCCAAACAACAAGGATTTATACATGGAAAGCCCATTGATGGGAAAAACTATAAAGCTACACTACATAAAAATTCCACTATGTATGAACAAGATTATAGAGATACAAAAAGCTTCACCTTCACAATAGAAAAAAAGATCTATTACTTACAAGCCTCTGTAACAACCTTGTTGTTACCCAGCTTAATTTTAGCATAACCGTATCATAATTATCATTCCATTAAGCTCATCTAGCCATTAGAGCCAAACCCTAAAGATTTAAAGCAATTCGGAGCTCAATCGATTATTTTAGAATAATTTAATAGTTACTTAATTAGAAAATTGAGGTATTTATTTTGACCTCAAAATTGAAATCTGACTTCGCCGTTGCGATCGTCAGCCCTAAATTAGCTAGGGGTGATGTTTTGGACGCGTTTGGAAGTCGTCGGATTTTCGCGAATATTTTAATGTAATTAAATGCACCAGAAAATAGGATAAATAAATAATCGCCAGAATCGAAATCTGACTTTGCCATTATGCTCATTGCCCCAAAATTAGCTATGGGTGATATTTTTGAGTCAATCGGAAGTAATCAAAATTTCGACAAATATTTTAATAATATTTAAATACCGTGAAAAATAGGAAAAGTAAATAGTCGTCAGAATTAAAATATAACTGCACCGTTGCGATCCTCACCCTCAAAGTAGCCAATGGTGAAATTTTGAGATTTTTCGGAGAACGTTTAATTTTCTTGATTATTTTAATATATTTAAATTAATTAAAAAAATAAGAAAAATAATTTGTCGTCGAAATCAAAATCTAATTTCGTCATTTGGTTCCTCACCCCCAATTTGCTTGGGGTGAATTTTGGGATTTCTTGGAGAACATTTTTTTAAAATATGATTTTTGAGATTAATTAACTTAATTTCTTAAACTCCATTTTTGTTTTCTTTCCCTCCTCCTTCTTCATTGGCTGGGTGGGATCCATAGCCATCCAATCTTGGCTGAGCCCCTTTCCCTTCAGCCCTCCTAGTGCTCAGCCTAGTTGTCTCCCTATCTCCTGTCAGCCCCTCCCCTATCCCATCCATTGGCTGTCCTCTTCCCCATTAAGAGAGCATTTAGCTCTCAGCTCTTCATTTCCCCCCTATCTCCCTTGGCAAGTTGAGCTCCTCTCTTTCTTTTGCTGTACTTGCTGCTGGAAGAAAACTCAGCCCCTCCCACTTCTTGCTAGCAGTTGAAGAAGAAGAAGAAAGGACCTCTCAAGCTCTCAAGCCTCTCCTAGAAAATCTGCCATTATCAACACCAAGGTACTTCCTTTCCCCCATTGAATGTATTCAATGGCTACTCCATTTCACTCTTATGCTTAGTTTGCATCCTTAGAAATCTGTATTTAAGGTATGGAGTTCATTAGAGCTCATTAATGTTGCAATTTTAGGAAGATAAGGCTATCCTATTTTTCCTCCATTCTGCATACACAGTCGTTTAACCCAACTATTTGTATTGATAACTTAATCTTTTGGTGTTAATTTGGGTACCAATGGAAAGGTCTCGGAAAGAGCTTTCCAACGGTATATGGCACCACACGTGAAGTGCTCTAGATTGAGAGTAATCAAGCTCGAAAGTTGACCCATTACTGTTTATGCTCAGGCAAAATCACCGTCTGACGCTCTAGCGCGCTGCAGCACCCAAAGTTGCGAATTTGGGTCTGTTACAGCACGCTGCAGTGCAAAATCCGCTACAGTGCGCTGCAGCGCCCCAAGTTTCGAATTAGGGTCCGCTATAGCGCGCCATAGCGCATAAAGTTGCATTTTTACCCGCTACAGCGCGCTCCAGTACCCCCATTTCGTATAGGGACCGCTATAGCGCACCCTAGCGCTTAAAAATGAAATTTTTGGCCGCTACAGCGCGACACAGCGGCCAGAAAACTAATTTGACCATATCTTGGTCATCTAGACTTCAAATTCAAAAATTTAAAGTGCTACATAGCTTAGAATTTTAGTGCTTATAATAATCTAAAATAATATTTAAGTTTTCAACTCTAGAAAAATCAAAATGACCAAAATACCCCTAATTATAATTAGGTCATAACTTGGCTAATTAAGGTCCAATTTGGGTCTACTACTAGTCAAAATACTCAGTGTGATATAGGGAAGCTATAGCTACTAAGTTTGCTAAATTTGGATACCAAATAAATGAGTTAGAACTTTTTGACCCCTCTTAACTTCGAAAATTACCAAATTTACTCTTAGAAATTCAATTGGCTATAAATAATTCATTAGACCTCAAATTTAGTGTTCCTGGACTCTATGGAGTCCTTGAACAACAACCAATAATAAAGAGTGTAAAAAATTTAGATTCCATTAAGTGCAACTTGCCAAAATACCCTCTTAGGTCAAAAACCTTAGTTTGGGCCTATAGTTCCCATTTCTTGTCCAAATTAAGCATACTTACTGTATATCTTCAAGTTAGATAGTAAGGAACCATTTGGTACTGAGAAACTTTTTTTTGAACCATTAATTCAAAAGTTAACTTTTTGGACCCTTAAGTAGGGGCAAAATGGTCATTTTACCAAAAATTTAGGTTAAGTGCCCTTAACCTCTAATCTGTGTTTTAAATCACTCAAACCAATATTAGAACTATATTAGAATCATTTAAGTGAGAAAAATCAGCCATTAGGCCAACTTAGTAAAATTTCTCAAAATTCTCTAAGTCTTTTCCTTAAGATCTTTTACCTCATATTAGGACTACTCATAAGACTAGAACTAGCGCATATGTATGATTTCATTCATTAGATAAGTGGGTTATTCAATGAATGAATTCTTGGTTTTATTAGTTTCTAGAAATTTTATAACTTATTTTGATTAGTTTGTCTTTTAATCCTAGATTTAGGATAAGGAGATTCATCCTATTAAGTTTGATTTGCTTAATAGAATCTTCCTTAATCAATATATCACTTTTAGACTAAAAACTAGACCTTATGTCTTAACCTTTTTGGATTATGGGATTAAGCCCAATCTCATGGTGTTTAATCTATAATCTATAGTTTAGTAGATCTTGATCAGATCTTAGATAGAACATCTGAATTCATCAAATTAGGATGTCATGATTTATTTATTCAACCTGTAGTCGTACTTAATTGAATTAGATTAGAACTTGATAAGTTATAATCCTTTTAACTTATAAGGTCATGCTTCTAAGTTACACTCGATAATAGGAATTGGAGATCCTGAACTTGTGTAACATAGAATGGTTAGAATAGTTTAATTATACAACAATAGTGTCACCATGTATAGAAGAGTTCATTTCTTACTTGATTAATCTTTGTTGCTACGCATGCTTGTATTTTGTGCTTAAATTCCTTGTTCATATCATATAAGAGAACTTTATGCATGAAATGAAAACTTAGAATAATTAGGATAACAGTTGCCTTTGGGTTCAGTATATTTAGTAGATTCGAGTGAACATTTACTCTAATGGATAGGGGTAAAGAGTAATAAAGATGTTTAACATTACTCATTGAGGAGTGTGTGTTAAGCTTGGAACCCATATAGTCTTGTAGACGTGCTTGACTCCTCAGCTATTTCTGGATGTGTCCACAAAAACAAAGTAAAATAACTAAAAGATTTTGTATTTGTATTTACTGCCTCCTTAGTTTTACTACTGGATTCTGTCTGCCATAGCCCAGAAAGGCTATGGGAATTTCTGTCTGCCCAAGCCCAGAAAGGCTTTGGGGATTTTATCGGCCCGATGGCCATCTTTCTGATATGGCAGTCTTTACATACTTGTTTCAGTTTTAGCTTACTGTGTACTGTATTTTGATGCATATTTCAGTCAACTATATTTCTTTACTTACCTACCCACTTGTACATATTTATAGGATGATAGACTTTACTTCTTACTATATGTACGATGTTTAAATTTTAATCATTTAATTTGCATATGCCATATCATCATCAGCATGTTTAGGGTTAGACTTTACTTTAAGTACTCTTACTTACTGTACTATACATGTATATGCCCATTCCTTGCTTAGTTGTTGAGGTGTGCTTTTGCTTCATTTGTTATTTGGTTATAAATATTATATTTATAACTGTCTCTATTTCTTATTATGCTTACTGCTCCTACTGCTTAGTTACTTTTATTGTGTTTAAGTATAAAAATGCTGATATTAATAATACATGTAAAATATTCAGCCTAAAATGTACTTAGATAATTATCTAACAAGATTTTTCTTATATTGGCTGGGGCCCTGGCATTATAAAACTGATAATGTCAGATTCAGATAGGTTTTAGGAGCTAGGTGCTGAAGCAGAGGTGCCTTACTTAGAGGAGAAGCTTCAACCAGGAGAGCCGGATATTGCTTAGTTCCTTTTAGCCGCTTGTGAGGATGAGTGATTTATCTTTCAGTCTTTTAAACTATTTAAATGTTGTAATAATACAGGTACTGTGACCGTGATTTAATTTATGCACTTTATTATTTTTGAGCTATCTTATTACTGTTTCTTATGTGATGCATGGTGAATAAATGCACTATTTATTTCATTTAGCTTTTGCACTCTACTTGTATGTCAGATTTAGTGACTGATCCCCTCAGATGTTCTGTGCATGTCCTCCCCTTATTAGTGGATTGTGGATCTTACCAAATTCAATGATAGGAGAAGGATTTGCATAAGTGACCCTCCGCTCCTTAGCTTAATGATTGTGGGCTTAGGGAGCGGGGTGCCAAAGCCTCTCAATCAAATTTTTCTCTAACATGGAACACCAGCTCCTACTCTAGGAAGAAAAAGGAGAGCAGTAGCCACCTCCCTTTGGGTTCTCTTCAATAATAGCCAAGGCCTTTGCAAAGCTTATGTCAACTTAGTAAACTCATTCATGAGTTTTCCTTATGTACCTAACTGATATTTGAACCCCAAATGGTCTAAAATACCCTTCAAATATCTTAGGGTGTAACCTAAATCAAAACAAAATTTTGTCAGGCATTATGGCGCACCGTAGAGCCTAGGCCTCATGTAGCTAGGCACCAGGGAGTGCTGTAGTGCCTTGGTCTCTGGGACTCTACGCTGGGGCATGATATAGCACACGACAATGTGTTGTAGCACCCTAGTCTCTAGGCGCTTGCCACTATGGCATGCTACATCTACCCAGTCTCTGTCTGCTTCTCACTGGGTCACTCTACGATGCACTACAGTGCCCTAACCTCTAGACTCCATCCACTATGGCACAGTATGGTGTCCTGGTCTCTATCTTCTGGCCACCATGGTGCACTGTGGCGTATACTGTAGTTGAGCTTTCCTAGCTTTGTCTCAAATTGCCTTGAAACATCCTGGAAGCTCACTAGAGCTCCATTAGTATTTTTATGATGATTTAACTAGTCTCTATAATATAACAATGCTCCTATATATATATATATTTATATTTATATTTATATATTTCTTAGTTTTTGCCTAACGCACGACTAGTATTATGTGCCAAATGCACCGATAATAAGTCCTTAGTTGTGCGCAAGGCACTACTATATATATGTCCTTAGTTGTGCCCAATGTATCGATATATATATATATATATATATATATATATATATATATATATATATATATGTATGTATGTATATATAAGAGTTTGTGCCAAATACACCCATAACAAAATATGAAATTATGTCCAATGCACTAAATTCAATAAGGATTATGCCCAATCAGCACCTGATCAACAGCAACATGCTATGCATGAAATACCATTCTAAAACATGCATAAATCATGAGATAGAAATTCATCAATACATTATAATATGAAATACTATGTAAATTTAGAATATCTGAAATATAATAAAAATTGGAAAATGTCTAAAGCACAAAATAATATCCTTTTTTATTATCTATTTATCTTGAACTTAACAGCCTACTCATATGCTAAGACATAAGCAAGTCTTAGCCTAATTATAAGGTTAACAATATGTAATTAATTTGATAACAAAGTCAATATTCTGAATTATATTATTAATAGCTTAATCTTATTATTACATATTTGAACAAGATTAATCAATATATCTCACCAATTCATCTTAGTCATAACTTGTATCTGATCAAATTTATTTGTAAATCAACCTATTCTAAGTCCTTATATAATCTAACTTAGAACTACCTTAATAACTCAATATGGTTCCATGGTGACTATTAATTCAAGACTTAAGGATCTAATCTATTAAATTAGGATTCTAAGCCTTTCTAAAATAACTATATAAGGAGTTAAGGCTCATAAGAATTATGAATCTAGAAGCCTATATCAAATTTAAAGCTTATGACTAAACCTTCATACTATCTTATAGGCTAAGGTTATACTAACTAACAAGGGCTTTAATCTTACATCAGAGCTTACAATCTAAGTTGATACTAATCGCTATGATTCAAATTTAATATCAAATTTAAATCTAGAAACCAATATCAAATTTAAAGCTTAAGAATTCAAATTTAATATCAAATTTAAGAATTATGAATCTAGAAACCAATATCAAATTTAAAGCTTAAGACTAAACCTTTATACTATCTTACAGGCTAAGGTTAGGCTAACTAACAAGGGCTTTAATCTTACATAAGAGCTTACAATCTAAGTTGATATTAATCGCTATGATTCAAGCTAAGGAGCTGAATTGAGTACTTATCATTAAATGGGTAAAAGGTTGGACACAAAATCCAACTTAAGGTTTAACACTAAACCCTCACATATAAGCTACACATAAGGATTTATATTAGTTTATTGATATATCTAATTTGTCATAGAATCTTTATAGCTAAGTGATATCCATCGCTTACTAATATTCTTATTAATGGGAAATAGAACACAACTACTCCACTTAATTGGGTTACTTACCTTAAATGGATGAAAGGCTAAACTACCAAAGTCACAAAATGTGACTTAGCAAATTAAGGTTATGTTCCTAAATTCAACTACACTAAAATATAGGCTACTATGCAAGGGATACAAGAATACCTTGAACATTAAATTAAGATGTCTAAAGGTACTTGTGCTCACTAATTAGCATCTAACCCTAATTAGGGTTCAATACTCCAAGCTAGGGTTAGATCAACATTAAATAAATCCAACTGGATCTAAGATAATCTAACCTATCACATAAGCTCAAGGATGATTAGGCAGCAAGAAGAAAGGTCTAAACCATAAGGATTAGTCTAACTTAATTCTAAGGATAAGATGATCATTTTCAATGCATGAAAGCAATTTTGGATTAAATGGACTCAAATTAGAAATCTGAGCATACAGTCTGGATCTACACATCCTAATGAAGAGATTGATAGTAAGAACATTATATTTGGAGCTCTCTAGCTCATTTAATTGATTAAACACCCTAAAATATAATTAAGGCTAGATTAACTAAATTAATTATAAAAAATGGAAATAAGCATGCATTAAGGTTCTTCATTATTTAATGAAAAAATCAAGACTAAGTTTAGCAAAATTGGATGTCAAACAAGATAGTTATGCACTAATCAAGTCCTAGGCTAATTAGTAATTAATTAAGGAAAGCAATTACAGAAACTTAATTATTATTGCATAATTATATTCTACCCATTTTCCTAATCAAACTGTTATATGAGTTTGCTATGTTTGGATAAGCATTGATTAAAACTTATCAAACACTATATTCCATTAATTTCCTTAAGGTTTGCACTTTATGAAATATTAAAATTCCATTGCATTATTTCAAGTTAGAGCTCGTGCCCTGTCAGGTCTACCAGGACCCGACAGGCTGACCCAGTAGGAATTGCACGGGTTGGCCGGGTCTGACAGCCAAGCACTATTGAACAGCGTGGGTTTTGGGTTGGCTTGACACGCGCTATTTGCCACCTTTGTCCGGACGCGAATGAAGGAAGACACACCCGGGGATTTAGGGTTTCAAAGAAACCATAAATTCCAAACTTACAGAATTGCCAAGAAGATAAAATAATAGCTCAATTGAAAGGTACGTCGGTGCTTATCACAATGGACTACAAAGTATTAAATGGGAAGCATTGGATTGGCTAATCCTAATTCCTAATTTAAAAATCTAGGGTTTATCATGGTTGGAGAATTCTCCTTCCACAATTGCTCAGGTATGGGTCAATCCCTACTAATCCCTTTGGTTGAGGCCAACCCAAGGAGCGTTCGAATGGATCTAGATGTGATTAGGATTACCAGGTGACTGGTGAGGGCTCGGGCAATGTACCCCACTATATAAACCCGAGCCTGTAGCCCCTCGATCAGGTTCAATCGAAGCTGATCATTGCTATGAATAGAGTCAGCGGGTTTAGAAAATGCAATTAAAATGCATAGCCATAGAGATTGGAAGCTCAGTACTCGAGTAATGAAGTACCTAGGATTCTCACTTTCCCTAATTTGCCAAGGACACAGACGTAGGGGCAGACACCCTAAGCTCTATTCACAGACACAGATGGTACTGGCTAGCTCTTGATGCTCCTGCCTTCAATGGAGGAATGCTAGAATATCTGATGAAGGTGAGAGACACTGAATGCTAAAGCTGGGAGAGGAGAATATCTCAAGGTCTCAGTAGCCCCTGATTGAGAGTGGAAAGGAATTAAATAGAGGCTAGAAGTTTGTTAGGATTGCATATGGGTAGTGGGGGATAGCAATAATAAAAAATGGTAGCTGGCAGAGGCATAAGAGTATTTATAAATAAACTGAGTTATTTGTTTTCCTTTCTTAGTTAGTTGTTGACTGGATAAAAATGCATGATGATTTAGATAAGTTATTTACCCTTAATTAAATGATTTATATAGTAAATTTGCATAAAATCTATTGATTGATGTATATTATAACATTTTTGATTTATTAAAATTTGATTTTTAAACCACTAGAAGTCTTAGACTTAGACAGGTGAAAGCTAGTTTTTATGGTTGAGTTATAGAATTGCAGGCTTGGCTATTGCATCTAGACCTTATGATTGAACTTGTAAACCTGCATTATGTTTTATTCCCTTGGTCTTTTTAGAAATCACTTGTAATCTAAATGTGATGATTAGTAGCTTTAAATCTTAAAGTTTTAAGATAATTCTAAATATAAGTTAATATCCCATCTTTATGTAGAACTACTTTGAGGTAGGGATGCCTTATTTGCCTCATATTGAGGTAGGACCTTAGATGGACCTTGACAACTATAGATGATTATCCATAAACCTTATGGTAGAATAACCTAAAGAGACTAGATTAAGATTATCTCTTGTCATAGTATCCTAAGTTGAGTGACTTTTATTGCACATCCTTGGAACCTTTTGTGTAGGACTCACCATAATGGAGAAAGGATTCATTAGCTTGTAAATCTTTGTTCATTAAATAGATTATTAGAATGAGAATATTAGTATTATCATATGAAGATGGTAGAGCATATCCATATAATTGCTTTATTCAATAGAATATGGAATTAGTTGATTTACCCTGAATAAAACTATAGAGTTTTAATCTTATCTTAGGTAATTAGATAAGTATAGTATAGCTCAGGATAAATATCCCAAGCCCAAAGTGTGTTATAAGTTGGAGATTTAATAGCTTAATTTGAGAGAATAAATTGTAAAATGATTCTGTCTCTTACCCTAGTGCGCATTGGTAAGTGTAGCTAAACAAACTAAGTATTTATAATCACCCTTCCAAGGACATACTAATCATGCATAAGTACTCTTAATATATGATAAATTAGGCTGTTATAAGATCTTGATATAGAATAAATGTTGAATCTAGTAAAATTAAAATATGATTATACAATTAATATAATTAACTTCTGATTTGTGGAGGCAATTGGATATTTACTCTGGTTTTGATCATTTTCCATTTTTAATGTTTTAAAAACATACATTTACTAAATCCTTGGTATATCATGAATCACATAAGCATATTATTGTATTAGCAGAGTATTGTGCTCATCTATGATCTGTTAGCAGAGCATTGTGCTTACCTAGGATATGTTTGCGGAGCATTGTGCTAATCTAGGATCTGTTAACGGAGTAGTTCTACTCACTTAAGATTTTGTGGGATGCCATGTGACATCAAAGTTCTGCATATTTAAGGCATAATATTATGCGGCACACACACACACACACACACAGATATATATATATATATATATATATATATATTCAATGGCATACAACATAGTTTTATTTTAGCATTTTATTTAATTTCAGTTCTGTTACTGGTCATTATTTTTCAGTACCCTGTCTTTCAATAATGTTCTATTCTACTTTCAGATATGCACAATTTTATGTCTTTCAGTTATTTCAGTGCTTTTATGCAGTATTGTTTTGTTTTATTTAAAATATTCACCTTTTTAAACTTTAATGGGGTATGTTGTAACATTGATGTGTTAGACTTATTATCTAATATGATGTACTTTTATTATTTTCTTTGTCTAGGAAATTGGCATTTTGGGATCCAACAAATTGTTAAATCTAGTGCAGTTTGAGGAGCATGCTATGGAGGTTTCCTAGGAAATCTAGAAGGACTTTATGGAGCATGAGCTGGCTTAGCATTTACTTACTATTTTAGTATATTTTCTATTGTGAGTGAGAGACACTTACTACCTTTTTATTTAAGCAAATGATTTGTAATAACTTAACTATAGATATATTTTTTCTTTCTTTTCTGAGATGAATATTTTATTACTTAGCTTCTATAATGAATAATATGGATGAAAGCTATAACTTTTGCACTATGTTATTATTACTACTTATACTTAGTATAGTGTTGTGATCGGCATTAAGAAATGCTAATACTCATATATATTGGATTTTTATCAAAATTACCTCTCATAAGCCAATGTATGTAAGTATATTATCTAATACTTAAGATGATAATTTCACACTTATCATAAGAATTAGTCCTCATTTTTACCTTGGGTAGAGCTTTCGCAGTCCCAATAGCTTTTGGGGGGTTCAGTAGCCCTTCCCGAGAAAAGCACCGTTCCACCGCCAATCGTTTTGTCTTTAATATCACAGTTGTGCATGGCGGCGGTACGAGGCGGTACTGTTGACTATGCTCAAAATGCTTCCCCTAGCTTATATCATTAGATACTTTAGAATTTAGACATTATCATCCTAGGTTAAGAGATTCAAACTCTATGTGCTGGAGTTTAACTTACCCTTAAATCTTGATAATATTTATAAAGATTGGTTGGAAGAGTTAAAAGTCATCAATTAGGTCGATTGATTTAATCATATAATTTCAGTAGGCAATATCACCTTATTTTAGATTTGAATTTGATTAGTTCTAATGTTTGACTTTATAGGACCGTGACTCTGAGAAATTACTAGATAATAGGATATTAGAGATCCTGAGCATGTATTTTTTTAGAATAGTTAGAATAGATAAATTAGATAATAATGGATATCATTTAAGTCATTAGTTGAGTCTTGCTTATTCTTTGATTTAGATTCTTTGCTTTCCTTATTTGAGCCTTTTTGCTTTGAACATATCACATAAGATAAATTTGTTGCATAAAATTTAAAACTTAGTTAAAATAGGATAACATTTATATCAGGTTCATATCCAGGATAGGTGATTTTGTATGCATATTATGGCAAATGGACAGAAAAGGATATTCAACACATACTTATTAGGGAGAGTTGTGTCTAGTTTAGGAGCTGATTTTAGTCTTGCAGGCATGTTTGACTCATCAATTACTTGGGACATGTCTTTAGTCTTGCAGGCTTTGTTAGCCAGGCTTTGATATGACAGTTTTACTTCCTTAACTTTTGATTTATATATGCTTTTACGTCAGTTTCAATTACTTACATAAATTTTAATTTATGCATGTTAGGATGCTAGTCTTGATTTGCTGTTTGATTGTGTCTATTTGTATGTATAACTGCTCAATTATGTCTATTGTTTACTCAACATACTTTTAATGATCATATTTTTATTAAATGTTTGTTTTAGTCATTATAGTTCCTTTATAGCTTTATATGTATTATTGTATTACCTTATTGTAACTTTGATTTTGAGGTATGTTTCTATATATATCTTGTTTTGATAAGTTATAAATACTTTATTTATAACATTCTATTTAGTTGAGGCTTGTTGCATCTGTATCATTGATGTTGTTGTTTAAAGTTATATTGTGATATCTTACAAATTGTAGAATTTATTAAATTAGCCTAAAATGTACTTAGACAATTGTCTAACACTAGTTTTTTTTTTCTTGGCTAGGGCTCTGGCTTGTAAAAACCATCATGCCTGATCTATAGCTTTTTGAAGATTCAGCACCAGGTGAGGAGCACGAGCAAGAGGATGATCATACTGCGACTGATTATATTTAGTTATTCTTTTATTTGGAAGAGACTGATCGTTAGATTTTCATTCTCTTTATATTCATTGTATTTTGGTATGTAATATTTAAATTCAGCATTGTACATTTTTTATTTTTAACACTTTATTATCTGAGATATATACTTTATGCCATTTCCTTTTTATATTCCTTGAATGTGATAGATGTATGTTCATGTTTTCTTTTAGCTTCCATAATTTGTGATGAATGTTTGCATATATCGGATTGTACTCTAAATTATTGGTTTCACTACATGATAATTTAGGGCACCATAATATGTCCAAGTACTTAGCGACTTTGACATTCCAGCAGGATTAGTGTGGGTAATGTAAATGTCTCTCAACAGGCATTTATTTTGTCGGCACTCTTCCCGTTGCTAATTATACTTCGTTTGCACAAGCGGCGGGGTGTGGCATCACAGTATGAGTGTGACTTACCAAGGGGAAAACTGGTAAGGCAAAGTTCCCTTATCTGAGATGCTTCAGATACATCCTCATTATCTAGCGAAACTCCAGAGTAAAGGGAGGATGAAAAGATAGAGAGATTTTTGATGCTTTGGAAGCAAAGAGGAACTTCTAGTGATGTTGAGAAGGAGAAGTTGATAAATAAGAGGAGGGCGTCAGAGGTGCGATGGGAAGAATTGAAGAAGAGGGCGGTGACCCCGGCACGGAAGGAGCCACCATGTGGTGAATCTAGGGAGAAAGAAATCCCTAAGTGAAAGAACAGTGAAATTGAGAAGAAAAAAAAAAACTGAGCTCACCCTAGTTTTGCACTTTTTTTGAAAGTTACAAATAAGAAATTTGAGATATGCAACAAAGAATTTTAAATTCACTTACAAATACTAAGCCTATTATTATTAGTAATTTATAAATATTTAAATTTGTTTAATTTGTTTGATTTTTTAATATTTATTGACTTGTTTATTAGTTAAACTTACATCAAATTTTGCAGAATTAGAATATAAAGTTACTTTTTAGAATCATTGTGAGTTTTTTTGTTTTGAAAAGCAAATATATAATCAATATGAACTCATGACTTAAAATAACTCTAATTAAATTTATACTTTAAAATTATTAAATTATCACTAAGATTATCATTGAACACATAATTATTTTTGCCATAAAATATCGTTTTCATACAAAGCACATTAAATTCAACCCAATGATATATAAAAAAAAAAGCTATGTAAATTTCCTATAATCATGAATGTATCTTCTGGGTGGAGTTTTGATAGTACTGAAAATACTTTTCCTTCCATATTCAATGCTGCCATATTCCTGTAACCCCGCGCTACACGCCGGCCACAGGATTTGTGAAAGCAAGGCGTCGTCGGGTCGAAGACGGGTCACCTCACCCGGGCGCTTCGTGGGCCCGAAATCACGATGACGAGAGATCCTGACGCCCTCGCGACAGGTCTGTGCTGTCCCCTTTTGTCTTCTTCAGCGATGGCTGTAGAGAGAGAGGGAGGAGAGAGAGCAGGCAGAATAAAAGCATATATATCCATCATGCCGCAATCATTCTAAAATAATTTGAACTCCCACCTCCAAAGGCTCAATGTCAAGAAAATTATATATATAAAAAAGAAAATAAACACGAAGACAAGAGATAAGACTCTCTCTCTCTCCTCGCCTTTCCTTCATTCTCTCTCCAAAGTCTTTAAAGCTGAATAAAAAAAGAAGGAATGGCGCTGCAGGGCTGTCAAAGGCCTGTAAAAGATCCCTTTTATCGTCTCATCCGTGCATTAAAGAATGAAACTGTTCATAGCAAAAGGAAAGTGAAAGTTGGAGTTGGGGCTTTTATTTCTTTCATCAACAAGGAATTTAGCCATTAAACACCCAAAATTAAACCCACTGCCGCTGAGTGCTGCCCGACCCTTCCACGTTTTCTTCCTGCTGCTTCTCGCCTTCCTCCCCTCATTAATTTCCTTCATTTATTGTTCTCTTCATCTTATTAGCTTTGTCGGTATTTGTTTTAACATTTTCCTTTAATTTCTTAAACCAAAAGTAAACGTATGATTTCATGAAAATTGAATCCATACTATATAATATTTATTTTACTGTAATGCTATTCACATTTTTTTATATAAAAAAATTTTCATTTTTCCTTTGAATGATACTGAATTTAATATAGCATATAATAACTAAGTTTCATCATAATTATATTTCATTAATTCAAGGATCTTATTAATTGCTCATTATATTAAAAGTACTAATTTATGAGTTTCTAAGAATTAACCTAGTCAAAGTTTGCAGGAGATCTAAGACTCACAAGCTTGTCAATTGGCTTGCATGGACTTTGAGAAGGGAAAGGTCTACACGGGCTTAACATGCATCATACCTTTGTATACTTCATCTCACTAGAATTATCATAAGTTGCTTAATTCAAAGATCTTATTCTTTAACCAATCCAGCTAGAAAGAATAATAGCATTTTGACTTTATTAATTGTGAACGATCATAAAAGGGTTGCCGTAGTTGCCGCACTACTACTCCAGTCGTCTGAAAGCATGATTGTCGTGATGATGCCATCACTATTTCCATTGCCTCCTCACCGCCTATCCCCAACTGTTTATCCACAACACGAACTGTAGCTCACTGTAGCTAATTTGCTGTAGTGAGCTGCTCCCGAACCATCACTACACTAGCACCACCCAAAATCCCTTTCGTCACTACCATTCATACCACTTTAATCGCCATCCCCCAACTCCCAGCCACACTAACTCTATTGTCTATTGTCCATCACAGCCCATATTTTGCTGCGCCCGAATCCACTAAAGCCCTTAGGTTTCAAACTAGGGCTGCGTTTATAAACAGTAGCCTCCTTGAAATATCCACAGACTCCTTTCGATGCCTTCAACGTCATCTGTCACCAACAGAGCATCAAGCTCTTTCAATCTTACTAGCAAATGGATATGCCTCATTTACTAAGCAAACAAAAGTTTAAAATGCTAAAAAACTTAAGTATGCAACAACCTAAATTAAGACTTCCATCTGCAGCATTACTAATTTTGAAGTACAAGTTAACGACACTGTTCGAGAGCATCACACAAAAAATTATAGAGTTTCAAACTCCAAACATCACTTTTAATATACACAACCAACATCTGCTATCCAAACAATTTTTACTTTGAGCATACAATAAATCATTCAATAATCTAACATTAACTCATTCATATTAATTCAACATTACAAGATAAAGTTCACAAATTATTACATCTAAAACGATCGCAAAATAAATACGATGCACTAGAATGAGATGACAACTCAAAATGTAATGCTTATTTATTAGCAAAAGTGCATTTTAATCTACCTTAAAGTAATTTAAAGTATGATTATTCATGGTTCATAACATCACTCCATTAATTTATTAAATTATATTAAATAATATGATAACAAATAAATGATTAAAGAATGTGTGATTTAGGTAGGACAAGATTTACATTATGTTAGATTTCACATTGAGTCATAAGTATGCTTTATTACCCAAGGTCTCATGCATAGCCGGTGGATTGATTAATGTTCATTTTATCATGAATGAATGATATAAGATAATGAGTAACATGCTCCCAAGTGTTTTATGCATGTATGTGGAGTGATATAATGTGGATCTAATAATTATGTGTATGGATGATGATTAAAAAAACCACAAAAATAACAATTTTACATCATAAGGATGAATCTTTTAATAGGTTCACCTTCACATTTATGAAACATGTATACTTAAGAGTTTATGTATGGAAATAAATGATGATTCTTATTCAACTCCTTAATATGAATAGCACTTATGTAAGCACCTAAAACTGCCATTTTATTTTAAACTCAAGTGAGCATATACTTCAAAAACAAACAAAAAGGATATGATTTACCATAAATATTAATTTTATAGAATAAAACACGCAAACCTCAACTAAACCAAACTAAGATTAAGCTTAATTTTACAAGCTTTAGCCCTCATGAGAAATTTTTTTGGATCCTTCAATAATGAGCTATGTAATATGTAGGTGAGACTAAAATCCCAGCATCAACAAACCATGGATGTGATAATCGTATTGATTCATGTGAAGATCACATGCAACATACTTATTCACATAAAGTTGGTATTTTATTAAGTAGAGATCTTGGTTAACTTACTATTATAAGTCTCTCTATACCATTGTTCAGTGATAATTTATGTGGACACTACCAATTTTTAGTTTAGTACGATATTTACCATTCAATTTATTTCAATTTTACTTTCTAAAGTAGCCTTATAATTTTACGCACCTACATTAAAATTAATTGTAAAATTATGATATGCTATAACCGAATAAAACCTCTAAATTGTACTTAGACTTTAATATCAAATCAAATTTCTATTTTTTTGTTGTACCATTGCATGTGATATCGATATGTCAGATATGATGCCGTAGGAGGACTGCATACGAGGTGGGATGATTCAGGACAAAGTTGTTGCATAGCTGCTCTTACTTTTAGTTATTTTATTTTATGTTTTGTGAGAGAGTGGAACTTTTTTAAGTTTTAATAAATTAATTATCTTGATGATTTTCTTTTTTATTGAAATGAATGTGTTTCTGGATTTTATTTTATGAATGTATGAATTATTGATGGATGTTTCTCTTTTCAACTTTACCTCTTACACTATCGTGGTACACCTCAATAGGATTCATGGCTTAGTTAATACGTAATATTTGATTAGTCTCACTAACCCAACATTAGGTCATTACATATTATATCTAAGAGAATGGTCTTACAAGAAGGCTTAATTTAGGTTCTTAGACTATGCTCTAAAATAATTTCAAAAAGTATGGGAAATATAGGCTCACATTGCCTTAATCCCCTTTAGGATTTAAATAAACCCTCAAGGAAGTCATTAGAGAAGATTGAAAATAGACATTCTCATTAAGAGGTTTGATATATAGGATGAAAGGTTCATTATTTTGTTTTTTGAGAGAATGAGCAAGAAAGCATTAAATAACCTTATCGTAAGCCTTTTTTAGAACAAGCTTGAGAATGAGATTGTTCCACCCTCTTTGCTTTTTATCTAAGATATGAACCACCTCTTGCATGGCCAGAATGTTATCATTGATAGTTTTATTAAGCACAAAGGCACTTTAATTAGGCACAATTAAACTAAGTAAAAAAAACATTTTAACAGTCACCAAAATATTTTGAGATAATTTTATTAAAGGTAGAGCATAGGCTAATTAGTCTAAAATTTTTCACCAATAGCTATTGTCTTATTTAGGAATAAGAGTGATAACAATGTGAAAGAAAAACTTGGGAATTAGAACACTATAGAAAATTCATTAATGGATTATAACAATCATTTTTAACAATGTGCCAACACTTTTTATAAAACTCACTAGAAACTCATTAGGCCTAGGGGTAGAGTTATCTTTTATAGATTTAACAATCATCTAGATCTCCTCATCTTCAGGAATGACATCAAGAATAACATTCATATTATTATCAACAAGAGGAGTGGTTGCACTAGTAAGGGGTGGTAGAAGCCTCCATTTAAAGCTATAAAGATAGTAAAATCTTTAATAGCTAATTCAGTAATTCTTTCCCTCTATTTTAGTAATGTCCTCAACCTTCTTAAAGAACCTTCTCTTATTAACCTAAGCATGATTAAATTTGGAATTCTTCTCGACATTAATTTTTATTTAAGATTACACTTTTGCTTCCAAAAACTTTTTATGAGATTGAATAAGTTTAGCTTAAGCCTCATACAAAGCACATCTATTCAGCTCATTAGGATTTTCTTCAAAAATATTTTTAAGACAAAAAACTTAAATTTGTTGGTGCATAAGGTTGTTAAGTATGTTGTCATTTTTATTTTTATTCTAAGAAGCCAAAAGAATTCTAAGCCTTCTATGCTTGGTTGCCATTCTAATAATTGCTAATATAGTAATATTGATTAATGACCCCTTGAAGGTTTTTCAGATGAGTGGCCACCCATAAGAAAAAATCAGCAAGACTATTAATTTAGAATTGATTTTTCAATTTACCAACTTGACTCAAAACTATCTTAATCCTGGGGTGCAAGTTGAGCTTCAATAGCGAGTAGAAGCCTTACTCCAAAAAAGTTTCTTAAGGGGCAGTTTGAGCCAATAGTAGTTAGTGAGTAGTACAATAAAGAAAATAAAAGCCTTACTCCAAAAAAGTTTCTTATTGGGGAATTTTAGCGCAAAGCAATTAATGAGTAGTACATTAAAGCAAGTAGAAGCATTACACATTATTCAATATATATTTATGTGTGTGTGTGTGTGTGTGTGTGTGTGTTCTCATTCATCCAAGTTTAGCTCTCGGCTCCCGTTTCCCTTGAAGGAAATTGTGGGTTCTATGCGCAGCTCTGCTGGTGGTTGGCATCCCAATGTCTTCTTTTCTCTCCATCTTTTTGTTGGTGACCATTTTTATTTTTAATCTTAGTTTGTAGTTTTTATTTTCTTGTCTCCTACCTGAGCCCTAATTTTTATTTTTGGTTATGATGAGTTTTTTATTCTTTGATGGCTGATCCTCTGGTGGTTAGTTCGCTTAGAGATGTGGTGGGTGGATCTGGCCTGTACATCTATAAACCTATTTCTTCGTTTAAAGGCTTTGTTGCCATTGTTTTCTATGATTAGAAGATTTGTCGTATGACCTCCCCTTATGTATTGATGTTGGTTGGAAAATTTAATAGAACAAAACCTAGTTTTAATCTTATTATGGTTTCATTAGTAGGATGAAACTTTCAGGTTTAATTTCCCTTAGTTTAATAGATTCCAAGCGAGTCTTTTTTAAGTGTTCTTTAGATAGAGACTTTATTATGCTTTTCTAATAAGGGGTCTTATGCCCTCAATAGAAATACTTTAGAATTATGTAAATGGGATCCATACATTGATATTTTGGTGGATGTTCCAATCATCTCAGTTCAGATTGGCCAGCCAGGGCTTAGGTTATAATATATCTCAAAGGGTACATTATTCAATGTTGCACGCACTATTGAGAAACCTTTGCAATTATATAGGAATACAACTACATTTAGGAATTTATCTGCTACTCACATTCTATTAGAGATTAATATCTCTAAGCCCATAACTGAAAAACTTTGGCTAGGGTCTCCTAGAAAAAGTTATTTCCAAGAAAATGCTTATGAAAATCTTTCTATGTATTGCACTTGGTGCTCTAAGATGGGCATGATGGTTAAGATTGTGTTTACCATCTTCTTAATACATTAAATCCTTCTACATCGAATGCCCCTATTAATTATGTTGAAAATAACAATATTGAGGCTAATGGTACTTGATAGACAGAAATACACGTCTGCATTTGCACGCAAGTGTACGTGGTCTGAAGTAATAAGTGGAAAGTTTAATTTCTAGGATTTATCGAACCTTAGGGAATGGGTGTTCTGATACCAAGTTGTAATTTCTTTCACTAATATTTAGATGACAAATTTGGTGGATTTTGTTGGTTCCTAATTAGCGATACAAAAGACCTTAAGTAAGGATACGATATGATTAAGAAGGAGAGAGTTGAGATTTCATTGCAATATTTGCGAGGGTTGGTTATATAACTTCATTGTTTGAATGTATACGTGCAATTTATTTGCTTTATTACATCAAGTAAACACCATTGGAATTGGAGTATCCTCTATTTGCATTGGGTTCAAGTTTAGTGCACAAAGAGAACTCCTTTTAGGTTCTCCCTTAGCACATAAACTCTTATGAGATAATGATTGATTAATTAGATTTTGATTCCCTACATCTAGGTTACCAAAAGATATATCTTAATTATGATGGTCTCATAAGCATGACTTCCATTAACCATGAATCATGCGCATCACACGCAGTTTAGCTAGTTGGGAGAATACATTGGGTCAATGGACTATGTCACATCATCCATGGAGGTTCCCAATGTCCTCTCATCTCTTCTACCTTGCTGAGCAGCAGAACAAGGTTAAGGGAGAACTTGGTTCTCAAGCATCAATTTATTAGAAGAGCTATTAAGGGGGGGTGCAAGTGAGCTTTGAGAATTTTATCACATAATTATTAGCTCTACTTGCACTACCTTCCTAGCTCTTACCCAATTGATGAGCATTGGAACATAAGTTATTTTAAATAAAATAATTTAGATTTCAGTTCATCCAAGCATTCATTTCAATATTAAATTTAACAACAAAAACATTCTTTCATTACATTCAAATAATATCATCATACACCAATGATCCCTTACATATTTTTACAACTATATCTTAACTGTCTCCAAGGGGTTTTTAACCTTCCATTACTAAGCAAAAAAGAGCATACATACAAAGAAAAGTGAACGTCGTCATCAGTTCACGGTAAGAAATAAATCAAGGGAGTTTAGGAAAAATACAAGGAATCACCCGAAGGTTTTCTGGGATTCTCTTTACTTTTCCTACGCTGTCCTCTTGAAGCTCCACCCTATATTCTTTGTTGTCTTCCCTTTTTTTTTGTTCTTGGTCCTATTTTTCCCTTGGAGAGTTCTCCTTCTTTCTCTTCTGCAATCTTGCTTTTTGGTCTTTGAATAACAAAAGTTGGAACCCTCTTAAGGTATGAGTTTGTCCTTTAAATAAGGATGAACTCAGCCTCAGAGTGGTAATTATGTGACTTTTCCTCTTCCTTGGATTTAAATCCAATCTGTTGTAATGTTTCCTTCATTTATTATATTAGGATTTATCAGTAATAAATCTCTTCAGGTTTTCAAGATGCTGGGGAAGGCCAAATGTTGCATTTTATGGCCTTCCCTATGCTGCAATTATTGATGTTTTAGAAATTCTGAACTGTCCGCTACGGCAGCAGCGTTCCAAACATTGTTTTGCTGTAGCGCGCTGTGGCAACCGCATTCCAAATCAATTTTTTGCTGTGGCGTGCTGTAGCACAAGTGCTCTAAATGCTGTTCCTACATGCAAGTTAGTATCTTTTTCATTCGGTCGCTGTGGCGTTCGCTCTGGCCCGCTACACCGGATAAACTTTTAGGTTTACTGTTCAATTTGTTCTTCTATAATCTTATAAAATAAAAATATACCTGCTGTGGTGTGCTGTGGTGTGCTACAGTGGACAAACTTTCGAATTCACTGTTCAATTAGTTCATCTATAGTTTTATAAAATAAAAACTTACCTGCTACGGCAAAGAAAGTTGCATGATACTATTCAATTACTTGTTTATAAGATTTTAATAAGTCCTCAATTAATGATGCTGTGGCGTGCTGCAGCGTGCAAACTTGCATATTGCTGTTCAATTACTCATATGTACGATTTTAATTTATTTTTATCGACATAACACTGTGGCGCGCTGCAACGGTCTTTCTTCAGGTCTGTAGCTCTGCTTCCAGATAAGGAGTTTTTAATGGGCCGCCATGGCGCGAGGCGGCCGCCATGGCGCTACGGCAGTTTTATCTCAAAATTTGGTAATTCAGACCATGCACTTTGTTTTCTTTAATTACCTGAAAAAGCATAATTTTCTACTCAAAGTATACGATTATATATGATGATATGAATGTTTAAGCACTATATTTTTGCTATAAAATCCGGCTATATCACACCCCCACACTTAAATTCTTGCTCGTCCTCGAGTGCTCAAGAATATGATTTTCTGAATTTTGTTTCTTTTGTTTTGCTTAAATATTTAATGTGTTAAGCTAATGTTTAATGAATTTAGTTATCAAGCATGCTTTAGTCAAGATTACTTCATGTCTCCAAGTTTTTATTACCCCTCCAATCAAGTTCATTTTTCAACACTTCATTTGGTTTCAAATCAAAATATCATGCTTAGTATTTTAATATGAGAGGTGATCCTAAAATTCCAACCTTAATGATGCAATTGGTGAGTCTTTGAGTGTTGTGCCATGTGTGCCCTTTCTTATGATTCACAAGAAATATCTTAACATTTTAAGAGAGATATTTTTTTTCATTCTAAATGTTCACTTTGTTTAGCCTGGGAGAGATATTTTTTATCATCCATTTATATATTTATTTTTCTTTGCAAATTCCTTTTAAAGGGAGAGCTATTTTTCTTCATTCCTTAATTTAGTTCCTTGTGATCATTAAGTCCTACAAGAGAATAACACCTCAGTTTTTCACTCACCGCATGCCACCTTGGTTTTTGTTCTCAGATCCCCCCCCACACTTAAACTTAAGAAAATTTTATTTTAAGTCTTGGAAACTAAGCTTAGTAGACTCATGAACTGAATAAGGGGTGCATAACTTAAGTTCATTTTCATCTTTATCTCAAACATACTTGCATCTTAAATCCACACCATAAATTTTTGATATTAAATCCAAAATTTAATCCCATTCAGAAAATTCTTCTTCAAGTTTAATTTTTGAAAAATTGAGGGTGCATTATATATAAAATCTATTTTATTTAATGAGAACAAAAATTACAAAGCAAAAAAATTAAAAACATAAAGAAAAAAAGCTTCTTATTGCTTACTGATGATAATGATACATCCTGAAATTCCTCAGTCAATGTATGCAATACTCCGTAACCCATAAATCATCACTGATACTCATACATCATTCTGATACTCACACGTCATGCTTATGCTCATGCTCATGCTTATGAGATAAATCCAAAATCTAGAAAAGGCTTGAAATCTGATAATGAATCCAATGTCTCCATTATGTAGAATCCTGCTAAAAAGATTCTGACTTCTAAGATTCTAACAGTGATAATTGGTTAAAGTTGAGAGTTTACTTGAAAATCATTAGCTGGGATGATTGTATACATATATTTAGCATATTTGCAAGAAAGATAGATTTAACCCTTAGCTTGTTTAAACTGCACTTATCGAAGCGCACTACGATAAGAGGTAGGACCCGGTCACAGTTTACATCTCAAGCCAAGCCATTAAATATCTTAATCATAAACATACTTAGTGTCCTACGCAAAGTGATTTGAGATACTAAGTTTGCTTAAACTGCACTTATCGAAGCATACTACGATAGGAGGCAGAATTGGTCGCAGTTTATATCTCAAACTAAGGATCTTGTTCACTAATTATAACACTCTTAGTCTTGGAGAATTTACTATAACGGGACTATATTCATCTAATTCCTCAGAATAGCACCTGGTCAAAAGTCCACATTGGAGTGAATCAACCAATCCTTAATACTACTGAAATAATCCAGTACTATGGGTATACTCTACTATACCCAACCAATAATTTAGGTTCAGAAGATTCTATTTAATTAACAAGAATTTATCAAAGCTATTAATCCTTACTCTAAATGGGTGAGTCCTACCCAAGGATCCAAGGGTGTGATCAAAGGATCACTCAATATAGATTATTACCACAAGGAATAAGTCCTATTTTAAGTACTTTAGATGACTCTTACCATAAGGTATGAAGTTTAACATCTAAAGTTATGAAGGATCATCTAAGTTTCCTACCTCAGTAATTTTTAAAAGTCCTTCCTACCTCAATGTATCAATAATTAAGGTCTTTAAATATTTTAGCAACGATCATATAGCAAGACCCTTAAGATCTCACTTTTCTACTCCTTAAGATTTACTTATTAGACTTAGGTTAAAGTGGTTAGGTCAGATGATTAAAATTCATCTGATCCCCTTTCTATTCTACAATTATGAGATAAAATCAAAGATCTTATTAGAGTTATATTATTTCATAAATTCTTACAATTTTATTATCCATTTTATGCTAATAGTCGTATATAAGAGAAAATCAAAGATCTAAAGCTTAGATTCAGATGGTACAATCACATATTTTCAATATTAACATTAACACTTCTAATTCTATGATTTAAGATCAATATTAAATCATATGTATTATTGGAATAATATCAATTGAATTATCTTACAATCAAATTGATTAATTAAGTGATTAAGATTTAGATCTCAATCAAGACAAGTTAGGGCTTAACCCCTAACCTTCTTATCATTAAGATCGAAGTTTAATTTAAAGGTCAATGACAAATCAATGTATTATTAGTGTATTATTGATGTCAAACTTAGGTTTTGATTAAGTATCATCTACTTAATCAAGTTATCAAGATTCTTACGTTTAAGTTTAGTTTAATGTCCACTAAGCACATTTAGGTGTCCAAATAATTGTTAAGGTTCTCTAACATATACCCTAAGATTATGAAAACACATGAATGTAAAGATGACATAGAAAGGTAATTAATGCTAATCAAATCCTAAATCAGCCAAAGGGATTAGCACTTAATTACAAATCAAAAAGACCTAAGTTTCATGCCATTTAGTTATTAAAGTATATCTATTCAACACAAGCATGTAAGGGTCCTACTATTCAGCAATTAGCACAATACTTTTAAGGTACATAATATACATTGAGCACTTGATAAAAGTGACAAAGTTTCAAAATTGATTTTCACATAAAATTTTATGCAATGCTCAATTTTAGCTAAAATAGGTTCAAATTTGATATTATTTAGTCCCACTAGGGTCCTAGGGACCTCAAAATACAAAAACAGTGAAGTTTGGACCATTTCAGCCAAAACTGGGCAATATAAAAAGAATTCTATCATTTTTGCAAGTTTGGGCGCTATAGCGCGTGCAGAGCGCTGGAGCCGCTGTAGCGCTTTTTGCGCGGCAGCGTGCGGTAGCGCTTTTAGCGCGACAGCGCGTGGTTGCGCTTTTCGCGCGGTAGCACTTTTAGCGCGGTGGCGCACTGTAGCGCTTTAAGCGATGGGGTGCGCTACGGTCAGATGCAGCCCGCTGTAGCATGCTATGGTGCGCTATAATAGTCCATTTTGCAAATTACTGTTTAAATAATGAAATACTAATTTTCCTAAAATTTTCATAAAATACTGCTGCAGCCCGCTATAGCGCGCTGTAGCGGTCCACTTTACGAATTTACTGTTCAAATAGTCAGTTAAAGGTTTTTATATATTCTGCCAAAATACCACTGCAGTCGCACTGCAGCCTGCTGCAGTGCACACTGTGGCACACTGCAGCTGCCTATTGCGCAACTTCGGGCGGTACAGTGCGCTACAGTGCTAGACGGTGATTTTGGCCGGGACGAAACCTGCAGGGCCTATTTTCGAGCTCAATTACTCTCAATCCAGAGCGTTCCATGAGCAGTGTCATATATCAATGGTAAGGTCTTTCTGATACCTTTCCATTGACACCAAAATTGGCACAAACGGAGCATCCTAGCTATACAAAAAATATAAATAAAGAACAGGGGGTGCAGAATAGATGAAAAACAGAGCATTTTTCATTTAATAAATGAGATGCTTTTAAGAGCCTTAATGGCTTCCATACATGCTTATGGACTTCTAAATATCCATTATAGCTTTGTAACAATACAAGAAAGATAAGGAGAGGAGCAAAGGGGTACCTTAGATCCTAGGAAAGGGAAGAAGGGACCTCTGTTTTCTTCTTCTTCTTCTTCTTCAGGGTGCAGCAATGGAGGGAGAGGAAGAGAGCTATAGAGATTTATCTTGATAGCAAGGGAAGAGAAATGGAGGAAGGTGGTGAGCTTTAGATGGGCAGCAAATGATAGAGGAGATGATATTAAGCTCCATTTAAAGGGGAAAAGAAGATGGGGTGGAGGCATGGCTTATAAGAGAGGGAGGGATGGTCTCAGCCATCCTTGCATGAAAAGGAGGGAGAGGCGCCGAATGGAGGGGTTGCCAGGAGAGAGAAAGGGGGAAATTACAACTTAAGTACTAAATAAGTACTTATTTATTTTCCTTAATTATTCAAAAATTTAGATTTTTGAAATGCACTTTGAAAATTTCCAAAAATTCACCCCTAGCTAATTTGAGGGTGAGGAATTCAACGGCAAAGTTAGAATTTGATTCCGATGATTATTTAATTATTGTGCATTTAATTATATTAAAATATTCGCGAAAATCCGACGACTTCCGAATGCGTCCAAAACATCACCCTTAGCTAATTTGGGGGTGATGATCGCAACGGCAAAGTCGGATTTCTATTTTGAGGTCAAAATAATTTCCTCAATTTTCTAATTAATTAAATATTAAAATAATCCAAAATATTGGATTTAGCTTCGAATCGCGCTAGATCTTTAGGGATTGATTCAAATGACTAGACAAACTTAACATAATGATAATTGAGATATGATTAGGCTAAAATTAAGCTGGGTAACAACCTTGAGTTGTTATCGAATCGCTCTAAAATTTTAGAGTTTGGTTCTAATAAGTAGATGACCTTAATGAAACAATAATTAGGATGCAATTAAGTTAAGATTAGGCTAAGTAACAATCTAGGTTTATTACATTTGACCACTTCCCAAATTTTATTAGAGGACGGCAAAGCATTAAGAGCAGTGTTATCATCCATAAAGATATCTTGAGAGGGAACATATAAGGAAAAAGAGGAATTGACCTCCGAATCAGAGAAATAAAGATTACTAAATAATCAATGGAGAAATTTTGAATGTCTATGAAATTAGTAAGAGTATAGACATCGGGAGAGGTGATGGAAGAAATTTTATTGATGTAGCGATATTTGTTGACCCAATTATGATAAAATTTAGTATTTTTCCCTCCATCAACCTTCCAATTAATGCTACACTTTTGCTTCCAAGAAGTTTCAATATCATTATATTTTTGGATAAGAGTAGCTTTGACTTTGGAGAGATTGGTTCTATTCTTAGGAGAGGGATTAATCTCAAAAAGATTTTCAAGATTGGAGGTGAGATTTTCTTGACAGCTAAGATTTTTAAAAATGTTGCCTGTGGAATTGTAGTTCCAATTTTGTAAAAACTTGCGAAGGAATTTGAACTTTTTAACCAATCTAGGGAGGCCATAAATACTATAATGTTGATCCCAAGCCTCCCTAACAATCTTCTCACAATTTTTATTAGCAAGCCAAAAAAATTGAAATTTGAAGCTTTTATTAGGGAAATAGGTATTAAGTTCAAATGAAAAAATAATAGGCTTGTGGTCAGAGATAACAAAGTTGAGAGGAAAATTTTTAATTGAAGGGAATGAGTTACACAAGCATTATTAATGAGGAATATATCGAGTTGAGCAAATTTTTTGTTATTAGGCCAAGTAAAAGGTGGGATAGTACAATTAAAATCATTCAAGTTGCAATCAAGAACAAATTCATTAAAATTGTACGTAGAGATAGAGTGATTCTGATTAAAACCCTTGTACTCGTTTTGATGGAGGATTGCATTGAAGTCTCCCCCAATTAACTGAGGAAGATCAGTCGGGTTACAACTTTTGATAAAATTACTCTTATCATTGTAGAATTTAAAGTGGACAGCTTGATCACATTGAGAGATGATATTAATAGTTCAGCTTTTAGACCAAATAACCAGATTCTGCTATTAAAAAGGGAGGCACTATTATCAAAGTTAATGATCTTTTGAATTTTGATACAATCAGAATTACATAATTTGGGCTCAAAGATGGTAGGAATGTTGATGTTATTATCTTACACTAAATATTTTAGCCTATTCTTTGAAGAGATGTTGCCCACACCTCTGATGTTCCAGCATATAATATTCATAACTTACCAATAAAAGATTCAGAGTGAGGCTTCTGACCAAAAAATATTGGTTTAGTAATATGACTAAATGATTGACTTATTTTCTTGGTTTTGATCTTGGAGATAGAATCTTCAACGCTTTCAGATATGGGATTGGATTTGTTGGAGGAAATAATAGTGGAAACAATTTTTAAAGGAGAAACTATTTTAACGAGAGAAGGATCCAGAGTACCAAAAATCGGTGATTCTAAAGTAAGAGATCTAGGTGAGCGATCTCCAAAAGTGTTTTGCAATTGTTAACTTGGCTGCAAAATAGCATTTGTAGTAGCAAAAGTAGTGGAACAGTTTAAAGGCAAGCAATTATCAATGTCCCCTTTCTTAGGAGTAGGAACCTTTATCTTGTCAATATAAACATCGAAGTAAAAATCAGGATCAGAAAAATTTGGAGCCATTTTAGAGTTAGAACCAGTTTCAACAATTTTCAAATTGAAATTACAAATAACATGCTGCTCCATTATACAGTCAGCATGCTCAAGAGCAATACAGCGGACAGTTCAGTAGTTACAATAGTTTCATTAGAATGAATATCAATATACAAATCAATTTCAAAGTTAGAATTCAAATTAAAATTCTCCTCACGCACATTATTAAAAGCATGATTTTGAAGAACCGCTAGGGTAGTGGCTGATTCAATATCAACTGCAATCTAATTATCAAAAGAAGAAGGATATTTAGTAATATCATTAATAATAGATTCATTTCACATTATAAAGACATTAGCATTATTATGAATCATGTAAGAACCAACTTCAATCACACTTTCCGTATTCAAAGCAGACTTGCCCGCAATCTTAAAGATTGAATCATAGGCGTGAATAGTATCAATATAAAAATTAGTATCAACAACATTATTTTAAATTTCAACCATTTCATTAATAGGCTCACATTTAGCCATAATAATATTAATCATAAGATTAGAAATTAAGCTTGAGTTGATATCAGAGCATTCAGTAAAAATAAAAGTTGATTTGGGAGATGTAGTTATAACAAAAGTTTTATTAGTAGAATCAAAAGCTGCAGTAGTTTCTACATTAATGAAAGTATTTCCAAAAGTAATATCTGCTACAATCTCATTAACAAAATTAAATTTAGTTGTAAGCTCATTAATAGAAGCAAATTCTGCTACAAGCTCATATACATAATCAATAACAGTAGACTCAAAAGTGGTATTATAATACAAATATTATTGTCACTAATAGTAGCCTCTACATTACCAAACAACATTAAATTCAGTTGAAATCTCATTAATAGAATCAATAACAATAGTAGACTCCATAGTAGTATCTATAATACCTATAGTATTGTCACCTTCAATAGAAGGAATTAGAATAGAGCCAATAACAAGCATATTATTAGTAGCAGTAAAAGTTTGGCAAGTTATAGGTTCCTTAGAGGAGGTAGCACAAGTAATAAAGCCAGATTTATTAAGATTAATAGTATCATTATTTAATGTTTGAACCATGGAAACAGTTATATTTTCACCAAAAGCCACATTATCAGTGTTATCTTGGATAGCAATAATAATCAGAGAAGGAGTATCACTGTTGGAAAAAGCTAAGCCATTATCCTACAAAGGGATAGGATTACAATGGATGCATGTATCACTATCATAACCCATATTATAGCATCCAACACTGTATATAGAGAGGTTTTCATAGCTAATTTTTAAAAAATATCCTATGCTAGAAGTACCCAGCCAAATTTTTTTGACTTTAGGATTAGAGATGTCAATGTCAAAAAGAAAATGGGGAGCAAGTAAGTTTCTAAAGGTGGCTATGTTTTTGTCAAGTCGAAGGGGTTTCCCAATTGCACGGGAGATGTTAAAAAACATACCTTTTTGCATTTATTGTAGCTTGAGACTAAGAAGATTGATCTAAACTGGGACAATATGAACATCAAATGAAACATCAATGTGAGGATCCCATTTGCAAAATTTCAAAGTGTGACCATTAATATAATAAGAACCTTTCAAGAAAAACCTAGCATAATCAGTGTTAGATGAGCATTTAAAGAAGACCCGCTTGGAGTAAGAAAAAATTAAGGGAAAAATCACCAACAAGTTTAAGACAGTTAATAAAACTTATTATAAGGTTGAAAATATGTTTAGTTCTGTTAAATTTGTGGAGAAGACATGCGATGAATCTCTTCCTCGGAATATAAAATAGTTGAAAAACAATTGAAAGAGGAAATTTGTTTAAGGGTGTCTGAGCATGAGCCACCCGCGACATCCCTAAGAGAATGAACCCCTAGTGGATCGGACATCAAATCCGAATAGAAGACATTAAAAAAATGAAAAGAAAATAAAATAGAGAAAATTGTAAATGAGCAGAAAGGGAAGAGATCACTAGGAAAAATGTGACAAAAAAAGCGACAAAGAACGAGCAAGGGGTGGCTGCCCACCAGCCGCACCGATGGATAGCCAGATCACCTCAGAATTGCCAACTAGTAACCCTAAAACGAGAGTTGGGATGATAACCACATCATATATATGTATATATATATATATATATAGTTATATATTATGTTATAATAATAAAAATAATAACATTAATTTATTATTGTCATTATTATCTTAACTATTGTTAGTTTTATTGAAATAAATAATAATAATAATAATAATAATAATAATTCATAAATATTATCATAATTTTATAATCTTTATTCCTAAAGGATAATGATAAATCATAATAATAATAAATATAGAAATTATTATACTTATTATTATGTGTATAATAATAATAATAATAACGATACTATTACTATTATTATCAAATATTAATTATCTCTTATATTGTATTATATTATTCTCTCTCTCTACTATCATCTTTCAATAATAATAATAATAATAATAAGTATATAATCTTACTTCTTATTATCATTATCATCATATTAAGCATAATACTAATAATATTATTATCTCTCTCCATTTTTTCATTAACAACAATAAAAATAATAAATATACTATCATACTTATTATTATTATTATCATCATATAAATGATGATAATAATAGTAAAATAATATTATAAATAATATTTATTATCATATTATTATCTTAATATTCTCTCTAAATAAATAAATATGCATAAATTATCATAAAAATTAGCAATATTATTTACTTCCTATTATCATATTCTCTTATTAGAATAAATAATAATAATACACATTACATATAAATTATCATAAAATGGTAATGATAAGAAAATAATAATATAATATTATTATTATCATTATTATCTCTACTTATATATATATATATATATATATATATATATATATATATATATATATGAATAGTATTGTAGCCTAGTGATTGAGACACAAGATTTATTATCAGAGGTCGTTGGTTCAAATTCCACTAGCCACACATAACTATAATATATATTAATAATAATATTATTATTTTTATTTAGAGAGAGAATAATTTATATATATATATATATTATTCTCTAAATAAAAATAATATTTCTATTTTATTCTTATCTTATAAATATAAATAATAATAATAATAATATCGATATTATAATAATAATTATTATTATTATCAGGATTTTTTGTCATCATCATCCTTACTATATCTACATTATCATGTTTCTTCGCCATCTCCCTATTTTCATTTATTCTTCTTACTAACATAGAAACATATATAGAGAAAGATGATAATAAAGTATATATTTTAATGAAATTTCCTTCATCATTTTGCTAATAAAAAATTTTACACACAAATTTATAAGAGATCAACTTAGCAAGAAAAATAAGTACCATAGATATCATGAAGTACATTTATATATGCTGATTTAAGTAGATGTTCTTTGTTTCGCTTTAAAACTCATAAATTTTATTGATTTAATTATATACTTATTTGCTTTGCAAACTTCATGATTTAAGTATACTGTCACTATTTAAGATACTAGCAAAGATATATAACATGCTTAAATGAATAAAAATGAGATTTCGCTGAAGTTATTTACAGTCTGTACATAATATAATTTTATGCTTATAATAGAGCTTGTTCGCTATCATCCTATTTTGGAAGATATATAGATACTATGACTATGCCTATGAGGGGGCAAGCATATGTGAATATATATATTAAGTTTGAACCCAAACTATTATAATTAAGCAGATGTGCTTGATTCTTCAAAATTCGAGAATTGCCAACTTGAATGATATTATTATAGTTTATTCACTTTTGAGATAGAAATATTTAATTTTTGATATATTGAGACTTACTTGTGATAGGTTACTTTTATCATGGTTTCAATTATTATTCAATGTTTATTTACAGAAAATCTATGGTAATCTTTTTTTCAATACCTATTACTTTGTTTCCTTGAAAATTACAAATTTAATTTCATGCTTTTCTCTTATATATAAAATATAATTAATGATATCAAAAGTACTTAGATCTTTCTCTAATGGGTGTTCAACCCAGACATTTTCATTTTAAATGCTAGGTTAAGACGTCACTGAAGAATTGGAACAACACTGATTAATCAACCACTGCATACTTTCTCATTTTCTTTTTGTATTTTCAAAAAAAGAAGAAAAATATGCTATTGTAATTGTCACTTTATTAGAATTAAAATATTTTCTAACTTTCCAATTAATTTAGCAATGATCTATGATGTTTATGCTATTCTTCTAATCCAACTACCATCAACGACAAAGTTCATTAATGCCACCCCAATCCCCGCACCCTTGCTAGGAACCAAGATTGATGGACGTCACTCTTTTGCATTAAGCTTGCTATTGGATCCTACATCAATAAGCACATATGATGAACAACCAAATATCTTGAGGTGGTTTTATTTCACCTCCTTTCCACTCCAGGCCTCCTTGAGAATCCTTTTATTTAGGGGTATAAAAGGTCTTCGATTGATTATGTCTAGTATTCTGTTAAGAACCTAAGCCCAGAATTGCTTTGGGAGACCTGCATGCAGCCTCATGCTCTTGGATTATTTTGTGATTGTCCTATTCATTCACTATGCTACACCATTTTATTGTGGTATCCTTGGAACTATAAATTCTCTCTTGATTCATTTAAAAACATAACTTTTTGAACTTCTTGTCATAGTACTCACCCCCATTATCAGAACTCAAGCACTTAAGCTTCAACCCTATCTCATTCATAATAAAAACAAGCCATTTCCTAAACACCACAAATTTGTGCTTTAAGAAATAAACCCATACCTTATTTGTATGATCATCGATAAAGGTAATAAAGTATGTGTCTCCATCTATGGAATAAGTTGGAGGTAGCCCATACATTTGTATGCACCAACTCAGGTTTCTGACCTTTCAACTCTCTTTCACATTTAGAGAATGTAACATCTTTCTGCTTGCCCATTCACAAAAATCTAAGTCTAGTAATTTCAATCATGGAAGCCTTTTCCTTGATTGTAGGGATTTCAATCCCTTCTCATTCATATGGCCAATCCTCCGGTGCCATAAACCCGATGAGTCTTTATATTTTTCAGCTAAAATTTAATTAGATACTTTATTGAACAATTAAAGTGTACCTATAGCAACATAATATTTGATCAGGAACTCAATCCAAAATTAGGTGTTTTAGTAGTACTTAATATTGGGTTAATGATTCTTAATCCATTAAGCATTATGGGGAGCCAAAGGTCTCTAATTAAAAAAACTAGATTTGTAATACGAACTAAATATAAATAATTCCAGCCATCCAGAAAGAAAAAAATATAAACAATTCTTTCTCTCTACTCTTTCTCTCTCATTGTTCTCTTTCTTCTTTCTCTCTGTACTTACTTCACTCGTAAGTTTACTTAGCTATTAAGTAACTTAAGATAACATAATTTAGATGAATACTGTATTAATATGATGAATAATAAAATAATTTATTTTGAATAAATAAGTAGTAATTTTAAATAATACTCAATTTTTGCACATTTTTCCTTCATTTTCAAAAATAATAAAACTTGACATGAAAATATATCTTGATGAGACGGACACACTCGCACAAAAAATTTTTGATTTGGAGAAATTTTTTATTTTATATAATTTTCTAAAGATAAAAGTTTAAAAATTAATTATGGTAATTTCAGAGCTCCAAATTCGACCAAACTTTTTGGGTAGCCTTTTTATAATATTTTTAATTCAATGACACCAAAATCACTGAATTGGGACTTGTATATAATTTTCTTAATTTATTGAATTTAAATAATTTAAAAATTAATTCAAGAGTATCTGTTATCTAAATTACTCCTAAATTTGGGAATAACGATTACAAAAATTTACTATATCAAACAATATTTTTGGTTAGCTCTAATTTTAAAGTCACTTGGGATTTTAATTTTTGAGTTGAGTTTAGCCCTAATTATCCTAGTAATGACTTGGATCATTACAGACTCCCATACTTAAAAATGATGTCATCCTTGACATCATATTATATATTATTAAAGTTCAAAAAAAAAAGGAGATCAAATTTACTAGGGTTCTTAAATAGTTTAGGATAGTTTATCCACATAATATTCTTTCTTTCCCATGTGGCTTATTTGTCACTATAATTTTGCCACTAAATCTATAATATGGGTATGCTTTGACTTCTTAGTTGACGATTGTTGCAACTTATAATTCTAATAGGTTCTTCTACGAATGATAAGTTTGGCTGAATTTTAGCAAAAGTTATGGACAATTGCTATGATGGATTTTGTAAGCAACTGTAAAGTGAAGATACATAGAATACGTTGTGTACTATCATCAAATCTTCTAGAAGTCTTAACTTGTAGGCAGAAGTTCCAACTCACTCTAATACTTCAAAGGGTTTGATGTTTCTTGGGCTTAACTTACCAGCCACACCAAACCAATATATGCCTTTCATTGGGCTCACTTTTAGATATGCCATATATTTGATTTAAAATTCTAGCATTCGATGCTTAACATCATAATATTGCTTTTGTGATCTTGAGCAGTAGTAATCCTACTCTTTATCAGATGAAGTTTCTTATTAATCTCCTTAACTAGATCAGATCCATATAACTGAACATCTCTTACTTTAGCCCAGGCCAATGGCATGCTACAATTTCTTCCATATAGAACTTCATATGGGGCCATGCTAATATAGGATTGATAGCTATTTTTGTATCCAAACTTCACTAATGAAAGGTGATCTTTCCAGCTACCATCAAAGTTTAGAATGCTTAATTGAAGAAAATCTTCAAGTACTTGATTTACTCTCTCAATCTGACCATATGTTTGAGGGTGAAAGGTTGTACTCATAGCCGATACTGCCTTCCAGAAATGGGAGGTAAATCTGTCGTCATGATCAGAGATAATAATTTTGGGGATTCCATGAAGCTTAATTATTTCTTTAATATATAACTTGGCCAATTTTTTAACAAAATCTATTTGCTTAATTAGAAAAAAGTGTGCTAATTTTGTTAGATAATCTATAATTTCTCAAATCTCATCTACTCCAGTATGGCTTCTGAGTAATCCCATCACAAAATCTATAGAAATGTCTGACCATCTCTCCTCTGGGATTATCTAATAGATGTAATAGTCCACTCGACCTTTGATGTTCTTCTTTTATCAAAATACATACATGACATTTAGAACATATTTGACTACATTTTTCTTTTGTCTATGCCACCAAAAGTTCTCTTTCATATTCTGATACATTTTATTATTTCCAAGGTGAATTGTGTACCCTGAGTTGTGAGCTTTAGTTAGAATTTGATTCTGAATGTATGAATCATTTGAAATCCAACTCCTTTTTCCATGATAACTATAAACTTTTTTTTGCAGATGTAAGTCTATTATGCGACCATTTTCAATGTTTACTTTTAGCTTGGATTATCCTTTATCATTCTATTGGGAAATTGTTATGCGTTGCACAAATTTAGGTTATTTAGTATTATTTTTAAGTAAATTATTTAATTACTTTCTATTGATAGGTTTTATGCTTTACTTTCTGAATTCTTTCATTAATGGACTTACCATTTTTGCATTTATGGTTGCTTTTTTATTGAGGGCATCAGCTATAACATTAACTTTACTAGGATGATATTGTATGTTTAAGTCATAGTCATTGATCAATTCCAACGATCGCCTTTATCAATAGTTCAACTATTTCTGAGTGAAAATATATATTAAACTTTGATGATCAGTAAAGTTGTTACATCTCACTCCATACATGTAGTGCCTCCATATTTTTAAGGCAAATACTACAGCTGCTAGTTCTAAGTCTTGCAATGTGTAGTTCTTTTATGAATCTATAATTGCATAGATGCATATTCTACTACATTCTTCTTTTGCATGAGAACACATACAAGCCCTACTATAGATGTGTCAGTATAAACTTGATAATTTATTATTTCTTATGGTAGGGTTAGTATTGGGGTGGTTGTTAATGCTTGTTTTAACTGGTTAAATAATTCATTGAATTACTAACACCAAATGAATGGAACTACTATCTGCATTAATTTGGTTAAAGGTACAACTATTTACAAAAATCCTTTAATAAAATTTCAATAATATCCAGATAAATTGGGAAAATTTAGAATATCTATCATGACCTTTGGTTCACGTCATTCTTGAATGAAGCTTATCTTTTTTGATAGACCTTGGTCCCTTTGGTATTCACTACATGGTCTAAGAAAGTTGCAGAATTCATCCAAACTTCATATTTAGAATATTTGGCGTATAGTTGATAATGCCTTAGAGTTTCCATAATGGCTCTTAGATGATCTTTGTGTTCTTCCTTGCTCTTAGAATAATTTAGAATATCACTGATGAATACTATTATAAACTTATCCAAATATGATTATGAATTCCTTGCATCAAGTTCATAAAGATGGACGGACCATTGGTTGGACCAAATGACATGACCATGATCTCAAAATGCTCATAACAAGTTCTAAATGCTGTTTTCAGAATATCATCTTCTCTGATTCTCAATTTATAATAGCCTGATCTTAGATTTATACTGGAAAATATCTTAACTCTAGCTAATTGATCAAATAGGTCATCAATACGTGATAGAGGATACTTAATCTTAATGGTTATCTTGTTTAGTTCATGATAATCATTGCACATTAGCATCAAACTATTTTTCTTTTTTACAAAGAGCACTGGGGATCCCCATGGTTACACGCTTTGTCAAATCGAACCTTTGTTCATTGGATATTGCAGTTGTTCTCTTAACTCTTGCAGTTCTTTGGGTTCCATGCGGTAAGGCGTCTTTGTTATTGGTTGAGTGCCAGGAATTAACTAAATTGAGAACTTGATTTCTCTTACTAGTGGTAATCTAGGCAATTCATCAGGAAATACATCTTCAAACTGCTTTACAATTTCAGTGTATGCTAGAGAAATTTCTTTCATCTTTTCTTCCATTATTATTATTAAGTATGCATTACTTCTCTTTTAAATTACTTTCTCTGCTTGTGAAGTGTTCATTAAAGATGCTGGAATGCCTAACTTTCCCATAAATATTTTAGGCTTGCTCCCACCTTTAATAATGACCTTGAAATGCCTAACTTTCTTAGATATAGGTTAAAATTTACAATAAGTAGTTGTAATGACCCAAGTCATTAGTATGATAACTAGGACTAAACCTAACTCAAAAGTTAGGATCCTAAGTGACTTTAAAATTAGGAAAAACTAAAAATACCATTGGATATAGTATATTTTTGTTATCAAAATGCCCAAGTTTAGGAGCAATCTAGATAGTAAATATTATTAAGTTAATTTTTGAATTATTTAAATTCAGTAAATTGGGAAAATTAAATACAAGTCCAAATTCAATTATTTTAGTATTGTTGGATTAAGAATATTATAAAAAGGCTACAAAAAAAGTTTTGCCTAATTTAGAGCTCCGAATTGACCATAATTAATTTTAAAATTTTTACCTTCAAAGATTAATAAAAAATAAAATATTGCTCCAAATTGAAAATATTTTATGCGAGTATATTTTTCTCATCAAGATACATATCCGTGTCAAGTTTAGTTATTTTATGGAAAAGAAATGGAAGAGAGTTAAAGTAGAGAGAGAAAGAGAAGATAAGAAGAAGGAAAAGAAAGCCAAATTGAACACTTAAAATATTAATGAAGAAGATGACAAATTTGTTCACATCCAAATAATAGAGGAGAAAGAAAAATTTAATTAATTAATTAATTAATTAAAAATAAAAAAAAGTTTGTAAATATACCCCACCCGCCCATTTTCCTCACTTCCCCACCCCCACTTCCTTCTCCTCTCCCACTCCCCTCCCCCCTTCTCTTCTCCTCTCCACTTCTTCCCTCTCTTTCTTGACCACAACTGATTCTCCTCACCAACCTCAATAAAGCCTCATCAACACCAATATAGAGTAAGAAATGAGAAATAAATGAAATATTTTATATTCTTCTTCTTTTTCTTTTAATAATAATAATAATAATGTTGATATTATTACTATTATTATTATACTTTAATTTCTTTTTTTTTTTCTATATATGTATATATTTCCTAATTTCTACAATTTTTATTTCTGTCATTTTCTTTTTTCTATATATGTATTAATTTCCTAATTTCTGTAACTTTCATTTCTGTCATTTTTTTTTCTTCTATATATGTATATATTTTCTAATTTCTTCAATATTTATTTCTGTCATTTTTCTTTTTTAATATATGAATATATTTTCTAACTTCTGCAAATTTCATTTTTTTCATTTTTTTTATATATGTATATATTTTTTATTTATGCAACTTTTATTTTTGTCATTTTCTTTTTTCCTATATATGTATATATTGCCCAATTTTTGCAACTTTTATTTTTGTCATTTTCTTTTTTTTTTATATATGTATATATTGCCTAATTTTTGTAATATTTATTTATGCATTTTTTTTTTTTTTCAATATATGTATATATTACCTAAATTATGCAACTTTTATTTCTGTCATTTTCTTTTTTTTCTATAAATATATATATTTTTGAATTTCTAAAACTTTCTTGTTTATCATTTTCTTATATATATATATTACTTATAATAAAAAGAATAAATTATAATTTTTAATATATAAAGATAAATAACTAAGGTAATATTAATATTGATATTTTTACTAAAATAAAATGAATAATATTATTCTTTTCAATTAATTATTTTATTTGCTGTATTTGCATTGCTATTAAGCATTAACTCACTTTGATATATTTATATGAGATTTTGTGCTTATAACTTGAAATAAATAATCAAAAATTAGTATTATAGGTTCATTTATATTGATTTTAAATCTGTACAGAGAATACGTTAGGCTATGACAAACTGATATCTAGAAAAATAAAGAGATTGCACATAGCCTTTGATGGGGAATGTGCAGTTAGTCATGAACCCACATCTCAGATAGATAGATACACGTATCTAACTCATCAATTTTTCTGTAACTTTGTCCAACATAATAAATATTATATATTGCTGTACTTTCTTTCTAAATAAGCGCATATTTTAAATATGTATATTGCATTCAATCATAAGTATATCGAACTTAAATATCAAATTTTGTTTGTATATGCTTCTCATGAGGAATCATGCCGCTTAAATGCAAATTTTAATATCCTACAAACCTTACTTAGACCTTTGTTTCTAATTAAATATTTTTTTCTTTTCTTTTTTTTTTGGCTCGCCATATTATATGTATATATATATATATGTATATATATATATATATATATATATATATATATATATATATATATATATGTTTGACAGTTCATGAAAATATCTTGATAAAGCCTTTGAGGAGGAGTTGATACATGAGAGAGCAACTTAAACGCTAATTTTTTTAAAGTTTTAAAATTTTGCTTAGTGTGTAATCGATTTTGTAAAATAGTTATTATCTTTGTAATGATTTTATTTCATTTATTATTCTAGTATTTCTAAATGTTGCAATGAATGTGGAAGTGTGCATTTTATACGCCTCTAAATACGCTGTTATATTAAACCCCGATATGATTATAGAGAGTGAGCACCTAATACTGGATTAGCTATGCATTCATTGCGGTGGGTCGCCCAGTTGGTATTAAAGCAAGATTGGGAGAAAATTGGTATAAAAGTGTATAAACCATTATTCGTATAATTGGAATCCCTGAATAAACAAAAGAAAAATATCAGAAGTAAGAATTTTCAAAAGCTATATAAATCAAAAGGATAATACAAAAATAGATTTAGGACCTACATAAAATAATATACTTTTAGTTATTTTTTATTTTTTTTCTAGCTAATAAGGATAATTTTATTTTCATCTAGTATTTGATAATGATACTTATGTAAATCTCAATTAATAAAATATACTAATAAAAATCCTATTTTTTTGAGAGATCCTGGAGATTCTCCTTTGATACTCAGAACACCCTTAAAAGATCCAATATATGCCAATACTTTCATGGACCGTGTTGATAAGTTGTTTGATATTGTGAATGCTCTATTGGAGCATCTTGATACACAAAATCAAACCATTTTAAAGCTTTAGACACAATAAACACCTTATTTAAATAGTCATACTTCTATATTATCAGCTACATATTTCCAAAACATCGAGATAGATGGACTACTTCAAGCCTTCTTAAGACTCCAACCACCAGTATTCAATGGAAGTCCTAACTCAATAGATGCTAAAGATTGGGTAAAGAAGATAAGAAAAATACTAACTAGCATGAAATGCCCACCTACAGAATCTTTGATACCAATCTAATGTAGGATGGGGGTGATGACAAGTAACATAATCAAAAGATCACACAATATAGATTTCTACCACAAGAGAGAAGTTCCGTTCTAAATACTTAAGGTGTTTCCTACCATGAGGTGTTAAGATCAACTATTAAGGTTAGGAAGGATCATCTAAGATTCCACCTTAATGAGTTATAAAAGTTCTTCCTACCTCAATGTGTTAATATTTAAGATCTTTTAAGCATTTCAAGAATAATCCTATAATAAGATCCTTAAGATCTCACTCATCTATTGCTCAAGCTAACATTCAAGGTTTACTTATTAACTTGGATTAAAGTGATCAGATTAGATGATTACATCCATATAATTCTATTATATTCTACAATCATAGGATAAAATCAAAGATATCATTAGAGTTAGATCATTTCATAAATTATTATAATTTTATTATCCATCTTATCCTAATAGTCTTATATAAAAGAAAATCTAAAGCTTAGATTCAGATGATTCAATCACACAGATTCAATATTAATCTTAGCACTTCTAATTATCTAGGATCAATACTAAATCAGATGCATTATTGGAATAATATCAATTGAATTATCTCGCAATCAAGTCATTTGATTAAGTGATTAAGGATTTAGATCCTAATCAAATAGGTTAGAGTTTAACCCATATCCTTACCTAATTATGATTAATTGTTGATTTATAAATTAAATGTCAAATTAGTAAATTATTGATGTATTACTGGTAGCAATCTTAGATTGGGATCAAGCATTAATAACTTGATCAAGATCTTAAGATTTCTTAAGGTTAATTAAGAATTTTAATTATTTAATTCACATTTGTTAAATAGATCAATTGTGTATTATTATAAATGAGTTAAGTTTATTCAGATTACTGTTATAAGGTATATTAAACCTTAATCCAAAATCAAACCTTAATCCAAAATGAAGGGATTAGCACCCAATTACAAATCTAACTATTGGAATTTTATACAACTTGGCAGATACAATCCATGCAATCATGTGAACAATCAGAGACAAAGTTTACTAAATTTGGATAATCAAAAATTTTCACTAATCATGCAATTACAAGATTAGGGCATAATTAAAAATGCATAAATCAAAAAATTAAACCACTTAGCACATGCATTCTACAAGGCATAAGGAACACAATGGCACGTAAATCATATAATTTGACTAAGTATACATGCTAATTAACCATAATTAAGTTTTACAATAATTAGGCTAATCCAAAAACTCCAACCATTAAAAGCTCAATATTATTTTATATTCGGATTCCTTATGATTTTCTAATCAATTTGGTATATAATATCAAAGGGTTTGGACAAGTGGATCAAAACTTGTCATATTAATTTAATTTGCATTTTTCCAATTAAATTTCTTTATGATTTGATTAATTGGATTATTTTCCTTAAGAAAAATAAATCCAATTAATCGGATTTAATTAAAATTGGCTTAGCCCATTAACAAAAGGCGCGGGTCGGCCGGGGCCTGAGAGACCCGGGACTAACACACTGCGCAGGTCACGGGTCGGCCTGACTCACATAGTGGCTTCATCCCAGACCCCTCATCATGACAGATGCTCGATTAGGGAAAACCTAATCGGCCAATTCCATGCACCTTGGCCATGGCATGATCACCCAAAGAAAGCTACACCTTTACCATGGTCAGACGCACCGGCAAGACCTGAAGCCTCAAGTGAGGTGGTCCAGATCGACCGAACCTTACTCACTTGAGAGCTCCTACAATGGGGTTACTGTGGGGAGACAATTCTCCCCACAGATGCCATGATTAACTTAGGGCTTGATCTCTACACCTTTAGGGAGGTGAGGCGGATCGAAGCCCCTTGGTCTGACGCTCTGAGGTGGGCTGGATCGCTAGGTTCTTACTCGAACCTAGCCCTTTTTAAGGGACTTAGCCCGATCGATCAAAGCTAGCTTAGGGAGCAATTACGATAGCAGTGAGTTTAATTCTACAATACGAGCTATTACGAATCAAAAGGAGTAAAGTTTGAGCCTCATTGGCTCAGAACTTACAAACTAGGATACCTAAATTGACGGGAGAGCTTGCAGACGATGTAGAGGGAGACGGGGGCACCAGCTAGCTTCTTAAGATGAGCTAAGGGTTTTTGAACACCAGGAGATGCCTTCTATCAACAGTACAAACACCTGGGCTCCTAGGAAGCTCAGGCAGACATCAATGGAAGTTTGGGAATGACAGAAGGAAGCTCGACACCAATTGATCAGCAAAGAATCATATAGAGCAATACTGAGGCTATTTTTAGCCTCAGCAAGGTATGTGAAAGCTTCCAGAGGCATTGGCATGGGTTGGGACTGACCCGAGAGCTCGGGCCATGGCCGAACTCCAATTTCCTTAATTGGAGATAACTGGGCCATAGGGACTGAAAGGGCTGATATGTCGTTGAGAGAAGATCCCCAACAGCATGGTGAGGTGGAGAGGGTAGTGGGGGATTAGACTGGCTATCTGGAATCCTCCAGATTCCTTCTGTCAGGGAAAGGCAAAGATCCACTATGCAGGAGCATTGTGGGCCGTCTGATGGATCGATCAGAACCGAGCTACGGTCCTGATCCTCCGGATCCTAATAGCCAGATCCGATTGAATCTGTGATATAGGATCCACAGAGCGCATCTAACAGTAGATCCGCACAACATATCCCGACCGTTTAACAGGGTATACGACATATTTGAAAAATTGAATTGTTGGAAACTCTATAATGCAGTTAGACCATTTTAATTTAAGTTGAATTATGGTCTAAGTGTACTCCAATTTTTACCAAACTTTCACCTTTAGCTAATTTAGGAATGTGGAATTCAAAAATATAATTATATTTTAATTCTGAGATTAAAATATTTTAGGTCTTATTTAGGGTATCTAAAACTGAATAAAATGCTAACTTGACTTAAAGAAATTCAATTGAGTTAATACTTTCAAGGATGGCTTAACTTGATATTCTAAAAGCAATATGATTAGAACTAATGCCTGATTAAGCTGAGAATTAATCAGGGTAACAATTTAGGGTTGTTACATAAATACCCATTAAAATAGTTATAAGTGAAACTCTTAAACATTGAGACACCTTTTTAGATAACAGTGGAGTTCCTAATAAGAACTCCAAAGTTCAGTGTGCTCATGTGAAAGCACTCCCAGGATGGGTGACATGCTGTGAAGTTATCGTCTAAAGATAAAATCACGAGGCCTTTAATGTCAAAGCAGACAATACCTTAGTTTTTAAGAGTTTGGGTTGTTACAAATGGTATCAGAGCAAACTATCAGGTGTCAGATAGGATATAAGTGCAATATAGGGTAAGAGTACCACATCATGTGAGTAGCCTCTTGAACCCATGATAATTAAGGTGCTACATGGTTGTGATTACCTCTTGAGCCTGTATGGGTCACCTCTAATTTTATATACCCAATGGATGGTTCTTGGATCTGTGCATGGATACTAACAAGGATATCAATTAGTTGAGGAGATTGTAAAGACCCACTTAAGTAATAATAAGTGAAACTCTTAAATATTGAAGCACCTTTTCAGATAACAGTGGAGTTCTTGATAAGAACTCCAAAATTAAGTGTGCTCATGTGGAGCACTCCCAGGATGGGTGACTTGCTGGGAAGATTTCTTCTGGAGATAAAACTATGAGGCCTTTAAATTTAAATCAAACAATACATTGGTGCTTAAAAGCTTGGGATGTTACACCTCTTAACCTTTTTAATATACGATAGTCCTTCTTGAAGTGTCCTATCTTTCCACAGTTCGAGCAATCAGGCTTTACTTTTCCAAGTCTTGCTTTTCCTCGCCTTGACTTAGACATATTTATGTTGTGTCTCTAGTCTACACTTCTTCCTTGACTCTCTTCATTCAATACTGAAGTAGATGCCTCTCCATTGTATCTTTTTCTTGCCTCTTCATAAAGCACCAGCCTGACAATATCGTTAAACTTCAATGATGCATATCCTGATGAGTTGCTAATAGCTATCACCAGCCCATCCTAACTGTCTGGCACTGAAAAGAGGAACAACAGAGCTCAAACCTCATCATCAATGTTAATAATAATAATAATAATAATAACATTAATAATAATAATAATAATACAATCTGAGTATTATAATTCACTCATCCTCACATAATAGTAAAAGAAAAATAATTGTAATCTCAAATAATCTTCTATTGCTTAAGTTCTTCTTTAGGTACAAGATTTGATTCAAGCTACTAATCTATCGTATTTGACTTGTAATTTGATAGGGCACATCTAATAAAAAGAAAAATATGGTTATACTTAAAAAAAGTCTAAATACAATTTAAGATTTAATAATGTATTTATAATTTGGCAGATGTCATAATAATTGCTTACAATTTTATAAAATCAGAGCATAATGTGAGAAAATGAACAAAAAGTACAAGCAACATCTAAAATTTAAAGTATGTAAGAACATATGATTATACTAGGCTACTCAATCCTACATCAAATAAGTTAATATGGCATTTATGGATTGCATACAAATGGATCTAAATAAGTAGATGAAGCATGTATATGTCCAATTGAAACATATGCTAAGTAACAGCAAAAGACAGTGTAGGAAAATATGTAAGTAATTGATATGAACATCTTCACTGCACTAACTGTATATAAAGATGCAAAATAAAATGGTGAAGTAAAGTAAGTAAGCCACATTCAGTCTCATGGACTGAATAGTATGAAAATTGAAGTCATAAGATAATAGCAACCATTCGCAATCTATATGAGTGTAAGAAATACAGTTTCACACGAAGCCTCTCATGCACATGGCGCCTCCCACATGTGACCCGCAGTCTCAACATGCACGCGATCGACTCATGCTTGCATGCCCGATGACAGTGCTGCACGAGTCAGGATGACCCGTCCGGCACTGTTCATCATCACTTCTAAGGAACAAACACACGATACTAGAGCATCAAAATCCTCCTCTCTGTATTCAAACCACATGACATGGTGTAAACTGACACCTTCCTTATACAATAGCCTACATCTATAGCTAATAAGCCATATGCATAATCATCTAAAACCTCAAAACCATAATGTTCAATTTTAATTCCTAGGGTTTGTTTTGGAGGTAATTCCCTTCCATCATAGTGAAACCCGAAGGCATAGCAACCCATCAATATATTCCTCGGTTAAAGGCTGACCCAAGTACTTATTATAGATGGATGGGCTAGTCAAGAGCACATATAAAGATTCACTTAAGCAGGAATAGGTGAAACTCATAAACATTGAGATATATTTTTAGATAATTATGGAGTTCATGATAAGAACTCCAAAGCTAAGTGTGCCCCGATGGGAGCACTCCTAGGATTGGTGATCTTTAGGAAAGTTATATTATAAGGGCAAAATCATGAGACCTTTTAGGCCAAAGTGGCAATTCCTTAGTGCTACAGAGTTTGGGCTGTTACAAATAATATTAGAGTAGACCATAGGTTGTCAGATATGAATTAAGGGTCATACAGGGTAAAGTACTACTTCATGTGAGTAGCCAATTGAACATATGATGGTTAGGGTGCTAGATAGTTATGGATACCTCTTGAGAATATAGGGGCCATCTCTAGTACAATATACCTAATGTATGGTTCTTAGACCTATATATGGATACTGATGAGTTAGTTACTTAAGTTGGGGAGATAGTAAGGACCCTGTAGCGCCTCGCCCCGTTGCCATGCACAAAAGAGGAGTAAGGTAATTATTTGGTGGCAGAGCGGTGCGCCACTCGGGAGGGAATTTCTCATCTTTCTGAATAGCTAAAAAGAAACCAATCTGAAGGGCTGCTGGCTCAATCCCAAAAAAGGGTTAAGAGCTAATACTTAAGATAAGAGTAGTATCATTATCCTAAATATTAGACAAATACATACATTGAATTTAAAATACAATATGAAGAATCCAATAAACATATAAGATATCAGCATTTCCAATATACTGATCACATCACAATACTAAGTATAAGTAATATATAAATAGAGTACAGAAGCTAAACATACATCCAAAAATAATCATCATAGAAACTGAATAAAAATATTCATTTCAGAATAGAAAAGTAAATACATCCAGAAATTTATTACATATGGTTTATTAAAATAATACTAAAATAAAGTCTAAATATTGAACTGAACTAAAAGCAAAAATAAACCGTAAGGTTGAAGGAGGGTCCACTAAGTCTTCACAAACTCCTGTTGAATCTCCTGACCTGGATCAACATGCTGCTGAAGATTTAGCAAATTGCCAGATCCAAAAAGTACCACGTGTTAGACAATAAGTCTAAGACATCGAAACTAATCTAAGCAGTTCTAATTATTTACGTAAAATAGTAAAGTAAACAAAGTTACAGAAAGATTGTAAAAGTAACTGAATAATTAAAATTGTATAAAATTGAAGTAAGGTAAAGTTGACTATATACTAAGTACTAAAAATAAATATAAATAGTATCTAATCTGAAACTAAGTAAATATCATATAAGACTATACTATATGCCACTGAAATCATGCATCTGAATATGCCATGATACTGTATGCCACTAATATGCAACTGAACTATCACTAAACTATTATGAGCTATATGGTTCAATGTCTACATACATTCTGTTGGGAAATACAGTTTACTGTGATGTCTGAACATTATGAGTTTCTCTGTTGATGTATGCAATATTCTGTAACTCACAAATCATCACTGATACTCATACATCATGCTTATGTACATTCTCATGTCTCTACACTATAAGACTAAAGAAAATCCAGAAAATTTAGAAATACTTTAAAATTAAATTATAACTCAAATGTCTTCATTGTGCAGAATCCTATTAGAAGGATTCTGACTCATAGATTCTAATTTCAATGATTAGTTTCTCTTATTTATGATTTTTGCTTGAGATAATTAATTGAAAAAGTTTTATACACACGGATGTATGTTCCCAATAAGGTAAATTTAGTACTTAGTTTGCTTATAACTACACTTACTGAGGTGCACACAAGATAGGAGGCAAAATATTGTTACATTTATTATTCTCTCAAATTAAGATTCTAGTTCACACTCTTTAAGTTTGGAGAATTTACTCTACCGGGACTGTATTTATCTTATCCCTTAGGATAACACCTGGTCATAAGTCAACATTGGAGTGACTCATCCAAGCCTGAATATTACTAAAGTGACTTAGCACCATGGGTATGCATGATCATAACCAACCAATAATTTGAGCTTAGTCAATTCTATTTAATAACCAAGGATTTTTCAAAATTATAAATATTTACTCTAATTGGGTGAGTCCTACTCAATGCTCCAAGAATATGACCAAAAGGTCACTCAATATGGGTTACTACCATATTGGATAAATCTTATTCTAATATCTTAGGTGAATTTTACCATAAGGTTTAAGATCAACTTCTAAAGTTAAGGAGGATCATCTAAGTTCCTACCTAAATATGTCACAATAAGCCTTTCCTACCTCAATGTATTAGCATTATTTAAACCTTTTAGACATTTCAAAACATTCCTATAATAAGATCATCAAGATCTTACACTTCTAACAATTAAACTAAATTCATAAGGTTCACTTATTGAGCTTGGATTAAATTGATCAGATCAAATAGTTAGACCCATCTAATCACATCCTATTCTACAATCATGGAATAAAATCAAGAATATTATTAGGATTAGATCATTCTATAAATCAATATAGTTTTATTATTATTTTTATGCTAAGAGTCTTATATAAGAGAAAATTAGAGATCTTAAGCTTTGATTCAGATGTTTCAATCATATAAGTTCATTATTAACCTTAGCACTTCTACTTTAATGATTTAAGGCTAATATTAAATTAGATGCATTATTGGAATAATATCAGTTGAATTATCTTTCAATAAAGTTAATTAATTAAGTGATTAAGGGTACAAGTCTTAATCAAATTGGTTAGGGTTTAACCCCTATCCTTATATAGTTAAGACCAATTTGTTGATTTATAGATCAATGACCAATCAATGCATTATTGGTAAATTATTGATGGCAAATTTTAGATTTAGATTAAGTATCATTTACTTAATCAAGTTCTTAGAATTCTTATGCTCATTTTTAGTTTACATCAAATTAAGTAAATCAATGTGTCCAAATTAATGTTAAAGTTCTCTAACATATATAAACATTACATTAATTAAAACAATGAGTAATTAAGGTTAATAAAATCTTAAATCAAACACAAAAGGGATTAGCACTTGATTACAAATGTAAAGCAAATAAATTCCATATAATTTGGTTATTAAGTTCTACTTGGTGGCATAAGCAATCAAAGATTCTAACATTAACATTTGGCACAAAAATATTTAAGTAAATACCTAAGAGATTTAGAACATGCCATTCTAGGGTAACTGATAAATTTTTACATTGGAAGTCACATACAATTTCATACAATGCTTAATTTTGATATATTTCGGCCTCATTAGGGTCCTAAGGTCATTAGAATGCAAAACATCACAAATTCGGGCAATTTTGGATATTTCTGGATGCTACGGCGCGCTGTAGCGCCTTCTGGCCGAAAGCCAGGCATTACGGCGCGCTGTAGCGCCTTTTGGCCGAAAGCCAGGCATTACGGAGCGCTGCTGTGGTTTTCAGCGCTGTGGCGGTAGCTCTTTTAGGCGCTGTGGCGCGCTATGGCGCTAGAGTTTTTGAGAGCTGAATGCTACAAAGCGCTGTAGCGCTCCCTGGCCGAAAGCTAGGCGCTATAGCGCGGCAGTACTTTTAGGCTCTGCGGCGCTCTGTGGCGGGTTTCAGTTCTTTGGCGCATTTAATTTAATTTCATCAAATTTATATGCCGCTGCAGCGCGTTATTGCATGCTGCGGCAAATTCAACTCGAGACTCGGGCGCTGCGGCACGCTGTAACGCCCGATGGTGATTTCGCATGTGCGAAAAATATGACGGGTCTCCTTTCGCACTCAAATACTCCCAAATTTGGGCATCTCACATGTGGTAACATATATCAATGGAAAGGTTGTTCCGAGACCTTTCCATTGATACAAAAATCATTAAGAACAGATCATTATAACAAACAAAAATAAAAGCCCTCGCTACGGGTATACAAAATATCATAGTTTTTTATAGAAATTTTAATGGAGAACTTGAGCTTCGATCGAACTCATTGAGTCCGATTAAGGCTCGATGCTCATACCTAGCTTCCATATAATAACTAATTAAAATGGTATTCACAATACTTTGATAAATCATGAAGAGAGTAGCCAAGGAAAAGTGAAGCAAATGGGTACCTTTGACCTTGCAAGAATAGAGAAAGAAGACTCAGATCTCCGCAAGAACTTAAGGGCTTGAGGACTTGAGGAGGAAGAAGGGACCCTTAGTTTGACATCAACGAATGGAGGGAGGGGGCTGAGCTCCATTTAAAGGAGAAGGAGAAGAGGATGGGCTATGGGAGCTAAGAGGTGAGGGGAGATGGCCTCATCCTTGTTTGTGTGCGCCAGGGACAGGGAGTGCTGAACGGGAAAAAGGGGGTGGGGTCCATGCGCAGGAAGAAGGAGAGAAAATTATTTTAAGAAATAAATAATTTATTTATTTATTTATTTTTTAATTTATTAAAAATTTAGATTTCATAAACAGGTTCTGAAAAATCCTAAAAATTCACCCATAGCTAATTTAGAGGTGAGAAATTCAACAGTGAAGTCGAATTTTGATTCCGATAATTATTTAATTATTTTATTTTCCGGTGTATTTAATTATACTAAAATATTTGTAAAAATTTGACAACTTCCAAATGCGTTCAAAACATCACCTTTAATTAATTTGGGGGTGACGATAGCAACGGTGAAGTCATAGTTTGATTTTGAGGTCAATTTAAATACATAAGTTTTCTAATTAATTAAATATATTAAAATATTTTAATTATTCGATTGAGCTTTGAATTGCTCCAAATCTTTGGGGATTGATTCTAATGACTAAATAAACTTAATAGAATGATAATTAGATTGCGATTAAAATAAGATTAGATTAAGTAACAACCCCAAGTTTTTACAGAACCACTTAAGTAGTTATAAGTGAAATTTTTAAACATCAAGACACCTTTTTAGATAATGACAGAGTTTTTGATAAAAACTCCAAAGTAAAGCGTGCTCAAGTGGGAGCACTCCTAGGATATGTGACATACTGAGAAGTTATCTTCTGAGGGTAAAATTATGAGGCATTTTAGGATATAGTGGACAATATCTTGGTGCTTAAGAGTTTGAGCTATTATAATGCCAGATTAGAAGTTTGGGGGCTTGAGCACTGTACAACACTGAAGTATTTGTAAAAAGTGCTGAAGAAGTTTAGAATTGATGACTCTACAAAGTCTATGAGTATACCTATGGCACATCACTTTCATTTCTCTACAGAGCTGTGTATGAAAATAAATTTTGAAAATGAAGAAATTCACTCAGTGCCTTTTGCTAGCGTGGTTGGAAGCTTGATGTACACTGATTTGTGTGTTGGATATGTGGATTTCGACTATACGAGAGACTTGGATCGAAGATGATCAATGACTAGATATGTATTCATGTTAGCAAGTGGTCCGGTTGGGTGGAGATTGACTCTACATTTTACCATTGCCATGTCTACAATAAAATCTGAATACATGGCAGTTATTGAAGCATTCAAGGGAGCTATCTAGATGAAAGGCTTGCTGGAAGATTTGGGTGCAAAGCAACAAGAGGTAGTAGTTCATTGTGATTTTCAAAGCGCTATATTCGTTGCTACTAACACGGTCTGTTACGCTCGCACAAAGCACATAGATCTTACAAAAGAAGATCAACACTAAAGATAATCCATTGGACATGTTGACAAAAGTGCTCACGATTTAAAAATTCACCAATTGTAAAACTCTGGTGAATTTGGAGAAGCATCTATAGGTTTCTCAATTGTTGGAACTACAAGCGTCTTTATTTCTTTGAGAGGGGATATGTAGGCAACCAAGTTGGTGCAGCTTCAATATGGGTAAGCATATTGTTTCAACTCTCATGTGGTGCACATGAGTTATGATGTGAAGATTGTTAACTAAAGGAAGTTATTTATGGATGTGCGCCACAACACGCTTGCTGGGCGCTAGGGCGCACCGTAGCACCTGTCTCCTATTAAACGCTAAAGAGATTGACGACACAACGCGCCGCAGCGCCTGGACATTCGACAGGAACATGCCAGGACGCGTTGCAGCACCTGGGCATTCGTAAGGAGCGTGCCATCGCGTGTCGTGGCACCAACGGTTCTGCAATTCTGTTTTTGGAGCACCTATAAGTACTTTTTGAGCTCTTTTAAGGGTTAGAATAGTGAGAACAATAGTGTAAGGTCTCTAGATTTTCGTGGTGCATGTGGCGGTTGTTCCAAAGAGGAGATTAAAGCTCGTAAGGTTTGGATAAGAGCTTCTAAACCCTAATAACATTGTAATCACATATCCAATAGTGAAATCTTCACTGCTTTCTCCTTATAGACGTAGATGTTAACATCGAACCACGTAAATCTCTTGTCTTGTACTGTGATTTTTGTTGCATTTGATTTTTATTTGTTTTATTTTGATTTTATTCAATATATACACATTTTGTTCCATATTGATTGAACCCTATTAGATCCCAACAGTTTCATGAATGTTAGTTTGCTCAAGTTCTTGTAACCTCCCCACCCAAATTTGTAGCATTTTGTCAATAAATTCTATCAAAGCAGCTTGTAAGAAAAATAATTATTTGTAATAATAATAAAAATAATTGTAATAACTAATAAATTATGACATCCCTTGTTAAAAACTATAAAAATAACAGAATTTTTAATTATGAAATAACTTTGATAAACACAAATATTAACTTTAAAGTACACGTAATTATGTAATGAGGCTTTGCTCCGTTTGTATTTTTTAAATTTAAGGGATATATAAGATGCAAAAAGTAAATAATACGTTGGATAGCTTTCTAGGTTTGGGTTTCTTATAGGCATATAGAAAAAGAGATGCATAGGTTTCTTGTAGGCATTGCCTTTAATGTGACCATGCATGAAGAAGGAGAGCCATGCATGTCCATCCTGAAGCCAGCAGTTCTTTGACAAAACCCAAAAAAGCTGAGTTATCCCATCCCTTATTACATTCCCTATGTGTAGCCCCCCTTCAGTCAAAACTACGAGATCTCTGACCTCCAAATTATTTATTTATATAACACTTAATAATTATTTCCAGAAAAAAATTAAAATTTCCAAAAAAAATACGTTATATTTTCAAAATAGTCCTCATCAAATATCTAAAAGGCATAATACGAGAATTTTCAGAAATTGGGGAGTCTAATCTGCATAAGTACACACTCATTTCTTTGTTCATTATTTATTTATTAGGTAGTGTAAGCCATGGAGTTTGACGGCATTACACGTATAGGGAGGCCCCGTCCAAATATATATATATATATATATATATATATGCTATAATAAATACAAGGATAGTAAAATGCTAAAACGTAAGAAAAATATTAAATAATAAATAAAATAAATAAAAGCCACCTAAAAGAAGATTAGGAGTCAAATCCTCTAAAATGAGGCCAACAAACAGAGAGCCCAAGATCAGATATCATTCCAGTAGTATCCGTTAAGAGTATGTTCTAGTGGATGTCATCAAACTAGCAGATGTGGCCCATAAATTCATCATTCTTCATCATTGTATCAAAGAAAATTTATCATAAAATAAACCATACAAATCTGAGTTTTGCAAGAAAGACTGCATCTACACAAAAAAATAGCCAACCAAAACAGCATAACTAAATTGGCTAAATAAAAGTTGTCTCTAATTTCTGTAATTGATAGCATTCCCATTATTGACATTGCATGGATCAGCCCAGGAACAAGTGATGGTCTTTAAAATGTGTTTGATTTTGATTCCCAAAGTAATAGCACATACATATTTTTGAGTAAACACCCTATTGTTACACTCCAATTAAAGATCATTAATCAAAACACCCAAAAAAGTTAGAGCAATCCGCTTTTCCCTACTTTTCAAAGTAGCCAAACTCCCTAAAAATTGTGACATAGTAGGTGACAGCAAGAAGTGTCCAGTAGTAGATATACTTTGATTAAGCACCACAAAAGAAAAAGGGCAATAGAAGAATAGGTGATTGTGAAATTCATTATCCTCATGACAAAGATAGCATGATTCATTGCATTTAAAACCGCGATTGATAAGAATATCCGAGGATTTGAACCCATGCCTCATCGCCTTTCAAATAATACATTTAAATTTTAATTTGATGCCATTAGACCACACAATATCAGCCCACCAACATCTTGGAAGATAAAAATACAATGCCTCTTGAGCATTTTTAAACGAGAAGGAAGATTTACCATTAAGAAGAGAATTTTCCGAAGCAGCCCGATCAATGTGAGAATGAATAATAATAACTGCCTGAACTAATTGCTTCCAATAACGCGAGCTAAAATTCAGATTGGCTCCTCCACATAGGAAAGATCAAAGCTGGGGAAAAGTAGCTGGAAGTTGAATGAGATGCGAATGATTATGAAGACACCTCCTCAGTGATAATACATGGAATATGTCATGAACTACTGAGAAGTCTTCAGGAAGCTTTAACTTGTAGGCTACAGAACCTACTTTCGCTACTACTTCGAAAGGTCCGACGTAACGGGGGCTGAGTTTCCTTGCTACGCCAAAGCGGAAAACACCTTTCATCGGATTGGCTTTGAGATACGCAAGGGCACAAATATTAAATTCCAAAGGACGATGATGTGCATCATGATACTTGCTTTCGCGATCTTGAGGTGCACGAATCTTCTACTGGATAAGCTAAACTTTCTTGTTGGTTTTGATCGACGAGATCAAATTCGAAGAGCTGAACACTTCCTGTTTCAGACCATGTTAGTGGAGTACTGCATTTCCTTTTATACAGAGCTTCAAATGGAGCCATGCCATTGCTTTCTTGATAACTATTATTATAAGAAAACTCCACCAAAAGAATATGGTCATCCCAGAAACCTTAAAATCTAAGATACACTGGCGCAAGAGATCTTTGAGAACTTGATGAACACGCTCTCTCTGCCTATCAGTATGAGGATAGAAGGTAGTGCTCATGGTCAGAGTCGTTCCCAAGTCATGATGCACGGCTTGCTAAAACTTGGATGTGATTATGCTAGCTTGATCGGAAATGATAGACTTCATAATTTTATGGAGTCTGATTATCTCTTTAATATAAACCTTGGCCAGCTTCTCCATATAATCAATTTGATGGATTGGAATGAAGCTGGCTGACTTGGTCAGTATATCAACTATGACCCAGATTGAATTAGCACCAGATCTTGACTTGGGCAAACCCATGACAAAGTCCCTGAATACATCAAACCATGCCCATTCAGAGATTGTCAGGGAATGAAGAAGTCATTCATGCCTTTAATGGGTAGCTTTAACTAAATTGCACTCATGGCACATCATAACAAATTCAGCTATACTTTTCTTCATCCTATAGCAACAGAAAGATTGCCTTAAGTCTTGATACATTTTTGTACTACCTGGATGAATCCTGTAGCCTGAATTATGACCTTCAACTAGAATCTCCTTATGGATAGATTTGGGAATCCTTAGACACTTTCTTTAATATATCACGTTGCCTTGGAATTGAAGATCAGTACGGTGACCATTTTATATATCTGCCTTGGGCTTAGGATAATCTGTCTTATTTCTGAGAGATAGAGACATCTCTGAGAAATGCTGGCTCCACGATTCTCAGATCTAGGAGCATATTCAACATCTCTTAGTGCACATGCTCAATGTTGAGCTTCACAAATTCAGCGGATAATGAACTTTTGACGCTCATAGAATAGAGAAAGGGATGGAGACTGAGAGCATCAGCCACAATGTTGACTTTATGAGGATGATATTGAATAGTATAATCGTACTCTCGAATTAATTCTAGCCATCTTTGCTAACGATAGCTCAACTCTCGCTGAGTGAAGATGCACTTCAAACTCTGATGATCGGTGAAAATTTCACATTTAACTCCAAACAAGTAGTGCCGCAAAATTTCAAAGCAAATACTACAATGCTGAGTTTGAGATTATGGACTAGATAGTTCTTTTCATTCAGCTTCAGTTGATGAGACGCGTAAGAAATAACCTTCTTCTCTTCCATCAACACATATCCTAACTCCGTTCATGAAGCATCAATGAAGATCTAAAAATCCAATCCCTTTTTAGGAAGGGCTAACACAGGAGCAGAAGTGAGAGCCTGCTTTAGCTTCGAAAAAGCTTCCTCACATTCAGGGGACCATTCAAACGATACAATCTTTTGAGTTATACGAGTCAACATAGATGCCATTTGAAAGAATCCTTTGACGAATTTAGGGTAATATACAACTAAACTCAGAAAGTTTCGGATGCCAGTCACTGATTTTGGCTGTGACCAATCTTGGACAACACTGACTTTCTTTAGATCAACTCTGATTCTTTGCGCATTGACAACATGATCGAGAAATGCCACAAAATCGAGCCATAACTTACACTTGGAAAACTTGGCATATAGTTGAAGCTTGCACAATTGTTCTAGTACCGCTCGCAAGTGGCCTTCATGCTCCACTTCATTTTTTGAATAGATCAAAATATCATCGATGAAGATGATGATGAATTTATAGAGGAAAGTCTTAAGCATGCGCTACATTAATTCCATGAAGATGGACGGTGCATTTGTTAAGATAAGAGACATCACCAAGAATTCAAAATATCTATACCGAGTCATGAACGCCATCTTCTTAACTTCATCCTTAACTAGCAGCTGGTGGTAGCCTGACCGCAAGTCAATCTTTGAGAAAATTCTAACACTAGATAACTGATCAAATAGATCATCGATTCAAGGTAGTGGGTACTTATTCTTAATCATTACCTTATTGAGCTCACGATAGTCTATGCACATACACATAGAACCAACTTTCTTCTTGGCGAACAAAACTAGTGTTCTTCAAGGGGATAAACTTGGCCCGATCAGACCTTTCCTTAACAATTCTTGAAACGGCTTGTTCAACTATTGAAACTTCTTAGGGTGCCATTCGATATAGAACTTTGGAGATATGTTGCATTCCAGGAATGAGCTTGATTGCAAACTCTATTTCTCTAATTGGTGGAAGGCTAGGTTGATCTTCAGAGGAAATGTCAGGACATTCGCAAACAGTATAATTTGAACTGATTGAAACATCTTCTTTCTTCTCTCCTAGCATCAAAACTAGGAAGGCATCACAACATTTTCTTATGAGCTTCTTAACTTTAAGAACATTGATCAAGGAAGCTTGGGTACTAAACTTATCGATAAATGATTTGGCATGACTTCCACTGCCCAATGTGATTTTCTTCTTCTGGTAGTTGATTGTGACATAATTCTTGCTTAGCCAATTCATTCTAAGAATTACATCAAAATTTTTAATCCAGAGCACGATCAACTTAGCTTCAAAACTCTGCTCACCAATGGGAATTGCTAAACTATAGAACTAACAAACTCGCGTATGGGCTCCAGATGGTAATCCAATGCTTAAGGAGTTGGTTAGACAATAAAGAGGTAACTTAAGAGCTTTAGCCCAACTCTTTGTTACAAAAGATTGACTATCTCTAGTGTCAAAAAGAATATTACAAAAATTGTTGCTTATTTTTATGGTGTCGAATACGACATCATTTTTTCTAGAGTAGAGGCTAGAGTCAGCATGCAAAATCTAGCAAGGGCAGAAGGTTGATGATTTTGAGGTACACAACCTTGACGGTTGTGGGCATGAATAGGAACAAGCATACCTTTAAGAGTTGTAGCAGCAGCAGGTGGCGGTATGAATGTCAGAGCGGGAGCTCTGCTACTCAGTGGTTAAGGGCGGAAAACTTGATCTCTTCTGGAATGTACAATGGCAACTCCATCGATCGTCTTCTCATGTGTGCTTGTGAAGAAATGATAACCTTCTCACCACAAGATAAACAAACATTTCCCTGATGGATACATTTACCATAGGGATGAGGACGTTTGCACACTGAGGCCTCCGTAGGGGGGTTGATTGGATTCAAGGTGGTATACTTTAGCCACCTTATGGGACTTGAAAGGTTCTCTTCTAATAGGGGCGAAATGTGCTTTCCTCTTCTTCTCCATTTGACCTTGAAAATGTTCTTGCATTCCGACCACTTCAATAAGTTCAGAAAAATGCTTAAACTGATGGGAGACTTAGTGTGGTCAAATCAAATTTTCGGAGAAATGTCCCAGAGATTTTTTTTTTATTGGCTAGGGCCCTATCATTATGAAACCGATAATGATATATTCAGAGTTATTCAAAGCGGTTGATCTATTGGAGGACTTGCCATTGGAGGAGGAGCGTGTACCTGAAGAGTTATTCCTGCTTGGTGATGCTGAGTGTTGTTTCAGTTCTTAAACTGTTAAAATGATGTAATAATATAGGTTAAATCTTTACTTTTCTGCACTTTACTTATTCTGAGATGTTGTATTTATATATGATGGATGGATGTTTATTTTATGCTTCCGCACTCCGCTTTCATATATCTTTCTTTTAGTGAAATTATACTTTGAGAATGATGAAGTCCTTAATTATGATGGATTAGGATGTGTGTCTAATCTAATTATAAGTAGGGACCTTGTCGCTTATAGTTAAATAGTTTCTAGACCTAATAAGCGGCCAAAACATAACTATTTATTTTCCTTTCAGCCAAAATTCTCTTTCCCTTCCTTTTCTCTAATGCACACAATTAAAAAAAAAAAGAGTCATGACCTTCCCTCTTCTCTCTCATAATTGATGGGAGAATTCAAGGGAGAGCCGTGCTCTCCTTCTCCTTTAAATGGAAGCTCAGCCCTCTCTTCCTCTCAATCTCTCAAGCTCCCCTCCTTCTCTTGTTGTGTTACTGTTGAAATATCCTTCAATCTCTCAAGCTCTCAAAGAACCAACCGAGTCTTCTTCTTCCATTCCTAAGGCTAATGTACCCTTTTGCTAAACTCTTCCTTGTGTTATTCTCTTCTTATGTAGCAAAGTGTCGTGAATGATATTTCTATTAAGTTACTGTATGGATTCTATGCATGATTATCGCACCTCAATCGGACTCGAATGAGTCCGATCGAAGCCCATTCCTTTATTTAAAATTTCAGTCAAAAACTGCATAATTTTTGTATACCCATAGCAAGAACTTTAATTTTTGTTTATTAGAATAATCCATTTGTACCGATTTTGGTATTAATGGAAAGATTTCAGAAATACCTTTCTATCTGTTAATGGCACTACACGTGAAATGCTCTAGATTGAGAGTATTTTAGTGTGAAAGGTATGGTTTTCACACAGGCGAAATCACCGTCGAGCGCTACCGCGTGCCGTAGCGCCCGAAGTTTTAAAAATGCATCCACCGTAACACAACGTAGCATGCTACAGCGTGTTGCAGCGGTATATAAATATTAATGAAATTAAATTAAACACACTATAGAGTCCAGAATCATCTAGAATGGTCAAAACTTCATATTTTTTGCATTTTAATAGTCCTAGAACCCTTATGGGGTCAAATCATACTAAAATTAAAACTAAATTTAGTAAAAATGGGCATTATATGAATGTGTAGATAAATTTTAAAGTGAAATCCACTATTTTAGCATGTATAGTATGTTCTAGACTTCATTAAGAAATTGCTTGAATACTTTATGCCAAATAAAAATGTCAGGATCTTTAATTGCTTGTACGGTCAATATAGAACTTAATATTCAAATTGTATGAAATTTAATTATTTTATATTTGTAATCAAGTGATAATCCATTTTGTATTTGGTTTAAGAGTTGATTAGCCTTAATTACTCAATGTCTTAATGTAATGTTTATATATGTTAGAGAATTTTTACTTTAAATTGGACATCTTGATTTACTTAATTTGACATTAAGCTATATTTGAACATAAGAATCTTAAGAACTTGATTAAGTAATTGATACTTAATTTAAATCAGAAATTTGTCATCAATAATTTACTAATAATACATTAATTTATCATTGATCTATAAATCAACTATTGATCTTAAGTTGGAAAGGCTAGGAGTTAAACCCTATCCTATCTGATTAAGATATAAACCCCAATCACTAAATCAATCAATTTGATTGAAAGACAATTCAACTGACTTAATTCCAATAATACATCTGATTTGATATTGATCATAAATTATTAAATTAGAAGTGCTAAGGCTATTAAAGGAAATTATGTGATTAAATATCTAGACTTGAGCTTAAGATCTTTGACTTTCTCTTATATAAGACTCTTAGCATGAAGATAATGATAACACTATGTTGTTTTATTACAAGATCAAATCCCAATAATATTCTTGATTTTATCCCATAATTGTAGTATAGGATGTGATCAAATGGGTCTAACCATCTAATCTGATCTTATCAATTCAAGTATAATAAATGAAACTTATAAATTTAGGGTAAATGTTAGATGTGTAAGATCTTGATGATCTTACAATAGGATTTATAATGTAATTGAAAAGCTTTATTAATTGATAATATATTGAGGTAGAAAGATCTTTTGCTGAACCTTGAGGTAGGAACTTAGATATTTTTCCTTTAACCTTAGAAGTTGATCTTCAACCCTTATGGTAGAATCCTCTAAAGTACTTAGCATAAGATTCTTCCCATGTGGTAGTAGCCTATATTGGGTGACCTTTTGGTCACATCCTTGGAACCTTGTATAGGATTCATCCCAATGTAATCTGAATTCATAGATTTGGAGATCTTTGTTGATTAAATAGTATTAACTGAACCCAGATTATTAGTTGAGTATAGTAGTATATATCCATAGTGCTTAATCAATTCAACCGTATTTAAAATTAGTTGAGTCACCCTAAGTAAGACTTATCTTTATGCTATCATGCGGGCTTATGCAGATACAGTCCACTTAGAGTAAATCCTCCAATCATAAGAGTGTTATAATTAGAGACTTAAACCCTTAATTTGAGTGAAATAAAAATCACCAATGGCTATGTTCGCCAGCTCTTCTATTGTAGTATGTGTTCTTATTACTTTTTGTTCAGCATATTTTACTACTATTTCAGTCTAGCATTTTTCTTCTACTTATAGAATACTAGACATGATTTCATGGTATGCTCAGTCCTATTTTACTTTAGTTTAGATTTACTTTCTATTAAATTAGCATAATCTAGATGATCATATGTATGTTTAGGACTTTCCATCAATTATTTCAGTCTTATATATATACTCCCTAACCTTATTGCAGCTTCTAGTTGAGGTATATATTCTAACATATTTTATTTTGTTAAGTTTTAAATGCTTTATTTATGACTATACTATTTCTTCTTATTGCCAGGTGCACCTTATAATTCCTTAAGTGTTCATTTAATGTGATATCTTTAAATATTTAGATTTCATTAAATAAACTTAAAATGTACTTAAATAATTGTCAAACATAAGTTTTTCTTTTCTTGGCTGGGGCACTGGCATTATGATACTAATAATTTCTTCAGAACTATTCATGGAGGTAACTTCATGTGATGAGCTTAGCTAGGAGGAGGACCTTCCTACTGTTGCTGAAGCTTAGCTAGCTTTTATTTTTTGGTTACAAGAACTTGTGTTCCTTTCCTTTAAATTTTAATTCAGTATTATAATAATTAATATTCTAGATTCCCTGACTATTCTGCACCTTTACAAGTGGCATATTCTACTATTATCAGTGGATTAGAGTGTAAACCTAATCTGACTTTAATTTGGAATTTGTCACATGATGATCGCTCAATCGTAATAATGTTAATATTAGCATTAACATGACCACGATAGGGATGGGGCTCCACATCATTAATGTTACATTAAAGAATAAGACAACCCTAGTTGTTAGATGGATGAATTGAATATAGGACAATTAAGAGGTTAGTGAGATAGGATAATTAGAGAATAGAGATAATTTAGATGTTAGAACATTATAGTCATAGAAACCCTACAACCTAAGTAGTGAGACTTATAAAATATGAGATAGTTCAGATATCTATAGTATTAGTAAGGGAATATGATGTTTATCTATAACTCTATAACTATATATATAAATTATCTTATCACCTGAATAATACTTAATTAAACTACTATTTTTCCAAACCACATTACTAAACTAAAATACTTCAATTAACTTAAAGGTCCTTAATGTCTAAATTAATTGGGGGTTTGATTGGCCTCAATTATTAAGGTAGATAACTAAAGTAAAAAATAATGGATATCACATGATTTACAATAAATTGAAATTCCTTGAATGCTGCAACATATTGAGGTTCAAGTATTGAAATCATACATTAAGTCTTTGTGCATAAATAAATATTAAACATTTAAACATACTTTTGAGGGGTGTCATGTGGTGGATAAAAATATACGATTGCTATTGAGCTAGGGCAGGCTATTGGAGTTTCAGGAAACCACATAATTCCCTTGAAAGTTCAATTTAAAGGTAAGCATTGTTATTGAGCTAGGGTAGGCTATTAGAGTTTCAGTAAAATTAAATAATTGTTAGAATCAAAATCCGACTTTGCCGTTAAATTTCTCACCTCCAAATTAGCTAGGGGTGAATTTTTGGGATTTTTTCGGAGCTCGTTATAAAATCTGACTTTTCCTTAGCTTTAACTAGTTAAATAAATTAAATTAAGATCTTTAACTAATCCATTTATTCTTCTTCTTTTCCCTGAGGTGAACCCCACTCCCTAAATCCTACATACACCTCTCCCTCTCCCATTCCGCCGCATGCAAAAATGCCTTAGCCTCCACTTCTCTCCATTGCTGCCCATTCTTCCCATACTTGTCATGGGATGAGTCAAGCTCATCCCATCCAAGAGCCATGCCATCCTCGACCTTTAAAAGAGCCCCTCAACCCTCATTTCTTCCCATGCTGCCAAGCTGAGCTCCTCTCCTCCATCCAAGAGCTGGCCTCAACAATAATGCCAGTGCCCCAGTCAAGTTCTTATAGAAGAGAGTTCTCTTCCTCCATCTTCTTTCATTTGAAAGCCAAGGTACCTCCCTTTCTCCCATTGAATTGATTCAATGGCTACTTCATTTCGCTCTTATGCTTATTTTGCATTCTTAGAAATCTGTGATTGAGTATGGAAGCCATTAAAGTTTATTAAGGTATTAAATTTCATTAAAAATGAAATGCCCTATTTTTTCTCCTCTCTGCATACCTGAACCTTTAACTCCATTGTTTGCATAGTTAGAATAATCGTTTTGTGCCGATTTTGGTATTGATGGAAAGGTCTTGGAAATACCTTTCCATTGGTACTTGGCACCACTGCACTAGAAGTGCTTTATGTTGAGAGTATTTAAGCCCGAAAGATGACCTGTTACGGTTTTCGCACAGTCAAAATCACCGTCGGGCACCACAGCACGCCGTAGTGCCCGAGATTCAAATCTGAATCCTCCACAGTGGCTTATAAATTTTTTAAATAAAATTAAATACGCTACAGCACTGAAATCTGCTGCAGCGCAGCGCAGCGACTAAAAGCGCTGCGGCGCACCGTAGCGCCTGGCTCTCGGCCAGGGAGCGCTACAACGCGCTGTAGCATCCAGCTCTCGGGAACTCTGGCGCCGTAGCACGCCGCAGCGCTGCCGCATGCCATGACGCTGAGATCCGCTGCAGCGCGCTGTAGCGCCTAGCTTTCGGCTAGAGGCACCACAGCGCGTCGTAGCAACTGTCCGAAATGGTCGAAACTTCATATTTTTAGCATTTTAATGACATATAACCCCAATAGGGCCAAAATATATATAATTTGAACCTAATTTTAGTAAAATTAAGCTATGTATAAAATTGTAGATGATTTTTTGAATATAAAAATAAATTAGGTTTTGACCCCTCTTCATGAAAATAGAACCTTAACATTGAAATGACCATAACTTGATCATTTGTACTCCAAATTAAGAAATTCAAGGTGCTTAATAGGTTAAAAATTCAGTGTCAATAGTAAACTGAAATAAAATTTGGGTTTTGACCACTAGAAAACTTAGGCTAACCAAAATACCCCTAACTTTAATTATATCAGAGCTTTGACAAATAAGGTCCAATTTGGGTATACTCCTAGTTAAAATACTCAGTGTGATATAGGAAAGTTATAGCCACTGTGGTTGCTAAATTTAAATCTTAAATCGAAAAGTTAGGTTTTTGACCCCTCTAAACCCTAGAAATGACACATATATCCTTAAACTTAGAACACTCATAAATACTCCAATAGGCCTCAGAATTTAGTGTTCTTAGATTTTATGGAATCCTTAAATATCAAGTAGCAATAAACTACATATATGTTTAGATTCCATTTAGAGAAATTTACTAAATCGCCCATTGGGTCAAATTCCTTAATTTGGACCTGTATGACCCATTTCTTGTCCAAATTTGGTGTACTTAATGTCTATCTTCATATTAGATAGTAAGGAATTATTTGACAATAATAAAATCTAATTTGGAACTCTAAATCAAAAAGTAGCTTTTTGGACCCTTAAATAGGGGCAATAATGTCATTTTGCCCAAAATCTAGGTTAAGTGTTCTTAACCTTTAAAATTACTTTTAAATTATTAAAAACAGTAATAAAACTGATTTAGGATCAATTTAAGTCTTAAATCCCATAATTTGAATAATTTATTAAGCATCCTAATTTAGGCTTGAAAAACCTTAAGGATAATATGCCTTACTTAGTTAATATTTATTCTTAACTTCCCTAATTAATTAAAAACCAAAAATTAAGTTAAATTGAAATAAATTCAATCAATTCTTAGAATCTCTCTAAGTCTTTTCATTAAGGATTAATTAGGATTTTTCACTTCACTTTAGGACCTTTTTTTTCTTATGAATGAGAATCGATCCTAGGTTAGAGTTCATTCATTGAATAAAGTGAGTTATTTAATGAATAAATCTTTAATTTTATTAGTTTTTAGATTTCCCTACTTTAATTTTGTTTATTGTATCTTTCAACTTTAGATTAAGATTAAGAGAATCATTCTATTAAGCTTGATTGTGCTTAATAGAATTTGCCTTAATTATTAGTTGATATTTAGACTTAAATTTTAGTCCTTAAGCTTTACCCTTTTGATTATGTGATTAAACCTAATTCATGATTTTAAATTCATAATCCCTAGATTTAGTAGATCTTGATCTGTTCATAGTGTAGAGAATCTAATTTCATCAAATAGGATGTGTTGATTACTTATTTAACTTATAGGCGATATTGATTAAATTGAATTAGAACCTAATCAATTCTAATTACTTTTAATTTATAAGGCCATACTTCTAAGTTACACTTAATAGTAGGAATTGGTGATCATAAACTTGTGTATCTTGGAATAGTTAGAATCATTTAATAGATAATAATTGATGTCACCATTGTAGTAGAATCCCTTGCTTATTATTATCTTACTTGTGCTTTCGCATTCTTTGTATTTTGTGCCTTACTCGTTGAATATATTATATAAGATAATGTTGTTGCATGAAATGAAAATATAGAATATCTAGGATAACATTGTATTGGGCTCAGTTACTTGTTGATTTTGCACATTTTACCCTAATGGATAAGGGTAAGGAGAAATAAGGAGTACGTGACATTACTCATTGAGGAGTGTTGTATTAAGTTTGGAATCCGTATAGTCTTGTAGACATGCTTAACTCCTCAGCTACTTCTAAAATAGAAGCAAAGTAAATAACTAAAACATTACTGCATTTGTGATTATTACCTCTCCAGTTCAGTCTCTGTTTTGTTATTCCGGTCTAGCCTCAGATGACGATAAGAATATTTTGTCACCTTAGCCTTTGCATTGACGCTAAGAATCCTTTTGTTATCAGCAGGCTAAATTAGCCCTCTTATGATTTGGCAATTATTACATACTTATTTACTATTTACTGTTCACCGGTTACTGTTTACTGTTTACCATTTACTGTTGTACTTTACTTCAGTCAGCTTTACTTTACCTACTTACTTACTTATAGGATGCTACTTTTTGTTACTGCTTATTATACATATCATAATCAAATTATTTATTCTTAACCTGCATATATCAAGTGATCATAAGCATGTTTAGGATGAGTCTTTTCCTTCAGTATTTTCTTTATTTTACTTATACTTATATGCCTAACATTATTACAGCTTTGGAGTTGAGGTATGTTCTTTTACCTCACATGTTACTTAATTATAATTGCCTTTATTTATAGCTTAATCCTTCCTTTGTATGCTTGTTGCACCCTTACACTTTGCTTATTCTTATAGTCTAAGTAAAATGGTAATATCATAAAACTCATAAAACATTAACAGCCTAAAATGTACTTAGATAATATGTCTAACAAGAATTTTCTTTTCTTTAGTTGGGGCCCTATCATTATGAAACTGACAATAGTGGACTCCGAATTATTCAAGGTAGTCGAGCCTTCTGAAGATCAGATTTAGGAGGAGGAGCGTGCTGCCGCTGGAGATCCTTAGCTTAGCTCCCTTTTATTTTGTGAGGATGAGAGCTTTATCTTTTTCATTAAAACTCATTTAATATTTATAATAATTCATGTGCTTATATATGTTCTCTTATTGTACTATTCATTATGAGCTGCATTATTACTTTCTTACCTATATTGTGATAGATTAGATGTATGATTTATTTTTCCTTGCTTCCGCACTCCGATGAATATATATACTTAGTGACTGATTCCGTTGCATCATTCAGGGCACATCCTTCCCATATTAGTAGATTGAGGAATTACACCTTAATCTAATGATAAGTGAGGGATTTGCCAGAGTGGCACACCTCTCCATAGCTTTGGTACCATTTCATTAGGACACTATTGGAAGAAAGTTAGCTATCATTAAAGAATATTTACACTTCAAAGAATATTGCTAACTTGTTTATTAAAGCTATAAAAGTAGAGAAATTGAAGCTACATGATGCTTTAGTTGGCCTCAATACATGATGAGAAGATGGGGGTGAGCCACACCACATTCTTGATAAGGATGAAAAAAGATAATGAAGGTTCAAGATTTGATAATGAATCATTTCAATTTGTCTCTAAGTGAGAGATTGATGGATGTGAATACCACTTAGATCATCAAGCAGGTGCCAATGAAGTTCTGGTGGGTTTCCTGAAGGTCCCGGGGTGTTCTGGGACAAGTCAAGGGAAGTTCAGGTGCACCAGCATGCCCTATCACGCTCTGTAGTTTTTGCAGTCAAGTACTGGGCATCGCAGCATGATGGGGCTCTTCTTGATTCAACACTAGGGCTCCAGTGCGAGCTGTGGCTCCCGATTTGATACTGGGGTGCCATGGTGCACTGTAGCGCTCGTCAGAGCCCAGTTTCAAATTTACTTGGTCCCTTAAGTATTTTTAAGGGAATCATAACACTCTTGACTCTCGTTTAGGGTTCCTTTTGGCAATCTTCGGTGTCCCCATTCTCGGCTCCCCGGCCAGAGGACTTCGACCTCCTGTGGACTGCGTCAGCATTTGCGCCATCGGGTGACACCTTTCTTTTAATCTTTGATGTGTTTATTTCTTTCATTTTTTTTAATTGATGTGTTAATGAACCCATTAGTTCAATCATTTCACGATATTATTGCGAACCCCTCCCCTCCCCCCCCCCCCCCCTTTCTAAGGACATTAGCTCCTTTAACGGAGGTCCTGCTCTATTTTTTACTGATGAGGAAGTCCTGTAGTTGGCAAGTCTGCATACCCTTACGCTAGTAGGTAAACTTGCTAGAGTCAAACCTAGTTTTGGCTTAATCTTAGGTTTTATTGAAGGGCTTAAATTACTTTCTCCAGTTAACATCAGATCCTTTGATTCACATCGTATTTTCTTCACTTTCTAGTCTGATTTGGATTATGCCTAGGTTTTCTCGAAAGGATCTTATGACTTAAAAGGCATTCCCATGAGATTCTATAAATGGGATTCTTTTGTAGATGTTAGACATGATGTTCCGATTGTTCCTTTATGGGTTAACTTCCCTGGCCTCCATCTTCAATTCACCACAAAAGAAATCCTTTTCAATATAGGGAGGTCCCTTGGAAAACCCTTGCAACTTGACCAAAACACTGCTTTAAATAGCAATATTGCGGCCCATAGAATTCTAATTGAAATAAACATTTCTTCCCCTCCTCCTTGTTCCATATGGCTATGATCCAAGGAGAGGGGATATGCCCAAGAAATCTGTTATGAAAACATGCCTTTATATTGTAATTGGAGTTTCTCTTTAGAGCATAATACAAATTCTTGCACTTTTAGAAGTCAAAACTCTCCCTACCCTTCTTCTAGAAGGAATCCTAACAGATTTGGTCAAATTAATGAGTTACAGGCCCTTTCTATTGAAGATAATAATAATTTGGCTATCATTTTGCAAAACCAAAATACCACTGAAAATCTTGCTGCTGATAATGTTTTTTTGAATGGCAATGTTCCCATTGCTCTTCAACCATAACATATAGATGATAGCAACACTGTGGCTATTATTGAGCTCAATCAAAGTATGTTTATTGGTAATGTGATTGCTAAAAATAATCTTGAAACTGCTCCTAAACATGCTACCTTTTCTGAAATAGCTAGTAGAAGTTTTGTTCCAGTGAACACTGCGGCTACTAATGCCATTTTATCTTCTGATAATAATTTCATAATTGGTGTAAATGCTGTGGAAAAAATTATTTCAAATGCTGATGTAACGTTGGTTCCTAATGCCGTCCCTATGGTTGCTGTAAATGAATCTTAATTTGCTGAAACTATGGCACATATTTTAGCCTCTGAACCTATTCCTAAAGCAGTTGGAATTGTTGTTGAAAAAATTACCTAAAAATTGCTGAAATTATGGCTCTAATTGATGAAATTCTGACTCCTATTGATGCTGAAGTTAATGCTAAAGTTTTTGATGAAAATGCTGATTCCTTTGTTGAAAATGCTTTCGATCAAAATGTTGAAAATGCTTCTTCTTTTAATGTTGTTCATTATGAATTTGACATTGTTGAAAATAATGCTGTAAATATCACTGAAAATACTTCTGAAAATACTGGTCATAATGTTACTTCAAATAATGTTTATGAGATGGTTGGAAAACCTGATAGTAATATTGATGCCATTTCAAATGCTATTTATATTGATGTTGAAAATTCTGAAATTAGTTTTTCTATAACAACCAACACTTTTGAACTTGCTACTTCAAATAACAATGCTTGGAATGACGTTTTTTTTGCGCCTATAATGTTGCTGTTGAAAACATGACATTTAATGTTGAAATTGCTGCCCCAAAAAATCCTGCTGAAATTAATCTTTTGCTGGACACTAGTAAAAATCCTGCTGACAGAATTAAATTTGGTAATATTGATGATCCTATTTGAGGAAATGCTTTTGATCAGAATTCTATAGAAAATGATATGGATCTTTGCAACACAACCAGTGCTTCCCTTTTTTGCAGTTCTCAAGCTTTGGAGAAGGATGCAAACCATTCCTCCTTCACAAAACCAAAAACTCCCCTGAAAAACAAAAAGGTACAGTTCAATATAAACAAAATGCTAACCTCCAACAGGTACAAAGCACTTTCCTCTCTTACTGATCCTGAAAAGTTTGATGAGCTTGCTAAAGAGACTATGTTAAACAACTTTGTTAATATCACATTTTCTAATGATACGCCTTAGTCAATCTCAAGTGGATCCTCTTTTGTTTATCAATGAATGTTTTATGCTGGAACATTAAAGGTATTGGCAACACCTCTTCTAAAAATAGTCTTAAACATATTATCTTTGAAAAGAAAATTTTTATTACTGCCATCTTTGAACCTAAATTAAATCAGGATGCTATAAACTCGGTTGGTCATTTTATAAGACTTGAAAATTTTGCTTTAAATATTTATAACTGAATTTGGGTTTTTTGGGATAACAAGTGGAAAGCTAATATTTTAGCCCATTGTCACCAAGCCATCCATATGCAATTTTATAATGAAAAATATAACTTTCTTATAACCTTTGTTCATGCCAATGATCAAAGACTTGATTGTCTTCCTCTTTGGAACTTTCTTAAGGATTGTAGCTTTTCTACCCTCCCCTGGGCAGTTGGTGGAGATTTTAACGTAATCTTTAAAAGTTCTGAATACAAAGGTTACTCTATAGATCATTCTAAATCAACTTTTGATTTTAACTCCGCTATCCTTGAATGTGGTCTTGACAATTTCAATTACATGGGATCTCCCTTTACTTGGAATTGTGGTAGAAAATTTGCGAGATTAGATAGATTCCTTATCAACAATATTTGGTGTAGTTCCTTCTCTGAATGCGAATCTTCTTCCTTAAATTCTATGATTTTTGATCATAAACCGATTACTCTCTCCTCTTGGAATCATGATTCAAACATTCCTAAATCCTTTCGCTTCCAAATATTTTGGCTTGAAAAAGAAAACTTCTCTCAGCTGGTCCATTATATTTGGAATGAACCTTGTGCGTCCTATGGTTTAACCCGTTTAGTGGAGAAATTCAAAAAACTTAGGAAAGCTTGCAGCCTTTCGAACAAAAAAGAGGTTGGGAATATTTTCATTAATACTACAACTCAGGAAAACAAGATTAATTATTTGGAAACTATCTTTGAAACTAACCCCTCAGACCAAAATATGATAGAAGTCTCAAAAGCCAAAGCTAAGCTTATCCAAACTCACAATGATATCGAAACTTTTTGAAAACAAAAATATAGTATTATTTAGTCTTTGCAAGGTGAAAAAAATACTTCTTCCTACCATAATTGGGTGAATAAAAGAAGATACATAAATAATATATCCAAAATTTGTCCTCCTGATGCTCCTGAAATTAGTAATTTTGAAGACATCAAAAGTTCTGCAATATCCTTCTTCAGAGAAACTTTTCATAACCCAAACTCTACCTCTCAAAACCTTAATTTGGAGTTACCTATTTACCAAATTTCAGCTAAAGAAAATACTCTCATTAATTTGATGCCTAGTGATGATGAAATTTGGGAGGTGGTTAGAGATCTCAAGAAAAATACTAGTCCTAGCTCTGATGGCTTCCCTGGTAATTTTTTTTGTAAATTTTGGGATTTAATCAAGTAGGATGTCTGCAATGAGATTAAAGATTTTTTTTATGATATTCGTTTACCTAAATTTTTTTCCCATACGATGCTCTCTCTAATTCCCAAATTTGAAAAAACTTCTTGGTGGTCCAACTTTAGACCAATTAGTCTTTGCACAATCATTAATAAAATTATTTCTAAGATTCTAGCTAAAAGGTTGCAAACTTTTCTCCACTGCTTTATTGAACCTAACCAATCTGGTTTCATTCCTGGGCGTCAAATCCAAGATGATATTCTTGCTACTCAAGAACTTTTTCATAACCTAAAGAAAAAGTGTTGGGGCCATAACCTCATTTTGAAGCTTGACATGGAAAAGGCCTTTGATAGAATTGATTGGAACTTCCACTCCAAAATGTTAAGTAGCTATGGGTTCAATTCTAGTTTCATCATGAAAATCAAGAACCTCACTCAATATTATTTCTTCTCTATGTTGATCAATGGTAAGGCTAGAGTTTTTTTCAAGTCTGAAAGAGGGCTTTGTCAAGGTGATCCTCTTTCCCCCATTCTGTTCATCCTTGCCTTCAACTATTGGTCCTTTAGCATTAATTCTTATTTCAAAAGTGATCATAGTCTTCATTATATGTATGGTGGGAAAGCCTTGGCTACTCACCTTGCTTATGCTGATGATCTTATCATCTTTAGTAATGCTAGCTCTAAATATGTTAATAGAATCAAAAATCTGCTTTCTAATCTTGAAGAGATGATCGGGCTAAAAAATAATCCCTCCAAATCCCATTTTCTTACTAACAACAAAACTCCAATCAATGTTATCAATAGAATTGAAAATACTTTAAATATTAAACTTGGCAAGCTCCCAATTCACTATCTGGGTATTCCTATCACGAATGGGCACAATAAGAATCGCAATTTCTCTAGCCTCACGGATGCCATTTTTAAGAAATTGCAAGGTTGGGAATTAAAATATCCCTCTTAAGGAGGAAGATTGGTTCTCCTAAAATTTGTTCTTTATACGATCCCCCTTTATTGGCTTGAGGTCACTTCTCCTATCAATTTCATTCTCAAAAAGCTGAAAAACATTTATAACAAATTTCTTTGTATCCACCCTAAAGGCAGTAAAATTACTTGGTGTTCTTGGGATCATATCACCTTTCCCACTTTAGATTGAGGGCTCAGTTTAAGATGTCTCTCTGCTTTGCATAAAGCCTTCTAGATCTCATCTAATATGATATGGTCTAATATCCTTTTAGCTAAATGCCATGCTAGATCTCATCCTTCCCAAACATCCCCAAGAATTACTGATTCCATCACTTGGTCTAGAATGCTCTCCTCTAGGGAAATTATAAAAGAAACTCTAACTTGGTATACTCTGGATAATTCTATATCTTCCTTGGTTTAATTGCTGGAATAATAATGAAATTTTGGCCAGTAGCATTTGTAATATTAAAAACCAGAAGTTAACCTTGGCTAATTGCCTTAACATCAATAATGAATGGAACATAGATTCCCTCTACAATATGCTACCTACTGCTTTGATTAATAAGCTTAAATGTGTTACTCCTAAAATAGATCAAATTAAAATGGCCAATTCCATCCTTTGTTACAACATTAAAATCAGCATTATTTCTCTATGAAAAATTGTTAGGACCTATAAATATTTTGATTCCCCCATCTGGATTTGGAATAGTTGAATTCCAACCCTTCTTAGTATGTTCTTATGGCACCTCTATAATAATTTTATTAGTGTGGATGTTACTATACAAAATATGGGGTATAAATTAGCTTCTAAATGTCACTACTGTTTTGACAACATTGAAACTATAAATCATGTTTTTCTTATCAGTAATATGAGAATTAAAATTTGGTCTGCCTTGAACATAAAAAATTCTGAGGCTATCTCAATTGATACGAAAAATATTTTTGTTCGATGGCCTATACATAAGAAAAAAATTCATTTCGGGCAGCTGGTCGACTGCTATATCCCTTGGAATATCTGGAAAGCGCGTAACAAATCTAAATATTCTTCTGCCCCTGCCAATGCTCATAAAATTATAGAAGCGACCAAACTGGATGTTCTCAATTCTATTAATAATTATAGTGTTAAAATTTTTAGCTTGAAATCTCTTAATGTTGACCATGCTAAACAAGTGCTATCATTATAACATTGGTTGCAAGGCTTTTTAATTAAGTTGGTTTTGGGCTTTTATATATGGAAGTATGTTTTTTACTCTTTGGACTTGTTAGTTTTCTAGTTTATTAGGCCAAACAATGGTTGCAAGGTGTTACCTGATTTATTCAAACTTGCTGTATTTATTGATAAGGCTAGTTTATGTTGTTGTCTCTGATCTTGTTGCCGCATTACCCGTTGTTGCAAATTTTATTTTTTCTATTGTGGAAAAGGATTAAGTCACTATGATCGATGCTATTGCTGACTTCAGTTGGTATTTGTGGTTTTCTTATGGTAATACTGAAGGTGAGTTAGACATTTTGTCAAGTGATGTGGCTGGCACTTTGCTTTGTTGTTGTTATGGCATTTATAGAACTATAGGTTGCTGGTCTAATACCATTAGATTTAGCAGATACTGCTTATATATTGAAATGAAAATTAAGGTAAGTGCTCTAACTGATCTGATCCTTTTTACCTCTAAAATTGCTGATGCTGAGAATATTGTTGTTGTTTTATATGATTTAGTGGCTGCCTTATCTGAAGTTGTAAAATCTGTGCTTCTTGGGGAGGCAATTTCTGTGTCTGTGAGGGTTGAATATGGTTTTGTTGCTTCTTATGTCTTCATGGGGTACTTGGAGTATACCTCTGGTTCTGTTGTGGGTGAATGTGAGGATGTTTCTATTGTTGCAGCTGCCTCTTCAATTGGTAGTATAGATAAAAGTGAAGTTTGTTGGTTTCATTTTATAAAATCAGGAAGATTCGTCCTTTACCCAGAAGGGAAAGTTGCGATCATTGCTTGCTTTTGTGCTGTCTAAATAGATTTTACTGGCTCTGGGTTTTCCGTAGCCTATTGGCCGGCTAATTTTTATTTATTCTTAGCAAGCATGGCTGAAATCATTCTAGTTGGTGATATTAATTTGGTTATTATGGTTGGGTATGATGTTGCAGCTGGGTTTGGTGCCTTTATCGAGAATATTAATTCTAAGTTAATCTCTCATGCCATTGCCGGCATCCTTATCATTGACCAGTTTGTAGTTTTTTATGGCATTGTGGACTGTAAGGCTTGGCTTGTTCTTGATGGCATTGTGGGTTGCAGTCGCATTTCATTATGTTGGTTTTTTGCCAATGTTACTTGGGATTTATTTTGGGGCAGTTATGCTGGTCTTATTCTTGGCGCTTCCTTTTGTGATATTACGGTGGGGAGAACTTACATAGATGATCCTTTTATTGATGGATATGCTCAGGATTATACTACAATGCACAACTCTGACATTCCTATTAGTTATGATTCTGTGCAGGATTTTTGTATTGAATTTGCAGGTACTCTTGTCGCCCACGCCTTCTCTGATGGAATAAAGATTTGCACGCCCTTTGTACGCTGCCTGCTGGCTCCCACCTTTATCTCCTTTTTCTATTTTTCTCCAGCTTTGTTTAATGTCTTTTGGTTGTTTTGGTTTTTACTTTTTGTTTTGGTCTAGAGACCTTTTAGGATATACCTAGGTCTTTGTTTTTGGGGCTGGATTCTGGCTATAGATTTGTTAAGTTTTTTGTACCATCCCAGCCCCAAACCTGTAATCGTTTCTTTTTATGGATTAAAATATCGCAGAGATGGCTTTATCCAATATATATATATATATAGATATATATATATATTTTAGAAAAAACCATCTCGACGGATTTTATTTTATAAAAAAAGACTTACAGGACCGGGACTGGTAGGTTACAACGATCTTAGACACTAGAAGCCAGAAACCAGTCCCAAAAATAGGAGACCCAGGGTGTAGCCTAAAAGGTCTCCCGACTCAAAAAGAAAAAGATCCAAAGATGCAGAAACTACACTAGATGTGACAAACCCGAAAACCAAACACCCACAATTAGGCAAAAGCTCAAACAAAAACACCACAAACACCTTGGAACCCACAGCCACACCAAAACCACCATGGAGCCAGCAGCTACAGATCATCAATCCGCTGAAAACAAGGATCCTGCAATATTCCCAAATCCAGCAAAATAGGAAAACATAAAGACAAACGATATGGAGATTAATTAAGGATACAGCATCCACGCCCAGCACCTCCCAAAAACCTCGAGAGCCCCAACCACCACAACATCGAAGAAAAACCACAAAGGTACCGACAAAATATAGAGAAGCTGAAAATTCCAAAACGCAACCCATCAGCCAGATAATTCCCAACCATCATCCAAAGATCTATCACAAACAAACAGCCAGGCCACAACATAAAGAAAACGCAGAGAGGCCGCGACCCAACCAGAGGACAGGAACATGACAAGACCAAGAAGCCAAGCAAAATCCACAACCGACCACCCAACAAACCGAGCGCACATTGGAAGGGCATCAAAAAATAGATAACCCTTCCGAGCCAAGATCCAACTAGGAGCTAAATCACGAACTACCACTGGCAAAGAAAAAAAACTGCAAAGAGCCATAAAACTGGCAATCGAGGACCCAAGAGAAACAATCCGCACAACCACCAGGCAAAGCCAGCCAACCTCAAAACATCCATTGATAAATAATTGGAGGAGCAGGCTGACTGCCAGTCAATCCAAATTCGACCAAGACACAACCCAAAGAGACCAAAGCCATAAAACTAAAGCCAGATAAAGCCGGAAGACCACCTCAAGCAAAGACTTCTTGGAAGCAAGGGAGCATATGCGGACAACCCCAATAAGAGACCCCTTCCATAAGATCCAAAGCCAACCAGGGAAATAATGCTGGGGATAGCGAAGCAACCTTTGCTCAAAAACCAAGCCACATTATCACTGACACCAAACAACAACTGCATATCAAGCAAAACACAAACCCCAGCTAGCATTCGCAACCACACCATAAAACAATACAAGAAGTAGCAAAGAACAGACAAACAAAAAACATTCTGCACAAAAACCAGACGCCAACATATATTAGAGACAGAGGTCACCTGAGCAACATAATTGGGGAGCTAGGCTTTGAGGAGGCCAATCTTGTAGCACTGAGAGTCTATGAGCTGGCTCCTGAATAGCCCCAAGGAGAGGCCACTTGCAGAAACGCAACCCCACAGACCCGCGAAAAGATAACATCCCAAACCACTAGGCAAGCATGATTTTCTTTTTGATGTTAATTGCATCGAGACCTTTCCAGCTGAACACTTTTTTATCATAAATGTTAAAACAATTTTTCACATTCTCAATAATTTTCCTAGAGGTAGCAGTAGGCAGCATTTGAAGGTTTGAGTATTTAGCATTATTTTTAGCATTCCATATTTGCCAAAAAGTAAAAGCATCAAATAGATTTCCAACATGAATCTTGGACTTTTTAACTTTGGGCCAAAGAAGGAAAATATTAATTAAGTTACACCCCAAGGGAGGAGGTTGAAGCGGGAGATCGGACCAGATCGCAGCGCAAAAAGCACCATCAATAAAAACATGATTGATAGTTTCATTCTCGTAGCAGCAATGACACCGAGAAGCCAGATTGTAGCCCATACTTTGCAGTATATTATCAACACTAATAAAGTTGTTAGTAAGCCTCCAAAGAATTATGCTAATTAGATTGGGAATGCTTATGTGCCAAAACCAAATTGGAAAGGAGGGGGCAGCATGAATCCTGCAACAATCCCGTAGCATAGCAAAATTAATTTTATCTTTAGTGCAGAAATTTGAATTTGCCAATTTCAAGTTGCTAATGTGAGGGTGAAGCTCAGTGATGTGTGAAATATCCACACTTGAAAATATTTCACAAAATTAGAGTAACAATCAGTGAGTTTCAATTTTGGAATATTAATATGGCTGTAGGTTTTGTGTAAAGTAGTAGAGCCATTCCAACAGTCAAACCAGAAGGAAATAGAGGTATCAACGGATTGCCACTTTATATTTTCCTCCATAATGTCTCTAAACATGAGCATGCGATGCCAAATTTGTGAGTCTGTAATTTTATGTTTCACAATAGTAGGGTGAGTGTTGGCACAGAATTTAGCAAGTAAAATTTGAGACCAGAGGGAGGTGGTGGTTCTGAATTTCCACCAGAGCTTTAGGAATAGGGCATTATGGATGTCGGAGAGATTTCTAATACCAAGACCACCTTCAGCTAAGGGCAAAGTAATTTTTTTCCAAGAGCACTAAACAATTTTGTTCCCCTTAGGGTGGATCCACAGGAATTTGTTGAATATAGTTGCAATCTTTATCAGGATATGTTTAGTGGGAGAGCAAACCTCCAACCAATAAAGCGGGATAGTATTCAGCACATGCTTGATAAGGATGAGTCTACCACCTTGGGAGAGATAATTATTTTCCCAGCCTTTTAGCTTTTTAAAGATGATGTCTAGAAGACCCTTGAAGTTTAAGTTCTTGTTGTGCCCCACATTGATGGGAGCCCCAAGGTAGGTAAGAGGAAACTTTCCTTTTTTGAAGTTAAAAATTCTTTCTATTTTGGAGCAAATACTTTGTGGGCATTTATTGCTCACAAAATAATTGGATTTGAGGTTATTGATATTTAGTCCAGTTTCTGATTCCAATTCAGCTATAAGGGTAGATTGCTTTCTTAGGGAGGAGCCACAGCAATTAAAAAAGATTATAAGGTCATCTGCATAGGCTAGGTCGGAATAAGAATTTTGCCTCCTAATCTGTACTGGAGTTTTGGGTTTTTATGGAATAAGTTGTTGATGTTATGAGACCAATAGTTCATAGCTAATATGAAAAGGATAGGGGATAGAGGGTCTCCTTGTCTGATCTCCCTCTCAGAGGGAAAGAAACCAGTGGGGTTGCCATTTAGCATAATAGTAATAACCCTTGTTGTTATCCAAGCTTAATTTGGATTAATTAAGCTAAACCAATCTTTGAATTTGATTCCATTGGACTCATTGGGTCATCTAAACCTAAACCTAGAAGTTTGGAATCATTTGAAGCTTAAATGGAAAATTTGGTATTTTGAGTATTTTTGAACCCTAGAAAATATCTAAAACAATTTGATCTCTAAATCAAAATCTGATTTCATTTTTGGATTCCCCACCCCCAAATTAGCTAAAGGTGAAATTTTGGGAATTTTTGGAGGTCATTTAGGCACTTTTGGGATTTAATTTAAATTGGTTCAATTTCATTTTAGGGTTTTAAACAATCCTTACTGCAAATTTATCCTTCTTCCAACGGTCGGCTATTCCAAACCGCGAGCGCCATCCGGGCCGTCCGTTCCACGGATCTGATCCAACGGCCGCGCTTTAAAGCAAACCCCGTCTCATCTCGACCGTGCCGCGGTTTTGAGTTCCTGATCCGATGACATCTAAGCAATCCTCCGTAAATACCCTCGATCAACCATTAGATCCCCCGATTGGATCCAATGGCTGACATTTTATCCGCGATTGTTCGTTAGATGTTAGGAGATCTGGACCATTCAATGTCAACCAACGATCCATCAGACGGCCCTGGCAATCCCGCTACTGTGGATCGTCTTCCGCTCCAGCTCGCGCCCGACAGCCGAATCTTCCCCATACTGCCAACGTCCTCCATCTGGTCTGCCACTCCCTTGCCACGTCAAGAAGGTCATTGCGGCCTTGCCCAAGCCTCCCTAGCACTCCCATCCAAGCCTGAGGCTCGGTCCACCCCAATTTGGGAAATTGAGGGAACCCCTTGGGCCGAGCCATTCTTCCCAACCCAAGCTCTGGTGTCCATCCCTAAGGCCTATATATACCATCAGAACTTCATAGTGAGCCCCTTTGCTCACTGTGAATCCATGATTCCCCCTTTTGAAGGTCTGTTGGAGTCCCGTCTTCCTCGGCGTATTCCAAAAATTTCAGAAGTGTGAACCGCTGATAGAGAGCCCGTCTGGTGTTCAAACCCCCTGTGAAGCTTCGTCTACTGTCTAGGAAGCTTCAGCGCACCTCAATTCCCCTCGGCTAACCTGCAGCCCGACTTGAGCTACAGCCTTTCCCCCATTGAAATTCCTTTAGCTCCATTTCATTTCTGTCCATTGGATGAGCCCTAGATGTTGCCTAGTGAACAGTAGCCACCTAAGGAACCTATGGTAATTTTCGCCTGGGGCTAAGCTAGCTCGAATCAATCATATCGATTGATTGAACTAGCGGCCGAGCCATGGCTGAGTTCGAGTAAGGACCCAGCGATTGGCTGCGCCCCAGGTTAAGATAGTGTGGGGGTTCGACTTGCCTCACTTCCCTGAACGTGTAGGGATCGAACCCCGGTCGAATCGAAGCCTCTGTGAGGAGAATTGTCCCCTCACAGTTGGCCTGAGATGCCTTATTTGAAGGCGTCTCGGTTGAGTAGCACCCCATTAATCCAGAGGTATCCAGATGGGGGTTCTTGGTCCAATCGGTGCGTCCCAACTCCAGGAACGTGTAGGGATTAATTTGAGCCACTGCCATCGCCGGAGTGCCAGGAATTTCAATGCGGAAGTTTGGCTGACTCGGGACCCGTCGAGAGGAGGAAGACAAAGCCGTGGGTCCTAGACCGGGCCGACCCGTGACCCGCGCGGTTCTAATTTTGGGCCGTGCCTATTATATAATTATCGGAGGACATTTTCAATGGTTATGCTTTTAAATAAATCAAACCTATAGTTTTAATTTAAATAAAAATACAGAATAAATTATTTAAATAACTTTGGCTATACTGATCCAAAAGGTACGATCCAATATACCTTTTGAATCAGAAAAATACAAGGAATCTAAATATAAAATAAAATCACAGATCCAATAGTTGGATTTAAAATTATTTATCATACTTTTTGCTGTCCTTAATTAAATCATATAAAATTAATTAAATGTCCAAATGAGGAGATTAAGGGCTCTAATTGCTCCTTGGACCCTGAGAGCAATATCAGACCCTTAAAAATCAATTTTGGATATTTAAATCTCTTAATCACCCCTTAATCACCCTAATTAGGGATTAATGAAATTTAACCTAATTAAGCCTCTAATGTTAATAAACATGGTTCCTAATGCTATCTTAAGTCTATTAGAACCATTGTGTGAGATTGGATTTCCCTAAATTGCCCTAAATTCATTAATCCCAAATTTGACCTAATTGAGTAATTAGTGCTAATTAGTCTAATTTAGTTGCCAAAATCTGAGGTAAATGTAATTTTCCACTTTATTAATCAATGTGAAGTATAATAAAATAGATTAGAGACAATCTGAATAATAAAACCCTAAAATACCAAATTTTAGCCTTAAGAGGAGCATTTTGGTCATTTTGACCAAAATGTGCTTGAGAGCCCTGAACCTTGGAAATTTTTGTAAATTATTATTAATTGGAATATTAATATTTCTCTGGATTTTGAAGTTAAAGGCATTCATATTTAGTTAGGAAATCTTTATAACATGTTAAATAAGAATATTTAGATTAAGTAATCTTAAAGATGCCACTTGGCCCTAATTGTCAAATTAATAATGTTAAATGCTGAACCTCAATATAATAAGTTCAATTAAGTTTATTATGAGCTTAAATTCTAAAGGAAATACAAATGGAAGCTCCTAAGTTAAAAATCTAGTTTAAAGCCTAAAGTGATCAAACCTTAGATCCTTAGACCTTAGATCTTAAACTTAGATCTTCAATTTGATTACACCATCTCCCATTTAGAATTCTTTATGTGATTCATTGTCTAATTATTTTGAAGCCTACCATGTGGGTTTACGTTTGATTTGATCTATTAAGATAATGGAATTACCTTAAAAGATCAAATATAGATCTTAAATTCGCAAGTTCTTAATCGATTATTTTATCTTATAACCAGTAGAATATCCATTCACTAAGTTCCTAGTTCTTGAATCTTTCAGCTTCTAGGGTTCTTTATCTTGAACATTTGGGCATTTGTGATTGAACCTTATGTCCCTTATTAGAAGACCACCTTGAATCCTAAGTTCTGAACTCACATAGAGTTCAAACCCAAGATTCTTGAATCTTGATTTACTTAATCAAGATTAGGTAAGAGAGTAAAATATTAATAAATTAGGTTGTTGATTTATTTACTTAAACCATACAGTCGTCACCTGATTTTGGATTAGAACTTGTTAAGTTCTAATATTAACTTTAAGGACGTAAATCTGAGATTCTACTCGATAGCTGGATATTGGAGATCCTAAATTTGTACCTTCTCAGAGTAGCTAGATTTGGTAATTAGATAACATCAGATATCACATGAGTTTAGATTGAGTCCCTTGGTTACTTTGACTAGATTTCTTTGCCTACCTTGGATATGGAGCTTTATTCCTTGAGCATAATAGGAGAACTTAGGATATGGATGATACATCCTAAGTTAGTATTTGAATTGCATATCATTCAGTTATGGCAGTGTTTGCAGTTGGTAGAATATGTCATAGCATAGTCTGCCTCTTCAGTAATAGTATTGTGTAGGATTGACCCAGGCTTAGAGGTTTGGGATGGCCTATTGGCTGGGTATTGATTGATATTTTAGTATTAGAGGCCCTGTATGGCCTATTGGCTAGTATGACAGTACTATGTCTTAGGCTTATTGCTACCTTAGGATTGTTCAGTATTGTTTTTTGTTTTGCTTTGCCACATGCTTCAGTGGCTTATTTTCAGTACTTGCTCGCTTTGCCACATGTCTCAGTGGCTTTACATAAATTGCTTTGCTTTTGCCACATGTCTCAGTGGCCTTTTCTTTTCCTTTTCTTAATTAGTATGTTGTATGTATACTCATATGGTTTACTTATATATATTGGCATGTTTAGGATGCTAAATTGCATATTTTCAGTACTTGTGTTTCTTTTATATACCCAGTATGTATTAATATAATCATAAGCTTGTTAGGTTCTGAATTGTATTATAGTTGCTATTTTCTTTAGCTTATAGCCTCACCTTATTTATTTTGCATTATATGTTCTTTACACTAGTTGTTGACTATAAATGGATAATTTATAGTTACCATTTCTTCATAGCTTGTTGCACCCTTTACTGCTTGCATGTTTAGCTAATTTAAATGTGATATCTTTAAAATATTCAGTTCATTAAAATAGCCTAAAATATACTTAAACAATTGTGTAACTGTAACCTTTTTATTTTGTTGGCTGGGGCCCTAGCATTTGTGATACCGACAAATGTCAAATTCAGACGTGTTCGTGGGCAGTGTCCCAGAAGAGGAGCAAGTTCAGGAGGAGGATCGTGCTGCTGCTGTTTAGTTAGATACTGCATTTTATTTCAGTGAGATTGAGAGATATTTTTCATTCTCTTTAAATTTCAATTTGTAATAATTAATTCTGGATGTGTTTCATTTCTACATTTCGATGAGTTACTATATTATTTTCTGTCTTTCTACTATGCATGCTTGTGGATGTTACTACTTGCCTATTACATCCTCCACTTTGATATTTATAAATATATATATTGATGTATGTTATAGCACTTGGTGACAAGTCCTTGGCTTAAGGCAGGTTGGGTTTACCTAACTTTACTTAAGTTGGGGATTTGCCATAGTTGGAGCACCGTACTTCCTTATTGTCAGTATGGGGGCCACACAATAATAGAAAACCAATTGTTCTGAGTTAGGTTTTTTATTTTTTCTAAAAAGTTGTCATTAAACCCATAAGATTTAAAAATTTTGCTGAGGAAATTCCAGTTAAGTTTGTCAAAAGCCTTTTCCAAGTCAAGTTTAAGAATAAGATTGTGGCCCCAACATTTCTTTTTAAGACTATGAAAAATCTCATGGGTAGTAAGGATATTATCTTGAATATGTCTGCCAGGGATGAAACCAGATTGATTAGGGGTAATGAGGTGAGGCAGGAGAGGTTGGATTTGTTTGGTTAAGATTTTGGAGATTCTTTTGCTTAAGGTTGAGCAGAGACTTATTGGCTTAAAATTACTCCACCAACAAGCTTTATCAGATTTAGGGATTAAAAATATCATTATGTGAGTGAAGAACTTGGGAAGGGGAATATTACAAAAGAATTCCTTTATTCCATTGCAGACGTCCAATCTAACAATGTCCCAAAATCTCTTAAAAAATTCTCCTAGAAACCCATTAGGTCCAGGATAAGAGTTATCTTTAATATCCTTACTAACTTCCCAAATTTCCTTATCACAAGGAACTTGGTTTAATATATTATTAGTTTCAGAGGTGATTTGGGCCTCAAAGTCTATAAGGCTATTAGTTGGGGTGGTGTGGGGAGGATTTTTAAAAGTTTCTTTGAAAAAATTAGTAACCAATAGTTGCAAGTCCGTCAAGTTAGAAATAGTTTGACCAGTAGGGGAGGTGACTTCATTTATGTGATTTATGTGTCTCCTTTTTTTTTACCCAATTGTGATAGAAGGCAGTGTTACACTCTCCTTGTAACTGCCAATTTAGAGAGCATTTTTGTTTCCAGAAGGTTTCAACGTTGTTATGGTTTCTGATTAGATTAGCTTTAGCATTGTTGACAACCATCCTATTACCAACATAAGGATCTTTGTCAAAGAGGGATTCCAGAGTTGTAACAAGGTTTTTTTGGCAGGATAAGTTTTGGAAAATATCACCAATAGAGGTTTTGTTCCATATACCAAGAGCTTTCCTTAATTTTTTGAATTTTTCGACCAATCTTAATAGGCCGAAGTAATTACAAGGTTCATTCCAAGTGGATTTAGCAATATTGTGGCAATCATCTTTTTGGAGCTAGAAGAGTTGAAAATGAAAGGATTTGGGAAAGTTATTTTTAATATTCCAAGAGGAAAGAATGATTGGTTTGTGATCAGAAACAGTAGAGTTAAGAGAAGTGTTAAGAAACTTAGAAAATTTATTACACCAAATATTATTAATAAGAAACCTATCTAAACGGGCAAATTTCCTACCCCCATTCCAAGTAAAGTGGGCGCCAGTGTAATTAAAGTCCTCCAGGCCACACTCAAGCATGGGCAAGTTAAATTCATAGGTGGAGTTGGAGTGGTCAGTTGAATAGCCTTTATAGTCATTAATGTTTAAAATAGCATTGAAATCACCCCCAATAGCCCAAGGCACGGAAGAGGAAGCACAATCTTTGAGGAATGATCACAAGGAAAGACGATCATTCCTAAGATTATGGCCGTGGAAAAAGGTGATAAGGAAATTATGCTCTTCGTTGTGGAATCTCATAAGAATAGCTTGGTCGCATTGTGACAGAACCTCAGCATTCCATATGTTAGACCACAAAACCCAAATCTTATTTGAAGGGGAAGCAATATCTTTATCTAATCTAATAAAATGACAGATAGAGTCAATCTTGTCCACCTGAATCTTCAGCTCAAGAATGGCCGCAATGCTTATTTTGTTTTCAAAAATGATATGTTTAAACCTAATTTTTGAAGAGGCATTACCAATACCCCTAATATTCCAGCATAAAATATTCATGAGTCAGCATTAGAAGATCCCGTTGGGGTCTTCTGATTGCTTTTGTTGATAAACGAAACTGAATTACTTTGATAACAGGAACATTCTCATTGTCTAAATCAGCAAGATCAGAGAGGGATTTGTACCTATTTGTTATAGTGGTGTTGGGATTCCTGGAAGAGGAGGATCTGCAATGGATAATTTTTAACGGACTTTTAGGCATTTGGAAATCCTTCTGCCCCAACGCAAGCTGTGAACCTTTATCCAAACTTTCCTCCTCTGCAAAGGCACTTGAAGCTCAAAATTAGAAATGTTAGCAACATGTAAAATAGAATCTTCAGTGTTATCTTGGTTATTTAAGAGAATCGGTTCTTTGAATATTCCATCCATTTTGCAAACCGAAGTATGCAAAGCGGGTTCAGTATATTCAAGAGAGGTAGCAATGCCATCAACCGACAAAACCGGAGCATCTCCAGAAGGTGACGAAACAGATCCAGCAACATAATTGGGTTTAATATTCTTGGTCACTTTATCAGAAAAAACTGAAACTATAGAAGTGTCATTAACTTTTGAAATGTTAACTTGGTAGTTTATGGAATTAGGAGGAGCAAAGACCACAATAGCCTTTTCTAAACCAGAATCAGTGGAAACCATTCCAACAGTTGATTTTAAATTAACATCAACAGCCAGAGGAGCCGAGAGAACATTAACCTCAGTACAAGCCGGGTCCAAATTAGAATAAGCAACACCATCAATTGTATTATCCAGCGTAGAAATAACCTGAGGAATTTCTGCATTGCCGTCATATTCTACCAAACAAGTAACAACACACGAAGGTTCTAGCTGAGAGTGAACCTCCTTAATAGGACTACAGTGACTGAAGGTACAATTATCAGTATTGTGTCCTAAAGTGCTACACTAGTTACAAAAAGTCAGCATGTTCTCATAAACAATGTTTTGTAGATAACCTTTATCTCTAGAACCTAGCCATAGTGCATTTAGATGGGGAGATGAGATATTTATCTCCAAAAGCATTCTAGGAGAAGCAATGTTTCTAAGAATTGCCGTGTTTTTATCTAACTGTAGGGGTCTGCCAATAGCTTGCCCTATATTAAGAAGGATATCTTTGTTTATAAAGTGTAATCTAAGCCCAGGTAAACTAATCCATACAGGAACAATAAGGGCATCATGCATGACATCAATGAACGGATCCCACTTACAGAATCGCATAGTGTTGCCTTTAAGATCATACGAGCCTTTCGAGAAAACCCTCGCATAATCCAAGTCAGAATCGAACGTAAAAAAAACTCTATGCGAATCAAAAGATCTAATATTAACTGGAGCAACAAGCTTTAAACCTTTTATAAAACCGTCAACTAAACCAAAATTAGGCTTAGGTCTAGCAAATTTGCCAACAAGAGTTAGAGAGTGGGGGTTAGCAAGTAACTGCACCTCCTCGTCTGAGAATAAGAGAGCGGGGATCCCATTAAGCGACTCAATGGGTTTAGAAGCAATCGGGTTGTGAGATTCCACCACATCTTTAAAGGAACGAATGCCCAGGGGAATCGACATTACAAGGCCATCAAAGCAACCTAGAGCAGCAAACGTTAGAGATCAATAAAGCACCTTAAAATAACCAGACCTTGCCACCAGCTGAGGGACGAACCCTCGTCGGCAACGCCGACGAAGAAGAAACCCTAGGATCACGTAGCAACGCACGGGATAGCTCAATCTCGAGAGAGCCAAAAAGATGTATATATATATATATATATATATATATATATATATATATATGAGGTTTGGCATTGCTTGAATGTTACTAGCAACAACAATAAAATCATCTTTAGACTTGAAGATGTTCTTGGCCGTTGGGGCATTTTTAAGAAAAAGAAGTTGAATGTTGGAAATTTTATTAATGCTTATACTTTATGGAGTGTCTATAATTCTTGGAACAAGAAGAGACAATACTATTCCCTTCAATAAGCACGTTATTATTCAGAAGGCCATTGTTGAGGTAGCTATGATGATTAATACCTTTCCTTCCAACCAATTCAGCTAGAAAAATGTGAACATAGCCAACTTTTATCAGCTATTCTCTTTGAGGGTCTCCACTTTAAGCTACTGGAGGTTGGCATCTGATTTTTTCTTTGTGGTGGGTTGGTTTGGCTCTGGGGTTTGGGCTGTAGTGTGTGGCTACAGTGCTGGGATTTTAATGTGACTTGTCAATGTGGGTTTTGGCAGTTTGGTGCTTCCGTCAACTTTCTTGTGGTTCTTGAAAGCTGTTTGGTTCTTATATATGGATTTACTTTGGTTCTGTGCAGTTTGGTGCAGCTGCAATGCTACAGTTTAGGCAGTTGTTTGCAGTTTGTGTGTTTGGCAATGGGGTTGGTGCTGGGGTTTTCTTCATTATAGTTGTTTGAAGTTGTTTGTTTGGTTGTGGGTTTGGTTTGTGGTGTTGCATGTAACTTCTTTTTAGTTTTAGGCTTTTTTTTCTTTCAGCTGCTGTTTGGGGTGTTTGGTTTGAGACTGCTATTTTGAGGCTTCTATTTTTGAGGCTGTTTGGTTTGAAGTTGTCGGGGTTCTCTGTTTTCGTCCTGATGTTTGTTCCATCTTGCTGTAGTTATAATTGCAATCATTTGTAATAGTCGGCTTTGTGGCTATTTGTTCTGAGGTAGTTGTATTAAACCTATTTTGGTTTGAAGATGCTAGGGGGGCTATGTTTCGCCCTGTTATTTTTTACTTTGATTTGAGGATGTTGCGGGCTCTTCCTAATGGGATTCTTGCTCCTCGTGGTTTGGTTTTGCCAGCATCTTCCAATTTGTTTCCCTTCTTCAGGTGCTTGCCATTGCTCCAGATGTGAGCTGGCCTCTCCAAGCAGATGGTTACAGTTCTGTGTTGGAGCTCTGTGTTGCTGCATTTGCGCAACATTCCCATTGGCTGCTGCCTGATGCGAGTTTTATTTTGCCTGGACGTGTTCCCGTTCTGCTTTCAGCTCTCCTTCTGTCTTTGGCCATTCAATTTTGATAGCTTCTTCTGTTCTTTTGCACTTGCTGTCATTTTAGTATTGGCCTTTGGTTTTTTTCCTTTCTTTCTAATTTCTCTTTTTTGCTTTAGGTCTTTTATTTGTGATGTTTGTTTTCTTTTATGTTGGGGGACCTTTTAGGTTATCCCACATGTTTCTATTTTTGGGGCTAGTTATAGGATTTTGTTTTATTATGATTTTGTAACTTCCTAACCCTAGCTTGTATGCTTTTCTTTCGTAAGGAATAAAATCTCGACCAGATGGTATTTTACAAAAAATAAATAAATAAATAAATAATATATATATATATATATATATATATATATATATATATATATATATATATATAATAATTCGAAAAGATGATGTTATTATTATTGCTAGAAACATATAAGCAATGCCAAACCTCATGGGAGTGGGCATTATTAATAAAAGGATGCATGAGATAAAATAAAGCTAAATATAGTCTTTATCAATGTCCAAAAATTTCAGCATCTATAAGGTCTGACGTTCAGGATTATTGAAGTTCTAACTGAATAAGAACCACAAATAAATTAAAATGAAAGGAGCTCCAGAGTCCATTCTAATGGAGTTCGCATGTAGTTAGATATTCCTGCATGAATTTGGAGTTCTGTGTCCTCCAAAAGCAAGAAAAAGACCAAATAGAAATATCTAATCTGCACATAGAATGTAAGATCAAAATTGAAACTAATGACTAATGCACAAACGCTCTCATCCCATGATTTCTAAAGTGAATCACATCTCTTTGAAAATGATCAATGCGTGCGACGCGCGCACACAGTGCACCGCACGCGACCCTGCCGCATCCCCCAAAATATGCGCTACGTGTGTACAGTTGGGCGTGTTGCATACGGTGCACGCTTCATATGCAATGACTGCTTCCTCTTTAAATAAATGATAATGTTTTATTTATAAGTATTTAGAATTTGAATACTGACTATATAATTTTTGAAAGTCCCATGCTACAACATGTGCCCCCGTATAGAAGAAAACTTCATCAATTTGAGATTTTGTAGTATTATTAAAATTATTAAACAATATTTTCCTTACTATATCATGAAAGTTGATTATTAGTTTCAACGCTTGATACAGTTCTCAGAAAGGCACAAACTGTACATAGATAGTACATAGATTTTTATTTGATGCGTTTGGGAGATCAAACGGAGACTATAATTGATGATAGGAAAGGTCAATCACGTTGTAGTTCTTTTATTAATGATTTTTTATGGAAAGAGAGGAACACATTTTGTGCAAATATTTGTATTTTTCTTAGGTAGAGATGACAATAAGTTTATGTAGTTTGGATACTTCAAAATTTTTATGGTATTTTATGTTTGATTATGGTGAAATCTCGAACGAGCTTTCAAAATCTCAAAATTTTTGAGAAGTTTTTCCATCCAATTTGAATTTGACACTTATAGATGAATAAGTTTCTATTAGTAACTTAATTTGGCAATTATATTTATATTTGATGATCATATATTTTAGAAAATATATCTTATATTTTAAAAGGAATTAGAGCTTATAGACAGCTAGTGAAGATTCAAAAGCTGAGCACTCATGTTCAAGTTATTTATCTAGCAAGACATGTTTTGTCTACCATAAATAATGAATTTTCTTGTACCCATATGTGTGTTGATGCATGACTAAACGTAGTGCAATATGCTTAATTGTAACAACACTTAGCAAATGCTTTTCTAGGTTGATGTGCTTAGGCTTGTATTCTTTGAACATTTGTTCAATGATCTTTGAATAATCTCTCGAAGCATCAGCCAAAAACTAAATGATTATGCAACATGTCACAATAGCATTAAAATTATAAGAAAGTTTGAAAAGAACGAGTACATTCAAATAAATGGGATGTTGTAGTTTGGTTGCAGCATTAGTTTCTTGTGTGACCAAAGACTGGGTGCCTGGCAATTTGTGAGGATCAAGTTATAGTTCAAAAATAAACCGATCATAATAGAATATTATGCACATTTTTATTCGATACTTTTTCACACATTCAAATTACTAACAAAAGAGCATTATAACCTCTTCTTCTTTTTTAAATGCTATCTCAGTAGAATTTTATTTCACAAAATAAAACTAAAACTTGAAGTCAGCCCCAAAACAAATACCCAGGGTATATCCAAAAGGTCTCTAGACTCAAGAGAAAACAAAGTAAAACAAAAATAAAATCATAGCAACAACGCACAAAGCACAGAAAAAGACTAGAGGGACTAACATAATCACCTGCCTGTAACTGAACAAACAGCCAAAAAACAGAACAGTTAATCAAAAGGATAAGGCTAAGAATATAAACCTGAAGCCCGTTGACTAGGTCAGCACATTCGCAGAAAGAAACTTCCTACCAATCATTCGACAACCCCTTTTTGGCATACGCAGACACCACATCATTCGACGATTAAGCAAGCCCCGCAATCGCCGAAGACCATCACAAACACCACAACTGAGCCGATGCATACAACAGCAATCACCAAATACAATCCCTATAGGAAATCAAATCGATAGGACATTCCAGTAATAGTACCATCCCATAAGCAAACATAAAGATCACCCAGCAGACGGGACTGGATGGAACAAGGCTGCAAATTTAATCTACCACAAATCCATCTATAATTACTATAATCAGAAATATCCATTGAAAGCTTTGAATCATTATCTAGCATGCCATCCAACAATAAACCAAACTGCCTATTTGAAAGTTCACCATAAAGGCAAAGTTCCCCCAGCAAACCCAAATGGATATACCATGGCCGAGGTTCACCAGAAAACCACACAGCAAAGGTATCAAATAACAGCAGAAAGGGACAATAGCGTAAAAGCCAAATGAAGTAGAAACAAACCTTAAAAACCTCCTTAAATTAGGATATAAAGAGCACATTATTAGCGTAAGCCTCATTTAAGTTATTCCATCTGATATTTATTGTTCCATAATTTTTAAGGGTCCTTTGGAATATATGAAGTTTAAAATGGAGATCGAAAGTGGCTGTTATTTTGATTTGTAACTGCAAGGAAATGTAATCTATCAAGGTGATCGCTTATGAATTCCCAAATCCATGCATCAAGAGATTTTAGTGGAAGGCCACAATTCTGAGTACCAAGTCTATCCTGGTAGTACTAAGATGTATCAGGATCGCCTTTTATTACCTCCAAAATTTTATCAAATTGGAAAGGAAGCAAATAATATTTTCTTTTGTTTCTTGCGTTCCAAATATTCCAAAGAATGAAGCTATCAAAAAGTTGGTCAATATGAAGATTCTTTTTATGAGTGGGCCAATGAGTAAAAATTTCATGAGTATCGTTAATCCCAGTTGCAGTACACGGCTGTATATTCAAGGAGGACCAGATTTTCTTACTTGTAGCATTCTCAATGAAAACATGATTAATAGTTTCATTATTAGTCGAGCAGCAGTAACATTTTGAAGCTAAATAATAGACCAACAAGAGAGCTTTATATATATATATATATATATATATATATATATATATATATATATTATCTTGGATAAGGTGTGCAAGGATGTTGCTTCTAATCCTATTGCTACCACCTCTTCTTTTGTTGAATAGGTTTCCTTGAAAATCTTGTGCTCTCACAGCACTGATAAATCCGCTCAAATGGACTTTTATTAAAAATTTAAGTGTTGAAAATGCTGATGCTATTTTGGATGGTAAGCACAATTTTAAAACAAATTGGTCTTAGTTGATTCAAATTCAAAAAATGTTAATTTTATGAAAAAAACCTCCATTGCTAATTTTATTACAGAGGTTTCCTGTAATTCTACTCCCCCTATTGATTTGGTCATTTCTAATGCTATTAATATTTACTCTAAAAGTGATGCTCATGATAACTTCAATAAAAGATCAGGTATGGAATCTCCTATAATCACTGATGCCTGTAATGTTTCTCCTCAGTTCAACCCTAAGTCTCAAGGTAATTGAGTTAAGGTTATGCTAGTAATGCTAGTAATTTTATCTATTATGATTATTTTATGTTCTACTAAAAATAATAATGCTGGTAACAAAATGGAACTTACGAACATTGTTAAATCTGAATTTGCTATTTCCATGGTTAATATTGTTGAAAATGAAGCTACTTTTACTCTTACTATAACTACTTCATCAATCACTGAGGAATCAAATGTTGTGATAGTGAATAACGCTTTTTCTATTATTTCTTGTGATGGAATGGAAAATTATTGCTAATAGGATCCAAAACTTTCTTCTTGATCTCATTGAGCCTAACCAATCTAGTTTTATTCCTGATCGTAAAATTAAAGACAATCTCTTAGCCATCCAAGAGCTCTTTCATTGTATCAACCCTAGTGTTGATACCTATCAATTAGTAACATAATTGATTCCAACCCCTTTTTATTACTCTTATAAAAGTATTAAGAGTCTCTACCTCAAATTTCATGTAATTTGGAGACCGTTTGACACTTTCCAACATTTCCTAATTTCTTGATAATTTTGAGAATGCTTATTTTATATAGACCTCAGAATTAAAAACAGAGTTCACCATTGGACTCTTCACCCTTAAATTAGCTAGGGGCGCTATTTTGGAATTGTTTAGAAGTCGTTAAATTTTACTTGATTATTTTAATATTATTTAAATACTAAAAAAATTACGATAATTAAATATACCTCCAATTAAAAATCTAATTTCGTTTTTGAGTTCCTCACCCCTCAATTAGGCAAAGGTGAAATTTTGGGATTATTCGGAGTCCGTTTGATCATTTAATTATGGGTAATAAATTTAGTGTAATTAAATTTTTATTTAAAGTAATTTATATATATTCAAATAATAATATATCTTATTTTCCAACGGCACCCTTTTAAAGATGCGGAGATCCGTTGTTTGACTCTGCCGCAAGAGACAGCGCTCTGCCACCATCTGATCAGTGTGTTTCCTTCCAACTTAAATCAGGCGGCGTGACGGTTCGATCGGATCTGGCCGTTGGATCTGTGACTCGATCCGACAGCTCAGGCGCCTTTCCTGAATGCCTCTGTTGCAAGCACGATCGTGCATGCAGAGGGCAGGCCATCGTATGTCATGACCCCTTTCTCGTGACCATTAGGCCTTTCCCTATGCTTCATTCTTGCATTTTCCTCAAATTCTCGCTGTCGTAACTTCGCGGAGCTCTTGCTGAGACGATTGGTGATCGAAGGAACCAATAGAATCCTAAGGCTCGGCGAAACCCGAGGACCCCAAAACTTCCAGGTATTCTCTCTATTTACCTAGTCCCTTCCTCTGTTGTTTTCTTTCAGTGGCTCATGTCTAAGATAACATGCTTAGGAATTTCTTGTATTTGAGTTGAGATCAAATCGAGTTCAGAAAAGTTCGATTTAATCTCCTCAGCTTTGCCAACCCTCCTTCATTTTTTTCTAATCCATAGTCGATATGAAGCTAATGGCATGGGGATTTTGGGCTAATCAGCTAGCGCTTATCTTAGGCTTTCCAATGATGGGTCGTACGCCTTGTGGCTTTACCAGGTTGCAAAGCTAGGACTAACCCTAGTTTTCCCGTCATCGGCTCTGTCTGAAGGAGAAGATGCACTGTGCGTGGCTCACCTGAACAGCAACACTGGGTTGTTCGCGTGAGCGAACTGTGCCTGAACCACTTATTCCCGCCCGTTCCAGTCTTGGATTCGACGCAACTACGTGTCGGCTCTCAATCTCTTCTGCCGTCAAGCTGGTACCCACTCTAGCGCTCGGGTCACCTTCATTGCGTGACCTTCATGCTGACTACGCCCCAAAAATATGTGCTTCTAGGTTTCATTGCCGACGACTAGGAATTAATAAATAGAATTATTTAATTTATTTTAATTAATTATTAGAACGTAATTGTTATTTTATTCGTAACTTCAAAAGTACCTAACCAAAATATGCAATATTATATATCATTTTGACCAGAAAAAATGCTTAGAATAAAAATTCGACATTAAATTTTTGTTTCACTATTTATTTTTATTAATCACTATTTAGGTTAATTAATTAATTTCAAATTAATCCTAAACTTTGTATGTGGCATAACTTGAGCATTTAATGTCCAAATTTGAAAATCAAATAGTCCATTTCAATTACAAAAATATGTAGGACAATAATAAGAAATCAAATTTAGGTTTCAATCTCTAAATCTATTAATAACTTCTTAACCCTAATTAAGAATCCTCCAAACTCTAAAATCCCAAAGTTGTCTAAATTGATCTAGTCAGTGTCATTTTTTTTTATGCTATAAGGATTTCAAATTGATATATATCATTTCATTTGGATAACAATTGAAGATTTAAGATATTTGACTCCTTAAATTATGTAATTTTGCAAATTCATTAATAAAATTACTATAGGATTGAATTGAAATCATAAATTGCATGTGATCCCTTGAGCTAGATTATTTCTAATAAGATTGTTAATTCTTACACTTATGTAATTAAAATGATTCGAATTTAGTGAGACAATTTACATAGCATAATTCTAAACTCAATTTTCCATTCTTAGTATACTTCTTATGATATTTAAAGATTTAACAAATATGAATTTCCATCAAAATCTTAGTTAAACTTATCCCTTAGTTGTAAAAATGCAAATCATATGCAAATTGTGTACCTTAATTCTTTGAGAGAACTTATTAGAACTATTGTACTGAAATAAAATAAAAATTAGTGATAGTTCTAGTACTAGTCTTTACATTTACTCCTCTAACAAGTTGAGGATTTGAATATTAGTTGTATATCTTATTTCATTAAGAGAAACTAATAGAACTAGTGTTCAAATTATTAGATTGGGACCTTTAATTTTCATTTCTCTTTAAATTCTTAGTTCCCTTTTAAGTTCTCTATTAGTTGAAGTAAGAATTTCTTAGCACTATATGTAATTTATATATCCTATAGGATTTAATCTTCAAATTATAATAAATATAGAACTTCTAGTTCCTAATATCACCTTTCCCATATACTTAAACATCTTCCATCAATTGCTCCTAATTAAGTTAGTGATTAGTTTGAATTGAAACCTTCCTAATTATAAACTAATTAGATGAAGTTAGTAGGTTGTACATTAACCTACACTTCAAATAGTTTAGTAAACTATTAATTTTATTCTTTCTTACTAGTTTCTTAAACTTTAATTATTAATCAATTTGATTTGATTAGTTTATGACTAGTGTAGAATAAGTTCCAATTGCATGAATATACTTATAAATTATTTTCTCATTTCATAAGCTAAATCAGTCTACTATTTTCCAAAACTTCTTCACTTATACAATTACTTACAATTAACAAATATTTATAAGTCAATTGAGAGCTCCATTAGCTCCAATCATTAAGTAGATCATTAAATTTAGATAATTTTGGATATCACATAGTTTATAATTATTTGAATTTCCTTAAATACTTGTTTAACTTTGAGCCTCTTTCTTTAAACAAATATACAAGATATTGTGCATAAATAAGACTTTCATGATAAAACTATTGGAGTTCATATTATGGTGAATATCCACGGGTAGGCTATAAGAGAAATAAGGATACCTCATATTCTCAGAGGGTGAATGCGAGTATTTATTTTCATTGAAACCCCACTTTTCCTTATTAGTTGGGCAGACATTCTTACCTCCTCATGTCATTCTGTACATGCCCACAGAATGAAGCTTTCATAAAATAAATTTAACTAACAATATATGAGTCTCTTATAATCTTATTGATTGTAATATCTCATCATAGCCTTTTTGCTATGTTTCCATTGTATAGTTCTAGACTATACATTTTTAGTCCACGATACTAAGATACGTCTTCACGTACTATGCTTGCACTTCCTATCTTCAGTACTGTGTTTTACTTACTTAGTTCATATAGAATGTAGTGTATGTTTTTTTAATTTTTAATTAAATACTTCACTGGTTTTCTTTTCTTTAGTTAACTTAATTTCCATTTAGACATATACATGTTTCCATTTCTTTTACTTCAAGTACATTTTAGTAGTTTCTAGTCTTATTTAGGATGCTTTTCCCTTGTATTTTTTGTTACATGCTAGAATGATTATTCATGTGAGTACTTTTACTCCTTTACTTTCAACTATTCTTATTTACAGTTATATTTATTTTATTCCCCTACTTGAATGCTTTCAAATGCTCCTTTGCATATATTAAATTGTAAATTAGCTTGGGATATCCAAATAAACTTATAAATGGTTAGCCAATTTTAAAATGTACTTAGACTATTTAATCTAACTATTCTTTTTCTTTTCTTGGCTTACCCTATCATATTTAAATACCAAAATATGATAGATTAGGAGCAATATAATTCAGATAGAGCTGGACCTAGCATTTGAAGATCTTACAAATTGCTTCTGCTTTCTTAAATTACTTATATTTATATTAAGTGAGAGAGTGATTATACTTCTAACTCTTTCAATTAAATGGCATGTAATAACTTAATTGTTTGTAATATTTCTCCTATTTCTATGCTGAGTTTACTTATTTTGAAATTGCTTGGATTGAATGAGTGGATAAATACTGTATGTTTTATATGTACTTGTTACATACCTTCCCTACATGCTTCATTTATGCTTTTATTACAAATTTTCCTTAATTTAACTCTACTTGTAAAGATACTTGGCCAACTTAGCATCTAGTATTTGGTTAGTTTTCTTCTAATTAGATATTAGATGCTAAGATAACGCTCCAATGTTGGATTAAGCTCCTATTCGATATTGGGTCGTTATATTCATAGTCTTAAAAATAAAAAAAGAGGTCACAATCTAATCATCAAACTTGACCTTAAAAAAGCTTTCGATAAGATCAACTAGAATTTTTTTCTTACTATGTTGAAAGCTTATGGTTTTAATAAAAGATTTATTTCTAATATTAGACATTATATTCAAATCAACTAGTTTTCTATTCTTCTGAATGGAAAACCCTTTGTCTTCTTCAAATCTGACATAGGTTTGAGATAAGGTGATCCCCTCTCTCCGATTATATTTATCTTTGCCTTAAATTACTGGTCTTATAATATTAATAATTTCTTCCTAAATGACCCCAATTTGCATTTCAGTAGTGGTGGGAAAATGGTGGTCTCTCATCTCTCTTATGTTGATGACCTTAACATTTTCTCAAATGTAGTGTTAAGAATGTTAAAAAGCTCAAGTATATTCTTTATAATCTGGAACTGGATACTGATTTAAATATTAATCCTAAAAAATTCTTCCTTTTCACTATTAGTGAAGTTCCTTCGCAGCAAATCAATTCCATCCATAATATTATCAAACTTAAGCAAGGAAAGCTTCGCTTCTCTTACCTTGGGATCGTTGTCTTCTCAGGCCATAACTAAAATAGTATTTATAAAGATCTCATGGATTTTATTTTCAAAAAGCTTCGTGGTTGGGAGTATAAATTTTTATCGCAAGGGGGTAGGATGATTTTTCTCAATTATGTGTTAAATAATTTCCCTCTTTTTTGGTTGGAAGTTACTTCCCTCACTAAAGATATTATTAATAAGACTAAAACCACCTTCAATAAATTCTTTTGGTATCATAGTAGAGATTTAAAAACTATTTGGTGCTCCTAGGATAAAATTACTTTTCCTATAAATAAAATTGCTTAAGGTTTGTGCTGCTAAGATTCTCTCCGCAAAGCCTTTTTTCACAATCTTTGGTGGAAATTTTGGGCCTTTAAGTCCATTTGGGTTAATATCCTCAATGCTAAATATTGTGCCACAACCCATCCATCACAAACCCTTCTTAAAAATAATGATTTGCCTACTTGGCAGCAGATGCTTCATCACATATCTCTTATAGAGGATTCCCTTATTTGGGATGATCTTGACCATTCGTCTTCTTTTTGGTATGATGCTTGAAGTCATTTAGGTGCTTGCCAAATCTTTTGATTGTATTACCTATCCAAAATTATCATTGGGTGATTGCTTCTCTCCTACTTTAGGCTGGGATACCTAATTCATCCACGATATTCTCCCCTTTGAGATGGCTAATAAAATTACTATTCTTAGCATCTGATGGCTAATTTCAAAAAAGGCCAATTCAGCAGCTCTTTGTGAAATGGCTGAAATTAAACTCTCTAAGCTGTGAAATGTTTGCAGACCTCATGCCCTGCCTACTTTTCCTTTGTGAATTTGGAATAATTGCATTTCTAAACTTATCCAAATTTCTTATGATGTCTGACTAAAAATTATATAAGTGTTGATATCATTATGCAAAGTTTGCGCTACTCTCTAGCCTCTATATGCATTTGTTGCAATAATATTGAAATGATTAATCATGTTTTTTTAGAAAACAGTATAAGTCATGTTGCTTTGAGTTCAGTTGCTCTTAACTCTGATATTACCAACATAAGAGAAACTGTTGATATATTCTTTAGATAGCCTTCTCATAAATATAATAAGATGTTCATGGGTAACTTGTTTGCTGCCTATACATTGTGGCATTTGTGGAATGCCAAAAATAAAGTAAATTATCAAAACATTTCATTAAACACAACAAATAACATTAATTATATTCGTACCGATGTTAAGCATATTCTGAAGACTTTTCATGTTAAATTCTTTGCTTGGGGAAAGTTGAATGTTAAAGTCATCAAAGATAAAATTGGTCTTAACGTGCGGCAACTCCAAATTTGGTTGGAGTTGGTCCTTGCTTTTTTTTTTCTTATGATTTTGGGTCTTTTGCTAAAGAAGCTAATTACCTAAATAGAGAGGTCTGTATGTTGTTTATTGTAGCAACCACCTTTTTCTGTTGGTTTTATTTTTCTTTATGTTAAATGCCTCTCTTTTGTTGTCAGTTCTTTGTAGGTTCAATGTTTATTTTCTGCTTATAGATGTTGGTTTGGTTCCTTGGCTAAAGTTCTTATATGTCACTTTAATGTCCGTTTGAGTTCTCTTAATGCCTCGAGCCACTTTATTGGTTATTTGGTTAGATGTTTCTTTTATTTATAAGCTGCTTTTGGTTATCCAGTAGTCTGGAGATATTCTGCTTCCCTATTGTAGCTGGTGTTGGGTGTATACTGTTCAGTTATGTCTGAAGGCTGGTGTTATCTCTTGGTAGATTATGGACTGTTTATGTAAAATACCAGAAATTAATTTCCAATATGTTTATTAAAATTTAAATAATTTTGACCTTAAATTGAAAATTTGACTTCACCATTGCGTTCACCACCCTCAAATTAGCTAGGGGTGAAGTTTTGAATGCATTTGGAAGTCATTAAATTTTTGACGAATACTTTAATATTATTTAAATACCTGAAAAATTAAATAATTAAATACTCATCGGATCAAAAATCAGAGTGCGTCGTTACGTTCAGAAGCCCCAATTAGCTAGGATTGATATATTGTAAATATTTAGAACATATTTATTAAGATAAGTTTAATTAATTAAATCTATTAAAATAAATTAAATAATTATATATTTAATTATCATTAACGGCGCCGTCGCGTTTTCCCCAACGCCATCACCTTAATTTCTGTCTGCGCCGTTTGACCTAACGGATCCATCAATCCGTCCGATCGCGCGATCGGACGGATGCGGTTGATTCGTCCCCGCGACGCTCCGCGTGTCACGGAAAGGACACGTGGTGCCCTAGCCTTCTCCCAGCGCAACGCAGGTCGCGATCTCCACCGCTCTAGACATTCCTTAAGAATCCTAAGAAGATCTAAGACCCATCTCCTTCACTTTAGCAATTGACTTCGAGCCGTGAGTACTTCCAAATCCACTTCCCAAATCCCGATTGCCTTCAGCCATTCATCTTTAGGTACTTGTAACTTTCAAATTACTCATCCAATTACTGCAATTATTGCTTAAATCTTGATTTCATGAATTCGATTATGTTATACATGGGTCGGATTGGTTTAATTAAACACTTATAATGCGAATTTGATCGGAACTCTACAGTTCTTACCGTTACGCGTTCGTCTCATCGCATCGAAGTACTAGGGTTCGATATATTAAGCAATAGAAACCTCCTTTGATCGTATTTCCACCATCCTTATGTAGCTCTTACCTTCCTCTTTCCAACGCCGTACGGGTTGGATCAATCCACCGTCAGGAGGGGCGGCGATTTTGGTGCCCTAGAGCTTCGGGTTCGGCCGTCTGCGTAAAGGAAGAAGAAGCATTCGAACCGGGCCGGGTTGACCCGGGCCCGATCCGTTGTCGAACGGGTCGAAGACGCATCAGGGTGGGACCCACTCGACGCTGATACCTCTACTCGTGTTCAGCAGTGGGGCCTGCCGCCGTTTAACCAGCCAATAACCGCACGCCGCGTGTCCTCTGTGGACCCCACCTACAGCAGAAAAAAAATAAATAAATAAATAAATATATATATATATATATAATCAGAAAATTTAATATAAATAATATAATAATGTATTAATTAATTAATCAAACATAATTAAATTTCAGAATATAAAATCTAAACAATAATATTTATCATATATATTATTATTAAATCAATTAATTAAATGCAAATAAAATTAAACTTTGGACTTCCATAATTCACAAAATACTAATCCAAATATTGCAATTAAATATACCATTTTAATCAGCAAAATTAGAGGAATAATATGAAATAATTAAATTTTAATTTGGATTTATATTTTACATAATGACATTTTAAGATATTAATTAATTAGGAAAAATGTTACAAATATTCAAATAATCATAACTTTGTGTGTGGTTACCCAAACATATCAAAAAAGGGTCTCAAAATATTCAAAAAACCCTAAGTAATATTTTAGTTGTGTTAATTTTGCCATTTGGATTAAATTGAAACTAATCATAATTAGGACCCAAATCATTAATTAAGCCTTTAACCCTAGAACTTCAAATAGCCATAAGTAAATCAATTTAACTCTAACTTAAGTGATCCAAATATCAATTTAGATCAGAAAAACCTAATTTATAGTAAACTGCAAAAATATTTAGGATCCAATTATTAGATCTCCTAATCAACTTTAATTACTCTAAAACTTGATTAGTGAATATTAGCAAAACTAATAATCCAAATTAAGTAATTTCAATTTCAGAAGACTCATAAAGTAAATTAAAACCTAACTGTGTAATTAGTTTAGTAATTTTATAGCTAAATTTAGTGATCACTCACTAATAACATTAAACCCTAATTATTAACCCTAAAAATGGTATTGGCTATAACTTAGCCAATACATATTAGAATTATATGATTTTATATTCTATGGAAACCTTAGAACATAATCTATAATAAACTGATAGAAATTTTAAATTTTATTAAAGGTAAAATTACTAATATGCCTTTATAAGGTCAAATTCCCAATTTGACCTTATAAGGTATAAATAATTATGTAACTTAATAAAAATAATTCAAATAATCAAAATAGTCATTTTATAAACCTAATATTACAAATCATGATAAAAATATTAAATTAATAAATTTAATTATTTTTGGCAGATCAAAGGAATTGAACTAGTTATAAATTTTATCAAAACAGTCAGATACGCAAATTTACTTATAAGTTCCATTTCAGTATCCTTATTTTTGAGCCATTTTCCATTTGAGTATTATTTACACTACTTACCACTTTTTAATCTGCAAAAGAATGATATCAAATAGCATGTAACAAAAAGAATGAAACATAGTATATATATTTTGTGGTGTATGTCTTTGGAGGATGGAACGCAACGCTGAGAATCTGTACAGATTGGGCCTGCTGGCAGCCCCTGAGAGTTATATAGAAGGATTTAGCCCCTTGTAGGAAGTGGGAAAATCCAGAGGAAAGACACACCATCAGTTCCTATTTTGTGTAAGCTACCGACGGGTAGCGAGATAAGCTTCCTACAGGTTATGTATATGGGCTTACCCATTTGGGCTCAGGAGTCTACGGACTCGACTTATTGTTACAAATGTTTTTGATATATTTACTTATTTCATACTTTCATATTTATGGAATTTCACAGCTAACTTGCATGGCAATACTTAAATTAAAAGATTTGCTTTTCTTTCATATGCAAGTATTCAGTCATTTTCATATTTGATTTATGTCTATTATAGGATGCTAGAATACAATTATAAGAACAATTTGCGTACTCCTACCTGATTGGTAATTGTATTTTTTTTCAGATTTTGATAATTAAAGTTTAGAAGATCTGCCAAATAAAAGAAGAAGAAATAAAGAAGCGGGAGAATGTAAATATTTCATATTTATTTTGTAAAAGATAAATTGTTATAAAATTTAATATATGTTTTGGCTCTGTCATTAAATGTATAATTGGACTTTAGACTTTTATTATTTTATATCCTTTTGTTTATGAAAATGTATATGTTTACATTTGAGATGAATTGTTCTTTAAAGACTCTCGAACTTCGGTCCCCGATCGCCACAGTTTAAATATGTTTTTGCTACTACATTATCATCTGTGGGCTTGGTATTTTCTGTCGATGATTTCTTTGGTGGCTCCCTTGACACCTTTGTCTAAAAAGATTGGGCAAGCAGGGATCCTTCTCTATGCTGGTTGCCCTAGTTTGCATGGTTTCTTTCTCTATTTTGATTTTTTTATGTCTGGTTTAATTACTAGCATTTTTCAACTGCTTCTAATTCTTCACTACACTTTGAGATTTGTTCAGATTTCTGATGTTGTTGGTTGGCTGTCTACGCTATGTTTTGTTTGTTGCTTCCTTGTGTTTTTTTTTTCATTTTTCTTTTGGCTTTCTTTTCCTCTTATTTTGGAAGGTCCTTTGAGGATATACCCAGAGATCTCCACTTTTGGGGTTACCCTTAGGCTTGTAGACTTGGGTTTGTATCCTCCCAACCCCATATCTATATCTTTTTTTTGTTTCAATAAATGTATGCCATGATGGTGATTAAGAAATATATATATATATATATATATATATATATATATATATAATGCTCTCTTGTTAGTAATTTGATTGTTAGATACTAGCTTACACTCATGATTTCTCACCTTATCTATGCTAATGATCTTGTTATTTTCTCCAATGGGGATAAAAAAAGTGTGAGGAAATTAAAAATCCTTCTTAATCAACTTGAGAGACATATTGGGCTTGGTATCAATTGTCAAAAATTTCAATTCTATAAAAATGGTAAACTCTTTTCAATAAACTTTCTCCATCTCATGTTAAAATTTAGAGCTAATAATTCCTTATGGGTCTCCATTCTTATATGTGCCACTTCTCACCCAGCCTTGGTCACCAACAAAATCTTTGATTCCTTAACTTAGAAAATCATGCTAGGAAATTGAAAAATTATGGGAGACCCATCTTCTAGGTTAACATTGATCTCTCCTCCTCTTTATAGTTTGATAGATGGGCTGATATGCTGATCATAGGTGATCATTTTTAGCCTATTCAACCTAGGATTCTCTTTGGTTATTTCTATAATGATAACCTTCTTTGTAACATTCTCCTTAATAACCTTTATGATAAGATTATAATTCTTTCCCTTATACTCAATGATGAGAAACTCGTTATTTATGATCTCATTGTGAACAAAAAATTCACTCTTACCTAAGCTAGGCACATTTGTAGAAGGCATGCCATCTTAAACCATGTCCCTTATTTTGGTATGAGTAGCTTCTTACTTACCTTAGCATAATTATTTGGAGGGTGCTTCATAATCATATGTGTTGATGAGGTGATGTCCAAAAGAGAGTATCAGCCTGCCTGAAGGTGCCTTGATTGATGTAATACTGAAACCCTCCCACATGTTTAATTTCTAATTTATGTAGTTTAAGGGTCTAGAAAATCCTTTTCTTAATTAGGATCAATTTAATTTTACTTGTATTTCTAGTTAAGGAGGTGGAACAATATTAACTATAATATTAAATATCTTCATGTGGGAAACCTTTTTTATGCTTTTAAAAACTGGCATATTTGAAATGCTAGATATAAGGCCAAACACAACAAATGCTAGCACTAATTATGTGGCTATCATTAAAAGTGTCCTTTATGATGTGGTTATCCTTATCAAAACATTTCCTGAAAAATATTCTAAATTGAGTAACCTTCATAAGGATAAATATAACAATTTATTGCATAATTTTGTTGTTTATCTTTGATGAGATATTGGTTTAGGAGTGTTTATATTTTATGTGGAGTGGATTCTATTTTGGGGATGTCTGGGACCCTTTCACTATCATTTTTCTTTTTAATGGATGTGTCCCTTTTTCTGCTTATTCTGGATGCATTTAGTTGTTTAATGTGTAGAGATGGATTCTATGTTCTTTATCTATCATCTGGATGGTTCTCTAGGTGGGACTGGAACTTGGTCCATGCTTTGTTATATATGATGGAAAATAGGTTTTTTTTATGCACTATGTTGTTGTCTTGATTAGGATCTACTTATGCATGGGTTTTCTTAATCATTGCATTTCTTTTATTATCTAGTAATTGATTTAAATTTGTTTGAATATTTTATTAGTTAAATTTAGGTACAAGTGAATTTCTGGAGCTATAGGTTTACCTTGATTGTTGTATTTCTCTAGTATTGTTAGTTAATTTGTGATGAAAAGAGGAATGTTTGGTGTTGCTCTAATGTTGAGCCTTTGTACTTATGCTATCATTTCCTTAGACATATGTATGTATCTATATTTTTTATTCTATTAACTTCACTATATAAGAGGACGTTGTTAGTACTTATGCTTTTTGGTGTTCCCTCTTTGGTGATGGGTTTTGAATGAATGGCTATAGTTGTTCTTTTGTAGCTATTGTTGATTTGGGGCTAATTGATTACTATAGAACTTGTTATTGTCTGTTGATTTTTAATAAGAGACATCATAATTGCTCTTTTCCCATAAATTAGTTCATTCTTTATTATTTTGCGGTAGGTAGTAAGTTTAGCTTTTAATTTACTAAGATGAACCTCTTGGATATACCTTGGACCCTCTTTTTGGGTTAATTTTTAATTTTTAGATTTAGGACTTGAATGTAACTGACCAACCCCTTCTATTATAAATTTTTTTAGTTATCAATAAAAATTACACGTTTCTGGTAATATATATATATATATATATATATATATATATATATATATATATATATATTTCTTCACATTAACAACATAGCTCAATATTTTAATAAAATTCCATAGCAATAGTGGCTATAAATCCTCAACCATACAACTAATCTAATAAAAAATATTGTAACTAAACTCAATGGTGATGATTCAATAAAAGGCAGGGAAGTGGCATAACAACAAGCTCTGATGAGAACATAAATAGTTGGCACCTTGATTTTGGTCTAGATGATGTAACTGCCAATCATTTTTTATTATATATATACAAATATATATATATATATATATATATATATATATATAATCTTCTGTCGCTCTCTTTTTAGGGAGACATTTTGGGCTATTCGGCGAGTGGGTGATCTAGGGCTTCTCGCCATCGGCGCTATCGACGGATTCGGGTCTTGTTTCTCCTCTCTGGCTGCTCTCGGGTGACACTCCTACATATTGCTCACTTTAATTTTATTTTATTCTCTGCATTTTCATTTATGTTGCAATAATGAATGTTCCCCCGACCGTTCGATCCTTTAACGACTTCGTGGAAAGTACAATACCAATTGTCTCTAAGCCTATCTCTAAATACAAGGGCTCTCTAGCTCTTTTCTTTGATGAAGAAACAGTTTCCTTGGCTTCTCCCCATTCTCTAACTCTAGTTAGCAAAACTGCAAGAATTAAACCTAGTTTTGGCTTAGTTAATTAGCTTATTAAAGAGTTAAAGCTTGTTGCTCCAGTCTCCATTATATCTTTCGATTCTCACCATTTCCTTTTTAATTTTGAGTCTAATATAGACTATGCGAGCGTATTTTGAAGGGGTCTTATGACCTTAAAGGAAAAATTATGCAATTTTGCAAATGAGATCCTTCTTCTAATGTTAAACGTGATGTGCTTATTATTTGACAAAAATTTGCCTTTTTACTTTAATTAGTGATGTACCCTTGGTCAAACTATGATAATAGCTCTTATAGAAACCATAATAGCCTCTGACCTTCATTCCAAAGGATGGATCTTGCTTTGAATGATACTGGTAACATTAGCCAAAATCTAGAAAATATAGTTTTAAATGCTTCTATTACTGAATCTAGTTTTCCTCTATGCAAAGATGAGATCATTATTGACAATGCTATTATTGAAAACATATATTCTCATGTGAACTACCCCACTGTTCAACATGTTGTTATTGCTTATACTAACACTCCGGTCAATGTTGCTTTGAACATTGATACTTCTAGTTTAGAGATACAAGGTCTTGATATTTCTAGAAATTCTAGTATGGCTTGTGAGATAGTTGCTTCTCTTGATATCCCTGTAATAGATTTTAATGCCCAAAATAATGTTAATGATGATAATGCTCTATTAAAACATAATAATAATAATATTACTTCTTTTCCTAATACTTTAAATGCAACTACTGCTTTTAATGCTAAACTAAGCAATACTATCGTTCCTATAATATCAAAAAATATTGCTAAACCTCTAACACCTATTTTACAAAGTGTTGAGAATAAGGATAGCTTTGTTGTTTCCAAATGCAACATGTTTCTTATACTTCTTGTAAACATAATAAGGAAGTTTTGGTTGATGAAGATATTGTTACTAAAAATGTTTCTCATGGAAATAATGTTTATGAAATTGGCTCTTATGGAGCATTTTTTGATAAATATGCTAATGCTAATGAAATCAAATCCCCATCAGATGCTGGTATTCAAACACTAGTTGATACCACTCCACCTCATGTGTTTAGCAGGGTTAATTTTTTAGCAAAGGTGATGAATTGGAGTACTCTCCTAAACTCAGTGAAAATTTAAATGGCAATTTTTCCACATTAATTTCTTGCTCTACTATTGATAATGCATATGCTGATTCAGAAGATGCTATCACTAATGATACTACCCATGAGTCTTTTGTTTTTAAGGATGTTGATGAGGTTCTTAAGGCACAAGCGACCTCACACGACAAAGTAGGTTTCTTCCCTCCTAAAAGTACTTTTAAAGTCAAAACCACAAAGATCTCCAACAAAACAAAAAGGGGTATCTTTTTGAGAATAGGTATAAACCACTATTCAACCTCTTTGAGGATAATAATACTAATATAAATAACAACAACACTCATTTATCTAGATCTAATCCAAATAGTCAGATGTCACATTATGAAACATCTAATGCTACCCAATGAATATTATGTGTTGGTATATCTGAGGCATAGATAATGTGTAAAAACCCTAGGTTGTTAGCCTATTAATATTTAGCTTAATTAATCCTTAATTTTAATACCCCTACTTTTAGAACATCAAATTAAGCCTATCCTAAAAATTGAAGTCCATTGGACTTCTCTAAGTCCAAGATAATATTTTGATCAGTCTAGATGCCCTAGATTAGACCTAAAATATTTTGATCTCATAATTAAAATCTGATTACATTTTTGAATTTCTCACCCCCAAATTAGCTAGGGGTGAAAGTTTGGTGCAATTGGGAAATCATTTAAACTATAATTCAAATTTTTTAAAATTGGTATAATTACATTTTAGGGTTTCCAACATTTCAATTTGCAATTATACCCTACAAACTAATTAAACAGGTGGGATTTGCTGCACGGACCGCGGGCGATCCACTGCGTAGCCGGGATCGTGCGACAGCGGTGCTTCCCCCGCATCTGCCATCCATCTTATCTATCCGACAGTTAGAATCAGATCCCGCAGAACTGCGGATCAGCCGTCAGATGCGATCCGTAAATTCTACGGCGTGGATTTAATCGGATCCAACCGTTAGGATACGGAGGATCATGACTATTCCGCCATTTGATCGATAGACCAGACGGCATCCAAAGGTCCCGGCACATTGGACCTTCGTCCCCACTCACTCGCGCGCTCGACCGAAGATCCCCCCGTACTGCCTGCTGCCCTCCCTGTCCTTCACTCACGCCTCCAGCTCAGCAAGCCGTTTGGGATCTTTCCATTATTGTTAGGTGCCCCAATCGGGCCTCGTGGCCCAGCCGAGCATGAATTGAAAATTTGATAGCTCAGCCATGGCTCGACCTCTCGGGTCCTTCCCAAACCAATCCAGTCCTCTGGAAACTTCCCCCATGCCCTGCTGCGGGTATAAATAGCCCCAGCATTGCTCCATTTGATCCTTGCTGATCAATTGAGATCGGTTGCGTCGTCGCCAATGCTGGTCTGCCAAGCTTCCTCCAGGCGATCCCAGGAGCTTCGAATTGTTGATAAAAGGCTCTCCTAGTATTCAGGACCCTTTGCAGTGTCTGGAAGCTCAGCTAAGGCCAGCCACATCCTCAGTCGATCATCCTGAGTCCAATTGTGAGACCAGGTACCCCCATTTACTCGATCAAAGCCAACTGGGCTCAGGCTTCCTTCCATTTTATTTGTGAATGTGTGTATTGTCATTTCAAACCTAATGCCAGCATAATTAAGACCTAAGCTAGCCCCGATTGGTCGATTCGATTGATCGGGCTAAGTCCCTTAAGGATGCCTCGGGTCGAGTAAGACCCTGGCGTTCCAGCCCACCTTATGCCCTTAGACCAGGGGGCTTCGATCCGACTCACTTCCCTGATGGTGTAGGGATCAAGCCCTGGGTCTGGCATGGCCTCTGTGGGGAGACTTGTCTCCCCATAGTAGCTCAATTAAGGGAGTCCTCGGGTGAGTAAGGTCCGGTCAATCCAGACCACCTCACAAGGAGCTAATGGGTTCAATCGAAGCGTCTTGACCTATTGATGGTGTAAGGATCAATTGTGGGTCACGGTGTGGTCAAAGCGGTCAGCGTTTTTTCGTGGAAGCCAACCCTAATTCCCTAAGTATCGGGGTAGGAAGGTTGGAGACGATGGTACTGTGCGGGCCGGGTCAGCCCATGACCTGCACGGTGCGACAGTCCCGGGTCCTCGGGCCCCAGTTGACCAGCGTGTTTTGGTGAACGGGCCAAACCCGTTTAATTAATATCCGATTAATTCGAATTATTTTCCTTAAGGAAAATAATCCAATTAATCCAATCATAAGAAATTATATAAATAAAAATGCAGAATGTATTAATGAAATAACTTTTGATCCACTAGTCCAAACCTTATGATATTATATCAAATTGATCAGAAAATCCTCATGAATAAGAATATAAAATAATATTGAGCATCTAATGGTTAGATTTTGCATTTTTGCCTAATTATGTCATATTTTAATTAGGATTGATTAGCATGTGTACTTAGCCAATTTGAATGATTATGGTGCTATTAGTTTTTTTTTTATCAGTAGAATGCATGTGCTAAGTAGTTTAATTTTTTGATCTTTGTATTTTAACTTATGCTCAAATCTTATTAAACCATGATTAATGAATATTAGAATTTCTAGTCATTGGATCTTAGCAAACTCAGTTTTTGATTAATTGTATGATTAAATAGAACTTATGTGCTAAGTTGTATGAAATTCTTATGGTTAGATTTGTAATTATGTGCTAATCCTTTTGCATTAGCTTAGGGTTTGATTAGCACTAATTACTTTCTATTTTTTTGAATATTTCTGCTATTATGCTCCATAATAGTAAGATAGATGTATTTAAACTATGTATGCCAATTTATGATGTATAAATTGAATAACCTTAAATTTGAGAACTTAAATATACTAATTAAGCTTAAGAATTCTTAAGACTTTGATCAAACTATTAAGACTTGGTCTAGGTCTAAGATTGCCACTAATAATACATCCCTAATTCATTGATTTGACATCTGATCTATAAATAAATACTTAATCTTACTTAGATATGAGTAGGGGTAAAAACCTAATCTGTTTGATTAAGATCTAAATGCTTAAAGCTTAATTAAATTGACTTGATTACAAGAAAATGTAATTAACATTATTCCAATAATGTATACGATTTAGAATTGATCTTAAACTATTGAATTGGACTTGATAAAGAAAATAATAAAGCCATGTGATTGAAAAATCTGAATCTAAACTTTGGATCCTTGATTTTCCCCTAAATAAGACTATTAGCATAAGATGATTAATAAAATTATATTGATTTAATAAACTGATCCAACTCTAATAATATCCTGTATTTGTCCCCATGATCTTAGAATAGCATATGACCAGGTGATCTAATTATCTAATCTGACCACTCTAAGCCTAAATAATAAGTAGGACTTATAATTAGAAGTGAGAGTGTGGGATCTCAAGTATCTCACTGTTAAGCTCATATCCAAAATATTTAAGCACCTTAATTGATGATACATTAAGGTAGGAAGAATCTTTGCAAATTTATTAAGGTAGAATCTTAGATGATCCCTTAACCTTAGAAGTTGATCTTAACCTCTCATGGTAGGAATCACCTAAGATACTTAGAATGACACCTCTACTTGAGATAGAATCTATATTGAGTGATTCTTAATCATATTTCTTGGAGCCTTGTGTAGGACTCACCCATTTAGCATAGGGAGTGATAGTATTGATAAATCCTTATGGAATAAGTAGAACTATTGAACCTTGATTATTGGATGGTATAGTAGGGTATAGCCATAGTACTAGGTTATTCCAGTATTAATCAGGATTGGTTGATTCATCTTAGTATATATTATATATATGTTTAATCCTATGAGTTTAGTCAGGCATAGTCTCACTTAGACTAAATGATTTAATCCAAAGGGTTTTATGATTAAAGAACTTAGATCATTAGCTTATTTGAATAAAAATCACCATCGAGTGATGCCTCCTATCGAAGATCACTTCCATAGGTGTGCTTCAAGCAAACTACGTGATCCTAGACACCCTCTTTTGAACACTAAGTGTGCTTGTAAATTGGGTATTTTAATAGCTTAGCTTGAGATACAAGTCGCCATCGGGTGATGCCTCCTATCGAATATAGCTTCGTTAGGTTGGCTTAATCAAACAAAGAGTTAGAAACTACTCTACTTAGAAGTATGCTATATATATATATATGTATACCATCTCCCCATTTATTGATGTATAAGTAAATTCTCAACTTTAACCAATCATCATTCTAGAAGCTAAGAGTCAGAATCCTTTTAGCAGGATACTACATAATGGAGGCTCTGAATTCAACATCGGTATTGCAAGTATTTATGGTTTTCTGGATTTTACTCATATAGAATAGAAGCATGGGCATGAGCATGAGCATGAGTATGCAGAATGATTCCTATGGTGGTGTATGAGTATCAGTGATGAATTATGCATTATGGAATATTGCATACATTAACTGGGGCATTTCAGGATGCATCGGCATCACAGTAAACTGCATTCCCAATTGGATGTATGTGTACATTGGACCGTACGACTCATAGCCTTTCAGTGATAGTTCTGTTACCTATCTGTGGTATACCGTGTTATTGCATATTTGGATGTATTATCCTGATGGCATATAATACATCATTGGACATTTTTACATCAGTTTCTATGCATTTGATGTTTTTTCTCTTACTTTTGGTATTCAGATCTCAGTTCAATTTTACTTTGTTTAATCTTTACAATTCAGTTACTCAGTGCCTTTACTGTTATTTTTTACAGTTTTGTTTACTTTACTGTTTACTTGCATTTACTTTAGTACTGCTTAGTTTAGTTGCGATGTGCTAGACTTCTTGTCTAACACGGGGTACTTTTGGGATCCAACAATTTGCTAGATCATGAGCAGCTTATTGAGATAGGGCAAGAGGACTTGTAGGAGATCCCCGAGGAGTACGTGGAGCCTTAGCGAATCCATCTTCCACCTTTTACTTTACTATTTTTTGCTTCTAGTACTTTAGATAGACTTTACTTTTGCATTATTTAAATAAATTTTTAATAATTCTGGATGTACTTTACTTTTCTTTTCTGAGATTTATGCCACTACTGTTCTGTGATGAATATATTCTAGATGTTTTGCTTTAGCTTCCGCACTCTGTTGTTCTACTACTATACTTAGTATTGTGATGTGATCAACATACGGGAATGCTGATATATTGATAACATATATTGGGTTCCTGTTTACCTATTTAAATCCAATGTACGTATTAGTCTAATACTTAAAATAAGTATTTTACTCCTATCTTAAGTATTGGCTCTCGACCCTACTATTGGGTTCGAGTCAACAACCTTTAGTGTAGCTCAGTCTTAGCCTATTTGGGAAAATATTGTTATTTGTTTTGCCTCGAGTAGCGCACCACTCAGCCACCGATCTGTTATACTTTTTGTGCACAGCGACGTGACGGGGTGCTACATAATGCTTCTTCAAAAAAATGATTAAAGCGTATAATTCAAGAGCATAATATCAATATTATTGTTCTCTTTGAGCCTAATCTCAAATCTAATATTTCTCTATTTGTTGTTTCATTAAACTTGACCACTTACTTCCATTTCCTCCAATAAAATTTGGGTTTTTCAATCTAATCTTTGGGAGGCTAAAATCATTTCCTAATGTGAATAAGCCATCCATATGAAATTCTATAATAATGACTTGACCTTTGTTTCTACCTTTGTTCATGCTAACAACCTCAGGATGGAAATATTAGAATTTTGGGATTTCCTCAAAAACTATAATTCCTATAATTTTCCTTAGATTTTGGAAGGAGATTATAACTCTATCCTAAATCAAAATGAATACAAAGGCTATGTGGAAAATCATTAAAGATCCACACTTAATTTTAACTCTTCCATCCTTGGATGCAGTCTTAATGATTTAAAATATGCTAGTTTCCCCTTCACTTGGTTCTCTGGTAGAAAATTTGCTCACCTTGACCGCTTTTTGATAAATAATATCTATTGTGATACTTTCTCCGAGCTTAAAAACTTTTCTATTAATTCAACGGGGTTTGACCGTAAACCCATAGTTTTCTTTGCTAAGAATAAATCTACATCTTTTCCTAAATCTTTTAGATTCTAGCTATTCTGGCTTGATAGGCCAGATTGCATTAAAATTATTTTTGCCTCTAGGAATGATCAATGCGGGCTTTTTAGTATGCTTCGTGTCATTGAGAAGTATAAAAATTTTTGAAAGGCTCTCAGCTTTTGGAAAAAAAAATATGTGGACAACATCTTTATTAACCTTCAGAAGCTTGAACAAACAGTTACTAATTTATAATGCATTTATGAGAATCAAGACATTGATCATAATTGTACTTCCTTGAATAAAGCTAAGGCTGATATTATCTGTAATTATAACTACATTGAAACGTATTGGAAACAAAAATGTAGTCTCAACTGAAAGCTTGAAGGTGAGCATAATACTGCCTTCTATCACAATTTGGTTAACAAAAGAAGGCATATTAAAAACATTTTTGAAATTGTCTCCTCTGATGGATTGAAATTATCCAATCTTAATGGCCTCACTTTCTCTGCCATCAACTTCTATAAAGATATCCTTAGCTCCACTATCAACTCTCCTACTGTCCTTCAGCTTGATTCTCCTTTTGTTGGTATAAATACTGATGATAACACTTTGCTCAACAGTTTGCCTTCTAATGAGGAAATTTGGGAAGTTGTCGAAAACCTCAAATCAATTTGTGCCTGGGACCTGACGGTTTTCTAGTGAATTCTATTATAAGTTTTGGCACATTATTAAAGACGATATTGCAATGGCATTAAAGAATTCTTCTTCAATGTCCTCTTGCCAAAAAATTCACCCAGATGATGCTCACTCTAATCTCTAAAAAGAAAAAGCCAATTGGTGGGCTGATTTTGGACCCATTAGTGTAACAACCCTAGTTGTTATCTTAGCTAAACTTAGATTAATTAAGCTAATCCAAGCTTTGATTTTGATTCAATTAGGTTCAATGGGCCATTTAAACCTAACCCTAGAAGTTTGGAATTAAACGGAGCTAAAATGAGAAATTTGGTATTTTTGGCTATTTTTAAGCCCAAGAAAATACCTAAATTAATTTGATCATCAAATCAAAATCTAATTTCTTTTTTGAATTTCTCAAACCCTAATTAGCTAAGGGTGAAATTTTGGGAATTTTAGGAGCTCATTTGGTCCTAAATTAGATTTAGAATATTTAAGAATAATTATATATTATTTAATTAGTTTTATTTATATTTAAATTAAATTTTAATTAAAAATTAAAACTGCGAGATTCGCTGTCGGGACCACGGCAGATCTGCTGCGGGGTCCCGACAGCAGCGCATGCGTATAAGCCACCCGATGCAATAACACGCATCTTAGCGCTCTCAATCCAACAGCTCTCATACCGTGTGCCTCGATCACATCCTACCCGCCCGATTGGCATCTAGCATCCAACGCACGAGATCTTCTCCATGGTTTCGTTAATCAGGAGCCGCATCAGACCGTCTATCACCAACGGCTTCGTGGATCAGACGGCGGAGGCGAACCCCACCACTGTGGATATTCGTTCTCGCGAGGATTCAGCCCGACAAAGGAGAATTTCGTCGTACTAACCCATCTAACCCTGTCTGCCACTCCCCTTGCCAGGTCACCAAGACCATTAGGACCTTCTGAGAATGGCCGAGCCTAGTAGGGCGACCTGGGAGGCCTGGACCCTCCCAATTTTAGGAAATGGTGAGGACCCTCGGGCTGAGCCAAGCTCCCTTCCCGAGCCCTGGTCTCCATTCCTAGGACTCCATGATGCCTATAAATACCCTTGGGACTTCACACTGAGTCCCTTTGCTCACTGTGAATCCCCAATTGCCAAGTTGAAGGCCTGCTGGAGCTCCCGTCACCTCAGCGATTTCCCGGTGTCTTTGGAGCTTAAGACTGCTGATAGAGGGCATGTCTGGTGTTCAGAACCCCTGTGGACCTTCGTCTGTCATCCAGGAAGCTTGGAGGCACTTCAATTTCCTCGGCCGAGCCTGCGACCTTGACTTCAGGTATAGCCTTCTCCCATGGATTCCTTCGGTCCATTTCCTCATCTGTCTCTGCATTGAGCCTCTAGATATCGCCTAAGGAGCCGTAGCCACTTAGGAAACCAGTTGTAATTGTCGCCTGGGGCTATGCTAGCTCAAATCGATCGTATAGATCGATTAAGCTAGCGGCCAAGCCATGGCTGAGTCCGAGTAAGGACCCAGCGATCGGCTGCGCCACATGTTATGAAACCTTAAGGGTTCGACTCGCCTCACCTCCCTGAAGGTGTAGGTATCGAACCCCGGCCAATTAATGGCCTGTGTGAGGTGAATTGTCTTCTCACAGTAAGCCTGAAATGCCCGTATCGAAGGCGTCTCGGGTGAGTAGCACCCCATCGATCCAGAGGGATCCAGATGGGGGTTCTTAGTCCAATCGATGCATCTCGACCCCAGGAACGTGTAGGGATTGAGTTGAGCCGCCACCGTCGCTGGAGCACCGATAATTTCAGCGTTGAATCTTGCCTAGGACGGACCCGTCGAGAGGAAGAAGACGACCCATTTTGGGCCGGGCCGACCCCGACCCACGCGATTCCGATTTTGTGACGCGTCTATTAGTTAATTATCAGAAGACATTTTTAATGGTTATGCATTTAATTAATCAAATCCTATAGTTTTAATTTAAATAAAAATACAAAATAAATTATTTAAATAACTTTGGCTATACTAATCCAAATTGTAGGATCCAATATATCATTTGAATCAGAAAAATGTAAGGAATCTAAATATAAAATAAAATCACAGATCTAATGATTGGATTTAAAATAATTGATTAAATTTTTTTTGTTTTTAATTAAATCTTAATATATTTAATTAATAACCAAATTAATTAATTAAGGACTCTGATTGCTCATTAAACCCTAAAGAATGATTGTGGCCTCTTAAAAATAATTTTTGGACATTTTATTTTCTTAATCACCTCTTAATTACCTTAATTAAGGATTAGTGAATTAAACCCTACATTAACCTCTGATTTTGGGTAAGTTAGTTCTTAATGTCATATTAAGTCTATTATAACCTAAATGTAAGGTTGGATTTCCCTAAAGTACCCTAATCTCACTAGTCACCCTAATTGGCTCAATTAAGTAATTAGTGCTAATTAAGCTTAATTAGGTTATCAAAACCTGAAATAAGTGTGTTTCCCACTTTAGAAATTAATAGGAACCACATTAAATAGATTAGATATAATTTGGATAACTAAACACAAAAATCCCAATGTTTAGCCTTAAGAGGGGCATTTTGGTTATTTTGACCAAATGTGCTTAAATGCCCTTTAAACCTTGGAAATTTCAGTAAACTACCCTATGATAGATTAGAAATGTTCTCTGAACTCTTAGACTAATAACAATACTAATATGGTTATTAATCTAGGAAGTATTCAATTAAGACCTAATTAAGATACTAAGATCTTAAGTGATCCTAAAGAAGTCACTTAGCCCTAATACTTGAATCTAATAATTGCAACAGTTAAAGCTCATATTAATAAGTTCAATTATGATCTTAAATGCCAAAAGAAATGTAATTGGTAAAGACTAAGTTAAAAACCTAGCTTAAGTCTAAAGTGATCAAATAATCAGATCTTGGATCTTAGACCTTAGACTTTAGATCTTCTACTTGAATTAAACCATCTCCTTTGGAATTTCCTTAAATAACTGATTATTTAATCTCTTGAAATCTTCCATGTGGGTATAGAATGATTTAATATATAAGATAATGAGATTATCTCAAAGACTGAATACAGATCTTAGATTCCCAAGTTCTTAATTGATTATTTTATCATATAATCAGTAGAATAACCCATCACTAAGTTCTTAGTTCTTGGATTCTTCAACTTCTAGGATTCCTCACCTTCAAATGGGTATTCAGTGTGAACCCTAGATCCTTAGTAGGACTTGACCTTGGGCTTAGGATTTGAACACCAAGGTGGAGTTTAAACCCAAAGCCCCTGTATCTTGATTTATTCAGTCAAGATTTGGTAAGAGAGCAAAATGTTAATAAATTAGGTCGTTGATTTAATTATTAAACCTTATAATCATCACATGATTTGGGATTAGAACTTGTTAAGTTCTAATATAAACTTTAAGGTCGTAACTCTGAGAATTTACTCGATAGCTGGATATTGGAGATCCTAAACTTGTATACTCTCAGAATAGTTAGATTGGGTAATTAGATAACCATGGATATCACATAAGTCTAGATTGAGTTTCTTGCTTACTTTGACTAGATCGCTTGGCATACCTTGGATATTGAGCCTTATTTCTTGAGCATAATAGGAGAACTTAGGATATGGATGATACATCCTAAGTTAGTATTTGAATTGCATATTATTCAGGTATTTTAGTGTTTGCAGTTGGTAGAATATGTCCTAGCTTAGTCTGCCTCTTCAGTAGTAGTATTGTATAGAATGAACTCAGACCTAGCAGATTTGGATGGTTAGGCTGGGGATTGATTGACATATCTCATATTATGGAGGCCTTGTATGGCCTATTGGCTGGTATGGCAGTACTATGTCTTAGGCTTATTTTTACTTTAGCTAGGCTGTTCAGTATCATTTTCTTTTTACTTTACCACATGCTTCAGTGGCCTTATTTTTAGTACTTGCTCTCTTTTGTCACATGTCTCAGTGGTTTTACATAGATTGCTTTGCTTTTGCCACATGTCTCAGTGGCTTTCTTTACTTTTTTTGTTCCTAAATTAGTATGTTGTATGTATACTCTTATGGCTTACTTACGTATATTGGCATATTTAGGATGTTAGAATTGCATGTTTGTTTTCAGCATTTGTGTTCTTATTATACTCAGCATGTGTTAATACGAGTATAAGCATGGTAGGTTCAGAATTGTATTTGTTGTTTCTTTTAGCTCTTAGCCTCACCTTGTTTATTTCATATTGTATGTGACTTTTTATACTAGTTGTTGGCTATAAATGGATACTTTATAGTTACTCGTCTCTTCATAGCTTGTTGCACCCATTGCTGCTTGCATGTTTAGTTAAATTGAAATGTGATATCTTAAAATATTCAATTTATTAAAATAGCCTAAAATGTACTTAGACAATTGTCTAACTGTAACCTTTTTATTTTATTGGCTGGGGCCCTATCATTTGTGATACCGACAAATGTCAGATTCGGACCTGTTCGTGGGTTAAGTCTCAGGAGAGGAGCAGACACCGGAGGAGAATCGTGCTGCTGTTGTTTAGTTAGATTCTGCTTTTCCTTTTTAGTGAGATTGAGAGACATTTATATTTTTTATTAAATTTTAGTCCGTAATAATTAATTCTTGATGTATTTTATTTCTGCATTATGATGAGTTACTATATTGTTTTCCCTCTTTCTCTTATGTATGCTTGTGGATGTTACATTATTGTTTGTTGCTTCCGCCACTTTGATGCTTGTATATTGATGAATGTTATAGTGCTTGGTGACAAGTCCTTGGCTTAAGGCAGGTTGGGTTTACCTAACTTTACTTAAATTGGGATTTGCCACAGTTGGAGCACCGTACTTCCTTGTTGTCAGTACGGGGGCCCCACAATTAGTCTCTGTTCTACCTTCAACAAACTTGCTGCTAAAATCATGATTAATAAACTGCAATCTTTTCTAAGAAAAATAATGAACCTAACAAATCTGCTTTTGTGCTTGGGAAGAAAATTTAAGATAACATCTTAACAGTGCAAGAGCTATTTCACAGTTTTAAGCATAACAGTTGGGCTCACAACCTGATTATCAAAGTTGACCTTCAAAAAGCTTTTGATAAATTTGATTGTTGAGAAAATCAAACTCTTTACCAATAATAATTGGTTCTCCATTCTAATAAATGGGAATCTCCAAGGGTTTTTTAAATCCAAGAGAGGTCTTCATCAAGGAGACCGCGGTTTTCAATATTAATAGAATATTTCAAAATAACCCAGTATTACCCTATAATATTGGTGGTAAATTCATGGTGTCTCACCTTGCTTATGCCAAAGATATCATCCTTTTTATTATGGGAGACCTCTGATCCATAAAAAAAATCAAAGACATGATTAACTCTTTAGAAAAGGACTCAAGCCCAAAAATGAATGCTTTCAAGTTACAAGTTTTCATTAATGAGAAGTTCTCTTCCCACAAAAGTAACTCAGCTTCTAATCTTTAAGGTTTTAAATGAGGTAAATGCCCCCTCAAGTATCTAGGAATTCTTATCTTTACTAGGCACAACAAAATTTCTCACTACAAAGACATATAAGAGATCTTCTTCAAAATGCTTAGGGGTTGAGAACGTTGTTTCCTTTCTCAGGATGGGATCCTTTTTCTCCTTAAGTATATTCTCAACACTATCCCCCTATATTGGATTGAGGTTTCTTCCCCCACCACTCGGGTTAAAAATAAAATCAATAAAATATTCAACAAATTTTTATGATATAATACTAAAGGTTCCAAACTTATTTGGTACGCTTAGAACAAAGTCACCTTCTCGGCTTATGAAGGGGTGCTTGGAGTTACAAGCCTTGATTCCCTCCATAAAGCTTTCTCCTTAAATTTGTGGTGAAAATTTCGTACCTCCAATTCCTTATGGGTTTCTATTATTAGTTCTAAATAATGTGCGTCCACCCACCCTTCTATAGTCAAAAACAAAATTACTGACTCTCAAACTTGAAAATGTATGTTAGATTCCAAAAATTTTATTGAAGACTCTCTTTCTTGGGATAATCTAGATTCCATTGTGTCCTTTTGGTTTGATAGATGGAAGGTCTCTAATATTTTAAATAATACTTGCGTTGTTTTCTTGCCCAAACTTACCTTGGGTGACCTTTTTTTGAACTCCAATGGTTATAATCTTGATCTCATTCACCCTATTATCCATAATGAGGTTTCTAATTTGATTGTAAGCCATCATCCTGCTCTTTACCACTATAAGTTAGCTAATAAGTTTAGAACATATGGAAGCCCACTAATGCTGATTGTTTTTCCACTTGGATATGGTACAATACTATTTTGACTCTAATTAGTCTTCTCATATGGAGGTTTTATAAGAGTTTTAGTAGTGCTGATGATAATATGCAATCCTTAGACTATTATTTAGCCTCCAAAAGAGGGTTGAGAGATAATACTTAAGATAAGAGTAGTATCCTTATCCTAAGTATTAGATAAATACATATATTGGATTTAAAATACAACATGAAGAATCTAAAATATGCATAAGATAACAGTATTTCTAATATACTGATCACATCACAAAATTAAGTATAAGTAATATATAAACAGAGTGCGGAAGCTAAGCATACATCCAGAATATTTATCACAAAACTGAATAGGAACATTCATCTCAGTTTAGGAAAGTAAATGCATCCAGAATTATTAAAAATTGCTTGCTAAAATAGTACTGAAATAAAGTCTAACTACTGAACTAAAATAAACATAGAAATAAAATGTCAAGGCTAAAGGAGGGTCCATTAAGGCTCCACGAACTCCTCATGAGTCTCTTGAGAGTCCTCATGACCTGGCTCAATATGCTGTTCAAGATCTAAAAAATTTGTTGAATCCCAAAAGTACCACATGTTAGACAATAAGTCTAACACATCGAAACTAATCTAAATAGTTTTAATTATTTATATTTAACATTAAAGTAAACAAAGCTACAGAAATATTGTAAAAGTAACTAAATAACTAAAATTATGTAAAACTAAGTAAAGTAAAGCTGACTGTATACTGAATACTAAAAACAAATAAAATAGTATATGATTTGAAATTGAGTAAATAACATGTAAAACTGTGTTGCATGCCACTGAAATTATGCATCTAAATATACCACAATAGTGTATGCCACTGATATGCAACTGAACTATCACTGAACTGCTATGAGATGTACGGTCCAATGTCTACATACATCCTGTTGGGAAATACAGTTTACTGTGATATTTGAATATCCAGAGTTTACCCTATTGATTTATGCAACATTCTGTAACTCATAAATAATTACTGATACTCATACATCATGTTTATGCTCATGCTCACACCTATACACTACATGACTTAAAAATCTAGAGAATCCAGAAATGCTTTAAAATCGTATTATGACGCAAATGTCTCCATTGTGCAGAATCCTGCTATAAGGATTCTGACTCATAGATTCTAATTTCAATAATTAGCTTCTCTTGTTTAGGATTTTTTCTTGAATAATCAATTGGAAAAGTTATATATACATGGGTGTATGTTCCCAAGAGGGTGAGTTTAGCACTTAGTTTGCTTATAACTGCACTTGTTCAGGCGCACACAAGATAAGAGGCAGAACCCTGTTGCAGTTATTGTTCTCCCAAATTAAGATTCTAGTTCACACTCTTAAGTTTGGAGGATTTACTCTAGTGAAAAAACTGCATTCAGCTTGTCCCTCCGAAAAGCACCTGGTCATAGGTCCACATTGGAGTGACTCGTCCAAAGTTGAATATTGCTGAAGTGACTCAGCACCATGGGTATGCATGATCATAACCAACTAATAATCATAGCTTAGTCAATTCTATTTAATAACTAAGGATTTATCAAAATTATAAATCCTTACTCTAATTAGGTGAGTCATACTCAAGGCTCTAAGAATGTGATCAAAAAATCACTCAATATGGGTTACTATCACATGGGATAAATCTTATTCTAATATCTTAGATGAATTCTATCATAAGGTTTAAGATCAACTTATAAGGTTATGGAGGATCATCTAATTTTCTACCTCAATATGTCACAATAAACCTTTACTACATTAATGTATTAGCATTAATTAGGCCTTTTAGATATTTCAAAACACTCCTATAGTAAGATCGTCAAGATCTTACACTTTTAATAATTAAACTAAATTCATAAGGTTCACTTATTGAGCTTAAATTAAATTGATCAAATCAGATGGTTAGACCCCTATGATCACATCCTATTCTACAATTATGGGATAAAATCAAACATATTATTAAGATTTGATCATTCCATAAATCAATATAATTTTATTATCATTTTTTATGCTAAGAGTCTCATATAAGAGAAAATCAAAGATCTTAAGCTTAGATTCAGATATTTTAATCATATAAGTTCATTATTAACCTTAACACTTCTACTTTAATGATTTAAGGTCAATACAAAATCAGATGCATTAATAGAATAATATCAATTGAATTATCTTTTAATCAAGTTAATTGATTAAGTGATTAAGGGTTCAAGTCTTAATCAAACAGGTTATGGTTTAACCCCTATCCTTACCTAATTAAGACCAATTTGTTGATTTATAGATCAATGACCAATCAATATATTATTGGTGTATTATTGATGGCAAATTTCAGATTGAGATTAAGTATTATTTACTTAATCAAGTTCCTAAGATTTTTTTGTTCAATTATAGTTTAATATCAGATTAAATAATTCAAGGTGTCCAAATCAATATTTAAGTTCTCTAACACACATATACATTGCATTGATTAAAATAATGAGTAATTAAGGCTAATCAAATCTTTAAATCAAACACAAAAAAAGATTATCACTTGATTATAAATGTAAAGCAATTAAATTCCATATAATTTGAATATTTAGTTCTACTTGGTCATACAAGCAATCAAAGATTCTAACATTAACATTTGGAACAAAAATATTTAAGTAAATACTTATGAGATTTAGGACACGTCATTTTATGATAAGATGATGAATTTGTCATTGAAATTCACCTACACATTCATACAATGCTTAATTTTACTAAATCTAGATTTAAATTTGATATATTTCGGCCTCATTATGGTCATAGGGTCATTAAAATGTGAAAAATCACAAATTCGGGTGATTCCAGAAGTTCTGGGCACTCTCAGACATTTCTGGACGCTACAGCGTGTTGTAGCGCCTTCTCGCCAAAAGCCAAACCCTATGGCACGCTGTGGCATGCTCAGGCACTGCAGCGCGTTGCGGCGGATTGCAGTGCTGTGGCGCGCTGCAGCGCTTTCAGGCGCTGCGGTGGATTGCAGCGCTATGGCGCGCTGCAGCGCTTTCAGGTGCTGCGGCGTGCTACGACATCTGTATTTCAAGGTGTAGACGCTACGGCTCGCGGCAGTGCTTTCAGGCGCTGCGACAGATTTCAGTGCTTCGGCGCATTGCGACGGATTTAATTTAATTTCATCAAATTTTTTATGCTTCATCAAATTATCATGCCACTGCGGTGCATTATTGCACGCTATAGTGAGATACGATGGACCCAAATTCAAAACTTTGGGTGTCGTGGCGCCTGACGGTGATTTTGCTTGTGCGAAAATCGTAACGGGTCTCCTTTCACACCCAAATACTCCCATTTTGGGCATCTCACGAGTGGTGCCACATACCGATGGAAAGGTCATTCCATTGATTCTAAAATTGGCATGAATAGATTATTATAACGAATAGAAATTAAATCCCTAGCTACGTGTATACATAAAATATTCAGTTTTTTACAACATTTTGCAATGGAGAAAATGAGCTTCGATCGGACTCATTTGAGTCCGATTAAGGCTTGATGATCATGCATATAATCTATAGCTAATGGAAATATCATTCACAACACTTTGTTAAATCAAATGAAGAGAATAACACAAAGAAGAGTATAGCAAATGGGTACCTTAGCCTTTAGAAAAGGATGAAGATCTTAGATTTTCTGCATAAGCTAGAGACTTGAGGGCTTCTCCAACAGCAAACTCAGCAAGTGAAGGGGAAGAAGGAAGCCTTAGTTTGATAGCAAGGGATGGAGGGAGGTGGCTGAGCTCCATTTAAAGGAGAAGGAGAAGAGGATGGCTTCAGCAAAGGGAATGCATTGGCTATGGGAGCTAAGAGGTGAGGGGAGAAAAATGGAGAGGGGGATGGCCTTTGCGTGCGCATGTGAGGGAGAAGAGGGGCGCTGAACTAGGTATGCCAGCCATGAGAGAAAGAAAAGAAAAGGAAATAGGAAAATAGAAAATTTAAAATAAGAAATAAATATTTATTTCTTTTCTAATTTTTGATTTATTAAAAATTCAGATTTAATAAACGCTCTCCGAAAAATCCTAAAATTCGCCCCTATCTAATTTGTGGGTGAGAAATTCAACGGCGAAGTCGGATTTCGATTCCGATGATTATTTAATTATTCTATTTTCTAGTGTATTTAAATATATTAAAATATTTGTGAAAATCCGACGACTTCCAAACACGTCCAAAACATCACCCATAGCTAATTTGGGGGTGACAATCGCAGCGGTGAAGTTTAATTTTAATTTTCCGGTCAATTTAAATACCTCAATTTTTTAATTAATTAAATATATTAAAATATTATAATTATTCTATTGAGCTCCGAATTACTCTAAAATTTTAAGGATTAGTTCAATGACTAGATGAACTCAATATAATGATCACTAGGTTGAAATCAAACTAAGATTATGGTAAGTAACAACCTTGGGTTGTTACACTTAATCTGTCTAACACCCTCATGAGCATCTCCTTGTACATGCTCGTCTAGCTAAATTATGTCATCAACTTCCATGTGCTTGGGCTCACTATCTGAAGTAACCTTTAAATTAGTCTTGAATCCAAAACAGTCCTTGTATATCTCACTTTTATTAAAAGTGACATCTCTGCTTTTGATAACCTTCTAGTTCTAATTGTCCCAGAACTTATAGACAAACTCACCCATGTCATATCCAACAAATGTGCACTTGATAGCCTTTGCATCAAGCTTGATCATGGATCCTGCATCAAAATGCACATATGATAATAACCAAATGCCTTGAGGTGGTTTAGTTTTACCTTCATTCCACTCCAGGCCTCCTTGAGAATCCCTTTATTTAGGAGTATAAAAGGACCCAATTGATCAAGTAAAATGATGTGTTAATAGCCTCAACCTATAACTAATTTGGGAGACTTACATGTAGTTTTAAGCTCCTAGCTCATTTTGTGATCGTCGTATTCATTTGTTTTGTAACACTATTTTGTTGTGGTGTTCTTGGAATTGTAAATTCCCTCTTGCTTCCTCTCAAAATATAAATTTTCTTAAATACTTTGTCGCAATACTCACCTCCATTATTAAATCTCAATCATTAATGCTTCAGTCCTATCTCATTCTCAACCACAGTAAGATATTTCCTTAGCACATCAAATACATTAGATTTGTTCTTTAAGAAATAAACTCATACCTTCCTTGTATGATCATCAATGAAGGTAATAAAAAATGTGGCTCCACATATGGAAGAAGTAAGAGTTAGCACTCATACATCTATATGCTCCAACTCAAGCTTCTTATATTTTATCTCTCTTTTAACTTTATAGAATGTAACCTTTTTTTGCTTGCTTGGTAAACAATTGTCAATGAAATCCAAGTCCACTGACATCAGTTCTTGAATCCTTCCTCTTGACTGTAAGGATTTTAAACCCTTCTTGCTCATATGGCCAAGCTTTCAGTGCCATAGACCCACATCTATCTGATCTATAATTGCAATGTAATCAGACACTTTATTAATCAAGTAAAGTGTACCATCCATGTTGCCCCATGAAACAATGAGTGCATCCTTGATGACTTTCTATGAGTCCCTTACAAACCCTGGTTAGCTAGATAACTGAAATAAGGTTCCTCCTTAGACACGGCACATGCCTAACTTCTCTTAGCTTCCAAACTGCACTGCTTTGTAGCTAAATGTCCACATCACCTTTACTTATAATATCTCATGTCTTGTCATCCCTTAGATATACATTCCCCAAGTCACCCTTAGTGTAATTCTTAAAGGCACCTTTTGTAAGAGTATCATGAAAGGATGCGCCCGAGTCCACCACCCAGGACACTGTGTGGATAAGTAACATGATCAATGCATCATGATCGTCTTCTATTGAAAACCTTATAATGAGGCTCATGTCCTTTCTCCCTCACTTGTCTTATTCAAAATTGGGCAATCCTTCTTGAAGTGCCCTACCTTTCCACAGCACCAGTAATCCAGCTTTGCTTTTCTAGATCTTGACTTTCCTCACCTTGACATAGACATGTTTATATTGTGTCTCTAATCTACACTTCTTCCTCGACTCTCTGTATTCAACGCTGAAGTAGTTGTCTTCCCATGAGATCTTTTTTGCACTTCTTCATTAAGCACCAACCCGACAATATCCTTGAACTTCAACGACGCATTTCCTGATGAGTTACTGATGGCTGTTACCAGCCTATCCTAACTGTTTGGTAGATAAGAGAAAAATAATAGAGCTCAAATCTCATCATCAAACTTGATGCCCACCAAACTCAACTGACTTGTCACAGTGTTGAACTCATTCAAATGTTCCGTCATTAAGCAGTCGTCTATAATCTTCATATTCAATAGTCATTTCATCAAAAAAAAAATTATTGGAAGCTGAAGGTTTCTCATGCATCCTTGGCATAGTAGCCATGAGATATACAGTTGTTTTCATATTTATAATAAATACAACAGAAGAAGACAATGAGAGACGAATCAAACTCAACACAATTCTATCAAGAACCTCCCAATCCTCATTGGAAATAGTGGTCATTTTCTTGTCAGCTCCACTGAGTGGTAAATATAACATTTTTTGGTAGAGCAGATCTGCCAATTGCATCTTCCAAAAGATAAATTTGTGTTATTAAATTTCTCTATTTTGTGGCTCATCTCATCTCCCATTGCCCCCACTCAAACAATAAATCCTAGAACCACGCTCTAATACTGATTGTTAGAGCATTCGTGGAAGCGATAGGACAGGATATCATTAATGGTTACCAATCAATAAATATAATATGCAAGCACACAAAAAAAAATAATAACATCACAATCACAGCATAAACCACAAGCATCCAAACACATGAAATTTTAAGTGGAAAACTCAATTACGGTAAAAACCCTCGGTGCCACATCACACAAAAAAATCCACTATGAAAGTTATAGAGAATTTCACCTTCACATGAACAAGAATGATCTATCCAACCTCTCGATCAATTTCTTCTCCGCTAGGAATTTCTAACTCTCACTCTAGGTTGAAGAAGACCAACAACAGCCAAAACTTGATTTAGGGTTAATCACTATTTAGGAAAATCTCAATATATTTTTTTATATACCTAGGCTTCATTTGGACCCCAAAAGACCCAAAATGACCCCCCCAAAACACTTAAGGTACCGCCTAGATCCGAAACAGATCTCCAGCGGGCGCTACGGTGCGCTGTAGCGCCCTAGTCTCGAAGCACAGGGTGCCACAATGCACTATGGCGCCCAGGCTCGAACCATGGGGCGCCAGAGTGCGCTGCGACACTTGTCCCTCAACAGCAAATTCTGTAGGGCGCGCTGGAGCGCCCGAACTTACTTCCGCCAACTTGTCTCGGAACACCACGGGATCTCCTGAAATCCCACTGAAGCTCCATTGGCACCTCCATGATTATCTAAATTGTCTCCACATCCCAACAGCGGGCTGAATGGAGGAATTAATTCTCTTTTATATATTTCATGGTATTAATCTCTATTATTGGCCTTTATTATCTAGGGAGTTGGAGGAAATTAAGGCTTAACTTTAAGTCACTATACTTTTCTCAATTAGGTAGCCTAATGAGTTTAAGGGCTCTCTAATAACTCCTAACTACTTTTGGGAGTTGAAAATATTCATTAAATACCCTTCCTCAGTTATTTTGCTCGTTAAAATTATTCTCTTTAAAACGACGGACGCTGGGGAGCGTCATTGCTTCAAGTGCTCTTTCTTTATTAAATGCCCTGGTTTTGCACTTTCCTTAAGGCGAGCTGTTGCGCGTTGGAACGTCTTACTTTCGTTGGATTGGAGCTGTAGCGTCTTGCTCTTGCTAGATGGACGCTATGACGTGCTGTAGCGCTAAGCTTTCGCTGGATCGACATTGCGGCGCATAGTAGCGTCTGGCTCTCTATTTACATAAAAGTCCAGCTCTTTCTTCATTTGTGCAATTTTGTCACTTATGCTAGAAAAACAAAATAGCACACAAAAATATCTTAAATGATAAAGTTTTTATCTAAAAACCAGAATTTATCTAATAATAGACAACCCTCTAGCTTAAACTACGGGCACTATAGCGATTAAGAAAAAGAAATTTGGATTGTTGTGATGCATTTTTTGGTGTGCGTTGGGAGAAATTTGAGGACCTTTGTATGCATTTTTGAGATGAGGTTGAGAACATAATTTATTCCATATTTTATAATTGAGGACTATTTTGAATTGAAAAAGGCTCAGCTTTTTCTTAGCCAAAAAAAGTAAGATATGGACAGGACCAGTAATACAATGCGGCCATGAAAAGCTATGTCAGCAAATTAGTAGAGACACACCTTTGACCACTTCTAATAAACCTCTTAAAGCCAAACAACTGTATTTATAAGAAAGATGGCCTAACATTAATAAGGGTGTAGATCTCCTTCTTAATTTATGGCAGTTTCTTCTAATTTCACCGCCAGAATTTAGTATGTGGTGCATTTATTTTAAGACATCGGATGCTCGTCGACGCATATCTGTTATCTCTTCTTAAGCACAAATCTTAAGCTAATCAAAGTCTCAAAATGCATACCATAACTAAAGATTTAGAACGATCAGTTAGCTATGCAGCTGTCTCTCTTCTTAGAAACTTTCAAACTTTATGCTTTATATGCAGTCTTTATCATCGAATGGTGCATTCAATCAGTAGTTTTGCATCAAGACACGCAGTTAATGTTGAATTAATAATAGCCATTCAATTATTTTTAATTATTGAATATATTCTCCGAGCAACACATCAGTTCTTACGGAGGAGGATTAAGCACATGATGCTGAAAACTTTAATAAACAATAAGGACAGTTTTGAAGCCAGATGTGACTCCTTGAGTTATGTCATGTTCCTAAAGAAGCTTTCGTAGCAATGAATCTCCCTTTCTATTAGTTTTTTAACTTTATTTTATTCTATTTTTTCTTGGATTCTTTAAAGGATAATGCATGCAGGAGGATTGTGCTTGTGATTGTGAGGGTGCTTCCTCACAAATTCAGGCGCAGCATCTATTGGAAGTTATATGTTTTGTCTCACTTGATGAACATTTTGGCTTGAATGTTAAAGCATCGAAGCAGCTCCCTATATTTCCACTTTTGTTCATAGGATACTGTTATTTTTGTTGTATAAAAGAACTGTTCACCGAGCACACTGCAGCGTAAGCGGTTTAGAGCATACCGCAGTATAAGCGGTTTAGAGCACACTCGATCAAGGATAGGGGTTGTGTTGAAGGTTATCAAGCAAATAACTAAATTACAAAATAGCAAGAAAATGAATCATAGCACATGCAAGCAATATAAGCACAAGCACATTCAAACAATCTCTAATTTTACTTGAAAAACTCAAAAAAGGAAAAAATTGTGGAGTCACACACCACACAAAAATTTTCACTATATAAAACAAAGAATACGGAGTTACAAAGAGCTCAACATTCTCAAGAAATACTAGCTCTTACACTAAGATGAAGGGGAGGAGTAGCAGCCCCTCCGGGAGTGTCTTCTCCAACATGCAAGAGCTCCCTTGTGCAGCAGCTCTCCCTTAGGATTCCTCCTTGGAATCTCCTCCATATCAGCCAAAGTGTTGATAAATAAACCTTCCAGCACCGAGAACACTCCGTAGCGGAAGCAGTTTGACTAGTTCACTTGACCGAGGATCGGAGTTGCATTGACAGTTACCAAGGAAATTCGAAATCACAAATCCATGAAGAATAGATCATATCACTTGCATGCAAAGCAAACTCAAGCACACAAACATCCAAACACATAAATTACATGAAAAACTCAAGAATGAGAAAATTCATAGAGCCACATCATAGAAAAATATCTACTAAGAATCTTGAAGAGTACAGAGTTACAAAGAGCTTGACCTAAGACTGGAAACACACAAGCTATTACTCTATGATTAAGAGGAGATGAACCAGCCACCACCATGAGTATTTTCTCCAATATACAAGAGCTCTATTGCACTGTAGCCTCCTTAGAGATTCACCATGGGATCTCCATCTCATAACAGCCTAAAAATGCTTCCAACTAAGATGTCAACCCTCTTAGCTTGCATAGGAAACTCTTCCACATGTTCCCTTTAAGTACCCAACTTATTTTCAGACCTCAAATGGTTCAAAATGCCTTCTAAATCACTTAGGGAGTAACATGAACCAGAGTAAAAATCAGTCATGAGCTACGGTGTGTTGTAGCACCTGGGTCTCGGGTAGCCAGGTGCTGTGGCGCGCTGTAGCATCCGCTTCTCGAGTTGTCTGTCACTACCGCGTCCTGTAGCGCTCGTCTCTCGGGTTGCCTTCCGCTGCGACACGCTGAAGCGCTGAATTTCGCTGCGGCATGCTGAAGAGCCAATTTCTGTTGTGGCGCGCGGTAGCGCCCGCTCTGTCTGTTGACTCCTGAGGCGCACGATAGCACCTCCGTCTCGGGTGAGGAACCGCCAAGGCGCGCCGTAGCGCGCCTCAGCGCGCAACAATGCCTGTAATGTTCTTGAACTTCACACCTTGTTCTAAATTTCCTCGGAACCTCCCGGAAGTTTACTGGAGCACCATTAGCATCTCTATAATGGACTAAATGGTCTCCACAACCCAACAATCTCTCACTTAGAGACCTTTTTGGTATCACCCCCTCTTCGAACATTGATCCTTCATTGTCTTCTTCTATTCTTGTCAAGAAACGTGGTGTGGCTCACCCCCGCTTTCCCTTTACGTACTGAGGCTAACTGAAGCTGCACATAGCTTCAGTTTCTCCATTGTTACCATTTTTGTGAGCATATCTGCTGGATTCTTAGAAATGTGGATCTTCTCTAATCCGAGCTGCCCTTCTTCTAATATTATCAGGATTCAATCTGAGCTCCTCAGATTTTGATTTCAAGATCAAACTAAACATCTCAATTTTCTAATGAATTAAATATTATTAAAATAATGCAAATATTAAATTGAGCTCCGAATAGCTTCAAATCTTTGGGGATTGATTCTAATGACTAAATAAACTCAATAGAATGATAATTAGGATGCAATTAAGTTAGGATTAGGCACAGTAACAATTTAGGGTTATTATAGAGGAAGACGATGATAAATGAATATTGGGTTCTATTAAGAACCTCACAATCTTCATCTGACATAGTTGTTAGTTTTCTGTGACCTCCACTCATAGGTTGATACAACTTCTTCAAATTAGCAAATCTTTCATTTACATTTTTCAGAATGCAAAGTTTGTGCCGTTGAAATTTTCAATCTTGTGTCTCATCTCATCGGCCATTGCTCCCTCTCAAACAACAAACCCTGGAACCAACAAGGGAGCCTCTCTCTGATACCACTTGCTTTATAAAAGAACTGTTCACCAAGCACACCGCAACGGAAGCAGTTTAGAGCGCACTTGATCGAGGACCGGGGTTACGTTGATGATTACCCAGCAAATAACAAAATTACAAAACAACAAGAAAAGGAATCACAGTACATGCATGCAGTACAACTACAAGCACATCCAAATAATCTCAGATTTTATGTGGAAAACTCAAGAATGAAAAAAATCACGGAACCACACTACACGGAAATTTTCACTATGTAAAACAAAGAGTATATAGTTAAAAAGAGCATAACTTCCTCAAGGAATACTAGCTCTTACTCTAGGATGAAGGAGAGAAGTATCAGTCACCTCCTGGAGTGTCTTCTCCAACATGCAATAGCTCTCTTGCAAGCATCCAAATCTATTTTGGATCCCAAATTGTTCAAAATACCCTCCAAATAGCTTAGGGTAGCCAGGCACGTGCTGCAGCGCCCTATTCTCTGTTTGTCTGCCGCTGATGCGCGCTACGGCACGCTGCGGCGCACTGCAACGGGCGCTTCGCTGCAGTGCCCTTCTCTCGGGACGCTACCGCTGAGGCGCGCTATAGCGCCTCATTCTCGGGTGCTGTGCACCACGGCGCAATGCAGCGCCTGTACTGTTGCTGGACTTTCTAGATTTGTTCTGAATAGCCTCGAAACCTCCCGGAAGTTCACCATAGCACCATTAGTATCTCCGTGATGAACAAAATGGTCTCCACAACATACAATTTTGTTGATAAATTACACATATATGAGTCCCACATTACTTGTGAGTGAAAAATGAAATAGTTTTTATACATGGAAGGGCTATGGACCTAATGAGTTATCTTTTTGAGTCAAATATTAAATATTTGGAGTGTGTGGGTCCATTTTCATATGTGAAATCTCCATACAATTGGGGCATCAAACGATGATTTGTTTGGGTCAAGTTCAAAGTTGAAGATTTTTTTTTTTGTAATTTTTATAGTATTTTGAAACGTAATTTATGCCTACGTGTATATATATATATATACATTCAAAATTTCTTAAGAATAATACAGGCTCTTTTTTATTTATAGAAACTTCAAAAATTTCAAAGTTACATTTTGAAGGGTTAAGAATTTTAATAAAATAAATATGTGATTAGTAAAATTATAAATTTTGACCATAGAAATCTTCAACTTTGAACTTTTTATTGGATGTTAAATAGTGGGAGAATATAAATTTTAAAAACCTTTATAAAATTAATAAGGACAAGAAAAATTAAAATATTAGAGGTTGGTGTATGACTTAATTATATTTAATCAATACTAATTAAATCATGATCATATTTTATGAAGTTTCAGAAAAATTTGATATTTCTTAGTATTATATTATGATCAATACTAATTAAATCTTATTTCTATGTGCTCTTTTTACCTGTTTATTATTTAAGTTATTTCACTAGATATATTTTATGATAAGAAATGCTATTTAGATTCATTAACAAAACTCATCAAATAAAATTTGGATGTCATTTCAATACAAACTTTAAAAATAATATTTATATTATTTTAATATAAATAAATAAATAAATATGAAATGATATCTAAATCCAATTGAATGAATATTTTTAACTACCACATCAACGAATCTAAAAAGAGTTTCTCTTTTTTTATGATATGGGTGATTCACTCCACCTAATAAAAGAATCTAAGCCAATCTTGATTTAGATGAAAGGCATCAGGTTTTCTTCGCAACAAATTTCAAATAGCTCATTAGATTAAGATCAGTTGAAACAGTTTAAGAATAAAATCTTTATGTATAATAATTCAAACATTTAGAAAATTCGAGATTGTAACGTGGCATTGCAATAGTAGCTTCACTGTAAATATTGCTTGGAAATTATAATAAAATTACACCAAATACATTAGACTACAATTTCCTACCTCTAAGGCTCAGTTCTGAATTTGCCTTTACGCTTTGTTGGGAAGCAACAAAGCAAAGCACGTGCAAGTAAGAAAGCCACCGTTCGATCAATAGCTCCTTTCCTCTTCACGAATCTTAAGAAGGCAAAGCCCTCTCTATCTCTGTCTCTCTCTCTCTTCCGAAAGTCGTAAAGCACAGCCTCAAGGCTCATTAATCTCTCTCTCTCTCTCTTTCTTTTAAGACTCTTTTTTTCGCTTATATCCTCCCTTTCTTTAATAATCTCTTTGCTTTCTGATGCAAAAGAGAAAAAATAAGCGCTGCGCCTTCTTTTTATCACATCATTATATCTTCAATTCACTGTGGCCTTCCTAAAGTGAAATCAAGATTCAGCTTTTTCGAGCTATTATTGTTCTCTGAGAATTGAGAGTTGAGATCTGATATCATATTCGAGCTCCTCGATCTTGTCTTGCTCTGCACCAAAAATAGTATCAATGTTAAGAAATCCAAGCATGCATATTGTTATTTTCTTGAGAAATTGTATAGTTGGCACCTCGAAGCAAGACAGGCTCCCCACGGCTGATGATTCCTTCGGCTTTTCATGATAATTGCAGCCTCCCCTGTTGCACAGACCATTCAACATGCAGCTTCTAGATTAATATTCATAAAACAATATATAAATAAAAGAAAATTATGATTGCATTTTTTTTTTTTTGTCATCTTCACCTTTTACGTGAAAATATATTAAACAAATAGGAGAGACTGAGTGATAAGATTATTTACAATAACAAAGTTCTTAAAAAGCTGATTTATAAAACTTTTAAGCATAACTCTAACTGCTTTTACAACTTTCATGGAACAAAACTTGCCTAATAACTAATTATAATGCTTGCTGCGTCAGATAGTTGAAATCCTATGAGAAAGATCATAAAAGATGCAACTTTTTTATAGTATGATGCTTAATATCTCTGTTTATGATAGCATTAACGAAACATTAATGAAAGCAACAATTAATGAAATCACACTAAGTTAAAAGTGCTTAAAGTAGTTTATATTCTAAGATTATTTCATCATCACGGTACTGTGATGCTAGCTATAGGGACCCTTTTGCAAGGTTTAAGATACCAACAAAATTCTAAAGGTAGAGAGAAAAAAAGGAAAGTTCTTTTGATGTGGACTTTAAAAAAGGGGCTTGTATCTTGAAGTGGGAGATGAGATAGATTGGATTCTTAGGCTTTTTTATTTATTTATTCGTATTTTTAGGAAGCACCACAAAAAAGACATCATTGCACCATCATATAATGAGGCCTCCAAAGCCAATAAAACCTGATTCTAGACAAATGGAACAAAGCTGTGATACTTGTTGCTTTGGGGAAAGCAATTGCATGCACTTCTTTTTCCTTTATATTTTACAGTAAAGGGAGAATGAGGTGAGTGTGGAAAGCTTTATATACTTTCAGATGTCTGATGAGGATCCCCGTTTCAGTATTGGAGGGTACATTGCAGTCGAAATATATATAATACAAATAATACTTTAGGTATTCAGAATCGGTCTTAGAAGTGCCACTGCAAGATAATAATTAAATTATGCGGTCCGTTTTCTTGAAAATGTGGAAGGCTTATCTTAGTCTTAGTCTTGAACCAAAGATCAAATATGTATATTATATTCGGATGATGACACAATACCTATATTATGATATAAATCAAGGCTTCTAGCAACAATGCTTCGAAGATTAAACGTATCTGCAAGGATTTCCTTCTTCTTAGTCTTAAGAAATTAGTATTAAGATTAATTAAGCGAGAATCTTTTTACCTAGAAGAATTACTCCATAATGCATAAGAATTCGTGCAGTTTTGATCTGCGGACCTTAAACTCCGAACAGGAGAGTGATCAGATCCCTGCGAATTCTGCATATCAAACAAGTTGTCGTCGGAGATCTCAATGGGCTCGCTTTGGCCTGAATAATTCAAACAAAATTAGAAAGTATTTTAGTTCTATTAGTATTAAAAACTTTCAGATCAAAAAAATACAAAAAGCCAAGTTCTTCTGCAGATCAGGAGTACCTGAGGAAGTTGCCGCTTTATCCGTGGTCTTGACGGTTCGATACATCTGCAAATAAATTAAATATAAAATTCGCAAAGAATAAACATATCAATTAATTAAAAAACTCAAGAACAAACCATTAATTAACCAGTTATTAAGTCATCTGCGCTTGCAGCTTTACTTGCATTTATTATAAATACTAAATAAACCGCTAAATAATTGTGCAATGATGGCACATTCGTACTTAATTAACCTCTCTTTAAACGTCTGTCTTTTTTACCTTTAATGGCATGTTTTCTGCCTCATAAGAAAAAAGCTGCTCCTGATTATGAAACTTGGAAGCACTCTGCAACGCTATAAACCAAGAAAAGAAAAAAGAACCAAAACCCTTTTTTTTTTCTTTCTAAAAGTTGTAACTTCCCCTTAACATGGCGAAGAGGCGAAGAGGCGAAGAGGCGAAGAAAGCCCACCTGGAGGTGAGATTTGACATGAGCCAACGTGAGATCTTTGACATCCATGAGCTCAAGAACCGATTTTGGGGTCGCTCCTATGATCCCAAATGCGAGAATGGAAGGAAATATAAGTCGATATAAAAAGATGGGGCAAAGAAAAAAAAAAAAAAAAAAAAAAAAAAAAAAAAAAAAAGATAAGTCTTTTTGGGAGAAGAGAATCGGGATGCTTACTCTCATGACCGCCGAGGAGCTCGACGGCGTGGACGAAGCGGGCGTGGAGAGTGGAAGTCCAGCGCATCCTTGGAGCGCGCATGCTTCGCTTGGCGGGAAATCTGGGGAGGAATCTGGAAGGGGGAGAAGGAGTGGAAGAAGAGTGGAGATGGAGGGGAGGAGGAAAGGGGAAGGAAGCAGAGGAATGGTAGACAGGGATTCCTCTGATGGGCCGGAGAAAGGCTAGGTCTTGGAAGGGGGATGATTCGTGGTGGAAAGGAGGGTGGAACTGAGATGAGCGGTTTGAGAGGGAGAGATCGAAGCCGATGCCTGAAGAAGCGTTGATTGTAGAAGAGGGCTTTGGAACAGAGACCTCGTGCTTCTCCGGTCTTCTCCAAAACCCAAGGCTGAGGGATTCTTCTGCTGTGCGGCTGTTGGGAGGGCTTATCTGGAGAGAAAGGTCTGGTTGTGCCGGAAAAAGCTCCATTTTTTTTTCCTTTTTTTTTGTGTTAGGCTGTCCTGTTTGCTCTGAGGTTTCAGATCATGGGTTTTTTAGTGTTGGCTGTTGTGGTGCTTTTGGGTTGGGGAGAATGTTGTGTGGAGAAGAAGGGAGTTGGGGGAGGAATGAAGGAGACTTTTTGGAAGAAAGAAGGGTGGGAGAGAGTGAAATGGAATTGGAGGTGATTGAGCTATGAAGAGGCAGGTTGGAGAGTGGAAGGTTATAATCCGCCCTTGAGAAGATGATGTGAAATTATTTGGTTTCTTGCGTCCTTGTGGGAAGTATATGATAGAAAATGACGTTGTGAGAGAGAGGAAGAGAGGTGGGGTGGAAATAAATGAATGAGTTTTGAGGATTTGATTCCTTTTCACCCTAAAGGGAGTAAAGGCTGTATGGTTTTGATCCTTACGAAGGAAAAGGTTAAAAAAAAATTTTATTGCCGAGGGTTTAAAGTGTGGAGAAGAAAGAGTTGCGGTTATGTCTCCAACCATAATGGTTGGCGTTATTCAGTCTTTCATTCATTTAATTTGAAAGTTTGGTAGACTGTGCTATCACAATCAGTTAATAATCCCACCTCACAATAATGCTTTGGAATGAACTTTTATAAAATTTGGCGGCAAAAGTGCTGAATGAATGTGATGGAAAGAACTAGGGTTTTGTTTGCGCATTTGCGGGCGATGAGACTTGTGTTTCTCTGCTCTTTCGTGCGCTTCGAAAATTGACTCTCGTGCTTCTAAAACTCTTAGATTCCAACCGAGGGGGGATTCACAACATATGAAAACATATGCTTATTCTTACAGAGTTGATCGAATCTTATGCATTACTATAGGAAAATAAAGGCATCATTTTCCATTTATAAAACGTTGGGGTAAATCCATACCAACTGAGTTCTCTTCTGCAACACTCAAACAAGGATCCAAGTTAAATCATGGCAATGGACAATGGCAATGCAAGTAATCAAGATACATTCAACAATTCAAAATAAAAAATCTCAATACAAAGAATAAGTACATCCAAACACACAACATTTTACACGAAAAACTACAGAGCATCAATACAAAAAAAATATACACTAATGAAGAAGGGAGGTACAAACTTATAGAGCAACATCTATTGAGCTCTTGGCTCTAGGATGAAAATGACTCTTCTCTCCTACTCCTCCAATAACCAATACTCAAGTGAATACAATAAAAATCACTGCAAACCATGAAGCAATGATGTCTTTAATATATCATAGCACCATGGCCCTCAAATGACCAAAGTAGGGCCCAATATTTTTGTGTCACAAATAGGCTTTGCGTAAGTTACGCGTCATCTGGCGCTTAGAGTGCTCAAGTGATGGGTCTGTTGTTCCTAAGCTGTTAGGCAATATGTGCTCTGACACTTAGGTGTAACCAAGCGCCAAACTCTAAAGTATAATTCAGCACTCTCAAAATATAAAGTACTTGGGCGCGCCCAAGCACAACCACTTTGGCCCGTTGTCCCTATATCTGCTTGTTTAAAAATCACAAGTTTCTGCTTATTCATCATACTGCTTAGCACCACGGTGCTTGGGAAAGCCCAAGCCAGTGTCCATACCTTCTATTACTTAACTTAACGCTATTTGGGCACACCCAATCACCAAGCCTTCAACTTATTAATTTTTATTTGGTCTCTTGGCATGTGTAAGAGCCCAAAATTGGTTCCTATTCTTCATCTAAAGGACATCAAGTCAATATGTGATCTTTATGTGCTTAGTTCAATACATTGAGTGCAAAGCAGACTTTCTTTGCAAAGCAATGTCTTTCATTATAGCATGGGTGGCTCAACTCGAACCTAACCATCATGTTCTATGGCAAACTAAAGTTATGCATAGCCTTAGTTTATCCAACATCACTATCTTCATGAGCATATTGGTTGAGTTCTAAGAGGTGTGCGGCTTCTCTAGTGTGGGACATTTATTCTCCAAAAGCATCTTGATGAAATAGTAGCAAAGTTATATGTGCATTGTTCTTTTATATGGAAGTTGGTATTATTTACTATATAAATTGCACTATAGTCTTCACTATGTAGCATGTTGTTTCTCAAATTATTGCCTAGACTCTCTATGAAGACTTTAACCAAACCATCTTCTTAATCTCCTCCATAATGGTGATCAACTCTACTTCCAATGTTAGCAGGGCTACAAGTTTCTATTGATAACCAACTTACTGCAATGCCTCCAATGATAAAGTCATAACCCATTGTTCTTTATCTGATGGCTATGTCTCTTGCAAAGTACAAGCCTATATATACATGCAGCTTAACTTCTGACATCCCATATTATAAATCTTTGTCCATTATCCCTCTTTATATTTGACTGCATCTCAATGCATCTTCCATGGATCGCTCTTGCATCCAACTACCACTCCCACAAAATGGGTAATGTTCGAATGTGTGCAGATCATTGAATACATTAATCCCCTAAGGGCTGAGGCGTATAAAATCTTCTCCAATTTTTTCTCCTTATAAATCTTCAATGATAGTTTCTTCGACAAGAGTAAGTGACTTATCAACAGCGTGTTAACTGATTTTGCAGCACTTCCACTGAACCGCTATAGAAATTATACAATTCAAAATTTGTTTGCTTTGTTTTATAGTTTTTGCCTTCCTATCATACTGATTATCATTCCAAGAATTTGTTTGGCACTACTAAGATGCTTCATCTCAAACTTCTTCAATAGCTACTCCTTCAAATATTGAATAGCTCTCATATAAGCTCTTCCGATGACCGGTATGTCATTAGCACACAATTAAGGGATTATGCATACATTGTTCAGCTTCATGTAATAGTAATAGTGGCGCGTCTTCACATAATATAGTTGTTTTTTTGAATGAATTGATCAAACTTCTTGTATCACAATCTCAGTGTCTATTTTAACCCCTACAATTTTTATTCAATTTGCATACCAAGTTTCTTATTTTTTTTTGCAAGTTTCAAAAACATATGGCTGCATGATGTATATATATTTCTCCAGCTTATCAAGGGGGAACGCCATTTTGACATCCATCTGTTTCATGTGTAGTTTCACACCATCTATCATATCAAAAATATATGAATCATCATCATCTTGATTACAAAAAAACATTTCTCCATATATTCAACTTCATGCTTCTACTGAAATCTTTTCATAACCAATCTAGCATTGTAGCAATTGCTCGCACCATGCTCTTACTTTAGTGTGTGCATCCATTTATTTTGGAGTTCTTTATTTTTTATGTGCAGCTCCATCATATCTCATGTATGACTATATGCTACTAATTGCATCTCTTGCTCTATTACAAGCCCTCACTTACTTGAGTATTTAACTAGCATTTCTTCCTCGTAGCTTTCTGGTTCACCACTATATGTTAATAATTAATAAATATATGGAGGTGTGTACATTTTTGAAGGGCGTGACACTCTAGAATATCTTTTCATTAGTATATATGGAGGTTTAGGTTTAACCTGAACCTTATAGTTTGACTCAACTCTCTTCTTGGCTCATAATTGCTTTCGCACTCAATGTACTCTTCCAATGTTATGGAGCCATCCATTTACATGGTGTTGTCTCAATCCTTATATATCTTCCTCTTATTAAAAGTGAAATATCTTTGCTCTAAATTATCTTATATTTTTTATATTTCCAAAACAAGTGCCCAAACTTATCCTAATCTGGAATAAATGTGCATTTAAGTTGTGATAACCCGAATCTTTACAAAGGTAATTAGAACTAAACCTAACTCAATTAAATCAAAATCAGGATCCCATGCTAATTCAAAATTAGAATGAACCAAATATACTGTTAAAAAGAGTATGTTTTTGTGATCGTGATGTCTATGTTTGGGAGTAATCTGGATAACAGATACTATTACTTTAATTTTTGAAAATTTTAATTTCAAAAATTAAGAAAAATAAAATATAAGTTGAAAATTCCAAAAATTTAGTGTTATTAGATTAAGAATAATAAAAGAAGGTTACGTTTAAAGTTGTGTTAAAATTAGATCACCAAATTACTCATAATTAATTTTTGTTGGTTTAATCTTTAAAAATTAATATAAAAAAAATTTTCTCCAATTTGAAAAGTTTTGGAGCGAGGATGTGCGTATCGATAAGGCGCACCTTTTTCTCAAATTTCATTATATTTAGAAATCAAATGGCAAAAATATATAAATCATTTAATTTGAATTTTTTTAATTTCCAATTTTTTCTCTTCCCCCCACAATCCCCCTCACAATTCTTCAAGCGTTGTGCACTGACTCCTCTCTCATCTGTCCAATCACTGCCTTCACGAGCAAGGCAGCCCTCCCTCACGTGCCACACCAGACAGCCACATCCTCTGTCCAATCAGGCTCCATACCAGGCAGCCCGGCCTCCCCTTCCCCTCCCCATTTATCTTCTATAAATACCTCCAAAGCTTCTCAATTTTATACACGCATTTCCTCCTTTCTTCTTCTATTACCTTCGACCGTCGGTTCCTCTGATCGGCTCAAGATTTAATCATTAAAAATCTTTAGTCAAAGAGTCTTTGCAGCAAAGAGAAGACAAAGTTGTTTTATGATTAAGGGCATCAGCTACTACGTTAGCTTTACCCGAATGATACTGAATTTCCAAGTTGTAGTCGCGGATTAACTCCAGCCATCTATGCTGCGACAGCTCAATTCCTTTTGGGTAAATATATATTTTAAACTTTGATGGCAAGTAAATATCTCACACTTAACTCCATACAGGTCGTATCTCCAGATCTTAAGAGAAAAAACTATCCCTGTAAGTTCTAGATCATGCATAGGATAATTATTTTCATTAAGCTTAAGTTATCTAGAGGCATAGGTTATTACTCAACGTTTTTGAATCAGAACACAGCCCAGTCCTACTTTAGAGGCATCAGTATAAACCTGAAAATCTTTACCCTCTTGAGGTAACACTAAGATTAGCGCAGCAGTTAACAACTGTTTCAACTTCTGAAAGACTTCTTCACATGCAGTGCTCTAGATATACATAACTTATTTTCTAGTTTACTGAGCTAACAAAAAGGCAATATGGGAAAATATAGGAACAAATCTTTTGTAATATCCAGCTAGTTCTAAAAACTATGAATTTCAGTGAAAGATTTTGGTTGCACCCACTGTTGAACAATTAGGATCTTCCTTTGGTCAACCCTAATGCCTTCAACATCGATTACATGACCCAGAGATGCCACAGAGTTGAGCCAAAATTCGCACTTCAAAAACTTAGCAAACAACTTATACTCTCTTAGCAACCCAAGAACGGCACACAGATGCTTCTCATGATCAGTAGATAACTTCGAATAGATTAGGAGGTCATCAATGAAAATTATAAGGAACTTATCAAGATACGGTCTTAGAATATGCTGCATCTGGTCCATGAAAATAGAATGGGCATTCATCAGTTCAAAAGACATGACAAGGAACTCGTAGTATCCATATCTAGTCCTGAATACTGTCTTAGAAATATATTCATCATTAACTCGAATCTGATAATAACCTGATCTCAAGTGAATCTTGAATAAGACTTTTGCTCTAGCGAGCTAATCGATCAAGTCATCTATTATAGGAAGAGGATACTTGTTCTTCACCGTCACCTTATTAAGCTTGCAGTAATTAATACACATCCGCATTGATTTGTCCTTCTTTTTGACGAACAGAACATGAGCTCCCCAAGGCGACATGTTAGGGTGAACGAAACCTTTTTCCATCAATTCTTGTAATTGCTCACGAAGCTCTTGCAATTCTTTTGGTGTCATTCTATAAGGAACTTTAGATTTATGCTGAGTTCCTGAGATCAATTCAATAGAGAAAACTACCTCACGTAAAGAAGGAAGTCTAGGCATGTCCTCTGGGACCACATCCAAGAACTCTCTAACAACTTTGGTATCTTCCAAATTCTTATCTTCTTTCTCCTCATCGATTAATGTTACTAAGATTGCATAACAACCCTTACTAATGAGACACTTGGCTTCATATGCATTAATTAGTGATGTAATTAGGCCAAGTTTGCCTACAAAGACCTCAAGTTTCTTTCTTACCCTGAGGCAAACTCTCTCCCAAAAATAGTCTATAACGACATTAAACTTACTTAGCCAATCTTTGCTTAAGATTATAACAATAAATTTGGATTGAAAGAGTTGGTTACTGATTGGGATGTCTACCAAACAAAACCTCTAAGCGCACATTTCAGCACCAGATGGTATTGACATACCTAAATTTCGTATCTGTGCTTGCACGCAAGTGTACGTGGTTTGAAATAATAAGTGGAAGTTTAGTTCCGAGATTTATCGTCCTCAGGAAAATGTGATTTTGATACTAAGTTTTATCTTCTTTTAGTAATAATTAGAATATTAATTTTTGGTTTGAGATGGTTCCTAAATTAATAATACAATTTGCCTTAGGGTAAGATACGATTTGTTCAAAAGGAGAGAGTTAGGGTTTTATTGTAAGATTTGTAAGGACTTTGTGTTGTTACTTCATTATTAAAATATATAAATTGATTTTTTCATGCCTAATCAAGTGGATACTATTAGAATTGGAGTTAACCTCCAATTACAATAGGTTCAAATTTAGTGCAACAAGAAGAACTCCCTTTGGGGTTCTACTTTGGCACCTAAATCTTTATGAGATCGTGATTTAAATTTATCTTTGATTTCTTACGTCAAGGTTACCAAATATTATCTTCTAATTGTTAAATATCACAAACATTGTTTCTATCAACATTTCATCATACACTTACACACGTGATTTAGCTAGATGAGATGATGCATTGGGTCAAAGGGACTATGTCAAATCATCCATTAGATTTCCAACGTCCTCTCATCCCTTCTACTTTGATAAGCAGTAGAGCAAAGTTGTGGGAATTTGGTTCTCAAACATCAAATCTCTTGGCAGAGCTCTTAAGGAAAAGTGCAAATGAGTTTGAGAACTTGTCACATAGTTCTCAGCTCTACTTGCACTATTTTCTTGCTCTTGTTTAATTGATGAGCTTGGAACTCAAGTTCTTTTCTTAATTGATAATTCATTTAAGTTTTATTTTCACAAAGTATCTTGACAGAGTTTTATCCAGGCATTCATTCATAATAATAATAATAAACAGTAAAATAGAATTCAATTTTATTCATTAAAATAAATCCATTCCAATACCATTGTAGCCTTACATTTTCCTACAATTACTTCCCAACTCTCTCCAAAGAGATTTAGCTTTCCATTAAAGAATAAATCAAGGCACACATGCAAAAAAAAGTAAGCCTTGACATCGGTTTATAGCAAAAAAATGAATATAAGTTCAGGGATAGTACTAGGAAATACCTAGAGGTTTTCTAGGATTCCCTTGATCTTTCTCCTTTGCTTCTACTTGAATTCTCTGCCTTTCCTTTATTATCTTCTTCTCTCTATTATTCACAGTACACCTCTTGCTTCTTGAAGAGTTCTCTTCTTTTCTCCTTCTACAACCTCCCTTTTTAGGTCTTTTGAATGTTGAAATTGAGAACCCTTTCTGTGGTGCCCCACCCCTTAATCCACAAGGTTAAACTAAGGGGTGGTGTGTCACTTTGAAAAATCATTCACTTAATATTGGATTAGGTATAAACTCTATTCCACTATTAAGGAAGAGGCAAGCCAATGCATATATACTATATAATCAGTCACTAATCAAATACAGAATCAGAGTGCGAAAGCAAGGTAAAGTAAACATATATCTAATTTATCATAATAAATAGGCGAAATATAGCATACAACTCAAAATAAATAGTACAGTAAGGAAAACATAGTCAGATAGTACATGTATTATTGCAACATCAATTAAGTTTAAATGAAAAATAAAACTCTCATCCTCACAAAATAAAAGGGAGCTAAGCTAAAGATCTTCAACGGCAACAGGCTCCTCCTCCTGAATCTGATCTTTAGAAGGCTCAACTACCTCGAATTACTCTGAATCTGCCATTGTTGGTTTCACAATGATAGGGCCCCAGCTAAAAAAAAGAAAAATATGGTTAGACATATTGTCTAAATACATTTTAGGCTGTTAATAATTCATGAGTTTAATAATATCACCATTCTACTTAGACTATAAAAATAAGCAAAACATAAGGGTGCAATAAGCATGCAAAGGAAAAGAATAAGTTATAAATATAGTATTTATGACTAAACAAGATTTGAGGCAAAAAAACGCACCTCAAGAAAACTAAGTAAGGATAGGCATACATATATAAAATAATAAGTAAAAGTACTGAAAGAAAAATCTAATCTTAAATATGCTGATCATCATATGACATATGCTGATTTAAAAGGAATTAATGATACATATAAGTAAGTAATAATGGTCTAGCATTCTATAATATACAAGTAAATAAGTAAAGCAAGGTAGACTAAAGTCAAGTACGATGGTAAACAGGAAACAACGAACAGTAAATAGTAAACATGTATGTACTGACTGCCATATCAGAAAATTGGCCAATCAGGCCCAGTATAATTCCCAAAGCCTTTATGGGCTAAGGTAGATAAAAATTTCCAAAGCCTTTTTGGGCTAAGGTAGACAAAATTTCCCAAATCCTTTTTGGGCTAAGGTAGACAGAACAGTACAACAGATTGAAGAGGCAGTAAATATAAATATAATAAGTTTTAATTATTTACTTTACTTCTGTGGACACATCCAAAAGTAGCTGAGGAGTCAAGCATGTCTGCAAAACTATACGGGTTCCAAATTTAGCACAACACTCCTCAATGAGTAATGTCAAGCACTCCTTATTTCTCCTTACCCCTGTCCAGTATGGTAAAATGCGCTAGATCACCAAGTAACTAAACCCAATACAATGTTATCCTAATATTCTATGTTTTCATTTCATGCAATAATATTATCTTGTATGACATGTTCAAGAAATAAGGCACAAAATATAAGGAATAAGAAAGCACAAGTAAAATAATAGTGAGCAAGGGACTCTACTACACATGGTGACATTTATTATTATCTATTAAACTATTCTAACTATTCTAAGTTACACAAGTTCAGGATCTCCAATTCCTACTATTGAGTGTAACTTTAAAGCATGACCTTATAAGTTAAAAGCAATTAGAACTGATCAGGTTCTAATTTAATTCAATCGCATTCTTAATTGATGAGCTTAGATGTTCTAAACTAAGAACTAATCAGGTTCTACTAAACTATGGATTATGAATTAAACAACACGAATTGGGTTCAATCACATAGTCCAAAGGATAAGTCTTAATGGCTATGGTTTAAATCTAAATTGTGAACTAATGATTAAGGCAAATCCTATCAAGCAAAATCAAGGCTTAATAGGATGAACCTCCTATTCTTAATCTGAAATTGAAAGATAAAATAATCATAATTAAAGTATGAAAATCTAGAAATTAATAAAATTAAGGTTTCATTCATTGAATAACCTATTAACATAATGAATGATTTCTAATATAGGATCTACTCCTAATCTTAAAGGAATGATCCTAAGGTGAAGTTTAGATCCTAAGAAGCTCTTAATAAAGGACTTAGAAAATTTTAGGAATTGATTGAATTTATTTCAATGTAACTTAATTTGTTGTTTTTATTTAATTAGGGAAGTTAAGAATGAATTTTAGCTAAGTAAGGCATATTATCCTTAGAGATTTTCAAGCCTAAATTAGGATATTTGACAAATTATTCAAATTATGGGAATTAAGACTTAAATTAATTCTAAATTAGTTTTATTTTTGTTTTTAATGATTTAAAAGATATATTTTAAGGGTTAAGAACACTTAACCTAGATTTTGAACAAAATGATCATTTTGTCCCTACTTAAGGGTCCAAAAAACTACTTTTTGATTTAGGACTCTAAATTGGATTTTGTTGATGCCAAATAATTCTTTACTATCTAACATGAAGATATACTATAAGTACACAAAATTCGGACAAGTATTAGTTTATTATTATTTATTGTTTAAGGATTTTATAGAGTCAAAGAACACTAAACTCTGAGGCCTATTGGATTAGTTATGAGTGTTTTAAGTTTAGGGGTAAATGTGTCATTTTTAAGGTTAAGAATGGTCAAAAACTTAACTTTTTCATTTGAGATCCAAATTTAGCAAACTCAGCGGCTATAGCTTCCCTATATCACACTGAGTACTTTAACTAGGAGTATGCCCAAATTAGACCACATTTGGCCAAGTTATGACCTAATTAGGATTATGGGTATTTTGATCAACCTAGGGTTCTTAGTGGTCAAAACTCAAATTTTATTTCAGTTTACTGTTGGCACTGAATGTTTAACCTAGTTAACCTCTTGAATTTCTTAATTTAGAGTTTAAATGGTCAAGTTATGGTCATTTCAATATTATGATCTATTTTATTAAAGGGGAGTCAAAACTCAATCTTTTCCATATTTAAAACTCACATACAATTTTATACAATACTCAAATTTGATATAATTTGGCCCCACTATGGTCATAGGGTCTTTAAAATTTGAAAACAGTAAAGTTTTGACCCTTTCATCTGGTTCTGGATGAATCAGGACAGTTCTGGGCGCTACGGCATGCTGCAACGGATTTTAACACTGTGGCGCGCCATAGCGCTTTCAGACACTGCGGCGCGCTATGACGCCTGTTTTTCGAGGTGCAGGAAATATGGTGCGCTCTGGCGTGCTATAGCGTGCTACGGCGGATTTTCAAATAATTTCATCAAAATATAATTTTACATCGCAATTTATTATGCCGCTGCGGAGCATTGTAGCGCACTACGATGTGCTATGATGCGCTATGGCGGATCAGGTTCGAAAGGGTGCTGCAGTACTGACTATGATTTAGCATGTGCAAAAAATTGTAATGAGTCATCTTTCAGGCTCAAATACTCTTAACCTAGAGCAAATCACATGCAGTGCCATATACCGATGGATAGGTATTTCTAAGACCTTTCCATTGATATTAAAATCAGCATGAAAGGATTATTCTAACTATGTAAATAATGAAGTTAAAGGTCAGGATATGCAGAAAGAACAAAAGATAGAGCAAAGAAATCTAATACCTTAATGAGCTCTATGGCATCCACATTGCAAATCACAGATTTTTACGGATGCAATAAAATCTTAAGAGCAAAATGAAGTAGCCATTGAATCCATTAAATGGGGGAAAGGGAATTACCTTGGCTTTCAAATGGAAGAAGGAGGAGGAAAAAGCTCTGTTTTTTGCACTTGGAGGAAGGGAGTTTCTTCTTCAGCACAAAGCACAGCAATGGAGGAAGGAGGGAGGAGTTCTCAGCTTGAAGGTAAGGAAAGAAAAGAAGATGAGGGCTGAGGCTTTATTTTTAAAGGAGAGGGAGAAGAATGAATGGCATGGCCCAGGGGAGAGGAGCAAGTCCACTCCCATCATAACATGGAGGGAGAGGATGGGGAGCATGGGGGCACCGAATGAAGGGCAGGGGGGCTAACAGGGAAAAGCAATTTAAGAAAATAGATTTTCTTAATTAAATAGTTATCTATTTATTTTCTAAATCTTTAATTAGCTAAAAATTCAGATTTAATAATCGCACTCCGAAAAATCCCAAAAATTGACCTCTAGCTAATTTGAGAGTGTGAAAGTCAACGGCGAAGTCAAAATTTGATTCCGATAAATATTTAATTTTTTTTATTTTTTGGGGTATTTAATTACATTAAAATATTCGATAAAAGTTGATGACTTCCAAATGGGTCCAAAATATCACCCCCAAGCTAATTTGGGGGTGACAATCACAATCGTGAAGTTAGATTTCGATTTCGAGGTCAAATTAAATACCTCAGTTTTCTAATTAATTAAATATTAAAATAATCCAAATATTTAATTTAGCTCCGAATCACACCAAATCTTCAGGGATTTGTGGGCGCGCCACAACGGTTTTCTTTCAAAATTTTGTACTTAAGCTGGATTTTAATTTGCTAATATTTTTTTTCTTGAAAAGCAACGAAAGCACATCAAAATATATAATTTTAATTAAATAATGCTTACTTTTATTAACCTATTTTACCATAAATTTTGCAGTCATCAGGTATCTGCACTCTCAAGGCATTACCTAGACTGAAATATTGAAAGTTAAGGGAAGAAGCACAACTCTCAAACAGGAAAGAGTGACTAGCACCCGTATCAAAGAGTGTGTCGTAGAATTAGTTTTTAATAACTAAAGTTCTTATAGCACAAAAGAAAGAAAAATTTAATTACAACTAATAAATTTAAAGCAGGAAGCACAGAAAATAAATACATGGAAAATGAAAGACTGAATAAAGGAAATTAAATATAAGACGTACCAGTAACGACGTTGTTATCCTTCTGAGCAACTGGCAAAGATAAGGCGTGCACTTGCAGTTTAGTGGAAGATTGGGCAATTGCATTGCCCTTAACAGCACGACTAGTCTTCCCTTTCCTCGAGGTTGGCAAAGGTGCTCCTTTCTAGCCTTGAGCACTTCCACTTGCTAAAGGAGGCATTAGAGAAAGAGCTGACACTTGAGAATTGAGAGGAGTAGGATCTGAACCATACATTGGTGATTGATTCTCACTTTATACATTGTCCAATTAGCTTGGCAATCTCAATGACATTGATTAATTCTAATGCAAATATAGCTTCGACCGCCAGTGTGGTAACACCTACCATATGGGTGTAGTCTAGTACACTAAATGACATGCCTACCCTAATGGTTTTGTTTTTGTGTAAGCTGGAAAACCTTAGGTGTAATAACCCTAGTGTTATTACCTATCACTTAGTGACCTAATTGAGTTTAATATTCTTTCATTGGTCTTATAATAGTATTAAAAGCATCCATTCAAATTTTCATGCAATTTGAAGATCGTTTGGTAATTTCCAAAATTTCCTAGTTTTCTAATAATTATGAGAATGCTTAATATAATCAGAGCTCATAATTAAAAATGGAGTTCACTATTGGACTTACTACACCCAAATTAGCTAGAGATGGTATTTTGAAAATGCTTGGAAGTCATCGAATTTTCTCCGAATATTTTAATATTATTTAAATACTCAGAAAATTAAGATAATTAAATTGACCTTTGATCAAAAATCTAATTATATTTTTAAGTTCCTCACCCCTCAATTAGGTAAGGGTGAATTTTTGGAATTTTTTCAGAGTCCATTTTATTATTTTATTTTGAGTTATGAAATGAGTATAATTAATTAATTAAATAATATAATATAAATTTTAATTAATTAAATTAAAATAATTTGAATCGGTTGAATTTGAAACCACGTGAATCCCATGCATGAGACCAATGCATGGGACTACCGCGCGGCTCCATCCTATCTGTTGCGCCATTTCATTTTTGAATCAGACAATCCAAATTCCATCCAGGTTTCTAGAGCCCATCCGGTTGTTGGATCACGCAATTCATCCAACGATCGGGATCGAGACACTGTACGTCTCTATCGATCTTCAGTCGCGCCTGGCAGTGATGCAGGCATTGTATGACACGTCTCCTCCTTCGCAACCTCAATGACTCCTTGGTGCTCGATTTTCCTTTCCTTTTGTTGAACCACGCTCCTCATCCTCATCTCTTCCGAGAGTTTGGCAAGCACCTGGAGATCCGTTGGCTGCTGAATGAGATATCATAACATTTCCTACCCTGCTAGCCATCAAGGAGTAAGGTACTCATTCTAATTTCCTAAACATCATACTTATCAACATTAGTTGTCTTTCCTTAATTAGAAATCACATTTAAAAGTTATTGGCATGTGCTTTTGAGTTCATATCAAGTTCAGAAGAACTCAATATTATTTAAAATTTGCATATTAGCCAAAAGTCCCAATGACAATTTCATTCGTCTAATTTATTGCATATTGGAAGTATGGAGGTTGGAACTTTCGGGTTATATGGTTAGAGCTTGTTCTAGGCTTTCCATCGAAGGGTCATACTCCTCGTGGCGTTATCTGAGTGCAAAACTAGGGTTTGCCCTAGTTTGTCCTCTTCTTCCGATGATGATGCACACTGCGCGGTTCATTTGAACCGCGACACTGTGCGGTTCGCATGAGAAAACCACACTCAAACCACGCCTTCCCGCCCGGTCCAACCTGGAATTCGATGCGAACACATGTCGGCTCCCGGTTACTTCCGCCGTCAAGCTGGGTCCCACACTGAAGCCTCGGTCATCTCCTTCCCTTAGATTTTGAGCTGATGGCATCCCAAAATCAGTGCTTCTGGGTTTCAATGCTGGCATTTCTAATTTGATTAAAGGAGTGAATTAAATTGCTTTAATTTATTTTCTTAAATGTAATTGCTATTTTATTCATAACTTTAATTGTACTTAACCAAAACATACAAATTTATATAATATTTTGATCACAAGAATACGTAGATTAATGAAATGCCATTAAATTTTTGTTTTTGTGGATGTATTAATTAATCATTATTTTAGATTAATTTAATTTATTTCAAATTAATTTCCAATATTGTATGTGACCTAATTTGATCATTTAATGTCCAAATTAAATGATCAAAAAGTTTGCTTCACTCACAAAAATGTGAGGAAAAATAATATGAGATCAATTGTAAGTTTTGAAACCTAAATTTTATGTTGACTTCTTAACCCTAATTAGGAGTCCTCCTAAGCCCTAAAAAGCTAATATTGTCCAAAATTGACCTACTTAGTATCATTTTTCCCCTTACACTATAAGGAGTCCATATTTACATGTATTATTTCATTTGGACAATAATTGGTAATTTTAGGTTTCTGGCTCTTAAATTAGGATAATTTTGATAATTTTCCTAACTTCACAATTTCATGTTTTTAGATGCTTGAACCTTAGGATAACTAGCATGTTACATTAAATTTCTTCCCATGTTATATAATTGCATGTTTATAGCTTAATTTTTCAGATATTAGATGCTTGTATATTTAGCAAATTAATTGATTTAACCTACAATCTTAAAAGAAGATGCTTTAAGAATGAGTTTGTAATATGTTTTTCTTGTGATCCTAGAAGATGTAAGATACCCAATTAAGTGTAGTTAATTTAATGTTTGTGTAATTATAGGTTGTAAATCAATTAGGATTAGTCTTAAGTAACTAGATTGAATCCTAGTTCACTTCACCTTAATTCTTGAGTCTCACTTAAGTTCTTTAAAGACTTGTATTAGGAGTTCTAAATTCATTAGAATAGTTTAGGAATCCTATTGATTTTCTTAACCTTCAATTTATAGAAAAATATAGAGTTTATAGTTTACAAATCTTTCTTTCCTATTCTTTTAGCCTTTTTCTTTTATTATTAACCTAATTAGATTAGTAGTTGATTTTAAATAAGATCCTTCTAATTCTCTTATTTAGATGAGTTTAGTGTATAGAACCTTAACTCTCAACTTCCTCAAATGTAGTATTTACTTAACCTTACCTTTCTTAACTAGTTTCCTAAGCTTTTAATTAGTTAATCTATTTCAATTTTATGGTTTAGAATAAGGATAGAACTAGTTTCATTCAGTATTATTATATTTATAAATTATTTTGTCATCTCATAGAATGAAATGAAATTACTATTTTCTAAAACCCCAACTGCTTATGGTCAATATCTCAAAGTCAATTGGGAGCTCAATTAGCTCCAATCATTAAGGAGATCCTTAAAATTTGATAACATTGGATATCATATAGTTTGCAATTCTTGAATTTCCTCAAATGCCTGCTTAGCTGTGAGCCTATTTCATTTGACACATTCATGTAAGATATTGTGCATAAATAAAACTTTCACATTAAGACTATAGGGGTTTATATTGTTGGTTAAGCCAAGGGCAGACTAATTTGGAGTAATAAGGAGACCTCACATTCTCAAAAGATGAATATGAGTATTATTTGTTTGACCCTACTTTCCTTTACTTGTTAAATAGACGTGTTTAACTCCTCACTTCTTTTATAATCTTATAGATTGTGAGACCTCATTATAGCTTCAAGCTATATTTACTTTACATAGTCCTAGGCGATGTGTATCTTAGACTTATAGTCTAAGATTTTCTTCATTTACTATGCTTTGCACTTTCTTCATTTATTATTACTGTACTTTACTTACTTACAGTTATTTTAGATTATAGTGAATATTATTATAATTCAATTTAGATACTTCACTGTCTTCTTTTTATTACTTAGAATAAGTTCATTGAATATTTACATGCTTCTTTTATTTATTTTCATATGCACAATAGTACCTTTCTAGCCTATCTAGGATACTTTTACCCTCATTTTATTTGCAGGATAAAATATCTATACTTGTGAGTATTCTTACTCACTCTTTTACTTTAATTGCCTTTCTTTATAATTATCTATTTCATTTCCATACTTTATGCTTTCATTTTGAACCGCTGCTTATACATAAATTATAGCTAGTTGTGATATTCAAAATAAATATTAAAATGATTAGCCTAATCTTAAAATGTGCTTAGATTATTTAGTCTAATCATACTTTTCTTTTTATTGGCTTTCCCCTATCGTATTTAATTGCCAAAATGTGATAGATCAGGTGCACTTGGATGTCAGTGGAGCTGGACCAAGCGCTTAAAGTTTAATTACTTCCGCATTTATTAGTTTTTCTTGCCTTAATGCTAAGTGAGAGAGAGTTTTTATTTACTTATTTCTTACTTATTATTTAATTAATGGCATGTAATAATAAAATTTAATTATTGTCTTAACTTATTTTATGTTGGAATTAGTTCCTTCTTACTTAAATACTTGGTTTGGATAAATGGACAATTAAATAGAAATTTAGGTTGATAATTGAATGGATTTCATAAATATGTCATGCTCATCTATCCTTATTATTGCATAATTGTTCATGCATTTCATTGTTATTATAACAACCCTAGTGTTGTTATGTATTAATTAGTGACCTAATTGACTCTAATCCTTTTCTATTAGTCTTATAATAGTATTAGGAGTCTCTAATTCAATTTTCATGTGAATTGGAGATCATTTGTCAATTTCCAGCATTTCCTAGTTTTCTAATAATTCTGAGAATGCCTAAATTATTTAAACCTCTAAATCGAAAATGGAGTCCACCATTGTACTCAGCAACTTCAGTTTAGCTAGGAGTGATGTTCTAGAAATTTTTGGAAGTCGTTGAATTTCCCGAATATTTTATTATATTTCGAACGCTAATTAAATAAGTCGAAATCAGCATCTCAATTCAAGTCAAATAAAAATTTGATAAAAATATCCTATTTTAATGACGTTTGAAGGGATCCTACTGCGAAAGTTTGAGCACATTTGGGATCCCGGATTGTCCTAAATAAATTCGTGAAGCTTAAATTTCAAAGGATAATAATAAAAATATATAAATTGGAATTTAGAAATTTTTGTATATTTATATTATGCATCGATGATATTTTTTCAGTTTTGCTAATTTTTAAGCTCCTGATTTATCGTAATTAAATGATTCACTTCCACAATATATGGAGGCAATACATTTTAAACTTCAAGAGAGGATACCATTGGCCTTCATAAATCACGAAAGTAGATTGTGCTATCATAATGATAGGGAAGGCGCAATTTAGAAAATAGAGGAAACTACTTATAAATGGTAGAAAGTCTATCCTATGCATTTTGCAACTAAGGTGAGACAGAAGTTAGTGTATGTATCATCATGAAGTTCTCTTCTCCATTACCTGGTGAGTTCTCAAGAAATAGCATTCCACTAGGCTTCAACTACATCTTGTAGAAGGGAAGATACAATAAAATGCAAATATGATCAGGACACCCCATTGTATCTAAGACAGACTCTATGCTCTTTAGCCACTACTTATTTAATTGGGAACATCTAGTCCTTTAAAGATGGTGTGCTGAAGGAGTTTGTTCAATACATGAATTCTCCTTTCAAAAACTTCTTCAATGAATCTTCCTTATCTTTGGTCTATTTGATAGTCAAATTCTTAATATGATTCAAACCTCTTAGTATAGAGGTCAAGGCCTAACATTCCAGTTTCTTTGACCCTATAGATTTTATGAATGTTTATTTAAGTTAGTTAACTATTTGTTACTCTTTAAGTTCATTCTTTACTTAAGTTTTATTATCTATAGAAGTAGTTTTCATCTCATGCCTCTTACTCTAAGTATATGATTATGGAAATATGGATATCTTTCAAGTATTTATTTAGCGACTACATAGCAGAATAACAATTCATTAGGTAGCTAAAAATGCAAATTTCAAGCTGACACCTTATGGTGTTCTCTGACACCAACTGTGGTGGTCATCCCTTAATCAACTGAGATTGAGTGGTGGTCATCACAAGGCAATCTGTAACAATGCAAAATTGTTATCCAACTTAATTTTAGCCTAATCGTATCATAATTATCATTCCATTAAGTTCATATAGTCATTAGAACCAAAACTTAAATGTTTGGAGCAATTCAGAGCCCAATCGATTATTTTAGATTAATTTAATATTTAATTAATTAGAAAATTGAGGTATTTATTTTGACCTCAAAATTGAAATCCGACTTCGCCGTTGCGATCGTCACCCCCAAATTAGCTAGGGGTGATGTTTTGGACTCATTTGGAAGTCGTCGGATTTTCGCAAATATTTTAATATAATTAAATGCACTAGAAAATAGAATAATTAAATAATCATCATAATCAAATTCCGACTTAGCCATCGAATTCCTCACCCCCAAATTAGCTAGGGGTAACTTTTTGGGAATTTTTGGAGCGCATTTCAAAAACTGAATTTTTAAATAATCAAAGAAAATAAATAAGGGATTATCGAGTCCTAAATTTGCAAATTCCCCTATTTTTCTAATTCCATCGGCTGACAGCCCCTCTCCCTAGCCGGCGCCCCCATGCCTTCCTTAGGCAAGCTTGATGGTCTCCTTCTCCCACTCCCTAGGCCTTGTGATGGCCTATTCCCTAGGCTTATCATTGCTTCTCCTCCTTTAAGAAGGAGTTCAAATCCTTCTTCCTTCCATTTGCAAAAAGCTGAGCTCCTTCCTCCTTCTTTGGGTGCTTGCTGAAGGAGAAGAAAGTGCAGCTCTCCACCTCCCAAGTTTTTAAAGAAATCAAAGTCCTCTTCCTTCTTCCTCCACGCAAGGCTAAGGTACATGTTTGCTCTTCTCCTTGTCTCCTTCATGTTACTACAATGCTTGAATGTATCTCTAGAAGTCAATAAACATGTATGGAAGCCATTAAGGCTCATTGAGGTAGCTCATTTATTCGAAAAATGCATGCTCTATTTTCGTCCATTTTTTATACCCAGTCCTTTATCCACATTTTTCGTATATCTAGGATGCTCCGTTTGTGCCGATTTTGGTGTTGATAGAAAGGTATCGAAAAAACTTTTCAATGATATATAGCACCACTCATGGAATGCTCTGGATTGGGAGTATTTGAGCTTGAAAGTAGGCCTTACAGGTTTCGTCCAAGCGAAAAATACTGCCTGGCGCTACAGCGGTATTTCGGCAGGAACCATATAAAATTAATTATTTAACAGTAAATCGCAAGTTGGACCGCTGCAGCGCGTTGTAGCGGGCTGCAGCGTGATGTAGCGAGCTGTAGCGGAAATTTCGAAAAAACTTTAGAAAATGTTAAAAATAAATTAATTAAACAGTTACTTCGCAAGTTGGATCGCTGCAGCGTGCCACAGTGGGCCACAGCGCTAAAAACACCACAGCGCGCTCTAGCGCTAAAAGCGCCACAGCGCACTATAATGCTAAAACTGCCACAGCGCGCTGCAGCAACAGAAGCACCACAGCACGCTACAGCGCCAGAAGCGCGCTATAGCGCCCAAAATTGCAAAAACTGCCCAATTTTTTTGTAAAATTGCCCAAAATTGACTGAAATGGCTAAAACTTCTCTGTTTTCGCATTTTAAGGTCCTTAGGACCCCAATGAGACTGAATTATATCAAATGTTAATCTATTTTAGTTAATATTGAACATTGCATAAAATTCTATATGGAAATTAAGTTTAAACCTTATTATTTTTAAGTGCTCAAAACCTACTATGTACCTTAAATGCATTTTGTGCCAAATGCTAAGTAATAGAATCTTAAGTATTTGTATTGAATAGGTATATCTTAATAACCAAATGGCATGAAACATAAGCCTTTTTAGATTTGTGATTAAGTACTAATCTCTTTGGTTTGATTTAGAATTTTATTAGCATTAATTACCTTTTTGTCCTATGGTATCTTTATGTTTATATGCTTTTATGATAAGATGAATGTTAGAAAACTTTAACATTATTTGGACACTTAAATGTACTTTGTTGACATTAAATTATAATTAAACATAAGAACCTTGATAACTTGATTAAGTAGATGATACTTAATCTAAAATCAAAGTTTGATATCAATAATACACTAATAATACATTGATTTATCATTGACCTTTAAAAGTAATATTTGGTCTTAATAGTAGAAAGGTTGGGGGTTAAACTCTAACTTATCTTGATTAAAATCTAAATCTTAACCACTTAATCAATTAATTTGATTGAAAGATAATTTAATTCATATTATTCCAATAATGCATATGATTTAATATTGATCTTAAATTATTAAATTAGAAGTGCTAAGGTTAGTATTAAATCTATGTGATTGAGTCATCTGAATCTAAACTTTAGATCATTGATTTTCTCTTAAATAAGACTATTAGCATAAAATGGACATTAGAATTGTTATGATTTATGAAATAATTTAATCCTAATAAGATATTTTATTTCATCCCATGATTGTAAAATAGGAAAGGATCAGATGAACTTTAATCATCTAATCTGTTCACTTTAACCTAAATCTAACAAGTAAACCTTAAGAAGTAAAAAATGAGCTCTTAAGGGTTTTGCTTTAGGATCGTTCTTAAAATATTTAAAGACCTTAAATATTGATACCTTGAGGTAGGGAGAACTTTTATAATTTATTGAGGTAGAAACTTAGATGATCCTTCATGACTTTAGAAGTTGAACTTGATACCTTATGGTAGGAATCACCTAAAGCATTAGAATGGAACTTATTTCCTTGTGGTAGCAACCTACATTGAGTGATCTTTTGATCATACCCTTGGAGCCTTATGTAGGACTTACCCATTTAGAGTGAAGATCAATAGCTTTGATAAATCATTGTTGATTAATTAGAATTGTCTAAACCCAGATTATTGGTTGGTGTTGTATAGTATACCCATAGTACTAGATTCCTTCAGTAGTATAAAGGATTGGTCGATTCACTCCAATGTGTGCTATCTTGAGGGATTAGACGAATACAGTCTCATTGGAGTAAATCTTCCAACACTAAGAGTGTTATAAATAAGGACTCATCCCATAGTTTGATTAAAATATAAATCACCATCGGGTGATGCCTCCTAGTGAAGATTGCTTCAATATGTGTGGCTTAAACAAACTAAGTAATTCGAGTCACCTTATTTAGGATACAATGCATGATTGTGAGTTGGGCATCTTAATAGCTTAGCTTGAGATACAAATCGCCTTCGGGTGATGCCTCCTATCGAAGATCGATTTGTTAGGGTGGCTTAATCAAACTAAGTGTTAAGAACCACCTTTCTTGCAAACGTGCTAAATATATGTATACAATCATCCCATCTAATGATTTTTAAGTAAATTCTCAACTTTAACTAATTATCAAATTAGAATTTAGGAGTCAGATTCCTTTTAGCAGAATTCTGCACAATGGAGACCTTGAATTCATTATCAGATTTCTAAGCATTCTTCTGGATTTACCTCATGCATATTAGAAGCATGAGCATGAGCATAATCATGATGTGGAGTATCGGTGATGACATATGAGTATCAGTGATGATTTATGGGTTATAAAATGTTGCATACATTGACTGAGGAATTTCATGATGTATTGGCATCGCAGTTCCCAATTGGATGTATGTATACATTGGACCATATAACTCATAACTGTTCAGTGATATTTTAGTTGCATATCAGTGGCATATAGTGTTGTGACATATTCAGATGCACAGATTCAATATCATACAACATAATTTTATAGATCACTACTTAGTTTTAGATCCATTACTATTTTTGGTTTACTTTTAGTATTCAGTTTATAGTTTAGTTTTACTTTACTTCATCTTACTTCAGTTTTGTACAGTTTTATACAATTTTATGCTTTCAATTGCCTTTATAGTATTTCTGCAGATTTAATCACATTATATAAATGTTAAATAAATAACTAGAACTGTTTAGACTAGTTTCGATGTATTAGATTTATTGTTTAACACGGGTACTTTTGGGATCCGGCAATTTGCTAGATCTTGAGCAGTATATTGAACCAGGTCAGGAGGACACCCAGGAGATTCATGAGGAGCTTATGGAGCACTAGTGGACTCTCCTTCAGTTTTACTACTTATTTGCTTAGTTTATTTTAGTTCAACACTCAGCTTTTATGTCTGTAATTTAGTAACTGTTTATAATAGATATATTTTCTTTTTTTTTCTGAGATGAATATTTTCATATAGCTTCTATGATGAATGTTTCTGGATGTTTGCTTTAAGATTCCGCACTCTGTTATATACTACTTATACTTAGTATTATGATGTGATCAATATATTAGAAATATTGATATCTTATACATATATTGGATTCCTATTCTATTCTAAATCTAATATGTATATTTGTTTAATACTTAGGATAAGGATACTACTCTTATCTTAAGTATTAGCTCTCAACCCTTCCATGAGGTTGAGTCAGCAGCTCTCCAGATGGGCTTAGTTTTAAGCTATTCAGGAAGATGGGTTATTCCTCCCCGAGTGGCGCGCTGCTCCACCACCAAAATTAATTATAACTGTCTCTTTTGCGTGCAGTGACGGGGCGGGGTGTTACACAATCCCTCACTTGGCATTAGATTAGAAATAAGCATCCCTAATCCACTGACAAGGGAAGGATATGTCCTAATTCAAGCAACTGAAACCATCACTAAATGAGTATACTAGAATATCAGAGAGCGGAAGAAAAGAGTATCAAATACTAATATCCATACATCTATGATATAAAATGAAATGACATTCAACTCAAAATAAAGTAGTAGTAAAAAAAAAATATGGGTACATGTATTATTATTACAATAATTGAAAGTTTAATTGAAAAGAAAGATAAACACTCAGCCTCATAAGCAAGAATAAAACATAAAACTAATGATCCTCAACAGCACACTCCTCCTCCTGAACAAGCTTCTCAGAAGGCCCAACCCCTCAAATCGCTCAAATTCTGCCATTGTTAGTAATAGCACACTCCTCCTCCTGAACAAGCTTCTCAGAAGGCCCAACCACCTCAAATAGCTCAAAATTTGCCATTGTTAGTTTCATAATGACAGAGCCCCAGCCAAAAAAAAAGAAATCTGATTAAATAAATTGTCTAAGTACATTTTAGGCTATAAATTTTATATATTAAATAATTTTATAAATACCCCAAGCATTTTAGAAGCAATAAAGCAATCAAAGTAAAAAGGATAAAATCTATAATTATTTAATTATAACTTTAAATAAAGTGTGAGGTAAGTATATACCTCAACCCAAAGCTGTAGAAAATAGTTAAGCAATGTATATGTAAAAGCTACTTAGTGTAAGAAAACATCTTAAGTAAATATGATAAATTCTACTCTTGACAGTTTAATGAATAATATGAAAAGAATATGTATATGAAATTGAAATAAAAGAGTAGCATCCTAACATGCTTTCATATAAAATCAATAACTGCTAAGCATATAAATAAATGCTAAAAATATTGTTATTTTAGAAATGCTGCATAAATACTAAAAAAAATACCAAACTGAAAATATACTATCTCATATAGAAATATACCAACTTAGCCCTGCCATAATAGAAAAATGGTGGCTCATATAGCCACTAAATAATCTTCTAAGGCATCTAGGATCAAGCATCATAGATTAATAGGTTCATTAAAAATTTACCTTATCATCATACAGGATTAACCGCTTGGGAAATATCATCATCTCAATTATATAAAGATTCCACAATCAAACACATGGGCACTGAATTGCATCTGAATCTCAATATGTGAAATAATACTGTAGAGGCAGATTAAGTAGAACAAATCCCATTTAAAATGTTATATAAATTTATGAATTCATCTTTATTTTCTTTTATTATGTCTTTATAGAACTTTTAAAGCTAACATAAAATATCCATCAAATATATTCTAAATTTTACCTATTATGTCATACATATAAAGGTCCAAAATAAGAAAGTAAAGCATACAAGACAATGTATAAATGACACTATACAAAACTTAATTTGTTCTAGCTACTCTAAGAGAATACAAGCTAATGATCTCCACTATCTAGCTATCAAGTATAAACTTAGAATATCAATTCTATAAAGTTTAAATCAATCAGAACTAATCAAGTTCTAATATATTTCAATTAATAATGCTTACATAAGTTGAATAATAAATTAAGCGTCCTATTTAATGAATTTAATTAATCCCAAGCTAATCTTGATTAATATAAATTAAGATTGGGAGATTAAGAGTTAAACTCCAAATATTGGGGCTTGACCTTTTAATCTATTAGGTTCTAATACTAATAGTATAAGGTTAAGGTTTAAAATCCCAATTCTCATGAACTACAAATTATGGTTATCTTATTAAGCAACGTCAAGCGTAATAAGATGGATCTTCTAAACTTAGACTAAAGTTAAAATTTAAAATAATCATAAATAAAGGATGAAATTCTAGAAATCCATAAAACTAAGATTTCACTCATTGAGTAACCCATTTACTCAATAATTGAAATCTAACATAAATCTACATTTAAAATCCTAAGGAATCAGAGAGAAATCCTAACCTAGTAAGAATTTTAAGTTTCAATTGAAATTTGATTTAATGAGCTTAAAAGAGTTAATATTGATTCCAAATCACTTAAACTACTAATTTTACTAATTAAATTAAGTTTCTAAGGCTTAAGAATTCTTAACCCCAAATTTGGGTAAAATAACTATTTTGCCCCTACTTAAGGGCCTAAAAAACTACTTTAAGATTTAGGATTCCAAATTGAAATTTATTAATGGAAAATAGTTACTTAATATCTAATATGAAGATCGATAGTAAGTACACCTAAATTGGATAAGGATTAAGCTTAATTAGCTCTAATTAACATCTTAGCTCATTAATTGCAATTTAGTAATTTATACTTAATAAAATCTAAAAATTTAGTTAGGCTATTGTTTTTTCCTATTTAAGGATTCCATAGAATTTAAGATCACATAATTCTGATATCAAATGGCCAAGTTATGGCTAAAACAAGATAGGGGTCTAATTATGTAAATTAGGAGATTTATAAATGAGTTAAAAATCTAACTTTCTCAAATGGTGTCTAAATTTAGCAAACTCAATGACTATAACTTTCCTATAATATATTGAGTACTATGATTGGGAGTAGACCCAAATTGGACTTTATTTGGTTAAGCTATGAGTTCATTAGGATTAAGGGTGATTAGTGAAATAAATCATAGAATCACAAAACCTATCACACCACTGAGTTCTATTCTACTTAAAAAACTATTAGCAACTTGAATCTCTTAATTTGGATTATTAATTATGCTAATATTTACTAATCAATATTTAGGATGATTAGGGCTAATTAAAAAAATATAATCATCCAATCTTAAATATTTTTGCAGTTTACTATTAATTAGGTTTTCATAATCAAAATAATATATTAGATGACCTAATTTAGAGTCAAATTGACTAAGTTATGGTCAATTTAAAATTCTAGCTTAAGGAGTATAATTAAGGAAGAGTTCAAAAGTCCTTAGCAAAATAATAGGTTCAACAACAAATTTGACACTTCCAGAATATTCCTCATAATTTTCTAAGCAAAATGGTATATACATTTGCTATGATTGGAATATTGGATTGCAAGTTATTGATGATTGAACTTTTGTAATTAATGAATTAATTAACACTATTTAATTAATTCAAATTTATAATTTCCTAAATTAAACGGTAGCGAGTGTAACAACTCAAAGTTGTTGCACAACTTAATTTAAGCCTAATCATATCTTAATTATCATTCGGTTGATTTCATCTAGCTATTAAAACAATTCTTAAAAATTTGGCGCGATTCGGAGCTAAATCCAATAATTGGATTATTTTAATATTTAATTAATTAGAAATTTGGGGTATTTATTTTGACCTTGAAATCGAAATCTGACTTTGTCGTTGCAATCGTCACCCTCAAATTAGCTAGGGGTGAAGTTTTGGGATTTTTCGGAATACGTTTATTTAATCTGAATTTTTAATAAATTAAAAATTATGAATAATAATTAATTATTCCTTAATTTGCTTTTTCTCATTCCTTATCTCTCCTAAATTTCGGCTGGCCATCCCCCTTCATTTGGCTGACCTCTTACCTCCCTATTGCACATTGAAAGCTGAGGCCATCCCTCTCCTCCCCCTTCTTAATTGCAATGCTTAATGGCTAAGGCCATCCCTCTCCCCTTACCTGTCCCTAGCTCTCATGGCCTTCCCATTCCTTCTTCTTCTTTAAAGAGAAACCTCAGCCCTCCTTATTTTATTTGCTGCCAAACTAAAAGCTTCCTCTCTATTTATCTCATTGTTGAGATTGGTGCTGACGAAGGAGCTTCCTTTCCTCAAAGGTCTTGAGGAAAACAAAGGTTTTTTCTTCCTCTCCCAAAGGCTAAGGGACCCTTTTGTTTACTCTCCTTGTACCCATTTGTTCTTCTTCCTTGGTCATTTTATTCCTCTATTATGCTTATTTGCATATTTAAACATCCATGATTAAGTATGGAAGCCATTATAGTTCTTCAAAGTAATATACCTCATGCTCTGTCTTTCGTCCATTCTGCATACCCCTGCCTTTATCACTATTGTTCATATAGATAGGATGATCCGTTTGTGCTAATTTTGGTGTCAATGAAAAGGTATCGGAAAAATATTTCTATTGATATATAGCACCACTCATGGAATGCTCTGGATTGAGAGTATTTGAGCTTGAAATGTGGCCCTTCACGGTTTTCGCACAGGCGAAATCACTGTCGGGCGCTACAGCGCGTCGTAGCGTCCAAAAAATTCATTTGACCATATCTTAGTCGTTTATACTCCAAATCCAAAAATTTAAAGTGCTAAATAGCTTATAATTTTAGTGCCAATAATAATCTTAAATAATATTTAGGTTCTGAACCTTAGAAATATTAGAAAATGACTAATATACCACTAACCTTAATTAGGTCATAACTTGACCAATTGAAGTCCAATTTGGGTCTACTCCCAGTTATAATAATCAGTGTGATATAGGAAAGCTATAGCCACTAAGTTTGCTAAATTTGAACATCAAATGAAAAAGTTATCTTTTTAACCCCCTTAGCTTAGAAATTTCTCAAATTGCCCTTGAAAATTGAAATGGCTATAACTAATTTATTAGACTTCAAAATTTAGTGTTCTTAGACTCTATAGAATCCTTGAATAACAACCAATAATAAACTGCATAAAAATTTAGATTTCATTAGGTATAATTTATTGAAATACCCCTTAGGTCAAAAATCTTAGTTTAGACCCATATGACTCATATCTTATCCAAATTGCATGATTGGGTGCCATTAGTTTCCTTATGCATAGTAGAATGAATGTGCTAAGTGATTTATTTTTTTGATCTCTGTATTTAAATTTATTCCCTAATCTTATTAAACTATGATTAGTGAAAATTAGGATTTATAATCATTAGATTTTAGCAAACTTAGTCTCTGATTAATTGTATGATAAGATAGAACTTATGAGCCAAATTGTATTTATGGTTAAATTTGTAGTTATGTGCTAATCCTTTTAAATTGATTTAGGATTTGATTAGCACTAATTACTTTTTGGTTTATGAAATTTTTCTATTAATATGATTCATAACAGTAAGTGAGATATATTGAAATCATGTATGCAAATTTAATATGTATAAATTGAATAAATAAAAAATGGAGAACTTAATCATCATAATTAACTTAAGAAGTCTTAAGACTTTGATCAAGCTATTAATACTTGATCTATGTCTAAGATTGCCACTAATAATACATCCCAAATTCACTGATTTGACATTTAATCTATAAATAAACATTTGATCTTAATTGGGCATGAGTAGGTGTAACAATCCAAGGTTATTACCCAGCTTAATTTTAGCCTAATCGTATCATAATTATCATTTCACTAAGTTCATCTAGTCATTAGAACCAAACATTGAAGGTTTGGAGCAATTCAAAAATTAAATGATTATTTTGGAATATTTTAATATTTAATTAATTAGAAAATTGATGAATTTATTTTGACCTCGAAATCGAAATCCGACTTCACCGTTACAATTGTCACCCCCAAATTAGCTAGGGGTGATGTTTTGGACTTGTTTGGAAGTCGTCGAATTTTCGTCAATATTTTAATATAATTAAATACCCTGAAATTTAGCATAATTAAATATTCGTCGGAATCTAATTTCGACTTCACCATTGAATTCCTCACCCCCAAATTAGCTAAGGGTAAATTTTTGGGAATTTTTGGAGTGCATTTTAAAAATATGAATTTTCAAATAATTAAGGAAAATAAATAAGTAAATATGTAGTCCTCAAATTGCAATTTCTCTATTATTCTAATTTCCATTTTTGGCTGGCCATCACCTCAGCCGGTGCCCCATGCCCCTTAGGCTGAACTTTTAATGGCCTCTCCTCCTCCCTCCTCCCTCTCCCTAGGCCTCATGATGGCCTATCCCCTAGGCTCATCATTCCTTCTCCTCTTTAAAGAGGAGCTCAACCTTCCTCTTTTGGCTTGCTGAAAAATTTCATCACTTCCTTCCACCATTGATGCTCTAGTGCTGAAGAAGAAGAGGTTCAACTCTCTACCTCCAAAGCTTTTGAAGAAGACAAAGTTCTCTCTCTCCCCTCTCAAGGACTAAAGGTACCCCTTTGCTCCTCTCCTTATCTAGTTCATCTTGCTATTATGCTTATTGCATCTCTAGATAGCCATGTTTAAGTATGCAAGCCATTACCACTCTCCAAGACATAAAATGTGCTGCTCTATTTTTCATTTACTTTGCACACCTGTTATTCATCTACATTTTTAGCATAGCTAGGATGCTCAGAAATACCTTGCCATTAATATATGGCACTGCTCATGGGACTCTCTGGATTGAGAGTAATTGAGCTCGAAAATATGCCTTATAGGTTTCGTCCATGGGAAAATGCCGTCTGGCGCTGCAGCGCACTGCAGCGCCCGGTTTTGCAAATTAGGCCGTTGCAGCGGCATTTCGGCGGGAACTTATACCAACATATAATAGAGTAATTGAACAGTAAACTCACAAAATAGACCGCTATAGCGCGCTGTAGCGGGCTGCAGCGCAAATATTTTTGGAACTTTAGAAAATGTGAAAATAAATTACTAATTACCTTTTTATTCTGTTATCTTTTCATTTATGTGCCTTCATGATATTATGATGAATGTTAGAGAACTTTAACATTTTGGACACCTTGATGGGTCTAAAATGACATTAAATTATAATTGAACATGAACCTTGATAACTTGATTAAGTAGATGATACTTAATCTAAACCTAAAGTTTGACATCAATAATATACTAATAATATATTGATTTGTCATTGACCTTTAAATTAACCATTGGTCTTAATAATATAAAGGCTAGGGGTTAAATCTTAACTTATCTTGATTAAGATTTAAACCTTAATCACTTAATTAATTAAATTAATTGTAAGATAATTCAATTGATATTATTCCAATAATACATATGATTTGATATTGATCTTAAATCATCAAATTAGAAGTACTAAGGATAATATTGAACATATGTGATTGAATCATCTGAATATAAACTTTAGATCTTTAATTTTCTCTTATATAAGACAATTAACATAAGATGGAAATAAAATTGTAATGATTTATGCAATAATCTAACTCTAATAAGATCTTTGATTTTATCCCATGATTGTAGAATAGGAAATGATCAAATAAATTTTAATCATCTGATCTAATCACCTTAACCTAAGTATAACAAGTAAACCTTAAGAAGTAGAAGAGTGAGATCTTAAGGTGTGGCGGCCGCCCCTTAATCGAATGAGTGTTAAGAGGTGGTCATCACTAGCACCACGGACATTAAACTAAAAGCTTATCCATGATACTAATCAACCAGTTGAGCAAGACTTAATAGAAACATACATATAGTATAGCAGTGCAAAATAGGTAGAAAGAAAGCATCCATACACAGTCCACATTAATTCATTCACATATAATACATTTAATGCTGAATAGTAAGAATAAGAAAACATAATTATTATAATTTTACTAAATGCAAGCCAAGGAGATGGAAGCATGTATCCTTCAGAGAGCTGCACTTTACTTTAACCTGCTAGCAGCTAAATTCTCAAGCGCTGGATTTGACCTATACTCATGATCTGCCATATATACATATATGACAGGGCACAGCAAAAAAAAAAGAAAATTTGGTTAGACTTTAATAAGTCTAAGTACAATTTAAGCTATTAAAGTTGCATGAATTTAAAGATATCACCATTTTATTGATACTACTAAGCGAGCAAAGTAAATAGGTGCAACAAGCTATACAAAGAATGGGATAACTATAAACTATCCATTTATAGCATTCAACATGTATGTGAAATAACATACCAAGACACAAAAGTAAGCAAGGTAAAGCTAAAGCAAAAGAAACTGTAACTACTGAAATAAATCTAATCTTAATATGATTATGACCACAGTAAACATGCTGAGTATAAAAGAACATAAGTACTGAACATAATCCAGAAAATCTAACATCCTAAACATGCCATTTATGCTTATATAATTCATAAGAATATATATACAACATGCATATTAATATAAAAGAAAGGTCACTGAGACATGTGACAAAAATGACTGAATCTGAAAATAGAAAACCACTGAAACATGTGGTAAAGCCAACTGAAACTGCAAGTAAAGCCACTGAAACATGTGGCAAAATAATACAAACTGTACTGAACTGAACTAGAGTAGCAATAAGCCTAAGCTATAGCACTGCCATCCCAGCCCGAAAATCATCAAAATACCCAGCCTATAGGCCATCCCCATTCCTCTCAAAAGCCTGGGTAACTTCCATACTGTATTGAATACTGGAGGTGGCAATACTATACTCAGAACCTAAGCTACTAACTAAAAGCACTGCAAAAACTTGAATGAAATGATATATGCTTTACAAATTCTAACTTAGGATGTATCATCCATATCCTAAGTGTTCCTATTATGCTCAAGGAATAAAGCTCAAATACAAGGTATGCAAAGCAATCTAGTTAAAGTGAGCAAGGGACTCAATCTAAACTCATGTGATATCTGATGTTATCTAAATAAGTCATTCTAACTATCCAAGTCGTACAACTTAGAAGAACGGCCTTATAAGTTAAAAAACAATTAGGACTGATCAGGCCCCAATTTAGTTCAATCAAAATTGACTATAAGTTAAATAATAAATCATTACGTCCTAATTGATGATTTGAGATGTTCTCAGCTAAGATCTGATCTAGATCTACTAAGCTAAGGATTATGAATTGAACAGCACAACCTTGGGTTCAATCACATGATCCAAAAGTAAGCTAAAGTTTTATGGTTCAATCTACAAGTGAACTGATGATTAAGGCTTATTCTATTAAGTAACAATCAAGCTTAATAGAATAGATCTCTATTCTTAATCTAAAATTGAAAGACAAAATAATCAAAATAAAATTATGAAAATCTAGAAACTATTAAAACCAAGGTTCCATTCATTGAATAAATCACTTATTCAACGAATGAAATCTAACTTAGTGTCTAATCCTAATCTTAAGGAAAGTGCCTAAGGTGAAGTGAAGATCCTAAGGAAGTGCTTTAGTTTTAACTCTAGGTTCTCATTCATGTCCGCATTATTTATAATTTTCAACTAAGTTGATGATTACAACTTAGTTAGTAAAAGCTCATATATCCTAATGTCATAGTTTTCAAATAGTAAGCAAATCCTAATGATACTAAAATCTATGCAAGTGGTGTACGCACTGTACATAGAGCTCAAGAAAATAACATAATTAAAAGAATACAGAACTTCAATAAAGTTCTAAGTACGAAATGTACCTGACACGGCACCAAGACTTCTGTAACCAGCAATTTAACAACATCAATCATAGAAACCTATTCATAATGCCAAGGAAAAACAAGGTTTTGCTTAAATACAAGTAAGCTTAATAGTATTAGATTTACAGTAATTTGGCATGATACAACTAAATGATAATTTACTTGGACAAGAGATGCTTAGCTTAGACTTGCATGAATTCTATCTAATTCGTTCCCCCTAACTTAAAATAGAAGATTGATTATAAAAGATTGAATATAATAGCTTGATAATATTTAATTCATTATGGATGGATGGAAACATAACAACATGATTCCTTAGCATGAACTCAAGAATAATAATAAAATTACATGTTTTAACAATAGATTTAGCTATAATATTATTGCATCTTATTGTGAATCTTTCTTATTAATATATTATATGTAAAACAAATATATGTGGTTTAACAATAAATTTAATTATATTTACTTCCTCCCTACATCATAATCAAGTAGATTAATGCATCAATAATGTGTGCTAATTATGACCATAACAAAGAAATTTATGTATTTACAAGGCTCATACCTAAATCATGATACCTATAAAATTAACATCTAAATATATATCATTTACTTCTTGCAATGATTGAAATGATAAGTAAGATTATAAAGTATCAAATGGCCATAATAATGCATCAAGCTCATGCCGAAAAAAATCAACATACAACCTTAACTACTTGCTAACCCTAACACATTCAACTTTATCTACCTTAACCCTTCATAAATAACAATAAAATTAGCTTTATTAGAGAGTATGAGGAGTTACCCATCCAACAATTAACCTATTGTTGGCAAAAAAAAATGAAGAGGGCATGCTGATTTTCAGCCACCACGGGAGAATGAAGGAAGATTCGGCCAAGGGAAGGAGGAGATGTGCTCGGCCATGGAAGGAGGAGATGTGCTCGGCCATAAAAGGAGGGCTGTTGCTCATGCTCGATCGTGGAGGATGAAGGCTGCTGCTAGCTCTTGGTTGAGAAGGAGGTGAGGTGGCTCGGCCATGGAGGAAGAAGAGGAGGGGTCGGGCATGGAGAAGGAGAGGAGGTGAGGTGGCTCAGCCATGGAGGAAGAAGGGGAGGGGCTTGGTCTGCCAAGGAGGAAGGGAGGAGGTGCTTGGTCGGCCAAGGAGGAAGAAAAAATCAGGCTGCTGCCTTTAGGGTAGGGTTAGACACTTAAGAGGCAAAAAGTTAAATCCAATCGCAGCCGTTAGATCAAAATCCAATGGCTGAAACTTCACAAGCCTTGATCCAAGTCAATTGAACTCCAAAAATTACAAACTTGGTATCAAAACGACTGTCTTGATGAGACAAATGCAAGCATTTAAAAATTATTAAATTTGGATGAGTAGTTTATTTTATATTAATTTTTAAGTGAAAAAATTTAAAAATTCATTATGTTTAATCTGGAGTCCAAAAAATTACGAAACTTAAAACATAGATTTCTCTCATAACGCTTAATTCAAATATATAAAAATTTCTGAAATCCAACTTTTATTTTATCTTTTATCGACTCCGGAAGTTTAAACTTCCTGAATTTATTTAGGACGATCTGAAACTCAGATTGCACTCTAATTTTGGTAGAAGGATCCTCTTAATATGCTTCATTTGAGGATATTTTAATTTAATTTTTATTTGACTAAAATTGAAAATTTAATTTTGACTTAATCCTCCTAAATTTAGAGTTAATCACGAATGTAACAACACCGGGTTGTTACATAAGGGTCTTGCGTTAGGATCGTTATGAAAATGTTTAAAGGCCTTATTTATTGATGCATTGAGGTAAGAAGGACTTTTATAATATATTGAGGTAGGAAACTTAGATGATCATTCATAATCTTAGAAGTTGAGCTGGATACCTTGAGGTATGAATCACCTAAAGTGCTTAAAATGGGATTTATTCCTTGTGGTCGTAATCTATGTTGAGTGATCTTTTGATAATATTCTTGGAGCCTTATGTAGGACACACCTACTTAGAGTAAGAATTAATAGCTTTGATCAATCCTTATTAATTAAATAGAACCTTCTGAACTTAAATTATTAATTAGGTATAGTAAGGTATACCCATAATACTGGATTATTTCAGTAGTATTCAGGATTGGTTGATTCACTCCAATGTGGACTTATGACTAGGTGCTATCCTGAGGGATTAGACAAATACAGTCCCATTAGATTAAATCCTCCAAGACTAAGAGTGTTACAATTAGTGAACAAGATCCTTAGTTTGAGATGTAAATTGTAACCAGGTTTTGCCTCCTATCGTAGTGCGCTTCGATAAGTGCAGCTTAAGCAAACTAAGTATCTTAAGTCATTTTGCGTAGACCACTAAGTATGCTTGTAATTATGGCATTTAACGGCTTAGCTTGAGATGTAAATTGTGACCGGGTAATGCCTCCTATCGTAGTGCACTTCGATAAGTGCAGTTTAAACAAGCTAAGGGTTAAATCTACCTTTCTTGCAAACATGCTAAATATGTGTATACAATCTCTCAAGCTAATTATTTTTAAGTAAACTCTCAACTTTAACCAATTATTAAGATTCAAATTTAGGAGTCAGAATCCTTTTAGCAAGATTATGCACAATGGAGATCTAGAGTTCATGATCAGATTTCAAAGCATTTTCTGGATTTTTGGATTTATCTCATGCAGTTTAGAAGGATGAGCATGAGCATAAGCATGATGTGTGAGTATCAAAATGATGTGTGAGTATCAAAAAAATATATAAGTATCATTGATGATTTATGAGTTATAGAATGTTGCATACATTGACTAGGGAATTTCAGGATGCATCAACAATATCAGTAAGCAGTATTCCCAACTGGATGTATGTGTACATTGGACCGTATTGCCCATAGCAGTTCAATGATATTTTGGTTGCATATTAGTAGCACACAGTGTTGAGGCATATTCAGATGCATAGTTTCAGTGATATACAGCATAGTTTTACCTATGATTACTCAGTTTTAGATTCAATATTATGCTGATTTATTTTGGTATTCAGTTTACAGTTGAGTTTTACTTTACGTACTTCAATTTGTACAGTTTTATACAGCTTTACACTTTTAGTTATCTTTTATAATATATATGCAGATTCAATTATATTATGTAAATGTTAAATGAATAATTAGAACTGTCAGATTAGTTTCGATGTGTTAGACTTATTATCTAATACGGGGTACTTTTGGGATCCGGCAATTTGCTAGATCCTGAGCAGTATATTGAGATAGGTCAGGAGGACACTCAGGAGATCAGTAGAAGCCTATGGAGCACTAGTGGACTCTCCTTTAATTTTGTTTTGTTTTAGTTCAGTTCAGTACTAGCTTTATTTCTATGTTTCATTAAAATGTTTGTAATAACTCTGGATGTATTTTCTTTTCTTTTCTGAGATGAATGTTTCTTATAGCTCTGTGATGAATATTTTCTGGATGTTTGCTTTAAGCTTCCACACTCTGTTATATACTACTTATACTTAGTATTATGATGTGATCAGTATACTGAAAATGCTGATATCTTATACATATATTAGATTCCTATTGTATTCTAAATCTAATGTATGTATTTATCTAATACTTAGGATAATTATACTATTCTTATCTTAAGTATTAGCTCTCAACCTTCCTTGAGGTTGAGTCAGTAGCCCTTCAGATGGGCTTAGTTTTTAGCTATTTCGGGGAGACGGGCTATTCCTCCCTTAGTGGCGCGCCGCTCCGCCGTCGAATTGTGATTTTACCCCTTTGCGCGTGGCGACGGGGCGGGGCATTACAGTAGGGGTCAAACCCTAATCTAGTTGATTAAGATCCAAACTCTTAAATCCTTAATTAAATTGACTTGATTACAAGATAAGGAAATTGACATTATTCCAATAATACATCTAATTTGGTATTGATCTTAAACATTTGAATTAGACATATTAAGATTATAGATAAATCTATATGATTGATTAATCTAAATTTAAACTTTAAATCCTTGATTTTCTTCTAAATAAGTCTACTAGCATAAAAAGATAATATAACTAAATTAATTTAATAAATGATTTGACTCTAATACATCCTTGATTTAAATCTCATAATCTTAGAATAAGATATGATCAGATGACTTAATCATCTGATCTGATCACTCTAAACCTAACTATTAAATGGAACCTAATATATTAGCTTAAAATTAAGGGTATAAGATCTTAAGTATCTCAGCATATGATGGCCTCTAAAATATTTTAAAGACCTAAATTTAAATATACATTGAGGTATGTGAATTTTGTATAACTCATTAAGGTAGAAGCTTAGATGATCCCTTAACCCTAGAAGTTGATCTTATCCCCTCGTGGTAGGAATCACTTAAGGTATTAGAATGACACTTTTTATTGTGGTACAACCCATATTTAGTGATCCTTGATCACCCTCTTCTTGGAACCTTATATAGAACTTACCTGTTTAGCATAGGAATTAATAGCCATGATAAATCCTTGTTGATTAAATAGAATTTTTTGAACCCATATTATTGGTTAGTGTAGTATAGTATACCCATAGTATTGGATTATTTCAATAATATTCAGGATTGGTTGAATCACTCCAATGTGAACTTAAGACCAGGTGCTATCCCGAGGGATTAGACGAATATAGTTCCGTTAGATTAAATCTTCCAAGACTAAGAGTGTTATAATTAGTGAATGAGATCCTTAGTTTAAGACGTAAACTGCGACCGGGTTCTGCCTCTTATCGTAGTTCACTTCGATAAGTGCAGTGTAAGTAAACTAAGTATCTTAAGTCACTTTGCGTAGACCACTAAGTATGGTTGTAATTAGGTCATTTAACGACTTAACTTGATATATAAACTGTGATCGAGTTCTGCATCCTATCGTAGTGCGCTTCGATAAGTGCAGTTTTAAATAAGCTAAGGGTTAAATCTACCTCTCTTAGAAATATACAATCATGTGTATACAACCTTTCCAACTAATGATTTTAAGTAAACTCTCAACTTTAACCAATTATCGAACTAGAACCTAGGAGTCCAAATCTTTTTAGCAGGATTCTGCACAATGGAGATAGTGAATTCATTATCGAATTTCAAAGCATTTTCTGGTTTTTTTTAGATTTACCTCATGCAGTTTAGAAGCATGAGTATGAGCATAAGCATGATGTGTGAGTATCAAAATGATGTATGAGTATCAATGATGATTTATGAGTTACAAAATGTTGCATACATTGACTGGGGACATGATGCATCGGCATCACAGTAAACAGTATTTCCAACTGGATGTATGTATATATTGGACCGTACTACTCATAGCAGTTATGTGATATTTTGGTTGCATATCAGTAGCATACAGTATTGTGGCATATTCAGATGCATAGTTTCAATGACATACAACATAGTTTTACAGATCATTACTCAGTTTTTAGATCCATTACTATTTTTGCTCTACCTTCAGTATTCAGTTTATAGTTTAGTTTTACTTTACTTTGCTTCAGTTTATACAATTTTATACTTTCAGCTATCTTTACAATATTACTATAGATTTAATTACATTATATAAATGTTAAATGAATAATTAGAACTGTTTAGATTAGTCTCGATGTGTTAGACTTATTATCTAACATGAGATACTTTTGGGATCCGGTAATTTACTAGATCTTGAGCAATATATTGAGCCAGGTCAGGAGGACACCCGAGAGATTTAGGAGAAGCCAATGGAGCACTAGTGGACTCTTCTTTAGCTTTACTTTTCACTTAGTTCAGTTCAGTATTAGCTTTTATGTCTATTTCAGTAAAATATTGTAATAATTCTGGATGTATTTTCTTTTCCTTTATGAGAGGAATGTTTTCATACAACTTCTATGATAAATGTTTTTGGATATTTACTTAGCTTCTGCACTCTATTATATACTACTTATACTTAGTATTGTGATGTGATCAGTATACTGGAAATACTGATATCTTATGCATATATTGGATTCCTTATATATGTTTCAAATATAATGTATGTATCAGTCTAATACTTAGGATAAGGATAATACTCTTATCTTAAGTATTCTCTCAACCCTTCTAGAGGTTGAGTCAGCAGCCCTTCAGAGGGGTTTTGTTTCAGCTATTCGGGGAGACGGGATATTCCTCCCTGAGTGGCGTGCCGCTTTGCCGCCGATCTGATTATACCTATCTTTTGTGTGCGGCGATGAGGCGAGGCGCTATAGCGAGCCTGGCTGAATTGAAGCACGCATGGGCTTTGAGGAACACTGAAACGGGTTGGCCCACATAATTGGGCTGCAGAAGAAAAGCGAATGGGCCAGAAGCCCATTTGCAAAAAATTGGGAGTAGTAGCGCAGGCTGGAGCAAACCTGTGGAGACCCACTTAAGTAGTAATAAGTGAAACTCTTAAACATCGAGGTACCTTTTCTGATAACAGTGGAGTTTCTGATAAGAACTCCAAAGTTAAGCGTGCTCAGGTGGGAGCACTCCTAGGATGGGTGACCTACTGGGAATTTATCTTCTGAGGGCAAAACCGTGAGGCTTTTCTGGCCAAAGCGGACAATACCTTAGTGCTTAAGAGTTTGGGCTATTACAAATGGTATCAGAGCAAATCATAAGGTTGTCAAATAGGAGCTAAGTATCATACAGGGCAAAGTACCACTTCATGTGAGCAGCCTCTTGAACTCATGATAGTTAAGGTGCTACATGGTTGTGGGTACCTCTTGCACCTGTAGGGACCACCTCTAGTCCTATCTACCCAATGGATGGTTCTTGAATCTATGTGTGGATACTGACGAGGACGTCAGTTACTTAAGTTGGGGAGATTGTGGAGACCCACTTAAGTAGTAATAAGTGAAACTCTTAAATATCGAGGCGCCTTTTTAGATAACGATAGAGTTCCTGATAAGAACTCCAAAGTTAAGCGTGCTCAGGTGGGAGCACTCCCAGGATGGGTGACCTACTGGGAAGTTATCTTCTGAGGGCAAAATCGTGAGGCCTTTCTGGCCAAAGCGGACAATACATTGGTGCTTAAGAGTTTGGGCTATTACAAGACCAGCCCAAAGGACTCGCAAATGGGCCAAGCTGGGCCACGCGGTTGGATTGGATCTAACCCGGCCCAAAAGAAATCTCCTTCTTCTTCATTGATAGATGGGGAAAAACGAAGGAAAAGTTTTATGCTTAAATTTGATCAGCGCAGGAGGTCTTCACGATGCGAAATCCTTAAACGCCAAAGAAGGGTCTGAAGCTATCTTTCAAATTGAGCTTAGGATTTAACCCTAACACTTCTAAAGTGTAACGGGAAGATTCCTAAGAATTTTCTAGGGCTAGGGCATCAGGATCAAATAATCACAAATCGCTAGATATCAAACTTAATTGAGTTCGATCAGCCTTCTATGACAATAAAATTTGCATAATTAATCGCTTACATAGATTGAACAATACCATATCGAGCCACATTGTTTCTGAATCAGTTCAATGGTGGTCCTAATTGGTGTGCATGTAAAAGCCAAGGCCTTAAATAGTGGATTCCACCTGCGGGGATGCACCGCAGCCGTGTGTCCTACGAGTGACATGCGCAAGCGAGCATGAAAGGAGATGCCAAATCGTTCATTCGATCGTGATGGATGATCCAACTGCCCAAAGGTTTGGCCTGGCCTAATTCAAAATAGAGGCGGACCTTAGCCCACGTGTGAAAGGAAGGCGCCGACCCGATACTGGGCCTGGCCCAGGAGGGAATGCGGCTTGGACATAACCCAAATTAGCAGGTCCCACTTAATAGATAAATTAACATAAAAATTTAATTAAATTATAATCAATTTCACATTTAAAATTGGGCTAGAAAATGAGCTCCGAAAAATTCCAGAAATCTACCTCTAGCTAATTGAAGGGTGAGGAACGCAACTATGAAAATAAATTTTGATTTCGACGAGTATTTAATTTTCCTATTTTCCAAGGTATTTTAAATATATTAAAATATTCGCCAAAAATCCAACGACTTTCAAATGCTTACAAAATATCACCTCTAGCTAATTTTGGGATAATGAGCGTAATGGTGAAGTCGAGTTTTTGATTTAAGGTCAATTTAGACATGTCAATTTCAAGAGTTCCTGAAATTCTCAAAATCAGGGTTTGATCCAATTGACACCTGATTTGGACCAAAAATTCAGGGTGAGTTTCTAATGACTTATTAAGAGTATTAGAATTAAGATCATGACTTAGTTTAGTTCTGATTAACTAGGGTAATAGTATCGGGTTATTACAAGTATAATCCTAGATCTATGACCTTAAAGTTAAATATTATAACTTAACAAGTTCTAATTCATAATTAGAAATAACAACTATCAAAAATTAAATAATTAATCAACAAAATGATTAATGCATTTTGGATCATTTAGGGTCTAAAATTGAACTGGATACTTAAGGGAACAAGTTGGGAGAAGTTTCCTAAGTTGACATTTTAGATTGAGAGGCTTTGATGGTTGAGGGAAGAGATTTTAAGGAGGAACCTTAAGGGAGAGCTGCTGTGCAAGAGAGCTTTTGCATGTTTGAGAAGACACTCCATGTGAGAGCTGCTACTTCTCCCCTTTATCCTAGAGTAAGAGCTGGTGTTCTTTGAGGAGGTTAAGCTCTTTGTAACTCTATACTTTTCAATTTTACATAGTAAAAATTTCTGTGTGGTGTGGCCCCATGGCTTTCCCATTCTTGGTGTTTCTAAGTAAATTTATGTGTTTGGATGTTTGGATATTTGTACTTGTATTGCAAGCATGGGCTGTAATTGATTGCTTATAGATTTAGTGATTTTGTGTTTTCTTGGTAACTATCAAAGAAACTCTGGTTCTTGGTCGATTACGCTCTAAAGCCGCTTCTGTTATGTTGTGTGCTTGACCAAAGTTCCCAACAAGGATAATACAGAGACTCCAGTAAATAGGCAGAGAGTATGGTTTGATGCCACCCCTTTTGTTCCACAAAAGTCTTCATATCACATCGAGGATACTCTTACAAATGAAGACCACATGGGTGATGTGGAAGAACAAATTGATATTGATATTGAGGCTCCAATTCAGGAGTTGATTGCAAGAGTTAGACCCAGAAGGAATGCAAACTCAACATCTAGCCTAGTTCAAAGACTACGTCACATATGCATTGTCCGTATTGGAGAATGAGGTTCCCTCTCATTACAAAGAAGTAGTGATGAGCTTAGAAGAAAATTTATGGAAGTAGTAAATGGATGAAGAGATTGAGTTTCTTCATAAGAATGAGGTATAAGGTTGGATAAACTCTCTCCAGAAAGAAAGGCTATATGGTGCAAGTGAGTGTAGAAGGATCTTCAAAAGCTGATATGCGCTATAAAGCAATATTGGTGGCCAAGGGCTTTGCTCAGAAAAAAGGAATTGACTATGATAAAGTGTTCTCCCCAATTGTTAAACATTCATTGATCTACGTGCTCTTAGTATTAGTAGCATAGTTTGATAATGGTACAAAAAGTTTGATCAGTTTATGCAAAGAAAAAGTATCAAAGAGGCATGTTTGATCACTGTGTATTTTAAAAGGTTGCCTCAAGGTAACTTCATTTACTTATACTTATATATTAATGACATGCTAGTGGCTACTTCAGATCAGCCTGAGATGGATCACATGAAGGATCAATTGTCAAAGAATTTTGAAATGAAGAACTTGAGAGAGGCTAAGAAAATATTGGAAATATAAATATGAAAGGATGGAAAGACAGGAAAGATTTGGCTTGCCTAATACGGGTATTTGGAAAGGGTGTTGAAAAGATTTAAGATTGATGACTCTACTAAGTATGTGAGTTTACCTCTAGCACCTCTCTTTCGCTTATCTGCAGAGCAATGTTCAAATATAAATTTTGAAAGAGAAGAAATTCACTCAATGCTATATGCTAGTGCGGTTAGAAGCTTGATGAATACCATGGTTTGCGCTAAACCAAATTTGGCTCAAACAGCTGGAGTCATGAGCCGGTATATGCACAATCTAGGGAATGATCACTGGCAAGCAATGATGGAGATATTTTAGCAACTGAAATGTACAATTTGTGTTGGCATATTATTTCATAAGCAGCCTTCAATAGCTGGCTTATGTGTTGAATATGTGGATTCCGACTAGGTCGGAGTTTTGGATCGAAGACTATCAATGACTATTTATGTTTCACTTTAATAGGAGGTCTAGTAGGGTGGAGATCAACTCTACAACCTACAGTTTCCCTGCTATGATAAAAGCAGAATACATGGCAATCACTAAAGCATTTATGGAAGCTATTTGGATGAGGGGTTTGTTGGAAGATTTGGGTGTGAAGCAAGAAAATGTAGTAGTTCATTGTGATAGCAAGAGCATTATATTATTAGCTACTAATTTAGTTTGTCACACTCACACAAAGCACATTGATGTTTGACACCATTTTGTTTGAGAAATCATTGAAGAATGTGAGATCTAACTGAAGAAGATCGACACTAAAGAGAATCCTATTGATATGTTGACAAAAGTGCTCATGATTAAGAAATTCACCCATTGAAAAATCTTAGTGAATTTGGAGAAGCATTTATATGCTTCTTATTTGTTGGAACTATGGACAACTTGATTTCTCTTAGAGAAGGATACATGGGCAACCAAGTTGGTGCAGCCTCATTGATCGAGAGCATAAGGGATTCAGCTCTCATGTAGAGCACATGAGATATAAGATGGAAATTATTGATTGAAGAGCTGGTGGGAGGTGCGCCATAGCAGCCGAGTGCCTGAGAGGTAGGTGCTACATTGTGACTTAGCGACCGAGCTCCTAAGAGGCGGGTGCTGCAACGCACCGCAGAGGCCAAGCGCCTGAGAAGCGGGTGCTACAGCGCACTGTAGCACCCACAAACCAGTCAGCTCAATTCTGAGTGTATATATATATATATATATATATATATATATATATATATATATATATATATACATATATATATATTAAGAGAAACTTGAAAGTTCTATTAAATCAAACACAAAGATACAAAAAAGGGTTGGGTGATTATAGCTAGAACCTAAATCTAAAAATCTAAAAACTAATCCTAAGAGAGATAGACCCATGGAGTATCCTAAAAGATCTATCTCAAAAGTAAAATAGAAAGCAAAGCCTACATAAGATAAATGGAAACCAAAAAAGTAGCCAATCACAACAACCATCCAAAGTCAGTCGAAGAGTAGATCCTACAAAATGGTCACACAGTAGATCCTACAAAATGGTCACACAGAGAAATTCAAAAATTGGAATTGAAAACTTACCTGATGGCCGCACAAGGGATCCCACTACTTCAGCCCAAATAAGAATGATGTCCCACCTGGAAAAGCAAAAGCAAAAGCAAAAGCAAACTGTGGCAAAAGAGAAGTAGAGAGTCCAATTGGCCTCGATCAAGAGGTTCATACCACCAGAATTAGACAAATAGGAACCAGACAGCCCACCAACAGGAGACAACAACTCCAACAAACTGACATTCATCGAAGTCGAACCCTTCTTTAAAACCGATATCATAGGGAAAACTTTCCAACAAGAAGAATACATTAAATGACGATTAAAAATAGTATACCATGCAACCTTTAAATTCTTACAGAAAAACATCATAATAGCCTCTAAATATTTAGCAATGACAGTTGACCAACTGGGGCACCAACAAGTGAACCAAAGATGAAGGTTAAGCAAAATACATACTAAATAAGCATTAAGCGGCTGATTACCTAACATCATCTCATTAACATTTAAGGAAATAGAAACCATAGAACAATCCAATGCGATCCACCGAATGGTGCAGCACCCACTAGACCAGGGGAGCAGCATATATAAATTGTAGCTTAAGGAAAGAGTAAATAAGTGACCATCTACTAAAATCAGAATTCCCATCTCAAAAAACAACATAAATGTAGTTGATTTATTAACCCAGAAGCCACTAGTCAGAGTAAAAATAATGCAACTTGAGTAAAAGGAAAGTAGGATGCCATTAATATAGCCAACAGCCATTAAAATTAGCACCCTCCATTCAATAAGCATCATTAAAATAGCAGAGATATCAACCAAATAATTCCATAAAATGCAGATTGAAAAAATGGTAAGAAGGTGGCCATAAAGATAATCAGCAATCACTAAATATAGCATCCATAACTCAATTAGCATAATTAAAGCATCAGAGATAATAAACAAAAGATTCCACCACCAGCCACTAGTCAGCACAATAAGTAGGCAGCCATGAAAGTAACCAGCAGCCACAGGATTCAATTTTCCCAACACAAATAGGTGAAACATAAGAAAAAAGTAACAGTTCCAATTAATATTCATACAGGTCCAGCCAATAAAGCAAGCCTAGAAAAAAGAAAGAAGCCAAAAATTAAGAATCATGGCCCAAAGGCAGCAGTCAATGGCAGCACCATTGTATGTTAAAATGAGATTTGACGGCAACTTCATTAAATTATTCCAGTTGAACTTTGTAATATTAAAATTTGTAAGGCAAAATTTGACATCTTCAGTTATCTTAGTTGTGATTGAATTAATGTTCATAGCAATATTTTGGTATTTAGCTCTGTTTCTAGCAGTCCAAATATTTCAAAGGGTGAAGGTATCTAGAACATTCCCAAAGGAGAATTTATTTTTTCTACTAAAAGGGCAACGATAGAAGATGCCTTTGATATCTATAGGGGGAGGGGCAAAATTGTACCAGGGATAGAAGATGCCTTTGAAAGCAATACAAGCAAAACTGCTAGAAGGGCCAAAAAGTTTTGCTTGTATTGCTTTCAATAAAAATATGATTTATGGATTCAATGTCTATATAGCAGTGACATTTGGAAGCAATATTAAAACCCAAGCCTTACATGATGGTAGCATCACTAATAAAGTTGTTGAAAAGCTTCCAAAGGAAGATGCTAATAAGATTGAGGATGCAATTATGCCATATCCAGTCGGGGAAAAGGGGGATACCATGGTGTTTACAATAATCCACGAGAGAGATAGGATAATCTTATTGTCCTTGCAAACGGGGGAGTTGGCAATTTTTGTGTCTTCCAAAGTAGGGATAAAAGAGGTGATATCATTAATAGCTTCAGTGGGAAGGAAATCAGAAATCAGGGATAGATTCCACTCATCAGATTGAAAAAAATAGTTGGTCAAGAGTATCTTAGATCGGGTGATATTTCCATAGGTATGATACAAAGCTCTATCTTTGTTCCAACAATCATACCAAAAAGAAATGAAGGGATCAAGACTATCCCAGACAAGAGAATCTTCCACAGTGTCCCTAAAAGTCAACATCTTTTTCCAAGTAGGAGAGTCAAAAATTTTATTCTTAGTCATAGTAGGGTGAGAATTGGCACAGTACATCGCCAGAAGGATGCTGGCCCAAATGGAAGGGGAGGATCTAAAATTCCACCAGAGCTTTAAAGAGAAAACTTTGTGTAGAGCATTAAGATTTCTAATACCAAAGTCACCTTCATTGAAAGGTAGGGATATATATATATATATATATATATATATATATATATATATCTTAAGCCATTTTTAGGGTTAAGAGGCAAAAATCTAAAATACTATGAGCCTTCTTTAGTTTTGTGCTATTTCATTGCAAGGAAGAAGAAGGCTCTTAGAATTTGTGTAAGGTCTTGTTAACCCTAAAACTCATTGTAATCTACTCTCTATATAGTGAAATCTTTTGCTCTCCCCCCATGGATGTAAGTGTTAGCACCGAATCACGTAAATTTATGTTTTGTGATGTGATTGATCTTGCACGTGTGTGCTTCTTGTTTTATTTTGATTTGCTCAACGGTTTGAAGCTTTTGTTATGCATTGTTTTAAAACCCTTTCATCCCGATTTTGATCTCAACAAGAGGTCATCAATACCAACAAAATGATCATCTGCTCTTTGCTAGAGATTAGATAGTGGAAGCTTATTTAATTTAAGAAATGCAAACTAAATATATTTGCTCTATGTGGACAAACTAAACTAAATATATTTGTTTTTCGTGTTGCCTAAACATTGTGATTCTTTGCGGCTGCATTGTGCGATTGTGCACTCAATATGGAACTCCAGTTTTAGCTGCATTATTTGATAAACTATATATTTTCTTTAATGATATTTAATGCCGGGTTTCATTTTGTTTTGTTTTCTTTGAAGAGATGAATTTGAGTGCTTCGAATAATAAGGTGTTAAATTATTTGATGGTTCATATGTCATTGATCTCTCCAGTTTGCGAATAAAGATGGAAACTGGTTTTCAACAGTTGAAATTTCATATGATGTTTATGCTTGAGATGTCCTCTTACGTCTAACAAAATATTTATACTCTTATGAATGTATATTATGGAGCATAGGCTGATGGTGTGCTCTGATCGTAGCCCACAGATGATAAACCTGATATACGAGATACTTGTCGCACACGATAATGTGCCAGCTTCGATAAACTCTGCAATGTTAACCAAGTTGATTTGCGTTATAATTATTATATAAACTGCCACATCATGTTTATTAAAAGTGGTTATTTTGTGCTTAAGCTTGCTTGATCCGCTTGTCTAATAAGATATAGAGATAATCCCATTGATAAGCTGTTTATTTATATCAAACCATCATTGGAAAAATGAGAAATGCTGGAGAGGCCCGCATATGTGTAACCCACATTTAACCCACCTGCATGGCATTCAGGTGGCGTCGACATGGTATGCATATGTGGCGTATACATACGGCCGTTCTTCTCGCTTTGCTCGCTCCAAGGTCTCAAATCGACGCCTTCTTCTCGCGTTCCGCTCGCAAGACGCCCGACGCCTCGCTCAGCCGTTCGCCTTTCTCGCTCCTATGGCTCCATTCGGCCGCCTTCTTCTCGAGCGAACGCCTTCTCCTCGCTCAGCTGCCTGACGCCTTGCTCAGCCGTTCTCCTTGCTCGCTCCTAGGGCTCCATTCGGCCTTTCCCTTTGCTCAAATCAACGCTTTCTTCTCGCGTGAAAGCCTTCTCCTCGCTCAGCCGCTCGCAAGACGCCCGACGCCTTGCTCAGCCGTTCGCCTTGCTCGCTCCTAGGGATCAAATCGACGCATTCTGCGGCTTTAACCGGGAGGTCCTTACTTCTGTTGTTTCTCAGTATTTTGATTGTTGAATAATACCGGCCCTTCGCATTCTTCCTTCATTATTCACCTCTCCTTGTATTCTTGTTCCTCCTCGCTAGGTTCGGATTGGCAAAAGCTAGAACTTGCTTATTATCATGCAAATCATTCCATGGCCTGATGCGTACGAACGATAGAAGATTTTATTGTGTTGCAGTCTTCTTTTTTTCTGGGAGGATGTTCTTTGGATTGATGTGACTCTGCACTTGAGTTTGTTCGGTTTGAGCGCTTGATGAAACTTGCTTTCTCTGATAGCAACATAGTGCAAATTTTATTATAATGAGCCATTTTACAGATTTAGAATTATAAAGAAGTTTGAGTGTTTGATAAATTGCATTATTGTTTTCTATGGTACTTTCTCTACCATTGTTTTTTGTAGTCTCCCAATGGGATTCTGATTCATCCTTCTGGAGTTGAGAAACCACTTCATGACTGCATAGATGCCTTTGCTGCCAGTTATGGTGATAGAAAGGGCAAACATTTTAGAGTCTGGCTAGATAGAATTTCTTCAACGCAAATTAATCCAGATGCTAGGCTTGTGAAATTTGACAAGTGGGAAGTATCAGGTTTGTTGCCCTTTATAATAAGATCCATCTTTTGTTTAATATTCTTCCATTAATTGAAAGTATACTTTCAGTATCACAACGTTTAAGAAGAAGCTTTACATATTCAGTCTTTTGTTACTCTTTTTTATTAATTGAAATTTCTATAATTTTTCTGGAGCTAAGAGGATGAAGGAGAATAGCCTGTGAAGTTTTAATTATAAAATCTAAAGGAGAATTTCTTACAAGATGCAAGAGGTTTTTTGGATTATCATACTAACGGTCAAAAACTTGCGTTGCAAATAGATATTTTGTTTATGTTCTTGTCTCCATCTTCCTTCTTTCTTCTTCTCTTATCTTGAATTTTTTCTTGTTACTTAGCATTAAAGAGGCTCACTCATGCATTGGGATGTAGCTCAAATGGTAGAATGCTTGCATTATATGTAAGAGGTCAGGATTCGATCCCCTGCATCATCAAATAATGAATGTATATAATATTAGTTTTTAGTTGATTCGACTCAAGAGTCCAATTATCTATAATGCCTTTGCCCACTCAGGAAGGCTGCCGCCGGTTACGTAGCTTTCTAACAAGTTCCAAAGTAACCAATATGTTGATAGTTTTTAGAGAAATGCACTCGTTGTTGTGCCACTTAAAAAAACCTTATTCAATAGAATTTGAATATTATTTTATTAGTATTTATTTATTTATATTTAAATAATACAAATATTATTTTTAAAATTTGTATTGAAATGATGTCTAAATCTTATTAGAAAATTTTTTTTGAATACCACATCTACATATCTAAATAGCATTTCTCTAATTCTTATTACGGCATAAATCTTAGATAATGCATGTCATGTGAGCATCTTAGGATTCTCTTAATTATGATAACATATGAGGGTTAATGCATTTTAATGATGGTGAGAAGAAAGTGTTTAACTTTGTGTGTTATTTTAGCAGTATAATGATATAGCACGAAACTTAAAAAAATATTTGGTAAGGAGAAAATATTGTTTAGTCTATTTTCTTAACTCACAATATTCAAAAGGTCTTACGTTGATTTTTATGAGTTAAGACTTAACTTTTCCCAAATGCAAGCCGAAAGAATTAGTATTTTCTTTTCAGTTTGGATTTTCTTAAATATCAAATCTTTTTTTTTATTTATACAAAAATAAATTTAAATATATTTTTGCACTAAATTTATTTTTGATATAAATTCTAATCATTAAATATTTAAGAAAAAATATTTAAAATTCAAATAATAATTTTCTTATTCTGTTTGGATAGGCTTCGGATATCTGTGGCCTTATTCGTGGAATAATAAGGAGAATGTTTGGCTGATCTGTATTATTTTAGCATAATTATTTCTTTATTTACAGCGATAATATTTATATCGTATATATTATTAAATCTTTGACTTTTGACTCACTAAATTTTCAGGATTTTAACGGTGCATATGTTTTAGAAAATATTATTCTTATACAAGAATTTGTATAAAAAAATATTTTTGATTAATAAGAAAAATATTTAATTTTTGTATATAAACTTCATAAAAAAATATATTCAAATAATAATTTACTTACATATTAGATTAACACATATCTATATATTTTGATATATACTAATGTGTAAGTATATCAATACTCTATATTTTAATATATTATATTATTTTTACTAAGTAAAATATTGATACCCTAAATATTACAAATAATTATAGGCTATATATATTATTATTGCAATGAGGATGCTTGTGATGGCAAATTATGAGTTATTTAGGGAATATTTAGCAACAAGTAAGTGTAAGAAACTTTAATTATAGTGTGATCAAGTTACTTTATCAATAAATTCCCTTTATATCTTTAATTCAAGCAAACTAACCTCATAGTACTAAATCTTCTTAATTAAAGTTGTAATAGAATATTTGTTATTTAATAAGCTAATCTTAGTCAATTATAATAAGTTAAAGATGTATTATGAATGTATCTTTAGATTTTATGAGCTTATATTGATCCATGTACCCTTTAGTCATACATTGTTTTCATATTGAATAATTATTTCTTAAACTCTAATTTAAACTTTAACTAAGGTTAAATTCACTTAATTATATTATCTAATGTTAAAATAGCACTTTAGGAGATTAAACTAAGGTTTGCATGTTAGACTCATCAAATTCTCATAGGATTTGGCTAATCTTTTCTTACATTATTTTATAAAGGCCTTCATGTTAACCTTATAATCAATGAGTGGTTAATCTTTATAATGATTTTATTAGTCTTATGTAATTGCTGAAATATTACTTTTTCACTCTTAAGTATTGTATTCCAATGATATTGGACTTGCAAGCATTCGAATCAAGTTTGGCCTTAATCTGGTAAACTATATTCCTAATTATTATCTCTCCAAGGATTATAATTAACTTTTTTAATGATTATAATAATGTCTTGTATAATCTTAAGATGTAATTCTTGTCCATGAGAATATTGTATAAAGCATTTAGGAAGCTCGTATAATGAGTTAAGTCTTAATCATTGTAAATAGTTCACAATGTTGAGAATAAACACACCCTTATCTTCGTTAAAATGAGTTGTGTACACTTAAATGCATGTTCTTAGATATGGAATGATGATTTAAACTGAATAATAAGCTATAATAAGTAAAAATTAATATTGTGAAAATTTCCATGTTCATATCCTTATGTTAAGTTTAAACTTTTTGTTTATAAGCTATGCAATAGCACCACATGAACCCTTGAATGATTATTTAGGATGTGATGATCAATCTAATACAGCTCTAAACTTGTTTAACCAGCAAGTATAAAATTTAATGAAATTTTCTTAGGTCTAGAATAGGAGTTTTAACATTTATTCTTAACTTAGAAGACCTGGTTACCGTAAAGGTGAATCTCACCTCAGAATAATTAAGTATATAAAACAATTTAAAATTGCATTTGTTAATTACAATTTTCATACTTTGATGACATTAAAATATGTATATAACCTAACTTTGTGAAACTAAATAATTTTTAGTGAAATAATTATAAGCTTAATTTATGTTATAATACTTGATATTAATTATTGAAAAAGATCTTAAAGTTTAGAGCTGGGTACGCATCTTGATTATTTCAAATAGAAATTTTTATTTTAAGACCAATTTAGTAAAAAATCAATTCATTCTTGTGATTAGATCATAGTGGATAACTTAGGGTGGCTTATTAGAAATGAGGAAGATAAGGGAATGCAACATTAATTTGTGTGCAATATACAAACATGTTAAATGGCTGGCATGATAATTAAATTTGGAGAAACCTTAGATATCTATTTACCAAATTTAAAGCCAATTTAACTTGAAACCCTTAAACACACCCAAACTCATTAGTTGAGTTATTACTAGAAAGGTTAGATTAAGATCCTTACATAAGAGATGAATTAAGGCTTAGTATGAGAGTATATCTATCTTTGAGAGCTTAACATGACCCTTAAAAGTGTACATATGTCTTAACCTAGCTATAAAAAGCTTACTATAGCCTTAAAGAAGACTAAACTAAGGTTTGAATTCAATCATAATAGTAATTATAATCTTGTTTCCTTCATATTAGATACATTTATTCAAGATTTAATTTAATGTATGGGATTAACTTAATTAAATCTTAGAATCTTACTAATTTGTCATGTAAGCACTTTGAATGGGATATAATAAATTCTAGTATGAATCTTTCTAAAATGACTACCTTATTCTTTCCCAAGAATTCTCTTAACATCAACTCAAACTGTTCTAAAGTCTTATACTTTTATCAATCAAGGTAATAGCATAACTATTAACATTAAATTTAATAGCATAATGATAAAAAAATTTACCATAACATATGCTTATAGTATATGTGTGTGTGTGTGTGTGCATGTGTAAGAATATTTCTTAAGAAAGATAAATGTATTAATATCAAATTTTCTTAAAATTTGTACCAAAATTCAAACTTATAGTACATGCTTTGCTATCCAAAATACTCTTTTCTTACTTGCTTTGGAGTGAGACTTATTGAGGAGTGGATTTTAGAGAAGAAAAGTCTCTGAAAAGTGGACAAATTGGCAAGAGATCTTGAACAACTATAATACTTTTGTGTTTGTATGATTTTAATTTTCTATGCTTTGTGAATTTTTTAAGTAATTACCAAGAGATTCCAAAGTAGTTTAAATTTTTTATTTTTCAAAATCATTCTCAATTCACCCCCTCTTGATAATGCCATTTGGGTTACAAAATCCAACAAGTAAAATCAATGCAAAGTCTCTACAATACTTAACCATCTAGCAAAGTATAAAACAACTCTTCTATGGCACAAACAACAAATAACTTTCCCAGCTCTAATTATGCTTGCTAAGGTTTGACCTTAATCAAATCTTGGCTATTTATAAGAAATTTGTGGGTTGATTTTTTCTAATTTGACTTTTAATAATTATAAACTTGTAAGCATTATAATTACAACCATCCATTTTGTATATATAATCCCTTTGAATTGTATATATATATGATGCAAATCCTAGCCTATATCAATCACTCCACTCATATTATTATTCATGGGCAACACTTGTAATATAATTCATTACCTCAAATTCAATGGCCCTATTAAAATTAGGTCTTAGTGGTCAAAATATAATTATGGAGAATGTAAATAAAAGAAAACAACTATCAAAGAAATAAAATAACACAAAATTTTCTCAAATGTATAGATGACCTCAAAACAATATCACATATATTTAACTATAAAAATATAATTATAATATTCAGTACAAGATCACTCTAACAGTCCAACATAATTAGAAAATGATCAAGAACTAGCCTGAGACTTCTCATGATGATGATCAACTAAATTTTAGTACAGAATATTATTTTAAAAGTTATTTACAGGATATTATGAAACATTTAATAGAGAATATTTTTTTTTGATATTTTTAAAAGTATTTTTTGCAATTTATTATGACTTGAAAGATAAATATATCATTGTGGGGTCCCAAAATCACACATGAGAATAGAAGATGATTGCCTCATTAGTTAGGTATTCAACGACTGATACTAAACTTTGTCGAAAATTGTGGGTAAATCCAATCTTATCAAAGAAGCTGCCTGATTTTCTTCCTGTTTTGTTTCTAATAAGGCAGCAAAACTGACTTAAAAGTTTTTAATCACCATTTTGCAATCTTAGGCGTGAGTTGAAGAATTCAACCCACTGTGTTTCGACATAAAATAGTATAGAAGCTCATTTAAAAAGAGGAATTAAGGAGACAATCCACTGCAACAAACAAACAAGAAGAAGGAGATTAAAGCCAGCAAAATCATTTCTTACTTGCCGCTCTTTACTAATTATTTTAGAGAATTTTTGCTTTGGCTTTTTGCACTTACTTCTAACACAAAATAGGACAATATTTATATAATTAAGTACTCTTTTTAAATTAATTAATAACTTTTATAAATTATATCCCTTGTAATTTTATAAGATGTAATTTTTAAATAAAAACTCAATAAGAGAATTATTTTTATAAATTATCAAATTAGTTAAATGCTCAAAGCATTAAAGGCAAGGTGGTGCAATAGAGGGTCAGGTTGCATGACAATGAGGCTTCGCTCGAGCCGGCGTGAGGTAGTTTGAGTTAGCTCGTTTGACGCAAGTGTGGTGCGGTGCATAGGTCAAGGTGGGTGTCAACGTTTTGTGCGGTTTGGGTAGCGAGAGCACTTTTTGGTGGAATGTGGTGGTAGCGTGAGATGCGGATGCAATCTGGGCTTGCTGCTAGTGCGACTGTGGCTAAAGTGGGAACCGAACTTGCACAAGTAAGACAAATGTCGTATTTTCATCTCATGTATATATTCAAAAGCATAAATATACAAGTAAGTCTTAATGAACACTATCATATCAAAGAAATCAGAATTCAACATATACAATTATATGACAATCATAACATGTCAAGATTCGAACTTGTCTCGCCTCTCTGGAACATGAACTCAACTTCTAATATGAAGGCATATAATCCCATGTTTGTAAATATTTTAAGAAAACATTATAGTATTGCTAGATTAGATTAGATTTGTGTATCAATAAAGTTGATTTTGATTCCTTTTTTATCACAAAATGCATCTTGTATCTTTATCTAAGACGATTTGCATTGAATAATGAATATATATAATTAGTTTTTGAGGAAAAATGTCAAGAAAATAATTTTATAGCCCTTAACCCTCTAATTAAATCTTTAAAATTAATTACGAAAACAAGAAAATTGTTCAGTTTAAACTATTTGATTTATATTTATAAATATTGAAAGAAAATTTAAAACTGATTTAAAATATAATTTAATGTCTCTAAAGAGACAACTGAATCAAATAAAATTCTGAAGTTCAAGATTCTAATAATGCAGAGTGGCATGGATGATATGTGCATGTGAGACCATATTTAAAATAGTTTATTGGGATTAATTTGCACAATTGATAGAGTGGCGTCATTGATTAAATATGTACATAACTTAATGCAACACTATTTACAAGACCATAACTAAAATTTGGGCAGCAAAAAGTGTGTCCTCATTTCCCTAACTTGATCTTGTATTAAGGTGAGGCAAGCATCTCATCGTATAATTCTTGCAATGAATTCATGAAGCTCTTCTCTTTATCTAATCAGAAAATCTTTTCTTGTAAAATTTGATGTCAATATTCTGCCATTTAAATATCTTGGCTTGTCTATCTTTAAATCTAGCACTAAGACTGCTTTCTACTCTACTTCAATTAATAAAGATCAAAAATGGACTGAGGGCATCATATGTTTTTCTCTTTAGCTAACCATTTGTTCAAATTCCTTTATATCACGATTGAAATAATTAAGGTTCTCAACATCATTTACTCTAGATTTTCGAACCATAGCAATCATAGCAAAAAAATGCTCAGCTATCTTTAGACTCTATTGCTACTCTTAAGGAAAAAGGAGACTTGGGTTTTCTTGCTCCTAACAAACTCTTGTTTAGCCGCAAAATCTCTCTATACTAGTATATTCTTTGCAACAAATCTCTCTTAGCACAATGATGAAAACCTATTAACTTAGAGTTACTTGCTAAGGAAAATAACAGCATCAACATTAGGAGAAATAGATCTATGTTATGAAGGAAATTGTGTCAAGTAATTATTTTCATTACTTCTCAATCCCCCTTAACAACTAATACTGATGCTCCTCATCAATTCTCATTTGTTGTCGTTGGGCATTTGAATGAACTTGGAAAAAGTGATGTATAGCGGTATAAATTGGTGTGGTTTGTGGCTACAAGATCAAATGTGTGTGTGGGTTATGAAAAGGCACTAGTAACTATTATAAAATTATTGATATCTTAAACTTGAGAGGTGTTAACTATGATAGGGCTTGCATTCTTTAAAAGAATGAACAAGAAAATGAATCTCATTCCCATTTGCTTTTCTCATGTGTGATTTTACTAACTAGCTAAGAATTTATTGGTAAATTCTACTAATATTCTTTTGCCTCCCGTTCAACAAATGCTAACCGATCTAATTTAATTAGTGAAAAACGAATTAAAAGAGTTTACTTACTTTGAGTGTGGTTGTTCACTTTATTTGGTTCGAAAATTATATTCTCGTTACCATTGCCCTACAACTATAGCAATTTGCACTAAACAAGTTCTTTCAGGGATTGTTGACACGTGGAGGTTTCCATTTGTGGTGGTTAAACCATTCTTTCTTCATTATTGTAAGGTTTTGTGGGCTTTTATATAATGTTAATAGCTTTAACTGGTTATCTCTTTTAGCGCATAATGATTTTGTGTGCTATAAACATCTTATTGTAATTGATCGGTGTGCATTTAGACTAATTGTAGGGATTTTTCTCAACTTGCTACACTTAAAATGTAGCCCTTGGAATCTTCGAGATTACTCAGCTATCCCACTTTGTTGTACTACACGAGCAGAAACTTCTTTCTAGATAGAGCATTCTCTCAAGGTTTTTTTTTCCTTTTTTGAAAAATGTCCTCATTCATTTTTGCACTTATATTTCTTTTGATCTTAGATGATGGACAAAACGTAACAGATGATCTCTTTTGTTAGATGTTAATTCATTCTCATATTTTTGAGATATGCTTGAGCTTTAAAATTTTGATAGATCTTTCTATTAGACTATTGATCCTTGAAAATTTCTAAGATTGAAATTAATTTAGACCCCAAACCTGTTAACCCTTACCAGAAGCATTGATGACCTCAGATACTCCAGAAACCAACATTTAGCTCAGACACTGATATGGCTGCCTATGCAGTGAGAGAGATCGACAATAGTGGATATAAATTCTCTTTTTGGCTATTCATTGATTCAGAAGAGGCTACTTTTGCCCTTGTTGCACTTTTAACTTTCTCTAACAAAAGAAGAGATTCCTCTTCTATTAAGAAAACAGAAAAAGGAGAACACTGCCTCCAATTATTATAATCAGCGACAGAAAGCAAACAAAAATTAATGAATTGAAGTATACTAAAAAGATGAAGAGCGCTTGTACGCATGCTATAAGATGAAGCCCTTTAAACCCAATAAAAGAATGTAAGGAATTAGGGGAGTTGTTAACTGAAAGACATTCGAGGCAAGGGTGATGACCTAATACTATATTGTATACCCCCCCTATACAGCAATTGATCGTCATCACCAATAAATGATATAGCAGCTTGTAAGGCTTGCCAGTAGTAGATTCAAAATCAAACAGAGGGAGCGGATGCCAACAGTTTTTGTATAATCTACGAATCAGGCTGTGCCGGCGCATCAATTCGAGGCCCGCACAAAGAATCAAATTTGTGAATCAGATCTGATCTAAATTAGAGCCGAGATCAAAATGCATGCGTTGATGGGGAAGAGTAAGTTAGCAGCCACAGTTTATGGACTGGAAGAAATGCCGGTGGCTTTCTCTTTGCTCTCCGGCGAAAACGAAGGTAGGAAGCTGCTGTGGTTAATAAGGTTGCCAGATAAAGAAGGGGTACTGACTTTGGGCGGTAGGCTATTTGAGAAGGGCTGTGTGGTGAGCCTGTCCTTCCGGCTGCTATGCTCTTTATGCTTCCCAATTGACCTGGAGGGATGAAGCTTCTTCATCCTTGCCAGACCTACTCCATCTGCAACATAGCAGCTTCTACCAGCTCTTTGGTCTTTTGATGATGTCTCCAAACTGGGCTTCTCCAAATGTCTGAATGCCTGATTTAAAAAGAAAACGTATAGAACCTTTGTTTAGGGAATTCCCCCTCAAAATAAAGCAATCTATGTTGCAGCAATAAAAAAGCATGAGAAAACTAACACATTTTAATTACAGCCGTTATTACTGTAAAAATACAAATATATGAAAAATTGAACGACTACTGAAAACATGATTTTTGATATAGATAAAAATAAAGAAACTAAATTGAATAAATATATTGCAATTATTATTGAACAAATGCCAAACTAAATGATTATTTTGAATATGATTATTGAATAATCGTGAAGAGATAACTGCATAACGAATGACAAGTAGAAGAAGCAAAGGAGTGGGAGAGACGGATGGCTTTGATTGATTAAAAAAACGCAGGCAAAATCAAACCTATAATATATAATGACTTATTAAATAATGAAACAGAATTTATAAATACATATTATGAATACAGGGGTCAATAATAAATCATATGATCAGATTACAGCTTGATTCAAGCTAAAATTATTGAAAAACAAAATTATTTTAATCATCTAAAAATTTCGAAGAAGGTACATAAAATGTTTGCGCTTTGATTCTAGAAATGCATAATATTATATATGTAGCCTTAATATATTTGTAGCCTTAAATAAATATATATATATATAAATCTTACATATGTATATATATGCGATCAGAAATATTTCCATGTAGTAATGTTTCAGATCAGCCATTAGACCGGGCAAACTACCTGGTTCATAGGTTGATTGGCTCAACAGGAAGAACCAGTTCAATGACCGAACATGAGCAATTCGCTAATGCTATAAAAATCACTAATATTTGATGACAAGACAGAAAATTGGTTCATCATAATTTCTCCGTCTAAATAAACTAATTATTTAACAAATAAATTGAAACTGAATTTTTATAAGAATATGAAATGGAAACTTAAACTTTTACACAGCATTAAAAATTTGAATTTTTGGACACTTCTGATCATGCACATCTCACCATCTCCAAATACACCAAATGAACAAGCTTATAAAAGATAAACAAAAAACAAGCTTTCATCGATGAGCAAGAACTTGAACAAAAAAAACTTACATTTAAGTCATACATATTAACAAACAAAGCTTTTAAGTTGATTAAATTAACAAAAATCCTTTTTGATTTAGATTGGGTGAAAACAACTTGTAGCTTTCGCCACAAGATGAAAAGGAAGAGGGTCATTAATGTTGATGCCAAGAGTTGTTGCCTGCTATGAGAGATATGAGCATCGCAAGTCGAACACAAGAAAAAAATGACAAATGGAAGCTTGTGTTCCTTCTTTTGGGATTTAAGACTAGAGGTAACTACATGTGGGCTATTGGCCTTTTATTATAACAATTGAATAAGTTCTTTATAAAACTAGGTTATATTAGACTGATTTTAACTGATTATAGCCTACATTAGATCTCTATTTAACTCGCATGTAGCAGGAATGCCTAGGTAGCTGATTCCTGTTTAAATTAATGGATCCATTGATACAGTTTGATATTAAGAGCATTGCAATATACACTTCAATTACATTTCAAACTAGCTCAATTTGAATCAGACATACTATACAATATGAGCAAGAAATTAATTTCACCATTGAGTGTCATTAATATAATTAAAATAAAAACTATCATGAGCAACAAAAGAACTACTCCAATATAATGCTTATTGGCTGTGCATTGCTGACATTTCTCTCCCAAAAAGTAGCTCAACCACTACCATTATTAAGCCTCAAAAAAATGGTAGCATGCGTTTAACTACAATGAATTATCAATGACTTGAAACAGTTACAAACTATTTGCAGTTTGCTTCTAAAAATGTCCAATCACTATACTTCCCGGAAATTGCCTTTTCTAGATACAACTGCCCACAACCTCATATATTAACCTATTAAATCTGGCTTTGCATGCTTAGCTTCTTGGAGAGATTATTTTTGGCAGTATCCATGGAATTGATTTATGACCAATCTAAGTATAAAACTTGGATCTTCAAAATACATCAACTGATTTAAGTATATAACAACTTCAAACATCAACTTTTTCTAACAAAAGCTCCAAAACTACTTTTTAAATAGCTGCAGCTATCCAGATCATACCTTGTGAGATTCATCCTTTTTAGTTGGTGAGTTGTTTCTTGGAGAAAAAAGAGACAGGAACACATTTGTAGCCTTATAATTTCACCAAGCAATCGTTGCAACACAAATGTCATTACCACAACAGCCATCATAAAAGTCATTGCATAACTCCTTAGATGATACTTTGTCCATTCCACTCTTCCATATTCTCTTTAATTCAACCATTGCTTAACGTCAGCACAATGATTCATGGTCAAACCATGTCCTCTATACTAATTCGAGACATCAAGGTCATATGACCTCAACAGTGGGCTTAGCATGATTATGCGCTTTTATAGTGTTGACAAAAGCTATACACTACCGGCTTGTTCAAGCTTCATCTAAAGCAGCTCCTCTATGTAGCTGAGTAGTCCCTGTTGAAGAGTTGCTTGGAGGTGCGCCATAGCGCGCCCAACGGTTGAGCGCCCAAGAGGCGGGCGCTACAGAGCGAAGTAGCGCCCGTGGCCCGGTCTTGAGCTGCCTATATATAAATTCTTAACCTGTTTTTAGGGTTAAGAGGTAGAAAATTGAAAAACCTATCAGCCTCCATTAGTTTTGTGTGTGACGACTCCTCCATTGCAAGAAAAAAGAAACTCATAGGGTTTGTGTAAGAGCTTGCTAACCCTAAAATTCATTATAGTCTCCTTCTCAATAGTGAAACTTTTGCCCTCCTCCCGTAAACGTAGGTGTTAGCACCGAACAACATAAATTATTTTTTTTGTGCTGTGATTGATTGCATGTGTGATTTTTCTTGCTTTATTTGGTTTGCTCGATAGTTTGAAGTTTTTGTTCCGCATTGTTTTGAAACCCTAACATCCGCTCAAGAGATCTCAACATGGTGTTATCGATCCCAACAAGTGGTATCAGAGAGGTTGAAGAAAAAGCATGGCAGATAGAGGAGAAGAGGCGGTAGGAACTTCGTAGTCATCGGTGGTGGAGATCCCTCCGCCAAGTTGTCACACATCCAGCTAAGATTCATGTGGTCAAATTTGATGGGAAGAATAACTTCGGTATGTGGCGGTGCGAGGTGACAGACGCACTATGTGCATTGAACTTTGAAGATGTTCTTGACATCGAAGAAAAATCATAAGAAATTTCAGAGAGGGATTGGATCGAGATGAACCGTAGTGCATACAGCTTGATCCGAAATTGTTTAACTCAGGAGATCAAATATGTTGTGTGATGGAGACATCGACATGAAAATTATGAAAATTTCTATATGGCATGTACCTGACGAAGAGTGTGAAAAATCAACTCCACATAAAGAGGCGGCTCTATCGATTTCAGATGAGAAAGGGAATCTTCATAGATGAGCACCTGAATGAGTTCACAAAGTTACTAGCGGACTTACTGAATCTGGATGAGACTGGGGAGGATGAAGACAAGGTCCTATTATTGTTGAACTCATTGTCAAATGATTATGAGCACTTCACCATGACTTTGATCCATGGGAAAGATGCTCTGAAGTACGAGGAAGTGATTGCAGCCCTTGTGACCATGAGTTCATAAGAAGGGACAGAGAGTCTACCAAATTAGTTATGGCAGAGGCTCTTACACTCCAAATAGAAAGATCAGAGAGGAAAAAACAATGGCCAAAGAAAAATGCAAACTTTCAGAAGAGAGGGAAATTCAGAGGCCGGAGTATTTGGCGCAATCAGTGCGCGTTCTGTTTGAAGACGGGACATTAGAAGAAAAATTGCCCAAAGTTAAAAGACAAGCAGCGGGCAAGTGGATATTCTGAGGCAAAGGCAAATGCGATTCAGAATGTGATGGAGGGGTCAGACTCAGATGTATCTCTTGTTACTGTTTCAATGGGTCTAATAGTTGACAGCTCCAGTTGGATTATAGATACCAGTGCAACGTATCATAAATGATCCCAGAAAGATTGGTTTTGTTCGTACAGAGAAATGAACAGTGGTGCAGTCACAATGGGAAACGATGTTATATGCCAGATTGCAGAAGCTGAAAGTGTGCTGATTAAGACACATGCAAGAACAGTCCAAGAGTTGAAAGAAGTCAGACATATACCAAAAATCAAGAAGAATCTTCTATCTATTGGGGACTTAGAAGCCAAGAATGTTTAGGTAATGATTGGGGCAGGGGTCCTGAAACAACAAAACCTCTACTACCTTCAAGGAAGTACAATGATAAGTTCAGTAGCTGTGGCTAAAGATTCTGAAGGTGCCATGACATTGTGGCATATAAGGCTAGCACATGAAAAAAAATCATCATTGAGAGCATTGGAGGGGGATGGACTTATTAAAAGTATAACTTCTTGCAAATTACAGTTTTGTAAACATTGTATTTTTGGCAAGTAAACACGCAAACCCTTTGGTGTTGGCCTCCACAATACCAAAGATATATTTGAGCATATACACACTGATGTTTTGGGACCAACGAAAACTGCATCGTTCGATGGTCGTAGATTTTTTGATTCTTTTATAGATGATTACTCCATATTTGTATGGGTGTACGTACACATTGAAGAGCAAAGCAAATGTACTGGAGATTTTCATAAACTGGAAGAAGATGATGAAAAATCAAACGGGCAAGCGAATCAAGATGATCCGATCGAACAATGGCGAAGAATTCACATCTGATTCTTTTGTAAGAGAATGTCAGAATTCAAGGATTGAACGCCACCTCATAGTAACAGAAACACCGCAACAGAACAGGGTAGCAGAACGCATAAATCGTACCTTGTTGGAAAAGGTGCAGTGTATGTTGTCCAATGATGAGTTGGAGAGGGTCTATTGGGCGAAGGCCCTAGACTATGTATGCTCTACTTGGTGAACCGTCTATCCTCTACAACACTTGACAAGAAAACTCCTAGAGTTGTGGTTCGATCATCCTGCTACAAACTATGATCAACTGAAGATTTTTGGCAGCCCAGCTGTAAAGACTCACTTAAGTAGTAATAAATGAAACTCTTAAACATCGAGGCGCCTTTTTCAGATAACGGTGTAGTTACTAATAAGAACTTCAAAGTTAAGCGTGCTCATGTGGGAGCACTCCCAAGATGGGTAACCTGCTGAAAAGTTATCTTCTGAGAGCAAAACCGTGAAGTCTTTCATGCCAAAGTGGACAGTATCTTGATGCTTAAGAGTTTGGGCTGTTACACTAGCTTATTATTATGTTAGAAAATATAAGCTACAATCGCAGGCTAGGAAAACAATTTTCGTGGGCTTTCAACGCGGAGTGAAGGGCTACAAATTGTTTGATCCAATTGACAAAAAGATTGTGGTGAGCAGAGATGTCACTTTTGATGAATAATTTTTCTTGAGATTGAGGAGTTCTCATCAAGTGGAGGATAATACAGAGACTCTTGTAAGTAGGCAGAGTGTGGGGTTTGATGCCACCCCATTTGTTTCACAAAAGTTTTTACATCACATCGAAGATACTCCTACAAATGACCACATTGGTGATGTTGAATACCAAGCTGATACTGATTATGAGACTTCCGTTCACAAGTTAATTGCAAGAGATAGACCTAGAAGAAATGAAACTCAACACTCAACCTGACTTGGAGACTATGTCAATTATGCATTGTCTGTATTAAAGGGTGAGGCTCCATCTCACTACAAAGAAGCAGTGACGAGCTCAGAAGAAAATTTATGGAAATAGACTATGGATGAAAAGATGATGTCTCTTCATAAAAATGAGGCATGGAGGTTGAATAAACTCCCTTCACTAAGAAAGTCTATTGGGTGCAAGTGGATGTATGCAAAGAAAGAAGGATCTTCAAAAGCTGATGTGCGCTACAAAGTAAGATTAGTGGCCAAGGGTTCTGCTCAGAAGGAAGGGATCAACTATGATGAAGTCGTCTCCCCAGTTGTTAAACACTCATCGATCAGCGTGCTCTTAGTTTTGGTGGCACGGTTTGACTTGCTGCTTGAAGAGCTTGATGTTAAAACAATGTTCTTGCACGGAAAACTAGAGGAGATCTTTTTGGCGCAGCCCCCAAGGTACATTGAGCCAGGAAAATGAGACTTGGTATGTAAACTGAACAAGTCTCTTTATGGGCTAAAGCAATTACCTAGACAATGGTACAAAAACTTTGATCAGTTTATGCAGAAGGAGAAGTACCAAAGAAGCTAATTTGGCCACTGTGTGTATTTCAAGAGGTTGCCTCAAGGTAACTTCATTTACTTTTGTCGTTGACAACATGCTGGTGGTTACTTCAGATCAGTCTACGGTGGATCATATGAAGGAACAATTATCCAAGAATTTTGAAATGAAGAACTTGGGAAAGGCTAAGAAGATATTGGGAATAGAAATCTTGTAGGGACAGAAATGCAAGAAAGATTTGGCTTACCCAAAAGGGATATTTAGAAAAGGTGATGAGAAGGTTTATGATAGATGACTCTACAAAGTCTGTGAGTATACCCCTAGCACCTCACTTTCGCTTATCTGCAGAACAATGTTCAAAGATAGATTTTGAAAAAGAAAAAATGCACTCAGTGTCATATGCTAGTACGATTGGAAGCTTGATGTATACCATGATTTGCACTAGACCAGATTTATCTCAAACAATTAGAGTCTTGAGTCAGTGTATGCACAATCCAGGGAAGGATCACTGGCAAGCGTGATGGGGATATTTCGGTACCTGAAATGTACAATTGGTGTTGGCTTATTATTTCAGAAGCAATCTTCAATAACTGGCCAAGTGTTGGATATGTGAATTCTGACTATGCTGAAGATTTGGATCGAAGACTATCAACGACTGATTATGTATTCACTTTAGCAAAAGGTCAGTAGGGAGGAGATCAAGTCTACAATCTACGGTTGCCCAGTCTACAACAAAAGCAGAATACATGGCAGTCACTGAAGCATTCAAGGAATCTATTTGGATGAGGGGTTTGCATGAAAATTAGGGTGCGAAGCAAAAGGAGGAAGTTCACTATGATAACCAAAGCGCTATATTCTTATAGCTACTAATATGATTTGTCACGCTCGCACAAAGCACATTAATGTTCGATACCATTTCGTTCGAGATGTTATTGAAAAAAGTGAGATCTTACTGGAGAAGATTGACACTAAAGACAACCCTGCGAATATGTAGACAAAGGTGCTCATGGTTCAAAAACTCACCCATTGCAAAACCTTGGTGAATTTTGAGAAGCATCTATAGGCTTCTCATTTCTTCGAACTACGGACAGCTTGATTTCTTTTGAAGGAGGATACGTGGGCAACCAAGTTGGCGAAGCCGTATTGATCAAGAGTTTAGGAGATTCAGCTCTCATGTGGAGCACATGAGATCGGATGTAGAGATTATTGATTTAAGAGCTGCTTAGAGGTGCACCGCAGCGGCCGAGCGCCCGAGAGCAGAGCGCTACAGTGCGCCGCAGCAGCCGAGCGCCCGAGAGCAGAGCGCTACAGTGCGCTGCAGCAGCCGAGCGCCAGAGAGCAATGCACCGCAGAGATCGAGCGCCCGAGAGGCAGGCGCTACAGTGCGCTATAGCGCCTGCGGCCCAGTCAGCACAGTTTTAACCGCCTATATATATATATATATATATATTCTTAACCCATTTTTTTGGATAAAGAGGCAGAAAATCGAAAAACCTATTAGCCTCCATTAATTTTGTGTGTGGTGGTTGCTCCATTGCAAAGAAGAAGAAGCTCCTAGAGTTTGTGTAAAAGTTTGCTAATCCTAAAACTCATTGTAATCTCCTCTCTCAATAGTGAAATCTTTTGCTCTACTCCCCATGGGAGTAGATGTCAGCATTGAACCATGTAAATTATTTTTATTGTGCTGTGATTGTTTGCTTGTGTGATTTTTCTTGCTTTATTTGATTTACTCAACGGTTTAAAGTTTTTGTTCCACATTGTTTTGAATCCTTATCATCCGCTCAAGAGATCTCAACAAGGTGTCATCGATCCCAACACGGCCAGCCGTCCGTCCACCCATTTCGACCTCTCTGTTTCTTTTCAGCAATCCTAATCTAAAAGGTAAGAGATAGAAAAGAGGAGAAAAGAAAACAAATTTTATTTGTTATTTCATTCAATGTGCTTAAAAAATCATTAGTATGATAATAATGATAATAGTATTATCATCTCAAATACATCGTTCACATTATCATAATAAATAACAGTGAAAATGTACTAAGATGTCTATTATTTCTAAATTCAATTTAGTCATTCACATTTTTACCATTCTCATTGATAATGGGAACAATTCAAATGTTATAAAATGACCACTATTTCCATTTAAGTGATTTTTTCATTCCTATTTGTCTTCATTCTTTCATAATATAATTTTTGATGATAATATCATATTATCACATCAAGTGACTTAATAAAATATAGACTTCTATCATTGTGAGAATGTAAAAGAAAAGGCAAAATAGAAAAGAAGAATAAAAAATCTTTAAAAATATATCACATCACTTTTAAAAATGGCTAATCCAAAGAAATATCGGGAACTTAAATACAGATTGAACGAACTGTCACTCATCCGAACTTAAGAAACAAAGGTACCCAGTATATGACATATATTATATTTTGCATTTTTATTGTTGCTTTGCTTCGTTTATTTGCTTTGAACCAAATTCAATCGAAGCTTGGTTGGTTATTCGGAACCAACGTGATAATATTCGGAGTTGTTACTGGAAAATGACATCAGTAACATTCAGGATTGTTACTGAAAAATGACATCAGTAACATTCGAGGTTGTTATTGAAAAATGACACCAATAACATTCGAGGTTGTTATTGGAAAATGACATCAATAACATTCGGGATTGTTACTAGAAATGACATCAGCAACATTCGAGGTTAGTTACTGAAAAATGATATCAATAACATTTATTTTGTAATAATACTTGTTGCAGGAAATTGTTTATTTATTTCGTGCTATTGCATTACTTTTCCTGCATTTTATTTCCGCCTTACTTCCGCTAATCGCATCTTTTAAAATATAAACATTATTGTGTACTGCAGTACTTAGAGTATTCTCTAATTACTGTGGATTCCAATCCAGATATTATTTTCTGTACAATACCAGGTCGGGTGCACCTGGAAGAATACAAGAACCCTAATGCTTAAAATATTCAAACTGCTGATAGATCCACGGCGCAATTTTGTTTGTTTATCTTTTATATTTTTCTTTATTTTCACTTTTGCACGAGTATTGAAAAGATCTTGTAATATGAACATTGAAATAAATTAATAATATCTTTGGCTTTTATATATGTGTTCTTTTTTCTCTCAAGTTATTCAATATAATCCTGCGGTAAGTGAATACCCGATGTCGGAACAGTTTCCGCTGAACCGGCGTCGGGCCTTCACACTAGATGACCACTTAAACAACCTCATAAATAAACCCTCACTACACGAACATCTTGGTGATGCTCCACATATGGTCATCTCAATTTATCATTAATAGTACTTAGAATAGATTTCTTTCACTAAAAATATATTCTTGAAATGAAAACCCTCTATAAGTATGGATACATAACACATGAACACACACATATATGCATTACAATATGCCGGGTAGTAAAACTCCCATTGCACATTGTTCTTTTCATATAATAGTGTAAATAAATGTACTTCAAAAAGACTATATCCTTGAAAAATATGCAAGTTACAAGAATATGTTTCAATCAAACACAACATTTATGGATGGTTAAAATTGAAAAGAAGTTGATTGTGATTTTAGCTAGTTAAGAAATTTTAAAAATTAAAAAACACATTGTTAGTTTTTTATGCTATTTAAAGGCCAATGTGGGTTTGTATGATAAAATAGCTAGAAAAAGATGAAACTTGATAAAAATGGAATTCATGTAGTCATTTAATATTATAAAAATATATACAAAGTGTGAGAGATAGAGAAACATGCATGCACCTACTATATGCATAACACTACGCAAATATTTTGTTCACATCAGGAACAAATACATATACAAATACAAAACCACATGCATACGCAAGCACATGTATGCAAAAATTTAATGATAAATTTTTATCAATAGTATTTATTATATTCAATTTATTGTGATACATTGTTCATAACAAAATTTTAAAATAAATTCGTATGTAGTGATATTGCAAGCATTAAAATTATGTTTACTGTATTAAATCAATTTTAATATGTTATTATGGTTGTCTACATATCCGAGTGTGACAAAATTAAATTTCCAGAATCTCTTCTATTTCACACTGCCCACAATCTCTTACATTCAAGAAAAAAAGCTTTAATCAGACAATGACTTCACTCAACTATTACCACACTCAGCTGACCCAACCAAGACCCATCCATAGAGCTGCTCATGGATTCTTAAAGACAAAGGTAGGAAGAGTTGAGAATATATTTCTAGTAAGCGGTAACAAATCCTCAATCATACAATATCGGTGAAGTGTTTTCCTCTAGCAGTTTTTACTCGCACTTTTTAGCGGTTGAACGCTCTACATCTGCTGAAATACGTTTGTAAATAATGCAAACAAAATCTAGTTTAGAAACTCACTCAGTAATAGAATGCATATAATGATTGAAACATGCCTATGAAATAAAATTACTCTTAGTTTGATCTTGATAACAACAGAAGATAAATTGCTCAGCGCATCACCACAAGTTTTCAGAGCATGTGTGGCCCGATCTTTTTATCATCAAGCAATGCAATTAAACTCTCAAATGATAAGCACACAAAATAAAATATTAGTACTGATGGCTAGTACAAAAAATGCATTCATATTGGCACATTGTAAAATTCTAAATAGATATCAAATAAATAATATAAAAAGCATATTTGAATATGTATTGAAAAACTTAATGCAAATAAAAGTAGAAAGGATCTAAAAATAAGGAATCATATAATTTACCAATTTATCAGGAATCTTGGAGTATGCTGCGGTTCTTTTCTCAGTGCTCACAGCACACCTGCGCTTTACCCTGAATAGTTCAGAGTCCGAATCATCATCATCATGACATACTAGATTTTCCGAACTAGCTTCATATCCCTCCATAGAAATTTCAGATGCAGCAGACTCAGCAGAGATATATGCAGAAGTCCACGCACCTTGAAAAGATTTCTCAAAAGATTTTACACCTCCGAAAGGTCGGCATCCCTGTAAAATTCAAATCAGAAAATTATTGTACAACAAAAAATTATGACAAGTTTACAATTACCCAATAATACATGCTGTACATTAAATATGGGAAGAACAAAGCAATAAATGGTCTTTACATGATTCAGTGCAAGACATTCTTTTGGGGAAGAAAAAGTTGATCTTGAACAAGGTTTACATTCTTGTCTAGCATCATGTTTGATACCTTCTGAAAATCTTATTTGACAGTACGGAAAATAACCAGCCTCATCTGTGCAGAGCAAGGCATTTGAACGAATAGGAAAGCAACAGGTTTCCTGTAATTGCTTTTCCACCACGACTGTTATCTCATCTTCTTGCTCAAACTTCTTTGCTGCAACTTCCATCTCCAAAATATCTTCCCTTACAAAAATGGTACGGCTGGAGCCACAAAAACAATTTCTCATACAATTCTCTACAATACAGAATCAAATATAAAACTACTAAGTAAACAAACATGATGTAAAAAAAAAAGGCTGAAGTACAACAAGAAAACATTAATACCATGATGAAGGCAGATTGGACCAGGATTGCAATTACACTTAATATAAGATACATAACAGTCTCGTTTACAGATACTGCAAAGTATTACAGCAGAAATGTTCAAAAAATAAGATGCCTTAGCTCCCGATTTCATTAACCACCAATGGGTTTGATGTTTAAATCTCATCAAGCTCGCAAATGAAACCTTAACATTGAACTGGGAAAGCAGTTCATTATTTCCAGAGTCAGGACTGTTTGTATCCAACTCCTTGAGACTCTTAAAAAGAAGCATGGATTCCTTGCACAGCAGTTCCTCATAGGGTAATAAGGGCATCCTGCTAAGAAGGGCATACCGTTGGCTAGCAACAGTACCCAAGGAAAACCAATCACCAGTAGCAAAATTGACAGCTTCGCAGCAATTAAAGCCTACAAAAAAAAAAAAAAAAAAAAAAATTCCATGGGTGTGTATTAAGGCATAGAAATAATTAAAAGAAATTCTTTCTCTAGACTCAGCTGAAATTAGGCATTTGTCTTTACCATGACTGAATCCAGCATGATAAGCTCGAGGAAAGGTAATTACAAACTCTCCAGGCTTTTGTACTGCTTTATAAACAGGAACATCGTGATTTAATAAAATACTTGGTGGAAACATGGTAGTCTTTCCCAAAAGTATGTCAAATGCTGCATCATCTCCTTTTGATGAAAAAATTTCACGTTTATAGACATTTTCTCGAGCCACCATTTCAAAATAATGTGCTGCATAACCAGGAATCCCATACCAAGTCTTTGCTGCTCCACAATGATGATAGTTGATGCTGTAAGGAATTATATAAATTTTAAAATATTTGATTCAAGAACTTAAAAAAATAGCCAAAATTCTAGATCAAGAATATTTCTATTCAAACCTATATAAGAAGTGGTCTTCAACATGCCAAGCAAACATACTAAAAAGCATCCCAATGTAAAGCATAGGATCAGTTACTCCCTGCAAGAAAAATAACAAGATGATAACGAAGCCATACTTTAAATACGAACAGACAAAGGTAAATCATAGAAAAAATCATTATTAAACTTTACTCACAGGAATAGGTGACTGCAAAAGTCGCAACACGGACTTTGGTAAACGAGAAAATCTCTGAATAAAAATACAAATTTAAAACAAAATAAGAATAAGGGAATTGGACAAGGAAATAAAAGAAATATAAATGCTTTGATAAACAAAATCAGTAAAAACAATAATAATGGAAAAATATACTGAAAAAATAATATAAATCGTCAGTAAGCAGGCGAGGAACAAGCTGATTGATCCACACCTTTAAATTCCATTTGCTTTTTCCCAATTGATCATTAGGAGATGATGAGAAAGCACTGCCATCAATGTCACAAGCATATTCAACAAATTCAGTCTTGCCAAAAGCAATTTCATGCCAGAACTGTTCTTCAACATAATTCACAGGGAGACATCCAGCACTGGAATATCTGCGAGCAAACTCTTTGTTTGCCATCTTCTCAAAATCACGGAAGGAATACTTCCTGGAAAAAAAATTGTCATCAGAGAACAACCATGAAAAACTAAAAAATACACAAAAACATATCAACATACAACTCACGTTCCACTCATGTAGAAGGTAACTTTATCATCAGCACTCCACTTAGATAGACGAAAAGGCTGCACACGAGTGGTAAACTTGAATCCACCTTGCTCTTTCATTAACACAACACCAGCAGGTACAGAAGCATATATAGGAGAAATTATTTTGCAGATGCCTGATATGCAAAAATATAAAATAAGTGGATTGTTAGCAATAAAGGATTAAAGAGTGACAAACCTCATAGCATGAACTGCACTATTTTATTGTATCTACCAACTGCATGTCTTCTTATGCATGTTGAATTATCTATATAAAACTTGTCACCAATAAAAATTTGAAAACTTGATATCACCACAACTTGAATGTAACAGTCTTTCTTAAACATTAATTTTGAAAAAAAAAAAAAAAAACGTTCATTGATAGTCATGTTCAAAAAAGAGACTTTTCAGGTTTTATATTAGTACGTAGAAACAAAATAAAAATAAGTTCTTGGGTAGCATAGATTATTGATTGATAGGATAACATATATTTGCAGATGCTGTAATCCTTTGATTTTAATCATTAAAATTAAATAAAGAAACTTCAATTGAAGCAATGGCGAACATCAGCTTAGAGTACACATGCACTTAAATGAGCATACTGTCGTCGAATAAAAGATAAAAATAATAAGAAACATCAATTAGTAGACAATACCATATTTTGAAGCTAAAGGAGCGATCTTCTGAAGATAAATTAAAGGATCTTCAAATTCCTCCTTAGTTGGCGAGAAAACAGGGCATTCTGGAATCTTACTTATCCACTCTATGTTAGACAAATCATAGTCTCCCAAGACGGGCTTTGAAAAAACAACTTTTGAAGAGTCATTGCCATATGTTTTATTTAGGCATGCTGGAGCTTGGGTAGCATCACCACTACTTGATATTGTGCTCGTAACATTAGTTGTTTCAGTAACTACACACTCCTTCATCCGTTCAAGCCTTTGGCGCTTCAATATTTCTAAACCACTTTTAACTTCTCCAGTCAAACATGGCCGCTCCACCTGAAGAAAAATGTACAAAATTCTTTATCGCATGCATCATAAAAAGAACGTTTTAGTAAATCAATTGTTCATCAAATTTTTCAAATTAGCCTGCAATCTTGATAGTCTAAACAAAAATTAACCCACAAATGAAGGTTTCTTAATAATTTCACAAAAGTAGCATATAAAACTGACAGAACTACAAGTATAGCAATTTTGTTGAGATATCAAAAGGCTCATCATAGATTGAGAACATGGGCATTTTTATCAATCAACTGGTAAGTAAAGTGGGTAACAAAGTATACTGTAACCCGTCTAACCAGAAACAAATTGACCTAGTTTGACATTTAAGTGCTATGAGAGCACTTTGCAAAATGGAGATTTCTCCTTATGCTACACCACAAGCAAAGCATAGCATACTTTAAAACGTGCTCTTAACAACACTGCCTAATGTGCAAATTTAGACAAATACTTATACTTCCTTTCACAAAAATTATTTATTTCATCTAAAATTTGTGAGAATTATTCTTTCATAGCAATACATCTTTCCACATATAAAGAATAAAGGTGGTTGAGAAACCAACTATCATACCAAAAATAGACAAATCATAGACTCGATAACATATATAAGACTTGGAAAAATCTTTACAAAAAAGCATCTATTGTTCTAGATATAACAGATGCCTCCGAATACAACACAGGTCAGAAAAGCAAGATGCTGTAATACGCTCAGCAAATTACAGCCTTACAGGCAGTGCATGGCAAGCAATCGATGAATATCATCAAAACAGCAGCTATATGAAATCTACGATCAAGAATAAAGTATATATTCCACCAACAATCACTGTACATCAATAATATAATTAATCTAACAAAGTAGTAAGCCTTCTTTAAGAAAAATAGTCCTAATCCAAACCAAAATACCACAGCTAGTTATGAATTTCTTCCGGGAAACTGAAATTAAGAAAATTCCAACAAATTAAATATGAAAAAATAGACAAATTCAAGCGTCCAAAGTGTTATCACTAATCAGGGTAAGAAAAAAAGAGGGATAATTATCAGCAACACTTTCGAACAGCATTCTTAAAGAAAGTCATCAAAGAAAATACTTTCAAAGAAGCTAAAAATGGAAAGACAAAATGCAAAAACAGTTCCCGGCACAAATCCAGCTACAATCCGCGAAACTTAATAATAGCGAAGACAAATTTGCACATTTAACGAACTTCTCAGGAACTTTAACTATGTGAGGACAAAAAACGCAGCACCTGAACAATATAGATGAAGAAAAAAGAAAAATAAAAGCGTATGATCTGCAAAGCTCACCATTTCACACAGATCTGTCCAAGCAATCCTGCTCCAAAGCCCAATCAATTAAGAGAAACCAGAGAAAAATCGCCACCAAAGTAACCAAAAAAATCCGCAGAACAAAATCCCTAACGCAAGGAATCTCTAAACCGGATTCTGCTCCAGGAATCGATCCCACATTACGTTTTCACGCCCAAATCCCACCAAGATCCGAGCCTTTTCCCCCAAGGCAAGTCACCGAGGATGCAGAAGTCAAATTTCGCGCCCTTTTCGTCGCAACAAATAAAAAATCGCTCGGCCAAAGCAGAGACCGTCGGTTCTCCGGCGATCGTCGAAGTTCACGGCGACGATGAGAGATACCCGATGGAGAAAAAAAACGAGGGAACGGAAGCCAACGGAGCCGAAAAAAATCGTGCCATGGGATGGAACTCTCGGAAAACGGGAAAAAGGCTGAAATAATGATAATAATCTATTCTCTTTTGCCAAGTATATTATTTCCGGCACAGTAATTAATGTAATTTTGCGCATGAGAGTAAATAAAGAGGGGAGAAATGCTAGACAACATATAAATCAATTTTTTTAAAATTATATAAAAAAATATTTTTTTTGAATATTTTATATTACATATAAAAAGTTTAATTTTACTAATAAATAAAATTTCAAAAATAAATTTTTAATTTTTAAAAATAAAAATCTCTTATATTAAAATATTTGAATTTCATAATTAGTTCAAAAATATATTGTAATATTTTATATTAAATATTATTTTGAGATATAAATATTATTATGAGCGGTTGTTATGGGTGGTTCGACCAAACGCTTCGGAATGGGGACGCGTTTCACACTCTACAAATGGAAACGCTGTTAGATAATAATTTATGCTTTCGGCCTTAACAATAGTTCGAATTTATTTATTTGAGATAACGGGAGAACCCGTGGTTCCGTAAGTTGTTGACCGTGGGAATGGAGAGATCGAAGACGGCTCGATTCGAACCGGCCGGCCGGCCGGTTCGCCCACGGGTATCGGCCGGGTCAAGGATTCCACCCCACTTCTGTGACCCGGAAACGCGGCCTGTTTTGATTTCCCCCATGTTGTACACATGATTGTACTGTTTGTTTTAGAGGCGCGGTCGCGGTCGTGTTCGCGGCGGGAATCTTTTACTCGGTCGTGTCAAGGTTCGCCTGAACCGGGTTTAGCTTTTCATACATAGCTACTAAAGTTAAAAATAATCAAAATTATGTCATTATTGGTGAACTTTCGAGGGAGGGTCAGTTCTTTTCTGGCGGTGTGTTGGTTCAGACAGAGGATGGGCAGCAGAAAAGCAAGTGAAGAGAATTGGGGGTATTTAGCTCTTGAATAGGTTCATTTGGCCAAATATCTAACGCATGCAACAGAGCAGTTGGGTGAATCCTCTGTTTCCTTCAGTTTTAAATAGAGACGTTATTTTCTAATGATTTCTTCTTTTTCTCTTTTAATATTGAAAGATTTTTTATTTTTTTTTTGGAAGTTTGGCAGAATAAAGAAATAAAAACATCCAAAAGTAAAAGAGAAAAATGAGAAAAGAATAAGACTCTTGGATTCATTTCCTCCACTGTGAGGTCCACCTAAGACCAATGATCTGCCAGGGCAGCAAACCTGAAGACCAGTGTAGTAATCGTTTAGTATCAAGGCTAAAAAGGAAGCCGCCAACCGGCAAATGGGGTCTAAAATAACCTCATAATCCATCCTTGTCTTTAAAACCCATGAGCAAATAATAATGAAAATCGTCAACCGATAATGTCACCAAAACAGCCAGCAAAGAACCAAAGAACCAAAGAACCAAAGCCAATACTGGGTCCTCAAAACACAAAACAGAGAGCAACACTCCAAGCCCAAGTAGCAATACGTGGACATATGTTTAAGCTTCCAAAAGATTCAATTTTCAAGCTGTAATAAAATCACAAGAACGCCAACTGCTGATAATACTAGTTATCTTAGCTTTTATGATAGATAAAATGAATTGGGGGCTGGAGCTACTGGTATTAAGTATGTGAGCGTTTCTTTCCTTCCAGATTCCGTCTATAGTCAAGCCTATAGCAATAATAAAGGCACGCTTATGCCATTTGTCGAAATCCTGAATGTCGCACATAATTTGGAGCAGGGAGGGGGAAACAGATAAATAATTCCCCTAGGAAGGGACTTTTTCAGTAAGTAAAAAGAAATCTTGCAGTTAAAAAACAAATGAGAATGAGACTCCTCACTACAAAGACAAAGCGGGCAATATGGAGAACAAGGAATTCCCCTATGAATAAGGTTATCTGCCGTTTTGAGGCAAACTTTTATAGCTTTCTAGATAATGCATTTTAAGGAAAGCTCTGTACCTTTCAACCATAATGAACCGGCCCATGACTCATCTTGCAATTCAAAAAAAATTAAGGCATGTGCATCTTTGAAAGTGAACCCAGGTCTATTCTGAAAGTAGCAAGTGGTGCCATTAGAATTTAGAGAAATATGGGGAGCAAGTATACTGAAAGAAATTGACAGTTGCCTCCAATAAGGATAAACCATTCTATTGTGTGTCGCAGGAGGGTCAAACAGCTTAAGATGGTTGCTTTTCCACCAAAGATACAGGAGAGATACAGGAGGGAGGTATTGCAAAGAATATACCAACAGATTGAATGCTTGAAACTTATAAGTAATTTTGAAGGGCAAATAAGACCTATACCGGCAGTTTTGCCCCAAGCAATAATATGCATTTTGTTCTCTAAAGATCCGTGGTTCAGGAACTTCGTTGCTAGTCGCTTAATGGTTTTGATAACATTCATTGGAATGTGAACAGACTTAAATCAGTGAAGAAGAAGATGCCAAACCATGAATTTAAGCAATTGCAGCCGACCTGCATAGGAGAGCGACTTTTGGGCCCAACCAGTAATCCAAAGGTGGAGTTTGGAAAGCAGCGGAGAGATGTGTTCGTTTATGGGCTTGAGAGGGAGGGTAGGGAGTCCCAGATATTTCATTGGAAATCGACCGTGAGGGAAGCTCCATATGTTCGAGAGCTCAAGAACATTAGTCACCGCGTTTGAGAAATGAAGATAGGATTTATTTCCGTTAAGGCTCAGCCCAGAAGCTGAAAGGAGCCTATCTATGCATAATTTGAATTCAAGCATATTGTCAGAACTAGCTTCCCCAATAATTAGAATGTCATCAGCAAAGAGTAAGTGGAAGTAGCTAAAACTTCCCATCTTGAATGGGATAATATGGCGACTTTGAACAGCATCATCAAAGGAAGAAGAAAGGTAATTCAGGGCTATGATGAAGAGAAGAGGGGGGAGTGAGCATCCCTGTCTAAGCCCAGTAGTTGTACCAAAAAAACCATCTATGGAACCATGGATGTTAATTGAGAAATGAGTATTGGATATACAAGCCTTAATCCAATTAATAATTTTCCTCGGCAAGTTGATATCAATTAGAGCATTAAGAATGAAATCTCGATTTAAACTATCAAACGCTTTCTTTAAGTCGATCTTGGCGCAGAAAGATTTAGGAGAATGCCAGTTAAAGGTACGAATGATTTCATTGGCAAGGATGACATGATGAGCAAGATGCCTGCCTCTGACAAACGCTGCTTGTGCAGGATGAATGGATCCGACAAAATAGGGGAGATACGATCCACAATAAGTTTTGATATGACTTTATACATAGTATTACACAAAGCAATCGGCCGGAAGTTATCAAGACTATCAATACCTTTTCCTTTAGGAACCAATGTGATAAGCGTGTGGTTCATCCAACGAGGCATGACCGGATGCTAAAAAAAGAAACTAATACCATGAGTAACGTAATTGTGTATACCATTCTAGGATTTTTTTAAAAACAAAGAGGAGAAGCCGTCAGGACCCGGACTAGCATTATCCTTGATAGAAAATAAGATTTGCTTAATATCTTCTTCAGTGAAAGGAGAGTTAAGATGGTTGTGAAGCTCAGAACCAACCACAGAATAAAGAGACGAGCAAATAGCACAATGACCCTGTTTGTCATTCAAAAGAGTTTTATAATAAGAAATAGCTGAATCCTTAATCAGAGACGCACTTGCAATTGAATTTTTCTTGACCGCCATGTGAGAGAGAAAAACTTTAAATTTTCTTCCCCAAGAGTAAGCCAATGCACTTTAAAACATTGCTTAGCCCAAGAGAGCTCATTAAAAATAGCATCTTTTAGGGATTGGTTAATTGAAAGTAACCTTGACCGATGAGTATCATTGGAGCTCTAAGAGTCAGAAATGATTGCGTCTCAAGCTGAGCACGATGCGTTCTTTTTACTTCTGAAGGGTTATATTTTTGGGAGCAATTAACCAATTTGAAGATCTTTTTGGTTTGGGTTAATTTCTTATGCAGCTCCAAGAGGGGGTCCCCTCCATAAAAATTGTTCTAGGTGGCCGAGAAAATACTGTTAAAATTAGATATGTTGACCCAAAAATTCTTAAAGCAAAATCTAGAGGGGGCACTAACACCATTGGGACTAGCAATAAGTAGCGGGGCATGATCTGAAGTGGAAGAGGGGAGGATTTTATAAAAGACTTCAGGATAAGAAGAGAGCCAATCCATGTTTCCAAAACATCGATCCAATTTTGCTTTTATAGGGGAACCAGGATGGTGATTATCCCAAGTGAAAAGACTACCCGTGTAATGCAGGTCAATGAGCCCAGCTTCATAAATGCAATTGTTGAAGCCATTAAGTCTAGATAAAGATATCATAATTCCCCCAGACTTTTCATGAGTAAAACGAATACAATTAAAGTCCCCAGTCACCAACCAAGGACCACAAATACTAGCCTTCAGACGAATAATATCGTCCCAAAGTTTCAATCTGTCATTTTCAGAATTTGAAGCATAGACAACCGTCAACCAACAAGAATCGCCATTGTGAATTAAATTGCCATGTATGTACTGAGAATTAATAACAGTTGGGATAAAAGAGACAGAGTTAGGGTTCCATTTGATCCAAATTCTGCCAACCGATACATCATCAAAATTGTTGCAATGCGCTTCCGGATTTAGAAAGGCAAATTTCTTAAGTAAGAAAGGCGAAGAAATATCTGAGGATTTTAATTTCGTCTCCAAAATACCGATAATGTCGGGAGAGTAACAACAGGAATGAAACTTCAGGTCTAAGATGCGAATGTCAGGGTGAAGACCTCTAACATTCCAAATTAATATATTAGGTTTAAATATAGGGAAAACAATGACAGACTAAGAGGAATAACATAATGGAGATGAATTATTTGGGCCGGACCCTGAGGGAGCGGCTACGGCTCTCAAGTTTGTGAGTATCCTGGGAAGACAACTGATCATTTAGCAGACAACCAAAAATATTATGGTGGACAATGGATTTACCTTTGCTAGAAGAGGAAGGGGGCAACAAGTTTCCTTGGAATCCAGCCGAGGGAGAGGAGTCACGAGAATTGCCAAGAGGTTGGGGAGATACATGTGGAGAATTGGGGCCATAGGAAAGCCCAATAACTGGGAAGGCATTAAGGTCTTGATTAGAGGGAAGAGGACTGGATGATGAGGAGACCGGTTCACAAATGGGGAGTGGGGATTCTGAAATTGGAGACAAAGGGGAAGGAAGAGGAAGAGAAGAAGTAGGTATTAAAGAAGAAATGGCAGGAGGGGCAGGGTTTGGAACAGCAGCAGAAGGAGTAGAAAGCAGAGAGGAGGATCTCGGTCGGCGGGAGCGGCTCCTTCCTCTAAGTAAAGAGAAAGAGGGGCAGGAGCAACCAGCATTTATGAATAATTTGCAAGTGTTACAAACCGACAGTATCCAGTCATATTCCACTCTCTGATTTAGTATGGAACCATCCATTTTGATTGGAATGAACTCAGGGAGCGTTGAAAGCATGTCAATTTCCACACAGATTCTGGCATAAGAGAGCCTCAATTTGGAGGCAATAAGGGAGTCCACCATAATAGGGAGCCAATTTTGCTAGCAAGTTTAGAGAGTATACCTTCCGACCAGAGATGAAGGGGGAGTTCCGAAAATCTGACCCACACCAGCAAAGAAGAGAAGGAAGAAACTGTTGGCGTGAACTTATGGTTCCAGGGCTTCACGAGGAAGGGGGTGTTGAAGAAGAACCATGGCCCCCTTGAAGAATCGACTGCATATCTTCTTCACAAGTGAATTTAATTAAATAACAAGTAGCATTAAGAGAAAACAGGGCAAAAGAACCTTTCAGCTTCCAGGATTTTGCCATGGAGTGATGAAGAGCTTTATATGTATGCTTACGGCCCATGCTAATGCCTACAACACAGTTTTGCCATTGCTTTTCACCTTTGAAAGTTCCTCTTCTGAGACTTCAATAACATCCTCCAAAGACGGAATAAAGGAAAGATTGAAGTTGGCTTTTTCCATTTGAATCGCATTAAATAGAGATTTCCAGGAAGAAGAACCTACCGAAGAAAGGCCAAGAGACCTGGGAGGAGCTCCTAGAATGCCAGAGAGGGGGGGGGGGGGGCGGGGACGGGACGGGCGGGGACGACCCCATCGGGGTCGGCAAGCGGTGCACTCTCAACCCTAGACGGCTGCGCTCGTAGGATGCTCTTAGGGCTTTATTGTGCTGTTCAATAATTTTCTAGCATTTTTCATTAATTTTGATATTGCAAGATTCATAACCCCTATTCTTTCTATTACATGCTAAGTATAAACACATTTATTATTCCACCACTTAAGCATCATTATCTCTCTAAGAATTATTTTATCGATTAATTGATATTTTTTTAGTAGAACATTGTTCGAGAGGAGCAAAGATACTTATAATAATATCTGATTTAAAATATGAAAAATATTTTCTTAAATAATAAAATTTTAATATTTTGGGAAATCAAAAATATTGAAATCAAATTCAAATTTTCCCAATAATACTTTGAATAAAAAATCCTTGTTGAAGAGCATAATTTGTTTGAATTCTCTAGAAATTTGTTCTCTTAATTAATAAATTATTTTTGATAAGATATGAAAGTGAAAGTTTGAAACATGCCTCATATCGAAGCATTTGGTTTCGAAGGTTTCGAAGGTCATTTGACAAGTCTCCTACTTCCCAAAAAGCTCTGATCCACTCCACATTGCCTCGCCTGCCAAGCTATGCAGTTATTTTGAACTAACAACCTCTCTTAACGGCTTGGGAGATCCAAACCATGGATAGTCGAGATCTATTTAAGCGAGGTAATACAAAAACCAATCTAATGCAAGGTACCTTCTATTTAAATTCTAGGAACCTTATGAATACTTCTTTATGGATCCTAGTCTATGAAGACCCCCCCCCCCCCTTTCTTACTAAATTTCTATTACTCCCCTCTCGGCCTCCTCCTCCTAATCACCTTCATCAGAGGCCTCCAGCTCAAACCCAACTTACTATTGGAGTCATGCAATCTTTAACAAACCTTGGAGAAACCCTTGGAGCCATTGGTGGAACTCCAATGTTTCTGGAGGACTCCTTCTTCCATTATAACCCGAGATCAAATTTCCTGCTCTTTGGACTCATATAAATATGCCCATGTGGGGGCCCCCGTACTGACAACATGAAAGTACGGTACTCCAACTGTGGCAAATCCCCAACTTAAGTTTAGGTAAACCCAACCTGTCTTAAGCCAAGGACTCGTCACCAAGTACTATAACATCATCAATATACAAATATCAAAGTGACGGAAGCAATGAATAATAGAGTAACATCCACAAGCATACATAGTAGGAGAAGAGAATGCAATATAGTAACTCATCACAATATAGAAATAAAATACATCCATAAATAATTATTACATACTGAAGTTTAAAGAAGAATGAAAAGGTCTCTCTATCTCACTGAAACAAAGGCAAATCTAACTAAACAGCAACAGCACGATCCTCCTCCTGAACCTGCTCTTCTTCAGCGACAGTGCCCACGAACATGTCTGAATCTAACATTTGTCGGTATCACAAATGCTAGGGCCCCAACCAATAAAATAAAAAGGTTATAGTTAGACAATTATCTAAGTACATTTTAGGCTATTTTAATGAACTAAACAGTTAAAGATATCACATCTTAATTTAACTACACATACAAGCAGTAAAGGGTGCAACAAGCAATGAAAGAAATGGGTAACTATAAACTAACCATTTATAGCCAGCATATCATGCAAAATAAATAAGGTGAGGCTAAAAGCTAAAAGAAATAGCAACTATAATACAATTATGAACCTAATCATGCTTATGATCATTTTAACATATGCTGAGAATATAAAAGAAACACAAGTACTGAAAATGTGCAATTCTAGCATCCTAATTATGCCAATATATATAAGTAAGCCATATGAGTATACATACAACATGCTAGTTAAGAACAGAAAAAGAACATAAAAGCCACTGAGATATGTGACAAAAGCAAAGCAATCTATGAAATATTAAGCCACTGAGACATGTGGAAAAGTGAGCAAATACTGAAAATAAGGCCACTAAAGCATGTGGCAAAGCAAATTAGAAAACAATACAATCTAGCTAAAGTAGCAATAAGCCTAAGACATAGTACTGCCATACCAGCCAATAGGCCATACAGGGCCTCCAATATCTGAGATCAATCAATCCCTAACCTAGCCATCCAAATATGCTAGGTCTGAGTCCAGTCTATACAATACTACTACTGAAGAGGTAGACTAAGCTAGGACATATTCTATCAACCGTAATCAAGGCAAAACTAAATGATATGCAATTCAAATACTAACTTAAGATGTATCATCCATATCCTATGTTTTCCTATTATGCTCAAGGAATAAAGCTCAATATCCAAGGTATGCAAAGCAATTTAGTCAAGTAAGCAAGAGACTCAATCTAGACTTATGTGACATCTGGTGTTATCTAATTACCAAATCTAACTACTCTGAGAAGATATAAGTTTAGGATCTCCAATATCCAGCTATCGAGTAGAATCTCATATTTACGTTCTTAAAGTTAATATTAGAACTTAACAAGTTCTAATCCAAAATCATGTGACAACTATATGGTTTAAGCAAGTAAATTAACGACCTAATTAATTTATATTTACTCTCTTACCCAAATTTTGATTAAGTTGATCAAGATTTAAGGATTTAGAACTTAAACCCTATGTTTTCAAATCCTAAATCCAAGGTAATGTTCTAACTAGGATCTAGGGTTCACACTTATTACCCAAATTAAAGATAAAGAATCCTATAAGCTGAAGGATTCAGGAACTAAGAACTTAGTGAAAGGCTATTCTACTGATTATAAGATAAAACAATCGATTAAGAACTTGAGAATCTAAGATCTATATTCAACCTTTAAGATAATTTCATTATCTTATAGATTGAATCATCCTATACCCACATGGAAGGTTTCAAAAGATTTAAACAATCAATCATTAAAGAAGTTCAATTGGAGATGGTTCAATTCAAAATTGAAGATCTAAGTCTAAGATCTAAGATCTAAAGATCTGAGATTTGATCACTCAAGATCTCTAAATTAGAGTTTTATCTTAAGAGCTTTAATTTGTGATTCTTTTAGAATCTAAGTTCATAGTTAAACTATATGGAGCCTATTAAGGTTAAAATTGGTACTTTTAAGTATTAGATTAAACATCAAACTCATATTGATCTTTTTAAGGCTACTTAAGATCTAAGGGTCTGAGGTTTGATCACTTTAAACTTTAAGCTAGATTTTAACTTAGCCTTTACCAATTATATTTCTTTTAAGTTTTAGCTCTTAGGTTAACTTCACTGAACTTATTAAAGTGATATTTAATCATCTCAATTATTAGATTCAAGGATTAATGCCAAATGACTCTTATAAGATCACTTAAGATATATGTGTCTTAATTAGGGATTAAGTGGAGATTTCTTGAATTGATGATCACATTAACATTACTATTAGTCTAAGAGTTCAGAGAACATTTCTAATCTATCTTAGGATAATTTACTAAAATTTCCAAGCTTTAAGGAGCATTTAAACATATTTTGGTCAAAATGACCAAAATGCCCCTCTTAAGGGTAAAATTAGGATTTTAGGGTTTAGTTACCCAAGTTAGATCTAATCTATTTTAATGAGTTTCATACTGATTAGTGAAGTGAGAAACACACTTATATTAGGTTTTGATGACCTAATTAATCTTAATTAGTACTAATTACTTATTTAAGCCAATTAGGGTGATTATTGAACATAGGCATTCTTAGGGTAATCCAATCTTATACTTAAGTTAATATAGACCAAATATGACATTAGGAACAACCCTCATCCAAATCAGAGGCTTAATTAGGGTTAATTTTACTAATCCTTATTTAAGGTGATTAAGGAGTGATTAAGAACAATATTTATCCAAATTTAAATTTAAGGGTCTGATATTGTTCCTTAGGGCACAAGGAGCAATCAGAGCATTAATCTCATAAATTGGATACTTAAATAATTTTATATGATTTAATTAATGACAGCAAAGAGTTTGGCAAATAAATTTTAATCTAACCATTGGATCTGAGATTTTATTTTATATTTAGATTCTTTGTATTTTTTTGATTCAAATGGTATATTGGATCATACCATTTGAATCAGTATAGTCAAAGTTATTAAATTAATTTAATCTGAATGTTTATTTAAATTAAAACTATAGGGTTTAATTAATTTAATTCACAACCATAAAAAATGCATTCCAATAATTCGTTAATAACCGCGGCCCAAAATAAAAGGCGCGGGTCGGGAGCCGGCCCGGCCCAGGACCCACGACTTCATCTTCCTCCTCTCGACGGGTCCCGAGTCAGCAGAGCTTCGGCACTGAAATTCTCGGTGCACAGACAACGATGGCGGCTCGGCTTGATCCCTACACGTTCCCTGAGTTAAGACGCGTCGAATGGACCGAGAACCCCCATTTGGATCCCTCTGGATCAACAGGGTGCTACTCGACCGAGACGCCTTTGATACGGGCGTCTCAGGCCGACTGTGAGGGGGAAATTCTCCTCACAAAGGCCTCGATTCGACCGGGGTTCGATCCCTACACATTCAGGGAGTCGAAACACGTCGAACCCCCAACCTATCTTAACCTGAGGTGCAGCCAATGGCTGGGTCCTTACTCGGACTCAGCCATTGGCTTGGCTGCTGGCTCAGTCGATCGATACGATCGACTTGAGCTGGCTTAGCCTCAGGCGAAAATCACACTAGGTTCCTTAGGTGGCTACGGTTCACTAGGCGACATCCAGGGCTCATCCAGAGGACAGAAATGAAATAGAGCTAAAGAAATTTTAATGGGGGAAAGGCTGTACCTGAAGTCGAGTTGCAGGCTCGGTCGAGGAGAATTGAAGTGCTCCCAAGCTTCCTAAAGGTTAGACGAACGTGCACAGGGGGTCTGAACACCAAATGGGCCCTTCTATCAGTGGTTTTAAGCTCTGGAAATGCCGAGGTGATGAAAGCTCCAGCAGGCCTTCAGCTAGGGAATTGGGGATTCACAGTGAGCAAAGGGACTCACTGTGAAGTCCTGGAGGTATTTATAGGCGCCATGGAGTCTTAGGAACAGAGGCCGGGGCTTGGGAAAGGAGCTTGGCACGGCGCGAGGGTCCTCACCGTTTTCCTGAAATTGGGAGGGTCCAGGCCTCCCGGGTCGCCTTACTAGGCTCGACCACTTACGGAAAGGTGCTAAAGGTCTAGCTGACCTGGCGAGGGGAGTGGCAAACAAGGTTACGTGGTGAATTTCTGTGAATCTTCTCGGTCAGGACGGGACCTCTTCGGGGACGAAGATCCACAGTGGTGGTTCGCCTCCGCCGTCTGATCCACGTAGCTGTTGGTGATAGACGGTCTGATGCGGCTTTAGATTAACGAAACTGCGGAGAAGATCTCATGCGTCCGATCTAAGATGCCGATCGGGCGGATGGAATTAGATCACGGCGCGCTGTATGCGAGCTGTTGGATTAAACGTGCTGAGATGCGTGCCAGATCATCCATTCAATGGGTAAGGTTCCCTGCTGTCGGGACCCCACAACGGATCTGCGGCGATCCCGACAGCAAATCCCACTTAATTAAAAATAATTAATTAAATTAAATTAAATAAAATAAATCCATTTAAATAATATATAATTATTCTTAAATAATTCAAATCCAATTTAGGACCAAATGAGCTTCAAAAATTTCCAAAATTTCACCTTTAGCTAATTAGGGTATGAAGAATTCAAAAATGAAATCATATTTTAATTTGGAGATCAAAATAATTTAGATATTTTTCAGAGCTTGAAAATAGCCAAAAATACCAAATTTTCCATTTTAGCTCCAAATGATTCCAAATTTTTAGGATTAGGTTTAAATAACCCATTGAATCCAATGGAATCAAAATTAAGCTTTGGTTTAGCTTAATTAATCCAGGTCTAGCTAGGATAACAACTTAGGGTTGTTACAGCCCAAGCCCTAACCAGGCCAACTAAGGTCCAACCAACCACTAAGGCTCGCTTACCAACTTTGTGGATCTCTCTCTAAGCATTGTAAGCCTCTTTGCATGAAAAAAGAGAAAGAGGTTAAGTGACTTAAATTAGAAATTATTTATCTATTTTATCATGCTCTAAATCATAGGTCAAAAATGACACAACCATTAATTGATAATTTTATTGAAACTATTGCTTAGCTTTGATAAGAAGAGTGGAATGCATGATTTTTTGTTTAAATATATTTAAAAAAGATTACTATAAATTATATTATGGCATAATTTTAATGTCTCCATGAGAATCATTGGTGCCCTAAATAACACCACCTTGCATGATTTATTCTAATGCAAGGTTGCATGTGGTGACAAAGAGCCCATGGAATGATGATAAAAGTCAAATTAAGGTTTCAACAACATGAATTCTTAGTGTTTTTAGTTTATTGCTGGAACCCATTTCAAATACTAATTAATTACTAATCCTAAAAGTGCTTGTTAATGGCTTGAAAGGAAGTAATAACAATCATCTTATGACTTGACTAACAATATGGAATGCTTGTGATTATTTCCAATCACTTTTTGACTAAAAATATATGCAATTCCACAAAAAGTATTAGAGATGAAATGCTAGATTAGATCAAATAGTTTCATATGATTTGATATCATTATATGCAAATGGGAAATTAGTGATAACTAATGCTTAATGATTAGTAATATGGCATGTTCTTTCAAAAAATTGCTATGATTTATATATGGTGATCCACTTACAAATATAAATATATATATATATATATATATATATATATATATATATATATATATATATATATATATATATATATATATATATATATTAACATGGCATGAGGTACCTAGGAATCATTGTGTTGACTTTAAGCTACTGAAATCTTAGTATTCCATTTAGTAATCAGTTTAAATGTGACTTAAATTTTTTGTTTTTTATATTTGGAAGCTATGAATGATTATCTTATCATGACTACAATAATCAAGCATTATGAACATATTTCATACAAACACATATATGTCCTATAAGGTGTTGAACAAAATCTTAAGCACTCATGTATATCACTTTCCCCCCATTGAGAAGTAACATTTAAAAATATTTTCAAAGCATCAAAGAATGCATAAGTTCATAAGAATTGCTAATTCAATATCTAGTCCTTGAAGTTTACTCAACCTAGGAATAGAAATTTTAATGATGTGCTTAATGATTTAGTCATAATAGCTCATCTATAATTGATTTTATAACTATACTAATTAAGTATATTAGTTATATTTAGATCTGCATTTAGGTAACAAGCTCATGAAAGCCAAATCTTGTGAATTCATATTTATATTTTCATATGGTGGTGAAGACATGAACAAGCCAAGCCACACTAGATTATGGCCCCATTTCTTGCCAAATATCTAACATAGAGACTTAGCGTTGAATGTTATCTAAAATCTTTACTATGATTGCAAATTTTTGAATGAAACTAGTATTTTGAGTTATTTTACTAATACATAAATTATAAGAAAAGTTTCCATCAATATGATATTTATTTAGGCACCACTTCAAATGATCAAGTCATGTGGATGATGATTCCTTAAGCTATTTACTTGATAACTGTAGTGCAAATATGATTTAATATATACTTAAAATTCATTCAAGATGTAAATATAATAAGAGGAAAGCTTATTAAATATTTTCTTTACAGATCCAGGTACCTTCAATTTAAGATCAAGATAATTTGGGCTAATCTTTGGAGTACTTTGCTTAAATTCTTACAAACTATGCTTAAATGTGGAGTGAGAATCTCTCATGCAAATAAATGTTATATATGTAAAGAAGCTCATTAAGGAAGACATAAGGATGAGAAAGCTTAAACCTTAATTTTATGAGTGACTCACATGACCATGCACTCATGGAACTTTACATTACACTATATATGAAAGATATTATTAAGTAGGTACACATGTAGGTGCTAATCCTAAATTAGGCATAAGAATGCAATAAGGTGATAAGATACCAACTCTAGTATACTAACTTTCATTTGGAAGCAAGTTAAATTAAATATAAATAGATAGGTTAATATGCACTCTATGTCTATAAAGCTTAGTTCTAAGCAAGAATATGAACCCAAAAGAGACCCCGTAGTATTATTAAGAACTTAGTGTGTAAATACATGCTTGACATATCATAAAATGATTTTTATTTTAATAAAATAGCTAAGTAATAATGCTAACGAACTAAATATGTATATAACATATCATAAATATTATAATAAAATAATGAGAGTAGCAATTAACCTTCAATTGGGTCTACGAAAATAAAATACAAGCTATTTTAGCAAGTTTGAAGGATTTATAGTGGTGGGTCGCCTTAGGACCAGCAAGTATGAATATAAGTTATGTTGCCACTAGCCTAGAAAGGTTAAGCCTAAGTATGGGTATTCTAAGAATTATGCGTAAATTTATAAGGCTTGAGGAGATGTTGTCGTAGTACGAGTTTATATCAATAAAATACAATTTAAAGTCAACATAAAAAGTTAAATCAAGTAAATATATCACTAAAGGCATAGTTGAGATCTATATTGGCACAAACTTTATGATTCACATGCACTTGAAATGATCATGTGTCTAATTCAAATTAATATAATCTGAAGTAAGCTTAGAATAAATTTAGTGGTTGTAAGAGGAAACCCTTAAATGGCCTACAAATTTAATTTAATACTCTTAAATTACCCCTTAAACAAGAACCTTAAGCTTGAGTCTTAATGTTATAAAAGGGCATAAAAATATCACATTAATCCAATCTAAAGAACTCAATGTTCCGGGTCAAGTAAAAATGATTTACCCCCTAATTAGAACTCTTAAATAATATATTGTATTATACTAAATCACATAATAAAAATAATTAATCATATAGCTTAATTAATATATTAAAACTTATGATTAAACCCCAGGAAATTCTTATTCTCTAAATATTATTTCTTATGAAATTATTATGCAATCTTTCTTATAATTCATGAATATGAAGTAATATTTAACAAAATGATTAAATCAAGTTTAGATTATCATGAGATTAAATACACACTTAGAGCCTTAAGATTCTATTTGATCCACTAAGGAAGTCGATGATGACCTAATTGAATTAAAACACAAATCCTCAAGACTAATAGAGATCTAATTTTTTGTAAAGAGAATGAGAAATAAGTAAATAAAAGCCCTTAAATAAAGGCGTGTGTCCAATTTACATTCATAAGTATATGCATGCATAAGTATAATAACACATTCATAATTTGAAGGAAGGTATTGATCATAAATCAAACCATGCAAGGCAAGATTAAACTAAAATTAATCATATGAATAATTTGATCACTCAAATAAACTTATAAAAGTGCAATAAAATATTTAACCCAGCTTAGCTTAATTTAAAATTGGGTCAAGAATAAGATAAATAATTCAAAAATAATCTAAAAATTATTTGTATGAATAAAAATTATGTTAAAGTGAAATCTAAGATGTGACTGATCACCGTGAAGGAAGTGATGATGTGTGTGTTGATGTGGGTGTGTGGGTGTGGGTGTGTGGGTGTATGTGTGTATGTTGAGTGTGTGTGTGTGTGTGTATTGCTATTTAAATTGTCACACCCTTAGAAGTTGATGATTTATCTTGTATAAAATTGTAAGAAAAAAATATAATCTTGAGTATCTGAATTTTATGCCTCAAAGTTAAAATGGTAGTGAAAATTTTAATATAATTGAAACAACTGTCTTATTTTTTTGCACGAAAATGATTGTAGCTAAGTATAAGACAAATGTCTTTATTCTTATTGTGATATGTTCCTTAATTTATGATATATATATATATATATATATATATATATATATATATATATATATATATATATATATAAATGATGTGATAAGTACAATTTGAAAAATGCTATGATAAGTACTTTGAAAAAATGCAAAAGAAAAATGAATCAAAACTAAACAAAAGAAAGTGGTATATATGATAGTCTTATAAGTAAGACTAAATACTAAAATGTGAATGAATATATGTTGTTACAATATATATTTTTCAAGACAATTGTGTCAATGATAAGAGAAGAATCTCATGAGTGAGGCAACAGTGTTCAAATACTAAAAGGACTTGTTTTTAAACTTTTTTCCCATAATTATTTGTTAATTTTTATATAATTCAAATTGTTATACATGAAATATAAATGAGATAAATAAGTACTTAGAGTAATTTGATTGGGATTTAAACACTAGCATATTTAATGCATTAGGTCAAGAGGATTCAAAGGAACAATGTTTCCTTAAAGAAAGAACTTTCATCACTACCAAAAAGGATGCTAAGAAATTTTGGATGACATTTTTATAGTATGTATTTTAAAAATTAAATTGAATGGATGGTTTTGATCTTATATGAATGGCTCTTAATATTTTGTTTGAAATATTTATTATATAACATTCTACCTAAATAACTCAGTAGAGTCCTACATATTATAGCTTAAATACATCTTGTACTAAATTAGTCTCATAATCTAGCATCGTGTCACCTTAATTAGTCATCACAATCTGGCAGCTATTACTACCTCATAAAATGGTATTTAACTCAGACATTTATAATTAATTACGTGCTGCAGATTTTACTTAAAATGTTGAATCGATCAGATAGTTCCCATTTAATTTTGCAAAAATGATTTAAATACAACAGTTTAAATTTAACTCAAGCTTGATTGGCCCATCACAAACCCAGCTAGGGATGACCTATTGCTACAGGGCCATCCATCCTCTCAATGCGATCAAGACTAGTAAAACCCTTAACATTGGTAATTATATTACAAATTAAATGTTGAATTCGGTAGAAATAAAATAGAATTATATAGTTCATACAGTTGAACTTCTGATTTGTGAAGATAAATGGATATTTACTTTAGTTTTTATCTGCTTTCTGGTTCTAATTAATTTAAAAGCATTCAATTATTAAAGCCTTAACATATCATGAATCGCAAATGTATATCATTGCATTAGCAAAGTGGTTCAACTCACCTAGGATATGTTAGGGAGCGATTCTATTCACCTAGGATATGTGGGATGTCATGTGACATCATGGTTATGCATATTTGAGGTGTAATATTCTGTGACATATTCAAATACTTTTATATATTCAGTGGCATACAACATGATTTTATTTTAATATTGAATTTAATTTCAGTCTCTTTACTGATTATTATTTTCAGCATCTTGTCTTTTAGTTACTATTTTATTTTACTTTTAGTTATGTACAGTCTTACATTTTTCGGTTATTTCCGTATTTTTTTGTAGTATTATTTTGTTTTATTTAAAATGTTAACCTTTTTAAACTATGATAATGTATATTGTAGCTTTTGATGTATTAGACTTATTGTCTAATACGAGATACTTTTCTTCTTTTCTTTTGTTTGGGAAACTGACATTTCGGGATCTGATAATTTGTCAGATCCATAGCAGTTTGAGGAGCAGGCTTTGGAGGCTTCTCAGGAGATTTAGAAGGGGCTAGCGGAGCATTAGCTAACTTAACTTTTACTTACTGTTTTTAGATACTTTATGCTATGAGTTGAGAGACATTTACTGTTCATTTTATTTTAAACAATGGTCTGTAATAATTTAACTATGGATGCATTTTCTCTCTTTTTTTTTTAGATGAATATTTTTACTTAGCTTTTGTGATGAATGAATGATATGGATGAATGATATAGCTTTCGCACTCTAATATTATTACTACTTATACTTAGTATAGTGGTGTGATCGGCACGTAAGTTATGCAAATACTCATATATTGAATTCTTATTATACCCACCTCTCATAAATTTAATGTATATAATTACCTTATCTAATACTTAAGATAAGAATATCACACTTATCTTAATAAGTTAGTCCTCGGTTCTACCTTGGGTAGAGTCTCAGCAACTTCGGGGAGGTTCAACAGTTTTTCCCGAATAATGCACCGTTCTGCTGCCAATTATTTTGTCTTTAATACCTCGGTTGCGCACGGCGACAGGACGAGATGTTACAGAAGGAGAGTCGTTTGAAAGAAGAATTTAGCATTTCTAAGATTTTGAAAGTAATCACACTTCAACAAATTTAGCATAATTGACCGATATTGTCTCAATTGAGGCCAAATTTCTTAAGATTATCCTTAGTTTTCAACCCCCAGTGTAAACATCTCCAAGGAAATGAAACATATGTGAGTTTATAACCTTTGCCAACTCACAGAATTTTTACTTATAACTTATAAAATGTAATTATTTCTTTTCAGTCAAATAAAAGTCAAATAAGAGTTTACAAGATTGAATGTAATTAGGGGAGCGAGCCTCAAATATATTATTTTTAGTATATATAACATAATTAAAATACTTAAAATTAATGTTTAATTCATAATAATTGAGATTCATTAGTTAAAATTATAATTAAAATTTTATTAAAGATAAATAATTATATAGGAAAAAGATATGAGATATTTATTGAGGTATTAAGTTATTTTCTATAATATAATAGTGATGTAATAATTCAATTTATTCTAATCATTGCCCACGGGATTAGGTCTAACGCATTCATTAGATTAACTAATTCCGTCCTAATCATCCATACGCAAACCATTTATTAGGAATGAAATATTGTCCCACGTGTAGCCTCCTCTTCCAACGTGATATCAGTAAATTAAAAAAAAATTAATTATGAAATTATGTGAGAATGCATACCGTTGTGAAATTTTTATTTATTTATTTTAGCTTATAAGATGTAATTATTTATTTATTTTTTGTATAATATAATAGGATGATAAAGTCAATATAATTAAGAATTGATTCATGCATTTTTGAAACCTTACTTTTGAGACATTACTTGTGAAATATATTCTTATAAATCGCACATTGATAAATCATATCTCTCAAAATTTTCAAGCGCTTCATAATCATTTTCATCAATTATACATTGTCAATCGGTGCGCCATTTAATGATACATGTTCTTTATATTTTAAATATCATAAGAAACCTTAATCATCTGATGAGAAAACTTTAGGTAGAGTATCTGGGCTCTGGCAAGGCCAAAATGCTCGAGGTGTCAAGTTGAATACAAGCCAACCTACCTAAAGTTTTCTCATGTCCTTAAAAAGTTTTTTGAATTAGCCATTCAAACCCTTAACTGAAAACACCAAATTTTCACCTTGAAGCTTTCAGCCAATCTGCCATTGCTGATCAAGTGGGTTCTAAAGGAGTCCAAGGAGTGCTAGAGCATCAATCATGTCAATAGAACCTCAAGGAAATGCATGGAGAAGACAATTTAATGAAAATTTAAAGCAACCATTTTTTTCTCTCTACCTCTATTGAAAAATTAAGGTACTTTTCTTTTTCTCTCTCGTAATATTATGGATTGGTACTTGCTATCTATTATTAATACAATTAGGTTTGATCATATCATTTAGTTTTTAGGGTCATCCTAAACTAAGTTTATTATCAAGGTATAAGCATAATAATGAAATTCTCACAGCCTATGTTTTACTTTATTACCCATTACTAGAAATGTCAATCTTGAATGCTAGAATTATCCACTCAATGTTAGAATAATCCTAAAATCAAGTTGATTTGACTAACCATGGTTATAGTTCAAGTTTGACTTTAAGGAATATATATAATTACACATTTTCTTATTTCTTTTTAGTCATTCCTTTATTTTCAGTACATGTCCATTCTACTATATTGTGCATCACTTTAAATAAATTCTAAATTATAAATGTGATATCATTTAATTAAAAATTAAGTTAGCAATTCTAAAATATACTTACACTTTATAAGTGTAGCGCCCCATCCTATCGCCGCGCGCAATAAACTATTTAAGGAGTAAGAACCCTAGACAATTAGCGGCGGAACGACGCGTTACTTGGGAAGGGTTTCTAATCCTTCATATACGTGAAAGCTGAGAGTCTATACAAGGTAGAACTAAAGCTAATTCTTAAGACAAGTAGTATACTTATATTAAGTATTAGTTGGAATACTTATAAACATTGAACTTGATAAGGCAAAAAAGCTATTTCCAATGTATATGAGTATTATATATGAGTATTTGCTACTAATCACATCACAATACTAAGTATAAGTAGGGATAATCAAAGTGCGGAAGCTAAAAGTATTTATCCAAACATCCATCATAGATCTAACTAGAACATTCACCTCAGAACATACATCTAGATAATTATTACAAACCATTATTTTAAAATAAAGAGAGCAGAAATAAAAGACACTCAAGCTCATAAATAAAAGCAAATAAAAGAATAAAGCTGAGTCTTCTACTACTCCACTGGATCCTCTTGAATTTCTTGAGCTCCAATGATGGCTCACTAAACTGCTCAAGACCTAGCAAATTACCAGATCCCAAAAGTACCATGAGTTAGACAATAAATCTAACATGTCTAAAGCTACAACATGCATTTATATGACTTAGAAAATTTAATATTTAAATAAATCAAGAATTGCTACAAAAAATATTGAAATAACTAAAAGCTGTAATGTAAACTAAAATAGTAACTAAAAGGAAAACCTAACACAATCCATTCAGAATAACCATACTATAATAGAACCATGCTGTATGCCAATGCAAACCCATCTGAAATACCACTGAATAGTCATGAATATACAGTTTGATGTGTGCATACATCATATTAGGAATTCAAATATCAGGATGCCCATTGCATCCCATAATTCCTCTCCTGATGTATGCCATATTCCGCAATTCACAATAATTCTTGATACTCATTCTTGTGCTTATGCTTATATAGTGAATGCTAAAAAAAAGGCCTTAAAACAACTTAGCTTTAATATTATCACATGTTGGGAGTGCATAGGCATAAATATTATATTTCTAAGAAGGGCAACTTAAAACACTTGGCTTATTTAACTGCACTTATCAATGCTCACAAAAATAAGAGATATAATCCTTTTTAATTTATTCTCTCAAACTAAATTGTTAAATCTCCTAATTAAAAACATTACTTAAAGTATCATAAGAAAGCTAACTTGAAACACTTAGTTTATTTAACTGTACTTATCAATACACAGAAATATAAGGGATATAATCCTTTTACAGTTTATTCTCTCAAACTAAGTTGTTAAATCTCCTAATTAAAAACATAACTTAAAGTATCCTAAGAAAGGTAACTTGAAATACTTAGTTTATTTAGCTGCACTTATCGATGTGCACAAAAATAAGGGACATAATCCTTTTACAGTTTATTCCTCAAACTAAGATGTTCAATATTCGACTAATAAGATAACTTAAAGTGCTAAGAAAGGTATTCTGAAACACTTATTTTGTTTAATTGCACTTATTGATGTGCACAAAGATAAGGGAGAATCTTTTTACAAATTAATCTCTCAAACTAAGTTGTTCAATAACCTAATTAAAATATATTTGATAGAACTAAGAGATTTATTCTAGTGTTCTTGTAGGTTCATCTAAAACAAGATGAGAACCTATAATTTCATTCATAATAAATTGTCCAATTACTTATTGATGTAAGACATTCAAAGAATATTATCAACGGCCCAACAACAAGAGTCATGGCTAAAGTTTAAGGGAAGAATTTGAATGTGGGCCTAATTACGAGAGCCCAATCAAAAGCTAATAAAGAGCTCAAATATTGGGCTTACTATTTGTATTTTGTTTTTATTAATATTATACTTTTTTGTTTTATTAAGGCATTTGTTTGGCCAACTATATCATGAGCAAAATATTTAATGTAAGTAGTTGAAATTACTCCATCACTAATTGCTAATTACCATCTTTTCCTCTAAAATTTCCATCCATATTTTCCCTCCAAAGCTCATAGGGCAAGAGACTTGTAGTGCCTATAAATATGAGCTGAAATGTAATGTAATAAAGTAACTTGAATGAAGGAATTTTGTGGTGAATAACTCTTATATTACTTGGTGCTTGGTGGTGTCAAGTTTATTGCCTATCTTTGGTGAGTTAGGTTATTATCTTATTTATATTTTATTTTCTTACTATACTCTTATTCTCATAATCTCAAACCATTCACACATTTTCTCCAGTATCTTAAGTATCCTTTAAAATTATTAAATTATTATCTAATCTTTCAAACACACTCCAAACTCCACCACAACCTCCATAGTCAAATTTGTAAACAACCCAACCTAGTCTTCTTTCATACCCCTCGACACCCATCTAAACACCATCAAACCTAGCCATCTACTCCAGATCCAAACTACACATCTTAAGATACCTATATTAATTTATTTCCAGTCCTTTAACCCACTAAAACCCCATCTACAAAAGGGATATTTTGAATCAGGCCAAATTAGGCTCGATCTAGATAAGTTTCAGTTTTCCTTTAGATAGTCCACTCTAAACCCATAATCAACCCCCCACAAACTCCAAAAATAATCCTTAAATATTATCTTATCCATCAATTTAATATTTAAATATCAAATTCACCAAAAAGACAACCCGCTAGCAGCATATTTTGGTATTAAAGAGAGGTTGGGAAAGCTAAAAAAAAAAAAACATCTCAGTATGAGGAATAAATTTTGGTGAAATCTTCTCCACAAGCTTTTGAGTCATGCCAACAAGTGTAAAGTAAATTAATTCTTTTTATGACTTAATATTTTTCATATAAATTGCTTAGAAATTTGTCACATTACTTGAAGTCTATAGTGTGTGCATGAACTCTAATTAATGAGCACCGTTAAATAGCCTAGCCAATATCCTTATGTGAACATACCTTAAATATTTATTTGAGAGTGAAAATATAAAAAGTGAGTGTTCCACTTAATATTGAAGCTTTTATCTTAATGCGAATAAAAAAAATTATATGAACTTCTTTATTTTCTATATTTGGTATATGTGATAGTAGTAGTTGCTTATTTTTCTTCACTTAAATTATTTTTTTGTAATTCTTAAGAAAATAAGGCTATTAAATCTAGAAAAAAATTATTTGCATTAAATTTGTAAATGCAAGAATATACTTGTATAAAACCTAGTTTATTGCGAAGTTAAAAAGAACTTTGTCAACAAGACGTAAACAACTTAAGGAGAGTTTGGAACATAAGTGGCCAAGTGCCCCCCTCATCATCTGGAAGTTCTTTTAAATTACATCACATAATTTTTACATTATATTTTCTATTTCACCTTCTCAAATTTAGCATTTTTTTCCTCATATTTTTTTATAAAAATGAAAAAAGGCACCAAAGTTAATTTTTCAAGACCAAATAGAGAACTTGACCAATATAGTAGATTCCTTCGATCTTATGATTTATGAACATGAAACAAAGACTATGAAATTATTTGAGGAAAATAAAAGTCAAATGCAAGAAATTAAAGATCAAATGCAAATCATCTTAAACCTCTTGCAAAATAATAAAAATTATGCTCCACATCCTATCTATAACATTAACGCACCTATGAATGATGATGGCTCATACATAGATGCAAGTGATTACAAACCCTATGTTCCACCACCTACTCAAACTTATTGAAGACAACTAAACTCTAAGAATGGAGAAAAGAGAGACTATTAATGAGTTGCTAATAATTTTAATAATCCCTTTATAAGAGTTAAAGTTAAAGTTCCTACTTATGATGGCACACATGATCTAAACAATTTCTTAGATTGGTTAACCCAAATATATGACTTCTTTAATTGATATAGGATGGATGATTACCAACAAGTTTTTCTTGCAAAGATGAAATTGACTGGTCATGCTAAAATTTATTAGACAAACACTTTAACAAAAAAACAAAGGTTAGGAATGACACATCTTACTTGGATAGAGATGAAAGAAATGCTTAGGTCAAATTATTATTCTCGACATCATGATAAGAAATTACATGGACAATTGCTAACTCTAAGGAAATGCTCTATTTATGTAACAGAATACTTAAATACTTTTGAGGATCTAGTTTCTAGGACAAATTATGGGCATAATGATTGGCAACTTGCTAATAAATTTATTGGGCTTAGAATAAAAATTAGAAATGAGGTTGAACTTTTTGATCCCCAAACCTTAGAAGAAGCTTTCCAGTATGCTCTACTTGTTGAACAACAAAAGAAGTCAGCTTCTATAATACGAATTAGAGATCAAGTAACTTCTAATTCAAATTATAAGTTGACTACCAAACCCATTCCACCCTCTAGCTTAAATTATCATCCCAAAGAAGGAAGCTCTAATAACATCAAATATATTATTTATTTCAAATGTCACAAGAGAGGTCACATGCAGAACCAATGTAAAGCACAAATCTTATTGTTAAATGAAGTTCATGACCTTATAGATGAAACCTTAGAAGAAGTTTATGATGATACCCCATTATCATATAAACAATTTGCAGATGATCCTCAAATTAATGTGATGAGATGCTTTATAATAGCTAATAATGAAGAAGAAGATTAGAGGAGAAGGAATATTTTCAGCATGTATGTTATGTGCAATGAGTGAAGGTGTAGGTTAGTTATTGATAAGGTAGTACAATGAATATTATCTCTACCAATGCTATATTAAGAGCTAATTTAAAAACTGAACCTCATCCCCAACCCTTTCTTTTTAGTTGGTTTAACCATACTTTGCTTCCCATCACTAATCTATGTTTAGTTCCTATCAAAATTAGTAGTTATGAGGTTAAAATTTGGTGTGATATGCTCCTTATGAATATTGCTCATATTCTACTTGGGCAACCATAGCTTTATGACTTGAGTGTAATTTATTATGGTAGAGAGAACACATATATTATTAAATATAATAATAAAATTATCAAAATTTTGCCAGTCAGACCACTAGAGAATATACTATCTATTGCACCACATAAACCAACATCTGATCTTCAACCAAAACCCATTATTAAGAAAGGAGTGAAGCTTCAACTGATCGTGATAAGGGATCCTATGTATAATTCTAGTTCTAGCTTATTTACTCATTCTTCTTCAAGATTTGATGTAAGCTCAATGGGATTTAGAACCTTAAGAAAAGAATTTTCTGATCTGAACAATGTTAACCTCTTACATATAAAAGAAGTCAACTTAAATATCAATGAGATCCCCATTTCTAAAGAGGTTCTGCCTCTCCTTTTTGAATTTAGAGAAATTGCTCTAAAGAAACTCCCAAATGAATTACCACCACTTCGATTCATCCAACATGCTATAGACTTAGTTCCAGGTTCATAACTTCCAAACCTTTCTCATTATATAATGAACCCTAGAACATGCAGAAATTAAGAGACAAGTCACTGAGTTACTTGAGAAAGAATTTATACAAGATAGTTTTAGTCCTTATGCGGTCCCCGCCCTAATAACTCCAAAGAAGAATGGAACATAGATAATGTGCTATCAAAAATCGATTATCCATTCCCCAATTAAATGACACGTTAGATTTATTCTCAGGAGCAAACTTCTTTTCTAAGATTGATTTGAAAAGTGGGTATCATCAAATTAGAATTAGATCTGCAGATGAATGGAAAATAGCTTTCAAGGCCCCTGATGGACTCTATGAATGGTTGGTCATACTATTTAGACTTTCGAATGCACCTAGTACATTTATAAGATTGATGAATACTATTCTTAAGCCATTTATAGGATAATTTTTGGTGATTTATTTTGATGATATATTAATTCTTAGCCCAAATAAAGTAGACAACCTTAATCATCTTAGACAAATTTTTGAGACCCTTAAAATAGAAAAGTTATACATTAATTTTAAAAAATGTTTCTTCTTACAAATTGAGATGATATTTTTGGGGTTTATCATTACATCTGAAGAAATAAAACCTGAGCCAACCAAAGTTAAGGTAATTATGGAGTGGTCAACTCCTTAAATTTTATTGAAGTAAGGAGTTTTCATAGCCTCACAATATTTTATAAGCAATTCATTAGAAACTTTAGTGCTATTGTAGTGTCAATCACTAATATACTAAAGTTAGATAAGTTTTGTTGCAACTGCTCAAAAGGCTTTAGATCAAATTGAAATTTTAATGATAATAGCCCCAATCCTTTGACTCCCTAATTTTTCTAAAACCTTTGAAGTACTTATGTATCTGGAATTAGAATTGGAGGAGTTTTAAGTCAAGAAAAGCATCATGTTACTTTCTTTAGTGATAAGTTAAATGATGTAAAGCAACATTACTCAACATATGATAGGGAATTTTATGGTGTCATTAAGTCATTAAGGCATTGGAGACACTATCTCTTACATAATGACTTTGTTCTTAAATCAGACCATCATGCCCTTAAATTTATCAATACTCAATGAAAGTTAAATCATAGACATGCCATATGGGTTGAGTTTTTGCAAGACTATTCATTTGTCCTTAAACATAAACCAGAAATTGAAAACAAACCTATTGTCGCATTATCAAGGGTGGTAATAACCATCTCCTATTTAGAATTCAAAATTCCTAAATTTGAACAAATTTGAGATGAGTACCCAGTGTGCCCGAACTTTCATCTGATTTATATGGAGCACTTCGACAAGACACTAACCTTAAATGCAGTATATTCTGTGATTAATGGGTATCTTTATCGAGCAAAGAAACGTTGCATTCTTAGGTCTCCTCTTAGGGAGTTTTTGATTTTTGAACTGCACTTAGGAGGAATTGTTGGCCATTTTGGAAATGATAAAATAATATGCTTGATGGATAATAGATTTTCTTGGCCTTCCCTAAAAAGAGATGTTCAAAACTAGTAGCCCAATGTTTAACTTGCAAATAGGCTAAAGTTACTAAACAAAAATTCGATCAATACACAGCATTATCTGTTCCTTTTAGGCATTTGGAAGATTTATCAATGTATTTTGTTCTTGGGTTACCCCGAACAGCTCATGGTCATGATAGCATATTGGTGGTTGTTTATAGATTTTCTAAGATGGCCTATTTCATACCTTGCTTTAAAACTAATGATGCCTCCCATATTACAAAATTATTCTATAAGAAAATTGTGTGATTGCATGGCCTTCCTTTAACTATTGTATCAGATCAGTATGTTAGATTTCTCTCATACTTTTGGAAGACCTTATGGAAACTTCTTGGAACAAAATTAAAATTTTCATTAGCTTTCACCTCCAAACGGATGGTCAAACTGAAGTTGTCAATCAAAGCTTAGGAAACTTACCTAGGTGCCATGTTTAAAAAAACATAAGTAGTTGGGACTTACACTTACCTACTGCTAAATTTGCATTTAATAGTAGTATTTCCTGAACAACCAAAATATCTTCATTTGAAGTAATATATTGTAACAATCTAAGTTGTTATCCTAACTGACTAAGACTAATCCAAGTCATGATATTGATCTTAATGTACAAATTAAGTTATTAGGAGCTCATCTTAAGGTCCTAGTCCAAATCAAGAGTCAAATAAATTGAGTCCTAATTTTGGGAATTCTAGAAACCCTAGAAATTGTCTAATTATTTTGACATCAAATAAAAAATTTGACTTCGCCATTGTGCTCATTGCCCCCAAATTAGCTAGGGTTGATGTTTTGATGGCAATCAGAAGTCATCGAAAATTAGTCAAATATTTTAATATTTTAAATACTTTGAAAAATAGAAAATTAAATTCTAGTCAAAATCAAAATCTGACTTCACCATTATATTCCTTACCCCTCAATTAGCTAGAGGTGAACATTTGGAACTTTTCTAGATTTAATTAATTGTTTAATTTTAAATAGGAAATCAAATAGATTGAATTAATAAATATCAATATTTAAATTTTTATTAACGGGACCGTCAAAATCCTCGCACCGTCTCCCTCCTTGCCATCGGATCAGACGACTAAATCAAGCCGTCTAATTGCTCGATCCGACAACTGGGGCGTCACTCCTCTTGCAGCGAACCCTAAGGGTCCACACAGCGGCTCGCCGCTAACCGAGGCCAACCAGCTGTTCCCGGGTCCTCGTCCGCTCCGTCGTAGCCCTATTATCTGCCCATTACCAACCTAGGATGCTGCCTTTCGCAAGCAGTGAGCCCGGATCAAAGATCGAACCCTCTGCGAAGCCTAGCCGCTATCCACCACACATCCAGGTACTCCACCATCCTCCCTACACCTCTACGCATTTGCTTTGAATCCAGTTTGTATCTCTATTACATTGTATGGATTGCACTGATATTGCATCTGACTAAAGGATCCTTAATTCAATCAATCATATTTTAAGATTTGTCCATAGTTCATGCCATTATCTTGTCTGCCCCGAACCCTATAAACTTGGTCTAGCTTTCACCGGCGCCTCCGACTACCATTCGCATTAGTTCAACCGCAGTCGGGTAGGTCTCGTAGAGACCTTCCGTCGACCGTGCGGGTCCTATCCATCTGTCGGTGAGAAGGCCTCCAAATCTGGAGCCCCAATTGTTCGGAGTCGGACCCAGCGTGATGAAGGCGAGCCCATGGATTCGGGTCGGGTCGAGCCCGACCCGCGAAGGTTGGGTCTCGAGTGTAGCCCGCCGCGAGGCATGTGGGGCCCACATCTGGACCATGGGTATCTGCGGATGGGGCCCGTCTCTGATGCTGTCCCCTCTGTCCGTAGCGTGTGGGTCCAGCGTCCATTAAATTGTCGCTGTGTGTCATTGGTAGGGCTGCTTCTATAGCTGACACGTCCCTGTAGGAATCATTGTTTAATAAATGAATTAGTTTAATTATTTCTATTATAATTAATTAAAATAGTAAGATTAAATTAATTCAATTTGAATAATTGAATTAATTTAATTTCAAAAACTTTAAATCCTCATAATTTACAAACTAATAATCTAAATTTATTAAATATATATCATATTTTGATCAGAAAAAATTAGAGGAATATTATGATAGTGTTAGTTTTCCTATAGAACACCTATTTAATATAATGATATTTTAGGACCTCATCACTAATCCTAAATCCTAAAAAACTTCAAACATTCATAATTTTGTACATAATGATCCAAACCTAGTCAATAAGAGTTTCATTTTAATTAGGAGAAAGTCTAGATTAATCTGGTAGTATTAGTTTTGCTGTTAGGTCATTTATTTGACTAATCACTTTTATGAGCTTTCCTTAAATACCTTAAATGACCTAAAAATTGGCTTAGCCACAACTTAGTCAATTGGATTCCAAATTAGATCATCCAATATACCACTTTGAAAAAAAAACATAATTAACAGTAAATTGAAATAAAATTTAGGTCGTGACAGCTAGAACCCTAATTTTTGCCATAATCACCCTAAAAGTAGATTAGGTCATAACTTGACCAATTGAAGTCCAATTTGGGTCTACTCCTAGTTAAAATACTCAGTATGATATAGAGAAGCCATAGCCACTGAGTTTGTTGAATTTGGACATCAAATGGAAAAGTTATGTTTTTGACTCCTCTTATAAAATCCTAAATTACATATTTAACCCTCAATATTGAAATGCTCATAACTTAACCATTAGAGCTCATAATTCAGTGTTCTTAGACTCTATGGAATTTTTGGATAGTAAACAATAGTAAACTAAGTAAAATTTTTAGACTTCACTAGGTAAAATTATCAAACTACCCTTTTAGGTTAAAATCCTTAATGCAAACCCATAGAACTTAATACCTGTCCAAATTTGAATTACATATTGTCTATCTTCATGTTAGACAAGTAATTAATCATTTGACATCAAGAAAATCTAATTTAGAGCCCTTAATTAAAAAGTAGCATTTTAGACCATTAAATAAGAGCAAAATGGTCATTTTTCCCAAACTTTAGGTTAAGTGTCCTTAACTTCTAAAACATTATTTAAATCATTAAAATTAGTAATAAAATTGATTTAGAATCAATTTAGACTCTTAATCTCATAAATTGGGTAAATTGATAAAAATCCCATTAAAGATTAGAAAATTCATAAGTAAAAACTATAACTTCTAACCTAGTTTCAATCTCTCATTCTTAACTTCCTTTAGCAAACTAGACCAAAAATTAAGGATGGAATGTAATCATTATTATCAATTCTGAAAATTACTTAAGTCCTTTATTAGGTATTTCTTAGGGCTTACACTCCACCATAGGATCTTCTCCTTAAGAATAGGACTAGATACTAAGTTAAACTTTATTCATTGAGTAAATGGGTTATTCAATAAATGAAACTTTGGTTTCATTAGTTTTTAGATTTTCATGCTTTAATTATGATTATTTTATCTTCTAACTTTAGATTAAAAATAAGAGATTATTATATTAAGCTTGATTATGCTTAATAGGATTTGCCTTGATTATTAGTTCACAAATAAGACTTAAACCTTAATCCTTAAGCCTTACCTTTGGATTATGTGATTAAACCCAAATTTATAGTATTTAATTCATAATCCCTAGCTTTAGTAAGTCTTGATCAGATCTTAGCTTAAAATGTCTAAATTCATCAAATAGGGCATATTGATTTCTTATTTAACTTGTAAGCGATATTGATTGAATTAAAATAGAATCTGATCAGTTCTAATTGCTTTTAACTCATAAGACCATATTTCTAAGTTATACTTGAAAATAAATGTTGGAGATCATGAACTTGTATAACTTAGAATAGTTAGAATAGATTAAGTAGATAATAATATATATCATTATGTATAGTAGAGTCCCTTGCTTACTATTAATTTACTTATTGCTTTTGTATTCCTTGTACCTTGTGCCATTACCTTGAACATATCATACAAGATAACATTGCTGCATGAAATGAAAATATAGAATAATTAGGATAATAATTGCATTGGGTTCAAACTTCTGGTCGATTCTAGTGCACTTTTACCTATACTGGATAGGGGTAAGGAGAAATAAAGGATAACTTAGCATTACTCATTAAGGAGTGTTGTGCTAAGTTGGAATCTAAATAGTCTTGCAGATGTGCTTGACTCCTCAGCCACTTCTGGACGTATCCACAGAAGTAAAGTAAAATAATAAAAACTTATTGCACATGTATTTTTTGCATTTTTAGTTATATTTTTATTTATATTTCTGCCCTAGCCCAGAAAGGCTATGGAATTCTATCCTAGCCCAAAAAAGATATGGGAATTTACTATAGCCCGATTGGCCAATCCTTTTGATATGACAACCTTTACATACTTACTTTTTATTTTATAGTTTACTCTTACTACAAACAGCTTTTACTTCACTTTATCTGCTTACTTGTATACTTATAAGATGCTAGATTTCTTTCTGCTTACTTATATGTGACACAGTTATATTACTTTCTTTTAAATATGCATAATTTGTATAATCATAAGCATATTTAGGATGAGTCTTTTCTTTCAGTATTTTCCTTACTTTACTTATACTTATATGCCCAACCTTGTAACAACTTTGGTGTTGAGGTATATTCTCTTATCTCACATATTTCTTAGTTATAAATATCTTTATTTATAGCTTATTCCTTCCTTTGTATACTTACTGCACCCATATAATACACTTTATTTTTTTATTAGTCTAAGTAAAATAGTGATATCATAAATTTATGAAATATAACAGCTTAAAATGTACTTGGACAATATCTCTAACTAGAATTTTTTTTTCTTTGGCTAGGGCCCTATTATTGTGAAATCGATAATGGTAGATTCTGAGTTATTCAGGTAGTCGAGCCTTCTGAAGATCAGATTTAGGAGGAGGAGTGTGCTGCCACTGAAAATCCTTAGCTTAGCTTCTCTGTTATTTTTGTGAGGATGAGAGTTTTATTTTTCCTTTAAAACTCAATTAATATTTATAATAATACAAGTACCTATAATTATTTCTTATTATACTCTTTTATTCTGAGCTACATTATTATTTTCTTACTTATGTTGTGGTGGATTAGATGTAGCATTTACTTTTCTTGCTTCTGCACTCTGTGATTGTATATACTTAGTGAATGATTATGCTACATATATTCAGGGTATGTCCTTCCCTTATTAGTTAATTGAAGGTCTTACCTTAATCTAATGATAAGTGAGGGATTTGCCAGAGTGGCTGTAGCACCCCACCCCATCACCATGCTCAACTGAAGTCTATAATAATAAAATAGTCAGCGGCGGAGCAGTGCGCCACTCGGGAAGGCATTACCCATCTCCCGAATAGGCTAAAAATAAACTCATACAAAGGATTGCTGACTCATACCCCAAAGAGAATGGTCGAGAGCTAATACTTAAGATAAGAGTAGTATCCTTATCCCAAGTACTAGACAAATGCCAACATTAGATTTATATATGAAATGAAGAATACAGCATATGTATAAGATATCAGCATTTCTAGTATGCTGATCACATCATAATACTAAGTATAAGCAATATATAAACAGAGTGCGGAAGCTAAGCATATATCTAAAAATAGAATAAAAATATTCATCTCATAACTGAAAAGTAAATACATCCTAAATTAATACAAATAGTTTACTAAAATGATACTAAAATAAAGTCTAAGCACTAACTGAAATATCTAATCAAAAGCAGTAAAGCTAGAGGAGAGATCTGCTAAGGCTCCACAAACTCCTATCGAACCTTCTGCACTGCCTCTTAATCTGGCTCAGCAAACTACTCATAATATATCAAATTGCCGGATCCCAAAAGTACTATATGTTAAACAATAAATCTAATATATTGAAATTAATCTAACAATTCTAATTATTTACTTAACATTTAAATAATGTAAACCAATCTGTAAGAAAATTGTATAAGTAACTAAAAATTTGAAATTGTATAAAATTGAAGTAAAGTAGAGTTGACTGTATACTAAATACTGAAAATGAATGAAAGTGAGTAAATAACCTGTAAAACTATATGGTATGTCACTGAAGTCATGCATCTGTATATGCCACAATATAAAATGCAACTGATATGCAACCAAAATATCACTGAACGGGTATGAATTATACAGTCCAATGCCTACATATATCAGGTTGGGAATCCCGTACTAGTCATCCTGCAAATTCTTTGATTGACATATGCAGCATTTCATAATTTATAAATCATCACTGATAGTCATATATTATGCTTATGTTCATGCTAATGCCTCTGCACTATATGCTTAAAATCGAGAAATCCAGAAAATAATGTAAAATCAAATAATAAATCAAATATCTCCATTGTGCAGAATCCATCTAAATGGATTCTAACACCTAGTTCTAATTTGAGAAATTTGTTTTACTTGAGATTTTACTTATAATCATCAGTTGGAAATATTGTATACACATATTTAGTATGTTTCCAAGAAAGGTGGATTTAACACTTAGTTTGTTTGAAGTCACACCTATCAAAGCGTTCTTTGATAAGAGGCATCACCTGTTGGCAATTTTTATTTCACTCAAACTTAGCTGTTAAATACCTTAACTACATGCATACTTAGTGTCCTAAGGATTGTAACTTGAAATACTTAGTTTGTTTGAGGCCACCACTATCAAGATGTTCTTCAATGGAAGGCATCACCTATTGATGATTTTTATTTCACTCAAACTAAGGATTTAAGTCCCTAATTATAATACTCTTAGGATCAAAGGATTTATAATAAGTGGATTGTATCCACCTAAGCCTGCAGGATAGCACAAAGATAAGTCTTACTTATGGTGATTGAAATAATCTTGAATACTGCTGAATTGATTCAGCACTATGGATATATAATACTATACTCAACTAATAATCTGGGTTCAATCAATGCTATTTAATCAACAAGAATTACCAAAGCTATGAATTTAGACATCATTGGGATGAATCCTATACAAGGTTCCAAGGATGTGATCAAAAAGTCACCCAATATAGACTACTACCATATGGGAGAAGTCTCATGCTAAGTACTTTAGGTGATTTTATCATAAGAGTTAAAGATTAACTACTAAGATTAAGGGGAAAATATTTAAGTTCCTACCTCAAGGTTCAACAAAATATATTCCTACCTCAATGTGTTATCAATTAATAAGGCTTTTCAATTATATTATAAATCCTATTGTAAGATCATTAAAATCTTACACATCTAATATTTACCCTAAATTTATAAGTTTTATTTATTATACTTGAATTGATCATATCAGATTAGATGGTTAGAACCATCTGATCACATCCTATACTATAATTATGAGATGAAATCAAGAATATTATTGGGATTTGATCTTGTAATAAATCAACATAGTTTTATAATTATCTTCATGCTAAGAGTCTTATATAAAAGAAATCAAAGATCCTAAGCTCAAGTCCAGATATTTAATCACATAATTTTATTTAATAGTCTTAGCAATTCTAACTCAATAATTTATGATCAATGTCAAATTAGATATATTATTGGAATCATATCAGTTGAATTGTCTTTCAATCAAGTTGATTGATTTAGTGATTAGGGTTTATATTTTAATTAGATAGGATAGGGTTTAACTCTTAGCCTTTCTAACTTAAGATCAATAGTTGATTTATAGATCAATGACAAATCAATGTATTATTAGTAAATTATTGATGACAAATTTTAGATTTAAATTAAGTATTAATTAATTAATCAAGTTCTTAAGATTCTTATGTTCAAATATAGTTTAATGTCAAATTAAGTAAATCAAGGTGTTCAATTTAAAGTTATAGTTCTCTAATATACATAATATCACATTAATTAAAATAATAAGTAATTAAAGCTAATCAAATCTTAAATCAAATACAAAATGGATTAGCACTTGATTATAAATATGAAATAATTAAGTTTTATACAATTTGATTATTAAGTTTTATATTGACCATACAAGCAATTAAAGATCCTAACATTTTTATTCGGCATAAAGTATTCAAGCAATTTCTTTATGAGATCTAGAATATACTATACATGCTAAAATAGTAGATTTCACATTGAAATTGACCTACACATTCATACAATGCTCATTTTTACTAAATCCGATTTTAATTTTAATATGATTTGACCCCATTAGGGTTCTAAGACCATAAGAATGCAAAAATATAAAGTTTTGACCATTCCAGACGATTCTGGACTCTACGGCACATTTAATTTAATTTTATTAATATTTATATGCCGCTGCGATGCGCTGTAGTATGCTACGGTGGACGCATTTTTGTAACTTTGGGCGTCACGGGTGCGGTAGTGCCCGACGGTGATTTCTCATGTGCGAAAATCGTAACGGGTCACATTTCGCACTAAAATACTCCTAATATAGAGCACTTCACGTGCGATGCCATATACCGATGGAAAGATCTTTCCGAGATATTTTTATTGATACCAAAATTGGCACAAAAGGATTATTCTAATAAACAAAAATTAAAATTCTAGCTGCGGGTATACAGAAATCATACAGTTTTTGACAGAAATTTAAATGAAGGAATGGGCTTCGATTGGACTCATTCGATGTGGCGGCCCCGCCCCGCCGTGGTCCTGTTAACCCTTAAGTTAACATGATTACGGTGGAGGGGTCACCAAATAACAAGGTCCCACTTAAGATTGGATTAGACACACATTCTAATCCAATTTAAATAAGGACTTTGCCATTTAATCCAGAAATACTATCACTAAATGATCATACATGAACTCAGAGTGTGGAAGCATGAAACATAACATCCATCCAATACAGTATAAATACAACAATACAGAATAAGTAAAGTACTGAAAGAGAAGTATAAACCTGTATTATTACAACATTTAATAAGTTTAAAGAACTGAAAGAGGAAACTCTCGATCTCACAAGCAACAGAAACTAAAGTTACAAATCTTCAGGAACGGGCTCCTCCTCCAATGGCAAACTCTCCACTGGATCTGCTAATCCAACAAACTCAGAACCTACCATTATCAGTTTCATAATGCTAGGGCCCCAGCCAACAAAAGAAAAACTGGTTAGATAATATGTCTAAGTACATTTTAGGGCAAACAATTTTATTAAATTAAGTAGATATCACAATATAAACAGAACTAAGCATAATAGGTGCAGAAAAGTGTACAAAAGAACAGTAATAAGTTATAAACCATAGTTTATAACTAAACAAATAGGAAGTAAAACATACCTCCTCCAAGTAACTGCAACAAGGACAGGTAAGTAAAAGAAAAGTAAAAGAAAGGTAAGAAAAGTACAACCTAAACATGCTCATGATCAAACAGATTATGCTGAAAACACTAACATCCTATGTGAGCATATGAAAAACATGCAAGTAGAACTAGCATCCTATATATATATAATATGTGCAGAAAAACTGACAGTAAAACAGTGCTGAAAATGCAGAATATGCTAGTAAAACAGTAACTGCAAACTGAAACTACAGCAACTATACGAACTCAACAAATCTTAGCCTGATGAGCTAAGAAACTCTGAATGTAAGTGTACTTGAATTAGTATAACTATATCAAAATCCTGACTATATAGTCAGTAGGGCAAGAGTCTATCTATCCTATCCCATGGACTAGGCATGGTATAGACTATCGGACTGAAACCCCCTACAAGAAGCCGACCCCGAACGAGTTGATCGAAGAGGTATACTAATCAAGCTACACCTTACAAACCACATGTGAAACAAAAACACAATGCTATTTATGAATGTTCAAAATTGACATAAGATATTTATCAAATATCTTAAGTACATAATATATGTTCAAGGTATAAGGCTCAAAAATCAAGGAATGCGAAGCATCAAAATCAAAGTGCAAGAAACTCTATCTAAACACAGGTGATATCTGTTGTTTTCTACTTTATTCGTTCTATCTACTCTAAGTTACATAAGTTTCAGAATTATCAATTCTTACATATTCTGTAACTTAGAATCACGAATCCTACTTGTTGAAGATAATTAGGACTGGCCAAGTCCTAATTATAACTTAATCAAAAGATGACTATTTGGTTAAAATGAATAAATCATCAACCTAATTTTGCAATTTAATTTATCCCAACCACATCTTGATTAGCCAAATCAAGATGAAAAGATTAAGAATTAGACTCCAGATGATGGGGTCTAACCACTTAATCCAAAGGTATAATCTAAAGGTCTAAGTTTAGAACCCAAATCTCACAGATTAAGTTAAGACAAATCCTAATGATAAATTAATTTTATTAGGATAGATCTTTATTCTTAGTTCTAAAGTTTAAAGATCAAATAATCATTTAATAAACTAAGAAAAATCTATAAACTAGAAAACTCAAGGTTTCACCTAATTGAGTAACCCATTTTACTCAATAGATGAATTCTAACTTAAGATCTATTCCTAATCTTAGGAAATAAGGCTCTTAATTACTAAGAGTATCTCTCAAGACACACATCCTAACTAATGTTATAAGACTTAAGGATGGGTCTAAGAATGATTAAAGAATGAGAAAAAAACTCACTTAGGACTTAGGAATTTTCTTTACTGAGCAAAAATCTGAGATTTTAATCAAAATCTTATTTAGACTTGAATTTGATTAATTTCAGTTCTAAATCATTCTATTTATTGGTTTTAGTGATTAGAAACTGAATTTAAGGCTTTTAAAGGCTAAACCCTAAATTTGGGCAAAATGACCATTTTGCCCCTACTCAAGGGTTCAAAAGATCAAAATTTTGATCTAAGGCTTTAATTCTGAAATTTTCTCTTGGAAAGTATTTTTTACTATCTAATGTAAGATTAGACAGCAACTAAATTAATTTTGGGTGATTATTAAGCCATATGAGATCAAATTAGTGAATTTGACTCATAAGGGCAATTTAGTAATTTGATTAAGTGAAAGTTAAATTTTCTTTTAGATTATTATCCTTTACTGCCTAAGCTTTCCATAGAACCTAAATTTGCTAAAATCTGATAAGTATTGGCCAAGTTATGGCCAATACAAGATCTAGGGTTTTAAAGGTTAATTTAGGGATGCTTAATTAAGGGTCAAAAATCCTAACTTTGCCAATTAGTGTCCAAATTAAGCAAAATCAGTGGCTATGAATTACAAATAGCTCACTGATCATAATGACATATGGTAGGCTCAATTTGGACCTAATTTGACTAAGTTAAGACCAAATTAGGGTTTAGGGTGATTAGTGAGTGATTAATAAAATTAATTACTCAAATACTATTCCAATCTTATAGATTGATTTTAAATAGATCTAGTAGTTCTCTGAAATTTAAATCTCTCAATTTGAGTTATTAGGTTTGCTAAAATTCACTAATCAAGATTTAGGGTAATTAAGGAAGATTAGCAAATCTAACCGTTGGATCTAAAATATTTTTGCATATTATTGTTAATTAAGTTTTTCTGATCTAAATGAACCTTTGGATCATCAAATTTGGAGCTCAATTGACCAAGTTATGGTCAATTGAAGTTCTAGGTCTAATTAGGGTAATTAGGGTTAGGTCCTAAATGTCATTAAGCAAAAACTTAAACCAAACAGCCAAGATAACCCTACTAAAATGATCCTTAGGGTTTTCTGATCACTTTAAAACCCATATTAGGTATATTTGGATCATTGGGTACAAAGTTATGAGCTAAATAAGGTTTACGACATTTAATTTAAATTAAATTAAACCCTAAGAATCACTTTGCTAAATACAGGTTCAAATACAAAATTAATAGTACCATAATATTCCTCTATTTTTGCTGAATCCAATGGTATATAATTTTGCATATTTTGGATGAGTAATTTAGGAGTTATTTAGGTTTAAAGTTTTGATTTAATTGATAAATTATTACTGTTTTAATATAAATAATAAATCTGTTATTAATAATATTTATATATAATTATATTTTCGTTTATTAATTAACTGTCATTCATAAATATATATATAAATTTATTACTAAATCTGCAGGACACGTGGCGGCCTCGTATTGGCGTGGCAGACGGCGGCGGGTCCCACTGCCAGACCGCTGTCACGCAGGCCACGGGTCGCCCCGTGATTGGTTCTGCGCCACGCGGTGGGTCCCGCTGCGGTAGCTGAAGCGCCGCGGACTCGGGCCACGGGCCGGGCCCGGGCCGACCCGGCCAACCCAAAAAGCCTTCTTCTTCGCGCGATCGCCCCGGCGACTGGAACCTAGGGCTTGAAAATTGACGGTGAAGACTGCGGTGTCAGACGACGAGCCGTATACCGATCGAAATGTCTCGAAGAGAAAATTAGGTAACGGTTTCCACTGTTGCGCCTTAGCCAAATCCGGGTTAAGCAGACCTGATCGACCCGATTGGGTCCGCTCAAAACTCAATCAAGACTATGAAATTAACATGCGAACAAGCAATTTAGCATTTGGATGCATAGATTTAGGGATAGAGGTACCTAAATTTCGACGGTTGCAGATCAATCAGGATCGACTCAAACGCTTTTGATTTCTGAGAGGGTTGGATTTGAGTAACACGAGCAGAGGAGTCGATCGAGAGTTTTAATTCATCGAGAAAGCGGCGGGATCGACGGGTGGCGAGGGAGACGAGGAGGAACGACGCACGTCTCAGGCCTCCTCTGCCGCGTGTTCTTCGCGGAGAAGACGATGCAGCTGCCGTCTGATCAAACGATCAGACGGCCACGATTCGATCGCCCGACTGACGGGCGAAGCTGACGGCGTCCAAAAAGGTAACGGCGCTTTAATTAAATTGACGGAACCCGTTAAGCATTAATAATTAAATAATTATTTAAATTAAATTATACAGATTTAATTAATTAATTTTAACCTATTAAATGCATCCCAAAAATTTCCAATAAATCACCCTTAGCTAAATGAAGGGTGAGGAACGCAACGGCGCACTCAGATTTTTGTTTCGACGAGTATTTAATTATTTGATTATTTAGGGTATTTAATTATTATTAAAATATTTGACGAAAATCCAACAACTTCCAAATGCCTCCAAAATTTCAACCTTAACTAATTTGGGTGTTCTGAATGCAATGGCCAAGTCAGATTTTCAATCTGAGGTCTAAATAAAAAGTCAATTTCTAGGGTTTGGGATTTTCCAGCATTTCTGATTTGACTCAGTTGACTTCTGGTTTGACCTAGATTTCTGGGATGAGTTCTAAATTACTTAATTATTGACTTAGAACTTTAATTAAGACTTAAATTAGTCTTAATTGAGCCAAGTAACAACCTGGGTTGTTACATTCGAGCCCGATTGAAGCGCGATAATCATGCATAAAATTTATACAGTAACTTAATGGAAATATCATTCACAACACTTTGCTATATATAAAGAGAATAACACAAGGAAGAGTTTAGCAAAATGGTACCTCTTTAGGAATGGAAGAAGAAGACTTGGCTAGTTCCTTGAGAGCTTGAGGATTTGAAGAATACTTCAACAACAGCACAACAAAATAAGAAGGGGAGCTTAGCTAATAGACAAATGTAGAGGCAGAGTGTCCTCCATTTAAAGGAGAAGGAAAGCATAGCTCTCCCTTGAATTCTCCTATCAATTATGGGAGAGAAGAGGGAGGAAGATCATGAGTCTTTTATTTTTTAATTGTGTGTATTAGAGGAGAGGAAGGGAAAGAAAATTTTGGCTAAGAGGAAAATAAATAGTTATATTTTGACAGCTTATTAGGTTTAGAAACTATTTAACAATCTATTTAAAGCCTAACCTAAATCAAGATAGCCATTAGATTAAAATCGGATGGCTGAAATTTTGCGAGCCATGATCTATATCCATATAAACTTTAAAAATTACAAATTTGGTATTGAAATAAGCATCTCGATGAGACAAACACACACATTTAAAAATCATTAAATTTGGACAAGTATTTTATTTTATATTAATTTTTAAATGAAAAACTTTAAAAATCTGCTACAATTAATCGGGTTTAAAAATTTGCTACGATTAATCCGGAGTATGAAAATTTGTGAAACTTAAAATATAATGTCCTCTTATGATGCTTAACTTAAATATACAAAAGTTTATAAATTCTGACTTATATTTTATCTATTATCAACTCTAGAAGTTTTAACTTCACGAATTTATTTAGGATAATTTGAGATCTCAATTGGGCTCAAAGTTTTGCAAGAGGATCCCCTCTATATGCTTTATTTAATAATATTTTTATTTAATTTTTATTTGACTTAAAATTAGGATTTTGATTTTCGACTGAATTTGATCAATTTAGGTCAAATTGACTGGGTAACAACCTTGGGTTGTTATAATGGCACACCGCTCTTGTTCTAATGATCTTGCAGATAGGGGCTGGGGCGCCATATGTATGGCCATAATCCTAAATAGTCGATTGATGTTACCAACATTCCTTCTCATGCATTTTCTGATTCAGCATTCATATTTGCCAAGAATTTTCAAAGCCTTCATGATTTTATAAGTCATCAAATCACTTTAAGTAATGAAAAATATGCATCTAAGGAAAATCATAATAATTCAACTAAAGAATTAAAAAAAGATGACTATGTTATTATTCGCATCTACCCTGAGCGATATAACAACACCAAATATAAGAAATTACATCCTGGGGCTTGTGGCCCTTTCCAAGTTCTTAGGAAAATTGGATTTAATGCTTATCATCTTAATTTGCCTAATGATATGAAAATTCATCCTATTATTAATATTGAAGATATTTTATCATATGAAGGAGTTAGCAAACCTGCACTTACGCAGTCTGACATTTTAGCAGGAGATATAGTTTTCCACATGAAAGCTCCATCCTTTTTAAATATTGACTATATTATAATTGAGGAGGCTCCTAATGATTAAGATAAAGAGCAACATTTTCTCGTTCATTGGAAGAATAAGCTGCCTACAGAGACACATGGCTAACATGCACTGATTTAGAAGCTTTAGACCCATAATTAATAGAAGATTACTTGAATTTCAACTCTTCGGTGTAGAGTTCAATTGGGCTGACGGGATTTGATGTAGCTTAGTCTGATATGATATGAACTCACCCTCTGCCTGATCCCAAGGTTCTGTGTTTGCCCAGCAGGATAAATTGTTTACAATTATGCATACTGATGCAAGATATACCATATATTGATACATGTGACATATTATGATAAAGATTCAGCACTTTTCAGTGGATTTTCTTATAAACATAACAAGTTGTTTTGCAGGATAAAATCCTTCTACATTTTCTGCATTTATCTCTTTATTGCTTACCGCTAATGCTCTTATAAATGTTTGTTGATATTTTGTACTTAGTCTAAGGGACTAACCGGCATTCCAACGCTCGCACTTTTATGTGCCAGGTTAGGAGCTAGTGGAGGCTGAAGCGGTAGAAAAATGAGGGAAATTAGGACAGCATCTTTTATTTATTTTATCACATAATTATGTTATAATAAATGGTTAACTAAACTATGTAATCTCAGACTGTTATAATGAAATGAATGGATGATTTTATTTTATTTTTCTTACTTGATGTCTACTTAAATCGCTCAATCGAATCCTTCGACAGGGAGCCCCATGCGGGGTTGATCCTCTAACATCAACTCAGCATGGAGGGTCCCCACACTCATAGCCTCAAACCATCCACACATATTCTCCAACATTTTAAGTATCTCTTAAAATTATTAAATCATTATCTAGTCTCTCAAACACACTCCAAACTCCACCACAACCTCCACAGCCAAATATGTAAGTAACCCGACCTAGTTTTCTTCCCTACCCCTCGACACCCATCTAAATACTATCAAACATAACCGTCTACTTTATATCCAAACTACACATTTTAGGATACCTATATTAATTTATTTCCAGCCCTTTAACCTATTAAAACCCTTGAATTAGCCCAAACTGGGCTTGATTTGAACTAGTCTTGGCTTTCCTTTAGATAGTCCACTCTAAACCCATAACCAACCCATCATAAACTCCAGAATTCATTCTTAGACATTATCCTACCCATCCGTTCAATATTTAAATACCTAATTCACCAAAAAAGCAGCCCACTAACATCAACTATTTTTATTGAATCAAATCAGCTTTATGGATATCCACTACAGTCTTCACATGAAAATCATTAATATTATCATTATATACTAATTATTTATAAATTAAGAAAATTCAAACTAATGAATTCATTCTCTATTTGAGGTACTAAACAAAGGATTCAAAGGTTGTGACATATAAATCACTCCAATTAGGTAAACTACCTCAATTAAACTCAATATATAGTTCATTATGTTATTACTACCACAAAATAGAGGCTCAATTATCTAAGGTTCAAAAAGTTTAACTAGAGACCTATCTCAATATATATTTAATAAGATATTTACTACCTTAAGGTTTCCTTAATTAAAGGAATATTTGCCATCTTATCTTAATCATAAGATTTTATCTTAACTTTGTGAGCTTAAGACTTTTAATAATCTAAAGATCAACAAATTCAATCAAATGTTTCCATAGAGTTCAATCCATAAATTCTTGTGCAAGTTCATTGTATAATCACTTGATTAAGGGAAAATCACTTATGCAAATCATTATGCAACTATCAAGTAGTAAATCATCAAACAACTCATAAGAGAAGGCTATAGTTTAAATCATTCAAATATCAATTATAGTTAAGATCAAGTTATGAGCCTCATGATTAAATGCATTGATCACATAGTATAATAGTTCTATTTTACTATTTCTAAGATCAAAATGCTCATATTAAAAATATTAACTTAATTCATGCTAATTGGTTAAGAAATAAAGTTTCATATTCAAAAATCACTTAGATGATTGAAAAATACTTATTTTTACTAAATCCAATTTTTATTATGGTAGATTTTGATGTTATTAAAGTTATGGAACTGTCAGACTGCAAAAATATAAAGTTCAGGCAAAGTTGGACAATTCTGCATGTTACGACGTGATGTGGCGCTGTCCTAACCAAAAGACAAGCGGTACGACGCGCTACGGCAATTTCGGTGCTGCGGTGCGCAGTAGCACCCTCCTGGATGAAAGCCTGGCGCTATGGTGCCAACCAACATGAGACCTAGGTGCTACGGCACGCTATAGCACCCTTTGGTCGAGATCCAGGTGCTATGACGCAATGTGGCGTCGGTCTTCCTAAGACTCGGGCATTACAGCATGCTGTGGCATTTGACGGTAATTTCACATGCATGAAACCGTAAGGTCCTCTCTAGAGCATCCAATTACTCCCGATTTAGGGCACCTCATGGGTGGTGCCATTTACCGATGGAAATGTCTTTCCAAGACCTATCCATTGATACCAAAATTAGCAGCAATGAACTAGTCAAACTTTATAAACAATGATGTTCTATGTACAATATATAAGAATCTATTTGTGAAAGTTGTTCATCTTCCATAAAATTTACAATCTTAATGAGTTCTAATAAACTTAACAACTGAAACACAGATTCTTAACAGCATGAACTAGACATGCAAGGTAAGCGTAGTAACCAACTAGAAAAAATAAGAGGTACCAAAGAAGTACCTTGGCTTGCAAAAATGGAGGAAGAAGGGGGTACTTTGGTTTTGAAATGAAAATTTCTACTAGTTCCTTAAGAGGTTGAGAGCTTCTTTCAGGAGCAAGCTCAACTAATGGAGGGAAGAGGAGTGCTGAAGGGTAGACTAGATAAAGAGGATGAGGAAGCATGGGCTTGGATGGGATAAGATGGTGCCATCCCATCTACGACATGGAGGAGAAGGTTGGCGTGCAAGAGGGGAGGCAACTTGCAGCCCTTGGGAAGGGAAGGGAGGTGTGGGTCCCATGCATAGAGGTAATTTCATAATTATTTAAAAATTAACTTAATTAATTTGATTTAATTAATATGATTCGCTAATCAAAACTTCGTGGAAGAATGAGCTCTAAAAAATCCCAAAAATTCACCTATATCTAATTTGGGGGTGAGGAATACAATGATAAAATTAGATTTTAATTTTGAGATCAATTTAATTATCTTAATTCTTTTGGGTATTTTAATTATATTAAAATATTTGACGAAAATCCAATTACATCACTCTAAGCTAATTAAGAGGTGATGACCTCAATGGTGAAGTCTGAGTTTTTATTTGAGATCTATTTAATAAGGTCAAATTTCAAAGTTCTTAAAATTTCCAAAATTAGGGTTTGATCTATTGAACACTTGATTTGGACCAAAATTTTAGAGTGAGATCCTAATAACTTATTAAGAGTATTAGAACTAAGATTTGGAGTGATTAAGTCCTAATTAACTAAGGTAATAACTTTGGGCTATTATAATAAGTTTAATGACTTTTTTTTTATTGGTTATGCCCTTAAAAATTAAATATGATAAATCAGGAGCTTGGAGTAGAGATAGAATCAGAAGCAGATCTTGACCCATTGAAACATCATTAAAAGTTATAGTTTTTATCTTTGATTACTTGTGAGGATAAGTGATTTTTACATTTATTTCAGCCTATATAACTTAACTAATTGTTGGTGATTTCTTTTTCTCTTTTTTTATGATGGATGCTTTTCTTTAAATATATCTGAATGGTTAGAATACTAGATGCTTTATGTGTTATACATTTACTTAATTCACTTCATAGATTCTTGTCCAAATGTAGTATTTAATAGTGGGTTAGGGTCAATTAATTCAGTATTAAGTACTACGGTAACACTCGATATTGGGTTAATATGTCTAATTTAATATCGGAGCATTACAAAGAGTCTCTGCCATCTCTGATTTGGTAGATGCTTTATACCTTTTTAAGAACTTGCAGTAAAAAAAGGGCAGTAGTCACCTCCTCATATCTCAAGGCATCTTTCATGTGAATCAATGTCATGGTGAAGTTCTTGAACTCATTCAATAATGAGTTCAACAAAAGCAGAGCCTTTTCTTTATCCTCCACAGTTTCATCTAGATTTAACAAATCTATCAATAGCTTTATGAACTTATTGAGATGCTCATCTATAGAAATCCACTTCTCATTTGGAATCGATAGAGTCATCTTTTCATGTGGAGATGATTCTCCATGCTCTTCATCGGGTATTTGCTCTCAAGAAAGTTTCCACAAATTCTACATCATTGTTTCTATCATCACGACATACTTTATATATTGGATCAAACAATTTTGGATCAAACCACAAGCGCTGCAATTCATTTTGATCTCTAATCCCTCTTTGATATTTCATATAGTTTCTCTTCACAGTCGAGAATGTCCTCCTGATGCAGGGCATCAACGAAATCATCATCAATGTGCCAGATCATAAATTAGTTTAATGATACTACATTTTATATTTCTATTTTTGAGTCATATGAGATTTTATATTTATTCTACAAATGAGCCTTCATCCTAGCCCATATAATGTCATGTGAGTTTTTATGTAAAATGACACTTTAGTCCTTCATGAGAGAGTTGGTTTATGGTTTATTTAGTCATTTGTGTGAAAGGATATTTTAGTCCTTCATGAGAGAGTAAGTATATAGTTTTTTTGGTCTTTTAGAGGAAATGATACTTTAGTCCTTCATGAGAGGTCGGTTAATGATTTTTATGGTCATTTGGATGTATTTTCTAGCTATAAATTGGTCACCCTCATATGTATTATGGCATTACAAATAATATAAAAAAATACTCTCTTTTTTTGTGTTATGTAAGCTTCATTCTTAAGAGAACGACTTCTTGGGGTATGGTTTGCAATTCTTAGCGAAGGACTTCAAAGGAAAGAATGTTCGATCTACGGTGAAGGACTACTCGTAGAAGTTAATCCTTTTTATCGTAAGCAGCATATTCGGTAATAAGGCTCCCGTAAGATCTTCTTCATTTATTTTTATTTCTTTCCTCCTACCTTCAAGTGTGCTTGTTTAATCTTAGCTCTCATTACTTGTAAACACTTACAACACTTCTCTTTATTCTCAACAAGTGACTCGCATATCTTCTAAAACTTAAATATGTAAGGTTAATTTCATTAATTAATTGGTGGATTTGATTATGTTACATGTCATCACTCCCATCCTACATCAAATTAGTATCAAAGAAATTTATTCTCATATATAGTCCTACATTTTTATATTAATTCATAATAATTTTTATTTTAATAAATATTAAAAGTTCATTAGTTTGATTAAAATTTAGTAGGATTATAATTTATATCATCATTAACCACCAAAAAAATAATAATAATAAAAAAATTCTTTTTTTTCTTACTTTTAATTTTTTCGCATCCGCCTCATTAGAATCATTCAAAAAAAAAGTTTTTTTATATTTATAATTATAAATCTAAGGTAATCGATAAGAGATTTACAATTTCGTAGCTCGTTATTTCATCATCTATTCAGATAGCTATGATTACTCGCAGTAGTCACCCATATCAAAATCAAATGCCCGATCATAGATGTGAGAATGCTATTCTTAATTTGCAAGAGCAGCTCGATGATTTAACTTTTTTCTATTAACAAACTTGTAGAGAGTTCAGAGGAAGATTGGAGGCCCTAGAAAATAAAAATAACAACAACACAATTTAAGAACCTAACCTGACACCAGATGCCCCACCAAAAAATAGTGAGCGAAATACACCTTATGACCCCACACAAATTCTTCTCCACTTACATTTAGAATACAAAGAAATAGGACATTTCCACATAATGATTTATTTGAATATTTTGAGGCAGAAAATGTTCCATTTCAAACTCTTCGTAGAGCTAATGCACCTTTGGGTCGACTAGGAGATTTTAAACAAAACATAAATCATCAACACTTTGAAGAACCTTATCGAGGCTATGATCAACTTTACGCCACCACAAGGTGAATTGAACATAACTAAGATATAAACATTACTAGAAAGGTTAGAGTAGACCCTCCAACCTTTGATGGGTGTCTTGACCCTAAATTTTTTTTTGGTTGGCTTGTAGAAATGGATCAGTATTTTGATTAGATGGCAATGTTTGGAAATTATCAGGTTAGATTTGCTAGCATGAAACTTGTTGATCATGCTAAGACTTACTGGGTAAATCTAGAACGACAACAATAATGATCAGGCCAATTATTTGCTAGATCTTGGGAAGAAATGAAAGAGATGCTCAAGCAAAAATATCTTTCTTCAATATTTTAAAACCAGCTTTTAGATGAACTCATAACACTAAGGTAAGGATCTATGAGTATTACAGATTATATGACTCGCCTTGATAAGTTATTAATTCGATGTGATATTATTGAAGATTCTAGAGCTACTATAGCTAGGTTTCGAGTTGGATTAAGACCTGACATTCATCGAGAGATGTTGACTCGAGAGGTGTATACACTTGAAGAAGCATTTTAAAGAGCAATACTTAAGGACAATTTCTCAATGCAAATTTAACAATGTGCAAGGTGCACCTCTTAAGCCAAATCAACCACCACTGTTCCTAAAGTACCAAATGATCAAATAGTAAAACCCATATCTATTAATTCAAATACTAAATCAAACATCACAATCTTTACTTGTGGAAAAACAGGACATTATGCAAATAATTGTCCACATAGGAATCTTCATGTAGATTCCATCGATCCAGAATTACAAGACGATCACAAGGTAATGATGTTGAGTGTGATCCATGTGAAGATTCTAGTGATGCTGATGAAGCTTTAATTAATCCATATTTAATAGTAGTTTGTTGTGTCTTAACTACCCCACAAACCAATTCAGATTGGAAACGAACATATATCTTTCACACTTACTTTAAAAGTGGAGATAAGTCTTGTAAACTTATAATTGATAGTGGTAGCTGCATGAATGTTGTCTCAGCTAGTGCATTAGTAAGAATGAAACTAAGCCCGGAGCCTCATCCATAGCCATATAAGGTTGCATGGGTAGATAAGACTAGTATCTCTATTACCTAAAGATATATTGTTCCCCTCAACTTAGCAACCTATTCTGATAGTATTTGGTGTTATGTTCTCCCAATGGACGTTGCACATGTACTTTTAGGGAGACCTTGGATATATGACTTAGATGTTACTCACTTTGGGCGGGCTAATACTTACGTCTTTCTATTTGGTGGAAAGAAAATTATCTTAAACCCGGCAAAGCCAAAGGAACTTTTGATTGAGAATCCAAAAGACTCTTCTGCACCAATAGAGAAGCGACCTTTAACTATTATTAGTAGGCAAGAGTTTATGCATTCTAGTGAAAATAATATTATCTATGCTCTTGTTGTTATGAAGTCTTTAAAAGGGAATGAAAGTTCAACCCAATCCTATGAAGTCACTCAACTCTTAACTGAATTTCAAGACTTGTGTCCTGTATAACTTCCTAATGAACTACCCCCATTGAGAAACATACAACATGCTATCGATTTGGTACCTGGCTCTACCTTTCTCAACTTGCCACACTATCGAATGAATCCAACTGAGCATGCTAAACTTAAGCACCAAGTTGATGATTTATTACACAAAGGATTCATTCATGAGAGCTTGTCCCCTTGTGCTGTTCCATCACTTCTTACACCTAAGAAAGATGGAACTTGGTTCATATGTATTATTAGTAAGGCAATTAATAAGATCACCATCAAGTATTGATTTCCTATTCCAAGGTTGGATGACATACTTGATATGATGGCTAGATCTGTAATATTTTTAATGATTGATCTTCGAAGTGGGTATCATCAAATTAGAATGTATGATGGTGATGAATGGAAGACTGCTCTTAAAATACAAAATGGCCTTTATGAATGATTAGTTATGCCTTTTGGTTTAACTAATGCTCCTAGTACATTTATGCGCATCATGACACATATACTTCAACCTTATATTGGGGTCTTTTTAGTTGTATATTTTGATGATATTTTAATATTTAGCAAGACCCAATAAGAACATCTAAGTCATTTAAGAAAATTATTTGAAACACTTCATCGAGAAAAATTTTATATTCATATGAAAAAATGTTCTTTCATGACTTCAACTGTCATATTTTTAGGATTTGTTGTTTCAAACCATAGAGTCTCAGCTGATCCTGAAAAGATAAAATTAATTAAAGAATGGCCTACACCAAGATGCATTCATGATGTTAGGAGTTTTCATGGGTTGGCCACATTTTATAGAAGATTTATTCATGGATTTAGTACCATCATGGCACCTATCATACAATGCCTAAAAAAAGGTGATTTTAAATGGACTCCTGCAGTTACTAAAGCTTTTACTGAAATAAAAGAGCATTTAACTAGTCCACCAATATTGAAGTTGTCAGACTTTGATAAAGTTTTTGAAGTTTCGTGTGATGCTTCTGGGGTAGGAATAGGTGGAGTGCTTAAGCAAGAAGGCTATCTAATATCCTTTTTCAATGTGAAGTTTAATGAAGCTGACCAAAAATATTCCACATATGATCGTGAGTTTTATGCAGTTGTTCAAACTCTAAGGTATTGGCAATATTATCTTTTATCTCGTGAATTTGTTCTCTACTCTGATCATGAAGCCCTTAAATACTTAAACTCTTAGAAAAAGTCAAGTGCTCATCATGCTAAATGGGTTCAATATTTACAGGAATACACTTTTGTTTTAAAGCATAAGGCCGGTATTGAGAATAAAGTCACAGATGCTTTGAGTCACATGTTTCTCCTTTTATATACAATGAAAGTAAAAGTAATTGGGTTTGATAAAATGATTTCTAATTACTCTAATGCAAAGATTTTGGTCAATTTTATTCTTCATTATTTGAAAAGGGGCGAGTTATTGATTCAAATTACCAATTTCAAGATGGATATCTTTTTTGTGGCACTCGCCTTTGCATTCCTGATTCATCTCTTTGTATTTTCCTCATCGATGAGTACATGTAGGAGGAATTGCAGGACATTTTGGGCATGACAAAACTATTGCAATGATTCAAGATCGATTTTATTGGCCTAGTCTAAAGAGAGATGTTGCTCGTATGGTTTCTCGGTGTCGTGTATGCCAACTTGCAAAGAGAAAGTAGAATAATTTTGGACTCTATACTCCTCTTCCTATTCCTCATAAACCTTGGGAAGACATAAGTATGGATTTTATACTATGATTACCTCGCACAACACGACACTACGATGATATTCTTGTAGTCGTTGATCGATTTTCTATGATGGCACACTTTATTCCATGCTATAAAACTTCCGATGCATCTCATGTTGCGACATTATTTTTTTGTGAAGCAGTCAAGTAGTTACATGGTTTACCTAAGACAATTGTGTCAGATCGAGATGTACGCTTTATGAGTTATTTTTGGAAGACTCTTTGGAAGAAACTAGGCACAAAACTTCATTTTTTGATAGCATATCATCCATAGATAGATGGTTAAACAAAAGTGGTAAATAAAAGCTTAGGAGATCTGCTTAGTTGCTTAATCTCATACCATCCTGCTAGCTAGGATCTTATATTATCCACTGCTGAGTTTGCTTATAATAGTTTTATTAATAGATCTGTTGGTAAAAGTCCTTTTCAAATTGTAACGGATTATGAGCCACGAAAACCAATCAACTTAATTGATCTTCCCATAACATATAGAGCTAGTGAGTTTGCATCATCATTTACTCAAAGCATGAATGATCTCCACCAAGAAATTGAACAAAAATTAACCACTACATACAATAAGTATTAAATTAATGCAAGCAAGTGAAGAAAATTTGTTGAATTTCAAGAAGGTGACAAGGTGCTAATAAAGATGAGATCTAAGAAATTTCTAATAGGAACATTCAAAAAGTTGAATGCTAGGCGAGCAGAACCTCTTAAGATATTAAGAAAAGTTAATGAAAATGCTTATGAAGTTGATCTTCCGAATGATGCTGGAATATCTCTAGTTTTCAATGTGGCAGACCTTACATTGTACCATGATTGTACTTCTTCCAATATATTGGATGCTTCTACTTGTATTACTAACATGTAGGAACCACAAAACCAAGTACCAGTATTACCATTACCACTACCGACTCGTCGCCTCCATTCTCATCTTCCGTCCCAAATACTTGATGATCAAATAATTGTTAGTACTAATGGTGGAGTTCAAAGATATCTCATTTGATGGAAAGGCTTTTCACCTTTAGAAGACTCTTGGTTGATGCATGAAGAACTACAGCAACTTGATTCAGATCTACTTCAAGAATATAATGAGCTTCATTCACCAGAGGTGAATCCATCAAAGCCGGGGAGTGCTGATGCAGAGCATCAACAAAATTATCATCGACGTGCCAGATCATAAATTAGTTTAATAGTACTATGTTTTATTTTTCTATTTTTGAGTTCTTTGGGATTTTGTATTTGTTCCATAAATGGACCTTCATCCTAGCCCATATATTATCATGTGAGTTTGTATGTAAATGAACACTTTAGTCCTTCATGAGAGAGTTGATTTATGATTTATTTGATTATTTGTGTGAAAGAATATTTTAGTCCTTCATGAGAGAGTAAGTATATAGTTTTTTTGGTCTTTTAGAGGAAATGACACTTTAGTCCTTCATAAGAGGTTGGTTAATAGTTCTTAAGGTCATTTGGCATATATTTTCTAGCTATAAATTGGCCACCCTCACATGTATTATGACATTATAAGTGATATAAAAAAATATTATCTTCTTCTTTGTGTTATATAAGCTTCATTCTTAAGAGAAGGACTTCTTGAGGTGTGGTTTGTAATTCTTGGAGAAAGACTTCCAAGGAAAGAATGTTCGATCTGCGGTGAAGGACTGCTCGTAGAAGTTAATCATTTTTATTGTAAGCAGTATATTCGGTAATAAGGCTCCCGTAAGATCTTCTTCATTTATTTTTATTTTATTTCCTCCTACCTTCAAGTGTGCTCGTTTAATCCTAGCTCTCATTACTTGTAAACGCTTACAACACTTCTCTTTATTCTCAACAAGTGACTCACATATCTTCTAGAACTTAAATATGCAAGGTTAATTTCGTTAATTAATTGGTGGATTCGATTATGTTACATGTCATCACCCCCATCCTACATCACATCCAAGTTCAACGCCCAAAGTACATCTGTTACTTCGCATATCCACATCCCGAGGTTGCTCTTTCCATCGAACTTGACCGCATCAATTTTAGCTGGATGTGTCACAACTTGGTGAGAAATTCTCTCCACCATTGACGACGATGAAGTACCAGTCACATCTTCTACTTTATCTCATGCTTTCCTTTTTCTTTTCAAACACACAACCACAAAAATACACAACTTCAAACCAAACCTTAACCAATGACGCACAACCTTCGAGCATAATCTCGGGCTTTGATACTACTTGATGGAAACAAAGGGGTTTGTCCAATGCAGAACAAAAGTGTATTCATTGAGCAAATCACACAATAAAGCAAATAAAACACAATAAAAAGAAAATCGCAGTATAAGATAAGAATTAAGTATTCCAGTGCAAACACCTACGTCTATGAGGAGAGAAAAGGAGAATTTTTCACTATAGGAGAAGAGATTACAATTTCTAGGGTTTAGAAATCCCTTACGCGAGCCTTAATGGAGCGCTAGTCACCTCGAACATCAGCCACCACACACTAATAGCAGAAAAATTAGGGATTAACTAGGGTATAGGTCCCTCAAAGTGGGCATGTAAATACGCGTGTGCCTGGGGGCGCCTGAGCGCCCAGACCTCGCGTCTACTTCTGCTTTACGAGCACTTGGCCGGGCTTAAGCGCCCAAATTTCTATCTGGCTGGCACACGGGTGTGCCTGAGCGCTCATGTATGCCGGGCGGGCGTTTGGGCGCGCCCGAGCCTCTAACAAGGTTCCTTTCAAAACAGCATTAGGCTTATAGCTCGGAGCTCTGGATGCTCTATTTTTAGTTTATTTCAAAATTACTTATGAACTATGCTATGAGTGAACTTATCCTTCTGTAAATCGTTTTAGTTAGTTTTAATTGGAATACCCTCAAACAGTTAAGAAATAAAATCAACCACATAATTAGATGATTATTTTTATGGTGCAATTCTTTGTTTGAGATTTTCTTGCGGAGAAATTGAAGGCAGTAATTCACGAAAACAATATCAGAAATGATTAAGCTTTGTAAATACTGAAATTGCTAATCAAATTAATCCAAGACAAAAAATAAATGATCAAAAGAAAAAAAAAAGGAGAAAAACTATAAAACAAAATGGGTAACTCAGCTTGCAGCGTCTGTCTAATTCCACCTCTTAAGGCTTTACCAGCAATGTGCATAATTCATAGGGAACGATCACGTCAGCATTCACCCTCTTTTCGAACTCAATTAAATATAAAATGTTTGGAATAATTCTTTTTTATAATTTTTCAAAATTCATTTGTCATCTGCTGTTGGAACTCGCTGATATAATGCAATATGTCAGTATTTATGAATGCTTCTGCTATTTCGAGTCTTTCAAAGAATGGAAAAATATTTGACTGTGGAAATGTATAATTTCTCATATTTTTATTCAATATATTTTCAAGGGTTTTAGATTTGCTTTTATGGGGTTCTGATAAGCTGCAGACAAAGCTCAGCGAAGCAGCCGAAGTAGTCATTGTCTTTCTCAAGCCAAGCAAAACAAAAGCTTTTATATTCCAATCATTCATTGGAGGCATCATCCGCACAACTACATTGGAACTATCAAAGTTGCTTGGAATCCATTTCTTATCTTTGTTCTTATCAACAAAACTAAGAGTGTTAAATATTCAAAAGATTCATAATGGTGTTCCTTCAATCGTTACTTTCAAAGAAAATACCAACATAAACATGAATTCGAATAAGGCTTCGACTATCGATTTGGCTATGCAGACCAAACTTACGTTTGCTGAGGAACTTGATTGGATTAGACAGAGAACTAAGCAAATTGGTTTCTAAAATGTGAGGATGACATTGGTTTTCTTTACATGTACATAAACTTTCGAAAGAACCAAGCGACAATTAACTCTCTAAATGGGTTATCGGATAGTGGCAACATTGCGGATTTTATTGTCAACCATTTTCAAACATTATGTAATAATAATGATTATGGTATTGATCAAAGTTGTGCTATTGGTACTACATTGTAGGAAGATATTTTTTTGGCTAATTTCACCTCTCCTCTTACAGCTAAACAAATCTTTAATAAGCTTAAAACTATTAACATCAATGCTTCTCCAAGCCCATATTATTTTACTTTAGATTTTTACATCATGAATTGGGAGCTGGTGGATTCTCAATTATGCTTGGTCATAAATTATTTTCTCTCTCGAGCTAAGCCTCCAAGTGCAATAACGCATACTACGGTCACCCTTATACCAAAAATGCAGCCTGTTAATTTCATTCAAGAGCTTAGATCGATATCCCTCTGCAACACTGTTTACAAGCTTATTGCTAAACCTATTGCCACAAGGATTAATCCCCATCTTCCACTTATCATTGACACAACACAATTGACATTCATTAAAGGAGGGGTCATAATTGAAAATAACTTATTTCTACTGAATTCTGAGCAGCTTTAAGAAAGGAAGGAAAATATTTTTGTGTCAAACTTGATATCCCAAAAGCTTTTGATACAATAAAAGAGAATTTCATTATTGAAAGACTGAATGCTAAGAGTTTTTCGAATCAATTTGTCAACTGCATCGATGCGTATATTAATCACACAAATTACCCAATTATTTTGAATGGCAGGCTCCATGGGTATTTCCCTTAATGGCATTAGACAATGATGTCCATTTTCATTCTATTTATTCACCATAACTATGGATGGGTTATCCACTATGTTTTTAATAATGCAATTGCTGAAAGTTCTTCCATACCTTACACAAAATGGAATTTTAATTGCTCACTTGCTCTTTGTGGATGAACTTCTTTGCTTTGATATGGAAATAGAAGAAAATATTGATTCCTTCATTAATATCCTTGATAATTTCAATTATTGTGCAAGGGATTCAAATCAACTTAGCAAAGTTTAGTATTACTTTCTCTAAGGCTGTTACAAATAGCCATATCCTTAGGGATTTATCCATGCTTCAATACCTTAATTTGTCTTTTACATACTTGGGGTTACCTGTGTCAGGTAATAACTTAAAGGCAACGGATTTTACCTCTCTTTTGGGCAAGGCCACGCAAAAAATTTCATACTTTTGTAGGGAGACTTCAATTGTTCAAATTCTCAACTTGGAACCTCTTAATGTATTAGATTAATGGAGTCCACCTGTCGGCATCAGTCACTAAAAATTAAAATTCAATTGCTTGCAAATTTTTGTTTGATTGTGATCTCGATAATAAGAAACTACATTTGATCAATTAGAACAAAATTACTACTTTAAAATAATTTGGAGAGCTGGGTTTAGTCAACGTTGTGACTCTCAAAAAAGCATGCAAACTCTCCAATTATTTTAAACTTAACTCTGAGTCTCGGTTAAACTGTTGGTGGTATGAGGCTAACAATTCATGGGATCTAGGTTGCAATAACCCCTTAAGTTGTATTAAGTATAAATCTTAATTATCGAAGCACATTTTTAGATAACAGTGGAGTTCTTGGTAAGAATTTCAAAGTTTAGCGTGCTCGGGTGGGAGCACTCTTAGGATGGGTGACCTGGTGGGAAGTTATCTTCCGAGGAAAAAATCGTGAGGCCTGTCAGGCCAAAGCAGATAATACCTTGGTGCTTAAGAGTTTGAGCATTTACAAATTGTGTCAAAGTATGTCATATGGTGCCAGATAAGAGCTAAGTACCACACAGGGCAAAGAATCGCTTCATGTGAGCAACCACTTGAACCCATGATGGTTAAGGAGCTACATAGTTGTGGGTATCTCTTAAGCTTATATTGGCCATATAACTTCTGGAGTTAAAAGGAGAGTAAGGTTAGCCCATCAATATAGGAAAATATTGAAGAGATGTCAGAAACGACAGACTTTGAACTATTAATAACTATTTAAAACACTATGATATTTATAGATGTTCTTAATTATTTGATATATATTTTGAATGAAATTTATAATTTAAAAGTTTATAATTAAGGTGACTCTCAAAGGATATACCATGGTCCCCGAACAAAAATATTATACAAAATTGGTTAATCGATACTAGGAGATTGACAACCAAAATCGACTATTGATTGGTGCAATCAACTGTCCAAGAACACTCAGCTGCTACATGGAGAAGCTGCAATATGGCGACGCCAAAATGCAAGAAAATTCCATAGAAAATGGAGAGCAAACCAAATTACGTTAGTAGAATTTGCAACAGCCTTCTTAATTACTCAATAGTTAAACATAAAATATAAGCTCTCAGGCCCATTCATTGGAATTGACTGCAGTAAAATTAAGATCTTTTAAGCTACAGCATCTCAATGAAGTGAAGTTAAAGAAGAGATAGTCTGATTTTCAAATTCAACATCACAAAAGACACATTTTTTTATTCTATTATTCCTGTGTGAACAATTGCCGCAATTCAGAATCCTTTGCAGAATAACTGTCAAAGCTTAAAGCTTTATTCCTGGAACTTTCCACAAAGGTTTAAAGTAAACCTTTTTCTTGTGGGGTACATAAAAACAGAAGCTTTTGGCCTCCGCGAGTCTTTCGAAGAAAGTAATAAAGCTTTCACGTGTCGATAACTGATAATCTTCCTTTTTGAATAATCAATGTTTGTGGGGGCGTTAAGCTTACCGACGCCAGAGAAGATGCCATCATTAAGCTTACAGTCGCACCAACGCTCATACTGATTAATGGAAAAAGGCAAATAAAATTTTATACTAAAGTTGAGACTGAGTAGATGGAACTTTTTGTTTTGAACTAATAGAATAATGGAGACATAGTCAAGCATCAGTCATCCAGACCTCTTTTCGGGCGCCTTGGTCGTCGAACGCCGCAGATTCATCCATGTGATTTGTCGATTGGTGCACAGCGATTCGTCCTCGACAGCCCCGTAACAACAACGTTGATTCGTCGATTCTGCGATTCAATAGGAATTAATTATGGGTAAAACTTGTGCTAAGCAACATGCTCTATTGTTTGTTTCATTCCTAACAGATAATCAAATAATGTAATAAGTTTATGAAAGAACATGATTAGTATAAGCAATGTTTAATTTATACCAGCTGAAATTGCTGCCACTATAAGTGTTTATAATTCTGCTAACATCAGTTTTGACATTATCAATAATTCTATCCGCTTGGAACAGACAAGAAGAATATTTATTTTTATTGCGCGCATCCCAAATGTTCCATAAAATATAAATGTCAACTAGTTGGCCAATATAAAGTTTTTTTTAATCGAGGGCCAACGCTCAAAAATGTCATTAATTTCATCAAAAGTTGAGGCGGCGTTTGGATGGATATACAGAGAACTCCGTACTTTTTTGCTGCCAGGATTTGTAAGAAAAACATGATTCCTTATTTCAATATTTTCAGCGCAGCAATGGCATTTGGAAGCCATATTATGGCTTTTAATTTGTAAATTGTTGTCGACACTAATGAAGTTGTTATAAAGCCTCCAAAGGAAGATACTTACAAGATTTGGAATGCACTTATTCCAAAACCAAATAAGAGAAGTTGGGGGACCTTGAATTATACAAATTTGCCAAAGGCAAGTTAAATTAATTTTATTGTTGATGCAGAATTTAGAGTTGGCCATCTTGCTATTTTCAAATTTAGGATTAGTGGTTATAATCCTATCAACCATTTCCATAGGGAGCATGTTTCTGAGGTCATAATTCCATCCAGTATTTTTATCGTAAACATAGACTAAGGTTAGATTTGGATGGGTAATATAACTGCTGTAGTGAACTATAATTTTTTTTTGTTCCAACAATCATACCAAAATGAGATGGAATGATCGAGAGTATCCCAATTAATAGATTCTTCAACAATGCCATGGGAAGAGAGCATTCGCTTCCAAGTTATGGAGTCATAAATTTTGTGTTTAGTTTGAGAGGGATGAGTTCTAGCACAATATTTAGCCATAAGAATGTTCAACCATATTGTCTTTGAAGTTTTAAAATTCCACCAGAGTTTAAGGGAAAAGGCTTTATGTAACGCAGAGAGACATTTAATTTCAAAGCCTCCCTCATTGATAGGTAAAGTGAGTTTGTCCCAAGAACATCTAATCTTTTTTCTACCTTTTGGATGAATCTAAAGGAACTTATTGAAAATGTGTTTAAAATAAAATTAGTGGGAGAGATTACCTCAAGCTAATAGATGGGGATGGTATTTAGAATATATTTGAGAAGAATTAATCTACCACCCTGAGATAGGCACTTATGTTCCCAACCTTTGAGTTTTTTAAGGATTTTATCAATTAAGCTTGAGAAATTGTTATTTTTGTTATGACCTTTAGCGATTAGAATGCCCAAATAGGTGATTGGGAGTTTGCTATAATTGATATTTAAAGTGTTGATAACTCAATTTGTAATGTTCAACGAATTTTTGTTGCTATTGAAGAGTTCAAACTTTAGAGTGTTAATTTTAAGAACATAATTTTGTTCAAGGGAAGTCAAAAGAATTTTGATTTTGTTAACAAATTTCCCACATGCATTGCTAAAAATGATGAGATCATCGGCACAGGCAAGATGGGTCACAAGGATTCTACCACCAGCATTGAAATGAAGAGAAGGGTCACTTTTAAACAAAGAGTTTATATTGATAGACCAAAAGTTGACAGCCATAATGAAGAGAATAGGGGAAAATGAATCTCCTTATCGGAACCCTCTTTCAGATTTGAAGAAACCTCCAGTCGTGCCACTAAAAAGAATCGAGAAAAAATTATCATAGGTGAGGTTTTTGATTTTTTGAATAAAGTTATCGTTAAAATCATAGTTGCTTAGCATCTTAATCAAAAAATTCCAATCAATTTTGTCAAAGGCTTAATATGAGATTATGACCCCAACGTTTGTTTTTTAGGTTATCAAAGTGTTCTTTTGTGGCCAATATGTTGTATTGGATCTACCTAGGATGAAACTCGATTGATTTGGTTCTATAAGAGAAGGTAAGAGTTGTTGCAATATTTTGGCAAGGATTTTAGAAATTATTTTATTCATGGTTGTGCAAAGGCTAATGGGTATAAACTCAAACCACCAAGAGGCTTTATCAGTTTTGGGAATCAAGGATAACATAGTATGAGTGAAGAATTTGGGTAAGCGAATATCACAGAAGAATTCTTTGATTCCGTTACAAACATCTAGTTTGATGATATGCTAAAATTTGCAGAAGAACTCACTTGGAAAACCATCGGAACTGGGGCACGTGTTTTTCTTAAGATCTTTGATGATCTCCCATATTTCATTGTCATTGGGCATTATGCTAAGGGAGGTGTTGTCTTCCTCTAAAATTTTAAGGGTGGGGAGGATCATATTTTGATGAAATATAGTTGAGTCATGGTTTTGGAACACCTCTTTAAAATAAGTGATAGCGGAGTTTTGCATATCAATGATGTTTTTAAGTTTGGTATTGATAGACGACGATTACACGTTTGCGCTTGCACGCAAGTGTATGTAGTCTGAAGTAACAATTGGAATTTAAGTTTCAAAATTTATCGTCCTCAGGAAATGATGTGTTTTGATACTAAGGTATATCTTATTAATGTTTAAACTATATGTTTTCAGTTTTATATTGGTTCCTACTTAACAATGCAAAATTATGAGTTTAAGAAACTATTTGATTAAGAGAGGAAAATTGGGTTTCCTCCATGTGAATTGATAGGGACTTATGTTGAAATACTTCTTAAGAAACTTTTCATTCTCTTGTTATCATGCCAAATAATCAAGTGAACATTGTATTCCTTAGATTGGTCCTCTAATTCCTATAAGTTCAAATTTTGTGCATGAGATGACACTAGGGTTCTATCTCAGCACAAAGATTCTCATGAGACCGCAATTAGAGCATCTTTGTTTTCCTACGTCTAGGTTGTCAAGACAGTCATTTTAATTAGGCGATCTCATAAGCTTCGATTCCACTAACGAGCATCATGCGCTTCACGTGCAGTTTAGATAAGGAAGTGAATTCTTCGGGCTACATGGACTATGTCGCATCATCTATGAGCTATCGATGAATCCTCTTCCTCCTTTCACATATGCTGAGCAACAGAGCTCTGTTAGTGGGTATTAGCTCACACGCTTCGACCTCTTGACTGAGCTCAGAGTATGGTGCAGTTAGGCTCAAGAACTTCTCACATAGTTCTAAGTGCTGACGCACACATGTCAAGCTGTGAGTTATGGAGCACAAAACATTTATTTAAATGTTTTTTTTCAATATTTTTATTTTTTAGCAGATTTTCATTCATTATGCAGCATGATTCTCAAGTAAGATTAGAAAGTCATTTGAATGCAGATTTTTATTAATTGCTTGAGGAAGTTCTTCCACACTTTTTGTCCCTTACATTTCATATGAATTCAAACCAACCCTCCCCAAGGAGGGTCTAGCCTTCCATTACAGCAGAAATACAAATAGAAGCATACAAAGATAAGGACCATTTCATGATTCGACTAAACCAAAGTCAAAAAGAAAGATTAGGAATGTACTTGAAACAGCTCTTATTGGGGTTCTCTAGATCTTCCTTATCTTTTCCTCTCCTCTTTCTTTCTAGCTCTCAAGTGCAATCTTTTATTCTTCTTCTTCTAGTAAGGGAGTCTTTAACCTACCTAGAGAGGTCTCCTTCCTTTCTATAGCAGCCTCTAATTCTGGAGATTTTGAAGTTAAAAATATTGGAATACTCTTTTTCCAAGAGAGGTTGTACTTATAGAGGAGTCCTCCTTATTTCCTCAATTCAAATTTTTCTCTTCCCTCCACCCTTTCTCTATAATGAGTGAATACTTCACTTGAATCTTGTCCTATTATATGTAATAATTACATATTTTGTATTTTTAATTTTTGTAATCATTACAAATCCCTTCTTTTCTCCTCAAAGATTTAAGTGGCAGGGGATATGTCAGCTGGGAGATAAAGTGCTGGTTGGAAGTCATGTTCAAGCTGCAATAAATGCTTTGAAAAGAAAGAAATTTTAGCGCCCGCTGTAGCGCTCTGTGGCGCACTGCAACGCTTGAGTTTTAAATTATTATTCCGCTGCAGCGCTTTTAAGTTTTGAACTCAATCATTGGAGCATGCAGCAACATGCTGTGGCATCCTGTAGCGATTGAGTTTCTATGTTTTATCTCGCAGTAGCGCACTGTAGCACGCTGTGGCGCTCTGTAGCGCGCTGTGGCAGCTTGGCTCTGTAGCGTGCTGTAGCACGCTGTGGTGCTCTACAGCTCGCTGTGGCAGCTCTGTAGCGCGCTGTGTCACCAAGACTCTTACAGGAAGGCAGAGAGTGGGGTTTGATACCACCCTATTTGTTCCACAAAAGGCTTCACATTACATTGAAGATACTCCTACAAATGAAGACCACATTGGTGATGATGAAGAGCTAATTGATATTGATGGTCAGGCTCCAACTCAAGAGTCAATTGCTAAAAATAGACTCAGAAGGAATGCACCTCAACAGTCAGCCTGGCTCAGAGACTACATCACATTTGCATTATTCGTAGTGGAGGAAGATGTTCCCTCTCATTTCAAAGAAGCGGTGATAGGCTCAGAAGGAAATTTATGGAAGTAGGCTATGGATGAAGAGACTCCATGTCTCTTCACAAAAATGAGGTATGGAGGTTGGAGAAACTCCCTCCAGGAAAGAAAGCTATTGTGTACAAAAGGGTGTATGCAAAGAAAGAAGGTTCCTCAAAAGTTGATGTGCCCTATAAAGCTAGACTTGTAGCAAAGGGCTTTGCACAGAAGGAAGGGGTCGATTATGATGAGGTATTTTCCCCAATTGCCAAACACTCCTCGATCCGTGTGCTTTTAAGTTTGGTGGCACTTTTTGACTTGCTGCTTGAGCAGCTTGATGTGAAGACAACGTTCTTGTACGGAGAACTAGAATAGGAGATCTATATGACGCAGCCCCCAGGATACAGTGAGCCGGGAAAGGGAGACTTGGCATGTAAACTGGACAAGTCTCTCTATGGGCTAAAGCAATTACCGAGGCAACGATACAGAAAATTTGATCAGTTTATGCAAAAAGAGGAGTACTGTAGAAGCCAATTTGACCATTATGTGTATTTCAAGAGGTTGTCTTAAGATAACTTCATTTATTTATTATTATATGTCGATGACATGTTGATAGCTACTTCGGATCAGTCAGAAATGGATCATATGAAGGATCAATTATCAAAGAATTTTGAAATGAAGAATTTGGGAGAGTCAAAGAAAATATTATGAATGAAAATCTGTAGAGACAAAATTGCAGGGAAGGTTTGGTTAACATAGAAGGGGTATTTGGAGAGAGCGCTAAAGAGGTTTAGAATTGAAGAAAATACAAAGTTTATAAGTATACCTCTAACACCTTATTTTCGCCTATCTGTAGAGTAATGTCCAAAGTCAGATTTTAAAAAAGAATAAATGCACACAATATCGTATGCTAATGCAGTTGGGAGCTTGATGTATGCTATGGTTTGCACTAGACCAGATTTGGCACAAGCTGTTGGAGTTGTGAGCTGCTACATACTTAATACGGGGAAGGATCACTGGCAAGCAGTGATGGGAATCTTCAGGTACTCGAAAGGTACAACTAGTATTGAATTATTATTTTAGAAGCAGTCCTCAATAGCTGACTTGTGCATGGGATATGTGGAGTCTGACTATGTCGGAGATTTGGATCAAAAAAGGTCAACAACTGGTTATGTATTCACACTTGCAAGAGGTCCAATAAGGTGGAGGTCAACCCTTCACAAACTGAATGATCTTAATAATTACAAATCAATTAGCTATTAAAATATCAATTATGTCGTTCTCATTAATTTTCTATATTTCACCCACATTAATTCTGATGAACAAATAATAATAGTAAATTATCCTTGTTACAATTATTTAATTTGATAAGTATTAAGTATGTATTTTGATGCTCTATAACTAAGAAAAATGTGAGGAGTTTAAAAATAAAAAAATATTCTATTTAATGAATATATTATTTATTATTTTTTTAAATGATTATTTTTATTTTTATTAAAAAGGATTAATAATAAAAAATTACCAACTTTTCTTAAATTTAGATTATATTACTCTTCATTTGATGGCTTACTTAATTTAGGGGTGTTGAGAATTCAAGATTTTATGGATAAAATAATATAATTTCAATGTAATTTTCTTAGTTTACTTTTTATTGTGATCTAAGAGAGGTTTTGAGTTTCAATAATGTGGAACAAAAGTTTTCACATGTTGAGCAAATCAAAATAAAATAAAAAAACCCGCATGCAAACAATCACAGCACAAACAAAGAGATTTACGTGGCTCAGTGATAATATCTACGTTCACAAGAAAGGGAACAAAAAAAATTCACTATTTGAAAGATATTATAAAAATTTAGGGTTAACAAATCCTACACAAAGATTTCTTTTTTCTTGATAGAATAGTCACCACACCCACAATCCTAATGGAAGCTGTTAAAATTCGGATCTATACCTACATTAACCCCCCATAAAAGGGGCTTAAAGAGTATTTATATGTGGCTTAAATTTGTGCCAGTTGAGCACCGTGGTGCCCTCCTTTTGGGAGTACAAGCGTTGCAGTGTGCTACAGCGCCCGCCTAATGAGCGTTTGGGCGCGACAGCGCACCATAGCTGGGACACGCCATAGCACCCGCATCTCGGGCGACTGTGCGCTATGGCGTGCTGTGGCATGCTTCCAAATCTGCTTCTCATCAACAATCTCCACCTCATATCTCATGTGTTTCACATGAGAGCTGAATCCATTATGCTCTCTATTATTGCAGCTGCACCAACTTTGTTTATTACCTATCCCCCTCTTGAAGGAATTAAGCGATCTGTAGTTCTAACAAATGAGAAGGTTATAGATGCTTCTCCAAATTCACCAATTCTTTGCTATTGGTGAATTTTTGAATCGTGAGCACTTTTGTCAATATATTCGCAGGTATGTCTTTAGTGTTGATCTTCTTTAGTAAGCTCTCACCATCTTCAATGACATCTCGAACGAAGTGGTGTCGAACATCAATGTGCATTATGCGAGCATAACATACTAGATTAGTAGCTAAAAATATAGCGCTCTGGCTATCACAGTGAACTAGTACCTCTTTTTATTTCACACACAAATTTCCAACAAGCCCTTCATCCAAATAGCTTATTTGAGTGCTTCATTAACTGTCATGTACTCAGCTTCTATCGTAGACAGGGAAATTATAGACTGTAAGTCGATCTCCACCATACTGGACCTTCTGCTAAATGAATACATACTCAATCGTTGATCTTCTTCGATCCAAATCTCCAGCATAATCGGAATCCACATATCCAACACACAAATCAACTATTAAATACTACTTCTAAAATAGTAAACTAACTCTAATGGTACCTTTCAAGTACTGAAATATCCCCATCACTGCTTGCCAGTGATCCTTCCTCGGATTGTGCATATGGCTCACAACTACAACTGCTTAAGCCAAGTCAGGTCTTATGCAAACTATGACATACATCTAGCTTCCAACCACACTAGCATAAGACACTAAGTGCATTTCTTCCCTTTTAAAATCTATTTTCGAGCATAGTTCTGCCGATAAGCGAAAGAAAGGTGCTAGAGGTATACTCACAGACTTTGTAGAGTCATCAATTATAAACCTCTTCAGCACCTTTTCCAAATACCCCTTTTGGGTAAGCCAAATCTTTTCTACCATTCTGTCCCTATAAATTTCTATGTCAAAGTTTCTCGACAATTATTATTTCATGTGATCCATCACAAGATAATCTATAGTCACCAGCCCTTACAGAAGTAGGTAAATGAAGTTACCTTGAGGCATCCTTTTGAAATACACACAGTAATCAAATTGACTTCTTTGGTACTTCTCATTCTGTATGAACTGATCAAATTTTTGTATCATTATCTTAGTGATTGCTTTAACTCATAAAGAGACTTGTCCAGTTTGCACACCAAGTCTCCTTTTTCTAGATCAATGTACTATGGGGGCTGTGCCATAAAGATCTTCTCTTCTAATTCTACGTGCAAAAATATTATTTTTACATCAAGCTGCTCAAGTAGCAAATCAAACTATGCCACAAAAGTTAAAAGCATGCAAATCATTGAGTATTTGACAAATGGGGAGAACACTTCATCATAATCGGTCCCTTCATTCTATGCAAAGCCCTTAGCCACTAATCTAACCTGGTAGCGCACATCAGTTTCTGAAGATCATTATTTCTTCACATATACCCACTTGCAACCAATATCATTTCTACTTAGAGGGAGTTTCTCCAACCTCCATGTCTCATTTTTATGAAGAGACTCAATCTCTTCACACATCACCTGCTTCCATAAATTTTCTTTTGAGCCCATCATAGCCTCTTTGTGTAAAATACCAGAAATAATTTTCAAATTTGTTTATTAATATTTAAATAATTCTAACCTCAAATTGAAAATATAACTTTACCATTACGTTTATCACCCCCAAATTAGCTATGAGTGAAATTTTGGAGGCATTTGGAAATCGTTGGATTATCGTCGAATATTTTAATATTATTTAAATACCTGAAAAATCAAATAAATAAATACTCGTCGTATCAAAAATCTGATTGCGCCGTTGTGATCCTCACCCCTTAAATAGCTAGGGGTGATTTATTGGAAATTTTTGGGAGGAATTTAATTAATTAATAAGATAGGTTAAAATTATTAAAATGTAATATATTTAATTTTATATTAACGGCGCTGTCACCTTGAATTTCCTGCCGCGCCGTCTAAACGGACGGATCAATCGATCCGTCCGATCCCGCGATCGAACAGTCGCAGTCTCGCCATCCTTGTGTTTCTCCGCGTGTCGAAGAAGGAACGCGTGTAACCCAAAGCGGGACACACGCACTCGACACGCACCAACCCAAACCTAGCAGTCGCTCGATAGATGTCCTCCTTCGATCACCGAAACCTTCTTTAAGAACTAAGTGAACTTCAGATCTTAGTTCACATCGTCCAAATCAAAACTCACCATCAAAGGATTTCTGTGTTGAAACAAAGACCTCCAAACCATTGGCATAAAGGTACTTCGTTGTGCAATACAATCATTAGCAATAATAGTATCGTTCGCATATTTTCCTCAGCCCGATCACACCATTCGAGCGGTGGCTTCGTCTAACCCCAATCGCCTTCCGTCGCGTAAGGGAAGACGAAGCGTCGCCAAATGATCCCCGAACTGAACCAGACCTGGACCGGCTCAAATCTTCCGTGAACCGGTCACGTTTCGACCGAGAGAATTATGCGTGTGGGTCCCGCCCTTTACATCGGCTGCTGGATCGAGCCATTTTACGTCTGCCGCTCGATTAAAGCGTGGGTCCCACCTGCTAAGAAAAGAATTTTAAATAAAATTATATATATATATATATATATATATATATATATATATATATATGTATATATAAATTAATTATATTACATAATAAGTATTATATATGATTATATATATATATATATATATATATATATATATATATATATATATATAAATACAGAATACATATATAGTCTTAAATAATTAAATCAAAAATATATAATCTTAAATAGAAATATTAAACATTAAATATTAGTATAATTAATTCACTTAATTAACCAAACTTTATAAATTCATAACTTATAAAATACCTAACTAAATTTAGCAAACAAATATACTAAATTAATCAAAAAAAATATGAAAAATTTAGTAGTGCAATTTATTTTACTGTAAGATCAATAATTCATATAGTGTCATTTAGAAATATTAATTTAATTCAAATAATGTTACAATTATTCAAATAGCTATAGTTTAGTATCCAATAATCCTAACATACCCAATATGGGCAATAAAATACTCAAAAATTCTAAAAAACATTTTAGTATTGTTAATGTTATTATTTAGATTAGTTTTAGACTAATCACAATTAGGACCTAGCCCTAATTAAGCCCTTTAACCTTAAAACTTTGAATGGCCATAAATTAGTCATTTTAGCTCCAAATTAGGTAATCCAAATATCAACTTAGATAAGAAAAACTTAATTTATAGTAAACTACAAAAATATTTAGGATCCAACTGTTAGATCTCTTAATTAATCATAATTATTCTAAAACTTGATTAGTGAGTATTAGCAAATCTAATGATCCAAATTAAGTAATTTCAATTTCAAAGAACTCATAAAGTAAAATAAAATTTAGTTGTATAATTAGTTTAATAATTTTGTGACTAATTTCACTAATCACTTACTAATCACATTAAACCCTAATTATTAACCCTAGAAATTATATTGGCTATAACTTAGCCAATACATATCAGAATTTGAAGATTTTAAATTCTATAGAAACCTTAGGATGTAATCTACAATAAACTAATAGAAACTTTAGATTTCATTAAGGGTAAAATTACTAATATGCCCTTATAAGGTCAAATTCCCAATTTGACCTTATAAGGCATAATAATTAAGTAACTTAATAAAATAATTCAAAATATTCAAATATTCATTTTATTATCATATTACAAATTATATTAAAAACATAAAATATTAAATTAATGAATTAAATTATTTTGGCAGATTAAAGGAATTAAATTGGTTGATTTTGAATCAAAATAGTTAAGTACATAAATCTACTTATAAGTTTTATTTTAGTATTCTTATTTTGAGCCATTTTTCATTTGAGCACTATTTATTACCAAATTGCTTACTGCTATTAAATCTACAAATGAATGTTATCAAATAAGCATGCAACAAAAAGGTAAAAATGATATATATTATTATGGTGTTTGTCTTTGGAGGATGGAAAGCAATACTGAGAATCTGTATAAATTGGGCCTGCTGGTAGCCCCTGGAAGTTATATGGAGGGATTTAGCCCTTTTTAGGAAGTGGGCAAATCCAGAGGAAAGACACACCATCAGTTCCTATTTTGAGTAAGCTACCGATGGGTAGTGAGATAAGCTTCCTACATGTTATGCCTATGGGTTTACCCATTTGGGCTCAGGAGTCTATGGACTTGACTTATTATTACAAATGCTTTTGAAAAAATTTATGCTTTTCATATATGTTGAATTTCAAAGCTAATATGCAGGTATTTAAATTTGAAAAAAATTTGCTTTCCTTCCATATATGCAGATATTTCTTTCAGTTCCATATTTGATTTATGTCTACTATATGATGCTAGAATTATTCTTATAAGAACGATTTGCTTACTCCTACCTGACTGGTAACTGAATTTTTCAGGTTTTGAAAATTAAAAGTTTAGAAGATCTACCTAAAGAAATTTAAAGAGAAGCACTTGATATGTGAGAGAATAATGATTTTTTTATTTATTATTGTAAATATTAAAAACTGTTGTAAATTCAAATGTATATGGCTCTGAATATAAATGTGGATATGTATGTATTTTATTTTCTTTATTTTCATAAATGCATATTTTCCATTGTATGAATCATTCTTTTGAGACTCTACTTCGATCCCCGGTCGCCACACTTTGTAATGAGATGAAACCTCATCCTCCAATACAGACAATGCATATGTGACATAGTTTATGAGCCATATTGGCTATTGAGTTGCATTTCTTCTAGGTTTATTTCTTGTAATTGACTCATGAATTGGAGTCTCACCATCAATGCTAATTTATTCTTCCTAATCACTAATGTGGTCTTCATATATAGGAGTATCCTCGATGTGATGTGAATACTTTTGTGAAATAAAGTGGGTGGCATCAAACCCCACTATTTGCCTGCTTATAAGAGTATCTGTATTATCCTCCACATGATGAGAACTCCTTAGTCTCAAGAAAAACTTTTCATCAAAAGTAACATCTCTACTCACCATGATATTCTTATCAAGTGGATCAAACAACTTTTAGCCTTTCACTCTGCATCAAAAGCCCACAAATATTTTCTTCCTTGCATGCAGTTTTAGCTTATCTTTTCTGACATAATAGTAAGCTGGGATGCCAAAAATTTTTAGTTGATTATAATCTGTAGCAGGGTGTACATACCACAACTCTATATAAGTTTTCTTATTAAGTGCTGCATATGGCACATGATTCACCAAGTATCATGCATAATCTAGGGCCTCCGCCCAATAGGCTCTCTCCAACCCAGCATTGAACAACATACATTGTACCATTTCCACCAAGGTATGATTCATTTGTTCTGCTATTCAGTTCTGCTGCAGTGTTTCTCTTACTGTGAATTGGTGTTCAATCTTTGAATTATGACATTCTCTTACAAAAGAATTAGAAGTATACTCCGCTATTGTCCGATCGGATCATATTGATTCTCTTGCCCATTTTATTTTCTACCATCTTCGTCCAATTAATGAAAACCTTTAGTACATTTGATTTGCTCTTCAATGTGTACGCCCATACAAATTTGCAGTAATCATCCATAAAAAAATATCTATGACCACTGAATGATGCAATTTTTATTGGTCCCCAAATATCAGTGTATATATACTCAAGTATATCTTTGGTGCTGTAGAGGCCAACACCAAAGAGTTTGTGTGTTTTCTTATCAAATATGCAATGCTTATAAAATTGTAATTTGTAAGAAGTTGTACCTTTAATGAATCTATCTCTTTCCAATAATTTCAGTGAATGCTCTTTTGCATGTGCCAGCCTCATATTCCGCAATGTCACTACATCTATAGAATCTTCAGTCATCACTACTGAACCTGCCATTGTACTTCCTTGAAGGTAGTTGAGGTTATGTTATCTAACTCCTCTTATATAATTCATTGCACTATTGCTGATCTTCAGGACTCATACCTCAATCATTACCTTAAAGACTTTGACTTCTAAGGCACCAACAGATAGAAAATTCTTCTTGATCTCTAGTACATGTATGATATTTTTCAGTTCTTGAACTGTTCCTACATGTGTTCTAATCAGCACACTTCCAACTCCTGTAATCTAGCACATAACATCATTCCTCATTATGACTGCAGCACTGTTCATTTCTTTGTATGAACAAAACTAATCCTTCTATAAACATATGTGATACATTGCACCTGTATCCATAATCCAACTAGAGATGCCAGCTACTAAACCCATTGAAATGGCAACATGAGATACCTCGGAGTCTGAACTCTCAAACACATTCTGAATCATATTATCCTTTGCCTCAGAAGATCCATTTGTCTGCTGTCTTTCTTTCAACTTTGGGCAATCTTTCTTCCATTGTCCCGTTTCCAAACTTTGTGAACTCATTAATGTGCTCATCTATATGGATTCCCCTTCTCATCTGTAAATTAAATCGAAGATCGACAAAGAGTGAATTATTGCGAATCGAAGCTCATTACCACTTTGAATCGATGAATTGTTGTGACTCCGAAGATCGGCTTCGCCGCTGCGACCTCGCTGCCACTTCGAACCGCTGAATCAAAACAAAGATGTCTCCAATTTGGCAAATTGAACGAAGACGTCTCCAAGTGAATCGACCTGAGCTTTGTCTTTGATGAATCATTGAGAAGAATTGAATCGTAGATATCGTCTTTGACAAGAAGATGTCATCTTTGAAGAAGCTTCGTTTCTCATTTCCTTTGTTTCTTCGTTCGAACAAGATCGGATCGAGAAGAAACTCCAACTTATCCTCCAAACTAGAAAAAACAAAGTTTTAGCTTTATGAGACAAAACAAGCCTTTAGAAAAAACAAAATCTAATAGAAGTTAGAGAAGTAAAAAGATTTGGGTTATCTTGCCGGCCACACATTTTGAAGGTCACCTAATTTTAAAGAAAAAAATAATTCAACTTGAAAATAATTAAAATTTTCAAAACAATAAAAAATTTATAATTAAATAATATGATAGTTAAGAATTATAATTATTAAAATTAAGAATAACTAATTAGCTAATTAGCTAATTAGACCATTAACTGAACAAATAAAAAGTTAATTAAAAGTATTCTAGTCAACCCAGTAATTATTTTTATTTTAAGTTTATTTTGATTAAAAATATAATTTATATTAATTAGATTAAATATTATATATAAAAATAATTTGTTAATTATGGAACATGTTAGATTTGGAAATGTTTTATTTAATTATTTTATAGAGAAAAATAAAAAAATCGAGTATCAATAAAAATTTTTATTTTTTTATATAAATTCGTATAAAAAATATATTTTATCGATTATATAGTTAGAAAAAATATATTAAAATAATTTATAAATATTTTTGACCGCAGCAGATTTGATAGTACTGAAAAAGATAGAACTTATCAGCTTTACGGACTATTCAGACAGATTTACTAACGTGGAGCCCTTGAATTTGCCCTTTTTTGTCATAAGGCCCCTCGACGGTGTCAAAAGTTGCTCAATATGCATTAATGACAAAGAGACAATATAATACACTTATCTTTTTATTTAATTAGATGAATTTTATTGCAATTATATTAAAAAGTTAATCTCTAGGATGAGTTCACTATCGTCATGTTCTTTTTGCTAATAAAATTTTCAAGTTCTTCAACAGTTTCTTAAAATTTTTTTGTGCAAAAATTGGTTTAAAGAAGACTTTTGATTTTGTCAATATGGAATTCATTATTAGCATGCTGCTCAATTATAATTTTCCTTTTAAGATGATTTAATGGATCTGTGCTTGCATCGAGAATGTTTATTTCTCTATTGTTATCAATGGTTTTTCGTTTGACTTTTTTTTCTGCATCATCTGGACTGCGATAGGGTTTCTCTCTTTCACCTCTACTATTTATCATAGCCATGAATGGTCTGTCGAACATTCTCGAAGAGGCTTACTCTTCTCATTATATTGCTCGTCTTTGTCATGGTTCATTCTCTTGCTATCATATGTTTTTTTCTAATGATATTTTGCTGTTTTGGGTAGTTACATAATCCAATATACATGTCTTTTAATGAACAAAAATCTGCCAAATAATTTCAAATGTTATCTTGTAAAGACTCACTTATATAGTAATAAGTGAAATTATTAAATATCAATGCGCCTTTTTAAGTAATTGTAGAGTTCATGATAATAACTCTAAAGTTAAGTGTGCTCATGTGGGAACACTCCCATGATTGGTGACCTGTTGCGAAGTTATCATCTGCGGGCAAAATTATGAGGCATTTCAGGCCAAGCAGAACAATACCTTGATGCTTAAGAGTTTGAGGTATTATAATGATATCAAAACAGGTCATACGGTATCAGATAATAGCAAAGTGTCATACAAGACAAAGTACTACTTCATGTGAGCAACCTCTTGAACTCATGATGATTAAGATGCTACATGGTTGTGGGTATCTCTTGAGTCTATAGTGGCCACCTCTAATTATATCTACCCAATGAATGGTTCTTGAATCTATGTACGGATGCTGACAAGAACATTTGTTACTTAAGTTGGAGAGATTGTAAAGATTCGCTTAAGTAGTAATAAGTAAAAATCTTAAACATCAATATGCCTTTTCAAATAATAATGAAGTTCTTGATAAGAACTCTAATGTTAAGTGTGCTCATGTGGGAGTACTCCCAGGATGGGTGATTTGTTGAGAAATTATCTTCTAAATATAAAACAGTGATGCCTTTCAGGCCAAAGCGTACAATACATTGGTGTTTACGAGTTTGAGTTGTTACACGTCACAACCTGTAACAACCCTAAAGTTATTAAACCATATTTATTAGTCAAATCAGCTGATAATCATCTCAAATTGTCCCCATATAATATTTTGAGCAAACCAAAAAAAATTAGAGTAATTCGGAGCTCAATTGAATATTATGATAATTTTAATATATTTATCAAATTAAAAATTATGATAATTAATTTGATCTCCAAATAAAAATTGGAGTTTATCGTTGAACTTCTCACTCTCAAATTAGCTAAGAGTGAAAATTCTAAAATTTTTAGAAGTCATCGAATTTTTTTGAATATTTTAATATATTTTAAATAACAAGAAAATTAAGATAATTAAATTGATCTCTGATTAAAAATTTGATTTCATTTTTGAGTTCCTCACCCTCAAATAAGCTATGGGTGAATCGTAGCACCCGATCCCATCGTCGCGCACAAAAGAGTTAACAATTGGTGGTGGAACGGTGCGCTGCTCGGGAAGGACTACTGAACCTCTTCGAATAACTGCTGAATAATGAGCTGCTGGATTAATCTTTAAGTTAAGAGCAAAGTTTTATCTTAAGTATTAGATAATAATAGTTTATACATTAGATTATAAGTGGATTATGAGAAATCCAATATATATATATATATATATATATATATATAATATTTCTAATATGCTAATCATAATATAATACTAAGTATAAGTAATAAGAAATACATAGTGCAGAAGCTAAAGCATATATCCAGATTATCCATCATAGAAGCTAAGTAAATCATTCATTTCAGAAAGAAAAAAATATAAATCCAGAGTTATTACAAATAGTCTACTTAAATGAAATAACAGAAAATAGTCTAATGACTAAACTGAAAGCAGACTAATGCAAAAGGTAAATGATGATGTATAGTTCCCTAGTGCTCCACGAACTAGCTCCATAGGCTGCTGAACTAGCTCCACACAAAAATTCATCTCCTGTGATGTCTCTTGAACTAGCTCCACAAGCTGCTCTAGATATAGTAAATTATCGGATCCCAAAAGTACCATGTGTTAGACAATGAGTCTAACACATCAAATATTACTTTAACAGTTATAATTATCTAAGGTTTAATATTTAAGGAATTAAACAAATTACAAACAATCACTAAAACAACTAAAAAGTATGAAACTATACAAAGCTGAAATGTAAGGCAAAACGGTGGCAGAAAGATTAAGTACTAAAAATAGAAAATAGTAAATGTGATGAAACTGAATAAAAGCTAAAATAAAATTGTGTTGTATGTCACTAAATATGCATTTGATTATACCACTGATTTATGCTGTCATCATGCATTTGGTGCCTCATTCACCCGAAGTAATCCTAATATCCATGATGCCTACTGTATCTCGTAAGTCATACTTAAATTAATACATGCTGCATTTTGTAGTTCACAATGATTTTTGATGCTTATGCTTATGCAATTCATGTCAAATGCTTTCAAATTAATATGTTTTTTAAATCATCGAAAGCCAGAAATTAATTCAAAATCAAGTAATGATTCTATTCACCTCCATCATACATAATTCATCTATTTGAATTCTGACTCCTAATTTTAATCCACTGAATGGTACTAGTTAAGATTACACCTAAACTTATCAAATGAAGAGATAGAATACAAATAGTTGGTATGTTTCTAGAAAAGGTGGGTTTAACATTTAGTTTGTTTAACTGCACTTCTCGAAAATCATGATGATAAAGCGCAGAATCCTGTCACAGTTTATTTTCTCAAACTAAGTTGTTAAATACACTAGTTAAAAGCATACATATAGCATCTTAAGGAAGGTAACTTAAAACACTTAGTTTGTTTAACTGCACTTATCAAAATGCATGATGACAAGCAACAGAATCATGTCACAATTTATTCTCTCAAACTAAGTATTCAATCCCCAACTTATAGTACTCCTGAACTTGGGATATTTATCCAAAATTGAACTGTACTTATCTAATTACTTAAGATAAGACTGAGACTCTACAGTTCTATTCAAGATAAATCAACCAACTTTATTTTCTACTAAAATAAATCTATTCTATAGATATACATTATCACCTCCAACTAATAGTTCTACTGATTCTAACAAATCTATTTAATAATCAAGGAATAATAGACTAATAAATCCACAATCCATTATGGTGAATCCTACATAAGGATTTCATGAGTGTAACATAAAATTCACTCAATTTAGGATACTAAAACAAGAAAATAATCTCAGTCTAAATCTTCAAGTTATTCTACCATAAGATTCTAAGATCAAATATCTAAAACTAAGAAGGTGCATCTAAATTCCTATCTCAAGATTATACAATAAGATCTTCTGTGATGGTCGCCCCTTAATAATCCGGATTAAGAGGTGGTCATCAACGGGCAAACCTTCACTTAGCATTTAAATTAAGGAATAAACCTTCTTAATCAAATGTCAACGGAAAATATGCCCTAATATGAAGAGCAAAAGAGAGCCAATCACTGAATGAGCATACTATAATATATTAGAGTGCGAAAGAAAGACAAGTAATAACATCCATATAATTCATATAAGAATTATACAACTCATAATACATAAGCATGAAAAAAAAGTAGTTTAAATCCTGTATTATTACAAAATAATATTAAAAGTTTAAGCAGAAGAGTAAAGGTCACTAAATCCTCACAAAGCAAAAGAACTAACTAAGGGTCTTCTCCTGCATGCTCCTCCTCCTGAACCAGATCTTCAGAAGGTTCCACAACCTTGAAAAGCAAAGAATCTATCATTATCAGTTTCACAATAATAGGGCCCCAGTCAACAAAAGAAAAATCTAGTTAGACAAAATATCTAAGCCCATTTTAGGCTGTAATTTGTTAATTTAAATAATATCAAAACATCTAAGCAAAGTAGGAGCAGTAAAGCATCAAAGAAAAGTGACTAAGTTATAATTGACTTAATTATAAGTCAAATAAAGTGTGAGGTAAGCACATACCTCAACATAAGCTGTAGAAAAAGGTTAAGTATTACATAATGAAATCTACTAAGTACAAGGAAATTCCTAAGTAATATGATCAATTTAATACAAGCTGATTTATAATATAAAATAAAGTACTGTGCTGAAAGTAAAGTTTTAATATCCTAACATGCCATCAAGTGAAAATAAGCTATTTAAAAGTACAATTTTCATGAAAAACTGCAAGTACTAAAGACACTACTATATATAACCAAAGTGTTATATAAAGAAGTATATTGAAAATGTTATAATTAAAGAAATGTGCTGAAATGTAAAGTAAAACAATTTAACTTATATGGACATATACTTACTTAGCCCTGCCAAAAAGTAAAGGCATATTAAAAGAGTCCATCTACAAATATTTAAGAGAAACATCCCAGATCCAAAATCACTTATTTTAATTAGTTCCATCTAAAAATCTAGGAGAAACATTCCAGATTAAAGTAATGCCACAAAGTACCTGTTGAGCATCTAGGAGAAATATCCCAGAGCAAAAGTAAAGTATTATCTGAGCACTTAGGAGAAACATCCTAGTGCAAAAGTAAAGTAACATCTGAGCACCTAGAAGAAACATCCTAGTGCAAAAGTAAAGCTGTAACACTGTCCAGACAGACTGAGTAAGACATATTCCACCATAAGTTACATAAAATTCATTACCTTAAATTCTTTCTTTCAATTAATAATATGCTTTATGAATGAATCAAATTAACATAGAAATATACTATGTTCCATATAATGTGTCAAAGTATAAAGTCCAAAACAAGAAAGCCAAGCATTCAAATCTCAATGAATAAAATAGCACTAAACAAACTTTGTGATATCACTTCATTTTCTAATTAAGTCGTTTTATCTAATATGAACTTATACAAGCTTAGGATCACCATCATCCAACTATTGAGTATAAATCTAGAATATCAATTCTATAAGTTAAAAGAATGTTAGAACTAATCAAATTCTAACATATATAAATCATATGTTGCTTATTTAAGTTAAATAAATAAATCAAACATCATAATTGATGATTTTATGAATCTCATGCCAATCTTGATTAATATGAATCAAAATTAGAGAATTAAGATGTTAAAATTCAAGTATTGGATTTTAACTTTTTAATCTAATATGTTCTAATCCTAATGGTATAAGTTAAACCCAAATCTCATGAGCTATAATTAAGGCTATCTTATTAAGCAAGGTCAAGCTTAATAAGCTGGATCTCTATTCTTAAATCTAAAGTTTTAATACAAAATAATCATAAATAAATGATAAAATTCTAGAAAATTATAAAACTAAGGTTTTATCTATTAAGTACCCATTTACTTAATAGATGAATTCTAACCTAAATTTATAAACTAGATCCTAAGGAAACAAGATCATAAAGGTTTGAAGTAAGGTCATAAAGGGAATATTTAAGTCTTAATCTCAATCTTACTTGACTATTACTATGATATAATTTATTTATTGAAGGCATAAGGTGAATTAATTTTACCTTATGAGGCCTAAATTAGGATTTATGGTAATTTAAAGAATTTTTAGGATATTTTTTAAAATGTTATTTTAATGAGTTTAATTATTCAAAAATGGTTTCAAATCAGTCATATTATTTAGAGGTTTAAGAATGAATTTAAGATTTAAGGAGGCTTAAACCTAAATTTGGGCAAAATGACTATTTTGCCCATAGGGTTAAAATTTCTTTTTTATGAATTAGAGCTCAAATCTAAAATTTATTGAAGTTGAATGATTACTTACTGTCTAATATGAATTAGGGCTCAAATTTGAAATTTTTATGAGATGATTCTTGGGCTTTGCTGATTACTTTAAGACCCATATTAGGTATGTTTGGGGTGAGTGTGTGCAAAGTTATGGTTAAATGAAATTTTGGGACATAATTTGAATTATTTAATACCCCTAAATGTCACTATGCAAAATATAAGTCCAAATAAAAATTTTATAGTCTCAGATTATTTCTTAATTTTTGATGATAAAAATAGTGTATTTGTTTGTGTTATTTGGACTTGTATTTTATAAGTTATGAATGTATAAAGTGTGGCATTTATTTAAATTAAATAATTCATATATATATATATATATATATATATATATATAATCTTACTGTTTTAAGTAAATATTCCATTTAATTATTAATTTATTCTCAATAGATATTTTTGTTTGCACTTAGATATATATATATATATATATATATATATATATATATATATATATATATATATATATATATGTATTTATTTCAGTAACTTATATAATAGTAGTACTATAGTTATACATAATCAATTATTTATATATCTGATTAAACTAATTAATCTTTTCTGCAGGTGGGCCCCACACTTAGGGGGCCCCACCGCCTTTCATCGAGCCAGAAAGCGGGACCGGCTGTCATCTGATACGGATGATACGCATCACGCCGAGGACTGGACATTGACGCACGTGGGCCCCAGTTCCTTAACATGGCGCGCAACACGTGGCCGGTCCATGGAATGAATCGGGCTGAAGCAGTTCGATCCAGGAAGCGTCGGCGTCCCTTCGTCTTCCCTCCCGAAGGCTTCCCGAAATTAGGGTTAGGGTTCGATGGATCGAGGATTCGATCGATCGAACCCAATAATTGAACAGTCCCGCGGAGATTTAGCAAAAAGAAACACATGCATCTTAAAGGGAAAATTAGGTAGAATAGGAAGTACCTCGGATGGATAGTAGGGAGGAATAGGGTTCGCTTCGATCCTTCGCTGTCTTCAGATTTGAGCAAAACTAAGCATGGGAGACGATTGAGGGGCTTAAATCATACCTATATCGGTGCTTAAAGATGGTGGAGGGCACCGGCGAGCGAGCGAATCGGCGCGATCTATCGGCTGCTACGCACGATCCGCGTGGAGGGTTTCGGTAGGGACGATGAGGAGGTCGTCCGATCATTCAATCAGACGATCGAAATCGTCTCTTAGATGCAACGAGTAATGCAGACGACGTTAGCTCCAAGTCGACGGCGCTGTTAATTCTTATTTAAATACTATTATTATTTTAATTAAATTTTATCTACTTATTAATGAATTTTAAATAAGTAGTTATACCTTAAAAAATTCAAATAAATCACCCTTAACTAAATGAGGGGTGCTGAACGCAGCGGCGCAATCAGATTTTTGTTTCGACAAGTATTTAATTGTTTGATTTTTCCAGGTATTTAAATAATATTAAAATATTCGTCAAAATTTTGACGACTTCTTATTGACACGAAAACATTACTCCAAGCTAATTTGTGGGCAATGAGCGCAATGGCGAAGCCCGTTTTTCAATTTGAGGTCAAATTAAATAGGTCAATTTCTAGGGTTTCTGAATTTTCTAGAAATTAGGATTTGACTATTTGATCCCTGATTTGGATTGGATCTCATATATGAGTTTCTAATGACTTAATTAAGATACTAGGATCATAATTAGGATTTGGATTAGTCCTAAGTGACCTAAATAAAATCTTGAGCTGTTACAGACTCCCCTGCTTAAGAATGATGTCGTCCTCGACATCACTCAAGTGGAATGAAGAAGATAATAATGAAACATGAATTAAATTTGAAATCTTAGAATGCTCAGAAAGAATACTTGGATTATTGAAGAGTCCAGGATATTTGACTCACATATCTGACTCTTTTTCCCAAGTATCTTTGTTGCAAGAACGATTCTTCAACTGGACTTTGATCATATGGATTGCTCGATTTCTCAATTGCTTACGATCATGGGCAAATATTTGAATCGGTTCCTCGACATAGGATAGATCAGATTGTATTTGAATTTCTGGGAATTGAATGAGATGTGATGGATCCTGGAGGCACTTTCTTAAAGATGAAACATGGAATACGTCATGAATTATTAAAAAATCATTTGGAAGATTTAGTCGATAGGCAAAGGAATTTATTTTTGCTGATACTTCAAACGGGCCAACATAATGGGGACTCAGTTTCCCTGCTATGCCAAATTTGAAGACTCCTTTCATTAGACTGACTTTCAAGTATACGAAGTCTCCAACTCTGAATTCAAAAGAATGATGATGCCTGTCATGATATTTACTTTGGCGGTCTTTAGCTGCACTAATATGATGTTGAATCAACTGAATCTTCTTATTTGTTTCTTTTACTAATTCAGACTCGTACAGCTGAATACTACTGATTCCTGGCCATGCCAACAAAGTATTACACTTCCTTCCATACAAGGCTTCGTATGGAGCCATCTTTATGCTAGCTTGGAAGCTATTGTTATAGGAGAATTCTACTAATGGAAGGTGATCTTCCCAAGATCCAGCAAAATTGAGGATACATAATATAAGTAGATCCTCTAGAACCTGATTTACTTATTCTGTCTGATTTTCTGTTTATGGATGGAAGGCTGTACTCAAAGCTAGAGTTGTGCCTAGATCTTGGTGAACAACATGCCAGAATCTTGAGGTAAATTGACTATCTCTGTCAAATACAATTGACTTAGGAATTCCATGTAGCCTAATTATTTTTTTAATATAAAGTTTGGCAAGCTTCTCAATTGTGTCTGTCTACCGGATAGGGATAAAATGAGCGGATTTAATTAATCTGTCAACTATTACCCAAGTTGCATCAGCTCTAGATTTTGAACGAGGCAAACCCATTACAAAGTCCATTGATATATCCAACCATTTCCATTAAGGAATCTGGTGTTCTGCCTTAACCAAATTACAAGAGAGGCATTTTTCAATGAACTCAGCCACACTTTTCTTTATTCCTGGCCACCAGAAGGACTGTTTCAGATCCTGATACATCTTTGAACTTTCGGGATAAATTTGATAGCCAGAATTATGACCTTAAATTAACATCTCCTGATGCATGGACTTAGGAATCCATATACGATTACCTTAATAGATCATTGTCCCATGCAATTGTAAATCATGACGACGTCCACCTTCAATATCCATCTTAAACTTTAAGTACTTATCATCTTTGGTTTGAGAGATAGAAATATCTCTATGGAATGTGGGCTCTATATTGATGTTAGTTAACATTGAGCTTATCACATCACCTCAAATAGGTACAATTTCCATCTCTTGGAATTCTTTTATCAATGAACTTGTAGTAATCATTGTTGATAACGTTGTACAACGGCTGAGAGCATCTGCCACCACATTTACTCTACTCATGTGGTATTGAATTTCTAAATCATAATCACTAATCAATTCAAGCCATCTCCTTTGATGATAATTCAACTCACGTTGAGTGAAAATATACTTTAAACTCTGGTGATTAGTGAAAATGGAACATTGAACTCCGTACAAATAATGACGCCATATTTTCAATGCAAAAATTACTACAGCAAGTTCTAGATCATATACTGGGTAATTTCTCTCATGTGGCCTCAACTATCGTGAAGCATATGCAATCACTTTTCCTTCTTGCATTAACACACATCTTAATTCAGTTCCTGAAGCATCAGTATACACTTGATAGTTCAAGCCTTATTTTGGTAGCACTAACACTGGAGCAGTAGAAAGTGCATCTTTTAAGGTTTGAAATGCATTATCACATTCAAAACTCCAAATAAATGGGACAGCTTTCTGAGTTAATTTTATCAATGGGGAAGCAATTTGAGAGAAGCCTATAACAAATTTTCTTTAATACTTTGCTAAGCCCAAAAAGCTTCTTATATCTGTTATTGTCTTGGGATGTACCCAGTCTTGGATTGCACTTATTTTCTGTGGATCTACTCGGATTCCTTGAGCATCTACTATATGGCCCAAGAAAGCTATGGAACTTAGCCAAAATTTGCATTTAGAGAATTTTGCATAGAGTTCATGGTTACGTAAAGTTTCTAATACTATTCTTAAATGCTTCTCATGATCGCTCAGAGTCTTGGAGTAGATAAGAATATCATCAATAAATACTATAACAAATATATCTAAATATGGTTTTAGGACTCACTGCATCAAGTCCATAAAAATTAATGATGCATTTGTGAGTCCAAAAAACATCAAAAGAAACTCATAGTGTCCGTACATTGTACGAATGTAACAACCCAGGTTGTTACCTTAGTCAATTATGACTAATTCTAGTCTTAAATATAACCATAGGTGCTAACTTGGTCAAATAGAGAACCTCTATGACCTAGTCCAAATCAGGAGTCAAATGGATCGAATCCTGATTTCTAGAAAATTCAGAAACCCTAAAATTTGACATATTTAAATTGGCCTCCGATCAAAAAACGAACTTCTCCATTGCGCTCATTGACCTTAAATTAGCTAAGGGTGATGTTTTCGAGTCAATCGGAAGTCATCGAAATTTCGACGACTATTTTAATAATATTTAAATACCCCGCAAACTGAGGAATCAAAATACTCGTCAGATCGAAAATCCGACCTCGCCATTGCGTTCCTCACCTCTCAAATAGGTAGGAAAAACATACTTGAAATTCTGAAATTTTGAAAAAAAGAATAATAATAATAATATCGGAAATCCGACCCGCAATCCGGATCGATCCAGGCCATCTATGCGTCGCGGGATCCAACTGTCCCGAGCTCTCCTCCTTCGGCTTCTCCGTCCCCACTAGCCACGCGGCATGTCGCCGCACGCCGGCCCAATCCGGCGCCTCCCCGGCCTCGTGAGCTTCGTCCCGAGCCCCGTTAAGACTCGGGACTCACCGCCTGGCCGCGACGCGCGAACCCGCTGAAGCTGCCGAGCCTCCTTCAAACCCTAATCGCAGAGCCGTCCGTTCAGGTACCCCCCCCCCCCCCCGCGAACTCCCCTCTCGTCCATTTGATATGCATTTCGACGCCTGAATATTGTAGATCTTAGGATGGATTGACAATCCATATACCTGATCGAGTTCGATCAGGTCCGATCGACCCAGATCAATGTTAGAACCCTTCGGGTTCCGCCTTGTGCGCACCCCGTAACCCTAGGACCTAGGGTTGCCCCTAGCCGCCACCTCCAGCGAAGGTCCGACCACCGACGTGTAGGCCCCGACGTGGGCTACCGCCGGCCGAGCGGGCCGAGGCGGTCCAGCGCCGGGAAGGCCGGCAACAGCCGTGCCCTAGCTCCGGCCCTCGGGACGCCTCCGCGAGGGAGACGAAGTCTGGGTCAGGCCGGGTCGACCCGAGCCCGACCCGACCTCGGCCGGGTCCGCGTAAGCCATGTGGGGTCGCAGTGCCACGTGGCAGCCTCCAGGCATGCCACGTGTCACGTGGGCCCACTGCCAGAGCCGCGCCTCTCGACTTCGGCCGTGGGGCCCACTACGCCACGTGGCAGCCGTTGGGCAAGCCATGTGTCAAGTGGGGCTCACCGACCGAGCCTCCGCGGCTCTTCGCCTGCCCAGGTGGGGCCCACAGTGCCACGTGGCAGCATACTGGCATGCCACGTGTCAAGTGAGGCCCACCGCCCGAGCCCGAGTGACTGTTCGTCTTCCACTGTGGGGCCCACAGTGCCACGTGGCAGCCTCTGGGCACGCCACGTGTCAAGTGGGACCCACTGTCAGGCCTCCCGAGACCTTTTCGACTTCCCATGGAACCCATAGAGCCACGTGGCAGCCACCGTGCATGCCACGTGTACCGTGGGGCCCACACGCAGTGCAATGCCCAATCAGGCGCTGCCACGTGTCATAAGTGGGGCCCACTATCAGATAATTAAGTTAATTAGTTACTGTTAACTCTTAATTAATTACAATTAGCTATTAATTAATTATAATTAGGGCTAATGACTTTTGAATAGTAATCTTGTAATTAATTAACTATAATTAATAATTATAATTATTTTAATACTAATTAAATCTTAATAGTAATTAGAATAATTAATTATTAATAAATGGTAAACTATAATTAATTATTCTTAATAGATATTAGTAGATAATTAAGAATTAATTAAATAGTAATTAGGCTTAATTACTTTTCAACAGTTAAACAATAATATTATATAATTAATTATTGGATTAATTAATGTTAATTACAGATTAAGTAAGAATTAATAATTTTAGAATTTATATATATATAACTTTAGTAATGAAGAGTAAATTAATTTAATTTGAATAAATGAACACTAAAATAATACAAACTGTATTTTTGAATAGTAAATCTTAAAAGTTTAATAATTTTTTGTAGGATTATTCAAATATAGCCAATATAGGTCTCAAAATACTCAAAAAAATAAGTAGAATCAAATGGTATAATATAAAAATTAATTTCGGGGTACGCATATCGATGTAACATTTTAGAACCTCTTTAGAACCCCATAACTTTTGACCTAGTTGACCAAACATAGTCAATATGGGTCTTAAAATACTTAGGAGAGCAACCCCATCACTATAGAAGTATTAATTATCCTATTTGGATATCAGGATAAAATGTCAACCCTAGAATTCAGAGTTGACTTTAGTGGAAAAATGATCAAATTGCTCCTATAATTCAAATGACCATAACTTGGTCAAATCAATCCCAAATTCAAAAATTCAAGATGCTAACTAGTTTAGAATTTCAATATCACTGATAAATTAAAATAATATTTATGATCTGAACTCTAGAAATTTGTAAAATGACCAAAATACCCCTAGCCTCATTTTGGTCATAACTTGACCATTTGAAGTCCAAATTAAGCGTACTTACTGTCTATCTTCAAGTTAGACAGTAAAGAATCATTTGGAATCAAGAAAATTCAATTTAGACTCATAAATCAAAGGTTGACTTTTAGACCCTTAAAGTAGGGGCAAAATAGTCATTTTGCTCTAAGTTTGGGATAAGCACCCATAACCTTTAATTAACATTCCAAAATGTTAAAATTAATATTATAATCATGTTAGTGACATTTAAGTGAGTGAAATCAACCATTATGTGAGATTCCTGAATTCTCCTAAATCTTAAACACTACACCTTAAGGACCCTTCTTGAGACTAGAACTAGATCATATGTTAGAGTTCATTTATTGGGTAAATTGGGTTACCTAATGGGTGAAACCTTGGTTTTATTAGTTTCTAGACTTTTCTTTTATTTTATAATTTGTTTTAATTATTTTGTCTTTTAACTTTAGTTTTAGGATAAGAGATACATCCTATTAAGCTTGATTACTTAATAAGATTTGCCTTAATAAGTAGATCACTTTTAAAATAAAACTTAGAACTTATGTCTTATCTTTTTTGAATTGTGTGATTAAACCTAAATCTCATAGTGTTTAATCCATAATCTATAGGTTTAGAAGATCTTGATCAAATCTTAGATAGAACATCTAAATTCACCAAAATTAGGACGTATGATTTATTAATTCAACTCTTAGTCATTTATCTGATTAACTAGATTAAAACTTGATCAGTTCTAATCCTTTTTAACTTATAAGGATGAATTTTCTAAGTTACACTTGATATGTAGGAAAATAGTGATCATGAACTTGTGTAACTTGGAATAGCTAGAATGAATAATAGAAAAAAAATGATATCACCATATTAATAGAGTCCCTTGCTTATTTTGATACTTTGTGCTATAGATTCCTTATATATTTGAGCTTACTTTCTTGGACATTTCATATAAGAGAACTTTGTGCATGAAAATGAAACTTAGAATAATTAGGATAATAGTTGCCTCTGGGTTCAATCTCTGGGAGGATTTTGGTGCACATTTAACCTATTGGATGGGGTAAGGAGTAATAAGGAGGCTTAATATTACTCATTGAAGAGAGTGTGTTAAGTATGGAACCCACGTAGTCTTGCAGACGTGCTTGACTCCTCGGCTATTTCTGAAATGTGTCCACAGAAACAAAGTAAAATAACTAAAAGATTTTGCATGTGTGATTACTGTCTCCTCAGTTTTGCTACTGGATTCTGTCTGCTCTAGCCCTGAAAGGCTATGGGAATTTCTGTCTGCTTAAGCCCTGAAAGGCTTGGGGTTTTTTCCGGCCCAATGGCCAACTTTTTGATATGACAATCTTTACATACCTGTTTTAACTTTTTTTTAGCTTACTGTGCACAGTGTTTAGATGCATGTTTTAGTTAGCTATTTTTTTTTACTTACCCGCTTACCTATACATATTTATAGGATGCTAGACTTTACTGCCTACTATACGTACCATGTTCAGATTTGTGTCACTTAATTTGCATATGCCGCATGATCATCCGCATGTCTAGGATTAGTCTTTACTTTTAGTACTTTTTACTTATTATGTTATGTGCCCGTTCCTTGCTTAGCTATTGTGCTTTTACCTCATTTGTTGTTATGTCCCTATTTCCTTGTACGCTTACTGCACTTTCTGCTTAGTTACTTTTGTTGTTCATAAGTTGTAAATGGTGATATTATAGAACACATAAAAATTAACAGCCTAAAATGTACTTAGACAATTGTCTAACACAAGATTTTTCTTTTCTTTGGCTGGGGCCCTACATTGTGAAACCGATAATAGCAGATCCTCTTCAATTGGATGATCAGGATCTTGATGTTGAGCCATATTTGGAGGAGGAGCCTGTGGAAGAAGCAGCTATTTAATCTTTCCTTTATAAGGGGGGATGAGTGCACTTTATCTTCATTATTTGAAACTTAAATTGATGTAATAATACAGGTACTTGTGATTGTGTATTTGGATTTTATGCTTATATTCTGAGCCATATTTTGCACTTATATTATATTATGATGCTTGGATGTCATTTCTTAAATTGCTTCCGCACTCTGTATAATTTAGTAGATGGTGACTGATGTTTGATTCTGTGCTCACTCCTTTCCTTATTAGGTGGATTATGGATTTCATCCTAATCCAATGATAAGTGAGGGGTTAGCCAGAATGACACACCACCCCTCAGCTTAATTATGAGGATTAAGGGGTGGGGCGCCACAACGAAATGCTATTTTCTCCACATCTAAATCCTTTACTTGAAGTTGATGATATCCTGATCTTAAGTTAATCTTGGAGAATACTACTGCGCTGGATAATTGATCAAACAAATCATCAATTCTAGATAGTGGATATTTATTTTTAATAGTGACCTTATTCAATTCTCTAGAATCTAAGCACATCCTCGTAGAACCATCTTTCTTTTTGACAAATAAGATTGGCGCTCCCCAAGGAGACATGCTAAGTATAATAAAACTTTTATTTTGGAGTTCTTGTAATTGCTCACTAAATTCTTGTAGTTCCTAATGTGGCGACCGGGGACCGAAGTTCGAGAGTCTTTAAAGAACAATTCATCTCAATGTAAACATATACATTTTTATAAACCAAAAAGGACATAAAATAATAAAAGTCCAAAGTCCAATTATATATATAGCCAAAACATATATGAAAATTTATAGTTTAACTTTTACAAAATAAAATATTTACATTCTCCTGCTTCTTTATTTCTTCTTCTTTTAATTGGCAGATCTTCTAGATTTTTAATTCTCAAAACCTGAAAAAAAAATTTTCATTTTACCAGTCAGGTAGGAGTACGCAAATCGTTCTTATAAGAATAAATTTAGCATCCTATAATAGGCATGAATCAAGTATAAAAATGACTAAAAGTTTGCATATGAAGTAAAGCAATTTTCCAAATTCAATTTCTGCCCTGCAAGTTAGCTGTGAAAATCAATATATATGAAATAAATTTTATCAAAAGCATTTGTAATAATAAGTCGAGTCCGTAGACTCATGAGCCCAAATGGGTAAACCCATAGACATAACCTGTATGAAGCTTATCTCGCCACCCGTCGGTAGCTTACTCAAAATAGGAACTGATGGTGTGTCTTTCCTCTGAATTTGCTTACTTCCTACAAGAGGCTAAATCCCTCCATCTAACTCCCAGGGGCTGCCAGCAGGCCCAATCTGTACAGATTCTTAGTGTTGTGTTTCACCCTCCAAAGACATACACCACAAAATATATATATACTGTATTTCATTCTTTTTGTTACATGCTATTTGATATAAATCTTTTGCAGACTGAAAATGCGGTAAGCAGTGTAAATAATACTGAAATGGAAAATGGCTCAAATAAGAATACTAAAATAAAACTTATAAGTAAATTTGCATACCTAACTGTTTTGACTCAAAATTAACCAATTCAATTTTTTTGATCTGCCAAAATAATTAAATTAATTAATTTAATATTTTATATTTGTAATTTTAGATTTCCTAAAATGATAATAAGATGAATATATTTAAATATTTTATTAAGCTATTTAATTATTATGCCTTATAAGGTCAAATTAGGAATTTGACCTTATAAAAGCATTTTAGTAATTTTACCCTTAATAAAATATAAAATTTATATTAGTTTATTGTAGATTATGTCCTAAGGTTTCTATTGAATCCAAAATTATCAAATTCTGATATGAATTAGTTAAGTTATAAGCAATCAAATTATAGGTTTAATAATTAGGGTTTAATATGATTAATGAGTGATTAGTGAATTTAGTCACAAAATTATTAAACTATTTATACATTTAGGTTTTAATTTGCTTTATGAGTCATTTAAAACTGAAATCACTTAATTTGGATTATTAGATTTGATAATATTCACTAATCCAATTTAAAGTAATTAGGATTAATTAGGAGATCTAACCATTGCATCCTAAATATTTTTGTAGTTTACTGTAAATTAGGATTTTTTAATCTAAATGGGTATTTGGATCACTTAATTTGGAGTTAAATTGACTTACTTATGGTGATTTGAAGTTTCTAGGGTTAAATGCTTAATTAAGGTTAGGTCCTAATTGTGATTAGTCAAAATTTAATCTAAATAGCAAAAATTAATATTTCTAAATTATTTCTTAGGGTTTTTTTAAGTATTTTGAGACCCATATTGGGTATGTTTGGGTTAAGTGGTACAAAGTTATGATTATTTGAACATTTGTAACATAATTTGAATTATTTAATACTCCTAAATGTCATTATGTTAAATACCTATCCAAATTTAAATTTGACAGTCTCAGATTATTCCTTGATTTTTGCTGATAAATATAATATATTTAATTATATTATTTGAATATATATTTTATAAGTTATGGATTATTAAAGTTTTTAGGATTAAATTAATTAAATGTATTTTTAATATTAACTTAATTAATCTATTTAATTAATTCTAATTATTTTTAAGGAAATATTTATCTTCTATTTTTATTTATTTATAAATCTATTATTTTTTATTTATTATTTATTTAAAATAATTAATATTTTATTAGATGTTAATTATATTAAATTAATTTAATTTTATATTTATTATTTAATTATTATTTTGATTAATATATTTAAAATTATTAATTATAAATATTTATATTAATGTTATTGTTTTATATTATATTATTTATAAAAATTTTCTGTTATTATTATTTTATGTTGACTCATTTGATATATAACTTTTATAGATTAATAAATATATATAAACGTTTATATTTATATATTTTTAGATTTTGTTTATAATATTTTATTTGTATTATTTTTATTTCTATTTCTGTAGGTGGGGTCCACCACTTGACAGCAACTTGCTTCTAGAAGATCCACGTGGCGGTCCAAACATCGGGTCGGGCCCGGGCCGACCCGGCCCGACCCTTCGACTCCTTCTCCTTCCGAGACTTCGCCGAGCAACGATGTCTAAGGCATCACTTTTGGCGGCCGAAATGTTGTCGCCAGAGGTCAGCCCACACGTTAATCGAAAGGTCTCGGAGAGACCTTTCAAATGACACCTAGTACGTCCCCGGAGGTGGCCTGAATTAGGCGCAGAGTTCAACCCTAGGAGACCCTACTACAGATGACTTTACTATAACGGTAAGCACTGTGGCGATGCAATCAAATTGGCACGATCGGGTTCGATTGGACTTGATCGAACCCGATCAAAGCTTAATCTAGTAGATGGAATAGCTAACAAAATTTGAAAATCAGCAATCTGATAACAAGATTGAGAGAAACTGGTACCTAGTTTTCGACGGCTGATAGAGTTAGATCGAACAGAAGATTTCTCTTCTTCGCGGATGATCGTTTGGAGCAAAGGTTCGTATTGGAATGATGATTCGTAATCTTAACCTATTCCTAAAGCGGCGGGTGGACGCGTGGATGAGGAGGTTGGCGCAGCGCTGGGAGCGGGTTAGGGCGACGCGCGTCCGCCTCGTGACACGCGGAGAGCCGCGAGGATGACGAAGCTGGATTCGTCCGATCAAAATTGGACGGATCGATTTGATCCATCCATTTAGACGGCACGATAATTAAAATTAGGGACGGCGTTACTTTAAAAGAGATGGCGCCGTTAATATATAATTAATTATATAATTATTTAATTTAACTTAATAAATTTAAATAAATAAATTTATCCTAATAAATATGTTCCAAAAAATTTCAAAATATCATTCCAGCTAATTGAGGTCTTCTGATCACAATGGTGCACTCAGATTTTTGATCCGACGAGTATTTAATTACACGAATTTTCAGGTATTTAAATAATATTAAAATATTCGCCAAAAATTCAATGACTTCCAAATGCCTTCAAAACTTCACGACTAGCTAATTTGGGGGTGGTGAACGCAATGGTGAAGTCAAATTTTTAATCTGATGTCAAAATTATTTAAATATTATTAAACAATTAGAAACGAGATTTTGGTATTTTACACCTTAGGAGCCATCCTATATGTTGCTTTAGAAATTGGCTGTGTATCAGGAATTAGATTTATTTATAAAGCATATTATTAATTGAAAGAAAGAATTTAAGGAAATGAATTTTATATATGGTAGAATATGTCTTACTTAGTCTGCCTGGACAGTGTTACAACTTTACTTTTGCACTAGGATGTTTCTCCTAAGTGCTCAGATGTTACTTTACTTTTGCACTAGGATGTTTCTCCTAGGTGCTCAGATGGTACTTTACTTTACTTCCTATTATACATAATTTTTTCTTTAAGATGCATGTGTTTCTTTTTGCTAAATTTCTGCGGGACTGTTCAATTATTGGGTTCGATCGATTGAATCCTCGATCGATCGAACCCTAACCCTAATTTTGGGAAGACTTTGAGAGGGAATACGAAGGTACGCCGACGCTTCCTGGACCGAACCGCTTCATCCTGGTTCATTCCGTGGATCAACTACGTGTTGCGCGCCATGTTAAGGAACTGGGGCCCCTGTGCGTCGATATCCAGTCCTCGGCATGACGCGTGTCATCCGCATCGGATGACAGCGTGGCTCGCTTTCTGGCTCGATGAAAGGCAGTGGGGTCCGCTAAGTAGTTGCCAGTGAGTAGCGCTCGGACACGTGGAGTTGGGTCCCGTGGTAGTCTCGTTTGTTTGCTGGCGTGGGGCCCACCTGTAGAAAAGATTAATTAGTTTAATCACATATATAAATAATTGATTATGTATAACTATAGTACTAATATTATATAGTTACAGAAATAAATACATACATATATATATATATATTTGTAATTATTTACTTTAAATAAATGCCACATTTTAAATATCCATAACTTATAAAATACAAGTTCAAATAACACAAACAAATACATTATTTTATCATCAAAAATCAAGGAATAATTTGAGACTGACAAATCTCTATTTGGACTTATATTTTGCATAGTGATATTTAGGGGTATTAAATAATTCAAATTATATCCCAAAATTTCATTTAACCATAACTTTAGCACACACTCACCCAAATATATCCAATATGGGTCTTAAAATAATCAGCAAAGCCCAAGAATCATCTTAGTGGTATTAGATTTGTTGTTTGAGATATATTTAAGTTAATCACTTTTTGACCCAAAACTTAATCTTGTAAAGCTCATAACTTTCAAACCACTAGTCCAAATATAGGCAATATAGGTCTTAAAGTGACCAGTAAAACCTCTAAAACAATCTAGTAGTGTTCAATTCTCTGTTTGGATTAATATGTTCTTATTCATTTTAGGACCTAACCCTAATTATCCTAATTAACCATAAAACTTCAATTGACAATAACTTGATCAATTAAGCTCCAAATTAGATCTTCTAATATACTATTTTGATCAAAAAGACCTAATTAACAGTAAACTATAAAAATATTTTAGATCTAATGGTTAGATCTCTTAATCAACCATAATCCTTTTAAAACTTAATTAGTGAATATTAGCATAATTAATAATCCAAATTGAGTAATTTTAATTTCTAATTACTCCTAGAGTAGAATAAAACTTAGTTGTGTAATTAGTTTAGTGTTTATATGATTAATTTTACTAATCACTTTAAACACTAAATATTAACCCTAAAGCTTGTATTGGCTATAACTTTACCAATACTCATCAGAATTTAATAATTTTAGGTTCTAAGGAAACCTTAGAACATAATAATCAATAAATTAATAGAAAATTTAGATTTCATTAGGCCAAATTACCAATTTGCCCTTATAAGTCAAATTCTTTAATTTGACCTTATAAAGCTTAATACTTAATCAAAATAAATGTACTTACAATTTGAACTCATATTAGATAGTAAATAATCATTCCACTTCAATAAATTTCAAATTTGAGCCCTAATTCATAAAAATGAAATTTTAACCCTTAAGTTACAAAATGGTTATTTTGCCCAAATTTAGGTTTAAGCCTCCTTAAACCTTAAATTCATTTTTAAACCTCTAAAATCAGTAATATGACTGATTTGGAACCATTTTTGAATAATTTAACTAATTAAAATAACATTTTAAGAAAATAACCTAAAAATTCTTTAAATTACCCTAAGTCCTAATTTAGGCCTCATAATGTGAAATTAGTTCACCTTATGCCTTCCATAAGTTAATTATGTCATAATAATAGTCAAGTAAGATTAAGATTAAGACTTAAATATTCCCTTTAGGACTTTACTTCAAACTTTTAGGATCTTATTTCTGAAGGATCTAGCTTAGAAATTTAGGTTAGAGTTCATCCATTAAATAAATAGGTACTTAATAGATGAAACCTTAGTTTTATAGTTTTTTAGAATTTTATTCTTTATTTAAAATTATTTTGTATTAAAAATTTAGATTTAAGATTAGAGATCCATCTTATTAAGCTTAACCTTACTCAATAAGATAACCTTAATTATAGTTCGTGAGATTTATGTTTAACTTTATACCATTATGATTAGAACCTATTAGATTAAGAAATTAAAATCCATTACTTGGATTTTAACATCTTAATTCTCCAATTTTGATTCATATTAATCAAGATTGGCTTGGGATTCGTAAAATCATCAATTAATATATTTGATTTATTTATTAAACTTTAATAAGCATCATATGATTTATATATGTAAGAATTTGATTAGTTCTAACATTCTTTTAACTTATATGACTGATATTCTAGATTTATACTCGATAGTTGGATGATAGAGATCCTAAACTTGAATAAGTTCAGATTAGATAGAATGACTTAATTAGAAAATGAAGTGATATCACAAAATTTGTTTAGTGCTATTTTATTCATTGAGATTTGAATGCTTGGCATCCTTGTTTTGGACTTTATACTTTGACACATTATATGGAACATAGTATATTTCTATGTTAGTTTGATTCATTCATAAAGCATATTATTAATTGAAAGAAAGAATTTGAGGTAATGAATTTTATGTAACTATCATTGTGAAACTGATAATGGTAGATTCTTTGCTTTTCGAGGTTGTGGAACCTTTTGAAGATCTGGTTCAGGAGGAGGAGCGTGTAGGAGAAGACCCTTAGTTAGTTCTTTTGCTTTGTGAGGATTGAGTGACCTTTACTCTTCTGCTTAAACTTTTAATATTGTTTTGTAATAATACAGGATTTAAATTATTTTTCTTTTCATGCTTATGTATTCTAAGTTGTATAGTTCTTATCTAGATTATATGGATGTTATTACTTGTCTTTCTTCCGTACTCTGATATATTATAGTATGCTCATTCAGTGATTGGCTCTCTTTTGCTCTTCATATTAGGGCATATATTCCCTTGACATTTGATTAAGAAGGTTTATTCCTTAATCTAAATGCTAAGTGAAGGTTTGCCCGTTGACGACCACCTCTTAATCCGGATAATTAAGGTGCGGTTGTGACAGTTTGTATCAAAGAACTCCATAATGTGTCAGATTGGAATTTGTATTCCTATCTACCTAATGGATAGTTCTTCTGACTTACAATCACTAAATTAATATTAGAATAATATCCATATTACCTTATACTCAGAATAGTGAGCATAAAATACTAAAATACTTAAGATAAAATGATAAATTGCAAAACTTATATATTAGAAACTTAAGAGATATAAATTGCTCAATCAAATTTATTAAACATAATTAAATATATAGGATATATAAAACTTGAGGAATATCGACCTGTGACTATATTAGAAGATTTGAAGCCATATGGGAACTGGACTTCCAGTGTGGACAACATTATGGAAGATATATAGAAGAAGTGTCAAAACCAAGAGTACAAATATTGGAACAAATGCTTCGCCATGCCATTTTAGAGGATTTGATCTTCCTCCTTTAGCCAAAGAATGGCTAAAGCATGTGAAGAGCACTCTTGAAGCTATAGACAGCCCTGATAATATTAGAGTTGAATTACCAACAATATTACTTCAAGATCAAGCAGAATATTGGTGGGATGCCTGTAACAACCCAAGGAGGTTACCCAACTTAATTTTAGCCTAATAATATTGTAATTATCATTCCATTAAGTTCATCTAGTCATTAGAACCAAACCTTGAAGGTTTGGAGCAATTCGGAGCTCAATCGATTATTTTGGAATATTTTAATATTTAATTAATTAGAAAATTGAGGTATTTATTTTGACCTCGAAATCAAAATTCAACTTTGCCGTTGCGATTATCACCCCCAAATTAGCTATGAGTGATGTTTTGGTCGCGTTTGGAAGTCGTCGGATTTTCACGAATATTTTAATGAGTATTGCTACATAGCTCCCAAATATCTCCTAAAAAGTATGGATGACTAGGATTTAGGGAGTTAAGTGGAATAAAAAAATATTATTAAATCTACTTTTGCTTGTGGGGTCCATAAAAATATATTTTTTAAAATTTAAATCTTAGTCATCCATACTTTTTGGGAGATATTTGGGAGCTATGTAATATTTTTCTATTTTAATATAATTAAATACCCCAAAAATTAGCATAATTAAATAATTGTCGGAATCAAATTCCGACTTCGTTGTTGATTTCCTCACCCCCAAATTAGCTTGGGGTGAATTTTTGAGAATTTTTGGAGTGCGTTTCAAAAATCTGAATTTTCTTAAGGAAAATAAATAAGTAATTATTCAGTCCATAAATTACAATTTTCCCTATTTTTCTAATTTCTCCTGACAAACCCTCCATTCGGCGCCTCTCCCTCCTTTTTGCGCACAAGGATGGCTGAGACCATCCCTCCCCTCTCCTCTTAGCCATGCCTCCATCCCATCTTCTTCTCCCCTATAAATGGAGCTTAATTTCTTCTCCTCCACCCCTTGATGTCCATCTAGAGCTCCCCACCTTCCCCTCTATTATCGAGTTGTGCTGAAGAAAAAGAAGTTCGGCTCCTCTCCAAGTTCTTGTAGAAAATGGAGTATCCTCTTCCTCTTCTAAAGGCTAAAGGTACCCGTTTGCTTACTCTACTTGTACCCATTTGCCTTCTTCATGTTGTTATTATACTTGAATGTATCTTTAGAAATCCATAAGCATGTATGGACGCCATTAAGTCTCTTTAAAGCATCACATTTCCTTAAAAGAAGAACTGCTCTGTTTTTAGTTTATTCTGTACACCTTTTATTTATTACCATTTTTCATATAGTTAGGATGCTCAGTTTGTACCGATTTTTGTGTCAATGGAAATATATCGGAAAGACTTTTCCATTGATATATAACACAGCTCATGAAATGCTCTAGATTGAGAGTAATTGAGCTTGAAATGAGGCCAATACGGGTTTTCGCACTGGCGAAAATACCGTCTGGCGCTGCAGCGGGCTACAGCATCATTTCAGAAAAATCTTTTAAAATTTGTTAATTACCTAATTAAATAGTAAATCGCAAATGGACCGTTGTAGCACACCATAGCGGGCTGTAGCGATATTTTAAGAAAACTATAGAAAATCAAAAAAAATAAATTAATTGAACAGTATTTTTGTGAATTAGACCGCTGCAGCGCGCCATAGTGCGCCACAGCGGGCCACAGCGCACTCTAGTGCTAAAAGAGCCACAACGCGCAACAGCGCCAAAAGCTTTTGGCGCTCCAGCACCCAGAAACTATAAAATTGCCCAGAATTTTTTGAAAATGCCCAGAATTGGCTGAAATGGCCAGAACTTCACCGTTTTTGCAATTTAAGGTCCTTAGGACCCTAGTGGAACTGAATTATATCAAATTTGAACATATTTTAGTTAAAATTGAGCATTGCATAAAATTCTATGTTGAAATTAAGTTTGAAACTTTATCATTTTTATCAAGTGCTCAAAACCTAGTATATATCTTGAATGTATTGTGCCAATTGCTAGATAATAGAATCTTTAAAAGCTTGTATCGAATATGTATATCTTAACAACTAAATGGCATGAAACCTAAGTCCATTAGATTTATAATTAAATGCTAACTCATTTGGTTTGATTTAGAATTTAGTTAGCCTTAATTACTTTCCATTTTATGACAAATTTACATTTCTATGCTTTTATGATTTTAGGGTATATGTTAGATAACCTTAATATTTATTTGGACACTTAAATGTGCTTAGTTGACATTAGACTATAATTGAGTATAAAAAAAGAGAAGTCTTGATGACTTGATTAAGTAGATGATACTTAATCTAAACCTGAAAGTGCCATCAATAATACACTAATAATACAATGATTTATCATTGACCTTTAAAATTAACCTTTAGCCTTAATGGTAAAAGGGTTAGGGATTAAACCCTAATTTGTCTTGATTAAGATCTAAACCTTAATCACCTAAATTAAGTAACTTTGATTGAAAGATAATTCAATCAACATGATTTCAATAATGCATGTGATTTGATATTGATCTTAAATTATTGAGTTAGAAGTATTAAGGTTAATATTAAATCTGTGTGATCGAATCATTTGATCCTAAACATTGGATCTCTGATTTTCTCTTATATAAGACTATTGGCATAAGATGAAAAATAAAATTGTAATGATTTACGAAATGATCTAACTCTAATAATATCTTTGGTTTCATCACATAGTTGTAGAATAAAAAAGGGTCAGGTGAATATAAATCATCTGATCTGATCACTTCAATTCAAAACTATTAAGTAAACCTTGAGTGTTAGCTTAAGAAGTATAAGAGTGAGATCTTAAGGGTCTTGCTATAGGATCATTATTGAAATACATAAAGACCTTAACTATTGATACATTGAGGTAGGAAGAACTTTTATAATTTATTAAGGTAGGAATCATAGATGATCCTTCATAATCTTAGAGGTTGATCTTGGCACCTTGTGGTAGGAACTACCTAAAGCATCTAGAATGGAACTTTCCCCCTTGTGGTAGAAATCATTATTGAGTGATCTCTATGATCACACCCTTGGAGCCTTATGTAGGACTCACCCATTTAGAGTGAGGATTAATAGCTTTTTGATAAATCCTTATTTATTAAATAGAATTGTCTAAACCCAGATTATTGGTTGGTGTATTATGATATACCTATAGTACTGGATTACTTCAGTAGTATTCATGATTGGTTGATTCACTCCAATGTGAACTTATGACCAGGTGCTATCCTGAAGGATTAGATGAATACAGTCCCGTTAAAGTAAATCTTTCAAGACTAAGAGTGTTATAAATAGGGACTCATTCCTTAGTTTGATTAAAATACAAATCATCATCGGGTGATGCCTCCTAGCGAAGATCGCTTCAATAGGTGTGGCTTAAACAAACTAAGTAATTTGAGTCACCTTCTTTAGGACACTAAGTGTGATTATGAGTTGGGCATCTTAATGACTTATCTTGAGATACAAATTGCCATCGGGTGATGCCTCCTATCGAAGATCACTTCGTTAGGGTAGCTTAATCAAACTAAGTGCTAAGAACCACTTTTCTTGTAAACATGTTAAATATGTGTATACAATCATCCCATCAAATGATTTTTAAATAAACTCTCAACTTTAACTAATTGTCGAATTAGAACTTAGGAGTTAGAATCCTTTTAGCATGATTCTGCACAATGGAGACCTCAAATTCATTATCGAATTTCTAAGTAATTTTCTGGATTTATCTCATATAGTTTAGAAGCATGAGCATGAGCATAAGCATGATGTTGAGTATCAGTAATAATGTATGAGTATTAGTGATGATTTATGGGTTACAAAATGTTGTATACATTGACTGAGGAATTTCATGGTGCATCAGCATCGCAGTTCCCAACTTGATGTATGTATACATTGGACCATACTACTCTAGCTGTTCAGTGATATTTTGGTTGCATATCAGTAGCATACGGTATTGTGGCATATTCAAATGCACAGTTTCAGTGACATACATCATAGTTTTACAGATCATTACTCAGTTTCAGATCCATTACTATTTTTGGTTTACTTTTAGTATTCAGTTTATAGTTCAGTTTTACTTTATTTTACTTTAGTTTTGTACAGTTTTATACAATTTTATACTTTCAGTTATCTTCATAGTATTACTGCGACTTAATTACATTATGTAAATGTTAAATGAATAACTAGGACTGTTTAGACTAATTTCCATGTGTTAGACTAACAATAAGTCTAACACGGGATACTTTGGGATCCGTCAATTTGCTAGATCTTGAGCATTATATTAAGCCAGGTTAGGAGGACACCTAGGAGATTCAGGAGGAGCCTATGGAGCACTAGTGGACTCTCCTCCAGTTTTGTTACCTTTTCTGCTTAATTTTATTTCAGTTCAGAACTTAGCCTTTGTTCTATATTTCAGTAAACTGTTTGTAATAATTCTGGATGTATTTTCTTTTCTTTTCTAAGACGAATGTTTTCATACAGCTTCTATGATGAATGTTTCTGGATGTTTGCTTTAAGCTTTCACACTCCGTTATATATTACTTATACTTAGTATTGTTATGTGATCAGTATACTGGGAATATTAATATCTTATGCATATATTGAATTCTTCATATTGTATTCTAAATCCAATGTATTTATTTGCCTAATACTTAGGATAAGGATACTACTCTTATCTTAAGTATTAGCCCTCAACCCTCCTTGAGGTTGAGTCAGCAGCCTTTAGAGGAGTTTAGTTTTCAGCTATTTGGGGAGACAGGATATTCCTCCCCGAGTGGTGCACCGCTCCGCCACCGATCTATTTATACTCATCTATTGCGCGTGGAGACGGAACGGGCGCTACAATGTCACTCTTCCATAACTCACATGTATACGAAGGAGAGAACATCGAGAAGTCACTTTTGAGGACTTCTGTCTTGCTTTTTCAGCCGAATATATTAAAAAATGTTCTAAAAACTTGATGTACTTTCTTCTCATTGTACAAGTCATCTTGAAATAATAATAAAATAAACTTGTTTCTTTTGAACTCTCTCAAAATACTATGATTTTTAAATACATGTACAAAATGAATCTCGGACAGTCATCCTCAACCCCTGCTGCGTCTAGAAGTAATTCTGCCGAACTCAATGCACTTTTAGATGCGGTAAAAACATTAGTAGCGACCAATGCCCAGCAATCTGAAAGGATAGAGAGATTGATCATGATGCAGCATAATCCGTCCCCAGCATCTGTGAATCATGTACCTTACCATCTTTCCCAATAATATCAGCAACCTACAGACGGTCTTTTACACAGCTTTATTAGACTGAGAACCCCTAATTTTAACAAAAATATGTCAACCATGGACACAGCCAACTGGCTCAAAATAGTGGAAAAGAATTTAACAAGTATTAATTGTCCAGATGCCAAATCAGTTAGATTAGTCACTCACATGTTCCAAGAGAAAGCTGAATACTGGTGGGATAACCTCCGTCGTACACTTTTTGCTAATTACTACATTGAGGAGATCCCTTGGGAAGAATTTGCAGAAGCATTCTGAGCATAATATATACCCCCTTCAGTTCAGAATAACTTGGGCGATATATTGCTTAGACTGAGGCAAGGGAACAACACACTCTCAGAATATGAATCTGAATTTAGACGACTAGCTCGGTTTGCACCAGATATGGTGCAAATGGAAGGTGCTCGTTGCCACAGATTTCTAAGTGAACTTCGGGACTCAATAAAATATCATGTGGTGCCACTGAGACTATCCAATTTTATAGAATTGATTGAGATAGCTCGTGTCATAGACCAGCATCAATCCCAAAAGGAAACTAAAAGAACCTTCAACTTAACCTCGTACAGGGATAATAATTCTAAAAAGACTAGATTTTCTTCTGGAAAAGTTTATCAAATTGAAGCAGATCCTACACCCTCAGATCCGTATAATGAGTGCACAAGACCTCATCCCTTCGGAAAGTGTTATCATAATAAGCAATGTTGTTATATATGTGGAAGAAAGGAACATTTCTATCAACAATGTAATTATGATGTGATAATCGACGGTGCACGAATTGACTGTCCTAAGAGAAATCAAGTTCTTAATCCTACTCCGTTCAAATGTAGGAGTCAACCTCTTACTATTTTGTCTTCTCAGCAACCTACAGTAACAGCTCAAAGGAAGGTTGGAAGTAATACAACTCAACCTAGTACTTCCAAGCCTCCTCAACAACAAGTCTTTAAAAGGCCATATGGACCTGCTAGAGTTTACACCCTTACTCCAGTAGAGGCTACTGAAGACAACAATGTCATATCAGGTACATATATTTAATTCTAAATTTTTTTTAAAGCATTAGTAAATTTGAATAATCATAGCTAAGTATGCTTAATTTAAGGACTATTTGTGTTAATGACTATTCTTGCAAAATATTATTTGATACGGGAGCAAGTCATTCATTTATATCTGAAAGCTTTGCTAAAATTCTAAAGTTGTTGTATTATAAGATGGCTAGAACTTTAAATGTTGGGCTTCCTTCTAGAACCCAACTTAGCATAGCACAATTCTGTAATCTCCAAGTACCATTGAACAAGAAGATATTTTAGGCCAAGTTAATCATCCTACCTATAGCAAATTTTGATATCATATTATGAATGAATTGGCGTAGTGCTCATAAAGCTACGATTAATTGTCAACAAAAAAAGATTACTTTGTCATCACAAGATGCTGCTGAAACCTTCATATGGAGGTTTAGTACCCAATGCTCGTTGATTAATGCGATTCAAGCAGAAAAGTTGGTAACTAAAGGCTGTGTTGCATTTTTAGTCACCATGATTGGTGAAAGTAAAGAAGATATCCCACTTTCAGAAATTAGAGTTGTTAAAGAATTTCCTGATGTATTTTTAGAAGATCTGCCTAGGTTGCCTCCGCTAAGAGAAGTAGAGGTTACAATAAATCTAATTCCTAATACACAGCCAATTTCTAAAGCACCATATAGGATGGCTCCTAAGAAACTACAAGAACTTAGTGAGCAATTATAAGAACTCCTAAATAAAGGTTTTATTAAACCTAGCATGTCTCCTTGGGGAGCGCCAGTCTTTTTTGTCAAAAAAAAAAAAGATGGTTCTACGAGGATGTGCATATATTATAGAGAATTGAACAAGGTCATTATTAAAAACAACTATCCACTACCTAGAATTGATGATTTGTTTGATCAATTCTTTGGCGCAGTAGTATGCTTCAAGATTGACTTAAGATCTGGATATCATCAACTTCAAGTAAAGGATTCAGATGTGGAGAAAACAGCATTCCGTACACTGTATGGACACTATGAGTTTCTTGTGATGTCTTTTGGACTCACAAATGCACCATCAATTTTTATGGACTTGATGCAGCGAGTCCTAAAACCATATTTAGATAAATTTGTTATAGTATTTATTGATGATATTCTTATCTACTCCTAGACTCTGAACGATCATGAGAATCATTCAAGAATAGTATTAGAAACTTTACGTAACCATGAACTCTATGTAAAATTCTCTAAATGCAAATTCTGGCTAAGTTTCGTAGCTTTCCTGGGCCATATAGTATATCCTCAAGGAATCCGAGTAGATCAACAGAAAATAAGTGCAATCCAAGACTGGGTACAACCCAAGACAATAACAGATATAAGAAGCTTTTTGGGCTTAGCAGGGTATTATAGAAAATTTGTTATAGGCTTCTCTCAAATTGCTTCCCCATTGACAAAACTAACTCAAAAAGCTATCCCATTTGTTTGGAGTTTTAAATGTGAGAATGTGTTTCAAACCTTAAAAACTGCATTTTCTACTGCTCCAGTGTTAGTGCTACTAAAAGAAGGCTTGAACTATCAAGTGTATACTGATGCTTCAGGAACTGGATTAGGATGTGTGTTAATGTAATAAGGAAAAGTGATTGCATATGCTTCATGACAGTTGAGGCCACATGAGAGGAATTACCCAGTACATGATCTAGAACTTGCTGCAGTTATTTTTGCATTGAAAATATGGCGTCATTATTTGTACAGAGTTCAATGTTCTATTTTCACTGATCACCAGAGTTTAAAATATATTTTCACTCAACGTGAGTTGAATTGTTGTCAAAGGAGATGGCTTGAATTGATTAGTGACTATGATTTAGATATTCAATACCACCTGGGTAGAGCAAATGTGGTGGCAGATGCCCTCAGTCATTGTACAATGTTATCAGCAATGATTGCTACATGTTCATTGATAAAAGAATTCCAATAGATGGAAATTGTACCTATTCAAGGTGATGTGATGAGCTCAATGTTAACTAACATCAATATAGAGCCCACATTCCATAGAGATGTTTCTATCTCTTAAACCAAAGATGATGAGTACTTAAAGTTTAAGATGGATATTGAAGGTGGACACCGTCATGATTTACAATTGCATGGGTCATTGATCTATCAAGATAATCGTATATGGATTCCTAAGTCCATGCATCAGGAGGTGTTAATTGAAGGTCATAATTCTGGCTATCAAATTCATCCTAGAAAATCAATGATGTATCAGGATCTGAAACAGTCCTTCTGGTGGCCAGGAATGAAGAAAAGTGTGGCTGAGTTCGTTAAAAAATGCCACGCTTGTAGTTTGGTTAAGGCAGAACACCAGAGGCCTGGTGGTTTACTTCACCCACTTGAGATTCCTTAATGGAAATGGTTAGATATATCAATGGACTTTGTAATGGGTTTGCCTCGTTCAAAATATGGAGCTGATGCAATTTGGGTAATAGTTGACAAATTAACTAAATCCGCTCATTTTATCCCTATCCGACAGACAAACTCAATTGAGAAGCTCGCCAAACTTTATATTAAAGAAATAATCAGGCTACATGAAATTCCTAAATCAATTGTATCCGATAGAGATAGTCGATTTACCTCAAGATTCTGGCAGGCTATTCCTCAAGATCTAGGCACAACTCTAGCTTTGAGTACAGCCTTCCATCCGCAAACAGATAGTCAGATAGAACGAGTAAATTAGGTTCTAGAGGATCTACTTAGATTATGTATCCTCGATTTTGCTGGATCTTGGGAAGATCACCTTCCGTTAGTAGAATTATCCTATAACAATAATTTCCAAGCTAGCATAAAGATGGCTTCATACAAAGCCTTGTATGGAAGGAAGTGTAATACTCCATTGGCATGGTCAGAAATCGGCAGTATTCAGCTGTACAGATCTGAATTAGTAGAAGAAACAAATAAGAAGATTCAGTTGATTCAACAGCGTAATAGTGCAGCTCAAGACCACCAAAGTAAATATCAAGACAGGCATCATCGTTCTTTAGAATTCAGAGTTGGAGACTTCTCGTACTTGAAAGTCAGTCCAATGAAAATAGTCTTCAGATTTGGCATAGCAGGGAAATTGAGTCCCCATTATATTGGCCCGTTTGAAGTATCAGCAAAAATGAGTTCCTCTGCCTATCGACTAAATCTTCCAGATGATTTTTTGACAGTTCACAACGTATTCCATGTTTCGTCTTTATGAAAGTGCCTCAGGGATCCATCACATCTCATTTAATTCCCAGTAATTCAAATACAATCTGATATATCCTATGTCGAGGAACCAATTCAAATATTAGCCTCTAAATCTATATGATGATAGTTTTTTAAACATCGCCTTTTGCTTGTAATTTGAGCGTCATGCAAGTAATTACCTCATGCAAAGAAAGCAAGTCTCCATACTTTACTACTACTGAAACCCAAAAAGCACAGAGTATGAACAACATACTTCCAAAAATTAGTATAATAAAAAACAACACATATTTTGCATAAAATTGGTTTTGCACAAAAAGCATAATTGATTCATAAACTGTATAAAAAAGAAAAAATAGCATTTGCACAGCAAATAAAATTTTGTTTTGGATCTTAGGAGAAGAAGAAAAAAATTATGTGAAATTAATGATAAAATGCTAATGAGAAAAACGTGAAGAAAATATGTCTTTAAGCAAGTAGACGATGACGATCTAGAGAGAATAAAAAGTAATAAATCATGAAACTATAGGAGAAGACATAATTCTTAGCAAGTAAGAAAATATCAAAAAAAAACTAATGGCAAGTAAATAGAACAATGAACCTCATTTTAGATTGTCATACAATATATCATAAGTAGAATACATCGCTCCTTAAGAGTTACAACCGCTATTCTCATAAATAATCTCACTCATTTTCCAAGTAATATACTTTAATAACACACATTTTGTATAAAATTGGTTTTGCACAAAGAGCATAATTATGTGAAATTAATGATAAAAAACTAATGAGAAAAACATGAAGAAAATATGTCTTTAAGCGAGTAGACGGTGCCGATCTAAAGAGAATAAAAAAGTAATAAATCCTCAAGATATAGGAGAAGGCAGAATTCTAAGCAATTAAAAAAATATGAAAAAAAAACTATTATAAAGTAAATAGAACAATGAACCTCATTTTAGATTGGCATACAATATACCACAAGTAGAAAACATCGCTCCTTAAAAGTTACAACCGCTATTCTCATAAACAATCTCACTCATTTTCCAATAAACCTTAATATTATTCACGTCAAAGCGATGGGCAGCAAAATACGAATTAAAACCTCATTAAAAAAGCCTAAATGGAATCAAATAAAGTAACAAATGAGGATATACTCCACCGACCATCTCTTCTTTTCACAATGCAATTGTCATCAAAATATGATCACCTAAAGAATATCTTCATAAGCATTAGTTACGATCATAACTCAACGATCATAACTCATTTTCAATCCATCAAATTAATTATTATTAGCAGTTAATTAACCTAGTATAATCTCCTTTCCCCGTTCTCTCCGTGCACTTCCTCCTCTGCATCCCAAAGGAAATGAGTGTAGCAACCCATCACATAGCTGGAATTTAAAACTCTCAAGAAAAAGAGATGAAATATGAGAAGTCCCCATCAATCTTATTTTTTGAAGGATAAAAAATTTTAGAATCAAAACAAAAATGAAAAAAAAAAAATCAAACAACAATACCAAAGTTCAAAATGTTTAACAAAATAAATAAATAAATGTCAAAGTTCTTGAATGTAAATATATGGAATTGAAATTAAATGATAACATTATTGAATTTCTCAATTTAAAAGATGCTGCAGTAACAATTAAAAATAATAACAGTATACAAAAGAATACTATTAGCAGGCTTAAATATTTTCTCAACTATTTGAGATGCATCAAAAAAGTACTAACATACATAATAACTCATTGGAAAAATTTAGTAGAAAGCAGCATGTTATTTTCAAACTGCTGACAATAATTCAACATATATACTTTTGAGATTTAATAGAGCACCATTACTAAACTAGAAGTAAACTATTTTAAAAAACTATGATATTTACTAAATTATCACACAAAATTATTCAAAGCAATCTACATGATGCATCAACCCGCATATCAAAAAAATAAACCTAAGCCAAAGCACTAAAAAATAAGGGGAAGAAGAATATGAGCCTACAAATGTAAGTAATGTGCTGATTTTAATCTCCAACCTTTGTAATATCCCAAGAATATAACAAAGCAAATAAATGTCTATACAAAATAAACATAAAGTGCAAAAAGATAACTCCCAACACTTTAAGAACAAAAGCTAAGCATATCAAAAAAGTAAATTAAGTACTTAATCCAATAAAATACACATGAACAATAGGAATAAAATAAAACAATTCAACCAAGGTAATACTTTTCTTTAACTGCTTGAATTTATGTTGTTTGCTATCGATGGTTACTTAGTGAGCTATAATTTTTTATTAGTTGGCAGAATGATGTGTTTGTTGTAGCTAAACCTGGAGATCTCGCAGAAAAATTCATTCAAAGTATTAAGCTGAGTCTATCAACTATGATGTGAATTTGCAAAAGAAAGGACTTCTATTCTTTATCAAAGATTTTTTTCTCTGCCAGATTTGGTTGCACACTGGCAACAGTTTGAAGTTGGCGGTATTTTTCATCGCTATATTGGTTGTCAAACTCAAGTTAGTTGTCTTTTTTTTAGTAATTCATTCTAAATGCATTTTACTTGTTTAAGAATTGTTCCCGATCCTCTTTTTCTTAAGGCCATGGAGGATAACCAAGAAATATCCGAGGATGTCTGCTGGATGGTAAGATTTAAAACTTGCTGTTAAAATCTTTGATGTACTTTTTAAAGCAATTGTTCTGCTACAGTGATATAGTATATATAACTGTTTTACCACATTCTCAGGCATGGTCTTAACAAACAATAAAAACAACATGAAGAAATTGCACATAAATGTTAAATCTATGAACCTCTATATTTGAAATTTGTTCAACAATTCTCTTTGCAGCCTTAACCCTTCTCCTCTTAACAATAATTTCATTCCCTTTCCAAATGATCTCTACCGGTCTTTCATCAAGAGATTCATACTCATCATCAACATCTAGTCCATAAGCATGCTCTTTCTGCAGCAAGTAGCATTAAGCGTGCATATCAATGGCCAAAGGTTTTTAAAAGCAGTTCAAATAGTTATAATAAAAAACAAAAGCACATTCACTCATGCATTCATTCTTTTAGGTTTGGTAAAGTAATATAATAGCTAAATTTCTAATTCTCCAAAAACAATTTAACAACAAAGAATGAATATAATTTTGTCACGCTTCAACTTGCCATTTTAAGGAAGCAAGTATGTGCCATAACTTCTCATCATCAACCATTTAAAAAATACAATGCAAACGAAAATTTAAATCAAAAACTTTATAACGCCTACTTAGCATCATTATATCTTTAAAATTATCTACCAACTTGTTATATCTACAAATCTAACACTTAAATATTTCTACATGCCTGAAAAATAACACTGCACTCATGTTCTATTTAAACATAAAATGGGAATAAAATTATTAGTATGGATAAATTATGAATAATTTGAAGATTTCATGCATAAAACCCAAGTCTTCAATGCTTATGGAATTGATGTCATCTCATCTACAATTTTAACAATATCACCCTTAGAGCATGAAATAACCCAAGCAACATTTTTATATTTTGCAACAAAACATAAGTTAATAATGGTGGGCACAAACACAAAGTAATTCAATTTTTAAAGGTGCTAATTTAGTAAACAAAATAAAATCGCCTTTATGACTGGAGTATCAATTTGAAAAAATACGACTTGGCAATACAATTCAAGAGAAGTACCGGTTGGGGATGTATTGAACTATACACATAATAAAGTTTGTGTTGCAATTAAATTAAAATTCTACAAAAAATGAAAACGATCATTTTAAAAATTAAGCGTGAAGAAAAATAGGTGTTAAAAAAGTATAGACACCACCTCCTTTCTCTCTTGCTTCTCAAGAAGCTCCTACAACCGCTGATCCTCACGGGACTTGCTTGCAGGGGCAGCCTCTAGCCATAGCCTTTCCCGCTCCTCAAACTCCGCCCTCTCTCTCTCCGCCTTTTTCGCCTCCTCTTCTTGTTGAAGTTTAAGTAGGAACTGCACCTCGGAATCGTTTAAGCGGGATTCCTCTTCTTCCCACTCCTTGATCGTTGTCTCAGTTCGAAATTGACTCTTCTTCATCTTCTTCAAAATCTTACGCTTCTACTTCCTCAATTGCACAGCGACCAACATCATTGACGGCATTTCGCCAATATCAAGCTTCGCCATTGCAATAGTGATCGGTGAGGCTCCCTATCGGTGCAGGTTCTTCAAAATAAAACAGGCACCAAATAGACGTAAGAGGAGAGGAGATGCTATGTAGGGACAAGAAGCCAAATAAAAAAGGAGGGGCGAATGGTTCAAATTCGCCCGTCCAAAGCTGGAACGGAGTGAAATGGATGGCCGATTGCACGCAAAATATTATTGTGCTAGAGATTTGAAATGATATTTCAAAACTCCGTATGAGAAAAAAGCAAAACTTGACCTTACGGCATTCGAAGAACGCTCCTTAAAAGTGCAGCAGAAAGAAGAACGAAATACAACGCTCTGAGAAGTGGTCGCAGAGTGAAGAGGTGAGCTTCCGGAAGCAGAGGAAGAAAAGCTTGCGATTTCAAGAGCTAAGAATGAAGGAGGCCACGATGTGCGACAGAAAATATTCGAGGAGACCAAGGGACTTCGAATGAGAGGCTGTTATTTGAAAATAGAAGCCTCTCGTTCACTCTAAATTTTCCTCTCTCCTATATCAATATATATATATATATATATATATATATATATATATATATATATATATATATATCTATATAGATGTGAGAATTGAACTCATTCATGCAATTCTTTCTAAGTTCTTTTCTTCGGCCACAAAAAAATTTAAACTTTGGTAGCTTTAAAATCTCTATACTATATAGAAAAAAAATAGAATCACATACATTGTTTAACCTTTTGGAAAAATGCCAGCCACATTGCCAACTTTGACATTTATTTGACAGTTCCTTCAAATATGTTTCATAAACAAAAGCCTTTTCAACAGCAATAACATTATGATGTATGAAAAGAAGCCAGCTTGACTGAAAGGAGTAGAGCTAGTTGATACAAAGCGCATCCAATGAAGATCACCAGTAACCACATTTTAATTTCAAGGCCGAGAAAGCTTTTACCACTTCATTCATCAAAATGGAAGCCGTGTAAACTTTCTTCAGTGTCAATCCAACTATATCCCGCATTTTTAGAGACCCTTCTCTCTTTCATCAGCTCCCTTACTCTACAAACACCGTCCCATCTCTCAGCTGCAGCAAAGGTATTAGATAAAGCAATATAAGCCCCAGGCCTCTCGTTGTCACACAGCTCAAAGAGCTCCTTTGCAGCAATATCTGCCATTGCCACTTGACCATAAACCCTGCTTGCTCCAAGCAAGGCACCCCAAACGTCGGAATTCGGTTTCTCAGGAATTCTTTTGATGAAACTATGAGCTTCAGTAAGACGACCAGCTCTCCCCAATAAATCCACCATACAAGCATAATGTTCCATTCTAGGCTTCAGCCCATAATCCTTCTCCATGATCTCAAAAATTTCCTCTCCAGCTGACACCAACCCTGCATGCGCACAGGCCGATAAAGCACTAAGAAATGTGGTATGATTGGGCTTGGCCTCCGAACAAGTCCTCATCTTGTAAAATAGTTTAAGAGCCTCACCTGACATTCCATTCTTTCCATAGCCATCAATCATTGAAGTCCAAGAGAAGACATTCTTCTCCAGCATATCATCAAACATCTTCCTCGCATCACCCACATCTCCACATTTACAATACATATCTACAAGAGAGCTCCCAACTTTAACATTGCAGTAGATGCAGCTCTTCAAGATTTGACAATGCAACTGCTGACCGATTTCGAGAGCAGATAAGAGTGAGCAAGCACCAATCACACTCACAGCTGTGGAAATTGTCAGTTCGTAGCATTCGGATCTCATTTCTTTATAAACATCAAATGATCTTGTGGCCGTTTCCCTAACCTTGCTGTAACCTTCAATCATGGCATTATAGGCAACGCCATCCTTCTCAATTAAGCATCTGAAGATCTCTTCAGCATCTCCAAAAGAATTCTGGTTCATGTAGCCTACTATCAATGCAGTGGAACAAACAAGACTCCAATTTGGCAATGAAACAAAGACACTTCTAGCATATCCAATTATCCCATTCTTCACGTAGGAATCAATTAAAGCTGAAAACAGGAAGTCATCGTACCTGAATTCCAATTTAATGATTTGGGCATGAGTCTGTTTTGCGAGAAAAGATGAAAACATATTTGCAGAGAGTTTCAGAACCATGGATAAGGTGAAGCCGTCTGGCTTCTTTCCGGAAAATGTAAGGTTTTTAGCAAGCTTCATGCACTCCACAGCAAGTCCGGCCCTGAAATACCCTGAAATCAAGTAATTAAAAGCCGATAGAGTTGGGTTCGACATTTCGTCGAACACTTTGCGGGCGTTAATCAAGGACATGCATTTCAAGTGGAGAATGAGAAGCTTGATGGAGACGTTAGTGTTGCAGGGAAGTCCAACTTTGATAATGTGGGAATGGATGGATTGTCCTCTACACGGGGAGGCGGAATCGATAAAGCTCTGAAGCGCTGCAGCCATGGAAGCCGAACTCTGTCGACGAAGGAAGAAGGGGCACAGTGCAGGCATCATATGATGTTCGCAGTAGCATTGTGGATTCAGGGGACTTCAGTGCTGCGTTGTATGAGCATGACTGTAGGGTGAAAATTTACCTTTTCAATCACTCATGTACCCAAAGATAGTTTCTGGAAATGGAGATGAATAGCTTCGTTTTCTGGCAAGAAAGAAGGAACATTTGAAATTTTCAAAAGCACTTGAAATAAAGTGCTTATGCAGTTGAGTTTTGACTGCTTATGAGATTTGAGTGGTGGACCGCTGGTTTCAGAAAGATTATGTCTTTTGAAATAATCATTTGGGGTCTGATCTTGCCAAAGTTAGTCCCCCCCTCCCCCTAATCAAGCAACCTTTCTTAAAGAAAAGCATAAAACTAATTTCTTTTGAAAATATGTTTTATATCAAAAATAATTATTTCACATTTAGAGGTTGCTATACTGTCTAACTGGAAATTCAAAATATATCTTCAAATTTTATTAATAAGTTAAAAGATCTCTTCCTAAAGACTACATTAATAAGGCTAGGTTTTTTTAAGACTCAATCCCAACTCTCTTAGGTGAATCTTTTACATAAATTATAACAGTTTAGAACTTCAATGATATTCTTAATCATCAAAGGCCATTATAAATATTAGAATACTTAGTAATTCTAAGTTGGTAAGACTTGAGATTTGAAATTTGATAGTTATAAATAAAAATCTTTAGTTTGAAATATTTCTCAAAATATTTGAAATTTTATTAAAATGTATATCCCAAAATGAAAGCATATTTTTATTTGTATTTAAATTTTTAAATTATTAATTATTTTAATAAATTATTGATGTTCTTACATTTAAAAAATTATATAAAGTTAAATATTTATATATATATATATATATATATGTGCATGTGTGTGGGCACATGTTTATGTGTCGTGAAAATCCGGTAACCCAAATCATGCAGCTTTAAACATCTAACTCGATAACGACCTGCAACCTCACCAAATATAGAGGAATAGTGTCGCCTTCAACCTTGTATTGGCCATGAATGCCCTAAACTCAAAACAACCAGAAAATGGAGCTAAAATTCTTCATTTTTACTCTGATCAATCTATTTAATCCTTTAGATCCGCTTTCTAGCATCTTTAGGCATTAATTACACTTTAACTAAGCAAGAGAATTGAAATAAGAGTGCTACTCGGTTCCTATTTAGCTCCAAAAACTTCTCGATGAATAGAATTATGACGTGGCATTTTAAACCACGTCATAGCCTAAATAAAATTTTTTATTTCGGCGTCTTCATCTGCGAAAAACCTAAAGTCGAATGGAAGCCACCACATCCTTTCCTTCGCCCTTCCCTTTCCTCAGCCGCTCTTTTTCAGCCGCTTACATGAGGCATTTTCCTTTCTTTCTCCATTCCCTCAGTCGCTCTTTATCGCAACGAACGAAGACTCTGCATCCGGACAACAGCCACTCGTCCTCCTCGTAGATGAGGAACGGCGCTTCTCCTCTTGGCCTGGATGGTAGCTTTTTGGCCCCTTGGAGCACGCGATGCTCCCAGCCTTGAACATCGACTTTGATCAGCACGATCCTCTCCTCGCCGGAAATCACATGATCTAATGGGATCCCACTGACTTCGACGACGATGTCTTCGTTCGATTTGAAGGCCAGCTTGGCTCCCGCGACGGAGATGGAGCTGTTGTCCAGGAGGCCCACCACTTATGATGCTTCCTCTTGAGAGGAGATTGGCTTTAATATTTTGGGTAACGTCCAGTGATAGGAGATGATGCTGATGAAAGTAGGCAGCATTGGCATCATTCAAGGAAATTTGGTGGTGATGAAATTGTTTTTTTTTTACTTCTTGATGAATAGGATTTGCATCTTTAACTCTTTGCCCACAAACAGAGTTTCTGATTGAATGTCTAGATTAGATTTTTCAACTTCAATAGTGATTGTTCACTATCTGGATGAATTCCTAGGTTATTTAATTTTAGACACTGCATTCTTTAATTTTTATTGAAGATGAGTAGTTGTTTTCAAGAATTGTTGGAGGAAATTAAAGTGATCAACTTCTTAATTCTTTTCCCGTATTGAAAGCATTATGTTTACTCAAAGTCTCTCAATTTTTTTTCAAACCTTAACTTGGAAATATTTGAAGGTTTGTATAGCTTTTTTGAGAAAAAACTTACCACTTATTTTCAAATATTTAATCTTTATTATTCATGGGCTATTTTCAAGAAATGTTGGAGAAGAAATTGAAGTGATTATCTTTCTAATTCTTTCTAATTATTTTATGCTTAATGAGATTATGCAAGATGTAACTCAAATGGTAGAGCAGTCGCATATAAAAACAAGAGAATTAGGGTTTGACTCCCTACATCTCTTAATATAAAATTTTACAAATCTTACAACACTTTAGTCTCTATTTGCCATGTGATATATTTGTGAAAAAAGGTTGTCTTATATTGTTGTCTTGATTGAAGTTTTTATTATGTTTTATTCTTAAGTCGAACTAGAGAAAAACTACAACTGTTTGAATATCTGAGCCTATGCTTGTGCATTCATGTTGTTATATTTTTGAGGCAAGAATGTTGTTGTTTCAACATGAGGCACACATCTGAAGACTTGAAATAAAATTCTTTATTTCATATTTTTGTCTTTATATCTTGTTGTTTATCGATAAATGGCTAAATCTTCTTTGTTAGCAAGCAAAAATATTTATTTCATATATGCCTTGTGTGTTGCGGCATTGGATTGATGTCATTGATTGTTATAGCATCAGGGCTTTTCCTCTGGTAGAGGAATAAACTTCAGCAACATAAATTCACATATATAAACTTCAGTCTTGTACTGTTGTCCAGGCGACCCTCTCCTCGTCGGAAATAAAATTATGTACAGTTTGTCAATCAAACATAAGGAATATCAAGCTCATCAAAAGATTTGTAAAACTGTTGTCCACCCTGGTGTCTGCCGGGTGTTACGTGCAATTGGCACATAACTATGCTGTCATGAAATGTTAGGATGGAGTTGGGGAGGCTTTGAGGAAAATGAGGGTGTTGGGGTTGAAGAAGACACCATGGTGGAGCTTTATGGAGGTCAATGGGGTGAAGAACACATTCTTTGCTGATGATGTTTCCCACTCAAGAACAGATGAAATGTTATGGCTGTTAAAGCACTTGAAAATTGAGATGAGAGAAAAGGACAGCTATGACCTGCTGCAAACATGCTAACTAGAGTTCAAATTTGCTCATTCTACATCCAGGTAAATTTTGTTATAACTTGTATCTTGTATTGCAGCTTTCTGTTTAATACCAGTTTACTGCGGCATAAGGTCAAAGGCTGGCTAATCTTGAGAAATCATATAGCATGGTATCACTGCTTACTGTGGCATCATGGAATGTGGAAGCTTAGTTATAAGATAGCCAATATGAGTAGGATTAACTCTTAAATTCTCTTGGCAAAGAAAACATGACAAGAATTGTTCATATAGATCCAATAAAAATAAAAAATAATCTCTTTTATTCAATAACACAAAAAAAACTGTTCATATAGATTCAATGAAGTCTACATTTCAACGTTCAATAAACACAAAATTGTTCATATAGATCCAATGAAAATACAAAAATAATCTCTTTTATTCAATCTACATTACAACATTCATTAAATAGGCAAATCAACCCGATAATCCCCTTTGTTTTGATTCAGTAGCTACATCACTTCCATTACTCTGCAACACCGATCAATAGTTTCTCTTTCAGCAGGCGACTTTCTCAGCTTTCCTAGTAAAGCTGTCGGTGCTTCCATTTCCTTTCCTAGTAAAGCTGCAACACTATCTCATGCCAAAAAAAGCATGACAGCTGCAACACCATCTCATACCAAAAAAGCATGACAGCTGCAACAATGATCAAAATTAACCGTCTGCACATATCACATATAGAATATTATCTCATGCGAAAAAGATAAAAGAGAAGAAAATTCATACATTTCTCCGATGTCAAATAAATAAGCTAACATCAAAATATGTGTTTGATTCAAAAATAAAGTGAAGAAACGTTGCAAGCATTTATTTACTTATAAAAACAATGTCTTTTGGATGATGAAATTAACAAAACTAACATTCAACTTCTCATGCACTTTTATATTTACAAAATTAGCACTGAGTTTTAAAATTACATCTCTAACTAGAATATATTTAGGATATAATTTGATAACATAAAAACTCGATGGATCTTGCATGAAACAACTGAAGTAAAAATGTGTGAAATCGCAATTCGATAAGTTCTTATGAATTATCAAACTTACAAAAATTTAATACTATACAGCATTTACAGTGCAAACGGATCGCAAACAAAATGAAGAAAATTGTGAAGGTTCAAACAAAAATATACATTGCAGCAAGTCTACAATGCATAATATGCACAGGATGGCAAAAAACGCACCAACAAATAAAACAATAAAAGCTCACCACATACTTATACTTTTGATAACTAAACCACCAAGGAAGCATTGGCGCGACTCTTTGTCATCTGCATGGAACGAGCATGGCAAAATGCATTAAGTTTTTAATAAATGCAAAAAAAAATTGACTAAATATATACCATTGAGTTTATAAACCATGGTGCCTTTTGCATATTCTAACAAGCCCGGTAGTAGAGTACTTGTGCCAGTAGTTGCCATCCATTTTGCGTTTCTCAAAGAAATCTGCTATTTTATAGCTTATCAAATCTTCTGTTATAATAAAAAAATTAAGGAACAATACAGAACCATTCCAGGTTCTGCAATCCTTATGCTGTTTGGATAGACGAAGTAGTATCCAATGCAGTTTGAAAAAAGTTTCTCTGAATTGACCTGAAATGCATTGCTCCATATATGCATAAGTTAGAAAGAATAGTGTATAGGATAAAAACATATAAGATAAGAACATAAAAAAAGGAAATTCTTACCTTTGATACATCAGTTGGAGAATTTAATATCTACAATGCAATAATCAATTCATCACATCTTTTTTGTACGTTTTTGAGTTGTTCCTTTCTCGAGGTGGCTTAGCTTGCTTTTGCTTGGAGGTCTCCCTTTAAGATGAACAGGCAAAGGATTTTGTATTACATTATTTTGTGTACTTGAACACCCACTTCATTGTCGAACTGATTAATAACATTAAAGTTAACAAATTTTCCCGAGCCTCGGTTAAGAGTTTTTAAGAGTATTGCGAATATTTTTTAGATATTGAACTAAGCCCAATAATATCACTGAAGAAATGATGGGCTGTGTTGTACAAAGTATCGTATGATGATAAACTCCTACCCTGATAGATTGACGGCATAAACATAGATGCATGTAATCTCTTAAAAAATTTTCTCCAATAATTTATAATGTAACAATCTGGGATGACTGTTATATGTTATTGCAGCCAAACACATAAAATGTGGCAATATATTATGCCTTTTGATTGTAAAAGTTTGCAGAGGCACCATGTCTCATTCTGCATATGATTGTATTTGACAGGATACTCTTTATTGTTGCCATCATCAAGCTCACTAACTGTGTAGGACTTAACGGGCCATTTATCTCAACAGTTGTGTATATATAATTCATTAGTTTCTTCAACTGATCTTGAAATTTATAAAACATATTTAACGTATATAATTTAGATAATTGTTCCTCAAATGAAAAAGCAGATATCAGTTGTGACTGTGTATGGAAAGATCAAAAATCTTCATATGCCTCATTTTCAAACTTGGCTCTAAAGGCATTTGCATAATTTGTACAAATATTATTGTCATAGACAGAATCTGTGTAGTATTTGAGGAAATATTTTTAAAATTGTCAAGCTCATTACTTGGCATTGATTAGTTATAATTGCAGATGGAACTTTTCCATGCATGCAATCTAGCCATCTATAAAAAGGTCATTTAAATGTGTCTGTTATTTCATCAACAAGAAGAGCACACCCTAGCAACATAAATTGACCATGATGATTCACACCAACAAATGGGTCAAAGGGCATTGCATAATGATTTATGAGATATATTTTGTCAAATGTGACAACATCACTAAAATATTGATACAAAATTCTTGATCTAGCATCTGCCTAGAAAATATTTTGTAATTGATTACTCTCTGATAACTCAATATTGTGAACAAAATTGATATTATCTTTTTGCATCATCTCAAAATACTTTATCAATGCAGATGCATCACAATGACCTGACAATGTTTGTCTATTTTGCAACAAAATTCTTGCAATTTTTTTTAATGAAAACACATTTCTCATATCCACCTCCATGAGTAATCATAGCATTTACAGATTTATTAAGTGCCACCCAACAATATCATTAATTTCAAGCTATTTTTTGAGAGATAATGGCAATTCTCGATGGCATCTCATAAATCTAACCATCTGTGAATCCAATGGATGATTATGTTCTAAAGCAACATCACACACAACCTTTTTCCATTTAAGCATAGATCCTTAATATCCATTCTTGCCCCACAATTTGTCTTTACAATAGGTTTGCGGCATAACTTGGCACAGGAGCTACTAGCAATATTCACCCCTTCTTTGCAACATGTAAAGCAACAACGATATTTGACGTCATAAAAATTATGACATGATCTTTTTCTTATTCCAAATCCAACCAAATATTCAAAAGTTTTGTAAAACTTAAACACATCATCAATCGAATCAAAACTCATGTCGATTTCAGGTTGGGGCAATGTTGGAATGTTTTCAACAATATTATTGTCAGAAAATTAATTTAACATTTTTGTTTCCATATCCTCAATTTGAATATCCTAAGAAAAATAAATAAAGTGTACATAATTATATTTTATAAAAATTTATTGCAAAGTTTAAGATTCAAGGAAATTTTAGCATGCACTTACAGATGTAAGTTTTGCATTTGAATTTGTTTGATCAGTGACAATAGCAAAACCCATTAGTATTCTGGATTATGTGTTTGAAAATACCACAATAAACACATGCATTATATCACTACTTTGGCATCTATGTATACTATCAAATAAGTGTGCACGATGATGAAATTGACAGTGATGTATAGGATTTGAGCTTGTATGAAGCTATGGAGAAGCACTTTTGAGGTATTAGGCAATCAAAAAAAAATCTAAAAAAATTTAAGGAAAATTAATCATTTAACAAAATCTAAAGACATATCTCATGTCTGTATTTGACAATAATAAATAATATGCACAACCAAATAAGAACACTTCTTCAGTGATAGCACTTCAATAAAATGCCGCACAATTAAATTAATGTGGAACTTGAACATGATTAGTACATAGAAATATAAATTAACATAACACACAAAGACCTCTATGCAATGTTATTATTTTAAAAGCTCAGCAATAGAACGTTCTAAAATCACTTAAATTTAAAAAAATTTAAAAGTCTTTGTCGCGTTCTGATCACATTTATGCTTGTTTCTCAGTCTAATACAAATGAAATACTTTTCTTTTAATAGTGTGTGGAAGATAGTCATATCTTGTCATTATGTATTGTGCTCATATATTATTATTATGTTTTTGTAGTTCCCAAGTTGTAATTTTTTAACAGATTGTTTTTGGATCATGTATCATCTAATTAAAAGTGAACAATCGATTGTAGCTTCTTTTGAAAGTTAAGCAATAGATTTTCACTTTTTTTGTTATTGTTTTCAATATGCTTACTATAGTTAATTTAAATATACTATTTACTGGCAATGTTTCAAAGTAAATGCAATAACAACCTTTACAGAAATTATTTATAACTTTTTCAACAAAACATTAACAAGAAAAATGTTGTTAACTATTAAGTAATTGGGCTCACACGCATGATATTATGAGCAACACATGATATCATTTCAATTTTTTTCTAAGATCCTAAATCAGTCAGACTATAAAGTTCAAAGTCATTTTTTTTCAGCTAACGATAATAAACCACATCAACTCAAATAAAATCAATCATTTTCCCATCCTCTTCAAGCTAGTAAACGAAATAAAACCACCACTTTCGGATCATTAAACAAGGAACAAGCCATTCAATATAACCAAAACCCAGAAACTAATCCTGGAAAAATAATCCATCATCAACTCAAATACTTGCAAGAAAAAGAAGAACAGCCACGGGACGTTACCGGAGATCAATCGGAGATCCTATCGAGCTTAGATCAATCGTCGGTCAAGATAAACGCCGTCCACCTTTGTTGCCTCCCTTCAAAGAGATGCGAGCGGCTTTCCAAAACGACAAGCAGCGAGGCAAGCGCAACGTGGTTGGGTGTGCTCGGTGGCTTTCCACGACGTGCGTCGGGAAGAGGAATCGAAGGGAGGATGTGAGCAGATGCGAAGAAAGTGCGAAGTTCGGCGTCTAACTCCTCAGCGAAGAAAATGCGAAGTCGAGGGAGAGAGCCGCGAGGGAAGTCGTGGCAGAAAATCTCGAGATCATTTGCCAAGCGGAGGGACAAACATAATGCCGGAAGCAAACCCTAGGAGGAGTTGTTCGCTGACGCCTTCGGAACGAGCAAAAGGAAATCGGTCGGAACGAGCGGGCGGCTACAGTAGCAAAGGGAGCGGGCTAAATGATGTGGCTAGTTGACGTGGACTAGGATGCTAAATCAACATGCTAGTCATCAAGATAATTTGGGAGCTAAATGGGGGATGTATATCATTTTCCGATATGAAATGCCACAAGAAGACGAACCATTAAACTAAATTCGTTACGTTGAACCTAATGAGCCTAATCGTACCTTCCAGTTGCGGATTTTAAGGATTTGTTCCATGAATTTTGAAATTTTAAAAATTCAATTTTTCATTTTCGAACTTTGAGATTCCCTTTATCTACAAATGTAGTCATTTATCTTCAATGATTCATCTAAACACAACGAAGAAGATTTCAGATGCAAATAACGCTCTTATGGCCCCCTCTGCAAAAAAAAAAAAAAAAAAAAAAAATTATTAAGTTCTTCCATGCTGATTACGAGATTCTGCTGGTCTTAAGCTGATCCATAAGGTATAGGCCTGATGAGTATAATCAATTGTTTTCTTCCATGCTTAATTGAGAGCTCCACTACAAGCAACTTAAATCTTTTTCTCTCTTCCTTTCTTTTTTAGTTAACATAAATTATTATTCTTATTAATTCAATGTTAAACTCCGTTAATTGAAGGTTGAGAGTTTAACTGGATAAATGTAATTAAATAGTATTAACTTAATAAGTATATCCCTAATATAAAGATTAATTATATCTTCTCTTTTCCCTTGTTTTAGTTGCTTGCTTTATTAATTTGTTGGGTGATTGTCGTTCTCAAGACCTTAATCGATATTGTTAGTAATTAAGTCTTAGCTAATCTTACCATTATGTCATTTATTTTGTATTTAGAAAATTTGTTTTCATATCTTAAGCAATCTTAGTGATCTTGTTAATTTGTTTATTTAGCTTTAAACTAATTACAATTTATGATGCACTTATAATTATTGATAATGAATTAATAGTGGGTAGTAACTTTAGGATTTGATCCACTTTGCCTCATTATCATGTTTACATCCCCAATTATGATTTCTCTGTTAATGAGTGGAGACTAATTGAATCACCAAAGGATATTATGGCGGAGTTATGGTGGGTTATGTGGCAATGCTACACTAGCTGGCAGCAAGCAGACAACCCGACGCGCCTCGGGCACTCAACAGAGCATGTAGCCCTAAGATGGGGCGCCCAGGCACCCGTGCAGCATATGAGTGGGCTCCCAGCGCCCACAGTGGGTCAGATGCGAAAATAAGCGTCCCATGGGCAATTGAGGGCAGTATCGGGCTATTTTGGGCTTATGTTAAAGAATGTTGAAAGCCCGAATAAGTGTGTAAGGGTGTGAATGTCTATTGAGATTAAAAAAGAACCCTTGGAAGAAGACTTGAGAGAGATCTTGAAAGGGTGTTGAGGATGTGCGGAGCTTAGGTGTGTTCCTAGGGGAATTTTATCATCTTCTTGTTCCTTCACTTGGTTTATACTCTATAATTTTGCATTCTATATATAATTAATTTCTTGTGGTAGTGTGACTTCTGTTAGAGCACCACATCCCAACAGCTTTGTGACTTTTCCCAATTTTTTAATTTTCCACATAAATCCTTGTGTTTGAATATTTGTACATTGTGCAAATGAAATATGTGCTACTGTGTGAATTCTGAGTTTTTCTTTAGTAACCTCAACTCAATCCCACCATATAGTACTAACATATCAAAACCCTAATCAGTTCTTAATCATCTTTTAAATGTTCCTAATACTTATAACTTTGATTTTTCATAGTTCAAATTTTTTGATCACTTATTTTTCTCCATGAAATATTAATGATAGATAGAAAAAATGGGTAGCTTAATCTTAAGATAATATTATCACTATCTTGAGATCGAGATATTAGTGTCTAATTAAGATTAATCAATCCTAATCTTCTCCTTGTGATGATTATAGCAAAGGCTCGATCAATCCATGTTAATCTTAAAGGCTAATAAATTGGTCATAGATTTGATTTAGATTTGATTATTTTTACCCGCTCAATCATCTCAATCTAGAGTGGTTGTGTTTCCCATAGCTAATATAAATTAATGATTAATAATGGCCATTATTGTGAAATTTATAACTAACATTTCTAAGTATTGGATTAGTTTTTATCTTAAGAATATCCGGATTTAATGTTCATTAAAATATATGATTAATATTTAACTATTGTGTTAGATTTATAAGTAGCATTATTTTATATATGTACTTATGATATAATATTTTAAAATATACGGAATATATATTTTTTATAAATTGTTAATTTAAGATAAATTCATAATTTAAGATTTTCTTAAAATATAGAATTTAACCCTTTTGGAAATACATTTAAATATATAAATAAGTAAGAGAATAATTCTAAGAATAACATATAAAATTAGAGCTTTTGTGTTAGCTTAAAAGCACTTTTATATACATACTATTTACTCTTTTTTGTAAGTAAGAAATTATACTCATTGATGCTATCGTAGAATTGTATTTTAGGGTATTATGCATAATTTATAATGTTAAATATTATAAAGTAACTATATGGAATTCAAGGTATTATGCATACGCATACGTACAAATTATTTAAGGGAGCAAAGCATTACTAAACTAGAGTGAGGATGGTCGATTTATGGGTTAATTATATGATTAATTAATTTTTAAAAGTACTAATTTGCACTTCCTCCTAATATAATGCCCAACGGAAACCCGTGGCAATATAATATAAAAAATATTATTTAACTCTCAAATGATTTTATTTAAAATAAATATTTATATTATGTAATTAGTACTAAATTTTATCAACTAAAAAAAAATATGTTATATTTTCATAAAATGTTTTTGAAGCTCCGAATTCAAAAGCATATAATATTTCAATAACATTGACTTTTTAATGTACATTTATTTTTATAAATTATGTTATAATTGCTGTATTTATTGCGCATTGGGCATTTACTGTCAACCATTTTTCAGGTGGAAGTTTTACCCATTATTTTACTAATTATACTTAATTGAAATTTATATATAACAAATGAACAAATATTATTAGTATAAAGATTTGAAAATTGATATATTATCCTCACCGGCACATATCTTGATATTTTTTTCTAACCAATTAAATATTTTTAATGCAATTATAATTTTAATTATAATTAAAGAATATCATTATATGTAAACGATTCCTACGAAAAATAACTATAATATTTTTTTTTTATAAATTGCTATAATATTTTTAATAGGATAATAAAAAGAGAAATAATATTTAGAATTATTAATATGATATCTAAAAAAATTTATCCAATAGAATTTGAATATTATTTCATTAATATTTATTTATTTAAATTAAAATAATACAAATATTATTTTTTTAATTTATATTGAAATGATATTCAAACCTCATTAAATACAAATCTAAATTTCATTTCCCTAACAAAAAAAAAAAAAGCTTTATACTTGCACCATTAGAATGTATAAAAGTTGAAAGATATAGAGACAATACAATATTAGATTGTTATTACGACATAAGGCATTAAATAATATTTTTAAATATTAGATTTAACATTTTGCATAATGGAATATTAGAATGGTATAAGAAACTTACATAAATAATTTATGAGATATAAATATAAACTATTCGAATATACATATCATAGATAATATTTATAAATTCAAATTTTAACATTATTTTATTACATTATTTTTGATATTTTAATATAAATAATCAATATTGATTTTTGAAAACCGTCAACTTTATATGTTTTTTGAGGTAATATTGTATTCAATATTTTTTTTCATAATCATTTAATATGTAAAGCTGATTCTTTCCTTATTAATAAAAATAAATATTTACTATTACACCTAAAAGTTGAAATTTTTACCAAATGAATAAAATTTGAAATATTTTTTGTCAAATTAATTCCTTTTACACCCAAAATTTCTATTAAAAACAAAATTATTTACAAGAGTAACAATAAAAACTGAAATACAAGCACCCTCCCTTGAAGTACTAAAATAGAAGCACTCAATATTATAAGAGCATTCCCAACGGTCGTATGAACGTTGCAAACGCCCAACGGCTATATGAACGTTGCAAACCCTATTCAAAATCTTTAAAATCCCAACGTTTCTCCCATCTTTTGAATCGCTACTGTGTCCTTCAGCGCTTGCTTCTCCAAAGCTTTTGAATCCCCTATTCAATCCCTCTCTCTGCCCGTTTCTCCTTCTACATCATCTTATTCTCTGCAATGGAAACTCCATCTTCTATCGGAAGAAGATCTTATACAGGTTCTTTGTCTCCTCTTAAGTACTCTTTAAATATAGAAATTGCTCTTCAATTCTGTTTCTTGAGAGGTCTCTCTTTTTTTTCTATCCAGAGAAGAAGAAAGCTCTAGAAGAGGCGTTATCAAGATCAACGAACACCGGGAATCATGACAGGGCTGCTCTTCAGGATATTTCGAACGACTCCCCAATTATCGGCGTTACGATCGAGAAGACTCCCCTTAGTTCTGTGATAAAGCAAGGGCTTCTTCCTAAGAGAACACCTTGTTCTGGAGAAGCCCTTCTTCGTGGACAAGTGAAGATCCTCTTAGAAAAAGTCGAAGAGGATGCCGAGCTTGTTAACAAGCTCTCAAGCAAGCACTGCGGGGCATTCTTACATTCTCAAGGGCTGCTTGCCGCTCCAACGCCATCGAACACCCCTCAAATACTCAGTCTTTCCAGAGCCAAAGAAGAAGATGCTCTTATTGCTCTCCCAAAGGTCTCTTTTATCTTGTAGTCTTGAGGAAATTCTGTCTTTCATTTTTGTTTTCTCAAATTGGTTTTACTAAATGGGCCAGATTGCTGAATCCGCGCAGCAGGAGGAACACCTTGAATGTGTGATAAACAGAGCGTTGCTATTTGATTCTCCAAGTAAATCTGAAGCTTCGGACGTCTCCTCCAATATATCTTCTTCAGTGACATACGATGGAAGCGTTGACAGCTCTTGTTACGATGAGAATTGGTCTACTCAGGTCAATACCAGCTGCTATGAAGGCGTTGAAGAAGATGAATTTAAAGAAGAAGCGGAGGAAGGGTACTTGGATGAGTTATGTGATGGGTTTGAGAAGATCACAATAGAAGAGAACGGGGCGAAATTGTTTGAGTTCAAAGGGAAGCACACGAGATTTGTGTACAACAGTGATGATGAGCTTGAAGGGGAAGAGGAGATAGGAAAAGCTCTGCCGCTGTCTCCTAGTGTGTTGCTGCTCAAAGGTTTGCCTGTACCTGAAGGAAAGCACTTGCGATTCCATGAGGATGAATGAAAGTTTTTTTCATTCAAAGGAAATAAATGTCTTGCTGAAAATTTGTTTTGTTCACTTGTGTGGTCTTGTTATTTTTTTTTTAATTTTGAAGTAATTCAATTGATGATATTCAAAATTCCTTTTACCAATGTTAGAAAAAAATCCCGTTATCGCAATTCGTTATTTGTTTTCTTGCATATTCTTCTTATAAAGAAAATTCATTATTTTCAAATTTCGTGCAAAATGTGAGATATTGAACCCTCATATAAGGAGGCAAGTGGTGGGTGGTGGTTCATATAAGGAAGGACTCAAGGTCAACTCCTAATTACATACAAACAATTGCCTTATCTCGAATTAATAATACAAATTTGCCAATGCTTTAGCCTTTTTTAACTAATTATGATGTCATCCTCATAACCTCTTAAAAATGGTATGATGATATGATTCTCTCTTTTATATGTTCTAGTGTATGTACCAAGCCTCACATTCCATTGGATATTGTGTCATCCTTCCTAAGGAACCACTTGCATCATGCTCTTAACCTCTTAAGAATAGTATGATGACATGATTCTCTCTTTTATATGTTCTAGTGTATGTACCAAGCCTTCCATTCCATTGGATACTATATCATCCTTCCTAAGGAACCACTTGCATCATGCTCTTAACCTCTTAAAAATAGTATGATGACATGATTCTCTCTTTTGTATGTTCTAGTGTATGATGACATGATTCTCTCTTTTGTATGTTCTCTCTTTTATATGTTCTAGTGTATGTACCAAGCCTTCCATTCCATTGGATACTATATCATCCTTCCTAAGGAACCACTTGCATCATGCTCTTAACCTCTTAAAAATAGTATGATGACATGATTCTCTCTTTTGTATGTTCTAGTGTATGTACCAAGCCTTCCATTCCATTAGATACTATATCATCCTTCCTAAGGAACCACTTACATCATAATCAAATTTTAAAAGTTTTCAAATCTACTTTATATATTGGCTTTCATTTAGTTATATTATAATAATTAAAAAATAATAAAGTGATTCTTAATTTTATTATCAAATAAAAGGCATAATAAAAAATAAACAAATGTTTAAATTTTAAAATCTTGTATAATGGAATGTTGGAATACTCTAAAATTTTAGAGAAATTTATTACATAAATAATCTATGAGAAATAAATATAAATTATTCAAATGTATTCATATAAGTGATAATATTTATAAATTCAAAAATTTTAATGTTACTATATTAGATTTATATATTTTAATGTAAATAAACAATAATATCATTTGGTTATTGTTTGAGATAAAAAATCAATATTATTTTTAATGTTTTTATTCAACTTTTATTTGTCAAACTCTAACTAAACAACATTATTATAATGTTCAATAAAAGTAATTGCGGATCGATGACTCACTCAAAATCAACAGCAACACAACACAACACATCATATAACTTTGCCATTAGTGCAAAAATATGTGTATGCGTATTTAGTTTCCAATATTTAAAAGAGAAATAGTAGCAACTAATTTATAAGCTTTTTTTCTTAGAAAATATTGAGCCTCATAAAGAGGCAAATTAAATATTTGATAAACTAAACATTTCAAATAGCAAAAACTTGTATGTCTGATTTTTTTTCAACCATTAATTAACCTTCCCTGCATTAACTTTAAATTGCTAGACAAATTTACAACACAATAAAGCTTGCAATAGTTCAATAAAGTTGGTTTGAAATATCCCCACATTGACCTATAAAATTTAAACCTCTCTTAATGTTCTTAAAAAGAAATTGAGACAAGCAAATTCATCAACTTTTTCTCATTTGGAATATCCTAGGCTAAAACTTTTTATAATTATCAACTTACTCTCTATCTCTTTTTTTGAAGTAGATGAGCCGCGTAGAGCCTGAATCAATATTATTTGAAATCGTCATAAATATTTGCAATCGAACAAAAGAAAATGCAAAAAATAAGTCTATAAGATTAGCGCCAAAAATTTTCCTAATGATAGAATCAAGATTCTTGATAATCAGCCCAACCAGAAATAAAATTTTTGTTTTTATTCCAAAATAATAAGAAGAGATGAAAATTGCCATAGGGAAAATTTGGAGCAATGTATAACTTAAGAAGCTAGTTAGATTCCCCATTTAAAGTATGTAGAATAGTAGCATAAAACCATAGCTTTCTTGCATAAAAGTTTCCTTACAACAAACATATAAAGGCCAATATTTGCATAATTTTTAAAATTTTCACATAAATATAAACTGAACTGCACTAAATCAAAACTTGACAACTTATTGTCATTAAATTAATAAGACAACGCATTCGAGCAAGCCATATTTTATTCCTAAAAACAAGAGAGCAAAACCCATTTCTAAACCAAGCAATAGTTAAATTATTTTTATTCATACTCCTTATTTATGGAAAACAATTCCTAATTATAGCAAAAAATTGAAATTTTACAAAACAAACAAAATTGTGACTTTCGCAAATGCTAGCCAATTCAGTACAAGAAATTAACTTTCGCACCCAAAATTAGCAGTGACATGACACATCAACAATTAAATGGTCAACATTTTTTGTCCTAATTAGATGTTTATTTACAAACGATTCTTATCTGCTATCTCAAACTAATAATGCGAATTTGCCGTTGCTTTAGCTTTTTGGATTAATTATGATATCATGCTCCTAACCTCTTAAAAATGGTGTGATGGTACAATTCTATGTGCAAATTATGATAAATATGATACAACATAAATTGTAATGTTTCTATCTCTTCCAAATTTTTACATGTTCTATTGTATGTATCAATCTATTTTGTTGATTCCATTGGAAATGCTATAGCCACTTACTTCATAATCTAGTTTTGAATGTTTTTAGATCTTATTATAAAAATTTATTCGCTTTTATATATTAAATTTCAATTAGTTGTAACAATTATAAATTACTAAAATAATTTAAATTTTATTATGCAATAAAAAGCATTAAATAATATTTTTAATTTTAGAATTAATATTAACTTATATAAAAGGAAAGAACATAAATGTTTAAATTATAACATCTTGCATAAAGGAATCTTATCATACTCTAAATTTTAAGAGAAATTTACATAAATGATCTATGAGATATAAATGTTAATTATTCAAATATTATTTTTGATATTTTAATGTAAATAAATATTATTGTTGTTGAAAACCTCAACTTTTATTATTTTTTGAGGTAATATTTTAATCAATATTATATGTAAAGCTAATTATTCATTCCTTATTAATGACAATAAAAGTTTCTTATTATACCTAAAAATTGAAAATTTTCTTTGTAGAAAGTTCAATAAAAACAATTAACCGATCACTCCATTTATACCCCAAATTAGCAACAACATAACTGATAACACATCACAATAGCAAAGGCAATATTTTAAGGTCTGACTGAGGATATCAGAAACTAATAATACGAATTTGCCCTCAACAATTAAGGGCTAATTTCCTAATGATTTACGCGATCTAAGCATGGAATTTTAGCATAAAAAGAAGTTATGGCAACATAAAAGAGCGTGCGGATTCTCAATGATCACCCTTCAAATAGTAAAATAGAAGCACCTGCAGGATGTAAGGGCATTCCCAACGGTTATATGACCGTTGAAAACCCTATTCAAAATCTTTAAAACCCCAACGTTTCTCCCATCTTTTGAATCGCGACTCTTTCCTTCAGCGCTTGCTTCATCTGCCCGTTTCACCTTTCTTCATCATCATCTTATTCCTTCTTTCCCCCACCCAAGCTTCGCGTCCCCCGCTTCGCTGCACAACTCTAAGTTTAGATAAGTTGCCCTTGATCTGGTATTCCGCGTATATAATGAATGGAGCCCGCCCCTTTCCGAAGCTGGAGCAGACCGATTAGTACCACTGGAGTGGAGATCTGAGAGAGGCTGCCGGAATGGTTTCAAGGGAACGAACAATATGATATGATGTTCTGAATCCTTGAGGTCAAGTTAATCCGTTTTACAAATTTCTATATTCAATTGAACGGGATTCCTGGCGGTCTCTTCTTTACACCTCGTAGCCTTAGGGTGAAGACTTGATCCATCCGGAGACTTCTTCCGCTGCGCGGCCTTGGAAAAAAAGAGTTTGAGGTTTCTGGCCCGCCCATTTGCCACTACGTGGCCTAGAATCTGTATGCGATTGCTTTACGGGAAGAAAGGTCCGGCACTCCGCGGTGAGAGACCGAAGGTATGGACTGTCAGTTCACATGCGCTACTTCGTCTTTATGTGAGGCAGATCCTAATTTTTCCGTCAGGTAGGTGAGCCCCTATCAGTCAGATATTGAGGCCGCGCAGCGGTTGGCAGTGGTCGAAGCGGGGTCAAATACACTTGGCCCACTAAGCACTAGGATAGTCGCTGAGAGAATCTGCCTCGACCGGAAGACTCAGGGATTCTTAAGGATAACCTGTAGTTAGCTCGGAAACCCAGGTTACGAAAGAAGAGCTTCCGGGAAGTAAGATCCGGCGTCTTCAAAAGAGCGATCCAAGCTAATTTCAAAAAACAACAACCGCTACGCTGCAATGGAAAGAACTCCATCCTCCATCGGAAGAAGATCTCATACAAGTACTCTTTAAATCTAAAATTTGCTCTTCAATTATGTTTCTTGAGAGGTCCCTTTTTTTTTCTATCCAGAGAAGAAGAAAGCTCAAGAAGAGGCGTTATCAGGATCAACGAACAGCGGGAATCATGAGAGGGCTGCTCTTCAGGATATTTCAAACGACTCCCCAATTATCGGCCTTACGATCGAGAAGACTCCCCTCAGTTCTGTGATAAAGCAAGGGCTTCTTCCTAAGAGAACACCTTGTTCTGGGGAAGCCCTTCTTCGTGGACAAGTGAAGATCCTCTTAGAAAAAGTCGAAGAGGATGCCGAGCTTGTCAATAAGCTCTCAAGCAAGCACTGTGGGACTTTCTTACATTCTCAAGGGCTGCTTGCCGCTCCAACGCCATCGAACACCCCTCAAATACTCAATCTTTCCAGAGCCAAAGAAGAAGATGGTCTTATTGCTCTCCCAAGGGTATCTCTTTTATCTTGTAGTCTTGAGGAAATTCTGTCTTTCATTTTTGTTTTCTCAAATTGGTTTTACTAAATGGGCCAGATTGCTGAATCCGCGCAGCATGAGTAACAACTTGAATGTGTGATAAACAGAGCGCTGCTATTTGATTCTCCAAGTAAATCTGAAGCTTCAAACGTCTCCTCCAATATATCTTCTGCAGTGACAGACGATGGAAGCGTTGACAGCTCTTGTTACGATGAGAATTGGTCTACTCAGGTCAATGCCAGCTGCTACGAAGGCGTTGAAGAAGATGAATTTAAAGAAGAAGTGAATTACTATAAAGAAAATGAAGAAGGTGGAGAAGGGGAGGAAGGGTACTTGGATGAGTTATGTGATGGGTTTGAGAAGAAGATCACAATAGAAGCGAAATTGTTTGAGTTCAAAGGGAAGCACACGAGATTTGTGTACAACAGTGATGAAGAGTTTGAAGGGGAAGAGGAGATAGGAAAAGCTCTTCCGCTGTCTCCAAGTGTGTTGCTGCTCAAAGGTATGCCTGTACCTGAAGGAAAGCACTTGCGATTCCATGAGGATGAATGAAAGCTTTTTTCATTCAAAGGAAATAAGTGTCTTGCTGAAAATTTGTTTTGTTCACTTGTGTGGTCTTGTTATTTTTTTTTTAATTTTGAAGCAATTCAATTGATGATATTCAAAATTCCTTTTATCAATGTTAGAAAAAATCTTCTATTGCAATTCACAATTCTGTTTTTCTTTTTTTAAATATTCTTATAAAAAAGGTAACCTTTATTTTCTTATACTATTGAAACTCATAAAGATTCAGATGTTGTGTATTCATTTGAAATTATTGGATATCTTGTAAAATTTTTATTATAGCAATACACACAAGTATTCATGCATTACATTCAATTTCCAATTTATTGTTCTATCTCTACAAAATTTGATCTTAGCTTTGTTAAAGAGATTGAAGAATTGATTCATCAACTTTCTTTGTTAAAAGCTCTTGTCATTTGGAACAACAAAAGTATCCTAAGGTTGAACTTTTGCAATCATCAACCTTCACAATCTTAAATAACAGCGTTTATTATATCACTTGAAATTTTTACACGCATTTACTAGGCCCCAATAAAGTTTTTTATAGATGTGCGCCACAGGTGCGCTTGCAAGGCTCCACGGCGGGCCGTGGCGACTAGCGCTTGTTGAACACTCGAGAAACTGGCGCCACAGCACCCCATAGCGCCTAAGCTTCAACATGAACGGGCTACGGCATGCTGCAGTGACTATAAATTCTTTGTAAGCCATTTTTAGGGTAAGAATAATAGTGAGAGCTTTTCAAATTTTTTTGGGGGTGTGTGGTAACTGTTCCAAAGAGGAGACATGGGCCACGGCATACCACAGAGACCCTAAGGTTTTGAATAAGGATTTCTAAACTTTGAAAATATTTAGTAAAATCTTCTCCTCTTTCTTCCCGTAGATATAAAGGTAACAATCCAAGTTGTTACCCTAGCCAATTAATACTAATCAAAGTCATGATTTTGGTTCTGGTGCATTAATTAAGTTATTAGGAGTTCACCACCAAGATCTAGTCCAAATCAGGAGTTAAATGGATCCAACCATGATTCTGGAAATTTCAGGAACCCTGGAAATTGATCTAGTTATTTTGACCTTAGATCAAAAATTGAATTTTCTCATTGCCTAATTACCCCTAAATTAGTTAGGAGTGATGTTTTGATGATAATTAGAAGTCGTCGAAAATTCGATGAATATTTTAATATATGTAAAATATCCCGAAAATTAGAAAATTTTAAAATACTCATTGAAATCAAAATCCAACTTTGTCGTTGTGTTTCTCACCCCGCAATTAGCTATAGGTGAATATTAAAAATTCTTGGAAGTCATTTAAATAATTAAAAATTAAATATTAAAATCATAAATTTAATTATTAAATTATTTAAATTATATTAATTATTTAATCCCTTAACGGGTCAGATCCGCCATTTCTTAACGAGTCGGATCCGTCGCATTATCGGGTTGGACCCGTTTCCCTTATCGGATCGGATGCATCCGATCGGATCCGCATACGATAATCGATTAGTCAGATCGAGCCGATCGGACGATCGCTGATTCATCTTCTCCCTCGAAACCTCAGCACTCTCCACGCGGTAGACCGCCGCAGCCGCACCAATCCGCGCACCCCCCGGCCTCGGTCGCTCCATCCAGAGGCTTTAGAGGCCATAAAGCCTCTGGAGTTGTTACTCTAGCCAATTAAGGCTAATTAAAGTCATGATTTTGGTTCTAATGCACTAATTAAATTATTAGGAGTTTACCACCAAGTCCTAGTCCAAATCAGGGGTCAAATAGATTCAACATTGATTCTAGAAATTTCAGGAACCCCGAAAATTGACTTAGTTATTTTGACTTTAGATCAAAAATTGAACTTTGTTATTGCACTCATTACCCCCAAATTAGCTAGGGGTGATATTTTGGTGGCAATCGGAAGTTGTCAAAAATTTGACAAATATTTTAATATATGTAAAATACCCAAAAAATTTGTAAAATTTAAAATACTCGTTGAAATCAAAATCCAACTTATCGAGTGAGACCCGTTTCCTTTATCAGATCGGATGCATCCGATCGGATCCGCATCCAATAATTGATCAGCTCAGATCGAGCCAATCGGACCGTCGCTGATTCATCTTCTCCCTAAAAACCTCCGCACTCTCCATGTGGCAGACCACCGTAGCCGCAGCCAACCCGCGCACCCCCCTAGCCTCAGCCGCTCCATCCAGAGGCCATAAAGCCTCATCCGTGCGAAAGGCTCGGCTGTTTTGCGCGAATTGATCCCTTTGGAGCCGAAGACAAACCCTAGTACTCTCCACCATCCATTCTCCAAGTACTCCTATCTTTCGATCCTATTATCTGATTGCTTCCTTCTTAGTTCGTAACATTATTGCTTTGCATTCCTTGTATTTTGAGCATTTTTACATTGAACATTTCATGTAAGATACTTTGATGCATAAAATGAAAATATAAAAAATTAGGATAATACTTATATTGGGTTCATGTTATGGATGGAAAATTATGTATGCACATTACTGTTAATGGACAGGCGGTAAGAAGAAATAAGGATATCTGACATGTACTCATTTGGGAGAGTTGTGTATAGGTTCGAGAACTCACCTTAATTTTATAGGCGTGCTTGACTCATCAGCTACTTCTGGAAGTATCCATAGGAGTAAAAGTAAAATAACTAAAAACTATTGCATATTTATTTTTTGCCTCTTCAATACTGTACAGTTTTCTACCTTAAATTTGAGAAGTTAAGTGATATGATATGATACAATTCAGTTCAATTATAGTTCAGTGACTTATTTGGCCAATTTTTTTGATATGATAATTTTACATGATTCGTTCAGTTTTATGTTACTTTTACTGCAGTTCAGCTTTAGTAGTACTTGCTTGCTTACATATACGCTAAGATGCTAGTTATTGATTCAATCTACTTATATATATATATCACAGTTTAGTTTGCTTTCTATTAATCGACATAATATCATATGATATCAGCATGTTAGGATGAGTCTTTTTTTTTAGTATTCATAGTTTATTATACATGTATATTGCCTAATCTTGTTTCATCTTTAGGTTGAGGTATGTCATATTATCTCATTGTTTGTTTTAGTTATAAATACATTATTTATAAATTTCCATATTCCTTCTTAACTTATTGCACCCGTTTATTTACTTTAATATTTTAAGTAAATGGTGATATCATTTAATACATAAAACTAATCGACCTAAAATGTACTTAGATAATATGTCTAATCAGATTTTCTTTTTTTTTGGCTGGGGTCCTATTGTTGTGAAATCGATAATGGCAGATTCTGAACTATTTGAGGTTGTTGAGCCAAGAGTGGAGTTAGATTAGGAGAAACAGCATCTTGCTGCTGAAGATCTTTAGTTTTTTTATTTATTTTCTTATGAGGTAGAGTGTTTATTTTCTTTTCAGTTAAAACTTTTTAAATTGTGCAATAACGCAGGTACACTGTGTAATTTTTTTTTGATGTATTACTTTATTTTGAGCTACATAATTCTTATTATCTGTATTATGGTATAATGGATGTAAACTCATTCTTTACTTGATTCTGTACTCTAATGGATATGTATGTATTCAGTAAATGACTCCACCACTTCTGAAGGGCTTATTCTTCCCTTAATAGTGAATTAGGGATTGTACCCTAATCTAGTGATAATTGAGGGTTTGTTGTGATGACCCCAATATTGAGAATCACTAAACTCAACATTGATACATCATCATAATATCTAATACTAGATTAGAAGGAAACTAATCCAAATCATTAGATATTGTGTCTGGCTAAGGATTTAGAAGAGGGTCTTAAATTAAAATGGAAAATTTTTTTATGAAAAACATTATGTAAATTACATATGATAATGTGAATTTAAAAGCATATGATATGAATACGTGAAAATTTTAGATGTGAAAATTCTAAAAGTTAACTTATGCAATATGAGTGTACAACATGTAATATAAGTCTAAGTTATTTAAATCTTAAAATTTTTGGCATGATTTCTACTGTATTTAGTTAAAAATATACATGTAAATTTAGACATACAACCTAAAACTAACATGAAATCAATCTATTACATAGGATTTTTTAATTTCAGTTCTAATATAAAGTTAATCTGTTACATGAGATTGCTTATTTCTAATTCTAGTATAAAGTCAATCTGTTATATGGGATTGTTTATTTATAATTCTAATATAAAGTTAATCCATTATATGAGATTACTTATTTACAATTCTAATAGTTTGAAGTGAGAAAATACATATATAACAATTATCTATCCTAGAGTATGCACATCTCACGTAACTTACTACATACAAGAGGATGAGGAATAATTCTCAACTTAAACATGTAGCTACTTTCCAATTCTATATACAATTAAGTATACAACTAATTTCTAATTTAATATATAAGAAAATATGCAACTAAACTCCAATTTAATATGCAAAGTAATAATACGACTAATGATTTATTTAACATTCATCACATACATTCATCCATTCATCCCAGTTAAGCAATTAAGTATAAAATTAAACTCTAACATAAGCATAGTAAATGTAAAGTAAATGACTTAAATTATTACAAACCAATAGCAATTAAAGGAAAATAAGGAAAATAATAGCTCACTTGCAAAAATTAATAAGCTATATTTTATAATTTTTAAGTGAAAGCAGCTAGCTTATACACTTGGTTCAGCTCCACTAGTCTCCAAATGCACCTGGTCTTTGACATTTTGGCATTTAAATATGATAGGGCAAAGCCAAAAAATAGAAAATATGGTTAAACTAAACAGTCTAAGTACAATTTAAAATTAGGCTTAAGTATTTTATTATTCAATTGGATATCACTACAAATTATAACCTAAGCATAAGCAAGGGTGCCAAAAAGGTAAGCATAAAAGTGTGAAAAAATAAAAGGCAAAGTGAGCTAGAATACTCACATAAACATACATCATAGCCTGTAATTAAAATAAGGGTAAAAGCATCCTAAATATGCTAGAAAGAAATTAAAGTGCATATGAAAGTAAATGAAGTAAAGCATGTATATGTTCAAATAAACTTATGCTAAGTAAAGAAAAGAGATAGTGAAGCATGTAAATGTAATTTTAACAATATTTACTATAATCTAAGTAAACTATAAATAAGTAAAGTACAGTACTAAAATATGGAAAATACATAGTATATAAATTGGAGGAAGATCTTAGACTATTAGTCTAAGATTCACATAGTTTAGAACTATGGAATGTAGCATAGCTAAAAGCTATGATGAGTTTTAACAATCTATAAGATTGAAGAAGAGCTCATATTTTAAATGATTAAAGTTGTTTTAGGAAAGTACTCATTCTATGGGCAAATACAGAATGAAGCAAGGAGTTTAACATGTCTGTTTAACAAATAAAAGCGGGGCCAAAATAAGTAACACTCACATTTACCCTATGAGAATATGAGGTCTCCTTATTATAACTCTTTATTAGCCTGCCATTAGCTTAACCATCAATATAAACTCCTATAATTTTTAATATGAAAGTCTTATTCATGCACAATGTCTTATATGAATGATTCAAATGAATAAGGCTCAAAGCCAAGCAAATATTCAAGGAAAGTTCAATAATTGTAACTAAGTGATATCCAAAATTATCTAATTTTAATAATCTACTTGATGATTGGAGCTAATTGAGCTCCCAATTAACTTTGTGATATTTATCTCAAATTAATTGTAAATATATTAATAATTATGGTTTTTAAAATAATAGTTTCAATTCATTTATTATGATATGACAAAATAGTCTATAAGTATAATCAATACAAATAGAAATTATATTTAATCTAATATTAAACTATAAGATTTAATTATGATAACTAAATCAAGGTTTAGGTAACTAGTAGGAAGAGATTGAGATTAAGAAAATATCAAACTTAAGGAATTGGAAGTTAAAGTTTAATTTACTAAAGCCCTTTAGCTAGGTTGTAGTTTGAAGGTTCTATCCAAAACAAATACTAAACTAACTAGGTTAATATAAAATGAAAGGTTTAAAGTAAATAAAGGAAAGGATTAAGAACTACAAGTTCTATGTTTTCTAGTAGTTAAAGTTTAAAGAAAATCAATATGATGCCTAAACTATTCTAAGTGAATTAGAACTCCTATTACTACCTCCTAAGGAATTCAAATAAAAACTTTAAGGATTAGGATAAATAAACTAAGCTTTAGTTTAGTTGATTCAATAATATACAATTACAAAAGTATTAAAGCTAACTACTCTTAATGGATGTAACAAGTAGATTTAGGGATCAACTATAATTCATGTTTAAATCAATCATAGGGTTTCTACCTTAGGGTTGAAAGGTGGATCAAGCAATTTGCAATTGATTCAAGTTTATAAAATGAGAACTAAGCTCAAAAATAAGTGATATAAATTGACATTGGGAATAATAAATGTGACATTTTAACTATCCTAGGGTTTTATAATACATAAAACATGAAATCTAGAATTTATCATAATAACACTTTGTGGAGGCCACCCCTAATCATCTGAATTTAAGGAGTGGTCATCACTTAACACATCTCTTACTTAACATTAGGTTGGAAGTTTAAGACTCCAATCTAACCTTAAGGGAATGATATGCTCTTTTTAATAGAGTAAAGAATAATAATCACTTAATGAGTATACTATAAAATTAGAGTGCAGAAGAAAAAGGAACAAACTATAGTAACATCCATTCATTCATAATGAAAAGTAAAACATCCAACTCGGAATATAAAATGCAAGAAAAGAAAAGTACAATTTAACCTGTATTATTACAAACATTTAAAGTTAAAAGACTGAAATATAAAGTCTCTCATCCTCACGATGCAAAAGTAAAGGAAACTAGAAACAATCTAAAGGTCTTCAGCAATCTGAACCTCTTCCTGAATCTGCTCCTCTGAAGGCTCAACCTCCTTAAATAGCTCAGAATCTACTATTATCAGTTTCATAATGGTAGGGCCCCAGCCAACAAAAAAAATCTAGTTAGACAAAATATCTTAGTATATTTTAGGGTAATCATTTTTATGTATTTTATTGATATCACAAACTAACTTAAGCATGAAAGTAGTGGTAAAGCAACAAAGAAAGTGTAACAACCCTAATTGTTACCCTAGCTAAATCCAAATTAAGTAAGCTAAACTAAGCTCTAATTTTGATTCTATTAGACTCAATGAGTCATTTAAACCTAACCCTAGAAGTTTGAAATTAATCGGAGATAGATTGAGAATTTTGATATTTTTGCCTATTCTTGAGCCCTAGAAAATATTTATATTAATTTGATCTCCAAATTAAAATCTGATTTCATTTTTGAATTCCTCATGCCCTAATTAGTTAAATGTGAATTTTTGGAAAATTTTGGAACTCATTTAAGCCTAAATTAGGTTTAGAATTTAATTAGAATAATTATATATTATAATATTGATTTTATTTATTAAATTTAATTATTAATTAAAATTAAACGGTGGGATTTGCTGTCGAGACCGCGGCAGATCCGCTGCGGGGTCCAGATAGCGGTGCATAGGTGCAAGCCACTCAATGCATTAGCACGCATCTCAGCGCGTTTAATCCAATGGCTCACGCTGCCTCGGACTTAATCCGCATTTCTATTAATTAGTATCCACATCAGGCCATCCATCATCAACGGCTCAGTGATCAGACGACTCTGGAGCTCCCCCGCACTGTGGATCGTCTCCCACCTCGCGACCCATTGCTCTCTAGTCCCCCCCCCCCCCGATAGCCAGGCACCTTCCAGCCCCCGTAGTAGTACGGGTTAGCCCCGAAATTCCCCTTTTGCCCTCGGCGCAACCTCTTGCCGATAGTGGACTCCCCAAATTTCCCTGAGCCATTGGAACCCAGCCTCCCCTTCGGCCTGAGCCTCTTCTCCAAGCCCGAGCTCTGGAAGACCCCCCCCCATAGCTCCACAGGCCTATAAATACCTCCCGAGACTCATAGTGAGTCCCTTTGCTCACTGTGATCCCCTCATTCTCTATTGCTTACCCTAAGGCTCTCAGGGACCCCAACGTCTGAACCTGCTGAGCATCCACTGATCGAGGATGAGGTCTGGAGTTCAGACCCCCTTGCTAAGCTCTTACGACTATTTGGAGTGATCTGGGTCACACGCATTGTCTCAGTTGCCTCTGCCATCCCCAGGTACAGCCTCTGGCCCTGTCTCCTCTGTCGAGCTAGTCCCAGCTTGACTTGCTTCCAATTGAGCCCTAGATGCTGCGTTAGGTTCTCACCATGGCTCCCTAGTAGACGTCTAAGTCCTTTGGAGAGGCATGGCAGTGGACCATATGGCGAATTCATCGTCTAAGTGTGCACTTTTAGTCGGCTTCCGATTCGCCAAATGCTGCTTTTCCCTCAAGCGATTGGATAGCCAAGTAGCGCCATAACCTCTTGGCAATAATTGTAAACCCATATCGAGGGTCGGGCTCGACCAGATTGATCGACTCGGCTGAAATCGATCGACCTGTTTTTAGCTCATGTTGATCATGTGGACGTTTATTTAAGAAATCTTCAATTAGCCCTAATCAAGCCACTTAGTCCTTAAGTGAACCTAAGGAAGTCATCTAGCCTTAATAATTGAATCTAATAATTTTAGATGTTAAATTTCAGTTTAATAAACTCAACTAAGTTAGTTTATGAGCTTAATTTCTAAAAGAGACATATTTAGGAAATCCTAAGTTAGAAAATTCGTTAAGTCTAAAATGATCAGATCTTAGATCCTAGATCTTAGACTTTAGATCTTCTACTTGAATCAAACAATCTCTAATTGAAATTCTTAAATGATTCATTGTTTAATCTTTTGAAGCCTTCCATGTGGGTATAGGATGATTCAATCTATATGATAATGAAATTATCTTAAGAATTGAGTATAAATCTTAGATTCTCAAGTTCTTAATTAATTATTTTATCTTATAATCAGTAGAATAACCTTTCACTAAGTTCTTAGTTTCTGAATCTTTCAGCTCATAGGATTCTTCACCTTTAACTTAGGGATAGAGTGTGAACCCTAGATCCTAGTTAGGATACTACCTTAGATTTAGGATTTGAACACCAAAGTGGGGTTTAAGTCCAAAATCCTTAAATCTAGATTTACTTAATCAAGATTTGGGTAAGAAAGTAAAATATTAATAAATTAAGTCGTTGATTTATTTATTTAAACCTTACAGTCGTCGCCTGATTTTGGATTAGAACTTGTTAAGTTCTAATATTAACTATAAGGATGTAAATCTGAGATTCTACTCGATAGTTGGATATTGGAGATCCTAAACTTGTACCCTCTCAGAGTAGTTAGATTTAGTAATTAGATAACAACATATATCACATAAGTTTAGATTGAGTCCCTTGCTTACTTTGATTTGATTTGCTTGGCATACTTTGGTTATTGAGCCTTATTCCTTGAGCATAATAGAAGAACTTAGGATATTGATGATACATCCTAAGTTAGTAATTAAATTGCATATCATTCAGTTCTTGCCTTGCTTGCAGTTGGTAGAATATGTCCTAGTGTATTCTGCCTCTTCAGTAATAGTATTATGTATAATTGACCCAGGCCTAGAGAATCGAGATGGCCTATTGGCTGGGTGTTGATTGATATTTTAGTATTGATGGCCCTATATGGCCTATTGGCTAGTATGACAGTACTATGTCTTAGGCTTATTGCTACTTTAGCTGGACCGTTCAGTATTATTTTTTATTTTTCTTTGCCACATGCTTCAGAGGCCTTACTTTCAGAGCGGAAAATTGGTGAGCGCCTAAGAGACCATCTGTTGTCGGCGAATCGTTTGCATAATAAGAATTAATCCGCTGCGCGGCCTCACCTACCGATAGGTGGCCTTTTTCGCATAACATTACTGTCTTCAAAAGATCTCTCTTCTTCTTCCTCTCTTTGCTCTAGTGGAAAGGCTATTGGAGAAAGATTTTAGCTCCTCGAACTCAACCCCCCGCTTCGCTGCCCCAAAAACTCCAAACAACTCCGGATTTCTCCTCCTAAGGCCTCTACTTCCCAGTCTTCGCATATCCTGACCTGTCGTCGCTTCGCTATCGGTCTCTCGTCCTTTCTCTTCTCTTATCTTATGAATGAAGTAGATACCGAAGCTAACTAGGGAGTTTCTATAATAGAATATACCTAAGCTAAGATAACTAGAAAGAAGAAGCGCCCTTCAAACCTGGCAAGAGTGAAAAGTGTCAGCGCAGCGTAGCGAAGCAGAACTTAGTCATTCAGAGAAGTCAGCAGCGTAAGAAAAGAAGCCGTTTCAGAAAGGCCACATACGATAAATGAAAGAGAGTCTTTACTTCGATTCGACTGAGCCAGGTGATCGGGTATGCCCGGCGCAAGTGCAGAAATTTTGATGAATTAGAACGCTTACCCGTCTTTTTGTACCTGATTTCCGCTATTCTAGTTTAGCGGGGGTAAGGGTAGTGAATCTTGACTTGACAAGTACTTCACTGAGGCGGTCTTCCCTAATGTAGCATATGGGGTCGTTCTGGTTTGAGAAATTCTGGGTTAGGCTGCCTCCGGCAGATAACTACCAAACGGGGTTGACTCAATCTGCTTCGCAGCCTAAATTTGATCAGACTCGAGAGAGGCTGCCCTGCCCTACCGGAGGTCGTCTTATTAGAGTCACTTCTTTCTTAATGGAGCCTACTAGAGTAGAGAAAGAGATCATTGACCAACGCAACGGGACTTGCTTATTTTGCCACATATCTCAGTGGCTTTACATTATATTACTTGCCCTGCTATGGCCACATGTCTCAATGGCTTTACATTTCATAGATTGCTCAGCTTTTGCCACATGTCTTAGTGGCCCCTTTTTCCTATTTTTTTTATGTTGTATCAATTAGCATGTTATATGTATACTCTTATGGCTTACTTATGTATATTAGCATGTTTAGGATGCTAGAATGGTATGTTTATTTTCAGCATTTGTGTTTTTTATATACTCAGCATGTGTTAATATGATCATAATTTGTGTTACTGTCGCTGTTTCTTTTAGCTTTGGCTTCACCTTGTTTATTTGGTATTGTATGTTACTTTTCATACTAGTTGTTGGCTATAAATGGATAGTTTATAGTTACCCATTTCTTTCATAGCTTGTTGCACCTATTATTGTTTGCATATTTAGATAATTTAAATGTAATATCTTTAAAATAATCAGTTCATTAAGATAGCCTAAAATGTACTTAGACAATTGTCTAATTGTAACTTTTTTGTTTTGTTGGCTGAAGCCCTGGCATTTGTGATACCGACAAATGTCAAATTCAGACTTGTTCATGGGTAGTGTCGCAGAAGAGGAGCAGGTTCAGGAGGAGGATCGTGCTGCTGCTATTTAGATAGATCTTGCATTTTATTTTAGTGAGATTGAGAGACATTTTCTTTCTCTTTAAAATTTAGTTTGTAATAATTAATTCTGGATGTATTTCATTTATACATTGTGATGAGTTACTATATTGACTGCTTTCCTTTCTACTACGTTGTGCTTATGGATGTTACTACTCGCCTATTGCTTCCACCACTTTGATATCTGTATGTATATTGATGAATGTTATAGTATTTCGGTGACAGATTATTGGCTTACGGCAAGTTAGGTTTTTCACCTGATTTTACTTAAGCTGGGGATTTGCCACAGCTAGAACGATGTACTTCCTATTGTCAGTACGGGGGCCCCACAGTGAGAGTCTCACAGGGCCTAAGTAGAGATCCGATCCTTTTGCCGATTAGGTTTAATAATGCCTACCAAAATTACAATGACAGCTTCTCCGCCCTTCTAAGCTCCCAGAAGAAGAAAACAGCTAAGGATTGAGCAAAATGCCGAAAATTATAAGTGGATTGGGATGATAATACATCTGCAGAGACAGGTGGAGAATTTGGGAGACGTACCTCCACTCCTCATGCGGTAGAGTACTATCGTAGGTAGAAATGGGAAGAAGGCGTACAGAGATTGAATTTCAGCCTTCAATTTCATTAAGTGATCTAATGGATGGATCAAGACACTTGACTGCAGGCTATTGGATCTTCTTGATAAGAATCGACGCGCAGGATTTCAAGAACATGTTGTTTCGTGTTCAGGATCAGGCAAGGGATTTTTGTCATGGATTTAAAAGCCGATTAAATAACTTTAATTATATAATACATTAAGTAAATTAATTAGTATATTATAATAATTAAATTTTACTTATTTATTTACTTAATTTTAAATATCCAAACGTACTCCGAAAAATCCAAAAAATTCACCCTTATCTAATTGAGGTGTGGGGAACTCAAAAATGTAATCGAATTTTTTATCAGAGGTCAATTTAATTATCTTAATTTTTTGGGTATTTAAATATTATTAAAATAGTCGGGAAAAATTCGACGACTTCCAAACACTCCCAAAATATCACCCATAGCTAATTTGGGTATAGATAGTCCAATAGTTGACTCCATTTTTTATTATGAGGTCTAAATAAAATATACATTCTCAGAATTATCAAAAAATTAGGAAATATTGAAAATTGCCAAACGATCTTCAAATTGCAAAAAATTTGAAATGGAGGCTCCTAATACTATTATAAGACTAATGGAAAAAGATTAGAGTTAATTATGTCACTAATTGATGGGTAACAATACTAGGATTGTTACATTTTCCAAGTGACGACCATCTCTTAACCATACTTGGTTGAGGGGTGAGCCGCCACAGAATCGATTGATTGCGTGGGGCCTACCTCTATTTGGCATACTGAAATTAGATATTGACAAAATTAATTTGTTAATGATAGTTTGATTTAGTAAATTAATTAAAGTAAATAGAACTTTAAACCCATATAACTTGCAATCCATAAATCTAAACATATTGATATTATATCTCATTTTAACTAAAAAAATATTATGATTATTATGGTGCTATTAGTTTTGCTATTGGACTAGTATTATGCTTAATAATATTTAGGACCTCTCATAATTACTCTATTAAATCTTAGAAACTTCATTAGTTTGTATCATAGTCAATTAAGCTCCAAACTACGCAATCCAATATATCATTTTAATCAGGAAAATCCAAAGATCAGTAAACTATAATAATATTTTAGTTTTGGTAATTAGGTTACTTAATTGTCCCAAATCTCTCTAAAAGTTAATTAGTGAATATTAGCTTCATTAATTATACAAATTGATAAATTTAAATTGCTAATAGCTCCTAGTATAGTGTAGAACATAGCATTAAATTTAAAATTTCAATTTTGTAATTAATTTCACTATTCATCTACTAATCACCCTAAACCATAATCAGGGCTTAAGTTAGTCATTTGAGATTCAAATTGAGCAAACTCAATTTCATTATGATTAGTGTGTTATAGGAAAATCGTAGCCACTGACTTTACTCAATTTAGACAAAAAGTAAATATTAGGTTTTTGGATATATTCCTAAGCTTTATAAATTGCATCTTTAGAACCAAAATTTATTTTGACTATAACTTGGTCAAATAACCTCAGGATTTAGTAATTTTAAATTCTATGGAATTCTTAAGCAGAGAAAAACATAATTATATTAAAATTTTCAAATTTTACTTTGTAAAATTACTAATCAACCTTTAATGAGCCTAAATTATAATTTGAGCTCATTAATCTTAATCCTTGGCCAATTTCAAGTTCTTAGTATCTATCTTCATATTAGACAGTAAGAATTATTTTGCATTATTATAATCCAATTTGGAGCCCTAATTTTAAAAGTTATATATTTTATCCTTAAGTAGGGGCATTTTAGTCATTTTGCCCAAAATTAGATTTAAGTATTCTTAAGCTTTAGAAACTTGAAGTATTCATTAAAATAAGTAAATTAAGTGATTGAGAATCAAGTTTAGATCATTTAGACTTATTAGATTGATTTTAAAACAAACCCTAGTTTTTCCTTTAAAAAATTCATAAGTAAAATAATAAGTTCCATAATTTAGGATTAGTCTCACATTATACATTCCTTAAATTTATCATATCATTAAATAATTGGATTAGTACTCATGTATATTGGATCTTTATTCTACTCATAATCCAATATACATAAGTACCCTACCTAATATTTAAGATAAGAATTTTACACTTATCTTAATAATAAATACTCAGCTCTCTTTTCTTTAGAGTTAAGTTCAGGTCTCTCAGTAGATATTCGGGGATGTTCAGCAGTCTTTCCCGAGTAACGCCGTTCCACCGCCACTGTTTATCTAATTGCCTTATTTGCGCGCGATGACGGGATGGGGCGTTAATAGTTTCACTCAGAGTGGATTAGTTTATACATGCATTGAGCTAGAGCTGGCTATGGAGTGATTTGGAGACCACACATGTCAATGAGAATAAATGTGTAGTTATATAGGAGACCCCAATACATATAGTTGGGTAGATGTGATTAACTCCTCTTTTGTTCTATATGAGATCACATAACATAATACAATATTAAATAATAATAACTTACATGTATATTATTTTATAATTCACTTCTATTTATTGTAGTTCAATTTTATCTTCAACATCATACTTGTATTTAGGTTGCTAAAAAATATCTTTTACAGCTCTTATATAAATACTTTATTGCTTGACCTCATTTTTTACAAGAATATATAATGTGCATTAGCACATCCCTTACCCTTACTTTTAATATCATTTACTTATATTTTTAGCTTTTCTCTTACTTATACGGCATTTTTTTTCCCTTACTACTTTACTTAAATATGATATATTTTAACATAAATAATTAAACACCCTAGAATGTGCTTAGATTTTATAAGTCTAACTAACCACTTATTTTTATTTTATTAATTGTGTCCTATTGTTTTAAAACTTAAATACGATTTGATAGCTTAAAACCCTGTGTCAATATTGATTTTATATAAACAACACTGAGGGAAGAATCGAGGGAAGTACCTGCTTGCGTATTGAGAGACCGCTACTAGGGTTCGGCACTTACTTAGTTGTTTTTTCCGTCGACTTCCTTTTTTTCCCGTGCCGAGAGGATGAGGAGGTATTTATAAGAGGAGATCGGCATGGGTATAATTAGGATAGGGATACAGCATGCTTTTCTCTTGCTCTCCCATTGGCGAGAGTGACGGCGAGTGGCACGCGTCTCCCTTTCCGAATCGAAGGAGATGACGACCCTCGGGACCGAGCGGCGGGTTAGGGTAGAGGGTATGCGATATTAGGGTAAAATGGAATTATATATATATATCTATGTATATATATTGTATATATATATATATATATATATTAGTTTAAAATCTTTCATTTAAATTAGAATTTCTAGAAAATTTTGGAAACTTGATTTTTGGCTAAATTGAGGGTAACATACTCAAAATTGAAGTCAAAATTTTAATCAGAAATAATCTTAATTATTTGATTTATCAGATTAAGAAAATATAATAAAATAATCAAGAATTTTGACTTTCTCCAAAACTCACTAATATTTCACCCCAAGCTAATTTGGGTGCGAGAAATGCAATGGCGAAGTCCATTTTCGATTCTGAAGCCTAAATAAAATTTGGTATCTTTAGAATTATCAGAAAATCAGAAAACGTTAGAAATTACCAAACGGTCTCCAAATCGCACGAAATTTGAAGTGGAGACTTTTAACTCTAATATAAAAGTAATGAAAGAACTTTGGAGTCAATTAGATTACTAATTGACGAGTAATAACATCTGGGTTGTTACAGACTCCCCGCCTTAAAAAGAGTGTCGCCCACGACACACAACAATTAAGGACAGGGAAAAGAAAATGAAAAAGGAAGTTTGAAGAATCGATAATGGAAATGGAAGAATTAAATCTATCTGATTAGAGACTTCAAGAGTTTGTGGCAAGCGTCCTACTTATTTCTTTATCCATCATACGCTGCCAACTAAACTACTCTTGATCAGAAGAATTTTCTTAGGGATCTCTTCTATAAACTCGGAATTAGAAAGTTGAGAGTCTTCTACATCAATCTAAGCAATTGGAGTTGTACATCTCCTTCTAAAAGAGTCTCAGAAGGAGTCATACCAATACTGAACTGATAACTAATAATATAGGCGAACTCTCCACTAACACTTAATAATATTCCCATGATTTACTGAAATCTATAACACAGAGATGTAAGAAAACATTCAGAATTTGATTTTCTCATTCAGCGTAATCATCAATCTGGGGATGTACCACATCACTCATATATTAAGATAATCCCCAGGTCTTGCTGAACAATTTGACCAAAACTCAAGATGTAAGTATGTCATCTCAGTGTCTAGAATAGATAAAAGATCATTAAAGAATGGAGCTTGACTAACCCTTTTACTGAGTCATAAGGGAAAATTGAAAAGAAAAGAAATGGCCTGGTGAATATATTGATAAACACCAATTTCACAACATCTCCTTGGTTAACTTTTTAGCAAGCTTAAAATAACCATGTGAATGAAAGACCACTTATAACAAGAAATTTTATCAGCTTAAGAAGTCTACTAAGCTTCTGGTGCATAGCCTCCACCAATCATAGGGTAGGCATTTACAGATAAAGATAACAATACCTCTTTTAGTGCTCGACCACCAGAAGGACTTCTACAAAAGTTGAGACAGCGTACTGCCACCCAATAATATTAAAGGAACAAACACAAGTGTAGTTTCTGTAGATTCATCTGCAGCCAGATTTACAGATTCTATACTCATCTTTCACTTTTCTATTATTGGTGAAACTATTATTTTAAATCTTACTAGGAATACACAAAGTCAGGATTCACAAGATCCTACTATCAGTGTAAACTTAGTTGAATGGTCTTAAAGAAGTCAAAGTATTAGAACCAATCAAGTTCTAACTTCAATAAGTCAAATTCGACTAATAAAATTAAATGGTTTAAATTGATCATCTTATTTACACTATGAGTAAACTTGATATAATCTATCAAAATTAAAAGTCAAGAGATCAAACTCCAAATATGGTGTTCAAATCTCTTAATTTAAGCTTCTAAACACATAAGATTTAGGATTTCTAACAGCTTAAAAGCTAAAGTCCTATCCATCAATTAGGTAGGGACTTAATGGGCTAGTCTATCTTAATGCTAATAAGATCTACTTAGATACTATGGAATTTTCTTATTATCCTATCTAAGTAGACAAATAAGCTAGCTGATCTTACTCCTTACTAAGATATAAACAGATGCTAAGGCAATTTCCTTTCCATTCTAACTAAGAAGAAGAAATATAAGATTTCTATCTAAGTAAGAACAATGCACTACTCATATCCTAAATTAAGAAGTTAACTTAATTCCTATTGCATCCACAATGAGGAATGGAATTGCAAAAAGTTAAGATAAGGATGACCGAAAATTTTAGAAATTAAATTTAAAATCAAGCTTGATGCAGTTCCTGCCTTCAATGGTGCTAACTGGAAACAAGGGCATACACCCTCAATAGAGCAGTAAGAAGATTAACTGCATATCTATTCAGATCACCCCTTTGAAAAGGAAATGATCTTGTCACAGGAAAAAGGCATGATTGCATAAGTTGGAGTTAGAAATTTAATAGAAATTGGATTTCATATTTAAAGTATGATGATCGATCTATACCTAAAGTTGTGGTGGTTAAATTACTAGAAAAGCTCGAGGTGATTAGATTCCTATCCTCTGAGGATACTTTAAAATCCTCTAAGGAATATAAGGCTTCACCCTCCGCCTCTACTTCTCCTTATGGTATTCTATTAATCTTGTACCTTCTAGCAATTCTAAGAAATTAATATAGTGGCAGGATACAAGATGATTTTAAGTCGAGTCTCCTAAATTTTAGAGGTAACAACTAAGTCTAGCTCCTTAAGTCCTCATCAATTCAGAAGAATAACTTCTTAATTTGGAATACTTTGAAGATACATTAATTGAAAGGAAGAAGGAAAAGCACAAGTGGAGAGAAATTGTATACATTAAACTATTAAGGAAGAAGAATAGTGTAAAAAGAAATAACACTATACTTGATGAAGTTCATTATAAAATATAGATCTAAAATTTTCATAGGAAGGAGCTCGGTGTAAATGGTTATGCCCGCGAAGGAACATATCATAAGTATGATTCAACCAGTTCGTGGTATAGATATTAAGGAACTGTTCTAACATCAGCAAATGTATAAGATCTGGACATTTAATGGCATCCAATACTAAGTATTGTGATGAAACCATTCTCTTGCCAATCTAGGAAAATCATCGCCTCCAAAGATACAGTACTTTTAATATCTTAATTAATACATCTTCACCGTCTAGAGATTATTCCTGGTATACACGACCAAAGGTCGAGCCATACTTATGAAGATCCTAAGCCTTCATCATACTTTAAAGGAGTTTCTTTTCTTAGAGAAGATTGTTACAACATTATACTGTCTCAATTGATCAAATCTTAAAATATATGTCAAAATTTGTAATCGGCATTATGATAAGCTTGGATGAGAAGAGTTGATCATTGATAGGGATGCTTACCAAACATAACATGCTACATATATTTCAACACTTGTTGGTATTTGCATTATCTAAGCATTACCCAGGTTGAAATGCTAGAAGCTTTAAGGAAATGTACTACTCACTGATATGTAGGAGTGATAAGCACTCTTAATGCACAGAGTGTCACAAGGTTGGCTCTTAAAATTAGAGTTCCTTTAATGGGGAAAATAACTATAATAACACAACCAATGAAAATTAATAATATGAAGTATGAAAAATAAAAATGCAGAGAGAATGAAAGATAAAAGATATGAAAGTGGAAAGATTGAAAATGTGTGAAAGGGAACACTTATAGAAGCAATCCTCTCAGCCGCCATTGCTTGGGTTTCAACCAAAACTTTAATCTTTTGCATTATATCCCTTATCTCCTCATTAGGAGGTGGGATAAAAGATTCAACTTCTTTACTTGTTGAAGGGAAAGGATTTACCTAATTATAATCCATTCTTAGAAGATTAAGAAAAGAAAATTGGAAGCTTGGAAAAGAAAAGATTCTCATAGAATTTATTTAAAAGTTGTAGTACTTTGGAAGAGTACATAGAAAGAGTAGAAAGGAAATAGGAATTACAAGTCATAAGTGACTCTGAAAGAAATTAGAATTGTATTCTAGTCTAGACTCTAGATTATTTCATCTTAGAATCAATTACTTAATTCAAATAAGATTTAAATCCATTATTGGATTTAAAGTTCGTTCACTTTTCTAGGGTGACATTCTCTTTTAACTTAATGTTCTCAACCTTGGCTCTGATACCAACTATAACGGCCCCCAATAATTGGATAGAAGATTAATCCAGATATTGGGGTGTTACCTTAATACCCAATATTTGATTAGAAGAAAACAAATTAAGTGTTGATGCTAAGTGGCCAAGTCACTTTATGAGTAATTGTTAAGTTAAATGAATAAAAATGAAGATACAAGTAAATACAATATTATAAGTATTTATAATACTAAAAATTAGATTAATCCACTCATTCATCCCAAGCAGTTTCAAATATAGAAAATAAAACACAGCTTAATAAATATATGCCAAAGTAACTTAGACAGTTTATTACAAACTTTAAAAGTAAGAGAAAAATGTAATATGAAAATCACTCTCTCTCACTATACTAATAAACTGTTAGAATCAAGCGGAAGCAGATTTCTTTATAAGCCTTTCAAGTACTTGGACCTGTATCACCTGAGTAAAAGGGCTCTTGATCTATCATATTTTGGTATTTAAATATGATAGGGCAAAGCCAAGAAAAAGAAAAAGTGTAGTTAGACTAAACAGTCTAAGCACATTTTAAAATTGGCTATATTTTTAGATTAACAAGATATCACAATTATGATTTACAATTTAAAGTAAGCAGCGGTGCTATAAAAGCTGTAAAGTATGAGAAAGTGAAGTAAGTATAATTGTAAGGAAAATAGTATGAAATAAGTTGAGTAAAAATACTTACTTTTAATAAAGTTCTAGCTTATTACTGAAAATTGGTAAGAAAAAGCATTTTAAAGGCTAAAAACTACTATGTGCATGAAATGAAAGTAATATATGATCAATTGGAATATATGCTAAGTAAGCAATTGACATACAGTGAAGCATTAATTAAAATTAAGCAACATACACTATATTCAAATTAAACTGAAGTAAGCAATACATAATACTGAAAATCGAGAGTGTAAAGCTAAAGGAAATGAGGAAATATCTTAGATTCTTATCTAAGATAATCATAGTCTAGAACTATGATATGAAAGCATAACTAAACAGTTATGAAGAGATCTTACAATTTGTAAAAGAATCTCCTATATCTTTAATTAAAGTTGCATTTAGAAATCCCTCATTCTGTAGGAGTACACAACATAATGGCGAGGAGTTAAGCATGTCTGCTTAATCAGATACAGTGGGGAAGTTGAATATTCACATTTACCCTCTCTAAAATGTGAAGTCCTAATATAAGCACTTTCTTTTGTACTCAATTTGCTATAAGGCATTCCCCTTTAAAATTTTAAGAAAAATCTTTATTTATGCACAATGTTCTTGAAAGAACGTTCAAGGAAAGAGACTCAAAGCTAGGTAAGCACTCAATAGATTGCAAAAATTGTAAATGTATGTGATATCTTCTTGTTTATCTAAACTTTTAATAATCTACTCATAATTGGAGTTAATTAAACTTCAACTGACTTATAGATATTTGATCTTAAGTCAATTCTAAAATGAATGTAAGTTTATTTTTATGAAACTTGAAATTAGGAAAAAAATAAATTAAACTCAATTTGAAATAAAAGAAAAACTTATCTAAAGCTTAAAAAGAAAAGGAACTATCCTTTTCAATTAGATTGATTGAGAATTAAGGTTTAAAAATGAACCATTGAAATGGATATTTTGAATTGAATACTAAAATTTTCTGAAAAATTTCTAAGTCTTAAAATTCTTAGAAATATCGGCAGAGTCTCCTTTATTTTTGTTCAAATAAATAATTTTCATAATCAAATATAAGTCACGGGTCAGCCCGGCCCAAGGACCCATGACTTCGTCTTCTTCCTCTCGACGGGTCCCGAGCCCGCTGAACTTCGATGCTGAAATTCTCGGCGCCTAGTCGACGACGGCGGCTCGGCTTGATCCCTACACGTTCCTTGAGTTAAGACACGTCGATTGGGCCAAGAACCCCCATCTAGATATGTAAAATACCAAAATTTCATTCTTAAAATTATTTATTAATATTTAAATAATTTTGACCTCAAATTTGAAATTTGACCTCACCATTGCGTTCATCACCACCAAATTAGCTAGGGGTGAAGTTTTGAGCGCATTTGAAAGTCGTTAAATTTTAGACGAATATTTTAATATTATTTAAATACCTGAAAATTCGAGTAATTAAATACTCGAGTGTACCATTGTGTTCAGAAGCCCTCAATTAGCTAGGATTGATATTTTTAAAATTTTTGGAAAATAGTTATTAAATTAAGTTTAATTAATTAAATTGATTTAAATTAAATTAAATAATTATTAAATTATTTTAAACAGCGCCGTCACTGCTATCAGCATTTTCCGTCTGATCTGACGGAACTTTGAGAACCGTCTGATCAAAGCATCGGACGGTGCTATCCTCATCGTCTTCGTCGCGGCATAGGGCACGCGACGCGTGCCGAGCGACTGGGCACGCGGCACTCCAGAGCAAATCCATGCATATTGTCACCGCTTTAAATCGTCCGTAAGACTTCTTAAATCTCTATCTTGACCCTAAAGCTCGACTTCACTAGTTTTGGAGTCGATTGTGATCCAAGAATTTTCGTGCGACAGTTTAAATCAAATCCCTCAAAACCCTAAAACTATCTACGCAGGTACTTATTCTCCATTCATGCATTCTTACGTTTTCATTTAAACCTAATATCGTGATACGATCGATCGAATCGATCGATCGTATCATCGAAAAGAAAACCCTAACCCTAAGAATAACGTTTTTTTTAGAAGGCGAAACGTCTCTGATCGATCCGCCGTTGGATTCAATGTGTGAATCCAACCGACGGATCAGGTTAAGATCAATTTCGACCGTTGATTAAACGGTCTATTTTGAACCAGACTGGTTCGCTGAATGAACCCACCGGTCCACGTGAACCGCGGCTATCTGACGCGGTGGGTCCTACCACCTGAACCAGCAGACGTCAGAGCAACTCTCCACTGTCCACGTGGCAGCGGGTCCCACCTGCAGAAAAACAGTGTTAATAAAATATGTAAATATATCTTATAAATATATATATATATATATATAATTAGTAATAGATTTATAACAAAATAAATATATTTAAAACAGATAATAATATATACGTATATATATTACAAATAAAATAATTAAATTAAAACAGTAAACTAATAATTAAAATACAGTAATAAATATTAAATAAAATAAACATTAATGTAATAAATAGTAAAAGCAGACAAAATAAAAATTTAATTATATTAATTAATAATAATATTAAACAAATATTAATAAATATACATATATATATATATAATCAGGAAAATAAGAATAAGAAATTTAATAAAAATAGAATAAAAATAACTATAATTATGAAATATATTAAAATATTTATCAGATAAATAAAAATATTTAATAATTAAATAATAATGTATACGAATAAAATAAAATAAAAATAATAAAATCAAATATAATTAACATTTTATTAATAAATAATAAATTAGGAAAATATAATAAATAATAAAATAATAAGATAAATCAAATCAAATAATAATAAAATATATTTTAATAATAACAGAAAATAAATATTTCTGAATTAATTAGAACAAATTAACTAAATTAAATATTAATAATTACATTTAATTAAATAAAATCATAAAACTTAAAAAATCCATAACTCCTAAAATACTTAACCAAATTATACAATTTAATATACCAAATTAACCAGAAAAATGTAAGGAATTTAATGATGCTAATAATTTTAGTGTAGGATCAATATTTCATTTAATGATATTTTTTCTTGGATATTAAATTAATTAGGAAATATTCAAATGACTATAGTTTTATATCCCTTAGACCAAATATATCAAATATGAGTCTTAAAATACTCAGAAAAGTATAAGGAATAATTTAGAAGTATTAATTTTACAGTTTGGATTAAAATTTAACTAATCACAATTAAGACCTAGCCCTAATTAACCTAATTTAACATAGAACTTCAAATACCCATAAATTAGTCAATTTAGCTCCAAATTAGGTGAACCAAATATCCATTTAGATCAGAAAATCCTAAATTTCAATAAACTATAAAAATATTTAGAATCCAATAGTTAGATCTCCTAATCAACCTTAATCACTCCATAATTATAATAAACCCTAATTTTTAACCCTACAAATTAAAATAGCTATAACTTAACTAATTCATATCAGAATTTGATAAATTTGGACTCTATAGAAACTTTAGGGCATAATATTAAATAAACTAGCATAAATTTTATATTAAGGGTAAAATTACTAAAATGCCCTTATAAGGTCAAATTCCCAATTTGACCTTATAAGGCATAAATAATTTAATAAAAATAAGTCAAATAAAATCAAAATAATTATAATATTACAAACCATGATAAAAACATTAAATTGATAAATTTCATTATTTTGGCAGATCAAAGAAATTAAATTTGGTTGATTTTATCAAAATAAGTAAGGTACGCAAATTTACTTATAAGTCTTATTTCAGTATTCTTATTTGAGCCATTTTCCATTTGAGTATTATTTGCACTGCTTACCGCATTTTAATCTGTAAAAGAATTATATCAAAAAGCATGTAACAAAAAGAATATATATATATATATTGTGGTATTTATCTTTGGAGGGTGGAACGCAACACTGAGAATCTGTACAGATTGGGCCTACTGGCAGCCCCTGGGAGTTATATGGAGGGATTTAGCCTCTTGTAGAAAGTAGGCAAATACAGAGGAAAGACACACCATCAGTTCCTAATTTGAGTAAGCTACCGACGGGTGGCGAGATAAGCTTCCTACAGATTATGCCTATGGGTTTACCAATTTGGGCTCAGGGGTCTCCGGACTCGACTTATTGTTACAAATGCTTTTGATAAAATTTATTATTTCATATATGTTGATTTTCACAGCTATTTTGCAGGGCAGAAATTGCATTTGGAAATTGCTTACTTTATTTGCAGTCTTTCTATTATTTTCATATGTGATTCATACCTATTATAGGATGCTAGATTTATTCTTATAAGAACAATTTGCGTACTCCTACCTGATTGGTAAATCTAAATTTTTTCAGGTTTTGATAATTAAAAAGACTTAAAAGATCTGCCAAATTTAAAAGAAGAAGAAGCAGAAGAATGTAGATATTTTATTTCTTATTTTGTAAAATTCCAACTGTTGTAACTTTTCATATATGTTTTGGCTCTATGTATAAAAGGACTGTGGATTTTATTATATTATTTTATTATGTCATTTTTGAATTATAAAAATATATATATGTTCAATTGAGATTGAATTGTTCTTTAAAGACTCTCGAACTTCGATCCCCGGTCACCATAGAAATTGGTATTAGAGCGAAGTTTGAGACTATTTAAGGAATAATTCAATTAAGAGCCAACTATATGAATTCAGTTACTACATTAATTAGTAGTTAGATCTTAAATTGGAGAGCCAACTAAGTATAGTTTATCATTTCTCAGATTATGGATAGTCAAAACAACAACAATAACAACAACAATCAATCACAGGAGGAAAATATTCCTCAAAATACTCCTAGTCACAACGAGACTGTTTCACCTAATGTTGAAGCAGTCTATCCTTTTGATCATAGTGGAGCAAATCAAATGCTCCAGTTCATGAATATGATGAGTCAATTCATGAACAGTCAACAAATTCAGAATCCACATCCCACTCAGAGGAAAGCAGTAAATGAAGACATGCACGTATTTCTTAAACTTCAACCTCCCAGATTCAATGGCAAAGCAACTCCTTACTAAGCTGAGGAGTGGATCCAAAGAATAGAAAAAGAGTTTAGATGTGCTAAGAGCTCTGAAGACCAGAAGGTATCTCTAGCTACTTACCTTCTGACAGAAGCTGCTGAGAAGTGTTGGAAGATAACCAAGAACATCAGATTCCAGAATAGATCAGAAGAAGAAATCCAATGGGAGGAATTTGTGAAAACATTTTTAGGCAAATATGTGCCTCAGTCTGCCAGACAGACAATGAGAAAAGAATTATTGAACTTAAAGCAAGGAAGTCATACAGTAACAGAATATGAGGAAGAGTTCACTCGTCGAGCCAGCTTTGCTCCAGAAATGGTCACCACTGAAGAAGTCAGATGCCATTTATTCCTTAATAGATTAAGGAATAACTTTCAACATATCCTAACACCTCTTTAAATTTTAAACTTTGCCCAACTAGTAGAGAAAACCAAGCTTATGGAAGCTCAAGAAGAGTAGTACTCTTCCAGAATGAAAAGACCAGCATTCTCCCCCCATTTTCAATCCAAGAGGCAGCAATTCTCCAGACCTCAAGGAAAAGTGTATAATATTCAAGGTAATTCAAGTAGACCTGCTCCAAGCACACCAAACACCTGCAGATTTTGTGGAAGAAGTCATAATATAGATAAATGCTTTACCGGTGAAGGTCAATGCCGCCGATGTGGAAGGACGAACCATTCCATAAAGTTCTGCCGTGCCACCTATACGGTAAATGGGCATCAAATTCCAAATTAAGGCAAAGCAGTTATAATAAATCAGGGAAGACCACCAATTAACCAAGGAAACAATGTTGCATCTTCTAATAATCCAAGAAACAATCAATCCCAGGCCAGAATATTTAACTTATCTCAAGAAGAGGCAAAAGAAGAACCTGATATGGTCACAGATACCATTTTATTATTTCAGTACCCATGTTCAATCCTTTTTGATTCTGGAGCTACACATTTTTTTATTGCGTCAAAAATAGTTCAATAATATTCATTACCAGTAGAACAACTTTCATCAGCCCTTAAAGTTAATCTACCATTATGAGAGTTCTTAGAAACAAACATCTTCTGTAATTACAAGTTAGAGTTAAATGGAAATTCTTGGGAAGCTAAACTCACAGTCATCCCTATAACTAGTTTTGATATTATCCTTGGGATGGACTGTATGAGTCAGAATAAGGCATTGATTGATTGTGCAAAGAAGAGGGTATATATTTATAATGAAGATAAGAGAGTAACCTTTATTGGTCAAAGAAGTGCAATTATTAGTCTTATCCCAGCAAACTTTCATTAGAAAGAAGTATCCTATATTCCTAACACTACTCTCAAGTTCTGAAGTTAAAACTTCAACCTTAGAAGAGACTCTTGTAGTAAAAGAATATGCAGATGAACTTCCAGGTTTGCCACCTCAAAGAGAAGTGGAGTTTAGTATTGATTTAAGTCAAGGAACGAATCCTTTATCTAAAGTTCCATATAGAATGGCACCCAAAGAGTTAGAAGAACTTAAGAATCAACTTCAAGAGTTGATTGAAAAAGGATTTATAAGACCAAGTAATTCTCCTTGGGGAGCCCCAATTTTATTTGTTAAAAAGAAAGATGGAAGTATGCGATTATGTATCGATTATCGGGAATTGAATAAGGTTACTATTAAGAACAAATACCCATTACCAAGAATAGATGATTTATTTGATCAGTTAGTTGGTGCTTCCATATTTTCTAAGATTGATTTGAGATCTGGTTATCACCAACTTCGTATCAAAGACGAAGATATTCCTAAGTCTGCATTCAGAACGAGATATGGGCATTATGAATTTTTAGTAATGCCGTTTGGGTTAACAAATGCCCCATCTTATTTTATGGATCTAATGCAGCGAATAATGAAACCCTATCTAGATTCTTTTATTATCGTCTTTATTGATGATATATTAATATATTCTAAGAATGCTAAGGAACATGAAGAGCATCTTAGAATCACCTTGAACTTGTTAAGACAACATCAACTGTATGCCAAGTTCTCAAAATGTGAATTTTGGCTTCACTCAGTCACCTTCTTAGGCCATATAATTAGTAAGGAGGGAATATCAGTTGACCCCAGCAAGATAAGTGCAATTCAAGATTGGCCCCAATCTACTTCAGTAACAGAAATAAGAAGTTTCTTGGGATTAGCTGAATACTATCTCAAGTTTGTTAAGAACTTCTCTCAGATTGCAGTCCCTCTTACTAGTCTCACTCAAAAAGATGTATCTTATGTTTAGGACTCATCTTGTGAATCAGCATTTAAGAAATTAAAAGAATATTTAACCTCAGCTCCTATTTTAGTTTTACCAATTGAAGGAAAAGAATATCAGATTTATTGTGATGCTTCTGGTATTGGATTAGGCTGTGTTCTCATGCAAGAAGGAAAAGTGATAGCTTTTGCATCTAGACAGCTTAAAATCCATGAGAAGAATTATCCAGTTCATGACCTGGAGTTAGCTGCAATAGTCTTTGCATTAAAGATCTGGAAACATTATTTGTATGGAGTAAAATGTGAAGTCTTCACAGATCACCAAAGTCTGAGGTATATTTTTACTCAGAAAGAGATCAATTTAAGACAGCGAAGATGGTTAGAATTAATCAAAGACTATGATTTATCAATTCAATATCATCCTGGCAAAGCAAATGTAGTAGCAGACGCATTAAGTCGAAAGTCAGTTTCACATTTGCATATTTTGACTTCTAATCCTATATTACTCAAGGAAATAGAAAATCTTCAATTAGAAGTCATATTGCCATCAAATGCTAAGCTATTATTTCAAATGACTGTAGAATGTTCATTAATGGATGAGATTAAAGAAGCTCAACATTTTGATGAAGAATATAGCACCTTATCTGCATCCATTCAATCAGGAAAACACTTAGAATTGAATTTATATTCAAATAAGAATATTTGGTATGGATCCAGAATATGGATACCAAATAATAATGAGCTAAGATCTAAAGTATTAAAAGAAGCTCATCAGTCTAGATACTCAATTCATCCTGGAAATAATAAGATGTATCAAGACTTAAAATTACATTTTTGGTGGCTAGGAATGAAAAGAAGTCTAGCTGAGTTCATATCAAAATGTGAAGCCTGTAACCTGGTAAAAGCAGAACATCAGAAACCAGGTGGATTACTTCAACATCTAACTATACCTCAATGGAAATGGGAAGATATCTCCATGGATTTTATAACTGGATTTCCTCATTCAAAATCCAATAATGATTCTATTTGGGTGATTGTGGATAGGCTTACAAAATCAGCGCACTTTTTACCTATTAAGCAAACAGATTCAGTAGACAAATTGGCAAGGATCTATCTAAAAGAGATAGTAAGGTTACATGGTATTCCAAAAACTATTGTTTCTGATAGAGATAGTAGATTCACTTCAAAGTTCTGGAGAGCAGTTCATCAAGATCTTGGTTCACAGCTCTGTATGAGTACAACATTTCATCCACAGACTGATGGACAAATTGAAAGAGTGAATCAAACTTTAGAAGATCTTCTTTGCCTTTGTGTCTTAGACTTTGGAGAAAGTTGGGATGATCACCTTCCATTAATAGAATTCTCTTATAACAATAGTTTTCAGGCAAGCATTGGAATGGCTCCTTATGAAGCCCTTTATGGAAGGAAGTGTATCACTCCTTTATCTTGGAACAGTATTGGAGAAAACAGGATATTAAAATCAAATTTGATTCTTCAGGCAACAGAAAAGATAAAAATAATTCAGCATCGAATGAAAGCAGCTCAAGACAGACAGAAGCAGTATTTTGATGCTCACCATCGTCATATTAAATTTCCTGTTGGAGATTTTGTATATTTGAAAGTAAACTCATTTAGAGGAGTTTCCAGATTTGGGGTTTCTGGGAAGTTAAGTCCAAGATTTATTGGACCTTTTGAAGTTTTGAAAAGAATAGGCCAAGTAGCATATCAGATCAAGCTTCCAGCACATCTAAGTCTGATGCACGATGTGTTTCATATCTCTTCACTAAGGAAATGTTTATCTGAACCTTTAATGAGAGTAGAAGTAGAAGATATCAATTTGCAACCAAATCTAAGCTATGTAATTAAACCAGAAGAGATTCTAGATTGAGACGAAAGAAAATTAAGAAGTAAATCAATTCCCATGATAAAGGTTAGATGGAAAAACTGTCACAAAGAAGAAGCCACATGGGAAGAAGAATCAAGTATGAGGAAAGTATATCCTCTTTTATTCCACTAGTAAGTGATTCTAAATCTTGTAAATATCTTTAAATTTTAGATTGATGTCGGGACGACATCTCTTTTAAGTTGGAGAGAATGTAAAATACCAAAATTTTATTCTCAAAATTTTTTATTAATATTTAAATAATTTTGACCTCAAATTTGAAATTTGACCTCACCATTACGTTCACCACCCCCAAATTAGCTAGGGGTGAAGTTTTGAGCGCATTTGGAAGTCGTTAATTTTTAGACGAATATTTTAATATTATTTAAATACCTGAAAATTCGAGTAATTAAATAATCATCGGATCAAAAATTCGAGTGTACCATTGTGTTCAGAAGCCCTCAATTAGCTAGGATTGATATTTTTAAATTTTTTGGAAAATAATTATTAAATTAAGTTTAATTAATTAAATTGATTTAAATTAAATTAAATAATTATTAAATTATTTTAAACAGTGCCGTCACTGCTATCAGCATTTTTCGTCTGATTCGACGGAACTTTGAGAACCGTCTGATCAAAGCATCGGACGGTGCTATCCTCATCGTCTTCGTCGCGGCATAGGGCACGCGACGCGTGCCGAGCGACTGGGCACGCGGCACTCCAGAGCAAATCCACGCATATTGTCGCCGCTTTAAACCGTCCCTAAGACTTCTTAAATCTCTATCTTGACCCTAAAGCTCGACTTCACTACTTTTGGAGTCGATTGTGATCCAAGAATTTTCGTGCGCAGTTTAAATCAAATCCCTCAAAACCCTAACACTATATACGCAGGTACTTATTCTCCATTCATGCATTCTTACGTTTTCATTTAAACCTAATATCGTGATACGATCGATCGAATCGTTCGATCGTATCACCGAAAAGAAAACCCTAACCCGAAGAATCGCGATTTTTTTTGAGAAGGCGAAACGTCTCTGATCGATCCGCCGTTGGATTCAATGTGTGAATCCAACCGACGGATCAGGTTAAGATCAATTTCGACCGTTGATTAAACGGTCTATTTTGAACCAGATCGGTTCGCTGAATGAACCCACCGGTCCATGTGAACCGCGGCTATCTGACGCGGTGGGTCCTACCACATGAACCAGCAAACGTCAGAGCCACTCTCCACTGTCCACGTGGCAGTGGGTCCCACCTGCAGAAAAATAGTGTTAATAAAATATATAAATATATCTTATAAATATATATATATATATATATATAATTAGTAATAGATTTATAACAAAATAAATATATTTAAAACAGATAATAATATATACGTATATATATTACAAATAAAATAATTAAATTAAAACAGTAAACTAATAATTAAAATACAGTAAAAAATATTAAATAAAATAAACATTAATGTAATAAACAGTAAAAGCAGACAAAATAAAAATTTAATTATATTAATTAATAATATTATTAAGCAAATATTAATAAATATACATACATATATATATATATATAATCAGGAAAATAAGAATAAGAAATTTAATAAAAATAGAATAAAAATAATTAGAATTACGAAATATATTAAAATATTTATCAGATAAATAAAAATATTTAATAATTAAATAAAACAGAATTAATTAAATAATAATGTATATGAATAAAATAAAATAAAAATAATAAAATCAAATATAATTAACATTTTATTAATAAATAATAAATTAGGAAAATATAATAAATAATAAAATAATAAGATAAATCAAATTAGATAATAATAAAATATATTTTAATAATAACAGAAAATAAATATTTCTGAATTAATTAGAATAAATTAACTAAATTAAATATTAATAATTACATTTAATTAAATAAAATTATAAAACTTTAAAAATCCATAACTCTTAAAATACTTAACCAAATTATACAATTTAATATACCAAATTAACCAGAAAAATGTAAAAAATTTAATGATGCCAATAATTTTAGTGTAGGGTCAATATTTCATTTAATGATATTTTTTTTGGATATTAAATTAATTAGGAAATATTCAAATGACTATAGTTTTATATCCCTTAGTCCAAACATATCAAATATGAGTCTTAAAATACTCAGAAAAGTATAAAGAATAATTTAGAAGTATTAATTTTATAGTTTGGATTAAAATTTAACTAATCACAATTAAGACCTAACCCTAATTAACCTAATTTAACCTAGAACTTCAAATACCCATAAATTAGTCAATTTAGCTCTAAATTAGGTGAACCAAATATCCATTTAGATAAGAAAATCCTAAATTTCAATAAACTGCAAAAATATTTAGAATCCAATGGTTAGATCTCCTAATCAACCTTAATCACTCCTTAATTATAATAAACCATAATTTTTAACCCTACAAATTAGAATAACTATAACTTAACCAATTCATATCAGAATTTGATAAATTTGGACTCTATAGAAACATTAGGACATAATATTCAATAAACTAGCATAAATTTTATATTAAGGGTAAAATTACTAAAATGCCCTTATAAGGTCAAATTCCTAATTTGACCTTATAAAGCATAAATAATTTAATAAAAATAAGTCAAATAAATTAAAATAATCATAATATTACAAACCATGATAAAAACATTAAATTGATAAATTTCATTATTTTGGCAGATCAAAGAAATTAAATTTGGTTGATTTTATTAAAACAAGTCAGGTACGCAAATTTACTTATAAGTCTTATTTCAGTATTCTTGTTTGAGCTATTTTCCATTTGAGTATTATTTGCACTGCTTACCGCATTTTAATCTGCAAAAGAATTATATCAAAAAGTATGTAACAAAAAGAATATATATATATATTTTGTGGTGTTTGTCTTTGGATGGTGGAATGCAACACTGAGAATCTGTACATATTGGGCCTGCTGGCAGCCCCTGGGAGTTATATAGAGGGATTTAGCCTCTTGTAGGAAGTAGGCAAATCCAGAGGAAAGACACACCATCAGTTCCTAATTGAGTAAGCTACCGATGGGTGGCGAGATAAGCTTCCTACAGATTATGCCTATAGGTTTACCCATTTGGGCTCAGGGGTTTCTGGACTCAACTTATTGTTACAAATACTTTTGATAAAATTTATTATTTCATATATATTGATTTTCACAGCTATTTTGCAATGTAAAAATTGCATTTGGAAATTACTTACTTTATTTGCAGTCTTTCTATTATTTTCATATGTGATTCATACCTATTATAGGATGCTAAATTTATTCTTATAAGAACAATTTGCATACTCCTACCTGATTGGTAAATCTAAATTTTTCAGGTTTTGATAATTAAAAAGACTTAGAAGATCTGCCAAATTTAAAAGAAGAAGAAGTAGAAGAATGTAGATATTTTATTTCTTATTTTGTAAAATTCAAACTGTTGTAACTTTTCATATATATTTTGGCTCTATGTATAAAAGGTGTGGATTTTGTTATATTATTTTATTATGTCATTTTTGAATTATAAAAATGTATATATTTTCAATTGAGATTGAATTATTCTTTAAAGACTCTCGAACTTCGATCCCCGGTCGCCACAAGATCCCTCTGGATCGACGGGGTGCTACTCGATCGAGACGCCTTCGATACGGGCGTCTCAGGCCAACTGTGAGGGGGAAATTCTCCTCACAGAGGCCTTGATTCGACCGGGGTTTGATCCCTACACGTTCAGGGAGACTAGATGCATCGAACCCCCAACCTATCTTAACATGAGGCGCAGCCAATCGCTGGGTCCTTACTCGGACTCAGTCATTGACTCGGCTGCTAGCTCAATCGATCGATACGATTGACTCGAGCTAGCTTAGCCCCAAGCAACAATCACATTGGGTTTCTAGGTGGCTAAGGTTCACTAGGCGACATCCAGGGCTCATCCAGAGGACAGGAACAAAGCTGAGCTGAAGAAATTTTAATGGGGTAAAGGCTGTACCTGACTTCGGGTTACTGGCTTAACCGAGGAGAATTGGAGTATCCTAAAGCTTCCTGGTCAGTAGACGAAGCTCCACAGGGGGTTTGAATACCAGACGAGCCCTCTATTAGCAGTTCGAGCTTCGGAAATGCCAGAATTCGCCTATGAAGATGGGAGCTCCAGAGGCTTCAATTGGGGAAATTGAGGGTTCACAGTGAGCAAAAGGACTCACTATGAATCATTGGGGGTATTTATAGGCCTGAGGGAGCTATGGGGTGGCTTCCAGAGCTCGAGCAATGGCGAGAGGCTTGGGCCGAAGGAAATGGCTCGGGCCAACGGCTATGGGCAATTTGGGGAGAAGGCAGCCGGCCAGACGAACGCGCCGAGGGCAGGAGAGGAAATTCGGTGAATTTTTCTGTACTGCCACTCGTCAGGGAGGATCCTGGCTGTCGGGGGGGGGGGGGACCAGACGCAGACGGGCAAGGAGAGGAAGACGATCCACAGTGCTCAGGTTCATCTCTGTCGTCTGATGGAGCAACCGTTGGGGATAGACGGTCTGATGCAGCTTCTATTTAACCGAACCGCAGATTAAATCCAGAGTGTTGGATCTGAGATGCCGATCGGGTGGAGGGGATTAGATCACGGTGCACGGTATGCGAGCCGTTGGATTAGACGCGCTGAGATGCGTGCTATTGCATAGGGTGGCTTATATGCATGCGCCGTTGTCGGGACCCCGCAGCGGATCTGTCGCAGTCCTGACAACAAATCCCACCGATTTACTTTTAATTAAAATTTAATTTAAATATAAATATAATTAATTAATTAATATATAATTATTCTTAAATATCCTAAATCCAAATTAGGACCAAATAAGCTCCAAAAATTCTTAAAAATTCATCCTTAGCTAATTTGGTTATGAGGAATTCAAAAATGAAATCAGATTTTAATTTAGAGATCAAAATAATTTATGTATTTTTCAGAGCTTAAAAATAGCCAAAAATACCAAATTTTCCATTTTAGCTTCAAATAATTTCAAACTTTCAGAGTTAGGTTTATATGACCCATTGAGTCCAATGGAATCCAAATCAAGCCTTAGTTTGGCTTAATTAATCAAGATCTAGCTAAGGTAGAAACTTTAGGGTTGTTACACTAACTATTTAGATTAACTTTACAAAGTACAGCAATTTATAACTTAGCATGCTAAGAATAGTTATATTTGATTCAATATTTGATTTATAATTACTTGGTAGTATAGAATTCTAATAAGAGACTGAGAGCATGTAATTCTCATAATATTTAGATACTAAAAATAATTGACAGCATTTAATCATACATAGAAGCATTTGAACTCATAAGACCTCTTTTTATAAAATGGTAGCTCATATTTCCCATCTCATTCGATAATAATGGCAGCATTTTAACAATATTGAATTACTTTGATTCTCATTAAACTAAAGGTGGTAGCATTTGATCACATGAATAATGGCAGCTCTTTACCCTTACTTAAACTAATTGACATCAATAAAATATAAGAGTTCATGCTCAACACATACTAAACAGTATAACTAATGCATTTGATTTTCTTATAAGAACAAAAGATGGCAGCAATTTGATTATTTGATTCTACTTTGGAATTAAGAGCAACATTTAATCAATTTGATTTCACTTTAAATGAAAGGCAACAATTGACCTTATACATAACATAATTGGTAGCATTTGATTCATATCATTACAATTAATAACAACTTTGAATCATTTAAGATCTTCATTGATCTCCTCTTTGGAAATACATGGCAGCATTAAATTCATTGGGATAAATAGCAGCATTTAATCATATAAACTAATGGACAGCACCTGCTTTACCTTGAAATAAATGGCAACACTTGTCCTATTATGACAACATTGAGATTTCATAGAATATATTGCAACATGTGTATTTATTAAAAGAATAATAATATTGATACTTTTGTATCTCACAAATTTATACAATTGATGGCAGCCATTGATTTGATGCATAATTGATGGCAATAATTGACTTTATTCATAATTTATGGCAGCAAGTGACCTTTTACTCAACTAATAACAGCAATTGATTCCACACATAATTAATAGTAGCAATTGAATTTATTGAAATAAATGACAGCACTTGAATAAAGTTAAAACACAACATTACTAAGTGCAATAAATTCAGATGAGAAGCTCTAAGTGCAACTATAGCAAATTTAGATCATAAGTTTTGTGTAATAAAATTAGAATTAATATAGTTAAAAAGTACCAGGTGTAGCAACTTCATATCACAAATTGGAAACGCTATATATAAGCATATATTCAACATCATTTTCTTGTTCTTAGATTTAGAAATTTTCAGATCAATTTATCAGAAATAGGATAAAATGCATTGTTGTTCATTTCTAAGTTTTCTTTTTCCTCATACTATTAATTATGTAAAATTTATACTTTAGATTTTAATAAAAATTGTGACAAATTTTTATATCTCTTCCTGAACATCACGAGAGATTTTACATGGTGGACATTAGAAATGCTCTCATCATTGTTGATGTAAAATAAGTATACATCTACATAATTTTGACACCTTTAAGAATGAAGAAAAAGTTATGCACGTTGCAAGAAAAATTTACATGGTTTAAGTACTCTACCCGTCGATATTAAAAAGTAAATAGAAGAAAAAGTTTTGTAGATACTCTCAATAAGATGCTAATAATATTCTAACATGAGATATAAAGTACCATATTCCAAGTAGATTAAAACTAAATTTTTGAAAAAAATGAATAAGAAAATGTTTTCTTAGCATAAAAGTTGCTTAATCAAATATGAACTCTCAATTTCTAAGCAAAACTGTGTCCTAGATCTTGTAAGAGAAACTAGTACCTCCGTTCAAATCAATTTAAATTTTTCTTGCGGACCCTACTCAATAGTTGAGTCAAGAATTGTCAATATTATAAGTATAAGAAATTGTAGAAAATCTGATCAACTTATTTAGCACAAAGAAAAATGATAAGCTTAACTATAATGATGATTACAAATTCATATACAATGTAAATCATTCTCATCTTTTGGCCGAGAAACACATCTTCAAATATAGCAACAAATTCAAGAAAAATCTGTTATTTTAGTAATCATAATTTGTTAATTTGGAAACATGTCTATAGATTTTACGTCATCAATTTAATTAATAAGAGTATGAAAATTTCAGCTAGACTTTTAAAGCAAACTCTATTAACTAGAAATTGTTATTTATTAACAATGCATCAAGAAAATGTCTAATGTTATTTAACTCAAAATAGCTTGTTTCTGGTAACTAGCTCATCATACGCATATCATAAATATCTCATTTGATTAGTTATAGAATTTAACAACAAATTAACTTTTTTAGAAAACTAGATGTTCGCATGAATTAGTAAACATCTAAAACATAACTACTTGCAGGCATTCTTAATAATTGAGTTTGATCTTACAATTACTGAAGTTTGAGTTTGACTCATACAATTAGATAGAAAGCTGATCTTGAATACAAATTTGGCATATCAATTTTACACTTAATTTATGAACTTGGAACCAAATTAAATGCTGGAATTTGCACAAAATGAAACAAGTTCAAGTACTAACTCAAACAGGCTTATGAGCCTCAATTTAAACTATATTGCTAGCAGTATTAGTTGATTGCATAATGTCTTAAGGAACCTTGCAAGTTTCGATGTGTTTCACTGCTTGTTCTTACATTTTGCACAATTCTTTAAATGTAATTATGACAAAAATCAACTCATTCTTTTCTTCAACTCAGCATATACACTTATAATTATAATATTATACATATCGTCTGAAGAATAAATAATATGTACATACTTGAATGTTTAATATTTTGTAATAACGATGTGCTATTGAATCAACTTGAGAGATGATATAGATGACATAGATAGTGAAAGTAGAACATGTTATTTAAGCAACTGTAATAAATTGTTATTTGACAGCGCTATTTTCCATTATGAGAATCCTAGAATTTGGAGTAGATAATGATATTAAACCCTTGGCCATTTTCACAAACTTTATCATATCTAATAATAAGATATAACATCCAGCACACTCTACTCAATTGATGTTATTGTATCAAAATAAATTCTGTTTAATAAAATTGAAAATTTTAATATAGAAATGAATAGTTCTTTATTAAAACAGTTAAAAGAGATTCTGATCAAACCTTTAATAACACAACTTCTTATCAAATCATCTATTTATAAATAAGAAATTATATGCAACTTAAATCTTTTGTTCTTACATACTGAAAGTAGATTTCACTAAATCCAAATGAATCCCTCATTTGATAGCTTAAAACCCTGTGTCAATATTGATTTTAACATTGATTTTATATAAACAACACTGAGGGAAGAATCGAGGGAAGTACCTGCTTGCGTATTGAGAGACCGCTACTAGGGTTCGGCACTTACTTCCTTGTTTTTCCGTCGACTTCCTTTTTTTCCCGTGCCGAGAGGATGAGGAGGTATTGATAAAAGGAGATCGGCAAGGGTATAATTAGGATAGGGATAACAACATGCTTTTCTCTTGCTCTCCCATTGGCGAGAGTGACGACAAGTGGCGCGCGTCGCCCTTTCCGAATCGAAGGAGATGACGATTCTCGGGACCGAGCGGTGGGTTAAGGTAGAGGGTATGAGATATTAGGGTAAAATGGAATTATATATATATATATATATATATTGTATATATATTAGTTTAAAATCTTTCATTTAAATTAGAATTTCTAGAAAATTTTGGAAACTTGCTTTTTGGCTAAATTGAGGGTAATGGACTCAAAAATGAAGTTGAAATTTTAATCAGAAGTCATCTTAATTATTTGATTTATCAGATTAAGAAAATATAATAAAATAATCAAGAATTTTGACTTTCTCCAAAACTCACCAATATTTCACCCCAAGCTAATTTGGGTGTGAGAAACGCAATGGCGAAGTCCGTTTTAGATTCTGAAGTCTAAATAAATTAGATATCTTCAGAATTATCAGAAAATCAGAAAATATTTGAAATTATCAAACAGTCTCCAAATCGCACAAAAGTTGAAGTGGAGATTTTTAACTCTAATATAAAAGTAATGAAAGAACTTTGGAGTCAATTAGATTACTAATTGATGAGTAACAACATCTGGATTGTTACAGGGAAAGCCATCATGAGCTAGGAGGGAGGGAAGGAAGTGGGATGATCATAGCCATCAAACTTTGCCATTAAGGAGGGGGAAGGAAGAGGAATAACCATAGCCATAAAAGCTTTCAATTAATGAGGGAGAAGGAGATGGGTCAGTTAAAAGTGGAGGTAAGGGTCAGCTGAATGGAATAGCCAATTAAGAGAGAGAAAGAATGAAAAGGAAAAATGCAATTATGAATAAATAACTATTTATTCCTTTAATTAATTAAAAATTCCGATTTTAGAAACGCGCTCCAAAACTCTCAAAAATTCACCCCAAGCTAATTTGGGGGTGACGATCGCAACGACAAAGTCGGATTTTGATTATGACGATTATTTAATTATTCTATTTTCCGGGTATTTAATTATATTAAAATATTTGCGAAAATCCAACGACTTCCAAATGCATCCAAAATATCACCCATAGCTAATTTGAGGGTGATGATTGCAATGGAAAGCTGAATTTCGATTTCGAGGTCAAAATAAATACCTTAATTTTCTAATTAATTTAAATATATTAAAATATTCAAAAAAATTCAACGACTTCTGAAAAATCTCAAAATTTCACCCTTGGCTAATCCAAGGGTGAGGATCGCAATGGCAAAGTCAGATTTTAATTCTGACGAGTATTTAATTTTCTAATTTTTGGGGTATTAAAATATTCATCGAAATTTTGATGACTTTTGATTGACTCGAAAACATCACCCCTAGCTAATTTGGGGGCAATGAGCACAATGGTGAAGTCTGATTTTTGATCTGAGGTCAATTTATTTAGGTCATTTTCTAAAGTTTTTGGATTTTCCAAAAATCAGGACTTGATCTATTTGACTCCTGATTTGAACTAGGTCTTAGTGGATGACTCCTAATGACTTGATTAATACTTTAGGATCAAGATTAGGATGGAGATTAGTCTTAATTGATAAGAGTAGCAATTTGGGTTGTTTTAGCTCCACTCTAGGCTCCTGATCTACAGCACACTCTACTCAATTGATGTTATTGTATCAAAATAAATAATGTTTAATAAAATTGAAAGTTTTCATATAGAAATGAGTAGTTCTTTATTAAAATAGCTAAAAGAGATTCTGATCAAACCTTTAATAACACAACTTCTTATCAAATCATCTATTTATAAATAAGAAATTATATGCAACTTGAATCTTTTATTCTTACATACTGAAAGCAGATTTCACTAAATCCTAATGAATCCCTAACACATACTAAACAGTATAACTAATGCATTTGATTTTCTTATAAGAACAAAAGATGGCAGCAATATGATTATTTGATTCTACTTTGGAATTAAGAGCAACATTTAATCAATTTGATTTCTCTTTAGATGAAAGGCAACAATTGACCTTATACATAACATAATTGGTAGCATTTGATTCATCTCATTACAATTAATAGCAGCTTTGAATTATTTAAGATCTTCATTGATCTCCTCTTTGGAAATACATGGCAGCATTAAATTCATTGGGATAAATAATAGCATTTAATCTTATAAACTAATGGGCAGCACCTGCTTTACCTTGAAATAAATAGCAACACTTGTCCTCTTATGACAACATTGAGATCTCATAGATTATATTGCAACATGTGTATTTATTAAAAGAATAATAACATTGATACTTTTGTATCTCACAAATTTATACAATTAATGGCAACCATTGATTTGATGCATAATTGATGGCAACAATTGACTTTATTCATAATTTATGGCAGCAAGTGACCTTTTACTCAACTAATAACATCAATTGATTCCACACATAATTAATAGCAGCAATTGAATTTATTGAAATAAATGACAGCACTTGAATAAAGTTAAAACACAACATTACTAAGTGCAATAAATTCAGATGAGAAGCTCTAAGTGCAGCTATAGCAAATTTAGATCAGAAGTTTTGTGTAATAAAATTAGAATTACTATAGTTAAAAAGTACCAGGTGTAGCAACTTCATATCACAAATTGGAAACGCTATATATAAGCATATATTCAACATCATTTTCTTGTTCTTAGATTTAGAAATTTTCAGATCAATTTATCAGAAATAGGATAAAATGCACTGTTGTTCATTTCCAAGTTTTCTTTTTCCTCATACTATTAATTATGTAAAATTTATACTTTATATTTTAATAAAAATTGTGACAAATTTTTATATCTCTTCCTGAACATCACGAGAGATTTTACATGGTGGACATTAGAAATGCTCTCATCATTGTTGATGTAAAATAAGTATACATCTACATAATTTTGACACCTTCAAGAATGAAGAAAAAGTTGTGCACGTTGCAAGAAAAATTTACATGGTTTAAGCACTCTACCCGTCGATATTAAAAAGTAAATAGAAGAAAAAGTTTTGTAGATACTCTCAGTAAGATGCTAATAATATTCTAACATGAGATATAAATTACCCTATTCCAAGTAGATTAAAACTAAATTTTTGAAAAAAATGAATAAGAAAATGTTTTCTTAGCATAAAAGTTGCTTAATCAAATATGAACTCTCAATTTCTCAGCAAAACTGTGTCCCAGATATTGTAAGAGAAACTAGTACCTCCATTCAAATCAATTTAAATTATTCTTGCGGAGCCTACTCAATAGTTGAGTCAAGAACTGTCAATATTATAAGTATAAGAAATTGTAGAAAATATGATCAACTTAATCAGCACAAAGAAAAATGATAAGCTTAACTATAATGATGATTACAAATTCATATACAATGTAAATCATTCTCATCTTTTGGCTGAGAAACACATCTTCAAATATAGCAACAAATTCAAGAAAAAGCTGTTATTTTAGTAATCATAATTTGTTAATTTGGAAACCTGTCTATAAATTTTACGTCATCAATTTAGTTAATAAGAGTATGAAAATTTCAGCCAGACTTTTAAAGCAAACTCTATTAACTAGAAGTTGTTATTTATTAACAATGCATCAAGAAAATGTCTAATGTTATTTAACTCAAAATAACATGTTTCTGTTAACTAGCTCATCATACGCATATCATAAATATCTCATTTGATTAGTTATAGAATTTAACAACAAATTAACTTTTTTAGAAAACTAGATGTTCACATGAATTAGTAAACATCTAAAACATAACTACTTGCAGGCATTCTTAAAAGTTGAGTTTGATCTTACAATTACTAAAGTTTGAGTTTGACTCATACAATTAGATAGAAAGCTGATCTTGAATACAAATTTGGCATATCAATTTTACACTTAATTTATGAACTTGGAACCAAATCAAATGCTGGAATTTGCACAAAATGAAACAAGTTCAAGTACTAACTCAAACAGGCTTATGAGCCTTTCAATTTAAACTATATTACTAGCAGTATTAGTTGACTGCATAATGTCTTAAGAACCTTACAAATTTCAATGTGTTTCACTGCTTGTTCTTACATTTCACACAATTCTTTAAATATAATTATGACAAAAATCAACTCATTCTTTTCTTCAACTCAACATATACACTTATAATTATAATATTATACATATCGTCTGAAGAATAAATAATATGTACATACTTGAATGTTTAATATTTTGTAATAACGATGTGCTATTAAATCAACTTGAGAGATGATATAAATGACATAGATAGTGAAAGTAGAACATGCTATTTAAGCAACTATAATAAATTGTTATTTGACAGTGTTGTTTTCCATTATGAGAATCCTAGAATTTGTTGGAGTAGATAATGATATTAAACCCTTGGTCATTTTCACAAACTTTATCATATCTAATAATAAGATATAACATGTAAGGGTAAAGAGCTATCATTATTCATGTGATCAAATGTTACCACCTTTAGTTTAATGAGAATAAAAGTAATTCAATATTGTTAAAATGCTGCCATTATTATCGAATGAAATGAGAAATATGATCTACCATTTTCTAAAAAGAGATCTTATGAGTTCAAATGCTTTTATGTATGATTAAATGCTGTCAATTATTTTTAGTATCTAAATGTTATGAGAATTACATGCTCTCAGTCTCTTATTAGAATTCTATACTACCAAGCAATTATAAAATCAAATATTGAATCAAATATAACTATTCTTAGCATGCTAAGTTATAAATTGTTGTACTTTGTAAAGTTAATCTAAATAGTTAGTACCCCTCTTTTAATGGAATCATATGCTGCCTTTAAATTCAAATGAGACTTGTTTCTATAATATCTAAATGCTAACTTTAATGCTGTTTTGTGTTGCAGGTTGAGTTGTAAAAATTAATACATAAATGCTAAATTAATTACCTCAATTATTAGTTCATAATTAGATTTAACCTAGATCTTAAGTCTTACCCTTGATATTATGTGATTAAGCCCAATCTCGTGGTGTTTAATCCATAATCTTTAGCTTGGTAGATTTTGGACAAGCTTTTAGTTTAGAATGTCTAAACTCATAAACTAGGCTGTGATAAATTCTTGTAGCCGACATTGATTTAATCATATTAGGACTTAGCTAGTCATAATATTTTGTAAACTATAAGAACATATTTTTAAGTTACACTCGATAGTAGGAATTGAAGATCCTTAACTTGTGTAACTTGGAATAGTTAGAATGTTTATATTATATAATAAATGATATCACCATATTTAGTAGAGTCCCTTGCTTACTACTTGATCTTGTGCTACACATTCCTTGAACTTTATGCTTATTTTTCTTTGAACATATTATATAAAAAAAATATTATTGCATGAACAATAAAAACTTAGAATATTAGGAAAACATTTACATTTGGGTTCAGTACATGGTGGATTATGATGCATATTACTCCAATGGACAGGGGTAAGGAGAGACCAGGATGCTTAACATCACTCATTGAGGAGAGTATGTTAAGCTTGGGACCCATTCAATTTTACAGACGTGCTTGACTCCTCAGTTATTTCTGAAATTGTCAATAGAAATAAAAGTAAAATAAATAAAAGATATTTACATAGTATTATCTGCCTCTTCAGTCATATTGTACTATATTGTGATATTATGTCCACCCTAGCCTGTAAAGGCACGGGAATATATTGGGCCGGATTGGCTAATTCTTTCTGGTATGACAGTTTGTATATTCTTTACAGTTTTTCAACTTATTATTTATTATGTTGTTGATATATTTTATGTCGATTAGCTGTATTTTTCTTATATTACCCGCTTACTTGAGTAGATGCATATAGAGGATGCTAGACTTTACTGCTTATTATATGTACTATTTTCAGATTTATATTTTAAATTAGCATATGTCATATGATCATCAACATATTTAGGTTAGATTTTTCTTTTCAGTATTTTTACTTACTGTATTATATATGTGGGACCTACCTTATTTAGCTTACTTGAGGTGTACTTTTACCTCAATTCTTACTTAGTTATAAATATTACATTTATAACTTATCCTTATTTTATTGTATGCTTACTTGCTCCTATGCTAGATAGATGTTTCATTGGGTTTATAGTAAAATGATGATATTAACGAATGCTTAATAAATTTTTTGTCTAAAATGTGCTTAGACAATTTGTCTAATATAATTTTTCTTTTATTGGCTGGGGCCCTGGCATTGTGAAATCGACAATGTTAGATCTTGTTCAATTTGAGGAGCCAGTGCTTGAGGAGGAACCTTATTTTGAGGATGTGTAGCAGCCTGGTGCAGAAGACCTCAAGTTATCTTTTTCTTCATTGTGAGGACAAGTAATATTATCATTTTCAATCTTTTAAACTTTAATTAAGTGATGTAATAATACAGGTACTCATGATTGTGTTTACTTTCTGCACATTATTATTTTTTAAGCTATTATATTTTATTTCATGGTTGATGTATGATGAATGGATGTAATCCTTACTTTTTATTGCTTCTACACTCTGTATGAATATATAGATTTAGTGATTGATTTTCATAAATATTCGGTGCACATCCTTTCCCTATTATTGGATTGTAAACTTTACCTAATCCAATGATAAGTGAAGGATTTGCCGGAATGACACTCCACTCATTAGCCTGATGATTGCGAACCGAAGGAGCATGGCACCACAGGAGCTGGCAGGTGAACCAAGAGATGAGCTGGAGGATCAGGAGTAGGCCTAAAGACTTAGTAGAGTAATTTCTTTTATTTTCAATTATGAGAGGATGAGAGTATCATTTATTTAAAAATATTATAAACTTAAAGTTGTATGGGCTTTACTATTTATTTATTATGAGATGAATATTTTTCTTTTATTTTTTTGATGAATATAATGGTAGTGTATGTTTCATAATCGTATATAAAATATATCTATGTTTCCTATCTTATAGGTCTTTTGCTTTCAGTAGGGCTTAATAGTGGATTAAATGATATTAAACAAGCATTAAGTACTTTAATGATACTTATTGTTGGATCATGACATACAATTTAACACTGGGTCGTTACACTGCGAGTCGGGTTGGGCTGGGTCAAGTGGCTCGGGGAGGGACCAAGCCCGTCCTTCGTCCGAGCTAGCCATTCCCCGCAACGACCCGACAGCCATAGGTGATAGTTGTCCTTCCCCCTCTGTTACCTTCTCCTTAAGAGCATAGTTCTTATCAATTCCATGTTATTGTTCCCTGATAATCGATCGCGAGGAAAAGCATAGACCAGCGAACCCTAGACTCGATTTCAGGTTTCAGCATTTTTTCCTGTGACATCGCCAGACCCAAGTACCTCCTTAACCGATAATTCTTGCTTGCATTGCCTTCTTAAACGACCAATTACCTATTTCAAGTAGTTCTGATTGTTTATGAAACCTGATCGAGTTCGATCCAATGCTTGGTTTGACCAGATATGTACAATAGTGTACATTGGCTCTGGTCGAGTAGTCATCCATCCACCCGAGCATCTCCACCCTTTGAACCTGATGTTCTTGGATCGACCTTGATCCAAGGATTGTATTGGTTGTTGTGAAGTTTTAATTATGAATGATAATAAAAAGGAAAAAAAATCTTCATGATCATCTTTATGTGTATGCATTAGTTTTTATATACTTATATCTACAAAATTCAACTTAGTTTTGTTAAAGAGAAATTGAGGCAACTAAATTCAACTTTCTTTTTTTAATAATATTGAGAGCTTCATAAAGGAACACATCAAATGATCGGTAAATTTAGAATTTTTGCTATTTGGAATAGCAACATCTCTAATTGTTAGATGAAAACCTAGAACGATGCTTGTTCTTTTTTGTTAGAGAGTAGGTTAAATCAAATTAAGTGACTCACAAATTTACCTAGACTTATTTTCTATCTAAATGAGCTTATAGTAAACTAAAATAAATTTAAAATATGAATTAGTGGTTGTCAAGTACCCATTAAGTAACTATAAAGAACCCAATTGGATATTAAAAGCTTTTCAGTTAACATAATTTAAAGCCAAAGCCTTAAAGATCCCTTTACAAAAAATAATAAAATAATAAGCATAATTACTAAGACAAGAAAGGTTAAGACACTATTTAAAATAGGGCTACGTTTAAAAACTTGTGCTTGAAACGAGCAATTTCCACTTACACAAAGTCCATGATTGTTATTCTCGCGTCACAACTGGTGCTGCGTCGTCTCTTCCCCGCAGAGGCCCATCATTGTCTTCAAATATCTCCAAGCATTGTCATCTCTTCCCCATAGAGTGTCGTTATTTCTTCGTCCCCATCAAGCGTCGTTGTCTCTTTGTCAACGTTGAGATTTGTCATTTTTCGCCCCTGTTGAATTTCGGCAACTCAACTTCTTGTTCTTTTACTAGTTTCGTAGCACATTTGCGGAGCCACCTTCTATGCTAATCATGTTTATACACTTGCATTTTGTTACACAAATATGATAGATAAAAGATTCATATAAGCACTTGTAGAATGAGACATCTCAAAGCTCGCCACTATTAGATCATTTGAAATTAAAATAAAGAATTAGTTTGAGTTTGATGTGAATTAGTTAAAAATAATTTTAAATAAAAATAATACAAAACATATATTTTACAGATTATTTTAATTTAAATATATAATTACATATTTACGAAATATTATCAAATTATAATACAATCAAATTATAATTCAAATACAACGTATAATCACCCATATTATAATATTATCGTAAAAATCTTTTAGGGGAGTGTTTCTTATATTTTGTGTTACTATCCCTCGAGCGAAACAGCTTCTAAACCCCACAAAAAACTGTTTTTGCAATAATTAGGGTTTTGGGATCAGGCTATCGAAAACTTTCGTCTCGATGGCCAAATCTAGCCTTTCCGGCATCTTCTCCTCACTTCGTCGCACGGCGAATCGGAGTAACGATGCCCCCTTTTATGCCATCGGTCTTTTCTTTATCGATGAAGCAGCCACCGAAGGCCGACGGGCGTTCTCAACTGCGAGCCTTGCTCGCGCGAAGGAAGACAAGGATGCTTGGTGGAAGGAGACGTTGGATAAGGTGAGGAACATCGGAATTTCGGCTCACATCGACTCCGGGAAGACGACGCTTACAGAGAGGATTCTTTTCTACACTGGTCGGATCCATGAGATCCACGAGGTCAGAGGCCGGGATGGAGTTGGTGCCAAGATGGACTCCATGGACCTTGAGCGGGAGAAGGGAATCACCATCCAGTCCGCTGCTACTTACTGCACCTGGAAGGATTACCAAGTTTGTAACATTAGCAAATTTTTTTCTGTTTTGTGATGTCTAATCCCGAATTGTCATTTTAATATGTTGTTCGTTGTTCTAGGTTAATATAATTGACACCCCGGGCCATGTTGACTTTACTATTGAAGTTGAGAGAGCTCTTCGCGTGCTTGATGGTGCTATACTCGTCCTATGCAGCGTTGGTGGTGTGCAGAGCCAGTCTATAACAGTTGATCGCCAGATGAGGAGATATAACGTTCCAAGGGTTGCTTTTATTAATAAGTTAGATCGTATGGGAGCAGATCCGTGGAAAGTTCTCAGTCAGGTGAGAAAATGATACGAATGTAAAGACTAAGTCTTAAAATGCTGTTTAGACTTGCGTTCTGATCGTCCTGTCGTCTTAATTTGAACGTCTAATTGCATACATGTCGGAAGACAAATTTCTGAATTATTTTTTTATTTCAGTTTGAAGGCACATTTCATAGAATCAAGCATTTGATTTTTTCTAATTGTTTTTGGTGAAAAAATTCATTTTTTGGTTTGCTTGTAAAGCATATGTGCAGCTGGTTTGATTGGTACGCATTTTGTTGGTGTTATGATATTTCAAGGGGAGCTAAACACGCATGGATTTTCACAATAATCACACAAGTCAATTTTAAGTGTAAGCATGGTTGATTGTTAGAAATTTTAAGATGTAACTCAATGATAATTGTGTTTGGCATCTTAGATAATAAATGTGAAAATGTCTAATAATGCGTTAGCCGTGGATGCATGATCTTAACATTCTTTGATGAGATTCAACTTAAATATTCCCAAACTATAAAAGGGCACATCTTAAATTGCATGATTTGATAAATTCCTTCTCTCTTGTGTAGCATAATATCACAATTTGCTAATTTATAAACTTTGATGATTTTATAAAATTTTGGCTTTGGATGAGAAACTATGGCACATTGTTTCTTCCTTGTTTTTGTTATCTTCTCTTTTTTTCATATTTTATTTTCATAAGCTGCAACGCCAAAGCGTCAACAGTTTCTTCCACTGATTTTGTAGATCTGTTTCCTCTCTTGATTTTTCTACATCTTTAACCTCAGGTATTACTTGTCTGAATAAGAGAATTATATCAATGTTGAGACTTCTGTTTTATGGCATTCAGTGTGAGAGTTGATTCTGAGACTTTCCTGTTGAGGGTGCGGTTCTCATTTTAGCAATCATGCTCTAGGATAATGCTGTGTTTCAGATCACTAGAAAGCATTGTTATCTCTCTTCTAATTAAACAAACAAATACAAATACAAATTAAGCATGTTAAAGACCAAACAAATACAAATTAAATGACATTTTTGGACATATTGTACAATTAAACAATTTGTGTTAGCAATTTCTCTTTTGAGCATCAAGAACATATGATAAAATTATAATATGAAAAAATATCCCCAACAAACTTCTTTAATATTAAAATAAAGCTTGAATAGTTGAAATTTTGAAAAACAAAAGTTTAGTGGTTTAACTAGTTAATTATTTCACTTTTTTAATGTTAGGTAAAATTCTCAATTTACTTTTTAAGTTGCTATATTTGCTAACAATGCTACAAGTTCCAATAATTTCTGCAACAAATAAAATAGTAGAAGAAATTAGATAATAAGATTTATTACTGGTAATGCAAACCCGCCCATCACATTGGAGCCAAGTACAAAAATTTCTTAAAAATTGTAATCCACACATAGGATTTAGAGGAAGAATTTTTTGAAAGTTTGTCATTTTGTTTCACGCCCAAAAAAATCTACATTGAGAGCTGTCTGCAGTAGAAAAAATATATTTTATCATTTATATCAATTAACTTTTGTCCAATAGTAAATAATACACTTTAAGGCTTAACACATAATTAGAAAGAAAAAGTATGTCTGCGTGCTAGTTGTCCTTGGATCGTTTTCCGTACAACGAGATTCTTTCGATGGGAAAAGCTGTGATTTCTTGCGGGGGTCACAGATTATGTAGGATTGGTCGCTGAATTTTTTCACGTTGATTAGCAGTCCTGCTTGGAGCTTCATAATTTAATATCGTTGGATTTTATTCAAAAAGGCAGCAGCTGGATCGCATTTGAGAGAATTCCAGTGGATTGGCTGATATCTGCTTGGTGCGTTGGTTTAGTGTAACAAAAGTAGTCCTAAGATTAAACGGAGCAGCAGTGAGGATACTGTTTTAAGTTTCACATGATGGCTGCTTCCTACTTGGCTAGTTTGTAGGTGTTTGATATTTCTTAAAAATTATTTTCTTAAACAATAGTATCGTACATTGAACAGCAATTGGTCCCATTTTACAAGAACATTTTAACAGCTCAATTTAAATTCTAAATATGCATTACTAACGCCCATCTAACCCAAAATCAAATATATATATATATATATATATATATATATATATTGGCCCTAAATAAAATGAAAATACATAGTTAAATAAGTAGAAAATATATAAAATTTTCTCATTGTTGATGCTTACAGAGAGTAATGACCACTTTTCGTCTGCGAGTTTAGTGTATGACTTGAGGAGTTTGAATTTAATGATAGCAGAGATCTTCTGAGAGAAAACAATCTTGTAAGATATTCATTTTTGCTTGTTTTTATTTGCTTATAGTAGTTTGACATGCCTTGATACAACAAATATACCAGCTGGTTAATTGGGACTATCTTTTTCTGTTTATTGTTATATAGCTCAGTGTTAGCACCATACTTAAACCTATATCTATATTCCTCTCTATAAAGTTTCTTATTTTTTAACTCACTAAACATCACCATCAATGCAAGTAGAATTGAAGAATGTATGTTTCTGATTATAGTGCAGCGCTTGGTCAAGTAATTTGCTTTCAATTTTTGCCATTAAAAGCAGAAATTTTATTAAAACCAAAGGAGAAATGATAACAAAGCCACAATGCTTGGAGACAAAATTTAAAAATGACAACTTATAATATGTCAGTTACGCTTAGATGTAGACCCAATTTAGACTATATTTACCTCCAATATATATTTGTTTATCATTTTCCAGATATACATTAGATAAACTAGATAGCCATCAGTCAGTCTAGCAAGACTTTGGCACCATTAATAATTATTTATTCTTTGTCTTGATTTTTTCATGTTAAATTCTATGTCCTTCTCTGAGACATTTCTTTTTAGCTGATTGCTGTAAGGTAAGTTATTTGTATTCCTTTGATGGTTTCAAGTACTCAATTTCTCATGTAATATGGCTTAATTTTTTTCTGTTTGTAATTCAGAAGATTTTTTTGTCATGGAGTTCTGATGCAAATATCTTTTAGGCAAGATCCAAGCTCCGACACCATTCTGCAGCAGTTCAAGTCCCAATTGGATTGGAAGAGGACTTTGAGGGCCTTGTGGATCTTGTTGAACTAAAAGCTTATTATTTTCATGGATCCAATGGGTATGTAATAGCTTAATAACATATACTTTTTTTTGCTGTTGTATTAAGTATCAGTAGATGTTGATTTTAGTTTTGTTCTCGACTTTGTAGTGAGAATGTTGTTACATCTGGTATCCCCTCAAATCTTGAGGCATTGGTATCAGAAAAGCGACACGAACTTATAGAAGTTGTTTCTGAAGTGGATGACCAGCTTGCTGATTCTTTTGTTAACGATGAGCCAATATCATCAGATGACCTCAAGGTATTGCGAAAATATGTTTCCAACACACCCCTTAGAAAGTTTATTTCATAGGTGTTTTATTATATTTTGCATTTCAATCTCTGATGCTTATGCAGCACACATCTTAGGATTATGGTGATTGATAGAATCGTTCCAATACAAATTTTCTTAAAAAATACTTGCAAATTTTCTTATGCACATTTTACATCTTAGGGATGTACAAAAAATAATTTAGCAGCACACTATGGCCATTGTCTTTCGAGTTGGTCATTTTGGGCATAATATTTGCTTATTTAGCATTTTCCTTAAAATTATGGGTATTTGTTAAAACTCTTTTTGATTTTTTGTTGTTATCTGTTAGTGTAAAGGAGGCTAAAGGATAAGGAAGTGTGGTTATCTGCCACTTGCAATAAATGAATAGCATTTGTATGCATTTTTAAATTTTAATAAAAGGATGTGCTTGTTTTGTGTTGCTCACAAATTTTTTCTTTGCATCAATTTTTGGAGTTAAATGTGCAGATGTGTTTCTTAGTTTATTTTGTTGATAATTATCTGGACATCTAGGCATTGGAATTCGTGAATTTCTATGCTACTGATATATGTGTTGATAATAGCATTTCTTGTAATTATGATCTTAAGATAAGCGATGTGCTTCATTTATTTCTTTTCACATTATTTTCGGAGGTTGTAATAATTGGAACTCGCACATAATATACTGTGAAATGCTATTCTAAGTTTAATTTTATGATCATGTATTACTTCTAGTATTCCAATATTGTTGTGTTTTTTTATCTTCTCAGATGGCTATACGCAGGGCTACAGTGTCGCAAAAATTTGTGCCAGTTTTTATGGGAAGTGCTTTTAAGAACAAGGTATTAAAATGAAGCATTGTTTATTTTGATTACTTTTAAACTTTGATAACTTGCTAATTTTTCATATTTTTTCCGAGTAATATTAAATATGTAGTTCAATTTGATTGCAGTCCCCATGATATGATGCAACTTGATTTTTGTAGGGTGTACAACCTCTTCTTGATGGTGTACTTAACTTCTTACCGTCTCCCACTGAAGTTGAAAACCATGCCCTGGATCAGGAAAAGTCTGAAGAGAAGGTGCCTAATGCCTTATATATGCAGTGCTTGACATGCCAGTATTTTCTAGAGTGCGATATTTGATTAGCTTTAACGAGTATTAACCTTTAATTTTGATTTGAAGGTTCTGTTATCTGGAAGTCCGGCAGGACCTCTTGTTGCACTGGCATTCAAATTAGAAGAGGGACGCTTTGGCCAATTGACCTATTTAAGGTATATTTCTTCCGTTCTTTATTTTTATTAATATTTTCTTTTAACAAGCTGTTTGGTTTGTTGTATTTTGGGGGTAAAATAATATGAATCCCTCTCAATTGTAATAAATAGGTGTTTGGTTAGCTGTATTAACATTATGGGTAAAATTTTGATGGATTTAATCATTCACACAAACAAAAAAGTGTGGATTATGTTTTCATTAGAATAGAACGGAAAATTTTTACGTATAAAGCTTTCTGAAAGAAACCTAAATTAGTTAAAAAAGCATTAGCCTAGTGCATACGCCCTTGCGGACCGTGAACATCTGTCGCTGGATCTCGCTAGACACTCACAGGAGCATGGCTAGCCTTTGTGCAGTGGAAGATTCATGCGCTGGCCCTCGCCGTGCCCTGGACTGCAGGCGCTGGCCCTCACCACTGTCCTCAAACAGGGCTTAGCTGGTCCTTGTGTTTGCTGTAATTGCTGGAATTGCAGTATACATATATATATATATATATATATATATATATATATACACACACACACACACACACATATTATGTGTACATTACCCCTCAAGCCACCTTCAAAAACCAAATTCACCTTTAACTATCAAACACTCAGACATAATTTTACTGCATTGATTTTACTTGCAAGCACTTTTACTTTATGGACTTTGCGTCGATATTCTTTTTACCTCAAAACAAACAGCCCCTTAGTATTAAATTTGTAAAGTAAATGCTTGAAATTGATTTTCATTATTATTACTACTGCAATTATTGTTATCAGAATATATGAAGGCATTATAAGAAAAGGTGATTTCATCATCAACATAAATACAGGGAAAAAGATCAAGGTATAATTTAATTAATTAGCAATTCTTTCTAGATGCTATTGTGTATGAGTGATTAGTCAATTATCATTGATTAGGTGTTTTCTCATGTTAGAAGAATCTAATTGGAACTCATCTGGGTTCATTGTTTAGAGTGTAATAAATTGCTTTCTTACTTTTAAACAGGCTTTTAAAAACTGTTTTGTTTCTGTTATTAGCGTTTTAAGCAACATTGTTAGCTGTGCATTGCAACATTGCTATTTTGTGCACACCTTGACAATCGATATTTAATGCATCAAGAGTATTTTATTATTATTTTTTATATTTTAATTTCTGTTTATGTGATACTGATTGTCATGAAAACAATTATTCTACATATATTTCTTGTTTTTATAATTTCAAAATTTATTCTGTTTATTTTCTTGAGAAACAATCTAGGCTTCAATTTTAAATTATTGATTTTATTATTTTACTATTTGTATAAATATTTGTTTGGAAGCATTGGTTTCGAGTAATATTGCGGGTAAGATTACCCCCAAAAAAATTTCAATTTTTTAAGATTTACGAAATTAACGAAATCGATTTTGTTCTTTCTAAATCGATTCGAACGAAATTGATTTGAAATGAAATCTACTTTTTTTCTTTGAGTTTGAACATAGATTTTTTACTTGTTCGCTACTTCATATGAGCCCCAGCCTCTCGATCACCCATTTTATGAAGCCTCTTCTAACGTTGCCATTATTGTGATGCCCCCATTGCAGAAGATGCCCAATTTTTTTTTTTTTTGAGCCCCACTTTTTAATCTTTCTTCTCTCTTTATTTTCTTCTCTTGAGAAGGCCCTTGTTTGCAAGGTTATCGTTGACAGTGCCTATATGAAGAATCTTGCTAACTTCTCATTCTTCATCTCCCTTCTTATTTTCTTATAAAATACATAAATTCTAATTTTGGGTGGTAATCTTTTCAACTCACATTTTGGCACCCATATTTTGCATTTTACCTCATATCAAATAGGCAAGATATGATTACACTATTTTTACTATTTTTACAGACATTTAAACAATAAAGCAATCTGAATACATTGTATTTATTTTACTTTGCAATTAGATCCAACTGTATTCACATTTAAAAATTTGCAAACCAAATAGCCCCTTAGAGTTTATTTTAATGGGGATGATTTTGGTAACTCATTTGATTTTATTGGATAGCTTTGAATAGGCTGCTTGCAAAACATTGGTAGCTAGACCTTGTGATGCCAATTACTTAATGACTTGTTAAAGCAGTTTAGCTGAACCATGACTGCTAGCTTATTTCTTACCTAGCTCCAGCTAATGAATTTTGTGAGGTTCAAATGCTGATGCTTGTGTACACGCAATGCCTAACCGAAGCACCTTGCTAAAATTAAATTTTTAGTTAACCTTAAACCTTGTGATGTTAATATCTCTCGTACCTACCTTGTCAAGTTAGACGTGTAAAGATTTATTGTCTTGAAAATTCGTATGGCTTGTGTTACGTTCTCAAAATGGATGAAATTTGATATTTGTTTTATGGCAAGGCTTGCAAAAATCATAAACGCCTAAGACATTCTGCATGCCCGCCGCTATTTCTATATGTATTTCTCATCATTCGCCTTGAGAAGGTTTTGTTTTTGCGTCTAGAGCTTATGCTTGTTGCTTGAGTTCCGCCCATCCCCCAATGACGCAAAGGACTGTAGATTTCTAACACCAGAATATCTTTTATGATGATTATTCTTCTCTCTTTTCTTTTCAGCCGTTTCTTCTCTTCTCCCTTTATTTCAATATTTCTTGTGCTTTGAGATGGATGAGCTGAGTTGTTTTTGTTTATCTTTCCTTTCATCTTAGTTTTGGATGAGGTATATAAGCTAAATAATAGGTGCCTAATTATTTTCATTCCAATGAGAAGAATTTTGGCAGCTTTGGTATTAGTAAACAATTAGGCATCTATTTTGACATTGAAAAATGTTTGGCTGCCAAAACTGCAGTCAAATGAGAATCACAAGCCATAATTCCCCCTTCCCCCGCAGCCCTGCTTGCACGGAATACGCGCAAGTGAACCTCATTTTGCCGTTTTCTGCGTGGGTTTGGCAGATTTTTTGGCAAATTTTTTGTAGTGTAGTAGAACTCTTTGATATTTCATTATAAACATGAGAAAAAGAGTGGGCTGCTCTTGACTTCAAAATCTGACATTTTTTACCTTCTCGTGAATAAATTGTTCTTCACTCCAAGCAGTATGTAATCTGCCTTCATTTCTACTTAGTGGTGCTGGATATTGTCATTTTATGAAGTATATTTAGCAGATTGATATCTGTACACATTCAGTGTTTTATTATGCTCTGTTTGAATTTGTTTGCATGATTTAAAGAAATATACAGAGATAATATTTTGTTCATTCTATCTGTACCATAGTTACTTTGTTTTTTAAGATAAGTACTTTTCTTTCATTCACTAATCAGTATTGGCATGTTTGTTACCTTAAATTAGTTGGTAGGTCGCTGATGATTGTGATAATGATGATGAAGAGATATTTACATGTTAGTCAATTAATCTTTTTTAATTTTCAGGTTCCTCGTTTAGTTCGCTTGCATTCTAATGAAATGGAGGTTAGATAACCTTTCGTATATTCTTTGTGGAGATTTTTATTCTAACCTGAAAATCTCTTGCTTTCCTTATCACAGGGATAATCTCTAAGACTTTTTTTTTATATAAGTACACAATTTTTATGGTTTCTTTTGTGTTTCCAGCATAATTTTTAATATGCATCAGGATATAACAGGACATTCAAGAAGCTCATGCTGGGCAGATTGTGGCAGTCTTTGGTATTGATTGTGCTTCAGGTAGGAAATGCTTTGTTGATTTTTTTCTTACAATATTTCTTTTGCTTAACAAGTTTCTTTATGAGCTATATAAAATCCTTTATATCAGGGGACACATTCACGGATGGGTCTGTGAGGTACACTATGACATCTATGAACGTTCCTGAGCCAGTTATGTCTTTGGCTGTTTCACCTATTTCTAAAGATTCTGGAGCACAGGCAGGCCATTTTTAACCATTTTGACCCTTTTATTTCTCTTTTTTTAAAATGTCCTTCTGATGCTTCTTTTTTTTTTTCAATACAATCTAGTTTTCTAAAGCTCTAAATAGATTTCAGAAAGAGGACCCAACTTTTCGTGCTGGTCTGGATCCAGAAAGTGGGCAGGTATGCCTTTGTTTCAATCTATCCCATGACTTTATATTTCTCTTTAGCACTTAAGGATGTGCTTCTTTCAGACTATCATTTCAGGCATGGGGGAGTTGCACTTGGATATTTATGTTGAACGCATTCGAAGGGAGTATAAGGTTATTAATCTCTTAGCTTTAACTTTGCAGTCTAATTTGTGAAGATACCTTTGCCCTTGCATTTAAAATACCATAAATGCCATGCTTTTAAATTCCATAAATGCCATGCATTTATCAATAATTTATCTGATTTATATCCTTCCCGTTGTTTTTTATCTTGAATTTTTGTATTTGCGTATTGGTGCCTCTCATTGCGCGTATGGATTGATTATTTCCCCCTCTAATTTAAATTTTGATATTGCCTCCATCAAAAGGAACATAAAAATATCAACTTTCCTTACCTTTATTAAAATTAACTAGATATTTATGAAAAATTCAAGTGCTTTTCATCATCAATAAATAAAATCGACATTTGAATTATTGATTACTTTTATTGATTGTAGCTGCTATTTAATTACCAGGTTCATTTGGCTATCTAGATGGGCTTCTTGATGATGTGTTATTGCCCTTGGGGTTTTGATTTGTTGTCATGGCTAAAATTAATTTTTTAAAAGGCTTCCGATAGCCTTTAAATCATTTTTGCTTTTAAGCATTCCTGTTGAATGAAAATTGTTTGAATTACATCCCTATTGTTTTTTATTTTTATTTCAGCTAGATCTTCTATTCTTGTTCTTACTTTCATGATATTTCATGGCTTCCTTATTTTGTATTTTATTTTCTGCATTCTACTTCACAATTTGAAGCGCACATATTTCTTTACTAGAAATCATGTCTTTATTTGTGGGCGTGTATTTGTACTTTTGCTTGTACATTGTGTATTATAAATTTTAGAATACGTGTTGCAAATAATAAGTATAAGAAAGTTATTTTCTAACTTATCTATTTTTCTACATGGTAATAGTGTTTTAGTTGTTTTGTTTGATTGTGTAAATCGACAAATTAGGCTATAATGTTTTTGCCTATTTCAACCAAATTTTGTACCAATTGTCTTTTTCAACTGCTCAGGCATTATTATCATTCTGTTTGTTCCTTTCATCTTCCATTCCATCAAGTCTATGTGATACAACGAGATCAAAGAAGTGGGTTTCTCTTGTTACCCTCTCACATTTTCCATGTTGTAGATTATAATTGCTGTGATTACTTTAAATATTATAAAGTAGTAAATATAAGATTAGGATGGAAAATCTACGCATATTTTAGATATTTATCTGATGGTTGGATTTTTCTACTCAGACTATATTGGTTAGAAAAATGGTTACTAATCTTATTCAAGGTTACTTGTAATTATGCTGGACATTGTTTTTATTTTTTGTTATGGTTTTCTATGTTGTTATTAGAATAGAAATGTAGTGATCTCTTTTGGTATTTTCAAACTTCAAATCTCTTTCTTGTTACGATGTAATCCTTTGATAATATTTAGGCTATCAGGATCTGACATAATCATTTTTGGTTTTTGAAGTATGTGTGTCAACCATATCAGGATATTATAATTCAATTTTTCCCTTTAGTTTTGCATGGTGAAATTACTGTCAACGTAAGGCTAAAATCTTGTATTGAATTATTGTTGACTTGTTTTTAAACAATTTCATGTTTATATTTTGATTTGAAGGTTGATGCACAAACTGGAAGGCCACGTGTAAATTTTAGGGAGACAATAACACAGCGGGCTGATTTTGATTACATCCATAAGAAACAAACAGGAGGTCAAGGTCAATACGGACGTGTTTGTGGGTAAGTGCATGCTTAAAATGCTATCTGTATGTTTTGTTGATGAATAATTGCTGCGTCAAGATTTTCAACATTGTCATGCTGCTTTTTGTTTTTTTGGTATATATTTTGGAGTTCCCAATAATGATCCAAAAGAACTAAGGATTGGAAAGAACCTGGAGAAAGCTCTTTTAATGTAACATTTACCTAACAGTTAATTCTTGTCATATTTTGGGACAAAATAGCAATAGTGGTTTTTGACTGATTTCTAACTTTGGATAGAAACATGATCCTTGTGCAGCACTTTTTAATTAATTATTTAATACTGTTTTATATATTTTTGTTATGGCTTTATATATTCATTTTGTGTTCTGGATACTCTGTAAAAGCTAGGGTAATAATTTTATATCAGTACTTCAATGTGTAATGTAATTGAAGAAAAGAAAAAGACATTAAGCTGTAAAAATACTTAAAAGTTATATGCTGAATACTTATGAAAAGCTAGGGTAATAATTTTTTATCAAGGGTTGGAATGTGTAACATAAATGAAGAAAAGGAAATGGTGGTTTTAATTTTTATAATGTAGAGATCTTTATTAAGATTTTTTGTTTTTGGTGATTAATGATTTTTGTAACAAATGACGTTTGCTGTGGGAGGCCTTTCATGAAGAGAAAAACTGTATTGACAGTTTTTCTTATCTTGAGTAAACCTTGAGGTACAGGGAAGATTGAGGGGTTGTTAGTGTAGGATTGGGGGGGAGGGGGCATAAGAGTGAACATAAGACAGGGATGAGTAGGGTCTGTACGCTCACGTAAGGGTTTTGCCAAATCACTTGACAAATTTCATGCAACGGAGTTATTGTAGCTTGGATATTCCAGCTGTAATGGATGCAAGCTTCTTGTTTTCTCTGTTTGTGGAGTCATTAGCGCCATGGCATGCTTCTGAAGTTTCTTGAACAATTAACAATATGGATAAGTTAAGCGTTTTAGCAGTTATTTGTCATTGAAAATTGTTTTGGATGAGGGAGGGATACTATTGTAAAATAAAACCCAAGTTACATAATTGTAATGAGCTTTGATGCATCAACAATAATCAATTTCATTCGTTCATTCGGCATTATCAGTGATCCAAGTGACAATGCAATCATTAATGACAAAAAATTGTAATCTTGAATATAGAAACGGGGTTAGCTGTCATTATTAAATCAATGCTAGAACAGATGTAATAGGTATTAGCATTCCAACAAGATTGTGTGGCTTTGAGGATCTAGTTTTTCTTTTCTTATCATATAAATCATGAAAATGAATTGCAAGTAGTATGTTACATTTCCGTTTTGATGCATGCTAGTGTATTGATGCAACATAATATTTGGGCTGAGATTTGGGCTGCTGTTGGGGAATAACATAATATTCCCTAATAACTATACGAATGAATTAAACCAGTCTTAATTATGTACTTTGGAAGATCAAATTGTTTCTTAAAGTATATTGGCCAAAGTATGTAGTCAAAGCATCTATAGACTCAGGCTTCATAATGGAAGTCATCACTAGAAAATTTAGAAAAATGTAATTTTAATTCAACATTCTTTTAATAATTATTATTGTTATTTCTTTATTTGATGACAGCGTCGTGTGGATAAGCAATGTCTCACTGATGTGTAATTAAATTAGGAGTATTATTATATAGTACATTTGATTGAGAGGACGAGAAAGCTTAGGAACTTATTCAACAAATATGCACTGTTCGTTCTTAAGTCCATATTCAGTTATATGTTTAATTTTGGCATCTATCCAGATTCACAAGAAAGTACAAAAGTATGAACTTGATGCAAACAAGTGAATGTTTAGGCTATGTTTTAGATTAAGTTGTACAAATTTCATACAGTAGAGAACCTTATCCTATTTCCATTGGAATATCATATTTAACTGAACGAAGCTCCTGCGTATGTCCACTGAAAACAGATTTCTCGTTTCAGTTGCTATTTCTGAAAGCATACCACCTCTTGGCCACGAAACCTCCCTAGTTCAAAGTCCAGCACATGTCTCAGGCAATACTAAATTTTGAGGCTCTCTATATTTGATGTTTTTATTGAATTTTTGATGCCAAGCATTACTAAAATATGACCCTGCTAACTTTAAATTACTGTATTGTTTTTAGCTGGTTTGTCAACCTAATTCAGTGAGTGTTTCAGCTTCCCAGGGTTCTTTTATTGTAGTAAGTGTTCCCACCGCTGTGCTAAACCCCAGTCGCTGCGTAGTGAGTCTTTATCGCCTCAATTACCCATATCTGATTTTGGTCAACCTTTAAATAGCCTTAATAAATTCCTTTTACCCATAAACAGCTTTTCAGCCTTTTAAATATCAGTTTATTTATCTTTATGTCTTCATATTCTTGTACTTATTTTCTGTGGCAGATATATTGAACCCCTTCCAGAGGGAACAGAAACAAAATTTGAATTTGAAAACATGATCATTGGGCAAGCAATCCCATCAAACTATATTTCTTCCATTGAAAAAGGTTTCAAGGAGGCTTGCAACTCGTAAGTTAGGGAATTATTGTTATTATTAATATTATTTTTATTATTTTTTTATATTTTCCATTAAATTTTTTCTATTTTTTAGGGGTTCATTGATAGGGCATCCCATTGAGAATATTCGTATTGTATTGACAGACGGTGCTTCACATGCTGTTGATTCTAGTGAACTTGCATTCAAGTTGGCATCTATCTATGCTTTGAGACAGGTGCAGCACTCATTTCTCCATATAATTATATGATATTTTAGTATGAGCAATACTTATTATGTATTAATGGAAGGTATTTTATCAGTGAATATTCATTTGTTGTTAATAGAAAGGAAAAAGAAATAGAGTTATAACATCTTAACACAAGTTGGCATCTAGCTGGATATTTCTTTTATCATATTGCCCTCAGATAGGAAGATATGGGAAGAAACTATTAGGAAGGATCTTCTCTCTTTGGAGATCCTCTCTTTGGAACTCAGGGAGGGGCTTTTATTTGATTTTCCACAATGGAAATAAAAGATTCATATAGATGATCCCACCTAGTGGGGTTAATACTTGGTGTAGCAGTAGTTGCTATATTGTCCTCAGATTTGTAAATTTAGATTCAAAATTATCAGTATATATCTTAAGACTATGATTGAGGGGGTGCACATTGATGCAAAGGACAAAATGGTTATTTTTTGTAGTCCCCATTTTCATGATCATTATGCCCGAAACCTAAAATTAATAAAGCTCTATTTATGTAAAATTTCTGAGTTAAGGCATTTCTGTATTTTTTTTTTGGAACATCAGTATATGTCTAGCCATTAATAAAAGTAAAATTGGTACAATCAATCAGGAGCAGCTCTCAAGTCCTTTCGGACGATGCTCAAGAGCCCATTGGGAATGAGATTCTCTCCACCAAAAGTGAAATCCCTGTCGCGGTCCATTTTAAACAAAAGTCCGCGGTGCTGTTACAAGTTTTAAAAATAAAATGGTCTTGAAAGAACACAAAAAAACAAAATGGTCCAAAGCGATCAATCTCTTTCTTTGAGTAAAGGATCCCATTAATCTTTTGTAGCTTAGTGATGGAACCAACGATGCCACCCTCGATAATAACACCATCCATCTCAAACATCCACAGCTTGAGAATGTCGTCAATCTCTGCATCAATCGGGAGTATGCCTCCATTTTACATCTGTGAGTAGCAATTAGATCATGACCCTACCAAGAGCTGTCTTTGTGTGTAAATAGGAGCCATCAAAGTTTACTTTAGTCCATCTCGGTGGGGGAACACTAATGAGGAGTGAGATAAGTTGACTCAACAAGGATCAAGGTATCTCAAGAGCCTAGAGAGAGAGAGAGAGAGAATAGATCAGCTTAGTGGCAAAGAAAGAATATTTCCAGCACATATCGCAGGGGTTTGGAAGCTTTGATTGAGAATCTTGCAATGCGACCTATCTAAGAACGAAAGAGCACATATGTGAAGATTTGGGCAACAAAAACCGCATGCTTGTCATCTTTTGGCTGCATAACAAGGCCTTCAAAATCCTCCCAACATTAAATAAGCTTGTTGAGGAAGCCCAAGTTAGCAAGGCAATCCGCAATGGTAATTGTGTAGGTGCATCTGCAAAGAAAATGCTCAAAGTTTTCTATTTTGCTATAACCCCAAATGCAAAGATGGTTCTCTGCTAAGCCTTACCGAAAAGGCATTTTTTGTAGGAAGAGCATTGCGAAAGAGCCTCCAAAGGAAGATAACCTCACTAGGATCTAGACTCCATATGTGTGCCCAAATTGCCATGTTTCTTGTTGAACTTCTAGCTCTTAAAATTGTCGTGAGTGTGTATTGTTTTTGCTGTTCATTTTCCTAGTGGCTAGTCTCAAAGGTCGTCCAAAGCAATTGACCACTGCATGCAAAGAAAGACGGTTCTCCTCCATGAGAAGTTGTCTCCCCGCAGATCCTTCAAGCTCACTAAAGTTAAAGCAAAGATACGATTTAGTGGACCCAAGATAGACCAATTACCCTCCAACCAATCAATTTTGTGACCATTTCCAATGCTCCACTGAATGTGGGTTTGCCCTAAGTCCCATCCCCTCTCAAGTATGCGCCAAACAAGGCAGTCATTTCTTTTTTTTTTTTTGAAAAATTGTGACCCCTGATTTGATACCTTAGCATCATGAGTAGAATCCACAACTTGTCTTCTTGTTTGATAGAACTTAAGGTGTGTCGAGCAATAAGAGTGCGCCTTTAAATTTAAGGTCTTTAATTCCATGCTCGCCGTCCTCTTTAGGGAGGCATATACAGCTCCACTTGGTGTAATGAAAGTCCTTACTGTTCAGCCCATCCCAAAGGAAACCTCTAATGATCTTCTCAATATCAAGCAAGCATGAATCCAGAATTGGGAGTGCATCATGTGTAGAATTGGGAGTGCATCATGTGTAGATCGGCGTGGTAGCAAGGGCAAATTTTATGAGGCAAACTTGGCCTGCTTGTGAAAGAGAGCCTGTACTTGAAGAGCAAACACATCTCAGAATACATGGAAGATGCTCTCCGTTAAGCAAAACTCCAAAACAAGCATTTTGGATGCATTGCAGGGCCCAATTTTTCAAAGTTGAGGGATGCCATACATATGTAGCACATTAATCAAGCAACCCATACCATCTTATCACACGCTTGTTCCATGTCCGCTATGGCCGCCACAAAAGCCTGGCTTAGAAGTAGAGTAGTAGAGCGTCGATAGCACCTCCTAGACTGTAAGGAAATTTTCGCCAATGTATCGGTCTAGAATGAAAGTATCTTCTTCCTTGGCCACAAACTTGGGAAGGTGGGTCTTCAGACGGTTGACAAGAATCTTCGCCACAACCTTGTAGATAGTGGTGCAGAAGTTGATGGGTATGTGCTTGTTTGGCGATGAAGGGTTCTCTTCTTTCGGTATAAGGACCACAAGATTATCCTTCCGTCATTGCGACATCCTCCTAGTTGAAAAAAACTGATGGGTCGCCTTTATGGTGTCCTTCATAACAACATGACAGTATCCTTTGAAGGAGAGAATGACCTCGTCAATGCCAGGGGCAATGTTATTTCATATCTCTTTAAAAGCTTGCCATATTTCTTCATCGAATAGAGCCCTCGAGAGAGACTCTCGGTACGCATTGGTGAGAATGTGGTTCAATGGAGGGCGGAGCGGACAAATATTGGGCTGCACCATGGAACTCCATTTATTAGAAGAAATGTAATGCAGCGAGGCTTTGATTTCACTTGGGTCTTACGTGAGTTTTCCATTCACATTAGCAATCATACGAATGGTCGTGGATCTCGTGTCGGGTAGCAAAATGGTGGAAAAAGGAGTTTTGGTCACCCTCATTGATTCATTTGAGTTTAGCCATTTGCTTCTTCCAACAAGACATTTTAACTTCCACTCAATTGAGCTATTCATGAAGCTCCCTGCTTTCCTTATCAGTGGAAAAGGATAGCGTAGATGAAGAAACTTTCTTTTTATGAAGTTCAATAAGTCTCTCTTCAAGCACTTTGACCTTATGTTTTAAATTAGAAAGGGTGTTGCGACCCCTTTTCCAAAGTTTATGCATGGTGCAGGCCACTTTGTGTTTGAAAGATGAAGATGGTATCCCCTTGCATGGATTGTTCCAAGACTATTGGAAAATAGAATAAGCCTCCGGGTAAAGCCAAACAATTTTTAGTTAGAATTAACGGGCTATGATTGGAAACTATACAAGGTTTCTCACCACAGCTCCAGGCAAAATATCCAAAGCACTTGAGTTGAATAGGGCACGATCGAGGAGAGTCCAAACTCGATTGAAGCCAACTTTATTGCTGCACCATGTAAAAGGATGGGCAATGAATCCCAAATCATGAAGAAGCTTTCAAAGTTATCTTGGTCAATCGTGTTTAAAGGTTTCCCCTTTCTTTAATTTTGCTGGGTCGACAATTGAAGTCACCCCACCACTAGTGATTTTATCCAAAAGCTCAAGAGCATCAAATTCTCAGAGGAAACGACACCACAAGTATAATTATCTGCGTACACGACAATAAAATTCAATTGGGGTCTCCAGGCAGAGAATCTTGGGAAAAATAACTTGTTTTGTGCTTTCCTCAATACCACAATTGACGACTTCAGTCATCCAAGTGAGGATGATGCTGTTGGATTTACCTTCCGCAGGTTGAATGAAATATTCCCATAGTCGGCCTAGAATTTTATCCATTTCCTTTCGGCTAAATTTCTCCAATCTAGTTTCGAGTGAAGCAATCATACCCGGCTTGCGTTCTGAGACAATAAGCATAATGTGAATTTTTGTTGCGACCTTTAGCGCACCGCGACAGTTTTGCAAAAGGATGCCATTCATTGGTCCATCGAATGGGAGGCGTCCCCAGCGTTCCTGTTATCATCATTCAAGCTGTTCCGTTTTTTATTTTGCCGACACCTTTCATTATTTATGCCTTAGCTGTCTTTAACTAAAATTCTTGTAGATGCTCTTCCCCTTGTTTTTGCCTTTTGCTGTCGTTTGCTTAAAAGGCTGTGGAGCACAGCACTCTGTCAAGGACCAATGCAAAGAGTAGAGGGCTGTTTCGTATGCCTAACATCATTCGAATCACGGTTAGTTAGGAGGCCGATTGCCAATGCGACTTTTCCAGGCAACAACACCTTTTTGGCGATCCACCACCGTCTAAGTTCCCAATCTCAAATCCTCCTTCGACAAATCTGTATGACCGCTTTCTGCATCAAGAGCAATAGGAACATTACGTAGCGCCAGTTGAACCTTCTCATGTCCGTTTACGACATTCACCGTCGTAGTAGTTTTGTGTCCAGTGGTATGAGGAACAACAAGTGTATATATTTGGGATGAAACAATATTCCCATGACTCGGCTCACCAGTCGCATGCGGGCGTCCTACGACATGTGTGCATCCAGCAAGGGGCTATTTCAAAATAGAAGTGCAAGCACGCTGCTACTGTCCCACTTCACTACATTAGAAGCACCCTACCGTCAAGCCTTGATAGCGAACCGGTTGGACGGTCAATTCGTGGGAGCACCAAAATAGTTGAAGAATACAATGGTTTCGCAAGATCTACTCGAATACATGCACGAGTGAAGGAGCCTTTCTCGACAGTCGCTAAGGATTTGTCAATCCTTGGGGGCTCGCCAATGATGGATGTGATTCTTGTAAGGTTTCTCTTTGTCCAAAGCTCCAAAGGCAAGCCAAGAAATCACGCCCAAACCGGCGTGGCGAAGGCCACACACCGAAGGCCACCTTATAAGATGGGATAAATCTAGGTACCCAACTATCATTCCCCAACACTTACCCTCCAATAAGCCAACATGTATGAACATGGTACTTCACCGCGGCCTCCTCCAATTTGACCAACAAGCAATCGAAATCCAGTGCTTAGAATTTTCCAAACGAGTCCCATCTTATATTCAATTCTGTTTCTAAGTATGAAAGCGAATATATCTATCGAAAAGCTGAACCATCAAAGCTCTTTCGAAGTGACTCCAGCCTTCAAGCTCTTGCTCAATGTCAATTTTAATATTACCATCCTATGACATTTTGATTTTTAGGTCCATCGTGTTCACAGATTATGTTTATTCCAAACCGATTGTAGGTGTTCAGTGGCTGTTGTTGGCGTCCTTGCTGTAAAACATCTAACATATGGAGTGCTGTCAACAGATTCGGTTGGCACATTTCGTCAAACACCTTATGTTCGTGCTGTAGCAGAAAACTTAATAAGCTCCAAATTTGCTGAATCCGCCCACCTTGGTGCAGGAATTGGTAATACCTCCTTATGTGTATGGACCTGTTCATTGGAGGTTTCAAAAACTGCAGAAATTTATTATTTCCCATTAGGCAATTCTGTATTTTAACGATGGAATGAGTCCCATTGTCAGATTTTTAAGGATTACAGTGATCTCCCTCGAATAAAATTCATCCAAGTGTTACAGAAAGTTAGATTTATTTCTTATCTTATATGGATCCTCAAATATAGAAAAATTTCGATTGAAATATTTCTGTATTATTTTGTATAGAATTATGTTTGGCATGATTGGTGTGATTCATAAAATTTTTATGAGCCTGCCATAGCTTTATTTGATTCTTCTCATAAATAATAGCTAATATTAGCTATTATAATTGATTGTAACCAATAAACCGTTTTAGCACAAATACAGGAAAAGGGAATATGCAGGTTTTCAATCAGATCCTGATTGGCCTGAACAAAATATAGGCTATATTCAGATGTATGAGGAAGATTCCACAGCTAGCCTTGTTTTGTAATTTAACACTAGCTGTGGCTCTTATCTGTATGTACAGCCAGTCTAAATTTATTTGGAAGCAGCTAGCTATAACTATATACTGATACAACCAGCCAAGAAAAAAATCAACTAAATGATGGCCCCAGCGGTTTTAAGTTTTTTTCAATTAAGAATTAAGCGTAGTTGCCAACGCTTCTTAAGAAAAAATGATTTTCATCGTTTATTTTAGTTGTTTTTGGTGGGAATGCAGTTTTGTGTTTCCGTAGAGGTCTATTTATAAACATAGAACTATTGTACCATAGAGAGCTTATGATTGATTAAAATTTGAAGTGATTTATTATATCTTCAAAACATTTAGTTTTCTTTTTTACAAAATGCATGCTCATTTAAATTCAACTTGACTTTGCTCAGTTTAGCAATTTTCAAATAGCTTAGCAATTTCCAAATAGCTTAGCATCTTTAGATAATAAATCATTTTAAATTTTCACCCATCATAAGCTTCCTTGGAGCATAGGAAGGGATTTATATTTGAGCAAGGATGGTATAGAGAAAGGATTGAGGGGCCATTAGCCAACCCCACTTAGTGGGAATGCAGTTTTATTGTTCCTTAGAGGTCTATTTAAAAACCATAGAACTATTGTACCATAGGAAGCTTATGATGGCTGAAAATTTGAAATGAATTATTATCTTCAAAACATTTAGTTCTCATTTTTACAAAATGAATGCTCATTTTAAATCAACTTGACTTTGCTCAGTTTAGCAGTTTCCAAATAGCTTAGCATCATTAATTAAAATTTATCCAGCTTAAGTTTAAAATAACATTTAAATTCAGAATACAAACTCAACAATTTAGTTAACTTAGTTTAACTCACCAATTAATTCTGAAGCGAACATCCCAAAGGTTCTTCTATTTCCCCTAATCTTTTTTCTCTCTATTTCTCATAGCCTTCTTCGCTGCTTATCTTTATAATTTTCTCTCCCTCTGAACTCCTTGCTGTTTTCCAAAGACTGGATTCTGTTTTTTTTTTTTTTCCTGGTCTTTTTTTCTGACTTACTACAGCTGTCTAGATCAACTGAATTTCTGTTCGAAACAGCAAATAACACCCTGTTTTTAAAGCTTTTTGGATGTCTGTCAAAACATTTTAATCTTTTCTCTGGAGATTCAATTCTCATCGTGCATCCCCAATAGTAACTTGGATTAGATTATCACGACTACATTTTCCCCATAAAACTGGCAATAAATATACACTTGCTTTATGAGGGCTCATGTTAATAGAAATTTTTGGCAGTGTTATGCTGCAGCAAGGCCTGTCATACTGGAACCTATTATGAAGGTGGAAATGAAATTTCCCACAGAGTTCCAGGGCACCGTTACTGGTGATGTTAACAAGTATGTGCTAGATGTGCTTCTTAAAATTTAAATACTTTGTTTTTACATTATCTTTTTGTTTATTTTGCTTCCTAATAATTTTGACAGGAGAAAAGGACTAATTATTGGAAATGATCAGGAGGTTGATGGTACAATAGTCGTTGCCCATGTAAGTGACCTGTCGCACATTTTCTTAGGGTTGCTTACATATATAACATCCAAAATGTTTAATATTACAAGTACAACTCTTAAATTTGATTTTGCCAAAGCATGTACTTTCATTTCAACATTTTTAAAGTGCATGACACCTTATATCTCTACTTGGAAGGATTTTATGATTGGTGGAAACATATCACTTTTTTCTAAATATTAAAGTTTACATGCTGGATATGCACTATTTAAAGATTTAGCCTCTATGTATTTAAAGACCTTTTTATTGCTATCATTTAATGTACCATTTTAGATTATATTCATTAATTTTAAAATTCAAAAACATTTCAAAATTTATGCCTTTTTGTGATACGATGGAAGCAAGAAATATCAAGCCATCAAGGAATTGTTCCTTAACGTTGATGATTGTTTCTAATCAGCAAAAATGTTGTTTTCTCTTTATCTCATTCGCTAATAACTAATGTTTGCTTGAGATACATTCTTGTTAGCTAGCTGATTACTTCAATTATAGTTCATCTCTTTTGCATTTGAAGAAGCAATCCTTAGAGTATTGGTTGGTTAAACAAAAATACTCCGAATTTAGTTCAAAGATGATGATTTAGTTTTTCTTTTTTTTTTCTTTTTGGATAGTGGATTTATATTAGTTCAAAGATATAATAGTATACATCATTTATTTGCAATCTTGTTGACTAATGCTTGTTTACCTTTCTTCTTATTGCGATCTCAGGTACCACTGAATAATATGTTTGGGTACTCAACCGCTCTGCGCTCAATGACACAGGTAAAAAACTATAATACTAGAAGCTAGCTATTTTATCGTTTAGTTTTATTGCCCCTTTTTGTTCTAAACAATACATTAACAGTTAGATTGTGATCGTCTTGAAATAAAGAAAAATGAAGTGGAATTTTAAAAAGTCATAAGCAAATTATAAATCCTAATTTTTTAGTTTTGAGTGTTTTTACCAATGATTTGATTGAAGATTTGAATCAATTGACTAGTCCTAAATAGCATGTCAAATATATATGTTAGAAGAATTAGGAAATGAACTTGATCTTTATTGAAAATACACTGCTATCTATATACAAGATTTTTGCTAAATAAAGAAAAGTATATACGTTGCAATCTATGTGCCTCTTTATTGTAAATTGTAATAGCCAGGCTTAAGATATCTAAATTTGTAAGCACATTGAACCATTTTGAACAATTCTCATTAGCCAGGTGCACAGGCTGATAAATTGGCGCCCAGGATAATTAATTAAGCGACTTGGCAAGTTGTCCCTGACATCCTAGCTACTTGCCCAATCAATTTGGCTAGCTCAAATTTAAATCTAGCACCTTTCACACTTTAAGTAACTGTGACCCAAGTGGCAAGACATCAGCCGCAAATCTTCTTATGTGCTCGGGCACCTAGGAATGGGCACCCGAGCTCATATCCAAGACACTATAAGAGGGGAATTGCCTCATTTGAACCCCCTCTCATCTACCTATAAATATATCCACTGTATTTAGCATCAAATCATTAAGCCTTGAAAATATACTTGTGTGCCTCTTTATTGTGAACCATTAAGGTGATGATCTGTGTTGTGCCATTTTAATAAACCAAATTGCTTATTTTCTGTGCTAGGTTTGTTCATAAAATGTATTATTGTTATATAAATGACACTTTTTGTTATCACAATGAAGACTTGAGGCATGGAGTGTGTGATTCCGATATATTTTTGCAACCATCATAACTAAGGTAGTTTAGTGGCAGCATTAGCATGGACTTGATTTTCTGATTTCGTCAAACTGTGATTCAGTTTTTTGCTGTGCTGTGAGACCGTATTTAGTGGTAGAGCATTGATATGTAGGGTTACTTGCCGAATCAGCATTAGAAAGTTCAATTTGTTTTACTTTTGAGTGTTTAGAAAAATGAATATCAAAGAAGATGGTCCCTTTGTTTGATATATGGAGGATACTGAGAAAATTGAATAATGGAAGTTCGACCTGTCATGAACTAACTCACTAAATTAAATGAATGTACAATGTCAGGTCTTATTACCGGTTAAATATTAACCTTCCCACCAGTTGTCGATATCTAGTTGTATCATTAGGAAGACTATTATCTATGGGAATGAGCTTGATATTTTCTCCTGTGATATGATATAATATTTTTTCAGCAATTCTTGCTGGAGAAAGATAAATATCTAGCTTTTTTGGTAATAGCTTTAAAACCCATGAAATAGTTTGGAGTTCCAATATAAATGTGTTTTAATGCATGATTTGATTAGCAAATCACAATCATTATGTAGAACTAGCACGAATGATAATTTATGAGGATCCTAACAAAAAGAAATTACAAACATGAACTTGATTTACCGAAGCACAAACAAATCCTCCATACAAAGTGTTATACAATCAATAGAACATGATAGGACATTGCTCTTTATGCATGCTTCTTAATATTTTCAGTGAGTACTGTTGAAACATGAGTTATCTCGCTGTTTGAATTTGAATGTATGCTTCTTAATATTCTTTTATATAGTGATATGATGAGTAGTTGTTTGGATTATTACATTATTGCTCAGGCATGATTAAACAGCTATTTAAGCGTGTTTGTCACAACAGGGCAAAGGAGAATTCACCATGGAGTACCTGAACCACTCTCACGTCTCCCAAGACGTGCAGCTGCAGCTTGTCAACACCTACAAGGCCGGCAAGGGAGCAACGGATTAAAAGCCCAACCTAAGAGTACTAAATACATATAGAGATCGGTTGCCTGTGTTTGCTGCCGCAGCTTCATTTTATTGTATTGGCAATTTGATGTGGGATTTAAACGGGATGACTGCGATTATTTAATAATCAGTTTTGTGATGAATGGGAATATTAATTTTGATTGGTTGGCAATAATTTTGATTGGTTAACTTATTTATCTATAACTATTATGCCTCCTGAATTTCAGAGGCTAGTTATGTAATGGCCTGCTTTGTTTCAAGCTGTTTCTTGTTATTATTTTTTGGCCAAATAACTAAACTAAGTTATTGGGTTTATGACTCGCTCGCTATTAGCATCTGCTTAGTTAATTTTGTTTCAGCTTATTAAATTTGAATCAAACATCGCTAGATTAATTTTTATTTGTAAATGAATCAAGCAGTTTAATCTCAGGGCCTGTTTATATGTAGTTAATTATCTTTTCTTGTATAGATTTAAATTGAATGATGTTTTTCGAGATATTAGAATTGAGCATTAGTTTGGGGACTTCACCAACTAAAGCAAATTGAGGTTAGCCTGTCCCAACCCAACCCAAAGCTGGGCACAAGCCTTGTTGATTTGTTTGCAGTCTAACCTGATCTCTCTTTTGTTAATGATTTATTAGAAACAATTCAATTCACTTAATAAATTTTGATGTTGATAAAAATGATAAAATTATGAGATTACTTTCTTATAGTCGAGGTGTGCCCTTTTGGTGCACACAGCTCTCTTAAAATTTTTAATGATGATTCATTTTTTATAATAAATAAAGTTTTCTGAGGGTTTATTAATGTAATCATTAAGTATTATATCAACATTATTAGTACTATTTTTTGCTATATTAGTCTAATAATAATGGTGCGTAGGTAGGGATATTAAATGTGAATGGGTCAGGTACCTATTCAACTAAAAGTAGACCCAACAGAAGCACATCAACTTAAACCTAACCACTTTGTTAAATTGTGTCAGCATTATTGATCAAACTCAACCCGATGCTACTGAAACCTGAGTAACCCGTGCATAACCCAAGAAAATTACTTCGAGACATAAATAAACAATATATTGAATCTGATTAAGTAGAAGTGATTTACTAGCGAATGAATAAAAAATGAAAGAATTGAATTCAATATTTTGATTAAAAGAAGATAATTTTCTCTAAAGTGCAAAAAGAAAGTTGTGAGAACAACTGGAAGGTGAAAATTTGGGTCGATAACATAATGCAAATAATCTTTGAATGAAAATTGGTATATTTGGTTCATCAATAAAGTAACAAAGATGAGGAAATGAATCAAATTCTTTAATCTAAAGAAAAGAATCTTCGGTCTCTCACAACCTAGAGGGCAGTGCATTAGACATAGAGGCGATGCTTGTGCCTTGCGAAGATGTTCGTCACAAAGCAATAGACAATATGATGTCATTGAATTGTTGGTTCACGAATTTGTTGGATGAGCCTTCATTGTGCCAAGAAAGGAACAAACTATGTGGCCAAAACTCTTAGTTGGGTGGGGAGGAGATGGCTAAGCAAATATGTGGCCAAAATGAGTTTATTTTGGGTTAATCCAAACCCAACCTAAAATTTAAATATATATACCATGCTCGACCTAAATTTAATATTGATTGGCTCGAAATCAAATTTTATTGTTTTTGTGCTAAAATGTTGTGTAAGAATTTGATAGGTGTATGCATAAGCCACCGTCTATAATAATTCTGTTTTTACAATCTTTAGTTTATTCATTCTTTTTAATTCTAATCTAGCTATAGCAGCGCACAAGTTATGAGGAATTAGGGTTTATGACTTTGTTATATATATATATATGAATATATGAATAATTAATAAATCAATACATGTGCTTATAGACAACTTCTCAAAGCTTTTCTATAATATTGAGTTCTTTCAACTGAAAAAGATTCCTATTATATTTAAATTTGAATTATAAATATAAATAATATATTGTTGTGTGTGAATGGTGTTGTAGCCTAGTGATTGAGGCTCAGGATTTATTATCCCAGGGTGACCAGACATAATAAAAAAAAATAATATATATATATATATATATATATATATATATATATATATATATATATTGTTGTGTTATGGAGACTTCATTGTCCAAGAACATCATATGCGCTGCAGCGCACCCTGGTGGGCCCAAGCCCGAAGTTGAGGTGCTATGGCGCGTCTCGGCGGTCAGCAATCGAGTAGCAGGCACTGCAGCGGAAATTGTCGCTGCAGCGCGCCACTGCGGAAAGCGGCGCCTCAGCGCGTTGTGGCGGAATTTCAGCAGATCATTTTTCAGATCATAGTTCATATTAATTTAACCGCAGCACGCCACATCACGTCTAATTTGAAAGTTTGAGCGCCACAGCGCGTTGAATTCTGGAAGGTCGGGCGCTGCAGCGCCCGATGGATATCTGCTTTGTTCCAGGTTTCGATCTGAAGAAATTGAGGGGCATTTTGAACATTTAAGGGTTTGAAATAGACTAAGTACTTAAGACTAAGTGCTGAGAAAAAATCTAAAGCTTTTGCAATCAGTTTGGAGGTTTTAGTGGCTATGGAAAGGGAGAACCCTAGAATGAACCTTAAGGGAGCTGCTGTCCAAGACAAATCTTGCAAGGTGGTGAAGCAAATCCAAGTGACAGCCTCTATTCCTCATCTCTATTCTAAAGTAAGAGCTTAAGCGGTTTGTGCTAAGGTGATAGCTCTTTGTAAGCTCTGTAAACCTTAAAATTTTCATAGTGAGTTTTCTCGTTAGTGTGGCTCCGTAATTTTTTCCATTTTTGAGTTTTTCACGTATATGCTTGTGTTTTGAATGATTGTAAGCGCTGCGTTATTCTTGTTAGGATTTTGTGATTTCTAAGCTAGCTCGGTAACCGTCAACACACCCGAATCATCAAAGGCTTTAGACCTTGGTTTGATTGTGTGCACTACAAATAGTATTCCGCATTACTTGTCTTGTGCTCACAACATATATATATATATATATATATATATATATATAATAGTAATAATAATAAGAAATGGTAATAACTTTTATATAATGTAATTGAGTTCTTTTGAAAAGGGTCGAAAAGGTTGGAGATGAGCCACATGCCACTGTTATTATATTTATAGAATATTTGAGGTGGCTTACTAAATGCAAAAATAGAATTAATAAACGACATACACTTTTGCTTAAAAGCTATTTCTATTGTGGGTTCGAGACACTTATATGAGCACCAAATCAACTGTTACCAAGCAAATGATAAAATCACAAGCACATCATGAAGTAAACACAGCCATGCACATGCATCCACACACAAATATATAAATAATAAGGATTTTATGCGGAAAGTTTAGGTATGAGAAAAACTATGTATGAACAAGAATGCAGAGTTCTAAAGATCTTCACCTTTACAAGAGAAAGAAAGATATCTCGCTTACACAACCTCTCGATCGATTTCTTCTCTAACATGGAACACCAACTCTTACGCTAGGAAGAAGAAGGAGAGCAGTAGCCACCTCCTTTAGGGTTCTCTCCAATAACAGCCAATGCCCTATAATTTGCCCTTACCAACATTGGAAACTTCTCCAATAATGTTCCCTTAAGTACTCAGCTGACATTCGGACTCCAAATGGTTCAAAATACACAATAAATTGCATATGCGTAACATGGACCAAAGCAGATTTCCGTGTGGCGCTATGGCGCGCAGTAATGCCCAGGCCTCCGGTAGCCAGAAATCAGGTCGCGCTGTAGCGCCCTGGTCTTTGGCGCTGAGGTGCTTTATGGCGCACCACGGCGCATGACAGTGCCCCAGTATCTCGATCATGTGCCACTGGGGCGCACTACGGTGCCCCCGTCTGTGTCTGCTTCCCGCTAGGTCGCATTATGGCGCTCTAAGGCACGTTACAGCGCCAGTCTCTGGACTTCCACCTACTAGGGTGCGCCACGACGCCTTGGTCTCTATCTGCTGACCATCATGGCACATCGCTATGGCACCTGATGTAGGTGTGCTTTCCCAACTTGTTCCGTATCACCTCGAAACCTCCCGAAAGCTCACCAGAGCTCCATTAGAATACTCATGATGATCTTAATAGTCTCCACATCCAATTAATCTCTCACTCTGTAATAACACAAGGCTATTACCCAGCTTGATTTTAGCTTAATTGTATCTTAATTTAGTTCATCTAGCCATTAAAATCAATCCCTAAAGCGATTTAAAGTTAAATCATATATTTTGGATTATTTTAATATTTAATTAATTATAAAACTGAGGTATTTAATTTGACATCGAAATCAAAATTCGACTTCGCCGTTGCAATCGTCACTCCCAAATTAGCAAGGGATGATGTTTTGAATGCGTTTGGAAGTCGTCGGATTTTCGCGAATATTTTAATATAATTAAATAACCCCAAAAATTAACATAATTAAATAATCATCGGAATCAGAATCCGACTTCACCGTCAAATTTCTCACCCCCAAATTAGCTAGGGGTGAATTTTTGAGATTTTTCGGAGCTCGTTTCTAAAATTTGAATTTTTAAATAATTAAAGAAATAAATACTTATTTATAATTATTTTTCCTATTTTTTTAAATTCCCCATTTTGCTTACATGGCTGATTCCCCCATACCTTCATTTTGCGCCCACATCTCCCTTTCACGCAAGTAGCAAGGCAGAGGTATCCTGCTCTATTTTTCGTCCATTTTGTATACCAAAACTTTTAACTCTATTTTTCGTATAGTTAGGATAATCCATTTGTGCCAATTTTAGTATCAATGCAAAGGTATCAGAAAGATATTTCCATTGATTTATGGCACCGCTCATGGAATGCTATGGATTGAAAGTATTTGAGCTCGAAATGAGACCCATCATGATTTTCGCACAGGTGAAATCATCGTCGGGCCCTACAGTGCACCGTAGCGCCCGAGTTTAGAACTAAATTCGCCATAGCAAGCTAAAATGCTTTTGGAGCTAAAATAAAGGCCTAGAAGTAAATCGCTACAGCGCCACGGCACGCCGCAGCGGGCTGCTGCATCATTTTGGGAAAAACTATAGAAAATCAAGAGAAAAATTAAATGAACAGTCACACGAAAGTTAAACCGCTGTAGCGCGCCACAGTGGGCAGTAGCGTAATTTTTGGAAAACTATATGAAACCAGAAAATAAATTAATTGACCAGTGTTTTCGAAAGTTAATTTGCCACAATGCGCCGCAGCTCCTGAAAGCGCTGCAGCATCAAAAGCATTGCAGCGCACCACAACATCATTTTTCATTGTAGAGCGTCGCAGCGCTTGAAAGCGCTGCAGTGTGCCACAATGCTGTTTTTCGTCACAGCGTCTGAAAGCGCTGCCATGCCGTAGTGCCCAAAAATGTCCATAAATGATTGAAATGACCAAAACTTCACAGTTTTTGCATTTTAATGTCCCTAGGACTCTAGTGGGACTGAATTGAAAGTTTGTCCTTTTTAATATGGGCTTAAAACCTATTATGTATCACAAAAATCTTGTGCCAAATGTTAACAAATAGAATCCTTGAATGTTTGCATTGGTGAAGTAGGTCTTAATAACAATATTATATGAAACTTAAGTCTTTTAGAGTTATAATCAAGTGCTCACCTCTTTGGTTTGATTTAGAATTTGATTAGTCTTAATTATCTTTTATTTTATATTACTTTACATTCCTATGCTTTCATGATTTTAGGATGTATGATAGAGAACTTTACAATTTATTTGGACACCTAATTGTGCTTAATTAACATTAAATTATAATGGAATATAAGAATCTTGAGAATTTGATTAAGTAAATGACACTTAATATAAATATGAAATTTGACATTAATAATACACAAATAATACATTGATTTATCATTGATCTGTAAATTAACCATTTGGTCGTAATTTTAGGAAGGCTAGAAGTTAAACCCTAACTTGTCTTGAATAAGACGTCTAGCATAAGGTTAATTATAAAATTAAGTTGATTTATTACAAGATCAAATTTTAATAACATTTTTGATTACACCCCATAATTATAATATATGTATTGATTAGATGGATTTCTCCATCTGATTTGATCAAAACAAGCTTAATGAATAAAACTTATGAGTGTTAGTATAAGTGTTAGATATGTAAGATCTTGACGATCTTATAATAGAATTTTATATAAGTAAAAAGCCTAATTAATGCTAATATATTGAGGTAGGAAAGAACTGGTTGTTACATCTTGATATAGGAACTTAGATGCTCATTTTTAATCCTAGAAACTTGATCTTAGATCCTGTAGTAGAATCACTTAAAATACCTAGAATGAAATCTCTCCAATATAATAATAACATATATTGGATGATCATTTTGATCACATCCTTGGAACCTTGTGTATGATTCACCCAATTAGAGTCAGTATTCTTAGCTTTGGTAAATTCTTGGTTATTAAATAGAATTACTATAACCCAAATTATTGGTTGGGTATGATTATGCATATCTATGGTGTTGAGTCACTTCAGCAATATTCAAGATTGGTTGAGTCACTCTAATGTGGACTTATGATCTGGTGCTATTCTGAGGGATTAGATGAATATAGTCCCATTAGAGTAAATCTTCCAAGACCAAGAGTATTTGTAATGATCCTAGGTCATTAATAAGGAAAACACTAGATTCCTGATTCGCTAAATATCCCGCAATTTTCAGTTACCGTTAAAAATCTCCAGCTAAAATAACTTTTCAGGAAGTTTTTCAAACTCGGTTAATGCTGAAATAGAAATTAAGACTATCATTAACTCATACTCAATTTAGTTAAGCATAACTTACCTCTTTAAGCCAGGAATCAATTGAAATAACCGAATCTTTTTCGTCGATAGTAATGACCTGCCTGCGAGTAACGCTTAAAAAGAACCGACCGTTCAGAAGGATGCGCGAGCCCGGTCCGTAACTCAGTCTGCAAGGAGCGGACGTACGTTACGTACGCGCACCTTATAAAAGCGCCAGAAGACCCTCGACTCCTCACAACCTCCTCTCGCCTCTCCCTCTCTTTCGTAAGAAGCATACCTGAGCGGCGTCAAGCAGTCAGAGCCGCTCGACCCTCCATCCGATCGTACGCCGAGAGACGACGTCAAGGGCTCGCAGCGCACGACCTCTGCCTCTGCGTCGACTCCTTCCTTGCGCTCGAACCGATCCTTTTCGCTCGACTTCTTCTCCAATCCAATCCGTCCCGCTTGACTCGCCTGCTCGAATCGTAAGGTATGAACTTCTGCCGATCCTCTCAAAAGAATAACATATATATATATACATATATATATATATGTATATATATATATGTATATATATATATATATGTATATATATATATATATATGTATATATACATGGATATATATATATATATATGTATATATATAATAATAATATTAATAATGAAATTAGAATAGAATAAATTAATTTGATATCAAGTTTTATGTTGAAATTTTTATGAGTAGAATAATTCAGTTAATCTATTAGCAAGCATTAGTAGCGAACCCTAAATGTCTAATCCCAGCTTTAGTTTAGTTATCAAATCGTGCTATTAGAATATTTAAGAAGTAGAATTTGATGGGATTTAAACTCGTGAATGCTTAGCTATTTTAGATATCACCTACAACTAAACTTAAATATGAGAAAATCTATGCTATATATTAACTTTTATTCAACAGAATTTGATATATTTTCCTAACTTATAAATATTTGCATTCAAACTACGCATGAAATTGAGAGCAAAATCGAGAGTTTTAGGAAAACATTATTTAGCCTATCTCCCTACGACTTTGAGATTTTAAAATCAAGTTTAAGAATCAAAATGTAAGTTTTAAATCTTATAAGTAGATCGTTGCAATGTTTAATAGGATCTCAATTATAAATTTCACAGACACATCAAAATTGTGAGTGAATCATCTTGAATAAGTCAAACACAAATGTACACTAGATGTTATTTTTATACTTTTTACTATATTTTGCTGCTTATGCATCGCTTTGAGCATATTTTGTATTACTATTTAATACGTTATTCTTACTACTAATGATGTAAGAGAAATTGAATGATGTTTATGTATATTGTGAATGTTGCAAGAAGAGTTTTGAAACGGAGCATGAATAGGTTAGGGACGGGGCTAGTCCTCGGGAGCTATAAGGGTGCCATTTGGAGCCTTTGAGGGAGGCACAGGTGAAGGTTGCTTAAATGCACGTTGCCATCTAAGACCCTTAATTGGGTCCAGGTAAAGGTTTATGCTTAAATGCATATGCACCCAGCCTCATGGTTCTGGTTTTGCCCAACAGAACTGCTATTATTGCTTCATGATATCATAGACATAAACATAAACATAAATTTTATGCTATTATTGCTTTTCTTTTTGACACTTGGTATGTAAACAGAATATTTATTTTGCAGGTGACATGATCATCTTTTATTTGAAACACACTGTATTTCCCTGCAATTGATATATCATTTTTCTTTGCCTTTCGCTATGCTTTAAGTATATTTTTTAATATCCTTTGTATTTAGAATGTGCACTAAGACATTATTTTTATAATGCCAGATCAATTACAGTTGGATGAAGCTGAGATAGTTTAAAGACATGGCACGATAAATTAATAGAAAATAACTGCCCCCTTCAAGAGATATTTATTTTTGTAAAGTGAAAGTCATGTAATAAATTCTGGATATTGTTTATTTTAAATTGAATGAATATTGTTTCTCATATTTGAATGGTTATGGATGTTTGTTAACTGCTATTTTACCTAATTGCCAATATGATCCTACGAAAAGATGCATTTGATATTAGTTTGGTTATTACCAACCTAACATGGGTCATCACAGTGTTACACTTAGTGAACAAGATCCTTAATTTGAGATATAAATTGCGATCGGGTTCCACCTCCTATCGTAGTGCGCTTTGATAAGTGCAGTTTAAGCAAACTAAGTATCTTAAGTCACTTTACGTAAAACACTAAGTATGCTTGTAATTAGGTTATTTAACGGCTTAGCTTGAGATATAAACTGTGACTGGGTTCTGCCTCCTATCGAAGTGCGCTTCAATAAGTGCAGTTTAAAGCTAAGGGTTAAATCCACCTTTTTTGAAAATATACAACCATCTATATATAATCTTCCCAACTAATGATCTTAAGTATTATCCTAAGCAGAGGTAGTTATTGAAACTAGAACTAGGAGTCAGAATTCATTTGAAAGGATTCTGCACAATGGAAACACTTGATTCATTATTTAATTTTAACCCATTTTTTGGATTTCTGAATTTTAAGGCATGTATCATGAACATGAGCATGAGCATAAGCATGAACATGAGCATTGCATATGAGTATCAGTGATGATTTATGAATTACGAAATATTGCATATATCAATTGGGGAATTTGCAGGATGACTAGTACTGAATTCCCAACTGGATATATGTAGATATTGGACCGTACGATTCAATCATGTTCAGTGATATTTTGGTTACATATCAATATTGTATCGTGGCATATACAGATGCATGACTTCAGCGACATACATAATAGTCTTACATATTATTAGTCAATTTCAAATTCATTACTATTTTGGTTTACTTTCAGTATTTAATTTTCAGTACAACTTTGCCTTACTTTACTTCAATTTTGTACAGTTTTATGCAGTTTTATACTTTCAGTTATCTTTACAATATTTTTGCAGATTTATTTACATTATGTAAAAGTTAAATAAGTAATATAACTGCTTATATTAATTTTGATGTGTTAAACTTATTGTTTAACATGGGGTACTTTTGGGATTCGGTAATTTGCTAGATCTTGAGTAGTATATTGAGCCATGTCAGAAGGACACCCAAGAAATTCAGGAGGAGCCATAGAGCACTAGTAAACTCTCCTCAAATTTTACTACTTTGCTTAGTTTATTTCAGTTCAGTACTTAGCTTTTATGTCTGTATTTTATTAAATTATTTGTAATAATTCTGGATATATTTTCTTTTTTTTTCTTTTCTGAGATGAATATTTTATACAACTTCTGTATTGAATGTTTATGGATGTTTGCTTTAGCTTCCACACTCTATTTATACACTACTTATACTTAGTATTGTGATGTGATCAGTATATTGGAAATGCTGACATTTTATACATATATTGGATTTCTCATGTGTTTTACATCCAATGTATGTATTGGTCTAATACTTAGGATAATGATACTACTCTTATCTTTTTCACGCGGCGACGGGGCGGGGTGCTACACCTCCGAAATCCATAATACATAGGCGAAGAAGATCTTCTATAATTTGATTAACTTGTTCCGTTTGACCATCCGTTTGAGGGTGAAAAGCGGTGCTCATGGCAAAGGTAGTTCCCAAGTTTTGATGCACAGCTTGCCAAAATTTAGAAGTAAATTGACTATCACGATCAGATACAATAGATCTCAGAATCCCATGAAGTCTGATAATTTCCATGATATACAGCTTCGCCAATTTCTCTACAGAATTGGTTTGACACATTAGAATGAAATGTGCAGATTTGGTCAATTGATCGACAATGACCCAAATTGAATCAACATGCGACCTTGATTTAGGTAAACATATTACGAAGTTCATAGAAATATCAAATCACTTCCATTCAGGAATGACCAGAGGATGGAGTAGTCCTCCAGGCTTCTAATGTTTAGCTTTGACCAGATTATAGGCATGACACTTTGCTACGACCACTTTTGATCTCCATTTTAAATTTTAGTTAGTCTTCATCCTTTGTTTGGTAGATGGAGACATCACGGTGAAAGGTTGGTTCAATGATACTCATAGATATCAATTTGCTTAGCATATCACCACGAACTAGCATGATGTCGAGCCTTCTGAATTATTCCTCTAAAGGACTAGAAGCTATTAAGGAGGAAAGCGTAGTATGACGACTGAGTGCATCAACCACAACATTTGCTTTCCCTGGATGATACTGGATCGATAAATCATAATCACTTATTAACTCAAGCCATTTTTACTAATGACAGTTGAGTTCGCGCTAAGTGAAAATATACTTTAAGCTCTAATGATATGTAAATATGGAACATTAGACGCCATACAGATAATTATGCCAAATATTTAAAGTAAAGACTACGATGGCCAATTCCAAGTCGTGAACATGATAATTCTTCTGTGGTTTTAATTGAAGAGACGCATAGGAAATAACCTTTCCTTCCTGCTTTAGCACACAACCCAAACTTATCCTAAATGCATCAGTATAGACTTGGTAGTTCAAATCTTCTTTAGGTAAGGCAAGAACTGGGGCAAATTATATACTAGATACACATGATAAAAAGGGTAGATTCTATCCAGAATACATCAGTATAGACTTGATAGTTCAAATACTTGGTAGTTTAAACTACAAAATTTATTTGCTTAAGAATGAAGGTTACACATGATAAAATAGGAAATTCATATAACTATTGAAATCATAAAATGACAAAGGATCATAATTTTGCTTAACGATTCTATACTAGGTACTAAGGCATATCTATGAACTTGGCACAAAATGTGAGACGGAAGTCCGCGAAGGTTACAACATGACGCTTCCTCTTGCATTTCTCTTATAACTTCTAATTAGTGACATTCCACCAATCTTCTGTAGTGTCTTGAAGCATAAAGGTCATAATATCAACACGGATGGAGTCGGGACATTCTATGTGATCCATAACTGACTCCACGTGATGCAACCATTCCTTTGCTGGAATTGGGAAGTCGAATCCTCTAAAGACGGATTGATGAAGTAGTTTATCCAGAACTAGAACTCCCTTGAAGGATACTCCAGCTACAGATCTTTTAAAGTCCTAATCTCAACGGTGATCAAGCTCCCATACGATATCGAATGTGGTCAAGTAGTAGTTAAATTCAAATCTCCCACATTCCATTTGGTTATATTAAGAGAATTTATGAGTTCTTTTGGTTACTAGAAAAAGATTTAGTCATCTTAGGTGTATATTTTAAATTCATATTTTCATATAGAGTTACTTGAGAGTATTACGCTATGGATGTTATATTTTGATGACTACATTTCAGAAGAACTATCCATTATGTTGATAAGAATATAAATTATAATATGGCACTATATGATGTTCTCTGATACCAACTGTGGGGCCCCGCACCCTCCCGTGGTCATCAACAGGACTACGGAGAGTACGGTCCCCGCACGACAACCCTCCCAACTATAGTCGAGTCAGGTATCAACCCAATCCACCTTAGCTGAGAGGCTTGGCACTTGGAATTGGAGGTCAAGCATCAAAATATCAATATAGTAGAAGCAAGTAAGAGTATAACATTGACATCATAGCACAGTAAAAGAAAGAAAATATAGTAACTAAGCTCAATATGAAAATGCAAAAAAAGAAAGACATCTAGAACCTTTAATTACTAAAAACAAGCTTACTGAAAGAGAACTCTCTCATCCTCACAAGAAAAAATAGAAACTAGCTAAGCCTCTATAGCAGGAAAATCTACCTCATGACCTATCTCCTTATTTGAAGCAACCTCAAAGAACAGCTCTGAATCTGACATTGCTTGTATTACAATGCCAGGGCCCAACTAAGAAAGTGAAAAACTTACAGTTGGATAAATTATCTAAGTACATTTTAGGCTGATTAAATGAGACTAAATATTCAAGATATCATATTTTATCTACGTATATAAGTATTTAAAGTGCAACAATCAACAAGAGCAGAATAGTTATAAATTAAGCATTTATAACTTAAACAAAACAAAGTATGTAAATTAACATACCTCAACCCGAAGCTGTAACCAAGGTTAGGCAGTAATTATACATACATAATAACTGAAAAAATTGAAAGTAAACTCATCCTATCATGTTTATGATCAATTAAATATGTGCACTAATTTGCATACAAAAAATATGTATTGAAGCATACTGAAATAAGGAAAATTAGCATCCTAAAACATGTAAGCACGAAACTAAAAAGCACTGAAGTGAAATAATTGTACTAAAATAAACTGAGAATAAAAAATATGCATAACTAATAATATATATATATATATATATATATATATATATATATATATATATATATATATATATATATATATATATAACTTGACTAAATGAAATCACTGCACTGAAAGAGAGTCTAACAAATACCATCTTAGCTAACCATAGAGCTATGCCTGGTTAGACTTAAAAGATCAGAATAGAGAAATGTATCTAAACATTACTGTCATAACAAAAATGGGCTAAATGAAGCCACTGAATTGAAAGTTCTAACTACTACCATCCTAACCAATAGTAGAGCTAGGCCTAGTTAGACTTAAAAAAATAAATGAATACCATCCTAGCCAACCATAGAGCTAGGTGTAACGACCCCAATAATTGGATAGGAATTTAATCCAAACATTGGGATGTTACCTTAACACCCAACACTCGACTTGAAGAAAATAATTCAAGTGTTGATGCTAAGTGGCCAAGTCACTTTATGAGTAGTTGTTAAGTTAAAATATATTATGTAAATACAATATTGCAAGTAATTTGAATAATCCACTCATTTATCCCAAGCAATTACAAACATAGAAAATACAACACATTTATAAATGTAAGCAAAAGTAACTTAAGCAACTTAAACAATTTATAATCTAATTATTACAAACTTTTTAAAAGCAAGAGTAGAGGATAGTAAATAGATCACTCTCTCATTTGAAACAGAATACAAGTAAACAGTTTAAATTTTAGCGGAAGCAGCTTCTTTAAAATCCCTTCAAGTAAGTGTACCTGCTTTACCTGAAATCAAAAGCTCTTACTCTATCATATTTTTGTAATTAAATATGATAGGGCGAAGCCAAAGAAAAGAAAAAAATGTAGTTAGACTAAACAGTCTAAACACAATTTAAGATTGGCTATGTTTTTTAAATTAACAAAATATCACAATTATAATTTACAATTTAAAGTAAGCAGCGGAGCTACAATAGCTGTAAAGTATGGAAAAAAGGAACTAAGCATAACTGTAAAGAAAATAATATGAAATAAGTTGAGTAAAAATACTCAACTTTTATACAAGTCCTAGCCTGTAACCAAAATTGGTAAGGAAAAGCATCATAAAGGTTAGAAACTTCTATGCATTTAAGTAAATGAATTGAAAACAATACATGTTCAATGAAATTTATGCTAAGTATGCAAATTAAATACAGTGAAGTATTAATTGAAATTAAGCAATATACACAATATTCAAATTGAACTGAATTGACCAATACACAATACTGGAGATAGAGAGTGTAAGGCATAGAAAATAAAGAAATATCTTAGATTCTCAATCTAAGACAAACATAGCCTAGGACTATGAATTGTAAGCATAACTAAACAGTTATGAAGAGATCTTGCAATCAATAAGATTGTAAAAGAACTTTCGTATCTTTAATTGAAGTTATATTTAGGAGCTACCTCATTTGTAGGAGTACACTACAAAATGGGGCGAGGAGTTAAGCACGTCTGCCTAACTAGATACAGTAAGGAGGTCGAACATTCACATTTACCATCTCTAAAATGTGAAGTCCTTTTTATAAGCGCTATCTTTAATACTCAATTTACCATAAGGCATTCCCCTTAAAGTCTTATGAAATTTTTTATTCATGCACAATGATCTTGAATGAATGTTCAAAGAAAATGCTCAAAGCTATGCAAATATTCAATAAATATCAATAATTGTAACTAATTGATATTCTTTTATTATCTAAACTTTAATAATCTACTTAATGTTTGGAGCTAATTGAGCTCCAAATTGATTAAGAGATATTGATCCTTAAGTCAATTTTAATATAAGTAGAAGGAAGATAAGTTGGGAAATCATTAATTATATAAATTAAAGTTCATCATATACTAGTCATAAACTAATCAAATCAAAGAGATTTATAATTAAAGTTTAAGGAAATTAGCAAGGAAGAAAGAATGTTTAAAGATTTCTAAGTTAATGAAAGTGTAAGTTATAAAAGATTCTAGTAACTCACTTATTTAACTTATAAACATAAATTATCAACTCGATTAAATCAATTATCAACTTGATTAAATCATGAAGTTATCTAAGATTAATTGATATTGAATAATTGAAGTTACGAAAAGAGATAGATTATACCCTACTTGAAATAATTTAACTTATGAAAATATCTAATATTTTCCTTGAAATTTCCAAGTCCTAAATTCTTAGAAATTTTGGCAAACTCTCCTTTGTTTTTGTTCAAAAAACTAATTTCACAAATCAGTATATAAGTCAATCCATTGACTATTTCCAGTTCTAAAATAGAGTTCAATCCATTAAAGGATTGCTCATTTCCAATTCTAAAATAGAGTTCAATCCATTAAAAGATTGCTCATTTCCAATTCTAATATAATTTTGGCAATTATAAAGAACAATAATTTATAAGTCATAAAATTAAACAAAATAATCTATCAACCTATAATTTCATACATCCTAATTCAACATTTATGAAATATTAGAAGATGCAGAAATTAATTCAGCAATTTATAGGGGCAGCATCATTTGACTTATTTTTGCTATATGATAATAGCATTTAGCGCAGCATTTCTCTTGATACTAATTTATAACCCAACCTGCAAAGAATAATATCATTAAAGTTAGCATTTAAATATAAAGAAAACAAGAATCATTTAAATTGAATTCTAAAATAACATTTGATTCCTTAAATGCATTTAATAAAAGGAGTTAATTTAATACAAGTAATGTAAGGAACATAATTAATTGACAAGATTCAATGATTCTTTCATATATTTATTTGATCACTTATGGTTTTAATAAGATGACTAACAGTATTTGATCATTTGATTTCATTTTGGAATTAAAAGCAACTTTCGATCAATTTGATTTCACTTTAAATGTAAGGCAGCATATGATTTCATTTAATTTCATTTTAGAATTAAAAGCAACTTTCGATTAATTTGATTTCACTTTAAATGTAAGGCAGCATATGATTTCATTTAATTTCATTTTAGAATAAAAGGGCATCATTGAATTATATTTAATCCTAAATAAGCAAAAGATGACAGCATTGAATCTTATTGCATTTAATTTGCTATAAGAAAATAAGAGCAACATTTAATTTACCTTAAATGAATGACAACAGTGATTCTCATTTAATCTTTTAGCAACGTTTGGATCTTAATTTAAATGGCAGCAAAGATAATATATTGAAATTAATGACGGCAGATGTTCTCTCATTTCTTTTGATAGCGACATTGAAACACTTCAGATCTCATTGACCTTCTTTTTGGAAATACATGGCAGCATTAGTTGCAATTGATCCCACACATAATCAATAGTAGCATTTGAATTTATTGAAATAAATGGCAACATTTAATTATATTTGACTTCATATATAAAGATGGCAACATACATTCTCTTATGATATCTAGCAGCATGTGGATCACTTATGATCTCTTATTAAAATTAAAAGCAACATTGGACTCAGCATTTCAAAAGATAGCTGGAATTTAAAATACAAGTTTATACAATATGGAGAGTCAAGCACAATAAATAAACTTAAGGTTCAAACATCATCCTACCAATTTCAACTTAGTGCGGAACTAGCTTTTGAAAAATTGAAGTTATGGTTTTGGATGAACTCAAATCTTCACGTAAGAATATTAATAATACATTAGCAACCTTTCCATAAATCACAATTAACAAAATAAGGTAAATGAGTAGTGACGATGTAAATGGAGAAGATTTGATAGTTCGATAGGGCTCAGCACAAATGAGTCACATTTGACATTGCTACTCTAAACTAATAAAGAGGATCTTAAATAAATTTTTAAATCTGAAATTTGATTTCTAATATCAAACAAAATGAGAAGAGAATCAAATTCACTCAAATTCTAATTCAATAATTTCGTTAACCATAATGATATAGTAAAGAAATAATTGGATTTGAAATCTAGAAGTAGTAATTCATGGATAAGAAGGTAGCACACTTTGTTTATAATATGCAACTACTCAACACTTAATTCAATATTATTGAAAGATATATAAGGAACAATAGCATTTAATTCTGCATATTAAACTTAATAGTGCTAATAATTAAAAGATTCAAAATACATTTCTAATAAGAAGACTATTAGTTACTATGCATTCTGAGATGGGATTCACAACATTAGTATTATAACTCAAGGAAAAGAGAGAAGTTTAAAACATTAGAGTATCAATCATATCATCAATACCATACATACCTTCTTATCAAATCTCAATTCCTTATACTTCCAATATAAAAGTATTCATAAAGGAATTTCTATACATTCTTATAATGACTTTGATAAAAGTATGAACAAAGAAATTATCATGACCTTCATAGATCTTAATTAGAAAGATAACAATTTCAATCAATTGAAATTTGGGTTATATAATATTAGGATTGTGAATGTACAAGTGATTTATTAAGGATAGCTTTAGGTCACAGATTACATAAGAGTTCTATCTTAAATGCTAAATAATAGCAGCCCACCAAGCTTATAATGAAATTATTCTGGGTGAAACTCTTGAAGTCCATTTAAGTATTTTATATGTGGCCCATTAGGTCCAGATAGAATTCTTCTTCTATTATAATTTTACGAACCCTTAAATAGACCATTTATTAAGGCCCCTTTAGGAATCGCTTAACTCTTTCCTTGTCTCGTATTGTAAAAAGAGTTAACGACAAATATGGTTTTCCTTTATGAAGAAACGAAGAAGCGCAAATGGTGTTTTCGAAGGATAATAGTCACAATCCATCGCTGTTTGACTCTTACGCATAGCATATTCTATCTAATCATAATATATCATAAATTGCGGATCAAAGAAAACATAGAAGTAATGTGAATATAAAATTTCTTTTTGTTTTGAAGAGCAATAAGGTTTGAATGGGTTCTAACAAACTTGATTTGGCTCATGCAGTTTGTAATATCCTTTAGCACAATTAATTTCACACATAACAATTATTGTTGGATGAAGGATAAATAAGAATATGCTGGAAACTCTGAAGAACATTCGCTTAATATAAAGGGATGTTATGATGGGAGATAGAATTCAGTTGGAGTACCTTAAAGCTTACGAATTCTTCCTTATGCCGATTAGGACCGATCCTTGCCTCCTTCGCTTAATGCTTGAGCACGCCGACCACCTTAGGAATGGAGAGCCGAGAGGGAGAAAGCTAGCTGCCTTCTGCCGAGACTAGCAGAAGTCTCTCGGCAAGGAGGGGCGGCCGGGGGATAGAAGGAGCTCTCGGCTCCATGAGGAAGGAGGAGGGCGATTCTTACGGGAGAGGAAAGGAAGTGTCGGCTTGCGTGCGAGAGAGTAGAGGGATATTTTGACTGAGGTAGATTAGGTTTGAAGAAAATTTATATAATTTAGGTTAGATGAGGTATATGTATAAGAAATTCTATGTTCTAATTAAGCCGTTTGATAAAAAATGAATGGCTAGAATTTTTGAGCTAAGATTTGGAGTCATTTAAGTTTTAAAAATTACAAACTTGGTATCAAAACGACCGTCTTGACGAGACGAAAGCATGCGTCTAAATATTATTGAATTTGGACAAGTATTTTATTTTATATTAATTTTTAAGTGAAAAACTTGAAAAATTAATTATGATAAATCGGAAACTCAAAAATTAACGAAACTTAAAATATAGCATCCTCATATAATGCTTAACTTAGATATACAAAAATTTCCAAATTCCAATTTATATTTTTTATATTATTAGTCTTTGAAGTTTAAACTTTATGAATTTATTCAGGACAATCCGGGATCCCAAACACGCTCAAAATTTTGCAATAGGATCCTTTCAATAGGAAATATAAGAGGATATTTTTACTTAATTTTTATTTGAATTAAAATTGAAATCTTAATTTCGACGAAATTTTCTGAGCGATCGAAATACAATAGGAGATCCGGGAAAATCAACGATTTCCAAAAATTCCCAGAATAACACTCTTAGATAATTTGAAGTTACTTAATCCAATGGCGGACTCCGTTTTTGATTCTGAAGTCTAAATAATTTAGGTATCTTCAGGATTATCTGAAAATCAGGAAACATTGGAAATTACCAAACGGTCTCCAAATCATACGAAATTTGAAATGGGGACTTTTAACTTTATTATGAGAATAATGAAGGAGATTTAGAGTCAATTAGATTACTAATTGACATGTAACAACATCTGGGTTGTTACACTAGGCCTAGCCTATTCTCTTACAAAAGTACTTAATTGAAGGGGCAGACTAAATAAAATACACTCTACTGAACTAAGCACTGAAAAATTGAATGAACTGAATATACTGAAATAAACTAAATAAACTAAATTATCAATTTAAGTAATGAGGTATTATGCATTCAAAACAGACATAGGATATTCATCAAAACATCTCATATTCAACTGTTATATCCAAGGTATAAAGCTCAAAATATAAGGTATGTGAAGCAACAATAATCAAAGCAAGCAAGAGACTCAACTAAACATATGTGATATCTGCTGTTATCTAATTTAATTTATTTTATCTAATATGAGATAGTACATGTTTAGGATCTCAAATATTCATCTATCCAGTACAAACCCAGATTTACGACCTTACAATTAACATTAGAACTTAACAAGTTTTAATTTATAATCAAAATGATGACTACAGAGGTTAAGTAATTAATCAACGACTTGATTATTATATTTTGATAGCATAAACCGAATCTTGATTATGTTGATCAAGATTTAAGAATTAAGGGTCCAAACTCCAAATTGGGTTTAAACTTGAATTATAGGTACTAATATTTTAAGAATCTAAGGGTTCACACCAACACTTTTTTAAAAGGTAGAGATTCTTAGAAGCTGGAAAATTAAAGAAACTATGATCTTATAGAAAGGCTAAATCTAGTTATCATAAGATAAAATAATTAAACAAAAATATAAGAATCTATGATTTAAGCTCAATCTATAGAATAATCTCATTATTCTATAGTTTAAATTAATCTAAACCCACTATAAGGATTTCAAAAGGTTCAATTAATTAAGAATTTTAAAAATAGAATGATTCAATTCAAACAATGATAAACTTCTAAGGATCTAAGATATTAAGATTAAGTTAAGATTATAAATCACATGAATTATTATAAAGTTTAAGAACTTATAATTTACTAGTATAGACTCAAATGTTAAAATCAGCAAGAGTTAAATGAATTCATGCAAATTAATAAATGCCAAAACAAGAAGTTCAATTTAAATTAACTTTCCTTTGAGTCTAATTAAGATTGATTAAGGTCAAAATCAAGGTTGTCTTTATAAATCTAGATCACATGATAAATTAATGATGTTAATTGGAAAATGAATGCTACTATTAACTAATTATGAACTACAATAATTGGTACTTTAATTAATAATTTAAGAAATTCAGAATTTAAATCTAGTTAAATAAATAAATTTCTAAGCATTCTAAGCATGGATTTAAATATCACTTTTATATTTACTCAATGCATGATTTTATTAAAACAAGGTTCGATTTTGGTATATTTTTGCATTATTATGGTTCTAGAGTCATCAAAATGCGAAAAATATGCAATTTGGTCAAAACTAGGCAGTTCTGCGTGCTACAACGCGCAATAGCACTTGCTTGGCCAAGAGTCAGGTGCTATAGTGCCATATTTCTCGAGGTGCGGGTGCTGGCAGCGCTTTCAGGCACTGCGATGCCCTACAACGCCAAATTTTTCGAAACTCGAGAATTGTGGCGCGCGGTAGCTCTCCCTGGCCTAGAGCACAGGCGAAAGGCTGAATATCTCCCATATTGCACTCAAATATTCTTAATTCATGGCACCTCACGTGCGATGCCATATACCGATGAAAATATATTTCCGATACCTTTCTATGGGTACCAAAAGTAGCACAAAAGGACCACCCAGCACCGCATACGATGATTTCCTAACTACATATGCATGATTTCTCACATCACAGCACTATTCATCTTCTCTATGACATGGATTATGTTTGAACTTTATTGAGCTCGCTTGCTCAAATCAAGGTTCTTAAGGATGCGAAATAAGCTTAAGAACAAAATAAAGTAGCCATTGGATCAAACCAATGGGGGAAATGGGAGGTACATTAGCTTGCAAAAATGGAGATTTCTCCAAAGAATCCTTGGGAGCTTGAGAGTTTGAGAGATCATTCAGCAGCTTGAACAAACAAAAGAAATGGAGAATGGGGGAAAAGAAAGGCATGTCTTTGGATGGGATGAGCATGAACTATCCCATCACAAGCATGGGGGAGAAGGTGTTCGTTGCGTACACAGGAAAATAAAGAAGATGGCAGGCGGGTCCTAGCTCAAGGAAAAGAAGGAGAAAATTGGATTTTTTTTTATAATTTTAATTTAATTTATTTAATTAATTAATGCTTGATAGACAAACTTCAAAATATCCCAAAAATTCATCTATACCTAATTTAGAAGTGAGAAATTCAACAGTGTAGTGAGATTTTAATTTAGAGGTCAATTTAATTTTTTTAATTTTCAAGGTATTTATACATCAAAATATTTGAGAAAAACTGACTACTTCCAAACACTTTCAAAATATCACCCCTAGCTAATTTGGGGGTGACGATTGCAATGACGAAGTCAGATTTTGATTTTTATGTCAAAATAATTATCTCAAATTTCTAATTAATTAATTCTTATGAAAAATCTAAATATTCGATTGAGCTCCAAAACGTTTTAAGATCTTAGGATTTGGTTCTAATGACCAAATAAACCTAATAGAATTATAATTATGATGCGATTAAGCTAAAAATTCGGCTAAATAACAGCCTATGATTGTTACAAAAAGCTTGTATATGATGAGCAAATAAAAAAAAAACAAATAAAACCCACATGTAAGTACAATCACAACATAAAGCAAGAGAGTTATGTGGTTCGTTGCTAACACCTATATTCACGGGAATGCAATCAGAGAAATTTCATTATATAGAGGAGATTACAAATATTTAAAGTTAACAAACTCTTACACAATACTCTTAGGAGCTTTCTTCTTCTTTGATATAGCAACCACCACATACACAACCCTAATGGAGGCTATCAAATTTTCAGATTTTTCGCTTCTTAGCCCTAAAAAAGGCTTAGATAATATTTATAGACGGCTCATATTCGTGCTTGCTGAGCCGCGGGAGCCACGCTCACCGTTTGGGTGTCCAGGTGCTGTGGCGCGCTATGCCGCTTGCCTCTCGGGTGACCAAACTGACTCTAGGTGATATGGCGTGTCCCGACGCCTTCCAAAGCGCACTGTGGCGCGCTTCCAAAACTACTCTTAATCAACAAAAGTCATTTGGAAAAGGATCGTTGGAAGCGTTTAAGCAAATAAGCATTGATACAATGTAAAAGTCGAAGAGGAGAAAGATAAAAAAGTAGAGGTATTCAAAGTACATCAAAGTACATCTACAACATTGATATGTGGGTGATTATTTGAAGGCGATTATAGGGGTGGTTAATCGAAGACGATTATATGGGTAATTCAGTAACACGATGGTTAATCGAAGACGATTATATGGGTAATTCAGTAATACGAATATTAAAGAACGCTTAATTAGGCTTCCAGATTATAGTAGCCATCAAAAGTAGGACGCGCATCCTTCAACCAAATTTTTTATTTTTATTTGTCAATAATTAAGTTTCTAGCCTAAATGTACGAGTTTTGTGATACAATCTGCACCTAATCTTAGGGCACCTAAAGTTGCTGACTTCATTTCGTGCGTAAGAGAGCTCAAATATATAAAAGAGGGAAAGCTGAAAAGGGCCGGCTCGGGAGGACTTTATCAAATGGTTAGCTCCCAACATGATTTCTGTATCGAAAGGAAAAGGGAGAATGGGGAGAGGCAGAGCTCCATGCTGTGAGAAAGTGGGACTGAAGAGAGGAACTTGGACGGCTGAGGAAGACGCCAGACTTGTTTCCCACATCCAAAAGCATGGCCACACGAACTGGCGAGCTCTTCCCAAGCAAGCAGGTACACAGCATCTTCTTCTTCATCGGCTTTTGTATTCGTTCCAATAATGAATGATGCGTAGGGTTGCTGAGATGTGGGAAGAGCTGTCGCCTCCGTTGGTTCAACTACCTCCGTCCTGATATTAAGCGGGGTGATTTTAGTCCTGAGGAGGAGGAGACCCTCATCAGCCTCCACCGATTGCTCGGAAACAGGTGCTTTTTTCATTGTTTCTCTCCTCATTAGTTTCATACCTAATTTTCTTTATTTCCCGAGGATGTGAGACCATCAAATCTGGGAGAAAAAATTAGGTAATTGGATCCTGAATAATTGTTTTGGCGAATTGATTTATTTCTTAAGAGTAATGTGGTAATCATCTGCATATTAATTAGATAAAGTATAAGGACCAATTTTATCATAATACCTACTATTTATCCTTTATGAGTAGTGTAAATGGTCTCTTATTTGGCAGTTCTACATCATCCACCTCCTGTTCACAATTTATTCTTCAATTCACACTCAATTCTTTCTACTTTAAAATCTAACTATTTAAATTTCATAAAATATATTTAAAAATAAAAGTATTTTGTAAATTATACTGCACCAGGTAATATATATATATATATATATATATATATTATCCCTTATTCTATTTTGCTTATTTTTACCAATATCATATTTGAACGATATAGAATAAAATTTATACTTTAAGAGTGCAATGTAAAAAAATACATAAATATTGAAAAAGAGTTGTTATAATATTTTTAAATATATAGTTTTAAATTAAAATATTTAAAATTAATAATTAATTCATAATAAATAAGATTCACTAATAAAAATTAATACACATTTATTTGTACGTTAAATTATTTTTCATATAAAAATTTATATTAAAATTAAAATAAAATTAAAAAAATTAAGAGTCGAATTATTAATATGTCAAATTAGTTATTTTTTATTCTAGTGTTTAACTAAGTGAATCATTCAACCTTGTATTGCTTCATTTCGACCTGCGCTTAAGATTTTTTGCTTTGCATTCCTAACTGATTAAAAGTATAAACCTCATCAATCGCTTGTTTATATAAGACTCGACTTTGTTCCAAAAAGAATATGAACAACGAGTTCTCTTGACTTAGCTGCGCGTGTGCAGTTGGTCTAAGATTGCTGCGCACCTGCCGGGAAGAACAGACAACGGGATCAAGAATGTGTGGAATACTCACATCAAGAAGAGACTGCAAGCGAAAGAAAACCCATCGCCGTGCTCTTCTTCCATCTCCGTCGAGTCCAAATGCGATCAAGATGATCATGCCGATATCGACGTATGGGACGTTCTCAACGCAGAAAGCCAACCCCAAATCGTCGCACTGTCTGATACTGATGCGAAACACGATGCTGATGGCATCCTGAGCGAAGAGGTCGGTGAAAAAGGCCGGTGGCTGTTGTACTTGGAGGAGGAATTGGGGATTCTGGAGGAAGAGTTAGGGCTCTTCAATGCTGCCGGCATCGAGGAAGACTGCGGAAATGGCTGTGGTGGGTGAGAGGGATTGGTGAGGTGTTATTTTCATATTGTGAAAGTTGTTGACCGTAGATAAGAGTCATGCTCCGTTTGGTGAATGCATTGAATTATTGAAATACCTAACAACATTTGCTTACAAAATATTTGTTTATTTAATCAATTTTGAAGTCTTTGTTTGTTGGGATGGAAAAACAAGATATAATGCACATTACTAGAATTTTCTATTATTTCATATATCTTTCAATCTTTCCCATATTATGCATACTTTGAGGAAGTATCAAATGAATAAAGCTGTAATATAAATTGTTAGGATGTGAAGACCATTCAGATCATCATGAAGATGCTAATGGAGTTTCGGTGAGCTTCCGGGAGGTTCCGAGATGATACAGAACAAGTTGGGAAAGCTCAGCCGCAGTAGGCGCCACAGTGCGTCGTGGTCTACCGTAGCGCGTCCTGGCCAGTGCAAGTATAGAGACTGGGGTGCTATATCGCGACGTAGCTCGTCACAGCGCGCTCCAGCAGGAAGTAGACAGAGACCGGGGTGCGGTGGCGGGCCCCAGCAGTAGGTGATCCAGAGACTGAGATGTTATAGTGCGTTGTGGCGCGCCATAGCGCGCCCCCGCACCAAAGCGCCAGAGACCAGGGCACTACAGCATGCCTTGACACCTGGCTACCCGAGGCCTAAGAGCTACAGCACGCCGTAGCGGAAATCTGCTTCGGCCCAAGTTACGCCATAAGCAATTTCGGGTGTATTTTGGACTATTTGGAGCCTGAATGTCAGCTGGGTACTTATGGAAACATTATTGGAGGAGTTTCCAAGGTTAGCAAGAGCAAGCTAATGGGCTTTGGCTGATGTTGGAGAGAACCCTAAGGGAGATGGTTGCTGCTCTCCTTCGTTCTAGAGTAAGAGCCGGTGTTCCCTGTTAGAGAAGAAATCGATCAGGAGGATGTGTAAACGGTAAATCTTTCTTTCTCTTATGAATGTAAAGCTCTTTGTAACTCTGTAATTTTGTTCATACATAGTAAAGTTTCTGTGTGGCGTGACTCCGTGATTTTCCCATACTTGAACTTTCCATGTAAAATCCTTGTTGTTTGGATATTTGTGTGTGAATGCATGTGCACGTGTTGTGTTTACTTCTTGCTGTGCTTGAGTTCGTTTGCTTGGTAACTATCAACACATCCCTTATCATCGAGCACAAAATCACTTCCGGTACGGTGTTCGTGTAGGTATCTCAAACCTACAACAAGTGGTATCAGAGCAAGATTCTTCGACTGTTCTTGTTATTCTAGGGTTTGTAATTTGAATATAATCAAAGTAATCACTCAAGTGTAACTAACTCTTTGGATATATTAAGATGATTAAACTAGGTTAATAACTTACATAGATTGATATGAGAATGTATGAAAACTTTAGAAATTAACAGTAAATGATAATAAGATGTTAGTACAGACTTGTGAATGAAAATATGAGATAATGACCTCATGATATATTAAAGATAGGTTTTAATGCCTAAATGACTATGAGACTTATAACATTCTTGATTCAATAAAATATAATATTAATTCTAAAAAAATATATTTTTGATTATTAGAAATTGAAAACCTCAGAAGGAGAACCTTGCATCTTAAAACTAAAATAGTGTTCAAATTTAACAACTTGTCTTGATCAAGTTCACTACTTAAAAAGAATTGTTAGATAGATAGTTTGGTAAATTCAATTAGATTAGATGTATTATGTATCCTTAGTTGGAGATTAAAATAAGAACTTTTAAGAACTAAAATTATAATTCTTTAAGATCTTCAATTATCAGAATTAAGAGAATTTTATATTATATTCCAAATACATCATAACTTAGAGTAATATTAATTGATGTTATCAATAGAAACTTTATGCTTAATGAATATAGATGAATTATTGAAAGAAACACTTTCAAAATAATAACTTACAACCATTTGTGTGCATCAATAACTTAGGATTAAGGCCCTTATTCGATAAGCATAAAATTTAACTCATTATTTTGTCATTACATAAAGTTTAATCAAATTACTATTTTCCAAACTAATTTTATTATTCTATTATTATATCAATTAACTTAGAGATCTATAATATCTAAGTTAATTGAGGGTTTTATTAGTCCCAATTATTAGAATAGATAATTAAAAATAAAAAATAATGTATATCATGTGATTTACAATAAATGATTTTTCTTTGAAAATGCTGTAACACATTGAGATTGAATCATTAAAATCATACATTAAGACATTGTGCATAATAATAATAAACTTTTTAAAATATGCTTCAGATAGGTTTATTTTAGTGGATTATATGTAACAACTCTAGGTCGTTACTTAGCCAAATCTTTCGCTTAATCACGTCTTAATTATCATTCCATTAAATTTATCTGATCATTATAACCAAATCCTAAAATTTGGAACGATTTAGAGCTCAATCCAATATTTGAAATATTTTAATAATATTTAAATTAATTATAAAATTGAGATATTTATTTGACCTCAAAATCAAAATCCAACTTTGTCATTGTGCTTGTCACCCCAAATTAGCTAAAGTGATATTTTGGAAGTATTTGAAAGTCGTTAGATTTTTGTGAATATTTTAATATATTTTAAGTACCCCTAAAATTAGGATAAATAAATTGATCTTCAAATTAAAATCTGACTCCATCGTTGAGTTCATCAACCCCAAATTAGCTAGGAGTTAATTTTTGGGATTTTTCGGAGCTCGTCTATTAATCTGATTTTTAGAGCATTAATTAATTGAATAAATTAAATTATAATTTATTAAATCTCAATTTCTTTTCCTATTTTTCCCTTCTGCGTCGGACCCCACCTCCCCCTTTCCTACGAACAGCCTTCCTCTCGCTCCATTCGCACCCAAGGAAAAGCCTCCCCTCTCCTCTCCATTTTCTGTCATCTTTTTATCCCATGCTCATGATGAGATGACTCAAGCTCATCCCATCCACAGCCATACTTTCCTCCCTCTTTAAAAGAGTCCCTTCAACCTCCTTTTTCTCATTTTCTTAGCTGCTGCTGTTGAAGGAACTCTCAAGCTCAAGTTCCCAATGATTCTTAGAGAAATCTGTCATTTGTAAGTCTAAGGTACTTCCCTTTTCTCCCATTGGTTGATCCAATGGCTATATTTTTGTTCCAATGCTTATTTCACATCCTTAAGAATCTGTGGTTGGTATATGGAATCCATTAGAGCCCATTAAGATAGTAAATTTTAGGAAAGAAAATCAATTTTTCAAAAATGATTTCTGTATACCTGGACCTTTAACTTCATCGCTTACATTGTTAGAATAATTATTTCATGTAGATTTTGGTATGAATGGAAATGTATTGGAAATACCTTTCATCAGTGTATGACACCACACATGAGGTGCCCCAAATTAAGAGTATTTGGGTGCCAATGGGGACACATTTCAATTTTTATTCATGCAAAATCACCGTCGAGCGCAACAGCACACCGTAGAGCCTAGCTCTTTGCCAGGAGGCGCTATAGCGCCCCGCAGCCCCTGCGTTTCGGGTTGGCTAAATCGTAGCTCGTCGTAGCACGTCGTAGAGCATCACAGTGCATCGTAGCTCCTGGCTCTTGATCAGGGGACGCTATAGCACACCGTAGCACCTAGCACTCTGGAAATCTGGCACCATAACGCGTCACAGTGCCTAAAAGCGCTGCAACACGTCATAGCGCCCGAATCTCGATAATTTTAGCACCATAGCGCACCGTAGCGCCTGGCTCTCGGCCAAGGGGCGCTACGCGCGCTGTAGCACCTAGGTCTCGCACCGGCTAGCACCGTAGCGCCTGGATCTCGGCCAGGAGGCGCTACCGCAGTGCCTGAAAATGCTGCAGCACGCCATAGCGCGCATAACTGCCCAGTTTTGCCCAAATTGCACATTTTTCGCATTTTGATGACTCTAGAACCATAATAATGCAAAAATATACCAAAATCGAACCTTGTTTTAATAAAATCATGCATTGGGTAAATATAAAGGTGATTTTTAAATCCATGCTTAGAATACTTAGAAATTTATTTATTTAACTAGATTTAAATTTTGAATTTCTTAAGTTGTTAATTAAAGTACCAATTGTTGTAGTTCATAATTAGTTAATAGTAGCATTCATTTTTCAATTAACATCATTAATTTATCATGTGATCTAAATTTATTAAGGTAATATTATTTTGACCTTATTCAACCTTAATTAGCCTTAAAAGAAAGTTGATCTAAATTGAACTTCTTGTTTTGGCATTTATTAATCTGCATGAATTCATTTAACTCTTGCTGATTTTAACATTTGAGTATAGTCTAGTAAATTATAAGTTCTTAAACTTTATAATAATTCATGTGATTTATAATCTTAACTTAATCTTAAGATCTTAGATCCTTAGAAGTTCATCATTTTATAAATTCAATTTGAATTGAATCATTAAATTTTTGAAATTCTTAATTAATTGAATCTTTTGAAATCCTTGTAGTGGGTTTAGGTTGATTTAAACTATAGAATAATGAAATTATTCTATAGATTGAGCTTAAATTATAAATTCTTAAGTTTTTGTTTGATTATTTTATCTTATGATAACTAGATTTAGCTTTTCTATAAGATCATAGTTTCTTTAATCTTCCAGCTTCTAAGATTGTCTACTTTTAGAATAAGTGTTGGTGTGAACTCTTAGATTCTTAGAAGATTAGTACATAGAATTTATGTTTAAACCTAATTTGGAGTTTGGACCCAGAATTCTTAAATCTTGATTGGCATAATCAAGATTGGGTTTGTGCTATCAAAATACAATAATTAAGTCATTGATTAATTACTTAACTTTTGTAGTCATCATTTTGATTATAAATTAGAACTTGTTAAGTTCTAATGCTAATTGTAAGGTCGTAAATCTGGGTTTGTACTGGATGAATATTTGAGATCCTAAGTATGTACTATCTCATATTAGATATAACAAATTAAATTAGATAACAACAGATATCATATATGTTTAGTTGACTCTCTTGCTCGCTCTGATTTTTGTTGCTTTGTATACCTTATATTTTGAGCTTTATACCATGAACATAACAGTTTAATATAAGATGTTTTGATGAATATCCTATGTTTGTTTTGAATGCATAATACCTCATTACTTAAATTAGTAATTTAGTTTATTTAGTATATTTCAGTATATTTAGTTCATTCAGTTTTTTAGTGCTCAGTTCAATAGAGTGTATTCTATTTAGTCTGCCTCTTCAGTTCAGTACTTTTGCAATAGAACAGGCCAGGCCTAGCTCTACGATTGGCTAGGATGGTATTCATCTATTTCTGTATGTTTAACCAGGCCTAGCTCTATAATTGGCTAGGATGGTATTCTTTAGACTTTTTGATTCAGTGGCTTCATTTAGCCTGTTCCTATTATGACAGTACTAGTTTAGATACATCTCTCAGTTCTGATCTTTAAAGTTTGACTAGGCCTAGTTCTATGGTTGGCTAGGATGTTATTTGTTAGACTCTCTTTTAGTTCAGCGGCTTTGCTTAGCCAAGTTATATATATTGCCAGTTATGCATATTTTTTATTCTCAATTCATTTTCAGTTAATTTCAGTACAATTATTTCAGTTCAGTGCTTTTCAGTTCCGTTACTTGCATGTTTTAGAATGCTAGTCTTTATTTCAATCCTTTTATGCTTCAAAATAGTTTTTCTTTATGCAAATCATCACATATTTATATGATCATAAACTTGTTATGATGAGTTTACTTTAAGTTCTTTTAAATATATATATATATATATATTGCACAACCTTAGTTGCAGGTTCGGGTTGAGGTATGTTAATTTACACACATCATTTTATTTAAGTTATAAATGCTTAATTTATAACTATATTGCTCCTGTTACTTGTTGCACTTTAAATACTTGCATGCTTATTAAAATAAGATATTTTGAATATTTAGTCTCATTTAATTAGCCTAAAATGTACTTAGACTGTTTATTTAACTGTAAGTTATTCTCTTTCTTGGCTGGGGCCCTGACATTATGATACTGATAATATCAAATTCGAAGCTGTTCGTTGAGTGTGCTTCAGATGAGGAGTTAGGTCAGGAGGAGGATTTTCCTGCTGTAGAGACTTAGCTAGTTTTTATTTTTTGCTTGTGAGGATGAGAGTTCCCATTTATTAAGCTTGTTTGTAATAATTAAATATTCTGGATATATTTCTTTTTCTGCATTTTCATATTAAGCTGAGTTATTATCTTATATATATATATATATATATATATATATATTGCACAACCTTAGTTGCAGGTTCGAGTTGAGGTATGTTAATTTACACACTTCATTTTATTTAAGTTATAAATGCTTAATTTATAACTATATTGCTCCTGTTACTTGTTGCATTTTGAATACTTGTATGCTTATTAATATAAGATATTTTGAATATTTAGTCTTATTTAATTAGTCTAATATGTAATTAGACAGTTTATTTAACTGTAAGTTTTTCTCTTTCTTGGCTGGGGCCCTGGCATTATGATACTGATAATATCAAATTCGAAGCTGTTCGTTGAGTTTGCTTCAGGTGAGGAGTTAGGTCAGGAGGAGGATTTTCCTGCTGTAGAGGCTTAGCTAGTTTTTATTTTTTGCTTGTGAGGATGAGAGTTCCCATTTATTAAGCTTGTTTGTAATAATTAAATATTCTAGATATATATATTTTTTCTGCATTTTCATATTGAGTTGAGTTATTATCTTTTCTTTCCTTTACTATGCTCTGACGTGGATGTTATACTCTTATATGCTTCCGCTACTTTGATATTTGATGCTTGGCCTCAAGTTTTAGGTGGCAAGTCTTTCAATTAAGGCGGGTTGGGTTATACCTGACTTGACTTTAGTTGGGAGGGTTATCACATGGTGACCGTATTCTCCGTAATCATGTTAATTTCATTATTAGCATGACCACGAACGGTATGGGGCTCTACACTTTTGTTCCTCAATGTTGAAACCCTACCACCCATCTAACATCCCAACAACTACTTCGTCCTCTACTTCTGACCACGCCTCGCAACATCATCTGTGGGGCCCCCATACTGACCATGGAAAGTACGGTGCTCCAACTGTGGCAAATTCCCAACTTAAGTAAAGTTAGGTAAACCAAACCTGCCTTAAGCCAATGACTTGTCACCAAGTACTATAACATTCATCAATATATATATACAGATATCAAAGTGGCAGAAGCAATAGGCGAGTAGTAACATCCACAAGCACAACATAGTAGAAAAGAAAAGAAGATAATATAGTAACTTATCACAATGCAGGAATAAAATACATCTAGAATTAATTATTACAGACTAAATTTTAAAGGAAATGAAAATGTCTCTCAATCTTATTGAAAATAAAATGCAAGATCTATTTAAACAGTAGCAGCACAGTCCTCCTCATGAACCTGCTCCTCTTCTGCGACACTGCCCACGAACAAGTCTGAATCTGACATTTGTCGGTATCACAAATGCCAGGACCCCAGCCAACAAAACAAAAAGGTTACAGTTAGACAATCGTCTAAGTATATTTTAGGCTATCTTAATGAACTGATTATTTTAAAGATATCACATTTAAATTATCTACACATGCAAGCAACAATGGGTGCAACAAGCTATGAAAGAAACAGATAATTATAAACTATCCATTTATAGCCAATCAACTAGTACGAAAAATAACATACAATGCAAAAATAAGCAAAATGAGGTTAAAAGCTAAAAGAAATAGCAACTATGATACAAATTCTGATCTTAACATGCTTATGATCATACCAATACATGATGAGTACATAAAGTATACAATATTGAATAAAACACGCAATTTTAGTATCATAAACATGCTAATATATATAAGTAACCATATGAGTATACATACAACATGCTAATTAAGAAAAGAAAGTAAGAAAACCACTGAGACATGTGGCGAAAGCAAGGCAATCTAGGAAAAATCCATTGATATATGTGGCGAAAGCGAGCAAGTACTGAAAGTAAGGCCACTAAAGCATGTGGCAAAGCAAAACAGAAAACAATACTGAATAATCCAGCTAAGTAACAATAAGCTTAAGACATAGTACTGTCATACCAGCCAATAAACCATCCAGGGCCCCCAATATTGAAATATCAATCAATACCCAGCCAATAGGCCATCCCAATCCTCTAGGCCTGGGTCAATTCTACACAATACTATTACTAAAGAGGTAGAATATGCTAGGACATATTCTACCAACTGCAAGCAAGGCAAGAACTAAATGATATGCAATTCAATTACTAACTTAGGATGTATCATCCATATCCCAAGTTCTCCTATTATGCTCAAGGAATAAGGCTCAATAACCAAGGTATACAAAGAAAATCAATTCAAAGTGAGCAAGGGACTCAATCTAAACTTATGTGATATCTGTTGTTATCTAATTTCCAAATCTAACTACTCTGAGAAGGTACAAGTTTAGGATCTCCAATACCCAACTATCGAGTAGAATCTCAGATTTACGTCCTTAAAGTTAATATTAGAACTTAACAAGTTATAATCTAGAATCATGTGATGACTATAAGGTTTAAATGAATAAATCAACGACCTAATTTATTAATATTTTACTTTCTTCCCCAAATCTTGATTAAATAAATCAAGATCTAAGGATTCTGGACTTAAACCCCACTTTGGTGTTCAAGTCCTGAATCCAAGGTGGTATCCTAACTAGGATCTAGGGTTCATTCTTAATACCCAATCTAAAGATGAGGAAGCTTATAAGCTGAAGGATTCCAGAGCTAAGAACTTAGGGAATGGTTACTCTACTGATTATAAGACAAAAATAATCAATTAAGAAATGGAGAATCTAAGATCTATGTTCAATCTTTAGGATAATTTCATTAACCTATAGATTGAATCAATCCTAACCCATATGGAAGGCTTCAAAAGAGTTTAGACAATGAATTATTTAAATAATTTCAATTGGAGATAGTTTGATTCAAATTGAAGATCTAAGTCTAAGTTCTAAGATCTAAGGATCTGATATTTGATCACTTTAGGCTTTAAGCTAGATCCTTAACTTAAGGCTAATGCAGATTTCCTTAACTCAATTATGAATGCCTTTAAATTAAGAATTCAGAGAGATGCTAATGCTCTAATTAATGATAATTTACTGAATTTTTCCAAGGTTAAAGGCACTTAAGCACATTTTGGTCAAAATGACCAAAATACCTCTCTTAGGGCAAAAGTTGGGATTTTAGGGTTTAGTTATCCAATTCACTTCTAATCTATTTTAATGTGTTTCATCTTGATTACTAGAGTAGGAAATACACTTATCTTAAGTTTTGACCCCTTAATTAAACTGATTAGCACTAGTCACCTATTTAAGCCAATTAGGATGATTAGTGAATTTATGGCATCTTAGGGTAATCCAATCTTACCCATGGGCTTTACTATACTTCAAATAGCATTAGGAACAATACTTACCAAAATCATAGGCTTAATGGGGACTAAATTCACTAATCCTTAATTAGGGTGATTAAAGAGTGATTAAGAAAATTAAATGTCCAAAATTAGGTTTAAGGGTCTATAATTGTTCCTTAGGGTATAATGAGCAATCAGAGCCCTTAATCACTTAATTTGATTATTAATTGAATTTATTATGATTTAATTAAAAACAAAAAAGAATTAGGGATTTATTTTAAATCCAACCATTGGATCTGTGATTTTATTTTATAATTAGATTCCTTGTATTTTTCTGATTCAAATGGTATATTGGATCATACCATTTGAATATGTATAGCCAAAGTTATTTAAATAATTTATTCTGTATTATTATTTAAATTAAAACTATAGGAACTGATTTATGAATTAATTTTCTTAAGGATTTTAATTCTAAAATTCTTTATATTAATTGTCGGCCCGATTCCAAAACGCGCGGGTCACGGGTCGGCCCGACCTGTGACTTCGTCTCCTTCCTTTCGATGATACCCGGCGCCCGAACCCTAGGGCGGCCTTCCGTTATCAAATTCTCCGCGCTCCGGCCTCGCCCTGCCTTGATCTCACTGGCTACACGATCCCTGACCTTAGACGCATCGATTAAGCCAAGAAGCCCTAGCTGGGAGGCGCCGGATCGATGGAGTGCTACTCGGCCGAGGCTCTTCCTCAGGCACACCTGTGAGGAGTGAATTCTCCTCACAGGGGCCACAATTTGTGGCCGTTTTGATCCCTATACGTTCAGGGACCTAAGAGGAAGCGATAGAGTGAGTAGAGAGGTCCTGGGATGGTCTGGATCAGTGGGGTGCTACTCTGGGTAGATTGTAGACGAGAATTGCGGTTGAATCAATCGATTCCAGTCGAATCGATTGATCTGATCGAACCCATCCCTCGATGTGGTTCAGCAATTATCAACGACAACTTCTAGCATCTATCCTATGATTAATTGCCTTGAGGTAAGCCGTATTTGAGTGAAATGGCTCGACTGGCAGTGCGCTCTCAGATGACGGTTATGCCATCTGGCCCACTGCCAGGCCTCACCAGAAGACTTGAACATCTGCTGGGAACTAAGGAGGGGTCCTAACGCAGCATCTAGGCTAGAGAGGAAGCGAGTCGAGCTGAAACCAGCTCGATAGATAGAAGGGGAAAATAGGCTGTATCTTGGTTTGTAGAGCTGCAGTGACGGAGGCAATGCTGATAGCCTAGATCGCACCAGAGGCTTGCAGGAGCTCGGCAAGGGGGTCTGAACTCCAGACCTCGCCCTCAATCAGCTGTACGCAGTAGTCCAGACGTCGGGATTGCTGAGAGCTCCGGAACTCCAGATGGGAGAATTAGCGAGTCTCAATGAGCAAAAAGGGGTTCACTGAGATGCGTTGAGGGTTTTTATAGGTCAGGGGGAGGTCCAGGGGTGGACACCATGGCTAGAGGCCATGGTGCAGGCTCGGACAGGGGCGGAGTGTGGCGGCCGCCCCTTCTAATCACATGTCTTAAGGAGAGGTCGTCACTAAGCACATCTCATACTTAACATTAGGTTGGAATTTAAGACTCCAATTCAATCTTAAGGAAAAGAGGTGCTTTTCTGAATAAAGTAAATATTAACAATCACTTAATGAGTATCAGAGTGCGGAAGAAAAGTAACAACTGAAAGTAACATCCATTCATAAAATAAAGACATCCAGCTCAGATTATATACAATGCAGGAAAGTAAAGTGCAAAGTTCTGTATTATTATAAATGTTTAAAGTTTACTGAAATCAAAAGAGTCTCTCATCCTCACAAAATAAAGTAAAGCAATTAGAAAAACTAAGGTCCCTCAGTAGTCTGGACCTCCTCCTTAGAAGTCTCTATCTCCTCAATAAGCTCAGAATCTACTATTATCAGTTTCATAATGGTAGGGCCCCAGCCAAGAAAATAAAAATCTTGTTAGACAAATGTCTAAGTACATTTTATGGTAATAAATTTTAATGTAATTTTAATTACATCACAACTTTAAGTTAAGCAAAATATAGCGGTAAGCACAAAGAAAGGAAGAACAAGTATTGAGGTAGAAACATACCTCAACTCAGACTGCAAAATAAGGTAAGTAAAGCACAAGATAATACTACTAAGTACAAAGAAAGGTCCTAAAGAATATGATCAAGCTAATATGCCAGTATAGTATAAGTAAAAGTAATGTACTGAAAGTATAAGACTAGCACCCTAACATTCTCTCAAATAGGTAAAACGACTGACATACAAAAAATTCTAAAATGAAAAGGAACTGCAGAAAATGAAAAATATGAAAGATAGAAAAATGTACTGAAATAATAAAGTAAAGTACAGTAAGTCTGAAATGTAAGAAAAGTATGTAAAGTAACTGTAAAATGTTTGAAATGTAAATGTAAGTAATGTTTATTAATTTGTTGTACTTGTGAGATACTCTTACTTAGTCTGCCAAAAAGTAAAGTCCATCTGGTAATCTAGGAGAAACATCCCAGATTAAAGTAAAGGTCATCAAAAAGAGGCATCTAGGAGAAACATCCCAGATCCTAAAGTAAATCCACAAAGTATCTAAAGGGAAAATAGGAGAAACATCCCAATGCCAAAGTAAAATACCATAGGGGAAATTCCCTAGGCAAAAGTAGTCCTAAAGTAAGTCATACTGAGTGGCAGGTTAAGTAAAACATAAACCACAAGTAAAATGTTATTTATTAATGTTTCTTTTAAAATTATACAAATGAAATGTGAATGAAACTCAAAGTATAATATAAAGTAAGTAACAAGTATTTAAGTATGTCTCAAGGTATAAAAGGCTCAAAAGCAAGAAAAACATAGCATTTTCAAATTCAAGGAAATAGCACTACACAAATTTTGTGATATCACCTGTTTTTTCTAATTTAGATGTTCTAACTACTCTAAGTTACATAAGATTCAGAATTATTAATTCCTATACTATTTGTAACTTAGATTCACGAATCTACTTATTGAACATAATTAGAATTAGCTACGTCCTAATTATAAATAAATCCAAGTCGCCTACAAAGTTAAATAAGTAAGTCTATCGTCCTAACTTGTTATTTTATAAATCCCAGATTAAATCTTGATTAGCCAAATCAAGATTTAAAGAATTAAGAATCAAACTTCAAAGAATGAAGTTTAATTCTTAATCACAAGGTTATCCTAAAGGTCTAAGGTTTAATCCCATCTTACTGATTAAAGGTTAAGGCAAATCCTATTGAATTAATTCATATTCAATAGGATAGATCTCTAATCCTAATTCTAATGTTAAAAGATCAAATAATCAATTAATAAACTATGAAAAATCTAATAAACTAGTAAGATCAAGGTTTCATCTTAATGAGTAACCCAGTTTACCCATTAGATGAATTCTAATATAAGATCTAATCCTAATCTTAGGAATTAAAGCTCTTAGATACTAAGAGTATCACTCAGACACACATCCTAACTAAGGTTATAAGACCTAAAGGATGATCTAAGAAGTTTAAAGGAAATGAAATTTCTCTCATATTTTACTTAAGTTTTATTTAAAACTTAAGTTAGAGTTTTCTTCAATTTTCTACTTCAAGACTTAAAATTATCTAAATTATAGTCTAAATCACTTTAATTACTATTTGATATGATTTAGAGATGAAATTAGGTCTTAATTTCATTAAACCCTAATTTTGGGCAAAAAGACTATTTTGCCCCTCCTTAAGGGTCTAAATTTCACTTTTAAGATTTAGAGCTTAATTTTGTATTTTAATGATGTTGAATGATTACTTACTATCTAATATGAGTTTAGACAGTAAGTTCATTAATTTTGGTTAAATATTAAGCCTTATAGGGTCAAATTAAGGAATTTGACATATAAGGGTATTTTGGTAATTTTATGCTAATGACATATAATTTTTCTGTCAGTTTATTAAAGGTTATACTCTAAGGCTTCCATAGAATCTTAAATTATTGAATTCTGACGTATATTGGCTAAGTTATAGCCAAAACAAATTCTAGGGTTTAAAGGGTAATTAAATATTCTTAATTAAGGGTCAAAACCCTAACTTTGTCATTTGGTGTCTAAATTGAATAATTTTAGTGGCTGTAGGTTACAATTGATCCACTGATTTTAATGACTAGTGGTAGGTTCAATTTGGACTCCATTTGGCTAAGTTATGGCTTAATTATGGTTTAGGGTGATTAGAGAGTAATTAATGAAATTAATCACTCAATTACTAATCCAACCCTACAGTTAGGTTCTAATAGGTTCTAGGAGTTCTCTAAAACTTAGTTTGTCCAATTTAGATTATTAAATTTGCTAATATTCACTAATCAAGTTTTACGGTAATTAGGGATGATTAGCAAATCTAACCGTTGGATCCTAAATATTTTTTTTGTAGATTTCTGTAGATTAGGTTTTTCTAATCTAAATTGGTGTTTGGATCACCTAATTTGGAGCTAAGATGACCAACTTATAGTCATTTGAAGTTCTAGGCCAAATTAGGCTAATTAGGATTAGGTCCTAAACATCATTAGTCAAATGTTAATCCAAATAGCAAAGTTAATACTATTAAAATGTTTCTTAGGGTTTTCTAAGTATTTTAAGACCCATTTTCAATAGGTTTGGATTATTGGTTACAAAGTTATGATCAAATGAAGTTTTGTAACATTATTTGGACTTAATTAATACCCCTAAACGTCACTTTGCTAAATACAGGTTCAATTACAAATTTGACAGCACCAAAATGTTCCTCTATTTTTGCTAATTAAAATGATATAATTATTTGCTATGATTGGACTTATATTTTGCAAGATATTAGGGTTTAAATATTTGTATTTAATTATTTAATTAATTCTGTTAATTATTTTAATAAATCTCTTATTATTATTAATATAATTATCGTTTATTAATTAAACATTATTTATATATAACTTATATATATATATATATATATATATATATATATATATATATATATATAAAAGTCTGCAGGTACACGTGGCGTTTATTCATTCGGCGGGGCGGCAGGAAACGGACCCCACACCTGCTCTCTCGACGGGACGAGCGACAGTCGGATGGACACGCGTCAAGGGATGGTTCGTCCGTTTAAATGAAGCGGGTCCCACACCTATGATTTCGAGCCAGAGCCGGTATGTGATCAACCCAGCTCCTTTATGGGTCGGCCCCGGGTCGACTTGGCCCGGCCCAGGCCTTTGGCTTCCCCTTCCTCAAACCGCAACTGGGGAAATTAGGGCATCGAGATTGGAGCTCTTCTTGGCGATCAAGTGGTCCGGTTTGCATGCAGTCAGGTAGAGGATATCAAGGACTATCAGATGCTGGTGGAATCGTGCATTTGAGATGTCCAAAATCGCTGGATAAAGCTAACCCTAGAAGACTAAACCCGGAACTAGATCGAGCAAAATTGCTTATCGTTTTGAAAGGAAAACTGATTGCACTTAATTGATACTTTATTAATCACATATAACAATAATTGAATCTATTACGAAAGAAATGGATAATGAATTGAGTAGATGTGGGTACCTAAGACGAACGGTATGAAACTTAGGGCTTGATGAGATCGCTTGAAGTTCAGATCGACTCCTTTTTGCACAAAAACGAAACACAGAAAGGAGCTTAGCAACGTGTAGAGATCCTTAATAGAAGCTCTCGAGGATGAAGAGCGGCGGTGAGGAGAAGCAGAGGACGGCATCTGGCGCTCGATGCAGCCACGCGTCCGCGAGGGCGACACATGCAGAGAGTGAAGATGACGAGCTGCCGACCGTTCGATCGAACGATCGAATGAACTGACGGCGCAAAGTGGACGGAGTCCCTGGAAGCTGACGGGGCGCGATAAACTAAACAGAAATACGTTAAGTTAAATTAAATATTATTTAAATATTATTGATTTTATTTATTAAAATTAAGTAATTTAATGCATTTTAAAAATTTCCAATAAATCACCCTTAGCTAAATGAAGGGTGCTGAACGCAACGGCGCACTCGAATTTTTGATCCGATGAATATTTAATTATTCAAATTTTCAGGTATTTAAATAATATTAAAATATTCACCGAAAATTTAATGACTTCCAAATGCATTCAAAACTTCACCCCTAGCTAATTTGGGGATGGTGAACGCAATGGCGAAGTCAGATTTTGAATCTGAAGTCTAAATAAAAAGTCAATTTCTAGGGTTTGGGATTTTCCCAGAAATCAAGTTTTGCTCCATTTGATCCCTGATTTAATCTAAATCCTAGAGATAGATTCTAAATGACTTAATTAAGCTACTAGAACCATAATTAAGACTTAAATCAATCTTAATTGTCATAAGTAACAACTTGGGTTGTTACACGGAGCCACGGACCTCCACAATTGGGGCTAGCAGGGCCTTGTGACCTGCCGAGCTTCGTCCTACCAGAACCAGGAAGATCTTAATGGTCGGGAGGACGTGGCAGAGGGAATGGGAGACAGGGTCGACGTGGATGGTACGAGCGAATTTTTTTGCTGTCGAGTCGGGATCTCTTCGGGACGATGGTGAACAGGGCGAGGTGCTTGGCAGTCGTCTGATGGCGAAGACGTTGGAGATGGACGGCCTGATGTGGATACTGATTAACAGAAATGCGGATCAAATCCTGAACGTCGGATATAAGATGCCGATTGAGCGTCCGAGATTAGATCATGGGACGGAGTAGTGCGGGCCTTTGGATTATGCGCTGAGTTGCGTGCTAGACATCATACTGGCTTAACACGGTGCGTCGCTGTCTGGACCCCGCAGCGTATCTGCCACGGTCCCGACAGCAAATCCTGCCGATTTAATTAATTTTTAAAAAAAATTAATTTAATAAAAATAAAACCAATTAAATAATATATATTTATTCCTAAATGTTCTAAACCCAATTTAGGACTAAATGATCTCTAAAAATTCCTAAAAATTTACCCTTGGCTAATTTGGGGGTGAGAAATTCAAAAATAAAATCAGATTTGGATTTGGAGATCAATTTAATTTAGGTATTTTCTAGGGCTTAAAAATAGCTAAAAATACCAAATTTCTCATTTTAGCTCCGATTGATTCCAAACTTCTAGGGTTATATTTAAATGGCCATTGAGTCCAATGGAATCAAAATAAAAACTTAGTTTGGCTTAATTAATCCAGATTTAACTAAGGTAACAACTAGGGTTGTTACATCATCCCACTCCCGTCATCGATCTCGAGATCCTGGACAGCTAAAATTTCTAACGTGTAATATGAAAACATCTTTACCATGCTTCTCACTGCAGACAACTATCTTTTGTGGAGAGCCCAAACCTCCAAATTACTCACAACAAACGACTTCCTAGGGCACCTTGATGGTACCAAACCAACGCCGGATCGCTTCACTGAAGATTCCAATGGCACTATCTCCCATAACCCTCATTAGATTGAGTGGCTGCTTGTGGACAAGAATCTTGCTACCACCATCTTCTCCATCATCTCACCCTCAATACTACCTCATGCTCTCAATCTGGAGAACTGCTCCGACATTTGCCGCTCACTCGAAAGTCGTTTCCAATCTACTCATCGCTCAAGAATCATCCAAGTCAAACATGAATTGCTCAACGTAACGATGCACGACAAAAACCATGGCTTAGTATCCAACTGAAAGTAAAGCTAAAGTTGACCCGATGACCGCTTACAAATTGAGACACTTCATGACTTACAACAACTTCACCTTGCTGATCCCACAACCGCACTCTTTGCATCGCATGTCGAAGTCGTTGTCAAGCCAATTGCGGCCGCCACCACAGCTGCTGCGTTCCACAACAACCCGATGCTTCCCGCAACACCCACTCAAACATCTGAGAATCCATTCATTGCTAAATATGCAACAAATTTGACCACTCCGTTGCCAAGTGCTACCACCATCTGAATACCTACTACATCCCCACAGCCAATCATGCTCTTATATATGACACACAACATACCACAACCAATTGGTTACTGGACACAAGGGCCTCCACACACACAAACCATCTCACTAAGCTTTAGCAACCGACCGAGTACCCTAGTGGTGCAATTGTAACAGTTGGTAATGATGTACTTTATCCATTTCTCACACCGACAGAAGCTTCCTTTCTCCAACCGTAAGCTACTTTTCCACCATCTCTTTTAGGTTCCCTCCTCTTTAAACGTCTCATTTATTTGCAGAAATCTGCTGCGTGACCATTGTTTGTTAATGCTTAGTGTATAGTGATGATATTGTATGGGTATTATTAAATATTAACAGCACTTAGTATTGTAATCTAATGGCTCTGGGTGAATGGTGTTGCAACCTAGTGATTGAGGCTCAGAATTGTTATCCCTCGTCATGAGTTCAAATCTTACCGACAACACATAAACAAAAAAAACTGGAAATATATACTTTTATCTTAAGTAAATAATAAAATATAAGTATATTGAAACCTTCATGTAATGAACAAATAATATTTACTTTTAAAACAAATGCTCACAAGTGAAGCAGATAATATATATTAAGAAAAATCAAGATCAATAGAATATTTTTCTTACACATAATCCTATACAAAAAAAATATATTTTATTAATTATGTGTTTACACTTAAGATTATCGTATAATCCGTACTTTTTTTTACTAATTTTTTTTTGGCATGTAACAACACTCAAAAAAATATATATGTGAACTCATGAGATACACATATTCTACCCTAAGCATCCACATATTTCTTAATCAATTTTATAGTTTTTATTTTCTCTAATATTTGTTATTCTAATCCACATATCCTACCTATATAGTATACTGATACATTTGATACGTCTAATTCTTTAGTTTAGGGATAAAACGCAAAGCAGGTGAATTGGGCTTTTCACCTATTTGATTTGTGTATAAAGTAACGTAATTCTAGGGATTTATGTGATTTTTATATTTATATGCAAAAATTGTATAGTAGTTGTGAAAGATATCATGGTTCAGTGGTTAAATTCTTTGACAAACACTGTGTAATTAAATATTATTTTCCATCACATTGTCGTTTTCCTATTATAATGACCCATAATACTTTGCTTGAAGGCAAGTGACTAACAAATATATTATTCTATGGCTGATGGTAATATGTTGTGCTCGAATGTTAGAGAGATGCATATGGTTAGTTCAGCAGAATTATCAAAGCGTCTAAGATCGATCTCCTTTGCTGCTTTGATTGAGCCTATGCTTTGTTTTATTGCTATGGATGATTGTTTCAAAGCCAAGGTATGGGTTTTCTATGAGAATGAATGATCGGTTCATAATTTTGAGCTAGCTTCACCTAGTCGTATTTGGATTAAGTGGGATGCTTATATAGTTTCTTTTAACGCCTCTCTTACCTGTAAGAAAAATGTAGTAATTCTTGTAAATGTTGTTTATGCCCTGAATAGTGAAGTTAAAATGAAAAAGCTTTGGTTGACTTTAGCTGTCATGCAATTTCTATTACGTCTCCTTAGATACTTTATGGGGAGTTCAATAATATAAGGTTCTCGTGAAAATAAAGGTGGAGCTTTGATATATTTCTTAAACTTAAAGCATTCAATGATTTATCGTTGTTGCTAATCTTGAAAGTTTAACCTCTGCAGGGCGGCGCGCCTAAGCTTCTGTTTCAGCTTTGCCTCTATCTGGCAAACCACTGGCGCCTACCAGACAAAGGCAAAGGCGCTCAGGCGCACCCAGACACCCGTGGTGTGAGGACCCGATGCCGGGTCAGCGTGAGCTAATCCAGTACCAGCTTTTAGGGTAAGTCCCATATCCACATGATCATATTGAGTGATTTAAAAAATAAAATATGTAAATATCAAACATAATTCATTTATTTATTAATTCACAAGTTTTGATTATAAAGATCAAAATAAAACAAAACTAACAAATTTTAAACAGAGTTAAAAAACGGCAAATCAGCAGGTAGCAATATCAGCACGGTTTGATTCTTAGCACCATTCTTCTAGGACAAACTCCTGATTTGGGTACGTTTCAAAAGTGCTGGCATTTGAATACCAACAAGTTGTAAAACTAAGTACTGATAGATGTCAACATTATAATTGTTAGATAATAAGCAAAATAAGCAGTCATTTGACAGGACATAAGAAGCTATATAATTTTATCTCTGGAAATCTATTTCAATTGCACTAAAATTTTAGCATAAAAATAATTACTATCACAAAAATAAATATAGAATTTTAGCCTTTGATATGTGGTGCAAAATATGATTTTATTGTGCAAGTACAAAATTGAGGAAAACTGGGTTCAATTTTGTGTTACATATCTCAACTTCTCTCTATATCTGCCCCCTCAAAGACTTATCAGTATAGGCTCCTTATGACTGATGTCAGATAACCCTGTCATAGTAGTTATCTGATTAGACAAAATATATCAACATGAAACTCTTGTTACTCAATTATCCAAACTTTTTCATATATCATTTTATATGTATTATAAAAACACTTTTATCAATTTGTGCGATACTCAACGAAAAAATATATTTAAACAAGAGTAATAAAAGACATATGATATCTTTTCTTAGTGCACGAATCAGAAGATCAAAAATCAAGCATCTGCATGATTTTATACTACTCAAAAATTTTATAGTTAATTTATTTAATAATGATAATTAATTATATGACAAAACAAAATAATATTTATAATAAATATAATAGAGAAAAATAATCTTTCTTTTATTCATACTCTCATTTTCCTTTATTTTGAATTTATCAATCCTCTTTCTTATATATAATAATAACTATATTAATTATGATAATACTAACTATATAACACACACACACACACACACACACACACACACATATATATATATATATATATATATATATATATATATATATATACTAAAATGAATTTGACAAAAAATAGAAATGGTAGTCATAATATAACATTTGTATTATTATCATTATTGATTAATGATAACAATAATGATGTTAATGATATGTAGAGATAATATAATAATTATTATAAAAAAATGAAAAAGAAATAATAATAAAAGAAAATGCAAAATTCTTTTATTTTCTTCCTCTTTTTCTTCCTCCTTTCACCTAGGGTTAAGGTTGCCGGGATCCAAAGGGAGGCTAGATGTGGCTAAAGGAAGCTAGAGGGGATGGCCGGAGCAGAGGTGGCGGCGGCTGGCTTGTGGCTGGCTGCCTGCTGTTGGCCGAGGGAGGGCGAAGGGAGTGCAGGCTGAAGGAAGAAGGGAGGGATATATATAGGAGGGAAGGTGAGGGAGGAGGGGTGATGACCGGCCAGCTGGTCGGCCGATCAGTCACTGACCTGGGGGCAGTGCGCATGCGTGAGGCGTCGCTGGCACGGGTTCCGTCTGCGCCCTAGTAGGCTCTGTCGCTCGACAGAGCCTGCGCTCTAGCTTACGTCGGGGGTAGGGATGATGAAATTTTTTCGCATGAGGGAAAAATAAAACAGGGAAAATTAAAAAAAATCGTTCGACTTTTAAACAGGGAAAATAAAATTTCAATTAAAATTTTCGCATTTTTCTATCATTTGACTTTCAAAAATAACAAAACTTGACACCGATGTGTGTTACAATTAGACGAACACCCTCGCGCTATTCGAAACGATATTTTATTTTATATTAATTTATGAAGTTTAAAACTTCAAAAATTAATTACGGTCAAACTGGAGCTCTAAATTTGATGAAATATTTTGTGTAGCTTTTAAATAATACACTTAACCCAATGACACCAAAATCGATGAATTTGGACACACATTTAATATTCTCTATTTATTGAATTAAAAAAAAAATTAGAAATTAAAGTAAGAGTTTTCGTTATTCAAATTTCTCCCAAATTATAGTATTTTGTTCTAAAAATTTATTTATATCCAATGGCAATTTGGTTTGCCCTAATTTGAAGTGTCCTGGGATCCTGATTTTTGAGGCGGGATCTGACCTAATATTGAGAAGTACAATATTAGGTCGTTACACATGGAACATGACAGACTGAGCTTGGGGTACCCAGGCATCTGTAAAAACCCTATCACTAGTTTTGGTGGTACCCTAAGCAATTTCTGGGGTATTTTGGGTCTTTTGGTATCTATTTAATTCTTGAGTATTAAGGAAATATGTTAGTAATGTTTCTTATGTTAACCCTAATCCATTAGAGGTTGTAACTGCTGCTAGTATTCTTCTACCCTATAATGAGAGCAATATTTTTTAAGAGGTGACTAAGTTGATCACGAGGCTTTAGAAGCGAGACCCTTCTTGTTCTTGACTTGATGATGCTCTCTATAACTCTATAATCACATTGTCCTTCATACTGGATTTTTTTTGATGGTGTGGCTCTGTGATTTTTTCTATTTTTGAATTTTTCATGTAATTTTTGTCTTTGGATGATTTTGTGATTTGTGTTATGATTGTTTTGCACCGTTGTTTATATCTCACTTGTGTTAGTTTATATTTTGCGATTTTGCTACGGTAATACCAACAAAAACCTGCAATGTTTATTACATCATCTTATCAACAAGTGGAATCAAAATGAGATTCTTGGGTTTTCTGTTTAAGTGGGAGCAATGGCCAATGAAATGAGACATAAAATAGAGAAGTTTAATGGCACAAACTTTTCCTTCTGTAAATTGCAAATGAAGAATTTGCTTTACCAGAAGAAGTTGTACATACCACTCGGAGGAGCCGAGAAGAAACCTGTAACTATGATGGATGAGTATTGGGAAGTTTTGGATAGAATGACTTTGGGTTCGATTCGCCTATCGATATCTTCTTTAATCGCATCTAACATTTCAAATGTGAAAACTACTATAGATCTCATGTCAACCTTGACACGAATGTATAATAAGCCTTCAACTTCTAACAAAGTTTTTTTGATGAAAATACTATTCAATATGAAGATGGCAGATGGTGGTTCAGTGACAGAACATCTGAACGAGTTCAACAATGTTATAATCCAGTTGAGCTCAGTGGACATCGAGTTTGATGATGATGTTCGAGCTTTATTATTGTTATCTTCATTGCAAGGTAGCTTGGACAGTTTAGTTACTCATATAAGTACCTCTTTAGGAAATGCTATGTTAAAATTTGATAATATAGCTGGGGTGGTGCTAAAAGAGAAGGTTCGAATGAAATCAAACAATGAAGCGTTTAGTTCAGCTTTAAATGCTAAAACTAAAGGAAGAAGTGTAGACCGAAGATCCAACAGGAATAGGTCCAAGTAAAGATGGGAAAAATCAAGATCCGAAAAAACAAAACATGATTTCTATAATTGTGATAAATTAGGACACTTCAAGAAAGATTGACCTATCTTGAAGAAGTCAAGAGGCAGAAAGGATAAAACCTTAGTGATTGTTTTAGCGGAGGAAGATCAGAATGATTTGATCCTATCAATTGTTAGCACTGAATCATGGGTTGTTGATTAAGGTGCTTCGTTCCATGCAATTCCAAGCATGAATGTGTTCAAAAATTATGCCAAAGATGATTTGGGCAAAGTTTACTTAGGAGATGACAAGACCTGCAATATTATAGGAAAATGTGATTAGTGGTGTAACAACCCTACATTGTTACCCCATATTTTTATCAGCTTAATTAGTTTGCAAATATTTTCATTAGTCTCTAATTATCACTATGAGCAAATCCTAAAATTTTGGGTCAATTTGGAAAGTCATTTTAATAAATTGAATATTTTATTCAATTTAATTAATTAGAAAATTATGAAAATTAATTTGATCTCTAATTAAAAATTTGATTGTAATTTTGAATTCCTCACTTCAAATTAGGCCAAGGGTGAATTTTTGATAATTTTTTAAGCTAATTTAACCATTAAATTATTAAGTAATTAATTATATAAATTATTAATTATTAATTAGTTTTAGTTAAATTATTTAATTTAATTCCAACTGCTCTTAATCGCCGAAATTTTAAAATGTAGAGATCCGCTATAAGCCTCCAACCACGGGAACCAAACCTATAATATGGGCTGTCCCATCTCATTCTAATCAGATCAGACGGCAAGATCAGTCTTGCGCCTGATCCAATTTCAGTTGCTGGATCGGGACATAGATCAAGCATCTGTAATTCTCTCCGCCTTAATAAGGATATAAGGATAACATATGGGTTACCAGATCCAATCCAACGGTCGCGATCCGCGGAAGAACTGTGCTCTTGTCTCAATTGCCCGTGACCGTGAATCTCGCGCAACTTCCACCATTCAGAATTGCAATCCTCCTCCATTTTCTCTTCAAAAACTCAATCAATGCTTACAATTATTCTGTTTGATCGATTGTTCGCATTGGAAAGGCATTGCAGTGTTTAGATTGGACCCCGAACTGGCGGATCGATAACTTGGCAACCATCAGGTACACCCCTACCCAATCTCTATTTGGATCGATGTGCATTATGAGTGTTTCAATTGCTATTGCTTGTGATTTTGATCGATTGTTGCACTTGACCAGGTTCGATCGAACCCGATCGAGGGTCATTCAGCTCGGGCTTGTATAATGGGGTACAGTGCCCGATTCATAATAAGCTTCCACTGATCTAGACCATCCCCCGACCAGTACATGGGTTCCTTAGGTCGGCCTTGACCCAAGAAATGTGTGGAGATTTGAATTAGGTCAAACGGTGGACTGTGGAGGGAGAATTTCCCCTCCACAGTAAACATAGAATTCTAAATAGCCGATTAGGGTTCCAGGGAATTAGATCCTAATTATTGGAGGTTTTATGCTTAATAGGTAGATCTTGGCCTTGTGAATGTGTTGATATATTGATTGCAGTCTGATCTGGTTCATGCGGTCAGTAATTAGAGGTTTCCTCAAAACCCAAAATTATGTCCCCGTCTTTTTGTGTCTGGTATAGGAGATGAATAACATCGCGACGGGCAGCCCGCGTTGTTCTCTTGAAGCGAACTGTTGGGTCCCAGTTGACCCGCACGATTCAGAAGTAGAAGCTCGCCGGGTCTGAGTCGACCCGATAGGACCCGAGAGCTGAAAATGGAATTAATTTCATTTTAATAACAGTTACCTATGATCTAAACATAGAAAGTTAATGTAAATTTAAACATTGAAATATCTTAGTCAATTCAATTCCAAATTTAGTGAACTTACATGCAAAATTAATTATAAAAAATATGTAGAATCTGATTATGCAATTTAATTTTATATTAGAGCATTAATTTTGCTAATGATGCTTAAGTAGCCATTAATGTTAATTAACTTAATTAAGGACTAGATAACTTCAAATTTGACATATTTACTGTCATTATTCTCCATATGTTGTGTAGAATAGTAGGGTGTTATTAGACATTTAAATTGAAAATAATTTTTGTAAGTTAGATTATGCCTAATTAAATGTTCATATTGCCTCAAGATTGATCAAACTCCCTTAACTAACTTAGAATACTAGCAAAACTTCAACTAATTCATTTTTATCATGTTAATTTAGAATGTGTTGATATAAAACTATTTAGGAAAGATTTGAGGTAAATCAACTCTAGATTGGTCAATTATTCCTTACTTAGGGTTAACCATAAATTAGTGAATATTTGTATTATTAAGTGCACCCAATTGAGTGTTCAAGGTATTTTTGAAATCATATTACTATACTTTCCCTATCATAATAGATGTAACGACCCAAAGTCGTTACTTTGCAAATTTAGTGAAACCCGCCTAAGAAATCAGGATTCCGAAAAATTTTAAATTATGGCAAACAAAAATACCATAGGTAAGATTTATTTTAAAGATCAAAGTACCATAGTTTGGAAGAAATCCAAATAACGGAAACTCCTATTTTATTTCATGAATTATTTAAATTATAAAAATCTTGAATATTGAAATACGTGCCCAAATTCAACATTTTCAATATCGTTATGATTAGTATATTATTTAAAGACTGCTTGAGAAGTTTTATCAAATTATGAGCACCGGTTTGATTATGGTTAATTTTTGAAGTTTTTAAACTCAAAAATTAATACAAAATAAAATATTATTCCGAATCAAAAAATTTCGGTGCGAGGGTGTTTGTAATATCATAACACACCTTGGTGTCAAGTTTCATTATATTTGGACTCCAAATGATAAAAAAGCGATTAATTTAAGTTTAAATAGTATTAAGAAATTCTCTTTTACTTTTTCACTTTTCCTTCTCCCCCCCTTTCTTACGATCAAGTTCCGATAAATTGGCGATAACTTCCGCTAAAACATGCGGCCTTTATGGCCTTTAGCCCCATAATGGTACTAAATGCACCATTATCCCTTATCCCTTATCCTATCCCTCTTTCTCTATTAAAACCCCCTCCCCTCCCTCCTTCTCCTCCCCACACAGCCAACTCTCTTCTTCCCCACAGCAGCATCCTCTCCTCCCTCCTGCCATTCTAGCCCTCCCCCAACCAGCCCACAGTAGCCCCTCCTCCTCCTTAGCCCACATCAACCAAGTCTCCATCACCTCCCCAAACAGCTGCCATTCCAGCACTCCCTTCTCTCCAAATAGCAGCCCCCAAACCCCTACCAATTCCCTTACCACTGCCTGCAACCCCCTACCAAGTCTCTCACAACCAACAAATCTTCTTCTCCTCAGCCCCACAGCCAGCCAGCCCACAACAGCCACTCCTCCTCCTTAGCCCACAGCAATCAAGCCTCCTCCACCTCCCCAAACAGCTGCCATTCCAGCCCTCCCTTCTCCCCAAAGAGCATCCCCCAAACCCCTACCAACTCCCCTACCACAGCCTGCAACCCCCTACCAAGTCTCTCACAACCAGCAACTCTTCTTCTCCTCAGCCTCACAGCCAGCCAGCCCACAGCAGCCGACAGCCCTCTGCCAAGCCTCTAGCAACCTCTCCTTCTCCCACAGCCAGCAACTCCCTCCCTTCTTGTAACAACCCAAGATTGTTACCCAGTTGATTTTAACATAATCATATCATAATTATCATCATTGAGTCATTAAATCCAAACCCTAAAGGTTTGGAGAAATTCAGAGTTCAATCCAATATTTTGGATTATTTTAAAATTTAATTAATTAGAAAATTGAGGTATTTATTTTGACCTCGAAGTCGAAATCCGACTTCACCATTGCGGTCATCACACCCAAATTAGTTAGGGGTGAGTTTTTGGGATTTTTCGGAGCACGTTTCAAAAAATTAGAATTTTTAAATAAATAAGAAAAATAAATAGGCAATCATTGAATCCCCAAAATACAATTTCCTTATTTATTTTATCCCATATGCGGCTGGCCATCACCTCAGCCGACGCCAATGCCTCTTGGGCAAATTTTTTTATGGCATCACCTCCTCCCTCTCCCTAGACCTCATGATGGCCTACCCCCTAGGCTCATCATGAGTTCTCCTCTTTAAAAGAGGAGCTCAGCCTTCCTCTTTTGGTTTACTGAAAAACCTCATCACCCCCTTCCTCCATTGATGCTCTAGCATTGAAGAAGAAGAGGTTCAACTCTCCACCTCCAAAACTATTAAAGAAGACAAGGTTCTCTCCCTCCCCTCTCAAGGACTAAAGGTACCCCTCTTACCCCTCTCTTTTGTCTTCTCCTTATAGCTACTATACTGATTTGTAGCTCTAGAAGTCCATATGCATGTATGCAAGCTATTACAACTCTCCAAGATATAAAATGTGCTGCTCTATTTTTCATTTACTCTGCGCACCCTGTCATTCATCTGTATTTTTAGTATAGTTAGGATGTTTCGTTCATGCCGATTTTAGTGTTGATGGAAAGGTATCAGAAATACATTTCCATTGATATATGGCACCGCTCATGAAACTCTCTCGATTGAGAGTATTTGAGCTCGAAAATTTGACATTGCAGTTTTCGTCCTGGCGAAATCACCGCCTGCCGCTCCAGCGCGCTGCAGCGGATTTCGGCAGAATTTAGAGAAAACATTAATAAAATTAATAGAACAGTATTTTGCAAAGTGGACCGCTACAGCGCGCTCCAGCGGTCTGCAGCGGTATTTCATGAAAAACTTAGGAAAGCGGCCATAAAAATTAATTGAACAGTAACTTGCAAAATGGGACGCTACAGCGCGCTGTAGCGCGCTGCAGCGGACATTAGCGGAAATATTTCAGAACTTAGGAAATGTCAAAAATAATTTAATTGAGCAGTGGTTTTGTAAAATGAACCGCTACAGCGCGACATAGCACGCTGCAGCGGGTAACAACGGATTGCAGCGGACCGCAACGGATCGCAGTGGGCCGCAGCATTTCTCAGCGCGAAAATGCGTTACAGTGCGTTGCCGTGCGAAAAGCGCTGCAGCGCCCAGATTTGCAAAATTGTCCAGAAATTCCAGAAAACTGCCCAGATTTTTGTAAATTGCCCAATTTTGGCTGAAATGACCAAAACTTCACTGTTTTGATATTTTAAGACCCCTAGAACCCTAGTGGGGCTAGTTAAAATTGAACATTGTATAAAGTTCTATATTAAAATTAAGTTTGAAAACCTTACCATTTTTAATAAGTTATCAAAACCTACCTTGTACCTAAAATGCATTGTGCAAATTGCTTAATACCTTAGAAATTTCAGTGCCAATAATAATCTAAAATAAAATTTAGGTTTTGACCCCTAGAAAATTAGAAAATTACTAATTTACCCTTAGAAACTCAAATAGCTATAACTAACTCATTAGACTTAAAAATTTAGTGTTCTTGGACTCTATGGAATCCTTGAACAGTAACCAACAATAAACTACATGAAAATTTAGATTCCATTAAGTGTAAATTACAAAATTGCCCCTTAGGTCAAAAACCTTAGATTGGACCTACAAGACTTATTTCTTACCTAAATTTAGTGTACCTACTGTCTATCTTCATGTTAGATAGTAAAGAATCATTTGACAGTAAGAAATCTCAATTTGGAGCCTTAAATCGTTGACTTTTTGGACCCTTAGGGGCAAAATGATCATTTTGCCCAAAATTTAGGTTAAGCATCATTAACCTCTAAATTATATTTTAAACTATTAAAATTAGTATTAGAACTATATTATACTCATTTTAGTGAGAAAAATCATTTATTAGGTCAACTCAGTAAAATCTCCTAAAATTTTCTAAGTATTTTTTTTCCTTAGGATCTTTTCACCTCACATTAGGATTATTCTTAAGTCTAGGGCTAGATCATAAGTTAGATTTCATTTATTGGGTAAGTGGGTTATTCAATAAATGAATCCTTGGTTTTATTAGTTTATAGAATTTTATAACTTATTTTGATTATTTTGTCTTTGAATTCTAGATTTAAGATAGGAGATTCATCCTATTAAGTTTGATTACTCAAGGGAATTTGCATTAACTAGTAGATCACTTTTAGACAGAAACCTGGATCTTAGGTTTCACCCTTGGGATTATGTGATTAAGCCCAGTCTCGTGATGTTTAATCCATAATCTCTAGTTTAGTAGTTTTGATCGGATCTTAGTATAGAACATTTAAAATTATTCACTAGGTCGTGATGATTTATTATTTAACTCTTATAGTTGACTTTGATTAAGCATATTAGGACATAGCTAGTCCTAATATTTTGTAATCTATAAGGATGTACTTCTAAGTTACACTGGATAGTAGGAATTTGAGATCCTAAACTTGTGTAACTTAGAATAGTTATAATAATTTAATTAGATAACTACAGTGTCACCATATATAGAAGAGTCCATTGCTTACTTGATTAATTTTTATAGTTACACATTCCTTATATTTTGTGCTTAAATTCCTTGTTCATATCACATAAGAGAATGTTATGCATAAAATGAAAATTTAGAATAATTAGGATAATAGTTGCATTTGGGTTCAGTCTCTGGGAGGATTCTGGTGCACATTTACCCTATTGGACGGAGTAAGGAGTAATAAGTAGGCTTAACATTCTCATTGAGGAGAGTGTGTTAAGTATGGAACCCACGTAGTCTTGTAAACGTGCTTGACTCCTCAGCTGTTTCTGAAACGTGTCCACAGAAATAAGGTAAAATAACTAAAAGATTTTTGCATATGTGATTACTGCCTCCTTAGTTCTACTGCTGGATTCTGTCTGCCCTAGCCCTGAAAGGCTATGGGAATTTCTGTCTATTCAAGCCCTGAAAGGCTTGGGGATATCACCAGCCCGATGGCCAACTTTCTGATATGACAGTTTTTACATACCTGTTTCAGTTTTCAGCTTATTGTGTACTGTATTTTGATGCATATTTCAGCCTGCTATATTTCTTTACTTACCTGCTCACTTGTATATATTTATAGGATGCTAGACTTTGCTGCTTACTATACGTACCATGTTTAGATTTCTGTCATTTAATTTGCATATGTCATATGATCATCAGCATGTCTAGGATTAGACTTTACTTCAGTATTTTTACTTACTGTACTATACATGTATATGCTCATTCCCTGCTTAGTTGTTGAGATGTGCTTTTGCCTCATTTGTTTTTTAGTTATAAATGTTATATTTATGACTATCCCTATTTCTTGTTATGCTTACTGCTCCTACTGCTTAGTTACTTTTGTTGTGCTTAAGTTAAAGTGGTGACATTATTAACAAATATAAAACATTCAGCCTAAAATGTACTTAGATAATTGTCTAACTAGATTTTTCTTTTATTAGCTGGGGCCCTGACATTATGAAACCGATAATGTCAGTTTCAGATAAGTTTGAGGAGCTAGGTGCTGAAGTAGATGTGCCTTACTTAGAGGAGGAGCTTCTGCCAGGAGAGCCAGATACTACTTAGTTCTTTCAAAATTTTCTGAGGATGAGTGACTTTAGATTTACTTTCAGTCTCTCAAACTATTTAATTAATGTTGTAATAATACAGGTACTATGACTGTGATTTACTTTATGCACTTTATTATTTTTTGAGCTATCCTATTACTGTTTCTTATGTGATGCATGGTGAATGGATGTACTATTTAATTCATTTAGCTTCCGCACTCTGATTGTATGTCAGATTTAGTGACTGATCCCCCTTAGATGTTCTGTGCACGTCCTCCCCTTATTAGTGGATTATGGATCTTACCAAATCCAATGATAAGAGAAGGATTTGCACAAGTGACCTCCACTCCTTAGCCTAATGATTGTGGGCTTAGGGAGTGGGGTGTCAAACTTCTCCTCTCAAATAGCAAGCTCCCAGCCCCAACCAGCTCCCCATTCCCAGTCGGTAGCCCCCTGCCAAGCCTCTAGCAACCTCTCATTCTCCCATAACCAGTAGCTCCCTCCCTTCTCCTCTCAAACAGCAAGCTCCCAGCCCCAACCAGCTCCCCATTCCCAGCCGACTACCCCCTGCCAAGCCTCCAGCAACCTCTCCTTCTTCCACAGCCAGCAGCTCCCTCCCTTTTGCCTCTCAAATAGCAAGCTCCCATCCCTAACCATCTCCCCATTCCCATTCGATAGCCCCCTACCAAGCCTCCAGCAACCTCTCCTTTTTCCACAGCCAGCAGCTCCCTCTCTTCTCCTCTCAAACAGCAAACTCCCAGCTCCAATCAGCTCCCCATTCCCAGTCGACAGCCCCCTGCCAAGCCTCCAGCAACTTCTCTCTTTCCCCACAGCAGCATCCCTCCTTCTCCTCTCCAAATAGCAGCCCTTCCTCCCTCCTTTCCCCACACAACAGCCCCCTTCTCCTCTACAACAGTAGTCCTCTCCTCCTCTCAGCGCTACAGCACCAACCATCTTCTCCTCAGCCCCTACCGGCAGCGCCACAGCTCTCCTCTAGCCTCCAGCCTTCCTTCATTTTTTAAGCAAATCCTAATCTAAGGTAAGAAATGAAATTTTTTGCTTAATCATAAGTATGATAATAATAAATAATAATATTAAACATCTCAAATACATTATTCACATTATCATAATGGATAACAATAAAAATGTAAATAAAGATGTCTATTATATTTCTAATCAATCAATTTAATTCTGTTTTTATTCTTTCATAATATTAATACAATAAGATTACACAAAATAACTAAATAAAGACTTATATCATTATGAGAATATGAAAGAATAAAGATAAGAAAGAAGAATGTAAGTCCTTAAAAAGAAATAATATTTCTTAAATCATTAGCTAAATACTAAAATATTAGAAACTTAAAATGCAGATTGAGTAAACTGTCACTTATCCAAACTTAAAAGACAAAAGGTACCCAGTATATGATAAGTATTACATTTTGTATTATTAATACTGCTTAGCTTTTAATTGCTTTGAGCCAAAATTTTAATTTAAAGTTTGGTTGGTTGTTCGGAACCAACGTGACAACATTCGTGGCTAGTTACTAGAAAAATAACATCAGTAACAGTATTCGTGGCTAATTACTGGAAAGAAGACATCAGTAATAGCATCCGTGGCCAGTTACTGGAAAAATGACATCAGTAACGGCATTCGTGGCTAATTACCGGAAAAATGATATCGGTAATAGCATTCGTGGGTTGTTACTGGAAAGAAGACATCAGTAACAACATTCATGGTAGGTTACTGGAAAAATGACATTAGGTTCCTGCATTTTTGTGATAATATCTTTTGCAGAAAATAAATTATTTCATTTACGCTTTTACCTTAATATTTTTTCTGCATCTTTTTCGCAAATCGCATCTCTGCTATTATAAAATGTAATACTGCATTGATTACTGTAGCACTTAGAGTGCTCTCTAATTACTAGGAATTCCAATCCCAGTATTGTTTGTTGTACAATACCAAGTTAGGTACTTCTGGAAGAGCTTAAACAAGAACCCTAATGCTTAAAATTTTCAATTTGCAAATGGATCTACGACGGCACTATTTTTTATATTATATTTATTTTTCACTTTTGTATGAGAAGTACGATGTAGGATCTTGTAATATGAAGTTTGAACTAAATGAGAAATGTCTTATATTTTTATGTGTCCCTTTTTTTTTATTACTCAATATGATCCTACGGTAAGTGAACACTCGATGTCGGAATAATTTCTGCTAAATCGGCATCGGGCTATCACATTAGACCTCTAATTGATGAGTCAATTATTGAAACCTACTAATAGTATTATTTTAATCAATAGTTAAATTAAACCCTACTAACTATATTAGATTCTATAATCTTATGTATGATTCTAGTAGGTGAATTAGGCCCTCTAAACAATGAAACTCTCAAGTATTATCTTAATTAGTACTTCTAATTGTGATCTAGAGAATATAAATCTGTATTAAACTTATTAAACCTTAGTATTAGGTTAGATTTGGATGACTAATTAAAAAGATTTAAAAACTTTAGAATAAAGAACTAAATCAATCTAATATAATTGAATAAGATCTAAAGTAGAGGTTTGGAATCCTTGAAGATCTAAATACCTTTAGACTATGCATGTCAATTTAGAACTTAAGTTGGAACATTAAGGAGTTTAGGGTAAGAATTGAATCAAAAAAATATCAACCATGATATTAAAAGTTTAATTATTATCCTTGAGTAGAGAGATTAGTATTTAACATTCTAAAAATCAGGCTATCTTCTATAACTAAATACTAAGTTAAATTTATCTTTAATTCTAAAAGTGATAGTATAGGATTATTGAGAGATGAAATAAATATAATATACATAACAAGAATAAGTAAATATATTCAGAATAAAAGTAATTATAGTCTCAGTAGGATAATTGAATTAGTCATTTAAGATAGGTAATTAGAGAACAAATGGATATGATTTTGCTAAATTCCTTTTGTATTTTGAATTATTGTGTTTTCATATTGAAACATTTCAATCATTCATCTTTTAGCATATCATTAGCGGAGCAATTTGTGCTCATCTAGGATCTATTAGCAGAGCGATTTGTGCTCACCTAGGATCAATTAGAGAAGCAATTTGTGCTCACTTAGGATCTATTAGCGGAGCGTTTGGGCTCACCTATGATATGTTGTTGGTACATTTGTGGCATATCAATTTTTCTTGCATATGGCATATCAGTTGTAGTTTTACATTTTTAGCAATGGCATGTTATTTCAGTAGTTTTACATATTCAATTTATAGTTTACTTACAATAGCTATTGTTTAACTGTTATAGTACTCTTTTCAGTTTATACTGTTTAGTTATATAGTCTTTATTCAACTGTGTATGGATTTTCTTTATTTTATATTTTAGCATAATGATATCCTAAAATATATTATGGAAATAAAATGAATGATAATGAAAATATATATGTTTTAATGAATTGTAAAACTTTAAAATGTATTTAGACATTATGGCTAATAAGAATTTTTTTTTTTGACTGGGGCTCTAGCATGTGAAACCGACATGTCAGGCTCGAAGTACTTCGAAGAGCCAATATTTGTGGAGGTGTAAGAGTTGCAAGAGAAGGAGACTGTTGCTGTGGAGTAGTTCTTGGTTCCTTTTATTTTTTTTTTTTCAGCTTATTGGTGAGATGAGAGAATTATTTTCTGCATTATATTTAAAAATTGGTTGTATTATTATCAGAATTGTTTCTTTCTTTTTTGGATGTTTGAACTTCATGAAAGATGCATTTTCTTTTAGCCTTTGCATATATTTAATGCATACTTAGTATTGTGCCTGTGATTCATACTTTAGCTATGTCATATTCATTAGTAAAATTTGATTCGATAATGAGTAGTGATGTTTATAGTAATACTCAAGATGTCTTAGTATACATTTAGAGTTTCATAAGTAGCATGTTAGAGGAAACCTTCTAATCTCAGTTGGGTTAATTTACTTAATAAACCCATATGATAATTAGAGCGGTTAACTCCGTTGGTGTCTCGAGTTATCTCTTATAGGATGTACCTCGGGCTATCATATATGGACATTCAACTACCAAATAGGTTAGTGTGGAAGATGAAGGATGTCCGACATGTTCCTGGTTTGTTAAAAAGAATTAATTTTGTTTGCTAGTTAGCCCGTTAAGGCTATAATAGTAGCTTTGTAGGAGACTCTTGGAAGCTCACCAAAGGTGTGATGGCCTGTGCTATGCATAGTAACATAACCCGGGGAATCAACAGAGATAACACGCCCTAATCGCCAATTGGATTAATACTCATATTAACCCAAATGGGAATGGGTAATTATCTCTCATGCCATAAGGAATACATAAGTTTTAACTACAACAACACAGATATTAACTATACTTTTCCTTATTCATTGATGCATTATTTTAATAATTCACAATGAATATGTAATAATTTATAAGTATGATTTTCAAACACAATACTAAGTATAAGCAGCAATGTGAAAGCTAAAATATATATCATCAATACCATTCATTCATCTAAAAAATAAAATAAAATATTTATCTCAGAAAAAAAAATACATCCAAAGCAGTTAGTGATTACAAACTAAGTTATAATGTTCTTAAATAACTCTCATCTCACCAAAATAAGAAAATGACAGAAAGAAGACAAATCAACTACTTAGCAATAACGGGCTCCTCCTCCTCTTGTGGCCCTTGAACCTCCACGAAATTTGGCTTCTCAAAGCACTCCATCTGATATGTCAGTTTCACATACTAGGGTCCCAGCCAAAAAAATAAAAAAATCTTGTGTTAGACAAATTGTCTAAGAGATTAGATGTAATTTTGCAAATCTCATATTAATAAACATAAATCTAATATTAATCTAGCACAAATAAAAACATGAATATATGATTATTCATCTTTATGTAAGAAAAATTAAAGCTTCCAAAATTTCTTTATTTTATCCTAAGATTAGATATAGTTTTGCAAATTTCATATTAATGTAAGCATAAATCTAACATTAATCTAACACAAATACGAACTTGAACATATGTTTATTCATCTTTATGTAAGCAAAATTAAAGCTTACAAAATTCATCATATTTCTTAAGTTAACATGATTTGCAAATCCCTCATGACATAATATTGACTTATATTTAGTCCATAAAAAGATTTAAATCAAATCAAAGTCATCACCCATGACTTAGAATTGAGTTTAAGCTTCATACAAAAGAAATAAGGAAAGGGGTACTTTTGAAATTTGATTGTTCACCTTTGGAATAAAGAGAAGTTGGAGGATGCTGATGGCTTGCTAAAGTTCATATCACCTTGATAGCATCCTATGGAAGCTTGAAGTTTTCACTTGATGCTCTTTTAATCTTTGGGAAGGTGTAGGATGAAAGGTCCTAAATTTGAGGAAGTAAAAGAGAGAGAATTGGAGAGGGCTTTAAGTGTGTGATGTAGTTATCAATGAAGTTCTTAAGGAGATAAAAAGGTGTTCATCCCTATTATTATTAAGTAGACTCCTTAAATAAGCATCATGATAGATCCAAGGGAAATGATTTGATCTTGGAGAACTTGGATGGTTAGGATTGGAGGATGCTCAATTTGTCCTCAAATGAGCCAAATATCTGTTACAATATAAAGGGTATATTCCTAGGGATAAAATTAGAATGAAATTCCTCCAAAATTTTAGTTTAATTCGACCAAATGAGCTAAAAATGAAAATTTGGTTTTCTTTAAAATTAACCTCATAAAAGCCATCAAATTATAAATTGAGGTGTCCTTGAGGTAGGCCTTGATGAGAGAAATTTATAGACACTAAAATCACCCAATTTGATTAAGTGGTTGAGCCGAATTTTGCATTTGAAAAATCCTAATTTTTGAGTTCGCTCGTCCGTTAACAACGTCGTTACCACCGTTAACGCCTGTTGCTTTCACCGTGGACGGCGCCAAATGCAGATTCAATCGACGCCGTCCACTTCAGCGGCCAATGACGGTAGCCATTTGATCTAACACTTAACTAGATGATGTTAACGTCATTTTTTTTAACTAAGTGATTTTTTTTTAATTATAATTGTATTTTAAGCATAAATCATCCAATTTAGTTCCAAAAACTACAAATTTTACATTGATTCGACCGTCTCGATGAGACGAATGTGTATGTTTAAATATTATCAAATTTGGATGAGTATTTTATTTTATATTAATTTTTAAATGCAAAAACTGAAAATTCATTCTTGTTAACCCGAAGCTTGAAAATTGATGAAACTTGAAACATAGCATCCTCCTGTGATGCTTGACCTAAAACTGCAAAAATTATTAAATTCTAATTTATAATTTATTTTCTATAAAGTTTTGAAGTTAAAACTATAAAAAATAATCTATGATTGTCCAAGATCCTAATAACGCTCAAACTTTTGTAGCGGGATTCCTCAGTGCGCTCTATCTATATGTATTTTGATTTAGGGTATTTAAAATTATTAAAATAATCAATAATTATTCCCTAATCATTTGGATCCCAATTTCTTGGGGGATAGGTCCTAAGGATGTTTAGAACCTATTAATGACATGATTGGGTTTGGTTGATACTGATTAAGGAAGGTAATAACATTGGGTTGTTACAAAAGGTGCATTAGTCATAAATCGAGACAGTATGGACATGACATTTTATTTGATCAATAAAATGTTAGATTTCATTGCAAGAGCAAGATAAATAGATTCACTTGTATGGCACTAGAGGCTCGGTCACATGAGCGAGAAAGGGTTGAAGTCGCTGTTATATAGAGGAAAGATTCAAGGACTGAAATTTGTTGACTTGGAATTTTGTGAAGATTGCGTTTATGGCAAGTAGTGGAAAGCCGGTTTCTCAAAAAGTGGGAGAGATTTGAAGTCTCAGAAGTTGAAGTTGGTTCATACAGATGTATGGGGACCTGTGCCCCTGTCTCTTCACTTATAGGAGCCACCTATTTTGTCATATTCATAAATGATCATATAAGGAAGGTATGAGTTTATTATTTGAAGCAAAAATTTGAGGTATTTACTGTATTCACAAAATTGTTAACCTTGGTAGAGAATGAAATGGGGTTGAAGTATAAATGTCTGATATCAGACAATGGTGGAGAGTAATGTGATAAGGAGTTCAAGGAGCTCTGTGCTTTGAATGGGAAGACACATTTTACTGTTCCAAGAACATCTCAACAAAATGGTGTTGCAGAATGCATGAATAGAACCATCACATAATGTGCCAGAAGCATGAGGATACATGCTGGATTGCTAAAACAGTTTTGGGCAGAGATAGTCAACATAATAGCTTATCTAATTAATCAATGGCTATCAGTTACTTTAAAAGAAGGAATACCCGAAGAGGCATGAGTAGGAAATGGGTAAAATTAAATCACCTAAAGGTATTTGGCTACTCAACTTATGTACACCTTGACACAAGTTCTAGAAGCGAGCTTGATTCAAAAGCAATTAATTGCACTTTATAGGTTATGGAGCTAGAGAATTTGAATATAAATTGTGATTATCAGAATCAGAAAATCATTAGAAGCAGGGACGTCATATACAATGAAAATAAGATGTTCAAGGATCAGAATGGAGTCCACAAAAATATAGAAGGAGCTTCAGATGATGCATCAAAGTACTTTCAAGTGGAAGATAATAATGAGCAAGTACAACAATATGTTTATGATGATGGAGGGTAGTTAATTTCTCAAATATCTGCTACTGAACTGAGAAGATCTACCATAATCATTAGATTACTAGCGAGAGATATTCTCCTTTATTGTTTTACTTATTGTTAATTGATGGTGGTAAACCAAAGTGCTATAAAAAGGCACTGTAAGTGTGTGACTCAAGCAAGTGGGAGCTAGCTATGGATGATGAGATAAAACCACTCATGTCAAATGAGACATGGGAGTTGGCTGCTCTACCAGCTGGGAAGAAGGATTTTCACAACAAGTGGGTTTACAGGTTGAAGGAAGAACCTAATGGAAGCAAGCGTTACAAGGCAATACTTATAGTAAAGGGATTCCAACCAAAGCACGGGGTGGCCTACAGTGAGATCTTTGCTCCAGTAGTGAAAATAACTACTAATAGAGTAGTGTTGAATATTGTGGCAGTGGAAAATTTGTATCTAGAGCAGATTGACATAAAGACTGCCTTTCTACATGGTGATCTAGAGGAGGAACTGTACATGGTGCAACCGCAGGGGTTTGTGACCAAAGGGGAAAAAAAGCTTATCTGCAAGCTTAAAAAAAGCTTATACGGCTTGAAGCAAGCGCCAAGGCTATGGTACAGAAGATTTAGCAAGTTTATATCAGATACGGGGTATATGAGATGTCAGGCAAATCATTGTTGTTATATAAGGAAATTTGATGCCTCCTATATTATTCTACTATTGTACGTTAATGACATGCTAATTGCAGGATTTGATATGGAGGAAATCAAGAGGTTGAAGAAGCAATTGTTAAATGAGTTTGACATGAAAGACTTGGGATCGACAAAGTAGATACTCGGGATGAGGATCAATAGGGAGAGAAGTTCAGGAATACCGAAGCTATCTTAAGCAGATTGTGTTGATAAGGTGCTAAAAAGATTCAGCATGAATGAGGCAAATATAGTTTGCACTCCCCTTGTAATTCACTTCAATGTGTCAAAGCATCATATGCTAAAGCTTGAAGTAGAGAAGAAACAAATATAAAGAGCTCCTTATGCTTCAGCAGTCAGAAGCTTGATGTATGTCATGATCTGCATGAGACTGGATATAGCACATTTAGTGGGAGTAGTCAGCAAATTCATGAGTAACCTGGGGAAACACAACTGGGAGGTTGTCAAGTGGATACTCAGATATCTGAGGGGTACAATGGATAATGCACTTTGCTTTGAGAAATCTAACAAAGAACTTCACGAATATGTATACTCTGATTTAGCTGGAGATATTAATAGCAGGAGGAACACTATAAGATATGCGTTTAATTTGGGCAGTGCTGCGGTGAGCTAGATCTACAAGCTACAAACTAGAGTAACCTTATCTACTACTAAGGTGGAATATGTCACCATCACTGATGTTATATATGCAGAAACACTGTCATGGGTTTTGGTGGTATCCTAAGCAATTTTAGGGGTATTTTGGGTCTTATGGTGTCTATTTGGGGCTTGGGTATTTAAGTAAACAAATTAAGAATGTTTCTTATATTAACCCTAATTTATTGGAGGCTATGGCTGCTGCTAATATTCTCCTACCCTAGAGTGAGAGCAAAATTTTTTTAGGAGGTGAAAAAGTTGATTAAGAGGCTTTGGAAGCAGTTGATCATTCTTGTTCTTGTGACGATGGTGCTCTTTGTAACTCTATAACTTCATTATTCTTCATAGTGGATTTTTTTTTATGGTGTGATACTGTGATTTTTTCCATTTTTAAGTTTTTCACATAAATCTGTCTTTTGATGATTTTGTGATTTGTGCTGTGATTGTTTTGTATCGTGATTTATATCTTGCTTGTGTTGGCTTATATTTTGTGATTTTACTTTGGTAATACCAACGGAAACCCGCCGTGTTTATTACATCATCTTCTCAACATGTTAATATTGCAGATATTACTAAAGACTAGATAGAGACAAAGCTAGTTGGGCTAAATAGCGTAGTAAAGCTCACTGGCTTAACGCATGGGAGGATGATCTTGGTTTCTTATATAGGCACATCAATGCATGAAAAAAGATGAATATTAAATCTTTGCAAGGTTTCATAATTGAAATTATATAATTGAGTATGTCATTTCTTGTTTCAAGAACTTATTCAATTGAGATGCATGTACATTGCAGTAATTCCAGATTGGACCCCATGGTCACTTTAAGTTTTATTTTCCCTTTCTAAGATGATGACATTTTCTTAACATTAGAGAATTTTAATATTAATACTTCTGATTTATTTATTTAAAATTGGAATATTGTGGGTTCTCAGGTTTGCAAAGCGGTTCCTTGTTTCTTCATTAAAGGAACTTTGTCAAAGGGCATTAGTCATTCTACTGTCACATTAATTCCTAAATCTGAGCATTCAGATAATATTGTGAATTACATGCTTATCATTATGAAATATATTCTACAAATTGATGGCTAAGCTTCTAGCTGTAAACTCAAATTGGTGCTTCCTATGCTAACTAAGAGTTCTCTGGCAACATTTACTCCATCCAGGCAAGTTAATATCTGATAGTATTTTGATGGTGTTGGATATATTGAATAGATTTGATAAAAGTAAGGAGAAAGAGTTTCGTGCTAAGATTGATATTAAATCAACTTTTGATAATATTAGTAGAAAGTTTTTACTTACCAAATTGGAAGATGTGAGATTTCTTATAAATTTTGTTAATGGGATTAAAATTTGCATTTAGGACACTCATTATTCTATCCTTTTTAATGCAAAGAGTTGCGGAATTTTCAAATATTCAATGGATTAAGGCAAGTTTACCCTCTTCCTCCTCTTTTCACGATGGCAATGGAGAAATTGTCTTCAATTTTCTTGAACGAGAGATACACCAACACTTTCATTCCTTAAGCCCCTAAAGTATTCAATTGCACCCACTTGCTTTTTGAGGATGACGTTCTCTGTTTTGGGAGGCCTCCTAGGAAAATACAATTATTCTTAAGAATATTCTTCAAACTTTTGAGTTCACCATTGCATTCAAGGTCAATTATCAACCATCATCTTATTTTTGAAGACAATGAATGATCATCAAAGGCTTAAAACAGTGCATTGCCATTACTAACTAACCCATTTCATGATTTGGGATTTCCTATTTCAAGTAAGCTGCGTAAAACAGTACATTGCCTTCCCTTAATTGACAAAGTGAATGCTTGGCTTAATGGTTGAACCCAAAGATAACTTTTTATCACAAGAAGACTCCAACTTCTTAAGAGCTCAGACATTAACATAGTTGTTTACTGGTATCAAGCTATTTACTTATCTATTTTATTATAAATATCTTACCTAATTATATTCAAATTCTTTTTGATGGATCTCTTAGTCAAAAGAAATTAAGAATAATAAGTTGGAATGTCACTGCTATCCCAAAATGTAGAAGTTTGGGTTTGGTTTATCTCAACATGCTTTAGAAAACGTGTAAAATCATGGGTTTCAGGAGAGTCATGTGTAAACTACTGTCCGATAAAAATTTGGTGAGAGATTCAGCAATTTGGCATGTAGAGCCAGGAGGCCTAAGAACAACCATTTTTTGGAAAAGAATCAATGCTATCATCTTTTGTTTACAAAAAAAAACCCCTCGTCTTCTATTTTAATCAACCATATTAGAATGAAAAACAAAATTTCTCTTTGGCCTGAACAAAAAATCTCTTAATAAATTATCTAAACACATTAAGTTAGTGGAATCTTGTTTTATTTAAAATTCTGAACTCAATTTCTCCTGATTTGTGTGGGTGCGCATGCACAACAGCCTCAAAATTATGAATATCTTAAAGAAAAGGGGAATGAATATTCAATCTCTTTGCACACTTTGTTTGGATGAGGTTGAGTCTCTTGGTCACTTTTTCTTTAAGTGTAGATACTCCTCTATTCTTAAAAGCTTTCAAAAAATTTGAGAACTTACTGTTTTCTTCTATTCATCAAATTCTTGAGCGTTCTTTGGATGGCTATTTGAAGGCTGCAAATTTCAGATTATGTTTGGGAATAATATTTTTTTGCTATAATATTGGGCTGGAGAAATTTTGAAAAGCTTAAAAAAAAATTTATTACGCACATCTCTAAAAAGACTTTTATTGATGGAGGGGCAGTGGTGAGTTATCTTTGGGATTCCTGTTTGGCATTATTTATTGCTGTTGGGGATATTGTTTGGTTTTACCTTTGTGATTCTTACTTCTGTAGTACTATTATATTTTGGCTGGTTTGGTACCCCAGTTTTGGGTTTGCTTCACAGTTTCTCTCTTAACCGACGTTCTTCAGTCCCGGTCAGAGTTTTGAGATTTGGTAGTATGATTCTCGGATACGATTCAGTTGGGCATGAGAACCGGTTCTATTCTTCTTGGGCTTTCTCATTTCTTTGTTGCGAGGCTGGTGGACTTGAGAATGCGTAATTGGGGGATGTTTGCTGCTGATTTTCATTTGTTATTTCAACAATGGGTTGCTGGTAACTTGCCTGAAGATCATATAGATGTTTCAATATGACTTACTAGGGTAGATTTGGGTCAATTTGTGTTGGGATCTTAGGGTTCAATCAATGTGAAATAAAAAGTGTATATGTTGAGCAAATATCAAAATAAGGAAAGACAAACCACATGCAAGTACAACAACAGCACAAAGGCAAACACATACGTCAACAAGGAGGAAAGCAGATAATATATCACTATTGAAGATGAGGTTACAAAGTTTTAGGGTTTAGAAACCCTTACCCAAGATTTTTTAGAGTTTTAGTCTCCTTTTGGAACAATCACCTTACATACCCCAAAGAAAAATGTAGAGACTTCTTAACCCTAAAAAAAGGTTTAGAAAATATTTATAGCCCCACACAAAATGGGTCTGCTGAACCGCGGGTGCCACGGTGCGACGTGGCTCCCTCCTTCCTATAGCCTAGCGTTGCGACGCGTCTTGTCTCTTTCCTGTCGAACACCTTGGCTTTGCGGCGCGCTGTGGCGCTTTCCTGTCGAACGCCTCAAATCTGTTGCGCGCTGTGGCGCTTTTCTGTCGAACGCCTCGGCTCTACGGCGCGCCCTGGCGCTTTTCTGTTGAACGCCTCCGCGCTATGGTGCGCCAGTCTCTCGAGCACCAGGCGTTCTGGTGAGCCCTCGTGCCTTGCGAGCGAGCTCCAGGCGCCACGCGCGCCGTGGCGCCTGCCCATAAAGAACTCTCTTTAATCAACAATTTGTGGCTAAGCCGGCAATTGTTGCATAAGCTATGACCGTCTTATTAAAATAAGGGAGCAGGTCAAAGGCAGGCGTTGTAGCGCGCTGCAGCGGATTCAATTCGAAAGTCAAGAGCTACAGCAGGCTACGGCGCGCTGCAGCGCTCGCGGCCCATTTTGGGCAGTTTTTTGGTTTTTTTTTTAGTTAAACTTACTTTTAGCTAATCCCAACTACTTTCTTAATTTCATGATTACTACAAACATGATTTGAGAAACTTTGCTGCATCAAGAGGTATGGTTCAGTAGATATTCTAAGGACTTTTATGTGCCATATGTACTTATTCTTATGAGATGTAATATTTTTCTCATTGGGAGAGATATTTTTTTTCATCCCAACTAGTCTTTATGATTTTAATAAAAAAGCATTCTAAACAAGAAAATGATTATAATTATGGGGCTCATCATTCACCAAGTTATTGAGAGTTATTTTTAATTTGGATGAAAAGTTGGAGGATGAAGACAATGCTCTTCTTCTATTGAACTCGTTCCCAAATGAGTATGAAAACTTTGCTATGATGCTCATTCATGGGAAGGAGGCCTTGAGGTACGATGAAGTGACGACAGCATTGTTGAATAATGAATTTCAACGAAAAAACAAGAAGTCTTCGAAGTCAGAGATGTTCGAAGCACTTATCCTCCAACGAAGAAGATATGTCAAGAAGAATGGCGGTGGTAGCCATAAGAGGGGTAAGTTTAGGGGTCAAAATCTTGGGCACAATCAGTATGCATTTTGTTTGGAGAGCGGCCATTGGAAGGACTGTCTGAAATTGAAAAATAAGGGAAATGATTCATCAAACACAACAACAAATGTTACACAGGTGGACTCTAATGCTAATGACTCATATGTTTCTCTAACGATTGTGTTCCATTGCTTGAACACAGAAGACTCGTGTTGGATTATGGACCTGGGTGATACCTATAATATTTGTTCATGACGAAATTGGCTCCATACTTACAACAAATTGGAGAGTGGTATTGTGGTGATGGGTAACAATCAGGTTTATCATACTGTTGGGATAGGGAATGTTTTTGTGCGCTTGCATGATGGTATTGTTAGAGAATTGAAGGATGTGCGACATGTTCCTAATATATATAAGAACCTTCTGTCAGTTGAATCTCTTGAAGCCGAGGGTTTTAGAGTTTTTATGGAGGCAGGAGTTCTAAGAATTAGTTGGGGAGCTATGACTTACATGAGAAGAGTTTGACAGCATAATCTGTATTTCCTTCAGGGAAGTATAGTAAAAGGTGGAGCCACTACTATTGATGAACCAGTTGATGCTACTCTTTTGTGGCATATGAGGCTAACGCATGCTGGGAAACCATCACTTAGTATCTTAAAGAAGCAAGATTTGATTGAAGGAGTTAATTCTTGCAAGCTCAAATTGTGTGAGCACTACGTATTTGTAAGAAGACATGTGTATCATTTGGTACGATCATCTACAATACCAAAGGGATATTGGATTATGTGCACCGAAGGTTTGGGGTCTGACGAAGACGACGTATTTGGCGAACGACAATATTTTGTCACTTTTATTGACGACTATTACATATTTGTGTGGGTGTACACCATGAAGTGCAAAGGCGAATTGCTAGAAAAGTTCGTGATATGGAAGAAGTGGGTGGAGAATCAGACTGACAAGAATGTGAAGAAAATCATATTAAACAATGGGGGCGAATATTATTCACATGAGTTCTTACAAGAGTGCCAAAACGTCAAAATTGAGCACCACTTTGCAGTGACGGAGACGCGACAACAGAACGGAGTAGTAGGGCAGATGACACTGGAGAAAGTCCAATGTATGTTATCGAATTGTGGGATGGAGAGTCATTTGGGTGGAGGCCCTTGACTATGCCTATCACAATGTCAATCGTTTGCCTTTTTCAATTATTGAAAAGAATACTCCTATAGAGGTATAATTAGATAAGCATGTTATTTATTAATCATGATTTGAAGATCTTTGGATGTCTTGCCTATTATAATGTGAAGAATGATAAGCTTGAATTAAAAAGGCCAAAAGGGCTATACTTATTAAATATAGATGGGGAGCTAAATATTTCAAATTATATGATATGGAGGATAGGAAAATTGTGATAAACATAATTGTGACTTTTGATAATGAGTTTCTTATGAGGCATAGGAGCTCAGAACAGGTGGAGCATCCTACAGAAGCCATTAGAGAATTGCAGAAGGTTGAGCTTGAAATAGTTCCATTTGCTCCACAGTCTCCTACTTCCTTAAGCTTGTTACTGAACAAGCTAACTCAAATGATGATCAAAGTTTCGATGTTGAGCAGGTGAGAGTAAGAGAGACTCCAGTGTGGGAGTCTATTGGTACCGGTAGAACTAGGATGGTAAATGTTCCAAAGCCTATGTGGCTAAGGGATTACTTTGGACTTATGTTGGAGTTTTAGAATTTGATATTCCATGTCAGTATATGGAAGTCATGGAGGGTCCTGAGAGTGAGCATTGGAAGATGGTGATGAATGAAGAGAGAGTCTCTTCATAAAATTACAACCTGGAGTTTGGTGAAGCTTCCTCCGGGGAGGACTGCTATTGGATGCAAATTATTGTGTCAAAATGAAAGGATCTCAAGGTTGTTGATGTGCGCTACAAGGAAAGATTTTTTGTTAAAGTCTTTGCACAAAGAGAAGGGGTAGACTAAGATGAAGTATTTTCTCTTGTTGTTGAATATCCCACGATCTGTTTTATCTTAGCACTTGTAGTGTAATTTGATCTGATCACGAAGCAACTTAATGTGACAAAAGGATTCCAACATGGTGAATTGGAAGAAGAGATCCATATGCGGCAACCTCTTGGGAATATCTTAACAATATTGAAGCACTAATTGCAAGAGATTAGTGAACATTGAGAAGCTTTGATAAATCCTCATTTGGATGAACTATGCGCGGCTTATTCCTTTAGGAGGAGAATACGCAGGCAACCAAATAGGTGTAGGTGCTATGTTGGAGAGCATATTCTGTGTCAACTCTCATATATTAGATATGAGGTGAAGAATTATTGATTTGAAAGGAGGTTGAAGAGGATTTGAATCAGTCAAAAGAAGACAAGGAGCTAGATAGGGGCCTAGGCGCTCAGGCACCCAACAGATAGACCAGCGGGTGCTCAGGCGCACCCAAATGCCCGACAAACAGAATAGCGGGCGCTTGGGCATGCCCAGGCGCCCATGAAATTGCAAGCTCGATTTCTGGCTATATAAATTGGTTTCTAGCCCATTTTAAGGGAATCTCCGCTATTGTTGAGTGAATCCCTATTATTGTAAGAGTGTGAGACTTGGAGGCTAAGAGAACTCCATTGGAGAGGGAAAAACTCCATTCCCGAGTGCTTGAGTGAAGGGTTTGTGAAACTTTAATTGTATTATTCGTCCAGTATTGTGAAAGTTCTCATTCTCTCTTCCTGTGGATGTACATGTTTACACTAAACCAAGTAAATCCTCCTCATGTTGTGCATGTGCTTGGATTTGTTTTGTGATTTCTTTTATTTTGTTCTTATTGGGTTTGTGTGCTTCCATTTTCATTGTTTCTAACACGAACTTCCTCATCTGATGTTGATTCAGGGAGTTATCTTTATGCTACAAGTACTCTTTTTTTTTGTAAGTTGTGGATACTGGTAGCTAATTGATTGTTTCTGAGGTTTTACTAATGAGTGCAGTGCCTATGCTGCCCCATATTTGATCTTGTTATATAGCTGAAAATGCATCTTTTGTTAATAACAAGATTCGTTGATACTTGCTTGTGGAGGTTGGATGATATCACCTTTAAATTTTTAGTTGCTGCTTGCCTGAACGATTCACCCTGCCTGAATCTATCTATTGAAGAAAAAGCACAATTTCAGAGATTTTTTTTTTCTCTGTATGTGTTTGAATAGCTCTAGATGTTTGGGCTCTTTTGGAGGGATTCAACATAACAACCATTGAACTGAATGCTTAGTTTATATGTGTTGAGATGCTGATTTAAAGTGTTGAGAGGGATTCTAAAACTGCAATACATCTAGTTTTATCCACGAGTCTAAACTAGTTATGGTGGGGAGACTAATTGGATCACCAAAGGAGTCAGACAAGAGATATGGTGCTCAGGTATGCTCAAGCACCTAGCAGGCAGAATACCTGATGCTCAGGCACGCTCAGGTGCCCAGCAGACAGAATGTCTAGTGCTCAGGTGCGCCCAAGCACCAGTAGACAGAAAATCTGGCGCTCAAGCACCCCTGAAGAAGAACTGCAAGTGCTCATGCGCGCTCAGGTGCCAGCAAAAATGTTTGCCCAGGAGTAATGTGCCAAGGTTGTTTATGGCACTTTGGGAGTTTGATTTGGGGTCTTCTATATATTTTAGCATGATGATTAGGGTTATGTTAGCGCCAAAAATCTTGCGAGAGCTTTGAAGGCTTTGGAGGCTAGAACCCTATAGTGAGAACAAGGAGATATTTAGGAGAGAAGAAGAAGCAAAACTTGAGGCATTAAATTTCTTCTTCCTCAAGAAGTTTGATAATTTATCTGTAACTCTATAATCTTTCCATATATAGTGGATTTTTCATGTGGTGGTGTGCCTCCGTAGTTTTCCTATTCTTGGGTTTTCTACGTATATTTTTGTGTTCGCATGGTTGCATGTTTGTATTTGCTAGTGCAGTGATTGCTCCTTAGTTTTGTGTTAGCATATTTTTGTATTTGCTTCGGTGACTCTCATCGGTCAAATCCCATTCCTAGGATTTTTTTCAGTGTAGAAGATTTCCCAGTGCTAGGTTTCACTCTCAACAAGTGGTATTCGAGCATTGTTTTTTCAGAGCTAGGGTTTGTTAACTTTAGTGGGAGCAATGCCCGACGAAATGAGACACAAGATTGAAAAGTTTAATGGAACAAACTTCGTCTTTTGAAAATTGCAAATTTAAGGTTTGTTTTATCAAAAGAAGTCATACTTACCGTTAGAAGGAGTTACCAAGAAGCCAAATATTGTGTCAAATGAGGATTAGAAAGTTTTTGATAGAAGGACACTAGGGTTGATTCACCTCTCTTTATCCTCATCCGTGGCTTTCAATATTGTGAATGGAAAACTACGATGGTTCTCATGGCGGCCCTTACTCGAATGTATGGGAAGCCCTCTGATGAACCCAATAATTATAGGGAATTTAGCGTTAGAAATTATATTTTTAATAGAATTTGTTGTACTTTGATGTGTGATTTTGTGACATTTCAAGAAGAAGAGCTCAATTTGAGATGAAAAAGAAATCTGAGTGAAGATGGCGCTGCAGCGTGCCACCGTGCTCTCCAGCGCGCCGTGGCGGACACACTCCCGAGAACTAGGTGCTATAGTGCTCCGTGGCAGACACTCCCAATAGTCAGGCGCTACAGCGCATCGTGATAGTCACACTCCCGAGAGCCAAGCACTACAGCACGCCGTGACGGACACATCGTGAAAGCTAGGCACTACAGCGCGCCGTGGCTGATACACTCCCAAGAGCCAGGCACCACAGCTCCCGTGGCGGACACACTCCCGAGAGCCAGGAACCACAGCGCACCGTGGCGGAAAAACTCCCGAGAGCTGGGCCCTACAATGCGTCGTAGTGGACACTAACCCGAGAGTGAGACGCTACGGCGCATCGTAGCGCCAGCCAGCAGAAAGCTTGGCGCTACAGCGCGTCGTAGCGCCCATCGTATATCTGCTTTGGAAAAGGCTCCTCTTCAGCATTGGGAAAACCAATGGACTTAATTCTTTCCATTTTTCCACAGCATAAATTGATGTCATGCATTAAAACTCCTTCATTACCAAGAGAATAAAGGAATGAAACATAAATAAGACTCCAATTCTCAAGAAGAAAATTGGTTGGCTGCTTGATTAAAAGAAGGCTGAAGCAAGACTTATAAAAGGGAGAATTTAAAACTTATGAAAAGTTTCAAAAGTTTAGTTTCAGCTCAGAGGTTTTGATTGTTGTTAGCAATAAGAAGAATTAAGTATAGCTCCCCACCCCAAAGGAGGAGAAGATTGTAGCTATAGAAAATGGAGGAGCACAGAGAACAAAGAGTAAAGGAGATCAAAGAAAGAAGAAGACAAGGAGAATATGACAACTGTTCCATAGTATTGTATTCCTACTTTATCCTTGTGTTTCCTTGTAAGAGCCAAGCAAAGGCTCAGTATTTCTTGTCACTTTCCTTATACTTGTATTTTAATGGCAGCATATACCCCCTTTAGGGACGGTTGGGCAAGAGCATGTAAAAATCATGAATGTAATGCACGGACTCTTCTTATTAATAGAATGTTAATTAGATCTTAAAATATTTGCATGTTTATTTGAATGAACAATTGGAGAAAGATAAATCTTTATCTATGTATTTAAATGTAAATCTCATAGAGCTTAATGATCGCCTTGCCAAAAAATAGTGCATGTTTGAGCGTTAACGTCGCGAATGACCGTGACAACATTCATTGTGCGAAAACAACCCATTCACTATTTTGGACAAGTGTTTGATCATTTGAGCTATAAGGAACGTTAACATTTTCTGAGCTCCATAGCTCACTCTTGATTTATGCGAGATAATTGAGCGCGTCAAGCTATGAGCTACGTGACAAGCTCATTTATCTTTGCAGCCCATTACTTTGTTCAAATTAAGAGTAGACGCATGTGAGCCGAGAACCACCTTTTGAGCTCCACAGCTCACACTTTGTTTATGCGAGGATCTAGAGTGCTATAAGCTATGAGCGATGTGACAAGCTCATTAAGCCTAGCATCTCATTTGCTTATATAAATCAAGAGTATATGCATGTGAGCTATCGGTGGAATCAAGTTCATGTGATATCAACCTAAAATATAGATTTTTTCATTTAGACGTAAGAGATGAATTCATAAACTAACGATCGCATGATTATCTATGTGCCAAGATTGAACATTTTAGTGTTCATCTCAAAGCACTAAATAAGATTTAGTACAGTTAGTGAGTCCACTAGAGAAGATTAAATCTCTTGATTATGAAATAAAAATTAAACCAATTGACTTGATATGAAGTTGAGAAGAAGAGTACTTGCATGAACCCATGATACTTTGCATGTTTAATCCCAACTCTCCCTAATTTTCCTAAAATAGTTTCAAAACCAAAGAAATCTAGGAATCGTAATTTTGAACTCAATCCAAAACCATTTGATCGTTTAAACATTATTGAAATTAAGCAAACTCTAGAAACGATCTAAACACCATTCATAGAGGACGATAAATCTCGGGATCTTACCATCCCATATTACTTCGGACCACGTACGCTGGCGTGCAAACGCAGACTACGTATTTTAGGTTTGTCACCCTCAGCTTCTAATAAGATATTCCTAACGAAGAAGCTATTTAACATGAAGATGATAAATGTCGGCTCAGTGATAGAGTTTAACACTGTAATAAACCAATTGAGCTACGTGGAAATCAACTTTGATGATGAAGTTAGAGCTTTGTTAATTTTGTCTTCTTTGCCAGATTGCTGAGATGCAATTGTGACAGCAATCAGTATTTCTTCTACAAATGCCAAGTTAAGATTCGATGACATTGTTGGGTTGCTATTGAATGAAGTAAGGAAACGCTCCAACGGTGAAGCATCTACTTCAGCATTAAATATTGAGATAAGAGGAATGAGTACTGACCGGAAGTTCAATAGAAACTGGTCTAAGTCAAAGCAGGGAAAATTAAAGCCAGTAAAGAGAAAGATAAAATGATAGAACTGCCAGAAATCAGGGCATTTCAAGAATCATTATTATACCTTGAAGGAGGTAAAGAACAAAACCCTTCCATGAATGTTTCAACATATGAGGTGCACGATGCATTGATCATATCCCTTGTTAACACTGAGTATTGCTTCCTTTCATGCAACCCCAAACAAGTAAGCGTTCAAAAATTACACCAAAAGTGATTTAGGAAAGGTCTACTTGGGAGATGACAAAGCTTGCAACATCGTTGGAAAGCGTGATGTGGATATCAAGTTGCCGAATGGGTCGGTATGGAAGTTGAAGGATGCCAGACATGCCCTTTGTCTGAGAAGAAACTTGATTTCGTGAAGGCTACAACACAAGTTTCACAGGAGATTCCTAGAAGGTGACTAAAGACGCTTTGATAGTTTCTTGGGGCAGTATGGATGGAACACTTGATCAATAAGGTGTTTGACTTCATTGCAGCAGCATAACAACTTGATGCACGCCTATGGAACCAAAGGCTCGATCATATCAACGAGAAAAGATTGAAGTCATTGTTATATATGAGAAAGATTCTAGGGCTAAAATTTGTGGATTTGGAATTTTTTAAATATTGCATGTATAGCAAGTAGAAAAAGGTCAGCTTCTCAAGAAGTGGGAGAGGCTTGAAGTTTCATACGCTATGCATGAAGCACAGATGTATGGGACCAACTCCTACATCCTCTCTTGGTGGAGCCACATAATTTGTCACTTTCATTGATGACCATACTATGAAGATATGTGTATATACTTTTTGAAGCACAAATTTGATGTATTTGAAGTGTTTAAGAAGTGGTTAGCTTTGGTGGGAAATGAAACAGGTATAAAGCTGAAGTGCCTTAGATCAAACAATAGCGGGGAATACTGTGACAAAGAGTTCAAAGAACTATGTGCTTTGAAGAATGGGATCAGGCAGGAGTTTACTATTCCAAAAACACCATAGCAAAATGGTGTTACAGAGAGCATGAACAAAACCATCACATAACGAGCTAGAAGCATGAGTACTCATGCATGATTTCCAAAATAGTTATGGGTAGAGGCAATCAACACAGCAGCTTATCTAATCAATCGATATCCGTTAGTTCCCTTGAAAGAAGGGATACCCGGGGATACGTGGAGCAGCAAAGAGATGAAACAGAATCACCTAAAGGTAGTTGGTTGTTTATCATATGTGTAAATTGATGCATGTTCCAAAAGTAAGCTTGATTCAAAAGTAATCAAATGTACATTTATGGAACAGAATAATTTGGCTATAAATTCTGGAACTTTCAGAATCAAAAAAGTATCAGAAGTCGGACGTCACATTCAATGAGAATGAGATGTACAAGGACAAAAATAAAACTTTAAATGATGCGCCAAATTACATTGAATTAGATGACAACGCGGAGGAAAATGAGTAGGCACACCCAGTTGCTCATGATGGTGGAGACCAGATAACTCCTCACCCTTATTATTGAATTGAAGAGATCCACCAGAAGATCATGTCCTACACAGAGGTACTCTCCTTCACTATATTATATGTTACTAACAGATTGTGATGAACCAGAATATTATGAGAAAGCGCTTCAAATTAATAACTCAATCAAGTGGGTATCAGCCATGGATGATGAGATGAAGTTAATCATGTCAAATGAGACATGGGAGTTGACTAGACTTTCCCAAGAAAAGAAGGCCTTTCAGAACAAATGAGTTTACAGATTGAAGGAAGAACCAGATGATAACAAACATTACAAAATAAGACTCATGGTCAAAGGCTTTCAGCATGGCTACAGTGAGATCTTCGTTCTAGTAGTGAAGATGACTACTATTAGAGTAGTGTTAAACATCATTGCAGTCGAAAATCTGCATCTATAGCAGATGGATGTTAAGACTGCATTCCTTCATGGTGATATAGAGGAAGACTTGTACATGATGCAGTCATAGGGTTTTGAGACCTGAGGAAAGAGTGAGTTTTCTACAAGCTCAAGAAGAGCCTATGTGGCTTGAAGCAAATGCCAAGACAGTGGTACAAATGATTTGATAAGTTTTTATTAGATACAGGGTACAACAGATGCCATGCTGTTACATAAAGTACTTTGATGCCTCCTATATTATTCTACTATTGTATGTAGATGATATGTTAATAGAATGATCAAACATAGAGGAGATTAAAATACTAAAAAGCAGTTGTCAAAAAAAATTGATACGAAAGACTTGGGGTCGACAAAGCCAGTTTTCACTCCCCTAACAAGTCACTTCAACTTGACAAAGGAGCAGATGCCAAAGACTGAAGACGAAAGAGAACACATGGAAAAGGTTCCATACGCTTCAGCAATCGGGAGTTTAATGTACACGATGATTTGCACAAGACCGGATATTACCCATTCGGTGGGAGTGGTCAGCATGTACATGAGCAACCACAGGAAGCCTCATTGGGAGACAATTAAATGGGTTCTCAAATATCTGAGAGGTACTGTCGACAAAACACTTTATTTGGGGAAGTTCATGATAGAGCTACAAGGATATGTAGACTCTGATTTAGCTAGAAATATTGATAGCAATAGGAGCAGTACATGATATATATTTATATTAAAAAGTGCTGAGGTAAGCTAGATCTTCTGGCTACAAAAAATTGTTGTCATATCCACAACTGAGGCAGAGTATATCGCCATCACTGAGACGAGACAAGGAGATGATATGGTTGAAGAACTTCATGGTTGGGTTGGGCAAGGAGCAAAGGGATTGAAGACTTCATAGTGACAATATGAGCGCAATCCACCTTGCAAGGACATCGCATTTAATGCCAGGACGAAGCATATTCAGTTACAGTACCATATCATCTGATCTTTATTAAAAGATGATCAGCTGGCGTTGGAAAAAATTCACGCATCAAAGAACACAACTAGCATGCTCACAAAATCAGTGACAACAGAAAAATTGAAACTATGTTCAACTTCAATTGGCCTCGAAGAATAAAGAGAAAGTTGAGTGAGCCTCACCACGTCCTGCACAAGGAGGAATACAAATTGAAAAAAATCTAAGGTTGAAGATAAATTGATTACAATTGATCTCCAAGTGAGAGATTGTTATAGTGTGAACCATTTGGATCACCAAAGGAGCCAGATAGGAGGTTTGGCACTCTGGCATGCTCTAGCGCCCAGAAAGCAGAATGTCTGGTACTCGAGTGCCCAGCATGCAGAATGTTTAGCGCTCAGAGGCGCTCAAGCACTCCTGAAGCAGAACCGCAGGCGCTCAGGTGCCCGCGAAAATATTTTCCCATGTGTGACGTGTCAAGACTGTTTATGGCACTTTGAGGGCTTGATTTGAGATATTTTATATATTATAACGTGATGGTGAGAGTTATGTTAATGACAAAATCTTGTGAGAGCTTTGAGAACTTTAGAGGCTAGAACCCTAGAGTAAAAATAAGGAAAAATTTGAGAGAGAAGAAAAAAAAAACTTATTGTAGTGAATTTCTTCTTCCTCGAGGAGTTTGATAAATTTTTTGCAACTCTGTGTAACCTTTCCTTACATAGTGAATTTGTCGTGTGGTAGTATGACTCCGTAATATTTCTTGTTTTTTTTATTTTCCACGTATATTCTTGTGTTCATATACTTGCAAGTTTATATTTGCTTGTGTTGTGATTGCTCTTTATTTTTGTATTAATATATTTTCATATTTGCTTCAGTGAATATCAGCGATCAAATCCCAATCCTACGATTTTCTTTGATGTAGAAGATTTTTCAGTACTAAATTTCACTCTCAACACTTGTTTCTACAGGAGCAAGTGGTTTCAAATTTCTTCAACTTTCTATTCCTTAATCTCAAAAATAGCCAAATTTTTAACCAAGTATAATTCATGTCTAGTTAGTTGCAATCATTATGTATTTAATGTAAAGTTATAATTGTGCAAAAGATGATTTTCTATCTGTTAAGATTTTTTTAAGGCAGACTTCAAACAAAAAACAAATAGTTTAAAAGTGTTGATACTGATTTTCAAGTATTATAGCATTATATATATCCTACTAAAATGCTAAAAATGTGCCCAAAATATGTGAATAAAAAAAACAAATGTAATGTAATTTTGAGGAGAGAAGAACGTGATCAAAATTATATATATATATATATATATATATATATATATATATATATATATATATATGTATGTATATATGTATGTATATCGCTCTAAATGAGGTGGTGTTGCCCCCCCAAGAGAGTTTAGATACAGCACATCTACCGTAAGCTTAATTTATTAGGCGGTGCTGTGAGACTACAGATATCTGTCCGGCATATAACATAGCTAATAACTTTGGCAATATGCTAGCAAAATAGTAAAACAAAACATTGATACATTCCATGGATTTGAGAATGTGATTAACATTGATTTTACATTATTGGATCATTGAATTGAGAATAGCTATTATTGGATCATTGCATCAATGGTTTATGCTTGTAGCTTGCTTCTATTTATATCAACTCACCACTTCTTTTATTTTCTAATGAATTAGGTAGGTCTTAATTTTAATCTCAAGTATAATCAAACATTATATTATAGCTTAAATTAATAGAGGGATGGTTGTAAATGAGATTTTACCTGATACATCGATGAAACAAAAAAAAATGAAGAAACGTTTCCAAGAACTAGTGTCATTGCATCAATGGTTGGTGCGGTGGCATTTCTCTCATTACATCAGCTCTGTAACTTTTCTAATTTCTGCTGAAATAGCTCTAGTCAATAATTTGTGCAGTGGTTTTTATCTCAAGTATAAACCAAATAATTATATTATAACTTCAAATTAACAGAATAATAAAATGTAAATGGGCTTCCTTGATTCATCAATTAACAAAAATAAGATGAAACATTTCTACTTAGTTGATCAAACAAGAATGATGATCACATGAAGGTTTTCTGAATACAACAATCCTTTTAAAGAGCACAAGCTTAAAGACTGATTTAATTCATCTTATTTTTGTGGATGAATGCAGTCTTTGAATCCCAAATGCTTCTGCAGTTCTATTTTCTTTTAAGGATATTTAAAATATACTATAACTTTGATGGAGAATTTCCAAGATTAAATCTGAGAACTTTAACTTTCTCATAACAATTACAATGCTTTGCTATCATAAACCACACTGAGAATATTCAAAGAGAAAGTACGGCCATTGGCAATAATTACTATATAATCATATGTATGAATGCTATTGACAAATTCGCATCATAAGATTATCGAACAAACTTATAGCCGTATATAAAATCCAACATATATACAAGGCTAAGTACCCTAAATTGAAATTGCATTCGTGTAAATCTGATGCCAAAATTTGCTTCTAAAACAAAACTGGTGACAAACTTTTCATTGTTAACGAACAAAACAGAACAAGAATCCACCAAGAAGGCTCACTGGTTGCTTTGAAAGTAGATTACATGACAGAAACCACGAATGCTATTGACAAATGTCCTATCATTAAATCATCAAACAAATCTACAGCCCTACATAAAATTCATCAAATATAAGACTAAGAACCCTAAAATTGAAATTACAATAGTGTAAAATCTGATGACAAAATTTACTTCAAAAACCTAACCATTGGCAAGTATTACAAAGCTAATGATTTAAACTAAGATATGCATGCTTACTGACTATTCTGTAAGTCGATCAACGCCACACAAACACTGCTATTGTTATATTAGCACGAAAGCCATAAAATGGCCACGATCCACAAGCAAATCTCATTCTTGCATCACCTGCGCAGCTTTTAAAATTTAAATTAAGGAATAGCAGGGGCCGCGCGAACGCGAACCCCCTCTGAAACAAATTATGACGTCCACTCTCCTACTTGAGGAGATGGTAAACCAACGCACACTCTAAGTGCAATGAGAGCCGTTAGTCTAGGCAAGGAGCCTCTTTGATCACTCCTAAACCCCGTCCAGGTAAGTATGTAAACCAATTGCACGTCGGCTTCTATTTATAGGCCTTTTAGTGCTCTTAAATTATTTCCTTTACAATGTGGGACTAATTGAAAACAAAAATTTTGAGGAGAAAGCCTAAGCTCTTATTCTTACGATATATTTCTTTTTTGGTTTTGGTTCCGTCGGAATTCCTGCTACGATTAGCTGAGAGGCTTCCTTTGTCTCGAGTAAATCTTCTCCATTTCTTACCTCTGGCTGCTGTGGTGCTCCGTTTCATCACTCGCAGTTTTTTTTTTATCTGATTCATAAGCATGGAGAATACATGGAGAAAAATCGGTGGAATAAAAAATAAAGGATCTCAGAAAAAGAAGCTCAGAAAATCTTCTTTTTCTTCCCTCGTTCTCAGCTATTTATATTTTTCTAATTTGTAAATCGCCAAATCCTTCAAAACGTGGGGTTAGTGATTGAGCGATTTAATTTTTTTTTCATCACATTTGCAGGATTTTACCATCCTCTTTAAGGTTTAATCACGAATTTTAGCTGCAATTAGAAAAAATGAGTAGCTGAGAAACAAATATGAACGCAAGCAGCACAGAAAGCTTAACCGCTTTGTCTGTAATTTTTCTTTTTCGCAATTGGAGCATCAGGATAGAATGCAAAAGAGAAAAGTATCTCTGTAACGAATATCCATTATGAAGAAAGGGAAAGCGCATATGCAAACCCAATGAACTGGTCTTAGAATTGCTTCTTAGTGAGTGCCAAACATGAACTCCAATTCTGAGATATCCTTCTTCATTAATATGTGCACTACCATAAAGTTTATCTTTTTTTTAATTATGTATGATTTTTTTCAAAATAAATCACTCAAATTAATTAAGGGTGATATTTTGAAAGCATTTGTAAGTCGTTAGATTTTCGGTGAATAATTTAATATATTTTAAATACCCCAAAAATTTGAATAATTAAATTCTCGTCAAAACAAAATTCTGACTTCGCCGTTGCTTTTCTCATCTCTCAATTAGCTATGGGTGATTTATTGAAAATTTATGGAATGTATTTAATTAAATAATTTTAATTAATAAAATATGTTTAAAATAATTTAAATAATATTATACTTAATTAAATAAGTAAGCCCAGTTTGTTTTAAGTAACACTGTCACTCTGTTTACTAATCGTGTCCACTCTGTTTACTAATCGTGTCGTCTGTTTGGATGGATCATTCGTGCCATCTGATCGCTCGATCAGACGGATGAGGCTCTTCGTCCTCGTGAAGCCTACACGCGGCGGAAGTCACGACGCACGTCACCTTACCTCCACGTGCAGCGCTTTCAGCGCTAGATAACTCTTATCCACCTCTCTAGCACCTGTTAAATCCATCCTCTCTTCTCGTAGTTTCAGTTTGCCGCGTTGAAGAACCTCTTGAGCAATCTGTGTGCTGCTGCTTGATCAAACCATCGGCCTTTTATAACATAAAGGTGTTTCCTTATTCATCATATGTGCTTAATCTAATGATCCATCTATATCATGTATATTCAATAAATTTGCACGCAAATTTTTGAATCAAACATAACCCTAACCGTGCCTGCGTCTGCTCGGCGAGAGAGGAGAAGACGAATCGCCTTAACGGGTCGGGTTGGCGTGGTTTGGATCTGACCCGATTAGCCTCGCTGCGTGGCATCACGTGGTTGGTCGGGTGGACCCCGCATCTGAGTCGCTCAGTTGCAGCAACGCTGATGTGCTTGGGACCCACTGTACATCCCTCGGTGCCTCTTCGCCCGTCGCATGGAGCGTGGGGCCCATCGACCGCGCCACATCTGTTGGTGGGCCCCACATTTAATTACCCGCCGTTGAATTTAAATTAAATGGTTTTATTTAAATTTAAAATAGTGATGTTTAATAAAATTTAGTTGGCTTAATTAAATCAATTTAATTTCTAATCTTTAAGCATTAATATCTATCAATCCATAAGCTTAAACATAGTAATATTATATATTATTTTGATCAGCAAAAATCAAAAAATATTATGGTGCTGTTTATTTTCTAGTAGGATGTATATTCACCAGTATAAAGACCCACTTAAGTAATAATAAGTGAATCTCTTAAACATCGAGGCGCCTTTTCAGATAACGGTGAAGTTCCTGATAAGAACTCTAAAGTTAAGCGTGCTCATGTGGGAGCACTTCCAGGATATGTGACATACTGAGAAGTTATCTTCTGATGGCAAAATCGTGAGGACTTTCAAGCCAAAACGGATAATACCTTGATGCTTATGAGTTTGAGCTATTACAAATGGTATGAGAGCAGGCCTGTAATAATCCATGTTGCTATTTAGGTCACTTAGGTCTAATTCAAGTCCTAATTATAGTCCTAGTACAATAATTAAGTCACTTGGAAATCATCACTAAGACTTAGATTCATTCTAGAATCAATTGGATCAAATTCGGACTTCTGGGAAAATCCTGAAACCCTGGAATTTGACCTAATTATTTTGACTTCAGATCAAAAATCGGACTTTGTCATTGCGTTCACCACCCCCAAATTAGCTAGGGGTGATGTTTTGGTGGCAATCGGAAGTCGTCGAAATTTCGACGAATATTTTAATATTATTTAAATACTCGAAAATGAAAAAATTAAATACTCGTCGGAATCAAAATTCGACTTCACCGTTGTGTTTCTCATCTCTCAATTAGTTAGAGGTGAATATTTGATAATCTTTGAAAATCATTCAATTAACTAAGATCAATTAATAAAAATAATTAGGAAATGAATTATTTAACTCTAATATATATATATATCTGTGTGTGTGTATTCATTTTCCCTCATTCCTTATTCTAAAAAGAAGCCGCATGCCCTAAATCCCCAATCATGCACTGAATGCAAAGGGGTCGGCCGACACCTCCCTCCTTCCCCTCTCGCGTGGCACACTCTCCTCTCCCTCGCTCGTCACGAGTCCTTCTTGCCTCCTTACTTTCTCCGCCTATTGTTCTCTAAGGAATAACAAACCGAATGCACGGAGGGAGATACACGGCCGAACCCCTCTCAAGCTCCGCGCCTTTGCTCCTCTCGACAGAACCTCGCCTCTCCTCCTTCCTCCAATCGCAGCCGTCTCCTTCTATGGACGTTGCCGGCAAGGTACTCCACTTCACCACCTTCTTCTTGTTTTAACCTAATCTAATTTCTTTAGCATGCTTAAGTACTCCAAATCTCTTGTTGAGTTTAATCAAACATGAGCAAAAGCTGATGGAAATTTGTTCTTCCATAATTGATATTTCCATTGTTTTGATTTTCTCTACAAATAGTATTGAGATAATAAGTATATCAAATAGTGTGAAGTATAAGTTGGAATTTTAAGATTGTGAACAAAATAGATTTTGATGGTATGTGTGAAAGCCTACTTTTATCTAAAGATGCTTATTGTATGATATTTAATATCTTCAATTTATAATCTGCTTGGTTCAACTTTTCAGAATTATCTGTAATTTCGATCTTTTTCTTAAAATAGAAAATAATTTCAAAATTTCTGAAGCTATAATAATAGCTTAATCTTTTTTTTTCTTGATAAATACAATAGGATGAAAAGTATGTCAAAATTTATCAAATTTAAAGACTGGTTTGGTTTTTAAATGAATAGTTGTGAAGCTAAATTGAACATATTTAATAATTAAAAGACTAAATGAATATATTTAATAATCTGTGACTAAATTGATTTAACTAAAATAATCAAGGGATTTGTTCGACAAATAAAATTGACTTAAAGAAAATGAACTGCATGCTACATTTTCTTAGTGCAAATTCTTCTTCATAGTAATTAAACTCTGTATAATATCATAGTGATCTTAAATCTGCTCAATAATTGATTGATAATAAATTTAAGAAAATATTAAGTATAGATGCTAGTTTTGTAAATATAAAAATTTAGTTGCTAGATATATATAAATACTTATTTTTGCATTGCATACAAGTAATCATCCCAAAAGATTTATTTGGATGTCAAAATTGATATAATTTACACAAAGCTCATGAGCTTTAATATTTATATAGAAAGCACTATCATTCTATTTGTTTGACCTTTTATATATAAATATGAGATGTAATATAACTATAAGAATTATAAGCTGAAAAATTCTTTTTATAAATACAAGAGATTCAATGTCACATACATTATTATAAAGATATGTGTGATATGTATGTAAGAATCTTAATTTTAAATATTAATATTACAAGAATAGCCACTAAGCCTTAATCTCAATAGGTTGGGTTATTTACATGAATCCTTCGTCTCCATTTATGCCTTATGAAGTAGTAGTTCATTCTTAAGTCTCAAGTATGTGAGTCCATTTCTAATAGTTTCTTGCATTATTCTTTTTATGGTATTCTTCTCTTTCTCTTCAGCATGAATAATATTCATTGGCTCAACTTTCCTTATAGTGGCATTTAATAACCCATGCTTAATAGGTTCAAACCATCTTAGGCAATGTTCTTTGAGCCCATCCTTAATGAGTGTTTCTCAATCTTACTTATAAATGAATACAAGTGCATACTCACATCAACCTAACTATCCTCATCTCCACGACACTCATTTATTTGTATGTTTCCACTTTGTAGGTCATTATTTTGCTCCATATAGTATCATTGGTCATATAGCTGTACTTTAAACTTTCCTTTGAGTTTGGGCTAGATTTTTATCGCATAATGCGTAGAAGCGCATTATTTCATGCAACTTGCTTGGATCTATTAGTCACATCACCATTGATTTCATCATTATATTACATGAGTGTATATAATTAAATCCCTCATTCTCCATGGTAATATGCTTTGTGTCATATCCTCTATAATATAACTATTATTATGATTATACTTACACTATATGCATATGTCATAGCCATCTATGTTCTCATTATTCCATCTTATAATGCTATCATTTTGCATATTAAGTCATATAAGTCATATAATGCTATCATTTTCTTCAACAAATGCTGAATTAAATATAGCTATCTTCTGCATATTAAGTCATATAATGCTATCATTTTTGTTGTTAAAGTAAATGTTGTTGTTGCATAGAATGTTAAATCAATGATCCTTAAGGCTAGGATAATTCCAAATAGACCTTAATATAAATTGTAGATATGCAATATATTTGTTAAGGAAGTTATTAAAGTTAATTCATATTATTCTTCTTGATTTAATGTTATATATTGATTTTATATCATGAAGTCTAAATTCTCAGTTTAATTATATTGTCACTAAAATCTTAGTCAAGTTATCCCATGAGTTTAAAAATTCAAATTTGCATATGTTCTTTCATAAGCTGAATTCATGAATATTAACAAATTTATCAAAGTAAACAAGCATGTTTAAGAATAAATTTAATTGAGCACTCATTCTTAACTATTTAAGAATACCCACACTCAAAAATAAGATTTCCATACAATAAATATAGGTTTCAAATATTATCTAAGCAAATATAGTTATGCATAAACATTCTCGTAATGCCATAATTACAATTTGGACGGCCTACGAGTAGGCAACCGTTGTAATTATGCATTATATCTTTCTGCTGTTTTACCGTATCAAAACTTAAGTAATTCAAATTAAATTTACTCATGTTAATTGTAACAGAAGTGGTATCAAAATTTATAAATCTTAATCAGTAACACGAATAGATAATGAGGGTTGCGAGTTGAATAAGAAATAATACTGTAATGAAATTAATATCAAGTTTACATGTTCAATTGCAATATTTCTTCCTTTGCAAAATAATCAAGTTTAAGCTTCATGATATGAGATCGATCTCATATCATGCCTTCTTAAACTCCTATAATCTTCTCTATTTCATTCTCAACCTTCCTAATCACATTAGTTAGGATTTGTGTTTGAGTGTTAATCTTAGTGATAAGAGCCATTTTCTTAGGACTATGAATATATCATAGGTTAGAATTCATTTATTGAGTAAATTGGATTACTCAATAGGTGAAGCCTTGAGTTTACTAGTTTATAAGTTTTTTTAGTTTATTTAATGAGTATTTGATCTTTAAATCTTAGAACTAAGGATAGCGATCTATCCTAATGGGTTAATTTTTCATTAGGATCTGCCTTAACCTAATATGTGATACTTGGGTTCTACACCTTAGACCCTTAGATATACCTTTGGATTGAGTGATTAAACCCCATCATTTGGAGTTAAATATTCAATCCTTTCATCTTGATTGATTAATCAAGATGGGTTGGGATTATGATAAAACATCAAATTAGGTCGATTAATTTGTTTAATTGAATACTATAGTCAATATTAATTCAGTAAGATTAGAACCTGATCAGTTATAATTTCTTTTAAACTTAAAAGGTCATGATCTAAGTTATATTTAGACTAAGAATTAATGATTCTGAATCTTATGTATCTTAGAGTAGATAAAATGAATAAATTAAATAATAATGGATATCACCGGTATCTTAGTAGAGTCTCTTGCTCACTTTAACTTTGATGTTATGCTTGCCTTGAAATTGAGCTTTAAACCTTGGCATATATTAGGATGTAAGGTATTTGATGAATATCTTGTGTTAGTTTTGAATTTGCATAAATATCACTTTCATTTGGTGCTTTGAGACATAACTAATTTGCCTCTTTGGAATTAGTTTGGCCTAGTAAGGGAAACACTAGTTTGTTGGTGAAGCCACCTACTGTTTCACCTATTAGTCTATCAAAAAGGTATTGTAGTGTTAGTTTGGCCTAGTAGGGAGAACACTACTTTGTTGGTGAAGCTACCTAGTGTTTCACTTACTAGTCTGTCAGAAAGAGATAACAGAGTTGATTCAATCAAGTAGAATGAAAACTAGTTTATTGGTGAAGCCACGTAGTATTTCATGTACTAGCTGTTGAATAAAGAGAATATATTGGATTTGTTGTGACTTGAAGAGTCATTTGTTCCGACATGGCAGTACTAATGTTTGGTATACATCTACATGTGTTCTTCTGCCTTAGCCCGTCAGGTTAAGAGAGTTGATGTCTTCTTTCAATTTGGTTGGCTTGAGTAGCCAGTATAGCTTCAGTTTATTGCTTTTAGTTTACTTTCTTGCATTTCTGCACTACTTTAATTATAATCTTTACTGCATTTTTCAACTTATATAATTATTATAGGATGCTAGTTGTGATGATTATAGGATGCTAGTCCTACTTATTTTAGGATGCTAGTTGTGATGATTATAGGATGCTAGTTGTGATGATTATATGATGTTAGTCCTACTTATTATAGGATGCTAGTTGTGATGATTATAGGATGCTAGTCCTACTTATTATAAGATGCTAGTTGTGATGATTATAGGATGTAGTCCTACTTATTATAGGATACTAGTTGTGATTATTATATGATACTAGTCCTATTTATTATAGGATGCTGGATGAATTCATTACATGATACTAGTTTTATTTATTATAGGATGTTAGAATTGTGCAGTGAATTACTTACATAAAATGCTTGGTGTATTTTAAATTGTTTATTTATAATTCATGATTTGTAAGTTATGTAAATTAACATGAATCATATTGATCATAAGCATCTTTAGGATGAGTTTTTTTTTTATGTTATATATTCTCTTATCATTTCTTTTACTACCCAACCTTGTTATAGCTGAGTTTGGAAGTGTGTGTTCACTTCCATCATTGATTAAGCTATCGACTCATTGCTTATAGCTTTCCTTTTTATTTCTTATGCTTTGTCGCACCTAATTGTGGCGCCTCGCACCTTTAATCCACCAAAGGATTATGTTAAGGGTGGGGTGTCACTCTGGCTAACCCCTCACTTCCATTGGATTAGGATAGACTCTACAATCCACCTGATTAGGGAAAGATTAACACAGAATCAATCTAACAGTCACTATATAAGTAAACGTACAGAGTGCGAAAGCGATTTAAGGAAATATAAATCATCTAAGCATCACAATATAAATAGCAAAAGTAGAACTCAGAATATAAGCATACAATCCAAATACGCAGTCAATGTACCTGTATTATTACAACATTTAACAGTTTAAATAAAGAAAGTGCAAATACTCTCATCCTCGCATATAAAATAAATAGCTAAACAGCGGCTTCTTCTACGGGCTCCTCCTCGGGGTATGGCTCCACTCCTAACTCCTGCTCATCTAACTGAAGAGGATCTACCATTATCGGTTTCACAATGTAGGGCCCCAGCCAAAGAAAAAAAAATTCTGGTTAGACAATTGTCTAAGTACATTTTAAGCTGATGAATTATTACATGTGTTAAGTAATATCACCATTCTACAACATCTAGGCAATATATATATATATATATATATATATATATATATATATATATATATATAAAGGAGCAGCAGGCAATACAAAAGAAAAGGGAAAGCTATAAACCATCATCTATAGCTTAAGCAAAGAAAAAGAAAGAGGCTGAGATATGCCTCGCATACAAACTAAACAAGGAAGGGCGTATAAATATACATAACTGAACAAGTGCAGTAAGAAAAATTCTACACCCTAAACATGCTGGTGATCAACAGAAAATATGTCAATTAAAATAAACAACTCAGCAGTGGTACATATAAATAGCAGCAAGGTTCTAACATCCTAAATATATATAAAAATAGTACAAGGAAATATCTGACGGAATAGAATACTAGAAAGTAAATAACAACAGCTGCATATAAAGCCATATGTGCATCGACTGCCATACAGAAAAGAGCTACTCTAGCCCATCGAATACCAAAGAAGCTTAGCACCATCACGGCTAAGTCATAAAACTGTGTACCGCTAGCGACATAAGGAGGCTAGGCAAATAAGCACACAAAGTAAGCGAAGGGTCTTAGCATCAGTACGGTTAAGGCCCAACTGTATGCCCATAGCGATATAAGGAGGCTAGTAAACTAAGCATACAAGGCAACCTTAACACCAGTACGGCTAAGGCACCAACGGTGTACCCCTAGCGACATAAGGAGACTAGTAAAATAGGCATACAATAAAACAGGTCATTCCCCTAGCGATATAAGGAGGCTAGGAAACAAGGAAATATCTGAGAGGTAGTTCAAATAATTATCATCTTTTCATTAATCACTTTAATATTTTCATAAAAAATCTAAGGAGTCTCCATATTTTCCTAACAGTTTATTCATGCATCAAATATCTTATATGATATGCTCAAGGAAATATGGCACAGAAATACAAGGAACACGTAACAACAAAATATCAAAGTAAGCAATGGACTCTACTAAACATGATGATATCATTTATTTTCTACTTAACCTTCTAACTATTCCAAGTTACACAAGTTCAGGGTCACCATTTTCCTACTATCGAGTGTAACTCAGAAACTCATCCTTACAAGTTAAAAAAGATTAGAACTGATCAAGTTCTAATCTAGTTCTATCAGATAGATGACTATGAGTTAAATAAATGAATCATACGTCTTAGTTTTGTAAATTTAGACGTTCTAACTAAGATCTGATCAAGATATTCTAAACCTATAGATTATGGATTAAACACTACGAGAATTAGGTTTAATCACATAATCCAAAGGATAAGACCTAAGTTTTAGGTTTTATTCTATAAGTGATCTACTAATTAAGGTAAATCCTATTAAGTAATCAAACTTAATAGGATGAATCTCCTATCATAAATCTAAGGTTAAAAGATAAAATAATCAGAACGAGTTGTAAAATAAAAGAAAGTCTAGAAACTAATAAACCAAGGTTTCACCCGTTGGGTAACCCAATTTACCCAATGAATGAATTCTAACTTATGATATATTCCTATTCTCAAGAAAGGTCCTTAAGGTATAGCGCTTAAGACTTAACAAAAATTATTGGAATCTAACTTAAGGGTTGATTTCACTCACTTGATTGATACTAAGAAGATTATAACATTAGTTTTAGGGTTCTGGAATGTTATCTAAAGGGTAGGGGCACTTAACCCAATCTTAGGGCAAAATGACCATTTTGCCCCTACTTTAAGGGTCAAAAAGTCAACTTTTGACTTAGGGGTCAGAATTGAATTCTCTTAGTTCCAATTGATTCCTTACTGTCTAACTTGAAGATAGACAGTAAGTACGCCTAAATTGGGCGAGAAACGGTCAAGTTATGACTAAAATAAGGCTATGAGTAATTTGGTCATTTACCTAAATTTTTAGGGTTCAAATCCTAAATATTATTTTAGTATGTTGGTGACATTGGACTTCTAGGTTAGATAACTTCTTGAATTTTTGAATTTGGAGTTGATTTGACCAAGTTATGGCCATTTGAATTCCAAGGGCATTATGATTATTTTCACTAAAGTCAACTCTAAGTTCTAGAGTTGACTTTTTATCCTGATGTCCAAAAGAAAAACTAATACTATTACGGTAATGGGGCCGCTCTCCTGAGCATTTTAAGACCCATATTGACTATGTTTCGATAACTGGATAAAAAGTTATGAGGCTCTAAATAGGTCCTAAAATGCTACCTCATTATACGTACCCCGAAATAAATTTTTACATTACGTTATTTGATTCCTTACATTTTTTTGAGTATTTTAAGACCTATATTGGCTATGTTTGGATCATCCTATAAAAAGTTATTAAACTTTTAAGATTTACTATTCAAAAATACAATTTGAATTATTTTACTGTTCATTTATTCAAATTAAATGATTTTATTGTTCATTCCTAAAGTTTTTATATAAAATTTTTGAAATTATTAATCCATAATTAATCTGTAATTAATTAATAATTAATCTGTGATTCATTAATAATTATTCTATTTATTTTTAAATGTTCTAATTATATTGATATTAATTATTAATTAACTGTTTAATATTAATATCAATTTATCTTACTATTTAATAATCATTATGATAATCTTAATTAAACTCTAGTTATTTAACTAATTAATTAACAGTTAACCTAATAATTCATAATTAATTAGTTAATTAATTAATAAATACTAATCTCATTGTTAATCTAAATTAACTACTAATAAACCTAAATTAACATTACTTAATTATAATTAAAATAATATTAATATTATTAACTATTCTCTGCAGCAATGATGGCGCGGGACCCGCCATTTGCCACGTGGCGCAAGCAGGGAGGCCGCGATACTGTGGGTGGGACCCGCATGCCACGCGGCAGGCCATGAATAATCGAGCGCTCGCTGGCGGGCCCCACTGGCGACACGCGTCGGCCAGAGAGAGACCGCGGATTGCGGCGGGGCCCACCTGATGTCTGCGGAACGGACTTGCGGGCCCCACGTCCTCGACTGCTGCGCACATGCGGCCCGCACACGAGGACGCGGGTCGCGCGACTGACCCGGCCCGACCCGGGGGGGGGTCTTCTCCCTCGTGAAGCCGGCGCTTAAGGGAGCTAGGGCATCGCCGTTGTCGGCCTTCCCGGCCGTGCATGGCGCTGATCCGCATATCGTTGGAGAGAGGGAGCCGAGGGCTTGCCATTGGTGGGTAGATCATCGCGCAAGGAGGCTTGGGTCGATGGCAGATCTAAAACCTAGGGGCGATCGGCTCGGCAAGAAGAGGGTAACAGTATCTACTGCACCACGATCGCGAAATTCGCTCGATCGAGTGGACCTCCAGACGATCAGATCCACCCAAAATCTAATCTAAGATGCGGAATAAGCGTATGAACTAGCAATCATCGATCTACCAAAGGATCGGGGGTGCGGTGCGTACCTGGAAGATTGACGGCTAGTGGCTTAGGGTTTGCGAGATTTGCTCCTGGATGCGCCTGGCAGCTCCTGACGACATCCCCGAAGTCTCGAGCCTCCCACATGCCTTAGAAGAGGCGCCGGCGGAGGCCTCGAGGCCCTGTGTGTGAGGGATTGGCCGCGTGTCGCGGCGCTGCGACACGCGGAGCCCGGGCTGGGGGCGAAGCGTCCCAGCCACACGATCGCGTCTGATCGGATCAGACGGTGCGGAACCGGGCCGTCAGATTAGACGCCATGGTTCGAAGAGGGTGACGGCGGAGGGACGGCGCCGTTTGGAAGAATAATAAAAAAATATTAGTAAATTAATATTAATTAATATTTAATAAATAATTTCCTAATTTTATTTAAATTTTTAAATTGATTCTAGAAAATTTCCAAATATTCACCCCTAGCTATTTGAGGGGTGAGGAACCCAACGGCTAGGTCGGATTTTTGATCCGACGAGTATTTTATTTTCTCAATTTTCGGGTATTTAAAATATTATTAAAATATTCGTCGAATTTTCGACGACTTCCGATTGACACGAAAACTTCACCCCTAGCTAATTTGGGGTCAACGAGCGCAATGGCGAAGTCCGTTTTCAAATCCGATGTGAGAATAAATAGGTCAATTTCCAGAATTCCTGAAATTTCCAAAATAAGAATTTGATCCGTTTGACCTCTAATTTGGACTGGGTCTTGGTGGTTGACTCCTAATGACTTGATTAATCACTAAAAATCAAGATTAAGATTGAGATTAGTCCTAATTGACTAAGATAACAACTTGAGTTGTTACACTAATGGTCATTGCTTAGTTGTTAAATTTATGGTGATATCCAAATGAACATAATAATTTATCGACTTAAAATGTTCTTAGACATTTTGTCTAATTATATTCTTTTTCTTTTATTGACTGGTGCCCTATCATTGTGAAACTGACAATGGTACTCTGAGCTATTTAAGGTTTTGGAGCCTTCTGAAGACCGGATTCAGAAGGAGGATTGAGCTTTAGAAGATCATTAGTTCTTTTTCCTTTCTGCTTGTGAGGATGAGTGTTGTTCTTTTTCAACTCTTTCCTTTAATAATATTGTAATAACACATGTTGAATTGTAATTTTTTTTACTGCTTTTATTTTGGGATGTATGTTCTTATTGTTGTATTGTGATGGAATGGATGTTATGTTGTTACTTCTGCCCTCTGATTTCATTTATATATTATTTAGTGAATGTCTATTGTAAATGATAATTTCCTTAACTATAATGGGTTAGGATGTGTGCCTAATCAACTCATAAGTGAGAAACTTATCATTTGGTGACCCCTCTATCGTAATCATGTTAACTTAAGAGTTATCAGGACCACGGTGGGGTTGGGCTGCCACAAGGCCATAGGGTGTCAGATAGGAGCTAAGTGTCATACAAGGCAAAGTACCACTTCATGTGAGCAGCCACTTGAACTCATGATGGTTAAGGTGCTACATGGTTATAGGTACCTCTTGAGCTTGTAGGAGTCACCTCTTGTCCTATCTACCCAATAGATGGTTCTTGGATCTGTGTGTGGATACTAATGAGGGTGTTAGTTACTTAAGTTGGAAAGATTGTAAGGACACACTTAAGTAGTAATAAGTGAAGCTCTTAAATATCAAGACACCTTTTCAGATAACGGTTGAGTTCCTTATAAGAACTCCAAAGTTAAGCGTGCTCATGTGGGAGCACTCCTAGGATGGGTGACTTGTTAGGAAATTATCTTCTAAGGGCAAAATTGTGAGGCATTTCAAGACAATGCGGACAATACTTTGGTGCTTATGAGTTTGGGCTGTTACACCTGGTGACATTTAGGACCCCATAACTTGCCCTAAATGTCCCCAAACTTCAAACTATCATAACTTTGCACACGTTCACCCAAACATATCCAAGATGGGTTCATTTTAATTAGGAGACTCCAAAGATTATTCTAGTAGTGTTAATTTTTTTATTTGGAGTGTAATTTAGCTAATCAATTTTGGGACCCCTCACTAATAATACTCTTAAACCCTAGAACTTATTTTGACCATAATTTAGTTAATTTAGCTTCAGATTAGGTCTTCTAATATACCATTTTGATCAAGAAAACCTAATAAACGATAAACTGTAAAAATATTTATGATTAGGTGATTAGATTTTTTTATTATCCCTAATCACCCTAAATCTTGATTAATAAATATTAGCATAATTAATAATCTAAAATGAGTGATTCAAGTTTCTGATAGCTCATAGAGTATAGTAGAATCTAGTGGCATAGTTAGTTTTGTGATTCTATAATTAATTTCACTAATCACCCTTAACCCTAATTAGATCATAACTTAACAAATGGAGTCCAAATTGGGTCTACTCTCAGTTAAAGTACTTAGTGTGATATAGAAAAGTTATAACTACTAAGTTTGCTGAATTTAGACTTCAAATAGAAATATTAGGTTTTTGAACCCTCTTAAAAAATCCTAAATTTACATTTTAACCCCAAATATTGTTTTGCTTATAACTTAATCATTAGAACTCAAAATTTAATGTTCTTAAATTTTATGGAATCCTTGAATAGTAATCATTAATAAACTGCATAAATTTTAAGATTTTATAAGGTAAAATTTCCAAATTACTCTTATGAGTCAAATTTCTTAATTTGATCTCATAATGCTTAATAATCATCCAGATTGGGAGTACTTATTATCTATCTTTATGTCAAACAATAAGTAATCATTTGTTATCGATAAATTCTAATTTGGAGCCCTAAATCTAAAAATAGCTTTTTAGACCCTTAAGTAGGGGAAAATGGTCATTTTGCCCAAATTTAAGTTTAAACATTCTTAAACCTTAGAATCATGATCTAATCACTAAAAATCAATAATTAAGGTGATTAGAATCAATTCCATTGATTTTAGGCTTCTTAATCAAATTTCAAATCAAAACTCTAATTTCGCTTTAAGTAATTTCCAAGTATTATAAGCTTCATGATGTGAATTTAATCTTACATCATGCTTCCCTTTTCTTTTTCAATTCTTCTCTTAAGCTTTCAATTTAAGATTAGTTAAGGTTAGTGCTTGAGTGTTCATCTTAGTTCCTTCAGATCTTCTTCTTTAGGAATTAGGAATAGGACTTAAGTTAGCTTTCATTCATTGAGTAAATTAAGTTACTCAATAGTGAAATCTTGGTTTTATTATTTTATAGATTTTTAAAGTTTATTTATGATTATTTAATATTTTTAATATTAGAATTAAGAATAAATATCCATCATATTAAGTTTGATTTTACTTAATAGAGTATGCCTTAATCTTTAATATGTGATATTGATTTTTAAGCCTTAGCCATTAGGTTCACCTTAGATTAAGTGATTAAACCCTAATATTTAGAGTTTAATCCTTAGTCCTCCATGTTGATTTGTCTTAATCAATTTGGGTTTGGGTTGCTTTAATCATCAAAATAGGTCGATTTAATTACTTATTTAACTTATATAGTCGATATTGATTAAATCATATTAGGACCTAGCTAGTCTTAATTATTTTCAAACTTATAAGGTCTTGAATCTGAGTTACACTCGATAGTAGGAATTAGAGATACTGAATTTGTGTAACTTAGAGTTGATAGAATGAATAAATTAGTCAATAATAGATATTACCTATATTTTAGTAGAGTTTCTTGCTCACTTTAAATTTGATGCCTTGCTTACTTTGTATTTGAGCTTTATACCTTGGACATATATAGCGGACATAGGATAATGGATGAATATCATATGTCAATTTGTATTGCATAGTCATCATTAGCATTATTATCGATGTCTTCAATTTTTTAATTTTTAGTTCAATAGGTTGTGCCTAACTAGTTTGCCTCTTCAGATTTGGTTCGGCCTAGTAGTGTGATTGCTAATTTATTGGTGATGCCCACCTAGTGGTACACCTGCTAGTTTGTCAAAAAGATGGTGTGTGATAGACTTGTTGTGACTTGTTTAATCAATGTTCTGATACGACAGTACTAGTTTTAGGTGCACTTTTACTTTTTTATTTGGTTCTTCAGCCTTAGCTTAGCAAGCTAAGTGAGATGTTATGCATATTTTTAGTTCAGGTGGCTTGTTTGGCCATAGCAACTTTTTAGTCTATATTTACTATTTTTGGTTCACTTTTATTATATTTCAGCACTTGTTTACTTACTGTTTACTTTGTTACTAGCTTACTCATATTCTAGGATGCTAGCCTTACTCACTTATATATATATATATATATATATATATATATATATATAATGCTAGTCTTGATTTCAGTTATTTAAATATATCATCATGTTCTTTTACTTTATGTTAATTAGCATGAGTTTACATTGACCATAAGCATATTTAGGATGAGTTTTCTTTTCAATTATTAATATTTATTCTCTCTTTTATGCCTAACCTTATTGTAACTATGGTTAGAAGTATGTATTTACTTCCTCTTTTGTTTAAGTTATAAACTTATTATTTATAGCTACATTTTTCTTTTCATATGTATTCTGCTCCTATACTTGCTTGTTTAGATGAAAAGTTTTAATGGTGATATTTAAAATAAAATAAATTATATTTAGCAGAAAATATACTTAGGCAATATATCTAATAAGATTTTTATCTTTTTTTTTAGCTGGGGTCCTATCATTGTGAACCGACTGTAATAGCCCAAACTCTTAAGCACCAATGTATTGTACATTTTGGCCAGAAAGGCCTCATGGACTTATGAGTTTTCTTTTTAATTATTAGTATTTATTCTCTCTTTTATGCCTAACCTTATTGTAACTATGGTTAGAAGTATGTATTTACTTCCTCTTTTGTTTAAGTTATAAACTTATTGTTTATAGCTGCATTTTTATTTTTATATGCATTCTGCTCCTATACTTGCTTATTTAGATGAAAAGTTTTAATGGTGATATTTAAAATAAAATAAATCATATTCAACATAAAATATACTTAGGAAATATATCTAATAAGATTTTTCTCTTTTGTTTTGGCTGGGGCCTTATCATTGTGAACTGACTGTAATAGCCCAAACTCTTAAACACCAAGGTATTGTCCATTTTGGACAGAAATGTCTCACGGTTTTGTCATCAGAAAATAACTTCCCAGCAGGTCACCCATCCTAGGAGTGCTCTCACCTGAGCACACTTAACTTTAGAGTTCTTATCAAAAACTCTACCATTATCTGAAAAAGCACCTCAATGTTTAAGAGTTTCACTTATTACTACTTAAGTGGGAATTTACACCGACAATGGTAGATTCTGAGCTATTTGAAGTTGTAGAGCCTTCTGAAGATCGGATTCAGGAGGAAGATCGAGCTGCTAGAGAGCCTTAGTTCCTTTGCTCTTTTTACTTCTTTGCTTGTGAGGATGAGCATTTATTTCATTTTCTGCTTAAATATTAAAATGTGTTGTAATAATACATGTTTATTTTGTATTTTCTTTTACTACACTTATTCTGAGTTGTATATTTTTACTTCTATATTATGATGGGATGGATGTTCATATTTTGCTTTCGCACTCTGAATGTAATTCTTGTATTTATCATTTAGTGAAATACTTTATAAATGACAATTTCCTTAATTATATAGGATTAGAAGGAATGTCTAATATATCTATAAGTGAGGGACTTGTCATTTGGTGACCACTTCACCGTAATCATGTTAACTTAAGAGTTAACAGGACCATGGTGGGGCTGGGGTGCCACAACTATATCCTGACCTAACACTTTAAATGTGTCAAAATATTTGAATACTATTAAAATAATCTAAATAACATTTGATATCGTAATTTATAAGTAAATATATGCAATCTGCAACAAAAAGAATATGTTCAAAGGACATTGTTAGAAAACTAAGAATAAATTATTTAAGCTACAACATTTAAAGTAATATATGTTTTCATCCTTGTAAAATAGATTATCATGCAACAATATATAATGTTCTAGCATGCAAGGTTTTATTCCAAGAGATTCTACCAAAAATATCATATTCCTTACCAATAATTGCATGGCATGTGCCATATCCAAATATAATATGTTATTGTCTCAAATACATGTAATATATCATGTATCAATTGTTTGCTTTTTTAGTTTTCATTCATTGGTCAGATATTCCTCACATAAGAGATATTAGCCATTTATGATCAGTGTCAATTTAATGACACCATCTTAAATAATGGAAATACTATAATGTCAAAACATAAAGTATCTCCTGATTGTATTATATGCAAGAAAGAAGTATTTAAATGTAAAGAATATCATATGACACCTTATCAGGGAATAAGCCAAGGAAGTACTCAATAGCCTGAAAGATCAACAATAATTATTATTTTATTGTAATTAATTTATTTAATTAATATAATATCCATTTATTAAATAAATTCTTTATTTAAAATATTAATTTTATTTAATATCTTATATAGAGGTATTAAGGATTTGTTTTAAGATTTTTAAATTTCTTTTATAAATTATATATTCTTAGTCTTAGATTTGGAGATCACTTTTATGTTTATATTTTCAAATCTGTATTTGTACAAACTACTCTCATATTTTTAGGAAATGAATACTCTTATTTATTTTGAATTCTAAGAATTAAAGAATTTGAAGAAAGTCTTTAGATATGAGGATGTAGCTTAGGGAAAGTTTTGATGGTTATCAATGATGAGTTTGAGATTCATAAAATTGATTCCTTTGAGATAAGTTTGCTTTAAGTTAGAGCCTAGTCTTATAATAAGTAAAGATATGTAGATACATATACATATTAGAGCTAGTTTTTATGAGAGTCCTTAGTATTAAAGACTAATTAGTAGAATTTATGTTATAATAATCTCCTTTAGAGTAATTTTTTTTGTGTGTTTCCATTTGAAGATTAATATTTTAAATATTTCTATTAAAGTGCTTACCTCTTAATAGGCATTTTATTAAATTATTTATTGGGTTAATATCATCATTAATAGCTTAGTTTGATTATTTCCAATAGTTTGTAGAAATCAATAAGTAAGGTTTCTTAACCCTAGGTTCTTCTTACTACTTGAATGAGCCTTAAAATTATTAGGATCATTTAACTATGATTTAAGTGGCATGGTTCCTCTTTATATAATTTAGTGTCTTATTTAAGACTTACATTTTAACTGGAATACTTATGAGGCTCATCAAGGTCTATTGGTGTTATTAAGTCATTACAAGGAAACCTATTATAAGTATAAGTTTTGTGTGACTTGACTTGGGTTAGTCTCAAGTCAAGTCATTTAAACATCTTAGATCCTTATTCTACACAAGGGAAGCATCTTCATTGAATAGCTAAATTATCATATAAAAGATTTTATAAGAGTTTATTATCTTCTCTAAGGGTTACATGGCTTCTTTACTTGACTTGAGTTAGCTTAAATTCAAGTTGATTAGATACTCTTCCAAGTATGCATTTGGAATTTATAAATTTAGGTTCTAAATCATCTATGGTTTGTTAAATGCCATTAAGAAGGTTCATTATTGAATTAAGTGGCTTTATTTGACTTGACTTGAGTTAACCTCAAGTCAAGTAAATTACTTGACCTTAATATTTTCTTCTAAATGAGATTATACATAGTTTGCTAGCATTATTGGTGTATTAATCAAGGTTATGAGGTCTAATTGCACCCAACCCTAGCTTTAGGACAAATGGCCTAACCTACTCCTTTGGGATTGAAGTTAAGCTAACCTATTCCTTTGGAATAAAACTTAAGTTAACCGAACCTAATCCATTCATTTAGAATTGAACTCAAGTTTAACTATTTTTGGACAAAGGCTTAAAGCCTAGCTTGACTAAAATACACCCAACCCTAGCTTGAACCATCCCATGAATTGATTATTCTCCAATGGAAAATTTGAAGTCTATTATTTGCTTACAGATCAATCTTATAATATAATTATCTTCAAGCCTATAATCTAAGATGTACTTTGATTTTCAACTGTTAATTAAAATTTAAATATAATGAGTTATTTAAGCATATAAATGATTATCCAAATTATTTTAAATATAAAGATCAAAGTAAATTCCACATTGATTAACAATGTATGTATAATTATTAAATAAGGAATATATCATATATCTATACTAATTAAATGCTTATCAAACTACAATGATATGTTAGTATTCATAGAGATATGCTTAATTAAATTGAGTGTAAGTTTATCCAGGTTTGAAGCTAATTAAGCATTGAGGGATATTAATTAACTTCCCAATTAGTCACAAAAATGAATCAAACAACATCACTATCCTATATGTAACATTTCATGGAACAATGGTGAATATGTTTTCTAAAGCAATTTGAAACACCATAACAATACTAATAGCAAGGTACATTCTAGTAAGCTCTAGGTAGCTTATAGTGTATATATAAATTAAGTTACATTGAGTGTTAAATCATGAGCACAAAGTCTAATGTATATGCTTTCTAAACATTAGTTCCAATAATATGTTCATTGATTAAGTCTTAAGAAATGATCTTAGAAGCATAAATTCATATTTAATACATGAAATGAAGCATTAATGATTGAGTGATAATCATTAATATTCACCAGAAATTCTCAATCATAATCCTTGCTTAGATTAAATAAAAATTAAAACTACATTCTTATATGAAGACTGCACATACAATGAATGGATAACTATTCATGTGACACAATAAAATACAATTGCTTAAATTATTTATTCATTAATCATATTATTTATTAATTATTCTATAAATATATTATAACTACCTAAGTCGTTATTAGGATAATTAGGACTAAACCAAACTCAAAAATCAGAGTGACTTCAAAATTAAGGCAAACTAAAATATCATTGGATAGAGTATATATTTTGTGATCATAATGCTCAAATATGGGAGCGATCTGAATAACTAATACTCTTGAATTAATTTATGAATTATTTAAATTTGGGAAATTGACAAAACTAAATACAAGTACAACTTTAGCAATTTTAGTATAGTTGGATTAAGAATATTATAAAAAGGTTATAAAAAACGTTTTGTCAAATTTAGAACTCTAGATTGATCATAATTAATTTTTAAAGTTTTTATTTTCAAAAATTAATAAAAAATAAAATATTGTTCCAAATTAAAAAAATTTTGTGTGAGTATGTCTGTCTCATCTAAATACACATCCGTGTTCATTATTTTCTAGAAAATGAAAGAGAGAAAGAAGAGAGAGAAAGAGGTGAGAGAAAGAAGAGTTAAAAAAGAGAAAAAGAAAGCTAAATTGAACACTCAAAGCAATTATGAAGAAGGTGACAAATTTGTTCTCATCCAAATAATGAATGAGAGAAAAAATAATAAATTATTTAATTGATTAATTAAAAATTTTTTATAAATACCTACACCTCTCCCCTCATCCTCCCTCACTCTCATATTCTCAATTCTCCCCTCCCCACTCCCATCTCACCTCTCATTTCCCCCTCCACTCCTCCTCACCACCAGTTCCATCCTCGACGTCTAGTAAAACCTTATCAACTATGTAAGAAATCAGAATAAGATGAAAAATTTTATGTTCTTTTCATTTCTTCTTCTTCTTTTAATAATAAATACTCATAAATAGCAATAATTTATTTTTATTAATATTATTATAATTACTATTATTATTATATTTTTATTTATGCAAAAAAAAATTTATATATATATATATTCTAATTTCTACAATTTTTATTTCTGTCATTTTTTTATATATGTATATATTTTTTAATTAATGCAACTTTTATTTTTGTCATTTTCTTTTATTTATATATGTATATATTTCTTAATTTCTATAATCTTTATTTTTATTATTTTCTTTTTCCTTATATAAATATATTTCCTAATTTCTACAACTTTCATTTCTGTTATTTTCTTTTTTTTCTATATATGTAGTATATATATTTTTTAATTTTTGCAACTTTTATTTCTATCATTTTTTTTTTATATGTATATATTTTATAATTTCTGCAACTTTCATTTCTATCATTTTCTTTTTTTTCTATATATGTATATATTTTCTAATCTCATCAACTTTCATTTTTGTCATTTTTGTTTTTTCTATATATATATTTATTTCCTAATTTTTGCAACTTTTATTTCTATCATTTTTATTTTTTTTCTATATATGTGTATATTTTCAAATTTCTACAACTTTTATTTCAATTATTTTCTTTTTTTTTTCTTTATATATTTATATTTCCTAATTTCTAAAATTTTAATTTTAGTCATTTTCTTTATATATATATATATATATATATATATATATATATTTTAAAATTTTGCAACTTTTAATTCAATTATTTTTATTTTATTTAATATATATATATATATATATATTATTACTTATAATAATAAAAATTATTATTTATATATACAGAAAGATAAATAACTAATATAATATTAATATTGATATTTTTACTAAAATAAAAAAAAATATTATTCTTTTCATTTAATTATTTTATTTACAGCTTTTACATCGCTATTATGCTTTGACCCACTTTGATATATTTATATGAGATTTTGTGCTCAAAACTTAAAATAAATGATCAAAAATTGATATCATTAGTTCATTCAAGTTGATCTCAAGTTTGTACAAACAATACGTTAAGCTTAGACATTGATATTTGGAGAATTTTATAGACTGCACATAGCCTTTGAAAAGGAATGTGTAGTTAGTCAAAAATCCACATCTCAGATAATTAGATAGACGTATATAACTCATCGATTATTCTATTACATTATCTAACATAATCAATATTACATCTTACTGTATTCTCTTTTAAGAAGAGCACATATCTTAAATATGTATATTATATTCATAATTCTGACAATTTTGCAAGCATGTCATACTTAAATATCATATTTTATTTGTATATATTTCTCATGCAAAATTATGCCGCTTAATATTATATGCAAATTTTGATATCTTACAAACTTTACTTAGACATTTGTGTCTAGTTAAATATTTTCTTTTCTTTTCTTTTTTTTTTCTTGGTTCGCCCTGTCATATATATATATATATATATATATATATGATAGTTCATGAACAATCTCTAAATCAAATCTTTGAGGAGGAGTTGATGCATGATGGAGCAATTTAGATGCTGATTTTCTTAAAGTTTTAAAATTTTTGCTTAGAGCATAATATATTTTATAAGATAATTATTATCTTTGTAATAAATATAATTCCTTTATTATTCTAATATTTCTAAATGTTGCAATGAATGTGAAAGTGTGTATTTTATACGTCTCAAAATACACTGTTATACCAAACCCCGAGATGATCTTGGGACTAAGCACATAACGTTGGATTAGCTATGCTGACCCAGTGGCGGGTTGCCACATATATAATTATTGATTAGTATTTAATCTTAGCAATTATATGAAACATCATAGAATATAATTATATACTAAATCATATTATTAATATAGTTTTAAGCAATTATACTAAATCAAATGTATACACTAACTCTATGATTTATTTAATACTAACAGAATCATTCATTCCTAATCCTTAATTCAAATTTTAAACATCAAATGAAATATTTAGAGGTAAAGGGGCATTACTAAAGCTTGAAAATTCTTCTACATGAGGTCATTGTTGGGTTGGTAAAAGATGATGGTCGACAGTGAGGTTGGATATAGAGGGCTGTGGCCGAAAGAGTTACAAATGGTTGCTCTCGATACAAGGATTCGTTGGCAAAAGGAAAACTCCCAATGACTTGCTAGGATATGTAGGAGTGCAGGGAATGGGCCAAAGAAGTCTTGTGGGCTCTGGGTGGTTAGAAAATTGTCGAGTGGCCTTCGAGTGAGAGGAGAGGGTGAAGAGTGTGTCGGGGAATCTTTTGGGAAGTAGAGGGTGCTTTGAGAAGTTAAAATAAACAAGAGGGTTCGTAGAGGGTCCTAGGATCTAAATAGGACCTTCCATACCCTTTCAACGGGCGATTTCATTGGTTGTCCATGATTCACGAAGAAAATAGAGGAACAACGCCTAATCTCGCGATGCCTGTCGGATCCTCTAGTGAACGACGACGATTTACACTAAATTTAAAATTACAACAGTCGTCAGGTTTAAGTAGGAAATCCGACGGCCATGATCATCCCGCTAATTATGTGTTTAGCGGATAGTATTTGATTTAATCCAAAGACTCCACTGCCTTATTTAAATAGCAGCCATCAGATCTTGCCTATGATTCGACGGCCCGTGGCCTACCCACTATCGATACGGTCGGATCTATTTGTTAGCTCCAATGGCGGACACACCGCTTTCTTGAACATATTGAGGTTGTCGGATCTTATCTCAAATTTGTCCTTTAATTTTTTACTATTTATTTTATTACAAAAATACTTGAAATATTCAAAGTATTTTCTTCTCTTTAACATTCATATATCATTTGTTTCACAATCAAACTTTAAATGAATTTAAATTAAACTAAACCAAATTAAGAAGAGATTAGTTTGATAATAACCAAGAGTCGTCACAAAGGTATACAAAAGACATACTCCTTCCACTTAAGGCTTGATATTACAAATTTTATTATTTTTGTGTAATCAAATTAACTATTTATTCAGTTTTGATGATTACTAACTTTATTTTTAACTGTGATTATATTGTTGTCTTATTCTTTAGCCTTTTTGTTTTTAATAGATCTTAGTAGTTTGAATATTATTAGCTTAGCTTTAGCTATTGCCTATATTTAGCCGTATTATTTTCCAATAAGTGATACCTTTATTTTAGTTCTCAGCAAGTTTCATATTAGCTCTCAAAAAACTAGTATTTTATTAGCTTTGTTGTGATAAATTTTTATTGTACTTCCAATGTTAACTTTTTTTTTTTTTTTTTGGAAATTTTGAGCCCATATATTTCAAATAGAATAATACAAGACTTAGGATTAAAGAATAATACAATAGAACTAGAAAAAGAAATAAAGATTGAAATTAGTGCTAAAAACTAGTTAAGAAAAAAGACTTATGATTCAGCTTCCCCACTGTGAGGTCCATCCAAGACCAAAGATTTGTCGGGGCATCAATCATTGAAATCAGCGTAGTATCAGGTAGTATCAGAGTATGGCTAATAAAGAAGCCTTCAAACCAGTAAATGGGGTCTTCAATAGCATCATAATACTTCCTTGTCAAAATTAAATTAAGAAACCAAAAGTAGATTAGCCAGTCGATCACAAAAATTCTCTTTTCCAAATATCGCAACCAACAGATAACGAACAAGAATCGCTCTTGGAAGTCGCATGAAGCCCATCTCAGCATAACAAATGAAGAGGAATCAAAAGTAGAAAATGACGGGAGAATTACAGTCCCTCAAAAACCAAAGCAAATATAAATCCCAATAAAATCATTCAAAAGAAAATGCATTAGCAGACAGCACACAAATTAATCAAAAACCAGAAAAATAACTACATCACCATCGATATAGCAGCGGACTTCAACCAATATATCGCATATAAAAAAACCAGCAGCTGGAGAGGAATTCAGATGAACCTAATTAGCAAGTAGCTTGAATTTCCATTGTTAAAGCATATAAGAAGAATTAAATTGTCGTCATTTGCTAATGATGCCAACAATTCTAGACTTGATATTTGAAATAATAAAGTGAATACTTGAGATAGTTTTTTTTTAAAACGTGAGCATTCCTTTCCTTCCAAATATTGTTAATAATTAACCCAATAGCTATGATATAAGCACGTTTATAGCATTTGTCAAAGTAGTGAATGTCACACATAATCTACGATAAAGATGGAGGAAATAAGTAATTGAGACTGCTCGGAAGAAGCTTTTTAAATATATAAAATGAGACATCACAGTTGAAAAATAGATGATAGTATGATTCATCATTTAGAAGACAAAACTGACATATAATAGGACACAAAATACCCCTATTGTTAAGAATGCCCGCAGTTTTTAAACCAAAGTTTAAAGCTTTCCAAATAATGTATTTAATGTGAAGTTTGATACTTTTGCTCCTTAAGGTGCTGGCCTATGAGACATCAGGCAAATAAGTAAATAAAATATTATGAGCAATCTTTGAAAGTAAAGTTTGACTTATTATTAAATAGAGAAGTATTCTTACTTGCATCAAGACTAATGTGAGGAGTAAAAATATAAGACATCTTAGTCAGTTCTAATGCATTTAATAATTTTGTATTATTTAATTTGATTTTATGTTCTAGTAAAAATAAACTAGTGTGCTGCAATCAACAAAAGAGTGAAATTGATGAACAAGGGTTCTATAGTTTCATTATTTCCTATAACTTTATTTTAATGATTGTGAAATATAGTTTTATTTATAAATAAATTTAATGATTATTTATCTAGTATATATTTTAAGAATATTATTTTTATATGAGTAAAATTATTTCAACTATAGATTCAACTCAGATAATAATTAAGCCAAATATCAGTGTACATGACCGAATGTACATAGAACCTTAATTCAAAGCATTTTAGAGATTAGAAAAAGTATAGTTCAATTGTTTGACTTAAGACTTCAAGTTGAGCCTAGGAGATTAAGTAGGCTCAGCTTGGGCACCTCTGCACTGAATGAATAAATCAGTGAACTGATAATTATTCCAGTTTTCACATTTTTGGATCAAGGCGTGAGTGCATAGGTATGTAGACTAATAAAAAAAAGTCTCTTTGCTCTCAAAAAAAATTTATTTTTGCGACTTGATTTTCGAGGGTTTTCAAGCGCTTCGGAAATCTTTCGTTCGGCGGCCCCTCATGGGGTCGTCTCCGACCTCTCTGGCCCCTATACCCCCCTCTCTCCTTATTTCGGGTATCCTTGGCGCTCCTCCCTCTCTACCCAGTCGAGGGTTCTCTCTCGCTGGCTCGGCCTCTTGGAAATCCCTATTCTTTGTGGTTCAAAAATAATAAAAAAAGATTTCAATCTATCCTATGTGCTGTCTACGGAGGAGGTCATTAACATCTTATAAGACAAAATCTCACAAGGTGAGAAGCAATGGCTTAACTATGTGGTAGGAATTAGTTTGGGAAGAAAATATACTTTCAAAGATCTCCAAGAAGTCATGGCTAAATCATGGAAGCTCTAAGGTTCATTTTCCTTGTTCTGACTAAGTGCTACTTGTTATTTAATTAATCTATGTTGTGAAGAAGATGTGCAAACTATTCTCCAAGGAGGTTCGTGATTCTTCTTCAATACTCCCTTCATGGTTAAACCTTGGAATTGCAACTTCCTACCGTCTGCCTCATATTTCTCATCCCTTCCAGTATGGATCATGTTCCCTGAACTTCCACTTCACTTATGGTCAGAAGGTATCATTTCCAAACTTGCAAGTAAGGTTGGGGTTCCCATTATGGCGGACTCCTTAACTGCTTCTAAATCTCACTTAACCTTTGCAAGAGTTTGTGTTGAAGTCAGTACTACGTCTGTTTTACCGAAGGTAATTCAAATTAGAGTAGATGGAAACATTACAAGCCAACGAATAAAATATGACTGAACTCCTACTGTCTGTGAACAATGTAGTCTATTTTCTAACGCTGGCTACAACTGATCTTCTAATTCCTTATCTATGGTCAGAGGAAGAAACAGATCTAGACGTCCAAAAAGATGACCTTCTCGTCCCTCTCCAAACAAGTTGGTTATCCCTGTCCAAGCACCTTCCACTCTCCCCCCAATACTTGAATCCCCTCTACCGGTTATTCCTTCCACTTCTGCAGCCTCCTCCCCCTCTTTGATCTGCAAAGCTCTTAGTCCTCTCCCCTTAAATCAAGATCTTACTGTCCTGCCTAAAAACGACCTTAGTTTCTCTTTTGGGCCTCACTCTCCTAGAGACCCCAACTCTCCAATACACAATTTCCTTAGCTCCTCTAAATTAGCGGATGCCTCATGTATGGCTTCTGAGAAGTCCCTTACAATTTCCAGTGCTATCGGCTGCTCCATGATAGATCCTAAAATCTTGAATGATGCTTTTAAAAGCTTTGAGGGACGAAGTCATTCCCTTAGGACCCGGCCCAAATAATTCACGTCCCTCTCTTTGTGCTTGGTTCCCTTCTTTATTCTTTATTTTTATGTTTAAGCCTAACTTACTGGTCTGGAACGTTAGATGACTACACTCTGACACCCGTATTTCTAATCTTAAGTATCATGTTCGTCTCAACCAACCTAACATTGTCAAGAATTTGGAACCAAAAATCAACAATTTGGACATTGTTTCAATGTTCCTGGCGAATAAATATACTCTGTTTAATAATGAAGTTAATTGCAACAACTTTGATTTAGTTTCAGTTGATAAGATTTGGATCAAATGGAATTTAAATAATGTATCATACACGCCAAGAGTTATCCGCAATTCATTCATGGTAAATTTCTCCAAAACGGTTTGACATGCTGGGTAACTTTTGTTTATGCTTCAAATTTTGATAATGGCAGACTCAAGGTCTGGTATGACTTAATTCAGCTCAAGGATGACAATATTGGCCCTTGGATGGTTGTTGGTGACTTCAATTGCATTCGGTATTCTCATGAAAAAGTAGGAGGGAATCCTCCTTCTCAATTGTGTTTAACAACTGCATTAATGAAGCCGGCCTTATGGACTTGCATTATACTGGTTGTCAATACACTTCGGATAATCATCGCTTGGATTACCCAATTAAAGCAAAGCTGGATAGATGTCTCTATAACTCTGAATGGATTATGTCGTACCCATAGGTCATTTGCAAAATTCTTCTTCCGTCTACTTCTGATCATGCCCCTCTTATAATTTTAGCCTTCCTTATCGGTAGAAGGTCGTCTCATTTTTTCTTCAAAAATTATTGGGTTAACAGAAATGATTTTAATAGTATTGTTTGCGCTACTTAGAATGAGGTCTATGGTGGTGATCATCTCTTTGAGCTTCATAAGAAATTGGATCAAACCAAAAAGATATTTAAACTTCTTAATTTATCTCAGGCTTTGAATCCATCTGAAATAAAAAGAATTTGACAAGATCAGGTTGATGCCTTTAATCTCAATGACTACCAAAGTTTTAATGCTGATCATCGTTCTAGGTTCTTGCAAATAAACCAAAAACTCAAGGATGCCCTTTTCAATGAACTTTTTGGGCTAAACAACAGTTAAAGACGCATTCGTTCTCTCTTAGTGAAGATAACCTTAAGTTCTTCTATACTCAAATGGCAATCAGAAAGAATCACTCTTTGCTCCATAACACCTTAATTAAAGGATTGTGCCATTTCTTTTTATGATAATCTTCTCAACAATAAGAAAGGGCATGGTAATAATTGTTTCCTAATTTATGCTATCATTGATTCTTCCCTTCACGATGATATTTGCAGAAATATTTCTGAAGGAGACATTAATCGCAGTTTATTTTCAATTAAAGGCAATGCTAGTCATGGCTCTGATGGTTTCACTTCTCTATTTTTTAAGAAAGCATGGGACAACACTCATATCTATATATTTTCAATGAATCAGTCACTTTTTTTAAAAAGCTATTATGCCTCATGGCTTAATTATACTCTTATCATATTAGTTCCAAAAGGTAAAGGTGATTTATCTATTGAGAATTTTAGACCCATTGCTATCTGCAACACAATTTACAAAATTATATTCAAATTAATTGTGGATCAATTTTCCTCTTATTTGTCGGGCATCATCCACCCTGCACAGGCTGCTTTTGTGAAAGGGAGACGGATGTTTCATCATGTTATATTAGCAAATGAAATTATCAGAACTCTTAACTGGAATTCTAACAGCGTCTTTTGCGCTAAGATTGATATAAAGAAATCATTTGATAGCATAAATCGGGACTTCATTAATAACTCCCTTGCTAGCATTAATCTTTTGGCCAAAATGATATAATGGATTTTTGCTTGCATATCAAACATCCAATTTTCTATTAACTTGCAAGGAACCATTGATGGTTATTTCGGCTCCTTCAGATTAAGACATGTATGTTCTCCCTCGCCTCTGCTTTTCATCATTGCCATGAACTTCTCTACTGCAACTGATTATGTTGTTGAAAAAAATATTATAAGGCCGTCCAAATTGAGGGATTTCAGTTGCTCTCGCCTTCTATTTGCCAACGATATTCTTCTTTTTGGTGAAACTTCTACTTCCAATATGTATGCTTTTAAAAACTATCTTGAGAATTTTTTTGCAGCATCGGGTCTCAGCTTAAATAAGGAAAAATCTTGCATTTATTACTCTAAGTCGGTGTCGAATATTGATGAGCTATCTAAAGTATGGAATTTCTCAAACACTCACTTCTCCGCTTATTTCTAAAGTTCAGCATTGGATTTCTGGATAGACTCTCAAATCCCTTTCTTTTGTAGGTCTTTTGATCTAGCCTCTCCTTCTTCATAGATTCAAAACAATACACGTTCCTTTAAGTGTTATTAAAATAATTAAAAGTATTTGTGCTAAGTTCCTAGACAACGGTTCTAATGTCAACAAATTGCATACATTAGCCTGGGAAAAAATTGCCACTCCAAAACGCAAGAGAGGTATTGGCATCATATGCCCTTCAAAACTTATTATTAGCTGCAAATTATCGTTATGTTGGTCAGTGCTCTGTAACACTTCCCTCTTGGCCAATTGGTGGAAAGGTAACAAGTTATAACTTTTTGAAACTCCCCCCTATACTAATAAGATGACATCTCCCTTTTGGAAGAATTTGGTTAAGATCTCTTTCATTCTGGCTCCTCATATTAGCATTGACACTAGTAGAAATACTACTCTATTTAAGAATAGCCATACTTTTACTTTCAAGTCTTCTCATGACCTTTTGTTCACTCACCTATCTGATGTTTCGTGGGCTGATACTATGTGGAGTAAAAGCACTAAGTTGTACATTAAATGCATAATCTGGAAAGCCTTAAACATTGGTCTAAAAACTATAGATATTCTTAATAGCAGGGGCATTCATTGTAACTCTCTATGTCAATTTTGTCTTCGGAATAATGAATCTCGCTCTCATCTCTTTTTTACTTGTGACTTCTCATTTCAAATTTTGAAATTGAATCTCCTTGTTGGTCTACATTATCGATTCCCTCCCTCTCTAACCCAAATTATGATTGATATTTCAAACCTTGACAAATGGACAAAAATAGTTTATATCACGGCTATTGGTGTGATTACATATTTTATTTGGAAGGAAAGGAACGACCGTATTTTCAACAAAATTATTTTAAGTGAATCCATTATCATTTCTAACATCAAATCCATAATTCTTGGAATTGTTAGTAATTAGCGACATCACTCTAACTCAAAAAAATTTCAGATTTGGAAAGCTTTACTTATTACTGGTTAATTCTAGCTTACATGCTTTATTATGTCTATCGGATGCTTTCTCAATCTATCTACTGCCTTTGAGATTGACGGGTCACTATCATTTTATGACTTCTGCATTAGCAAGCGCATTATTGTTGTTTCATATTGCTGAACTGTGCTGGTATTCTTCTTTGCTTGCGAGAAGAATATGGTGATATGTATTATTTGTATTGTGATGTAATACCTCTGGAGGATTTGGCCCTTGCGTGGTTTCGACTGCTCTTACTTTTTGGATGTCTCTGTTTTTAGTTTTACTGAAGTTTGTTTCTGCATCCTAATGGGTTGCTGTCATTTGGTTTGGCTTATGTTTTTTCAAATTCTGACTTCTTTAACATGCACTTACCTGTTGTTACATAAACCTGGAGATGTTCATAGTTTTTCGTTGCTGAACTGCGTTGGTATTTTCTATGCTTGCAGGAGAAATCTAGTTATCTTTAAAATCTGTATTGAGATGTTAATCCTCTGGGTGATTCGGCTTTATGCATGGTTTTGGCTGCTCATATATTTAAGATGTTTTGGACTTCCTGAAGTTTGTTTATGCATATGAAGGAATCTCTCTCTGCTATTATTTCATTTGTCTCGAGATCGAATGAACCAACTACTTATTTTGATTCAAAGACAAGGATAGATTATGATACTATTTTAGATCCTATTCAACGATTTAATGACTTCCTTCAACGTTCCTTCATGACCAAACACCCCTTTGATCTTAAAGATTGATGCCCCGTTGAATCTTCGATCTTGTGTGAGCCTCATCTTGAAGGGATCCTAGTCTTCTAACCTTTTAGTTTTTTAGTCTTATAGTTTTTACTTTGTCATATTTTTGAACGTACGCTTGTTCTTTCTTACCTCATTTTATTTTTATACATGTCAATATTGACAAAGTCTCTAATTTGTAGTCCTTTTAATGCAATATACGGGTCATGCCCTCAAAATTTCCAAAAAAGATAAATATATCTATAAATTTAAAATGTGTTTTTTTGCAGGTTCCATACACAAAAATAATTTTGAGGGCCAAATATTCTAAGGAGGGCTGTTCTCGAATCTGACACCTCTTTTGTACCTAGATAAGTCTCTGTACACCTATATAGCCCAAAAAAGAATAATTTTATAGATTATGTAAATTTTGACAATGCTCACAAAGTTGCATGTTTGATTGGAGTTCTAGGACCATACAGAGGTGAAACATCATAAAACCATGAGTTATTTAGTACAGAAAAGAACATTCTCGGGTAAAGATTATAGGCATAAAGCAGTGAACCATCCATCAACAGGAAAACGACACGAAGATAATAGAGATTCTTTTCATCATGGAAAAGTAACCACCATTTACAGCACAACTTAAAACATGCCTTGTATTTGCATTATCCTGCAATATACTTTAAGAAATAGGATACTAGGATTTAGCAAACTTAATTATTTACCGCAGATTTCGATACTTCATGCTTTGGCTATCTAATTTGCTGCTTAAATTGATTCACCTCCACATGTTTCCCACTTTGCATATGAGGATGAGAACCTGAAAAGCCATCCATTAAAAAACAATTTTGCTTTAGCATAGGAATGAACAAGAATTCAAGTTTTACGGTATACACGAAAAAAAAACAGATTACTCTAAATTTGTAATCCATACATTCATTCCATACATTCATAAGTGTAGCAACAAATGCCATTTAAGAAAAAAAAAGAAAAAAAAGAGTTATAGCTCATTCCAGGGAGAGATTTAGAGAGAATAAGATAGTGAGGAAAAGAGCCAGGGGCATGACCGTAGTGGGAATGAAATGCCAGGGGCACTGGAGATGGTAACCCATGCAACAAGAATGGCTGCACTGTTAAACACAATGGAGATTACGAAGGGTGATGAGAGCACACAAATACACCCAACGATAGCTGATGAGATAATTGCTACTGGTGTTGGAGGAGGATTACCCTTGCTTGGATCTAAGATCAATGAACCTGCATCATTGCCGTCTACAGCCATGAGGCAAAGGTGTTGGGTTTTAGGAGAGCTGAGTGGCACACTATCCAAAAGGAGGGGAGAATTAAATTCTTTAACTTTCTAAAAATTAAAACTTAAAACTTGAAAAGTGAAAGAGAGAGATTTGAGCTAATTATTATCACTAAGCACATACCAAAAGAAAAATAATAGCGCAAAAAAAAGCAAAATAGATGTAATTCGTCAAATAATGTTTCAGTGAAAATGAGATTCTATGTCCACTCTTCGAAAGTTCATCTCCTTAATAAATCCACTCACAATAAAGTTGCTCCTTCACAATCTAATAACAGGCAGAGAAGCCTTGGTACAATCCCTCCTTGTGTAAACTTTGGCAATAGAGATATCAGGGATATACATCTTTCCAAATGTTTACTGAGACGAAGTTGCCTAAAACTTTCTCTTGCACAATCGACAAAAGTAGGTTATAAAATAAAAAAATATAAATATAAAATACTTCTAATTTTGAGGTAAAATCCCTAAAGATCAAAAGCACTAGTCTTTAAAAGAACATCAAAAGCACTTTCAGAGAGCCTAAAAGGACTTGCAAGATCTTAGAATGCTTTAGAATTGAATTGAAAGTTTTTGTATAAGCGGAGAGGATGGGATCTCATCCTTACCAAAGAGAGAAGGGGTCAAAATAGGTAAGATCCAAGTTTTGGATGACAAGGCGCACTTGAGTGTGGGTCAAAACCCAACTGCAAGTGATAGCTTAAGCACCAACCTCCTCGAATGTGGATCTATTTGCCTAAAACTAGGTCCACACCCCTGCTCCACATGCCTAGGAGCATGGCCCAAGAGATGGAGTTCAAGAACTTTGGCTAAACACTATAATGTTGAGCTATATCAAACTTTAGTAAAAACTTTGGACAAAAACTATATCTAACACTTAAAATTACAAATAATACCACAACATATGGTATGAGTGATATAAAGATATTGCAAAAACATATTTAACGATGACTATATGAGATTCTCTAGAGTCAACTTGAAATCTTGCACATAAGCAGATGTTAACCATAATGTCCAGTCTATTTGCAGTGAGGTAAACCAAAATCTTATAATGCTGCAGTAAAACATTTGATCCACAAGTTTGCTGGAGGGATTACGATCTAATACAATAGAAGAACTAGTAGAGATATCAATGGGTTATTAACGTTAAACTTAAAACGCTGAAGAAGTACTTTAGTATATTTTAATTGTAAAATGATAATGCCTTGTGGATCTTGTTTGATCTACTATCATAAGAAAATATTTATTTCTCTTATTAAAGTTTATTTCAATTTCATGACTCATGAGAGAAGAAAATTCTTGATAAGATACACATTAATTTGAACTACAAGAAGATCAATCGGAAAATTTTTTAAGAAATAAAATCATGTTTACTAATTGCCTAATGAATCTTTTATGTATGAGTAAAGTGTTGAGCATTTCATACCACATCATAGGTGCTTGCTTTAAGACATAATATTTTCTTTAATTTGATATACAGTAAGGATGTTTTAAGTTTTCAAAATCCAGAGGATGATCGATATACTAATCTTATTCTATATACCCATTAAGAAATGTACCTTTTATATTAACTTGATACAGTTTAAAATTGCATCTTGAGGGTAAAATAATCTTTTGTGCAATAATTATTAATTATATTATATGTACGACGGCTGAAGTTATACTCAGAGAATCTAAAGGAACACTAGAGACCATTAGTGAAAATAAAATGTTAAAGAAAATAAAGAAAAATTTACTATAAAATGATTTAGATACAAAAAATAATAGAGAATGAAAAAATAAATTGATTTATCATGTGTCTAATAAAATAATTAATAATGCTAAAATAATGGGGTTTTGATGATTTGCACAAGAGATAAGACATTGTTGAGAGAATGATAAACATATATAAACTAGTCAAATTAAGAGATTAATAAAAACTAAATCCATAGCTCATATGTATTAAAGATGTTTATCATAAAATGCTTTGAGAAATGAGGATATTTAATCTATAAAATGAATTATTTTCAGGAATTCAATAAATTTTGTGATATTATGATTAAGATGAGTGAATTTAGTAGCTTCAAACAAAATATTACTTTCTTTTTACAAGTAAAACTAATGCTTAGAAAGCTCTAAGGACTTCAGTTTGAAAACAAATGTTAAAATAAAACATTCATAACAAAGGATTTTTAAATGAAATAAGTTCAATGTAAATAACTTTTTTATGTTTTTCATTTATGTTGTGCTTAATTTTTGATGATTGCTTCTGTAAAATTTAAATACATGTAAACAAAAAACCCTAAATCCAACATTGTGTCTATGCGATGTACAATGAGAGCCAACCAACATCTCACGAGGGCCTAGCCATGATAAATGAGGGGGCCATGTTATGGCTGGCTAGGGCCCAAGGTGGTCGCCATAGATAGCAAGGGCCCGACTGAAGATGGTTAGAGCGGAAAGGACAGAGGTGGGCATGCATGCATTCGACAACGCTAGTGGAGACTGAAGTTCTGGCAAGAGTCAATGTGTATGCATTAAACTATTTTTCACATGTTAAGCAAAGTGGATTTGAAATCTAACAATTATTTGTAAATGCAAAATCCCACATTTTAGGTTATTTGAGGGTTTCTAAATCCCCCATAATCCAAATCCTATAAATCAAACATCCATATTTAAAAATTATATGGTAATTCAATTACTTCACATCCAAATCTCACAAATCAAATGGCTACTTAAAGAAAATGAAGACTGAAAAAGCAAAAGGATTGAATGACATTCTTATAGATGTGTTAAATGATTGGGTAATGGACTTTCTTGGATTACCATAGATTTTAACTAAATATGCTAAATAAATTATGCAAATAGTGTTATGTCTATATATAAAAATAGAGGCAATATGCAGAGTTATGCAAAAAGGAATTAAGTTAACAAGGCATAATTTGAAACTGTGAAAAGGTGATCAAAAACATTATGATGCAATATAAGAGTTTTATAAAATCAACTGAATATATATGCATAGATCAACTTAAACGCATATATTTGATAAGGATTTGGCGGGAAAAGTAAAGGTAGTTTGGTTTATTGAAATTAAATTATTAAGATAAATTAGATTACAGTGTAATTCAATTTCAATCAAATTGATTGTATTAGGTAGCAATTAAAGGTTTTTTGAGATTTAAAAATTGATGTTTGGTTGAGAATAATTTGATTGTGATATAATTTGTTAAAGGTTATTGATAAAAAACAAGAAATAAAATTTAGGCAAAATCATAATTCGAGCCAGTTATCTGCAAGGTTGACGAAGTCCGGTTGGCCTCCTGCAAGGACAATGAAGCCCTACCGGCCGCCAACGAAGCCCGACCAATCTTCCGGCATGGCTGATGAAGCCTGGCCGGTTTTCCTACAAGCCTGAGCATGCCTGGTCTTCCTGCAAGGCTGACGAAGCCAGGACAATCGCATGCAAGGCCGACAAAATTCAACTGATCACCTCCAAGGTTGATGAAGTCCATTTGGTCACCTGCAAGGCCGATAAAACCCATTGTTCACCTCCAACACCGACAAAATCTAGTCAATCACCTTCAAAGGAAGACAAAGGCAGCAATTGGGCGAGGGCTTTGTCAACGATGGCGAAGGTTGGTAAAATCCAGTGAGGGCATGCCAATGAACGTTGAAGTTGATCTGCAAATTTGAAGTTTCCTTGTGTGGGTTGGCAAAACATGTTTTTATTTTTGTTTTTTAACGGCATGAGGGCAAAATCAAATTATGCCTAATTTTGAGCATAATTCAATTACAAGTTTTTTTTGTGAAGAGCAAGGGAATTTAATTCCCGCATAAAATTACATCATAATTTAATTACTCTAAAACAAATACAAGAAATTTACAAATCATGTGATTAAATTACTTTACACCAAAATTCTAACAAACCAAACAACACCTTACATAAGAAATTATAAAATTAAAATTTATCAATTTAAAAAAATACATATGATTACAGTTACATATCTTGCCTCTTTGGAGAGTAACATGTATTGATGTTAATTTAAGGCACGCATAATTACATGTGCTCAAACACAAAATGATTTCTCAAATGGTTTCCTTGTTTCCTTTGAACAACATTTAGAACCAGTTCAAGTTTATATCATCTTTGCATTCATTAAGAATGTTCTTACTAAACACATTCAAAATGTGTATTGGTGCATGTGGTTTGTAGATTATAATCTTCTTATTGGCAAAACTAGAGATAGGTTAAAGCAAAGCTTGGAAAATAGAAAATTACTTGAACATCTATAATTTCAATTTAGTAGATCCAAAAATTATACATGTGCTCAAACACAAAATGATTTCTCAAATGATTTTTTTGTTTCCTTTGAACAACATTTAGAATCAGTTCAAGTTCATATCATCTTTGTATTCATTAAGAATGTTCTTACTAAACACATTCAAAAGGTGTATTGATGCCTGTGGTTTGTAGATTATAATCTTCTTATTGGCAAAACTAGAGATAGGTTAAAGCAAAGCTTGGAAAGTAGAAAATTACTTAAACATCTATATAATTTCAATTCAGTAGATCCAAAAAATATACATGTGCTTAAACACAAAATGATTTCTCAAATGATTTTCTTATTTCCTTTGAACAACATTTAGAATCAGTTCAAGTTCATATCATCTTTGCATTCATTATAAATATTCATACTAAACACATTCAAAAGGTGTATTGGTGCCTATGCTTTGTAGATTATAATCTTCTTATTGGCAAAACTAGAGATAGGTTAAAGCAAAGCTTGGAAAGTAGAAAACTACTTAAACATCTATATAATTTCAATTTAGTAGATCCAAAAAATATACATTAAGTGCATGTTCACTTATAATAGAAATTATAACATCAAGGATATGACAACTGAAGATCATGTTATCATGAAGATTGAATTGTTTAAATAACCTTGTCAATTATACAAAATAATGGTGAGATAAAGAGTGGTTTAAGATGATACATGCAAGTTGAGTGGAATGGAGGCCACATTTGAAATTGTGCGATTAAAAAAACCTACTTAAAACTTAAAAGGAGAGTTTTAAAGAACATTTATAGTACCATCAAACTTATATGATCAAAAAAGTTGGTTTGTATAACAAATACATACTAATAAAATAAAAGGCACGAAGATGACGATGCTAAGGTGAAGTGAGAATAAATAAAAACATATAATAAAAAATTAGTATACTGAGCTCATTTGGCAAAACTAGACATCCAAAGAAGTTATTTGGGGAACTGGAAAAATAAAGTTGTTGCTAAAAGTTGCTACTGGAGATGATATTAATACTAATGGATGGCTTTTTTTGGAGTGATGCTGAATCTAAGCTATATTTACATAATTTACAATTAAAATCATAAATTTTAATAAGTAAACTAAATTAATTAATTCATATGTTAATTAATTATGGTAATTAATTATGGTAATTAATTATGTTATTAAATTAGTTATTTAGAGTATGTTAATTATATTACATTAATTAATTACATGAGCTAATTACGCTAGTTAATGAAGTTAGCCAATTATGTTGCATATGTCAACTATATTAGACTAATAAGTTAATTTATAATACTAGTGATTTATGTTAATTAATTAACTATACTAATAAATTAGTATATTATCTACTTATACTATTAGGAGGGGACAAAATCAGCAACGGAATCCTGAACAGTAACTAAAAAGCTAGGGTCTGACAACTTCATAAAAGCAATTTTTTGGGAGTTACTGCCTGAAGAAACAACAAAATTTATAAAGTGTATGGTTTGCTGGTCCCCAAACAACATCAAGATAATTGGACTGTAATTTCAACGGCATAAAAGCTATATGCCAAATGGGACCTAGAGAAAGTTGTCTATATGGTTTAGACATGAGAGCGAACCATTGAATGCTCTATTTAGGAAAGAAAATTTAATTAAGTTTGTCCATGTTTAAAAAGGAGAAAACAGAAGGCTAAAACAGACATGACAAGCAACTATTAAGAATGATCTTAAAAAGGATTAATTGATTGAGCATAGTTTTGAGAAAGAATTCATGTAGTTGACTCAACTTAGAGAAACTATAGTTTGAGTTTGTTGTAAACTTGGTTAATTGTATGATGTTAGTTAGGGAAGCGGCCTGCCTATTAAACCTAGATACCTAAAAAACTGCATAGATTCATTGTCGATGGAGATGTAAGAAAAAAATCACGTGATTGAGTCGGTGTAGAGTAACCTTGTAGAATAGAAATACATAAACTATTGAAAGAATGGGTATTGAGTCGATGTAGAGTGACCTTATAGGATAGAAAAACATAAACTATTGAAAAAATAGGAAAAATATTAAAGGAACATGTCAATTTTCATCAAGCAACAGAGGATTGAGTTCTTTAAACTAAGGTGAAAAGTGAACAATTTTTTAAACGTTTTTACAGCTTAAACAATCTCTCGCATATTGCTAAAACTTTCACCTTTTGTGTCTTATGTGCTGCTCAAATAAGACACTAAGATGAAATTGGAATGCCTAATCACAAATCATGATACTTTGGACAATGAAAGAAATATATACAAAACAAAAATCAAAGCAATCATAAACATGACTGAACAAAAGCAGAGAAGGAATGGAGATGCTTGTACACTGCTAATCAGTAACTACCCAAATGTTTGGTGGCATCATCTTGTTTGATTCAAAAAATTCAAAATGAGATTTGTTTGTGTTATGCGGAAAACTATGAAAGGTGGCTCTAAAACTACTGATATTTTCAAATCTCAAGGTATACATGTGTTTATTCTTTATGTCATATAGACAAGAAGACTCATGTTCATCTCTTTTTGCTTGCCCGTCCTGCTTTAATTTTTTCAAATGCTTTCTTTTTTTGGCACCTAATACTCTTATGCCTCCCACTTTACTACAAGCTCCGATACATGCTGATAATATTTTGGGTAGATGGTGCAAAAATGTATATCTTAGTTCTTTGGGGTTCTTATTCATTATATATGATTGGAAAGAAATGAACAGAAATTTTCCTCAAATAGTTGATGTTTCACCTCGGCGGTTCATGAATGCAGAAGCGTTTTGCGCTGTCTTTTAACAAATGGAATTGTCCCGATCCTACTTCTAACCTCAATGCCACAAAATTTCATGCATGGAAAGCCAATTATGAATATGCAGCTTCAACTATTGGGTTTGGTATTATGGCTACCGCAACTGGGTTCTTAGCATTCAGATCTAGTTGTAATATAAATGGTTATTTTAGCTTTGGTTTCACTTGCTGTAGCAGCACTATTCTTATTTTTCATATGCATGGATTCAATTTACGCATGGTTTTTCATGCACTGCTGTTTATAATTTTGCTCTGGTGTTGAGCTCTTCTCGTGATTTTACTATGTCTGAGGGCTGTCTTCACTTTATTTTTGTTTGGGAGAGAAAGAAATCCAATTTTTTCCAGATATTCATCTCAAAATGCTTTGTAATTATTGTGGGTGGTTATTGGCTCTCACTTGATTTATTAACAGCTTATCTGTCTTTTTTTTCTACTGGATTATGAAAATATCAAACACTCCGATATTTGTGGGAATGGATGGCCCATTTTGAGACCAGATACTACTTTGCAGACACATTACTTGGGGGCAACCTCCCTAGACAACCAACCTAAAAAATTATCTGAATCCTGAGTTTTTACATTAATATTCTATCTTGTCTTAGCTTCTTTCTTATGCATTTTATTTTTTGAGTTGTTTCGTATGTGTACATTTGTTCTTTTAATTAATATATTTGGAATGGAGATGCCAAGTAATTAAAGATAACTAAGAAAATACAGGTTTTTCTGAAAAGGATTTATCATTCAAAGGGCTTGCAAGGAAAAGCTACCTATCAGTAACACAATGCCTCAGTAAAGCATGTTGAATCTTCATCACAGATTATTTAAGCATACAGCATTATCAAAGCAGTCGTAACTCACTTAAGAGAACAGAAAAAAAATACCTGGCCTTAGAACGATATGAATTTGTGACCGAGGGTTAGAAAACATCCAACTGTCTTCCTCCAGGGATTTCACCTCCTTCTGGAGCGCAGCCATCAGATCTGATCTCAGAACTTAGAAACGAGGGTTCGAGGGAGCAGAAAAAACATTAGAAGAGAAAGAAGACTAATCCAAAATGTTGGAAAATGCCTACGGGTATAAAGAAACTACGATGAGAATCGCAAGTGATCTTAATGATTACCGGCGACGACTGCCTCCTTTCGATCATTGACGGAGACGAGATCGGTAGGAAAATGGTAAACAGTGTCATCGATTAATCCAGTTCCAGTGTTACTACTGCTGGAAGCGCCACCACTTTGCCCGGCGCTCGTTCCCGATGCTGACGATCTCGCAGGGGAGCTCATTGGGAGATTGATAGAACAAGAACCAATATACATTATTGCTATACTTACATTAATATATAACAAAATATATAGATAATGTATTAATTATATATAAAAAGATTATTAGTTGAATATATTTTTTTGTGAGATTTATATAAAAAAATAAAATAAATAATAATAATTTTCTATTAGTTTTAGATACCTTTTAGCGTATATTCTTGTGCGGGGCGGTGACGCTGAAAGAAAACTACGATGCAAGTAACTACGATGCGAGTAGTTCATGCCAGCGCTGAAATTCAAGAGAAATGCTATTTATTTAGATTTGTTGATGTGGCACTGAAATAATTTATCCAATGAGATTTGAACATCATTTCAATATAAATTTTAAAAATAATATTTATATTATTTTAATATAAATAAATAAACGCTAATAAAATGATGTTCAAATCTCATTGAATGAATTTTTTAGGTGCTACATAAATAAGACTAAATATCATTTCTTAGAATTCAATAGAAATTGAAAATCATATATAATTTTACTTTTGTACTTAAATCATTATTAATATTATTTCATTCCTTTTATAGTTTGCAAATTCCAATATTTAATAATAATAATAATAATAATAATAAAAACTAAAACTAAGAAAGTAGTTTGAAAAATGCACACATAATTAGAGTATTTTAAATCAATTATAGACCACACGTACTTTACTCTTTGAAAATTCACAATAGCTAATATTTCACTTAGAAAAATAGATGTCTTTGTCGTTAGCCTATATCGATCATAGAAATCCACACAATTCTTTTTTTGAATGTTTTATTTAGAGCCCTCTTTTTCTTGAAGTCATTTATTGGCATAGCTACTAATATTCCTCATCCACACACTTTGACAGTTAAGCTTTCACTCATTTCCAAAGTTATTTTAAGATAGAGTGTCATTGATCCCTCTTTCACGAACTTTAATTGTAGAGCTGTGAAGCCTTCCCTCATTCCAAACTTTGTTAAGGTCGAGCTCCCACAATCCTTCCTTTGCAATCATGCATGGTGAAGTTGCCACAATTGCACATCTAACAAAAATATGGTAAGAAAAATAAGGAAATTTCATAATAGTAAAACATACATAATCTTTAGGTGAAGTTTTAAAAATTGGATCTTACTAAATTTTGAGAGAACTATAAAATATTTTTAGAGCGTCTTTAGATCTTCCTTGGATTGATAGGGGTTGCTCTAGTTGTTTAGAAGTGATTTTAAAAATGGCATACCTTATATATAATGAGAAAAAGGGATTAGCTTGGATAAATTTTTCATTTGAGTTGACACATACTGTAATAACTCAAATTCTTAAGCATCAAGACATTATCCATTTAAACATTTAATGTCTAAAGATTTTATCCTCAGAGAAACTTCCTAGAAGGTCACATCTCATAATGACTATGTTTAACTTTGAAATTATTAGTAAAAACTCCATCATCATCTTAAAAAGCACACTAATATTTAAAGGTTCTATTTAACTATACTTAAGGGGATTCATAATTTCACCCACTTAAGAAATGATATTACCATCAATATCAACTCACATATCCAAAAATCATCCACCAAAAAAGATTACTATAGGTGGCCCTCAACATATAGTACTTTGTCTTATTATGGATTCAAGAAGTGGCTCCCTGATGTAACACTTTTCCCTACAAAGCGCTTCTCTCTTATGTAATATCCAATATCTTACACTAATATAATTTGTAATAGCTCAAATCTTAAATATCTACATATCTCATGGTTGTGCACTAGAATGTTTATACATGACTCACACATATTATCTGTGCCTTTAGAGGTAGTTGCAAGATAATCCCAAATTTAGAGGAGATGCATATGTAACATTCATGTTTAATTGCACATTAAAAAAATAGGTGATTTCTTTTGCATTTATTTATGCAACCTTAAGCTATTCTTCGGTCCTTTCACTAAGAGGGATAAAAGGTTTTGTATGATCTTCTTGAATTAGAACTCAAATGTAATAATCTAAGAACATTAAAAAGTTTGTCATTTTCTTTATATAGAAGTCAAAAAGCTATTGCATGGATATTACTGCCATTGAATAGTGCCAATAAGGAGATGGATATTTTCTCCAATGATTATGAGATCTAGTTTTGTAGAGACATTCTCTAGTACTACTTCTTAGCTATAAAAGCCTCTAACACTATCTAGGGGGGGGGGGGGGGGGGGGGGGGGGGGCGGCGGAGGGTGAACTCAATTTATAAAATATTCTGGAAAAGAAAACTTAGTGTTTCTTAGGATTTAAAAGTTAATACAAAAAGAAAGAGAAAAATCATAATATATAATAAATATAAAGGACGCGCAGCGTTTGAAGAATTAAGAAGAATAATATCTCCAAGAGCCAGGCTCAAAAATTGAACCATAGATTGTCAAATTGGGACAAAAAGGAATAATGGGTCCTTTTGATCATACATCCACTCTTTTGAAGTTTACCTCCTCATAAATTCACCCGTACTTCTTCATAGGCAAAGAAACTCTCTCATTCACAAAACCTTGGTTGGGAAGTAGCAAAAAAATATTCCTTCCCAAGCCTTTTGCTATGCAGAGATTGTAATAAATTATTCTCTTGCACAACCCAGCTAGAGTTGGGTAAAAAATAAATTGAAGATATTAAAGTTAAAGCACAAAAGTTATTAATTTTCTAAGAATAAATTCCAAAGCTTTGTTTTCTTTGAGATTTGAAGATAAAGAATTTATAAAAGAGAGTTGATAGCTTTTTGCATTTTTTTTATTTGACTTGAAATGATTAAAGAAGATTTAAGAGCTTAGTTGGTTGTGGACATGGCATGGAGTCCCGTATTATAGAGTAGAGATTTGGTTCAAAGTATAACAAAGATCATATTTTAGAATCCTAGAGATGCATATGGGTGTGTATCAAAAATATAATTTATGAGTCTAATTATTTTTTGTCAGATTAATCCCACCGTAGAAACATACAATAAACGGGTTCATGATTTGTGTATCTATGTATGATGTGCTCGGGCACAAGAACTATGTGTTTAGGAATAGACAAGATTATGTGATTTTTAGTTAGGGTCTTTTATGCTCTATTTTGCTTAATCGTGTAGCTTAATAGCCATACAAAATATTTAAGCATAAATCTATATTATAATGATAAAATTTAAGGCTTTACATTTCTATGGGTGAGGGTTTTTATCTCATCCAATTTGAATTTCTTGAAGATCTTTTTTTAGTTAATGAAGGAGGTCCTAATCAATTTTTTGAGATTCCATTCCTGATATATGAATGAGATTCTTTATTCTTGCTTCCAATAAAGTTGATACGTTGTTCCTAATTTGGGTAAGGTCTTGTGCTTACCACTTGTTTTGTTGACATGATTTATTCCTTAAGGGATTATGAGTTGCATTGGAATTCCTATCTTCGCAGATACTCTTACCATAATGTGCAAGCAATTGAATTTTTCTCAGCTTTGCATATAAATTTCTCTCAATTTGGTGATTCTAGAAACTATTCCTATCAATATCAATGGAGTAGCTTATTGCAAAATGTAACTTATAAATGGTTATAATAAGTATGCATAATTTGCAAAAATTTTCAAATTTCAAATTCATGTTGTGCTAACAAATCCATAATGTGTAAGTAATTATCTTTTTCTCAACTTTTTATATGATTTCTCCTAATTTAGTGCTTCTAAAAATCATTCCTGTCGATATCAATGGTGTAGTTTATTGTGATGTCCCACCATGTTATCTCCAGATTACAACACGTACTAATCCATTTTGCGATGAGGTGGTCATTGTTGATACCAACTATGGTGCCCATTCCTAACCATAGTCGAGTTAAGACCAACCCAACTAAAGACAAGTAATGTTCCTTAGTCTAGTACCAACTTATAGTGCCTCGAATTATTAATCACAAATAATAATAATTCAAAGTACTAATCGCAATAATCAGCAGATACTAAGTGTAATATAACAGAGTACGAAAGCAAAAGATACAACATCATACATTACAGCCAAGTAGTAGTAAAGGAAATAAAATGCATTCATTTTATAAATAGATAGTGCGATAAGAAAACATACAAATCATGAATTATTACAAACCAAAGTTTAATGAAAATAAATAAAAATTAAATGCTAAAGCACACTCCCTTCTAAATAAAATGCAAGCTAAAACAAAACAGCTATAGCAAGATCATCTTCTTACTTCTACTCCTATCTTGAAGAAGGCTCCACAATTAGCTCTAGATCTAACATGTTAGTTTCACATGCCATGGCCTCAGCTAAAAAAGGAATAATCTTAATTTAACAATTATTTAAGCACATTTTAGAATGAAATTTTATAACTTACATGTTTTTTAGGATTTCAAATTAACTCAACTTCACACTAAAAATAGGTGTAACAAAGCAAGCAAGAAAAGATGATAAAGCCATAAATTAATCAATTTATAGCTTAAGAAAAGCGAGATAAGCAAAATACATGCCTTAGATCCTGTAGCTACAATAATGTAATGCTCCGATACTAGGTTAGTGTAACTAAATCAACATTATGTATTATTGTGACTCATTACCTTGGATCATAGGTGCTAATCAGCATAAGGGGTCACATTTTCAAAGAAGGAAAGAGGGAAAAACATACATCACATCATTCATAATTTCATATCTAGAATAACTGAAATAAAATACATGCATCTCAAAAAAGAAAAGAAAAGAAAAGAGAAGAAAAACTTCAAGATACATTAATTTATTATAGATGGGATTTAAATATATAAGCTCTCATCCTCATCAAAATAAAAGCGAAAGTAAAAGTAAAATGATGAGAATAGAAGGTTAAGCAGTTGACTGCTCTTGAACTTGCTCCTCCTCTAAGGCCAACGCACCTTTAAGCTCTTTATCTGACATATCAGTATCATACACCAGAGCACAGGAAAAAAAAAGTAGAAATCTGATTAAACATATTGTCTAAGTGCATTTTAGGTACTAATTTATTCACTTTTAGGATAACACATTTATATATTTAATTTAAAAAATGGGTACATATGGAAAAGAAAATAATGCAGGTAAAAAAAAGTGTGACTAAAGGAAAGAAACAAGTAAAGGGCAAGATACTGTATACCCTCAAGCAAATCATACATGCAGAAATTGTGATGATATATATATATATATATATATATATATATATATATATATATATATATATACATGCATATGTGCTGAAAGTATGATCAATATATACATGCATATGTGCTGAAAGTATGATCAATCTATATAAATTCTAATCATTGAAAGTACTGCACAAAATTATTGAAAGTAAATGACACTGGAGTTGTAAGAACTGGAAGTACAATATGAGTAACAACAAGTATATAAACCAGCTTCTAAAAATTGTATTTGAATGTATAGTCCATAAAACTGTACCTGACTACTATAGTGTACAATACTAAGAGATTGTACTTGAATACAATTATTAAATTTTAATCTTATTTTACTAATGTGTTCTATGGGCACTATACGAAATAATTGAGAAGCTAGGCATATATTCCCAACCATCTGAATCTCAGGTTCCTGAATAATATACACTCTCCCCCTCTAAGATATGTGCAGTCTCATATTATCTCCATAGCATGCCTTGGCTCAATGGTATATACAGACTCCAATCTTCATTGAGTGAACCTCTTTAAGTATTTTTAAATTTTTCATGCATCTAAGTCTATCTGAATGAGATGCTCAATATGATTTAATTACAAATGCATTGCAACAACAACATATTAATTATAGTTTGTGATATCTTTATGTAATGTACTAAATCATCTATCCTCATATTGTAATATAGCCAAGACTTATCAAGTCTTTCTTTCAAGCTTCAATATGACTAAGGAATTATTCTAAATTTTTGATCTGATCTAAATGAATACTCAAAGCTTTATTAACCTAATTTTTAGTATTAATAAATTTGTATGCTAATTAAATCAATCTCGTCACATCTAAAACATGCAATCTATCTAAATACTCTGTTATGATGATTCTAGTTTTAACATACTTAATGGTGTAAGATGGGTCCATCTTAGGTCAATGATTTAGCTTATAAAATTAGATGCCAAAATGGGTCAAATAGGATGGATTGAGAATCTTTGGGTGATATTAGGAATTTATAGACACTTCATTTGGCCAAATTTGACTCTAACACACTTTATGAGGCACTACTGATTAAAAATTAGAGTTATATCTTTTTATCTATTAAATTATCCTATTTTCTCTAAATCTAAGCTATGTGAACTATAAGGATTTTATAGGCACTTGATTGGCTAAAATGGAACTCATCATATTTTAAGAAGTGATTTTAAGTTCAATTAAGGTTAAAATTGCAACTTGAAAATTTATAACTCTTAACTATTAGTTTTTACTTTCATGGGATTCTTCACTTCGACGGGATTCCATAGACACATTTTTTGCTAAAATATGAGTTAAGTAATGTAACTGTGGCGACCCACCGCTGGGTTAGCATAGCTAATCTAGTATTAGATGTTCACTTCGCAGGATCATATCGTGGTTTAGTATAATAGTGTATTTAGAGGTATCTAAAATATACACTTCCACATTCATTGCAACATTCAGAAATATCAGAATAATAAAGGAAATATATTTATTATAAAGATAATAATTATCTTATAAAATCTGTTACACACTAAATAAAAATTTAAAACTTTAAGAAAATTAGCATCTAAGTTGCTCCATCATGTATCACCTGCTCTTCAAAAGCTTGATCCAAAGATTGTTCTTGAATTACTATATATATATATATATTTGAATTAATATTAATTAAATTATATATATATATATATATATATATTTAATATATTGGATTTGTTGTCGGGACCGCGGCAGATCCGCTGTGGGGTCTCAACAGCGGCGCGTGGAATCTAGCCAATGGATGCGCTAGCATGTATCCTAGCGCATTTAATCCAACGACGGGATCTCATCCAGGTTAAGATCTAATACTAGGCGTCGAATCCACCGCGCATCTGATGGCTACCATCTATCCCGCTTAAGTAGTCCATCTGAGCCGTCCAAGACCAACGGTCGATACATCAGACGACGGGCACAAGTCTGAGCACTGTGGATCATCTCCCTAGCCTCGCCCCGTACGTGTTTGCCCCCCACTCCCTCCCTGACAACCAGTATCCTTCCAGCCCCCGTGGTAGTACAGGAAAGACTCGTTCTTCCTATTCTACCCTCGGCACGATCGTCTGTCGGTAATAGTCTCATCGAATTGCCCCCTGGCCGTTGCACCCAAACCTCCCCTTTGGCCCAAGCCTCTTTCCATGCCCGAGCTCTGGTAGCCATCCCCAGGCCTTCCTTAGACCTATAAATACCCTCATGATATCACACTGAGTCCCTTTGCTCACTGTGATTCCTCAATTGCTAAGCTAAACTTCTTTGGAGCTCCCCATCTTCTCGATAAATTTCGGTACCTCTGGAGCTGCGAATTGCTGATAGAGGGCCCGTCTAGTGTTCAGACTCCTTGTGAACTCTCATCAGCTGCTTGGGAAGCTCCAGCCCGCCTCAATTTCCCTCAGTCGTGCCTGCAACCTCAATCGTCAGGTACAACATCCAGAGGCTATCGAATAGCCATCCAGCAAACTAGTGCGTCCTAGAGAGGGCTAAATGGTGGGATCGATGCGCCTTACCTCCGGGAATGTTTAGGGATCAAATTGAGCTGTCGGCATCCCCTGAGCATCGAGAATTGCAGCGCTGAAGATCCCATAGGTCGGCCCATCGCGGAAGGTGTGCGGGGACGATGACACTATCGCCTCGGGCCGGGCTAGCCCAGGCCCGCGCGGCGCGACAGTGCTGGTCCAGCCGGGCTCCGCTCTTACCCATATGGTTCGGTCTTTGGGCTGGGTTAATTAAATAAATTTGGAACTACTTTCCTTATAATAAATAGCTAATAAATGAATTTAATTAATTTATTATGGTTTTATATTAAATAAACATTCAGAATGTATTAATAAAATAATTTAATCAATACTTATCTAAATGGTATGATCCAATATATCATTTTAATCAAAAAAAATATAAGGAATAATAATATAAAATAAAACAAAAAATCTAATGGTTAGATTTTAAATAATTTTCTAATCTTATTCTATTTTTATTTAAATCATAATAAATTCATTTAATATCTCAAAATATTGATTAAGATCTCTGATTGCTCATAAGACTATAAATAACTTATGTAGACCCTTAAAAGTAATTTAAGATCTTTAATTTTGTTAATCATTCCTTAATTATCCTAAAAATGAGATTAGTGAAGTAAGCCTTAGATTAGTCTCTGATTTTGATAAATTTAGGTTTTAATGTCTTCTTAAGTATGTTAGCACCTATAATTGAGCTTGGATCATCTTAATATGTCATAATTTCCTTAATCACCTTAATTGGCCTTAAATTGAGATTAGTGCTAATTATGCTAATTAGATTATCAAATCTTAAGATGAGTGTTTATTCCACTTCATAAATCAATATGAAGTTCATTAAAATATAATTGAATCAGTTTAGATGATTAAATCTTAAAATACCATTTTTAGCCTTAAGAAGGGTATTCTGGTCATTTTGGCCAAAATAGGTTGAAGCACCTCTTAAGCCTTGAAATTTCAGTAAAGTATCCCTAGTTAACATGCGAAACACCTTTCTGAAATCCTATGTTAATAATATTGAATTAAGTGAAGAAACCTTAAAATCCTTAAGTAAACTCTTAAGATCTTAAGTGATCTTAAGATCCTTTATAAAAGACTTAGCTTAATTAATATTAATGTTAAGGTTTCTAATCCTAGCTACCCTACCAAAGCTTCCTCATGAGTTATAATCTCAATGAAAGTATAAGCAAAAGATTTAAAGAACTCTAAACTTAGACTTATTAGTTTAGATCTAAGTGATCAGAACTTCAGATCTTATATCTCAGATCTTAGACTTTAGACTTTAGATATTCTAATTGGATTGAATTACCTTCATTTGGAATTCCTTACTTGATTAACTATTTAACTATTTTGAAACCTTCCTTGTGGGTGTAGGATTGATTCAGTCTATAGGATAATATAATTATCCTAAAGATTGAATATAAATCTTAGGTTCTTAGTTCTTAATTGATTATTTTATCTTGTAATCAGTAGAGTGACTTTTCAATTAAGATCGTAGTTTCTGAATCCTTCAGCTTATAAGATTCATTATCCTTAATTTTAGGTTTTAAGTGTGAACCCTAGATCCTTATTAGGATATTACATTGGATTCATGATTTGAATACCAAAGTGGAGTTTGGATCCAGAATCCTTAATCTTGATTCACTTAATCAAGATTTAGGCTAATAGAGGGAAATAATAGCAATTAAGTCATTACATTATTTACTTTGAATCTTTATATTTGTCATATGAATATGAATTAGAACTTGTTAAGTTCTAATGTTAATATTAAGGTCGTGAATCTGTGATTATACTCGATAGCTGGATATTGGAGATCTTAAACTTGTATCTTCTCAAAATAGTTAGTTAGATAAATTAGACAACAACAGATATCATAAAAGTTTAGATTGAGTCTCTTGCTTACTTTGACTTTGATTACTTTGCACATCTTGAATATTGAGCCTTGTTCCTTGAGCATAATGGGTAAACTTAGGATATGGAAGATACATCCTAAGTTAGCATTCGAAAAGTATATCATTCATTAAATTCTTTCAGTGCTTTTAGTTAGTAGAATATGTCCTAGCTTAGTCTGTCTCTTCAGTTCTAGTTTTGTTATAGAATATACTTTGACCTAGCTCTACGGATGTCTAGGATGGATACATGTCTTATTCTATAAGTTCAACTCGGACCTAGCTCTGCAGATGCTTAGGATGGATACATGTTGAACTTTCAGTTTAGAGGTCCTGTATGGCCTATTTTTGTTATGGCAGTACTATGTCTTAGGCTTACTCCTATTTCAATTTAGTTTTTAGTATTTATTTTGCTTTACCACATGCTTCAGTGGCCTTTCTTTTAGTACATGACTTACTTTGCCACGTGTCTCAGTGGCTTTACTTTTGCTCATTCATGTACTTAGTTTACTATTGCCACATGCCTCAATGGTCTTTTATATATTAATCTGCATATTTGTATAAATGCTCTTATTGATTAGTATTATATATTGGCATGTTTAGGATGTTATAATTATATGTTTATTTCAACTCTTGTGTTCTGTATATACTCAGCATGTATCAATGTAATCATAAGCATGTTAGGATTAAATTTATTTCAGTAGTTATAGTTGCTTTTGCTTTTAGCCTCACCTTATTTAGTTGCTGCTTTGTATGTTATTTTTACATACTTGTTGATTAATTATAAATTATTAGTTTATGGCTATCCCGTTCTTTGTAGCTTGTAGCACCTTATAATGCTTGCATGTTTAAAACTTTTAAATGAGATATCTTAAATATTCAGTTCACTTAAATAGCTTAAAATATACTTAGACACTTGTCTAACTATAATATTTTCTTTTTGTTGGCTGGGGCCATGGTATTTATGACACCAACAAATGTTAGATTTGGAGATGTTCGTTGGTAGTGCTACATGAGAGGAGCCAGTGCAAGAGGAGGATCTTCCCATTGCTATTTAGTTATATTTTCTTTCTTATTGTGAGATCTTGAGAGATCCTTACTTTCATTTAATTCAATTTGTAATAATTAAATTTTGCATATATTTATTTTTTTGCATTTGATCTGAGTTACTGTTTCTTTTAGTCTCTTATACTATGTTGTGAGGTGGATGTTATATAATACTATTTCTTGCTTTCATCACTTTGATTTTTATTGATGTATGTTCACAGTTCCAAATGACAAGTCATTGGCTTAAGGCAGGTTGGGTCTTACCTGACTTTACTTAAGTTTGAGATTTGCCGTAGTTGGAGCACCGTGATTCCCGTGATTATGCTAATATCAGTATTAATGTGGCCGCGGTGGGGCACGGGGCTCCACACATACATCATAGTTTTACATGCTATCACTCAGTTTTAGATCCATTACTATTTTTTATTTATCTTCAGTATTAAGTTTCCAGTACAGCTTTACTTTACCTTACTTCAGTTTTATATATTTTTATACAGTTATATGCTTTCAGTTACCTTTACACTTTTTATAGATTTATTTATATTATGTAAATATTAAATAATTAATTAGAACTATTTAGATTAGTTTCGATGTGTTAGACTTATTATCTAACACGGGATACTTTTGGGATCCGGTAATTTGCAAGATCTTGAGCAGTATATTGGGCTAGGTCAGGAGGACACCCAGGAGATTCACGAGGAGCCTGTGGAGCACTAGTAGACTCTTCTCCAGCTTTACTATTTTGCTTATTTTATTTTAGTCAGTACTTAGCTTTTATTTCTGTATTTCAGTAAACTGTTTGTAATAATTTTGAATACGTTTTTCTTTTCTTTTCTGTGATGAATGTTTTATTCAGCTTCTGTGATGAATGTTTTTGGATGTTTGCTTTAGCTTCCGCACTCTGTTAAATACTACTTATACTTAGTATTGTGATGTGATCAGTATATTGGAAATACTGATATTTTATATATATATTGAATTCTTCATATGTCTTACATCCAATGTATGTATTGGTTTAATACTTAGGATAAGGATATTGCTCTTATTTTAAGTATTAACTCTCAACCCTCCTTGAAGTTGAGTCAGCAGCCCTTCAGGTGGGTTCAGTTTTTGCTATTTTGGGGAGACGGGATATTCCGCCCCGAGTGGCACACCGCTCCGCCGCCGAGATAGATTTTAACTATCCCTTTTGCGCGCGGCGACGGGGTGGGTGATAAATACAATTTTTTCTAATGTAACCAGCGCAGTTCTATCATGAACCTCCCAATATTTATCTGACATAGTAGATGGCTTCCTGTCGACTCCACTGAGTGATAAATACAATTTTTTCTAATAGAGCAAATCCTCAATTTGCATTTTCCAATAGGAAAAATTAGTATTATTGAACTTCTCTATTTTGTGTCTCATTTTATCGGTCATTACTCCCACTAAAATTGTAAACCCTAGAACAACAAGAACAACGAGAAGAACCTCACTTTGATACCACTTATTGTGAGCATGCGACAGAAGCACTTTTGAGAGCTCGAGACCGGGGTTACGTTGACGATTACCAAGAAATAGATGAAATCAATCAAGCACAAAAATAAAGCAGAGCACCTGTAACAATCCTAATGTTATTACTTATCAATTAGTGACATAATTAACTTTAATTTTTTTTTATTTGTCTTATAATAGTATTAGGAGTTTCCATTTCAAATTTCATACGAATTGGAGATTGTCTGTCGATTTCTAGCAATTCATAGTTTTTTGATAATTATGAGAATGCCTAAATTATTTAGACCTCAAAATAAAAAATGGAGTCCGCCATTGGACTCAGTAGCTCCAAATTAGATAGGAGTGTTGTTCCAGGAATTTTTGGAAGTCGTTAAATTTCCCGAATATTTTGTTGTATTTCGATCGCTCTGAAAATTTTATCGAAATTAGGATTCCAATTTAAGTCAAATAAAAATGTAATACAAATATTTTCTTATAATGCCTATTGATGAGATCCTACTGCGAAAATTTGAGTGCGTTTGGATCTCGATTTGTCCTAAACAAATTTTTAAAGTTTAAACTTTAAAGGCTAATATATAAAAAATATAAATTATAATTTAAAAATTTTATATATTTAAGTTAAGCACCATATGAGGATGCTATGTTTTAAGTTTCGTTAATTTTTGAGTTTTCGATTTATCGTAATTAATTTTTAAAGTTTTTCACTTAAAATTTAATATAAATAAAATATTTGTCCAAATTTAATAATTTTTAGACGCTTGTATTCATCTCGTCGAGACGATCATTTTGATACTAAGTTTGTAATTTTAGGAGTTCAAATGGTTTCAAATCTTGGCTCAGAAATTTCAGCTATTAGATTCAAATTTCAGCAATTCTATTAGCTTTGTAAGACTCTAAATCATTCTAAAACCTAATTTTTTTCTTCTATCCCACAGTAGCCCGAGTTAAAAACGAAAGCAGTTGCTGAATACGCATTTTTCCTTCTTCTTCGGTGCGACCCTTCCCTTCTTTTCGCGAAGGCAATCTCTCCATGGTCGAACCTTCTACATCTCGAGCAAGCTTGCCGATCCTCGATAGAGAGAGTTGTTTCTTCTTGTTCGGCAAAGGATTTCACCGATTCCTCCCAGCCGACCAGCCCTAAGAAAATTGCAAGCTTTGCCTTTCCAAACTCTCGGCAGATAGCCGAGAGGCCTCGCCTCCTTGCTCTCGGCGAGAGGCCAATGACCTCTTTCAGCCTTGCTCTCGGCTGGAGACCGAGAGCAGCCGACAGCTCGCCGTCTCCTTCTTCTCCCAACTGAGATGCTTTGGAGCTGCTACAAATTGTGTTTAGTACTGCTATTAGGTACTCCATTTGATTTAACTTTCCCATCGCAATTTCCCTTTCTTCTAAGTGAAGGTTAATCTGAATTTCAGCATATTCTTAATTATTTTCGTTTCGTCAATTATTAATTATATGCGAAATCGAATGTTAAGGGTCAGCCAATTATACATTTATTATCACGTTTACTCATATTATCCTAAACATTATTTAGTATGCTATTGTTGCAAGGTGCGTATAATTTCTTTTGACTAGTTTAAGACTTCAAAGCTTCGATTTATTTTATCATAATTTAATCATGTTAAATCTGTTAAATCGATTTCAATCATAGTCTTTTATTTTCATTAAGTTTAACTTCAAATTTCTTTTCATTCATAATATGTGGAATTTGTTTAGTATTGGATGCTATCATGTACATCAATCTCTTTTACCTTATTCTACTTCCATTTGATTTGTGAGAACAGCAAGTTTAGATTCATTTCCTAAATTTCATTAAACCCGAAAAGAATAATGCGGGGATGTTTCTCATAAATGCAAATAGTTAAGATGGATTAATTGTGATTTTAGATCGAATGATTTAAATTCAAATCTCTTTAAATTTATAAATATCATATGTTTCGATTCATATCAAAATGGGAAAATAAATTCCTTCCCAAACATTTACTTTTAAATTATTATTTAGCGATCTTAAATTAGATCGCTACTATATCATTCGATTAAACTCTAAAGCATTCGAGTATTTATTATTCTGTATGTTCGAGTAGACATTATTATTAGGGCATATCCTCTATAACTAAGGATTGATTTTCTCTTTAAAACACGAGGAATTGATCCAAGTTAGAGATTTTGAATTGAACTTTCTTTCAAAGTGGGTATCAAATCGTAAAGTTACGATTATCGACGTGTATTCTGATGCCCTAGAAAACCCCCCATTTCGGCGCTCCGTCAAACAGACGACGCCGTCTTGAACCGGCCACTTCTAGTAAATCGAACTGCGCCGAATCGAACTGCGCCATATTAGGGTGTCATGGTAAGTGGAAAGCAAATCTTAAACGATTTCGCCGAATGTAATTATTAGATGATTCATTCAATTTAATAATTAAAGTAAATAAAGAAATTAAATTGATATGAATTTTATTTCTTTTGAAATTGCAAATTTATAATAATAATAACTTTCTTTAATTTTTGTGAGTGAACTATATTCCATGCCAATCATTTAATCTAAATTCTTAATGAAGAAAAAATTCATCTTAAGAATGTAGATTCAAATATTAATTATTAAATTAATGTAGGATTTAATTTTACGGGTTTCTGCGCCAAAAATTATTTGGTAAAGGTTAAATGCTTTATCTAATTTACAAGTGATTAAATATAATATTGGAATTTAATAATAAAATCCCATTAAACTCTAACTTGCTTACTACATAATCAAATAATTTAATATAATATACAATTTTGATCATAAAAAATTATAGATCCTTATTATGCCATTTAATTTCAATTTCACTAATTATCTTATTAAATTATTATTTTAAGATAATTAATTAATTAAGATTAAATCCTAAATCTAATTTGTGGCATAACTTGATCAATTCGTATCCGATTTAGACACTTCAATAGTCCTTTTCACTCACAAGAATGTGAGGAACATTACTATGAAGTCAAATTTAGGTTTTAAATCCTAATTTATTAATGACTTTTTAAACTCTAATTAGGAGTCCCGAAAACCCTAAAATTCCAACGTTGTCCTATTTTGACTTACTTAGGATTGTTCTTCTCCTTATGCAATAAGGATTTCATATTTATGAATTTTATTTCATTTGGACAACAATTGGTGATTTTAGATTGTGGCTCTTTAATTTGTATTACTTAATTAATTTCATAATTTCTTAATTTCATACTTTAAGTGTTTAAAGCCCTATGATAGTAAATTTATTTTACTATTTCCCTCCCATGTCAATTTTCCATGATATGATTGTTTTGAGCTTAGTTCTCATAAATTAAATATATGAATCTTTAGCAAATTGTTGGATTCATCTTTCAATCTTAGGATATAGCCTATAGGATTGATTATACCTTAAATTATAGGTGACCATTTAGAACTAGATGCTATACCCATTAAGCATGTTTAGCCTTAATGCTTATTTAGTGTAGGTTATGATCCTCCTAGTCATAATCCTAAATAATTAGGTTTGAGCTTAGTTCTCATCTTTCTATATATGTGAATCAATTGCAAATTTGCTTAATTCATCTTTCAACCCTAATATAGAAACTCTAGGATTAATTTAAATAAGAATTATAATTGATATTTAGATCTATTAGTTACATCCATTAAGAGTAGTTATCCTTAATGTGTTAGTAATTATAGATTATTGAGTCAACTAGGTCTAGCCTTTAGTGATTCGATTGGAGCCTAGTTTATTTATCCTAATCCTTAAAGCTTTCTCTTAATTATTTTAAGAGATGGTGATAGGACTCCTAATTTACTTAGAATAGTTTAAGAATTATATTAATTTTCTTAACCTTTAGCTTTTAGAAAATATAGAGTATATAGTTCTTAATCCTTACATTTACTCTTTTTAAACCTTTCATTTTACATTGACCTATAGCTAGTTTAGTGCTTGATTTGGATAGAACCTTCAAACTACAACCTAGCTAGATAACTTTAGTAGATTAAACCTTAACTCAATCCTTTCTTACTAGTCATCTAAGCCTTGTTTTAATTATTATAATTGAATCTTACGGCTTAAGACTATATTAAAACTAACTTCTATTTGCATTGATTATACTTATAAATTATTTTGTCATATTATATTAAATGAAATAAAATCATTATTTTTAAAACTCCAATTATTACTATTAATTATAATTAACTTGAGATCAATATCTCAAGGTTAATTGGGAGCTCAATTAGCTCCAATCATTAAGTAGATCATTAAAATTAAATAACTTTTGATATCACTTAGTTGCAATTATTAATTTTTTCTTGAATGCTTGCTTAGCTTTGAGCCTTTTTCATTTGAATCATTCATATAAGACATTGTGCATGAATAAAACTTTCACATTAAAATTAATAGGGGTCTATATGGTGGATCAATCTAGGGCAGACTGAAAATGGAGTAATAAGGAGATCTCACATTCTTAGAGGGCGAATGTGAGTGTTTTAGGTAGACCTGCTTTTCTTTAGTAGTTAAACAGACGTGTTTAACTCCTTATTTCATTCTAAATATGCCCACAAAATGAGTACAGATTAAAATAACTTCAATTAATAAATATGTGAGATCCTCTACAATCTTATTGATAATGAAAACTCATCACAGCTTTTTAGCTATGTTACCTTACATAGTCCTAGGCTATGTGTATCTTAGACCAAAAGTTTAAGATCTTCCTTCATCTACTATGATTTGCACTTTTTATGTTAGTACTGTACTTTACTTGTTTATAGCTTACTTAGATTATAATGAATATTGTTAAATTATATTTAAATGCTTCATTATTTCTTTTTCTTACTTAGTATAAGTTTATTTGAATATATACATGCTTTACTTCATTTACTTTTATATGCATATTAGTTTATTTCTAGCCTATTTAGGATACTTTTACCCTTGTTCTATTTGCAAGTTAGGATGTATACTTAAGTGAGTGTTCTAACTCACTTTGTATTTTCTTACTTTCTTCGCACTTAAATGCTTACTTTCTTGCACCTTACATTTGCAAATTTTGTAACTAGTAGTGATATCTAATTGAATTAATATAATATTTAGCCTACTCCTAAAATGTGCTTAGACTGTTTAGTCTAACCAGTTTTTCTTGGCTTTGCCTTATCACATTTAAATGCCAAAATGTGATAGATCGGGTGCATTTGGAGGCTAGGGGAGCTGGACGAAGTGCAATAGCTTAAATTGCTTCCGCTAATAATGAAATAGAAATACAACTTATTAATTTTTATGCGATTTATTTCTTTCTTTTAATTTACTCATAGTTTGTAATAATTAAAGTTATTTACTTCATATTTACTATGCTTGTGTTGGAGTTTAATTAAATGCTTAAATGCTTAGGATGAGATGAATGGATGGATGAATATAATTGAATGTTAATTAAATCATTAGTTGCATATTTATTTGCATATTAAACTGGAACTTAGTTACATATCTACTTTGAATGTTAAATGTTGTGATGAAGTAAGCCTTAGGGTAGATAATTGTTACACATGTGATTTTCTCCTTTTAAACTTTTAGAATTAGAAATGAGCAATACTATGAAATGGATTGAACTTTATTTTAAAATTAAAAATGAGCAATCCTATGAAATGGATTGAACTCTATTTTAAAATTGGAAATGAGTAATCTTATATAATGGATTGAACTCTATACTAGAATTGGATCTAAACTAGATTGATTATATGCTAGTTTTAAATTGTTTTTCTTTTAAATTATAACTTCCATTGGATGGAAGTCTTGTATGTCTACTGTGTATGTGTTTTCTAAACTATTTACAAAGAAGACTCTGCCAAACTTTTTAAGAATTTTAGGACAGAAATTTTCTTGAAAATTGTGGACTCACATTCCATATGTTAAACATATAGAAATTTCATACTTAGAAATGCAAGTACTTATAATCATATGTGTCAATTATTCTTAAATTACACTCACATGTATCCTTGTGTGTTTCATATGTTAAATACTTATAATCTTTCTATCTAGACTTGCAAGAATTCATATCAATATATCTAATTTACATGTCCTTACATGTATTGCATGATTAACTTTATTTTATTCTCATATGTATTTCATATAATGTTTCATTATAATCCCTCTCATCTTAACTTAAGACCCTCATCTGAATCCTTGGCCAAACACAGTATCTAATGATTTGGATTAGTTTTATTCTAATTTAATATTAGATATTGTGGTGACGTATCAATATTGAGTTAAGTGATTCTCAATATTGGGGTTGTCACTGCACCATTACATGCACAAACCATAAACATCCAAAATACAAAGATTTTTATGCAAAAAACTCAATGATGGGAAAAACCACAAAGCCACACCACACATAAAATTTTCACTATGAATCAAGAAAATTACAAAGTTACAGAGAGCTTCACCTTCACAAGTACAAGAAAGATCTACCGCTTACACAATCTCTCGATTGATTTCTTCTTCTACAGAAACTTCCAGCTCTCACTCTAGGTTGAAGGAGAGGAGTAATAGCCACCACCTGATTAGGGTTCTATCCAACATGTAAAATCCCTTTTCATGTCTCAGCCAACACTCCGTAATATTTTCTTAAATACTTAGGCACTATTTGGACCCCAACTGGTTCAAAATCTCCCCCCCCCCTCCCAATTGGTCCAAAATACAAAGATTTTTATGTAAAAAATTCAATGATGGGAAAAATTATGGAGCCACACCACACAGAAAATTTTCACTATAAATCAAGAAGATTAAAAAGTTACAGAGAGCTTCACCTTCACAAGAATAAAAAAGATCTACTGCTTACACAGCCTCTCGATTGATTTCTTCTTCTACAGAAACTTTTAGCTCTCACTCTAGGTTGAAGGAGAGGAGTAACGACCACCACCTGATTAGGGCTCTATCCAACATGTAAAATCCCTTTTCATGTCTCGGCTAACACTCCATAATATTTTAACAGGCACTCGGAGCAGTATTGATTGAAATGCCCAATGAATTTATGCAGCCTAATATTATGTTTTGCATGGATGATTGTTGTTACATGCTATTTGAATATTGTTATATTTTTATCCCCTGCATTTTCACTTATTGCATACCGCTTACTATTTTGAAAAATGTAAGGTTTGATATCTTATAAAACTTAGTTCACAACTAATATTTCAAATACTCGCATTGCTAAAACATGCTCAAATCAGAAGCTAGAGGAAGCACAGGAAAGAGATTTTTGAGGAATTTTCTAGAAAATTAAAAAGTCCACTAGGTGCTAACATTTTTATTTAGCCTTTATTTTTATTAAAAAATTGTCATTATAAATTAATATCTTATATGAAGTGGATGTGAACTTTATTTTGTAAATATTAAAGTAATATGAATGGATGAATATTGAAATTTCTAGTAAAATTGAATAGCAATGTTCCTCCACATCGTTTTATTTAGATGCTCAATAGGGTTCTACGGTTTTGAGAGCCCAATGTTGATTTAGTTCACGTTAAACTTGGCGTTTGGTTCATAGAAAAAGTAATGCTCTTTTCTATTTGGCTTTCAAGAAAAATAAATATGATGAATCATCTCCCATATGTAAATTAGTAGAATATAGTTTTATTAAAAATTGCAAGCTTAAGATTGTGTATGCATAATGGGCTTAAAAAAAAGGGGTTTATCTATTCAATCACTTTGCTTGCTTTGTCTTGAGAAGGAACCCTTGGATCTATTATTTCTTAAATGTAGGTATACCCCCTATACTATTATAAAGAATTTTAAGGAGTTCGAGAACTTAATTTTTTCACCATCTATTGCTCAAATCCTTGAACATTGTAAAGATGGAATTTTTGGTGGATGTAAACATAAACTCATGCTTCGTACTATTATTATTTGTTACAATATTTGGCATATAAGAAATAAAAGAGGTTTTCAAGAAAATAAATTTCTTACTATATCGCTCATCTTAAAGGATGAGGAACTAATATCACTCATGATTGAAGGAAACATTTAATCTAAAACTTGATGTTAAGAATGTAGGTTGCCATTTTTGGTGGGGGTTCTAGATGCTTCTTCCTATTTTGTTTGTTTGTTTATACTATGGAAATTCGCTTATGTTGATTAGTATGCGAATTTTGTTGTGGTTAGAAAATATTGCTAGTTTGAATGTTGTAGTGGCTTTGTTTCTTGCTATTGGGGTTTTGTTTTACAGTTGGTCTAATGTTGTGGTTGGTGCTGATTTATATAGGTTTTGGGATATTATCATTAGATCTTATGCAATGGTGGAGCCTTTTTTTTTTTGCTATGGTGGAGCCATCTTTTTTCTCTTTGTACATAGTCACTCTGTCCAAATTGCTAGATTATATTTGTGATATATTCTCACTGTTCAGTGTGTTCAACTTTTAATTGGGCTAAAATCGGTTGCTACCTCTTATTGAGTTTGGTTAGATTTGGGCTTGCAAATCTATTTTAAAATTGTTGGCTGCCTTTGAGATAAACCAGTAAGTTTGATATGTGATGATACAGTAGTTGTAATTTGCGTCAACGACGAGTTCCAATCCGGCCTTTCTAATATGACACACAAATTTTCTTTAGTTTTATCTTTAAACTTTTTCCCTATCATTTTTTTTAATTGTCAGCCTTTTAATCAAGTCATGAATAGTACAATTTTATTTTCACTAACTTCTATCTATAAGTTTTTCTTTTCTTCTGTTTGGTATTGTATGTTTTCCAATTCAATTAGATAAATTGAAGAAGTAACAATATAATATATATATATATTTGGTTTGACAGTACTTTTGGTAGTTAATAACAGAATAATATAATATATATATATATATAGTCTTAAATTTATTGAAAAGGAAAGTCATGAGGAAAGAATAAATAATATAATATAATATACTTAGAAGGGAAGGTGACAACTTGAGTTTGACATTGGAGAGCTCTTTTTTAATGTAATCTACGACTGTTACATCATATTTTATTAAAATATTATGTTTGAGAACTCAATAAAGAATAAAAAAAACCTCCATGTTTTGCTTTTAAGGGATTGTTCATTGAATCCGATATAATTTTCTATGACAAAAAAATAAAAAAATAGAACCACCAATAATATATTTGCATTGGAAGCTTCAACCTCCCTCACATCTCATTACAAAGAAACACCTGAAAAAGTTGCAGGCGATGAATCTTAATATCGATACAAGGTTTTACATAAAAAATTGAAAAATGGAACCAAAATAAACTAAAGGGAAATCAACAACCTCACCAATCCAATCCAACCTGCAAGAAACAACCGTCTTACATCAAAATAGAACCTCAAGAGTCAAAGAGAGCAGCATCCGAATAAACCTGCAAAGACCGCAATACTTCGAACAGAAAATTGTTAAAGCAGCAATACAGAAAACCAAAACAACTTCTCAAACAAATAATACAGCAGGCCAGCAGCTTCACAGACCACAAACCCAAACAGAAAAGCTACTTTTAACTTTGACCACCAGCAGAAAACCCCATGAATACTCACCAGCCCATCAGCAGAAAATAGCATCCGCCAAGGAAACAGAGCCTCTAAAATGACCTCCCAACTATAAGAACAAAACTACCACTACCAACCAATAAAAGCACACCAAACACACCCTCTGACACACCATCTAAAAGCCATCTAAAAATTGGCAGCTTCCCAGGAGCAAACACAGCAAACTCCAAATACAAAAAACTGAAGCCGATAAAATGAAAAGGCCATTATTTGAAACAAACTGAGAAAAACCAGTTGCCCAAAGAATGCAAAACCCAGCAACAGACTTCACCAGCTAAACCATCTACTCCCATATTACTGCATGCAGGCCAAAACACAAGAAACCAGATACATTGGAACCCAAATCTCATCCAAGGAAACAACGAGATAGCCAGCAAAAACCAAACGAAACTAGAGCCATAACAGTAAATAGATCTCACAGCAAAAAATAGAAAAGCAAACCATAGCAGGTAAAACCAGAGAAATCGCAAAACCTTAATATGGTGAATCTTAATATCGATACAAGGTTTTACATAAAAAAATTGAAAAAAGGAACCCAGTCTTTTCAAATCTAAACCAACTGTCGCAAAACAAAAGCACAGATGTTGTTAACAGCTAGCTTCAAAACCAAACCATCTAAATAAAACCAAGGTCAGCCCCACATCCTTCCCTTAAAGCGAGGAATTAGAGACCACTACCATTGGCCAATCTCAATGGTTTGGCTAAGACCTGAAATAAAAGCCTCATATACCAAACATGAGACAAATGTCTATCTCCATAAGAATATATATATAAATAAGGTTAACACCAGAATGATGGTCGTAATTATATTATTGGCTAAAATGGGTTTGTTTGAATATTTGATTTTATTTTTGTTATTCCAAATATGTCAAAGAGTAAAAGCAGTAAAATGATTACCTATATGGAGCTTTTTCTTTTGTCCCACAGGGCCAGCAGTTATTAACTCAGCAATTGATTTGTAATGCTTTATGCCAATTTCAACAGCTATCACGTTCCAAATCAAGCAGCTTTGTTTGTTTTCAGAAAAAAACATGCTCAACACTTTCAATATTGTGGCAGCGTTGGCACTTCGACGCAAAGGAGTAACCCATTCGTTTCATATTTTCTTCCACATTAATATAGTTATTAGAAATTTTCCAAAGGAAGATATTGATAATTGTGGGGTTACAATTATGCCATATCCAAATTGGGAAGGTTGGAAGAGTTGAAGCTCTACAAATATTCAAAGCTTAGTTAAATTTATTTTACCAGCCAGCCGTGAATAAAGTTGTTTTGGCGATATTTTATTAAAAACAAAAATAAGATGCATAATGGGATTGGGAGGGTACAAAGAACTTAGTTCTAAAAATCTAAAGCCAACCCCAAAAAATAAGTCCTATACTGTAACCTAAAAGAACTTGGTAGAACTAAAAGCAAAAAGAACAAACAGTCCAAAAAAAGCTAACAAGCACCAAGCTAGGGTCCACAACAAACTTTTCACAGACGAGTTCACAAACAAGCACCAAGCTAGGGTCAGAGAACACCCAGAGTTGACCTGCAAAAAATCAAACCTTCACAACACAATACATGCAGCAAATAGAATGAGACAATCTTCCAAATTGCAAGCAACTGACAGAATGACCAAACCACAATCAGCAGACCAACCATAAACTTCCATGACATTTGAAGCCAACAACCTGAAATGACAGAGTAGTAGTTGTAACGACCAAAGTCGTTACAATGTTAATTAGGACTAAATCTGACAAAAAATTAGGATCTCGGGCGACTTCAAAAATAGGACAAACTAAAAATGTCGTTAGATAGAGTATATTTTTGTGATCATAATGCCCAAGTTTGGAGCAATTTGGAGCAGTTTGGAGCAATTTCGTGAAATTTGAAGCTCATGATTAACCATAATTAATTTTAAAAATTTTATACTTCAAAAATAAAAATAAAATAAAATAAATCTCCAAATTTAGAAATTTTGGAACGGGTGTGTTCATCTCGTCAAGATGCACACCCGGGTCAAGTTTCGTCAATTTTGGAGATCAAACGATGGAAAAAACGAAAATTTTATTTAAAAATTAATTTTCATATTCTCTCTCTTACCCCACCTGCATATAGCACAGGCCGCGTGGGCCACAGGCCCACGTGTTTTAGGGTAAGCGGCTGATAGATGCGCGCCGTGCAGTGCAGGGCGACGCGCCTATCGACACTGATCGAGGCGGGCCTCACGGCCACCAGCCGACCGACTTGGCCGGGCCTATATATCCCCACTCTCCTTCTTCCTTATATATATATATATATATATATATATATGGTGGCCGGCCGGCTAGGCCAGGACAACATATCACCACTCTCCTTCTTCCTTAGTGTAGATAATAAAATGCAAAGTTTAGGTTACTCCCTGGCATCTCGTTGTCAATGCTGTAATGATTATGAAACTCTAAATCATGTGTTCATAGAATGCCCTTTCAGCAAAGCAATCTGGAAAAATCTTAAAATGGCCCCGGTCCCATCGATTGAGAATATTGAAGAAATTTTCATCCGTTGGCCTAAAACGAAACATGGTAAACTCCATATTGGTAATCTTGCTGATGCACTCACTCTTTGGGTCATTTGGGGTGCTAGAAATCAAGCAAAGTATAATAAGTTTAATTGCGATGCTGAGGTTTATACTCTGAAAATTATTGATGAGGTTAACACCTACATCAATATTAATGATAAAAAGCTGTTTAGTTGAAAAAATCTAAATGCAGTTTATACCAAGAAATTAATTAACCTGGGGTGAAAATATAGTGGCTGAGTTTTGCTCGGCTGCTTGGGATCTGGTAGTTGGGTCAGGTCTCTATTGGGGGCTGCCTAATTGCTATCCCAACACCGGCTGTTTTGTTTCTTGTATGCTTCTCTGGATGGTTGAGACTCTGAATATTGTTATTAATGCAAGCTTATACTTCAGCATTTCGAACTAGTGCGTGTTTGTCTCCCAGTTGATTGTTGTGGTCCCTTGCCTTTCTAAAAACGTGTTTTATGCGGAAAGTGCTAGTGTGATCTCCAGTTGGAGGTTTGGCTCAAAGCTTGTCATGTTAGAATTGCAGATTTCTTCAGGTTTAATTGTTAAATCGGTTTTCCTGCTCTCGGTGAAGAGGACCCTGGGTTTACTATTTTTGATGCAGATGGCTGTTTTTAGTTTACTCAGAATTTCAATTCAGCGCAACCTTTTAGGTGGTGCTGGGTCTATTTTCTTTTGGCCGATGTTTGGTTTTGTTGGCTCAAATTATTTTATTGCTCTTTTGTGGGTCTGGATTTATGGTGGGTATGCCTTATATATCTTGGGAAAAGCTAGTGTTTGCTTGTTGCAATGGGTGGCGTATTGATTGGGCAATTTGGTCCCTTGCTTTTTGGTTAGCTAGGATGGGCTGATGGTTGGTGGCCTTTTTTTGGCGGGCTGCTGTTGTTTGGGATGTCGTACTTGTTACTTATGCAAGTATCTCCTCTGGTTCATTGGTTGTCTGAACGTTTCAAGAGGCGGTCCGGGTGGAATCGTGTCAGGTACGCCCCTCCCTCCTTTTCTATATTTCTGTCGCAGTTCTTTGTGCAGGTCTCTACTTTCGTTCGAGCGTGAGGTAGCTACCTTCAGTTTCGATGTTTTCATTTTTTCATTTTGTATTTTATCTTTTTGGATGGTCCTTTTAGGAGTATTCCCTGGGACTATCTCTTTTTGGGTTGGATTCCGGACTTTTAGTTTTAGGAATTATTGTAACCTCTCAACCAGTTTTGTAGTATTTGCTTTCTTATTAATAAAACATACAGATTTTGGTTATATATATATATATATATATATATATATATATATATATATATATATATCCCCCAAGCCCTCTCTCAAACTCCCACATCGCTCCACCTGCCCCACTGGCGGCCGCCACCTGCTTCAACTCTGACAACCCTCAACCCTTGCCAATATATATATATATATATATATATATATATATATATATATATATATATATATATATCCCCCAAGCCCTCTCTCAAACTCCCACATCGCTCCACCTGCCCCACTGGCGGCCGCCACCTGCTCCAACTCTGACAACCTCAACCCTTGCCCGGTCGACCCCCCTAGCTCCTCCGGCCCCTTCTCCGGTTGTCGATGTGCCTCCTCAAGCAAGTGAGAAAGAGAAGAGATAAAGATGAACAAGAAACTTTATTCTAATTTTTCTCTTAATAATAATAATAATAATAGTAATAATAAACATAGTATGGTTATCAATATTATGTTCATTTTTTTCATAATAATAATAATAATAATAATAATAATATTATTATTTATTAATAACAATAATAATATAATTGTTATTAGTACTAATGTTATTCTTATTAATATTATTTTTATTTTTCATAATAGTAATAGTAATATGATATTATTATTATTATAACTATTAAAATTTTCACTAATAATAATAATAAGAAATACTTTTTAGACCCGCTTACATGGCACATTACTCTTAGTATTAATATTAATATTATTGTTATTATTCTTATTGCTAATTTTTATTTTTATAAATTACATTTCAGTATTTTAATTTCACTCATTTTTTTTTTAATATTAATATAAATATTACTACTCTATTATTAATCATATTTTTTATAATTTTAATTTTAGTCATTTTTTTCCTTTTAATATATCTATTATTACATTATCATTTATATTTTTGCAATTTACATTTCAACATTTTAATTATAGTCATTTTCATTTTTAAATATCAATATATATATATATATATATATATAATATTACTATTATTTATTTTTATCTTTTAATATTAATATATATATTATTACTATTATTATTTCTATTTTTTTGAATTTTAATTTAGTCATTTTAGTTTGAGTCATTTTCTCCTTTTTTTTAATTATTATTATTATTAATCTATTATTATCATCATACAACATTAATGATAATAAAAAAGTTAGTATCATAAATATTGTATTTGTTTAAAGAGAGAGAAGATGATAATTTCATAAAAAAAAGGAAAAAAAAGAGAGTGATAATAAAAGATAAATAAAAGAGAGAAATAATAAAAGAAATATTAAATTTCTCTTATATAATATTGTTTTGGAATGAAATTAAGATTGTTTCTCTCTTATTCATAAAAACATTCTATATTATATAATTATCACTATTGAAAAATTTAGTAATTAAGTTTTCAAGTAATTTCTTATTAAATATAAAATCACGTAGATATACTTCTTTTGACTTTCTAATACATGCACTAGGTAAAAGTACCAGCTATCTTTCTTTACTCTTGTTTTATATGCTTTTGCGTTTAGCATCGCACAAATTTGATAACAGTGCTTTTAAATTCACATAACATGATGTATGAAAAAGTGTCGATAACTGAGTAGCTCGAGTTCACTTTTGATTTATTTTTAAAATTATTAGATAACTGTTAGGACGGGGTTATCCGACACTATGAGGCATAAGGAGCCTATACTGATAAGCCTTTGAAGTAGATATAGAGGGAAGTTGGGATTTGTAACATAAGATAGAATCCACATTTTTCTCAATTTTGTATTTGCCCAACAAAATCATATTTTTGTGTCATATATCAAAAGTTAAAATTTTATATTTATTTTTGTGATAACAATTATTTTAATATTAAAATTTCAATGCAATTGAAATAGATTTGCAAATATAAATTTGTAAGGCATTTCATTTCTTATCAATTTATTGATTATTTTGCTTATTATTTAACAAGTGTAAAGTTAATATACATTAGTACTTAGTTTCACAACTAATTGGTATTCATATACCCGCTCTTTTGAAACGTTCCCAGATCAGGAGCTCATCATAAAGGAAAGGTGCTAAGAACTAATAATGCAGATTCTACTACCTATTAATTTACTAGTTTTTGACTCTTATTAAAGTTTATAGCTATCTCTGTTTAGATATTTGTGATCAAACCTATGTAATATCTCTAAATTTACAAATGAATGAGTTATGTTTGATGCATATATGTTATTTCTCTTAAATCACTCAATATGATCATGCGACTAGGGGATTACTCTACAAATGTTGGATTAGCTTCTGCTAAATTGACATCGAGTTTTCACAATTAGTATCAGAGCGAGGTTGAGTAAAAATTTAAGAGATGTAATATGTATATTCAAATCATAATTCATAAAATGAAGAGAGAAAAGGACAAACCTATGTTATTTAAGCTTTTAATATTTGGGCATACAGATGGACCCCATCAATATTATGGATGATTCTTTTAAAGGAAAAACCCAGTAAAATTGATAATAGTGAATTTCAAAGAGGACTAGCTCCTATACCACTAAGCGTCACTGCAGAAATGGATTTATTGTCGGAAAAAATAAGGCAATTAGGGGCTTTATTGACTCATTCCATCTCGTCCACTAAGGGAAAGATAATGGAGCTAGAAATAGGAATGGGAGATCTTGGAGACAGACTAGAGTTGGAGTGAAACACCTTATATGAGGAGGCAACATTAAATAGAGATCGCCTTGAAGAAGAAAATCTCAAGATCAAGGCAAAAATCAAAAAAGCTGAAGAAGGAAGTTCATGAGGGTAAAGCTTCTGCCTCTAGCACTAAGCCAAGAAAAGTGGTCATCGAAGAGAGATTCTAAAGCTCTTTGGAAATGAGAAAGCTAGCCCTTTTGACCCAAACAATTAGATAGGAAATCCCACCATGATATATCCTAACCTTCATATATCTTTATTATATTTCATGCTATCTGTGCCCTTGCAAATTTATGCACTTCATATTTTCTTAAAAATTTCCTCTCCTGGAATTATCAAGTACCTTTATAGAGTAATTCTTTGCTATTAGAAAAATTAAAGAATCGGGTTCACAGGGTGTTAGGCCCAAGCCTAACCTTGCACTCCCCATAAGAAGAATAAACCTTATACCTCATCTTTTAAGGAATCAAAGTACCTGTAGCATCAAAAGGATGGCTAGCTCGAGTCATAACAATGTTGGAAACTATTGCGTGCCTAGGAGAACTAACCACTAGATGGATGCTTAGGTTACTTCAATATGAATCAACATGATGGTAGAGTAGGATGAAAAGTTAGAAATTCACCCAAAAAGAGCATATCACACTTAAAAACTATTTCTAATTATTGTTGGATTGATTATTATATATGAAGCAGATTTAACAACTAATGAAAAATTAGGGTGTATCCCTCCAAATTATTTTAATAACATTTTCTCTTTTACAGATGGACTCAAATGAAGGATTTCTAAATATCCTGATAGAGACTCCTATCAAACTACCCATAGGAGAACCCTCCAACAATGCAACTAGCCATTTCATGGAAGTAGTTATTCAACTGCTGGCCAACTAGAAGAAGGCACCCCTATCAACTTCCAAACCCTCGCACCAAAAGCACAGGTTTGATGGAATCATTCATTCATTCCTAAAACTAAATCCACCCATTTACCATTGAATGACATGCCCAATAGAGGCAGAAGATTGGTTGAGAAAAATTGAAAGGACACTAGAAAGTAAGGAATGCCCATCTGAAAAAGCTATTTGGGTAACTCGCTACCTGCTTAAATGTGAAGCCAACATATGGTGGGAATCCACTGCTAGCACCGACTTCGCCAGTATGGATCTAGAGAGCATAAACTGGGAAGAGGTCTCATAAGCCTTTGGAACACACCCTTGAATTACTCATATTTTTAATTAATTTTATATAAGACTTCCTTCAATATCCGTTGGCGCGCGCCATATGGGTGGAAGAACGGAGGCAATCAATTATGATCAAATAGTACTATTATACTTATACATTTAGCATATGTTAAAATATATAGATGATATGCAATTTAATATGTAAATAGATTATTGTTTGAATTATAGTGCATATATGCAAAAAAATTTTAAAAAGAATTTTTTTTTTAATTTTGAATATTTTTTTGATGTATATTTTTGAGTAAGCATAATATTTTTCATAATAAATTATAAAAGTAAAATTAAAAACTGATTTATAATACTAAAGAATTTGGTAAATATTTTTAAAATATGTAAACAATGTTCGACTATTCAAACAAATTAGGCAACGTGCAAAATTAAAGTTATATTTACATTGTTTTCTCATTAAGAAAAGGCAATACATTTAACCCATCATGATTCATGTGTTAGTTCAATAGACAGAAAATATATCACACTTTTAGCCTATATTCTCATTGATAAAGATTCATACTGAATTTTATAAACGATTTTTTCTTACTTCAATAATTAGTATAATGTAATTCAAGCTCTATTTTTAGATCAAATGGACTCCAAAAAATTTCAAAATTTTACCCTTAGCTAATTTGGGTGTGAGGAACTCAAAAATAAAGTCCGATTTTCAATTTAATGTCTAACTAATTATCACAATTTTCTAATTAATTAAATTGACCAAGATACTAATCTGGCTCAAATAACTTCCAATTTCCACCAAAACTTCAGTCTTAAGAATATTTTAAGACTGTTTGTGATGTTTTTATGCCTATTTGGTGATTAAAAATTCAAGTAACAACTGTGGTTTGTTACCGGGGGTGTCGGCCCGACCCAGGCTGTTGGCCGGTGGCCGTGGGGCCCGCCAGTGCGAGCAACTGCAGAGGCATGCGAGCACGGTACACGACTATCGGATGTGTGCCCTAGGGTACACGAGCTTGCCTCACACGAAGGGAGGCATGCCGGTAGGAGAGAAAAGGGAATTTTTTTTTAATTAGTAATTTCAAATGTATTTTTAACATGTATCCATCATTTGATCTCCAAAATTAATCAAACTTTATTCGAAAGTGTATCTTGACAAGCGAACAATCCAACATCAAATTGTTTTAAATTTAGAGCTATATTTTATTTTATATTAATTTTCAAAATTTAAAACTTCAAAAATTAATTACGGTCAATCTAGATCTCCATATTTGACGAAACTTTTTATGTAGTTTTTTATAACATTCTCAATCTGACGACATTAAAATTGCTAAATTTAGACTTATATTTAGTTTTCTCAATTTACTGAGTTAAATAATTCAGAAATTAATTCAAGAATATCATATCTTCAGATCGCTTCGAAACCACGACATTATGATTACAAAAATATACTCTACCTAATAAAATTTTTGATTTGTACAAATTTTAAAGTTGCCCAATATCCTGATTTTTGAGTTGGGTTTAGTCATAAATTGCCTAAGAACGACTTGGGTCATTACACCCTAAATTTTTAACATAAAAGAGAGTGGTTGGCCGGGACTTCACTTAAGCTCGGGTACTGTACATCACTATACAGGCAAGGAACTATTGAGTATCAATCGGACTCACTAGAGTATGATTGAGCTCAACAAATGATACATCGTTGGCTGGAATAGAAAACTAAGCAAAAATTAACACAAATGGAATTCAAATGGTAAGAGAAAGCGGGGCACCTCGCACTCATTAATTCACTAGTGTGTGTAGTCCTAGAGTCGCCATGGAGCAGCTTTGAGTCTTCCAGATGATAGGGTTGAGTGAAATTAATGGAATGAGACACTCGACCGGGCATTTTGTGAGGCAAAGGAGCGTAAAGGATGGCCTTACAACACAACCGCCTGTGATCGAGAGCGGGCATGGCTAAGCTGAGGAAGTCGACATAGCACAGTGCTCTGTTGAATCTCGACCACCCGATTGATCGGATGCTCCTGATTCAATCTCGTAGGTTAATTAACTGCGGAGTCGCTCTCAGTCATTAGATCGAAGCCCAGATCCAACAGCTGAAATCAGATCAAGCAGTGGGTTAAACTCCAATCATTTGATCTGATCGGGTGAAAAGGCAGGATGTCTCGGATCACATGATCTGGTTGTTCTATGTTTGGCTAACTATGGCGGATCGCCCGCCAAATGAGATAAATGACGATTTAACTGTTAAATTGGAATAAAAAATAAATAAAATTAATTTAATCACTATTAATTAATACAGTTCGTGTTAATCAAAATATATTGACCAAATAAACTCAAAAAATTCATAAAAATTCACCCTTAATTAATTAAAGTGTGAGGAACTCAAAAATATAATTAGATTTTTATTTGAGGCCAAAATAATTTTCTTATTTTTCTAATTATCTAAATAGAATAAAATATTCAATTTATTCAAACGATTTTCAAATTGACTCAAAACTTCGGATTTGATCCTAATGATAATTAGAGCCTAATGATAGATTTTCTAGACTAATTAGGCTAATTAAATTTGATAATAACCTGGGATTGTTACCATGATGATGCATGGAATTCTATATTTTATTTAGTTTGATTTGGATTAGGATTGCATGTTTAGATCCATAGTAATATTCACTATGCTTACCCTTGGTTACTATGAATGGCATGCTTAGTTTAAAAAGGTGAATAAATATTCTTCTTTAAAAAATCAAAGGATACTTACTCACCCAATATGGATCTCTTGGACATGGGGCAACTTGTCTCAGCGTGAAGGATACTTTAAGATGAGAAGGCGGGAAATAGAGGGTGTAGTTAAGGAGTCTCACTAGAGCAGCTTGAAATTTAGCCCCTTGCAGTACGAAAAGGAGGACATTTATAGGCCAATGAATTTTTTGATCAGAGGTCCTAACATGACACATCCTGGTTGGCCAGTCATAGGGAACAAGCATATTAGTCAATTAACTCGTGCATAAAAACTTCTTACAATTTCAAAAGTAATAGGTACTAATACAAAGATAACATAAACCCCTAATCACAATAACTAACCCATCATAGATATTTGGCAACAAAGATAGGAATAACAAAGTTCTAATCTCGTTCTCAAAATTAATTTTGACCGAACTTAACTGGTTGGTTACGATGTTGAAATCATTCAAATGTTCAGTTGCCGAACAACCTTCCACCATCTTCCCATTAAATAGTCGCTTCATCAAGAAAATCTTGTTAAAAATGAAGGCCTCTCATACATCCTTGTTAGGTCTGCCATGAGTTTGACTGTCATCTTTTTGTTAATGATCTTAAAAGCAATTGAAGAGGATAAGGATAGGCGTATTAAACTTAACGTTGTTCTGTTGAGAACATGCCAATTTTCATCTCTCGTAGTCTTTGATTTCTTCTCTATTCTTCCGAGTGGCAAATGCAATTTCTTTTGATGCAATAAGTCTTCAACTTGCATCTTCCAGAAGGCGAAGTTTGCTTCGTTGAACTTCTTCACGCCTAAATCCATGATAGAATTTCCACGGGGTGCGACCGCACGCCACGGCACGCCGTGGTGCCTTGCTCCTGAACCCTGAGCGCTGGGGAGCGCCCCCACCGATGAATTCCAGGCCTTGGGGCGCGCCGTGACTCCCGACTCTCGAATCCTAGTCGCTACGGTGCGCCGTGGTGCCTGACCTACTCCTTGCCCAGTGCTTCCTTTGCTCTGAAATCCTCCGGTTCCCACCAGAATTCCATCGGCACCTCCTATGCTGATCTAATCAATCTTTACATCCCAACATACTCTTCGCCAGAGCATCTTAGAATTTAACCCCTTACTAGTACGAGAAGGCGGGCATTTATAGGCCGAGGATTTTTTTTGATTAGAGGTCCTAAGATGACACATCCTGGTTGGCCAACCGTAGGGAACAAGCATAGTAGTCGATTGACTTGTGCATATAAACTTCTTGCAATGTCGAACGTGAAAGGTACTAATACAGAGATAACAAAAACCATTTTCTTTGGTTTTGAAGTGCGGACCTAGCTCAAGCAAGAATCACTCTACCCTAAGTAACCCCCGGGCAACATCACTTGGCGATGGCATAGACCGACAGGATACAGAGTGAAAGAAGCAGAAAAGATGCTAGATAATAAAAATGGGGCTCGTGAACAGCTCTTACCGAAGGTGATTTGCTTACCAAAGGCACAAAATAGGCGAACTTTTTCAATCTCTTTTGTGATTTCTTAAGAAATTAGTTACATGTAAAATTTAAACTCCTGAATTATCAAAAATATAAAATTTTGCGTGTGACCGTTAAACTACAATAATATTCACAAAAAACCGTTGATTTAGTATCTCTTGAGAATATAAAAATTATAAGAAACCGCTATCTGAAGGACGCAAATCATACATTAATGGAAGCAACCATATTCGTTGTCAGCATCAAAAACTGCTGTGAAGATCTGTCTTTAATTAACGGTTAACAGCTTAACCTCTGCTAGATTTCCTAATGATTTAAGCCAATCCATTTCTCAACACGAGAGGTTTAAGCTTTTCTAAAGACTCTGCACCCAATATTTTAAAATAGTTTGCTAAGAAAAGTGCTAAATTATCATTTATCCACTTCAATAATTTTCTTTATAAGAAAAACGTATTTTAATAAATGATTATTTAATTTTCTGCCGTTCCGAAAAGCAAGAATTCAAAATTAATTTCTCATACAGTTTATATTTCTTATATTATCTAAGTAAGAGAACGGTCAAAGGTTCTATAGATTTTTTTTTTTTTTTTGGGAAATTAAAAATTGTTTTTGGGAAATTGGTTCTATAGATTTCATTTTTGACTGTTTAAAATAAGACTTCTTACAATATTTTTAAATATATTTTTTATGCTGTCTCGTTATTATTAAACCTTTAACTCATAATAATTAAAATTTATTAGTTAAATTTATGATTAAAAATTTATTAAAAGTCAATAATTACTTAAAAAAATTTAAAATTTTTTAAGAATATCAAAACATTTTTTATAAAAATTAAAAAAAGTCAATCTTCTTCTTGCTTAGTGCAATCACGCAACCTGATTATCATCAAGTGACCTAACTCATATTTGTGCATGCAACATTATAATGTATATATAGCTGCTTTTATATATTGAGTGGTTGGGTCAAAGTGTGTTTCCTTGCCTTTAGAATCAAAATATATAAAGTTGCCAATTTAGCAAAAGAAAAATGATATAATTAATAAGAATATACATCAAAAAATATATCATAATTAATATAATTTTTTTTTTAATTTTTGTATATAAGCCTCACAAAAAATATATTTAACTAATAATCTATTTACACATTAGTTTGATATATCATATATATATATTGATGTATATTAGTATGCAAGTGTAATAATATAGTCAATATTTATATGATTTTATTAATATAAAAAAAGGTTTAGTAGAAGTTGAGAGATGCAAAATTTAGGTATGTATGCATCATTGTACATGGTTTACATATAACTTTGAAAATTTGGCTAATTCAATTGTCATAAATTAGGATAAGTTTGATATAACCCTAATCATTGCACTCTACTTAATTTAGAAACATTTTATTTGAGTGCTAATTAATCAACATAAGGCTCAAAATGATGACAGACTTGCACATTATCCCATCTATCTTCTATAATAGTAATGCATGTTGATATATCATAGTGGATGCACCTTTTTTGTTGAGATCGAATAGGGTTTAAATCAAAAGCGGAATAAAAAGAAGCTTGAGCGAGCGTTGAGAAACTGAAAAATTAAAGCAAGAAAAACAAGCACATAAAATAATCATAGCCACAAGACAAAAATTACGTGATTCGGTGATCACACCTATATCAACAGGGAAGAGAGCAAAGTTTCACTAAAATCAGAGAGGAATACAAATGGTATAAGGTCAGAGAACCCTTACAAATAGATAGACCTCACCATAATTGCTCGATCACAAGATTTTATAATAGAAAATGTATATGCATTTTTTTGACATCAAGTAAAAGTAGTGTTGAGTAACTAAAATATCAAGTAATAAGCATGTTTAATAATATGCTAATAAATGTTAACATACAAAAGTAGTGCAAATGCAAGAATCTATTTACATGGCACCCGCGAATAGCAGCCTAACAGCTATGCTGGGGCGGGCCTCACATTAGCTAATCAATACCATGAAATTGATTTTCGAAAAGAAATTGCAAGCATCTAATGAACGGAGTGGGAGATTGAACCGTACCAATTCAGTGGATTAGGCTTTGTTCGGTTGGCTTCGATGGCAACAGATCGCGAGCTTGGCTAGTATCCACGATGTAACCGAGGACAAGAGGGTACAGGGGTTCTTAAGGGAAGGCTAGAAGTGCCTCGTGGCGGCGAGAAGGTCGTAAGCAGCAGGGCTCAGCCGCGTGTGTGACATGTGTTAGCTGCGTCGGTGACGACGCGTTGGGAGCTGTTTGATCCGAGGGTTGGGTTTGATCAGACGACTCGGCGAAATGCCGTTGGATCAGACGGTGCGACGGAAGATGCAGACGGCGCCGTTAATTAATAATCTATTAGTTAATTATTTAAATCTGATTTTTCCTTATTTAAAAATTAATTATAAAATGATTTCTGAAATATTCTAATAAATCACCCATAACTAATTGAGGGGTGAGGAACGCAATAACAAAGTTCGATTCGATTTCAATGGGAATTTAATTTTCTTATTTTCCAGGGTATTTTAAATATATTAAAATATTCGTGAAAATCTAATGACTTCCAAACGCTTCCAAAACATCGCCTCTAGCTAATTTGGGGGTGATGAACGCAATGACGATGAAGTTCGATTTTCAATTTGAAGTCAATTTAAATAGGCCAAATTCCAGGGTTTCTGAAATTCCCAAAATTAGGGTTTGATCCATTTGACACCTGATTTGAACCAAAACTTCAAGATGTGCTCCTAACGATTAAGAGTGTTAAAATAAATATCAACTTGATTTAGTCCTAGTCAACTAGGATAACAACCTTGAGTTATTACAAATTCTCTATCTAAAATATTAATAATATAATTGTTCATAATACACTTTAAATAATAGGACTATGTTTGTTAATTTCTTAAACTGCTCTACCGTTTTATATGCGGGTCTCCTTTTTGTCGTCCGTTCTCTTTCTCAGCTCAGTCTTTAGTCTTTAGATTATGCTTTATTTTCAGAATGTATTAGTCTAATTTTTATCTCAACAATTTATTTTTCCAATATAAGAAAAAAAAAAATTAATGAAAGTACGAATTTTATGTTGTAATTAGCTATTTGTTCTTTTGTTCCTTTTATCTTTAGATTGAAAAACCAAATTTAATACAAAAGAGTATGAGGAAAACAGATTTGTCGTTTGTTGCTTGTTTCTTTCATTTGTAATACAGCAATTTGCATCTGACCGATTATTGTTTGATAATGTTTCTCAAATTTAAAAACGTTTTAAATTCTCTGTTGCAATATTTTCTTTTTAAAATAAAGAGCACAGAGGCTTCTTTATAACGCGTAAATGACAAAGTTATTCAACGCATCTTCTGAACAGCCTATCAGTAAACTGTTTTAACTACGCGGTAATTATGAGTACATAGAATTTTTTTTTTTTTTTTAATATGAGAAATGCTATTTGAATTCGATGATGTGGTATCTAAAAAAATTCACCCAATAATATTATTTGGACATGATTTTAATACAAACATTAAAAATAATATTTATATTATTTTAATATAAATAAATAAATACTAATAAAATATGCTCAAATTCTATTAAGTTAAACTTTTTTGAGTAACAGATCAGCACGAAGTTCCAATAACATTTATCTTTTTTATATTTTCTTCAACATCATTTTCTAAAGCATAGCTTGCCTTCTAGAAATACAATATTATATATTATATATATATATATATTGTGTGGGAAGAGAAAAAAAAATGAATCAACAACAAAATAAATTATATAATTATTCAGTATTATTTTGTGAACAAATCAAAATTTCTGTTAGAGCTTAAAACTTATAAGCAATACAGATTACGGGTGTTGTGCTCATTTGACAAAAATAATTGGGCTATTATTTGAAAAAAAAATAGAAAAATAATAAATATAAATATATAGAGAACCGATCTAAAACACAAATAAATTTGAACAAAATAAAAAGAGAAATTTTGAACAAATGACAAAACAAACAAAAAAAACGGAAATCTAAATCAATTTTGGTGAAAAGAGACGATCCTGAACAGTAGCAGTGGCAGTGTAGTTCTTTACCTTTATCTGAAAATAAACAAAATGCAACCAGTTGGAACAACAAATGGGTGCTTACCACCTTCGGATGAGGTAGGGGTAAGGCCGAAAAATGAAAAATTATACAGTGAAAAAAAAACATATCTTACCATGAAGGAGAACTTCGTAAATATGCTTTCAATAAAGAATAAATTTGAAAATCGCATACCTTAGCAAATTATATAAACAAAACTAAAGAGATTAATGTGTTGCTAACTATCAAAAAATTGAAAAGTAATCACAAGTCTATGTAGTCAACAAATTAAAAAAAGAAAATTATATATCTTAAATGGATCTCTAAATATGTAAATAAATTAATTAAATAAAGGAAAATGCTTTTTAGACTCGCTTACGTGGTACCCAGAAAACCCGTCAAATAAAGTGCGAGCAGTATTGGGTGTCACGTCAGCGGGAGATAAACATCTAATAAAATAAATATTTAATAAAAATATAATACAATACTGCTCGCACTTTATTGGACGGGCTTTTCTGGGTGCAAGGTGAGCGAGAGTGTGGACAACATTACTCTTAAATAAAATGCTTTAAAAATTTGTTTTACTTACATTAAGAATTATGTCATTGAATATTTTTTTGTACATAATATTTTTAGTATACTTAATTGGCTGACCAAATTTATCAAAACACAATATTTGCAATCCATTTCGATTTGTCAATATAGAAATTGCAACATAAAGTTGATCGTGCGTAAAAACTAGTTTTGACAAAAAGATTCCAACAGTACTCAGTGTCTGACCTTGACTTTTATATATTGTTACACCAAATGCAACATTGACAGAAAATTGACGACGATATAACTGAAATGGAAAATCACAGTTCTGCGCCGTCATTGAAATTCTAGGTATAATAACTGTTTGACTAATATTTGTTCATGTTAGAATTTTTGCTTGAAAAACCTTGATCCCAATCTTTTCAATAATGAAGCGTATACCATTACATAAACCTATGGCTTGCTTCAAATTACATAATAAGAGTACAGGGACCCCAAATTTCAATTGAATGAAATGATCTGCTAAACCGTTAAACTTAATTCTATGTATGAACTCGTGATTGTACCCAAAAGCTTCAATTGTTATTCAATCTTCGTATGAAATACGATCAGCACTATGAGGATTTATTAATTTTCTTGGTAACTAATCAAGGATCATGTGATTGATTATGTCAACATCATTATTTGTAGGAGTGAGGATACTACGTGATAGCAAATAGGCGTGAGTATAACAAAAATCATTAAGATCTGGATAAACAAACTGTATCAAATATTTGAGAGGGTCATTTATATTAATAATTAAAAGATCATCACATATTATCATCTAATTACTTAATGAAGGATCTTTAAAAATATCTCCATCAATTTTTGTTTCACCAATATTTAAGAGCCAATCAGCAAATTGATGTGTTTGTAATAATTCCGTAGATTCGATATCAACATTTTTATGCAAACACATATTTGTGCGGAGCTCATATTATTTACATAATTTCCAAATATAAAATTTTTGTAATCTTGCAGCAACAATATCTTCTCTAGTACCTTTCCTTTAATTGAGAGAATTTGTCTAAAATATCCACCGAGGGCCAAAGTCTTTCCACCAAATACTATATTTTCAGAATTATGTATTTTAAATTTCATTAGATCTTTCAAAGTACGATCTAATGTTTCAGAATCAAAACAATGCATGTGGCGACCCGCTCCCCGCCATGGTCCTGTTAACTCTTAAGTTAACATGATTATGGTGGAGGGGTCACCAAATGACAATGTCCCTACTTATAATTAGATAAGACACACATTCTAATCCAGCATAATTAAGGACTTTGCCATTCTTCAAAGAAGTCATCACTAAATAAAAATACAAACAAGGACAGAGTGCGAAAACATAAATACAACATCCATCCATCATATATATACAACAGTACATAATAAGTAATGTGCTGAAAAGTAAAATTAACGCTGTATTATTACATCTTTAAACAGTTTAAAAGGAGCTGAAATAGACACTCGTCCTCACAAATACAGAAAGAAGCTAAGGATCTTCAGTAGGATGCTTCTCCTCCAAATGCAGATCTCCTGAAGGCTATACAATCTAAAATAGCTCAGAGTCTACCATTGTCGGTATCACAATAATAGGGCCCCAGCCAACTTTTTATTAAGAATGTAACATACAAGCAAGTGTAGGAGCAATAACACATAATAAAGAAATAATGTAAAGCTATAAACAACTGGTTTATAACTTAAATAAATAGGAAGTAAACACATACCTCCAAGTATAGCTGCAATAAGGTTAAGTATACAATAAAGACTAAATACTAATATAACAGAAAATAAAAACTGCCTAAACATGCTTATGATCAATTCAAGTATATGCTAAATAGACATAAAGTAAAATGAACATATGAGTTATTTAAATAAGAGAGAAGCAAGACTAACATCTTATAAGATATAAATAAAGAACAAAATTAGCAACCTATAAGTAAAAGTAAAGCTAGAAATGCAGTAAAGCAGTAAATAAGAAAATTCTAAAAGTGCAGTAAAGTAACTGAAACATAAAGTATAAGCTGAAACACTGTATTGGCCAAACTTGCCATCTAAAAGAAGTATATAAATAAAGACTCACTTACTGCCATATCAAAGCCAGGCCAACTGCCACATGGGATGAATAAGATGAAGTAAGTGATACCGAGAGGTTGAAAAACTAGTACTACCATATTGGCACCGGGCTAATAGCCCCATGAGAAGAATAAGATGAAGTAAGTGATAATGAGAGGCAGAAATACTGAGTAGCAGTGCACCTAAAACTAGTACTACCATATTGGTACCGGGCTAATAGCCACATGAGAAGTATAAGATGAGGTAAGTGACACCGAGAGATAAACTAATTAGATTACACTCTACTTAACTGAAAACACCGATAAAAAGAAATATAAATGTTGTTTATGCAATTTCAAAAATGACATGAGATACTTATTAAATATCCTATATCCAATATATGTAAACAAGGTATGAGGCTCAAAATAAGGTAAGCGAAGCATCAATATCAAACTGAGCAAGAGACTCTACTAGGACACAAGTGATATCCCATTGTTATCTAATTTAACCATTATATACTCTAAGTTACATAAGTTTAGGATCTCCAGGTCCTACTATCGAGTGTAACTCAGATTCACATCCTTATAAATTAAAAATAATTATGACTAGCTAAGTTCTAATTATAAATAAATTAATGTTGACTATATAAGTTAAATAATAAATGAATCGACCTATTTTGATAATTTTAAGAATCCAAACCTCATCTTGATTAGCCAAATCAAGATGAAAAGATTAAGAATTAAACTCCAAATATTGGGGTTTAATCACTTAATTTAAAGGTATATTTAAGGATCTAAGGTTTAATACCCATACTCACAAATTTAGATTAAGGTAAATCCTAATAAATAATCATCTTATTAGGATAGATCTCTATTCTTAGTTCTAATATTTAAAGATTAAATAATCAGTTAATAAATTATGAAATTTATAAACTATTAAACTTAAGGTTTCACCTATTGAGTAACCCAATTTACTCAATAGATGAACTCTAACCTAAGATATATTCCTAATCATAGAAATTTAAGTTCTTAATTACTAAGAGTAGCTCTCAGACACACATCCTAACTAGTGTTATTGAAACCTATGGGAATGATCTAAGAAGGTTTAAGGAAGAATGAGAACTCAAAGTTTTACTTCAGGATTTTTTTAAGGACTTAAGTTGAAATTTAGATCAAAATCAATTTAAGGTTTGAACTCACACAATTTATGATTTAAAATACTATTCTTACTATTTACACTTCTTAGAATATGATTTTAGGGCTTTAGAAGGTTAAACCCTAAATTTGGGCAAAATGACCATTTTGCACTTACTTAAGGTTCAAAAGATCAAATTTTGATCTAGGGTTCCAAAACTAAAATTTTTAGTGGCAAAGTGTTTCTTACTATCTAGTATAAGATAAGACAGTAATTACATAAATTTTGGGTAGTTATTAAGCCTTATGAGATCAAATTAATAAATTTGACTCATAGGGGTATTTTGGTAATTTGACCTAATAAAATCTAAATTTTCTTTCAGTTTATTGTTGTTTATTATCAAAGTTTTTCATTGAATTTAAAATCATTAAATTTTGATAAGTATTAGCTAAATTATAGCTAATACAAGTTTAAGGGTAAAATGGTAATTTAGGGTTTCTTAATTAAGGGTCAAAAATCCTAACTTCTTTAATTGGTGTCCAAATTGAGTAAAATTAGTGGCTATGGTTCACAAATGATCCACTAATCATAATGACTAGTGGTAGGCTTGATTTGGACTCTAATTGGCTAAGCTATGGCTTAATTAGAGTTTATGATGATTAGTGAGTGATTAGTGAAATTAATCACCAAATCACTAATCCAACCACACAATTAGGTTTTAATTTACTCTAGGAGTTCTCTGAAACTTGAATTGGTCAATTCGGATCATTAAATTTGCAAATATTCATTAATCAAATTTTAGAGTAATTAGGGTTGATTGATAAATCTAATCGTTAGATCTAAATATTTTTACAGATTAATGCTAATTAGGTTCTTCTGATCAAAATGAATATAAGGATCATCTAATTTGGAGTTTAATTGACCAAATTATGGCCAATTGAAGTTTTAGGGTTAATTGGCCTAATTAGGGTTAGGTCTTAAATGTGATTAAGCTCAAACTAATACAAATAACAAAATCAATAGTACTAGGTTAATCATTAGGGTTTGCTAATTAATTTGAGACCCATATTCAATAGGTTTGAATTAGTGGTTAAAAGTTATAATCAAATGAATTTATGTGACATATTTGAACTTAATTAATACCCCTAAATGTCACCATGTGAAATAATAGTCATACAATAAAATAACTAGCATCATTAAATTCCTTGTTTTTATTTTTGATGAATTTGGTATATTCGATTGTATAATTTGGATAAGTATTTTGTGAGTTATGGATGTCCAAAGTTTTGTAATTTATTCACTTTAATTAATACTATATGTATATTCTTAATACTACTATTTATCCATATTTTAATTAATTTGCTATTTATGATTAATTTCCCTATTCAAATCAAACTAATAATACTAATTAGTTTCTGTATTAATTATCTAATAATTACCAGAATAATATATATATCAATCACAGATTTTATTAATACATATATATATATATATATAATATAAACATTTTTATTTAATTATTCTTTTGTAGCAGGTGGGACCCACAGAGCTGCGTCGGTAGCAAACGCAGCCCCTCGGCGACACATGGCTTCCAGTGATTGGTCTCCTGATGCTTGTGGGACCCACGACTGGTCATACGTGATGGCGCCGACAGACGCTTGGGGCCCACCACACTGCCGCTGCGCATTACGCGTGGACCCGAAATGGGATCTTCGCGGGTCGGACTCGACCCGACCCGATCCACGGCGCCTTTGTCTTCCTCTTCATCGAAGACCACAGCTAGGGCATCCCATAGACCTGCGCTGGATCCACCTAACGACCCGAGTAGCATGTCATTTGAAAGATCAAGACCTAAACTTCGATCTAAGCTATCATTTACATCAATCCACCCTCACCCTTACCCGTTAGGATGATGCCCTAAGAATCTAGGGTTTGGGATAGCGTAAGATGATCGAGCAGCAGATTCGATTTTCGCTTATCTTATTTACACGATTACCATTATTGTAATATGTAGATGAATCATAGAATGGAATTAAAGCATTGTAGTACTGAATGAAATTAATGGAAGGTATTTGGAAGTAGGGTACCTGATTCAGAAATATCGGGCTATGGCTCGGTCTGCTGGTCTCCAGATGCAGCTCTAGGCAAATTTGACAGTAACCTTGAAGCGAGGTGATCAAATGGAGCCTTAAGGATGAGAAATGGAGAGGCTGGAAGTGGTGGCCGACACTTGCACAGCTGCGGATGTCGCCGCGTGCAGGAAAGATGACACGTGCATCACGCATGTCGTTCGTTTGCAGAGACGAGTGAACAGCCGTTCGATCCACTTGATCGAACGACAGGCAATTAATCGCCCGATTAAACGGCAATAATGACAGCGTGCGAAAATGGAACGACAGATTAAGTAATTTAACTAAAGTTTGTTTAAATAATAATTTTAAATTATTAATTTAAATAATTTCAATTGATTTCATAATTTAATATTAATTAACAAAATGAATTTAGAAATTTTTTAATAAATCACCCATAGCTAATTGAGAGGTGCTAAATGCAATGGCGCACTCGAATTTTTATTTTGATGAGTATTTAATTATTTAATTTTTTTTCAGGGATTTCAATAATATTAAAATATTTGATGAAAATCCAATCACTTCCAAATGCTTCCAAAACCTCACCCCTAACTAATTTGGGGGTGGAGAGCGCAATGAAGAAGTCGGATTTTTAATTTGAGGTCTAAATAAAAGTCAATTATTAGGGTTTTGGAATTTTCCAAAAATCAATATTTGCTCTATTTGATTCCTGATTTGATTCAGATCTTAGAGATAAATTTTAAATGACTTATTTAGTGTACTAAAACTATAATAAAGACTTAGATTAGTCTTAATTGAAATAAGTAACAACCTAGGTTGTTACAATGCATCATAGATGCTTCATCCCATATTATTAAATCGACAATTTGTAGTAGCTTTGAAATCTTTGATTGCAGTGAAATAACACATGATAATTCTATGAGAGATAAAAGAATTTTAAACTTTGAATGTGATGTACGTTCATTAGGTAATAGCAAAGCTACAATCCCAGATGATGCAATTATTATAGTAATCTTTCTCTCAGATCGCATCTTAGTTAAAATTATTATCCAAAAAAATGTCTTTCCTATTCCGCCACTGCCATATACAATGAATAACCCACATTTATTTGAGATGCATGATTCAATGATAGCTTTATAAATATAACATTGTTTATAAATTGAATTTTTAATGATAAATTTGAATAAATTAGCATCATAATCGAATTCCTCTATAATCATCCGATCATAGAAATTCACAGAGCTATGAAGGCTAAGTATAAATATTGAGTCAAAATTATAAAATGATTTTCCATTGCTATTTAAAATCATTTCAATTTGCTGTAGTTCATAATTTAACTTATCTGAATTAGTAATAGTAGAATTATCATATAGAGAATGCATATGAAAGAAAAAATTTGTATCTTCAACTAATTTGTCAAAGTGCTTATGCCATAATTCAACAAGATGGTTAACCTCATAATACATAAGAATAGTTACAAATATGTTTCTTAATTGAGCATCAATTACCCATGTTGATGCCTTATTTAAAGCATTATCTCATTTTGTATCCTTAACAATTAGCCCTAACGCAGAACATGCAGCTCATAATGTTGAGTGTATATCATCATTGACCCATTTTAAATCATCAAAGCATTGAGTACCTTTAACAACATACAAATGATAATTTACTAATTACAATCTGATTAAGATTCAAATGATAATTTACTTAAACTAAAAATCTAAATTCCATGACATAATTCAATGCATGAATATCAAATTAAGGATACTATGATTTAACATTAATGGTTTTCATAACGATTCTATTATAAGTTCTATTTAGATTAACTTTGAATTAATCTAATTTTAATTGTAAATTACAATTCCTTTAGAATCAATATCCGATTCAATATTTATAGGACAACAACCATTAATTTAGAATTATAAAGAAACATGAGTAAATGTAAAGGACAACAATATTTGATTTAATAAACAAAGAACAATTGCATTTAACTCAACAATTATAAAAGAGCAGTAGCTATTTAGATTAGCTTTACAAAGTATAGCAATTTATAACTTAACATGCTAAGAACAGTTATATTTGATTCAGCATTTGATTTTATAATTGATTGGCAGCATAGAATTCGAATGAAAGGATTGTCAGCATTTATAATATAAAAAGATAACAGCATTTAATCATAAATAGAAGCATTTGAACTCATAAGATGGCAGCAATTATTCTCATAATTTACATCATTTCACTTTCATCTCATGGTAGCATTTGGATCTCTTATAATGTGATTGATAACATATAGTTTTAAATGAAAGAAATGATAACATTTGATTCATAGCAATACATATCTCCTATTTTATTTGATAATAATGGCAACATTTTATTACATATAAGTTATGGCAGCATTTATATTTAAATGAAAATGGTAGTATGTGATACTAATAAGAGAGATGGTAATATTTGTTTCATATTACATTAATCTCACATTCTTATAATGACAACATATGATTCTATGAAAGAATAACAGCATTGTGGAGTATGGAAACATTTAATTCAGTATGGTGAAGTATTGAAACATTTAATTCAGCATTCTCTATCTTAGATATGAAAGTATTAACTAAAAGAAATGAATTAGAAGCTATCATCTTTGTATAACTACTCATTAACATTATTTAAAACAGGATCAACAAGAATGTTGATATTGTTAAGCTTAATAATATTATCAATAAAAGACTTAACATTTAAAATAATGTTTTTGATAATAAGATCATTATTTGCAATGCATTTGAACTTAAGTTTGCTATGTTAGAATTAGAATGTAAAGAGAAGAAAGTTTGGAACATTAACATTAAAGTATCAAAAATATTAATACTTCATTTTCCTATCTCATCATTCATTATATATATTTATTACATCGAAAATTTATAAAGGAAAATTTCATGAACTTCATTCTATAAATCTTCCCTTAAACTTGTACGAGAACTTCGCTAAATGAGATAAGATAAGGAAAGCAAGAATAAGCAAGGAAGAGAAGCTGCAGGATATAATGATTAAAAGAAGATTTAAATACATCCATTCATCAAAATATATCTAATCCAACATATTTAAATGTCTAACATTGTATTGACATCATTAATTAAACAAAAATCTGCCATATTTAAATTAAATTAACTCAGTTAAACTTAAATATGTCGATTTAAGTGTAGAAACATGTAATACATAAAACTAAGAGATTTAAATTGATCTGGCCACAAGTTTTCTTTTTACACCTTTAATCCCATAATGAATGAATTTTTATTTCAGCTCATTCATTCATATGTAACTCTACCTGTCTTCCTTAAGCACGATTAACATATTATACAACAAAATTATTGTAATCCTTGAGTGCCTTTTTGTTTCTGAATTCTCATTTGAGATAATATTATTTCTATTAATTTAGATTCCCTCTTGAGAAAGAAAAATCAAAAACAAAAGTTTGAATACTTAACAATTAATGGAAGACGAGAGTAATATTCGATTCCTTTATCTTTATAATTGCAAGTTAGGATTCGATTCATATCGGCTCTAACGGACTCAAGGGTTCAAAGTTCATATCAAAACTAGCCTAATGATCTCGACAAGAAAGATTGACGATCCGTCGTCGCTTATCTCTTTCACAAAGTATCGTATATCTATCTATATCATACCATAAATTCGTAGAAATTATAGGTAATTAAAATGGTATATAGAAGATTCGTTTCTTTTAAGAAAATTTCTGGAACTTAATTGGAGTTCGTGATCGCTCAAGTAAAATAATTTACGTACGAAATCATTCACACTTTAAGAAATTTTCAAAGATTAATCATTAATAGGAATTGAAATGAACATATAAAAAAAATTTAACTTAAGCTGATGTAGATTACAAAATACATTGCGATAGATAAAATCTTACGGAAGATTGAATTAAAATTTTGAGCACACAACCAAGAGAAGGTGAAATGAAGAGGTACCTCGCAGCCTTTGTTCCTTGAGTCTCGAGATGGAGAGGGTTCGTCTTGGAAGGCTCTCGGCTAGAGGAGACTCGGCGAAAGAGATCGGCTAGAAGAGGTGCTCGGCGAGTGGAGATGTTTCGACTAGGGTTTGAGGGAGATAAAGAGATAGGTAATATGGGCTTAACTGGAGGTGATAATTGCGACTCCACGACTCGCGAGGAGAAGAGCTCTCGGCAACTGGCCATTGGACCTCGTGAGAGGTGGAAGCCACGTGTCCGCGGTTCTTCTCTCGATCGCTCGAAGGTAAGGATGGAGAGGACCCGAGCGTGCATAGAGGATAGGATTATGGTCTTGGTTGCGTGCGAAGTTTGGCTTGCGTAGGAGGAGGAAATTTCGGCTAAGGAAAATTAGGATTTAGGTTTGAAGAGATTTAAGAAAAATCTATGATCTAAATAAGCCGTTGGATCAAAATAAATGGCTGGAAATTCTGAGCCAAGATCTGAAGTTATTTAAGCTTTAAAAATTACAAACTTAGTATCAAAATGTCCGCCTCGATGAGATGAACACACGCGTCTAAAAATTATTGAATTTGGACAAGTATTTTATTTTATATTGATTTTTAAGTGAAATACTTGGGAAATTAATTACGATAAATTAGAGATTTGAAAATTAACGAAACTTGAAACATAGCATCCTCATATAATGCTTGACTTAGATATATAAAAAATTCCAAATTCTGATTTATATTTTTTATGTTATTAGCTTTTGAAGTTTAAACTTTATGAATTTATTCAGGACAATACAGAATCCCAAACGTGCTCAAATTTTTGCAGTAGGATCCTTTCAATAGGCATTATAAGTGGATATTTTTATTTAATTTTTATTTGACTTAAATTGGAATCCTAATTTGACGAAAATTTTTGAGCGCTCGAAATACAACAAAATATCCGGGAAAATCAACGACTTCCAAAAATTTTCAGAATAAAATTCTTAGCTAATTTGGAGCTACTGAGTCTAATGGCAGACTCTGTTTTTAATTATGATGTCTAAATAATTTAGGCATTCTCAGAATTATCAGAAAACCAGAAAATGCTGGAAATCGACAAACGCTCTCCAATTTGCATGAAATTTAAAATGGAAGCTCCTAATACTATTATATGACTAATAGAAAAAGATTAAAGGCAATTATGTTACTAATTGACGGGTAACAACATCTGGGTTGTTACAAATGCATCCATTGAAAACTTCAGGCCGATCTATCTCTGTAATACCATTTATAAAACTATCTCTAAGCTTCTTGCAGATCATGTTTCTTCTCTCCTCCCTGCTATAATTCACCCAGCCCAAGCTGTCTTTGTCAAACAGAGGCAGCTATCGCATCATGTCATTCTTGCAAATGAGATCATCAGAACAATCAGCTGGCCCTCTGTAAAATTTTTCTGTGCCAAGATTGACTTAAGGAAAGCATTTAACAGTATCAACCAAAATTTTATTATTAATACTCTCATCAAAATCATCCTCTCGAGGCAACTTATCGGCTGGATTACTGCTTGTATATCAAACATACATTTCTCAATTAATATTCAAGGTGCCTCATGCGATTATTTTGGCTCCTCCTCGAGGCTTAGACAGGGATGTTCCTTATCTCCTCTTTTATTCATTATTGCTATGAACTTGCTCTCGACCTCTATTGAAGAAGCTGTGTAAGGTAAGTTCATTTGTCCTTTTACCCACCGGAATTTCAGCTGCTCTCACCTCCTCTTTGCTGATGACATTTTAATATTTGGAAAAGCTCTCAAAGATAACATGTATGGGTTTAAAAGATTCCTTGATGGGTTTTTAGAGGCTTCGGGCCTCAGTATCAATGAAGACAAGTCTCACATTTACTACTCAATGTCGATCCAAAATGCTAATAAATTATCTAAAATTTGGAATTTTCCGACTGCCCAGTTCCCTATGAAATATTTGGGACTTCTGGTTCTTCCTCATCGTTCAAAAATGGCTCTTTTTTCTCCTCTTATATCCAAACTTCATCATTGGATATCTGGCTGGGCGCAAAAATCCATCTCTTTTGCTGGTCGTTTACAGCTCTTAAAGTTTTCGATTTGGCCACTCCTTTAACACAAGTTTAAATCTATCCTTATACCCATAAGCATCATCAATATTATCAAAAAGTTATGTTTAAAATTTCTTAACAATGGTTCCTTGGAGCACAAATTACATACCATTGCCTGGCTTAAGATTGCCTCTCCCTCGGCAAAAGGAGGGATTGACATTATATGTCCATCAAAACTCCTTTTAAGTTGCAAGATTTCCCTTTGCTGGTATGCTTTATGCAACACCTCTTTACTTATTAATTGGTGGAAAAGTAATCTGTTAAAGATCTTTGAATAATCGGCTCATGCAAATAAGGTTGCCTCCCCTCTATGGAAGAGCTTAACAAACATTGCTGGAATTCTTAATCCGCACATCACTTATGATCAAACTAGAAATACTTATTTATTTCAAAACAAAGTGGTTCTCACTTTTAATGATGCTCACAAAATCCAATTTTTGTCTTGGCCTGACATGCAGTGGGCCTCCAGCTTGTGGATAAAAGGTATCAAACTCAAGTATAAATGCTCTATCTGGAAAGTTTTAAATTGTGACTTGAAAATTACAGACATTTTATGAGTAGAGGTGTTCACTGTCTCACCTCATGCCAATTTTGTATTGCAAATGATGAATCTCATACTCACCTATTCTTTTAATGTGACTATGCTTTTTATATTCTAAATGAGATTTTGCCTAGAGCCCATAGATACATTTTCCCCCCATAAATTACTCAAATTTTATGTGATACAACTAGCCTCAATGTGTGCAAAAAACGAGAAATTATCACAGCTCTAGGCTTGATCATTGAAGGAATTTGGAAAGAAAGAAATGCAAGAATCTTTAATAATTCTGTGGCCAATATAAACTTTATCAATCAAGCCTCTCGAGCATCATTAGCAAGTGGAAGCATTTTGGTAAGTCTGAATTTCTTCAATTCTGGAAGGCTGATCTCAACTCCAGGCATTAATTATGCTCAATCTTTTGTTTATTGTGGCTGTTTTTTATTCTGCTGCTCTTGCTGGGGATTTTCTGTTTCTGCGGTTCTTGGGGCTCGCTCTAAATTGCCTGCTATTTTCTCCATTTGCTTGTTGTATTTGGGGGTCAGTATTTTCTAACATTGTGGATTCATGGTGCAGTTTCTTGATTTTGGAGTGTGTTGAGTATTATGCTGGAACTTCGTAGTGCCTTCTTCGTCGGTCTTTTGCTTTCTTTCTGATGGATTATATTTAGTTATCGGAGGCTGCAATCTAGCTGTTATACTACCTCTTATTGATTTGTCTTTTTTCTGCTGCCTGTTGGACTGGTTTTATGTTCATTTTTGGTCGTCGTTTCTTCGTGATGGCTATTTCTTTGGATGCCTTCTTCGAATTTCATCGGTTTTCATCTGTTCCGAATTGCTGCTATAGGTGCAGTTTTTTACTGTCTGTGCGCAAATTATAATTGATGATTTTCTCGGGTCGCTGTTATGCCCTCTTTGTCGCCTCTTCCTGCTGCTACCATTTGAGTTAGATACTGCTTTCTGATGAATTTCTGATGTTTGATTGGGACTAAATTTGGACAATGAAGAATTATGATGCAATTGAAGATCACATTTGCATGCTGGCGACATCCTCAAGCTTACTTGAGACTACACTGATACTACATTGGTCATTAGTTTGTTGCCCGGCAGATTATTGATCTTACGGCGGTCTCAAAGAGAGGAGCTGAATCCTTAGTCTTCTCTTTTTAGTTTTAGTAGTGTACTAATTTAATCTTTTCACCTAATGCTGTTCATGTTATTAATTTTCTGCAAGCCATGTACTCGAAGAAACAATTTTCTCTTTGTGAAAAAAAAAAAAAACTGAGCATGCGGATACAGTCTTTGCCCGACTGGACAGCACGAATTAATTTGATTTTTATTGTTTTCAAACAGCTGTTTATATTATTAATACGTACTAAATTTTGAAACGTGATCTGTAACTATATCTTCATTCAGCAACATCAAAATCTATTTTCAAGTAATACAGTTTACATACTATATTCCACTTATAATATGCCATCTGCTCTCTAATTTACAATTAATTAATAGTTAAATTAATAGTGCTTGCATGTTTATTATTAATAATATTATTATTATTCAAATACCATAGATTTTTAAAATATGCATATTTAACTTACTACTTGACATGTTTATTTTTTTATTCATTGATAATATTATATGCAAACTTTGCAAATATTTAAATTTGAGCAATATAAATGCTGACTAATAAGTTTTATAATAATGTTATTTTTAGTGTGAATTTGAATAAAAATTTATTAAATGCTTGACATGTTTAAGCAGTATCTGTTGTATTGTAGAGATCATTTAATCTATCATGAAGATGCTAATGGTGCTCTGGTGTGCTTCCAGGAGGTTTCGAGGCGATTCGAAACAAGGTATGGAGGCCAGAAGCAACACAGTTGCCGCCGCGTGCCGTGGCGCGCCGCAGCGCCCCCTGATGATCCCTCACCCGAGACGGCGACGCTGTCACGTGCCTCAGAGGTCAGCAGATAGAGAAGCAGACGCTGCAGCGCACCACAGCGAAAATCGGTGCTGCAACGCGCCGCAATAGGTCCATCCCAAGTCACAGACATTTCGAAACGCAAGCGCTACCGTGTGCCGCAGTGGGCGCCATCCCGAGACGCGGGCACTACCGCGCGCCATCCCGGGACGCGAGGGCTACCGCACGCCGCAGCGGGTGCCATCCCGAGACGTGGGGGCTACCCCGCGCCGTAGTGGGTGCCATCCCGAGACGCGGGGGCTACCCCGCGCCGCAGCGGATGCCATCCCGAAACTCAGGCGCTACGGCGCGCCTTTGCACCTGGCAGATTTCTGCTCCGGTTCAGATTACACACTAAGTAAATTGGAGGGTATTTTGGATATTTCATGGTTTGAAGTTTAACTGGTTATTTAAGCAAAGAAATTAGGTGGAGTTTATAACATTGGCATCTCAGTTGGAGGCTGTGTTCTTGCTGTGAGAAGGAAATCCCAAGATGAAGCCCTAAGGAAGTTGCTGTGCAATAAACCTCTTGCATGTTGGAGAGGAGACTCCTAGTGGTGGCTGCTTCCACACATATCCATATTAGAGTAAGAGCTTGTGTATTTTTAGTCAAGGGATAAGCTTTTTGTGTATTTTTTTTTTTAGCCATTTCAATACTTTTTTGCAGTTTTATTTCAATCACTTAAATGATAAACCTTAAAAAACTATAACTGTAAGAATAGCTTTAAAGTGTGTTAGACTTATTATCTAATATATTGTACTTTTGGGATTCAGCAATTTTCTAGATTTAGAGTAGTCTATGGAGCTAGTTCAAAGGGCATCACAGGACATCCAGGAGTAGTTCATAGAGCACTAGAGGACTCTACATCAGCATTTGCCTCTTTGCATTAGTTTACTTTCAGTTCAGTCACTAGATTATTTGCTGAAATTTTCATTCAACTAAACTGCTTGTAATTATTCTGGATAATATTTTCTTTTTTTTTTCTAAGATGAATAGTTTACTATTTTCAATGATGAATGATTTGGATATATGCTTTTGCTTCTATACTCTGTGTTTATTACTTCTTATACATAGTAATGTGATATGATGATCATACTGAAAATGCTATTATATTTATATATATTGGATTCCTCATATTCCACTCATAATCCAATGTATATACTATATTGTCTAATATTTAAGATAAGGTCTTATGCTTATCTTAAAGATTAGTCCAACAACTCATTATTCGGTGGTAATTCGGGGAGGTTTAACAGTCATTCCTGAGTAGCGCACCGTTCTGCCGCAAATTATTAACTCCTTTGCGTGTGGTGACGGGACGTGGCACTACATTTGCAGATTCATGGAAAACTTAGGGAAGCACCACTGGGACGCGGTCAAGTGGATCCTAAGGTATCTGAAAGGCACGACAGACAAAGCTTTATGTTTTGGAAGATCTGATATTCTGTTACAGAGATATATTGTAACAACCCAAACTCTTAAGCACCAAGGTATTGTTCGCTATGGCCTGAAAGGTCTCATGATTTTTCTCTCAGAAGATAACTTCCCAGCACCCATCCTGGGAGTGCTCCCATATGAGCTCGCTTAATATTGAAGTTCTTATCAGAAACTCCACTGTTATCTGAAAAGGTGCCTTGATATTCAAGAGTTTCACTTATTACTACTTAAGTGGGTCTGTACAATCTCCCCAATTTAAGTAACTGACATCCTCGTTAGTATCCACACATAGATCCAAGAATTATCCATTGGTAAGATAGGACAAGATGTGACCCCTACAGGCGCAAGAGGTACCAACAACTATGTAGCACCTTAACCATTATGGATTCAAGAGGCTGCTCACATAAAGTGGTACTTTGACATATATGGTACTTAGCTCCTAGCTGATACCCTATGGTCTGCTCTGATACCATTTGTAACACCCAAACTCTTAAGCACTAAGGTATTGTCCGCTTTGGCCTGAAAGATCTTACAATTTTGCTCTCAGAAGAGGACTTCCCAACAGGTCACCCATTGTGATGACCGGGGATCGAAGTTTGAGAGTTTCAAAAAAATAATTCATAAAATTTGGAACATACAATTTTTATAACAACAAGAAATAATATAATTAATATCAAAAGTCCAATTATACAATTAAAGATAGAGCCATACATATATGAAATCATAATAGTTTAATATTTAAAATATAGCTTTAAACATCCTTATTTTCTCACATCTTGATTTCTTCTTTTTTATTACACAGGCAGATCTTCAAAGTTTAATTTTTAATACCTGAAAAATATAGTTACCAGTCAAGTAGGAGTATGCAAATCATTTTTATTAGAGTATTATAGTATCCTATAATAGACATAAATCAAATATGGAGATAAATGAAATAATTGCATATGAAAGAAAAAACAAATTTTCAAATTTAAATATTACCCTGCATGTTAGTTTTGAAAATTCAATATATATAAAAAATATAAAATAAATAAATAAATTTTATCAAAAGCACTTGTAATATAAAGTCGAGTCCATAGACTCCTGAGCCCAAATGGGTAAGCCCATAGGCATCACCTTTAGGAAGCTTTCTTGATATCCGTCGGTAGCTTATTCAAATTAGAAATTGATGGTGTGTCTTTCCTCTAGATTTTCCCACTTTTTAAAAAGAGCTAAATCCCTTCATGAGACTCCTAGGGGCTGCCAGTAGGCCAAATCTATACAAATTCTCAGTGTTGCTTTTCATTCTCCAAAGATAAATACCACAATAATATAATACAATTCATCATTTTGTTACATGCTTCTTAAAAATATTATTTTGCAGATTTATAAGCAGTAAGCAGTTTTGGAATAAATAATACTCAAATGAAAATGGCTCAAAATAAGAATACTGAAATAAAACTTTAAAGCAGATTTATGTACTTGACTGTTTTGATAAATTACAACCAAATCAATTTTTTTGATCTGCCAAAAATAATTTAATTCATTAATTTAATATTTTATAATTTAACATAATTTTGTAATATTAGGTTTATTGGTAATTTAGGTTCCTAAAATAATAATAAAATGATCTAAATATGTTTAAATTAATTTACTAAGTTACTAATTTTGAGTAATTATTAAGACTTATAATGTCAAATTAAAAATTTGACCTATAAGGGAAATTTAGTAATTTTACCCTAGTAAAATCTAAAATTTCTATTAGTTTATTGTAGATTATGTCCTAAGGTTTTCCATAGAACTTAAAATTATCAAATTCTGATATGTATTGACTAAGTTATATAGCCAATAAAATTTCTTAGGTTAATAATTATAGTTTAATGTTATTAGTGAGTGATTAGTGAAATAAATCACAAAATCACTAAACTAATCACATAGCTAGGTTCCAATCTATTTTATGAGTTCTCTGAAATTAAAATTACTCAATTTGGATCATTAGATTTGTTAATATTTATTAATCAAGATTTAGAGTAATTAGGGTTGATTAAGAAATCTAACTATTGGATCTAAAATATTTTTATAGATTACTGTAAGTTAGGTTTTTCTGATCTAAATTGATATTTGGATTATCTAATTTGGAGTTCAATTGACTAACTTATGACCAATTGAAGTTTTAGGGCTAATTTGACCTAATTAGGGTTAGGTCCTAAAAGTCATTAGACAAATACTAATATAATCAGTAAAGTTAATACTACTAAGATATTTCTTAGGGTTTTCTGAGTATTTGAGACCCATATTAGACATGTTTGGGTTAAAGGATACAAAACTATAGCCATTTGAATATTTGTGATATTATTTAAATTAATTTAATAACTCTAAATGTCACCATATGAATTATTGATCCTACACTAAAATAAATATTATCATTAAATTCCTTATATTTTTTTGATAAATTTGATATATTTAATTGTATGATTTGGATAAATATTTTAAAAGTTATGCATGTTTAAAGTTTAAGGTATTAGTGCAATTATATATTTATTCAATAATGCTGTTAAAAATTTATTTATTGTTAATTATATTTATCTAAATTAACTATTACATTATTATATTCATTAATTATTTATTCATTATTTTCCGTTTATATATGTATATATATATATATATATATATATATATATATATGTAAGTATATATATACATATAACTTTAGGTAGATTAATGTATATAAGTATTATAAGATTTAAAATGATTATATGTATTAATATATTATAATATTTATTAATTCTTTTGTCCGCAGGTGGGACCACGGGGACACATGTCCTCCTGCTATTGGTCGAAGATCTGCTGAGTGGGACCCACGGCTGTCTCAAATGAGACAACGCTGATGCGTGAGTCAGATGTGGGTCCAACGTCCAGCGTACAACCGACATGGTCACGCCATGCGGCGTCCTGTGACAATCAGAGGAAATGAAGGTGGGGCCCACCACTATTACATGCGAATTATGGTCATACGGATCAGGTTGAGCGAGCCCGCCCGTCCCGAGGACTCGCCTTCTTCGCGAATAGAGGGAGCTAGGGTTGAAGAAACGACGGCCATCCCGTCGGTGGAAGGCGATGGCCCATACACCGATGGATAGGGCATGATAAGAGCTACTCGTCGACAGTTGGGACGTCACCTGAGGTGACTCGAGGAGATGACATAACCTAACCCTAAAAGTGTAAAATACCAAAATCTTATTTGTAATTGTTTATTAATATTTAAATAAATTTGACTTCAGATTGAAAATCTGATTCCGCCATTGCGTTCACCACCCCCAAATTAGCTAGGAGAGAAGTTTTGAACGTATTTGGAAGTTATTGATTTTTAGACAAATATTTTAATATTATTTTAAATACCTGAAAAGTCGAGTAATTAAATACTCATCGGATCGAAAATCTGAGTGCACCACTGTGTTCAGAAGACCTCAATTAGCTAGGATTGATTTTTTTTTTTTAATTTTTGGAAAATATTTATTAAGTTTAAATAATTAAATTGATAAATTAAATAATTATATAATTAATTATTAATTAAGCGCGCCATTTACTTAAAGTTTGACGCCATCCGTTGTTTGCGTTAAGATTGACGGTTAGATCTCGACCGTCTGATCAAAGATCGGACGGAACTCCATCGTCTTCTTCCTCTATATTCCGCGTGTCGAGCAAAGAACGCACGCGGCAAGCAGAAAACTCTCCCACGCGTAACCTCCCACTGTCGAAGAAGCAAGATAAAGGTTTGTATCACTTATCTAAGGAAGTTTTTCATAAAGAAGAAGCTTCACTAGTAAAGCTCCTCATCCTGGAACAAGCTCTCTAACCCTAAGTCGATGGAACCCTAAACCTTAAAACCACTCAATTAAGGTATGAACCTCCCCTACAAGCTTCTATCCTTCATCTCAATTCCGTAAGCAAGAAATGTTATATTGATTATGTGAATCAAATTTCAAATTGAAATTGAATGCCATGATCTAAATATGTCTATCGCATCTGCCTTGGATTTTATTTTTGAAATTATCAAATCAATCTAGGTTTACTTACGCATTAAATTATTGCATTGTTTCAATTCGATGTCAATTTTATGCGATACCTCGATCGACTGCAGGCCAATCATCCTAACCCTAGAAATTTTAGGGCTAATGATAGTTAACTACTTTGGTCATCTTCATTTGAAATTTTGCCATTAGCAAATAAATCTCGTCACGCCTTATCCATCTGCGTACGAGTTGAGTCCTGCAATCGCCGGAATGGCCCAGTGTTTCATGCCCTAGATGGATTCCCCGACCCTCCTTTCGCTCAAAAATCGGAGATGATCCACAGTAACTGGACCGGTCCCGTCCTGAACCACGGCTTATTGGGCCAGGTTTAATTTTCTGCAGCCACGTGTCCATACCAGGATGCTCCACGTGGCATCCAGGTCGACGGCTGCTAAGACAGTAAGTGGGTCCCGCCGTCAGTCCCCGTCCACTAACGCGGTGACACGTGTCCGACAGAGACCAGCCGTCTCATCTGTCAGCTGGCATGGGTCCCACCTTCTGCATAAAATAAATATTAATATTAATAATATATATATATATATATATATATATATAAATATATCTAAAATCTTATATATTAAATAAAACTAAAAACTATATAATAAAATACAGAAAATATAATATAAATATTAGATTTAATAATAACATTTTATTAAATGTAAATAACAGAGAAAAAATTTTATAAATAAATAAATAAATAAATTAACAGAAAAATTAAAAATAATTAATAAACAAATTTTATTAAATAAAAATAATACATTTAATTAATTTAACTTCTTATAATATTATATACATACAAATAAAATAAAATAAAAATAGTAAAATCAGAATGAATAAACCAGAAAATTTATAATTAATAAATTAAAAATAAATCAAACATAATGAATAATTAAATAAAAATATTAATATAAAATATAATTAACATTTTATTAATAAATAATAAATTAGAAAAATATAATGAATTAATCAAATAATAAGATAAATCAAATCTGGTAATAATAAAATATATTTTAATAATAATAGAAAATAAATATTTCTAAATTAATTAGAACAAATTAACTAAACTAAATATTAATAAATACATTTAATTAAATAAAATCATAAAACTTTTAAAATGCATAACTCCTAAAATACTTAACCAAATTATACAAATTAATATATTAAATTAATCAGAAAAATGTAAAGAATTTAATGATGCCAATAATTTCACTATAGGATCAATATTTCATTTAATGATATTTTTAGGATATTAAATTAATTAGGAAGTATTACAAATATTCAAATGACTATAGTTTTATATCCCTTAGTTCAAACATATCAAATATAGGTCTTAAAATACTCAGAAAAACCTAAGGAATATTTTAGAAATATTAATTTTTCTATTTGAATTAAAATTTGACTAATCACAATTAGAACCTAACCCTAATTAAGCCTTTAAACCTAGAAACTTCAAATAGCCATAAGTTAGTCAATTTAACTCCAAATTAGATGATCCAAATATCTATTTAAATCAGAAGAACCTAAATTTTAGTAAACTATAAAAATATTTAGGATCCAACTGTTAGATCTCCTAATTAAACCTAATAACTCTAAAACTTGATTAGTGAATATTAGCAATTATAATAATCCAAATTAAGTAATTTTAGTTTTAAATGACTCATAAAGTAAATTAGAACCTAAATATATTATTAGTTTAATAATTTTATGACTAAAATCACTAACCACTCTCTAATTATAGTAAACCCTAATTATTAAACCCCCCAAATTAGAATAGCTATAACTCAACCAAATCATATCAGAATTTGATAAATTTGAATTCTATAGAAATCTTAAAACATAATCTTTAATAAACTAACATAAATTTTATATTTTATTAAGGGTAAAATTACTAAAATACCCTTATAAGGTCAAATTCCCAATTTGACCTTATAAGGCATAATAATTATACAACTTAATAAAAGAATAATTCAAATAAATCAAAATAGTCTTTTTATAAGCAAATCATGATAAAACATTAAAATAAATTTCATTATTTTGGCAGATCAAAGAAATTAAATTTAGTTGATTTTATCAAAACAAGTCAGGTACGCAAATTTACTTATAAGTCTTATTTCAGTATTCTTATTTGAGCCATTTTTCATTTGAGTATTATTTGCACTGCTTACCGCATTTTAAATCTGCAAAAGAATTATATCAAAAAGCATGTAACAAAAAGAATTTATATATATTTTGTGGTGTTTGTCTTTGGAGGGTGGAATGCAAAACTGGAATCTGTACAGATTGGGCTAGCTAGCAACCCCTGGGAGTTATATGGAGGGATTTAGCCTCTTGTAGGAAGTAGGCAAATCCAGAGGAAAGACACACCATCAGTTCCTAATTTGAGTAAGCTACCGACGGGTGGCGAGATAAGCTTCCTACAGATTATGCCTATGGGCTTACCCATTTGGGCTCAGGGGTCTCCGGACTCGACTTATTGTTACATATGCTTTTGATAAAATTTATTTCATATATGATGATTTTCACAGCTATTTTGCAGGGCAAAAATTGCATTTGGAAATTATTTACTTTATTTGTAATCTTACTGTTATTTTCATATTTGATTCATACCTATTATAGGATGCTAGATTTATTCTTATAAGAACAATTTGCGTACTCCTACCTGACTGGTAAACTGAATTTTTCAGGTTTTGATAATTAAAGAACTTAGAAGATCTGCCAAATTAAAATAAGAAGAATTTAAGGAAGCAAGAAGAATGTAGATATTTTATTTCTTATTTTGTAAAAATTCAAACTGTTGTAACTTTTCATATATGTTTTGGCTCTATGTATAAAAGGACTGTAAAATTTTATTATTTTATTTTATGTCCTTTTTGAATTATAAAAATCTTTATATTTTCAAATTGAGATGAATTGTTCTTTAAAGACTCTCGAACTTCGATCCCCGGTCGCCACAGAAATTGGTATCAGAGCGAAGTTTGAGACTATTTAAGGAATAATTCATAAAAAGAGCCAACTATATGAATATAGTTACTAAATTATTAGAAGTTAGAATTTTAAGTTGGAGAGCCAACTAAATATAGTTTATTATTTCCCAGATTATGGATAGTCAAAATAACAACAACAATCAATCACAGTAGGAAAATGTTCCTCAAAACACTCCTAGTCACAACGAGACTGTTTCACCTAATGTTGAAGCAGTCTATCCCTTTGATCATAGCAAAGCAAATCAGATGCTCTAGTTCATGAATATGATGAGTCAATTCATGAACAGTCAACAAATCCAGAATCCTCATCCTATTCAAAGAAAAGCAGTAAATGAAGATATGCAAATATTTCTTAAACTTCAGCCACCCAGATTTAATAGCAAAGCAACTCCTTACCAAGCTGAGGAGTGGATTCAAAGGATAGAAAAGGAGTTTAAATGTGCAAAGAGCTCAGAAGACCAGAAGGTATCTCTAGCTACTTACCTTCTAACAGAAGCTGCTGAGAAGTGGTGGAAGACGACCAAGAATACCACATTCCAAAACAGAATAGAAGAAGAGATCCAATGGGAAGAATTTGTGAAAGCATTTTTGGGCAAATATGTGCCTCAATCTGCTAGGCAGACGATGAGAAAAGAGCTATTAAACCTAAAGCAAGGAAGTCATTCAGTAACTGAATATGAAGAGGAATTCACTCGTCTAGCCAGCTTTGCCCCAGAAATGGTTACTACTGAAGAAGTTATATGTCATTTATTCCTTAATGGATTAAGGAATAACTTTCAACATATTTTGACACCTCTTCAAATCTTAAACTTTGCTCAACTAGTAGAGAAAGCCAAACTTATGGAAGCTCAAGAAGAACAGTATTCTTCCAGGATGAAAAGGCCAGCTTTCTCCCCTCATTTTCAATCCAAGAGGCAACACTTCTCCAGATCTCAAGGAAAAGTGTATAATATTCAAAGTAATTCAAGTAGACCTACTCTGAGAACACCAAACACTTGCAGGTTTTGTGGAAGAATTCATAGTACAGATAAATGCTTCACCGGTGAAGGTCAATGCCACCGGTGTGGAAGGACAAATCATTCCATAAAATTCTGCCGAGCCACTTATACAGTCAATGGGTATCAAATCCCAAATCAAGGAAAAGCAGTTATGAAGAATCAAGGAAGACCACCAGTAAATCAATAAAATAATGTTACATCTTCCAGTAATCCAAGAAATAATCAAGCCCAAGCTAGAATATTCAACCTATCTCAAGAAGAGGCAAAAGAAGAACCTGATGTGGTCACAGGTACCATTTTATTATTTCAGTACCCATGTTCAGTTCTTTTTGATTCTAGAGCTACGCATTCTTTTATTGCGTCAAAAATAGTTCAACAATATTCTTTACCAGTAGAACAACTTTCATCAGCCCTTAAAGTTAATCTACCATCAGGAGAGTTCTTAGAAACAAACATCTTCTGTAATTGCAAGATTGATATAAATGAAAATTCTTGGGAAGCTAAACTCACTGTCATCCCTATAACTAGTTTTGATATTATTCTTGGGATAGATTGGATGAGTCAGAATAAGGCATTAATTGCTTGTGCAAAGAAAAGGGTATATATTGATAATAAAAATAAGAGAGTAACCTTTATTGGTCAAAGAAGTGTAATTATTTGTCTTATCCCAGCAAACAAGATTGAGAAATTCATTAGAAAGAAGTACTCTATATTCCTAACATTACTCTCAAGTTTTGAAGATAAAACTGCAACCTTAGAAGAAACTCCTGTAGTAAGAGAATATGCATATGTATTTCCAGATGAACTTCTAGGTTTGCCACCTCAAAGAGAAGTGGAGTTTAGTATTGATTTAAGTCAAGGAATGAATCCTTTATCTAAAGCTCCATACAGAATGGCACCCAAAGAATTAGAAGAACTTAAGAATCAACTTCAAGAATTGACTGAAAAAGGATTTATAAGACCAAGTAATTCTCCTTGGGGAGCCCCAGTTTTATTTGTTAAGAAGAAAGATGGAAGTATGAGATTATGTATCGATTACCAGGAATTGAATAAGGTTACTATTAAGAACAAATACCCATTACCAAGGATAGATGATTTATTTGATCAGTTAGTTGGCGCTTCCATATTTTCTAAGATTGATTTAAGATCTGGTTATCACCAACTCCGTATCAAAGATGAAGATATTCCTAAATCTGCATTCAGAACAAGATATGGGCATTATGAATTCTTGGTAATGCCATTTGGGTTAACAAATGCCCCATCTTATTTTATGGATCTAATGCAGCGAATAATGAAACCCTACTTAGATTCTTTTATTATCATCTTTATTGATGATATATTGATTTATTCTAAGAATGTTAAGGAACATGAAGAGCATCTTAGAATCACCTTGAACTTGTTAAGACAACATCAACTGTATGCTAAGTTCTCAAAATGTGAATTTTGGCTTCACTCAGTCGCCTTCTTAGGCCATATAATTAGTAAAGAAGGAATATCAGTTGATCCCAGCAAGATAAGTGCAATTCAAGATTGGCCCCAACCTACTTCAGTAACAGAAATAAGAAGCTTCTTGGGTTTAGCTGGGTACTATCGCAAGTTTGTTAAGAACTTCTCTCAAATTGCAGTCCCTCTTACTCGTCTTACTCAAAAAGATGTACCATATGTTTGGGATTCATCTTGTGAATCAGCATTTAAGAAATTAAAAGAATGTCTAACCTCAGCTCCTATTCTAGTTCTGCCAGTTGAAGGAAAAGAATATCAGATTTATTGTGATGCTTCTGGAATTGAACTAGGCTGTGTTCTCATGCAAGAAGGAAAAGTGATAGCTTTTGCATCTAGACAGCTTAAAATCCATGAGAAGAATTATATAGTTCATGACCTGGAGTTAGCTGCAATAGTCTTTGCACTAAAGATCTGGAGACATTATTCGTATGGAGTAAAATGTGAAGTCTTCACAGATCACCAAAGTCTGAAGTATATTTTTACTTAAAAAGAGATCAATTTAAGACAGCGAAGATGGTTAGAATTAATCAAAGACTATGATTTATCAATTCAATATCATCCTAGCAAGGCAAATGTAGTAGCAGACGCACTAAGTTGAAAGGCAGTTTCACATTTTCATGTTTTGACTTCTAATCCTATATTACTCAAAGAAATAGAAGATCTTCAATTAGAAGTTATATTGCCAGCAAATGCTAAGCTATTTCAGATGACTATAGAATGTTCATTAATGGATGAGATTAAAGAAGCTCAACATCTTGATGAAGAATATAACTCCTTATCTGCATCCATTCAATTAGGAAAGCACTTAGAATTGAATTTAGATTCCAATAAGAATATTTGGTGTGGATCTAGAATATGAATACCAAATAAGGATGAGCTAAGAACTAAAATATTGAAAGAAGCTCACCAGTCTAGATATTCAATTCATCCTGGGAATAATAAGATGTATCAAGACTTGAAATCCCATTTTTGGTGGCCAGGAATGAAAATAAGTATAGCGGAATTCATATCAAAGTGTGAAGCCTGTAACCTGGTAAAAGCAGAACATCAGAAACCAGGTGGATTACTTCAACCTCTAGCTATACCTCAATGGAAATGGGAAGATATCTCCATGGAATTTATAACTGGATTTCCTCATTCAAAATCCAATAATGATTCTATTTGGGTAATTGTGGATAGGCTTACAAAATCAGCACACTTTTTACCCATTAAGCAAACAGATTCAGTAGACAAATTGGCAAGAATCTATTTAAAAGAGATAATAAGGTTGCATGGTATTCCAAAAACTATCGTTTATGATAGAGATAGTAGATTCACTTCAAAGTTCTGGAAAGTAGTTCATCAAGATCTTGGTTCACAGCTCTATATGAGTATAGCTTTTCATCCACAGACTGATGGACAAACTGAAAGAGTAAATCAAACTCTAGAAGATCTTCTTCGCCTTTGTGTCTTAGATTTTGAAGGAAGTTGGGATGATCACCTTCCATTAATTGAATTTTCTTATAACAACAGTTTTCAAGCAAGTATTGGAATGGCTCCTTATAAAGCCCTTTATGGAAGAAAGTGTATCACTCCTTTATCTTGGAACAATATTGGAGAAAATAGGATAATAAAATCAGATTTGATTCTTCAAGCAACAGAAAAGATAAAAATAATTCAGCATCGAATGAAAGCAGCTCAAGACAGACAGAAGCAGTATTTTGATGCCCATCATCATCATATTGAATTTTCTGTTGGAGATTTTGTATATTTGAAAGTGAACCCATTCAGAGGAGTTTCCAAATTTGGAGTTTCTGGGAAATTAAGTCCAAGATTTATTGGACCTTTTGAAGTTTTGAAAAGAATAGGCCAGGTGGCATATCAAATCAAACTACCACCTCATCTGAGCCTAATGCATGATGTGTTTCATATCTCTTCACTAAGAAAGTGCTTATCTGAGCCTTTAATGAGAATAGAAGTAGAAGACATCATTTTGCAACCAAATCTCAGCTATGTGATTGAGCCAGAAGAGATTCTAGATCGAGACGAAAGGAAGTTAAGAAGTAAATCCATTCCCATGATAAAGGTTAGATGGAAGAATTGTCGTAAAGAAGAAGCCACATGGGAAGAAGAATCAAGTATGAGGAAAGCATATCCTCAATTATTTCACTAGTAAATGATTCTAATATTGTAAATATCTTTAATTTTCTTAGATTGATGTCGGGATGACATCTCTTTTAAATTGGAGAGAATGTAAAATACCAAAATCTTATTTGTAATTGTTTATTAATATTTAAATAAATTTGACTTCAGATTGAAAATCTGACTCCGCCATTGCGTTCACCACCCCCAAATTAGCTAGGAGAGAAGTTTTGAACGCATTTGGAAGTTATTGATTTTTAGATAAATATTTTAATATTATTTTAAATACCCGAAAATTCGAGTAATTAAATACTCGTCGGATCGAAAATCCGAGTGCACCACTGTGTTCAGAAGACCTCAATTAGCTAGGATTGATTTTTTTTTTTAATTTTTGGAAAATATTTATTAAGATTAAGTTTAAATAATTAAATTGATAAATTAAATAATTATATAATTAATTATTAATTAAGCGCGTCGTTTACTTAAAGTTTGACGCCATCCGTTGTTTGCGTTAAGATTGACGGTTAGATCTCAACCGTCCGATCAAAGATCCGACGGTCACTCCATCGTCTTCTTCCTCTATATTCCGCGTGTCGAGCAAAGAACGCACGCGGCAAGCAGAAAACTCTCCCACGCATAACCTCCCACCGCCGAAGAAGCAAGATAAAGGTTTGTATCACTTATCTAAGGAAGTTTTTCATAAAGAAGAAGCTTCACTAGTAAAGCTCCTCATCCTGGAACAAGCTCTCAAACCCTAAGTCGATGGAACCCTAAACCTTAAAACCACTCAATTAAGGTATGAACCTCCCCTACAAGCTTGTATCCTTCATCTCAATTTCGTAAGCAAGAAATGTTATATTGATTATGTGAATCAAATTTCAAATTGAAATTGAATGCCATGATCTAAATATGTCTATTGCATCTGCCTTGGATTTTATTTTTGAAATTATCAAATCAATCTAGGTTTACTTACGCATTAAATTATTGCATTGTTTCAATTCGATGTCAATTTTATGCGATACCTCGATCGACTGCAGGCCGATCCTCCTAATTAAACCTAATAACTCTAAAACTTGATTAGTGAATATTAGCAATTATAATAATCCAAATTAAGTAATTTTAGTTTTAAATGACTCATAAAGTAAATTAGAACCTAAATATATTATTAGTTTAATAATTTTGTGACTAAAATCACTAACCACTCTCTAATTATAGTACACCATAATTATTAAACCCCTCAAATTAGAATAGCTATAACTCAACCAAATCATATCAGAATTTGATAAATTTGGACTCTATAGAAATCTTAAAACATAATCTTCAATAAACTAACATAAATTTTATATTTTATTAAGGGTAAAATTACTAAAATACCCTTATAAGGTCAAATTCCCAATTTGACCTTATAAGGCATAATAATTATACAACTTAATAAAAGAATAATTCAAATAAATCAAAATAGTCTTTTTATAAGCAAATCATGATAAAACATTAAAATAAATTTCATTATTTTGGCAGATCAAAGAAATTAAATTTGGTTGATTTTATCAAAACAAGTCAGGTACACAAATTTACTTATAAGTTTTATTTCAGTATTCTTATTTGAGCTATTTTCCATTTGAGTATTATTTGTACTGCTTACAACATTTTAAATCTGCAAAAGAATTATATCAAAAAGTATGTAACAAAAAGAATTTATATATATTTTGTGGTGTTTGTCTTTGGAGGGTGGAATGCAAAATTGGAATCTGTACAGATTGGGCAAGCTAGCAGCCCCTGGGAGTTATATGGAGGGATTTAGCCTCTTGTAGGAAGTAGGCAAATCCAGAGGAAAGACACACCATCAGTTCCTAATTTGAGTAAGCTACCGACGGGTGGCGAGATAAGCTTCCTACAGATTATGCCTATGGGTTTACCCATTTGGGCTCAGGGGTCTCCGGACTCGACTTATTGTTACATATGCTTTTGATAAAATTTATTTCATATATGATGATTTTCACAGCTATTTTGCAGGGCAAAAATCGCATTTGGAAATTATTTACTTTATTTGCAATCCTACTGTTATTTTCATATTTGATTCATACCTATTATAAGATGCTAGATTTATTCTTATAAGAATAATTTGCGTACTCCTACCTGACTGGTAAACTGAATTTTTCAGGTTTTGATAATTAAAGAACTTAGAAGATCTGCCAAATTAAAAGAAGAAGAATTTAAGGAAGTAAGAAGAATGTAGATATTTTATTTCTTATTTTGTAAAAATTCAAACTGTTGTAACTTTTCATATATGTTTTGGCTCTATGTATAAAAGGACTGTAAAATTTTATTATTTTATTTTATGTCCTTATTGAATTATAAAAATGTTTATATTTTCAAATTGAGATGAATTGTTCTTTAAAGACTCTCGAACTTCGATCCCCTAGCTAACGAGAATGACTTTGGATTGAACTCCAAATTTGCTCGATCGAACTGAATCGAGCCGGACAAAGTCGAATCTAACATGTGAAATAAGATTGCAAATTGAAAAAATTGAAATCAAATGCAAGATTTGGGAGATCGAGTACTTCAAATGGACGGTAGGGTAGACTCTAACTCAATCATGAAGGCTTTAGATTTCTTTTGGATTAGAAGGTTGGAACCGAGCAAAAGAAGAGGTTGAGGCTTTTAAATTAATCCTAAGCGGTGGCTAAAGGCAGCGAACTCCATCCGGACAGAGACGAGCGACGTTGGCATTCGTGTAGCGAGCCGCGCGTCTGCTGTTCTCGACACGCGCCGATGCGCGACAGGGACGAAACGGGGATTGTCCGATCCCCGATCGAACGGCTTATGAAAGCTGTTAGATCCAGACGACGCGATTAGGTTTTAGGGCGACGACATTAGTCATAATGGACGGCGCCGTTAAATTATTTAAATAATAATTATTATTTAATTATTTTATTTCAATTTCATTAATTGGGTTTAATTAATTAACATAATAAAAAATTATCAATAAATCACTCCTAGCTAATTGAGGGGTGAGGAAAGCAACGGCTCGATCAGATTTTTGATCCGACAAGTATTTAATTATTCAATTTTTCGGGGTATTTAGATATTATTAAAATTTGCCGAAAATTCAACGACTTCCAAATGCCTCCAAAATTTCACCCCTAGCTAATTTGGGGTGGTGAACGCAATGGTGAAGTCGAATTTTCAATCTGAGGTCAAAATTATTTAAATATAAATAAATAAATTTGAAAAGAAAATCTGGTATTTTACATTCTCTCCAACTTAAAAGGATGTCGTCCCGACATCAATCTAGAATTTAAAGAAAACTATTAGATCTAGAATCACTTACTAGTGGAATAAGCGAGGATATGATTTCTTCATACTTGATTCTTCTTCCCATGTAGATTTTTTTTTACGACAGTTTTTCCATCGAACCTTTATTATGGGAATATATTTATTTTTTAAATTTCTTTCATCTCGATTTAGAATTTCTTCTGGTTCAATCACATAGCTGAGGTTTGGTTGCAAATTGATATCTTCTACTTCCACTCTCATTGAAGGTTTTGATAAGCATTTCCTTAATGAGGAGATCTGAAATACATCGTGCATTAGACTCAAATGTGGTGGAAGTTTGATTTGATATGCCACTTGGTCCACTCTTTTCAAGACTTCAAAAGGTCCAATGAACCTTGGACTTAATTTCCCAGAAACTCCGAATCATGAAACTCCTTTGAATGGATTAACTTTCAAATATACGAAGTCTCCAATAGAAAATTCTACATGATGATGATGAGCATCAAAATACTGCTTCTGCCTATCTTGAGCTATTTTCATTCAATACTGAATTAACTTAATTTTTTCTATTGCCTGAAGAATTAAATCTGATTTTAATATTTTATTTTCTTTAACATTATTCCAAGATAAAGGAGTGATACACCTTCTACCATAAAGGGCTTCATAAGGAGCCATTCTAATGCTTGCTTGAAAACTATTGTTATAAGAGAATTCAATTAATGAAAGGTGATCATCCCAACTTCCTCCAAAATCTAATACACAATGACAAAGAAGATCTTCTAGAGTTTGATTCACTCTTTCAGTTTGTCCATCAGTTTATGGATGAAATACTGTGCTCATACAGAACTGGGAACTAAGATCTTGATGAACCATTTTCCAGAACCTTGAAGTAAACTAGCTGTCTCTATTAGAAACAATGATTTTTGGAATACCTTGTAATCTTACTATTTCTATTAGATAAATCTTTGCCAATTTATCTACTGTATCCGTCTGCTTGATGGGTAAAAAGTGTGCTGATTTTGTAAGCCTGTCAACAATTACCCAAATAGAATCATTATTAGATTTTGAGCGATGAAACCCAGTTATGAAATCCATAGAAATGTCTTCCCATTTCCATTGAGGAATAGCTAGAGGTTGGAGTAATCCTCCTGGTTTTTGATGCTCCGTTTTTCTAGGTTACAAGCTTCACACTTGGATATAAATTCAGCGATACTTTTCTTTATTCCTGGCCACCAAAAATGTAATTTCAAATCCTGATACATCTTGTTATTTCCTAGATGAATAGAGTATCTAGAATGGTGAGCTTCTTTCAATAATTTTGATCTTAGTTCAGCTTTATTAGGTATCCATATTTTAGATCCACACCAAATGTTCTTATTTGAATCCAAATTTAGTTCTAGATGCTTTCCTGATTGAATAGATGCAGCCAAAGAGTTATATTCTTCATCAATATGTTGAGCTTCTTTAATTTCATCCATTAATGAGCATTCTATAATTATTTGAAATAGATTAACATTTTATGGTAACACGACTTTTAATTGGAGATATTCTATTTCCTTGAGTAAGATAGGGTTAGAGGTCAAAATATGCAAATGTGAATATGCCTTTTGACTTAGTGCATATACTACTATATTTGTCTTTCCAGGATGATATTGAATCGATAAATCATAATCCTTGATTAACTCTAACCATCTTCGCTGCCTTAAATTTATTTCTTTCTGAGTAAAGATATATTTCAAACATTGGTGATCAGTGAAGACTTCACATCTTACTCCGTATAAGTAGTGTCTCCAAATCTTAAGAGCAAATACTATCACAGCCAACTCTAAATCATGAACTGGATTATTTTTCTCATGAACTATAAGATGTCTAGATGCGAAGGCTATAACTTTTCCTTCTTGCATAAGAACACAGCCTAATCCAATTCCAGAAGCATCACAATAAATTTGATAATCTTTTCCTTCAATTGGTAATACTAAAATAGGAGCCGATATTAGACATTCTTTTAATTTCTGAAATGCTAATTCACAAGATGAATCCCATATATAAGGCACATCTTTTTGAGTAAGACGAGTAAGAGGGACTACAATTTGGGAAATATTCTTAACAAATTTACGATAATAACCAGCTAATCCTAAGAAAATGCGTATTTCTATTATTGAAGTAGGTTGGGGCTATTCCTGAATTGCACTAATTTTGCTTGGATCAACTGATATTCCATCTTTGCTAATGACAGGTCCTAAGAAGGCTACTGATTGAAGCCAAAATTCACATTTTGAGAATTTGACATACAATTGATGTTGCCTTAATAAGCTCAAGGTAATCCTAAGATGCTCTTCATGCTCCTTAGCATTCTTAGAATAAATCAATATATCATCAATGAAGACGATGATAAATGAATCTAAGTAAGGTTTCATTATTCGATGCATCAAATCCATAAAGTAGGATGGGGCATTGGTTAATTCAAAAGGCATCACCAGGAATTCATAATGCCCATAATGCGTTCTAAAGGCAAATTTAGAAACATCCTCTTCTTTAATACGAAGTTGGTGATAACCAAACCTTAAATTAATTTTTGAAAATATTGAAGCACCGACTAATTGATCAAATAAATCATCAATTTTTGGTAACATGTATTTGTTTTTAATGGTAACCTTATTCAATTCTCGGTAATCAGTACATAGGCGTTAGTCTTAATGGAGGACGCTATTAAATTATTTAAATAATAATTATTATTTTATTATTTTATTTCAATTTCATTAATTGGGTTTAATTAATTAAACATAATAAAAAATTATCAATAAATCACCCCTAGCTAATTGAGGGGTGAGGAAAGCAACGACACGATCTGATTTTTGATCCGACGAGTATTTAATTATTCGATTTTTTGGGGTATTTAAATAATATTAAAATTTGCTGAAAATCCAACGACTTCCAAATGCCTCCAAAACTTCACCCCTAGCTAATTTAGGGGTGGTGAACGCAATGGTGAAGTCGAATTTTTAATCTGAGGTCAAAATTATTTAAATATAAATAAATAAATTTGAAAAGAAAATTTAGTATTTTACACCAATCCTGAGAGTGCTCCCGCATGAGCATGCTTAACTTTAGAACTCTTATCAGGAACTCGACCGTTATCTAAAAAAGGTTCATCAATGATTAAGAGTTTCACTTATTACCAATTAAGTGGGTCATTACATATGCAGACTCAGATTTGACAGGAGATGTTAATAGCATGAGAAACACTACATATTATGTGTATAAATTGGGAAGTGCAACGGTGAGCTGGATCTCAAACTACAAAATATCGTATCGCTATCTACCATGGAGGTGGAATACTTTGTCATTACAGAAGCAATTAAAGAGATGATATGGTTAAAGAGTTTTATTGCAGAATTAGGCAAGTATCAGGAGGATGTGAAGCTCTACAGTGATAGTATTAGCACTATTCACCTAGCGAAGAATGCAGCATTTCATGCCAGGATAAAGCACATTCAACTACGTTACCATTTCATTTGGACATAATTAGAAGAAGGACCATTTGGATTGGAGAAGATCCGCACTTCTAAGAATCTAGCTAATATACTTACTAAAGTAGTAATAGCAGAGAAGCTGAAGCTATGTGCAGCTTCAATTAGCCTCAGTACATGAAGAGAGAGTGGGGTGAGCCACACCACTATTCTTGATAAGAATAGAAGAAGACAATGAAGAATTAAAGACAGTAGAGGGGGTGATCTCCAAAAGGTCTTTAAGTGAGATATTATAACAACCTAGGGTTGTTACTCTAGCTAAATTAGCTTAATTAAGCTAAACTAAGCCTTGATTTTGATTCCATTAGATTCAATGGGTCATTCAAACCTAACCATAAAGGTTTGAAATCAATCGAAGCTAAATTAGAAATTTTGGCATTTTTGGCTACTTTTGAGCCCTAGAAAATACATAAAATAATTTGATCTCCAAATCAAAATATGAGTTCATTTTTGAATTCCTCACCCCCAAATTAGCTAAGGATGAAATTTTGAGAATTTTTGGAGGTCATTTAGCCATATTTTAGATTTAATTTAAATAGGTTTAATTGCAAATTAGGGTTTTAAACAAATCATAATTGCAAATCTATCCCTCCAACGGTCGGCTGGTTTCCAAACCGTGGGCGCCATCTGGGCCGTCCGTTCCGCAGATTTAATCCAACGGCTCGTGCCTTGGATCGGATCCGTCTAATCTCAACCGTACCGCAGTTCTATGATTTAATCCGATGGCATCTAATCCACCCGCCGTAAGTATCCCCGACCTGCCGTTAGATCTCCCAATCTAATCCAACGGTGGACATTCTATTCGCGCCATTCGTTAAGTGTCGGGAGATCAGGGTCGTCCCGCTTCAATGGATGATCAATCAGATGACCCCAAGCACCCCGAGCACTGTGGATCATCTCCTTCACCTCTCTCGTCTGTGTCTGGTCCCCCCCGACAGCCATAACCCCTCCAGCCCCCGTGGAAGTACAGGAAAAAGACCGAAATTCCTCTCCTGCCCTCGGCGTGTTCGTCTGGCCGGCTGTCTTCTCCCCAAATTGCCCATAGCCATTGGCCCGAGCCATTTCCTTCGGGCCAAGCCTCTTGCCATTGCCAAGCTCTGGAAATCACCCCCAGAGCTCCCAGCTGCCTATAAATACCCTCAGGACCTCTCAGTGAGTCCCTTTACCCATTGAGACTCCTCAATTTCCCCAGCTGAAGCCTCTGGAGCTCCCATCTCTCTCAGCATTTCTCGTCATCCCGAAGGCTTGAACCGCTGATAGAGGACCCGTCTGGTGTTCAGACCCCCTGTGCACCTTCGTCCATCCTCCAGGAAGCTCAGGAGCACTTCAATTCTCCTCGGCGAAGCTTGCAACCCCGTCCTCAGGTACAGCCTTTCTCCATTAAAATTTCTTCAGCTCAATTTCATTTCTATCTTCTAGATGAGCTCTGGATGTCGCCTAGAGAACCCTAGCCACCTATAAAACCTAGTGTAATTATCGCCTGGGGCTAAGCTAGCACGAATCGATCATATCGATCGATTGAGCTAGCGGCCGAGCCAATGGCTGAGTCCGAGTAAGGACCCAGTGATTGGCTGCACCCCAGGTTATGAAATGTCAGGGGATTGACTCATCTCACCTCCCTGAAGGTGTAGGTATCAAGCTCCGGTCGGATGATGGCCTCTGTGAGGAGAATTGTCTCCTCACAGTGCGCCTGAAACGCCCGTATCGAAGGCGCCTCAGGTGAGTAGCTGTGGCGCCCCACCCCTTAAACCACAAGAATTAAGTTAAGGGGTGGCGTGTCACTCTAGCTAACCCTTCACTTATAATTGGATTAGGATGAAATCCACAATCCACCTAATAAGGGAAGGAGTAAGCATAGAATCAACATGCAGTCACTATCTAAGTAAACATACAGAGTGCAGAATTGATAAATCATCCAAGCATCACAACATAAATATAAAGTAAAGTATCTCAGAACATAAGTATAAAATCTAAATACGTAGTCACCAGTACCTGTATTATTACATCATTTAACAGTTTTAATAAAAGAAAGTGCAAATACACTCATCCTCACATATAAAATAAAAGAAGGCTAAACGGCAGCTTCTTCCATGGGCTCCTCCTCTGGGTATGGCTCAACTCCTAGCTCCTACTCATCTAATCGAAGAGGGTCTGCCATTGTCAGTTTCACAATGTAGGGTCCCAACCAAAGAAAGAGAAAAATCTGGTTGGACAATTATCTAAGCACATTTTAAGCTGATGAATTATTATATGTGTTAAGTAATATCACCATTCTACAACATCTAAGCAATATATATATATATATATATATATATATATATATATATATATATATATATATATATAAAGGAGCAGCAAGCAATACAAGGGGAAAGGAAAAGCTATAAATCATTATTTATAACTTAAACAAAAGGAGAGGATAAGATAAGCCTCATATGCAAACTAAACAAGGTAAGGTATATTAATATAATTAGCTAAACAAGTACTACAAAGGAAATACTACATCCTAAATATGCTGGTGATAAAAAAAAATATGCCAATTAAAATAAAACAACTCAGCAGTGGTACATATAAATAGCAACAAGATTCTAGCATCCTAAATATATATAACAACAGTACAAGGAAATAACTAACTGATTAAGAATACTAAAAAGTAAACAAAACAACATGACTATATATAAATATCCGTGCATCGACTTCCATACAGAAAAGGGCTAATCTAGCCCATCGAATATCAAAGGAGCTTAGCACCATCACGGTTAAGTCATAAAACTGTGTACCCCTAGCGACATAAGAAGGCTAGTAAACTAGGCACACAATAGTAAGCGGAGGGTCTTAGCACCAGTACAACTAAGGCACTAATTGTATACCCCCAGTGACATAAGGAGGCTAGTAAACTAAGCATACAGAGTAACCTTAACACCAGTACGGCTAAGGCACCAACGGTGTACCCCTAGCGACATAAGGAGGCTAGTAATCTAGGAACACAACAAAAATAGATCCTTCCCCTAGCGATATAAGGAGGCTAGGCAATAAGGACATAACTGAGATGCAGCTCATAAAACCATTATCTTTTCATAAATCACTTTAATATTTTCACAAGGAATTTAAGGAGTCTCCATATTTTCCTAACATTTTATTCATGCATCAAAATCTTGTATAATAGCTTAAAGAAATATGGCACAAAAATCAAGGAATGCGTAAGCGACAATCATCAAAGTAAGCAAGGGACTCTACTAAACATGATGATATCATTTATTTTCTACTTAATCATTCTAACTATTCTAAGTTACATAAGTTCAGGATCACCATTTTCTTACTATCGAGTGTAACTCAGAAACTCATCCTTATAAGTTAAAAAGGATTAGAACTGCTCAAGTTCTAATCTAGTTCAATCAGATAGACGACTACGAGTTAAATCAATAAATCATACGTCCTAGTTTTATGAATTTAGACGTTCTAACTATGATCTGATCAAGATCTTCTAACCCTATAGATTATGGATTAAATACTATGAGATTTAGGTTTAATCATATAATCTAAAGAGAATAAGACATAGGTTCTAGGTTTTATTCCATAAGTGATCTACTAGTAAGGCAAGTCTTATTAGATAATCAAACTTAATAAGATGAATCTCCTATCCTAAATTTAAAGTTAAAAGACAAAATAATCAGAACAAGTTGGAAAATAAAAAAAAGTCTAAAAACTAATAAAACCAAGGTTTCACTCATTGGGTAACCCAATTTACCGAATGAATGAACTCTAACCTATGATTAAGTCCTAATCTCAAGAAAGGTCCTTAAGGTGCAGTGTTAAAGACTTAGAAGACTCCTGGGATCAAATCTAAGGGTTGATTTCACTCACTTAAGAGTTGCTAAGATGATTATAATATTAGTTTTAGTATTTTGGAATGTTAACTAAAGGGTAGATGTACTTAATCCAATCTTAGGGCAAAATGACCATTTTGCCCCTACTTTGTCAAAAAGTCAACTTTTGACTTATGGGTCAGAATTTAATTCTCTTAGTTCCCACTGATTCCTTACTGTCTAACTTGAAGATAGGCAATAAGTACGCCTAAATTAGACGAGAAACGGTCAAGTTATGACCAAAATGAGGCCAGGGAAAATTTGGTCATTTACCTAAATTTCTAGGATTCCAATACTAAATATTATTTCAGTTTATTGATGACATTGAAATTCTAGGCTATTTAGCAACTTGAATTTTTAAATTTGGAGTTGATTTGACTAAGTTATGGCTATTTGAAGTATAGGGGCATTTTGGTCATTTTTCACTAAGAATTCTAGGTTAATTTTTTGTCCTGATGTCCAAATAAGAAAACTAATACTACTACAGTGATGGGGCCACTCTCCTGAGCATTTTAAGACCCATATTGACTATGTTCTGATAACGGGGTAAGAAGTTATGAGGCTCTAAAGAGGTCATAAAATGTTACCTCATTATGCGTACCCGAAATAAATTTTTACATTATGTTATTTGATTCCTTACATTTTTCTGAGTATTTTGAGACATATATTGGCTATGTTTGGATCATCCTATAAAAAGTTATTAAACTTTTAAGATTGCTATTCAAAAATACAATTTGAATTAATTTACTATTCATTTATTCAAATTAAATAATTTTACTATTCATTCCTAAAGTTTTAAATAAATTTTTGAAATTATTAAATCCTTAATTAATCTGTGATTAATTAGGTTTAATTGTTAATTAACATTAATTTATCCATTAATTAATGAATTAAATTGTATTTATTAATATTTTACTATAGCAAAGTAATTAGCACTAATTACTTATTTAATTAGTCTTAATTATATGTTAATATTTGTTTAAGGATAATTAATTATGTTTTACTATTTATTAACAATTAATTATTCTAAATACAGTTAGGGTTTAATTAATCTTAAATTATCCCTAATTAATCCCTAATTAAAGGTAATTAACACTAATCCAAATTTAATTAACCACTAACTGTAATTAATTAATTATTAACAGTAGTTAATTAACACTAATAGTAATTAATTTAATTTAATTAAGTGTCAGTGGATTCCACCTGACACGTGGCACTGCCAGAGGCTGCCACGTGGCATTGTAGCCTCACAGGGAAACCGAAGAGCCGCGCGGGCTCGGGCTGGGGGCCCCACATGACACGTGGCATGCCGGCTGGCTGCCACGTGGCACCGGGGGCCCCACATGGGAGCCGAAGAGCCGTGCGGGCTCGTGCCGTGGGCCCCACGGGATACGTGGTGTGCCAGCTGGCTGCCACGTGGCGGGATCGGGATGTGGGCCCGAATGCCACGTGGCGTGCCCAATGGCTGCCACGTGGCCTGATGGGCCCTACGACCGAAGCCGAAGGGTCGCGGGCTCAGCGTGTGGGCCCCACGTGGCACGTGGCAGGCCCGGAGGCTGCCACATCACGTTGTGGGCCCCATCTGGGCTTACGCGGACCCGAAGTGGCCGGGGCGGGCTCGGGTTGACCCGGCCTGACCCGGACTTCGTCTCCCTCGCGGAGACGCCCGAGAGCGCCGGGCTAGGGCACGGCTTTTGCCGGCCTTCCCGGTGCTGGACCACCTCGGCCCGCACGGCCGACGGTAGCCGTCGACGAGGGCTACACGCCGGTGGGCGGACCTTCGCCGGAGGTGGCCGGGATCGCCGTCAAAGTGGAACCCTAGGTCCTAGGGTTACGAGGTTCGGAAACCTAACAGTTTCTACTGTGGACTCGGTCCTAAATCCCGACGATCCGGTCGGGCTAGCCCCGATCGGAGCCGGTCGATCTCTAATCCTAAGCATGCAATAATGTTGCGAATTTGAATGGAAGCAATTGGATGAAAATCGGGGGAGATCCAGTACCTGGAAAATCAACGGCTCGTGGACGGTCGGCTCGGGTTCGCTCAATCTGGGCTCGGATTTCGCAAACCCAGAGCCTAGAGACGACCGGGGGCCTTATAAGGGGGCCGGCGACCTCACCGAGGCCGGGGAGGGCGCCGATTGAGCGCGGGAGGCGGCGGGGAGCGCCGCGTGGCGATGGGGCGACGGGGCCGAGGGAGACGGTCCCGTAGCCGTTGGATCTGGATCAGATCCAACAGTAGCGAGGGCGCCGTCTGATCTAACGGCGCCGTCAGCTACAGGTGACGGTAATGTTAAATACTTAACGGTGGCCGTTAAGTAATTAATTATATATATATATATATTTTCCAAAGAAAATTTCGAACATATTTTTCCTAGCTAATTTGGGGTCAAGGAATGCAATGGCGAGGTCGGATTTTCGATCCGATGAGTATTTCGAAATCTCGATTTCCGGGGTATTTTTATTATTAAAATATTCGTCAAAATTTCGACGACTTCCGATTGACACGAAAACTTCACCCCAAGCTAATTTGGGGTCAAGGAATGCAATGGCGGTGTCCGTTTTTCGATCCGAGGTCAACTTAGATAGGTCAAATTTTAGGGTTTTTGGATTTCCAGAAATCAGGATTCGATCCATTTGACTCCTGATTTGGACTAGGTCTTAGAGGTTGACTCCAATTGACCTAATTAACACTTATAATTATATTTAAGACTTATAATTAGCCCTAATTAACTATGGTAACAACCTGGGTTGTTACAGTAGCACCCCGTCGATCCAGAGGGGGTTCTTAGTCCAATCGATGCGTCTAGACCCCAGGAACGTGTAGCGATCAAGCTGAGCCGCCACCATCGTCTGAGCGCCGATAATTTCAGCGCGGAAGTTCGCCTAAGACGGAGCCGTCGAGAGGTTGAAGATGAAGTCCGGGCCAGGCCGACCCCGTCCCGCGCGGTTTTGATTTCGGGCTGCGTTTAATTAATTAATTATATGAATGTATTTTCAAAGGTTATGCGATTAGTTAATTAAATTCTATGGTTTTAATTTAAATAAACATTCAGAATAAATTATTTAAATAACTTTAGCTATACTGATCCAAATGATATGATCTAATATACCATTTGAATCAGAAAAATACAAGGACTCTAAATATAAAATAAAATGACAGATCCAATAGTTGGATTTAAAAATATTTGCCCAACTCTTTGCTGTCCTTATTTAAATCATATTAAATTAAATAAATATCCAAACGAGGAGATTAAGGGCTCTAATTGCTCCCTGGACCTTAGAGAACAAATTCAGACCCTTAAAATCAATTTTGCATATTAATTTCTCTTAATCACTCCTTAATCACCCTAATTAGGGATTAGTCAAATTAAACTTAATTAAGGCTTTGATCTTGATAGAGATTGTTCCTAATACTATCCTAAGTATTCTATAACCATTTGGAAAGGTTGGATTGCCCTAATATATTCTAAATTTACTAATCCCCAAAATTTGGATTAAATAAGTGATTAGTGCTAATTAGCTTAATTAAGTGGTCAAAATCCAAGATAAGTGTATTTCCCACCTTATTTATCAGTATGGGACACATTAAAATAGATTAAGAGTAATTTGGACAACTAAATCCTAAAATTCCAATTTTTGGCCTTAAGAGGGGTATTTTGGTCATTTTGATCAAATATGCTTAAATTCCCTATAAACCTTGAAAATTTCAGTAATCTACCCTAAAATAAATTAGAAATGTTCTTTGAATTCTCATAGCAATATTAATGCTAATGTGATCCTTAACTTAAGAAATCTTCACTTATGCCCTAATTAAGACACTTAGATCTTAAGTAACCTAAAAGAGGTCACCTAGTTTAAAGCTTAAACCAAATATCTAAGAGTGTCAATTATCACCTTAATAAGTTCAATATAGTTATATTATAAACCTAAATTCTAAAAGAAATACAAATGGAAACTCCGAAGTAAAAATCTAGTTCAGAGTCTAAAGTGATCAAACATCAGATCCTTTGATCTTAGAACTTAGACTTAGATCTTTAATTTGAACTGAACCATCTCCAATTGAAATTCTTCAAATAATTGATTGTTTAACCCTTTGAAACCTTCCATGTGGGTATAGGATGATTCAATATCTAAAGATAATGAGATTATCTTAAAAATTGAATATAGATCTTAGATTCTCAAATTCTTAATTGATTGTTTTATCTTATAATAGTAGAATAACCCATCACTAAGTTTGTAGTTCTTGGATTTCTTAGCTTATAGGATCCTTTATCCTTAACTTTGGAATAGAGTGTGAACCCTAGATTCTTATTAGGATACCCTTCTTGGATTTAGGTTTTGAACACCAAAGTAGAGTTCAAGTCCTGAATCATTAAATCTTGATTTACTTGATCAAGATTTGGGTAAGAGAGTAAAATATTAATAAACTAGGTCATAGATTTAGTTACTTAAACTATATAGTCATCACATGATTTTGGATTAGAATTTGTTAAGTTCTAATATTAACTTTAAGGACCTAAACCCTAGAAAATTGACTTTTTATCTAAACCTCAAATTGAAAATATGACTTCACCATTGCGTTCAGAATACCCAAATTAGCTAGAGGTAAAGTTTTGGAGGAATTTGGAAGTCGTTGGATTTTTATCGAATATTTTAATAATATTTAAATACCTGAAAATTCAGAAAAATAAATACTCATCAAAACAAAAATCTGAGTGCGCCGTTGTGTTCCTCACCCTTCAATTAGCTAGGGGTGATTTATTGAGAATTTTTGAGATGCATTTAATAGGGTAAATTTAATTAATTAAATCTGTATAAAATGAATTAATTAATAATATAATTTTTAAGTATTAACGGCGCCGTCAGCTGGAGCGTAACGCCGTCGCCCTAATTCCTTTCCGCGCTGTTCAAACGAACGGATCAATCGATCCGTCCGATCTCGCGATCGGACGGTCGTTGCTTCTTCGTCCCCAAAGAAGCTCAGCATGGCAAAGGCGCGACGGGTGGCGCCCTATTCCTCTCCCAGTGCATGCAGATCCCTTATCCACCACTTAAACCCCTCCATAATTACTTTTCTTGACCCTAGCCAGTGAGCACTTTGATCAATCGCATCGAGGAGCTGCATTGGAGCCTCAGATCAAACCCTAAGTTCTGAACCGTAGAATTTCAGGTACCTCTATCTTTCAATCTACGCTTCCAAACACTTAATTTTTTTGTTCGCATGTTGATTTCATAGTCCTGATTGAATTTTGAGCGGACCCGATCGAGTCGATCTAGTCTGATTAACCCGGATTTGTCTAAGTTGCAACAGTAGAAACCGTTACCCCTTCTTCTCGCCGAGCGTAGTGACCTAGGGTTTGATATTGCCGGAGTTGTGTGCCTTCTCAGGCGATGTTTAGGGTGCCCATCGAAATGTCTAAGTTTCAAGACCTTTCGATCGGTATATAGCTCATCCTCCGGTGGTGGCGATTTCGCCGCCGTTTTCGATGCCCTAGGCGCTGCTGTCGGAGCGGTCGCGCGAAGACGAAGGAACCCTCCCTTCGGGTTGGACTGGGTCGGCCCAGGCCCGACCCGTGGCCCGTGGCGCTTCAGCTGCCTCGGCAGGGCCCACCTCAGAGCGCGACAGCCAGTCATGGCGCGACACGTGGCCAGCGCTGGCGCTGTCTGAACCGTGGGGCTCGAGGTCTTCTGCCCAGCCAATATCGGCTCGCCACGTGTCCTGCAGAAAAATAAAATAACAAATTATATATATATATATATATATATATATATATGTTTTAATTAATATAAACGAATTTATATGTATAAACAATATCAGATTTATTAAAACAATTAACAGAATAAATTAAATAATTAAATCTAATTATTTAAACCTTAATAACTTGCAAAATAAGCATCCAAATTATGCAAAATTATATATCATTAGATTCAGCAAAAATAGAGGAATAATTTGGCACTGTCAATTTTGCATTTGAACCTATATTTAGCAAAGTGATATTTTAGTGTATTAATTAAATTCAAATAATGTTACAAAATTTCAATTGATCCTAACTTTGTACCCAATGATCTAAACCTATTGAATATGGGTCTTAAAGTGATCAGGAAACCCTAAGGATTAATTTGGTAGTGTTCACTTTGCTGTTTGGATTAGTATTTGCCTAATCACTTTTAGGTCCTAACCCTAATTACCCTAATTAACCCTAGAACTTCAATTGACCATGACTTGGTCAATTGAGCTCCAAATTGGATGATCCAAATATCAATTTTGATCAGAAAAACCTACTTAAAAGTAATCTGTAAAAATATTTTAGATCCAACGGTTAGATTTGCTAATCACCCTTAATTACCCTAAAAACTTGATTAGTAAATATTAGCAAATTTAATAATCCAAATTGAGTGATTTAAGTTTCAGAGGACTCATAGAGTTATTAAAACCTAGCTGTAAGATTGGATTAGTGTTTGAGTGATTAATTTTGCTAATCACTCACTAATCACCATAAACCCTAATTAGGTCTTAACTTAGTCAAATTAGATTCAAATTGAGCCTACCACATGTCATTGTGATTACTGGACTAATTGTAAATCAGAGCCACTGATTTTACTCAATTTGGACACTAATTGACAAAGTTAGGATTTTGACCTTAATTAAGAATCCCTTAATTAACCTATTAAGTCCTAAATCTTGTATTGGCCATAACTTGGTCAATACTTATCAGAATTTAGCAAATCTAGATTCTATGGAAAGCTTAGATAGTAAAAAACAATAATCTAAAAGAAAATTAAAATCTTACATAGCCAAATTACTAAATTGCCCTTATGAGTCCAATTTACTAATTTGACCTCATAAGGCTTAATAATCACCCAAATTAGTATAGTTGCTGTCTAATCTTATATTAGACAGTAAGAAACCTATGCTAAGAGAAAATTTTAGATTTAAATCTCTAGATTAAAATTTAATCTCTTGAACCCTTAAGTAGGGGCAAAATGGCAATTTTGCCCAAATTTAGGGTTTAGCATCTTAAAGCCTAAAATTATTTTATAATCATTAAAATCAGTAAATATAATGATTTATAGTAGAAATTAGTTAAGTTCAAAACCTAAATAAGATTTTGATTTAAAATCTCAATCTTAGCCCTTAAAGAAAACTCCTAAGTCTTAAGTGAGTGGTTTCTTCTTCCTTAATCATTCTTAGATCTATCCTTAGGACTTATAACATTAGTTAGGAAGTGTGTCATGAGAAATACTCTTAGAAATTAAGAGCCTAAATTCCTAGGATTAAGAATAGATCTTAAGTTAGAATTCATCTATTGAGTAAATTGGGTTACTGAATAAATGAAACCTTGAGTTTTCTAGTTTATAGATTTTCTTAGTCTATTAAATGATTAATTAATCTTTAAACTTTAGAACTAAGAATAGAGATCTATCATAATGAATTTGATTTATCATTAGGATTTGCCCTAACTTAATCTGTGAGGTGAGATTCTAAACCTTAGACCCTTAGTTATACCTTTAGATTAAGTGATTAGACCCCATCATCTGGAGTCTAATTCTAATCTTTCCATCTTGATTTGGCTAATCAAGATAGCTTGGGATGGTTTAAATTATCAAATTAGGTCAATGATTTAATTATTTAAATCAAGTAGTCATCTTTTGATTATATATGGTTAGGACTTGGCCAGTCATAATTATCTTCAACTTGTAGGATTCATGATTCAAAGTTATAGAATATGTAAGAATTGATGATTCTGAAACTCATGTAACTTAGATTAGATAGAACAAATAAAGTAGATAACAACGGATATCACCTGTATTTTAGATAGAGTTTCTTGCTCACTTTGAATTTGATGCTTCACATTCCTTGATTTTGAGTTTATTACCTTGAACATATATTATGTACTTAAGATATTTGACAAATATCTTATGTCAATTTTGAATATTCATAAGTAGCATTATGTTTTCTTTTTATAAGTGGTTTGTAAGGTGTAGCTTGATTAGTATTCCTCTTCGATCAGCTCGTTTGGGTCGGCAACCTTGTCGAGGGTTTAATGTCCGACAGTCTATGACCATGCCTAGTCCGTGAGATAGGATGGATAGACTCTTGCCATACTGAATATAGAGTCAGGATTCTAATATGGTTATACTAATTCAAGTACACTTACATTTGGTTTTGTCTTAGCTCATCATGCTAAGAGTTTTCAGTGATACTCAGTTCAGAGCTTCTTTCTTAGCCATCAAGCTAAGATTTGCTGAGTATGTTTTCAGTTGAGTGGCTTGGACAGTCACTGCAGTTTTCAGTTTTCAGTTATTACTTTTACTTATATATTTTGTATTTCAGCACTGTTTTACTTACAGCTTTCTTGCACGTGTTTCTATATAAGATGCTAGTTTTACTTACTGTTTTCATATATACACTTAGGATGTTAGTTGCTTTCAGACTTATACTGTTCAAGTTCTGTATGTCACCTAGCATAATCTTGTTGATCATAAGCATGTTTAGGTTGTATTTTCTTTTCAGTTTTGTCTAGTTTTCCTTTTTGCTTACCTGCCTTTGCTGTAGTTGCTTGGAGGGGGTATGTGCTTACTTCATAATTACTTTAGTTATAAACTGTTTATTTATAACTTTATACTGTTCTTTTTGTATGCTTTTATGCCCCTATTTTTTCAGTTCTGGTTGATGGTGATATTCAAGTAACTTAATAAACTTGTTTTGTGCTTAGATAATAGTCTAACCAGTTTTTCTTTTGTTGGCTGGGGCCCTACCATTATGAAACTGATAATGGTAGGTTCTGAGTTTATTGAAGCAGTTGATCCAGTGGAGAGCTTGCCATTGGAGGAGGAGCCCGTTCCTGAAGACATATAGTTTTAGCTTTCTTTCTACCTGTGAGATTGAGAATTATTTTCAATCATTTTTTAAACTATTCAAATTGTTGTAATAATATAGGATTAACTTTACTTTTCAGCTCTTTACTTATTCTGTATTATTGTATTTATACAGTATGTATGAATGTTATATTTTTATTGCTTTCGCACTTTGAGTTCATGTATAGTCATTTAGTGATAATACGTTGGGATGAATGGCAAAGTCCTTATTTAAGTTGGATTAGAACATGTGTCTAATCCAATTATAAGTGAGGACTTTATCATCTGGTGACCCCTCCACCGTAATCATGTTAACTTAAGAGTTAACAGGACCACGGCGGGGCAGAGCCGCCACATTGAGTCCCTTGCTTACTTTGATTTGATTTGCTTAGCATACCTTGGTTATTGAGCCTTATTTCTTGAGCATAATAGGAGAACTTAAGATATGGATGATACATCCTAAGTTAGTACTTGAATTGCATATGATTTAGTTTTACCTTGTTTGTAGTTGGTAGAATATATCTTAACTTAATTTGCCTCTTCAGTAATAGTATTGTATAGACTGGACTCAGACCTAACATATTTGGATGGCTAGGCTGGGAATTGATTGATTGATATTGGAGGCCCTGTATGGCCTATTGGCTGGAATGATAGTACTATGTCTTAGTCTTATTGCTACTTTAGCTGGATTGTTCAGTATTGTTTTCTATTTTGCTTTGACACATGCTTCAGTGGCCATATTTTCAGTACTTGCTCGCTTTACCACATGTCTCAGTGGCTTTACATAAATTGCTTTGCTTTTGCCATATATCTCAGTGGCTTTACATAGATTTCTTTGCTTTTGCCACATGTCTCAGTGGCCTTTCCTTTTTCTTTTCTTAATTAGCATGTTTTATGTATACTCATATGGTTTACTTATATATATTAGCATATTTAGGATGCTAGAATTGCATGTTTTCAGTACTTGTGTTTCTTTTATATACCCAGCATGTGTTAATATGATCATAAGCATGTTAGGTTCAGAATTGTATTGTAGTTGCTATTTCTTTTTAGCTTTTAGCCTCACCTTGTTTATTTTGCATTGTATGTTATTCTTCATACTAGTTACTGGCTATAAATGGATAGTTTATAGTTACTATTTCTCCATAGCTTGTTGCACCTATCACTGCTTGCATGTTTAGCTAATTTAAATGTGATATCTTTAAAACATTCAGTTCATTAAAATAGCCTAAAATGTACTTAGACAATTGTCTAACTGTAACCTTTTTGTTTTGTTGGCTGGGGCCCTGGCATTAGTGATACCGACAAATGTCAGATTCAGACGTGTTCATGGGCAGTATCGCAGAAGAGGAGCAGGTTCAAGAGGAGGATCGTGCTGCTGCTGTTTAGTTAGATATTGCATTTTATTTCAGTGAGATTGAGTGACATTTTCATTTTCCTTAAAATTTTAGTTTGTAATAATTAATTCTGGATGTGTTTTATTTCTGCATTTCGATGAGTTACAATATTATTTTCTCTTTTCCACTATGTATGTGGATGTTACTACTCGCCTATTGCTTCCGCCACTTTGATATATATATATATATATATATATATATATATATTGATGAATGTTATAGCACTTGGTGACAAGTCCTTGGCTTAAGGCAGGTTGGGCTTACCTAACTTTACTTAAGCTGGGGATTTGCCATAGTTGGAGCACCGTACTTCCTTGTTGTCAGTACAGGGGCCCCACAGTTGGTATCAGAGAACACCATAAGGTGTCAGAATAGGATCTATGATTCCTTTCTACCTAATGGACTGTTCTTCTGAAATACAAACATCAATATAGGTAATATCCATAACATAGTAGTGTCAGTAACTCTATGCAAAATATAGGAGGAGAATACTCCCATCCTAATAATTTAGTCATCTGGAGTCTAACACAAATGTAATAACATTCTGTCCTCAGAGTCAAATGAATTCTGGAGAGTCCGATATAGACTATTATCAGCATGCTTTTAAGACAGTTTGGAGATATAGCTTCAAGTGGAGGCAGGAAAGTAACTGGCAGATTGAAGGAGTTTCAGCAAAAGGGATCTTAGTCCTGGAGAAGCTTTTATAGCAAGCTGTATATCGAGGGCTCAACTTTCCCATATATGCATAAGAATGGTTGAGCCGAGTGGAGTCCATTCTGATACTATAACAACCCAGGTTGTTACTGTGACGGCCCACCTCCACCGTGGTCCTGTTAACTCTTAAGTTAACATGATTATGGTGGAGGGGTCACCAAATGACAAGGTCCCCACTTAAGATCGGATTAGACACACATTCTAATCCAATTTAAATAAGGACTTTGCCATTCATACAAAAATACTATCACTAAATGATCATACATGAACTCAGAGTGCGGAAGCATAAAACATAACATCCATCTAATACACTATAAATATAATAATACATAATAAGTAAAGTACTGAAAGAGAAATATGAATCTGTATTATTACAACATTTAATAAGTTTAAAAGAACTGAAAGGAACTCTCAATCTCACTTGAAGAAAAGAAAAACTAAAGCTACAGATCTTCAGGAACGGGCTCCTCCTCCAATGCTAAGCTCTCCACTGGATCTACTGCTCCAACAAACTCAGAACCTACCATTATCAGTTTCATAATGGTAGGGCCCCAGCCAACAAAAGAAAAACTGGTTAGACAATATGTCTAAGCACATTTTAGGGCAAACAATTTTATTAAGTTAAATAGATATCACCATAAAAACAGAACTGAGCAAAATAGGTGCAGAAAAGTGTACAAAAGAACAGCAATAAATTATAAACTACAGTTTATAACTAAACAAATAGGAAGTAATACATACCTCCTCCAAGCAACTGCAACAAAGACAGGTAAGCAAAATACTAAACAAAACTGTAAGAAAAGTACAACCTAAACATGCTTATGATCAAACAGAACATGCTAAGTGACATACAAAATTTAAACAGTGAAAAACTGAAAACACTAACATCCTATATGAGCATATGAAAACAGTCAGTAAAACTAGCATCCTATATATAACATGTGCAGGAAAACTGTAAGTAAAACAGTGCTGAGATGCAGAATATATAAGTAAAACAGTAACTGTAAACTGAAACTATAGTGACTATATAAGTCACCTGAACTGAACACGAACTCAGCAAATCTTAGCCTGATGAGCTAAGAACTCTGAACTGAACATTACTGAAAACTCTTAGCTTGATGAGCTAATACAGAACTGAATGTAAGTGTACTTGAATTAGTATATCCATATCAGAATCTTGACTCTATAGTCAATAGGGCGAGAGTCTATCCATCCTATCACTCGGACTAGGCATGGCCAATAGACTGTCGGACATTAAACCCTCGAAAGGTTGCCGACCCCGAACGAATTGATCGAAGAGGTATACTAATCAAGCTACACCTTACAAACCACTTGTGAAACGAAAACAAAATGCTGCTTATAAATGTTCCAAATTAACATAAGATATTTATTAAATATCTTAAGTACATAATACATGTTCAAGGTATAAGGCTCAAAATCAAGGAATGCGAAGCATCAAAATCAAAGTGAGCAAGAAACTCTATCTAAAATACAGGTGATATTCGTTGTTATCTACTTTATTCATTCTATCTACTCTAAGTTACATAGGTTTCAGAATTATCAATTCTTACGTATTCTGTAACTTAGAATCACGAATCCTTCTAGTTGAAGATAATTAGGACTGACCAAATCCTAATTATAATTTAATCAAAAGACGACTATTTAGTTAAAATGAATAAATCAGCGACTTAATTTTGTAATTTAATTCATCCCAACCTCATCTTGATTAGCCAAATCAAGATGAAAAGATTAATAATTAGACTCCAGATGATGGGGTCTAATCACTTAATCTAAAGGTAAAACTAAGGGTCTAAGGTTTAAAATTCCACTTCACAGATTAAGTTAGGGTAAATCCTAATGATAAATCAAATTCATTAGGATATATCTCTATTCTTAGTTCTAAATTTTAAAGATCAAATAATCATTTAATAAACTAAGAAAATCTATAAACTAGAAAACTCAAGGTTTCACCTATTGAGTAACCCAATTTACTCAATAGATGGATTCTAACTTAAGATCTATTCCTAATCTTAAGAATTAAGGCTCTTAATTACTAAGAGTATCTCTCTAGACACACATCCTAACTAATGTTATAAGACCTAAGGTATGATCTAAGAGTAATTAAGGAAAGAAGAATACTCACGATTTACTTAGGAATTTTCTTAAGGAGCATATTTTGATCATTTTAATCAAAACCTAATTTAGACTTGAATTTGATTAATTTCAGTTCTAAGTCATTCTATTTACTGATTTTAGTGATTAGAAACTGAATTTAGGGGGCTTTTAAAGGCTAAACCCTAAATTTGGGCAAAATAACCATTTTGCCCCTACTTAAGGGTTCAAAAGATCAACTTTTGATCTAGGGCTTAAATTCTGAAATTTTTCTTTTGGAAAGTGCTTCTTATTGTCTAATATAAGATTAGACAGTAACTAAATTAATTTTGGGTAATTATTAAGCCATATGAGATCAAATTAATGAATTTGACTTATAAGGGCAATTTAGTAATTTGGCTAAGTGAAAGTTAAATTTCCTTTCAGATTATTGTTCTTTACTGCCTAAGTTTTCCATAGAATCTAAATTTGCTAAATTCTGATAAGTATTGGCCAATTTATGGCCAATACAAGATCTAGGGTTTAAGGTTAATTAAGGGATCCTTAATTATAGGTCAAAAATTCTAACTTGCCAATTAGTGTCCAAATTAAGCAAAATTAGTGGCTATGAATTACAAATAGCCCACTGATCATATTGACATGTGGTAGGCTCAATTTGGACCTAATTTGACTAAGTTAAGACCTAATTAGGGTTTAGAGTGATTAGTGAGTGATTAGCAAAATTAATTATTCAAACACTAATCCAACCTTACAGATAGGTTCTAAATAGTTCTAGGAGTCCTCTGAAACATAAATCATTCAAATTGGATTACTAGATTGGCTAATATTCACTAATCAAGATCTAGAGTAATTAAGGGTGATTAGCAAATCTAACCGTTAGATCTAAAATATTTTTATAGATTACTGTTAATTAGGTTTTTTTGATCTAAATTAATATTTGGATCATTCAATTTGGAGCTCAATTGACCAAGTTATGGTCAATTTAAGTTCTAGGGTTTATTAAGGTGATTAGGGTTAGGTTTAAAATATGATTAGGCCCAAACTAACCCAAACAGCAAAAATTGACCCTACTAAATATTCCTTAGGGTTTTGTGAGTATTTTAGGACCCATATTCAATAGGTTTGGATCAATGGGTGCAAAGCTATGGACTAATTAAGTTTTGGACATTTAATTTAACTTAAATTAAATCCTAAATAATCACTTTGCAAAATATTGATCCTATAGAAAAATAAATGGTATCATTAAATTCCTTATATTTTTCTGATTAATTTGGTATATTTATTTGTATATTTTGGATGCATAATTTGCAAGATATTAATGTTTTAAGTTTCATAATTTCTTTAATTAGTTTAATACTGTTTAAATTTAGTTAAATAATCTATATATTATTAATATATATATATACATAATTTTAATTCGTTTATTTAAATAAACATTTTAATTATATAACGTTTATAAAATTTTAATTGCAGGATACGGGAGAGCCGTTACTGGCTGGGCAGAAGACCGCGGGCCCCACGGTTCAGATGGCAGCAGCGCTGGCCACGTGGCGTGCCGTGATACGTCGCTGGAGCGATGCGAGAGGGTCCCACCACAGAGCAAAAGCCTATCAGAGGCAGACACGTGGATGGCCTTGTCTGCTAACAGGTCGGGCTCGGGTCGACCCGGCCCGACCCAAATCTTCATCCCCTTCGGCGCCTGGTCCCGAGTCCTTACGGCTAGGGCTCGATTTTTCGGAGGCTTTCCGGTGATGCCAGACATCGATCCGCATACCGTTGGATAGAGGATGACCTTAGCTACTCAACGGTGCAAAGATCTGAAGTTGAGGTGGTCAGGATAGAGCGCATAATTGAACCCTAGTTGCTCTAGTCGCGGGTTAAGAGTATAACGGTATGCGCTGTAGATGACTTGCAAAATTGGAAGAATCAAACCATCTATCGTTCGATCGGGTAAAGCTAATAGTTAATTGAAGGCTTGAAATAGAAATTTGAATATTAAGATGGATAATTGCATAAGCAATAGGATGATTCGTGAGGTACCTTAGATGGACAACAAGGAAGGCTCGAGCTTTGATCGCCAAGATATGGTCTTCTGAGTTCAAACCGGGTGAAGTCGAAGCCCCAGAGGTCTTATGTTATTCCTAATGTGGTGCCTAAGCGGTGGGATGAAGCGGCAGCAGCCATCTGGCGTTCGCGAAGCTCTCGACGCTGGCGCAGGGCGACGCGTGCAGCTTCACTCGACACGCGTCGAGGACGAAAAGGCTCGACCGTTCGATCAAAGATCGAACGGTCCAAAACTTCCATCTGATGCTAACCGCACGGGAGACGGCGTCAGCTTCCAATCGACGGAGACCGTTAAGATAAATTAATATATTATTATTTACTTAATTTTTTAAACATATTTCATTAATTAAAATTAACTAACTAAATGCATTCCAAAAATTTCCAATAAATCACCCCTAGCTAATTGAGGGATGAGGAACGCAACGGCGCACTCTGATTTTTGATTTGATGAGTATTTATTTATTTGATTATTTGGGGTATTTAATTATTATTAAAATATTCGACGAAAATCCAACGACTTCCAAATACCTCCAAAACTTCACCCCTAGCTAATTTGGGTGTTCTGAATGCAATGGTGAAGTCAGATTTTCAATTTGAGGTATAGATAAAAAAGTCAATTTTTCTAGGGTTTGGAATTTTCCAGAATTCCTGATTTGACTTTGTTGACTTCTGGTTTGACCTAGGTTTCAGAGGCGAGTTCTAAATTACTTAATTAGTGACTTAGAACCTTAATTAAGACTTAGATTAGTCTTAATTGAGCAAAGTAACAACCTGGGTTGTTACAGTTACTTTGGTTAATTAAAATTAATTTAAGTTTTAATTGAGGTTCTAAGTCACTGATTAAGTAATTTAGAACTCATCTCTAAAACCTAGGTCAAACTAGAAGTCAACTGAGTAAAAAAAATCAAAAATTCTAGAAAATCCCAAACCCTAGAATTTGACTTTTTATCTAGACCTCAGATTGAAAATTTGACTTCGCCATTGCATTAAGAACACCCAAATTAGCTATGGGTAAAATTTTGGAGGCATTTGGAAGTCGTTGGATTTTCGTCGAATATTTTAATAATATTTAAATACCTGGAAATTCAAATAAATAAATAATCGTCGAAATGAAAATCCGAGTGTGTCGTTGCGTTCCTCACCCTTCAATTAGCTAAGGGTGATTTATTGGAAATTTTTAGGATGCGTTTAATAGGGTAAATTTGATTAATTAAATCTGTATAATATAAATTAAAAAATTATATTTTTAATTAATTTTAACACCGCCGTCTGATGAACAGTGCCCGCCGTCCACTTAATCCAAACACCGTTGGCTGTCTACGTTGAATCTAACAGCGTTTCCTGACCGTTCGATCAGAAGATCGAACGGTCAGTGTTCATCTTCCCCGCGCGTCTTACGCGTGTCGCAGGAGGCGACATGCCGCTCGCAGAGGCCTCCGCGCGGCACTCGCTGCACCCAGGTGGCATGCACCGCTTAAGGAGCTCATCGAGTGACAATTTAGGAGCTCGATCGACCTCCTGGTTGATTCCTCACAAAGAAACCAACGGAGATCGATCGAATCGAGAGGAAGACGGAGCCCTAGATCTTCTACCGTTCAATCAATGTACGAACCCATACCCTGATCCTTATTCTAAATTTGCAAATCTTGTTTCGTTTTGCAATTTCATGATATAGATTAAGTTTTTAATGGATCTGATTCGGTTAATTTGTATGCAATTGATCGAATTAAGCGTATGATCCACAGTGGAATTAGTTAAGGGTTCGGGTATTTTCGCCGTTCAAAACCTAGAGTTTAGGGTTCGATTTTTAGGTATACTTTGATCTCTTCGCAAGCTATTTCATTAATAATTTGGTAGATCTGATCAAGACCTATCCATTGCCATACGTGTCAAGCCCCGTCGTCGACCGGTGAACTCTCCATGTCGTGCCCTAGATCGTTCCTTCTCGGTGAAGAGGGCGGAGAAGACGAGTTGTTGGGCCGGGTCAGATCGGCCCGAACCCGGCCCGAGAGACCCGCACAGTCGGCGCGTAGTTTTACGTCGTGACTGCGGGAGCCACAGTCAATTATGACTGGTATTAGTGGGTCCCGCTGAGATCTCGATGGCGTATTAGAAGGCGCCACTTGGCCTTTCTCTGCCGCGTCCGTCAGATGTGTCCCACCTGTAGAGATAAAAAGTTAAATAAAATATATATATTACGAATTAAATTTTATTAATTAAATTCTGTTTATTTAAATTAGTTTTAATTTAATTAAATAAACTATAGAACTTTAAATAATCATATCTTAATTTTTATAAGTCCAAAATTTGCAAAATTATATATCAATTTGATCAAAAAAATATAAGGAATTTATTGATGCCAAAAATTTTGCTGAAGGACCAGTATTTAGCAAAGTGACATTTAGGGATATTAAATAAGTTAAAATTAATGTTACAAAATTTCATTTGATCATAACTTTGTACCCAATGATCCAAACCTATCGAATATGGGTCTTAAAGTGATCAAAAAACCCTAAGAATTAATTTGGTAGTATTCACCTTGCTGTTTGGATTAGTTTTTGCCTAATTACTTTTAGGATCTAACCCTAATCACCCTAATTAGACTTAGAACTTCAATTGATTATAACTTGGTCAATTGAGCTCCAAATTGGATGATCTAAATATCAATTTAGATCAACAAAACCTAATTTATAGTAATCTACAAAAATATTTAGGATCCAACGATTAGATTTGCTAATCACCCTTAATTACCTAGAACTTGATTAGTAAATGTTAGCCAATTTAATAATGCAAATTGAGTGATTTAAGTTTCAGAGGACTCATAGAACCATTTAGAATCAATCTGTAAGGTTGAATTAGTGTTTGAGTGATTAATTTTGCTAATCACTCGCTAATTACTCTTTACCATAATTAGGTCTTAACTTAGTCAAATTAGATCCAAATTGAGCCTACCACATGTCATTGTGATCAGTGAACTATTTGTAAACCATAGCCACTGATTTTGCTCAATTTGGATATAATTGATAAAGTTAGGTTTTTGACCCATAATTAAGGATTCCTAATTACCCTTTTAACCCTAAATCTTGATTGGCCATAACTTGGCCAATACTTATCAAAATTTAGCAAATTTAGATTATATGGAAAGCTTAGGCAGTAAAGAACAATAATCTGAAAGAAAATTTAACTTTCACTTAGTCAAATTACTAATTTGCCCTTATGAGTCAAATTCACTAATTTGATCTCATTTGGTTTAATAATAACCCAAAATTAATTTAGTTGCTGTCTAATCTTACATTAGATAGTAAGAAACTCTTTCCAAAAGAAAATTTAAGAATTTAAGCCCTAGATCAAAATTTGATCTTTTGAACCCTTAAGTAGGGGCAAAATGGTCATTTTGCCCAAATTTAGGGTTTAGCCTTTAAAAGCCCTAGATTTGGTTTCTAATCACAAAAATCAGTAAATAGAATGATTTAGAACTGAAATTAATCAAATCCAAGTCTAAATTAGATTTTGATTAAAATCTCAAAATTTGCTCCTTAAGGAAAATTTCCTAAGTCTTAAGTGAGTGTTTCTTCTTCCTAAATCATTCTTAGACCTTCCCTTAGGTCCTTATAACATTAGTTAGGATGTGTGTCTTGAGAGATACTCTTAGTAATTAAGAGCTTTAAATTCCTAAGATTAAGAATAGATCTTAAGTTAGAATTCATCTATTGAGTAAATTGGGTTACTCAATAGGTGAAACCTTGAGTTTTCTAGTTTATAGATTTTTTTAGTTTATTAAATAATTATTTGATCTTTAAACTCCATAATTAAGAATAGAGATCTATCATAATGAATTAATTTATCACTAGGACTTGCCTTAACTTAATCTGTGAGATTTGGGTTCTAAACCTTAGATCTTTAGTTATACCTTTGGATTAAGTGATTAGACCCCATCATCTGGAGTCTAATTCTAAATCTTTTCATCTTGATTTGGCTAATCAAGATGAGGTTTGGGGTAAATTAAATTACAAAATTAGGTCGATAATTTATTCATTTTAACCAAATAGTCGTCTTTTGATTAAGTTATAATTAGGACTTGGCCAGTCCTAATTATCTTTAACTAGTAGGATTCATGATTCTAAGTTACAGAATGTGTAAAAATTGATGATTCTAAAACTTATGTAACTTAGAGTAGATAGAATGAATAAAGTAGACAACAACAAATATCACCTGTGTTTTAGATAGAGCTTCTTGCTCATTTTGATTTTGATGCTTCGCATTCCTTGATTTTGAGCCTTATACCTTGAACATATATTATGTACTTAAGATATTTGATAAATATCTTATGTTAATTTGGAACATTCATAAGCAGCATTATGTTTTCGTTTCACAAGTGGTTTGTAAGGTGTAGCTTGATTAGTATACCTCTTCGATCAACCCGTTCGGGTCGGCAACCTTTCGAGGGTTTAATGTCCGACAGTCTATGGCCATGCCTAGTCTGAGTGATAGGATGGATAGACTCTTGCCATACTGACTATAAAGTCAGGATTCTGATATGGTTATACTAGTTCAAGTATACTTACATTCAGTTCTGTCTTAGCTCATCAGGCTAAGAGTTTTCAGTGATGTTCAGTTCAGAGTTTCTTAACTCATCAGGCTAAGATTTGCTGAGTATGTTTTCAGTTTGAGTGACTTAGATGGTCACTGCAATTTCCATTTTCAGTTACTATTTTACTTACATATTCTGCATTGTAGCACTGTTTTACTTACAACTTTCCTGCACGTGTTTTTATATAGGATGCTAGTTTTACTTACTATTTTTATATGTAAACCTAGGATGTTAGTTACTTTCAGATTTATACTGTTCAAGTTCTGTATGTCACCTAGCATAATCTTGTTGATCATAAGCATGTTTAGGCTGTATTTTCTTTTCAGCTTTGTCTAGTTTTCCTTTTTGCTTATTTATCTTTGTTGCAGTTATTTGGAGGAGGTATGTGCTTACTTCCTAGTTGCTTTAGTTATTAACTGTTTGTTTATAACTTTATACTATTCTTTTTGTATGCTTTTCTGCACACTATTGCTTCAGTTCTTGTTTATGGTGATATTCATGTATCTTAATAAAATTGTTTATCCTAAAATGTGCTTAGACAATAGTCTAACTAGTTTTTCTTTTGTTGGCTGGGGCCCTACCATTATAAAACTGATAATGGTAGGTTCTGAGTTTGTTAGAGCAGCAGATCTAGTGGAGAGCTTACCATTGGAGGAGGAGCCCATTCCTAAAGATCTATAGCTTTAGTTTCTTTTGCTTGTGAGATCGAGAGTTTCCTTTTTCAGTTCTCTTAAACTTATTAAATATTATAATAATACATGTTTAACTTTTCTTTTCAGCTCTTTACTTATTCTGTATTATTGTATTTATACTATATGGATGGATGTTATACTTTTATTGTTTCTGCACTCTGGGTTCTTATATGATCATTTAGTAATAGTATTTTTGGATGAATGGCAAAGTCCTTATTTAAGTTGGATTAGAACATGTGTCTAATCCAATCCTAAGTGGGGATCTTGTCATTTGGTGACCCCTCCATCGTAATCATGTTAACTTAAGAGTTAACAGGACCACAGCGGAGCAGGGCTGCCATAGATACACATAGAGTGTTCTGAGTCACTTTATGTAGATATTGTGACAGACCTGATGGTGGATTACGCCGGAGTTTGGTGGTATGAGACCGTGGCAAGGCTCGAGAAGAAGCATAACAGGAAGCGTCGGGAAGTCACTTTTGAGGACTTTTGTGTAGCCTTTAGGGCAGAGTATATCGATAATGTTTGAGTGATAGTTAGGATAAATATTATTTCATTCTCAAGCAACCCTATTAGAATTATAGTTTTGGCATTATAATCCCTTATTTCTATAATTAATAAAAGATTTTGATTTCTTTAGAGTAAATTTTGAGTTTGTCTTTTTCTTTAAAATTAAACTAAAATGGATTCCGGATCACCACCTACTGTTACTCCTGTCAAGAAAACTATTGCCTCTAGTAGTTCTAATGATGAGGTGGCTCATCTGTGAGCCATGGTGGCAACTCTGTTGGAAAATCAAGCTCAACAGGCGCTCGTTATGTAGAAATTACTAAATGATCGTGCACTCCTGTCATTGTCGCTGCTCCAACAGAATATGCTCCACAAGCTTCTCCTTCTTCACATCATCCGACGGATAATCTCTTTCACAATTTTCTGAGGTTAAGGCCTCTAACCTTTGGTGGGAACCTGTCACCAATGGATACAGTCGATTGGCTGAAGGCTGTGGAAAGGGATCTCATTAGTCTGAAGGTCCCAAACTCGGAAGCTATCCGTCTCGCCACCCAACTGTTTCATGCAGAAGCAGAATATTGGTGGGAAAAGATCCGAAATACCAAGTTCACTGAATACGAGTTAGAGGACATCCCCTGGGATGAGTTTGTCGAGGTCTTCAAGACTGAATTCATTCCTCCATCCGCACAAAACATTATTGCAGACACAATCATGAGGTTGACTCAGGGGAGTCGTTCAGTAGCTGAATACGACAGGGAATTTCGTAGATTGATTCATTTCGCACTAGAAGTTACTCATTCTGAGTCAGCTAAGTGCCACCGCTTTCTTTGTGGACTCCAAGGTTCACTGAAGAACCAGATCGTGCCGCTTTGTCTGACTAGCTTCTTCAAACTGGTGGAAACGGCTAAGGTGATTTAGCATCACCAATCTGAAGAGGATCTTAAGCGAAAAGCACAAGCAAATCTAAAACCGTAGGGAAACTTCAAGAGACACGGATCTAACCCTGCAAAAGTATATCAGCTAGAAGCTGCACATACCACCGAACAAACTCAAAACTATACTATGCCACATCCATATGGCAAGTGTTACCATTTTGGCCAGAGGTGTTTCAATTGTGGGCGTGCAGGCCACCGGTTCTATCAATGCGACCACACGGAAACAATAGATGGAGTTCCAATGAAGCCGTATCAGAAGAAGCAAGTGTTCCGAGCAACTCCATTAAACCAAAGAGAACCAAATCTGGCTATAATGCCAGCCCCTTCTTCTGAAGTTGCTCACACGCAGCCACCAGCTCCCAATTCTCAGAACTACCAGCGATGGCAGCCTAACAATCGTCATGCTGGTCCTGCGCGAGTATATGCCTTAACTCCTATTGAAGCCTCAAAAGATCACAATGTAGTTTTAGGTACACACTCCTAAATCTCTCTCTTGCTAAATTGCATTTCTGTATTTTAAATCTTTTCAAGTTGTTAATGTGAAACAGTGTAAATTTAGGCTCACTTTATTTCAACAACCAACCTTATAATGTATTGTTCGATATCGGTGCCAGTCACTCGTTTATCTCTAAACAATTTGCCAATAACCATAAACTTCACGTATGCAACCTAGCACAAAAGTTGAGTGTTGGACTTCCATCTGGAATCCAACTGTGTGCCCATAAATTTTGCAATATTAAAGTCCTGATAAATGATCAGGAATTTCAGGCCAAACTAATCATCCTGCCAATAGCTAGCTTTGATATCATCCTTGGGATGAATTGGCTCAGTGACAATAATGCTGTGATAAACTGTTATAAAAAGAAAGTCACTCTCTATTCTCAGGGCAAGCCTGAAACATTTGTAGGAAAAACCAGCACCCAGTTATCCTTAATAAATGCAATTAAAGCAGAACAGTTGATTGTTAAGGGTTATAATGCTTACCTAGTTACTATGATGGGCGAAACAAAAGGGAGTATCTCTCTTTCTGATTGTAAGGTAGTCGGAGAATTTGCCGATGTGTTCCCAGAAGAATTGCCTGGTGTACCTCCTTTCAGAGAAGTATAATTCTCTATTGAATTAATCCCTGGTACTCAACTGATATCCAAAGCACCTTATAGAATGGCACCTAAGGAGCTTCAAGAGCTTAACGAGAAATTGCAAGAGCTCTTGAATAAAGGCTTCATCAGGCCAAGTATGTCTCCTTGGGGAGCGCCAGTGTTATTTGTGAAAAAGTAGGATGGATCTATGTGTATGTGTATAGATTATCGTGAATTGAATAAGGTACCATAAAGAACAAATACCCACTACCTAGAATTATTGACTTGTTCGACCAGTTATCCGGAACCGTTATATTTTCCAAGATCGATTTAAGGTCTGGATACCATCAACTGCGAGTAAAAGAAGACGATATAGGGAAGACTGCTTTCCATACTCGTTATGGCCACTTTGAGTTTTTGGTGATGTCATTTGGACTCACCAATGCGCCATCAATCTTTATGAATTTAATGCAACGAGTGCTAAAACCATATTTGGACAAGTTTGTGATCATCTTCATTGACAATATCCTCATTTATTCCAAAACTTTGAGAGATCTTGAAGAATATCTGAGGTTAGTGTTAGAAACTCTGCGCGAGCATCAACTGTATGCCAAGTTCTCCAAGTGCGAGTTCTAGCTCAATTCCATTGAGTTCTTGGGGCACGTAGTCGATGCTCATAGTATTCGAGTAGATCAGAGTAAATTGCGTGCTATTCAGGATTGGGCTCAACCTAAGTCTGTCACCGACATTAAAAGTTTCCTGGGATTAGTGGGATACTACAGAAAGTTTGTTAAAGGCTTTTCCCAGATTGCTTCGCCATTGACTAAATTGACTCAAAAGGTCATTCCGTTCATTTGGAGTCCTGAATGCGAGGAAGCATTTCAAACTCTAAAAGATGCACTTTCTACCTCTCCAGTTCTTGTTTTACCTAAAGAAGGTTTGAACTATCAAGTATATATCGATGCCTCTGGAATCAGTTTAAGTTATTTTTTAATACAAAAGGGTAAGGTAATTGCCTACGCCTCTCGTCAGTTAAAACCCCACAAGCGAAATTATCCATTTCATGATCTTAAACTTGCAGCGTAATATTTGCCTTGAAAATATGGCGTCACTATCTGTATGGAGTGCGATGCTCAATTTTCACTGATCATCAAAGTTTGAAGTATATCTTCACCCAGAGAGAGTTGAATTGTCTCCAGAGAAGATGGTTGGAGCTCATCAGCGATTATGACCTCAGTAGCTAATATCATCCAGGAAAAGCGAATGTAGTGGCCGATGCTCTTAGTCATCGTGCTACTTTAACCTCAATGATTGCATCCAGTTCTTTAGAACCTGAATTTCGTAAGCTCGAGATTTCTCCAGTTAGTGGCGATATGCTGAGTTCGCTATTAGCAAATATTACTGTGGAACCCACTTTCCACCGAGATGTCTCTATCTCGCAAATCAAAGATGATGAGTACTTTAAACATAAAGTAGATATTCAATGTGGTCTTCGTCATGAATTTTAGTTGCGGAATGGTGTAATTTATCAAGGTAATCGATTTTGGATTCCTAAGTCCATGCATTAAGAAGTTTTAGAAGAAGGCCATAATTCTGGATATCATATTCATCCAGGCAGTACTAAGATGTATCAGGACCTAAAATAATCATTTTGGTGGCCAGGTATGAAGAAAGATATAGCTGCCTTTGTGGCCAAATGTCATGCCTGTAATTTATTAAAGGCCGAACACCAAAGACCTGGTGGTCTTCTACATCCATTAGATATCCCTGAATGGAAATGGTTTGATTTATTTATGGACTTTGTCATGGGATTGCCACGTACAAAATCAGGTGCCGATGCAATCTGGGTGATAGTAGACCGCTTAACCAAATCAGCGCATTTTCTTCCCATCCGTCATACTGATTCTGTAGAGAAGTTAGCAAGACTCTACATCAAAGAAATTGTCAAATTGCATGGGATTCCGAAGTCAATTGTATCTAATAGAGATAGCAGATTTACTTTCAAGTTTTGGCAAGCTGTGCATCAAGATCTGGGTACGACTCTAGCCATGAGTACAGCTTTTCATCCTTAAATGGATGGTCAAATTGAAAGAATAAACCAAGTGTTGGAAGATTTGCTTAGACTATGTATTCTTGATTTTGCTGGTTCCTGGAAAGATCACATCCCGTTAGTGGAGCTTGCCTATAATAATAGTTTTCAAGCTAGTATTAAGATGGCCCCTTATGAAGCATTGTATGGTAGAAAATGCAGTACTCCGCTAGCTTGATCAGAAACAGGAAGCGTTCAACTCTTTGGTTCAGAATTAGTTGAAAAACTAGTAATAAGATCAAATTAATGCAGCAGAGAATTCGTTCAGCTCAAGATCGTCAGAGCAAGTATCATGATTCTCACAACCGTCTGCTAGAATTCAATGTGGGAGATTCTGCTTATCTAAAAGTTAGTCCAATGAAAGGTGTCTTCAGATTTGGCATAGCTGGGAAACTTAGTCCCGCTATATTGGACCTTTCAAAGTTTTGGCCAAAATAGGATCATCTGCCTACCGGTTAAGCCTTCCTGATGGCTTTGCAGCTGTGCATAACATTTTTCATGTATTATCATTAAGAAGATGTCTTCGAGACCTTTCTCATCTCGTTCAACTCCCAGCCGTAGAGATTCAACCCGATCTTTCTTATATTGAAAAACCCGTCCGAATCTTGGCTCAAGGTTCCGTGGAAGAACCGAACCCTGGAAGAATCTACTTTGAAGAAAGAGGTGGATATGCACAATAAATACCCACAGCTCTTTGCGAACCCAGGTATTGTTCTTCTCTATTTTTCATCGTTTATATTTTACTTGATCTGTTGAACCCATAATACTTTTCTTCACTTAGGTGATGTTGGGGATGACATTGTTCTTAAGTGGGAGAGTCTGTAACAACCATAGGTTGTTACTCTTAAATAGGTTTAATTGCAAATTAGGGTTTTAAACAAATCATAATTGCAAATCTATCCCTCCAACGGTCGGCTGGTTTCCAAACCGCGGGCGCCATCTGGGCCGTCCGTTCCGCAGATTTAATCCAACAGCCCATGACTTGGATCAGATTTGTCTAATCTCGACCGTTCCGCAGTTCTAAGATTTAATCCAACGGCATCTAATCCACCCGTCGTAAGTATCCCCTATTCACCGTTAGATCTCCCAATCTAATCCAACGGTGGACATTCTATCTGCGTCGTTCGTTAAGTGTCGGGAGATTGTAACAGCCCAAACTCTTAAGCACCAAGATATTGTCCGCTTTGGCGAGAAAGGCCTCACAGTTTTGCCCTCAGAAGATAACTTCCCAGTAGGTCACCCATACTGGGAGTGCTCCCACCTGAGCACGCTTAACTTTGAAGTTCTTATCAGGAACTCCACTATTATCTAAAAAGGCACCTTGATGTTTAAGAGTTTCACTTATTACTACTTAAGTGGGTCTTCATAATCTCCCCAACTTAAGTAACTGACGTCCTCGTCAGTATCCACACACAGATCCAAGAACCATCCATTGGGTAGATAGGATTAGAGGTGACCCATATAAGCTCAAGAGGTACCCGCAACCATGTAACACCTTAACCATTATGGGTTCAAGAGGCTGCCCACATGAAGTGGTACTTTGCCATGTACGGCACTTAGCTCCTATCTGACACCCTATAGTTTGCTCTGATACCATTTGTAACAGTCCAAACTCTTAAGCACTAAGGTATTGTCCGCTTTGGCTAGAAAGGCCTCACAGTTTTTCCCTCAGAAGATAACTTCCCAGTAGGTCACCCATCCTGGGAGTGCTCCCACCTGAGCATGATTAACTTTGAAGTTCTTATCAGGAACTCCACCATTATCTGAAATGGTGCCTTGATGTTTAAGAGTTTCACTTATTACTACTTAAGTGGGTCTTCACATCAGGGCCGTCCCACTTCGATGGATGATCAATCAGATAGCCCCGAGCACCCCGAGCACTGTGGATCGTCTCCTTAACCTCTCCCGGCTATGTCTGGCCCCCCCTGATAGTCATAACCCCTCCAGCCCCCGTGGCAGTACCGGAAAAAGATTGAAATTCCTCTCTTGCCCTCGGCGTGTTCGTCTGGCCGGCTGTCTTCTCCCCAAATTGCCCATAGCCGTTGGCCTGAGCCATTTCCTTCGGGCCGAGCCTCTTGCCATTGCCAAGCTCTAGAAACCACTCCCATAGCTCCCAGCTGCCTATAAATACCCCCAGCACCTCTCAGTGAGTCCCTTTGCTCACGGAGGCTCCTCAATTTCCCCAACTGAAGCCTCTGGAGCTCCTGTCTCTCTCAGCATTTCCCGTCATCCCGAAGGCTTGAACCACTGATAGAGGGCCCGTCTGGTATTCAGACCCTCTGTGCACCTTCGTCCATCCTCCAGGAAGCTCAGGAGCACTTCAATTCTCCTTGATGAAGCCTGCAACCCCGTCCTCAGGTACAGCCTTTCCCCATTAAAATTTCTTCAGCTCAATTCTGTTTCTATCTTCTAGATGAGCTCTGGATGTTGCCTAGAGAACCCTAGCCACCTAAGAAATCCAGTGTAATTGTCGCCTGGGGCTAAGCTAGCTCGAATCGATCGATTGACGCAGCTCTAACACATACAAACATGCTGCTGTTTAGTTAGATATTGCATTTTATTTCAGTGAGATTGAGAGACATTTTCATTTTCTTTAAAAATTCAAATTGTAATAATTAATTCTGGATGTATTTTATTTCTGCATTTCGATGAGTTATTATATTATTTTCTCTTTTCCACTATGTATGCTCTTGGATGTTACTACTCGCCTATTGCTTCCGCCACTTTGATATATATATATATATATATATATATATATATATATTGATAAATGTTATAGCAGTTGGTGACAAGTCCTTAGCTTAAGGCAGGTTGGGTTTACCTAACTTTACTTAAGTTGGGGATTTGCCACAGTTGGAGCACTATACTTCCTTGTTGTCAGTATGGGGGCCGCACTGTGGTGACCCACACCCTTAATCCACCAAAGGATTAAGCTAAGGGTGGAGTGTCACTCTGGCCAACCCCTCACTTACCATTGGATTAGGATAAAATTCATAATCCATCTGATTAGGGAAGGATTAACACAGAATCAATCTAACAGTCACTATATAAGTAAACGTACAGAATGCGGAAGTAGTAAATGACATCCAAACATCACAATATAATATAAGTGCAAAATATGGCTCAGAATATAAGCATATAAATCCAAATACACGATCAAGGGTACCTGTATTATTACAACAATTAAAGTTTAAATGAAAAAGGAAATGCAAATGCACTCATCCTCACATATAAATCTAAAGACTAGATATGCTCTGGCCCGAGCTGTTGCTCCTCCTCTAGGTATAGCTCCTCTTCAGGTACTGGATCCTCTATCTGCTCTACGCCTGCCATTGTCGGTTTCACAATGTAGGGCCCTAGCCAAAAAGGAGAAAATCTTGTGTTAGACAATTGTCTAAATATATTTTAAGCTGATAAGTTTTATGTATTTTGTAATATCACAATTTTACCATTTCTAAGCAATAACCATACAAATATAGGAGCAACTAGCAATGCAATAGAGAAGGAAAAAGCTATAAATAATCATTTATAATTTAAATAAAAAGAGAGGCTAAGACATGCCTCACATGCAAACTAAATAGGGCCAGGCATATATAAATAACTAACAAGTGATGAAAGAAATTACTACATCCTAAATATGCTAGTGATCAAAGAAAATATGCAAATTAAATAACATAACTCAACAATGATACATATAATAGCAGCAAAGTTCTAACATCCTAATATATATATATATATATATATATATAAGCAGGACAAAGGAATAGCTGACTGAATATAAATGCTGAAAAGTAACCAAAACATCAAACTGCATATATATATATAAACATCTGTGTACTAACTGCCATACAGTAAAGAACTAATCTAGCCCACTGAATATCAAAAGGATCCTAGTGTCATCAAGGAGACTAGGCGCAAACTATATAACCCTAGTGTCATGCAAGGAGACTAGGCAGATATATAGGGTTTTCTCCTAGTATCATCAAGGAGACTAGGCAAAGAAAACACAACAAATCTTCTCTTACTATCAACAAGGAGACTAAGCAAAGAAGATATAAACCAAGTCTTATCCTAGTGTCAACAAGAAGACTAGGCAAAGAAAGCATAAATGAGAGGCAGCTCTAACACATACAATTATTATCTTTAATCAATCACTTTAATATTTTTGCAAGGAATCTAAGGAGTCTCTATATTTTCCTAATATTTTATTTATGCATCAAAATCTTGTATGATATGCTCAAGGAGTTAAGGCACAAAAATACACAAGGAATGCATAGCACAAAATATCAAAAGTAAGCAAGTGACTCTACTAATATGGTTATATCATTTATTTTCTATTATCCATTCTAACTATTCCAAGTTACACAAGTTCAAGATCACCGTTTTCCTACTATCAAGTGTAACTTAGAAATTTATGCTTATAAGTTAAAAAGGATTAGAACTGATCAGATTCTAATCTAGTTCAATCAAATGACAACTATATGTTGAATTAATAACTCATACGTCCTAGTTTTGTGAATTTAGATGTTCTATCTAAGATCTTATCAAGATCTTCTAACCCAATAAATTATGGATTAAACATTATGAGATTTAGGTTTAATCACATAATCCAAAAAGGATAAGGCCTAAGTCTTAGGTTTTATTCTAAAAGTGATCTACTTATTAAGGCAAATCCTATTAAGTAATCAAACTTAATAGGATGAATCTCCTATCCTAAAACTAAGTTAAAAGATAAAATAATCAGAATAAGTTATAAAATTATAGGAACTAATAAAACTAAGGTTTTATTTATTGAATAACTCATTTACCTAATGAATGAAATCTAACCTAGGATCTGGTCCTAGTCTCAAGAGTAGTCCTTATGTGAATGTAATATCCTAAGGAAAAAAGACTTAGAGAAATTTTTAGGGATTTTGACAAATTGATATAAATATTGATTTTACTCACTTAAATGATTCTAATATAGTTCAAATATTGATATTTAGTGAATTAGAAGACTAATTAGAGGTTAAGGATTGTTTAACCTAAATTTTGAGCAAAATAACTATTTTGCCCCTACTTAAGGGTCTAAAAAGTCAACTTTCAATTTAAGGCTCCAAATTGGGATTTCTTATTATCAAATGATTCATTACTGTCTAATATGGAGATAGACAGTAAGTATGTCAAATTTGGATAAGAAATGTGTTATATAGGTCCAAACTAAGGTTTTCAATCTAAGGGGTATTTTGGTAGGTTGCACTTAATGAAATCTAAATTTTTATATAGTTTACTATTGATTATTGTTCAAGGATTCCATAAAGTCCAAGAACACTAAATTCTGAGGTCTAATAAATTATTTATAGCCATTTAAATTCCTAAAGGTAAATTGGTAATTTTCTAATTTTATAGGGTTCAAAACTTAAATATTACTTTAGATTATTGTTAGTACTGAAATTCTAAGGTATCCAACAATTTGCATAATGCATTTTAGGTACAAGGTAGGTTTTGATCACTTATTAACAATGGCAATGTAACAACCCGAGTTGTTACTTAGGTCAACTAAGATTAATTTAAATCTTAATTATGATTTTAATGGCTTAATTAAGTCATTTAGAACCTATCTCTAAGATCTAGGTCAAATCTGGAATCAATTGAGTCAAATCTTAATTTCTAGAAAAATCCCAAAACCTTAGAAATTAACTTTTTATTTAGACCTCAGATCAAAAATCTGACTTCGCCATTGTGTTCAGAACACCCAAATTAGCTAAGGGTGATGTTTTGGATGCATTTGGAGGTAGTTGATTTTTCGACGAATATTTTAATATTATTTAAATACCTGAAAATTCAAATAAATAAATACTCATCGAAACAAAAATCCGAGTGCGCCGTTGCGTTCAGCACCCTTCAATTAGCTAGGAATGATATATTGGAAAATTTTAGAATGAGTTTAATTATCTAAATTTGATTAATAAAATTTTAAATGAATTATTATAATAATATTATTATTAAACAAAGTTAACAGTGCCGTCCAAACCCTACTCACGCCGTCATCCTACAGTCTGAGCGCCGTTCCAAATTGACGGATTGCTCGTATCCGTCCGATCAAACGATCGGACGGCCACGGGATCATCACCCCCGAATGCTTCACGCGTGTCAATGGCATCGCACGCGGCACCTCCCAACCCTCGCAGCTGTCCTCCCATCACTGTAAGAACCCGATAAAAACTCTTTTTCCATGTCTAAGTCAAGATTTTCATCAAAGAAGCTACTCAAGTGAAGTTCTTCATTTCGGAGCAAGTTTTCTAACCCTAAGTCGCCAGAGCCGTCAGTGTTTAGGTACTTCTTTACCTCAAATCTTGCGTTTATTTCTTAAATTGATGTTTCGAAATCATGTTTACCATAGTGGATTAACCTTTGGCTGGGTTCGATCGCACGATCGATCCTGATCATACGATTCGCCTAAACCCTAAGATCTCCTCGCCAACTCAGGGAAGAAGACGAATCGCCCCTTCGATCCCACCGTCGATTTCGATTCAAATCTGATGGTTGGATCTAATCTAAGATCCGATTAAACCTTGATCTAATTTAAGCCATCGGATCCATCCTAAAATTTTGGATCGAATCTAAGCCATCAGATCTATCTTGATTAAACGAAGTCCATTCGATCTCCACCTTAGATTCTTGATGCCGTCCGTTTTAAAATTAACTCATTGGGATCGTTGGATCACCGGCTCAATCGATCCGGACCTTTCAAACCGGACCATCCAGCTCAGGACACGTGTCCGTGGGACCCGCAAGCACTTATTTCTCAGAGAAGAAATCTTTGCAGTGGACCCCACCTGCATCCCGCCGACCAGTCCTGGCACGACACCTGGCCAGCCGTTGTCACCGAAAGGACGACCTGCAAAAGAGTCAGAACAAAAAAAAAAAGCAAATAAAAAAAAGGAAGAAAAAAAAAAGAAAAAGAAAAAAAGATATAGATTAATAAATTAAATATACATATATATTACTTATAACATATATATGTATATATATATATATATATATATATATATATATATATATATATAATTACTGATTTATTAAATATATGTATAAATATAATCAGATACAGAATAATACATATAATCAATTAATAATAGAATCTATGTCAATAGTAGAATATATTAATTAAGTTAAAATTGATTTAATTAAATAAACAGTAAAGTATAAAATAATATACCTTTAAATTAAATATTTTAATCCCAAACTTTAAACCCTAATAATTTTAGAAATATAAATCCAAATACAGTAAATAAATATACCATTGGATTCAAAAATTTATAAGGAATATTATGAGACTATCAAATCTCAATTTGGATAAATATTTAACAATAGTGAAATTTAGAGGTATTAACTTAAATCAAAATATGTTACAAACCTTCATTTAATCATAATTTTGTAACCACTAATCCAAACATATCCAATATGGGTCTTAAAATACTCACAAAACCCTAAGGAACATTTTAATAGGGTTAACCTTATTGTTTGGATTAATCTGAGCCTAATGACATTTAGGACCTAACCCTAATTAGCCTAACTTGACCTAGAACTTCAAATGACCATAAGTTAGTCATCTTAACTCCAAATAAGATGATCTAATCACCAATTTTGATCAAAAAAACTTAAATTTCAGTAATCTACAAAGATAATTAGAATCCAACAGTTAGATTTGCTAATCACCCCTAATTAACTTAAAACTTGATTAGTGAATATTAGTAAATTTAATAATCCAAATAGGACAAACTAAGTTTCAGATAACTCCTAGAACCTATTAGAACCTAACTGTAGGGTTGGATTAGTAATTGGGTGATTAATTTCACTAATCACTCACTAATCACCCTAAACCCTAATTAGGCCATAACTAAGCCAATTAAGGTCCAAATTGAAATCACTACCAGTCAATGAAATCAGTGGTTCAATTGTAATTCATAGCCACTAATTTTAGTCAATTTGGACACCAATTGGAGAAGTTAGGATTTTTGACCCTTAATTAAGAATCCTTAATTATCCTTTAAAACTCTAGAACTTGTATTGGCTATAACTTAGCCAATATACATCAAAATTCAACAAATTTAGGTTTTATGAAAGCCTTAGAACATAACCTTTAATAAACTGATAGAAAAATTATATGTCATTAGGGTAAAATTACCAAATTGCCCTTATAGGTCAAATTCCTTAATTTGACCCTATAAGGCTTAATACTTAACCAAATTTAATGAATTTACTGTCTAAACTCATATTAGATAGTAAATAATCATTCCACATCATTAAAATCTAGAATTAAGTGCTAATTCATAAAGGTAAGATTTAGACCCTTAAGGAGGGGCAAAATGGTCTTTTTGCCCAAAATTAGGATTTAATGAAATTAAGACCTAATTTCATCTCTAATCATATCAAATAGTAATTTAAGTGAATTAGACTTTGATTTAGATAATTCTAAGTCTTTAATTAGAAAATTGAAGAAAACCTTAAGTTAAGTTGTAAATAAAACCTAAGTAAAATATGAGAAAAATTTCATTTCCTTTTTAACTTCTTAGACCATCCTTTAGGTCTTATAACCTTAGTCAGGATGTGTGTCTGAGTGATAATCTTAGTATTTAAGAGCCTTAATTCTTAAGAATAGGATTAGATCTTAAGTTAGAATTCATCTAATGGGTAAAATGGGTTACTCATTAAGGTGAAACCTTGATTTTAGTAGTTTATTAGATTTTCATAGTTTATTAATTGATTATTTAATCTTTTAACATTAGAATTAGGATTAGAAATCTATCCTATTGAATTTGACTTAAATCAATAGGATTTGCCTTAATACTTAATCTATGAGATGGGATAAAACTTTAGTCCTTTAGAATAGCCTTATGATTAAGAATTAAACTTCATTCTTTGAATTTTGATTCTTAATTCTTTAAATCTTGATTTGGCTAATCAAGATTTAATTTGAGATTTATAAAATAACAAGTTAGGACGATTGACTTACTTATTTAACTTTGTAGGCAACTTGGATTTATTTATAATTAGGACGTAGCTAATCATAATTATGTTCAACAAGTAGATTCGTGAATCTAAGTTACAGACAGTGTAGGAATTGATAATTCTGAATCTTATGTAACTTAGAGTAGTTAGAATATCTAAATTAGAAAAACAGGTGATATCACAAAGTTTGTGTAGTGCTATTTATTTATTTCTTTGATTTGAAATGCAATGCTTTTCCTTATTTTTAAGCCTTTTATACCTTGAGGCATACTTAAATATTTGGAACATACTTTATATCATACTTTGAGTTTCATTCACATTTCATTTGCATAATTTTAAAAAGAAACATTAATAAACAACATTTTACTTGTGATTTATGTTTTACTTAACCTGCCACTTAGTATGACTTTACTTTAGGACTGCTTTTGCCTAGAGAATTTCCCCTATGGTACTTTATTTTAGCATTGGGATGTTTCTCCTATTTGCCCTTTAGATATTTTGTGGATTTACTTTAGGATCTGGGATATTTCTCCTAGATGCCTCTTTTTGATGACCTTTACTTTAATCTGGGATGTTTCTCCTAGATTACCAGATGGACTTTACTTTTTGATAGATTAACTAAGAATATCTCACAAGTACAACAAATTAATAAACATTACTTACATTTACATTTCAGACATTTTTCAGTACTTACATACTTTCCTTACATTTCAGACTTACTGTACTTTACTTTATTATTTCAGTACACTTTTCTTTCTTTCATATTTTTCATTTTCTGCAGTTCCTTTATATTTCAGAACTTTTTGTATGTTAGCCATTTTACCTACTTGAGAGCATGTTAGGATGCTAAATTTTATATTTTCAGTACAGTACTTTTACTTATACTATACTGGCATGTTAGTTTGATCATATTCTTTAGGACTTTTCTTTGTACTTAATAGAATTACCTTGTACTTTACTTACCTTATTTTGCAGCCTGACTTGAGGTATGTTGCTACCTCAATACTTGTTCTTCTTTTCTTTGTGCTTTACCACTATATTATGCTTAATCTTAATTGTGATGTCATTAAAATATATTAAAATTCATTACCTTAAAATGTACTTAGACATTTTGTCTAACAAGATTTTTATTTTGTTGGCTGGGGCCCTACCATTATGAAACTGATAATGGTAGATTCTGAGCTTTTTGAGGAGACAGAGCCTTTTGAGGAGCAGATCCAGGAGGAGGTCCAGACTATTGAGGGACCTTAGTCTATTTACTAGCTTGCTTTACTTTATATTGTGAGGATGAGAGACTCTTTTTTTTCACCCTTTAAACTTTAAATGTTTTAATAATATAGAACATTGTACTTTACTTTCCTGCATTGTATATATATTCTAAGCTGGATGTCTTTATTTTATGTATGGATGTTACTTTCAGTTGTTACTTTTCTTCCGCACTCTGATACTCATTAAGTGATTGTTAATATTTACTTTATTCAGAAAAGCATCTCTTTTCCTTAAGATTGGATTGGAGTCTTAAATTCCAAACTAATGTTAAGTATGAGATGTGCTTAGTGACGACCTCTACTTAAGACATGTGATTAGAAGGGGCGGGCACCACAGGTAAGGTTTTCAAATTTAACTTTTATATAAAATTTTATACAGTGTTCAATTTTAATATAACTTAGCCCCACTAAAGTCTTAGGGGTCTTAAAATACATAAACAGTGAAGTTTTAGCCATTTCAACCAAAACTGGGCAGTTCACAAAAATCTGGGCAATTTTTTGGAATTCTGGGCAATTTGCAAATCCGGGCGCTGCAGCGCGCTAGAGCGCATTGTAGCGCTTTTCATGCGGCAGCGCGCTGATGCGCTTTCCGTGCGGTAGTGCCATTGCGCTGCGACTCGCTGCAATCCGCCGTGACCCGCTGTGACCAGCTACAGCATGCTATGGCGCGCTGTAGTGGTTCATTTTGCAAATCTACTATTTAATTAATTTATTTTCACATTTTCTAAAGTTCTGAATTTCCGCTATAGTCCGCTGCAGCGCTCTACAGCGCGCTGTAGCGGCCCATTTTACAATTTATTGTTCAATTAAATTTAAGGCGGTTTTCCTAAGTTTTGAAATGTTGTTGCAGACCGCTGCAGCGCGCGATCGCGCGCTGTAGCGGTTCACTTCGGAATTTACTATTCAATTAGTTATATTGACATTTTCCCCTAAGTTTTTATGCCCGCAACCAACCGCTGCAACCCGCTGCAGCGCGCTGTAGCGGCGGACGGTGATTTCGCCAGGTGCGAAACCCGGGTAGGCTATTTTTTGAGCTTAATTACTCTTAATCCAGAGAGTTTCATGAACGGTGCCATATATCAATGGAAAGGTATTTTTGATACCTTTCCATCGACACCAAAATCGGCACGAACGGACCATCCTAGATATACTAAAAATATAGATAAATGATAGGGTGTACGGAATACAAGAAAAACAAAACATTTTTTTATGATGCTTTCAAGAGTCTTAATGGCTTCCATACTTAAATATGGATATCTAGAGATGTATTTAAGCATTGTAGCTATATGAAGAAGGCAAAAGAGATGGGTAAAGGGGTACCTTAGTCATTTGCAAGAGGAGGAGGAAGATGGAACCTTTGATTTTCTTCAAATACTTTGGAGGCGGAGAGCTGCACTTCCTTCTCCCTTAGCAAGCTCCCAAAGAAGGATGAGAAGGAGGAGGAATGAGGGAAAGTTTCAGCAAATGAGGGAATGAGCTATGCTTCTTCTTAATAAATGGGATGATGGGGATAGAGTAGGGAGCTAGGCCATCATTGCCCTAGGGGGAAGGTGTCATCATTGGGCTGCTCAAGGTAGGGAGGCGATGGCTGAGGTGATGACCAGCCAGAAAGCAGAATTAGAAAAATGGGAAAATTGCGAATAGGGGATCCAATGATTGCTTATTTATTTTCCTTATTTATTTAAAAATTCTGATTTTTGAAACGTGTTCCGAAAAATCCCAAAAATTCACCCCTAGCTAATTTGGGGGTGAGGAATCTAACGGCTAAGTCGGATTTCAATTCCGATGATTATTTAATTATCCTATTTCTCGATGCATTTAATTATATTAAAATATTCACGAAAATCCGACGACTTCCAAACGCGTCCAAAACATCACCCCTAGCTAATTTGGGGGTGATGATCGCAACAGCGAAGTCGGATTTCGATTTCGAGGTCAAAATAAATACCACAATTTTCTAATTAATTAAATATTAAAATATTTCAAATTAATCGATTGGTCTCTGAATAGTTCCAAACTCTCAGGATTTGATTCTAATGACTAGATGAATATGATGGAATGATAATTATGATATGATTAAGCTAGATTTAAGTTGGGTAACAACCTTGGGTTGTTACACCCACAGAGATTATTGTGTTATGGAGACTATATACTATATCATGGAGATGTTAATGGTGCTCTGTTGCGCTTCCAAGAGGTTCCGAGGCAATTCGAAACAAGGTGTGGAGACTAGAAACACCACAAGTGCTGCTGCGCACCGGGGCACGCTGCAGCGCGTTCTGGCAATCCATCACCCAAGACGTAGGTGCTGTCACGCGCCTCAGCGGCCAGCAGACGGAGAAGCAGGCACTGCAGCGCGATACAATGGAATTCAGCGCTGCAGCACGCTGCTGCAGGTCCATCAAAAGTCGTAGACATTTCAAAACGTGGGCGCTACTGTGCGCCGCCATCCGGAGCTGCGAGCACTACTGCGCGCCGCTGCGTGCGCCATCCCGATACGCGGGCGCTACCGCGCACCGCAACAGGTGCATCCCGACACACGGGTCCTACGGCGCGCCGTAGCGCCTAACGAATTTCTGTTTCAGTTTAGGTTACACCCAAAGTTAATTGGAGGGCATTTTGGACCTTTATGGGTCTCAAATTGAGATGGGTACTTAATCAAAGAAGTTGGGAGAAGTTTACAAGGTTGGCATCTCAGTTGGAAGCTGTGTTCTTAATGTGAGGAGGAAATCCCATGATGAAGCCCTAAGGAAGCTGTTGTACAATAAACCTCTTGCATGTTGGAGAAGAGATTCCTGGTGGTGGCTGCTTCTTCTCCTCTCCATATTAGAGTAAGAGTTTGTATATTTCCTGTCAAGGGATAAGCTCTTTGTAACTTTGTACACTTCAAGTTTTCAAGTGAATTTTTTCTGTGGTGTAGTTCTGTGGTTTTTTCCGTTCTTGAGTTTTTCACGTAATTTTTTATGTTTGGATGTTTGTGTGCTTGGGTTCTCTTTGCATGCATATGCTGTGATTTTATTATTGTAGTATTATCATTTCGGATTTGCTTAGTAACCGTCAAAGCCCCCGGTCCTCATCAATCGAGCGCTCTTGTTTAGCCGCTTCCGATGCTGAGAGTGTGTACTCGAGATTAAAGTTTCTACCAAAAGTATCAGTTCTCCAGCACAATTAATACATGTAAATCTAATATTAAATTTATAATAATTTAAATTTGTTAGTCAAGATCATAGCTATAACTTTGTTAAAGGCATTTAATTAGGTATCGTATCAATTTTATACAATTACTAAGAGATTCTTAACAAAATTTTGTCTTAAAAAACAATAATAATAAAAAATTGATTCATCAATTATAAACTACTGTATGGTTTTTCGAGTATTACTACAGAGCTCCTAAATATTTCCTAAAAAATATGTTTGATTAGGATTTAGGAAGTTAAGTGGAATAAAAAAATATTATTAAATTCACTTTTATTTATGGGGCTCATAAAAATATATTTTTTAAATCATAAATTCTAATCATCCATATTTTTTGGGAGATATTTATAAACTATGTAATATTTTTCTTTTTGAAAATGGGGAATCTCATACATGACTTTGAATTTATTCATCTCATGAAATAATTATATATATATATATATATATATATATTTGTTAGGAGATTTCTTCATGTTTTAAAAAAAATAAACTTTTGTCTGTTTTTGAGGACTTTTTTATGTTTTCTTTTGAACAAAGGGAATTCATACATGCCAATGAATTGTTTTCATGAAAATTTGATTACGATTTAAATATGCGCATTGTAAGTGTTCACGCCGTTAAATGAACCTAATTTCATTAGTATATATTTATTTATATTAAAATAATTCTTAAAATTTATATTGAAATTTACTGGATGAATTTTTTTAGATTCTACGGGTCAATATTCGTAAATAGCTTTTCTCATATTTAAAATCTTGGAATGTGATCATATATTTGCATGATAGAGAAGACGCCGGCCTCATTCAAGTTTCCAAGAAGTTCAGAAGGCACGCATATGAGAGCAGCACGCTCGTAAAACTGTTAAATTCGTTAAGCAACACGTATGTCTGTTTTAGACAATTATTAATTTTATATTAATTAAAATATGAGTATTGCACACTTACTATACATTAGTATACATCAAAAAATAAAGATATGCGACAATTCAATGTATGCAAATTATTGGTTGAATATATTTTTTTGTGAAGTTTATATGCAAAAATTAATAAATAAAAAAATTTATTAGTCAAAAATATTTTTTAATATATATTCTTATGTAAGCATAACTTTTTCTTAGGATCACAAAGGCCAAGATTATTACATAACATTAATGGCATGATGGGCTACCTTTGAATCAAGAGACACCAAGCTAGCAACACATATAAGCTCAAGATTCCAAGAACATATTGGCGATGATTATTTATGACTAGAAACATATATAACTCTTGATTTTATACATTTGAATTACAAAGCATGCGTTCAACATATAGAGAATTTGACGTTGTTCTAATAAGTGAATTGAACTTATGGCTTGTATTCATGCTCTATAATTCTCGAAATTAAAACTGTAAAAATAATAAAAAAATACACAATCACAAACACAATAATTCTATGAGGTTCGGTGTAAAACTCATATGTTCACGGGGAGAAGAAAAAAAGAATTTCACTATTGGAGGAGAACAATTACAATATTAGGGTTTTAAAACCTAAAAGCCAAGCACACTCATAAGATGAACCCAACAATTCATATATATAATGGCTCCCCCACCCCCATTTTCTTCTTTATTGATAGCCATAATGACAATTTAAATTAATGTCGGTTACAAGTTGGTCATCCATTATATCTTAAATTTATGTTGGTTACAAAAATCCATTATACATCCATCGTAATTGTTATGAAAGTCTGGATTGGCGCCACTTGGCGATGAATTCTTATCTCTTTCCAATTTGAAAAATATTCAATAATTCTCCACCTTATATTTCATATGCGTCATATGAGAGATTACTCCAACACAGTCTCAAGCATAGCGGCTGCACCTCAAAGGTTGCCTACATATCATTCTCCCAAAAGAATCAAGCTGCACATAGTTTGCCAAACAGCAAGCCTTAACAAGCACCTCAATTTTCACCATATTTTTAAAATGAGGGAACTTCTAGATAGTGAACACCTTTATTAGCATGTCTATTGGATGGTCTTTTTCAATCTTCTTAAGCAATATTTCACATTCTTCAATGATATTTCAAATAAAATAATGTCACACATTAATGTGCTTTGTGCTACAATGGCAAATAGGATTAGTGGCTAAGAATATAACACTCTGAATACACCATAAACTACTAATTTCTCTGGCCTACACCTAAATCTTCTAATAAGACTCTCTAAAGGTCATACGATAATTTTTTGATAGTTTCACGAATGATGTGGGTTAATTTTGAAAAAGTTGACTAATCCATAGGAGATTGCTTGCCAAAGAAAAAAGCAAAAGCAAGGTGTAGGGCAAATGCGAAGTAGTTACAGGGCAAGCTGCATAGAGGATATGGGGAAGTAATGAGATGGCAAGCAAGGTTGCAAGTAATTATTAGGGTGTTAGTAATATTAAAATTTTTGTATCATCTTCTTAATTTATAAAATTCAATTGATTCATGATGTGGTTTCATAGTTTTTTCTTTATTTTATAGTTTTCATGCGTATTTTGTTTTTGTGTTTTTGTTATATGTTCTTATGCAATTATTTCTCACTCATAATGCCCTTAAGTAAAATTATTTTGCTACAATGTCTAAGTCAACACACACCCAATTTCATAAAAATTAATATTAAAGTGAAAGTTGGTTCATTATAGTGGAGCATGGATAATGATGTTAGGAATAAAAAAGATCAATAAATTAAAAACAAAAGGTGAACATCTTCAAGAAAAAGCCTGAAAAAAGAAAGAATATCATAATAGAAAGAAGATTCAAAAAACTATAGTTGTTGTGCCCCGCCCCTTGACCGCCAATAGTCAGGGCTAAGGAGCGGTGTGCCATGCTATTAAATTCCTCACTTATCATTAGATTAAGGTGTAATTCTTCAATCCACTAATAAAGGAAGGATGTGCTCTGAATAATACAGCGGAATTCATTCACTAAGTATATACATTCATCAGAGTGCGGAAGCAAGACAATAAAATATGCTACATCCATTTTACCACAATACAAGTAAGAAGTAAACATGCAGTTCATAATAAAATAGTATAGTAAAAGAACATACATAAGCACCTGAATTATTACAAATATTAAATACGTTTTAATAAAAAGAGAAAGGTCTTATCCTCACAAAATAAAAGGGAGCTAAGCTACCGATCTCTAGAGGCAGCACGCTCCTCCTCCTGAATCTGGTCTTCAGAAGGCTCTACCTTGAATAACTCGGAATCTACCATTGCTAGTTTCACAATGATAGGGCCCCAACCAAAAAAATAATAATCTTGCTAGACATATTATCTAAGTACAGCTTATGCTATTAATATTTCATGAGTTTTATGATATCATCATCTTACTTAGACTATAAAAAAACAAAATATAAGGGTGCAACAAGCATACATAGAGATATGAAAAGTTATAAATATAGGTATTTATAATAAAGCAATATGTGAGGTAAAAGAACATACCTCAACACCAAAGTTGTAACAAGATTAGGTATATAAATTATCTAAGTACAGCTTATGCTATTAATATTTCATGAGTTTTATGATGTCATCATCTTACTTAGACTATAAAAAAAACAAAATATAAGGGTGCAACAAGCATACATAGAGATATGAAAAGTTATAAATATAGGTATTTATAACAAAGCAATATGTGAGGTAAAAGAACATACCTCAACACCAAAGTTGTAACAAGATTAGGCATATAAGTATTAGTAAAGTAAGGAAAATACTGAAGGAAAAGACTCATTCTAATCATGCTTATGATCACTTGATATATACAGGTTAAAAATAAATAATCTAACTGAGATATATATAGTAAGCAGTAACATAAAGTACAATCTTATAAGTCAGTAAGTAGGTAAGATAATGCTGACTGAAGTAAAATGTAACAGTAAATGGTAGAAGGTAAATAATGAATAGAAAATAGTAGACATTAAAAAGTATATAATGACTGCCATATCAAAATAAAGGTAATCTAGTCTACTGATAACAAAAGGATTTTTAGCATCAATAAGGAGGCTATATAGTGCCCCAGCCCTACTGTGGTCCTGTTAACTCTTAAGTTAACATGATTAGGGTGAGGTGACCTCCATATGACAAGGTCCTTACTTATAATTAGATTAGGTACTCATCCTAATCCATCATAACCAAAGACTTTGCCATTTCAAAGTATTTTTCACTAAATGAAAGGTACATGAAAATAGAGTGCAGAAGCAAAATAGTAAATATCCATCTATTACAATATAAGAATCCAGACATTCAACTCAGAATAAGTAATGTAATAAAAAGTTAAGAGTCTTTAGCCACACAATCCTCCTCCAAAGGCAAGTCTTTACATTGTTCCACAAATTCAAACAACTCTGAATCTATTATTATCGATTTCATAATGATAGGGCCCCAACCAACAAAAGAAAAATCTTAGTTAGATAAAATATCTAAATACATTTTAGGCTAAAATATTATTATGTTAATTTTGATATCACCATAAGCTTAACACTAAGAAACAATATATATGAGCAATAAAGTATAAGAAAGGAACAAAAAGTAATAAACAATAAGGTTATAACTTAACAAAGTGGAAGTAAGCACCTACTTGCAAGATTTATTGCAACAAGTTTATGCATATTATAAAGAATAATTTTAATAACTGTATGGAAAACTCATCCTAAACATGTTTATGAGCAAATGAAACTTATGCTAATTAATGTAACTTAATTGAATCATAAAAATACAATTAAAATAATTAATTTTACTTTTAGCATCCTATATGATTATAAGTAAGGCAAATCATTCTAAACATGTGAAAGTAAAACTTGCATTTTAAATGAGTTAATTCTAACATCATAAATGTAAAAATTCTTGTAATATAAATATGTACAAATGTAAACTAGCATTCTATATATGATCAAACATACATGTTTAACATCCTAAGACTATCATTCTAATATATTATGAAAATACACAAACTAAGAAAGATGATATATAAGTACACTGAAATAATTTATGAAGTAATAATTAAGAAAAAATGACAAGTATATTAAGATGTTATAAATTAATAAAGCTGAAAATTTGCTAGGCTATCAAGCCACATAAACTAAAAACATGCAAGAATGCCACTTAGCCTGCTAAGCTAAGGCATATATACTGAGTAGAAGTGCACTTAACATTAATACTGCCATATCAGAACCTCAAATAATGAAGTTATGTGGGCAAAGGATCCATTAACACCCCACCCCAGATCAGCCAGGATGGGATAGACTACCGACCTGGTAAGCTGCAGCACTAGTGATAGTCCCCAAACGAACAGAATGAAAAGGCATACTACTTAGGCTACACTCTACTTAACCAAAAATCATCAAAACCCAAGCACCGATAAAAATAAATGCTAATGCTATTTATGTAAGTCAAACTTAACATGAGATAGTCATCAAATATCTTATGTCCAACACATATATCTAATGTAAGAAGCTCAATTTCAAGGAAAAGCAAAGCATTAACATTCAAAGAGAGCAAGAGACTCTACTAAGACACAAGTGATATCTATTGTTGTCTAATTAGCTGTTCTATCTATTCTAAGTTACACAAGATCTAAATTATCAATTCTTATGCTATATGTCTTATATTTAAATCATTATAGATTGAAAATAATTAGGACTAGCTATGCCCTAATTATAAATAAATCAATGTTGACTGCAAGTCTAAGCAAATAAATTAATTGACCTATTTTAATAATTTAAGCAACCCAAACCATCTTGATTAGCCAAATCAAGATAAAAGGATTAAGAATTAAACTCTAAATATTGGGGTATAATCACTTAATCTGAAGGTGGTCCTAAAGGACTATGTTAAAAACCCAATCTCACGAATTAAAATTAAAGCAAATCTGATTAAATAAAGTCACAATTAATAGGATGGATCTCTATTCTTAAGACTAAAGCTAAAAAATCAAATAATCATTAATAAACTATAAAATTTTATAACTATCAATATCAAGGCTTCACCTATTGAGTTACATAATATACTCAATAAATGAAATCTAACCTAAGTACTATTCCTAATTCCTAAGAAAAATCTTAAGGGACTAAGATGAACACTCAAGCTCCATTCCTAACTATTATTATAAGAAAGATTGAGGATGGACTAAGAAGGCATAGAAAAGAGGTATGATTGAGATGAATCTCACATCATACACCTAATAATCTACTTAGAATTTTCTTAGGAAAGAAATTAGGATTTTTTATTTAAAAATTAATTTATAGCTTAAATTAATCAAAATTACTTTATTTATTGGTTTTAATGATTATAATATGAATATAGGGCTTAAAGCACTAAACCCTAAATTTTAGGCAAAATGACCATTTTGCCCCTACTTAAGGGTCTAAAAATCTACTTTTTGATTTAAGGCTCCAATTTGGAAATTTTTAGTGGCAATTAATTACTTATTGCCTAATATAAAGATAGATAGTAAGTACATCAAATTTGGATAAATATTAAGCCTTATGATATCAAATTAATAAAGTAAATTCATAAGGACAAAATGGTAATTTTACATAATGAAATCTAAATTTTCTATCTATTTATTAATAATTACTATTTAAGGGTTCTATAGAACCTAAAATTACTAAATTCTGATATGTTTTGGCTAAGTTATAGCCAAAACAAGATTAGAGCTCTAAAATGAAAATTAAGGTTTCTTAAGATTAGGCCAAAAACCTAACTTTTCTATTTAAAGTCTAAATTTTGCTAAGTCAGTGGCTATAACTTTCCTATAACTCACTGATTATTTTAACTAGGAGTAAATCTAATTTTAACCTCATTTGGTCAAGCTATAACTTAATTAGGATTTAGGGTGATTAGTGAATAATTAGTAAAATTAATCACAGACTCATTAAACCAACTACACCACTAGATTATATTCTATTCTAGGAGTTATCAAAAATTAAAATCACTCAATTTTGATTATTAAATTTTCTAATCTTCACTAATTAAGTTTTAGGGTAATTAGGGTTGATTAAGAGATCTAGCCATCAAAACTTAAATATTTTTATAGTTTACTATTTATTATGTCTCCCTGATCAAAATGATATATTTGAAGACTTTATTTGGATCTCAATTGACCAAGTTATGGTCAATTGAAGTTATAAGGTTAATTAGGGTAATTAAGGTTAAGTCCTAAAGTGATTAAGCAAACCATAATCCAAATAGAGAAATGAATACTATCAAATTAATCTAGAGGTTTTTCTAATTACTTTAAGATCTATATTGGCAATATTTAGATTTGTGTGAAAAGTTATAAGCTATGTAGGATTAAGATTTGGTCATAAAAGTGATTAGGCTAATTATACTTCAAATAGAGAAATTAATATTAGTAGGACAATCCTGAGAATCTCTTGATTAAAATGAGGCCTATATTGACTATGTTTGGGTGAGTGTGTGCAAAATTTTGATAGTTTGCACATTTGTGGAATTTAGGGAAAATTATGGGCCTAAATGTCACTAGGTGAAATACAACTCCTAAGAAAATATGGACAATTTCATAATATTCCTTTATTTTTGCGGAATAAAATGACATATAATTTTGTATTATTTGAAGTTGGAAATTGCAAATTATAGGTGTTTAAATTAACTAGATTAATTGAATAATCATTAATTTAACTATAATTTAATCAATCTATTATTATCTTTTATTAAGATTTACTATTTTTTGTTTCTATATATATATATATATATATATATATATAAGTATTATAAATTATTTTAATTTCCTCAAGGGGGACCCAAATCGACACATGGCGTGATGCGATTGGTTGCAGAATTGCAGTGGGTCCCACTGGAGGTGAGTGCTGACAGTGGAGAACCCGCACGCCACATGTCACATTGTGACACGAAGACAGAAAGCTAGCGGGTCCCACGGTAGCAGTCGAATTGACTACAGGACCCGCAGCCACGTGCCCTCACGAGGACGCGATAGCACAACATTAAGGGCCCCGCCGCCATGCGTCAGAGCAACAAATCGGACCTGTTTACAGGTGCTACGGTGCACAGTAGCGCGTGACAGTCATTTTTCCTGGATGAAAAACAAAATGTATCCCCTTTTTCACACAAATACTCTCGATTTTGGGCACCTCAAGTGTGGTGCCATATACCGATAGAAAGGTCCAGGACATTTCCATTAATACAAAAATCAAAATCAACATATTATTTTAACAAGCAAATAATGATGTCCTAAGTACGGATATACAAAAATCCTACTTGCAGAAATTCTTTTCTTAATTGATGAAACGAGCTTCGATCAGACTCGTTCGAGTCCGATTGAGGTTCGACAATCAAACAGAACTCCATTCAGTAATTAATCAAAATACCATTTTACAAATGCATTGATTAAATCAATGGGAAGAGAATAGCGCAAGGAGAGTACAAAGAAGGGTACAAGGAAAGGTGCATGAATAGGTACCTGAACCTGCAAATGAAAGAAAATAGAGTTCTTCAAGGACTTTTTTAGTTGTTAGTAAGAGGAGGAGGAAGGCTGAGAGTTCTTCAGAAGCTTGGAATGGAGTTTGTGTCTAGAGAACTTTTAGGATATTTCTTGGATCTTTATTTTTTGGGTTGATTTTATGTTTATAGTTTTTCTAGGATTCTGTACCCTCCCAGTACTATTCTTGTACGAAAAAAGAAATTCAATTAAAATGAATAATATGAAAATTATCAAAATTAGAAATAATATATATATATATATATATATATATATATATATATATATATATTAGATTTTATACTTAGGACTCTGTAATTACCCAACCCACTTTTGTATCTTTTTTCTATTAAATAAAATTTGCAGGTTTCTCAAATATATATATATATATATATATATATATATATATATATATATATATATATATATTAGTCTCCTCTTTCTCTCTCCTCTTAATTCACTCTTAAGTTACTTAACTTATTAATGTGTAAAATTTTAGTTTCTCCTCCTCTGTCTCTCTGTTCTTCCTCACTCTTTTCTCTCTCTCTTCTTTATCTCTCATCTTTCTCTCTCAACTATCTATCTTCTCTTATTTTACTTATAAGCTTTCTTAGCTATCAAGTAACTTAACCTTAGATATTTTTGATGAAAAGTGCATTAATATGATGAATAGTAAAAGATTTGATGAATAGTATAATAATTTATTTTGAATAAAAGAATAGTGATTTAATTAGAATTTTATTATTTTAAATTTTGATCATTTTTTCATTATTTTCAAAATTAATGAAACTTGATAAGAAAATATATATCTATGAGACAAACACACACGTACCAAAATTTCTTAATTTATAGTTATATTTATATTAATTTTTGAAGATTAAAACTTCAAAAATTAATTATAGTCAATTTGAAACTCCAAATTTGATGAAACTTTTTATGTATTATTATGATAATATTCTTAATTCAATGACACTAAAATCACTAAATTTGAACTTATGCAATTTTTACTAATTTTTTGAATTTTAATTATTAAGAAATTAATTTATGAGTATTTGTTATCGAGATTACTCTCATACATGGGCATTTTGATCACAAAAATATACTCTATCAGAATATTTTTGGTTTGATTGAATTTTTAAGTCACCCAAGATCCTAATTTTTTAGTAAAGCTTAGTTCTAATTATCCTATTAATGACTTTGGTCATTACAGACTCTCCTACTTTAAAGTATGTCCTCTTCAACATCACATAATATATTAAAGTTCTAAAAGTAAGGAGATCAAATTTACATGGGTTCTTAAATAGTTTATGATACTTTTTTCGCATAGCATCTTCTCTTTTCCAAATGACTTCTTTGGCACTATGATTTTTCCATTGAATCTTTATCATGGGAATACTTTGATTTATAAGTTGATAATTGTACTGACCTAGAATTCTAATACATTCTTCTACGAATGATTAGTCTGATTGAATTTCAAGGGAATATATGGACAGTTGTTTGGATGGATTTTATAAATATCTGCAGAGTAAAGATACATGGAATACGTGTAGTACTGCTACAAAATCTTCTAGAAGTTATAAATTGTATAAAGAATTTCCAATTCAGTATAATACTTCAAAGGGTTCTACATATCTTGGGCATAACTTATTAGCTACACTAAAATGATATATGCTTTTTATTGGGCTCACTTTTAGATATGTCATATCTCTAATTTGAATTCTAGCATTCAATATTTAGTATCATGATATTTTTTTTGACTATCTAGAGCTATAGCAATCTTGCTCTTTATCAAATGATTTTTTATATTAGTCCCCTCAGCTAGATCAGACCCGTATAATTAAATGTCCCCTACTTCAGTCTAGACAACAGTGTGCTACACTTTCTGCCATGCAGAGCTTCATATGGGTCCATTCCAATACTTGACTAATAGTGGCTATTGTATATGAACTCAACTAATGAAAGGTGATCTTCCCACCTACCACTAAAGTTTAGAATGCTTAATTATAGAAGATATTTTAGTATATGATTTACTCTTTCAGTCTGATCATCTGCTTATGGCTGAAAGGTTATACTCATGGCCAATATTATCCTCAAATCTTGATGTACTGCCTTTCAAAAATGAGAGGTAAATCTACCATCACGATCCGAGACAATAGTTTAAGAATTTCCTGAAGCTTGATTATTTCTTTAATATATAAATTGGCCACCTTTTTCACCAAATCTATTTGCTTAATAGGAAGAAAGTGTGATGATTTTGTTAGACGATTTACAAATACCCAAATTGCATCTACTTTAGTATGACTTTAGAGCAATCCCATTAAAAATTCTATGGAAATGTCTAATCATTTTCACTTTGGGATATATAATGGATGCAATAGTTCTCTTAGACTCTAATTTTTTGCATTTACTAAATTGCAGACATGACCTCTTGCAATGTATTTAGCAACATTTTTCTTTGGTCCAAGCCACCAAAAGGCGTCTTTCAAATTGTTGTACAATTTATTAATTCCATGGTGAATTGTGAACCATACCTAGGCCTAAGACAGGCTAGGTTGGTATATGTTAGATTATATACTTCTTACTTGGCCTCTTTTTATACCCTTTATTGGCATTGCTAATTTAGGTACATTTCTAATTTAATTTGTATTATCATTTCATTCATAATAGTTCAGTTTATATTTACTGTTCCAGCTTACATTTCAGCACTATTTTACTTATTGTTTTCCAGTATTTCTTAGCTTTACTGTTGCTTATAGGATGCTAGTTCTGCTTCTTGTAGGATGCTAGTTCACTATTATGTATTCAGTTATTTTATATGTTCATTTACTTTTATGTCACTCAGCATAATCCTATATTGATCATAAGCATATTTAGGATGTAGTTTCTTTACATTCATTGCTTTAGTCTTTCTTTTACTTACTTGACCTTGTTGCAGTTGCTTGGATGAGGTATGTGCTTACTTCCTAATTATTTAAATTATAAACTATTTGCTTATAACTTTATCATGTTATTTTCTTACAAGTTTTTGCTCCTATTATGCTTTTGTACTTAGTTATTTATGGTGATATCTAATTAACATAATTAATTGATTACCTTAAAATATACTTAGATAATAGTCTAACTAAAATTTTTCTTTTGTTGGCTGAGGCCCTATCATTATAAAACTGATAATGATAGGTTCTGAGTTTCTTGGAATAGTGGATCCAGTGGAGGACTTGCCATTGGAGGAGGAGCCTGTGCTAGAAGATCCTTAGACTTAGCTTTCTTTCTGCTTGTAAGGATGAGAGTTTATTTTCAGCTCTTTTAAACTATTTAAAGTTTGTAATAATAATACAGGTTAAATATTTCTCTTCAGCATCTTACTTATTCTGTATTGTTATATTTATATGTGATGAATGGATGTTGTATTATTGCTTCCGCACTCTATATGTCTTGTATTTTCATTTAGTGAGATTTTATCTTAAGAATGACAAAGTCCTTAGTTAAGTTGGATTAGAATATATGTATAATCCAATTCTAAGTAGGGACCTTATTTTTTTGGAGACCACTCCACCATAATCATGTTAACTTAAGAGTTAACAGGACCACGGCGGGGTAGGGCCGCCACATTCCAGCTACATATTATGTTGATAAGATCTGCTTTAATGTTAGAGATAATAAAATGTGTGCTAGATGTCGAGTAATTAAATAAGCGAGCATTTCTTTCTTTTCATATTCCTTGAATAATCAGACCAAGAGCAGTAATTACACCCATTTTAAGACAGCTATTTAGGGGGTGAATGTCCCATAAAATCTGGAATATGGAGGGGGGAAGAGATAAGAATGGCCACTAGGTAATATCATGTTCAGCATAACAAAAGTAAAATTGCATTGGAAGAAAAGATGGGAATGAAATTCATCAGAAGTAAGACACAGCTTGCACATTGAAGAATAAGGAATTCCCCTGGTGTTGAGAATGTCTGCCATTTTTAGCTCAAGATTGAGAGCTTTCCAAATTACACATTTAAATTGAAGCTTAATTCCTTTTATCCATAGACATGGAACCCATAGAACATCATGCCAGTTAATAAATTGAATGAAGTGAGCATCTTTAAAAGTAAAAACATCTTTATTTTGGAAGAGATAGACTTTTCTGAAAGGATCAAAGCTGGTATGAGGCTTGAGTATACCTGCCACAGTTACCAATTCCTTCCAGAACCAATTTTTTAGAAAGGGGGACCAGACTAAAAACCTTTAATCAATTGCTTTTCCACCAATTAGTAAGAAGAGAAGTGTTGCAAAGAACATACCAGCATAAAGAGATCTTACAACTCAGCAAAAGTTTTGACGGGCAGATTATACCAATTCCACCTTTATATGTAGGAGAGGCCATCTTATTCAAAGCAATGGTGTGAAGTTTATTCTCAAGGGAGCCATGATCCAAGAATTTTGAGCATAAACATTTAATAACTTTAATGACACTTTTTGGCATGAGAACGGACTTAAACCAATGAATCAAAAATGGCTAGATAGAGAATTTTAACATTTGCAATCTACCTGCAAAAGAAAGAGTTTATTGCACTCAATAGAGATCCACTTGTGAAGTTTTGAGATGAGTGGAGTGAAATTTTCCACCTTTGGTCTCCGAGGCAATATAGGAAGGCCTAAATAGTTCATAGGAAACTGTGCAATGCGGAAATTCCAGGTGCCCAAGTTCAGAATCATTTGTAACAGTATTTGAGAAGTAAATATACGATTTTTCATTATTTAAGCTAAGGCCCGAGGTCTTGAAAAATTCTTCAAGATTTTGGTTAAAAGCAAGAATATTCCTTTTGGAAGCTTTCCCAAAAATAAGAATGTCGTCGGCAAAGAGAAGATGTGAGCAATTGAAGTCCCCCATTATAAAAGGAGTAATATACTTATTTCTGACCGCTTCATCAATAGAGGTAGAGAGGAAATTCATGGCAATAATAAATAAGAGTGGGGATAAGGAGCAACCCTATCTGAGCCCCATCGAGGAGCTGAAATAGCCATGAGCAAATCCGTTTAAATTGATTGAGAAGTGAATGTTGGATATGAAAGCTGAAATCCATGCAATTAGCTTCTCCGGGATGTTTAATTTAATGAGAGCATTGATGATGTAATCCTTATTTAAGCTGTCAAAAGCTTTTCTTAAATTAATTTTCTCACAGAAATTTTTTTTAGGAATGTCAATTGAAAGCCCTCAAGATCTCATTTGCTAAAATTATATGATGGGAGAGCTGCCGACCTCTTACAAAAGTTGCTTGAGCAGGATGGATCAACTTTGGAAGGAGCAAGGATAGACTCACCAAATGGAGTTTAGAAATAGTTTTATACAAGGTGTTACATAATGAGATAGGACAGAAGTTGTCCATGGACGTAATGCTTTTGCCTTTAGGAATGAAGGAGATGAGAGTGTGATTTAGCTACCTAGGCATAATACCATTCTGGAAGAAAAACCCAATTGCCTGATGAAGGAAACTGGATATGCGACTCCAAGCTTCTTAAAAAAATAAGGAGGTGAATCCATCCGAACCTGGACTAGCATTATCTTTTATTGAAAAAATTGTACGCTTGATGTCCTCAATTGTGAACGGCCTGCAAATAACAATTTGAAGGGTAGAGTCCACCATTGCAAATGGAGGGGAGTAAATAATACCATGGCCCTTCTTTTTATTGAGCAGCTCAGAAAAATAAGCAACTGCATGATCATTTAAAATCGAGGAATAGGAGACAGCTTGATTTCTTCTAATAGCTATATGAGTATAAAAATATTTAAGATTATCTTCCCCTAGAGAGAGCCAATGAGCTTTGGATCTCTGCTTGGTCCATGAAAGTTCATTGAATATGACAGTTTTGAGGGATTTATGGATGTCAAGATACTTCCTTCTATTTTCTTCAAATAAACAATGCACGTTAGTCACCTTCATAGCCTCGATTTGGGGTAATCTCACTTTTTTAATCTCAGAAGGTTGATTTGAGAGGGCTTTATTTATCATATTAAAGACTTACTTAGTTTGAAACTAGTTTCTTATGAACCTCGAAAAGAGGGTCCCCACCATAGGTTTCATTCCAAGTAGCTTCAACAATATTTAGAAATTCAGGACAATTAGCCCAGTAATTTTTGAAGCAGAACCTGGGAGGAGTAGATTTTGCCGGCTGTCCAGAGATGAGTAGGGGGGAGTGATCAGAAGTAGCAGCCAGAAGGACCTTGTAGAATGCCTCAGGGAAGGAATTAAACCATTCTACATTACCCAGAACACGGTCCAATTTAGCTTTAATAGGAGCATCCAACCTGTGGTTATCCCAAGTAAACATACTACTAGTGAAATGCATATCAATTAGCCTAATATCATTCAAGCAATTATTTAAAGTAGAGAGTTTGGAAAGGGAATGATTAATTCCCCCAATATTCTCATAAAAGTATCTGATGCAATTGAAATCACCGGTAACGATCAAAGGTCCATTTATACCTTTTTTTATCTGTATCAAGTCTTTCCAAAGTTGAAGCCTTTCAATTTCATAATTAGAAGCATAGATAAATATAATCCAACAATCAAAACCATACTGTCTAAAGTTGTCGTGAATGAGCTGGGGATTGATAATACTAGGAATAAAGTCTGTTTTAGAGGAGTTCCATTTTATCCAAGTTCGCCCAACAGAGGCTGAATCAAAATTGTCACAGAAATTTTCTGAATTATACAAAGCATACTTATTCAAGTTGAAAAAGAAGAGATGTCAGAATTATTGATTTTTGGTTCAAGGATTCCGACAATATCAGGGAGATATTCCTGAATATGGGATTTAAGGTCCGCAATACGAATTTTGGAATGAAGGCCTCTTACATTCCAAGTAAACACTTTTGGGGTTTGCATTTAACAGAAAATCTGGGGAGAGGGGGGGGAGAGGGGTCAGGAAGAGGGGTGGGGATTATTTGGGACGCGCCCTGAGAAAGTGGCTGCGACCTTCATTTTTTTGAAAGTCTTGAGCTGCTCTGATATCAGGGAAAGAACCAAAGTCACTAGTAGAAACAATCTCTTTTCCTTTACTTGAGGAAGGGAGTGAGGAAGGAATCTCAAGGGGAAAAAGAGGATAGGTACAAGTAATATTGCAAGGGAAGGCGCTCTGAATGATTGATCCAATGCAAAGGCTTGAATCTGGGAGGCATTCCTGGTCCTGAGTGGGAAGAGGACTAATAACAAGAGGGGTGTTTATGGTAAGAAGAGAGGGATGGAGGATTGGGGATTCCACAATTGGGGAGAGGGGAGGAGGAGGGGAAAGAGGATTGGGGGTCCTGAAGACCGAGGACCCCTGATTCTGGGAGGCCGAGATTTGCTTCTACCCCGGGCCATTGGAGGAGGAGAAGAGGGACAACCAAATCCAGCATTCTTGAAGGAGCTACATTTACCTCAAACTGAAGGGGTCCAATCGTATTCGACTTTCTGATTTATAATTTTCTCATCCACTCTCATTTGAATTACCTCATGGAAGATAGTAGAAGTGCTGACTTCGACACAGACTCTTGCACAAGTAAGACGAGTTTTTGAAGCAGTTAGGGTATTCGCCATTATAGGGATACCTATTTTACTCACTAATTTTGAAATTATACCTTCCGACCAGAGATGTAGAGGAAGTTCGGGGAACCTTATCCAGACTGGGAGAGTTGCAAAAGACGAAGACGTCGGTATAAAACTTCGATTCCATGGCTTTACCAAAAAAGGAATGTTGAAAAAAAACTATGGTCCACCTTGAAGGATGGTTTGCACATCTTCATCACAAGATAGCTTCATCAAATAACAATTAACGTTTAGTGAGATTAAGTTAAGGGAACCTTTTAACTTCCATGATTTCTTCATGGATTCAAATAAAGCTCTGTAGGAGTGCTTGCGCCCCAAGCTGAAACCAACAATACAATTTTCCCATTGCTTTTTCCCAACGGAAATTTCTTCTTCCGATATATCAATAATATCCTCAGAAGCAGGAATGAATGAGAGATTAAAGTCTTTTTTTTTCATTTTGCACTGAGGAAAAAAGAGATTTCCAAGAGACCGAACCTGGAGGAGCTGTCCCGCCAGATAGAGGAGCTGCTTCGGGAATACCTGATATGGGAAACAATGAAGGAGGCGGAAGCGCGGAAGAGGAAGGCGACCCCATAACGGGGCCGAGCAGGGGGGACGCCCTCACTGGAAAAAACTCGGGACAGCTAGGGCTTCTGTATATGGAGTTCTGGCTTCTAACTTTTATCTATTTGCTTGCTTGCATTTAATTAAGGTGATTGTTATAGTGCGCAGGGCTCAAAATCATGAACTGCAGGAGCACAAAAAATAAAAAATTGGATGGCTATGATCAAAAAGGAGATAAATTCGAGCAATTTGAACATTATTCACCCATCTGGACGTGGGCTTGGGAACCTCATGTTTTCCTTTAATTAATTGCGAGTCAACTAGCGGTTTAATGTAATTTAAATATGGCAACCGATTATTAAATGAAGGAAAGTGGCATAAATCTTGCAAAAATAAGGGACATGCGATTATAAAGAAATAATATTAATTGGGTCCACAGATAAAATGCATAATATGGCATCCTATTCCAAATACACCAATGACATACGATATCTGGGGGTATGATTGCAATATCATCAAGAAAGTCTAAGAAAAGACAAAGACTTGCAGAGGAATGAAGGAAACAACCTCGAACAAAACTTGATGTCACCATTCACAGCCTATTTAAAGCTAAGAGTACTTGAAATATCTTAAATTATAATTTCATCAGTATATCATAACTATTATGTACTTAACAAAAATATTAAACAACAGTAAGAGTAGTTTGATGAGATGGACTTCCCCGAAAAACACAATAAAGAATATAAAATTACATGCACAAAACAAAGTACATATTTATATGATTTTGTAAGATTTATCTGCAGCTGCGTGGAAGATATAAGTATTTCACTATTGAAGGAAGAAGAACTTCACATCTTTGCAGAAACGCCTTGCACCGTCCAAGAGAGCACTCACATCTTCTCTCAAAAAAGAAAAAAAAATCGTTGTAATATCTTTTGGCTCACACTTAAATCCTAAGCCAGCGTATAGATATTTATATTATGTCAAAAGAAAGCCTCAAATAACACATATAACTCCCAACTTAGGTGTTTCACATTCACTTAGCGTGCACAAGCATCCGTTTTCCAGCTATACGAAATACCAAACAGCACATTGGGCGCCGACCCAAAATATAACTTCTATCCCGGAACCCGTTTTGCTCTGCATTGCCTCCGGTTGGTATGTAATCTTTTCAAATGCATTCTTATGCTCCTAAAGCTCTTCTGACCATCAGAAAATAGCTGCCAAACACCATTTTCTTCGATCAATTATTTCTATAATTCTCCATCAGAGCTCTCGTTTGCGGCAAACAGGAGATGACACCTATAACGCGCATTCTTAAGCAGATCGAGCAATTATTTCTATAATTCTTCATCTGAAATTGGAAAATGATGCCTATAACATGTATTCTGAAGTGGACCGAGCAATTGAAGTGAGTATACCCAAACTAATTTTCTACATATTTGCTCCTAAAAGAATCAAGCTACGTGCAGTTCACACAATAAAAATAACAACTATACTCTATGAAGTTTCAACCAGGAGCCAGCTACATGTGCATCTCCTCAACTAATTCCTCGTGTCCTAATATTATCTCACATTGATCAATTTCATCATCAAATCCTATGGCACGTCAACCACCAAATAAGCATGAATTTGAGGATATTATACTATTAGAATCTGTCTCATCACACTGCGCAAGGTCTTTCGTCTCCCACCTTGGCTCATGGGATATATTAGCTCATTTTCGGCATACTTTTTGTAGCTTACACTCTTTTGTGCCTTGTTGTTTTTCTTCCTGGTGCTAATGCCACCAACCTCCATGCAGCATCTTTATAAGAAACTTCTTCTCTTCATTTATAGATATTATCCTATAATCATGATGACTCAGAACATTTGCCTTCACTACCAAAAGTCCCAAGACCAACATAGCCCTCCAGCATACATGCTTAAGGACATTCACCCTTGTGGTTCCGCCACAAACAACAGACCTTTGAAATGGAGTTCTTTGTGAACTCTCTTCCTTAACTTCCACCTCAAGTATAAACTTTGAGGAAAATGGCACTTATTGTTCAAATGGAGTTGCAAGAAACTTCACTTTGTACATGCTCTCATAAGATTCTCCATTTAATTTGAGCTCCCTACTTTCATAAGAAACTCCTTGTCAAATATAACATCCCTACTTAACAACTTTTATGTCCTCTTGATCAAATAGCTTGAACCATTTTCCTCCATGCCTGAACCCAATAAAGATAGCCCATTTTTCTCTTGGCTCCAACTTATCAAGCTTCTGTTGAGGTCGATTAGGGTTTAAATTAAAAACGAAACAAAAAGAAACTTGAGCGAGCATTGAGAAATTAAAAATTAAAACAAGAAAATTAAAATTACAAAACAATCACAGCCACAAGACAGAAATTATGTTATTCGGTGATCACACTTACGTCAACGGGAAGGAGAGCAAAGTTTCACAAAAATCAGAGATGAATACAAATGGTTTTAAGGTTAGAGAACCCTTACAAAACCTTTCTCTTGGAGATTTCTTTTTTCTTCTTTAACTTATATATCAAGGTCGATTTATAAGCCATCCTTGATTCCCAAGAGTTACAAATTATTAATCTCAATAATTACGGTATTAAAAGGGCCTAAGGAAAACTTCCAAATTCGGCCACCATAATTTTTGAAACAGAAATTATTAATGCGGCAGTTTATTAATGCCATAATTGAAAGATTTAATTTTATATATATAAAAAAACTTCATTTAATTTTTCTTCAATTAAAGAAACTTAATTTCCTTTAATTTTCTTTTAATTAAAGGAAATTAATTTTCTTTAATTTTCCTTCAATTCTCTACCTCAGGTCTCATGTGCTTCACATGAGAATTGAAACCTTATACTCTCGATCAATGTGGCTGCACTAAGTTGGTTGCCTACGTATCCCCTCCCAAGAGAATCAAGCCACCCGTAGTTCCACCAAAAGGAGAAGTCTATTAATGCTTCTCCAAATTCACCAAAAATTTATAATTGGTGAATTTCTGAACATTGAGCACCTTTGTCATCATATCTATGGGGTTGTTTTTAGTATCGATCTTCTCCAGTAAGATCTCACCATCTTCGATAACATCTCGAACGAAATGATGTCAAACATCAATATGCTTTGTGCGAGCATGACAAACAGGATTAGTAGCCAAAAATATAGCGCTCTAATTATCACAATGTACTACTATCTTCTTTTACTTCGCACCTAGATCTTCCAGCAAGCCTTTTATTTAAATAGCTTCCTTGAATGCCTCAATAATTGCTATATATTTAGCTTCCGTTGTTGACAAGGCAACTGTAGACTAAAGGGTTGACATCCACCCTACTGGACCTCCTGCAAGTGTGAATACATAACCAGTTGTTGTCTTTCTTTGATCCAAATCTCTAGCACGGTCGGAGTCCACATATCCCACGCACAAGTTAGCTATTGAGGACTGCTTCTAAAATAATAATCCAACACCAGTTGTTCCTTTCAAGTACCTGAAGATTCCCATCACTACTTGCCAGTGATCCTTCCCCGGATTATGGATGTAGTGGCTCACAACTCTAATGGCTTGTGCCAAATCTGGTCTAGTGCAAACCATGGCATACATCAAGCTCCCAACTGCATTAGCATAATGCACTGTGTGCATTTCTTATTTTTTTAAATTTAACTTCTGACATTCGTCTGCAGGTAGGCAAAAATAAGGTGCTAGAGGTATACTTATAGACTTTGTATTTTCTTCAATCCTAAACCTCTTTGGCACTCTCTCCAAATACCCCTTCTAGGTTAACAAAACTTTCTCTACAATTTTGTTTCTACAGATTTCCATTCTTAATATTTTTTTTGCCTCTCCCAGATTCTTCATTTCAAAGTTCTTTGACAATTGATTCTTCATATGATCCATTTCTAACTAATTCGAAGTAGCTATCAAGATGTCATCAACATACAATAACAAATAAATGAAGTTACCTTGAGGCAGTCTCTTGAAATACACATAATGGTCAAACTGGCTTCTGAAGTACTCCTCTTCTTACTTAAATTGATCAGATTTTTTGTACCATTGCCTCGGTGATTGCTTTAGCCCATTGAGAGACTTGTTCAATTTACATACCAAGTCTCCCTTTCCTGGATCATTGTATCCTGGGGGATGTATCATATAGATCTCCTCTTCTAGTTCTCCATGCAAGAACGTTGTCTTCACATTAAGCTGCTCAAGCAGTAAGTTGAAATGTGCCACCAAAGCTAAAAGCACACGGATCGAGCAGTATTTCATAACTAGGGAAAACACCTCATCATAATCGACCCCTTTCTTTTGAGCAAAGCCCTTTGCCACAAGTCTAGCTTTATAGTGCACATTAGCTTCTGAGGAACCTTCTTTCTTTTCATACACTCATTTGCACCCAATAGCTTTCCTTCCTGGATATAGTTTCTCCAACTTGCATACCTCATTTTTGTGAAGAGACTCAATCTCTTCATCCATAGCCTACTTCCATAAATTTCCTTCTGAGCCTGTCACCGCTTCTTTAAAATGAGAGGGAACATCTTCCTCCACCACATACAATGCAAATGTGACGTAGTCTCTAAGTCAGGCTGCTATTAAGATGCATTCCTTCTAAGTTTATCTCTAGCAATTGACTCCTGAGTTGGAGCCTCACCATCAATATCAATTTTCTCTTCATCATCACCAATGTGGTCTTCATCTGTAAGTGTATCTTCAATGTGATGTGAAGTCTTCTATGGAACAAATGGGGTGGTATCAAACCCCACTCTCTTCCTTCCTGTAAGAGTCTCAGCATTATCGTCCATTTGATGAGAACTCCTCGGTCTCAAGAAATACTCTTCATCAAAGGTGACATCCTTGCTCACTACAGTCCTCTTGCCAATTGGATCATACAATTTGTAGCCCTTTATGTCGTGTCTGAAGCCCACAAAAATTGTTTTCCTAGCCCGTGGTTCAAGCTTATCCTTCCTAACATGGTAGTAAGCTGAGCTGCCAAAAATCTTCAGCTGATCATAATCTGTGGCAGGATGTCCAGACCACAACTTACTTTGAGTTTTCTTGTTAAGTGCCGCAGATGACAGACGGTTCACCAAGTAGTAAGCATAGTTTAGAGATTCCGCCCAATAGACTCTCTCCAACCCAGCATTGGACAACATACACCGCTACCTTTTTCACTAAGGTACGATTCATTCGCTCCGCTACCCCGTTCTGCTATGATGTTTCTCTTACAGTGAAGTGGTGCTCAATCCCTGACTCTTGACATTCCTTTACAAAAGAGTCGGATGTGAGTTCTCTGCCATTGTCCAAACTGATCATCATGATTCTTTTGCCCATTTGATTCTCCACCATCTTCTTCCAATTTATGAATACCTTCTGTACATTTGCTTTGCTCTTCAAAGTGTACACACATACAAATCTAGAGTAATCATCTATAAAAGAAACAAAATAATTTTGACCACCGAATGATGTAGTCTTCGTTGGTCCCCATATATCTATGTATATATATTCTAATATACCTTTGGTGTTATGGAGGCCAACACCAAAGGGCTTGTATGCTTTCTTGCCAAAAATACAATATCATAAAATTGTAATTTGCAAGAATTTAGACCATTGATGAGCCCCTCTTTCTCCAATGCCTTTAGTGATGGTTCCCCTACATGTGCTAGCCTCATATGCCATAGCATCATGGCATCTTCAGAGTCTTCAGCTATAGCCACTAAACTTATCACTATACTTTCTTACAAGTAGTAGAGGTTCTATTGTCTAACTCCTCTCAAGTTAGTCATAGCACCCTAGTTAATCTTCAGAACTCCTGCCTCAATCACCATCTTAAAGCCCTTGGCTTATAAGGCCCCAATAGACAGTAATTCTTCTTGATTTTTGGCACGTGTCTGACTTCCTTTAGTTCCTGGACTATTCATAAATGTGTCCTTATCAGCACACTACCAACTCCTGTAATCTGGCAAGTAGCATCATTTCCCATTGTAACTGCACTGCTGTCCGTTTCCTTGTATGAGCATAACCAATCCTTCTGAGAGCAAATATGATATGTCACACTAGTGTCCATGATCCAATTGGAGTTGTGTGCTACTAGACCCATAGAAACTATCACAAGAGATACATCAAATTCTGAACCCTCTACCACATTTTGAATCATATTGGCCTCTGAAGATCCACTCGCCCATTACTTATCTTTCAACTTTGGGCAGTCCTTCTTCTAATGCCCTGTCTCTAAACATAATGCGCACTGATTGCGACCAATGCTTCAGCCTCTGGATTTCCCCCTTTTCTGGAAGTCTGCATTCTTCTTTAGCCATTGCTTTTTCTTCTCTAGTCTTCCTATCTGGAGTGTAAGTGCCTTCGCCATATCATATTTGGTAGACTCCTTATTCCATCTTCTGAACTTGTGATTCACAAGGGCTGTAGTCACCTCCTCATACTTCAAAATCTCCTTCCCATGGATCAACATCATGGTGAAGTGCTCATACTCATCTGGCAACAAGTTCAACAATAACAAGGCCTTGTCTTCATCCTCTACTGTCTCATCCAGATTCAGTAAATTTGCCAATAGCTTTGTGAATTCATTCAAGTGCTCATCAATGGAAATCCCTTTTCTCATCTGAAACCTGTAGATTCGCCTTTTCATATGGAGTCTATTCTCCACGCTCTTCGTCAGATACTTAGCCTCTATGAATTTCCACAATTTCTATGCCGATGTCTCCATCATAACTGCATACTTGATCTCCTAAGTTAAATAATTCCGGATCAAGCTGCATGCACAACAGTTCATCTTGATCCAATCCCTCTCTGAAATTTCCTCTTGTTTTTCTTCGCCATCTAGAGCATCTTCAAGATATATGGCACACAGTGCGTCTATCACCTCGCACCGCCACATCCCAAAGTTGTTCTTCCCATCAATTTTGCAGCATCTATTTTAGCCGGATGGGTCAGAACTTGGTGGAGAGTCATCTCCACCACCGACAATGATGAAGGTCTAACCACCTCTTCGCCTCCTTCAGCCATATTTATCTTTTTGCTTTAATAAAACTCAATCACAAATTAACAAGCAGCCCAAGCAAAAAATCCTAGACCTTAAGAATGAATAAGGAAAAACAAACCTCGTTCTGATACCACTTGTTGAGATCGATTAGGGTTTAAACCAAAAGCGGAATAAAAAGAAACTTGAGCGAGCGTTGAGAAATCAAAAATTAAAGCAAGAAAATCAAATTTATAAAATAATCACAGCCACAAGACAGAAATTACGTGGTTCAGTAATCACACCTATGTCCATGGGGAGGAGAGCAAAGTTTCATTAAAATCAGAGATGAATACAATTAGTTTTAGGGTTGGAGAACCCTTACAAAAACCTTTCTCTTTGAGATTTTTTTTCTCTTCTTTAACTTGTATATCAAGGCCTATTTATAAGCCATCCTTGATTCCCAAGAGTTACAAATTCCCAATCTCAATAATTATGGTATTAAAAGGGCCTAAAAAAACTTCCAAATTCGGCCACCATAGTTTTTGAAATGGAAGTTATTAATGCGGCAGTTTATTAATGCCATAATTAAGAGACTTAATTCTATATATAAAAAAAAACTTTCTTTAATTTTTCTTCAATTAAGGAAACTTAAATTCCTTTAATTTTCCTTTAATTAAAGGAAATTAATTTCCTTTTATTTTCCTTCAATTTCTCATGATAATCTGTGGAACATCTAATGATTTTCTATTGATCAATATTAGAAACAAGTTTACATGGTCACATTTCTATATGAGTCTTCTTCCAATAACTGAAGAGAAAAGATGGCTCACCATGTAGAAGCATAGTATAAATCTTCAACCCATAAAACTTTGTCCATCCAAGCATTTGACAGCATACATTCAACTTTCTTCACCAAATTCAATTCCATCATTTGTCAACCAGTTTTGTTGCAATGTCTCTCAAACTATGAAATGGTGCTCTATCTTAAATCTCTTGAACTCTTGTAAAAATCATTCTAATGTGTACTTTTCCATATTGCATGCATGATCTAATCTTTTTAGTTTTCTACCAGTTAGGCTCTCCAACTATTTCTTCATAATCATAAGCTTTTCAACCACTTCATCTCTGTGCCTCATGGTGTATGCCCGAATAAATTTGAATAATCATCAATAAAATGGGCAAAAAGTTATTGTCCATTGACTGATATTGTCTTCACAACCCTCACACATTAGTGTGTACATAATCAAAAAATCATTTTGGTATTATGGATTATAGCACCTAAGAATACATGTCTCTTCTTGCAAAATAATTCTTAGAAAAATTAAGCTTACAAGTACTAGGTCTTGTAATCAGTCTCTATTTCTTCAACACTTAAAATGATTGCACCCAATACTATTACCTCGAACTATATTCTACTTCTAATTTCCACCATTGTTGTTGATATTCTTCTTCCAATTGTTCTTCCCCTTAGATTTCCATGTTAGACTGTAGCGCCCCGCCCCGTCGTCACGCGCGCAAAAGAATTAAGTACAATCATATTGGCGGCGGAGCGGTGCGCCACTAGGGGAGGAATACCCCGTCTCCCTGAATAGCTGAGAACTAAGCCCATCTAAAGGGATGCTGACTCAATCTCAAGGAGGGTTGAGAGCTAATACTTAAGATAAGAGTAGTATCCTTATCCTAAGTATTAGATAAATACATACATTAGATTTAGAATACAATAGGAATCCAATATATGTATATTATATCAGCATTTATAGTATACTGATCACATCACAATACTAAGTATAAGTAGTATATAACAGAGTGTGGAAGCTTAAAGCAAATATTCAAAAAACATTCATCATAGAAGCTGAATAAAAACATTTGTCTCAGAAAAGAAAAAAAATGCATCCAGAATTATTACAAACAGTTTACTGAAATAGACGTAAAACTAAATACTGAAATGAAAATACTAAGCAGAAAATAAATCTGGAGGAGAGTCCACTAGTGCTCCACGGGCTCCTCCTAAATCTCCTAGGTGTCCTCCTGACCTGGCTCAATATACTGCTTAGGATCTAGCAAATTACCAAATCTCAAAAGTACATTGTGTTAGACAATAAGTCTAACACATCAAAACTAATCTAATAGTTCTAGTTATTCTCTTAACATTTACATAATACAAAATCTGCATAAAAACTGTAAAGGTAACTGAAATTACAAAACTGTATAAAATTGTACAAAACTGAAGCAAGGTAAAGTAAAACTAAACTGTAACTGAATACTGAAAATAAATCAAAATAATGCTGACTCTGAAGCTGAGTAATCATAGGTTAAAATTATGTTGTAGGTCACTGAAACTGCATCTAAATATGGCTCAACACTGAGTGCTACTGATATGTGACAAACTGTAAATACACGTCTGCGCTTGCACGCAAGTGTACGTGGTCTGAAGTAATAAGTGGAAAGTGTGACTTTCTGGGAATTTATCGAACCACAGAGAATTGGTTGATTTGGCACTAAAGTATATCTATTATCACTATGTTTAAGCTATAGTATGTATTGGTTGGTTGGTCTAAAATTAGTACGAATATTCACTAAGTAAATAATAAGATTTAAAGAAAGATTAGAGTTGGGCCCATCCCACATGCAATGATATAATACTTGTGTAGATTTGTTTCTCAAGCTTTATCATTTAGTTTAATTTAAATCAAGTGCATATTGTTGTCCTTTAGTCTAGCTCAAAGGCTTACAAGTTCAAATCTCATGCACAAAATGAACTCACATTGGTTCAACTTTAGCACAAAGATTCTTGTAAGATTCTTGAGATTTATTATTAATTCATTTTCTCCTTATTTAAGGAGAGTTTAAATTTTCTTAAATCTCAAGATCTCACAAGCATTGATTTTCCACTACGAGCATCACTTCGCATCTCACATAGTTGAGATGAGAGAATCACATGTTAGGCTCAATGACTATGTCACTTAGTTCATGAGCACTCAATGGTTCATTTCTCAATCTTAATTATGTGGAGCTAAGGAGCTCAATTAGTGGGTCTTAGCATCACTTGCATCAACTCTTTGGTTGAGCTTAGATTGAGGTGCATTAAGCTCAAGAACCTTCTCACATGGTTCTAACCTTTTATGCACTCAAAATCTAGCATGCAACCTAAGGTGAGCTAAGGAGCACAAGACAATTAGATCTTGAATTCTTTAGTTCTTTTCTCATAAACACATCAAGACTAATTAGATATAAATTTCTTAGTAAGGCATTTAAATCACAAATACATTATGCTTGACGAAAAACATTCATACATCAATATTACATCATGCAAAATGGGACTTCATCCCAACCCTCCCCAAGGGGAGTTTAGCTACTCATTACACAAGAAAATAAGGAAGACACATACATAGCTAAAGACCCTTTCATGGTCACTAAAAAGAAAATACAAGATTGAGTTTAAAAGATACTATGAACGCTCCGTAGAAGTTCTCCGGAATTCTTCTTCTCCTTCTAATTACCTTCTCCTTAGATTGCTAGTGCTGCCTTTTTCCTCTTCTCCCTTTGCAAAAGCTTGCCTTGCCACCCTTGGGGAGTTCTCTCTTCCTTTGGCTCTCCTCCTTACTTAGAGAATTTTTGCTAAAATTGTGAACCCTCCTCTAGTCAAGAGGAGGGGTATTTATAGGAGGGGGGGCTGCATGCTCCTTTCTTCCTTAAGCAACCAGAATTTCCATAAAAAATATTGAATTCATCATTGCATTAATTTTTAATTTAGGGTGAGGTGACAATAATCTCATTTTTTTAGCCACAACATCACCTCAAGGCTTACAAAAATGGCTGCTGCAGGAAATGATGGTTGGAGATAATATTCAGGATAAAGGTCATGTCTCCAGCCGCATTAAATGCATTATCTGGAAAAAATTCAGCGAGCCACTACAGCGCGCTGTAGCGTACTTTAGCATACCCTGGTCCTTAGCAATTTAGCCAAGTCCTCCGCTGTAAACCGCTGCAGCGCGCGACCGCGCACTATAGCGTGGAATTCCGTGAAAAACATTATTTAATTAGTTCTTTTTCCAGATTTTATAGACAGAAATATTTCTGCGATAGACCGCTGCAGCGCGCGCTCGTGCGCTGTAGTGGTCAATTCCGCGAAAAACACTGTTCAATTAGTTGGGCGGCCCGATTTATATAGCCAAGTCCTTCGCGATAAACCGTTGTAGCGTGCGACCGCACGCTGTGGCGGTGAATTCCGCGAAAAATACTATTCAATTAGTTGGGCGGCCCAATTTATAAAGTCAAGTATTTTTGCGATAAACCGCTGCAGTGCGCGATCGCGCACTGTAGCGGTGAATTTTGCAAAAAACACTATTCAATTAGTTGAGCCCCTCTTTTAATAATCATAAGTATTTTCGCGATAAACCGCTGCAGCGAGCGACCGAGTGCTGTAGCGGTGAATTCCGCAAAAAGCACTATTCAATTAGTTGAGTCCCTCTTTTAATAATCATAAGTATTTTCGCGGTAAATCGCTGCAGCGCGCGACCGCGCGCTGTAGCGGTGAATTCCGCAAAAATCACTATTCAATTAGTGGGGAGCCTGTTTAATATAGTTCAAATGTTTTCGCCGCAGTCCGCTGCGGCGCGCGACCGCGCGCTGCAGCGTGCTGTTGCGGAATTCTTTGTTTATATTTTTAGAAAAATTGCAGAAATGCCCTAGAGCTCCTTTGGATTTCATTTCCTGAAAAAGATAGAAAAATTTGATTTAGGAGTAGCAAAAATATCTTAAATAAATGAATTTTTCCCTTTATTTTGGATATAATTTATGTATTCATCACACCCCACACTTAAATTCTTGCTCGTCCTCGAGTAAGCTCAAAATGATAATTTTTTTTGTATTTGAATGGATGAAAGTCACAATGATATAATTGAAATAAGTATAAGTGAAAATATGTGCATGGCAACAGAAAATGAAATGAACATCGTAGCAATCTTAATGTTTTCAATTGAGTCACTCAGGTGGTTAAGTCACTAAAATCTCCAAATGTTTGAATTTTTTTTTAATGCTTGATAATAGGTGATGGGTTCCATACATTTTCAATTTTTAGACTAAAGATATAATTTAGAGATTCTTAGAGTTGTGTCATATGTGCTCCTTATAAATCACAAAGATGAAAAGTTTTTAAAGGAGAGATATTTTTCTTCATCATTTCTTATTTTGTTCACTTGGGAGAGATATTTTTTATCATCCCTTTTTCCATAAATATTTTGTTTTTTTCATCCTTATGGAGAGACATTTTTCTTCATCCCTAATATCTTTGTGATCATGAAGTCCTACGGGAGCCTAACACACTCCATTTAGAATCAATACCATATTTTTTTAGTTTAAATCATATGCCTTTCCCCACACTTAGCTCAAGCATTTATTTAAATTTTTGGAGATTTAGATTTCCCTCCATTCATTCCTCAATCTCACATTTGATTACTTATAATTCATTTAATCATTTTCTTGCTAAGCATTCTTTTACTCATATCTCATTTGATTTTTGCATTTTTATGTTTTTCATTTCTTTTGAAAAATTTAGAAAGAATATGCCACTTAAGAATAACTCACTAAATGCGGGAATAGGAGAATTCATAAATTGCAATCTCAAAATAAAAACAAACTACAATAAAGATAAAAAGAAAAAGTGAGAAAGAATAAATACAACCTAGTTAGTTGTTGGGTTGCCTCCCAACAAGCGCTAGTTTTAGTGTCTCAGCTTGACACAAGAAAGAGCTTATGTGATTCTTTCATCAGGGAGGTCTTGAAGGGTCCACCCTCCCTTCTCTTGAAAGACTCCTTCCTCCAAGTATAACTTCAGACGATTTCCATTCACCTTGAAAGAGCTATTATTTGAGGCAACTTCGACAGCTCCATGAGGAAAAACTTTAGTGATGGTAAATAGTCCTGTCCAACGTGATTTTAGTTTTCCAGGAAAAAGTCTTAATCTAGAGTTAAAAAGCAATACCTTCATTCTTGGTTGGAGGTTCTTAGGTTTAATTAGCTTATCATGCCATTTTTTTATTTTTTCTTTATACAATTTGACATTCTCATAGGCATTTAACCTAAATTTATCAAGTTCATTTAGTTGCAGCAGTCTCTGCGCCCCTGCCTTTTGGTGGTCAAAATTTAATTTCTTTATTGCTCAAAAGGCACGGCATTCAAGTTCCACCGGAAGGTGACATGCTTTTCCATAAATGAGCTTATACTGGGACATTCCTAGAGGGGTCTTGAAGGCAGTTCTATAAGCCCAAAGGGCATATTGGAGTTTTGAAGTCCAGTCCTTTCTATTTTGGTTTACAGTTTTTTCTAAAATTTGTTTAAGTTCTCTATTGGAGACTTCAACTTGCTCGCTGGTTTGAGGGTGGTAGGGGGTACCCACCTTGTGTCTTACCCCATAACTTTTTAATATATTTTCTAACTGCCTATTACAGAAGTATTTTCCCCCATCACCGATCAAAAATCTGGGTGTTCCAAATCTAGCTAGCACGTATTCCTTGAGAAATTTAATCACAATTTTAGTATCATTGTTGACACATGCCACAGCTTCCACCCATTTTGAAACATATTCAACTGCCACAAGGATATACAGATTGGCCTGGGACGAGGGGAAGGGTCCCATGAAGTCAATTCCCCAAACATCGAATAATTCGACTTCAAAAATCCCATTTAAAGGAAGCTCATCCCTTTTTGTTAAATTCCTGGTTCTTTGGCACTTATCACAACTTTTGACAAAATTAGTAGCATCCTTGAATAGATGGGGCCAAATGAATCCAGATTGAAGCACCTTCGTAGCCGTCCGCTCAATTCCATGGTGTCCTCCATAAGGAGATGTGTGGCAATGGAAGAGAATATTCCTGGTGTCAGTCAGGAACACATCTCCTTAGGAGTTGATCATTGCAACATTTATACAGAAAGGGATCATACCAAAAATAATTTTTTATATTCGAAAAAAAATTCTTTTTTTGTTGGTAACTCATATCTTTTGGTATGATTCCTCCTGCAAGGTAGTTTGCAATATCAGCGAACCAGGGAGGATCATTTGTAGCTACCCCATAGAGCTTCTTGTCGGGAAAGGATTCACTAATATCTGTCGACTTTTCATGATCAATGTGGGTTAATCTGGATAAATGGTCAGCAATCACATTTTCACTCCCCTTATTATCCCGGATTTTAAGATCAAATTCTTGTAAGAGCAACACCCATCGTATCAAACGTGGTTTTGCCTCTTTCTTTTGGAGGAGATACTTAATGGCAGCATGATCAGTGTAAACGATAGTCTTAGACCCGATGAGATACGACCTAAATTTAGTAAAAGCATAAATGATGGCTAAAAGCTCCTTTTCCGTGGTGGCATAATTTCTTTGAGCATCGTCAAGGAGTTTACTAGCATAGTAAATCGAATAGAATGTTCGCTCTCTTCGTTGCCCTAGAACAATGCCTACAGCAAGGTCACTTGCATCACACATAATTTCAAAAGGTGAATCCCAGATTGGAGCAGAGATCAAGGTAGTTTTTAGTGTATTGAACCCTTTCAGACAATTATTATCAAAATTGAACTCAACATCCTTTCCAAGCAATCTACAAAGTGTCATACTTATGTTTGAAAAATCCTTAATAAATCTGCGATAAAAACCAGCATGCCCTAGGAAGCTTTTAATTCCTTTAACATTGATGGGAGGAGGAAGTTTTTCAATTACTTCAATCTTAGCTTTATCGACCTCTATCCCCCTCCTAGAAATTAAATGTTCAAAAACGATACCCTCTTCAACCATAAAATAACACTTTTCCCAATTTAAGATCAAGTTTGACTCTTCACATCTTTTTAATACCTTTCCCAAATTAATTAGGCAATGATTAAAAGAGGTCCCAAACACAGAAAAATCATCCATAAAAATTTCTAAGAACTCTCCTATCATGTCAGAGAAAATAGCCATCATGCAGCATTGAAAAGTAGCTGGAGCATTACATAATCCGAAAGGCATTCTCTTAAAGGCGAAGGTTCCAATGAGGCAGGTAAATGTTGTTTTTTCTTGGTCTTTGGGCGTAATCAGGATTTGATTGTATCCAGAATAACCATCAAGAAAACAGAAATAAGGATTTCCTGCTAATCTATCAAGCATTTGGTCAATGAAGGGAAGGGGATAATGGTCTTTTCGAGTTGCTTTATTTAATCTCCTATAATCGATGCAAACTCACCAATCAGTCACAGTCCTAGTGGGGATTAGCTCATTGTTGCTGTTGAGAATAACGGTCATCCCACTCTTTTTGGGAACCACATGTATAGGGCTCACCCAAGGGCTGTCAGAAATGGGAAAAATGATCCCAGCATCTAAGAGCTTGATGGTTTCCTTGTGAACTACTTCTTTGATGTTAGGGTTTAATCACCGCTGAGGTTCAATTGAAAGCTTAGAGTTGTCCTCCAATAGGATACGATGCATACACAGAGTTGGGCTAACCCCTTTCAAATCCACAATACTCCACCCCATTACACTCTTATGATCTTTTAAAATGTTACATAAAATATTCTCTTGATATTTAGTTAACAAAGCGGAGATTATTGCAGGAAGTGATTTATCTTCTCCTAGGTATATGTATTTTAAATGTGAGGGAAGAGGTTTTAATTCAATTTTAGGAGGGAAAATTATCGAAGGTTGAATCATCTTCCTTTCCTCAACTAATTCTTCAATAACTTCCATTTCAGTGAGAACTTCGTATTTCTCACTTCCCATCATTCCCTCTTCTCCCACATCTTCTATTGACCCAGCTTCTTATAATAAATTGATCTCCCAACAATGCTCATTTAACTTAGAAGGGTGTTTCATTGAATCATTTACATAGAATTTAATCTCTTACTCTCCATAACGCAACCTCAATTCCCCTTTGTTTACATCAATTAAGGTTCGTCCTGTGGCCAAGAAAGGTCTACCTAAAATAATAGGAATCTCTTGATTTTTATCTTCCATATCAAAGATTGTGAAGTCTGCTGGAAGATGAACTTGTCAACTTTTACAAGTATATTTTCCACAATTCATAAAGGAGATTTTACAGATCTATCAACAAATTGGAGTAGAACAGAAGTAGGTTTTAACTGATCAATTTCTAGTTTTTTGAATATGTAGAAAGGCATCAAATTAACAGAAGCGCCAAGATCACAAAGGGCTTTTTGAAAAGATTGGCATCCAATCGTGCATGGGATAGTGAAACTCCCAGGATCCTTCTTTTTAGTGGGAATTTTTTTTTGAAGGATTGCACTGCATTCCTTAGTTAATGCCACAGTCTCCTTTTCATCAATCTTCCTTCTCTTAGATAAGATGTCTTTCATAAACTTGGCATAACTAGGCATTTGTTCGAGGGCTTCAGCGAATGGGATATTGATGTGAAGAGTTTTAAAAGTCTCAAGAAATTTTTGATATTGGACATCGAGTTTCTCCTTAACCATACACTGAGGATAAGGTATATGAGGGGTTTCCTTAGGTGTGTCTCTATGTTCATCTCTTGCGGCATCCCTTGCCACAATCTCTTCTGTCCTTATTGTTTCTTCTTCCTCTTTTTTCTCTCTAGATTTAGCGATATCTTCGCTATTCTCTTTTCTCACGATCTCAGGAGCAACCCTTCCACTTCTTAAGGTGATTGTGTTACCTGATTCATTTTCATATTCCCTGATCACCCCAACTAGTGAAGGTTGTTCTAGTTGCTTTATTATATCTTTCAATTTTTGTTCAATTCTTTTAACCGTCTCCTCTTGTCTGAGGAGAGTGTGCTCATGCCTATTTAGTGTGGCGTCAGTTTTATTCATGAATTTAATAGTGGAGTTTCTAAATTCTTTTAGAGAGTTTTCAAATATTTCTCCATTCCTTCCATGATTCATGATTATATTAACATCTCTCAATTTCCCATCATTCTCATGTAAAGGGCTTATATAACCACATTCTAGCTTCTTAGTAAGTTTGGAAATTTGATTTTGCAGTTCTAAGATTTTCTGTGAGTTTCCTAGTGAATTACACTCTTTTTTATCCTTGGAATCATTCCTTAGAAGTGGCCATTGGTAAGCGTTATTTGCAATTTCTTCCAAGAGGTCATAGGCTTCCTCTTGGGTTTTTCCACTAATGGATCCCCCAGCAGCTGCATCAATGAGTGTCCTCATTGGAGCATTCAAACCATTGTAAAAAGTTTGCACTTACATCCAGAGAGGGAACCCATGATACGGGCAACGTCTGAGGTACTCCTTAAAGCATTCTCACCCATCATAGAGAGTCTCACCTTCCATCTGAGTAAAGTTTGTGATCTCAATTCTCAACCGTACAGTTTTAGCTAGAGGGAAGTATTTAGCTAAGAATTTCTTAGCCAAATCGTCCCAAGTACAGATAGAATCGCTTGGTAAAGAGCTGAGCCAACTCTTGGCTCTATCTCTCAGTGAGAAAAAAAATAGCCTCAATTTAACTGCGTCTTCGGAGACGCCGTTAAAGTTGAAGGTATCACATATATCAAGGAAGGTTGAAATATGTGAATTTGGATCTTCAGTGGCTAATCCTCAAAACTGATTATTTTGTACCATACTCAGCGTAGAGGGTTTGATTTCAAAATTATGGGCTTCTATATACGGCCTTACAATCGCATGGGGAATGCCCCTAACAGTGGGCAATGCATAATCACTAAGTGCTTTACCCCTAGGCTCTTCTAAGTTTTCAGTGGAAGTGTCCATCATAATTTGTTGGTTTGATAAGTTTTGTTCTCGCCTAGCTTGTAAGTATGTTCGTTCTATTTTAAGATGAAACAGATATTCAGTACAAACTCTTTTACTCATACAAGTTTCAATAAAGCTTATCAAGAACGATTTAGCAATAAAGCTTATCAAACTGATATATTTTGGAAATGAAAATAAACAAAAAGAAATATAAAATTTTAGTTTGATAATTACAATAGAAAATGTTAAACTACTAATATAAAAAATATCAAATGCTTAAATCGCTAGCTACTTATAGATTATCTTTAGTTCAAATCAAAAACCAATTCCCCGGCAACGGCGCCAAAAACTTGACAGACTGTAAATACACGTCTGCGCTTGCACGCAAGTGTACGTGGTCTGAAGTAATAAGTGGAAAGTGTGACTTTCCGCGAATTTATCGAACCACAGAGAATTGGTTGATTTGTCACTAAAGTATATCTATTCTCACTAATATTTAAGCTATAGTATGTATTAGTTGGTTGGTCTAAAATTAGCACGAATATTCACTAAGTAAATAATAAGATTTAAAGAAAGAGGAAAGTTGGGCCCATCCCACATGCAATGATATAATACTTGTGTAGATTTGTTTCTCAAGCTTTATCATTTAGTTTAATTTAAATCAAGTGCATATTGTTGTCCTTTAGTCTAGCTCAAAGGCTTACAAGTTCAAATCTCGTGCACAAAATGAACTCACATTCGGTTCTACTTTAGCACAAAGATTCTTGTAAGATTCTTGAGATTTAATATTACTTCATTTTCTCCTTATTTAAGGAGAGTTTAAATTTTCTTAAATCTCAAGATCTCACAAGCACTGATTTTTCACTACGAGCATCACTTCGCATCTCACATAGTTGAGATGAGAGAATCACATGTTGGGCTTAATGACTATGTCACTTAGTTCATGAGCAGTCAACGCTTTATTTCTCAATCTCAATTATGTGGAGCTAAGGATCTCAATTAGTGGGTTTTAGCATTACTTGCATCAACTCTTTGGTTGAGCGTAGATTGAGGTGCATTGAACTCAAGAAGCTTTCATATACTCAAAATCTAGCATCCAACCTAAGATGAGCTAAGGAGCACAAGACAATTAGATCTTAGATTCTTTAGTTTTTTTCTCATAAACACATCAAGACTAATTAGATAGAAATTTCTTAGTAAGGCATTTAAATTACAAATACATTATGCTTGAGGGAAAATATTCATACGTCAATATTACATCATGCAAAATGGGACTTTATTCCAACCCTCCCCAAGGGGAGTTTAGCTACTCATTACACAAGAAAATAAGGAAGACACATATATAGCTAAAGACCCTTTCATGGTCACTAAAAAGAAAATACAAGATTGAGTTTAGAAGATACTAGGAACACTCTGTAAAAGTTTTCTGGAATTCTTCTTCTCCTTCTAATTACCTTCTCCTTAGATTGCTAGTGCTGCCTTCTTCCTCTTCTCCCTTTGCAAAAGCTTGTCTTACCACCATTGGGGAGTTCTCTCTTCCTTTGGCTCTCCTCCTTACTTAGAGAATTTTTGATAAAATTATAAACCCTCCTCTAGTCAAGAGGAGGGGTATTTATAGGAGGGGGGCTGCATGCTCCTCTCTTCCATAAGCAACCAGAATTTTCATAAAAAATGTTGAATTCATCATTGCATTAATTTTTAATTTAGGGTGAGGTGATAATAATCTCATTTTTTTAGCCACAACATCACCTCAAAGCTTACAAAAACGACTGCTGCAGGAAATGATGGCTGAAGACAACATTCAGGATAAAGGTCATGTCTCCAGCCACATTAAATGCATTATCTGGAAAAAAATTCGCGGGCCGCTGCAACGCGCTGTAGCGCACTGTAGCATGCTACGGCGTGCTTTAGCATACCCTGGTCCTTAGCAATGTAGCCAAGTCCTCCGCTGTAAACCGCTGCAGCGCGCGACCGCGCGCTGTAGCAGGGAATTCCACGAAAAATACTGTTCAATTAGTTCTTTTTCCAGATTTTATAGAGAGAAATATTTTCGCGGCAGACCGCTAAAGCGCGCAACTGCACGCTGAAGCGGTCAATTCTGCGAAAAACACTGTTCAATTAGTTGGGCGACCTAATTTATTTAGCCAAGTCCTTCGCGATAAACTGCTGCAGCGCGCGACCGCGCGCTGTCGCAGTGAATTCCGCCAAAAACACTATTTAATTAGTTGGGCGGTCCGATTTATAAAGTCAAGTATTTTCGCGGTAAACCGCTGCAGCGCGCGACCGCGCGCTGTAGCGTTGAATTTCGCAAAAAATACTATTCAATTAGTTGAATCCCCCTTTTAATAATCATAAGTATTTTCGCGATAAACACTGCAGCGCGCGACCGCGCGCTGTAGCGGTGAATTCCGCAACAAATACTATTCAATTAGTTGTGCCCCCCTTTTAATAATCATAAGTATTTTCGCGATAAATCGCTGCAGCGCGCGACCGTGCGCTGTAGCGGTGAATTTTGCAAAAAGCACTGTTCAATTAGTTGAGCCCCCCTTTTAATAATCATAAGTATTTTCGCGGTAAACCACTGCAGCGCGCGACCGCGCGCTGTAGCGGTGAATTCCGCAACAAATACTATTCAATTAGTTGTGCCCCCCTTTTAATAATCATAAGTATTTTCGCGATAAATCGCTGCAGCGCGCGACCGTGCGCTGTAGCGGTGAATTTCGCAAAAAGCACTGTTCAATTAGTTGAACCCCCCTTTTAATAATCATAAGTATTTTCGCGGTAAACCGCTGCAGCGCGCAACCGCGCGTGTAGCGGTGAATTCCGCAAAAATCACTATTCAATTAGTGGGGAGCTTGTTTAATATAGTTTAAATGTTTTCGCCGCAGTTCGCTGCGGCGCGCGACCACGCGCCGCAGCGCGCTGTAGCGGAAATCTTTGTTTATATTTTTAGAAAAATTGCAGAAATGCCCTAGAGCTCCTTTGGATTCTATTTCCTGAAAAAGATAGAAAATTTTGATTTAGGACCAGCAAAAATATCTTAAATAAATGAATTTTCCTTTTTATTTTAGATATAATTTATGGATTCATCTCACCCCCACACTTAAATTCTTGCTCGTTCTCGAGTAAGCTCAAAATGATAATTTTTTTTGTATTTGAATGGATGAAAGTCACAATGATATAATTGAAATAAGTATCAGTGAAAATATGTGCATGTCAACAGAAAATGAAATGAACATCATAGCAATCTTAATGTTTTCAATTGAGTCACTAAGGTGGTTAAGTCACTAAAATCTCCTACAAAAGGCTCCAAGGATATGATCAAAGGTGTATCCTACAGAAGGTTCTATTTAATTAATAAAGATTTATCAAATCTATTAATCCTTACTCTAAGTAGGTGTATCCTACAGAAGGCTCCAAGGATGTGATCAAAGAATCACTCAACATAGATTGCTACCACAAGGAATGAGCCACATTTTAAGTACTTTAGGTGATTCCTACCACAAGGTATCAAGTTCAACTTCTAAAGTTATGAAGGATCAACTAGGTTTCTATCTCAATAAGTTACAGAAGTCCTTCCTACCTCAATGTATCATTAGATAAGGTCTTTAACCATTTTAATGATGAATCCTATAGCAAGACCCTTAAGGTCTCACTTTTTTACTTCTTAGGTTTACTTGTTATACTTATATTAAGGTGATCAGATCAGATGATTAAAATTTATTTGATCCTTTCCTATTCTACAATCATGGGATAAAATCAAAGATCTTATTAGAGTTAGATCATTTCATAAATTATTACAATTTTATTATCCATCTTATGCTAGTAGTCTTATAAAAGAGAAAATCAAAGATCTAAAGTTTAGATTTAGATGATTCAATTATACATATTCAATATTATCCTTAGCACTTCTGATTTGATAATTTAAGATCAATATCAACTCATATGCATTATTGGAATAATGTTAATTGAATTATCTTACAATCAAGTTAATTGATTAAGTGATTAAGGTTTAGATCCTAATCAAGATAATCTAAGGCTTAACCCCTAACCTTCCTATCATTAAGACCAAAGGTTAATTTAAAGGTCAATGACAAATCAATATATTATTAGTGTATTATTAATGTCAAACTTAGGTTTGGATTAAGTACATCTACTTAATTAAGTTACCAAGATTCTTATATTCAAGTTTAGTTTAATGTCAATTAAGTGTACTTAAATATCCCAATAATATTTATAGTTCTCTAATATACATCCTAAAAATTATAAAAGCATATAAATAGAAGGATGACCTAAAATAATAAGATGATTAATACTAATCAAATCCTAAATCAAGCAAAGGGATTAGCACTTAATCACAATTCCAAAGGGATCTAAGTTTCATGCCAGTTAGTTGTTAAACTATACCTAATTAATACAAGCAATTAAGGTTCTAATACTTATTCTTTGGCATAACATATGTTTAAGATCTATAGTAGATATGAGGGCTAATTTAAAAGTGATAAGTCTCAAATTCAACTTTCATATAAAATTTTATGCAATGTTCAATTTTAGCCATGTTCAAATTTGATATAACTTAGCCCCACTAGGGTCCTAGGGACCTTAAAATACCAAAACAGCGAAGTTTTGGCCATTTCAGCCAAAACTGAGCAGTTTTACAAAATCTGGGCAGTTTTTTTGAAATTCTAGAAAGTTTTGCAAGATTGGGCACTGCAGCGCGCTGTAGCGCTTTTAGCGCGGCAGCGCTGCGGCGCGCTATGTCACGTGGCAGCGGTTCACTTTGCAAGATCACTGTTCAATTAAATTATTTTCACATTTTCTAAAGTTCCAAAAATATTTCCGCTGCAATGCGCTATAGCACGCTGTAGCGGTTTATTTTGCGAGTTTAGTATTAATTACTTTTTTATATGTTTATATAATTTTCGCCGAAATGACGCTGCAGCGGCCTAGCTCTGCAACTTCGGGCGCTACAACGCCAGACGACATTTTTCGGCTAGATGAAAACTCTAAGGCCTATTTTCGAGCTCAATTACTCTCAATTCAGAGAGTCCTATGAGTGGTGATATATATCAATGGAAATGTATTTCCGATACCTTTCATCGACACCAAAATCGGCATAAACGGAGCATTCTAACTATACAAAAAATATGGATGAATGATAGGGTGTGCAAAATAGATGAAAATAGAGCAGAGTTTTGTGAAGCTTTTAAGAGTCATAATGACTTACATTCATGCTCATGGACTTCCAAAGCTACATTCCAATATTATAACAACATGAGAAAGACAAGGAGAGGAGCAAATAGGTACCTTTAGTCCTTGAGAGGGGAGGGAGAGAACTTTGTCTTCTTCAAAAGCTTTGGAGGTAGAGAGTTGAACCTCTTCTTCTCTAGCACTAGAGCATCAATGGTGGAAGAAAATGATGAAATTTTTCAACAAGCCAAAAGAGGAAGGCTGAACTCTCCTTTTAAAAGAGGAGAGGAAGGGTAGGGAGCCATCATAAGCTAGAGAGGCTAGGGAGCTAGGATGAGGGGATGAGGATGTAACCTCACATCAAAGCATGGAGGGAAGGAGGCGAGAGGAGTGGCCAACCAAATGAAGGAGATGGCCAGCCAAAATCTAGGCTCCAACTAGGAGAGAGAGGGAGAGAAATTGCAAATTAAGGATCAGATAATTGTTTAATTATTTCCCTTAATTATTTAAAATTCCAAATTTTTGAAATGTACTCTAAAAAATCCCAAAAATTTACCCCTAGCTAATTTGGAGGTGAGGAATTCAACGGCGAAGTCGGATTTCGATTTCAATGATTATTTAATTATTCTATTTTTCGGCGCATTTAATTATATTAAAATATTGACAAAAATTCGACGACCTCCAAACACATCCAAAACATCATCCCTAGCTAATTTGGGGGTGACGATCGCAACGATGAAATTGGATTTCAATTTTGAGGTCAAAATAAATACCTCAATTTTCTAATTAATTAAATATTAATAATCCAAAATATTTGATTTAGCTCTGAATTGCTCCAAACCTTCAGAGTTTGGTTCTAATGACTCGATGAACTTAATGGAATGATAATTATGCTATGATTATGCTAAAATTAAGCTAGGTAACAACCTGGGTTGTTACATTGACAGTGCTTGCTTTGGCCATCTATATTTTAGTGAACTCCTTGTCCCTTCATCTGTACTCTTGATACAACAACTCCATAGTCACTACTTCATAGCTCAAGGTCTCATTCCATTGGATGAGTGTAATGGTGAAGTTTTCAGATTCATTTAGGAGCGAGTTTAACAAAGGTAGCATATTTTCTTCTTCCTCCATATCTTCATCTAAGCTTTATAGATCCACCAACAACTTAGTGTAATTTTTGATGTGCTCATCAATGAAAACCCTTCTCCTCTTATGAAAATAGTGAACCTCCCCTTCATATGGAGTTGATTCTCCACACTCTACTAAAAGCACTTGTTCTCTAGCAATTCTCATAGCTTCACCACCAACGTATCTGTCATCGCGTCATTCTTGATGTCTTGGGTGTGGCAGTTGCAATTCAGTTCTCATGTGCTCATATTCATCTTCGACCAATCTTTCACTGAAATCTCAATGGGTTTCCTGTTGGCATCAAAAATGTCTTTAAGATTCGTAAGGCATGCAACGCATCCAACAATTTGCAGCACCATAATCCAAATTATTCTTTCTATCAACTTTAATAACATTGATTTTTTTCTGGGCGCGTCATAATTTATGCATAGACCTTTCAAATGTTGTAGTCGTTGATGTCGATTCTCCTCCTTTTGCATAACACAAACAATCAAACATCTACCGGCTCTAATGCAACTTGTTGAGATCGACGTAGTCAAAGGACACAATGACCAACACAAGTTCATAAATGCAAGGCACAAAGCATAAACATTTATGTGATTCGTTAAGATTTAAATATTAAAAGAGTAAAATAAGTTATAAATTAGGGATATCTCACCTATCAACCAACACCAAACATCCTACAATAGAGTGTCTCAAAATCCATCAATAAGAAAACATTTTGGCTGCTATAACTTTTGGTCCTCACCCAAACCCTAAGCCAGCATAATGCTGTTTATATTAGGCTCAAATAGCCCAAATGACTCAAATAGCCCCCAAATTAGGCATTTCAAACATATTCTTTGTATTTTACATATGTGAGGCACCTAAGAGTGCCCAAGCGCTCGTGTTTCGGCTATACGACGCCCAAAACACTCCCGGGCAAAATAACCCAAAAGCAGTGCACCCAAACGTTGACACCGAGACTAGCTTTTGCCTCGGACAGAGTTATGAGCACTTTTTGAGTTCAATTAGCCTTGGTTGGCGCGTGACCCTTCCAAATATAATCTAAGCTCTTAAAGCTCCTCTAATCATTAAAAAATAAGCGTCAAACTTCATTTTATTAGATCTATATTTTCCAAATAATTTATTTTTTATTTGGTTTTATTTGAGAAGCAAGGCAATTCTAATAGAACTTAATCCGGTCAGCCAATTTGAATTCATGGATAGGAACAACCGCTAGCTTTGATTTTTTAAATAGAATAGTTGATTCAGTAAATTTTATTCATAATACAATACAGACCGTACATATCAATTGCTTTATAATGATGTAAATCTATTATTCGCATATTCACAGGAAAAGAGTAACTCGAGAAGTTGAGATTGATTTCCTAATAATTAAAGACATTAACATCATACTGCACAGAATTATGTGTGCTTAATAAATGGAATCATACTCAAATTTAAGAAAGATTTTATTACAGCATAATTAATTTCTCTAATTCTAGAGTTAAACTAACTATAATTAAAATTTATTGTCAAATCATGATTATAACTCCATTAAGAACATTTAATTACCTAAAAAAAATAGTTAGGATGGTGGAAAGAACATCAAAACATTTTCATTTAAGAAAGCAAGGACAAAAGAAGGTATATAGTGCATACTTTTTCTTTGTGGCAAACTACTCACCCTTCACAATTAAGTGGCTAGAGACACCTTCCAAACATTAGGCTCAAGGATTCCCTCCTTTGCCACATCTTAAGTGTTAGCTAAAGTGAATGCATATGACTTCATTATCTAAAATGGCTAAATAGATGTATTCTTCGCTTCAAGATACAACTTTACCTTAAGTAACAACACATATGCCTATTTGTGCTATAATATAGCCACAAGTAAAACAACTTCTTCTCTAGCTACATCTCAGGTCTAGAGAATGGATCGAGATTATTATCCTACATCACTGAATAGTTCTTATAATTAGTTATCATCATTTTTCTCTATGAAAGCATTTTGAGAATCCCTTTAATTCAAATTCAGGAATTCAATTTTTTTTTTGTATGTGACACATCACTCATCAAAAAAGAGTATAATTTTTAATGTAACATATTATTGATCTAAATTCAATAGCAAAGTGAATTTTAGAATAAAAAAGGCTGAAGGAAATTCTCACAAAACAAGATTAAGTAAATCACTTCTTCTGAATCAGTATGCTATTACACAATAAAGGTAAATAGTGCAGACTTTTTCTTTGACTACTTTGACGATACTTCTTAAACACCCAATATCCTAATATATCCCTAATGCAAAGTTCAGTTCTCAAAAATTCAGTTGAGATTAGAATTCATCACATCAATTTTAGTACTTATTTTTTGACTTTTCATATTATGAAGACCCGATGTCGGTTCAACGAGAACTAACCCAACATTATGCACTCACTAATCGCAGAATTTTATTGAGTAATTTAAAGGAGAAAGAATACACATGAGTAAAAGCCAAAAGAATATTTTTCATTCATCATAATTCAATATTGCAATATATAATAACTAAAGTTACACTACAGGATAGTTGTGATGGGCTGATGACAACCATTAGCAACTCATCAGGAAATACGTTGTTGAAGTTCGACAATATTGTCAGGCTGATGTTTAATGAAGAGGTGCGAAAAAGATCCCATGGGAAGGCATCTACTTCAGCGTTGAATGCAGACAATCGAGGAAGAAGTGTAGACCAGAGACACAATAGAAATAGGTCTATGTCAAGGTGAGGAAAGTCAAGACCTAGAATAGCAAAGCCATATTGCTGGAACTGTGGAAATGCAAGACACTTCAAGAAGAATTGCCCTATTCTAAAAAAGATAAGTTGTGGAGAAAGAATATGAGCCCCACTATAAATATTTCAACAAGAGAAAATCAAGATGAATTATTCCTGTCACTTATCAATATGGAGTTCTATGTGGTAGACTCGGGCGCATATTTATGCTACTCCTACAAAATGTGCCTTCAATAGTTACACCAAGGGTGTAACAGCCCAAACACTTAAATATCAAAATATTGTCCACTTTGGTTTGAAACACATCATGATTTTTCCCTTAAAAGATAACTTCTCAGTAGGTTACTCTTAACTTTGAAGTTCTTATCAAGAACTCCACCGTTATCTAAAAAGGCACCTCAATATTTAAGAGTTTCACTTATTACTACTTAAGTGGGTCTTTATAATCTCCCCAACTTAAGTACTTGACGTCCTCATCAGTATTCACACACAGATCCAAGAACCATCCATTTAGTAGATAGGACTAGAGGTGGTTCCTACAAGCTCAATAGGTACCCACAACCATGTAGCACCTTAACCTTCATGGGTTCAAGAGGCAACTCACATGAAACGGTACTTTGCCCTGTATGGAACTTAACTCCTATCTGACAAATTATGGCCTGCTTTGATATCATTTGTAATATACCAAACTCTTAAGCTCCAAGATATTATCCACTTTGACTTGAAAGGCCTCACAATTTTGCCCACAGAAGATGACTTCCTAGTAGTAGATCACCCATCCTAGGAGTACTCCCACATGAGCACGCTTAACTTTGGAGTTCTTATCAGAAACTCTACCATTATCTAAAAAGGCGCCTCAATATTTAAGAGTTTCATATATTACTACTTAAGTGGTCTTTATAAAGGGTGATTTGGGAAAGGTACTCTAAAAGATGATAAGGCATGCGATATTATAAGTAAAGATGATGTGAACATCCAACTACCAAGTGATGCCGTTTGGAAGCTAAGATAAGTTAGGCAAGTACCATGTCAGAGGAGGAACCTTATTTTAGTTAACTAGTTGGCTAGGGAAGGCTACTGTACAAGTTTGGTATGGGACTCATGGAAGGTGTGGCAGCCCTGCCCCGCCGTGGTCCTGTTTAACCCTTAAGTTAACATGATTACGGTGGAGGGGTCACCAGATGACAAGGTCCCCACTTAAGTTTGGATTAGACACACATTCTAATCCAATTTAAATAAGGACTTTGCCATTCAATCCAGAAATACTATCACTAAATGATCATACATGAACTCAGAGTGCGGAAGCATAAAACATAACATCCATCCAATACAGTATAAATACAACAATACAGAATAAGTAAAGTACTGAAAAAGAAATATAATCCTATATTATTACAACATTTAATGAGATTAAAAGTATTGAAAGAAAACTCTCAATCTCACTAGAAGAAAAACTAAAGCTACAGATCTTCAGGAACGGGCTCCTCTTCCAATGGCAAACTCTCCACTGGATCTGCTAAACCAACAAACTCAGAACCTACCATTATCAGTTTCATAATGGTAGGGCCCCAGCCAATAAAAGAAAAACTGATTAGACAATAAGTCTAAGTACATTTTAGGGCAGCAATTTTATTAAATTAAGAAGATATCACCATATAAACAGAACTAAGCATAATAGGTGCAGAAAAGCGTATCAAAAGAACAGTATATAGTTATAAACTACAGTTTATAACTAAACAAATAGGAAGTAATACAAACCTCCTCCAAGCAACTGCAACACAAATAGGTAAGTAAAAGAAAAGTAAAACTGTAAGAAAATACAACCTAAATATGCATATGTTCAAACGGATTATGCTAAGTGACATACAAAATTTAAACAGTAAAAACTGAAAACACTAACATCCTATGTGAGCATATGAAAACAGTAAATAAAACTAGCATCCTATAAAAAAATGTGCAGGAAAGCTGTAAGTAAAACAGTGCTGAAATGCAGAATATGCTAGTAAAATAGTAACTGCAAACTGAAACTATAGTAACTGTATAAGTCATCTGAACTGAATATGAACTCAGCAATTCTTAGCCTGATGAGCTAAGAAACTCTGAACTGAACATCACTGAAACTCTTAGCCTGATGAGCTAAGACAGAACTGAATGTAAGTGTACTTGAATTAGTATATCCATATCAGAATCCTGACTCTGTAGTCAGTAGGGCAAGAGTCTATCCATCCTATCACTCGGACTAGGCATGGCCAATAGACTGTCGGACATTAAACCCTCGAAAGGTTGTCGACCCCGAACGGGTTGATCGAAGAGGTATACTAATCAAGCTACACCTTACAAACCACTTATGAAACGAACATAATGCTATTTATGAATGTTCAATATTGACATAAGATATTAACCAGAATGTCTTATGCACATAATACATGTTCAAGGTATAAGGCTCAAAATCAAGGAATGCGAAGCATCAAAATCAAAGTGCAAGAAACTCTATCTAAAACACAGGTGATATCCTTTGTTATCTACTTTATTCGTTCTATCTACTCTAAGTTACATAAGTTTCAGAATTTATTAATTCTTACACATTCTGTAACTTAGAATCTCGAATCCTACTTGTTGAAGATAATTAGGACTGGCCAAGTCCTAATTATAACTTAATCAAAAGATGACTATTTGGTTAAAATGAATAAATCATCGACCTAGTTTTGTATTTTAATTCATCCCAGCCTCATCTTGATTAGCCAAATCAAGATGAATAGATTAAGAATTAGACTCCAGATGATGGGGTCTAATTACTTAATCTAAAGGTATAATCTAAGGGTCTAAGGTTTAGAACCCAAATCTCACAGATTAGGTTAAGGAAAATCCTAATGATGAATCAAATTCATTAGGATGGATTTCTATTCTTAGTTCTAAAGTCTAAAGATCAAATAATCATTTAATAAACTAAGAAAATCTATAAACTAGAAAACTCAAGGTTTCACCTAATTGAGTAACCCAATTTACTCAATAGATGAATTCTAACTTAAGATCTATTCCTAATCTTAGGAAATAAGGCTCTTAATTACTAAGAGTATCTCTCAAGACACACATCCTAACTAATGTTATAAGACCTAAGGTATGATCTAAGAATAATTAAGGAAAGAGAACTCTTCTTAAGACTTAGGAATTTTTTTAAAGAGTATATTTTGAGATTTTAATAAAAACCTAATTTAGACTTAAATTTGAATAATTTCAGTTCTAAATCATTTTAATGATTGGAAATTAAATTTAGGGCTTTAAAAGGCTAAAGCCTAAATTTGGGCAAAATGACCATTTAGCCCTTAATTAAGGGTTCAAAAGATCAAATTTTGATCTAGGGCTTAATTTCTGAAATTTTCTTTTGGAAAGTGTTTCTTACTGTCTAATATAAGATTAGACAGCAACTAAGTTAATTTTGGGTGATTATTAAGCCATTAGAGATCAATAGTGAATTTGACTCAATAGGGAAAATTAGTAATTTTACTAAGTGAAAGTTAAATTTTCTTTCAGTTTAATGTTCTTTACTGTCTAATCTTTCCATAGAACCTAAATTTGCTAAATTCTGATAAGTATTGGCCAAGTTATGGCCAATACAAAATCTAGGGTTTTAAGGTTAATTAAAGGATCCTTAATTATAGGTCAAAATCCTAACTTTACCAATTAGTATCCAAATTAAGCAAAATCAGTGACTATGAATTACAAATAGCTCACTGATTTTAATGATAAATGGTAGGCTCAATTTGGACCTAATTTGACTAAGTTAAGACCTAATTAGGGTTTAGGGTGATTAATGAGTGATTAACAAAATTAAGCACTCAAACTATAATCCAATCTTATAGATTGATTCTAAATAGTTCTATGAGTCCTTTGAAGTTTAAATCTCTCAAATTGGATTACTAGATTTACTATTAATCACTAATCAAGATTTAGAGCAATTAAGGGTGATTAGCAAATCTAACCGTTAGATCTAAAATATTTTTACATATTAATGAAAAGTAAGTTCTTCTGATCTAAATGGACCTATGGATCATCAAATTTGGAGCTCAATTGACCAAGTTATGGTCAATTGAAGATCTTGGGTTAATTAGGGTAATTAGGGTTAGGTCCTAAATGTCATTAGACAAAACCTAATCCAAACAGCAAAATAAACACTATCAAATTAATTCTTAGGGTTTTCTGATCACTTTAAGACCCATATTGGTTATATTTGGATCATTGGGTACAAAGTTATGGTTAATTGAATATTTGAGACATAAATTTGAACTTGATTAAACCCTAAATGATCACTTTATTAAATATTGATCCTACAGAAAATTGAATGGCATCAATAAATTCCTTATATTTTTCTGATTAATTTGGTATATTTATTTGTATAATTTGGATAAATAATTTAGGAGTTATTTAGATTTTAAGTTTTGGATTTATATATTTTATTTAATTCTATTTAATTAAATTAAATCTGTTTATTATACTTTTAAATATAATTATAAATCAATTATAATTAACTGTTTAATTATAAATATTTAATTTTATTATTTAAAAAAATCTGCAGGACACGTGGCGGCCTCAGATTGGCGCGGCAGACAGCGGCGGGCCCCACAGGTCAGTCTGCTGACGCGCAGGCCACGCGTCGCGCCTGGGTTGGCTGGCGCGCTGCGCGTGGGTCCCGCCGTGGTAGCCGAAATGCCGCGGCCATGGGTTTCGGGCCGGGCCCGGGCCGACCCGGTCCAGCCCGTGAAGGTTTCGTCTTCGCGCGAGCGATCCGAGACGGAGGAGCTAGGGTTCGAAAAATGGAGGTGAAGATGATGGACCTAGACTACGAGCCGTATACCGATCGAAAGGTCTTGAAGAGACCTTTCGATTGGTACCTTCAACTTCACCGGAGAAGAAGTACAACTTCCGCAAAACCTAACCCTAGATTCCCTATACTCGGCGATAACGGTTTCCACTGTTTCATTTTTGTCGAATCCGGGTTAACCAGACCTAATTTACTCGATCGGGACCGGTACATCGACAATCAAAGCTATGAAATAAGAATTTGAAATGCAAATTTCAATAATTGATAAAGATCAAAGATTTAAATGTGTACCTAGTTTCGACGGCTGACGACTAACTGGGTCAATCCGAGCGACTCTGATCACTGAAATGGATCAATTCGTGCGTAATCGAGAAGTGGAATCGATCAGAGGCTATATCCTAAGGCCGGAGCGGTGGGATCGATGCGTGGAGCGACGGAGAGGCGCCGGGCGTCGTCGCTCGCGACACGCGTTGAACTCGCGGGGACGACGACCCCCGACCGTTCGATCCTCAGATCGAACGGACCGCGGAGCCCGTTTGATCAAACGGCGTAATTACGTTTTAGGCGACGGCGTTAACTATTAATTGGACGGCGCCGTTAAATGCTTTAATTAATTAATAATATTTAATTAAATTATTCAGTTTTAATTAATTAAATTTAGCCTATTAAATGAATCCCAAAAATTTCCAATAAATCACCCTTAGCTAATTGAAGGGTGAGGAACGCAATGGCGCATTCGGATTTTCGTTTCGACGAGTATTTAATTATTTGATTATTTAGGGTATTTAAATAATATTAAAATATTTGACGAAAAATCAATGACTTCCAAATGCCTCCAAACTTTCACCCCTAACTAATTTGAGTGTTCTGAACGCAATGGCGAAGTCAAATTTTCAATCTGAGGTCTAATTAAAAAGTCAAATTCTAGGGTTTTGAAATTTTCTAGAATTCTTATTTTGACTTTGTTGACTTCCTGGTTTGACCTAGGTTTCAAAGATGAATTCCAAATCACTTAATTAGTGACTTAGAATCTTAATTAAGACTTAGATTAGTCTTAATTGAGCAAAGTAACAACTTGGGTTGTTACAGAAGGTCACCAATGGTGCACTCGTTGTTGCATGGGGAAATATGGAAGGTACACTTTACTTGGATAATAAAGTATTTGATTCCATTGTAGCTGCATAACAGATAAACACAGGTCTATGGCACCAGAGGCTTGGCCATATGAGCGAGAGGGGAATGAAATCACTGCAGTCAAGGGGAAGGCTTCCATGATTGTAGTTAGTAGATTTGGATTTTTGTGAGGACAGTGTACTGGGCAAGCAAAAAAATGTTACATTCCTTAAAGTTGGAAGAGTGCTGAAAGGTAGGAAGCTTCAGTTAGTACATACAGATGTATGGGGGCCAACTCCTACTTCTTCCATAAGTGGAGCCCATACTTTGTTATCTTCATCGATGATCATACAAGGAAGGTATTAGTTTATTTCTTAAGGCACAAATATGATGTATTTGATATGTTTAGGAAATGACTTGCTTTGGTTGAGAAAGAGACAGGGTTAAAGCTTAAATGCTTGAGATCTGATAATGGAGGCTAGTATTGTGACAAAGAGTTCAATAAGTTCTAAGCTTTGAGAGAAATCAAGAAGGAATTTTTAGTTCCAAGAACACCACAATAAAAGGGTGTTGCAAAATAGATGAACATAATGATCACAAAACAAGCCAGGAGCATGAGACTACATGTAAGTCTCCCAAAGTAGTTTTGGGCTGAGGCCATTAACACATCGGTATACTTGATCAATCGAGAACCTTCTATACCCCTAAATGAAGGGATTCCCAAGGAGGCTTTGTGTAACAACCCAAGTTATTACCTTAGTCAATTAAGATTAATCTTAGTCCTAATATTAATTATAAGTGCTAATTAGGTAATTAAGAGTTCACCACCAAGAACTAGTCCAAATCAGGAGTCAAATGAATCGAATCCTGATTTCTGGAAAATCTAAAAAACCTTAAAATTTGACCTATCTAAATTGATCTCAAATCAAAAAATAGACTTCGCCATTGCACTAATTGCCCCCAAATTTTGACGAATATTTTAATAATATTTAAATACCCCGAAAATTGAGAAAATAAAATACTTGTCAAATCAAAAATCTGACCTCACCGTTGTATTCCTCACCACTTAATTAGCTATGGGTGAATATATGGGAATTTTTGAAATCCATTTAGGTATTATAAACTATTTATTAAAAAGAGAAAAGTAATTATTAAATTAATTAATTAATTATTAAACGGCGCCATCCACTTATCCCGCGCACCGTCATTGATCGCCAACGCCGTCCATCTACGCCATCTGATGGCACAAAAGATCAGAGCCATTCGATCTGCTTGATCGAACGACTCAGAGCGCGTCTCCCTCGACCCCGTCGCCCGTGCGTCGAGAGGTGACACGCGGTGACCAGCAGCGCCTCTGGCCAATCGGCGGCCATCCAAGCCTCGCAGGCTCCGCCCCTCAACCGTTAAGGACCCCTCCTATGTGCGGTGAGCCCCCCCTCCCCCCCCCCCCCCCCCCCCCCCCCATTTTGCATGAATTTCACTCGGAGCCCTCTGGAGCGAACCCGAGCCCCAAGTCGCCAGCAATCGTTGATCCTAAGGTACCTTATCTCCCTCGATACTCCTTCATTTATTGCAATCTCTGTTCGTAATGCTATTACATACACTCGATTAGATATCGATCTGCTCTGATCCATGTTAACACAACCTGATCGTCGTCGATTAGGGTTAGGTCCAGAGTAGAAACCGTTAGGGCTTCGACTCGCCGAACCCTAGCCACAAGGGTTGACCCTAGCCGGTGCCTCCGGCCACATCCTGCGTTGAACCACCCACCAGCGTATAGGCCTTGCTCCGTCCTTTCGTCGGCCGTGCGGGCCGGGGTGATCCGGCACCGGGAGGGCCGGCAAAAGCCGTGCCCTAAGCCCTAGCTTCGGTCCGAGGCAGGGAAGGCGAAGCGGCTCGGGTCGGGCCGGGTGGACCCAAGCCCGACCCGTATTCCCACGGGCCGGTCCGTGTCAGCAGCCGCGCGTTCGATGCGGGGCCCGCAGCGCCACGCAGCACCCTTCGGGGGTGACGCGTGGCAGTGGAGCCCGCCTCTTGTCTTGCGGTCAGCTCGGCTGATGCACTGTGGGGCCCGCGGCAGTCCTGCGGCTGCTCCCGTGGTGCCACGTGGCTTGGTGGGGCCCGCGGCAGACCCGCAGCTGCTTTGTAGCTCCATGTGGAATGGTAGGGCCTGCCGTGCAGGCTGTGGCCTCTCATAGCCTGCCACGTGGCACATGGGTCCCACCGTAGGTCAAATCATGCATAATTAATTTAATAATATTAATATTAATATAACTATAATTAATTAGTGTTAAGTATGATTAATTTGTAATTAATTAAGCTTAACAGTTAGACTAGTATATTTAATTAATAATAATTAGTAATTAATTAATATTAAACAAAAAACATTAATTAATTAATTAACTTATTAGTTATTAATCATTAGGTTAATTGAATTTTTAATTAATATTATATTAATAATTAGTTAATTAAGATCTAATTAAGATTATCTTAATACTAATTAAACAGTAATTAGAATATTTATATAATTAAAATATTTAACTTAATTAAATAACAAATTAATCATTAATTAATTAATAATTAATATTAATTAAATATAGATTAGAGATAATTGAATAATTAATTAATAATATAGAAAATTCATTTTTAACTTTAGAAATGAATAGTAAATTAATACAATTTGAATAAATAAATAGTAACATTCTTTATTTAAATTATTTAATTCAAAATTCTTAAAAGTTTAATAACTTTTTGTAGGATGATCCAAACATAGTCAACATAGGTCTTATTTTTCTCAGAAAAATAAAAGGAATCAAATGGCGTAATTCAAAAATTTGTTTCGGGGTATGTATAACGTCGTGATATTTTATGACCTAATTAAATCCTCATAACTTTTAACCTAGTTGTCCAAATATAATTAATATGAGTCTTAAAATACTCAGAAGAATAGCCTCAACATTATAAAAGTATTAGTTTCCCCATTTAGGGCTTCTTTTGAAAAGTAATAATTAGGACCCTACCCTGAAAATGACTAAAATGCCCCTAGACTTCAATTGACCATAACTTGGTCAATTTAACCCTAGATTCAGAAATTCAAAGTGCTAACTCGCTTAGAATTTCAATGTCATCAATAAACTGAAATGATATTTAAAATCTGAAACTCAGAAAATTAGAAATAATAAAATTACCACTAACCTTAGTTAGGTAATAACTTGACTATTTGAAGTTCAAATTGAGTTTACTCCCTGTTAATACACTCACTATATTATAGGTAAGCTATAGATACTGAGTTTGCTGAAATTGGTCCTCAAACAGAAAAGTTCAATTTTTGTCTCCTGTTGACCGACAAAGATACCAAATCGCCCCTAGAAATTGAAATAGCCATAATTTAGTCATTTGACCTCAGAATATAGTGTTCTTGGACTCTATGGAATCTTTGAATAGTAACCAACAGTAAACTGCACAAAAATTTAGGTTCCATCAAGTGTAAATTATAAGATTACCACTTAGGTCAAAAACCTTAGTTCGGACCTATATGATCCATTTCTTATCCAAATTGAGCATACTTACTGTCTATCTTCATGCTAGACAGTAAAAGATCAGTTGGCAATAAGAAATTTCAATTTATAACCCTAATTCAAAAAGTATACTCTTGGACCCATAAGTAGGGGGAAAATGATCATTTTGCCCAAAAAATTTAGGTTAAGTGTCCTTAACCTTTAAATTATCTTTTAAATCACTAAAACCAGTATTATAGCTCTAATAGAATCATTTAAGTGATCAAAATCAATAATCCAATCAACTTAGTAAAATTCCTTAATTCCCCCTAAGTTTCTTACTTATGATTTTACACCTCAAGTTGGGACTATTCCTAGGACTTGGGTTAGATCATAAGTTAGATTGCATTCATCGAAGAATAAGATTTTTTAATAAATGAATCCTTTGTTTTATTAGTTTTTAGATTTTTACAACTTATTTTGATTATTTTATCTTTTAACCTTATACTCAAGATAGAAGATTCATCCTATAAAGTTTAATTTGCTTAATAGGATTTGCCTAAATCAATATATTATATTATAATAAAGTCTAGATCTATTATATTATCCTTTTGGATTATGTAATTTAAGCCCAATCTCATGGTATTTAATCCATAATCTATATCTTAGTATATCTTGACCAGATCTTAGTTAGAATATCTAAATTTATAAAGCTAGGATGTATGATTTATTGATTCAACTTGTAGTCGTATTTGATTGAATTAGATTAGAACCTGGTCAGTTATAATCCTTTTTAACTTATAAGGCTGAGCTTCTAAGTTACACTCGATAGTAGGAATTGGAGATTATAAACTTGTGTAACTTGGAATAGTTAGAATGGTTAAATTAGAAAACAAATTATATCATTATACTTAGTAGAGTCCCTTGCTTACTATTTGACTTTGCGTTATGCATTCTTTGAGTTTTGTGCTTATTTTCCTTGAAGAAAAACTTTGTTGCATGAAAACAAAAACTTAGAATATTAGGAAAATATTTGTATTTTGGTTCAGTCTTTGGTTGATCATGGTGCACAATACCCCAATAGATAGGGGTAAGGAGAAATAAGGATGTTTAACATTACTCATTGAGTATGTGTTAACTTGTGGACCCGCTTAGTCTTGCAGATATGCTTGAATCCTCAGCTGTTTTTGGATGTGTCCATAGAAACAAAAGTAAAATAATTAAAAAAATTTGCATAGTATTATCTGCCTCTTCAGTTTTACTTTACTTCTGTTCTGTTCTCTATGCCCTAGTCCAGAAAGGCTATGGGAATCTCTGTCTGCCCTAGCCCAGAAAGGTTATGGGAATATATTGGGCCAGATTGGCCACTTCTTATGATATGGCAGTTATACGTTCCTTTATAGTTTTTTAGCTTCCTATTTATTATGTTATTGATGCATGTTATTTCAGTCAACTGTAGTGGTATTGTTTTACCTGCTCACTTATAAAGATATATGTATAAGATGCTAGATTTTACTGCTTATATTATATGTATCATTTTCAGATTTATATTTTAAATTAGCATATGTCATATGATCATCATCATGTTTAGGTCTAGACTTTTCTTTGAGTACCTTTACTTACTGTATTATATATATATATATATATATATATATATATATATATATATATATATATATGCCCTACCTTGTTTAGTTTACTTGAGATGTGCTTTTACCTCACTTGTCGTTTAGTTATAAATGCTATATTTATAACTTATCATGCTTCCCTTGTATGCTTACTTGCTCCCATGCTAGGAGACATTTTACTTAGTATAGAGTACAAATAGTGATATTAACAAATGCTTAATAATTTATTTGCTTAAAATGTACATAGACATTTTGTCTAATAAGATTTTTTTTTATTGGCTGGGGCCCTGGCATTATGAAACCGATAATGTCAGATTTTGAGCAGCATGAGGATCCTGTACCCGAGGAGGAGCCTTACTTAGAGAAGGTGCAGCAGCTTGAACCAGAGGACATTTAGCTGCCCTTTTTATTTCATAGTGAGGATGAGAGTATTTATTTTATTTCATAAACTTTACTTAAAATGTTATAATAATACAGGTATTGTGGCTGTGATTTACTTTTTGCACTTTATTATTTTTTGAGCTATCTTATTTTAATTCATATATGATGTATGGTGAATGAATGTAGCCTTTACTTTTCATATACTTCCGCACTCTGAATATGTAGATGTAGTGACTGATTATATTATATATATATATATATATATATATATATATATATATATCATGTGCACATCCTTATCTTAGTAGTGGATTGTGGATCTCACATAATCCAATGTTGAGTAAGGGATCTGCACGAGTGACACTCCGCTCCTTAGCCTAATGATTACGGTTTGGGGAGCGGAGCATTACACTTTGAGAGAAAAAGAAGTGAAACTAAACTACCTCAAAGTATTTGGATGTTCATCATATGTGTATGTTGATGCAAGATCCAATGGCAATCTTGATGCAAAGGCTATCAAGTCACTGGCGAGTTCGGTTACATGTCCTGAGACAATTAGAACCAAAAGGTTATTCAAAGAAAGATATCACTTTTAATTAAAGTGATATGTACAAGGATTAATTTAGAGTCAGGACTGATTCCTAGGTTGCGTCAGATTGAGAACCCTAGTACATGGAAGTTGATGACATCATTGAGCCAGAGGAGCATGTATATGAATAAGCTTATAAGGGTGTTTGGCAGACTGAACCACAAACACACATGTTATGGAGATTCACATGACTCATTATACCTCTACAAAGGTACTCTCATTCTTTATTTTATTTGTTACTAATGGATATTGGTGAATCAAAAAGCTTTGAAGAGGTGCTTCAAGTTGATGATTCTGTTATGTATGAGGTTATCATGAATAATGAAATGGCTTCACTCATGTCAAATGAGACATGGGAGTTGGAACACTACAAGTTGGAAAGAAGACCCTTTCAAATAAGTGGGTTTACTAACTGAAGAAGAAGTCCATTTTGAGTATGTTAGCATCTAAATGAAGCATATGTATATAAGTAAATATGTTGAGATGTTTTCTAAATGTGGAGAAGCTAAGATCAGCCCTAAATCAGGTGGTGGCTTCTGTTGCTCTTCTTCAACCTAGCGTGAGAAATAAAAATTCTAGGAGGAGAAGAAGTTGATCGGGAGGCTGTGTAAGCGGTAAATCCTTCTTGTTCTTATTAAGATGAAGCTCTTTGTAACTTTGTAATAATCTTATTTTATAATGAATTTTACTGTGTAGTGTAGCTCAATGGTTTTTCTCATCATTAGGTTTTCCAAGAAAAATTTTATGTGTTTGGATGCTTGTGGTTTATGCTGTGATTGTGTTGTGGTTTTATTTTATTTGTGATTGGATATTTTTGTCTATTGCTTGGTAATCATCAATGGAAAATTGTCTGCATCGCTTCCATCGCGTGCTCTAACAAAGGATAGATCATCTAAAGGACCAAGACTGTTGCAAAGCATTATTAATAATTAAAAAGATGGATCTATAAATTAAAAGTAATAGCTAAAAGAAATTAAAGTTATAAACATAAAGACTTATATAGTTTAAGCCCATTAAATTTACTTAATTTTATTTATTTTTTATTCATGTGTATTTGTATTATTGTTTTATATTTTGACAGATTATAAATACACGTCTGCTCTCGCATGCAAGTGTACGTGGTCCGAAGTAATAATTTCGAATGGTAAGTTGTGGATTTATATCATCCATAGGAAATGGTGGTTCTACTACTAAGTTTTATCTACGTTCAATAATGTTTAGACAATTTATATTTTTGGTTTGTGTGGTCCCGAATTTAATAAATAAAGATTTAATTGAAGATATTATTTGATTTAAGAATAGATAGTTGGGGTTTTATTATGTGACTTGTAAGGACTCGATGTTATAATCATTTTATTACAATTAACTAAGTAATTATACTATGCATTATCAATCAAGTGAACCTTACCTCCTTATATTGGTCCTCTAAATTCTACAAGTTCAAATCTAGTGCACATGGAGAACACCCTAGGAGTGCTACCTCGACACATAAACTCTTATGAGATCAAATGAAGTTAATTTTGATTTCCTACATCTAGGTTATCAAAAGATTCTTTTAGTTTTATGATCTCACAAGCCTTGAGTCCCACCAATCTGTGTCATGCGCTACACATGCTGTTTAGCTAAGGGAGAGGATTCATCGGACCCAATGGACTATGTCACATCATCCTTGGGTGATCAATGATCTCCCCTTCCTTCTACTTTGCTAAGCCGCAGAGCATGATTGGAGGGGGCTTGACTCACAAACATCAACTTCTTAGATGAGCTTAAGGAATGGTGCTAATGGGTGTGAGAACTTATCACGTAGCTCTCAGCTCTATTGCACTCACTCCCTGCTCTAATCCAATTAGTGATCATTTGAGCACAAATTTTTAGTGTCTCATACAAAAAAATTTATTCCAGATTTGGTTTAATAAAGATTTTCATTTGATAATCATTTCAAGCATTCAACAAAATAAATAAACATTCAGCTCAAATTTTATCAATTGAAAATTAAACATACAAACCTTACACCTTACTCTTCACATAATTACATCCCAACCCTCTCCAATGTGAATTTAGCCTTCCATCACAGTTTCAATACAGCAAGAGATGTAAGAAAAATGAACCTTAGCATCAGTTCACAAATAAAGAAAGTAAGATCCAGTTTAGAAATGGTATTAAGAACAGTCCTGAATTTCGGGGGTTCTCTTGGTTCCTTCTCTCCTTTACTTTAAGTTTCTCAGCTCCTCTTTCCTCTTGAACTAGTAAGGTGGTTCTGAACTTCCTTTCTTGGAGAGTTTTCCTTCTCTTTATCACAACAGCTTATAATTTGGATCAATGAATGTCAAAATTGGGAACCATTAAATTGTCTAAAAACGTCCATTCAATAGGGAAGCTCTCAGCCTTTTTGCATTTATCCTAAGTGACCTTTCATCTTCCCTTCCTTCAATGCAAGCCATTATGTTTTATTCTAATAATCATTTGGACTTTTGCAAACTTAAATATTAATTCTATTTTCAAATAAAAAGAGGAAGCCCAAAGGTCAGAAATTTTTGCCATTCTCTATGCTGTTATTAATACAATTTCTGGAGGTTTCTGCATCGACAGCTATGGAGCGCTGCAGTGATCACATCAAGTTCAGTTCAATACTGGTTTCAAATTGCTATTATACTGAAGAATTGTCGTAGCACGTTGTGGCAGCTCCAATCCAAATATTGTTCCACTGCAGCGCACTGTGGCAGCCTCGATCCAAACACTATTCACACATTCAATCTCCTTGATTTATGTCGTTTACTTGAAATGTTTCTGCGCTCCACTGTAGCACGCTGCAAGTGCGCTGCGGTGGTTAAACTTTCGTGAATGCGGAAAGCTACTGTTCAATACTTCCCATATAGTTTTCATTAATATTTTTTGAATGTTGTCGTGACCCGCCATGGCGCGCCGCGGTGCGCTGCAGCTAATTCCTTCTAAGTCTGCAGCTTTTATTCATTATCATAGGCACACAGTGGCATTTAATCTTTCGTGAAAGCGAAAAGTCACTATTCAATTAGTTGTCCCAAAGTTTTAATATTACTCCACGGAAATGACATCACGGCCCGCCACAGCAGTTCTCCTTCCAGGCTTGCAGATATGTTCCTGGTGAGCCTAATCAGTAAACGCCATGGCCCGCTTCAGATTTTCTTCCAAGCGGTTTTCTTCCAGAATTCACCTTTTTGCTTTAGATTTCTTTTCTCCAGCTTTCTCTTAAAATTCATTAAATTCACTTCAAAGTATACTTATTCAAATGATTTTTTGTATGTTTTTTCTTTTTTTATTTTGCCATAAATCTTGGATTTATCATATTTTATACTTAGACTTATGTTAGTCTTAGGTGAACAATGATGCTTAGTTTGAGGTAGGTTAAGCCATATAATTTAGTCAAGTGTTGTATAGTAATTAAGTGGTCGTGCACAGATGCACTGTCAAGTGCATGCGAGCAACAATGAGCAATCAATCAAGTTCTTAGGCATGCTTTAATAATAGTGGTCCAAACATTGGGAAGGCAAGATGGTGGTTAGTTACCTCACTTGAAGTTGCCTAGCTCTGTCTCGGATCCACTTATGAGCGATTCTAGAAAGAAAAGCATCATGCCACAAATTGCAACTAGATTTTTGCCATGCCTAAACCCACACCTAGGTGGATCTAATTTAGAAACTTATGGGCCACTCATTGAGAGTATGCACTCTTATATGTCTAGGTCACATGCCTGTTTATTTCTTAGTTTCCATTTTTAATTATTTCCTAAATTAAATTCTCCTTACCATCTTTATAAGTAATGGTCATCCACATCATCTTAAAGCACTTAACACAACACTAATCCTTTCTTAATTTTAATTAAATCTATAATACTAAAGTGATTCAAAAGGTTTAACAACACTCTGTGCTCAAGATGATCTTAACTCCTAAGAACTTTTCTTAAGACTCTTTTTTGAATCTCGGTATTTTTTATTTTTTTTTCATTTCATTTTATTTCTTACTATACTTCTGCAAGGTTGTGCAAGAGAGATTCTTAAGATAACTTTGTCTACAAAAAGACTTGGGAAAGAGGAGAATTTTCACTACTTCGTGTCCATGTTTTGCAGAAAGGAGAAAAAGTTGTCATGATCTATTATATGAAATAAATCAAAGTATTCTCAAGCATTCACCACAACGCAAACATGTAAGAAAAAAAAAAAAAAAACTCAGACACTCCCAAGCTCCTCATTGACAGAAACTTGAGCGCTCAAGGAGCGCCCAAGCGCCCGACAGGCAGAAACCTGTAAGCTCAAGCCTACCAACTACTCAGGAGCCCGCTATTTATAGAACCCGTTTATGGGGACCTATAAATTAAAAACTGCTGACTATAATTACTTCTTCTTGTCATTTTTCCTAACCCCCATCCAAAATTTGAAATAGTGTTAGGGATAGGAAGTGTGTGGAAAAAGGACAATGTTTGAATAACAGCATGATTGGTATCGCACTAGAGTGCTTTTGTAACAACCCAAGTTGTTACCCTTGTCGATTATGACTAATCTAAGTCCTAATCTTGATCTTAAATGTTAATCAAGTCATTAGGAGTCAAATTCTAAGACCTAGTCCAAATCAGGAGACAAACGAATCGAATCTTGATTTCTAAAAAATCTAGAAACCCTGAAAATTGATCTATCTATATTGAGCTCAGATCAAAAATTAGACTTCGCCATTATGCTCATTGCCCCCAAATTAGTTAAGGGTGATGTTTTCGAGTTAATCGGAAGTTGTCGAAATTTTGACGAATATTTTATTAATATATAATACACCGAAAATTGAAAAATTAAATACTCGTCAGAATTAAAATCCGACTTCGCCGTTGCGATCTTCACCCTCAAATTAGCCAAGGGTGAAATTTTGGGATATTTCCGAAGTCGTCGAATTTTCTTGAATATTTTAATATATTTAAATTAGTTAGAAAATAAGATAAATAAATAATCATCGGAATCAAATTCCAACTTCATCGTTGAATTTTTCACCCCTAAATTAGCTAGGATTGAATTTTTGGGAATTTTCGGAGTGCATTTCAAAAATCTGATTTTTTTTAATAATTAAGGAAAATAAATAAGTAACTTTGCAGTCCCCAAATTGCAATTTCCCCTAATTTTTTATTTGCTTCTTATCAGCCTCCCTTCCATAGCCGGTGCCCCCATGCCCTCTTAGGCTCCTTCATGATGGCTCCCTACTCCTCCCTCTCCCTAGGCTCATGATGGCCTAGTCTCCCCTACTTCATCATTCTTCTTCTCCTTTATTAAGGAGAAGCATAGCCCCTCATCCTTACTAAAATTTTCTCATTCTTCCATGTCCATTGATCCCTTGTGCTGAAAGAAGGAGCTCCTCCCCAAGGTCTTGAAGACAACAATGGTCTTCTTCTTCCTCTCCTAAAGGCTAAGGTACCCATTTTCTCACTCTCTTTATTCTCATTTGCTCCTCTATTATGCTTGGATGAACCTTTAGAACTCCATGAGCATTCATGGAAGCCATAAAGGCTGTTAAAAGTATCACATTTCTTGAAAGAAAACTGCTCTATTTTTTGTTTATTCTACACATCTCTGTATTCATCACCATTTTTCGTATAGTTAGGATGCTCTGTTTGTGTGGATTATGGTGTCAATAGAAAGGTATCGGAAATACCTTTCCATTAATATATAACATTGCTCATGGAATGCTTTGGATTGAGAGTATTTGAGCTCAAAAGTAGGCCCTTATGGGTTTCACACCTGACAAAAATACCGTCTAGCGCTGCAGCGCGCTGCAGCGCGCTGCAGTGCCCAAGTTGCAGAGCTGGACCGCTGCAGCGCGCCATAGCGGGCTGCAACAGTATTTTGGGGAAAATCATATAATAGCCGTTATTAAAACTATTTAAACAGTGAAAATCGTAAATGGACCGCTGCAGCGCGCCATAGCGCGCTGTAGCGGGCTGTAGCTGCATTTTATGAAAACTTTAGGGAATATGAAAAATAACAGTAATTTTGTAAGTTGGACCGCTGCAGCATGCCACAGTGCGCCACGGTGGGCAGCAGCGTCAGAAGCGCTGCAGCATGCCGTAGCTCTAGAAGCGCCACAGCGCGCTACAGCGCCAGAAGCGCTGCAGCATGCCGTAGCGCCTGACTTGTAAAAATAAGGCTAGATCACACTGCAGTGACCAGAAAAATTCATAAGTGTCCAGAATTGGCTGAAATGGTCGAAACTTTTTCGTTTTTTGCATTTTAAGGTCCCTAGGACCCTAGTGGGACTGAATTATATCAAATTAAACATTGTATAAAATTCTAGGTGGAAAGTAAGTTTGAAACTTTGTACCTTAAATGTATTGTGCAAATTGCTAGATAACTTTGAATTTCAGTGCCTACAATAATTTAAAATAATATTTAGGTTTTGAACCCTAGAAAAATTAGAAATGAACAAATTACCCCTAACTATAATTAGGTCATAACTTGACCAATTGAAGTCCAATTTGGGTCTACTCCTAGTTAAAGTACTTAGTGTGATATAAGGAAGCTATAACCACTAAATTTGCTGAATTTGGACTCCAAATGGAAGAGTTAGCTTTTTGATCTCTCTTAACTTAGAAAATTACTAATTTACCCATAAAAATTCAAATAGCTATAACTAATTTATTAGATCTTAGAATTTAGTGTTCTTGGACTCTATGGAGTCCTTAAATAGTAACCAATAGTAAACTGTATAAAAAATTAGATTTCATTTAGTGTAATTTACTAAAATGCCCCTTAGGTTAAAATCTCTAGTTTGGACCTATAGGACACAATTTTTATTCAAATTTGGTGTACTTATTGTCTATCTTTATGTTAGACAGTAAGGAATCATTTAATGGTAAGAGATCCTAATTTGGAGCCTTAAATTAAAAGTAGTTTTTTGTTTTACCCTTAAGTATGGGCAAAATAGTTATTTTGCTCAAAATTTAGGTTAAGTATCTTTAACTCCTAGATTATCTTCTAAGTCAATAAAATAAATATTAAAGGTGTATTAGAATCTTCTATGTGAGTAAAATCAGCTATTAGGTTAAATTTATTAAAATCCCTAAAATTTCTCAAAGTCTTTTCCTTAGGAAATTCAACACCTCACAATAAAATTATTCCTAAGATTAGAACTATATCATAAGATAGATTTCATTTATTGAATAATGGGGTTATTTCAATGAATGAATCCTTGGTTTTATTAGTTTCTAAATCTTACAACTTATTTAGATTATTTTGTCTTTCAACATTAAATTTAGGATAGGAGATTCATCCTATTAAGTATAATTTGCTTAATAAAATTTAACTTAATTATTAGTTTATATTTAGATTTAACCTATATCTTAAGTTTTACCTTTGGGGTTATGTGGTTAAGCCCAATCTTGTGGTGTTTAATCCATAATCTCTAGCTTGGTAGATTTTGGACAGCTTTTAGTTTAGAACTTCTAAACTCATAAATTAGGTCTGATGATTTATATAATTGACATTGATTAATCATATTAGGACCTAGCTAGTCCTAATATTTTGTAACCTCTAAAGACATACTTCTAAGTTACACTCGATAGTATGAATTGGAGATTCTGAACTTGTGTAACTTAGAATAGTTAGAATGTTTAAATTAGACAACAAATGATATCACCATGCTTAGTAGAGTCCCTTGCTTATTTTCCTTGGACATATCATATAAGATAAATGTTGTTGCATGAAAATAAAACTTAGAATATTAATAAAATATTTGTATTTGGGTTCAGTTTATGGTGGATTATGGTGCATATTTACTCCAATGGATAGGGGTAAGGTGAGATCAAGAAACTTAACACTACTCATTGAGGAGAGTGTGTTAAGCTTAGGACCCGTTCAGTCTTGCAGACATGCTTGACTCCTCATTTATTTCTGAAATTGTCCACAGAAATAAAAGTAAAATAACTAAAAAAAAGTTACATAGTATTATCTATCTCCTTAGTCATACAGTGATATATTATTGTGATATGTTTGCCCTAGCCCATAAAGGCTATGAGGATGGATATATATATATATATATATATATATATATATATATATATATATATATTGTGCTAAATTGGCTAATTCTTTCTGATATAGCAGTTATATGTTTCCTTGAGATTTCAGCTCACTATTTATTATGTTGATGACATATGTTATTTTAGTCAGCTATAAAAATATTATTTTACCTGCTCACTTGTATAGATACATGTATAGGATGCTAAACTTTACTACTTATTATATATACCATTTTCAGATTAATATCTTAAATTAGCATATATCAATGATCATCAGTATGTTTAGGTTTAGATTTTTCTTTTCAGTATTTTTACTTACTATATTACATATATATGCCCTGCTTTGTTTAGTTTACTTGAGGTGTACTTTTGCCTCAATTCTTGCATAATTATAAATATTACATTTATAACATATCCTCATCCCCTTGTATGCTTACTTGCTCCCGTGCTAGATAGATATTTCATTTGGTTTAGAGTAAAATGGTAATATTAATAAATGCTTAATAAATTACTTACCTAAAATGTACTTAGACATTTTGTCTAACAACATTTTCTTTATTAGCTGGGGCCTTGGCATTGTGAAATCGACAACGTCAGATATTGAGCAGCTTGAGGATCCTGTACCTTAGGAGGAGCCTTACTTAAAGGAGGTGCAGCAACTTTGACCAAAGGATATTTAGCTGCCCTTTTATATCTATTGTGACGATGTGAGTATTTTCATTTCATTTCATTAACTTTAATAAAAATATTATAATAATACAGGTACTGTGACTGTATTTACTTTCTACACATTCTTATTTTCTGAGCTATTTCATTTTGTTTCATGTCTAATGTATGGTGAATGGATACAATATTTATCTCATTTTGCTTCCGCACTCTGTATGTATATATAAATTTAGTGACTGATCCTCTTTGTTATTATGTGCACATCCTTACCCCAGTAGTGAATTTTGGATCTCACCTAATCTAATATTGAGTGAGGGATTTGCACGAGTGACACTCCGCTCCTTAATCTAATGATTGTGGACTTAAGGAGTGGGGCGCCACAGCTTTCATCAAAATATAACTCATGTTTTTGAAATCAATCCAGATTAATTGGTTCAACCTTTTTGAAAGCCCTAATCCACGGTTCTACATTGTCTTTGGCTGGAGATGTCAAGGGCAACGATGGTGTAGCTTCGAGCTATTGGGTTGATAATAAATTGCACTTGAATATTATTCATCAAATCGTTTTATCATTTAAATTCTACTGGCCCCACAGTTATGAAAAGCATCGTGCTATCATATCAAATCTATAAATTTGATGATTATAATTTATATTGTTATTTAATAAATTATTTATAAGATTTTAATAATTAGAAATCATGGAAAAATTAATTAAATTGAATACATAACCTATTTTATGAATTTCTTGCTCAATTTTTATCCAAATTTAATGAAATTTTAACCACTAACAGATAGTAATGTAATGAATCAATATACATAGATTTTCTTACTTATAATACAATATATTTTAATTATTGAAGTTATAAGCTTAAATAACTTATAAATAATAATGTATAATTTGGATAAACATGAATCTTTCATAGTAGCTTGATAATATTATATATATATTTGGCATAACTATTCCATTAAGCTCTTAATCATTTTAGATATATTTTAAGAAGTTATCCATCATCATTTAAGGTTTAATTAAGATAAATTATAGTTAGGCCTGTCATATGTCATCATTAAGGATTCTAACTTAAAGGTGCGCGCAGGTTTTTGTAGAGCAGAAAGAATTACTTCCCTATAAATCTATTGTGTATGAGACCAAACATCACTCCAACAACTTTATTTAGCATAGGAACATCCACAATTAGGGTAAAAAGAGATAGGAAATAATTACCAACTTGTCATAGAATAGAGTAGTTCAGCATTGCATCTTTGTGTTTATGTCCAATAGATATAATGTCCATCATATTTTAATGTTTAGATTGTTATTGACTAGTTTAAGGTAGAATGAAATTCTGTTAAATATGATTAGAGATTAGGTTGTGAATGGGAGAGAAATATATATTCTAACTTTTAGAAGATTGCTTTAAAGACTTTTTAAGTTCATTATGGATGGTTAATAGACTCATTAGGATTATAAAATGTGAAATGTCACTATATGGTGGATGAATGATATGCTGAGGCTTTCTTTGGGTGATCTTGTCTTAAGATATTGAACAACATTGTTTAAAATAGTAATTTAGAAGATGAGCTCCATGAATACTTGAGAATGTAATGACGGCCCATATATTTAATCTACTGCACATAAATACTTGAGAATGTAAGAAAATGCTGCTCTTAGTTCTTTGATTTAAAAAGGATGCATTATAATTTATTCAAGCAAAGCAAAGACAAAAACTCAATGGGCACATCAAACGAATGTCATTGAGGCATGATGATTTCTAAGAGCTTGTCAATGTGTCAGTTTATTCATTGCAACTACTTTGTAATATATATCTACTACACTAACAAATCAGTATTAATAAGAATTCAAATGTGTACCCATTCAAGAAATGATATTTCTCAAGCTGAAGGAAAGAATTAGTTGAGCACTAGTACTTACACTACATGATTAATAAAAATTTGTGAAATTGAGGTAAATTAATTGAGATATGCAATAAATGATGCACTAGTACAACAAAGGAAGCTAACAACAATATTTTGATCTGTTATAAGATGCGCAATTGAGATATGTAACTTATGACATGGTAATGATTGCACTCCATCAAGCAATGAAGTATCAGCACCACTGAATACTCGAGAAGAAAACAATCGCTTACTTTGACCATCAACTTTAACAACATTGTTGCTAAGATAAAAAGTTATGATATAATAGAAAAATGTTCCTGAAATAAAATTATACGTTACTTGATTCTCGAAATTCCCCTAAAGATTATAAGCTAATATTTTCTCATAGAAATTCTAGAATATATAGAGATTGTAGAAAATCACAAAAATGAAAATACATAAGAAATGAAGATGAAGATTAGCATTGGTTCAGTCTCGGTGACTTTTGTTTATTTTGAGAGAATGAATAAGCATATTTATTATGTAAGAAATTTAGCCAAATACTTAGTGTTCATCACAAGGGTTCAATAATATTTAGGGTAATATTTTCTTGAATAAAATAATATCTTTAGCTTAACAAATGAATAGCACTTATTTAAAGTTGTTAATTTGAAAAGAAAATCATTCTAGAGTAATAATTTATTGAAAAGGAATTTCTTAAGGTTATCTGTTAATACATTGGATTCATGTAAGAATAAAATTTAACAATGCTCCAGTCATATAACTGAATCTCTTGCCCTATAAATTTAATTTTTTTATTTTTTAGAAAATGAGCTTCAAATAAAATTATATATATGATTGATAAAATTGAATTCATGATACAGAATAAAAGATTTAAAATCTTAATTACTGGACTGAAACATAATTTTAATATTATGAACATATTTTACTGAAATTGACTTGCCACAAAATATTATTAGCTTTCTTAACATTAAAAACAATTAAAAATATTAAATGTTATAATAAATTTATGAAAATTAATATCCACGAACAGTAATGTCCACAACATTCAAACAAAAACAAAGCAAGAAACAAAGAAATGCTTTATTCAATTAAACGGCTTATCCAAATAATTCAACTGTTAGTAGAACAGAAGGAGGCCCCACAAAATCTATTGCGTGCCCTAATTGCTAGCTTAAACCTCTACCCTAAACCCTATGACTATGTCACACAAGACTTGGTGCCTAAAAAATCTATTTTATCCACTAACAGTCCTCCACTTGTCACCACAGCAACATTATTAAGCAATTATTTGAACAGCAGCTCAATTTAATAAAAGTGGAGGTGCTCTAACACGCTAGTGTATCTTAAAATATATAGTCAATTTAATGGCTAATAGATTATTAGTTGAATATAATAATTTTGTGAAATTTATATATAAAAATTAAGAAAAAAAAAAAAATTTTATTAATTCTAAATATTGTTTGATGTGCATTTTTTATAAGTATAACATTTTTCAGAGAAAAACTAAGATCCCATCCTTCATTTCCCATCGAAAACAGTTTTAATAACGTGCCAATCCTTCCAACCAATCGGTCGCCGTTCCAAAGCTTAATGTGACATTGCAATTAATTAAACCTATTAATTCATAATTAACCTCACCGAAACATTTAATTATCCTTCTGCTATCTTTCATTCGACGTCAGAACCCTAACTAACGAAGAAAACACAAAACTATTTAAAAAACTATACTTGCATGCAGGAAATAAGTGTGTACGTGTCAACCCAAGTTGGCCAGGCTCACGACAAACATTTGACACATGAAATTTTATATTAGTCTCCACCTAATTAAGCTAATCCAAAATATGAGCTTAAGAAGCAGCCTAAGAACCCTATAAATACATATATATAGGCCATGCATATAATCTGCGAAGCTAAAAGTTGCAGGAGAGAGGAAAGATGGTGAGATCTCCATGCTGTGATGAAGCGGGGGTGAAGAAGGGGCCCTGGACTCCGGAGGAAGACGAGAAGCTTACAGAGTACATAAAGAAGCACGGGCATGGAAGCTGGAGGCAGCTTCCTCTTAATGCGGGGCTTAATCGCTGCGGGAAGAGCTGCAGGCTTAGGTGGACCAACTATCTCCGTCCAGATATCAAGAGAGGGAAGTTCTCCGAGGAAGAGGAACGCCTGATCATCCATCTTCACTCTATTCTTGGGAACAAGTAAGATTTCTAATGCCGAACTGTAAATGGAAGCATCATCTTGTGCGCTGAAAATTAAATATTTCGTGTTCAAAGACGGATTTATAGTCTTGGGTAAATATTTGTTTGATTTGTGTGAACTGAAATTTATGAAAAATAAGATTATTTATTCTGCCGAACTTTTTTTTTTTTTTCTTGCACCACCACAAGAGTAGCGAAAATTTATTTAAATGAGATTTAGATATTATTTTCTTAATATTTATTTATTTATATTAAAATAATACAAATATTATTTTTAAAGTTTATATTGAAATGATGTTCAAATTTTATTGGATGATTTTCTTAGATATCACGTCAGCACGTCTGAATATCATTTCTCAATAAAAAAATCAAGTTCATAGCAAATTTTATTTAAGAGAAAATAATTTTGAATTGGATAATAAATTCAGTGCTTGAACTGTTAGATTCTTAGAAAAATATTTAGTCCACTTGAAATGTGATATGAAAAGCAAGCAAACTACATCAAATAAAATTATTTTAGTCTTTGTAAATAATAATTTTCTTAATGAGATTAATAAAACAATGTTTGAAGATGAAAGAGTGCTTCTTGAGTAAAAAATAATTTCTTAAAAAGATAAATTTCAAATAAGATTTAAATGTATAATAAGTGAAAAATAAACTTATGGTATAGAATAATAATTTATGGTTGAACTTTTAGGTCACACGAATCATCATAAATAATCATCTTCTAAATGGGATGAAGGGAAAAAAGAATTGATGATTGAGTAACAAATAATTCAAGCTCAAGGTTTGACTTTTAGGCTTTTGGGTACAACTTTGTTTGACTTGTAAATGATTAGAAATGAAATTAGGCCAGCATGAGCGTACTATTCATTGATTTCCCTTTTGTTCTCATGGCGGTAGGTGGTCATTGATATCCACCAAGCTACAAGGGAGGACAGATAATGAGATCAAGAATCATTGGAACACTCATCTCAAAAAGAAGCTTCTTATAATGGGCATTGACCCCGTCACCCACCATCGGAGACCCGAGCTCACACTGCTCGCCAATTTGCCCAATCTCTTATCCTCCTCAAATTCGTGCCATAGCGCTGCGAATTCGTGGGACAGTAATGCTCTCAAGCTTCAAGCCGAGGCCGCGCACCAGCTAGCACAAGCACAGATCTTACAGAACTTGTTCCAAGCGCTCTTTGCCTCCTCTCCCAACGCGAACTCGCCGTCTAATCTTAACACAAGCAACCTGCTGCTCTCCCCTCTTCAAAGCATCGCTGACATATTCGAGGCGAGCCGCCGCATAGAGGCCTTTATGAGCCACCTCTCCTCGTTCGGGCACGGCCCCGTTTTGGCGGAGAGTTACGAGTTTGGCAAGCATACTAAGAGTCAGCAACTGATGTCGGAGCAGAACAATGCCTATGAAAACCAGCATGTGATGCTAGATTCTAAGAAATTGACTAAGCCAACGGAGCTCTGCACAACACCTGAAAATTGCACTTCTTCAGCTGATATGAAGCACGGAGGGCATTTATGTTCGAGCGAAATCTCGCACGACAATTCGGAGAGCTCTACGCAGTCGGCTCTTTGGGATGAGCTGCATTTGAGCACTGATCCTGATGTATCTGATCTTGGCTGGAGGGATATATTGGAGTAAGGGCCATTTATTATGCATTCAGATGCTTTTTTTTCTTTTTTTGGTGAATTTTATTTGTTTGTTTTACTGGCAACTGATGTTGTTTTCTTCATTAAATTGATGCAGAGAAATAGCTTGGTAGAATGGCGCTTAGAGGAGGCCATATATATATTTAGAGTACGGTTGGCATGTTTAAATCTGTGAATATGAAAATTCAATTTGATGGATTTTGTTGGCAGATATTTTAATGGCTTGATTTTTTACGATTTAATAAGCTGTGATTAAACACATGTGCACAGTGCTGTGAAGGAAAAAACTGTTTTTTTTTTTTTTTTTTTTTATTTGATTTTGTATTATCCGGTGGTGAATGAAAATAAAATTATACACTTTTTTTGTTTTTTTTTTTCTTATTTAATCTCTTGAAGCAATGGTTATCAAAATCTAGCTACTTAGATATGAAAGAGTATATGATTGCCTTTCTTACATAGTATATTTTATGCGGCTTGTTTGGAAAGTTGGCCAAAGCCAGTTTAATATGAATGAATAGCCAAATAGATGGGCAACATCAACTTGACTTGCACAACCAACAACATTAAATATTTTTTTTTTTCTTGGAAGAAGCAAGTAAATATATATTAATGGGGTTTGAATTCAAGATTAAGAATAAAATTTTTGAGTCTCAATCACTGAGCTACAACATCATTTAAATTAAATAAGATTTTGCCATTATTTTATTTTCTTTTTGGCAAAGAATATGCCAAGTTATCCTAAGAAAAATACTTATTGGCTATCAAGTATCATCCCAAAGTCTTAACCTAATCTATTATATTATTTAGGAGTTATTAACAAATTATCAGAGACCTAATTCATCATTCTAATAAAAAATGTAAAGAGAAAGTTCTGGGCACACATAGGCTAAATAACCAATATAATAAATTAAAGAGGACTTAATAGAAGTTAATGTGCACTTAAACTTGGATTAAATCAAGGCCAATTATTATTCACAAGTGGAATTAATAAAAGAGCTGAGCTACGCTATCTCAAATTATTCTCCCTAAAAATTTTCAATTTTTCAGAATAGCTGAACTTCTTTTTTCTTTCATCATTTTCTCCAGACCTTTTCTCTTAAAATTTAAGAGAATTTGGAAAGATTTTTGAGCATTATGAGAGCCCAAAAGCAGTCATCCTTGTGCTTGTTTGCATAAGTCTCAAGTAAAGATAGACATATCACAAACAGCATAATAAATTCGAAAAAGAAGAGCCAGTGCAAAAACTAATCATTTGCTCGATATTACAACTTTTTCTCTGAAACGCTTCCAATGTCACTCACTGGATAGTGCTGTATCGCATAATCTTTTTCTATCTCATACCAACTATAAAATATGTAAATAAAATACCCTTCTTCCAATAGATGAACTTTTGAAGTAGTAAAGCCAGGAAATAAGAATAGGGGAATATCTTTAGGAATAGAGATGAATAGTTGCACTCAAAGAAGAGATGCAATTAGTTTCCACAACTTCCCAACATAATCCACACATTTGAGTGCATTGAGTGTGATATAGTAGCAATTTATCCATAGCGGTTACAGGATCACTGTTAGAGTTCAACATAGCCAAAATTTGTCCATAATTGGTGGAAATGTTTTTTAATATGATGCTAGAAAATAAGGCCCTTAGTCTCGCTAGTTCTCGGGTGGAAAACTCCACAAATCTCAACCGTTTATAGAGGGTAACCTGGCTCTCAAAAAAGCACAATGTTGAAAGTATTAAGAAAAGCTTTGAGAGTATAAAAAGTATGTCTCCTCACAAAAAAAGAATTTGTTGATTTTCAAGTCATCTTTTTTTCTTGAAAGTACTGAGGCTATTCCATTATATCAATAATAGGGTACATGAATCACATACAAGAGCATGAACTTGAGATTGCATTAGAAAACACGTTAAATAAAAGGATATCGAAGATCCATGTGCGTGAGATCACTCAATAAACATGCGGATCGTCCAGGCAACTCTTCCAAGCTAGGACACTCAGGAAAAAGAGGATCTCTGATTTCCACAAACAAATAATTGTAGTAATTGTACTCTTTCCCTTCAAACCCACCGTAGTGTTGCACCAACTATGATGTGTGAAAGTCCGAGTTACAATGCCAAGCAGAAGAATTATACAAAAGACTTTCTTGAGAGTCTTAGTTGTGCTGCACCAGTCCTTTTAATTCTAAAAAAAATGACACTTAGAGAATGTAAATAGACAGTAGAACCATTAATAAAATCATTATCATGTATATGTTCTCCTTTCTATAGTTGGATGACATGTTGGAGTTGATAGTCAACTAAAATTTGTTTTTCAAAATTGATCATAAGAGTAGTCACACCATATTAAGATCAAACCAAAAGTGGAAGACTGCATTTTCAAGGAACCGTGGAGATTTTAAAAGTGGCTTGTTATGCCTTTCAGATTATCTAATGCACCTAGCACTTTCATTAGATTGATAAATATGATATTGGGACCTTTTTTGGAAAAGATTATGGTGGTGTACTTTAATGACATACTTGTTTTTAGCGTCGATGAGGAGAGACATATTGATATTTGAGATCAATGTTGGAAAAGCTTCGTGAAGACAAGTTATTTATAACTATGAAGAAGTGTTCATTCATGCAATATAAGGTTATTTTATTATGCTTCATAGTATTTTCTATTGATATAAAGTCAGATCCTACAAAGATTCAAGCAATAATTAATTGATCTACATCAAGAATTTTACTAGTATTAAGAGTTTTCATGGGCTTGCTACATTCTATAAGAGATTTTTACAAAACTTTAGCACAATTATAGCTCCTATAACTGAAATTCTAAAGCAAGATAAGTTTACTTAGGCTTATAGTTCTGATAAGGCTTTCCATCATATAAAGATGATAAAGACCACATCACCAGTCTTAGGCTCCCAGACTTTAGGAAGTTATCTGAGGTTGCTTGTGAAGCCTCAAGAATGGGCATTAAAGGAGTGTTGCAGCAAGATGGCCACCCCATAGAAAGATTTAATGAAAAATTAAATGAAACAAAATAGTGTTATCCCACATATGAAAAAGAATTATATATCATCATTTAATCTATTTAGCATTAGCGCCATTACTTGCTATTTAAAGAATTCTACACACATACCACCAAGAATTAAAGCTCATCAATACCCAAAATAAATTAAACCATTGACATTCAAAATAGATAAAATATTGCAAGATTTTGCGTTTGTTCTCAAGCATAAGCCAATTATTAAAAACAGGCATGTTGATGCATTATCTTGGGTAGTTTTAGCAGTGTCTTCTTTGTCGAGTGAGGTTGTGTGTTTTAAAAGACAAGTGGTTATGTTTGTTCCATATTTTTATATTATTTATAGTCAACCAAGTAATTCTCTGCTACCCACTAAATTTGATTATCGCATTGTCCAAAGATATTTATTTAAAGGACCAGACTTGTGTATTCCTAAGAATTCACTTAGAATTTATTTGATGAGTGAACTACACTATGGTAGAGTTGCAGGACACATAAGGAGAGATAAAGCCACCCACCTTATAGAAGAGAAATTTTACTAGCCATCTTTAAAAAGAGATGTGGAAAGATTTTTATCTCAAAAATTTACTTGTAAGAGTTCCAAAATATCTAAGCAGAAATTTGGGAAATATTCAGTCAAACTTTTCCCTTATAGACACTAGGATGATCTTTCTATGGATTTTGTTTTGGGATTTCCAAGGACAGCATGTCAGTGTGATAACATATTTGTGGTTATGGATAGATTCTCCAAAATGGCACATTTAATTTTTTATTGCAATTCCTCAAATGCATTTCATGCTATCAAACTTTTCTTTAAAGGGGTTGTGTAACAACCCAAGATTATTATCCAGCTTAATTTTAGCTTAATCGCATCTTAATTATCATTCCGTTAAGTTTATCTAGCCATTAGAACCAAGCACTAAATATTTGATGCGATTTGGAGCTCAATCGAAAAATTGGAATATTTTAATATATTTAAATACCTTGAAAATTAAGATACTTCAATTAACCTCGAAATCAAAATCCGACTTCGCCATTGCGACGCCCGAAGTTTCGAATTTGGGTCCACCGTAGAGCGCTCCAGCGCGCCGCAACGGCATAATAGTTTGATGAAGTATAAGAACATTTTTGATGAAATTAAATAAAATCCGCTGCAGCGCGCCGCTGCAGCACACCATAGCGTATGCACTTCGGGGAATCAGGTATCGTAGCGCGCCGCAGCGTCTGAAATTCAAATGTGAAAATTTATCCTTAGTAGCATGTGCTGGAATCCCTTATGTGTTTACTTAAATATTTAATGCCAAATATTAATGTTAGTATCTTTGATTGCTTATATGACCAAGTAGATCTTAATAATCAAATTGTATGGAACATAATTATTTTAAATTTATAATCAAATGCTAATCTCTTTTGTATTTGATTTGAGATTTGATTAATCTTAATTGCTCATTATTTTAATCAATGCAATATTTATGTATATTAGAGAATTTAATGCTGATTTGGACACCTTTATTTACTCAATTTGATATTAAACTATATTTAAATATAAGAATCTTAAGACCTTGATTAAGTAAATGATGCTTAATCTAAATTTAAAATTTGCCATTAATAATACACCAATAGTACATTGATTTGTCATTGATCTATAAATCAACCATTTGTCTTAATTTTGGTAAGGCTAGGGGTTAAACTCTAACTTATCTTGATTAAGATTTAAACATTAATCATCTTAATCAAGTAACTTTGATTAAAAGATAATTCAACTTACATAATTTTAATAATATAACTGATTTGACATTGAACTTAAATACATTATATTAGAAGTGCTAAGATTATTAAAAGAATTTTTATGATTAACTATTTGGACTTAAGTTTGAGATCTCCAATTTTCTCCTATGAAAATTATTATAAAATTATATTGATACAACATGATCTAATTCTAATAATATTATTGATTTTATCCCATGATTATTGTATAGGATATAATTAGATGGGTCAAACCATTTGATCTGATTAAACCAATTCAGACTTAACAAATGCAACTTATGATCTTAATACAAATTATTAAGCTAAATGTTAAACATGTAAGATCTTGATGATCTTACAATAGAACTTTTTTTATTGAAACCTTAACAAAATATTAATACATTGAGGTAGGAAAAACTTATTATTATATTTTGAGGTAGGAACTTAAATGATCCTTCTTAACCTTAGAAAACTGATCTTAAACCCTTGTGGTAGGATCACCCAAAGTCCTTAGAATGAGATTCCTCCCATATGATAGTAACCTATATTGAGTGATCTCTTTGGAACCTTATGTAGGATTCACCCAATTATAGTCAGTATTCATAGCTTTGGTAAATCCTTAGTTACTAATTAGAATTATTATAACCCAAATTATTAGTTGGATATGATTATGCATATCTATGGTGCTGAGTCACTTTAGCAATATTTAGGATTGGTTGTATTGTGAAACACTAGCGATACACAAGATACTTAATGCGGAATGGCACTTATAACTCAAACAACAAACCAAAGTTCAACAACTTTGAGGATCGGGGTGCGTTGATGGCTATCGAGCTAGTTTAGAAATCACAAAATCATTGCAAGAAATTCACAGCACATACAAATCATTCAAACACAAGTATATACATGGAAAACTCAAAGATTGAGAAAAATCACGAAGCCACACCAACGAGAAAATCCACTATGAAAAAACTTCAAGGTTTACAGAGTTACAAGAGCTATACCACCTCTGCATACATAGCAGTAGCTCTACTCTTAGAATGGAGAAGGAAAGAAGCTGCTACCTCCTGAAGTTTCTTCTTCAAACAACAAGCCTTCTCTTGCTCAGCAGCTCCCTAGGGTTTAACTTAAGGTTCTTCTCCTCCATAGCCTCCAAGCCTCCAAACTGATTGCTAAAGCCATAGATTTTCTTTCACTACTTAGGCTTAAGTAGCTAGCTCCATTTCAGACCCAAAAAGTTCAAAATACTCCTCAGATTTCTTCAAATCGAGACCTGAAATGAAGCAAAACTCTGTCGGCCGTTACAGCGCCTGTAGCGATCGACCTTCAAAATTGCATCTGTTATAGCGTGCTGCGGTGCACTATAACACCCGCATTTCAAACTTGCATCTGCAGTAGCATGCTATAGCGCTCTGTAGCGCCAGCGTTTGATTCCGATGTGGCACGCTGCAGTGCCTACTTCTCGATTGCTGACTGCTAAGGCGTGCCGCGGTGCCTCGGCTTTAGGCTTGGTTCCACTAGAGCGCGCTGTGGCGTGCTGCGGCATACTGTAGCACCTGTGCAGTTTTTGGACAATGAATTCTCCACAATATAATATGTTAAGTCACTCCAATGTAGACTTATGATCAGGTGTTATCCCAAGAGATTAGACGAATACAATCCCGTTAGAGTAAATATTTCAAGACTAAGAGTGTTACAATTAGTGAACTTGATCTTTAGTTTGAGATATAAACTGTGATCGGGTTCTGCCTCCTATCGCAGTGAACTTCAATAAATGCAGTTTAAGATAAACTAAGTATCTCAAGTCACCTTACATAGAACACTAAGTATGTTTGTAATTAGAGTATTTAATAGCTTAGCTTGAGATATTAACTGCGATCGGGTTCTGCCTCCTATCGAAGTGCACTTTGATAAGTACAGTTTTAAACAAGCTAAGTGTTAAATACACCGTTCTTAGAAATATATAGCCATATATATACAACTTTTTCAACTAATAATTTTAAGTAAAATCCAAAGCAAAGCTAGTTATTGAAAGTAGAACTAGGAGTCAGTCCATTTGGATGGATTCTGCACAATGGAGACACTTGATTCATTATCAGATTTTAAATCATTTTCTGGATTTTTAAATTTTAAGGCATGTAGTTTAGAGTCATGAGCATAAAGTATGAGTATTAATGATAATTTATAGATTACAGAATATTGTATATATTAATCAGGGAATTTTCAGAATGACTAGTACTGAATTCTCAACCGAATGTATGTAAACATTGGACCATACAATTCATATCAGTTTAGTGATATTTTAATTGCAAATCAGTTGCATATTATATCGTGACATATACCGATGCATGACTTCATGGACATACAACATACCTTCACATGTTATTACTCAGTTTTAGGTCATTTACTATCACATTTATTTTTAGTATTCAGTTTACAGTTCAACTTTACTTTACTTTATTTCAGTTTTATACAGTTTTATAATTTCAGTTACCTATACAGTATTTTTGCAGTTTATTTTCATTATTTAAATGTTAAATGAATAATTAGAACTGTTTAGATTAGTTTCGATGTGTTAAATTTATTATCTAACACATGGTACTTTTGGGATCCGGTAATTTGCTAGATCCTGAGCAGCTTGAGCTAGGTCAGGAGGATGTTCAGGAGGTTCAAGAGGAGTTTGCGGAGCCTTAGCGGATTTCTCCTTTCTTTTATTTATCTTATGTATCTCTTTTCATCTATTTTCTCATCTTAACTTAAGACCCTATTCACGATTCTTGGCCAAACACAACATCTAGTAATTGGATTAGCTTCCTCCTAATTCAGTATTTAGATGATGTGGTGATGTTCCGATGTTGGGTTAATCTCCTACCCGATGTTAGGATCGTCATAGAACCTCTCATAGATTTTCTCCCCTATTGTCCATCTCAGTGTGTACTGTGTTTGGTCTATGTTGCAAATGTCTAAGCCTTAATAAAGTACATTCAATTTTAGGATCGAACAGAAAATTATCAAGATTACGTCTATGCAAGCACAATTTACTCAGAAAGATTGCAATACACCAGTATGGTTATAATGCAGAGCGAGAAAGAAAAAAAAAATTGTAATTACAAAAGAAAAAGTTAGGTATCAATTAAATACAAAAGATGTTTGTGTAATAATATCTCAAATCACTAGTTAGTCTCAAACTATCTCTAATACAAATGAATTTATCGTTCCCCATCAACGCACCAAAAGTATGACAGACTTTAAATACATGTATGCGCTCACACGCAAGTGCACAATGTCTAAAGTAATAAGGGATTGTTATGTTCTGAGATTTATCATCCTCTAGACGCAATTTTATTTTGTTACTAGAGTATGTTTTATTTAGCTAATATTCAAGTGTTCAATAAGTGGTTATTTTTGGTCCTGGTCAGGCAATCAGAGTTTCTTATGTTTGAAACTACATTTAGAGAAAGTAGGGAGAGTTGGGTTTAGCTATGCAATTCCTTGAGTTCTCATGCAAGTACTCTTTTTTATTAACTTAGTGTCCAATAAATTTGATTATGTTATCATTAATTAAGAGATGGAGCTTTCTCTAGAAGTGTCCCCCCAGGTGAGCTAAGTCATGCCTAGTACTCAGAGATGAACTAATGAAGGTTCAACCTCAGTACTTAGACACTCACATGATCAGAATATAATTCAATGCTTACATCTAAGTTATAAAATCTTTATTTTTAGTTATGTGTCACATGAACTTGGTTCCACTAATGGCTCACATGTGTCAATTATAAGCCTAGCTAGCTAAGGAAATTAGCTATAGAGCTAATGGGTTATGTCACTTCACCCATAGCACATTATGCATCTAAATCCTCGCATATGCCAAAAATGAGCTATGGAGCTCTACTTGTGGCTCTCGGCTCACATGCATCAACTTCTCAGCTTGGCAAAGTAAGTGTGCATATAACACTCACAGAGCTTGTCATTTGGCTCTAGGCTGTTGTGCACATATTCCTTGCGTAAGCTAATGGTAAGTACTGGAGCTCGGAGATCATTGGTTATTCCATGACTTTATTGATCACTTAATTCCAAGGATTAGCACCGATCATTTTCGCACAATGAATGTTGTCACTGGCATTCGTGGCGTGAACGCTCAATATGCACACCCTAGGTTCTAAGTGGTTCAAAGGCTCGATGGTTTTGCAACCTAAAATCGTCCTTGCATTAAATATTGCTATAATAGATACTTCGCTATCCAATTCATCATTCTCAGCAATCAATTATAAGAAAATGATTAATATGTTTCCATTAATATTGAAGAGCAAACACTATATTCCCAATTCATTACATGCCTATGCCCAACCCTCCCCAAGAGGGTTTAGGCTACCATTAAAAAGCATATACAATGACAACTACTAAGAATTAGGAGCCTTTACATATCTCTTATAGAAATAAAATGCGTGAGAGGGAATACAATATTGGGGAACTGCTATCACGATCACAGAGTTTTCTCTCTATCTCAGAGCTCTTTACTTCCTTCAGTTTCCTGTGATTGATCCTTTCTCTTTCAATGCAGACATCTCCTTCTTGATTAGGGTGGACTCTCCTTCCTAATCCTGTAGCAGCCTCAAACTTTTAGAACTTTGAACTACAAATTGGCAACTCTTTCATAGCCTTTCTTCTTGGCTTTTATAGTTTCTGAGTCACTACCTTTAACATTTAAACCCACTACTTTTTTCCTTCCCTTGATATTTGGAATTATTCTGCTGTCTCTTGGAAATAAGAAGTTTTAATGGTTTGCAATAAATAGTTGGATGTGGGAATGGCAAGATTAATGTTTTTTTGCCTTCCCTATGCTGTGTTAATTGCTTATTACTGGGTACGAAATACGACGGGCGCTACGGCGCGTTATAGCACCGAGCTTTCTGTCTTGTAGGTGCTATGGCGCGCGATAGTGCCTTGCTCTCGGGTTGAGCCTGCTAAGGCGCGTAGTTACGTTGCTTTCTCGTGTTGAACCTGCTACGGTGCGTAATTTATTAATGTACCTCACTTACTTTTACTTTCATACTTCTTGCAGTTCAGTTCTTATGTATTTTATTAGTATACAACTCCTGAGTTAAAATAACTAGATGATTAATCTTTAACGAATTACATATTTCATTAGGTTAACAACTTCTAAGTATATTGATGTATTAGTAATGCATAAAAATAATGGTAGATTTGAACGACACAACGCAAATGTGATGACACGATGAAAGAGATTTAGGTCATTATTGTTATTTTCAGAAGAAATATTACTCAAATATTAGAATAATTATTAAATTGACAAATTTCATGAATACTAAACTGCATTCAAACAACTTGTGCCTCCTCATCCTCGTCTGCTTAGCTTTATATATTATTATTATTATACAGATTTGGCCTTTCATGTCGTGCGTCAAACCCTACTTTTCTGTAGCAGGTAAGTCGTACTCTCTACCAACTTTACCAACCCTCAAAGAAACTTGCTAATGTCAATTCAGACCAAAAGCTGCTCTAGCTTTTGTTATGTGTAGTTGAACCGGAATGCATGAGAATTTGCACACTTTAAGAAAGGAGACAAAGAGTTTAGATTTGAGAAAGTATTAAGCTCTAAAGACATGCCTAAGCACAAGCTCGGAACTCGCCTAAATGCACGATCAGAAGATACGCCTGGGCATGGTCGGAAAACGTGGCTAGGCATGATACGTCCAATCGCGAAGGGAGCCAGGTGTGTAATGACAGACTCGCACACCCTCACCACCCTGACATGTGCGATTAGACCCCAGACCTGAATGTCTTGTGCATGGGTGCATCCTTCTTCCATTTCATCTCTTCAAACTTAGTGCGAGGTTGCTCTTGAGATAGAAAAGTTTTTGGATGAGAGAAAGTATTACTTGAAAATTAATTTTGATTGGATGATTACCTTAAACTTCTCAAATTTTCATGTATGAAGAGAAAGATAAAGAATCAATTAATTGACAAGCTTACAGAAACAATGACTGAAGATAAAATAGAGGAGCCATGGAAGCTCGGCAGCAAAGAGTATGTGGTTACATATGATAGTGAATCGATGATAACTTTCTTGACCATATTAGCAGATAAAAAAGCATCACAAACTTATGGAATTAGCATGAGGAGCTTACAATATTCAGTTTAGTTTAGTTTGGACCACTTTAAAAACACATCATAGCCATTAGGTTTATTAACCCTAAATCAAGATTAAGGCCTTATTCATATTAGCTATGGTTATTAGCTATAATCTTAATTTTGTATCTTACTGTTGTGGTAGCATTACTTTTGTGAATTATGCCTTTAAATTGATTGTCTCAAGCTTAGTCAAAAAAAAAAAAAAAAAAAAAAAAAAAAACTGTCTCAAGCTTAGTCTAATTAACTTTTTTGAAATCACTTGCTTGCTTTACATGTTAATTTCTATCTTAATCCAAGCTTCATTACTTGGCCAATCATTATTAGAAAACATTAAATCTATGTATTTACTACTTAGTAAATGATCTATTAAAGTTTCATGTCATTTTTTTAAATGTGATAAGTTTATTAACTATCTTTGTATTTTATGACTATATACCTTGCTTAATCACAAATAAAGATTTTCTAGCACTTTAAAGTGGTTTTAATCTTTGCCATGCCAAATGGTTTCCTTCATGTGTAGTTTACTTTTGTCTTAAATTAGTGTCTAATTCAGCTTCACTTAGCAATTTGATCAATGTTAAGAGTATTTTCTCTTACTATAGCACCATTAACGCTAGTTAAGAAGCTAGTTGAGTAATTGACACTGAAGCTTCTTCTATTCATGGCACTTCAAGAAGAGGGCTTTTCTCATCCTGCGCCCTTAATAACTTTGGAAGTATAAGTATGGGGAATGATGACATCATCAAAGCCATCAATATAATAAAAATTCAACTAAAGATGAAGAATGGGAGTATATTGATTTAGAAGAAAGATAAACACATCCACAATATCTACCTCAACCTGATTTTCATAAGAAAGCTAGATGAGAAGGATACTACCACCTTAATGATGGGCAATGGAAGCTCTCAAAAGGATCATTGGTGGTGGCTTGTTGAAGAAAAGATGCTTTACTTATAATGTGCTGAAAGTAAAGGTGATGAATTCCTTAGTCAACACATCACAGAAAGATGAAGAAGACTTACAATTGTGGCACTACATGCTTTGCCACCTGAGTGAAAAGAAATTACAAATGATGACAAAGAAGGGAGCACTACTTGAAGGTGAAGGAATGTTCAAAGAATGCAAATACTGCTTTTTCCGGGAAGCAAACTTAGGTTACCTTTAAAAGCACACCATTTTTAAATAATATAATATTCGATATATTCAAAATCACACCATTTTTAAAACCCGATAAAGAGAGTTGGCCGTCTGCATGACGAGCTCGTAAAGCCAATGCAGCCCAATGTATACATTTCAGTCTTTGTGCGTCCTGCCAACCTTCGCCCGAATTCCCTGTGGAGAAAATTACCACAAAAACTTCCCCAATTGACCTCGATTGATGCACCAAATTATAAAGAATCCAATGAAAACTTAATTAGAACATATTTCCCACTAATTAACCTTGAATATATAATAAATCATAAAGCTAAAGATTAGTTCTCTATCAAACCAAAGCTAAAGACCTCAATTAATTAAATTGGCTAATCCAAATCAATCTCTTATGTCCATAATTCATTGCAGTTTCTTTCACAAAGGCAAAACACCCCAAAATTTCCATTGTTGTTGTTTGTCTCTTGGAAAAATTATGAAGCTCTGCTATCTTTGATCACTCTCAGAAGTGTTTTAACAACCAATTACTATAATTCATATTTTCCCTGGTTTTGCATCCTTTTTCAATGCCTTCTAAGCTTTCCATCCATCCAGATTTTAGTTTCATTAAAATACGAAAACAAGTCATTTTTTGTCCAAGTATAATTATATACATTTAATAATGATTTTTTTGAGATAAATTAAGATATTTATATTAAATTACACATAATTTAATCCACGTATTAGATATATATACATTTAAATATGCTTGCAACTTATTCAGCAGCATGAAGTGCGATCAATCAAGATGCTTGCGTTGTAAGAATTCTAGAAAGGCGATGTATAGGTTATTTAGGTAAAAATCTATCTACCATTATGTCATTTGTCCACGAATTAGATCATAAAAGTTATTGCGTGAAAGGTTTAATTTGCCGGTATCATGTTTGACCTGTATGAGATTATTGTTAGAAGCTATCGTTTGATTAAATTCAAAATAAATGCCTCCTAATATTTGTTAAGTAGTTTTGCGACCGTACCCACAGAATGCCCTAAATTACATGGAATGCCTGCCTCTTCTAAGAGGTCAAACGTGCGAAGTATTTGATGGCTTAATTAAGCCTTGCCTTCTTGGTATCCCTGAAGTGAGCGCGGTCTGCCGGTTCGGCTCCGGTCATTTGCTTCCGCTTCAGAAGCTGCTGCTTCTGCTGCTTTGCTTTACGGGCAGCCACTGCAGGGCGTTTCCTTTTGCGGGCCATTTCCATTTTCTGCTGCTGCTGATCACTCCAGCTAGAGGGCGGCCTCCTAGAGACGCCCATGCTGTCGCCGGCAGAGCGCGGGCGAGAACGTGATTTCTTTGCAGTGCCCGTTCTGCTAGAGCGGACGCCTTCATATGGCACGGAATCGGCGGCTGCTCTCTTTCGCTTCTCCCTTCTACCCGAAGATGCAGTGTTGGCATTGAACGCTAACGACGACACTTGCTTGGCTTTCAAGGAAGGGGTAACGTCCGTTCTAGCATGGCAGACCCTCAAATTTCTGTCCCTGATCTTCAAGTCTCTTCTCCTGCAAACCTCGTTAGCATCGTCCTGCAAAACCGAATTGTGTTTTTATTGCTCTCATTTTGTCAGATAAATAGATAATGCTCTGATCATTTGAGTGAATTTTAAGCGTAAACCCTGAACAATTCTAATAACAAACAATACATGTGCAGAAATCTATTGAAGGCTCTTTGTCAATTGATTCTTCTGAGCTTGTAATTCTTTAGCATAATTAAATATGTAAACGTTCAAAAGAGGACAAGGTTAATTGAGCCATATTGTTTTCACGTTGAAGGCTAGCGGCAAAGTAACATTTGAAGTACAAAAATTTAATCATAGCAAATCAAAATAAAAATATAAAGAGTACAAGTTTAATCATAGAAAATCAAAATAAAAATATAAAGAGTATAAGTTTTAATCATAATAAAAGTTATCATATAACTTGATTCTATTGTACAAAATATTGGCAGAATGGAAAATAATTAGATTGACAAAATCCAAATAGGTTGAACTAATGGAGTGCTTCTAGAACACAGTGCAGAAAAAAAACCACAAATTTAAGAGAATGCATTATTGAACAATTATAAGACCAAAAGTCCTACTATTAAAAAAAGTTTTATAAGCAGCTACAAAACCAGCAATATAATACGGGGCAGAATGTTGGTTGGGAAAGCAGACGCACATTGATAAGAAAAGGTTACGGAAATGAGGATGCAAACGTGGATGAGTGCGTATATACTAAAGGATATGATGTGAAATGAGATCATTCATAACAAGATTGTAGTGCTTCAATTAGGATAAACTTAAAGCAAATGCACATTGACATATATGCAGTAGTATTTTGTAACGTTTAAAGAAAGTTTTTAATGGTAAGAAAACATACATTACAATGTTATTGCTGCATAACAGGGTGGAGACAATCTCATAAGAGGTGCAATACATCTCAAAAACATTGAAATAACAATGTTCTATACAATAATAATAATAATAATAATAATCCTGAATAAAACATATACAAATACCTTCAAAACATTGACAACTAAATAGCCTTACATCTCAATAATACTGATATTTTAATAACAAGCAATCAACACGCCCCAAAAGCTACCTTAAGAAAATATTCACAATGGATATATCCTCTACGCCAACAGATGGAAGGGTCAAAATGGCTATTCCTTTGGATCAACGACTTGGACATAGGATTCTTGTAATTTAAGAAAAAAATTAGCGCAAATAAATTGGAGTAATTTACTACCGATCAAATTTGCATTTAGATGTTGAGGAATCTGTAAATTATCTTCTGAAGTATCGAATCATTGAATAATGGATTTTGAAAAAAACTATTTTTTATGTTTTCATTCTTGTATTGTTTAGATTGCAAACAAGTGCAAAAATAAAAATTCCATGAATACGATATATGATATAAGTTTTATCGAGCAGAACCATATTTAGTTGATTCAATTAGTAAATTAATGTGTTGTTAACGTCTCAGGATACTCAAGAAAGTTCATTATTTCTTAAAATAAATGTAACTGATGACAAATAAAAGATGAAGTCATTAACCAATTAAACTACCCAAATTCATCAATAACGCATCAGCATCAAACTCTTTATCTAACATTATTTAACCCAAAACTAGCCCAAATTCTATTGCACAAAGCTGTCATAGTTTTTTAACTATTGCTTCTTATCTCTTATATCCAAAATTGATGCTTAAATGGCTCAATTTTGAGTAGCTCGGTGAGATATAACTTTTGGACTAAAACTCTTTTTTACAAAATTTGTTTAACCCTTAAAAATCAATTTATCAAAATTATCATAAAATTTGAAAATTTTTTACCATGCCACGTAATCTCATTTTTCTCATACTAAAATCAAGGCATTATCAATTTCCACATTTCAAAATCAAATGTTTGATTATAAGAAATACCTCATTCCATATTTTCTTTCAATTTTGTTCGGCTATTGCATTCATGGCTTTTAGCTGTTATCACATTTAAAATTTTTACTAAATATTTAAAGGTTATTGTTATGGTGTGGAGACCAAATAAATCATCAAAAGAGATACAAATGAAGTCTTGATAGCTTATGGGGCAAGGTTTTTCCATCTAACAGCAAGCAGGCGCCTAGACGCAGCTGCAAACAGCAAGCCTGGCTCCCATTTGCACCCTGGCGCCCAACAAACAGCAAGCTTCACACCCAACAAACAGCAAGCTTCGTGCCCAGATGCCCCTACAGGCAGTAAGATAGGCGTCTGTGAGATTCCAACATTGAAGTGACGTGTCCTAACGGCTTTTTAGGGCGCACATTGGGATCGTTTGAAGCCCCACATAAAAGTCTATATGTTGTGCTAGGGTTAGGATAGTGCTAATTTTTGTGGAACCTTCTTGGTGGCTAAAAGAACTTAAAGCCCTAGAGTAAGAACTAGAAGGAGAAGAAGAAAGGGAACTCAAGCCAACGATTTCTTCCTTCCGCCAGGGCTTGAAAAGTTCTCTATAACTTTGTATTCATCTTCTCTAATAATGGATTTCATTGTGGTAGTGTGGCTCCATAGTTTTTTCATTCTTGGGCTTTTCACGTATATGTGTTTGTATGCTTGTGCTTGTTTGTGATGTGTTTATCTTCTTGCTTGTGTTGGTATTTTCATATTTTCTTCAATGACTCTCAGGAGTCAAACCCCGATCGTAGGGATCTCCATTTCCCTAACAAGTCGTATCAAAGCGCTTGATTTTAGGGTTTGTTAGCTTGAGTGGGAGCAATTGCCAATAAGATAAGACACAAAATAGAAAAATTCAGCAGTGCAAACTTTGTTTTCTTGGAAGATGTAAATGGACGATTTATTCTACCATAAGAAATTATGCTTACCATTAGAGAGTCAACGAGAAACCGAAAACTATGCCTGAAGAAGACCAGGAAGTTCTCAACAAAATGGCACTAGGCTTGATTCGTCTCTCTTATTTTCGTTTGTGGCATTCAACATAGTAAATGAGAAAACAACAGTGGATCTCAAGAATGTATGAAAAGCGTAAGTTTCCAACAAGTTATTCAATATGAAGAAGGTAGATGGTGGTTCAGTGACAGAACATTTGAATGAGTTCGATACTGTGACAAACCAATTAAGCTCCATTGACATCAAGTTTGTTGATGATGTGAGAGCTTTGTTGCTTCTATCTTCATTATCAGGTAGCTGGGATGGATTGTTTACGACAGTCAGGAATTCATCAGGAAATGCAACCTTAAAATTTGACAGCATTATCGAGCTCGTGTTGAATGAAGCAGCACAAAAAAGATCTAGTGGTGAAGCATCTACTTCATCTCTAAATGTTAAAAATTAGATAAAGAAGTGCAAACCGGGAATTCAAAAGGAATAAGTCTAAATAAGGGTGTGAAAAATCAAGGGTGGGAAAAAGAAAAGCAGAATGTTGAAACTGCGGAAAGTCAGGACACTTCAAAAAGGATTGTTTCGCCTTAAAGAAATCAGAAGGTGGAAACAAGGACAAGAACCCTTCTGTGAATGTCTCAACAAAAGAAATATCAGCATGCATTAATCTTTTCTCTAATTAGCATTGAGTCATGACTTGTGGGCTCAAGTGCATCCTTTCATGTAACCCCTGCAAAAGAAACTTTCAAGAACTACACCAAAGGTGATTTGGGCAAAGTCTACTTGGGAGGTGACAAAGCCTGCAACATTGTTGGTAAAGGTGATGTGTATATCCAGTTGCTGAATGGATTAATATGGAAGCTAAAGGATGTTAGGCATGTTCCATGCCTAAAGAGAAACTTAATTTCTATCAGCGAGTTAACCCGCGAGGGCTGTAGTATGAGTTTCACCTCAAACTCTTTGAATGTAACTAAAGGTGCACTAGTTATAGCTTGATGAAGTATGGATAGGACACTTTACTTGATAAATAAAATGTCAGACTTTATTGCAACAGCAAAACAAATAGATGCACATCCATGGCACCAGAGACTTGGTCACGTGAGCGAAAAAAGGTTGAAATCATTGTTATCCATGGGAAAGATTACAAGACTAAAATCTATGGACTTTGAGTTTAGTGAAAATTGTGTATGGCAAGAAGGAAAATATTAGTTTCTCAAAGAGTGGGAAAAACTTGAAGTCCCAGAAGCTGGAGTTAGTGCACACTGATGTGTGGGGACTAGCTTCCACATCTTCTTTTTGTAGAGTCACATATTTTGTTACCTTCATAGATGATCATACCAGGAAAGTATGAGTATACTTCTTGAAGCACAAATCTAATATGTTTGATGTGTTCAAAAATTGGTTAGCCTTAGTTTAAAATAAGACTAGTTTAAAGATGTGCCTTAGATTAGATAATAGCGTGGAATATTTTGATAAAGAGTTCAAATAGTTTTGTGCTTTGAATGGGATCAGATGGAAGTTCATTGTTCCAGGAAAACCTCAACAGAATGGTATTGCAGAGAGCATAACCAGAATTCTCACAAAGCATGCCAGGAGCATGAGGCTACATGCTGGGCTGCCAAAGCAGTTTCGGGCAGAAGCTATAACTATAACTGCATATCTGATCAATAGACATCGTTTAGTTCCTTTAAACAAGGAATACCTATGGAAGCTTGGAACGGTAAAGAGGTGAAATTAACTCATCTAAAGGTATTTAGTTGTTCATCTTATGTACATATTTATGCAAGTTCCAGAAGCAAGCATGATTCAAAGGCAATTAAGTGCACCTTCATACGCTATAAAACAAGAGAATTTGACTAGTGATTTTGGGACTATCATAATTAAAAATAAGGGATGCCACATTCAATGAGAATGAGATGTACAAGAATAGGAATGAAGTTCAGAACAATTCAGAAGGAGCTTCAGATGATATGCCAAAGTACATTAAGATATATGATAATGTTGAACAAAATGTGCAGGCACAATCAGGTTCTCATGATGGAGTACATACAATTCCTCAGGCCTATTACTGAGATGAGAAAATCCACCAAGATATCACAGCCAATACAGAGGTACTCTCGTTTATTGTATTATAAGTTACTAACAAATTGTGGTGAACCAGGATGCTATCAAGAAGCGCTTCAAATTGATGGCTCAATCAAGTGGGAGTTAGCATGGATGATGAAATGAAATCACTCATTTCAAATGAGATATGAGAGTTGGCTAGACTTCCAGATGGAAAGAAAACCCTTTATAACAAATGGATTTACATATTGAAAGAAGAACCAAATGGAAACAAGCACCACAAAGCAAGGCTTGTGGCAAAAGGCTTTCAGCAGAAAAGTGGAGTGAACTACAGTGAAATCTTTGCTCCAATAATAAAAATGACTGCTATCAGAGTAGTGTTGAACATTATAATAGTAGAAAATCTACATCTGAAACATATGAATGTAAATACTGCATTTTTCACGGTGGTCCGGAGGATGAACTATATGTGATGCAGCCACAGGGATACAAAAATCAAGGAAAGGAAGAGCTGATTTGTAAGCTTAAGAAAACTATGTACGGCTTGAAATAGGCATTGTGGCAGTCATACAAAAGATTTGACAGATTTATGTTAGACATGGTGCAAGAGATGCTAGGTGGATTATTATCATTATATAAAGCAATTTGAGATCTCCTATATCAGTCTACTTCTGTATGTTGATAGTGGGATCTAATATGGAAGAGATCAAGAGACTAAAGGAGCAGCTATCAAAAGAATTTAACATGAAAAATTTGAGCCAAGCAAAGCAGATACTCGGGATGAGGATTAGTAGAGAGAGGAGAGCAGGAACACTAAGGCTATCTCAGGCAGAATATGTTGAAAAAGAGCTCAAGATGTTCAACATGAATGAGGCAAAGTTAATTTGCAAGGAACAAATGCCAAAGATTAAAGCAAAATGGGAACATATGGAGAAAGTTCCATATGCTTCAGCGGTTGGGAGCTTAATGTATGCCATGATATGCACAAGACCAAATATAGCCCATTCAGTGGGAGTTGTCAACAAGTTTATGAGCAACCCTGGGAAGCCCCGTTGGGAAACAACCAAGTGGATACTCAAACAACTAAGACGCATTGTGGATAAAGTCATATTCTTTGGAAAGTCTAAGATTGAGCTACAAGGATATATAAACTCATATTTAGCTAGAGATGTTGACAGTAGAAGAAGCACAACCGAATAGTGCTTACATTGGGTAGTGTTGCGGTGAGCTGGATTTTCAAGCTTCATAAGATAGTCGTCCAATCTACTACATAAGCAGAGTATGTCGCCATCATTGAGGCGAGTAAGAAAATAATTTAGTTAAAGAGCTTTTGGCTGAGCTGGGCAAGGAGTAAGATGATGGAAGTTTGCATAGTGGCAATATGGTTCCATTCACCTAACTAAGAACGTACCATTTCATGACAGGATGAAATACATTCAATTGCGGTACAATTTTATTCGATCATTACTAGAAGGTCAGTTGGCATTGGAGAAGATTCACACTCAAAGAATCCAACCGACATGCTCACAATGTCAATAACACTGAAAAAATTGAAGTTATGATCGGCTTCAGTTGGCCTCGAAGGATGAAAAGAAGGCAGGGTGAGCCACACCACATCCTTTGCAAGAATGGAAGTCAAGATGAAGAAAATTCAGGGTTGAAGACATATAGATCGCAATTAGTCTCCAAGTGGGAGATTATTATGGTGTGGAGATCAATTAGATCATCAAATGAGATACAAATAAAGTCCCGATGGGTTCCAAGGCAAGACTTCACCAGCTAACAGCAAGAGCTAGAAGGAGCTTGTAATAGCTAGGATAATTAAAATATCTGATTAAGCAAAAATCAAAATCTCATGCTAGTATAAAACTAGAATAAACTAAACATATTGTTAAATAAAATATATTTTTATGCTCATAATGTCAAGTTTGGGAACAATCTGAATAATAGATACTCCTGAATTAAATTCTAAATATTTATGATTCAAAAAAGTTTAGAAAATTAAATACAAATCCAAATTCATTAATTTTAGTATTGTTGAATTGAGAATATTAGTAAAAAGCTATATAAAATATTTCATTAAATTTGGAGCTCCGAATTTACAATAGTTAATTTTTAAAATTTTAATCTTCAAAAATTAATATAAAATAAAATATAACTTCAAACTGAGAAAATTTAGTGTGTGTATTCGTCTCATCAAGATACACCTCCTGATCAAATTTTATTAACTTACGTTACTTTTTAGTAAATTACTTTCTCACTAGATTATATTTTATTCAGTAGTTTCTTTCATAAGCTACTTACATCTTAAGAAAAAATCTCTTTCTCCTTATAAATAGACCCCTAACCCCCCTCTTCTCTCCACACAAACCTCTCTTCCTCCTTACCTCAAGCTGCCTCCCTTCTCCTCCCACCTCCAGCAACCACCTTTCCAGCCTCCAACAGTAGCCCTCGACCTCTTCTTCCCCTCCTTTATAAAAGGAGCCCTAAACCTTCTCTCCACAACCCCTCCTCTCCTCCTCCTCCGGCCGACCACCGCCCCTTCCTCCTCCCCACCTCGCCGGCAACTACCAATATCCTCCTTCTCTCCTCTATATAAGAGGAACCCTAAACCTTCTCCTCTCCGAAAAGCCCTCCTCCCTTATCTAGCCGACCATCTCCTCCTCCCCCTAGCCTCGTCGCCCCCCCAGCAGCCATAGCCAACCTCCGTCACCAGCCGCTAGCAAGAAAAGAGATGCCCTTTGAACGAAGAAAAACAGAAGAAATCCCCTCTGAACGAGGAATAAGAGAAGGAATCTCCTTTGAACGGGGAATAAGAGAAGAGATCTCCTCTGAACGAGGAAGAGGGAAGATAACCCCTCTAAACAAGGAAGAAGAACAAAAAAAGAGAGGGTGATGAATTTCTTTTTAGAAAATAATATTAATAAATGATAACAAAAATAAAAATAAATAACTATTAAATTCTGATTCTTAACTTTACTAACTACTGACTTCTAATTATTTTACTGCTAATGTTATTTTCTTTTAAGTTATTTTTATTTCGATCAATTATTTATTATTATTATTATTATTATTATTACTGCAATTTCATTATTGTCATTTTCTTTCAAGTCATTTCTATTTCTGTAAATTATTTATATTATTATTATTATTATTATTATTATTATTATTATTATTATTATCATTCTATTACTACAATTTCTTACTGTCATTTTTCTTTCAAGTTATTTTTTCTTTCAAATCATTTTTTTAATTCTGTTAATTATCTATTATTATTATTATTACAATTTCCAAGTATTGTCATTTTCTTATATTCATTTAATCAAGTCAATTTTATTTATAATAACAATAATAATAATTATTATTATTATTATTATTATTACTATTACTATTATTATTAGTATATTTATTATTAACTCTATTTTAATTTATTTATTGTTACTATTATTATTATGTTACTTTTCATTAAATTATCATAATAATATAATTAATATCAATTGTTTTTATAACCTTTGAAGCACATAAACCAAAGAGTCACTAAAACAGACCAACTGAAGTATTAACTTAAGTAATTCACGATTGCATGTACATAGATTTTTAGAAGTTTTATATCAAAGCTACTATATTTGAGCATGCACTTTTTTTTTGAAAATATGATTATGGATTTAATACGCATCAACCGTTCTATGATTGCAATATTTTATCATGACAGTTTGTGACGTATGTCTATGGTGAAAGTCTTTAAAGGAAGTTTGAAATTGACCTGTTAATTGGAGGGGTTTACTAGTAACCCGTGATGAAATAAGGAGGAATCTAACCCACTAGGAAGGGTTGTAGATCTAAAAGAAAGACTCACCTACTTCAAGATTTAAGTACAATTACCGACGAGTAGTTGATACCTTCCTATAATTGCCCATGATATGGGAAATACTAGGGAGGTGGGGCTTTTAATGCCTAGCAACAATAGAAAGACATGATCTTATCATAAGAGTCTGCCGATTAAGAGCTCGTCACATAAAGCTAGTGATAAAATTATAAAATTTCATTAATGCTTATTTCAGCAAAATTATGCAATACATTTTGATAATATTTATTATTGCAAAGTTGAACAAACTTTCATTTTCAACTGACGCAAGCTTCATTGAATAATATTGTTTATTATTTTATACCTAATAAGATGCTGGCATGTATTTCTTACTAAATTTCTACGTACTCCTACCTAAATTGATAAATTCAATTTTTTTAGGAATTGAAAACGAATAAAAAGAGATACTTCACAAGAATGATAGCTAAGAAGTGAGAGGAAGCCCAAGATAAAATTTTGATTTCTTTTATATAAATATTGAAATTCGTTTTTAGAATATAAATATATATTATTTTGGCTCTATAAATGATGATTTTTGTTAATTAAATAAAATTATCTTTTGATGTTGTTTAATTGAAAATTATTGCTTGAAAATTCTCGACCTTGATCTGCGGCCATAGATGCAAACAACAAGCCTGGCACCCAACCAACAACAAGCCTGGCACCCAAGCTCCCCAACAGGCAGTAAGGCAAGCGCCTAGGCGCACCAAGGCACCTGCGGGATTCCAACACGAGAGTGGCATGTCCTAAGGGCGCTTTGGAGCTTCTTTGAAGCCCCGTATAAAAGCCTATATGTTGTGTTAGGGTTAAAATAGTGCTAATTTCTGTGTGGGAGCTCCTTGGTGGCTACGAAATCTAAAGCCCTAGAGTGATAACTAGAAGGAAAAAATCAGGGAGAAGAAGAAGAGGAACTCAATGCAACGATTCCTTCCTTCCTCCAATGCTTGATAAATTCTCTGTAACTCTGTATTCATCTTCTCTAATAAAAATTTCATAGTGGTTGTGTGAGTGACTTCATTGTTTTTCTCATTATTGAGTTTTTCACGTATATATTTGTGTTCATACGCTTGTGTTTGTTTGTTCTTCTTGCTTGTGTTGATATTTTCGTGTTTACTTCGATGACTCTCAGCTGTCAAACCCCCGTCATAGGGCCTAAGAGATATTTGGTTTGCGAGTGCAAAGTAAATATTTTACATGTAATCTTAAAATGTAGGTGTTTGCCTTACTATATTTTAACTTCACAGATCCTTGTAACAAAATTTTATTTCTCAAATCTTAATTCTCAAATTGATTTTATTTAAAGTTAATTAATTGTTTGTAATGAATTTAAATATTCTTTATCCTTTTCCAAGAACAATCTAGTATCTTTACAATTTTGCATAAAATCTAGTTCCATCCCTAGGAAGCCTACCGTGCAGCATATTATAAACCCTGTCCTAATCCATTCTGCATCCTTTAACATTCAAATTCAAACTCCCCACATACGGAAGAAGAACCACTGCTTTCTGCTAGCCATACAAAGCAACATCATCCACTCCCATTAATCTGCAGGATTAATTCTTCCATTATATGGTTTACCAGCCTTGAGAACATATTTTAAATTTTTCCATTTTTATTTGAAGTACTGATTTTTTAAATAGTGTCATCAAATCAAGCTTGGATAAGACAAGCGAAAAAGAAATGAAGGCAAGAGTTTCATAACTTATTTTCATTTTCAAGTTAAAATATTTGAACAATTCTAAATCCCCCAATCCTCCTCATCCTTGCATCAAATACTTGTGTCAGATATATTTGTCTAGGATATCTTAAGTATCCACTCATCCAAAATATCACCTTTAGGTTGAATGGAGGCAAAATCATTCAGTGGTCAAATAGATAATGGTATATGCACAAGTTTAAGGGAATATTAACAGCTTACCATAAATCACAAAGCTTCTTAAAAATTAGGATAAAATGAAACTTGTCCTTACAAATTATAAGAGATATACTAGGAACAAATTAACCAAATATTAAACAAAAGTTCAGGGAAAAATTTTACAAAGGTAGAGAGAAATATACGCATGGCTCCCATATAAAGTGTTCACACCAATCCCTACTTTAAAGATAAGATATGCCACCTCAATAAGTCTTACTTTTGTCTTATTTTTTATTTGGATAGCAAAACTCAAATTATACATTGTTTCATTTACTCCCTAAAATTTAAAAATTTTCAATTTAGCCCTTATAATTCCTTTTGGTTCAACTTTAAGCCTTCCAATTCAAAAAAAAAAATTTTTAATTACATTGAGATGTCTTAAATCTAAGGAGTTCTCAAATATCAACAGAATACCTTAACTAACTATAATAATTCTAATTAATATAAAAAATTGTTTTTATTTAACTACAAAAATTATTGTAAATAATGAATCACAAAGCTTCAGGAAAATAGGATAAAATACAGTTTGTCCTAATAAATCATAAGAGATAAACTAAATATGTCCAAGCAAATGAACCAAATATTAAGCAAGAGTTTAAGAAAAAAATTTAAAAAGGTAAAAAAGAAAATATGCATGCCCCCATAAGAAACGCATCAAACGAATCCATACTTTAAAAATGGGATGTGCACCTCAATAAGCCTTACTTTTGTCTTATTTTTAATTTGGGTAGCAAAACTCAAATTACAAATTGTTCCATTTTACTCCCTAAAATTTTTAAATTTTCATTTAAGTCCGTGGCTTTCGGTTCCACTTTAAGCCTACAGTTCCAAAAACTTTTAAAAGCAACTACATTGATGCCTAAAATCTAAGAGTTATCAAATATTAACAAAAGACCTTAACCAACTACAACAATAATTCTAATCAATGTAGAAAACTATTTTTTTTATTTAACTACAAAAATTAGTATAAATAATTTAAAATTTATTGTAAATAAATTAAGGTAACTAAGTGTCAATCAAATTTACATTAACACATTTTGAGGAATCTATAGATTATCTTTTGAGATGCATATCTAACTATTGAATCATTGATATAGAAAAAAAAATTGTTTTTCATTCTTGTTGTACTTTAAATGTGCTACTCATTCGATTGCAAACAACTACAAATAAATTCCATGAAAAAGCGTGATATGACAAAAATATGATATTTCAGTTTAACTGTAACGGAGTTAAAATTCATATTTAGTTGATTAAATTAGTCAATCAAATTGCGTTGTATAAGGTCTATGAATACTTTATATGATAAGTTGTCATTTCTTAAAATATATGTAACTAAGAACAAATAAATTGTGGTCATGTGTGACATTCATGCTTTAAAAATAAAACCTTATCTAATTAAACCACTCAAGCTCATCAACAACCCATTATCACTAAACCCATTACTAAACATCATTTAACCAAAAACAAGCTCAACTTTTTACATAAAGCTATCATAGTACTTTGACTGTACTTTATTGTTTAATAACCAAAATTTATATTTAAATGCCCAGGTTTGAGTAGCTCAATGAGATCTACAAATTGTTTTGAACATTTTCTTACCAATTTTTGTTTTAACAATAAGAAAGCAATTTTTCAAAATTAAAATAAAATTCAAAAATTTTGACTTTCACCACTCTCATCTTTCAAATGTTAAAATCAATTCATTATCATTTTCCACATTTCGAAATCAGATGTTTGACTATTAGAAATACCTCATTCCATATTTTTTCCAATTCTTCCAACCATTGCATTCATACATGAATTCTAGCTTTTTATCATTTTTAAAAATTTTACTAAATATTTAGATTTTTAACATGATTTTAATTATGCTAATATGAACAATGAATGATGTATCGCACTTGAGTTTATTTAAGTTATTTTAAGTCATCAATTATTCTGGTCTTTTGTCCTTGAGACAGACTTATGCCATTTGTAAAGGAAGGGCAATATAATATTTTGCGTTATTGAGTTTGGCCTATAAGTACCTTGTCTTCAGCATGTAATGAAACAACTTAAAATGAAAAAATATAAGGCTATTACTCTCTCAATCTCTTTGTACTCTCTTCCACTTAAAGTACATAAATTCAAGTGTGTGAGTACGATCCTTAGAGAAACTTTTCTATATAAATAAGATGCTAGTGCGAAGAGACTGATTTCAAGCTATCTCACCTTTCTTAGTCATCAACATCCCCTTGTGCTAATCATGTTGTATCAACACATCTCCTTGCTCTATGTGGGTGTAGATTGTGTTATCTCAACAACATTTTTATCTTTTTATTTAGTTAGGGGTTTGTTGATACATTGGGATAATGTTATAAAAAGATATAGCTACAAACATTTTTATGTGCCACAACTTTGCTTTAAGAAATCCAAATCAATTTAATTTTCTTGCAAATAATTCCACAAATTTGTGTAACAAAATCTTATTAATTAAATCTGAAATCTCAGAATGACTTTATTTAAATTTAAAATGATTGATTTTTAATGATTGCATATCCTTCTCCCCTTTTCCAAGCACCATCTAGCATTTTCCTTTGCCATATGTTTTTTCTTAAGTTTATAAATAGCAAATGGAAATATTTCATCTCTAAATTTTTCCATCAAACCTCTAAGTATATATATGGCCTCCAGAATTTATTTGCATGACATAAATCATATTATTATGTTAAAGACTAACTCCTCATGACTTGTGTTCAATCACAATCTCCTAGAGTTTAAAATTAAAGCTCATTAACTTTATAATTTAAACAAACAAACACATCATTTTAATTTTTATAAATAGATATCAAATTACTCTACTCATCTGAGGTCATTTTAGTATTCAAATTTCTACTACATATATGGCCGAGCCAAAAAAATCCCTTCCTCGCCCATACATTTTCACACATCAATATGAACATCATTTGATCCTCTAGCTTTGCCACTTTGTTTTCTTTAAAGCATTTGAAACCTTTGTTTTATTAACTCTTCAAATGAAAGGGGAGCCGATATTTTATAAAAACACAACTCACTCATGTAAATGTTATTATTCTATGTTTCATTAACAAATTATGAAACAATTCATTCATTCATCTATCTTGCGTACCATCATACTTAAACAGCATATTTTAATCAGCATCCTTAAAACACAAAAGTAGAATTAAATCTTTTATTTTCTTTCTTCTTAATTTGTCTAGCTTATATATTTATTATTTATTTATTTATTTATTTATTTATTTATTTATTTATTTATTTATTTATTTATTTATTTATTTATTTATTTATTTATTATTTATTTATTTATTTATTTATGTGTGTTTCTATCTCCCCTCGATTGTATCTAATTTCTCATGTAAACTTTCAAAAACTACAATTTTAGTATCACAAAATGTTTTCTTCGATTCATGAAAAAATAATTTATACTTCTTTCATTTCTCAATATTCTTACAATCAAACCATTTTTATAACAAATCCTCTTCACTTTATATTTTCTTAATCTTGTTTTCACCAACAGCACATTTACTAGTAAGGGTTCTCTCTCTTGATTCTCCAAATTTAAACATCTTACAAATATAACTAGCAATTGTTTGACATACGAAATTAGCTTCCATCTAAATATTTCCACTATCAAAGTTCTAAAACTCTATTTCAAATATATCTTCATTTTCATTCTTAAGCCTCCATCAAATAGTCTTTGAACATAACTTTGATTTATTTTAATTTTCCAATTTGTTATTTTCAAATCTTGCCAAGCTTTCATCGGGAAAAGTCTTTAAAAATGTTGCAATATAATTCATCACTTAATTTTATAAAAATTATTCTTATATGTTATAAATTTATCTTGGCAAAAGTAATAGCAATCACAAAATCATAATCTAAACTCCCAAAACTTTTTTTTTTCTTCATTAATCTCGTCAAAACCAAAATCATTATAGATATAATTAAGGGGTTATTTATTTTGCAGCATTTAAAGCGTAGGTTGTTTGATGCCTAAGTTAGAAAAATTTAGTATATGAATTATGCCCGCATTAAAAGAAGAAGGGCGAGATCAAAAAAGACATAAGAAGAAACCAATAGAAAGAATCTTCTCTATCTAGAACATAGGGAAGGGCTTTTATTTGATTGTGCATAATGAAAATAAAGGATTTATGTAGCTGAACAAATCTAGTGGATTAAAGCTTTGTGTTGTTGTTATTATTATTATTGGCGTAAAAATTAACTCTTATTGGGCTTGTGATAATTAAAATTTAACTAAAGTTTTAGAAAAGTTTAAATCCTCCAAATGCCCATTTTTGGCATATTGAAAAGCGAACGATTCAAAAAATATGCCCATTTTTGGCGTATTGTTTTAATCCAAAAATATTTGTTACCAAATAAACCCTATATAACAAATAAACAAATGCTCCACAAACAGTTGGGCAGAAGGCTAAAACTCAAAAACAAAATATGCATGGAAGTATATTACAGTTTTAAATTTCTAACCCTTCGGGTAGTTGCAACCTTGCAAAGATTCTTGATAACAGAAAAAACTCACCCTTGTTTTAAACAGCACATAAGCAATGCCCTTTCCTACGCTTGTACTTGGATCTCTGATTACACGCACAGCCTCAACATATGGTTTTAATTGGCTGATACCGCAGAACAATTGATAGAGCTCTTCATCCTGGAGTGAGCAAAACATATAAAAAATAAAGGCGGCATTGCATTTCACAATGACAATACTCTGGAAAAACATGCTCACCTTTACATCAAAAGGAAGGTTGCCCACAAAAACAGTTTTCTTTCTATCATAAATGTCCTCTTCGCTTTTCCTTTTCTTGCTAGGTGGGTGTGCCATATCAACACGAATATGATTTCCACCATACTGAATATAAATACATGTTAGAGTTTAAATTAAACACCAAGGGCAATAGTACAAAAGAATATTGTTAAATGTTTCACTATAATACCTGCATCATATTATGAGACAAAGCAGATTGGGCTGATTGCTCCTCTTTGAAAACAATGTATGCATGCAAACTGTAAAGCAGTATGCAAAATCAGACTGGGAATGGATACACCCAAATCAACAATGAAAAAAAGAATTCCAGATTTCAAGAGAAGAACAAAAGTATCACGTAATATACAGTATGATATAGCTAAATATATATGCACACATTTTTCATCAGGTCATAATTAAAATTGAACTTCCAGGTGTCTTTTCTTCTTCCTCTGCCTTTAAGCCATGCAGACCACATATTCCACTTCTACGAGAAGCACCTCTTCTGCATTACAGATTTACAAGCATCACGCAACATCAATTTGCATCAATGCCAACACCTCCCACCGCATAATCAAATTCAACCACGTACCCACCTATCAATGAGATTAATGGCCCGCATCTTTCTAAAACACGCAAAGAAATATAATGCCGAATTCCTTGTCATATGTAATCCTATACTTTAAAAACAATAGAGTAAAACATTTTCTTCCAAGTATACTCATGTTGCTTTCTTTCATTATTGTACTTGCAGTATCCATTAGTTTTGTCACATCAATTTGTTTAATCTGAATTGGCTGATAGCAAGCAAAAATGTATGAGCTATTCATGCTTCATATTTGTTGAAGTATGCATTGTTCAAATCACAAAATGATCATCTTACAGAATTCTGTAAACATGCAGGCATTGACTTGAAGAAATTAATAAATCTCAAACTTAGAAAAACTTCTTAAATAACTTTGGCATGAAATGATGAGCCTTTCTTCAGCATTTATGCATGCTAATGAATTATCATATTCAAATTGTATAATATTGGCATTGCCTTGCATATTAAGATATTTTCTCACTTATATTACAAAATATAAAAAGTCTGATGAGCAATATATTTAAAAGGGTGCATGAGACACTTTGTTATGGCTCCATGCAAACCTTTGTGATGGGGTTCGCTAACTAACTAAGATAAGTATGATTGAAAGTATTATTCGCTCTTATTTATATGCATAATGAATTTTGTATAACTAATAACTGCATTGCAGAAAGGCAACTTCTGCGACTTAAACTCATGATTTTTGCATTAAAATGGATTAAGGCGTCTGTTATCTAGTTTTTCAATATGTGTCAATGAGATAATATGTACAATTCCATGTAAGTGTAAGCTATATCTAATTAAAAAAGCTCTTACATCACATGTAATGAGTTTTGTCACCCCTGTTACAAGAATTCCCAAGCGCTGTGCAGAAAACAAACGATGGCACTGATCGTAAAGCACAGAAAATAAAGGATACTCCTAAAAATTAAGCAAGAAAAATAAGATGCATCACAGAGTTCATCATCACAAACCTGTCAGCTTCTTGATTTATTTGTCCCTTGATAATAGCCGCCTTTCTAGGAGCTTTAGTCTAAAACAGAAAAGGAAAAGAAGTTAGGCACGGACAATGTCAATGATAGACATATAAAACCCAAAAGAGCAAAACAATTGAGAGCAAGAACATTAAGCAAAGACTGAAAGTAACATCTGCTCACATCCACAAGAGGCACTGATCGTATCCTAACTGAGTCAATCGCTCCAAACCTAGAAAACTCCCGATTTAGAGCCTTCCTTTTGGTTTTCAAAGGCAGGTTCCCGATGAATATAGTCCTCGACACTTTGCTCTCATCATCAAAGGACTCCTTAACATCAAACATATCTGCAACAACAGCATCCGCCTTCCTCTTCTTCCCAATGCCAACAACAGTGGCCGCCGGATCATCCTCTTTGAGTGAGCCGTATTTCCTCTTCTCGTATTCCAATTCCACTTCGTCTCTCTTCCTCTTCATCTTCTTCAGCCCATTCACCTCTGACTCTTCAGCAAGCTTCTTCCGCTTCCTCGGAACGATCTCTTCATCGGAGGACGGAGTACCGATCGCCGCTGCTATTATTCCCTTGTGTCTCTTTCTCTTCCTAGCATCACAGGATTCCATTGTCTCTTTTTTATCTTCGGTTATAGCGTCCTTCTTCTCAGCGCAAGCATCGAGCATTAACCCTAGTTTCGCCATAGGTTGAGCAATGTCGGCGGTATCGCCGGCGGCTGCATCCGGCTGTGGCTTACGGCGGAAGGGGTTGTCTGAGCCAAAAAGGGATTTGACTGCTTCCATTTTATCTTGGTTCCGCGGTTCAGATTTCTTCCCCATATCGAGCTCCGATTCGAAAGGCAGATAGCAAGACTGCGATGATAAAAAAACGAGGGCTTCGCTTCCTGTAAATAAATAAAAAAATGAAAAAGGGACGTTCACATATTTATTTGAATTTTACCCACGTTATATTCAAATTTTTTAATATTAATCATAATATCTAAACTCGTAAATTTGCCTGCTTAACTTCAAATTTTTAAATTTAGCTACATAACATCAAATTTTTAAAATAAACTATGCCTAATAATGGCCTAGCGGTGCAAGGCGATCGAGGGAATAATTTGAGGAAAGAGAAATGCTTGGATCAGTGATCGTGGCATTCAAAAAAATTTAAATTAATAGAATTTGAGTATATTTTATTAGTGTTTTTTTATTTACATTAAAATAATATTAATATTAATTTTAATATTTATATTGAAATCATGTCCAAATATTATTATGTGAGCTTTTTTAGGTGCCACGTCAGCGGGTCCAAATAATATTTCTCTTGAGGAAATTGGAAATCAGCAAATCGACGTGAAGTTGTGCATGAAGAGACTTTTTAGGTCGGGCCTTCCTATATTTCAAAAAAACTTGTCTAAAAATTATACCATAAAGTTCAATGGCCACGCTAACTAGGACGACAAATACTATTGATCTCACCAAAAGCATTAAGAAGCTCATCAAATAAAGGGGATCCCTCGCAACATAAGCGAGGATATCAGCGCAGGACAAAATATGTATATATTGAGCAAAATCAAAATAAAACAAAGAGAAATCACATACAAACACAATCACAGTATAAAGCAAGAGATTTATGTGGTTCAGTGCTAACACTTACGTCAACCAAGAAGAAAGCAGATAAGATTTCACTATTTGAGAAAATTACAATGTTTTTAGAGTTTTGAAACCCTTACCCAAATCTTATGAGCCATTTTTCTCCTCTTAGGAATAATCACCACATACCCAAATGAAAATAGAGGCTTCTATTTTCAGTTATGACCATGAAATGAGTTAAGAAAATATTTATAGATGCTCCAAAATAAGCCAGCTGAGTCACGGGTGCTACGGTACATCATGGCGCCCTCTTTCAAATGCTCAGGCGTTGCGGGCGCTGTGGAGCACCCTGACACATTGCAAGAACACTGTGGCGCGCTATGGGGCATCGTGGCGCACTGTGGCGCGCGTCCACAACCAACTTCTCTTATTCAACAATCTCAATCTCACATCTCATGTGCTTCACGTAAGAGCTGAATCAATTATATTTTCTAGTATTGCAACTGCACCAACTTGGTTGTATACGTATTTTCCTCCCAAAGAAATCAAATTATCCGTAATTCCAACAAATGAGAAGTCTATACATGTTTCTCCAAATTCACTAGAGTTTTACAATGAGTGAATTTCTGAATTGTGAGCACCTTTATCAACATGTCCACTGAATTATCTTTAGTGTCGACCTTCATTAATAAGATCTCACCCTCTTCAATGATATTCCAAACAAAATAGTGCCGCACATTTATGTGCTCTGTGTGAACATGACAAGCTAGATTAGTAACTAATAATATAGTGTTTTGGTTATCGCAATAAACTGCTACATCCCGTTGCTTCACACCCAAATCTTATGACAAGCCTTTCATCCATATAGCTTCATTGAATGCTTCAATAATTGTCATGTATTCAGCTTCTATTATTGATAGGACAATTGTAGGTTGTAGAGTTGATCTCCACCCTACTTGACCTTCTGCTAAAGTGAACACAAAAATTGTTTTCTTAGCCCGTGATTATAGTTTATCTTTTCTAACATGATCATAAGTTTGGTTGCCATAAACTTTCAATTGATCATAATCGATAGCTGGATTTTCATACCACTGTTTTATAGAAGTTTTCTTATTAAGTGCTACAAATAGCAGACGGTTCACCAAGTATCATGCATGGTCTAGGGCATCCGTCCAATAGACTCTCTCCAACCCAGCATTAGACAACATACACTGTACGATTTATATAAGAAGATATCTGGTACCTTTCTTGTGTGAACTCTAAGTTGCCTACACGATTTAATATTCAGTCTTCGTTAGCGAAATAGTTAACTAATCCTTCTGATTTTGTTCAATTTTGAGTTTGGCATGCTTTTCGAGGCATGAAAGTGGGTGTGTAAGTTTCTTTGCTTAATTATTATTTAATTAAGCTATTCGGGTGATTATGAGCACAATAATGTTAATTTCGTCAAAATTTGATAATGGCATGCTTTATAATGCAAACATTAAGTGAAAAGTAACTTCTAAAATATTGACACCGAAAAAAATTTGATTGTATTTTCAGAATCTTTAAATCTTTTTTATTATTTTGATATATAATTTCACTATATTTGAACTCCAATTTTGAAAGATATGAATTTTCAAAGTTTTGAGAAATTTATAGATTTTTAAGTAGTAATAAGTGAAGCTCTTAAACATCGAGTTGCATTTTCAGATAATGGTAAAGTTCCTGATAAGAACTCAAAAGTTAAGCGTGCTCATGTGGGAGCACTCCTGGGATGGATGACCTACTATAAAGTTATCTTCTGAGGGCAAAATCATGAGGCCTTTCAAGCCAAAGCAAACAATATCTAGGTGCTTAAGAGTTTGGGCTGTTACAAATAATATCAGAGTAGGCCATTGGGTGTTAGATAGGAGCTAAGTGCCACAAAGAGCAAAGTATCATTTCATGTGAGCAGCCTCTTAAACCTATGATGGTTAAGGTGCTATATGGTTGTGGGTACCTCTTGAGCCAGTAGGGGCCACCTCTAGTCCTATCTACCCAATGAATGATTCTTGGATCTGTGTGTGATTACTAATGAGGATGCCAGTTACTTAAGTTGGGGAGATTATAAAGACCCACTTAAATAGTAATAAGTGAAAATCTTAAATATCGAGGCGCTTTTTCAGATAATGGTGGAGTGCCTAAAAAGAACTCCAAAGTTAAGTGTGCTCAGGTGGGAGCACTCTTAGGATGGGTGACCTACTAGGAAGTTATCTTCTGATGGTAAAAGTGTAATAATCATAAGTTGTTACCTAGCTTAATTTCAACTTAATATTATCATAATTATCATTTCATTAAGTTCGTCTAGTTAATAGAGCCAAATATTGAAGATTTAGAGTGATTCGAAGCTCAACCGAATATTTTGATTATTTTAATAATAATTAATTAAAAAATTGAGGTATTTAATTGACCTCAAAATCAAAATCTGACTTTGTCATTGGGCTCATATAACTACCCAAGTTGTTATTTTAGCCAATTAGGACTAATCCAAGTTCTGATTTTGATCTTAATGTACTAATTAAATTATTTAGAGTTCACCACTAAGACCTAATCCAAATTAGAGGTCAAATGGAACAAACTATGATTTTGGGAAATCCAGAAATCCTGGAATTTGACCTAATTATTTTGACATCAGATCAAAAATCAGACTTCGCCATTACCCTCACTACCCCAAATTAGCTATGGGTGATGGTTTGGTGACAATCGGAAGTCGTCAAAAATCCGTCAAATATTTTAATAATATTTAAATACCCAAAAAAATGAGAAAATTAAATACTCATCGAAATGAAAATCCAACTCCGCCGTTGCGATCCTCACCCTTCATTTAGCTAGGAGTAATTTATTAGAAATTTTTGAAACACAATTAATTAGTTAATTTTTAATGAAAGAAATCAACTAGAATTATTTATTAATATTATTATATAAATTATGCACTTAACGGCCTCTGTTAACCCATCATCCGCACTGTCCCTGTTCAAGTGCACGTCGTCAGCCTTTCGTCAAGCCCGGATCCGATCGATCGAACTGTCCAAATGGACGGTCTTGATTCCATCTCCTTCAACCACAAGTCCGAGCTCACTGCCTGGCACCCTCCAACTCACCTTTTGTTGGATCGTAGCCTCCGCCTAAGAGCCCTTTTCAATGCTGGATCCATTCACGTCCTTCGGTAGGGATCTCGAGCTCATAAACTCCCAACTTCGCAATTGCTCATCGCGGTACTCGTCCAAAACCCATCTTGCTCCTTTTGTTTCATATTCGATGTTATTATTCATTTTGTATGTTTGCAAAAAGTCGTAGCAACATTTTTATATATCCCGATTAAGTTCATTCGATAGAGCACCCCATAGAAATCTACAATTTACATGTTCACCCTAGTTTAGATAGGGTCATTTAGGGCTTAAGGTCTCTAAAGCCTCAGGTGTGATGCCCCGCCCCTCAATCGATAGGATTATGTCAAGGAGAGGTGTGCCACTCTGGCAAATCCCCCACTCATCATTGGATTAGGCATAATCCCCAATCTACTAATAATGGAAGGATGTGCTCAGGATATAAGCAAAGAAAATTAATCACTTAGTAAATAACATATCTGAGTGCAGAAGCAAGAAAGGTAAAATAATACATCTAGTTCCATCATTATACCGATATGACATACAACTCAGAATAAAATAGTGTAGTAAAAGAAAATATAATATCTAAATTATTACATCAACTTTAAATAAACTTAAATGAAAGAAAAATATCGCTCATCCTTACTTAAGAAAAAAGACAAACTAAAATTATTCAACTCTAGACTAAAACTTTTCTTGAAGTGGCTCTACTGTAGATACTAGATCCTCCAACTGATCAGATTCTGATATTATCGATTTCACAATGCCATAGCCCCAGCCAAAAAAGAAAAATCTTGTTAGGCAATTATCTAAATACATTTTAGGTTGAATATTTTAATAAATTATTAATATCACTATTTTACTTAACAACACAAAATAAACTATTTAGCATGGGAATAACAAGCATACAAGGAGAATGATAAGTTATAAATATATCATTTATAACAAAATAAGATTTGATGCAAAATGGCACATCTCAGAGTAAGCTAAGCAAAGATAGGCATACATGTATAATACAATAAGTAAAAGTATTGAAAGAAAAGTATAATCCTAAATATGCTGATAATCATGTGATATATGTTGATTAAAGTAAAGGATCTGATTATGATACATACATAATAAACAACAGCAAAGTCTAGCATCTTATAATATACAAGTAAGTAGGTAAAGAAATGCTAACTGAAATAATATGCATCATTAAAATAGTAAGCAGTAAATTAAAATAGAAAATAAGTATGTACGACTGCCATATCAAAAAATTAGCCAATCGAGCCTAGCATAATTCTCAAAACCTTTATGGGCTAGGGCAGTCAAAAATTCACAAAGCCATTATGATCTAAGGCAGACAGAACAGTACAATAAAACTGAGGAGGTAATAAATACAAATACAGTAAATTTTAGTTATTTTACTTTTGCTTATGTGGACACATCCAAAAGCAACTGAAGAGTTAAGTACATCCGCAAGACTATATGGGTTCCAAGCTTAACACGCACTCATCAATGAATAATGTTAGGCTTCTGTATTACTCATTACCCCCATCCATTAGGGTAAATATGCACCAGAACCTGCCATAATATAACTGAACCCAAGGCAATTGTTGTCTTAATTATTCTAAGTTTTTATTTCATGCACAAAGTTTTCTTATATGATATATTCAACAAAATAAGCACAAAAAATAATGAATGCACAGTATAAATAATCAGGTAGTAAGCAAGGGACTCTACAACATATGGTGACACTGTTGTTATCTACTTAAACCATTCGAACTATTTTAAATTATACTACTTAGAAGCCGGCCTTATAAGTTACAAAATACTAAGGACTAGCTAGGTCCTAATATGATTAAATTAATGTCGACTATATAAATCAAATAAGAAATCAACACGACATAATTGATGAATTTAGACATTTTAGACTAAGATCTGATCAAAATCCATCGAAGCTAGGGATTATGAATTAACATCATGAATTGGAGTTAAACACATAATCCAAAAGTAAAGCTTAAGAATCTAGGGTTTACCACCTAATCTCACTGATTAAAGGTTAAGACAAATCCTATTAAGTAATGTCACACTTAATAGGATGGATCTCTAAACTTAAGTCTAAGGTTAAGAGATCAAATAATCACAAACAAATAATAAAAATCTATAAACTATAAAAATCAAGGTTTTATTTATTGAGTAACTTAATTTACCCAATGAATCAATTCTAACCCAAGTCCCATTCTTAATTCCTAAGAAACTAAGATGAACACTCAAGCACTAACCTTAACTAATTTTGATTGAAAGTTTACTTTAATGATTAGAAGATTTTAAGGAATCTCACATCATGAAGCTTATTACTTAATTATTTTCCATAAAAAGAGAAGATGCAATTCAACTCATAATTCTATTACTATTCATTTTACTATTTACTATTTATTTTACAATTTTACTATTCATTTCGCTGATTACTGTTCATTTTGCTGATTACTATTTATTTCGCTGATTACTATTCACTTCGGTGATTATCATTCATTTCGCTTATTACTATTAATTTCGCTGATTACTATTTATTTCACCGATTACTATTGATTTCGCTATTTACTATCATTTCGCTGATTACTATTCATTTCGTTGATTACTATTCATTTCGTTGTTTACTATTCATTTCGTTGTTTACTATTCATTCGCTCATTACTATTATGCATGTTATAAGCAACTCTTAATTAATGAGACATGAGTCATATAACTTTACTGAATTTAAATTTCAGATTTAATTTCACTTTTGAATTGAATTGTGGTTAAGAATACGCTTCAATACATTGGAGAGCCAAGATTACAAATTCCTTCCTTAAATTTCAAAAATTCAACAATACGAATAAAAGCAATAGCTTGCATGACACCAATCTTCCCAGCTGGTCGCTTAACCAAAAGTTCATGCTATGTTATCCTTCTCTTAATTATGCCTCTTTAGGATTCATTACACCATTTCCTTAACTTTAAAATGCATTTCAACCATTATATCAATAGCTATAGCGATTTATCCATCTTAGGATTCATTCAACAATTTGCTTTCTTTTAATTTAAGAGTATTTCAATCCATAAATCGACCATTATCTAATTACTAAAATTTCAACAGCCTCATATCACTTATGTTTTCATCTGAACTTTACAATTTAGAACAAGTTTATCTTTGAGAATGATTCAAAATCGTGATCTCCACTTGCCACAAATATAGCCATAAACTATATTAAAAGCCTAAACAAATCTCCCACTAAAAATTATCTTTAGTTATTACTAAGAAAATTATACGATTGCTACTTCACTTTAAACAAAACTATTACTAAACCTTTCAGTTTTTTATTTTAATTTATTGCTCATATGCTCTTTTGTTATATAGTGTGATTGGATCGAGATCAACAAAGGCAAAAAAGCATGATATGGTGAATGGATGTAATCCTTACTTCTTATTGCTTCCTCAATTAATTATATGATTAAAAACTTGTAACAACCCAGGTTATTACTTGGCTCAATTAAGACTAATCTAAGTCTTAATTAAGGCTCTAAGTCACTAATTAAGTAATTTAGAACTCGCCTCTGAAACCTAGGTCAAACTAGAAGTCAACTGAGTCAAATCAGAAATTCTGGAAAATCCCAAACCCTAGAAATTAACTTCTTATCTAGACCTCAAATTGAAAATTTGACTTCACCATTGCGTTCAGAACACCCAAATTAGCTAGGGGTGAAATTTTGGAGGTATTTGGAAGTCGTTGGATTTTCGTCGAATATTTTAATAATATTTAAATACCTAGAAATTCAAATAAATAAATAATCATCGAAACGAAAATCCGAGTGCGCCGCTGCGTTCCTCACCTTTCATTTAGCTAAGGGTGATTTATTGGGAATTTTTGGAATATTCCGAATAAATTAGACTAATTAATTAAATTTATAAGATTTTATTATATATTGATATTAATTAAATTAAACTAACGGCCGCCATCCTCTTTTAATCATGCCGTCGCCCTGCATGTCTAAAGCGCCGTCCAATTTGACGGATCGCTCGTATCCGTCCGATCGAATGATCGGACGGATATGGTTTATCGTCCCAAAGACGCCGAAGAAGAGCCCGACGCGTGCCCCTCGCGCAAGCACGTGGCTCGCCGAATCGTCCCCACGCGTCGACCACTGCTGAATAACCTCCCTTCGATGCCTTCTTAACTCTTTAATCGATCGATGGTGGAGGAGTTTTGGTAAGACCAAGCAGTTGGGAGTCGATCGAGTCTCGAGAAAAGCATCCGTCCATTTTAGGTACTCCTCTATCCTTCTATCGCTTATGTGATTGCTTTGAATTTAGTTTGTAGACTTATTCCCAGACATGGATTGTTAATGTATTGTGGCCGATCGAACAATCAACGACTCGATTCATCAAATTTTTCAATCCATAAACAGTTGAAACCGTTATACTCTTCTCGCCGAACATAGGGATCTAGGGTTTGATCTTAAGGCTAAGATAGATCACCTATATCATTGATTCATATGCCAATCGATAGCTATAATCGTTCTCCATTCATTTCTATGAGAGTCGAGTCCCACCTTAGATGAAATCGCCATCAAAAAGCTTGCCCTAATTTCCTCTCTGCGAAGAAGGAGGAAGATGAGGGATCGGGCCGGGTCGACCCGAGCCCGACCCGTGAGCCATCATTTCGACTGAGAAATGAGTGGGGCCCACAGATCGCAGATTCTCGCCCTCAAAGAGTCGCGTGTCTCTCACGGGACACGTGTCGCAATTCTGTGGCTGTTAGACAGCAGGTGGGGCCCGCAGCAGATCATCATGTCTGCTGTCTCATCCGAGACAGCAGGTGGGACCCGCTGGCATCTACTTAGCTAGTAAGGGCTCGACACGTTGCACCTGCATAATAAATTAATATATATATATATATATATATATATATACGTTATAATTAAACCTAATCAAATCAGATTAATTAAATAATTAAATACTAAACTTTATGCATCCAATATCTTGCAAAATATAAGTCCAAATTATGCAAATAAATATATCAAATTGATCAGAAAAATATAAGAAATTTATTGATGCCAATAATTTTGCATTTGGACCTGCATTTAGCAAATTGATATTTAGGGTTTAATTAAGTTCAAATTTATGTCTCAAATTTTCATTTAACCATAACTTTGTGTAGGTTAATCCAAACATACCTAATATGGGTCTTAAAGTGATCAGAAAACCCTAAAGATTAATTTGATAGTGTTCATTTTACTGTTTGGATTAATTTTTGCCTGATGACTTTTAGCTCCTAACCCTAATTACCTTAATTAGACCTAGAACTTCAATTGACCATAACTTGGTCAATTGAGCTCCAAATTTGATGGTCCAAAGGTCCATTTAGATCAGAAGAACCTAATTAACAGTAATCTATAAAAATATTTTAGATCCAATAGTTAGATTTGCTATCACCCTTAATTACTCTAAATCTTGATTAGTAAATATTTGCCAAATTAATAATCTAAATTGAGTGATTTAAGTTTCAGAGGACTCATAAAATCATTTAGAATCCATTTGTAAGGCTAGATTAGTGTTTAAGTGATTAATTTTGCTAATCACTCACTGATCATCCTAAACCTTAATTAGGTCTTAACTTAGTCAAATTAGGTCCAAATTGAGCCTACCACATGTCATTATGATCAGTGGGCTATTTGTAATTCATAGCCACTGATTTTGCTTAGTTTGGACATTAATTGACAAAGTTAGAATTTTTGACCTATAATTAAGGATCCCTTAATTAACCTTAAACCATAAATCTTGTATTGGCCATAACTTGCCAATACTTATCAGAATTTAGCAAATTTAGATTCTATGGAAAACTTAGGCAATAAAGATCAATAATCTGAAAGAAAATTTAACTTTCACTTAGTCAAATTACTAAATTGCCCTTATGAGTCAAAATCACTAATTTGATCTCATATGGCTTAATAATTACCCAAAATTAATTTAGTTGCTGTCTAATCTTATATTAGATAATAAGAAGCACTTTCTAAAAGAAAATTGTAGAATTTAAGCCCTAGATCAAAATTTGATCTTTTGAACCCTTAAGTAGGGGCAAAATGATCATTTTGCCCAAATTTAGGGTTTAGCCTTTAAAAGCCCTAATTTCAATTTCAAATCACTAAAATTAGTAAATATAATGATTTAAAACTGAAATTAATCAAATTTAAGTCTAAATTAGATTTTTGATTAGAATCTCAAAATTTGTTCCTTAAGAAAATTCCTAAGTAAATTTGAGTGTTCTTCTTTCCTTAATCACTCTTAGATCATACCTTAGGTCTTATAACATTAGTTAGGATGTGTGTCTTGAGAGATACTCTTAGTAATTAAGAACCTTGAGTCTTAAGATTAATGATAAATCTTAAGTTAGAATTCATCTGTTGAGTAAATTGGGTTACTCAATAGGTGAAACCTTGAGTTTTCTAGTTTATAGATTTTCTTAGTTTATTAAATGATTATTTGATCTTTAAACTCTAGAATTAAGAATAGAGATCTATCATAATGAATTGATTTATCATTAGGACTTGCCTTAACTTAATTTGTAAAATTTGGGTTCTAAACTTAGACCCTTAGATTATACCTTTATATTAAGTTATTAGACCCCATCATCTGGAGTCTAATTCTTAATCTTTTCATCTTGATTTGGCTAATCAAGATGAGGTTGGGATGAATTAAAATACAAAATTAGGTCGATGATTTATTCATTTTAAACCAAATAGTCATCTTTTGATTAAGTTATAATTAGGACTTTGTCAGTCCTAATTATCTTCAACTAGTATGATTCGTGATTCTAAGTTACAGAATGTGTAAGAATTGATTCTGAAACTTATGTAACTTAGAGTAGATAGAGCGAATAAAGTAGACAACAATAGATATCACCTGTGTCTTAGATAGAGTCTCTTGCTCACCTTGAATTGATGCTTTGCATACCTTGTTTTGAGCCCCTTACCTTGTACACATATTTGGACATAGGATATTTGACAAATATCTCATGTTAAATTTTGAATTGTATACATATCATTCATGATTGATCGATATTTTCAGTTTTCAGAAAGTTGTGGCTTAACTAGTATGCCTCTCCAATCCTCGAGTTCGGCATAGCACACTAGTTTGTTACTGTCGGTAAGTCTATCCATATCTGGTTGAAATAATTCCCAGGATGGCGAGAAATAGATTTTGTGCTCTTTAATCAGGATTGGACATGGTGAGTACTAGTTGAGAGTAATTTTGGTAAGGTGTAGCTTGATTAGTATACCTCTTCGATCAACTCGTTCGGGGTCGGCAATCTTTCGAGGGTTTAATCTCCGACAGTCTATTGGCCATGCCTAATCCATAGGATAGGATGGATAGACTCTCGCCCTACTGACTATAGAGTCAGGATTCTGATATGGATATACTAATTCAAGTACACTTACATTCAGATCTGTCTTAGCTCATCAGGCTAAGAGTCTTCAGTGATGTTCATTTCAGAGTTTCTTAGCTCGTCAGGCTAAGATTTGCTGAGTATGTTTTCAGTTTGAGTGACTTAGATGGTCACTGTAGTTTCCGTTTTTAGTTACTATTTTACCTGCATATTCTGCGTTGTAGCACTGTTTCACTTACAGCTTTTCCTACATGTGTTATATATATATATAGGATGCTAGTTTTACTTACTGTTTTCTTATGCATACCTAGGATACTAGTTGTTTTCAGTTTTATACTGTTCAAATTATGTATGTCACCTAGCATATTCTGTTTGATCATAAGCATGTTTAGGTTGTACTTTTCTTACAGTTTTGTTTAGTCTGTTGCTTACCTGTCTTTGTTGCAATTGCTTGGAGGAGGTATGTATTACTTCTTAGTTGCTTTAGTTATAAACTGTTTATTTATAACTCATTACTATTCTTTTGTACGCTTTTCTGCACCTATTTTGCTCAGTTCTGTTTTTATGGTGATATCTATTTAACTTAATAAAATTATTTGCCCTAAAATGTACTTAGACTTATTGTCTAACCAGTTTTTCTTTTGTTGGCTGGGGCCCTACCATTATGAAATTGATAATGGTAGGTTCTGAGTTTGTTGGATTAGCAGATCCAGTGAAGAGTTTGCCATTGGAGGAGGAGCCCGTTCCTGAAGATCTGTAGCTTTAGTTTTCTTTCTTTCAGTGAGATTGAGAGTTCCTTTCAGTTCTTTTAAACTTATTAAATGTTGTAATAATACATGTTTATATTTCTCTTTCAGCACTTTACTTATTCTGTATTGTTGTATTTATACTGTATTAGATGGATGTTATACCTTTTATTGCTTCCGCACTCTGAGTTCTTGTATGATCATTTAGTGATAAATTCTGAGATGAATGGCAAGTCCTTATTTAAATTGAATTAGAATACGTGTCTAATCCAATCTTAAGTGGGGACCTTGTCATTTGGCGAACCCTCCACCGTAATCGTGTTAACTTAAGGGTTAACAGGACCACGGCGGGGCAGGGCCGCCACACAACTCCATAAACATTAGAAACCTTGTATGTCAACAAAAGCAAGCAATGATATTTCCGATTATGTGAAACACAAATTAATAACAGAATTATTGAGGCAGGTGGAAACTTCGTGCATCATTTCCATACAGCCACCCTATCTCTATATCTATTTCTATATCCATAAATTCTCTGTTCAATTTTTTGACGTCCACTGAGCCTCTCCTCGACTCATTTTGACGTTCATCTTATCTTGTGTGCTAGACATGTAAAAACCCAATATTATATCATGAAATTGCTAGGAATGAATAGCCTCAAAGCTTGACCTGCCAATGCACTCGCTAGCTTTCGTGGCTAAATCTTTGCAATGATTCTCCTTGATAGTGCAAAACTTTAATCTGATCTGTAGATTGACGAATCTTATGTTTTATTTTTATTTATGATTTTCATGCTTATCATCAGTATTTAAAAGCTAGTGACCTTATTTATTTATTTTTTTCAGCTATTTTGATTTTAATCACTATGTTGAATCGCAGTTTCTTTTAGGCTGGATGATCTCAAGCAACAATGTTTCATTGAGAGACGAGAAGTTTTTTTTTTCTATTTTTTTAAAAGCAAAAAGTTCATTAATTCAAATTCAATGGTGCACAACATAAATGATAAATTATTGTTTGATATTAAAAGGATTCCTGCCAAAAAACTAAGCACAAAAAAAGTATTTAGTGATTCTTCTATAATTGTGGTTCAACAGTCTCTTTTGTTTTATATTATGTTAGGTGTTAAGCTCATTTATGTGGATTGCATAGATTATGTGCTATGTGATTGTAGTAATTGAGCATGTTTTGATGAACACGTGAAGCAAATGGTAGTGGCTACCCTTTTCGAATTAGGCATGAATCTATCTGATGAAGATATAGAAAGCATCATTGATAAGGTTTGTGTACAGTAATCACACTGCATTTTATATGTTCATTCCAATTGATTTAGATGTCTCTTTTTTTCTTTTTTCTTTTTAGTTTATTGATATTTTCAGTGGTTATTTATCTTTCTTATTTGGTCATTCTAGTTTAATTTCCATTATCTTATTCATGTATCACATCATGCTATGAAATTATAATATCAAACTTATTTGTAGTTTTGCTCTAGTAATTAAAAGAAAGCTGTAATTACATACAACTTTCGACCCCAATTTGCAACATAGAAGGAAATTAAAAATGACGGTACTTGGAATCATAAGAAAACACAAAACAACCATCAACTCTTCAATTTGTGAGGAAGAAGAATAGAAAATAGGAGTCGAAAATCCGCATAATTCCAATAATAAAAATGGAAGCTATACAAGGCAGCGATGGGGGTACTCAGTTTCATTAAATGAACTGCGAAAGAGTTCGAATTAACTTGTCGGAACCTATCGATCAGAGCAGAGTTCACTAAAATACTAACTAAAACATTGCTAGAGTAAGGAGAGTAGGAGGCAGAGTACCTGCTTGCACCGAAAGGGAGATCGACGACTCCTTGCTGATCGGACAGTACGGAGGGTCATCGGCTCGACGCCAAGAGGAAGGATGTGACGACCGGGGATCGAAGTTCGAGAGTTTTTAAAGAACAATTCATCTCAATTGAAAATATAGACATTTTTATAATTCAAAAAGGACATAATAAAATAAATAAAATTTAAAGTCCTTTTATACATAGCGCCCAAACATATTTTGAAGCCCATTCAGTCTTGTTTTGCGTTAGTTTCACCTATGGTTGATATGTAATTTACCCAAAGTCATTTCAAACCTCCAAATGATCCATAACTTGTCCAAACTCACTTGACCATCATTCCAATTACCGCTTGCATTGGCACGTCATTCTATGTCTAGGTGTACCCAGTCTGGGCTCACCTCCTTGGGTTGCAATCGAGGCGCCTTTTCAGATAATAGTGGAGTTCCTGATAAGAACTCCAAAGTTAAGCGTGCTCAGGTGGGAGCACTCCCAGGATGGGTGACCTACTGGGAAGTTATCTTCTAAGGGCAAAACCGTGAGGCCTTTCTGGCCAAAGCGAACAATACCTTGATGCTTAAGAGTTTGAGTTGTTACAAATGGTATCAGAGCAAACCATAGGGTGTCAGATAGGAGCTAAGTGCTATACAGGGCAAAGTACCACTTCATGTGAGCAACCTCTTGAACCCGTGATGGTTAAGGTGCTACATGGTTGTGGGTACCTCTTGCGCCTGTAGAGGTCACCTCTAGTTCTATCTACCCAATGGATGGTTCTTGGATCTGTGTGTGGATACTGACGAGGACGTCAGTTACTTAAGTTGGGGAGATTGTGATAACCCACTTAAGTAGTAATAAGTGAAACTCTTAAACATCGAGGCGCCTTTTCAGATAACGGTGGAGTTCCTGATAAGAACTCCAAAGTTGAGCGTGCTCAGGTGGGAGCACTCCCAGGATGGGTGACCTGCTAGGAAGTTATCTTCTGAGGGCAAAACCGTGAGGCCTTTCTAGCCAAAGCGGACAATACCTTGGTGCTTAAGAGTTTGGGCTGTTACAAAGGAGGTGGCTGCTCTTGGTTGGATGGAGTTCGGCCTAGGAGATGCAAAAGTGAGGCTCGACTTATAGCCTTTGGCGGAGGTTGCGAGGGCGAGCGGCGGAGACTCCTAGGAGAGGAAGACGCGTGTCGCGCGAGGGAGGGGAGGGCGTGCAGTGAAGCGACACAAAGGGGGTCGGGCGTGCGAATGAAAAATTAGGGCAGGCGGGAGAAATAAGGAGAAAAAGGAAGAGATAAAAGGAAATAATTTATTTATATTAAAATTTTATTTTATAAATTTAAAATTTCCTTATTTTTATTAATCCATTAAATAATTTTCAAAAATCACCAAATATTCACTCCTAGCTAATTGAGGGGTGAGGAACGCAACGATGAAGTCTGATTTTGATTCCGATGAGTATTTAATTTTCTCATTTTTTGGATATTTAAATATTATTAAAATATTCTATAAAATTTCGACGAGTTCCGATTGTCACCAAAACACCACCCCTAACTTATTTGGAGGCAATGAGCGCAATGATGAAGTCGGATTTTCAATCTGAGATCAAATTAAATAGGTCAATTTCTAGGGTTTTTGAAATTCCCAAAATTAGCATTTGGTCCATTTGACTTTGATTTGGACTAGATTTTTGATGGTGAATTCCTAATGACTTCATTAATGAACTAAGATCAGAATCAGGACTTAAATTAATTCTAATTGACTAGGGGTAATAGCTTGAGTTGTTACATCAGGCAACCCCAACTCTCGATCCACTAACTATTGGGAAGAGCTCGTCGAGCTTTTCTTGATGCCATGTAAGCTGAGGTTTCTCGTCGCTTGGATGGTCATCAATCGGCGTGCCCTAGCCTTCAGCATGCGGCCCCATCAGGGATGAAGGATGGAGAAGGCAATGTGAGTGACCCGGTGTTTGCATCGTCGCCTAAGGAGTGGGACCTGCCACCTGTGCTGTCACATGAAGCTGCTGGCCTCGCCTGTGACTGCAGTTGTTACCATCTCAACTTGAGGACCCGCTCATGTCTTCAACTGAGGACTTAGGGGTTTGAATTGCATTAGGTTAATTAATTAAAGCAATTAATTAACAAATCTTTGAGTGCTCATAAGTGGAAATCCATTAACCCAAATATGACAAAATTACAGGTCATTTCAATCAGCAAAACTCAGGGATTGCTATGGTACTGTTCATTTTCCAATTGGATGTGTATTTAACATAATGATATTTTAGGATCTCAAACAATTACCAAAATATCTCCAAACTTCAACCTATCATAACTTTATATTTAGTAACTCAAATATAATCAATATGGGTCTTAAGGTAATCATAAGAATATTAGGAACATTTTGATAGTATTAGTTTTTCTATTGGGTGATTAATTTGACTAATAACTTTTGGGTACCCTCATTAATGACCCATAAAATCTAAGATATTAATTTGATCATAACTTAGTTAATTAGACTAAAAATCAAAAAATTCAAGGTACTATCTAGCTTAGAATTTCAGTGCCAGTAGTAAACTGAAATAAAATTTAGGTTTTGAACCCTAAAACCCTAAGTTGACAAAAATACCCCTATCTATTGTTAGAACATAACTTAGCCAAATGAAGTCCAATTTGGGTCTACTCCCAGTTAAGGAACTCAATGTGTTATAGGAAAATTATAGCCACTGAGTTTGCTGGATTTGAGTCTCAAATAGAAAAGTTAGGTTTTTGACTCCTCTTAACCTTAAAAAATTCCATAAATGCCTTTAGACTTGAAATCATCATAACTTAACCAATACACCTCAAAATTTAGGGTTCTTAGACTCTATGGAATCATTGAACCGCAACTAATAATAAACTGCATAAATTTTCTTAGGTCTCATTAGGAAAAAATTACTAAATTGCCTATTTAGTCAGAACCCTTAGTTTGAGCCTATAGGACCCATTTCCTATCCAAATTGAGTGTACTTATAGTCTATCTTTATGTTAGACAGTAAGGAATCATTTGGAAGTAAGAAAATCCAATTTTGAGCCCTAAATCAAAAAGTAGCTTTTTGGACTCTTAAGTAAGGGCAAAATGATCATTTTACCCAAAGTTTATGTTAAGTGTCCTAGAACCTTAAAATACCTTTTAAATTATTAAAATTAATAATAAACCTGATTTAGACTCAATTTACGTCTTAAAACCTCATAATTAGATTAAATTGATAAAAATCCTAATTTATGCTTGAAAATCTCTAAGTAAGGATGTGGCGCCCCACCCCTTAATCCACAAAAATTAAGTTAAGGGATTGTGTGTCACTCTAGCTAATCCTTCACTTATAATTGGATTATGATGAAATCCACAAATCCATATAATAAGGGAAGGAGTAAGCATAGAATCAAATATTCGGTCACTATCTAAGTAAACATACAGAGTGCGGAAGTAATTTTTAATATAAAACATCCAAGCATCACAACAAGAGTATAAAGAAAGGTATCTCAGAACATAAGTATAGCATCCAAATACGCAGTCATCAGTACCTGTATTATTACATCAATTTAAGTTCAAATAATAAAGATAAAAGTGCGCTCATCCTCACTTAAAGAATAGAAAGGCTAAACAGTTGCTTCTTCTATGGGCTCCTCCTCCGGATATGGCTCCACACCAAGATCCTGATCGTCCAACTGAAGAGGATCTGCCATTGTCAGTTTCACAATGTAGAGCCCCAGCCAAAAAAAAGAAAAATCTGGTTAGACAATTGTCTAAGTACATTTTAAGCTGATAAGTTTTATATGTGTTATGTAATATCACCATTCTATAACTTTTAAGCACCAAATGTATAAAGGAGCAGTAAGCAATACAAAAGGAAGGAAAAGTTATAAACCATCATTTATAACTTAAGCAAAAAGAGAGGCTAAAACATGCCTCACATGCAGACTAAACAAGGTAAGGCATAAATATAGATAATCAAACAAGTACTGTAAGAGGAATGCTACATCCTAAATATGCTGGTGATAAAAAAAAACATGCCAATTAAGATAAAATAACTCAGCAGTGGTATATATAAATAGCAGCAAGATTCTAACATCCTAATATATATAAAAGCAGTACAAAGAAATAGCTGACTGAATAAAAATACTGAAAGGTAAATACAACATCGTAACTGCATATATAAATATTTGTGTATCGACTGCCATACAGAAAAGAGCTAATCTAGCCCATCGAACATCAAAGGGTCTTAGCACCATCACGGCTAAGTCACAAAACTGTGTACCCTTAGCGATATAAGGAGGCTAGGCAAATAAGCACACAAAAGCAATCGAAGGATCTTAGCACCAGTACGGCTAAGGCACTAACTGTGTACCCATAGCGATATAAGGAGGCTAGTAAACTAAGCACACAAGGTAACCTTAACACCAGTATGGCTAAGGCACCAACGGTGTACCCCTAGCGACATAAGGAGGCTAATAAACTAGGCACACAATAAAACAGGTCCTTCCTCTAGCGACATAAGGAGGCTAGGCAATAATGACATATCTGAGAGGCAGCTCATATAACCATCATCTTCTCATTAATCACTTTAATATTTTCACAAGGAATCTAAGGAGTCTCCAAAATTTTCTAATATTTTATTCATGCATCAAAAATTTTATATGATATGCTCAAAGAAATATGGCACAAAAGTACAAGGAATGCATAAGCGACAATCATCAAAGTAAGCAATGGACTCTACTAAATGTGGTGATATCATTTATTTTCTACTTAACCATTCCAACTATTCCAAGTTACACAAGTTCAGGATCACCATTTTCCTACTATCGAGTGTAACTTAGAAATTCATCCTTATAAGTTAAAAAGGATTAGAACTGATCAGGTTCTAATCTAGCTCAATCAGATAGACGATTATGAGTTAAATTAATAAATCATACGTCCTAGTTTTATGAATTTAGACGTTCTATCTAAGATCTGATCAAGACCTTCTAAACCTATAGATTATGGATTAAACACTATGAGATTTAAGTTTAATCACATAATCTAAAAAAAATAAGACCTAAGTTCTAGGTTTTATTCTATAAGTGATCTACTAGTTAAGGCCAATCCTATTAAGTAATCAAGCTTAATAGGATAAATATCCTATCTTAAATCTAAGGTTAAAAGAAAAAATAATCAGAATGAGTTGTAAAATAAAAGAAAAGTCTAAAAACTAATAAAACCAAGGTTTCACCTATTGAGTAACTCATGTACCCAATGAATGAATTCTAACCTATGATCTAGTCATAGTCTCAGGAAAGGTCCTTAAGGTGTAGTGTTAAACTTAGAGAAGTCCTGGAATCAAACTTAATAGTTAATTTCACTCGATTAAATGCCACTAAGATCTTTATAACATTTGTTTTTGAGTATAGAGAAGTTAATTAAATATTAAGGGTACTTAGTCCAATTTTAGGGCAAAATGACCATTTTACCCCTACTCTAAGGATCAAAATTGGACTCTCTTAGTTCTAACTAATTCCTTACTGTCTAACTTGAAGATAGACAGTAAGTACGTCCAAATTGGACTCCAAACGGTCAAGTTATGACCAAAATGAGGTCAGGGGTAATTTGGTCATTTACCTAAATTTCTAAGGCTTAGATCCTAAATATTATTTCAGTTTATTGATGATATTGAAATTCTAAGTTAGTTAGCATCTTGAATTTTTAAATTTGGAGTTAATTTGACTAAGTTATGATTGTTTGAAGTATAGAAGCATTTTGGTCATTTTTCACTAAGAATTCTAGGGTTGACTTTTTGTCCTGATGTCCAAATAAGAAAACTAATACTACTACAGTGATGGGGCCGCTCTCCTGAGCATTTTAAGACCCATATTGACTATGTTCTTATAATTGTGTAAAAAGTTATGAGGTTCTAAAGAAGTCTTAAAATATTACCTCATTATACGTACCCCAAAATCAAGTTTTGACTTATGCCATTTGATTCTATTTATTTTTCTGAGTATTTTGAGACCTATATTAGCTATGTTTGGATCATCCTACAAAAAATTATTAAACTTTTAAGATTTGTCATTCAAAAATACAATTTAAATTAATTTACTATTCATTTATTCAAATTAAATTAATTTATTATTCATTCTTAAAGTTATAATTATATTATTTTGTATTTATTTATTTAATTAATTACTTATCTGTAATTAATTAATATTAATTATTTAATTAATAACTAATATATTAGGAATATAATATTATTATTATTACTATTTAATTAAGGTTAAGTTAATTAACCACTATTTAAATTAATTTAATCATTTTGTTAAGATTATTTTAATTGGGATTAAGTTTAATTAATATTAATCATAATTTAACTTTACTGTTTCTGATAAAAATAAATTAATCCTAACTAATCTAATTATATTTTGTATTACTTAACTTAATCACTAAGAAATAATTAAATATTAGTTAATTAAGCTAATACAAATTAATACTTACTGCCTAATTATTGTTAAGATAATCTTACTTACATCTTAACTAATTAATTACTTAATATAGTATTATTTAAATCTGTTAATCCCTCTGTTAGCCTTAATTAATGCTTAATTAATAATAATAAATCATAATAAAATTATTACTAATTATTTGACCACGGCGGGCCCCACTGCCACACGGTGAGCTCTGGGTGGCTACGGGACTGCGGGTGGGACCGCAGTCAGGACCGAGAGGACGGCTGACGCGGCTCCGGGCCCACCACAGCCACGCGGCGCTACCAGCGTGTGACACGCGCGAAGGCGGGCCCCACGCGCTGACGCCACCCCGGCCCGCAGCACACGGAGGCGATGCGGGGTCGGCCCGCTCGAGGAATACGTGGGTCGGGTTCGACCCGCCCGGCCCACTAGCAATTCGTCTCCTTCGCACGGGGACTCCGAGGTCGAGACCTAGGGCTGGCCTCCGGCAGCGATCCCGGCGGCGGCTGAGCTCAGACCGCTCGCTTATGGGTAGGGGATGGTAAGGGCTACCCGACGGGACTAGTTCGGAGGCCGGAGGTGGTCGGAGCTAGGAGTAAAACCTAACCCTAGTCGGTGAGGTTCGGGCCCGACGGGTTTAACGGAAAGGACTGTGGATGTCCTCCCGAATTGGCCCGATTGCGCCGCTGGTTCACCGATCGCGATCGATCAATGCCCGATCGATCGAATGGAATAGCAATACAAGCAGCAATAATTGGAGTCGAAATGGAGGATAGTGGGAAGATCAGTACCTTAAACGGACGGCTCTTAGGGTTCGAATCCTCCCGGCTCGGATCGACGTGCCCGACAGCGATCCCCGACCCTAAGTGGTTGGACGGTGATATAGGCGGAAGGACGGACTGGCCGAGGCTTGGGGAGGCGTCGGGCTGGCCAAGCGCGGCGGTGGCTCACCGCGTGGCGGCTCGCGTGCGGACCGCGGGGACGAAGACGCGTGGCCGTTCGAACTTCCTGACGATCGAACGGCCCGGATCGCTCGCTTGAGGAGACGGCATGCTGGACGGCGTCACGCGAGTACTGACGACGCGCGATTTAGACCGACGGCTCCGTCAGTTTAATTTAATTATTATTTAATAATTTTAATTTAATTAATTTCCTTTTTAATTTAAATAATCAAATTGATTCCAGAAAAATTCCAAATGCTCGCCCTGTAACAACCCGAGTTGTTACCTTAGTGGATTAGGACTAACCCTAAGTCTTAAACATAATTATAAGCGCTAATTAGGTCAATTGGAATTAACCTCTGAGACCTAATCCAAATCAGGAGTCAAACGGATCGAATCCTGATTTCTAGAAATCCAGAAACCCTAGAAAATTGACCTATTTAAATTGACCTCCGATCGAAAAACGGACACCGCCATTACGTTCCATGACCCCAAATTAGCTTGGGGTGAAGTTTTCGTGTCAATCGGAAGTCGTCGAAATTTTGATGAATATTTTAATAATAAAAATACCCCTGAAATCGAGGTATCAAATTACTCGTCGGATCGAAAATCTGACTCCACCATTGAATTCCTTGACCCCAAATTAGTTAGGAAAAAAAAGTTCAAAATTTTCTGGAAATTTAAATATATATATATATATATATTAAAATAATAATTTATTTTTGATGGCGCCATACGGCACCGTCAACTTAAGTGGACGGCGCTAACGGCGCCGTCTGATCGGACAGATCCATCCGGACCGTCTGATCGCGCGGATCCAACGGCTCTCGGCCGCGATCCGCGTCGCGCGGTCTGGGCCGATCCGGACCATCCGCGATCGCGCGAATCCGACGGCCCGGGGCCGTCTTCCTCGCTCACTCCGCCCGACACCACGCGGCGCGCCCCACCGCCCCTCCGGGCCAACCGGCGCCTTCCCCGACCTCGGTGAGGTCGCCTAAGGTCCTCAAGACCTCAGGTGAGCTCGGGGCTCTGGGTTTCACGAACCCGAACCCCGTAGCTTCGAATCGAGCCAACCCCCCCCCCCCCCCCCGCAGCCGTCGAATCCAAGGTATCCCGATCTCCCTCCTCCTCCGTCGATTTTGTAATTTTTCTTTTGATTATTGTAGGTCTAGGGTTAGATCAACGATCCATCTGACCTGATCGAGTTCGATCATGTCCGATCAACCCAAATCTAGGTTTAGAAATGTTAGGGTTCGGTCGGTCGAAACCCTAGAATTTAGGGTTACGTTTTGCCTGCGATCCCGGCCACCTCCGGCGAAGGTCCGCCCACCGGCGTGTAGCCCCCATCGAGGGCTACCGTCGGCCGTGCGGGCCGAGGCGGTAAGGCGCCGCAAAGGCCGGCAAAAGCCGTGCCCTAGCCCGGCGCCCTCGGGCCGTCTCCGCGAGGAAGACGAAGTCCAGGTCGGGCCGGGTCGACCCGAGCCGACCCGCCCGAGCCGGGTCCGCGTCAGCCGGGTGGGGCCCACCACGCCACGTGGCGCCTTCTGGGCATGCCACGTGTCCAGTGGGACCCACTAGCCAAAGCCGCGACCCTTAAGCACCAAGGTATTGTCCGCTTTGGCCTGAAAGGCCTCACGATTTTTCCCTCAAAAGATAACTTCCCAGTATGTCACCCATCCTGGGAGTGCTCCCACATGAGCACGCTTAACTTTGAAGTTCTTATCAGGAACTCCACCGTTATCTGAAAAGGCGCCTCGATGTTTAAGAGTTTCACTTGTTACTACTTAAGTGGGTCTTCACAAACCCACCTAATCAGCATTATTAAATGATTGTAAAGAAAAGATTAAAATGGTTGGAGCATCTTGCCGTGAGATGGTGTGCTTGATAATATAAAATACACTTAACTGCCATCCCTTGTTTATGTGTCGGTCAACCATAAGCTGAGCAACTTTGTTGACGCTATATTAAATAACTTGGTGAGTGAAGGATAAATGTTAAAGATCCCCAACGACTTGTCTATATTGTGTAGGATTGGGTAAGGAAGTGTCGGAGGTAGTAGAGAGTTTGAGGTTAGCAGCCATCAGTGTAAAGCAGGGCTTGCAATCTGTTAAACCAATTTGAAGTAGTTGCTCAAAAATGTAGGTGGATTGTGAGAGGTGAAAGGCTAAATCAAATTGGTTAAATAAAATTCCCAAAAACTCATGTATGTCACCAAGATCACTCAGTGGAAAGTGCGATGAAATAGTCATAATACAAGCAGAGATAGCCGAAAAATCAGAACTAGTGATAATAATGTCATCAACATATATTAGCATGAAAAGCTTAAATGAGCCTTGATTGTCCATAAATAAGGAGGTGTCGAGTTTGTTTGCAACAAAACCAAGTTGAACCAAAAAAATTGACAACTTCAAAAACCAATCACAAGGTTATTGTTTTAACCCATAATGGATTTATTTAAATAACATATGTGAGAAGGGCATTGAGGATCAATGAAACCTTGATGTTGAGCCATGTAGATGACTTCTTCGAGATCACAATTTAGGAATACATTGTTAAAATTCATTTAATGTACTTTCCAATTGAACATGGATGAAAAAATTATGAGAAGTCTAACGGTGGTTGGCTTGACAACCGGACTAAACGTCTCATAGTAATCCGACCCATATTGTTGATCAAATCCACATGCAACCAAGCAACTTTTATGCTTGGAAATAATGCCATCAAGAAGATATTAAGATGATAGATTCATTTGCAATTTACAATGTTTACGGTGGAATCAAAGGGTACTAAAGTTCAAGTACTATTTTTTTAGTAAAGCTTCAACTTCTTCGACCATAACAAGTCTCCACTCGGGACTCTTAACATCTTTTGTAAGACTTGATGGAGGAATGCTATCAAGGGAATAATATTGCAAGACATTGGATATTTATTTGCATAAACTTTTTGTTTTAAAGAACCAGTTCTGGAATGAGTTACAATTGAGTGAGTGTTTGTGGGTTCCATAAGAGTAGTTGAAATTGGATAATAAGAAGAAGGTTGGTTTGCATCTTGAAGGTTTGAGAGTGAACAAGGTTCAGTAGTGGGCCGCAGAGTCCGGGGAAACTAAAGTTTGTGCAGCAACACTAGGTGACTAAATGGAGGAAGAGTAATGCACTGTAGAGATCGAAACTTGCAGGGGAGTTTGGGCATGTCGAATGGAAAAACTGATTGTATATGGAACAAATTTCTCAATGTGCTGCTATAACCCAGAAAAATATAGAGTTGTTCAAGTTTGAATTTGGTATAAGGTTGTAACCATGGATAACATAGATTGCCAAAGGTTTTTAAGAACAAATAATGGGGTAGTTTGTGATTTAGACGAGTATATGTCATGGTATTTTGAAGCAAGTGAGAAGGAAAATGATTGATAAGATATGTTGTAGTGAGAAAGGCATATTACCAACATTTTGGAAGAAAATTGGCCTTAGCTGTGATGACCCACTTAAGTAGTAATAAGTGAAACTCTTAAACATCGAGACGCCTTTTCAGATAACGGTGGAGTTCCTGATAAGAACTCCAAAGTTAAGCGTGCTCAGGTGGGAGCACTCCCAGGATGGGTGACCTGCTGGAAAGTTATCTTCTGAGGGCAAAACCGTGAGGTCTTTCTGGCCAAAGCAGACAATACCTTGGTGCTTAAGAGTTTGGGTTGTTACAAATGGTATCAGAGCAAACCATAGGGTGTCAGATAGGAGCTAAGTGCCATACAGGGCAAAGTACCACTTGATGTGAGCAGCCTCTTGAACCCATGATGGTTAAGGTGCTATATGGTTGTAGGTACCTCTTGCGCCTGTAGGGGTCACCTCTAGTCCTATCTACCCAATTGATGGTTCTTGGATCTGTGTGTGGATACTGACAAGGACGTCAGTTACTTAAGTTGGGGAGATTGTGATGACCCACTTAAGTAGTAATAAGTGAAACTCTTAAACATCGAGATGCCTTTTCAGATAACGGTGGAGTTCCTGATAAGAACTCCAAAATTAAGCGTGCTCAGGTGGGAGCACTCCCAGGATGGGTGACTTGCTGGGAAGTTATCTTCTGAGGGCAAAACCGTGAGGTCTTTCTGGCCAAAGCGGACAATACCTTGGTGCTTAAGAGTTTGGGCTGTTACATTAGCTAACAAGGTTCATCAAAGTTTGACAATGTGCCTATGCTTTCGTTCAAGAATGTCATTTTGAGATGGAGTGTGCGGTGCAAAAAATTGATGATGAATTTCAAATTTATTTAGGATTGAAATGATAGAGCTGAAATCACCACAAGCATCAGATTGAAATTTGACAATATAGTATCCCAAAGATTTCTCAATCATATTTTTAAGGGATAAGAATGCTCTTAAAGCATCATATTTACATTATAACGGATAAAATCAAGTACAACTTGAATAAGAATCTGTAAACATAATATAACATCTATAACAAGAAGATGAAGAAATAGGGGACAGACCTCGTATATTAGAGTAAATGAAATGCGATGGTGTAGAAATAGTAATTGGCTTAGAAGGTAGATGGAGATGTCTATTTTTGGTAAGCTGATAAGGAGCACACAGTGATGCTGGTGGGCGATTAGGAAGTTGTAGTTGTAGAAGGATGTGTTGGAGCTTTTTAGCTGCATGATGATCTAAATGATCATGCAAAAGAGTGGCGGCGGCTTGGCAAGTAAGAGCTTGCAGTGGATGATGCATAGATGGAATTGATGAAAGACAATATAGTCCTTAATGAAGATGCCTGCAAAGGGGTTCTCAATTCATCCTTATGTCCTTCACAATACAATGAGAAGAGTGAAACTCAAAGTAAACATGATTATTAGAAGTAAAATGAATAATTGAAAGAAGACTTTTAGTAATTTTTGGAACTCAAATAATGTTATTGAGATCAAAAACATTAGTAGAGTTAGAAAAAGAAGAGCAACCAGTGTGAGTAATGGAATACCATCACCATTTTTTACTTGAACATGCTCCAAACCATTGTGTGATTGAGATAGGTGTAAGTTCTACAAATCAGCTATTACAATGAGTAGCCCTGGAATCAAAAACCAAGGATCGAATATTTGTGGCACAATCGAATAATTTGCTTGAGCTCCAGTATGAGGGTAAGTAGATAGATATTGGTTATGATAGCAATCTGCAGCAAGATGACATGTTTGATTGCATAGCTAGCACACTATTGTATTAAATTGACCTCCTCGACCTCACCCATGAGATCTTCCATGACCTCTAAACTAGCATGCTGAGGAAGGTCAATAGGTATGGGTGATTCTGATGAAAAAATAAATTATACACGAAAAAAATCACGGAGCCATACAACCACAATAAAAAATCTTATTATTAAAGAAATAAGTACAAAGTTACAAAGAATTTATTAACCTTAAGAGGAATAAAGAAGCGCAATCTTATCTTTGAAGCCTCTGATCTTCTCCTCTCAAATTTTCTCTCAAGCTCTCACTCTAAGATTTCTTGGTTTCAAGCACACCGCAAAAGGGGATCTCATACAGTATATTAAACCCTCAAAGAACGGGTTTAAATACAACTCCTAATTTGTTCAAAACTGCCCAAAATAGGACCCATAAGATTGTCCCTCAAGAAAATTCTGGAAACGCTCCAAATATTGGATGCTTTACAAGCTCGAGTTCAAACTTCTTTGATAATCTAATTGGTCTCCACATTATAACAAAAAGATTATGGAATATTGAAGTTTTTTCTTTGATTTATGTTTAATGTACTCATTTTTGTAAATGTAATAATGCTTGTGTTAAATTTTATGATGCTTACAAAAATTTGAGAGAACATATTATTAAGACAATTTAGTTGTTTTAGTCTCAAGTGCGTATTCATACCAACACTCCTAAGCTCATAATCAGTTCACATGCCCAAGTACATGAGCCCGAGTAAGAGAAATCACACGCGCATGCACACTATGATTTTTATGAGCCAATGTGGTAAGGTAGGCTAGCGCCCAAACCTCTCGCCTAAACACACTATGGGTTGCCAACGCACGCAACCAGGTGTTTTTGGCCTCATGTTCATGCTCAACTTGGATTTCAAGTCTATTTTGACCACCCCTCTCCTAAATCCCTAAAAATAGGAGCTGAAAACCTACCTTTCCCGTACGCCTAAGCAAGTTTCATTACTTCTCAACTGCTTTAAAACCTTAAAAACTATTTGATAAAGCAATCTCAGCCACAGCTCAAAGTTTAGAACATCCATGATCTAGGGTACCTTATATATATATATATATATATATATATTTATTTATTTATTTTCTTAACCACTGTATATATTTTTTAAGAGAACACTCTTGTTGCGGGTTGTTGCGTAAGAGAACTTTAAATAACCCGTTTGTGCAAAATTTTGAGAAGAAAAGAAGCGTTCAAGGCTTTCCTGCATATGGTCGTAATTCGAATCATTTGTTCAAACGAAGGTCTTGGTGAAGCCGAGAAGAGGGAGTTCCTTCACATTAGAGGAGAGGGAGCTCGTGCGTCACGGAAGTAGGCTCTTGTGTTGCAGAAGAGGAGCTCTCACTTTGCTTCTCCGCTCACTCGGTGTAATCGCAAGTTACGCCTGATTTGGGCGAAACTAGATTACACAGTTTATATATATATTAGCACAAAATTGAATTACATTGTATAAGTTTTATTTCATATCAAATGTCGATAATCTTAATTTACCCGAAATTTTTTTACCGTTACATCATTTTAAATCCACTCACCAGTTAATAATATAGATGATTGAGGTTTAGAGAGTTAAATATAATAAAAAATTATTATTGCAGTGAAATTCAAAAAATACATATTTTAAATTCTAAATTTTAATTATTCATATTTTTAGGAGATATTTGAAATCTAAGTAATACTTTTTTTTTTTGCTACATAACTCTCATATATTTTTAAAAAATTATGAATATTAAAATTTAAGAAATTAAGTGTAATAAAAAATTATTATTGATTATTTTATATTAGTTCGTTGATTATTTTAAGTGTGAACGGTGGGGACCATTAAAAAATTATCATTAATTCGTTCATTGAAAGCCTAATTATGTACACTTAATTAAACTATCAATTACAATAAATAATATTACGCACTTAATTATATTTATCATAATTAAAGTATTTATATGTAGAAAAATGTTACATAGCTGTCAAATATCTCTCAATAAGTATGGATGACTAGAATTTAAGATTTAAAAAATATATTTTTATGAGCTTCACAAGTAAAATTAGATTTAATAATATTTTTTTATTCTATTTAAATATTTAAATCCTAATTATCTGTAATTTTTAAGAAATATTTAAGAGCTATGTAATATAATAAATATATTATTATAGTTAATTAATTTATACGTTCTGTCCATTCTGTGTGTGTAATTGTAGTTATATTAATTATAGTTTTATGTCGTTATAACTAAAGCACATATTTACATATTATAATTAATACGAATATATATAATTAATTTAAATAATTAATACCATAATAACATAAATAACTATTAATATATATTAACTTAATTATTTATAATTAAAATAAATAAAGAATGTAATTGATTAAAATGAATAGAACTCATTATCTTAATGAATTAAATTTATTAAAATTAATTCAAGATCAAGCTCTAAAAACTTTAAGCTTTAATTGAATTAAAATGTAAAAGATTTTAACACGTTTTATCTCGTAACAAATGGCAATAAACTCAATTTGCACAAAAGAATTTCTTAAATCGAATTTTACCTCAATACAAACGGATAAGAAAATGTCTAAAAACTAAGCTTTTATAATCGACGGAGTCTTTCTTTCCTCCTGGCAGATGTAAAATAGCGATCCCCTCTGCAGTTGGGCTCTTTCATTCCCACTTCTCAGATGGCTCCTTCGATCGCGACGACGGTCTGCGTTATGGACGCTTCCAGCCGGTTCGGTTCCGCTCTCGTGGACCAGCTGCTGAACCGGGGCTACACCGTTCACGCCGCCGCCTTCGCCCACGGTTCGGCTTTTTAGGTTTGCTTTTATCTTCCGGTTGATTTTTCCGGTGAGACAATTCATCGAACAGTTGGCGTTCGCTCAGGCGATCTGGCGGAGGCCGTTTGCTGGGGCGAGAGAAATCGTGTAAGGATTTTCAAATCGGACCCTTTGGATTACCGCAGCATTGAGGGTGCCATCCGGGGATGCTCCGGCGTCTTCTACACCTTCGACAGCGATTCGTACGATGTGAGTGCTCCCTGTTCCACATATTTACGCCCATGCCACCCTTTCCTCTCGCTTTTAGATTCGTGCGCTTTGGGTGCCGCCCGGAATTTATTGCGTCCTGCTCAAATCCTTCTTATTTACATAATTTTATGTATTAACTCAAAAAAAACATTTTCTAGTTTAGTTTCAGTTAAAAAAGAGAGAGGATTAAGCCCTAAGTTAACAGGTTGAAGATATGATTTGATTAGGAATGCATGCTAAATATATTTATTAATTAATTTTGAATCGTAGACTCAAATTCGTTGACTCGGAACAAGTCTCTATGTCTAAGACTCGATTCAAAATTTATATTTGATTTCAAAATTTGAGGAGTTTTACTCTCTAAGACTTTGCATCTTTAATTTAATTAGATGATTTGTATATTTAAATGTTATAATTTATAACAAAATATAGTTTTGAGTAGTATACTTACTCATTCTGCACTTTATATTAAATATAATTAGCAATAATTAGAATTCATTCTACATTTAGTTATATTTGAGAATGAATAATTATATACTTTCAACTATTAATTTAATGTCTCCAACACCTAACTTAGTTCGTTTAACTTGCTTACTAAAACAGAGCATTGCATATATTTTATGGCCTCTTACGCAATCAAATAATTACAATTTACATACTTTATATTTATAATTTTATTTTTAAAAAGAAATATTATACATTCAATAATTTTATGACATCAAAGATCTAAATAGCATTTTTATATTTAAAAAGAGAGAAATCGAGGACATACAAATATATGAAATAATTTTTTTCATATTTAATAATAGTTGATTACTCTTAAAAGTTTTTAAGGATAAATTGAACATTATACATTTTAGTATAAAAATCTTAAATTTGAACGTTGGTACTAAGTTTTATTATTATTTAAAATGAAATAATCATTCCGTCGAATCGATTTGATTTTTTTTGGTATACTAAATGAATGATCGAATTGATCGTTCGAACAAACCTTTCGTTCATTTGTTCAAATGATTTTTTCTGGTATACTAAACAAATGAATGAATGATTCGCCGGTATCATTCGCCGGAATCATTGGTTTGACACCGCCGGAATCATTGGTTTACTAAACGAATGATTCAAAGGCTTCACGGTTTAAGCGTGCTCAGGTGGGAGCATTCTCAAGATGAATGACCTGATTCTGAGAATAAAACTGTGATGCCTTCAAAATCAAAATGTACAATACATTGGAGCTTAAGAATTTGGGCTGTTGCAATGCCAAACACAAATATTTTGATTTACCCTAAAATTTCTTACTTTATAGTGCTTTTAACTATAACCCCTAAATTAAACTGCTAAATTAAGTTCAATACGTATGCTATATTATCTATCTATTTGCTAAGAAAAATTAAAAGAGTTTCGGAAACTTCTTTGGCACGCATATTTATTTAAATATGAACATTTTTAACTTATTATTTAAGTTGTAAAGTATTAATTAATGACATTAATCAATAAATATTATTCATTAGTAATTGCTAATTGTTAGGTAATTATTGTGTATTAATATTATCTTGTGCTAAAAATGAACTATATAGCTATTAATAATTAATTAATAAAATATACAAATACAATAAGTTATTAAATTAATTGTAGTACAAAGTTAATAGTATTATTAAGTTATATTTATAATTAAAGTTATTATTATAATTATATATAATTTCTAATATTGTTAAATATTTGTGGGTAAACTTGTAATTTATAATAAATAATTTTAATTTTAATTAAACTATGAATATTGAACATATAAAATTTAATTTGGAAATATTAAAGAATTTGTATGCAATAATAATTTTAATATAAAATTTAAACACTTAGATGCAATGATAAAGAAAGATTCAAATGAATATAGATTGATAGGACAATTACATGCTTACAAAAGGTGATTTACCTTTGACTCCAATTAGGAGGCTGAAAGTGCTGTTTCTGTTTAGAACTCAATAGCCAAAGTGTTAACTATAGATTATTCCAATTAATACGAGCATAATGCTATATCATAATTGACTAAACTGAACGCGAAATCATGATTTGCAGGAATTAACAGTGGAAGTCGAGTTTAGAGCTGCGCATAACGTGTTGGAGGTATGCGCGCAAGCTGACTCGGTAGAGACGGTGGTTTTCACTTCCTCAGTCACAGCCGTCATTTGGAAAGAGCATCGGAAATTGGCTCAAGATGTTGACGAGAGGGATTGGAGTGAGCCTAATTTCTGCAGAAAATTTAAGGTATTTAATTGCTAATCCCTCCTTATTATGCTAATCTATCTAATATTAGCAGTCGTGCCTCCTTATTAATCTTAATTTATACTTGGTATTAAGATTTGTTCAAGCAAATGAGAATCCTATTCTGCCCACTAACCAAACCCAGACCAGGATTAACCCAACGGCGCACTTCACTCAAAATAATTAATATATCTTAATGTTGCATTAGTTAAAGCATCTCACATAGTTTTTCTTTCTTAAGGAGTTGAGCCTTATAATACGCGACCGGTGAGAATTAAACATTGACCTGCCAAGGGCTCAAATAGATTGTTCTAAAACTAACGGTCAAGTGCAGCTGTGGCATGCCCTGGCAAAGACGCTGTCAGAGAAGACGGCGTGGGAGTTGGCGATGGATCGCGGGGTGAACATGGTGGCTGTGAACGCAGGGCTGCTGGTGGGCCCTGGCTTCTCGCCGTCGAACCCTTACCTGAAGGGCGCTCACGAGATGTACGAGGACGGCGTGCTGGTGACAGTGGAGCTCAGGCTACTCGTCGAAGCCCACATCAGCGTCTTCGAGAGCGCTGGCTCCTTTGGACGGTACTTGTGCTTCAGTCGCGCCGTCTGCCGCCCCGAAGACGCCGTCATGCTCACCCAATTGCTCTCCCCCTCCTCGCCGGCCCCCCCTCTGAGGTACGTGTTCGCACTGATGCTCATACGAAAGAAACCAGAACGGTGCTTATTTTCTTGGATTTGTGTACGATCGATGCAGTGCTGAGCTGAGTGTGATGCAAGAAAGGATTCACAGCAAGAAGTTGAACAAGCTCATGCTGGAACATGGGGATGGCAAATTTTGAGTATTTCTACATCCATGATTGTACATCCCTTTAACACCATCATAGGTAAAAAGGGGTGCTTGGCCTATTTTTGGAGCTTATATTTTTCTTTCTATTTATACTTTAATAAAGAAAAAAACTATAAAATTTGTCACAATGTTATCACGCCATTGATTGTCTAATTGATGATTACTTCTTAAAACCATTTGAAAGCTAGCATTGTATTAGTTTTGATAAAGCAAGAAAATCCATTAATCATTCTCGAAGGATATAACTCAAATGACAGAACACTCACTTTGTAAGTGAGAGACTCAGGATTCGTTATTATGCATCTCTAAATATTATATTAACTTGTTTGAAAAAGTAAAAGAGAGAGATTCTCAATTCACTTTCAATCAAACTATAAAGAAAAAAAATAACTCAATTTCTTTCCAACCATATAAACAGCAGAAGCAGCATTACTTAAATCATCTCATTTCTTGCAATTCGTGCAATTCAATAAAATAGACTATTCATTCCCAAACCACTATAAAGCCAAAGACCAATGATACCAAGAAACAAAACTAGATTCCTACTCATCTCTTTTTTTCAATTCATACAAGTAAAAATAAAAAAAGTAAGAAATAAAGAAGCGAACTTTGAGGTCTGTTCTTAAGCGCCCCTGAAGCATAAATGTGATGCTCAGGCGCTTGCGGAAATGTTTGCCAAGAAGTGACATGTCAAAACTGATTTAGGGTGTTTTATAGTTTGATTTAAAGCCTAATTAAATACCTAAATAGCTGCGTTGATTGTACTAGGTCAAGGAAAGATTTTTGAGGAAAAAATGTTGTAGTAGTTAGTGTTTGAGTTGGAGTATGGGAAAAGGCATAGCATAAGTGAGGTGATGGGGTTGAATTTCTCTTAGCAAGTGAGCACTTCTTCTTCTTTTAAAGTTTAGAACTTCTCAAATACTCTGAAAAATTATGTAATCTTCACATTATAATTTTTCTTGATTGTTCTACCTTGGTTTTAATTTTTCACACAAATTCTTAATGTTTGTTTGGTTGTGATTTTTTTTTTTTATATTTTGCTTGTGTTTTCTTATAATCGTAAACTACAAATCCTATAAAAATTGTTTAGATCCTGATAAAATCTAATATTTATATATAGAAAATAATTATAAATCATATTTCTTTTGCGAAATCATAAAACATGATTTTCTCAAATTTATCGTCAAAATGTGTCGTATTTTTTGATATATTATAAAGTTTTTGTAAATATATACCTATAAGAAATGCTATTTGTACTATTGATGTGGCACTCAAAAAAATTTACCTAATAATATTTAGACATGATTTCAATATAAATATTAAAAATAATATTTATATTATTTTAATGTAAATAAAAAAAAACTAATAAAATATACTCAAATCCTATTGATTTGAATTTTTTAAGTACCACATCATCAAGTGCATTTCTCATACTTGCTGTATACAATGATTTAATATAAGCCTTCATAATAAAGAATAGGAAAATGTTTTAAGATATTAATGAAAACAACCAAGGAGTTGATTTTTGACCATCAATAGGATGAATTTTGATTAAAATAGATATAAATCAAGAAACATTCTTTTCATGTTTCACTCCATTTAAATTTTTCCGTTTTACCATTTTTTTTTAATTTATTAAAAGAAATACTATTTAGACTCATTGATGTGGCATCCAAAAAAACTCATCCAATAGAATTTGAGCTCATTTCATTAGTATTTTATTTTATTTATATTAAAATAATTTTTAAAATTCGTATTAAAATATGTCTAAATCTTATTGAATAAGTTCTTATGAATACCACATCAACGACCTAAATAGCATTTCATAAATAACCCTCTCCCTATTTTAGACCTACTTATATAGATTATGAGCTCAAAAAAGTTAGGTCGTCCAAAATATAGTGCTAAGTCTTCCAATTTTCTTTCAAACTCATATTCCCGAGTTGTGCTAAGATATTTAAATCACACTAATAAATATTTAAGTATTGCTACATAGCTCCTAAATATTTCTTAAAAAGTATGGATGATTAGGATTTAGGAAATTTAGTAGAATAAAAAAATATTATTAAATTCACTTTTGCTTATGGAGCTCATAAAAATATATTTTTTAAATTATAAATCTTAAGTATCCATATTTTTTGAAAGATATTTGAGAACTATATAGCATTTTTCTAAATATTTTATTTGCATAAAAGGGTAGAGAGAGAGATTACATAATCTTAGAAACATTAAGTTCTACTTTATCAAAAAATATAGGGAGAGGTTGAAGAATCTTTATAACATACATGTGAATTCATTCTATTTCAAATAATAATAATAATGCGGCCATTTATTTTATCTATTGTAAATACATAAAAATTCATACCACTATATGTGACAATTGCACAATGATGTCATTATTTTACATAATTGATAAAAATATTTTTTTATATCATTAGTTGTTTATCATGCATTTTTTAATGATAACAAAATTTTGAAAATAGGCCTATTTTTATATTTTAGTTAAAGTTTAATTATAATCAAATGCTGAAGAATATAATTAATCTTTATTTATATTTATATTATTATTATTTAATTATAATTAACTAAATTGCTTAATAAACTTTACCAACTAATTTATTAATTATTTCTTATCATTGTTATATATATATATATATATTTAATAAAAGCTATATTGACATCAATATTATATATAAAAGTTAAAATTATACAAATAGGATCGTGAAATTACAAAAAGTCTAATATTCTAAAAAACTTAAAATAACCCAAAAAAATTGGATGGTAGGATTTAACCTAAAATGATAAAAAAAAAAAAAATTAAAAGTTCAAATACTAAAAAAACACAATAAGGGAAAATGAAAAGCAACAAAGAAAAGCAAAACAGCAATGTAGATACTCTATGAACGAACAACAAACCAGCCAACCGCATAAGCCGCCAGATAAACCGCAAACAGCCCCTAGTTCAACCGCAAACTCCAAATAGCACGAACAAAACAAACGAACCAAATCAAGCGAACCAATCCAGTCAAACCAATCCAATCAAACACCAAATCAGGAGAACATCACATGTGAGCCCAATCAAGCGAACCAAACAAATACAAATAGAAATAAAGATATATATAAACTATCCACCAGCGGAGGGATAAAACAAATCAGCAAAAATTACTAGCCAATGGACTCGTAAATACAATCACAACCAAATTACAACCGCAAGCCACCAGTCACAAACAGACATCTTACCGCAACCAAACTAAAAAAACCGCAACCACCATCAACCAGCCACCACACATAAGCAAACCGCAGTCAACTTACTGCATCCACCACAAAACCAGCCACCAAAAAAAACCACTGCCAACAAACACAAACAAACCGCAACCAACACTTAACGCAGCCAAACCAGCCATCAAAAGAAACACATCCAACACAGGCAAACATAAACCTCAGAAAAACCGGTGCAAACAAACTACCACAACCAACAAAAACCAACAAAATAGCAGCCAACCAACTTACCGCAGCCAACAAAAACCAATGCAGCCAACACAAACAAATCGCAGCCAAACCAACTTACCACAGCCAAACCAGCCACCACAAAATGCATAGCCAACACAGCCAACAAAACTACAAAAAAAACCGCTTCAACCAACCAGCCACCACATAACCACAACCAACCTACAAATAAGCTTACAACCAAACATTAAAACAAAGCCAACCACTGCCAAAACAACATCAATTTGGAGGATTGGCTAATTTGCATTTGAATTCCTGAATTGTGGCGCCCCACTCCATAACCTGCAGGATTATACTTTAGGGTGGTGTGCCACTCTGACAAATCCCTCATTTATCATTGAATTAGGTAAGATCAACAATTCACTAATAAGAGAAGGATGTGCATATAATAAATACAAGGGATCAGTCACTAAGTTAATACGAGTACGGAGTGCAGAAGCATAAAAACTAAACATCACATCCATTTCACCGTACATCAAATGAGATACGAAATGAAATATAACTCAGAAAATAATAGTATAGAAAAGTAAGTACAGTCATAAGTGTACATGTATTATTACAACATTTATTTAAAGTTTGAAATAAAATAAAGCATATCACTCATCCTCATAAATAATAAAAGAACTAGAGATCTTCTGCTCTGCCCTAAAATGTCTCCTCCGAATATGGCTCCTCCACAGGAGCTGGATTTTCAAACTGCCCAAGATCTGACATTGTCGGTTTCACAATGTCAGGGGCTCAGCCAATAAAAAAAAAAATTTATTAGACAATTGTATAAGTACATTTTAGGCTGAATATTTTACATTAATTATTAATATCACCACTTTACTTATCAAACCAAAATAACTATCTAGCATAAGAGCAGTAAGCATATAAAGAACATAATAAGTTATAAATACAATATTTATAACTAAGCAGGAATTGAGGCAAAAGCATATCTCAAGTAAACTAAATAAGGAATATCATATATATATATATATATATATATATATATATAATATAGTAAGTAAAAGTACTGAAATAAAATTCTAATCCTATGATCATATGACACATGCTAATTAAAACAGAAATCTAATAGTGGTACATATAGTAAGCGGTAAAATTTAGTATCCTATAAATATGTACAATTGAGCAGGTAAGAGAATAAATACAGCTGACTGAAATAACATGCATTATTAATGTAGTAAACATATAGTAAGCGAACCAATCCAATCAAACCAATCCAATCAAACACCAAATCAAGAGAACATCGCATGTGAGCCCAATCAAGCGAACCAAACAAATTCAAATAGAAATAAAGATATATATAAACTATCCACCAGCGGAGGGATAAAACAAATCAGCAAAAATTACTAGCCAATGGACTCGTAAATACAATCACAACCAAACTACAACCGCAAGCCACCAGTCACAAACATACATCTTACCACAACCAAACTAAAAAAACTGCAACCACCATCAACCAGCCACCACACATAAGCAAACCGCAGTCAACTTACTGCATCCACCACAAAACCAGCTACAAAAAAAAACCACTGCCAACAAACACAAACAAATCGCAACCAACACTTAACGCAGCCAAACCAGCCATCAAAAGAAACACATCCAACACAGGCAAACATAAACCTCAGAAAAATCGGTGCAAACAAACTACCACAACCAACAAAAACCAACAAAATAGCAGCCAACCAACTTACCGCAGCCAACAAAAACCAATGCAGCCAACACAAACAAATCGCAGCCAAACCAACTTACCACAGCCAAACCAGCCACCACAAAATGCATAGCCAACACAGCCAACAAAACTACAAAAAAAACTGCTGCAACCAACCAGCCACCACATAACCACAACCAACCTACAAATAAGCTTACAACCAAACATTAAAATAAAGCCAACCACTGCCAAAACAGCATCAATTTGGAGGATTGGCTAATTTGCATTTGAGTTCCTGAATTGTGGCGCCCCACCCCATAACCCGCAAGATTATACTTAAGGGGTGGTGTGCCACTCTGACAAATCCCTCACTTATCATTGAATTAGGTAAGATCAACAATCCACTAATAAGAGAAGGATGCGCATATAATAAATACAAGGGATCAGTCACTAAGTTAATACGAGTACGAAGTGCAGAAGCATAAAAACTAAACATCACATCCATTTCACCGTACATCAAATGAGATACAAAATGAAATATAACTCAGAAAAAAATAGTGTAGAAAAGTAAGTACAATCATAAGTGTACATGTATTATTACAACATTTAATTAAAGTTTGAAATAAAAGCATATCACTCATCCTCACAAATAATAAAAGAACTAAAGATCTTCTGCTCTGCCTTGAAATGTCTCCTTCGGATATGGCTCCTCCACAGGAGCTGGATCTTCAAACTGCTCAAGATCTGACATTGTCAGTTTCACAATGTCAGGGGCTCAGCCAATAAAAGAAAAATATTTATTAGATAATTGTCTAAGTATATTTTAGGCTGAATATTTTACATTAATTATTAATATCACCATTTTTCTTATCAAACCAAAATAACTATCTAGCATAAGAGCAGTAAGCATATAAGGAACATAATAAGTTATAAATACAATATTTATAACTAAGCAGGAATTGAGGTAAAAGCATACCTCAAGTAAACTAAACAAGGAATAGCATATATATATATATAATACAGTAAGTAAAAGTACTGAAAGAAAATTCTAATCCTATGATCATATGACACATGCTGATTAAAATAGAAATCTAAAAGTGGTACATATAGTAAGTGGTAAAATTTAGTATTCTATAAATATGTACAATTGAGCAGGTAAGAGAATAAATACAGCTGATTGAAATAACATGCATCATTAATGCAGTAAACAATAAACTGAAATTGAAACACGTATGTATACCTGCCATATCAGAAAGAATTGGCCAATCCGGCCCAGTATAATTCCCAAAGCCTTTCTGGGCTAGGGTTGATAGAAATTTACATAGCCTTTTTAGGCTAGAGCATACATAATAGAACAGTAGAATTGAAGAGGCAGTAAATACAGATACAGAAACTCTATTAATGTAACAACCCAGAAGTTGTTACCCATCAATTAGTGATCTAATTAACTTTAAATCTCTTTCATTACTCTTACAATAAAGTTAAAAGTCTTCACCTCAAATTTCATGCGAATTGGAGATCGTTTGTAGATTTCCAGCGTTTCCTAGTTTCAAATAATTCTGAAGATACCTAAAATATTTAAACATCAGAATTGAAAATAGACTTCGCCATTGCGTTCCTCACACCCAAATTAGCTTGGAGTGAAATTTTGGTGAGTTTTGGAGAAAGTCAAAATTTCTTGATTATTTAATTGAATTTTCATAATTCGATAATTAAAATAATTAAGAGGACTCCCGAATTAAATTCCGACTTCATTTTTGAGTCCGTGACCCCAAAATTAGCTAAAAAGCAATCTTTCAAAGACTCATTTCAGTATAAATTTAATTAATGGAAATTTTAATAATATAACTTACACACACACACACACACACACACACACACATATATATATATATATATATATATATATATATATATATATAAGTATATTTAAGTATATAAACTAATATCCATTTGAAGAAATCAGCCGAAAAAGCCCTAATCCCTTCACGCGGCCGACACTCCTCCATTCGCACGCGATCCCTCTCGGTCCCGAGAGTCGCTTCTTCGACTCGAGGAGGATGACGCGTGCCACTGACCGCTACTCACACCAATGGGAGAGCTAGCAAGAAGTGTGCTGCCATCCCTAACTCGCTCAAACCCATGCTGATCCTCCTTTATCAACACCTCATTCTCTCGGCAGGGGACAAGATAAAAAAAAAAAAAGGTAAGATATCAAGACCTCCTTCAAACTCTAGTTCAACCGAACCCTCTCCATCTCGATGAGTCTTAAGGACCAAAGGTACTTTCATTTTGATTCTTACCTTATGAATATAATTTCCTTTTTATAATATCTTCGGTCTAAATGTTTTGATTCAACCTAATCCTATGAACCTCAAAAATGCGATATAAGAGAAGGGAAGTACTTCGGTTGAGAGTCGATAGAACTCTAATTGATATTGCTCGAAGTCTTCCGTTAATATTCATATTTCTTCTCTTTGCTTTAATAATCGTTTGTGATTTTGGATAAGGAAAAATTGATATTATTAAACAGCTATATAAGTTTAAGTATGAAATACTGAATCACGACATATGCTTTCCATACTTTCTTCGCCTTACTATGATGATCGGAGGTATCAAGACTATTTTATGTATAAGCTTAACACTTGTTAAAATTATTTTTAAGTCTTAACTGTAAACTTCTGTTTTTTTTTTATTAAACTAAGTGTACAATAATATGCCAAATTATTCCAAAAGAAATTTTATGATTTCATATAAAAATTGTCAGACAATATTTTGATTAATGTAATTTTTGAAACGACTTCAAATGAGTTTGAAATTTAATAATAAATGATGTAGTAAGTTGGTGAGGATTTAAAAATCATCATCTATGTCCCCTTTGAGCTCCAAATAATATGCTTCACTCTTAGATATTAAAGTTGAAATCTAAATATTAATGCTTATACTTTAGTCCTAATTATTGAGGTTAAAAGCTGAGAATGAATGATACTATACTTTATAAGTATAGCAGATTATGGCTGTCATTAATTTTAGTATGAATCGATTGCTTTAGTTAAGTTGAGAATAATAAATACTGTTATTCATTTAAGACAAATCAAACGTTGCTATAGATTCAATGGTACCATCTAGTTTATGGGAATAATTGCTGCCATTTATGTATAAAAGATGCTAATGATTGTGAGTAACAAAACTCTCATTAAAATCATATATTGCCATAAAAGGATATATGCTGCAGTAATTCCATTGCCTATTCTATAATAAAAATGAAGTTCAAATTGTTCTACATGATTTCTTTTAACTATATGATAACTCAAAGTCTAACTCTTATAAATTTTCATCTTCGCAATTACTAAGCAAGTACTTATACTGCTTGTAAGGATACTTTGGGAATATTATCACAGCATAGAAAATATATGTTATCTTTATAATGGTTTAAACTCATTATCAAAATGTTCATTAAGTCAAGTAATATTTCAATAAACTAAAAGTTAATAAGAAAAATAAAAGAATCAATGTGCTTCATTCCTTCCATTTCATTCCACTTGTGTTAAGACAAATAAATTCATCCTACTTCTTGAATCCACGAGAATAGAAAGGATTGCTTAATGCTTTGTCTTGATTAATTTGAAATATCATACTCATATCTAAATCTCCTATCTTATTTCCCTTATGCAATTAATCTTTGAATTTGATTATTTTTCTGTATTCGTCTTAATAGCAAAACTAGATTTAAAAGTAATTGAGATTTAAACATCTCTGTACAAATTCTTTTAGACTATAATGGCTGGTATCTTGAATTTGCTTCATATATATATGGACATTATGTTCTTGAGATTTAACTGATATTTTCATTACTTTATTTGGAGATGCCATTTCTGTATGTACTGACAACCAGCATTTGAAGCCCTCTGATGTTTGTAGATACTTACGTTTACATATTTCTTTAATGTCTCTCTCAGATGAGCAACACTAGAATTTTTGGATCTATAATTGCTAGAGAATTATATGATATTCTTGCTTATTTAAATTATAGATACTTATGTTTAGAGAGAAAGGGATAGTGTTGTTGTTTGGTTAACTATTGCTGAACTTATAAACAATGTTTATAGAGGGATATTGGTTTTTACTGTACTTTGATTTCTATAAACGTTGAGACTATGGTTACTTTTACTTAGGAATTGTTTTTTTTTTTTTTTTTTAGCATTCCTCATAGGTTTTATTTATGATTATAATGCAATGAGTTATGTCTCAATGAATATATTTATGGATTTTAGTAAGGAAAAATGTATCTAATTACTTTCTTTCTATTTCGGCCTTTGTACTATTGTTGGACACTGGTGATATGTTTCAGCCAATGATACTGATATTAATTACTGAGAATGAGTAATAATAGACTTTATATGTGTTGTAGAATATTGCTTCCCCTTTTTGTAAGTGCTGCCATTTCTTCAACATAATCAATTGCTGTCTTATTATATGAGAATCAATATGGCTATTTCTTTCATTAGAATCACATGTTGCCAAAGGATTATATGAGAAGCAAAGCTGTCACTTATTTCATTATGATCAAATGCTATGAATTTTCTTTAATAAATTTAAAAGCTGCCATTTACTTCAAATGGGATTACATGTTGTCATTCTTTTATTAGAATCCTATGCTGCCATGTATATATGTATGAATCAAATGCTTTTAGTCAAGTTGACAAAATTAAATGCTATCATTTCTTTAATTAAGATCACATGCTGTCCATTCCTTATAGACTCATATCTTATTAATAGATTATATGATTATTAATGCTGTCATTCTTTCATTAGGATTATGTGCTGTTAGTATATATTAGTAGATTGGATGTTGCCAATTATCATATAAGAGCCGAAAGTTGCCAAAAGAACATATGTTGTTATATCTCAATTAATGCCAACTGCCGCTATGTATTTTGAAGGAATAACAAGTGTTGTTATTTCTGAAGGTGGAACCGATACGATCACCTGGAAATTATATGTTATTAAAATTATATATTGCAGATTTCAATTTACGGGCTGTCATTCATTTTATAAGAATCAAATATTACCATTTAATGCTGCTATAAATTTTATAAAATCAAACTACTGTCATGAGATGCAATGCTACCATTAATTGAGATTCTAATGCTGTTATACGATTAATGCCATTCATTTAAATTGCTGCCATTTGTTTTACACTATATGCTACTAAGAGTAATCATGTTATTAAATGCTATCTTAAGTCAAGAGCTGCTATCATAGAGGGTTAAGTTGTTGTAATTATAAATCATATGCTGTCACTATACATTTGATCAAATACTACTACCTTTAGTCAATGTGATTATAAGTAATGTAATGTTATCAAATGCTGTCCATTAAATCAATAGTAGAAAGAAAAATGGAAATATTTAGAAATGCTGAATCTTTATATGTTTTATTTAAACTGAAATTCATTTCATGCTAAGAATGTATAGTTCTACACTTTATACAGTAGAATAACGCTGCCCTTCTCTTATAAGTAATCAAATGCTGCTTTTAAATTAATTCTTATTTTTTTATATTAAAATGCTGACTTTAACAAATGATTATTTGCAGGATAGGTTGTAAATACAAGATTGCTAAAATAAATACTATGTGTGAAAAACCACATAAAATTGCTCTTATAAATGCTAAATTTTACTTCTGCATTTTATATAGTATATATAAACTAGTTTGGTATATGTAAAATTATATTAAAATTAGAAATGAGCAGTCCTATAAAAAGGATTGAACTTTATTTTAGAACTGGAATTAAACTCTATTTTTAGAACTGGAAATGAGCAATCCCGAAAAAGGGATTGAACTCTAATTTAGAATTGGAGATTGATTGTGAAAATGGAAAATTTGAACAAAAACAAAGAAGACTCTGCCAAAATTTTTAAGGATTTTAAGACTTAAGAATATTTTAAAATTTTAGTATTCAAATCGATATATGTATTTCAAATGGTTCACTTTTAAACTTTAGTTTCTTTTTTATTTTATTTTATTTGAATAAGTATTTCTTTTATCTTTCTAAATTCAAAATTATATGGGAATGAACTTACACTCATTCTACTTCTATTTAAAATTGACTTAAGATCAGATATCTTTAAGTCAATGTAGAGTTTAATTAACTCCAATTATAGAGTAAATCATCAAAAAATTTAGATAATAAAAAGATATCACATACATTTACAATTTTTGTAATCTATTGAAAGCTTGTCAAGCTTTGAGCCTCTTTTCTTGAACATTCATTCAAGAATATTGTGCATAAATAAAGATTTTTCTTAAAATTTTAAAGGGGAATGCCTTATGGCAATTTGAGTACAAAAGAAAGCGCTTATATTAGAACTTCACATTTTAGGGAGGGTAAATGTGAATGTTCATCTTTCCCACTGTATCTGGTTAAGTAGACGTGCTTAACTCCTCGCCTATTCTGTTGTGTACTCCTACAGAATGAGGTAGTTTCTAAATGTAACTTTAACTAAAGATATAAGAGATTCTTTTACAAATTGTAAGATCTCTTTATAACTGTTTAGTTAAGCTTTCGTATTATAGTTTTAGACTATGATTATCTTAGATTGTGAGTCTAAGATATTTCCTCATTTTCTTTAGCTTTATTCTCTATCTTTAGTATTGTGTATTGCTTATTTCAGTTTAATTTGAATACAGTGTATGTTGCTTAACTTCAATTAATGCTTCACTATATGTCAATTGCTTACTTAGCATAAATTCTATTTGATCATATATTGCTTTCATTTTATGCACATAGCAGTTTTTAGCCTTTAAAATGCCTTCCTTACCAATTTTCAATAATAGGCTAGAACTTTATTAAAAGTGAGTATTTTTACTCAACTTATTTCATATTATTTTCCTTACAGTTATGTTTACTTTACTTTCCCATACTTTACAGCTTTTATAGCACCACTGCTTACTTTAAATTGTAAATCATAAATTGTGATATCTTGTTAATCTAAAAACATAGCTAATTTTAAAATATGCTTAGACTGTTTAGTCTAACTACACTTTTTCTTTTTCTTGGCTTTGCCCTATCATATTTAAATACCAAAATATGATAGATCAAAGGCCCTTTTATTCAGGTGATGCAGGTCCAAGTAGTTGAAGGACTTATAAAGAATTCTGCTTCTGCTTAATTTTTAAATTACATGTATAAGTGAGAGAGAGTGATTTACTTACTGTATTTTTCTCTTACTTTTAAAGTTTGTAATAAACTATTTAAGTTATTTCTGCCTATATTTACTAATATGTATTGTATCTTCTATAAACTGCTTGGGATGAATGAGTGGATTTATCTAATTTATATCATTGTAGATATTTATAATATCGCATCTATATGTATCTTCACTTTCATTTATTTAACTTAACAAATGCTCAAAAAGAGACTTGGCCACTTAGTATCAACACTTAAATAATTTTCGTCTAATCAAGTGTTCGGTGCTAAGGTAACACCCCAATATTTGGATTAATCTTCTATCTAATTATTGGGGCCGTTACAATTAATTATTTTATTTTTGTTTCTATGGATATATTTAGAAATAGCTGATGAGTCAAGCACGTCTGCAAGACTAAATGGGTTCCAAGCTTAACACACACTCCTCAATGAGTAATGTTAAAAATCTTTATTTCTCCTTACCCCTGTCCAGTATGGTAAAATGCGCCATATCAACCAGTAATTGAACCCAATATAAATATTATCCTAATATTCTATATTTTCATTTTATGCAACAATATTTTCTTATTTGACATGTCCAAAGAAAATAAGCACAAAGTTTAAGGAATGTGTAGCACAAATCAAGTAATAAGCAATAGACTCTACTAAATATGGTGATATCATTTATTATCTAATTTAAATATTTCTAACTATTCCAAATTACACAAGTTCAGGATCTCTAATTCTTACTATTGAGTGTAACTTAGAAGTACAACCTTATAAGTTAAAAAGGATTAGAACTAATTATATTCTAATATTAATTCAATCAAGTACGACTATAAGTAAGTAATAAATCATAACATCCTAATTTGATGAATTTAGATATTTCTAACTAAAATTGATCAAAATTTACTAAACTATAGATTATGAATTAAGCACCATGAGCTTGGGCTTAAGCACATAATCTAAAGGGTAAAATTTAAGATCTAGGTTGTAATTTAAATGTGATTTATTAATTAAGGCAAATTATATTAAGCAAAGTCAAACTTAATAAGATGATTATCATATCCTGAATCTAAGGTTGAAAGATAAAATAATCCAAATTAAGTTTTAAAAATCTAGAAACTAATAAAACTAAGGATTCATTCATTGACTAACCTAGTTATTCAATGAATAAAATATAACCTGTGATCTAGTCCTAGTCTTATGAATAGTCCTAATGTGAAGTGTAAAATCTTAAGAAAAAACTTAAATAAATTTTAGGAAATTTTACTAACTTGATTTAATAACTAATTTTATTCACATAAATGATTCTAATATAGTTCTAATATTTATTTTAGTGATTTAAAATATAAATTAGGGCTTAAGAGCGCTTAATCTAAATTTTGGAGAAAATGACTATTTTGCTCCTACTTAATAGTCTGAAAAGTTACTTTTTGATTTAGGGATCCAAAAATAGATATTATTATTGCCAAATGATTTTTTACTGTCTAACATGAAGATAGACAGTAAGTACGCCAAATTTGGACAAGTATTAAGTCCTATGGGTCAAATTTAAGGATTTTAACCTATAAGAGTATTTTAGTAATTTCACTTAGGAAAGTCTAAAAATTCAATTAGTTTATTATTATCTATTATTCAAGGATTCCAGAGAGTCCAAGAACACTAATTTCTAAAGTCTATTGGATTAGTTATGGATAATTCAATTTTAAGGGCAGTTATGGAATTTTTCTGAGGTAAATAGGGGTCAAAAACTTAACTTTTCCATTTGAGTTCCAAATTCAATAAACTCAGTGTCTATAGCTTCCATATATCACACTAAGTACTTTAACAGTGAGTAGACTCAAATTGGACCTCATTTGGCTAAGTTATGGCCTAATTAAGATTAGGAGTATTTTGGTCAACCTAGAATTTCTAGTGTTAAGAACTAAAATTTTATCTTGGATTACTATTGGTACTAAAATTCTAAGGTATCTAGCACTTTGAATATTCTGATATGGAGTCCAAATGACCATATTATGGTTATTTTAATGCTATGGTCTATTTTCTTGAAGGGGGGACAAAACTCAATCATTTCCATATTTAAAACTCACATACAATTTTATACAGTGCTCAATTTTACTTAAACTAGGTTCAAATTTGATAGAATAAGACCCCACTAGGGTCTTAGGGTCCTTAAAATTAAAAAACTATGAAATTTTGACTATTTTAGCTGGTTCTAATCCAATCTAAACAATTTTGGGCGCTACAACGCACTGTGGCACCTTTTGGCTGAAAGCCAGGTGCTATGGCACGCTGTAGCGTGCTGCGGTGCTGTCAGGCGCTCCGGTGCGCTACGGCAGATGGTAGCGTTGTGGTGCACTGCAGTGCTTTTTGGCGCTACGGCTTGACCGCCCCGAGAGCTGGGTGCTACGGCGCGCTGCAAATATTTAACTTTTGAAAGTCACTGTTCAATTAATTTATCTCTTGATTTCATATGTTTTCCTGAAATGACGCTACAGTCTGCTATGGTGCACTGCAGCGGATTTCAATTAATTTCATCAAAAATATTTTTATGCTTCGTTAAATTATTATGGATCCGAATTTGAAAAGCACCCGACGGTGATTTTGCTTGTGCAAAAACTATATGGGGTCAACGTTTAGCTTCAATTACTCTCAACCTAGAGCACTTCACGTGCGGTGCCATATACTGTTGGAAAGTTTTTCTGAGACCTTTCCAATGATAGCCAAATCAACACCAAATGATTATGTTATCAATGCAAATAGTGGGTTAAAGAATTAGGTATGCAGAAAGGATGAAAAATAGAGCAGCTTCATCTTCCTAAAATCATAGACCTAAAGGGCTCTAATGAACTCCATGCCTTAAATACAGATTTTTAATGATGCAAAACTAAGTATAAGAGTGAAATAAAGTAGCCATTAAATCCATTCAATGGGGGAAAGGAGGTACCCTGGCTTTGACAATGACAGATTTCCTAAGGAAGACTTGAGAGCTTGAGAGGTCATTCCTTCAGCAAACACAGCAATGGGGGAAGGAGGAGAAGGGAGGAGCTCAGCTTGTTTTAATGGTAGAGAAGGCCTACCATTGGATGGGATGGGCATGAGTTATCACATCCTAGCTGTGGAGATAAGGGAGGTGGCAGGAGGTTGAGAGAGGGGAGGGGAACTAAGGTGGCAAGAGCAGAAAAAATATATATATATATAAGGGGAAGCTGAGCATGGCAGGGGGGCTGAAGGAAAAGGAGACTCAACTGGGATTGGATGGTTGTGGGTCCCAGCCAGCCAAAGAAGGAGAAGGAGGGAAAAAAAAAAGAAAAAAAAGGATTTAAATAATATAAATTAATCAATTTCTAAAATCATATTTTATAAATAATTTCTGAAAAATCTTAAAAATTCATCTTTAGCTAATTCAAAGGTGAGGATCGCAACGGTGAAGTCGAATTTTGATTCCAACGAGTATTTAATTTTCTTATTTTTGGGGTATTTAAATATTATTAAAATATTCTGTGAAATATGATCCAAACGCGTCCAAAACATTATCTCTAGCTAATTTGAGGGTGACGAGCGCAATGGCGAAGTCATATTTTGATTTCAAGGTCAAATTAAATATCTCAATTTTCTAATTAATTAAATATTATTAAATATTCCAAATATTAAATTCGGCTCTGAAATGCTCCAAATTTATAGGGATTTGTTCTAATGACTAGATGAACTTAATGAAATAATGATTAGGATACGATTAAGCTAAAATTAAGCTAAGTAATAACCTAGGATTATTATATGAATCTTAAAAGTTCCCCAAGAGAAGCAGTTGTAATTAAAAGCCTCAATAATGAGGTTAATATCAAAGCGAATATCATTTATAATTTTCTTTATAATCATTGGAATATTAGAAGATTTGACTTTGTTTTTGCTATCCTGGATATGCCAAAGAGCTAAAGCCACAAATAAATTCGCAATTGAGAGTTTGTTTGAGTTACTACTAGGGTTAACATAGAATAAATCAGTAAGAGAGTTGATGATAGTAGGATCTAAATCCATAGCAGTCCAACTCCAAACTGATTTACTTTGCAGATTTTTAATAAACACATGATTAGTACTTTCAAGGTTGTTACAACATTAGCATTTTGAAGCAAAAGAGTAACCCATTTTTTTCATATTTTCATCCACACTTATATAATTATTGGCCAATCTCTAAAGAAAAATATTGATGATAGAAGGAATGCAATTGTTCCAAATCCAAGTAGGAAAGTTTGAACTAGCCGTGATTTCACAATATTTCCAAAGCTTTGATAAGTCTAGTTTGCCAAGTTTACAAAAATCAAAATTTGCCTTGTTTTTCAGGGACAACAATGCTCTGTGAGAGATAATCTGAGTGTCAGCTTCAAGCTTTGTGAATAATCTTTTGAGTTTTAAAATATTTTTTTCTCCAGCAATAGTGAAAATGATTAAATCATCAGCATAAGCTAAGTGGGAGATAACAATTTTTCCACAAGCATTAAATTGGAGGCAAGGATCTTTCATAAAAAGGGAATTAATATGATAAGACCAATAGTTCATAGCAAGAATGAATAAAATAGGAGAGATTGGATCTCCTTATCTAAAGCCTCTTTTAGAATTAAAAAAACTATTAGCTTGACCATTAATAATGATAGAAAACCAATTTCTTTGAGTTGAGTTCTGGATTTTTTTAATAAAACTTTCGTTAAATCCATAAGAGTTTAGCATTTTAAGGAGAAAATTCAAATCAATTTGTCAAAAGCTTTTTCAAAGTCAATTTTGATTATTAGATTGTGACCTCTCCTTTTACTTTTTAGACTCTAAAAAAATTCTTGAGTTGATAAAATATTATCATAGTTCGGCCTGGAATAAAACCCGATTGGTTGGGTTCAATGAGTTTAGGGATGAGCTTTTTAAGCCTATTTGTCAGGATTTTGGAAAATTTTTTGTTAAAAGTGGAAATAAGACTTATTGGCCTAAAATTGGTCCATCAAGAGGCCTTCTCTTGTTTCGGGATAAGAGTAATTGAGGTGTGAGTAAAAAATTATGGCAATGGGACATCACAGAAGTACTCTTTAATCCCATTACAAATATCAACTTTAATAATACTCCAAAATTTGACGTAAAATTCAGAAGAAAAACCATCAGGGCCAGAGCAGGTATTAGAGTTTAAAGTTTTTACCACTTCCCAAATTTCCTCTTCAGTTGGCATTCAATTTTGCATATTGTTGCTTTCAATTGAGATTTGAGGACCCACAAAGTCAAAGTGAGAGTTTAAAGAATTCATAGAGATGGTGGAGAATTCTTTTGTAAAATGATTTATAGCAGATTCTTGAATATCCTTCTCATTACACAAAATAATTTCCTCAGGAGTATGAATTTCAGTGATTTTATTGAATTGCCTTCTTTTGTTAACCCAAATGTGATAAAAAGCGATATTTTTTCCCCATCAAGTCTCCATTTTAAACTACACTTTTGCTTCTAGAACAATTCAATCTCATTGTGATGTTGAATTAAAAGGGCTTTTGCTTTGAATAGAGTAATTTGTTTTCATTTGAAGTATCAGCTTCATAAATATTTTTCAGAGCAGAAACTGTATTTTCTTGTCTTTCCAGGTTATTAAAGATGTTTCCAACTTTATTTTTGTTCCAATCACATAAAACCTTTCTTAAATTTTTAAACTTTTCTACAAGTCTGATAAGGCCATAAGTATTGCACTTCTCATTCCAAATATTATTAACAATTTCAGCACAATCAATTATACTTAACCAAAATAATTGGAACCTAAATGATTTGTTGATAGCATGATTCTAGAACCAAGAAGATAGAATAATCGGTTTGTGATCAGAGGAAGTGGAGTTTAAGGAGAAATTTTTATTGTCAGAGAAAGTATTACACAAAGAGTTATTAATTAGAAATATGCCAAGCCTAGCAAATTTCCTACCAGCAGACAAAGTAAAAAGAGTCCCAGAGTATTTAAAGTCATCAAGACCATAGTCAATCATAGCAGAGTTAAAATTAATAGTAAATAAATCATGGCTTGAAGAGTAGCCTTTGTACTCATTATTGTGAAGAACCGTATTAAAGTCTCCCCCCCCCCACAACCCACGGAAGTGAAGTGTGGCTGCAATCTTTAAGAAAGTTCCAAAGCAAATTTCTTTCAGATCTGAGATTGTTTGCGTGAACGAAAGTGGTAACAAAATTAATAGACGAGTTGTAGAATCTGATGTGGATGGCTTGATCATTTGGGCAATGATTTCATGATCCCACATATTATAACTCATCACCCATATTTTATTGTTAATTGTCGCAAAAGCTTTATCTAATTTAACAAATTTGCAAAGTTTAATCAAGGCTTCAACTTTAACCTTTGGCTCCAAAAGCACATAAATGTTAATTTTATTTTCTTTAATAATGTGTTTAAATCTATTCTTAGACGAGGCGTTACCCACGCCTCTGATATTCCATACTAGAATATTCATTGGCAAACTTTAGAAGAGCCACTTGGGTTCTTCTGAAGTGCTTTATTTGTTAACAAATAAAAGGTACCTGATTTAGAGTTTTCCCCCTCTTCTTCACTTTTAGTTAAGGCAGTCAGCATTTTGTATCTGCTTGTCACCTTTATAATATCCTTGGCTTTGTATTGGAGCTTTTTCGATATTTTCTTAATTAGGCTTCTTGGTTTGGCGTAGTTTCCCAATTTTTCCTTCAGTTCCTGTGAAACTTGAAAAGTGTCTTTTAAACTTATGTTAGATCCATTATCAACATTGTCAGCCATATCAATAGTTGTGACTGAAATCTGAGAAACAAATTATTTGCCAAAATTAATGTTTTCATTTTCATAGTTTGTGAAAACAGGGTACTGAATATAATTATGTACCTTTACCATTGTGCTTGTCATCTTGATCCGGACGAGAATGAGATATTGTTTTCTCTGAAACGATGATATTACTTTTTGAAAAGACCATTAATAATATTGCTAACATCCACAATATTACTTTTTATATTGTTGTTATAGGTTCTTTCAACAATTTTAAAGCAAATTTCAGATTTATTAGAAATCTGAGGACTTGAAAAAGAAAATTCTGTCGCAACTTGGGAAACCAAATCAGGCGAGATATCTCTATCCACCTTCGACAGATCATCACTTACATACTTAACGATAGCATGAGACGACTCACTATTAACCACCTTTTCTTTATCACATTTAGCATTATAAGTAACATAAGAAACTTTTGAATTCTCAAGATTATTAGGATTTTCATCTAAAATCGAGAGATTTTTGTTACTAGAAAAATTCTCATAGGAAACAAAATTAATCGAGTTATCCTCCTTTCTGTTATTACTAATTGCACCAGAGTTTCTCAATTTACCATTTGACACATTTGTCTCAATAGAAATACTATAAATATTAGAGATATTAAAAGTTGTTATATATATATCATATAATATGATTAACATTAATTAGCCAAGTTAGAACAGTTTCTCAAACTTAAATATAGTGGTATCCAAGCTCAAATAGTTGGGGGAGACGAAGGCCTTTGCTATTTTCTTCAACTAAAATCAGGGGAGATATTCGAAGGTCTTTAAGAAAGCTCAGTGTTCGCCAAAGGCCTTCAGCTGAAATCACTCCTTCGTCATTCGCAAGTGACGATTTTCGGCTTCGAGAACGGAGACGAAGCTTTGTGTTCCTCTACAATTAAAGATGATGCTTCGCATTAACTGAAGGCCTTCGATTGATGTCACTCTTTCGTCACTCATACACTGCGAGAGAATGTTCCACTTATAATTAGATTTCAGTTTATTTGGCTAAAATCCTTTTACATTAACAATGAGGCTTTTATTGCGAGGTAAAATTTTTATACTTTTTCTAACACTAAATAGGCTCAGTAAACTTAGATTTACTTGAACTAAGCAACCCCTGCAAAAGGCCACCATGAGAATTATGTTCCATATGATTTTGAAATAAGAGTGGGAATAAGAGTACATCCATAAGATAGTTTATTGTGGTTTCATTTGAGTGTAATATTTTTCTTATGGGAATACAAAAGTAAAAGACAATTTGCCCGTTTAGAAATATCATGCAACACATAAGATCTATACAATTAAACCTATGAAACCAAATTGAACTCCTTAGCCATAGGGATGGGGGGTTAGGGGATCTATGAAGCATTCATTATCTTAGCTCAACTAAATATTACCTAATTCATTAAAACAAATTAGGTGGAAGGAATTACTTACGTCATTCTACTAAATCTTAATTCAAGGAAAGAAAGTTTAAAGCAAAATGTCTCCATCATTGGATCAATGCATAGCTCATTAACTTCGATTCAACAAAATAAAAGATTAAGTGATGATTACATTTTGATTTTTCCAAAACAAATTCTTTTTGAAATTATACACAAGCAATCATACAACAACAACAACAACAACAACAACAACAACAAACAACACCAAACCTTAATCCCACTAAATGAGATTCTCTACATGAATTCTTTGTTTGGATTATGCAAAAATACACAAGCAATCTTACATATTTTAATTATTTAAATGCCAAAAAGGATGCATATACATTTCAATCTGATCTTGAACCAACCCAAAATGGTCTATCTTTAGCTCGATTCAAATTTGATTAAGACTATGCTTGGCTCAATAGTAAGCTTGTAAGCTTCGATCAAAGATAATAACTGAGTTGATTATAAAAGATCTCAATCTTCAATCTAAAACTAATAAGCTTAGAATTACATAATCACAAGCAATGATAATGTGAATTCACTTTGTATGCAAAAATTTTTAGAAGCATCATTTCTACATTTATATAATTTATAATATGAAATGAAAGCATATTTTATAATAGCCACTCTTCGCATCAAACCAAGTAATACTAAACAAAGCTAGATAGCAAAATTTCATCTTAAAAATATTTCAAATGTTAAACATTTAAATTGTATATATATATATATATATATATATATATATATATATATATCTATATGTGTGTGAGTGCACGCATGCATATATAACTGTACGAGCAACAATATTCTCCAGACCCAAACTCTGGCCTTAATAAGCTGTCTTCCTCGAAGAAATAGATCCCATATCTTACGCGCTGAGAGAAACTGAGACAACGTTCGACAGTTTAAATTTGTGAGGTTTCTTGGAGTCAAGGGGCAGAAATAGAACCTCAGTGCCGGGCTTCACAGCAATATCGTTCAGCTCATATCCTGAAGTTGCATCACCTCGAATATCTCGAGGAGAATACAAAATGCTGATTCTTGATCTGCCTGCATGAATTAGAGATTTCAATTGATGAAAATAGTCAGAACCCCTGATATTTTTGTTTTCGAACAAATAGGTGAAGCAGAAAATCATGATTTTTCTATAATATATCTGTATGCATAAGAGTACAAGAATAAAGATTCCAGGGGATGAGCATAGCAGCCTTCTTCTGACACTGTAAATAGTAATAACATTTGGACTGAAAGAATGGTAGAGGGGTTTTATCAAAAATACTAAGGGATGTTAGGAATTATGTTATAACAAGTATATGATATGCCCGCTTGAAGATAACATCAGATCCGAAAAAAATTGTTTAATTATTGATACAAGAATGGAAAAGATAGGAAACTGCCCTGTCCCCACCGAGGTCAAGCCCCAAATGAAGGCCAGTGTTCAAAACTTCATCCTTGTGATTATTCTCTTGCCACTCTAAAATATAAACACATTATGCCCTGACACGTGATATACAAACGAGGCCCCAGGAGGTGGTGCAGCATTTTTGTTATTTTATTTTATATTTGGTGCCCTAGTTCCCCTGTACAAATATGCTCTGTGCAAGGGACTAATGCATCTGATCCATTATATTTTCCTACCTCTTCATTTTCTATAGTACAACTGTTTGGTTTTTCCTGTCAAAGATTTTTCACGTAAATCTTGTATTCGTATGCTATGATTACGATTGTGTGGTGCTTCTCTCTGATGTTTGTTCACCGTTTTCTCTAACAAGATGCAGAAAATACAACCAAGCCTTCTTTTTTCTTTGTGCTTAATAATGCACTACCAGTGACGAATCAAGGACGCACAGGCATAACAATGTCTGCTTTTCATGGCGCTTATGCCAAAAGCCAAGAAAAAATCTGACACAAACTTCATGACTGTCAGAGAGCCAAAATTGTATGGAGGAGATGAGATGGTTGGGGTATCACTGTGGTCTGAGCTAGTAAAAAAACACGCAAAATTTGATATGTTTTATCAAACTTAATTTAATACATTAAAACAAACATAAGTCCCTTGGCATACTGTATTCAACTCTACAAGTTCTTCGGTGTCCATTTCATGTAGTGTGGTGAAGTCGGTCTCCATTTTCTTGAACCTTAAACTGCATAAAGATTCATGCCTTAAAACAATACCTAGACTTAGTCTTACCAAGTGGTGCCGGCTATATGAATCCTTTGTTTTTATCAAAAACCCTATCCAAGTACCAAACAAAAAAGATAATTTTTAATAGCTTTTTCTCATGTTTTTTAAATCTTCCTTTACTATTTTACAAGGGCAAAATTTATACACTAATTTTTTTTAAGAAGAGTATCATACAGTTTAAGCTTTTTAATGTCTAAACCATCTAAGAAAAACATTATCTAATCTTATCCACTAATAGAGCAACTCCAACCTTGCTCTGAATGAACTCATTTCTCATCATATCCTTTCAAATATACCCACTCATCCACCTCAGCATTCTTCTTTGTTAGCCAACATTCTGATCCATATAGCATAGCTTGCATTATAGGCTTCTCTATTATTTTTTCTTATTTTTGAGCGGGATTTTCCAATCACATAATACTCCAAAAACACACATTAATCCACCAGCTTGATCCTATCAATCACATTAGTTTTATTTCACTATTATTTTATATAATTGAATCAATGTATTAGAATCTCTATCTTTTTTATAATATGGTTCTCTATAGTTATGTACTCGAGACTATGGATTTTATTATGAATAAATTTACACTCCATATATTATATTTTTATCAACTAATATGAACCCTTAAAAATCTATAATTTTGCATTAACTACATCTTTAGTTTTATCAATTGGGAGAATATCAGTTGCAAATAACATACACCAAAAAACCTCTTATTGAATCTTTTTGATAAAAACATCCATATTAAAAGCAAAGAGATGTGAACTAAGAGCAAAACTTTGATATAATCTAATAATAATAATTAAGTCATTTGACAAGCTGTGATGTTTACAGAATAAAATTTATATCTTTAACAACATCAATCTAAGCCACATAAATTTCTTTCCAAGACTCCTTAAGATTTCCTCTTGGTGCATTATCAAAGGCCTTTTCAAGATTGATATAAATAATTTTTTTCCTTGGGATTGGAATCTTTCATTCTTTCAGGTTAATTTTTCTTTAAATGCGAAAACACATCGACATATTCAAAAATAAACAATATATATCACTAGAAAAAGGCAGGAGCAGACTGATATACCTAAGCCAAACAAACTTGGCTTTTGGACAACGAATTGACCAACTTTTGACCTGTTCATATGTCTCAAAGCCTGCATATCTTCTGGGTTTCCTTTGAATTCAATGAACTCACCCAGAATATTTCTATCACCTTTAAATTCTAACCTGCAAAGATATGGGAAGCAGCAAATTAAAGCATCCTTTCAAGCATAGAATTGGATTATAAAGCAATAAATAGAATAAATTTGGGAAATTCAGCTCAATGTTTGTAGGTCAAAATATATTTCATAACATGTCAAATAAAACGCAGAATGTGTGTAGACCAAAATTAAAAGAAGAACGTGTGCCAAAAAAATATATGCAAAAATTAAGCTAAAGTATTCATAAGCAGTTTCTTATAAGATACTCCCGAAAATTACATAAATAGTTTATATCAGAAAGTTGGCACTAGCAAAATATGATAATATGATTTTGAACTGTTTCGCCACATGATACCTAATTAAATCCTGGTATTCGGTAGAACTTACATATGCCAATACTGACAGAAATTTTCCAGGAAAATAAAAGCAATTGGCAAAAAAGGGATGAAACTCCATACACTATATTTGGTGGGATGATAGTGTTTTTTTATAAAATATAAAAAATGGGTGCTAGATATGTTTGTTATAAAGCTTTGGGTGTTACGTGCATAAGAATATCTAAGAAAAAAAAAAACATTTTTCAGGGTAACCAATTCAAGCACATTTAAGCGAGGCTCTATTCTGAAAATAATCATCAGGAGTCAAAGAAACAGTTGTGTTTGCACAAAAGCTCCACTTAAACAAACTAGCAATTGATTGCTCGAGTGTGGTACACAATTCCCCCATTGAAATGTGTAACCCAAAACATATGAGATTTTATATACGGGATGGGGCTAGCCAAATGGTATAAAGTCGTGTCTTAAAAATATTCTAGTCAATTTATGAAAGTTTAAACTTGACATAAAGAATGCCAAGACAGCTGCACTTTGCTTAAATGCCATTACGAATCACTCAATTGCATGTTTATGAAGACAACTCTAAAAGTCATGCAACAGAAATTATTCACGAGCACAAGTAATATTTTCTAATAAGTTCAAGCCATTACTTATTTGATTAATTATGAAGTGTCGAAAAAATAATCTTGCAAATAAAGGCTCTAAAAACAGAGAATAGCAGTACATGAAAGATGGCTTCCTATTAAACTGAAAAAGTGAATGAAGCTATTTAGTTTCACCATTCAACTGGATAAAAAAATTCAATGAAGGCACACATTATTCCAAAGTTATACCAATCATAAGTAGACGCCTAATAATGAAAAATGATCTTTTACATATATGCACCCCTTAAACACCAAAAACTTCACATTTATTAACTACACATTCAGAACTTCAAAGCCTTATCATTCGGTTGCTTTCTATCCAAAACAATTGCAACACCATAAACTCTGGTTGCCAGTGATCATCTGGAGCAAGCAGTGAGAAAGATTGCCAGTGTCGGCTACCTGTAAGAGATGTCGGGGAGTGGCACTAGGGAGCAACATGAAGGAGTGCTTGGGAGTCTTGCTAAAGCCGGTACCAAAGAAGGGTGGATGCCTGGAAGGGCTGCAAAGTAGGTGAGAACTGTAGGGGAGAGCATCCCAACAAGAAGCACTAGAGATGTGAAAGCAAAAAGGTGAGCTCCAAAAAGGTCAGCAACAGTGGGTGCCAAGAAAGTGAAAACAGTTGAGGCATTGGGAGGAGCAAGAGGGTACTGGGGATGGCAACCTATGAAGGGCACCAAGAATGGTAACATGTCAAGGGCTCCTATGATAGCCACCGACCAGGGGCACAAACGATCAAAGTTAATGCCATTAAATGTTTTAGAAAGTGGCAAGATAGAAAATTTAAAAATTTTGGGTGGCTGTTTATTAAATATGAAGCTTTAGGTGATTAGTAAGTAAACATTAAAGTTTAGGGTGTTAAAACATGTAAGAATCCCATATAAAATGAAGATGTCTAAATGCATGAATTTCTTTCTGTTCATATTATTTGGAACCAATTATAATGAAGATAGCAAGACATTATTTAGAAATGTATTTGTTGTGTTGTGGAAATCATTTAGTCCATCATGAAGATACTAATGGTGCTCTAGTGAGCTTCCAGAGGTTCCAAGGCAATTCGAAACAAAAGCTTGAAGTTCAAAAACAACACAGGTGCTGCAGCGCGCCATGGCAGTCCCTCATCTGAGACAAAGGCGCTATCGAGCGCCTCAGGAATCAGCAAACAGAGAAGCGGGAACTACAACGCGCCGCAGCAGCAGGCAACTTGAGGGGCGGGTGCTACTGTGTGCTACAATGCGCCACAAAGGCGGGAAACTCGAAAGGCGGGCACTACAGCGCGTCGCAGCAGCAGGCAACTCGAAAGGTGGGCGCTATAGCGTGTTGCAGCGCCTGACTACTCAAATCCCAGGCGCTGCGGCGCACCGTAGCGTCTGGTGAATTTATGCTCCGGTTCAGGTTACACCCTAAGTAATTTGGAGGGCATTTTGAACCTTTTAGAATCCAAAAATGAGCTGGGTACTTAAGGGAACATGACGGGGAGTTTTCTAAGCTAAGAGTGTTGACATTCTCAGTTGGAGGCTTTGGCTGCTGTGAGGAGGAGATCCCAAGGTGAAGCCCTAAGGAAGCACAGTGCAAGAGAGCTATTGCATATTGGAGAAGTGGTGGTGGCTGCTTCCTCTCCTCTTCATCTTAGAGTAAGAGCTTGTGCGTTTCCTGTCAAAGGTCAAGCTCTTTGTAACTTTGTACTCTTTAAGATTCTTAGTGAATATTTTCTGTGGTGTGTCTCTGTGATTTTTCCCATTCTTGAATTTTCCATGTAATTTTTTGTGTTTAGATGTTTATGTGCTTGAGTTTCCTTTGCATGCATATGCTATGATCTTTCTTTTGTGAATCAATGATTTCAGATTTGTTTGGTAACCGTCAACGCAACTCCGGTCCTCAATCGAGCGCACTAGTCAAACCGCTTCTGCTGCGGAGTGTGTTCTCAATGAAAGGAAGGTTTTAATTGATTTATTTACCAACAGTATTAACCACATTTAACATTAATACTTTTTGGGAAGGTGTAAAAGTTGGGGAAAAGTTCAAAGCCTTCACTTCATTAGTGAAATGAATTCCCTTGGTTGATGGTTTTTGTGATCTTTTGTGACTAATTTTAGTTCTAATATTCACACTTGAATTCATGGGGAATATTCTTAGAATAGTGTTCTGTTATGTTTAGAAAGATGGAAGATGTTTTGGAGAAGATTCATGCTGTTATGGCTTTGAAAGGGGAATAATTGTACTTGGAAGGAATTAGAATATGGTTTGATAATTTATACACTTGTATTGTATACCATTGTAAGAATACTGTAAATGAATTAAAATTTGCTTACATATTGTCGTTGAATCTCTTTTAAGTAAAAGTCTAGTTATCCCAAGCATGAAATGGTATAGTTTCAAGATATTAATGTGGTTTAGCCTTTGATCAATATTCACCTTTCTTTTTTCTTTTGATATTTTCTTTTAGCATTCATTTGTTGAATACTTGTGAACACTTCTAATCTCTGTATATGCATTCTAGAAAAACATAAACTTCATTTCTACCAAGCTTCTTGGTTTTAGTACCAGCTCATCATTCATTCGTTATATTACATGTAAAATCTATCCATTTAACCATCCTTGTCCTGTGGAAGTTGCACTTAATCCATTGCAAAAATTTCTAAAACAGCACCTCCACTCCACAGTAAACATGTTTTCTTCCCAACTCATCCATTTTAACTACCTCATATCCGTTCTCTTATTTTTATTTTAAAATGTTCTTTTGCTTTTTTGGATGATAATTCTTATAACTTTTCAAAACTTTTTCAAAAAACTCACTCGTACTATACATCCATCAAAACTGCATAATATTTCTCTCTAAAGCTCACTCCATGATGTTGATCTGAAATCACCTATAGATTTTAGCATTGTGGATTAGTTCAAGATGTTACAGATTAATTTGGATTCATGTTGGTGCAAAAAACTATTATTTCATTTTAGAATTATTAGGTAATTTTAAGAAAGACGATCTATTTATTTCTTGAATGCCTTTCATTCTAAATCTCTAACTCCTAATGTATCGTTTCTTTAGTATGTGAAGAGGCTAGAAGATCTCTTTCTATGGATTAACTTTTATAATGGTGGAAATGGATACTAAAGGGTATCTTGTTGGCTTTACAAAGAATTAAATATTCTCCTGTCTCTTTATAGGGGCATGATTTATTCCTTTTTTTTTTAGGTTCTATTTTCTTAAGGGCTTGTTAGTTGTAACAGACGGACTGCGGGCAGGCAGTTGGCTACTGGTTGGGCCGGTAGTTGATTAGAAGAACTGAGTGGGCGACTGTGCAGGCGGCTGGCAGGCGGCCGACAGGCGGTTGACAGGGGACAAGTGGGTGGGCTTTTCAGTCATTTGCAATTTCAAAGCTGTAAGAAAAAACAGGGCTTGGGTAGTTTAGTATTCTATAGTTTTTTTCAATTAGCTGGTTAAAGAAGTAGCTATTAAACTAGTCTCCAAATGGTCTTAAAAGTGCTCAATGTCAGTTCAACAGCTATTATGTCAAACGGGATCTTAGTGTACTAATAGTTGTGAACTTTAAAATTAAGATGCTGCTCAGGACCTGCTCATTTTCTCCTACACATTTTATTATCATTGATGATAAACCTCTGTTTTTATCAAGTGAACAAGTTAGTTCTGAAGTTGATTCAACCTATCAAGTTTATTTACTAGAAGGCACATTATTTATTCAAAGAGCGCTTTAGGAAAGTAATATTCGAGTGCAAGAATTGTGGAATAGCATTATTATTATTTGCGGAGTTCACTTGACTTGCACCGTGTCTTAGCAGATTTTATCTTGATATATGTGCTAAGATGGCATACAAAAGGCTAACAACCATTTCAAGTACTTTTGGCACATAGAACCTCATCATTGGCTCCCTAGCTTTCAGTAGCTTGTTTTGGCTCTCATTGATAGGTTCTCATCATTTTGGATTCCAGCTTTCTGCATTTGTAGTGTTGCCCTTTGGGTTTTAACTTATAAATTATGCACCCTTCAAACTAATCTCAAATTAGCAGTTCAAATTTTTCTATGATAATACTATATGCATAAAATAATTATAGTTATGATATGAATCTATATTTGTTGAATCTAAATATTTGTTAAAACATTGTTTATGAATATAATCATATATTTGAACTCTTAACAAATATTTGACTTGAAGCTTGATTACAAGATTAAGCACATGATCATATCTATGCCACATTTTCAATGGAGAATTGAACTCACGCTTGTATATAAAAAACAAAATCAATCGTGTTTAAATTTTTATGATAGATCAAAATGGTAGCATGAAGACTACAACCATCGGGTAGTTAAAAATTTGTAAGCCTTATTAAATGCGGGCTTTCAACAAATATAAGCCCAAACCTAAATTAAGCTTGGGATGACACTGATGTTAACATTTCCATCAACTCCAACTAAGTTTAAGCCAACACCACTGATAACAAGCTCACTAATCCAATCCAAAACTAACAACTTACCAAAACAAACAACCGATATTGAGTATTTTAGGCTTGCATATGCTAGCTTAGCTGAATATTTTTATCAAATAGTCATGCAATATCTATGAACTTTCACTTATCATATTTTGTAAAATTAAACCGTATTGGTATATTGCTTTGTATTGACAAACTGTTTAGCTAGAATGGTATGAAAAACCCTCTAATATTTGATATGTTAATATTGCACTTAAAGAATAGGCCTCTATTATATTCGACTTCATTGTGTACATCAAATTAAGATGAGACAACCCCAAGATACTAATCAGATTTTCTTACATCTTGAACAATATCAATGATTAATTCAGTCAAAATCATTAGATCTTTAATGCTCTATTTTCGTTGAATCAATCCATCATCTTCATTGAATCAATCATAATCTAATCAGTGATTAGTTCAGTTTATCAATTTCATGCTTGCCTAAAATCTAAAAAAATTAACAAAAATGCTTATTACATTTTAAGCGTATATAGTTTTCTTAATCAAGATCGATCTCCAATGAGTTAGAGGCTAGTTAATATAGGGGCTTTTGTCTTTGAGAAAATATTGACAATAGATTTTTAAGCTTAGATGCAACATGTTAGACAAATTTTTTTGTTAAATATGACAACCTCATACAAAAATTAATATTGAATCCTATCTAGAGATGTGGGGAATTTAGCATCTTCCTATGCAATGAAATATATATAGATGTTCAATGCAAGGAAAAGGCACCCCAGCTGCTGGACAAATTTCCCCAACCAAAATGACAGAAACTGCAGAAACTGCAACTTGCAATTCTGCTCAACCTGTGGCAGTTGGTGCTGAAGCTGCGGTAGGAACAAGTAACTTGCATCGACCTGCTGTCGCCAAAGCGGAAACAGCAGCCAAAGATCGCAGCACAGATTTCGCAACAAATATCTTGTTGCGAACTTAAACAGCAGAAACCTCAAAATCTGAAGAAATTGCAAAAGGAAAATCTGCTCAAATCACGCTAGAAAAAAATTGAAAAAAAGTGCTTGGTAACGACCTAAGTTGATTCCTTGCCCGGCAATTGGCACATTGGCTGATTTCACAACTGAAAAAGGAGAAGCTATTATGGATCTTCAAGCGGAAAAAGAACAAATAAACCAATTTGAGGGAGCTCTTATTGTTCGCTTATTTGGCCGGAGGATTCCATACACGATTCTTGAGAGCCAATTAAAGTTACGATGCGAGCGCTTCGGCAAATTTTCTATCCACCTGCTCTGACCGGATTGTGTTCTTGTAAAGTTTGAAAATGAACATGCAAAGACATAAATTATGTCGAGTGGGCCTTGGTTTGCGGTGGCCAAGCTCTTGGCCTTGCGGAGTGGGTTCCGGGTTTTACACCGGACATGAAGGTGGGCTTCACTACACCCCTATGGATCCGTTTGCCGGGCTCTCGATCAATTTTTGGCATGAACTCAACCTTACAAGAATAGCGGCATTGGTGGGCATGCCACTCTTCATTGATGGACCGAAATCAAAATGCGAGCGCTAGGAGTTTGCAAGGATTTGTGTTCAAGTGGATTTATCCTCTCCTCTCAAACATTTAATAGGGATTTGGAGCCACTCAGGTACTTTTTCCCAACATGTGTTTTGTATGAAGGTATTTCCATCTTTTGTAATGCTTGTTCTATGGTGGGTCATAAAGCCAACCATTGTACATGAGGAGGAAGTTGTGGCAGATGATCCTTGCTATGCGGGTGGAGGGGTGCTCACATGTAATCGGTGGAGATTTCAACTGCGTTCTCTCTGAGGAGCTTGTTCAGCTACTCCGGACCACCACGCAGGAGCTCTCTCAGGTGGAGGCGTGGTTGGCGAGCTGGTGGCAGCAGCGGACCAAGACACGGTGGCTCTCTCCAGGTAACCAAGGCACTGCGGTGTTTCAGCAGCGTGCAATGCAGCGTCGTAAGTCGAACACCGTGCTCGCGCTATAGGAGTTCGGGGAGTTCACTTCAGACCCGCAGCGGATTCGCCATGCTTTCTTTGAGTTTTTTCAGGGGAAGTGAGGCACCTCTTGTCCCGTAAGAGATTGCCCATATGATTTGATTCCAGATCGTATACTTGGTGACGCAGCCCTGAAGGACTTTGGCCCTAACTATTTCCTTGGAATTGATGGTATTACCCCTTATTTCTTTACGGGTTACTGGAGGATCACCCAGGCTGACACCCTGGCACCGTCCACCATTTCATTAATGGTGGGAGGATGCCGCAGTGCTGGCGTGATACTCTAGTAATCCTCATTCTGAAGAAAGAGAGGGCCTCCACTCCGAGGCAGTTCCGCCCCATCAGCTTGTGCAACACTGTCTATAAGGTGATGGTCAAGATCTTGGTCATATGCCTTAAGACAGTGCTACCTTCTTTGATCTCCCGAGAACAAGGCGCCTTTATTCCCGGGAGAGATATTAGCGAGAATTGCCTCACGATCCAGGATATCCTCACTCGTCTCTTATACTCCACCTCGACGGCTGGTCATATGGCCATCAAGGTGGATATGGAGCAGGCTTATGACTGGATGGAGTGAGGGTGTTTACACATGGTTCTTCAGAGATTTGGCTTTCCGCAGCGGTGGACGGATTGGGCCATGCAGTGCGTGGAGTCCCCCAGATTCTCAGTCCTGGTTGGTGAGCACCGTCTTCCATGGATAGTGGGTCAGAGAGGCTTCAGACAGGGATGCCCCCACTCCCCTTACCTATTTATTTTGTGCTCGGAACTCTTTTTCCTTCTAGTCAGGCGGCAGCAGCAGATAGGCCGACCAATCGGTATACAGTTGGACAGAGGTGAGCCTACCTTTGCCCAACTTATGTACGCAGATGATTTGATCCTATTTGCGCCGGCTTTAATGGCAACGAGTTGTGAGGTCCAACGATTATGGCAGAGTATGGGAGTTGAACAAGGCAGTCTGTGAATTTGTGAAAGTCACAGATTATTTTCAGCCGATGGATCCCCAGTTTACCGGCAACGCAGGGTTGTGATCCAACTAGGTTTCTAGAGAGAAGGGTTCCTCAGATACCTCGGGGTGATAGTCATGGGCAGACCCCCGCGGAGAGTAGACTTTTTAGCCATCACTGAGCAGCTCCGTAGCAAGTTGGGCTCCTGGAGTAGTCATCACCTCTCCCTTACCAGCAGATTGCGGTTGATCAGGTTAGTTCTTGCTATGATTCTCAGCTACCAGATGCTTGTGGCGCCGATACCGAATTCCTGCCTCTGCGACATTGAGGCTATCCTCCGTGAGTTCCTTTAAGAAAGAGCGGAGGGTCGCCGTCTACACTATGTGAGATGGCAAGACGTTTGTCGACCGCTCGAGTTTGGTGAACTTGGGATCAGATACCTGCGACTCTAGAGGACTGTCTTAGCAACTCGTCATGCCTACAACTTTGTCAACAGAAAAGACCTTTGGGTGAGAGCCATGGAGTTTCGCTACCGCCGCAGAGGCGAGGACTTTACGGTACAACGAGAAGACTCCGCTGTTTGGAGACTTTTGGGCTACGGCTGACCAGTCATCCAGAGACACACCCAGCTTGAGGAGGGGGGCCTGCAGTGGCAGGTGGATGATTTTACCAAGAGCAAAGCCAGCCAGATCTACCAGTTGGAGAGAGGAGGTCAGCTTTGGCAGTTTGCGACCATGTGGGAGATGGCCCTAGGCCCAAATGAGGCATGTTTTCTTTGGAGATACTCAATGATGCTATACCGATGAGGTGTTGGTTACTATACCGATGAGGTGTTGGTTACTCAGACGAGGGCTCGCTTAGTCAACAGTGTGTGCTTGGGGCTGTGACTCGGAGGAGGACAAGGAGATTTTTGTTCGTTGAGGCTTGCTCCCGGCCACACTTACCTCCAGAGACCAGTTCACTGCGCTGTTCTTGACCGTTTCAGCGTCTCGAAGCTGCCGCTTTAGCTGCCAGCTTATTGCGTACTCGCTCTATCAGTCATGGAGGAGTAGGACTAAGCACTCTCACGATCGCCTGCATCCTACACCGATGGTCTGCGTGGGCTCGATACTTTCTACCATGATTAGTGCTGGACTGCACGACGGGTCTAACTTTTGGGGTCCCACGGCCCATCAGGGCCCCTCCACCTTCTACATATGATGCCCACCCCGACCCGTTGACTGAAGGCCAACATTGATGCGTCATATAGCTACGGACAGTATACTGCTTTTGGGGCAGCTGTTGTCCGCGACTCTGACAGACAGTTACTAGTTGCTGGAGGAGATAGCTTACAGGCACAATTTCCTCTTTAGGCAGAGATTCAGGCAGTAACCATTATGCGGCAGGCCCTCCTGACTACGGAGGTGGATACTGATGGAGTCATCATAGAGGGTGATTGCTTGGGAGCGGTTCGGAGGCTCCGTCATCTCTGGGAGAGGACTCTCCCTTCGTTCACGAGATGGAAAGCGTCATGTAGATCACCTCACTTTCTTGCTCGTTTTTTCTCGTGTTATCTCTTCTCACCGATCGCGCAACACGAATCGGGTGACGAATTTTTGTGCTATGTAAGCCCGTCATGGTGCTTTTTCTTTTTTAGGGGAGATGTGCTCCCCGGGAAAATTTTAGGCCTCCTGGCACAAAACACCATGGAGTTTGATCCCAGTTGAGTCATTGTATTGTTGATTTATATTAGATATATATATATATATGCATAGGCTACAATCATCTTTTAGGGAAATATATATAGTTAAATATGATGATAAAGTCACAAGTGTAGCTAAACTTAGAAAGGTTTCATTAATTATTTTAATAAATTAAGTATAAGATAGGTGTGACCATTTAAAATCTTTAAGAGCATTGAAATTAGAGTATTGAAGTTAATCCCTTTTAAATTGAAAATAATGGAGATCTCCATTTTATCTTAGTTTTATATGGGTTTGGTTAATCTTATTTCATTAACTTCTTACATTAATTATGCAGCTTACTTGTTATCCCTCTTCCTTATGAATACGCCTTTAACACTTTGTCGGGTTTCTTCTACGTAAATTGTTTTTGATGTTGGATACTTTAATAAACAGAAAAGATTCTTCCTAATAGTTTCTTTCTATGTGTTTTTTGGTCTTCATTTTCCTCTTTTAATATGGATAAATTCATAAACTCAATTTTTATAATAGCAGTGTTGTGCTGTCTACACATGATCTGCCCGAACCATCTAAGGCGTCATTCTATAATATTAACTACTATTGGAGCCACTCCAACTATGTTATGGAGAAAAACTCATTTCTCATCCAATCTATACGAGTATACCCACTCATCCACTAACACATTCTTATCTCTATTATACTTATTTTATTTGAAAGTTTCTTCTTTATTGGCATTGTATAGCTTCTCTATAATTTTTTTTTATTTTGAGTGAGATTTTTGGATCAAACAAAACTCCAAAATAGGGTTGGCAATTTGACCCAAAACTCAAAATTCAAAATCGACTCGAACTCGAGACATTTTGACTCGACCCGAACTCGACTCGAACTCGAGAAAATTTCATACATCAATAGGGGTATCAACTGGGCCTACTGCTTTATCGCTCTGCATCCTCTTCAAATCATTCCAATTCTTAGCTTTACTAGCATTACTAATGAAAGTGTAATTTAGACTATTTTTATAATCATTAAACTCATTTATACTAATTGTATTAGTACAATCCTTATTAAAAAGCTGTACAATAATTTATTCAATATATTGAATATTATCATCCTTAAAAAGAAATTTTTTATTATTATCTTTAATATATTTAATGTGAATCAAATCTTTAGCTCTTTAATCTTCTAATTTGGCTAGCTTATTAATATATCTCTCCCTCGATAATATCTAATTTCTTATATTAATCCTTGAAACTCTGAGCATCACAAACTGTTATTTTAGTTTCACGACAGGCTAGTTTATATTTGTTTCCAATTTTCTTCGGTCTTACAGTTAGATCCTTATGGCTAATATCAAATCCTATTATAATGAAAATGAGTATCTAACTTTTTTTAAATTTTTTTGATAAATCTGTACTAAAACATTTTAATGGTTAAGAGGAGTGTTTATACTTGAAATTATTAAACAAGGCAATTTGCAAGCTAATAAGTTTGGTCAAAGGCTGATAGCTCATGTTTGGATCTCAAACTTAAGCTTAAGAGCAATTTTGTAGATTAAAGACAGAGTGATTTATTAGTTTTCTTAACTCCGTTATAGTGTTAGTTGGGGCTTCTACAAGTGGTGGCACGTGTGGTTATCTACCTGGTGGTTATATCAGCCTAAGTTGGTCATCAATATATTTAGGATTTATTCTTAGTGCTTTGTCGCATGTTATTCAAAAAAGCTTCTATTCTTCATCTCTTTGTCTTGAAACTAGCCCACAATAAAATAATTTATAAATTACATCAAAGACACAAAACATGGATATACTACCCTTATCACAAAAGTAGACTTCACTTTACCACAATAGCACTATTAAAGCTTGAGATCACTTAATTACATATAAGATTTCACAAATGTGAAAACTTTTAATTAAATTTACTTTGAGCAAAATCCAAACTTGAAATCTTGAAAATTGTCATCCACCAACTGTTTGCCATTCAATGACAAGTTTTCTAAAAAGATAAATTTGCTCTGCATTAGATTCTCCCTTACCATGAAAACTCTTCTTCGAAGGGTTAAAGACAATGTATAATTAAAAAATATATAGAATCCTTTGGTCCAAACTAGCCTTCCATTTAAAAAAATTCTATGTTAAACATCTGTGCCTAATACGATTTCATTATCAATTTTGATTAGAGATGGCAACAATAATTGGTTATTCAGTGAACATGTACCTAGAGAAGTGGATACCAAGCATCATCATCAACATTACCTTTAAAAAGAAAATTATGTTCAATATTAAACATAAAACTAATAGATCCAAGATTTATAAGGACCTAAAAAGATTAGCTGGTCTTAGATGTAGCTTCTTAAACTTCATGGTGAAATACTTTTCTTAGCGAATACAAACTAAAAAATACCTTTAATAAAAAGTTCTATTAATTATTGATGAATTAATGTGTGAAGCATATGTATCATTAGCAGACTCAATTGTTTCACAAGCTTCATGATATAGTGAATGAAAATCAATTACAAACAATAGACAAACTCAAAATATGCATGATTAGGCAAATGAATCGAAGAGTTTTTGGGCAAAAATCATACATAATTTCACTACACGTATTCATTATACAAGAAATACTATTATTGAAAGTATATTTAGAAGTAGGTGGATATAAATCCCAAGTTCCTACATAATGCTTCACTAAGCAATGTTTAAAATTTTGAACTTATCAAATAACTGTTCAATTTGACCATTTATTTGAGAGTGAAACTTCGAAAAAATATGAAGAATGTGCCTTGTATTTGCCATAAGATCTTATAATGATATGTAATAAAATTGGCATCTTTATTAGACACGATGGTATTAAGAAAATAGTGATTAAGAAAATAGTGCAAGGCTATAATATCTCTAACGAATAGACCAACAACATATAAAACATTAATTATTGAGGAATAAGTTGTAAAATGAGCCAAACTGAAAAAATGATTAACTACAATAAGAACATTATTATGGTAAACAAGTCCTCAAAAAACCTAGAACAAACAAGTCCTCCCATGGTCTATGGGTACAAGAAGGGCAACATACTTTCTAGAATGTTGTTTGGTCACATTGGCTTGAATACACAAAAAGCATTAGCCAGCATACTTGCCCACATTTCTCTTCAAGGAAGGCCAATAATGTATGGAGTCAGCAATACAAGAAGTTTAGTCTTGGCCAAATTGTCCAACTACACCCTACAATGTAATTTGTGAATTAAAATATATATATATATATATAATGAATGATATTGTAACTCAATGGTTGAGGCTCAAGATTTGTTATCCCAGGTCATAAGTTCAAATCCCACAAACCACACATAAAGATAAATAAATAAATAAATAAATAAATAAATATATATATATATATAAAAGGAGGGATATGGTATACATAACAAATGTCCATGAAACAAAATAACCATTTGCAAGGAAAACATAGATGTGAAAAGTAAGAAGCACTCCTTTAACTCAATAAAAATGGGATGCAAACTAAGATTTGAAAGGCAACCATGTATAATGTATAATCCAATCAAATCTAAGGATAGGCACAAAGAGGGTATGGATAAAAAATGCAGCTCAGGAAGAATGCTTTTATAAGTTTCTTCTCAACACCAAATTTTTGTTTAACAATAAAGGTGGTGCTACAAATATTAAGTCAACTTAATAAAATGATGGTTCATATAAATCTACATAGTGACAAACTTTAGGGCTTAATTATCAGCATGAAATATAAACCCTCTATGTATAAATGATGGTGTCAATAACAATGAGAGTGATTAATTGCATAAAATTCTCTATAGTAGGCTGCAATAACAACGTATTGTAATTTTGGTGGTTTTGAATTTTATTTGCAGTGTTGTATTTAAGTCATTTATTGTAACGACCCAATATCGTTACTTTGCAAATTATGTCAAAATCCCAACTCTAACATCAGGATTCTGGGGAATTTTAAATTAGGGCAAACAAAAATACCATTAGATGAGAAAAAATTTTAGATTATAGTGCCATAGTTTGAGAGAAATTCAGATAACGAAAACTCCCGCTTTATTTTCTGAGATTTTTAAATTCAATAAACCAAGAACATCAAAATACGTGTTCGAATTTATCGATTTTCATGTCATTATGTTAAAGATTATTATTTAAAGGTTGCTCGAGAAGTTTCATAAATTTTGGAGCGTCGGTTTAATATCAATTAATTTTCAAAGTTTAAAACTTCAGAAATTAATTAAAAATAAAATTTTGCTCCAAATAGAAAAATTTTGGCGCGAGGATGTTCGTTACATCATAACACATCTCGATGTCAAGTTTCGTTATTTTTGGATGTCAAACGACGGAAAAATGCGAAAATTTTAACTTTAAGTAGATTTTAATATTTTCCTTGAGAATTTCTTTTCTCCCCCCACCGATTTTCTAATCGCCAACAGCGGAAGGCTCCGCCTGCTCAGCGCCAGGAGGGCCCCACCTGGAACCGACGTTCCTTCTTCTCCCTCCTTCCTCTACTTAAACCCCTTCACTCCCTCACCCTTCCCCACAAGCCACAGCCCTCCCCGTCAGCCCACTCTCCTTGCTGCCAGCCTCCTCTCTCTGCTACCAGCCCCCTCTCCCAGCCAGTCACCAGCTGCTAGCTCCGCCAGCCAGCCTAGCCACCCAATTTCTGGCCCTCCAAACTAGCTAGCCAGCCCCCTCTCCGGCCTCCCCACTTCGGCAACCCCTCTGGCTTCTCTCAACTATGTTTGGTCTCCCTCCATTTTCTGGCAACTCTAACCAAAGTGAGAGAAGGAAAAGAGGAGAAAATTGAGAAGAAAAAGGAAGGAAATAGAGGAGAAATTTTGCTAATACTATTATTCCTTATTATACAAATATTAGTCATACACATTACTATTGTTCTCAATAATTAATAATGCGAATAGTACAAATATTATAAAATGACTATTACTTCAATTCAGGCACTTTTCATTCTAACATTTTATTATTATTATTATTACTTTCTACAATTTAATTCCAATCATTTCCATTATATCTTTTACTTTCATATATTATTATTATTATTAAATAAAGATAATAATAACGCTAACCTAATGTAAAAGCGAAGAAAAATAGAACGGAAAAGAAGATAATAATTTCTCCTAAGAATATTGGCTAAAGGCTAATTTAAATATCCAAATGTAAATACAAATCCAAAAAATTGAACTGTCAAACTTTGGATCTTAAAGAACAAAGGTACCAAGTATATGACATATATTACTTTTTATACTTTACTGCTGCTTAGCTTCACTTCTTCATTTTGAGCCAAAATTTATATTGAAGCTTGGTTGGTTGTTCGGAACCAACATAACATTCGTGGTTAGCTACTGAAAAAATGACATCAGTAGCATTCATGGTTGTTACTGAAAAATAACATTAGTAACATTTGTAGGTTGCTAAGAAAATTACATCAACAACATTCTTGATTAGCTACTGAAAAAATGACATCAGTAGCATTCGTGGTTGTTACTAAAAAATGACATCAGTAACATTCGTGAGTTGCTGGAAAAATAATATCAACAACATTCATGGGTTACTGGAAAAATGACGTCAGTAACATTCGTAGTAGGTTACTGAAAAAATGACATCAGTAACCTACATTTTATGATAATAATTGTTGCAAGAAACTTTTATTTCTTTTGCGTTATTTCTTTATTCTTCCTGCATTTTATTACATCCTTATATCTACTAATCGTATTTCTGCTTTTACAAAAATGTAATATATTTTATTTACTGTGGTACTTAGAGTATTCTCTAATTATTGGAAATTCTAATTCTGGTATTATTTTCTGAACAATATCAGGTCAGATACTTCTGGGAGAGCTTGAAGAAGAACTTTAAAACTTAAATTATCAAATTACCGATGAATCTACAACATTGCTCTACTTTTACTTTTATTTTAATTTTTCCTTTGGTTTCAGTTTATCTTTATGAACTTTGTAAAGAGGAACGTTGGAAATTTTTGTAATATGAAATATTAAATGAATGAGAAATATCTCTTAGCATTTGTATGTGTATTTCCTTTTCTCTTAAATTGCCCAATATGATCCTGCAGCATGTGAATATCTGAATGCCGGGACAATTTCCGCTAAACCGGCATCGGGCCATCATATTTATATTGTGTTGAGCCATAAAGGCATATATGATCCCTTTAAGTTTAATCATGTATCATTGAGTCATATTAATTTTAAGTCATGTCAACAGGCATGTTGGTCTTTTTTCAAATTAACGGTATTTTAACCATGTTATATATGTATTATATCCTGTATATATAGATACCTCCTCTTGAATTTTGACATAAAACTAAATAAAAAAGGAATGTATACTCCTTTTGACTGCTCTAAAACCAGATTTGATGAAGAACACACATAAGCAAAATGTTGCCATGAGTGCAATGAAGAAGATTCTAAGGAAGAAGAAACACAAAAAGAAGAATAATCATATGCTACTATACCACAACTTGCCATCTCAAGCTAGACAACCCTCACACCTTAAGATTATGCCACCTCAAGCATTAGACTCCTGAAAAAAGCACTTGAAAAATAAGAAAACTTTTTTGTCATACAACTATATGTCAAACAAAGATGAATGAATGCCTACCTATAAGCTACAATGCATGATAAAATAACTACAATATCCTTAATATAGAAAAATCACCAAAATATCCCTAAACTCAAATAAAATATGACTCAACATGACACATAATTAAACCATAGATGACCATATATGGCTTGACAAAAACTCAATGTGACACAACATAACTCAAATATGAATCATAATAAATAAAACAACAAACTATTACTACATTGTCAGCATCACTTGGTATCAAAATTTAAAGCCAAGCATGTCATTTGAGAGGAAGTTATCACAAATGATGGAGAACCAATTGTCGCCCTAGATCTCACTAAATAGAAAGATTATGAAAAACCAATATGCCATGATCGCAAAAAAGGAATTACTAACCCTTAGCAATACAAGATTCCCTTAGTCACATATGGTCACAAAAATAGATATATCGAAAAAAATCTAGAAATTAATTATAAGAAATTAGTTTGAAAGAAGAATTGATCATCATGAGAAAGCTTCATCGATTAGACATTGGCATGAGTTTTGGAAGATCGACAAGTGGCTTAAACTACAAGGAGCTCTAACTCTTCCTTTAGAGTGTGGGTCATAGCTTCTAAGAAAGAGGCCAAGATTTACATCCATACCTTTTGATGGGAGAATCGATGAATAAAAAGCTTAACCTATGGCTGAAGCCATTCACTGCCTATTTAACGGCATATTTGAGTAAGATTTCCAATTAGTACGCTTTATTAAAATTGAAATTGCTTGATATTACTTGAGAACAACATTTGGGCTAAATTTTAAATTTTATTTTTTAAAACAAAGAAACCTACAAATTTAAAAATTCTTTCTCATTTTGAAAAGCATTTTCTAAAATTTTATGAATGCCCATTGATAGAAAAACTCATTATCATTTTTATAATTAATAATGAATATTCATGCCCTTGCTGAAGATCTCATTTACAAAAATAATTTTAGGTTAATTAAGTCAATATTGATTTATGAACAACATCTTGATAGCCAAATTTCTAAACAACATTTGTTTATGTGATGACCCATGTTAGGTTGGTAATAACCAAACTAACATCGGATGCATCTTTCCGCAGGATCATATTGGCAGTTAGGTAAAATAGCAGTTAAACAAATATTTAAGCCATTCAAATATAAGAAACAATATTCATTCAATTTAAAATAAAATAATACCCATAATTTATTATATGACTTTCATTTTACAAAAATAAATATCCCTTGAAGAGGCAGTTATTTTCTGTTAATTTGTCGCACCATGTCTTTAAACTATCTCAGCTTCCTCCAGCTGTAACTGATCTGGCATTATAAAAATAATACCTTAGTGCACATTCTAAATACAAAGGATATTAAAAATATACTTAAAGTAAAGCAAAAGGCAAAAATGAGATAATAATTGCAGGAAAATACGGTGTTTCAAATAAAAGATGATCATGTCACCTGCAAAATAAATGTTCCGTTCACATGCCAAGTATCCAAAGAAAAAGCAAATATAGCATAAAATTCATATTTATGTTTATGTATATGATATCATGAAGCAATAATAGCAGTTCTGATGGCAAAGCCAGAACCATGAGGCTGGGTTCATATGCATTTAAGCATAAACCTTCACCTAGACCCCTTAAGGGCCTCAGATGGCAATAAACATGCATTTAAGCATAACCTTCACCTGTGCTTCCCTCAAAGGCTCCAGATGGCACCCTTATAGCTCCCGAGGACTAGCCCCGTCCCTAACCTATTCATGCTCCGTTTCGGAACATAAACATCATTAGTCGTAAGAATACATAAACATTCACAAGATACATAAACATCATTCAATTTCTCTTACATCATTAGTAGTAAGAATAACGTATTAAGTAGCAATACAAAATAAGCTCAGAGCGATGCATAAGCAGCAAATGATAGCAGAAGTATAAAAATAATATCCAGTGTACCTTTGTGTAGACTTAACAAATAGATTTACTCGCAAATTTGATGTATCTGCAAAAGTTATAATTGGAATTCTATTAAACCTTGAAAGTGATGTTGTGTTTCGACAAATCTTATTTATAAGATTTAAAACCTACACTCTTGTTCATAAGCTTGATTTTAATTTACATAGAATCTCAAAATCATAGGAAATTTTTAGACTAAACCATGTTTTTCCTAGATTTCTTATTTTTGTTTAAAATTTCATGCAGATTCAAATGCATAACTATAAAGAGACTTATAGGTTGGAATCAAAAGAAATAGATTAGAACTTCCTTCACATGATTCAATACTTAACATTGCTGATTTGTAGACTTAAATGCAAGGATTACATACAACACAATCACAAAGTGACAAATTTAATATTGAAGTAGTTCTAAATCTGATTTCTTTCACTTCAAACTTCATCATTATAATATCTTTACTCTTCTCAAGATTTAATATTTATTTACAGAAGCCTTGAAATGAACAATGATTGTAATACTTCTATTAGACTAAGGAATTGAAAACAATTCTACTGTAGCATTTATTGGGTAATTCATTAAATTAAGCTTGAGTGCAACCTGAATATAATTTTTTGATTCAGATTCTTGGTATTTGTATAGACACCAAAATATAGATTCAATTATATTGCACATTCATATAAAAATCTAGTTGTAGGTGATATCTAAAATAGTATAGCACTCACTTAATTTACATTTTCAATCTAAGCATATACAATTTTAATGGCTAACCACAACAAATTCTGTTTCTCAAATCTTTTAATAGAATGATTTAATAATTAAACTAAAGTTGGGATTAGATATTTAGGGTTTGCTACTAATGCACAGAAATAGACGCTTCACTTTTTGATCCAGCATACAATAGATAAATTGAGTTATACTAAACATGAAAATCGAAACATAAAACTTAAAGTTTAATTAATTTAATATATTCTAGTTTAATTATTAACTTAATGTTTATTTGCTAATCCCTAGTTAAGCCTATATAAGCAAGGAAGTAGTCGGCTTTCTTACCTGTTGCAGAGGTCGGGCGCAAAGAGTGGACGCAAGGAAGAACCGAGCGGCAAGGATCAGATCGAGCTCAAGGGAGGAGTCGGCGCAGAGGCAGAGGTCGTGCGCTACGAGCTCCTGACGTTGTCTCTCGGCGCACGAGCAGAAGGAGGGTCGAACAGCTCTGGCTGCTGGACGCGGCTCAGGTATGCTTCTTACGAAAGAGAGGGAGAGGCGAGTGGAGTAGTGAGAAACCGAGGGTCTTCTGGCGCTTAAGTAGGCGTGCGTATGTAACGCACGTCCGCTCCTTGCGGCGTGAGCTACGGACTGGGCTCGTGCATCCTTCCAAAACCGTCGGCTCCTTTATGCGTTACTCGCAGGCATAGAGGTAGTGCTCTGTTAACCTTCTATTTGAAACCTTCGGTCGGCTTCATTACCGATAGTTTCTTTAAAAGATCCGTCTATTGATTCCGGGCTTAATGAGGTAAGTAATGCTTAACTAAATTGAGTATGGGTTAATGATAGTCTTAATTTCTATTAATTGAGTTTGAAAAACTTCCTGAAAAGTTATTTTAGCGGGAGGTTTAACGAGAAACTGAAATTTGCGGGAGATTTAACGAATCGGGAATTCAATGTTTACCTTATAATGACCTAGGGTCATTACAGTTTAAGAGTTTTTAAGCTTTAAATAGCAACTTCTCTTGTAGTAGCTTCAAAATTTTAAAAAATATTTTTAAAAATATTTTCAAAAATTTAATGGACAACAAATAACAAAAAATGGATCCTTGTTTTTGTGGCAAGTTATGGTCTCCCATCTCTGTAAGTCGCAGATTTAGAAATATTTTTTATTTTCATTTTGAAACATTTCAAAGTTTGAAACATTTCAAAGATTTTATGAATGGTATGATACAAAACTCCTTGTTTCCTAGTAAAGTCATTCACGCTCTTGATGAAGGTCTTATTCACAATAAAAATTTCAAGTTATTTATGCTATTTTCAATGATAGGCAGCAACCTGACAACTAAATCCCTATATAGCAGAACATGCTTCAGGCACAAAAGCTTCAAACAGCAGTCTTTCTTACAGCATCTTCATAAATATTTTTTTTAAGCAGTGGCATCTATGCAAGCAAATCTAAGTCTTTTGAGTATTAACCCCAAGAGAAGACTACATTTTCTTACCTCAAACACTCTAGTCTTGCATTAAAATGATTGAAAGCTCATTGCTGGCCTGGAAACAAATCATAACCTGAGGAAAACCAAAAAATTGCTATACAAATTGTTTAGGGTATGTCAAAGAGCTAAGAAAATGTCATGTACTACATCAACAACATAATCAGGCAAATACACAAGCGTTCTAGAAACAGGCCCTGATAATAATGCAACAATAAAATACATTTCAATATGATCCACATATATCTCAAGGCTGCAAAAATGCATCTCCAATGAACCTGAACCCTTCAATCATACAAACTTTGATCAGGCAAATAGTTTGCCTACGGTATTATTAAAAAAATTAGCAAGGTAACATTCCTTCTAGGATAAGAAGAGAAAACAAATCAAAGCTCAAAGTTGAAAAAGAAGAAGAAATATAAGTTAAGGCCGGAGAAGACAATGTTAACCCATTGAAGGTAAGATTCAGTAATATAACAGAAAAAAAAAAAGCAATAGAAGACATCCTCTTTAATAGAGAATAATGGGCTAAGAAAATTGACTAGGAAAATTGACTAGACTGACGAGCATTTATTTTCATAATAAAAATAACACAAGAATTATCCATCTCCAAAAGATGGCGTGTGATTAAAAAACTAATAATTTTAATGAGTAGCTGCATTGAGAAGCCAAGAGATTAGGGGACTAGCTGAGAAGATTACAACAGCGACTAATAAATTTTGCGATATGGCGAAAAATTTGCGATCTACCAAAGAGAACTTGGGAAGAGGGCAAATGATCTAAAAAAACTTAAATGCTTCAAACTAAAGAGGAGCAATGTAGTTGAGAAGCTGAGAATTTGAGAAGCCAAGTTTTGAAAACTAAGGTGAAAAGAAATAAAGTTCCATGAAAGATCACTTCTTGAAGAGGTTGTCGTCATGCTATTAATATGCTATGTAAAGGTGCCAAGGCATTATCCACAAACACATATTTCTAGTAAAATCCACATCTCCAAGACTATCAGTGCCATTAGTCCTAGAAACACTCGCATTCAAGTACTGATTTCTTATAGCACTCCTGCAATGAATAAATTTTTTATTCAGCAATTAAATCTACTAGCTTGAAGTAACTATAAGTAGTTCATCTGTTCTTAAAAAAAAAAGAGAAACAAAAAAAAGTAAAAAAGGAACTCAGTAGTTCCTATTATGAATAATTTCTTTGATGGTCGAATAAATCCTCAATTCAATATCTCAAACTTAAAATTTGCAACCATGTAGTTCGTCAAAAATAAAGAAAGAAAGAAAGAAGTAACGCTGCCTCATTCAAAAGAAACGCCTATGTCATAATCAATCCCTAAAACCTTATTTCCGCTCTCCATCAAGACATTTCCTTTTAGTGTATTCACACATAGAGATTTATCATTCTTTTTTTCCCATTATGGGAATTAAGACGCAGAAAGTTACTAGGGGAGGCCAAAATTGGTAAATTAGAAGATAAAAAAATTTCAACAAAAAAATATCTACTTTCTTGCAGTATCCTAAGTATATCACTATTAAAACGTAAATTTCTTTGCTCCCAAACATATTCATATTAAGCATGGAACATTCCGTGATCATCCACAATGTTGATACCCATGGGTGGCTTTGAATCATTAAAAAATCAATAGAAGTAATAGAGTGCAAACCATTAACAACAAACTTTGATAGGAAAATTCAAAGAGCAAAACAGCAGAGCACCACTTGGACCACTAAGAAAAAAAATACAATAAGACTTTAACAAGAAATATTAATCATGTAACAAAGTTTGTAAATTAATCAAGAAAAAAGCCATGATCAAATGAACTACTTTCTAAAACTCAACACATTGCTTGATGTTATGCATTGCTAAAAAAACAAGAGGCATTTAGATCAAATACCTGTCCCACATTGGAGCGGTGCTAAGAATAAAGTGGAGCCTTTGGTACAAGTCATCCTGTGCTCCTTTGTTCCCTTGAAAAATATCTTTGATCCAAGAGGATATCCCAGGTTTTACCTCTGATTTCAGTGCTACCCATTTGTCAAAAAAAATAACCTCAGGCTGAAAAGTAATAGAATATGAAGGCCTGGAGAAAGTAAGAAATTCATAGAATGAGTTTTAAATTGAGGCTAAGAATATGAAATGAAACATATTTAATATTTAAAACAAACAAAAAGACAACAATAGTTTTAAGGAGGGGGAAAAGATGGCACAAAAAGTGTTGGCAACATTCTGTATTATATTAGTGTTCAATAATACAAGCATGACAAAAAAAAACATAAAGCAGCCTACGACTGAAAGTGTGGTGAGTTAATGGCATAGGTTTTTTTATAATAAGGGATAAGTGTTTCTTTAGAAGCAAATGTGTTCTAGTTCCATAAAAATTAATTTAAAACAACAAGATCAATTTGCATCTGCTAGTTTAATTTTAATCTTTTGGTTATAAATTAACCTTCTACCCCAAAATATAAAGCAATGGTAGGTTCACACTAAAGTATGATGTATGGGATTAAATATTGCATTGGGATACGGGAAGAAAACTTGTTAGCACATAACACAAGTTCCTAATATAGCAAATTGTATAAACTTTCGGTTGTTATTTTTAACTTCATTTTCCAGGTAAATCCATGAAAGAAACATAAGCTCGGACGAGTTCACAAATAAAATCCATACTAGGAAACTTAATGATGAGTTGAAAACTATTTCTGGCAGAAACAAGAAGTTGTACTTGTTAGGTTTACCTGCAATTAGGATTTGGGAGAACAACTTTTCCAATCAGACTCCCTTTGGGCAAAGATGCACCCCGTAGCTCCAAATAAGACTGAAGAATTTCCACTTGTCTTGCAGTTTCCGAAACCTAGCATTTACACATCGACAAAACAAAGCCTACTATTACCAACACAAAGAAATGATAGCCCAAAAATTAAAAATAGTTAAATAAGGTAACACTTCATTTTAGATATATTTTGAGAAATGAATCATAAGCTCAACAAGAAAACTGTCTGTTGCTGTCTAACACTCAAATTCTTCTTCTGAGGAATGAACACTCCAAGTTCTGGAAACAAGATTTTACACTTCCATTTCAGCTCCAAAGAGCAACCATAGTGTTATAAGCAATTGCTCTCAAAAAAGGAAGCTAACTACAGTGGAATGTACCATAAACACATAAAAAAATAGTCCTACCAAATCAAATAACACAAGTTTCTACAAAAATAAGCAGAACATCAACAAATTTACAAAACAATGAGCAGACAAATCAGAACAATAAAGATGTGAATCCTTATGAACAAAGAGGGAAAAGAGAACAAACTAGTATTGCAAAAATCAATTAGCATTCTTCATTGTTAAAATTATTCTACATTTTAATTACATATGCATATGCCTGTATTTTGTTTTTTGTTGTATATACAAGCTTCAAGACCAATAACCTTAGAGCCTAAGTGCCAACTAAAGGCAACAAGGCATAGCCTTGATTTTGCACCCAAAATGAGGGATCAGATTTTAAGCCATCTTAAGGCAGAAGATCAGAGAAGTCAGGTTCTAAGCACCAATATACAGCACCTAGAAATACAGCAACTACAACACTTAAGCATACAGAAGCTATATTTTATGTTTGTAACCAAAAGGCACAGGACCCAGGTGCCCAATTACAATGCCTAGGCACTAGGAAATGTTTCTTCTACACAAACTGATGCATAGTTTCATTTCTATGAAATAGCTTTGCTTGGTTATAGTGCAAAACAGCAGTATAAGGTTGCAGGACTTTATATGTCATTTTTTAAAAAGCACATTTGATGTGGTATGTTCAAAGTGTTTGCAAAATTTTATTTATAGTCCTAATTTCTTCAAGTAATATCCTTCTATCTAAGGCTTTTGCATGCCTTCTATACATCAAAGTGTTGTGAAAATTCCATTTGTGGTATTAGAACAATTTTCATTGAGGTATTCGAATGCTATATTCAGGATAGGGACTGTATAATACTTTTAAATTGAGTGAAGAATTTTTTGTTCAAAGATAAAAAAGGGCCAATAACTATGAAAAAATCACCCAAATATTAACCCGGGAAAAAAAAGAAATACAACAAGAAGCATGTTCTCCTCAATTTTATCATAAATTGTTGTATATCATAAATAACGACCACCGATGGAGAAGGTAACAAAATAATTGCATTGATCAATTGAAGAATTACATTATGGAATAATACTTCTTGAAAACCGGCCCAAGCCTATAGTGTATATCAAAAAAACACATACAAATCAACCAGGATCAACTCCACGAACTCCTCCCTGAGAATATATAACAATTTCAAAGGAGCACATCATCCTCAAAAAAGGTAAAACCACCCAGTTGGGCAAAGAAATTACAAAAGCCCGTTGCACAATTATAATCACACATACGATGTACATATATGATGCTTTGACAATTCAACAAGAAAGAGAGGTGGTCTGAGTGGCATGCAGGGCCACGCATAAGATGTACATATATGATGCTTTGACAATTCAACAAGAAAGAGAGGTGGTCTGAGTGGCATGCAGGGCCACAAAGCAGCTAAGTTCGCTCCCAGTCCTGTCTAACTCAGCACATTGCCCCAAGACAATCTCCCTCAATGACGATGTCATCCACACCAGATGCTCAGTCCTACATAACACATTGGAGGTGGAGAACAACCCAAATCTCTGCCATTGGCAGCAAGCAATCTTTCGTGCTCGTCCCAAAGAACAACTCCTTTGACCACATCCTAGTCATTGCATTTAAACAAAGCATCAATATTGGTCTTCAGCCAACAGGGTGAGAGTGCACCACCTACATAAACCAACATCAGTGCTTAAACTGTATTTAAAAAGATGAGATTAACTTTATTTGTTAATCCATGGGACCCACCATATCCTCTAAAACTCCTCCATAAGTGGCTTAAGCTAAAATATGTTATGCAATATTGATAATTAATTAAATAATTAGCAAACTAATATTAATAGTTAATTATTAATATAATACTAATAACTACTTAGTTATAATAATAGTGGAATAATTATTGTTATTATTCATTAATAATGGAATTAAATATTTAATTAATATAGTAATTATATAATATTAATTCCAATAATTAACTAATTAAATTATAATACCAGATAACAACTAATTAAATAATATTGATTATATTTAATTTATAATTCTAGTATTAATTAATTAACATCAATAAATAATTAATTAACCAAATAAATAATTAATAAATAACATTAACTGATTAGCAAAATTATATTATTGAGATTAATTAATTAAAAGCAAAAAGTAAATATTATTATTATGATTATAATAAACTAATTAATACTAATAATTAATTAATTAAATTATAATTCAATATTTAAAAATTCTAGTTTTAATTATTTATATTAAGTTATAATTATAAATTTACAATTAGTTAAAAATAAATGATAGTTGTAATTAAAAATAGTAATTATAAGTATCATGATTATTTTATTACAATATTAATTAATTAATTATATTACTTAAGTTTTTTATTTTTTATATAAATTTTTATGATTGACTGTATCATTCTTAAGTGAAGAAAAAAATCAAATGATTTACTGATTAATCTTTTCTCATATTTCTAAATAACCAAAAAGGTTAGCAGACATTGTAAAGGCCAAATTTAGCTTAAGCTAGGCTAAGCTTGAACCAAAGAACCCCCAAAGTAATTAGAAACTTATAAAGCATGTCAACTTATTAGATTGATTTTTTAGCATTCACATCCCTTTAGAGCCAATAACACAGCGGATACATTGATAATAAAAGTACATCAAACTTATATAAACACATTGCTAGTTATGATTATCAAAAGCATGCTACTATAGCCATGCTAATTTTTGAAGCATAATGTTAGTATCTAGTACTTAATAAATTGTTCAGCTAGCAATACATATAATTCAGAATTCAGATTCAATTAGAAGTTGACTCTTAATTAAGAACTATTTTATAATACTTGGCAATTAATTTGGCTAAAATTCTCCCATTTGATCTCCCGTATGATTTTTCCCTATTCGCCATGGCAAGGGCTCGCCTTCCCCATGTGTCGCCATTCAAACACATGTGTCGACCTTCTTCTGATTCATCACCAGTCGGTTAGACCCCATTGTTAGTCACCTCCTCCCATTTTGCCTCTGGTCGATGTCTTATCATTTGTTAGCTCTCCTGGGTTGTCAAAGCCTTCCCTTTTTGCTAATTTCTGTCCATGCCAGTGGCCATAGTGGCATGAGATGTTGCAAGGATCACAGTTATGGGAATGGAAAGTCCCCGTAGCTCTCCCCTATAATCATTTTTCTTACATCCAAGTCTCCTAGATCTGGGTTCAAATCTTCTATTGCGTCTACAATCTCTATTAATTAGTATGTACCACCTCTGACACGTGATTTGGTAATGACCACAATGATTTTCAATTATCATCGCCATGACTACCGAATTCTCCGAATCTTTCATTGTCTGAGATGGTGGGATTGGATGCCTCGCCAACTTTAATGATGGGTTTAGCTGCCTCGCCAACTTTAATGATGGGTTTAGCTGCCTCGCCAACTTTAATGATGGGTTTAGCTGCCTCGCCAACTTTGATGGCAAGTTTGGCTTTATGGGAAATTTTGATTGTTTGTAAATTATTTCCAAAATCATTGAAACAATCAAAGCAAAAACAAAGTTATTTTGGCCCCTAAAGATTGAGCTAAATTCCATAGGTATATTAGGGTTAACTTGGGCAATATGGATATATACATTAGTCATTGCATAAGGCATCCTAAACTATTTATAAGTAACCGAAAAAAAAAAAAGAAGAAGCTTGGGTCTATAGTCTAGCTATAGTGCAAAGCATAGTTCCAAATTGCAAAACATAGGTACTCAGTTACAACACCTGGCACCCAGTTACAATGCAAGGTGCAAGGAATTATTTATTTAGCATGTATGCATAGAACTTTATGAGTCTATCTTAGAAAACAGTATTTGAAGTTGTTCGGTTTGATCTTGCAAGTAATTGCAAATTTTAATTTCACGTTCTAAGTTGTTCAAGATTTTTTCTTTCTTCTCTCAGGGATTGTTTTCAAGTCTTTCACAATGAAGCTGTGTGAAAATTATATCATATATCACGCATAGAAAAACCATAGAAATTCAAGCTAGTATTAGCAAAATCTATCAGCACGAACCATAGCCATACAGGAAAGAATCAAATTTAAGAACTCACCGGGTTGGAAATACTCTCAGTCTTGTGTTTGTCTTTGAATAACAGCCAATTTCCATCATCTCCAACCGTCACAAACCCAGAGAAGTTCCTAACCGCAACTACTATCACTTCCCTGACGCAGAACTATTCCTTGTTTAATCATTCCCGAAATTTAAAAAAAAACAAAGGATACATAAATAAAAATCCAAAGGCAGAACAAAAAAACCAAGAAGAATCAACCTCCTGGTAACAAGAACGACGTCTATGTGCTGTCTAGAACTGGTCTCTGGATCGGGAATCCTGAGGCCAACATAAGCTTTACCACCATAAATCTTCTCCAATCTGTAAAGGAATTGGCTTTTTATTAGCAACGTTAGCTTCCCAATCACGAGAAAAAACAAAAGAATTAGGGTTTCATAAACCTGTTGGCGACTGTGAAGGAGAGGTCGGAGCTTCGGGTGTCAACATCGGGGAAATCGGCGTCGCTTAAAATAAATCGCCGGAAAAGCTTATAAACGACCAGTCCGCAAAGAATTTCAATCCACATAATGGTTCCGAAAATCTCTTTCTTCAAGCCTCGATGCTCACACCATCTTGTAAGACCGCGGACACATGAGCAATCGAGATCAAAACAACAAATAAAAATGTTACTTAGCTTTCAAATATCTCTAAAAAAATATGAATAATTAAAATTTAAAATTTTAAAAATATATTTTTATAAGTCCCATAATAAAATTAAATTTAATAAAAAAATTTATTTTACTTAACTCCTTAAATCCTAATTATCAATATATTTTAAAAAATAATTGAGAGCCATGTAATAATACTCAACAAAAAAATAAGCAATGATTGGTAAGGTTCTAGTTGTTGATTAATATTGTAATGATTGGTAAGGCTAATATTGATAATTATGATTTATATATACAGTGAATTGTTATTTATATTCATTGAGATAGCACTCAAAAAAATTCATCAATACAATTTGAGATCATTTCATTAGTATTTTATTTTATTTATATTAAAATAATATAAATATTATTTTTTAAATTTGTATTGAAATATATCTAAATATTATTGGATAAATTTTTATAAGTATCACATCAGCAGGTCTACATGGTATTTCTCATCTACATAATATTTCTTTTTTTGTGAGACTATCAAAAGATGTTTAATTTTTATTTTTTTGTAAGAAAATTTTATTTTGCGTTCTTATATGAGCTATTCAGGATAGAATGCAAAGTTTTTGTTGAGCTTTTCTGAGACATAATAAAGATGTTATGTGATGGGTAGAAATTGGACATAATAAATTAAATTCATAAGTTTAATTATTTAAAATAAATTCGTTGTCTCAACTAGGGCTAGCAATTTGATCTGAAACTTGAAAATCAAATTTGAAATATTTTGACTCAACTCAAACTCGACTTGAAATTTTTGAGTTGAGTTTGAATTGAACGGTTTGACTAGAACCCTATTTAACTTAACCCGAACTTGTCTCAAACTCGAATACTCTAACGAGTTCGAGTCCAAGCTGCCTCAACTCGAACTTGACTCGAACTCAACCATAGTCTCAACCATCATGATAATTTTGGAAATGTTAGTGATGAAGTTTCTCCAAGCGATAAGTTCTCTGGTTTATTTATTTTTTAAGTGTGTTGTCAAACTTAGGGTTTTTCCTTAGCGTCATCCCCTATGGGGTCACTGTAAGTGTCCTCTCCTAATTGTGCAGACTTATTAGGCCACGCCCCCTCTCCCCAATGTTAAGGCTTCGCTCTCGCCTCGTATACCATGGAAATCGCTATTACCTTGGTGCAAAATAAAAAGAACTTAATTGCTTGCTCTATCTTACATTCCCCGCCCTCTCATCTCATCTCCTTCTTTGGGAAATTTTTTTTTTGAAAGGAGAGCAACATTGGAAAAATTGTATAGTTGGTTTATGTTGGCTTCTGCCTTCTCCTTCATTCCTATATGGATAAAATATTTTGAGCTTCCCCTTCATCTTTGGACTGACATTTGTATCTCAAAAATCGCAAGCACTGTGGGAGTGCCTACCATGGTCGATTCCCTCACATCTAGTAAAATTAGGATTTCCTTTACTCGTGCTTGTGTAGAGATAAAGCCCACCTTGTCTTTGTCAGAGTCTCTCTAGTTTAGGAACCACTCCTCGGAGCCATCCATCTCTACTTGGGAACGGATTAGGTCTAGACGATCGTGTCGAAGGTCAACTAGAGCTACTATATCTGATTCAATTAAGTTGATGGTTGCGAATGGGGCACCCTTTGCTTTACTTCACACCATCAAAGAGGCTTCTCCTCAACCTCAACCATATGTTTGTCTAGAATCAATGCCATATCTCAATGTGATACAAGGTAATGACATTTTTAATCACATTGGCACTTATTATTCATTCGAGCCTCACTCACCCAAAGAGGCCCAAATGATCAGTGCAGATTTACAAGCTCCTTTTTCTTCCCTAACTGTTATGGCTCAGAATATGAGTAATACAAATAGTTAGGTCAGCGATCGTAACCTCTCCTTGCCGGCGAGGCTAAGATATGTTGTTTTCTTGGGAACTATTTCTATGTATCAAAATTGAATGTCTTCTTCTCTTCTTGCTTAAGTATGGCTTTCTCTCTCAGTTTCATTAGAAGGGTTTATGCTTCACCTACTATTATGTATTGGAACATTTGGGGCTTTGTAATAATCTTAGTACTGTTATTCGTTAAATAGTTGCTAAATTAATTTAATTCCTTTTCCACTGCACTTATATTAGTGTTAAGAGCCTCCACCTCAAGTTTTGTGCGATTTGGAGATCATTTGAGACTTCCAATTGTAACAACCAAGTTGTTACCCAGGTTAATTAGGACTAATTCAAGTCTTAATTTTGAGCTTAGTGCACTAATCAACTCATTAGGAGTTCACCACTAAGATATAATTCATATCAGGGATCAAATAGATCAAATCCTGATTTTGGGAAATCCAGAAACCCTAGAAATTGATCTAGTTATTTTAATCTCAGATCAAAAATCTGACTTTGCCATTGCGTTTTTTGCCCCTAAATTAGCTAGGGGTGATGTTTTGGTGGCAATCGGAGGTCGTTGAAAATTTGTGAAATATTTTTAATATTTTTAAAACCTAAAAATTTGAAAAATAAAATACTCTTCCAAATTTAAATCCAGCCTCACTGTTGCGTTCCTCGCCCTTTAATTAACTAGGAGTGAATATTTAGAAATTTTCTGAATGTGATTGCTCAATTAATTTTAATTAGGAAAAATCTTAGAAATTAATTAAATAATAATATTTACTTTTCCTCCTAACGGTGTCGTCAGAAGGCTCGCACCGTCACCCCTCTTTCCGTTTGATCTAACGGCAGATCAGAGACGTTCGATCGGCTCGATCCAACGGCTTGGGGGTAACCTTCCCCGACTCCCGCTGCCCGCATTCCACGCGGCAGATGATGTAGGACCAAATAAATGCGTATGCGGAGGAGGGTATGATGATTTTTACACCAATAAAAGTAACAAATTACTCGCGATTGAGTATCGATAAAATAAGACAAATTTTGCGTACAAATGCAAAATTAAAAAAAAAATAGATTGAGATGATTCGAGTCACAGTTATGCTAACACACAAAATTCCTTACCATATAAAGTATAGAGATAAATAAGAGCTATAATTGATCTAACCTGTATCAAAGTTAAGGCAACCGGTGACGAAGCGGGGATAATTGAAGTCAACTTCTATAAACAATCTTTCATCGTAGGATTTTCTTCTTCCCTTAGATGTCCTTCTCTAAGGCTTGCAATATTCACACTCAAGATTTCCTTCTCTTAAGAATGAAAGTACTAATGAACACAATAAGTAAGAAAATATATTTTCATTCAATCTTCAATGCCATGATATATAAGACATTTGCTTATTTATAGTTATACAATATATGTCAAGTGATCATCAAAATCATAAACTTACCCTTTTATGAAGGGCTAGAGTGTTTTTTCTTATAAATGATTAATAAAATCATCAACCAACCCACTCATGAAGGATTAAAGTATCCTTTCATATAAAATACCAAAAAAAATTTAAACAATCTCTCTCATGAAGGATTAAAGCGTCATTTCACTCAAATAACACTCATGACAAAAAGAATATGATAAATAGGCTAATCTAAGGGCCCATTTAAATGAATTCCACAAATAAGCACATGTAACTAAAATGGAAAATACAATATAGAATCATAAAACATTAAGCTTAATTTAAGATTTGGTGTGTCGACGATGATTACATGGGTGCTCTTGTAACAACCCAAGGTTGTTACCTAGCTTAATTTGAGTCTAATCATATCTTAATTATTATTCTGTTAATTTTATCTAGCTTTTAGAACCAAACCCTGAAGGTTTGGAGCAATTCAGAGTTAAATCCAATATTTTGAATATTTTAATATTTAATTGATTAGAAAATTGAGGTATTTATTTTGACCTCGAAATCGAAATCCAACTTCGCCATTGAATTCCTCACCCCCAAATTAGCTAGGGGTAAATTTTTAGGATTTTTGGAGCACATTTAATTAATTCGAATTTTTAATAAATTAAAAATTAACAATAATAATTAATTATTCCTTAATTTGCATTAAATCCCTCTTTCCTCCCTTAATTTTTGGCTAGTCATTTTTTCCCCATGCAAGTCACTTGAGGCCATCCCTCCCCTCTCCTGTTAGCCATGCCCTCCCTAGGCAAATAGGATGGCTCTTCACATAATAACTCCTAGCTTATGATGGCTCCCTACTTTCCCTCTCCTCCTTTAAAAGAAGAGCTCAGCCCATCTTCTTCTCCTTGTTAGAATTTTCTCATCTCCTCCCCCTTCATTGCTAAGTCATTGTGCTGAAGAAGAAGGCTCCTCCCCAAGGTCTTGAAGAAAGAAAATGTCCTCTTCTTCCTCTCCTTCCAAGGACAAAAAGGTACTATTTGCTCCTCTTCTTGTCTTCTTCATGCTGTTATTATACTTGAATGCACCTTTGGAAGTCCATAAGTATGTATAAAAGTCATTAAGACTCTTAAAAGTTTCACAAAAATCTGTTATATTTTCATCTATTTTGTACACCCTATCATTTATCCATATTTTTCGTATAGTTAGGATGCTCCATTTGTGCTGATTTTAGTGTCGATGGAAAGGTATCAGAAATACCTTTCCATTGATATATGGAAATGTTCATGTGATTCTCTGGATTGAGAGTAATTGAGCTCGAAAATAGGCCTTATAGGTTTCATCTAGGAGAAAATATCGTCTGGCGCTGCAGCGCCCGGTTTTGCAAATTCGGCCGCTGCAGCACGCCGTAGCATGCTGCAGTGGAATTTTGGCAGAAATATATACTAAAATAATTAAACTGAAAATTTGCAAAATAGATCTCTACAGCACGTTGTAGCGGGCTGCAGCGAAAATATTTAGGAAACTTTAGGAAATATGAAAATGAATTAATTAAACAGTGATTTTGCAAATTGAACCGCTGCCGTGCGCCATAGCGCGCCGCAGCGCCACCAGTGCAAAAAGCGCTATCGCGCGCGCTGTCACGCGAAAAGCGATGCAGCACCAACCAAAACTTGCAAAATTCCCAGAATTGTTTAAAAATTGCCCAGTTTTGGCTGAAATGGCCAAAACCTCACTGTTTTGGTATTTTAAGGTCCCTAGGATCCTAGTGGGGCTAAGTTATATCAAATTTTAGCTAAAATTAAGCATTGTATAAAATTCTATAGGGAAATTAAGTTTGACATTTTGTCATCTTTAAAAAGTGCTTAAAACCTACTTTATAACTTTAGATGTATTATGTCAAATGATAAGTAATAGAATTTTAAGTGATTGTATCGAATATGTATATCTTAACAACTAAATGGCATGAAACTTTAATCTCTTTGGCTTGATTTAAAATTTGATTAGCATTAATTACCCTCTTATTCTATGTCATTTTTACATTCTTACATTTTCATAACCTTAGGGTGTATGTTAGAGAACCTTAACAATTATTTGGACTCTTAAATGTGCTTAGTGGACATTAGACTAAACTTAAACATAAGAATTTAATAACTTGATTAAGTAGATGATACTTAATATAAACCTAAGTTTAATATCAATAATATACTAATAATACATTGATTTATCATTGACCTTTAAATTAACATTGGTCTTAACGATAAAAAGGTTAGGAGTTAAACCATAGCTTGTCTTGATTAAGATCTAAATCTTAATCACTTAATTAATTAACTTGATTATAAGATAATTCAATTAATATTATTCTAATAATGTATATGATTTGATATTGATCCTAAATTACTGAATTAGAAGTGCTAGGGTTAATATTGAATATGTATGATTGAACCATCTGAATCCAAACTTTAGATCTTTGATTTTCTCTTATATAAGATAATTAGCATAAGATGGAAATAAAAATTATAATAATTTATGCAATGATCTAATTCTAATAAGATCTTTGATTTTATCCTATGATTGTAGAATAGAAAAGGATCAAATGAATTTTAATCATCTGATCTGATCACCTTAACCTAAGTATAACAAGTAAACTTTAAGAAGTAGAAAAGTGAGATAGTAAGGTTCTTGCTATAGGATCATTATTGAAATGGTTAAAGACCTTAACTAATGATACATTGAGGTCGGAAGGACTTTTGTAACTTATTGAGGTAGAAACATAGTTGATCCTTCATAACTTTAGAAGTTAAACTTGATACCTTGTGGTAGGAATTACTTAAAGTACTTAGAATATGACTTATTCCTTATGGTAGCAGTCTATGTTGAGTGATTCTTTGATCACAACCTTAGAGCCTTGTGTAGGATACACCTACTTAGAGTAAGGATTAATAACTTTAATAAATCCTTGTTAATTAAATAGAATCATATGAACCCAGATTATTAGTTGGGTATAGTAGGGTATACCTATAGTACCAGATTATTTCAGTAATATTCAGGATTGGTTGATTCACTCCAATATGGACTTATGACCAGGTGCTATCCTGAGGGATTAGACGAATACAGTTCCATTAGAGTAAATCTCCCAAGACTAAGAGTGTTACAATTAGTGAACAAGATTCTTAGTTTGAGATATAAACTGCGACCGGATTCTGCCTTCTATTGTAGTGCGCTTCGATAAGTGCAGCTTAAGTAAACTAAGTATCTTAAGTCACTTTGCGTAGACCACTAAGTATGCTTGTAATTAAGGCATTTAACGACTTAGCTTGAGATGTAAACTGTGACCGGGTTCTGTCTCCTATCGTAGTGCGCTTCGATAAGTGCAGTTTAAACAAACTAAGGGTTAAATCTACCTTTCTTGCAAATATGCTAAATATGTGTATACAATCTCCCCAGCTAATAATTTTTAAGTAAACTCTCAACTTTAACTAATTATTGAGATTAAATTTAGGAGTCAGAATCTTTTTAGCAGGATTCTGCACAATGGAGACTTTGGATTCAGTATCAGATTTTAAAATATTTTTTGGATTTATCTCATATAATTTAGAAGCATGAGCATGTGCATAAACATGATGTGTGAGTATCATAATGATGTGTGAGTACTATAATGGTGTATAAGTATCAGTGATAATTTACGAGTTATGGAATATTGCATACATTGTATGGGGAATTTCAAGATGCATTAGCATTATCAATAAACAGTATTCCCAACTGGATGTATGTATACATTGGACCGTACTACTCATAACAGTTCAGTGATATTTCAGTGGCATATTTAAGTGCCCAGTTTCAGTGACATATAATATAGTTATACATATGATTACTCAATTTCAGATTCAATACTATTTTGATTTATTTTCAGTATTCAGTTATAGTTTAGTTTTACTTTATATTGCTTCAATTTTGTATAGTTTTAGATAGTTTTATACTCTCAGTTATATTTACAATTTTTCTATAGATTTATTTGCATTATGTAAATATTAAATAAATAACTAGAACTGTTAGATTAATTTTAATGTGTTAGACTTATTGAGCCAGGTCAGGAGGACACCCAGAAGATTCAGGAGGAGCCCGTGGAGCACTAGTGGAATCTCCTTCAGTTTTACTTTCTGCTTAGTATTTTCAGTTCAGTACCTAGTTTTATTTCAGTATTTTAGTAAATTATTTGTAATAATTTTGGATGTATTTTCTTTTCTTTTCTGAGACGAATATTTTATACAGCTTCTGTGATGAATATTTTTGAATGTTTGCTTTAAGCTTCCGCACTCTATTATATTCTACTTATACTTAGTATTATGATATGATCAGTATACTGGAAATGCTGATATCTTATACATAAATTGGATTTCTATTATATTCTAAATCTAATATATATATTTGCCTAATACTTAGGATAATGATACTACTCTTATCTTAAGTATTAGCTCTCAACCCTCCTTGAGGTTGAGTCAGCAGCCCTCCAAACGGGCTTAGTTTTCAGCTATTTTGGGGAGATGGATTATTCCTCATCGAGTGACACACCGCTCCACCGCCGAACTGATTATATTCATCTTTTGCGTGCGGCGACGGGGCGGGGCGCTACAGCTCTGCATTAGCACTCCCCGGCTTTGAATGATTCTCCTCTGGAGAATGATGATCAATGTACTCATGTAGAAGTTGTGGACTAATATGGTCTAACTTTTTAATTGTAAGCCAAGAGTCTTCAAGTGGCAACAGTCCTTTCTAACTGATAAGAAACCTCTGAACTCCTCCATGTGATATGCTAATGATCTGGTCATCTAAAATTTGATCAGGATGATGGGATCGTAATCGGTGAGATGGCAAGGGAGCCTCTGAGTAAGTATCAACCTGCGTGTTAGTGATATTTGCAGAGGGAAAAATATTCGGGGCTTGCCCACGGTACAACATTAAATCAGACACATTAAACACAGGTGAATTACCAGCATTTATTGGAAGATCAGTCTCATATGCATTATCATTTATCTTCTTTACAATTTTATAAGGGCCAGAATTTTTGAGTGTTAGTTTTTTTAAAGTTCCTTTTGGGAACCTCTCTAGTCTAACCTTGACTATAACCAAATCTCATTCATTAAATTTTATAAATCGCATATGTGCATCAGCATCAGCTTTATATTTATTATAACTTAAAGTAAGCTTTTGTTGAATTTCTTAGTGTAAATCATGCATGCTTTGTGCAAATGAAGGTTCATATGCACTAGATCTATATGAAATGGGAAGGTCAACAAGGTCTATTGGCTTTCTTGGTTCATACCTTGTAATAATTTGTAAAGGAATTTTTCCAGTTGATCGATTTATAGAACTATTATAAGCAAACTCAGCAGTGGGTAGAACAAGATCCCAACTAGTGGTATGGTATGTTACTAAGCATCTAAGAAGGTCTCCTAAACTTTTATTTATTACCTCAGTTTGTCCATCTGTTTGAGAGTGATAAGCAGTAGAAAATAAGAGTTTTGTTCCAAGCTTTTTTCATAAAGTTTTCCAAAAGTAACTCATAAATCTAACATCACGATCAAAAACTATTGTTTTGGGTAATCTGTGCAAACGAACTATCTCACGAAAGAAAATTGAAGCAGCATGAGAAGCATCAGATGTCTTATAACATGGAATAAAATGAGCTATTTTTGAAAATCGATCAACAACAACAAGAATCGAGTCAAAACATTAGATGGTGCAAGGTAATCTGAGTATAAAGTCCATACTAAGGTCTTCCCATGGCTTGTGAGGAATTGGAAGAGATGTATACAATCCATGACTATGTTTTCCACTTTTCATTAACTGATAAGTGCGACATTGGGAAACAACATGAGCAACATCCCTCTTGATACTTGGCCAAAAGAATCGATCTACCACCATGCATATAGTTTTATCACGACCAAAATGACCCGAAATGCCTCCTGAATGCATTTCTTCAATTAGAAAATCTCGAAGTGAAGAATCAGGAACACAAAGATGGATTCCTCGAAAAAGATATCCATCTCGAAGTTGATAATTATAGTCAATAGTGGAGGTATCAACATTTAGAGATTCATATGGTTGACCAAAATCCTTACTAGTTTTATACTCATTTTTTATTTTATCAAATCTAGTAACTTTGATGCTCATACTATATAAAATAGTACACATTCTGCTTAAAGCATCAACAACTTTATTCTCAGTACCAGACTTATGTTTAAGAATGGAGGTGTACTCTTAAAGGAATTGAACCCACTTTGTATGACGAGAACTGAGCTTCTTTTGAGTGTTGAGATATTTTAATGCTTCATGGTTAGAGTATAGTACAAAATCTCGAGAAAGAAGGTAATGTCTCCAATATCGAAGTGCTTGGACTACTGCATAGAATTCATGATCATATATAGAGTAATGTTGTCGATCATCATTTAGCTTTTCACTAAAGAAAGCAATTGGGTGACCCTCTTTCTTAAGAACACCTCCTATACCAACACTAGAGGCATCACAAGATACTTCAAACATTTTGTTAAAGTTAGGCAATTTTAATATTGGTGGGCTAGTTAAAAGATTTTTTATTTGTTTAAAAGCATTAGATGGTGCCTTTGTCCATTTAAATTCTTCACTTTTTAAACATTGCGTTATTGGAGCCGCTACTGTACTAAATCCACGTATAAACCTTCTATAAAATGTGGCTAACCCATAAAAACTATGAACATCATGTATATTTGATGGAGTTGGCCAATTTTGAATTACATTGATTTTCTCTGGATCAGCAGAAATACCATCACAAGATACAAAAAATTCTAAGAAAATTACTGATGATGCCATAAAAGAACACTACTTTAAATGGATTATAGTTTTTCTTATTAAAGAACCTCAAAAACTTGCCTTAATGTGTTACATGATCACTCTTAGTCTGACTAAAAATTAAAATATCATCAAAATAAACTACTAAAAATCTTCCAATAAAGGGGCGTAAGATGTGATTCATTACTCTCATAAAGGTACTAGGGGCATTGGTCAAGCCAAAAGGCATTACCAATCACTCATATAACCCATCTTTTGTCTTAAAGGCTGTCTTCCATTCATCTCCTTCTTTCATGCGAATTTTGTGATATCCACTCCTTAGATCAATCTTAGAAAAAATTTGTGCACCAACCATCATGTCTAGCATATCATCAAGTCGTGAGATGGGAAAGCAATATTTAACAGTAGTTTTATTAATCGCATGACTATCTGTACACATACACCATGTATAATCTTTTTTTGGGGTAAGGAGAGCAGGTACAGCACAAGGTAATAAACTTTCTCGAATAAACCCATTAGATAATAACTCATCAACTTGTTGTTTGAGTTCAGCATGTTCATTTGGGTTCATTCGATAATGAGAAAGATTAGGAAGCGAAGATCCAGGAACTAAATCAATAACATGTTGATACTTCTCAGTGGAAGAAGTTCATTTGGAAGTTCATCAGGGCAAACATCAATGAATTTAGAGAGGAGATCACTTATCTCAATAGGTAAGGCTTCATCACAGGGTTGTTGAGCGAATTTTGTTACAATTAGAGCAAACACAATATTTTCATGAGCTTCTCTTTTAAACTCATGCTTATTAATAACGTGCAATGATTTCTTTTCTATTGGGGCAGATGAATCTCTAGGCTAGTGTGAGCTTGCCTCTTTATGCTTAGCAGGATTTAGAATAACTCTTTTGCCCTTTAATATGAATGAGTAAGTATTTGCATGTCCATCATGAATGACATGCATATTATAAAGCCAGAGTCTTCCTAATAGTATATGGGAAATATCCATAGGAAGAACATCACACATATCTTATAAAAGTATGCTCCTAATTGTATTGGGACAAGACAATATTGAGATATAGAGATGGAAGTTTTGTTGACCCATGCAACCTTGTAGGGTCGTGGATAAGGCTCAGGTGTAAGCTTCATCCTAACTAAGGCTGATGTGGCAATAACATTCATACAACTTCCACTATCAATGATAAGCTTACAAGATTTATCACCACTTTTTATGTATGAAAAATTGATGTACATTTCCAGTCAGTGTCCTTTTGAGGGGTAGTTAATACACATCGCATAACAGTAATGTGTGGCTCACTTAGTGTTTCATCTGCATCACTAGCTTCTTCACAATGGTCAACTGCAACTAAATCATAAGAATCTATAAGTAGATTTATATGTGGACAAGTACTTGCAAAATGCTTATTTTTGCCACATGTGAAACAAGTTATGCTTGAAGCTTTAGAATTTGACACAATGGGTGTCTTTCCTTTATGATCATTTGATGGTTTGGAAGATTGGGGAATTGGGGCAATGGAGCGATGCTGGGAATTAATTTCTAATGAGGTTATTTATTTTCTATGGGTGTGAGACTTGAGGTATTGTTCAAATTGAGTAGCAAGTCGAAATGTATCCTTAAGAGTGTAAACCTCTCGAGTTAACATTTTTTGTCGAATATCTGCTCTTAAACTAGATCAAAATCGAGAAATTATTGTTCGATGATCTTCAATAATGTCACAATGGGTCATCAATTCATCAAAACGAGTCATATAATCAGCAACACTCATAGCTCCTTGCCTAAGTGTAGTCATCCCATCTATGAGCTAATCATGAAAGGTTAAGGGCACATATTTATGTTTTAAGATTTCATTCATCTCATCCTAAGAAAAAATAGATGGTTGCCCAGCTCGTTGATTCTTACACTCAAGATTAATATAATATGTTTTAGCATAGCCTATCAACTTCATACTAGCAAAACATACTTGTCTCTCGTGGGACGTTTGTATCCAATCAAAATATTGATCCATATCAATAAGCCAATTAAGAAAAACTTTTGCGTCGAGTCGTCCATCAAAGTGGGCGGGTCTATCTTTACCCTACGAACAATATCATCATCTAAATCTTAGTGGTTTGTTCGTGATGCAATAATACGTTGACCCATATTATGTAAAGGCTCATATGCTAAACTTTACTGCTTATTATATGTACCACTTTCAGATTTATATTTTAAATTAGCATATGTCATATGATCATCAGCACGTATAAGCTTAGACTTTTCTTTTCAGTATTTTTACTTACTGTATTATATATGTATACCCTATCTTATTTAGTTTACTTGAGGTGTGATTTTGCCTTAATTCTTGCTTAATTATAAATATTACATTTATAATTTATCATCGTTCCCTTGTATGCTTACTTGCTCCTATGCTAGATAGATGTTTCATGTTGTTAGAGTAAAATAGTGATATTAATAAATACTTAATAAAATACTTGCCTAAAATGTACTTAGACATTTTATCTAATAAGATTTTCCTTTTATTGACTTGGGCCATGACATTGTGAAATCGATAATGTCAGTTATTGAGCAGTTTGAGGAGCACCTGAGGAGGAGCCTTACATAGAGGAGGCGCAACAACTTGGAGCAAAGGATATATAGTTGCTTCTATATTTATTGTGAGGATGAGAGTATTTTTATATCATTTCATAAACTTTAATGTTGTAATAATACAGGTACTCGTGAGTGTATTTACTTTATGCATATTATTATTTGTTGAGCTATATATTACTGTCTCTTACTTGATGAATGGTGAATGGCATATGCACTTTGTATATATGTTAGACTTAGTGACTAATTTTTATATTCATCTGTGTATATTGCTCCCTTAGCGGTGGATTGTGAATCTTACCTAATCCAATGATAAGTGAGGGATTTGCCAAAGAGACACTCCACTCCTTAGCGTAATGATTGTGGACTCAAGGAGTGGGGCACCACAGTTACCTTAGTTATTTAAGACTAATCTCAGCCCTAATCTAGATTCAAGTGTTAATCAAGTTATTATGAGTCATCCATCATTATTTAGTCTAAATCAGGAGTCAAATGAATCAAATCCTAATTTTTGGAAAATCCAGAAATCCTAAAATTTAACATGTCTTAAATGATCTCAGATTGAAAAATAGACTTCTCCATTGCGCTCATTGCCTCCAAAAATAGCTAGGGGTGGATTTTCATGTCAATCGGAAGTCGTCAAAATTTTTACGAATATTTCAATAATATTTAAATACCCATAAAATTGGGAAATTTAAAATACTCATCGAATCAAAAATCCGACATCGCCGTTGCGTTCGTTACCCCTCAATTAGCTAGGGTGAATATTTGAGATTTTTCTAAATCCAATTTAATATTTAATTTAAATGGGAAATAAATTAACTAAATTCAATAATTAATTTTTTATTTATTCTCACTAACGGCACCGTCCGAAGTTTTCGCGCGTCGTCAAGGATCCTCGACGTCGTTCCTGTTTCCCCATTTGCTCGATCGCGCGATTTGAGCCGTTCGATCGCGTGATCCGAGCCGTTCGATCAGGTTGATCGAACGGCACCGTAGCCCTTCCTCGTCTTCTTCGTCGATCCCTCGAGACTCCTCCGTTCCTCGGGCCAACCGGTGTTCATCTGTGCTTCGCAGACTCTGCTGCAAAACCTTAAAGGCTCAACCCGAGGCTTAGAGAGGATGTGTTCGGCGAATTCGAGCTCGGGCTGCCAACCGTCAAACCCCTACCATTGATCAGGTACCACCCTAATTCCCTCGTCTCCTTATGCAATGTTCAAATTGGCTTCCCGTAAACCTATTTCGCTACCCTGATTGACGATCGAGCAGGTCAGATCATTGTAAGGATCGACCGATTGAGCGAAAATCACGAGAGCTCAACAGTATAAACCGTTAGGAGCTCTCACTGAAACTTTAGACCTAGGGTTCGCTTCCGCCGGCGCCACCCTCCACCTCAGGACTAGGCTCGTCCGACAATGGCTAGCCCTAGCAGAGACCGACCTAATGGCGTGCGGGCCATCGCCGATAGTCGCTGGGTTGGCCGAAAAATTTTGTGCCCTAGCTCATCCGTCTCTGGTGCGAGACGGGCGGGCTGGGGACGGCTGGGTCAGGCAAGGTCGGGCCCAGCCTGCATTGGGTTGGCGTCGATCGACATGCGTAGAGCGTCCGCTGCGTGCGTCCCTCTAGCATCCCCGCAGCCCATGAATGCAAGCCCCGAGCGCTGTCCCAACCAATGGGACGCTGCAGCGTGGCATGTGGGCCCCACCGGCGGTTCCACGCCCAGTCCCGGGTTGCCACGTGTTCGTGGTGGGCCCCACAGCATGATTTCCTTCAGAAAACATAATTAGATTATATAATTATATATATATATATATATATATATATATATAATTAGGTAATCAGAACTTATAAGTATATTTAAGTAATACATTTACTGTTAAATTAATTCTATTAATAATTAATCATGTATAACTAGCTAGTTTAAATTCTTAATAATAGTTAATTAAATCTTAATTAGTTAATTGTAATATAACAGTAAGATTAGTTTATTAGCTATATTAAATTAGTAGACTAAAGTTAATTAAATTAGATAAATTTCATTTAAGATTGTTGGAATAATCAATTAATTTAATTAGTTTAATTAATTTAATTAAAGTCAATAAATCTTAATTAGCTTAGATTAATTAATTAAAATTATTTAATTAATTAAAATCGTATCTGTATTAGGTTTACTTGAATTAAATAATAATCAAACAGTAAAATAATATTATTAAATAATATTAATAATAATTAATTATTATTAGTTAACACTAATTTTAAAACTAATAATAAATAGTAAATTAATATTTAAATATAATTAAATTGATAATTAATTAATTAATTAAATAGTAAATTAAGTAAAAATTAATTAAAACTAATGATAATTAATAACAGATTAAAGATAATTAATTAATTAATTAATTAATATAGAAAATTCATTTTAACTATAAATATGAACAGTAAATCAATTCAAATTGAATAAATAAATAGTAAAATTTATTTTAAATTATTTAAATTTAAAAATTTTAAAGTTTAATAACTTTTTATGCAATGATCCAAACATAGTAAATATAGGTCTCATTTTAATCAGAAAAATAAAATAAATTAAATGACGTGATTTAAAAATTCATTTTGGGGTACGTATAATATAATGATATTTTAGAATCTAAACAAACCTTCGTAATTTTTAGCATAGTTGTCCAAACATAAGCAATATGGGTCTTAAAATACTTAAGAGAACATGTAATATCCTAAGAGCTTGATTTTAGCTTAATCGTATCGTAATTATCATTCCATTAAGTTCGTCCAGTCATTAGAACCAAACCCTGAAGGTTTGAAGCAATTTAGAGCTAAATCCAATATCTTGGATTATTTTAATATTTAATTAATTAGAAAATTGAAATATTTATTTTGATCTCAAAATCGATATCTGATTTCGCCGTTGTGATCGTCACCCCCCAAATTAGCTAAGAGTGATGTTTTAAACGCGTTTGAAAGTCGTCAAATATTTCACGAATATTTTAATATAATTAAATACCCCAAAAATTAGCATAATTAAATAATAGTCGGAATCGAATTCTGACTTTGTCGTTGAATTGCTTACCCCCAAATTAGCTAGTAGTGAATTTTTGAGATTTTTCGGAACATGTTTAATTAATCCGAATTTTTTTTTATAAATTAAAATTAGGAATAATAATTGATTATTCATAAATTTGCATTTATCTTCTCTTTCCTCATTTGCATTTTTTTTTTGGTTGGCCATCCTTGCAAAATTAGCTAGCCACTCCTTCCATCTCCTTCCTCCTATGCCTTGATGTGAGGTCACATCCTCATCCCCTCTCCTAGCTTCCCTAGGCTCATGATGGCTCCATACTCTTCCCCTTCTCCTTTAAAGAAAGAGCTCAGCCCTCCTCTTTTGCTTGCTGAAGTTTTCTCACCTTCCATTCCATTGCTTGATGCAATTGTGTTGAAGAAGGAGAAGTGCAGCTCATCTATAAGGCTTTGGAGAAAGACAAATGTTCCTTCCAAGTCTCTTCCTCCTCTTCTTGCAAGGTTTAAAGTACCCTTTTGCTCCTTTCATTATTCAGTTCATCTTGCTATTATGCTTATTGCATCTCTAGACATCCATGTTTAAGTATGCAAGCTGAACTGCTGTGGCGGACTGCAGCACACTGCTTGCATACTTAAACATGGATGTCTAGAGAATTAATTGAATAATAATTTTCGTAAGTTGAATTGCTGCGGCGCCATAGCACGCCGCAACGGGCTGCAGCGGACCGCAGCGCACCCCAGCGCTAAAGCGCTACAGCGCGCTGTCGCGCGAAAGGCGCTACTGCGCGCTGCCGTACGGAAAGCGCTACAGCGCGCTGCCGATCGAAAGGCGCTACCGCGCAAAAAGCGCTCAGCGCGCTGCAGTGCCCAAACTTGCAAAAATGCCCATAACTTTGTAATATTGCCTAATTTTTGGCTGAAATGACCAAAACTTCCCTGTTTTTGGTATTTTAAGGTCCCTAGGACCTCAGTGGGACTAAATAATATCAAATTTGAACCTATTTTAGCTAAAATTGAATATTGCATAAAATTTTATATGAAAGTTAAATTTGAAACTTATCACTTTTAAATTAGCCCTCATATCTACTATGGATCTTAAATATGTATTATGCCAAAGAATAAGTATTAGAATCTTAATTACTTATATTAATTAAGTATAGTTTAACAACTAAATGGTATGAAACTTAAGTCTTTTAGATTTGTAATCAAGTGCTAAGTTTTTTGATTTGATTTAGAATTTAGTTAGCCTTAATTACTTTCCATTTTATATCAAACTTACATACCTATGCTTTTATAATTTTAGGATGTATGTTAGAAAACTTTAACATTTAAATGGGACATCTTGATATGTAGACTAAACTTGAGCATAAGAATCTTAATAACTTGATTAAATAGATAATACTTAATCCAAACCTAAAGTGTGACATCAATATTATACTAATAATACATTGATTTGTCATTGACTTTTAAATTAACGTTGGTCTTAAGGATAGAAAGGTTAGGGGTTAAACCCTAGCTTATCTTAATTAAGATCTAAACCTTAATCATTTAATCAATTAATTAGATTGTAAGATAATTCAATTTACATTATTCCAATAATGCATATGATTTGATATTAATTTTAAATCATTGAATTACAAGTGCTAATGTTAATATTGAATATATGTGATTGTACCATCTGAATCTAAGCTTTAGATCTTTGATTTTCTCTTATATAAGACTATTAGCATAAAATGAATAATAAAATTGTAAAGATTTATGAAATGATCTAACTCTAATAAGATCTTTGATTTTACTTCATAATTATAGAATAAAAAGGGGATCAGATGAATTTTAATCATCTGACATAACCACTTTAGACTAAGTCTAATAAGTAAACCTTAAGGAGTAGAAAAGTGAGATCTTAAGGGTCTTGCTATAAGATCATTGCTAAAATATTCAAAGACATTAATTATTGATACATTGAGGTAGGAAGGACTTTTGAAACTTACTGAGATAGGAAACATAGATGATCCTTCATAATCTTAGAAGTTGAGCGGGATACCTTGAGGTATGAATCACCTAAAGTGCTTAAAATGGAACTTATTCATTGTGGTAATAACCTATGTTGAGTGATCTTTTGATCACATCCTTAGAGCCTTGTGTAGAACACACCCATTTAAAGTACGGATTAATATCTTTGATCAATCCTTGATAATTAAATAGAATCTTATGAACTCAGATTATTGGTTAGGTATAGTAGAGTATACCCATATTACTAGATTATTTTAGTAGTATTCAAGATTGGTTGATTCACTCCAATGCGGACTTATGACCAGGTACTATCCTGAGGGATTAAACGAATACAGTTCCATTAGAGTGAATCCTCCGAGACTAAGAGTGTTACAATTAGTAAACAAGATCCTTAGTTTGAGATGTAAACTGTGACCGGGTTCTGCCTCCTATCACAGTGCGCTTTGATAAGTGCAGTTTAAGCAAACTAAGTATCTTAAGTCACTCTGTGTAGACCAATAAGTATGCTTGTAATTAGGGCATTTACTGGCTTAGCTTGAGATGTAATATGTGACCGGGTTCTGCCTCCTATCGTAGTGCGCTTCGATAATTACAGATTAAATAAGCTAAGGGTCAAATATACCTTTCTTGCAAATATGCTAAATATGTGTATACAATCTCCCAGCTAATAATTTTTAAGTAAACTCTCAACTTTAACCAATTATCGAGATTAGAATTTAGGAGTCAAAATCCTTTTAGTAGGATTCTGCACAATGAAGACTTTGGATTTATTATCAAATTTTAAAGCATTTTCTAGATTTATCTCATGTAGTTTAGAAGCATGAGCATGAGCATAAGCATGATGTGTGAGTATTAGAATGATGTGTGAGTATCAGAATAATATATAAATATCAATGATGATTCATGAGTTATGGAATGTTGCATATATTGACTGGAGAATTTCAGGATGCATCAGCATTATCAGTAAGCAGTATCCCCAACTAGATGTATGTATATATTGGACCGTACTAATCATAGCAACCCAGTGATATTTTGGTTACATATCAGTAGCACACAATGTTAAGGCATATTTAGATGCACAGTTTCAGTAAAATACATTATAGTTTTACCTATGATTACTCAGTTATAGATTCAGTACTATTTTAATTTATTTTGGTATTCAGTTTACAGTAGTTTTACTTTACTTGCTTCAGTTTGTACAGTTTTATACAGCTTTACATTTTCAATTATCTTTTTAGTATTTTTGCAAATTTAATAACATTATGTAAATGTTAAATGAATAATTAGAACTGTTAGATTAGTTTCGATGTGTTAGACTGATTGTCTAACACGGGGTACTTTTGGGATCCAATAATTTGCTAGATTCTGAGCAGTATTTTGAGCCAGGTCAAAAGGACACCCAAGAGATTCAGGAGGAGCCCATGAAGCACTAGTGGACTCTCCTTTAGTTTTACTTTATGCTTAGTATTTTCAGTTTAGTACCTAGTTTTATTTTAATATTTTAATAAATTATTTGTAATTATTCTGGATGTATTTTCTTTTCCTTTCTGAGATGGATGTTTTCTTATAGCTTCTGTGATGAATATTTCTGGATGTTTATTTTAAGCTTCCTCACTCTGTTATATTTTACTTATATTTAGTATTGTGATGTGATCAGCATACTAGAAATGCTGACGTCTTATACATATATTAGATTCCTAATATATTCTAAATCCAATGTATGTATTTCTCTAATACTTAGGATAAGGATAGTACTCTTATCTTAAGTATTAGTTCTCAACCCTCCTTAATGTTGAGTCAGCAGCCCTTCAGACGGGCTTAGTTTCCAGCTATTCGGGGAGACGGGTTATTCCTCCCAGAGTGGCGCACCGCTCCACCCTCGAAATTGATTATAACTGTCTCTTTTGCATAAAATTTTATGTGGAAATTAAGTTAGAAACTTTGTCATTTTTAATTAATGCTCAAAACCTATTATGTAACTTAAACGTCTTATGCCAAATATTTAATAATAGAATCCTTGAATGCTTGTGTTGAATAGGTATATCTTAATAACCAAATGACATGAAACCTAAGTCTTTTTGATTTGTAATCAAGTGCTAATCCCTTTACTTTGATTTAGAATTTGGTTAGCCTTAATTACCTTCTATGTTATGTCATTTTTATATTTCTATACTTTTATGATTTTAGGATATATATTAGAGAACCTTAACATTTATTTGGACACTTAAATGTGTTTAGTTGACATTAAACTATAATTGAACATAAAAATCTTGATTGATTGATTAAGTAGGTGATACTTAATCTAAACCTGAAATTGCCATCAATAATACACTAATAACACATTGATTTATCATTGATCTTTAAAATTAACATTTGGTCTTAATAGTAGAAGGGTTAGGAGTTAAACCCTAACTTGTCTTGATTAAGATCTAAACTTTAATCACTTAATCAATTAATTTGATTGAAAGATAATTTAATTGACATTATTCCAATAATACATCTGATTTAGTATTGATCTTAAATTATTGAATTAGAAGGGTTAAGGTTAATATTAAATTTGTGTGATTGAATCATCTGAACCTAAATTTTGGATCTTTGATTTTCTCTTATATAAGACTATTGGCATAAGATGGAAAATAAAATTGTAATGATTTATGAAATGATCTAACTCTAATATTACATTTGATTTTATTCCGTGATTGTAGAATAGAGTATGATCAGATGGATTTTATTCATCTGATCTGATCACTTTTATCCAAGTCTATTAAATAAACCTTGAATGTTAACTTAAGAAGTAGAAAAGTGAGATCATAAAGGTCTTGCTTTGGTATCATTCTTGAAATATTTAAAGACCTTAATTATTGATACCTTGAGGTAGGAAGAGCTTTTATAACTTTTTGAGGTAGAAACTTAGATGATCATTCATAACTTTAGAAGTTAAACTTGATACCTTATGGTAGGAATCACCTAAAGTACTTAAAATGGGACTTATTCATTGTGGTAGCGACATACATTGAGAGATCTTTTGATCATATCCTTGGAGCCTTATGTAGGACTCACCCATTTAGAGTGAGGATTAATAGCTTTGATAAATCCTTGTTGATTAAATAGATTTATCTGAACCCAGATTATTGGTTGGGTATAGTAGGGTATACCTATAGTACTGAATTATTTCAGTAATATTCGGGATTGGTCGATTCACTCAAATGCGGACTTATGACCAAGTGCTATCCTGAGGGATTAGACGAATACAGTCTCGTTAGAGTAAATCTTCCAAGACTAAGAGTGTTACAATTAGTGAACAAGATCCTTAGTTTAAGATATAAACTGCAACCATGTTCTGCATCCTATCATAGTGCACTTCGATAAGTGTAGTTTAAGCAAACTAAGTATCTCAAGTCACTTTGCGTAGAACACTAAGTATGCTTGTAATTAGGATAATTAATGGCTTAGCTTGAGATGTAAACTATGATCGGGTTTTGCCTTCTATCGTAGTGCGTTTCGATAAGTGCAGTTTAAACAAGCTAAGGGTTAAATCCACTTTTCTTGTAAACATGCTAAATATATGTATACAATCATCCCAGCTAATGATTTTCAAGTAAACTCTCAACTTTAACCAATATTGAAGTTAGACTTTTAGGAGTTAGAATTCTTTTAGCAGGATTCTGCACAATGGAGACATTGAGTTCATTATCGGATTTCAAAGCATTTTTTTGGATTTCTAGATTTATCTCATGTATTTAGAAGCATGAGCATGAGCATAAGCATGATATGCGAGTATTAAAAAGATGTATGAGTATCAGTAATGATTTATGGGTTACGAAATGTTATATACATTGAATGGGGAATGTTAAGATGTATCAGCATCACAGTAAACGATATTCCTAATTGGATGTATGTATACATTGGACCGTGTTACTCATAGCAGTTCAGTAATATTTTGGTTGCATATCAGTAGCATACAGTGTTGTGGCATATTTAGATGCATAGTTTCAGTGACATACAATATAGTTTTATAGATCATTACTCAATTTCAGATCTATTATTATATTTAATTTACTTTCAGTATTCAGTTTATAGTTCAGTTTTATTTTACTTTACTTCAATTTTGTATAGTTTTATACTTTCAGTTATCTTTATAGTATTACTATAGATTTAATTACATTATGTAAATGTTAAATGAATAACTATGACTGTTTAGACTAGTTTCGATATATTAGACTTATTGTCTAACACGGGGTACTTTTGGGATTCGACAATTTGCTAGACCTTGAGCATTATATTGAGCCAAGTCAAGAGGACACCCAGGAGATTTAGGAGGAGCCAGTGGAGCACTAGTGGACTCTTCTTCAACTTTACCTCTCTGCATAGTTTATTTCAGTTCAGTACTTAGCTTTATGTATGTAATTTAGTAACTAGTTAAAATAATTCTGGATGTATTTTCTTTTCTTTTCTGAGATGAATGTTTTCATACAGCTTCTGCCATAATAACCTCTGCGATCTTCCTACCTTTAGAATGCCAGGTTTTCTCTAATTTCTTTCTTACCATCGATTATTACAAGATGAGTGGCAGATTTATGCCCTGCTTACGGCCCGTGAAAGAGCTGCGTTCACAGCGTAGTCCAGGCCCGCATCTGTAGTCTGTCTTCGGCCCAAATTTTGGCCCACATCTACAGTCCGCTTTCGGCCCAAATTAGGCATGTCTTCAGTTCAGCCCTCTTTCAAAACGTGCTGAAATAATCTTTAAATGAATTAATTTAAAATAATTATTTAACTGAATTATTGTAAACTTCTTAATTAACTTAGATTTAATTAATTGAATAATTTTAGAATTACTTAATCAAGTTATACAAATACATATATTATTTTATTCACAAGAATATGATGAATAATATTATGATGTTAGAATTTTATTTTTGTCAATTAATTTCATTAATCATTGTCTCAAATGATTAATTAAATTAATTATTTCATCAATTATTGTTTATCTCATAACTTGATCAATTGATATCCAAATTTGACATTTAAATATTCCATTTCAATTGCAAAAATATGTAGGACAATAATATGAAATTAGATTTAGATTTTGAACCCTAAATTTCTTAATGACTTTTTAATCCTAATTAGGAGTCCTCCAAACCCTAATTTCCCAATATTGTCCAAATTTGACCTACTTAGTGTCATTCTTCCCCTTATATTACAAGGATTTCAAATATGTTTTAAATATTTCATTTGGACAATATTTGGATGATTTATGTAATTGGCTCCTTAATTAGTGTAAAGTTGTATTTTCATAATCTTATAAAAAGCATGTTTTAGATGTTTTAAACTCCATGACAGCAAATATATCTCATTTTACTCACTTCCCTCATACCTTAACTTGTATGTTTGAGGCATGAATTTCACAATTATATAATTGGAATGCTTAGCAATTAATTGATTAAATCTTCATCCTTAATAGAATTATTATAGGATTAAATTGAAATCATGATTTGCTTGGGATTTTTAAAACTAGATTAATTCCAATTTATGGTGATAACATTTACACTCATATAATTTAAATGTTATGAATCCATTATGATTAAATCCTTAGCATTTAGAATGGAATTTATCATACTTTTACATTAGTTCTGATACTATTTTAAAGTTCACAAATGATTGAATTGAGAACTCTTTAATTTTCTATTATGGTGTCGTTAACCTATCCTATGCTAATTATTTACAAATTGTATAACTTAGTTCTTTGAGAGAACTTATTAGAACTAGTGTATTACAATAGAATAAAATTTTGTGATAGTTATTTAACTTTAGTCTTTACATTAAATCCTCTAGTAAGTTTAAAATTTGTATTCTAGTAGTATATCTCCTTTTCACAAGTGATCTTAATAATACTAGTGCCCAATAATTTGATTAGAATCTTAGTACACATCTCCCTTAGATTTTAATTTTTTATTAAAGCTCTCTAATGATTAAATTGAAAATCCCTTAACTTCATAATGTGCTTTATATAGTTTATATACCTCATTTAACCTATAATCTATAATAACCTAGCACTTATAGTTAGTGGTCTATTCTCTCCCTTACACTTAGACATATTCTAAAAATTAATCCTAGTTATGTTAGTGATTAGTTTGGTTGGAAACCGTTCACATTATAGGCTATTTAGATGAAGCTAATAGATTGTACATTAGCCTCCACTTCATTTAGTTTAGTAATCCATTACTATTACTCTTCCCTACTAGTTTTCTAAACCTTAATCATTAATCTATTTGATTTGATTGATTTATGACTAGTATAGAATAATTTCTATTTGCATGAAAATACTTATAGATTATTTTCTCATTTCATAAACTAAATCAAACTACTATTTTCCAAAACTTCTTCACTTCTACTATTACTTACAATTGACTTAAAATATTAATAGCTATAAATTAATTAGGAGCTCAAATAGCTCAAATTATTAAGTAGATCATTAAAAATTAGACAACTTTGGATATCACATAGTTTATAATTATTTGAATTTCTTTGAATGCTTGCCTAGCCTTGAGCCTATTTTTTTGAATATACATACAAGCTTTTTGTGCATAAATAAAAGTTCTATAAAACTATAAGAGTTTTACTTTGGTGAATAGCCAAGGGCAAGCTTAATAGGTGATATAAAGAAACCTCACATCCTAGGAGAGTGAATGTGTGTGTTTATTTTCTACGAGGTCCTATTTCCTTTTACTAGTTAGGCAGACGTGCTTAACTCCTCGTTACATTCAGTAGTGTCCATCAAATGAGTCTTTCCATAAATAACTTAAATAAATAAAATATGAGTTCTCTTACAATCTTATTGATTGTAAAATCTCATCATAGGTTTCTAGCTATATTCACTTTCCATAATCCTAGGCTATATTTTCTTAATCCATGAGATTAAGTTTCTTCCTTTACTTACTATACTTTCCATTTTCTATTTTCATCTGTAATAACCCAAGTTATTACCTTGGTTAATTAAGATTAATCTAAGTCCTAATTATGGTTATAGTAGTTTAATTAAGTCATTTAGAACTTATCTCTAAGATTTGGATCAAATCAGGGATCAAATAGATCAAAACCTAATTTCTGGAAAATTCCAAAACCCTAGAAATTGACTTTTTATTTTGACCTCAAATCAAAAATCTAACTTCATCATTGCGTTCACCACCCCTAAATTAGCTAGGGGTGAAATTTTGGATGCATTTGGAAGTCGTTGGATTTTCGTCAAATATTTTAATATTATTTAAATACTTCGAAAAATAAAATAATTAAATACTCGTCTAATCAAAAATCCGAGTGCACCATTATGTTCCTCACCCCTCAATTAACTAAGGGTGATTTATTGGGAGTTTTTGGAAAATTCATAATAATTTAAATCTAATTAATTAAAATGATAAAATTTTCAATTAAATAATAATATTATTTAAAATATTCAAACGACGCCATCGAAAAGACCTCACGCCGTAACCTAATTCTTAAATGTCCAGTTAATTCAGACGGATCATTCGATCCATGCGATCGAAAGATCGGACGGTCCGAGGATCGTCTTCCTCGATCGGGCGCTGCATCCTCCGCGTGTCCCTCTACTTCGCGCGCGTCGCTCTCCACCGCTACACCTGTCGTTCTCCACAGCTTCCAAATCTCCATTAAAAATTGAAATGAACTCTAAGCTCAGGTTTTCATCATTTGGGGCCAGTCCAAGTCTCGCAAAATCCTGAGCGTAGTTCCTTTGCTCCTGATCGTTCGACTTAAGGTACTTCACTTCCCTTACTAATCCCTTATGAAAATTTAAGTTAACTAAATTCTATTAGATCAAATTGATGTTCTAGTTGAGTTTAAATTTTATGAAATCGAAGTAAAGGTTAGTTCAAATTATTGATTCGTCCATTTATGTTCACTGAATCTCGTCGATTAGGGTTTAGATTGACACTCAGTTTGGCCACCTCGAGCCTTGATGAAACTCTCGATAGGAAGCCATGGTCCGATCCAGCCCATCAAGTGGTGGGTCGAGCATTGAGTGGCTCTGGGTGACAGGTTATCTGAAACTCTAGCTCCTAGGGATAGCATCCCCGAAGGGGACGATCGGCAGAGACCGGTCCAGCCTGGACCGGTCTGGCGTTGGGCGAACTGTCTGGTTTGAGTGGAGTCAAGCTGGACTCCCTCTGCACGCTGCGTGTCCTCCACATTGAGTGCAACGGGTCCCGCAGCACTCGTGTCGAGTGCAAGATCAGATGGTGGGGCCCACCTCTCAGCGCTCTAACCTATCGTTCTCCGCCACATGTAGATGTTGTTTGCCGAGGTCGACTGGCGTCACCCGTGGGTCCCACCCACCTGCTGATAAAATAGAAATAAAAATATAAAAATAATTAATAATAAATAAGAATATATTAATTATTTTATGCAGTCATAATTAATATAGAATTAATTCTTTTAATCAGAAATATGTAATATTTACATATTAACAAATTAAATTAATTATCAAACTTTAAACCTTAATAATTTGATAAATATAAGTCCAAATACAACAAATAAATATTTCATTTTGTTCAACAAAAATAGAGGAATATTATGGAGCTATCAAAATTCTATTTAGAGCTATATTTAAGATAGTGACATTTAGGGTTTCTTTGATGTGACACAAATGGTTCAATTATTCAAATGATCATAATTTTTTATCCTTTAATCCAAACATACCCAATATGGGTCTCAAAATACTTAAAAAACCCTAAGGAATATTTTAGTAGTGTTAACTTTGCTGTTTGGATTACATTTAGACTAATCACATTTAGGACCTAACCCTAGTTAACTTAATTAACCCTAGAACATTAATTGACCATAAGTTGGTCAATTGAGCTCCAAATCAAGTGATCCAAATATCCAATTAGGTCAGAAAAACCTAATTTATAGTAATCTATAAAAATATTTAGGATCCAATGGTTAGATTTGCTAATCACCCTTAATTACCCTAAAAAATTGATTAGTGAATATTAGCTAATCTAATGATCCAAATTTCATAATTTAAGTTTCAAAGAACCCCTAGAACCTATTAAAACCTAATTATAGGGTTGGATTAGTAAATTGGTGATTAATTTCACTAATCACTCACTAATCACCCTAAACTTTAATTAGATCATAACTTAGTCAAATGAGGTCCAAATTGAGCCTACCACTAGTCATTAGAATCAGTGGATCAATTATGACATACAGCCACTATAATTATTTAATTTGGACATCAAATGACAAAGTTAGGATTTTTGAACTTTAATTAAGAATCCTTAATTACCCTTTAATTCATAGAACTTGTATTGGCTATAACTTAGCCAATACACATCAGAGTTGGATGATTTTAGATTCTATGGAAACCTTAGGGCATAACCTACAGTAAACTAACATAAAATTTAGGTGTCATTAAGGTAAAATTACTAAATTTCTCTTATAGATCAAATTCCTTAAGTTGACCTTATAAGGCTTAATACTTGACAAAAATTAATGAACTTACTATCTAAACTCATATTAGATAGTAATTAATCATTCCGCTTTATTAAAATCTAGAATTTAAGCTCTAATTCATAAATATGAATCTTAGACCCTTAAGTAAGGGCAAAATGGTCTTTTTGCCCAAAATTAGGGTTTAATGAATTTAAGACTTGATTTCATCTCTAAATCATAATTAAAATGCTTTAGGCCTTGATTTAGATAATTCTAAGTCTCAAATTAGAAATTTAATGAAAACCCTAAGTTGAGTCTTAAGTAAAACCTAAGTGAAATATGAGAGATATTTCATTTCCTTTGAACTTCTTAGATCATCATTTAGGTCTTATAACTTTAGTTAGGATGTGTATTTGAGTGATACTCTTAGATTTAAGAACCTTAATTCCTAAGATTAGGAATAGATCTTAGGTTAGAATTCATCTAATGAGTAAAGTGGGTTACTCATTAAGGTGAAACCTTCATCTTACTAGTTTATTAGATTTTTCATAGTTTATTAATTGATTATTTGATCTTTTAATATTAGAGTTAGAATTAGAAATCTATCCTATTGAGTTTGACTTAATTCAATAGGATTTGTCTTAACACTTAATCAGTAAGATTGGATTAAACCTTAGTCCTTAATATGACCCTATGATTAAGTAATTAAATCTCATTCCTTGGAGTTTGATTCTTAATCCTTTAAATCTTGATTTGGCTAATCAAGATTTAGTTTGGCATTTATAAAATAATAACTTAAGATGATTAATTTAATTATTTTAATCTTGTAGACGACTTTGATTCAGTTATAATTAGGATGTGGCCAATCCTAATTATATTTGACTTATAGGTTCGTGATTCCAAGTTACAGACAGTATAGGAATTGAGGATTTTAAATCTTATGTAACTTAGAGTAGATAGAACAATTAAATTAGAGAATAGGTGATATCACAAAGTTTGTGTAGTGTTATTTAATTCCTTGAATTTGAATTGCCATGCTTTCCTTATAATTTGAACATTTTATACTATTGGACATACTTAATATTAATACTTGATACATACTTTAGAATATACTTTGAATTTTATTCACATATCATATGCATAATCTTAAAAGTAACATTAATAAACAACATTATACTTGTGGTTTATGTTTTACTTAGCCTGCCACTTAGTATGACTTTACTTTAGGATAGCTTTTGCCTAGGGAATTTCCCCTATAGTACATTACTTTGGCATTGGGATGTTTCTCCTATATGCTCTTTAGATACTTTGTGGATTTTACTTTAGGATCTGGGATGTTTCTCCTAGATGCCTCTTTGGTGGACATTACTTTAATCTGGGATGTTTCTCCTAGATTATCAGATGGACTTTACTTTTTGGCAGACTAAGTAAGAGTATCTCACATGTATAGTACTTTAATCTACACTACTTATATTTACTTTTCTGTCTCTTTACAGTTACTTTATGTATTTTCTTTACACTTCAGACTTACTTTACTTTACCGTTTCAACATATTTTTCTTTCATATTTTTCATTTTCTACAGTTCCTTCACATTTCAGAACTTTTTGTATGTTAGCCGTTTTACTTATTTGAAAGCATATTAGGATGCTAGTCTTTATATTTTCAGTATAGTACTTTTACTTATACTATAACTGGCATGTTAGTTTGATCATATTCCTTAGGACTTTTCTTTGTACTTAGTAGATTACAGTTATACTTTACTTACCTTGTATTGCAGCCTGAGTTGAGGTATGTTTCTACCTCAGAATTTGTTCTTTATTTCTTGTTGCTTTACTACTATGCTATGCTTAATTCCAGTTGTGATATCATTAAAATACATTAAAATTCATTATCTTAAAATGTACTTAGATATTTTGTCTAACAAGATTTTTCTTTTGTTGGCTGGGGCCCTACCATTATGAAACTGATAATGGTAGATTCTGAGCTTTTTGAGGAGATTGAGCCTACAGAGGAGTAGATCCAGGAGGAGGTCCAGACTACTGAGGGACCTTAGTTTACTTACTAGATTGCTTTACATTTACTATGTGAGGATGAGAGCATCTTACATTATAGTTCTTTAAACTTTAAATGTTTGTAATAATATAGGACTAAATTGTGCTTTACTTTCCTGCATTATATATATATTCTGAGCTGGATGTCTTTATTTTATAGTATGAATGATTACTTCAGTTGATACTTTTCTTCTGCACTCTGATACTCATTAAGTGATTGTTAATCTTTGCCTTATTATGAAAAGTACATCTTTTCCTTAAGATTGGATTGGAGTCTTAAATTCCAACCTAATATTAAGTATAAGATGTGCTTAGTGACGACCACTCCTTAAGCCTTATGATTAGAAGGGGGCGGCCGCCACGAGTACCGTGCTTTACTAATAGTTAATATAGAATGCAGTGTATGTTACTTTAATTTTATTTAAATGCTTTACTGCTTTTCTTTTCCTTACTTAGCATAATTTCCATTGGACATATACATATTTCTATTTCATTTATTTGCAAATGCACATTAGTGGCTTCTAGCCTTATTTAGGATGCTTTTCCATTACCTTTTTGGTTGCATGCTAGAACGATTATACTTGTGAGTTCTCTTACTTCTCTTCCTTTCATACTGTTCTTCTTTACAGTACATTTACTTTCTTTCCATACTTGAATGATTTCAATTGCTCTGTTGTAGTTTTTAAATTGTAAATTAGTTAGTGATATCCAATTAAACTTCAATGAATAATTAAGAAATTTTAAAATGTGCTTATACTATTTACTCTAACTACTCTTTTTATTTTCTTGGCTTTACCCTATCATATTTAAATACCAAAAATATGATTGATTAGGAGCAATATAATACAAGTGGAGCTGGACTTAGCACTTGAAGAACTTATAAGAATCTACTTCCACTTTCTTATAACTTGCATTTTCCTTATGTGAGAGAATGACTTATTTTAATTCTCTTTCATTTGAAGGCATGTGATAATTAACTAAATTTTTTGTGATGTTTTAACTTGTTCTATGATGAGTTAATTTCTTATAAATGCTTGGATTGAATGAGTAAATAATATTACATATTTTACTTGTACTTGTTCCATATCTTTCATATTGCTTTCATTTCAATTTTCTTAACTTAACACCCTCACAAAGATACTTGGCCAACATAACATTTAATATTTGGTTATCTTTCTTCTAATTGGATATTAAATGCTATGATAACACTCCAATGTTGGATTGAGTTCCTATTCAATATCGGGGTCTTTATATGCTTACACTCAAATGTGTGTTTGGAAGATTTTGTGATTCTAATTCATAATTTTAAGCTTGATGTTATTATATTTTAGATCCCAAATTTAATGTTATTGATTTAAGGAATTCTTTTTCTATAAATGAATTTTAGCTCTTCAATGATGAATTTGATTGTCATAATTTCATCACATCTTCAATGAGATGAATTTGGGCAAAGTGGAACAAGAATAAGGTTTATTAACATCATTACTTTATTAATTCTCAAATCATTCATCAATTGTTGGAATGCGCTTCTTATAGGTGCTTGATTTCTTTTATTTTTCTTCAATTGTGTGTTTCTGGTCAAGCCATGGATGAAGGACTTTCTTTGGTTAGCTTCTGCCTCCTCTTCTATTCCTATATGAATGGTTTATTGAGCTTCACCTTCATCTTTGGACTGACACTTGTATCTCAAAAATTGCAAGCGCTGTGGGGGTGTTTATTATGGTCTATTCCTTCACCTCCAGTAAAATTAGGCTTTATTTTGCTTGTGCTTGTGTTAAGATAAAGCCCATCTTGTCTTTGCTAGAGTCACTCCAGTTTTAGAATAATCGTAACACTATGTAGAATATGATTGGATCCCAAAAGTATGTTTTACTAGTACTAGATTTATAAATATAATATGTATCTGCAATTACTCCTTGGAGCCCTATGTGACAACCACCACCTAACTAATATTGATTTAACACTAACTCAACTATGATTAAGTGGTGATTATCACTAGCACCATAGATATCAACTAAGATATCCTTGATGCCATCAGTAGTTCCCCAAATTATTAACTAGAAAAATAGCTCAAGGTATCTTCTATGATAATCCCCAACTTAGTGTCGAATTAGATATACAATAATCCACCAACATACACAAGCTTAACACTCAAGTAGTAGTATATACTAAGTGTGTAAGCATGCAAAAATGAAACAGAGTTTAGAAGTAGTAAAAAAGACTCGTCCATATATCACATACATGCAGCAGTAAGTAAAATAAGTGTATATAAGAATAATAATAAGAAAAATATATTATAAATTATTTCAAACAAAATTAATTAAAGTTACTGAAATAAATGACTCTCTCTCTCTCTCTCTCTCGTTAAAAAAAAAACTAAAGCTCTAAGTAGCAACAACATAATCATCCTCATGCTCTTGCCCATCGCCTGCAATTGACTCCATGAAAAGCTCCAAATTTGACATGTTGGTTTCACATGCTAGGGCCCTAGCTAAAAAAAAAAAATCTTACATTAGACAAATTGTCTTATGTATATTTTAGGTTAATTTAGTAAATTTTACTATTTTGTAATCTCACATTTAACATCTTACAAAACAACATGAACAACATCAAGAAATGGTAAAACCATAAAACTATCAATTTATAGCTTAAGCAAAATAAGGTAAGTAAGACACATACATCTAATCCAGTAGCTGCAACCAAGGTTAGACATAATAATAATACATATAATCTATTGTGCACTACCATATGATTGAAAGAAAAGTTTAATATAAATATAATCAATGATATATGTGCTGAACAGACTGTATAAATGAGTATCGATACATATATAAGTAGCATATTAATATAAAAATCAAGACAAACAATGCTACTGTAATTGAATGCTAAAATAAATTATTAGAATAAGTAAAACAGTAAAAGTATAACAATCCAAATTGTTACCATAGTCCATTCGGACTAATCCTGTGGGGCCCCCGTACTGGCAACAAGGAAGTATAGTGCTCCAACTGTGGCAGATCCCCGACTTAAGTAAAGTTAGGTAAACCAAACTTGCCTTAAGCCAAGGACTTGTCACCAAGTGCTATAACATCATCAATATACAAATATCAAAGTGGTGGAAGCAATGAATAATAGAGTAACATCCATAAGCACACATAGTAGGGAAAAGAGAATGCAATATAGTAACTCATCACAATGCAAAAATGAAATATATCCAGAATTAATTATTACAAACTGAAGTTTAAAGAGAAATTAAAATGTCTCTCAATCTCACTAAAATAAAAGGCAATATATATCTAAACAACAACAGCACGATCCTCCTCCTGAACCTGCTCCTCTTCAGTGATACTGCCCATGAACACGTCTGAATCTGACATTTATCAGTATCACAAATGCCAGGGCCCCAGCCAACAAAATAAAAAGGTTACAGTTAGACAATTGTCTAAGTACATTTTAGGCTATTTTAATGAACTGAATATTTTAAAGATATCACATTTTAATTTAACTAAACATGCAAGCAGTAAGGGTGCAACAAGCTATGAAAGAAATGAGTAACTATAAACTATCCATTTATAGCTAGCATACAATGCAAAATAAATAAGGTGAGGCTAAAAGCTAAAAAAAAAACAGCAACTACAATACAATCCTAAACCTAACATACTTATGATCATTTTAACATATGCTGAATATATAAAAGAAACACAAGTATTAAAAATTTGCAATTCTAGCATCCTAAACATGTCAATATATATAAGTAAGCCATATGAGTTTACATACAACATGCCAGTTAAGATTGGGAAAAGAAAAGAACTGCCGCTGAGACATGTGGCAAAAGAAACACAATTTATGAAATATAAAGCCACTGAGACATGTGGCAAAATGAGCAAATACTAAAAATAAGGCCACTGAAGCATGTGGCAAAGCAAATTATAAAACAATACTGAACAATCCAGCTAAAGTAGCAATAAGCCTAAGACATAGTACTGTCATACCAGCCAATAGGCCATCCAAGGCCTCCAATACTGAAACATAAAATCAATACCCAACCAATAGGCCATTCCAATCCTCTAGGCCTGGGTCAATCTTACACAATACTATTATTGAAGAGGCAGACTATGCTAGGACATATTCTATCAACTGCAACACTGCCATAACTGAATGATATGCAATTCAAATACTAACTTAGGATGTATCATCAATATCCTAAGTTCTCCTATTATGCTCAAGAAATAAAGCTCAATATCCAAGGTATACAAAGCAATCTAGTCAAAGCAAGCAAGAGACTCAATCTAGACTTATGTGATATCTGATTTTATCTAATTACCAAATCTAACGACTCTGAGAAGGTACAAGTTTAGGATCTCCAATATCCAGCTATCGAGTAAAATATCAGATTTACGTCCTTAAAGTAATATTAGAACTTAACAAGTTCTAATCCAAAATCATGTGATGACTATATAGTTTAAGTAAGTAAATCAATGAGCTAATTTATTAATATTTTACTCTCTTACCCAAATCTTGATTTAGTAAATCAAGATCTAAGAATCTAGAACCTAAACCCCATTTTTGAGTTCAAATCCTAAATCTAAGGTAGTATCCTAACTAGGATCTAGGGTTCATATTTACAACCCAAATTAAAGGTATAAAATCCTATAAGCTGAAGGATCCAGGAACTAAGAACTTATTGAAAGGTTATTCTATTGGTTATAAGATAAAACAATCGATTAAGAACTTGAGAATCTAAGATCTATATTCAATCTTTTAAATAATCTCATTATCCTATAGATTGAATCATCCTATACCCATATGGAAGGTTTCAAAAGATTAAACAATCAATCATTTAAAGAATTCCAATTGGAGATGGTTAATTCAAATTGAAGATCTAAGTCTAAGATCTAAGATCTAACGATCTGATGTTTGATCACTTTAGACCTTAAGTTAGAATTTAATTTAGGATGTTCCATTATGATTTCTTTTAGCATTTAAGCTTATAATTCAACTAGTTTGAACTTATCAAGTGACTTTTGAAATGATTACATTTAAGTGTTAAGCTTAAGTGACTTCTTTAAGATCACTTAAGATCTAATGTCTTAATTAGGGCTTAATTGAAGATTCCTTAAATTAATGATCACATTGAAATTGTTATTAGTCTAAGAGTTCAAAGAACATTTCTAATCTATCTTAGGATTAATTTACTGAATTTCCCAAGGTTTTAGGGGCACTTAAGCATATTTTGGTCAAAATGACCAAAATGCCCCTCTTAAGGCTAAAAATTGGGATTTTAGGGTTTAGCTATCCAAATTAGATCTAATCTATTTTAATATATTTTATATTGATTAATGAAGTAGAAGTTTCACTCATCTCAAGTTTTTGACCACTTAATTAGACTAATTATCACTAATTATCTAATTAGGCCAATTAGGGTGATTAGTAAATTTAGGCATCCTTAGGGCAATCCAACCTTACCCTTAGGTTCTAATAGATCTAATATAGTATTAAGAGCTTACTTCCCCAATTTCAGAGGCTTAATTAGGGTCTAAACCACTAATCCTCATTTAGGGTTATTAAGGAATGATTAAGGAAATTAAATGTCCAAAATTAAGTTTAAGGGTCCCTAATAATTCTCTATGGTCATATAAGTGATCAGAGCCCTAAATTTCCATATTTGGATAGTTATTGAATTTAATATAATTTAATTTAAAACAGGAAAATGTTTAAGCAATTATTTTAAATCCAGCTATTGGATCTGTGATTTTATTTTATATTTAAATATCTTGTATTTTTTGATTCAAATAATATATTGGATTATACCATTTGGATCTGTACAATTAAAGTTATTCAATTTATTTAATCTGTATTTTTATTTAAATGAAAACCATAGCTTTAATTTTCTGATTTAATTTCCTTAAGGAAATTAAATCCAGAAATTCGACTATTTTCTGTCGGCCCAAATCCAAAACACGCGGGTCAGGGTCGGCCCGACCCAAATTCCACCGTCTTCTTCCTCTCGCACGTGCCCGCAGCCTGAACCATAGGGCCAGCTTCCAGCACCAAATTCTCCGAGCTCCGGTCACGCCACGCCCCGATTTCAACGGCTAAACGATCCCTGACCATAGACGCACCGATTAAGCCAAGAAGCCCTAACTGGGAGGCTCTGGATTGATGGAGTGCCATTCGACAGAGACCCCTCAGAAGGCGCACCTGTGAGGAGTGAATTCTCCTCACAGATTCCACAGGTAGCAGCTCTCTTGATCCATACACGTTCAGGGATCGATGGGGAAGCGATAGGTCGAATCGAGAGGTTCTGAGGTGGTCTGGATCACTGGGGGCTACTCGGCGTATTCTGCTGTTTAGAGACACAACTGGATCGATCGATTCCAGTCGAATCGATCGACCTGGTCAAACCCCCTATCGATACCAGATTACAATCATTTCCCAGAGGTTTTGATGCTAACTCGACGACTAATTGAGCACGAGAACGTCATATCGAACAAGCCAGAGGTTCCTCTAGCAGTACACTCATACGGCGAATTCGCTGTCTGTCCTACTGCCAGACCTCACCCACAGACTCAGACATCCACGGGGGAGCTAGGGAGAGGTCCTACACAGCATCTAAGGCTTGAGCAAGGAAGAGCCGAGCTGGATCTAGCTCGACAGAAAGAAGGGAAGGGAATGGCTGTATCTGAAATTCGGTGGCTAGCTGCGTCTAGAACGAGATGGAGTGTTCTGAATACTCTAGACAATTGCAGAAGTTGGCTGGGGGTCTGAACGCCAGACACACACGCACAATCAGAGGTCCTAAGCATTAGAAGCACCTGGAAAATATGGGGAGATCGCCGGGAGGAATGGAAGCTCTAACACTCAATTGAGGGGATCACGATGAGTAAAGGAGCTCACTGTGATTCCCTAATGGTATTTATAGACCGGGGAGAGTCCAGGGGTGGCTGTCGAGGTCAGGGACCAAGGCACAGGCTCGGCCAAGCTGTCTCCACAGCTCCGCCTCCATGGGGTTGCTGACTCGGCCTCCCTGCTGCCAAGGTGGATCGGCCAGAAATGGAAAGTCCCTAACGACCTAGGTGACCTGGCGGAGGAGTGGCAAACAAAGCCAATGTGGTAGGTACGGTGAATTTGCTTCTGTCGGGTCGGGGATCTTCTCAGGATGAAGATGAACAGGGCGGGGCACTCGGCAGCCGTCTGATGGCGAAGACGTTGGAGATGGACGGCTTGATAAGGATACTGATTAATGGCCGCACAGATTAAATGCTGAACATTAGATATAGGATGCCGATCGGGCATCTGAGATTAGATCACAGGGTGGAGCGGCGCGAGCCTTTGGATCATGCGCTGAGATGCGCGATAGCGCATCGGGTGGCTTACACTCATGCATCGCTATCGGGACCCTGCAGCGGATCTGCCGCTGTCCCGACAGCAAATTCTGCAGCGAAATTTAATTAAAGTTTAATTTAATTATAATTAAATCCAATTAAATAATATATAATTATTCTTAAATATTCTAAATCCAATTCAGGGCTAAAAGAGCTCCAAAAATTCCCAAAAATTAACCCTTAGCTAATTTGGGGGTGGGGAATCCAAAAATAAAATTAGATTTTGATTTGGAGATCAAATTATTTTAGATATTTTTCAGGGCTTAAAAATAGCCAAAAATACCATATTTGCCAATTTAACTCCGATTAATTTCAAACTTCTATGGTTAGGTTTAAATGACCCATTGAGTCCAATGGAATCAAGATTAAGGCTTGGTTTAGCTTAAATAATCTAAGTTTACCTGAGATAACAACTAGGGTTATTACAGACTCCCCCACTTAAGAACGATGTCGTCCCCGACATCACTTAAGTGAAGAAAGATTCTATTGACATAATACAACTTTAAATACAATTGATAGAAAAGAGAAGAATAGTACCTGAGTTTGCAAAGAGCCGGGGATATTTTTTGCGCATATCCACCTCTTTCTCTCAAGTAGATTACTCTAATGATCGATTTTTTCACTGAATTTTGACCATATGAATTGAACGATTCCTTAGTTGTTTCTGATTATGAGCTAAGATTCTGATAGGTTCTTCGGCATACGAAAGATCGGGCTGAATCTCTACTGCTGGAAGTTAAACGAGGTGAGAAGGGTCTCGAAGACATCTTCTCAATGACGATACATGAAATACGTTGTGAACAGTTGCAAAGCCATCAGGAAGACTTAATCGGTAGACAGATGATCCTACTTTGGCCAGCACTCTGAAAGGTCCAACATAGCGGGGACTAAGTTTCCCAGCTACGCCAAATCTGAAGACACTTTTCATCGGACTGACTTTTAGATAAGCAGAATCTCCCTCATTAAACTCTAGGAGATGGTGATGAGAATCATGATACTTTCTTTGATGATCTTGAGCTGAACGAATTCTCTGCTGAATTAATTTGATCTTATTACTAGTTTATTCAACTAATTTTGAACTAAAGAGCTGAACGCTTCCTGTTTCTGATCAAGCTAGCGGAGTACTACATTTTCTACCATACAGTGCTTCATAAGGGGCCATCTTAATACTGGCTTGAAAACTATTATTGTAGGCAAACTCTACTAACGGGATGTGATCGTCCCAGGAACCAGCAAAATCAAGAATACATAGCCTAAGCAAATCTTCCAAAACTTGGTTCACTCTTTCAGTTTGACCATTCATTTGAGGATGAAAAGCTGTACTCATGGCTAAAGTCATTCCCAGATCTTGATGCACAGCTTGCCAAAACTTGGAAGTAAATCTGCTATCTCTATCTGATACAATTGACTTAGGAATCCCATGCAATCTGATAATTTCCTTGATGTAGAGTTTTGCTAATTTCTCTACAGAATTAGTTTAACGGATGGGAAAAAAATGTGCTGATTTGGTTAAGTGATCTACTATCACCCAGATCGCATCGGCACCTGAGTTTGCACGAGGCAACCCCACGACAAAGTCCATAGATATATCAAACCATTTCCATTCAGGGATATTTAATGGATGTAGAAGACCACCAAGTCTTTGGTGTTCGGCCTTTACCAAATTACAGGCATGACATTTGGCCACAAAGTCAGCTACATCTTTCTTCATACCTGGCCACCAAAATGATTGCTTCAAATCTTGGTACATCTTAGTACTGCCTGGGTGAACATGATACCCATAATTATGGCCTCGACTAAAACTTCTTGATGCATGGACTTAGGAATTCATAATCGATTATCTTGATAAACTACACCATTCTGCAACTACAAATCCTTATGAAGACCACCTTCAATATCTGCCTTAAGTCTTAGATGCTCATCATCTTTGGTTTGCGAGATAGAGACATCTCGGTGGAAAGTGGGTTCCACATTAATATTTGCTAAGAGTGAGCTCAGCATATTGCCACTAACGAGAGAAATCTCGAGCTTATGAAATTCAGGTTCTAAAGAACTGGATGCAATCATAGAGGTTAAAGTAGCACGGTGACTAAGAGCATCGGCCACTACATTCGCTTTTCCTGGATGATATTGGATACTGAGGTCATAATCACTGATGAGTTCCAACCATCTTCTCTGGCGACAATTCAACTCTCTCTGGGTGAAGATATACTTCAAACTCTGATGATCAGTGAAAATTGAACATTGCACTCCGTACAGATACTGACGCCATATCTTCAAGGCAAATATTACGGCTGCAAGTTCAAGATCATGAACCGGGTAATTTCGCTCATGGGGTTTTAACTGTCGAGAGGCGTAGGCAATTACTTTTCCCTCTTGCATTAAAACACAACCTAGACTGATTTTGGAGGCATCGGCATATACTTGATAGTTCAAACCTTCTTTAGGTAGAACAAGAACTGGAGCGCTAGAAAGAGCATCCTTTAGAGTTTGAAATGCTTCTTCGCACTTTGGACTCCAAATGAACGGAATAGCCTTTTAAGTCAATTTAGTCAACAGCGAAGCAATCTGGGAAAAGCCTTTGACAAACTTCCTGTAGTATCTCGCTAATCCCAGGAAACTTCTAATGTCAGTGACAGACTTAGGTTGAGCCTAGTCCTGAATAGCTCTTACTTTACTCTGATCTACCCGAATACCCTGAGCATCGACTACGTGCCCCAAAAATGCAATAGAGTTAAGCCAGAACTCGCATTTGGAGAACTTGGCATAAAGTTGATGCTCACGCAAAGTTTCTAGTACTAACCTCAGATGCTCTTCATGATCTCTTAGTGTTTTGGAATAAATGAGGATATTATCAATGAAGACGATCACAAACTTGTCCAAATACAGTTTTAGCACTCGTTGCATTAAATCCATAAAGATTGATGGTGCATTGGTGTGTCCGAATGACATCACCAAAAACTCGAAGTGGCCATAACGAGTACGAAATGTAGTCTTCCCTACATCGTCTTCTTTTACTCGCAGTTGATGGTATCCATACCTTAAATCGATCTTAGAAAATATCACGGCTCCGGATAACTGGTCGAACAAATCATCGATTCTAGGCAGTGGTTATTTTTTCTTTATGGTGACCTTATTCAATTCACGATAATCTATACACATACGCATAGATCCATCCTTCTTTTTCACAAATAAGACTGGCGCTCCCCAATGAGACATACTTGGCCTGTTGAAGCCTTTATTCAAGAGCTCTTGCTCGTTGAGCTCTTGAAGCTCCTTAGGTGCCATTCTATAAGGTGCTTTGGATATTGGCTGGGTACCAGGGATCAATTCAATAGAGAATTCTACTTCCCTGAAAGGAGGTACACCAGACAAATCTTCTGGAAATACATCGGCAAATTCTTTGACTACCTTACAATCAGCAAGAGAGATATTTTCTTTTGTTTCGCCCATCATGGTAACTAGGTAGGCATTACAACCCTTAACAATTAACTGTTCGGCTTTAATGGCATTTATTAAGGATAACTGCGTGCTGGTTTTTCCTACAAACATTTCAGGCTTGCCCTGAGAATGGAGAGTGACTTTCTTTTTATGACAGTTTATCATGGCATTATTGTCACTGAGCCAATTCATCCCAAGGATGATACCAAAGTTAGCTATTGGCAGGATAATTAGTTTAGCCTGAAATTCTTGATCATTTATCAGGACTTTAATATTGCAAAATTTATGGGAACTTAGTTGGATTTCCGATGAAAGTCCAACACTCAACTTTTGTGCTAGGTTGCATGCGTGAAGTTTAAGGTTATTGGCAAATCGTTCAGAGATAAATGAGTGGCTGGCACCGGTATCGAATAATACATTACAAGGTTGGTTGTTGAAATAAAGTGTGCCTAAATTTACATAATTTCACATCAATAACTCAAAAAGGATTAAAAATACAGAAATGCAATTTTAACAGGAGAGGTTTAGGAGCATGTACCTGAAACCACATTGTTATCTTCAGCAGCTTCAATAAGAGTTAAGGCGTATACTCATGCAGGTCTAGCAGGATGATTGTTAGACTGTCGTTATTGATAGTTCTGAGAATTGGGGACTGGTGGTTGCGTGTGAGCAACTTCAGAAGCAGGGGCTGGCATTATAGCTAGATTTGGTTCTCTCCGGTTCAGTGGAGTTGCTCTGAACACTTGCTTCTTCTGGTGGGGTTTCATTGGAACTTTATCTATCGTTTCCGTGTGGTTGCACTGATAGAACCGGTGGCCTGTACGCCCACAATTGAAACACCTTTGGCCAAAATGATAACACTTGCCATATGGATGTGGCTTAGTACAATTTTGAGCATGTTCAACAGTAGGTGCTGCTTCCAGCTGATATACTTTCGCAGGGTTAGATCTGTATCTTTTGAAGTTTCCCCGCGGGTTTAGAGTGGTTTGCCTTTTCGTTTAAGATCCTCTTCAGATTGGTGATGCTCAATCACCTTAGTCATTTGCACTAGTTTAAAGAAGCTAGTCAGACAGAGCGGCACGATTTGATTCTTCAGTGAACCTCGAAGTCCACTGAGAAAGCGGTGGCACTTAGCTGACTCAGAATGAGTAACTTCTGGCATGAAGCGAATCAATCTACGAAACTCCCTTTCATATTCAGTGACTGAACGACTCCCTTGAGTCAATCTTATGATCGTGTCGGAGATAATGTTTTGTGCAGATGGGGGAATGAATTCAGCTTTGAAGGCTTCAACAAATGCATCCCAGGGAATGTCGTCTAGTTCATAATCGACGAACTGGGTGTTTCTGACTTCTTCACACCAATATTCTGCCTCAGCGTGGAACAGATGGGTGGTGAGACGGACGGCTTCGGAGTTTGGAATTTTCAGACTAATCAGATCTTTTTCCACAGCCTTCAGCCAATCGGCTATATCCATTGGTGACAGGTTCCCACCAAAGGTTGGAGGTCTTAACCTTAGAAAATTATGAAGGAGATTATCCATCGAATGATATGAAGAAGAAACAACTTGTGGAGCATGAACTGTCGGAGCAGCGACAGTGACTGGAGTTGTACGGTCATTCAGTAATTTCTGCATAACGAGCGCCTGTTGAGCTTGGTTTTCCAACAGAGTTTCCACCATGGCTCGCAGACGAGCCACCTCATCGTTAGAACTACTAAAGGTAACAATGTTCTTGATAGGAGTAACGGTGGGTGGTGATCCGGAATCCATTCTAGTTAAAAGGAGATAAACTCAGAATTTACTCTAAGGAAGAGAAATCAAAATCTTTTATTAATTATAGAAATAAGGGATTACAATGCCAAAATTGTAAATCAAATGGAGTTGTTTGAAAATGAAATAACATTTATCCTAACTATCATTCAAACATTATCAATATACTCTGCCCTAAAGGCTACACAAAAGTCCTCAAAAGTGACTTCCCGACGCTTCCTGTTACGTTTCTTCTCGAGACTTGCCATGGTCTCCTACCACCAAACTCTGGTGTAATCCACCATCAGGTCTGTCACAATATCTGCATAAAGTGACTCAGGACACTCTATATGTATCAGAATGGACTCCACTCGGCTCAACCATTCTTGTGCGTATATGGGAAAGTTGAGCCCTCGATATACAACTTGCTGTGGAAGCTTCTTTAGGACCAAAATCCCTTTTGCTGAAACTCCTTCAATCTGTCAGTTACTTTCCTGCCTCCATTTGAAGCTACATCTCCAAACTCTCTTGAAGGCACACTGATAATAGTCTATATCGGACTCTTCAGAATTCATTTGACTCTGAGAATAGAATTTTATTACATTTATGTTAGACTCCAGGTGATTAATTATTAGGGTGGGAGTATTCTTCTTCTACATTTTTCATAGAGTTACTGACACTAGTATGTTATGGATGTCACTTATATTGATGTTTATATTTCAGAAGGACGGTCCATTATGTAGAAAGGAATCATAGATCCCATTTTGACACCTTATGGTGCTCTCTGATACCAACTGTGGGGCCCCCGTACTGGAAACAAGGAAGTACGGTGCTCCAACTATGGCAGATCCCCAACTTAAGTAAAGTTAGGTAAACCCAACTTTCCTTAAGCCAATGACTGGTCACCAAGTGCTATAACATCATCAATATACAAATATCAAAGTGACGGAAGCAATGAATAATAGAGGAACATCTACAAGCATACATAGTAAGGAAAAGAGAATGTAATATAGTAACTCATTACAATGCAGAAATGAAATACATCCAGAATTAATTATTACAAACTGAAGTTTAAAGAGAAATGAAAATGTCTCTCAATCTCATTGAAATAAAAGGCAATATCAATCTAAACAGCAGCAGCACGATCATCCTCTTGAACCTGCTCCTGTTCTGCGACACTGCCCATGAACACGTCTGAATATGACATTTGTCGGTATCACAAATGCCAGGGCCCCAGCCAACAAAATAAAAAGGTTACAGTTAGACAATTGTCTAAGTACATTTTAGGCTATTTTAATGAACTGAATATTTTAAAGATATCACATTTTAATTTAACTAAACATGCAAGCAGTAAGGGTACAACAAGCTATAAAAGAAATGGGTAACTATAAACTACCCATTTATAGCTAGCATATAATGCAAAATAAATAAGGTGAGGCTAAAAGCTAAAAGAAATAGCAACTACAATACAATCCTAAACCTAACATGCTTATGATCATTTTAACATATGCTGAATATATAAAAGAAACACAAGTACTGAAAACATGCAATTCGAGCATCCTAAATATGCCAATATATATAAGTAAGCCATATTAGTTTACATACAACATGCCAGTTAAGAATAGGAAAAGAAAAGAACTGTCGCTGAGACATGTGGCAAAAGCAATGCAATTTGTGAAATATAAAACCACTGAGACATGTGGCAAAGCGAGCAAATACTAAAAATAAGGCCACTGAAGTATGTGGCAAAGCAAATCATAAAACAATACTGAACAATCCAGCTAAAGTAGCAATAATCTTAAGACATAGTACTGTCATACCAGCCAATAGGCCATCCAAGGCCTCCAATACTGAAACATAAAATTAATACTCAGCCAATATAAAGGTATAAAATCCTATTAAAGGTATAAACTCCTATAAGCTGAAGGATCCAGGAACTAAGAACTTATTGAAAGCTTATTCTACTGGTTATAAGATAAAACAATCGATTAAGAACTTGAGAATCTAAGATCTATATTCAATCTTTTAGATAATCTCATTATCCTATAGATTGAATCATCATATACCCACATGGAAGGTTTCAAAAGATTAAACAATCAATCATTTAAAGAATTCCAATTGGAGATGGTTTAATTCAAATTGAAGATCTAAGTCTAAGATCTAAGATATAAGGATCTAATGTTTGATCACTTTAGACCTTAAGCTAGAATTTAATTTTGGATGTTCCATTATGGTTTCTTTTAGCATTTAAGCTTATAATTCAACTAGTTTGAACTTATCAAGTGACTTTTGAAATAATTACATTTAAGTGTTAAGCTTAAGTGACTTCTTTAAGGTCACTTAAGATCTAAGTGTCTTAATTAGAGCTTAATTGAAGATTTCTTAAATTAATGATCACATTGAAATTGTTATTAGTCTAAGAGTTCAGAGAACATTTCTAATCTATCTTAGGATTAATTTACTGAATTTCCCAAGGTTTTAGGGGCACTTAAGCATATTTTGGTCAAAATGACCAAAATGCCCCTCTTAAGGCTAAAAATTGGGATTTTAGGGTTTAGCTATCCAAATTAGATCTAATCTATTTTAATATGTTTTATATTGATTAATAAAGTAGAAGTTTCACTCATCTCAAGTTTTTGACCACTTAATTAGACTAATTATCACTAATTACCTAATTAGGCCAATTAGGGTGATTAGTAAATTTAGGCATCCTTAGGGCAATCCAACCTTACCCTTAGGTTCTAATAGATCTAATATAGTATTAAGATCTTACTTCCCCAATTTCAGAGACTTAATTAGGGTCTAAACCACTAATCCTCATTTAGGGTGATTAAGGAATGATTAAGGAAATTAAATGTCCAAAATTAGGTTTAAGGGTCCCTAATTATTCTCTATAGTCATATAAGTGATCAGAGCCCTAAATTTCCATGTTTGGATAGTTATTGAATTTAATATAATTTAATTTAAAACAGAAAAGGTTTATTTTAGATCATACTATTTGGTTCTGTACAATTAAAGTTATTCAATTTATTTAATCTGTATTAAGGAAATTAAATCCAGAAATTCGATTATTTTATGTGAGCCCAAATCCAAAACACGCGGGTCGGGGTCGGCCCGACCCAAATTCCACCGTCTGCTTCCTCTCGCACGCTCCCGCAGCCCGAACCCTAGGGCCAGCTTCCAGCACCAAATTCTCCGCGCTCTCATCACGCCACACCCCGATTTCAATGGCTACAGGATCCCTGACCCTAGACGCTCTGATTAAGCCAAGAATCCCTAATTGGGAGGCGTTGGATCGATGGAGTGCCATTCGACTGAGACCCCTCAGATGGCGCACCTGTGAGGAGTGAATTCTACTCACAGAGTCCACGGGTCGCAGCTCTCTTGATCCCTACACGTCCAGAGATTGATGGGGAAGCGATAGGTCGACTCGAGAGGTTGTGAGGTGGTCTGGATTACTGGGGGGCTACTCGGCGTATTCTGCCGTTTAGAGACACGATTGGATCGATTGATTCAAGTCGAATCAGTCGACCTGGTCGAACCCACCTATCGATACCATATTACAATCATTGCCCATAGGTTTTGATGCTAACTGGACGGTTAATTGAGCACGAGAACATCATATCGAACAAGCCGGAGGTTCCTCTGGCAGTACACTCAGATGGCAAATTCGCTGTCTGTCCTACTGCCAGACCTCACCCGCAGACTCGGACGTCCACGGGGGAGCTAGGGAGAGGTCCTACACAGCATCTAAGGCTTGAGCAAGGAAGAGCCGAGCTGGATCTAGCTCGACAGAAAGAAGGGAAGGGAATGGCTGTACCTGAAATTCGGTGGCTAGCGCATCTAAGATGAGATGGAGTGTTCTGAATACTCTAGATAATTGCAGAAGTTGGCTGGGGGTCTGAACACCAGACACACACCCACTATTAGCAGTCCTAAGCACTGGAAGCACCTGGAAAATACGGGGAGATCGCCAGGAGGAACAGAAGCTCTAACACTCAATTGAGGGGATCATGGTGAGTAAAGGAGATCACTGTGATTTCCTAATGGTATTTATAGACCAGGGAGAGTCCAAGGGTGGCTGTTGAGGTCAGGGACCAAGGCACAGGCTCGGCCCAGCTGTCTCCACAGCTCAGCCTCCATGGGGTTGCTGACTCGGCCTCCCTGCTTCCAAGGTGGTTCGGCTAGAAATGGGAAGTCCCTAACGGCCTAGGTGACCTGGCAGAGGAGTGTCAGATAAAGTCGACGTGGTAGGTATGGTGAATTTCCTTCTGTCAGGTTGGGGATCTTCTCGGGACAAAGATGAATAGGGCGAGGCGCTCGGCAGCCGTCTGATGGCGAAGACGTTGGAGATGGACGGATTGATAAGGATACTGATTAACGACCGCGCGGATTAAATTTTGAACGTTGGATATAGGATGCCGATCGGGCATTTGAGATTAGATCACGGGGTGGAGCGGCGCGAGCCTTTGGATCATGCGGTGAGATGCGCGATAGCGCATCGGGTGGCTTACACTCATGCACGCTGTCGGGACCCCGCAGCGGATCTGCCGCGGTCCCGACAGCAAATCATGTCGCTAAATTTAATTAAAGTTTAATTTAATTATAATTAAATCCAATTAAATAATATATAATTATTCTTAAATATTCTAAATCCAATTTAGGGCTAAAAGAGCTCCAAAAAGTCCCAAAAATTCACCATTAGCTAATTTAGGGGTGGGGAATCCAAAAATGAAATCAGATTTTGATTTGGAGATCAAATTATTTTAGGTATTTTTCAGGGCTTAAAAATAGTCAAAAATACCACATTTGCCAATTTAACTCCGATTGATTTCAAACTTCTATGGTTGGGTTTAAATGGCCCATTGAGTCCAATGGAATCAAGTTTAAGGCTTGGTTTAGCTTAAATAATCTAAGTTTAGCTGAGATAACAACAAGGGTTGTTATAATTCCAAGTCCTAATTTTGATCTTAGTAGACTAATTAATTCATTAGTAGTTCACCTCTAGGACCTAATTCAAATCAGAGATCAAATGGATCAAACTCCAATTTTGGAAATTTTAGGAACCCTGGGAATTGACCTAATTATTTTGACCTCAGATCAAAAATTGAACTTCGCCGTAAAACTCATTGCCCCCAAATTAGCCAGGGGTTATGTTTTGGTGGCAATCAGAAGTTGTCGAAAATTAATCAAATATTTAAATAATATTTAATTATTTAAAAATTTGAGATATTTAATTTTACATCGAAATTAAAATCCGACTTCATCATTGTGCTCGTCACCCCCCAAATTAGCTAGACGTGATGCTTTAGATATGTTTGGAAGTCATCGAATTTTATCAAATATTTTAATGTAATTAAATACTCCGAAAATATAGAAAAATTAAATACTCGTCGGAATCGAAATCCTACTTTGTCGTTAAATTTCTCACCTCCCAAATTAGCTAAGGATGAATTTTTGAGATTTCTTAGATCTCGTTTATAGAATCTGATTTTTAGATAATTAAATTAAATAAATTTAGATTCATAAAAAACCTCCTTTTAATTTTCTTTTCCTATTTTTTTCTGGCTGGGACCAGCGCCTGCTGAGTTCAATGCCTCCCGCTCCCTTTTCCTTTGCTCCCTCACTCAAGACATACCTCCTTTCTCCATTTCTTCTTTTATTTTTTTTTTTCCTACACAAGTCTCCTTCTCCCATGCTTGTGATGGGATGACTCAAACTCATCCCATCCAAGAGCCATGTCTTCCTCCACCTTTAAAAGAGCCCCTTAGCCCTCCTTTCTTCTCTTGCTGCCAAGCTGAGCTCCCCTCCTCTCTTCCTTCCTCCATTATTGTGCTTGCTGAAGGAAAGCTCTCAAGCCCTCAAGCCCGAAGGATCCTTAGAGAAATCCCTCTTCATAAGCCAATGTACCTACCTTTCCCCCATTAAATGGATTCAATGGCTTCTTCATTTTGCTTTTATGCTTATTTTGCATCCTTAAAATTCTGTGATTGAGATATGGAATCTATTAGAGCTCATTGAGATAGAAAATTTTAGGAAAGAAAATCAACTCTGTTTTTCCTTCTTTCTGCATACCTGAACATTTAACCTCCCTGTTTATGCTGTTAAAATAATTGTTTTGTGCTGATTTTAATATCTATGAAAAGGTCTCGGAAATACCTTTCCATCGGTATATGGCACTGCATTTGAGGTGCTCTAAATTGGGAGTATTTTAGTGCGAAAGGAGACCTATCATAGTTTTCGCACAGACGAAATCACCGTCGGGGACTACAGTGCACCGTAGCGCCCGAATCGGGTTGAATCTGCCGCAGCATGCTGTAGCGAGCCACAGTATACTGTAGCGAGCCACAGCTAGCTGCATCGGCATATAAATTTGATGAAATTAAATTAAATGCACCGCAAGACTGAAATCTGTCGCAGCGCACCGTAGCGCCTGGCTCTCGACCAGGGAGCGCTACAACACGCCGTAACATCCAGCTCTCGGGAACTCTGGCTCCGTAGCGCGCCACAATTCCTGAAAATGATGCAGCGCGCCACAATGCTCAGATTCGGTGTAGCGCGCTCCAGCGCAAAAAGCGCTGTCGCGTCGTAGTGCCTGGCTTTCGGCTAGAAGACACTATAGCGCATTATAGCGTCCAGAACTGTCCGGAACTGCCCAGAACTATCCAAAATGGCCGAAACTTTACATTTTTCGCATTCTAATGACTCTATGACCTTAATGGGGCAAAATTATATCAAATTTTAACCTAATTTTAGTAAAATTTAGCATTGTATACAATTGTATGTGATTTTTGAATATAGAAAAATTAGGTTTTGACCCATTTTCATGAAAATAGAACTATAATATTGAAATGACCATAACTTGATCAGAAGACATCATAATTCAAAGTTCTTAGACTATATAGAATCATTGGATATTAAATATCAATAAACCAACTGAATTTTTAAATTTTACTAAGTGAAATTATCAAAATACTCTTATAAATTAAAATCCTTAAATTAAAGCCATAGAACTTAATAATTGTCCAAATTTGATGCACATACTATCTATCTTCATGTTAGATAGTAAGGAATTATTTGGCATTAATAAAATATAATTTAGAGCCCTTAATAAAAAAAAATATTATTTTAGACCCTTAAGTAGGGGCAAAATGACCATTTTGCCCAAAACTTAGGTTAAGTCCCCTTAACCTCTAAAATACCATTTAAATCATTATAATCAGTAATAAAATTGATTTGGAATCAATTTATAACCCTTAATCTCATAATCAAATACTTTGATAGAAACCCCATTAAAGGCTTAAAAATTCCTAAGAAAAACTAATACCCCCTAGCTTAGCTAATTATATCATTAACTTTCCTTAAGTGAATTAGATTGGTAAATAAAGATAAATTGTAATAATTATCATCAAAAATTTCTAAGTTTTTTTATTAAGAGTTTCTTATGGTCTACACTCCACCTTAGGATATTTTCTTTAAGATTATGAATAAATTTTAGGTTAGATTTTACTTATTAAACAAATGGGTTATTCAATGGATGAAACATTAGTTTTATTAGTTTCTAGATTTCGATACTTTAATTCTAATTATTTTATTTTTCAACTTTAGATTAAGATTAGAAGAATCATTCTATTAAGCTTGATTATGCTTAATATAATTTTCCTTGATTATTACTTCACATTTAGACTCAGGCATTAGTCCTTAAGACTTACCGTTTGGATTATGTGATTAAACTAAATTCATGGTGTTTAATGCACAATTCCTAGTTTTAGTAGATCTTGATCAGATCTTAGTTTAGAACATTTAAATTCATCAAAGAGGACATGTTTATTTCTTATTTAACTTGTAGGCGACATTGATTGAATTGAATTAGAACTTGATCAGTTCTAATTGTTTTTAACTCAAAAGGATATGAATCAAAGTTATACTTAATAGTAAGAATTAGAGATCCTGAACTTATGTAACTTAAAATAGTTAGAATAGCTTAAGTAAATAACAACAGATGTCACCATATATATTATAGTTCCTTGCTTACTATTGACTTACTTGTTGCTTTTGCATTCCTTGTACTTTTTGCCTTACCTTGAACATGTCATATAAGAACATTGATGCATGAAATGAAAACTTAGAATAATTAGGACAGCATTTGCATAGGGTTCAGTACTTGTTGATTGTGCGCATTTTACCCTACTAGACAGGGGTAAGGAGAAATAAGATTACTTAACATTACCCATTGAGAAGTGTTGTGTTAAGTTGGAACCCGAACAATCTTGTAGACATGCTTGAATCCTTAGCTACTTCTGGATATATCTATAGAAGTAAAGTAAATAACTAAAATATTATTGTATTTGTGATTACTACCTCTACACTTTAGTTTATGTTATTAAACACCATGAATATCCCACTAAACATCATGAATTTAGTTTAATCACATAATCCAAACGGTAAGTCTTAAGGACTAATGCCTGAGTCTAAATGTGAAGTACTGAAAGTAATAAATATAAAGTAAAACTACTATATTAGATTGGCTAATAAATCTACTGTAACTATAACTGAACTGTAAATGCAACTATAAATCTAGCTACAAATAGCTAAAGCCGTACTGTACTAAACTAAATTGAACATGCAGAAATACATATATAAAGTTTATTTTATGTAATTTACTTTACTTTAATAGGAATATACAGAAGTAGCTGAGAAGTCAAGCATGTCTACAAAACTAAATATGGGTTCCCAAACTAGATATAATTCTCTTAAATGAGTACGTGTCAGTAATCCTTATTTCTCCATACAGCCGTACTGTGTATATTTAATCACCTGTCTTGATATTAACCAAATGCTGAATATTTTCTTAACTTAACTAAATTTTTATTTCATGCACACGGCTCATCTTATTTGACATGTCCAAAAAAATTAGCTCAATTGCAAAAGTGGCAAAAGTCAAGGAATAATCCACAGTTTTCTTCTGCTTGTTTTTCCACATTTAATTTTTATGCGAGAACTTTGTCCTAATATTTATTATAACATAGTGCATGTTCTGAAAAATAAATTAAAATACAAAACTTAGAAAATAAATAAAATTAATAGAGAGATATTCTTAATTAATATTAAAAAGCACGTACTTTATAATGCAAAACTAGTTTTCAATTACTTATTAATTTATATTGCAAAACTCAAATATTAATCAATATATTTAATATGCAAATTAATAAAATAGCACCACTTTTTATTATATTTTATTTTTAAGCACGTGCAAAATTTAGCATGATGCGGGTATCTTGAATAATTAGCTATTTAGCTGTGACCCAAATACAAATGATTTATATAATACAAACAAATCAAAATTATTCCGACTTATTGCTTCGTTCAATAAAACAATATTTCCCTCAAGTAATGTTAAGTATATCGTATTACTCGTCTAAAGATGCCGTAAATAGCTTTCTGCACTACAGCTGTACTGAAACCATGTGCCAAAGTTCAATCCGGAGTTCAGCACCGAACAAAGCTAAAGCTTTATTCTGCGCTTAAGCAAATGGATCTGTATACATTAATGGTTTCTTCATCCCTAGTCGTTGATCTCTGGTTTTCGCTAGTTAGGGTTATCTTTCCCTTCCTCTGCTCCTTTTTTTTGTTGATCCTTTGATAATGGTTTTTGTGCATTATTTTACTACGCGAAAGTGGTTACATTTGTCACAAACTCTTTCGATCTAAAACTCGTAGGCAAGTTTGCTAAAAATTGACCTAATCTCTCGTTAATCTCTAGTTTTGTGCATTGGCTTCCACAAGTTGGCTCTATTCAGATTTGACACTTTGTGCCTTTCAAGTGATTTTTTGCTTGATTTTGATTTTGATTACACACATAATTTGGTTAGAGGAATGCATTATATTAATGGCAGTTGTGTGCGATTTTGCAAGTCGTCTCTGTTAGGATGTGAATACCATTCAAATCATCATAAAGATGCTAATAGAGTTCCGATAAGCTTCCGAGAGGTTCTGAGGCAATGCGGAATAAGTTGGGAAAGGGTTAGCTGCAGCAAGCGTCACAGTGCGCCGTAACACGCTATGGCAGCCAGCAGACAGACCAGGGCGCCATAGCGCGCCCTGGTGGGTGGAGTCCAGAGACTGAGGTGCTGTAGCGCACCCCAGCGAGAAGCAAACAAAGACTAGGGCGTTGTAGCGCTCCCAGTGCCAGACATTAGGGCACTATAGAGCCTCCTGGCCCCTGGCTACTCGAGGCCTTGGCGTTTAGGCGCACCGTAGCGCCAAACAAAAATCTGATTCGGTCTAGGTTATGCTCTAAACCATTTTGGGGGTATTTTGAACCGTTTGGGATCAGAATATTAACTGAGTATTTAAGAGAACTTATTCGAGGAGTTTCATATGTTAGCAAGAACAATCTTAGGGCTTTGGCTACTGTTTGAGAGAACCCTAAGGAAGGTGGCTGCTACTCCTCCTTCTTCTTTCTAGAGTAAGAGCTGGTGTTCCCTGTTAGAGAAGAAATTGATCAGGAGGCTTTGTACACGGTAGATCTTTCTTTCTCTTATGAATGTGAATCTCTTTGTAACTCTGTAATCTTTATTCATACATAGTAAAATTTTAGTGTGGTGTGGCTCCATAATTTTTTCCATTCTTAGGGTTTTCATGTAAAATTCTTATTGTTTAGACACTTGTGGGTGAATGCATGTATATGTGTTGTGATCTATTTTTATTATGCTTGTGATTTTATCATTTGCTTAGTAACTGCCAATGCATCCTCGATCCTTGAGCACAAATCATTTTTGCTGCGGTGCTCGTGTAGGTGTCTACATTCTCAACAAGTGGCATCAGAGTGAGGTTTCTCTGTCTGTTCTTATTGTTATATGGTTTGCAATTTGAGTGGGAGCAATGACTGACAAAATGAGACACAAAATCAAGAAGTTCAACGACACAAATTTTGCCTTCTAAGAAATGCAAATGGAGGATTTGCTTTAACAAAAGAAGTTGAATCTACCATTAAGTGGAGTTGACAGAAATTGTCAACTATGTCAGATGAAGATTAGGATATTCTTGATAGAACCACATTGGGTTTGATTCATCTTTCTTTGTCTTCTTCTATTGCATTTAATAATGTTAATGAAAAAATTACTGTAGATCTCATGGATGCACTGATAAAGATTTACGAGAAGCCTTCATTTTCTAACAAAGTTTTTATGATGAAGATATTGTTTAATATGAAGATGATATGCAGCTACTAAGTGACTGAACATCTGAATGGGTTTAGTACTGTGACGAGCCAATTGAGTTTGGTGGGCATCAAGTTTGATGATGATGTCTGAGCTCTATTATTCATCTCATCATTGCTATACAATTGAGATGGGCTGGTTATAGCAATCAATAATTCATTAGGAAATATGTCATTGAAATTTAATGACATTGTTGGGCTAGTACTGAACGATGAGGTGCAGAAGAGATCCCATGGGGAGGCATCTACTTTAGCATTGAATGCGGAAATTAGAGGAAGAAATCAAGACCTAGAAAAGTAAAGCTGGTTTACTGGAATTGTGAAAAGGCAGGTTATTTTAAAAAGGACTGCCCTACCCTAAAGAAGACAAGTGGTGGGAGAAAGGTTATGTGTCCCACTATGAATCTTTCAGTTGAAGAGGATCAGGATTCACTGATCCTCTCATTTATCAATATGAAGTCCTAGGTGGTGAACTCGAGCACATCCTTTCATGCCACTCCTACTAGGGGTACTTTCAAGAATTACACTAAGGGTGACTTGGGTAAGGTATATTTTGGAGATAATAAGGCATGCGACATTATAAGGAAATGTGATGTAAATATCCTGCAATCACGTGGTGTAGCTTAGATTATAAGATATGTTAGGCATGTGCCATATCTAAAGAAAAACTTTATTTCAGTGAGCCATTTAGCTAGAGAGGGCTACAGTACATGCTTTACAAGGGACTCATAAAATGTTACTAAGAGTACACTCATTATTGCATGGGGCAACATGAAAGGTGCATTTTATCAATCAATAAAATGCTTGGTTCCATTGTATTTGCAGAATACATAGACGCGGGTCTATGTATGGTAATCCACCGCTGGGTCAGCATAGCTAATCCAGCGTACCTTGGATCATATCAGGATTCAGTATAACAATATATTTAGAGGTGTATAAAATATATATTTTTATATTCATTGCAATATTTAGAAATACTAGAATAATAAAGAAAATATATTTATAATACAGATAATAATTATTTTACAAAATATATTACACACTAAGTAAAAATTTAAAACTTAAGAAAAATAAGCATCTAAGTTGCTTCATCTTACATCAGCTCCTCCTTAAAGACCTGGTCTAGTGATTGCTCTTGATTTTCCACACACACACACATACACACACACACACTTGCACACACACACACACACACACACACACACACACACACACATACACAGGGGCACACACACACACACACACACACACACACACACACACACACACACACACACACACATATATATATATATATATATATGACAGGGCAAACAAAAAAAATGAAAATAATATATTTAATTAGACACCAAGGTTTAAGTAAGATTTGTAAGATATTAAAATTTGTATATAATATTAAGTGGTCATGATTCTGTAGGAGAAGTATATACAAATAAAATAATATATAATACTTAAGTAGGGCATGCTTACAAAATTATTAAGATTATAAATGTAATATATATATTCAAGATATGTGCTCATTTTGAAAGAAAATATAGCAATATATTATATTTATTATGCTGGATAAAGATACAAAATAATCGAGAAGTTAGATACGTCTATCTAACTATTTGAGATGTGAGTTCTGACTAACTATACATTCCCCCTCAAAGTTATAAAATAATTAAAGAGTTAGATATGTCTATCTAATTATCTAAGATGAGGGTTCCTGACTAACTACATAATATTCGGTCACTCCTCCTTTGCTCTTTAACTGTCTCCTCAGCACTCTTAAGTTCCTCCTCCACTCACCAATTGAAGATGCTGAGTCAGTAAGCTCTCCCCCATTCTTCTTCCTCCTTCTCCTCTGCACACAAGCAACGACCTCCATTGCTAAAGTCAATGTTTGCATCTATCGCGGATGATCATTCCATGGAAGCTTTAGTCATAGAACCGGGAGTTCAAGTGATCACCCGCATCATCGAAGAGGCTTGAGCTATGCTACACCTCTGTCTCGATCCGTCTGCGGCTCAGTGAAGCTCCCTCCCAGGTACTCTATTTATATAGTACTCATCTTACTGTTTACTATGTTTCACAGCTTTAATTGCAATTGTAAATGATTGGCATTGGATTGGCAGCATTGATCGGGTTCGATCAAACCTGATCGAGTGGCTGCGGGCTCGAGCCTATACAGTGGGGTACAGTTCCTGAGTCCCAATGTTGATTTGGCATTCATGATGACCTCTTGTCAGATTAGAACATTCCTTGAGTTAGCCTTGACCCAAGAATTATGCGGAGAACCAATGCTTGCTATTAGGTTCGAATGTGGAGGAGAGGTTTCTCCTATACAGTAAAATGCTAGAACTGTAATTTTTGTAATAGGGTTTCATTGATCTGTCAATCCACATTTAGGTCTTTTTATTCCTATGCATAGATATTGATGTCATGAGTGTTTTGAACCATAAATTGTGACATTGGTGATATGTATTGTGAGTAATTAGGGTTTAGATCGAAACCCTAATTCCTCTGCTCGGGAAATCCCCGATCGCTCTGGGACGACGCATCATCGTTGCGGGTCGGGCTGGCCCAGACCCACATTGTGAGATATACCTTCATAATAAAGCAATGTGGAATACATTGTGAACAACAGAAAAATTATCGGGTAGTTTGAGCTTATAAGCGATGCGTCCAATTTTGGTGATTATTTTGAAGGGTCTAATGTATCTTGGACTTAAATTCCCTATTATGCCAAACCTATAAACTACCCATATTGGGCTTACCTTTAGATAAGCATGAAGTCCTACTTGAAATTATAGTATTCTATGTTTAGCATAATGATATTTCTTTTATTGATCTTGAGTTGTAGTAATCCTGCTCTTTATCAAATGAATTTTCTTATTAGTCTCCTCAATTAGATCAGATTCGTATAACTGAACATCTCCTACTTCAGTCCAAAACAATGGCATGCTATATTTTCTACCATACAGAGCTTCGTATGAGGCCATTCCAATACATGACTGATAGCTATTATTGTATGCAAACTCCACCAATGGAAGTTGATCTTCCCAACTACCGTTGAAGTCTAATATGCTTAATCAAAGAAGATCTTTAAGTACTTGGTTTACTCTCTCAGTCTGACCATATACTTGAGGGTGAAATGCAGTACTCATAGCTAATATTGTCCCCAAATCTTGATGTACTGCCTTCCAAAAATGGGAGGTAAATCTGCCGTCACGATACGAGACAATAATTTTGGTGATTTTGTGAAATTTGATTATTTCCTTAATATATAACTTGGCCAGCTTTTCTAGTGAATATGTTTGCTTAATCAGAAGAAAGTGTGATGATTTTGTTAGATGATCTATGATTACCCAAATTGCATATACTCCAGTACCTCTTATAGGCAATCCCTTATCATTCTCTTGGGCAATTGTTATGTGCTGCATGAATGTAAGCTCTATAGCATTATTGTCAAGTAAATTATTTAACTGCTTTAAATTAATATGTTTTATGCCTAACTTTCTAAATTCTTCCATTAATGGACTTAGCATTATAGTATTTAGGTATGCTTTTATACTGAGGGCATCAGCTATGACATTATCTTTGCTAGGATGATATTATATATCTAAGTCATAGTCATTGATCAATTTCAACCATCGCCTTTGTCAACAGTTCAACTCTTTCTGAGTGAAAATATATTTTAAACTTTGATGATCAGTAAAAATTTTACAACTCACTCCATATAGGTAGTGCATCCATATTCTTAAAGCAAATACTATTGCTATTAGTTCTAAGTTGTGCACTAGGTAATTCATTTCGTGAATCTTTAATTGACTAGATGCATATTATGCTACATTCTTCTCTTGAATGAGAACACATCCAAGCCCTACTTTGGATGCACAATATAAACTTGATAATTTCTTGCCTCTTGTGGTAGGGTTAGTACTGGGGAGGTTGTTAATGCTTATTTTATATATTGAAAAGATTCATCGTATTGCTGAATCCAAATGAATGGAACTACTTTCATTGTTAATTTGGTTAAGGGTACAGCTATTAACAAATTTTTGATAATACCCGACAAAATCGAGAAAACTACGAATATCTATCACGTCTTTTGTTGGAGCCATTCCTGAATGGTGCTTATTTTTTCTGATCGACCTTGATTCTTTTGGCATCTACTATATGGCCTAAGAAAACTATAGAATCTAGCCAAAATTCACATTTTGAATATATGGCATAAAACTGATGGCACCTTAGAGTTTCCAGAATGGCCCTTTGATGATTTTCATGTTCTTCCTTGCTCTCATAATAAATTAAAATATCATCGATGAATACTATTACAAACTTATGCAAATAAGGTCTAAGAACTCTTTGTATCAAGTCCATAAAGATGGACGGAGCATTGGCTAGACCGAATGACATAACCATGAACTCATAATGCCCATAGCAAGTTCTAAATGCTGTTTTCGGAATATATTCATTTTTGACTCTTAATTGATGATAACTGACCTTAGATATATCTTAGAACATATCTTAGCTTTAGTTAATTGATCAAATAGATCATCAATATATGTTAGATGGCACTTATTCTTAATGGTTACCTTGTTAAGTTCATGATAATTGATGCACATTCGCATTGAACCATTTTTTTATTTACAAAGAGTACTGGGGCTCCCCATAGTGACATGCTTTGTCAAATAAAACCTTTGTTCATCAGCTCTTGTAGTTGTTCGCTTAACTCTTATAGTTCTTTGGGTGCCATGCAGTAATGTGCCTTTACTATTGGTTGAGCATCAGGAATTAACTCAATTGAGAATTTTATTTCTCTTACTGGTGGTAATCTTGGCAATTCATCAGGGAATACATCTTCAAATTCCTTTACAATTTGAGTATATGCTAAGGGAATTCCTTCCATCTTTTCTGCCATCATCATTATTAAGTATGCATTACATCTCTTTTGAATCAATTTCTCTGCTTGTGAAGCATTGATTAAAGATGTTAAAATGTCTAAATTTCCCATAAATACTTCAGGCTTGCTCCCACCTTTGATAATAACTTTCTTTCATTGATAATCAATCATAAGTTTATGCTTACTGAGCCAATTCATTTCTAAAATAATGTCAAATTTTATTATATGCGATACTATCAGGATTACTTCATATGCTTTGCCATTAATTGGTATATTACAGTCACAAAATTTTTGTTCACTCATGAGGGCACTAGATGGTAACCCGACATTCAAGGCTTTAACTAAGTTGTAATATGGTAGTTCAAGAGTTTTGGCAAATCTTTCTAAAATTGAAAGAGTAGCTTGTGCTAGTGTCAAATAATGTGCCACAAAATTTGTCATTGAAATGTAAGGTGTGCTTAATGTTTAAAATAAAAGATAAATCATACTCTATTTAAAAATAATGTGAAATAAGTTTATAAAAAAAGAATGTAGTACCTGGTACCACTTCATTATCTTCTAGGGCTAGAACTAGTGTGAGGGTATAGATCCTCGCATGAGCAGCTTGTTGGGGAGTAATTGGTCTTCTTCTTTGATTAGCAGCTAGTTCTTTAGGAGTAATGGGTGGGCCTCTCCTTTATATTAGAGCAGCTGTAGGTACATGAGCTGGCTTAGATGCTTATGTGAGTTCTTGCCTTTCTGCTGGTATCGATGCCTATAATTGTATCTAAAAAGGATGTGTGATCCACTGATTATCCATTGTACTAGTTTCTTGACATTTCCAAAAGTTACGACCAAGTCATCCATATATATAACATATTCCTCTCCTAAGATAACAATTACCATAAGGATGCAGTCAGTTGCATTTCCCAGTAAGTGTTTGCTGATTTATTTGATGAACATAGCTTGAGGCAATCTCAGCCTTTTGTATTCAATTTGTTGTACATGTGCAGATGGGGGTTTTTCTTTGCTCTTGAACTTCTTCTTATTCCCCCTATTTTAATTTTTTTGGACTTTCAAGTATGTCTAAGAATTTGGAGATTCGAAGAGCCATAAGTATTTTTTGATAGAAGGTTTTAATCCTTTTAAAAATTGACTACATTGAGTAGACTCGGTGCTCACTAGTAGTAGTACATAATGATATAGTCTTTGAAATTCAGCGACACTACAGTAGCTTTGACATGACTTCATGAATATATCTTCCATGATAGCTTGAGCAGAAGGAGGGATGTATTTGGCTCTGAAGGCTTTGATAAATTCTTTCCATTGGATATTCTCATTATTTATGCCTATGAACTATAAGATTGTAGTGGTTTACCACCAACATTTTGCTTCTCCTTCTAACATAGCGATAGTTAATCTAATTACATCTGTAGGTGGGCATTTCATGCTAGTTAGTATTTTTCCTATTTTCTTTACCAAATCTTCAACATCCATTAGGTTAGCACTTCCATTTAATACTGGTGATTGGAGTCTTAAGAAGGCTTGAAGTAGCCTATCTATCTTAATGTTTGGGAACTTGGTAGCTGATAGTATAGAAGTATGACTATTTATATAGGGTGTTTGTTGTGTTTGAAGCTTTTAAAATATTTGATTTTGTATATCAATATGCTCCAATAGAGCATTCACAATATCAAATAACTCATTGACATGGTTCACGAAAGTATTGGTAGATATCAGATCTTTTAGGGTGTTTTGACAATCAAAGAAGAATCTTTAGGATCCATCTAAAAAATAGTATTTCTATTATTATACTTTTATTGAGTAGATTTACATAAGTATCATTATCAAATGCTAGATGAAAATTAAAGTATCCTTATTAACTAGAAAATAAAAAAAAAAATAACTAAAAAGTATTTTATTTTACATAGGTCCTATATCTATTCTTTTATTCTCTTTTTGATTTATACAACTTTTGAAAATTCTTACTTTATATATTTTTCTTTTATTTATTATAGGATTCCAATTGCAAGAATAATAACTTATATATTTTTATACTAATTTTCTCCCAATCCTGCTCTGATATAACTGTGGCGACCCACTGCTGGATCAGCATAGCTAATACAGCGTTAGGTGTTCACTCCCCAGGATTATATTGGGATTTGATATAACAGTATATTTAGAGGTGTATAAATTACACACTTCCATATTCATTGCAATATTTTGAATTACTAGAATAATAAAGGAAATATATTTATTATAAAGATAATAATTGTCTTACAAATTTGTTACACACAAAGCAAAAATTTATAACTTTATGAAAATCAGCATTTAAGTTGCTCCATTATGCATAAACTTCGCCTCAAAAACTTAATCTAGAGATTGTTCCTAAACTGCCATATAAATATATATGTGTGTGTGTGTGTATATATATATATATATATATATATATATATATAATAGGGAGAACCAACAAAAAGAAAAGAAAATATTTAATTAGACACAAAGGTCTAAGTAAGATTTGTAGGATATCAAAATTTACATATAATATTAAGCGGCATGATTCTGCATGAGAAATAAAATAATAAGAATGTGATATTTAAATATGATATGCATGCAAAATTATTACAATTATGAATGCAATATACATATTTAAGATATGTACTCATTTTGAAGAAAATACTGTAATATATAATATTTATTATGTTAAATATAATTATAGAATATTCAAGTAGTTAAATATGTCTATCTAACTATCTGAGGTGTGGGTTCCTGACTAATTACACATTCCCCCTCAAAGGCTATGTACAGTCTCCTTATTTCTCCAGATATATGCTTATCCTAGTCTAATGTATTGTCTGTATAGACATGAGATCACCTGAATGAACTCTTGATACTGATTTCTAATCATTTATTTCAAGTTCTGAGCACAAAATCTCATATAAATATATCAAAGCGAGTCAAAGCTTAATAATGATGCAATTGCTGTAAATGAAATAATTAAATACAAAGAATAATACTATTCATTTTATTTTAATAAAAATATCAATATTAATATTTTCCTAGTTATTTATCTTTATATATTATTTTATTATTATTATTATAAGTAATATATATATATATAATAAAATAATAGAAATAAAAGTTGAAAAAATTAGGAAATATATACATATATAGAAAAAAATGACAAAAATGAAAATTGTAGAAATTATGATATAGATATAAAGAAAATAACAGAAATGAAAGTTGCAGAAATTATGAAATAAATACATATAAAGAAAAAAATAACATAAATAAAAATTGCAGAAGTTAGAAAATATATACATATATAAAAAATAAAGAAAATAATAGAAATGGAAGTTACATACATTAGGAAATATATTCATATATAAAGAAATAAAAAAAATGAAAGAAATAAAAATTGCAAAAATTAGGAAATATATACATATATATAAGAAAAAAATAAAATGATATAAATGAAAGTTGCATAAATTTAAAAATATATACATATATAAAAAAAAAGAAAATGATAGATATGAAAGTTGTAGAAATTAAGAAATATATACATTTAAAAAAATGATTAAAATGAAAGTTGCAGAAATTAGAAAATATATACATCTATAGAAAAAAAAATGACAGAAATGAAAGTTGTAGAAATTAGGAAATATATACATATATAGAAAAAAAAATGATAGAAATAAAAGTTGCATAAATTAAAAAATATAGACATATTTAGAAAAAAGAATATGATAGAAATAGAAATATAATAATAACTGTAATTATATTAATAATAATAATAATATTATTATTATTATTATTATTATTATTAAAAGAAGAAGAAAACATAAAAAGAGTAGAAAATATTTCATTTATTTCTCATTTTTTACTCTATATTAACGTTGATAAGAGACTTTACTGATGGTCATTGGGGGGAATCGGTGGTCGCCGATGAAGAGAGGGAGGAAGTGAAGGGGAGAAGAGGAGTGGGGGAGGAGAAGGAGGTGGGGAGGAGATGAGGAAACGGGAGGGTGGGGGTGTATTTATAAACTTTTTTCAATTAATTATTAATTAAATTTTCTCTCTCCTTCATTATTTAAATGTGAACAAATTTGTCATATTCTTCGTAAACGCTTCAAGTGTTCAATTTAGTTTTTTCTTTCTCTTTCTTATCTTTTATTTTTCTTTCCTCTTTCTCTCTCTACTTTATCTACCTTCCATTTCGAAACTTGACATAGAGATGTATCTTGATGATAAAAATACACTCGTATAAAATTTTTTCAGTTTAGAGCAATATTTTATTTTGTATTAATTTTAGAAAATAAAGAATTCAAAAATTAATTATGATCAATCAGGAATTTTAAATTTGATGAAACTTTTTTTGTAGTCTTTTTATAATATTCTTAATCTAATGGCACTAAAATGGCTGAATTTGGACTTGTTTTTAATTTTTCCAATTTACTGAATTTAAATAATTCAAAAATTAATTCATGAGTATTTGTTTTCCATATTGCTCCCAAACTTGAGCATTACGTTCAAAAAAATATACTTTATCCAACAATATTTTTAGTTTTCCCTAATTTTGAAGTCACTTAGGGTCCTAATTTTTAAGTCGGGTTTAGTTATAATTATCCTAGTAATGACTTAGGTCGCTATAGTAATATCCGTCATCAACTGTTGGATTGCCTCTTAGACCCAATGGTGAATATTTAATTCCTGTAAGTAAAAAGCCCAGGTGCATCAGAACCCTCCGTGACCAACGGCTCCGCGATCAGACAGCCCAGTGCAAGCCCAGCATTGTGGATCTTCTTCTCCAACTTTCTGCTCGCACACCTGGTCCCCCTCGACAGCCCAACCTCCAGCAGGCCTAGTGGTAGTATGGCAACGCACAGAATTTTCTTTTCTACCCTCGAGCCCAACGGTCTGCCGGCTGCCTTCTCCTTGAATTTCCCTCGATCGTTGTGTCCACCCCATTTCTTTGAGCTAGCCTGGACCATGGCTCCCAGCTATAGAAACCAGTCCAGAACCTTCCCACTTCCTATAAACACCTCCTTGGAATCACAATGAGCCCCTTTGCTCATTGTGATCCCTCAATCTCCCAATTTGATCTCATCAAAGCTCTTGGCATTCCCGACAATCCCAGCTATTGCGTACCACTGATAGTGGGTTAAGTATGGTGTGCAGACTCCCTGTACATCTGTTGAGACCTTCTAAATGATCCAGCACCTCCCCAATTTTCTTAAGTCTCTTCAGTCTTCTCCATTCTAGGAACTAACTTAATCCTATTGAGCCTTGTGAACTTGAAGTTCAATTTAGCATCTATGATATCCTATGGATTTTGTCTAACTTTCTTTAGCATCCTAGGGCATATGCATGAGTGGTTGGGATTGATTGATCTCAGTCTAGATAGTAGTTGTTCACTGTTTGGACGGTATTGATGCTCAGTGAGGTTGGAGCTACTCGTCAGAGTTCCCGAGCTCAATTAAGATCCATCCCATCTCAGACCCTTTCCTCACAGCTAATCGAAATTATTCTAATTGTCTCCTAGGTATGAGCTAGCTTCGATCGATCGAATTGATCGATTGAGTTAGCGACCAATTCAAGCACTGAGTCTGAGTAAGGACCTGACAATTGGTAGCACCCCAAGCTTCATAACCTTGGGGGTTCGACTCGCCTCACCTCACTGATGGTGTTAGGATCGAACCCCATCTATTTGGTGGTCTTTGTGAGGAGAATTGACTCATCACAGTAAACCCTAATCGTGAGCGTCCAAGTTTTTTCAATGGAGTAGTCATCTAGAGATCCCATGCTTCCCAGAGTGGGCTTCATGGTGGAATCTATATGTCTGGACTCAAGGATTGTGTAGTGATCAAAACAAGGCATTGCCATAACTCAGGTGCAGAGAATTAGCATATGGAAGCTTTCCTTAGTTGGCTTGTCGCGAGGGAAGAGTGGGGACGATGACACTATCTCTACGGGCTGGGCCAGCCTAGGCACGCGTGGTGCGACAGTGCTATCCAAGTTGAGCCCCGGTCTGACCCGTGCGGCTTGATTATTGGGTTGGTCTATTTAATTTATTTAGGAATTATTTTCCTTTTGTTAATTAATGGATAAATACATTTAATTAAATAACCTAAGGTTTGATTAATAAAAAATATTCAATCTAAATTAATGGAATAACTTTAGCAATATTGATCTAAATGGTATGATATAATATACTATTTTGATCAAAAAAACATGAAGAACAATAATCTGCAATAAAAATTTAGATCTAATGGTTAGATTTTTTAATTTAGCATAAGCTTTCTCTAATCTTAATTAATAAATAACTAATTCATTTTATGGCCAAATTTCATGTTTAAGGTCTCTGATTGCTAATGAGACATAGAAGAACACATGTTGTGGGGCCTCGTACTTTCCCGCGGTGACGCTAATACTGATATTAGTATAATTGCGGGGAGCACGGTGCTCCAGCTGTGGTAAATCCCCAACTTAAGTAAAGTCAGGTAGAACTAACCTGCCTTAAGCCAAAGACATGTCACCTGGAACTGGTAAACATACATCAATACAAATCAAAGTGGCGGAAGCAAGAAACAGTATAATATAATATCCACGTCACAATATAATATAAGAGAGTAAAAGAAATAGTAACTCAGATCAAAGTGCATAAAGGTAAATACATATAAAGTTTAATTATTACAAATTAAATTAAATGAAAGTAAAGTTCTCTCAAAACCTCACTGCAAGAAAGTAAATCTAACTAAACAGCAGTAGTAAGATCCTCCTCCTGCACCGGCTCTTCTCCTGCAGCACTACCTACGAACAACTCCAAATCTGACATTTGTTGGTATCACAAATGCTAGGGCCCCAGCCAACAAAAGAAAAAGATTACGATTAGACAATTGTCTAAGTATATTTTAGGCTATTTAAGTGAACTGAATTTTTAAGATATCACATTTAAGGGTTTTAAACATGCAAGCATTATATGGTACTACAAGCTATAAAGAACGGGATAGCCATAAATTAATCATTTATAGCTAATCAACAAGTATATGAAAATAACATACAAAATAGCAACTAAATAAGGTGAGGCTAAAAGCGAAAGCAACTACAACTACTGAGTTAAATCTAATTCTAACATGCTTATGATCACATGGATACATGCTGAGTATATAAAGAACATAAGTACTGAAATAAACATACAATTTTAGCATCTTAAATATACAAATATTTAATAACTAACCAATAGGATCATATATCAAGTATGCATATTTAATATGAAAAGGCCACTGAGGCATATGGCAAAAGTAATCTAAGTACATGAATGAGCAAATCGTAAAGCCACTGAAACATATGATAAAGCAAGCCAAGCACTAAGGTAAGGCTACTAATACATGTGGCAAAGCAAAACAAGTACTAAAAATTAAACTAAAGTATAAGTAAGCCTAAGACATATTACTGTCATAATAGAAATAGGCCATACTGGACCTCTGAACTGAAAGTTCAACATGTATCCATCCTAGGCATCTGCAGAGCTAGGTCCAAGTTGAACTTATAGAATAAGACATGTATCCATCCTAGACATCCGCAGAGCTAGGTCCGAGTCTATTCTATAACAAAACTAGACTGAAGAGGCATACTAAGCTAGGACATACTCTACTAACTGAAAGCACTGAAAAAACTGAATGAATACTATGCTTTTCAAATACTAACTTAGGATGTATCTTCTATATCCTAATTTACCAATTATGCTCAAGGAATGAGGCTCAATATTCAAAGTGTGCAAAGCAATCAAAGTCAAAGTAAGCAAGAGACTCAATATAGACTTATATGATATTTATTGTTGTCTAATTTATCCAGCTAACTATTCTAAGAAGATACAAGTTTAGGATCTCTAATATCCGGCTATCGAGTATAATCTCAGATTCATGACCTTAACGTTAATATTATAACTTAACAAGTTCTAATTCAAAATTGTATGACAACTATAAAGATTTAAAGTAGATAAATCAACGATTTGAGATTTCTTCACTTAACATCAATATTATTAACATAAGATTTCAGAAAGGTGCTAATAATCTAACTAGAGATATTTATTAGATATGTTTGGATTAGTGTGTGTAAAGATACTGATTAATGAAATTTTTAAGACATTTAGAGCTTAATTAGGGGTCCTAAATGTCACCAGGTAAATTATAGCTCCAAATAAAATTTTTATAGTTTCAATAAATTCCTCATAATTTTCTGATTAAATTGATATATAATATTAATATATTTGAATTTATAAATCATAAGTTATGATTAATTAACAATTATATATATTATTGAATAAATTAAATTTAATCAAGTTCCTCTGATCTAGATGGCTGCAGGACCTACTGATATGATGGCAGGTGACGAGGACGTCGGAGCCCGCGGACCGAATTATGAGGCAGGAATGTGGGGCCCGCCACATCAAATGAATTTCTTATGAAGGCGTGCCCGATCGGCTTACGTGGATCGCACTTAACCTGGCCTGCCCAGGAACCAGGTCGCCTCCTTCTTCCAGATGACGCGCCGGATAGAAAATTTAGGGCAAAGCTTGGATTAATGAACATGGCTTCAAATGGTGGGATTCGAATCCTAACTAGAGGCTATGACTCGATTCTTTATATGGGCCTAAGTTCTCGTCCTGACTCTTCCTCTTTATGCCGAAATTATGATGCCCTAAAATTTCCATTCACGATACCAGGAATCCCATTCGGCACTAAATAGATCGATCGAACCCTAAAAGAAATTTTAACTGCAATTGAATGCGATTGGCAATTAGAAGTAAATTGAATGGAATACTAATTAAGGTTGAATAAATAAGCTTTGGTGCGGTGGGGTACCTGAGTGATGACAGTGGCCGAGTCTTCGATCGAATGGAATGGAGAGATCCATTGATCCCAAATTCTCATTTTTTCTTTCATTCTAGAGTGATCCTAAGTGAATCTAGAGCATGGGAGGAAAGTGAGAAGGATTTATCAAGTCTGAAGAGCGGTGGAAGGACGCCTGGCATTGCCGCTGGATGACGCGCGTCGAGACTTCTGCCGCGTGTGAGGGTCGCGAGAACGATGATCCTCAGTCGTCTGATCGAGCGATCAGACGTCGCAGATGGATTGCTTTGATCAAATGACAAAACTTAGAAGTGGAGTGACGCCGTGAGACTTAAGCAACGGCAGGGTCTAAATAGCGGATGGCGCCATTAATTACTTTTTAAATAATATTAATATTATAATAATTTAATTAAATTTCATTAATCAAAATTAATTGATTAAATGCATTCCAAAATTTTCCAATATATCACCCCTAGCTAATTGAGGGGTGAGGAACGCAACAGCGCACTCAGATTTTTGATTCGATGAGTATTTATTTATTTGATTTTTTAGGTATTTAAATAATATTAAAATATTTGCCAAAAATCCAACGACTTCCAAATGCATCCAAGACATCACCCCTAGCTAATTTGGGGGTGGTGAATGCAATGGCGAAGTCAAAATTTTGATTCGAGGTCACAATAAAAAGTCAATTATTTAGGGTTTCAGGATTTTCAAGAAATTATGTTTTGATCCATTTGATCCCTGATTTGATCTAGATATTAGAGGTGAGTTCTAAATGACTTAATTAAGACTCTAGAACTGTAATTAAGACTTAGATTAGTCTTAATTAATCTAGGTAACAATTTGGGTTGTTATATTACCCCTGTCCATTAGGGTAAATGTGCACCCGAATCTAGTAATATACTGAACCCATTATCCTATATATTCTAAGTTTTTATTTCATGCACAAAGTTCTCTTATATGGTATGTCCAAGGTATTAAGCACAAAATACAAGGAATGCGTAGCAACAAAAATTAAATCAAGTAAGCAAGGGACTCTTCTATACATGGTGACACTGTTGTTATCTAATTTAACCATTCTAACTATTCTAAGTTACACAAGTTCAGGATCTCCAATTCCTACTACCGAGTGTAACTTAGAAGCATGACCTTATATGTTTAAAGGATTAGAACAGATCAGGTTCTAATCTAATTCAATCAAGTACGATAATAAATTTAATTAATAAATCACAACGTCCTAATTTGATGAATTCAGATGTTCTATCTAAGATCTTATCAAGATCTACTAAACTATAGATTATGGATTAAACATCACGAGATTGGGCTTAATCACATAATCCAAAAAGGTTAAGACATAAGATTTAGGTTTCAGTCTAAAAGTGATCTATTGATTAAGTTAGACCCTATTAAGCAAATCAAATCTAATAGGATGAATCTGTTATCCTAAATCTAATATTGAAAGATAAAATAATCCAAATAAGTTGTAAAAGTCTAAGAACTAATAAAAATAAGGATTCATTCATTAGATAACCCACTTATCCCATAAATGAAATCTAACCTATGAGCTAGTCCTAGTCTCAAGAATGGTCCTAATGTGAGATTAAAAGATCCAAAAAAAAGACTTAGAAAATTTTTTGGGAAATTTTGATGAGTTGACATAATAGTTGATTTTTCTTACTAATATGGCTCTAATATAGTTCTAATACTAATTTTAGTAATTTAAAACATAAATTAGAGGTTAAGGGCACTTAACCTAAATTTTGGGGAAAATGACCATTTTGCCCCTACTTAAGGGCCCAAAAAGTCAACTTTTGAATTGAGAGTCCAATTTGAAGTTTCTTAGCACCAAATGGTTCCTTACTATCTAACTTGAAGATAGACAGTAAGTATGCTTAATTTGGACGAGAAACGGGTCCTATAGGTCCAAACTAAGGTTTTTGACCTAAGGGGCATTTTAGTAAATTGCACTTAATGAAATCTAAATTTTTATATAGTTTACTATTAGTTGCTATTCAAGGATTCCATAGAGTCCAAGAATACTAAATTCTGAGGTCTAATGAGTTAGTTATAGTCATTTGAATTTATAAGGGTAAATTGGTAATTTTCCAAATTAATTGGGGCCAAAAAGCTAACTCTTCCATTTGGTGTCCAAATTCAGCAAACTCAGTGGCTATAGCTTACCTATAGCACACTAAGTACTTTAACTAGAAGTAGACCCAGCTGTAGCGCTTTTAGCGCAGAGGTTCATTTTGCAAAATTTACTGTTCCATTAATTTATTTTGACATTTCCTAAATTTTTCATGAAAATTTCCGCTGCAGCCCTCTACCGCGTATTGTAGCGATCCATTTTACGAAATACTATTTAATAATTGATTTTATATGATTTCTGGTGAAATACCACTGCAGCCCTCGATTTTGCAAAATAGGCCGCTGCAGCGCACTGTGGAAAACAAGAAGAAGTCCTTGGAGAGAAGCTTCTTCCTTCAACACAAGGGAGCAATGGAGAACAAGAAGAAGATTATTCAACAAAAGGAGGAAGAGGGTTGTGCTCTCCCTTAATAAAGGAGGAGGGGAAGGATGGAGTAGGGGGGACTAGGCTATCATGAGCCTAGGGAGAGGGAGGAGTAGAGAGCCATCATGGTGCCTAAGGAAGGTATGGGGTAGCCGAAAAAATGGAAGGGGAGGGGGGCTGTCAGCCAAAATAAACAATTTGGGGAAAATTGTGATTTGGGGATCGAATAATTGCTTATTTATTTCCCTTAATTATTTAAAAATTTAGATTTTTGAAATGCACTTCGAAAATTCTCAAAAATTCACCCCTAGCTAATTTGGGGGTGAGAAATTCAAAGGCGAAGTCGGATTTCGATTCTGATGATTATTTATTTATTCTTTTTTTATGCATTTAATTACATTAAAATATTCGCAAAAATCCAACGACTTTTAAACACGTTCAAAACATCACCCCTAACTAATTTGGGGGTGACGATCGCAACAATGAAGTTGGATTTTGAATTTGAGGTCAAAATAAATACCTCAATTTTTTAATTAATTAAATATTAAAATATTCTAAAATAATCAATTGAGCTCCGAATTGCTCCAAACCTTCAGGGTTTGGTTCTAATGACTAGATGAACTTAATGGGATGATAATAAGATATGATTATGTTTAAATTAAGCTAGGTAATAACCTTGGGTTGTGTGGCGACCGGGGATCGAAGTTCCAGTCTCTAAAGAATAATTCATCTTAAATGTAAGCATATGTATTTTTATAAACAAAAAGACATAAAATAATAAAAGTCCAAAGTCCAATTATATATTTAAAAATAGAGCCAAAATATATATGAAATTTTACAACAGTTTATCTTTTACAAAATAAAGATGATATATTCACATTTTCTTATTTCTTTATTCTTCTCTTTTATTTGGCAGATCTTTAATTATCAAAACCTGAAAAATACAATTACCAGTCAGGTAGGAGTACGCAAATCATTCTTATAAGAGTATTCTAGCATTCTATAATAAGCATAAATCAAATATAGAAATGATTGAATATCTGCATATGGAAGTAAAGCAAATTTTTCAATTTAAGTATTGCCATACAAGTTAGCTGTGAAATTCATCATATATGAAAGCATAAAATAAATAATTTTATCAAAAGCATTTGTAATAATAAGTCGAGTCCGTAGACTCCTGAGCCCAAATGGGTAAACCCATATGCATAACCTGTAGGAAGCTTATCTGTCTACCCATCAGTAGCTTACTCAAAATATGAACTGATGGTGTGTCTTTCCTCTGGATTTGCCCACTTCCTACAGGGGCTAAATCCCTCCATATAACTCCCAGGGGCTGCCAGCATGCCCAATATGTACAGATTCTCTCTGTTGCGTTCCACCCTCCAAAGATAAACACCACAATAATATATAACATTTTTCATCTTTTTGTTACATGCTATTTGATATCATTCTTTTGCAAGTTTAATAGCAGTAAGCAGTTTGTAATAAATAATACTCAAATGAAAATGGCTCAAAATAAGAATACTGAAATGAAACTTATAAGTAAGTTTGCGTACTTGACTATTTTTATACAATTTATAACCAGTTCAATTTCTTTGATTTGCCAAAATAATTTAATTCATTACTTTTATTCTTTTATGATTTATAATATTTAGATCTCTAAAATAATAATGAATATTTGAATATTTGTTTTATTTTATTAAATTACTTAATTATTATGCCTTATAAGGTCAAATTGGGAATTTGACCTTATAAGGGCATATTAGTAATTTTACCCTTAATAAAATCTAAAATTTCTATTAGTTTATTATATATTATGTCTTAAGGTTTTCATAGAAACTAAAATTATCAAATTCTGGTATGTATTGGTTAATTTGCAGCCAATACAAGTTTTAGGGTTAATAATTAGGATTAATTATGATTACTGACTGATTAGTGAAATACGTCACAAATTTACTAAACTAATTTTACAGTTAGGTTTTAATTTACTTTATGAGTTCTCTGAAGTTGAAATTACTCAATTTGGATTATTAGTTTTGCTAATATTCACTAATAATTTTTTTGAGTAATTAGGGTTAATTAAGAGATCTAATCATTGGATCCTAAATATTTTTGTAGTTTACTGTAAATTAGGTTTTTCTAATCTAAATTGATATTTGGATCACCTAATTTGGAGCTAAATTGACTAACTTATGGCCATTTGAAGTTCTAGGATTAAAGGCTTAATCAGGGTTAGTTCCTAGTTGTGATTAGTCTAAATTCAATCCAAACATCAAGATTAACACTACTATAATATTCTTTAGAGTTTTATGAGTATTTTGGGACCCATATTTGATATGTTTGGGATAGTGTGTGTAAAGTTATGGTGACTTGAAGGAAATCGTAATTTTTGGTAATTAATTAAATACCTAAAATGTCACTAAGTGAAATATTGATCAAAATAGAAAATTATTAGTACCAATAAATTCTTCAAATTTTTCTGATTAATTTAGTATATTTATTTGTGTTATTTGGATAAGTATTTTATAAGTTATGGTGGATTAAAGTTTTGATTAAATTATTTGGTTAAAAATTAAATTATAAATACTGTATTTTAATTATTATTATTCTGCTAATTAATCATCTATCAATATTTAATTAATTACTATATAAATTAATTATATTTTTATTCTATTTTTATATATATTATTTTATAAAAATTTTCTATTATTATTAAGTATATATTTTTTTAGGTTGTATGATTTGATATATATATATATATATATATATATATATCAAATATATATTATTAGATTTTTAATGATTATTTATATTTATTTTTTTATTATATTTCTTATTTAATTCTGCAGGTGGGACCCGTAGAAGTACACGTGGCAGTTTAATACACGCCAATCAATTGGGTGGGGCCCACATCTGAGGTAAAACTGATCGGTTTAACCAGTTGTGGGTCCCACCCAAGACGTGTGCCCACTGATGTTGCGCCACGCGTCTAGCTGACGCGTTCCTTGGATTACGCGGGATGGGCTCGGGTCAACCCGGCCCGACCCGAGACCTCCTTCTTCCTGACGCCCGCTCCCGAAGTCCTTGTTGCTAGGGTTCTGAAATCGGTGGCCAAGACGTCGCCACCGTGAGTCGACCCATATACAGATCGAAAGGTCTCAGAGAGACCTTTCGATTGATACCAACGACACTGCCGGAGGAGGTGTGAAGCTCCGGTGAGATCAAACCCTAGTCGAACGGATCAGGTTAAGACTATTCTGACGATATGTATTGTGGAGTACCGCTAGATTCAAGTCGATCGAACTCGTTTGAGTTCGATCGGGACCCATATATTGTCAATCGAGCATATGAAATAAGTAATCGAAAAGTAAATTGCAATTATTGTTGAAGATCGAGGTCTTAAACATGTACCTTAAACAAACGGCAGGGAAGGATCGAAGCTTGGTTGCTAAGTTCCAGACTTTGGGGCTGAAGCCGAGCGAAGCAGGAGTCCTAATGGTCTTATACGAGTCCTAATGAGGTAGATAAGAATGGTGGAAGAGGTGCGTTTTGCCATCTGCATGCAGCGGAAGGTGCCGCGTGCCCTCGATGCGTCTCTCTCGGATTGGCGAGGAAGGAGATGCACGGGCCGTTCGATCACTCGATCGAACGGTCCACCGATGCCGTGACTTCTGACGACAGAATAAAAAATTTTTTTGGACGGCGTAAGCTAGGGACAGACGGCGCCGTTAAATACAATAAATATTAAATTATTATTTTAATAATTTATATCAATTTTATTAATTAATATTAAATATCTAAATGCATCCCAAAAATTCCCAATAAATTACTCATAACTAATTGAGGGGTTTTGAACACAACGGTGCAATCAGATTTTTGATTCGACGAGTATTTAATTATTTGATTTTTCAGGTATTTAAATAATATTAAAATATTTGCCAAAATTTTAATGACTTCCAAATGCATTCAAAACTTTATTCCTAGCTAATTTGGGGGTGTTGAACGCAATGGAAAAGTTAGATTTTTAATTTGAGGTCAAAATTATTTAAATATTAATAAACAATTAGAAATGAGGTTTTGGTATTTTACAGGTTGTTACAAAGAAGGTCTGGGGTTGGATTCCAGAGCTCGGGCATGGAGAAAGGCTTAGTTTTAACGATCATGGGCAAATTGGTGAGACTACTACCGGTAGACGATCGCGTCGAGGGCAGAAGAGGAAGATTGGGTCAATTCCCGTACTTCCACGGGGGCTGGAGGTTACCTGGTTGTCGGGGGGGGGGGGGGGACTAGACGCGGATGGGCAAGACAAGGGAGATGATCCACAGTGCTCGGACTCGTGCCCGCCGTCTGATGGATCGACCTTTGCGATTAGAAGGCTCTGATGGATTACTTAAGCGGGACGGATGATAGCCGTCAAATGCGCGTGATGGATCCGATGCCTAGGATTAAATCCTAACTCGGAGGAGATCCCGTCGTTGGATGGACTGCGCTAGGATGCGTTCTAACGCATTTATTAGTTGGTTTGCACGCGCCACTGTCGGGTCCCCGCAGCGGATCTACCGCGGTCCCTACAGCAAATCCCATCCATATATATATATATATATATATATATTTATTTAATTTAATTAATATTAAATCATTTAATAGTTAACTTAAATCCTAATTAATTGTATAAATCCAATTTAAAATTTAATGATCTCCAAAAATTCCTAAAACTTCACCCTTAGCTAATTAGGGCATAAGGAATTCAAAAATGAAATCAGATTCTAATTTGGAGATCAAATTAATTTAGGTATTTTCCATGGCTCAAAAATAGACAAAAATACAAAAATTCTTAATTTAGCTCCGATTGATCGTAAACTTCTAGGGTTAGGTTTAAATGACCATTGATTCTAATGGAATCAAAATTAGGGGTTGGTTTAGCTTAATTAGTCTGAATTTAACTAGGGTAATAATTAGGGTTGTTACACATGTATACCTTTAAAAATTATTTAGGAGTTCTAAAATTATTAATCACCTCTTAATTATATTAAATCTTGATTAGTGTTTAGTAAACTAATTTAACTTCTAATTTTAATAAACCTAGTGTCTAATGTCTTCTTAAGTTTACTAGAACTTATTTTTGATCTTAAAATCATATTTTAAGCTCTAATCTCTTTAATCACTTTTCTTAGCCTTAAAAAATAATTAGTGCTAATTAAATTATTCTTAGATCTAAACTTGAATTTTATAGTCTTAATCTTCTTATTTGACAATATTAAGCTTATTAGAACTATCTAAAACCAATTTGGAAGGCTTAAATCTTAAAATCCCAATGGGTATTTTGATCATTTTGGCCAAAAGTTAGTTTGAGGGCCCTTAAACCCAAGAAATATTAAAATACTTTTAACCAGTAATGTAATGTTTTAAGATCATTTCTCAAGCTTTTGGACTTTGTGGATTGATCCTAATTATTTAAGTTTAAACCATCTTGATCTTTACTTAAAGCATTAAGATCTTAAGGTGATCTTAGATCCCCAATCTAAACTTGCTTAATGAAATTTTAACCTTATGAAATTAGTATTGATTAACTTATCTAAATTTATCAAAATGATTATTCCTATAATGAATATCTAATGAGAAATCATAAGTCAAAATCTTAATTGAGATCTTAAGTAATTAAATTTAAGCCTTATATCTTAGATCCTTAGTAGCTATTCATGAAAATCCATTTGAATTGTATCATTTCATTCTTGAAATTCTCAATTATTAGAATCCTTTGAAATCCTCTTCTAGTGAGTTTAGGTTGATTTAACCTATAGAATAAAGATATTATTCTATAGCTTAAATTTAGATCTTAGATTCATAAAGTTCTTATCTAATTATCTTATCTTATAACAATAGATTAAGCCTTTTTATAAGATTATAGTTTTCTTAATCTCTTAGCTTCTAAGATCTCTACCTTTAGATTATGGTGGGTGTAAACCTTTACATCCTTATAAGGTCAGTACCTTGGATTTAGATTTAAATCCCAATATGGAGTTTAAACCTTAAATACTTAAATCTTGACCTATTTAAATCAAGATTTGAGCTAGAGTTATCAAAATACATTATTAAGTCATTCATTAATTATTTAACCTTCGTAGTCATCATTTTTTATTATGAAGTAGAACTTGTTAAGTTCTTGTGTTTAATTTTTAGGGTCATTAATTTGGGATTTTACATGAAAGTTAGATATTAGAGATCATAAGTTTATGCTACCTAAGATTAAATAGAATGAATTAAATATGATAATAACAGATATCACATATGTTTAGTTGAGTCCCTTGCTCATTTTGATTATTGTGGCTTTGCATACCATGTATTTTGAGCTTTATACCTTAGACACAATAGTTGAACATGGGATATTTTGATGAATATATGATGTCAATTTTAAATGCATAAAACCACTTTACTTAAATCAGTAATTCAATTTATTCAGTATATTTAAGTATATCCAGCTCATTTAGTTCTTTAGTGCTCAGTTCAGTAAAGTGTATTCTATTTGTCCTGCCTCTTCAATTCATTACTTTTTCAATAGAATAGGCCAGGCCTAGCTCTATGGTTAGCTTGGATGGTATTCATCTGTTTCTATAAGTCTAACTAAGTCCAGCTCTATGGTTGGCGAGGATGGTATTCATAAGACTTTTCGATTTAGTAGTTTTATTTAGCTAGTTTTTGTTATGATAGTACTAGTTTAGATGTATCTCTCTCTTTCAGATCCTTTAATTCTAATTAGACCAAGCATTATGGTTGGCTTGGGTGATATATGTTAGATTTTATTTCAGTTCAGTGGCTTCATTTAGCCAAGTTATATATTATCAGTTATCCATATGATTTAAGTACATTATTTTAGTTTAGTTACTTACATATACTAGGATGCTAATTTTGTTTCAATTACCTTTACTTTTTAGTATAGTTTATTTATTTTGTAAATTAGCACAAATTCAAATGGTCATAATCATATTAGGATGAGTTTTCTTTCAATATTCTCAATTATTATACTACTTCCTATCCTTATTGCAGCTTCTAGCTGAGGTCTGTGCTTTTACATAATTCATTTTGCTTAGTTATAAATATTTTATTTATAATTATTATATTCTTTGTTGTTTGTTGCACCCTTTTAAATACTTGCACATTAGTAAAATGTGATATCTTAAAATATGTAGTTTATCAAATCAACTTAAAATATGCTTAGACAATTATATAACTGCAAGTTTTTCTTTACTTAATTGGGGCTCTAGCATTGTGATACCGACAATGTCAGATTCAGAGTTGTTCGTTGATGTTGCTTTTGGAGAGGAGCTTAGTCAGGTGGAGGACCTTCCTACTGCTGAAGCTTAGCTAGTTTTCCTTCCAGTTTATGAGGACGAGCGCCTATTTCATTTTAAATTTTAGTTTGTGATAATTAAATATTCTATATGTATTTACTTTTTGTATTTTCATATTGAACTGAGTTATCGTCTTTACTTTTTTTTACTGTATTGTGAATGTGGATGTTACCCTTTTACTTGCTTCCACTACTTTGATATTTTAATGCATGACTCTCAGTTTAGATGACAAGTCTTTCAGCTAAGGCGTGTTGGGTTCATATCTGACTCGATTATAGTTGGGAGGGTTGCCACACGATGACCGTATTCATCGTAATCTTGTAAATCTCAGTATTAACATGACCACGGAGGGCACAAAGCTCCATACGATCAGAGCTTCATCTCCACTTGTTCCTTACAACAAGGTGCATCGAATGCGCACATAAGCACTCTGCAAAAGAGTCTGAATTATCAGAATGTTGGGTATCCTAATTTACCTTAACTTGATTTTTAAGGTTTACTATGGGTAGTGAATTATCTTCACAGAGGTAACCATTTGCACAATTCTTGATCTTGACACATTCAGTGTGTTGAGACAGAGCGAAGCCTCACCTTAGCACACTGGAGAGGTGCTAAGATGCTGGGACCTTCCTCGGGCTCAGTACTGTGGAGTATTGTGGTCACCCAAGCAAGCTTAGTGTTGGAGGATAGTTTCAAGCTCTACAAATCATCCTTATCGAATTCATCTAATAGGGAATACAATTACCAACAATTTGATACCCAAACCTAGGGCCAATTATAAGGAATTTCCACTTGGAAATGTAGGTGATGGCCTCGACCAGATGGTGGTTTCCACCGTCTGGTTCGTTGTTGAACCTCAATGCCAATGCCTAATTCTAATTGCACAGGGTGAGCATTTAACCAAGTAACTATTAGAAGAAGGAAAACACAGCTGATTACAAGCCAATCGAGCTATTTCAGCTCAGGTCAAGGACAATATCTGGACAAATGACTTAGGAGAATGTAGAGGAGCTGAGGGCACTTCAAGTATAGGAATTGAGCTGAACAGCTTCCTGGAACTCTTGACTGCACACAAAGAACTTGAATGCCAAGTCACACATACATACTTGCTTGGAGAAAGAGTTGGGATGTAACGGCCCCAATAATTGGATAGAAGATTACTCCAGATATTGGGGTGTTACCTTAGCACCCAACACTTGATTAGAAGAAAACTATTCAAGTGTTGATGCTAAGTGGCCAAGTCTCTTTTTGAGCATTTGTTAAGTTAAATAAATGAAAATGAAGATACATATAAACGTAATATTGCAAATATTTACAATGCTAGAAATTAGATAAATCCACTCATTCATCCCAAGCAGTTTTATATACATAGAAGATACAACACAGATTAACAAACTGAAATAAAAGTAACTTAAGTAATCTAATTATTACAAGGCTTTTTAATGTACATGGCAAATACAAGTGAATTATATATATGACTAAGCGGAAGTAGATTTCCTTAAAAGTTCTTCAAGTACTCAAACCTGCATCATATTTTGGTATTTAAATATGATAAGGCAAAGCTAAGAAAAAGAAAAGGATAATTAGACTAAACATTCTAAGCACAATTTAAAGTTGGCTATATTTTTAGATTAATAAGATATCACAATTATTATTTATAATTTAAGTATGCAGTGGTGCTGTAAAAGCTATATAGTATGGGAAAGTAATGAGCACAATTGTAAGGAAAGCAGTATGAAAATTATTGAGTAAAAATACTCACTTTTTATATAATGTTCTAGCCTTTTACTGAAAATTTGTAAAGAAGAGCATTTTAAAGGTTAGAAATTAATATGCGCATGAAATGTAAGCAATTTATATGATCAAATGGAAAGTATGCTAAGTAAGCAGTTAATATATAGTGAAGCATTAATTGAAGTTAAGCAACATACACTGTATTCAAATTAATTGAAGTAAGCAATACACAATACTGAAAATAAAGAGTGTAAGGCTAAAGGAAATGAGAAAATATCTTAGATTCTCAATCTAAGATAATTATAGTCTAGGACTATGATACAAAAGCATAACTAAACAGTTATGAAGAGATTTTACAATTTATAAGAAAATCTCTTATATTTTAAGTTAAAGTTACATTTAAAAATACCTCATTCTGTAGGAGTACATAATAGAATGGGCGAGGAGTTAAGCACGTCTGCTTAACCAGATACAGTGGGGAAGTTTGAACATTCACATTTACCCTCTCTAAAATGTGAAGTTATAATGTAAACATTTTCATTTGTACTCTAATTGCCTTAAGGCATTTCCCCTTTAAAGCTTTAAGAAAACTTTTATTTATGCACAAAAGTCTTGAATATATGTTCAAGTATATGAGGCTCAAAGTTATGCAAGCATTCAACGGATTATAAAAATTGTAAAGTATGTGATATCTTTTTATTATCTAAATTTTTAATAATCTACTTTATATTTGGAGTTAATTAGACTCTAAATTGACTTATAGATATTTAATCTTAAGTCAATTTTAAATAAAAGTAGAAGGAATTGTAAATGAAATTAGAAAGATAATACAATTTTAAAATAAAAGGAGAGCTTATCCAAAGTTTAAAAAGAAAAGAAGCTATTAATTTCAATCAAGTTGATAGAGAATTAAAATTAAAGATGAACCATTGAATTGAATGTTTTGAATTGAATATTAAAAATTTTTAAAATATTTCTAAGTCTTAAATTCTTAAAAATTTCGGCAGAGTCTCCTTTGTTTTTGTTCAAATATACAATTTTCACAATCAATCTCCAGTTCTAATTAGAGTTCAATCCCTTTTATAGGAAGGCTCATTTCCAATTCTACAAATAGAGTTTAATTCCAGTTCAAAATAGAGTTCAATCCTTTTTACAGGATTGCTCATTTCCAGTTTTAAAATAATTTTAAATATATAAAAAACTAAACTAAGCAGTTTATACATCATATATAAAACATCTAATAAAAAGAGATGTAGAAATGAAATTAGTTATTTATGAAAGTGGCATTATGTGACTTTTTGCACATAACTTTTAATTTAGCATTCTTGTATTAATTTTACGACTTAACTTGCAAAGAATAATATCATTAAAGTTAGCATCTAAATATAAAAGAAATAAGGATAAATTAAATTTAAAGGCAGCATTTGATAAATAAAATCAAGGATAGTATTTGTATTTGACAACATTTGGTATCTCCTAACATTTAAATTCTATAATTATTAGCATTTAATTAATCTTAACTGAATGACAATATTGATTCTTATTTAGCATTTAGAATCTTAAAATGAATCATTTCAGCAATGTGGTAGTACAACAATATGTATCCTCATGTTCAAATCATGATGACATTTATATTTGATCTTAAAAATAAAAGGGCAGCTTATATATATAAAAAAATTTGACATCAATAGATCCACATGAGATAGATGAAATATAAAGACTTGAGTTCAACACGTATCATGTAGTTTAACTAATTACATTTGATGACAGTATTATAACTATTAGCAACATTAAATTACTTAAGATCTTTTAAAAACTAAAGATGACAGCATGTGGAAAATAATGACATCATTTAGATCCCATAAAGTATATTACAACATGTATATCTATTGAGATATATGGCTACATTTAGATCTCCTAAATTACATAGCAAGTTTTGAATTCATGGCAGCAATTATTTTTACTAGAAGAAAATGGTAGCATGCAAGACTAAAAGAGAGATGCTAATATATAATTTCATATACAATTTATGGCAGCACATGTTCCCTCGTTTCAATTTACAGCAACATTGAATCACTTAAGATCTCATTGATCTCTTTTTAGGAAATACATGGCAGTAAATTTGAATCTCTTAAAATATAGGCAACCATTTGACTCATTAAAAGATATGGTGGCATATTATCTCCTTTCTCTAAGAATATGGCAACATGTGATTTTATAAAGAAAGAGAGCATTGATACTCATATAATTTATTGGTAACATATGATTTATAAAAGAATAATAATATTGATGCTTGTAAGACCTATTGATAACTTTTGTATCTCACATTGAATTACTTATGATCTTTTAAAACTAAGGATGATAGCGTTTGATCATAAAATAAATGGCAACAATATGGACCTTTCACATGAAAATGCAAAGCAATTAATTCTAATGACAGCATATGAATCTCTTAACACAAATGGCAACATTTAATCACATTTGAAGTGAATAGCAGCATTATGGCAGCATTTGATCATATTATTTAGACTAATAGTATTTGATCACTCTTGATCTTATAATACTAAAGATGGCAGCATAAATCTAAATTAAAGATAATGATAGCATTTATTTTAAACTCATTTGAGATGAGTTATATATCCATAAGAAGTATTTTGAATTTAGGTTTCAAAGTAGTTTTGACAATAGACACACATTTGGATTTACTAAATGATTAATAATTCAAATTATTATATATACTGAAGATAACTAAAGTAACTGTGTAACTGTATATCATTTACGAAGTCAAACTTACTTTAACAACAAAAGAAAAATATACATGAAAAATAAGGATAATAATGTAAATTTAGCATTCATTCAGTAATTTATCTTGAGAAATAAGCACAAATTAAACCAATAAGTACAATTGATGATAAGTGAGTTGTACAGCTATTTTAAATGAACCCTATTACCCAAACATACATAATATATTGTGTATTCTATTTTAATATGAATAAGCAAAGTATACTTCAATCTATTTTTATCATGCACAATAGAAACAACTATGCTAGATCCTACCATAGCATGGCCTTAATTATCATAAAGTTAACAGTATACAAAACTTTAAATATTCCATTCATACTATATATCATGAAACTCAATTAAATGCATTACATTAAAATTTGACATTTGCGGAGAGTTTAAAAGGATTTGGGTAACATTGAATATATTATTTGTGTTATTTCAAATTCAAAGTTCAGAATTAGCTTATTGCTTCACAAAAGAAATTGTATACACTTATTGAATAATTGAAATATAATAAAACCTATGAATAAAATATGTCTTAACAATTTGTTTATATATTTTCACATATTTTAATTTGATTGAATGCTGAATAATCATCTTATAAGTTCATGAGATATTTTCTCATCATTTATTTACTGTCATTAATGATGCACTCTTGAAATGATATTAACTTTTGTAAGATGTTAATAACCATTCCTCTAAACTTAGTTAATACATAAGTTAAATACAAGAGAAATTGAGTATATAAGAGTATAGTATGATCACTTCATTATCTCATTATATTTAGTATTTTAATTTGAATTAAAACGACTAATCTAATATGCAGAATTAGGGTTGATCAACAAAAATATTACATAAAGATTGTATTTTGCAGAAGGTTCCTATAACATATGACAACTAATATAACTTTTACTTGAAACATGAGATCAAAGGATAGTCGCAGAAGGAAACAAACAGAAAAATATTAATCAATTTTTGCTCATCACATTAATAATCATCATATTAGATGATTCTATTAATTTTTTAATGCTCGCAAGTAATTAACCTTAAGTTATTTTTATAAGTATGCAATCTTTACTATGGCTGTGAGCATAAATATTGTATAGCTACAATAATCTGCACATTACAATAGTAAATATCACTATCCATTTGATAAGTTCATTAATTTTGTTTTAGCAAACCATTGAACTCGATCAGGTTCTCAAAGATGAAACTATTGATTTAGAGATAGCTAAGCAGTAAAAGTCATGTGATTGCTGAGTGGAGACAATAAGGATGGTCGTACCTTTGCTTCCTTACTCGACTTGAAGAGGTGCTTGGCGAATAGAAGGGTTCGGCGAGTGAAGGCGTTGGTGAGTGGGATAGGGTTCGGTCGGATGGAGAGGCTCGGCTTCAACGGCTCTCGACTAGATGGAAACTCGGCGACTTTAGCTATGCATGATGGAGGAGGATGCCCGAAGGATTTGCTAGGTCTCGAGTAGATATCAGAATCAAAGGAGTATGGGACTAGTTGTAGATAATGATCGCGTCTCACGACTTGCGATGAGGAGGGTCACGGCGACGAGCCATTAGCTCTCGTGTGAGGTGGAAGCCACGCGTCGATCTTGAAGGAGGGAGCTATCACGAAAGAGATCGCAACGAAGAAGGTGTCGGTCGCATGAATGGCTTGCGTAGGAAATTTCGGCTGAGGAAATATTAGGATTTAGGTTTTTGAAGAGGTACATAAGTAAATCATAAGATCTAAATTAGCCGTTGGATCAAAATAGACGGCTGAAATTTCTGAGCGAAAATATGGAGTCATTTGAGCTCCAAATATTACAGACTTGGTATTGAAACGACCGTCTCGACGAGACGAACGTACGCGTCTAAAAATTAATAAATTTGGACAAGTATTTTATTTTATATTAATTTTTAAGTGAAAAATCTGAAAAATTAATTATGATAAATCGGAAACTCAAAAATTAACGAAACTTAAAATATAGCATCTTTATATAATGCTTAACCTTGATATATAAAAATTTTTAAATTCCAATTTATGTTTTCTATATTATTAGCCTTTGAAATTTAAACTTCATGAATTTATTCAGGACAATCCGGGATCCCAAAAGTGCCCAAATTTTTGCAGTAGGATCCTTTCAATAGAAATTTTGAGAGGATATTTTTATTACATTTTTATTTGATTTAAATTGAATTCCTAATTTTAACGAAAATTTTTGAGCGATCAAAATTCAGCAGAAAATTTGGAAAATCAATGATTTTAAAAAATTCCCAAAATAACATTCTTAGCTAATTTGGAGCTACTAAGTTCAATGGTGGACTCCATTTTTAATTCTGATGTTTAAATGATTTAGGTATCTTCAGAATTATCTGAAAATCAAGAAACATTGGAAATCGACAAGCGATCTCCAATTTGCACGAAATTTGAGGTGAATACTTTTAACTCTATTATAAGAGTAATGAAAGAGATTTAGAGTCAATTAGATTTGCTAATTGATAGGTAACAACTTCTGGGTTGTTACATGGGAGCACTAGATGCCTACTGGCTATCGAGAGGAAGGCCAGTATGCACAAGCTTCTCAGATATCAAATAAGCTTAAGAGAAGAGACACAGTGAAAAAATAGTTACTGTGGGAAAGGGCTATTTATAGCCTGAAGCTCACTAGGAAGCTTGGGCTAGCCGCCCATGGCTGGCCCGAGAATGCTAAGCTTTGGGTCTGGCCTGAGAAGGGCAGACCCGAGGGAACCTACAGCCGAAGGCCGTTAGGACACAGCGGGAGTGGGGGATAGGGAGGATCTCCCGTACTGCCAGTGTGGCAATCGATTTAGAGATGCCAGTGGACCACTCGTGCAGGAGTGCTCCGGAATGAAGGTGAGTATTGTTAGGGTGATTGCTGGTTATCTGATTGATCGAGTGAAGGAACATGATGAGTGTATGGCGCATAGAAAGAAGCTGCTGCATGGGACGAGCCCCACAGCAAATCGCCTGTAGTCTGCACAGTGGTTTCGAGTGATTTGCCGACCGTTGGAGGGGCAAAAGTGTAATTATTTAAATTCTAGATCCCCTATTTGCAATTTCTTAAGTTTAGTTTTGATTAATTTTAGGCTTAAATGATCTTCAAAAATTCTCAAAATTTCACCCCCAACTAATTTGGGTGTAAGGAATTCAAAAATACAATTAGATTTTGATTTGAAGGTCAATTTAATTTTGCTAATTTTCTAGGTTATATAATTTAACAAAATAGTCAATGGGTCTAATTGAGTTCTGATGGATCTCAAATTTTTAGGCTCAGCTCCTAATGATAATTAGAATCTAATGGAATAAGAATTAGAACTTTGTTTAGTCCAGATTAAGTATGATAATAACTTGAGGTTGTTACAGCCTCTGTCCTAAGTAATGGTGGAACTCAAGTTAGCCACTAGTCCTTAATCCCTCAAGCTTCATATTTGGTTTGAGGACACGCCTTAAAGATGGCATTTCTTAAATTTCAATTAGGATGAGTGAACCTAATTTAGTTTTTCGAAAGCCTAAAAATCTAACTTCTTTAGTAAATGTCAAAATTAGTTTTAGGCCAACCTCTTTATTAACACCCAACTTAGCATTTAGAACTTGTATATCTAATCTAGCCAACTTTTTCTTACTAAATCATTGCCTCCATTTTTATTTTTTGATATTTTTGTGCGTGGCTGCTAACCTAGGACCTAAAACACCTTCTTGAATCAAAATAAAATTCAATTCAAAATTCAGGGGTTCATCTGCCTGAAAACTCAACTCAATTCATTGCAATAACTTGAATATTACCAATATATATATATATACAAAATTTGAAAAATAAAATAAATAAAAAATAGAATAATTACTAATTATAAACACGCTGCAGGATATTCGTAAAGCTTCCCTGATTGCTCCTCCCTTGCAGTAGAAGTTACGAACGTCAATGCGACGAAATCGAATGCTGTAGAAATTAAAAAAAAAATAAAAAAATCAAGTTAATCATCAGATAAGCTGTCCATCCATAATAAATTAAGAATTTTTTCATACTAATTTTATAATCTTTTTTCTTAATTAGCTAATTGTAAATAAATGACTGCTTCTTACTCACGTTTTGCTTCAAGCGAAGCCTATAAAACTTCAGAGAACAAAGCAAGTTCGAAGCAAAAGTAAGAAAAACAAACAAACAAAAGCATTCATTTTCTTTCTATCGAAGAAAAATGCTGCATGAGACGATGGATCTCTACAAATTAGCTCATATCAATGCGTCTTTTGCCGCATTTTTTGTCTGCAATTGCATCATTGTTCTTCTGATACTGATTAGTTTTGTCCGTAGGGCAGTCTGCAATGCTGATACTGAGCTAGGGAAGAGGGAGAATATTAATTCGGTTTTACCAGAAGATATTGAGGCAAAAAGCAGCATGTTCTGTATACATGACACTGAAGAAAGAGTAAAAAAAGAAGAGGAAGAGGAAGAGCAAGAAGGAGAAAAAAGAGAAGAAGAAGAAGAAGAGGAAGCAGAAAAGGAAGAGTTAATGAAGAAGGCAGATGAGTTCATACAAAGGATGGTAAGAATATGGGAGGCGGAGAAGAATTCTGATCGAGGAAAAAGGACTTGATTTTTTCTGTGAATCATTTTCCATATTTTATTTTTATAGAATTTATTTATTTGTTATTTATTTTTATATAGCAACTAAGGGCATGTGTATACATCGCGAGGGTACTGCACTTTTTAACTTTTTGTGCTATGTGAATATTAAATTTTTGAGTTTGAATTTCTTACGTTCAAAAGCTTAATTAAGTTAACTTTTGGCTTTCAAATATCAAAATTCTCCAGAAGAGAGAATTTGGGATTTTTTTTCTATTTTCTCGAAAGATAAGTTTCAAAATTGTAGGATGTGGGGGTATGTTATGAGAAAAATTGAGAAATTGAAGGCATCTCTATACTGCATCCTTTTGGCGTAGGGTTTTTTCCTCGGCTGCCCCATGGGGGCGCCACGATCTGCTCCCGTACCACATCCACCTTCGGCGCTCCCACCTGCCCCATTCGTGAAAATCTCTTTTCCCCTCCGCAAAATAAAACTCCTCCTTTCAGCCGTCTGAAGAAGGAGCCCTCCTTTTTGAAAAAAAAGAGCCAGATGATGGAGCAAAGTTTTGGAGTATGTGTCTCATCGACTTTGCCCTAGGTCAGAAGCATTCATTTCCGGTGTTGCTCTCAGCCTTGCAAAAAATCTGGAAGATCAATGGTACTTTTGAACTCCTTACTATGGAAGATAGCTTTTATATACACTGATTTTCATACTTGGAAGATCTCGAATTCATTTTGGAGGGAGCGCGTCTAACAACCGCAGTTGTTATTCTAGCTAAAGTTAGATTAATTAGGCAAATTCAAGCTTTGATTTTGATCCATTAGATTCAATGAGTCATTTAAATCTCACCATAGAAGTTTGGAATCAATCGGAGCTAAAATGAGAAATTTGATATTTTTGGCTATTTTTAGACCCTAGAAAATACCTAAATTAAATTGATCTCCAAATCCAAATTCGACTTCATTTTTTGATTCCCTACCCCTAAATTAGCTAAGGGTGAATTTTTGAGAATTTTTATTTAGCCATAAATTGGATTTAAAACAATTAGGATTTAATTATATAATAATTAAATGAATTTATTTTATTAAATTATTTAATTAAATTAGGGTGGGATTTGCTGTCGGGACCGCGGCAGATCCGCTGCGGGGTCCCGACAGCGGCTTAACACTAGTAGCCAATGGATGTGTACGCACGAATCGCGGCGCAAAATCAGACGGCGCTGGATCGTACCGCCATGATTTCACCCGTCGGATCAGATAAATGATCCCACGATCGGCAGCACGCCCGCTGTCCGTTAGTTAAGATCGCTATCGAGCCGTCCAAATCCAACGGCTTCGCAGATCAGACAGATGAGGAAGGATCCCAGCTGTTCACCTTCGTCCCCGCTCGCCCCCAGCCCCGGCCGAGGAGATTCGCAGATATTCGCCACGTCAGGGTTGTCTGCCACTCATCCACCCATTTCCTGTAGGTCGTTAGCATCTTCCCATTAATGGTCGAACCTGGGGAGCAGGGAAGGGTGGTCGGGCCAGTCCAAATGAAGGCGACTGAGTGAACTCCTCGGCCCAAGGCTAATGCTCGAGCCTCAGCCATGGTTCCACCTCCCCTAAACTCCCTCAACCTATAAATAGCCGTTCCCCAGTCCAGTGAGCTCGTTTGCTCACTGAAATCCTCTGGAACTCTCCCCTTCCTCTCGGCTGGTCTCCATTAAAGTTGCTGCCATTCCAGAAGACTCCCAGGGCTGCAAATTTGCTGATAGTGGGTGCGGTTTGGTGTTCAAACCCCCAGGTACCTGCTTAGAGCTCAGCCATTTCCTCAGGTACAGCCTCTGTCCATTTTCAATCGAGCTGGTTTCAGCTCGTCTCATCCTCAATTAAGTTTAGATGCTGTGTTAGGATCCCTCCCTAGTTCTCTAGCGACCACTTGAACCTCCTGGCAAGGCCTGGCAGTGGGCCAGACGGCGAAATTGCCATCTGAGTGCGCACTGCCAGTCGGTCTCTGGTTCGCCCTTTGTGTGCCTCATGGACGCAACTAGCCACTCCTTAAACATTAGAAGCCTTCGATCATAATTGTCAAGCCATATCGAAGGCTGGGTTCGACCAGATCGAGCGATCCAACCAGACTCGATCGATCCTGTCACGCCTCTCGCCAGTAAAATACCCCGAGTAGCACCCCATTGATCCAGACCATCCCAGCACTCCCCGACTCGCCCTATCGCTTCCTCTTAGGACCCTGAACGTGTAGGGATCGAGACGGCCACAATCCGAGGCCTCTGTGAGGAGAATTCTCTCTTCACAGGTGCGCCTTCAGAGATGCCTCAGCCGAGTAGTTCCCCGGCGATCCGGTGCCTCCCAGTTGGGGCTTCTTGGTTTAATCGATGCGTCTAGAGTCAAGGATGGAGTAGTCGTCGAGATCGGGGCGTGGCGTAGCCGGAGCATGGAGAATTGCACATCGGGAGCTAACCCTAGGGCGCCGGGCTTTGGGTGCCAGCCAAGGGAAGAAGGTGAAGTTGCGGGTCGGGCCGACCCTTGACCCGCGCGTTTTGGAATCGGGCCGACAGAATAATAAACGGAATTTTGGATTTAAAATCCTTACGGAAATTAAATTATAATTAAATTCATATAGTTTTAATTTAAATAAACATTCAAAATAAATTAATTTAATAACTTGGATATATTGATCCAAATGGTATGATCCAATATACCATTTGAATCAGAAAAATACAAGAAATCTAAATATAAAATAAAATCACAGATCCAATGATTGGATTTAAAATAATTGATTAAACCTTTTTTATTTTTAATTAAATCATAAGAAATTCATTTGATAACCAAATTTAATGATTTAGGGCTATGATTGCTCATTAAATCCTAAGGAACAACTTCAGACCCTTAAACCTAAATTTGAATGTTGAAATTTTTTAATCACTCATTAATCATCTTAATTAAGAATTAGTGAATTAAACCCTAAATTAGTCCTTGATTTTAGGTAGGTTAATTCCTAGTGCCATCTTAAGTCTATTAGAACCTAAGTGTAAGGTTGGATTGCCCTAAAATATCTTAATTTCACTAATCACTTTAATGGGCTTAAATAAGTGATTAGTGTTAACTAATCTTAATTAGGTTATTAAAACCTGAAATAAGTATGTTTCCCACTTCAGTAAGCAATATGAAACACATTAAAATAAATTAGATTTAATTTGGATAACGAAATCCTAAAATCCCAATTTTAGCCTTAAGAGGGGCATTTTGATCATTTTGACCAAAATGTGCTTAAGTGCCCCTTAAACCTTGGAAAACTTAGTAAAATACATTTTGTTAGATTATTTATGTTCTACTGAACTCTTAGACTTATAATGTTGTTCATATGGAAGTTTATTTAGGAAATCTTCAATTAGCCTTAATTAAGACATTTAGATCTTAAATGACCATAAATAAGTCACTTAGCCTTAATACTTGAATCTAATAATTGTAGATGTTAAATCTCATATTAATAAGTTCAATTAAGTTAACTTATGAGCTAAATTAAAAAGAAATGTAATTGATAAAGTTAAAGTTACAAACCTAGCCTAAGTCCAAAGTGAGCAAAAGATCAGATCTTAGATCTTAGATCTTAGATTTTAGATCTTTTACTTGAATCAAACTATCTCCAATTGAAATTCCTTAAATAATTCATTATTTAATCCTTTGAAACTTTCCATGTGGGTATAGGATGATTCAATCTATAGGATAATAAAATTATCTTAAAGGGTGAATATAGATCTTAGATTATCAAGTTCTTAATTGATTATCTTATCTTATAATCAGTAGAATAACCCTTCACTAAGTTCGTAGTTCTTGGATCTTTTAGCTTATAGGATCCTTTATTCTTAGCTTTGGAATAGAGTGTGAACCCTAGATTCTTATTAGGACATCCCCTTAGATTTAGGTTTTTGAAGACCAAAGTGGAGTTCAAATCTAAGATCCTTAAATCTTGTTTACTTAATCAAGATTTGGGTAGAATAGTAAAATATAAATAAATTAGGTCGTTGATTTATTTACTTAAACCATATAGTTGTCACATGATTTTGGAATATAACTTGTTAAGTTCTAATATTAACTCTAAGGACTTAAATATGAGATTCTACTCGATAGCTGGATATTGGAGATCCTAAACTTGTACATTCTCAGAGATTTAGTAATTAGATAATATCAGATATCACATGAGTTTAGATTGAGTCCCTTTCTTACTTTGATTTGATTTGCTTGGCATACCTTGGTATTGAGCCTTATTCCTTGAGCATAATAGGAGAACTTAGAATATGGATAATACATCTTAAGTTAGTATTTGAATTGCATATTATTCAGTTATGGCAGTATTTGCAGTTGGTAGAATATGTCCTAGCATAGTCTGCCTCTTCAGTAATAGTATTATTTAGGATTGACCCAGGCCTAGAGGATTGGGATAGCTTATTGGCTGGGTATTGATTGATATTTCAGTATCGGGGGCCCTGTATGGCCTATTGGCTGGTATGGCAGTACTATGTCTTAGGATTATTGCTACTTTAGCTAGATTGTTCAGTATTGTTTCCTGTTTTGCTTTGTCACATGCTTCAGTGGCCTTACTTTCAGTACTTGCCCATTTTGCCATGTGTCCCAGTGGCTTTGCATTATATTACTTGCCTTGCTTTTACCACATGTCTCAGTGGCCTTACTTTACTTAGATGCTTTGCTTTTGCCACATGTCTCAGTGGCTTTTTCTTTTCTTTTCTTTTCTTAATTAGCATGTTGTATGTATACTCATATGATTACTTATATATATTGGCATGTTTAGGATGCTAGAATTATATGTTTTATTCAGTATTACATACTTTATATACTCAGCATGTATTGGTATGATCATAAGCATGTTAGGATTAAAATTTGTATCATAGTTATTGTTTCTTTTAGCTTTTAACCTCACCTTGCTTATTTTGCATTGTATGTTATTTTCACACTAGTTGATTGGCTATAAATGGATAGTTTATTGTTACCCATTTTTTTCATAGCTTGTTACACCCATTATTGCTTGTATATGTAGACAATTTAAATGTGATATATTTAAAATAATCAGTTCATTAAAATAGCATAAAATGTACTTAGATAATTGCCTAACTGTAACATTTTTGTTTTGTTGGCTGGGGCCCTAGCATTTGTGATACTGACAAATATCAGATTCAGACTTGTCCGTGGGCAGTACTGTAGGAGAGGAGCCCGTTTAGGAGGAGGACCTTGCTGTTGCAGTTTAGGAAGATTCTGTATTTCTTTTTAGTGAGATTGAGAGACATTTTCATTTCCTTTTAAATTCAGTCTGTAATAATTAATTCTGGATATATTTCATTCCCGCATTGTGATGAGTTATTATATTGTCTTCTTTTCTTTTTTACTATGCTGTGCTTGTGGATGTTACTACTCGCCTATTGCTTCCGCCACTTTGATATCTGTATATATACATTGATGAATGTTATAGTACCTGGTGACAAGTCCTTGGCTTAAGGTAGGTTGAGTTTACCTAACTTTACTTAAGCTAGGGATTTGCCACAGTTGGAGCACCGTACTTTCCATTATCAGTACGGGGGACCCACAGGGAGTCTTTTACTCTTTTCGTTGGTTGTCCATTTTTTGTCAGGAACTAGGATTCCTCTTTCATCCCATGTATTACATCAAAGGATTATCTTCGGATTTGGGTGCGTCTTCCGAATCTATCGCTCGCTTCATGTTTGGACTATATCAAGGATAGCAAGTAAGACCGGTATGTCTCTAATGGCAAATTCTCTAACAATCGTTGAGAAACGTGCAACTTTTGCTAATATATGTTTGAAGTCATTCTGCAATCACCCTTACCATAATCTATACATCTTATTTTAAATGGAAATCATTGCACTCAAAGAGTGGAATATGAATGGAAACCTGATTACTACAATGGTTGTAAAACCTTCAAAGGATCATGCACTCTTGCTCCTCCCAAGTCGATTAACCCCAGAGGAAGACCCCGCCGGCCCACTGCTCGTAGAAACACTCCAAATCCATCACTCAGCCCCCCTCCACCCGATCTTGAACAACCAAACATAAAACCACCAATTATATCTCCCATAATAAGCCTAACACCAATTTGTCAACCAAGTACCCAAGCTCATCCGTCGTTGCCGTAGACAATAGCCATCCTATGGAAACCCGTCACTGGTTAGCAGTCTAGTAAGAGAAGTATAAAATATATATCTTTCCACATTCAATGCAACATTCAGAACTATCAAAATAACAAAGAAAATATAATCATAATATAGATAATAATTATTTTAAGAAATCTATTAAATAATAAGTAAAAAAAAATAAAAAAAATAAGCATTTAAGTAGCTCCATTTTGCATTAGCTTCTTCTCAAAACTTGATCTAGAGATTGCTTATGTTCTGTTATATATATATATATATATATAATATAAGGATGCTTGGAAAGAATTATTTAGACATAGAGGTCTAAGAAATATTTGTAGGATATTATAATTTATAGATAAAATTAAATTGCATGATTTTGTAGGAGAAATATAAATAAAATAATATGCAATATTAAGTAATATAAGCCGACAAAATTATCAGAATTATAAATATGATATATATATATATATATATTTAAGATATATGCTTATTCTAAAGAAAATACTAGTAAGATATAATATTTATTCTATTAGATAAAATTATAAAATAATTGAGAAGTTAAATATATCTATCTAACTATTTGAGTGTGAGTTCCTAACTAATTACACATTTCCCTCAAAAGATATATGTAGCTTTTTATTTTTTCAGATATCAGCATATCTTGTATTAATATATTTTCTGTACAAACTTGAGATCAACCTGAACAAATACATGATATTGATTTCTAAATATTTATTTCAAATGTTGAACATAAAATCTTATATAAATATATCAAAATAAATCAAAGCTTAATAGCAATGCAAAAACTGTAAATGAACTAATTAAATGAAAATAATGATATCATTTATTCTATTTTAGTATAAATATCAATAATAATAATAATATTACTAATAATATTATTTATTTATTTGTATATATTAAAAATAACAATTTTTATTAATATTAGTAGTGATGATAGTAATAATAGTAATTATATATATATATATATATATATATATATATATATATATATATATATATATATATATATATATTGAAAGAAAGAAAAATGATTAAATTGAAATGGTTGAAATGAAAATTGCATAAATTAAAAATAATAATAATAATAATAATAATAAAATGATTAAATTAAAATGAAAAAAATAAAAATTACAGAAGTAGATAATAATAATAATAATAATAATAATAAGAATAATAATAATAATAATAATAATAATAATAATAATTAAAAGATCTTTTTAATTTTATTTTATTTCAAAATTTTCTCTTGTGTTCTCTCTCTCTCTCTCTATCTCCCTCTCTTCTTTTGTTCTTCTTCCCCATTCAAAGGGATTCTTTTTTTTTCTTTCTCGTTCAGAGGGGATCTCTTATTTTCTTCCTCGTTCAAAGGGGACCTCTTCTTTACTTTCCTGTTGAGAGGGGATCTTCTATTATTGGCATTTGGTAACAGAGGTCGGTAGTGGTTATTGGGGGCCGATGAGGCTAGGGGGATGAGGATATGGTCAGTCAGATGAGAGAGGAGGGTTTTTGGAGAGGAGAAGATTTAGAGTTGTTATTATAAAGGAGGGAAATAGGAGGTTGGCAGTCATCGATGAGGTGGGGAGGAGGGAGAGGCAGTGGTCAACCGAAGGAGGAGGAGGAGGAGAGGGTTTGTGGAGAAGAGAAGGTTTAGAGCTCCTTTTATAAAGGAGGGAAGGATGAAGAGGTAAGGAAGATGAAAGGCTAATATGCTGCTGAGGAGGGGATGCATAAGTTAAGGACGGCGGCTAGAGGTTGGTGAGGTGGTTGCCGGAGGTGGGAGGAGAAGGAGGCAACTAGTAAGGAGGAGGAAGATATTTTGTGCGTAAAAAGGAGGCAGGATTTGGGGTTCTATTTATAGGGAGAAAATAGTTACTTTGCTTAAGGAGTAAATAGCTTACTGAGGAAGAAACTGAGTAAAAGAAAATTTAGCGATAAGTAACTTACTAAAAAATAACGTTACGTTATAAAACTTGACTTGTAGGTGTATTTTAACAATACGAACACACGCACGCTACGACTATATAAGCCTAATCGAGCCAATTTGGAGGATGAGGAACATTTATAATAAATTTTATAGTAACAATTTAATAATATTCTCAATCCTCTAAAATTTTCTCAGTTAAGAGATATATTTTATTTTTTATTAATTTTTGAAAATTAAAATTTCAAAAATTAATTACAGTTAATTAGAAGTTCCAATTTTTATGAAACTTTTTATATAACCATTTACTACTATTATGAATCCAACGACACTAAAATTACTGAATTTAGACTTATATTTAATTTTCTTAATTTTTCTGAATCTTATATATTCAAAAATTAATTCAAGACTATCTGTCATCCAGATTGCTCCCAAACATAAGTATTACGATACAAAAAAATATACTCTATCAACGATATTTTTGGCTTGATTCAATTTTGAAGTTGCATGGAATTATGATTTTTGAGTCAGTTTTAGTCATAGTTGTCCTAATAACGACTTGAGTCGATAAAACACCCCTCCACACTCCCAAACTTTGGACATGCCTCCTCAACTTCACCTTCCATAAATGGCCAATGTATCCAACATCCCAAGCCAACCCAAATCATGCAACCTCTGACAATTCCTATCCAATTTATTATAAACCTAATCCTTCCAACATCCTTTGAGGAATCCTCATCCTCATCTTGGCACCTAATTCAAAACCCAATCCTAAATGACTTTTCCTACCCGAGCCTTCCTCTTTCTTTGTTAATTTTTAACATTGTCTGCCTCTCTTCTTCTTTTCGGTTTATGATAGAACACCCATTTTGTGTTGGAATGTTCGGAGGTTAAATTCAGATGTTCACATTATTGACTGCAAACTTCTCATAAAGAAAGTAATGCCTTCTATTGTTGCTCTTCTCAAAAATCAAAATCAATTATATAAACTTTTTGAATCCTTATAAGAGATCAAAATGGTCTCTTTTTTATCAATAAGGACAATTTAAATATGCCTAGCCAGGTAGAACTCTACTCTTATATGGTACTTCTCAAATTCATTTCGACCCTATTATTATTATAGGCCAGTTTATTCATGGAAGAGTACATCAGAAAATCTAGGACCCCTAATTAGGGTTAGACATCATTTTGAAAAACTAGGTCAAATATGGACAACTTTGGGATTTTAGTGTTTTTAGGACCCCTAATTAGGGTTAAACTATCATTAAGAAATCAAGGGTTTAAATCCTAAATCTATTTTTATATTATTATCCTACATATTTTTTGTGATTGAAATGGACTATTGAAATGTCCAATTTGGCCATCAATTGATCAAGTTATTTCATATATAAAATTTAGGTTAAACTAGAATTAATTAATTATCCTAAAATAGTTATTAAATAAAATAATAGTCAAAACAAAAATGTAATGGCGTATTAACGATCTACGCATTTTTCTGGCCCGAACGATATATAACATCATATATTTTAGTTAAGTAAATTGAAAGATACATGCAAATGAAGATTTCAGCATTAATCGTTAAAAATTAATTACTAATCATGCAAACATAATTTAAATCGCATTAAATCAGCTAATGAATTCACTAGCGCTGATTTCGGAAACGGGCGCGAAAAATTAAGAGTGTAGAATTTATTGAGCACGGGATACGAGAGTCACCAAGCACGCGCCACTCCTTACGAGAGCCGTGTGTCTAAGCGAGTCCCGTCTTAACGTGACGCGGATCAGCGGTCCGAAATAATTGAACCGACCCGGCTCAACAAAATGAACCGAGCCGTGACCCCTTTTCCTTTTTAAATCGCTTCGTCCCCGCTTTTGACCTGAGAAGGCGAGTTTGGTTTAGGGTTACTTGCCGACTATAATGGTTCCCTGGCGCGGCCGTCACACCGACGAATAGCTCTCGCAGAAGCTGATTTTCCAATACCCTTATTGGGGCCGGCAGTTCACTGAACAACGAATGGGAAGATGCCATAGATCCACACAATTGGGTTCGAGCATCCCCAAAAATCTGTCTGACTGGCTAGAGCTCGATCGGACTCAAATGAGTGCGTCGAGTTCAATAACTCTTATCGAATTTAAATAAGCATTTGATACATTAGATTTGTAAATCGAGTAGGGAAAATTGGTACCTTAGGGCTCAAGAAAATGAAGGGTTTGCCTGCTTGAGCTTTGTTTTTCCCCAGGTGCTTATCCTCCCGCAGCCTCCAGCTTCCACAGTATCTTTAGGTAAGTATGGAATCAGGAAATGCGGAGAATAGAGGTTTAATCAAGGTTGAGAGAGGATGACATCTGGAATTGAGGTCGTGGGTACGACGACAGAGCACATTCGTTGGCACAAAGGAAGACGTACAGTAATTCGATCCTGCCCGTTCGTTCGATATAGTGATCGAACGACCAGATCAACTAGTGCGTATATGGTCATTTCTGGACCGTTTAATCCGCCTTTAAAAAGGCTGAACGGCCCAGATTCTCGCACGCGGCTGTTCCGTGTTTGGAGCTACCCAACGGATTTCCGAGTTTCAAGATTTCTGTCGTTGGATATTTTAATTAGAATTATATTAATTAATTTAAAAGTATTATTTAAATTTTTTTTTCTTAATTTAATACTCAAAATTAAGTACTCAAACGGACTTCGAAAAATTCCAAAATATCACCCTTATCTAATTAAGGGGTGAGGAACTCAAAAATATAATCGGATTTTTGATCGGAGGTCAATTTAATTATCATAATTTTCTGAGTAATTAAATAATATTAAAATAATCGAGAAAAATTTGACGACTCCCAAACACTTCTAAAATATCACCTCTAGCTAATTTGGGGGTGATGAGTCCAATGACAGACTCCATTTTTTGTTTCTGAGGTTTAAATAAAATAGGTATTCTCAGATTTATCGGGAAATCAAGAAATGTTAGTAACTCTGAAATGATCTCCAATTTGCCCAAAACTTAAGATGGAGACTCTTAACATTAATATAAGAGTAATGGAAAATTATTTGAGTCAATTTGGTTACTAATTGATGGGTAACAACACTAGGGTGTTCATGGCACCGTGACAACCACTCCACATTAGCGGGGGCGGGCGCCACAATGCCTAAGATGTGAGCATATGACTAGGTCTGGTTCGTTCAGTTGGGCCTGTTGATCGATGGTATATTAAGTGAAATCATCAAATGAAATAGAATGATAGAAATCAACAATGGTAGGAGCTTGAGTAGGGAGGTACCTCTCTATCTTCGTTCGTCGCTTTTATTCGATCAATAGCTTGCGTCAGGTAAGCCCTAGCTGCTGTAACGCCTCTCGTTCACTTAGCACTTTGCCAAACAACTCATGGGATGCGTCAGACCCGACCTTGTACGGGCGAATCGACGGCCCTGTCGTCTATTCAAAGCGGCGAGAGCCCTCGATCGGAGCTTCAGAGGACGATGGCCCGCAAGATGGGCCCGTGCGATCCAAGCCATTAATCGATCGAGCAAACAGCGGAATGCTAATCCATCGATCGATCGATTCCAACGATTGAAAGATTTGAAAAAAAACCAATTAATTTCAAAAAATCAAATATTCTTCAAATGAATTTCAAAATTTTTCAAAATTTTACCCTTAGTTTAATTTGGGTATGAGAAACTCAAAATGAAGTCAGATTTTTGATTTGAGGTTTAAATATATATCTCAAATTTTCAATTAATCAAATTGATCAAAATACTAATTTCCCTCCAACGATTTTCTATTTGAACCAAAATTTTAAGGATTTATCTTAAGTAATGGTGAGGTTCTTAAGCTTATTTGGTGATTAAAAATTCAAATAACAACCACTATTTGTTACAGTATGTCATGCTTAATATGCCAAATACATGGGCTTAGAGTGATTCTGTGGTTACTAATTGATCTTTAATTGAACCTAATGAGTTTGAAAAAGGCATGAAGGTTCATTTATTAATCGTTTTACTATGCAAATTTTCGATTATCTGTTGTAATAAACGATATTATTAATAGGATTTTGCATCTTGAATTATTGGTTTGATTATTTTGATTACTTGAAAATCTTATATTTTATTGTATTAAAATAGTTCTTTAAAATTGTGTCTAATAGCATATCTTCAAAGAACAATTAGGTCCCTATTTAAGATTGTTTACATGAGAAAATTGCTTGGAACATTGAGTTACTTTCAAACATGTTTCCTTATTACACCATAGACAATATAGTCGAAATATCTATTCATCCTCTACTCTTTCTTCTCACTGCTTGGAATCATATTAGAGCGAATCGCACTTCCACCAATTCAGTATTATTATATTATGAATGTCATAATATGCCCACTTTGCTATGTTTTTTCATATGAAGGATTTATAAGTTTCAAATATGACATGGATGGTCTATTTTGGGCCTTTTAATGGGTTCTTTGGAAGCTTCTTTTTTTATTCTTATGGGCCTTTTAATGTGAGGTATCAAATAAAGAGAAATCAATACAAATAATAAACACAAATGAAATAGATACTAGGTTTCAAAAGATCATATATACAAAGGTCAGGGGCTCTGGAGGTTTCAATCATTTGCTTTCGTTTATTCGTTAGTCTCCGCTCGATGAATCTTCGAGTCCGGTACGATGTGCCGCAGAACTTTATGTTCAGGAGCCACTGAGATGAAAACAAACACATAGGAATATAATCATAACACAAGAAGAAGAAGAAGAAGACTGTATTATATGTGAAGGACTCGATTTCATTAAAATATATACCGCACCTTCTCATTCTAACCAGATGCTAATCATAAATATTTTGTGTCTTGGGTATTTAGCAACCCCACATAAATGACCATGAAAGCATCATTTCCTCCATAAATAGCCACAAATCACCACCAAGCACAACTTTTCTAGAGAAATGAAAATGCTTTGAAGCTTCTATTCTTTTATTTTGATATATATACATTATTTTTATTGGAGATTATAATTATTTTTAGCTAATATTTTTATTTTTGATAAAAAAGCTGCTACAATATCTCCAATAATATCTCATTGAGTGCCCCATTATTTTTTTTGTGAAATTTGAGGGCATTGCCCGATATATTTAATAATTAAAGAAAATGTTTCTCCAATTTTGAGTTACAGAAAATAGAATACAAATGTAATTGCCAGAAAAAACAAAGGGGGCAAAATAAGGATAAAAGCTACAAAACCAAAATCAGTTAAATAAAAACTAGAAGGGCTAAGGATTCAGATCCTCCAGGGTGAGGCCGACACGAGACCAAAGATCCGCTGGGCAGCAATCGAAAGACCAAAGTAGTATCTGAGAGGCGAGAAAGCCACCAGCAATTGAATGAGGTCTCCAACTACATCACAATCCCTCACAACCCCAGAAAGCTCCGACCACCGTCAACAAATCTAGAAAAACCATAAGACAGCAAGCAAGGAAAAGGAATCGAAAGGCATCCATCATCATATCCAAAAACTATCAGAAATCCAGAACAAACTAGCCCACCATACAGAAAAAACATAAGAATAGAGCCGAGTTCATGAGAAGACCAGAGAGCCATCAATTAATAATTCATTTTGGACATAAACAGAAATTATAAATAAGGCAGCTGTTGAAATAAGCAGAGAAATAACCATTCAAATGCCACAGGAAACGCTGAAATACCCCTGCCAATAGCCGAAAAAATAGCAACAGAAAGCCGAAAAAAGGCATGCAGAGCAACCCCGACAGCCACGAAGAATGGGCATAAAACCAGAGCCCACATACCTGCTTAAGACCACAGTCTGAGATCATTACACCATTGAGTCATAAGATCCAAAGTTTTCCAGCTATTGATCATATTAATGAGATTCAGATTGATGTTATTTATGATATGAGAAGTCTTAGTCTTAGTATTATTGAAAAATCGCAAAGTTCGTTCTTTCCAAATGGCCTCAATAGACAAGCCAATAGCCGAGAGAATACCCCTTTTTTCTCAATAGAAGTGTTTGAATTATCATCAATAATTTGACTAATAGTAGGAGGAAATAAATACCCGCAGTTTTTCGGTATAATATGATGCAAGATCTGAAAAGCAAACTCGCACGTATAGAAAAGATGAGAGTGAGACTCATTCTCGGTATCACATAAAAGACATAAAGGAGAGCAGTTTATGCCTATGTTTCTCAACACATCCGCAGTATTTAAACCTCCATTTAACACTTTCCAAATTGCACATTGGAATCTTAATTTTACAACCTTGGTCCATATACAGGACGACCAGCTCGCATCCGGCCAAGTTGAAAATTGAATATCATGAGCGTCTTTAAAAGTGAAGTCTACCTTTAATTGAAATAAATGTAGATTTCTGGCACTATCATAAGTGATATACTGATTTAGCAAACCGGCAACTTTAATTAAACTTTTCCAAAAAGGAGAAGCTGCTTTGAAGTTTGAAGAACTCTCAAATATTCTTAAATGATTACTTTTCCACCATAAAGTGAGAAGAGAGATGTTACAATAGACAACCCAGCATAAAGATAGCTTACAGCTTTTAAGAAGCTTAGAGGGGCAGATTAAACTGAGGCCTCCTTTACCGAAAGGAGAGGCAATCTTTATCCAGGCTATAGTATGTAACTTATGATCAAGAGAGCCATGATCTAAGAATTTTGCACATAATTTCTTAATGGTGTTAATAATACTGCAGGGGATCAAGGTTGCTTTGAACCAATGCAGGAGAAGAGGCCAAACAGAGAATTTAAGCAGCTGAAGGCGACCAGCCAAGGCAAGAGATTTTTGAGCCCATCCAGAAATCCAAAAATGCAATTTAGAAATAAGAGGAGCAAAGGAGATCATTTTTGGTCTAAGAGGATGAACCGGGAGACCAAGGCATTTCATAGGGAAGTGACCCATTGAGATATTCCAAATTTCCAAAAGCTCGCTGACATCATTAACATGCTTTGAAAAATAAATGTGCGATTTTTCCTCATTAATGCTGAGGCCAGAAACCTCCAAAAATTCATCAAAGCATCTTTTAAACCCAGCTAAATTGTCTTTAGAAGCCTTACCAAATAATAAAATATCATCCGCAAAGAGGAGGTGCGAGCATCTGAACTTACCACAAGAAAATGGCTGTATTTGATTTTGTTGAGCGGCTTCCTCGAGAGAGGAGGAAAGAAAGTTCATGGCAATAATAAAGAGAAGAGGGGATAAGGAGCATCCCTGTCTTAGACCTCTAGTTGAACCAAAGTAACCATGTGTTGTGCCTTGAATGTTAATAGAGAAATGAATGTTTGAAATGCAAGTCGTAATCCCATTAATAATTTGCCTCGGAAGATTGATGCAATTACAGGCATTGATAATAAAATTACGGTTAATACTATCAAAAGCTTTCCTTAAATCGATCTTAGCGCAAAAATACTTTTCAGCAGGCCAATTAAATGTTCTAATTATTTCATTAGCCAGAATGACATGATGGGATAATTGTCTGTGTTTGATGAAAGCTGCCTGGGTAGGATGAATTAAATTTGGAAGTAAAGAAGAAATACGATCTGCCAACAACTTAGAGATGGTTTTATAAATAGTATTGCAAAGAGAAATTGGCATAAAATTCTCAGTAGAAGCACTTCCTTTACCTTTTGGAATGAGAGTAATAAGAGTGTGGTTTAGCCATCTTGGCATGATGCTCTTATGAAAGAAATAGGAAATAGCAGTATAAGTGAAGTTACCAATGCTATTCCAAGCCTTCTTGAAAAAAAGAGATGTAAAATCGTCCTGCCCCGGAGTCGCGTTATCCTTGATAGAGAACAGAGCAGCTTTTATATCTTCCAAAGTAAATGGCCTGCAAATAATATTATGTAAATTTGATTCAATAGTTGCATAAGGCGGAGAAATAATGTTGTCGTGGCCTTTGGAGTCGTTTAGCAATAAAGAGAAATGAGAAATAGCTTGATCCATGGATAAAAGATAACAAGTGTTGGAAAAATTCTTTCTAATTGCCATAAAATTGTAGAAAATTTTTAAATTATCCTCCCCAAGCGAAAGCCAATGAGCCTTAGAGCGCTGCTTGGCCCAAGAAATTTCATCTCGAATTGCATTGTTTAGGGCATGATGTAAAGATAATAACTGCTGCTGATGTTCAGCCTCCCCGCTGAAAGAATTATAAGGTATAAAAGCATCCAATTGAGCAAGACGCAACCTTTTGACTTTCGAAGGATTGGCTAATTGCTGCTGACTTTTCAATTTGAAAACCTTTTTAAGATGACTGAGTTTTTGATGCATTTCAAATAGAGGATCGCCCCCATATGATTCATTCCAGATTGAATGAACCAGCATATTGAAATCCGAGCTATTAGTCCAAAAATTTTTGAAGCAAAATCTTTTAGGAAGTCTTACAGCAGATGGCCCGGTAATGAGGAGCGGCGAATGATCCGAAGTTCCAGGAGGAAGCACCTTATAGAAAACATCCGGGAAGCTATTAAGCCAATCTTGATTTCCCAAGCATCTATCAAGTTTGGCCTTAATAGGAAAGTCTAATCTGTGGTTATCCCAAGTATGAAGACCCCAATAAATTGTAAATCAATCGAATCAGCATAATTTAAACAATTGTTGAAAGCAATAAGTTTGGAGATCGAAGGAGAGGAGCCACCAGCTTTTTCATGATTGAACCTAATACAATTAAAATCTCCATAGATTAGCCACGGCCCAGTGAGGTCTTCATGAATGTGAATCAAATATTCCCACAACATAAGTCTTTCCAATTCAGAGTTGGAAGCATAAACAAAAGTAATATGACAATCAATTTTGTTATGAACAAAACGACCATGAATTAACTGTTGAGTGATAACCCTAGGAGAGAATGAAGAAATAAGGGGATTCCATTTCACCCAAATCCGGCCAGCATTGTTATCATCAAAATTGTGACAGTGGTCTTCATGAGGATACATAATATATTTATTTAACTTGAAAACTGAAGAAATATCAGTCTTATTAATTTTAGGCTCTAAAATACCCAAAATGTCAGGAGAATACTCCCTCATTTGTGATTTCAAATCGGCAATACGAATGCTCGAATGCAGGCCTCGAACATTCCAAGATAAAATTTTTGGAAACATTAAGTGGGACAGTGTGGCGCCCATCACCCTTAATCCGCCAAAGGATTAGGTTAAGGGTGGGGTGTCACTCTGGCTAACCCTTCACTTATCATTGGATTATGATAGTCTCCACAATCCACCTGATTATAGAAGGATTAACACAGAATCAAACTAACAGTCACTGTATAAGTAAATAAACAGAGTGCGGAAGCGAATTAAGGAAATATAAACCATCCAAGCATCACAGTGTAAATAAGAATAATAGACTCAGAATATAAGCATAAAATCCAATATACAGTCAATGGTACCTGTATTATTACATAATTTAAAATGTTTAAATAAAAATAGAATAAAAACCACTCATTCTCACTCGAAGTATAAAGGGACTAAACGGCAGCTTCTTCTACGGGCTTCTCATCGGGGTAAGGCTCCACACATAACTCCTGCTCGTCTAACTGAAAGAAGTCTGCCATTGTCGGTTTCACAATATAGGGCCCCAGCCAAAAAAAGAAAAATTTGGTTATACAATTGTCTAAGTATATTTTAAGCTGAAAATTTTTATATGTGTTAAGTAATATCACTATTCTACAACATCTAAGCAATAATATGTGTAAGGGAGCAGCAAGCAATACAAAAGAAATAGGAAAGCTATAAATTATCATTTATAACTTAAGCAAAGAAAAGGAAAGAGGCTGAGACATGTCTCGCATACAAACTAAACAAGGAAGGGCGTATAAATATACGTAACTAAATAAGTGCAGTAAAAAAAATTCTACATCCTAAACATGCTAGTGATCAACAGAAAATATGCCAATTAAAATAAATAAACAACTCAGCAGTGGTAAGTACATATAGCAGCAAGATTCTAACATCCTAAATATGTATATCAAGCAGTACAAGGAAATAGCTGATGGAATAAGAATACTGAAAAGTAAGCAACAACAACTGCATATATAAAGTCACACGTGCATCGACTGCCATATAGAAAAGAGCTACTCAAGCCCATTGAATACCAAAGAAGCTTAGCACCATCACGGCTAAGTCATAAACTGTGCACCCCTAGCGACATAAGGAGGCTACGCATATAAGCACACAAAGCAAGTGAAGGGTCTTAGCACCAGTACGGTTAAGGCCCAACTGTATGCCTCTAGTGACATACGGAGGCTAGTAAACTAAGCATACAAGGCAACCTTAATGCCAGTACGGCTAAGACACCAATGGTGTACCCCTAGCAACATAAGGAGGCTAGTAAACTAGGCACACAACAAAACAGATCATTCCCCTAACGACATAAGGAGGCTAGGCAATAAGGATATAACTGAGAGGCAGCTCATAAAATCATTATCTTTTCATAAATCATTTTAATATTTTCACAAAGGATCTAAGGAGTCTCCATATTTCCTAACATTTTATTCATGCATCAAATGTCTTATATGATATGCTCAAGGAAATATGGCACAAAAATCAAGGGATGCGTAAGCAACAAAGTATCAAATAGAAGTAAGAGACTCTACTAAACATGGTGATATTATTTATTTTCTACTTAACCATTCTAACTATTCCAAGTTACACAAGTTCAGGATCACCATTTTCCTACTATCGAGTGTAACTCAGAAATTCATCCTTACAAGTTAAAAAAAGGATTGGAACTGATCAGGTTCCAATCTAGTTCAATCAGATAGATGACTATGAGTTAAATCAATAAATCGTACATCTTAGTTTTGTAAATTTAGACGTTCTAACTAAGATCTGATCAAGATCTTCTATACCTATAGATTATGGATTAAACGCTACAAGAATTAGGTTTAATCTCATAATCCAAAGGATAAGACCTAAATTCTAAGTTTTATTCTATAAGTGATCTATTAGTTATGGCAAATCCTATTAAGTAATCAAACATAATAGGATGAATCTCCTACCTTAAACCTAAAGTTAAAAGACAAAATAATCAGAATGAGTTGTAAAATAAAAGAAGGTCTAGAAACTAATAAATCAAGGTTTCACCCATAGGGTAACCCAATTTATCTAATGAATGAACTCTAACCTATGATCTAGTCCTAGTCTCAGGAAATGTCCTTAAGGTGTAGTGCTTTTAAGACTTAACAGAAATTATTGGAATCTAACTTAAGAGTTGATTTCCCTCACTTAATTGATACTAAGAGTATTATAACCTTGGTTTAAGAGTTTTGAAATGTAAACTAGAGGTTAAGAGTACATAGTCCAAACTTAGGGCAAAATGACTATTTTGCCCCTACCTTAAGGATCAAAAAGTCAACTTTTGATTTATGGGTCAGAATTAAATTCTTTTAGTTCCAATTGGTTCCTTACTATCTAACTTGAAGATAGATAGTAAGTACACCTAATTCGGGCAAGAAACGGTCAAGTTATGGCTAAAATAAGGCTAGGGGTAATTTGGTCATTTACCTAAATTTCTAGGGTTAAGATCCTAAATATTATTTTATGATAATGATGACATTGAAATTCTAGGCTAGTTACCATCTTGAATTTTCCAATTTGGAGTTGATCTGACTAAGTTATGGCTGTTTGAAGTCTAGGGGCATTTTGGTCATTTTTCACTAAAGTCAACTCTAAATTCTAGGGTTGACTTTTTATCATGATGTTCGAATGAGAAAACTAATACTACTATGGTGATGGGGCCGCTCTCATGAGCATTTTAAGAGCCATATTGACTATGTTTCGATAATCGGGTAAAAAGTTATGGGGTTTTAAAGAGGCTCTAAAATGCTACCTCGTTATGCGTACCCCGAAATGAAATTTTAAATTATGCCATTTGATTCTAAATATTTTTCTGAGTATTTTAAGACCCATATTGGCTATATTGGATCATCCTACAAAAAGTTATTAAACTTTTAAGATTTACTATTCAAAAATACAATTTGAATTAATTTACTATTCATTTATTCAAATTGAATGATTTTACTGTTAATTCATAAAGTTTTTATTTAATTAATCACTGTTTAATTATTAATTAATTAATTAATTAATTTTACTGTAGCAAAGTAATTAGTGCTAATTACTGTTTCATTAATCTTAATTAATCTATAATTATATTTAATTATTTAAATTTACTGTTTATTCCTAAAGTTTTTATTTAATTAATCACTATTTAATTATTAATTAATTAATTAATTTTACTGTAGCAAAGTAATTAGTATTAATTACTGTTTAATTAGTCTTAATTATTTGTTAATATTAAATTAAATATAATTAATTAAGTTTATTATTCAAAAGTAATTAATTATCCTAATTACTATTTAAGATTTAATTAACAGTTAATTAATCCTTAATTAATCTTTAATTATAATTATTTAATTAAAGTTACTATTCAAAAGTAATTAACACTAATCCTGGGTTAATTAACACTAATTGTAATTAATTATGGCTAACAGTAATTAATTAACACTAACAGTAATTTAATTAATTTCTAATTAACTGATAGTGGGCCCCACTGACACGTGGCACTTCCAGAGGCTGCCACGTGGCACTGTGGGCCCCACAGGTTGCTGACTCAGCTCGGCTGATTGGACAGTGGGCCCACCTGACACGTGACACTACCAGAGGCTGCCACGTGGCACTGTGGGTCCCACGGGCTGCTGACTCTGCTCGGGTGACCGGGCAATGGGTCCCACCTGACACGTGGCACTGCCAGAGGCTGCCACGTGGCGCTGTGGGCCCCACCTGGGCTGAGTCAGCTCGGGTGACCGGACATGTGGGCCCCCCACGTGACACGTGACGGGCCCGTAGGCGGCCACGTGGCCGGGTGGGCCCCACCCGTGCGGACGCGGACCCGACCCGGATGGGTCGGGCTCGGGTCGACCTGGCCCGGCCCGAAGGCGCGACGCTTCGCCTTCCGGGGGGGTTCGGCGGACCGAACCCAGTCCGCTTCGGGGACCTGGTGTGCCCGATTGGGTGGGTTGGAGCCCGATCGGAACGGTGGATGTGTAGATGACATCATAATCTACATATCCTACAATTTTTGTAATGATCGAACGGTAAACGAGGGAGATCGGGGTACCTGAAATTCGGATCGGCGAAGGTTTCGGCGGAAAAATAGGGCTGACTTTCGGGCTTGATTCCGGCTGGATCCGGGCTCCGATCGGTGAAAACTCGGAGCCTAGGAGGTAGGCCGAGGTCTTATAGACCGGACGGCGACCTCGCCGAGGTCTGGATGTGGCCGGATTGGCCAAAAAATGCGACGGGCCGCCGCGTGTCACGCAGGCGGAGAGGGCGAGGAAGACGCCTCCGGACCGTCGGATCTGTGCGATCGCGGATGGTCCGGATCGCTCCAGACCGCGTGACGCGGATCGCGGCCGAGGGCCGTGGGATCCGCGCGCGATCGGATGGTCCGGATCGCTCCAGACCGCGTGACGCGGATCGCGGTCAAGAGCCGTGGGATCCGCGCGCGATCGGACGGTCCGGATGGATCCGTCCGATCTGACGGCGCCGTTAACTCCAGTTAACGGCGTCGTACGGCGCCATTAATTAATTAATTAATAATTAATTAATTAATTAATTAATTTTTTTTTTTAAACATTTTCAGAAAAAAAAAATTTTGAACATGTTTTTCCTAGCTAATTTGAGGTTAAGGAATTCAATGGCGCAGTCGGATTTTTGATCAGACGAGTATTTTGATACCTCGATTTCCGTTATATTTTTATTATTAAAATATTCGTCGAAATTTCAACGACTTCCGATTCACACAAAAACTTCACCTCAAGCTAATTTGGGGTCAAGGAATTCAATGACGCAGTCAGATTTTTGATATGATGAGTATTTTGATACCTCAATTTCCATGGTATTTTTATTATTAAAATATTTGCCGAAATTTGACAACTTCTGATTGATACGAAGACTTCACCCCAAGCTAATTTGGGGTCAAGGAACGCAATGGTGGTGTCCGTTTTCCGATCGGAGGTTAATTTATATAGATCAATTTCTGAGGTTCCTGAAATTCTCAAAATAAAGATTTAATCTGTTTGACCTCTGGTTTAGACTGGATCTTGGTAGTTGACTCCAAATGACCTAATTAGCACTTAAGATTATGTTTAAGACTTAGGGTTAGTCTTAATCAATCATGGTAATAACTTGGGTTGTTACAGACAGATTTTAGTGGAGAAGGGGACATATAAAAACAGAAAGGAGAAAAAAGAGAGAAGAAGAAAGGAAATTATTTTGGTCGATTCCGAAGGGAACGACTCCGACCTTCAACCTTATGAAAATTAGCCCCAGTTTTTAAGTCTAGGAAATTACCAATGTCACCACCGAAATCAATTTCTTTGCCCTTAAGAGATGAAGTAAGAGGCATTTTACCAATAATGTTTAGAGAGGAGGAGGATGATTCTAAAAGAATACCAGGGTTTTCAGTTGGGGAATTATGGCCAAATGAGAGAAGGGCATCAGGGAAGTCATTAAGATCCTGAGAAGGCCTTGGGGTAGAAGAGTGATTGGGAGAGGTAGAGTCCAATCTAATATTTGGAGGAGCAGAGAGTTCCAAAATTGGAGAAAGAGGAATGGGGTTTTTGAGAGGAAGAGGGACAAGGTCCTTTGAAGGAGGTATAGATCTAGCAGCTCTACTAGATCTAGCTTGCCTGGAACAACTGCGACCTCGAGACAAAGGAGGAGCAGAAGCCGGACAGCAACAACCCGCATTTTTAAACAAATTGCATTTACCACAAACAGAAGGAGTCCAATCATATTCAACCTTTTGATTTATAATTGAACCACCAGCCCTAATAGAGATTGATTCAGGAAAAATGGCATTAGTAGAGACTTCCACGCGAACCCTAGCAAAAGAGAGCCTTTGTTTTGATGCCGTGAGCGAATCAGCCATGATAGGTATGCCTATTTTACTGGCAAGTTTCGAAAGAATACCTTCCGACCACAAGTGCAATGGTAATTTTGGAAATCGTATCCATACCGGTAGAGATTTAAATGAGGATGTCATAGGAATGAAGTGTCTGTTCCAAGGCTTTACAAGAAATGGAATGCTGAAAAAAAACCACGGACCTCCTTGGAGAATAAGCTGCACATCTTCATCACAACAGAGCTTGATCAAATAGTAATTAGAACTTAAGGAGAAAAGAGAGAATGAACCTTTTAGCTTCCAGGTTTTCGACATGGCCTAATGCAAGGCTTTGTAAGTATGCTTGCAACCCAAACTGAAGCCTACAACACAGTGTTTCCAATGCTTTTCACCCTCTAAAATTTCATCTTCAGAAACTTCAATAACATCATCCACAGAAGGAACAAACGAAAGGTTAAAAACCTTCTTTTCCTGGTGAACCGATTCAAAAAGAAACCTCCAGGAGATGGAGCCAGAAGAAGAGGGACCTCCGATAGCCGGCACAGCGCCTAGAATGCCAGAGAGTGGGAATGGAGAAGACGCTGAGGGAGGAAGAGGATGGGGAGAACCCATCGGGGGCAGAACTCCCCCTCGAAGGGGAGCAAAAGGTCGCAAAAAGGATGCCCTAGCCGCTCACAGTATGTGAGGTTTCTTTCTACGAAAAAAATTCTTTTCAAACTTTCATAATTATCATTAAAGACTTTACATCAAGTGTTAAATTAATTTTAATTGAGATTAATTTATCAAAATCATAATTATAAAACTATTACAAATATTTAATTGCCTAAAAGATATTTTTGAAGATATTAAAGCATTCTCGTTTTCGATAATAGTTGAACAATGATAAAAATGTTGAAATCCATATATTTATTTTGATATTAATAATACACTCAACATTTAATTTAATAAAAATATAAACGCAATATTGACCTTTAAGTATCAAATTTGGTCGGTAAACAAAAAAATAAAATGAATGCTTACTTTGGACACGTGACTCAAAAGTGTGTGGCAAAATTTACCAAAGCCGGTCGTACCGTAATGCGCACAACTTAAAAAGGACGCCAACTATTATACCTCCAAATTAGAAATAGTAAATAAATGATGAGAAATGATATTTATATAGGTATTGTTATATTTATATATTAGTATATACTAAAATATATAGATGATGTGTCAATCCAATGTGTAAGTAGATTATTGGTTAAATACACTTTTTGATAAGACCTATATATAAAAATTATAAAAATTTTTTTTTTTTAATTGATCCTAAATACTTTTTAGTGTATATTCTTATGTAACCATAACATTTTTCTATTTAAATTCATGTGATGTCGTACATAAAAAAAATTTATCTTGAACGAGTGCAAATAACATTTCTCATAAATTATTTTGACTCAAAAAAATTATCATTAAATTTATTTTTACTATGTGGAGCACATTAAAAATATTTATTTTTAAAATAAATTTAAACAATTTATTTATTTATTAATTATTTGGTAGTAAGATAATAATTTTTATGCATTATTACTTAATATTTGGGAAAGTAAAAAGGTTTTTATTTAAGAAAAATAATACAAAGAATATATATTAAAAAATATTTATAATCAATATAAATATTTTCTTAATTTTTGTATTTAAACCTCACAAAAAATATATTCAATCAATAATCTACTTATATATTGAATTAACATAGCATGTAATTTTGATGTATATTGATGTATATTCAATCAATAATCTACTTACTTATTTGTGATGCAAAATTTTTTTCATATCACTTTTATATTGATTTATGCTTACTATAGGATGCTAGAATATAACTCTCATAGAAATGGTCTACGTACTCCTGCCTGACTGACAAATTATTGATAACATTTCAGGTTTTGATAATTAGGTCTTAAGAAGATCTTCTTGCTATTAAGTTAAAGACAAAACTTTTGAGAAGCGAGCAGAATGAAAATTTCAAACTTATATTGTAATAATTATAAACTGTGTATTTCATTTGGATGGCTCTGAATGTATTTATGAACATTATATATTATTTGCTTTTATAAATGAATATTTTTAATGTATGAATTATTCCTTGGAAATTCTCAAACTTGATTTCTCGGCTATTACAAATTGGTATCAGAGCAGGCCATAGGGTGTCAGATAGAAGTTAAGTGCCATACAGGGAAAATTACCACTTTATGTGAGCAGCCTCTTGAACTCATAATGGTTAAGATGCTACATGATTGTGGTTGAGCGTGTAGGGAACACCTCTAGTCTTATGTACCCAATGGATGGTTCTTGGATCGATGTGTGGATACTGATGAGGACATCAGTTACTTAAGTTGGGGAGATTGAGAAGACCCACTTAAGTAATAATAAGTGAAACTCTTAAATATTGGGGCGCCTTTTTAGTTAACGGTGGAGTTCCTGATAAGAACTCCAAAGTTAAGCGTGCTCATGTGGGAGCACTCCTTGGATGGGTGACCTGTTGGAAGTTATCTATGAGAACAAAACTGTGAGGCCTTTCATACCAATGTGGATAATACCTTGGTGCTTGGGGTGTATGCAAGAAATGGAGAAGAGGTGAGTGGGGCCCAACACATAAGAGAAAATAAAGGTTTTAAGAAATTAATTAGTTAACTTTTAAATTTAATTAATATATTTCTCTAATTAAAATTGAATGAATAATGTAACAACCCAAGGTTATTACTCAACTTAATTTTAGCATAATCATAGCATAATTATCATTCCATTAAGTTTATTGAGTCATTTGAATCAAACCTTGAAGGTTTAGAGAAACTCGGAGTTCAATCCAATATTTTGGATTATTTTAATAATTAATTAATTAGAAAACTGAGGTATTTATTTTGACCTCGAAATTGAAATCCGACTTCGCCGTTGTGATCGTCACCCCCAAATTAGCTAAGGGTGATGTTTTGGACGCATTTGGAAGTCATCGAATTTTTGCGAATATTTTAATATAATTAAATGCACTGAAAAATGGAATAATTAAATAATCGTCATAATCAAATTCCGACTTCATCGTTGAATTCCTTACCCCCAAATTAGCTATGGGTGAATTTTTGGGAATTTTTTGAGTGCATTTTAAAAATCTGAATTTTCATATAATTAGGGGAAAATAAATAAGTAATTAGTCAAGCCCCAAATTGCAATTTCTCTATTTTTTTCTAATCACCATTTAGGCTGGCCATCACCTCAGCCGACGCCCCATGCCCTTAGGCTGATTTTTAATGGCCTCTCCTCCTCCCTCCTCCTCCCTCTCCATAGACCTCATGATGGCCTATCCCCTTTGCTCATCATTCCTTCTCCTTTTTAAAGAGGAGCTCAGCCTTTCTCTATTGCTTGCTAAAATTTTCTCCACTTCTTCCTTCCACCGTTGATGCTTTAGTGCTGAAGAAGAAAAGGTTCAGCTCTCTACCTCCAAAGCTTTTGAAGAAGACAAAGTTCCCTCCCTCCCCTCTCAAGGACTAAAGGTACCCCTTTGCTCATTTCCTTATCTTTCTCATGCTGTTATAATATTGGAATGTAGCCTTGGAAGTCTATAAGTATATATGTAAGCCATTATGACTCTTAAAAGCTTCACAGAAAAATGCTCTGTTTTCATTTATTCTGCATACCCTGGCATTTGTTCATTTTTTCGTATAGTTAGGATGCTCCGTTTGTGCCAATTTTAGTGTCGATGGAAAGGTATCAAAAATACCTTTTCATTGATATATGACACCGCTCATGGGACTCTCTGGATTGAGAGTAATTGAGCTCGAAAAATAGGCCATAAGTTTTTGTCCAGGCGAAAAATGCCATCTGGCACTGCAGCGCGCTGCAGCGCCTGAAGTTGCAGAGCTAGGCCTCGGGCTGCAGCGGCATTTCGGCAAACATTATATAAACATATGAAAAAGTAATTAAATAGTAAACTCGCAAAATAGACCGGTACAGCGCGCTGCAGCGGGCTGCAACGGTATTTCATGAAAAACTTAGGAAAAAAAAATAATGAAGTATTAAACAGTATTTTGCAAAATAGACCGCTACAGCACGCCATAGCGCGCTGCAGCGGACCGCAGTGGGTCGCAGTGCTGCCGCGCTAAAAGCGCTATAGCGCATTGCCACGCGAAAAGGGTTACAGCGCGCTGTCGCGCGAAAGGCGCTCAGCGCGCTGCAGCACCCGAATTTGCGAAATTTTCCCATAATTTCAAAAAACTGCCCAAATTTTGTACAACTACTCAGTTTTGGTTGAAATAGCCAAAATTTCACTATTTTGGTATTTTAAGACCCCTAGGACCATAGTGGGGCTAAGTTATACTAAATTTGAACCTATTTTAGCTAAAATTGAACATTATTTAAACTTCTATGTTGAAATTAAATTTGAAACTTTGCCATTCTTAATGTGCTCAAAAATCTACTATGTACTTTACATGTATGTCATGTTAAATGCTAAGTAATAGAATCCTTAAAAGCATATATCAAATATGTAAACCTTAATAACCTAAATGGCATGAAACTTAGATCTTTTTAGACTTGTGATTAAGTGCTAATCCCTTTGCTTATTTTAGGATTTGATTAGTATTAATCACCCTTTTATTTTATGTTATCTCTCTATTTATATGCCTTTAGGATATTATGATGTATGTTAGAAAGCTTTAACATTTAAACGGGATATCTTGATATATAAACTAAACTTGCACATAAGAATCTTGATGACTTGATTAAGTAGATAATACTTAATCCAAACCTAAAGTTTGACATCAATAATACACTAATAATACATTGATTTGTTATTGACCTTTAATTTAATATTGGTCTTAATGATAGGAAGATTAGGGATTAAACCCTAGCTTGTCTTGATTAAGATCTAAATCTTAATCACTTAATCAATCAACTTGATTGAAGATAATTCAATTGACATTATTTCAATAATATGTTTGATTGAGTATTGATCTTACACTATTGAACTAGAAGTGCTAAGATTAGTAATGAACTAGTATAATTTAATCATCTAAATCTAAACTTTAAATCCTTGATTTTCTCTTATATAAGACTATTAGCAAAAGATGAAAATAAAATTTTAATGATTTATGCAATGATCTAACTCTAATAAGATTTTTGATTTTATCCCATGATTGTAGAATAGGAAAGAATCAAATGAATTTTAATCATTTGATCTGATCACCTTAACTTAAGTATAACAAGTAAACCTTAAGAAGTAGAAAAGTGAGATCTTAAGGGTCCTGCTATAGGATTAATCATTGAAATGGTTAAAGACCTTAACTAATGATACATTGAGGTAGAAAGAACTTTTATAACTTATTGAGATAGAAACCTAGTTGATCTTTCATAACTTTAGAAGTTGAACTTGATACCTTGTGGTAGGAATCACCTGATCACATCCTTGGAGCCTTGTGTAGGATACACCTACTTAGAGTAAGGATTAATAAATTTGATAAATCCTTATCGATTAAATAGAATATGCTGAACTCAAATTATTGGTTGGGTATAGTAGGGTATACCCATATTATCGGATTATTTCAGTAGTATTCAAGATTCGTTGATTCACCCCAATGTGGACTTATGACCAAGTGCTATCCTGCGGGATTAGCCGAATACAATCCCATTAGAATAAATCTTCCAAGACTAAGAGTGTTACAATTAGTGAACAAGATCCTTAGTTTGAGATGTAAACTGCAACCGGATTCTACCTCATATCGTAGTGCGCTTCGATAAGTGCAGTTTAAGCAAACTAAGTATCTTAAGTCACTTTGCGTAGACCACTAAGTATGCTTGTAATTAGGGCATTTAATGGCTTAGCTTGAGATGTAAATTATGATTGGGTTCTGCCTCCTATCGTAGTGCGCTTCGTTAAGTGCAGTTTAAATAAGCTAAGGGTTAACTCTACCTTTCTTGCAAACATGCTAAGTATGTGTATACAATCTCCCCAGCTAATGATTCTTAAGTAAACTCTCAACTTCAACCAATTATCGAGATTAGAATTTAGGAGTCAGAATTCTTTTAGTAGGATTCTACATAATGGAGACTTTGGATTCATTATCAGATTTTTCTAAATTTTCTGGATTTATCTCATATAGTTTAGAAGCATAAGCATGAGAGTAAGCATGAGGTATGAGTATCAAAATAATGTATAAGTATTAGTGATAATTTATGGGTTACAGAATATTGTATACATTGTCTGGGGAATTTCAGGATGCATCGGTATCATCAGTAAACAGTATTCTCAACTGGATGTATGTATACATTAGACCGTACTACTCATGACAATTCAGTGATATTTTGGTGGCATATTAGTGGCATACAGTATTGTAGCATATTCAGATGCACACTTTCAGTGACATATATCATAGTTGTACATATGATTACTCAGTTTCAGATTCTATACTGTTTTGATTTATTTTTAGTATTCAGTTACAGTTCAGTTTTACTTTACGTTGTTTCAGTTTTGTACAGTTTTAGATAGATTTGTACTTTCAGCTACATTTACAATTTTTCTACAGATTTACTTGTATTATGTAAATATTAAATGAATAATTAGAACTGTTAGATTAGTTTCGATGTGTTAGACTTATTGTCTAACATGAGGTACTTTTGGGATCCGACAATTTGCTAGATCCTGAGCAGTATATTGAGCCAGGTCGGGAGGACACCCAGGAGATTCAGGAGGAGCTAGCGGAGCACAAGTGGAATCTCCTTCAATTTTATTTTCTGCTTAGTATTTTCAGTTCAGTATGCAGTTTTATTCTAGTATTTCAGTAAAAATGTTGTAATAATTCTGGATATATTTTTTTTTCTTTTCTGAGACAAATATTTTCATACAGCTTCTGTGATGAATGTTCAGGATGTTTGCTTTAAGCTTCCGCACTCTGGTATATACTACTTAAACTTAGTATTATGATGCGATTAGCATACTATAAATGCTGATATATTAAACATATATTGGATTCCTACTATATCCTAAATATAATGTATGTATTTGCCTAATACTTAGAATAAGGATACTACTCTTATCTTAAGTATTAGCTCTCAACCCTACTTGAGGTTGAGTCAGCAGCCCTCTAGATGGGATTAGTTTTTAGCTATTTCAGGGAGACGGGATATTTCTCCCCGAGTGACACGCCGCTCCGCCGCCGAACTTAAGTATGACTATTTCATTTTGCGCATGATGACAGGGCGGGGCGCTACAAATAAACAGGCTCCAAAAAACTTAAATTCACCTTAGCTAGTTTGAGGGTGAGGAACGCAACAACGAAGTTGAATTTCGATCTTGAGATCAAGAAAATTATCATAATTTTTGAGTATTTAATTTTATTAAAATATTTGATAAAATATGAGTGACTCGCAAAAATTCCCAAAACTTCTTCCCTCTAATTTGGGGGTGGGGAATTTAATAGTGAAGTCAGATTTTAATTTGGATTTCAAATAATTATACTATTTTTCTTAATTATTTAATTAGCCAAAATTATGGTTTGGTCCGATTGATTTCCAAATCGAACTAAAACTTCAGGGTTTCACTTTTAATGATGATTAAAGATTAATGGAAATGATATAAGAATGATTAGACTAGGTTTAGCCTAAGTAACACCTATGGGTTATTGCTGAAGGTAAGTCAGAAAGTTCCTCTAGAAGGATATTCACATATTCATAAATAATTGATGTTTCATTGAGAGTCGCAAATTTATTCTCAGCAAGTTATATAGTAAATTAAGAAAGTAAGGTATCCCTTTCTAATCATCTTCTTAGATTTATTTGCAGATTTGATATTAATAACAACACATCTTTAACTATTAAACGAAAACTTATTATTTCCTTAATGCAAATACATTTTCATTTTAGCACAGTCAATTAATGCTCCATTCAGACTCATCCAACCCATACACAATATTATATCAAAGATATTAATGGGAATGATGGTAAATTTGTCTTCCCATAAACACCCATTTATTTCTAGTTCACACAAATAATAATTATTTATTTATAAAAAATCTATTGATTGTAAGTTTACTTTAAGAGTGGATAATAATTTCTCAATAGGTGAAGCAAGTTTCTTAATTATACTCAAAGTAATGAAAGAATGTGTAGCTCCATAATTAAAGAGAATTGTGCAAGGATTTGAAAATAATAAGATGGTACCTATGACAACATCGAGTTCTTCCCTTGATCTTTCTTGGGTCAAATTAAAGATTCTGACTTGTGCTGTTCACTCTTGGTACCACTGCTTGATGCAATATTGCTTCCTCTGTTAGTTTGAGGTTTATTCTGCTCCTCAAAAACTTTCTTACCATTATTAAGAATATGATGTCCAGTTACTGTATATGTAGCACGACGTAATTTCAATATATAACTCCATCTTCCACAACGATGACATTGACCCATTTTAGTAAAATACATGTTTGTAGAATGAACTCTGCCACAAAATCTGCATGTATTGTTCTTTTTAAGACCTTGAGCAATGTTGCCTTGAATGTTATGAAGTCTCTCTTGAGGTCTAAAAATGTGAGGCTTCTTATGTGGAATAATAGGGGACATGCCTGGCCTATTAAATTTTTCAGATGATTGGTTCTCTTGTGCCTCCATTAACTTAGCCTTCTCCATCAGTAGAGAAAATTCAATTATCTAGAAAGGTGTGATAATATGCTAGAAGGAGTCTCTTAAGATGACATATAATGTCTTTTGAGGCTAGTATCTCTGGTGTAAGGCTTGCTAGATAGGTGACCTCTACTTTATATTCATTATCTGTGTGGCCTCCTTGCTATAAGTTGAACATTTATTTTCTCATTTATTGATGAATAGATTGAGGCACATACTTTCTAATGAATTCCTTCACAAATTCTGACCAAGAAATTTCTTCTTCAACTCTTCCTTGAAATGTAGTGATCATTGCAGTTTTCCATCGCTTTTAGGCAGAGTCTATGAGAAGATAAGTAGCCAATGATACTTTTTATAATGACCCAAAGATCGAAGCTGGGAGATTTTAAGTAATTATTTAAGAATAAACATTCATAATAAAAAATTACTAAATAAAATAATATATATACATCACAGAGTTAGAAATTTAAATTAAAGTTATACAAATATGTCTTTACTTAAATAAATATGAAATGATATAAAATTCAAATAATGAGTCCCTATCTCACTCTTAATAATAAAATTCTGTATAGCTCTTGAAATCAAGTTAGCTTCCGATTCTAATTCTTACGATCTGTATTAATTTTCATCATTGCCAATCAGACACGAGTACTTAGAGCATCTAAAAATATTAATTTCTAGTACCATATATATATATATATATATATATATATATATATATATATATATATATATATATATATATATATATATATTACAAAATCAATGCAATAAAGTTTGAAGGAAATATAATCATTTCAATTTGAGGGTTATGCTAACTTCTACAATAAGTAACTAGCAATGCTCAAGCGGCTCAAATAATTTCAAGGAAAAAATATAAATTGACATGAATGAAAATAACTTAGCATAAATTATTATGTGACATAAATATATCATTTTGAGCATAGGACCCCCAAACTTCACTAGGAGACTCAGACATTAGCATCAAAATTATCTTAGGAAGGTATACAATTACTAATTGGTAATTATTCATATAAATATAATTTTTGTGAATCTTTCCTCTGGATCTTCTGCTCCTTCCCAGTGAACTAGATCCCTCCTTATTTCTTCATAAGTTGCTAGCAAACTCTACTAGTACAGGTTAAGTTTTGTTCTATCTCCAAAAACTCTTACCATATATATTTATCACAAGCATTTATGAAAAGTAAGAATACAATTTAATTTTGCATAATACTGGGGTACATGCAAATATTGTATACATTCAAAGGAAGTAAGCTCAAATAATGCTAAAAATCATATACTTAGAATAACTCTATGTACCTGATTCGTTCGTTTACTCTACAAAACTTTGCTTATAAAAATATGTTAAAATTTAATTCTTATTCATTAAACTACTATTTAAGAACCTAGAAAATGATAATATAAGGGTTTTGTGTCAAAATTACAATATTTGTGTGAAAACTATAAAATTAGTTAGGTGATATGATTAGAGTTTTTAGCGAACTTTAAACACTTAAATGAAGATTCAAATGATATTCTTAGCTATTAAAGTATAAATAAAAGTTGTTTCTAATTATTATGATATTAAACATGTCAAATTTTAACTACTAGTTCAAAGTATTTAAAAAGATATCAATATACAAAGTTTGAGAAAATATTAACTATCTTAGAAATGTTTAAGTAAGAAATAATCATATAATTTTCTAAATTTTAGACTTAAATATGAAGGCATAAATGACAAATTTAGGTTCAACATTGAAGTTGTTCCTAACATAACAAGAGTAACCATACCAAAAATTAGCTAAATTAAACGGTTAGATTAAAGGTTATGACAGAAACAACGTAGCAAGAAAATTTCAAAAATATGTCAAAAATAATGTCTTGGATTTAAATGTGTGTTTACTAAAGTTTGAGTGCATAAATTGTGATCTTACAGTTCAAATATACCTGTAAGATTTTCTGTGAAATTGTTCACAAAACATAGGAGAGTAAACATGTAAATTTATAGCCCTCAATTCTTAGTGGCTGAAAAGTTACATCTTTTCAAAGTTGACAAAAAAATTTTTTTTTTTTAATAAATATCTAAATATAAAGAGAACTTTTTTCTTAAATTTGGACATCTTAGAGGTAAAACTAAGGTGTGGTGTCTATTAGAAATTTGTTACCAATTGTAGCCCCCCGCCCCATCGTCGCGCGCAAAAGGGATAGTGAAAATCAATCTCGGTGGCGAAACAACGCGCCACTGGGGGAGGAATATCCCTTCTCCCCAGAAGGCTGAAACCAAACCCATCTGAAGGGTTGCTAACTCAATCTCAAGGAGGGTTGAGAGCTAATACTTAAGATAAGAGTAGTACTCTTATCCTAAGTATTAGACCAATACATACATTTGATGTAAAATGCATGAGGAATCTAATATATGTATAAGATACAGCATTTCCAGTATACTGATCACATCATAATGCTAAGTATAAGTAGTATATAATAGAGTGCGGAAGCTTAAAGCAAACATCCAGAAACATTCATCACAGAAGCTGTACAAAATATTTGTCTCAGAAAAGAAAAGAAAACACATCCGGAATTATTACAAACGATTTGCTGAAATACAAAAATAAAGGCTAAGTTCTGAACTGAAATAAATTAAGCAGAAAAGTAAAGCTGAGGAGGAATCCACTAGTGCTCCATGGGCTTTTCTTGAATCTCCTGGGTTTTTTCTTGACCTGGGTCAATATACTGCTCAAGATCTAGCAAATTGCTGGATCCCAAAAGTACCCCATATTAGACGGTAAGTTTAACACATCGAAACTAATCTAAACAGTTCTAGTTATTTATTTAACATTTACATAACATAAATAAAACTGTAGAAAAACTGTAGTAACTGAAGGTATAAAACTGTACAAAACTAAAGTAAAGTAAAGTAAAGCTGTATTAAAAATTGAATACTAAAAGTAGACAAAAACAGTAATGAATCTAAAATTGAGTAATAGTACGTAAAACTATGTTGTATGCCACTAAAACTGTGCATTTGAATATGCCACAATATTATATTCTACTGATATGCAGCCAAATATCACTGAACTGCTATGAGTCATATGGTCCAATGTATACATACATTTAGTTGGGGACTGTGATGCCTATGTATCATGAAATTTCCCAATCAATGTATGCAACATTCCATAACCCATAAATTATCATTGATACTCATACATCATTACTGATACTCAACATCATGCTTATGCTCATGCTCATGCTTCTAAGGTACATGAGATAAATCTAGAAATTCAAAAAATGCTTTGAAATCTAATAATGAATTCAAGGTCTCCATTGTGCAAAATCCTGCTAAAAGGATTCTGTCTCCTAAATTCTAATTTTGATAATTGGTTAAAGTTGAGAGTTTACTTAAAAATCATTAAATGGAATGATTGTATATACATAATCAGCATGTTTGTAAGAGAGGTGGTTCTTAGCATTTAATTTGAATAAGCCACCCTAATGAAGTGATCTTCGATAGGAGGCATCACCCGATGACAATTTATATCTCAAGATAAGTCATTAGGATGCCCAGCTCATAATCACACTTAGTGTCTTAAAAAATGTGACTCGAATTACTTAGTTTGTTTAAGCCACACCTATTGAAGCGATCTTTGCTAGGAGGCATCGCCTGATGACGATTTGTAATTTAATCAAACTAAGGAATGAGTCCCTATTTATAATACTTTTAGAATTGATTGATTTACTCTAAGCGAGATTATATCCACCTAAGCTTGCAGGATAACACAAAGATAAATCTTACTTATAGTGACTCAACCATTCCTGAATACTACTGACATAATCCAGTACTATGGGTATACCCTACTATACCCAACCAATAATCTGGGTTTAGAAGATTCTATTTAGTCAACAAGGATTTATCAAAGTTATTAATCCTTACTCTAAATATGTGAATCATACCAAAAGCTCCAAGGATATGATCAAAAGACCACTCAATATTGATTTCTACTACAAGGGAGATGTTCCATTCTAAGTACTTTAGGTGATTCCTATCACAAGATATCAAGTTCAACTTCTAAAGTTATGAAGGATCATCTAAGTTCCTACCTCAATAAGTTACAAAAATTATTCATACCTCAACGTATCAATAATTAAGGTCTTTAAATATTTCAAGGACAACCCTATAGCAAGACTCTTGAGATCTCACTCTTCTATTTCTTAAGTTAACATTCAGGGTTTACTTAATAGACTTGAATTAAAGTGATCAGGTTAGATGAATAAGAGTTCATCTGACCCTCTTTTAGCTTACAATCATGGAATGAAATTAATGATATTATTAGAGTTAGGTTATTTTATAAATCATTACAAATTTTATTATCTATCATATACTAATAGTCTTATATAAGAAAAAATTAAAGATCCAAAGTTTAAATTCAGATGATTCAATCACACAGATTTAATATTAACTTTAGCGCTTCTAATTCAATAATTTAAGATCAATACTAAATCAGATGCATTATTGGAATCACGTCAGTTGAATTATCTTTCTATGAAGGTTACTTGATTAAGATGATTAAGGTTTATATCTTAATCAAGACAAGTTAGTGTTTGACCCCTAGCCTTACCAAAATTAAGATTAATAGTTAATTTAAAGATCAGCGACAAATTAATGCATTATTGGTATCTTATTGATGTCAAATTATAGATTTGGATTAAGTTTCATTTACTTAATCAAGTTATTAAGATTCGTATGTTCAAGTTTAGTTTAATATCAATTTAAGCACATCTAAGTGTCTAATTAAATGTTAAAGTTCTCTAATAAACATTCTAATATCAAGAAAGCATATAAATGTAAGATGACAAAAAGTAGAATGTAATTAAGGCTAACCAAATCCAGAATCAAACTAAAGGGGTTAGCACTTGACTATAAATCTAAAAGGCTTAAGTTTCATGTCATTTGGTTATTAAGATATACCTAATCAATACAAGCATTCAAGAATTCTATTCTTTAATAAGAGATTTTAAGCACATATTAAAAGAACAAATTTTCAAATTTAATTTTCACATAGAATTTTATGCAATGCTCAATTTTAACTAAAATGCATAAACAACAAAGTTTTGGCTATTTTAGTTAATTCTGGACAGTTTCAAAAATTTTTGGGCGCTATGGCGCGTGGCAGCGCTTTCGGCGCTACGGCTGTTTTGGCACTTTATTTTCGAAAGGCGGTCGCTACGGCGCGCGGTAGCGTGCTGTGGCAGATTTACATTATTTTTATCAAAAATATATTTTTACACATCACAAGTTATTATGATGTTGCAGTGCACTACGGCGTGTTATAGCAGATCAATTTTTGCAACACGGGCGCTGCAGCGCCAGATGGTAATATTTCCTGTGCCAAACCCGTAAAGGGTCATATTTCTTGCTCAAATACTCTCAATCCAGAGCATTCCATGAGCGGTGCCATATATCAATGGAAAGGTCTTTCCAATATCTTTCCATTGACATCAAAATTGGCATGAACATTTCAATCTAACTATACGAACAATAGTGATAAAGGCCAGGGTGTGCATAATGGACGAAAAATAGAGCAGTTTTCTTTTAAGGAAATGTGATGCTTTAAAGAGCCTTAATGGCTTCCATACATGCTTATGAATTTCTAAAGATATAATCAAGCATAATAGCAACATGAAAGAGGCAAGAAAGAGGAGCAAATGGGTGCCTTAGTCTTTAGAAAAGGAAGAATATTCTCTATTTCCTTTAAGGACCTTGGAGAGGAGCAGAACTTCTTCTTCTTCAGGAAGCACATAATGGATGAGGGGGAAAGCTTCAACTCTTGAAGCAAGAAGAAGAAGGAGGGGGGCTAAGTTCCTTTTTAAAAGAGGAGAGAAGAGAGGAGAAGGCATGGCCTAAGGGAGAGGGAGTAGGGGAAGTCCTCTGCCATGCTTGCATGCAAGGGGATGGGGGCACCGAATGAGGGGAGCCAGCAATGAGAGAGAAGAAATAAATAATTTAGGAAAGAAAATAGAAAAATTAGAAATAAATAAATATTTATTTCTTTAATCATTTAAAAATTTCGATTTAAGAAACACGCTCCGAAAAATCTCAAAAATTTACCCCTAGCTAATTTGGTGGTGAGGAATTAACGGTGAAGTCGGATTTCGATTTCGACGATTAATTAATTATCATATTTTTCCGGGGTATTTATTTATATTAAAATATTTGTAAAAAATATGACGACTTCCAAATGCATCCAAAACATCACCTCTAGCTAATTTGGGGGTGACGATCGCAACGACGAAGTCGGATTTCAATTTCGAGATCAATTAAATACTTTAATATTCTAATTAATTAAATATTAAAATAATCTAAAATATTGATCGAGCTCCGAATTGCTCCAATTTTTCAGGGTTTGGCTCTAATTGTTAGATGAACTTAATGGAATGATAATTAAGATGTAATTAAACTAAAGTTAAGCTGGGTAATAATATTGGGTTGTTACACCAATACAGAGGAGAAGGTGTGTACAAAGGTTTATGATATAACATTGGCTAAAATACAAGTTATGATGGTGCAAATTTGGAGAAAAATATTAACATTTGAAGAAACATTTTTTGAGAAAATCATTAAATGAAGATCATGCAAACCTAGAAACATAAGAAAAAATGACTATTATGCATGTGCAAAGTGGTAAATAGCATAAATCATCATCTAAATATTTTTGTGAAGCGAAAAAGATAATAAGAGAAAGAAAGTGAGGTAGAGATAATGTAAGAATTACCTTGGAGAAAATGTTTGATGGAGATTTGAGAAAATGTATAGCTTGGATCCATCTTCCTTAGGAGATTTAGGGCTCCCAAGATCTTCTCATTGCTATGGGATTTTCTTAGGGATGAAGTCCCTAGAGTTTGGAGAGGTGGATAAGAGGAAGGAGAGGGGGTTTGACAAATGCTTTCAAATATAGTAAAAATGAAATTGAGACATAATTTTTGATTTTTAATTAGGGTTAGAAGGTGAATGAGTGATTATAAGGCTTTAGCAAAGATCCAATGGTGTAGACTTGATCAAGATAGAATTTGAATAACTTAAAATAATTTGATTTAGCTTTCTCCTTAATTGAGACTAATTTTGTGGAATATCAATTGACGCCTTTAATTAGCTGGTTTGAATGCCAAAGCCCTAAAATTTGACAAAAAATTTTAATATTTCTCAAAATTAATAAAAAAAATTAACCTCCAAAATTCAAATTAAAAATTCCAAAATATACATCTCAGGGAAAGGAATACACAGACATCAAAATTGTCCAATTTGAGCAAGTATTTGATGGCGTTACACTTGTCTCTTTCATGTTACGGTGTCAGATTGCTGGCACGATCTGCGCTTAACGACATTTGTCGTTGCCGTTAATAGTCGATTAGTTTTTTCTTATTTCAAATTAAGTTAATTCAATTATTCATTTAATTTAATTCTAAATATATTTTTAGCATAACTTATCTATTTTTGCTCCAAAAATTATGAAATATTTGTTGCTAGCTAATTTAATAGCATATAATTAAAGAAATTTAAATATAACAAATTTTTTGTATAAGCATAATATTTTTTCTTTTACAAAAATAACAAATGAATTAATCAAATTAACTAAGATAATAAATAATAATTTTATTAACTCAAAATTTTGAAATTTTACAATAGTTGAATGATAATAATGATAATCATTTCATCATCAAGTACTTTTAAAGTGAGGAAAAAAAGAAAGAAATGAACATCAATAGGAAGACGACATAAAGAAAGCAACAACACCTTCTCTTGAAGAGACGGTGTGACAACATATTCATTGGATTGATGCGAAAACCTCAAAAAATGACCCGAAATTTGACCCAACAACTCCAAATATAATGAGCTTGAATATCACAACAAAATAAAATAAAAAAGATATAATAAACTAAAAATCAGACTCACCATCATCTTTAACACTTCAGCTAAGCCGAACGATGATGCATCAATGTTTCAGTCTGGTGATTATATTTGGGAGTGAGACAAAATACTCTTTGTCATGCAAATGGAACATTGATTATTATAATAGACATAAAAAGCTTAAAATTTTCTTAATTCAAATGTATGGCCAAGATTTTCTTAAATTCAAAATCCTCCCAATAACAAAAACACCTATGTGCATATATATGTATTCTTTTATATATGAAATTAATCGTATTTATCATCCAAGTCATAGTTTTTGTTAGCACAACCAACTCCAAATTATATACAAAAACAAAGCTACATAACGGAAAACAAGCAAAAATAAAAACAAAAACTTTGTTAATTTGGTTCTTTGCTAAGAAATTAAGATACAAAAAATCCAAATTGAAATCAGCATAGAGAGAAGCCAAAGTTTTTAATCCAATCTCAACACAACTTTTAAGTATATTTATGTGCTTAATCACAACACCACTTTTTTCTTATTTGAAGCATGTGTTCGGCAACCTCTCTCTCTCTATATATATATATATATTTTATGCGTGTCTGTAAATAATTATATTTGTTGATTAAATTTTGAGGGTGTCAAGTTAATAATATGTTTGTTGGGTTGATGTCTCATATGCTAAATTTATCTGAGACCTTAACGCATCTATAGACAATGAAAAATTTAATATTGCCACTTAAGTGAGTTTTGTTTGGGCCACACATATGCGGGTTAAGATAATATTTCTCTTATAGTATAATATACTATAATAGAATATTTTCAATCTAAATGTCATCTTCTGATTATTTGATACAAGGTAGAATTGACATAAAAGTAAGATTTTCATCTGTAATTAAGGTGTAAAATGTCTTGCACTCGATTTGTCCAAAATTTATGAATACGTGTAGAAATTTATCGTTCGACACATTTGATGCCAAAGGTCTTCGTTCGATGCGTTGATGACGATTACTGCAAACATCAAGTTAGCCTCGTTGGTTCACATAGTTAGTCTGTTTGTTCGCCTTTTTTTTCGGCATTCAATGTTCGTCGTTCACTATTTGAATAAATTCTCTTCTTAGTCTTCTTATAACCTCAAGTCTGTCCGTTAGTTCATCGAGTTAATAAAATCCTTTTGTTTGTTAAATTTAAAATCCATTCATTCGTACAATAGATTTTGCAAATTCAATCCATTCGTACGGTGGATTTCAAACCAATTTGGGTAAGCCCTTATTTTCTTGTGATAAGCCATTCATTTGTACAATAGATTAATCTATAACTTACAAGGCTCATTAAAATGACAATTAAACAAGGCTAGGAATTTATAACTTACACTATCTATCATATTATTGAGACTTGAATCACAAGTTTAATAAGCTACATAAAGCATCTTGCTACACTAATAAAGACCTAATATCACATTCTAAAGGGATATTAAAGTTCAACATTTAATTCAAACTTACTATCCTAGGGCAAAATGCCTAAATTAAGCAAGCAATATAGATAAGAAAATCACATTAAATGAGAATTTGAGAAGCAAAAACTTAAGTTATTTAATATATATGGTATCCTCACATTACAATGAGAAGAATAATATTAAGTAGGTCAAATTTGGGCAACATTAAAAAATTAGAGTTTTCAGAACTCCTAATTGTAATTAAAAAATAATTAAGAAAATTAAGCTCCAAATTTTAAATTTAATTTCACTATTATGTTCCTCTCATTTTTCTAAATAAAAAAATATATAATTTTGCATATTTTGGATAAATATTTTTAAAGTTATGCAATAAATAAATTTGCATTTTAATTATTATTATTAATTTTGTTATTATTAAAATAAAACAATTCATTTGCTATACTCATGTAGGTGCTGAAACCCAGGCATGTCGGCTGAACACGTGGACAACAAGGCAACCATTCCAGAGGACTTGGGGAATGCGCGCGATTTAAGAAGGGCCAAACCGGTCCGGTTCAGCAGAAGGCGCGCTTGAATCGCACGAAGGTCGGGGAATCGCAACGTCTTCCCTGATATAAGGCTCAAAAGGCCGCGCTAGGGTTCACCCTCTCAGTGTAACCTGGGGGATCCCACGGTGCGACCCGCATGTTAGGGCGTAGCCCACAACACTGCCAACACGCTAAGCAAAGAACCAGCGCAAGCTGTCGATGGAGTGGCTGAGAGCGTGATGCCATAACCTCAAAGGGGCGGCTAAGGCACCACCCTGTAGACCATTGAAGACGGTCGCTCAAATTGGAGTCGATCGTGCCAGATTAGCTTGATTAGACCCGATCAAACAACTTATGCATGCGTGCAATGAAGTTTCAAAAGTTGAAATATAGAGAAATTGCAAAGTAAAATTGAGCGTACCTCAATATGCACATAGAATGCGTGCGTGCAATCGATTGTTGGGCTTGTGCTAAATGAGGAGGTGCAAAAGAAAACTCATGGAGAGGCATCTACCTCAGCACTGAACACTGAGAGTAGGGGAAGACATTCTGAAAGGAGACATACCAGGAATAGGGCTATGTCTAGCTGAGGTAAATCAAGACCTGGAAAAGTAAAGCCGGATTGTTGGAATTGTGGGAAGGCAGGTCACTTCAAGAAGGATTGCCCTACTCTAAAGAAGTCAAGTGGTGGTAAGATGATGAACCACACTGTAATGTTTCAGCGAGGAGGATTAGGACACTCCGATCCTCTCACTAAATAACACGGAAGCCTGGGTTGTGGACTTGGGCGCTTCTTTTCATGCGACTCCGTCGAGGAGTGCCTTCAAGAACTACACCAAGGGTGATTTGGGGAAAGTATATATTGGAGATGATAAGGTGTGAGACATCATAGGCAGAGGTGATGTATATGTAAGACTACAAAGCGATGTTGTTTGGAAGCTTAAGGATGTTATACATGTGCTAGGTCTAAGGAGAAACTTGATCTCAATGAGGCAACTAGTAAGAGAAAGTTACATCACTTGTTTCATAGGAGACTTATGGAAGGCCACCAAGGGTGCACTCATTATTACACAGGGAAATATGGTAGGTACACTTTACTTGATCAATAAAGTGTCTAATACTATTGCAGCTATAGAGGAGATAGATGCAGATCTATGGCACCGGAGGCTTGGCCATACGAGTGAAAGGGGGCTAAAATTCCTTCAGTCAAAGAGGAAGCTCTAAGGGCTAAAATCAGTGGATTTGGATTTTTGTGAAGATTGTGTGCGAGGAAAGCTGAAGAAAGTTTCATTCTCCATGGTTAGAAGGGAGCTCAAAAGCAAGAAATTGGAGTTGTTACATAAAGATGTGTGGGGACCAACTCCTGCATCTTCCATAGGTGGAGCAACATACTTCATCACCTTCATTGATGATCATACAAGAAAGGTATGGGTTTACTTTCTAAAGCACAAATCTGATGTATTTTATGTGTCCGAAAAGTGGCTAGCTTTTGTGGAGAACGAGACAGGTTTAAAGCTAAAATGCTTAAAATTTGACAATGATGGCGAGTACTATGATAAGGAGTTCAAGGAGTTCTGTGCCTTGAGAGGAATCAAGAGTGAGTTTACAGTCCCCAAAACACTGCAGCAAAATGGTGTTGCAGAATAGATGAACCGTACAATCATAGAGAGAGCTGAAAGCATGAGATTGCATGCAGGTCTCTCAAGGCAGTTCTAGGCTGAAGCCATCAATGTGGCTATTTATTTAATCAATAGGAAACCTTCCATACCCTTGAATGAAGGGATCCCTGAGGAAACTTGGAGCGAAAAGGAGGTGAAGTCGAACCACCTCAAGATATTTGGCTGCTCATCCTATGTGCATATTGATGCAGGATCCAGGAGCAAACTTGATGCTAAGGCGATCAAGTGTACATTTGTTGGATATGGCACGGGAGAGTTTAGTTACAAATTCTGGGACAATCAGAACCATAAAATTATCAGAAGCAGGGATGTCACTTTCAATAAAAGTGAGATGCACAAGGATTGTATGTGAGTCAAGATTGACTCCAAGTATGCTTTAGATGGAGAACCTCGGTACATAGAGATTGATGACAATGCTGAGCCATATGTTGGAGAAGCTTAAGAGAGTGTCAATGTTGAACTACAAACACCCATGTTGAAAATATTCACTAGAGTGACTATATCACCATAGAGGTACTCTCCTTCTTTATTCTATTTGTTACTAATAGATAGTAGTGAACTAGAAATCTTAAAAGAGGCACTTCAAGTTGAAGATTCAAGTAAGCGGGAGGCTGCCAAGAATGATGAAATGGCATCACTCATGTCAAATGGGACATGGGAGTTGACACCCTTACCAGTTGGGAAGAAAGCTCTTCAAAACAAGTGGGTTTACCGGATGAAGGAAGAGAAGAATGGAAGCAAGCGCTACAAGGCGAGACTTGTAGTAAAAATTTTTTAGCAAAGGCATGAGGTTGACTACAGTGAGATCTTCATTCCAGTTGTGAAGATGACAACTATAAGGGTTGTGTTGACTTTAGTTGCAATTAAAGATTTGCATTTGGTTCAAATGGATGTTAAAACTGCATTCCTTCATAGAGAATTGGAAGAAGAGCTTTATATGCAACAGCTTGAGGGGTACAAAGCTCAAGGGAAAGAGAAGTCTAAGCTAGTGTGCAAGCTCAAGAAGAGCCATTATGGCTTGAAGCAGGCGCCAAGGCGGTGGTACAAAAGGTTTGACAAGTTCATGTTAAAATCAGGATACAAAAGATGCCAGGCAGATCACTGCTGCTATATAAACTAGTGTAAGTTCTCTTATATAATCCTTTTGCTGTAAGTAGATGATATGTTGATCACAGGATCAAACATAGAGGAGATAAAGATGCTAAAGGAACAAATGTCAAGGGAATTTGAGCTGAAAGACTTTGGGCTGGCCAAGCAGATTCTTGGAATGAGAATTCATAGAGAAAGAAGTACAGGAATTCTGAAGCTGTTGCAAAAGGAATATATTGAAAAAGTGATGAAATGATTCAACATGAATGAAGCAAAGCCAGTGGGTACTCCCCTAGCAAGTCACTTCAGCTTATCGAATGAACAGATACCAAAGTCTGAAGAAGAAATTGAGCATATGATAAAGGTGCCTTATGCTTCAGTAGTTTGGATTTTGATGTATGCAATGATCTACATGAGACTAGATATTGCCCATGCAGTAAGAGTGGTCAGTAGATTCATGGGAAATTCCAGAAAGCACCATCGGGATATGATCAAGTAGATCCTAAGGTATCTGAAAGGTATAGCGGGCAAAGCTCTATGCTTTGGAAGATCTGACATTGTTTTATAGGGATATGTAAACTTAGATCTTGCAGGAGATGTCGATAGCAGGAGAAGCACTATAGACTATGTCAATACATTGGGTAGTGCGACAGTAAACTAGATCTCCAAGCTATAGAATGTTGTGTCGCTATCTACAACAGCAGTAGAGTATGTTGACATCACGGAGGCAAGTAATGAGATAATTTGGTTGAAGGGATTCATGGCTGAATTAGACAAGGAGCGGAAGGATGTGAAGCTCTACAGTGATAGTATGAGCGCTATTCACTTAGCTAAGAAAGCTGCTTTTTATGCTAGGACAAAACACATTCAACTTTGTTACCATTTCATCTGAACACTATTGGAAGAAGGGCAGCATGGATTGAAGAAAATTTATACTTCTAAAAATACAGTCGACATGCTTACCAAAGCATTAAAGTGGAGAAACTGAAGCTGTGTGCAGCTTCAGTTAGCCTTGGTAAGTGATGAGAGAGTGGTGGTGAGCCACACCACTATCCTTGACAAACACAGAAGAAGACAAAAAAAGGACAGTGGAGGAAGCAAGGGAAGATTGCCTAGAAGTCTCCAAGTTAAAGATTATTGTACGATGGAGACTTAATTGTCCAAGAAAAACACAGGCACTGCAGCGCGCCACAGCGTGCCCAAAAGAACTTGAGCAGGTGCTATGGCGCACCTCAGTGACTAGCAATCTAGAAGCGGCTATTGTAGCTTGCTACAGTGGAAACTGTCGCTGCAGCGCGCCACTGCGGAAATTGTCGCTGCAGCACACCGTAGCGCGCCGCAGCACACCGCAACACACTGAATATGTGGGGCCCCCCATACTAATAGTAGGGAGTATGGTACTCTAACTGTGGAAAATCCCCAACTTAAGTAAAGTCTGGTAAAATCCAATCTGCCTTAAGCCAATGACTTATCACCTGAATACTATAAACATTTAAGCATAAAATATAACGTAACATCCATAAGCACAACATAGTAGAAAGAAGAGAACAAAATAGTAATTCAGCTCAAGTGCAGAAAGTAAAATACATCTAGCATTTAATTATTACAAACTGTATTAAATGAAAATATAAAAGTCTCTCAGTCTTACTAAATAAAAAGTCTATCTAAGCTGCAGTGGAATGATCCTCCTCCTGCACTAGCTCCTCTCTTGCAGCACTGCCTACGAATAAGTCTGAATCTGACATTTGTCAATATCACAAATGCCAGGGCCCCATCCAACAAAATAAAAAGGTTACAGTTAGACAATTGTATAAGTACATTTTAGGCAATTTAAATAAACTTAATATTAAAAGATATCACATTTAATTATTTTAACATGCAAGCAACTATGGGGTGTAACAAGCTACAAGGAAATGAGGTAACTATAAATTTATCATTTATAGCTAAACAACAAGTATGTGAAATAACATACAAGACATGAAGTGAGCAAGGTAAAGCTAAAAGCAAAAGTGACTGTGAATATTAAAAATAAATATGATCCTAACATGCTTATGAAACATGTTGAGTATAAAAGAACACAAGTGCTAGAAATAACATATAATTCTAGCATCCTAAACATGCCAATATATATATATATATATATATATATATATATATATATATATATATATAAATATATATATTATAGCTAATCCATAAGAATATACATACAACATGCGGATTAATATAAAAAGAAAGGCCACTGAAGTATGTGGAAAAAATAGCTGAGTACAATAAAGTAAAGACACTGAGCATGTGGTAAGGCAAAACAAAATAAATAAAACTGAAGAACTAAATCAAAGTAGTAGTAAGCTTAAGACATAGTGCTGCCATAACAGAAATAGGCCATACAGGGCCTCTGAGCTGAAAGTTCAACATGTGTCCATCCTAGGCATCCGCAGAGCTAGGTCCGAGTTGAACTTTATAGAATAAGACATGTATCCATCCTAAAAATCCGCAAAGCTAGGTCTGAGTCTATTCTATCACAATACTAGAACTGAAAAGGCAGACTAAGCTAGGAAATACTCTACTAACTAAAAGCACTAAAAGAACTAGATGAATGTTATGCTTTTCAAACACTAACTTAGGATGTATCATCCATATCCTAAGTTCTTCTATTATGCTAAAGATTAAGGCTCAATATTCAAGGTGTGTAGAACAATCAAGTCAAGGTAAGCAAGAGACTCAATCTAGACCTATGTGATATCTATTATCTCTAATTTATCCAACTAACTACTCTGAGAAGATACAAGTTTAAGATCTCCAATATCCAGCTATCGAGTATAATCCCAAATTTATGACCTTAAAGTTAATATTAGAACTTAACAAGTTCTAATTCATAATCATGTGATGACTATAAGATTTAAATAAATAAATCAATGACCTAATTATTAATATTTTTCTCTCTCACCCAAATCTTGATTAAGTAAATCAAAATTTAAAGATTTTGGATTTAAACTCCACTTTGGTGTTCAAATCCTGAATCCAAGGTAATGTCCTAATAGGGATCTAGGTTCACACTTAAAACCTAATTTAAAGATAAGGAATCCTATAAGCTGAATGATCCAAGAACTAAGAACTTAGTGAAATGTTACTCTACTGGTTATAAGATAAAATAATCAATTAAGAACTAAGAATCTAAGATCTATATTCAATCTTTAGGATAATTACATTATCCTATAGATTGAATCAATCCTACACTCACATGGAAATCTTCAAAAGAGTTAACAGTAAATCACTTGAGGAATTCTAAGGGAGGTAGTTCAATTCAAATAGAGGGTATAAAGTCTAAGATCTAAGATCTAAGATCTAATGTTTGATCATTTTAGACTTAAGCTAGGTTTTAGACTTAGAATTTTGCAAGAGTATTTCTTTTAGGATTTATGTTAAGGATCATCTTAATGAAGCTATTAACTAAGGATCTGGCACTTTAAGATAATTTAGGCTTTGCTTTTAAGGCAAAGTGATTCATTTATGGTCACTTAAGACCTTAAGGTCTTAATTAAGACTAATGTAAGATTTCTTAACTTAATATTAATATCATTAACATAAGAGTTTAGATAGGTACTAATAACCTAACCAAGGGCATTTTGGTGACTTTTCAAGGTTTAAGGGACATTTGAACACATTTTGGTCAAAATGACCAAAATGCCCCTCTTAAGGTTAAAAATGGAATTTTGAGATTTAATTATCCAAGTTGATTCTAATCTATTTTAATGAGTTCCATAATAATTAATGAAGTAAGAAATACACTTATCTTAGGTTTTAGCAATCTAATTAGTCTAATTAGCACTAATCACATATTTAAGCCAACTGAGGTGATTAAGGAATCTATGACATTCTAGGGCAATCCAACCTTATCCATGTGTTCTACTACACTTAAGGAAGCATTAAGAACTTATTTTACCAGGATCAGAGGTTTAATTAATGTTTAATTCATTAATCCTTAATTAGAGTGATTAAGGAATGATTAACAAAATTAAATATCCTAAATTAGTTTTAAGGGTCCACAATTATTATTTGGGATCTTATGAACAGTCAGAGCCCTTAATTAACATATTTGGGTATTTATTAAATTTAATATGATTTAATTAAGAACAGAAAAGAATTAGACAATTATTTAAAATTTAACCATTGGATCTATAATTTTATTATATACTCAGATTCCTTGTGTTTTTATAATTCAAATGTTATATTGGATCATACCATTTGGACAAGTATAGTTAAGGTTATTTAAATAATTTAATCTATATTTTTATTTAAATCAAACCATAGGCTAATTAATTAAATTTTTTTATTACTTAATTATTAGAAGGAAAATAATTCCTAAATAATTTAAATAAAATTGCGGCCCGAATTCAAAACTGCGCGGGTCGGGGTCTGACCCAGCCCAAAGTGCCAGTGCGTCGTCTTCCTCGTGCCTACGCCCGATACCCGCTTGCCTAGGGTTAGCTTCAGTCGTGAAATTCTCAGCGCACACTCCATGCCAAACCTTGATCTCAATGGCTACACCTTCAGGGAACTAAGACACGTCGATTGAGGTAAGAACCCCCATCTGGATTGTGGTGGATCATCGGGGTGCTACTTGAATGAGAGGCACTAAGGGAAGGAACTTAGGGTTCTCTGTGAGCGAGAAATTCTCCTCACTGGAGCCATCAAACTGATGGAGTCGATACCTACACCATCAGTGAGGTGAGGCGAGTTGAACCCCCAAGATCTCACAGCTTGGGGTGCCTGGATCGTTGGGTCCTTACTCGAGCTTGGCTGTGAGCTCACGGCACAAACTAGACGACCGAACAATCAAAATAAGCTAGCCCCGACCCAATGGACAATCACATTGGGTTTCTTAAGTGGTTACAACAATCAAGACAACATCTTGAGGCTCATCCAGAGGACAGAATGTAAACTGAACTCTCTGAGTTCAATGGGAGAAGGCTGTACCTGAAGTCGAGGTCATAGGCTCGACCGAGGGGAATTGAAGTGCTTCCGAGCTTCCCAAGCGGCAGACACATGTTCGCAGGGAGTCTGAACACCAGACGGACCCTCTATTAGCAGTTTTAAGCTCCTGAAAACACCGGGAATTCGCCGAGTGTGACGGGAGCTCCAAGAGACTTCGGCCGGGGAATTGAGAGTTGACAGTGAGCAAAGGGACTCACTGTGAATCTCTGGGGGTATTTATAGGCTATAAGGAGTCCTGTGAGTGGATGCCATGGCTCGGGCTTGGAGAACGGCTTGGCCCGAAGCAATTGGGTGGTTGGAATGGTCAGGGGCAATTCAGGGAGAAGGAAGCCGGCCAGACGAACGCGTCAAGGGTAGGAGAGGAATTGATCATCCATCGAAGCGAGATGGCTCTGATCTCCCAACACTTAACGAACGAATGCGGATAAGAGATCAGCCGTTGGATCAGATCGAGTGATCTAACGGTTGATCGAGGATACTTACGACAGATAGCTAGATGCCGTCAGATTGAAGTCTCGAAACCGTGAAACGATTGAGATAAGATGGATCCGATCGATAGCACGGGCAGTTGGATCAGATCCGCGGAATGAACGGCCCGAATGGCGCCTGTGGTTTGGGGTCAGCCAACCATTGGAGGAGGGTAGGAATGCAATTATAAATTGTTTAGAACTCTAATTTGCAATTGAACCAATTTAAATTAAATCCAAAATATGCCTAAATGACCTCCAAAAATTCTCAAAATTTCACCCTTAGCTAATTTGGGGGTGGAGAATTCAAAAGTGAAATCAGATTTTGATTTGGAGATCAAATTAATTTAGGTATTTTATAGGGCTAAAAAATAGCCAAAAATACAAAAATTCCTAATTTAGCTCCGATTGATTCCAAATTTCTAGGGTTAGGTTTAAATGACCCGTTGAGGCTAATGTAATCAAAATCAAAGCTTGGTTTAGCTTAATTAATCTACTTTTAGCTAAGATAACAACTAGGGTTGTTACAGAATATGAGAATTGAAGCACTACACCATGCTGCAGCGCGCCATGACGCACCTTTTCTGAAAGGTCTGGCGCTGCAGCGCGTCGCAGCACCTATCGGATGGCTGCTTTGTTCTAGGTCTCGATTTGAAGATATCTGGGGGGTATTTAAACTTTTTGGATCCGAAATGGAGCTGGCTACTTAAGCCTTAGTAGTGAAGGAAAACTTAAGGCTTTTGCAATTAGTTTGGAGGGTTTAGTGGCTATTGAAAAGAGAACCCTAGAAGGAACCCTAAGGGAGTTGCTGTCCAAGGCAAGTCTTACAAGGTGGTGAAGCAACTCCAAGTGACATCCTTTATTTCTTCTCCACATTCTAGAGTAAGAGGTTAAGCAATTTGTGCTAAGGTGATAGCTCTTTGTAAATTCTATAAACCTTGAGTTTTCATAGTGGATTTTTTCTCGTTGGTGTAGCTCCGTACTTTTTCCCATTCTTGGGTTTTTCACGTATATTCTTATGTTTGGATGATTGTATGTGCTGCATTCTTCTTGCTGTGATTTTGTTATTTCTAAGCTAGCTCAATAATTGTCAATTCACCCTGATCCTCAAAGGCTTTGGATTTTGTTTTGTCTGTGTGCACTACAAGTGGTATTCCGCATTACTTGTTTTGCGCTCACACAATATATGGCTCGGTTGGGGAGTGGGGAAGTCAGCCATCCGTAACAACCCTAGCTTGTTATATAGCCCAATATTAGCTTAATCATATCCTAATTATCATTCAAATAGATTCATCTGGTCATTAGAACCAAACCCTGAAGATTTTGAGGGATTCAGAGCTCAATCAAATATTTAGTTTATTTTTATAATATTTAATTAATTAGAAATTTGAGATAATTAATTTGACCTTGGATCAAAAATTCAACTTCGTTATTGTACTCGTCACCCCCAAATTAGCTAGAGTCGATATTTTGGAAGTAATTAGAAGTCGTCGGATTTTCTCAAAAATTTAATGTATTTAAATACCTCAAAAAGTAGGATAATTAAATGGATCTCCAAATTAAAATACGACTCACCGTTGAGTTCATCACCCTAAAATTAGCTGTGGATAATTTTTTGGGATTTTTCAGAGCTCGTTTATTCATCCAATTTTAATTAGACGATTGTGTTAATTCAAATTTGAAAATAATTAATTAAAATTTTAAATCCTTTATTTTCCCTGCATGCGCCTCTTCATAATTGTATGTCTATGTAGTTGGTTGCTTATACATATTAGCAACATTAGTATTAGCAAAACAGTGAAATCTTAGTAGACATTTACTCTGTTAATACTAATCTATGTTTATCTTCAAGGATGACCAATCCCATCGCTACCTTATACTTTCTTTGTGCTGAGCGGCGGGGTGGGGCACAGGGCATAGCTTATAAAAAGTGATTAGATTTATATATGTCTGATTATATTTTAAGGTTTTATAGTTATTTATTTGTTGAGGATATTACATTTAGCACGCAGTATATATGGAGCACAAACCAATATAAAAGGGATGCTAAAATCAATAGAAACTAGTAAGAAAAGTAAAATAAGTAAGTGTGCAAAAGCACACTACAGGTCCCTACAAGAAATAGGTTAAGCAATAACAATACACAAAGTATGAGCTAAATAAGAAATTCTAACAACTAAAAGACAATGGAAAAGATGTTGTAATAATAAAGTTGAATTGAAGTAAGAATGTGTAAAATTGCAAATTGTAAATACAAATTTGTTATTATTATTATTTTATATTTTATCATGTGAGTTCATATAGAAAAATGAGGAGCTAGGTACATTTATCCAACTATATGTATCGGGATCTCCTGTAACACCACACATCCCCCCTCAAGGACATGTGTAGTCTTCAGGTCATTCCATAGCCAGACATAGCTCAATAATGTCTGTACAGACTAAGCCACCCTCAAATTTAATTACAGCATATGTTATGCATATAAGTTTATTATTATGATCAAAGGAGTAAGGTTGTCGAAGCGTTGTTGCATTTCAAGGAATTGCCAAATTTAAATACAAAGCACATGATATCCATTTGTTATCTAATTTATTTATCTATCTTAATGATTGGGGTCGATTGAATCCCCAATTGACTTAAGGCACATACCTTTAGTCAATCGTAGAATAAATATATATATATATATATATATATATTATTAAGTTTATAATTTTGAAAAAAAATAGAACACTGTATTGATTAGCCATTGACAAATTACTTGTGATAAAACAATCTTTTATAAATACTTATCATAATCCTAAAAGCTACAATCCTCTAAGTCTTCTACTTGAACATTATTCTAATACTTAGGATATAAATCTATCTTAAGAAGACTAACTAAGGTTCTAATGCTCTTCTTATCTCAAGAACTTCTAGGGTTCGTGTTCTTACATGTGCTTCAATTATTGAAAGGAAGGCTTAAGCTCATATGAGTTCTCCTCCTTAAAATCTCAAAGTCTACTCAAGAGATTCTATAATGGATTGAACTGTTTAGAATCTAATTAATCATTCACCTTCACTTAGTGCTTAATAACCTAACTTCTTTCTTTCAGTTTCCATTACTTATATAAAATATAAGAGTGATTCTTTTCAGATCCATCTAACCCCTATGATTATGGGGCCCTGTACCCTTCGCAGCCATACTTATACTAATATTAACATAATCACGGGGAATATGGTGCTCCAACTGTGACAAATTCCCAACTTAAGTAAAGTCAGGTAAGACCAACCTGCCTTAAACCAAGGACTTATCACCTGGAATTGTAAACATACATCAACATATCAAAGTAGTGGAAGTAGAAAACTATGTAACATAACGTTCCCATCACAGCATAGTATAAAAGAGTAAAGGAAATAGTAACTCAGCTCAAAGTACAGAAAGTAAATACATCCAAAATTTAATTATTACAGACTGAACTATAAGAAAGAAAAGATCTCTCAATCTCACTACAATAAAAAAGAAAATCTAACTAAGCTGCAGTAGGAAGATCCTCCTCATGCATCGGCTCCTCTCTTGTAGAACCACCAATGAACAGCTCCAAATCTAATATTTGTCGGTATCACAAATGCTAGGGCCCCAACCAACAAAAGAAAAAAGTTACAGTTAAATAAATTATCTAAAAGATGAAAAATAAAATATATCCAGAATTATTACAACTGATTTAAAAGATGAAAAATAAAGTCTATCTGAACTACTAAAAATAAAGCAGTAACAAAAAGGTGGAAGACTGATCCACTAAGGCTCCATGTACTCCTCATAGATCTCCTGTAGGTCCTCCTGCCATGTCTCCCCAAGCTGCTCGAGATCTAGCAAATTGTCGGATTCCAAAAGTACGCCGTGTTAGACAAGAAGTCTAACACCTCGCAACTAACTAAGCAGTTCTAAAGTAAATGCAATAGACAGTAAAGTAAACACAATTGTAGAACATAATAGTAAAGGCACTATGTAGCTGAAATTGTAAAGACTAAGCAAGGTAAAACTGCATCAAAACTGAATATTGAAAATAAACAAAAATAATAAATGCTCAGAAATCAATGTGAAAATTCCAATACTGTACTATATTTCACTGGAATGATGCACCCAAATATGCCACAACACGGTATACCACAGTATGTAATAGAACTATCACTAAAAGTGTAACAGCCTAGGTTATTACTTAGGTCAACTAAGACTAATCTAAGTCTTAATTTTGATTCTAATATCTTAATTAAGTCATTTAGAACCTACCTTTAAGATCTGGATCAAATCAGGGATCAAATAAAGCGAATCCTGATTTATGGGAAAATTTCAAAACCCTAGAAATTGACTTTTTATTTTGATCTCAAATCAAAAATATGACTTCACCATTGTGTTCACCACCCCCAAATTAGCTAGGGGTGAAGTTATGGAGTCATTTGGAAGATGTTGACTTATCGGTGAATATTTTAATATTATTTAAATACTCCGAAAAATCAAATAATTAAATAATCATCAAAACAAAAATCTGATCATGCCGTTGCGCTCCTCACCCCTCAATTAGCTAGGGGTGATATATTGAAAATTTTGGAATGCGTTTAATTATCTAAGTTTGATGAATAAAATTTAAATGAATTATTATAATATTATTATTAATTAATAAAAACTAACGATGCCGTATGCCTTCAACTGACGTCGTCCATCCTTTTTATTTAAAATTGACGGTCAATCTAGACCGTCCGATCTTGATCGAATGGTTAGTGCTTCGTCCTTGTCCCTCTGCGCCACGTGCCGTGCACGTGTCAAGCGGGCGAACGCCTTGCAAGCCCTACTCGCCAAGTGCCTCCTGCCCCCCTCGACCACCGCTTTTCCTTCAGTATAAGGTACCACAGACATGGATCAGGACTCCTTTTCATCTTAGTTTAGTCAAAAGCTGTAATCCAAAGAAGACAGCCCTGTAATATTCTGCTCGATCTCGAAACCCTCAGGTACTTCAAAATCCTATTTTTAGCAATTCGATTCACACTTAAGATCGTTTCTACTTCTAGTCAGAATAATTATAGTAGTAAGTGATAATAATTGAACAGATAATTATGAAATTTTATTATCAAATTGACAATCGATCTTTGGTTATTTTTCGGGACTCTTGCACTCACGAAATTAGGGCATCAAGGCTGGTAAGTTTAAGTCAACCTTTGAAGGAGTCTTAGGGTTCAATGGATAGGCCTGTTCAAGCTCATCATTTTGGCATGCGATTTGAAGCCTGAGGCTTTGTCTTCGTCGAGTGTCTTGTTGCCCTAACTCCACACACCGCTGAGGAAGAAGACGCCATTTGGACCGGACCAGGTTTGTTCCACCGGTTCAGCCCTTATCTTGAACCACCCACGTGTCGAGGCGAAGGCTGTTGCGGTCCCGCTATCACCTCCTCACCACGTGTCACTCGCTGAGTAGCCGGCTAACCCGTTGTCATTCGGGCGTTAACAGATGTGAAAAGTGGATCCCACCGTCTCCATTCAAGCCATTAGGCATCGACACATGTCGATGCCTGAGTCCTTTCAAATGGCAGTGTTAATTTGGTGGGTCCTGCTATAGAAATCAAATCAAACAGAATTGTTAAATAAGAAATAATAAAATGATTCAGAATTAATTTAATTAAATCAATAGCTTTAAACATACATATTTATCAAACCATAAGTCCAATGTATGCAAATATATATACCATTTTGATCAGCAAAAATAGATGATTAATATGAAACTATCAAATTTCTATTTGGACTTATATTTTATATAGTGACATTTAGGGGTATTAAATAATTCAAAATTATATCCCAAAACTTCAATTAATCATAACTTTTAAGCCTTTAATCCAAATATACCCAATATGGGTCTCAAAGTACTCATAAAACCCTAAGGATTAATTTAATAGTGTCCACTTTAATGTTTGGATTAGTTTTAGACTAATGACTTTTAGGACCTAACCCAAATTAGGTCAAATAACCCTAGAACTTCAATTGACCATAAGTTAGTTAATTTAGCTCCAAATTAGGTGATTCAAATATCTATTTAGATCAAGAAAACCTAATTTACAGTAATCTGTAAAATAATTAGGATCCAACAATTAAATTTCCTAATCAGCCATAATTACTCTAAATCTTAATTAGTGAAGATTAGCAAATCTAATGATCCAAATTGAGAGATTCAAATTTCAAAGAACTCCTAGAGTAGATTAGAACCTAGTTGTGTAAATGGTTTAGAGATATTGTTTTCATTAATCACTCACTAATTACACTAAACCCTAATTATTAACCCTAGAACTTGTATTAGCCATAACTTAGCTAATACACATCAGAATTTGATGATCTTAAGTTCTATGGAAACCTTAAGACATAATCTACAGTAAACTAACAGAAAATTTAGGTTTCATTAAGTAAAATTACCAATTTGCCCTTATAGGTTAAATTCTTTAATTTGACCTTATAAGGCTTAATACTTAACCAAAATTAACAAACTTACTATCTAAACTCATATTAGATAGTAAGTAATCATTCCACTTTAAGAAATTTTAGATTTGAGCCTTAATTTATAAAGATGAAATTTAGACCCTTAAATAAGGAGTAAAATGGTCATTTTGCCCAAATTTAGGTTTAAGCATCTTAAAACCTTAAATTCAGTCTTAAAACTCTAAAATTAGTAATATAACTGATTTGGACTCATTATATAATATTTAAACAACTTAAAATGACATTTTAGGAAAAACCCTAAAAATGGCCTAAAATTCTCTAAGTCATAAATTAAATCTCATAAGGTAAATTTAATTCACCTTATGCCTCCTTTAAGTTAAAATCATCATAATAGTTATTAAGAAAGATCAAACCTAAAGTTTAATTATTCTCTTAAGGTTTTCCTTCAATATTTAGGATCTTAATTCCTTATGATCTAGCTTAGAAATTAGGTTAGAATTTATCTATTAAGTAATTGGATACTTAATAGATAAAACTTTAGTTTTATAGTTTTCTAGATTTTATCCTTTATTTATGATTATTTTATATTTAAATTTTAGATTTAAGATTAAAAATCCATCTTATTAGGCTTGATTTTGCTTAATAAGATAGCCTTAATAATAACTTGTGAGATGTGGGTTTAACTTTATACCATAGGAATTATAACCTATTGGATTAAGAAGTTAAAATCCAATAGTTGGATTTTAACATCTTAATCCCCCAATTTTGATTCATACTGATCAAGATTGGTTTGGGATTCGTAAAATCATTAATTAGAATGTTTGATTTATTATTTTAACATAATTAAGCGTCATGTGATTTATAAGTGTTAGAACTTTATTAGTTCTAATATTCTTTTAACTTGTAGGCATGATATTCTTGATTTATACTCGATAGTTGGATATTGGAGATCTTAAACTTGTATAAATTCAGATTAGTTAGAACGTCTTAAATAAAAAACATAGTGATATCACAAATGTTGTTTAGTACTATTTTATATACATTGAACATTGTATGATATGCTTCTCTTTGTTTTGAACTTTTTTATATTTGGATACACTGCATTAAACATAGAATATTGGATGATTATTTCTATGTTGATTTTGAATACGTACATATGACATTTCATATTTTTAGAAGAAAAATTTGATGGAAAATAGTTTTACCAAACTTGAGGAGATATGTCTTTTTAGTCTGCCATGTAGTATGACTTTACTTTAGGATAGCTTTTGGGCTAGGACTGCTATCCTAGTGCTTGTGGTTTTGGGCTAGGACTACTTTCCTAGTGCCTATTGTTTCTGACTAGGACTACTTTCCTAGTGTATTTGAGACTACTTTTCCAGATATTTTGCAATACTTTTCAGATGGAATCTGGGACAACTTTTCCAGATGAGCAGATGGACTTTACTTGTGGCAGGACTAAATAAGAATATCTCATATTTGCAATTACTTTTCAGTTACTTCATTTGTATTACAGTCACTTTGTAGTTGCCTTTTGTAACCTTACAGTTTTGACTTACTTTGTCTTATAGCTCAGTACACTTTCTATTAGATTTTCATTTTCTGCAGTTCTTTTGTACTTACAGCTTTGAATATTCATTTTATTTTTCAGCAGTTCACTTTTACTTTTGGCATAATAGGATGTTAGAGTTTTACTTTCAGCTCTGTACTTTTAGCTTAATTGTAAATCAGCATGTCTTATATTGATCATATACTTGGAATTTCACTTATGTTTAATAGATTTCTTTATTCATTACTTAACCTTTTCTACAGCTTAGGTTGAGGTATGTGCTTACCTCACATCTTATTTGAGTTATAATTATATTAAATATAACTTTGTTGTCTTTCTTTGATGCTTTACTGCTCTTATATTGCTTAGTGTTGTGATATCATTAAAACTTAACAATTTACAGTTTTAAATGTACTTAGACATTTTGTCTAACTATATTTTTCTTTTGTTGGCTAGGGTCCTACCATTGTGAAATAGACAATGGTAGATTCTGAGCTGTTTGAGGTTGTGGGACCTTCTAGAGATCCGGTTCAGGAGGAGGAGCATACAGGAGAAGATCATTAGTCACTTTTTGATATTTGTGAGGATATGAGAGACATTACTCTTCTTACTACATAAACTTTAATATCATTTTGTAATAATACATGTCTAAACTGCTTTACTTTTTTTGCTTATGTATTTTGAGATTATACAGTTCTTACTTAGATTGTATGGATGTTGTAATTATCTTTCTTCTGCACTCTGATATTATATAATATGCTCATTCAAGTTATTGTCCCCTTTGCTGCTCTTTTCTTATAAGGTAGATCCTCCCTTGGAATTTGATTAAGAAGAACCATTCCTTAATCTGAATGCTAAGTGAGGGTTTGCCAGTGGATGACCACCTCCCAATCTGGATGATTAGGGGGCAGCCGCCACAATTGGTATCAGAGAACTCCATAAGGTGTCAGATTAGAATTGTATTCCAATCTACCTAATGGATAGTTTTTCTGCCACACAATCACTAAATGAATACTAACATGACATCCATATTTCCATATACTTAGAATAGTGAGCATAAAATACAAATATATTTAAGATAGTCACGAAACACACATTATATTAGCAATTAAAGAAATAGGAAATTGCTCAATCAAATTAATAGGGTGTGTAAAACTTGTTTCTTTAAAGCTCTCTCAAAATTACTGTGATTCCTTAATATAGGTATAAACATGAATCTCGGACAGACATCATCACACCCTGCTACATCTAGCAGTAATTTTGCTCAAATCAATACACTGTTGGAGGCAGTAAAGACGCTTGTAGTAACTAATGCCCAGCAATCCGAACGAATTGAGAGATTTATTTCAATGCAACAAAACCCATCTCCCGCATCTATGAATCCTGTACCCTACTATCCTTCCCAACAATACCAACAACGTACAGATGGTCTCTTACACAGCTTCATTAGATTGAGGACTCCTAATTTCAACAGGAATATGTCGGCTATGGATACAGCCAATTGGCTTAAAATAGTAGAGAAGAACTTAACTAGATAAACTGTCCAGATGCTGAATCAGTCAGACTAGTCAACCACTTGTTCCAGGAAGAGGCAGAGTATTGGTGGGATAATCTCCGCCGCACACTTTTTGCAAATTACTACATTTAGGAGATTCCATGGGACGAATTCGTAAAAGCCTTCAGAGCAGAATTTATTCCTCCATCAGTTCAAAATAATTTGGGTGACATATTCCTTAGGTTGAGACAAGGAAGTCACACTCTAGCTGAGTATGAATCTGAATTCAGCCGATTAGCTCGTTTTGCTCTAGACATGGTGCAAACGGAAGAAGCACGCTGCCATAGATTTATAAGTAGACTTCGTGATTCAATAAAGGATCATGTGGTGCCACTAAGGCTATCCAATTTTACAGAACTGATTGAAACAGCTTGTGTCATTAATCAGCATCAATCTCAAAAAGAATTTAAAAGGACTTTCAGCTCGACCTCATACAGGGATAATAATCCCAAAAAGGCTAGAGCTCCTTCAGGGAAGGACTACGAAATTGAAGCAGATCCTACACCCTCAGAAATGTATAATGGGTGTACCATACCTCATTCCTTTGGGAAATGTTATCATAATCAACTATGTTGTTACACATGTGGAAGAAAAGGAAATTTCTACCGATAGTGTAATTTCAATGTGACAATCGATGGTGCACGTATTGACCGTCCTAATGAAACTCTAGTCCTTAATACTACTCGATTTAGTCGAATCAGTAAACCCCTTACTATGGTGTCATCTCAGCAACCTACGGTCTCAACTCAAAGGAGAGTTGGAAGTAATACCACACAACCTAATACCTCCAAGCCTCCTCAGCAACAAATCCTTAGAAGACCATCTGGTTCTGCTAGGGTTTATACCCTTACTCTAATGGAGGCTGCTGAAGATAACGATGTCATATCAGGTACGCACATTTAATCATGAATTCTTATTCTAAGCATTTTTAAAATTGAATAATCATAAGTATGCATAATTCATATTTTATTCTTTAAGCTCTTAAGTAATTTCAATTAAATATTAGGCACCATATGTATTAACGATCGCTCGTGTAAGATACTATTTGATACGGGAGCTAGCTATTCATTTATATCTTAGATTTTTGCTAAGGGTTTAAATTTGCCATGCTACAAAATGATAAGAACCTTATCTGTTGGGCTTCCATCTAGAACTCAACTCAATATTACTCAATTTTACAACCTTCAAATACCTTTGAATAAACAAGCACTTCAAGCCAAATTGATAGTTCTACCTATAGTAAACTTTGATATTATTTTGGGAATAAATTGGCTTAGTACCCACAATGCAATCATAAACTGTCAACAAAAGAAGATAACCCTCAAGTCAATGAATATCTCAAAAAACTTTGTAGGGAGGTTTAGTACCTTAAGTTCATTAATCAATATAATGATTGCAATTAAATTAATGAACAAGGGTTATTCAGCACACCTAATTACCATGCTGGGAGATAGTAAAGAAGACATACCACTTTCTGAAATTAAAGTGATTAATGAATTTGCTGATATTTTTCCTGATGAGTTACCTGGGTTGCCTCTATCAAGAGAAGTTGAAATCGCAATCAACTTAATTCTGGGTACCGAACCAATTTCAAAGGCTCCTTACAGAATGGCTCCTAAGGAACTTCATGAGCTTAGCGAGCAAGTAAAAGAACTATTAGACAAAGGTTTTATTAATCTAAGTATGTCACCATGGGGTGCCCCAGTACTATTTGTTAAGAAGAAAGATGGGTCTATGCGAATGTGTATAGACTACAGATAATTAAATAAAGTCACTATTAAGAATAAATACCCTGTAATAATCCAAGATTGTTACCCAACTTGATTTTAGCATAATCATAGCATAATTATCATTCCATTAAGTTTATCGAGTCATTAGAACCAAACTCTGAAGGTTTGGAGCAATTCGGAGCCCAATCAATTATTTTGGAATATTTTAATATTTAATTAATTAGAAAATTGAGGTATTTATTTTGACCTCGAAATTGAAATTCGACTCCGTCGTTGTGATCGTCACCCCCAAATTAGCTAGGGGTGATGTTTTGGACGCATTTGGAAGTTGTCGGATTTTTGCGAATATTTTAATATAATTAAATACCCCGAAAATTAGCATAATAAAATAATCATCGGAATCGAATTCCGACTTCACCATTGAATTCTTCACCCCCAAATTAGCTAGGGGTGAATCTTTTGGAATTTTTGGAGCATATTTCCAAAGTCTGAATTTTTAAAAATTAAGGGAAATAATTATGCAATTATCCAATCCCTAAAATGCAAATTCTCCATTTATTTCTAAGTCCTTTTTCGGCTAGCCATTTCCTTGCATGTAGCTGACCCCCCTTACCTCCCTTGCACATTAAATGCTAAGGCCATCCCTCTCCCCCTCTAGCTTCTCTTAGCTCATGATAGCCTCTCCCCTTCCTCTCCTCCCTTAAAAGAGAAGCTCAGCCCCCCTCTATTGCTTGCTTAATTTTTCTCCACTCCTTCCTTCCACCTTTGTTGCTCTAGTGCTGAAGAAGAAAGAGGTTCAGCTCTCTAGCTCCAAATTTTTGAAGGAAACAAAAGTTCCTTCCTCCTCTTCTGCTTCCAAGGACAAAAAGGTGCCCCTTTGCTCCTCTCCTTATCTTTCTCATGCTCTTATAATGTTAGAAAGTAGCCTTAGAAGTCTAAGCATGTATGTAAGCCATTATGACTCTTAAAAGCTTCACAAAAAAATGCTCTGTTTTCATTTATTCTGCATACCCTTGCATTCGTCCATACTTTTCGTAAAGTTAGAATGCTTCATTTGTGTCGATTTTGGTGTCTATGGAAAGGTATTAGAAATACCTTTCCATTGATATATGGAACCGCTCATGGGACTCTCTGGATTGATAGTAATTGAGCTCAAAAAATACGGCTTAAATTTTCTTCCAGGTGAAAAATGCTATCGGGCGCTGCAGATTGCAGAGCTAGGCCGCTGCAGCGCGCTCCAGCGCGCTGTAGCGGGCTGCAGCGATAGTTTGGCGGAAACTTATAAAAACATATGTTAAAGAATTAAATAGTAGATTTGCAAATTAGACCGCTACAGCGCGTTGTAGAGCGATGCAGCGGGCTGCAGTGGTATTTCATGAAAAACTTAGGGAAATAATTAATGAAGTATTTAAACAGTATTTTGCAAAATAGACTGCTACAGCACGCCATAGCACGCTGCAGCAGGCCGCAGCGGGTCGCAGCGCTGCCACTCGAAAGGCGCTACAGCGCGCTGCAGTGCCCAAATTTGAAAAACTTCCCAGATTTTTAGAAAATTGCTCAGATTTTTGTAAAACTGCCCAGTTTTGGCCGAAATGGCTAAAACTTCACTGTTTTGGTATTTTAAGGTCCCTAGGACCCTAGTGGGGCTAAGTTATTTTAGCTAAAATTGAACATTGCATAAAATTTTATATAAAAATTGAATTTGAAACTTGTCACTTTTAAATTAGCCCTCATATGTATTATAGATCTTAAACATGTGTTATGCTAAAGAATAAGTATTAGAACCTTAATTTCTTATATTAATTAAGTATAGTTTAATAACCAAATGGCATGAAACTTAGATCTCTTTGGAATTGTGATTAAGTGATAATCCCTTTGCTTGTTTTAGGATTTGGTTAGCATTAATCACCTTTTTATTTTATATCATCTTTTCATTTATATACTTTTATGATTTTTAGGATGTATGTTAGAGAACTTTAATATTTAAATGGGACATCTTGATATGTAAACTAAACTTGAACATAACAATCTTGATAACTTGATTAAGTAGTTGATACTTAATCCAAACCTAAAGTGTGACATCAATAATATACTAATAACACATTGATTTGTCATTAACCTTTAATTTAACATTAGTCTTAATGATAGGAAGGTTAGGGGTTAAACTCTAGCTTGTCTTGATTAAGATCTAAGCCTTAATCACTTAAGCAATCAACTTGATTGTAAGATAATTCAATTGACATTATTCCAATAATGCAATTGATTGAGTATTGATCTTAAATTATTAAATTAGAAGTGCTAAGATTAATAATGAACCAGTGTGATTTAATTATCTAAATCTAAAACTTTAGATCCTTAATTTTCTCTTATATAAGACTATTAGCACAAGATGGAAATAAAATTGTAATGATTTATGCAATAATCTAACTCTAATAAGATCTTTGATTTTATCCCATGATTGTAGACTAGGAAAGGACCAAATGAATTTTAATCATCTGATCTGATCACTTAACTTAAGTATAACAAGTAAACCTTAAGAAGTAGAAAAGTGAGATCCTAAGGGTCCTGCTATAGGATTCGTCATTGAAATGGTTAAGAGTGTTACAATTAGTGTTACAATTAAAGTAAGTTTTCCAAGACTAAGAGTGTTCGGGCACGAGTCACTTCAGTTAAGTGACTCGTGGGCATGACATTGCTAGAAATGAAGACTAGCCATGCACTACTCGTCTCCGTTAATTCGGAGCGAGGAATGTTGGCGAGTCCCCCTTCCCACTCAGTCCCATTAAAGTAAATTTTCCAAGACTAAGAGTATTACAATTAGTGAACAACATCCTTAGTTTGAGATATAAACTGTGACCGGGTTCTGCCTCCTATCGTAGTGCGCTTCGATAAGTGCAGTTTAAACAAACTAAGTACCTTAAGTCACTTTGCATAGACCACTAAGTATGCTTGTAATTAGAGCATTTAATGGCTTAGCTTGAGATGTAAACTGTGACCGGGTTCTGCCTCCTATTATAGTATGCTTTGATAAGTGCAGTTTAAACAAGCTACGGGTTAAATTTACCTTTCTTGCAAATATGCTAAATATATGTATACAATCTCCCCAACTAATGATTTTTTAGTAAACTCTCAATCTTAACCAATTATCAAGTTTAGAATTCGGGAGTCAGAATCTTTTTAGCAAAATTCTGCACAATAGAGGCTTGGGATTTATTATCAAATTTTAAAGTATTTTCTGGATTTATCTCATGTAGTTTATAAGCATGAGCATGAGCATAAGAATGATGTGTGAGTATTAGAATGTGTAAGTTATAGTTCAGTTTCACTTTGTTTTACTTCAGTTTTGTATAGTTTTATATAGTTTTATATTTTCAGATATGTTACAGTTTCCTACAGTTATTATACATGTTATGTAAATGTTAAATGAATAACTAGAACTGTTTAGATTAGTTTCGATGTGTTCGACTTATTTTTTAACACTGGGTACTTTTGGGATCCGGCAATTTGCTAGATCCTGAGCAGTATATTGAGACAGGTCAGGAGGACACTCAGGAGATTCAGGAGGAGCCTGTGGAGTACTAGTGGACTATCCTCCAGTTTTATTTTCTGCTTAATATTTTCAATTCAGTAAGTTTTATGTCCATTTCAGTAAACTGTTTGTAATAATTCTGGATGTATTTTCTTTTCTTTTCTTTTCTGAGATGCATGTTTTCATACAGCTTCTATGATGAATGTTGTGGATGTTTGTTTTAAGCTTCCGCACTCTGTTATATACTAATTATACTTAGTATTGTGATGTGATCAGTATACTAGAAATACTAATATATTATACATATATTGGATTCCTATTGTATTCTAAATCCAATGTATCTAATACTTAAGATAAGAATACTATTCTTATCTTAAGATTAGCTCTCAACCCTCCCTGGGGTTGAGTCAGCAGCCCTTCAGATGGGTTTGGTTTTTCAGCTATTTCGGGGAGATGGGATATTCCTCCCCGAGTGGCACATCGCTCCGCCGCCGATCTTAATTATGACTATTTATTTTTCGCACACGGCGATGGGGAAGGGCGCTACATACCCACTTCCCAGAATTGATGATTTATTCGATCAGTTATCCGGGGCGATAGTATTCTCGAAGATTGATTTATGTTTTGATATTCGATATTTTATATTTTAGTAGTAATATTCTTATCAAACTATTATAATAGGCATCTTAATGATAGAAGATAAATCTTGTAACATCCTTTTCGATACTGGAGCAAGTCATTCCTTCGTATCAAAAAATTGAGCTAAAACTCTTAAACTACCATCTTACTGCCTAGCAAACTCACTAAGCATATGGTTACCTTCCAGAGCCCGTATGCAGTCCCAATAGTTTTGCAATATAGATATCCCTATTGGTAAACAAAAATATGAAGTAAAACTGATCATTTTGTCAATCGCAACTTTTGATATAATATTGGGCATGAACTGGCTAAGCCAGCATGGTGCTTCAATTAATTGCCAAAAGAAGAAGATCACTTTGGGCAGTGGAAATCTGTCGTAATCTTTCATTGGCAAATTTAGTACTCAAGCGTTGTTAATCAATGCAATGAAGGTGGAAATGTTAGTTAAGAAAGGCTGTGATGCATACCTTGTAACTACGTTGGGAGAGAAGAAAGAAGTTGTGCCCCTTTCAGAGAATTGAATCGTTCACGGATATCCTGATGTTTTTCCCGAAGACTTACCCGGTCTTCCTCCTATTAGAGAAGTAGAGTTTGCAATTGAAATAATTCCCGGAACACAACCGCTGTCAAAAGTTTTGTATCGTATAGCGCCTAAGGACCTTTATGAATTGAATAAACAGTTTCAAGAGTTGCTCAAGAAATGTCTCATTTGACTAAGTTCATCTCCTTGGGGAGCGCCAATGTTGTTCATGAAGAAGAAAGATGGATCGATGAGAATGTGCATCAATTATAGGGAACTAAATAAGGTAATTATCAAAAACAAATACCCTCTACCTCGTATCGATGACTTATTTGATGAGCTATCTGGAGCTAAGGTTTTATCAAAGATAGACATGCGATCTGGATATCACCAATTGTGAGTTAAATATTAAGATGTTGAGAAAAAAGCGTATAAAACCCGCTATGGACATTATGAATTTTTGGTAATATCCTATGGCTTAACAAATGCACCGTCCATTTTTATGAATTTAATGCAATGCGTGTTGAAAGCATATTTAGATAAATTCGGCATCGTCTTCATTGCCGATATCCTGATTTATTTGAGAAGCAAAACGGATCACGAGAATCATCTGCGATTAATATTAGAAGAACTTCGGACTCATGAGCTATATGATAAGTATTCCAAATACAAATTTTGGCTTGACTCAGTCGCTTTCTTGGGTCACGTCGTAGACTCTCAAGGGATCAAAGTCAATGAAAATAAAGTAAGAGCAGTTTAGGATTGGTCAAAACCAAAATCCATGACCGATATCAGAAGTTTCATGGGATTAGCAGGTTACTATAGAAAATTTGTCAAGGGCTTCTTACAATGCGCGTCTTCTCTCACGAAGTTGACGCAGAAAGCAGTACCTTTTATCTGGAGTCCAGAGTGTGAGAAGGCGTTTCAATCATTAAAAGATGCTTTTTCCCTTGCACCAGTCTAGCCTTACCTAAAGAAGGTCTTGACTACCAAGTCTATACCGATGCATCTGGCATAAGTTTGGGATGCATGCTGATGTAGGAAGGGAGAGTTATAGCATATGCATCTCGTCAGCTAAAATTACATGAAAACAACTATCCTATCCATGATCTCGAACTAGCAATTGTAGTTTATGCTCTAAAATTTTGGCATCATTATCTTTATGGCATCCAGTATTCCATATTCACCAATCATCAGAGCTTAAAGTACATCTTCACCCAATGTAAACTAAACTGCTGCCAACGAAGATGGCTCGAGTTAATAAGCGATTATGACTTGAGCATCTAGTATCATCCAGGAAAAGAAAATGTCGGAGCTGATGCACTCAGTCATCATGCTACTCTGTCTTCCATGATAACATCAAGCTCACTAGATGAAGAATTCAGAAAGCTTGAAATCAGGCTAATGCATGGTGCTATGCTAAGCACGATGATAACGATGAGTTCAGTTGAACCAAAATTTTATCATTATGTCTCCATCTTCCAAACCAAGGATGAAGACTATCTGAAGTTTAAACTGGAGATCAAAAGTGGTCATCGCTTTGATCTTTAGTTTTGAGGTAATGTAATCTACCAAGAAGATTGTCTATGGATTCTCAGATCCATGCAGCAAGAGATTTTGATAAAAGGTCACAATTCTGGCTACCAAGTACATCATGGCAGCACCAAGATGTATCAAGATCTTAAGAAATCATTTTGGTGGCCTGGAATGAAGAAGAGCATGGCTGAATTTGTAGCAAAGTGTCATGCCTATAATCTAGTTAAGGCTGAACATCAGAAGCCCGGAGGACTTCTCAATCCTCTGGCAATTCCTGAATAGAAGTGGCTCGATATATTTATGGATTTTGTTAGGGGTTTACCTAAAGCAAGATCCGGTGCCGATTCAACTTGGGTCATTGTCGATCGACTGACTAAATTAGCACATTTTATCCCTATGCGTCAAATCAATTCTGTTCAGAAATTGGCAAAGATTTACAATAAGGAAATTGTTTGGCTCTATGGAATTTCAAGATCTATCGTATCGAATCGAGATAGTCATTTCACTTCTAAATTCTAGCAAGTAGTGCATCAATACTTGGGGACTACTCTAGCCATGAGTACTGCTTTTCACCCTCAAACTGATGATCATACAGAAAGATTCAATCAAGTCTTGAAAGATCTTCTTCATCTCTGTATTTTATATTTTAGAGGTTTCTACGAAAATCATATTCCTCTCATAGAGTTTGCATACAACAACAATTTTCAGATGAGTATCGGCACGGCTCCATATGAAGCTCTGTATGGCAGAAAATGCAGCACTCCTGTAGCATGGTCTGAAGCAGGCCGTGTTCAACTATATGGCTGAGAATTAGTTAGAGAAACTAATCGTAAGATTCAATCGACTCAGCAAAGAATCAAAGCAGCTCAAGATCGCCAAAGTAAGTATCATGATGCTCATCACCGTACTCTGGAGTTTAATGCTGGAAATTTTGCGTATCTTAAAGTCAGTCGATGAAAGGCGTGTATCGTTTTGGTGTAGCTAGGAAGCTAAGTCCCCGCTACATCGAACTTTTTGAAATCATAGAAAAAAATTGGTTCTGCAGCTTATCGATTGAAGCTTCCTGAAGATTTCTCTGCAGTCCACAATGTGTTCCACGTCTCCTATCTGCAGAGATATTTTTGTAATCCATCTCAGCTAATTCAACTTCCAGCGGTATCTCTCCAATCGGATCTTTCTTATGCAGAAGAGCTGATTAAGATCTTAGATCATGATCAAAAGCAGCTGAGAAATCGCTCAATCCCAATGGTAAAGGTTTAGTGGAGGAATCGTTCTTTAGAAGAATCTACTTGGGAGAAAGAGGCAGATATGAGAAGAAAGTATCTCAATCTCTTTGAAAATCCAAGTATCCATTAATTTTCTGAATTGTAATTCTATTCTTAAAATTCTTACATGTTTGTCTTCTCTCTTGAGATGATGTCGAGGGTGACATCGTTCTTAAGTGGAAGAGTTTGTAACAACCCTAGGTTGTTACCATGCTAATCTATAGCTTAATTAATACTTAATTTCAATACCATTTCTTTAAAAATATCAAATTAAGCCTATCATGAAAATTGGAAGTCCATTGGATTTCTCTAAGTCAAAATAGCATTTTGATCAGTCTAGATGCCCTAATTTAGACTTAAAATATTTTGATCTCAGAATTAAATTCTGATTGAATTTTTGAATTCGTCACCACCAAATTAGCTAGGGGTGAAAGTTTGGTACAATTTGGGAATCATTTAGGCCATAATTTATATTTAATTAAAATGGGTTAATTGCATAAAAGGGTTCCTAATCTTTCCAAATTGCAAATATATCCCTAAAATTAAATTAATAGCCGGGATCCGATGTGCAGACCGCGGGCGATCCACTGCGGAGCCCAGGTTGCGCGACAGCGGAGTCCCGCAAATCTATCCATCGCGCTTAAATAATCGACGGTTAAGATTAGATCCGGCGGAACTGCGGATCAGCCGTCAGATGCATCCCATGAATCCTACGACGTGGATCAAATTGGATCTGGTTGTTAGGATCCAGAGGATCAAGACCGTCACGCTTTTTTTATCGATCCATCAGACAGCTCCAAACCCTCCCTACACTATAGACCTTCGTCCCCACTCGCTCGCGCGCCCGACCGAAGATCCTCACCGTACTGCCAGCTTCCTGGCTTGTCCCCCCACTCATGCCTCCAGCTCAACAAGACATTGGGGATCCTCCCATTATGGCTAGGTACCCAAATTGGGCCTCGTGGCCCGATCGAGCTCAAATTGGAATTTCGAGAGCTCGGCCATGGCCGATCAATCGGGTCCTCCCCAGCCCAATTTAGCCATTTGGAAGCTTCCCTGAACTTGTCTGAGGCTATAAATAGCCTCAGCAATCATCCCTCTGCCCCTTTGCTTCTCAATTGCTCTTAATTTCCCCTTGCCTTCTCATCACTATTGCTAGTCTGCCAAGCTCCCTCCATGCGATTCTAGGAGCTCCTGAACCGCTGATAGTAGGCTCTCCTAGTGTTCAGGATCCTTTGCAGTGTCTAGAATCTCAGCTAAGGCCAACCACTCCCTCAGTCGATCGTCTCGAGCTATCCCGTCAAACCAGGTACCCCCGTTTGCAAGCATTGAGCCAATGAGGCTCGGGCTCTTCTCCATTTGATGCGTATTGATGCTTATTGTCATTTCAAACTCATTGCTATCAAAATTAAGCCTTGAGCTAGTCCCGATTGATCAAATCAATTGATCGGGTTAAGTCCTTAAGGAACACATCGGGTTTAGTAAGGCCTCGGTGTTCCAGCCCACCTCAGACCCTCATACCATGGGGCTTCGATCCGTCTCACCTCCCTGATGGTGTAGGGATTGAGCCCTGGGTCTGGCGTGGCCTATGTGGGGAGAATTGTCTCCCCACAGTAGCCCCATTGAGGGAGGTCTCAGGTGAGTAGGGTCTGGTCGACCCAGACCGCCTTACAAAGGGCTACGAGTCCCTTTCGACGCATCTGACTACGGTGAACGTGTAGCGACCGTCAGTAGGTCGTGCCATGGTCGGATTGCACTGGAATTAGCTAGTAAGGGTTCCCCTAATCGGGTCGGGTTCCCCAAATTGGGTCATTCCATCGGGACAAAGGATCAAGAATGAAGCCCCTGTGTGGGTCGGGCCGACCCGTGACCTGCGCGGTGCGACAGTCCCGGGTCCTCGGGCCCCGGTCAACCTGCATCATTTGGATTTGGGCAGAACCCGTTTAATTGATATCTGATTAATTGGAATTATTTTCCTTAAGGAAAATAATCCAATTATTCCAATCATAGGAAAATTAAATTGAAAAAATGCAATTTAAATTAGTTAAATAACTTTTAATCCATTGGTCCAAACCCTATGAAACTATATATCAAATTAACTAGAAAATCCTCAGGAGTAAGAATATAAGATAATATTAAACATCTAATTGTTAGATTTTCATTTTTGCTTAATTATGTCAGATTATAATTAGGGTTGATTAGCATGTATACTTATCCAAATTACATAATTTGGGTGCATTTAATTTACAAATTAGTAGAATGAATGTGCTAAGTAGTTTATTTTCTTGATCTCTGTATTTCAAATTATACCATAATCTTGTTAAACTATGATTAGTAAAAATTAGAGTTTTTAATCATTGAATTTTAGCAAACTTAGTCTCTAATTTATTGTATGATTAAATAGAACTTATGAGCCAAGTGGTATGATATTCTGATGATTAGATTTATGATTAGGTGCTAATCCTTTTGAATTAGTTTAAGGTTTGATTAGCACTAATTACTTTCTATTTTTCTGAACTTTTCTATTACTACAGTCCATAATAGTAAGGTAGATGTATTTAAACCATGTGTGCCAATTTATGATGTATAAATTGAATAAATCTAAATTTGAGAACTTAAATATCTTAATTATACTTAAGAAGTCTTAAGACTCTGATCAAGCTATTAAGACGATCTAAGTCTGAGACTGTCACTAATAATACATCATTAATCCACTGATTTGACATTTGACCTATGAATAAATACTTGATCTTAATTAGACTAGAGTAGGGGTTAAATCCTAATCTATTTGATTAAGGTCCAAACTCTTAAATCTTAATTAAATGGCTTGATTATAAGATAATGTAATTGATATTATTCCAATAATGCACCTGATTTGGTATTGATCTTAAACCATTGAATTAGAAATGATAAAAATAATAAATAAGCCATGTGATTGAATAATTCGAATTTGAGCTTTGGATCCTTGATTTTCTCCTAAATAAGACTATTAGCATAAGATGATTAATAAAATTATATTGATTTAATAAACTAATCTAAATTTAATAATATCTTCAATTTGTCCCCATGATTTTAGAATATCATATGATCAGGTGATCTAATCATCTGATCTAACCACTCTAAACCTAAATAATAAGTAAAACCCATAATTATAAGTGAGAGTGCGGAATCTTAAGTATCTCACTATTAAGCTCGTATCTAAAATATTTAAATACCTTAATTAATGATATATTGAGGTAGGATGAACCTTTGAAATTTGTTGAGGTAGAATCTTAGATGATCTTTTTTACCTTAGAAGTTGATCTTAATACCTTGTGGTAGAACTCACATAAGATACTTAGAGTGATTCCTCTCTTTATGGTAGAATTTATATTGAGTGATCTTTTGATCACATTCTTGAAGCTTTGTGTAGGACTCACCCATTTAGCATAAGAATTGATAGTATTGATAAATTCTAGTGGAAATAAATAGAATTGCTAAACCTTAATTATTGGATGGTATAGTAGGGTATACCCATAGTATTGGGTTAGCCCAATATCATTCGGGATTGGTTGATTCATCTTAGTATAGATTATGTATGTGTTCTATCCTGCGAGGTTAGTCGGGCATAGTCTTACTTAGACTAAATCATTCAATCCTAAGAGTGTTATGATTAAGGAATTTATATCATTAGCTTGTTTGAATAAAAATCACCATCGAGTGATGCCTCCTATCAAAGATCACTTTCATAGGTGTGCTTCAAGCAAAGTACGTGATCCTAGCCACCCTCTTTAGAACATTAAGTGTGATTGTGATTTGGGTATTTTAATAGCTTAGCTTGAGATATAAATCGCCATCGGGTGATGCCTCTTATCGAAGATCGCTTCGTTAGGGTGGCTTAATCAAACTAAGAGTTAGAAATTACCCTTTTTGGAAACATGCTATGTGTGTGTGTGTGTGTGTGTGTGTGTGTGTATCACATCCCCATCCGATGATTTATAACTAAAACTTCAACTGTCCAATTATCAATATAGAAGCTAGGAGTCAGAACCCTTTTAGTAGGATTCTACACAATGGAGACTTTGGATTTATTATCAGTATTCAAGCATTTATGGATTTTTGAATTTAACTCATGTAGTATAGAAGCATGAACATGGGCATGAGCATGAGCATGTTAAATGATTTCAGTGGTGACATATGAGTACCAATGATAATTTATGGGTTACAGAATATTGCATATATATTGACTGGGAATTTCAGGATGCATCAGCATCATAGTAAACAGCATTCTCAACTGGATGTATGTATATATTGGACTATATAACTCGTAGCTTTTTAGTGATAGTTCTGTTACATATCTGTGGCGTACTATGTTGAGGCATATTTGGATGCATTATCCTAGTGACATATAGTACAGGATTGGACATTTTTAAATTAGTTTCTGAGTATTTGATATTTTCACTTAATTTCAGCATGCAGCATGCAGCTTTCAGTTCATTTTCACCTTGTTTAGTCTTTATATTTTTCAAATAATTTAGTAACTTCACTATTTTTCTACAGTCTTGTTTACTTTACTGTCTACTTGCATTTACTATAATACTGCTTAGTTTAGTTGCAATGTGTTAGACTTCTTGTCTAACACGGGGTACTTTTGAGAGCCTACAATTTGCTAGATCCCGAGCAACTAGTTGAGATAGGGCAGAAGGACTTACAAGAGATCTAGAAGGAGTATGTAGAGCCTTAGTGGATCCGTCTTCCACCTTTTACTTACTGCTCTTGCTTTCAGTACTTTAAATAAATTTACATTTCAATAATTTGAAAATAGTTTATAATAATTTTGAATATATTTTACTTTTCTTCTCTAAGCTGAATGCTTATTACTGTTCTGTGATGAATATATTTTGGATGTTTTGCTTTAGCTTCCGTACTCTATTATTTTACTATTATACTTAGTATTATAATGTGATCAGCATACTGTAAATGCTGATATATTGATAACATATATTGGATTCCTATTTACCTTTTTAAACCCAATGTACGTATTAGCCTAATACTTAAGATAAGCATCTTACTCCTATCTTAAGTATTGGCTCTCGACCCTACCCTTCGGTTCGAGTTAGCATCCTTTAGTGTGGCTCAGTCTTAGCCTATTCAGGAAGATAGGTTATGTGCCCTTTTCCCGAGTAGAGCACCGCTCCGCCACCGAATTACGATTCACCTCTCTTTTGTGCGCGGCGACAGGGCCGGGCGCTACAGCTCGGTCGCTAGCTCGATAGATCGATACGACCGCTCAGGGCTAGCCCAGACCCTGGGAATGATTGGGTTAGGTTCCTAGAGGGCTAAAAGAGCTAGACGACATCCAGAGGCAATAATTGAGAGCTTTAATTGACATGCTGAGCTTATGCAGCTCAACGGAAAGAGGTTGTACATGGTCCTGGAGAATGACTGCGACTGAGGCAAAGGTAGATCTTAGAAACTTGCATGCAGTTGCTGAAGTCTCACAAGGGGGTCTGAACGCTAAACCGCACCCTCTATCAGCAGTTCGCATCTACGGGGACGCCGGGATTCACCAAGACAATAGGGGAGCTCTAGGGGATTTCAACTGGGAATTGAAGAATAACAGTGAGTAAAGGGACTCACTGTGGTGTCTTGAGGCTATTTAAAGGTGCTAGGAAGCACTGGGAGTGGATTCCAGAGCTCAGGAATTAGGCAAGGCTTGGACCGAAGAAATGGGCTCGGTTCAATGGCCAAGGGCAATTCCGGGAGAGCACTACCGGCAGACGATCGTGCCAGAGGGTAGAAGAGAAAGATTGGGACATTTCCCATACTGCCACGAGGGCTGTAAGGATTAGGCAGTCAAGGGGGGGGGGACCATCATGCGACGGGCGAGAGGTAGATGAAGATCCACAGTGCTCGGGCTTTCGTCCGCCGTCTGATGGATCGACCTTTGGTTCTGGACGGCTCTGATGGATTTCTTAAACGGGTCGAACGATAGTCGTCAGATGCGCGTGATGGATCCGATGCTTAGGATTAGATCTTACCACGGAGGAGATCCCGCCGTTAGATGGATTGCGTCAGGATGCGTGCAATTGCATCCATTGGTTATATCCTATGCGCCGCTATCGGGACCCCGCAGCGGATCTGCAACGGTCCCAACAGTAAATCCCGCGATTAAAATAATATTAATTATTTAATTATTTAATAAATTAAATTCTTTAATTAATTAATTAAATTCTAATAATTTTCTAAATTCAATTTAGGACTAAATGAGATCTAAAAATTCCTAAAAATTCACTCTTAGCTAATTAGGATATGAGGAATTAAAAAATGAAATCATATTTTAATTTGAAGATCAAATTAATTTAAGTATTTTTCATAGCTCAAAAATAAACAAAAATACATAATTTCTCACATAAGCTCCAATTGATCTCAAGCTTTTAGGTTTAAGTTTAAATGATCCATTGAGTCTTATGTAATCAAAATTAGAATTTGATTTAGCTTAAATAATCTGAATTTAACTATGGTAATAACTAGGATTATTACAATGATCCACTAAGCTAGTTCTTTATATAATGAACTTATTTCTTACTCTAGTAAAAACTTAAACTTCTACTAAATAGTCTAACCCAATAAAAATTACTGCACCATTTATTATCTTCTTTCTCTCTTTTGCTACTGACTTATTTAGACTAAGGTTGACAAGTTCAAGGTAGGACTAAGTAAACTCTCTTGTTACAACTTCTCCTAATAATCAGTCAATGTATCATATGGGTCACGCTAAGTTTTCCTAGGGTTTTAAGGAATTGATGGGTTAAACTCTTCCTCAAGATCAAATACTAATATATAACTGAGCTCTTAAAAGTCAAGTTTCTCCTTTAGCATCCATTCAGATTTAGGTCAATGAATTTACCTTCCCTATAGCATGGGGATTAAAATAATAGTGAGTAGGGAGAATTTGTAAAGAGTTTGTTCTAATTATAGTACCTAGGCTTATTAGGATTAAAAGATCATTAGTGAAAACCTATGTCAAAATAAAAAATTAATGTCACCATTAGATCCTACATAATTTTCTGATCAAATTGATATATTATTTTGGCTTAGTATTTTAGGAGTTATTAAATTAATTAAAATTGAATTATTCTAGGCCATGGTTTGAATTTAATTAAAATCAGAATCTTTTTGGAATATTCCTCTAATTTCTTTAAGGCACGGTTCGGGCCTGCGGTTCAGCAAGTTTTGAACCGCACAATGTCGCGGTTTGGGCTGAACCGCGGCACTGTTCATCTGCTAGGGATTAGTGTTTCTCTATGCCTAGTGCATCCCAGAAAGTGTCCTATAAACCAAAATTAGGCTGAAGAAGAAACCTCCTTAACGCATACAAAAGCACTAACGCTACTAGCTCAGTCATCACAATTTAGGCGAGTTAGGTTTTTAGAGTATGGTTTACTGTGGACATGAATTTCTTCCTTCATAGTGATCGTCTCAGGCTGAGTGACCATTAAGCTCCTTAGATCAAGGCCGACCCAATGAACCCAAGGATGCAGTGTGGGACCGACAGAGACGTCAAGAAGCTTTGCGAGCCCCGAGCACTGTACATTATCTTACGTGCCCATCGCCGATTAGCCTTGATAGAGCTCGCCCTGCTTTGATCGATTCAATCATTTGATAGCAAATTAATTGCAATTGATAAACAAAATGCAATATGCTGAGAAACAATCTACAATGGGACAAGTAGGATGTACCAAAGTTCTGTCGAGCAGAGACTTTGGCAGCTCTTTGCGTCATACTATAAGGTCGAGGGTGCTGGGTTTAGGTTCTAAATGACTGAGCTCGAAGAAACCGAGCTAATGGAATTGTCTGGCAGGCATAAGATGCAGCAAAGGTGTGGGAAGGCGGCTCTCCTAAGTGGCTTTCAGCGACCCCGAACGGGAGGGACTCAGCTGGAGCGAGGTGATAGAATACAGCGCATTGTCACTCCTCAGTCATTCAATCATCGGGTGATCTAATTCAACTCCAACGCTTGAGTTTTGGCAGATGGAATATGGGCCGTTGGATCGGAGTCCCGATCCAACTGTGAGATCGCTTCCTGGGCTATGAGAACGACGTCTGCCGTCTAATGAACCCTTTGGAGGGATTAGAGGGTGCAAATGGGATGGAAATCCCACCTAAATGCTTATTAATTATAATTAATGTAATTAATTAATTGTAATTAATATTAATTAAAGCTATTTGTTTTAATTATATTATTCTAACTAAATGAGCTCTCTGAAAAATCATAAAATTTAACTTTTAGTTAATTTGGATGTGATAAAATTACAAAAAAATTATCTCATTTTTTCTAGTTAATTAACTTAATTCAAATATTTATTTTAATCAAAAACTTTAAAACTTTACCAAAACTTCAAGTTTTTGTCTTAGTACTATTTTAGTACAAATAGAGAAGTTTCTAAGCTAATATGAATATTAAAATTCAAGTAATAACTATTCGTTGTTACAAAATTAGTGCTCATAACATAGGTGTCTTAATATGCATTTATGGTATTAATACTAATTGAATTTGCGAGTGATGATCCATCTCACTGCTAATATAATTTTCCTTTGCGCAAGCGGAGGGGTGGGGCACCACAGGGCTCCTGGCGCGCTACGGCCCCCGTGGAGCAGAGAAGTGGCACCCAAGAGCACCAACATGCTCGCAACGAGTCAGACGCAAAAATAGGCTTCCCATGGGCAATTATGGGCCGTTTTTGGTGATTTTGAGCTTGTTTTAATGCTGGTTGGAAGCCCTAATTAATAAAAGGTGCATAATGTTGAGAGTACCTCTTCAAATTAACAGAGAATTCTTGGGATAAAACTTGTGTGAGAGTTTGAGTGGGTGTTTAAGAGAGACGAGGCTTGGGTGTGTTACTAGACGGAGTTTGTGATTTTCTTATTCCTCCAAAGGTTCAAGTCTTGGTCTGTACTTTGTAATATTGTATTCTTCTTATAGTGGATTTCTTGTGGTTGTGTGGCATGGTGTTTGTTTTCAAATTTTTGATTTTTCACGTAAATCCTTGTGTTTGGATATTTGCGGCTTGTGAATGTAAATTGTTTGCTCTTGTGTGAATTATGAGTTTTGGTTTGGTAACCGCAACTCAAATTCATCATATAATCATAACAACTCTAGCTAGATTAAATTGATGGTGCACTTACTAGCAATTACAATTTACAGCATAAAAAAAAAAAAGGATAAAAGCTAAAAATTGTGTGAAATATAATAGCCTTTGAGCAAAAGCAACGAGTTCAAATCTCTTAAGTAAACTTTTACTCTGACGTACATTAGTTAGATTCATACGATCATTGCATATGAGATGATGAATCAAAACCCTACATTCAATAAATATTACTAATACTAATAAATTACACATCAAGATTGAACAAAAAAAAACTTCATATCGGATAACTTCAGCATCCTGCTGGACCTCCATACTACCTCCAGGATTTCTCATCGCTTAAAAGTCATAAATGTCAACTCCCAATCCCACGTCTACAATGGGTTAGACGAGGAGTATCGAGGAGCAAAATTAAAAAAAGAAAATATTTATCATAATTAATTTATATTCTTAGAAATTAAAGTCCGAATAAATTAAACAGTTAAATGCAATTAAAAGAGACCTCTTCACCCCCGCCTGTCTTTCATCTGCAGATGCCTATAAAACCCGCATGGGCAAACCGGCAAAGGCAAAGCCCAAAGGGCAGCCAAATAGAAAATCATTCAGTTCCCTAATTTTCATGCGCAGTAAAATGCTGCATCACAGCATGGATCTTTACAATTCGCCGCACATCAACACTTCTTTTGCCGCCTTCTGTCTCTGCAACTTCATCATTGTTCTGATTTTGCTGATGAGTTTTGGCCGGGGGGCGGCTGCCGCAACCGCCGTCGCCGCGGTTGCAACCACCGCCGTTGCCACCACCGCCGCCGCCGCCGCCGCGTCCTCCTCCGCTGGATCGAGGCATCTTGATGAGTTGAAGGCAGACGCTTGCAATGGCGAAGCAGAGCGCGAGAAGCAGGGGAGGATTAGAGAGCCCGCTTCATCAGAAGAGGCTAAGGCAAAAAGCAAAATATTTTATATATACGACAGTGAGGAAGAAGATGAAGAAGATGAAGAAGAAGAAAAGGAGGAGGAGGAGGAGGAGGAGGAGGAGGAGGAAGAATTATCGAAGAAGGCTGATGACTTCATAAAGAGGATGGTTAAAGTATGGGAGGCCGAGAATAAGATTCCCAGACCTCGATCGTACGGTTCATTCATATTTTAAATTTTTTTTCTTAATCTTAATTTTAACCTTAATTTACTGGAGAGTTATTGACGTCTCCCAAATTCCTGGAAGCAAATGTTTTTGTAATTTTGCTGAAACTCGATCAAGCAAAGAGGTGCTTGAGAAGATTGCTTTGATTGAGGGGGGGGAATTCTGTAAAAATTTAAATTGCCAAAGATATATGTATTTGTATATTTATGTATACTTTTGATAGCTTTGAATCCAATGGTTTCTTATCTTTATGAATAATTTAGGGATTAAATAGAGCTATGTTAGATTTATTCATGAATTATTCTATTCTGCTGAATTAATAATATAGAAAAATTATCTCTTTTAATTCTCTCTATATTTTTAAAATAATTAAATTTCTTTAATACATGTATAATTTTGATTTTGACTATTGAACTTCAATTTTTATGCTGAATTTATGGAATTATGAAATAGACACCGAACCTATGCCAGCTTTCTTTATAATAATTATGTTGAATTAATAAAATAAAATTTAAACTCTTAATTAATGTCATAATACTTAATTAAACTGATTTGCACAAATCATGTAAGGTTATGTTTGTAGGTTACTTAATTAGAAAAATAATCCGTATATAAATCATAATAATTAACTAAATAATAATAATAATAGTAATAATGATAATAATAGTAATAATTGCATAATTAAATAAAATATACATTATGAATACAAACAATAAAATTAGTAATAATAATAACAATCTTATTATTATCATAATAACTATAATAATGATGATAACTATAATTTATAATTATGATTATTATTTAAAAAAATAAAAGAAACAAGAAAATAATAATAATAATAATGCATCTCTCTCTCATCTCTTTGGGAGGAGAGGGTCAGCGGTCAATGGCGGAACAGGAAAGGTGGCAACGGCTAGGTCAGTGGTGGAGGCCGAGTCGGTTGCTGGTGGTTGTGGGGCTTACTAGTTATTAGGAATCGTGCGCCGCATGGCACTTGGCCCCGCGCGTGCCCTAGGGGATGTGATCTGCATGTCCAAGCGAGAAAGTTCCAGCATGGGGGAGATGAGAGAAAACCTAAGCGAATTTAGAAATAAAGAAATGTAAATTAATTCTTTTCGTATGTTTCTGTCTTTTGATTTTCAAAATTAACAAAACTTGATCTAGAGATATATTTCGAAAAGATGAGCACACTCGTACCAAATTTTTTTTTTTTTTATCTATATTTTATTTAAATTAATTTTCAAATATTAAAACTTCAATAATTAATTACGGTCAATCCGGAGCTCCAAATTTGATGATTTTTTTGTAGCCTTATTATAATATTCTTAATTCAACATCACAAAAATTATTGAATTTGGACTTCTATTTAATTTTCTCAATTTTTTAAATTTTAAATATTCATAAATTAATTCAGGAGTATCTGTTATCCAGATTGCTCCTAAACTTTAGCATTACCATAAATAAAAATACTCTATTTAATGGTATTTTTGGTCTATTTTAATTTTGAAGTCACCGAGAATCTTAATTTTTGAGTCGATTTAGTCCTAATTAGCCTATTATTAACTTGGGTTGTTACAGACACCTTTACTTAAAATTAAAGTCATCCTCAATATAAGAAAAAATTTGTGGGTAAGATTAATACCTGATATATTGAATATTGTTGGATAATTCTTTCTCATGGAGTCTTCCTTTTTCTAAATAGCTTCTTCTGCTAATGAATATTTTATTTGTATTCTTATCATTAAGATGTTGTGACTAAATAATTTTTGACTTTTTGAACCAAATATTTTGAGTGGTTTTTTTTTATAAATTAGATCAGGTTGGAGATCAATGGAAGGAATAGATACTTGCTAGGAAGGTTTCTGTATACACTTTTATATTGATGCAATGTGAAAAACATTGTGAACGATCGAAAAAATGTCTAATAATTTGAGCTTTTAAGTGGCATCTCTAATTTTAGCTATTAATTTGAGGCGTCCAATGTATCTTAGTCTTAACTCCATGTTATGTCAAATCTGTGAACTCCATTTATTGGGCTTACCTTTAGATAGGCATGACATCCCACTTAGAATTCTAGTGTATGATATTTTGAATCATGATATTTCTTCTACCTATCTTATATTACCAAAATGCTTCTCTTATTAAGACAAATATTTTCATTTGTTTTTGTTACCAACTTAGATCCATAGAGTTGTATGTCTCCCACTTATGTCCATACTAGTGGGGTGCTACACTTCATGTCGTACAATGCCTCATAAGGTGCCATGCCAATGCTGGATTTGTAGCTATTATTATAAGCAAATTACACAAGTGAGAGGTGCTCCTCCCAACTTCTACCAAAGTCAAACAAGCATAAATGTAATAGATCTTCAAGTAGTTCATTGACTCTCTATATTTGTCCATCAGTTTGAGGATGGAAATTCATGCTAATTGCTAATGTGGTTCCCAAATCTTGTTGTACTACTTGCCCAAATTGGAAAGTAAATCTACCATCGTGATCTAAAATTATAATTTTGGGAATCCCATGCAGTTTGGCAATCTCCTTGATATAAATTTTGCTAGTTTCTCTATTGAGTATGTCTGCTTTATTGGGATAAAGTGGGCTAACTTTGTTAACCTATCAACTATGACCCATATGGCATATGCTTTTGATTTTTCTTTTGATAATCCCTTTACAAAATCCGTAAAGATGCCTAACCATTTATATTATAGGATTTTCAGTGGGTGCAAAAGTCTGTTGGGACGTTGGTGCTTTGCCTTGACTAGGCTACAAACATGGCATTTAGCAACAAACTCAGCTACATATCGCTTGAGTCTAGGCCACCAAAAGGATAGTTTTAGGACTCGAAAAATTTTGTTACTTCTATGGTTAACTGCATAGCTTGGGCTTCATTTATGAGATTCTTTTTGCAACTGCAAGTATATTCTATGACCATTTTCTATTTCTACTCTTAGCTTGGAGTATTCCTCATTGACTTATTGAGCGTCCAAAATGTGTTGTACAAAGGTAGGCTCAGTGGTACCAAAGTTAAGCAATTTATTTAACTAATCTCAATTAATGGGTCTTATATTAGGCTTATGGAATTCTTCTTCTATAATAACCCCAACACTGGATCAGGAACCCAATCCAATGTTGGAGCACTACCATAGCACTTAACACCATATTGGAAGGAAACCAACCCAACTATTAAGTACTGCGTGACCAAGTATCTTTGTGAGGGTGTTAAGTTAAGAAAAATGCAAAGTTGTGAAAGTAAGAACATGAAAATATATGCAAGTAGAACTGAATATTATCCACTATACAAACCAAGCAGTTTAATATGAAAGTAAGTTTTAGATCTTTATGGTCTCGCTTGGAGCACTGACGAACGAACTAAGCTAGAGACATTGAACTTGCTGCGGAGTCCCGTACCCACCTAGATTAAGCCTGAGCAGCTAAGCCACGATTGCTGGGACTTAGATAGTAGGGTCAGAATCAACCTAGTTATCATAGCAGGGAGTAGCGACTGCTTAGTCTGGTAAGCTTGTGCTGCAATTCCTTGATTATCACAGAAAGAAGTAAAAACATTACAAAAATTAAATTATACAAACTTTGAAATTTGAAAGAAAATGAAATTAAAGTTTCTCTCTCACATGAAGTAGTATGGTAAAACTAAAAAGCGAAAGTAGATATAACTCAAGAACACTAAAGTCCAGAACTAGGTCCAGCTCCACTACTCTAAAAATGCTTCTGATTTACCATATTTTAGTATTTAAAATACGGTAAGGCACAACCAAGAAAAAGAAAACAAGTGGTTAGACTAAAAAGTCTAAGTACATTTTAAAATTAGCTAAATTTTAATTAAAGTTTAATTGGATATCACATATTCTAATTTACAATTAAAACCTATAGTGGATCATATAAAGCATCAAAGTAAGGGAATAAAGTATAACTGTAAAGAAGAACAGTAGAAAGGTAAAAAGAGTAAAAACTCACAAGCAAGTTTGCTCTAGTATGTAATAATAAGTAAGAGAAAAAGTATCCTAATAAGCATAGAAACTACTAATGTGCATATAAAAATATGAAATAGAATATGTTTATGTCCAATGAATATATACTAAGTAAAGAAAACTAAAATAGTGAAGCATAAATTGAGATTAAAGCAACATACACTATATAAAATAAGAAATTGCAAGTAAGTAAAGCACAATACATCAAATGAAAGTGCAAAGTAAGTAAGTAGGAAGAATCTTAGCCTCTTGTGCTAAGAAGACATAGTCAAAGACTATGTAAAGGAAACGTAGCTTGAAAGCTATGATGAGTTCTCATAATCAATAAGATTTTAATGACTCATACAATTTATTAGTTGAAGTTATTTTTAGTTTTTCCGTTATGCGAGCAAATTTATAGAACGATCAAGGAGTTAAGCACGTCTGCTTAACTAGTAAGGAAAGCGGGGTCTCATAGAAAATAAACACTCACACTCCTCCTCTAAGATATGTGAGGTCTCCTTATATCCCTCCTAAGCCTGCCCTTGGCCACCACCAAGAAACTCCTATAATATTTAATGAATATTTTATTTATGCATAATATCTTATATGTATGTTCAAAAATGTAGTCTCAAAGAAATGCTTGCATTCAAAGAATTCTAGTAACTGTAAATTATGTGATATCCACAATTATCTAATTTTAATGATCTAATTTAGTAATTGAAGCTAATTGAACTCCCAATTGACTTATATATATTAATCTTTAAGTTAATTGTAAGTAATAGTATAAATGAATTAAGTTTTGGAAAGTAGTAATTTGATTTAGTTTATGAAATGACAAAATAATTTTTATGTATATTTATGAAAAATAATACTTATCCTGCACTAATTATAAATCATACAATCTATATAGGTTATAAGATTTAAGGTCTATGGAACTAGTTAGGAAAAGCATGACTAATGGATTACTAAACTAATGGAATTGGAGGTTAATGTAATACTTACTAACTTTATCTAACTAGCTTACAATTGAAAGGTTTCTATCTAAATCAAACACTAACCTAGCTAGGATCAATTAATAGAAGAAGTCTAAGTTTATGGAAGAGGTAAGATTACTAGCTACAAGTTTTAGTTTACCATAGGTTGTAGGTTAAATCAATCTTATAAAATAATTAGATCACTATAGGGAACTAAGGGACACTATACTTTAACTTGCTAGAGAACTTAGGGTAAGGAATTGAAGCTAAAGGAATATTTACTAGAATCCATCCTTATTAATGGGCACTAATTCTATTGAGTTCACAAAATAAAATAAAGGCATGCTAATAGTATACTACATCTATAGAATAGGTTAGCTAAAATCATAATGGCAAATTAAATAAGTTAAGGTTCCTAAATTCCAAAAGATCAACACTAGTAATGAAATTTTGAATCTACAAATGTGCTTAGTAAATAAGCACTTAAATCATGAAAAGTAAACAAGCACTTCTATAGTCTAGCTTGGATCTAGTCATTAGTGGTCTAGATGATACATGTGAGACTTTCTGTTCAGTGGCTAGGTATGACTAGTTTTTATTATGGCAGTACTAATTTAAGTGCACGTCTAATTAAAATATTACTTTTAGTTCAGTTCAATTTCAATACAAATTTTAATGACTTTATTAGCTAAACCTCTATTGTGGCATTTTATATGTTATTTTCTATTTCAACATACTTTCACTTCTATTTTAGTTTCTGTACAATTTTCTTACTACTGCTTATATTTATAGGATTCTAGTCCTCTTTTGCCTTGGTTTATTATTATGTATCAGATGAGTTTCATTTTCTGTTGAATTAACATACTCGTAATGATCATATTTACATTATAATTTTCTTTCAATACATATAGTTACTTTATAGTATAGTTTTAATGATCATTTGTTACATATTTTAGTGTATTTTTGCATTATTAGGGTTACGAAGTTGACAAAATACAAGAAATATGAAGTTTAAGCAAAACTCAGCATTTCTACATGCTACGGCGCGTTGTAGCACTTGCCTGGCCGTGATTCAAGCGCTACGACGAGTTTCTGCATTGTGACGCGCTGCAGTGCCATCTTGGCCAAGAGCCAGGCACTACGGCATTCTATGGTGCAAAATATACTGAGGCGCGGGTGCTGTGGTGAGCTGTAGCGCTCCCTGGCCAAGATCTAGGTGCTACAGCATGATGTAGCACCAGATTTTTTGAGGCGCGGGCACTGCGGTGCGCTGTAGCGCTCACTGGCTGAGTACCGGGCTCTATGGCATGCTGTAGCGACTGATGGACATATTGCATGAATAATAAATAAAAAGATCCCCCTATGGCATCCAAATACTCTCAATTTAGAGCATCTTAAGTGTGGTGTCATATACAAATAGAAAGGTCTTTCAAATACCTTCCCATTAGTACCAAAATTGATATGAAAAGATCATTATAACAATGAAACCAATGATGCCCTAAGTACAAGTGTACATAAATCCTATTTCCAAAACTTATTTCCTTTATGGATGAAATGAGCTTTGATAGGACTCGTTCGAGTCCGATTGAGGCTCAACATATAAACAAGACTCCATACAATAGCTAATCAAAATACTATTTCATAAATACATTGATTAAATCAATGGGAAGTGTAGCACAAGGAGGGTACCTTAGCTTATGAAGGGAAGTTCTAGCTAATTATATGTAGGGGCTCGGAATGTAGTAGATTCTTCTTCAGTTGCTAGTAAAATGAGAGAAGAGAGCTGAGGGTTCTTTAAGAGCTTGAGAGGAAGAAGCTTCAGCTGCCAACAAATGGAGAGGGAGGAGGGATGAGGCTTAAGCTTAAAGGAGGAGGAGATATGGTTGGGAGAAGGAGATGGCAGGGCAGCAAGCCCTCTCCCATCATCATGTAGAGGAAGGCTTGCGTGCGCAGGAAATGGGAAGGCAGGCGGAAAGGAAGGAAAGGTGTGGGGCCTAATGTAGAAGGAGAACATAAATTAATATAATTATTTATTTTATAATTTTTATTTAATGCATTAAACTAATAAAAAAAATTAAATTGATAGACGAGCTCCAAAAAATTCAAAAATTTCACCCCTAACTAATTTGGGAGTGCAGAACTCAATGGTGAAGTTAGATTTTGATTTGGAGATTAATTTAAATATCCTAATTTTTGGGTTATTTAAATACATTAAAATATTTGGAAATTTTTGATAACTTCTAAGCACTTCTAGAACATCACACCTAGCTAATTTGGGGATGATGAGTGCAATGGAAAAGTTGGATTTTGATTTTAAGTTCAAATTAAATATCTTAATTTTCTAATAAATCAAATATATTAAAATATTCATGATATTCTATTGAGCTCTGAAACACTCCAAATTTGCAAAGTTTGGCCTAGCACCTTACAGAGACTAATGGAGATGATTATGAGTTGATATGACTGATAACTATTGCTTAACAAGCTTTGGATTATTACAACTATGGAGGCTGTGTACGTCGCCATCACTAAGGAGAGTAAGAAGATGATATCCTTGAAGAACTGTATGGCAGAATTAGGAAATGAGTAGGACAAAGCATATACAGCTTCAGTATCTTTTCATCATGACACTTTTAGAAGAAGGTCAGCTATGATTGGAGAAAATTCACACTTCGAAGATTCCTACTGATGTAACAACCTAAGGCTATTACCCTAGCTAATTTGGACTAAACCAAGTCCTAATTTTGATTCAATCACTCCTAATAAGTCATTAGGATCTCATCTTGAAGTTTTAGTCCCAATTAGGTGTCAAATAGATCAAACCCTGATTTTGGGAATTTCAGGAACCCTAGAATTTGACCTATCTAAATTGACCTCAAATCAAAAATCAGACTTAGCCATTTTGCTCATCACCCCTAAATTAGCTTGGGGTGATGTTTTAAAAGCATTTGGAAGTCGTTGGATTTTCTTCAAATATTTGAATATATTTGAAATATCCCAAAAAATAGGAAAATTAAATACTCGCCAAAATTAATATTTGACTTCGCCATTGTGTTCCTTACCCTTCATTTAGCTAAGGGTAAATTATTGGAAATTCTCTGAACCTATTTTGTAGCCCAATTCTAAATACAAAATTGAATACAATTGAATTAAATTTATTCATTAATTAAATTAAGGTGGGACCTGCTACTTGTGTTCTATTCGCGCCCGCCGATCTAGTTGGGCTAAGCCCATCACCCGCCGCTAAATTTTTCGGGTCGGCACCGTTTAGCACACGGGCTGAGCCCACCCCAATTTCGAATTGGGTCGAGCCCATTCTTTGGCCTAGTTCGTTCGAAGTCGTTCAATAGTCCATCCTGATTGAATGACCATTGGCAGCTCCATCGTGAGTTCGGTCGAGCGTGCAGCGCGTGTATCAGGTGTTGGCGCTCCGATCCCGCATGCCCCGCTAGGTGGCTTTCTGCCCCATCACTGAAGCCCATTATACTTACCTCCCTTTCTACCCCTCGGGGAGATTGCCAAAGCTTCATTTCTTGATCCTGAGAGACTCTCTAGCACTTTTGAGATCGAACAGGCCTAGCTAGAGCAGAGCAACCAGGTACCCAGCTCTCCTTCAACATTCAACTTCTCTTATTAAACATTTCAATTAGTCTTCTTCAATGGTTGCATTATGGAGCTATGTCAATGAATACCAATGTTAATTCATAAGTCATAAAGCATTATTTCAACTCAAATTAAGTTCGATAATTTTTCTATCAGCTGGTGTTTCAAAATCTTCTGCAGTTCTAACTCTAGAGCTATTTTTAGGATTCTATTTTTCATCGTGTGAGGATGGAGAGTCAGGATCAGGTCTTAGATCCTTATAATGTCTAATCTATCCTCATATGTTTGATGTATAATCATGCTGGCATGTGTAATGTTCACTGATCGAAGGTCTGCCCTAATCCGTAGGGCTTCGACGTTCAAGATAGAGATTTATTCAAAACTTCAATCATCAATAATTTGCAATCCAATAATCCAATCAAGGCAAATGTATGTATCATTTTGCTCAAAAAGTTATGAGGAATATTTTGGAAGTGTTAATTTTGATGTTAGGTTTATATTTTGACTAATGACTTTTGGATCCTTTCCTTAATTACCCTTAAGCCCTAAAATTTCATTTAGCCATAATTTGATCATTTTAACTTCAAATTAGATCATCCAATATATAATTTTGATCAGAAAAACCTAATTAACAGTAAACTATAAAAATAATTAGGCTTTGGTAATTCGATATCCTAATTTACCCTAATGAATCAAAAACTTGATTAGCTCATAACTTAACCAAATGGAGTTCAAATTGGGTCTACTCCCAATCATTTCACTCAGTATATTATATGAAAACTATAGCTAGTGAATTTGCTGAATTTGGACATCATTTGAGAAAATTAAGTTTTTGGACCTAAACCTCCTAAATTATATAATTAGACCCCAATCTTGTTTTGTCATAACTTAGCCAATTGACATCAGAATTTAGTGATTTTAAACTCTATGGAATTCTTAGATAGTAAATAACAAAAGTATAAATGAAAATTTAGAATTCATGAGGTAAAATTACTAAATTGCATATAATGAGCTAAATCCTTAATGTGAGCTCATTAGGATTAACCCTTATCCAAATTAGGTGTACTTACTGTCTATTCTCATATTAGACAATAAGTAACCTTTTGGCATCAATAAATTTCAATTTGGAATCCTAAATCAAAAAGTAGTATTTTAGACCCGTTAGTAGGGATAAATCGGTCATTTTGCCCAAATTTAGGTTTAAGTATTCTTAAAACTTAGAAAGCAAATATAATTACTAAAATCAGTAAGGAAACTGATTTAAAATCAATTTTAGAAATTTTAGACTCATTAATTTAGTATTTTAAGTAAAACCCTAATTTTTGCTTAAAACTCCTTAAGTCATTTAGATGGCTACATAAGTGGAATCTAACTCACCTTATGCCTTTCATAAGCTAATCACATCATAAAAATATGTATATAGTTAAGATTAATTAATGTCAATGCTTAAATCCTTGCTTTATCATTTATTCTTTCCTTAGAATTTCCTTTAGCTTTAGGATCTACTTCCTTAGAGAATAGTGATAGAAATTAGGTTAGATTTCATTCATTAGATAAATGGGTTACTCAATGGATGAAATCTTAGTTTTGTAGCCTTTTAGAATTTTATCCTTATTTTATAATTATTTTGTAATTTAACTTTAGTCTAAATTTAGAGATCCATATTATTAAACTTGACTTTGCCTAATAAGATAGTCTTAGTTTGTAGTTCGTGAGAAACAACTATTAATAAGCAGTAGTATACCTTCCTAAATTGTGCTTGTGATATTGTGTTCTCAATGAGACAATGGGTGAATGTTTCATTCAGTGATTGTCACATTGTAGTAGTGAAATATATAATTGATAATCTATATATATATAACTCTTATGTGATTGACATATATTTTTTAGATAGGTTTTATTTAATAATTAAATAAAACCTATATAATATATGTGATTGACATATATTCATATATGCTTATGTGATTGACATATATTCATATATATATATATATATATATATATATATATATATATATATATGAATATGGGAGAGAAAGACTGAAAGAATGTATAAAAACTTCGAAAATATAAATAAAATTATCTTAAATTTTTGTATAATAATATAAAATAATTTGATAATAATTAAAATTAATCAAAATATTTTTTATATAATTATTAATTCATAAAGATTTTGAATATTTCATTAAAGGCAATTAAAGATTGAGAGTGTGAGGATACATAACAGTTATTAAGAGTATTTTAAAAATTCTTAAAATAAAGATAAAAAATAGTTTATTTAGTAAGAAATATATTTATAGATAAATAAATAATTAAATTGATGTTATAGTCCAATTCTTAGAATTATTAATCAATTATTGTTATTTATTAAATTTAATTTTAAAATTTAAATAATTTAAATTATTTAAAGTAATCTTTTTTAAATTAAATTATTTATTAATACAATAAGTTATCAAAATATTTTTGTATTTTAAAAGAATTCCAATTAATCAATTAACCATTAAAAATTCGAGTTAGACTCAAAGATAAAAAATATTTAGAGATAAGAAGAAAAAAGTTTAAGAAATATTATATTAATGAATATTTTAAGAAATAAAACTTAGTGATTAATTATTATTAATGAATTAAATTGTTTATTTAAGCACTCAATTTTAAGAAAAAAAATAAATCTTTTTAAATTTAGACTAACTCTCTCTTCTTTATTCTCTTTCCTATATCAATATCTATATATATATATATATATATATATATATATATATATATATATATATATATATATATATATATATATATATATATATAATATAGATACTATAAATTTGGTATAGTTGCATTTTTTCAATAATTTATAATATATGAGATTTCATTGTGAATTAAATATATTACAGTATAACTATTTGCCCTCATGACAAGAATTTGAATCTAACATTAGATTTTATTTTGAAAATAAATTACACTAATATATAAAATATTTAAAATAATTAATTTATTTTTTGTTGCTAATTGTTGTTAGTAGTTTAATCCCTTTAAATTCTTTCTAAGACAAATGAAATCATATTATTAAATTTGTAATTGAGAGCAATTACTTTGCTGACAAATCAATTTTATTAAGGAAAAATAATTTGGTTCCCAAAATTTATGCTCCAAAAAAATATCGGTCACAAGAATTTGGATTTAAGATGTTATTATTATTTTATTTTGTTCTATTTTGTTTGATTGTTTCAATTACTTTATAAAAATATTTATGTACAATTGTGAAATTTCTTATATGACATTTGCACAATCTTTTCGATAGGATTCGATTCATACACGAATTTGAAATTTTTGAATTGAGTCTAACTGGAACTCGATTCCAACTTATATCTAGTTCGAATCAAGTCAAATTCGACTCAAAATAGTACGAGTTCAAGCCAATTTAAAAACACACAGCACCATAGACATTTAAATTTGTTTGAAAACTAAGATTTTTAAATCAAACAAAATGTTATACAAATTAGCTTCAATTCCTATATGTAAAAATTTTATACAAAATGTTATATTTAATAGATTTTTAATTATCATGATTCTGATTAATAAATTTTATTTAGTATGAGTCCATAATTAAATTTAAATATTTTAATAATTGTGGGTATTGAAACAATATTATTGTTACACATACACATTACTATACATCAAAATATATAGATGAAATATTAATTCAATGTGTAATTAGATTATTGGTTGAATATATATTTTTATGAGACCTATATATAAAAATTAAAAAAAAAATTTATTAATCATAAATATTTTTTGATATATATATTTTATATAAATATAACGTTTTTACAAAGAAATATATTTAGAAGCATTATAATATTTCTGAATTTTGGGAATAAAACGAGCGGAGATAAAATAATAACAGCTGTTTTTATACACGTGAGTGAAAATAGGTGAAAATATTAACATTTCGTATGGCTTAAGCTGTACGCAAATGGTAATTATAAAGATTTTTATTTGGTTATGTTGGAATAATCGGATTTTGATTTTGACGCAGAAAATAATTTATTTTTGCAATTTTTTAAAGAATAGCGAATTATAGTTTAAAATATTTTGAAAATAGAATCCGCAATATAAAATGTGAAGTTATATATACAAAAAATAAAATAAAAATCGACAAAAGAAATAATTTCTCGTGCAAGAGATTAGTGTTTCAGGGTGGACCAGCTGCTCGGCGCAGATTGCCGGCCCGGTCTAGCACTTGATCGCAGCTCAGGCCAGCTGTTTGGCTGATTTCTCCAGTAAACGATCACCACTGTGGTGCATCCATCCAGCACTCTGCAGCTGCACACTAGGTTTGATTTCTTCTATATAAAGAAATAGAAATATTATTTAAATTTGTTGATGTAATATTTAAAAAAAATTATTCAGTAAAATTTGAATATTATTTTATTAGTATTTATTTATTTATATTAAAATATAAAAAATATTATTTTTAAAATTTGTCTTAAAATAATGTTCATAAATTTTTTTGAGTATCATCAAGTCTATAAATAGCATTTCTCGCAAAAAAACTTGCATGGTCAACCTTTTATGGATTTGGATATTAGATGTCAATTAATCCTCATAAAATATAAATAAATTTTTATATCACAACAAATTATAAGTAATTTATATCATAAAAAATCATAATCATTCATTGTTAATCGGGAGCCAAATATTATTTTTCTTAAGATATTGAGAGGAATTCTCCTACAAAGCTAGACTACAAGAGGATTCCTCTCAAAATCTTCCGAAATACTTTCAAAACATCACCCCTAGCTAATTTAGAGGTGGTGAGCGCAACGACAAAGTCAGATTTTGATTTCAACGATTATTTAATTATTCTATATTTTGGGTAGTTAAATATATTAAAATATTCACAAAAAATCGATGACTTCCAAATGCTTCCAAAACATCACCCCTAGCTAATTTAGGGATGACGAAAAAAATGGTTAAGTCAAATTTTGATTTTGAGGTCAAATTAAATATCTCAATTCTCTAATTAATTAAATATTATTAAATAATCCAAATATTGGATTGAGCTCCGAATCACTCCAAATCTTCGAGCATTGGTTCTAATAACTAAGTGAACTTAATGAAATGATAGTTAGGTTAAATAATAACCTAGGGTTGTTACAACTAACTCCTCTTGGATCTTCTAAGTATCCATCTGATCTGGCTCCACAAACTGCTTGGGATCTAGCAAATTAACGAATCTCAAAAGTACCACATGTTAGATAATAAGTCTAACACATCGAAAGCTATAATAGTTATAATTATTTACTATTTAATATTTAAATAGTTTAAGTAAGACTGTAAAAAAGATAGTAAAATAACTAGGAGCTCAAAATAGTATAAATCTGAAAGTAAAGTAAATTAAAACTGTAAGTTGAATACTGAATGTAGAGAAAATAATAAATAAATCTGAAATTCGAACTAGCTGCTGAAATGTAAGTAAAATAGAAAACAATCTAAAACTAAATAAATGATGATTTAAAATTATGTTGTATGCCATTGAATTCATAATTATGTATCTAAATATGCCACAAAATTGTATGCCATTGATATTCTGACTTGGTGTCTCAAGACACCCCACAGATTCTTAGGTGAATGAACACTCTGCTAATAGAATCCTTAGGTGAGCCAAACGCTCCGCTAATGTTAACATAACTTATGCATTTATGATATACAAAGGCTTTAATGATGGTTTTCTTTAAATCATCGAAACCCTGAAATCAAGTCAATATCAAATATTGATTCCATTTATCTCCATTATGCAGAATTCACCTTGATGAATTATAACTCCTAATTCTAGCCCACTAAATGATCTTAGTTAAGATGCTATTGTGATGACCTCAATATTAAGTAATAATTAAACTCAATATTGATACATTACCACAATATCTAATACTAGATTAGAAGGAAACTAATCCAAATCCTTATATACTGTGTTTGGCCAAAGATTCAGAAGAGAGTCTTAAGTTAAGATGGAAGAAATTTTATGAAAACATTACATGAAATACATATGAAAATATAAATTCAAAAGCATATGATTGAGTACTTGCAAATTTTTGATATGAGAATGCTAATGATAAGCATGTGAGATATATGTATAAATCAATTCAATCTTATGATCTCTCCTAAACAATCATAAAAATTTTAGCGTGACTTCTACTGTATTTGATAAAAAAAACACCTATAACATCAACATATAAGTCTTCCATTTAATTGGAAGATTAATTAAAAAGATTAACAACCTAAAAATAATATAAAGTCAATTTTTTATATGGGATTACTTATTTCCAATTCTAATAATTTGAGATAGATAAAATCTACACATCCTATTCAAGATCATGAGGGATAAAATCATATATGACAATTTTCTACCCTTAGATATGCACATCCTACATCATTTACATACATATAAGAGAAATGAGGAATTAATAACAATTCTCAAATTAATATGCAACTACCTTCCAATTTGATATACAAATAAGTATATAACTATGTTTCAGTTTAATCACAAAATAAATATGCAACTAAATATTTATTTAGCATTCATTCACATATATCCATTCATCCCAAACCAAGCATTTAAGTATTAGATTTAAACTCCAACACAAGCATAATGAATACAAAATAATGACTTTAATTATTACAGACCAATAGTAAATAAAAGTAAGTGAAGAAAGTAAAACTCACACTTGCAGTAATATTAAGCAAAAGATTTAGTTTATAAGTGGAAGTAGCAATTAGCTTAAGCACTTGGTCCAGCTCCACTAGCCTCTAAATGCACCCTATCTATCACATTTTGACATTTAAATATGATAGGGCAAAACCAATAAAAAGAAAATATGGTTAGACTAAACAGTCTGAGTATATTTTAAAATTTGGCTAAATAATTTAACAATTATAAATGGAAATTACTTTTAATTACAATATAACTATAAGCCAAGGTGCACAACTAAAGCATATAAGTAAGAGAAGAAAAGTAAGAAAAAGAAAGTAAAAGGAGTAAGATTACTCACTTGAAATACATTCTAGTTTGCAAATAATACAAGGGTGAAAGTATCCTAGATAGGCTAGCAAAGAACAAATGTACATATGAAAGTAAATGAAACATAACATGAATATGTTCAATGAATTTATGTTGAGTAAATAAAAGAAACAGTGAAGTATTTAAAAATAAAATTATAATAATATTTACTATAATTTTAAAAGGACTATAAACAAGGAAAGTACAGTACAAATCCTGAAAATGCAAAGTATAATAATTGAAGGAAGATCTTAACCTCTTGGTCTAAGATACACATAGCATAGGCTTATGCAAAGTAACATAGCTAAAAGGCTATGATGAGTCTTTACAATTAGTAAGATTGCAGGATAACTCATAATATATTTAATTGAAGTTACTTTAGGAAATTATTCATTTTGCAGGGACTTACAAAATGAAGCGAGGAGTTAAACACATCTATTTAACTAATAAAGGAAAACGAGGTTTCAAATACAACAAACACTCATATTCACCATATGAGAATATGAGGTCTCCTTATCTCTCCAATTTAGCCTGCCCTTGGCTACAACAATTATCAACCCCTAATAATTTAATATGAAAGTTTTATTCATGCTCAATATCTTATATGAATGACTCAAATGAACATGGCTCAAAGCTAAATAAACATTCAAGGAAAATTCAATAATTGCAATTAAGTGATATCTAAAGTTATCTAATTTTAATGATTTACTTAATAATTAGAACTAATTGAGCTCCCAATTGGCTTTGAGATATTGATCTCAAGTCAATTATAAGTAATAATAGTAATTAAAGTGTTGAACATAATAGTTTCAAATTATTTTATGAGATGACAAAATAGTTTATAAGTATAATAATACTAAAATAATTCTAATTACATTCTTATCCTAAACTATAAGATTTAAATATGATGAATAAATCAAAACTTAGGAAACTAATTAAGAAAGGTAGGTTAAGTAGACATTATAATTTTGAAATTAAGAGTTAAAGCTCTATACACTAAACTCATCTAATTGGGTTAAATTAGAATGATCTATTTAAAAATAACTACTAAATTAACTAGATTTACATAAAAGAAAAGGTTTAAGGAATTTGGGGAATGAATATAAGATTTAAAAATTCTATGTTTCCTATAAGTTGAAGGTTTAAGAAGTCAATAGGATTCCTAAACTATCCTTAAGAATTTAGGACTCCTATTACAAATCTTTAAGGGACTTAAGAACTAATATTAAGTGAGCTAGAGTCTAATCTAGTTTACTTAAATCTAGTCTTAATAATTTCATAACCTATAACTATATTAAGCATTAAGGTTAACTACACTTAATGGGTTTAATAATTAGCTCTAGGATCATCTACAATTCAATTCACAATCAATCCTATAGTTTTTATCTTAAGGTTGAAAAGTAAATCAAGCATCTTGCACTAGATTCAAATAAGTAATTTAAGAAAACTAAGTTCATAACATACAATGGAAATTAATATTGTGAATAATAAATGTGACTTGTTAGCTATTCTAAGATTTTAAATCACCTAAAGCATGCAATTTAAGAAATTAGAATTCATCACAATAATATTAATTAAGAAGCCCAAAACCTAAAATCACTAATTATTATCCAATATAAATTATATACATATATTTGAAATTCTTATAATATAAGGAGAAAAATTACACTAAGTAGGTCAAATTTGGACAACATTAGAAAATTATAGTTTTTAGGACTCCTAATTAGGGCTAAAAAGTGATTAAGAAAATTAGAGTTCAAATGTTAAATTTGATATTATATTATTGTTTCTCATATTTTTGTGAGTGAAATGGACTATTTGATCATTTAATTTGAATATTAAATGATCAAATTAGGTCACATGAAATGATGAAATTAATTTATAATTAATTAATTAATCTTAATTATTGACTAATTAAAATATTTATCAAAACAAAAATTAAATTGCATATTATTAATCTACACATTTTTGTGGTCAAAATGATATATAACATCATATATTTTGGTTAAGTAATATTAAAGATAAAAAAAAATGAAATTGAATTATTGAAAGTTAATTAATTACATATATATTAATTAACTATAATCATTAAATTGATTTAGTCACAGCCAGCACAGTAAGTGAGGAGGCACGGAATACTAGACAGAACAGTGGACAGCACTGAATTTGAGACGACGCGTGTCGATCTACGAGCGTGCGCTGGAAAATGCGCTAACGGCGGGGTCCAGCAGACAAACAGGCCCCGATTCAGCCAATACACACGAACCAAAGGAGGCACGGTTCAAACTGCTTCATCCCCAACAGAACCAGCAAAGAGTAGGGATTAGGGTTAGGCGCCATATGTAGAATATGGGGTCTCACAAAGCCTAAGACCTATCGACGAAAAGCTACTAATGAGCTCTAGCTAAAGATCCAAAAAGCCCTAACCATTACACTCTGAAGCAATGATTAATTTTATGAGAAAGGGTTTCGATATAATAATAATCACATAAAATAATATCGAACTCTCAAAGCTTGATCAATGTATAAAGTTGTTAAGTATAACATCAATATCACCTAATGAATCAGTAGCAAGTTGAGAGAAGTATGGTGAGTACCTGGCTTCAAAGGAGTCGTCGGCCAAAATTAGGGTTTCCGCAGAAAAATGCCCACACCACCAACTTTGATAGGCTCTCCCTCCCGCTAAGCTTTACGATAGGTATCTCGTGAGAAGGGAAGGAAAACAGGGAAGGCAGCAGAATTCGCCAGCTGGAATCGAGAACGGTCCTTGCCTGATGACCATCGATCATGCGGGGAAGAAGGCGTACAAGAAACAGATCTGGGCCGTTCACTCGATCTGTCAATGGAACAGCCAGATCTGTTACCTAAACTCAGATCATCTAAGGACCGTCAGATCAGATCAAATTAAGGCGCGACGGTCAAGATCTCACCGAACCACTATCCCGTGCACTGGCCTCATGTACGGGATCAGCACTGTTCTAAAATATCTGCTATAAGAATTATTTAATTTATAATCATATATCTAAATTTATTTAGTTTATTTAAATAATTAATATACCCATTTTATTAATTAAAATTAAATAACCAAACGCACTCTGAAAAATCTCAAAAATTCACACTTACCTAATTGATGTGTGGGGAACTCAAAAATGTAATTGAATTTTTGAATAGATGTCAATTTAATTATCTTAATTTTCAGGTATTTAAATATTATTAAAATAGTTGAGAAAAATTCGACGACTTCCAAACACTTCCAAAATACCACCCTAGCTAATTTGGGTGTGGTGAGTCCAATAGTGGACTCTATTTTTGATTCTAAGGTTTAGTTAAATTAGGCATTCTCAGAATTATCATAAAACCAAAAAATATTGGAAATTGCCAAACAATCTCCAAATTGTATGAAATTTGAAATGGAAGCATCTAAATAATATTATAAGACTAATAGAAAACTATTATAGTCAATTAGGACACTAATTGACGGGTAATAACACTAGGGTTGTTACATCTATATGGATCATCAGCTGAAGGTGGTGTATACACATAGTTGATCTGTTTCTAAGAAAACCGAATTTAACACTTAGTTTGTTTAACTGCAATTATCGAAGTGCATGACAATAAGGGGCAAAACTCGATCATAGTTTATTCTCTCAAACTAAGCTATTAAATACCATAATTATAAGCATACTTAGTATTCTAAAAAGGATTACTTTAGATATTTAGTTTGTTTAACTGCACTTATCGAAATGCATGACGATAAAAGGCAGAACCTAGTCATAGTTTAGTTTCTCCCACTAAGTATTCAAGTTCTCTAATTATAATACACTTAGGCTTAGAAAATTTACTCTAAGCTGGATTGTACTTATCCAATCACATAGGATAAGATCGATGCTCTACAATCTTACTTAGAGTGTGTAATAGCCCAAACTCTTAAGCACCAAGGTATATGTCCACTTTAATGGACCGATATGATTAGAGATGACCCCTGTAGGTGCAAGAGGTACCCACAACTATGTATCACCTTAACTATCATAAGTTCAAGTGGTTGCTCACATGAAGTCATACCTTGCCCTATATGGTACTTAGCTTCTATCTGACACCCTATGGTTGGCTCTGATACCATTTGTAACAGCCCAAACTCTTAAGCACTAAGGTATTGTCTATTTTGGCTTGAAAGGCCTTGCAATTTTTCCCTTAAAAGATAACTTCCCATTAGGTCACTCATTCTGGGAGTGCTCCCACATGAGCATGCTTAACTTTGGAGTTCCTATAAGGAATTCCACCGTTATTTGAAATGGCACATCGATGTTTAAGAGTTTCACTTATACAACTCCAGTATGTCTTTATAGAGTGACTAATCCAATCCCAAGTTTTACTGAAATGATTCAGCATTATGGATATACATTATCACATCCTACTGACAATCTACTGATTTCAACAAATTTATTTAATAAACAAAGATTATTAAACTAATGAATCCTTACTCCATTGGGATAGATCCTACACAATGTTTCAGGGATGTGACCTAAAGGTCACTCAATTTTAGGTTACTATCATATGGGAGAATCTTAGGCTAAGTTCTTAGGTGATTCTATCATAAGATTCTAAGATCAAGCATCTATGACTAATAAGGAAGCATCTAAGTCCTACCTCAAGATGTAAGTAAGAAGTTCTTCCGACCTCAATAAATTATATATTAATATGGCTTAACAATTATTGAGTTATTTATACTATGGCAAGATCATAATGATCTTGCACTTCTAATTTAAAAGAGAAATCTAGACTCTATGAATTTCACTGATCTCTTAACTCTTATTTTATTTAGATTTGGTTTGATCAGATCATGGGTTTCAATCATGTATCATTATGTGGCGACCGGGGATCGAAGTTCGAGAGTCTTTAAGGAACAATTCATCTCAAATGAAAAAAAATATATAGACATTTTTATAATTCAAAAAGGACATAATAAAATAAATAAAATTTAAAGTCCTTTTATACATAGAGCCAAAACATATATGAAAATTTACAATAGTTTGAATTATACAAAATATGAATTAGAAATTTCTACATTCTTTTGCTTCCTTTATTCTTCTTATTTTGATTTGGCAGATCTTCTGAGTTCTTTTTTAATTATCAAAACCTGAAAAAAATTCAGATTACCAGTCAGGTAGGAGTACGCAAATTGTTCTTATAAGAAAAAATCTAGCATCCTATAATAGGTATAAATCATATATATGAAAATGACTGAAAATAAAACTACAAGTAAAGTAAGCAATTTCTGCCCTGCAAAATAGCTGTGAAATTCAATATATATGAAATAAATTTTATTGAAAGCACTTGTAACAATAAGGCGAGTCCGAAGACTCCTGAGCCCAAATGGGTAAACCCATAGGCATAACCTGTAGGAAGCTTATCTCGCCACCCGTCGGTAGCTTACTTAAATAATTTCTTGGTGTGTCTTTCCTCTGGATTGCCTACTTCCTACAAGAGGCTAAATCCCTCCATATAACTCCCAGGGGCTGCTAGCTGGCCCAATCTGTACAGATTCTCAGTGTTGCGTTTCTCCCTCCAAAGACAAACACCACAATAATATATTCATTGTTTCAACTTTTTGTTACATGCTATTCAATATCATTCTTTTTGCAGATTATAAAGCGGTAAGCAGTGTAAATAATATTCAAATGGAAAATGGCTCAAATATAAGAATACTGAAATGAAACTTATAAGTAGATTTGCGTACCTGACTTGTTTTGTCTCAAAATCAATCAATTCAATTTGTTTGATCTGCCAAAAAGTAGTTTAAGCCATTAATTTGATTCTTCATAATAAGTTTTTATGACATTTTATTTGAATTCATTGAAGTAATTAATTTTATGCTTAATATTTTCAAGTGACATTTTATATAAATTTTTTTAGAAATATGAGTAAACATCTATATTTTCTAAAATTTTCTAAGTCCTAAAATTCTTAAAAATTTCGGCAGAGTCTCTGTTTTTGCTCAAATTTTCCAAATTTTATACAAACATTCTCCAATTCTAAATATAGAGTTCAGTCCTTTTTACAAGACTGCTCATTTCCAGTTCTAAATAGAGTTTAATTCCAATTCTAAAATAGAGTTCAACCCTTTTTACAGGATTGCTCATTTCCAAATCTACAAAAATTTCGAGACAAACGACTGCAGCCAACTATATATTGATTCATAGCAAGACACTAAAAGCCTAAAATACATTTAGATAACAAATCCTCAAGTAATAGTTTAAATATGCAATTTGCACAAATAAACAAGGACTAAAACACAAACAGAAGGCAACAAGTGGTATTTGATTTACGCTTATTTGTCTCTAAATTAAAGTATATAATCTTTCTGCAAGTATTTGTCGTATACGACCATTAATGTTCTTTCTTCTTCTTTCACATAAATGTTAGTTTTGTACTCCATATTCAGCATAACAAAATGAAGATGAGGATTCTCATATGTTATCAAATCAAAAATAGAATTATGTAAAATTAAGAAGAAATCAGGAGTATTGTTCAGTTTAATACATTCATGTATCCATAATATGTGAATGGGTCAAGGATTAAGGGCCAAGGGACATGGGTCATTCGAACATTATTAAGATCTTCATGCCATTCAATTGTGTTGGTCATAAATTTTGACTTTCCTCCAATGCTTTACCAAAAATAAAATTAATAGGGGGAAACATTACAAGTTCCATTCTAGTATTGTAAGATGATCTGAAAATAGTCATATGAGCAAATTCATTTCTAATATGTATAATGCTCAAAAATTAGAAACTACTTCAAATTAATGCTTTACATTCCAATAGCAAAGGTCATCTAAACTGAAGATTTAAAGAGGCATTCAGTAAATACATTTTTTATAAAAAGATTAAGACTATCAAAGCATGATCATTCGTATATAATTACAGAATATAAATAAAAAATGATACGATTGAAGTCAAGAATGTAAGATTAAAACTCATACCAATACTGTCTAAATAATAAAAAAAAAGTAAGACTGTTAATCTTTTTTTTTTTTTTTTTTTTTTTTTGCAATATAAATGCATTGAAATACCAAAGGTATAATGATTCACAATCAAAGGCAATTAATTATATGGACATTTACTTTTGTTAGGTATAAACATAATAATCCATGAAATTTAAATTAACATAATAATGTGACAATCAATTAACACAAACGGATCAATTGAATTAGAACAAAAACTCAATGAGCAATGATAAATATGTTCTTTATTTGTAATCCAAGTTATAGTAAGTGCGGCCAAAATCAATTCATCTACAATACTAATAAAAATTTTGTAAGAATACATAAGAAAAGAACCAAATTGTAAGTTTATGCTTGATTTAGGCACAAAGAGATGCCTTTCCCCATAATTTCATTGCACTTGCATGATAATCAATAAACTCTCACATTAAAACATTTTGTTTTATTTTCAAAATTCAGTTTTGATTAATGATTAAATGGGACTACATAAACAACTAATATAGTTCCATATTCATGTGTAAAATTATAAGATATAAATTAATATAATAATCCAAAATCCTTTCCTGCTTCTAAAACATCCATCAAATTGATCATAGATTGTCTAAATAAAGATTGATCAATAATAAGCTTGAATATTGTTCAATACTATACCAACTAAGCTATTTAATAAGATCTAGCCAAATAGTAAAGAAATAATGTATGAGCTGAGCTTAAATTAAATCTAAATATGACCAAATTTTAATACACCAAGCCTGACTTTGCTTGTACTGAGTTCTAGTCAAACTTGAATAAGACTATCATAAATAGGTTTAAGCAGTATTAACAAGTACTTTTCATGATTTAAAACCATGGCAAACTGCTATAATATAAATAAGGATAATTCATTTATAATAAATGTATTCTTTTAAGAATAATTTAACACAACCAAGATAATGAAGTATGAAATCATGTTACCAACTCTTAATCCTCAAATTATACTTAAAAACAATAGTCTTCACTAATTATAATTTGAATACTCATCAGTATTCTTATTGCAGAAAGATCAACAATAAATTGTTATATCCTAAATAAACAAACTCTGATGTTGATGGCAATATAAAATCCTAACCAAATCAAGCCAAGAATATGATCTATCCTATCAATTAAACATCTCACAACCTGAAATTTGAAGTCATAATTTGTTCTTTTAAGTCCTATTCGTTCGATCAATTATCGATCTTCAATCGGGTTATGCTTATAGCATTCAAACTATATAATAGGGTTAGGAAGTACCTTTGCTCCTTACAACTTGGCTAGACGAGGGTTCGGCGAGATGGAGAGGCTCGGCCAGTGGAAGGATTCGGCTAATGCAAGGCTTTTCTAGCTTTTAGGGGAAAATAAGGAAATGGGTATTATAAGCTTACCTGGTGACGATCGAGGCGACTCCGCGACTTGCGAGGAGATTAGCATTCGGCGACCGGTCAGTGGATCTCGCGAGCGGTGGAAGCCACGCGTCCACTGCCTTCTCTCGTTCGCTGAGAGGTGTCGAGCGTGCGAAGGAGTCGGCCGAGGGATTTAGGTTAGGATGCGAATGAGGAGAAAATAAAGGAATAAGGAATATATATAATTATTAAATTAAATTTTAATTAACTTAATATTTAATTTTATTGTATGATATATAGAAAAAAAAAAAAAAAAAAAAATATATATATATATATATATATATATATATATATATATATCTATCCTAACTAATTGAGTGCTTCTGAACACAATGGCGCACTCAGATTTTTGATCCGACGAGTATTTCATCACTCGAATTTTCAGGTATTTAAATAATATTAAAATATTTGTCTAAAATTTTACAACTTCCAAATGCGTTCAAAACTTCACCCCTAGCTAATTTGGGGGTGGTGAACACAATGGCGGAGTCAAATTTTCAATCTGAGACCATAATTATTTAAATATTAATAAACAATTTGAAATGGAATTTTGGTATTTTACACATTAGGAATTGATTATCTTGCAAATCAATATAGTATTATGATTCATTATATGCTAAGAATCTTACTTAAGAGAAAATTAAGGAGTTAAAGGAATAAATTTAGATTGAAATCACATAAATTCCTTTAATATCTTAATACTTCTAGTTCAATGATTTAAGATCAATATTAAATTAGGGTATATTATTGGAATTATGCAAGTTGATTTATCTTTTAATTAAGCTATTTTAATTAAAGTGATCAAGGATTTAGATCTTAATCAAGGTTAATTATGATTTAACTCCTAGCTTAACCAAATCAAGATCACTTGTTTAATTTATGGGTCAATGACAAATTAGTGAGTTATTGGTGTATTATTTATGTCCATTTCAAGATTTGAGTTAAGTATTAATTACTTAATCAATTCTTAAGATTCTTAGGTTCAAGTATTAATTGATGTCAAATTAATTAAATCAAGTGTCCAAATAAGTATGATAGCTCTCTAATAAATATTTTATTATTATTGAAGCATATGAACATAAATTCACATAAAATAGAAAGTAATTAAGGTTAATCAAACCCTAAATCAAGCAAAATAATTTAGCACTTAATTACAAACCCAACCATTAAAATTAATGAAGCTTGGCAAGTATGTTCCATTTAACCATATGAATAATCAGAGACTATAATTGCTAATTTAATTAAGTATAAACCCTAATTTTTACTAATCATGCATTTCTAAGATTAGGGCATAATTAAGAATATAATAATCAGAAAATTAATCCACCTAATACATGCATTATACAAAGTATTAGAAACATAATAAAACTTGAATCAAGAAATTTGGCTAATTGTACATGCTAATCCACCCTAATCAAGTTCCAGAGTGATTAGGCAAAATTAGAAAATCCAACCATAAAAGTGTAATATTATTTTATATTTTAATTCCTTATATTTTTTCTAAACAGTTTGATATATAATTTTATAGGATTTAGATCAATGAATCAAAAGTTATTCCATTAATTATTCTACATTTTTTAATTAAATTTTCCTATGATTCAATTAATCAGATTATTTGCCTTAAGAAAAATAATTCCAATTAATATTCTTAATATTAAATGAACTTGGCCCAAATCCTAAAGGCGCAGGTCGGCCGGTGTGGCGGCCCAGCCCCGCCGTGGTCCTGTTAACTCTTAAGTTAACATGATTACGGTGGAGGGGTCTCCAAAATAACAAGATCCCTACTTATAATTGGATTAGACACACATTCTAATCCAACTTAACTAAGGACTTTGCCATTCTTAAGTAAAAATCTCATTAAATGAAAATACAAGAAATGTAGAGTGCGGAAGCATAATATATAACATCCATCCATTATATAATACAACAGTACAGAATAAGTAAAGTGCTGAAAAGAAATATTATCCCTGTATTATTACAATTTTAAACAATTTAAAAGGAACTGAAAAAGACACATGTCCTCACAAATGCAGAAAGAAATTAAGGATCTTCAGTAGGACGCTTCTCTTCGAAGTGCAGATCTCCTGAAGGCTCTAGCACCTCAAATAGCTCAGAGTCTACCATTATCGGTATCACAATGATAGGGCCCCAGCTAATAAAAGAAAATTCTAGTTAGACAATTTGTCTAAGTACATTTTAGACTACAAAATTTATTATGTTATTTGGATACCACTATAAAGAATGAAACATACAAGCATGTGTAGGAGCAAAAATGTGTAAGAAAGAAATAAGGTAAAGTTATAAATAACTAATTTATAACTTAAGCAAGTAGTAAGTAAACACATACCTCCAAGGGAGTTGCAATTAGGTGAAGTATAAAAATAAAGGATAAATAGTACTATAACAGAAAGAAAATTGCCTAAACATGCTTATGATCAATTCAAGTATATGCTAATAAACATAAAGTAAAATGGACATATGAAGCATTTAATTAAATGAAAAGCAATATTAACATCCTATAAGATATGAGTAAAGAACAAAGCTAGCATCCTATAAGTAAAAGTAAAGCTAAAAATGCAGTAAAGCAGTAAATAGAAAAGGCTAAAAGTACAATAAAGTAACTGAAATATAAAGTATAAGCTGAAACACTAAATTGGCCAAACTTGCCATCCAAAAGAAATATGTAAATTAAGACTCACTTACTGCCATATCAAAGCCGGGCCAACTGCCACAAAAGATGAATAAGATGAAGTAAGTGATACCGACAGATATAAATATCATATTGGCACTGGGCTAATAGAGACATGAGAAGTATAAGATGAAATAAGTGCAAATAAGAGGCATAAACACTGAGTAGAAGTACACTTAAGACTAGTACTACCTTATCGGTATCAGGCTAATAGCCACAAGAGAAGTATAAGAAGAAGTAAGTGATACTGGGAGGTAGACTAATTAGATTACATTCTACTTAACTAAAAGCACCAATAAAAGAAATGTAAATGTTGTTATTCAATTTTAAAGTTGACATGAGATACTTATCAAATATCCTATGTCTAATATATGTATACAAGGTACGAGGCTCAAAATACGGTAAGTAAAGCATCAAATCAAAGTGAGCAAGAGACTCTACTAGGACACAAGTGATATCCATTCGTTATCTAATTTAATCGTTCTATCTTCTCTAAGTTACACAAGTTCAGGATCTTCAGGTCCTACTATCGAGTGTAACTCAGATTCACGTCCTTATAGATTGAAAATAATTAAGACTAATTAGGTCCCAATTATAAATAAATTGATGTTGACCACAGAAGTTAAATAACAAATCAATCAACCTATTTTAATAATTTTAAGAATCCCAACCTCATCTTGATTAGCCAAATCAATATGAAAAGATTAAGAATTAAACTCCAATTATTAGGATTTAATCACTTAATCCAAAGGTGTATCTAAAGATTTAAGGTTTAATATCCATACTCACTGATTTAGATTAAGGCAAATCCTAATAAGTAATCATCTTATTAGGATAGATCTTTATCTTAAATTTTAGGATTCAAAGATTAAATAATTATTAAATAAACTAAGAAAATCTATAAACTAATAAACTCAAGGTTTTACCTATTGAGTAACTCAATTTACTCAAGAGATGAACTCTAACCTAAGATCTATTACTAATCTTAGGAATTAAAGCTCTTAATTTCTAAGAGTATCTCTCATGACACACATCTTAACTAGTGTTATAAGACTTATGGGAAGATCTAAGATAGTTAAAAGAAAGAAGAAATTCATGATTTTACTTAGGATTTTCTTAAGAACCTAAATTGAGATTTTTAATCAAAGTTTCTACTAAGCTTTATAATTACATGCATTGTGATCTAAATTACTAATCTTACTGTTTATAATGTTTACAATATGATTTTATGCTTTAAATTATTAAACCCTAAATTTGGGCAAAATGACCATTTTACCCCTACTTAAGGGTTTAAGAGATCAAATTTTGATCTAGGGTTCCAAATCTAACTTTTTTAATGAGAAAGTGTTTCTTACTATCTAATATAATATTATATGGTAATTACACTAATTTTGGGTAACTATTAAGCCTTATGAGATCAAATTAATTAATTTGACTCATAGGGGCATTTTGGTAATTTGGTCTAATGAAACCTAAATTTTCTATCAGTTTATTATTGCTTACTGTCTAAGGTTTTCATAGAACCTAAATTTGTTAAATTCTGATAAGTATTGGTCAAGTTATGACCAATATAAGCTTAAGGGGTAGAATGGTAATTAAGGGTTTCTTAATTAAGAGTCAAAAATCCTAACTTTGTCAATTGGTGTCCAAATGGAACAAAATCAGTGGCTATAGTTAACAAATAATCCACTGATTACAATGATTAGTGGTAGGCTCAATTTGGACTCTAATTGGCTAAGTTATGGCCTAATAAGGTTTAGTGTGATTAATGAGTGATTAGTGAAATTAATCACCAAATTACTAATCCAACCACACCATTAGGTTTTAATATACTCTAGGACTTCTTTGAAACTAAATTTGTTCAATTTGGATCATTAGATTTGCTAATATTCACTAATCAAGTTTTAGGGTAATTAGGGTTGATTAGTAAATCTAACTGTTGGATCTAAAATATTTTTATAGATTACGGTAGTTTAGATTTTTTGATCTAATATGATATTTGGATCACCTAATTTGGAACTAAATTGACCAACTTATGGTCAATTGAAGTTCTAGGGTTATTTGACCTAATTAGGGTTAGGTCCTAAAAGTGATTAGTCTAAATTTAATCCAAATAGCAAAATAAACATTATCAGATTATTTCTTATAGTTTTCTGAGTATTTTGATTCTCATATTGAGTATATTTGAGTAAGAGGTTGCAAAGATATGGCTAATTAAAGTGTAGTGGCATTTTTGTAATAATTTAAATATCCTAAAATGTCACTAAGTGAATTATTGGTCCTATAGTAAAAATAAATGACATCATTAAATTCTTTATATTTTTTTGATCAATTTGGTATATTTGGTTGCATAAATTGGACTTATATTTATTAAGATATTAGTGCTTAAAGATTTAGTATTTAATTAATTATTATATTAAATCTAAGTACCTAATTTTATTTAACACTTTAATCTGTATTTAAATCTTATATATATATATATATATATATATATATATATATATATATATATGTTGCATTTTCTACAGGTGGTGGGCCTGATCGAAGTCCGATGTAGCAGACTAGGCCATGTGGCAGGATCCTACTGGAGGAAGAGCCCTCGCGTGGGTCCCACTGACTGTCGTTGCCAGCAGACAGGATGGGCCTGATCGAAGTCCGACGCAGCAGACTAGGCCACGTGGTAGGATCCTACTGGAGGAAGAGCCCTCGCGTGGGTCCCACTGACTGCCGTTGCCAGCAGACAGGACGCGATCAGCCGAAGTGACGCGGGCCCCACACTTCCACGCGGCAGCTCCGGAAGCTGGATAACGTGCACTGGCAGATCCCGCAATTTGACACGCGCACACGTGGACCTAAACACGGGTTGGGTCGACCCGGCACGACCCTGCTGGGCTCCTTCTCCCTTACCCCGAAGCCGACACTACTAGGGCTTCCGTTTTGCGGCTCCTTCGGCGACGGTAGGGCTCATCCCGCACGGTGATGCGAAGAGGTGATCAAGACCTAGCTAATGACATAGGGTTCGATAACTGGTGTGACCTACCTTGCACGAAATCCCTAACCCTAGGAGGATATGTAGAAGGGATTTACAGCCAATGGTATATACTATGGACGTTTTGCAAAAATTGAAAAATCGAACCATCTATCGTTCGATCAGGTAAAGTTAACAATTAATCGAAGGCTTGAAATAGCAATTCGAATATTAAGATTGATAATTGCGTGAGTAACTAGGATGATCAGGGAGGTACCTCGACGAACGGTGAAGGTTTGCTTGGCTCGATGCGAAGGTTTGAATGGTTTGCTGTCTTCGCTAGAACAAGATTGTACAAAAACTTAAACTCATGGATCAGTGGTAGGCTTATGCTAAGCCCTTAGGTGGTTGAGGGCATCCACGCGGCGAAGCAGCTACCACGTGCCTGCGTACGAGGCACACGTCGACCGCCACCCGAGTGAGCAGAGAAGGAAACGTCCTAGCCGTTCGATCGAAGATCGAACGGCTTGGAAGATCCGTCCAGATAGACGACTAGATTAGGTTATTAAGGCAATGGCGTGAAGAAACTGATGGCGCCGGTTAAACGTAAATAAAATATTAATAATTTTAATTATTTAATTTATTTAAGCTAATTTTATTAATTAAAATTACCTAATAAAACATCTTCTAAAAATTTCCAAGAAATCACCCCTAGCTAATTGAAAGCTGAGGAACGCAACAGCATGATCAGATTTTTGATTCGATGAGTATTTATTTATTTGATTTTTTTCAGGGTATTTAAATAATATTAAAATATTCGCAAAAATCTAACGACTTCCAAATGCCTCCAAAACTTCACCCATAGCTAATTTGGGGGTAGTGAGTGCAATGGCAAAGTCGGATTTTTACTCTGAGGTCTAGATAAAAAATCAATTTCTAGCATTTTGGGATTTTCCAGAAATCTTGATTTAATTCAGTTGATTCCTGGTTTGACCTAGATCTTAGAGATGAGTTTTAAATGACTTATTTAGTTTACTAGAACCTCAATTAAGACTTAAATTAGTCTTAATTGATCTAAGTAACAATCTGGATTATTACAGACTCCCCCACTTAAGAACGATGTCATCATCGACATCACTCAAATGAGAAGAATAAAGCAGATATAAAATAATGAATTGTAATACGTTAGAGTTGAAGAATTACCTTGGTTAAAAAGGCTTGGGTATTTTTATCACATATCCACTTTTTCTCCCAAGTAGCTTCATTACACGAATGGTTCTTCCACTAAACTTTTATCATTGAGATAAAATAATTCCTTAATTTCTTTTGATCACGATCTAAAATTTTAACTGGTTCTTCAGTATATGAAAGATCAGGTCGAATCTCTATTGTTGGAAGTTGAATAATATGGGAAGGATCTCGAAGACATTTTCTTAATAATGATATGTGGAATACTTTGTGAGCAGCAGCAAAGTCTTCTGGCAGTTCTAGCTTATAAGCTGCTGATCCAATCTTTTGTATGATCTTGAAAGGTCCTACATACCTTGGACTGAGTTTTCCTGAAACTCCAAAATGATAAATTCCCTTCATCGAGCTCACTTTTAAATATACTAAGTCTTCTTCTTTGAACTCAAGAGTATGGTGATGATTATCATGATATTTACTTTGTCTATCTTGAGCTGTTCTGATTCTTTATTGGATGAGTTTTACTTTCTTGTTTGTTTCTTCCACTAACTCAAAATCATATAATTGAGTATCTCCTGTCTCAGACCATGCTAGTGGAGTTGAGCACTTCCTGCCATATAAAGCTTCATAGGTTGCCATTTTAATACTGGATTGAAAAACTGTTATTGTATGCAAATTCTATTAAAGGAATATGCTCTTCCCAGGATCCTGAAAAATCTAACATACATAAGCATAGTAGATCTTCTAAAACTTAATTCACTCTTTCTGTTTGGTCATTAGTTTGTGGATGGAATGCTGTACTCATGGCCAAAGTGGTACCCAATTCTTGATGTACAGCCTGCCAAAATTTTAAAGTAAAACGGTTGTCTCTATCAGACACGATTGTTTTGGGAATTTTGTGCAATCTGACTATTTCTTTAATATATAGTTTTGCTAACGTTTCCACAGAATCAGTTTGACAGACTGGAATAAAATGTGCAGACTTAGTAAGATGATCCACTATAACTCATATTGTATCAGTTCCAGATCTGCACGAGGTAAACCCATAATAAAATCCATGGATATATCCATCCACTTCCATTTTGGGATTTATAGTGGGTGCAGTAAGCCACCAGGTTTTTGATGTCCTGCTTTTACTAAATAATATGCAAGGCACTTTGCAATGAATTCAGCCACACTCTTCTTCATTCCTGGCCACCAGAATGATTGTTTTAGATCTTGATACATCTTAGAGTTTCATGGATGTATTTGATATCCTGAATTGTGACTTTCAACCAAGATCTCCTTTTGTAGGATTTGGGAATCCAGATACGATTATCCATATAAATAGCACCCTTCTTGAAATTCAACTCCGGGCGACGTCTACTTTCAATTGCAACTTTAAAGCCTAAGTAGTCATCGTCCTTTGTTTGCGTGATTGAAACGCCTCTATGGAAAGTAGGCTCTATATTACTCATAGATATCATAGTACTGATTGAGTTGCCTCTAATCGGTGTAATCTCCATCTTACAAAATTCATCCACCAACAGGTTTTCTGATGGATGGATGGATGCTTATTTTTTTCTTCCGCACTCTATTTCTTCTTGTACTTGCATTTAGTGATGATTTCTTTAGATAATGACAAAGTCTTTGATTATAATGGGTTATTATTAGTCACTAACCTAATCATAAGCAAGGACCTTGTCATTTGGTGACTACCTTACCGTAATCATGTTAACTTAAGAGTTAACAGGACCACGGCGGGGAGCAGGACGCCACAGTTGGTATCAGAGAATTCCATAAGGTGTCAGATTGGAATTTGTATTCCTCTCTACCTAATAGATTGTTCTCCTGCCACATAGTCACTAAATGAATACTTGAAACAACATCCATGTCATTATGAGTATAACTCAGAATAAAGTAAGTAATGAGAAAATCATAAAGATATTAAAACATAAATATGTAAATAATACATATATTTGCTCAACAAATTAAAGTATTTGATGATAATTGTAAGCATAAAGTATAATTAAGAATGACGTTCATGAATTACTTAAAAGAATTCGAGATCATCTGGAAATACGAAACAAAGTTGGGTTCAAAGCCAGGGAGATCCATAGAAGGAGTATCTGGTCAATGAGCACAAATACTAAACAAGTTGCTAAAGGAAGGCACATATATAGGGCTTGACTTTCCAATTTTGGCTGGGGAATGCCTCGTAAGGGTGGATCACATTGTTAGTATAATGGAATGGCCAAATAGTATTAAAGTAGAGTAGTATTATGTCTTCTACGAGATCAGGCAAGAGAATGGTGGATTGACTCATATGAGAGCCTATTCAAGAAACTTCAAGAAGAACATCGTGAACTTACCTATGAGGACTTTTGTGTAGCATTTTCTACTAAGTATTTAGGGTGGAACTACTAATACAGTCTATTCTATGATGTAATGAGAATGATGTATCTTTTTATTTGTAATAAGTTTTAATGATGAATAAATGAGAAGTCAATAGGAGTCTTATGCTTCACTCTAAACCTAAAAGATATTTATTTTGATTTCAAGAAATGAATCTAGCAACCTCACCCAACAATGTGCTAGTTGGCACTCCTCCCACTAATAAATTTCCAACGAATAATGTAGTAGCTTCAAATAATGATGCTATGAAACCTAATGAAAATAATGTGGAGGAATCAATCTCTATGAAAACTATAATGAATATACTAAACTAACAGGCATTAGCCATACAAAGGTTGGTGTCTGCTCTTTCGTCGGTTAACGTGTAACAACCCAACGTTGTTACCAGGATGATTAGGCATAAACCTAATCAGATTAAGAAAAAAATTAAGATCTTGATTTAAACCAAATAAAAATCAAATAAATATATCCTCAAATAAAGCATATTGAGGGGATCCACCTGCAAAAATTTGAGCGCAATCGGGGTCCCGGATTGTCCTAAATAAATTCGGGAAGTTTAAACTTCTGGAGTTGATAATAAATAAATTATAAGTCGTAATTTATAAAACTTTTGTATATTTAATTTAAGCATTATAAGAGGACGTTGTGTTTTAAGTTTCGTGATTTTTCGAGCTCTAGATTAATGTAGCAAATTTTTGTAGTTTTTCACTTAAAAATTAATATAAAATGAAATACCCGTTCAAATTTAATAATTTTTGGATGCATGTGTTCGTCTCGTTTCGACGCTCGTTTCGACACTAAGTTTGTAATTTTTGAAGTTTATTTGGGTAAAGATCATAGCTCATTAAATTTCAACCGTTCGATTTAAATCCTTCGGCTTAAATAGATCATGGATTTGCTTTATTTATATCTCTTCTAACCTAATTTTTCCAAACCACTCTAACCTAAATCCTCACAGCCAAAATTCCCTTGCCTCTCTAACATAAGCCAATCAACTTTTTCTTCCATCCGACGCATTGAGGAGCTCTCTTCCTCCTCTCCATGGCCGAGCACTCCTCCTCTCCATGGCCGAGCCGCCGCCTTGTTGTGCAGCTCCTCTCCCTTGAGCAAAGTACAACCATCAAGGCATATTTTTTTACTCATAACTTTTATTAAGTTTTAAAGAGTTACATTCAGCAATTATATGGAGAACTTAACATGAAGTATATTCAGCATTTTACTCTTGTTTGAATTAATTAATTAATTTCATGTTGTATGACTCAATCGAATAATTTGAATCTAAATGCAGCAATTTATTTGAATATTAATAATGTTATAGTGAAACATATCATTCCCATGTTTGAGAAAGCGTTCCCTCAAATTTCTAGTAGTCACATGTAAATGGAACTTAATGAATGGCAAATTATTGAGCGTTATGCATGCATCCTCTTTGCAATTCATGAATGGTCAAACTAGTTTATGCATCACCCATGATTTTGTCCATTTAAAAGGTTGAGTTAGCCTTAATAATGCGATCAATTCAACTTTAGTAAAGATATAGAAATTATTATCTAATTCTTGAGGAAAATTTATCTGATTTTCTTATATATTCAATAATCATTGCTTTTATTAAGCTGTTAGATGTTATACTTATAAATCCATATGCATGCTGCCCTCCCTTTATCTTATGAGTAATATGAGAATTAATTATATTAGTTAAATGCTTATTCCTCTTTTGCAATAGTTGGTTCATGAAATCGTTGGAGTTGTGTTCTCTCATTTAGTTTAAGAATGGATAATCATACGTCTAGATTAACAGTTTATTAATCCATCACATAAATTAACACTTGTAGTTTCCCATCTTAGTTATTATTAAATTTTGCATGAAGAAGTTAGCTTAGTGATGAGTTTAATTTCATTACTACTAAATGTTATTAGAGCATGTTCAAGCATCTTTAGAGAATTTAAATGCAAATTATTTGATTATTTCTTCTCTTTATTGATTACCTACATCCTTAGCATGCTTATAAGTTCATTTGAACTCAAGTGCTTCCCTTACTTTCCATAAACTTGAAATAAAATAATGAAGCTTAGGTAAGTATGAATATCCAAATATGTATGCAACCTCATGCTAACTTTATGATCATAGGCATTAGAATTACTAAAATATGTATATCAAAAGCTAAAGTTTGTTTTATCAATCACTTAATTTTGTTGTAAATGAATTATTCGAAGCCTATCCACTTGTATAAGTCTTCTTAATGCTCCTAGAAATAGTAATACAGTTCTTTTTGTAAATATCATGCGCAATTAGAAATAGCTGAGAATAATGAATTGATTTCAAGATATTATCCTTAAATAATCACAAATGACCTTAATAAGGTTTTGTTGTCTATTACACTCTTATTCATTAGGAATTAATAAATCAATTATTCAGTATTTAGGCTTATTTTGTTACTTGAATTTAGCTAATGCCATGATTGATCATAATGGGATTGTAATAAGGATCTTCTGCTATGGGACTATAGTCGTGAGGCTTCTCTTTAAAGGTACGTTACATACTTAGAACTTTATTGAGTTTTGTATTCATTTAATTATATTATTTTCTTGAGCTCTATGTACAGTGCGTACATCACTTGCATAGATCTTAGCATCATTAGTGATTTGATTGTTATTTGAAAATCATGACATCAGGGTATAGGAAGTCTTGCTAACTAAGTAAGAATCATTACCTTGGTTGAAAATTTGTAAATTATGCGAACATGAATTAGAGCCTAGAGTCAAAACTAAAATACTTCCTTAGGAGCTTCACTTCACCTTAGGATCTTTTCCTTAAGAATAGGAATAGACAATATGTTAAATTTCATTCATTAAATAAGTGATTTATTCAATGAATGGAACCTTAGTTTTATTAATTTCTAGATTTTCATAATTTCATTCTGATTATTTTATTTTTCAACTTTATATTAAGAATAGGAGATTCATTCTATTAACCTTAAATTTACTTAATAGAATTTGTCTTAATCGTCACTTCACATTTAAATTGAACCATAGATCTTAAGTTTTACCTTTTTGTTTATGTGATTAAACCCAAATTCATGGTGTTTAATTTATAATCCCTAGCTTAATAGATCTTGATCTGATCTTGGCTTAGAACATCTCAGTTCATCAATTAGGACGTGATGATTTATTATTTAACTTACTATTTTGATTGAATTAAATTGGAACATGATAAGTTCTGATTGTTTTCAACTTATAAGGCCGTGTTTCTAAGTTATATAACTTGGAATAGTTAGAATAGTTTAATAGATAACAAATGATGTCACCTTATGTAGTTGAGTCTCTTGCTCACTTGATTATTGTTGCTCCGTATACCTTGAATATTGAGCATTGTTCCTTGAGCACAATAGGTAAACTTAGGATATGGAAGATACATCCTAAGTTAGCATTTGATTCATTCAGTTCTTTTAGTACATTCAATTTAGTAGAGTATGTCCTAGCCTAGTCTGCCTCTTTAGTTTAAGTTTTGTTATAGAATAGACTCGGACCTAGCTCTGCGGATGCCTAGGATGGATATATGTATTATTTTATAATTTCAACTCGGACCTAGCTCTGATGATGCCTAGGATGGACACATGTTGAACTTTTAGTTCAGAGGCCCTGTAAGGCCTGTTTCTATTATGATAGTACTATGTCTAGACTTACTATGTCTAGACTTACTTTTACTTCAATTCAATTCAGTGTTTTGCTTTGTTTTTGCCACATGCTTCATTGGCCTTACTTTTAGTGCTTGGCTTGCTTTGCCACATATCTTAGTGGCTTTACTTTAGCTCATTTTCTGTACTTAGTTGCTTTGCCACACATCTCAATGGCCTTTTATTTATTTAAATCTGCATGTTTGTATATATATGTTCCATTGAATACTTATAAATAAAAGCATGTTATGATGTTAGAATTGTATGTTTATTTTAGCACTTGTGTTCTTTATATACTCAACATGTATCCATGTGATCATAAGCATGTTAGGATCAGATTTATTTCAGTAATTGCAGTTACTTTTAGTTTTAGCCTTACCATGTTTAATTGATGTTTTATATGTTCAGTCATACCATTGATTAGTTGCAAATATTTTATTTGTGACTATCCTTTCCTTGTAGCTTATTGCACCTATTTATATTGCTTTCTTAGTAGTACAAGTAAAATGATGATATCTTTAAATTCATAAAATTTTAATAGTTTTAATTGTACTTAGACTTATTAAAGTCTAACCAGATTTTCTTTTTTGGCTGTGCCCTATCATATATGTACATATGGCAAATCAGAAGTATAGGTGAGATCCAATGATTTAGCTGCTAGCGGGTTAAAGTGAGATGTGGCTCATTGAAAAAGATATGCTTCAATCTTCTTGGCCTGTATTTATTAAAAGTGTAATAACTAAGTTTTCTTATTCTTAATGTTCTGCACTTAATGTATTGTATGTGAATGAATTAATGTGAACTGTGTCTAGATGCCTCCTTTTTAGCTATTTTGCACTGCTATACTATATGCATGTTTCTTTTAGATCTTGCTCAGCTTCTGATTAGTATCATGGATATGTTTTTGGTTTAATGTCTGTGGAACTAATGATGACCACCTCTTAAACTTAGTTGATTAAAGGGCGGCCGCCACATAACGCCAGCACCTCATCTGCATCACCCACAACCCACTTTAATCACAACAGACAATCCAGTGATGGGATATTGCACAGCTTCTTAAGGCAAAGGCCACCCACATTCAATGAATCCTTATCCCCTATAGATACTATAGCATGGCTGAAATCAATAGAAAAGAGTTTAACAAGTTTGGGATGTCCAGACAACTAGATAGTAAGACTGGCTACTCATCCGCTTCAAGATAAAGTGGAATGATGGTGGGAACATCTAAGTGGAACACGCTTCGAGGAGTTTGAGTTAGAAGATATAGAGTGAAGTAGGTTCGTAGAGGCATTCAAAGAAACATTTGTGTCGTCGTCAACTAAAAATATCATCGGTGACTCATTACTAAGATTGACTTAAGGGAGCCGATCTGTAGCTGGCTATATTGCCAAATTTAAAAGACTAATTCGTTTCACTCCACACCTCGCGCCTACGAAAGCTGACAAATACTATAGATTCCAAAATGGACTTTATGAATCCATTAAAGATCACATAGTCCCACTTCAGTATAAAAATTTTGTAAAGCTAGTTGAAGCAGCCAGGGTGCTGGAGCACTGATGAATCCATAAATTATATCTAAAATAAAAGAAAAACTCATTCATTTCTGATCTTAAAACTATTTCCTTAATAAAATTTTGTGTATCTTTTCAAGAAAAAGGCCTATCCAAGGAATTCTGAGTCATGAGTGCAACTTTATAGTTTTTTTTCAAAGAAAACCGCTGTCGCACGCTGCAGCGGGTCATTTTGCAAATTTAGACGTTGTCACGCGCTGCAGCGGTTTAGTTTGCGAACCGCACGCATGATCGCATGCTGCAGCTGTTCAGCCTGCAAATTGCTGGCACTACCGCATGCTGCAGTGGTTCAGTTTGCAAAAGCTAGTGCCACGCACGCTGTAGCGGGCCTCTTTGCAAAAAAATGGATGTGATCGCGCGCTGCAACGGGCCTCTTTGCAAAATTGTGTCCGCCATAGCGCGTTGCAGCGGCCCGCTGCAATTTTCTCTAGCAGAAGTATTTAATGCGGCTGGGACAAGACCCCCAACCAGCATCTTGTTTCCATCCATCATTCCCTCTGCAGCTGCTACATTTTTTAAATGGAAAAGAGGCTTATGAGGTGATGTAATGGCTAAAACAAATGAAAGAATTGGTCACCTCATCCATCAAGTGGTTTTTGCCATCATTGCTCAAATTTTTTAAGGAATGTGCTAATTTTTGGATTTGAAGAATGAAGAGGCAGACTTCATCTATAAATACCTCTTCTCTTGATTAGAGGGGGGTTTCAATTTTTGCTTAATTCAACTAAGTAAGGAAGAAGGGGCTGCATAGTGGAAGAGAGGAACTCCCCAAGGGTGGAAGAGCTCATTTTGCTAAGGAGAAGGAGAAGAAAGGCAGCACTAGCGACCTAAGAGAGGAACTTCAAGCAAGGAGAAGATGAGTCTGGAGAACTTCTAGGAACATTCCTAGTATCTTCTAAACCCTTATTTTGTAATTTCTTTTCTTAGTTGATCATGAAAGGGTTTTTATCCAAGTATGTATTCTTTTTCATCTCTTTTGTAATTGAGAGCTAAATCTCCCTTGGGGAGGGTTGGGGTAATCCCATATATTCGATAGTTCCTTTTATTTATATGAAGTTTTCTTCAAGCATTAATAAAAGTTATAAACTCAATGCCTTGCTCAAGAAATGCTTAATATTACTATAGTCTTGATTTGAATTAAAGGAAAATGGACTAATGAACTCAAGAAATAAAGTATCTTGTGCTCCATAGCTCACCTTGGGTTAGATGCTAGATCTATGAGTGCATGAGAGCTTAGAACTATGTGAGAAAGTTCTTGAGCTTAGTGCACCTTAATCTAAGCTCAACTAAAGTGTTGATGCATGTGATGCTAAGACCCACTAATTGAGCCCCTTAGCTCAACAAAATTGAGGGAGGGAAAGAAATAGTTGTGTGCTCATGAACGAGATGACATAGTCATTGAGCCCAATATATTAAATCCCTCATTTCAACTATGTGTGATGCGAGTGATGCTCTTAGTGGAATAAAGGCTTTGAAGATCTTAAAAATTTAATAATCCTCACCTCCTTGATCAAGAGATAAGATGATAACTACAAACTTAAAATCTTATAAGAATCTTTATGCCAAAATAGAACGGACTGCATGTTTATTTCGTGCACAAGATTTGAACTTGTGAATCATTGAGATAAAACTCAAGGAAGAACAATGTGCACTTGATTTAAATTTGAGTAAATAAAAGATAAATGCTTGAGGAATCATCATGCATAAGTGACCTATCATGACAAGTGGGATGAACCCAACTCTCAACTTCCTCTTATCTGACTTATTTTCTACTTAGTGATTGTTGTGCTTGATCTAGAACCAACTAAAACCAAATACTCATAGCTTAAACATTAGTGAGAATAGATACACCTTAGTAACAAAACATCCAATTCTCTTTTATTTGATAAATCCTGGAAACTCACACTTTCCACTTATTACTTCAGACCACGTACACTTGCGTGCAAGCACAGACGTGTATTTACAGTCTGTCAAATTTTTGGCGATGTTGCGGGGGAATTGAAAATTGTTTCATATTAAGGATAATCTATCAGTAATTAGTGATTTAAGCAATCTCTTTGCATACATATTTTCTTATTTCTTTAGTTTACTTTTCTTTTAATTTTTATAGATTTTACCTTATTATATGGAGTACTCAAATTTCATTGGCAAGCACAATAGTAATCAAAACTCGTGTATTTGGTGCGGGGGAACACATTCAAGTTTTGATTGTAATACAAACAACTTTTTTGCACCTTCAAGAACAAAATTGATTAATGACATTAAGTTCGATAACAACTTGTAACAAAATTACACTCGCTCTGATTTGAACATTAATAACACAAATTGGTCAAGAGAGCAGTCTTACTTAGAAGAATTGGTGAAACATTTTAGTGGTCATGGGAACTATAATTTGCATAAAATTGAATCAACCTTGATTAGGCATGGGTTAAATCTAGAAGATCAAGAACATATATGCAAATCAATTGAGGCTAAATTAGAATATATATTGCAACTATTAGCTAACCGCATCCAAGAAGTTGTCATAATTGAATAGATAAGAGATCAAGCTGAAGAAATGCTGATTTGTAGAGATGAAACTTTAACTTAAATAAATAATGAAAATGAGAAAGAGTTAGAGTATCAAATTGAATCAGACAATTTAAAATTGCAACAAGATTCTCAAACAGAAATAGTTGAGCATTTGCAATCCAAAAATTATGTCCCCTACACACCTCAAGAGCATCTACCTCAAGGTTTAACAATAAGTGATGCAATATTTGAGGATAAGCAAGGTAAATTGATTTGAAATAATAAAGGTGTCAAACCCATTGGTGGTATCTCAAATATCAACAAACCCCTTAGCAATATTGATGATTATTATGTGTAATTTGAATTTGTTGAGAAATGTTTTGATTATGCTCCTAAGAAAATTGAATTTTTTGCCTTTATACAGAATAAAATTGAAAATGATGAATTTAATGAATTTTATGACAAGCTTAAGGCAAGAAATGAAAAGAATGAAAAGAGAATAAAAAGAATAACTTGGTAAGTTAAAAGACACAAGGTGGGTCTAGAAGGAAAAAGATAGGGTAGCTATCATTTATAATGATTACATTACTAAATAAGCTCGTACTCATCCTAAAGCCATAATAAAAATCTGGAAAGAAATTTTAAAGGGATATAAACTCTTTTTGGTCAGGTTGAGGACATTAAACTAAGCGCTGGTTGGGAGGAAACCCAACAAATAATTTTATGCTTTTGTTTGTTTCAGATTCTAAGTAGTACATGTGTGCGTCTATAAAGGAGAAGAAGGATTCTCGAACATGAATGTAGTAATGACAATTTATCATTATTCATATCAGGTTGTTTTATTCCTTACTACTCCGAGTAAAGTATGTTCATTTTGCCTTTTTGAAGAAATAAATTATGGATTATCATAGTCCCAAAATCTTTCTATAAATTGCAAATGACAAATTTTTCTGAATTTTTCAAGAATGGAAGTCACAAAAATATCAATAAAGAAAATGATATGAAATCAAAGGGTGCTTAACAAAAAGTGATTAAATGCATTGATATCATTAAATCTTTTAATTGATAATCTAATCTCCAAAATTTAAGCCAATACTAAGAACTAAGTGTGGGGGAAGGCATTGGACTAAAGACTAGAGATTATGGTGAGTACTCTAAAAAGAGTGTGCTAGGATCCTGTAGGGGGATGAAAAAAAGTATCTCTCCCTAAGAATGATAAAGAGAAAAAATGATGAAAAATATCTCTCCCAACTGAAAGAAATAAAAAAAGATGATGAAAAATATCTCTCCTTTAATCTATTTATCTTTATGATTCATAAGAAGGGGCACATATGGCACAAAATTCTTGAGTATTTCACTACCTCTCTAGTCTAGGTTTTCCATTGAACCTTCCTCATTACCTAGTAACATACATAAAAATCAAATACTAGAGATTAACTGATTAAACCTTGCTTCATATCTAAGGTTAGAATATCTAATGCCAATTGACTTGGATCACTTCAGTTAAGCACAAGTCTTGACTTACATATCAAATTCTAAATTGATATCTTTTGTTGACTATCATATCTAAAAAAATAGAAAAATACTATTTTAAAGCTTACTCGAGGACAAGCAAGAATTTAAGTGTGGGGGTGTGATGAATCCATATATTATATCTAAAACAAAGGAAAATTTCATTCATTTCTGATCTTAAAACTATTTCCTTAATCAAATTTTGTATATCGTTTTAGGAAAAAGGCCTTTCCAAGGAATTCTAAGTCATGAGTGCAACTTTTCATTTTTTTTCAAAGAAAACTGCTGCTGTGCGCTGGAGCACTGTAGTGGGTCATTTTGCAAATTTAGGCGCTATCGTGTGCTGCAGCGGTCCAGTTTGCGAACCGCGGGCGCGATCGTGCGCTGCAGCAGTTCAGCTTGTAAACCGTGGGCGTGATCGCGCACTACTGCGGTTAAGCTTGCAAATTGCCGGCGCTACCGCGCGCTGTAGCGATTCAATTTGCAAATACTAGCTCCACGCACACTACAGCGGGCCTCTTTGCAAGAAAATGGGCACGATCGCACACTGCAGCGGGCCTCTTTGCAAAACTGTGTCCGCCATAGCGCGCTGCACTGGCTCGCTACAATTTTCTCTAGCAGAAGCAATTAATGCAGCTGGGACAAGACCCCCAACCAGCATCTTGTCTCCAGCCATCATTCTCTCTATAGCTGCTACATTTTTTAAATGGAAAAGAGGCTTATGAGGTGATGTAATGGCTAAAACAAATGAAAGAATTGGTCACCTCATCCATCAAGTAGTTTTTGCCATCATTGCTTAGATTTTTAAAGGAATGTGCTAGTTTTTGGATTTGAAGAATGAAGAGGCAGCCTTCATCTATAAATACTTCTTCTCTTAATTAGAGGGGGGTTCTAATTTTTGCTCAATTCAACTAAGTAAGGAAGACGGGGCTGCATAGTGGAAGTGAGGAACTACCCAAGGGTGGAAGAGCTCATTTTGCCAAGGAGAATGAGAAGAAAGGCAGCACTAGCGACCTAAGAGAGGAACTTCAAGCAAGGAGAAGAAGAGTCTGGAGAACTTCCAAGGAACATTCCTAGTATCTTCTAAACCCTTATTTTGTAATATTTTTTCTTAGTTGATCATGAAAGAGTATTTATCCATATATGTGTTCTTTTTCATCTCTTTTGTAATGGAGAGCTAAATCTCCCTTGGGGACGGTTGGGGTAATCCCATATGTTTGATAGTTACTTTCATTTGTATAAAGTTTTCCTCAAGCATTAATAAAAGTTATGAACTCAATTCCTTGCTCAAGAATGCTTAATATTACTATAGTCTTGATTGTGAATTAAAGGAAAATGAACTAATGAACTCAAGAATTAAAGTGTCTTGTGCTCTATAGCTCACATTGGGTTAGATGCTAGATCTATGAGTGCATGAGAGCTTAGAACTATGTGAAAAAGTTCTTGAGCTTAGTGCACCTTAATCTAAGCTCAACTAAAGTGTTGATGCATGTGATGCTAAGACCCACTAATTGATCCCCTTAGCTCAACATAATTGAGGGAGGGAAAGAAATAGTTGTGTGCTCATGAATGAGGTGACAGTCATTGAGTCCAATATATTAAATCCCTCATTTCAACTATGTGCGATGCAAGTGATGCTCTTAGTAGAATCAATGCTTATAAGATCTTAAAAATTTAATAATCCTCATCTCCTTGATCAATATATAAGATGAAAACTATAAACCTAAAATCATATAAGAATCTTTGTGCTGAAATAGAACTGACTGTGTGTTCATTTCGTGCACAAGATTTGAACTTGTGAATCCTTGAGATAAAACTCAAGGAAGAACAATGTGCACTTGATTTAAATCTGAGTAAATGAAAGATAAATGCTTGAGGAATCATCATGCATAAGTGACCTATCATAATATGTAGGATGAACCTAACTCTCCTCTTCCTTTTATCTGACTTATTTTCTATTTAATGATTGTTGTGCTAGATCTAGAACCAACTAAAACCAAATACTCATAACTAAAACATTAGTGAGAATAGATACACCTTAGTAACAAAACAATCAATTCTTTATGGTTCGATAAATCCCGGAAACTCACACTTTCCACTTATTACTTCAGACCACGTACACTTACATGCAAGCGGAGAATGGGTTGAGTGAGTGTGAGTAGTCTAGTCTACCTGTTAGTGAAAGATATTAAGCAAAAGGCATTCAACATGAATAATCAGCATCAAGGTTTCAGGCAACACCGCCCCAATCAGGGAAGATCATATCATATGGAAGCTTTTGAATCATCTGAACAAGCTACTAAATGTGATAAACCTCATCCATATGGTAAGTGCTACCATTCTAGTGGAAGGTGTTTCACATGTGGATGTAAAGGACACTAATATCGATAGTGTAATGCCATGAAGACTATTGTTGGGGTATTGATTAACCGAGATCGTCGGAATCAAGTATTCCGGGCTACTCCTATTAATACAAGAGAACCAAAGATGGCTCTCATGCCGCCACCTCCTATACAGAGACAAACTACAATTAAAGCTCAGTCTACTTCTGGATCCCCAGCTCAGAATATACAAAGGGTCAATCTAGTAAATAATCGTCCTGTGAGAAAAGCAAGGGTGTATAATCTTACCCCTGTTGAGGTAGCAGAGGACAACAATATAGTTTCAGGTACACACTTTTAATATCTCCTTTTACTTATAGCATTATATTCTACTATTAAATATTCTTTGTCTTAATTTGATTAAATTAGGCACTATATGCATTAAAGATGAGCCCTGTAATATATTATTTGATACTGGGGCTAGCCACTCATTCATTTCTGAAAATTTTGTTAAGAGATTAGAATTACACTCCTACAAACTCGCAAAAGTCTTAAATGTTGGACTTCCATCAGGAGCCCAACTTAGTGCATTCAAATTTTGTGACATTCAAGTATCGATAAATAACCATACTTTTCAAGCCAAATTAATTGTATTACCCATAGTAAATTTTGATATCATACTAGGCATGAGCTGGCTTAGTATGCATAATGCCACCATAAATTTTCAGAAGAAGAAGATTATCTTACAAACTCCAGATGTATCAGAAACATTTATAGGGAGGTTCAGCACCAATAGTTCTTTAATTAATGCAATCGAAGTGGAGAAATTAGTATGCAAGGGTTGTATGTCCTTCCTAGTAACTATGATGGGTAGTAGTAAAGAAGAAGTTCCTATTTCTACTATAAAGGTAGTTAGAGACTTTGAAGATGTATGTCCTAAAGATTTGCCTGGCCTACCGCCAGCCAGAGAAATAGAATTTGAGATCAACTTAGTTTCAGGTACGTAGCCATTATCTAAAGCACCATATAGGATGGCTTCGAAAGAACTTCATGAACTGAGCGATCAACTTCAAGAATTATTGAATAAGGGGTTTATTAAACCTAGTATGTCCCCGTGGGGAGCTCCAATATTATTTATGATGAAAAAAGATGGGTCTATGAGGATGTGCATAGACTATAGGGAGTTAAATAAGGTGACTATTAATAACAGATATCCACATCCCTGAATTGATGATTTATTTGATCAGCTTGCTGGTGAAGTTGTATCTTCTAAAATTGATTTAAGGTCTGGGTACCATCAAGTAAGAGTAAAAGACTCAGATGTGGAGAAGACAACGTTCAAAACATGTTATGGACATTATGAATTTCTAGTAATGTCCTTTGGTCTTACTAATGCACCATCCCTATTCATGGACTTAATGCAGAGAATTTTGTAACCTTACATAGACAAATTCATCATTGTTTTTATTAATGATATTCTGATTTATTCAAAGACCATAAAAGATCATGAGGATTATTTTAGGATAGTTTTGGAAACACTTAAAGAGCATGAATTGTATGCAAAATATTCAAAGTGTAAATTTTGGTTAGATTCAGTGTCAGTCCTTGGGCATGTTGTTGATGCTCATGGAATCTGAGTAGATCAATGTAAAATCAGTGTTATTCAAGATTGGGTTCAGCCCATATCAGTTACCGAGATCCATAGTTTTCTGGGTTTAGCTGGATATTATAGAAAGTTTGTAAAATGCTTCTCCCAGATTACCTCACCACTCACAAAATTAACCCAGAAGGCAATACCTTTTATTTAGTCACCAGAATGTGAGAAGGCCTTCCAGAAACTAAGAGATGCCTTATCTTGATAGTTGATCATTTTACCAAGTCTGCTCACTTTGTTTTTATTTGTCAAACTGATTCAGTCGAGAAGCTCGCAAAAATTTATATTAAAGAGATTGTAAAACTTCACGGTATTCCAAAATCAATTGTGTCTGATAGAGATAGCAGGTTCACATCTAAATTTTGGCAAGCGGTTCATCAGGACCTTGGAACCACTTTGGCCATGAGTACTTCATTCCATCCCCAAACTGATGGACAAACATAAAGAGTAAACCAAGTGCTCAAAGATCTACTTAGACTTCGTATTCTGGATTTTGCTGATTCTTGGGAGAATCATTTGCCGCTAGTAGAGTTCACTTATAATAACAATTTTTAGACCAGTATTAAAATGGCTCCATATGCAGCTTTATATGGTAGAAAGTGCTCAACTCAACTAGTTTGGTCTGAAATAGGAGATACTCAATTATATGGATCAAAATTAGTATATGAGACAAACAAGAAAGTGAAACTGATTCAACTAAGAATCATAACAGCTCAAGATAGACAGAATAAATATTTTGATTCTCATCATCGACCGATAGAATTTAATAAGGAGACTTTGCATATTTAAAAGTCAGTCCTATGAAGGGAGTTTTCAGATTTGGCATAGCCGGTAAACTCAGTCCCCGCTATGTCAGGCCATTTAAAGTTATAAAAAAGATCAGATGTAACAGCCCAAACTCTTAAGTACCAAGGTATTATCCGCTTTGGCCAGAAATGCCTCATAGTTTTGCCCTCAGAAAATAACTTCTCAGTAGGTCACCGATCCTAGGAGTGTTCCCACCTGAGCACGCTTAACTTTGAAGTTCTTATCAGAAAATCCACTGTTATCTGACAAGGCACCTTGATGTTTAAGAGTTTCACTTATTACTAGTTAAGTGGGTCATCACAATCTCCCCAACTTAAGTAACTGACGTCCTCGTCAGTATCTACACACAGATCCAATAACCATCAATTGGGTAGATAGGACTAGAGGTGACCCCTACAGGCACAAGAGGTACCTACAACCATATAGCACCTTAACTATCATGGGTTCAAGAGGCTACTCATATGAAGTGGTACTTTGCCCTGTATGACACTTAGCTCTTATCTGACACCCTATTATTTGCTCTGATATAATTTGTAACAGCCCAAACTCTTAAGCACCAAAGTATTATCCGCTTTGGCCAGAAAGGCCTTACTATTTTGCCCTCAGAAGATAACTTCCTAGTAGGTCACCCATCTTGGGAGTGCTCCCACCTGAGCACGCTTAACTTTAGAGTTCTTATTAGGAACTCCACCGTTATCTGACAAGACGCCTTGATGTTTAAGAGTTTTACTTATTACTACTTAAGTGGGTCATCACATCAGATCTTCTACATATAGATTGAATCTACCTGATAATTTTGTGGCAGTACATAATGTATTTCATGTATCATCTTTAAGGAAATGCCTTAGAGACCCCTCTGACCTGATTCAACTTCCAAAAGGGGGAGTTCAACCTGATCTCACATATATTGAAGAACCAATCAAGATTTTGGATCGTGATAATAAGCAACTAAGGAATCATTTCATCCATATGATTAAGGTTCAATGGAGGAACGATTCATATAACAAAGCAACATGGGAAAATGAATCAGATTTGCACCAAAAGTATCTGAATCTCTTTAATCAAAGTATTTATTCAATTATAGTAATTTTAATTCTTATATTCTATTATGTTTTATTTTTCTACTTGAGTGATGTCGAGAACGATATCGTTCTTAAGTGGGGGAGTCTGTAACAACCCAGGTTGTTACTTAGGTCAATTAATACTAATCTAAGTCTTACTTATGGTTTTAGTACACTAAATAAGTCCTAATTTTTGGAAATCCAAAAACTCTAGAAATTGATGTGTCTAAACTGACCTCAAATCAGAAATTTGACTTTGCCATTGCGTTCACCACCCTCAAATTAGCTAGGAGTGAAGTTTTGGAGGCATTTGGAAGTCATTGGATTTTCGTCGAATATTTTAATATTATTTAAATATCATGAAAATTTGATTTATTAAATACTCATCGAAACATAAAATTAATTGCACCGTTGCTTTCCTTACCTCTTATTTAGTTAGGGGTGATTTATTGGAAATTTTTAAGATATGTTTAAATGTATAATTTTAATTAATAAAATTAGTATAAATTAATTAATAAAATTAATATTTTAATTAAGCACTTAACGACGCCGTCCAAATTAAGTAACGTCATTGCCTATTTTTTTCTTCCGCATCGTTTCATCCAACGATAAAGGTCGACCGTTCGATTGAAATGATCGAACGGTCGAAGGCCATCGTCCCTCTGTGTGGCGAAAGGGTGCTGCACGCGTCGACTCCTCCGCCGCGTGGCTTCCACCATCGCTGATGAGCACCGAGCAAGGCTTCCTTAAAGCCTAGATCCGTCCTCAGTCGCCTGTTTACCCAATTTGGATCTGTGGAGACTGAAGGCGAAGCTCTCGATCAAACCTAAACTAGTCTACCGTTCAATTTGGTACGTCTCCATTTCCCCTATCCTTAAGTTATATTATGCGATCTACTGTCGTAAGTTTTTTTCATAGCATAGATTAACAATTGATCGGATCTGATCGACAATAACTAGGTTCGATCGAGCCAATTTGGCCGATCATATACAGTCCTTACCGTTATGAGAATTCACGCCGATAGTGCTCGCTAGGGTTAACTATTGTCGGAGCTGTGCATCTTCTCTAGCCACACTCTGGACATCAATCGAAAGGTTACTTCAAGACCTTTCGATCGAGGTATGAACCTGTGGCGCCCCACCCCTTAAACCACAAGAATTATGTTAAGGGGTGGCGTGTCACTCTAGCTAACCCTTTACTTATAATTGGATTAAGATGAAATCCATAATCCACCTAATAAGGGAAGGAGTAAGCATAAAATCAATATGCAGTCACTATCTAAGTGAACATACAGAGTGTGGAAGCAATTTTTAATATAATCATCCAAGCATCACAACATAAATATAAAAAAAAGTATCTCAGAACATAAGTATAAAATTTAAATATGCAGTCACCAGTACCTGTATTATTACATCATTTAACAGTTTTAATGAAAGAAATTGCAAATACACTCATCCTCACATATAAAATAAAAGAAGGCTAAATGGCAGCTTCTTCCACGGGCTCCTCCTCTGGGTATGGCTCAACTCCTAACTCCTGCTCATCTAACTGAAGAGGGTCTGTCATTGTCAGTTTCACAATATAGGGCCCCAGCCAAAGAAAGAAAAAAATCTGGCTAGACAATTGTCTAAGTATATTTTAAACTGATGAATTATTATATGTGTTAAATAATATCACCATTCTACAATATCTAAGCAATATATATATATATATATATATATATATATATATATATATATATATATATATATATATATAAAGGAGCAGCAAGTAATACAAGGGGAAAAGAAAAGCTATAAATCATTATTTATAACTTAAACAAAAGGAGAGGCTAAGATAAGCCTCACATGCAAGCTAAATAAGGTAAGGCATATGAATATAATTAGCTAAACAAGTACTAGAAAGAAAATATTACATCCTAAACATACTGGTGATCAAAAAAAAATATGCCAATTAATATAAAATAACTCAGTAGTGGTACATATAAATAGCAATAAAATTCTAGCATCCTATATATATATAAAAGCAGTACAAGGAAATAACTAACTGATTAAGAATATTGAAAAGTAAACAAAACAACATGACTATATATAAATATCCGTGCATCGACTGCCATACAGAAAAGAGCTAATCTAGCCTATCGAATATCAAAGGAGCTTAGCACCATCACGGCTAAGTCATAAAACTGTGTACCCCTAGCGATATAAGGAGACTAGTAAACTAGGCACACAACAGCAAGCGGAATGTCTTAGCACCAGTACGGCTAAGGCACCAACTGTATGCCCCCAGCAATATAAGGAGGCTAGTAAACTAAGCATATAGAGTAACCTTAACACCAGTACGGCTAAGGCACCAACGGTGTACCCCTAGCGACATAAGGAGGCTAGTAAACAAGGCACACAACAAAAACAGATCCTTCCCCTAGCGACATAATGAGGCTAGGCAATAAGGACATAACTGAGAGGCAGCTCATAAAACCATTATCTTTTCATAAATCACTTTAATATTTTCACAAGGAATCTAAGGAGTCTCCATATTTTCCTAATATTTTATTTATGCATCAAAAATCTTGTATGATATGCTCAAGGAAATATGACACAAAAATCAAGGAATATGTAAGCAACAATCATCAAAGTAAGCAAGGGACTATACTAAACATGATGATATCATTTGTTTTCTACTTAACCATTCTAACTATTCCAAGTTACACAAGTTCAGGATCACCGTTTTCTTACTATCGAGTGTAACTCGGAAATTCATCCTTATAAGTTAAAAAGGATTAGAACTGGTCATGTTTTAATCTAGTTCAATTAGATAGCCGACTACGAGTTAAATCAATAAACCATACATCCTAATTTTGTGAATTTAGACATTCTATCTAAGATCTGATCAATATCTTCTAACCCTATAGATTATGGATTAAACACTACGAGATTTAGGTTTAATCACATAATCCAAAGAGGATAAGACCTAGGTTTTAGGTTTTATTTTATAAGTAATCTACTAGTAAAGCAAATCATATTATGTAATCAAACGTAATAGGATGAATCTCCTATCATAAATCTAAAGTTAAAAGACAAAATAATCAGAACGAGTTGGAAAATAAAAGAAAGTCTAGAAACTAATAAAACCAAGGTTTCACTCATTGTATAACCTAATTTACCCAATGAATATATTCTAACCTATGATCTAGTCCTAATCTCAAAAAAGGTCCTTAAAGTGTAGTGTTAAAGACTTAGAAGAATCCTGGGATCGGATCTAAGGGTTGATTTCACTCACTTAAGAGTCGCTAAGATGATTATAACATTAGTTTTAGTGTTTTGGAATGTTAACTAAAGGGTAGATGTACTTAATCCAATCTTATGACAAAATGATCATTTTGCCCCTACTTTAAGGGTCAAAAAGTCAACTTTTAACTTATGGGTCAGAATTGAATTTTCTTAGTTCCCACTGACTCCTTACTGTCTAACTTGAAGATAGGCAGTAAGTACGCCTAAATTGGACGAGAAACTGTCAAGTTATGACCAAAACGAGGCCAAGGGTAATTTGGTCATTTACCTAAATTTCTAGGGTTCAAATCCTAAATATTATTTCAGATTATTGATGATGTTAAAATTCTAGGCTGTTTAGCATCTTGAATTTTTAAATTTGGAGTTGATTTGACTAAGTTATTACTATTTGAAGTCTAGGGTCATTTTGGTCATTTTTCACTAAGAATTCTAGGGTTGACTTTTTGTTCTGATGTCCAAATAAGAAAACTAATACTACTACAGTGATGGGGCCACTCTCTTGAGCATTTTAAGACACATATTAACTAAATTCTGATAATGGGGTAAAAAGTTATGAGGTTCTAAAGAGATCCTAAAATATTACCTCGTTATACGTACCCCGAAATAAATTTTTACATTATGTTATTTGATTCCTTACATTTTTCTGAGTATTTTGAAACCTATATTGGCTATGTTTGGATCATCCTATAAAAAGTTATTAAACTTTTAAGATTACTATTCAAAATTACAATTTGAATTAATTTACTATTCATTTATTCAAATTAAATGATTTTACTATTCATTCCTAAAGTTTTATATAAAATTTCTGAAATTATTAAATCCTTAATTAATATGTAATTAATTAGGTTTAATTATTAATTAATATTAATTAATTCATTAATTAATGAATTAAATTGTATTTATTAATAATTTACTATAGCAAAGTAATTAGCACTAATTACTTATTTAGTTAGTCTTAATTATCTGTTAATATTTGTTTAAGGATAATTAATTAAGTTTTACTATTTATTAATAATTAATTATTCAAATACAGTTAGGGTTTAATTAATCTTAAGTTATCCCTAATTAATCTATAATTACTGTTAATTAATTAAGGTTACTGTTTAAAAGTAATTAACACTAATCCAAATTTAATTAACTACTAACTGTAATTAATTAATCAGTAACAGTAGTTAATTAACACTAATAGTAATTAATTTAATTTAATTAATAGTCAATGGGCTCCACCTGACATGTAGTACTGCTAGAGGCTGTCACGTGGCACTATGGGCCCCACAGGGAGGCTGAGTAAGCTCGGATGACCGGGCAGTGGGTCCCACTTGACACGTGGCAAGCCCAGAGGCTGTCACGTGGTACTGTGGGCCACACAGGGAGGCGAAACGGCTCAAGTGACCGGGCAGTGGGTCCCACTTGACACGTGGCAGGTCCAGAGGCTGCCACGTGGCACTGTGGGCCCCACAGGGAGGCCGAAGAGCCGCGCGGGCTCGGGCTGTGGGCCTCACGGGACACGGGGCGTGCCGGCTTGCTGCCACGTGATGCCGTGGGCCCCACAGGGGAGCCGTAGAGCTGCGCGGGCTCGGGCCGCGGGCGCCACATGCCACGTGGTGTGCCCAATGGTTGCCACGTGGCCTGATGGGGCCCACGGCTGAAGCCGAAGGGACGCGGGCTTGGCGTGGGGTCACTACGTGACACGTGGCAGGCCCGGATTGATTAAAATCCTGAAAAAAACCTAAATTTTGACCTATCTAAATTGACCTCGGATCGAAAAACGAACACCCCAATTGCGTTCATTGACCCTAAATTAGCTTGGGGTGAAGTTTTCGTATCAACCGGAAGTCATCGAAATTTCGACGAATATTTTAATAATAAAAATACCCCGGAAGTGGAGATATCAAAATACTCGTTGGATCGAAAATCCGACCTCGCCATTGCATTCCTTGACCCCAAATTAGCTAGAAAAAACATGTTCAAAGTTTTCTTTGGAAATATATATATATATATATATATATATATATATATATATATTTAATTAATTACTTAACGACCGCTGTTAAGTATTTAACATTACCGTCAACTGTAGCGGACGATGCCATTAGATCAGACGGCGCCAGCACAGCCGTTGGATCTGATCGAGATCCAACAGCTACAGGACCGTCTCCCTCGGCCCCGTCGCCTCGTCGCCACGCGGCGCGCCCCGCCGCCTCCCGAGCCCAATCGGCGCCCTCTCCGGCCTCGGCGAGGTCGCCGGCCCCATTATAAGACCTCCGGCCGTCTCTGGACTGCGGGTTTGCGAAATCTGAGCCCAGATCGAGCGAACCCGAGCCGACTGTCCATGAGCCGTCGATTTTCCAGGTACTGGATCTCCCCCGATTTTCATCCAATTGCTTCCATTCAAATTCGCAGCATTATTGCATGCTTAGGATTAGAGATCGACCGGCTTCGATCGGGGCTAGCCCGACCGGATCGTCAGGATTTAGGACAGAGTCCACAGTAGAAACTGTTAGGTTTCCGAACCCCGTAACCCTAGGACCTAGGGTTCCACTTTGCCAGTGATCCCAGCCACCTCCGGCGAAGGTCTGCCCACCCGCGTGTAGCCCTCATCGAGGGGTACCGTCGGCCGTGCGGGCCGAGGTGGTCCGGTGCCGGGATGGCCGGCAAAAGCCGTGCCCTAGCCCGGCGCCCTCGGGCGTCTCCGCGAGGGAGACGAAGTCCGGGTCAGGCCGGGTCGACCCGAGCCCGACCCGACCGCGTCGGGTCCGCGTAAGCCCAGGTGGGGCCAGCAACGCCATGTGGTGCCCACACGCCGAGCCCGCCACCCTTCGGCTTCAGCCGTGGGCCCCACCAAGCCACGTGACAGCCATTGGGCACGCCACATGGCATATGGGCCCCACAGCACTAGTCCGCGCAGCTCTTCGGCCTCCCTGTGGGGCCCACAGTGCCACATGGCAGCCTATGGGCCTACCACGTGTCAAGTGGGACCCACTGCCCGGTCACCCGAGCCGTTTCACCTCCCTGTGGGGCCCACAGTGCCATGTGGTAGCCTCTGGGCCTACCACGTGTCAAGTGGGACCCACTGCTCGGTCACTCGAGCTGACTCAGCCTCCCTGTGGGGCCAACAGTGCCACGTGGCAGCCTCTGGCAGTGCTACGTGTCAGGTGGAGCCCACTGACTATTAATTAAATTAAATTAATTACTGTTAGTGTTAATTAACTACTGTTAGTGATTAATTAATTACAGTTAGTGGTTAATTAAATTTGGATTAGTGTTAATTACTTTTAAATAGTAACTTTAATTAATTAACAGTAATTACAGATTAATTAGGGATAACTTAAGATTAATTAAACCCTAATTGTATTTAGAATAATTAATTATTAATAAACAGTAAAACATAATTAATTATCCTTAAACAAATATTAACAGATAATTAAGACTAACTAAATAAGTAATTAGTGCTAATTACTTTATTATAGTAAAATATTAATAAATACAATTTAATTCATTAATTAATGGATTAATTAATATTAATTAACAATTAAACCTAATTAATCACATATTAATTAAGGATTTAATAATTTCAGAAATTTTATATAAAACTTTAGGAATGAACAGTAAAATCATTTAATTTGAATAAATGAATAGTAAATTAATTCAAATTGTATTTTTGAATAGTAATCTTAAAAGTTTAATAACTTTTTATAAGATGATCCAAACATAGCCAATATAGGTCTCAAAATACTCAGAAAAATGTAAGGAATCAAATAACATAATGTAAAAATTTATTTCGGGATACGTATAACGAGATAATATTTTAGGATCTCTTTAAAACCTCATAACTTTTTACCCTATTATGAGAACTTAGTTAATATGTGTCGTAAAATGCTCAAAAGAGCAGCCCCATCACTGTAGCAGTATTAGTTTTCTTATTTGGACATCAGAACAAAAAATCAACCCTAGAATTCTTAGTGAAAAATGACCAAAATGATCCTATACTTCAAATAGTCATAACTTAGTCAAATCAACTCCAAATTTAAAAATTCAAGATGCTAAACAGCCTAGAATTTTAATGTCATCAATAATCTGAAATAATATTTAGGATTTGAACCCTAAAAATTTAGGTAAATTTCCAAATTATCCCTGGCCTCTTTTTGGTCATAACTTGACCGTTTCTCGTCCAATTTAGGCGTACTTACTGCCTATCTTCAAGTTAGACAGTAAGGAATCAATGGGAACTAAGAAAATTCAATTCTGACCCATAAGTCAAAAGTTGACTTTTTGACCCTTAAAGTAGGGGTAAAATGGTCATTTTGCTCTAAGATTGGATTAAGTACATTGACCATTTAGTTAACATTCCAAAACACTAAAACTAATATTATAATCATCTTAGTGACATTTAAGTGAGTGAGATTAACCCTTAGATCAGATCCCAGGATTCTTTTAAGTCTTAAATACTACATTTTAAGGACCTTTCCTGAGACTAGGACTAGATCATAGGTTAGAGTTCATTCATTGGGTAAATTAGGTTATCCAATGGGTGAAACCTTGGTTTAACTAGATTTTAGACTTTTCTTTAATTTTATAACTTGTTCCGATTATTTTGTCTTTTAACCTTAGATTTAAGATAGGAGATTCATCCTATTAAGCTTGATTACTTAATAGGATTTGCCTTACTAGTAGATCACTTATAGAATAAAACATAAAACCTAGGTCTTATCCTCTTTGGATTATGTGATTAAACCTAAATCTCGTAGTGTTTAATCCATAATCCATAGGGTTAGAAGATCTTGATCAGATCTTAGATAGAACGTCTAAATCCACAAAATTAGGACGCATGATTTATTGATTTAACTCGTAGTCATCTATCTGATTGAACTAGATTAGAACCTGATCAGTTCTAATCCTTTTTTTAAACTTATAAGGATTACACTCGATAGTAGGAAAATAGCGATCCTGAACTTGTGTAACTTAGAATAATTAGAATGGTTAAGTAGAAAACAAATGATATCACTATGTTTAGTAGAGTCCCTTACTTACTTTGATGATTGTTGCTTATGCATTTCTTGATTTTTGTGCCATATTTCTTTGAGCATATCATACAAGATTTTTGATGTATAAATAAAATATTAGGAAAATATAGACTCCTTAGATTCCTTATGAAAATATTAAAGTGATTTATGAAAAGATAATAGTTTTATGAGCTGCCTCTCAGTTATGTCCTTATTGCCTAGCCTCCTTATGTCGCTAGGGGAAGGATCTGTTTTTGTTGTGTGCCTAGTTTACTAGCCTCCTTATGTCGCTAGGGGTACACCGTTGGTGCTTTAGCCGTACTGGTGTTAAGGTTACTCTGTATGCTTAGTTTACTAGCCTCCTTATGTCGCTAGGGGCATACAGTTGGTGCCTTAGCCGTACTGGTGCTAAGACCCTCCGCTTGCTATTGTATGCCTAGTTTACTAGCCTCCTTATGTCGCTAGGGGTACACAATTTTATGACTTAGCTGTGATGGTGCTAAGGTCCTTTGATATTCGATAGGCTAGAGTAGCTCTCTTCTGTATGGCAGATTGTACACATTTGTTTATATGCAGTTGATGTTTGTTTACCTTTCAGTATTCTTATTCAGTCAGCTATTTTCTTGTACTGCTTTTATATATATTCAGGTTATTAAAATCTTGCTGCTACTTATATGTACCACTGCTGAGTTCTTTTCTTTAATTGGCATATTTTTTTTGATCACCAGCATATTTAGGATGTAGCATTTTTCTTATTACACTTATTTGTTTATATATGTTTATATGCCTTACCTTGTTTAGCTCGCATGCGAGGCATGTCTTAGCCTCTCCTTTATTTAAGTTATTAATGATAATTTATAGCTTTCCCTTTTCTTTTGTACTGCTTGCTGCTCCTTTATACATATTATTGCTTAGAAGTCATAGAATGGTGATATTACATAACACATAAAACTTATCAGCTTAAAATGTACTTAGACAATTCTCTAACCAGATTTTTCTTTTTTTTTTGGCTGGGGCCCTACATTGTGAAATTGATAATGGCAGACCTTCTTCAGTTAGATGAGCAGGAGTTAGGAGTTGAGCCATACCCAGAGGAGGAGCCCGTGGAAGAAGCCGCTGTTTAGCCTTTATTTCTAAGTGAGGATGAGAGTCATTTGCACTTTCTTTTATTATTTGGAACTTTAAAATGATGTAATAATACAGGTACTGGTGACTGCGTATTTAAATTTTATACTTATGTTCTGAGATACTTTTCTTTATATTTATGTTGTGATGCTTGGATGATTTATATTGAAAAATTGCTTCCGCACTCTGTATATTTACTTAGATAGTGACAGTATGTTGATTTTGTGCTTACTCCTTCCCTTATTAGGTGGATTGTGGATTTCATCCTAATCTAACTATAAGTGAAGGGTTAGCTAGAGTGACACGCCACCCCTTAGCTTAATTTTTGTGGATTAAGGAGTGGGGCGCCACCGAACCAGCCCCTGTCGCCGATGTTACGGCCGCCGATTTTGATGCCATAGGCATCGACGTTCTGGGTGGTCTTATAAGAGGAAGAAGGTCAGGGTCGAGCCGGATCGATTCGGGCCCGACCCGATATTTTTTTGAGTCACGTCGGTCAGACGCTGCGCTGACATTGGGCCCCGCTTGCATCAGCCATCATTCATGGGGGTCCCACCCGTGGTTGCCGAGCCTATAATAGCCCGCCGCGTGTATGCGTGGGACCCCGTTGTCTCTGTGAGTCAGTGCTTGTGGGTCACACCAGTTGCCTTCGACCTCTGACGCTGCACCAAGTATACCACTGCGGGTCCCACCTCTGTCACCGTTCGAAATGATGTGGGCCCCGCCATTATGACAGAAATAAATTAGATTTAGTTTAAATTTAATTTATAGATAATTAATTAAATTAATTACTAAAATTGAATCATTAATAATTATTAATCCTAAACTCCAAATAATACAAATGAATATACCATTAGAATCAGTAAAATTAGAGGAATATTATGGAACTATCTATTTTGTATTTGGACCTATATTTTGCATAGTGATATTTAGGGGTAATAAATAATTCAAATTATATCACAAAATTTCATTTAGCTATAATTTTGCGCACACTACTCCAAATATATCAAATATGTGTCTCAAAGTAATTAGCAAAGCCTAAGAATTAATCCAATAGTGTTAGTTTTGGTGTTTGAGACTTAATTTGACTAATCACTTTTGGACCTAAACCCTAATCTTCATAAGCTCATAACTTTGTGACCACTAGTTCAAACATAAGCAATATGGGTCTTAAAGTGATCAGTGGAACTTCTAAAACAACCTAGTAGTGTTCACTTCTCTGGTTAGATTAGTTTGAGCTTAATCACTTTTAGAATTTAACCTTAATTACACTAATTAACCCTAGAACTTCAATTGACTATAACTTAGTCAATTGAGCTTCAAATTAGGTCTTTCAATATACCATTTTGATTAGGAAGACCTAATTAATAGTAAACTACAAAAGTATTTAAGATCCAATGGTTAGATCTCTTAATCAACCCTAATTACCTTAAAACTTAATTAGTGAAAATTAGTAAAAATTTCAGAGAGCTCATAGAGTAGACTAGAACCTAGTGGTGTGGTTGGTTTAATGATTAATTTCACTAATCACTCACTAATCACCCTAAATCTTAATTAGGCCATAACTTAGCCAATTAGAGTCCAAATTGAGCATACCACTAGTCATTGTAATCAGTGGATCATTTGTGATCTATAGCTATTGATTTTTCTTAATTTAGACACAATTAGAAAAGTTAGGATTTTTGAACTTTAATTAAGAAATCTTAAATTACCTTTTTACCCCTTAGCTTGTATTGGCTATATCTTAGCCAATACTTATCAGAATTCAATGATTTTAGGTTCTATGGAAACCTTAGATAGTAAGCAACAATAAACTGACAAAAAATTTAAATTCCACTAAGCCAAATTACTAAAATACTCCTATAAGTTAAATTTAGTAATTTGATCTCATGAGCCTTAATACTTACCCAAAATTAATGTAATTGCTATCTAATTTTATATTAGACAATAAGAAACACTTTGCCACTAAAAATTTTAGATTTGTAACCTTAGATCAAAAATTGATTTTTTAGACCCTTAAGTAGGGGCAAAATGGTCATTTTACCTAAATTTAGAATTTAGCATTTTCAAAGCCCTAGAATCACATTCTAATTGTTATAAATAGTAAGAATAGTATTTTAAATCATAAATTATGTGAACTTAAGCCTTAATTAGATCATTGATCAAAATCTCATCTTTTATCCTTAAGAAAACCTTAAGTAAAATTATGAGTCCTTATTCCTTAATTTCTTAGATCTTTTCATAGGTCTTAATAACATTAGTTATGATGAATGTTTGAGAGATATTCTTAGAAATTAAGAACTTATTTCCTTAGGAATTAGGATTAGTTCTTAGGTTATATTTCATCTATTGAGTAAATTGGATTACTCAATAGGTGAAGCCTTGATTTTGATAGTTTATAAATTTTCATAGTTTGTTGTTGATTATTTAATCTTTTAACTTTAGACTTAAGAATAAAAATCTATCCTATTAAGTATGACTTCACTTTATAGGATTTGCCCTAAATCTTAATCTGTGAGATTAGGTGGTAAAACCCTAGTCCTTTAGAATCACCTTTTGGATTAAGTAATTAAACCCCAATATTTAGAGTTTAATTCTTAATCCTTTCATCTTAATTTGGCTAATCAAGATGGTTTGGGATTTGCTTAAATTATTAAAATAGGTCGATTGACTTACTCATTTTAACTTATAGTCATCAGTGATTTAATCAATAAGAACTTAGTCAGTTCTAATTTTTTTAATTCATAAGGTCATGAATCTGAGTTACACTCGATAGTAGGACTTGGAGATCCTGAACTTGTGTAACTTAGAGTAGATAGAATGAATAAATTAGATAATAATGGATATCGCCTATGTCCTAGTTGAGTCTCTTACTTACTTTGACTTTGATGCTATGCTTGCCTTAAATTTGAGCTTTAAACCTTGAGCATATTATAGGATATAAGATATTTGATGAAGATCTTATGTCCAGATTGAATTGAATAAGTTGAGTAATTCAGTGATCAGATTCAGTAAGTTGTTAGTAACCTATTTAGCCTGCCTCTTCAGTTCAGTCGCCGCCTAGTACTAAATTTACTAGATAGCAGCTTTTTTCTGTGGGACTCGTGTAGTCATTTCTTCTGATATGGTAGATCTAGTTTATGTGTACTACCATTATGGTTTGATTACTTTAGCCTAGATGGCTAAGTGAGTTATGTGATGTATAGAATCTGTTCAGTAGTTTGTGACCTAATTAGTATGTCTTTCAGTTCAGTAGCCGCCTAGTATTGAGATGATTATCTAGTGGCCAGTTTTGACTGTTATACTCATTGAGTCATTTCTTCTGATATGAATATCTAATTTAGCTGCACTACTATTCTGATTTGTTGCCTTAGCCTTGATGGCTAAGTAAGGTGCATGTGAAGTATTCAGTTGATGGCATGTTTGGCTTTTCAATTTCTAGCTTTGCTTTCTGTGTATAGTTTACTATCTATTTTCATCACTTTGTATTTACAGTCTTGCATATATATATTTTAGGATGCTAGTGTTATTTATAGTCATTTATATGTTCTTTCATTTTAGTAGGTTAGCATATATTGTACTGATCATAAGCATGTCTATGGTGTATTTCCTTTATAGTCATTTGCTTTAGTCTTTTCTTATTTACCTGACCTTGTTACAGCTGCTGTGGTGGAGGCATGTGTTTACTTCCTAGTTTGTTTAAGTTATAAACTAATTGTTTATAACTTTGCCTTGTTCTTTCTTACGCATTCTGCTCCTACTATTATGCTTTTGGTACTTAAATGTTTATGGTGATATTTAATGAACATAATAAACTAATTGCCCTAAAATGTACTTAGATATTTTGTCTAATTAAGATTTTTTTTTTGTTGGCTAGGGCCCTATCATTATGAAATCGATAATTATAGATTCAGAGTTATTTGAAGCGGTTGATCCATTGGAGGACTTACCATTGGAGGAGGAGCGTGTACCTAAAGACCTTTAGACTTAGTTTCTTTATTTCCTGCCTGGTGAGACCGAGTGTTATTTCAATTCTTAAACTGTTAAAATGATGTAATAATATAGGTTAAATCTTGACTTTTCTGTACTTTACTTATTCTGAGATGTTGTATTTATATATGATGGATGTATGTTTATTTTATGCTTTCGCACTCTGTTTCTTCTTGTACTTGCATTTAGTGATGATTTCTTTGGATAATGACAAAATCTTTAATTATAATGGGTTAGTATTAGTCACTAACCTAATCATAAGTAAGGACCTTATCATTTGGTGATCACCTCACCGTAATCATGTTAACTTAAGAGTTAACAGGACCACGGCGGGGAGCGGCACACCACATTATTAGAGTAAGAGCCAGTGTATTCTTAATCAAGAAATAAGCTCTTTGTAACTCTGTACCTCTTCAAGTTTTTTAGTAGATTTTTCTGTGGTGTGGCTCCGTAATTTTTCATGTTCTTTTAGTTTTTCACATAATCCTTGGTGTTTGGATATTTTGTATGATATGATCTCTTGCATGCATGTGCTGTGATTTTATTCTTGTAGTTTTATGATATTAAATTGCTTGATAACTGTCAACGCAACTCTGATCCTAAAATGAAGAGAGTGCGCTCTATCAAATTGCTTCTGCTGCAAATATTGTGTGCTAGAAGTTCTTCGTGCTCAAGGTCAAAGTTCATTACCAACAAACCCTTCTTTGTTGCCATGCGCCATCATCGAGTCCAGACGCCAATGAATTCTTCCACCGGTCGGTAACTGAGCTGAGAAAGATATAATATAAGATAATAATATTAGTAGTACTACTAATATTAACAACTGTATTATTTATTCTAATAATAATAATCATAATATAAATAATAATTTTATATACTATATTAATAAGAATACTTATTTTTAAAGTATGAATAATAATAATAATATTAATAATAATAATAATAATAATAATAATAATAATAATAATATATATAAAAAAATAAAAAAATAAAGAATCATTATCAATTATATTAATTAATTATCATTATCTTAAATAACATAATAAGTATAATTAATTACAGATAAATTATTATTCTAATTATGAATAATAATAAAAATATATGATATATTAGAATTTATAACGATGATAATAGGTAAATAAATTATTAGTATTATTTATCATAATTAATTGTTATTATCTTAGTTTTAATGATGATTATAATCAATTATAAATAAATTATTATCTTAATTTTAGTTAATAATTATTAAAACTTCCGGCGTTCACTTGCAGGCATGCGGCCTGATTCATCGTCTCGACTTTGAGCTTCTTGCGTTGTTTTCGTGGGCATAAAACACAAGATCGATCGATTTGATCGTAAGGCCTTTTATTGTACGGTCAAAATTTTACTTTGCCTATGTTAAACATCTGGATTATTTAAATTATAGGTAAGAAATTATGCTCTAATCCAATTTTATGACATGCTAAACAGCTCTGAAAAATTTTAATCGAATATTTAAGAAAGAATCAGTAATCTAGCAGTGTTAAGAAATAGGATAATTTTTTATTTCTTTGGCAGCCAGCTGCTCATCCGAAGCTTCACCGATTCCTTCTCCACCACGAATCCAATAACCATCAAATACTAATCTAACACAAATTTAATATTAATTAAATAAATTTTAAATAGACGTTAACATTTTATATTAAAACTTCTCTCACAAATCCTAATCACAATTAGCATTGTACTCAACTATGAATCGAAAAAGGATTTTCTTATCCGAACAAAAAATTAATGAATCAGTAAACTCCTGCAATAACCAATAAGAAAAAACGTCTTATCCACAATTAATTACTACTTTTTAAGATTAGCTTTCGCGATAATAAAATGATTAATTAATTGAAAAAAAGAGACGCCTTCCTCCTCAAGCTTCGGCCCGGCGAAGCCTATAAAATCCCCAAAAATTAAAAGCAAAGGCAGATTCAGTTTCTGCAATCAATTACCATGGAGCTCTATAATTCGCCGCAAGTGAACGCTTCTTTTGCTGCGTTTTGCCTCTGCAATTTCATCATCGTTCTCCTTCTGCTCATCAGCTTAGGCCGGGGCACCTCCGCAGTCGCTGCCTCCGCAGTCGCCGCCTCCGCCGCCGTCACCGCTGCCTCCACCGCCTCCGCCGCCGCCGCCGCCGCCGGGAGAGACGAAGTCGAGGGATACAATAGAAGCTTTCGTCGACATTACAGTGAAGAGGGCGAAAGAGAAGAAGAGAGGAAGGAGGAAAGAGAGGAGCTGATGAAGAAGGCGGACGAGTTCATTCAGAGAATGATCAAAATTTGGGAGGCGGAGAAGAAGATGCAGAGCGCTCAATCAACTTCCGCTTGATTGATGTCCCGAAATTCCTGTTGGCAAATGTCTTTTATTATTTTGCTAATTAGAAAGGGAATTTTGATTAATCGGCATGCTAATTTTTGGTGTATATTTGTTAATTTGACATTTGTTCTCTAATTTGGTTGTATATTCCATTTGATTATTCGTCAAACTAAATTCCATCAGCTCGATCACGAGCTGTCGCATTGATTTGAGATCCACTCATTTATTATTTTGTACTAATCTGCTTATTGACTTGCTGCATTTTTTTAAAAATCAGTTGGATCCTATTCTAGTCCATTTCGAAGAATGAGAAATCCAGGCTGGTAATTTGTTAATTATTGATTTTTCGTTGGAAAAAGGAACAAAAAAAGGACCTTATAAAGGTAATTAGGGTTTGCACGTCTATAGGGGACGGCTCTAGTAGGATTTTGCTTGCTCCTAGAACATCGCAGATTTTTTCTGGGTTTATGCTCTACTAATATCTCAAAAGTTGTTACTGATACAATCATTAGCCTTTGTTCTAGATTCTTCTTTGATGGTTCTTTTGCCCAAAAGAAACTATGTCTCATCAAATGGAGCTCTACTACGCTTCCCAAAAAATGTCGGGGTCTCGGCTTTGAGAACATCCTAATCATCCTTAAGGCTCTTAAGCTGTACCTTTTGGAGAATAAATTCTGCCACTTCTCTTCTTAAGAATTGGTGGAATTACATAGGTTTCAATATTTGGGACGCAGGCGGCCCCAGGTGTACCTCTTGCTTGAAGAATCTTTAAGAGTTTTCTCAATCCAATTATAATTTATAACCGGCCTTGAAGGGGAGGTGCTTCTCTTCCGGGTAAAATTCCTTTTTCTCAAGCAAAAAAAGCTACTACAATGGCTATACCAATGATGAACTGTTCTAGATTAATTTGGTATACATGATTCAAACTAAAATACTATGTTTTCACCTGGATATGCTTTTATAGTGGCCTAAAAAATGGAGGCATTCTTAAAAAAGGAACTTGAATGTGATTCTTTGTGCTTTTTATGAAGTGATGGGGCTAAATCTATTAGTCACCTCTTCATCTACTGCAATTACACTTTTCGGCTCTTACGGGGGCTTTGATTATCTGGGAATATTCTTATGCCGCCTAATTTACTTCGACGGCTTGAGCTTTGTGATTCTAATAGAAACAGAATAGAGAAATACATCAAGCTCACTTTATGCGGAATATTGCTATATAACATTTAATTAGAAAGTAACACTAGAGTTTACAAAAAAAAAAAAATATCCCACTACCATATAGATCTAAAAAAAGAGATCATGTTCCAACCTGAGATGGTTTGTGATGCTAAGGGGAAAGATTGGCTATGATTGATTATTATAAAATTGGTTCTATGCTGGATGGCCGATGGATTTGATCTTAAGATCCTTTGCTATATTTATCTAAGATACTCATTGATCAAGAGTAGATACCGTGGCTAGCAATCATATGGTGCTCTTTGAGCAAGGAGCCAAACATATACTGCTATATTTTAAGGCAAAGAATTTTAGGTTGCTTTGTTTTAAAAATTTTGGGTATGTTCATTATGGTAAGATTGAGTTTCTGCTAATTTATTGATGCCTCAAATCTTATTAGGAGTAGATTCTATTTGTCTTATCACTCACTGCCTTGCTGCCTACTACCTTTCATGTTTTGTTTTCTTATTATGGCTGATGTGTTAACATCATTTTAACTTGAGAGCCCTTAAAACTAGTTCCATGAAGCCTTTCTGCACCAAAATTAACTTGAGAAAATCATTCGATAGTATCAATCAGGATTAATAATTCCCCCCCCCCCCCCCACCACCACCAAATGATTTCTTGGATTCGTGCTTGTATCAATAATGTTTACTTCTCTGTTATCATTAATATATCTTCCAAATGATTTATTCTCCTCTACTTATGACCTGAAACAAAGATGCTCCTTATCTCCTGTGCTTTTCCTATTGGCCATGAATGAATTATTTGCTATAGTGGAAGATGCAAACCACTCAGATCTCATCACAATTTTTAAGCAAGGCTCTTTTAAATGTTCACATATATTATTTGTTGAAGATATACTTCTCTTTGGAGAAGCATCATCATCAAATCTAAAAAGTTTCAAAACCTATTTGGATAATTTCTTTGTAGCGTCGGGTCTATTTTATGATGAAAGCATATCCTCATTTTAAAATTCTCAATATGTTTCAAACCCTACAAAAATGTATGAGATTCTTAATTTGATAATTTCTCAGCTACTATGAAATATTTATGTATCTTATTTCGCAAAGTAAAGCAAGAGCTAAACACTGCACCCATTAGTTGATTAAATTCGTGCATTGACAAAAGGTTGGGCTCAAAAACATTTGTCTCTTGCGGGTAATCTTCAACTTCTTAAATTCTTATATGGTCTTGCGGTTACTCATATTTTTTTTATTGTGATTAAACTTATCGACGTATTTGTGCTATATTTCTTGCCACAATTGCAACCTTAAGAAAATGCAAATGTATTCTTGGGATTCTTTTGCAACTCCCAATGATAAAGGAGGGATCGATCTTATTAATCCAAGCAAACTCATGACAAGCGGCAAATTGTCTCTTTGTTGGCTTTATTTATGTAATGCTTCTCTTCTTACGGAAATGATGGAAAACTAAAAATTGAGATTATTCGATAATACAACCAAAACAGTTAATATTCTTTTTGGAAGAAAATGGCCAAAGCAGCTAATATTCTTTCCCTTCATATATACCATTGTAACAGAGCCAAATAATATATACTATTTAAGGGGAAATATTAATTTTCTCTTAAAAATGATAAATCTCTTTTCTTATTTGTCGAAAATGTGGTGGTATTCCAGCATCTAGTTGAAAGGCGTCAAACTAAAATTTAAATGTATTCTATGGAAAGCAATTAAGAACTATTTCAAAACTATGAATGTTATAGGGAAGAAGGGCATTTCTTGCTCAAGTAGACGTATTTTCTGCAATGTGGAAGTTGAATCTCACCCTATTGCGTTTCATAATTTGAAAATCAATATGCCGCTATACATTGGCCAAATTTTTGAGTCTACTGCCTCATTCGATGGATGATTTGAGCGAGCAACAATCATTTATATGGGTATTCTTATTAACTGCATTTGGCTCGAAAGGAATGCTCATGTTTTTAAGAGCTTGTTTAGAAGTTCTTCTCATATGACTTCTCTAATATTAAACACACTATGTTCAGAGATAGTCATGACTTGGAAAGATTCTCCATATGCTGGTAATGATATTTTATGCTCCTATTATGAATGGAAAGAAAAAATGAAAGCTGGGGGTGCCTGCTGCTTTATCTTTAGTGTAGTACTAGCAAATTGTTGATTTCTTCTTCTAAGATCGGTTTTGGGCATAACACCACTTTTAAATTTATGAGTTGTACCTATTCATGCAGTGCTATTATCACTCTATACAGTTTAGCTCCCTCGTTTGTTCCTGTATCTTTACTACACAAGATGGGATCTTCACATTTTTTATATGAACTATTTGTTTTTCATACCGGGGTGGTGCTTTTGGCTTGGAAACAGTCGCAGTTCACCTTTTATTATGCAGATTATGTTTGATTTGGATTGATGATTATTGATATTTGACTTTCTGATTTTGTTAAAATTTGTATTTGGTTGTGCTGGGATTACAATTTTATTCTTGCTGATACAATATGATTTATTTTTAATATGTTAGAGGAGCAATCACAAGCTTTTTCAGATTCGAACATTTACTCGCTTCTTAAGAGGATCATTTTCTCTCATTAATCTCAAATTTTGGGGTTATGAATCAATACGGATTAAAGTTTGAGATGGTGAGCAAACTAATATAAAGCAAAAATAATCGCATGCAAACAATCACAGCACAAGAAAATATAATTTATGTGCTAACACCTACGTCCACGGAGAGGAGAGTAAAATTTTTACTATGTAGAGAAAGAGGTACAATGAGTTTTAGGGTTTACAAACCCTTACAAAACTTTTAGGAGCTTTTCTTTTTTCTTGCAAATGGAGCAGCCACCACAAAACTAATGGAAGCAAAAAATATTTCACATTTTTCCTCTCTTAACCCTAAAATCCGGGTTAAGAAAATATAGGAGGAATTTTTGAATCGTGGGAGCTACAGCGTGCCCGTCTATCGGGCGCCAGGCGCCAGACGTGCTGAAAAGAACACCGTTTTTACATCAAGCTGCTCAAGCAATAAATCAAATTGTGCCACTGTAGCGCCCCACCCCGTCATCGCACGCAAAAGAGATAATCATAATCAATTTCGGCGGCGGAGCGGTGCGCCACTCGGGGAGGAGTTTCCCATCTTCCCGAATAGCTGAAACAAAACCCGTCTGAAGGGCTGCTGACTCAACTTCAAAAGAGCATCGAGAGCTAGTAATTAAGATAAGGGTAGCATCCATATCCTAAGTATTAGACAAATACATACATTGGATTTAAAATACAATGTGAAGAATCCAATATATGTATTAAATATCAGCATTTCCAGTATGCTGAGCACAACACAATACTAAGTATAAGTAAGATATAAACAGAGAGCGGAAGCTAAAGCAAAGATCCAAAAATATTCATCACAGAAGCTGAATGAAACATTCATCTCAGAAAAAAAAATATCCAGAATTATTACAAATTGTTTACTGAAATAGTATTGAAATAAAGTCTAACTACTGAATTAAAATAAACTAAGCAAAATAGCAAAACTGGAGAAGAGTCCACTAGTGCTCTATAAACTCCTAAGATCTCCTGAGTATCCACCTGATCTGGCTCCACCAACTGCTTTGAACCTAGTAAATTGTCAGATTCTAAAAGTACCACATGTTAGACAATAAGTCTAACACATCGAAACTAATATAAATAGTTTTAATTATTCACTTAACATTAAATAGTGCAAACAAAACTGTAGAAATACTGTACAGGTAACTGAAAGTATAAAACTGTATAAAACTATATAAAACTGTACAAAATTGTAGTAAAGTAAAATAAAGCAGAACTATATTGAATACTGAAGTAAACAAAAATAATAATGGATCTAAAACTAAGTAAATATCATGTAAAATTGTGATGTATGCTATTAAAATTATGCATCTAAATATGCCACAATACTGCATGCTATTGATATGCAACTGAACTATCACTGAAGTGCTATGAGATGCATGGTCTAATATCTACATACATTTTGTTGGTAAATACAGTTTAATATGATGTCTGAACATCCTGAGTTTCCCCTATTGATGTATGCAATATTTTGTAACTCATAAATCATCACTAATATTCATACATCATACTTATGCTCATGCTCATGTCTCTATACTACATGATTTTAAATTCAGAAATCCAAAAAATAATTTAAAATCAGCTAATGAATCAAGTGCCTCTATTATGCAAAATCCAACCAAATAGATCTGACTCCTAGTTATAATTTCAATAACTAGCTTTTCTTATGATTTTACTTGAAATCATTAGTTGGAAAGGTTATATACACATAGTGGTATATTTCCAAGAAGGGTGAATTTGACACTTAGTTTGTTTTAAACTGCACTTATCGATGCGCACGACAATAGGAGGCAGAATCCGGTCACAGTTTATATCTCAAACTGAGCTGTTAAATACCCTAACTACAAGCATACTAAGTTGTTCTAAGAAGGGTGACTTGAGATACTTAGTTTGTCTTAAACTGCATTTATCGTCGCACACGATGATAGGAGGTAGAACTCAGTCGGTTTATATCTCAAACTAAGGATTTCATTTCCCTAATCACAACATACTACTAGTGTTCAAAAAAGTGTGGCTTGAGATACTTAGTTTATCTTAAAATGCACTTATCGATGCACACGCCGATAGGAGGCAGAACTTGGTCACAGTTTATTCTCAAACTAAGGTTTTAAGTCACTAATTATAACACTCTTAGGGTTGGATCTTAATCCATTAAAGAACTTGTGTGATTAAGTATCTGAACTTAAACCATATAAGAGAAAATCAAAGATCTTAGCATTTATAATTTAATGGATTAAGATCAATGTCAAATCACATGCATTATTAGAATCATGCAAGTTGAATTATCCTTCAATCAAAGTTACTTGTTTAAGATGATTAAGGTTTAGATCTTAATAAAGACAAGTTAGGGTTTAACCCCTAGCCTTACCAAATTTAAGACCAATAGTTAATTTATAGATCAATGATAAATCAATGTATTATTAGTGTATTATTGATAGAAAATTTCAGATTTAGATTAAGTATCATTTACTTAATTAAGTTCTTAAGATTTTTAGGTTCAATTATAGTTTAATGTGAATTAGGTACAACAAGATGTTCAAATAAATATTAAAGTTCTCTAATATACATCTTAATATCATGAATGCATAGAAAGGTAAAGTGATATAAAATAAAAGGTAATTAAGGCTAATCAAATTCTAAATCAAACCAAAGGGCTTAGCACTTGATTACAAATCTAAAGAACTTAAGTTTCATACAAATTTGGGTTATTAAGATCTACTTAGTCAATACAAGTATTCAAAGATTCTATTCTTTAATATTTGGCACAAAATGTTTAAGACACATGAGAGGTTTTAGCGCATGTTATAAAGGACAAATTTTCAAATTTGATTTTCACATAAAATTTTATACAATGCTCAATACCTAAACTAAGTTTAAATTTGCTATAATTTGGCCCCACTAGGGTCCTAGGAACCTTAAAATGTGAACAATGTGAAGTTTTGGCCATTCCAGACAATTCTGGGCACTTTCAGGCAATTCTGGGCTCTACGACGCGCTGTAGCTGTAGCGCCCCGCCCCGTCGCCGCGTGAAAAGAGAGGTAATCATAATCGATTCGGTGGTGGAGCGGCGCACCACTCGGGGAGGAATATCCCATCTCCCAGGACAGCTGAAACAAAACCCATCTGAAGGGCTGCTGACTCAACCTCAATGAGGGTTGAGAGCTAATACTTAAGATAATAGTAGTATCCTTATTCTAAGTATTAGACCAATACATACATTGGATGTAAAATATATGAGAATTCCAATATATGTATAAGATATTAATATTTTTAGTATACTGATCACATAACAATACTAAGTATAAGGAGGGAAATGAGGAGAGTGGGGGAAGAAAGACATGGCCTAAGAGAAGATAAGGTGGGAAACGAGGGATGGCCTCAGCCATCATTTCGAGCAAGAAGGAAGCATGGGGGCGCCGAATAAAGGGGGATGGGCAGCCAGCAATACAAATTTAGAAAAAAAATGGATTTTCTAAATTAAATAGTTGTTTATTTATTCCCTACATTTTTAATTAGTTAAAAATTCAGATTTTAGAAACGCGCATCGAAAAATCCCAAATATTCACCCCTAGCTATTTTGGGGTGAGGAATTCAACGGCGAAGTCGGATTTCGATTCCGATGATTATTTAATTATGATAATTTTTGAGGTATTTAATTATATTAAAATATTCATAAAAATCCGACGACTTCCAAATGCGTCCAAAATATCACCATTAACTAATTTGGGGTGACGATCGCAACAATGAAGTTGGATTTCGATTTTGAGGTCAAATTAAATACCTCAATTTTCTAATTAATTAAATATTAAAATAATCCAAAATATTTTATTTAACTCCGAATGGCACCAAATCTTTAAGGATTGATTCTAATAGTTAGATGAAATTAACAGAATGATAATTAAGATACGATTAAGCTAAAATTAAGCTGAGTAACAACCTTATATTATTACATGTAGCGCCCCGTCCCATCGCTGCGCGCAAAATACGAGTATAATTCATAGATTGGCAACGGAACGGTGCGCTACTCGGGATACGGTGGGCCATACAAGTAAAACCCATCGTCCCGAATAGGCTAAAGGAACAGAGCCATACTGAAGGCCGCTGACTCGAGCCCTAAGAGCAGGTTCGAGAGCCAATACCTAAGATAAGAATAGAACCCTTATCTTAAGTATTAGACTTAGTACGTATATAAGGTGTAAGGGAGGAAAGAAGGACCCATGTACGTTACAAAATAGATCAGCATTTCCAGTACGCCGATCACATCACAATACTATGTATAGTAATATAACAGAGTGCGGAAGCTAAAAGCATAACATCCAGAATACATTCGTCTCAAGCAGTAGAAAATATCTATCTCAGAAAAGAAAAGTAAAAGTACATTCAGAGTTTTATTACAAACTATAATAATGCAAAAATATAAATAGTCTAGCCAGAATACTGAAAAAGGTCTAGAAAGTAAAAGTAGGTGCTCAGTCCCCTATAGCTCCAAGTGCTCCTCCTGAGTCTCTGGGATGTCCTCCTGACCTGTCTCCAATAACTGCTCGGGATCTAGCAAATTGCTGAATCCCAAAAGTACCCCGTGTTAGATAAGAAGTCTAACACATCGAAGCTAACTATACAAGCTAAACTAAACATAACAAGTATGTAAGAACGTAAAGTGAAAATGCAGGAAAAACTGTAAAGCATCAAATAACTGAACTGTAAGAACTAAGCAAAGTAGTACTGCATCAAAAGTAAATACTGAAAGTAAAAGAAAACATAAGATACTCAAAATCAATGTAAAAAGGAATGTCAAAGGCTGCACTATATGCCACTGAAATAATGCACACAGATATGCTACACCACGGTACATCACTGAGCTACCACTGAAGGCTTATGAGTAGTACGGTCCAACGTAAACACAACAGTTAGGAAGTCAGAATAGTGACGCAGATGCACCCTAAAATTCCCCAGTCTGTGTATATAACATTCTGTATCTCATACTATATCATTGATAACCATGTGTCACGACAGAAGGAATAAGTTCAACTCATGTCTATGCTTATGCTTATGCTGTTATATGATATGAATGGAAATCATAAAATCCATGAAGAATATAGTAAGAAACATAAATGAATCCTAAGTCTCCACTGTGCAGAATCCTGCTAAAAGGATTCTGACTCCAAATCTCTAGATCGATATGTAGTTAAGGTTGCTTGTTTACTCAAAGATCACGGGGCAAGGTGATCGTATACACATATTAAATATGCTGTAAAGATAGGACACAACATTTAGTTTGATTACGCCACCCTAATAAAGTAATCTTCATTAGGAGGCACCATCCGGTGATGGTTTGTGTCTCAAACTAAGCATTTAGCCATTACACTCACAATCATACTTAGTATCTTAAGGAAGGTAATTCCCCTTTTTACTTAGTTTTATTTAAGCCATACCTATTGAAGCGATCTTCACCAAAAGGCATAGCCCGATGGCAACTGTCCTTCAATAAAACTAAGGAATTGGTACCTATTTAATACACTCTTAGGATTGATTGATTTACTCTAAGCGAGGTTATGTCCGCCTAAGCCCGTAGGATAGCAACAAAGACAAATCTTACTTAGAGTGACTCAACCAATCCAGATTATTACTGGGGACCAGTAATATGGGTATACTATACTACACTTACCCAACAATCATGGTTCAATCAAATCTATTTAATATAATAAGGATTTATCGAGACTACAAGTTTTAAACTAATAGGTAAGTCATATACAAGGTTTCACAAATCTAATACGATCAGAGATCACTTAACCTAGATTCTACCACAATGAGAGGTATCTCTTCTAATGTCTGGAGTGATTACTACTGCAAGGAGAATTGATCAAGCTCTAAGGTGAAGGGATCTTCTATACTTCTACCTCAAGGATTCATACAAGATTTCCTACCTCATGATTTATAAATTTAGGTCTTTTATATAATTTAAGATGATCTTATGAAGAGAGCATCAAGATCTCTTCTTTAAATGTTGATATTAGACTATCAGGTTCTAGTTCATTATTAGATTTAGAATGATTAGATCAGATGATGGAATCATCTGATCACACTTAGACTAAGATTATGAGAACTAAATCAAGCATATTATTACGGATTAGATCACTTGTTTAATCAATATGATTTTAATTGTCTTCTTATGCTAGTCTTCTTTCTTAAGATAAAATCAGGGATCTAAAGTTTAGATTCAGATCAAGTAATCACAAAGATTGTTATTAACCTTAATATGTCTAATTCAAATGTTTAGGATCAATAGTAAATTATATGTATTATTGGAAAATGTTCAATTCACAGTCTTGTAATCAATATAGTTGAGTTAGGGTTGTTATGGTTTTAGATTTGCCTTAAGTAGAATTAGGGGTTGACTCCTTCTCAAGTCTTAAGTCAAATGAAGTGTGTATTTAAAGATCAGTGTGTTTTCGCTGAAACGAATATTTTAATGAACAGAAGTTCAATTCAAAGACAGGCTATCGAGAGAAAGTCCCCCTGAGGGGTCTTCTATTGGATATTGGATGCCCGAGCCTGTCACTTGTGAAACAACTTTTTTTGATCCGAAATGATCGTAGTCACGGGCGGGATTGTTGTTCATTGATGTCAAGCTCAACGGTTATAGTTTCTCTGTTATAATCTCTTTCTTTCTTTAAGATCTGTATTTTCTGATAAGGTTCAATTAAAGCGTGAATTGGCCAGAATAGGAATTCTGGAAAGTGTTTCTCGTTCTCGTTCCTTCTTACAATTCTGAATTGGGCCCCTTTCTTTTGATCATTAAAAGATGGAAGGACTTGTTGGTACGCTTTAAATCCTTCTTCATTGGGTGTTTTTCTATTATCAATTGGAATGGCAGCGAAGTTTATAAGGGACAGACTATCTCCTTTGGTTCCTTCCTCTTTAAAGCTTAAATTCAGGGTTTTATATGTCTTGATGTTTGGATTTGGGTGCGGCAAAACTCGTAGTATTCCTTTAAAGGTTTCATATTCCTCAGTGACAAAAAGTATATCTTCGCAGTTCTCCTCCTTCTGGGTACGTCAAATCAGTGGATTAATTATGTGTTATTAGTGGCAATCCTAGATCTAGATCAAGTCTTAAGGCTTGATCCAAATCTAAAGATTTCTTAAGTTAATTAAGATATTTAAGATTCCAGTTTTGGATTTATTCAAGTATGCTTAATAGGTTTATAAAAGGTGAATTCATTTCATTTAGTTTACTGTTATAAGTCAAAATAATAATTAAAGTCAAATAAATAGTGGTTACTTAGTGCTAACCAAACCTTAAACTCAAGCAAAAAAGATTAGCATATAAATAAAAATCCAACCATTCAAAATACATGAAATTTGACATGCAAGTCCTAATTACTCATACAAATAATCAGAGACTGAATTTGTTATGATCCTATGTGTATAAACCCTAAAATTCACTAATTATGATTTGACAAGATTATGGCATATCTACATTTACAGAACTTAGAAAAATATTATACTTGGCATATGCAATCTACTTAACATTAGTGAACTAATAGCACCCTAAACATGCAATTTGGATAAGTAAATTTGCTAATCTACCCTAATTAAGACTCATTGTAATTAGGCAATAATTAAAGATCTAACTATCAGATGTATGATTTTATTTTATATATAAGTTCCTGAGATTTTTCTAAACATTTTCATATATGATATCATAAAATTTTGACTAGTGGATTAAAAGTTATTTAAATAATGCATTATGTATTTTTATTTAATCAAAATCCTATGATTCAATTAATTGAATTATTTTCCTTAAGGAAAATAATTCCATTAATTCGGTTTAATTAAACGGCTCAGCCCGAAATCGAAAACACGCGGGTCGACCGGGGCCCGGGTGACCCGGCACTGTCGCACCGCGCGGGTTGTGGGTCGACCCGGCCTACACAGTGTCGTCGTCCCCATCCCTTCGTCCCGACGGATAGATCAAATTAGAGAACCCTAATTCCCGAAATTCCGACGCATCCAGGCCACGGCTCGGCCAGCACTCGATGGCTACTCCATCACCGTGACCAGACGCCTATTGGGATCCGAAGCCCTTTGTGAGGTGGTCTGGATCAACCAGACCTTACTCACCCGAGGATTCCATCGATTGTGTTACTGTGGGGAGATAATTCTCCCCACTGAGGCCATGCCAGACCTCGGGCTCGATCCCTACACCTTCAAGGAGGTGAGGCGGATTGAAGCCCTCTGGTCTGGGGGTCTGGGGTGGCCTGGATCGCCGGGTCCTTACTCGACCGAGGGGATCCAGAAGGAAACTAGCCCGATTGATCGAATCGATCGATCGGGGCTAGCTTAGGACCTAATTATTATACGGTTGAGTTCGAAACAACAATATGAATAGAAACGTATCAAATGGAATTGGATTCGAGCCTTATTGGCTCGATTCCTGCAACTGGAATACTTAGCTAATCGGGCTGGTTCGGGACGCTCGACAGAAGGCCCGGCTGGCTCTAGCTTCGATTCCAAATGCTACAAAGGTTCCTGAACATCGGGAGAGCCTACTATCAGCGGTTCAGCAGCTCGGGAGCGCCTGAGGGGAGCTCCAGAAATTGACAATGGCGAAATGAAGACTGAGGAAAATTTTGAGTCCAATTGATCAGCAAATCGGTAGAGCAAGGATTCCTGAGGCTATTTATAGCCTCAGGGAGGTGCCATGAACCTTCCAGAGCCTTTAATTGGGCTGAGGAGGGTCGGAGGGCTCGGGCCATGGCCGAGCTTTCAAATTCCCAATTCGAGCTCGGCCGGGCCACGAGGCCCGATCGGGGTCCCATAGCCATTGGGGGAAGCTTGGCAACGGTCTGCTGAGCTGGAGAAGGGAGTGGCCGACCATATGGCCAGCTGGCAGTACGTGGAATTTTCTGTCGGGCGAAAGAATCTGGCAGAGACGATGATCCACAGTGCCAGACCCCGCGGATGCCGTCTGATCGGTCGATCAAAAGACGCTACGGCTGGGATCGCTCGGATCCTAACGGTCAATCGCGGGAGCGGTCCTGGCGTAGGATCCACAGGACAGATCCAACGACGGATCGGCTATTCTGCTGGATCGCATCCTAGCCGTATATCAAAAAGGCGGAACGGCTGGATTCACGGGATGCCGCTATCGCGTGACCCGGGCTCCGCAACGGATCGCCCACGGTCCGCACAGCGGATCCCGGCCGTTTATTTAGGTATAAGGGTATATTTGCAAAATCAATTTGTTTTGAACCCTTTTATGCAATTGAACCATTTTAATTTAAATTGAAGTATTCCCCAAATGAATTCTAAATTGCACCAAATTTTCATCCTTAGCTAATTTGGGGGTGAGGAATTCAAAAATGTAATCAGATTTTAATTCTGAGATCAAAATATTTTGGGCCTAGACTAGGGCATCTAGACTGATCAAATTGCAATTTTTTGACTTAGAGAAGTCCAATGGACTTCAAATTTTCCAGATAGGCTTAAATTGATGTTCTAAAGGCAATGATGCTAAAAATTAAATCAATCAACATTTATTTTGTATGGTAACAACCTAGGGTTATTGCATTACAGTAGCATCTTCTAGCTGAAAGCCAGGCGCTACGGCGCACTGCAGCGCTTTCAGGCGCTGTGGTATGCTACGGAGTGACCAACCCAATAACTGAGTGCTACGGCGTGCTGCAGCGGGTTCAGGCGCTGCGGTGCGCTGTAGCGGTTTAACTTTTAAAAATCACTGTTCAATTAATTTATCCCTTGATTTCTTATGGTTTGCTTGAAATGACGTTACAGTCCACTGTGACACGCGACAATGGTTTTCTTCCAGGCTGTTATTTTAGCTCAAGAAGGAGCTACGGCGAATCGCAGCGCTGTGGCGTGCTGCAGCGCGCTACGACGCCTGATTTCTCCAACCTCCATGCTTCATTCTTATGAAGAGATTCCATCTCTTCATCCATTTCTTACTTCCATAAATTTTTTTTTGAGCCCGTGACTGCTTCTTTGTAATGGGAGGGAACTTCATCCTCCAATATGGACAATGCATAAGTGACGTAACCTCTGAGTTAGGCTGGCTATTGAGTTTCAACTATTTTGGGTATTTCTCTAGCGATTAACTCATGAACTGGAGCCTCACCATCAATGTCAGTTTGTTATTCATCATCACCAATGTGGTCTTCATCTGTAGGATCATCCTCGATCTGATGTGGAGTTCTTTGAGGAACAAATTGGGTGGCATCAAACCCCACTCTCTGCCTTCTTGTAAGAGTCTTAGTTTTATCCTCCACCTGAAAATAACTCCTTTATCTTATGAAAAACTCTTCATCAAAGGTGACATCTCTGCTCACCACAATTCCTCTTGTCAACTGTATCATACAGTTTGTAGCCCTTCACTTTGCGCTGAAAGCCCACAAAAATTGATTTCCTAGCCCGCGGTTCTAGCTTATCATTTCTGACATGATAATAAGTTGGGCTGCCAAAAATCTTCAGCTGATCATAATCTATGGCAGGATGTCCAGACCACAACTTAATTGGAGTATCCTTGTCTAGTGCTGCAGATGGCGGACAGTTCTCCAAGTAGCATGCATAGTCTAGGGCCTCCGCCCAATAGACTCTCTCCAACCCAGCATTGAACAACATACATCCTACCTTTTCCACCAAGGTACTGTTCATTTGATTTGCTACCCATTTCTACTACAATATTTCTCTTACTATGAAATAGCATTCAATCACTGAATCTTGATATTCCCTTACAAAAGAATTAGATTTAAATTCTCCGCCATTGTCCGATCGGATCATCTTGATTCTCTTGCCCAATTGATTCTCCACCATCTTCTTTAAGTTTATGAAAACCTCAAGTACCTTAGCTTTGCTCTTCATAGTGTACACCCATACAAATATGGAGTAATCATCTATAAAAGAAATACATCCAACCACCAAATGATGCAATCTTCGTTGGTCTCCAAACATCTGTGTGTATACATTCTAATATATATTTGGTGTTTTGGAGGCCAACACCAAAGGGATTGCGTACTTTCTTGCCAAAAACACAATGCTCTGTAGTTTGCAAGTATTTATACCTTTAATGAATCATTTCTTCTCTAATGCTCTTAGTGACGATTCCCCTACATGTGCCAGCCTCATATACCACAATATCATGGCATATTCAAAATCTTTAGTAACAGCTACTGAACTTATCACTATACTTCCCTGCTGGTAGTAGAGATTTTGTTATCTAACTCCTCTCAAATAAACTATAGCACCCTTGCTAATCTTCAGGACCCCTGCTTCAATCACCACCTTAAAGCCCTTGGATTTTAAGTGTAATGCCCCGTCCCGTCGCCGCACACACATGAGTTAATTACTAAATAATTGATGATAGAATGGTGTGTTACTCGGGAAGGACCGCTGAACCTCCTCGAATAATCCTATTGAAACAAAGGCTGCTGGACTAATCTTTGAGATAAGCGTAAAACATTATCTTAAGTATTAGACAATATAGTATATACATTATATTATAAGTTGAATATGAGGAATCTAATATATATATATATATATATATATATATATAAGTATAACAGCATTTTTAGTATATTGATTACATCACAATATGAAGTATAAGTAGTAGTAAACACAGAGTGAAGAAGCTAAAGCATACATCCAGAAACATTCATCACAGAAGCCAAGTAAAGCATATATCTCAAAAAAAAAAAGAAAATACATTCAAAATTAATACAGATAGTTTACTTAATGAAAATGCAGAAAATTGCCAAGTACTAAACTAAAAGTAAACTAGTGCAGAAAAGTAAATGCTGATGTAGAGTCCTCTAGTGCTCCATGAACTTCTTTTGGATCTCCTGTGACGCTGTAACGACCCAATATCGATTAGGAGATTAATCCAACATTGGGATGTTATTTTAGCATCTAATACATAATTGAAGGAAACAAATTAAATACTAGAGGCTAAGTTGGCCAAGTATCTTTATGAGTAGTTGTCAAGTTAAAATAATTTGCAATGGAAGTAGTAGGAGGTATAAAACCATGCAAGTATAAGTAATACAAGTAATTAATATTATTCACTCATTCAATCCAAGCAGTTACAAAATAAGTAATATAACACAAAATATAAGAAATAATATCTCAAGCAAATTAAGTTTATTATTGCAAGCCTTTTATGAAAGAGTAAAAGATAATATAATCACTCTCTTACTTAAATTAAAAGTGCAAGTAAAACTTAAAATTAAGCGGAAGCAATTTCATTTATGAGTTCTTCAAGTGCTAGGTCCTGCTTCACCTGAATTATAATGCTCCTGATCTATCATATTTTGGTATCTAAATATGATAGGGCAAAGCCAAAAAAAGAAAAAGAGTAGTTAGACTAAATAGTTTAAGCATATTTTAAGATTGATTACATTTTTTCTAAATTAGATATTATAAGCTAATTTATATTTTTTAATTAAGCAGTGGAGCAATAAAAGTATTCAAGTAGGGTAAAGAAAATAGACATAACTATAAATAAAGACAATATGGAAGAAGTTGAGTAAGAATGTTCACTTGTATTATTATTCTAGCCTGCAACCAAAAAGAGTAAGGGTAAGGCATTATAAGTAAGGCTAGAAGCTACTAAAGTGCTCTTGAAAATAAATAAAATTAAAGTAAATATATGTTCGAATGGAAAATATGCTAAGTCATAAATATCTTAATTTGGATAATTTGATAAAAATCCCAATTAAGGCTTGAAAATCCCTAAGTAAGGATAATGCACTTTACTTAGCTAAAGTCCTTCTTCAATCTCCCTAACTAAATAAAAATAGCAAATGAAGTTAAGTTGAAATAAATTCCATCTACTTCTAAAATTACATAAGTCATTTTCATTAGGAGTCTATTAGGATCTACACTTCACAGTAGGATCTTCTCCTTAGGAATAGGAATAAATGTTATGTTAGATTTCATTTATTAAATAAAGTGAGCTATTTAATAAATAAAACCTTAGTTTTATTAGTTTCTAAATTTTCATAATTTTATTTTAATTATTTTATCTTTCAATCTTAGAATAAGAGTAGGAGAATCATCCTATTAAGCTTGATTTTCTTAATAGGATTTGTCTTAATCATTAGTTCACTTTAGAATTAAACCCTAGATCTTAAGTCTTACCCTTAGATTATATGATTAACTCCAATTTGTGATACTTAATTCATAATCCCTAATTTATTGGATCATGATCAGATCTTAGCTTTGATCATTTAAATTCATCAAATATGACGTATTGATTTATTATTTAACTTATAAGCATTATTGATTGAAATTAGATTTGAACATGATGAGTTATAATTATTTTTAACTCATAAGGTCGTGGATCTAAATTATGCTTGATAATAGGAATTGAAGATCCTGAACTTGTGTAACTTGAATTAGTTAGAATGGCTTAAGTAGATAACAATTGATGTCACCATGTGTAGTAGAGTCTCTTGCTCACTATTGATTTACTTGTACTTTCACATTCCTTGTATTTTATGTCATTAACTTGAACATGACATATAAGACAACATTGTTTCATGAAATGAAAACCTAGAATAATTAGGATAATATTTGTATTGGGTTCAGTTTTTCTGATAAGTCTTGGTGCACATTTACCCTAATAGACAGGGGTAAGGAGAAATAAGGATTACTTAACATTACTTATTGAGGAGTGTATTGTTAAGTTGGAACCCGTATAGTCTTGCAGACGTACCTGACTCCTCAACTACTTTTGGATGTGTCCACAGGAGCAAAGTAAAATAATTAAAATTTATTATATTTATATTTACTACCTCCTCAATCATGATATTCTATTCTATTCTGCCTTAGCCCAGAAAGGCTATGGGGATTTACTATGGCCCAATTGACCAATGGTTCTGATATGGCAGTCTGTACATACATATTTATTATTACTATTTTACTATAGAATTTTACTTTAGTCTATTTTACTTTACATGCTTGCTTACTAATAGGATGCTAGTTTCTGTTAATGCTTACTATACATATCACAGTCAGATTATTTATTTTTAACTTGCATATGTTATATGATCATCATCATATTTAGGATCAGTCTTTTCTGCATTACTTTATTTATTATATTTATATATGTATGCCTAGCCTTATTATAACTTATTATTAAGGTATGTCTTTTATCTCATTGTTGCTTAGTTATAAATATTATTATTTATAACTTACCACCTCTATTTGTATGCTTATTGCTCCTTTGCTAGTTTATATTGCTTAATTAAGTAAATTGTGATATTAATAAATTCATGAAATAATATATCAGCCTAAAATGTACTTGAATAATTGTCTAATAAGATTTTTCTTTTCTTGGTTGGGGCCCTGGCATTGTGAAACCGACAATGTTAGAATCTGATCGCTTTGAGGAGCTTGTGCCTGAAGAGAAACTTTTTCTTGTGGAGAAGCAGCATGGTGGAGCTGAAGCCATTTAAACATTTTATTATTTTATTGTGAGGATGAGAGACTATTTATCTTCTTCATTAAAACTCATTTAAAATGTTATAATAATACATGTACCTTGATTGTGTTTTCTTACTATACTTATTATTCTAAGCTGTATATTTCTATTTCTTACTTATATTGTGGTGAGTTGGATATATTATTTTACTTTTCTTTGCTTCTGCACTCTGTATTTATATTTACTTAATGATTGATTCTTATGTACGTAGTCTGGGCATATCATTCCCTTATTAGTGGATTGTGGATTATACCTAATCTAATGATAAGTGAGAGATTTGCTAGAGTGGCACACCTCCCTTTGACTTAATCTTGTGGATCAGAGGGTGGGGCGCCACATGCCTCGATGTTTAATAATTCTGCTTAATAATACTTTGGTGGGTCCTTACAATGATGCTCTAAGATTTGATAAGTTGACTGCGGCCCTATTAAACTATGAGTTCTGGAGAAAGGATAAGGAGTCAACCAAATCAGAGATGATAGAGGCACTTACACTCCAAAGTGGAAGAATGGAGAAGAAAAATATAGTGGTAAGAAAAAAAACTCTTTTAGTTAATCATATCCTCAGGTTTTGTCGGTCGAGCTAAATCTGAAGTATAACATGAGAAAATGGAGAGAACTCATATGCTTTAGTGGTTAATTGCTTGATATATGACATTATATACATAAGACCTTAAATCATAAACCCTAATATATAAACCCTAAAATTCTGAACACTAAGCCTTAAACCTTAAACCCTAAAATCGTTAATCCTAAACCCAAAACAAAAAACTCAAAATTCTTAACCATAAACCATAAACTCTAAATCCTAAAACATATACCATAAACCCTGAATCTTAAACCCAAATCTTGGACCATAAACTATAAACTCTAAAGCTTAGATTAAAAATTTCAAATAAAAGTAATTGCATAACAACTCAAGCTCTTAAATATTAAGATATTGTTCATTTTGATCTTATGCCTCACAAATTTATTCTCATAAGATAACTTTAACTTAGGTCATCCATCCTATGAGTGCTCCCAACTTGAGCACGCTTAATTTTTAAGTTTTTATCAGAAACTTTATCATTATCTAAAAAGATGTCTTGATATTTAAAAGTAATGCTTAACTATATTTAATGAGATTTCCTCAAGTTGAGATGATGTTGTGACATATTTTTTAATGATTGCAAATTTATCATTTTTACATATTTGAAGCATGTAATTAATAATTCTTAATAATTAGTAATATTTATTTTAGGCACCTTAAGAAAATAGCCTCCTACCTTGACACATTTCTTCGTTGAACAAATTATTCTAGATCTTCGCATCCGCAAATTCTTCTTCGACATTAACCCAACAATCTTTGGATCCCCGCAACGCATTCATTTTGATGGTCCATCTTCCCAAATCATTCCTTTGTAGATTCATCATTAATGTGATTGTTTCAAATCAATCTCCATAAAGAGGTAAATATTATAACCACTAAATAACTTTCAAACTAATATTTGACATCCCACATTCAAATTTTCTAATTATATTATTATATCATACTCTTTATTTTCTTTAATTATATAAAATTCTTCGGTACCGTTTTGAATTCTGAATCTCAATTATTATTATTAGCTAAATACTATGCTTAGCTATATTAATAGCAGTTAGGGGCATCAAATGTGGTAATTTTAAGAGAAAATAATTATGATATTTAATGACTAATTATCATTTTTTCTTATCCACCGTTAGTAGGATTGCAGGATAGAGAATCGTTAACTATTTTAGAGAAATGGTATTTAAATCGGTTAAAATAATTTTTTTAAAAAATATCTAATAAAATTTGAATATTATTTGAATATTAATTTTTAAAATAATAATTATATTATTTTAATATAAATAAATAAATAAATAATTTCCTATTTTTATTAGATGAAATTTTTTCGCATATCACATCACAATTTAAGAGATCTAATTTATTAATTTATTTTATTTTGAAATCAGCTAAATATATTTGTATTTTTTATTAAAAAAATATTATGATTACAAAAAAATATTTTAAAAGTATTCATAAATAATATAAAATTTTTTTAATTTTTAATTTTTATATATAAGCTCTACAAAAAAGATATTTAATCAATAATTTATTTACACATTATGTAAGCATATCAATATTTTTTTATTAAGGGAAATATTATTTATACTCATTGATGTGACACCCAAATTAATAGGATTATAGGATATTATTTCATTAATTTTTATTTATTTATATTAAAATAATATAAATATTATTTTTAAATTTTATATTAAAATGATGTCCAAATTTTATTGGATAAATTTATGTAGGTGTCATATCAATTTCAATGTGTTTAAATAATATTTCTTTTTTATTAATTTCTTTATAATGATTTTAGAACTGTAAGAAAGTTTGTGATAAGAATGTAAGAAAAATGTATTTTATTTCATAGAAGAATTTTGTCGGAAAAGACAAGAAAGAACACCGATAAAGCAGAAGTTTTGGGCAAAATAGAAACGTCTTGTAAATCATACGCAGGCATGCGGTCAAGTCTCCAGTGGCGCCAAATGCTTATACAGGAGAGTTATAAGGATGCCATAAACTTCAGTTGCTCTTCACGTACAGTGTTTTTACTAAAATACAAAGTGGAATGAATGTCCAACGTCATGAGACAGTGAAGCCGTTTGGGCCGAAACTGCTTAATGCAGACAAGCTGATCTTCAATGAACTTGCATCCAATTATTTTATGGTTCTTAAGGTGCTTTATTTTATAGCTGATTTGTCAAAGTTAGAGATCCTTAAATGACAGATTGGGGTTTGTATTCTAGAAAAGTGCTTGAATAATTTATCTTTTGCCTTCCTTTTTGGATCAGCTCTCATTGCTCTTCATTCGCCCTTTGGATACGGCTCTATATTGAGTTCAGCTCACCCAAGTTCTCAAGGCCCGCCTAAATGCGAGCTCAAGATGTGTTTGGGCGCGGTATCTGAAAACGCACCTAGTCTCAAGGGGAGCTGAAATATGGGTCCAGGCATGAAACTGCTCATCCTCCACAGACGCGCTGAACACATAAAGGCTTGCATCTGAGTGAACAGTCGCGTCGCTGAATGCAATCGATATTAATTAGATAAAAAGTTCATTAATAAAGATAATTAAAATGATCAATGATTTAGAGTTGAAATTATGATTTCAAGGTGTTGAGATTCGAGTATGCAAGTACAAGAAATATAATTACAAAAACACAATCACAAGTAGCAAAATTACGTAGTTTGGTGTAATTATCTATGTCTATGGAGAGAGATGATGAAAAATTTTACAGTATGAGAGAATATTTATAATGACTTCATATTTCTATCGATTATAAAATGACAATTAGACATAATTGACCCAAAATTATGGTCAGTTACGAATTTACCCATAATTAGGCATCAAAACTTTTGTCGGTTTAAGAAATAACACTTGTGTTATATTAGCATGGCATTGGTTTCGAAACATCACATTTAGTTTTCATTGGTTTCGAAATCTCGCAAGAAATTTTCGTCAGTATCGAAATTTAGCCTTAATTTTTCATCGGTTATGAAAAATATTCATCAGTTCTTCACCTCATATCTCAATTGCACCCCGTGAGAGCTTATCTCATCAAACTCCCAAGTCAAGAAAAGCGACTGCACCCGCATTGGTTACCTATGTATCCTCATCGAAAAGGAATCAAGTCACGCATAGTTCATTTGAAGGAAAGACTTACAGCTACTTCTCCATATTCGCCAAGTCTTTGCAGTGTGCAAACTTTTGGACGATGAGCACCTTTGTAAACATATCTGTTGAGTTGTCTTTAGTATCGATCTTTTTTAGTAATATCTCTTCTTCTTCAATTATCTCGTACAAAGTGATGTCACACATATATGCGCTTTGTGTGAGCATGACAAACATGTTTGGTAGCCAAGAATGGCCATCACAAAATACCATTATCCACTCTTGTTGCACTCCCAAGTCAAAGAATCTTTTTATCCACATGGCCTCTTTGAATGATTTCGTGATTATTATGTATTCAGCTTCCATAGTTGACATAACAATTGTAGGTTATAGTGTAGATCTGCACCCAACCGGACATCCAGAAAAAGTAAGCACATAGCCAGTACTTGATTGTCTTTGATCGAAATCACTGTCATAGCCGAAATCTACATAGTCGACAAACAAATCCACCAAGGATAATTTTTTATAGAAAACACTAAATGAGCCTTTGAAATATTTGAAGATACTCATCACTTGTAATAACCTTAGATTGTTACCCTGTCAAATCTAGGTTTATCTAGATCCTAATCTTGACACCAATTGGTTATAAATATCATTAGGACATAATCATAAAAATTTGAAGATGAAATGATCAAGAATAATTTTCTTGATTATTTTAATCAACTTAAATACCTTAAGAAGTAGCTAAATTAATTTGACCTTAAATTTAAAATTTGATGATCTATTTGAGTGCCTCACATCAAAATAAGTGAGGAATACAAGTTTCATAAATTTTGAATTTGTATCAGCTAAAAAATGCTCAAAATAGATTTTCTATTTTTATTTATATTTAAAACTATAAGATTTTAATTAATTATATCAATTTTTGGATTTATTTAAATTGTTAATTTGAAATTGTGCGGATTCCTTTTGGCAGGCCGAACATGAAACACAGGATCTAGAGGATCTCGGTCGCTCCACGTTCTAGGAATTGATCATACAGCTCTGATCGAGTCGTCCCGTTGTAGCTAGTTGTGTTTAAACCTAGGTCGTCAGCACGCACAACAAATCCAACGACCGTGATTTAATCAACGATCGACTATTACAATCTAGAAGATCATAACCTTTCTGCATTTTCTGATCAAGAATCAGACGGTGAACGAAGCACTCGGTGTTGTTCATCATCGTCTCTAAGTCGCACATTCGACATCCGCAAATCCCCCATACCAACGACTGACAGGGCTTCCCCCACTATTGCTTCATGTCACTCGACCATTGCCATTAGTGGGGGAAATCTCCCATGAGTCGCCTCAACCTGATTCCATTACAGATTAAGCTCTAGGAAGTCGATGTTTGGGCTCAGCCTGAGAATCATGGTTCGACCTCGCCCGACTTCCCTAGGCTATAAAGCCTTCTTAATTCCCTCAGTAGGCTTGTAATAACCAGATGTTAGATTATATATCATGATTCAACACTGAGTGTCACTGTAGTGCTAAAAACTTGGTTAACGATTCAAAACTCATTATTAAGTACTACGGGGACAAAAGATCAATAATATGGAAAATATATATTCATTTATAAGTATATTAATAATCATTACCATTGCAGCTGTGGGGCTCCCGTACTGACAATATGGAAGTACGATGCTCCAACTATGGTAAATCCCCAACTTAAGTATAGTTAGGTAAACCAATATGCCTTAAGCTAAGGACTCGTCACCAAGTACTATAACATCATCAATATATAACTATCAAAGTGATGGAAGCAATGAATAATAGAGTAACATCCACAAGCATACATAGTAGGAAAAGAGAATGCAATATAGTAACTCATCACAATGCAAAAATAAAATACATCCAGAATTAATTATTACAAACTAAAGTTTAAAGAAAATGGAAATATCTCTCAATCTCACTGAAACAAAGGCAAAATCTAACTAAACAGCAGCAGCATGATCCTCATTTTGAATCTGCTCCTCTTCTACTACAGTGCCCACGAACACGTCTGAATCTGACATTTGTCGGTATCACAAATACCAGGTCCCCAGCCAACAAAACAAAAAGGTTACAGTTAGACAATTGTCTAAGTACATTTTAGGCTATTTTAATGAACGGAACATTTAAAGATATCACATCTTAATTTAACTACACATGCAAGCAGTAAAAGGTGCAACAAGCTATGAAAGAAATGGGTAACTATAAACTATCCATTTGTAGCCAGTATACAATGCAAAATAAATAAGGCGAGGCTAAAAGCTAAAAGAAATAGCAACTACAATACAATTCTGAACCTAACATGCTTGTGATCATGTTACACATGCTGAGTATATAAAAGAACACAAGTACTGAAAATGTGCAATTCTAGTATCCTAAACATGTCAAAATATATATAAGTAAGCCATATGAGTATACATACAACACGCTAGTCAAGAATGGGAAAAGAAAAAAAAAACCACTGAGACATGTGACAAAAATCAAAGCAATCTATAAAATGTAAAGCCACTGAGACATGTGGCAAAGCGAGCAAGTACTAAAAATAAGGCACTGAAGTATGTGGCAAAGCAAAACAACAAACAATACTGAATGATCCGACTAAAGTAGTAATAAGCCTAAAACATAGTAGTGTCATACCAGCCAATAGGCCATACAGGGCCTCCAATATCAATCAATCAATCCCTAGCCTAGCCATCCAAATATGCTAGGTCTGAGTCCAGTTTATACAATACTACTACTAAAGAGGCAGACTAAGTTAGGACATATTCTACCAACTACAAACAAGGCAAAACTGAATGATAGGCAATTCAAATACTACCTTAGGATGTATCATCCATATCCTAAGTTTTCCTATTATGCTCAAGGAATAAGGCTCAACATCCAAGGTATGCAAAGCAATCTAGTCAAAGTAAGCAAGAGATTCAATCTAGACTTATGTGATATCTGATGTTATCTAATTACCAAATCTAATTATTCTGAGAATGTACAAGTTTAGGATCTCCAATATCCAGCTATCGAGTAGAATCTCAGATTTACGTCCTTAAAGTTAATATTAAAACTTAACAAGTTCTAATCCAGAATCATGTGATGACTATATGGTTTAAATAAGTAAATCAATGACCTAATTTATTAATATTTTACTCTCTTACCCAAATCTTGATTAAATAAATCAAAATTTAAGGATTTAGAACTTAAACCCTATGTTGAGTTCAAATCCTAAATCCAAGGTAATATTCTAACTAGGATCTAGGGTTCATACTTATTACCCAAATTAAAGGTAAAGGATCCTATAAGCTGAAAGATTCAGGAACTAAGAACTTAGTGAAAGGCTATTCTACTGATTATAAGGTACAATAATCGATTAAGAACTTGAGAATCTGAGATTTATATTCAATCTTTAAGATAATTTTATTATCTTATAGATTGAATCATCTTATACCCACATGAAAGGTTTCAAAGGATTAAACAATCAATCATTAAAGAATTTCAATTAGAAATGGTTCAATTTCAAATTGAAGATCTAAGTCTAAGATCTTAAGATCTAAAGATATGAGGTTTGATCACTTTAGATCTCTAAATTAGAGTTTTATGGTTTTCTTAAATTAATGATCCCATTAACATCATTATTAATCTAAGAGTTCAGAGAACATTTCTAATCTAACATAGGGTGGTTTACTAAATTTCCAAGGTCTTAAGGAGCATTTAAACACATTTTGGTCAAAATGACCAAAATACCTGTAACAAACTAGGTTGTTACTTAGGTCAACTAGGACTATTCCAAGTCCTAATTATGGTTCTAGTGTCTTAACAAAGTCATTTAGAACCTATCTATAAGATCTGGATCAAATCAGAGATCAAATAAAGCATAAACCTAATTTTTGGAAAATTTAAAAATACTAGAAATTAACTTTTTATCTAGACCTCAAATTAAAAATCTAACTTCGCCATTGCGTTAACCACCCCCAAATTAGCTAGGGGTGAAGTTTTGGATGCATTTGGAAGTCGTTGAATTGTCGGCGAATATTTTAATATTATTTAAATACCTAGAAAATTTAAATAATTAAATACTCATTGAAACGAAAATCCAATTGCGCTATTGCATTCCTCATCCCTTAATTAGCTAAGGGTGATTTATTGGAAATTTTTGGAATGCATTAATGCGATTAAAATTAATTAATAAAATGGATTGAAATTGATTTAATAATAATATTAATTTCTTTAGGATTAACGGTTCTGTCAATCTGCCGTCTCCTCCTTAAATTGGCGCCATCCATTGTCTGCACGCCATTCAGCTTCCATGAGATCGAGCGGTAGTATGCAGGTCGTCTGATCGATTCGATCAGACGGCTATAGTTCATCGTCCCGAAGTGCTGAGGAAGAGCCGACGCGTGTATCTCGAGCACGCACGCAGCTCGTCTAGTCATCCCCACGCGTCTACCGCCGCCATTGAGCATCATCCAGAGCCTAAATTAATTCCTAAGCTCTCCTAAACCTGAGGGGATGAATTGATAAGTGTCTCGATTTTGGCAGCTCTTTCCGCATCCCCTAAAATCCTCTGCTGGCAACCAAACAAGGTACTTCACTTCAGTACCCCCATATCCATCTGTTTTCCACTGTTAAACATTGAACACTTGATTCCACAATTGCATGTAGTTCAATTCTAATTCCTGATGATAATTACATTGTGTAATCATCTTCCAAGCGATCTCTGGAAGAGTAACGGATGGTTTCAAATTTATATATTTCAATTTGATTAATATCACATTCCTTATGTAATTGCTTTCAATTTTGATGTCCTATGCGTATCTCGAATCCTTAAGAACAAAAATCACAATTAAGTGTAAATAATTAGGATCCTATCGACTGCCAAAAGGGCGATCGATCTGCAGAGATTTCTCGGGTTCTTTGCGCGATTTTAGGGCATCAAGTTAAGAGAGGCTAGAATGTTCCAGATCTTTGCATCTAAGACTCATTAGGAAAATCTATGATCGAGCTTCAGTTTTGTTTTTGTGTTGATCTCGGATGAGCTCTGTGTGGCGTGTAATCGGAAACCCTAATATCCTCTATTAGCAAAAAAGTCGTCGGGGAAGAAGCCATATTTTGGGCCGAATCCATGTCGGCCCGTGGATTTGATCCCGGGTTCGCTCGTTTGTCGTGGTCTTGCCACGATAGCAGTAGGGCCCGATCCGTGAGTTGTCGGGCTAACACTTGAGTACCGACTGAGATGGTGGGACCCGTAGAAAATTTGGGCGTGTGAAATTCCGCCAAGTGTCCCTGGTGGGGCCCGCTGCTGTCATCGCTGACAGCGGCAGTGGGACCCCCTCTTATTGCTGCAGCCAATAAGGATTGGATGCGTGGCCTGTTCTGTCGCCACCTAGATTGTGGGGCTCGCTACCTGTACAAAATTCATTAATAATTATATATAAATGCTAGATTTAAAACAAATAAATCAGTTAATTAAAGATAAGCATAAATTAGATCTAATTAAATTAATTAAACAAATATTAAAACTTTAAACATAAATATCTTAATAAACGTAAGTCCAAACATAGCAAATAAATATACCATTGGATTCAAAAAATTATAAAGAATATCATGAAACTATCAAATTTCATTTTGGATAAATATTTAACATAGTGAAATTTAAGGGTATTAATTAGATTAAACTATGTTACAAATTTTCACTTAACTATAACTTTGTAACCAATAACCCAAACGTACCCAATATGGGTCTTAAAATACTCAGAAAACCCTAAAGAACATTTTAGTAGTATTAACTTTGCTATTTGGATTAGTATTTGACTAATGACATTTAGAACCTAACCCTAATTACCTTAATTAATCCTAGAACTTCAATTGACCATAACTTGGTCAATTGATATCTAAATTAGATGATCCAAATATCAATTTAGATCCGCAAAACCTAATGTACAGTAATCTATAAAAATATTTAAGATCCAACGGTTAGATTTGCTAATCACCCCTAATTACCTTAAAACTTGATTAGTGAATATTAGTAAATTTAATAATCTAAATTGGAGAAAATAAGTTTCAGAGAACTCTTAGAACCTATTAAAACCTAATTGTAAGGTTAGATTAGTGATTAGGTGATTAATTTCACTAATCACTCACTAATCACCCTAAACCCTAATTAAGCCTTAACTTAGCCAAATGGAGTCCATATTGAACCTACCACTAGCCATTAGAATCAGTGGATTAATTGTGACATACGGCCACTGAAATTATTAAATTTGGATACCAAATGATAAAGTTGGTATTTTTGACCCTTAATTAAGGATCCTTAATTACCCTTTAAACTATAGATCTTGTTTTAGCTATAACTTAGCCAATACACATCATAATTCAATAAATTTAGGTTCTATGGAAACCTTAGAGCATAACCTTTAATAAAATGATAGAAAAATTATATGTTGTTAGGGTAAATTTACCAAAATGCCCTTATAGGTTAAATTCCTTAATCTTATCCTATAAGGCTTAATACTTAACCAAATTTAGTAAACTTACTGTCTAAGCTCATAATAGACAGTCAGAAATTATTCCACATCATTAAAATTCAGAATTTAGCGTTAATTCATAAAGATGAAATTTAGACCCTTAAGGAGGGGCAAAACGGTCTTTTTGCCCAAAATTAGGGTTTAATGAAATTAATACCTCATTTCATCTCTAAATCATAATAAATAGTAATTAAAATGATTTAAACAATAATTTAAATAATTTTAAGCCTTATATTAGATATTAAAAGGAAAACCCTAAATTTAGCCTTAAGTGAAAATCTTAAGTAAAGATGAATTCTTCTCCATTTCTTTGAACTTCTTAGATCATCCTTTAGGTCTTATAACCTTAATTAGGACGTGTGTCTGAGTGATACTCTTTGTATCTAAGAGCCTTAATTCCTAAGATTAAGATTAGATCTTAGGTTAGAATTCATCTAATGGGCAAAGTAGGTTACTCATAAAGGTGAAACCTTGATTTTACTAGTTTATTAGATTTTTCATAGTTTATTAAATGATTATTTGATCTTTTAACATTATAATTAGGATTAGAAATCCATCCTATTGAAATTGACTTAATTCAAAAGGATTTGCCTTAACATTTAATCTGTGAGATGGGATTAAACCTTAGTCCTTTAGGATAGCCTTATGATTAAGAATTAAGCTTCATTCTTTGAAGTTTGATTATTAATTCCTTAAATCTTGATTTGGCTAATCAAGGTTTAATCTGGGATTTATAAAATAACAAGTTAGGACAATTGACTTACTTATTTAACTTTGTAGGTGACTTAGATTTATTTATAATTAGGATGTGGCCAATCCTAATTATGTTTAACTAGTATGTTCGTGATTCTAAGTTACAGACAGTATAGAAATTGATAATTCTGAATCTTATGTAACTTAGAGTAGTTAGAATGATTAAATTAGAAAATAGGTGATATCACAAAATTTGTGTAGTGCTATTTATTAATTCCTTGAATTTGAAATGCCATACTTTTCTTGTCATTTGAGCCTTTTTACACCTTTGGACATACTTAAATACTTGATACTTACTTTATATTATACTTTAAATTTCATTCACATTTCATATGTATAACTTTAAAAGAAACATTAATAAATAATATTTTACTTGTGATTTATGTTTTACTTAACCTGCCACTTAGTATGACTTTACTTTATGACTGCTTTTGTAACAACCCAGGTTGTTACTTTGCTCAATTAAGACTAATCTAAGTCTTAATTAAGGTTCTAAGTCACTAATTAAGTGATTTAAAACTCATCTCTGAAACCTAGGTCAAACTAGAAGTCAACAAAGTCAAATCAAGAATTCTGGAAAATTCCAAAACCAGGAAATTTGACTTTTTACTTAGACCTCAGATTGAAAATCTGACTTCGCCATTACGTTCAGAACACCCAAATTAGCTAGGGGTGAAATTTTGAAGTCATTTGGAAGTCGCTGATTTTTTGTCGAATAATTTAATATTATTTAAATACCTGAAAATTCAAATAAATAAATATTCATCAAAATAAAAATCCGAGTGCGCCATTGCGTTCCTCACCCCTCAATTAGCTAGGGGTGAATTATTGGAAATTTTTGAAATACGTTTGGTCATTTGATTTTAATTAATTAATAAAGTAAATTAATAAATATTTTATTAATTAAAATTGGACTTAACGGCGCCATCCATCCCTAGTTTAACGCCGTCCCTACATCTTGAATCACGCCGTCAAGCAAGCGAATAAACTGAGCCGTCTGATCAATAGGATCAGACGGCAAGGATTTCTTCTTCCTCGCGTCTCAGCGCGTGGCACGCCGAGAGGATCGCAGGAGCTCTCGTCGACAAGTGTCGTTCTCCTTCACCTTAGGCACCGAGTAAGGTTTAATTTAAGCTCCTCGATCATTGCTAATATAAGTTTCTGGGCAAAGATCGATTTTTGGGAGGAATCGACGTTGCCGATAGAACCCTAATTTCTTAATCATCCAGCTTGAGGTACATCACTTCAGCACTTCCTACTTTCTACTGACTGAGTATTAAATTTCTATTATAATTGTCTTGATTGCAATCGATATCATCTATTCATCGATTTATCAAATTCGTCTGCGCATATCGTGAATTCAGCCATAACCCCATACACGGCATCTAACGTTCTAATAGACTTCTTAATCCATTTAAGCGATGTGGCTGTGTGTTAATAATTATTTCTGGTGATGTAATTTAGCAATTGATTTACTGATTGAAATCAAGTGAAGATCTCCTGATGTTTATATTCGAACCTTGCGTCCGAGAATTAGGGCATAGATTTTGATGCTGATATAGGAATAATGTGTTAGAATCTCTATGACCCATAGCTGCGCCTCCCCATTAGCTTTTAAATGGGAGGTGTTTCGAGCTTTGAGGTGCAGGAATCGCACCTCTGGAGGATGCCCTAGCGCCTCTTGTCCGTCGGGGAAGAAGACCCCGACGCTGGATCGGGCCTGTCCGAGGACGGTCAAGGGATCTCCACGTGTAGCGCTCGCATTCGCCTGGTGGGCCTCACCCTTGCCCGTCATTGTGCTGAGCCATGCGTGTCCATTTCTCTGGCTGCCACGTGTCTCCGTTGTTTAGAATTGGTGGGACCCGCAGTCATTAGCTCAGCCAATAAGTTCCTGCCACGTGTACCTGCAGAGTTAGTAATAAATTTATATATTTATGAATAACAGTTAATTGATAAATGAAAATATAATTATATATAAATATTATTAATAACAGATTTTTTATTTATATTAAAACAGTAATAATTAATCAATTAAATCAAATCTTTAAACCTTAATAACTCCTAAAATACACATCCAAATTATACAATTAAATATATTAAATTAATCAAAAAAATATGAGGAATTTATTGATACCAAAAATTTTGCTGTAAGATCAATATTTTGCAAAGTGATTTTTCAATGATTAATTTAATTTAAATTAAATGTCACAAACCTTATTTAGCTCATAACTTTGTACCCAATGATCCAAACATATTGATTATGGGTCTTAAAGTGATCAGAAAACCCTAAGGAACATTTTAGTAGTATTAACTTGCTGTTTGGATTAACATTTGCCTAATCACATTTAGGACCTAACCCTAATTACCCTAATTAGACCTAGAACTTCAATTGACCATAACTTGATCAATTGAGCTCCAAATTTGATGATACAAAGATCCATTTAGATCAAAAAAACTTAATTAACAATAATATGTAAAAATATTTTAGATCCAACGGTTAGATTTGCTAATCACCCTTAATTGCTCTAAATCTTGATTAGTGAATATTAGCAAATTTAATAACCCAAATTGAGTGATTTAAGTTTCAGAGGACTCATAAAACCATTTAGAATTAATCTTTAAGGTTGGATTAGTTTTTGAGTGATTAATTTTATTAATCACTCACTAATCACCCTAAAACCTAATTAAGTCTTAACTTAGTCAAATTAGGTCCAAATTGAGCCTACCACATATCATTATGATTAGTGGGCTATTTTCAATTCATAGCCACTAATTTTGCTTAATTTGGACACTAATTGGCAATGTTAGGATTTCTGACCCTTAATTAAGCATTCTTTAATTACCCCCTTAAAACCCTAGATCTTGTATTGGCCATAACTTGGCCAATACTTATCAGAATTTAGCAAATTTAGATTCTATGGAAAGCTTAGACAGTAAAGAACATTAAACTGAAAGAAAATTTAGCTTTCACTTAGCCAAATTACTAAATTACCCTTATGAGTCAAATTCACTAATTTGATCTCATATGGCTTAATAATCACCCAAAATTAATTTATTTACTGTTTAATCTTATATTAGACAGTAAGAAACACTTTTCCAAAAGAAAATTTCAGAATTTAAGCCCTAGATTAAAAGTTGATCTTTTGAACCCTTAAGTAGGGGCAAAATGGTCATTTTTGTCCAAATTTAGGGTTTAGCCTTTAAAAGCCTTAAATTCAGTTTCTAATCACTAAAACCAGTAAATAGAATGATTTAGAACTGAAATTAATCAAATTCAAGTCTAAATAAGATTTTGATTAAAATCTCAAAATATGTTCTTTAAGAAAATTCTTAAGTAAATTATGAGTGTTTATCTTTCCTTAATCATTCTTAGATCCATCCTTAGGTCTTATAACATTAGTTAGGATGTGTGTCTTGAGAGATACTCTTAGTAATTAAGAGCCTTATTTCCTAAGATTAGGAATAGATCTTAAGTTAGAATTCATCTATTGAGTAAATTGGGTTACTCAATTAGGTGAAACCTTGAGTTTTCTAGTTTATAGATTTTCTTAGTTTATTAAATGATTATTTGATCTTTAAACTTTAGAACTAAGAACAGAGATCCATCCTAATGAAATTAATTTATCATTAGGATTTGCCTTAACCTAGTCTGTGAGTTTTGGGTTCTAAACCTTAGACCCTTAGATTATACCTTTAGATTAAGTGATTAGACCCCATCATCTGGAGTCTAATTCTTAATCTTTTCATCTTGATTTGGCTAATCAAGATGAGATTGGGATGAATTAATTTACAAAACTAGGTCGAAGATTTATTCATTTTTAACCAAATAGTCGTCTTTTGATTAAGTCATAATTAGGATTTGGCCAGTCCTAATTATCTTCAACAAGTATGATTCGTGATTCTAAGTTACAGAATGTGTAAGAATTGATAATTCTGAAACTTATGTAACTTAAAGTAGATAGAACAAATAAAGTAGATAACAAAGGATATCACTTGTGTTTTAGATAGAGTTTCTTGCACTTTGATTTTGATGCTTCGCATTCCTTGATTTTGAGCCTTATACCTTAAACATGTATTATGTACATAAGATATTTTGATAAATATCTTATGTTAATTTGGAACATTATTTATAAGCAACATTATGTTCGTTTCACAAGTGGTATGTAATGTGTAGCTTGATTAGTATACCTCTTCGATCAACCCGTTCGGGGTCGGCAACCTTTCGAGGGTTTAATGTCCGACAGTCTATTGGCCATGCCTAGTCCGAGTGATAGGATGGATAGACTCTCGCCCTACTGACTACAGAGTCAGGATTCTGATATGGATATACTAATTCAAGTACACTTACATTCAGTTCTGTCTTAGCTTATCAGGCTAAGAGTTTCAGTGATGTTCAGTTCAGAGTTTCTTAGCTCATCAGGCTAAGATTTGCTGTATATGTGTTCAGTTTGGGTGACTTAGATAGTCACTGCAGTTTCAGTTTACAGATACTATTTTACTAGCATATTCTGCATTTTAGCACTGTTTTACTTTCAGTTTTTCTGCACATGTTATATATAGGATGCTAGTTCTACTTACTGTTTCCATATGCTCATATAGGATGTTAGTATTTTTAGTTTTATACTATTTAAATTTTGTACATCACTTAGCATAATCTGTTTGATCATGAGCATATTTAGGTTGTACTTTTCTTACCTTTCTTTTACTTTTCTTTTACTTACCTGTCCTTGTTGCAGTTGCTTGGAGGAGGTATGTATTACTTCCTATTTGTTTAGTTATAAACTGTGGTTTATAACTTGTTACTGTTCTTTTGTACGCTTTTCTGCACCTATTATGCTTAGTTCTGTTTATATGGTGATATCTATTTAATTTAATAAAATTATTTGTCCTAAAATGTACTTAGACATATTGTCTAACCAGTTTTTCTTTTGTTGGCTGGGGCCCTACCATTATGAAACTGATAATGGTAGGTTCTGAGTTTATTGGATTAGCAGATCCAGTAGAGAACTTGCCATTGGAGGAGGAGCCCGTTCCTGAAGATCCGTAGCTTTAGTTTTTCTTTCAGTGAGATTGAGAGTTCATTTCAGTTCTTTTAAAGCTTATTAAATGTTGTAATAATACAGGTTTATTTTTCTCTTTCAGTACTTTACTTATTCTGTATTGTTGTATTTATACTATATTGGATGGATGTTATACCTTTTATTGCTTCTACACTCTGAGTTCTTGTATGATCATTTAGTGATAAATTCTGAGATGAATGGCAAAGTCCTTATTTAAATTGGATTAGAATGTGTGTCTAATCTAATCTTAAGTGGAGACCTTGTCATTTGGTGACCCCTCCACCGTAATCATGTTAACTTAAGGGTTAACAGGACCACGGCGGGGCAGGGCCGCCACAGCTTTTGCCTAGGGAATTTCCCCTATGGTACTTTACTTTGGCATTGGGATGTTTCTCCTATATGCCCTTTAGATACTTTGTGGATTTACTTTAGGATCTGGGATGTTTCTCTTAGATGCCTCTTTTGGAGGAACTTTACTTTAATTTGGGATGTTTCTCCTAGATTACCAGATGGACTTTACTTTTTGGCAGACTAAGTAAGAGTATCTTACAAGTACAGTAATTTAATCAACATTACTTACATTTACATTTCAGAACCCTTACAGTTACTTTACATACTTTCCTTACATTTTAGACTTACTTTACTTTACCATTTCAGTACACTTTTCTTTCTTTCATATTTTTTATTTTTTGTAGTTCTTTTACATTTTAGAACTTGTTGTATATCAGCCATTTTACTTACTTGAGAGCATGTTAGGATGCTAGACTTTATATTTTCAGTACAGTACTTTTACTTATACTATACTAGCATGTTAGTTTGATCATATTCCTTAGGACTTTTCTTTGTGCTTAGTAGATTTACCTTGTACTTTACTTACCTTGTATTGTAGCCTAAGTTGAGGTATGTTTCTACCTCAATACTTGTTCTTCCTTTCTTTGTGCTTTACCGCTATACTATGCTTAGTTTCAGTTGTGATGTCATTAAAATACATTAAAATTCATTACCTTAAAATGTACTTAGACATTTTGTCTAACAAGATTTTATTTTGTTGACTAGGGCCCTACCATTATGAAACTGATAATGGTAGATTCTGAGCTTTTGAGGAGATTGAGCCTGCAGAGGAGCAGATCCAGGAGGAGGTCCAGGCTACTGAGGGACTTTAGTTTTATTAGCTTGCTTTACTTTTACTTTGTGAGGATGAGTGACTCTTTTCATTTTAGTTTTCTTTAAACTTTAAATGTTTATAATAATACAGAACTATTTGTACTTTACTTTCCTGCATTGTATATATTATGAGCTGGATGTCTTTATTTTAATGTATGGACGTTTACTTCAGTTAATATTTTTCTTCCGCACTCTGATACTCATTAAGTGATTGTTAACCTTTACTTTATTTAGAAAAGCACCCCTTTTCCTTAAGATTGGATTGGAGTCTTAAATTCCAACCTAATGTTAAGTATGAGATGTGCTTAGTGACGACCACTCCTTAAGCCTTGTGATTAGAAGGGGTGGCCGCCACAATGCCCCTCTTAAGGCAAAAATTGGGATTTTAGGGTTTGCTTATCCAAATTAGATCTAATCTATTTTAATATATTTCATATTGGTTAATGAAGTGAGAAGCACCCTCATTTTAGATTTTCACCACTTAATTAAGACTAATTATCACTAATTACTTAATTAAGCTCATTAGGGTGATTAGTGAAAATAGGCATCTTTAAGGCAATCCAACCTTACCCTTAGGATCTAATAGACTTAACATTGCATTAGGAACTTACTTACCCTAAATCTGAGACTTAATTAAGGTTAAGTTTACTAAACATTAATTAGGATACTTTAGGAGTAATTAAGAGAAATAAATATGCAAATTTAGGTTTAAGGGTCTAAACTTGTTCTCTAGGGTTCAGGGAGCATTCAGAGCCCTTAATCTCCATATTTGGATATTTATTAAATTTAATATGATTTAATTAAGAACAGCAAAAAGTTTGGCAAATATTTTTAAATCCAACCATTGGATCTGTGATTTTATTTTATATTTAGATTCCTTGTTTTTTTTTTATTCAAATGGTATACTATTTGGATCAGTATAGCCAAAGTTATTCAATTAATTTAAGCTGAATGTTTATTTAAATTAAAACTATAGGGTTTAATTAATTTAATTCACAATCATTAAAAATGTCATCCAATAAATATTAATTAGGTGCGGCCCAAAATCAGAACCGTGCGGGTCACGGGTCGGCCGACCCAGAACCCACAACTTCATCTTCTTCCTCTCGACGAGTCCCGAGTCAGCTGAGCTTCAGCGCCAAAATTCTCGGCGCTCCGGCGACGACAGAGGCTCAACTTGATCCCTACATGTTCAGGGAGTCGAGACACGTCGATTGAACCACGAACCCCCATTTGGATCCCTTTGGATCGACGGGGTGCTACTCGACTGAGACGCCTTCGATACGGGCATCTCAGGCCGACTGTGAGGGGACAATTCTCCTCACAGCGGCCTCGATTCGACCGGGGTTCTATACCTACACGTTCAGGGAAGTGAGGCAAGTCGAACTTCCAACCTATCTTAACCTGAGGTGCAGCCATTCACTAGGTCCTTACTTGGACTCAGCCATTGGCTCGGCTGCTAGCTCAGTCGATCGATACAATCGACTCGAGCTAGCTTAGCCCTAGGTGACAATCACACTAGGTTTCCTAGGTGGCTAACGTAACCTAGACGACATCCATAGCTCATTCAGAGGGCAGAAACCAAATGGAGCTTGAAGAACTTTCCATGGGGGAAGGCTGTACCTCAAGTCGGGCTGCAGGCTTAGCCGAGGGGAATTGTGGTGCGCTAAAGCTTCTTGGACAGCAGACGAAGCTTCACAAGCGGTCTGAACACCAGATGGGCCCTCTATCAGTGGTTCAAGCTTCGGAAATGCCGGGATTCGCCGAGGAAGCCGAAAGCTCCAGAGACTTCAATTAGGGAAATTGAGGGTTCACAGTGAGCAAAGGGACTCACTATGAATTACTGGGGGTATTTATAGGCCTGAGGGAGCTCTGGGGGTGGTTTCCAGAGCTTGGCAATGGTAGGAGGTTCGAACCGAAAGGAATGGTTCGGGCCAACGACTATGGGCAATTTGGGGAGAAGACAGCCGGCCAGACGAACGCGCCGAGGGCAGGAGAGGAAATTCGGTGGTTTTCCCGTACTGCCACGCGATAGGGAGGATCCTGGCTATCGGGGGGGGGGGGGGGGGGACCAGACACAGACGGGCGAGGCGAGGGAGACAATATACAGTGCTCGAGTTCGTCTTCGCCGTCTGATGGAGCGACCGTTGGTCTCGAATGGCTCTGATGCATTACTTAACGGAATAGGATGGTAGCCGTTGGATATGCATGATGGATTCAATGCCTACAATTTAATCTTAACACGGAGGAGATCCCGCCGTTCGATGACTTGCGCCAAGATGCGTGTTAACGCATCGGATGGCTGAAACGCGCGCGCCGCTGTTGGGACCCCGCAGCGGATCTGTCGTGGTCCCGACAGCAAATCCCGGGTTTTATTTTAAATAAAAAATTAATTTTAAATATAAATAAAATTAATTAAATAATATATAATTATTCTTAAATTATCCAAATCCAATTTATGACCAAATGAGCTCAAAAATTTCCAAAATTTTACCCTTAGCTAATTAGGGTATGAGGAATTCAAAAATGAAATCAAATTTTAATTTGGAGATCAAAATAATTTAAGTATTTTTTTAGGGCTTAAAAATAGCCAAAAATACCAAATTTTCCATTTTAGCTCCAAATGATCCCAAACTTCTAGGGTTAGGTTTAAATGACCCATTGAATTCAATGGAATCAAAATCAAGCCTTGGTTTAGCTTAATTAATCTAGGTCTAGCTAGGATAACAGCTTAGGGTTGTTACAATGGCCATCTAAATAAATAAAAGAAAAATATTTATCTCAAATTGGCATAAATAAAGTGTCCCAATTATATTTATGTAATAACCCTAGTGTTGTACTCGTTATTAAGTAACATAATCAACTTTATTTCTCTTCTAATACTCTTATAATAGTGCTAAGAGTCTCCACTCAAGTTTCGTGCAAATTAGAGATTATTTAAGACTTTCCATCATTCATAATTTTTCTTATAATTCTAAGAATGCCTATTTTATTTATACCTCAGAATCAAAATCGGAGTCTGCCATTGGAGTTATCACCCCAAATTAGTTATGAATGATATTTTGAGAGTGTTTGGAAGTCATAAAAGTTTTCCTCAATTATTTTAATAATATTTAAATGCTCAAAAAATAAGGATAATTAAATTAACCTCCAATTGAAAATCCAATTTCATTTTTGTGTTCCTCACTCCTCAAAAAGGTAAGGGTAAATTTTTAGGGTTTTTCGGAGTCCATTTTGTTATTTAAATTTAAAAAATGAATTAAGAATAATTAATTAATTAAATAAAGTAAATAAATTAAATTAATATATATATATATATATAATATTTAATATATTTCATTAGCATCTTATAAAACTATAGTAATCCGCTGTCTGGGCTTATGCACAAAACATAAATTTGACTCCATCCTAGCTATAACACCTATTCCTCAACCGATCGAATGGCTAAGTACCTCCATCAATCTCACAGTGAGCTCCTTTACTCACTGTAAACCTCAATTTCTCCTCCGCTCTTTGTTCTTGGTGCTCCCAGCTTCCTCGGTGACTGAACCTACTGCGTACTGTTGATAGAGGGTGAGGTCTGGAGTTCAGACCCCCTTGTTGAGCTCCTACGATTGTCTGGAGTACTTTGAGTTCTTCCCTTCATCTCAGTCGCAACCTTTTCCCAGCTCAAGGTACGGTCTCTGATCCCCCTTCTCTGTCGAGCTGGTCTCAGCTCGACTCATGGCATTTCAATCCTAGATGCTATGATAGGATCTTGCTTTAGCTTTCCAATAGGCACTTAGAACTTCTGGTGGGGACTGGCAGTGGACTAGACAGTGCAATTTCATCTGAGTGTGCACTAGCAGTCAGTCCTTAAGTCACGGGAGATCATCGTATTCCCGAGGCTCTGAGCCCTATCTTGAACCTCCAAATCCCTCCTAAAGTGATTGCACACTAATTGCAATCAGTGGGCTTGATCTGATCGATCGATTCGACTGGGATTGATCGACTTAGAGCAAGCCTGCATCCTTGAAATGCCGTGAGTAGCACCCCGTTGATCCCCCCATGCTCAGGACCAACTGAGTTGCTTAATTGATGCCCCTTCGATCCCTAAACATGTAGGGATTGACTTTGGCTCATGGTATGATTGTTGTTGGGAGAATTCACTCCTCACAAGTGCACTCCAGCGATTTGGCGCCTCCTAGATAGGGCTTCGTGGTTCATTCGACGCGTCTTGGGCCACTGAAGGTGTAGCCATCGAGATCATGGCGTGGCGTGGTCTGAGTGCAGAGAATTTAGCGCTGGGAGTTAGCCCTAGGGATCCTAGCGTTGGGGAGGTATTCACGAAGATGATCCACAGTAGCTGGCCGGGTCAAACCCCGACCTGCACTGTTTTAAATTTGGGCCGTGGATTAATTCAGGAATTAAGGAATTATATTCCTTCTAATAAATGGCAGAATAATTAATATAAATGATTTACCTATGATTCTGATTTAAATGAAAATACAAAATAAATTATTTAAATAACTTTAACAATACATAGTCAAATGGTATGATCTAATATATAATTTTAATCAAAAAAATGCAAGAAATAATAATATAAAATAAAATCAATGATCTAATGGTTAGATTTTAAATAATTTCCTAATCCTTCTTTGTTTTTATTTAAATCATATTAAATTTATTAATTATCCAAAATTGATAATTAAAATCTCTGTTGCTCATGAGACCATAAATAACCTATGTAGATAATTAAAAGTAATTTATGATCTTTAATTTTGTTAATCACTCTTTAATTACCCTAAAAAGAGATTAGTGGATTAAATCCTAATTTAATCTTTGATTTTGGGGAACAAAGCTCCTAATGCCTTATTAAGAATAGTAGAACTTATAAATGCAAATGGATCACTCTAGGATGCTCTAATCTCCTTAATCACCTTAATTAGCCTTAAATTGAGGTTAATGCTAATTAAGCTAAATTAAATATTCAAACCCTAAGTTAAGTGTTTTATTCACTTCATTAACCAAGATGAAGCTCATTAAAATAGACTTGAATCAATTTAGATGATTTAATCTTAAAATCCCATTTTTAGCCCTAAGAGGGGTATTTTGGTCATTTTGACCAAAATCTATTTAAGCACCTCTTAAACCTTGAAAATTCAGTAAATATCTCTAGCTAAATTATTAGCACCTTTTTGAAATCTTATGTTAATGATATTGATGTTAAGTGAAGAAATCTTAAGTTAGTCTTATTAAGATCTTAAGACCTTAAGTGTCCTTAAAACTCCCTTTCTTAAGAGTTAAGCCTAACTGCCCTTAGGAGTTAGACCCCTAATTGAATAGCTCAACTAAGCTGATCCATAAGCTTGAATCTTAAGAGAACAATTCTTGTAAAACTCCTAAGTCTAGTTTTAGCTTAAGATCTAAAGTGATCAAATCTTAGATCGTAGAATATAGACTTTAGATCATTCAATTGAATTGAACTACCTTCATATGGGATTCCTTACTTGATTAACTATTTAATCCTTTTGAAACTTTCCTTGTGGGTGTAGGATTGATTCAATTTATAAGATAATGTAATTATTTTAAAGACTGAATATATATCTTAGATTCTTAGTTCTTAATGATTATTTTATCTTATAGCATTAGAACAACTTTTTATTAAGATCATAGTTCCTAATCCTTCAGCTTATAAGGTATTGCTCATTTAGATTATGTTTGAGTGTGAACCCTAGATCCTTATTAGGATACTATCTTGGATTTAGGATTTGAACACCAAGATGGAGTTTAAATTCATAATCCTTAATCTTAATTTACTTAATCAAGATTTGGGTTAAGAGAGAAAAATAATAATAATTAAGTAGTCAATTTATTTACTTTAATCTTTATAGTCATCATATGATTATGAATTAGAAATTGTTTGGTTCTATTGTTAACATTAAGGCTGTGAATCTGGGATTATACTCGATAGATGGATATTGGAGATCCTAAACTTGTATCTTCTTAAAATAGTTAGTTGGATAAATTAGACAACAACAGATATTACATAAGTCTAGTTTAAGTATCTTGCTTACTTTGATTTTGATTGCTTTGCATGCCTTGAATATTAAGCCTCATTCCTTGAGTATAATAGGTAAACTTAGGATATGGAAGATACATCCTAAGTTAGTATTTGAAAAGCATAACATTCATTCAGTTCTTTCAGTGCTTTCAATTAGTAGAGTATGTCCTAGCTTAGTCTGCCTCTTCAATTCTAGTTTTATTATAGAATAAACTCAGACCTAGCTCTGCGGATGCCTAGGATGGATACATGTCTTATTCAATAAGTTCAACTCGGACCTAGCTTTGCAGATGCCTAGGATGGATACATGTTGAACTTTCAATTCAAAGGCCTTATATGGCCTATTTCTGTTATAGCAGTACTATGTCTTAGGCTTACTTCTACTTCAATTTAGTTTTCAATATTTGTTTTGCTTTACCACATATTTTAGTGGCTTCACTTTTGCTCATTCATGTATTTAGCTTACTTTTGCCACATGCTTCAATGGCCTTTTACATATTAATCTGCATGCTTGTATAAATGATCTTATTGATTTATATTAAATATGGCATGTTTATGATGCTAGAATTGTATGTTTATTTCAGCCCCTGTGTTCTTTATATAATCAGCATGTATCCATGTAATCATAAGCATATTAGGATAAGATTTATTTCAGTAGTTGTACTTGCTTTTAGCCTCACCTGTTTAGTTGCTGCTTTGTATGTTACTTTACATACTGGTTGATCAATTATAAATAAATAATTTATAGCTATCCTTTTTTCTTATAGCTTGATGCACTCTATGTTGCTTACATATTTAAAAGTAGTTAAATGTGATATTCTTAAATATTCAGCACACTTAAATAGCTTAAAATATACTTAAATAATTTGTCTAACTATAACATTTTCTTTTGTTGGCTGAGGCCCTGACATTTGTGAAACTGACAAATATTAGATTTGGAGTTGTTCGTAGGCAGTGTTGCAGAAGAGGAGCCGGTGCAGGAGGAGGATCTTCCTACTGCTGTTTAGATAGATTTTCATTTTTTTACAGTGAGATTGAGAAATCTTTTCATTCATTTAATTTAGTTTGTAATAATTAAAGTCTAGATATATTTACTTTTCTGCATTTGATCTGAGTTACTGTTTCTTTTTGTGGCGACCGGGGATCGAAGTTCGAGAGTCTTTAAAGAACAATTCATCTTAATTGAAAATTTATACATTTTTATAATACAAAAAGGGCATAATAATAGAGATCCACAGTCTTTTTATACAAAGAGCCAAAACATATATGAAAAGTTACAACAGTTTGAATTATACAAAATATGAAATATCTACATTCTTTTGCTTCCTTTATTCTTCTTATTTTAATTTGGTAGATCTTCTGAGTTCTTTTTAATTATCAAAACCTAAAAAAAATTTCAGTTTACCAGTCAAGTAGGAGTACGCAAATTGTTCTTATAAGAATAAATTTAGCATCCTATAATAAGTATGAATCACATATGAAAATGACTGAAAATAAAACTGCAAGTAAAGTAAGTAATTTCTGCCCTGCAAAATAGCTGTAAAATCAACATATATGAAATAATTTTTATCAAAAGCATTTGTAACAATAAGTCGAGTCCGTAGACTCCTGAGCCCAAATGGGTAAACCCATAGGCATAACCTGTAGGAAGCTTATCTCGCCACCCGTCGGTAGCTTACTCAAATAATAATTCTTGGTGTGTCTTTCCTCTGGATTTGCCTACTTCCTACAAGAGGCTAAACCCCTCCATATAACTCCCAGGGGCTGTTAGCTGGCCCAATCTGTACAGATTCTCAGTGTTGCGTTCCACCCTCCAAAGATAAACACCACAATAATATAATCATTGTTTCATCTTTTTGTTACATGCTATTCGATATCATTTTTTTTGCAGATTATTAAGCGGTAAGCAGTGTAAATAATATTCAAATGGAAAATGGCTCAAATATAAGAACACTAAAATGAAACTTATAAGTAGATTTGCGTACCTAACTATTTTGATTCAAAATCAACCAATTTAATTTGTTTGATCTGCCAAACGTAGTTTAAGTCATTAATTTGATACTTCATGATTTGTAATAATAGGTTTTTATGATATTTGATATGGATTCATTGAAGTGATTACTTTTATGGTTAATATTTTCAAGTGACAATTTATATGAAACTTTTAGAAATATGTGAAAGCATCTATATTTCATATAAATTTCTAAGTCCTAAAATTCTTAAAAATTTCGGCAGTCTCCTTTGTTTTCGTTTAAATTTTCCAAATTTTATACAATCAAAATATAAGTCAATCTATTGACTATTTCCAGTTCTAAAGTAGAGTTCAATCCTTTTTATAGGATTGCTCATATCCAATTCTAAAATAAAGTCTATTTCCAGTTCTAATATAGATTTTAATTAAACTAAGCAATTTATACATCCATATACAACATCTAAAAGAAAGTGCAAAAATAAAATTAACATTTATAAGAGCAACTTTATGTGGCATTTTGCACCTAGTATTTAATTTTAACTTGACCTGCAAAGAATAATATTATTAAAGTTTAGCATCTAAATATAAAGAAATAATAATTAATTAAATTTAAAGGCAGCATAAGATTAAGGATAGCATTTGTTTTTAATAATATTTGAATCTCCTAATATATGATAACATTTAAATTCTATAACAGTATTTAATTAATCTTAACTGAATGACAATAGTGATTCTTATCTAGCATTTAAAATCTTATTTCAGCAATATGATAGAATAACAATATGTATCCTTATGTTCAAATCATGATGGCATTTATATTTGATCTTTAAAATAAAGGGCAGCTTATATAAAAATATTTAATAGATTCATATGAGATAGATGAAATATAAAGACTTGAGTTCAACACATAACAAGTAGTTTAGCTAAATACATTTGATGATAGTATTACAACTAATGGCAATATTAAATTACTTAAGATCTTTTTTTTTCTTTTTTTTTTAAAATTAAAGATGGTATCATGGCAACAATATGAACCTAAAACAATTAATTCTAAAGACAGCATATGAATCTCTTAACACAATTGACAACATTTAATCACTTTTGAAGTGAATAGTAGCATTTTGGCAGCATGGATTTAAATTAAAGATAATGATAGCATTTATTTTAAACTTATTTGAGATGAGTTATATGTCCATAAGAAGTATTTTGAATTCAGCTTTCAAGTAGTTTTGACAATAAACACACATTTGTATTTACTAAATGATTAATAGTTCAAATCATTACATATATTAAAGATAACTAAAGTAACTATATATCATTTGCCAAGTCATACTTATTTTGACAACAAAAGAAAAAGTATACATGGAGAGTAAGGATAATAATGTAAATTCAACATTCATTCAGCAATTTAACTTGAGAAGTAAGCATAACTTAAACCAATAAGTACAATTGATGATAAGTGAGTTATACAAATATTTTAAGTGAACCCCATTACCCATACATAATATAATATGTATTCTATTTTATCATGAATAAGTGAAGTATACTTCAATCTATTTTCATCATGCCTTAGAAGTCTAGTCAAAATAACATGGAAACCAAAGGCTAATTAAAGTATAAATGTTTCATCAACATTAAATTCTGCAATAGCATGACTTTAAAGTCTCATGAAATTAATAGCAATGCAAATCTTTTAACTATTCAATTCATGCTACATATCATGAGACTCAATTAAATGCATTACATTTGAAATTGACATTAACTATGTGATTTAAATAAATCCATTATAAGGCATTTTAACTTTTTAAATCATTGGATACAATTACTTATAGCAAATATTTCATGCAAATTTAAATTTATGTGATCTTATTTGTTTTCTATAATGAATCTTATAACAAAAGATATCTCACGAATCATCAACTTTTGAGCACATATAGTATTTAAAGAAAATTAACAGGAGAAAATGAAATAAAGAAAATGATACATCCAATAATCGCATGACTTTAAATATACAATGAGCAGAAGGAAAATTTTCTTCTCAGATATGCTATGGAGCTCGATCGACTCCATACGAATGAACCCAAATAATTTAAAATAATCATTACCATTTGTTAATGGATTACTAAGTAGAAAGAACAATTAGAGTGAGATACAGAGATGAAGCTTTTAACATGTTTATTTCACATTTATTCATCTTAAACAAATTGTTTGAACCTTTGTACTTCATTCGCATAATTTATAATGAAATTTCAAGATAGATGAGAACTAAGAAGAAGGATTCAAGCAATCACATGTAGGAAGAAAATTAACATAGGAAAGAAAAGAATTAAAAACTACGTTAACATTAATTTGAGTTTCAAATCACTTCTCAATAGATAATTTCATTCATTACAAAGTACTTAAGTTGTATATTAAGAAATTTAGCATTGGAGAAGAATTAAGGGGAGTAAAATTTAACAACGTAGTTCCTTCAAAACAGGATTCGCCAAACTCATTTGGCTCCTACAGATGGACTCATTCTTTTCCATAAAAAATCAAACTACTTATTAAGTATTTACAGAATGAAAGGACATAGAGAAATTAATATATATTTGGGCTATATCTCTACATCTATTCGAGTTTAATTATAAAATTTTGAACCGTTCGACTCATATTGAAATCTTACATTCGTATAGGAAACAAGACAGAAATTCCATATCATTTAGAAGAAATCAAACACGAGTTAGAGAAATTAGGAAGTACCTTTGTTCCTTGAGATTTAACTAGAAGGGGCTCGGCTAGAAGAGGTGCTCGGCAAGATGGAGAGGTTTCGGCGAGTGGGGGGCATTGGCGAGTGGAGGTGTCGATGAGAGGAAGCTCGGCGAGTGGATGGCTCGGCTTGGAAGGCTCTCGGCTAGAGGAGATTTGACGAGATAAGGTGTGATCCGATGAAGGAGAAACGGCGTAGGATTCGTTGTTGTCTTCCTTCGCACGCACCTATCCTTCTTATAATACTCTTTTCAAAACGATTAGAAGGATAGGATGAAACTGAAGCTTATCATCTCGACGAGGACATCTGGAGGGAAGGTCTTTAGTGCGTATGGAAGGAGATGTCCCGAGGAGGAAGGAAGGTTCTTGGGCGGGAGAGGCGTGTGTGCGTGCGAAGAGGATAAGAATTTAGGTTAGAAGATTAAAGAAGAAAGAATGGATTTATATATATATATATATATTTAATGATTTCCGATTTTAATTTCATTTTTAAATGATTTTCAATAATCACCAAAATATTCACCCCTAGCTAATTGAGGGCTTCTGAACACAATGGTGCACTCGGATTTTTGATCCGGCGAGTAATTAATTACTCGTATTTTCAGGTATTTAAATAATATCAAAATATTCATCTAAAAAAAATGTCTTCCAAATGCGTTCAAAATTTCATCCCTAGCTAATTTGGGGGTGGTGAACACAATGGTGGAGTCAGATTTTCAATCTGAAGTCAAAATTATTTAAATATTAATAAGCAATTGAGAATAATATTTTGGTATTTTACACTTTTACTCTCTTATACTATGTTATGCTGGAATGTTATATTATACTATTTTTTGCTTCTGCTACTTTGATTTGTATTAATGTATATTCACAGTTCCAGGTGACAAATCCATGGCTTAAGGCAGGTTGGGTCCTACCTGACTTTACTTAAGTTGAGAATTTGCCACAGTTGGAGCACCGTACTCCTCGCGATTATGCTAATATCAGTATTAACGTCACCGCGGGAAAGTACGGGGCCCCACATGTTCATAGATGATATTATAATATATTTTAAGACGAAGAAGGAACATGAGGGTCACCTCAGGACCGTATTAGAAGAACTGAGAAGTCACCAGTTGTATGCCAAATATTCAAAATGTAAATTTTGGCTTAAATATGTTGCCTTCTTAGGCCATGTAGTAGATGCTCAAGGAATCAAAGTAGATCAGAATATGGTTAGCGCAATCCAAGAATTGGTATAGTCCAAGTCAGTGACAGAAATCAAAAGTTTCTTGGGTTTGGTCGATTATTACAAAAGGTTTGTGAAAGGCTTTTCTCAAATAGCCTCTCCACTCACCAAACTTACCCAGAAGGCTGCACCCTTTGAATGGTCGCCAGCTTGTGAAGCAGTGTTCCAGGCACTGAAATATACGCTTACCTCGGCCCCTGTTCTAGTCCTTCATATGGAAGGGGTGAACTAACAAGTATATACCGATGCCTCAGGTATAGATTTAGGTGCTGTACTAATACAAGAAGGGAAAGTTATAGCCTATGATTCCCGTTAGCTGAAGACCCACGAAAGGAATTATGCCATTCACGACCTCAAATTAAGTGCTGTAGTGTTCGCCTTAAAGATTTGGTGTCACTATCTCTATGGGATTCAGTGCTCAATTTTTACAGATCACCAGAGTCTGAAATACATATTCACTCAAAGGGAGTTGAACTGTCAACAGAGAAGGTTGTTAGAATTAATCAGTGACTACGACCTTGATATCCAGTGCCACCCTAGGAAGGCCAATATTGTAGCTAACGCTCTGAGCCGTCGTGCTACTCTTAATGCTCTTATCTCTGAAAGCCCGTTGGAAGAAGAATTCCGTAAATTGGATATCCAATCAGCGTGTAGTAACCAGGTGAGTATAATATTCTCAATGATTAATATGGGGCCCACATTCCATAGAGATGTATCGATTTCCCAGACAAAAGATGATGAGTACCTAAGTTTCAAACAAGCCATCGAGAATGGCCATCATGCCGACATTCAGTTCTATAAAGGTGCCATCTATCAAGGAGATCGCTTACGGATCCCTAAGTCCATGCATCAGGATGTGCTCATTGAAGGCCATAACTCCGGATATCAGGTTTATACAGGAAGTTCAAAGATGTACCAAGACCTGAAACAATCCTTCTGGTGGCCAGGGATGAAGAAAAGTGTGGTTAAGTTTGTCACAAAGTGCCATGCTTGCTGTTTAGTCAAGGCAGGGCATCAAAGACCCGGTGGTCTGCTTCACCCGCTTGAAATTCTCTAATGAAAGTGGCTAGATATATCTATGGACTTCTTTATGGGTTTGCCTCGCGCAAGATCTGGAGCCGACACTATTTGGGTCATAGTTGAGAAACTTGCAAAACTATATATTAAAGAAATAATCAGGCTTCACGGGATCCCCAAGTTAATTGTATCTTACAGAGATAGTCGATTCACCTCCAAATTTTGGCAAGCCGTACATCAAGATCTAAGCACAACTCTAGCAATGAGTACAACCTTTCATTCATAGACAGATGGTCAGACAGAACAAGTGAATCTAGTTTTAGAAGACCTGCTTAGGCTATGTATACTTGACTTTGCTAGATCTTGGGAAGATCACCTTCTACTAGTGGAGTTCACTTACAACAATAGTTTCCAAGCCAGTACAAAAATAGCTCCGTATGAAGCCCTGTAGGCAGAAAGTGCAGTACTCCGTTGTCTTGGTCAGAAACAGGCAGTGTTCAGCTGTACGGATCTTAATTAGTAGAAGAGACAAACAAAAAAGTTTAGTTAATTCAACAATGAATTCGTGCAGCTCAAGACCGCAGAGTAAATACCACGATCTTCACCATCGTCCTCTAGAATTCAAAGTTGGGGACTTCGCATACCTAAAATTTTGTCCAATGAAATGAGTCTTTAGATTTAGCATAGCTAGGAAACTCAGTCCCCGCTATGTTGGTCCTTTTGAAGTAGCAGCCAAAATAGGTTCTTCTGCCTACAAATTGAACCTCCCAGATGACTTTGCAACAGTCAAAAATTCATTTCATGTGTCATCGTTAAGAAAGTGCCTCAAAGACCCATCTCACTTACTTCAGTTCCCAAAAATTTAGATCCAACATGATCTATCATATGCCGAGGAACCATTTTGAATTATGGCCTTGATCGCAAACAACTTAGGAATCGTGCAATCAAGATGATCAAAGTTCAGTAGAAGAATCGTTCTCGCAATAAGGCCACTTGGAAAAAGGAGTTAGATATGCGAGCCAAATATCCTAGACTCTTCGAGAAGCCAAGTACTCTTTCTTAGCATTCTAAGCTTTCAAATGTTAATTCATGTTTCATTCTTGCCATCTTCCTTCCACTTGAGTGATGTCGAGGACAACATCGTTCTTAAGTGAGGGAGCCTGTGATAACTCAAGTTGTTAGCTTAGTCGACTAATCTCAGTCTTAATCTTGATCCTAAGTATTATTAATCAAGTCATTTGGAGTCAACCCCTAAGACTCAGTCTAAATTAGGAGTCAAATGGACCGAATCCTGGTTTCTGGAAAATCTAGAAAACCCTAAAATTTGACCTATTTAAATTGACCATTACACTCAATGCCCACAAATTAGCTATGGGTGTTATTTTTGTGTAAATCGGGAGTCGTCGAAATTTTGGCGAATATTTTAATAATATTTAAATACCCTGAAAATTGGGAAATTAAAATACTCATCGGATCGAAAATCTGACCTCGTCGTTGCCTTCCTCACCCCTCAATTAGCTAGTGTGAATATTTGGAATTTTTGGAAGCTAATTTATAAATTAGAATTTATTTAATATAAAGAATTAATTAAGTTATTTAAATTAAATTTTTTATATATTATTTAAATTATTATATTTTATTTTCCCGCGGCGCCGTTAACTTCATAACACCGTCCGCCTCTATTCGCTCGGCCGTTAGATCGTCCGTCAGATCTGACGGATCGATCGGAACCGTCTCATCCGGGATCAGACGACTCCACGCTCGTCATCTCCCTCGCGGGCGTCGCCCGCGAGCCTCATGCAGCACGCCACCGTTGCCTTGGCCAACTAGTGCCTCCCCGCACTTCGCAAACCCCGCCCAAGGTCCTATAAGGGTCCGGCCGAGGTTGGAACCCCACCACATGCTCGGATTAACCTCGGGCGAGCTCGAATCTCACTCCGCTGGACCAAAGCCTCGCAACCGTCGAACTTCAGGTACTCCTAATACCTTTGATTTTCATTCGATAGCTATGATTCAAATTAGTTCTGTCATTTCACACGTTTGATTGTTGATCGTGCAGATTTGATCGATCGATCGAAGTCCCGATCGATCAAATTTGGGAAGAGGGCTACAATAGAAACCGATACCTCTTCGTCGCCGAGACCTAGACACTATGGTTACCCATTGCCACCGTCTTCGACCTCCTCAGCGCTTGGCTCGATCTTCTTCGGCAAGCTCTCGGCGCCCTCTATCCAATGCCGTGTGGGTCGAACCCAGGCAGCGACCGGAGGGCCTCGAGTTTGGTTGCCCTAGCCGCTTCGTGGCGGGAAGGAGATGAGGTTCCTCGGGCCGGACCCGACCTGTGCTCTCGCGTGAGGGACACGCACTGAGCTTGGACCTGAGGCAGGGGGCCTGCTTCATGACGTGGCGGCACTCCGTCTCGCCGCGTAGCATCCACAGCGGGCGTGGGATCCGCTATCCCCTCTGTCTGAGACTGTGGGCCCCGCTTGCAGCCCTGGACTCAATCAAGTGGCGCCACGCGTCCTTGGTGGGGCCTGCTTGCTGAAAACGCAATCACTTGGGGCTCGCCACGTGGTGCTGTGGGGCCCACTGCCTCTGCAACGCCCAGCCAAATGCTGCCACGTGGCCATGGCGGGTCCTGCTGTCTGTGAACCTGCAGTTAGAATAATAATAAAAATTATATATATATACTTTTTGCTTTCGGCTCGTATGAGGGTTTTTGCGATCCTTTGAGGCGACTCTAGGGTTTTCGGCTCCGTCTTGGCCATCGGGCCCTAGCCTCGACCTCTCCCCTGTGTGTTCTTGCTTAGGCCTTCTGGTACAGCTCTCTGGCTTTGAGTTTTCGGAAGTCTTTCTTCTTTGCTCTTGTTTTGTTTTTTTTTTCCACTTTTAGTTTTTTGCGGATGATTTAATGGAGGATCACCCCTCAATTAGATCATTTAAGGAGATTGTAGAAAGCTCTGCTACTACAATCTCAAAAGAGATAAGAAACTTTCAAAATGCTCCTGCATTCTTCTTTTCTGATGATGAAATTGTGAAACTAGCTGATCCCCATGCCCTAATGCTTATTGGTAAATTTAATAAGAAAAAACTAAATTTTGGTTTGGTAGATGGTTTTGTCAAAGGTTTAAAACTGCATGGCCAAGTTAACATTCGTGCTTTTGATGCTCTTAGAGTTTTTTTTGGTTTCTCCTCGGACTTGGATTACACGAGAGTTTTTTCAAAGGGATCTTTTGATCTCAAAAGCAACACAATGAAATTTTTTTAATGGGACCCTTTTGTCGATGTTACTTTAGACTCTCCAATTACGCCGGTATGGGTTAACCTGCCGGGCTTGCGTTTACATTTTGTTAAGAAAGAAATTTTGTTTAACATAGCAAAAGCAACTGGGAGACCTTTACAACTAGACAGAAACACTGCTTTGGAAAGAAACATTGTTGCTCCCGGAATCCTTATTGAATTAAATTTAGCTGCCAAACTGTCGGAAAGAATTTGGTTGGGGTCAAAAGACCGTGGTTATTTTCAACAAATTTGCTATGAAAACCTTCCTCTATATTGTAATTGGTGTCAAACCTTGGGGCTTAATGATATAACTTGTCCTCATATGCAAGATAGTAGTCCAATTTTCCCCAATATTAATAATGTTAATAATGTTATCTCTCCAGTTGCTGAAGGTGATGCTTTGACCCTCGTTGAAAGTTTGGTGCCTAAAATTACTTGCCCTACTGGCCAAATAATCTCAAATAGTTATATGCAACCGATTACTGATGCTATTTTTTCTCCTGTGCAAGTTGCTCTTACTACTGTAACTACTAATTTAAATGCTAGCTCAGGAAAAGATTTGCAGCATACAAAGAATGCAGGGCGGACTGAAACTGAAGGTTCAAAAGAGATACATGTTTTTAATTGCATTTCTGATTCTGAGATTGGCAATAAGGTATTTAGTTTATCAAATCTTGCTTATAAGTCAAACGGCATTGTTGTGAGTCCCGAGTCCATCGTTGCTACAGCTTTCCACAAACATTTTGGATCATTTGAACAATACTGTTTTTGCTACTGAACTTGAAAATGTTGATAATGTTAATTGTATTAATTGTGCTAAGCAAACTGAAGTTATAGTTGATAATAAAGGTGTAAATGCTGATATTGCAGCTCAAATTTCTAAGGAAATTGATGTCAGAATTGAGTTAACAAGCATGAATAGAGCTGAACCATTTTTAGTAAGCCCCCAGTTTAAGGACAACACAGAAAATAACTCCAAAAGCAATGACACAACTTCCATTAACATAGCAAAAAACAAATTGACAGAGAGCTGCAATTCAATCAATTTTCTTGAGCTAGATAACAGCAGTAATGTTAATCTGGTTAAAAAACAACCGGTAAACATGGAGCAACTAAAAGTTAATATTGGAGGAAACCCCAAAAAATCAAACTTGGCTTGTGTCATTTCTTCACCTGGTACAAAGAATTTGTCTGACAAACTTAGTGAAAACAATTCTGAACTATACTCTGTGCCTATTATCACAAATTATGATAAGGATAGCATTACTTGTGGGCAAGAATTTGTTGCTAAAATTGCTGTTACTTCCATCGAAAAAGTTAACAATATTGGTAAAGGTTCTAACTTGTGTTTAAAAGATTTTGCTCTAGCCTCACAGGAGTTGAAGGAAAATTTTGGAAACTATGCGAAACCAAAAATCCAATAAAAAAAAAAGTTGAAAAACTGCAATACAAAGCTAAGGAAGGCCTTAAAGTAACAAATAGATACAAAATGCTGACAGCTCTATCTGAAATTGAGGCTGAAGGCGAAGTTTCTCAATCAGGTACCTCTATTGTTTTAACAAATAATGCATCTCAGAGAAGCCAAAATGGCTCCTCTACGGTTTCCCAATGAATATTCTTGTTTGGAACATTAGAGGAGTTGGGAATAGCTCCTCAAAACATAGGCTGAAACATACTATAAAAGATCAAAAAATTAATATTGTGTAATTCTTGAACCAAAGGTTAAAATGGAAAATCTCAATAAAATCTTTAAGTTAGTAAATCTAGACAAGGCCATGGCGACAAACAACAACAAAATTTGGATTATTTTTGATACCAAATGGGATTCTGACATCGTTGCTCAAACTGATCAAGCCATTCACATTAGATTATTCAACTCCTCCACAAATTTTGTTGCTACTTTTGTCCATGTTAACAACCTTCATTCTGACCGTCTTTCTCTTTGGAACTTCCTTAAAGATTGCAGCCACACTACACTTCCGTGGGTGGTCGGAGGTGACTTTAACGCAGTTCTTCACCATCATGATTATAAAGGGTACTCCTCTTCCCATGATTTATCTACTTATGATTTCAACGAAGCTATAATAGAATGCGGTCTTGATGATTTGAAATACTCGGGGGCTCCTTTTACTTGGTCCGCTGGCCGAAAATTTGCTAAGCTGGACAGATTTCGGGTTAATAATTCTTAGTGCAACACTTTTACTGAATTCAAAAATTTTTCTCTAAACTCTACTACCTCTGACCACAAGACGATCATCCTATCTTCTTGGTGCCAAAATAAAAGTCTTAAGAGATCATTTAAATTCCAACTTTTTTGGCTTCACAGACCTGATTGTGCTGAGATTGTCAAAAATAGCTGGAATGAAAGTTGTAATTCTTACGGTCTCTTCAGACTTGTTGAAAAATTCAAAAAATTAAGAAAGGATCTTAATGTCTGGAACAAAAATAGAGTTGGTAATATTTTCACTAACCTTGAAAGACAGGAAAATCTTGTGACCACTTTGGAAAACATATTTGAAACCGATTCTTCATCTGAAAACAAAATTGCTCTTTCTAAAGAAAAAGCCATTCTTATCCAACACCATAATGATATTGAGACTTTCTGGAAACAAAAATGCAGTCTGAATTGAAAATTGCTGGGGAAAAAAAATACTGCTTTCTATCACAATTGGGTAAACAAAAGACAAATTAATCAAATCACCAAAATTCACACTCCTAAAGAAATGGTTTTGAATAATGAAAAAAAAATTCAAGATTCAGCAATAAATCATTATAAGAAAGAATTCTCTTCCAATCCTTCAGAATCTTTACAAAGTCAGTTCAAATTTGAAGGTACTCAAATCTCTACAGAAGAAAACAACATGCTTAATTCTATGCCTTCTGATGAGGAAATTTGGAATATTGTTAAAACTCTGAAAGCTGACACTTGCTTTGACCCTGATGGTTTCCTGTCAGAATTCTACATTAAGTTTTGGAACATTATAAAGGTGGATATTTGCAATGGGATAAAAGAATTCTTTTGTGATGTCCCGCTTCCTAAATTTTTTATCCACACCTCGATTACCCTTATCCCAAAACAGGAAAAGGCTCTTTGGTGGACCAATTTTAGACCAATTAGTCTTATCTCCATGCTAAACAAAATTATTTCAAAAATTTTGGCAAACAGACTTAAAAATCTCATTCCAAACATCATTGATCTTAATCAATCGGGCTTTGTGCCTGGTCGAACCATTCAAGATAATATTCTAGCCACCCAAGAACTTTTTCAAAGTATCAACAGTAAACGGAGAGGTCATAACCTCATAATTAAACTCGACCTTGAAAAAGCTTTCGATAAACTAGATTGGAATTTTCTTATCAAAATGCTAAAAGCTTATGGTTTTAATGAAAGTCTTATCAAGAAAATTACAAATCTAACTCAAAGAAATTGGTTCTCTATCATTATAAATGGTCAAGCCAATGGTTTTTTTAATTCTTCTAGAGGCCTTCGTCAAGGAGATCCAATATCCCCGATCTTATTTATTATGGCTATGAACTATTGGTCATAAAATATTAACTCCCTTTTTTTAAAAGACCATAGCCTCCAATTCAACGTGGATGGGAAAATTGTTATCTCTCACTTGGCTTATGCGGACGACTTGATCATTTTTTCTAATGCTGAAGCCAACAACATAATCAAAATTAAAAATCTGCTTACAAAACTTGAAAACGACACTAGCCTGAAAAATCAACTCCTCCAAATCTCACTTCTACATAAACAAGAAAGCCCCACCCCAAAAAATAAACAACATAAAACAAAGACTTAGTTTTAATCAAGGTAAACTCCCCCCTTTAAATACTTAGGCATCCCAATTTTCTTAGGTCACAACAAAAACTCCATCTATAATGACCTTTTAGGGAATATTTTTAAAAAATTAAGGGGGTGGGAAAACAAATACCTATCTCATGGAGGCCGCTTGACTTTAATCAAATATGTGTTAAACACCATCCCTCTCTATTGGCTTGAATTAACTTCCCCAACAAAGTTTATAATGAACAAAACAAAGGTCATCCTCAATAAGTTTCCTTGGTATCACAGCAAAGGTTTAAAAACGATTTGGTGCTCTTGGGACAAAATTACCTTTCCTGTGAGTGAAGGTGGGTTGGGTTTGCACTCTCTGGACTCGCTCCATACTGCCTTTTCTCACAAACTTTGGTGGAAGCTCAAAACCACCAACTCTTTGTGGGTTCAACTCTTGATGGCTACATTTTGTGCGACAAAACACCCGTCTCAAGTCAATCATAAAATCACTGACTCCAAAGTTTGGAGCAGGATGTTAGATCACCATAATATTACTGAAGAGACTCTTTATTGGGATGAAATTGATGCTAATAATAGCTTCTGGTTTGACAATTAGAACAAATCGGAACCGATTGCAAATTTACTTGATTTTATTCCAAGACCTAAACTTAGGCTAGGAGAAATTTAATCAAACGAGATAGGTTGGAATATGGAATTGCTTAATAATCTTTTACCCCCTCACCTCATTCCTGGAATTATCGCTCACTACCCTACTATTGGCCTAGATAAAAAAACAAACTCAGATTTGTGTCTTAAAGGTAGACTTAATTTAACCAATTTATGGAACTGCTGCAGAATTATAAAGATCCCTTATTTTCCTACTTGGTTTTGGAATAGTTGCATTCCTCCTATCATCAACATCTTCCTTTGGAGAATGGCAAATAATTTTATAAGTATTGATCACATGCAAAAGAGAGGCTTTTCCCTTGCTTCTAAATGCTAATGTTGTAACAACCAAGATAACTTAAATCATGTGTTCTTTGAGAACTACCATAGTATTGAGGTTTGGCAATTGATTAATAAAATTTTTGAAACATCCACAAACATTTCTCTTACTTCTCTATTTCAAAATGACCCTATTTTAAACAACAAAAAACTCCCAGTTAGAAACTTAATTACAGCTTTAGCTCTATGGCACATATGGAATAGCAGAAACCAAGCTAAATATAACTGTATCCCAATGCATGCTCAAAATTATTGCTGCAATCCATAAAGAAATCAATATCATTTTTAAAACTTACGATGAAAAAAAGTTCTCTTGGGGCTCCTACAAGAGTCATGAATTCAAATGCAAACTTGCTAGCTCCATCTCTTAACTAGATTCTTTTTTTGTTGCCATGCTTTTGGCGGAGGTTTTGTAGCCTTTTGTTTTGATCTGGTTTCGGCTGGCCTCTTTTATCTGGTTTGGATATCTTTTGCTGGTTGGGGGCTGGGTCCCCTGTGGGTTTGTTTTAAGTTGTGGCTGGGCCTTGGCTGTTGTTCATTTGGCTTCTACATGATGTGGTTTTTTAAGCTGCGGGGCTTTATGATTATTACCTGTCTGGTTCTGTCTATTTTTTTGTGTTTCTTTTTTAGCTGATTGAGCGTTCTCTGGCAAATTATGCTTGGTTTTTTATCGATGTTGCTTAGTTCTGGGCTCCTCCTTTTGTCGTTAAGTTTGCTGAAATGCTGCATTTCTTGGGTGGTCATGCTTATCGTAGCTGTAGTGTTGTGTTTGTTTGGTATTCAAAATCTATTTCTACTTGGTTGTAGTGCTGTTTGGTCCTTGCGGGCAAGTTTTCTCCTTGCATGTTATCCTTTGCTAGTCTTCCTCCGGTTGGCAGGTTTGCTGCTTGCACCTTTGCAAGCAGTTATTTTGATTATGGTGGTTTCTGTTTTGTCCTTGCTGGCTAGTTTGCTTCTTGCAGGTTTTTCATTCTATGGAGCTAATGTGTTCGTTTGGGGAGGTGGCAGATCCTCTTCTCCGGTTGGCTGGCTGCTTCTCGCTGTTGCTTGTTTCACTGTTTTTAGTTTCTTATTTTTGGAGACAGTTTTGTTTATTTGTTTAATTGTTTTGGTTTAATTGTTTGCTAATTAGGATTTTCTTTTTGCTTATCTGGACCTTTTAGGATATTCCCTGGGTCTAGATTTTTGGGGTTGTCTTCAGGTTTTTAGTTTGGCTAGAAAATATTGTACCCTCGTAGCCCTATTTTTCCTATATCTTTCTTTTCATGTTCAAATAAAAGTAATGCCGAAATGGCTTTTATCAAATATATATATATATATATATATATATATATATATATATATATATATATATATATATATATAATGATATCTGCTAAATAATTATACATATAGTTATATCTGGTCATAAATATATATGTATTATTTTGTATTATATTAAATCAAGTTAATTAGATTAATTAATAATTGTTAAGCGATCTTCTCTGTTAAAATAAAAAAAAATTAAACAATAAACTAAGAATTAATTAATTAAATACAAATTAAGATTAGTTAATGGTCATTAATTAATCTAAATAAATATTAAGTTGATTTGATTCATTAATAAACGTTACTTAAAATTAAGTGTTAAACAAAAATTAATTAGCGCTAATTGTAATTAGGAACTTTAATCACAATTAGCCAATAGTAAAATTATTTAACAGTATTTATATTAAATAGTGAAATTAAATTAATATTTAAACAGAAAATAATTAATTAATTAAATAGTTAACCTAATTAAAATAGTAAATTAAAATTCGTTAAATTAAAATCAGTAATTAAATTAATTTAATTAAATAATATTCTAACACTGAGGTTAGTTATATGTTTTGAAATAGTAAATAAATATAAATTAAATAAATGAATAGTAATTTAATTTATTTAATTAAATTATTTAATTTAGAATCTTAAAAATTTAATAACTTTTTGTAGGATGATCCAAACATATCAAATATAGGTTTCATTTTACTCAAAAAAAAATATAAGGGATCAAATAGCATAATTCAAAAATTAGTTTCGAGGTATGATATTGTAATGGCATTTTAGGACCTAAGCAAACCCTCATAACTTTCAACCTACTTATCCAAACATAAGTAACATGGGTCTTAAAATATTCTGGAGAATAGCCCAACACTATAGAATTATTAATTTTCCCATTTGGAGCTTAGTTTGAAAAGTAACATTTAGGACCTACCTTAAAAATAACCAAAATGCTCATAGTCTTCAATTGACCATAACTTGGTCAATTTAACTCCAAATTCAGAAATTTAAAGTGCTATCTAGCTTAGAATTTCAATATCATCAATAAACTGAAATAATATTTATGATTTGAAACCTAAAAAATTAGAAATAACTAAAATACCCCTAACCTTAGTTAGGCCATAACTTGACTATTTGGAGTTCAAATTGGGCTTACTCCTAGTCAACACACACAGTATATTATAGGGAAGCTATATAATCTAAGTTTGCTGAAATTGGACTTCAAACGAAAAAGTTTGATTTTTGTCTCTGTTGACCAACAAAATTACCGATTCACCCTTAGAAATTGAAATAGCCATAATTTCGTCATTTGACCTCAGAATGCAGTGTTCTTGCTAAGGAATCCTTGAACAGTAACCAACAATAAATTGCATAAAACTTTAGATTCCAAAAGGAGTAAATTATTAAAATGCCCCTCATGTCAAAAACCTTAGTTTGGACCTATATGATCTGTTTCTTATCCAAATTGAGTATGCTTACTGTTTATCTTCATGTTAGACAGTAAAAAATCATTTGGCAGTAAGAAATTCTAATTTGAGCCCTAAATCAAAAAGTCACTTTTTGGACCCTAAAGTAGGGGCAAAATGATCATTTTATCCAAAATTTAGGTTAAGCAATTTTAAACCTTAAATTTTTTCTAAGTCACTAAGACTATTATTAGAACTATAATAGAATTGTTCTAAGTGATAAAATCAACTGTTAGGTCAAATTTGTAAAATTTCTAAAATTTGCTCTAAGTTTTTTCTTAGGACATTACACCTCACAATAGGACTATTCCTAAGACTATGATTAGCTCATAGTTAGATTTTATTTATTAGATAAGTGAGTTATTTAATAAATAAATACTTGGTTCTATTAGTATTTAGATTTTTATAAATAAGCTTGATTATTTTATCTTTTAACCCTAGATTCAGGATAAGGAGATTCACTTTATTAAGTTTGATTTGCTTAATAGGATTTGCCTAAATCAATAGATCACCTTTAGAATGAAACTTAGATCTTATGCCTTATCCTTTTAGATTATATAATTAAGCCTAATCTCATGGTGTTTAATCCATAATCTATAGTTTAGTAGATCTTGATCAGATCTTAGATAGAACGTCTGAATTCATGAAATTAGGATGTTGTGATTTATTGATTAAACTTGTAGTCATACTTGATTGAATTAGATTAGAGCCTGGTCAGTTCTAATCCTTTTAACTTATAAGGCAGTACTTTTAAGTTACACTCGATTATAGAATTGGAGATCCTGAACTTGTGTAACTTAAAATAGTTAAAATTGTTTAATTAGACAACAACAGTGTCACCATATATAGAAGAGTCCCTTGCTTACTTGATTTATTTTATTGCTATGTATTCCTTGTATTTTGTGCTTAATTCCTTAGACATATCATATAAGAAAATTTTATGCATGAAATGAAAACTTAGAATAATTAGGATAATAGTTGCCTTTGGGTTCAATATATTCTAGTAGATTCGGGTGCACATTTACCCTAATGGATAGGGGTAATGAGTAATAAGGATGCTTAACATTACTTATTGAGGAGTGTGTGTTAACCTTGGAACCCACATAGTCTTGCAGACGTGCTTGACTCCTCAGCTGTTTTTAGACAAGTCCACAAAAATAAAAGTAAAATAAAAATAAAAGATTTTCCATTTGTATTTACTGCCTCCTCAGTTTTGCTACTGGTTCTGTCTGCCCTAGCTCAGAAAGGCTATAGGAATTTCTGTCTGCCCAAGCTTAGAAAGGCTTTGGCCGATGGCCAACCTTTTAATATGGCAGTCATTACATACCTATTTCGGTTTTAGCTTACTATGTACTATATTATTGATACATGTTTCAATTAGCTATGTTTCTTTACTTACCTGCTCACTTATATGTATTTATTAGATAATAGATTTTACTGCTTACTATATATACTATTTTTAGATTTCTATCGATAATTTGCATATGTTATATTATCATCAGTATATTTAGGGTTAAGCTTTACTTTTAGTACTTTTACTTACTGCACTATATATATATATATATATATATATATATATGTGTGTGTGTGTGTGTGTGTGTGTGTGTGTGTGTGTGTGTGTGTGTGTGTGTGTGTGTGTGCTCATTCCTTGCTTAGTTGTTGAGGTGTGCTTTTGCCTTATTTATTGTTTAATTATAAATGTTGCATTTATAACTTATCCTGTCCTTTGTACCTTTACTGCTCCTATTGCTTTTGGTTTATTTTTTGTTGTACATAAGTTAAAGTCGTGACATTAATAACTCATTTAAAATATTTAGCCTAAAATGTACTTAGACAATTGTCTAACAAGATTTTATTTTATTGATTGTGGCCCTAGCATTATGAAACCAATAATGTCAGATTCAGATAGATTTGAGGAGTTGGGTGCTGAAGGAGAGGAGCCTTATTTAGAGGAGGAGCAATAGCTAGGAGAGACATATATTATCTAGTTCCTTCTTAGCTTTTGTGAGGATGAGTGATTTACTTTCAATCTCTTAAACTATTCATTTAAATGTTGTAATAATATTAGTACTGTGACTGTGATTGCTTTTCTGCACTTTATTATTTATTGAGTTATGTGTTGTTTCTCAGTTGATGTATGGTGGATGGATGTAATATTATTTTATTTTGCTTCTGCACTATGTATGTATGTTATATGTAGTGATTGATCCTCTTAGATATTCTGTGCACATCCTTCCCTTATTAGTAGATTATGGATCTTACCTAATCTAATGATAGGTGAGGGATTTGCCAGAGTGACACTCCACTCCTTAGTCTAATAATTGTGAACTTAAGGAGCGGGGCGCCATAATAGCATTTTTATGACATATAGTAAATGCTGAAGGAATCAAGGTAGACCAAAGAAAGATCAATACCATACAAGAATGGCCTCAATCATTATTTGTGTCTGAGATTTGCAGTTTCTTAGGATTGGCAAGATATTGCCAAAATTTTGTCAGAGGATTCTCAAATCTGGCCAAACCATTAACTTAACTGACTCAAAAGGCAACACCATTTATATATAGTCAGGACTACAAAGAATCCTTTCTAAGAATATAGTAAGCCCTCACCACTACACATGTCCTAATCCTACCTGAAGAAGGGAAGAACTACAAGGTATATACGGATGCTTCATTAACAGGACTAAGGTGTGTCCTCATGCAAGATAACCACGTCATTGCTTATGCTTCAAGGCAATTGAAGACTCATGAAAATAACTACCCTGATCATGATTTAGAGCTAGCCGCAATAGTCTTTGCTTTAAAGATTTGGAGACACTATCTTTATGAAGCAAAGTGTGAGATCTTTACAGATCATCAGAGTTTAAAATACATCTTCACATACAAAGAACTAAACTATCACCAAAGGAGATGGTTAGAACTACTCAGCGATTATGATATGGATATTCAATATCATCCTAGCAAAGTTAACTTGGTCGCAGATGCTTTGAGTAGAAAGGAAATATTAAGTACTTTAATATCAACAAGTCTATTTGAAGAAGAATTCCAGAAGCTTAATATAAGACCTATTATTAAAGATCAGTTGAATGAATTACTTAATGTTAATACTGCATGACCTACCTTCGTACAAAGCATATTGGACGCTCAAAAAGTTAGCTAGGAATACCCCAAGCTAAAAGCAGAAATAGAAGATGGTCACAGAATAGCGTTGCAGCTACTAAAAGAAATTCATATTTATAATGGTAATATAATCTAGGTCCTGAATAATTCACGCATTCGAAATTAAACATTAAATGAAGCCCACAATACAGGCTATACAGTACACCCCGGAAGCAACAAAATGTATCAAGATCTAAAGATAGCCATCTGGTGGCCTGGACTCAAAAGAGAGATAGCTAAATTTATGGCTAAGTGCCATGTTTGTAGCCTAGTCAAAGTAGAGCACCAACGACTAGGTGAACTTCTGCACCCATTAGAAATCCCAGAGTGGAAATGGTCAGATATCTCAATGGATTTTATAATGGGTTTGGCTAAAGGAAAATCAGGAGCATGTGCCATTTGAGTCATAGTTGATAGATTAACAAAGTCAGCCCACTTTATCCCAATAAAACAAATAGACTCAGTGGAAAAACTGGCAATATTATATATTAGGGAGATCATCAAACTGCATGGAATTCCTTAAACTATAATTTCAGATAGAGATGGCAGGTTTACTTCTCAATTTTGGGAAGCAGTACACAAAGATTTGGGAACCATCTTAGCTATGAGCACGACCTTCCACCCTCAAATGGACGGGCAAACTGAGAGAGTCAACCAAGTACTTGAGGATCTCTTATGTTTATGCTTGTTAGACTTTGGTGGAAATTAGGAGAAACACCTCTCCCACTTGTAGAATTTACTTATAATAATAGTCACCAGTCAAGCATTGGGATGGCCCCTTATGAAGCCTTGTATGGGAGAAAGTGCAGTACTCCTCTAGCTTGGACACAAGTTGGAGATGTAAAAATTTATAGATCTAAGTTAATTGAAGAAATAAATAAAAAGATAAGGCTAATCAAGAGCAGAATTATGGCAGCCCAGGACCGACAAAAGAAACACTTTGACGCAAGACACCAGAGATAAGAATTTCACAATGGTGATTGGGCTTATCTAAAGGTTAGCCCTATGAAAGGAATTCATCTCTTTGGAGTGACTGGAAAGTTGAGTCCCATATATATTGGACCCTTTGAAGTAACTGCAAAAATTGGAAGCTCGGCTTATAGACTTAAACTTCCTGAAAGATTTACAGCCGTGCACAATGTATTCCATATTTCAACACTCCGTAGATGCCTCCAGGAATCCACTCAACAAATTTTAGACTCAACAATTGAAATTCAGCTTGATTTGACTTATATAGAAAAACCTCTTAAAGTTATTAAGAAGGACCGCCGAAAATTAAGAAGTAGAACGATCCCGATGATTAAAATTCAATGGCATAACCATACTGCGAAAGAAGCCACGTGGAAAGAGAAGATGATATACGAAGAAAGTATCCATAACTATTTCTGAATTAACGTACCCCCCTAAGACTCCCTTCAAGTCATTATTTTTATTCTTGATGTCGAGGACGATATCATTTTAATGTAGGGGAGTTTGTAACAAAATATTGTTACTTTTCAAATTATGTCAAAACTTGTAACAACTCAGATATTGTTACTCATCAATTAGTGATCTAACTGACTTCAAAGCTCTTTAATTACTCTTATAGTATAGTTAAAAGTCTCCACTTTAAATTTCGTGCAAATTGGAGATCATTTGTCAATTTCCAGCATTTTCTGGTTTTCTGATAATTCTGAGAATGCCTAAATTATTTAGATATCAGAATTAAAAATGGAGTCCGCCATTGGACTCAGTAGCTCCAAATTAGCTAAGAATGTTATTCTGGGAATTTTTGGAAGTCATTGATTTTCCCGGATATTTTGTTATATTTCGTTCGCTCAGAAATTTTGGTCAAATTAGATTTAAAAATTTAAGTTAAATAAAAATTAAATAAAAATATGCCCTTATAATGCCTATTGAAAGAATCCTATTACAAAAATTTGAGCACATTTGGGATCTCAGATTATCCTGAAAAAATTCATAAAGTTTAAACTTTAAAGGCTAATAATATGAAAAATATAAATTCAAATTTGAAAATTTTTATATATCTAAGTTAAGCATCATATGGGGATGCTATGTTTCAAGTTTCGTTAATTTTTTAGTTTTCAATTTATTGTAATTAATTTTCTAATTTTTTTACTTAAAAATCAATATAAAATAAATTACTTGTCGAAATTCTATAATTTTTAAATGCATGTGTTTGTTTCATTTTAGACGGTCATTTTGATACTAAGTTTGTAATTTTTGGAGCTTAAATGACTTCAGATATTGTCTCAGAAATTTCAGTCGTTTATTTTGATCCAACGGCTAATATAGATCCTAGATTTACTTATATACCTCTTCAAAAGACCTAAATCCTAATTACTCTCAGCCGAAAATTCATTCTCTCCTACGCAAGACAGTCACGCTCGGCCGACACTCCATACGCACGCGATTCCTTCTTCGTCCTGACGCGTGGATCGCACCGTTGGTCGCTCCAATGGGAAGGCTCGAACCCATGCCGCCTCTACTCCTTATCTTCGAGCATTCAACCTCTCGGCAGGAGGAGAGATTCAGAAGACAGCAAACCCTAGCCGAGTCCTCCTCCTTCGCCGAGAACCCTTCCAGTCGAGCCTCCTCTCGCCGACACCTCCAATTGTCGAACGCCTTTTCTAGCCGAGCCGCTTCATCCCGTTGGCTTCAAATACATGTACTCCATTTCCTTTCAATTTATTTTATTCCGATTAGTTCGATGCTGATCTTTAACTCTTGTAGGGTATTACTAAATTAGCAAGAACTATTTTAGAACTCATATGTTTAATCTGAAATATAGTGAGGTATATTGTTATTCCCTAATTTAAATATGGAATCATTTGTATAAAGTAAAGGACTACACAACAAACTTAATAATAAATAAGATGGATAAGAAACCTTAGAGGAGATCGAAATAATTTGACTCAGCAATATTGTATATTGCGAGTGTATTTCTATATCTCCAGCTTCTTTTCTTTGGTTAGGTATGGAAAGTTGAATCTATCACAATTTGTATACTACCTCCTTTCTTGTCTTCCCAGTATGCAGTAATCGGAATTTAATGTATTAATCTTGCATGCGGGATTAATTTCTATTAGAAAGCCAATTGGAGTATAATGAAATTATAAGGCAAAAAATTTTCTTATTGCCTATCCAGGTCGATTCATTTTTTTTATATATATTAGAGTTAGGTTAGGTAATTCAAGAGTATATTGTACTCAGCATTTAATAAAGTACAATTTCTCTTATGTCTCTTCATTAAAGAATTTGATAAATAAACTAAATTTTTTTTTGCAATACATAATTTTCTTTAAGAAATGAATAGATTGTTCTGTATGAGATGATCGTATTCGATACCTTAGAAATTGAGAGTGGGAATGTTATAAAATTGTCTTGTTCGAACTTATTTCAGTTTACTTCTATTATATATTGCATACGCTAAATAGTTTTCTTTTTGATGAAACCGTTCACCATTTATATATCATGGATCATTTAATTCAATTATTGAGCCTTATTTCTAATAAATTGATACAGTTTTCTTTTCAAAATAATTCTCAAATGAGTTCATTTAAAATACTAAATTCCTTTGTTTTACATTATTTATTTATTAATCATTGGTAAAGATTGAGACTCTTCTCAAATTTTGCCAACATCTGTTTTAAAGTATTATGGGATTTTATATGATGATTTATCTTCCTGTTTATCCTAAGTTTAATTATGTCCCTTCTTATAAAAATAAATGAATTTATATCCTTCTTTGTATGATGCTTAATATGAGTAATGAACAAATGTTGAAAGTTAGTTGTAAAAGTTATTGTATTATTCTATTGGGAGATTAAATAATGTTAATTACTATTATCAAGTTTTAACATGCTGAAATTAATGTTTCAATTCTCTACAATGTTGTCATTCTTTTATAAAATCCTATGTTACTATCAATTTCATAAGAGGATGCATATCAATTAAGGAAATCTATGCTGCCATTTATCCCAATGTAATTAATGCTGCCAAATATTTAGGAGACCCAAACGCTATTATTATATTTCATTAGAAACACATGTTGCCATAAAATCATGAGAAGCAAATGCTGCCATTTTTATTAGAATCATAAGTTGCCTTTAGTTTCATAAGGGAATTTATGCTGCTGTTTATTATAAGTAAGGTCTCATGATGCCATCAAATGTATAAGATTTAAGATGCTGCCATTTACGAAATCAAATGTTATTAAATATTTTCTTGAAAGGTGAAATAGTTATTGTCTTTTATTTAAGAAGGAATCACATGCTATCAATAAATGAAGTTGAGATTAATGGAATGCTAGACTATATACTGTAATCACTTTTATAAATATCAAATGCTCCCATTTAATTCAATGCTGCTATTTATTCCAATAAATTTAAAATTGCCATGTATTTCCAAAGAGGGGATCAATGAGAAGTTGAGTGATTCAATGTTGCCATTAATTATAATAAGAGAATAAATGCTGCCATAAATTATATATGAGATTATAGATTTCCTTTATCTCTTATTAGTATCGCATGCTACCATTTTCTTTTAAATATAAATGCTGCCATATCTCAAAATGAATTCAAATGTTGTTATTTATTTGATAAATTATAAATACTGACATGAAATTTGGAAGATCAAATTGTTGCCATCTTTTGTTCTTATGGGAGAATCATATGCTTTAGTTAAATTGTTTAGTATGTGTTGAACATAAATTCTTACATTTCATTTATGTCATATAGATCTATTAATGACAATTAATGTAAGTAAGGGTAAGAGCTGCCATCATTCATGTGAACAAATGTTACCATTTTTAGTTTAATAAGATTATAAGTAATTCAATATTATCAAATGCTGCCACATATATTTACATTAGAATCATATCTTGCCATCAAATGTATGAGGAATAAATTTGAGTATAGAAGTTGTCATTATTTTTTTTTCATATGCTGCAATCTCTTGTTCTTATGAAAGATCAAATGTAATCATATGAGGTCAATTATATAGATGAGAGGAATCCATGAGACTTAAGTGTTTCAGTGTTACTATCAAAAGAGAACATGTGATGCTACTTAAATTAGATATAAATCAAATATCATAAGTCAAAAGCTGCCATCCTTTATTTCAGAACATGCAAATTTCGGTCATATATATATTAAATCAAATTGCTGTCATTTATTTCATTATGAGTCAAATGCCATAAGAAATCAATTGCTATTTTTGAAATTAAATATGAAAATAAATGATGTCAATCTTTCTCAATTTCATATGTTAACTGCTGCTATATATATTTAGGAGATTCAAAAGTTATAGTTTACTTTGTAAGATACAAATGTTACCATGTAAATTAAGAACTCCAAATATTACTACTGGAGTTGAGAAATTCATAAGTTGTTATGTTCATCAAATACCATCATGTATTTTGCAAAGATACAATGCTGCCTTTAAACTTACATTCAAATGCTGCCATACAGTCTAGGTGAATTCAAATGCTTTTGTATTCTTTGCAATATAAAAATAGTTATTGTGACATGTTGTTTTCTCTATTTGCTAAGTTTCACTTTTGGCATCTATGAATTTCTGAACCCATAATGCTGTAATTTATAACTGCTGATTCACATATTAATATTTTCATAAATACTAACTTTAATGATGATTCTTTGCAGGATAAGTTGTAAGAATAATACAGGAATGCTAACTTAAATGCTATGTGTGAAATACCACATAAAGCTGCTCTTATAAATGCTAAATTTTATTTCTGCATTTTCTTTTTATTAGATGTTTTATATAGAATGTAAAAACTGCTTAGTTTAGTTTTATATATTTGAAATTATTGTAGAAATGGAAATGAGCAATCCTATAAAAAGGATTGAACTCTACTGTATAACTGAAAATGAGCAATCTTATAAAAAGTATTGAACTCTACTTTAGAACTGGAGATAGTCAATAAAAATTGACTTATATTGATTGTGAAAAATTGTTTATTTGAACAAAAACAAATGAGACTCTGCCAAAATTTCTAAGAATTTTAAGACTTGGAAATTTTTCAGAAAATTTCAGTATGCAATTCAAAATATCCATTTCTATGATTCATTTTTAAACCTTAATTCTCAATCAATCTAATTGAGAATAATAGTTCCTTTCCCTTTTAAGCTTTAGATAAATTTTTCTTTTATTTTAAATTGAGTTTAATTTATCTTTTTCCTAAATTCAAGTTTCATGAAAATAAACTTACATTCATTTTAGAATTGACTTATGATCAAATATCTATAGGTCAATTTTGGAGTTTAATTAACTCCAATTATTAGTAGATTATTAAAAGTTTAGATAAATAAGAAGATATCACATACATTTATAATTTTTATAATATATTGAGTGCTTGCCTAGCTTTGAGCCTCTTTCCTTGAACATTCATTTAAAGAGCATTGCGCATAAATAAAGATTTTTCTTAAAATTTTAAAGGGGAATGTCTTATGGCAAATTGAGTACAAAAGAAAGCGCTAATATTAGAACTTCACATTTTAGAGAGGGTAAATGTGAATGTTCAACTTCCCCACTGTATCTGGTTAAGCAGACGTGCTTAACTCCTCGCCCATTCTGTTGTGTACTCCTACAGAATGAAGTACTTCTAAATGTAACTTTAACTAAAGATATAAGAGATTCTTTTATAAATTATAAGATCTCTTCATAACTGTTTAGTTATGCTTTTATATCATAGTTCTAGACTATGATTATCTTAGATTGAGAATCTAAGATATTTCCATATTTCCTTTAGCTTTACACTCTCTATCTTCAGTATTATGTATTGCTTACTTCAGTTTAATTTGAATACAATATATGTTGCTTAACTTCAATTAATGCTTCACTGTATGTCAATTGCTTACTCAGCATATATTCCAATTGATCATATATTGCTTTCATTTCATGCACATAGTAGTTTCTAGTCTTTAAAATGCTTTCTCTTACCAATTTTCAGTAATAGGCCAGAACTTTAATAAAAGTGAGTATTTTTACTCAATTAATTTCATAATATTTTCCTTACAGTTATGCTTACTTCTCTTTCCCATACTTCACAACTTTTATAGCACCGCTGCTTACTTTAATTTGTAAATTATAATTGTGATATCTTGTTAATCTAAAAATATAGCCAATTTTAAAATGTGCTAAGACTGTTAAGTCTAACTACACTTTTCTTTTTCTTGGCTTTGCCCTATCATATTTAAATACTAAAATATGATAGATCAAGAGTCTTTTTATTCAGGTGATGTAGGTCCAAGTACTTGAATGACTTATAAAGAAATCTGCTTCCGCTTAATTTTAAATAATTTATTTGTATAAGTGAAAGAGAGAGAGAGAGAGTAATTTATTTATTATATTTTTTTGACTTTTAAAAAGGTTTGTAATAATTAGATTATAAACTGTTTAAATTACTTTTGCTTACATTTATCTATGTTGTATCTTCTATGTTTGAAACTGCTTATGATGAATAAGTGGATTTATCTAATTTCTAACATTGTAAATAATTGTAATATTGCATTTATATGTATCTTTATTTTCATTTATTTAACTTAACAAATACTCAAAAAGTGACTTGGCCACTTAGCATCAACACTTGAATAGTTTTCTTCTAATCAAGTGTTGGGTGCTAAGGTAACACCCCAATATCTAAATTAATCTTCTATCCAATTATTGGGGCTGTTACAAAACTTGCCTCAGATATCAGGATCTTGAGAAATTTCAAATTATGGCAAACAAAATTTTCATTAGAGAGAGATAATATTTAGATCAAAGTGCTCTAGTTTAAGAGAATTCTGATAACAGAAACTAGCACTTTATTTTTTTGAATTAATTAAATCCAATAAATCAAGAATATTGAAATATATGTCAGAATTTATCGGTTTCAATGTCGTTGTATTAATTATATATTTAAATGCTGCTCGAAAAGTTTCATCAAATTCTGAGCGTTGGTTTGATCGTGGTTAATTTTTAAAGTTTTAAACTTCAAAAATTATTTAAAAATAAAATATTTATCCGAATTAAAATTTTTTAGTGCGAGGGTATTCGTAATAGTATAACACACATCGATGTCAAGTCTCGTTATTTTTGGACTCCAAATGGCGGAAAAATGCAAAAAATTTAACTTTAAATATTTTTTATTAAAATTTCCTTTTATTTATTTCCTTCCTCTCCCCCTTCTACGACCCCCCCCCCCACCTTTCCCCGCTCGGCAGCACAGCAGGCACAACTGGTGCCATTTTTGGAGTAGGCGAGTCGGCCCATTTGGAAGGATGGTTCGTTCATCTTCTAAACCCTAGCCAGCCAACCCAGCAGCCCTCCAAACCTTAGCCAGCAGCCAGCAATCCTCCCCTCCTTGCCAGCCAGCCATCCCTTGCTAGCCAGCCTCCTGTAGCGGCAACGACAACCTAGCAGTCAGCTCCCTCCTGCCGCAGCCCTCCCTTAGCCGGTCAATAGCCAGCGAGCAGTTGCCCGGCCACACCATTTCAACCAGCGGCTTGGCCAACAACCCCACTCCAACCTCCCTCCGCTTTCCAGCAATCCTAATCCTAAGGTAAGAAGAGAAGTATAAGAGAAAGAAAAGGGAAAAGAAAAAATGATAAATTATTTTGCTATTTTTTCGTTCTTTTATTTTATATATACTTAATAATCATTATTATAAAAATAATAATGATAAAATATTATCATTCACATTAATATGATTCTCATTAATTAATAATGAAAACTATACTGTAACAATCCAGATGTTATTACCTGTTAATTAGTAATCTAATTGACTTCAAATCTCTTTCATTACTATTATAATCGAGTTAAAAGTCTCCACCTCAAATTTCATGCGATTTAAAGATTGTTTAGCAATTTCCAACATTTCTTGATTTTCTGATAATTCTGAAGATACCTAATTTATTTAGACTTCAGAATCAAAAACAGACTTCGCCATTGCATTCCTCAGACCCAAATTAGCTTTGGATGAAATTTTGATGAGTTTTGGAGATGGTCAAAATTTCTTGATTATTTTATTATATTTTCATTAATTTGATAAATCAAATAATTAAGATGACTTCCAATTACAATTTCAACTTCATTTTTGAGTCTGTTACCCTCAATTTAGTTAAAAAATAATTTTTCAAGAATTGGTTTGGAAATATATTATCATGTAATTTTAATTAAATAAAACTTCTAAATTAATCAAATAAATCAATATATATATATATATATATATATATATACAAATATACATAAACCACTCCATCTTATCGGTTGCCCTAATCCTCTACGCACGCTCGGCTTCTCTCCATCCTTATCCTTCAAGCGAACGAGAGGAGAGCCGACGACGCATGGCTTCCACCGCTTGCATAAGTTAATGGCGACTCATGTAAGAATTAAGCCCATACTTTACCTATCTCCTTATCTACCCAAACCCTCGCCGAGCCTCTCCATCTCGCCGAGCCCTATTCTAACTGAGTCTCAAGAAGCAAGGTACCTCCATTTTGATTTATATCCTATGTATATAACTTCCTTTGCATAATATTTCAGTATCAAACAATCCATATTGAAGTGAATGAATCTACGAAGGATTCATGTACGATCTCCCTATTGTTTTCCATTCAGCGATTTACTAATTAATGCATTCATATCGAATGTTTTGTAATTAAGTTAATATTTGATTGAGCCGATCGGGTTCAGTAGAGCTCGATCAAACTCCAGGATCTCAGCTGATTTTGGATTAAGTTAGATTCTTTTGAATCTTAACATTTTATGAATTACTTGCACAGTTGCCTCAGAAGAAATTATAATTAGTTCACATTGAAGTGATATTCATTACAAACATAAAGTTTGCAAGAACCATGTATATCTTTTCACACTTATTCAACGTATTCTTTTTATAGTATCTTACACTTTTCATAATGAGATTTTACAATAGCATCCCATCTCTTCAACACTAAAAATTATGAGAAATAATTGCTAGTCTGTACTTAAATATTTCATGAGTTGCACTCATGTTTTGTACTATTCTAGACACATGGTTTTGCAATATTATTTGACATTTGAAATATATGCATTTGGAATATGTGGCAATGTTTATTTGATTAGTTGCCCTTGCCTAGCTGGATTGCAGGTGATGATTATCATCCATTCCACTTTGTCTCATTTAAAAGCACTTTAATGTTAATTGTTGGAAGGATGGTTCGTTCATTTTGCATAAACGCTTTACTGGTGATTAATTGTTAGTAGTTAGGGTTTATGCCATCTGAAATAATGGGAGATTTAATACTCAAATCATTTGGTGTATCTCTTTTTATGAAGCCCATTATTCTGCACTTTTTATGTAATACATGGCTTGCAAATTAGGATACCAATGGTTAATGGTAGCAGCTGAGAATTATTACCATTATAATGATGGAGATTTGAAACACCAATCATTTTTATTTACTCTTTATGAGGCTCATTGTTCCTTACTTGTCACTTTTGATCACTATATAAGGTTAGCTAGCTACAATATTAGCTAAAACTGTGCTCGAGTTGTGAGCTCATGCTCGATTAAAGTTATTGTCGCCATTTATCAACTAAGATTTAATGCTATCATATCTTGTAAATGGAACCAATGCTCCAATCTTATTTTATGAGATCAAATAAATTTAAACTATATGATATATTTACTCTAAAGTAATTTGCTTCTAAGAATTTAGAAGTTCAAAATATCTTACATGGAATTTAATTGAAATGTATAGTTGTTGATTTCGAATTGGATACTTGCTTTTTGCCTTTCTAGTATTGCAGTTTTTACATAACTATGACCCATTTAATTTATATACAATATTCAGTACTGAGCTATAATGCCCATAAAGGTTCAGAAATATGCTGAGAACATACTTATATGGGTAAGTTAATGTATCAGATGAAAGGAATATTATGAGTAGAATTGCATGAGTTCTTTAGCATATCTTGATATGATATTTACATAGTCTACTATGTCTCTCATATAATGCTCCATTTTCACATGCTAAAATAAATGTTGTCAATAAGAAAATGAGTGAGATCATATGGTGTCTTTAATTGTACATGAGATTATATATTATCATCTTTCTTACTAGTATCACATGCTACTATCTAGTATATGAGGACAAATAATCAAATGCTGCCATTTATCTCAATGAAACTAATGTTGCCATGTATTTCCTAAAAGAAGATCAATGAGATCTCAAGTGTTTCAATATTGCTATCAAATAAAATAAGAGAATATGTGCTGCTATTTAAATTCAACATGAATCAAATGATATCATGAGTCAAATGCTGCCATCATTTATATTATAAGATTTAAATTGCTGCCATGTATATTATGAATCAAATTGTTGCCATTTATTTTATAAGATTCAAAATGCTGCCATGTATTTTAGGAGATATAAATACTGTCATTTATTTCAATAAGTACAAATGTTGCAATGTGTTTTATGGGATCTAAAAGTTTTCATGAGAAATCAAGTGTTGTCCATTCATTTATATGAAGCAAATGATACTAGATAATCTATATGACCAAATGCTATTAATTGATTATATAAGTATCAATGTTGTCATTCTTTTATAGATCATATTGCTGCCATCTAATTGTGATATACAAAAGTTGCCAATAGATTATATGAGCATCAAAGTTGTTATTCTTTTATAGAATCATATATTATTATATCTCAAATGATGTCAAATGCTACTATGTATTTTGGGGAAATAACAAGTGCTGTCATTTATTTCATTGTGAATCAAATGCATTTAGTTAAACTGCATAAAATGTGTTAAGTTTACACTTTTATATATATATTTTTTTTATTTCATATGGATCTATTGATGTAAGTAAGGATAAGGACTGCCATTTATTTTGTGAAATTCAAATGTTGCCTTCAATTCTGAAGAAAGATCAAAAATAATCAAATGCTGCCATTTATTCTAATAAACTCAATGCTGCTATATATTTCAATACAATCAAATGTCACCATTTTTCTTGAGATCGAATATGAATGCTGCCATGAACTGTATATGAGAATATATATTGTCATTTCTCTTAATAGTATCACATGCTGTCATGATTTATATTAAGAATCCAAATGCTGTTATATCTTATAAATGGAGCCATATGCTGCCTTTAAACTAATATGTGATCAAATGCTTCCATTTAGTTATGAGGTCTAAGTGATGCCATCCAAATGCTGACTTTAATGCTATTGTTATTTATAGGTTGAGTTATAATTAATGCCAAATGAAATGCTGAATTAAAAGCTATTGCCTCATGTGCAATAAGCCAAATAATGCTGCTCTTATAAATTGTTAAATTAATTCCTGCATCTCTTATTAATTTCATAAATGTTTGATATAGGATGTATGAAGTATAGGTTAGTAAATTGCTTTGTTTGATTTTATAACTTGAAACTAGTAGGGCTAGAAATAGTCAATGGATTGACTTATAAATTATTATTCTTTATAATTGTCAAAACTTTTAGAATTGGAAATGAGCAATCCTATAAAATAGATTGAACTCTACATTAAAATTAGAAATGAGCAATCCTATAAAATGGATTGAACTCTATTTTAGAACTAGAAATAGTCAATGGATTGACTTATATATTGATTTTGTAAATTGTTTATTTGAACAAATACAAAGGAGACTCTGCTAAAATTTTTAAGAATTTTAGACTTATAAAATTTCTTAAGAAAATATTAGATATTTTCACATAACAAATACTTATATAATATCTAGAGTTTCATATCTAGGATTGTAAGTATTCACTTCAATTGTAAGTATTCATTTCAATTATTCATTTTAGAACATTAGCTCTCAATCAATTTGATTTAGAGAAATAGCTTCTTTTTAAGCTTTAGAAAAGCTTTTAGATTTCTAGTTCCCTATAATCATAAGCTGAATGGTTTCAAGTATGGTATAATCTATCTTTTGCATGAAAAATATTATTTTCCAAACTTATCTTCATTCTACTTTTATTAAATATGACTTAAAGATCAATTTCTATAAGTCAATATGGAACTAAATTAGCTCCAATCATTAAGTAGATAACAAAAGGATATCACATACTTTATAATTATTGAAATTTATTGATGCTTGCCTAGCTTTGAGCCTCTTTCCTTAAACATTCATTCAAGATCATTGTGCATAAATAAAAATTTTCATAAAACTTTAACGGGGAATGCCTTATGGAAAATTTGAGTAATAAAGAAAGTGCTTATAATAGGACTTCACATTTTAGAGAGGGTAAATGTAAATGTTCGACCTCCCCACTTTATCTAGTTAGGCAGACGTGCTTAACTCGTCGCCCCATTCTGTTGTGTACTCCTGCAGAATGGGATAACTTCTAAATGTAATTTTAACTAAAGATATAAGAGTTTTTTTACAATCTTATTGATTGTAAGATCTCTTTATAACTGTTAAGTTACGCATATTTTCATAGTCCTAGGCTATGTATGTCTTAGATCAAGAATCTAAGATACTTCTTTATTTCCTAGGCTTTACACTCTCTATCTCTAGTATTGTGTATTGCTTACTTCAGTTCAATTTGAATACAGTGTATGTTACTTAATTTCATTTAATGCTTCACTATATTTCATTTGCTTATTTAGCATAAATTTCATTGAACATATATTGCCTTCATTTCATTTACTTAAATGCACATAATAATTTTAGTCTCTAGGATGCTTTTCCTTACCAATTTTAGATACATGCTAGGACTTATATAAAAGTGAGTATTTTTACTCAACTTATTTCATATTGTTTTCTTTACAATTATGCTTAGTTCCTTTTTTCATACTTTACAGCTTTTATAGCTCTGTTGCTTACTTTAAATTATAAATTATAATGGTGATATCTTGTTAATTTAAAAACATAACCAATCTTCAAATGTACTTAGACTGTTTAGTCTAACTATATTTTTTTTTTCTTTGGCTTTGCCCTATCATATTTAAATACTAAAATATAATAGATCAAGAGCTCTTTGATTCAGGTGTTGTAGGTCCAAGTACTTGAAGGGCTTATAAAGAATTCTGCTTCCACTTAATTTTAAATAGTTTACTTGTATTTAGTTATAAGTGAGAGAGAGTGATTTACTTACTGTCTTTTCTCTTATTTTTAAAAAGGTTTATAACAATTAACTTATAAATTACTTGAGTTTACTTAAGTTACTTTTACTTGTTCTTAATTAATCTATGTTGTATTTATCATTTTGTAATTGCTTGGGATGAATGAGTGAATTATTCTAATTGTCTATATTGAAATTACCTGCAATATTGCATTCATATGTATCTTCCTTTACATTCACTTATAAATTTTATTTTAACTTAACAAACTACTCATAAAGTGCCTTGGTCACTTAGCATCTACACTTGATTTGTTTTCTTCTAATCAAGTGTTGGGTGCTAAGATAACATCCCAATCTTTGGATTAATCTTCTATCTAATTATTGGGGTCATTACATATACATATGTTATAAAATGACTATTATTTCAATTTAAATATTTTATTCCATCATTTCTCTTTTACTATTATAGTTACGTCCTGTAATTTATACAATCATTTCCATTCTATCTTTTCTTTCGTACATTATTATTATCATTATTATTATTAAATAATAATAATAATGTTATTATAAATATTATTGCCACATCAGCAACTTAAAAATACGGACTTCTATCAAGTTGAGAAAACAAAAGCAAAATAGAATAAAAATGAAGATAATAATATTGGCTAAAAAGGTTAATTTAAAATATTAAAAACTTAAATGCACATTGAGCAAACTGTCACTCATCCAAATTGTTGAACTTATCAACTTATAGAACAAGGTACCAGATGTCTTTTATTACTCTTATTTAAATATGCTTTTCTGCTCAACATCGCACAAATTTGATAAAAGTGCTTTTTAAAGTCACATAAAATGATATATGAACAAGTTTGGATAAGTGAGAAATAAGGGTTCCATGTTTATTTATACTTTTTATCTGATCAGACAACCGTTAAGACGGGTTATCTAACATCGAGAGTCATAAGGATCCTGTACTGATAAGCCTTTTAGGGGGCAGGTATAGAGGGAAGTTAGGATATGTATCACAAAAATGAACCCCTCTTTTCTTAGATTTTTTACTTGCCCAACAAAATCAAATTTTGCCTCAGATATCAAGTGCTAAAATTCTATATTTATTTTTGTGACTGCAATTATTTTATGCTAAATTTTAAGTACAATTGAAACAGTTTGCATGGATAAATTTGTACAACTTTTATTTCCTATAAAATATTAATTATTTTGCTTATTTTTTAACATTTGTAAAGATGACATCTATCAGTACTTGGTTTCATAAATAACTGGTATTCGAATGCCCGCACTTTAGAAACGTGCCCAGATCAGGAGTTCATTCTCGAGGAAAGGTGCTAAGAACTGAGCAGTGTTGATACTGCTACTTGCTGATCCACCACTTTCTTTTTGATTTTATCTATTTTTAAAAGTTTGTAATTTTTCTTTTATTTTAATCTATGTATCAAAGACTTGTGAATTAATGAATAAATGAGTTATATTTGATATCTATATATTTTTCTCTTAAATCACTCAATATGATCATGCGGGTAGAGGATTTACTGCTGTTGCTATTGTTTTACATCTCACCCCTATAAATCGGTGCTGGATCTGCTCCCGTTGAGTTTCAAAATCCTCCGCAAAGGGGTAGAACTAGGGTTTCAAAATCCTGGGCATGCAAGATGATTCAGAATGCTTATGATATACAAAAATGAAGCTAACCTCGAGTTCTACATGTTGGCATAGATATCCCTAAGCATTGTTGACTAAAATACTAACCCTAAGTCCTAGCATTCCATCAATTTAAGGTTTACTATAGAGGGAAAATCCTCCCTCCACAGCACACCCCAAGGCTTGAGCAGTGCATTTTAGAGTCTCTGGGGTCAAAGCCGACTCAAGGAAACTTGAAGTGGAGTTTGAGAGGAGGTGATTGGCCATGGTGTTGTTTGAGCCTGACATTGTACATTACTGAACCCTAGCTTTGCTTAGATCAGTCCCCTGGGCTCCCTAGCACCATCAATCAGTAAAACCAATACGAATGAGGAGATTGGCCAGGTTTTGAGGAAGCGAAAAAGCGGTTTCGACAATTTGTCCCAACTACTGTGGTGTTTTACGGAGACAGCTTGAAATATACAATCCAAGGCATATCCTGGCCACACGATCCATCAGATAGCCCTGATCAGATCTGGTAGCTGATCAGCGATTGTCGTCTGATCTGGTTTTCAGAACAACAGGATGACCCATATTCACTGATCTGGTATCCCGTATTTGCTGTGAGACGGCAGATCGCAATCGCCCACCATCCAACAGTGGATCCAACAACTGATTTATTTTAATAATTAATATTTAAATAATTAATTCATTATAATAAATACAATTTAAATTAATTACAATATAATGAATAAACGAGCTTCAAATTTTTTCAAAATTATAACCTTAGTTAATTTTGATGTGAGGACCTAAAACATGAAGTTTGATTTTCGATTGAAGTTCTATTGAATTATCTCATTTTCCTATTTTATCAAATTGATTAAAATATTCATTTTAATCAAACAATTTCCAAACTTCGCCAAAACTTTGGGATCTGACCAAAAGGCTATTTTAAGATAAATGGAGAGGCTCTCTAGACTAATTAGGTTGTTAATAATTAGGTAACAACCACGGGTTGTTACAAGCCCGACCTACCTCCACTAGCCCGACACAACGTCATCAAAGTTGGCTCGTTTGCACCTGCTGCCTCAATCAGGCCCAACGAACTCGATCTATATCCAATTAAGTGATTTTTCATGAGATTAAATTTTGAGACCCAATTTGGATCCAATGAAGCCATATTGTGTCATTGGAATGCTGAAAGTGACACATATACTACAAAAAATAATTTTGTAGGGATCTTAATACTCAATTGAGAGAGAAGAAAGCCTAAAGTTTAGACATGTGAGAGGTGATCCTTTCATCCTGCGAGAGGTAACTCATATTATTTTATTCCATTTTAAGTTTTCTAGATTTTTTTAAAAATTGAGTTGAAGCTGTTTATATATCAATTACAAATTTTATGTAATTTTATGTTGTTGGGATCGTGGCCACTAAGAACTATAAAATCAATAGAAAATGTAGAAAAAGTACACAATCACAAACACATATATTTACATGATTTTAAATAAAACACATACGGTCAACGAGAAGAAGAGGAGAAGAATTTCATTATATGGGAAAAACACTTGCACTAATAGGGTTCCAAAATCCGAGAGCGCTTTATGCCCTCTCAAGAAGATGAACAAAAATAGTGTTTTTTTTTAGCCATTATATATCCTTAAAGAAGTTCCAAATGATACTCTAAAACACCCCAAAACAATTCATGAAACAACAAGTAATCGCTTGCATAATAGTTCACATAACAGCTCCAAAATATACAACAATACTCCACCTTAGCTCCAATATGTGTTATATGAGAAATGACATAGGGAATGCACTAATGATGATTGCCAGAGGAATCAAGCAGCACATAGTTCATCCAACAATAAGTATTAGCAAAGCTCGTCAATATTCACCATATATTTACAATGAGTGGACTTATGAATAGAGAGTATCTTAGTTTGAATGTCACATGGGTAGTCTTGGTGTCAATCTCTTTTAACAAAATTTCACATTGTTCAATGATAACTTGAACAAAATGATATCGCACATCAATGTGCTTTGTGCAAACATGATGAACAAAATTGGTAGCCAAGGATACCTCTATCTAACTATTACAAAATATTACTAATATCTCTTGCTTCACACCAAAATCTTCTAATAAGCCTCTTATCAAAATAGCTTCTATAAATGCTTCAGTGATTGTCTTATATTCAACTTATGTTATACATAGGGCAGTTGTAGATTGTAATGTAGAACACCATTCAATCAGATCTCCTATTAGATTGACAAAATATCCTATTGCTAGTTGTCTTTGATCTACTTCACTAGCATAATCGAAATCAACGTATCTGACACATATCAATTATAAATGATTGCTCCTAAAACAATAAGTCAACACCAATGGTATCTTTCAAACAATGGAATATCCACATCATTGTTTTCCAATGACTACTTCCCAAATCACGCATAAACCTGCTTGCTTCTTCTACAACTTGTGCTAAATTTGGTCTTGTGCATATCATGACATATATAAGTCCTCAAACTGCACTTACATATGGTAATGCGTGCATCTCATCTTTTTTTAAATTTATCTTTGGACACATATTTATGGACAAGTGGAAATGAGATGACAAAATAATACTCACATACTTTATGAAATTATTCATTCTAAAATTTTTCAACACATTTTTCAAATATGCCCTTTGAGTGAGCAAAATCTTCATGCTTTATCGTCGATATAGATTTCCATATCAACCATCTTTTTTATTTATCCTAACTTCTTCATTTCAAAGTGCTGATAATTGATTTCTTATATGATCCACTTCAAACTAATCTAAGGATGCAATCAACTTATCATCAACATAAGAACAAAAATAAATAAAAAGTAATTTGTTAAAATATACACAGTGGTCATATTGATTACTTGTAATGAACTTAGATCATTATTGAATAATTATACAATAATCCAATACAATTAAGATTGATCCCTTTAAGAATTCTAAAGGAACTTGGAATGAGAATATAAAATAATATTTTGAAATATTTAAATAATCAATATAAAAATTAAATTAATTCTCAAAATCTAAAAAAATTATATTTTTGGATTCTTCATGCACAAAATTAGGTACATACTGGTAATAATTTAATAATTTTTAGAATTAAAATGATTAAAATATACATAAAATATGATTTATATTTATTTAATAAAGCTATATAAAAACATCTGAAAATACTATTTTAAAAAAACTAATAAAAAATATATATTTATAATTAATAAAAATAATTTTCTTTTTCTCTTTTTATAATAAAATATATATTATATAATTATATAGACTACCACATCATTAATCCAGACTGCTGGTTTCAAGCCAGGGACGGCGGGAGCAAAAGAGAGGATTTTAAGCAATAAAACCAGGATGCTAATCTGAAACTTGAGCCATTTAAGATTAATTAAAGAAAATCGATAGCTTTTCTTTTAAAATGCCCGCGCAGAGAAACTGTTCCTTTTTTTTCTTAGAAAAGCTCTGAGCGATTCTAACCGTCGACGATTCTCGCAACCGCCGGCGGTTCCCACTTCAGGAGGACCATATATATAGACACACTAAACCTCCCCCACGTCCAGTTCCTGCCTGTTCTAAGTTCTCAAAACTCCCGATTCTTCAAGAGAGTTCCCGACGCTCTTCGACCCCTACTGCGAATCCCAATTTCTTCTCTGAGTTCTTGAAGTTCGCCTGAGGTATGAATTTCTTTTCAGAATGCCATATTGCAGAAATACCTCAATGTTATTCAAATTAGATAGAAAATTTCATCTAACACCATCATAGAAATGTAATGCATATAGATTATCTTGTGATGTACCTAAAGATTTTATCCAAAATTTTGGAAACCTGCTGTGATTGTTGTTATTCACCTGTAAAGCACTCTTAAAACCAAATCTAATGTACCTAAGGGGCTGCTTAGTTCAATGTTAGGTGAAGAGTTATTAAGATAACATGTTATTCTAATAATATGTTTTTGAGATAGCAGTGTTATTTAGATAACAGGTTCAGTATTATTTAAATAGCAAAAGCTAGTATTATTCAGATATATTTTAAATAACATCAGTATTATTAAGATATATGATATTTTGTTCATTGTTATTCATATTATATTTCACATGAGATAAAATTAAAAAACCAACTAGAAAGATATTATGAAAGTAGTACCAAAACCTATAAAGCTCAAGCACCCAACATTTTCTTTGTACTTATATATATAATCATGTTTGAATCAAACACAAAAAACTACAAAAAAAATTTAGATCTAAATAGTTCAAAAAATTGTAAATATAAATTGATAATAAAAGAAACATCATTGAAGAGACATCTTAACCTTAATAAATGCTATAAATCACAAACCAATTATAACCCTAATTATTCATAATCAAATGGTAATATTAAGCAAATCTTCAGGAAAAAACATACATTTAAAACATACATTTGTACCTCTGCATCGGGTGTGCATGTCTGCGTCGGGCGAAAGCTCCGTTGGACGTAAGCTATGTGTCACGAGGTGTCAGCGAGGAGAGCGGAGACCGCGTTGAGTGAAGCGAGGCCGGGGAGGTTCTGCACGGGCGCTGCGTCTGGCGGAGACGAAAGCCGAAGTGAGCGAGGGAGAACGCGAAGAACTTTATCCCTATCCCTAGATAAAGATTGTCTGGCGATGTTATTTGAAAATTGGTGGGAGATGTTATTTGAAAATTGGCCGATATTCAGATAATATTCTCAATGGCATATTGGTAAATTTTAAGATGTCATTAATAAGATAGAATTGAACTATCCAATCTCACCAACATCTTTAAACAACAGCATTACTGGAGATGTCAGTGAAATAAACAACCCCTAAGATAATTGGAAAGGCATTAGTGCAATCTTACAGAGATTATACACAGTTCCAATCTATGTCTTTGCAATCAAACTGATGCAAATTTAATATTGATGGATGTTTATCTTAATTACATTAATCCCGTTAGCTTTGGGGCTATTTCTTAAGAAGGTTCCTAGAACTGAATGGAGTTGAATAAAGATCATATGGCATTTGATGAGATCAAAGCTAACTTGCAAAAATTTATTTCTAGTTTGATTAAACTTCTTTCTAGCCATTGAACCTTGAATCTATTAAACCTTAATGCTGTTATGATGGGAGTCTCCAAAGTAACTGTTAAGCAACCTGCCCAACTAATGTTGAAGCTCTCTTACTTCTATCAAATGAACCTGTAATGTTAGCAGCACTTGATAAGCAGATCAAAACCAACTGAAGTAAGCCAGTAGAGACTTCAGCTCGTTTGGATTAGGTGTAGTTAGGATCAGTGGTCATCTGAGTTTGCTAAATCCTTAATTGAAATCTATATTATTGTACATTCCATTGCTGTACAGATCAGTTGAGATGCTGCTTAATGGTGGTTAGTTCAGATTCTGTCTGATAAAGAAAAGATAATTCAATAGTTTATTGTTGATCTGCCATGTACTACACAGTAAATATTGATGCATGTTTTTGAAATCCCTAAACAGATAGCAGTAAATTTCTTCCATCTAAGTTGTCTGAAATTAAGTAGAAGTGGATATGGATTACAGAACTTGGAGTTGATTCTGATCAGCACTTACTTCAGCTCAATGGAGTTAGAGGAGGCATTAAGTTAAAACACATGGGGGGTAAGGTTACTTGATAAGTAATAAGGAAAAAGTAAGATTCTAAAATTTGATAAAATTTCTGGGATGGTTATAAATAGCTTTGGAGTGAGGAAGTTCAAGAGTAAGTATTCTGTGTTTGACCTGAAAATGATAGAGTAGTGTCAAGTGTAGGTTCCAACTTGTAGCAATGAATAAAGTGAGCAGAAATCATGTGTTACATTATTCCCTTGTTAAGTTGATTTTCTGAAGGGTACAGTATCACTGTTCCTAATTAGTGGTTATGTTGATCTGGGCACTTTAAACTATCACCCTTTAGTCCTTCTGAGGATATAATTAGCAATGGTAGCAGGTATACTGAGTCCTCAAGGCAGTTGGAGAAGTTGATTTCATGAGGGCAAAAGATTGTTTGAGATAATTTTGAAAGACTCCAGTCTGTAGTAGAGATCACTGTATTGTTAAAGAATATGCTGCTGTGATCCTTAAATTCTTGTTTGCTAGATTTATTCAGCAAATAGGGTACACAAAATTGTATGTTATGATTGGTAGAAGATAATTGTGAAGTAAGATTAAGGTTACATAATAGAATTTAGTTTTCATATCCTAAAAGTTAAGTTCAATTCAGCACTTGATGGCCTCTTCTAGGATGATCAAAATTATTTAAGTATATTCTAAAACAGTATAGATTTTAAAATTAGTGTAAAGATGGTCTGAAGGCAGGATGTCATTAAAATACCCAGCTGTATTGCAATTCAGGAATGGAACATTTTGACAAATCACTTGCAGTTGAACGGCAATGAAAACTTCATTTGAGGTTTAGTTCTGATCAAATAGAGTAAAAACATTTTTCATGAGTTAATAATTTATAAATGAATTCTTGAGAGCTGGGAAGGATTAGTTTTACTCAATGATGTTTCCTCTTTGATAAAGTAGCTGTAAGAACTCTTATAGCATATTTAGAGCTTCTCTCTACCTAACTAAATTTGCTAAACATCCTATACTAGTCTGAAAATCAGTAATAACTTAAACATCTTAAATTGTTCCTTGAATACATGACAAAAGAAGACAGCATTTATAAGCTGTTTTCACTGAATTGCGAAAGCAGAATGTTCTAAGTGTATGTCTAGCTTGGATCCAAACAAGAATCAGAATTAGTGAATTACGTCTGATCTTATGTATTTCATTATTGAGGGATTGATATAGAGGTCCATAATAGAACAGTCTAATTCTTTCAACAGATGCTGTGTTGGGATTAAGGAAACTAGTATGAGGTAGGAAGTAGTTTGGAGACAAGGAGTGGAAATTAGTATCAGGGAGTGTGCATTAGCTCTGAGAATCTCTTGAAATAAGGATAAAGCTTTAGGACACCTTGTGTAAGGAGAAGTAGTCGCCGGAATACTAACCCAACATCGGGGAGATTCGTTCTAAAGATGAGAAACAGTATACGGATCCGATAAACCAAAACCACGAAACCTAAGCATATTAATTATAAACAAGGATATATCTAATTAATGACGATGCTTTTACTTGATAAAAGGGATGAATGAAATATTATTATTTACGCACAAAGCTCCAATTGAGTCCAAAATGCATCCTAAGGTTATACTAAGTCAAAATAAGTGGAAACTAACTAAATTAATAAGATTCAAGCTTAATTTAAATAAAATTCATAGTTAAAGTCTAAACCTTAAGGTATTCTGAACTATAAAGATCTAATCTGAACATTGTGAGATAAAATGGATCTTTTTGAATTCAAAATTCAAGAAAATATTATGTTTATGGTAAATCATATTTTAAATAATCTAGTGTGTGAAAATTAGGAATTTTGAGAAATACTTTAAGTTTAAGAATCTTCTAGTAAAATAGGAACGACAACCTAAGGAAAATCTAAGTTTGTAAGTTGAAGTAATAAACTCGAATAAAATTTAGAATCGAGAAATCAAACTTTAATAATGGAAATGATTACTTTCAAAAACTAATAAGGTTACAAATATAATTTTGCAGATATATCAAAGTTTTGAATACTTTCTCAGTGGTCTAACATAAAAGTACCCAAGATAATTACTTCTTATACTTATTTGCTTTTTGGTTTTAGCATCACTTTAAGCTTATTTTATGTTTATACTAAATGGAATATTTATTTATTGCAAAAAATATACACAGAAAAAGAAATGCTATTTATTATGTCTTGTGAATATTTACAAGTGTTCCGAAATGATGGTTGAATAGGGTTAGGGACTGGCTAGTCTATCAGGAGTTATAAGGGAGACAATTGGAGCCTTTGAGATGGTACAGTTGATGAACATGCTTTATGTAATCATGTCTCAAGATTCTGAATTTGTCAAATAGAAATGCTAAAGTTGCTTTATAATATCAAGACAAGCTTATGCGATTATATATATTCATTTTACAAAATTTGACATATGACGTATTTATGACATGGAATATTTTACTACTGTCTAATGACATGTTTTGCATAAATTAAAATTATTTTTATGTTAAAATCATGTTTTCTGCAATTTTATTATTTATAATCTTACATTTGCATACCGCAATTAATATTTGAAAAGTGTAACATTTTTATGTTACATTTAGTCTCCTAATCCACCATCACACTACAAGTTTACTTTTCCTTATTCTTAAAATGATTAAACTTTTGATATCACTGTCTATATGATTGCTTGAAACCACAAAAGGACTAGTCCAGTTTGTACACTAAATCCTTTTGATTTGATTCAATATACCTTGAGGGCTGCATTATGAAAATATCTTTAAGTTCTCCAAGTAAGATTGCTATAATAACAAACCATATTGTGCTACCAAAGTTAGAATTATATAGATTGATGAGTGTTCAATGATTGAGGAAAATGCCCTATCATAATCAATTCCTACCTTCTAAGCAAAGCTTTTCGCTACTAATCTAGCCTTATAGCTCACACAAACTCCAAGTGATTTTTCCTCTTTGTAAAAACTCATTTACACCTAATAGCCTTTTTTCTGGAGGGATCTTCACCAACTTTTACACTGAGTTCTTATGAAGAGGCTCTATATGGCTTGCTTCCAAAAGACTTTTTCATAACTCATTATAGCCTCTTTATAATGAGAATGGCTATTAGTCTTTGAAGCTAAAAGTGAATATGCGATGTAGTCCTTAAGCCAAGCCAGCTTTGGGGCTATTTGAAATGAACTCATTAACAAGAAGCTCACCAATAGTGTCTTTTGGTGTTGCAAGCCCTAACACCAAAGGTCCCTATACATCTGTTTTCACAAATCTATTGATGAACACTTTTCCAAAACATATAGTCTTCTTGCCACACACAGATTCCACAAAATTTCAATTTGCATACATTTGATGTGTCTTTCGTTCTCCAAACCTTTCAGAGAATATTTTATAGCATGCGCCAATCACTTATGCCATAAAGTCATAACATCATCTAATTTCTAAACAACCTCAAGTGAACCAATCACCATACTCCCTTGAAGATAGTTGAGGTTTTGCTTTCAGGCTCCACATATATAAATCATTGCTCCCTTGATAATCTTCAGAACTTGAACCACCATGACCATCTTAAAGCCCTTATAGCATCCAAGGCTCCAATATACAGTAAGTTCTTATTTATCTCAAGTACATGTCTGACTTTCCTCAATTCTTGAATGTTCCATCATGTGTTTTGATCATATCACTCCAAATACTAGCAATATGATAAGTAACATTATTTCTCAATTTAACCGTTCGTCGTTCGTCTTTTTATAAGAACAAAAATTTTTATGTGGGAATATGTGATATGTCGCACCCGTATTCATGATCCAACTAAAATTATCAGCTAACAATCCCATGGAGATTGTAATAAGAGAAACTTTTGAGTTTGATGCCTTTACTTCAGAAGACTAGCCCTTAACCTTACTTTCAACTTATGACAGTCCTTTTTCCAATAACCAGTTTCCAAGCAAAATGCGCATTGACTGCGCCCAAGGCTACAACCCTTGAATTTGCCTCGATAGTGAGAATCACCATCATTTTTTTCTTACCAATGTTTCTTCTTTTAAGATCTCCCTTTATGGAGGGTCAATGCTTTTGCTAGCTCTGACTTTGTTGACTCCTTATATTGATGGCATAATTCATAGTTCAACAAGGCAGCAATCCCCACTTCATACTTCAAGGCTTCCTTCCCATGAATGAGTGTCATGGTGAAGTTTTTAAACTCATCTAGTAGTGAGTTTAAAAAAAGAAGCGCCTTGTCTTCATCCTCCACAATTTCATCTAAATTTAATAAATCTGCAAATAACTTTGTGAAAACATTCAAGTGTTCCTCAATAGAAACACTTCACCGCATTTGAAAACGATACAATCTTATTTTCATATAGAGACGATACTCCACTTTTTTCATCAGATATTTGCTAATGAGGAATTCGCACAAGTTCCATGCAGAAGTATCTATCATTGCATACTTAATTTCTTGGATAAGACATTGGATCAAACCACATGCGTTGTGATTATTCTTGATCCATTCCCTTTCTACCATCTCCTCCAAATTTTCATCTCATCAAGAATATCTTTGAGATTCAATGGGCAAAGTGCATTCTTAACTTCACGCCTCTACATGCTGAACTTGTTCTTGTCGTCAAACTTGATGACATTGATCTTCGTTGGATGTGTCATAACTTGATAAACGGCCCTCCACTACCATTGAAGATGAAGAATATATTAGCAAGCGCACAACCAGCAATTGGTTAATGAGAGGGGAGTTTACTGTGACACTTATTGCTATTTTTGCAATAAAGAGGACTTCCTTTTCTTAAAGAAACTATTACCAAATTTTGTTATTTTTCTTATCCCTCCAACCATCTCTCAAGTATTATTATTTGTTGATAATATTGTTTAAAAATATTGTTAAAGGAATACTTGATGACAATAAGTGTGCTCGTCCGAGTCAATTGGAGATGTTGATAAACTCTTGCAAATAATTGATTCTAGGTGTATTTTTGAGAGACCAGGTTCACATTACATGTTTAAATATTTGGATCTTGATATCATTACCAATCTTGAGTGCAGATGATAATTTGTTTGGTGGGGTTGATTGCTTGTTTATTTTTATGCTGTTTATACTATGTTGGATGGAGCTTTATTTTTTCGGATGCTTATTGAAGCAAAACAAAAAGCACAAATCTCATATCACAATATACAATAAAAGAGAACACCGAATTTACGTGTAAAATCCAAAATTGGGAAAAACTACTGAGCCGTGTCAGACCAAAAATTCACTACGAAGAGCAATTGGAAAATAAATTTCAGATCTCACTCTTTTGTATTTTCAAATTTTACTCTCCTTTTTTGAAGAAGATGATGACCATAGAAAAACTCACTCTCCAACCCTCACCTTCACATGAATATTTATAAAGGTAGGGCTTCTGCACATGAAAAATTCTCAGGGGCTCGATTGGTGGAAACATGAAGTCAACAGTATATCCAGTGTTGATTTAATCAGGCTCAACAATCTCCTACTTTGAAACTGAGTGCGTTCAATCCTTCTATTTTGGAACTTCCCCATCATAATATCAATCATGATAAGGGTCGTCGTGTGGCTCAACTTACCTTCTCATCACATACCAAAGCTAACTGAAGCTAAACATAGCTTCAGTTTTTCTTTTATCACTGCCTTTATAAATGTATTTGTTGGATTCTGTGTTGTATGAATCTCTTCTAAATATTACTGACCATCTTCTAGCAGTGAACGTATGAATGATAGCGTAGTTGGATATGTTTTATTCTGGTATGAAAAGCAGCATTTTTGGCTAAGTGAATGACACTCACACCGTCACTATGTAATTTTTCATCCCCTTGCTCCTTGCCTACTTCATCCAAAAAACTCTTCAATCATATCATCTCTTTGACCGCCTCCGTGATATTAACATATTCTGCCTCTATAGTAGAAAAGGGCGACAATTTTCTGTAGCCTAGAGACCCAACTCACTGCAGCACTGCCCAAAGTAAAGACATAACCGGTTGTACTCCTCCTACTATCAATGTCTCTAGCTAGATTTGAATCTACATATCCTTGTAGTTCAATTTTTTACTTCCCAAAGCAAATTGCTTTGTTAGCAATTCCTCTCAAGTATTTGAAAACCCATTTGATTGCCTTGCCTCCCAATGGTGCTTGCCCCCCAATGGTGCTTGCCCGGATTACTCATAAACTTGTGGACCACTCCCATTGAATGTGCTATATCTTGTGCATATAATAGCATACATTAAGCTATCAACTACTAAAGCATAAGGAATTCTATCCATTTGTTTTCGTTCTACTTCAGAATTGGGCGATTCTTTCTTTGTTAGTCGGAAGTTACTTGCCAAGGGGGTGTAAATAGGTTTTGCCTCACTCATTGAATCTTAAAATATTTTCAATATATTCAACTTGAGACAACTTTAGTGTATGTACACTTCTATCCATAATGATTCTCATACCAAGTATCTGCTTTGCAGGACCCAAGTCTTTCATATCAAACTCATTTGATAGATGCTTCTTTAACATCCTAATCATCTCCATATTTGATCCAACATTTAGCATGCCATCTACATATCGGAGAAGAATGATATAGCATGTGTCAAATTGTTTAATAAAGCAACAGTGGTATGCATGACATCTTGTATACCCATTATTTGACATAAACTTGGCAAATCTTTGATATCACTATCTTGGTGGTTGTTTCAAACCAAGTAAGCTTTTTTTAAGCTTACATACTAATATTTCTTTACTTAGGATCATGTATCTATATGGTTGCATATATAGCTTCTCCTCTAGATCATGGAGAAAAGCATATTTTACATCCATTTGTTCTAAATGCAAATCCTCCACTACTCCTATATTCAGTACCACTCAGACTGTTGTCATCTTCACCACTGGAGAGCAGATTTCATTATAATTAATTCATTGCTTTTGCTAAAAGCCTTTCGCCACTAGCCTTGTCTTAAATTGCTTGCTACCATCAGGTTCTTTTTTTAGCATGCAGATCCATTTGTTATGGAGAGCTTTCTTTCCACATGAAAGCAATTCCCACATTTGATTTAACAAAAGTGAGTGCATCTCATCATTTATGGTTAACTCCCACTTTGAATCATTAATTTGTAAAGCCTCATAACACTTTAATTTGCCACAAATTTGTTAGCAATAAATAGTACAACGAAGTAGAATACCTTTATGTAGGTTGTGAGATATTAGTGGATCTTTTAACTTAAGTGGTAGGTGTCTAAGGAATTGCATGCACTCCTTCATCTTGCTCATTGGGGTCCTCTATTTCAATATACTTGAATAAATCATCTAGACTTTCTTTTGCATCATTTTGAATCCCCTTTTTATCATTATACATCTCATTTTGAATCCCCTTTTTCTCATAATCCCAAAATCTGTAACTAAACTCATTCGAGCCATATCCAATGAAGGTACACCTGATAGCCTTTGGATGAAGCTATGTAACGACCCAAAACCGTTGTGTTGCAAATTAGGGCAGAATCCCGCCTTAGGAATCAGGATCCCGGGGAATTTCACTTTAGGGCAAACAAAACTACCAATTAATAGAAACAACTTAAAAAATCAAAGAGCCCTAATTCAGTAGAAATCCGAAAGACGGAAGCTCCCGTTCTATCTTCGAAATTTATAATTTATGAAAATCAAAACATTGAAATATGTGTCCAAATTCATCGTTTCAGTGTCGACGTGTTTAGTATATTATTTAAAAGTTGCTCGAGAAGTTTTCATCAAAATCTGAGTGTCGATTGGATCGTGGCCAATTTTCGAAGTTTTAAACCCCTAAAATTAAAATAAAATAAAGTTTAGCTCCGAATCGAAAATTTTTGGCGCGAGGGTGCTCGTCATGACGTAACACACCTCGGTGCCAAGTTTCGTTGTATTCGGACTGCTAACAACGGAAAATTGAGAAGATTCTCAATTTTAAGTTTTTTTTTTTCTTATTTTCTCTGTTTCCTTCCTTCGCATGCGGCCTTTCTCCCGCGCTAGGCGGGAGAAATTTCCACGCCAGGCGGAAGCCTGGCGCGCATACGGCGCCTGCCTGCGCCGTTTTTGGCGCAGGCTGTCGGCCCATAGGGCCGACCACCTTCTCCTGGCCCCACTCCCGCCCTCTGGCGGGAGAACCTTCCGCGCCAAAGTCGTCTGGCGCGCGCGCCAGGCGCTTCCTGGCGCCATTATGGTGCCAGTTGGCGCACATTGTGGCGCCCCCTCCAGCGCCTATAAAGCCTCCTCCTCAGCCTTCCAGCAGTTCCCAGCCTCCTCCTCAGCCTTCCAGTAGCCGGCCACCACTCCTCAGCCCTTCCAGCAGCCGGCCAGTCCTTCCGGCAGCCCCGACAGCCCTTCCAGCCTCCTTCCAACAGCCCGGCAGCCCCCGACAGCCCTTCCAGCCCCTCCGGCAGCCCCCTTCCAGCCCCTTCGGCAGCTCGGCAGCCCCTTCTAACCCCTCCTCAGCCCTTCCAGTAGCTTCCAGCAGCCTCCGACAGCCCCCGGCAGCCCTCGACAGCCACTTTCCGCAACCCGGCAGTCCCCGGCAGCACCTTCCGTCAGCCCTGCAGCCCCCGCAGCGGCTCCAGCAACCCTTCGGCCAACCCGTTCCGGCTTCATTTCGTGTGCCGGCAATCCTAAATCTAAGGTAAGGGAAAGAAAATTGAAAGAACTCATTCGCTTTCTCTTAATTTAATTATTCTCACTATCAAATTTTTTTAGCTAGTCATACACAATAGAATTATCCTCATTAATTAATAATGGGAACGATTCAATGTGTTATAAATGACTACTAATTTCTATTTGTCAATACCGTCGATTATTCTGACTTTTTCGTTATACATTAGTATGATAATCATAAAGACACCTTAACAACTGCTTTAACAGCAGCTTAATTTAAATGAACTTCAAAAGCAGAAGAAGACAAACAGAATAAAAGAATCAAAGCTAACTTAAAAATATCGGGAACTTAAAATGCAGATTGAGCGAACTGTCACTCATACGAGCTGTTGAACTTCTGAACTAAAAGACTAAAGGTACCCAGTATATGACTTGCATTACATATTGCAATTTTTCTATTACTGCTTTGCTTTGCATACTTGCTTTGAGCTGAATTTCGTTTTGAAGCTTGGTTGGTTGTCCGGAACCAACGTAATATCATTCGAGGTTGTTACTAGAAAATGACATCAGTAACATTCGGGGTTGTTGCTAGAAAAATGACATCAGCAATATTCGGGATTGTTATTGGAAAATGACATCAATAACATTCGGGGTTGTTACTGGAAAAATGACATCAGTAACATTCGGGGTTGGTTACTGAAAAATGACATCAGTAACCGTTATTTTATGATAAATACTTGTTGCAGGAAGTTACTCGCTCATTTTACGCAGTTGCCTTACCTATCCTGCATTTTTATCTCTGCTAAACGCGTTTTCGTAAATTAATTTGTTGTTGTATACTGCTGTACTTAGAGTATTCTCTAATTACTGGGAATTTAAATCCCGGTATTGTTTTCTGTACAATACCAGGTCAGGTGCTCCTAGAAGAGGTTAAACCAGAACCTTAGCTTTCAAAAGATCAACAACGGCGCTGAAATGCTTATTTTGTTCTTTTGTTTTTTTTTTTTTTGTACGATGATGAAACTTGTAATAAGAACTTTAGATAAATGAAAAATATAATTTACTTTTATATGCACATTCTTTTCTCTCAAATTGCTTGATATGATCCTGCGGTGAGCAGTTACCCAATGCCAGAACGGTTTCTACCGAACTGGCATCGGGCCCTCACAAGCTAACTTCTAGATTCTTCATCAATATGAACATAAGAGGAACAACAACAAAATTTCAAGTGAGAGTCTTACCTTTTATCGCATCAAGTTTCCTCTGGTATTCTTTTATTTAAAAGAATTGATGGTCCATGATTGATAAAAATAAACAGTTGTATTCACTGCTTTTGCCTAAAACTATTTTGGTAAGCCAGCGTGTAGTTGTTGGGATATGGAGACTATTTAGATCATCATGGAGGTGCTAATGGAGCTCTGGTGAGTTTCCGGGAAGTTCTGAGGCGATACGGAATGAAGTTGGGAAAGCTTAGCTGCAACATGTGCTATAGCGCGCTGTAGCATGCCATGGCTCCTAGCACCCGAGACCAAGGCGCTGTAGCGTGCCCCGGCTCCAGTCTGCCTGAGATTGGGGCGCTGTAGCGTTCCATGGCACGATGTAGCGCTCATGTAGCCTATCTACCCGAGACCAGGGCATTGTAGCGCACCCTGGTGCCCTGCTTACCCAAGACCAGGGCGTTATTGCGCGCCATAGCGTCAGGTGGAAATTGCTCTGGTTCAGGCATCTCCTTAAGCAATTTGGGGGGTATTTTGGATCATTTGGTATTCGAATGTTAGCTGGGTACATAAGGAAACATTATGGAGGAGTTTTCAATGCTGGCAAGGGCAAGCAAAGTGTTTTGGTTGCTGTTAGAGAGAACCCTAAGAAGTGGTGGCTACCACTCTCCTTTTTCATCCTTGGGTAAGAGTTGGAGTTCACTGCTAGAAAAGAAATCGATCAGGAGGTTGTGTAAGCGACAGATCTTTCTTGCTCTTGTGAATGTGAATCTCTTTGTAACTCTGTAATCCTTTTGATTTATAGTGAAATTTCAGTGTGGTGTGGCTCCGTGGTTTTTCCCATGTTTGGGTTTTTCATGTAAATATCATTGTGTTTGGATGCTTATGGTTGTGCATATGTATGTGATGTGATCTATATTTTATTGTGCTTGTGATTTTGTTATTTGCTTGGTAATTGTCAACGCAAATCATTTTTGTTGGGTGCTCGTGCTCCATTTTCACAAGTGGTATCAGATAGATATGTTTCTTGTTGTTTAAGGGTTTGCAGTTTGAGTGGGAGCAATGACCTACAAAATGAAACACAAAATAGAGAAGTTTACGACACTAATTTTGCTTTCTATAAAATGCAAATGGAGGATTTACTCTACTAGAAGAAGTTATATCTACTATTAAGTGAAGTTGTCAGAAAATTGACTACTATGTCAGCTGAAGATTGGGAGGTTCTTGATAGAACTGCATTGGGTTTGATTCGTCTTTCATTATCTTCTTCTCTTGCATTTAATATTGTTAATAAGAAAATTACTGTAGATCTCATGAATGCTTTGACAATGATGTATGAGAAGCATTCGGCTTCCAACAATGTTTTTCTGATGAAAAGGCTGTTTAATATGAAGATTGTGGACGACTACTCAGTGACTGAACATTTTAATGAGTTCAACACTGTGACGAGTCAGTTGAGTTCGGTGGGTATCAAGTTTAATGACAAGATCTGAGCTCTGCTATTCCTATCATCATTGCCAGGTAATTGGGATGGGCTGGTTACATCCATCAGTAATTCATCAGGAAATGTGCTGTTGAAATTCGATGATATTGTTGGGCTAGTGCTGAATGAAGAGGTGCGGAAAAGATCCCATGTGGAGGCATTTACTTCAACATTAAATGTTGAAAGTCGAGGAAACGGTGTAGACCAGAGACATAATAGAAACAAGTCTATGTCAAGACGAGAAAAATCAAGACCCGAAAAAGCAAAGCTTGATTGCTGGAACTGCGAAAAGGCAGAGCACTTCAAGAAGTATTGCCCTACCTTGAAGAGGACAAGTCGTGGGAGCAAGGATATGTGCTCCACAGTAAATGTATTAGCTGAAGTGGATCAAGATGCATTGATCATGTCACTTGTCAACACGGAGTCCTGGGTGGTGAACTTGGGCGCATCCTTTCATGCCACTCCTGCAAGGGGTGCTTTCAAGAACTGCATCAAAAGTGACTTGGGGAAGATATATTTTGGAGATGATAAGGCATGCAATATCATAGGTAAAGGTGATGTGGATGTCCAGTTACCAAGTTGTGCAGTTTGGAAGCTAAAGGAAGTTAGACAATGCCATGTCTAAATAGGAACCTAATTTTAGTTAGCTAGCTAGACAAAAAGGGCTACAATACAACCTTTACAGGGGACTCATTGAAGGTCACAAAGGGTGCACTCGTTGTTGCACAAGGTAACATGGAAGGTACACTTTACCTGATCAACAAAGTATCTTATTCCATTGCAGCTGCAGAACATATAGATGCGGGTATATGGCACCAGAGGCTTCGTCATATGAACGAGAGGGGTTTGAAATCTCTACAGTTAAGGGGAAGGATCCCATGATTGAAGCCAATGAACTTGAATTTTTGTGAAAACTGCGTGCTGGGAAAATAGAAGAAGGTTGCATTCTTCAAAGTTGGAAGAGAGCTGAAAGACAGGAAACTCGAGTTGGTGCATACGGATGTATGAGAGCCATCTCCTACTTCTTCCATAAGTGGAGCCACGTACTTTGTCACCTTAATTGATAACCATACAAGGAAGGTTTCTAGAGCATAAATTTAATATATTTGATGTGTTTGGAAAATGGTTGACTTTGGTGGAGAATGAGATAGGGTTGAATCTTAAGTGCTTAAGATCTGACGATGAAGGTGAGTATTGTGACAAGAAGTTCAAGAAATTTTGTGCATTGAGAGGAATCAAGAGGGAATTTACAATTCTAAGAACATCACAACAAAATGGTTTTGCAGAATGAATGAACAGGTCGATCACAGAGCGAGTTCAGTTACAAATTCTGGGACAATCAAAGCCAGAAAATTATCAGAAGCAGGGATGTCAATTCTAATGAAAGTGAGATGCACAAGGATTGTATTGGAGTTAGAACTTATTCCAAGGTTGCTTCAGATAGTGAGCACCGTCACATAGAAGTTTATGACATTGTTGAGCCAGAGGAGCATGTGTGGGAAGATATTCAAGAGGGTGTTGAAGTTGAACCACAAACACTCATGTTGTGGAGATCCATAAGAGTCACAAAACTGCTCAGAGGTACTCTCCTTCCTTATTATATCTATTATTAACGGATGGTGGTGAACCAGAAAGCTTTGAAGATGCATTTCAAGTAGATGATTCAATCAAGTGGGAGGCTGCTATGAATGATGAAATGATATCGCTCATGTCAAATGGGACATGAAAGTTGGTAGCTCTACCAGCTAGGAAGAAAGCTCTTCAGAACAAGTGGGCTTACCAGCTGAAGGAAGAGCCAGATGGGAGCAAACGCTACAAGGCAAGACTTGTAGTAAAGGGCTTCTAGCAGCAGCATGGAGTTGACTACAATGAGATCTTCACCCTGGTTGTGAAGATGATAACCATTATGGTTATGTTGAACATTGTTGCAGTTGAAGATTTGCATTTGGAGCAAATGAATGTTAAAACTACATTTCTTCACGGAGAGCTGGATGAGGAGCTCTATATGCAACAACTAGAGGGGTACAAGGCTCAAGAGAACGGAAAAGCTAAGTTAGTGTACAAGCTTAAGAAGAGCTTCTACGGCTTGAAACAAGTGCCAAGGCAATGGTACATGAGATTCGACAGGTTCATGTTTGAAACTTGTACAAGAGATGTCAGGTAGATCACTGTTGTTACATAAAACAGTGTAAGTCCTTTATCATTCTGTAGTTGTATGTGGATGATATGTTGATTGCAAGATCAGATATGGAGGATATAAAGATGCCGAAGGAGCATGTTAAAGGAGTTTTTGACATGAAGGACTTGGGGCTGGCCAAGCAGATTCTTGGGATAATAATCAATAGGGAGAGAAGTGTGGGAATTCTGAAGGTGTCTAAGAAAAACTATGTTGGAAAGGTTCTGAAAAGATTCAACATAAGTGAGGCAAAACCAGTGGGCACTCCCCTAGCAAGTCACTTCAGTTTATCTAGGACGCTAGAATTTTCTAGATGCGGGCGCTTCGGCACGCTGCAACACTTTCAAGCGTTGCGGCGCACTACGGCACCATAATTCCCAAGACACACACACTGCGGCGCGCTGTAGCACTCCCTGACCGAAAGCCAGGCGCCGTAGCGCACGACGGTGATTTGGCTGAACGAAAAAGGAACGAGTCCTCTTTTTGCACTCAAATACTCTCGATTTAGGGCACCTCAAAATCGACATGAAATAATCATTTTAACGAGCAAACAATGATGTCCTAGCTACAGATATACAAAAATCTTATAGCTTTTGACTGCATTTTTATGGATGAATAGAGTTTCAATCAGACTTGTTTGAGTCGGATTGAGGCTTGATGATCAAACCTAAACTCAATACAATAACTACTTGATATCATTCCACAAATGCTTTGATTAAACTAATGGAAAGAGTAGCACATGGAGGATGCAAGAAAGAGGTACAAGAAAAGTTACAACAAATAGGTACCTGAGCTTGCAAAGGGAAGAAGATAGAGTTCTTCAAGAGCTTGGGAGGACTGCTCTTCTTCTTCAGCTGCTAGCAAGAGGATAAAGAAAGCTGAGAATTCCTGGGATGAGGGAGCTTCAGCTAAGCAAATGGTGAGGAAGAAGGGCTGAGGCTCCAACTTAAAGGAAGAGAGGGGGATGGCTCCAGCAATAAGCATTCCCATCAGCATGGAGAAGGGGAGGGAGGACTCCTTGCGTGCGCAGAAAATGGGGAAAAAGGCGCAGGAAATGGAGAAGAAGGCAGGCGGGCCTCATGCGTAGAAGAAAATGAAGGGAAAAGAAATATAAATTGATTTAAATCAGTTAATATTATTTAATTAAATCAATGCATTTAATTAATTAAAATTGGATTGATAGACAAGTTCCGAAAAATTCCAAAAATTAACCCTAGTTAATTTGGGGGTGAGGAACTCAACAACGAAGTCGAATTTCGATTTCGACGATTATTTAATTATTCTATTTTTTGGGGTATTTAAATACATTAAAATATTCGCGAAATCCAACGACTTCCAAACACTTCCAAAATATCACCCCTAGCTAATTTGAGGGTGACGAGCGCAATGGCGAAGTCGGATTTTGATTTCAAGATCAAATTAAATATCTCAATTTTCTAATTAATTAAATATTATTAAAATAATTTAAATATTCGATTGAGCTCCAAATTGCTCCAAATCTTCGGAGATTGGTTCTAATGACAAAATGAATATAATGGTGATCAAGTGAATTTTGAGGTATCTGAAAGGTACAACGGGCAAAGCACTTTGATTTGGTAGACTTGACATTTCTTTACAGGGCTATATAAATTCAGATCATGCAAGAGATATTGATAGCGTGAGGAGTACTATGAGATATGTGTTCACATTGGGAAGTGTAGCGGTGAGTTGGATCTCCGGGCTATAGAACATTGTTGCTTTATCTACCACGTAGGCAGAGTATGTTGCCATTACTGAGGCGAGCAATGAGATGATTTGGTTGAAGAATTTTATGGCAGAATTGGGCAAGGAGTAGGAGGATGTGATGCTCTACAGGGATAGTATGAGCGTGATTCACCTTGCAAAGGATGCATCATTTTATGCCAGGGCGAAGCATATATAGCTTTAGTTCCATTTCATTAGGACACTGTTTGAAGAAGGACAATTTGGATTAGAGAAAATTCACACTTTGAAGACTCCCGTTGACATGCTTACGAAAGCAATAACATTGGAGAAACTGAAGCCATGCGCTGCTTCAGTTGGCATCGGCATGTGATGAGAGAGCGGGGGTGAGCCACACCACGTTCTTGACAAAGATTGAAGAAGACAATGAAGGATCAATGCTAGTAGAGGGATGATTCCAATAAGTCTCCAAGTAGGATGTTGTTGGAATGTGGATATTATTTAGATCATCATTTAGGTGCTAATGGAGCTTCGGTGAGTTTCCGGAAAGTTCTGAGGCGATAAAGAATAAAGTTGGAAAAGCTTAGTTGCAGCAGGCGCCATGGTGCGCCACGGCGCCCAGCACTTGAGACCAAGGTGCTGTAGCGCGCCCTGGCACCAATCTGCACGAGGCTGGGGCGCCGTAGTGCGTCATGGCGAGCTATAGCGCACCATGACGCCTGTCTGTCCGAGACCAGGGCACTGTAGTGCGCCCTGGCTTGCCTATCTGTAGTTTTTCCTATTTTTGGGTTTTCCACGTAAATATCCTTGTGTTTAGATGTTTTTGGTTGTGCATGTGTATATAATGTGATCTATATTTTATTGTGCATGTGATTTCATTATTTGCTTAGTAACCGTCAACACAACCCCGGTCCTCGAGTGCAAATCGCTTTCGCATCGTGCTCGTGCTCCATTTTTACAACAGTAGCCACATACTTCTGGCACGTTCTATAATAGTTATGTTCATGCACTCTGCAACACCATTCTGTTGGGGAGTTCCTTGAACAATGAACTCGTGTTTGATTCCATTCAAAGAACAATATTCCTTGAACTTTGTCACAACACTAACCACTATTATCTAATCTTAGACATTTTAGTTTCAAACCCATCTCTTTTTCAATCATAGCTAATCATTTTTTGAATACACAAAACACTTCAGACTTGTGTTTTAAAAAATATAATCATACCTTTCTGGTATGATCATAAATTAATGTGACAAATTAAGTTGATCCTCCAAGAGAAGAGATAGGAGCCAAAGCCTATACATTTGTATGAACTAACTCCAATTTTTATAATTTTAGGCCTCTCTCATTCTTTGAAAAGTTTATTTTTCATTGCTTGTCATAGACACTGCCTTCATAGAAATCCAAGTTCACAGTTTTTAAACCTAGAAGATTTCCTTTAAAAAGCAGTGACTTTATACCTTACTCGCTCATATAATTGAGGCTTTGGTGCCAGAGGCATGCATCAGTTTCAGCTTTTGCTACTATAATAGAATCAGTCACTTTATTGATCAGTTAAAGTGTGCCTTCCACACTGTCACAAGCTATGACCATAGTGCCTTTAGCCGCCTTCCACGAGTCTCCTATGAAGGATGTTACATACCCCGAGCGGGCGAGCTGGCAAGTTGGCTGACATAATTTAGATTTTTCTTGAGAGATGGAACATGTCTAGCATCTCTCAGCTGGCATACAAATCCATTCAGTAACTTGATATCAACATCACATTTTCTAATAATATTGTATACCTTATCATCTACTAGATAAACTTTTCCTAGGCCACATTTAGTGTAATTTTTGAATGAATATTTGTTTGGAGTTGCATAAAAGGATGCACCTTAATCCACAATCCATAATTTTGTACTATCTAAAGATAAGTTTGTGCATCTTGGATATCTTAAACTGAGATGTTTGTAGAACTATTCTTATCTTGATTTTCTTTGTTTGACTTCTTCAAAGCCAGAAAATTCTTCTTGAAGTGCCCTTTCTTTCCACAATTATAGCACTCAACTTTCACTTTTCCTAACTTCAACTTTCCTCGCCTGGATTTAAACCTACCTCTATTCAGATTTTTGGGGCAATATTTAGGGCTAACTTGAAGCTTCACCACTAGTCCTCTTCCAAACTTCTTCATTCAATAAAGGCCCTACAATATAATCGAAGTTCAACTTCTTATTTCTTGATGAGTTATTGAAGTAACTAAAGCATCTCAACTATCTGATAATGAAGATGAAGCAACAAAGCTCTAACCTTGTCTTTAAACTTGATTTCAACTGAGTTTAACTGGTTTGTCACAGTGCTGAAATCATTTAGATGTTCAGCCACCGAACCACCATCTACCATTTTCATGTTGAATAGTCACTTCATCAAGAAAACTTTGTTTGAAGCCAAAGGCTTAGTGTATATCCTTGTTATGGTCGTCATGAGTTCGACAATAGTTTTTTTGTTGACAATATTGAAACAATAGACGAAGAAAATAAAAGACGAACAAACCTAGGGTTGTTCTGTCAAGAACTCCCCATTCGTCATTACTCATAGTTTCTAGTTTTTTGGTGACTCCTCCCATTGGTAAGTATAATTTCTTTTGATACAGCAGATCTTCGATTTGCATTTTCTAGAAAGCAATGTTCACATCATTGAACTTATCGATCTTGTACCTCGTTTCATTTCTCATTGCTCCCACTCGATCATAGAAGAACCAAGCTCTCTGATATCAATTGTTGAGGAAATATTGGAGCAAAACGAAAAACACAAATCTCAGAACACAAAAACAAGAATAAATATCGGATTTACGTTGAAAATTCAAAGTTGGGAAAAATCACGGAACCACGCTAGATCTTGAATTCACTATGAAGAGAAATTGAAAAATATGTTACAAATTTCACTCTTTTGTATTTTTGGATCTCACTCTCTTCTTTTTGAAGAAAATGATGTCCGCAGAAAAACTCACTATCCAACCCTAACCTTCACAGGGATATTTATAAATGATAGGGCTTTTGTACAGGGATTTACAAAATGATCAAAATACTCTGAAAATTTTTTGAGGTTCAACTGACAAAAAAGTGGAGAAGTCGACAGCACATCCCGTGTTTATCCAATCAAGCTCCCCCAAATGCTTGTTTATTTTTAAGCTGTTTATGCTTACTCTGGATGGAGTTTTATTTTTTCGGAAGCTTATTGGTTTTAATGTTAGGAATTAGATTGCCTTTCATTTTCACGCCTTTACACTTCTCAGTTGAAGAGGAGACATCTCACAGCTTTCCGATATTGTGTTTTAATTCAACTCAAGATGCATATTATTTGGCTTTTGATCTCTTTTACATTGATTTATTTGATTCGGTTCGATTATATTATATGCATTTGATCTGGAAGCCGGAAATTTGATGTTTTTCAATCTACTTGGAAGCTAGGCTGCACGGTTTCTTTTATATTTGTCCTGCGGTAGATGGTTTGACTTAGGACTATGATGAATTCCAATAGTCATCATCCTTGGATAGGATGACTTTTCGATAGAACAAATACACACAACTACAACAAGAACCTATTTTACACAAGAAGAGCAACCATTCAAGCAACCTATTTTAAGAAAAAATATTTTAAGTCTTTGTGTATTTGTGTTGGTTGTGTGATTAAGCATTAGTGTGGTTCAATTTGTTGAAATTTATGTCCTTGAAAACAATTTCTGCAAAAAAACATACAAGCAAGTATATACACAAAGGCAAAGTTTAAAGAGGTCAGAATAATGTCAATGAAGAACCTTGAGATTAATTATGATCGAATATTTAGTATGAGATTCCGAGAAGAATGGGACAGAGAGAAATGCTTGATGCACTTTATTCTAAGCTCAAATAGAACAATATCTTTCATTTTTAGCGCATTTCAAGTTCAAATTCAATGAGCCTGCTTCACGGAAACTTCTTCTCCATCTCCCAATTTCTAACCATTTTTTGTATAAACTGCTCAGCCCTCCTATTCAACTCCTTTTCCTCTTCATCATTTTCTCCTTCAATGTTTTCTCTATTAGAACCATGATCGACTTTAACTGTTTCAGCCTTCTCTTTCTTCTCCGGTCTCTGAGCAACTTCAGAGCAAGATTTTGTGCTCAATTTGCTGGTTTTCTTCACAGAGGCCGATTGATAGAAATTGATAAAGAGAATCAGGGCAATGATGATATTGCACATGCAGAAAATCATGAAAGACTTTTGCTCCATTGTTGAAGAGATCAGCTCCAATATTTTCAACAGCATTCTTTTCGAAAGTGATTATTTAATTTGATGGATTTTGTTGCCCTCTTGTAAATTTGGTTGCACGGTTTTAGATTTATAGGTTTCCGTGGAGAAAACTTGAAAAAGAAAGTCTACATGCGTAAGAAATTTAGATATGGTGGATAATAAGATTGGTTTTATTTATATATTCTTACTTAATTTGAGAGACTTTGATTTGGTTTTGGACGATTCCACACGCCCAGTGCTGAGAATCGGCCTATTTAGTACCGAAAATGGGAGAAGCTGAAGTGGAATATACGAGTAGTCAATTAGATAAATAAATAAACAAATTTAAACTGAGAAGACAAATAAGCAAAAAGTGTAAGTAGTGTAGAATAACAGACCTTGCGATGTCAGAACTTAAGCTTTTAGTAATCTATAAGCTTGTTCCCTCTACGTGAGTTTAGCTATATGAATCTATTATTTTCATTGTGCACGATGGAATATAAGCGTAATAGTGTTTTGTCATATTTTTTTGGGTTTTCCTCAGCCTCTTTTATTATAGGAGAAATTTATAAACATAATTTTTTCTAACAAAAGTATTGCACATCTACAATTAATATGCTAAAATTATATAAGGTGGCATTCTCTAATCTTAATTAAACAGTTGGGATAGAGAGCCCAAGTTTGGAGCCTCTAATGGGGGCTTGACCCCAAACATTTGGTTAATCAGATATAGAGAAGTGGATAAATATTTCTTACATCAAACTAAAATCTAAAATACTTTTCAGATAAAATGTTTATAGCTAGAAATGCAGAAAATGTACGATTCTAAACAATGGAAGCCTATTAATAACAGTTTAGTATTGTAGTAAAAATATTTATGATAAAAAAAATCTTATGGAATAGTTTTTATTATATTGACTGAACGAATTCTTGAGAACGAAGGGTTCGTCCAATGCGGAACAAGCGTGTATTCTTGAGCAAAACACAAAAAAGCAAAGAGAAACCCAAAACAAAAGGCAAATCATAGCATAACACAAGATTTATGTGATTTGGTACGAACATCTGATTTTACAGGGAGAGAAGAGGACAATATTTCACCATAGGAGTATATATTACAAAATCTAGGGTTTAGAAAACCTTTACCCAAGCCTAAATGGAGTTTTAACCGCCTCCAAAAAACAGCCACCACACACTAGCAGAAAATGGGGGTTCTGACCCTAAACCGAGATAACAACTAATATATAGGGCCCTCAAAACTGGCATGTAATTACGCGGGCGCCTGGGCGCGTTTGAGCTCCCAGGCCTCGGGTCTACTGAGCGCACCTGGGAGCCTGCCCCGCTGTCTACTGAGCGCCTAGGCGCGCCTGAGCGCATGCCCCTTTGTTTGCCCGGTGCCTGCCCCTCTGTCTGCTAGGGGTTTGGGTGCCTGACGATGGGGCGCTTGGGTGCCCGACGCTCCATTTGGCTGATCCAAATCCACTTCTACCTCTTTTCAAATCAACACTTCTATGTTAACTCCTCCATGTTATAAAGGGGAAAGATGGGGGAAAGAGCCTTTTTATGTGATATCAAAAGAAAAGCAAAGTTCCTTATGTTTAAAGCACATGCAACTTATGTTGAGATAGTGTCTCCAAGAAACACAAATCACAACAGAGATCCACACAAGCACCACACAAAAATACAATATTTTAATGATTAATTGAGAATCACTTACGTCCATAGAGAGAAGAAAAACTACAAACTTGTTTTCTTACCGTACAGCTACACTATCAACGCTTCAAAAGTGATCTTACAAAACTCCGAATGATATAAAAATAGTTGGTGGGCACTTGTGGTTGTCTTATTCTAGACACAATCATATTACCATATTTATAGTGTCCCAAAATAATCCCTAATGACAGCCCCAAATTAGAAGTTTCACCTGAAAAAAGGTGATGTTCAGCCTTTCAGCCTAACAGAACCAAAATTCTTCAAATAGTGTGTCGGGTGGTCGGGCGGTTGGGCGCCTCTCGGCATTAAATAAGTCAAAAAACAATGAGGCCAGCGATTTAGCACTTCAAAAATGAATTTTTAAGCTTCTAAAGTTCATTTAATCATCAAATAAGAGCTTATTTTATTAAAACTAGCAATTTTGTATGCAAATTACGATTTTCTAGTAGCTAGAAGAGGCTGCCAGTTGCTCATTGTTTAGCCTGTCAGTGTTTCCACCTGTTTCCGGCCATCCATTTGGTTTTTAAGCCAAAGAATTTTAACTATCCTTTAAACATCTTATTTATCTGCATAATACGCTCTTCAATATTCCAAAGTTAAAGCCAACGCAATGTAGTATCAGAATTTAAACATTTATAATCAATTTAAAATTATAATATAAAACCGACTCTAAATAAAATAAAATAAAAATTTTATATTCATTTTCCTTGCACCTCAAGTTTTGAATGAACCGCTAATTAATATTAATTAACATCAATATCAACCCAAAACTTGCAAACTTTGTGCTTGGATAATAAAAAATCTCTACTGGGCTCTAATTTTATAAAAAAAAAGTAATAATTGACCTACAAAGTTCCTAAATGAAATATAATTTCAGCTTCAACTTACTTTAAGCTCCACGAGACTAATATCTATATATAAGCCCAAAATGCACAGTACTCCAATTCGATTAGAACGCTCAAGAGCTCCTACAAAGCCAAAACATGGTAAATCATGGAGATTTCTGCGTCTTTTGGTGCCTTCTGCCTCTGCAATTTCATCGTTGCTCTGCTCCTGATTCTCAACTATGGCTTTAGAGCGGTGGTAAAAGGCTACATAGAGCAGAAAAGAACATTTGAGGAGGATTCTGAGGAGGCCAAGAGTCCTAAAAAGACTGAGAAGAAGCCATGCTTGGACGAGGAAGAGATAAAGGGAAAAGCGAGGAGGATGATGAACTGAAGAGAAGGACGGAAGAGTTCATACAAAGGATGGTTAGAGCGTGGCAAATTGAACTTGATGGCCAAAAATGAACTCGATCAACGCTGCTGCCAGAATTTGCTGTTGTAATTGATTTGTAATGTTGATTTATGTTCTTGCAATTTTTGATTTAGGGTTTCCTGAATGCTTGTTGTTGCCCCTATGTTACTTTTTCAACATTTGCCATTTTCTATTTTGAAAAGTCAGTTTTATCATACGGTAAAGCATTTTTTCTCTCTCCTATTTTAGTATTTGAGAGAATTTGAATAAAAATAGATGCATCACATCGTTTTTCTTTTTTTCTCCTCTAGGGTTCTCCGGTCCTCTTACAGTAACTGGAAATGCATCTGTTATAGGGTCAATTGCTAGGGGTTTGTCATTGAGAGTCATCCAAGTAAAATATATAAATACAAAAGAAAATCAAAATCACAGCCACGTGCACAAACACAGAACAACACCACCAACAAAATTATAAAATTACAAAGAACAAAATCCTTAATAGAGGAAGAAGATGATGCCACATTTCCAGCCTCCAAATTGAACTTTGCACAAGCCCTAATCTTCACTCTCAACCCTCCTTTGTGTTCTCTTTTTCTCAAAGATACACAGCACAGAGAAAATTATGTTTAAAAACACATTTAAACTAAGCACTAAACCGCCCACAATAGCCCAAGGGACGCATCCCTTCGGGTCATAATTGTTGCATGTGTGCCCGTGTGCCCAAGCCTCGGGTTGGACCTATTTGTGTCAAGCACCTAGAGGTCTAGACCTCGAGCACAGACCTCCAAGGCGTTGAGGCATTCTGAAGTGAAATATCCACAAAACTGCAAGTACTCTGCTATTTTTCCGTACCATGCCCGCGGTGCTTGTTTTAAGTCGTACAACGCATGCTTCAATTTACAAATGTAATATGTATGCTCCTCAGAAACATATCCCTGCTGTTTTACCATGAAAATATCTTTGTCAATCTCTCCGTAAAGAAATGCATTCTTTACATCTAATTGCCACAATCTCCAACCTTGGCATACTGCCAATGCAATCACAACATGCACTAATGTCATCTTTGCAACCGGGCTAAATGCCTCTTCATAGTCCTCTCTATGCTTCTGTGAGAAACCACAGGCGACAAACAGAGCCTTGAAGTGTTCAACATTGTCATTTGCCTTCTTCTTCACTTTATAAATCAATTTGCAAGTAACTGGGACAACGCCATTAACCTTGGGCACAAGATCCCATATTTCATTCTTTTTGAGGGCACTCTTCTTCTCATCCATGGCTTCTACCCACTGTTTTGAACATGCGGCTTCGTAATAAGATGGCTCCCGCTCATCAAGTGGGCCGGCAAAGTAACATGAATACAATATTGCTAAATTACCTTTTTTATAGCGAGTCGGTGATACAATGGTTCGCTTCGACCTTCTAAAAGTAGAACCGCTCTCCACCTCCAGTCTCCACACTTGCCCCCCCCCCCATGACTTGAAGCGCTACTCCCCCTTCTTCTTGACTCCGTCTCCACCGACGTCGAATTAGAAGAGTATGGTGCTTCTGGAGATGCAAGTAACTCAATTGATCCTCCATTTTTTTCTTCAAGGCTTGCTTCTTCTTTGTTCTCTTCCAACACAATGCTAGAGCCTCCATCGTATGATGTCAACCCGTCAAACACTACGTCACGAGAGACAATAACCTCCAAGTTTGAAGATCCATACATTCCCAGCCCTTCTTCCACTCATCGTAGTGAAAGCACACTTTATGGCTTTGGCTTTAAGCTTTGTTCTTCGTGTATTTGGGACAAACATAGTAAGTCACTCCAAACACTCGCATATGCTTCACAACTTCTCCAAACTTGAGTTCATGCGGCGATTTTTGATTGTTCGGGCTCAGTGGCATTTGGTTGATCTCATATGCCTCACAAACCATTCCCTCTGCCCATAAGGCCTTGGGAATTCCCTTGACATGCAACCAACACCTGCAAGTCTCAGTAATGAGTCGAATCTTACTTTATACTACCCCATTTTGTTGCATCGTGTAGGCACAAGATAACTCTCTCTTGAGTCCATTGCAGCAGAAAGAAAAGAACTCAATAGATGTAAATTCCCCTTCGTTGTCGATTCTCAGTTTCTTGATTTTTTGTCCAAGCACAACACCTTCCACCCTCTCATTGAATTCCAAAAATTTACCAAACACTTTTGACTTCTCCTTTAAGAAATACACCCACGTATAGCATGTGAAGTTATCCACGAACAACAATATATATATGTTTCCTGAATAGGATGGGGTAGCAGTTGGCCCCATCACAACGTTATGGATGCACTCCAACAGCCTCTTGCTCCTTGAGAGAGATGTGTCAAATGGAAGACAATGAGACTGCCCAAATTGACATCCCTCACATACATGCCTATCGCTAAAAGAGGATAAGCTAGGTAAGTTCCGGACAAGACTCTTTGCCACCATCACTCTCAGCTTTTCCATGCCAACGTGCCCCAATCTTTCGTGCCAAATTACAAAAATATCATTGCCCTTCATCTTGTCCACGTATGACGTCGCGAAAAGAACAAGCAGATCACGAACTCGTCTTCTAATCTGAGTCACCTCTTCCTTCACTGAATTTAAATTTCGTAGGAACTTCACCTCCTTCAGCCTAAAGAGCATGTGGAACCCTGCATCAACTTCATTCATCACTAAAAATAGATTCTCTTCATGCCCGACACGTGATACACACTCTTCAGTGTGAGTGCACTCTGATCACTGCCCACTGTCACAATCCCCTCCTGCTGCACTGGGTGGATTGTGTTATCCGTTGTCACAATTGCGTCACTGCCTTCATACTTTCGCAGAGATGAGAATTTGAACTCGTCACCGATAAGGTGATGTCCACATGCTGAATCGATGATCCAATCATCTTCGAAGTTCATAGAGGCCAAGGCCTCCATAGTAGAGACCCTCTCCGCATGTAAATACCTCCCCCAACCTTCGGCTTCCTTTGTACCTTCCTCCCTCTCTGTTGCATGACCCGGTGTGAGGTTGGCCCTACACTCGCGCTTGTAATGTACAACCTTGTTGCACCTGCATTTGACAGTTTTCTTTCCTCCATCATTTCTCGGAGTGATTTGAGCACCCCTCTCCCTAGATGAGATAAAAGAACTTTCTTCATTATTCTTCTTCTTCCTATCCCAGTGTTTCTTATTCCCAGTGTATAGAACTTTACTGCCTTCACTTGAGATAGACACCCCTGCCATCTGTCTAGCCAAACTCTCCTAAGACACCAAGAGGTTCTCCAACTTCATCAAAGACGGTTGAGTAGCCCATTCTTGCACTGTTGTGACATGATGGATACTCCTTCCACATCCCTATGATAATATGCCTCTTCAACTTTGCCTCTAATATTGGCTTTTCTTGATCCAATGCGGTAATCTATTCACACAAAGATTTTTCAATTTCAGGAAGGAAGTCGAGATGGAAAGCTCTCATTGATTTGCTTTCGCCAACTCGTTCTCCAGGAACTGAAGCATTGCCACATTTTCTTGTTAAACAAACCCACAAGGGCAACCCAAAACTGTGACGCCGAGTTCACTCTATAATGTGGTCGAACAAGTTCGGTGAGAGAGTCCTTTTAAGAGTGAACTCTGCTTTCATGTTCATTTTCTAGCATCTCCACCAATAACTTCCGACAATCTTCTCCCATCAAATAACTCTCCAAGCATGACTTCCATTTCTTGAAATTTTTAGGGCATGCTTTTAAATTAGATGATTTCTACTATTGCTGTGTTTTTATGAGTTGGCAAATTCTTAATGAAGAGAATTGGGATTCATTTTTCTGTCGGATGTTCGTTTTGTTCTTCAGCCTTTATTACTTCATTCACATTGATATCATGATTTCTTTGATTTTGGTGGCTGCATTAATTTTCAGAAGGAAAGCGATAATTTTAAACCTACCAATAGGTAGGCTGATTTTGGCAGTTGAGAGGATATTCTGCTGCTGATAAATGAATTATGTTAGTTGTATATTAGGATCCTTTGCAGAATGCAAATGTTAGTTTTGGTACTTTCGCCTCGTGGAAGGAAAAAGTATTAAATATCTACCAGTTTTGGCTGCTGTCGTGGCTTTCGTTTTGTCATTGTTTTTCATCTTATTCAGTATATGGAGCAGCAGGTGGTTTTAGCAATTCAGAGGTGGGTTTTACAACATGAATATGTTTGCATGACCATTTGTTCAACTAAAGCTTTGCCAACTCTTCTTGAGTTCGATTATGGAGCTGGTTGGCCTTTATACATTATCGTGCTTGATTCATACTTTTTGTAGTGTTTTCTTTGGTTTTGTTTTGATTTGAGACAAGAAGAATAGACGGTGATGGAATTGGCTTCGCGCTGCTTCTATTTGATGCATTGAGTCCTCAGTCTTATCATTTTTATTTAAACTCTTTATTGTATTGTTTAATAAAATAATATGAAGAGAATTATAAAATGGGGACTCAAAAGGTGTCCGATTAAAAACATAATGTGCATGTTAAAGACCACAATACCGTAATGGGTGCCGAGAGGCCATGCAATTAATGTTGGGATCCAGACCGTAAATTACGTGGTTCGTTGTAACATATCTAGGTTCACGAGAAGAAGATAGCATTTTTTTGTGTGAGTACACAGTTATAATATTAGAGTTCCAGATTTATAGATCAATTTCTTAAGCACTCACATGAAAATGAACCCCGCTATTTCCCTAAATAATTGCTTTTTTTTTTTTCTTAACGGCTATTATATATCTTTAAATTGATGTCGTTACAAATCGGTCAGTTGTTATACATTTATAATTTGGCATCAATTACGATTTGTCTAGCCATTATAAATCCTTAATTTGGTGTCGGTTACGATTTGGCGTCGGCTACGATTTGACATCGACTACGATTTGACGTCGATTACTACGCTGCTCACGAAACACCTGATTAGCGTTGGATTCTTCTCTCATGCTAATTGGCTTTCAAAAATATTCAACAATTAGATGTGGCATTCCTCAACATAGTTCCTTGAAGTCTAAATTTCACACATTTCCAAATTCTAAAAGTAAAAATGTGGTTATGTCTTCAAAACGGAATAACATGAATCCAAGACGAACAAAGAGAAAGGACAATCCAAATATCACATTTACACATAAGTATTGTTGGTTGCCGACCACAGGACTCAATAATATCTCTATTAGTAGAGCAAACCCAATTTCTTATAGCAAAGCCAAGCATGAGGAGCTTTTAAATTAGATGCAAATTTCAAGCATTCGTTCTGCCCATAAATGATGAATAATCACAGACATCAAGTAAAGCATTAACTTCAAGAATCTAAGAAATTCTACGAGGAAAAGTATATGTTGTTAATGTTATGGTGTGGAATCAATTGGATCATGAAAGGAGCTACAATAAAGTCTCTGTGGGTTCTGGGGAAAGACCTCACCAGCAAACAACAATACAAGCGCTCAGGCGCGCCTCTAGGTGTCCAAAAGCAGTAGCAAACAGCAAGCCTATCGCCTATGCATGCCCGGACATTTAAATAGCAGGCCTGACGCCCAGACTTCCTAGCAGGCAGTGAGGCAGGCTCCCAAGCACCTGCGAGATTCTAACACGGGTGTCTTAAGGATTGTTTTGGGCACTTTGGGACTTGTTTGAAGCCCCATATAAAAGCCTATATGTTGTGTTAGGGTTGTATGAGTAGTAATATATCAATGAGCTCTTTGGTGGATAAGAAAACAAAAACCCTATAATGAGAACTAGAAGGAGAAAATATGGGAGGAGAAGAGGTTCTCACTGTAACGATTCCTCTCTTCCTCAAATGCTTGATAACTTAACTGTAACTCCGTAATCATTTTTTTTTATAGTGAATTCATTGTTGAGGGGTAGCTCCGTTGGTTTTTCTATTCGTGGGTTTTTCACGTAAATTTTTGTATTCATATGTGTAACAACCCGAGTTGTTACCTTAGTTAATTATGACTAATCAAGGTCCTAATCTTAATCCTAATTGCTATTTAGGTCAAATGGAGTCAACCTCTAAGACTTAGTCCAAATCAGGAGTCATATGGATCGAATCCTGATTTTTGGAAATCCAGAAACTCTAAAAATTAACCTATTTAATTTGTCCTCCAATCGAAAAACGGACACCGCCATTGCGTTCCTTGACCCCAAATTAGCTTGGGGTGAAGTTTTCGTGTCAATCGGAAGTCGTCAAAATTTCAACGAATATTTTAATAATAAAAATGTCCCGGAAATCGAGGAATCAAAATACTCGTCAGATCGAAAATCCGACCTCGCCATTGCATTCCTCAGCCCTCGAATAGCTAGGAAAAACATATTCAAATTTTTGTGTAAAAAAAAATATTAATTTTTAATTAAAGTTAACGGCGCCGTCACGCGCCGTCAGCTTAAGTGGACGGCGCCGTCGGATCGGACGGATCCATCAGGACCATCCGATCCGCTCGAATCGGACGGCCCGTAGCGTGATCCGCGACCCGCGACCCGGGCCGATCCGAGCCGTCCATGCGTCGCAAGATCCGACGATCAGGAAGCTTCCGTCTTCGTCTTCTCCGCCCGTCACCACGCGGCGCACCCCGCCGCCCCTCCGGGCCAACCGGCGCCTTCCCCGACCTCGGCGAGGTCACCTCAGGTCCTATAAGACCTCAGGCGAGCTCGGGGCTCCGGGTTTCGTGAACCTGAGCCCCGAAGCCTCGAATTGAGCCAACCCCCTCGCCGACCGTCCAAATCCAGGTACTGGATCTCCCCCGTTCCTCCTTCGATTATTGCAATTTTACATTCGAAATGCTATTTCACGATACCGATTGACGATCCTACAGACCGGATCTAGGCTAGCCCGACCGGATCGTAGGGAATTAGGGTTTAGTCTACAGTAGAAACCGTTACCCGAACCCTAGGAATCTAGGGTTTAGTTTTGCCGGCGATCCCAGCCACCTCCGGCGAAGGTCCGCCCACCGACGTGTAGGCCTCGTCGAGGGCTACCGTCGGCCGTGCGGGCCGAGGCGGTCCGGCGCCGGGAAGGCCGGCAAAAGCCGTGCCCTAGCCCGGCGCCCTCGGGCCTCTCCGCGAGGGAGACGAAGTGCGGGTCGGGTCGAGTCGCCCGAGCCCGACCCGACCGCGTCGGGTCCGCGTAAGCTGCGGGTGGGGCCACTACGCCACGTGGCAGCCACCGGGCCCGCCACGTGTCCTGTGGGGCCCACACGCCGAGCCCGTGACCCTTTGGCTTTGGCCGTGGGGCCCACCATGCCACGTGGCAGCCACTGGGCACGCCACGTGGCATGTGGGGCCCACTGCCCGAGCCCCGCGACCTTTCGGCTTCGGCCGTGGGGCCCACGGCGCCACGTGGCAGCCAGCCGGCACGCCACGTGTCCCGTGGGGCCCACCGCCCGAGCCCGCGCGGCCCTTCGACTACCCTGTGGGACCACAGTGCCACGTGGCAGCCTCTGGGCCTGCCACGTGTCAAGTGGGACCCACTGCCCGGTCACCCGAGCCGTTTCGCCTCCCTGTGGGGCCACTGTGCCACGTGGCAGCCTCTGGCAGTGCCACGTGTCAGGTGGGGCTCACTGTCCAGTCACCCGAGCTGACTCAGTCTCCGTGTGGGGCCCACAGTGCCACGTGTCAGGTGGAGCCCACTGACAGTTAATTAAATTAAATTAATTAATATTAGTGTTAATTAACTACTGTTATTGCTTAATTAATTATAATTAGTGATTAATTAAATTTGGATTAGTGTTAATTACTTTTAAACAGTAACCTTAATTAATTAAGTATAATTAGAGATTAATTAGGGATAATTTAAGATTAATTAAATCCTAACTGTATTTAGAAGAATTAATTATTAATAAATAGTAAAATATAATTAATTATATTAACAGATGATTAAGACTAATTAAATAAGTAATTAGTGCTAGTTATTTTGCTACAGTAAAATATTAATAAATATAATTTAATTAATAGATTAATTAATATTAATTAATAATTAAGCTTAATTAATTACAGATTAATTGAAAAATTAATAAATTTAGAAACTATATAAATAAACTTTATGAATGAACAGTAAAATCATTTAATTTGAATAAATGAATAGTAAATTAATTCAAATTGTATTTTGAATAGTAATCTTAAAAGTTTAATAACTTCTTATAGGATTATCCAAATATAGCCAATATAGGTCTCAAAATACTCAGAAAAATGTAAGGAATCAAATAACATAATGTAAAAATTTATTTTGGGGTATGTATAATGATGTAGCATTTTATGATCTCTTTAGAGCCTCATAACTTTTTACCCAGTTATCAGAACATAGTCAATATGGGTCTTAAAATGCTCGGGAGAGCGGCCCCATCATTGTAGTAGTATTAGTTTTCCCATTTGGACATCAGGACAAAAAGTCAACTCTAGAATTCTTAGTGAAAATGATCAAAATGCCCCTAGACTTCAAACAGCCATAACTTAGTCAAATCAACTCCAAATTAGAAAATTCAAGATGCTAGCTAGCTTAGAATTTCAATGTCATCGATAAAATAAAATAATATTTAGGATCTGAACCCTAAAAATTTAGAGAAATGATCAAATTACCCCTGGCCTTATTTTGGTCATACTTGACCGTTTCTCGCCCAATTTAGGCGTACTTACCGTCTATCTTCAAGTTAGACAGTAAGGAATCAGTTGGAACTAAGATGAATCAATTCTGACCCATAAGTCAAAAGTTGACTTTTGACCCTTAAAGTAGGGGCAAAATGGTCATTTTGCCCTAAGATTGGATTAAGTACTCCTACACTTTAGTTAATATTTCAAAATACTAAAACTAATATTATAATCGCATTAGTGACATTCAAATGAGTGAGATCAACCCTTAGACCAGATTTCAGGATTCTTTTAAGTCTTAAGCACTACACCTTAAGGACCTTTTTTGAGACTAGGACTATATCATAGGTCAGAGTTCATTCATTGGGTAAATTGGGTTACCCAATGGGTGAAACCTTAGTTTTATTAGTTTCTAGACTTTCTTTTATTTTACAACATATGCTGATTATTTTGTCTCTTAATCTTAGATTTAAGATAAGAGATTCATCCTATTAAGCTTGATTACTTAATAGGATTTTCCTTAACTAGTAGATCACTTATAGAATAAAACCTAGAACTTAGGTCTTATCCTCTTTGGATATATGATTAAACCTAAATCTCGTAGTATTTAATCCATAATCTATAGGGTTAGAAGGTCTTGATCAGATCTTAGTTAGAACGTCTAAATTCACAAAATTAGGACGGATGATTTATTGATTTAACTCTAGTCGTTTATCTGATTGAGCTAGATTAGAACCTGATCAGTTCTAATCCTTTTTAACTTATAAGGACGAATATCTAAGTTACACTCGATAGTAGAAAAACGGTGATCCTGAACTTGTGTAACTTGGAAAAGTTAGTATGGTTAAGTAGAAAACAAATGATATCATCATGTTTAGTAGAGTCCCTTGCTTATTTTAATGATTGTTGCTTACGCATTCCTTGATTTTTGTGCCATATTTTCTTAAGCATATCATACAAGATTTTTGATGCATAAATAAACTGTTAGAAAAATATGGAGACTCCTTAGATTTCTTGTAAAAATATTAAAGTAATTAACTAAAAGATAATAATTTGATGTATTGAGCTACCTCTCAGTATTTCTTTCGATCATACCGATTGTTGCCCTAGCCGTATCGTGCTAGGAATCGCCCCAGCCGTACTGGTACTAGGATCCTTCGGTTATGACTGTTGGTGCCCTAGTCGTATCGTGCTAGGAACCTCCCTAGCCGTACTGGTGCTAGAACCTTCGATTTTGACTGTTGTTGCCTTAGTCGTATCGAGCTAGGAACCGCCCTAGCCGTACTGGTGCTAAGACCCTTCAGCTCCTTTTTGGTGAGCTAAAGTAGCTCTCTTTTGTATGGCAGATTGTACACGTATGTTTATACGCAGTTGATGTTTGGTTACCTTTCAGTATTCTTATTCAGTCAGCTATTTCCTTGTACTACTTTTATATATATATTTAGGTTGTTAGAATCTTGCTGCTATTTATGTGTACCACTGCTGAGTTCTTTTATTTAATTGACATGTTTCTTTGATCACCAACATGTTTAGGTTGTAGCATATTTCTTACTGCACTTATTTGTTTACGTATATTTATATGTCTTACCTTGTTTAGCTCACATGTGAGGCATGTCTTAGCCTCTCCTTTTTGTTTAAGTTATAAATGATGGTTTATAGCTTTCCCTTTTCTTTTGTACTGCTTGCTGCTCTTTTATACACATTGTTGCTTAGAAGTCGTAGAATTGTGATATTGCATAACACATAAAACTTATCATCTTAAAATGTACTTAGACAATTGTCTAACCAGATTTTTTTTCTTTTTTTGGCTGGGGTCCTACATTGTGAAACTGATAATGGCAGACCCTCTTCAGTTAGATGAGCAGGAGTTAGGAGTGGAGCCATACCCAGAGGAGGAGCCCGTGGAAGAAGCTGCTGTTTAGCCCTTTTAGTTTATATGTGAGGATGAGTGTATTTGCACTTTCTTTTATTTGAACTGTTAAATGATGTAATAATACAGGTACTGGTGACTGCGTATTTAGATTTTATACTTATGTTCTGAGATACTTTTCTTTATATTTATGTTGTGATACTTGGATGATTTATATTGAAAATCGCTTCTGCACTCTGTATGTTTATTTAGATAGTGACTGCATGTTGATTTTATGCTTACTCTTTTCCTTATTAGGTGGATTGTAGATTTCATCCTAATCCAATTATAAGTGAAGCAATAGCTAGAGTGACACGCCATCCCTTAACTTAATTCTTGTGGATTAAGGGGTGGGGAGCCACAGTATGCTTGTATTTGTTTGTGATATATTTATTTTCTTGCTTATGTTGGTATTTCGTGTTTGCTTCGATGACTCTTAGTGATCAAACCCCAATTGTCGGGATCTCCATTTCCCTAACAATTGAGGCAATTTTACCATCATAGCATTGTGCTATAGAGGTTTCCCAATCAATAATAGGACGAAACAAAAAAATTAAAAGCACTAATAAAAAAGAAATATAGCAAATTCTTTTTCTATTCCAAAAACTAGTCACCCCATTCGACCTAGCCCACTTTCTTATAATATCATCGATAGATTGCTTAATAGAGTAATGGATAGAGCAAAAATGTTATTTACTTTCTTATCAAAGATTCTACCATTTCTTTCTTTTTAAATGTGATGCACTAAAATCGCAATTACAATGATGTAAGCTCTCTTAAGCCATTTATTTCTTAGGTGATTGTTGTGGGAAATTACTTAGACTAATATATGGAGGCAATAAAAAAGTTCATTATTGGAAAGAGTTGCCTTTAATAAAGAGGAAGATAATCCACAACAAAAAAAAGGTGCATGTGAGAATCAAACCTTGTGCCACAAAGACTGCAATGTTGATCGCAACTTACGATTTGACGTCGATTGCTAAACATCGCTCACGAAACACTAGATTAACATCGATTGGCGTTTGGTTCTTCTCTCATTCCGATTGGCTTCCAAAAACATTCAAAAATTAGATGTGGCATTTTCTCAATATAGTTCATCAAAGTCTAAACTTGTAATAACTCAAGTGTTGTTACTCATCAATTAGTAATCTAATTGACTCTAGGGTCATATAAAGCCGGTCCATATAAAGCGCGGTCCATCAAGGCGATCGAACGGTTCATATTACTCGAGGGCTGACAAATTCCATCCGGACATTGGATCGCACGATCCAACCAACGACCGAGATGATCCTTCTGTGCGCCTTCGTCCTCTTTCGGATCGTGCTCTGCCTCTAGTAGGTGGTCGTGCAATCGCCAGCTGTTGAACCCCTCTCGACCTACCTTATCTTCCTAGTCACACAAAGGAAGGTTTTGTTTGGCATTTTTCTTCCTTTCCTCCTTGTGGAGAACAAGGTGATATGAGAGCTTATTTTCCAAACGAGCTGCAAACTTGTGATGCTCCGCTCCCTAAGTCCACAATCATTAGACTAATGAGTGGAGTATCACTCTAGCAAATCCCTCACTTATTATTGGATTATGTGAGATCCACAATCCACTAATAATAGAAGAACGTGCACAGAATGAATATAAGGATCAGTCACTAAGTCTAACATATAAATAGAGTGCGGAAGCGATATGAACTAAATATTATATTCATTCACCATATATTAAGTAAGAAACAATAATATAGCTCTCATCCTTTAAGAAAAAACTCAGCCCCTAAGTCCACAATCATTAGACTAATGAGTGAAGTGTCACTCTAGCAAATCCCTTACTTATCATTGGATTATGTGAGATCCACAATCCACTAATAAGAGAAGGACATGCACAGAATGAATATAAGGATCAGTCACTAAGTCTAACATATAAACAGAGTGCGGAAGCGATATGAAGTAAACATTATATCCATTCACCATATATTGAGTAAGAAACATTAATATAGCTCTCCTCCTTTAAGAAAGAACTCAACCCCCCCCCCCCTCCTTTTTGCGGCAAGAGTTGAAGCTCCCCCTCCTCCATTGTGTGCTTGCTGAAGAAGAAGAAGTTCAGCTCCTCTCCAAGGTCCTTGAAGAAAGCAAAGATTCTTCTTCCTCTCCTAAAGGCTAAGGTACTCATTTGCTCATCTTCCTTGCCTCCTTCATATTACTATCATGCTATTGTGTATCTTTAGAAGATTCATAATTGTGTTTGGAAGTTATTGAGGTTCATTTAAGTATCATATTACTTTGAAAATCGCATGCTCTGTTTCTCGTCTATTTCATATACCTAAGCCTTCAACTGCATGTTTAGTATAGTTAGGATAATCCATTTGAGCCGATTTTGATATCGATGGAAAGATATCAGAAAGACCATTCCATAGATATATGACATCGCTTATGAAATACTCTGGATTGAGAGTATTTGAGCTCGAAATGTGGTCATTCACGATTTTCGCACAGGCGAAATCACCGTCGGGCGCTACAGCGCGCCGTAGCTCCCGAGTTCAATCTGAATCCGCCGTAGCGCGCTACCACGTGCCGCAGCACTTCTGGAGCTAAAATAATGTCCTAGAAGTAATCCGTTGCGGCGCGCCACAGCGCTCCCCAACGGGCTGCAACGTCATTTCGGGGAAAACTATGGGAAATCAAGAAAAAAAATTAATTGAATAGTAACCCGCAAGTTGGACCACTGCATCGCGCCATAGCGTGCCATAGTGGGCCGCAGCATCATTTCTAGAAAACTTTATGAAACCAGAAGGAAAATTAATTGAACAGTGTTTCCGCAAGTTGATCTGTCACAGCGTGCGGCAGCGCCTAAAAGCGCTGTAGCACGCCGTAGCATCCAGCTCTCGGATTGGTCCCACCATAGCGCGCTGCAGCATCAAAAGCGCTGCAGCGCGCCACAACATCATTTTCCGCCATAGCGCCCAAAATTTTCTGGAAGTGCGCAGAATTGACTGAAATGGCCAAAACTTCACTGTTTTTGCATGTAAGGGTCCCTAGGACCCTGGTGGGACTAAATTATATCAAATTTGAATATAGTTTAGTTAAAGTTGAGCATTGCATAAAATTCTATGTGGAAATTAAATTTAAAACTTTGTCATTTTTATCAAGTGCACAAAACTTAGTATGTATCTTAACTATCTTGTGTCAAATGTTAAAGAATAGGGTTCTTGATTGCTTATATTAATCAAAGTATATCTCAATAATCAAATGGTATGAAACCTAAGTCCTTTAGATTTGTAATAAAGTGCTAACTCATTTGGTTTGATTTAGAATTTAGTTAGCCTTAATTATCTCCTATGTTATGTCATCATTACATTCCAATGCTTTCTTGATTTTAGGATGTATATTAGAGAACTTTAACATTTATTTGGACACCTAAATGTGCTTAAATTGACATTAACTATATTTTAACATATGAATCTTAAAAACTTGATTAAGTAAATGATACTTAATTTAAACCTAAAATTTGCTATCAATAATACACTAATAATATATTGATTTATCATTAACCTTTAAATTAACCTTTGGTCTTAATGGTAGAAAGGTTAGGGGTTAAATCATAACTTGTCTTGATTAAGATCTAAATCTTAATCATTTAATCAATTAACTTGATTGAAATATAATTCAATTGACATTATTCTAATAATACATTTGATTTAGTATTGATCTTAAATTATTGAATTAAAAGTGCTAAGGTTAATATTAAATTTGTGTGATTGAAATCATCTGAATCTAAACTTTAAATCTTTGATTTTCTCTTATATAAGACTATTGCATAAGATGGATAATAAAATTATAATGATTAATGAAATGATCTAACTCTAATAATATCTTTAATTTTATCCCATGATTGTAGATAGAAAAGGATCAGATGAATTTTAATCATATAATCTGATCACTTGAATCCAAGTCTAATAAGTAAACCTTGACTGTTAACTTAAGAAGTAGAAAAATGAGATCTTAAGGATCTTGCTTTAGGATCATTCTTGAAATATTTAAAGAATTTAATTATTGATATATTGAGGTAGGAAGAACTTTTGTAACTTATTGAGGTATGAATCTTAGATGATCCTTCATAATCTTAGAAGTTGATCTTGGCACATCGTGGTAAGAATCACCTAAAATAGTTAGAATGGAACTTCTCCTTTATGATCGAAATCAATATTGAGTGATCTTTTTGGATCACATCCTTGGAGCCTTATGTAGGATTCGCCCATTAGAGTATGGATTAATAGCTTTGATAATCCTTGTTGATTAAATAGAATCTTCTAAACCTAGATTATTGGTTGGGTATAGTAGGGTATACCCATAGTATTAGATTACTTCAGTAGTATTCATGATTGGTTGATTCACTCCAAAGTGAACTTATGACCAGGTGCTATCCTGAAGGATTAGACGAATATAGTCCCGTTAGAATAAATCTTCCAAGAGTAAGAGTATTATAAATAGGGACTCATTCCTTAGTTTGATTAAAATACAAATCGCCATCGAGTGATGCCTCTTAGTGAAGGTTGCTTCAATAGGTGTGGCTTAAACAAACTAAGTAATTTGAGTCACCTTCATTAGGACACTGAGTGTGATTGTGAGTTGGGTATCTTAATGACTTAGCTTGAGATACAAATCGCCATCGGGTGATGCTTCCTATCGAATATCACTTCGTTATGGTGGCTTAATCAAACTAAGTGTTAAGAACTATCTTTCCTGGAAATATGCTAAATATGTGTATACACCCTTTCCAACTAATGATTTTTAAGTAAACTCTTAACTTTAACCAATTATCAAACTAGAATATAGGAGTCAGAATCCTTCATTTTTATAAGATTTTGCACAATGGAGACCTTGAATTCATTATCAAATTTCAAAGCACTTTCTGGATTTCTGAATTTATCTCATGTAGCTTAGAAGCATAAGCATGATGTTGAGTATCAGTAATGATGTATAAGTATCAGTGATAATTTATGGGTTACGGAATGTTGCATACTTTGACTAGGGAATTTCAAGATGCATCGGCATCGTAGTTCCCAACTGGATGTACTTACACATTGGGTTGTACGACTCATAGCAGTTCAATGATATTTTGGTTGTATATCAGTAGCATACAGTATTGTGGCATATTCAGATGTATAGTTTTTGTGGCATACAACATATTCTTACATGCTATTACTCAGTTTCAAATTCATTACTATTTTTGTTCACTTTCAATATTCAATTTTTAATATATCTTTACTTTACTTTACTTCAGTTTTGTACAATTTTATACAGTTTTATACTTTTAGTTACTTTATAATTTTTCTACAGATTTATTTACATTATGTAAATATTAAATAAATAACTAGAACTGTTTAGATTAGTTTCGATGTGTTAGACTTATTATCTAATACGGGGTACTTTTGGGATCCAGCAATTTGCTAGATCTTGAGCAGTATATTGAGCTTGGTTAGGAGGACATCTAGGAGATTCAGGAGGAGCCCATAGAGCACTAGTGGACTATTCTTCAGCTTTACTTTTCTGCTTAGTTTATTTCAGTTCAGTACTTAGCTTTTATGTATATATTTCAGTAAATTATTTATAATAATTATGGATGTGTTTTCTTTTCTTTTCTGAGATAAATATTTCATACAATTTCTATGATAAATATTTGTGGATGTTTGCTTTAGCTTCCGCAGTCTGTTATATACTATTTATACTTAGTATTGTGATATGATCAGTATACTAAAAATGTTGATTTCTTATACATATATTGGATTTCTCATGTGTTTTACATCCAATGTATGTATTGGTCTAATACTTAGGATAAATATATTACTCTTATCTTAAGTATTAGCTCTCAACCCTCATTGAGGTTGAGTCAGCAGCCCTTCAAATGAGTTTGGTTTTAGCCGTTCAGGGAGACGGGATATTCCTCCCCGAGTGGCACGTCGCTCCGCCGCCGAATTGATTATGATCATCTAGTTTGCGCGCTGCGATGAGGCGGGGCGCTACACGTGTATTGGATCTTGAATTAATATGAAGAGATCTAAATTAAATTAAAAAAAAATTTGTATGCATATTTTGATTTCATTAATAAAATCAAGTTAAATAGAAAAATTTTGAATTAAAAGAAATATATACCTTAATGAATCTTATCTTTGAATGAGATGTAAAAGAAGAAAATTTTAATCTTTTGCAAACTTCAACTATTCACATTTGATTCTTTAGAAACTTTAGGGGATAAAAAGGAATTTAGGAAGATAAAGAAGAAGAAGAAGATTTGAGATGATGGGAGAGGGGATAAGGAGAGGCTTTTAAAAAAAAAGAATGAGAGGAGAAAATAAGGATTTTAATAACTTTAGGAAAACTTTTAAATGATGAAATCATCTCCCATCAACAATAAAATGAATTAAATAAAGTAGGATTAAATCAAAAGGTTAAATTTGCTCAAAATAGATAGATGGTTTAGATTAAGAGGTGGTATTTATTTTTATTTAGAATGAATTTTTCTCCAAATAGGATAAGAATATTCCTAAGAGGTATATTTGCAAAGATAAATTTTAAAAAAAGATAAAAGGTACAAATTAGCTCAATTTAAATAAATAGATAAATGAAAATTTAAATTTTTACAAATTCAGAAATTAAAATTTTAACGAAAATTAAATTTTAAGGTATCAAATGAAAGGTCTCGTCGATACGATTCCAACGATACCAAAAACGTAAAATTTAGACGAACACTTAAGCGGCAATTAGTCCCGAAAATTTATAATTTTTTTTTTCAAAATAGTTTCAAAATTATAAAATTTTTCCCTTTTTCTTACTTCAACGTCCTTGAATCCAAAAATATCAAAAATTTTCAATTCTGACACTTAAATATTTTTTAATAATTCTTTTAATTTAAATTCTTATTAAAATAATCATGAAAAATCCAGATGTAAATTAATTTTTAAATTTTGTCAAATATTTTTTAAAATTATTTCTAACATTGCTATAATCATAATATGAAATAGTAATAAGTAGATAATTCAAACTATATTTAATAATTTAATTTAATTAATTATATTTAAAATAAATGTATATTACATGGATTAACCCTGAGATATTCAACCGTTGCACTCTTATATTATTTTTTACTTTTTGACTATCTATTTATTCAAATAAAGATAGTCGTACTGATGTAAAAATATAATAAAATATTGAACTAATATATTCTTTTTTGTATTTCAAATTTGGATGAATGAATGTATGCGATAAATTATATTATTATTTCAAATCCCGATTACAAGCCTAAGTAAGTCAGACAAACCATAAATCTCGTGCCCTTGCTGGCTCGAGAATTGGGGGATGTTACATAATTGCTGCTAGAATCTTTAGATTGATTGAAATATAAATTGTTCTCATTCCACCTTTCCGCTAACACCGAAGTATTACTTATCATTATACAAATAGAAGCCAATTTACCAACAATGAGAAGTTGGATAATGTCGACTCCACCTTTAACTCATGAGGTTATAATCGAATCCCATGCAAAATTTGAATTATTTTAAACTGGTTGCCATGAATAAGAAAGCGAGAATAAACAACAATAATTATATTTATTGAGGTCTTTGGAATATTAACATATTTAAATGAAGTTTAATAAAATATATGATAATACACTTTTTTTTTTCTAGGTTGTACATTGGAATATCAACCAATAGGATCTCTAGAAGTTGCTCAAGAAATCATTAAACTCGACAACTTTTTCTTTTGATGCATTCCTAAATAATAGAAAGCCATCTGTAAATTAGAGATGAGAACACAAAAGCTTTTCAATCTTAGGGTTTGGTAAGAGCTAATAGAATAAACTTCATTAACAAAATAAGATAGATCATCATTAAGATAACAAAGGGTTGAGATGCAATATTGCCTCATATCATTAGTAAAAGAGAAACATTGGCCAAAAGCCATTAAGAATGATATAGAAGTGGACATTGGAAATATAGTTCATAATGTAGCATATGCAAGTGTTGGAAAATTTCATAAAATTGAGCTTATGAAGAATGTATTCTTTGCCGGTGATTTAGAAAACTTTTCTTAAATCAATTTTCGTTTTTTTTTTAAATAATTGATGTTTAGCCATTTCATTAAATAGAATAACATTTACAAAGCAATTCCCACTGTATTGGGGATTGAAGAAGAGGTCCAAAGGCAAGTTATCCACCTGTGTGAGGTAGGATTGAGCTTCCAAGACGAGGCAATATTGTTGAAATGGAGCTTGAATTCCACAGATATTGTGGTGGAGAGCGGGCTAGATTACAGACTACGCTATGATTGCGCTATTGCCGTGATATGGCTTGAATGTGAATGGAGAGTTCAGTCGGGTGTGCGAGGAACAAGGCACGCAGCCCAGTGGACATGGAATGCTGCGCTAACTTCAAAAGAGAGTCTTATGACTTGCATCAACAAGGCACGCAGCCCAGTGGCGTGACTGTTTGGAAAGATCTTCAATTACTATATTTATGGATTGTTGGTTAGAACCCAATGAGTATATCTCATCTTGGAAGCTCATACAGTACTTCTATCCGTGCTCCTACCAGTGACCAACATCATTAAAATTTTTAAATTAATTTTAGCAAAAAAAAAATATATATTGGGGTATTTTCAAGAATATCAAAGTATTTTCGAATATACAATCTCATTTATTTTAGAAAAATCATACACTTACACTATTATATGCACAATCATATTCATTATCAATCAAAAAAAAAATTCTTTTTTTTCTTACACATTAGTCCAAATAAAAAATGAATTACTTCAATCATTCATTTACTCATAAGATCATATCATCCTTATTTTAATACATAAATAATGATGTAAATATACCAATTTATCTTATACTTTGGTTTTAACTCTGGCATTATTAGTGTATTTATCTTTTATTTCAACTGCAGTTTCGAATTTTATAATCGGTATCTTATGTTTTTGCTCGTTTATTAAAAAGGTGAAATTTAAATATATATATCATTTTGAAAATATTTCACAAAAATAAAATACTAATTGTATTGTTATAAGAAAAAAAAATATATATATATATATAGAGAAATGTTGGTTAGACTTGTTGAGATGGCACTCAAAAAACTTCATCCAATAGAATTTTTTGAGTGCATTCAATATAAATTTTAAAAATAATATTTGTATTATTTTAATATAAATAAATATACACTAATTAAATATATCCAAATTACATTATATGGGCTTTTTTGGGTGCCATCTCAGCAGGTCTAAATAGCATTCCTCATATATATATGGGTGGGCTTTTTGGGGTGCCATGTCAGCGCGTTGAAATAGCATTTCTCATGTATATATATATATATATATATATGGAAAATGCTTTGGTTACATAAGAATATATACCAAAAAGTATTCATGACCAATTAGAAATTTTTTTTTTTTGTAATTTTTGTAAATAGGCCTAATCAAAAAAATGTATTCAATCAATAATTTACTTATATATTAAATTGATATATATCTATATATTTTGATGTATATTAATATGTATACTTAGCAATACTATATATATATATATATATATATATATATATATAAAAGTGCAGAGCTCAAGAAAAGATGATTTAATAGCTAATAAAATAATTTATTTCAAATGTGTTTTCCTACGTTATTCGGCTGATGTGAATTATTTTAAAAAAAATATTATGTAACTCTTATTCTTTAATGTGAGAAGCGCATAAAATAAATTAATTGCCGGCAATGTCGCATAAAAATGGCCAAAATAAAACATGCAAGTTGTATTATATTATTGCAGTCAAAGAAAACGGAAGAGTTTTTTGTGGAAGAGGAACAGTGAGGAGTTAATTGAAGGCGACTAAATTTGGATCCTTTGGACGGCCGCGTCATTATCTCCGATATTAGCGAAAGATTAGCATGATTTCTCTCTTAATTAACTAAAATAATGGCATCATCATACATTTCAGGAACTTAAATGTTGTTAAAGAGGAAAACGTGGCTCAGCCTCGTTGACCCTTAAATTTTTTTTAACTATGTAATGATCTTCAGCATCTTCTTATAAAACTAAGATGATATTATCGAAAATGACGAATCTATCAATATACAATCTCGTGATGATCATCTGTATGCAATTCAACCAAGGATTTTGCATCGCAGACAAAGAAAGAGTTTAGTGTTCTTAATTTTATTGTCTAATTAGATTTGCCAGTAATCAATATAACATTTTTTTTTAATTATGTGTTTTGTTGGCTATTTCTTCAGTGCTGCACTGGAGAAGATAATAGGACAGATTACAGTTAGCTAATTTTGGAAGGCAGCAGTACTGCTGTAGCCTTTTGCTGTTTCTTGGAAACAGAAAAATATATTTGGAGGGACAAACTATATTTGTAAACATCTTGTTTTTATGCTAATTATCATTTAGAAATTAAGAAATTTCATACAAATGAAATGCATAAGTATCATATCAATAATTTTTTCAGTTTTCTTTGATGAATTAATCTTTAATTTATTTTAAAAATTTATCAGAATAAAAATTATATTTTATTTAGTTCTTGCCTCAGTTAATTCATCAATTACTGATTTTGAAAAATTATATTATACTTAACTCTCAAATATCTCTAAAAAAATATGAATGATTAAGATTTATAATTTAAAATAAATTTAATAATAATTTTTGTTTACATAGCGCTATAAATTTTAATTATCTATACTTTTTAAAAATATATATAACAAAACTTTTCTGAGAATAACCCTTACATTAAAAGTGAGCACGACGTCTAAATCTAGTAATTAAATTATAATTATTGAGAAGTATGTTCCATAGTATAAGCTTAATACCAATGCTAGGCTTTAAGCTAATTATATGCCTTTGGTACATAGCTGTCGTGGCATCTAAGGGGTATGCAATCTCCCTGAATTTTTTTAAATTGTTTTTTATTAAAGAAATTATATAATATTCTTGTGTAGTATAGAAGATAATAATTTTAATATTTGAGAGTATTGTATTTTATTTTATTTTTAATTTTGATATTTTAAAAAAATAAATAAACGTTAACCTTAATTAAATTTTTTAGATTTTATGCATTTATATTCATTGAAAAATATAGTTAATATTATTTTATATTTATTAAATATAGCTAAATTTATCGAAAAATAATTTAAATTCGGTTTGCCGCACCAGCCCGCATTCACCCTGAATGGAAAGATGGAAAGCTCTCCTCCCTCTCTCTCTTCACTTAAAATTGTGGCCCAAAGACTGTTTATGTGTATTTATATTGAAAAATGCTACAATATCTCAACAAATATTTCAACACTTTTTCCTAAGTTATTAATGAGTTTTTAATCATGGTTATAATGTGAATATCATTTATTATGAGTTAATTATTAATTTTTAAATGTATTAATGATTGTTTTAAATGCAATAATGATTGTGGGGCATTGAAGGAGATATTTATTGGGTATTGTAGCATCTTCCATTTACATTAGATTTTTTGTTAAAGTGGAATTTTCATATATTTTTTTATTTTAAGTTTTAAATAAAAAGTTAGCCAAACCAAAATAGTCCTGAACTCAAGTATCAATAATTTTTGTAGAGTTTTCCTGAACACCCTAATATCCTACTTTTTTATATTTATCATTAATACCATGTTATTGTTCTTAAAAGATATAATTAGGTTATTGTTTGTTTAAAGATGGAAGAAACCCTAAGGTGGATTTTTGCCCTTGCTCCCTATGAGAAAATTTTGATTGTTACTATCACTATTCTCTATAATGTATGCATTATAGACATTTAGCACCCTTGCTAGGTTGCTGGAGATCTCATCAGACCATAGAAACCTCAATCAAAGGGTTGAATCAATCGATTGCTACCTAATTTCATCTTCCCTATTTATTGACCGAGCTAGAATTTTGGAAAGAACCCCTTTTAGACTTTTGGGGCTTACAGTATCAGTTTGGGCTAATTTTGGAAGACAATCTTAGCCTAGTGAGAAAGCTAGCTCAGCCTGAACAATCTTTTAGAGACTTTTGGAGCACTAATTACTTCTAATTTATGAGATTTTATGGTTTAACTAATCCAAAAATTCCATAAAATTAAGTTTTTCTGGCATACATTAGCGGAGCTATTGTTTCTTGCATGTTCTTATACGCCTATATATTTAAATAAACTAAATTTAGGACCTGCATTTTAGCTTCGCTTCACAAAGGACAAGCCCAAATTTGAGCCATACTATGATCTAGTACTCCAAGTTGCTATTCTTCTTTCCAATGGCAATTTGGAGATTCGTGTGCACTTCTTGCAGCCTTCCCGACTTTTTCATGTGATTAATGCAGTGCCACTACCTCTAAAGAAAGTTCTCTATATTCACCCTTCATCCTCAATTACTTCATCTAGAATGTTAGTTCCATAGAGATTCTATAACAAATCAAGGTTCCATAAGAATCTTATATAAGACTTTGTTTCTCCACCAACATTTTGGAACCTCCTTGCGCTCTAGTAGCTAGCAAATAATCTAGCGCACCCCTAGCTTTCCTTTTGTCCACTCCCTTATTCGAGTCTTTCATTCACCTCCAAGCTTCCTTTATCCCTTAGAGCTACTCCTTAGCATCCCCTCTATTGCCTCATACATTAATATGAGCTTCCAGCAAGCTTTTTATAAGATTTTTTAACAAAGTTCAGATAATAAATAAGGGCCAAAAGTAACCTCCAATTAAATAAGTGCCAAAACTAACCTCAAAATTAAATAAGAGTAAAAAATAAATCTCGACTAAATTAGAATAAAAAAAATCTCCCAAATAATATTTTGCATTTTCATTATTATTGACAATTATAGTTGTTAATGTGGGGAGTGTTCCTATTGAATATTTTTGAATCAAAGTGGAAAGAGAGAAGAACCAGATGCCAAGTAGCGTTAATTCGATATTTCGTAACCAACATTGAATTAAGATTTGGACTTTTCTCCAAATTAAGAACCACATGCTCTATTATGTTAAGAAGACATAATGTTTTTCTTGTAATCGAACAAAAAGTTTTGATGCTCAAATCGTAATATATGTCAATTTATGGATGTATTATGCTGGACAATTTGTAATCGACAAAAAAATTAAATTGTCATAATATGTAAAATTTTAATATTTTAAGCCAATTAAATTTCTATTTGTTACCTATTTTAATTTGAGTAAACTATGAATTATTTTTGCACAAAAAAAATAACCTGCATATTATAATTACTTTTATAGAATTTTGTAAAATTTTGAAAACTTTTCAATGATTAGATTTTCCCCGTTATTTTATGATGATTTTAAATCAAAATAACTATATAAAAATATTCTGGTGTCAGAATTGAAAATATTTTGACTTTAATTTTTATTCAAGACGTCAAATTAGCTAGTGGAAAATTTTTTATAATTTTTGGAGGTAATTTGGAGAAAAGTCTAAATCTTAAAAAAAAATTCGGTCGTTATCGGCGATGACAGACGCAATCTATCGTAAGTGGCGAATCTAATGGATCTTAGCACTTGTGTAGCACTCCGCCCCGTCGCCGCGTGCAAAAAGGATAATCATAATCAGTTTTGATGGCGGAGCGGTGCGCCACTCAGGAAGGAATATCACATCTCCCCGAATAGCTGAAACTAACACTGAAAAGAAACCCATCTGAAGGGCTGCTGACTCAATCCCAAAGGAGGGTCGATGACTAATACTTAAGATAAGAGTAGTATCCTTATCCTAAGTATTAGGCAAATATATATTTTGGATTTATAATACAATATGAAGAATTCAATATATATATATAAAATATCAGTATGTTGATCACATCACAATACTAAGTATAAGTAGTATAAAAATAGAGTGTGGAAGTTAAATCAAATATCTATAAATATTTATCATATAAGCAAAATAGTAAAATTAGATATGAGTCCACTAGTGCTTCCCAAATTTCTCCTGGATCTCCTGAGAGTTTTCCTGACCTAGCTCAATATGCTGATCAAAAGTACCACGTATTAGACAATAAGTATAACACATCAAAACTAATCTAAACAGTTCTAATTATGTACATTTAACAGTAAAGTTAACAAAGCTGTAGAAAGACTGTAAGAATAACAAAATAACTAAAACTGTATAAGCTGAGAAAAATAAAACTGACTGTATACTGAATACTGAAAGCAAACAAAATAGTGTATTGTAGCGCCTCGCCCCGTCACCATGCGCAAGTGAAATAGTTATAATTAAGTTCGGCGACGGAACGGTGCGCCACTCGGGGAGAAATAACCCGTCTCCCCAGATAGCCTGAAACTAAACCCATCTGAAAGGCTGCTGACTCAACCTCAAGATGAGTTAAGAGCTAATACTTAAGATAAGAGTAGTATCATTATCCTAAGTATTAGACTAATACATATATTAGATGTAAAACACATAAGTAATCCAACATATGTATAATATATCAACATTTCCAATATACTAATCACATCACAATACTAAGTATAAGTAATATATAACAGAGTACGGAAGCTAAGCAGTCATCTAGAAATATTCATCACAGAAGCTGTATGAAATAATTTAATGAAATACAGATATAAAAGCTAAGTAATGAACTGAAATAAACTAAGCATAAAATTAAGGCTAAGGAAGAGTCCACTAGTGCTCCACGGGCTCCTCCTGAATCTCCTGGGTGTCCTCCTAACCTGGCTCAATATACTGCTCAAGATCTAATAAATTGATGGATCCCAAAAGTACCTCGTATTAGACAATAAGTCTAAAAAAATTACCGTAGTTCGACTAGCTATTCACCTGTTCGACTAATTAATGTATTAGATTCTCAAACACATCGAAATTAATATAAATAGTTCTAATTAATCATTTAACATTTACATAATGTAAGTAAATCTACAGTATTATGTAAAAATTACTAAAAGCATCAAAATTATATAAAATTGTACAAAACTGAAATAAAGTAAGACAAAATAAGGCTGTACTGAAACCTGAATACTAAAAGTAAACAAAAATAGTAAATAATCTGAAACTGAGTAATAATATGTAACAGCATGCTGTATGTCACTGAAGTCATGCATCTGTATATGCCACGATACAATATGCTACTGAAACTGTGCATCTGAATATGCCAAAATACTATATGTACTGATTTGCAACTAAAATATTAGTGAATAGGTATGAATCGTACAGTCCAATGTCTACATATACCCGATTGGGAATCCAATATTAGCCATCCTACAAATTCCCCGATTAATATATGCAACATTCTGTAATTTATAAATCATCATTGATACTCATACGCAATGCTCCTGTTCGTACTTATGCTCATGTTCATGTTCATGCTACTTGCCTTAAAATTCAGAAATCTAGAGAATGCTTTAAAATTTGATAATGAATTCAAGGTCTCCATTGTCAATAATCCTATCAAAATAAAAGATTCTGACTCCTATATTCTAGTTCGATAATTGGTTAAAGTTGAAAGTTTACTTAAAAACTATTTGTTTGAAGGTTGTTTACACATATTTAGCATATTTTCAAGAAAGGTGGATTTAACCCTTAGCTTATTTTAAACTACACTTATCAAAGCGCACTTCGATAGAAGGCAGAACCGGTCATATTTTATATCTCAAGCTAAGCCGTTAAATAACCTAATTACAAGCATACTTATTGTTCTATGCAAAGTGATTTGAGATACTTACTTTGCTTAAACTGCACTAATCGAAGCTCACTACGATAAGAGGCAGAACTCGGTCGTAGTTTACATCTCAAATAAAAGATCTTGTTCACTAATTATAACACTCTTAGTCTTGAAAGATTTACTCTAATGGGACTGTATTCGTCTAATCCCTCAGGATAGCACCTAGTCATAAGTCCACATTAGAGTGAATCAACCAATCCTGAATACTATTGAAATAATCCAGCACTATGGGTATACCCTATTATACCCCACCAATAATCTGGGTTCATAATATTCTATTTAATCAACAAGAATTTATCAAAGTTATTAATCCTTACTTTAAATGGGTGAGTCCTATACAAGGCTCCAAGGATGTGATAAAAAATCACTCAATATTGATTTCTACCACAAGGGAGAAGTTCCATTCTAACTGCTTTGGCTGATTCCTACAACGTGGCGTCAAGACCAATTTCTAAAGTTATGAAGGATCATCTAAGATTCCTACCTCAATAAGTTACAAAAGTTCTTCCTACCTTAATGTATCAATAATTAAGGTCTTTAAACACTTCAAAGACGATCCTATAACAAGACCCTTGAGATCTCATATTTCTATTTCTTAAGTAAATATTCAAGGCTTATTTATTAGTCTTGGATTAAAGTGATCAGATCAGATGTATAAAATCCATATGATCATATTCTATTCTACGATCATTAGATGAAATCAACAATACTATTAGAGTTATATCATTTCATAAATCATTACAATTTTATTATCCATCTTATGATAATAGTCTTATATAAGAGAAAATCAACAATCCAAAATTTATATTTAGATGATTCAATCACACAGATTTAATATTAACCTTAATACTTTTAATTCAATAATTTAAGATCAATATCAAATCATATGTATTATTAGAATAATGTCAATTGAATTATCTTACAATCAAGTTAATTGATTAAGGTGATTAAGATTTACATCGTAATCGAAACAAGTTAGAGTTTAATCCATGAACTTACTAAGATTAAGACCAATGGTTAATTTAAAGATCAATAATAAATTAATGTATTATTGGTGTATTATTGATGTCAAACTTTAGATTTAGATTAAGTATCATCTACTTAATCAAATTATCAAGATTCTCATATTCCATTATAGTTTAATGTCAACTAAGTACATTTAGGCATTCAATTAAATGTTAAAGTTCTCTAACATACATCTTAAAATTATTAAAGCATAGAAATGTAAAGTGGGCATAAAATGGGAGGTAATTAAGGTTAACTAAATTCTAAATCAAACCAAAGGAGTTAGCACTTGATTACAAATCTAAAGAACTCAAATTTTATGCCATTGAGTTGTTGGGGTATACTTTGGTTAATATAAGGAATCAAAATTCCTATTATTTGACATTTGGCACAAGACAGTTAAGATACATAATAGGTTTTGAGCACTTGTTAAAAATAACAAAGTTTTAAATTTAATTTATACGTAGAATTTTATGCAATGCTCAATTTAACTAAATTAGGTTTAAATTTGATATAATTAAGTCTCCCTAAGGTCCAAGGGACCTTAAAGTACAAAAACAGTGAAGTTTTGGCCATTTCAGTCAATTTTGCGCACTTCCAGAAAATTCTGGTCGCTACGGCATGCTGCAGCACTTTTAGGTGCTGCGGCTCACTACGGCGGAAAATGATGCTATGGCGTGCTGCAGCGCTTCTGATTCTGTGGTGAGCTATGGCGGGACTAATCCTAGAGCTGGATGCTATGGCGCGCTGCAGCGCTGCGGCGCGCTGTGGCGGATCAACTTGCGGAAACACTATTCAATTAATTTTTCTTCTGCTTTCATATACTTTTCTAGAAATGACGCTGCGGCCCGCTGTGGTGCGCAACAGCGGTCCAACTTGTGGGTTACTGTTTAATTATTTTTTCTCTTGATTTCCTATAGTTTTCTAGAAATGACGCTGCTGCCCGCTGCGGCGCGCTGTGGCGCGCGGCAGCGGTTTGCTTCCAGGCCGTTATATTAGCTCCAAAAGCGATGTGGCATGCAGTAGCGTGCTATGGCGTGCTACGGCAGATTCAGTTCGAGCTCGGGCGCTACGACGCGCTGTAGCGCCCGACGGTGATTTCGCCTGTGCGAAAGCCGTAAATGGTCACATTTCGAGCTCAAATACTCTCAATCTAGAGCATTCCATGAATGGTGCCATAATCAATGGAAAGGTCTTTCCAATACCTTTCCATCGATATCAAAATCGACATAAATGGATTATCTTAACTATACGAAATATGCAGTTAAAGGCTCATGTATACGAAAAAGACGAAAAACAAAGCATGCGATTTTCAAAGTAATATGATGCTTAATTGAGCCTCTATTGTTTCCAAATACAATCATGGATTTTTAAAGGTACAAACCAGCATGATAGCAATATGAAATAGACAAGAACGATGAGCAAATGGGTACCTTAGCCTTAAAAGAGGAAGAAAGAATTTTTTTTTTCTTCAAGACTTGGAGTGCTTCTTCTTCAAGGTGCAGCAATGGAGAAAGAAGGGAGAGAGCTTCAGCTTTTGCAGCAAGCAGAAGAAGGAGGGTTGTGCTCCTTCTTTAAAAGAGGAGAGTGAGAGGGAGGCTCCATCATGAGCTCTCCCATCAAGAATGGAGGAAATGAGGAAAGGAGTGGACAGCCTCATCTAATTACGTATGGGGAGGAATGGGGGGATGGTCAGCCGAAAAAGAAATTTAAGAAGAAAAGGTTTTACTTAAATAACTAATTATTTATTTATTTTATAATATTTTTAATTAGTTAAAAATTCAAATTAAATAAACACGCTCTGAAAAATCCCAAAAATTCAACCCTAGCTAATTTGGGAGTGAGGAATTCAACTGTAAAATCGAATTTCGATTTCGACGATTATTTAATTATGCTAATTTTTGAGGTATTTAATTATATTAAAATAATCGCAAAAATCTGACGACTTCCAAATACATCCAAAACATCACCCCTAGCTAATTTGGGGGTGACGATCGCAACGGCGAAGTCGAATTTCAATTTCGAGGTCAAAATAAATACCTCAATTTTCTAATTAATTAAATATTAAAATATTCCAAAATATTTGATTTAACTCTGAATCGCACCAAATCTTTATGGATTGATTATAATGGCTAGCTGAGCTTATCATAATGATAATTGAGGTACGATTGAGCTAAAATTAAGCTGGGTAACAACCTTGGGATTCATTGGGGCCTGACTGGTGGGCCCCACTGACGCCCGCTACGAACGACAACGGGTCCCACCCTCGGCTAACACAGAAGGCACGCAGCAGCACGAGGGCGTGCCAACTGGGCACTCGGGACCCTCCATTCTTTCACGGCGAAAGGACCCGTAGCCAGTCCGTGATCGAAATGAACCGGTTGGTTCGAACCGGTTCGAGACGCGTCGGGCGTTCCTTCGCCTTCCTTCAGACGACGAAGAATTAGGGTTTATGTTACGAATAAAGAAGCGATCTATCGAGCATGAAGTTTCGGTCGATCGAGTAACAGATGGGATTACAATAATTTTGTATACCTAAGATCCTAAAATGATGGAATAATTAAAGAGAAGGGAGAATGAAATACCTGATTAGGGTTTGCGGATATACTCGGGAAGAGAAGAATAAGGTTACACACGCTTCAGATTTGCAAAAGTCCCGATATGATTCCTAGAACGAAGGCTTAATGGAGCTTTGACGGGCCTCTAAAGCGGTGACTACCACTTGTTCTGAGCATCGGCGACGCGTGGGCGAGACGAAGGCTCAACGCGACACACACTGAGGGAAGAGGATGACGGCTCCTGAGCCGTCAGATCTCGCGTTGAGATCAGATCGGACGGCTCAGAATGGATGCCGCTCGGCTAACGGCACGCCAACGATGTGAGTGAAAGGAAACTGCGCGATAATTAAATTAACGGATGGTGTTAATTTAATTTAACTAATATTATTATTAAATTATTTATATTGATTTCTTAATTAAGATTTTAATTAATAAATTGCATTCCAAAAATTTTTAATAAATCACCCCTAGCTAGTTGAGGGGTGAGGAACGCAATGGTGCAATCAGTTTTTGTTTCAACGAGCATTTAATTATTTGATTTTTCAGGGGATTTAAATAATATTAAAATATTCGCCAAAATTTTGACAACTTCCGATTGACACGAAAACATCACCTCAAGCTAATTTGGGGGTAATTAGCACAATGGCGAAGTCCATTTTTTGATTTGAGGTCAAATAAAAAGTTAATTTGATATAATTCAGTCCCACTAAGGTCCTAAGGACCTTAAAATAAAAAATAGTAGAGTTTTAGCCATTTCAACCAATTCTGCGTACTTTCAAAAATTTTTGGCCGCTATGGCGCACTACTGTGAAAAGCGATGTTGTGGCATGCGGCAGTGCTTTTGATGCTGCGGCGCGCTACGGCGGGACCAATCCGAGAGCTAGATGCTACGACGCGCTGCAACGCTTTCAGGCGATGTGGCGGATCAGCTTGCGGAAACACTGTTCAATTAATTTTTCTTCTGGTTTCATATAATTTTCTAGAAATGACGCTGCGGCCTGTTGTGGTGCGTTGCAGTGGACCAACTTGCGGGTTATTGTTCAATTAACTTTTCTCTTGATTTCCTATAGTTTCCACCGAAATGACGCTGCAACCCGCTGCGGCGCGCGGCAACGGTCTAACTTGCGGGTTACTGTTCAATTAGTTTATTTATTAATTTCATATAGTTTTTCCTGAAATGGCGCTGCAGCGCGCCATCGGAAACTATTTGAGCTTCGGGCGCTACGGCGTGTTGTAGCGCCCGACGGTGATTTCGCCTGTGCGAAAATTATGAATGACCTCATTTCAAGCTAAAATACTCTCAATCCAAAGTATTCCATGAACAGTGCTATAATGGAAATAACTTTCTGATACCTTTCCATTGATATCAAAGTCGGCACAAATGGATTATCCTAACTATACTAACGATAGAGTTAAAGGTTCAGGTATACAAAATAGACGAAAAATAGAGCATGATATTTTAAAGTAATATGATGCCTTAATAAATCTCAATAGCGTCCTCATACAATTATAGATCTTCTAAAGATACAAAACAGCATAATAGCAGCATGAAAAAGACAAGGAAGAGGAGCAAATTAGTACCTTAGCCTAGCAATGAGTAGAGGAAAAAAGATCCTTTGCTTTCTTCAAACTTGGAGATGAACTTCTTCCTCAAGGTGCAGCAATGGAGGGAGGGATGAAGCTTGGGAGCTTTAACTTGACAGCCAAACAAGGAGAGGAAGAGCTGAGCTTCTATTTATAGGAGGAGAAGGAAGGGGAATGCCATTATGAGCTAAGGGAGGCTAAGAGGTGAGGGGGGAAAAGGAAAGGAATGGCATCAGCCATTTCTTGCGTGTAATAATGGAGGAGGTGCTGAATGAAGGGAGTGGGGAGGCCAGGTAAGCAATTAAGAAAGTGGATTTTCTTAATTTAATAAATACTTAATTATTTCCTATATTGCTAAAAATTCATGTTAAATAAATACGCTCCAAAAATTCCCAAAAATTTCCAAAAATTCACCCATAATTAATTTGGGGGTGAGGAATTCAACGGCAAAGTCGGATTTCGATTCCGACGATTATTTAGTTATTCTATTTTTCGGGGTTTTTTAATTATATTAAAATATTCGTGAAAATCGGACGTCTTCCAAACACATCCAAAACATCACCCCTAGCTAATTTGGGGGTGACGATCGGAACGGCGAAGTCGGATTTCGATTTCGATGTCAAATTAAAAACCTCATTTTTCCTTAATTAAATATTATTAAAATATTTCATATATTCAATTTAGCTCTGAATTGCACCAAATTTTTAGGGATTGATTTTAATGGCTAGATGAAATTAACAGAATGATAATTAAGATACAACTAAGCTTAAATTAAACAGGCTAACAACCTTGAGTTGTTACAATAATATATAGGTAAAAATAACTTTTCAAGGTGGTAGGCTGAACTAGTTTGATGCTCCTAGCATAACAACAACCGTTATGAAAGAAATTTGATTTATTCTTATATATATATATATATATATATATATATATCTGTGTGTGTGTATGTATACCGGAATAAATAATGCCAAATGTTTATAAAGTATACTTAAACTTTCGGCTACTACAAGAAAGTTTGAAAATGAGATGTAATTTAGATACTTACAATACCTCCAAAGGCTTGATATAGATCACAAGCAAGTATGTCATCAAATATTATTTAATTCCATAAACAATAAAAGGAGCATATAAATCTAAATCCATGCATTGGTAAGAGACTCGATTATTCCCATAATTTAAGAAAAGCAGAAATTTATCATACGACATTGAATTAATTCTCATAATGAATATTGATCTTCTTACACATCTGAAAATATTTCTAAAACAAATAATATCTTATGCGTATCTCTTTCTCTTTTTATCCCATATTTTACTAAGACCTGAAATTAATGATGTTTAAAATATTATATAATACAATATCTCATGAAAATGTCTGAGCATAAGCTTAATGACAAGTTTAATCATATGCTAGCCAAATTATGCTATCGCATTTGCTAATAAATATCTAATATATATTATATAACCCCAACGCAAGCTTTAAAATATGCTCTGATTAAACAAAAAGGATTAGATTTACAGCAATTCTAGTAAACAGATCTTATTGGAAAATTAATACTTGTGCTAATTGTAAGTTTAAACTAGCCGAAAAATTAAGGCTTACATACTAATCATAACAAGTATTTTCAAAACTCAACTTTGCATTAGAAAGTAAACAAAATTTTTGCTCGGCATGAGAAAGATACAATACTATGGCAGTATATAGGTTTTATATATGTATATCAAACAGTTTGTTTTTTTTTCGGCCCAAAGTCATTGTTGGCTTGATAATGCAGTTGACATTTGAAATTGTCTCACATTAAAATTTTCTATAATAAAAACTGTTTTACTTTCTCAAGAAAATTTGCATTTTAATGACTAATATAGAGACATAAAAATAAACAAAAAATTTAGTCAATTTTAAACCAATATTAATCATAAATCATGAATCATTTACATGATTTTAAATAGGTATTTAACTTGTTCTGCAAATGTGATACACCCTCCTTTTCTAGCAAGCCATCCTACCTCGCTGACAACTTCTAACCTCCCTCTCCCCCCCCCCCTCAACAATGCAAAGTCTCATTCCTTTTCCACTCTTCTTCTACTTCTCTGGCCAACGGCCACCCCTCACTATGCGGAGACATTGTCGGCATCCTACTTCTCTTGAGTTATTCCCGATCTCCCAGGCAAGTCGTCGTCTCCCCACGACGAACCCCCTTTGAAATAAAAGAAAAACTATATAGACGAAAAAAATAAAGAGTCAGTGAAGAAAAATTTTATGAGCAAATTGATATATTAAAATTTTTAATGAGAGATAAATATAATTAAATATTAATTTTAACTTCTAACATCACTTAACATATTAACCACTAATTTTTATTTTCGCTCATAATATTTATTTTTATTCCTAAATTTTATTTCTATTTCTTACATCTTTTTTATGGAATTTTTAAATTCTTTTACTGCTCTTTTTTTTTATTTAATGTTATATATATATATATATATATATATATAGTATAATTATTATAGTTATATTATTTTTCGATATTATGTTATAATAATAATAATAATTTTAATTTGTTATTAACATTATTATAATATTTATTATTATTTTTATTGAAAGAAATAATGATAATAATAATAATTCATAGATATTGTTATTATTTTCATTAGATAATAATAACAATTTTTTTTATTATCATTATCATTATGGATAATGATAAACCATAATAATGATAAGTATATAAATTGTTATACTTATTCATATATGTATAATAATAATAATGGCAATGCTATTATTATTATTATCAAATACTTTTATAATTATCTTTTAATAATAATAATAATAATAATAATAATAATAATAATAATATGTATATTATCTTGAGTATTATTATTATTATTTAATACTGATAATATTATTATAAAATTTTCTCTTCATTTTTCATTAACAAAAATAATAATGATAATAAGTATATTATTTTTCTTATTATTACTATTATCATCCTATAAATAATAATGATAATATTAATGATAATAACTATTACTATTTTTATTATTATCCTAATATTCTCTCTCTAAATAAATATATGCGCATAATATTATCATAGAAAATAACAACATTATTTTTTCCCATTATCATATTCTCTCACTAAGAAAAATAATAATACTCTTTATGTATAAATTATCATATAAATAATAATGATAATAATAAAAAAATAAATTTATTATTATCATTATTATTCATGATGGTTATCTCTACTTTTCTAAATAAATATATATAAAAAGAAATATTATTTAGACCTGTTAACATGGCACCCAAAAAAACTCATCCAATGAAATTTGTACATTTATTTCACTAGTGTTTAATTATTTACATTAAAATAATACAAATATTATATTTAAATTTTGTATTGAAATGATGTATAAATCTCATTTGATGAATTTTTTTGGTGCCACATCAACAAGTCTAAATAGCATTTCTTTATATATAAATATATCCATATTATTATTATTATCACATTTTTCTTGTGGTCATTATTCTTATTACTATTTACGTTATCATACTTCTTCATCATTTCAATCATTATCTTATCTCCCTATTTATGTTTATTCTCCTTACTAACAAAGAAAGCAAGAGAGAAGATAATAAAGATATGTATTTTTATGAAAAATCTTTCATCGCTTTACTAATAAAAATTTGTATACACAGATTTACAAAAAATCAACTTAGCAAGAGAAACATGTATCCTGAATATCATGAAGTGCATTTATATATGCTAATTTGATTACATGCTCTTTTGCTCCGCTTTGAAATTCATAAATTTCATTGATTTAATTTATACTTATTAGCTTTACAAATTTCATGATTTAAGCATACTGTTACTATTTAAGATATTGTCAAAATTAGATAATGAATCTTGATTGAATAAAAATAGGGTTTCATTGAAGTTATTTATAACATGCAGAATGTAATTTTATGTTTAGAATATTGTTAGTTTGTTATCATCATGCTTTGGAAGATATAAGGATAGTATGATAATCAAGTAGATGTGCTTAATTTCAAGGTTCGATAATTACCCACTCGAACGATGTTATTATTAATTATTCATTTTTGAGATAGAGATATATATTTTTGATAAAATATAACTTACTTGTGATATTACTTTTATTATTATTTCAATTATTATTTAGATGTTGATTTATAAAAAGAACTACAATAATTCTCAAAAGAGGAAAGATTACTTCTTCAATATTCATTATTTTACTTCCCTGCATTATACAAATGTAATTCTATACTTTTCGCTTATATATATAATGTAATTAATGATATACATGAGTACTTAAAGTTTTCTCTAACGGGTGTTCAACATTGGTATTTTCATTATAAATGTCAGGTTCGGATGACACTAAAGAACTAAAAATAACACTGAATAATCAATCATTGCACTTTTACTTTCTTGTTTTCTTCTTATATTTAAAATAAAAAAGAAAAGTATACTATTGTAATTGCTGTTATATTGAAATATTTTTTTTTTCAAATTAATTGAACAATTATCTGTGATGTTTATGTTATTATTAAAATTATGATTGGAATCCCCAGTAAGTCAAACGACGCCACTCCATTCTCTGCACCCCTGCTGGGAATCAGAATTGTGGGTCGTCTCATGTATGAACATTATTTTTATTTAGTATTTTGTGAGTAATATTTATTCTTAAATTATTACTTGAAATCTCTCAATCTCAATATTTAGGTTGTTACATAGTAGCAATCTAATTTGTAAATGACGAGAGGTATAAAACCATTATAAATAGGAATAGTGAGTTTCACCTCAAGTTCTTCTTGGGCTCTTAATTTAGAAAACCTATTGTAACTATTTCTTCTCATATATTGAAATTCTCCTCCTCTCCTCTCTATGGACATAGGGAATTTTCACCGAATCACGTAAACTCTTTTGTATTTGTGATTGTGTTGTGTTTGTGTTTTGATTTTCTCTTATGTTTGTTCTTGTTTAATCAATCTTAACAAACGATCATAACATGTCCAACTTGGCCAAAAAATTTAACAAGTTCTCCCTTCGCGATTCAAATTGTTTTTTTCTTTTGGAAACTTGCAAGGGCATAACCCGATATATTGATTAAAAATGAGTACAACAATTACAAAGAGTAGATAAAAGAATATAATACAAGATTACAAATAAACAAAATGATCAATAAAAGAAGAAAAAGAGACATAAGACTCAATAAAGAGTTAGAGCCTGTGACCCATCCGAATTTCTAATCCAACAGTATCCGAATACAATATTTGTTCAAAGTCAAAATCAAGATGGATAGCGTATCATCAAATGAATGTGGCGTCAGCCTAACATCATAGCGCATCATAGTCTCTTAAAACAAAGATAGCTCCAAAAAAAATCATAAAAGAAAACCACATAATCATCATTGGCATGCAATGAGAGGTCTGCCAAGATAAACCACTACAAATCCAGAGAGGGGAGAACCACCATTTATCCAATAAAACTCTCACATTCAATGTGAAAAAAGAACACATAAAGCAATATACGAATAGAGCAAAGAAATCGGCCATCGAAATCTTCTATTTAGCAATAATGATAGAGATCCACATTTTAATGTCGTGTATCAATTTTATAGAAGAGTTAAAAGTGCTATTGAATGATCTAATATTCCTTTATTTCAAGATTTCTTGAATGAGAAGGCCCAAAATATTGTCCTAAACACCTACTTACTAGAATTAGGAGATATATGAAGAGTCTAGATAAAATATTCCTTATCCTATTAAAACCTATAAGTGCAAATTAAGGAACATGTTAGTTTATTCAGAAACGCATACATTTATAATGATTCCCCATTGGAATAAAGATCTAATCAACCTGAAAATGACTAATAAAGTTCATTTATCGAAGCCTCTCAAGGACCCTTGTTTCTTTATTTACATTGCTTTCATTTTTTAAAGTCAATAATTTCAGGATTATTAATATTATTTATTATACACATAATAAAATACAAGTAATATGATTATTTTATATATAAGTATATAATTAATGCAATGTATTTTTTATTTAATTTCACCTGTAAGAAAAAATTAATAATGATGTATATGATATATATAAAATGATATACATTTAGCAAATTTCATTGAAAAATACTTCAATACTCTAATAAATATCATAATATTTTTTTTTAGATTATTATTACTTTTAATTATGATTTTGACTAATAAATCTTATTTATTATGAGTTAATCATTAATTTTAATATTTTAATGACTGTGAGGTATTAGAAAAAATATATTTGTGAGCATTGTAAGAAACGCTTTACTTTTTTTTTTGAATTGGAGAGGGTTTTAGCCTAAATAATTTAAAGAGAAAAAATTAGAATTACAAAATTAACAAAATATAGCGACAACTCCCGTATTGGAATCTGTAATAGAGATGGGTTCGCAACCTTAGGCAAATTACTCAGAAGTTTGGGTTGCATCTTTGTATCAAAAAATTCTCTTATTTAGCACCTATCTTCGGAAATCACAATTCAATCACTCCATCTGAAAGCTTCCGCGGGCAGAAATCCAATAGCACTTTGTTGATTTGAGGAGAAAGTGGAATTGTCTTTCGATCAGCCAGTTGGAGCGGCGGATGCTCAGGCGCGCCCCAGACGCCCTGTAGACACAGGGGCAGGCGCTCTGGCGCACCCAAGCACCCAGATGCTCAGGCACGCCCAAACGCATGTTGACAGAACAATAGGTTCCCAAGCACTCATGGTAATACAAGCCCTCAGAAAATCCCTGATTGTGCGGGCTGAAGTTTGAAAAGATTTCCATTGTCAAGAGCTTGATAAAGTTTTGTGAAATCCTAACTTGTTTTCTTCCCTTGATATAGTGAAAATTCTTCTCATCTCTTTCTGTGGGCGTATGTGTTTACACCGAATCATATAAATCATAGCGTTTTGCTTGTGCTGAATTATTTGTGTTTTTCTTGTTTTGTTCTTGTTTGATTTTCAATTCCAATCCATAGTCTTCGATCCTAACACATGCAAAACAACATTACCATAAGCATTAGCAACCTTGCGAATGATTGAAATAAATCAAATACTAAATATAATTGTCTTGTTTAACTTGTCGATCGTATATCTTGCTTCATCAACCATTGCTCCCACTAGAACTTCACTTAGCTGCATAGAATACTCTGCTAGCAGTTGTTGAGAATATTGCGATGAACTCGATTACACACCGCATTGAGTTCTCCTATTTGTAGCACTTAAAGCTATGGCTACACAACAAGCAATGGGAGTACAAGAACATAAACAAATCCAAACAATCCATGATCACTTTATGTGGAATACTTCAAGATGGGAAAAAATCACGAAGCCACCACGACGGAAAGAACCCACTAAAATAATAAGAAGGTTATAACCTTACAAAGCAACTCAATAAAGGGGTGCTTTTGAAAATGTACTTTTATCTCTAATCATGTGCATAAGATCGACCAAATATATAGCTGAAATTTGGCTGTATTATTTGTTCACCCAACAAGATGGGGGGCATTGATAATGTCGTTGACGCTTGATAGTTCTAACATTTGATTGTGTGGCTAGAATTATGTATATAGTTTTACATATAATATAGAATTCAAAAAAAGATAATTGATAAAGAATTAAGAAAAAAAGATTATGAATATAGTTTAACAAATAATGTAAATTTCAAAAAAAGGTTTAAGGCAACAATATACTTGAACTAGAATCATGTTAAGTTGTGCAGCCTAATTGGATCAACAGAGAATGTGCCAAAGGAATTTCAGAAGTATTCTGGAAGATTTCGAGGCAAGGCAAAAAGCTACGGTAGCTTCCGGGAGATCTTGGGGTGTTCTGGGACAAATGTGGGGTGCCTCGGCGCCTGGGAGCCACGGCCTCGCCATTCGCCTGGAACGTGTCAAATAGGTGCCCTGTGATCATTTGTGGGCCGATTCAGGTGATCTTGGGCTCGTTTTAAAGCTCGTTGGATGTCCTAATTTATAGAGGGTGTGAGGGCCTCAAAAGCATTCACAATAAGCAAGCCTAATGTGTGCAAAGGAGAAGGGGGTGGCAGCCCTAGGGCGAGGCCGTGCCAAAGGCCATATCGGAGATCGCAGCCAAGGGCAGCAGCGGGAGGCTACTGCGGTGGCTGCACCAGGAAGCCGTTGATGGATATCTTCACTGGAGATTTGCACTGAAGGGTTGTAACAGTGTGCTACAGCAGGTGACCAACAAGGGGGTAGCATCAGTGGCCGCAGCGGTGTGCTGCGGTGGTTGATAGCAATGTGCTACGACGGAAGGCCGCACTGGTGTGCTGCAATGGAAGGCCGTAGTGGTGTGCTGTGGTGGTGGCCACAGTACTGTTTTGCGGTGGTGGCCGCAGTGGTGTGCTGCAGCAGAGGACTGAAGCGGTGGCTCGGTGGATGCGGTGTTGATCTGCTGTGGGAGCAATTGCATGTTCAAAAGTTGAGTTAGAGAAGCATGGGAAGGGCATATAGAGAAGGATGTTATGATTTGTGTGACCTTCCTAGCAGTGCAATCTTCCTCTTCTTCCGGGTTAGGATTTCTCGGGAATAACTCTGTAAGTTCTTGATGTTTTCTTCATATTGGATATTCTTGGTGGTATGGCTCTGTAGATTTTCCCATATTTTGGGCTTTCTACGTATATCCTTGTGTTTGGATGGTTATTTTTCTATGATTGTGCTGAGATCTGTATGATTTTTTGTTTTGCATGTTTTGCTCTAGATTCACTCTATAACTGATAGTGAAAGATCCTAATAAATCATCATATATATCATCATGAATTCTAAGAGATAAAAGAAACTTGCTAAAGAACTATATATTAAAGGAGTTAATTGTACCCAATCGAAGTTGTTGAGATGAGTGGAAAACTTTTAGCGAGCCTCTATTAGCTTTTTAAGTAAAATTTTCAGTTATTATTTTTTTTTTGTGAGTAAAGAGGTGTGTCTCTTCATTAAGGATTTTTTTTAGTGTCATTTTTATTATGGATGTGTCTTTTCGTTGACACCCCTTAGTCTATTATATTTACTAATATATTTAACAAATTAGTAGTGAGAAATTTTTTTTTTTTAAAGATTTCCTAACACGGGGTATCAGAGAGAGGTTCAAGAAAATTGAAGAAGATGGAAGGTTCGTCCGGAGATTTGAAGAAGCCACAACTTCCTCGTTTCGATGGGAAGAATTACTACAAGTGGAGCATCATGATGAAGGTCTTGTATGAGTCTCAAGATCTATGACATCTTATAGAAAACAGTGTAGAGGAATCGGTGGATGTGAACACACTATCGGCAAGGCAACTAACGGAGTTAAAGAAGATGAAGAAAAAAGATAAGTAGGCACTTTACTTCATCTATCAATCGGTAGATGAAGCTATCTTTGAATGTATTTCATCGGCAATGACCGCTAAAGAGGCTTGGGATATATTGTATGTGACTTACCGAGGTGAAGATAAAGTGAAGTTGGTGCGTCTCCAAACCTTGAGGTGTGAGTTCGACACACTCAAAATGAAAAATTCAAAATTGATTGAAGACTTTTTCAATCGAGTGGTGGCCTTCCTCGTAAGTTTGAAAATATTGTGGTAACGATAGAAGAGTCAAAGGACTTATCAACCTTGACTCTTGAAAGTTTGATGGGGATCGCTTCAGTCTCACTAATTGAGAATGAAGCAGTATGAAGTTAGTTGAGCAGGCCTTCTAGACTCAACTATCTATGAGGGGAAACTATAGAGGAAGTGGAAGATCGTCATTTAGAGGAAGAGGTGATCGATCAGATGGTGATCAAAATAAACAACAACAATAACAACAACAACAACAACAACAACAACAACAACAACAATAACAAAACTATCAAAACAGAGGTAAAGGTTCAAGTATAGGTAGGGGGAGATGAAGACCAATATCTCAAGTTCAGTGTTACAGTTGTCAGAGGTATGGGCACACTACAAGATTCTGTAGACAAAAGCATCCCATGCAAGGAAAGGAGTCCACTTTTATGCATGAGAAAGTGAATGAAGATGGAAGTGATATGTTCTTGACCCGCAATGGGAAAGAGAATGGTGTAAACAAAGTATGGTATGTGGATAGTGGTTGCAGTAACCACATGACCGATAATAGAGATTTATTTGTAAACTTGGATGAATCTCTTCAGAAGGAAGTTCGCACTGGTGATGACAAAAAGCTACAAGTTCAAGGTAGCAGAAAAGTAAGTGTGAAGACTAAGAAGGGCATGGAGACAATTGTTGATGTCTACTACGTGCCCGGACTGAAGCACAACCTGATCAATGTAGGTCAGTTGTTGAAGAAGGGACATGACGTCCACTTCAAGAAGGATACTTGTGAGATCCAGAATAAGAATCAAATTTTGCTTAGGAAGGTGGTGATGACTCCAAATAAGATGTTCCCTATCAAGTTTGGAGGTGACTCGGTGAACTGCTTAAGTGCAGTTGTGAATGACAAATCTATGTTATGGCATCATATATTTGGTCATCTGAACTTTGGAGCGTTGTTAGAAATGAAAAAAAACCAACTGGTACGTGGTTTACTAGTTGTTGAGAAGGTGAAGAAAGTTTGTGAAGGTTGTGTCTTTGGGAAGCATTCCAGGAATGCATTTCCAAAAGAAGGAGCATGGAGAGCTTCGAGGCCTCTCCAACTTGTGCATTTTGATGTATGTGGGCCAATGAGGATAGCTTCCATTGGTGGAAGAAGGTATGTGCTAACCTTTATTGATAATTTTAGTAGGAAAACATGGTTGTATTTCATGAAGGAGAAGTCAGAAGTATTTAGTTACTTCAGAGAATTCAAAGCTATGGCAGAACAACAGAGTGACTTCTACTTGAAGACACTCAGAATTGATCGTGGAGGAGAGTATCTCTCAAATGAGTTTAGAGACTATATGAAGAAGTATGGAATCTGGCACCAGTTGACTACAAGATACACGCCACAACAAAATGGTGTGGCGGAGCGATAGAATCGTACTATCATGGAAGCAGCCAAAAGTATGATCAATGTTATGGGGATGCTAGACAGTTACTGGGCTGAAGCTGTAGAGACTGTCGTTTACCTACAGAACAGGTCATTGACAAAAAGTGTTCAAGGGAAGACTCCACATGAAGCCCAGGGTGGAGAAAAGCCAAGTGTTACCCACTTGAAAGTATTTGGATGTGTTGCTTACTTTCACATGCCTGAGAAGTTGAGAGGTATGCTAAATGAGAAGTTTGAGAAGTGCATCTTCATTGGGTACAGTGAGCAGTCAAAGGCTTACAAATTATATAATCCGACGACTAAGAACACCATAATCAATAGAGATATGGTGTTTGATGAAGACTCAAAGGGGGATTGGTTTGAGAAGAAGAAAAGTGCAAAGTTTAAATAAGTAGAAGGAGAAGGGGAGAAAGAAAGCTCATAAGCTGAAGAAGAGTAGATGCAGGCTCCAGAGGAGAGCATGTCTCCTGTTAGAAGATTTTCTCCTGGTGTTTCTTCATCATCATCAAGTGGAATGTCTGATTCACCTCCAAAGAAAATGAGGACTTTACAAGGTATCTACAACAGAACTCAGGAAATCCTGAATGAAGAATAGGTTGATTTTGCCTTATTTGTTGATGCTGATCCAGTTGAATTTAGTGAAAGTTGTTCAAAGTGAGAAGTGGAGAAAGGCCATAGATCAAGAAATTCATTCTATTTTGAAGAATGAAACTTGGGAGTTGTCCGAACTTCCAAAAGGGCATCAGTCTATTAGGGTAAAGCGGATTTTCAAGATAAAGTAAAATGAAGAAGGCAAAGTTGAGAAGCACAAGACTCGTCTTGTTGTGAAAGGCAACAAACAGAAGTTTGGATATGACTACAACAAAGTATTTGCTCATGTTGTTCATTTAGAAACCATAAGATTGGTTTTTTTTTTCTTGCTGCTCAGTATGGCTGGAAGGTCAGCCAAATGGATGTAAAATCGGCATTCCTGAATGGTGTGCTTGAAGAAGAGGTATACATAGACCAACCCCTTGGCTATGTAAAGAAGGGAAAAGAAACAAAAGTTTGCAAGTTGAAGAAAGCACTGTATGGGCTCAAGCAAGCTCCTCGTGCTTGGTATGATAGGATCGATGGCTACTTTGAGAAGAACGGGTTTAGGAGAAGCCCGTATGAGCACATCCTATATATCAAGGAGAATAAAGGTAAGTTCTTATTTGTTTGCCTTTATGTTGATGATATAATTTTCACTGGAAATTGTGAAGAACTATGTGAGGACTTCAAGAAGTCTATGAAGAAAGAGTTTGAGATGATAGATTTGGGTCATGCTTATTACTTCCTTGGTATAGATGTAAAGTATAGTGATTGAATGATCTCACTATCTCAAAAGAAGTATGCCACTGAGATTGTCATAAGATTTAGAATGGAGAATGTTGTTCCCATAAGCACCCCGTTGGAATTTGGATTGAAGTTGTCAAAGGAGACTAATGAAGAGTCAGTTTATTCATCTTTGTTCAGAAGCTTGGTTGGAAGTTTGATGTACATAACAGCTACTAGACTGGACATCATGTTTGCGGTTAGTATGATTAGTATGATCAGTCGCTTTATGGAGAATCCTAAGAATAGTCATTGGGAAGCAGGAAAACGCATATTGTGTTATCTGGTTGGTACTACTGATCATGGTATTCAGTACAAAAAGGTAGATGACTGCTATTTGGTGGGATTCTGCGATCATGATTGGGGTGGTTGTGTTGACGACAGCAAAAGTATATCCGAATTTGTATTTAGTCTTGGATCTGGTGCTATCTCATGGCAGTCCAAGAAACAAAATATTATAGCTCTGTCAACTGCTGAAGCAGAGCATAATTCTCTAACTATTGCAGGTTGTCAAGCTATTTGGTTAAGAATGGTGTTGCAAGATTCGTTGAAACCTCAAGGAAAAGGTATTGTTATATTTTGTGACAATCAAGCTGCAATAGCACTGACCAAGAATCCGGTCTTTTATGGAAGGATGAAATATGTTCGAATGAATTATCATTTCATCTGAGAGCTACTCAATGATAAAAAAATTGAAGTCGTATTCTGTAGCACCAAAGATCAAGCTGCGGACATTTTCACAAAAGCGTTGCAGCCTACAGATTTTGCTAAAATGAAAACAAATATCGGAGTTTTGAAAAATTTAACTTAAGGGGGAGTATTTGTTTTTTAAGTAAAATTTTCAGTTATTTTTTTTTATTTTGTGAGTAAAGAGGTGTGTCTCTTCATTAATGATTTTTTTCTTGGGTGTATTCTTTTTATTAGGGATGTGTCTTTTCGTTGACACTTCTTAGTCTATTATATTTACTAATATATTTAATAAATTAACAGTGAGAAAAGAATTTTTTTTTAAAATTTCCTAACATCCTCTACCTTTTGATCACGATCATATCTTCCAAGAACGATTAAATATTGTTGCTTAGAAGTAAAAGCTTCAACGAGACATTGGGTTACATAAAAGTGGAGACTAGGAGGATGTTATGGAGAATTAAAAAGGAACTTGAGGACTTTTTGAAAGAATTTCGGGATAAAATGGCCAAGATTTCACCCTAAATTGTTTAAAATTCTCTCATAAACATGTATCCTCCAAAAACACCAATTTGGGAATTAATTTTGGTGTCAAGAAGTCAAATAATTACAATATTTAAACAAGCAGTTTGTTCAACATATTTTTTAAATTTGTCCAACAAACTATCGGTTAACAAAATCTTGGTTGGTTTAGTGAAACTTATCGAAATTTAGGATACCACAATAAAGTCGCACACTTCACTGCTTTAGTTCTTCTCATTGAGTGTTAGCAAACGACACGGACGGTTTCCGTTGGTGTGACCGAAAACAAACAAGAAACACAAGTATGAAATAAAATCACAACACAAAACAATCACAGTGTAAACCACACCTCCAGAGTAAGAAGGATACATCTTCCACGCCTCCAGATCAGCTCCTCCTCTCAGAATTGCATCAGCTCTTACTTTGGGGTTTGGAAAGATGAGAGCAGCCTCCACACTCCAATGGATTAGGGCTTAACATAATTGGCTTCACTCACATATTCCCTTAAGCACCCATGTTTCACAAAGACCCCAAATGACCCAAAATACCCTTAAAAATACTTAGAGGACCGCCAAAACCTGTGACAGGGCTTCCATGGGCGCCAAGGCGAACTTGGGCGCCTCAGATTCGAACCGCTGGCTCATGAGCGAGCCTGGAAGCCCTAGACGGGCACCACGTAGCTCAGGAGCGTCTGGCCCTCGAGTCCATTGACTGCAGGGCGGGCCGGAGCGTCCGAATTGCCCCCGACTTGTCTCAGAACACCCTGGGACCTCTCGAAAACTCATCGGAGCTTTATTAGCATATCCATAAATGATATAATATGTCTCCACATCCCAACAATGAGCACCTAAATCAAAATTTAGATTGAGACCTTCAATATTTTGCCCCAAATAAAATAACACAAAATTTTCCAATAAAAAAAAGTTCTTAATTACATTTGAGATGCGATACATGTTACAAATAAAATAAATGAGAATGCGAAGATATATATTTTGAAGAACCTTAAGTTTAAAATTAATGCTTGCAAAACTAACCACACATAGGTTATGCAAAGCAAAATTTGGACTTGAGCTAGCCCGGCCCAACCCAACCTAAACCCATGCCCAAACATTAACATGTCCAAGGTCACCATCATCCTTTGAGAATCCTCATGTACTGACAAATATGCTCAATTTTATTATTTTCTTAATATGATCTCTAATTGAAACACATATATACACATAATAATTAACATTATCATCATCAAGCTAAGCATTAACCAACCATGAATTACATCATCCAACCACAATTTAATTCGGCACCTCTATATAATTTATTGGCTTTCATGATTTTGACTAGTAAATCTCAAATATTATGTGTTAAACATTATGTTTAGTTGTATTCTTAGGATAATAAATAATCTCTGTGACTCCAACAAATATTATTTTTAATATGCAAAATCATTAAATATGTATTAAAATTCCCTGCTGATTTTCTTAATGATTTGCCTTTTAAAAATATGTTCTACTCAATTATTTCATTAATTAAATGGGATGTAAAAATAAACAATCTTCCTCAGTCTCTATTTTTTGCAGGCATTAATGCTTGATTAATGAAATCATAGATCTACTGAAACTATTTTTTTTAATCTTTTATGCATAAATCAGACTCTTTGGAGCATTTACATTCTCCTTAAAATATAGAAGAGCAGTCGGCCCATCTATAAAGCTTAAACAATGTTTTTGTCACGTAAGCAGAATAATTAAATTAAAACAAAGAGCCTTCCAAATCATTTCTTGTCTGATAATTATTCCGGAGTTTGTTTGTCTCTACTAATGTTCCAAATAAAGACGACATCAGATTGGTTAAAAATTGTTTCATATGAGAAGTTTTGTAAATTTAGCATATTCCTCGACAGGCTTGACTTCACTGAATTCCCACTATCATTTCATTTGATTTTTTTAATTATGTGGATAATATGTTATGAGCGTTAATTACTATGTGAGGATTATTCGTTGGCAAATGGCAACAAGAGAAGAGCTCTTGCTGCCCTCCTCAAAATGTGAATGACAGACAAATTTCTTTATCTTCTCATTGTCTCCAATCCACTTTTTGATTTTTTGGGACAATAAGGATCATTAGACTTGTCAAAATCAATGATATTGATTATATATATTACATTTTTCTTGCAAAGTAATCAATGTCTATAATGCATTGCACTCATACATTAAACATAAGCTTTCCTTTTCTTCTACCATTATGCTTCCTTACTTGCGGGGCATCATTCTAGCCTGTTTATGATTAAGCACAACGAGAGGGGGAGAACCCTTTGCAAGTTTTCCCTTGAAATCCATAATCAATGGATTAGTTTCAGAGGATTAAATCCATGGATTCTTAGATCATGGTAACTTTCACCTTTTATATGAAGAAAAGTTGTTCATGCAAAAAACTATCATTGGCTTGAGGCAAAACAAGTGATGTCATGCATCATAGCCTTCTAGGCGATCTCCCAAGCCGTATTATTTATGAAAGACTAGTCATGATCCTTCACCCAAGCCATATTATTTATTTTTCACTAGGTGACTCTTAAGATTGTTGCTCATATGCCTACTTGTCTTTCTCATGACGGTGGGGAATCATTCTATTTTAATGGTAAAGCTTTACTTCTTTCTGTCGATGATGCCCAAGAAGATTAATTGCACATTTTTTAGTCTCATGGCATTATCTTATTAATGGCTATAATAATGAATTGTCTTGAAAATGTTGTCTTACCCAGTTGATGGGATTTGAACATTTGACCTGTTAAGAATATAAACTAAATAACTTAACTACTGAGCAACAACATCATTCACGTGAATGATATGATAAGCTATCTTTGACTTATTCTTCTTTGAACGAAAGTCACCATTGTTATTCTCTGAGAACCTTTAAATTCTTCCCAACTCTCATTCAGGTTATTGAAATGAAACGCAAATTTATGGTAAAGTGTCTTAATTGTTGCCTCCTCTTATTTCATTAGAATTGGGGTACACAACATTCGAAGGAGCTAACTATAGAATGTTCTCTAGTAATATTTATGGAAATGTTTTATTTATAAATATTAAATTCCAAGTTGATATATTGTTAAAAAGGAGATTTCCATTGCCGTAAGATATCGGTAGATGTGAATTGGATTTCATTTATTGGTTCGACAATCCAATGTGATGGCTTTAGGGCTTCTCCTTCTCGGCTGTTGGTCATACGTCATTATTCTTCCTTTGGATCTTTTCTTGTTGGCCGATTTCATGAGGAGGCTTAGCACGGCTGAATATCTCATCTCTGTAATGATGGCGGGAAATTGGTCCTCCCACAGATGTTGCACTTTCCTTTGAGTTACTATGATTATAGTAGATGTGGATTCCATCTCCCTTATGCTGCATTGGCTTGAATCTAATGGTATTACACTAACTTAGGAAACCCTGTATGATGAACAGCTCTCCTTTTTGCTGTGTGGGTGATTTTTTTTCTCGTTATTTTTGTTTTGTCATGAAGCCTCGAGTGTAGTAGATCTTAACGTACTGGACATAGGAAGATGAATCAGGCCAAGTACCAAGGCTCGACAGATAAGCACCCAGGTTTGGCTATGTTTCAAGCTTCGCTTATTTTCGAGCTCTAGATTGTTCGTGGTGAATTTTTAAAGATGTTCGCTTAAAGATTAATATAAAATAAAATACTCGTCCAAATTTAATAATTTTTGGATCCGTGGGCTCGTCTCGTCGAGACGCTCGTTTCGGTACTAAGTTTATAATTTTTGAAGTTCAATCAGTGATTAATCGAAATTTGAAAGTTTCATGCCATCGCGGTCGCTCAATCACAATTCGTGGCTCCCAAATGATTTGAGCTGCTATTATAGCACCCTCATTCTAACCTAATCTCTCCCAAACCTAAATTTCATTCTCTCATCTTATTTTACTTCTTAGCCGACTCCCTACATCCTCTCCGTCGAACGCACAAGGCAAGGCCGTGCGACTCTCCTTTTCCCTTCATGCTTCGATCGCTCCTCTCCACTTGGCGATCACTCCTCTCATCATTTTGATCGCTTCTTCTGTCGAGACACCGAAGCCTAGGCCTCCCTCCTTCAACCCAAGAACCCAACCGTCAACCTCTCCTTCCTCCTTTTGGTGCAAGGTACTGCCGAACCTTCATCCTTCTCGATTGTCCGCATAAATTATGTTGGTTGTTGTGGTAGCTCTACATGTAAATTCTGTTAGGACGTTAGTAGTTTTTTATTGATACTTATGCATACAACTCTCCTTGCAATGATTGATCAATCTTATAGATCTTATGTTGGTAGAATCACCCAAAGTACTTAGAATGATAATTCTCCCATGGGTCACTTCAGCAGTATTCAGGAGTTGGTTAATTCACTTTAATATAGGATTATATTTATGTTATATCTTATAAGCTTAGTAGGATATAGTCCCACTTAGAATAAATCATCCAATCATAAGAGTGTTATAATTAATGACTTAATGTAACAACCCTAGTGTTGTTACCCATCGATTAATGATCTATTTGACTATAATCCTTTTCCAGTAGTCTTATAATAGTATTAGGATTTTCCATTTCAATTTGTATGCGATTTGGAGATCATTTGACAATTTCCAACATTTTCTAGTTTTTTGATAATTGAGAATACCTAATTTATTTGGACCTCAGAATCGAAAACGGAGTCCACCATTGGACTCACCACACCCAAATTAGGTAGGGGTGATATTTTGAAAGTATTTGGAAGTCATCGAATTTTCCCTGAATATTTTAATAATATTTAAATACCCAGGATATTAAGATAATTAAAGACCTCTGATTAAAAATCTAAATTTATATTTTGAGTTCCCCACACCTCAATTTAGTAAGAGTGAATTTTTAGGATTTTTCTGAGTGCATTTAGATCTTTAATTTTGATTATATATATATATATATATATATAATATAATATAATATATTTAAATTAAATTAATATATATAATAATCTTTAATTCCAACGGCTAAATTTTAGCATAGTGGAGATCCGTTGTCGGGTGCAAACCGTGGGATAGCACCGCGCTCAAATCAGAGCCGTAGAGCACTACTTACCCTAGATCCAACGGCTCTGAGAAGATCCTTGCGATCAAGCTACTTAGACAGTCGGATCAAAGTAAAAATCCAATGGCTATCAGAGAAGCATTGTATGCCTTCTTCACCCCGTGATCGAGCCCTGATAACCACACCAGTGGTCACGGGCAGAATGCAAGCGTCGTCCTTCCCTCCAGCTGGACATCGAGGCTCTTATCCTTTCCAAGCACATTACCTTCGGGGGTTTTCTTTATTGTTTTTGGGACTCCATTCATTATGCTATCCCTAAGTTACAGAGCTACAAAAGTTTCAAGAGGAAATTGAGAGATCTCTTTGTTAAGGTTGAACCTCATTGAAGCCCTCATTCCAACTTATTCAACTGCAGGGTACGATGTACAACTCTCTTTTCTATGATTCTCCTTCATTTTTTTGACAACTACCTATAGTTTGATTCTCTAATGAGTTTGAATTTAGATTAATTGAGAGGTCATCATTTCAGCTGAGAATATCATTTCTATATTTCTCTTCACTTATTGTACAATGTGTGTTTATTCATGCTAGAGCTGATTGCTTTTGATATTACAGAGTTTGATATGAATTTTTGATTAATAGTGCTTGTGATTGATCTCATATCGTTAACTTGGTTCTGTTACAATGGTAAGCATAGTTATTTTGATTTCAGCCACTATCTTGTCTAACAATTCAACTTCTGTAATTAATCCATCTCTGCTTTAAACTTTAACTATCAAACTTGATTTCCATTTACCTCAGCTGAGCGTCCTAATGCAAAAAGCTAGGGCTTGATGTTAATATTCCCTGAGAAGGTTTTAGAGTAGGACTTCCTTTTTGGATCTAAAATCTCGGTTTATGGTTGCATTTCCAGCTTAGTCGTGAACCCAGGATGCTTAAGCTGTGAATCCCACCGCGCCCTAGAATTTTTCACCGATCTTTTTTTTTCGTGACAGGGATGAAGGACCGGTCCGTTTGCAAAATAACCTGGACCGGCCTGTTCCCTAATCTTGAACCGCGCTGTTTTAAAGTTGATGTGGCACATTCCTGATGTTTCAACGCCTAAGTAAATTAGCTAATTAGGGGTTTTGTGATTAACATAAACTATTAAATATAGTTTAAGAAATTATTTCATGATTTTCATTTTATTCCAAAAATATAAAATACTCATCAAAAACATATGATATTATATACCATTTTGATCACAAAAATGAGTAGATTAATATTATGCAATTTAATTTCTATTATTATAAATATTTAATTAGTCAAAATTTAAGATTTATTAATAAATTACAAATTAACTTCATTATTTCATGTGACATAATTTGATCATTTAATATCCAAATTAAATGATCAAATAGTCCATTTCACTTACAAAAATATGAGGAATAATAATATGAAATTAAATTTAATATTTGAACTATAATTTTCTTAATCATTTTTTAACTCTAATTAGGAGTCCTGAAAATCCTAAATTTCAAATGTTGTCCAAATTTGATATACTTAGTGTCATTTTTCTCCTTATGAAATAAGGATTTCAATAATATGTAAATCATTTCCATTGGACAACAATTAGTGATTTTAGGTTGTTGACTCTTAATTAAGTATTATTATGATAATTCTAAATTTCTAGATGGTATGCTTTAGGTATTATAAAACCCTATGATAGCTAACATATCACATTTATTATTGCCCATCTCAAATTAGATTACTTATATATGAGCTTAGTTCTCACTTTCTAGATTTGTGAATCAATTACAAATTGCTTGATTCACTTTTCAACCCTAAGGTAAAAATCCTATGATTAATTTACAAATTGAATTGTAGTTGATCTTTAGATCTATTAGTTATATCCATTGAGAGTAGTTAGTCTTAATAATTTTGTAATTGTAGATTTATGAATCAACTATATATAGCTTTAGTGATTAGATTAGAACTTAGTTCATTCATCCATATTCCTAAAGCCTTCTCTTGAATATTTTAAGATCTAGTAATAGGAATCCCTAACTTACTTAGATTAGCTTAGGAATCCTATTAAATTTATTAAACATCAACTATTAAGATACTTAGAACTTGTAGTTCTTAAGCCTTAACATTTGCTTACTTTAAAACTCTCTTTTTATTATAACTTAACTAGATTAGTACTTGATTGGTTAGATCCTTCAAACTATAACCTAGCTAGTGAATTTTAGTGAATTTATCTAAACTTTCAATTTCTTAAGTTAGATATTTTCTTTATTTTAATCTCTTCCCACTAGACACCTAAACCTTGATATAATTATATAATTGAATCTTATAGCTTAGGATGTGATTAAGAGTTAGTTTCTAATTGTATCAATTATACTTATAAATTATTTTATCATATTATATTAATTTAATTGAAACTACTATTTTTAAAACCCTAATTACTATTATACTTATAATTAACTTGAGATTAATATCTCAAAGTTAATTGGGAGCTCACTTAGCTCCAATCATTAAGTAGATCATTAAAATTAGATAACTTCGGATATCACTTAGTTGCAATTATTGAATTTCCCTTGAATGCTTGCTTAGCTTTGAGCCTTATTCATTGAATCATTCATATAAGATATTGTGTATGAATAAAACTTACACATTAATATTAATAGGGGTTTATATTGGTGGATTAGCCAAGGCAGGCTAAAAAAGAGTAATAAGGAGACATCACATTCTCAGAGGGTGAATGTGAGTGTTTTATGATTTGACCCCACTTTTCTTTAGTTGTTAAATAGACGTGTTTAACTCCTCTCTTCATTCTGAATATGCCCACAGAATGAGTATAGCTTTAATTAGTGGTAATCTCAGACCTAGATCAAGTCTTAATAGTTTAATCAAAGTCTTAAGACTTCTTAAGCTTAATGAGAATCATCATAATTTTGCATATATAGTTTTAATACATCTACCTTACTGTTATGAAGCATATTAATAGAGAAATTCATAAAAATAGAAAGTAATTAGTGCTAATCAAACCCTAAACTAATTCAAAAGGATTAGCACCTAATTACAAATATAACAATCAGAATTTCATACAACTTGGCACATAACTTCTATTTAATCATACAATTAATCAGAGACTAAATTTGCTTAGATCCAATGATTACAAACCTTGATTTTCACTAATCATGATTTGACAAGATCAGGGCATAAGTTGAAATACATAATTTAGAAAAATAAACTACTTAGCACATTTATTCTACTAATCATAAGGAAGCTAATGGCATTCTAAATATGCAATTTAGTTAAATACACATGCTAATCAACCCTAATTAAGATCTGACATAATTAGGTAAAAATGAGAAATCTAACAATTAGATATTCGATATTATTTTATACTCTTATTCCTGAGGATTTTTTTAATCAATTTGATATATAATATCATAGGATTGGACCAGTGGATTAAAAATTATAGTATTAATTCAAATTGTATTTTTCTAATTAATCCCTCCTATTTTCCTTAAGGAAAATAAACATTAATTCAATTAATATTTATTTAAATAGGTGCCGACCCGTTCCCAAAACACGCGGGCCACTCGGGTCTAAAGGCCTGTTACTATTAAACAACGTGGGTCATGGGTCGGCCCGACCTGCGCTGTCATTGTAACAACCCTAGGTTGTTACCATGCAAAATAGATGTTGATTGATTCAATTTTTTTAGCATCATTGCTTTAAAACATTAAGATAAGCCTCTGAAAAATTTGAAGTCCATTGGACTTCTCTAAGTCAAAAATTGCAAATTAATCAGTCTAGATGCCCTAGCCTAGACCCAAAATATTTTGACCTCAGAATTAAAATCTGATTTCATTTTTGAATTCCTCACCCCCAATTAGCTAAGGGTGAAATTTTGGTGCAATTTGGAGTTCATTTGGGAAATAATTCAATTTAAATTAAAATAGTTCAATTGCATAAAAGGGTTCCAAACAAATGGATTTTGCAAATATACCATAATACCTAAATAAACAGTCGGAATCCGCTGTGCGGACCGCGGGCGATCCGCTGCGGAGCCCGGGTCACGCGACAGCGGCATCCCGTGAATCCGGTTGTTCCGCCTTTTTGATCCACGGCCAGGATACAATTCCGCAGAACAGCCGATCCGTCGTTGGATCTGTTCCGTGGATCCTACGGCCAAGATCGCTCCCGCGATCGGCCATTAGGAACCGAGCGATCCCAGCCGTAGCGTCTTCCGATCGATCAATTAGATGGCATCCAGGGCATCCCGCACTGTGGATCGTCGTCTTCCTCCCGATCGCGCTCCCGACAGGGCGAATCCCCGTACTGCCAGCTATCAAGCTTGTCCCCCACTCCCCGCGCCACCTCAGAAAGCTGTTGGGATCCTTCCCGTTATGGCAGGAAGCTCCCGATCGGGCCTAGCGACCCGGCCGAGCTCAAATTGAAAGTTTGAGAGCTCAGCCAAGGCCCGACCTCTCGGGCCACCCCAACCCGAGCCAGCGGCTCCAGAAGGTTCCCTAAGTTCAGCCAAGCCTATAAATAGCCCCAGGTCTGCTTCAATTGATCCTTGCTGATCAATTGGAGCTTCTAAAATTTGTCGCCATTGCCAAAGTCCTGGAGCTTCACCCAGGCGCTCCCATGCTCCTGAACCGCTGATAGAGGGTTTCTTCTAGAGTTCATGACCCCTAAGAGCTTCCAAAATCCTTGCAGCAGTGAGCCTCGATCCTTTTTCCAATCCGTCGAAAATCAGGTATCCCAGTTGCAGGAATCGAGTCAATACGGCTCAAATCCTATTCCAATTGATGCGTTTCTGCTCTTATTTTCGTTTCGAACTTAGCCGTATCGTATTTAGGGCCTGAGCTAGCCCCGATCGATCGAATTGATCGATCGGGCTAGTTTCCTTCTGGATCGCCTCGGTCGAGTAAGGACCCGGCGATCCAGGCTCCCCCAGACCCCCTGACCAGAGGGCTTCGATCTGCCTCACTACCATGATGGTGTAGGGATCGAGCCCGGGGTCTGGCATGGTCTATGTGGGGAGAATTATCTCCCCACAGTAACTCAAAGGGAGAACACCTCGGGTGAGTAAGGTCCGGCTAATCCAGACCATCTCACAAGGGGCTTCAGGTCCCAATCAACGCGTCTGGACATGATGATGGTGTAGCAATCGAATGCTGACCGATCCGTGGACCGGATGCGTCGAAATTTGGCAATTAGGTTTCTCCGAATCGACCAAATCCGCAGGACGAAGAATACGGGACGACGACACTGTGCGGGCCGGGTCAACCCATGACCCGCGCGGTGCGACAGTGCCGAGTCACCCGGGCCCCGGTCGACACGCGCATTTTCGTTTTCGGGCCTAGCCGTTTAATTAAAGCGAATTAATGGAATTATTTTCCTTAAGGAAAAGAATTTGATTAATCAAATCATAGGAATTTGAATAAATAAAAATACATAATATATTTTCTTAATAACTTTTAATCCACTGGTTAAAATTTTATGAGATTATATATAAAAATATTCAGAAAAATCTCAAGAACTTAAATATAAAATAAAATCACACATCTAATGGTTAGATCTTTAATTATTGCCTAATTACAGTGAATGTTAATTAGGGTAGATTAGCAAATTTACTTATCCAAATGGCATGTTTAGGGTGCCATTAGTTCACTGATGTTAATTAGATTGCATGTGCCAAGTGTAACATTTTTCTAAGTTCTGTAATTGTAGTTATGCCCTAATCTTGTCAAATCATATTTAGTAAATTTTAGGGTTTATACACATTGGATCATAGCAAACTCAGTCTCTGATTACTTGTATGATTAATTAGGACTTGTATGCCAAATTTTATGTAATTTGAATGGTTGGATTTTTATTTATGTGCTAATCCTTTTTGTTTGAAATTAGAGTTTGGTTAGCATTAAGTAAACACTATTTGTTAAACTTTAATCATTATTTTGGCTGATAACAGTAAACCAAATGAAATAAAATCACCTTTTATAAACTTATTAAGTATACTTGAATCAATCTAAAACTATAGAATCTTAAACATCTGAATTTACTTAAGAAATCCTAAGATTTGGATCAAGCTTTTAAGACTTGATCTAGATCTAGGATTGCCACCAATAATGCATAATTAATCCACTGATTTGACATTGATCTTTAAATATACACTTAATTTGACTTAAGATTTGAGAAGGAGTCAAGCCCTAATCTACTTAAGGCAAATCTAAAACCATAAAAATCCTAACTTAATTATATTGATTACAAGACTTTGAATTGAACACTTTCCCATAATGCATTTGATTTACTATTGATTCTAAACATTTGTATTAGAGAAAGTAAGGTTAATAATAACCCTTTTTGATTTCATAATCTGAATCGAACCTTAAGATCCCCGATTTTCTCTTAAGTAATAAACCTGCATAACAAGATCATTAATACTAGATTGATTTAACAAGTGATCAAATCCTTAATAATATGTTTGATTTACACCCCATAATCTTAGTCTAAGTATGATCAGATAATTCCATCATCTGATCTAATCACCCTAAGATCTAATTATGAACCAAAACCTGATAGTCTAATATCAACACCTAAAGGAGAGATCTTAATATTCTCTTCAAAAGATCATCTTGAATTAATTAAGAGACCTAAATTCATGTATCATGAGGTAGGAGGCCTTGTATGAATCCTTGAGGTAGGATTATAGAAGATCCCATCAATTTAGAGATTGATCTATTCCTCTTGTGGTAGTAATCACCTAAGACATTAGAAGAGATACATCTCCTTGTGGTAGAATCCATATTAAGTGATCCCTGATCACATTAGATTTGTGAAACCTTGTATAGGACTTACCTATTAGTCTAAGACTTGTAGTCTTGATAAATCCTTGCTCTATTAAATAGATTTGATTGAACCATGATTATTGGGTAAGTGTAGCATAGTATACCCATATTTCTGGTCTCCAGTAATAATCTGGATTAGTTGAGTCACTCTAAGTAAGATTTATCTTTGTTGCTATCCTGCGGGCTTAGGCGGACATAACCTCGTTTAAAATAAATCAACTAATTCTAAGAGTGTATTAAATGGGTACCCATTCCTTAGTTTTATTGAAGGACAGTTGCCATCAGGCAATGCCTCCTAGCGAAGATCACTTCAATAGGTATGGCTTAAATAAAACTAAGTAAAGGGGGAATTACCTTCCTTAAGATGCTAAGTATGATTGTGAGTTTAGTGACTAAATACTTAGTTTGGGATACAAAATCATCATCGTATGGTGCCTCCTAATGAAGATCGCTCTATTAGGGTGGCGTAATCAAACTAAATGTTGTGTCCTATCTTTGCAGCATATTTAATATGTGTATACAATCACCCTGCCTAGTGATCTTTAAGTAAATAAACAACTTTAACTAAATATCGATCTAGAGTTTTGGAGTCAGAATCCTTTTAACAGGATTCTGCATAGTGGAGACTTAGGATTCACTTATGTTTCTTACTACATTCTTCATGGATTTGTTTAGATTTTCCATTCATATCATACAATAGCATAAATATGAAGCATAAGCATGAGCTGACCTCATTCCTTCTGTTGTGATACATGGTTATCAGTGTTACAGTATGAGATACAGAATGTTATATACACAGACTGGGGAATTTCAGGGTGCATCTGCATCACCATACTGACTTCCTAACTGTTACACTTACATTGGACCGTACGACTCATAGACCTTCAGTGATAATTCTGTGGTATATCGTGATATAGCTTATCTATGAACATTATTTCAGTAGCATATAGTGCAGCTTATAGCATCCTTTTCAGCATCTGGCATTTTTCTTTTCAGCATTTGGTTTTGATGCAGTTTTTCTTTACTTAGTTCTTACAGTTCAGTTATTTGATGCTTTACAGTTTTCCTGCATTTTTACTTTATGTTCTGCATATTTATTATATTTAGATTAGCTCGTATAGCTAGCTTCGATGTGTTAGACTTCTTGTCTAATACGGGGTACTTTTGGGATCCGGCAATTTGCTAGATCCTGAGCAGTTGTTGGAGACAGGTCAGGAAGACGTCCTAGAGTCTCAGGAGGAGCACTTGGAGCTGTAGGGGATCGAGCACCTACTTTTACTTTCTAGTTCCTTCCAGTATTTTAGCTAGACTCTTTATATTCTGCATTATTATGGTTTGTAATAAAACTCTGGATGTATTTTCATTTTTCTTTTCTGAGATGGATATTTTCTGCTGCTTGAGATGAATATATTCTGAATGTTTTGCTTTTAGCTTCCGCACTCTGATGTGATCGGCGTATTGGAAATGCTGATATATTTTATAGCGTACATGGGTTCTTCTCCACTCCCTTGCACCTTATGTACGTACTAAGTCTAATACCTAAGATAAGTGCTCCATTCTTATCTTAGATATTGACTCTCGAGCCTACTCCATGAATTATACTCGTATTTTGCACCGTTCTGCCGCAAATTTATGAATCATACTCGTATTTTGCACACAGCGATGGGACGGGGAGCTACAGTCATCTTCTTCCCTCGACTAGCCCTATCTGAGGATGGATAGGGCTAACCCTAAACACCGAGTTCCTCAGTCCTTGAGCCACGCCGGCGAATAAAAATAACAGTCGCGCATTACTGGGACAGGGACTAACCTATAGGACCCTAGAATTTCATAAAGGATAGACTAATTCATGGGGACCTATTTTTCCAAATCGAATGAAAATTTCCTCACTGTGAGGAGAAATTCTTCTCACCGGGAGCACACCTAGACTAGGGCTTGATCCGGCCACCATCAAGGTGCACAGATGAATCGAAGCCCTACCTTGGCTCGACCTGGGAGGCTCTAAACCTCTGGGACCTTACTCGAGTCCCAAGCTCTTCAAGTGGAGTAGTTCGATGGATCAAAACGATCGATCGGACCAGACCTAAACCATCAATTCAGTTACATTGAATTCACCATGACTGGGAATGAGCTCAGCAATTAAAATTGAGAAGAGCTGAGCCAATACGACTCAGTCCATACTAAAGGGGTACTTGGATTTACTGGATGGCGCTTGAAGGAAAGGAGGTGATCCACTGTAGTAGAGACTCCAAAAGACTGTCAGGGGTCTTGAACACCAGGAGCAGCCCTCTATCAGCGTTGCGCAAGCTCGGGAGCGCTTGGAGGAAGCTCATCAGACCAGCAATGGCGAGCGGGGGAGGAACTTCGATTGAAATTAATTGAGTAGCAAGACATTCTAAGGAGAGACCTGAGGCTATTTATAGCCTTAGGGAAGCATTGAGAGCAAGGCTGAGGCTTGGCTTGACCCAAGGGCTCGAACCATGGAGAGCTCTCAGAGCTTCTATTCCAAGGTGTATCTGACCAAATGGCCCGACTGAGAAATTCCACCTCATTAGGGAAACCACTAACGACCATGCTGAGCTGGCCAGAGGAGTGGGGGACAGGCTCTGCTTGTCGAGGATGCGAATCTCCCTGTCGGGGATACGAGCGTAGAGGGGGAAGACGATGAACAGTGCGGGATCCATGGCAGCCGTCGGATGGATCGTTCGTTGAACCAGGATGGCTCAGATCCTCAGACAGTTAACGGCCGGCTGCGGGGAGAAGATCGTCCGTTGGATTAAATATTCGGATCCGACGGACGATTAGAGATACTTACGGGGAGTGGCTGGATACTGTTCGATTCCATCATCGAACCGCGGAACTGTCGAGATGGATCAGATTTAATCTAAGGCACTGACCGCATGATCCGATCCGAGAAATGGACGGCTCGGATGGCGTCCGCTATTTTGAAAGCGGCCGACTGATGGAAATAGGGTAGATTTGCAGTTAAAGATTGTTAGGAACCATAAAATGCAATTAGACCAATTTAAATAAATTTGAATTATGGTCTAAATGATCTCCAAATTGCACTAAACTTTCACCCCTAGTTAATTTGGGAGTGATTAATTCAAAAATACAATCATAATTTAATTATGAGATTAAAATATTTTAGGTCTAATCTAGAGTATATAGACTGATCAAATATTATTTTTAACTTAGAGAACTCTAATGCACTTCAAATTTTTAAGATATGCCTAATTGATGTTCTAAAAGTAATAGAATCAAAATTAATGATTAATTAGACTATTAATTAATAGGGTAACAACTTAAGGTTATTACAAGAGGACACCCAGGAGATTCATAAGAAGCCCATGGAGCATTAGTGAACTCTTCCCTAGCATTACTATTTTGCTTTATATATTTTAATTCAGTACTTAGCTTTTATGTCTGTATTTCAGTAAACAGTTTGTAATACTTTTGGATGTATTTTCTTTTCTTTTCTGAGATGAATATTTTATACAACTTTTATGATGAATATTTTTGGATATTTGCTTTAGCTTCTGCACTCTATTTATATACAACTTATATTTAGTATTGTGATGTGATCATAATATTGGAAATACTAGTATCTTATACATATATTAGGTTCCTCATGTGTTTTACATCCAATGTATGTATTGGTCTAATACTTAGGATAAGGAGACTACTCTTATCTTAAGTATTAGCTCTCAACCCTCCTTGAGATTGAGTAAATAGCCCTACAGATGGGTATTGTTTGAGCCGTTTGGGGAGATGGGATATTCCTCCCCGAGTGGGGCGCCGCTCCGCCACCGAATCGATTACGATTACCTCTCTTTGCGCGCAGCGACGGGGCGGGGCGCTATCGTAGGGCCCCGTCCCGTCGCCGTGCGCAAAGAGTAATTTGGCGGTGGTACGGTACGCTACTCGAGAAGGAATAACCTGTCTCCCCGAAATAGCTGAAATACCAAACCCCTCTAAAGGGGCTGCTGACTCAAACTCAAGTAGGGTTGAGAGCTAATACTTAAGATAAGAGTAGTATCCTTATCTTAAGTATTAGATAAATACATACATTAGATTTAGAATACAATAGCAATCCAATATATACATATAAGATATCAGCATTTCCAGTATATTGATCACATCATAATATTAAGTATAAGTAGTATAAAAATAGAGTGCGGAAGCTAAAAGCAAACATCCAGAATCATTCATCACAGAAGCTGTAGAAAACATTCGTCTCAGAAAAGAAAAAAAAATACATCCAGAATTATTACAAACAGTTTACTGAAATACTGAAGTAAGACTAGATACTGTACTGAAAATATTAAGCAGAAAGTAAAGCTGGAGGAGAGTCCACTAGTGCTCCACGAGCTCCTCCTAAATCTCCTGAATGTCCTCCTAATCTGTCTCGATATACTGCTCAGGATCTAACAAATTGCCGGATCCCAAAAGTACCTCGTGTTAGACAATAAGTCTTACACATCGAAACTAATATGACATTTTTAATTATTCATTTAACATTTACTTAATACGAGTAAATCTGCAGAAAAACTGTAAAGGTAACTGAAACAACAAATCTGTCTAAAACTGTACAAAACTGAAGCAGTGTAAAGTAAAACTGAACTGTAACTGAATACTAAAAATAAATCAAAATAGTACTGAATCTGAAACTGAGTAATCATATGTACAACTATGCTGTATGTCACTAAAACTGTGCATCTGAATATGCCACAATACGGTATGCTACTGACATACTATCAAAATATCACTAAACTGTTATGAGCAGTACGGTCCAATGTCTACATACACCCTGTTGGGAATACTATTTATTGATGACACTGATGCATTCAGAAATTTCCCCGTCAATGTATGTAACATTCCGTAACTCATAAATCATCACTGATACTTATACATCCTTCTGATTCTCATACATCATTCAGATATTCACACATCATGCTTATGCTCATGCTCATGCTTCTAAACTACATGAAATAAATCCAGAAAATGCTTTAAAATTTGATAATGAATCCAAAGTCCCCATTGTGCAGAATCCTGCTAAAAGGATTCTGACTCCTAAATTCAAATCTTCAATAATTGGTTAAAGTTGAGAGTTTACTTAAAAATTATTAGCTGGGATGATTGTATACACATATTTAGCATATTTGCAAAAAAGGTAAATTTAACCCTTAGCTTGTTTAAACTACCCTTACGAAGCGCACTACGATAGGAGGCAGAACTCGGTCACAGTTTAGATCTCAAGCTAAGCTGTTAAATGCCCTAATTACAAGTATACTTAGTAGTCTACGCAAAGTGACTTAAGATACTTAGTTTGCTTAAACTGCACTTATCGAAGCGCACTACGATAAGAGGCAGAACCCGGTCGCAGTTTACATCTCAAACTAAGGATCTTGTTCACTAATTGTAACACTCTTAGTCTTGGAAGATTTACTTTAATGGGACTGTATTCTGCTAATCCCGCAGGATAGCACCTGGTCATAAGTCCACATTGGAGTGAATCAATAAATCCTGAGTGTTACTGAATTAATCTAGTAATATGGGTATACCCTATTATACCCAACCAATAATTTGAGTTCAGCATATTCTATTTAATCAACAAGGATTTATCAAATCTATTAATCATTACTCTAAATAGGTGTATCCTACATAAGGCTCCAAGAATGTAATCAAAATATCACTCAACATAGATTGCTACCACAAGAAATGAGCCACAATCTAAGTACTTTAGGTGATTCCTACCACAAGGTATCAAATTTAACTTCTAAAGTTATGAAGGAACAACTAGGTTTTCACCTCAATAAGTTACAAAGGTCCTTCCTACCTCAATGTTTCATTAGTTAAGGTCTTCAATCATTTCAATGACGAATCCTATAGCAAGACCCTTAAGATCTCACTTTTCGACTTCTTAAGGTTTACTTGTTATACTTAAGTTAAAATGATTAGATCAAATGATTAAAATTTGTTTGATCTTTTCCTATTCTATAATCATGGGATAAAATCAAAGATCTTATTAGATTTAGATCATTGCATAAATCATTACAATTTTATTTTCATCTTATGCTAATTGTCTTATATAAGAGAAAATCAAAGATCTAAAGTTTGGATTCAGATAGTTCAATCACACATATTCTATGTTATCCTTAGCACTTCTAATTTGATGATTTAAGATAAATACTTAATCAAATGCATTATTGGAATAATGTAAATCAGATTCTCTTACAATCAAGTAGATTGATTAAATGATTAAGATTTAGATCTTAATCAAGATAAGTTAGGGTTTAATACCTAACCCTTCTATCATTAAGACCAATGGTTAATTTAAAGGTCAATGGCAAATCAATGTATTATTAGCATATTATTGATGTCAACTTAGGTTTGGATTAAGTATTATCTACTTAATCAAGTTATAAATATTCTCATATTCAAGTGATCACATTTAAGTGTCCAAATAAGTGTTAAGGTTCTTTAATATACATCCTAAGTTCATGAACACATATAGATGAAAAGGTAACGTAAAATAAAAAGGTGATTGTTGCTAATCAAAATCTAAATCAAATAAAAGAGATTAGCACTTAATCATAATTCTAAAAGATCTAAGTTTTATGTCATTTAGATTATTAAGGTATACCTAATTGATATAAGTAATTAAAACTCCAGTACTTATTATATAGCATAACATGTAATTAAGATACATAGGTTTTGAGCACTTAATGAAATTGACAAAGTTTCAAATTCAATTTTCAAATAGAATTTTATGTAGTGTTCAATTTTAATTAAAATTGGTTCAAATTTAGTATAACTCAACCCCACTAGGGTCCTAGGGGTCTTAAAACACCAAAACAGTTGAGTTTTGACCATTTCAGCCAAAACTGGGCAGTTTTACAAAATCTGGGCAGTTTCTGGAATTTCTGAAAATTTTGCAAAATTTGGGCGCTGTAGCGCTTTCCGTGCGGTAGCGCGCAGTAGTGCCTTTGTGATGCAGCTTGCTGCGGTCCGCTGCGATCCGCTGTGACCCGATGTGACTCGCTGCAGCGTGCTATGGCGTGCTGTAGCGGCTCATTTTGCAAAACTACTGTTCAATTAATTAATTTTGTCATTTCCTAAGATCTGAAATATTTCCGCTAAGGTCCGCTATAGCGCACTACAGCACGCTATAGCGTCCCATTTTGCAAGTTACTGTTCAATTAATTTTTATGGCCGTTTCCTAAGTTTCGTAAAATGCCGCTGTAGACCGCTGCAGTCCGCTGCAGCGCGCTATCGCGCACTGTAGTGGTCCATTTTGCGAGATTTACTATTCAATTAGTTAAACATGCATTTATATATATTTTTCCGAAGTTTTCCTATCCGCTGCAGCCCGCGGCAATCCGCTACAGCGCGCTGTAGCGGCAGACGGTGATTTCGCCAGGTGCGAATACCGTGAGGGCAATTTTTCGAGCTTAACTACTCTCAATATAGAGAGTTTCATGAGTGGTGCTATATATCAATGGAAAGGTATTTCCGATACCTTTCCATCGACACCAAAATCAGTACAAACTGAGCATCCTAGCTATACTAAAAATGACGATGAATATAAGTATATGTAGAATAGATGAAAAACAGAGAATATTTTTGTGAGTTCTTAAGAACCTTAATAGCTTTCATACATGCATAAGAATTTCCAAGGTTGCATTCTAACATCATAACATCATAACACGTAACAACCCAGGTTGTTACTTTGCTCAATTAAGACTAATCTGAGTCTTAATTAAGTTTCTAAGTCACTAATTAAGTGATTTGAAGCAAATCTCTGAAACCTAGGTCAAACCAAGAAGTCAACAAAGTCAAAACAAGAATTCTGGAAAATCCCAAAACCTGGAAATTTGACTTTTTATTTAGACCTCAGATTAAAAATCTGACTTCGCCATTGCGTTCAGAACACCCAAATTAGCTAAGGGTGAAATTTTGGAGGCATTTGGAAGTCGTTGATTTTTCGTCAAATATTTTAATATTATTTAAATACTTTAAATAATCAAATAATTAAATACTCATCGAAACAAAAATCCGAGTGCGCCGTTGCGTTCCTCACCCTTCAATTAGCTAAGGGTGAATTATTGGAAATTTTTGGGATTTATTTAATAGGCTAAATTTAATTAATTAAAATTGAATGATATAATTTAAATAATATTATTTAATTATACTAATTAACAGCGCTGTCATCATTCGATTGACGCCGTCGCTCCCTAAATCTAAATAGCCATTTAATCTAACGTGCCTTCCGCGCCGTCTGATCAATTGATCAGACGGTTGAGGCTCGTCGTCTACACGAGACAGGCGCGTGGAGTCGAGCTCGACACGCGGAAGAAGGCGCCAGTCGATAGAGGCATCCAGCACACCGGTCACCGCCTTCGAAACCATTTAAAACTCCATTTTCTCGTGTCTGTCGTTTATCATCGCTTAAGTTCAAGAGGAAGCATCGATCGAGTCCAGAATAAGAAGCCTTAATTTTTTCTCTGCAAACCCTAAGGTACTATTCGATCCATCCTATTTCCTATGTGATTGTTCATCTAAGTATTCGAAACTCTATTTCAAGTCTTCAATTGATTGTTAATAATGCCTGATTAAACAATGGATGGTTTGATCCCTCTAATTTTGCAGCATATCCACAGTCATACCGTTATAAACCGCGACTAGAGCGATTAGGGTTTAGATTTGCGCTCTAGCTCGATCACATCAGTTGTTGAACCATATGCCATTAGATAGGTCTCATCTTCCTCTTCGCGTTGCCATGTTGGTTGAGCCCTACCGTCACCGGAGACCGCCGGAAAATCAAACCCTAGCTCCCTGCTTCCGGAAGATCTCACGGAGACGAAGATCTAATCGGGCCGATCGGGTCGGCCCGGGCCCGGCCCGTGACCCATGGCCGCGGCACTTCAGCTGCCACGGCGGGACCCACGCGCAGTGCGCCAGCCAATCCTGGCGCGACGCGTGGCCTGCGCGTCAGCGGCCTGACCCGTGGGGCCCGCCGCTGTCTGCTGCGCCAATGAGCAGCCGCCACGTGTCCTGCTTTTAATTAATAAAATTATAACATATATAATATTAATACAGATATATTAAACAATTAAAAATCGAAAATATAATTATATATATAAATATTATTAATAACAGATTTATTTCTTATATTAAAACAGTAATAATTTATCAATTAAATCAAAACTTTAAACCTAAATAATTCATAAATTACTTATCCAAATTATGCAAAATTATAAACCGTTGGATTCAGCAAAAATAGAGGAATATTATGGCATTATTAATTTTGCATTTGGACCTGTATTTAGCAAAGTGATTTTTAGGGTTTAAAGTTAATTTTAAATTAAGTGTCACAAACCTTATTTAGCTCATAACTTTGTACCCAATAATCCAAACATACCCAATATGGGTCTTAAAGTGATCAGAAAACCCTAAGGATTAATTTGATAGTATTTATCTTGCTGTTTGGATTAGTTTGAGCCTAATCACATTTAGGACCTAACCCTAATTAGACCTAGAACTTCAATTGACCATAACTTGGTCAATTGAGCTCCAAATTTGATGATCCATAGGTCCATTTAGATCAGAAGAACTTAATTTTCATTAATATGTAAAAATATTTTAGATCTAATGATTAGATTTGCTAATCACCCTTAAATTGCTCTAAATCTTGATTAGTGATTAATAGCAAATCTAGTAATCCAATTTGAGAGATTTAAACTTCAGAGGACTCATAGAACCATTTAGAATCAATCTATAAGGTTGGATTATAGTTTGAGTACTTAATTTTGTTAATCACTCACTAATCACCCTAAACCCTAATTAGGTCTTAACTTAGTCAAATTAGGTCCAAATTGAGCCTACCACATATCATTAAAATCAGTGAGCTATTTGTAATTCATAGTCACTGATTTTGTTTGATTTGGATACTAATTAGTAAAGTTAGGATTTTGACCTATAATTAAGGATCCTTTAATTAACCTTAAAATCCTAAATCTTGTATTGGCTATAACTTGGTCAATACTTATCAGAATTAAGCAAATTTAGGTTCTATAGAAATCTTAGACAATAGAGAACAATAATCTGAAAGAAAATTTAACTTTCATGTAGCTAAATTACTAATTTGCCCTTATGAGTCAAATTTACTAATTTGATCTCATATGGCTTAATAATAACCCAAAATTAATTTAGTTGCTGTCTAATCTTACATTAGACAGTAAGAATCACTTCCCAAAAGAAAATTTCAGAAATTAAGCCCTAGATCAAAATTTGATCTTTTGAACCCTTAATTAAGGGCAAAATGGTCATTTTGCCTAAATTTAGGGTTTAGCCTTTTAAAGCCCTAAAGTCAATTTTCCAATCATTAAAATCAGTAAATAGAATGATTTATAGTTAAAATTAATCAAATTTAAGTCTAAATTAGGTCATGATTAAAATCTCAGATTTTGCTCTTTAGAGAAAATTCCTAAGCCCTAAGTGAGTGTTCGCCTTCTTTAATCATTCTTAGACTCACCCTTAGGTCTTATAACATTAGTTAGGATGTGTGTCTTGAGAGATACTCTTAGTAATTAAGAGCCTTAATTCCTAAAATTAGGAATAGAATCTTAAGTTAGAATTCATCTATTGAGTAAATTGGGTTACTCAATTAGATGAAACCTTGAGTTTACTAGTTTTTAGATTTTTCTTAGTTTATTAAATGATTATTTAATCTTTAAACTTTAGAACTAAGAATAGAGATCTATCCTAATGAAATTTGATTTATCATTAGGATTTGCCTTAACCTGATCTGTGAGTTTTGGGTTCTAAACCTTAGATCCTTAGATTATACCTTTAGACTAAGTGATTAGACCCCATCATTTGGAGTCTAATTCTTAATCTTTTCATCTTGATTTAGCTAATAAAGATGTGGTTGGGATGAATTAAATTACAAAACTAGGTCGATGATTTATTCATTTTAACCAAATAGTCGTCTTCTGATTAAGTTATAATTAGGACTTGGCCAGTCCTAATTATCTTCAACAAGTAGGATTTGAGATTCTAAGTTACAGAATGTGTAAGAATTAATAAATTCTGAAACTTATGTAACTTAGAGTAGATAGAACGAATAAAGTAGATAACAAAGGATATCACCTGTGTTTTAGATAGAGTTTCTTGCACTTTGATTTTGATGCTTCGCATTCCTTGATTTTGAGCCTTATACCTTGAAACATATATTATGTACATAAGATATTTTGATAAATATCTTATGTTAATTTGGATCATTATTTATAAACAGCATTATGTTCGTTTCACAAGTGGTTTTGTAAGGTGTAGCTTGATTAGTATACCTCTTCGATCAACCCGTTCGGGGTCGGCAACCTTTCGAGGGTTTAATGTCCGACAGTCTATTGGCCATGCCTAGTCCATGGGATAGGATGGATAGACTCTTGCCCTACTGACTATATAGTCAGGATTTAATATGGTTATACTAATTCAAGTACACTTACGTTCAATTCGGTCTTAGCTCATCAGGCTAAGAATTGCTGAGTTCGTATTCAGTTCAGATGATTTATACAGTTGCTATAGTTTTAGTTTGCAGTTACTGTTTTACTAGCATATTCTGTATTTCAGCACCGTTTTACTTACAGCTTTCCTGCACGTGTTTTTATATTGGATGCTAGTTTTACTTACTGTTTTCATATGCTCACATAGGATGTTAGTATTTTCAGTTTTATACTGTTTTAATTTTTGCATGTCACTTAGCATAATCAGTTTGATCATATGCATATTTAGGTTGTATTCTCTTACAGTTTTTCTTTTCTTTTACTTACCTGTTTGTGTTGCAGTTGCTTGGAGGAGGTTTGTATTACTTCCTATTTGTTTAGTTATAAACTGTAGTTTATAACTATATACTGTTCTTTTGATACGCTTTCCTGCACCTATTATGCTTAGTTCTGTTTATATGGTGATATCTTCTTAATTTAATAAAATTGCTGCCCTAAAATGTACTTAGACTTATTGTCTAACCAGTCTTTCTTTTATTGGCTGGGGCCCTACCATTATGAAATTGATAATGGTAGGTTCTGAGTAGCAGATCCAGTGGAGAGTTTGCCATTGGAGGAGGAGCCCGTTCCTGAAGATCTGTAGCTTAGGTTTCTATTTTTTTCAGTGAGGATGAGAGTTTTCTTTCAGTTCAGTTAAACTTATTAAATGTTGTAATAATACAGGATTTTATTTCTTTTTCAGTACTATACTTATTCTGTATTGTTGTATTTATACTGTATTGGATGGATGTTATGTTTTATGCTTTCCGCACTCTGAGTTCATGTATGATCATTTAGTTATAGTAGTTCTGGATTGAATGGCAAAGTCCTTATTTAAATTGGATTAGGATGTGTGACTAATCCAATCTTAAGTGGGGACCTTGTCATCTGGTGACCCTTTCACCGTAATCATGTTAACTTAAGGGTTAACAGGACCACGGTGGGGCAGGGCCGCCACATAACATCATAAGAAAGACAATGAGAGGAGCAAGAGGGTACCTTTAGCCTTGCAAAAGAAAGAGGAAGAGGAACATTTGCCTTTTCTTCAAAGCTTGGAGAGGAGTTTCCTTCAAGGTGCAGCAATGGAGAAATGGAAGGAGTGGAGAAAATCTCAGCAAGTGGAGAATGAGGTATGAGCTCTCCTTTTAAATGAGGAGAGGGGAGGGTAGGCCTCATCAAGGCTAAGGGAGGCTAGGAGTAGGGGCCATCATGGATGGGCATTAATGAGCATGGCTTAAGATACAAGGAAAAGATGGCCAGCCGAATTGTGCAAGAGGATGTCAGCCAAAATACTAAAAATTGGAGGAAATTGCAAATAAGGGGCTCAAAGATTGCTTATTTACTTATTTATTTTCCCTAATTATTTAAAAATTATGATTTTTGAAACGTGCTCCGAAAATTCCCAAAAATTCAACCCTAGCTAATTTGGGGGTGAAGAATTCAACGACAAAGTCGGAATTCGATTTCAACGACTATTTAGTTATTCTATTTTTCAACGCATTTAATTACATTAAAATATTCGTGAAAATTCTACGACTTCCAAATGCGTCCAAAACATCACCCCTAGCTAATTTGGGGGTGACGATCGCCATGACGAAGTCGGATTTTAATTTCGAGGTCAAAATAAATACTTCAATTTTCTAATTAATTAAATATTAAAATATTCCGAGTTAATCGATTGGTCTCAGAATTGATCCAAACCTTTAGGGTTTAGTTCTAATGACTAGACGAACTTAATGAAATGATAATTATGATATTATTAAGCTAAATTCAAGCTGGGTAACAATCTTGGGTTGTTATAGCTACACAACCTCTCTCTGGTATCACTTGTTGAGATCTAAAACCTTTGTTGAGATTTCTTGACCAGATATAGAGTTTCATAACGCGGAACAAAAGAGTTTGTAAAGATGAGTAAAATTAAATAAAGCAAGAAACAATAACATGCAATCATAAACACAATAAAAATAAAGGGATTTACATGATTCGGTGCTAGCACCTACGTCTACGAGGAGGAGAGAAAAACTATCATTGTTGAGAAAGGGGATTACAATGAGTTTTAAGATTTACAAACTCTTACACAATCTCTTGGAGCTTTCTCTTATTTGCAATGGAGCAATCATCACACCCAAAACTAATGGAAGCTGAAGATATTTTCGAATTTTTGCCCATTAACCTTAAAAATAAATAATATATATATGTTGCTCAAAACTGAGTTTACTGGGCCGTGGGTGCTACACCGCGTCTCTCGGGCGCCAGCTGTTGCGACGCGTTGGAGTGCCCACCTCTCGGGCACCGGCTGCTGCGGCAGCGCCCGCTTCTCGGGCGCCATGCCGCCGTAGAGCGCTTTGGCACGCATCCAAACAGTTTCTTCAATCAACATCGATTGTAAGAAAAGCTCCGAGTTGTTGTGTAATGTTATAACCTTCTGCTAATTTTAATGGACTCTCTCCGTTCACAATGATCTGTGACATAACCTGAATGATTACCGAATATTCAAGATAATTATCATCAAGCAAAGCATAGAAGAAAACTTCGGGAATACATTATTACATGTAATCCTAGTCAGCCAGAGGTGCCATTGCAAATGATGTCCCTTACAAATCGGTGAGAAAATTGAGGTTAATCGAAGGGTTGAGGACTAGGGTGAAAGTGTCGACACCTCACCCGCCATTAGGTTCGGCTCCGATCTTGGGGATGCCACAGGAAGGCATCTACCACCCATCTAAAGCCCATCAATCACCTTAAGCTTTGTCTTTCATACTACATATCTATTCCTCTACTTCAATAAGCTTTTTAATATAAGATCTACACTACATTTAATATAATTCTTATTTTATAACATCATACTCTTATTGAGGCGAGTTAGAGGTACACTTCTATACCTCCAAATCATTTCTTGTTTATATTCACCTTTTTATTTTGAAAATGAGTTCATCAATGCACTACTTCTCAGTATGAGATTGAGACTCTATTTTTGATCCGTTGTTTCAAATTTAATATTTTATATTTTGAGTTCAAATTTTTTTTTCTGATCACATAATTATTTTATATTTGAGTTCATCTAATTTTAAAAAAAAAAAAAAATTACTTAAACGTAATTAATTAATGAGCAGATTTTAAAAAGAATTTTACCATGTAATCTCGTACATCTCTTGAAAAGTATGAATGACTAAGATTTATAGAGTTAAATATAATAAAAAATTATTATTAAATCCACTTTTATTCATTAGGTCTATAAAAATAAATATTTTAAATTCTAAATCATAATTATCGATACTGAGATATTTGAGAGCTAAATAATATTTTTCTTTAAAAAAAATAATTATAAATACAAATTTTAAGAATTTATCTATTAGACTAAACAGATTTAGGTTCTCCCGATTAACCGGCAATAACCTGACTTCAATAGGTGCAATTTCTGTTTTTCATATAAATTCTAATGATTGTAATCTTTAAAAGTCATCTTTAATTATAGTTTTGTATTGTACTAAATTCTTTAATAATTTGTTTATCATAGATAGTTTTATTTCGCCGGTTGAAGAGTAAATCGGTCGGTATAAAACCGGTCCGAATATAAATAATCGGACCAATTGCGGATGAACCGGTTCGAACCTGCCGTTTTTTCATTTATTGATTGATATCATACATTATTAACTGTAAGCTATTATTAAATTTTTTTCTCAATATTTAATATATCTTTAAACTCTTACGAAATATTTTGTTTACTTTTTCATGCAAGAAATAGCTTTCACATCAGGGGATAACTTTTTCGAAGCCCAACGTGGATCCGGTCACCACGAATATCTTCCTTGATCCGGCCATCAAAGATATTCAATTTTTAATATTATAAATTAGGGAATAGTATATATATGAATTTTTCATATATATATATATATATATATATATATAATAAGCAAAATTCTCTCAAATATTAAAAAAAAAAAAATATGAATAACTAAAATTTAAAATATGTATTTTTATAAATTATAAAAATAAAATTAGATTTAATAATAATTTTTTATTACATTTAAATTTCTAAATCTTAGACATATATATATATATATATATATTTTTTTTTTTTGAGAGATATGAAAAAAACTCATATTTTAATTACATATGATTATATTTAAAAAAACTTTAATTTCATATTTGGATCCGTTTTTGTTATTAAATATTTTCTATTGATTAATATTATTTATGCATACATTTTTATATACGACCCCCCTCCAGCATACATGTAATACCACAAACTCTATTTGGTTTGGATCTGGCAGAGTATAATATGAGAGCATAATCCATTTATATAAATATATATATTATATTGTTAAAGTGGATTAGCACAACAAAATTGTTGTAATTCTAATGTATTTTATTTTTGAGAAATGCAAAGTAACAACCAAAAATATACCCATTTTTCTTAGATAACATTTCTCTTAATAATTATAAGAAACACCAAACTATACCACGACGCGGCTTTCTTCCGCAGAGCGACGCGGAGTCTCTTCCCGATCGACGCAGAGCGTCATCCTCCTGTCTTCTCGCACAGCGTCATCTTCCTGCCGCAGAGCTTCTTCTGTAAATTTCTAATATTTTTAATCTACTCTCCGGACGAATGGAGAATTATGGAGACGGAGGAGCAACGCAACCTCACCCCGCGGTCAGCTCTCTGGACGAAGGCGCAACGCATCCTCTTAAATGTACTTTTAGTTTTTTCAAAAAAGTATAAGAAGATTTAAAAATGAAACAAGTGCGAGCAATTAAGTTCCCTCCCGGCGTTCCCATCTTCGTGTAAAGCGAGAAATCGGCGGATTCAGTCAATTTTATTTGAGTACTGCTACAATTTTATTTTTAAATATCTATATTATTAAATGTTTGAGAAATGCTATGTTCCAACAATTAAATTAAAATTTTAATATGATATTAGTTATTTATTAAAAAAAATTAATTACTAAGTCCATTTCCATCCGTTTAAACTCTCCATAGGGTTATTTATTTAGAAAAAAAATTATTTGACTCTTAATTATCTCCAAGAAATTATATTAGAATTTAATTTTAAAATATATATTTTTAATTGGATTTCACATTCAAAAAGAAATTTAAAACTAATTTTTGGTAATATATATATATATATATATATATATTTATTAAAAATTGTATATCAAAACTAATAATATTAAATGTAAATTTATAATTTAAGATGGTTCATAGAGATTTTTTGTATGTCTGTTTCATTAGAATTTATAATAGAAAGTATGACTTCTTATTTAAAAAATGAGTATTGCTATATTTATATATTAATATATATTAAAATATATAAATATTATGTTAATTTGATATATAAATAAATTATTAGTTGAATATATTTTTTATTAAGCTTATATGTAAAAAAATAAAAAATAATAAATTTTATTAGTTCTAAATTATTTTTAATATATATAATTATGTAAACATAATAAAAAATTTTTAAAATATAAAAATATTGGAAGGCAGGTAATTCAGCATTTTAGATTCAGCGTTATTTTATTGTAGCACATTAATACAGTTCCCGCCATATTTTTTTCTGCCTAAGAATCTGCATATTTGATGCGGCGCCGGCCGCCGGTTAGCCATTGGCCTTCTGAGAGGCAACAGAACTTGCGACGTGGTACTGGATGTCCAAAGGACCCACAGGTGGGGACCGAAACACCTGCCGGCTCCGTATATAACTCAGTTTTTTAAACACTTCATACAGTCTTTAAAAAGTACATATTATATATATATTAAAATAAAAATAATGATAATTTTATGTATAAATATGTGATTTTGCAATTTAATTTTTATTTGAATAAATATGTAAAAAAATGGGAAATATAATTACGTATTTGAATATTGTAAGATAATATAAAAATAAAAAAATTTGAGGACTAACATAATTATTCTTACAAGTATTGCAATAATTATGTTCATAAGAATATTATCTGTATTTTATTTTTTATAATTTTTTTGACACGCTAGCAAACGAACACGTTCCGCTCTCAGATCGCATAATCTCGTCTCGGTGGTGCCTGTGATCTTTTTAGGTTAATTAGTCGTTGAATTTATTGGGTTTTGATTTGCTAAAATTATAGAGTAAATCATACATACCAAAAAATGTGACTTATTAAGAAAAAAAGAAAAAAGTAAAAATCAGAATTAATAAATATCAAATTGGATTCGGAATATAAGGCTCTGATGATTGAGATTTGTGGTGGCGCATGTAATGAAATAAACCTATTGCTATAGTACTCTAATATATTCCTAAACTTCTTAAGAAGAAATAAGAACAATAAATACAAATTATTTCATATTTCTCACCATATTCTCAATTAATTTAAAAAAAAAATAGAGATAATCAACATTTTAATTTGAATATTTTTAAGATGTCTCTAAGAACTTAGCAAGATTGTTTGCGCCGAATGCACGAATCAAATTCGGCTCCTTTCTTTCCCCGTTGTGTGTGTGTGTCCGGATTTGAAAGGGTGCTTTGATCTCCTGCCTTTGTCTTATTCAGCCTTGCTGATGCTTTGCTCCGCCAAGTGGATGTTCTCCTCTCATTAGGTTTTGCCCGTTTTTTTTTTTCTTTCTCTTATCAAATTGGTCCGTTATAGACGTTGTTTAGTTATAATTGTGGCACTTTAATTTTCACTAAATTTAGATTTATTTATTTTTGGAATGAAATCGAGTGAAATTCTTTAAAATTAAATAAATAACAAAAATATATAGGAGTGCTCCCGGGCTAATTTTCTCAAATTGTAGTGGAGTATTAGGGTTCCGTCCGGTTCGTTCGCTCTATCCATGTGGCGCAAACTGGATGGTGGATTTCACGCTGTTTTACATCCGACGCTTTCCCGCTTTCCCAGGTCGCGCCGAGCGAGTTGAACAAGTGGGTGAGGGATGTGTGGCAGGGATCGCGTTGCCTTGAATACAAAGCGTCCACTAAGAGTCCACGTGGCAACCGGAATGGGTGGCTGACTGGGTGCCCTTCCGATATGTTGAATTTGAAAATGTCCGTCACCGCTTCGCTCCGACGCCATGTGAGCGTCTGATCTGCGCGTCCACGTATTGAGGGGCGTTAAATACCGTGAAAAGAATCCTTACCGGTGCCTTACCAACCTGCGTCGGGTTCTCTCTCTATCCCGGGCACAAATCAGAGCAGGCAAGAAAGAAGAGCGGAAGAATTTGAAACAGAGGATGGATTGGTCCCTCGAAAAGCTCGTGATCCGAATGAACACTCCAAGGTTCGCGCTGAGAACAATCTCGATCTCTTCTTAACTTTCTTTTCAATCTTGTGCAATTTGGGGATCGCTAGTTTTTTCCTTATTTATTCATTCTGTAACTGCAATTTCTTCATCTCGTTTGTTTTGATAAACTCCTTTTCGCTCACTGCGTTTTGAATCTGGATGTTTTGAACTGCTCATTGATTTATCCTCTTCTTGTTTCTCAATTGGATTTCATTGCAGGGTGGTTATTGACAATGCAGTCTGCCCCACCTCAACTCTGGTGAAGGTAAACCGCAATCGTCTGTTGATATCTCGGGTTTTACCCCGAATCGTCTGATGAATGAAGGAATCTAACCAGCGGTTTCTGCTTCGATTCAGGTTGATAGCGCGAGGAAGGAAGGGATCCTTCTCGAGGCCGTACAGGTGCTCACCGATCTCGATCTTTCGATTCGAAAAGCTTACATCTCCTCGGACGGCCGCTGGTTCATGGACGTTTTCCACGTCACGGACAGGCACGGCCAGAAGCTCACCGACCAAAGTCTCATCTCCTACATCGAGCGCTCCATCAGCTCTTCCGGCGACGAATCGAACCCCGGTTCACGACACCTGGAGTCACTCACAACCCTAGAGCTTGTGGGCGCCGATCGCCCTGGCCTCCTCTCCGAGGTCTTCGCCGTCCTCTCCGACCTCCGTTGCACCGTCGCCGAGGCCAAGCTCTGGACTCACAAGGGCCGGATCGCGGCCCTCCTTTTCGTCTTCGATGAGGACTCCAGAGATTCCCCGATCAAAGACTCCGACAAGATCCGCCGCATCGAAACCCGCCTCCGAAACGTCGTCCGAGGCGCCACAACCGCCCTGTCTTCCTCCTCCGCTGCCGGAGGAACCCGCACCGACCGCCGGCTCCACCAGATGATGTTTGCCGACCGGGACTATGACCGCCGCGGCACTTCCCGCGATCCCTCCGTCTCCGTGCAGAACTGGGCAGAGCGAGGCTATTCCGTAGTCATCGTTCAGTGCCCCGATCGACCCAAACTCTTGTTCGACGTCGTCTGCACTCTCACCGACATGGAGTACGTCGTCTTCCACGGAACCCTCGACACAGCCGGCGATCGCGCCCACCAAGTAAATCATTTCTCATCTCCTATCCATGAAATCAATCGCGAAGCAAACGTTCTAAACCCTAGGTTTCTCTCAGGAATTCTACATTCGGCATTCTGACGGGAGCCCCATCAGCTCTGAGGCCGAGCGGCAGAGGGTGATCCAATGCCTGCAGGCAGCGATTGATCGCAGGGCGTCTGAGGTCTGTCATCTTCCGCTGCTACCATCGACCTGATTCCTTTTCGTGCTTTTTGAAAATCGTTTCTTCGATTAGGGCTTGAGGCTGGAGCTATCCGCGGCGGATCCGAGCCAAGGGTTGCTGGGCGAGGCGACGAGGACGTTCAGAGAGAATGGGTTGTCGGTGACGAGGGCGGAGATGTCGACAAAGGGGGAGATGGCAGCGAACGTCTTCTACGTGACTGACGCAGCCGGCCATCCGGCCGACCCCAAAACGATTCAGGCGGTCATCCAGCGAATCGGCTCCGGTAGCCTCAAGGCCTGCGAGGATCAACCTCTGCGGACCGGCCAAAAAGGGCCCGGTTCGGTTGAGGACGAGCCGTCCGGTTTATTATATCTCGGCAGCTTGGTGAGACGAAATCTCTATAATCTCGGCCTCATTAGATCCTGCTCCTAGGATTAACTTTTAGTGCTTTACAGCTTGCTGTCTCTGTACATAAGTAGAAAGGGTGGGAAATATTAATTTGTTGTTCTTAGTTTTCGATGCTGCGATGGTAGATTTGCAAAAAAGAATTTATATAATTGGCTAGTAGAGGACGAAAGAAAGAAGAAAATGATGCATAGTTGATTATTAGCAAGTAATAAGGGATTAAAAAGAGAACTGATTAGATTAAGGGATTCATGGTGTACACATCTAATTGAATTCGGTGATATTAATGAAATAGTGATTGAAATTAGTTGACTAGTGTGTCTGTTTTTTTTTTTCTTTTTTTTTTTTTTTTAATTGCCTTCTGAAGTTGGCAAAGTCCTTTGCTGGGAAAGGAACGAGTTTTTCTATTGCGAGTTGCCACCGACTCCGGACCTACTGTAAGACTGAAGTGAACCATTGTGGGGCAGTTGGAATTTTCCTTTGTTTTCTTTTTTTGTTATTATTATCAGAAATCTTATATTTTCTTAAAATATATATCTTTATTTTTTCCTTAGAATTATATAAATTTTAATTGAAAAATAAAAATAATATGTGAGATTATTTTAAAGTGTATTATTTTAATTTTAAAATCATAATTAACTATATAATAGCATGTAAAGTTTATTTATTTTTTAAATATATATATATATATATATATATATATATATATATATTTTGACTAGGGAGGCGGCGGCTTGAAACATGCATGCCATATGGCTATTATAACTTTGGAAATAAAGCACTTGCATAAAGTTAATTGTAGAATTTTGTATTTTAGTTTGTGATAACTTTGCTAGAATCATTGTTTAAAGGGATGGAGCTCATAAATATTTTGTTTTAATTTAATTATTTTGATTTTAGTTTATTCTCCGTAAGAAATTGTGTGTTATAGCATCTTTTGAGTTATATAAATATTATTTTAATGTTTAGAACTGAGATATGGGATGTATAATGTATCAAATAAACTAAATGGTTAGAAATGTAAATTTATTTTTATTGTGTTTAGCTATGCAACAGTCAGAGCTTTGGTCAACTGAGGCTGAGATGGCAGTGGTGAAAAACCGTTGGTAATGAGTTGCCATCGCGAGTCTCATTTTATACTCCGAGAGCTGTTTTGTTGCCCCCTTTGCCTTGCGTCTATTGTGTTCTTAAATTTTATTTTTGAGCTCTGAATTCGAGCAGCTTAACAGCTTCTTCTGTGAGTCTTTTGAAATTATATATTTAATTTAAATCTTAACATATTTTTGTGACCTTGTGGATATTTTAAGAAAATTGTAATATTCTTAAAAAAAGCATCCTCCTGTCAATATTATCCATACATTTAATTATAAAGAATGTCTACTATTTGCATAATTTTGTTAGGATAACAAAAACACTACTATATATATATTAGGTTAGAAGAAAAACATGTTAGATTAGAATACTTACCAAGGGAAAAGTTCGGTTTGCTTACTAATTACTTTAAAATTTAGTTTGACTTTTATTAATTTATGTTTGTCGCACAAGTTTTTGAAAGAAAATCAATGTTTTTCTATGTGGGTCCTGTAAGTGGATCAATAATCTAAGCGACATTCCTGATAAATTTACCATAGTAATCTACTGGACCTAGAAAACTATAGATCTCACTGAGGTAAGGTGTGGACAATATCAGACAGCACATCTTTTTTTGGTCAGCTGATATGCTTTCTTTGCTCACGATATACTCTAAAAATGCCATAGATTTTAACCAAACACAACTCAAATGCTATTCAAATTCCCATTCATTCTGTGTAGTGCTCTTGCGATAAATCAAGATATCATTATAGAAGAATATAACACATAAGTTCAGATGTAGCTTCATCCATCACTCAACGAATGAAATCCATAAAAAATAAACATATGTTAGTGTAACAATTCTAGGTTGTTTTTATTCTAGTTAGTTTTAGCTATTCGGGAAGATGGGTTATGCCTTCCCGAGTAGCGCACCGCTCCGTCGCCAAATTGAATTTGATTTACACTCTTTCGCGCACGGCGACAGGGTGGTGCGCTAGACCTAATCACCCTAAAACTTGATTAGTAAATATTAGCATAATTAATTATTCAAATTTAGAACTTTATGTTTATGTATACTCCTAGAGTAGAGTATAGAACACCTTAGTAATGTTAGATTTTAATTTTTAAGATTAATTTCACTAATCACTCACTAATCACATTAAACTTCAATTAAGGCATGTTAAGCAAATGAGATCCAAATTGGGTATACTATCAATCAATGTACTCAATGTCTTATAGAAAGCTATAGTCACTGAGTTTGTTGAATATATATATCATTTTAAAAAGTTAGATTTTTAATTATTCATACTTATACTTAGTATTGTAATTGTGATCATTATCAAATACTCATATTCAGTACTCATATACATTGAAAATATCCTTATTGTCTTACCAAGTCTAATGTATATAAGTATTCCAACTAATACTTAAGATAGGATATTACTTGTCTTAAGATTAGCCTTTAGTTTACCTTGTGTAGACTCGCAGCTTTCGCATGTGAGAAGGTTTAGAAACCCTTCCCAAGTAACATATCGTTCTGCCGCCAACTGTTTCGGGTACTAACTCCTTAAACATCCTTGTTGTGCACGGTGACGAGATGGGGATTTACAATAACAAAGTCTATGGAAATGTCGAACCACTTCCTTATGACATAAGGTTCACTTATTTGCTTATAATTGTGCCATTTCGATATTAATTAGTAAAATTGCATTTTTGGCATCACCTATGTATTAATAGAAATTTTTAGTATTAAATAAATGTTTTATTTGCTTCCTATAACCTAGGACAACAATGCTTAATTTAATTTAATGCTTAGCTAAACCCAAAAATATTATATTATAGAAGATTAAGTAATTGCAGAATCATTAAACTATTTAGAGTAAACCTCAATTTGTATAATTGAGTTTAAGAGCCTTAAAAATTAAACCAAGTAATGGAACCTTGTGATCAAATCTAACCCATCATAAGTAATTAAAGTAGAATATAACCTTGCTTAAGTTTCATTAAATTTAATTATATCATTTAAAGAATTATGGTCATTCACATAATATGTCATTTCCAACCCTTAGATATATGAATAACCTAATCACGTAACAATATTAAACATCCATAGTTAGTGATTGAATGGGAATTTTAGAACCAAAATAATATATTATTCTTGAAGCTTTCAATTATTATGACTAAGAGGTTACTTAAGAAAGTTCCATTAGGACTATTAGTATATAGTTGCTTAATAGTGCTCCTAAGAGTAAGAGATACATGAACCTTAGACTTTCTAATATACTTGAAGTTTGGTAAAAATCTTAAAGAGAACTTAGGCACATAGTAGAATGTTAAAAAATGCTAAGTTGATTAGAAAAAAGTAAACTTTGGAATATAGTTCAAAGGCATCATAACTTGAGAATTATGATAACTTAATGTTAGCAATAGTAAGCCTATACTAAGCAAACATAAATGAATTGTTAGATGAATTAGTTTATGAAGAAATCCAATGTTAACTTCTAAAAATCTCATTTAACAATTATATTTATAAATTCTCTTGACACTATATAAAGCCTAAATAAATCATTATTTTGCCAAAATGCATCTTATTATATTTCAATTAACTTAAGGATTCTTAATGTCTAAGTTAATTAGGGGCTTAATTTGTGACACCCCACCCCTTAACCCGCAAGATTATACTTAAGAGATGGTGTGCCACTCTGGCAAATCCCTCACTTATCATTGGATTATATAAGATTCACAATCCACTAATAAGGGAATGGTGTGCACAGACTGAAAACATACTATCAGTCACTAAATCAATACAAGTACAGAGTGCGGAAGCATAAAAAGTAAATATCACATCCATTTCACCATACATCAAATGAGATAAAAAAAGTAAAGTACTCAGAAGTAATAGTATAGAAAGTAAACTCGATCATAAGGGTACATGTATTATTACAAAAATTTACTTAACGTTATAAATGAATTAAAAGCAACTCTCATTCTCACAATGAAAATAAAAGAGCTAAAGGTAAGGCTCCTCCTCAGGCACTGGATCTTCAAACTTCTCAAAATTAGACATTGTCAGTTTCACAATGTCAGAGCCACAACCAATAAAAAAAAAATCTTATTAGACAATTATCTAAGTACATTTTAGGCTGAATATTCTTACATGAATTATTAATGTCACTATTTTACTTAAACCAACAAAAGTGAACTAACTAGCATAGGAGCAGTAAGCATATAAAGAATAAGTTAAGTTATAAATACACAATTTATAACTAAGCCATAATTGAGACAAAAGGCACATCTCAAGCAAACTAAATAATAAATAGACATATATATATATATATATATATATATATATATATATATATAATGCAGTAAGTAAAAGTACTGAAAGAAAAGTCTAATCCTTAATATGTTGATGATCACATGACATATGTTGATTAAAACAAAAATCTGAAGGTGATACATATAGTAAAAAATAAAATCTAGCATCCTATATATATGTACAAGTGAGCAGGAAAGTAAAGAAATACAGTTGACTGAAATAACATGCAGTAATAATACAGTAAGCAGTAAATTAAAACTGAAACAAGTGTGTAGAACTTCCATATAAAAAAGGATTGGCCAATCAGGCCCAAATAGAAATTCCTAAAGCCTTTCTGGGCTAGGGCAGACAGAACAGAACAGTAAGACTGAAGAGGTAGTAAATACAAATGTAAAATCTTTTAGTTATTTTACTTTTGTTTCTGTGGACACGTTCAAAAATAACTGAGGAGTCAAGCACGTCTGCTAGACTATACGTGTTCCAAGCTTAACACACACTCCTTAGTAAGTAATGCTAAGGATCCTTATTTCTCCTTACCGCTGCCTAGCTAAGTAAAATGCGTCAGATCACCAAGTAACTGAACTCAATGCAAATGTTATCCTATTATTCTATATTTTCATTTCATGCACAAAGTTCTCTTATATGATATGTCCAAGGAATTAAAGCACAATTTCAAGAAATGCGTGAGCAATAAAATTCAAGTAGTAAGCAAGAGACTCTATTAAACATGGTGATACTATTATTGTCTAATTAAGCTATTCTAACTATTCTAAGTTACATAAGTTCAAGATCTTCAGTTCTTACTATCAAGTGTAACTTAAAAATATGACCTTATAAGTTAAAAAGGATTAAAACTAATCATGTTTTAATCTAATTCAATTAAGTATGACTATAGGTTAAGTAATAACTCACAACATTATAATTTGATGAATTTAATTGTTCATACTAAGATTTGATCAAGATCTACTAAATTAGAGATTATGGATTACCACAATGAGCTTAGGTTTAAACACATAACCTGAAGGTACAATCTAAGGAATCTAGGGTTATACTAAGAGTGAACTATAAATTAGGAAAAATCCTATTTAAGCAAAGTCAAGCTCAATAAGATGATTATCCTATCTTAAATCTTAAGTTAAAAGATAAAATAATCAAAATTAAGTTGTAAAATCTAGAAACTAATAAAATTAAGAATTCATTTATTGAATAATCTCATTATTCAATGAATAAAATCTAATTTATAATCTAGTCCTAGTCTTAGGAATGATTTTAATATGAAGTGTAAAATCTTAAGAAAAGATTTGGAGAATGTTTCAGAGAATTTAACTAACTTGATTTAATAACTAATTTTATTCACTTAAATGATCCTAATATAATTTTAATATTTATTTTTAATGATTTAAAAGGTAAATTAAGGCTTAAGAGCGCTTAACATAAATTTTGGGCAAAATGACCATTTGCCCCTACTTAAGGGTCTGAAAAGCTAATTTTTGATTTAGAGTTATAAATTAGAATTTTGTACTGTCAAATGATTCCTTATTCTCTAACATGAAGATAGACAGAAAGTACACTCAATTTGGATAAAATACGGGTCATATATGTCCAAACTAAGGATTTTGGCCTAAGGGGCAATTTAGTAATTTACACTTAGTAGAATCTAATTTTTTTATGCAGTTTACTGTTCAAAGATTTCATAGAGTCAAAGAACACTAAATTCTGAGGTTAAATGGCTAATTTATAGATGTTATAGAATTCAGGGGCAATTTGATAATTTTCTAAGGGTCAAATTGGGCAAAAGCTGAACTTTTTTGTTTGAGGTCCAAATTCAGCAAACTCAATTTTTATAACTTTCCTATAACACATTGAGTGCTTTAACTGGGAGTAGACCCAATTTGGACTTCAATTGGTCAAGTTATATCTTAACTAGAATTAAGAGTATTTAGTCATTTTTTATTTTTTAGGGTTTAGAACATGAATATTATTTTATATTACTGTTGGCACTGAAATTCCAAGCTAGTTAGCACTTTGAATTTTTGGTTTTGGAGTTGATTTGACTAAGTCATGGTCATTGAAAACTAATGGTATTTTGGTCATTTTTGGGTGAGGGTCCTAAATGTCACTTTATGAACTAAATTCAAAATGGGAAAACTAATACTGCCACAGTGATGGGTTGTTCTCTTGAGTATTTAAGACTCATATTGCCTATGTTTGAATAACTATGTAAAAAGTTATGGGAGTTTGTTTATGACATAAAATATCACTATATTAAATACTTCCCGGATCGAATTTTTGAATTTGGCCATTTGATTCCTTTTATTTTTATGAGTAAAATAAGACCTATATTTGATATGTGTGGATTAATATTTTTAAAGTTATGAAACTTTCAAATTTTGTATCAATTTTATTTAATTTAAATTTTTACTATTTAAATATACAAATTAAGTAAATTTCTCATTCCAATTATTTAAATTAGTTCATTGTTTCTAATAATCAAGAAAAATGTTAATTAACTCAATTAACTAATTATAATTATGTTAATTAAATTAATCTGATAATTATTAATTAACTAATTAAATAAATTGACTTTTTAATAAAATCTATTTATTAAATTATTGTAAATTAATTTTGACTATAATTAACCTAATTAATTCATTATTTATAATAATTATCATTAATCTAATATAATGTCATTTATATATATACTGATTTATATTTATTAATTACATAATTTAACTAATCTAGATTATTCAACTAATTGATTTATACTAATTAATTACTGTTAAGAATTTAAACTAACTAATTACTACTGCTCATAATTAATCTACTAACAAAATTAATATAATAGTAATTATCTATATAATTTAACTATATATATATAAGTTTCTGTTTGCATATATATATATATATATATATACATTTATAATTATTAAGCTTTCTGTAGGTGGGACCAGCAGCGGACCCAGTGCCTGGGTGGCAGAAGCACTGTGTGAGGCGAGACTCGCGGAGTGGACCCGGTGCCGCGGTCGAGGAGACCGCGGCTCATAGGCGGGCCCCACAATCGGGGTCTCGCGCCCATTGGAAGTGCGACGCATGGCGAGACGCGGACAGACCCGCGCCGAGCGGGACGGGCCTGGCCCGATCTGGCCCGGCCCGCGACTCTTCGCCTTCCCGCAGGGCACCCGAGGACGGGGCTCTTAGGGCACGGCGGTTCGCGGCCATCTCGATGGCGCCAGAGCCCGGACCGTATGCCGTCGGGTAGAGCTCGTCGAGCTCTACCTACTGAGGGGTGGACCCACTGCTGAGGTGGTCGGGGTTCGCCTCCTAGCCTAGACCTAAGTTGAACCCTATGGGAGGAGACAGACTCATCATGTGTTCGATCGCAATCATCACAACATTTATGCAGTATAGAAATTATTAAATGGTATTATAACATCGAAACAAATCTAATTGCAAAGCAGATGAGGTGGAGTGCTTGATCGTTGGGCGTAGGAGGTTATGATCGAAGGAAGCGGTCTCGGCAGCACGACTGACTCGAATGCAGCGGCTCAGCTCCGAGGTCTCGGGGCTTATGGGACTCGAGACGGAGTCCACGAGGCTGCCGAAGGAGCCAGTAGGGCAGCTGCGACGGCACCAGGGCGCTGCTCGCCACGCGGCAGGGTCCTCATGGACCGCGGGAACGATGGTGGAGAGTGATCGGTTCATAGCTACCGTTAAATCTAATTAAAATATAGTAATATTTTAATTCAATTTAATTAGATTTTATTAATTAAAATTAATCACTTAATTAAATTTCAAAAATTTTCGATGAATCACTCTTAGATAATTGAGATGCGATGAACGCAACGGCGAGGTCGGATTTTCGATCCGACAAGCATTTTATTTTCTTAATTTCCGGGTTATTTAAATATTATTAAAATATTTGACAAAATTTTGACGACTTCCGATTGACACGAAAACATCACCCATAACTAATTTGGGGGCAATGAGCGCAATGACAAAGTCTAAATTTTGATCTGAGATTAATTTCCAGAATTTCTAGATTTTTCCAAAAATCAAATTTGATCTATTTGACTCTTAATTTGGGTTGGGTCTTGATGGAAGACCCCTAATGACCTAATTAGCACTTAAATTCAGAAATCAGGATCAGGATTAGTCCCAAGTGGCTAGGGTAGCCCAATCATTAAGATATATAACTTAAAACAACAATAATATATATATAATGTGATTTACAATAATTTGATAATCCTTGAAATATTGCTACGCATTGAGATAAAAACCTTGAAATCATGCATTAAAATATTGTGTATGAAATATAAACTTTTAAATATGCTCATGAGGGGCTTATCTTGGTGGATTATAGTACATCTATCATTAAGCCTAGACAAGCTATTGGTGTATCAAGAGACCATATAATTTTTATTTGAGAGAATATATATGTTTGTAGTTGACCCCACTTACTTACAGTTGAGTAGACATGCTCAACTCCTCACTTATTCTACACTCACAGAACAAAATACAAGATAAAGGAATCATAATTTACATATCTCACAATCTTATTGATTATAAATATTTATTATAGTCTTATGATTATTTTTTTATGATTATTCAATCTTTTAAGATTGGAGTTGCTTTACTTATTGTATTATAACAGTTTATTATTTCAGCTTTACTTTATGTAGTGTAGTTTTCTTATATATTACTTACATAATTATCTACAATATCATTTTACTTAGTATATGAATTATTTGAATAGATTCATGTTTCCCTAATTTACTGAAGCACATATTTTATAAAATATTTTGCTAACCTACTTGATACAGGAATGAAAGAGCTAAATAGCCTTAAGAGCTTATCTTACTTTATAATTTTTGTAGTTGTTTACCTTTTCATTCATTCTATGCAAAATGCTCAACTTATATTCAATTGTAAATAACTAAAGTGATGTCTGCTTAATAATATATTTAATTACTCTTAATTTGTATTTTGACTTTTTAAAGTTTAATCATTTATTTTTCCTTAGTTTATTGTGTCAAACCATATTATAAACAAAATACGGTAGATCATAAGCTTGAAGCAAATTTGGTACTTAAGAAATAGTATAAGCTGTAGCGGTGTATTGAAGACTTCATTTATTATCTTTTATATTAAATGTGAGAATGAGTGTTTATTTTCTCTGTTTGTATAATAACTTATCTGTGATGACTAGTCTAATGACCCGAAGATCAGAATTGGGAGATTTCAAGTAATATATAAAGAATAAACATTCATCACAATAATTACAAAATAGAATAATATTCATACATCACATAGCCAAGAATTTAAACTAAAGTTTTATAAATTGCCTTAACTTAAATAAATATAAGATGATATAAAATTAAAATAATGAGTCTCCATTTCACTCTGAATAATAGAATCCTTTCTTGCACTTAAAATCCAGTTAGCTTTCACTTATAATTCTCACAAACTATATAAACTATTAGCATTATCAATCAAGCAGGAGTACATAGAGCAACTAAAAGTATTAATTTCTAGCATCATATATATGGGTTACAAAATAAATACAATAAAGTGTGAAGGAAATATCAACATTACAATTTGAGGATTATGTTAATATCTAACTTGCAATGCTCAAGCGGCTCAAATAATTTTCAAGCAAATATATAAATTGGCATGAATGGAAATAACTTAGCATATATTACTATGTGACATAAATATATCATTTTGGGCCAAGGACCCTCATGCTTCACTGGGAAACCCAAATGTTAGCATCAAAATTATTCTAAGAATGTACACAATTACTCATTGGTAATTATTCACATAAATATAATTTTGGTGAGTCTTTCATCTGGATCTTTTGCCTCTTCTTAGTGGACTATATCCATTCTTATTTCTTATGGGTTACTAGTAAACCCTACATGTACATGTTCAATTTTGTTTAACCTCCAAAGACTCTCACCATATATATTTATCACAAGCATTTATGAAAAGTGAGAAAATATAATTTTACTTAGCATAACATCGGGGTACATACAGTAGTTGCGTGTATTCAAAAAAAGTAAGCTCAAATAATACTAAAAATAATACAATTATAATAACTCTACGTACCTGATTAGTTCGTTTACTCAGCAAAACTTTCCTCATATAAAATTATTAAAAATTAATTCTTATACATTAATCTGCTATTTAAAAACTTAAGAAATAATAATATAAAGGTTTTGGGTTAACATTATAAAGTTTAGATGAAAATCTTAAAATTGGTTGATTGATGTCATTAGAGTTCTTAATGTGCTTTGGACACTTAAATAAAGGTATTAATTATATTCTTAGCTATTCATATCTAAAAAAAATTGTTCCTAATTGGTAGGAGATTAAGCATGCCAAATTTTAATTATTGGTTCAAAGTATTTTGAAAGTTATGAATGCACAAAGTTTAGAAAAAATGTTGATTGTTTTTGAAATTTTCCAAGTAAAAAATAGTCACATTATTTACTGACCTTAAGACTTAAATGGCACAACTAGGTTCCGTATTCAACAATGAAGTTGTTCCTTACATAACAGAGAGTAACCATACCAAAATCAGCTAAATATGACGATTATATTAAAAGTTATGACCGCAGCAACATAGCAAGAATAATTCTACAATATGTAAAAAACTATTTTCTAGATTTCAATAGGTGTTTGATGATGTTTGAGTGCCAAAATAGTGACCTTATGGTCTAAATGAACTAATAAGGTCTTCTGTGAAATTGTTCACAAAACATATGAGAGTAAATATGCAAAGTTATAGTACTCAGCTCCTAGTGGTTGAATAGTTACATCTCTCCAAAGTTGACAAAAAATAGAATTTTTTGAAAAAATATTTAAATAAAAATAGCATTTTTTTCCTAACTTTGAGTAATTTTTGAATATCTTAGAGGCAAAATTAATGTGTAATGTCTTCTAATGAATTGTTAAAAATATATAAGACAATACGTATAATATATTACAATAACTAATTTTGAGTAAAATAAAAATATGACAACACCAAGTATGGATAAAAATTCTAAAATATTTGAATAAATCTAAGGATTTTTTTCTTGAAATGCTGTGAATCTACACATATGAATTATGCAAACTAAAATACCATTATATATGTGCTTAAAACCTACTAACATTATAATAATCATTTATTCGATCATTATATATATATATATATATATATAAATATGAAATATATTAGGTAAATGAGAGAAATAATAAGATAATCAAAGAAGAGATTACCTTGAAGAAATTTTTTTTGATGAAGCCTAGATCTTCTTCTTGTCATGGAAAGAATGAGATAGTACAGCTTAGATCTCCTTCTTTAGGTGGTTTAGGGCTTCCAAGATCTTTTTATTGTCATGGGATTTACTTAGGGATGAAGTCCCTAGGGTTTGGAGAGTAAGAGGAGTGGAAGGGAAAGAGGATTTGATAAATATTTTTCAAATGAAGGCAAGAAAAAAATTGAGGCAAAATCTTATATTAATAATTAGGGTTAGAATGTCTATGAGGAATTTGAATAGCTTAAAATAATTTGACTTAAATTTATCATTAATTAAGATTAATTTCTATGAAATATTAATTGGTGTCTTAAATTGGATGATTTAAATACAATAGCCCAAAGATTATAGCATATTATTGTAGAATTTAGCTAAAAATGAAATTTTAGTATTTCTCAAAATTAATAAAAAATATAACTCCAAAATTAAAATTGAAGGTTGCAAATCCATAAATACCAAAATTGTCAAATTTATCCAGTGTTTGTCCTGAAATCTGAATTTGAAGTTAAATAAAAATTAAGTTTGTTAGCGCCATTATGGTCGAATTTTTTTTTTAATTTTAGATGTATTTTTATCATAATTCATTCATATTTTAGCTTTGGTGCTAGCTAATTTGATAGTGTAGAATTTAAAAATATTTTAATTTTAACTTTTAAAATTTTTTTATAATTATTTTGATTTAAATCCATCATAAAATAACCGAGAAAAATTCTCTCACGAAAAAGTCTCAAAAATTTGCCAAAATTATCTACAGTTATTCTTGACAACCTAATATTTTTCTTTTGCCCAAATAACTAATAGATTACTCAAATTAATTAAGATAATAAACAATTATTTTATTTACTCAAAATCTTGAGATTTTACAGCTAGACTATTCTTTCATGTTATATGCATTTGTATTATGAATGATGAATGTGTAATCTAGATATTTGAGTTTTTTTCTACCCATAGATCCACTAAAATAAATGTAGTATTTAATATTGGATTATAATACCCTAATCCAGTATTAAATAGTATTGTAATACTCATTATTATGTTGAATTACCTAATCTGATAATGGGGCATTACATGTCACTCCTCTACTCTATAAATATAGTTTTACTATTTCATTCTATAATATGTACCTTCTTCTTTACCCAATATGTAATTACTTCATATTGACTCATCTAATTCATCTTCATAATGACATAAAAAAGTGATGGATATGATGATCAACTTTGCACAATATGCTTTTCTACAAATTTTTAAATTGTACATTCATAAATGTTTAGCTATTAAAGATTTTCTAGATGGTATACCCACACTCATTGTGATAGTTAGATTTGCTCTCAGAAGTGATAAAGTAATGATAATGTGTGAGGAAATAAAAGTGCATGCACCATAAACCAATAGCACTAAACAAGAATACAACAAAATAAAAGTCATACAAGCTACAACATCATGTATATCTCGAGCCTCTACTGAAGCAAGACTAAGAACTTAGCTTGAACTGAAGTTATTTTAGGTTTAGAGTTTTGTCCCGTCTGCTTCTGTCGATGAATTTATTTCTATTCACATGTTGATTATTATGAGTAAGAAAGAGATACTCATCAATATTGCTTGTCTCTTTATACACCGTCATTTTATGACTTGTATGGCCACATCGATAGCACTGATTAGCTCAGATATAGAACTTTCTAGATGGATAGCTCTTTCCACAAAAATTACAAGCTAATGCTAACTTTGAGGTCAATGTATATTGTGCAACCTACACTTGTAGGGTAAGTGCACACGATGCTTCTTAGTAGAATAAGAAAATGGAAATGCTTCTGGCCACTTATTAAATCTTAAGGAGAGGAAGTCTTCTGGATCTCGAATAGTTTGGCCTCCTTTAACAGCAAGCTCAATTAATAAAATCTCCTTACTCCACCAAAACAATTGACAACCAATTTCCTTGATGATGACAAGCTCAAGAAAAAAGCGAGCTAAACAAGATAACTGAAATTCTACAATTGTCTTTCATCATCATCAATTTTGCAAATAGAAGCTCAAATTGGCTAATGAAAATCGTTATAAACTCCTCTTTAGATATTTGTTCCTCTGATCTACCTACATAGTTAGTAGTCATGACTATCTTCATCGACAGTTAACTATATGAAATTTGAGAGAGCACCATCTTATCTAGTTTAATTTTCACATTTCTTGGTCTAAGTGCCTAGGTAGATGGGCCAACCCCCCAAAGATGCAAACCCTTGCACTTGCACGCATTTAGATTTTTGGCAATCCATTTGATGTTAGGCAAATTATTCCCAAAATCGACATTGACTATGAGCCGCCTAATTGGGCTTTTGACCCACACACATGCGATACAAAGCAAAAAATCTAGCATATGTTTCAAAGAGCATGTGTCTCAGCCCGTCCAGCTACACGCCTAGACGCATCTAGTTTCCTAAAACTTTTGAAAGGTATATTTTAGTCCCTCCTCTCCAGTCCTCTATGTAGTATCCCTTTTGCACTTCTTTTAACTTTCCCCTCACTAAATAAAGCTTAAAGAATTCTATAAATCTCTCAAACTCTTAGTGTGATATATGACTCTTAAATTTAGGTGACACTAGTTCTTGATAATTTATCTCCAACACTTTGCTGCATTTCGGTTTATTATTTATTGTTGCAACCCATCTCTTCATGTTATATAAGGAGCGAGACTTCTTCAGTCAAGAAGTATATTTAAGCTGGGCAGTTTGGCGTACGAGTAGGATTAGGTTGGGTGTCCTTTGACCCATATCCAATATAAATGTCTATTGGATTAGATCATCTGATTGGGTTGAGGTCAAAAGCTCCTTTTTTAAGGAAAGTCTTTCATAAAGATGGCCAAAAGTAGCATTCTTCCAAAATTTACCAAAAAAAATTGAATCAACTATATTCAAAGTCAGCCATTACTACAATCTATATGAGCCAATGTATCTAACAAAGAACACTTGAGATGCTTTGGGTATCAATAAATAAACTTACAATACGATATTATATAGTGACTAAATTACAATTTCAACCTTATGTTTTGGCAATTGTCATCTCTTACCCTTATTTTTCTATTCATTTTTCATTACTAATTAATTATAATAAATTGCTATATATAAACTCGGTTTTTCAACGGGTCGCTATACTATCGCAACTAAAACCTCTCAGTTTTCATTTCCAAGCTGCTTCCTACTTCAATTTTATTATTAATATTTTCTTGCAAGCATTCCTCTTATTTTTATGCATCCTTTTTTTCACAAAAATTTTCAAAATTAAGTATATTTTATCAAGAAATAAAATTCCGTACACTTAGATTTAGAACTACAGTTTTTTCTTTTTTTTTTATTATATATTTTATTTTTTATTTTTGTAAAGTATTGGATGTTTTACTGTATAGCTCTTATGTATCTTAAAAAAAATATATCGATAATTAGAATTTAGAAAGCTAAATTGAATAAGAAATCATTATTAAATCTAACATATTTTTTAAACATCATCTATACTTGGACTAAGTTCAAGCAGTAGTAGCAACTCTATATTTATGGGAAAATATTATGGTTACACAAGAATATACACTAAAAAGTATTCAGGACCAATTAGAAATTTTTTTTTATAATTTTGGTATATAAGTCCTATCAAAATGTGCATTCAACAAATAATCTACTTTCACATTAGATTGACACATCATCTATATATTTTGGTGTATACTAATGTGTAGTGTGTAAATATAGTAATACTCATATTTATAAGATTTTTATTCCAAAAATAAAAGTCTAAGCTGACCGTATTCAATTAAGTGCATTTAATTAAACCATATTTAATAGCTGCCTATGTCACAGTTGAAGCAAAATATTCTTATTCATTTCTCTTATTATACATGTAAATAAATACAAAAAGTATGTTTTTTCGATTGAACATTATAGCAGATTCATAACAAAAGTATAGGAAAGGAGATGAATAAATTATGAGAGATTAGATTTGTTTGCAAGAACAGGAGATTTAACTGCTCCAAGTGATAGCTGTAACAGCATCCATTGAAATGTGGAGCTCTATTGCTTTGATAAAGATCCTCATATAAGTGTCAACTGCGCCCATTGATCAAACCTGAATTACAATTTCGATTGCATTGGGTCTGGGTTAAGGGGTTTACTAACAACTTCATGTTCGACAGCTTTCTTAAATTTTTGTAGCCCTGTTTTGAACCTACAAAACTGACCGCACCCAACAATTCTTCGTTGTTAGGTGAATTTTAGAGCTTCTGCATATCTGTATTGGAGCTCTCAGTGAATATTTCTCGGTTTTGTTCACAAGTATGAGCTCAACAAGAAGCCTCTCAATTCGAATCATTTTATTCGCATAAACCTTGTCAATACAAATTTCTCGCAAATTTTATTGTTGCGAAAGGGTCGGCCTCGAGGCTTTAACTGCAGTCGGGTTAGGTCATGCGTTCATTGTGAGGTATTGTTTGAAATTTCAAATTTTCACTATGATGTAATTGTTATTTTAAGCATAAGAAATAAGGGAGACCCAGACACGTCTACTTGAAAAACATAATCTCATATAAACCAATCATGCGATGTATGACACATGCTTCCTTATGACTCATTGTTTGAGCTATGCCTAGTCTTAAAGTACAAATTCTGTTTCATCATAAAGTTTCTAATAACTAATAAAACATTCATGCATGTTATGTTCAACACTCATAGACACTCATGGTAGCAATGCACCTTAATATGAGTGTTAAATTGATATTTTACCTCAATACAGTATTCCTATCAATATGAGCATCTCACATATTTGTTCTCTCGATATAATGATGTACACAAATCTTCATAACCATGGAAAATAGCATTAAATGTCTAGAGAGTTATTACAAAGGATCACAACTAGCATAATAACAATGATTATGATGTTCTTAAGAGACAAATCTATATTATAATTAACTCAATCATCAATGCAAAAGTAGTAATTCAATAAATAAGCAGCACATTGTGAATATTTACTAGCATTATAAATAATATAATAGCTCAATTAAATTATAAAATACATTTCACAGATTGCGCTAAAGATCAATAAGTAGTACCCCGCGTACTCACAACGATAAGCTCAATCTTGACTTCCTAAAACACCTATAGTGCGTCGGTACTTTGGTAGGATGACAGTACTATTTCTAAGAATTTAAGAAAAAGCTATCATTGTGAGGTGTTGTTTGAAATTTAAAATCCAACCATGGAGGATCCAAAGGCCATTTGGAGGTTTGCAAGACGACCCGGAACAAGTTGACATCAAGCCTGGCACCAGGAGAGCTCAAGTGCCTGGGAGACAGAAAGCCAAGTGCCCAGGTGCTAGATTGACAGAGGGCATGGCGCCCAAGCGCGCCCAAGTGTCCGTGAAGCAGATATAGACTCGAGGCCTCGGAGCTCAAGCGCATCCAAGCGCTCGTGATGCAGATATAGACCCGAGGCCTGGGCACTCAAGCATGCCCAGACGCCCGCGTAGTTACATGCCCGATTTGAGGGGCCAATAAATTTTTTCTTAGCCCATTTTTAGGGTATCCCATTATTTTTCTGCTATTATAGTGTTGTGGCTGATCTTAAAGGGCTGGAGCTCCATTGAAACTTGGGTTCAGATTTCTAAACCCTAGAAATTGTATAATCTACTCTTATAGTGAAATATTGCCCTCTTCTCTCCCTGTGGACGTAGGTGTTCGCACCGAATCACTTAAATCTTGTCTTGTATTGTGATTGATTTTGCTTCTGTTTTCTTTGTTTTATTGTGTGATCTGCTCAACGAATACGCATATATTTCGCATTGGTCAAACCCATTCGTTCCAACAAGAGGCATCAAAGCGCAAGGTTGTGCTGCATTGTTGGGTTTGGTTTGAAGTTTTGTATTTTTTGTGGTTGAGTGTTTGTAAAAAAAAAGGAAAGCATGGGAGAACTAGTAGGAGATGTGGCCAGTACTTCATCGCCATTGGTGGTAGATAAAACTTCTTACCAAGTTGTGACACAATTAGCTAAAATCAATGTGGCCAAGTTTGATGGAAAGAACGACTTCAGGATGTGGATATGCAAAATGACGGATGCATTTTGCTCATTGAACCAGGAGGATGTTCTTGACGGTGAAGAGAAATCGAAGAAAATATTGGAGAGAGATTGGATCAAAATGAATTGCAACACTTGTGGTTTGATCCGAAATTATTTGACCCAAGATATCAAGTATGTTGTGACGATGGAAATTCAAGCATGGAAGTTGAAGAAATTTTTGAAGAGCAAATACTTGACAAAGAGCGTGGAGAAGTGACTCCATATAAAAAGACAGCTCTATCGGTTCTAAATGAGAAGAGGGACTCCCATAGATGAGCATCTTAATGAGTTCACAAAATTATTGGTGGATTTGCAAAATTTGGATGAAACTATGGAGGATGAAGATTAGGCTCTTCTTTTGTTGAACTTACTGCTGGATAAGTTTGAAAATTTCACCACGACACTAATTCATAGGACATATGCCTTGAGATATGAGAAGGTGATTGTAACTCTCTTAAACTACGAGTTCCGAAGAAGGAATAAAAAGTCTACCAAATCAGAGATGACAGAGGCTCTTAGACTCCAGAGATAAAGACCAGAAAATAAAAAGCAATGACCAAAGACTAATGCTGATTCCCAAAAGAGAGGAAATTCCAGAGGTCGTAGCAATGGGCATAATCAGTGCGCATTCTGATTGGAGACAAGACACTTGAAGAAGAATTGTCCAAAGTTGAAAGAAAAACAGCATGCTAATGAATCTTTTAAGGCAAAGACCAATGTGAATTAGAATATGGTGGATAGTTCAGAGTCATAGGTATCTCTTGTTAAAGTTTTCATTGAACTAATAGCTGATAGCTCCAGTTGAATTATGGATACAGATGCGACTTACCATATCTGCTCTTAATAGCTGATAACTCCAGTTGAATTATGGCTCAGAGTCATAGGTATCCCAGGTGCACAAGCATGCCCGCATATTTATAAGCCCGATTTGAGGGGCTTATAAATTTGTTCTTAGCCCATTTTTAGGGTATCATATTATTTTTCTGCTATTGGTGTGTGGTGGCTAATATTAGAGGGAGCTAGAGTTCCATTGAGACTTGGTAAGGTTTTCTAAACTTTATAAATTTTAATATGTAAAATACTATTTAAATCCCGCTAATATGACACCTAAGAAAATTCGTTCAATTAGGTTTGGACATCATTTCATTATTGTTTATTTATTTATATTAAAATAATGTAAATATATTTTTAAAGTTTGTATTGAAATGATGTCCAAATTTTATTGAATGATTTTTTTTGGATTCAACGAGTCTAAATAGCATTTCTCTATAAATATTTGAACTTATGATATGTTGAATGATATAAACGTATATAGAACCGTGAGCCATAAATATACGAAGCATGTTATATTGTGAAATGTAAACATTTTTTATTTCAAAATTCTTAAGGAAATGATTAGTCAATATATATAATTGTCAACATATTGACGTTAGAGATTGTATATATTTATTGATATCGAATAGGGTTTAAGCCAAAAGCAGAACAAAAAAAAATTTGAGCGAGCGTTGAGAAACCAAAAAATTAAAGTAAGAAAAACAAGCACATAAAATAATCACAGCCACGAGACAGAAATTACGTGGTTCAGTGATCACACCTACGTCCACGGGGAAGAGAGCAAAGTTTCACTAAAATTAGAGAAGAATACAAATAGTTTAAGGTTAGAGAACCCTTACAAAACTTTCTCTTGGAGATCTTCTCTTGTATCTTATGTGTTTAAATTCTTGCATATCAAAGCCTATTTATAAGTCATCCTTAATTCTCAAGAATTATAAATTCCAATCTCTCAATTACGGACATAAAGAAAAATTCATAATTCATAATTCCTGAAACGGAAGTTATTAATGCGGCAGTTTCTTAATACCATAATTGATAAATTTAATTATATATATGGAAAATTAATTTCTTTTAATTTTTTTTTAATTAAGGAAACTAAATTACCTTTAATTTAGGAAAATTTAATTTTCTTTATTTTTTTTTCAATTAAGAAAAAATTAATTTTTCTTAATTTTTCTTCAATTCTCCACCTCAGGTCTCATGTGCTTCACATGAGAACTGAAATTTTATACTCTCGATCAATGCAATTACACCAAGTTGGTTGTTTACGTATCCCCCTCCTAAGGGAATCAAGCCATCCATAGTTCTACCAAAGGAGAAGTCTATTAATGCTTCTCTAAATTCACCAAAGATTTACATTGGGTGAATTTCTGAACAGTGAGCACATTTGTCATCATATCTGCGGGGTTATCTTTGGTATCGATTTTCTCTAGTAAGATCTCACCATCTTCGATAATATCTCGAACAAAATGATGTCGGACATTAATATACTTTGTGCGAGCATGACAAATCGGATTAGTAGCCAAAAATATAGCGCTCTAGCTATCGCAATGTACTACTATCTCCTTTTGCTCTACACCCAAATCTTTCAGCAAGCTTTTCATCCAAATAGCTTCCTTAAATGCCTCAGTAACTGCCATATATTCAGCTTTCGTTGTTAGCAGAGTAACTATAGACTGAAGGGTTGGCCTCCACCCTACTGGACCTCCAGCAAGTGTGAATACATAACCAGTTGTTGGCCTTCTTCGATCCAAATCTTCGGCATAGTCGGAGTCCATATATCCCACGCACAAGTCAGCTATTGAGTACTGCTTCTGAAATAATAATCCAACACCAGTTGTACCTTTCAAGTACCTGAAGATTCCCATCACTGCTTGCTAGTGATCCTTCCCGAATTATGCATATAGCCGCTCACAACTCCAACAGCTTGTGCCAAATCTGGCCTAGTGCAAATTATGGCATATATCAAGCTCCCAACTGCACTAGCATACGACACTGTGTGCATTTCTTCTTTTTTTTAAATCTGACTTCGGACATTGCTCTGCAAATAGGCAAAAATGAGGTGCTAGAGGTATACTTATAGATTTTGTATTTTCTTCAATCCTAAACCTCTTTAGCACTCTCTCCAAATACCCCTTATGGGTCAACCAAACCTTCCCTGCAATTTTGTCTCTACAGATTTCTATTCCTAATATTTTCCTTGCTTCTCCCAGATTCTTCATTTCAAAGTTCTTTGATAATTGATCCTTCATATGATCTATTTTTGACTGATCTAAAGTAGCTATCAACATGTCATTGACACACAATAACAAATAAATGAAGTTATCTTGAGAGGCAGCATCTTAAAATATATACAATGGTCAAACTGGCTTCTGCAGTACTCCTCTTTTTGCATAAATTGATCAAATTTTTTGTACCATTGCCTCAATGATTACTTTAGCCCATATAGATACTTTTTTAGTTTATATACTAAATCTCCCTTTCCTGGCTCACTATACCCTGGGGGTTGTATCATATAGATCTCCTCCTCTAGTTCTCCATGCAAGAATGATGTCTTCACATTAAGCTGCTTAAGCAGCAAGTCAAAATATGCTACCAAAGCTAAAAGCACATGGATTGAGGAGTGCTTTACAACTGGGGAAAACACCTCATCATAATCGGCCCCTTCCTTCTGAGCAAAGTCCTTTACCACAAGTCTAGCTTTATATCGCACATCAGCTTCTGAGGAACCCTTTTTATTCACATACACCCATTTGCACCCAATAGCCTTCCTTCCTGGAGGGAGTTTCTCCAACCTCCATACCTTATTTTTGTGAAGAGATTTAATCTCTTCATTCATAACCCGCTTCTATAAATTTTCTTCTGAGCCTGTCACCGCTTCTTTGAAGTGAGAGGGAACATCTTCCTTCACTACAGACAATACAAATGTAACGTAGTTTCTAAGCCAGGCTGGCTATTGAGGTGCATTCCTTTTAGGTCTATTTCTAGCAATTGACTCTTGAGTTGGAGCCTCACCATCAATATCAATTTGCTCTTCATCATCACCAATGTGGTCTTCATCTATAGAAGTATCTTCAATATGATATGAAGTTTCCAGTGGAACAAATGGGGTGGCATCAAACCCCACTCTCTGCTTTCCTGTAAGAGTCTCAGTATTATCCTCCACTTGATGAGAACTCCTCTATCTTAAGAAATACTCTTCATCAAAGGTGACATCCATGCTCACCACGATCCTCTTATCAATTGGATCATACAATTTGTAGCCCTTCATGTTGCGTCTGAAGCCACAAAAATTGCTTTCCTAACCCACGGTTCAAGCTTATCCTTCCTAATATGGTGGTAAGCTGGGCTGCCAAAGATCTTCAGCTGATCATAATCTGTGGTAGGATGTCCTAACCATAACTCAATTGGAGTTTTCTTGTTAAGTACAACAGATGGCAGACGGTTCACCAAGTAGCAAGCATAGTCTATGGCCTCCTCCCATAAGACTCTCTCCAACCCAACATTGGACAACATACACCGCACCTTTTCCACCAAGGTACAGTTCATTCGCTCTGCTACCCCATTCTGCTGTGGTGTTTCTTTTACTGTGAAATAGCGCTCAATCCCTAAATCTTGATATTCCTTTACAAAAGAATCGAATGTGAATTCTCCGCCATTGTCTGAACAGATTATCTTGATTCTTTTGCCCGTTTGATTCTCCATCATCTTCTTCCAATTTATGAATACCTCCAGTACATTTGCTTTGCTCTTCGAAGTGTACACCCATACAAATCTGGAGTAATCATCTATAAAACAAACAAAATATCTTCGACCACTGAATGATGTAGTCTTCGTTGGTCCCCATACATCTGTGTGTATATATTCTAATATACATTTGGTGTTGTGGAGGCCAACACCAAAGGGCTTGCGTGTTTTTTTTGCCAAAAATATAATGTTCACAAAATTGTAATTTGCAAGAATTTATACCTTTAATGAGCCCCTCTTTCTCCAATGCCTTTAGTAATGGTTCCCCTGCATGTGCTAGTATCATATGCCATATCATTATGGCATCTTCAGAGTCTTCAGCCACAACCACTGTACCTATCACTGTATTTCCTTGTAAGTAGTAGATGTTCTGTTGTCTGACTCCTCTTAAGTAAGTCATTGCACCTTTGCTGATCTTCAGAACGCCTGTCTCAATCACCACCTTAAATCCCTTGGCTTCTAAGGTCCCAATAGATAGTAGATTCTTCTTGATTTCTGGCACGTGTCTGACTTTCTTTAGTTCCTAAACAATTCTTGAATGCGTCCTTATCAACACACTACCAACTCCTATAATTCGGAAAGTAGCATCATTTCCCATTGTGACTGCACCACTGTCCGTTTCCCTGTATGAACAGAACCAATCCTTCTAGGAGCAAATATGAAACGTTGCACCGGTGTCCATGATCCAACTGGAGTTGTTTGCTATTAAACCCATAGAAATAGTTACAAGAGATACATCAGAGTCTGAACCCTCCACCACATTTTGAATCATATTGGCCTCTAAAGATCCACTCGCCCACTGCTTGTCTTTCAACTTTGAGCAGTCCTTCTTCCGATGTCCTGTCTCTAAACAGAATGCACACTGATTACGATCAATGCTTCGGCGTCTAGATTTCCCCATTTTTTGGAAGTCTGCATTTTTCTTTGGCCATTGTTTCTTTTTCTCTGATCTTCCCCTTTGGAGTGTAAGTACCTCTGCCATATCATATTTGGTAGACTCTTTATCCCTTCTTCTGAACTCATGATTCACAAAGGCTGTAGTCACCTCCTCATACTTCAAAACCTCCTTCCCATGGATCAACATCATGGTGAAGTGCTCATACTCGTCTGACAACGAGTTCAATAATAACAGGGCCTTGTCTTTATTCTCCACTGTCTCATCCAGATTTAGCAAATCTACCAATAGCTTTGTGAATTCATTTAGGTGTTCATCAATGGAAATCCCTCTTCTCATCTGAAATCTGTAGAGCCGCCTTTTCATGTGGAGTCTATTCTCCACGCTCTTCGTCAGGTACTTAGCCTCTAGAAATTTTCATAATTTGCAAGCATTCAGCAACATTAATAGATGAAACTAGTTAATTTTTTTTTAATTATAATTTAAAGAAAAAAAAAAAGAAAAACATTTTCCGTATCCGTTCTTCATCTTTTGATTAGGCGGTCTGGTCTGGCCGGGCTCTCTTTCACATTGTGAACCGACCCCAACCGAGTGGCTGCGGAATCCAGGATATGGTCCAAAAGTTAGGTCGGATTCCGCGGTTTTTTAATCCGAGCTTGAAAAAGGCAGGGGAATTTATCGTGGTGGAACCGTAGTGACATCAGACCGGAAGGGAATAAGAGAATCAGGTCTGGCCGTGATGCCCGCCAAGCCGCACGGCCGTTCATGTGATCACCGTCACCGTTGTGCATAATTATATTAACTGAAAGTTTATTTAGAGAAAAAAAAATAAAAATAAACTCTTGAGAAGTTCAAAGTTTAAAGTGAAATTCTTCAATAATCTTTTTTTATTTAATTTATTGGCTTTAATAAATTAATATTATATTCTAATGAATATTAATTATTATGTATTAAATATTAAGTAAGACAAAAATTAATAATGTTAGAATATTAGAAAAATTCCTGATAAAAATATTGTAGCAAGCTTCTGAAAAAAGCAATTAAATTATAATTATAATATGTATTTATCAATTTTTAGTTTATCTTAGTATATTATAATATTAAAATTTTTAAAATTAAAAAATACAAAAACAGCTTTTACATATATACTTTTTTTTTATTTTCATATTTAATATTATATATATATATATATATATATATAACATAAATGTGTTATTTACACAAATAATATTTAAATTTCGATATATATAATAATAAAATATTTTCTTACTCTATCTAATGATTAAAACAATTAAGTTAAATTACATTTTTATATAACAATCGAGATTTAAGTGGTGATTTTATAATATCTATAATTTTAGTATTAAATATGTAAATAAAAAAATTAATACAATAAGTGTATTTTATATGAAAATATATAAGAAACAAATACTCAAATTTCATATCTTCTTTGATTGATTGGGAGAGACTTCAATGCGGCCCTCCATCAAAACGAGTACAAATGTTACAGCCAGAATCACTCTATCTCTACCTACGATTTCAATGAATTTGATCTTGATTGTAACTTGGATGATTTCAATTATACCGGCTCTTGAAAATTTGCTCGGCTCGATAGGTTTTTCTCATTATTAATAATGCTTGGTGTCACTCCTTCCCTTCCATTAAAAATTTCTCTCTCAACTCCACTCTCACTGACCACAAACATATTATCATTTCTTCTGATCTTAAAACCTCTTTCCCCAATAAGAACTTCAAATTCTAACATTTTTGGCTTGGTAATAAAAATTGTGAAAAGATTATTATAGAGGATTGAGATCAGCTTTGTCATGTTTATGGTCTTCCTAGATTGGTTGGAAAGTTCAAATTCCTTCACAAGTCTTTAAAAAATAGGAACTACAATTCCATAGGTAACATTTTTAAAAATATTAGCCATCAAGAAAATCTCACCTCCAATCTTGAAAATCTTTATGAGATTAATCCCTCTCCTGAGAATAGAACCAAGCTCTTCAAAGCCAAAGCTACTCTTATTCAAAAACATAATGATATTGAAACTTTTTGGAAGCAATAGTGTAGCATTAATTGGAAGCTTGATGGAGAGAAAGTACTAAATTTTACCATAATTTGATCAACAAACATCACCACATTAATAAAATTTCTTCCATCTCTTCTCTCGATGGCAATACTCTGAAAAATTTATAGACATTCAAAATTCTGCCATTGATTATTTTTGTAATCTTTATTCCTTTGATTCGGAGGTCAATTCCACTTTTTCCTTATCTGTTCCCTCTTAGGGTATCTTTACGGATGATAATGCTGCCCTCAATGCTTTGCCTTCCTTTGATGAAATTTGGGAAGTGGTCAAATCTCTTAAATATGACTATTGTGCCGACTCTAATAACTTTCCTAGAGAATTTTTCACTACTTCTTGGAGTATCATCAAGGTTGATATATGTAATTGATCAAAAAATTCTTTTACAATATCCCTCTCCCCTAATTCTTCTCTCATAACTCTATTTCTCTTATTCCCAAAGAGAATCACTGTAATTGGTGGTCGAAGTTTAGGCCCATCAGTTTATGCATTTCCATTAACAAATAATATCCAAAATTATTGCTAATATACTTCAATCCCTTCTTCCAAAGCTGATTGAACCTAACCAGTCACGTCTTAACTATAGTAGACATATTTATGATAATATTTTGGTCGCTAAGAACTTTTTCACAGCCTTAATAAAAAGAATAGGGGTCATAATCTTATAATTAAGCTTGACTTAGAAAAGGCATTTGACAAAATTGATTGGTCTTTGCTTCTTAGAGTTCTTTCCTCATATGGTTTTGATAACTCTTTCATTTTGAAAATTAAAAACTTGATTGTTAATAATTCGTTCTCTATCTTATTAAATGGTGCCCCTTTTGTTTTTTTCAAATCTCTTAGAGGCATCTGTCAAGGTGATATGCTTTCTCCGATCCTTTTCAACCTTGTCCTAAACTATTGGTCTTATAATATCAATCTCACTTTCTCTCAAAATCGCAACCTTCACTATAATTTGGGTGGTAAATTCATAGTTTCTCATTTAGCTTATGCTGATGACCTGATTATCTTCTCCAATGGTGGAAGCAGATCTTTAAGTAAGCTTAATAAACTTCTCATGCTCCTTGAAAAAAGACTCCAGCCTTAATATCAATCGTGACAAATCTTACATTCTTATTGATAAAAAGGCCCCTCCAAATTTAGCTAATAGAATTGTGCTATTATGGGACTCAAAAAAGGTAAACTCCCTTTTAAATACTTGGGTATCCCAATCCATAAAGGTTATAGTTCTCATGCTATCTTCAAAGACCTTCTAAATTCAAATTTCAAAAAACTTAGAAGTTTGGATCACAAATTCTTATCTCAATGTGATCATTTTACTCTCATTAGATTTGTTCTCAACAGTATTCCAATGTTCTGGCTCAAAGCTACTTCTCCAGTCTAAGGTGTCTTTAATAAGATCAAATTCTTATTCAACAAATTTCTTTAGTCTCACAATAATGGTTCTAAGTTCATTTGGTCACCTTGGGATAACATCTCCTTTCCTTATAATGAAGGTGGTCTTGGCATTAGAAATCTCACTGATATTCATAAGACATTTTCTCTTAAACTTTGGTGAAAGTTCAGATCTTCCAACTCCCTTTGGGATTCTATCATTTTAAGCAAATATTGTGCTTCCAATCACCCCCTTGTAGCGCCCCGTCCCGTCACTACGTGCGACACAATATCGTTAGCAATGGAACGACGTGTTAACTGGATAATAAGGGTCTCCTCCTACTTAATACTCTGGGTTGAGCACCAACAGTTACTAAAACCAAATATTATTTTAGTATATTTTTGTGTTATTTTAATTCTAGAGTGGGCAAATTTCAAAATTTATGAAGATTCGAAAAACTGGGAACTATGGCGCGTTATGGCGAGCTACGGCACGCCTCCGCGCCAAAAATCCAGTGGCTCATGCGTTGCTGCGCACCGTAGCGCTCCTGACCAGAGAGTCAGGCGCTACAGCGTGCTACGGCGCCATCGACCAGAAATTTAGGCACTGTTGCGCACCGTAGTGCTCCCGACCAGAGAGTCGAATGCTACAACATGCTACGGTATGCTAGACCTGAAAGCTAGGCACTGCAACGCGCTATGGAGCGCTCAACCGAGAGTTGGGCGCTACAGCGCGCTATGGCGCGTTCGACTTGAGAGCTAGGCGCTACAGCAAGCTACAACGCACTCAACCAGAAAGTCGGGCGCTACAGCGCGTTCGGCACCGTGCGAGTTAGCTTGCTCGGACGTAAACTTGAAAGTCCTCATAGGGAATCAAAATTCTTCCGATTTAGGGCACTTCATGGATTGTGCCATATACCGGTCGAAAGGTCTTTCTGAGACCTTTCAATTAGTACCTAAATCGACATATTTGAACACTTTAATGTTACTAAAATTGATTCTCTAGCTTCGGGTATCGGAAAGAGAATTTGATTTTTACTAAAAATTGTTGTTCATCTTCCTCAAAACTGAACTTGGATCAAGCTAGTTTGAACTCGATCGAGCACTTTAGGGTTTTGCAAATGAGGAGAAATAAGCAAATAAGCTTGAAATAAAATATTTGCATGATTAAATTCATGGGAAAGGAAGTACTTAGAATTATAATGATAGAGATCTTCTCAGCTTGGGATGAAGCTTCCTTAGCTCTCTAATAAATCCTAACAGTATGCAAGGAGAGTAGTGGATGTCTAGATAAGAAGGGAAGAGGGTATGGGTTTAATTAGAGGATAAGATGCAGGGAGTTCATTATTGTTGCAAGTGGGGTGGCAATCAAAGTCATGCTACAACTTGCTCTTTATGGGGAATGACACCATGATGGGTTTGTCCTGGTAACATGTGGTAGGTCCCACCATTAAATTACTTAATTATTTATTTAATTTATTTTTAGAATTAGGCTATTAGACGAGCTCCGAAAAATCTCAAAACTTCATCCCTAGCTAATTAGGGGATGAGAAACTCAAAAATGAAATTGGAATCTTAATCATAAATTTATTTAATTATTTTAATTTTTTGGGTATTTAAAATATAATAAATTATTTGGCAAAAATTTTGACAATTCCCAAAAATTTCTGAAATTTCATCCCAAGCTAATTTGGGGGGTGGGGAGTTCAATGGTAAACTTCGATTTAAATTTGAAGATCAAAATAATTACGGTAATTTTCTACTTTTATAAATTCATTAAAATAATCAAAATATTCTATTGAGTTCCGAATTGCTCTAAATTTTTAGGATTTACTCAAAATATCATATGGGCATAGTTAAAGATGATTAAAAGTTAATTTGACTGACAAATAAGGTTTGACAACTTTCGGGTTGTTATAGAACTAGAGCATGAGATTTTTATGGCACAACCCCCAAGGTACATTAAGCCAAAAAGGAGACTGGGTATGTAAATTGAGCAAATCTCTTTATAGGCTAAAGCAATCACCTAGACAATGGTATAAGAAATTTGATCAGTTTATGCAGAAGAATGAGTACTAAAAAAGCCAGTTTGACCACTGTGTGTATTTCAAGCGATTGCCTCAAGGTAACTTCATTTACTTATTATTGTATGTCGATGACATATTGGTGGCTAATTCAGATCAGTCTGAGATGGATCACATGAATGATTATATGTCAAAGATTTTTGAAATAAAGAACTTAGGATAGGCAAGGAAAATATTGGGAATGCAAATCCGTTGGGGCAGAAATGCAGGAAATATTTGGCTGACTCAGAAGGGGTACTTGGAAAAGGTGCTGAGGAGATTTGGATTGATGACTCTAAAAATTTTGTGAATATACCCCTAAACACCTCACTTTCTCCTATATGCAGAGCAATTTCCAAAGATAGATTTTAAAAGAGAATAAATGCACTCAGTGCCATATGCTAGTGCGGTCGGAAGCTTGATGTATATTATGGTTTGCACTAGATCACATTTGGCTAAAGCAGTTGGAGTCGTGAACCGATATATACACAATTCAGGGAAGAATTGCTGGCAAGTAGTGATGGGGATATTTCGGTACCTGAAAGGTATAATTGGTGTTGGCTTATTATTTTAGAAGCAGTCTTCAATAGTTGAATTATGCGTTGGATAAGTGGATTCCGACTATGCTAGAGATTTGGATCGAAAACGATTAATGACTGGTTATGTATTCACTTTAGCAGGAGGTCTCGTAAGGTGGAGATCAACTCTACTCTCTACAGTTTCCCTGTCTACGATAGAAGCAGAATGTGTGGCAGTTACTAAAGCACTCAGAGAGGCTATTTGGATGAGAGGCTTGCTGGAATATTTGAGTGCGAAGCAAAAGAAGGTAATAGTTCACTGTGATAGCCAGAGCGCTATATTCTTAGATACTAATCCGGTCTGTCATGCTCACACAAAGTACATTGATGTTTGACACCATTTCGTTCAAAATGTTATTGAAGAAGGTGAGATCTTACTGGAGAAGATCGACACCAAAGGCAACCCTGCGGATATGTTGACAAAGGTTCTCACGGCTAAGAATTTCACCAATTACAAAACTTTGGTGAATTTAGAGAAGCATCTATAGGCTTCTCATTTCAAGGAACTACGGACGACTTGATTCCCTCGGGAGGAGGATACATAGGCAAGAAAGTTGGTGCAGCCGCATTGATCAAGAGCACAGAGGATTCAGCTCTCATGAGAAACACATGAGAGCTGAGGTGGAGATAGTTGACAAGGAGCAATTTGGAGGCACGCCACAGCGCACCGCAGTGGCCGGCACCCGAGAGGCGTACGCTATAGCATGCTGCCGTGGCAGACACCCGAGAGGAGGGTGCTACAGCGCACTGTAACACCCGCGGCCCAATCAGCCTAGTTTTGAGCCGCCTATATATAAATTCTTAAGCCATTTTTAGGATTAAGAGGCAAGAAAATTAAAAGCTATCAGCCTCCATTGGTTTTGAGGGTGTGTTGCTGCTCCATTGCAAGGAAGAAGAAAGGCTCCTGGAGTTTGTAAATCCTAAAACTTTTGTAATCTCCTTACAATTGTGAAATTATTTTTGCTCTCCTCCCCGTGGATGTAAGTGTTAGCACGGAACCACATACACTGTTTTTTTGTTGTGCTGTGATTGATTGCATGTGTGATTTGCCTTGTTTTATGTGGTTTGCTCAAAAATGTCTCAAAACTTTTGTTCCACATTATTTTTTAATCCATATCACCTGGATAGTTCCCAACAGTAAGCACATTGCGCATATACTTTCATATAAAGCATAAAAACCTTAATGTGTTCTGTTTGAACCATACAAAATTTGCTCAGCTAGTCGGCGGCCTATGCCCCAATGGCTTATTGATTTAGCAGCGAGTATGATAAGCCTAATGTATGATGCTGAAAAAAGTTATTATTTGCAAAGTTTGTGAGTTCTATAATGAATAAAATGGAATATTTTCTTGATTTTTTTCTAATATGGAAAACATTTGGGATCGCCGGGATCCCAAACCAAAAAGTCACATTTTCTCCACCAGCAAGCTAAAAGAGTATTACTAAATGAGATTATTGAAAAGAAGTATAATTTGCAAGCATTCAGCAACATTAATATTGTAGGAACTTAGCCTTCCAAACTCTTTTGGCAGGGCAGCTTTCTCCTCAAAAAGGCCCTTGGCTTGTTTCCTAAATAGTCATTAAAAGAAAATTTAGCACAATATGTAGTTATGTTTTTGACAATATAGTCTAGCAAATGAGTTGCATTCTCCTAAAACACAAATTGCAATTTAAGCGCATAATCCTACTGACAAAAGAAAGGAGATTGTTAACCCAACTATAAAGCTATTTCTTAGAATTTTGTCTACAAGGGGCATGCAGTTACTTCAAGGAGGAGATAGGGATGCCCAAGTAGGTTCACATAATAGAGGAAACCGTTTGCTCAAGAGAATTAGGCAACTCAAACTAATTAGACACCTTGCTTGAAGAGAAGTAAGATTTGGAACTATTCATATTAGCATTTAAATGATTGAATGCATTTAGATAGACTCATAATAATAGATTATATGATTAACTGAAAACACATAAATCATCAGCGAAAAGTAGATCTGAACAATCGAAGGACCAAAGTGTGACAAAGCTTTGCATCACTGAAAAATTTAATGTGAGAGGATAGTACCATCCATAACAAGAGCAAAAATGTATAGAGAAAAAGGACAATCTTGTCTCAAGCATTAAAAGATGAAAAAAGTAATAACAAAGAGTTAACAATTATGGAGCGATGAACTTTGCTTGCCTTCTATTTTCTGCTCTCATCCTCTTCGGCGCAGGTCAGCTGTGCGGCATATGTATTGACAGTTACTATTTATCTAAAATCAATAATACTTTTGGTTGTAGGTTAACTGAGTTTAGACGGACAATTTCTTCACTTGCTGTCTCTTTTATTTCGCTTAGATTTTCCTTCTAGGATTATGCTTGTATCGACTTGAGAGATTTGAGAGATTCAATCACATGAAGCTATCTCATTCATTTTTCTCGATGATTATATTAGCTTATTAGCTTATTGAACTCCATTTTGATGAGATTGTAAACTTGTATTATATCAATTTCTTCGCAATATACTGAGCTATGCCCCCACTAGTTAAAATAAATGTTTAAATGATAAATAAAAGAGGAAATCTCTTAGCTTTAAGTCTCTCACTAACAAATTTTCTACTCACCAAATCAAAAGGTTTCCTAAGAATCAGTTTGGCACTAAAAACTATACTCTTGAAGAAAAGCCAAGAAATTAATAGCAGGGTTGCTGAAGTTAGCCAAATTAGAATCCATAAAGAGAGCTCTAACAAGATTAAGTTCCTCCTATTACTCAAAATGTTTAAGAAATCAGTACCATTATCCCCATTGGTCAGCCATTAATTTTGGCTTTCAATTTGAGGCACTCCACGTCTCTTCTAATATTTTCAGACCAAGCAGTAGAATTAGAACAAAGCTATGCCAAGTTATATCGACAGTAGCAAAAGGAAAATCAGTATTATAACCCGCCAAAGGAAAATCAGCTCTTATTTTCTTCAAAGATAAGAACATAAGAATGAAATTAAGCAGCCATATCAAAGAGGCCAAACATAAGCAGCCGAAACCAACAAATAGAACAATAAGAAAAATTCAAATTTAAAATTAATCTCCTCTATTTTGGAGCATTTAAAGCGATTAGAAAAGAGTCTACAAGGATTCCTCTCTTCCCAATAACAAGATGGCCGAGACAATTAAAGAACCCCTTTGCATCCACTTGACATGTCCGTTTTCAGCATCTTGCAAAAGAGTTTTGCTTGCATCCACTTCACTTGGGAGCCAAGTAACATTTTTCCCTTGCAAAATTTGAAATACGTTTGGAGAAAAACTACTGTTATACATAATAGCTTCATAGTAGCATGTGTTTCTTTTTTCTTGAGACAAAAGAACACAATTTGTCTCTGTTTTCATTGATGAATTAAAGTCTTCCTAAACTTGTCTTGGCCTTTTTTTAGTTGTCTGCATCTATAGCATTTATGGGGATTCTAATGTCCACAACTAATAAATACATCCGTATGAAAAGCGGTCGGATGCCGGATTAAAAAATCAGCAATGAATGAAATATTCAATAGTATCAGCTGCTGTTCATTCAATACAATACAATGAAAGCAAAGGGATCCAACGCTCATGAACTCGGATCATAAAAGAGGGCCCACCGCCCACCTCTATACTAATTTGAGAATGATCACTTGAACTCTTCAGAAAAAAAAAAAAGAATGATCGTTTGAATGACTAGCATTAAATAAGAAGCATTCATCACGTGAATGAAAACTAGTGGAATTAATTAAAATTATTGTTTTAAGTCAGTCTTTTTTCTGTAGCCTGAATCTATTTCAAGGAAAAACATATACAGGCTATAGGCGCAGAGGATATCCTCCTCGAACTCAATGAGAAAAAACTAACACAAAGCAAAACAAGCAAAAGAAAAGTGCTTGCAAAACAAAGGGAAACAACCAAGTCTTAGAAAATTCTACTGAGAATATCATTTGATGAGCTTCGCTGAACTTGTTTGATGGGCAATGTAAAACATAATTAATTAAGGGTATTTTTGGCACAAGGTAAAGGTACTGTTTCTTATCTGCATTTCGTATGAAGTAAAAGTATGTGAAAAATTATTATACTGAAATTCGATCTTGCATTAACATATATAGAAAGGGGTAAAGGAATTACGCTCGAATCAGGTGTAATAAGAGAATATGCGAAACAGCTTAATGAGCAAACGAACCGGTGAGCAAATGGTTGTCAAGCCATCTGTGTGACCGTTCTGGCTTGGCATTGCAGTAATCTGTGAGGAAACTGGCTTAAGAGAATTCTTGTGTTTTTCAGTTTCATAGCTTCAAACTTATTGCATGGTCATTTACTAGGGATGCTGAATTCACCTTTATTATGGCACCGACAAACTCACAACATGCCGCTCCTGTCTGAATAATAACAATACTAATAATGAAAATAATAATGATAAAATTAATAATAATAATATAATAATAATAATATAATAGTAATAATATAATGATAATAGTAAAAATGTTATAATATAATAGTAATACTAATAATAATTAGTATAAAAATAACAGTAATAATATAATAAAAGCAATATATATATATATATATATATATATATATATATATATATATATATATATATATATATATATGCCACCTTTTCTCTCAAATCTCACATCCATCCATGCTTGCCGCCTTCTCTCTCAAATTATAGTGGGAGTTCAGATCCTCCTCCCTCTATTTGGCCTGATATCCTCTTGGTCAAATACTATGCTAACTCCCATCCTTCACAAACAAAGCTAAAAATTACTAACTCGCATACTTGGAAAATGATATCATGCTATAGAGAGCTTGTTGAAGATTCATTGATTTTGGATAAAGTGAACCCCTCCACTTCCCTCTGGTTCGATTGTTGGAACAAAACTTCTATCTTGGCCAATCATAATTTGAGATCATTAACCTTAAATTAAAGGTCTGTGATTGTTTTGACATAGACTCTGGTTGGAACTTAGAGCTCCTAAGGATGTTCCTCCCAGTTGAAACTATCTCTTCCATTAGCTATATCTCCTCCATTATGGCTAAAACTAAATTAACTAATTCTACTTTATGTTTCAAGAATATAAACCCTTTTATAACCTTTTGAAAATGCTGTAGAATTTATTTGTCTCCTGATTTCCCGTCTTGGATCTGGCATAACTGCATCCCTACCTTGATTGCCCTCTTCCTTTGGAGGGTTTACCATGCCTTTCTCAGAACTAGTAGTGTTATGTCCTTAGCTTCAAAATGTCAATGCTGTAATAACACTGAATCCATAGAGCATGTCTTTCTTGAGAATCATCACAGTAGAATCACATGGGAAATAATAAATTTGCTTACTATAGGTAAGAGCCTGACAATAATTAATGAGCTTTTTTTTAGATGGCCCTCTCATAATCAAAAAGGAGTTTTTGTTGGTCATCTCTTTGATGCCTACACTCTTTGGCACATCTGGAATGCCCGTAATAAAGCTAAGCACTCAGCCAAGGCTATTCTCTCCAATACTATGGTGGATGCACTTAAAAAAGATATTAGATCGATAATCACAGTTTTTCCTTGTAAAAATTTTAATTGGAGTAATTTATATGAAGTTCACATCAAAAGAGATATCAATTTCAAAGATCCTTGTTGTTCCTACGGATCTAGCCGATAGCTTTAGGAACTTCTAGTTGGCTGCTTTTCTGTCTCTAAGTGGGTTGCCTTACTTTCTGAATTTTGGGAACTGTTGTTTCTATTGGTATATTTTTCATTTAATTTTATGATCCTATGGTGAGCTGTGGGCATGTGGTGGAAACTATGGTACTGCGCTCCATTATACAGATATGTTTCATATCATAGTTTATTACATCCCTAATATTATGCTAAGCTTGCTAAGGAAGGTAATGCTAATTGTTGTAGGAATGGAGTAATTATGATTTTATTATGCAATTACCTTATTGTTCCTGATAGAATTGCTGTTCAAAATTACTTTATTTATTGCATTGGCTGCATCTCCTCAAATATTCATTGCTACATAAATTATGTTGGGGTGGCTGCTGTGCGCGGCACTTTTACTGGCCAGCATATTTGGTGGATTGAGATTGTCCTCAATAGTAATTGTAGTTCTTCTAAAAAAATTGGAGGATGGTTTTGATAATTTCGATCATCAACTGCAACAGAAATGCTGAAATTATTAACATTAATGGCTGGTATCCTAGTGGGGCTGCTCTTAATGCTGTGAATTTTTATTTTGCTGCTTATTTTTGCTATAATTTCTCAAAGCCTATTTGGATTTCCCTTTATTGTAGCTCCCCACCCTATCGCCACGCACAAAAGAGATAACATACTCAATCAACGGCAGAGCGGTACCCCACTCAGGAAGGAATATCCCATCTTCCTGAATAACTGAAACTACAACACTTAAGGGCTCCTAACTCAACCCAAAGGAGGGTTGAGGCTAATACTTAAGATAAGAGTAGTATCATTATTCTAAGTATTAGACAAATACATGCATTATATTTAAAATACAACATGAAAAATCCAATATATGTATAAAATATCAACATTTCTAGTATACAGATTACATCACAATACTAAGTATAAGTAATATATAAATAAAGTGTGGAAGCTAAGCATACATTCAGAACATTCATCATAGAACTGAATAGGAATATTTATTTTAGAACAAAAAAGTAAATGCATCTAGAATTATTACAAACTATTTACTTAAATAGTACTGAAATAAAGTCTAAATACTGAACTGAACTAAAAATAGAAAGAAATAATAAGACTGAAGGAGGGTTCAATAAGGCTCCACGAACTCCTCCTAAATCTCCTAAGAGTTCTGATATGGCTCAATATAATGCTCAAGATCTAGTAAATTGCCAGATCCCAAAAGTATCATGTGTAAGTCTAAATACATCAAAACTAAACTAAATAATTCTAATTATTTATATTTAACAGTAAAGTAAACAAAGTTGTAGAAACTGTATAAAACAGAGTAAAATAAAGCTGATTGTATACTGAATACTGAAAATAAATAAAATAGTGTATGATCTAAAATTGAGTAAATAACATATAAAATTGTGTTGTACGCTACTAAAATTATGCATTTGAATATGCTACAATACTGTATGCCACTGATATGCAGCTGAACTAGTACTGAACTACTATGAGCTGTACGGTCCAATATCTACATACATCCTCTTGGGAAATACAATTTACTGTGATATCTGAATATCCTGAGTTTCCCCTGTTGATATATGCAATATTCTGTAACTCATAAATTGTCACTGATACTCATACATCATACTTATGCTCATGCTCATGCATCTACACTACATGACTTAAAAATTCAAAAAATCCAGAAATGCTTTAAAATCAGATTATGACTCAAATGTCTCTATTATGCAGAATTCTGCTAGAAGGATTCTGACTCATAGATTATAATTTCAATAATTAGTTTCTCTTGTTTAGGGTTTTCTCTTAAATTGATCGATTAGAAAAGTTGTATACACATGGTTGTATATTCCCGAGAGAGTGAATTTAGGACTTAGTTTACTTATAACTGCACTTATCGAGACGCACATAAGATAAGAGGCAAAACCATGTTGCAGTTATTCTTCTCCCAAACTAAGATTTTAGTCCACACTCTTAAGTTAGGAGGATTACTCTAGCGGGACTGTATTCGGGTTATCCCTCAGGAAAGCACCTGGTCATAAGTCTACATTGGAGTGACTCATCCAAACCTGAATATTACTTAAGTGACTCAGCACCATGGGTATGCATAATCATAACTAACCAATAATCTGAGCTCAGTTAATTCTATTTAATAACCAAGGATTTATCAAAACTATAAATTCTTACTCTAATTGGGTGAGTCCTACTCAAGGCTCCAAGGATGTTACCAAAAAGTCACTCAATATGGATTACTACTACATGGGATAAATCTCATTCTAATGTTTTAGGTGAATTCTACCATAAGGTTTAAGATCAACTTCTAAGGTTAAGGGAAATTATCTAAGTTCCCACTTTAATATGTCATAATAAGCCTTTCCTACCTCAATATATTAGCATTAATTAGGCCTTTTAGACATTTCAAAACACTCATATAGCAAAATCATCAAGTTCTTACACTTCTAATAATTAAACTAGATTCATAAGGTTCACTTATTGGGCTTGGATTAAGTTGATCAGATCATATGGTTAGTGTAACAACTCCAATAATTGGATAGGAAATTAATCCAACATTAGGATGTTACCTTAGTACCCAATACTAAATTAGTAGAAAACTAATCAAATATAGATGCTAAGTGGTCAAGTCTCTTTATGAGCAAATATTAAGTTAATGTAAATTTGCAAAGAATAGCAATAGAAGATACAATTAAGGAGATACATGAAAAAATTACAAGTATAAACAATACAAGCAATTAATATAATCCATTCATTCATTCCAAACAATTGCAAAATAAGTAATCCAACACAAAAATATAAGAGTGGGTAAAAATAACTCAAGTAATTTAAAATTTTAATTATTACAAGCTTTTTAAAAGTAAGAGTAAGAGAAAGTAAGTTACTCTCTCACTTATAATAAAATACAAGTAAACATTTAAATTAAGCGGAAGCAAAATTCTTTATAAGCTCTTGAAGCACTTGGACCTGCATTACTTGAATCAAAGAGCTCTTGATCTATCATATTTTGGTATTTAAATAAGATAAGGCAAACCAATAAAAGAAAAAGTGTAGTTAGACTAAACAGTCTGAGCATATTTTAAGATTGACTATATTTTTAAATTTGTTAGAATATAGATGCTAAGTGGTCAAGTCTCTTTATGAGCAAATATTAAGTTAATGTAAATTTGCAAAGAATAGCAATAGAAGATACAATTAAGGAGATACATGAAAAAATTACAAGTATAAACAATACAAGCAATTAATATAATCCATTCATTCATTCCAAACAATTGCAAAATAAGTAATCCAACACAAAAATATAAGAGTGGGTAAAAATAACTCAAGTAATTTAAAATTTTAATTATTACAAGCTTTTTAAAAGTAAGAGTAAGAGAAAGTAAGTTACTCTCTCACTTATAATAAAATACAAGTAAACATTTAAATTAAGCGGAAGCAAAATTCTTTATAAGCTCTTGAAGTACTTGGACCTGCATTACTTGAATCAAAGAGCTCTTGATCTATCATATTTTGGTATTTAAATAAGATAAGGCAAACCAATAAAAGAAAAAGTGTAGTTAGACTAAACAGTCTGAGCATATTTTAAGATTGACTATATTTTTAAATTTGTTAGAATATCACAAGCATAATTTATAATTTAAACTAAGTAGTGGAGCTATAAAAGCTATCAAGTATGGAAAAAAAGGTAAACATAACTGTAAATAAAATAATATGAAATAAGATGAGTAAGAATACTCGTATATAAGTCCTAGCCTGCATTTAAAAATGGTAAGAAAAAATCATTCTAAAGGCTAGAAACTACTATATGCATTTAAAGTAAATGAATAAAAGTAATACTTGTTCAATGAAAAATTATGCTAAGTAAGCAATAAAATACAGCGAAGCATTAAATGAAATTAAGCAGCATATACTATATTTTAAATTAAATTGTAAGTAAATTAAATACAATACTAGAAATAGAGGGTGTAAAGCATAGAAAGTAAAGAAGTATCCTAAATTCTTTATTTAAGATAAATATAGCCTAGGACTACGAAAAGTAAGTATAACTAAATAGTTATGAAGATGTCTTACAATCAATAAGATTGTAAAAGAAATCTTATATTATTAGTTGAAGTTATATTAAGAAAATATCTCATTCTGCAGGAACACTCAACATAATAGGACGATGAGTTAAGCACGTCTACCTAACTAGATACAATGGGGGGGGTCGAACATTCACATTTACCCTCTCTAAAATATGAAGTCCTATTATAAGCGCTATCTTTTTTGTTCAAATTTCCATAAGGCATTCCCCATAAAGTTTTATGAAAGTTTTTTTTATGCACAATGATATTGTATGAATGTTCAAGGAAAAATGCTCAAAGTTAAGTAAGCATTTAATAAATTTTAATAATTATAAATTATGTGATATCCTTTTGTTATCTAAATTTTAATATTATACTTAATGATTGTAGCTAATTGAGCTCCCAATTAACTTATAGATATTAATATTTAAGTTAATTATAATTAATAGTAGAAGGAAGAGAAGTTTAGAGAATAGTACTTTTATGTAAATGAAGTTCATCCTATATTAGTCATAAACTACTCAAATCAAATATATTACTGATTAAAATTTAAGAAAAATAGTAAGGAAGAGTAATGTTTATAATTTATTAAGCTAATGAAAGCATAAACTAAAGAAAATTCTATTAGCTTCATCTAGTTAGCTTACAAACTAAAAAATATCAAATCAATTCAATCATGAAGTATCTAAGAATAATTGATGTTGAGTATTTAAAAATAAGGAAAGAAGTAGATTATATCATATAAGTAATAATTCATTTGTAGTTGTAGGAAATTAGTAGTCTAATAACTTATTTAAGGCATTAAAGGGAGCTATTATTCTCTAGTTTAATCAATTGAATACTAATTTTGAAAGGTTAAAGACTATGAAAATATGTGCTAAACATCTAAGTGATTGTTTGAGCACTAGTCTTATCATTAGTTATTTCAAAGAACTTTAACTTAGCAATTGGAAGTATTAAGCTAAAATACAATATAAAAGAAATTGAAAGATTCTAAGTTAAATTTAACATGTAACTAAAAGAGAAGTAAAATATGTAAGAACATAAGAATCTCATTCTAATTCTAATAATTTTGACATGAACTCCATTGTATTTGCTCAAAATAAATATATAGGACATTAACATGCAAGTCTTCCATTCATTTGGAAGATTAATTGGGAAGATCAATAATATAAAGCTAACTTTAAGTCAATATATTACATAGGATTATTTATTCCAATTTAATCCTAGCATGAGATAGGTAATTGAAACTACATTTCATAATTATGAATATAACATCCACCAATTAAAATAAAGCATAAAATAATCTTATAGTTCATCTAATTACTATAAGATGAAAGGAGAGAACAATTCATTTAAAGAATTATCATTAACTTAATTTAAGTACATGATATTAGTTCTAATTAATTTCCAACATAAATAATTTACATATAACTTCACCTTCTAAATTACATGAAGCATGACAATACCATCAAATCTAGTAAACTAATCTAAATCCATATGAAGTGTATTTTGAAATAGATAAATTAAACTCAATATATGATATACAATTATTCAAATTAAATTCATAGTATTCAAATTACATAACTAATGAAAACAACCTACAATGATAGAGATAATTCTAACTTGCACAATCTCATACACTTTATTCTACATATGAAAAGGATTAATTATAGAAGTTATAAACATCTCTAATTCACAATTTACATTGATATAAAAACTATTGATAATATTATGAATAATTCATTTTGAAAAGATACATGCATTTCATTCAATTTAATCTAATCCTAAGTAATTCCATAATGAAAAAGTTCAATTTAAATGAGCATTAAATAATTCCAATTATCATATCAACAGAAAATAAGATTTAAATATACAATTTAAAACTATATATGAGATAATAAAATGAAACAAGTTTGCTATTCTATGGTTCACATATCCTAAAACAAGCATTTATGAAAAATAAGGAAATAACATTTAACTTAGATTTACGAAGCAAAATACCTAAAATGTCTAAATATTGTTCAAATGATATGTTATACATGTCAATGTGATCCTTATATCATCTTAAGGAGTAAAATGACACCAACTATATTAAATTTGGACAACATTGAATTTTTTAGAGTTTGGATGGGTCTTAATTAGACTTAAAGTGTCATTAGAAGATTTAGGGTTCAAAACCTATATTTGATTTCATATTAATGTTCCTCACATTAGGCGTTGTGGTGGATTTCAGTGCTACGATGCCTGTTTCCCGAGGTGCAGACGCTATAGCACACTGTAGCGCTTTCAGACGCTGTAGCATGTTGTGGCGAATTTAATTTAATTTCATCAAAATTTTATGCTTCAACAAATTATTGTGCCACTGCGGCGTGCTTTAGCGCGCTATGGAGCACAGCGGCGGACCCAAATTTAAAACTTCGGGGGTTGCGGTGCGCTACAGCGCACTACAGTTATTTTGCCTGTACAAAAATCGTAATGGGTCTCCTTTCGCACTCAAATAATCCTAATTTTGGGCACCTCACATGTGGTGCCATATACTAATGGAAATGTCTTTCCAAGACCTTTCTATTGATACCAAAATCGGCATGAAGGGATTATCTTAACGAATAAAAATTGATGCCCTAGCTACATGTATACAAAAATTTCACTATTTTTAACAACATTTTTCAATGGAGAAACAAGCTTTGATCGGACTCATTTGAGTCCGATTGAGGCTTGATGATCATACATAGATTCAATACAATAGCTAATGAACATGCCATTCACAGTACTTTGATAAATCAAAAGAGTAGTCAAGGAAGAGGGTAGCAAATGGGTACCTTAGCCTTTAGAAAACGAAGAATAAGACTCTATTTTCTTCAAGAACTTTGGAGACTTGAAAGATTTTCTTCAGCAACAAGCTCAGCAATGGAGGAAAGAGGAGAAGCTTTAGTTGGATAGCAAGGAAGGAGGGAGGGCTTGGGCTTCCTTTTAAAGGAGAAGGAGAAGGAGAAGAGGAGGGCTCAGCAAAAAAGGAAAGCATGGCTGGGATGGGACTTGAGCAGAAGAAATGGAGGAGGAAAGGGCCTCTGCCTTTGCTTGCGTGCGCCAGGGATAGGGAGCTGATTGCAGGTATGGGGGGCGAGTGGGCCAACCAGGGAAAGAAAAAGAATGAAAATTTAAAATGGATTTAAATAAATAAATAATTATTCATTTCTAATTTTTAATTTATTAAAAATTCAAATTTGATAAATGCGCTCCGAAAAATATCAAAAATTCACCACTAGTAAATTTGGGGGTGATGAATTCAACGGTAAAATTAGATTTCAATTCTGACAATTATTTAATTATTCTATTTTTTAGTGCATTTAATTACATTAAAATATTTGTGAAAATCCGACAACTTCCAAACGCGTCCAAAACATCACCCCTAGCTATTTGGGGGTGAAGATCGTAACGGCAAAGTCGGATTTTGATTTTGAGGTCAATTTAAATACCTCAATTTTCTAATTAATTAAATATATTAAAATATTCCAATTATTCGATCGAGCTCCGAATCACTCCAAAATTTTGATGATTGGCTCTAATGACTAGACGAACTCAATAGAACGATAATTAGGCTGTGATTAAACTAAGATTAAGCTACGTAACAACCTTGGGTTGTTACATTTATGTTGGAAGGGAAACCGTTTGGTCTTATACCTTTACTTGTCTGCAATTTCACTTTCATTACATTTGTTGGCTGGATGCTGATCTCAAAGGTGGAAGCAATTCCACTTTCATTACATTTGTTGGCTGGATTTTTAAAAATGCTATATATTATAATCGCTGGGATGGCTGCTGTAAGTGCAAGTCTTGCTTAATCTGTGGGTATATTTACATTTGCATCTGTCTATCTTTAGCCTCCTCATCTAGTCTGAGGAATGGGAGAGGTTTGGATATTACTGTTAGTATCATTTGCTGCTGGTATTAATGTAAAAATTTCACTTTCATTACATTTGTTGGCTGGATTTTTAAGAATGCTATGTATTATAATCGATGGGATGGCTGGTTATGCTTAACATGCGAGATATATTTACATCTACTTCTTTCAGTCTTTAGCCTCCACTTCTTATCTGAGGAATGGGTGAGGTTTGGATATAACAGTTAGTATCATTTGCTGCTGGTATTACTTTAAAAATGCTCGTTATTAGAATCTCAGTATGTTCATCATTTTTCTAATGAGCAGGATTTATTTTCATTCTTATTGTGTTTATCGCTCGAATGAGGACTTTTGGAAGTGCTATTCTAATCTTGTTGTTTTAGGGTACTGTAATTTGCTAATCCTTATTTTCTTTGAGTTTGGCTTTGCTATGTTCCCGAGGGCTGCTGTTTGGGATGGGGTTTTGCGTTTCTCTATTTTCAGGGTAATCGATCTGTCCGTCTTCCTAACTTCTTTGGTGGATCCAGATGGTTGGGCTGTGCCCTTTTAGCTTGTGGTCTGCTCTGACTAGACAAAGTTATTTCAATTCTTGGTGTTTTGTTTTTCTATCTTTGTGTTTGTGATTGGTTGGTTCTATGTTTTTTCATCTTTTTGGAGGGACTTTTTAAGATATACCCTAGGTCCTTCTGTTTTTTGGGTTGGCTTTGGACTTTTAGATTTAGGCAATGATGCAACCACCCAACCCTTCTATGTAACCTTATTTCTATTTAATAAAATTTAACAGGTTTAAATAAACAAAACAATTTCAAACAACTATAGTTTTTTATTAAGGCCTATTTTTTGCATTTGTATTAAATGTCATTAATAAACTCACCTAGCTATCTTATCATTTTTATAATGGATTTTATATCATAAATAAAACCTTATTTTCATCATGAATTTAAGAAATGTCATGTATTGTGGTGTAATACTGAATTACGTTTAAACCAAATAGAACAAACTTTAAATTTTAAAAATTTCATTTTTTGAAATCCTCTGATCCAATTGATCTCAAATTTGAGCAATAGGTTTCCCATAAAAAATTTGATTTAATGAGTAATCCTCTAATTTTTCTATCAATTATTTGAGAATTGTTTTAAAGTTAATTAGTTCAAATTAATGCAAATGAAGCTTATTTAATTAAGTTTAGCAACTTTAGGTTATTACACTATTTATAAAGCTACACCATGACTCTTCAAATTCTTGAATTTTAAGTAATCCATAGATAATTTTATTAAAAGACTTATAAATGTCCTTGTTATTGACTATGACACCCAAAATTTTTGAGGCACTTAAGCATTATGGTACATAAGCAAAGCCTATACCTTTTATTAGGAAAGACAATCATCATTGCATTTTGTATAGCACTACATTGATCAGCGATGATTGTTGTTGAATGTTTGTCTCTCATGCATGATAACAAAGTCTCAAACAACCATATATTTTTTTTTGTTGTTTGGATAAAAGTAATCTGTAACCCAATAAAATGAACTACCCATGCTAGTTAACTCCAACAAATGGTACAAAGGAACTATCATACTCTTAGTAATGTATGTTGTATCAAATGTAATCACATCACCAAGAAAATAATACATTGATTTGCAATTAAATAAGCCCAGAAAACATTCTACAGATGATAGTGCATCGATATTGATCAAATTTAAAAAATTGATTTGCAGTTTGCATGAGAGAAAAATATTTGAGAAGTGCTTATGCATTCCCTTCTTGTAGCAGAGTAGCAATTTTGTTTATCAACATAATTGCTACTCTTTTTGACCAAATGTGATATTTTCGTGACCACCTACTTGAATGTCCAATAAATCTATAAGAGTCATGTAATATATTGATAGATTTATTAATTATGGAAGAAACAGTGGAGGATGAAGACAAGACGTTTCTTCTTTTAAACTTGCTGTTAGATGAGTTTGAAAACTTTACCGCGACACTCATTCATGAGAAGAAGGCCTTGAAAAATGAAGAGGTGACTGCTACCTTTTTGAACTACATATTTTGTCGTTGAGATAAGGAGTCAACAAAATCAGAGCTAACAGAAGCATTGACTCTTCAAATAGGTAGATCTGAGAAGAAGCATTGGTCTAAGAATAATGGTAGTGATTTCACAATCGAGGCAAATCCAGGGGTAGTAGCTATGGGCATAATCAATGCACATATTGCTTTGAGACCGGTTAGTGGAAAAAGGGTTGTCCTAAGTTGAAAGAAAAGTTGAAGGCTAGTGGATCTTCTGAAGCAAAGACGAAGGTTACTTAGAATTGGTGGAGGCATCAGATTCAAAAGGTTCTCTTATTACATTTTCCATGGGATTATTAGTTGATAGTTCTAATTAGATCATAGATATATGTGAAACATCATATTTGCTCACAGAATGACTAGTTTATTCTTATAAGGAGATGGACAACGGAGTTGTCACTGTGGGAACTGATGTTACATGTCATTGGTATTGGGAGTGTTTTGATCAGAACACTTGATGAAATTATTCAAGTATTGAAGGAAGCCAGCTATGAACCTAAGACGAAGAAGAACTTGTTGTCTGTCGGAGCCTTAGAAGTAAGGGCTACTAGGTTTGAGGCTGGAATATGCAATATGGTTGATGGAGGACATGTGTTTCTAAATTTTTCATAATTGTGTTATAACTCTTAAAAAGTGACTTATTTACTTATAAAAAACTTAAAAATTTATATATTTGCTTATTTAAAATAAAAGTACAATGTATAGGTTTTTACATGAATATTTGTGTTCCTGTCCGAGCATACATGTATAATAATTTTTCATAAGACGTGGATGTTTGTTAATGATCTTATTATGCCACCACTGAAAAGTAATTTTGGCTCGCCCCTAGTAATGATCACTCTTAACATTGTTGCTGTTTGATGTGAGATGGATTTCTAGCATTAACTATCTGTTGAATAACTAATGCACATCTGCCTGGTCTGTATGGTTTCGCTCAATAAATAATATTTGATAAACACACATGAATCCAAGCAATAATACTACCTTTACCAATGCGATGGACTAAACTCATTGAAAAATTCATATAAATCATCACTGCCAAGGGGCAATGCAAAACCAAATAGAGTTTAAGCACAACTCCAACAAATAGCCATATTTCCAGGTTACGTCTTTTGATATGTTAATTTTTAATAAAAGCACCAATTATTATGTTTAATCACAAGAGGAGAGTTTCCAAAAAAGGGAATCTTTCAAGCGTAGGAATTACTTTAAATACATATATTTATATATACACATAATCAAAGAATAAAAAGAAGGTGCTGGCCTAGAAGCTTGAGTAACATTTGTGATTCTTTATATTAATGGATTTTCCTATTATGAAAATTATTTTGAGGATTGATAACTAATTTTTCATAATTTTTAAATTTTAATTTTAATTTTATTTTATTTTTTAATTTTTTTCTTAATTGTTACCATTCATATGTGGTTGTACGCATTATTTTTATTAATAAAATATCAACAAATTCCTTATATATATATATATATATATATTTATTTATTTATTTATTTTATTTATTTATTTATTTTACAAGATTCGGTAAATTTTATTGAAAACAAAAAAAGATGCAAAGAAAGTTGAGAAGTTGTATTACAAATTCAAATTTAAAGGTTCAAAAACCAACCCTGAAGAAAGATCTAGGGAGAATCCTAAGAAATCCCTCCAAAAAAAAAAAAAAAAAAACATCCGGAACTGCTACAACAAGATAAAATAAAAGAAAGAAAATTGAGATTTCAGCATGTCTAAAACGACTTGCTGAAGTGTAATACAGTTTAATTCTAATATATATATATATATATATATATATATATATATATATATATATATATATATATATATATATATATAGGTTTATCATGATGCAACGCTTCAGAAACCTCTCACCCTAAGGTCTATTACTTATTATATCTAAGTGTAATACAGTTTAACCAAGGCTTGTTATTGACCAGGATTTATAGATCATTGATTCAAAGCACATGCTGACCACCCCTTGGGAAGGATTTATTTATTATTGCGGTTGCCAGTGTTGGCCGCATCATCTTCTTCACCCTAAGATTCAAAATCACATAGAATAATGTTTGTTATAACTGCGATTTTAATGAATACTCCTTTATGAGCCTTGAGAAGGATGAGTCTTCCCTTTCTAGTAGCTTTGCTGGCGTGTCATATTCCAAAATTCTTCCTGTTTGCAAAAGAAAGTAATTATTGTATGTTAATTCTTGTTTTTGATACTCAAATGCAAAAACTCTTACCATCACTAAGAACCAAAATGAGATCACTATCAATGACAGTGTGAATCCTATGAGCTATAGTAACCACAGTACAGTCATTGAATTCTTTGCGAATGGTCTCTTGTAAGATTCTATCTGTAGCAGAGTCCACAGAAGCTGTTGCTTCATCCAGAACAAGAATGCTGCTCCTCTTGAGCAAAGCTCTTCCCAAACAAAACAATTGTCTCTGTCCAACACTCCAATTTTCTCCATTTTCAACGACTGCATAGATCAAGTTTAAAAAATTTAGAACATTCGTTCTACAGTGATTATAAACAAGTTTTTACCTGTTGATTCCATCTTCCTGTCGTTGCTACGTATCACTTCACCTAGCTGACACTTGTCCAATACCTGTATTTTGTAATAATTTTATGTTAAAAGCACGTTGAAAGTGATATATATATATATATATATATGTATGTATATGTATATATATGTATGTATATATATATATATATATATATATGTGCATGTATGTGCATGAGCACTTTATTGCAACTCTAAATGCTAGGGGTCTATTCTCAAGCAACGCACATGGGATTAGGAGAGGGGTTAGAGGAATAATTAATTCAATATATATATATATATATATATATATATATATATATATATATATTTATATAACACTTGCCTCCCATATTTTTTGATCAGGATACTGCGCCAGAGGATCAAGGTTTCCTCTCACTGTCCCCTCAAACATTGTCGGATCCTGAGGAATGATGCTTATCCTAGATCTCAAATCATGAAGACCTATCTTGCAGATGTCCACTCCATCGATTATAATGCTTCCTTCTCTTGGTTCAACAATGCGGAAGAGTGCCTGAATTAGAGTTGATTTTCCACTTCCTGTTCTTCCTACCACACCAACCTTGTTTCTGCCTGGTATCGTACAAGTGATATCTTTTAAGACTGAAGGCAAGTGCTCAGCATATCTAACCTGTCGAAAAGAGGTAACGCACACAAGAAAACAAGTGTGTTATAATGGGTAATGTTCGGTGGTAGTGGTTTGAATTCTGATGTTAACCAAATCTAATGATAAATTTAGACATGTTATCCATTTTAACTGCTTCATAGTTAATATCCATACCCAATTCCGCATTAAAACATTGAAATGGAAAATGTAATGCTTAGTATATTGGCTTATTTCATCTTAAGGGAAATTTAGTAAATGTATTTAAATTGTAGCCTGCCACAAAATCTTGGAATCAAATGGTTAAGTTGTGCTAAGAGTAAATAATTATTGAGTTGTCCTAAGAGTAAATAATCATAAAAAATACTACGCTGACAAAAATAGACCTGACAAAACACTTAATAGATGAAATATGTAGACGCCTTGTCAGGAAATAATCACAGTTCTAGAGTGAATTTGGAGTAAACTCGCAAAATTTAAACAATACAGATCTCAGGGCAATCATTGCAATGGGAGCTATTGTACGTTCAACACCGCAACAACCGAGCCACCGCTTCAGCCCTCCGCCATAGGCACCGCTCAACACTCCGCTACATCCACCACCGCAGCACTCTGCTACAGCCACCACTGCAACACTCTGCTACAGCCACCGCTGCAGCACTCTGCTAGTCACCACTGTAGCGCTCCGCTTGCTTATTTTTAATCATCGAAATTATATTTAATAACTTTATGAGCCAAAAAATTATTTCTTCGTAACATTTCATCACATCAATTGGGTTGTTATCCAATCTCTTAGCTTTTCACTCTTAGTAGATCAAGTTATTAATCATGTTGTAATGATTGAAAGCTATTAATAGGTCAAGTTGTAATGATTGAAAGTTTATTTTTAAGAAACAAAATAATCATGGCATGTCGTTTTATATATATCAAGTGTTTAATTTATTGGCACTAAATTTTTGTATGCTGAATGATTTGATGGAACTCTAAGAATACCTAAGAGTTTTTAGGATCTTTCACCATCAATTATAGAGTGAATTCAGAGCAAAATCCGCAAAATAGAAAATCATATAGATCTCAGCACAATCATAGAGAAATAGCCATCCAAATACAAGGGTATATATGAAAAACCCAAAATCTGGAAAAAATCACGGAGTCACACCACCAAGAATATCCACTATGAAGAAAACATTAAAAGTTTACAGAGTTATTTCCGAGAAACCCTAATCAGGAAGAAGAGGAAGATTGCACCGCTAGGGAGATCACACAAACCCTAGCATCTTTCTCTCTATGCTTTTCTCATATTTTTCTAATTCAACTCTTGAACATGCAACAACTCCCACTGCAGATCAACACCGCAGCTACCGAGCCACCGCTTCAGCCCTCCGCCGCAGCACACCGCTGAGGCCACCACCGCAGCACACAATTGCGGCCTTCCACCGTATCACATCGCTGAGGCCACCACTGCGGCCTTTCATCGTAGCACACCGCTACGACCACCGCCGCAGCACACCGCTGCGGCCACCGATGCAGCCCCCTTGTGGTCACCTGCTGTAGCATGCCGCTACAACCTTCTATGCAAATCTCTAGTGAAGATCTCCAGCAACAGCTTCTTGGTGCAGCCACCGTAGTAGCCTCCCGCTGCTGCCCTTGGCTGAGACCTCGGCTACAGCCCTTCTATGCAAACCTCAGCCCTAGGGCTGCTGCCCACTTCTCCTTTGCACTCACAAGGTTTTCTATTTACTTCTTCTTTTAAGGCACTCACACCCTATATAAATTAGGGATTCCAAAGAGCTTTAAAACGAGCCCAAAATCACCCGAATTAGCTTACAAATGACCACGGGGCACCTGTTTTCACGCCTGACCTGTCGCAGGAATACGGTGAGCGCCAGGGCACGCTACGACACTTAAACTTCCCCCGACTTGTTCCGGAACACTCCAGAATCTCCTTGAAGCCTACCGGAGCTCCATATCTTGCATCGAAACCTTCCAAAACACCACCGGAACTCCGTTAGCACCTTCTGTGTCGATCCAATCAGGCTCCACAACATAACAAGAGTTGTGCCCTTTTGATAGGTTTTACCTTTTGCATTGAAATGGTTTTGAATTTAATTTGTTAGACACGGATTTTATGAGTCATCATTCCTAGTTTTTATTAAGAATTTGGCAACATTTCAAGATTAAAATTCATAACTCAGGCTCTAAGGATTCTTTAGCAAATTTGCGGAAACTATATTTCTGTTTCTTAGCTATCAAATTTTTGAGTTGTAAAATCATCGCATTGGAGATTACAATGTGGATGTTTGGGAAACTTTACCTGCAAATTCTTGAAGCAAATACTTCCTGATTCTGGCCAAATTTTTGATGGTCGGTTTTCTTCTATTAACAAAGGAGCTTCACTGGGGATGCGTGAATATTGCAGAATTCTTTCTACTGATATCATTTTATTTTCAGCATTACAAATGTTCCAAATGATGGTTGCAAGCTGGGAATTGAGATTTAAACCATATGTTACTGCCAGCCCTGCAATACCTACAAAAGATGAGTGAAATAAATGACATGATTTCATGACCAGCACAAATAATAAAAAAAAAATTGTGATTAATGTGTTTACTTGGATTGATAAGTCCTTCAGGAAGGCTTACAAGCAAAATGAGAGAGAATGCAAATACAAAATTGGAAAGCATATTCAATCTAAAGGATAGCCATTCCATTGAAGATACGTTGTGGAACCATGGCCTTGAATGATTGTCAATAAAACAAACGTTTGCATATGTGAAGCGCTCTTCTTGTTTGAATGCTCGGATAGTTGCTGCTCCAGCGAGTGACTCTGCAAAATGATGTAGGATTGGAGCCCGTTGGATTCCTGACAGCCGAGCAAGTTCTCTTGCAGTTGGTATGTAATATTGCTGCGGAAAAAGGTTGCAGTTGTAGATCAAGGTTTTTAAGGATTGAATATTGCTTTCATGAAATTCCTTGTCACCACACAATTCACGAATCTATAAAGAATTTGAAGAGAGCATTTATGATTTTGATAGTGCATTCATTGTAAGTGAGTTGAGTAATTTGCCAAAACAGACCATCTATTTAATATGTTCAATTTAGTTTCTAGACTATTCATATAAAGGCTAACGTAGCCTTTAATATTCATTCCATATGACTAAATGGGCTAGAAATGAATAGTTGGGGATTTGGGTAAATTATATAATTCGGAACTAAACTAACAAAGTTGGAAGTGTTCATGGGCAATTATCCAATTTTTTCTATGTAAATTATGTAAGAAGTGGAGTGTCTTTTGATTATCTAATATCTTCAAAAGATAATTTAAAATAAAATTAATTTACCCAGTGCGTAAGTAGGTCTTAGAGCAGCGGTGAAACTCTCTCCGATGCATATTATGCATGTTTTAGTTTTCAATAATGAAAATAAATCTCTGTAAATACAGGTGCAAAGCTACAAATTAAACTCCACCTCCTTTGCATTAGCTGGAGTCACATGGCCAGGTATACTGAAAAATTATAGAGGGAAACCTAGGCTCTCCTTTTATTGAAGGTTGCAAGTTTAAATTATGAGGATTATTTATATTATCTACTGGTTCTGCATTAGCAGGGTCTACATAAGTTTGATGTATGCCTTAAATTCAATTTGAATTTGACACGCGCTGCACAAACAAATTATAGAGAGACAACATCCCCGTGTGGGAATTAACCTGGGTTTAGGTTTTATTTGTGAGCGTATTTGTAGTTTTCTTTTATTTTTCGCTACCCTATTTCACCTCTCTTTATTTCCAAATACACACATTCAGGTATATATATATATATATATATACATATCTCGATATATGACTGCTTGATGGGACTAAAACAACCACTTTGTATTTTTACCTTTCATTTCACTTCTAGTGTAGCCTCAGCTTCTCTGCCATGATCTTTTTCATCAAGAATTCTCCATATAAAATTTTGTTTTGTACTATGATTTATTTTTTCTATGTGGTGCTTTTCTCAGCTCTAATCCAACACTATAAATAGGATGTTCCATACTAAATGAAAAAGTGTAGATATGTTTTCCTTATGATGTAGGCCACATATTTATATCATGAAAATGGCCAGTGATTTATTAGGAGTAAATGCTGCTACATCGACTCTTCGGATGATCATGCAACTTTCAATTCCCCTGTGCATTGTTGGACAATTGTTTTTATTTTTGACAAATCACAACGGAAAAAGATGAAATTTGATAATGCCTATTTTTTCATATTACAACTGTGACAGTGTTAGTTGCTACTTAGTTGCATTGACATATTACCTGATATCGGAAGCATATGGCTGTTACTGGGATGAATACTGCAAAAACTGGCCATGCAACCTGTGACATGATAGCTATTGTCCCCAGGATTTGTATTACTGAAAAGGCACACCAGCCTAACTTTCCAGCTATCTCCAAGTCTAGCACACTCTGGTCCGTTGAGGCCTAATGTGAAATAATGATGGTCATAATCATTTTAAGGCACTCAATCAATAGTTCATTGTCATTTTGAATATATAATCAATTCATTATTTGAATACTAACCCTATTTAAGATTCTCCCTGTTGGTGTTGAATCAAAAAAGGACATTGGCGCACGAAGCAGGGAGTGAAGCATGCCTTTGAAAAGCTTCTGTGATGTCAAAAGACCAACTATTGCTACTAGCATTGCCCGGACCAACACACAGACTGCACTCCCAAGTGCAAGCATCATATATACTGTGAAAAGTAAACTAGTTCCTATTTTTTCTGGTGCTTCTGCTGTCGGAGGGGAAGCCCATGCCATCCAGTAGTTACTTGCAACTTGTAGTATCTGAAAGAAGCTTTGCGCTGTGATTATGACCGGAGCTAAAGCCCCTCGTCGAACAGCAGTCAGGTATGACCAGTAAACTTCTTTACCAATACTCCCTTTCTCTCTTTCCTCATCTTGTGTTAGTCTTCCTCGTTCAGCAACATCTTTGGAGAGATCCTGTGCAGATTCTTGCTTCTCAATACTCTGGGGCTGAGTGGTTTTAGAATTTTCTAAATCACATTCGCAGGTAATTGAGTTTATTGCCATGCTGCTGTTCTCTGTTTGAACTGCTCTGCTTGAGCTTTCTGCATTGAAGATTGACTGAAGAGCTTGGCTATGAGCTCCTACTAAAACCTCAAATCCTGTATTTTGGCTCAAAAGCTCATCAAAACTTCCAGCCTGTGCGATCTTCCCATTCTGCATCACCTGTTAATTGGCATTATATCTTTCGTTATCTTCTGTTTTGTATAGTTTTTCTGCAATTGAAAGTTAGAACCATTCCCTCGGGAATAGCTTAATTTGTAAAAATAGTAATTTTCCATGAAACAATCTAGTAGTACGCTTGTATTAACCTTAAATTGGCAGTTTAATCTACTGGGGATGGAATACCCATGCAAAATAAATGTATGGAACTATGAAGAAACTTTCCTTCATTGCAATTCAACTACAAGAGAATTTTCTTGGGATCTGAAAAGTTTTAGGTTTAGTCCTTGTGATCCTAAATTTCTTCTTACCATGTCAACTTCCTGTTGACATTTTTATAGTTAAATTGTGTTTCTTACCAAAATTAGGTCTGCTGTCGGAAGAAACTCCACTTGATGGGTAACATAAAGAATTGTCTTGTCTTTCAGTGTTCCCAGAAGGCACTCCTGCATTAGAATCATAAAAAAACCCTTAACAAAATAAAAAATAAAAAAAAAACTTTTTAGTTTCTATTTAGCATTGCTGTACTGAATTTACAGCATATTGTAGATCAAGACACGTTGAAATTTTGCATTCCTTGAACTGGCAAGTTATGTTGACAAAGAGCAGATTGGAGGCGCACTATAGCGTATCACAGCGACAGGAACCTAAGAGGCGGGCGCTCTAGCGTGCCGTAGCGGCAAGCACCTGAGAGGTTTGCGCTCTGGCGCGCCTCAACGGCTGGCACCCGAGAGGCGGGGCGCTATAGCGCGTCGCAGTGGCAAGCAGCCGAGAGACGGACGCTACAGCGCCTATAGCGCCTACGGCCTAGTCAGCCTAATTTTGAGCCGCCTATATATATATATATATATATATATATATATATATTAACCCGTTTTTAGGGTTAAGAGACAGAAAAATAGAATGCTATTAGCCTCCATTGATTTTGAGGGTGTGGCTGTTCCATTGCAAGGAAAAAGAAAGACTCATAGAGTTTGTATAAGGGTTTGTAAACCCTAAAATCTTCGTAATCTCCTCTCATTAGTGAAATTATTTTTGCTCTCCTCTTCGTTGACGTATGTGTTAATACTGAACTACGTATATCTTTATCTTGTGGCTGTGGTTAATCTTGCATGTATGATTTCTTGCTTTATTTTGGTTTTGCTCATCATTGACAAGTTCTTTTGTTCCGCATTGCGAAACCCAAACATCCGCTCAAGAAATCTCAACAAGGAGTATAGATCCCAACAAATGGTATCAGAGCGATGTTACCTTGTTTGTGCTTGAGGATTAGGGGTTTCTTTGAGTTGTGTATTGTTTGTGTTTGAGTTTTTTTTTTAAAGCAAGAAGCTTGTTTATGCTTGAGGATTAGGGGTTGCTTTGAGTTGTGTATTGTTTGTGTTTGAGTTTTTTTTTTAGAGCAAGAAGGAAAAGCATGGCAGATAGAGGAGAAGAGGTGGTAGGAACTTCGTCATCATTAGTGGTAGAGAGATCCCTCCACCAAGTTGTGACACATCCAGCTAAAATTGATGGGGTCAAATTTGATGGGAATAAGAACTTCGGTATGTGGCAGTGCGAGGTGACAGACGCACTATGTGCATTGAACCTTGAAGATGTTCTTGATGGTGAAGAAAAATCGGAAAAAATTTCAGAGAGGGATTGGAACAAGATGAACTGTAGTGCATGTGGCTTGATCCGAAATTGTTTGACTCAGGAGATCAAATATGCTGCGATGATGGAGACGTCGGCATGGAAATTTATAGAAGGCAAGTACCTGATGAAGAGTGTGTAGAACCAACTCCACATGAAGAGGCGACTCTATCGGTTTCAGATGAGAAGGGGAATTTCCATAGATGAGCACCTAAATGAGTTCACAAAGTTGCTGGCGGATTTGTTGAATCTCGATAAGACTGTGGAGGATGAAGACAAGGCCCTATTATTGTTGAACTCATTGCCAGATGAGTATGAGCACTCCACCATGACTTTGATTCATGGGAAGGACGCTCCGAAGTACGAGGAGGAAGCTGAAGTCCTGGTGAACCACGAGTTCATGAGAAAGGATAAAGAGTCTACCAAATGTGATATGGCAAAGGCTCTTACACTCTAGAGAGGAAGACAAAAAAGATAAAAGTAATGGCCGAAAAAAAATACTGACTTCCAGAAGAGAAAAATTTAGAGGCCGGAGCATTGGGCACAATCAGTGTGTATTCTGTTTGGAGACAGGACATTGGAATAAAGATTGCCCAAAGCTGAAAGAGAAGCAGTGAGCAAGTAGATCTTTCGAGGCAAAGGCTAATGTGATCCAGAATGTGGTGGAGGATTCAGACTCAGAGGTATCACTTGTTATTGTTTCAATTGGTCTAGTAGCTAATAGCTCTAGTTGGATTATGGATACTGGTGCGACGTATCACATATGCTCCCAGAAGGATTTGTTCTGTTCGTATAGAGAAACGGACAATGGTGCAGTCACAATGGGAATGATGTTACATGCCGGATTACAGGAGTTGGAAGCGAGCTGATTAGGACAGATGCAGGAGTTGTTCAAAAGCTGAAAGAAATCAAACATGTATCGGAGATCAAGACAAATCTCCTGTCTATTGGGGCCTTAGAAGTCAAGGGCTTTAAGGTAGTGATTGAGGCAGGGGTCCTGAAGATCAGCAAGGGTGCTATGACTTATTTTAGAGGAGGCAGACAACATAACCTCTACTACCTTCAGGGAAGTACAATGATAGGTTCAATTGCTGTGATTAAAGACTCTGAAGATGCTATGACATTGCAATATATGAGATTGGCACATGCAGGAAAACCTTCACTGAGAGCACTGGGAAGAGATGGACTAATTAAAAGTATAAATTCTTGTAAATTACAATTTTGTAAACACTGTAATTTTGGCAAGGAGACACACAAATCCTTTGGTGTTGACCTCCACAACACCAAATATACTTGAGTATATACACACCGATGTTTGGGGACCAACGAAAACTGCATCGTTCGGTGGTCATAGGTATTTTGTTTCTTTTATAGATGATTACTTCAGATTTGTATGGGTGTATACTTTGAAGAGCAAAGCAAATGTACTGGAGGTTTTCATAAACTAGAAGAAGATAGTGAAAAATCAAACGGGCAAGAGAATCAAGACGATCCGATCGGACAATGGCGGGGAATTTACATCTGATTCTTTTGTAAAATAATGTGAGAATTCAGGGATTGAACGCCACTCACAGTAAGAGAAACACCGCAGCAGAACGGGGTAACAAAACACATGAACCGTACTTTGGTGGAAAACATGCAATGTATGTTGTCCAATGCTGGGTTGGAGAGAGCCTATTGGGCTGAGGCCCTAGACTATGCGTGCTACTTGGTGAACTGTCTGCCATTTGCAACACTCAGCAAGAAAACTCCTATAGAGTTGTGGTCCAGACATTCTACTACAGATTATGATCAGCTGAAGATCTTTGGCAGCCCAGTTTATTATTATGTCAGAAAAATAAAGTTAAAACTGCGGGCTAAGAAAGAAATTTTCGTAGGCTTTCGACGTGGAGTGAAGGCTACAAATTATCTGATCCAGTTAAAAAGAAGATTGTGGTGAGCAGGGATATCATCTTTAATAAAGAGTTTTTCTTGAGAGTAAGGAGTTCTCATCAGGTGGAGGATAATACAAAGACACCAGTAAGCAGACAAAGAGTGGGGTTTGATGTCACCCTATTTGTTCCATAGAAGTCTTCACATCACATCAAGGATACTCTTACAGATGAAGACCACATTGGTGATGATGAAGAGCAAATTGATATTGATGGTGAAACTCCAGTTCAGGAGTCGATTGCTAGAAACAGACCCAGAAGAAACGCAACTTAACAGCGAGCCTGGCTCAGAGACTACGTCAAAAATGCATTGTCCGTATTGGAGGATGAGGTTCCCTCTCATTACAAAGAAGCGGTGACGGGTTCGGAAGGAAATCTATGGAAGCAAACAATGGATGAAGCAATTGAGTCTCTTCATTAAAATGAGGCATGGAGGTTGGAGAAACTCTCTCCAGGAAAAAAGGCTATTGGTTGCAAGTGAGTGTATGAAAAAAAAAGGATCTTCAGAAATTAATGTGCGCTACAAAGCAAGATTAGTAGCCAAGGGCTTTGCTCAGAAGGAATGGATCGACTATGATGAAGTGTTATCCCTAGTTGTTAAATACACATCGATTCGTGTGCTCTTAGCTTTGGTGGCACAGTTTGATCTACTACTTAAGTAGCTTTATGTTAAAACAACGTTCTTGCACAGAGAACTTGAAGAGCAAATCTTCATGCAACCCTTAAGGTACATTGAGCCATGAAAATGAGATTTGATATGCAAACTAGACAAGTCTCTTTATGGGCTCAAATAATCACCTAGACAATGGTACAAAAAGTTTGATTAGTAGCCAAGGGCTTTGCTCAGAAGGAAGGGATCGACTATGATGAAGTATTATCCCCAATTCTTAAATACACATCGATTCGCGTGCTCTTAGCTTTGGTGGCACAATTTGATCTGCTGCTTAAGCAGCTTTATGTTAAAATAAAGTTCTTGCACGCAGAACTTAAGGAGGAGATCTTCATGCAACCCTTAGCGTACATTGAGCCTGAAAAATGAGACTTGGTATGCAAACTAGACAAGTCTCTTTATGGGTTAAAATAATCATTTAGAAAATGGTACAAAAAGTTTAATCAATTTATGCAAAAGGAGTATCAAAAAAGCCAGTTTAACCACTGTGTGTATTTCAAGAGGATGTCTCAAGATAACTTCATTTACTTTTGTATGTTGACGACATGCTGGTGGTTACTTCAGATCAGCCTGAGATGGATCATATGAAGGATCAGCTGTCGAAATTTTTTGAAATGAAGAACTTGGGGGAGAGGCCAATAAGATATTGAGAATGGAGGGACAGGTAGGCATGAAAGATTTGGCTTACTCAAAAGGGATATTTGGAGAAGGTGCTGAGGAGGTTTATGATTGATGACTTTATAAAATCTATGAGTATACCTCTAGCACCTCACTTTCGCTTATCTGCAGAACAATATCCAAAGACAAATTTTGAAAAAGAAGAAATACACTCAGTGCCATATGCTAGTGCTGTTGGAAGCTTGATGTATGCCATGGTATGCACTATACTAGATTTAGCTCAAACAGTTGGAGTCGTGAGCCGATATATTCACAATACGGGGAAGGATCACTGGCAAGCAGTGATAGGGATATTTCGGTACCTGAAAGGTACAATTGTTGTTGGCTTATTATTTAAGAAGCAGTCTTCAATAGCTGACTTATGTGTTGGATACATGGATTTCGACTATGCTGGATATTTGGATCGAAGACGATCAATGATTGGTTATGTATTCACTCTAGCAGAAGGTCCAGTAGGATGGAGATCAACTCTACAGTCTACAGTTGTCCTGTCTACGACAGAAGCAGAATACATGGCAGTTACTGAAGCATTCAAGGAAGTTATTTGGATGAGAGTATTGCTGGAAGATTTGGTTGTGAAGCAAAGGGAGATAGTAGTTCATTGTGATAGCCAGGGCGCTATATTCTTAGCTACTAATTCGACCTGTCACGCTCGCACAAAGCACATTGATGTTCGACACCATTTTGTCAGAGATGTCATAGAAGAAGGTGAGATCTCACTGAAGAAAATCGCCACTAAAGGTAATCATGCGGATATGTTGACAAAGGTGCTCACAGTTTAGAAATTCACTCATTGCAAAACTATAGTGAATTTGGAGAAGCATCAATAAGCTTCTCATTTGTTGGAACTACGAACGGCTTGATTCTTTTGGGAGGAGGATATGTATGCAACCAAATGATGCGGCTGGATTGATCTAAAGCATAGGGATTCATCTCTCATGTGGAGCACATGAGAGCTGAGGTGGAGATTTTTGACAAAGAGCAGTTTGGAGGCGCGCCACAGCACGCCGCAGTGGCAGACACCTGAGAGGCGGGTGCTCTAGCTAGCTGCAGCGGCAGGCACCCGAGAAGCGGGCGCAACAGCGCGCCGCAGCAGCAGGCACCCAAGAAGCCGGCGCAACAGCGCGCCGCAGCGGCAGCCACCCGAGAGGTGGGCGTTATAGCGCGCCATAGCGGCAGGCACCCGAGAAGCTGCTGCTACATCGCGCCGCAGCTGCAGGCACCCGAGAGGCGGGCACTACAATGCACCGCAGCGGCTGACACCTTAGAGGCGGGCGCTACAGCGCACCGCAACGGCTGGCACCCGAGAGGCAAACGCTATAGAGCGCCGCAGTAGTAGGCAACCAAAAGGCAGGCGCTACAGTGCACTGTAGCGCCCGTAGCCCAGTCAACCCGATTTTGAGCCGTCTATATATATATATATATATATATATATATATATATATATATATATATTATTAACCTGTTTTTAGGGTTAAGAAACATAAAAATAGAAAGCTATCAGCCTCCATTGGTTTTGAGGGTGTGTGGCTGCTCCATTACAAAGAAGAAGAAAGGCTCCTAGAGTTTGTATAAGGATTTATAAACCCTAAAATCTTTGTAATCTCCCCTCAATAGTGAAATTTTTTTTGCTCTCCTCGTGGATGTGGGTGTTAACACCGAACCACGCACATTTTTGTCTTGTAGCTGTAATTGATCTTGCATGTATGGTTTCTTGCATTTACAAGTTCTTTTGTTCCGCATTATGAAACCCTAACATTAGCTCAAGAGATCTCAACAAAGGGTATAGACCCCAACAAGTTATTCACAAGAAACGAACCTTAAATAGTTGGTTTCCCGTGTGAGCATCCAGGGCACTGAAAGGATCATCAAGAAGGTATATATCAGCATCCTGATAGACTGCTCTGGCAATTTGTATACGCTGTTTCTGCCCGCCACTCATATTGATTCCTCGTTCTCCAATTTCTGTTAGATCCCCACTGGCAAAGTGCTCAAAATCCTTTGTTAAAGAGCAGGCCTTGACTATTTCTTTATACTTATTATGGTCATATGGTTTTCCAAATAGAATATTTTCCCTTATGTTTCCAGTTAATATCCATGGGGACTGAGGAACATATGCTTTGCAACCACCTATTTTCACTCTTCCTCTCAGTTTTGGCATCTCTCCAAGAATGGATGATATTAGACTAGACTTCCCTGAACCGACCGACCCACATATAGCTACTTTCATCCCTCTTCTTACTCTCAAATTTATATTACAAAGTGTTGGCGATTCAGAATCCAAGTCCCAGCTGAAGACTCCTTCCTCTATTTCAACTTCCAGCCCCGCATCACTTTTGGGAATGATTTCTACTGCATCTGATTTTATTTCATCTTCCTTCAGGTAGGAGGCTATCCTGTCAGCTGAAACTTTTGCCTGGGCTAGTGCTGAAAGAAGGTCAGGCAGATTAAAAATGGGTTCTTGTAGCATGCGGAATGTCGCCAATGCAGACAAAACTCTCCCAGCAGTCAAGGGGATACCCATCAGTATGCAAACTCCAAAAGTGATGCCTGAAATGAATGTTGGCGAACCCCAGAAGATAAATGCTGTAATTGCTTGAAGTCTCAGAGATTTCCATAGCCAGTTGCATTCCGTTGTACGCAAGTTTTCCAATTTGTGAAGGTACTGCATGTCCCATGCTTGGAGCTTGAGAATCTTCATGCTCCTGAGAACTTCTGTTGTTGATTTCATTCTATCATCTTTGGCTTCCATAATCTTGGACTGGTAATCCTTCTGCTTTTGGGTGAGCGGAATATTCAACGCCATTATAAAGAATGTGGCTGCCAATCCAGCCAAAGCGCCGAAGCCGAGATTCCTTTGAAGCACATTAATCGCCAGGAAGATCTGGATGGGAAGCATCCATATAATGTTTGCAAACCACATGATATCTGTAATCCTTTGGATGTCAACACTCATGTAGTTGATTAGCTCTCCACTTGTATGGCTCTGCCTCGATTGATTCGATAGATGAAGTCCTTTTTGGTATATGTGAGAAATCAAAGCTGCCCTCAAGCGCAAACCGAGCTGCCGAGCTCCAAAAATCCACTGTCTCTGAGCCACCGTCTCTACAAACTTGGCGCTTAGAAATATTAGTGCAAGAATGTATCCGTTTTGCAGTCTGTGGCTTCCTTTACCTCCAAGAAAACTCACGAAATCATTTATCAATGAAGGTCCGACGTATGATGAAGCGGCACTTACCATTGCAAAAGAAGCATTGATTGCAGCCTTCTTCCAAATAAATAAAAACATTGCCCTGTAAACGGACGAGGTCTTCCATCCATGCTTCTCCTTCACTCTTTCAAGGCACTCATGGAAGGAATGAGAGAGGAACTCTGCTGAATCTTTAACATCAATATCAGGCACTTCGTGCTGCTCCAGTGGTTTCTTGATTCCAATGGAAAACAGTGGGTTGATCCAGGAAAAAGTAACAAGTTGAGTAAGGCTTGCTATCCCATATGGGCATTGTCTTTTGATTTCTGTTTGCTTCTCTGCCGAGCCTATCAGCAGCGGTTCTGCTACACTGCCTGAGGTGACACTTATCCCTGTGTGTCCCCTGATTATTATTGCCGTTAGGCAGGCACAGGAAAAGAGAGCGATTATATTTAAACAGTCCCCTGTTCCTAAGATCAGCTTGTGTGAAAGGATGAAATGCAGTTTGAAAACTAAGCTGATTGTAGTCTGGAGGAAGATGCTTAGGCACAATAATCTAACTGTCCATGGCATTTTGATGGTCCGTTTTCTCTGAAAATTGAAAATGGATGCTAGCACTACTATGCTTGATAGACCCTTCATCGATTCAGATAAAACTAAGATTAAGAGCTCGCATTGAACTTCAAACACATTTGATGGGAAGAATATGAGCTCCAGAATTTGACAAGCCAGAACAACTGAACAACACCATTTGCTGGCCTGGTAAGATTTATTCACCCTTACGCTTCCTGGAATAGCTTTTCCTGATAGACAATGTTGTTCATCTTCCCCTATGCTCCTGTGTTTTCTCCCATGAAGCTGTAGGATTACTTTGAATAAGAATTGAGCTGCAAACACAGTGAGGAGCAAGAGATTAAGGATTATGAAAATGTCCTTTGAGAAACACGGGGAGCTCTCCTGCCACCATTGTCTTGGGTATGAAGTCAGCTGGAATCCTGCAGAGCATGAAAAAACCCTCTTTATGTTGAATCAAAGCAATCAACTTTCATTAGGTGAGACCCTTTAAAATGCATTATAACTTATTGGTGATCAGAATTAGTGATCTCCAATACACATTTTTACATCCTTGACACAGTTTTTAACCTTAGGTGATTGAAAATAAACTTAAGGTGATATGGGTCATAATACATTTAAATGTAGAAAATGTATCCATAGATAAGTTGATATTCAGTGCATGCTAGAGGATTATGAAGGAAAAAAGGGGGAGCTATGACTAGAAGTTGCTTTTGTGTCATCTTTTTACTGATATGCTTCTTCAGTGAACCTGATCATTCTCTTCAGCAGATTTTTACGCTTGGAACTTTCAAATTAAACTCCAGTTTTCATTATCTATGCATGTTTTCTTGTGTTCGTGCTTTGTGATTTGTTATGCCTTTTAAAGATGTATGCTCGAAGGATTGCCATTGTTGTATAAAAAATTTTGAGTACTTACAAATTACACATTTGTTGTCGCTCGATTTTTATAACAATCTTTAATAAAATACGTCACAAAAACAAAAGTTTAAACAACTGTTGAAGAAAGATATAATCATGCCTTACAAATCAAAACACGTCTTACTAATCTCATTTGAACACTTAAGGCATGACATCTCATAACAACAAACGCTCTTTCATCTCTGACAATTTTGTTGTCTCTGTATTGGTTATGGAAGCAGAACTCTTCTATTAAATTAAAGATCTTCATTAACTACACTAGCAGGCACTCATTTTCATTCTTAGAAATCTGGAGGGAAAAAAAACTCTAGCACAGATAGATGTTGCAGTTCATACACAGCATTCAGCAGCCAAAACAGCTACGGTACAACTTTGAGAGGTGCTTCTTCGTTTACTTCTTTAGTTTTAAAATTTGAGAGGAATGAAAGTATTGACTTGGTTAACCTTTTCCTTTTTCTTTTCTTTCAAAAATTTCCACCTTTTTCTATTGCATTATACAATATAACTGAAAGAAAACGCTTACTTTCTAACTCAAACATGACAGCAAGCTCGCAGCACTGCACTAAAAACCAGGACTTCTTTTTCTGGGCTTCTTCAGCTGAATAGAGATCAAACCGAGAAAGGCTCAACTTCTCTCTCCGGTGCTCTAAACGACCGTTAAATCAAGCAAGCAAAAACACGAGAGAGAAGAAGAAGAAGAAATAGGAGCGAGAGGCATTATAATGCAGCGGGAGAAGACAGAAGTAGGCATCACTCACTCAGCAGTCAGCATAGATTAATGCACCTAAAGGCCATTCATTGTTGAGTTTTGGCATTTCCTAATTTCTTTATTATTTTTATTTCAAGACCTTGTAGAGGAGTCTGTTGAGCTCCAACTTTGTTCTTTTATGTGCATGAAGTCGACCAATAAGTTATCACGCTCCCGCTCTGGGCCACACTCATCAGTCGTCAGGTCGTCAAGGCAACGTGCATGTAGGGTTCTTTTATTGGCCGTATTATCAGAAAGAGAAAGTTGTACCCTCTATAAAGAATTTTAGAAATTTAAGTGTAAATTATTTTTATTATAGTATTATTTAATTATATTAGTGTTGTTTAGTAGTTTATTTAAATTTCTTTTGTTTTGAAAGAAGTAATCTAACATTTCAAGTTAATGATTTTTTGTTTTTTCAAAATTTTCGTAAGATTTCGCTCCTATTTCGTTCGATTCTAGTGATTTTGTTTGATTTGAACAAAATAGAATGATTTGGAACGACGGTTAAGAATTGTTGGCGACTTTTGAAATGCGTTCAAGAACGTCCACAGCAGACTTCCGGCGTCGCGCAAGGAGGTGGTGAATATCAAGGACGTGGACGAAGTTGGACTCTCCGTGAGCGCTGCTTCCTTCGCGTATGCGCGATCTCAGTCCATTTGGCCAAAAAAATTTTACTCAAATTTTTTATAATCGTATAAAATGTTAATACACTGTATTTTTTCCGCTTATTTTACTGCATATCAAAAGGATGATATTCTCAAATTTTCTATGCAAACAGCTTGTACTAAAATGCATTGTAAGAAAATATAAAGAGGGAGAATTAAGACAAATATTATATGTACATCTTGTGTTGTATGATTGGCTATATCATGTATGATTTAATGTTGCCTTTGAAGAAAAAATTTACTGATAGAATAACTATTATCAAATAAGAATACTAAATTTTTAAATGTCCTTTGTGTTAGGTAAAAATAAAAATTTGTTTCCCCAAATTTTCCAAATTCTTATGTTATCATAAAAGGAGTGTGATATCAGTATTATATTAGAAACTCTTTGGAATATGCTTTGTACTCTTAGGAATATTATGATTTGCATGGATAGGAAAAGTGATATGATATTAGCTTGAATGCATAAGGTGAATTTTGCTTTTTAAAACTAATTATATATGTATTAAAGTTAATGATAATATAATTGTAGTTACATAATATTTTAAGAAAAAAAAAATTTATGTAATTATTTAATATGACTAATATTTATTTTTTATTGTCAAATTACCTAATTTAAATTAAAATGATTGTAATATAATTTGTTCATCTTATCATATTTTGAAACGGAAGTTTTAAGGAGTGCAGTAAGGATGCCTTATTTACAATTGTATCGACAAAATCAACCTTACTCCCATAATAGGATAAGAGTTGCAAAATTTAAAAGTATCTCCTTTTTGTAGGCGTTTCCATTTTTAATTGTAGCATAAAACGTTAAGAAATTTTTAAAATGCTCAACTTGAAGTTTAAAATGCACTAATTGTATCAAAGCATTAATATTGAGGTAGAAATTAATCTTGTATTATTTTAGGATATTATTTATAGTATATATAATCTTTACTAATGTTGGCACCATGAGAAATTCAATTTCTTCTTTTTGCATAATTCAATATTGTATCAAAGCATTAATACATCTTCTAATCTATTCAAGAAATTGATCATGTTCATGTGAAGAAGAAGATCTCATTCGCATTGCATATCAACAAACCAATCACGATCTCCAATTTCTCATTCCGATGATTTACCCCTTACCTTCATTATTGACATGTTGCAATCCAATTAGCATATCTCTGACCTTCTTTTATACTAGAAAGATAATGAGAAGTCTCGCATGAGATATCCTCACAATTCAAAGTAGCCATTAGCAGAGATAGTCTCACCGATAATCTCTACCAAGCTAGTCTTGTTGGAGATCATCTTTCAAAACATTTGTATATTCTCAGCTTCCTCCACCTCAAAATTCTTTCAAAAATGATCATCCATGACCTTAGCAAAGAGGATGGCAATGAGAAAAATGATATAGAGTATCAATATGGTTGATCCTCTTATATTACATTGGATTCTTATGATTGTAGGTCGATCCTCTTAGATTAAAAAGTTTGGAGTAAATGTCTAAGCCATATTAAGTAACATGCACAAGATGATTTAGCAACATACTAAGCTTTACATATAAACAATGCCACGATCATTTGCTTTTTTAGTAGCCAGGTAAAAGCAGTGTTACCCAAATAAAATACGAACTATATCGTGCTCTTTGTTCATCGAAAGCATAGCTTCAATCATACAATTGAGACAAACGTAGATTTTAGAGCATATATAAATAATAGCATTTTCTTCACAATGGATTATTGATATGTTTTTATGCGTAAATACAATATTATAAAAGTTATTTTAATTACTTAAATTGTTTAGTCTCTCATTATTCAAATGATAGTATACACAAAGTTAAGTTTAAGTATGGGTTAGATTTTCAAAGGTATGTATCTATATTCTCACTTATGGATGGTATGAGTAAGTAATAAGTTTGAGAATGACTTGGTAATCTGGATAAGGGGTTTATTAGTGATGGAAAACGAAGATAGTAGCCGTAATTATTGAACAAGCCTAACAACTATATATTAGTAGGTTGTTATGAAAAGATGTAATGAAAAGATGCATCTCTTCATTAAAGGATATGATTAAGGGCCAGTTTGGTTGAATGTCATTGAAAAGCTATTAAAATAGCATATTCTTCAGATATCAGGGGTTGTTTAGTTCAGTGTTGTTTGATTCATTCTCATTCATGTTATATTATATATGAGGTAAGATTACTCATAATACTGAGATTCAAATATAAGTTAAAAAAACACAGCAGATAACTAAAAAGATAATTACTTAAGCAGTACCAAAATTATCATAAAATTTTTATTCAAATAGCTAAGAAAGAATCATTATTTGCTGACATTAATGACCGCATATACTCGCTCCAACTGTAAATGTGTTCTAAATCAACCCTAACAAACTTTGTAAATACAAATCACAAAACAAATTTCCAAAATTGTTCATAATGAAATGACCGATATCAAGCAAATCTTCAAAAAAGTAAAAACATCTCAAAATGTGTTATGCAACAGTGCTCAAATTATGTATCTCGCAAAATGTGCATCGCAGCCGTCCAATTTCTTGTGATAAATTCAGGAATAAATTTTGAATCCCCGATTGGATACTCTAACCGCCACATATATATATTAGCAACTTTCTTTTGTACTTTTTATTAATAATACTGTAATAATAGTAACAATATTATTCTTCCCTTTTTATATTCCTATATAGAGTTAAAGGTATGTTTGCCTATATAGTATTATATGGTAACACATACCTAATAGTATTTCATATTTTTATTCTTTTAAGTCTATATTATTAATTTGACGAATAATCAAAGATGTGCAAAAATTTTATACTTTCTTAGAGAAAATATTATATTTATTTGTCGGACCAACCAAAGAGAGAAGATTATTAATGAAAGGAATCTGTTACAATACCTTACAGTCATTAATGCACTTAAAATTAGTGTAATAATAAATAAATTCACTAGCTAAAATTATGATTAAAAATTCATTAAATACTAATAATAATTTAGGAAAAAATGCTGTGTATTTATTAACGTATTGAAGTATTTTCTTGATGAAAATTAAGAATAAAAAATTGTTCTCCATTTCTTATTTAATCAAAATAAGGAAATTTAATGCAAGAAAATGAATTCAGATCAATTAAGTATTTCATATATATTATACACAATTATCATTTCTTCTATGAACAATTTCAAATTACTAATCAGCTTGTAGATAGCCTAATTAAATCACTATCAACATGATTCTTATGATAATCCCCTTATAAAATATATTATAATTTTTAAGAGTCTTTTAGTATATTTAATTTGTCGAAGTCAGCCAACAAAGAATTAAACAGTTACACTTTAATGTCTAACTAGTAATTAAAAGGACTAATTGTGCTTTCAAACGCCTAGCAAAGTCTTTTTATAGATTTCATTTTTTTGAAAAGTTTTAAATATTTAAATTGAACTCTAGTTCTTATAAATAATACAAGACTAGAGCATACTAATTAAAGTTTCGTATGCATGTTTTTCAAAAATACATCACGTGTTGATCCAATTATGTTTCACAAAAAGATAATATCCCACTTGAAGATTGAGTGAGATTGATTCTCCTTCAACTCTGGACTTCAGCACCATAGCACCAATCATAGCAAAGGTCATGGCATGGCTCACCTTGCCTTCTCATAACATACTAAGGCCAACTGAAGCTGAGCTTGGTTTCAATTTTTCTACTGGCATTATTTTTGTAAACATGTATGCTGGATTCTGCATTGTGTGAATTTTCTCTAAAGATAATTAACCATCATCTAACATTGAACGGATAAAATGTATCATAATTGTATGTGTTTTATTCTGGCATGAAAATTAACATTTTAGCTAGACGAATAGCACCCAAATTATGACTATGCAATTTTCCATCATCTTGCTTTATAATAACCTGATATTGAGTTAGTAAAACTAAACCAATATCAAGTGTCATTGTGACTCTTTATATTGGATTATATGTGCAAATCGAACATAAATATCTTATTTGCTAAGGGTCATATTGAGGTGTAACACACTAGTAAAACAAAATACTTGCATCTCAAAAAAGAAAAAAAAAATCATCCAGCTACAACAGTTTTATTACAACTGAATTTGAAAAGTAAAAATAAATTGATTCTCCATAAAAGACGTATACCATCTAACCAACCACAGAGTTAGACCCGAGTTTTTTCTGCCAAAGAAAAACTAAACTGATGGGCAGACAAACTAAAACACACTATAAAACCTATCTAATGTCTAAATCACAGAACTTGAATACTGAACTTACTGAATTATCATGAATCTAATTTATGCATTCATAACTAACATAGAATACTTATCACTTATTCTATGTTCAACTGATATGTCCAAGAATATAAGACTCAAATTAAAGGTGTGCGGAACATCAAAGTAAAAGTAAGCAAGACTCTACTAAAATATATGTGATATATGTTGTTGTCTGTTTTATTCATTCTATCTATTCTGCGAGAATACAGGCCTATGATCTCCAATATTTAACTACCAAGTAAATCTCAGATTCACGGCCTTATAAGGTTAAACAATAGAACTTAGCAAGATCTATTTCAAAATTAGAAATGTTTCCTACAAAGGTTGAATAAATAATCATTCGTCATTTTTTGATATTTTATTAATCCCAAAACCAAATCTTGATTAAGAAAATCAAGATTAAGGGTTTTAGAGTCAAACTCTAAACATGAGGTTCAAACTATAAAATCCAAAGTGCTAATATCTAAATGTCTAAGATTTCTCACAACACTTATTCTACGGGTTTAAGAAGATATAAAACAAATATATTTATACCTTGTAAATCCCCGCCCTGTTGCCGCGCGCAACAGAAAGACAATGATGACAATACTGGCAGCATAATGGTGCGTTACTCGGAAAAACTGAACTTCCCTTAATCTGGCTTATTGCTAATAGGTAATCCTTAAGATAACTATAGTATTCTTTTCCTAAGTATTAGTCGAGGTACTTATACACATTGGATTTAGGAAGGGTGATGAATAATTACTCAATGTATATGAGTATATTATATAATTTTCATATGGATCATATTACAATACTAAGTATAAGTAGTAGTGATAATAAAGTACGGAAGCCAAAGCATTCATTCAAAATATTCATCATAGAAGCTAAGTAAGAATATTCATCTCAGAAAAGAAAAAAAAAACCAGAGTTTATCAATTACAAACCATAACTTAAATAAAATGAGAAATAAAACTCTCTCATCTCATAGCAAATAATAACTAAAAATAGAAAGTAAGTGCTGAAAATGGCTAATGCTTCACTATCTCCTCATGGATCCCCTGAGATGCCACCAACTGCTCAGGATCTGATATTGTCAATTTCACAATATCAGGGCCCCAGCCAAAAAAGAGAAAAATTTTGTTAGATAATAAGTCTAAGTACATTTTAGGCTGCAACTAATATTTTCTTGCTCTTATGAGATTTTACTTAACATAAATTATGCTGCATAAAACTGAAGTAAACTGAAATTTTAAATCTAATACTGAAATTGAAAATAAAAAATTATGTAACTAATCAAAAGTACTGAAAGTAAGTCAACTAAAATGAAGCTGTAAATTGAGATAACTAAAAGTAAAAATTGGGTTGTATGTCACTGTATATGCATCTACATATGCTACTGAATTTATGAAACAAATATGTACACTTTGATGTCACATGGCATCCTATAGATCCTATGTGAGCATAATCGCTCCACTAACAAATCTTATGTGAGCAGAATCGCTTCGCTAATAGATCCTATGTGAGCAGAACCGTTCCGCTAATAGCATGATATGCTTATGCGATTCATGATATGCCAAGGAGTTTAAGAAACTGAGTGGTTTTAAATCACTAAAACTAGAAAATAGATAAAAGTAAGTAAATATCCTTTCTTATTGTTTAATTACTTAGCTTAATTTCTTATGCACTTTTACTTTAAATGCTATATAGATCAGAAGTTTTAATTGTATGAATCATACAAATCTATTTTAGTTCTATTGAATTTAATAATTACTCGACACTATACTTTTATAACATCATAATTTATCACATGTTAAAAGTACATATGCATGATTCGTAGGTCCTAAGAAAGGTGACTTTAAATACTTAGTTTGTTTAACTGCACTTACTAATGCACACAAAGATAAGGGACAAGATCCTTTTACAGTTTATTTTTTCAAACTAAGTTGTTAAATTCCCAACTTATAATATACTTTGGACTTAGGATATTTATTCTGAACTAAACTGTACTTATCTAATTACCTAAGATAAGACCAAAACTCTATAGTTTTTTTCAGGGTAAATCAACCAATTCTATCCCGATGAATCAAAATTATCTTACAGATATGCACTACAATTTCCATATGATAAAACTAATGTTCTCATCACTTATAATTCTATCAAACTAATTTAGAACCAAAGAAATTTAAACTATAGAATCCAATCTCCATTGTAATAGGTTTTACACAAATGGATCCAAGGATATGACATATAAGTCATTCAATTTAGGATAACTAGCACAAAATTTCACACAATATAAGCTTCTTTAGGTTATCCTATGATAAGGCATAGGATCAATCATCTATGATTGATAAGGTCCATCAAAAATCCTACCTCAAAGTATAAGAAATAAGGTATTTCATATCTCAAAGGTTATCTTATTAAAGATATAATATTTACTTAAACATAAGGCTATCTTTATACTTTATGGATCCAAAGTTTATATTTACCACATAAAATTTATACTTATGCAGAGTTGATTCTAAATCAAGAAAATTTACAAGTTTAATCATTAGGTTAAGATGCAAAATCAAGCATGCTAATCATCTAAATTCTATCTTAACCATAAGAACTAAAATTGTAAAGTAAAATCATACAATTATTGGAAGTTCTTTGTTTGCAAATCAGTCATACTTTAATGAACTATTTGGGATCAGTTTATGCTAGTTGTCATGCTTAAGAGAAAATTAAGTATATCTTAAGGTTTTGATTAAGGTAATCAATTACATTAGCCACCGTAAGGCTTAATCTTCTAAATTCTATTCTAAGATCAAATGACAAAATTAACAAATGTCAATCAAATCCATGTAAATCAATGAGTGCCTAAGTTATCAAAATCAAATAGTAATTAAGGCTAATTATCACTATTCCAATTCTAAATTACTTAACATTTAACTAAAAAGATAAAATTCAAAAAATAAATCTAACTTTACCATTCGATACTAAATATTCAAGTGAACCTTCAAGAACTAACACATGCTGTTTATGTTAAGTAAATTCACTAATTTAACCGTAATCTTGCACTTTAATTAAAATTAAATCAAACATTAGAAATGAAATTTGCATGCCATAATGAGCCACTAGAGACACTAAACAAAGTATTTGGACAAGTAAATTTGCTACTAATCATGTTAATTGGATAAGAAATGAATTTTATATTTAAAGTCATCTCTACATTTACATAATGCATAATTTTACTAAAATATAATACATTCACATATCGTTTTAGTGTATTTTTGTGTTACTATAGCTATAGAGTTGACATAATACAAAAAAATTGTAAAATTGCACAAAATTGGGCACTACAGCACGCTGTAGCACTCATTGGCCGAAAGCCAGGCCTACGATGCGCTACGGTGTTGCAACACGCGATAGCGCTCCCTGGCCGAGAGCTAGGCGCTACGACGCACTGCATAGTGATACGTGCAAGAAGTTCAGAGACTCGGACGCTGCTGTGAGCTATTACGCCACCTAGCTTCACCTGCGGGTGTGGTGAAGCCATGCCACACGCGCCAGCTTGCATGAGGGAGAGAGTCTCTTACGCGAGAAAAGAAGGAAGTGCATGTGGGTCCCAATGCAAGGAAGAAGGAGAAATTGAAATTAATTTTTTTTTATTTTTAATTAGCACATTTTAGTAATTAAAATTAGATAGATAAACGAGTTCTAAAAAATCTCAAAAATTCATCACTAGCTAATTTGAGGATGAGAAACTCAACGGCAAAGTCAGATTTTAATTTTGAGAATAATTTAATTATTTTAATTTAAATGGATGATCTCCTTGATGTAGAGCTTGGCTAACTTCTCTACAGAATCGGTTTGGCGAATTTGAAGAAAATGAGATGATTTGGCTACTCTATCGACAATCACCCAAATCGAATTAGAACCAGATATACTCTTAGGCAGACCCATAACGAAATCCATGGAAATGTCAAACTACTTCCATTCAATAATAACTAAGGGCTTGAGAAGACTGTCTAGCTTCTGATGCTCAACTTTAACTAAGGAACAGAAATGTCACTTGGAAATGAAAATAACAATACCTCTCTTCATGCCATACCACCAAAATAATTTTCTTAGATCTTGATACATCTTACAACTACCAGCATGGACAATATATCTAGAGTTATGTGCTTCTGATAGTATTTACAACTGCAGGCTCTTAGGAATCCATAACATAGCTTTCTGGAAGATCACACCGTCAACATCAAGACATAACTCAGATCTCTTCCCACTAGCAACATCGAAAATCAGATTGGAATAACTAGCATCTTCTTTTAGAGCTTAGACAATCCTCAACCTTGGAGATAATTCAGGCTAAATAGCAAATAACACAATGCACAAACCAGTAGATCAAATTCAATCTTTCAAAATATTCGATCAAAGAGTCGTTGCTACAAAGAGAAGACAAAGACGCTTTACGACTAAGGGCATCAGCTACTACGTTAGCATTACCTAGATGATACTGGATTTCTAAGTCATAGTCATAAATTAACTCTAGCCATCTATTCTGATGACAGTTAAGTTCTTTCTAGGTGAAGAAATACTTCAAACTTTGGTGATCAGTAAATATCTCTCACTTGGGTTTAAGTTATCTAGAGGCATATGCTATCACTCGATGTTCTTGCATTAGAACACAGCCCAGTCATACCTTAGAGGCAGTAGTATAAACCTGAAACTCTTAACCCTCACAAGGTAGTACTAAAATAGGTGTAAAAGTTAACAACTATTTCAACTTTTCAAAAGCTTCTTCACAGGCTGTGCTCCAGATGTATGAAACTTCTTTTCCGGTTAACTAAGTTAACGATACGGCAATTTGAGAAAATCTAAAAACAAACCTTCTAAAATATATAGCTAGTCCTAGAAAACTCATATTTTAGTTATAAATTTAGGTTGCATCCACTGTTGAACAGTTTGGATCTTCTTCTGGTCAACTCTAACACCTTCAGAATCAATCATGTGACCTATAAATGCCACGGAGTTGAAACAAAATTTGCACTTCAAAAACTTAACAAACATCTTATATTCTCTTAACAGCACTAGAACAGTATGTAGATGCTTCTCATGATTGGCAGCTGACTTGGAATATATTAGAATGTCATCGATGAAACTAATAACGAACTCATCGAGATAAGTCTTAAGAATTTGCTGCATCAGGTTCATAAAAATAGAAGGAGCATTTGTCAGTCTAAAAGACATGACTACAAACTCATAGTGTCCATAACAAGTCCTGAATGCAATCTTGGGAATATCTTCATCCTTAACATGAATCTGGTAGTAATCTGATCTCAAGTCAATCTAGGAGAAGAATTTTGTTCGGACGAGCTGCTTAAACAAGTCATGTATTCTATGGAGAGGATACTTGCTCTTAAATGTCACTTTGTTAAGCTTACAGTAATCAATACACATCCGCATCGAACCATCATTCTTTTTGACGAACAGAACGAGAGCTCCCCAAGGTAACATGCTTGGGCGAACAAAACTTTTTCAAGTAATTCTTGTAACTGCTCACGAAGCTCCTGCAAGTCTTTGGGAGCCATTCTATAAGGGGCTTTGGATTTTGGCTGAGTTCCTAGGATCAATTCTATAGAAAACCCTACCTTATGAAAAGGATGTAATCCAGGAAAGTCCTCAAGGAACACATCAAGGAACTCTCTAACAACTATAATATCTTTAAAAATTTTATCATCTTTTTCCTCCCCGAATAAAGTTACTATGATCTCATAGCAACCCTTACTTATTAGTTTGCATTAATAAGTGATACAATTAAGCCAAGGTTACCTATGAAAACTTCAGGTTTCTTTCATACCCTGAGGGAGACTCTCTTTTTGTATCAGTCTATAATGATGTTGAACTTACTTCATGCCTAAGATTATGTTGAAGTTTATGATTGAAATAATAATAAGTTTAGATTGAAATAGTTGGCTACTGAATGGGATGTCTTCTAAATAGAACTTATTAGCACATATTTTAGCACTAGATGGCATCTACACATGCAAGGCATTACCCACACTGAAATATTGAAAGTTAGGGGAAACAGTACAGCTTTTGGACATAAAAAGCACCCGTATCAAAGAGTTTGTCACAGAATTGATTTTTAATAAATAAAGTTCTTATAGCTGAAAGGAAAAGAGATTTTTAATTACAACTAATAAAATTTAAAGCATGAAGTACAAAAAAATAAATTCATGAGAAATGAAAGATTGAATAAAGAAAATTAAATATAAGATGTACTAGTGATGACATTACTATCATCTTGAGCAACAGATGAAGATAGAGCATACACTCGAGGTACAGTGAAAGATTGGGCAACTGCCTTGCCCTTAACAACTCTACTAGCCTGCCCTTGCCTCTGGGCAAGTGCAGGTGCTTCTTTCTGACCTTGGGCACTTCCACTAGTTTAAGGAGGCATAAAATCAAGAGATGACACTTAGAAGTTGATAGGTGTAGGATTCTGAATAGTAGGCTGGCGGTTGATTTGCACTTTATCCACCATCCAGTTAGCTTGATAATCCCAATGAAGATGATTAACCCTGCCGCATATGTAGCATCGATCGTTAGTGTGATAACATTTACCATATCTATGCGATCAAGTACATTAAAAAATAAGCCTTCCCTGTTGGTTCCGACTTGAAGCGATTTGGAAGACTTTGGGTCCTTGAGGACGATTCATCTTGAACAGTTCTGACCTAGAAGAATGAGGATGCGAACACTTCTAGAGCTCCATTTGAGCTTGGTGAAGCTCAATCATTCGTGCTCCTTCCAAAAGCTTGGGAAAGTTGTTATGGTGCTGATACATCGGATGACTTTTTATGGAATCCTTCAGTCCTTTTAGAATTCTACTACATTTAGCTGTCTCAGAACAGACTAGATCAAAGCAAAATGAGATAATTTTCTAAATTCCATCTCGTATGCATGCACAAAATGATTTCCCTAAGCGAGCTGCATGAACTCATCCTCTATTATGGTCTATGTAGAAAGAGGAACAAATTCTTCGTGAAAGACTTGCTCAAATTCATCCCAAGGAATATCATCTACACTAACCTCAAAGAAGTGAGCTTTCAGTTCAGTATCCCAACAATACTTTGCATCGTTATAAAACAGATGAGTGGCAAAATGGATGCACTCACTTTCAATACACTATATACTGACCAAGCTCTTCTCAATTGTCATAAACCAGTTGTCAACTTCAATATATGAAGCAGAGTCATTAAAACTAGGAGAGTCTAAGCACAAATTATTATAAGAAATGCATCCACAACTGGACCAGGAATTGGATGCAGAGCAATAGGAATTCCTTGAGGAATTGGGGCAAGAGTGTGAGGTGGAATAGGAAATGATTGGGGTGGAGTTGGAGATGGTTGAAATGGAGTACTAGCATAAGCCATTCACTCTGCGGCATGAGTTTGAGCCTCTATCATTGTAGCGCCCCATTCCGTCGCCACGCCAAAAGAATTGACAATTGGCGGCGGAGCGGTGCGCTACTCGGGAAGGACTACTGAACCTCCTCGAATAACCATTGAATAAAGAGCTGAGCTCAACTCTAAAGGAAAGGGAGCTGAGTATTAATTCTTAAAATAAATGTAACACTTAATCTTAAGTATTAGACAATATAGTATATATATTGGATTTTGAGTGTAATATGATGAATCAAATATATAAGTATAACAGTATTTCTAGTATGCTGATCACATTACAATACTAAGTATAAGTAGCAAGAAATTCATAGTGCAGAAGCTAAAATAATTTCATCCCAATCATTCATCACAGAGCTATGTAAAAAATATTCATCTCAGAAAAGAGAAAAACTATTACAGATAGTTTGCCTTAAGTAAATAGATAAAAAATATCCTCTCAAGTCACAATAAAAAAGTAAACTAAATGCAATAAAATAAGCTGAGCCGGCAAATGCTCTACCAACTCCTCCTAGATCTTCTAAGAAGCCTCCAATATCTGCTCCTCAAACTGTTCTAGATCTGGCAAATTGCTGGATCTCAAAAGTACCACGTGTTAGACAATGAGTCTAACACATTAAAAACTACTCTCAACAAGTATATATATCTAAGGTTTAACATTTAATAATTAAAAAAATTATAAAAAATCACTTAAATAGCTGAAAAGTATGAAACTGTGCAAAGCTAAAATGTGAGGCAAAATAGTGGCTAAAATATCAAGAACTGAAAACAAAAAATAGTAAAGGAACTAAAACTGAATAAAAAGTAAGATAAAATTATGTTGTATGTCACTGAATATGCATCAGTTTATGTCACTGATTTATGTTGTCATCATGCATTTGATACTTTATGCACCTCAAGCAATCTTAATATATATGATGTCTACTACATCCTATAGGTCATACTCAAATTGATGCATGCTGCATCACTTAATTCACAAGGCTTTTTGATACTTACGCTTATACAATTTATGCCAAATACTTTCAAATCAATATGCTTTTTAAATCATCGAAAGCTAAAAATTAAATAAAAATCAAGTAATGATTCCATTCGTCTCCATCATGCAGAATTAATCTAAGTGAATTCTAACTTCTAATTCTAATCCACTACATGGTATTAGTTATGATTACACCTAAACTTATTAAATGAAAATATTGTATACACATAGTTGGTATATTTCTAAGAAAGGTGGGTTTAATACTTAGATTGTTTAACTGCACTTATCGAAACACGTGACGATAAGAAGTAGAACCCTGTCATAGTTTATTCTCTCAAACTAAGTTGTTAAATAGCCTACTTAAAAGTATACTTATAGGGTCCTAAGAAAGGTAACTTGAAACACTTAGTTTATTTAACTGCACTTATCGAAATGCATGACAACAAGGGGCAGAACCTGATCATAGTATATTCTCTCAAACTAAGTTTTTAATCCACTACTTATAATACTCTTGGACTTGGGATGTTTATCATGAACTGAAATGTACTTATTTAATTACCTAAGATAAGACCAAAACCCTATAGTTCTATTTAGGATAAATCAACCAACTCTGATTTCTACTAAAATAAATTAGTATTATGGATATATATTATCATCTCCAACTGAGAATTCAACTAGTTCTTATTATAACTATTATATTTATATATATATCAAGGAGTACAATCTAATAAATCCACACTCCATTATGATGAGTCAAGGATATGACATAAAAGTTATCCAACTTATGATACTACCATAAGGAAGAATCTCATTTTATAGCATTTTGATTGCCATATCACAAGGATTATAGTTAAATATCTAAGAATAAGAAGGTGCATCTAAGTTCCTATCTTACAATTCATACAAATGGGCTCTTCCTACCTCAATGGTTTGTCTATTAATGAGGTCTAGTAATTATTAAATTAAATTACTAGATTTTAATCTTAAGATTTAAACACTAAAATATATAGTAATTCTGGCTAAAAGGGTTATATTAAACCTACAAGCCCTAATACATTGAGTTTGACTATAGAAATCAGATGGGTAAAATCCATCTGTTCTCAACTTATACTATAATTATGTGGTATAATCACATAACTTATTAGGAATTGAGCATGCACAAGTCATTATCATTTTATAATTTAGTATATGCTAATAGTCTTTCTTAAGAGAAAATTAAAGATCTAAAGGTTAGATTCAGATAATCAATCATATAAATTTGTTAAACCTTAATACTTCTTATTTAATAGTTTAAAATCAATGTCAAATCAATAAGTACTATTGGAATCATTCAAGTTCTTTAATATTTAAATCATGTGTCTTATTCAATTTACTTAGGTTAAGGTTTAATCTAATCAAGTTAGGGTTTAATCCCAACTTGACCAAATCAAGATTGTTTTCTTATGTATTGATCAGTAATCAAATCAGTCAGCTTATTATTCATCTTTAATGTCCATATTGATGTTAATTCAATTATCATTTAGATTAAGATCCTCCTTAAGATCATTAAGGGTTTAAGTGTTGATTAATGGCAATTGAAGTGTTTAAATGTCCACATTAACAATTAAGTTCTCTAACATGCATCCTACTGTAAATGAGACATATAAACAATGCATTACTCAAAGCAAAAAGTAATTAAATTTAAATATTATATTAATTACCAATTAGCATATATTCAAATGAATCCTTTAGGAAATTAGAACATCTCATTTAGAATAAGAGATAGATTTCATATTCAAAATCACCTCTACAGTTACACAATGCACGATTCTACCTCTACAGTTACACAATGCACGATTCTACTATTTTATATTCAATACTTAGTCTTTCAGCTACCGTTTTACCTTATTTTCAGCTTTATACAGTTTTACACTTTTCAACTATTTTAGTGCTTTTCTATAGTTTGTTTAAATTGCTTAAATGTTAGACTTTATATAATTATAACTACTTATAGTAGTTTATGATGTGTTAGACTCATTATCTAACACGTGGTACTTTGGGGATTCGGCAATTTCCTTGATCTAGATCAGCCTGTGGAGCTAGTTCAGGAGGCGTCCCAAGAGAACTAGGAAGAGTTTGTAGAGCCTTAGAGGACTCCATATCAGCATTTACCTTTTTGCGTTGGTTTATTTCCAGTTCAGTCATTAGCTTATTTATAATATTTTCATTCAATTAAACTATTTGTAATAACTCTGGATGTATTTTCTTTTCTTTCTGAGACGAATGCTTTACTTAGCTTCTACGATGAATATTTCTAGATGTATGATTTAGCTTCTTCACTCCATATTTCTTACTACTTATACATAGTATTATGATGTGATAAGCATATTATAAATACTATTATAGTTTATATATTAGATTCCTCATATTCCACTCATAATCTAATGTATATATTATATTATCTAATCCTTAAGATAAGGTCTTGTGCTTATCTTAAAGATTAGTCCAGCAGCTCATTATTCAACGATTATTCGGGGAGGTTTAGCAGTCCTTCCCGAGTAACGCACGGCTCCACCGCAAATTGTTAACTCCTTTGCACGCAGCGACGGGACGGGGCGCTACAACTAGTGGAGGAAGATAGGCTAAGAAATTATTATACATAAATATTTGAAGGTTAAAGATCACTACTAAAGTTCATTTAAACTAGCTTATAATTGAAATGACATAGCCTAATCAAGCACTATACTATTTAGGAATAATATTAGGAAAGGTCTAAGTGTATGAAAAAGGCAGGATTACAAGTTACTAACTCTAGTTCACTAAAGGCTGTAGGTTATTGAAGCTTATAGGGCATCTAAATCACTTCAGGGAGCTATGGGACACTATAATTCAAATGCTAGAGAGCTTAATGCAGAATTAAGAGCTAGGAATTGATTACTAATATCAAATTTTAAGCATTGGAAACTAATCCTAATAGGTTCATATCCTATAATTAAATATGTGCTAAAGTTAACTACACTAGATGGGAGAACAATCTAACCCTTAAGATCATAAGCGAATCAAGGTTATAAAATCAATCATACAACATCTCCCCTAATTTTGAAGGTTAAATCAATGATTTTACTAAGATCTCAAGAATCTAATGTAATGCCCCGTCCCGCCCCGTCACCGCGCGCAAAATGGGGTAACTTAATCAATTCAGCAGCGGAGCGGTGTGCCACTCAGGGAAGGATTCCACATCTCCCCAAATAGCAGGGAACTAACACACTGAATGCTGCTGACTCAACCCCAAAGAAGGGTCGAGTGCTAATACTTAAGATAAGAATAGTATCCTTATCCTAAGTATTAGACAAATACATATATTAGATTTAAAATACAATATGAATAACCCAATTACATATAAGATATCAACATTTCTAATATGCTGATCACATCACAATATTAAATATAAATAGTATATAAATAGAGTGCGAAAGCCAAGCATGCAACCATAAACTTCATCACAGAAATAGAATAAAACCATTAATTTCAGAATAGAAAAGTAAATATATCCAAAAATTATTACAAACAGTTTGCTGAATTAATACTGAAATAAAGTCTAAGCACTAAACTGAAATAATTAGTCAAAAGTGGTAAAGCTGAAGGAGAACTCCTCTAAGGCTCCACATACTCCTCTTGAGGCTTTTGAATGTCCTTCTGACCTGACTCAAGCTGCTCAGTATCTAGCAAATTGTTGGGTCCCAAAAGTACCACATATTAGACAATAAGTCTAACACAACAAAACTAATCTAATAGTTCTAGTTATTTAAGTTAATATTTAAGTAGTATAAACTAAATAACAGAAAAACAATAAAGTAGCTAAAAATTGAAAACTGTATAAAACTGAAGTAAAGTAAAGTTGTCTATATACTGAGTACTAAAAATGAATAAAATTGTATATGATCTAAAATTGAGTAAATAACATGTAATATTATGCGATATGTCACTGAAGTCATGCATCTGTATATGCCACGATACAATATGCAATTGGTATGCAATCAAAATCACATTAAACAGGTATGGATCGTACGGTTTAATGTCTATATATATTCAGTTGGGAATCCAGTACTAATCATCTTGAAAATTCCCCGATTGATAAATGCAACATTCCATAATTCATAAATCATCACTTATACCTATACTTCATGCTCATGTTCATGCTTATGTCTCTATACTACATGCCTTAAAATCCAGAAATCTAAAAATGATTTAAAATCAAATACTAAATCAAATATCTCCATTATACAGAATCTATCTAAATAGATTTTAAATCCTAGGTCTAAACCCAACAGTTTGTTTTACTTAGAATTTTACTTAAAATCATCAGTTGAAAAAATTGTATATACATATTTAGTATGTTTCCAGTAAAGATGAACTTAACACTTAATTTTCTTAAAATTACACTTATCGAAGCACACTAAGATATGAGGCAGAACTCGGTCACAGTTTATATCTCAAACTAAGCTATTAAATACTCTAATTACAAGCATACTTAGTATCCTAAACAGGGTGACTTGAATTACGTAGTTTTTTTAAGCCACACCTATTGAAGCATTCTTCATTATGAGGCATCACCCATTGGTAATTTTTATTTTAATCAAACTAAGGAATTAATTCCATATTCATAACACTCTTAGGATTGATTGGTTTATTCTAAGCGAGATTGTATCCGCCTAAGCCCGTAGGATAGCACAAAGATAAATCTTACTTAGAGTGACTCAACCATTCCTGAATACTATTAGAGTGATCCAACAATATGGATATACACTTCTATACTCAGTTTATAATCTGAGTTCAATCAATGTTATTTAATCAATATTGATCACCAAAGATATAAGATTTAGATCACAAAGAAGTGAATCCTACATAAGGTTATAAGGATGTGACTAAGGAGATCACTCAATATATGTTGTTATCACATGGGAGAAATCTTATTCTAAGTACTTTAGGTGATTATACCAAGGATCTAAGATCAAGCTTCGAAGGTTATGAAAGATCATCTAGGTTCCTACCTCAAGATATCACAACAAGTCCTTCATACCTCAAAGTATTAACATTTGTTAATACTATTAGTATTACCAAATAAAACTGAATGTAAGATCATCAAGATCTAACATCTATGCTAAAATTCATAAGTTTTATTTATTAAGCTTGTTTTGATCAGATCAGATCAAATGGTTAGACCCATCTGATCAATCTACAATTATGGGATGAAATCAAGAATATTATTGAGATTAGATCATGTTGTAAATCATTACAATTTTATAATTGTTCTCATGCTAAGGATCTTAAATAAGAGAAACTCAGAGATCTCAAGCTTAAGTATAGATATTTAATCACAAATTTTTTTTTAATAATCTTAGCACTTCTAATTCAATAAATTAAGATCAATGTCAAATCATATGCATTATTGAAATCATGTCAATTGAGTTATCTTACAATTAAGTTGATAGTTTAAGTGAGTAAGGGCTTAGATCTTAATCAGACAAGTTTGGGTTTAACCCTTAGCCTTGCAAAATTAAGACCAATAGTTAATTTATAGTTTAATAACAAATCAATGTATTATGAGTATATATTGATGGAAATTTATGTTAATAGATTAAATATCATTTGCTTAATCAAGTTCTTAAGATTCTTATGTTCAAATATAATTTAATATCAATTTAAGTAAATCAAGGTGTTCAAATCAATATTAAAATTCTCTAACACACATAAATATTATATTGATTAAATAATGAGTAACTAAGGCTAATCAAATCTTAAATCAAACACAAAAGGGATGAGCACTTGATTCCGAATGTAAAGCAATTAAATTCCATGCAATTTGATTATTAAGTTCTACTTGGTCATACAAGCAATCAAAGATTCTAACATTAATATTTGGCATAAAAATATTTAAGCAATTCTCTAGAAGATTTAGAACATGCAATTTTAGAGTAAAATGATAGATTTCCTATTAATAGTCACCTACACATTCATACAATACTTAATTTTACTAAATAAAATTTTAGTTTTCATATATTTAATCCCCATTAGGGTCCTAGAGTCATTAAAATGCAAAAAATTACAAATTCGGACAATTCCGGAGAGTTCTGGGCGCTCCGGCGCGACGTAACGCTTTCAGGCGCTACAGTGGATTTTGGCATTATGGTGTGCTGCGACGCTTGTAGGCACTACGGCACGCTACGGTGAAGTCAACCCGAGACGTGAGCGCTGCAACGCGCTAAAGCAAACTCTGGCTGAAAATTAGGTACTATTGTGCGCTACAGCCGATTCAATCCGAGACTCGGGCGCTGCGGCACGCTGCAACGCCCAACGATGATTTTGCCTATGCGAAAACTGTAACGGGTCTCCTGTCGCACTCAAATACTTTCATCCCAGAGTACTTCACATGAGGTGCCATATATTGATGGAAAGGTCTTTCTGAAACCTTTCCATTAATTCCAAAATTGGTATGAACGGATTATTCTAACAAGCAAAAAATAAAGTCCTAGCTACGGGTATATATAAATTTTACAATTTGTTTACAGCATATTAATGAAGGAACGAGCTTCGATCGGACTCATTGGAGTTCGATTGGAGCTTGAAGATTGCCCTAAACTTCAGTCAATGTCTGATTGAAATACCATTCACAATGCTTTGATAAACCACATGATAAGAATAGCACAAGGAAGAGTATAGCAAGAAGGGTACCTTAGCCTTATGAATAGAAGAAGAAGACTCTGCTGGTTCCTTGAGTGCTTGAGGGCTTGAAGGATCCTTCAATAGCAGCACAACAAGAGAAAGAGGGGAGCTCAGCTAATGGCCAAATGGAGAGGAAGAGATGGCTAAGCCTCCATTTAAAAGAGGAGGAGAGCTTGGCTCTACCTTGAATCCTCCCATCAAGTATGAAAGGGGAAGAGGGAGGGCTAGGAGTAATTACATGCATTAGAGGAGAGGAAGTGGTGCCCAACAATAATCGCAAAATTAGGGAAGGCGGGGTCCAGCACAGGAAATAAATAGATTATTTAAGACTTTTAATTTAATTTATTTATTTAATTAATGCTTTTTAAAAATATCAGATTAATGGAGCATAAAAGTGGGGACCAGCCAGGGAAGAAGAAAAGGAAGGAAATAAAGAGAACGGATTTAAATGGATAAATAATTCTTCATTTCTTTTTTTCTTAATTTTTAATTTATTAAAAATTCTGATTTGATAAACGAACTCCGGACAATCCAAAAAATTCACCCCTATCTAATTTTGGGGTGAGAAATTCAACGGTGAAGTCGGATTTTGATTCTGACGATTATTTAATTATGATAATTTTTGAATTATTTAAATACATTAAAATATTCATAAAATTTTGATGACTTCTAAACACGTTCAAAATATCACCCCTAGCAAATTTGGGGGTGACAAGCGCAATGGCGAAGTCATATTTTAATTTTGAGGATAAATTAAATATCTCAATTTTTAATTAATTAAATATTATTAAAATATTCCAATTATTTGATTGAGCTCTGAATCACTCCAAATCTTTAGGGCTCGGTTCTAATAATTAGATGAACTTAATAAAATGATAATTTAAAAGAATTTAAGTTAAAATTAAGCTAGATAACAACCTAGGGTTGTTACATCTAATCTATACTAATTCAAGTTCAAACTCACAAATGGAATGACATAAAGGTAAGTAAGTAATGATATATGTTTGCTATTCTAAGGTTTAAAAAAATAAAATATGCAATTTAAGGAGTTATGAAATTATATAAATCAACTAATTAAGGAGCCAAATACCTAATTTAACCAATTATTATTCAAATGAAATACTAATAGTAAATATGCAATCCTTATAGTATAAAGAGAAAAATGACACTAAGTATGTCAAAATCAGACAACGTTGAAAATTAAGGTTTTCAGAACTCTTAATTAGGGTTACAAAGTGATTATAAAAATTAGGATTCAAATCCTAAATTTAATTATATCAATGTGTTCGTCTTATTTTTGTGATTAAAATGATATATAAATTTGTATATTTGGGCTAAGTAAATTGCAAGATATGAGTGAATGAAATTTCATATTATTTAATCATTAATAATTAATTTCCAATCATTCAGAAGTCTGCATCACAGCAATCAGTTGACCGATGCCAAAATCAAGATCGACATGGAAACCATTCGCATGGAAAACCACGAGTAGTTGACAGCATGGAAATGGGTGCGTCGTAGGACACGCGTCGGCTCAGATGGGCGACGCGTGTTGGCTCAGGATTTGCCGCGGGGTTGAAGAGACGGTGTGGTTCAATAAAATGGATCGGCCCAATTCAAGGAGATAGATCAGAACGAAGATGGACACAAGTCGACCGCTTTGTCCCCAACACAGCCTGAAGGGGACCAATTAGGGTTCGACCCCTAGTCAAACCTGAAGGTTCCACGGTGCGGCCCACTTACCGGCGGGTAGCCCTCGATGAGGCCAACCTTCCAAGGCCAAAATCTGGGCCAGGCGGCGGTTGAGTGACTAACAGGTCAATGCCCTAGGTCCTAACGACCGGACTCCAGGAATTCCCTATAGATCGTTCAATGATCCCGAGCTCAATCGAGCTCGAATGAGCGCGATTGTGCTCAAAAATGCAATTAGGCTCTCGAAATAAGGGTTGGATCAATCAATTGGAGGAATAGATAGAAAGAAGAGTACTTGGAGGATCTAAAAGTTTCAAATTCCTTCGGGCTTAGGGTTCAGCGGGGTCCATAGCCAGAAGCTCGTTGGCTCACCTACTGCCTGTGTCGCTTAGAGAGAAATGAGAAGTTTACGAAGAAGACTAGGAGGATAAGGGATCGATAGTCTGAGCTAGAAGTGAGGACTGTCCTTTGTCTAGCACTGCGATCATGGCTGGGGAAGACATACGGCCCAATGATCTGAACTATCAGATTAGGCATTTGATCCAACTGTTAGATCCTGCGGGTGTAAGGCAGGTCGTTAGATCGTATTTAAAAATGATCTATGGCTCAGATCATGCGTACCTGATGCACGCTGTTTGTCCCTTTGTAGCTGTTCTGCGCAGTTTAATATATAGCCGTTGGAATAATAATAATATTATATATATATATATATTAATTTAATTAAATTAAATTATTTAATTACATTATTTAATTATTTAATTACAAATTTAATTACTCAAGTTTAAATAATCAAGCAGACTCCGAAAAATTCTAAAAATTCACCCTTATCTAATTGAGGGGTGAGAAACTCAAAAATACAATTGATTTTTTGATCGGAGGTCAATTTAATTGTCATAATTTTTTGAGTATTTAAATATTATTAAAATATTTGAGGAAAATTCGATGACTTCTAAACATTCCCAAAATACCACCCCTAGCTAACTTGATTATGGGATCTAAATAAAATTGGTATTCTCAAAATTATTGGGAAAACCAAGAATGTTTGTAAATCAAAAACGATCTTCAAATTGCACCAAATTGGATTTCAAAGCAGGAAAATTCGACGACTTCCTAACTTGATTTCAAAATATTGAAAAAATTCGATGAGTTCCAAACATTCCCAAAATACCACCCCTAGCCAATTTTCTGTTATGGCAGGAATAATCTATGTGCATGTCTAATTAAAATATTTTCAATTCAGTTTTAGTTACTTTTAATTCAGTATTTCTTAGTACTTTCAGCTTTTATTGCATTTCCAATATTTTTGTATTTTTAGCTTTTTAGTTTTATGTGCAAGCATGTTATGGTACTAGATTTTAGTTCAGTTATATTTATATTGCATTCATTTCAAAAAATCAGCATGAGAAAATTTGATCATATATCCTTAGGATCTTTCTTGTACTTAGTAGTTTTATATCAATTGCTTAACCTTTTCTATAGCTTTGGGTTGAGATATATCTTTTTACCTCACATTTTATTTAAGTTATAAATATATGGTTTATAGCTTTAATCCTTTTATTTGATGCTTTGTTGCTCGAATTGTTTATAATGGTTTGTGATATCATAAAATATAAGAAAATATTAGCTTAAAATATACTTAGACAATTGTCTAACCTATTTTTCTCTTTTTTGGCTGGGTCCCTAGCATTGTGAAACTGACAATATCAGATTCTAAGCATTATGTGAATCTTCAGCTTAGTTTATGGCACATCCAATCTAATGATAAATGAGAGATCTATCATGGCGACCACTTCACTGTAATCATGTTAACAAGTGTGTTAGCATGACCACGGTGCGGGTGGGGCGCCACAGGTTCAACCACCTCAATACCGTGCATTCCATCTGTGTGTGGGTGGCAGCTGCGGATGCATGCTATTAGTTGTGCAGGCATAGGGATTTAGTTAGGTTGAATTATTAATTCAAAATTTTAATTTAGTTTAATTAATTTAAGATTTTTTAAAATATAAATCAAAATATAATGAAATTATATACCAAAATGACTACAAAAATGGTAGAACATTAATATGAAGTGAAATTCCAACTTTTAATACTAATCTTATAAATTACCTCCTAGTTATTATTAAGTGTAATTAAGGCTTAATTAAGCCATTTGAAGTTCAAATTGACTATGCTTACAGTCATTGTGCTCATTATGCTATAGAGAAGTTATAGCCACTAATTATATACCATTTGGACTTCAACTAAAAAATGTGAGTTTTTAATGCTTGATTAATTTAATAATAAATTCACATAATTATTATATATCCTATTTTGGCTTCCTAAATTCTAGAACAGCTTAGGGTAACTTAGGCTAAGATATGATATAACATTAGATGATATTTTGAATATAAAAATAGCTAGAATAACTTACTTTTGACTTAGCATTTAGTAATCCTATATTGAACCCTAACTATTATGAGAGAGAAGTCATAAGAGGATTTTTGTATCTTAATTTAGAACTATTTAGGATGGTATTGAGTAAGAAATGGTATTGAACATGTGGTTAGGAGGAGATTCATAAAATCTTAAGATGGAACCACCTTAGCAGAATTAATGAATAACTAGTGTTTAGATTTCCACTAGATTTAAGTAATAATCTAAGTGACCTAGAATGGCCTACATAGTGTAGTGAAGACTATTATATCATGCTAAGTGTGAGGCATAGAAGTATTTACGATGTTTAGTAAATGAACTAAGGCTAGAGGTAGTCTTAAGTGATAATAGGCTTATAAAGTTTTAAGTGCTAATTATCAAAGTAAAATCTTTTACTTAGTGCTATTAATATTAGAACTTGGAACTTTAGGATTAAAAAAAGAAATTTGATGTTTATATTAGTAAAATAATGTGAGATAAACTTAGATAGTTGTAACTTAAGTAATGACATCCATTAAGTCTTATCATATTATACTAGTAGCCATACAAATCATTAAGTTTTAGAGTAAATTAATATTAACCTAAGAATGACATACCTAGGAGTAGGCTAACCTAAGCTATTAGGAAGAAGTTAAGATTAGATAAACATTAAGTTTGAAAAGTAGATAACCTATTAGCTAGATCTTTAAGTAACTTAAATCATAGGGATCAAATAACCTAGGAAGTACAATAGTGAAATATAGAGTTTGCAAGTTAGAATAATTGTAGAGCTAGCATTATGATAAGATCTTTTTCTATTATAACTATATCTATAAATTATTTTTGCACTTAAATAAGACCTTAATCAAATCACTATTTTCAAACCTCATTATTTATATATATTATGTATCACTTGGCTGAAAAGTTTGATAAATATCTAAGTCGATTAGGAGCTTGATTTGATCTAATTATAGGATAAATAACTAAGTAGATAATAATAGATATCACATGGGTTACAATTAACTTTGAAAATCCTTGAACGCTGTAATGCATTGAGACTAAACCCTTGAAAATATTCATTAAAGATATTGTGCGTAAATTAAACATATAAAATTTATATAAGAGTTTCATGTGGTGGATTATTATGTCAGTACAGGCTGTGGAGTGATATGAAGACCACGCATATCCTAGAGGAGGAGTGTGTGTGTTATTGAGAAATTTTGCTTTACTTAGTCAAGCAGACGTGCATGATACCTTATTTGTTCTGTAATTTTGCCTATCATAACAAAACACTTATTTAAATCAAGATAATAATATACATTTATAGTTTATAGTCTTTATAACTACATTTATAGTTTATTTAATCATTAAAATTGAGATCTCCTTACTTTCATATATTACAACTTACTTGCATTTACAGCTCTTTAACTTATATTTATGCAGTGTATTTCAGTTTGTATTTTCATTTCTTTACACTGCTTTGTTTACTTAGCATATATCATGTTGTACATATTTTTACTATTTTGATGCACACTTGCATGTATAGTTGTACAAGACCATTTTACTTACATAGTTGATACAGGTTGTGATCAACTTTTCTTACTTACTACTTTTGCCCTTTTTACTTATATTTATTATCATTTCTTTACTAATCATTTTTACTGCATAGTGCACCACTTATAACAATTGTAAATGGCTAATGTGAAAAATAACTTAGTTTTCCTAAAATATACTTGGACTTTTTAAGTCTAATCATTTAGTTTTTCTTTTATTTGTTGTGTCCTACAGTATTAAATGCTATATATGGTAGATTAGGAGTTTGAAGTGGATCTTGCACCTGAAGTAGATAAGACCTACTAGTTACATCTTGAATACTTCACCATTTTCTGTCCTTTTGCTTTATTATCCCGTGATGATGAGTGTCATTACGTCATATATGTTTGTATAAATTTAATTGACTCTGGATATTTTACTTCACTATTCTGTGATGTATTTTTCATTCTTTTCTGGATGATTGGAATGGTATATATCTATATATAATATTAAGCATCTAACTTTTCTCTTTAGAGATATTTGGCTCCCGTTAGTGCCTAATAGTTGGTTAAGACTCATTAACCCAGTATTAAGTACTATAGTAACACCTAGCGTTGGATTAGACTATCTAATCTAACATCGGGTCATTACACCTCTCTTTCTACACTAATCTAGAACTATTCAAATTACTCTTGAGTATTATCAAGGTTATAAATAGTATATTCTCAAATTTCATAAACCATGGTTCCATTGAAAGGAAAATGCATATTCTGAAATGGGATATGATTCATTCCCCTAAAAATAAAAGAGGTATAAGTATTACTCATCCGGGTAAGCTTTTTATCAGTTGCAAATTAGCTTTGTGTTGGCATATATTGTATGATACCTCACTTCCTAGTGAGTGACGGAAACTTGATCGACTTCGATTGATGGGTAGTGTTCATAGACATAATTATGATGCCTCTTCCTACTATAAAAGCTTGGTATGTATCTTTGAAATCATGCCCCCTCATATCGCATTGGATGAGGAAATCTAAATTTTTTACTTTTAATGGAAAATATGAGTTTAGTTTTAAATATGCCTAAGAATTATTATTTTCGCATCTTCCCAATGTATCGTGGGTCACCATTACATGGTTTAAAGGTAATCACTTAAAATATAAATGCATCTTGTGAAAATCAGCTATGGAGGGCTTAAAAATGAAGAATATCTTATCTAAGCGCGACTTAAATTGCAACATCTATTGTCTCTTCTATAATGAAGAGATGGAATCTCATCATCACATGTTCTTCAAATGTCCTTACACTTTTAATATTTTGAAGATTGTGCTTACAAATTCTATAATTTATTTTTTCCCTCCCTCAATATTGCAAGTTTTGGAAGATGTGGGAGAGTAAGATAAATGGTTAAAACATGCTTCTTTACTTCCTCTAGGTGTTGCAATTAATAGTATTTAGTTGGACCGAAATGTTTGCACCATATTTGTCTGTTCGGTGACTCTTCTCTTAATTTATTATTGAACAGATACGCACTTCAGAAACTACTGGATTGATGCCCCGACAGATCATGGGCTCAATGACGGCCTCAAATAGTGAATCCTAGTCTCTTATTCTTTGATTTTCTTTTTGCTTTTTATGTTTATTGTTAGTCTTGCCCAAAAACAAAAATATGACATAATATAATTTATGTAACAAAAAGCGTTTACATTTACACATATTTTTAAATTTTATGAGAATAAAAGGAAAGGAAATAAAACTAATTACAATTATATACGGTTGAATTCTCAATAAATCATATGGATAGATTTGGAATTGAAGTGAAATTATAAGATTTTCTTATATTAAAAAATTATTCTGAATATTATGGAGACAAAGAAGACGACATAGACAAGACAAGAGCCTTAATTAGTGGTGACCACAAAGTTTGGAATATAGTCAACTAAATTAGTTCTTAGTGGTGGGGAGCCACAGAGCGCTTTTGATGCAAATGAAAATGCAAGGATAGAATGATTTGGTTTATATATAAGATAAAAATAAGAAATGAGAGAGAGAGTAGGAGAGTTTTAGCCTCTTTTTTTATTTTATTTTATTTTTTCTTTCAAAATGATTGCAAAACGCTAAATTTGTTAGAGAATAACAATTTTTAAATATCTCAAAACATTCTTTAATTCTTAAGAAAATGCAAAGATAATATAAATAGATTGACTAAAGAATGGTAGCATGTAAGAGGCTTGATATATAGAATTTTATCAAAGCCCATCATTGAACCTAAGCTCTTAAGAAATTCTTTCTTCTATTCCAAATATTTGTTGTTTGAAAATTAAGATGAGGTCTCATAACTTTGCTTGCTCTCATATATGAATGATCTGACTTCCACCTCTGTAAACTTTCAGGCCTTCACTATGCACCTCAACACATTCACTAACACAAACTTTTTTTGAATCACTTTTTGTTCATGCTTGTAACTTCAACTCAGAAAGAGCCATTCTTTGGAAGGATGTGTATCAAATAGTTGATAATTTAGGTGAGTCGTGGACTGTTTTAGGTGACTTTAATTGTATCCTATATTCAAAATAGAAAAATGGAGGTTTTATTCCTCCTTCTTCTTCTAAATTATCCTCTTTTAATACTTTTATTAAGAATGCAGAGTTATTAGATCTTCAAGTAGTGGGTTTGGATTTTACTTGGTTCAATCCGCAAGCTTCAAATCATATTCATGCAAAATCGGTCAACAATTTATGCAATGTGCATTGGCTTAATGCTTTCCATACAGTAACGACCCGTATCGTTACGAATCCATTTAAGCCTGATAGGTTATTAAGGACCTAATATTATTGTCAAAAAACTCTCCGAGAATTTTGGAATGAAAAATATCAAAGGAAAATATTTTGATTATTTTATCTATTTTTATTAATTAATTAAATGAAAAAAATAATTTGATCTCAAATAGCAAAAACAATATTATTTTTGAATTTTTCACCACTAAATTAGTTAGGAGTGGAGGTTTCATATTCACAAAAGTGAATTCAATAAAATAATTTGTATTATTATTTAAATTTTAAGTAAATTTAATTCTAGCGGATAATTCCATGCAACTAACGAAGGACGATCCCACTGGTCAATGTCTTCTCAGCTATTGGATCGTCTCAGCCCACCATCCAACGCTCCGCAATCTTTCTGAACCCGCAATAGGGATCTCATGCAACGAGCGAGATTCCAAACTGCATGATGGCATGATCTCAATGCCTTGTTCTATTTAGCTAGAATCAGAAGGCTCAAACTTAATCCAGAACTGCTGAGACAATCAAATCATCAAATCCAACAGCTAATTCGATGACCAGTATTTAATCCTGCAGCTCTGTCGCCCACCCAAGCACGCGACCCCCATCGAGTCGCCATCCCAGAAGCCCCTCTGCACGCAACACCATACATCCGGAGCTAAGTACATTTTAGTGCAACTAATCTATTTATAAGTTAAGTGGATATCACATTTAGACATTTACAATTATTATTTAAGCGGAGCTCAATACAGTAAAAAAGGAAGTAAATTGAGTAAAGTGAAGTAAAGTACTAGCACAACCTGCATCATCTATATATATAAGAAAAATAAGTACAGCTATACTAGCAAGTGTGCAATAAAAATATTAAGGAAATATGTACAAATAGACATATACTAACTATGACAAAAAATCCACAATCACAAAAAATGTGGGAAAAGTAAGAACAATTATGAAGGAATGTAATATTTAAGTTAATTATCTTGTAATCTTATTATGTGGGTGCAAAATCAAGTTATGAGTTAAGCATATCTGCTTAACTAAGTAAAGCGGGATTTCCCATAACACTCACATTCCCCCTCTAGGATATGTGAGGTCTTCTTATTACACTGTTGCCTACCTTAGCATAGTCCACCACATGACCCCAAGTAAATATTATAAGTTTATTTTATGCACAATGTTCTTATGAATGTATTCATGGATTTAGTCTCAATGCATTGCAGCATGCAATGATGTTTCAAAGCTAATTGTAAGCCGTGTGATATTCAATATTATCTACTTTAGTTATCAACCCTATAGTTGGAGCTAATCAAGCTCTTCAATTGACTTATACATTCATCGAATATCTTCATCAATTGATACAAAATAGCATATAAGTAAATGAGGTTTTAAAATAGTAATTTGATTAAAGTCTTATACATGTGACAAAATTATTTATAATTATAATTAATTTGTTACAAACAAGCATCATATCCTCTTTCTAACACTGCATTCATCTAATTATCAATCAACACTTCAACTCTATAGGAACACTCTAACTTAGATGCTAATGGTTTCACTATTACACTACTTCAGCTACTAGATTCCTATATGTGGCGACTGGGGATCGAAGTTCATGAGTCTAAAGAAATGATTCATACAATGGAAAATATGCATTTATGAAAATAAAGAAAATAAAATACATACATATCCATATTTACATTCAGAGCCATACATATATGAAATTTACAATATTTTTTATAGTTACAATAAAAATTTATTCACTGCTCATATCTCACATCTTTATCTCTTCTTTTCTTTTATTACTTTGATAGATCTTCAATACTTTAATTTTCAAAACCTGAAAAATTCAGTTACCAGTCAGGTAGGAGTACGCAAATCATTCTTATAAGAATAATTCTAGCATCCTATAATAGGTATAAATCAAATATGGAAAATGACTGAAATATTTGCATAGCATATGTGAAAGAAAAGTAATTTTTTTCTCAAATTTAAATATTGTCCTGCATGTTAGCTTTGAAAATCAACATATATGAAAAGTATGAAACATATAAATTTTATCAAAAGAATTTGTAACAATAAGTCGAGTCTGTAGACTCCTGAGCTCAAATGGGTAAACCCATATGCATAACCTGTAGGAAGCTTATCTCACTATCCGTCGGTAGCTTACTCAAAATAGGAACTGATGGTGTGTCTTTCCTCTGGATTTTCCCACTTCCTAAAAAAAACTAAATCCCTCCATATAACTCCTAGGGGCTGCCAGCAGGCCCAATCTGTACAGATTCTCAGTGCTGCTTTCCATCCTCCAAAGACAAACACCACAATAATATATACCACATTTTATCTTTTTATTACATGCTTATTTGATAACATTCTTTTGCAGGTTTAATAGCGGTAAGCAGTTTTGGAATAAATAGTGTGCAAATGAAAATTAGCTCAAAATAAGAATACTGAAATAAAACTTATAAGTAGATTTACGTATTTGACTGTTTGACAAAATATCAACCAAATTAATTTCTTTGATCTGCCAAAAATAGTTTAAGTCATTAATTTAATGCTTTATGATTTTAACATGATTTGTAATAATAATGAATATTTGAATATTTAATTTATTTATTAAGTTACTTAATTATTATGCCTTATAAGGTCAAATTAGGAATTTGACCTTATAATGGCATATTAGTAATTTTACCATTAATTAAATTTAAAATTTCTGTCAGTTTATTGTACATTATGTCCTAAGGTTTCTATAAAATCTAAAATTTTTAATTTTTGATATGTATTGGTTAAGTTATAGCCAATATAATTTCTAGGATTACTAATTATGGTTTAATATGATTAGTGAGTGATTAGTGAAATTAGTTATAAAATTATTAAACTAATTATACAGCTAAGTTCTAATTTACTTTATGAGTTTTCTAAAACTAAAATTACTTAATTTGGATCATTAAACTTGCTAATATTCACTAATCAAGATTTAGAGTAATTAGGGCTAATTAAGAGATCTAACCATTAGATCCTAAATATTTTTATAGTTTACTATAAATTAGGATTTTTTTAATCTAAATTTATATTTGGATTACCTAATTTAGAGCTAAAATGACTAACTTATGGCCATTCAAAGTCTAAATTTAATCTAAACAGCAAAATTAACACTACTAAAATATTCTTTAGGATTTTCTGAGTATTTTGAAACCTATTTTCAATAAGTTTGGATTAGTGTGTGCAAAGATGTGGCCCAATGAAGTTTAGTGGCATTTTTGTAATATATTTTAAACTATTTAATAACCTAAAATACTACTATATAGAATATTAATCCTACTAAAATTTGGATGGCACTAAAATATTCTTTGATTTTTACTGATTAATTTAATATATTTGTTTGTATGATTTAGATAAATATTTGATGAGTTATTTAAGTTTAAAGTTTGGTAATTAATTGAATTATATTATTATTAATATGTAGATATCAAATATTTCAAATTAAAAGTTTTAATTCTGTATTAATTATATTTGTATAATTTGTTATTTTTATTTTTCTGTTTATTTAAGTATACATATATATATATATATATGTGTGTGTATTTATTAATATATACATATTTAAATTATATAGATATTGATTAATATTATAGAAAAATATTTTAATTATCTGTTAAATATATTTATTTAAATTAATTAAAATGTTATTATTAATTAATATGTTTATTCTTTTTGTTTATTTAAATATATATACTATACTAATATACCTAGATTTAAGTAAATTAATTTGTATTATCAGAATCTTATAATGATTATAAGTATATTTATTATTATTATAAGTATTAATTTATTTTGCAGGAAATGATGTTTGACGAGTCCTTCCTCCACGTGGCGGCCGCAGACTGGTTGGCTCAGCTAGTGGGTCCCACCAGGAGTTGAGGCGTTGACAGAGTTCTGTCCCGCGAGACAAGTGTCATCGCGGGATTGGCTGGTCAACTGCATACGGGGCCCGCATTTTCAGTAGCCCGATGAGATGGCCCGAAGAGATGGCCCGAGTTACTAGAGCTCGACACGCAGGCAAGGGTCGAGTCGAACGAGCCCGCCCGTCTGGAGAACTCGCCTTCTTCGCGCGAATAACCGAGCACCGATGCATAGGGCATCAAAATTGATGGCCCAAATGACGTCGTCGGAGATCATACCACCCATCGATCGAAAGGTCTTGGAGAGACCTTTCGATTGGTATCAGAACCATCACCGGAGGGAGTGTGTTACTCCGGCCAGACTAAACCCTAGTAGCTAGGCGTCGGTACGAGGCGTATAACGGTTTATACTGTAGGTTTGAGCCTTAATACGATCGATCGAACCTTATTTAGTTCGATTTGATCTGCTCGATTTGCAATCAGCAATTAGGAATTGCAATTCGAATGAAAGATCAACTGATTCATTTAGTAAATGAGAAAGATCGGGCGTACCTCAAATGGACGTCAGAGGACTTAGGGTTCGAATCTGCAGTTTTCTTTTAGGATTAATCAAAGCGTTCAGTTGAGATGGTGAAATCAAGGTGTTATAGAGGCGATTAAAGTGGTGGATAACGCCCATTGGCACGCTGGCGAAAGATCGGGATGCCGTGCATCGAGCTTTCTGTCGTGTGCCTCTTCGCGGAGACGAAGGCTCTCGGCCGTCTGATCGTTCGATCAGACGGTTCAAGTGATCCGTTAGGTTAAATGGCCGAACATTAGATCGGGGCGACGGCGTTAGGGTGACTGCAACGGCGCCGTTAATACCTAATTAAATATATTTTTAATTAATTTATTTTAATAGATTTAATTAAATAACTTTATTCTAATAAATATGTTTCAAAATTTTTCAAAATATCATTCCTAGCTAATTGAGAGGTTCTGAACGCAACGGTGCACTCAAATTTTTGATCCGACGAGTATTTAATTATTCGAATTTTCAGTTATTTAAAATAATATTAAAATATTCGTCAAAAATTCAATGACTTCCAAATGCCTCCAAAACTTCACCCCTAGCTAATTTGGGGGTGATAGACGCAATGGCGAAGTCGAATTTTTAATTTGAGATCAAAATTATTTAAATATTAATAAACAAATTTGAAAAGAATTTCTAATATTTTACACTATAACTTTGACTACTTAAGAATTTAGCTATAAGACTCTATATCTATAAGGCTTAATATCTTAATATCCTTAAGGTAGAATGTTCTCTTAACTTATACTAGCTAAATACTTAAGTCAATAGTCTCTTTTAAGCATTCTATTGATCAACATCTTAAAGGTTCTATGCTTAAGAAGGTTCACACATCTAATTATTTGGATTTATTTAGTTTCAAATATGATACTAATAGAAAAATATTAATCTAGTCTTAGACTTAATAGTTTAATGAAGCTTCTAATCTAATAAAGTAAGACTATATGAATGATAATACTTAAGCTATTATTATCTAATTTAGACTTCTATTAAGTTACTAAGATCCTAAACATCATTTCTTTACTTGGCACATAAAGGATCTTAAGCCTTTTAACACTTAAGATAATAACTAGTCCTAGCTCAACCACTTAGTCATCTAAGGGATTCTAAATCTTAATAATAATTCAACTTAAGAAAATCAATGATCTCAAGTCTGATAGATATGGACACTAATTCCTAGCTCTTATTATAATGGTTAACATTAAGATGAGTCTATGATTTAGCTCTTACTTAGTTGTCTAAGACACAAGGTTCTAATTCTCTTTATTATTCAAGCTTATTTCTAGCCTAAGCTTATTAATTCAATCTTTCTAAGAGATTCTAGGCATCTTACTTAGAAAGGAAGAATTAAACTCACTACACTAAGAAGTTTACTCCTAACAACTTTGATCAATCTCTAAGTTCTATACTTAGTATGTTAAGACTAACCATATTATCTTAAGAAAGTTATACTTAGTCACTTTGATTAATTCTTGAGTCTAAGTGGGAAGTGATATAGCCAGAATTTATAGCAAAAATATAGTGCTTAAACATTCATATTAACATACATATCCCTATACTTTGAGTAGAAAATAATGTTTTTTCAGGTAATTGAAGAAAACAGATTGCATGGGATGAATTATCAAATTATGGGACAAAACCGCCGCAGCGCGTCATGGCGGCCCCTTAAGAACTCCTTACCTGGAAGCAGAACTACGAACCTGGAGAAAAACCACTGTAGCGCGCCACAGCTTCATATCGCTAAAGATAAATTAAAATCATACAAATGAGTAATTGAACAGTAATACAAAAGTTAGTACGCTGTCGCGCGTCACAACGTCATTTCTCGATGAATTATTAAATCTTTATAAACGAGAAATTGAACAGTATTACGAAACTTTCTCCGCCGCAGCGGACAAATTTTCATTTTATAAAACTATAGATGAACTAATTGAACAGTGAATCCGAAAGTTTATCCGTTGTAGCGCGTCGCAGTGGGTAAATTTTCATTTTATAAAACTATAGAAGAACTAATTGAACAGTGAACCCAAAAGTTTATCTGTTGTAGCGCGCCACAGCAGACGTTGCAGCGACCGAACAAAAAAGATACTAACTTGATTGCAGGAACAGTGTTTGGAGAACTACTGCTACAGCGCACCGCAGCGGAACAGGATTTAGAACGCGGTTGCCGCAGCGCCGCAGCAGAACAGTGTTTGGAACACTGCTGCCGCAGCGGACGGTCTATAAATTCCATAACAGCAATTAAGACAGCGAAAGTCACAAAAATGTGACCTTTGGCCTTCTCTAGCTTCTTGAAAATAGATGACTTAATCTCTACTGAATCCCAACAGGTTTAGATAAATAAGAACATTAAAAGAGACTGAATTAAAGTAAAGGAAGAGGAAGAGTCAAATATTTAAAGCTTTGAGCATAAGTGCATCCCTATTTAAGGACTAATCTCAGACCTTGAAAGAGTTCCAACTTTTGTTATTCAAAGTCCAAAAAGAAAAGCTGCAGAAAGAGAAAGAAGTAGAACTATCCAAAGGGAAAAAAGGACCAAGTACAAGAAGAAATGGAAGACATCAAAGAATAAATAGTGGAGCTTCAAGAGGACAGCGCAGGAAGAGTCAAGAGAACCCCAGAAAATCTCCGGGTGATTCCGTGTATTTCTCCTAAACTCTTTTGATTTATTTCTTGCCGTGAACTGATGACGCTCACTTTTCTTTGTATGTATGCTCTTTCTTACATAGTAATGGAAGGCTAAAAACTCCTTTGAGAGGGTTGAGATGTAGTTGTAAAAATATGTAAGAGATAATTGGTGTATGATGATATTATTTGAATGTAATGAAAGAATTTTTTTGTCATTAAATTTAATATTGAAATGAATACTTGGATGAACTGAAATCTAAATTATAAGGAGCTAGCTAGTCCAATCCACCCTATAATTTAGGACTACTATAATCCTTAAGTGCTAAATCAAGCACCAGGATTAAAGATGATCAATCTAATTCTATGTTGAAGTTCTAGCTTAGTTTACTAACACTAAACTAATAGTAGATTATTCTAGTTATTTTCCAACTTAAAATATCATCTAATGTTTAAATATGATTTTATATAAATTTTCTAATACGTCGTAGCCTTTAGGAGGTATAAACATGCAAAACTCATATTATGAGAATTTAATATTATTTTATTAGGAGTCAAGAACTCATATTTTCCCTTTAATGTACAAATCACATAAACAATGTAGCTATAACTTTCTTATAGCATAATGAGAAAAATGACATTAAGTATGGTCAAATTGAATATCAAATAGTCAATTGTGATTTTAATGACTCCTAATGACACTTAAAAGGTGATTAGCAAAATTATTTGTTAAATAAAAAATTTGGCTTCATATTATTATCCTACTCATTTTTGTGATTGAAATAGACTATTTGATCATAGAATTTGAACAAAAATTGGCTAATTTGCAGTGTTTGCAAGATTTGGATAATTAATTAATTAATTAATTAATTAATTTGAAATAGTGATTAAAAAAATAAATCATCAAATTAAAAATCTAATATCATACTATTGATCCTCGTATTTTTCTAATCAAAATGATATATAATTTTGCAAAATTTGGAGTTGTAAGGAACTATTAAATAAACAAGAATTGCATTAATTAATTAATAATTAGATTAATTATTGAATTATTTCTTCACTAATTCTACCGCCCGGCGCACGCGACCAAAGGACTCACGCACACAGCTCCGGCCCCGTGCACGCGGGCTAGGCCGAGCCCACGAATCGGGCCCTCTCCTAGGGTCACTCGGGTTGGGCCGACCCGATGCATTACCCAACGCGGCATAAACCGCGCGGGTGGAGCTATGGCTTCGAAATTAGTTCGGCTCTGGCAATCACCAAAGGCCAGCCACCCACCATTTGAAAGGTCTTGGAGAGACCTTTCGAATGTCATCAGATTTGGCACCAACGGTCGACTCTATCATCGGAGAAGTATATGCCATAGAGAAGTAGCTACGGTGCGTGCGATTTAATGTGCGGGACTATTTGTGACGAACAGATTGAGCTGGATCGAGCTCGATCAGACTCGATCGGGCTCGATCAATTGATCCTTAAGCGTTTGAAATAGCAAGAAGAAAACATAATGAGAAGATTGCTTAATCAAAATGGGAAAATCAACGGGTACCTCGATTCATCTCAGTATGATTAGGTTTAGTTCGATTGACGCACGCAGTAGCCAGGTGCCTCCTGAATGATCCCATAACTTGGCATCGACCAGACAAAGAGAATGGCAATGCTTTGAGCTCTTGGAGATACCTATATGCTGTGGGAGAGGAGTGGGCGGGGTAAGCGCACCTGCTCCCTGCCTCGCATGATCGCGCGGGTCAGGGACCTACTGTGCCCACACGATCATCGTTCGATTGATCGAACCAAGCTAGCTGCACAATTCCCAACAACAATTCAGTTTAACAATTGAGAGGAGGCGCGTTGAAAAATATCAGATAATGGATATAGTAATAGTAATTAAAAATTATTGAAATATTTATATAATTATTAAAGATTTACTCAAAATTAATTAATCAAACGAGCTCCAAAAATTTTTAAGAATTCACCCTTAGTTAAATCGAGGGTGAGAAACGCAAAAATGCAATCCGATTTTTGATCGAAAATTGATTTAATTATCTTAATTTTATGAGCATTTAAATAATATTAAATATTCGAGGAAAATTTGACAACTTCCAAAAGCTCCTAAAATATCCCTCATAATTAATTTGGGGGTGAAGAGGTCCATAGCAAACTCCAATTTTGATTCTGAGATCAAAATAAAATTGGTAATTTCCAGGATGTTTGAATTACCTCAAAATACGCGCCAAAAATGAATGGCCACCAAATCACACCAAATTTTAGGTGCAGGCACCTAATGTTGTTAAGAGTTCACTAGTGATGGTTTTAACCTAGATTGAATGTCCAAAACCAAGTAATAAGCACGAGTTGTTATAACAATGCTTTAGTCGATCAACTCTCTAGTTATCCCGTGGCATCCAGGCCACAACCTGAGGTTAGCCGGGTCGACCATGACCCGCTGAACACACTAGGATCTTGTAGGAGCCATAAGGTGCCATGTGGAGGGAGCATTCTCCCTCCACAATAAACTCTAATTGCCCTCGACTGCAATGATTGTAGGGCACGTCAGGGAGCGCCGAAATGCCCGAATTGCCCCCGGCTTGTCCCGAAACACCCTGAGAACTCCCAGAAACTCATCGGAGCTTCATTATAACATCCATTGAAGATCTAAATGGTTTTCACATCCCAACATAGTTAACCTTTGGTAACCTTCCAAGGGTCTCCTATAAAGCTGGTGCTATTGCCCTCACGAGCTAGCTGGCTAACAAAAATCAAGTTTTTTTTTTCTAGACAAGGAACATGACTTACATCCTTTAGCACTTATACCGGCCTATTTGGTATTTAAATGTCCTCATCACATTTGCTTACAATATTGCAAGCCTAGTCATCTCCTAAGTTGACCTGCTATGTCGTCTTTAGTGTAGTTCTTGAAAGTGCTCATGCTTAGAGTTGCATGGAATGAAACACTTGAATCAACAACCCATGATTTAGTGCTAACAAGAGATAGGATCAAAATATCATGAAAAATAGAGAATTTTGTGTATAGCTCTCTTTAGTGGATTATTTAAATAGCTGAAAAATCTGATTAGTTTCTTAATATTATTGGAATGGGAAATACTTTGGCAACGGTGCTTATGCCCAAAAATGACGCATTTTTTATTCTCAAGTTGAGCACAATTGGAGCTCTTTGGAAACAAGCAAAGATGTTGGGAGGAATTCGAATCTTTGAGGAACTCTGTTTATTTTTAGAGATTATTTTATTCTAAATAAAATATTATTAATTGTATTTTAGTATCCAAAATAACCAAATCATTATGTGATGTATTTATGCACACTTTTATTATGATAGCATACTTCTTATAACTATTTTCGAATAAAATATTGATGCAAAATTAGATGCTTATTAACGAAAATTAGATACTTATTAACAAAAAGAGATTTGATTATTGCGCATAAAAATATACTATATTTCTCTTATTTTATAACTTGATTTATGAGAGTTGCATTCAAAGAGGAAGAAATTGGCATCCTCCCAACATGAAATATTATTCATATTAAATAAATATATTATTTACTTCCATTAAAAAAAATCATCATCTTTTAGAGACAGTGAGATTATGATTATTAAACAAAGATTAAGCTTTTCAAGATTCTTAAGTCTATTTTTATCTTAATTAATTGCAATTACACTATTCTATGCTATTGCTAACATGAATAGCAAGTTCACATCAACTTCATAATCAAGAAAAAAATAAGTATTTTGATGACATGATTGAGCCATTATTTGATCATTGAAAAGTCATCAGTCTTTAAGCAGTTATTTGATCAAGAAAAAATTAATTTTTATTAAAGGATAGGGAATTAAGTAGGATCATTAAACAATCTTAGGATTAACTATTAAATAAAACATATTTATGGCTAACAACCACTTGATCACAAAGAAATAAGCAGTATTATTTATTGAAGGATCGGTCGGAAGCTGACAATGCTTCCTCCATGAAAGAAGCTAATAAGTCACAATAGAGAAAGAGGGCAGAATGCAGAAATTCGAACTCCTTACAGATAATCTTTTTAATAGCAGCCACCAAATTGCTCGACAGAGCAAAAGTTAATTATCAATTATCACTACACATCGCCTCTTCTTTTTTAGCTTTATTTCTTTATTGTCACTATCAATATGTGCTTACACAATACTAAAATTTATATATATATATATATATATATATATATCCAATTAATAATATTCTTATACATTAAATTAACATATTATCTATATATTTTGATATATATTAATATATGTGTAGCAATAATTTTTTTTACATCATTAAATTTCCTTTTAAAAGAAAAAAACAAAAGTCATATAGTCCTCAGATTTTTTTTCATTTACATTATTATTTTAGTGTAATATAATTTTGTTTATGCTTATATATAAGAATTAAAATTAAGAAAATAAATTAATTGGTTGTATATACGATAGTGTATGTAATATTTTTTTCATACATCTGAAATTTAATTTCTTTTTTGATAGATTAAGAATTTAAATATAATGAGATTTTCGTAAAGTTCTTACTGAAATTATTAAAATAATTTCTTGCAGTATTTTTTTTTTTTTTTAAATATAATATTACAGCAGCTTCAGCATTTTTAAGATTGTTTTTGTTATAAATAAATGTGAAAATATTTCTTAATTATTTTTTGTGAATGTTAAGGTTTTAATGCTGCGCCTGCATATATATATATATAAAGTTGAGGATTACATAAATTCAAATTCTCTTAATTAAAAATTTTGAGAAAGCCAAGAAGAACTTTTCCTTCTTTATTTAATTATTATACTTTGGAATGCCAGTTGTTTTCAATAATATATATATATATAAGAATTAGCTGCAAAAAAAAATTGCACTCAAGCCAATGAAAATATTAAATTTAATAAAGATTGACGGATACCTTAATTTTTTTAATTTTGTTATATATATCTCTTAAAAAATATAAATAATTAAAATTTAGAGAGTTAAATCAACTAAAAATAATTATTAAATTCGCTGCACCAATACTCAACCAGAGGAAGAAGCTCTCAGATCCATTTTCCTCTTTATTATATAATATTATAAAATTATATTTTAAATTTTAAATCTTAATCATATATAATTTTTTTTTTGGAAGAAATATGTGAGAAAATTAATAGAAATATTAGATATATATATAAATATTTTTAATGTCGCTCTACAAATAATCTTTTATATAATATAAGAGAAATGGTGTAATGCTGTCCCCACTATTGCATTCACGTTTAAATATAATTAAAACAGCAATCTCTTGAAAATGACTTGAGAAAGTAGCGGAAACCATGTGTGATTTAGAGAATCATCAAATAATAATGATATGATACTTTATATTTTTCTTGCACAACACGAAACCTTTTAATAAATCTATCAAACAGCTTTTATATTATAATTAAATCTCTAATCAATCAATCAATATCACAAGAAAAATAAAAAATAAAAAATAAAAAATAAAAAATAAAAAATAAAAATGTTAAATAGAAATGCATGGCCCACTTTCTTTGCCTCATTTTTTGCAAAATGTTTAGGGTTTGCGGAAGACGCTCCGCCGTCTAGGTTTTTTTTCCGAAGAGCGTCTTCCCGGCGGCCCCATTGTGGGGTCGCCCACGCTTCCTCATCTTGTTCCGTCCACTATCTCAAGTATTCTTGGCACCCCTCCTCTGTCTCAGGGACTCTCTACTGCTAGAACGGCTTCTTGGAAATCTATTTTTTCTATCGTTCAACAAGAGAAAACTCACTTCAGCCTTTCTTATGTTCTTCTACGGAGGAGATTATTGACATTACGGAAGAAAAACTTTTACTTGGTGAAAAGCAATGGCAAAATTGTGTGGTTGGCATCAGCCATGGCCGTAAGCATACGTACAAAGCTCTAGAAGAGGCCATAAGCATACGTACAATGCCCTATAAGAATCTATGGCTAAATCTTGGAAGATAAATGTTCTTTCTCCCTTTTTTCACTCAGTGCTACTTGCTATTTAATCAAATTTATTTGCGAAGAAGATATGCAGTTGATCCTACAAGGAGAACCCTAGTTCTTCTTCAATACCCATTTTTTTGTGAGGCCTGTAATCGCAAATTCACTCCGACAGTTCTTCGTTCTCCTCACTTCCGGTGTGAGTCAGATTCCCGAAACTCCCCCTTCATCTATGGTCTGAAGGTATTAACTCTAAACTAGCAAGTAGAATAGGGGCCCCGATTATGGCAGATTCTCTAACTGCATCAAAATCAAGACTTTCTTATGCTCGAATTTGTGCTGAAGTTGGCACTTTTTCACTCCTCCCGGAGGCTATTCAAATCATAGTGGATGGAAACATTTTAAATCAAAGTGTTGAATATGACTCGATCCTTTCTGTTTGTAATAATTACAAATTATTCAAAAATGTTGGTTGCTCTTCTTTGACCATTCTGGCCCAAACCCCTTCCTCTTCTCCCCTCCTCCCTGTAACGAACCCAATGATTGATCCTACAAGGAGAACCCTAGTTCTTCTTCAATACCCATTTTTTTGTGAGGCCTGTAATCACAAATTCACTCCGACAGTTCTTCGTTCTCCTCACTTCCAGTGTGAGTCAGATTCCCGAAACTCCCCCTTCATCTATGGTCTGAAGGTATTAACTCTAAACTAGCAAGTAGAATAGGGGCCCCGATTATGGCAGATTCTCTAACTGCATCAAAATCAAGACTTTCTTATGCTCGAATTTGTGCTGAAGTTGGCACTTTTTCACTCCTCCCGGAGGCTATTCAAATCATAGTGGATGGAAACATTTTAAATCAAAGTGTTGAATATGACTCGATCCTTTCTGTTTGTAATAATTACAAATTATTCAAAAATGTTGGTTGCTCTTCTTTGACCATTCTGGCCCAAACCCCTTCCTCTTCTCCCCTCCTCCCTGTAACGAACCCAATGATTAGGTAGAAGATTTATCCAACATTGGGATATTACCTTAACATCTAATACACAATTAGAAGAAAATAAATCAAATACTAGATGCTAAGTTGGTCAAATATCTTTATGAGTAGTTGTTATGTTAAAACTGATTTATAGTGGATATCAAGTAAGGAAATATGTAACATGACATTGCAAGTATAAACAATACAAGTAATTAATATCATTCACTCATTCAACCCAAGCAATTACAAAATAAGTAATCACAACACATATACATAGGTATGTAATAAAATAATTTAATCAGTTAAAGTTTAATTATTACAAATCTTTTTTATAATAAAATAGTAAAAGTAAAGTAAATATAATCACTCTCTCACTTATTAAAACACAAGCAATAAATAGAATAAAGTGGAAGCAATTTCTTTTAAGCTCTTTAAGTACTAGTTCTTGCATTATTTGAATCAAAAAGTTCTTGATTTATCATATTTTAGTATTTAAATATGATAATACAAAGTAATAAAAGAAAAGTGTAATTAGACTGAACAGTCTAAGTATATTTTAAGGTTGACTACTATTTATATTAATTAGGTATCACAAGCATAATTTATAATTTAAACTAAGCAGCAGAACTATAAAAGCATTTAAGTAAGGGAAAAAAATAAATATAACTGTAAAAAAAAATAACATGAAAGAAGTTGAATAAGAATACTCACTTATATTATCATCCTAGCCTGCATCCAAAAATTGTAAGGGAAAAGTATCCTAAAAGGCTAGAACTCACGCACATTATGCATAGTGCTTGTCATGCGTTGAGATCCAGATACTTCCATAATCAAATAATTTTTCTACATCAGTTGATAAAAAAAATTTCTTAAAATATTCTTACAAAAGTAAAACAAAAAGTAGAAAAAAACACTAAAAGTAAAACCAAAAATAAAATTGTGAAACTCAAGACTCAGTGCATAGGTTAGAAGCATGACAAAGCCCATGACCCTTTGAGGATCCTATCCATAGTAGTGTCCAATATTGAGTATCTGTCAATCAGCTAAGACCAAGGGGACAACACTCCAAACTAAAGAATGTGGCCCCTATTTCATCATCTGTCATTATCTCACATTAAAAAATGAATAAAGATGAAATATTAAGAACTTAAGCTTGACAAAAAATACTATTTTGCAAAAAAGCCCCTTGTAGCGCCCCGCCCAGTCGTCGCGCGCAAAAGAGACAGTTATAATCAATATCGGCGGTGGAGCGGCGCCCACTCGGGGAGGAATATCCCGTCTCCCCGAATAGCTGCAAACTAAACTCATTTGAAGGGCTGCTAACTCAACCTCAATGAGGGTTGAGAGCTAATACTTAAGATAAGAGTAGTATCATTATCCTAAGTATTAGACAAATACATATATTAGATGTAAAACACATAAGGAATCCAACATATGTATAAGATATCTGCATATTCAGTATATTGATCACATCACAATACTAAGTATAAGTAATATATAACAGAGTGCGGAAGCTAAGCAGTCATCCTGAAATATTCATCACAGAAGTTGTATAAAATATTTGTCTCATAAAAGAAAAGAAAATACATCCAGAATTATTACAAACAATTTACTAAAATACAAAAATAAAAGCTAAGTATTGAATTGAAATAAACTAAACAGAAAAGTAAAGCTGAAAAAGAGTCCACTAGTGCTCCACGGGCTTCTCCTAATATCCTGGGTGTCCTCCTGACCTGGCTCAATCTACTGCTCAAGATCTAGCAAATTATCAAATCCCAAAAGTACCCCGTGTTAGACTTATAACAATAAGTCTAACACATCGAAACTAATCTAAATAGTTCTAGTTATTCATTTAACATTTACATAATATAAATAAATTTGTAAGAAAAATTATAAAGTAACTAAAAGTATAAAACTATATAAAACTATATAAAAGTGAAGTAAAGTAAAGTAAAACTGTACAAAATACTAAATACTAAAAGTAAACAAAAATAGTAATAGATCTGAAACTGAGTGATAGTATGTAAGACTATATTGTATGCCATTGAAATTATTCATCTAAATATGCCACAATACTGTATACTACTGATATGCAACCAAAATATCACTGAATAGCTATGAGTTGTACAGTCTAATATATACAAGGCCGCGCAGCGGAGGACGTGAGGCCACCCGGAACTGCGATGTCGATGCATCATGAAAATCCCCAGTTAATGTATGTAATATTCTGTAACCCATAAATCATCATTGATACTCATACATTATTACTAATACTCGAATATCATGCTTATGCTCATGCTCATGCTTCTAGGCTACATGAGATAAATCCAAAAATTTTAAAAATAATGCTTTGAAATTCGATAATCAATTCAAGGTCTCCATTATACAGAATCCTATCAAAATGAAGGATTCTGACTCGTATATTTTAATTCGATGATGGGTTAAAGTTGAGAGTTTACTTAAAAATTATTAGTTGGGAATGTTGTATTCCCATATTTAGCATGTTTTCAAGAAAGGTGGATTCAACTCTTAGTTTATTTTAAACTGCACTTATCAAAGTGCACTTCGATAGGAGGCAGAACCTAGTCACAGTTTATATCTCAAGCTACACCGTTAAATAACCTAATTATAAGCATACTTAGTGCTCTACGCAAAGTGACTTGAGATACTTAGTTTGCTTAAATTGCACTTATCGAAGCGCACTACGATAGGAGGCAGAACTGTGTCGCAGTTTACATCTCAAACTAAAAATCTTGTTCACTAATTGTAACACTTTTAGTCTTGAAAGATTTACTCTAATGGGATTGTATTCATCTAATCCCTTGGAATAGCACCTGGTCATAAATCCACATTGGAGTGAATTAATCAATACTGAATACTACTAAAATAATTCAGCACTATGGGTATACCCTACTATACCCCACCAATAATCTAAATTCAGAAGATTCTATTTAATCAACAAGGATTCATCAAAACTATTAATCTTTACTCTAAATGGGTGAGTCCTACATAAGGCTCCAAGGATGTGATCATAGAGATTATTCAATAATGATTTCTACCACAAGAGGGAAGTTCTATTCTAAGTGCTTTAGGTAATTCCTACCATAAGGTATCAAGTTCAACTTCTAGAGTTATGAATGATCATCTAAGTTTTTATCTCAATAAGTTATAAGTTATTCCTACCTCAATGTATCAATAATTAAGATATTTAAATATTTCAAGAATGAGCTTATAGCAAGACCCTTAAGATCTCATTTTTCTACTTCTTAAGTTAATATTCAAGGTTTATTTATTGGACTTGGATTAAAGTGATCAGATTAAATGATTAAAATTCATCTAATCCTTTTTTATTCTACAATCATGGAATGAAATCAAAAATATTATTAGAGTTACATCATTTCATATATTATTACAATTTTATTATCCATCTTATGCTAATAGTCTTATATAAGAGAAAATCAAAGATCTAAAACTTAAGTTCAGACGATTCAATCACATAGATTTAATATTACCTTAGAATTTCTAATTCAATAATTTAACATCAATGTCAAATTATATGCATTATTGGAATCATATTGATTGAATTATCTTTCAATCAAAGTTACTTGATTTAGGTGTTTAAGGTTTAGATCTTAATCAAGACAAGTTAGGGTTTAACCCCTAACTTTTTTATCATTAAGACTGAAGGTTAATTTAAAGGTCAATGGCAAATCAATGTATTATTAGTGTATTATTGATGGTAATTTCAGGTTTAGATTAAGTATCATCTATTTAATCAAGTTATCAAGATTCTTATGTTCAATTATAGTTTAATGTCCACTAAGAATATTTAGGTATTCAATTAAATGTTAAAGTTCTCTAACATACATCCTACAATCATGATAGCGTATAAATGTAAAGATGACATAAAATAGAAGGTAATTAAGGCTAACTAAATTCTAAGCCAAAATAAATGAGTTAGCACTTGATTACAAATTTTAAAAGATTTAAGTTTCATGCCATTTGATTATTAAGTTACACCTATTCAATACAAGCATTCAAAGATCTTGTTATTTAGCATTTGGCACAATATACTTAAGGCATATAGGGGGTCTTTGTACATATCATAAAAGAGCAAATTTTCAAAGTTGATTATTACACAAATTTTTAGCATTTGGTTGATATAATTCAATCCCACTGTAATCCTAGGGACCTTAAAATGCGAAAACATAGAAGTTTCGGCCATTTCAGCCATTTCTGGGTAATTTTGAATTTTTCTAGTCGCTACGGCGCGCTACAGCGCTTTTGGGCGCTGCGGCGGGCTACAGCTAGTTTCAGTGCTGTGGCGCACTGCAGCGCATTTAGACGCTGCGGCACGCTACGGCGAGTTCCAGTGCTGATTTTCGAAAGGCGGTCGCTACGGTGCGCGTAGCGCGCTACGGTGGATTTACATTATTTTTATCAGATTATATTTTTATACATCACAAGATTATTAAGACGCTGCGGCGGATCAGTTTCTACAACTCGGGCGCTGCAGCGCCAGACGGTGATTTCGCTAGTGCGAAACCAAGAAATGGCCTACTTTTGAGCTCAAATACTCTCAATCCAGAGCATTTCATGAGTGGTGTCATATATCAATAGAAATATCTTTCTGATACCTTTCCATTGACATCAAAATCAGCATGAATGGATTATCCTAACTATACGAACAATGGTGATAAAGACCGGGGTGTGCAGAATGGACGAAAAACAGAGCAATTTTTCTTCATGAAATGTGATGTTTTAAAGAGCCTTAATGGCTTCTATACATGCTTATAGATTTCTAAATATACATTCAAGCATAATAGCAACATGAAGAAGGCAAGGAAGAGCAGCAAATAGGTACCTTAGCCTTTAGTAGAGGAAGAAGAAACTTCTATTTTTCTTCATAGCCTTAGAGTTGAGCCTTCTTCTTTAGCACAAGGGAAGCAATAGAGGAAGGAGGGAGGAGCTCTCAGGTTTTGCAAATGGAGAAGATGAAAGATTTTAGCTCCTTCTTAAAGGAGAAGGGAAGGATGGAGGCATGGCTAAGATGAGAGGGGAGGGATGGCCTCAGCCATCCATGCTTGAAAGGAGGGGGTATGGGCACTGAATGGAGGGGGATGTCAGGAAAATCAATTAAGAAAATAAATTTTCTTAATTAAATAATTAGTTATTTATTTTCTAAATTGCTAAAATTCAGATTAAATAAATGCGCTCCAAAAAATCCCAAAAATTTACCCTTAGCTAATTTGGGGGTGAGGAATTTAACGGTGAATCAGAATTTGATTTCAATGGTTATTTAATTATTTCATTTTTCGGTGCATTTAATTATATTAAAATATTCACGAAAATCTGATGACTTCCAAATGCGTCCGAAACATCACCCTTAGCTAATTTGGGGGTGGGTTTCACAACGGCGAAGTCAGATTTCGATTTCAATATCAAATTAAATACCTCAATTTTTTAATTAACTAAATATTAAAATAATTCAAATATTTGATTTAGCTCCAAATCGCACCAAATCTTTATGGATTGATTCAAATGACTAGATGAGCTTAACATAATGATAATTTAGATATGATTAGGCTAAAATTAAATTAGGTAACAACCTTAGATTGTTACACCCTTTCACATATCAAGATTGAATTAAATAAAAGTACAAAAATATATATATAAATTGCATACAATAAAAATACTAATTTTTGCTCAACAATAATATGAAAATATCACAAAAAATAACTACACATGTGTTTAACTTTTTATTTTATCTCAAAATATCATTGTTTCCATCTCTAAATGTCCATTGGCAGTTTACTTTTATGTTTATTAGATAAGAGTATGAGAAGCAAAATAATAATATTCAAAATAATTATTTAATTTTCAGAATACATCTCTTACTGCATAAACAAAATATCTTTCAAAATTATTATTTGATTTTCAGAATGCATCTCTTACTGCCATTTTTTTCATTTACAATCATGTTCACTAGATAATAGTATGATAAACGAAATAATAATTTTCATAGTTGATCATCATGTTCAATAATGAGATTATGAGATTATGAGAAGCAAAATATCAGTTTATTAAAATTATTATTTAATTTTCAGAAAGTATTTCTAAAGCTGTTGTTACAAAACAATACCATCCCAAAAATTAAAATTGTGAGACGACTCAATGCCCAGATTAAAAGCACGGCGGAGCCCATGACCCTTCGAGGATCATATCCACAGTAGTATCCAATAGTAAGTATATGTCAATCAGCTAATCTAACAACCCAGGTTATTACTTAGGTCAATTAAGACTAATCTAAGTCTTAATTGAGGTTCTAAAAATACTAAGTCATTTAGAACTCATCTCTAAGATCTAAGTTAAATCAAGAATCAACTGAATCAAATTTGGATTTCTTGAAAATTTCAAAACCCTAAAAATTGACTTTTTATTTTGACCTCGAATCAAAAATCTAACTTCGTCGTTGCGTTCACCACCCCAAATTAGCTATGGGTGAAGTTTTGGAGGCATTTGGAAGTCATTGAATTTTTGTCGAATATTTTAATATTATTTAAACCCCCGAAAGATCAAATAATTAAATACTCGTCGAATCAAAAATCTGATTGCGCCGTTGCGTTCCTCACATCTCAATTAGCTAGGGGTGATGTATTGAAATTTTTTGAAGTATATTTAATTGATAAATTTTAATTAATAAGAATCAAAGCAAAATTATTAATTAATGAATTATTTAATCCACTTAACGACTCCCGTCTAAATCGCTCAACGTCGTTCCCACCTTCATCCCATGCCATCAAATTTGACGGCATTTGCTGACCGTTCGATCAGTCGATCGAACGGTTCGTGTATGTCTTCCCCAATCTCCCCTTCGCGTGTCGAGCGCGAGGACGCGCGGCTCCCGCCCGCCTCAACAGGTGTCCTTCGCCACTTAGGAGCCCTTTCAAACCTCATTTTTAGCCTTATTAGGGCATATTAGCTCTCGAGGAAGACCGATTGGAGTGGAGATTGAAGCATAGATCGATACCCCAGTTCTCTGCCGTCAAATTTGAGGTACTCACATCCAACCTAGGTTCTTCCTTAATTTATTATGAAGACCCACTTAAATAGTAATAAGTGAAAATCTTAAACATCGAGGCGCCTTTTCAGATAACGGTAGAGTTCCTAATAAGAACTCTAAAGTTAAGCGTGCTCATGTGGGGGCACTCATAGGATGGGTGACCTGCTGGGAAGTTATCTTGTGAGGGTAAAATTGTGAGGCCTTTCAGGCCAAAGCGAACAATACCTTAGTGGTTAAGAGTTTGGATTGTTACAAATAGTATCAGAGCAAGTCATAGGGTGTCAGATAGGAGCTAAGTGTCATACAGGGCAAAGTACTTCATGTGAGCGACCTTTTGAACCCATGATGGTTAAGGTCCTACATGGTTGTGGGTACCTTTTTAGCCTGTAGTAGTCACCTCTAGTTCTATCTACCTAATGAATGGTCTGACGAGGACGTCAGTTACTTAAGTTTCGAAGATTGTAAAGACCCGCTTAAGTAGTAATAAGTAAAACTCTTAAACATCGAGGCGTCTTTTTTGATAACGGTGGAGTTCCTAATAATAACTCCAAAGTTAAGTGTGCTCATGTGGGAGCACTCCTAGGATGGGTGACCTGCTGGGAAGTTTCAGGCCAAAGCGAACAATACTTTAGTGGTTAAGAGTTTGGATTGTTACAAATAGTATCAGAGCAAGTCATAGGGTGTCAGATAGGAGCTAAGTGTCATACAGGGCAAAGTACTTCATGTGAGCGACCTTTTGAACCCATGATGGTTAAGGTCCTACATGGTTGTGGGTACCTTTTTAGCCTGTAGTAGTCACCTCTAGTTCTATCTACCTAATGAATGGTCTGACGAGGACGTCAGTTACTTAAGTTTCGGAGATTGTAAAGACCCGCTTAAGTAGTAATAAGTAAAACTCTTAAACATCGAGGCGTCTTTTTAGATAACGGTGGAGTTCCTAATAATAACTCCAAAGTTAAGTGTGCTCATGTGGGAGCACTCCTAGGATGGGTGACCTGCTGGGAAGTTTCAGGCCAAAGCGAACAATACCTTAGTGGTTAAGAGTTTGGATTGTTACAAATAGTATCAGAGCAAGTCATAGGGTGTCAGATAAGAGCTAAGTGTCATACAGGACAAAGTACTTCATGTGAGCGACCTTTTGAACCCATGATGGTTAAGGTCCTACATGGTTGTGGGTACCTTTTTAGCCTGTAGTTGTCACCTCTAGTTCTATCTACCTAATGAATGGTCTGACGAGGACGTCAGTTACTTAAGTTTCGGAGATTGTAAAGACCCGCTTAAGTAGTAATAAGTAAAACTCTTAAACATCGAGGCGTCTTTTTAGATAACGGTGGAGTTCCTAATAATAACTCCAAAGTTAAGTGTGCTCATGTGGGAGCACTCCTAGGATGGATGACCTGCTGGGAAGTTATCTTCTGAGGGCAAAACCGTGAGGCCTTTCAAGCCAAAACAGACAATATCTTGGTGGTTAAGAGTTTGGGTTGTTATAGTTTTAATGACCAGAAAATAACTTCTATTTATACGAAAAATTAAACATCATACAATTTGGAATTTATTTAATGTTAAACAGAGAAAGTAGATATTAAATAAGTAAAGCATATAATTAATTAATTTAAATAAACATCAAACAGAGAAAGTAGAAAACAATGACATTTAGAGATACATTCTAAAAATTGCTGTTTTGCTTATCTAGTGAATATGATGGTAAAATATAAATTGACTTTTAGAGATGAAAATAATGACATTCATAGATATATTCTGAAAATTAAATAATAATTCTAAAAATTATTATTTTGCTTATCATACTCTCATCTAATGAACACGATAATAACATATCAATTGATCTTTAAAGATGAAAACAATACATTTGGAGATACATTTTGAATAACAAACATTAATTCTGAAAATAATGGCAGTAAGAAATACATTCTAAATATCAAACAATAATTTTGAAAATTATTATTTTGCTTATTATACTATCATTTAGTGAACATGATGATAAAATATTAATTGATATTTAGATATTAAAATAATGATAATAAGAGATGCATTCTGAAAATTAAATAATAATTTTGTTACTCTTACCGATCAAAAAATTGTTGTTATCCTACTAAGAATGAACCAACCAAGCAATCAACGAAGCCAGCCAATAATCGACGAAACCAGCCAGCAACCGACGAAACCGACACCCGGCGGGAGGAAAAGCCGAAATGCATAATAGGTTAAGAAGAAAATGACGATGCAACGAGGATTGAAGCATTTCATATTCCATATTCGCATATAACCCTTCGCAGTTCGCAGGCAAATATGAGCGTCCATTTTAAATCGCACGCTTCGCGTGCAATTAAGTAGAACCAGACAATTCTATCAAAATCGGTCCGGTTTTACCGTTCGGCGGTCGAACCGTAAAACCGGCTGGTCCAGTCTGATTTTTAATTCCTTGTATATAAGCATATAATTGATTGAATGCATTTTTTTTGTAGCCTAGTGTATAAAAAAAAAAAAGAAAAAAAATTCCATTAATCCTGATGACATATTTTTGACTAATTTTTTGAAAACTTAGCATTTTCCAATAACAGTTATTATGATCTGTTCTTCATCTCAACCCAAAAAAGAAAGCAGTGATTGAATATGTAAAGATCAAGCAAGTAGCCACATATAGACTTCCTCAAAAACTGAGAAACTAACCAAAATCCAGATAAAGGAATTGAAAGTTAGATGTTACAGTAAATCCTCGAATTCCCATTAATATCGCTGATTGAACTTTGCCGGTGTTTCATATAAAATAAATAAGATATAAGAGCATACGCTTGTCCCTTGGTTCTTAAATTCTTATAGATATCGCATCTAGGATTCAAAATATGAAATAACCTCAGCTCAAGTATAATATCAAAATGTAGCAGAAATTTAAGATAAGCTAATATAGATAAAACGTGCACAGACAGAAAAAACGATCCCACCAGCCAAAGAGCAGCAGCAGATGACGAATAGCAAAAACTAATATAACAGAAATATGCTCATTTTTTCCTTTCATGGTCAGAATAAAGAGCAACGGGGATAAAGTGTGTCCTTGCCTAAGCTCAAAGAAATAGGAAAAGAAAATATTTTTAATACAAGCTCTGATCCATAATATCATTTTTATAAGTATAGAAAGTGTTCTTATGATGAATATTTCTTAAATCAATTTTAGTACAAAAACAATTATCGGTAGTAAAGCTGAAAGTTTTGAATATTTCATTAGCTAAAACGACATGATGACAGTCGTACCCGAACAAAAGCCATTTAATTAAGTTAGGAATGTCGTGAGAAATTCTCTCAACAATAATCTTAAAATTAGATTTTTATATCCTGTTGCATTGCAGGTTGAGAAAGGCCGAAAATCATTAAGCCTTCTAGCCATATTACCTTTAAAAAAAATATACAGTGAGTGATATAGCCAAGTTATATGCGGATATTTTCAGAGTTTCTCTTAAAAAATACTATAATGCCTTCAAAGGAGTAAAGGGCAAAAAAAAATGATATGAACACAATTTTTTAAAAAAATACTATAATGGGAAAGAAAATATATGAATATTGGATGCAAATGAATTGCACTAATTATGTTTTATTATTTGATTAAATTAAAAGTTTTTGAAAAAAATTGAAGCACTGAAAGAAATTTTTTTTTAGTGTGAGTTCATCATAATCTGAATACATTACTAAATTCATAATTACAAAAAAAAAATAGAGAAAAGATCCGGCTATTTCAGGGTAATAAAATTGCTAGAATTACATTATTAAAAATAAGAAAATAGAATCCATATCAATGCGAGAATTAGAAGGAGATTCCGGTCGATAATCTTCTGATTGAGGGTTGAATTTAGCATGATAACTAATAATCCTTAAACAATTCATTAATGAAAAAAAAAACCATCATGTCCCAACAAAACAACCAAAATCATATAAAAAGATGGAAATAAACGTATGGAAAAATCACACTCAATCATTCATATCCCATGCGATATTATCATACCCGACTTTTATCAAATTATTATTTAAATATTTTTTATTAAATATAATCATTTAATCATCAAAATAACTAGGCAGGAGATGCACATGAAAAATAGCACTTGTTTCAGCACAAAGAATGGAAAGAACGAGAGTTAATTTTTAATTGAGAAAGGGAGAAATGTAATCAAACATCAGCCTACAACATGATTGAGGAGCCTTGTTGATTTAGGAGTTTTGATGGTTGAGGTGTGATTTGATAGTTGAGCCTTACTGTCAATTTGGAATATATATTTTTTTTAATAAAATTGCAAACAACAGAACGAGATAATGACAATATCAAGCCCTACATAAAAATGGCAGAACACAGGGCTAATAGATGAAAATTTTCACAACTTCTTGAAATATTCTAGATGAAGTTTAAAATGAGTATCCATTGCATGGCCCAAACTTGCAATCCAAACAAAACTGTCGCAAATTCTCAAAATGACCAACTGCTAAAACCCAAAGCATCAATACCAATAAAGGCCTGATTTAAATGGTCATTTGATGATATTCAACTCCACACAAATGAGGGCAACCGAGGACTAGATCAAGCTCTTTGTTGCCACATCAATTTTCAACCGAGGAAAAATAGTGCTTTTGGTGAAACATAATCAGGGGGGAAGTCTGAGAGCTGAAAGCGGGCTCGGGTAACAGTGACCTGAATGTGCGCGTGCGCACCTAGATATTCTGAAGAAAACGTGGTTCTCAGCGAAACACAATCATGAATGAAACAGGAGAGCCGAAACTGTCTCGAGCCTGTGAGTGTGCATACCTAGATCTTTTGTCAAATTAAGGTTCCGAAAGAAACATAATTGAAAGGAAAACAGGAAAGTTGAAAACATGAGCAAAGCCGATCTGTGTGTGTGCGGCGCGCCAAGATCTCCATGCAATATAAAGCTTCCGACAAAACACCATCTGAAGGGCCAAGAAAAGCCGAAAGCAAGCTAGAGCAACACCAACCCTTAGATAGTAGAATTTCTGCTCCGGCTGCTGCACAAGTTCAAGAGCATGTGTGTGCATGCGTTTAGAATTAAATTAGCTCATCATGTTCAATAAAATGAAAAACAAATGTCCAATTAAATTATTAAAAAAGCACAAAACATGATGAAGGAAAAAATAGAAGCCAATACTCCATCACAAGCCAAGCTTCAATCCAACAATCCTGCCATGCAACTAATGCTCTAGTGGTTGTTGAACAATGTAATGCACTATAATGTGCCTATAGTTGTTGCATTTGCTTGTCCTTAAAGCGTATATAGTATTTTTCAACCTTCTTAACTACAATTGCAAAGATTGAAAAGTCTAACTCACAAGCGAGCCAAACCATCACTTCATTCATGTTAAAGTTCTCATTCATAACAAGATCCAACAAAGATCTATGATGTTGAGCGCAAATTAAACCTTCATATGGGATTTAAGGACTTGAGCATGGGGTATAACAACATCCAGGTAAAAACTCGTCGATGATGGTCTCATCAACTATTACACCATAAAATTACTCATGAGCCCTTTATCAGCCAACCACAATCTCCACAACAACCTGTATTTATTACACCATATACACATGCAAATACCACAGTAATAAACACAGACATTTTCAGCAAAAGAACCGCAAAAGCCCTAACGCAATCGTTCAAAGCTGCTCCCCTAATAGGGCCTTTGTTTGAGATGTTTGGGTGCCCTTTACAATGCTCTTCTCATCACACTTTGGTAGGAATTTAGAACCTCTCACTACTTATGGATTTCCATTCTTTAATGCTAAATATTGTGCTCCTTGAATGACATCACCTTTCCTACCAATGAAGGGGGTATTGGTTTGAGATGTTTGGATGCCCTTTAAAATGCTATTTCCATCAAACTTTGGTGAAAATTTAGAAACTCTCACTCCTTATGGGTTTCCATTCTTAATGCTAAATATTGCTCCACTACTCATCCTGCCAAGGTTACTAATAAAATCACCAACTCCCCCACTTGAAAAAGAATGTTTGATAGCAGTAAAATTATGGAAAAGCTTCTCTCTTGGGACTACATTGATTATAGCACTTCCTTTTGGTTTGACAAGGGGGCTGAAATGGAGACTCTTGTGATCTTTGTCAACCCTTTCCTTGGAGGAGACTATTATATCAAATCTTCTGGTTGGAATGCCTCCCTCCTTGGGAACATTCTCCCTATTGATATCTATGAAAAAATCTTGCTGCTATATCCTAAACTTAGTGATAAAAGATCTGTCTGCTCCGAGCTTGTGGTTAACAATAAACTTAGTCTAACCAATGCCAGGAACATCTGCAGGAAGCATGCTGTTTTGACCCACTTCACCACGAGACGGCTCATGGTATGTGGAAAGCTCTAGCTAACATCTATTCTTTGTCTTCCCAAATCCGGATACAATAATTAGAGTATCAATTGAGAACCTCAAACAAAGGATCCATGTCCATGCCTGATATCAAAAATCGTGCAACATCCTTGGCTAATAATCTTGCTGCCACTGGAGCGCCTTTATCAGATCAACAAATAGTGCTTTGTCTTCTAACCGCTTGGGGACCAGATACTCGGCACTTGCTACATAAATCACCGCTCGACTAGAACCGATTCCATTGGATGACTTTATTGATCTTCTATTAAATCAGGAGTTATTATATCATGACACCAAGCCAACACCTCCCGGTCCGACTGCATTTGTTGCACATATCAAACTGCAAATGATGTAGCTCCAAATGTCATGGCTGCATATGGTTCTCAAAATCCGCAAGGTTTACTTCACTCCAATGACCTCAAACGCTTTTCCCCCATTTCTTCATTCAGAGGGCACTTCCGAGGACGTGGTCGTGGTCGCTCACGTGATCGAGGACATGGCAACTTCGTTCAATGTAAACTTTGCAATCGTTATGGACACATTTCTGCTAATTGTTACCACCGCCAAAATACTATTACCTACTCTCCAACCAGACTGGTTTCAGTCAATTCAGTGGAGCCTACCACCAATCAAGATATTTGGTACCCCAATTCTGGAGCAACACACCACGTTACAGTCGATCTTCAAAACATTTCCGTCTATGATACCTACAATGGAGCTGACAGTATTCAGCTGGGTAATAGCCAAAGTTTGCATATTCTCCATACCGGCCTTTCGAATCTTTCTTATCCCACTAAATCAATCTTGCTAACTAATGTTCTTCATGTTCCCACTATCAAAAAAGTAAGTCTTCATGCTCCTACTATCAAAACAAACTCCTTAACCACTTACAGCAAAGGAGGGGGAGATGTGTGTGTGAGCACGCTCACTAGCAGATTTTAAAAATCAACTAGCTACATCACTTTTTACCTTTAATTATATTTAAATTTAAGCCATTATAATCTTATAAAGAACAATGAACATAATATAAAGAGTTCTACAACTGTAGAGGAATAAAGGTGCAATGCCCAGATATAATTTATCCATATTAACAGTAACTGTAATTAGACAAAATTTTAACATTAAGAAATCACAAGTTTTCTATAAATTTAGTTTTGATCTAGATTTAAATTTTTTAAATATATCACCTAACTTTACTCATTTAAATAAACAAAATTATGGTTTGTTCAATTTTAATCAAGGAGATGTTAACTTGCTCCCTACCTCAAATGTTATGGATGGCACAATATTTATAAATTATCAAACTATTAAAATAATTAAAATGCATAAAATAAATTCTTTATTATAACTGAACTTATATTTCAAATATTCCATTTTTAGCCTACTAAATATATCCTTCAAATTCTATTACTGCTTTCCAAAGCCTGAGTTTCTCTCTGCCCATCTCATGTTTATTAATAAATAATTTGAAAAACCATAATTCATTTCAAATATTATATAGATGCTTCGCTAAATGCCTTTAAGAACTTCAATATAAGCAACAAAAACTTTCATTCCTTCAAATATTCTCCAAATGCCTCTTCTTGGTACTGTATTATATGCATGACATAGAACTTATGTTTTAACATATTTAACACAAATTTTTTTATTTATAAAACTAACATCTAATCATTGTTTTAATCCAATTTAAATAGTTAGAAGAAGATAAGCGAGATGGTCATTTTGATGTGCAAAAAGAGACTTAGGTCACAATTTTGTAATATTTAAATTTTAAGTGTTAAATATGAAAATAAAAATGAATTATGCATAAGACTATATCTAATAATATGTACCAGCATGTTAAACATCGATGGGAACGATCAAGAAAGTTGCCTTTGCCCAGCATGACTTTGAACAGATGGAAAGTTTGAGTAAAGATGTGCAGTATTCGAACAATTTTTCTTTGATAAATTTTTTAAAAGTGAGCTTCAAATGCGAAGCAAATGGGATAACAAGTTAGGAATTTTAAACAATGAACTACAATACTATTCACTTCTTTAATAAAGTTGAAGGTTCAACTTTTAAATTGGCTACTTGACAAAATATCCAAGTTAGCTACTTAGTTCTCAGGATAATTCTTTCTTACAAATAGCAAATTTCACCCATCAAATTAGATGTCATGGATCATAAGCATTAGACAAAAGATTGCTTTCACCGAATCACTAACTTTGGCAATATATTTAGATCCTGATGTTTACAAGCAATAATCATTGTAGCACATCCCATGAATCACAAACTATATTCATCATATTACATCTCACAAAGTACTAACTACAAACACTTGAGTTTTTTTACCATGATCAAAAAATTTCTTAGTTTATGACTTCATAAATCTATACAATTGACTTGCATTTTTCATTATAAATCACTTGTTCTAAAACAAACCAGCTTTTATACTTACAAGGGCTCGTGAATGTGATATCTTAAACATTAAGCGCGATGAACTTTTAAGCAGTCTTCCTCATGTTCCTACAAGAGGTTTGTATTTGTGTTATTTCGATAAACATACTTCCTTTAATTTTTCCTAACTTTTATCACAAGTGATCTTTGCCTGTGATAACCCATGTTAGGTTAGTAAGAACCAAACTAACATCGGATGCATCTTTCCGCAGAATCATATTGGCAGTTAGATAAAATAGTAGTTAACGAACATTCAAGTCATTCACATAAAAGAAACGACATTCATTCAATTTAAAATAAAAATAACATCCATAAATTATTACATAAAATTTCATATACATCAAACTATTACTCCTGGAAGGGGCAGTTATTTTCTCGCGCTACGCCTCTAGGCTATATCAACCGCCTCCAACTGTATCTGATCTGGCATTATAAAAATAATGCCTTAGTGCACATTCTAAATACAATGGATATTGAAAATATACTTAAAGCATAGCGGGAAGCAAAATGATAATAACTGCATGAAATAGTGTGTTTCAAAAATAAGAAGATAAATATGTGTCCTGCAAAATAACTGTTCTTGCACATGCCAAGTTTCAAAAGGAAAATCAATAATTGCGTAAAAAGTCACGTTTATGTTTATGTTTATGTCTATGATATCATGAAGCAATAATAGCAGTTCTGTTGGGCAAAGCCAGAACCATGAGGCTGGGTTCATATGCATTTAAGCATAAACCTTCACCTGGACCCATTTAAGGATCTCAGATGGCAACGTGCATTTAAGCAACCTTCACCTGTGCCTCCCTCAAAGGCTCCAGATGGCACCCTTATAGCTCCCGAGGACTAGCCCCGTCCCTAACCTAATCATGCTCCGTTTCGGAACCCTTCTTGCAACATTCACAAGATACATAAACATCATTCAATTTCTCTTACCTCATTAGTAGTAAGAATAACGTATTAAATATAAAATAAGTTCAAAGCGATGCATAAGCAGCAAATGAAAGTAAAAGCATATAAAGTAATATCCAGTGTACCTTTTGTGTTTGACTTAACTAGATGAATCACTCACAACTTGAGGTGTCTGCAAAAATTATAATTGAGGCTTTATTAAACTATGAAACTATCTATTCACAAGATTTAGAATTAGTATCCATGTTTCCTAGTTTATCTTTAGATGGTTACTTAAATCTAAATCTTATAAGAGTAGATTATATAATGAAAATGTCTAATTGAATTGTTAACATTTCTACTAAACCCTTCTTTTATCTACATCGAACTCATCTATTATGATAGGGCAGAACACAGGCTTCATTCAAGCAAGATTTCAAAACTATTGAATTATTCATTTAAGATATAACTTGGTATGAACTCAAGGCTTAATATTTATTAACGTATAAGTTAGGATAGGAGTTTAAAAACAAATAAAAATTATAACTTACTTCAGAATTTATCAAATAACTAATTTGAGGTCTTCCTAATATTGGCTAATATGACCTAATCATAGTACTGCAAAAATTCTACCACTTAATTATGATTATATTATGATTGATTTCACTCAAATTCCTATCCAAAGATAATTAAATTACTTTAATCATTAAACAACCTAGTCTTACGTTAAATACTTAAGTATAACTAATTATTGATAATTATTAGGTTTATATCACTTATAATGTTAAGAGTATATATATATATATATATATTTTAATGATATCAACATAAATTTCTTAGTCTATTTATAAAAATTATTTATTATTATTATTATTATTATTATTATTATTATTATTATTATTATTATACCTCTACCAATATATATATAAATATATATAGTATATATATATATATATATATTTAGGCTTATATAATCAAATTTGTATATATTACTATATATAAATTATACGCATGATTTTATTAAACATTACTTTATAGAATACGCACAGTTTTTTTTTTCTTTCCTTAAGAGACTCGACAGAGAGCTCTTACCTTACGGGCGGATGCGTCGAGCGTGCAGACGCAGACGGAATCGGGCGCAGAGCTTCGGCGGAAAGGAGGCGGAAGAAGGTCGGGCCGTGCGCGCTAGGATGTCCACTGCGCTCACGTCGGCTCCCGTCATCGGCAGCAAGGATCGACGCGCCTTCGCTTGCTCGCCTGCTGCGCACTTTGGTCGGCTCAGGTACGTACGTCAAGAGCAAGAGAGAGAGGCGAGTGGGATTTGAGCGTGGTGAGGTCTTGCTCACCGAGAGGAAGAAAACAGGGGTATTGAGGGTGGTGAGAGCCATTCGACTCTTCCCGATTAAATAGAACGTGCGTATGTAACGCACGTCCGATTTATTCGGGCTCGAGCGGAAAGTTACGAAATTTTCCCTTAATAACTCTACGCATTCCTTCCTATTTAGCAGAGTTTTAACCGTTTCAAATTGGTCTAGCTGTTACATGCCTTACATATGAGTTTAAATGAGGAAGTTATGTTTTGCTAACTTAATTATGCGTTAATGGTGGTTTTAAACTTTCAATTTCAGTTTAAACAATTTTTTTTAAACCTTCTAAATTAAGGATTTTACTGAAAATTCGAAATTTAGCGGGAGTTTAAACGGAAAACTGAAATTTACGGGAGATTTAACGAATCGGGATTTCAATTTTTTTTGCCTTATAATGACCTAGGGTCATTACATTGCCTGAGGTTCATAATGTTGTTAGTAAATGTTATAACTTTTGACCATAACCTTTATTTATTGGAAAATGAAAAAAATGGTACAAACTACGATGTGGCCTTCCAAAGAATGCATAAAAAGAGTCTAGAATTGTATGTCCTTAAAAAATCTTCTTATATGCATAAAGAGAAAACAATGTTAAATGAATGTAAAAAAGAATAAGGCATCAATTGAATGGCTTGGTGTGATGAAATCTAAAGTTTGTGAAGAGCTGTCAACTTATAATCATCTTCTTCAATTACACTACCATTAATTTCTTGCATCCATGGTTGAATTATTTCAATAATGAGCACCATAGCTTCTAGTCTAGTGAATTGAGAAGAAGTTAAGCGTGCTTTAAATTGCACCAACTTTTTAACATACAATTTCATGAATTACACTCACCAAAGTCCTTTTTCAATTTTAAATATCAATGTTATTAGTTTAATTTACAAATGAATTCCTTTAAATTATTTGAATCATGGCTTTCTTAAATTATTAATCATTTAAAGTATTTATATGTTATTAGTTTAATCTATAAATGTAATAGCTCAAACTCTTAAGCACAAAGTATTATCTGTTTTGACATGAAATACCTCACAGTTTTGTCCTCGAAAAATAACTTCCCAGCAAGTCACCCATCCTAAGAATGTTCCTACCTAAGCACGCTTAACTTTGAAGTTCTTATTAAGAACTCCACCATTATCTAAAAAGACACTTTAATGCTTAAGAGTTCCGCTTAATACTATTTAAGGGGGTCATTATAATCTTCCCAACTTAAGTAACTGACGTCCTCGTCAGTATCCACACACAAATCCAAGAACCATTCACCAGTTAGATAGGACTAGAGATGGTCCTTACAGGCTCAAGAGATACTTACAACTATATAGCACCTTAGCCATCATGGGTTCAAGAAGCTGCTCATATGAAGTGGTACTTTGCTCTGTCTCCTATCTAACATCCTATGGCCTGCTCTGATACCATTTGTAGTAGCTCAAGCTCTTAAGCACCAAGGTATTGTCTGCTTTGATATAAAAGACCTCATAATTTTGTTCTCAGAAAATAACTTCTCAGTATGTTACTCATCCTAGAAGTGCTTCTACCTGAGCAAGCTTAATTTTAAAATTCTTATTAGGAACTCCACCGTTATCTGAAAAAATGCCTTAATGTTTAAGGGTTCCGCTTAATACTACTTAAGCGGGTCATTACAACAAAAGTTACTAATTTTTTTATCATTATGACTTTCTTAAATTATATTAATTAATGAGTTTAATTAATTAAAATGGTTGTGTATCGACCCAATGTCATTAATATGCATATTAGGACTAAACCCGACTTAAAAATTAAAATCCTGAGTAATTTCAAAATTAGGTCAAACCAAAAATATCATTAGATATATATATAGTATATTTTTGTGATCGTAATGCCTAAGTTTAGAAATAATCTGAATAACAGATATCCTGAATTAATTTCATAATTTTTTAAATTCAGTAAATTAGAAAAATTATATGCAAGTCCAAATTTAACAATTTTAGTGCCGCTGAATTGAGAATATTATAAAAAAGCTACACAAAAACTTTCGTCAAATTTGGAGCTACAGATGACCATAATTAATTTTTGAAATTTTAAACTTCATAAATTAATATAAAATAAAATATAACTCCAAATTTTAAAAATTTGGTGCAGGTGTGTTCGTCTTGCTGAAATACACATCTATGTCAAGTTTCGTTAATTTTGGAATTCAAACGATGAAGAAATGCAAAAAATTATTTGATATTATTTCTATAAAAATTTTTATAAAAAAGACCTTCACTCCTGCTACAGTGCCACTGCCTTTCTCCCCGCCCACCCACGTGCAGCCTGTTCGCAGCCCATGTGCCCTAGGGCACACGCGGCATCAAGACGTGCTGTGCACGACTCATCAGTCGATCGCCGCAACCGGCCGACCGCCTAAGGCCAGGCCCACCCCTCCCCTCCTCCATTAGCCTATAAATAGGACCCCAGTCACCCATATTTTGGCACATCTAGGTCAAATTTCATTAATTTTAGAATTCAAACGATGAAGAAATGCAAAAAAAATTGTTTGATATTATTCTTTTAATTTTTTTATAAAAAAAGTCTTCTCTCCTGCTACAGTGCCACTGCCTTTCTCCCCCCCCCCCCCACGCGCGGCCCGTACGCAGCCCATGTGCCCTAGGGCACACGCGGCATCGAGACGTGCGATGCACGACTTGTCAGTCGGTCGCCGCAACCAGCCAACCGGCTGGGGCCGGGCCGACCCCTCCCCTCTTCCATTAGCCTATAAATAGGACCCCGAGTCACCCATACTTTGGCACATCTCCAACTCCCCCCTCCTACCTCCTGCTGTCTCCCCCAGCCTAGTCAAGCCAGCCGCCGACCCCTCCTGCCTCTCCAGCCACCAGCCGGTGCTCGACCCCCCTCCCCTTCCAATTGCTTGCGTGAGAGGATAAGCGAGGGAGAGAAAAAATTATTTTTTTTTTTGAATTTTTTTTATTAATAATAATAATAATAATCCAATTATTATTATTATTAAGCTATTATTATTTTCCATTTCATTTTAATTAATAATATTATTATTATTATTATTATTAATGTTATTACTATTATTATTATTTTCATTAATAATAATAATATAGTTATTATTCTTATTAATATTATTACTATTATTATTTTTTTTAATAATAATAACAATATATTTATTATTACTAAATGTCAATACTATTATTATTAAATGTTAATACTATTATTATTATTACTATTATTATTAAATCCTACAATTTATATTTTAGTCATTTCAATTATACCATTTCCTTTCTGCAAAAATTATTATGATTATTGTTATTATTATTACTATTATTATTATTATTGCTACTACTAATATTATTATTATTATTACTATTATTATTATTATTACTATTATTATTATTATTATTACTTTCTGTAATTTAAATTTATGTTATTTTAATTCTGCATTTTTATTTTTGTCAATATTATTTTATATATTTTTACTATTATTATTATTACTATTAATATTATTATTATTATTATTATTTTATAATTTTTAATTCAGTCATTTCCTTTCTGCAAATATTATTATTATTATTATTAATATTATCGTTACTACTATTATTATTATTATTGCTACTATTATTATTATTATTATTATTTTTGCAATTTCCATTTCTATCATTTTAATTCTGTATTTTTATTTCTATCAATGTTATTGTATATAATTTTACTATTATCAATATTACTTTTTTTTTTGCAAATTTCAATTGTCATTTTATTTCAATTAGTATTATTATCATTGTTATTATTGTTAATATCATTATTATCATTATTATTATAAAACTTTTATTTTTATAATCATTATACAATATTAATAATAATAAGAATGTTATTATCATTAATATTGTTATAATTATTTATTAATGTTAATATTATTATCATAATATTGTTATTATTATGAGGTTTGAACAAAGAAATTATTAATAGTTTAGTAGTGCAGCTCTTAGATTTGAAATATTGATAAATCAAGAGTTCAAATCTCACAATCACATGTTTTCCTTATTATGGCTTAACTTCTTCGAAAACAACATAAGAAACAAAATAAAAATAATAATAATTATTTGGATAAATATTTGCTTGATAAGTTGTTAATACTGTTAGATGGCAGTTGTCTTACTCAAAAAGCTTTAAGCTTAAAATGTTCGGCTTAGGGAGAATTTCCTTGTCGGTGTTGGAGGTTTGGAGTGTTTAATAGCTGCCCACTGCAAGTAATATTATTAAAGTTTTTAAATTCACTTATATTAATCACATAATTACACTCTTCATTAAAATGCATTCTCATATTCTTACATCTATATAAAAAATGTATTTATTTATATTGAGCATCCTAATACACATTACTTGAGTCAAATATTTAGTTATGTGAATCTTAAAATAGCTTGCATATGTTCTCCTTGCATAATCTTAGCATCATGAAATGCTTTCTTGGCTAGAGATAATCCAGTATCTCTATCATTATGCTTTAAGTTAGATTATTTATAGCAAATCTTTTGGCTTTTAACATATTTTAACATCATGTTTTTGCCGCTATCTCTACTATTAGGGGGCCTCTCACTTAAATTTTAAAAATATTCAAAATATCTTTAGTCACTTTATAAATACAACTAGCAAACATTTCCCACATAACACTAGTTTCCCTTTTAATGTCCCATGGCCCAAGTTCAAAAACTCAATATATCTCTATATTCATTATTAACAATTGATTGTAACACCTAACCCACACGATACAGTAGTATTCACTTTAGCCTTATTGTTCCATTTTTGGCCAAATCTTACAATTATCCTCATACAATATACTTCACAAAATGTCATTCAAAAACTCAAGCATATTAAATTTTAGAGTTCTTATAAAAACTTCTATTATCTCATTATACACATTTCTTAATGACTTAATTTTACTTATATAATTCAGAATCCTTTGTTTCTTTTCCAATATAAATGTTGTTCATTCTTATCATTATTTTCTAGTAAGAGTTTGCCAAAATACACATATTGTTCAAGCTTTCCAGCCTAGCAATCACTCCATAGACTGTTTCTCTCATTAGATTCAGATTGTCACAGGCTCAACACCTTTCCATTAAATTCATCCCCAAATCTCACACTATGCTAAAGAAGGTCATGCTCCAGTTCTAATTGTAATACTTCAACGCTAGACCTCGATCACGTGTGATTTGAAAGCAAACCAAGAAAACACTAGCGAACCTGTGATACCGAAATCAAATAACAGTGGAGAGTGATCCTCAGAGTGAAACACCGAGATGAAAGGATCAGCTCTTTGAAATATTTTAGAAAAAAGGGCAGCATAAATAAACTAAATCCACAAAGGGAGAGAAAAAGAGAATTATGTTATATAAATAAAAATCAAGTCAGAATAAATAAGGTACTGCTTATGAAAATGTAACGAGTTTTAATAAGAATTGCAAAGCAAAGTGAACTAGTAATGAAAAATTTCTATATGGCGACCATTTGGGAGCTATAATAAAAAGAAAAATCATGAGGTTTGGCTTAGTATTAGATGACCCTGACAAGATGGATAATACCATATTTGGCATGACTAAAAGGTGGCAATTAACTAACATCAAATATTCAAATATAAATTCTCACTGTTTTTACATTTAGAAAAACAACTGATGTTTAGTTGACTGGTTTTCTCTTGAAAAAACATTGCAATCATTACAATATACTCAAATCAATTTTTAAAAAACAACTGTTGAAATAGTTTTTCTTTATGTAACCATATTTAGAAATTGTGGTGACAGGCCCCCATAAATCATAAAGAAAAAATTCAAAAATGTTGTACATTCTAGAAGACTTAATAGAAAAGGGTAATTTGTGATGTTTTGCGGTGATACATGTGGAACATGGGAAAGAGGAGCAGTTGGTACCTAGCGCTGGTTGGTGCTTGAAAAGGAGATGGTGGATGTCCTGGCTAAGGTGTCTCAGACGAAGATGCAAAGATTGTGCTATAGGTTTTGGGATGATTTGTGGAGGAGGTTCAGCCGGTTGTGCTGCAAAATTCAGGATTATTTGTGGGGGAGGTTCTGGAGATGGTCTGATGGTGTAGAGACAGTTGATACAATGGCCCTTAAGGAGAGGAATACTCGAGTGAAGATCCTTTATGACAAAACTGGTTGCATCAAAAGAGATAGAGCAAGAATTGTCAAAAGTCGGTCTAAGAATAGATAAGAGACTGTATTGGTATTGAGAGACGTGTAGAATATTGTTTTAGAGAAGCTTTGGGAGAATGTCCTTGCCGGTGTTGGAGATTTGGAGTGTTTAACCGTTGCCCACTGTAACTCAATCGGTGCCTTGATAAGGTTCAGCTATAGACAAGTTGTTGATGTTGTTAGTGATGTGACTTGAGGCTCCAAAGTGAAGATACCAATTGTGATCATTTAGGCCATCAGTTTGAAGAGCAATTTGGTGTTGGAAAGGCTGATTGTAGGTGTGATCCATCCGATGCTAGCACTCCTTGGCCATATGTGCTAATTTTTGGCGTATCTTACATTCAACAAAATGTGATTTGAGGGTTCTTTGTGTAGGCGCCATTCTTGTGTAGGTTGCGGTTGAGCGGCCTCTTCCTCTGAATGGTTGAAGTTGGCAGCCCGTCCACGTCCTCTATTTCGGTTGATGAAGAGTGATAGATTGTCATTGTTGGCCAATGGTTGTTGGTGCTAGATTTCTTTATGGAGATCTTGTTGCGCGTTAATTTCCTTGATGCATAGGAGAAAATAAAAATCGTCTAGACTGATGGGATTGAGATTTGTAAAAATTGCAATTTTAAATGCTTGATAAGTGGGTGGGAGGTCGTTGAGGGTGTAAAGGATGCATCTTCATTGTCAACCTTGGAGCCAACTGCAGCAATCTTGTCCACTAGTGTTTTGATTTCAAATAGATATTTGTTCATGAATTTATCTTTGAGAGATACATTGTGGAGTTCATTCTTGAGTTGGATAACTCTTGAACATTTTGTTGAAATCTGTTTACAAGAATAAGCCACACTTCAGCGCAAGAATCAGCTTCCAAGATATATGGTAGAATTGAGGAAGAGATAATAGGGTAGAGCGTTGAGATGAGATTGTGGTCAATCAGTATCCAAGATGTATAATATGGGTCGGTGGATTTGGATGAATGATCGGACCGACCCATCGAGATGTCCTTGTAAATTGTTGACTTTGAATAGTTGGAATATTTGTGCTCTTCAAATTGAGTAATTTTTTGAAGTTAAAGGAGAATGCATCTTATTCTTGATGTGAGACATCAAGAATTTGAGTTCTTTTGATTCTGAGATGATAGAGGTTGTGGTGCGGGAGTTGAATTTTTGTTGGACTCATATTCAACATTGGCGGAGTCCATTTGGGTGGTTTGGATGGGTTGCTGCAGTTTTCTTGAATGGTGTATATGCAGGTGGAAGAAGTTCTTGAAATTCTGAGGGTGGGTGGGTTACCGAGAGATTGGGGAGCTGGTGAGCTATGGGCAAGTTCTCGAGGTTCTTGCTCTACGAGCAGCGGTTCTTTAGTGTTCTTATGGGCTGTGAACAATTGGCTGAAGAATGCTTGCAGTTTCTTTTGAGGACCGAAACGGAATGGCTGAATATTTAGGTTGCTCGAGAGGTGACAGGTTCAGCATTGTTGACGTTCTTGTCAAGACTTGAGAGAGGGAATTAGAGGAGAAACCGTTCTCTAATACCTAGTAGAAAGAGACATATGGAGAGAAAGAGTTGTGCATTCACACAAAAAATTAGAATGATTTTATTACATGGAGTTGTAGTTATATAAGTACATATATATATATATATATATATATACTATAGATGTTTGTAGACACAAGTAATGATCCTGATTAAATCATATTTGAATGGAGGGCTGATATGTAATTTGTTAGTTATTATATACACTTTTCAAACACAAGCCAATCATTCTTTGACACAAGCAAAAGGCTAAAAATCAATGAGAATGGGATTATGTACTCACTATTAAAATGAAATGCAAATTATTGATAGTCTATTTAAGAATGATACACTTTATGTAAGGATCCGGCCACCGAGCACAAAACCATTTTGTCAAATGTCAACCTCAATGCCATGAACTACAATGACCATTTGGCTGCTGTATAAGTTAGCCATTCACATCCCTATATTTAATTTTAAAGGATTGGCAATATAAAAAACTAGGCCAATCATTGCTTTATATAAACGAACTTAAAACATCTTCCAATTCTAAGAAGAAAAAAAGACTAACCCAAGTTCCATGATGAAGATAATACTAATCCAAGGGAAACGTGTCTTAAAATATAGAAGAAAAAAGTAAGCTAGCTTGGTAAGCATAATTAGCCAAATCTATCAAGAATTAGAAATTTGCTATGTTGGATTGGATTACATATCTAAATTATGCAAACTTCTAAATTTAGCTCAAATTAAAGAGACGAGCAATTAAAATTGTCAAAGTGTAGTAATCGCCGCCTAACAATGGCAGAATATTTTTTTTAATCTACTATACAGCACATCGAGCAATATGATTACTTGGATTCAAACTTAATGATTTGTTCAGTTTGAAGAAAAAGAGCTGTAAAGATTTGAGATAACTGAAACAACAAAATACCCTCATTTTCTCTAAACCGCACAATTCAAGTGATTTCTTTTTCATAGGTTTTGATCACCGCTACAGGAACAACCTCTTATCACGAATCATTGAGACAATCAGATGAAGTATTAATTTAAAATACATATCTTCCTTGAAAACAAGTGAATTTCTCATTTAAACGCCATAGTTAAACTTTTGAGGTGAAACATTGTTAAGATAAGACCCCTTACGGAAAGTTTCTGGTTATAAAAAGATACATTTTGCATAGCAAGGCATTGATCGTCACAATTTAAACTAAAATTGTAAGGCATTGCTAGTGAAAATTGGGATGGCCCAAATCCACTAATGGCATACTGATGAAACAACACAAGAACTCCAGGCAAGTTATAAAGAGAAAAAATGATAGAAATGAATTGAATCTCACCTATGAATGAGAAGAAGAAAATTTTTTTGGGATTCATATGTCTTAGAACATAATGTGCTAAAATAACAAGCAAATTTCTCATTAAAATTCTACCGTCAAGCACGCTTGCCTTAAAGCATTCTTTGGATTGATGGTCAGTTAAAATCGTTATTGCATATAAGTAAAGCCATAAGATTAAGCCTGGCATAGGATGGTTTAGGCTAATAGGTCAATACCATTAATTATATGGCATGAAAATATTTACTTTCCTCCGTTTGGCTATTTCCAGCCTTAGTCAACAGCCTTATTCTGTATTGTCATTCCTCTAACTTGATCTCCACCAGTAATTAAACTATGGGATGAAAAGCTCCCAGCAGCCTAATCATATGCATTGACGGGAAAACTTGGGCAAATTCAAAGAGGTCTTTAAGCTTGTGTGCAGTCAAACGCTCAATGTGCCAATGTGCAAACGCATTGCCATATACTTTATCAAGAATGGAAATGTTGGAATGCCAAGAAGCAATGATCGACTAAGCCAAATACCTTCAGTTTAACCAAACATTTTATTAGCAACTTTGTTGAATCATTACTCCATTAGCACAACGGACCATTGGGCCACCTCAAAAATATATGGCCCCAATGAATCTTCATCCCTCCTCCCCCACACAAGCTCAACTTAAACTTCAATGGAAACTTCTTAGTGAATACAAGAGAGGCTTCAGAAAAAATTATTTGTCTGCACTTTGGAAAGGGCGGGTACATAAGAAGAATGTTCAATTTATTCTTGATTTATGAGTTATGAGCAAGAAATGGAATGGAAGAACACTCCACTTCAAGCAAAAAAATTAACACTGCTCATATTAATTATACACCCATTAATATCAGCATTGAAAAGCTTTATCATTGAAGGAGGTAACAAAAAGAAGTATACAATGATGATCACTCAAATTAAGATATGCCACCTATTAACCTCTTAGTGAGTTCAAATTTTTCTTTCATTCTTATTTTCATTGAGCTTTCTTTATGCATCATAGACACTTTTATAGTGAGCCGCATAATTTTTGTGCCAAAATGGCCAGTGATAAAGATTTTTGCTTTTCGGCAAGGCACTACTCCCAATAACTCTTTTAAGTATATATCTAGATTATAAGGGGTTGCTTGTACCTAGCCAAACTCGACATTTGATTTTATTGCTTAATAAAATTTGTGCAAAGGCTGGTTTTCATAAAAAATTGCATTACATTTTAGCATGTTACATTATACATCCAAATTTGTATCATATGTTATTTTTAATGGTTCTTATCATACTAACCTTTTGTACTGAACTCAGCAACAGTTTTATGTTTTATTTTTTGTTCTCTAAAGATTTGAACCCTTTTAGGTGCATGCATCTGCAATTGTCTATTCATTCACCAAACAGCTCATTTCTTACCTAATTGTTCAGGAAATCTCATTTATCCACTTTCCAACCTCATTGAATGACAAACTGTTCATCATTATATAATATTTGCAATATGTTTTTGGTAATCTGAAAGAATAACAGATGAGTACAACTAAAATAGATTGATTGAATCTGTATAAAGATGTTTTGCTAGACATCAACTGAAGCTTGACGTTGTCTCTGACTGATAAATTTTGCAAAAGAAACTTTATCTATATATGATAATATTGAACTCACTAGATTAGATTGGTTTACATTATACTTTGGTGTTTCAAACACAGATTGAGTGTTAAATAAACTAAAACCACAATTAAAGTTAATATCTCATTGTGTCTGACAGATAAGTTCTGCAAAAGAGACTGTCTATATATAATAATATTGAACTCGCTAGATTAAATTGGTACACATTATACTTTGATGTCTCAAACACAAATTGAGTGTTAGCAAATAAACTGAAACCACAATTAAAGTTAATATCTCAATGATAATTGATCTATAATCTTACTGAGACACAAAATGAATAATGTCTTCTTACTGTTACTACTCTTTGGTATTTTCTTTTGAGTCACATTACTGTTTATTTATGCATTGCTCATTTTATTGCACACTACTACTCACTCTATTTGCACGCATTACTCTGTTCTGATCAATGCCAACATAATAATCTACTTTAAAAATATTTTAAAATAAACTGATTAATTAACAATCCAGCACATTGTAAATCCGTGTCCAAAAATAACTTAAATTTATCTATTGAGCTATCAGGTCGAATAGTATTTGCACAAAATATTTTTCTGATGCTGGTACAAATTTAGGAAGGCATTACGAGTGATTGTTTGTATTTTTTTCTACGGTTTATGGTCGTTCATAATATTTAATAGTGCTGTTCTTGTTGATAGAGATGGATGCTTGCAGCAAGATATTAAAGTGTATTCAAAATTTATCTACTGTGCCTGACACTTATTTTGAATGTATACTAATTGGCACCAGTAACATTCTAGCCATTAAACACTAAAATATCATTAGTAACCAATACTTCACAAGCTCACATGAACAAGAACATGACAGAATTACATCCCACTGCATGCCCAAAAAGTTCCTATATTGTGCTATTAAACCATTGCCTATATGTGACTACTTGGCCCAATAAACATCATGGACAAAGGTTTATGGCAAAATATAAAACCTTAACATTTCTATTCTTCTTATTAAATCAAACTAACAATTTCCTAAAAAATATTAAAAAAACTACTAATCATCCAACAAATCTTTTTATAAAAAGTGGTACAAAACAAGATCGGAAGTAAACAAAACTATACAACAATTTTACTATGTGGAATCCATTTGCAGCGATAAACTTTGTCAAATCATTCTTTATCTATAAGTCTAAAACATAAAAAATTTGTTGGGTTTTATAGGCAAGTTGCATTGTAACTTCGTGAGTACATCTCAATTCTATATTACATTAATGTGAAATAATAAAAACAAAATGTATACAAGCTTTATAGCATTTTAAATAAGTTTTAAGCAAACATTTTGTAATATTGATAATAATTATGTGTAAGTATAAATTTACATATACCGTATTTTAGTATTCAAAAACAAAGGTACTTGACATTTTTGAATAGCATTAATAATTGCTTTTGATCTTTTACCATAACAACATCTTCTTAACCTTTGTCCTTTAACAAGATATAGCATATCATATTATTTTGTGACAAATTTAAGGACTCGCTATCAAGAATCATTATTATTTCATAATAATTATTATTATCACTTTCATTATCATTTCCTTTATCATCAGTACAACCCCAAATAGTAGCAAAAGAAGATTTACCCTATAGACAATCACAAATACATGCATCATAAGTTACAATATAACTCTCTTTCCTGATATAACATACTAAAGCCTTAACAAACTAATTTAGACATAATGTTTATACAACAAATCTATCATCAATAATATAATTTTCAAGGGGGAGAAATCATCATTTTTTGCCAAAATTGCCTAAATCATATGAAATTGAAAATATAGCGTCTCTACAGCAGGAGACAAGAAATCAGGTGTAGCAAACAAAAGAAAACAGAAGGCAGCAGAAATAATGTAAGCATTTCACAGCATTTAAAAAACAACTTATATGAGAATCTAAAACAAAAGAAAACTTCATTTACCAAAACCTTAGAGAAATTATCTCGAAAAAAAGCATTATAGAATTATCAGCACCCATTGTTTCTTTCGGATAGCTTGATAGATGCTGTGCTATATATAAAGTTATCCCAATTTTTAAAATGCTAGAGAGGTTGTTTTTACATGCTTCATAACAAGACCCCCCTACCAAAAACCAGCTTTAAAAAACAGACATAAAAGCGTTTCTTAGCTACTTTTGCTTCTGCGCATGTAAAATAACTATGTTGCCCTTTATCCTCCCCCATGACTGCTTCATTTATCAGTTCTTACCACCAATGCCAATCATCGGTTGCTACCCACAGAAGCTAACCAAGGCCAATGCTCCCCCTTTGTCACCACCAGTATCAATGTAATTTTACATCTAGCGCAACGCAGCACTAACAGATCCCAAATAATATCAACTCTCTGCTCCATACAACTGCTTTGCACTTTCTTCAGATACAGCAACTGTTAATCAACTTCTTCAAAAAGTTGTAATTCTCCCAAACAACACCTAGAACTAACTCAACACGTCAACTTAAAAATAGCACAAAAATTGAAGCTAGTAACTTAGAATACTATTTAGTCCTAAGAATTTAACAAAGCAAATAAAAAATAAAGTAAAAGTGCAAATAATCGCTCCCAATACTTTATGAACAAAATCTAAGCATATCAAAAAGTATATTAAATATTAATCCAATAATAACAGATGAACAGCAAGAATAGAATAAAACAATTCATTGAGCTTCCAATGAAAGATACGCATACTTCAATAACAACAAAATCACATAACTTTTGCCAAGTTAAATCCAGCATTGAATTTTTTGACCGGGTCAAAATTTCATGAATCTTAAAATCTCGTTACACTCTTTAAGAGTTGTTCATCAAAATAGTAAGTTTTAATTCAAACAGGATTTAGTAAATCCTATAAATATAGACTTAGTAAATCTTAAATGAGCTAAATAATTGAAACTGTTCGTAATATAGATATTAAATTCAATTAATTCCTGGCAAATTGACTGGTTGCGTTTTGAAATTTAAAGCCTAAATGATTATAAAACTAAGAATTCACCTGATATAGAATATCTAAGGATTATGATCAAATACGTTTATATGGCTCTAGAGAATCCTCATAGTTGAAAACAACATATGATCTTGGGGATTTAAGGTCTAAATCCTGCATAATTGTGCAATCAAGCATCCCCTAAATGTTGCCCAAGCCATGATTGAACACAAAAAACTAAATACATATCTGCATCATGCTTGACAATTTGACAAGATTTAATCTGATTTAGCAAACAATTTTCAAACACTTTTCAATATTTCACATTTCTAAGATTTACTAAGTTCAAATTTATAAGATCACATATAACCTAACAGAATTAAAATCCTACTTATTACCAAAGAACCATGAAAAAAAAATTATTCAAAACTTTGGCATTACCAATAAAGACAGTTAAGTCCCCTAGGGTTGCTGCTGAGCATCCATATACCCAGCATCTACGAGCACCTTCTCCCTCCTAGCAAGCTCAATGTCACTGTCCACCATCATCCTGACAAGATCCTTGAACCCCACCTTAGGTTTCCAACCAAGAGCCTTCCTTGCCTTGGTTGAATCCCCTCTTAAGCTATCAACTTCAGCGGGTCTGAAGTACCTCTCATCAATCATTACATGATCCCTCCAATTCAATCCCACGTGCCCAAATGCCTCCTCAAGAAAGTCCTCCACAGAATGCGAATCCTCAGTAGCCACGACATAATCCCCCGGCTCATCCTGCTGCAGCATCATCCACATGGCCTCAACGTAATCGCCAGCAAAGCCCCAATCCCTGGCCGCGGAGAGGTTTCCCAGGAAAAGCCTGGTCTGCAAACCGACCTTGATTCGGCCAACCGCGCGGGTGATCTTCCTGGTGACGAAATTTTCCCCACGGCGAGGACTCTCGTGATTAAAGAGGATGCCGTTACAAGCGAAGAGGCTGTAAGCCTCACGATAGTTGACGGTGTACCAGTGCGCGGCGCACTTAGCTGCGGCGTAAGGCGATCGGGGGTGGAAAGGGGAGGTCTCGGACTGAGGTGGAGGCGTGGATCCGAACATCTCGGAGGATCCGGCCTGATAGTATCGGATCCCCTTCTTGGAGGATGATCGAACGGCTTCGAGGAGGCGCAAAGCGCCGGTGGCAACGACATCGGCGGTGTAATCGGGGATCTCGAAGGAGACGGCGACGTGAGATTGAGCGGCAAGATTGTAAACCTCGTCGGGAAGAATGGAATCGATCCTTCGGCGGAGGGAGGAAGCGTCGGAGAGGTCGGCGTAATGGAGCTTCATGAGGGCTTTTTGCGAGTTGTGGGGATCCACGTAGAGATGGTCGAGGCGAGCGGTGTTGAAATTGGAGGATCGGCGGATGAGGCCATGGACGACGTAGCCCTTGCCGAGGAGAAACTCCGTCAGGTAGGATCCGTCTTGCCCTGTGATTCCAGTGATGAGGGCGACTTTGCGGGGAGGGGAGAGGGATGCTGGGATCTGAGTTGCCGCGGATACTTCTCCGTTTGAGGAAATCGACCCATCTGCCGAATCGTTGGATTTGGAGTTGCCGGCCATGAATTGGAATGCCGAGAAAGACGATTCTGGTGTTCTTGGGCTGAGCGGAGAGGAGGGCGCGCCTTTTAATGTCTCGAAACCGGCCGTTTATTTCCTCATTCCGACCGCCGTTTGGCAGCTGCAATATCTATAGTGTAATCGTTTAAAACTATAATCTGAGATGGGCTAATTCAAGTTGAGTAAGTTCTTATTTGAATTTAATTTGAATTTGTTCATGTTTGAGTTTGAGTTCCAGATAGAGTCAAGTTCAAGCTGAGTTCAAGTCGAGTTCAAATCAAATACGAGTTATTTTAAGTTTTCAGATAGAGATTCGGACCAAATTGGAGGTCTTATTATAATCCAGCCAACTTTACTTTTGTATTCTAGTTTATGAGAAAATTTAAATATTTTTGTTTGAAATGATTACATAGTATTTTGAATAATTTAATTTATGATATTACCTCTATTTGTTTTCCCAAGTAAACGTGTTCCAAAAGAATTATCGGAATTGAGCGAACTCATAAAAATTTACGAATCGAATGAATGAACGAGGAGAATGAGGGTTGTTTTTATCTGAACAATCGAATGAACGAACAAATGAATTCACCGCTTGAGGTCAGTGAAATGAGGGTTGTCTTCATCGCTTGAGACGAACGAACGAACGAACGAGGGTTGTCGTCATTAGAACAATCAAACGAACGATTTCTGCATCGACGCTCGCATTGTCTTCGAATAACTGAGTTTGTTCGATTTCTATAGCGACGCTCATCTTTGCGTGCTCTCATCCCATGCGTTACGGCATTCCCGTGAGGAGACGACGTTTCATCCCTCTTTGCTCAGAATTCACTTTATTGCTTCGGGCGGATGAAGTTAGAATTTGACAAATTTGATCAAATTCCTTTTTATAACGAGGTAAAATTTGTATCTCAAAAATTTATTTCCAATTGTTTTGTAATATGCCCAAAAATCAGCAATTATTAGTTTAAGCCAAAGATATAATGAGTTAAAAAAAAAATACAAACTACGAAAAAGCTCAGATGATTTGTACTGTATAATTGTAAGAAATTATTTTTTGAAAAGGACGTTCAATTTGATAGCTTTAATATTCTAATTGAATAATCACATTTGGCACTAATTATCTTAAAAAATGATGGAATCTTGAATGTATTGAAAATCTTTAAGCTAAGTTTTAGGCCAAATGTTAGTCGGTAGAAATTGATCTAATTTAAAAAAAACATAAACGCAAGCTCTATAATTTTTATCTAGCATTACATTCAAAGTGAGATCAAAATAACAAATAATTTAGCAAAAAAGCAATGGTTTTATTTTTGCTTTGTCATTTATGTTATTAGAGTAATGAAATTATGTGCCGCTTATTTTTTTTTGGCTATAATACTCCGTGAAAACCCTCTTACGTAAAATTAAGCATCTCTTTTAATTATCGAGGTATTTTTTCAAATTAACAATGGAGTTTTTTTATAATAATTCTAAAGTTAAGTGTGCTCAAGTTAAGAGCAATCCCATGAATGATCTTATAAGGATAAAATTGTAAAACCTATATAATCAAAGCAAATAATATCTCGACGCTTATGAGTTTAAGCTATTACAAATGATGTCAAAATAGACCATTGTGTGTCAAATATGAGCTAAGTGCCATGCAGGGTAAAACACCATTAGATGGGAGCAACCTCTTGAACCCATGATAGGTAAATGTGCTACATTATTGGGGTACTTCTTGAGCTTATAAGAGCCACCTCTAGTCCGATCTACCGAGGGATGGTTCTTAGATCTGTGTGTAAATAGTAATGGGTATGTTACTTATGAAATCCTCTTTAAGCATAATTAAGCATAAAATTTAATCATCGATGCGTCTTTTTAAATAACAACGGAGTATATGATAAGAACTCCAAAGTTAAGCATATTCATGCTGGGAGCACTCCTATGATGTGTGATATGCTATGAAGTTGTCATTTAAAAATAAAGCCATGATATCTATATGGTCAAGTGGGAAATTCCTTGGTACTTAAAAAGTTTGGGCTGTTAAAAATTATAAGATTTTCAAAAAACTGATTTCCTTCCAACAATTCTCTAGATTTAAAACTTTGATTATGAGGTAGATTCATGTAATGCAAGAAGAGATTTACGGTGTTATGTGTTATTTGATTTATTTTAAAGGAAATAAAAGGATATTTCAATATAATTTTAAGACATTCAAAACTTAAGCACCAATATATTGTTCATTTTAATTTTAATATCTTATTATTTTATCTTCATAAGATAATTTATGAAGGGGTTGCATATCTTAAAAGTGTTCTCACTATGAGCATACATAACCTTTGAATTCTCAAAAAGTATTCTCATTATTTAAGAGTTTTGTTTAAATTTACATAAAGGAGTCTCATAGATTTTGCTTACATTAATACTATCAAATGATACGTTGAAGTGCATTCAGTTATATGGTACATTCTTTTAACTAATTTGGCTCTTCTTTTTGCTACACCCAAAGCAATTGTAAACATGCTACAAAACCTATTTGCTATAACATTTGAGTCAACTATATGTCCTCTTTGTGTCATATTACATTTCTCTACTATAGCCATGGAAATATGTAATTTCTCATGTAAGTATTGATATCTAAAGCTGACTTCTGAGCTGTGTTATTTGAAAGTAAACATGATTTTATTGTTGCTCATTGTTGCACCATCATTTGCTACTTAATGTTGACCATGATAATTACATTTGCGATTTATCATTTAATAATGTTAATCGACTACACTACTGCCGATATGTTTCTTTTGAAATTCTCTTTTTATCTTAGTTTGCAATGAAAAAATTAATGATGGGTTTTATACCCCACTCAAAATTGGTCCCAAACGATCTCAAATTAGGTGAGAAACATTGCATGGATGCAAGGAACTTGCTATGATCTTAAGTTTGGATATTCTATACATGTAACCACAAATGAGTTTTGGTAGTACTAATTCCAAAGTTCTCTATTTTCTTTTTCATTTTTTGTATGATTCTTAAATTTAAGATTATCTAATGTTTTGTTATTGCATTAATGACATCAAAATTATAAAATCTATCAATTTTTATTTTATTTATAGATTTATATGTATTTTTGAGTATAATAGAGAAGTAAACTCACATTAGCATTCAAGTTAACTAATTAAAAAAAGAATTAGCATATTTAAAAGGTATCCAATTTAGCATTTACTAAGCATCAAATACATATCAAATATAATGATATATTTTATTGTTAGAGAAATAAAATATTTTTATTTTATTAGTTTTATAAGTGCACCATTTGTTACTTAATCATGATCTTTTCTAGCCATATAAGACATCATTATTATTGAACTGACAAACAACACATACACCTATCTAAACAAGGCGTTCAACATAAACCAATCCAAAAAATATTGTGATGTAATATTAATTAATTTTTTTATTGATTGCTCAATGTAATACATTAATTCATTAAATATTTTAAAACTCTTAAGCTCCATTAGAAATTTGATGAATATTTTGAGAAGACATGCTGCTTTCCATCAAATTTTATCAAAAGTATCCATTTTCCCTTTCATTAATATAATTTATTTTATACAAAAACAATTTTACTATTCTCATAAGGGAATTTTTTCTTTAGAATTTTTACTTATAGAAGATTTCTAAGAGATAAATGTTAATAAGTTGCAAATATGCACATAAAAATTTCAAGTTGAAGCCAAGACTTTAAATAGCATATGCAAGGAATTAATAATTGAATCGGAGGTCGAATCGCTAAGACAAGAGGTTCAATGTTCGATTGTCGAATTGGGGGTTGAACTGTGGTGACATAATAAATAATATTTTTATTAAATTATATATATATATTAAAAATTAGTTATTTAAAAAAAATTAGAGTATATATAATATATAAGAAAAAAAGAAAAAAAATTCTCTAATGAACATAATGATAAACTACAAATTAACTTTTAGAAATGAAAATAATAATATTTAGAAATTTATTCTAAAAATCAAATAATGATTTTGAAAATTAATATTTTACTTATCATAATTTCAACTAATGAATATGATAGTAAACTATCAATAGATATTTATAGATGAAAACAATATCACTTATAGATGTGTTCTAAAAATCAAATAATAATTTTGAAAAATATTATTTTGCTACTATCAATCTCATGTAATAAACATAATGCTAAACTACCCAAGGACATTTAGAAATGAAAACAAAGACATTTAGATATACATTTTAAAAATTTAATAATAATTTTGAGAACTACCGTTTTACTTATCATAATTTTATCTGATAAAAATGATGATAAACTATCAATTGATATTCATAGATGAAAATAATAATATTTAGAGATGCATTTTGAAAATGAAATAATAATTTTGAAAATTGTTATTTTGCAATCTAATGGACTTGATGATAAACTACCAATAAACATTTAGAGATGAAAATAATGACATTTAAATATACATTTTGAAAATTAAATATTAATTTTGAAATTATTATTTTGCTTATCATAATCTCATCTAATAAGTATGATAATAAACTATCAATAAATATTTAGAGATGGAAACAATGAATTTAGAGATACATTTAGAAAATCAAATAAAAATTTGGAAAATTATTGTTTTATTTATTATAATCTCATCTAATAAATATGATGGTAAACTACCAATTGATATTTAGAGATAAAAATAATGATATTTAGAGATGCATTCTGAAAATTAAATAATAATTTTAAAAACTATTATTTTGCTACTCTTAATCTCATATAATAACATGATGGTAAATTATTAAATAGACCTTTAGAGATAAAAATAATGACATTTATAAATATATTCTGAAAATTAAATAATAAATTTGAACTATTATTTTGCTTATCATAATCTTATCTAATAAATATAATAATAAACTATCAATAGAACTTTAAAGATTAAAATAATGACATTTAGAGATGCATTTTAAAAATAAATAATGATTTTAAAAACTGTTATTTGCTACTCTCAATCTCATTTAATGAACATAATGTTAAACTACCAATAAACATTTATAGATGCAAATAATAATATTTAGAAATACATTCTGAAAATCAAACAATAATTTTGAGAACTGCTATTTTACTTATCATAATCTTATATAATAAATATGATGATAAACTACAAATGAACTTTTAAAAATGAAAACAATGACATTTAGATATATATTATGAAATAAAATAATAATTTTAAAAACTACTATTTTGCTACTCTTAATCACATCCAATGAACAAGATGTTAAACTACCAACAAATTTTTATAAATGAAAACAATGACATTTAGAGATATATTTCAAAAATCAAATAATAATTTTGAGAACTGCTATTTTACTAACATAATCTCATCTAATAAAATGATAAATTATTAATAAACCTTTAGGTATGAAAATAATAGCATTTAGAAATGCATTCTAAAAATCAAACAATAATTTTAAAAATTATTATTTTATTTATCATAATATCATATAATAAATATGATAATAAACAACCAATAGATATTTAGAGATAAAAATAATGATATTTAGAGATGTATTCTGTAAATCAAATAATAATTTTAAAAATTACTATTTTGTTACTCTTAATTTTATCTAATGACATTATCAATGAACTTTAAAGATAAAAATAATGACATAAAAACAATGATATTTAGAGATACATTCTGAAAATCAAACAATAATTTTAAGAATTTTTATTTTGTTTATCATAATCTCATCTAATAAATATTATGATAAAATATCAATGAATCTTTAGAAATGAAAACAATGATATTTAGAGATATTTTCAGAAAATCAAACAATAATATTGAAAACTTTTGTTTTGCTTCTCATACTCTCAAATCTCATCTAATAAACATAATGATAAACTATCAATGGATCTTTAAAGATGAAAATAACATCCATTAGAAATAAAATGAAAACAATAACATTTAGAGTTGCTTTATGAAAATCAAACAATAATTTGTTAAACTGTTGTTTTTCTCTTGCCGACGAAGAAATGTAGAACAGTTAAACAATTGCCCTTTAAAGATGAAAACAAAGAATGAAAATGAACCGTTTAGAGATAAAATAAAAAACTATTGTGATGCTCTTATCGACGAAGAAATGGAGAACCGAGAACGAAGAATGAATCAATCAAGCAACCGACGAAGGTAGAAACCCTAAACGATAAGCGAGCAACCGACAAAGCCAAAAACACCGATAGGCATTTTCGATCGCGACGAAAAGGAAAAGCCGAAAAGGGAAAACAACGATCAAATCGCATATAATGAAAAGCCGATCGCAAATCGCCTTATCACCAATGTTTGTTTATAATTGCACGGGAAACGTGCGATTAATAAAAACAGGATGGTTCTTTAAAAACTGATTTAGTTTTACAGTTCGTCAATCAAACTGTAAAACCGACCAATTTTTAACCAGTTCGATGTAATCCGATTTTTTCTCCTCTTCGTACCGGTAATCCGGCGGGTTTCGTGGTTGAACCAGTTGAATTGGCCAATCTGGTCCAATTTTTAAAACATTGCTTATATGCATGTTGGTGATAATTAAAAATAATGCAAATCTCACAGCTCAATAATTGGTAGTTTCCATATAAGCATATATTTTCAATTTGAAGCAGCTTTTAAATTCAATTGGGATACATGCTACACTGCTCCAATTTCTCCAAAATTTAAATAACTCCTAAATGTAAAAGGGAGACTAGTACGAAAAACTTGCATACAATCCACTCATTTCTCCCTCCTTTAAAAACACATTTCTCTATATAAAAAAAAAAATTGAGCTCTTATTTGAGCATCATAAACCCTAAACTCTATCATACTACTCTTCTTCCCGAAGAATGCTGTATAAAATTAAATATAGCTAGAAGATCCCAGCAATAAATCAAACATGTCATCTGGAGTTAGAAGAGACGTGCCACCAATCATTAGTTCCACGTCGGGTCTACTGCTATCTGAAATAGCTTCCATGGCTTCACGAATCTGGCAGCCACAAATATCTCATAGTAAAACATAGCTCGTATATTATATAGATATAATGTGCATAGACTTTATTATGATTACACAATGAACATTATAAAGATAATGCTGCGATATGCTATTAAGTGAAAAATTACATTGGTACAATAAGTTTCTACTTGCGCATACTTATAAGAAACAATAAAAGTTTAACATTTTTTTCATTAGTCTCAAATAGCATTTTCTTGAACATATTTTAATATACATTGATGCTTTTGTTTAAAGTTCCGAGAATGTTAAAATAATAGTAAAATTTAATTAAAATATGATACTAAAATCAGGAATTTCTTTTAAATAATATACATGCATGGATTATATACGAGCATAATAGGGTATTTTATTAACAGAGAAGTACAGTTTAGGCAACGCTAAACTAATAAAGGCGATACCAAAGCGTTTAGAAAAATGCAGGGGCAAACCCACCTCAAGGCTGTTTAAGCCTCCCACAACAAAAATTAGAAGAATACTTTGATCTCCCAGACGAGGCTTTGCCTGTGGAAAGAACACATTTTCAGAAGAAAAGAACCATCAGAATTGAATATATTCAAGCGATAGAGAATTACCTGCCCAATGCCAAGCCTACCAAATCCGCTCTTAAGAAATCGGCCCATTGCTGAGGAGTGGTATTCAAGCCCTGGGGGCGTATCATGCCTGGACATTACCTTAGCTACAAGCTTATATATCAGCCCTTTCCTTGCATAAGGATCATCACCGTAGATGCTGGGGGATGCCAGCAAACCTTCAAACAAAGACTGGTTTCTCCACTTCAATCCAGATAACTTGCAGAGCAGTTTGAAGAGCTGATCAACCCGATCCCGCAGTTCTAGCTTGAGCTGCACATCCCCATATGATTCATTGTTCCGATGATCAGTTTCTTCATCGTCCCAGTCTCCCCACTGATCATCAAAATCATCCTCTTTTGTTTCTTCATTCATTGCTTTAGCTTGGAGATCTTTCTCCAGGCCTTGAAGATAATGCAGCTTTGCCATTGTCGGCTTTTGAAGAATGGCATCTACGACAGCCTCCTTCAACGAACGTTCTTCCTCCCACGTGAAAGGGCTGGCGGATTCGGATACTCGGAAATTTTCCCCCGCCAAAATATATCCCCTTATTGACAGAAGCAAACCATCCTCAAAAGAGAGAAGGCCCGCACGTGATTCTGAATTAATGAGGTCCCGAATTTGGCACGGCAAGTTTTGGCTGTTGTCTATCGAAACAACATTCAGTATTCTCTCGGCACTTACAAATGCGTCCCACCTGGAACTATGAGGCTCGTTCAAGGCCATTTCAGCTGTCAAGGCCAGCTGGATGATCCCTCTGTTCCTGAGCAGCGAAATTTGATCTGGAACTAGTTTTTGGACTATAGCATGAAGCTTGGAAAGCACAGTAGAACCAATGAGACCTTTCAAAGGCACTTTTTCACGCTGAAAAGCTTCCATTAGCCATTTTTTAACAAGGAGGATCCCATCTTTAACGTTTCTATCTAACAGTGCTTCCAAGTAATGTGTTCCGGTATAATTGGATAGAATGCTTCCACTCAGTGAGTATGAATCATGATCATCCTTGTTATTCCAGCCCGACATGAAAGCTTTTATATTATCTTCTAACTTACGGGTAGCCAAGTTCAGATCTTGGTCCCTAAACATCATTGAGAAGGGCGTTCTTACATCAAGTGCTGCACGCTGCACATCAACATGAAGATTTTTGATCGAGGAATAGGAGCTTCTCGCAGATTTATCCCTGCGAGGCAAAGAGGAAAGCATCCTATCAAGAAATGAGTCGCCGTGGCAGCAAGGTGTGAGAAGATCGAGAGTACGGTCTATGAGCAATAAACTGGCGGATCTACGATTGCGGCGTCCAACATCATAAAGGCTAGACATGTCAGTCAATATCTTGCCAATGGCTTTCGACGTATCGCCAAGGGAAAATGTTTCCAACTTCAAATCCATCTGCAGATTTTTGTGAAAAAAAATAAAAAACAGAAATAAAGGGCTGTTGAAGAGTAAATAAACCACTAAAAAAGGGATCTTGACATACGTAAAACTAGAAAGTTGCAATCAAAATTGAGTATGAAATTAGGAAATACCTTTGCAGCTAAATTATAGAGAAAATGAGCTGTGAGAGTTACTCCTGGAGGAACATCCTCAATGTCAGAAGCTGCCCCAGTGCAAATTGAAGGTAGGCCAGGGCTAAGCGAACTCTCATTGTTGTTTGACAAGCATGCCTCTGCAACTGCCGCTTCAGAAGGAAAAATAAAGGCTCGGGCTGAAAGTGGACACAGTAGCATGGGGTAATGGCGCACAATGACCCGTAATCTTGCACGGCTGTTGATTTCTATAGGCTTAGAATCATCAAATGACTCTCTTTCGCCAGAAACAGACTCCATATGTGATTCACAACCCGCTCCAGATGCCGTCTTTGAGGAACAATCATCCATAGATGACAATGTATCAACCTGTTGTATCTCATTGTTAAGTTGTGAATGCCTTTCACTCCTCGTATTCTTCTTTGCCATCTCTTCATAATCTTGGATGAGTAAAGACTCATATTCATGAAACGCATCCGGTCCAAGTGGTGAATCAACATATGCAGAGTGGGCTATCTAGAATAAAGTAGAAAAACATTATTTTCAAATTGGTATGCAAATAAAAAAATGATAATTATAGTAATTTATTTTCTTTAAAATGCATATTCTCATACAGTGCATGCAACAGAACCAATATTACAACTACAAATTTCAGGTTCACTAGTACAAATATCAAGGTTACTTTATATTACAAATAATCTAATGACTAAGAACAACCTTTTATAGTTTTTTCTATGTACCACTGGGGCAAAAATATTAGACCATGGATGACTGCTTTATATTTACATTTGCAAATCTTATCGATCCTCTTGAGAGCAAACTCCCTTCCTCTCAGTTCAACTGAAGGAAATCAAGGGAGGTTAAGCAATTCAAGAAATTACATACATTCAACCAAAATAATCCTTATTTAAATATAAAATGCCAAAGCAAATAAGTATGAACTAGCAACTACATGTATTTGCGATGCACAAAAGCTGAGAGATTAAAAAAAACTATAATTGGCTTTTATTATGCTACAATTATTATTGCAAATGGAAGCAGTGGGTGTTAATTTTTTTTTGTGAAAATGAGTGTTGCACAAAAATTTGCCTTTATTTTGAGGAGCTATTTGCTTAAGAAAATGAACACATCTTAACAGGCTGACATTTGTTTTAATATTTCCAAAGTTTTCCATCTTTTGAGTATCACTTTCAAGTGCAGTACAAATAGTACCCAATAAGAACAGATAGTACCCAGATGAATACAATTTGTACCCAAAATGCGGTTAACATTGAAAACAAAAGTCACCCTCTAATCAATCCTCTGCACATAAGAATAAGTGTGTCAATAACACAAGATAATATTTCATTCAGTTGGCTACATTGGGAGTGAGCTATATTTCAAGTGTTGGGTTTATTTCACTGCTAATTAGCAAAAAATATTTTGCCTAATCGAACCTCATCAAACTCAGCACAACCACCTCGCCACTCACATAACCTCACACTATACTACATCGCCTATTGCAGGACCCTTAAACCCTACACGTCCATAAGCACAACTTTCTTCAAAAAGATTATAGTTCTCAATTATTTTCTAAAAGACAGCCTTAAACACCAAAAAAGACACATTTACAATGCATTTATATATCCTACAATTATTTAATGTTATATTTCTAAAATGCACACATTTTAAACTACCCCAATCACTCCATTATACATAACAAATTGCCAAAATGGTGCCCAAGCCGTCCATTTAAATTAAACTTACAAAGGCGGCATGTAAAAAAAAGACAAGTACCACAAAACTATAAGAGATTAAATCAAAGTTAAACAGAAAAAAAAAAGAAGACAATTATCAAAATTGTCTCTTAACTCTTTCAATTTGTTCATTTTAATACTCGACCCTTGTTCATATATAAGAGTTAAAGACTAAAATGAACAAATTGCAAGAGTTTAATGAACCATTTTGACAATTTCTCGAAAAAATAAGATCTTTATTAGGAATTGCAGCCCTTGTGGTCAAACTTTATGAAATATTAACAACTGAGTTCCAGAACAAGACTGATGCAAGAAAACATTTTAAGCAATTTATTATCTTATAGCAAGGCTAATTCCAATTCGTATAGCAAACCGCAGCATATATATTAGAGCCTGTATGTTGCCGATTATAAAGATATAAATGGAAATTGATAATCCATAAAGTAGAAAATAATTGTTGAAAAACAGTAACATATGATCACCTCTGAAATGGATGTAAATATAACACAATGAAGAATTGTTTGATGAGTGAGCAGGCAGCGTAAAATAAACCGGTGTGCATCGCTAAGCAGGCGAGATGTGATAACGGCCATCTTTACAGGAACAAAATCTAAATTCCAATGTGCAGTCTGCAATCAACAAATAAAATACAGGAATAATGTTTTATAAGTATGCTACACTGCGGTACTCAAGCTACTAGACTATGAAGATAAAAAAACACAAGGTCAAAATAGTATCAAACTAATGAATACCAAATTAGCAAATTCAATAAGTAAAAGGTTTTTGAAGAAAAATAATTTAAAACATATATTTTGCAATGTATATTAAAAAAGATGAGATTGCTCTTTTGCAGGTTTCAAGAATATTTGGAAAAGAGGAACGGACTATCTGGTCGAATTGGTCTGTCGAATAAAAAAACAAGAATTAAAGAAAACTAAATGAACCCATAAAAAACGGTGATCAAACCGCTCAATCCTTTTAAGAGTTTTGGATAATAAACCTTTAGGCGATGCATGAGCAATATAAGTACGAAAAAGTGAGAAACTAAAGGAGGTGGTGGAGGTCATTCTTGGCGGCAGGGGCTGGGCACTACAAATCACCGAGATGCTAGTAGCCATTTCTATGGCAAAGGTGACCCAGCAGCTGTGGGGCCAAGCCTTAATGGTCCTATTAACGCAGCTCAGAGAAGTTCAAGAAAAAGAGAACTCTGAAGACATGTGATTTGTCTAACTAAGGATTGAAATGTTTTTTCACTTTGATGAAAACATTAAAAACTTTTCTGCGTGTGGATGATAAGCTCCCAAAAAATGAAAAGAAACTTAGATGGGAAAAATTAAATGAGTGCGGCTCAATGAATTTGGAAGAGAGCCTCATCAACGTGGACTGTTGGCTGCAGCATCTGCACAAAATGGTGAATCAGGGACTTAAAAAGCTTCTAATGCAAAAGTTCAGCCTTCCAACAAAAAAGTTCCAGCTAAGGCTGTAACGATCTGACAAGACTTAGCACATCCAAACACATCTCAAAGTGATTCAGTTCATTCTTGATCCATGCTAAGTTTAATATAGAAAATATAGTTTCAATATCAATTCAATTTAAGTATGATTCATTAATTTCAATTTGAATTAAAATATGATAATACTATTTTAGTTTTGATTTTTAAGTAATTTTCTTTTAAATCTCAGATGTACACAATCATAAATATACAAATTTAATATACAATTGCATACATAAAATGAATTAAATTAAAATTGATGCTGCACGTACTAAAAATTTGCCAAAAATTCAACCAAACGTAATCAAAAAGAGCTTCAGGTGTGGTGCACTTGGGCTTGTCTCAACACTCGTGCACGCGGGAGGAGGGGCAAAAATAGCGCTTGCAATTTTAGCTTGGCTGTTGTTTTTGGCAGCAAATCTTTATTTTTTAAATTAATACTGCAAACAATATATATAAATATATTTATATATGCTCATTCAAAAATGAATATTTATTTTAATAGAATCTTAAATTGGCCCTATCTAATCTACCTCAACTAACATCAACTTGGGTCAGATCAAGTTTGGAACAACACTAGTGTGAGGGCCCGATGCCGGTTCGGTAGAAAGCATTCTGGCATTGGGTAACTGCTCACCGCAGGATCATATCAAGCAATTTGAGAGAAAAAGAATGCGCATATAAAAGTGAATGATATTTTTCATTTATCAAAAGTTCTTATTACAAGTTCCATCATCGTACAAAACAAAAAAAATAAAATAAGCATTTCAGCGCCGTCGTTGATCCTTTTGAAAGTTAAGGTTCTTGTTTAACCTCTTCTAGGAGCACCCGACCTGGTATTGTACAGAAAACAATACCGGAATTTGAATTCCCAGTAATTAGAAAATACTCTAAGTACAGCAGTACACAATAACAAAAAAATGCATTTAGCAGAGGTAAAAATGCAGGATAGGTAAGGCAACTGCGCAAAATAAGCAAGCAAAATTCTGCAATAAATAGTTATCACAAAATAACGGTTACTAATATCATTTTTCAGTAACTAACTCCGAATATTACTGATGTCATTTTTCCAGTAACAATCCCGAATATTATTGATGTCATTTTCCAATAACAACCCCGAATATTGCTGATGTCATTTTTCCAGCAACAACCCCGAATGTTACTGATATCATTTTTCAGTAACAATCCCGAATGATATTACGTTAGTTCCGGTCAACCAACCAAGCTTCAAATGGATTCGGCTCAAAACAAATAAGCGAAGCATAGCCGTAATAGAAAAATGCAAGATATAATGCAAGTCAAATATTGGGTACATTTAGTCTTTAAGTTCAGAAGTTCAACACTCGAATGAGTGACAGTTCGCTCAATCTGCATTTTAAGTTCCCAATATTTTTAAGTTAGCTTTTTAATGATTTAGGAGTTTAATTTATTCTTTCATTCTGTTCCTCTTCTTCTGCCTTTGAAGTTCAATTGAATTAAGCTGCTGTTAAAGCAGTTGTTAAGGTGTCTTTATGATTATCATACTAATGTATGACGAAAAAGTCAGAATAATCGACTGAATTGACAAATAAAAATTAGTAGTCATTTATAACACTTTGAATCGTTCTCATTATTAATTAATGAGGATAATTCTATTGTGCATGACTAGCTATAAATTTGATAGAGAGAATAATCAGATTAAGAGAAAGCGAATGCGTTCTTTCAAATTTCTTTCCCTTACCTTAGATTTAGGATCGCCGGTACACGAAAAGAAGCTGGAACGGGTTGGCCGAAGAATGGCCGAGGGTTGCTGGAGCCGCTGTGGGGGCTGCCGGGCTGCCGGAAGGTACTGCCGGGGGCTGCCGGGCTGCTGGAAGCTGCGGGAAGTGGCTGTCGGGGGCTGCCGGAAGCTGCGAGAAGTGGCTGTTGGGGGTTGCCGGGCTGCCGGAAGCTGCGAGAAGTGGCTGTCGGGGGTTGCCGGGCTGCCGGGCTGCCGAGCTGCCGGGAGGGTGGCTGGAAGGGGTTGTCGGGGCTGCCGGAAGGTGGCTGGAAGGGGCTGTCGGGGCTGCTGGGCTGCCGGAAGGAGGAAGGGTTGGCTGATTTGGGGGAAGGAGAGGCTGCTGGAAGGCTGTGGGGAGAAGAGGGGAGGGGATGGGGATTTTATAGGCGCGGGAGGGGCGCCACAACGTGCGCCAAATGGCGCCTGGCACGCTCCAGGGGGCCTCTGGCGCGGAAGCTTCTCCCGCCAGAAGGCGGGAGTGGGGTCGGAGGAGAAGTGGTCGGCCCTATGGGCCGACAGCCTGGGCCAAAAACGGCGCAGGCAGGCGCCGTATGTGCGCCAGGCTCCCGCCTGGCGCGGGAGAAAGGTCACAGGATGCGAAAGAAAAAAAGAGGGGGGGGGCGTAGGAAGGAAAACAGAGGAGAATTTAAAAAAAAAAACTTAAATTTAAAATCTTCTCAAATTTTCGTCGTTCGACATCCGAATACAACGAAACTTGACACCGAGGTGTGTTATAACATGACGAACACTCTCGAGCCAAAAAATTTCGATTCAGAGCAAAATTTTATTTTATATTAATTTTAGGGGTTTAAAATTTTGAAAATTTGTCACGATTAAATCGATGCTCAGAATTTGATGAAACTTCTCGAGCAGCTTTTAAATATAATACTTAATACGTCAATACTGAAAATGACGAATTCGGACAAGTATTTCAATGTTTTTGATTTTTAGAATTTAGAAATTTCAAAGGTAGAACGGGAGCTTCCGTCTTTCGGATTTTTCCCGAATTATGGCTCTTTGATCTTTAAAGTTGTTTCTACCTATTGGTAGATTTGTTTGCCCTAAAGTGAAATTCCCCGAGATCCTGATTCCTAAGGCGGGAGAGAAAGTCGTTTCTGCTTCGCACCCTTTTTTCCTGCGTCAAAGGTAAGCGCCCATGCAAGCAGTCGACCTCTTGGGATAACCCAATTTCAGTGACCTAATTTGCAAAACAACTTTGGGTCGTTACAACTAGGCTCATATTAACTTACATCCAATCTAAGAGGTTTATCCAATTTTATAGAGTGTTTTCACTCTTCAACCTAGTACTCACAACCAAACACAAAATATGCGAAAACAAACTTTATGATTAAAACAAAATAAATGAGATGAAGCACAGAGGTAATCTAGAAAATGTAATCTGTTCATGTTGAAATTACAAGGTATAAAGTGTTTACTGGAAACAAAGTCTTTGAGTACATATATGAACAAATAGGGATAATCTTGAATTCATGATCAGTGAACAGATAACCATGCTGCTATCAAAACAACAAACTAAGAAAAAAATTCTTGTTCAAAAGTTTCAAATGCATTGTCACTCGGACATAAAGTGAAGCACAATTTCTGGTTGCTGTCATAAACTAACTTTGAAATAACAGGACAAGGAATATTAGTGGCATTTTAGGGCTTGAAATACATAAATAGATGAGGGAAGTAGCCATTATCCGTAGAAAAACTTCAAACAAAAAGAAATTTAAGGAAACGTTGATATTCAAAGGTTTCAAATGATTCTATTCACTCCAAACAAAAGCCTAGCCAAAGAAAAGTTTTAATTTGTTATCATATTAAACGACGCTAACATTTGCATTCATAAAATAGAAAAATTCGCATAGACATATGCTATTAGATAACGAATTGTTTTTTTAACATAACGCTATCTAAGAAAAAAAAAACAGAACAACATTTATAAATGTCAAAAAATTGAAAAATAATTATATAAATGCTAAAATTTCAACCAAAGCAAGTTCTGACAACCTGACAAAAGATTCAACAGTAACTGAATACACTTACAATGTCTAGAGAGGACATACTTTCCAAGCTGCAAATGGCACGGGCCCCAAGTTCCAAGAAAAGTGGAAATGCATCAACGAATTGGAAAGCCTCAAAACTAGCAGCATCAAGGTAAAGAACAGAGTCTACAACGTCATCCGAAATCTAAAATTTTTAATAAAATTATTAAAATTAAACAGGCATATGGAACTCTAAATTACAATAAGGTATTTCAACTATTACAAGAGAAATTCTGCATTTACCAATATGTTAATTGCTGGGAAGATAAAGAAAAATTAGAATTAAAATATCCCCATTTTTTACAAAAATGATAAAAACAAGGGTCTACTACATAGAAGCCAGATACATTTTTTTGTCATATTTTACACAGGTTTTAAAAATTAAAAAACTTGGTGTTAAAAATGACAAATAAAATAAAGTTGGTATGCATGCAAGAATCCCTAAAAACAAATAAAGTTTTTGAGATTAGAATATGAGGAGACGCAAGAGAAAACAAGGAAACAAAAGGTAAAGTGAAACGACAGTGGTTTGGGATCAAGCAAAAGCAAGAGTCTGCATCAGCCAAGTAAAAAAGTGCAATTTTATTTTAATTAATTAAGCGCCCAACACACTAAGCGAAGTGTTTTTCTGACTAAACAATATCCATTTTAAAAATGAAGGCATAGGCGATATAATTCAGATGGTTTTTCATTCTGAAGAGCCACACACACACACTACTTTTTCATATAAACCTTAAAAAAATTATAATCGTGCATTGCTAACAACTATTTTGCACTCATAGTAAGCTAATTTATATCTTTTCACTTATTGTTATTCTTACATTTAAACTACTTTTTATAATAAAGCTTCTTTATTATATATTTGCAAGAGAACAATGTTTTTGCCGGTAAGCATTTTTATTATCAAGGCTCTCCCTCTTAACTCGTATAATAATATTTTTAGCCATCTTATAGGTGTAGCTAGCAATCCCTTGCCACATAAAGCAGCTCCCTCCTTAATGTCTTAATAGCCGAGCTCTAAAGACAAACTCCTTAAAATATCTCTATATTTGTTTGTAAATTTACATCATCTAATCATACATCATAGTTTAAGTTTATCATTCTTTTTAACTCATTATTTCAAATATAGAACAAAAAAATAAAATTGGATTGTCAAATATTCTTCCAAAATATTTTACAATCTTAAATCTTTTTTCCTATAAACATAATAAAATTTAATTTCTTTGTGGCCTATTCTTAATAATAATAATATGCTATTTACTTTTTTAACAAAGATTGACATTCATAAAAAATAGAGCAAACTCTAATAATGTTCTCCCTTTTTTTAGTTTTGTCAAAACCAAACCACTACAAACACAAATTAAATTCACATGCTGTTCTTCCAACATGTCCATTTTAGTCTACTGTACTCATTAATATTATCTCTAAAGTTATTGTTAAATTAACCATTTTATTTTTCATTCACATCTAATATATAAGGTTTTAAATTAAAAATTAGAATATAAAGGCTTCCCAAGAGATCACCAACGACGGTACTACTCTAGCACAAACATGATTAACAATAAAGTTCTGAAGAGAACAAACTAGCACATTAATGCATATATTGGCTCAATTAAAAGCGTTAAAAAAGCAATAGAAAATTTAAGTAGCAAACATGGTGATCTTGGTCTTGATAAAACTAATGGAGGTGCATAATTCCAATAGAGTGTGAGAATCCGGTGCCGGGTTAGTGGAAGCAAATTTAGCACCGGTTGTGGGGATAACAAATCCTCTAACCGCAGGATCATATTGGTGATTTAAAAGACAAAATATATATACATCAAACATAACTCATTTATTCTTTAATTCATAAGTCTCTTGATTACATGGATCTAAATAAAAGTTGCAAATTAAAAAAAAGAGAGTCAAAAAGAGCGATATTCAGCAGGAAGCAGGATCAGCGCTGCTTGGTTCTTAGCACCTTTCTTCTAGGACGAACTCCTGATCTGGGCACGTTTCAAAAGTGCGGGCATTTGAATACAAGTTAATTTTGAAACTAAGTACTGATAGATGCCATCTTTACAAATGTTAAATAATAAGCAAAATAATCAATAATTCGATAGGAAATAAAAGCTGTATAAAATTATCACTGCATACCTATTTCAATTGCACTGAAACTTTAGCATAAAAGTAATTGCAGTCACAAAAATAAATACAAAATTTTGGCGTTTGATATCTGAGGCAAAACATGATTTTGTTGGGCAAGTACAAAATCGAGAAAAATAGGTGTTCATTTTTGTGTTACATATCCCAACTTCCCTCTCTACCTGCCCCCTCAAAGGCTTATCAGTATAGGCTCCTAATGACTCCCGATGTCGGAAAACTCCGTTATAACAGTTGTCTGATTAGACTAAAAATTTATCAACATGGAACCCTTGCTACTCACTTATCCAAACTTGTTCATATATCCTTTTATGTAACTTTTAAAAGCATTTTTATTAATTTGTACGATGCTAACGGAAAAAGCATATTAAATAAAAGTAAGGAAAGACATCTAGTACCTTGTTCTTTAAGTTCGGATGAGTGACAGTTCGCTCAATCTGCATTTATGTTTTTGATATTTTAAATTAACCTTTTAGCTAACAATAAAATGAAAGTGATATGATATTTTTATGGATTTTTATTTTCTTCTTTTCCATTCTGTCTTTCTTTTATTCTTTTATCTTGATAGAAGACAACATTTTAAGTCTCTGGGGTAGTAATTATATTTAATATAGCGTTATTATTATCATTATTTCAACGATAATAATATATGAATGAAAGAAAAACAGAACAAAAATGACTGTAAAAATGTGTGGAATATTTTGAAAATGCCTGAATAGAAATAATAGTCATTTTATAACATATGTATTATTTATCATTATTGATTAATGACAACAATACTAATGTGATGACATAATCTTATTTTCATAAAGATTATTAAGTATATATAATAATAAATAAAGAAAATAGCAAAATAATTTCTCTTCTTTTCTTCTCCCTTTTCTTCCTCCACTCACCTCGGGTTAGGGTTGCCGAGAGCCGGATGAGGGATCGGAGGGGGTAGCCAGTGGTTGGTCGGCTAGCTGGGCTGTTGGGAGAGGGAGGAGAGTTGCTGCTCTTTGGGAGGAGGGGAGGAGGGGAAGGGCTAAGGGAGGAGAGGAGCTGATGGGGGTTTTATAGAGAAGAGAGGGGGAGAGGGAGAGGGTGAAGGGGTGAGGCGCAGGGAGCAGTTTCTTGAGCGGAAACTTCGACGCGTAAGGGCTCTGTCGAGCGACAGAGCCCTGTTCGATCGCAGGTAGGGAGAATCGCTGGAAATAAAGAGGGAGGGAAAATTTTCACAAGGAAATATTAAAATAGTTATTTAAAAGTAAAGTTTTCGCATTTTTCAGCTGTTTGGCATCCAAAAATAACGAAAACTTGACACCGAGGTGTGTTAAGATGTAACAAATACCCTCGCGCCAAAAATTTTCGATTCGGACAAATATTTTAATTTAATTAATTTTTGAAGTTTAAAACTTCAAAAATTAATTGTGGCCGAACTGGCGCTCAAAAATTAATGAAACTTTTTGAGCAGCCTTTAAATAATATACTTAACATAATGACACGAAAATTGATGAATTTTAACACGTATTTAATTTTCTCAATTTATTGGATTTAAATAATTCAGAAAATAAAACTGGAGTTTTCATTATCCGAATTCTCCCAAACTATGGCACTTTGATCTAAAAATTATTTCTATCTAATGGAAATTTTGTTTGCCCTAATTTGAAATTATCCGGGATCTTGATGTCTGAGACGGGTTTTGACCTAATTTGCAAAGTAACGACATTGGGTCGTTATATAGAGAACCTACGTTGAAGGATTGGAAGAGGAGACACAAGATATTGTTAATAAATTGCTGATTAGCAAATTAAAACCTAATTTAATTATTATTAAAAGTATTAAATACATACAAAAATTACTAGTTACTTACTAATTAAATCAAACATTACTATAAATTAACCACTCATTTCCCATTGCATCATAATTACTAACTTGATCATACATTGATTTTTATTAATTAAATACTAGATTAGAAAGTTAGATAGCTAATAACAAGTGTCATTTAACTAAATTTTGAAATGCTTAAAATTTGTAACTAAATTGTATTTTGGGAATTAACAAGATCTACCAAATGACATACCAAGAGTCCTAGTCAACCAAGACAACTAAAAGAGTAACTAATTGATATATTAATAATGAGGGACAAGAAAAGCAAAGCACAAAAACTAAGACAATAGAGCCCATAAAATGAGAAGAAATAAGCTATGACACTAGCCAACAAAAGCAACAGCATAACCATTCATAGGATTGGAATTCGAAAATTCACAATAATTGGCCAAAACTTCGCAACAGATCCAATCCAATTATATATTGCAAATTTTCTAATTCTATCTTATATTCAAGTTGTCAAAGTAACATATTATATTAATATCTCACCCAAATCTTGATAATCTTATCAAAACGAGCACACTACCTGATCCTTTTTAAGGCATAAAATGAGGGTGAGATTTTATAGATAAGATTTTGTGGTGGCTAAGAAAATATCAAAGATTGCAGATGCTATAAGTAAATTATAAAGATTTTGAGAGAACATGGATAACTTGTAGATTAGTAGATACAAATTAATGCTACATGATCTTCCCAAAAGGAATAAGCAAAACCAACTCAACCAAAATTAAGTTATCATGACCAACATCCTCATCACAATAATCTACTTATTTAATTAGAAAAAACGATAGCATTAAGTTACAAAAGAAATATGTTATTTTGCAAATAGAATCAATGCACGATCTAATCAAATCAATCAAACACATCCAAATAAATTTTTGGGGTTACGGTTTGGTCAGGAAGAACAGGCCAGGCCGGCTGTCCAACTTCTCGATGACTCGAACCCTACAATATTTCTCCAAATCGCAGGCCAGTTGTTGATAAACCTCTAAGAGGCACAAATGATTAACAAAAAGCCTACAAGTGGGAATTGAATGATCCCGTGGCAAGTATCATGGGTGGAGATTCATAAGCAAGAGGGTTCAATAGAAGTAGCGGGCACAAGGTGGAGAGATTTTGCAGCAGATCAAATCCAATTACATAATGCAAAATTTCTAATTCTACCCTAAATATCAATGCAATACATAATTATTATATCTCGCCCAATTTTCTAATCCTATAAAAACAAGCACACCACTTGAGCCTTTTTAAGCATAAGATGAGTGTTGGATATTGCATATATAAATAGAATTATATGATAGTTAAGAAAATATCAAAAATTGAATGTTACGTAGATAAACTATAAAGATTTATAGTGACAAAGGAAAAATTGTAAAATAGCAAATACATATTAATCCTACATGATATTTTTGGAAGAGCTAAGCAAAAAACAACTAAACCTAATTTCAAGTCGATGTTACCAAGATCCTCATCAAAACTATCTATTTAAAGAAAAAGACAGTAGCAACGAGTCGTAGAAGAAAATTGTTACCTTGCAAAAAGAATCAATGCATGATCAAATCAAATCAATCGAACCCATCCAAATCATTTTTTGGAGTTACAGTTTAGTCAAGAAGATCAGGCAAAGCCATTAAGCTTCTCAATAGCTCAAACTTGAATGATTTCTTCAAATAGCAGACCAGATGCTGAAAGCCACTGAGTGTCACGAAGGATCAGCAAAAATTCGGCAATTAAGAATTGGGCAACACCGTGACAAGCATCATGGGTGGGGTTTCATAAGCAAGAGGGTTTGATGGATCACAACAGGCTAGGGTTGGATATGGTCGAGTTTAAGTCGAGTCAGCCCAGACTTGAACTCGAAATTTTCGAGTTGAGTCCGACTCAAACTCAACTCAAACTCATTCGAGTTCAAGTCGAGTCAAAATATTTCAAGTTCAAATTCGAGTTTCGAGTCAAATTGTCAACCCTACAACAGGCACAATATTGAGAGATTTTGCGAAAGATCTTTAAGTTGTCAATGCAGAATACAATACTAAAACCTCACCCAAAATTTCTAATATTATCAAAACAAGCACACACTTGAGCCTTTTAAAGCATAAAACAAAGGTGAGATTGTACATATAGAACAAATTATGTGGTAGCTAAAAAAATATCAAAGATTGAATATTACATAGATAAATTAAAATGATTTAGTGTGAAAACTTGTAAAATAGTGACTACAAATTATTGCTACATGCTTTTCAATAAAGGCTAAGCAAAAACTAATTATATCTAAATTCAAGTCATTGTAACGAGCATCTTCATATCAACTATCTATTTGGGAAAAAAAAGATAGTAGCAATGAGTCATTGAAGATAATTATTACCTCATGAATAGAATCAATGCACGATCTAATCAAATCAATTGAACCCATGCAAATGAGTTTGGTAGTTATAGTTCGGTCAAGAAGAATAGGCCAGGCCGTCCAGCTTCTCGATAGTTCAGACTTGTATGATTTCTTCAAACCATAGGCCAGCTACTAAAAAATAGTTGAGGCACAAAGAATCAAGGGTGGAGCCAAGAAAAAATTCAGTGGGGAACAATCAAACTGCAATATCAGAAGTAAAATCATGAATATAATGAAATACAAAGGTTAGATGCTATATAAATCATAACTTATCTTGACCTAGCAAATTATATTAAATTGGAAACATAAAATTGGAACATATATTGCACACAAGTTAACTACACATAAATTGTACTCTCTCTCTCTATATATATATATATATTTATATATTTATATAATATAATATAATGAAGTGGTTATATGCATTTAAATACAATAGGATTTGTCAAATAAATTTCATGCATCAATCTGACTACATCAAGGATTGGCTTTAATTATATATATCTTTATACTAACTATAGACTTTTTTACTGACACATTCAAGAGGAAGTGCCTTGATAAATTTTTTTAGCAAATACTAATGTTATTGACAACACTAGATATGAACTTAAAGCAAAACTTGAGCTATGGAGTTCTCCCGGAATGCAAGTTTTATCATAATATAAATTATAACATCAATTATATGACAATTAAAGATCAGGTTATAAAAAGAATATGATGAGAAATGAGAATATTTGTAGCAAGTTGGAGTAGCTCTACTTGATAATATGCTTAAAGATGTTGTCTTAGATGAATAGGGAAAATTAAGCTTAGACTTTTAAATGGCCTTTTGAGAATAGTAAAATTAACGAATTTTCTTCATGTTAAAAAAGAAAAAAAAATTCCACCACTCATACTACTAGTAAGAATGATTTAACATATTTCGAACATGACAAAGACAGATTCCATGCGATTAATGCGGCATAGTGAATTTTAAGGTTTATTTGTTGTTATTGTTGTATGATAGACTTAGGGGCTGTTTGGTTGAATGTTAGGTGAAAAGTTTTTAAGATAATATGTTATTAAGAAAGCATGATATTTAGATAGCAGTGTTGTTCAGATAACATGGGTTGTTTGGTTCGATATTATTTAAATAACAGATGCCAGTGCTATTTGATGTATGTTATTTAGTTTATTGCCATTCATACTATATTCCACACTAGGTAAGATTACCCCAAATACTGAGATTTAAATATAACTTAAAAAACTACAACAAACAACTAAGTAAACAATATGAATGATAATTAGGTAAACAGTATTGAGATGTGAAATATAAATTAAAAAAATAACTAGGTAAACAATATCAAAACATAAAATAATATACAAGTTTTATCGCAAGCACCTAAAAAGATTATTATTTAATGATGTCAATGATCACACATACCCATATATATCAGAAATTTATTTTAAATTAGCATTAATAAATATTAAAAATCACAAAGCAAATATAATCCTAAGTTAATCAATCAATTGCAATATTAAGCAAATCTTCAGAATCAACAAAACGAAGTGAATGGGAACCTGCGTTGACGAAATCGGCGAGGCGAGATGAAGCTAAGGCAGATCACCTGCGTTGACGAAATCGGCGAGGCGAGGAGAAGCGAGGTGAAGAGAAGGCGGACCACCGGCGCTGCGTCTGGGAAAGCTGCGTCGGCGAGGCGAAGCGAAGGGGGAGCACCGGCGCTGCGTCTGGCGGAGGCGAGCTTCGACAGAACGAACGCGAAGCACCCTATCGCTTGCGATAGATTGTCGGGCGAACGTCGGCAGAAATCGGCGGACAACATTCTCATAACATTTCCCGGGGGCATTTAAGTAATTTTTGAGAAATCATTAACAAGATATTAGTCAACGAAATAACCCCTTAGTCTTTATGCATCTGCTCACAAAAATATTAAATTTTTAACTTAATCAATGAAAACAAATCATAGTATATATATCCTCTTAGATAGTACATATATCATCTTTGATTATGCCATTTCTCCTACCTAATTATTGAGACTGACGATCAGGATTTACTTAGTAAATTCTAAAATGCTTTGAATGGCATATAAGCATAATGGGGTAATTAAAGTCAATTCAATTTTTCCTCAAATCCCTTAAAAGTAAGAAAAAGCAAAAATCTGCAAATTTTGAAATTCCAGATTTTGTACAATGCCTGAAATATAAAAAAGAGAAAATGATATCTCTAGAGAGAAGATAGCAGAGTCCTTAAGAAAATATATAAGCCTTAGAAAAATGAGAGAGATCGTAATTTACAAAAACCCAGATATATCATGACATAAAAATTGGATTGTCCTAATGAGCATAAATTGGATTCATACAATCACAGCAACAATATCAAACTCAGAAAAGATCATCAGCAGTACTGATTGTTTCTTAAGCATGACACTCTAATAACTAAAAAAAAATATATAAAAAAGTGGAGAGCTTCTCAACGATGGTAGACGCTGGATTGTCAATGTAGTGGAGATGAAGGTGAAGAGCAGGCTACTCTTTCTTACCCTTGAATCGCCAACGAGAATAATCTTGACAGAATAGTTGTAGTTGCTCCGGCAAGGATGAGGATAATGGATAGAGATGTTCGATCCTAGAAAGCCAAAATTATAGAGATGAAAATTTAGCAATTTTTTCAAAGCGTATATACATAAACTATAAAAAGGATGCTATATTCGTAAATTATAAAGATTTATGATGATTATAAATAATTTGTAAAATAGCATTATAATTTGCATAAACTAACACTAGATGAACCCTTATTGAGTTGAGCTTCATAACAATTAATTAAATAGTTGTTTGAAATACTATAATATAATATGATTATAATATAATTTAAATTATTTTGTAGTTATATAATTATATGTTTTGATTACATAATTTGTATAGAACGAAGCTCGTGATATTTCAGTTAATCTATTACTTGGTAATTATGCTTTCTTAATTTTAGGATTTGATTTCTTAGCATTGTCATAGTTATAGGGAATAAGTAAGAAAATACTAAGCTATCCCTTCATTTAATTTCAAAATATTTAAATAAAATAATGTGGAGTTATATACTATAATATGTAAATTAATTATAGAGCTTGATCTCAACAAACCAAGCATTTCTTTGAGATTTTGAATATCATAATAGTACTTCATTATGTGTAGAGTGCGAGCTTATGCTGATTTTAATTCTTATAAAAGTGACCCTATTTACTTTGGATTTTGATACATGATTATTGAGCTCAAACTTAGTATCAACAAATACAAATTCTTTTTATCTAAGATTTTTTTTATTAAATCTACTTTTTATATATAATATATATATATATATATATTTTTTTTTTTTTAAAATACAAAATATAATCACCAATCTCTTATAAAAATATTTAGAAATCAAATAACCTAATTATTTTATTTTATTTTTATCTCCATATATATTGGGAGAAACAGCCAAATAATATTTTTTCTCCTAAAGAATCCTTATATATTTTTATATTTTATTTCCAAAAGGAAAACTTTTATGAACTCGGCGCAATGGCCCACTAGTCACAATACTGAATATAGACCTCTCGATCGCAAGTCAACGGCATAGATTGCGAACGTGATTTTAAGCGGAAACTTCTCGAGCGATCGCGGTGTCCAGATTTTACAAACGAGTTTCGAGTGGCAATCTCGTCAATTTTCATAAAACACGAGGGCGAATGTCTTTGTGCTTTCCGGTGAAAGGAGGCCTGAGACTGAGAGCAGAGCTCGTTGAAAAACGTAAAGCTGTGAAAGCTTGAAACGAAAAAGGGTTTTGAAATCTGAAACAGGAGTTCATACGCGGGATTGAATCTAGGTTTTGCTTTCGTAAATTCTGATGTGAAGGGTTAATTTCTTCTTGAGATAGCTTACCCGCATCGATTCGTCTCACTTCATCGTTGTGTTTCTGGTATTGTTACCAAGCTGTAGGTTTCGGTATTCTGCCGCTTAAAAATAAAATTATTTGACATCTTTTTTATTTTTCTGTCGTTGGATTTTCAAACTAAATCTATCTGCTTAATGTGACAGCTAGCGTTAGTTTTGCTGATAAAATATTGTCGTTTTCTCTGGGTTGTTCCTTAGCAATGCTGTTAAAAAACTATTCCATCATTTTTTTTTCTTTTTGAACGGAGGCTTGTAAGTTGGAAGTGAAATTTTTGAAATTTAATATTATGCTATTCTACCGCATGTGGCCTTTTGGATCGCGAGTTTGAAATTATGGAATAATTTTTGAACTTTGATGGCTATCTGCTGTGTAAACTGTCTCAAGAAGAAAAATTGAACATAGCAATGCTGTGAAAATATTATTCCATCATTTCTTAACAATACTAGTTTGAACTTTCTGGGTACCAATTAATAAAATCACTTTACTTTTTTGAACTCTGATCGCTATCTGTTTAATACATATAATTATATTTAAATATTTTACTTATGCTTTTGCTTTAAAATTGTTACTAAGAACCACCGAAGGTGACAACGGAAACTTCAGGTTTTGATTCAATGAGCGAGGATGCAATATAGAATCATAAGAATGCAGACACAATTATTTTCAGTTGCTTATTTATGTTCTAAACGTAATCTTTATAATGTCTGCAAAATTTGTTACCTTTTATTTAAATATGCAATTAGATGGCCTTTGGGAGATATGTCTGCTGCTTTTCCTTTTAGATACGAGCTTGTAGAGCCTTTTAAAAAATTTGTTTCAGTTCATCTTATACCAAATAGGCCCATTATTTAAGAAACACGTTTTGATCCTTCAAGCCATCTATTTGCATATGGGGTTGTGACTTCAAATATTGGGTGTGCCCATGCGCCCGACTTCAGAATGCACATGAAGAATATTCTTGGACAGATCAAGATTTGGGCGTGCCCAAGTACTACTCCGCGAAATAAAATTGGGTACAACGCATTGAGAGTTGCCCAAGAAAGCAATAAAAATGGGACTTTAAACAAAATTGGGCGAGCGACCTAGGGAACCATTCTTGTAGCAACCATAGTAAAATTCAGAGTGAAAAGAAGAGGCGATTAAGAGAGCTAAATGCTAGGAGCAACATTTTAGGGAGATTAGTAAGCATGGTTATTCCGTTTTTTTTTTTTTTTAATAGAGTTGTCTATGAAGTTCCGTAGGCATAGAATTTATATATAAGAATCTTATTAAATCCTCCCTCATTAAGTCCATGACTAGGTGAATTTCTTGAGGGGGATTAGACAATTGATTGTATTTTTGAGTATATCTATTCTAATAGGTGATGTTCTATTCTTACTAATCTTTATTTTCTTTTTTGTTGCTTGTTATACTAAGGTGATTGGTTATAAAGATATATTAGCCGTTGCCAAGAATGGATTGATCATTTCGAGAGATTGATCAATTTGTTGAGTTTATTTCATTATAACAGTAGATCTGATTATATATAGTAGATCTACTAGTATAATATTTCAGAAATTGATTTCTTAAATCTGGATTTGATTCAAGCTTTTATCAGAGATGATCTAGCTTGGGATCTGCTCAGATCTTAATTCTAGAATACGAGAGAACTTGTGGTTCTCTAATAGTGCAACACAATCTTATGCTTGCAAAAGAGACAATGATAAAATCAAAACCACGAGAGCTTAATTACCTGCCTTATCTCCAGTTATTTTCTCATAGATTTGCATCTCATCGAGTAAATTGGTAACATGTTTTCTAGCTTATTGTTAATCTGTAGATAAACCACTTTCAATTGTTAACCCGAAAAAAATCTTAGTATATTTTATATGTTTCCCTTAGGACGATACTCAAAAGGTTTCTTGTATTACTTGCGATTCCATGCACTTGTGCATCATTTTTTGGGTGCTGGGTTTTGATATCCCAGCACTACAAACAAGTGTAAATGAGGATTAGCATGGGCTATTTACATGAGGCTTTGATAGCAATGGCTTTGAATATTGTTTCTTTAATATTTTTTTGCTTAGTTGGAAATGGCTTGTCTAATTGGTTTCCGATCAGTGAGATCGGATGCTGTTGCTCTAGGTGGAAGTTGCTACTTGGCATACGTGGCTCAATCTAATTTTGTTTTTTTTGTTGCACACCACTCGTGCCAAATTCTCATTGGTTTGCTACAGTCTTGGCATTGATAGACCCTTGGTCGGTGAGATTTGGTGCTTGATTTTTTTTTTGTGCATGGTTCACGCATAAAGTGAAATCGCCATGTCTAATAGCTTAAAAGGTTTGCACCAGAGATGAGGTTTTGGGAGTATTCTTAAACCTCGAAAATGCACACTCATGTTAATTTTATCAAATTTAGTCATGAAATTTGAAGTCATGGGGAATCCTTTTACCTTCATTCACTTTACATTTATCCAATTAACCCATAGTCAAAATTTTAAAGTCAAACTTAATGTGTACTTGTTAATGCACATGAACATAGTCATTATAAACTACTTTGAATGCCCATGCGTGTAAATCTACAATTATATTACTTTTTTTAATTATTATGAATCTATAAATGCTTAGCTAGTTATCACCTCTTTTTGATAGCAGAGTTGAGGTTTAAGAAACAAAAACCAATTGTTGGAAAATACCTCATGTAATAGTTTCTTAGCTCAAATTCATATCTCACATAATAATCGATATGCAGGCCTGCAAAAAAGTTGCGAGAAAACCACTTCAAAAAATAAAAGGTTCTCAATTGTCTACTAGTTCAAGTACCCTATTATCTTCACAATCTATGGATTAAAAAAAAAAGCTAGTATTATTTTTGTGGTTTGTATCACCCTACAACACATCTCTCCGTGTCTCCTCTCTCGATGTTTTTTAGATGCATATTTTAGCATGCTTTATATCTTACTCAAAATGATAATTAATTGTTTTTATTTTAATCTTAAACGTGTAGTAGTTTTTCTTTGAAGAGCAAATTTTCAATACTAGTTTGGTAAATATGGAGCTTCAATTTACATTAACTATTAGGGCCTTTACCAATTTATATGATAGCATCAACCTTGACTTGTGGAATTGATGTTCAGTGACATTTTCATCTAAAGTTATCTTGCTCATTGTGCAAAAATTGTTAATATAGCTCGAGTCCAAAAATTGTGTTGTACAAGGATGGAAGAAATAGAGGCCAAGGTTTGGTGAGGGGGTGCAAAATTCAATTCTATGCTCGATGTTATTATGTAGTTGGTTGGTAGTAGGACAACACGTTTTTTGTTGTGTTACTGGCTACCAATTACATGAGGAATGAGCGAGCTGGTGAAGTAGGATCTTTATTTGAAGAGGGTCATTATGTTGCGTAATGTTGGCACATCAACTCCATACGAAGGAGCAATGCTTGACATTAGCAAAGTTGGGTGACTCCAATAGTGGATAAGATTCGAGAATGTTGTCTTAGATGGTCAAGATTATAAGCGTATACTATGCAATACTTCTGTTAGAAAAATTGAGTTTATGAATTTTAACCATACAAAGAGCAATGCTTGACATTAGCAAAGTTGGGGTGACTCCAATAGTGGATAAGATTAGAGAATGTTGTTTTAGATGGTTCAAACTTATTAAGCGTATACCGTGCAATACTTCTGTTAGAAAAAATGAGTTTATGAATTTTACCTATATTAAAAGAGGAAGGAGGAAGATCATAAAAGCATGGGAAGAAACTATTAGGATCTTCTATATTTGGAACTTAGGATGGGGCGTCTATTTGATAGTGCACAATGGAAACAAAGGATTCATGTTGCTGATTTCACCTAATGGGATTAAGGCTCAGAGTTGTTGTTGTATTTACATGCTATATTTTAGTAATGTGTTTTTTTGCTGGCTTCATGGTTTTTATGTAAATAAATATTCTTTGGGGTTGATCTTTTTGGGCGGGAGGGCATGCAGATTACTGCTTTTTAAATATTTATAGCTGTTAAATGCAATAATTCTAACAGTAATATGTTTACAGAAAATACATATTGGTAGACATTATCATTGAACAATTTTAATTTATAATGATTGCAATGTTTACATGAAAAATGATTTTTTGCTTATAATGTATTTGTAATGCTTTTATTGCAAAAAAAAGTCAATTTTAGATGGTTCAAGCTTATTAAGCGTATACCGTGCAATACTTCTGTTAGAAAAATTGAGTTTATGAATTTTAGCCATACAAAGAGCAATGCTTGACATTAGCAAAGTTGGGGTGACTCCAATAGTGGATAAGATTAGAGAATATTGTCTTTAGATGGTTCAAGCTTATTAAGCGTATACCATGCAATACTTCTGTTAGAAAAATTGAGTTTATGAATTTTACCCATATTAAAAGAGGAAGGAGGAAGACCATAAACGCATGGGAAGAAACTATTAGGATCTTCTATATTTGGAAGTTAGGGTGGGGCGTCTATTTGATAGTGCACAATGGAAACAAAGGATTCATGTTGCTGATTTCACCTAATGGGATTAAGGCTTGGAGTTGTTGTATTCACATGATATGTTTTAGTAATGTGTTTTTTTGCTGGGTTCATGGTTTTTATGTAAACAAAGGATTCATGTTGCTGATTTCACCTAATGGGATTAATGCTTTTTCAATATTTATAGCTGTTAAATGCAATAATTCTAACAGTAACATGTTTACAGAAAATACATATTGGCAGACATTATCATTGAACAATTTTTATTTATAATGCACTGATTGCAATGTTTACATGAAAAATGATTTTTTGCTTATAATGTATTTGTAATGCTTTTATTGCAAAAAAAAGTCATTTTGCGTCTGCAAATTTTTTATGTTCTCATTTATTTCTACCTTACATATAGTAGATTCACAAAAAATGTCAACCCCACATACAACAGTTATTTTGTTTATTTGGTTTGCTTAAAATATCCCTTCTGTTTTAACTCGATATAACAAACGCTCCAAAAACATAGGACTGACAAAATGCAACATGACTTTTATGAGTTCATGCCAACAAAAAAAAGTTGGTGCAACCAACAAAAACAATTAATATAGCCCATCATTGTGCAGTAACAGATACTTGGATTGTTTCTTTTCTTTTTCTCAATGTTTTTTGTTGACATAGGATAAAAAGTAACATACATCTACATTTTATTTTACTGTTTGTTCAACCATCATTCAAAAATAACAACTTGTAACTGATTAGGCTGCATTATATGATTTCTACTAATTATAACTTCATGGAATATCTGTAATGACAGAAAGCAATTAAAAAAAAATGCAAAAAATTGAGGCATCTAGTTATCAATAATTTATTTTATTGGCTATTGTTAACTGGCTGCTTGATGAACTTTTGCTTACCACATGTGGTTATAGTATGATTTGTCTATTTGCTTTTCGAGCTTTACAAATTCAGTGTCTGCCTCTTATCATTTGTCCTAATTATTCCAATTGTTCTGGAAACCCTTTCCACCTTATTTATGCAGGTCTACCCCTCTTTAACTTTTAGTAAAAAGGTGGAAAGGGTTTCTTGATCTATCTTGGGCCAACCTGTGGGCCTGTTTATTGACATGATTGCATTTTACCAAATCGACGATATGCAACACTTTAGTAACAATGTTTCACATATTCTCGTCTTTTTGATTTATTGCAGAACAGGTTTGTGCATATGGAATGACACTCAACTGTAATATTTTTCAACTACTCGATCTACTATAGAGATTGATTGTGAATTATCTCTAATACTGAGTTTTAGATAATAGATCATGATTGCTCAAAAATTGGCTTGTTTTTTATTTTAAATTGAGCTTGTTTTAGTGAGCCAATTAATGAGTGAAGTTCAACTAAAATCAAACTTGATTTGAGTCAAGGATGGGTTGAATCGTATTCGCTTGAGATCTGTTTTTTAAAGTGTGAGCTTTTGAATGTGTGTGTGTGTGTGTATATATATATATATATATGCAACTTTATGTGTATATTTGTATATCTCTGACTGAATGTAATATGTTATAAAACAAGAATTTATATTAGAAATTTGAAACTTAATCAAAATTAGATTGATTTTTGAGTTAAGTCAAAGTTAATTAGCCATGCTTTGATCAAATTGAGGTTGAATTGCGATATCTTATTATGAAATGGCTCAATTCAAGTTTGAATTGAGTTATTTCAACCATATTTTGTGCTGGGGTGGATCAGTTCAAGGTTCTATTGCCTACAACCCTAATCATGTCACTTCCCTGGTTGTCGCTTGGTAGTTTATTGGCTTTGATAAAATGCATGTGCTTGCATTTTAACGTTCTATCCCAATTTCTTTCTATTGTGGGGCATAAGAAGAAATTCTGTATCTCTGCTTTACTAAATTTTCACATTCGAATTATCATCTACTTTGTAATGCTTTTTAGCATGAGAAGCGGATTTTCTTGGCCATCAAGTATGGGCACTGAATTATTCACACTCAACTAGGCATTTTACTTTTTATTTTTAATCAGCCTGCTCCTTGGGCCTCAAATTATTTTTTTTTAATTTATATTTGTTTGCTAAAAATAATACTCTAAGTTGAAGCTAATTCTCAAAATTTCCCATCTCAGTTGTGGATTAAACATATCCCATCTTTTGAATTCATTTTCACAACTGCCATTTGTAATACCATTATCATCTGTTTTCACACAATTACACTAAAATATTTTCCATTTAGAGTTGGATGCTTTCTGCTTCCCTTTATCACATAAATCTGTAGACTGCAGCATGGACGATACTTTGGTCAATCACAATATCATCCTCTTTGTGATCATTGCCACTTTCATCATCAAACAAATCATTTTTATAATAATTATCGTATTTATTGTCTTTCACCTTTAAATTGTTAATGGTTTCTTTCCAGCCTTCTGCCATCTCACTTTCGGTCTTATCTTCTCCATTTTAGCTTCAACATCCTTAATCAAACCACCATATGTTGTCTGAATCATGAATTATCAATTTTCCACATATATTATTTCATTGGTGCTCCTAATTAATCTAGTTGGTTTTTCTGAGTATACATATTAAAAAACATAGTATCACCTGGAAAAATTAAATGAAAGAAATGCTTGCCTAATTGAACAAATTAATAATTTTTTGATCTGTGGAGACTGCAAAATATAAAACTATTCTTAGAACTTGTTTCTTGCATATTTTCTGGAAAAATGGAATGAACACTGAACATTAAACAACTTAAAAATATTTTTTCAAAATGATTAAATGTTTTTATTCATTTAACAGTTCAAACAATGACCTTGGCCAAGCTTTAAAAAACATGAAATAGAGAGCTAAATATAGAAATAGAAGATGACAGCAAAAAAGAGGTGAGGGTTTATATCCATGCATAATGGAAAGAGAAATGTGAGATGAAAAGTATGGAGTGAAACCGTTAAGAGGAACATGAGATGAAATAAATGATGAGGCTAACGGTAGAATGGAGAAATGTCTATGAAACATGAATAGAGTTCATGTTGGGTTGCGTGCTCTCGATCTGAAGTTTCTCGATGTTGGTTTTCCTGCAAATTTTAGGATATTTCTTTAGTAGCACAACATTGTTTCAGAGTGCTCAAAGTTCTATACGTGACTTATCTCAACTTTTTATCTCAATCTGAACAGTTAACTGTTGGTCATTGGAATAATAAAATTGCATATATATCATATTAAAATTGTGTCTGGGTAATTAAAATTTGAGACCAAATTTGCAAGAAATGTTTTAGTTGGGTTCATTACAAGCCAAATTGAATACTTAGGGACTAGTTTTGCCATATTTTTTTGAGTTCTATTATGGTGCTGTCAATTTTTCTTAAATTATAAGCTTGATAAGATGATAATTCTAAGTATAAGAATGTATAGGTGTAATCTGAAGTTTGCAGAGAGCCTTGTAATTTGTTGTTCTTCATACCTTTTTTGTACTTTTCCTTCACTATAAGTCATTCTGTGGACCAATTTGGGGCTTCATAGAATCTCTCTTTGGACATTATTTTTGGTCCCTTCTAACATTTCATAGACGATCTGCAGGAAACATGTCTTGTTTAAAATATCATATTAACAACTTGAGCTAACAATCTTGCCCGACATCTTAACAAGTTACACTATATTTTTTTCATATATTTAACATTCAGGTTGTTGACATATATAACTTCTAGAACATCACTAGGGTTTCATCCCTGCTGTTTGGCATACTTGCAGCTATATGTTAATCTTCTAGTTTAACTAAGTAGGGGAATCAAGCACTGTTTGGGCGAGAAATCTCCTATTCCTTGCTACAAATTTTATAGTTTTTATTCTTTCTAGAATAGGAAATCTGAACTTTGGATAACATCGTATTGATTTTCAATTTTTATTTTTTGACACAAGCACTAATGTTGCCAGCGTATCTCTTGAACAGGGAAACAGAATTGATACCGTAGTTTGGGCTGTTGGCTTAGACCCTATAAGCGTATTTGCTTTCAGAATATGCACTTTAAACCAGGCTTTCAACCGCATGCATCTCTATTTGTATGATAAGAAAATAGCAAATAACTGCCATGTTCTTTGGTTTCATGATTTGCTATGTATCCTGTTCTCAAAATAGGAAGCATGGCTTTCTATGTAGGTTTTTTATTCATATCAATTTTCCTCTTAAGTTTTCAAGATTGTGTTGTTGAATCATCGGATATAGAAAGGTTGCCCCAAGGGTTTTTGGGATCAGTTTTTCTTGATTCCTACCATTGGCACCAGCATCGGCAGGATGAAGAGGGTTGTTTATCTTCTTTGAATTCTGTTTCTTGCGAGGAACTTAAAGGTACCGGCTCACTATTGGAAACCTGCGTCATAAGTTCAAATGTTTCTTACAATAATGGTATATGTATATATGGGACTGGAAACCTTGAGATATCTCCAGGTGTTTTTATAGTATGTGCTGTAAAAGGTTGTTCTGTGACTCTAAATATCTCAGGCATAGTCAAAGTTGGTTCATATGCAGAAATTATTGCAGGATCTATCATTATTGTATCAACCAATCTTATCCTTGATCACCATTCAACCGTTAACACAAGAGCCTTGGGTGGGCTACCACCTGAGCAAACTAGTGGTACACCGATTGGCTATGATGGAGCTGGTGGAGGGCATGGTGGGCGTGGTGCTTCTTGCTTAAAAGTAAACAAAACTAATTGGGGTGGAGATGTTTATGCCTGGTCAACATTATCTGAACCATGGAGTTATGGGAGCAAGGGAGGAAGCACATCTGCTGACAAGCTATTTGGAGGTGATGGCGGTGGCAGGATCAAGTTTGAGGTCAAGGATTTACTAAATGTTGATGGATTAGTAACTGCTGATGGAGGTGCGGGAGGTCTCAAAGGGGGTGGTGGTTCTGGTGGAAGCATCTTGATTTATGCTTTAAAGTTGTAAGTTTAACTTTAGCTGCTTTACTATATCATCTATTGGGTGATCTTTTTGCTGTACATTAAAACCTACTTTGATTTAGACTTCTAATCGCACAACAAAAGCGCAAAACTGTGCTGACACTGTTCCATGACTTCTAGTTTCTGATAAAACATTGGCAGTGTAGCATGTTTTTGCCTTTCAGACTAGCAATGACTTTTTTTTGAATGTAACGCCATAAAACTATCAATCATAAACGTGCAATCATAAATTACCTTTAAGAAATGGTTCTGTTTTTGGTATCAGAATGTAAAATGTAGCCATTCCAAATTGCATTACGGAAGGTCCTAGTTGTATTCTGGGTATAGGGTCTTAAGCCTTGGGAATGGGCTATCATTTCTTAATCATAGTTATTGAAGCTACTTTGTTAATCCACTATCCACACAACCTGAATTTTCTAAAAGACAGCTGAAATGCATTTTTTGATACTTTTTTCTGCTAATTTCATAATTTATTTTATTACTGGCAGCCATTAACAACTTAGATCTGTGCTGAGCATTTATTAGCATTTTTTTCAGTCCTGACTTCTTAAAGTGCTAAACTAAAATTTAATAATTTGTACCACAAGAGTTTGAATACTTATGGTTCCCTCTGATAAGTTATTGATTGTATGACAAATGCTGCAAGGACATGAGTAGTTCTTTATTTTTAATTTATTTTAAATGGATTGTGATGAAGGCCTTGCTCACACTAACATTTGTTAACTCATTGTAAATTGGTCTGATATTTCACTTTAGTGCTATTCTATGCTGCTGCAGATGGATTGAAAAGAATGGTATTCACTGGTTTTAATCTAGGAAACATTGAGTATGAAACTTTAGATTATCATTTTTTAGTAATTGTCCTAAACTAACTTTAATCCTCTGTGGATTGATTTGCTCGCAATGGCCAATTTAGAGCAGTTTCACTATGTTTTACAAAGTTTGCCATTGTTTCTTTTTTACTTTTCTGGCATTTTTTTATTTTTAGTGCGAACATTAATAACCTTGATTTTGATATGATACTAATGGACGCAGCTCTTTTTGTTTTTTTCCAAGTTCAAGGTTTAAATAGATTATAATTTTTCAATTGAAGGATGGCAAGTTGTTTGAAGTTTGTTCTTGCTCAATGTTTCTTAGGAAAGGAAATGGTACTATCAGTGCAGCTGGAGGGAGTGGGTGGGGCGGTGGAGGTGGCGGGAGGATATCCCTGGCATGCTATGCTATACAGGACGTAGCAATCACTGTTCACGGTTTGAACTGGACACATCTCTGTTTGCATTAAAGTTTGTTTGAAGTCTTATCTTTTAATTGAAGATAGTTTTTATTCACTAAAATAGAATTCATATATATATATACAATTATTATGCATCTGGACACATCTCAGAAGGTCAAAACATGCCTTTATTTCCTATAACCACTACCCCATGTTTACTGGTAAAACAAATTTTTTGTTAATTTGAGAAAGTGCATATCCTTCTTTCCATTGAAGCCAGTCATCCAAGCCGTAGTCTTGATATATAATTTTGAATCGCAGCTGTTTTGTGCCTTTGAAATATTGTAAAAACATTGGCTGCTACTTTCGTTCCAGTAGCTCCAAGTGGCACAAATGAAGAACATGACTCGTTGATTTCTAGCTTACTTTTGGTAATTGATTTTGTACAGGACGGGAGCTTTTGAAATGTTAGGTTGTCATGACATGGTTTGGTAAGATTTGGAAACTATTATGGGACGAAGGTCCGATGGTTAGAATTTAATATCTCCTAAATATTCTAAGAAGCTATACATTAAAATTTTATTTAAAAATAATATGAGAGCTACTAAAAAATACTTTTATTAATAATGAAATAAAAAAGCCTTTCATTTTTTATTTATATTGAAATTAAAGATTCAACTGACAAATACCAAAATGGAAATAACCAATATTTTAAAGTAATTGAAAATAAACAAAAGTACACTCTGGCGGCATTCAATAATATCTATTGGTCAGGTTGGTTATGTTATTTTCCATTAATCTTGATTAACCAAATTTTAAAATATTAGAGTAGGTATTACTATCTTATAAAATTGTGTAAAACATAAAGTCGGTATGCTAAGTAAAACAGAAAGCTTATAGGGCTATTTTTTGTCCGGCTTAATTTAGTAAGCAAATTTATGCAAGGTATTATTTCTAAACTTACTAAGCTATTTAATTGATAAACGAAATAAGAAGAATTTAAATATAAAAGCTGTTTGGTTCACATGCATATTTAAACACTATACTATTAATTATATTTATATGATGTTGTAATTAAATGGTTATGATAACTATAGTTATCATGTCTTAATTGTAATTCTTATTATTGATTAATTAACTACACTTAATTGAGTTTAATTATTTTAAATATCAATTGCAATTAATTATTATTGGCATCAAGTATTTATGTTAAAAGTAATCATTAAATTAATATTATAATTATTTAATAGAAGGATTATAATTTAATATAGTAATTTAATTTATTATTGATTATATAAGAAACATAATCATTGAATATTTTAATATCAATATTAATTAATTTTCTACTTGCCGCATAGTTTTAAATTTCATTAATTATTTGTAATAATTAACTAATTATGAATGCTATTTATAACAATTTTTAACTGCTAAGCCCAACTTAAGCTTGTTAAAAGTAGGGCTTAGCTTAACCGCTTAAGAGTATTTTAAGAGGATTATGATGGGTCCTATGATTTAGCTAGTATTGTTAATCTCACTTTTTTCAATACTATTTGGTGCTTTAATTAACTTAAGCTAACTAAAACAATATTTAGAATTGTAATTGAGTCAAGTTGAACTTTAACCGGATCGAGCTTGACTTTTCTAAAGTTTTTGAACCTTGATCTCGATGCATGCTTGTTTGTCATGCTTGAGTTGTATCTTGCAAGGCAATGACAAGCTCAAACTTGATAATCCAGTGAATAAGCCTATTTGCATGAGGATTTGTAGATTAATCTTAATTATATTTATGGTTTAATTAAGTTGATTAGCCCTGATTTCATTATCCTAGGATCACTATAATATTTTATATTAATGATTTAGATCGATGAGCTATCATGTCACGCTAGCTTGAGCTCATCCATTAATGAGTCAAAGCTGACCCAGGTGACAAGCTGTCTTGGCATATTTTCATCTCCAGTAACAAGCAAATCACCTCACTAAACAGATTTTATTCCACTGAATGGTGAATTTTCCTTGATGCCTACATTTATTTTATTAAAGAAATGTGAATTCAATATAAGAGTTTGTCCTTGTAGTCTTATATGCGTTACTTATAATTGCTGTATAATGTTTTAGGTAAGAGTTAGAGTTTTCTTAGTGAAGAATTTGGATAAAGCTTTTTGATAACAATTGCAGGAAAATTTTCAGATTATGAAGAGTGCAAATGAAGTGAACATTTGGCCCAAATTTTATTTTCAATATTTATTCATGTTAAATTATTTGTGACATGGTAGGTGTTTTCGGTTAAACAAAAAAAAAAAAAACTAAGTTACCTAGAACTCTCCTTCAGCCGATCATACTCGCAACCACCTCCCTCATGCAACACCATCTCCAATTCGGCCACCTACGTCCTCAACATACTCACGAGCAGATTCGCCGCTTTTAGTCTCCCACAAGTGGCCAAGTTTTACTCTCACAGGTATGTCTCAGTCAACCATTTAGAATTGCCGCCTTTACAATAGCCTCTAACTCCCTGGCTTACGCTCAACTGCAAGCCCACAATCCCGGGTCTTGTGCAATTGTTGGATAAAGGAAACCCGAAAATTGCCATGATCTGATGTTTGAGCCTTCCAATTGAGAACATATGACTATCTGGAGACCTCTCTTACGTGCATGCTTTTGACTGAAACTGCTCCTGTTAACTGCCTTTGCAGATTGTCCCTTCCTCTCTTCCTTTATAAAAGACAAAGACTTTCCTTCATATAAGACAGACAATTCCCAAGTTGTAATAGGCCCAAGCAAAAACTCTGCCTGAGCAAACATGTAAGTCTCGCATTCCATTGATCTTTTGATTTGGTCGGAAAAGTCACTTTTTGATGACTCTAATGCCATTGCGTTGATCTATGGTCTAGCTAGAGGAATTTAAAAGTCCCCTCGTTGATCTTTAGTTTGGAGTAAGGGTGCGCTTTTTAATGCAATTTTAACTGCCGTTATGCTACTAAAATTGTGCCAAAATTCTGATTAAGCCCAACACATGTTGTCATGTTGCTGAAATTTTGTGCAAAGTTTAAATTGTCTTGTTAAATTATTTGAGTAAACAAACTTAATCGATCAATTATATAGATTAATTAGCTAAGTAATCATATTAATTGATAATAATTAATTGATTGTCGTTTAGCCTTTTTAGTTAATTAAGGTGACAAGATAAGAAATAAGGGTGTCTTAACGCCTTGTGCCAAATTTGTTTGGGTTGTGATATTAGAGGATTGATAGACACAGTGCTTAAGTTGAGATTTAATTATATTTGTGCGCTGAACATTATCTTCGTAGCTGGGCACTATGTTTGAGCTTGTTTATGTTTACGTAATAGATTTGTGATATGGCTTATTCTTAGCAAACAAAATAAAGGCTAAAATATAATATTCTTGAGCCTAGATGAGTATCGATTACATTAGCATGTAATGCACTAACCGTTGGAGGTGAGTATTGTGAAGATGGTGAAAATGCGAGTACTTCCTTATATCATCGATATTTTTTTTTAAAACTAAATAGATAAAAAGGAACGAGGAAGTAAAAGATAAATTCGTATTATTTAAACATTACAACATTAATGCACACCTCTAATAAAATACACTCAGGCACATATTCTTAAGATTTGCCGTCACCTCATTGAGTTGAAGATATTGTTTTCAACTTACACCTGCTTTGACCCTCAAGTTTGCAAAGAACCTATCCTCTTTCTGCAAATTGCAAACATGCAGGTAAGCAATAGGGCTATGATTAGTACCATTATAAAATGAATATGTGCATAAAAAGATGGGAGGCGTAGGTAAGTAAAATTGCTTGAAATAAAATATAAAAATATAACCAAGCAATCTAGTAGATCAAAGAAAGGTTAAGAATGTAGATTTTCTTAATTAATAGTTAATCTAAGTGATAATAGCTGAACCTAAGTTTATCTCTGATTTTTGATAGATATAGTTGGTCATATTTTAATTAATCAAGTCAAGTGATTGATTCATAGACGATTTGATTGATCCTACTCTAAATTTAATGTTTTAATTCTTAGTTGATCCAATTGATCTTTGATAAAAAAATACTTGAACCATTCTAAGTTTGTTATTATGACTCACTGCCAATCTAGTTGATCTTAATAGAGTCAACTGAAGTTAAACAATATGGCTCCTAGTCAAGCATGTTCATTTGTCATCTCAAGTAAATTAAGTGAGTACTGTTACCACGAGAATTTGATGGTTGTGTTTGTTAATTACCAATTTATAATTTAAAACTTCATCCATACTGTTAATTTATATTGAAAAATATCTGTTTAAAACTTAAAATTTGTAAATAAAAAGGCATGAGAAACATCAGAAAATGAAATTTGAATTGTAATGAATTAGTTAACATGCGAATAGTTGATTAATGAGTTTAATATCGTGCTATTTAACAAAGTTTCAACCCTTGTACCCTCTTTCGAGAATCTTACTACTCAAATTTAAAACTAACTATATTCTTAGGTTCAGTCAAGTGGATTGTATTAAATTTAACCTCATAAATTGTGACTGAATTAAAATCTACAATAATGAATTTTAAGATATAAAAAAATAATCTTTAATATAATTAATGAATTAAATCACAATTATAGGGAAATATACCAAGTGTGTATTGGGCTGTCTTCTCTGCTCCTTGAATGAATTACTTGATAGCGCCTCTCCTTCTCTGCTTGAATGAAAGCTCTTGCACACGTCTTGAAATGCATTGAGAGGAGTCCTTTCTCTTTTGAAATCTCTCTATTAAATGTTACAGAGAGTTCTACTGTGTGTCTCTTTTATATCGAGGGATCCTTCTTTGTCTCTTCCATCGTGCATGAGTGGATCTAGCCAAACGAGTCCGTCCATCTCTGCCTTGAAGGGCTCGCTTCTCACAGAGGATGCAAACTTTGTTTTCTCTGCTTGAGTGAGATCTCCTGCGTATGTGTATGGGTAGAGATGAGGATGTTCTTCCCTTCGAACTGACTCAGACTGAGAGATAATTTTTCCCTCATGTGTAGAACCCTCTTATTGACAATGTGATTGCTTGCATATATATGACAGTGCCTCTTTAATGGTAATTTCTTAATAATAACTAGTTGCACACATGCCAAGGTTCGATCACTTCTCTTCTTCTATGATTTCTATGATTTCTTTGTAATAACTGGTTGCGCACATGCCAAGGCTCGATCGTTTCTCTTCTTTTGTGCTGGTTATGGGCCTCTTCAATGCGTCAAACTTATCTTATACCTAAAACTTGAAGTTAAATTTCAATGAAAACTTAGTATTGACATGTTTACATTTATAGCATTTGATTTCATTTTTAGTTCTTCATAAAATGATTACACAACTTTGAATTATAAAATTGTAAATAATTAAAAATGAATTCTGATTATGGAAGTATGAATAATATCAATAATATACTATGCTTAAATATATAATTAGTGAAAATTACAATCAAATTTTGCATTTCAGAGAAAACTAGTTGTTTATTTGCTTGCCAACAAATACCGTAAAACCTTAAACATAATTGCCCTCAATTATGCTCATCAGACTGACTTCTTTTTCAAGCCAAAATATTTGATGCCAAATGAAAATTGTAGTTATGCAGCTTCGATTTTACTTGCAATTGGCAAAATTTTCATAAAAGTTAAGTTATTTAATATTTGAACAAATAATTGCGCTATGATAAGCATGTATATTTCAATTTCTAGTTCAAGTGTGTGCCCTTGACATTTTAAGTTTTCTTTATGCAACAATGAATTATAAAATACAATATATGACCCATTTTCAATGAATGCACAAATAATTTCTAATGTCTTTTTCAAAATACAATGACATGAATGCAATTTAATCAAAAAATCAATAGGATTTGATAAGCCTGAGATCTGGGATATTCTAGATACACACCACTTTAAATTAGATTTTCTTACTTTTTCTTTGTTCAACAAAGAAACAAACTTAGTGTATATACTGTAACCAAAATACGTTATTTTATATTTGAAAAAATAATTGGCATAATTTTCATAAAAATTAAATTATTTAATATTTGAACAAATAATTGCTAGGATAACCATGCATATTTCAGTTTCAATTGCAACAGTGTGCCCTCGACATTTTCAAGTTTTCTTTATGCAACAATGAACCATAAAAAACCATGGATGACCCATTTTCAATGAATCCACAAATCATTTATAGTCATTTCAAAATACAATGATTTGAGTGCATTTTAGTCAAAAAATCAATAGGATTTGATAAGCCTGAGAATTGGGACAGTCTAGCTATGAAAATATTCCCTTTTGAAATATGCTATAATTTGACAGTCTAGATAGCAAATTAATTTATTATATATGCTCACCACTTAAAATTTATTTTTTTTAATTTTTCGTCGTGTAACAAAAATAGATTATACTTCATTTAAAAGTATTTAGCATGCAAAAAAAAAGAATAAAGTGGAGGTATCATACCTAAAAAATAGAGTGCATACTTTGGATATAAACTATTTAGATGTAGACCTAAATTCTCTCTTTTGTTAAAGTATCCCAATAACCTTGATAATAATTAAGCTATATCATAGGAGTTCAATGAAATCAACTTATATGCTAAATGATATCATTTTCTTATTGAAACATTCCAAACACTTTTGATAAGTTGGGAGAGTGTATTCAACTTTTTGTGTCAAAACATGCATTAATTTTTTTGAAATCAAAATATGCATGACAATTAATATTAGAAACATTTAGCTTATAAACTTTCATTAAATTCTAAACAATTCTATCAAATTGAGAGCTAATCATTTTAATTTTATTATTCAAACAAATAATTGGGTTTGAGTTTGCCATTAACACAATATGCCCGATGATAAAAAGAAAACTATTCCACCCCAAAATTTGAAATCTTACATTGTCCCCGATGTAAAAAGAAAAGCTATAGGTTGAGGAAGTCTCTTGAAATCTGACCCTTATCCGTCTAGAAGAGTCCTCCAAACTTTCTTCTAAACATGTATGACTAGCACAAACTCCCAAAAAAAACATCTTATCTGCTAATGGAAATAAATAATTATAATAAAATAAAGAAAAAAATAGGCTAAACAAAATCACACAAAATAAAAGAAAACACAGTTGGGTTACCTCCCAATTAGCACCATATTTATAGTCTTCAACCTGACTTCTCATTAAAGCTCATCTAAGTGGGCGAATCAGTGTAGTGTTAGAACCTCTTTTTTCTCTTCCCTCCAACAACGCTTAACTTGATGCCCATTAACCTTGAAATACAAACTAATCATACCATCTCTTACATTCTTCTTATAAACCTTAGCATTTTATAAGGCACAAGTTTATGCTCATCCAAAGCATTCAAATACAAGAGATGCTTTTCGCTAGTAGCCTATAAGTCAAAATTCAAATGCTTTACTGTCCAATAAAACTTTTCTTCAATTTGTACCAGTAAATGACAAGCCTTTCCAAGTATATATGATGGCATGTCTAGAGGTGTCTTATATGCAATCCTATAAGCCCATGAAGCATAGTTGAATCTCAAAGACCAGTCTTTTCTAGAATGTGCTTTATTCTTCATTAGAATGGCTGTCTACTCTAAAATGTGCTTTATTTCATCATTATAATCTTTGCATGTTCAATAGTTTGGGGATGATATAGTGTGGAAACCTATGCTTGACCCCATGCTTGCCAACAAGGTTTCTAACTACCTGTTGTAGAAATAGTCGACCTTTTTTGTCTAATAATAGCTATAGATACTCCAAATTGAGTAAAGATGCACTCAAAAATTTCACAACTTCGTCAATATTGGTGGGCACACAGTTACCTCCACCCACTTTAAAACATAATCAACAAGCATCAAAATATAGAAATCTCAGTACCACAAGTATCAAACATCTCAATGTCAAGAATTCTAGTCAAAGACATCTCAAACTTTCTAGATAGATTTTCTACTTTTGGCACCTCTTACATCTTAATGCAAACCTATGAGCATTTCTAAAAAGGGTAGGCAAATATATTCCACACTGTAGAACTTTTGCAACTATTGATTTGAATATTAATTAAATATGTAGTTTCATCTCAAGAATTTCTTTTTTTGATTGAAGGTTAAATCAATGGAAAAATATTACTTAAAATGAAGTTGGCATCATTAACATATCAAGGAATTCTTTCATCCATTAAAATTAAGTGCTCACTTACTAATGAATCATTAATCTCTACAATCTCCTCATTTCAACCATCCTCAATCCATAATGAAAGTGGATCAACCATTTGATTCTCTGACCCTCTTCTATCTAAAATCTCCAAATTAAACTCTTGTATGAGAATCCATATTATCAACCTAAGCTTCAAATATTTCTTAGACATTAAATATTTAATGATAGAATGATCTTTATATACTGACTTCACCTCCAATAAGCTATAACCTAAACTTGTCAAATGCAAATACCACAAATAATTATTTCTTCTTAGTAGTAGTATAATTTAGTTATGAAATCTCTCTGTAATGTCTTTTACTTTTCATTGCATTTTGAGCCAATTCCGTTAGCCATAAAAATTGTAAATTTTACCAACAATGGGCCAATTTGCAAATTATAGCCTAAAAATATTCTTAAAATGTGCAAAAAGAAATTTGAAAAATATTGTTGCACACTTCATCTGAATAGGAGCTAAACTTTTTTGTTTGGTGAATTTTTTATCAAATTTCAAATTTCCATATCTCCAATAGAGTTCATCAAATCCTTTCCCTTCCAGGCACACGCCCTAGCCAACAAAAACTCATTTGGGTCCAGCTCCTCATGCGTCAAAGTCGCCGCCTTCACATGAAGCAGGACACGAAGCCACCACCATTGATGCCAGTAGGAGACACAAGCCACTTCAAGATTTCTCTACCTCTCTCTCTCTCTCTCTCACTCTTTCTCTCTTGTCCCTCTCCCTCACCAACACGCCCCCTTTATCTTTCCACGCATGTGGCTGACCACCTCAAGGTTAAAACTTCCCAAACCGCTAACCACCTCTTCCCCCCATACCACAACAGCAGCCACCTCTCCCCGACCAAATGCTTACCCATCTATATCCCTTATGGCTGCTGCCACTGCTTGACAAACACCTCGGACAGCTAATAAACAGCTCCCAGAGGCCATAAGCTGTTGTTGAGCACCCCAAACACATGCAAACAGATCCCAAAGCCTTTAAGCAGTTGCAAAACACCCTGAACAGCTGCCAAACAGCTTTCAAATCCTATAAGCTGTTTCCAAATATCCCAGAAAGATGACAAACAGCTCCCAAAGTCCATAAGCTGTTGCCAAACACTCCGAACAGCTTCCAAGCAGCTCCCAAGGCCCATAAGCTGTTTCCAAACGGCCTCTAAAAGTCTCCAAATGCCTTTAACTGCTTCGTAAAGTTTCAACAGCAAAAATTGTTTTCAACCAGCTATCAATCAAAACCAATAGCTCAAATAGCTCTTTCAAACCTCCCAAAAGCTACCAAACCTAAACCTTAAAATCACTTTACCTTCTCTACTTGTCACATTCACATATATTATATAAATGCAAATATATATATTTTGTAAATCTAAAAATCTGAATTATTATAGATTTACCACCTTTTTGTACAGAGGAAATGCCACAGTAACAATCTCAATCTCGCCAGCAATCTCAAAGCATACCGACAACCTTACCTTGCTCTCTAAGGCATTAATTCATAAGTACCAACTTTTATCAATTTGAATTGTAATAGCAAAACCTTAACTGTATGTTTTATAAACAAGTTCTAGTCAATGCCGAGCACCTTACCTCACTTGCAAGTAAAGTTTTTGTTTAATTATGTTTTAGTAATTTAAATAATCAAATCAATATTGGAATGAACCTAATCCCTCAAATTGGGCTGTTTTTCATGGGATTTCTGTCAAGTGAATCAACGTTTCAGACTTCCAAACTCCAATTTAAAGTATTGTCTTTTATAAATTTTATTTCATTATTAAGGCTAACTTTTCTGATTTAATAGTTCAACATTTAAATTTTGCGGCAGAAACTTTTTGGCATAATCTAGAATCCAATAAGATTAAATCCATGGATTAGCTTTCCCATTATTTAATCGGCATGCCACAGCTTTGTCCTTGCACATTGAAAATGATGTAAATGAATATGATTTATTTCTTGATTATATGATAACCACTTGCATAGAATTAAACATTCACATCTTGTAATGTAATTTCATAGCTTATTTTACATGTAGGCTGATATCACTTGATTTATCAAACTTAATGAAAATGAATGATATTAAAACAATGACAAGTTTTATGTAAATGACAATATCTATGAACATGTTAAAATATGGATACCCAAATTATTGTATGCAACATGCTCTTTTATACAAGTATACATGATAGATACTTATGCATGCATTACTTTTATGATGAAATATTCTCTAGGGATATGATTCTCTCTTACTTTGGAAGAGCTTTTCACTGCGGGTCCGTTAGGTGGCGGATCACTCAACTTTACTATGGGGTACGCCATTGATGATGAAAGTGATAACAAATACTAAATGAATAACATGTTAAACCCAAACCTAATCAATGTTAATTGTAGCTTTTAATTCATACCATGTTTTTCAGTTAGTCTACTATTTTACTTCTAAATGCTATACTATTTTGAGTGTGTTTGCATTATTATTATTAGAGCATGTATATCATGTTTTCTTAGTGTTAAGTATCAAATAGAAATTATGATTATCAGCTTAAGTGTTTTTATTAACATTTTCAGGTCAAAATTAGATGGTAGATAAATTCATTGACCTGACATACACCTGTTGCAGCGCTTGGTACACTTGGTTTAGTTTCTTTCCTATTTAGCATTTTTTATGTTTATTTGTTCTTTTCCATTTTTATAATGATAGATTTAACTAAACACTAATAAAAATAAATATTTTAAATTCTTTGTTAACACTTCTTGTTATTTGAGTGATATTTTTATTATGACTCTAAACATAATATAGCTAAATTCATGTTTTAATTGTTCGACCCTCGTTTCCTAATGCATGTTCGTCCAGGTCGTGACAATCTTTGTCCCTTATCTTAAATCTGCTCACATAGCATGATCACTCTCATCATGCATTAACTCAAATGGTAAATTCTAATCATGTTTGGTCATATTAGGTGTACATCAATTCAGAATGGAACATTCTTCTCCAGCAAAATTATTGGTACATAGCTTATAAAATTTAGTGTCTTTGATAACTTTGAATACCTTTCGTAGGCATGAAAGTGGAATCTTATAATAGCCTCAGTCTTACCTTTATCAATCTTTAAATGAAACCTTGTGTCCTATCATTTTTCTATCATTAATCATAAAATGAAATTTTTTTCAATTCAATATAACGGTTATCGCTTTATATCTTTTTAAAATTTGGGAAAAATTGTCTAATCAATGATTAGATGAGTCTACTAAGACCGGAAAATCATTCATGAACACATAATAGATGTATCTTTTCACTGTATCAAAAGGTTGACATTGTGCATCTCTTAATGGTAGTAGAGGTGTTACAATGCTTAAACGACATTCTTCTAAATATAAAAGTTTCAAAAGGATAAGTGAAAGTAGTTTTTTCTTAATTCTCAAGGGCTATAATAATATGATAGAAGCTAGAATAACTATCTAAGAAGCTATAATAACAAACTTTACTAATTTAACATTTTATCAATAAAAGAAGTGTAAAATAAATATCTCTTATTTTTGGCTCAACTTTGTATAATTTATACACAATTTTCATCCTGCCATAGTTATAGCGGGAACGAGTTTATTATTTTCTTTTCTTAGCACAATCATCTCTGGTTTCTTTGGCACCTAGTGAACTAGACCAGCTCATGAATTGTATGAGATATGATAAATGAGCCCCACATCTAACCACTTCAGAATCTTGTTCACTGTCTCTTTCATGTTTTGATTCAGTCTCTTTTAACTCTCAATAACCATATGCATACAAACCAACAGTTTGATCCTCTTAATGTCTATTACCTTTGAAACTTTTTATAACACTTAACAACCTGTCCTCTTTACTCTCATCTAAGGAAGAAATATTTATAGGCAAAGTGGACTGATATCCCAAAAAATGCATTCGTAATATGACTAGGAAGGGGCTTACGATCTAATGAAGGTGGTAGTTCAATAGAAGGTCTAAGCTGGGTCACTAAAGATGCATAATCTAATGACATAAATAGCGCCCTAAATCTAGAATATAGCTGGTTGCTCTCAGTTATTTGAACTTGTCATCCTCCACATTATGTCTCAACATTAAAATTTAGTCACAACCTGTATGCATCACAAAGTGCACCTCCTTTGAATTTTCCAATGCCTTAAACATACTAAATGTAATCTCTTGAACATAACTCTCAGCATCAACTCTTATTTTGAATATCAATCAAAATCTTTCTCATGGCTAGAGAAGGTCTCCCAAGAATAATCAACATGTTCTTATCTTTATTTATATTCAACACTATAATGTTTGCAGAGAATATCAACTTATCTACATTCACCAAAACATCATTTATTTTTCCCCATGTGTGCTTCAACGATCTATCAGCCAATTGTAACTTTACTGTTGTAGTCTTCACCTCTCTGACTTCAGTTTGTTAAAAATTGATATAGTCATAAGATTCACACTAGCTTCCAAGTCACATTACTTCAATTCTCTTTAGTACAAGAAATGATGAAGCTACCAAGATCCTTCAACTTCAGTGGCAACTTCTACGAGATCACAATGTTGCAGTTCTTAGTAATTGCAATATTCTTTTAGTCTTCCTACCTTTTCTTATTTGTCGATATCTCCTTCACAAACTTCACATAGTTAGGCATCTGCTTTAAGGTTTCTACAAAGGAAATTTTTTATGTAAAGCTTTTTAAATACACCCAAAAAATAGAAAAATGATGATTGAGCTTCTTTAGCTTTAGCTTTTGGTGATAGGGTGGCCGTGGAACATATTCAACCACTTTCTGAGTGTTTTTAAATTTAATTTTCTCTTTCTCTTACTCTTATTTTTCTCCTTTTCATTTTATTTCTCAACAATATTCATCTTTTATCCTACCTCATCTAAAGGTTTCTTACTCAGCGTGATAACCTTATATTATTCCTTTCCGTTTCTTTTAGGATTTGTCTAAATGTTATGGTGAGGTCCTTGAGTGCTAACATTCATGGAGTTAACCCATTACCATATCTGCGCTTTCATATTCCTAATAGATGCAGCTTGACTTTGCAGCTGAGTTAGTGTATTATGCATAAGTTGAGTAGTATTCTATTGCATTTGATGCACTAACTCATATAACGTGGGATTCTCCTTGGGTTGGGTTTGGAATCTTTGGGACTCTATAGGTCTTATGGGAATTATGTCAAGTTTTGGGTTTGTATTGACATTTTGATTGTTTTCTCATGAAAAATTTTTGGATGATTTCCCTAACCAAAGTTATTAATGTTGGAGAAGGGTTGTTCTTTCCAATTAATTTATCTGTTCTTTGCTACCACTACTACCCTCTCATTCTTGATACTCATACCCTACTACGTAGTAGGATTGTGCGTCATTCTTCCCATTGAATTGACAATAAAGCTGTCAAATTTCTTTGACAGTGAAGCTACTTCTATAGTCAAAACAGATAAGACATTTTGCTCATAAACCCCTGACACTCTCGTATGTGTCATTCTATGTGAGGTCTATTGAAAACTATTAATTGACATATCTTTCAATAGATTATTATCTCCTGAAATGATTTAAACATCAAATATCTTCGTGCTGCTGCATTTATGATTATCATAATTATCTTACCAAACTATTATAAAAGGTCTGAATAAAAATCCCTCTAGGCAATCTATGGTGAATGCATCTCTTAGTTTTCTTATCTCTCTTTTGATTTATATGAGGACTCTTGATCTAATTGGGTAAAGCTTTCTATGCCACTTCTTAGCTTTTAGCTATCTTGGTTGGCGAAAGTGTTTGGCTAGGAAATTTTGGAGTAAGTTTTCCCAAGTGGTGGTTGAACCTTGTGGTAGTGAAGTGAACCGCATCTTACCTTGTCCATAGTGAAAATGGTAACAATCTATGCCTAATTACACCATCTTACATTCTGTTAAATTTAAAGGTCGAGCATATCTCTTGTAATGTTTCCATGTGCTCGTTCATTAGGTGAACCTCCAAACTCTGAGTTTGGAACCATCTAGATGATTAAGATTTGTCTTGGGATTCTCTTTCATATTTTTATGTCACTTGACTAGTGTATGTGATGGTGTTCTGTTTATTTTCTGTTTTGTTTTTTATAGAAATGAAAGCAGTTGGTAAGCAATAAATTACAACCAATAATTAAGCAACTAAACAAAAGCACTCTAAACAATGATAATTTACTAACACACGAGTATACTAACAAACAAATTGTGAATGGCAATCTAAAATAGCAATGGCACGTGCTTGGATTAAACCAAAATTTTTCAATTAATATTAGCAAATCTTGAGCAAACAAATCTCTAGATACCTAGCGCACACAAATGCTTGTGTCGTCCCAACTAATGTAGAGTGAGTTGAGTATTGTCCATACGTGGGTTTGATGGTTGAGTTTACTAACTGCTAATTTTATTATTGCAAACTTAATCCAAATTGTTAATTAATATTGAAAAATAATTAAGTTTAAGGCTTAAATTTATAATTAATGAAGATGAGAAATTAGAAAATGAAACAGAGGGTTGCAATGACTTAGTTAACATGTGAATATTTGATTAGTAGAGATCAATTTTATGCTAGTCAATAAGGAGAATCAACTGTTATAATCCTCTCTTGAGAACACCACAACTAGTTCAAAAATTAGCCATAGTTCTTGGTGCCGTTAAATTGAATAGTATTAATATTAATTCAAAATTATTGCATGTAAATTATAAGTATATCTCGATTCATTATTTTTATATGATATATCATTAAAGGTTTGAGTGTTAATGTCTCTCTCGAGCACACAACTACTCACAAATCATACAACTAATGTTTATCTAATTATAAGCCTTAAGCACACAATAACATATAATGACATGAGAATATACTAGAAATTTAAATAATTGTTGCAAAAGCAAATTAAGTCAGTGCACTTTGTCTCTAGATGAATTCTACTACATAGTTGTGGATTTTCAAACCCATTATGATAACCTTTTGAAAATCAATAAGAGCAAATAAACAATACAGTCTCTATTTTAATTATTGAAAAAAATCATAATTATAGATAAAAATTGTCACCAAGCCTTTATTGGACTGTCTCCTTTGTGCCCCTTAATGCATAATTAGATAGTGCCACTCTTCTGCTCTAATGGGATTTGCTGCGTGCATGTCTTGAATTTAATTGGGCATACCTTCTTTGCCCAGGATTAGTTGTATGCACAACAAAATTTTGCATTTAGATTGACTAAGAAATTCTAAACCTGATTTGTATTCATGAAAATTTAAGAGGTAGTGATTGAATACAAATTATGAAGAAATACTCAGGGAAGCATACATTTAATAAGATGTTTGATTGAGAAATTTAGAGAAAAAAATGAAAATATATATTTAATATTTATTGATCTAGAAAAGGCTTGTGATAGTGTACCAAGAAAAGTTCTATGTTCAGTTTTGGAGAGAAAGATTTTATGTGACATACATTTAATAAGATTTTATGTTAATGTCTAATGGAGGTATAACTTGTGTTCAATTGCAAGGTGGCTTGTCTAATGATTTTTTTGTTACTATTGAATTACATCAAGGCTTTGCTCCCAACTCATATATTGTTTTTTTAATTTTGAATGTTCTTACCTAACACATTCCAGAGGAGATTCCTTAGTGTATGTTATGAGCAAATGATATTTTCTTAATTGATAAAATTAAGGATGGAGTTAAAGCAAATTGTTAGTTGTGGAGGACTAATAGAATCTATAGGATTTAATCTTAGTAGATCTACAAATATTCAAAGTGTAAGTTTAATCGTAATAGAAGCTATAATCTCGAGGACATAACTATTGAAAACTATGTGATCAAGAAGAACGAGATATTCAAATACCTTGGTTCATTTATTCAAAAATAATGGTGAAATAGAGAACGATATGATTAAGGATCCAAGCTAGTTGGATGGAATGGAGATGCGCTTCTAGAGTGTTGTGCTATCAGAAAATCTCACTAATAATTAAAGGAATATTTTTATAGAGCATCTATACGGGTGATTATATTATTTGGGGCTAAATATTTGCAACAAAGAGGAAACTTATCGATAAAATAAATTTTACAGAGTTGAGAATGTTATGGTGGATGAGTGGGTACTTGAAAGATAGAACTAGAAATGCGTTAATTGGTAGAAAGGTTGGAGTTCCCATTAGTGGATAGCTATCTTTGATGGTTTAGAAATATTGTGTAGACCATTTGATGCCCTTGTCAGAAAAAATGAGTATATGAATTTTGCTCATTAAAAGAGGAAGAGGACCAAATATGACATGAGAAGAAACCGTTAGAAAGGTTCTTCTCTATTTGAAACTTTGGGAAGGGTTTATATTTGATCGTGCACAATGGAAACTAAGGATTTTTATAGCTGACCCCACCTAATAGGCTTGATGTTCTTGCTGCTATTGTAGTATAATAGTAGCTACTTTTCTTTTGAATGATTTGATGGTGACCTTTTTCTTGCAGATTTCTTAATTGGTTGCATTTTCGTTAACTTCCTTTTCTCTATTTTTAATCTTTATCTTCAATGCATATTTTGAGTAGTGCTTTAGTTTTTGAATTTGGGGTTGTTTGGTTTGTTGTAAATGGAGTGTAACGTATTGGAATATTGCAAATTTTAAAGTACATCCGTTTAGTTTGAGCAATTGAATTGCAAGAGTAAATTTCTAGGGGAATTGAATTGCCACGCTCAGGCCATTTTTGGCCCAATTGAAATACACCAAAATTGAGTGAATTTCAATTACCACAAAACATCACAGTTACTATATAAAAAATTCTTCTGCTTTACTGGCTTTGACAAGCGTTGCCGGTAAGGACTTGCCTTTTTAGGCGGCCTTTACTGGCAATTGATGGTAGTAGCAGCTGACGAATAGGGCGAATTTTCACTCTAGTGGCTTTCCAAGGTTGGGCCCTAAAAATCTGCCCTTTCACCAGCTGTAAATGGCTCTCCCAGGCCCTCGCCATTCCTCCTAGACCCTCCCCTGCCATCCCAAATCTTTGATGGTCATTCCAAGCCCTTCCTAATCCTCCTTGGCCCTACAACCATCTTCTCGTGTGCATACAACATAGCCTTGCTGGACCTCTTGCATCACGTCACTGGTGATTGCATTTGATCGTCTGGAGTCCTTTTTGATTTATTAAATTTCTTAATCACTTTATACTTTACACCCACATTACACCTAAAGAAACAAAGCAATGTAATTACACTTCCAAATATTCAAATTCAAATTTAAACTATACTGCTTTTGATTTATTTTGAAAATGAGTCATACTATAATTTTATGACCACTGGAATTTAATTCCTGCAAAATAAACAGCCCCTTTGTTTATTACCAAAGTTCTTGATGAACTTTGCCATTCAAAAGTTCTTTACCTTTATTATCTTTGAACTCCAAAGTTAGCCAATACTTAAGATTTCCATTTTCCAGGCAGTGAAGTCTTACTAATTTTGTTTAAGTTATATTTTCAGGATGTGGAGGAACCTTTGTCATCTATTTAGATAGCATATATCAATTTAAAGACCTAAGCTAATTTTACCATTAAAGTGATGATAAAGAATATTTTTTACATTTCTCTAGGTATGGAGTTGGCGAAGTTTCTTCAATTTGATTGAAGCTGTGAATGGAGTGGTTTCTGACATTCTGAATAGAATGCCTTGCATGTTGGACCAAATTATGTTTGAAGGAAGTAGAAAAACGTTTTTCATAACAGGATGACGCCAATTATTTACTTCAGTTAAGGTTGAGCAACAGTTGTGTAAAGGGATTTTTAAGAAATATCTGAAACTTTGATATTATATGACACAAGAAAGTACGGGAATGGGATAGCTATATAATTGAAATTTGTATTCTTTAATTTTCTTGCATGTATTGTACAACATAATGATTCCAATTGTAGAACAGTAATACAAGTAAATTTGGACACAGTGCAACAGGAAACTGTATGTAGAAGCGGGGAATATTTAGATGACCAAATTTGCCGATCTCTCTATGTAAAGTCTTTACGGAATCATCATTTAGGTGGTAAACAGTTTAAAAATTATGCAAGCTATGGATAACAGTCAGATTGTGCAATTCGAATATCATTTTATTGGTTAGGTTTTCTTAGTTTCTATGTATATACAATCAAGTCTTCGCATGAAGTTGTTATTGATATATCTTCTGAAAGAAGATCAGCCTCATTTAAATTATTTTTTCTTGTCATTTTGTTTATTGAAAGTTCAAACTATTTCTCTTAATGATCTTTTATTGTCCTAGTTTAAATTATTGAAACTTTCTTTTTTGTACTTTAATGCTCTTTAATGATTTGCTACTCTCTTATTCATTGTTTAGGAGCATGATAGTATAGTTGCAAATAATTCAGATTTTCATAAAATGACTTTTATACTAAAATTGTTAATTTATGGAGGTATTGTTTTTGTAAAGACTATTTAAGGTGGAATGGATTCGGTATAAAATATTGTGATTAATTTCAGTATAAAGAAGTTAAAAAATGCTCTTATCTAACTATGCTTGGGCTTAAATGTTCCATATAAAGCGTCTTGCCGGGCAGATCAATTGTAATGCCTTGATTGCTTTGGATAGACTTAAATCTGTGCTCGACCCATTCCCATGGCTAATATAAAATGATATACTCTGTTAATTGACTTTTGGTATTGTTGTTGCCTTTTAGATAAACCAGACATTTTGTATATGCTTTATTATCGTGTATATTCAAAGTTTTTTTTTTTTTTTTTTTTGTCAATTTTGTTGTGTGCTTCATATTATTAATCTAATCTTCATAGGAAGTTATTCTTATTTTATGTTTATCTCTTTTGCTTAATTACCTAATGATTATCTTTCAGGCATGTTTTCATGCCTTGTATGGTTTGCTATTCACTTGATAGATCATCCTATATTCTTTTATCCATAGGTGGGCAGAGTGTTGGATGTGCAGAGAATGCTGGTGCAGCTGGTACAATTTTTGATAGAACTTTACACAGTCTTAAAGTTAGCAATGACAATTACTCAACACGTACGGAGACACCTTTACTGGATTTCCCAACAACTCAGCTCTGGTCTAATGTTTATGTGGAGCGTAATGCAAAAGCCTTGGTTCCTTTGCTCTGGACAAGGGTGCAGGTTGTAAATCCCTTTCTTTTTTGTGGGTTATGTGACTGTTCTATTTACAATTTAAATGTATGGTTTCTACCGTAATCTGTACTTGCATCATTATTATTCCTGGTATTGGAGGTTCATTTTTATCTTTTTTTCCAGCTGGGTTAGGGAGCATAGTGGGAAGGGATGATGGAAGCTTTGGTGTATTTTGCTGTCATTTTCTTTTCATAGATTCGTCAATTTTGAACCAATGGTAGACTTTATAGAATTAGAAAAACATCGCTGTTCTTCTATCCAAATATTGAGATCAAACAGAAGTAAAGTATCTCAGATTTCTTTCATATGTTTCTTGATGAATTGCTCTCTCCAAGAAACAATTGATATTTCCAGTAGAATCACAAAATGTAATGAAGCCTCTTTTTAGTCGTAATGATACACTTGATGGAAGCATTGTGGTAGTTACTCAAAGTTTCTTAATCATTATAAATTGTCCAAAGGTTGTTGGCCTGGTAAACACCTTGCTAAGAACATTTCTTTCTTGTGGTTTTGATGGCATGTCTTGCTTTGCACAGTTCTTTTCTCACAACTGAATTAAATCTTTATACTCCATCAGCGTGATGCATGAAATTTATTTTCTTGTGGATATTGAATGGTGTTCTGGGTACACATGCTTACAAAACACTATTTTTAGTAAACTACTTCACACAACAATGAAATTGTATATAGAATTTACTGAACTTTGCTAACCTATGTAAACTATTGATTATTTTTTTGGCATTTGTTTGATTTGTTGAGACATTTGAGGCAAGATTACTGTAGATTTAAAATATTAATTCTTTTTGGATAATAACATTACCATTTGTAATCTTGAGTGGGATTTTGTTCTTTCATAAAACATATTTACAAAACATCATAGCTTACAACCATCTCTTTTTAGTGTAATGCAACAAAGTATAATGTGATGCATAATGATCATTTATTATTTCAATCCACAAAACACAAAATGAAGGATGCTTTTATTAGTTGAATCTCATATTACTAGTATAATGTATATATACAATGCAAGAATAATACCATTATTATTAGATAAACCTATGATACCAATGATCTGGGATTTCCTAAATAATTTATTAAACCTGATAATTTTTATTTTTGTACTGGCTAAAATGAATGTGCCCAAAAGCACTTTAGTTAACATTTTGTTTTGCTTTTGGCTTGATTCGGGATTGCAGACCTATGACTCATGTGATTGAGGGGTGTTATAGTTGGACAGGACAAGTCACAAATGTTAGCAAACTCTCATATATAAGCAATAGCATTGTGTATCTGCTTGGCTTTGTTAGGAAAAATTAGCTAACTTATTTATTTTTAAGCGTAAATGGAAGGCCACCTTTGCTAGAGAACTTTCACAATATTATTGAGAAGGTGAGATCTTGTACTAGCTCCTGGAGTGCTCATGCTTTATATCTCGCCGGCCAATTGTGTCTTATCAATTCTGTTCTTGCTTCTATCCTGCTCCATGCTGTGATGTTCTCACCAATATTGGATGTATGTTTATTAGAAATTGAGAAGATTATTCAGAAGCTTTTATGGGATGGTAACAATGATAAAGGTATTCTATGCCTCAATTGACAAGAAGTTTGCCGTTCGCCGAGAGGAGTGGTCTTTGCATTTGCAACTTGTGGTTATGGAGACGTGTTCTTGCAGCCTGCCACGCGTTCATTTATATAAACAGAGTTAATTTGTTGTGGTTAGAGTCATGGAAGTCAAATATGTAAGGGAAAAGAATTTTCTTGTCAAGCGAAACGATTCAGTTGTGTGGCACATTGCTTTTATAGGTTGGGTGGGTGCTTGTGCAAAATAATACCAAATGGGAAATTTGAAACGCCAACTCATTTCCATTTTCTTATAATTGAACTTGCATAGTAGCAGCTGAATTTTGCTTGGTGGTATGATGGCATTCGAGCAACTTCAAGTGATTAATATTATGATGTTAAGCAAAAGCTGGATTGAGCAACGATTTCAACAACGGTTGGGTGAGCATGTGACTGATTTCAATAGAAAAAATGTGCTGAGATGAACAGGGACAGGTAAGTGGCCCCAGCTGTTCGACGACGGTACATTTTCAATTGGATTTATTTCTTGGGGTGCTGCAGCAATTAATTTGCCTTTCGCCACATGGGATCTGCTTATGTGTTGAGGGAATGCATTTTTATTTGGCGCTTTGAAGAATGATGTACCTACGAATCAATGGTTGCACATAAGGGTGCTTTCAGCCTCCTCTATGTGCCTGTGAAGTTTCTTGTACTCGGAAGATTGACTGCATTTTGTAGTAGTGTCCATACAAAATCACTATTTGTGGGAGGGCTTTTTGGTACACCTAATCTGGATGCTGGAAAAGTTTAAAGGAGCTTATCTATTTGAATAGGGGACACTATGGCTAGGGTTTGCTTTGAGTCGAGTTTGATTTAAGTCATGTTGACGTGAACATAAAATATTTGAGTTTGGCTTGATTCAAAATGATTCGATTTTGAGCCAACTCAAAAATTAATATGCAAATATATGAAGGGGATTTGAACTCGGGTTCTCTCTTCTTCTAAAATTGTGCAACATACTAACTGAGCTGAAATGTGGCATTGTAAAATGGTATATCAAATATACTTATTATTAATTTCGAGTGAACCAAAATAAAAATGCTAAATTATGAAAAAGGGAGAATTTGAACCTGCATCTTCTACTTCTAAAGTTATGTTTTGAACCAACTATACTGGATATATGACTTTGTTGATTCACACCATATATATATATATATATTTAATTTTGAGTTGCCTTGAATCATAAATCGAGCAGTTTGACTTTAAATTGAAATATATTAGGAAGAATTTTGAGCCTAAAACATGACTCGACTTGAAATAGTTCAATTCGATTCCATGTTGAATTAAAATTTAATGACTTTTGAGCGAGTTTCGAGTTTTAAGCAAAAGTACTAGCCGTAGTTATGGCAATCATTTTGAGACCCAAATCTAAAGTTACATCTTATATTTGTCATGGAGAAGTAGATTGACCACAAGGACTATTATTTGAAATCCGATCTTGGTGGTGGCTATTAATTTATGTCTATTTTTGTTTGCCAGATTTTGGGACACCCTAATTTGAAGGGGCATTGTCACTCTACCTCTTTCATGTTGTTCAGCTTGCTGCACCTGTGAGGACCCTGTGTCAGGTCAGCGGGAGCTAATCCGGCATTGGTTTCTTGGGTGAATAACAAATTCTCTAGCCTTAGATCATATTGAGTGATTTAAGAGACAAATATATATTCATTAATTCATAAGTCTTTTGATTACAAGGATCAAAATAAAAAGTAATAAACTCTTAAAAAGAGTCAAAAAGAGCGATAATTCAGCAGGAAGCAGTATTGGCGCTGCTTGGTTCTTAGCACCTTTCTTCTAGGACGAACTCCTGATCTGGGCATATTTCAAAAGTGCGGGCATTTGAATACCAATTAGTTTAAAACTAGGTACTGATAGATGACATATTTACAAATGTTAAATAATAAGCAAAATTATCAATAATTTGACAAGAAATAAAAGTTGAATAAAATTATCCTTGCAAACCTATTTCAGTTGTACTGAAACTTTAGCATAAAAATAATTGCAGTCACAAAAATAAATATAGAATTTTGGCATTTGATATCTGAGGCAAAACGTGATTTTGTTGGGCAAGTATAAAATTGAGGTAAGGGGGTTCATTTTTGTGTTACATATCCCAACTTCTCTCTATATCCGCCCCTTAAATGCTTATCATTATAGGCTCCTTATGACTCTCGATGTCGGACAGTCCCGTCTTAGCAGTTGTCTAATCGGACTAAAAATATATTAACATAGAACCCTTGCTACTCACTTATCCAAACTTGTTCATATATCATTTTATGTGATTTTAAACAGGATTTTTATTAATTTTTGTGATGCTAAGCGGAAAAAACATATTAAACAAGAGTAAGGAAAGGCATCTGGTATCTTGTTCTTTAAGTTCAAATGAGTGACAGTTCGCTCAATCTGTACTTAGGTTTTTGATATTTTAAATTAGCCTTTTAGCTAACATTAAAATGAAAGTAATATTTTTTTTTTTTAAAATGAAAATTCCTTTTCCTTTCCTTTCCTATAAGGGGGCTTATATAGGCATAGAGGGAGGGAGTGGGGGTCGGCCAAGCGGGCCGACAGCTTGTACCAAAAATGGCGCAGGAGACTTTCCTTTGGCGCGGAAGGTTCTGCGCCAGGCCTGTTTGGGAGAAGGAGGGGAGGGGAAGTGCTGAGGGAGGAGAGGGGCTGATGCTGTAACGACCCAATGTCGTTATTTTTCAAATTAGGTTAGACCCGCTTCAGACATCAAAACTCCGGGAAATTTTAAACTAGGGCAAACAAAAATATCCCTAGATAAGAATAACTTTAAAGATCAAAGTGCCCTAGTTTGGGAGAAATCTGAATAACTGAAGCTCCCGCTTTATTTTATGAATTATTTAAATTCTAAAAATCAAAAACATTGACATACATGTCAAATTCATCAATTTCAGTGTCGTTGTGTTAAGTATAATATTTAAAGGTTGCTCAAGAAGTTTCATCAAATTATGAGCGCCGGATTTATCGTGGTTAATTTCTGAAGTTTTTAAACTTCAGAAATTAATTAAAATTAAAATATTTGTCCGAATTGAAATTTTTTGGCGCGAGGGTGTTCATTATGTCATAACACACCTCGGTGTCAAGTTTCGTTATTTTTGAACTTCAAACGGCGGAAAAATGCGAATAATTTAACTTTAAGTAATATTAATTTTTTTTTAAAAATGAAAATTCCTTTTCCTTTCCTTTCTGCGGACTTCATAATTATTATTATGAAAATAATGATGATATAATAACGTCATTCACATTAATATAGTTTTCATTAATTAATAATGAAAACTATACTTATGTTATAAAAATGACTATTATTTCATAATTGCCAATTCAGTCATTTTTATTCTGACTTTTTTTTCGTTGTACATTATTATTATCATAATCATAACGCCTTAATGAATATAACAACTTAAATAAATTGAACTTCAATCTTAAAAATGGAAGAAGAACAGAATGAAAGTAAAGATGAAGATTGACTCCTAAATCATTTAATTAAAAAACTAACTTAAAATATCCAAACATAAATGCAGATTGAGCGAACTGTTACTCATCCGAACTGTTGAACTGTTGAACTTTTGAACTTAAAAGAAGAAGGTACCAGATGCCTTTTATTACTCTTATTTAAATATGCTTTTCTGCTCAGCATCGCACAAATTTGATAAAAGTGCTTTTTAAAGTCACATAAAATGATATATGAATAAGTTTGGATAAGTGAGAAGCAAGGGTTCCATGTTGCTTTATACTTTTTGTCTGATCAGACAACCGCTAGGACGGGGCTATCCGACATCGGGAGTCATAAGGAGCATATACTGATAAGCCTTTGAGGGGGCAGGTATAGAAGGAAGTTGAAATATGTAACACAAAAATGAACTCCCATTTTCCTCGATTTTGTACTTGCCCAACAAAATCATAATTTGACTCAGATATCAAGCGCTAAAATTCTATATTTTTTTTGTGACTAATTATTTTTATGCTAAGTTTCAAGTACAATTGAAATAGGTTTGCAGGGATAAGTTTGTACAGTTTTTATTTCCTATTAAATATTGATTATTTTGCTTATTATTTAACATTTGTAAAGATGACATCTATCAGTACTTAGTTTCACAACTAACTGGTATTCGAATGCCCGTACTTTTGAAACGTGCTCAGATCAGGAGTTTATCCTTGAAGAAAGGTGCTAAGAACCAAGAAGTGCTGATACTGCTTCCTACTGATCTTTTGTTTTCCTTTTTGACTCTATATTTTTAAAAGTTTGTATTTTTCTTTTATTTTAATCTATGTATCCAAGACTCGTGAATTAATGAATAAATGAGTCATGTTTGATGTTTATATATTTGTCTCTTAAATCACTCAATATGATCATGCGGCTAGAGGACTTGTTGTTGCTAGTTGTTGTTGCTATTACTATTCCACAAACAAACCGGTGTTGGATTAGCTCCCGCTGACCCGGCACCGGGTCCTCACAGATGATATCAGAGCAGGATTTGTCCTAATTTGCAAAGTAACGACATTGTGTCGTTACAGCACCAAAGTGTCTCAAGCCAAAATTGATGGCTCCTACATTCATTGTGTCGTTACAGCACGAAAGTGTCTCAAGCCAAAATTGATGGCTCCTACATTTATGTTGTTGATGCGGTTTTGGTGGTTTATTCTTTGAGATGAACATGGAGATTTGATTGCGGCGTGTGGTGCTAAATCTATGTGGTCTCTCTTCAAAAAGTGCTCAAGGAGTGGATGGTCGAGCATGATGGTATTATCATTGAGGGTAACTACATGTGAGTCGTTTTGAGGATTTGTAAGTGTCGAGAGTCTCTTAGGAATTAGAAAAGAGATAGTATTTGTGATGTCCCGATGCCGGTTTAGCGGAAATTGTTTCGATATCGGGTGATCATACCGCAGGATTATATTGAGTAATGAAAGAAAAGAGACACGTATAAAAATCAAAGACATTTCTCCATTTATTTCAAAAGTTCATATTACAAGTTTTTTTTCCATCGCATTCGTACAAAAGTGAAAAAAATAATATAAAAGATAAGCAAAAATAGCGCCATCGTAGATTCATTGGCAGATTGAAAATTTTAAGCTTTAGGGTTCTTGTTTAAGCTCTTTCAGAAGTACCTGACTTGGTATTGCACAACAAATAATATTGGGATTGAAATTTCCTATAATTAGAGAGTGCTTTAAGTGCTACAGTAATCAATGCAATATTACATTTTATAATAGCAGAGTTGCGATTTGCGAAGGAGATGCAGGAAAATAGTAAGGAAAAAGCGCAAATGAAATAGTTAATTTCATGCAAAAGATAGTAGCTCAAAGATGTAGGTTACTGATGTCATTTTTCCGATAACCCACCACGAATGTTGTTACTGATGTCATTTTTCCAATAACAACCCACGAATGCTATTATCGATGCCATTTTTCCAGTAATTAGCCACGAATGCTGTTACTGATGTCATTTTTCCAGTAATTGGCCACGAATGCTATTAGTGATGTCTGCTTTCCAGTAATTAGCCTCGAATGCTGTTACTGATGTCATTTTTTCAGTAACTAGCCACGAATGTTACCACGTTGGTTTCTAACAATCAACCAAGCTTCAAATGAGATTTTGGCTCAAAGCAATTTAAGTGAAGCAAAGCAGCAATAAAAATACAAAATTGTAATACATGTCATATACTGGGTATCTTTATTCCTTAAGTTCGGATGAGTGACAGTTCGCTCAATCTGCATTTAAGTTCCCGATATTTCCTTAGATTAATTCCCTTTTTTATTTTAAAAGTGACGTGTTATATATTTTTAAGGGTTTTTACATTCTTCTCTTCTATTCTGCCTTTTTCTTTCACATTTTCATTTTGATAGAAGTCCGCAATTTTAAGTCACTTGATGTAGTAATATAATGTTATTATTAATGTATGAAAGAAAAGAGACAAATAAAATGATTGATTAGAAATAAGAGCTATCTTTATTACATTTTCACTATTATCTATTATGATAATGTGAACGATGTATTGAGATGATAATACTATTATCATTGTCATACTTAAGCATAAAAGGAAATTCTATTTCTTTTCTATTCTTTTCTATTTCTTACCTTAGATTAGGAGTACCGGAAAAGAACGAAGAGAAGTTGATATGGATATACGAACGGTTAACCAAGGTGGTTGCACCAAGAGGGTTTGCTGGCGGCTTGTTGGAGGTTGGGAGAGCTGCTGGGAGCTGGCTGGAATGGAGAAGGAGCTGTTTGGCTGTGGGGCTGAGGAGGAGTAGGGCTGGCAGCTTGCTGCTGCTGTGTGGCTGAGGGAGGAGGGCTGGCAGCTTGTTGCTGCTCTGTGGCTGAGGGAGGAGGGCTGTGGGGTTGAGGAGGAGCTGGGAGCTGAAGCTGTTGGTAGTTGGGAGAGAAGGAGAAGGTTGTGTGTGGAGGTGGAGGGAAGGGAGGGGTATTAATAGAGGAAGGAAGAGGGAGGGGATTAGGGGGGGTGTAGGGCCTTAATGGCGCCATTAAGGCGCCTGGCATGCGGAAGTCTTCCTCCAGAGGCGGAAGAATTCTGCACGCCTCTCCTGCGGAAAAAGGGGGGGAAATAGAAGGAAAAATGAATATTTTTACTTAAACTTAAATTAATCGCATTTTTCCGCCGTTTGGTGACCAAATACCACGAAACTTGACGTCGAGGTGTGTTACAACATTACGAACACCCTCGCGTTGAAATTTTTTGATTTGGAGTAATATTTTATTTTATATTAATTTTTTGAGTTTAAAAGTTCAAAAATTAACCATGATAAAATCGGCTCCAGAATTCGATGAAACTTATCGAGCAGCTTTTAAATAATATACTTAACACAACGATACTGAAAATGATGAATTCAGACACGTATTTCAATGTTCTTGATTTTTAGGATTTAAATAATTCAGAAAATAAAGTGGGAGCTTCCGTTATTCGGATTTCTCCCAAACTAGGGCATTTTGATCTTTAAAATGATTCTTAACTAAGGTATCTTTGTTTGCCCTAATTCAAAATTTCTCAGGATCCTGATTTTCAAGGCAGGATTTGACCTAATTTGCAAAGCGATGATTTTGGGTCGTTACGGTATTGCTTTTGATTTCTTATGATTTTATTTTTATAAACATCTTGTTTGTATATATCACATGATTATAACTATGTCACTTACTTTTGTGTTCATAGATTTTTTTGGTATTCCTTAAGAGGATAATATCGTAGCATTTTTTGATACATGATTATTGATTAGCTTTCTTTTCAAAAGCACTTTAATGCAATTTAATTTTATGTAATAAATTAATTAAGTTTTCAAAATATACAAATTGATCAGTGCTATAATACTTGATTTGTAGTACAGTTCAAGGGTTACATTAGATCTCTTTTAAGGGCCCTTAAATAGATTACCACTTCATCAAAGCTATCAAAAATGACCATTTATGGCTCTTTTATTATCTTACATGCTAGGGGTGTAAAGATGCCAAGCTTGAGTGTGCAAAGACTGCATTCAAGCTCGACTCATTTGATTTTGGCCTATCTTGAGATTAGCTCAAACTTGAATTAAGCTGGAAAAGTGTTAGCTCGGGCTTGACTCCGTTCGACTTGAGCTCAATTTGTCTTTAAGCAAAAATTAGAATTTTAGTAGCTTGGTTTGGCGTAAAAGGCGATGAGGGGCTAAGGCGGGCGTGCAAGCGCAAGATGCATATACTATTTTTCTGAATTGGGTTAATTTCTTGCAAAAGTTTACATTTCATATGTTCTTATACATAAATAATTTAACATTTAAACTAATGTCATTATTATTAATAATAGTTGAGCTATTTTCAATTCATTATCAAGTTAAACCCAAATGATTGATGCCTCATTTCATTTTTTTGGCTCACTAAGAAACTAAGCTTAAAATATCTATTCAAGCTTGCCTTGTTTGCTCACATGTTAGATTGAACTCAAGCTATTTTATAAGTCGAATACGATGCCTTTAAATTTCAATGAATATACTTTATGACTAAGAAGTTCAGCTTGAGAAGAAGTTGCTGCGTGAGAAGAAATTGCAACTTGCGGGGAGAAAAATTTAAAGGCTTTGTATATAAAAATTAGTTTTTTTGAAATTATTGTATTTACCATATGCAAACGTTGGGTTGGAACGACAAAATAATGACATTACCTCAAAAATCGCTTAAGTAAAATTCAAGGGATCAAAATATTTATTTGCAAGAGTCATGGACTAAATTGAACATCTTGCATGAGTCAAGGAATATTTTGATAATTTTTTTATAAGAATGAAGCATATATTTTGGCATTGTAGAAACTTGTTATGAGCATTAAACTTGTCAAGCATATTTATGGTAGTCACCTACAAGCCCATCCATATGGATTTTGAGTTGGGCTCACATATCAAATAGATTGTATTTTTAGATCAAAAGTTCACGAACTATTAATAGCCTTTTTGACATTCCTAAGATTTGCCATCAGCAACCCATTTAGTTTTTTTATTTCTAGTACCATTGGAAACTTTAATTATTTTATAGATTGACTTGTTTATTAAATATGAGGCACATATTTTGGCGATGTTGAAAGAAGAAAGGAGTTACGTAATGGTTGCTGTGGGTTTCTTAACAATAGAGAATCTGAAGTTCCCCTGCCTCAACCCATGGACCCTAGGCGAATGAACGTATGCAATTCTGGTTATGATCATTGAATTTGTTAAGCATATTTGGGAGTTGCCAACAAGCCCACCTGTATAGATTTCGAATCGGGCTAGTTTGTTGAATTGACTATATTCTTAAGACCAAAAGCTGGCTCGGCCTTGTGCAGGGTGCTTTGACAAATTGTAAGGCTTGAACAGAACGTCTGCCTCGTCATTAGACCTAATCCAAGATCTATACTATCACGGTTAGAGAGTGGGCTTGTCTGCCCATTTAGCTGTCACCTAATGATCCTATTTTATATAGATTCCCAAATATATATGCTAAAGTAGTCATAATACTGTTGAAATTTTTGTTAAATGTCATGTAATTGTGAAGGGATTATTTACTTTTCTACTTTTTAATCTTATTCTATCATTCTATAATAATCCCCTATTAAACCATATCTTCTTTTCGTCTCATTTCTTTCAGCTCATATGTTTATAGATAGCCTTTGATTGTATTCGAATTCATTCACATTTCAGTGGCTTGGGCAGGCATCCATCTTGATGGGGATTGCGCCATCAACAATTTTCTCTTTTTAAATATGTTTTTCGCATTTACATAACATGTTTAGCTCCCTCCTATCTAAAGTCATTTTTCTTTTCAATTTCACACTATCCACAACTACTCTTACTTTCATTCCAGCTGGAGATAGCTGCCTCTCCTCTCAGCAACGTTCCAACTAACATCTTTCCTCAAGAATTAAACCCAATATCCCTAATTGTAGCTTTTTGTCCAACCTCTCATAGAGTCTGTTGCCCTACTCACCTTCATTTATCTTCTATTTTGTAATTATATTTTAATATGTTTGTACTTTGAATGTTTGCATGTCTACTGCATCTTGTAATGTTTATGCATTTGTTTTATTAGATCAAACAGTAACTTGCCCATTACATGCAACTCACCCTTTCATTTCAGATTATGCATTTAAGGGAGATTTTAATTCTCGCTGACTATTAGTGTTTAAATTTGTTGGGACATAAAATAGGTTTAAAATTTTTGAATGATTGAATTGTTAACATCTTCAACAAATTTCATATCAAAACTTGTTACTTGCATTATTGCAAAATTTGAAAAGCACAGAAAAAACCTTTTCTTTCTCTTGCAATCTGTGTATCATTCAACTATTTCCCAACTTTGTACCTATAAACAATTTTTGAAGTTGCATAGGTAGGTGGAAGACTTGCATACTATAAGCAAACTTCCTACACGTCAACTTACCAAACTTTCTATTCAAATTTAAAATTTTTCTTAGCACTAATACTATCGTACATTGTATCTGAGCCCATTTTACCACATATGGATGGCTTTACTGTTCACAATTATGCGATTGCTATCATGATTGTCACATGAGCATGTGATCTTTCTGGCTCACCCTCTCTGACATGTTTACCCTGGTTGGGAAAACTACTTAATCCACCTCGACATTAGGAATGTATTGATGAGTGCTCTTGGAGAACCAAGTATTATGATAGATACTATTATGAACCTATATATATATATATATTATCAAACTTAACATTGCTCTTAAAATGACATTTATGATAAATAAATTTTATATAAATTTATTAATAGCTTTTAATTAAATTTATTGTTAAGCTAATAAAAAATATTAATAGGTTAATGACGAGTTCTTGAAAAAATTTTATTCTTTTTTATTTTATTGCAATGCTTAAATGTGAATATTGACTAAGTTAATCATTTAAATTAACCATTTGTATGAAACAACTATCCCATTGTAATAATAGTTACTGCATTTGATGATTGATGAGGATTTGAGATTGTAACTGAATGTTCAGGATTCCATGATGGGAATTTAACTATTTAGAATTCATTTTATCTTCTAAATTCGCTTATACACTCTTTTAAAACAATATAAAAAAGGTAATCTAGTACATGAAGCATCCAACCAATGCAGGGTTTAGAGAAAGGTCGGGCCATAATATTAATATAAGGAATTTTAATATTCAAAACAATTCAAAAATAAATCATATGAAATTTATAATCTTCTAAATTTATTTTATTGCAATTTTTAGAATTATTTATTTTTTAATATTTACATGAAACAACTTTTGCATTGTTCAAATAATTGATACAGTTAATGCCTTCAATAAATGTGGAGGATTTGAGGCAAAAGGTGAATTGTCATAATTTCCATTTTTATAATATGCAGATTTTTTAATTTATTTTTAGCTATTATATTAATTTTCAATCCTTCTCCTCTTAGGTTCTCTCTTTATTTCTCTTGAATTTTTCTTTTGATCTCATCCTTCTCTTGGGCATTACCGATGTCAAAAACTTGCTCCATTTTGTCATCCCAAAACAATAATACATAAGCAGTTCATTTTGTGATTGTAGTTGTATAAATTAACCGCCAAATTCGTTTCCAGATCAGTGTTCATTGCTTACCGTGCTATCCATTTTCACATAACTTGCTCATGCAGACCCCTAGCCATTGCTGCGTTGACCACACCCTTTTCCACTTGTTTATTACTTGGTCACAATTGAAACACTCGTGTAACTCCCATCGTGATCACAGGAGCCCCATGGAGAATATGTTTAGTGTTCCAGTTGTTCCAGTGTGGACTGCAATCCAGCTAAGTGTCACAGCTCTGTTCTACAGTGCTTTAATTAAGAAAACAGTTTTTGACAACTTTGACATTTCTTTCATGTCCACTGTTTTGCTACTTATTTTATTTTTAAAGTTGGTCCTGTTATCTTAATTCAGGTGATTCAGATGAAAGTACCTCTTAAAAATAAGAATACTGTGGTTTTACATCTGTTGAACTAGATTTTAATCTTACATTACCAGACTCTGCTTTTGTGTCTTAACTTACTTACCTTGAACAATTATACCAACAGCTGCTGCAGCATTAAAACTAGTAAATTCGTTTCTTTTTTCACTTTCTTTTCTTTTCTTATTTCAAGGTAAGAGGCCAAATTAGATTACTTGATAGTGGCAGCATTTGCTTTGGGTTATCTGATTATCCAGTTTCTGAATTTGAACTTGTTGCTGAAGAACTTTTAATAAGTGATTCCATAATCAAGGTATGCATCTTCCTTGAAATATCATTTTTTCAGAATTTCTTAAATTCCGTTGCATTATACATTTTACTTGTATGAAATGATTGATTTTACATCATGGAGTGTGTTACAATTTTGATTTCTTCTTTCTGATTTATATTGAAAGATTAATCGTCCAACTCTCAATGTTTTTTTTTTTCTTGGAAAACATGCTTCATTTTAGTAATTGAACTAAGCACCCTACATGCTATTCTTATGGAGTTTTCTAAAGTAGAGGAGGAGATTTAAATGATCATGTTGGAAGGGTAATTAAAGAATTTTTTAGTATTCATGGTGATTTTAGTTTAGAGAGATTAATGAATGAAAAAGATATAATTTTGTAGTTTGTCTTAGCTTATTATCTTGTGATTTTGGTTTTGAGAGATTAATAAATAAAAAAGAATAATTTTGAAGTTTGTCTTAGCTTATTTTCTTGTGATTGCTAAGATTTAATTTACAAAAAAGGACCGTATTATCACATAAAAATGGGTCTTCTAAGACTCATTGATTATTTTCTCTTAAAGAAAAAAGATTGTTTATTATGTAAAGATTATAAGATTTTTTCAAGTGATTGTTTAACAACCCAACATCATTTACTAGTTTTAAACTTGAAAATAAGAGGTAATAAAAATAATATTAAATTTAAATTATGTCATAAAATTGGAGAGTATTATCTTAAGAAGGGCAATATAACAATTCTTAAGAGGGAAGTTTTAAAATTTAGACAATGGATATTGCTGGTGAAGCCAAATTTTTGTGAAGTTCTATTTCTAGTTGTATTCACATACAGAAAAGAATTTATTTTATGAATAAAAAAAGAGAGCATCCAACAATAAAGATGTAAGGTGGTTGAAATATGATGTTCAAATTAAAATTAAAGATAAAAATGGTTTAAATTTAAGACTAAGGTGAATTGGAAGAAATATAAGCTAGCTGTCGTAAATCCAAAATAATAGTTAATGATGCTAAGAGTGCAACATTTGATGATTTATATAATAAATTAGATACTGTAGAGGGAGAGCCATATTTATAAGTTAGACAAATTAAGAGATATGAGAACTAAAGATCTGACTCATGTTGAAATTATTTAAGAAGATAAAAATTCTTGTTAGGGGTGTGGATATTCAAACTAGATGGTTGAATTTTTTTGCTATATGATCAATTATGTTATATGGGGTTGAATGTTGGCCAACAAAGAAGAAACTTATTAATAAAATAAGTGTTACAAAGATGAGGATACTTAGATGGATGAGTGGGTATATTTATAAGGATAAAATAAGAAATGAGTTTATCGGTGGCAAGGTTGGAGTGGCTCCAATTGTTGATAAGATTAGGGAATGCTGCTTTAGATGGTTTGGACATATTAAGTGTAGACCATGCAACACCTCTGTTAGAAAAATTGAGTTTTAGAATTTCACACATTTTAAAAGAGAGAAGGCCCATAAATACATGTAAAGAAACTATTAGGAAGGATCTTCTCTACTTGGAACTTAGGGAAGGGCTTTTATTTAATTGTGCATAATGGAAACAAAGGATTCATGTAGCCGACCCAACTTAGTGGGATTTGAGACTTGGTGTTGTATTTGTTGTTGGACTCTTCAGGAGTTTATAGATTTACATGAATAAATGTCTCTGAGACTAACTCTAGTATCCAAGAAGTGAATGCTTGCAAGTTTGTGCAAAATTATTTGTTTTGCAAATTATAGCACACCATCTTAGCTGCAATTGTTTAATTGTTGTCTGATCATGTGACAACTCAAAACTTTAGTGAGACAATTAAGATAAAAAATTGACTCAATTAGGACAAAATCAGAATCTCGGGCAAGTTCAAAATTAGGTAGAACCAAATATATTGTTGGAACCAGTATATTTTTGTGATCGTAATGCCCAAGTTTGGAGGCAATCCGACCAACGTATATTTTTATATTAATTTTTAAATTTTTTAAATACGAAAAAGTTAGAAAAATAAAATATAAGTCCAAATTCAAAAATTTTGGTGCTGTTGGGTTTGTAATAATAAAAGAAGGCTACACAATTTTTCGTCGAATTTTGAATGTCAGATTATCCATAATTAATTTTTGAAATTTTTACCTTAAAAATAAAATATAGCTTTAAATTGAGAAAATTATGTTCGATGACGTTTGTCTCGTTAAGACGGATCTCTCGGTCAAGTTTTTTCAAATTTGGAAATCAGACGGCGAAAAAATGCAATTAATTAACTTTTATTTAAAATTTTCTTCCCCCTTTCTCTCTCCTCTCTCCTTTGCCCCACCTTTCTTCCCCGTCAAACCCGCGTGCCGTGCTAGCCTTCCTTTGGTGTCGCCGAGGGGGGGCAGCCTCCCCTTGGGGGCTCGTACCCTCTTGCCCGGCAGGCAGCCTTGCCGGGCAGCCGCCCCCCACCCCTCCTCTCCTCTATTTAAGCCATCTCTCCCCCACTCACAAGCAGCCCCTAAACCATCGACTGGCCGCCGACCTCCCTTCTCCACCCCCCTACCTCGCCGGCAACCCCTAGCCTCCCTCTCCGTCCCCCCTCGGCGACACCAAAGCCTTCCCCCTCGTCTCCCCCTCTTCTTCTTCCTCCCCGGCCAACGACCAACCCTCGCCGTGCCGACACATTGCCGACACCCTGCCAAATTTCTCCCAAGTCATCCCCCACCTCATCGGCAAGTCGCCATCTCTTCTTGGCAAGCCCCCTTTGAACGGGAAGAAGGGTCATAGAAACAAAAAAAATGTGAGGAAAATATTATGGGCTAATTAAAATATAATATAAAAATTTTAAATGAGAAAAATAATTAAAAATTAATTTGACTCATAACATCACTTAACCTACTAACAACTTATTTTTATTTTTGCTCATAATTTTTATTTTTGCTACTAACTTTTTTTTTTCTGCTCCTAACTTTTTTATTTTATCTACTAACCTTTATTTCTTGGTCCTAACATTTTTTTATGCAAATTTTTATGTTCTTTATTTTCTTTTTTAATATTATTAATATATATATATATACTATAGTATAATTATTATAGTTGTTATCATTATTATTGAAAGAAATAATAATAATAATAATTCATAAATATTGTCATTATCATTAGATAATAATAATAATAATAAATAACTTTATGATAATGATAAATCATAATAATAAATATATAAAATATTTTGCTTATATTATGTATTTTATAATAATTATAGCAATAATATTATCAATTATTATCTCTAATTATCTTATTATTATTATTATTATCATTATATAATAATAATCACAATATTAATATTATTATAATATTCTCTCTCCATTTTTAATTAACAAAAATAATAATAATATTAAGTATACTATTATACTTATTATTATTATTATCATCATATAAATAATAATAGTAATAGTAATGATGATAGCTATTATTATGATTATCCTATTATTATCATAATATTCTCTCTCAAAATAAGTATATGCGCATAAAACAGTCATGAAAATTAACAAATTATTTCTTCTCATTATCATATTCTTTCACTAGGATAAATAAAAATAATACACTTTACGTGTAAATTATTATATAAATGATAATGATAATAATATAATATTAGTATTATCATTATTATTCCTGGTTGTTATCTTTACTTTTCTATATATATATGTATAATTTATTATGTCTCTAAATAAAAATAATATTTCTATTTTATTCTTGTCTTATAAATATAAATAATAATAATAATAATATCAATATTATTATTATTACTATTATTATTATTATTATTATAATTTTTCTACCGTCATTACTATTTACGTTACCCTGCTTCATCGCCACTTCAATCATCCTCTTCTCTTCCTATTAACGTTTATTCTTCTTATTAACATGGTAACACATTGAAAGTGAGTGAGACGATAATGAGTCTATATTTTTATAAAACTTTCTTCATCTCCTTGCTAATCGAAAAAATTTACATAGTTTTACAAGCGATCAACTTAGCAAGAAAAAACAGATACCCGAATATCATAAAGTACGTTATACACTGATTTTATTACCTGTTACTGTTTCGCTTTGAGCTTCAAAATTTCTGTTTTTGATAAGTTGATAAATATTTTTGAAAACTGTTATTGAATTTATTATCACTTTAATAATATTTGTCACACATTTTGAGAAAGATTATGATGTCTTATATAAAGCTATATCGTTAAAATAAATATTTTGAAAAAGAAGATTCTTTATTACTAGACTTGTATAGGTACTGGGTTAATTAGACTCACTGGGGATATAAGGGGACCTTATCATTGCCTTGGAGGGGGTTGGTATTGGTTAAAGTGAAATATAAGGAACAACTTACTAGATTAGGTAGACGTACCTTGATTCCTCCCGTTCTATATACTGCTGCCTAAATATAACACAATTTGCTAGCGATACGTAAGATATATTTTCAATATGTTAAAATGGTGTAGTTATTTATTGTGACAATAAATGAATTGTTTATTTGGAAATTGTACATCTTTATTTGTTCTATATTATCACACACTGATCTTTGCTTTGCAAAATATGTATTGCAAAATTTTGAACCTTATCCTATCATGCTAACATTTGCTTTATTGCTTACCGCTTATATATGATGTAATTAATGATATCCAATGTACCTAGGGTATTCTCAAGGGGTGTTCAATCTTAGCATTTTTATTGTAAATGCAGGATTTTGAAAAAGAACTTGATCAACTCTGAGATATGCAGCCGTTGCACTCTTATGTTATTTTTCACTTTTTTTGTTATTTATCTATTCGAATAAAGATTGTCGTACTAATGTAATAATAATATAAAATATTGAAATAAAACTTTTTATATTTCAAATTTGGATGAATGAATGTATGCGATAAATTATATTATTATTCCAAATCCCGACTACAATCCTCGATAAGTCAGACAAATCCCAAATCTCGTGCCCTTGTTGGCTCGAGAATTGGGGGATGTCACGGATCATCCCCATTTTGCCAAGTTCTTTACCTTACTTTTGTTTGTAAAAGTGTATTTTTCACTTTTTTGTTATCTATCTTTTCGAATAAAGATAGTCGTACTGATGTAATAAAATTACAAAATATTGAAATAAAATATTCTTTTTATATTTCAAATTTGGATGAAAGAATGTTATCGATAAATTATATTATTATTTCAAATACCGACTACAATCCTCGATAAGTCGGACAAATCCCAAATCCCGTGCCCTTACTGGCTCGAGAATTGGGGATGTCACATCATCCCCATTTAGCCAAGTTCTTTACCTTGCTTTTGTTTGTAAATGTGCATGAACTATTTTAGTAATCAAAGTCAAAGCTTAATTTGTATAAGATAAGGGTTGCCAAAATTGCTCCTTGTCTATTTCAATTAAACCAATGTAGTTCCAAACTTATTATGAATCGATTTAGTTGTTCACTTCTTAATTTGATTTCAATTTAGTCCTAAATTGTGATCATATCGGGATTAGGTTGAAAAGTCAGGGGCTAGTATTATATTCAAATTAAATAGTTGGGGGACTATTGTGAGGACCCAGTGCCGGGTCAGCGGGAGCTAATCCAGCATTGGTTGTGGGGATAACAAGTCCTCTAGCCGCAGGATCATATTGAGTGATTTAAGAGACAAGTATATAGACATTAAACATAACTCTTTTATTCCTTAACTCACAAGTATTGTATACAAAGATTAAAATAAAATAAAAGTTGCAAACTTTAAAATAATGTTAAAATGCGGCAATCAGCGCAGGAAGCAGTATCAGCACTGCTTGGTAGTTAGCACATTTCCTCAAGGACAAATTTTTGATCTGGGCACGTTTCAAAAGTGCGGGCATTCAAGTACCAGATAGTTGTGAAACTAAGTATTAATTGATGTCATCTATACAAATGTTAAATAATAAGAAAAAATAATGAATAGCTTGATAGGAAATAAAAGTTGTACGAACTTATCTCTGCAAACTTATTTCAATTGCACTTGTAACTTAGCATAAAATTAATTATAGTCACAAAAATAAATACAGAATTTTAGCATTTGATATCTGAGGCAAAATATGATTTTGTTGGGCAAGTACAAATCGATGAAAATGGGGGTTCATTTTTGTGTTATATATCCCAATTTCCCTCTATACCTACCCCCTCAAAGGCTTATCAGTATAGATTCCTTATGACTCCCGATGTCGGACAACCCCGTCCTTGCAGTTGTTTGCTCAGACTAAAAATATAATAATATGGGACCCTTGCTATTCACTTATCCAAACTTGTTCATATATCATTTTATGTGACTTTTAAAAATATTTTTATCAAATTTGTACGATACTGAGCAAAAAACATATTTAAACAACATTAATAAAAGACATCTGGTACATTGTTCTTTAAGTTCGGATGAGTGATAGTTCGCTCAATCTGCAATTAGGTTTTTGATATTTAAAATTAGCCTTTTTAGCCAATATTAATATCTTCATTTTTATTATATTTTTCTTTCATTTTCTCTATTTGATAGAAGTTCGTATTTTTAAGTTATTGATGTGGCAATAATATTTATAATAGCATTATTATTATTATTTTAATAATAATAATGATAATAATAATGTACGAAAGAAAAGACAATGAAAACGACGTATAAATTGCAGAAAGTAATAATAATAGTAATAGTAAAATGTCAGAATTAAAATGCTTGAATTGAAAATGATCGAATGGAAGTAATAATCATTTAATAATACTTGTATTGTTCTCATTATTAATTATTGAGAACAATAATAATGTGAATGACTAATATTTTCATAATAATGAATATTAAGTATAATAAGAAAAATAAATAAAAATAGCAAAAATCTCTTCTTATTTATTCCTCTTTTTCCTTCTCCACTTGCCTAAGATAGTGTTGCCGGATAACGGAGGGAGGCCTGACGTGGTGGTTGGAGTAGGGTGGTTGGGGCAGAGGGGCGGCGGCCGGACGAGCATGGCACGCTACTGGTCGAGCTGTTGGGAGAGGGATGAGGGCTGGCTAAGGGGGAGAGGGGCTGCTGTGGGAGAGGGAGGGCTGAGTGGAGGAGAGGGGTTGCTGTGAGGGGCTGTTGGGGAGGGGAAGTAGAGGGCTGGGGGTTTTTATAGAGAAAAATGGGAGAGGGAGAGGGTGCTGGTCTGCCAATTTGGCCGACCATTCCTGCGCCAAAATGGCGTAGGAATGGTCCCTGGCGTGGAAGCTTCCGCGCCTGTAGGCGCAAAAAGATCAGGGGGGGTCTGCGATCGGGGTCTGAGAAGAAAAAAATTAAAATTTTCGCATTTTTTCGCCGTTTGACGTCCAAAAATAACGAAACTTGACACCGAGGTGTGTTATGATGTAACGAATACCCTCGTGCCAAAATTTTTTGATTCAGACAAATATTTTTTTTTATTATTAATTTTTGAAGTTTAAAATTTCAAAAATTAATTGAGGTTGAACCGGTGCTCAAAAATCGATGAAACTTTTTGAGCAGCCTTTAAATAATATACTTAACATAATGACACAAAAAATGATGAATTCGAACACGTATTTAATTTTCTCAATTTATTGGATTTAAATAATTCAGAAAAATAAAAATGGAGTTTTTGTTGTCCGAATTCTCCCAAATTAGGACACTTTGATCTAAAATTTATTTCTATCTAATGGAAATTTTGTTTGTCATAATTTGAAATTCCCTGGGGTCCTGATGTCTGAGGCGGGTTTTGACTTAATTTGAAAAGTAATGCATTGGGTCGTTACAACTATATTGGGCTTTATTACTGTTCAAACTAATTCGACCAACTTGAAAGCGCCAAAGGGCTATTTTGATACTATTTTGATAAATTTATCATACGATTAATATCTAAGATAACTATTACAATACAAATACCTTTTGTGTTATAGTCAACATGATAATCTTTAGATTGTTTATCATTGCCATTTGTATTATCTTAACTATTTTGGGTTGGCTTTGTCATTCTCTGGTTTTTACCATGTGCTCTAACAAGTGTTATGCAATGTTTATTATTAACAATCTCAGGGTTCATATGGCTATTTATTTCAGCAGTTTTATTTTTCAGCTTATATTCCACATATATATGCTTTTTAATCTACAGTTTAATATATTTTTTTCTTAAGAAGTTGTTCTTATTAGGGTATCAACATTCCAACTAAAATCCTATGTAATATAGTGCTCTACCCTAGCTATGACAATGGACTTTCATCCCTCTCTCAAATACATATATTCATCTCTTTATCTCTCTAATCATTGGATTGTTTTCCTTTGAAGGTTTTTGGCGCTTTCAGAATGTATGTTAAGATGCTGCTCATGTGGAATTCTAAAATTCAAATTGATGATGGTGGTAAACATGAAGTTGGTGCGTCCATGCTTGAAGCTAGAAACCTTGTTGTCCTAAGGGTATAACAATCAAATTTAGTTTATATGCAAGTGATTCAAACTCCTGTTTGTTCTTTTTACTAGAAAAGTAATTTATGGCCATTCTTTAGCAAAATTCTGTCATCTCTTCAAATGGAGACTTGGGGGTTTACGGTCAAGGGCTTCTCAAATTGTCTGGCATAGGTGATGAAATTAAAGCTCAGAGACTATTCCTGTCACTATTTTATAATATAGAGGTGTGGATTGTTTTTATTTTTTGATTATGTTACGCAACATAATTGCATTCCTGAGTACTTTAATACATAATGCATGTTTGAGAGATGGATGCCGCCATACATGTAAGCATTTGCACATGTACTCATGTATTTTATTAAACACTGATGCTTTACTTTATAAAGGAATTTAAAACGTTAATTCTATAGATGACAGAAGCCACAAAGTAAAATCCTTTTTAGATTGTATGTGGGTATAACCCAAAGATATTGGCTGACTTAATTGCTATTTTGTGCCATGCAATTTTCTAGCTTGCCTTCAATTTTGTATGTGATTTTTAAATTTTATATGTGCTAGCTAATAGAGTGTGTAAAATTGCACAAAGTTTGTTGAATATTTGCACAAAATTAGATTTGATAGAGAATTTCATTAAGGTGGTAAGCTTTGTTTTGATTTACCTGAAATATAATAAAAAACTGCATATAAGGACCTTTGGTTCTTTTTCTTAACATGCAATTATTATAGGAAAAAATGAGAATCTTTTTGATGTGCTCTTTGACATGCAAATTATCTTGTTTACAATATTGAATATCTTTCAACCTATATATTTGTCTTTAGTTAAATTTGGGGATTCATAGGTTCTCCATCTTTCAAGAGTTAAAGCAACACCCTTGCCTTCGTCTTTGCTTCTATACGTTTATGGGTGGTTAACATCATCAACATGGGGATTACGACAATAACAAATGTACATTGCTAGTTAAATGCAAGATGGAAGTATTAGCCACCTCAGAGAATATACTTAATTGACTAAACAGATCTAGACAAACTAGCGCCTGATGTAATATATGGCTGTTTGGATTTTAACTCTTAAAAGTAAACTTCTGGGTGCCTTGAGAAGGAGCTGATGGAAATATTTACATCTTCCGGTGAAACTTAGCTGATCAAAGAAGATCAGACACGCGTGCACCTAATGTAGCACATGGCTGTTTGAATTGTAGCTCTATAAAGTTTTTTTGCCTTGGAGGAGCTAATTTATTATGACCTTTTTATATGATTGATAAAAAAAAAAGTGCCCTTGGGCAGGATAATGCTGTATCATTGAGTGCCTGTACTGCCTTTTTGGGATCTTGCATATTTGAGCTTGTCAATTCTATACTACTCGAGCCGTTCTCGTTAGCAATAGCACCAATATATATATATATATATTTTGGATGAGTTAGCGATGCTTTATTTCAATTATTTCTACTATTTAAAGAATGATATATATATATATATATATATATGTGGAAGGTTCATTTTGACATTTTTAGTTGCTTTGTGATCACAAAATTTGTGAGCCAGAATTTCAGGATTATTTTATGGAATTGTTTTATATTTTGAATTTTTTTGCTTGTAAAAAAGGAAATAATTATTTATAATGTTCTCTTTCTTTTTTTAATTTAAAAATTAATTCGACTCTTGCATTTTGGCAGTTATACTCCCCAAGTCTTAGAACTGTCTTTCTTAATCTCAACTCTCATTTTAAGTGAAGATTAGTTTCTCATTATCCTTGGACTAGTTTTGGATGGAAATTGGTTTTTATTTAGTTAACAAAAATAATTTTTTTTTATAGTTTTTATAAAATCCATTTTATTCATAACAATAATTTCTTAAATTTTAATTTTAAATTTCAGTTTAATTTTAGACCAATTAGGCAATGATGAAATAAAGCTTTTAAAATAAAAATTAATATTCTTGTTATGATTTAAATTAAAACAAAATTGAGACTAGATTAAATTAAATTAAAATAAAAATAAATTTTAAAATAAAATTGTATTAGTAAATATAATAAAAAAAAGTTATATGATTAAATGGATTATGGAAAGTCTTAATAAAATAAAATTTAAGAAAAAAGACTAATTTTTTCTCTTGTACTATTTACATTCACGATTTCTGTCAAAAATTAATCTAATGTAAAATCTTAACACTTAAATGAGAGTTGAGGGATAAAAATGATAATCTAAAACTTGGGGATATAATGAGCAATATATAAGAATCTGGGACCATTTCAATAGTTTTATAATAATACATAAGTTTTAAGAAAATTTTATAAATATAAAAAATTATGGGGTATTTATGAAAATCTCCCCTTTATTTAAATTGAATATATAAACTACCAATTAACTATCTTACACTTTTACTCTCACGTGTTCATAGTTAATAACAATATAATAATATATATGATAGTTCTATTTATCTCGAACCAATTTATTGAGTTAAACTTGGTCGATTTGGTTCTTTAGTGCACTAATTCAGCCAATTTTAACCTTGTTTTTTTCCTGCTCATAACATTTTATTAATGTTAGCCAAAATCAGACTAAATCAGATTGTCTAAGGCACCGATTACCAGTCAAACCAATTGAAATAACCAGTCTGATCCCATTTCAAAACAAGGACACATATACATTATATTGTGAAAATTGTCCCACAATTATTTGAACTTGCCATCTCTAATATTCTCTAAATTAATTTTTTGCTAAGATGTTCCCAAATATTTTTAAATTCCTTAAAGATGATAAATAGCCAGTATAATTGGGGGATATTTATGTTTATTAAGAAAAAATGTGTTGGAGTTATTTTAGAATATATTAAAAAGTTAGAGGACTAATTTAAGTAGTTTGAAATGTTTGAATTTAAACTGCATAATCTGATCTTTAAAGAGTTTGGAGATTATTTTGGTGAAAAACTAATATATTTATATGCATTTATGTATATATATATATATTATGACTTTTTGGATGAAGAAATCTTATTTTCACACTGCTCTCATCATTTATTTAATTGATGTATGTATGGGTTGCAATGCTAAAAAGTAATTTTTTAAGAATAAGTAGCAATGTCTCATCTATCTATATATGTTGATGGTGGTTGAATGATGACAAGGGAAAGTACTTTCCCATCTAAGAAGATACACACACACACACACATATATATATATATATTTATATAGATATTCATATTATTCAAAAAAAAAAGAAAAAAAAAAGATATATGTATATATATATATATTTCAATTAGGTGGAAACATTACATCTTATGTATTTCTTACCATATATATACTTGGTTGGATTGATTTTATACACCAACACCAACAACACTAAGCCTTAGTGCACTAGATTGGGTCTACTACATGAATCCTTTGTTTCCATTGTGCATAATCAAAGATGGATTGCTGTAATATATTTTCTTGTTTCAATTATTTGCTTGAATATGCATAATGTCCATCCATTCAAGTAAGTTTTTTGTGAGAGATATGTGAGGACAATTGTTTTTCTATTAAAAAGGTAACCTTTTTCTATACTCATGGGTAGGTAGGATTTACTTTTTTTAGGTGAAAAATTTGATTTTAACCCCTCTGTTGCCGAATTCGAAATCCTGGATGAGAAAGGATTATGGTTGTGTTAGGTGGTCAATAACTAGTGTAAAACATCATAAAATCTTATTATGTTATGAATTATTTAAATAAATGTGCTAGAGCTATCCCTTGGAGGCAATATGCTGTACTGCTTGAATACAATTAATGGTGTGCAAATGCCGCTACATTGGCGCCTGGGTGTGGTGTCAAATAAATAAGGGTTTCTGCATTTGGATGAATGTGATTAGCTAGTCTATGATTCTAAATTAAAATTAGGTAATTGAAATATTCTAAATTAAACCTAAATTTAGTAGATAATGTTCCAGAGATGAGGATGCTTTGTTGAATAGCAAGGTTGGAGTGGCTCCAAAGTCAATAAGATCAGAGAATGCCGCCTTAGTTGATTCAGGCATATTAAGCGTAGACCCTGCAATACGCTTGTTAGAAAAATCAAGTTTAGGAATATCTCTCATGTTAAATGAGGAAGAGGAAGATCCAAAAAGATATTGGAAGAAACTATCTGGAAGGATCTGATCTATTTGGAACTTAGGGAGGGGCTTCTATGATCGTGCAAAATGGAAATAAAAGATTCATGTAGCTGACCCCATCTAGTGGGATCAAGGCATGTTGCTGTTGAATGTTGACGTTCTCACTGGCAAGCTTTTTGAGTTAGTTGATATCATGATTAATATTTTATGCCCTCAAGAATTTAAATGGGTGGGAGAGAAATCAAGTGAAATTGATAGTTTAGGCTTTAAAATTGAGTACTTGGGTAAGAATCATCATATGAATAATGTGTGTATTATTTTAAATAAGAATTAAAAGGATGATGTAATGGAAATTAAGAGTTTAGGAGATAAAATTATTTTCTTTAGCTTATAATTAAAGTATTGATTTTTAATTTTGCTAGTGCTTATGCCTTTAAATAGGATTGAATGTGTATAAAAGAAAGATTTTGACATGATTTAGATGAGTTGATTCTAGGGATATCTCAAGAGGAGCTGCATTTTATATGGAGCGTATTTGAATAGACATATTGGAAGAGTAATTAAATAATTTAATATTACTTTTAGGGGTTTTGATTTTGAAGAGATAAATAAAGAAAGAAGAATAATTTTGGAGTTTGCTTTAGCTTAAGATTCTATGATTGCAAACACTTATTATAAAAAATGGGAGGAGCTTATTATTACTTATAAAAATGTCTTCTAAAACTCGGATTGATTATTTTTTTTTAAGGAAAATGGATCATTTATATTGTAAAGATTGCAAAATCATTCTAAGTTATTATTTGATAACCCAACATCATTTATTAATTTTATTTATAAAAATAAGAAGTAACAAAAGTAATGTTAAATCTAAAAATGTCATAAAGTTAGATGTTGGATTTTAAGAAGGGTGATAAGATATTCTTAAAAGTGAATTTAAAATTTGGACAATGGTTTTTGAGGGTGAAGCTAACTTTATGTGGAATTCAGTTACTAGTTATATTCATAATGTAGTAAAGAGTTTACTTGGTAAATAAAAAATATGAGTACCCAATAATGAACATGCAAGGTGATGGAAACAAAATGTTTAAGTTAAAATTAAAGATAAAAAAGTGCTATAAAATTGATTTAAATGTAAGACTGAGAAGAATTGAAAAATAAAAACTAACTTATCGGTATTCCAAAATAATAGTTCATGATGCTAAAAGTACAATATTTGAGATTTTATATAATAAATTAGAAATTGTTTAGGGAGAGACATTTATAAGCTAGTCAAATTAAGAGATAAAATAACTAAAATTTGACTTAGATAAAATATATCAAAGAGAATGATCAAAAAAAATTTCAGAATGAAGTTATTCAATATAGATGGATAAATTATTTTACTAAGCTTCTTAATAAAAGATATACAATACAATTAATGTAAGTGAGTTGAATAATTATAAAAATAATATCAAGTTCATTTTCATTTGATGCGTTAGCAATGCTGAGATTTGGAATGTTTCAAAGAGGGTGAAGAGTGGTAAAGCGGCAGAATCGGATGACATCCATATCGATGTTTGGAAATGTTTGAGTGAGGAAGGATTTGAGCGATCTTTACCCATAATTCATTTCTTCACCTAAATGTGCATGTTATTAACTTAAACGAGTTTATGGGACTTAACCGGGCTTGTGGTTTTGGCTTGGCGGCTAAAGCTAGTTTTTAGAACTTGAAGTTCCAACTTTAAGCACTCAAGTTAGAGGCAAATTTGGGGGTTTTTCCTTTTAGGGACAGTTTTTTATGTGATATATATATATATATATATATATAATATTTATTAATACAAATAGTAGGGATGTAAACTGAATTTATACTCCATTTATCTCTTTGCATAATTCCTTTGAAAGATAGTGCCTTCAAGCAATCTAATTGGCAAGCTTGGTATTAAGTACATAATAAACGACAGTATTTCTGTTTAAATGCAAGCCGTTTCCTTTAGTTAATCCACTAACTCAAGTGAAATTTGTTTATTGGGTGCATCAAAATGATGAGTAACATGCTTTTTTTGTTCCAAATATAAAAGTAATTCCAGTGCATCTTAACTGAAGCTTCATTCTGATTATACTGAGAATCCAATTGTATTGCTCTTTATTTTGCTGATTTTTTTGGAGCATGATCTTTCATTTTCACTCTGCAGGTTGGTCCAGGTTCTTTACTGCAAGCTCCAGTAGATAATGATATTGAAGGAAGTTCGTGAGTTATTTATATTCGCTTTTCACATGCAAAACAAGGATTTCTAGTTTTATTGTTCTTTTTCTAAGGCTAAAGTATTCTTTAATGTGCCTTCTTCAGGGCTGCTGGAGCACGTTGTGATAGTCAAACGTGCCCTACAGAGCTACTTATGCCCCCTGATGACTGTCATGTAAACAACTCCCTGTCTTTGACATTGCAAGTAAGTTTACTGAGGCTAATCATATTTTAACAGAAAAAATTGTCAAAATGATCCTTAGGACTAAAGAGTATCCAAAGTGCATATTCATTCTCCACACTTCAAATTTTTAGCCCAAATAAGTCCCATGCAATCTTTATATTAAATGTATCGTTTGGGAAAGATAAACAAAGGGCAGTTTGATAGTTCAACATGTGGCCGTTAGGAGTTTCTGAAACTGTTATAGTATAATAATTATAATTAAGGTAAAGCAAAGTTTACAAGGCTAAACATAGGATCTGCTTTAAAAATTGTTTTTGATACCTTTTTGCCTTTTTTATTTTATGCTATATTTTCTACTTCTTGAGTATCATTATATTTGCTATATTTTAGACAATAAGCCCTATGTGAATTACATATTTTCACATGTAAAACAGTTTTTTGATTAATTTTATATAAATGCTATTTAATTTAAAAAATATCATTATATAATATATAAAGCGTTCATTATTTTCATTTTCTTGCATTTTTTTGATGCTCTCAATGTATCATCACAATTTAGAGAATTTTTAGAGAAATTCTTGAAGGAGGCTTTAATTACAAAAAATTGCAAGTCATGAATAGTGAATGTTGCATCAACTTTATAATTTATAGAAAGGTTTTTGGTTTGAGGTAAACGAAATGCTGATGTAAGACAAATACATTGTAAATGTAATTTTAAGTAAAATAAATGTAGTGCAATACTTTTTGGGTGTTTGGAATGCTTGATGTGTAATACAGTTTATAAAAAAGTCTAAATGAAGCACCCTACGACAACATTGCACACACCCAATATCCAGCTAATTATAGGAAAAATATCATACCCGAATAAACTTGCAAGCAACTGCAAAGGTTGAGTAATAAATTTCATTTTATTATTTTAATTATTAGCTTTTTATTGATATTTAAATATTATTTTTACTTTTTTTTACGTTTTAAAAATAATTATTTTCTTACAATTTTCAAATAGTGTTATTTGCAACATTGATTAATAGTTGAAAGGATTATTATTCCACTTGATCATCCTTATTTATGTATCCAATAGCTAAATTTTTGAAATAATGACCAAAATATGCTCTGCACCTACCAAATATCACTATTATGATTCTTCAAGTTATTAATTGATTACGAGTGAGGTATCGTACATGAATATAATTAGGTGCTTAGCAAGTATTTTTATATTGGAATGGGTATGTAAATTATAAAGATTGCAGTGGTATGTTGTAGTTATTTCTTTTTTATGGCATTGCATGATTGGAGCTGTAATTGCTAGGCAAAAAGAAAATGAGGAAATTTTAAATTTGCATCACTTGGGTTCACATAAATTATGTTAGTAAACTTTAAAAGCATATGTTACCCTACCTTTGGTACATGTATTTGATGATTTCTACTCTCTTGGATTTAATGGTAGATGGAAGTGAAACATGGCAGGGTTGGGCCAAAATTGTGTAGTCTTGGGACTAAATTGGTCACCCATCCATAATCTAGTAACAAGTTTGGCAAATTTTTTCAACTTTAAAGTCATATCATTGAGCTGTGAAAATCTTGTTTCTTAATGTGCATAAGTTAAATCAATTATGAGATCATTTGATTGGTGAATATAAATGTGAATTAATCATTGAATATCATTCTACCTTCTAGGATTCTTTTCTTTGTAACTCTATTTATATGCCATTGGAAAATAATAAGTGCATATGTTGGCTTTATTGTATATATATGTGTATGTAGGTGTGTGTGGAAGTTTCTTAATGACAAGCCTCCCATGATTGCCCTTTAGAAATTTCTCAGTGCTCTTATAGCGTTGGATTAATTGATGCTCATTATATATTAATTGAGTTCTTCAATGAGCTAGATTGTACAAGGTTATTTGCTTGAGGTTTCTACTGCATTGAAAACTTTCATATGAAATTATTGAAACGGATCACATCATTTGATAGGAAATATGAATCTCCTATAGTTCTTGTTTGGATAAATTTCTCATAGCTTAAGGTTAATTTGATCACCCACTATATTTTTTTTTCATTGGGGTCTTATTTTGGGATGCGCAGCTAATCTCTTCTGACCGTTTGTAACACGAGTTTTGGTTGAAATTAATCTAACATAATCCTTTGAATTGGCCATCTGGATTGGGAGTGCAAATGAAGGATACTTCCAAGAAGTTGTCTTTGAGAATTTACCCCATTATTGCACTAATTGCAAAACAGTCGGTCATGCGATCTCTTCGTGTTTCAAATTGCACTCTCAGTTAAAAGATTATAGTGTTTCAAAGGAATGTACTGCTCAAAAGATCAAATCGAGCAAAAAAATCTAGGTTCCCAAAGGTGAAAATGGTTAGGTCTGACAAAAATCTTCAGGAAACTAGTGAACCAATTGTGGAATACATGCCATTGGTAATACTGAGGAAAGGGACGTTGATGTTGCCTTAGCAACGGGCAACACCGCTGAGCAGAATCTTGATGCATCCATCGTTGTTGACACGGAGGTTGTCATAAATGGAAACAACATTGAACTGATATCCAATTTCATTTTCTCTATTGATATGGACTGTCTTTTACATGACCAAATGGAGTTGAATGATGCGTCAATCCAGAGTTTGATTGGAAATTTTAATAAAATCTTAAAAGAAAGCTAGAATTTCTTAAAATCAGCACCATCCGACAGCTTCTTATGGAGAATGTTCCTCCAAGACATTTTGGGAAGATACAACTTTCTATACGAGATGACATCGAGACAGTTCAGGTGGTAGCGGGTCTCCTGCCTCTTGCTAATGAATGCCATACAAGTGAATCTGGTGAACATATGAACAAAATTCGACCATCTACTCTTGCAATGTTTGATAAAGACTCTGATGAGGAACTATTGTATGGAGAAAATGAGTTTGAAGAATTGGATGAGGCTTGTTTCAACATACTTCAGACAAAGTAGAAGGGTTCTAATTGAAAAAAAAATTCATGTTATTATCAAAGGAAAAATGAAGTTGACCTAGAAGCATGAGTAGATGATTGCTCTTATGTTTTTGTTTCTTTTTTATTTGAGTCTTCTTTTGTGAGAAACTTTAGGGGGTTTGATAATTTATTTTCTTATTTTTTATATTTTTAGTTTTTTATTTTATTTTATTTTTTCTCATGGTCTCCTTTTTGGATATCATCCAATATCTATTTGTAGTTATTGTTTCTATCATAATTCAACAGTCACCTTAAATATATATATATATATATATATATATATACATACATACATATATAGTAAGAAAGAGAGGGAGTGAGGGAGGGAATTCTATATTTATAATTCTTCTGCAATTAAAAAAATGATATGCAATTAAATGACTGGAAAATGAGGGGAGGGAGACAGTTCTATATTTTTAATTTTCTTTGAAAAATTAAAAAAATTGATATGCATGCAAATGAGGTGAAGGGCGGAGGGAGGGAATTCTTTATTTTCTTACTTTTACAAATAAAAAAAATATTGAAATGCATGTTGAGGGAAGGTGGAATACATAGAAGAGCTTGAGAGCTATCATTTTTTTTGTGTGGATGATATAATTGCTTTGCAGTTGCGTTATAATTAGATTTGCATGCGACCAATAAATGCGTTGCCCAATTGAAAGTGAAGTGTGGAAGTCTTGCGCTCAACTCTATGAATGCTTAGGCAAAACACGATACATGATACGATGTAGTACTTAATGTAATATGGTAAGTATGACAGACATGCGCTTTAAAAAATGCACCGTCAACTGTGATATTAAAAGGAATGACATGCTATTAGGCTAGTGGGGATTAAGTGGTTTACTAAGTATAATGGTGCGGTTATTGAAGTGTGTGTATTAGGTGCTATCTTGATGTGAGAAAACTGTAATATGATAATTAAAGAAAAGGCTCCAAAGGAGATCAAAAAGAAGAAATCACAAACCTAGAAAGTGTAGAGGGTGCCAGGTATGACTTTGTACAAACATATTTAACATTGAATGGAACAACATAGTTATCAAGTAAACATGTTAAGGGGAATATGTAATGTGATAGCTGAAAGCATGTAGAATATGTTTTCAATCAATCATTAAGTATTTGTCATATGGATTAAGGAGATCAATAGACACAACTTTGTTATGAATGCAAATATTTTTAATGAATTGAATTGTTCGTGTATATTTCTAACTTCCTTAACTTAGAGTGGGGAATGCTTGGGTGAGATGTAGTGATATGGATGTTTAAGGGCATATTATTTTAGTGGAAAGGCTCAGTGACTTATATATATTGATTTAGTGTTATTTTATGGGTTGTCGTTTCTTATCATTCAATCATGGAGATGGATTTGTAACAGGATTCTTAATTATTTAAAGTATGAGTAGTACTCTCTTTTCCTATCTTGAAAATCTAATTTTGACAATGTGGCAGAGCATTATTGTCTAAGTTTGGAAGTTTTGTGATTATTGATTTATTATTGAGTTTTGAGATATTAATCTATGTTATCTAGATAATTTAAGAATTTTTAAGTATCATGCGCAACATCAAATTGGGTCCATTTCTCATAATTGGCTTTCTTTCTTTACATAGTGTATGTTGATGAAGGTGGGTGTTGGAATGTAGATGATGATGAGCCAATTGAATATATATTTTGCTGCATTTTTAAAACATGTTTAATAAATTAGAATTTTGTGGTTTGCAAGCAATGAAACTTTAGATTTGGCTAGGTATTGTGTATAGGTTTTAAGTTTTATGGTTGACATTGTAAATAAAATTGAAAGTCATTCACAATATTTCAGTTGCTGACATTGGAAATAAAATTCACCTCAAATAAATGAAATTATGATGAAAATTTGTAGTTTTTCATACTAGCGGAAGTTTTAACTAGATACCAACTGATGATATTGATATTGGAGCTTCCTTGCTCTAATTATGTAGAATTTTATGGATGAGTTGAGAAGGCCATCTAGGAAGATTTGATATAATTGATGAAGTGAGAAAGGGTTTTGGTTTTGGTTATGATGTGAGGAGAGAGTAATGAAGATTGTAGGTATGTTTGAGCTAGGCTAACAAATGCATATTAGGATTTCTGCGGTTGATGGATTAAAAATTGCGGGAAGAGAGAAAATGATAATACCTGGATATAAATCTCTAACTTTGACACCACTAAGCTACTTCAATAAAATCCAAAACAATTAGAAACTAATAAAAAAATAAGATTCTTCCAAATCTATGAAATTCGAGCGAAGTAGTAGAGGTAGAAGGTTATGACCTTTTGATTATAGATTCAATGGATTACTGCATACTTCATTTGGCACACAATGGATTGCAAGAAGTAGGAAAGGACTAATGTTGATTTCAAACTCTACGCTTCAATTGCTACCTTTCAGAATAGTAATGCCTTGGATGTTGTTTCCAAGGATGTTTATCAATGGGTCAGGGTATGCAACTGTTTCGACCTTGGATTCATTTTGTAATGACCCAATGTCATTGCTTTTCAAATTAGGTCAAAACTCGCCTCAGATATCAGGACTCCGGGAAATTTCAAATTAGGACAAACAAAATTTTCATTAGATAGAAATAATTTTTAGATCAAAGTGCCCTAGTTTGGGAGAATTCGGATAATAGGAACTACCACTTTATTTTTCTGAATTATTTAAATCCAATAAATTTAGAGCATTGAAATGCGTGTCCGAATTCATCATTTTTAGTGTCGTTGTGTTAAGTATATTATTTAAAGACTGCTCGAAAAATTTCATCAAATCCTAAGCGCCAGTTTGATCGTAGTTTATTTTTGAAAATTTAAACCGCAAAAATTAATATAAAATAAAATATTTGTCCGAATTGAAAATTTTTAGCCGAGGGTGTTCGTTACATCGTAACACACCTCAGTGTCAAGTTTCGTTATTTTTGGACGTCAAATGACGGAAAATGCGAATAATTTAAGTTTTAAGTAATTATATAATTTTTCCTTTAAAGAATTTTCTATTTTCCCTATTCCCTCCCCCCTTTCTGCCACCCTCCCCGATTTCTTCCGCCTTAAAGTGCGGAAGGTTCAGTGCGTAGGCTTTTCCTACGTCGTTTTGGCGCAGGAATGGTTGGCCAAATGGCCGACTAGCACTCTCCCTCTCCCCCCCTCATTTCTCTATAAATCCCCCCGAGCTCTCCTCCTTCCTCACAGCAGCCCTCCCTCTCCCTCTCACAGCACCCATCCCTCTCCCCCTCTTGCAGTCCTCCCCCTTCAGCCTCCCCCCTGCCAGCAACCAGCAGCCCCCCCTCTCCTGCCACCAGCCCTCCAGTCAGCCACCCCTCAGCCCTCCTCCCTCTCCCAATAGCCCGGCCAGCCGCCTCCATCTCCGGCCATCTAGCCCCTGCCTCGGCAACCTCCTGCCGGCTCCCTTCCGCCACGTTCGGCCTCCCTCCATCTTTTCCGGCAACTCAAACCAAAGTAAGAAGAGAAGTTTAAGAGAATGGAAAAGAGGAAGAAAATGAGAAGAAATTTTTCAATATTTTATTTTCCTTATTTCATAAATATACTACTATATTATGTCATTGCATTATTATTGCTGTCATTAACTAATAATGAACAATAGTACAAATGCAAGAAAATGACTATTTACTTTCATAATGTCAATTTCAATTAAAGCATTTTTATTCTGTTATTATTACTTTCTATAATCGTTTCCATTATGTCTTTTTTTGGTACATTATTATTATCATTATTAAAATAATAATAATAATGCTATTATAAATATTATTGCCGCATCAATAACTTAAAAATACGGACTTCTATCAAATTGAGAAAATAAAATAGAAACAGAATAGAAACAAAAATAATAATATTTGCTAGAAAGGCTAATTTAAAATATCATAAACCTAAATACAGATTGAGTGAACTGTCACTCATTCGAACTGTTGAACTTATAGAACAAGGTACCAGATGTCTTTTATTACTCTTGTTTAAATATGCTTTTTGCTTAGCATCGCACAAATTTGATAGAAGTGCTTTTAAAAGTCACATAAAATGATATATGAATAAATTTGGATAAGTGAGTAGCAAGAGTTCCATGTTGATATATTTTTAGTCTGATCAGTCAACTACTAGGACGTGGTTATCCAACATCGGGAGTCATAAGGAGCCTATACTGATAAGCCTTTGAGGGGGTAGGTATAGAGGGAAGTTGAGATATGTAACACAAAAATGAACCCCATTTTTCTTGATTTTGTACTTTCCCAACAAAATTATATTTTGCCTCAGATATCAAATGCTAAAATTCTGTATTTATTTTTGTGATTGCAATTATTTTTATGCTAAGTTTCCAGTACAATTGAAATAGATTTGCAGGGATAAGTTCTTACAATTTTATTTCCTGTCAAATTATTGATTATTTTGCTTATTATTTAACATTTGTAAAGATGACATCTATCAGTACTTAGTTTCACAACTGACTGGTATTCGAATGCTCGCACCTTTGAAATGTGCCCAGATTAGGAGTTCGTCTTAGAAGAAGATTCTAAGAACCAAACAATGCTGATACTGCTTCTTGTTGATTTTCTGCTTTCTTTTTGACACTTTTAAAAAGTTTGTAATTTTTCTTTTATTTTAATTTTTGTAATCAGGACTTGTGAATTATTGAATAAAAGAGTTATGTTTGATGTCTATTTATTTGTCTCTTATATCACTCAATATGATCCTGCGGCTAGAGGACTTGTTGTTATATCCCACAAGAAATCGGTGCTGGATTAGCTCCCGCTGACTCGGCACTGGGTCCTCACACATTTAGGGTAGCTTACATGGTAGAGTTTTGACTGTGTTGGAAGATATGCACAATGGTGATGGCAACTTTTATTGTCTATAAGTAAGATGTGGTTGACACTTGCACATATAAAAGATCAATCTACGCCCATAAATTTGTGCATTAACTTTACATATTCAAGAGGAGGTACCTTGGTACAGTAATTGGATGGAAGCTCAATCCATGGATTGTTTACTTGTTGAACATGGGGACTTAAGTTAAAGGCTACATGGGAATTTAAGATTTTGGAGAAGAAATATGTGTGTATATATACATATATGTATATATACATATTTGTATATATATACATATATATATATATATATATATATATATATAATTTTCAAGATATATAGTAATATCATCTCAGTGAAATGTTTTGCTATAGCGAGAGAGAAGGCGTCCTAGCGACGAAGACGCAGAAAACTACCACATGCTATGGCTTCGTCTAAGTGGGTTCTCGGCTTTGGTTTTCGATGGATGCTGCGATCCCAATGTCGGAGGGTTTGGGCTCGCTACCAGACCTTCATCTCCGACGTCATGCGAAACCCTCGATTTTCAAATCTTTTCGAGATGTGTTGACGAAAGCCTCATCTGCGGGAGACATGATTGGGATCAAGCCTATTATTTTCCTCCGAGGTAAACCTACCTTGATTGTCACAGAAGTTGAAGAGCAAGAGCTTGCGAAACCGTTCAAATTCACTCTAATTGGGGAGTTCTCGAATGGCCCTCCGTATATGGTTGCCATCAGGTAATTTCTCAATAGTTTAGGTTTATTCGACGAGTTTGAAACTGACTTAATTGACTCATGTATCATGCTTCTCAAGCTTTTTAATGAAGTAGACTGCTCACGCATTTTCACTAGAGGAATCTATTTCATTGAAAATCGCCCTATGAAAATTTTAAAATGGATGACATCATTTGATCAAATATGAGAACATCTATTGCGCTACTTTGAATCAATTTTCCTCTTATTAAGGTTCACCTTATCACACATTTGATTCAATTTGCACTGAGATTCGCTTTGGGAAACCGTTGAAAATATATTTTGCGATGTTGAATATGACGAGGCCATCTGTGGCGCAAATTCTGGTTGAAGTGGCTTTAATCGAGGAACTCAAATCCAAAATTTGGATCAGAGACGAAGGGAAGGGAGACTTCCAAGAGTGCGTGTTAAAAAATGACTAATCTATTATTCTCATTGCTTGATCATTGGTCAAGAAGAATCACAATGCTTCAAACTCAATTCTTAGTTGAGTTGAAAGCCCTTGTCGGTAGGGGCAAATATTCTCAAAAGATTTGTTTATGTCCAAAAAGGAAGAAAAGATTCACTAGCTGTTGACCTGATTACAAATGGGCCAAAATCAAACAAGATTGAGGAACCCATTACTGAGCTCCTTGGGGAGGCAAGTTCGGAGAGGGATATCATGGATCCACATCCATTGATATTCTTGAATTTGGCCCCACTCAATGGAAATTGAGTTGTAGTGATGGGGGAGTTCGATGCCATCCTTGATGTGAGGCAGTAGGATTCACTCCAGTTTCTGGTCAGTGTTGATCTTGAGCTAGTTGAGTTTGAGGAGGCCGATGAATAAGTCGACCCTTGTTTTGTTCCATGAGAGGAAGAGACAAGAGGGGTATTCAATTATTATTATTTGGAGAGACTAAAAACCAAACTTAAGTCAATCCAAGAGCTATTGTAGATGAGAGCAGAAATTGCTGGAGCTCTAGTTGAGGTCGTGACTGCTCACCCATGGATAATTGCACAAAATAATGGGGATAAATTGGATAAATCAGATTTGACTATACTAGAATCTCATTTGGCTATGCTTTAGGAAATGGCTAATGAAATTCCTGAGGTGTTGTGGAAGAGATCTTTAAAGGACACTTCGGTACTCTATCATTTTGCGAAATTGACTCCTTCAAAGGTAGGGACAATTGAACCTAATGTTGAAGAGGTTTCCGATCTTGATGCTGATGAGGATTCTAATGTCGGAAAAAGAATATGCTGATGCGGTTAATTGCGCAAAATAATGGGGATAAATTAGATTTGACTTTGCTAGAAGCTCCTTTGGCTATGCTTTAGGAAATGGCTATTGAAATTCTTGAGGGGTTGCGTGAGAGATCATTAAAAGACACTTCGGTACTCTATCATTTTGCGGAATTCACTCCTTCAAAGGTAGGACAATTGAACCTAATGTTAAAGAGGTTTCCGATCTTGATGCTGATGAGGATTCTAATATCGGAAAAAGAATATGTTGATATTGAAGATAGTTTTGAGAAACGAAAAGGCTGAAAAAAAAAGAAAAATAGTGAATCCAAATCTCACTATAAGTTCATATATCGAAAAGCAGTCACTAATCTCATATAAGGAATCGAAAGCTCGAGTGGAAGTGTAGTTATTGTAATTTAATTAGCTTTATTTCATGTAATGGATTCTCCTCTGCGAGATTCACTTAGGAGGTTGTTGATCATTTTCTTTTATTTTATGTTATTTTTTTTATTTTTATTTCATTTTCGATTAAGGTCATCAACCACATCTGTTGTATTATGTTCTATCATATATATATATATATCTATATATAAAAAATAACAACAGATGTTTTATAAATATAGAAATAAATAAAAAATATATATATATATATATAAGTTTGTATCAGTTTCTTGCTATTTCTTAAAGAATAAGCTCAATTTTTGTCCCATTTGTTTTCTAAGGCACCATTTAATTTACTTGATTTCATATTGTGAAAGAAACAGAAAAACAAAACTTGTTGTGCGGTTATGAATCATAACCATTCAAAATTTATATATAGGACCAATGAAAAATTTTCTTTATTTTTTCTTAATGCACATGGGCCTACATAAAAAGTGTATAATACAAATTTTGTGCCAACGCATAGGGCTCTCACGTCATCTGTACTTTTTCTTGGCGATTTCTTTGACATTGTAGCTGTACTATATATATATATTTATATATATTATGTATTTTTATAAGAACATGTATATACCTATAGAAGGAAAAGATTTTTTTTCTTTGCATATTTCTCAATATTAATCTCAGTGTGTTCACACAAAAATATACATGTGCATGTACGCACAAGTCCGCTCTTGTTTTCACACACAAAACCTTATAATCACGGAATAATTTTGCTGAGGTATACGTATCACGTAATTATTTGGAGAATTCCACGGCATGCAAGCATTCAAGTTGTTCTAGTAGATTAAAGTTTTATCAATTCCATGAGTTTTTTAATTTTTTTGGACGTACCCTTACATCATTTGTAATGATAAATCTACAGATTTGTCGAGTTGAAGACATTACCGTTCATGGATTAGTGAGAGGGAGTATCATTCACATTCACAGGGCTAGGACTGTTGTTATTCACAGTGATGGCGAGATAAGTGGTACAGGATTAGGTATATTGCTGTAATTCATTTAACTCAATGAAGAGATTTTTTGCATATTCTTCCATTTTCTTTTCACACTGGCTCACTTTATAAAGCACACAACATACCTTAAACCTTAATTCCCAATCAAACTCCAAGCATTTTTTTCCTAATTCATGCTGATTCAACCCATTAATTAGCGAATAACTTCCCTTCTGCATGAAAAAATCCTTAGTCTTTTTCTTCCCAGCCCTGCCAAATCAACAACTCCTCTATCTCTTCTAGAATAAAAATAAATTTAGAACGGTTTCTTTTAGCAGTTTTTTGTAGTTAGCTGCCTTTGCCAGCACAAATCAATCTAATTCCTGCTGTATATTAGGTTGTAAAGAGGGCATTGGCATTGGCAAAGGAAAATTTTTGAAACATGGAGCGGGAGGTGGTGCTGGGCATGGAGGGAAAGGTGGATCGGGGTACTATAATGGAACACTAATTGAAGGTGGCCAAGCATATGGCGATGCCCTTCTTCCTTGTGAGTTGGGCAGTGGAAGTGGAAGACCGAATGGATTGCATGAAAATGGCATTGCTGGTGGCGGAATGATAGGTTTGAACTATTCACATTAATAGTGGCGATATTGTGAATGCCTGTACGTTTAACATTGAATTCACGTTGATTTCGTTGCATTATCTCTACAATCTATATACTTGTTTTATGATGTGAATTTTTTATAACATGAGATTTTTGGTAATACAAAAAATAATATTTTTTGACCCTTATTTACCGATGAAATTGTGCTTTAAGTTGCTTTTTAAGTTCTCTTTTTTTCTCTTACTTAAAAAGGATAATAAAAGGGCGTCCTCTCCCTCTTTGAGGCAATGCATATGAGGGATTGAGATCTGGCAATGCTAATTCATTTGAAAATTCAATATTTATGTAGGCATGATGTGTTTCTGGTTCAGCTTTGGGTTATGTGGCAGTGATGTATGCACCTTATTGTTTGAGACTATATAAATCTGTACAAAAAATTTTGAATGTGATAAAGGAAGAGGCGTATTGGCTCTATCTCCAACACCTGCAGCTGCACACTAGCAATCAATAGTTGAATTTCCACTTTTCTATGGGATGGATCATAGAATTTTGGCTCCAAGCTTAACACATGTAACGACCCAAAGTCGTTACATTGCAAATTAGGTCAAAAACTCGCCTTAGAAATCAGGATCCCGGGGAATTTCGAATTAGGGCAAACAAAAATACCATAGGTGAGATTTATTTTAAAGATCAAAGTGCTCTAGTTTGGGAGAAATTCGAATAACGGAAGTTTCCGTTTTATTTCTTGAATTATTTAAATTCTAAAAATCTTGAACATTGAAATACATACCCGAATTCATCATTTTCAGTGTCGTTATGTTCAGCATATTATTTAAAGACTATTCGAGAAGTTTCATCAAATTTTGAGCGCCGGTTTGATTGTGGTTAATTTTTGAAGTTTTTAAACTCAAAATTAACATAAAATAAAATATTATTTTGAATCAAAAATTTCCGGCGCCAAGGTGTTCGTAATATCATAACACACCTCGGTGTCAAGTTTCATTGTATTTGGACGCCAAATGACGGAAAAATGCGATTAAATTAAGTTTAAGTAGATTTCCTTTGAAATTTTCTCTCTCCCCACCCATTCCCCAAGTTCCGATTTTTGGCAAAACTTCAGCCATTTCCGGGGCTGTTAGCGCCTTAATGGCGCCAGTTAATGGCTCCATTATTTCTTATCCTACACCCTTATCTCTTGCCATGCCAGCCCTTCTTTTTTGCCTATTTTAACTCCTCCATTCCTTCCCTTCTCCTCTCCAAACAGCAGCTCTCTCCAAACAGCAGCTCTCCCCACACAGCAGCCCTCTTTCTCCTCTCCAAACTGCCGCCATTCCAGCCCTCTTCTCCCCACACAGCAGCCCTCCTTCTCCTCTCAAACAGCAGCTCCCAGCAGCTCTCTGGACCTCTCCTCATCTCAGCCCTACCGCAGCAACCACCTTCTCCTCAGCCCCACGACAGCAGCCCTCTCCTCCTCTCCCCACACAGCAGCAGCTAACTCCCTCCTCAGCCCATAGCCAGCCCTCTTCTCCCCACTTTTCCCTCTCAGCCAGCACACAGCAGCAGTTCCTCTCCCCATTCCCAGCCAGCAGCCCCTCTTCAGCTCTGGCAGCCCTCCTCCCTCAGCACACAGCAGCCGGCCAGCAGTCCCAACAGCCAACAAGCTGCCAGCCAGCTCCCCTACCACAGCCAGCAGCTCCACCTCCTCCCATTCCAGCCCCTACCAGCTTCTCTACCATCCCCTACAGCAACTCCTCCCTCAGCCCATAGCAGCCAGCAAGCTGCTGGCTCTCTCCTCAGCCCCTACCAGCTTCTCTACCAGCCCCACAACAACTCCTCCCTCAGCCATAGCAGCCAGCAAGCTGCTAGCTTCCTCCTCAGCCCCTACTAGCCCCCACAGCCCTCCTCCAGCCTCCAGCCTTTCTTCATTTTCCAAGCAGTCCTAATCTAAGGTAAAAAATGGAAAAGAAAAGAATTGAAATTTTTCCTTTGTGCTTAATCATTGGTATGATAATAATAATAATATTATTAACATCTCAAATACATTGTTCACATTATCTTAATGAATAACAATGAAAATGTAAATAAAGATGTCTATTTATTTCTAATCAATCAATTTAATTATGCTTTTATTCTTTCATAACATTAAAATGATAAAATTACATAAAATGATTAAATAAAGACTTATATCATTATGAGAATGTGAAAGAATAAAGACAAGAAAAGAAGAATATAAGAAAATTCTTAAAAGAAAAATAATATTCCTAAAGATCATTGGCTAAAATATCGGGAACTTTAAATGCAGATTGAGCGAATTGTCACTCATCCGAATCTAAAAAATAAAAGGTATCCAGTATATGACAAGTATTATATTTTGTATTGTTACTACTGTTTAGCTTTTAATTGTTTTGAGCCAAAATTTTAATTTGAAGCTTGGTTGGTTGTTTGGAACCAATGTGATAATATTCGTGGCTAGTTATTGGAAAAATGACATCAGTAACAGTATTCGTGATGGGATACTAGAAAAATGACATTAGTAACTTACATTTTTGAGATAATATCTTTTGCAGGAAATTAATTATTTTATTTGCGCTTTTACCTTATTATTTTTTCTGCATCTCTGCTATTATAAAATGTAATACTGCATTGATTACTGTGGCACTTAGAGTACTCTCTAATTACTGGGAATTTTAATCCCGGTATTGTTTGTTGTACAATACCAGGTCAGATACTTCTGGAAGAGCTTAAACAAGAACCTTAATGCTTAAAATTTTCAATCTGCAAATGGATCTACAATGATGCTGTTTTTGCTTATATTTTATATTATATTTGTTTTTCACTTTTGTACGAGGAGTACGATGTCAGATCTTGTAATATGAAGTTTGAAATAAATGAGAAATGTCTTATATTTTTATGTATATCTTTTCTTTCATTACTCAATATGATCCTGCGGTAAGTGAACACCCGATGTCAGAACGGTTTCCGTTAAACCGACATTGGGACACCACAAAAACACACGCCATTTGAACGTTGCATCATCTATATCCTTTAGTATAAAGTACCAAACATTGCTTTTCCAGCTTCCCGTGGATTAATGCCTTGGACAACTTGATTTGTTATCTATATTTCTACATAGATTGCCTGTGATTTCCCCCTCCATGCCAAGTATCAAAGGCCAACTTCTCTCAAAAATTTCTCCGCATTAACTTCTGCCAACAATTGTTCCTTTGTAAAAAATGGACTAATGTATAGACTACTAACTTAAGAGATGGTTAAGATTGCTCGATAAAGAAATGATTTTATAGGGTTTGGTTAGCTTTTGTGGTTAGTAGGTTTGATAGTGTGATATTTGTATAGAATTTGTTCGCAGCGGGTTGAAGATTTTATTCAATAATATGATGGGATAGAAATTTGGGGTTAGCGATGAATATGTTAATATTCATATTTCTTTGATTTTCTTATAGGGATAATATAGCAATGAAATTGAGAAGATGGTGGTAATGGTGGATGGATTAATTTTCTTTTCGTAAGGAATTAAAATTGTTGTGGTGGAGTTATCGCAAGTTTTGGTATTGGTGGAGTCGATAAAAGAAATGGCGGTGGTGATTATGATGGCTTTATTACCTAAAATTTTTGTTTAAAAAATGGTGCAAGTAGTAGTGGTATATTTTTGGGATGTGTTGGGGAAGATTTTTGTGGAGATATTATAATAGCTTTAAGCTTTGGGTTCTAAAGAGTTGGAAGAGTTGTCGGTTTTGTTTTCTAATATCGCATTTTTAGAGTGCATTTACTAATACATTATATTCTTTTAAGAATTATGATAACAAAATAATAGAATAAGGCTTGGTATTCTTGGCTTATTTTAGGTGTGAATTTTTTAATACAATAATGACTATTGAAGTGGAGGTTTATGGCTTTGGTTGGGTTGTTTAGTGGAGGGAGTAGGTTGAAACATACTTTGGACAAAATGTGGAGATGAGCTTCTATTTTAGTCATATCCATGATAATTTAAAAATTCTATTTCAATATGTAAAATTATGTCATGATCGTGCACAATGAAAACAAAGGATTCATTTGGTTGACCCCACCGCCTAGAGAGATTAAGGCTTGGTATTGCTGTTGTTTTGTATGTAAAATCACACTAGTAGCTTTATGTTGGTTATCCAATTTTTTTCAGCAATCATGTGAATTCTTGTATCATTGTATATATGATAGCAGTTGAAAAATATTTTTATATGATTCAACCACTTGTATAATTCTTGCATATCATAAGAACCCTTGAATGGCAGAATATATGCATATACATCATATTAATCATAATATGGAAATCTTTTTGTGCCTTGAGAAAGACAACAATCATACCTTGATACCAGTTGACGAGGAATTAAAAGGGTGGAGGAATTATGTAGAGGATGAATGATAGAAGAAATTTATTGGTTGAGATGGAGATAAGTTAGATGAGAATTTTAATAAGATGAAGAAAAATTAAGAAAAAGAAAGAACATTTGAAGACAAACTAGAGAATAAGTTTCAAAATTTTCATTTTTCAAACAATCTTTTTTTGTTACATTGAATGATAGTATTTATAAATCTCTCAATTCAAATTTGAATTTCAAATTTTTTGATGGATTTTATGTGGTGATGAAAGAAATAGAAATTTTAATTATGAGAATGCTCAAGAAGTTCATTAATATATTTGATATCAAATTTTTTTGACTATTTTAGACAAAGGTCTTTCCAAATTTATTTCCTTCTAAAATATGAATTTTAATTTTAGAATTTGATTTAAAACTTTTTGGTAGACATATTACTATTTTAAATGTCATGATAATATATATAGTAGAACTTGCTAATGATAAATTTTGTTAAAATTTAAATTTCAAATTCAAACTCTATTTAAAATTTGGCATAAAATTTGTAGTATATCATATTGGCAAATTTAAATTATTTTCAAATCCAGTAATATTGACCACATTAAATTTATCATTATTAGTGTAAACAAATTTATCCTATAATACAAAACCTTGAAGATCCACTTGCAAACAAATTTGGGTTTCAAAAGAATCTTAATTAGTGTAAACATTAATGGAGTATCTTAATGGTGACATTACAAGAGAAAATATTACAATAATGCAAAAGGGTACTATTATATTGGAAGTCGAGTCAAATGCTGAAAGGGTGTATGATCAAGTGATGCTTTATCTGATAAAGAATTTAATGAACAAGAAAAGATTGAAGATCATATATTAATCGTGATAATCCGGACGATTGAGATATAGTGTAAGTTTGAAAGGGTGTATGATCAAGGGATGCTTTATCTGATAAAGAATTTAATGAAAAATAAAAGATTGAAGATCATATATTAATCGTGATAATCAGGACGATTGAGATATAGTGCAAGTTTGATTGCAAAAGAAGCCATAATCTTGATGACATAACTATTAAGGACTATATGATCAAGAAGAGCGAGTGATTCAAATACCTTGGCTCAATTATTCAAAATAATGGTGAAATAGAAAGTGATGTCATTAATGGGATCCAAGTTGGTTGGGTGAAATGTTGGAGCCATTCTGGAGTGTTGTGTAATCGAAAAATCTTAGTTTAAATTAAAGGAAATTTTTTTAGAAAACCCGAGTGACTGGCAATGTTATATGGGGCTAAATGTTGGCCGACGAAGAAGAAAATTACTGATAAATTAAGTGTTACTGAGGTGAGGATCTTATTGTGGATGAGTGGGTATATTAGAAATGATAGAACGAGAAAAACATTTATTCGTAGCAAGGCTGGAGTGGCTCCAAGGATAAGATTAGAGAATGTCGTCTTAGATGGTTTGGGCATATTAAGCATAGATTTTTTGATGCCTCTAATAAAAAAATTGTGTATAAATTTTGCCCATGTTATAAAAGCAAGCGGCCAAAAAAGTCATGATAATAAATCATTAGAAAGGATCTTTATTTGGAACTTGTGAAGGGGTTGCTATTTGATCGTGCACATTGGAAACAAAATATTAATATAGCATACCCCACCTAGTGGGACTAAGACATAGTGTTGTTGTTGTTATAGTTCGGATGGTTGGGCATATTCAAGGAGCTTATAACCCGGGCCTAAAACAGGAATGTAGTTTCAACTTCACAACCAAAGGAGCATACAAATTGAGTTGAAATTGTTTCAGAGGAAAATCCTTTTTTGTATTGTGGGAATTGATGAACTGAAAAGGCTCTTGGGGATATTACAATTGTGCAAGAACAGATGCAACATTAAGTAAAATATATTGAATATCAACTTAGTTTAACATTATGAATGCCCTAGTAAAAAAGTTTTTTGGCCAGCTAAACTTGATTGCATTAAGTAAAATACTTAACTTGATGTAGGCCTATCAATGCATCAGGTCTTCGCTCGACCTGACTCATCTCCGATCCATTTAAAATTGTATACAATTTAAAATTTTAACTCGTCAACCAAATCCATTTATTCATCTGATTTATTTTCTTAAAACGAGCGGCATTTGGGTTTAACCCAACTCGATACATTTATAAATCTATTTGATTTGATTTAAAAATAGATAAAATAATCTATAACTTGACTTGCATGATGCATAGTTGTGTTATATGCTTGTTTGCTGAAATAACAGGATCAATTATTCTATGTCATGTGCGATATTGAACATTAGGGCTTATGTGATGCATCTCACATTCCGTTTCTCTTGATATTAGGGACTTGTTTAGGGCTTGCGATTTCCCTCACTTTCTTTTATTTTGTTTACTTTCCCACAGCTACTGCTGTGCTACTGAGAACCTCCTTTTGTCTTTGTTTCTTTGCCTTAGTTGCGGCTTGCAATACGACTCATGATTTTTTTTTTCTTCTTATTTCACGTGGCTGTGCAACCACAGCAATATTTGTTTTGTTAGTACTATAAATGACAAATATACTGTAATTTTATCTTTCTTTTATCTTGTTCAAATTTTGGTGTTGGTTGATTCTTTATAAGAAAACCAGTATTTTTTCTTAGAAAAAAAATAGTAAAAATAATTGAGCTATTAATATTAATTTGTTACAAAACTTAAATGAATCAATTCAAATCTGACCTGAGTATCTCAACTTAGAAAGGGTCAGATTAAATACTGGTTGACCTTAACCCAATCTATGGGATAACTCAATCTCATGGATGTATTGATCAGTTTTGGGCAGGGGAGACTCGATTAGAAGCTGGTCCCATTAACATGCTTAGCTTGATGCCAAAAATAAGCAGACTAAGATGCCTCTGTTTGATAATTGTGTCGCTTCAAAGGAAAGGAGAGTCTCCGTAGGAAGTGGTAGTAATAATTCACCCAATTTATGGGATAACTCAATCTCATGGATGTATTGATCAGTTTTGGGCAGGGGAGACTCGATTAGAAGCTGGTCCATTAACATGCTTAGCTTGATGCCAAAAATAAGCAGACTAAGATGCCTCTGTTTGATAATTGTGTCGCTTCAAAGGAAAGGAGAGTCTCCGTAGGAAGTGGTAGTAATAATTCAAGTTAACGAGAAAATAATAACTAGGACTCATGTGGAAAAGCCATTTAATTTAATATTTAAAGCAAAGATTACCTTAGAAATTACGAAATTATTGACCAGAAGGGGTCAATCATATACTGTTAAATATGATTAAGTAATATTTCCAAGTGACAAAGTATCAATTTTAATAAGCTTTTGGGGATAAAAAGTTCAAGACAACATTTTGCACAATTGAAATCTACTTATAATAATGGTGGGAATGTGTTATTATTGTGGCAATTCGTTAATATTATTAGTGACCTCTTATAGCAAAATATTTTGGTAAGGATATTTGCTGAATTGGGAATCATATTCAATTCAAGATTTGCCAACACTATCAAAATAGGTTGGTGACCTTCATATAGAAAAGGATGCATTTGTCACCAAGTACATCATGAGCTGACAGAATCTAAGCATGAGATGTTATCAGTTAGAAGAAAAAGGTGCCATCGAGCTATTAATTTGTAATATTGATGATTAGATGGCTCTTCATCTTTGCATTTCCTAAATAAACATTTGTTAGAAGCTATTGAATCTTGTGGTATAGCCGCTCAGTCGCTTATAATTACATTTCTTGGAAAGATAAGCAAGTTAAAGTAATTAATTATGGAAGGATTGACATTAATGCTGCTTTCTTATTCTTTGCTAGTTAGAAAAGGATAATGACATCTAGATTTTCCCACTTAATTCATCATAACAAGAAAGTAAATAAAGCCACATTCCTATAAAAAGATAAACAGGCTATGTTTCCTTTAAAAGAAGTATACTTTAACTTGTCTTAATCTTGTTAACTCTAGCAAGCTAATTCTGTAGATGAACAGATTTTTTGCCTATATTATTAGGTAAAAAGTTACTCACTTGAAGATTGTTTTGTTTCAAAGATAGATTGCTAAAATGTATCAAATTAATGAGCGCTTGTTATTCAAATATTGTCTGATTCAACTAATGGGGTAAAGAGCCAAAGTAATTATGATGTTTCCAACTTTTAAAATTGAGGAAAAAGTGCAAAAAGTGGTCATCAATGTAATTTGTTAAAAAGGTTTTCATGTGTTAGAGCTTAATATAAGAATCTGCCTACATAGAAGTTTCCTTTTGAGCCTCCCTTAATGTATTGGGGGAACCTTTTTAAGTGATTAAAATAAAATGCCATTTTCGTCGAAGCTTAGAGGGTCAATTGGCAACTGGCCTAAGAGTCCCAAGCTTAAATTCAGATTTTATTGAATATCTTAATATGTATTGATAACCAGCTTGAAGATTGGATATATTGTATGAATATTAAGTGACTTTTATTTTGATGGAAAAGCAACAAAAGAATAAAAATATTATTGTTTTTGGGAGACATGCTTGGTTGTTAATATTTGTGGAAGGTGAATTTCAGCAAGGCACTTTGAAGATGCTTCTCATAAAGGAAATTTGAAGAATCCACCTTGTATGCCACCATAAGAGTCATGCAAGATGATTTCACTTTTTTCCAATTTTGACAAATAACTTGTTCCTTGATTAATAGTAGGATGAAGAGGAGAAGATGATATCTAGCATCACATGTCCTAAGTGAGGTAGTTGATAATTCAAAGAGATTATTTAAATAAATGAAGAGGTTTTCCTTATATGCTTGACAAGTTATTTAAGATTTCTAAAGAATGAGTAGATTTTGCTTATTTACACAAGCTTCCAACATTGTTTGGTATATATGATGCTCTTATCATGTCTAATGATAGCCAAGAGATTTTAATAAAAGTTCAATAAAGACTTGAGAATGTGTGATTTTCTTTGTGGAGAAAGATAAGAAGGAAATATATGTCCAAAATTTATATTCGATCTCTTTTAATAAGGATTTATATACGACAGTTGAGCATATTGCTATATATCCCCAAGTGGAGTGATTCTACGCAATTAGATAGGTTATTAACTGATCACAATTCTTTCATAAATTTAATGAGTGCAAAGACTACGAAGTAGATGAGCCTCATTATCTGATACTTTAGCAAAGATATGGTCTTTTAAGATGGTTTAATGAGTAGAGGCAACATACATTGGGCTCCATTATTTTACCTCAAAGATTTGGGAAACACTGCAAAGAGACAAATGTTTATATAATTGATTTTTATATTTTATTTAAAACACTCTTAGGAAGGCTATGAATTTATGAATATGGCATGATCTCTTTAACCTTTCATCAGTGCATGAAGTATACTAGTGGTGAAGAGGAATACTAAACTGTCGGTGACATAATCATTTGCTATTTATGAAGTCAAACTATATGTAGATGCAAAACATTATATCAACAAAGAACTAAAAGTTACTTTTAAAGTACCATCTGTCAATAAGGGCAAAGAACTAAAAGTTACTTTTAAAGTACCATCTGTCAATAAGGGCACAACAGAACTCCCAGCTTCAAAGGTTGCAAATCTGGAGAGAAAAATGAAAATTAATACAAAAAAATCATCTTTCGTGGAAAAAAGTTCTCTATTTAGTAGTTTACGGAAATTTTTTTCTTCCAGCCCAAGAATGCTTCACTTATTCAAAACAAGAGTGATCCCAACTCAATTCTCTGGTACAAAAGATGAACTGAGCTTTAATATCCTTAATAAGGTGATGAGCTCAATATCTTGAATCACAAAGCCAGCTGGGAGAATAACTATGAAAAAATAATATAACCGATGGCTTCACATCATTTCTTGCCAACCCCAAAAGAATCATTAAGAAATCTATTCTTATGGAGCATCGTGATGAATAAGCTCATCAGTTAAGAAACTTGTGCAGGAGAGACAAAGTCTTGGTGAATGGTAAGTTTATAAAATGGAAACTTGCTTATAACCAATCAAAGAACACGTTCAATGTTATATATTATGCTTTTACAAAGTCAAAGTCGGTTCATCTAAACATTAGAAAGACTCTAAAGACTTATAGATGCTAGACATAATTCTAACTTTGAAGTTAGTGATCAAACTATGATGATAAATCTTCATGAAATTAATTCGGGTATAGAAGAAGAGTGTAGACCATTTATTATTAGGTTACTTTTCTCATAATAGAAAGTAGAGTTGAAAACTTTGCTTCAAGAGTACAAGGGCTGCTTTGCTTGGAATTATATTGGAATGCTAGGACAATCACAAAATGTGTTTGATCATAAGCTTTCCATTAGTCTTGAAATGATACTTGTAAAATAACAAAAATCAAGATAAATGAGGCTTGACATTGAAGAATAAGTTATTACTAAAACTAAGAAGCTTGTTGGAGCTGGTTTAATTTGAGAAGAAAATTTTGTCGATTGGATTGTGAATATTGTGTCAAGTTCAAAATGTCTTGAATTAAGCATTACTTTGGGATTTTGATAGCTGGGCTTGAACTTTTAATTTTATGAAAATTAAGAAATTCTGCATGTATGGAGACTTAATTGATACTAAATCGGATAGTTTGACATTTCAAAATGTGTGATTGAGTTTTATATTATGGATGAGCCTTGGAATTATTAAGATAAATTCCAGATGAATGCTTGGCCATATTTATCCATATTGATCACCCTAGTTATAGAAATGTTAAATTCCTAGGAAGAGCAAAATATTTTAATTGTCGATATTGTTATATTTGGACTCCGCCTAATTTAGAGCCTTTAAAAAATAAACTTGCGAAGCTCAAATAGTGAATGATGAAATCAATTAGAGAATACTGTTTATCACTTATTTCAACGAAGGTTTCCTGAAGTTGAGTCATTGACAATATGCCTTCAATATGCCTTTATAATGATCCATTATATCACAACTTTTTTTATGAAATTTGATTGCATCAAATTAGCTCATATGAAGCTAAAACAATCAAGACAGAAATACTTTGATGGTTGTGTGGTGCACATTAATCTAGTTCAAAGATAAAAATCAAGATCACAACTTTTGTATGAGATTTGATTGCATTAAATTAGTTCATATGAAAGCTAATAAAACAGTCAAGACAGAATACTTTGATGGTTGTGCTGTACACATTAATCTAGTTCAAAGATAAAAAATCAAGATCAAGTGCATGGGAAATTACTATCATAGCATGGTAAAATATTGTATTGATCATGCAAAAAGGGTATCATTGCATACTTTATGGAGATGGTCTACATTGACCTCTTAACGTTCTACATCCTGTAATAGCATTATGATCCTTTGAAAATTGGGGAATTGATGCTATTTTTTCAGTAGACCCTGCACCATTATTGGGATATCCGTTTATTGTAGATTCCAGAGTTTATTTCTCTATGTGGGATAAAATGATTCTTTTAAGGGAAGCCCTGGTCGACAATGTTAACTTTGTTGTATATCGATTTGGTTTCATGCTATATCATATCAATAATGGTTTGTATTTCAGAATTGCCAAAATTGATGACTTCATTGAGTGACATAAAATGATTTGGCAATATTTTTCAATAGTCAACTTAAAAGCCAATGTTTGGTTGATACAACTAACAAATCATAGTCAAGTTGTTGAAGAAAATTACTTATAGGAATAAGAGAGAATGCCATGATAAATAATAGAACTGTTATGAGCATATCACACAACATACAAATCAACAACTCAGGTTCATAATAGTTAGTGTTTGGAGTAGAGACAGTATTACCTCTTGAATTAGAGCTTCCATCTCCTTGTGGTGCTGCTTAATACAAGTTCACCAATGATAAGAGCTTGAATATGTCAGGATGACTGACTTGGTAAATGCTGGGCATGCATTAAACAAATAATGATACATACATATATTGTAGATTTTTTGTTTATATTACTATAGTGACATTTCTTATTATTATTCCAAAATGAGATATATTTAATGGTATTCTTTAATTATACAAGCCTATGATATGTAAAATATGTGCATTATATTTTTATAATTAAAATAATTAAATTTTTTATTTCATTATAAAAGATTAAATAGTGGTGTAATTTTTTTTAATTTATATGTACATCTATTATATGGGTATAATACACAAACTTACAATGATGACTAGAGCTTGTGATCGCATGGTTTTCCTTATAAACCTCAAAGAAGGTAAGTTGATCTATTTTGTTGAATACTTGTATTCCCATCATCATACTAATTGGAGTGGATACTTTATCATAGAAAAAATATATTGAGTAGCATGTCAACTCGTTGATGCAGTATGTGCAAGGCCCATACATTTATTATGTATAGTCAATATCTCACGAAATATTTTATGTACTCTACATAAGTTGTCATTCTAGCCATAAACTATGGATAAAGATAATTTTTATGCCTGAATAATCTTTTGTTATGTAGATAACTTGTATATATATTAAATCTTGAAATCTAAATGATGAAATCAAATTTAAGAAAAAAATTTTAATGACATTGTATTTTCCCAACATAGAAGTTGAAATAAGATAATTTCTAAAAATCCTTTGTAATGCAATGACATTTTTCATCTCTTGTGACAAGTAAAATTTAAATAGATCTAAACTCAGAAACCCAAAAGTTTGAATTATTTGATTAACTCAGTAAACTTATAAAGCTTTTTTAATATATATTTGAAGTTCAATAAGCCTAAAATGTCCTTCATAAAATTTGATTATGCTCAACTAACATAAAAGCCAAGAAAGTAATGACTTAAAAAACCAAAGGCATTAACCCAAATTTGTAAATCTATGATTAAGTTAGTTTGCTAATTTTGTAAGTGTAAAAGACTAAGTTTGAACATAAAATATTAAAGCATTCTTATTAAATGCAAAGACTATATAATGCTACAATAACATGCTATATTTATTGGAGGGGATTTTGTTGAAACTTTCATTGATACAAAATGTGTGAATATGATTAAGCGGTTTATGATCTCAAGTGCCAACTTAGGCATTTGCATGGCAAAAAAACCAGACCCACAACAACAAGCCTCACGCTTGCACAATCCCTATGATCATTTAATACATCACATGCTCAAATTGTTTAAATCCAAATATCAACAATTTTAGCACATCTTGTATCTCATAGATTATAAATGCCACATGTAACCGTAATCGTTTTATTCTTTCGATCAAAGGTGGAATCTTCATTTTCTTCACGTCTCAAGATCTTGGAAGTTTGGCATCTACTTTATGTAACATCAACTCAATCTTTATTTCATTCATAAATTTGATGAAGCTTTCTTGCGTGTGTGATTCGAGTACCCAATTTGATTCTTGTGCAGTTTTTGTGAGCCATCAATATTACTTTTTCGTATCTACTTTATAAATTACCAAGATTTGAGAGGTACATATGTATAAGCATGTAATTACATTTTTTATATATTGTAAATATCTACCAAATGATTAAATATAAGTATAATATATTGTATACAATTTTTTGAATTACTTACAAACTTAATTAAGCTTATATGTATTTAATTACTAATTAATAAGATTACAAAATTTATTTGTGAAATAAAGTACTATAATGTAAATAAAATTGTGAATGATGTTGCAGCCTAGTAGTTGGGGCTTAGGATTTATTATCTCATCTCATGAAAAATTCTCATCAGACACATTTGCTTCTTATTTGAAGCTCACCTTCATTCAAAAAAAAGTGTTATTAATAAAATTTTGTGACAATAAAAAAATTTTTCATGTCATTAATTAACAAGGCACATAATAACTAATTATTTAATTAGTACTTTCTTACTTATTATATTATTAAATAACTAATCAAAAGATGTATTTACTTATATATTAAAAATTAGGTTATTATTTTAGATATTGCTAATTTCATATTTAGAAATTTTTATAAATCATAATCCCTCAATTGTGAACTATACACACTTCAACTTAACTTTCTTGTTTTATTTTTGCAATATAGATTAATGAGCTTAGCTAATCTTAAGCCTAAATTGAATAGGCCTTTTAATCACTCAAAATTGATTACCGTATATCTTGTTATGTGCATGCGTTATAATAAATTTAGTATTATAATATCAAGAAAGAAATAGAACTCATCCATGACTATTGAGTTTGCGCTATTATATATACATCATGTTGTCCTCAAGTGTTGTTCAATTTGAATTACAGGTGCTTTCCAAGTTTGTAAGTTTTTAGACTACCATTCTACAAATCATGATTAATATGGTTGCAAATGCGAAATAAGAAAGCATGTGAAGAAAATATGTATAAAATGCAGTAAATAAAATGCATATTATAAATCAAATAAGACAATCTTATTGATCATGGAAAATACCAACATTAGGATTTTTCTGTTTCTTAGCAAATTTAAAGGTTCGTAGCTAAATCACACTAAGATAATATCTTTATTTCTAAATTATCTAAGGGATCTTAATTAGATTGTACTATGTTTTTATTTCAATGTTAAACATATCTATGGGATCCATTGACCGGTCTGTTTAATCTATTTAATCATATGTTTTATCATACTTGTTTAACCTCTAGACACTTGAACTCAAACCCAACTTTGAGTTACAAAACAGACTCTTTATATGTTGCTTATCTATTTATAGATGTTTTTAAGCATGAGCGCATGTGCTGATGGGAAGTTTTAAACCTTGGGTTTAAATAAATGCTTATTTACTTATTTGGGGAACGTTTGGTTAACATATCTAAACCATTTTTTTTAAAAGCCTAGTCCTAAATTTTACTGTCTGGATGTGGAAGGCTTCTGCACTTTATTATGCCCCAAGATTGTTTCGATAAAGCTAATGATGATGTGGCGAGATGGGTCAAAATATGTAGTTATAATATGTTAATAATAATTATTTTTACTGTGCACTTTCTTATTGTACTGTCTGTGCTTAGCAATGCATTATTTTCTATTTTATGTTTTGCTGACTTTTGTGCAGTTCACTATTGACTTTGGCTTTAGTTGGTTATTATTAGTTAATTGATCCTTTCATTAGCATTTATATCATTCATGACTCAGATTGCTTCAACAAACGTTTTTTTGCTTCCTGATGTTTAGACGCTAATGATTTTCTTAAAATAATTGTACAGTCATGGGTTCCATGATGTGGCCATTGTCTAGATTGGATATTCATGGATCGCTGAAAGCTGATGGTGAAGGCTACACAACTATTACCTATAATGGAACTTTAATGAGTGGGTTGGGTGGTGGATCTGGTGGTACCGTTCTTCTTTTCCTCCAAGCAGTTCTACTTGACAAAAATTCTAGTTTGTCAGTGGCTGGTGGAAATGGCGGTCCATCTGGAGGGGGTGGTGGTGGCGGAGGAAGGATTCACTTTGATTGGTCAAATATAGCTACTGGAGATGAATATGTGCAGTTTGCATCCATTAGTGGTGCAATTACGTCAAGGTATGTCAGTTTTATTCCAACAATGACAACTGGTAATATTGTTTTGCCTAATATACCTGCATAATTTCTGGTTGGATTTTTCTCATTTTAATGGCTTACATTTTCTTGTTAGGATGCAGGAACTGTTATATGGCCCGTAGTTTACTATTCTTTAAATAATGTCTTGTCACATTTTTTTCCTTAATCATCTGTCTTTATTGAAATGCCAACTGTTAATTCTATAAACAAGCTGGAGCTCTGATTTGAGTTTTTAATGGGCTAGTTTGCGGTATTTACAATTCCCTTGTAATACAAATCCAGGCTAAAAAGTATTAATTATTTTTGCTTACTTAAGGACTCTTGTTTAATGTGATGAAAATTCTGCTCCTGTTTAGTTATCTGTAAAAATGTTTCACTTTAAGCTAATTAATATAGTTAATATTTTTCCTCTTGTTGTTCTCAAAATTGAAATTGATGAGCAAAATTTTTCATATCTTCTCATTATATAGAGCAAAACCTAGAGCTATCAGTTTTAGATTGAAAATTGAGAACACCAGAAAATCAGCTTTGATTGAGCTTGATATAATAAGTTAGTGAGCTTGGCAAAGTTCCAAGTTTGGCTCAATTCAATTTTTATTGAGCGGAGATTGGATCAGATTGGGTAAAGTCAAGATTGGTTTGTTGTAAATGAATGTGCATGTGCCTTTGAATGCATGTATACAGATTTTTGTACTCATTTTTATTCAAATTTATGTAAATTTTTATATATTCATGTATGATTGTATGTATAACTTTCAAATAATAATTTATTTAATTAAACTGAAAATTTTTCTTGAATCAATGATGGGTCATTCGTGTATCGAATATATGCATCTTATTGTAAAACTCAGTTTGAATCAAGATTGAATCGGATAACTTCGTGCTGATTTTGAACAATGGTTGGATTGACGAAAGAAATGGTAAACATATATAATTTTGTAAATATCATTTTTGGTGTAATGCTGAGTTTTATCATGCAATGCTATTTAAATTTATAATGACTCCATTAGTGCAATTACATGCTATTAAGTATGAATTTTTGCATATTAAGCAACTTAGTCCTTTAAAATGCAGCCTTAACAACCTCAACTTTTGGTGACAATAGATTCAAACGATTCATTTTCACTAGTTAGTCTTACAAATGATATTTAGACAGTTGCTATTTTTCCAAAAGAAACCTTGCAATCATCCAGAAACTTTTAAAAACCTTAAATGCATTGTTTATGCATCTCTTTGATGTTTCTCAACCTTCTCTAAAAAATTTTGCTCATTTTATGTAGCTTCATTTGCAGTTGCCTGAGTCATTGGTTATGAATTTCTTTGTTGAATTACTAGCTATTTAATATCAGTGTGGCTGAACCGGTTGCTCTTTACTCTCTAAAAATTCAGACTACTTCAATGTCCTAAACAAAGTATAAGAGAAAATTCTTGTGATGTTAATTAAAAGAAATTTTTTTGGCAACATAATGAAACATGAAATGTAAGGACTATTGTTATAGTCCAAATTGCCTTAAATCTTAGTTGTGTTATTGTGAAATTTTCATCACATGTTCTTTTGTTTGTGGTTAAACTGTTCAATTGTCATAATAAATCTGTTTGGCTTTCTTCATCTCTTAGGCGTGATTTCTTCATTTTCTAGAAGACAAATTTCTATATAGAGTTTAAACATGACGATTCAGTTAGAGTTGGTTGAGTAAAGAAAGTTCTTTTTCTTGGCTTTCTCCATGTGGATTCTCCATCTCTTCTAGGATTTTCCGCATGCTTTTACCTTTTGCCACCCTAACGGGCATCAGCCCTCTAAAATTTTGAATCCCTTACATATATTAACTTTTTCTCTTATGCCTGAATGTAAACAAAAATTCTAAGATGGAAAGTCATTACAATCATGGTTCTTAATTTAAGTCATCTATTTCTCTTTTCTTCTTAAGCTACCTTTTTATCAATTAACTATCAAACTAAGTTGTTATCATCAATGATAATTTGGTGAAATGAACAAGATATGACACAGCAAATATTTATTTGCTGTATCATAGCATTTATTGAAGCTGATTAACTGTTCTCATACTAGTTATATTCGTTATATCCATCAACTCAATCTCTTAAGAAATTTGGCTGTAAACCACAATATTACATTTTTATATGCATTTTTTAAAAATCTGACAGCTTCATTTAGTTTGCATCAGAAATTAAACTTGATGGAAACCACAAGCATATCCTTCATGATTAACAATCGTGATAAAATAACTTCATCTGTCTGTGTGTATGTCTTCCATGAATAAATAATGAAGCTTATTCACAAATAAATTGAAATAATCCTTAAAAAAAAATTTCTGGCAAGTGAGTTTATTTGTATATTAAGACTAAAAACCTAACAATTGTTCATTTTGAAAACAATTTTTTGCTTTTTTGTTTTCTGAGGGGCCAGTAGAATAATGAGCATTAAGCTTGAATCTTGAATTTATGTGTGAGTGCTAGACATGGTTTTTGTGCTGCAAAGATTTACTATTATGCACATGCTGATGCTATTTTTCATTAATCCCAATATTTATTTGCTTTAACAAGCTAAGCTAAATTTATGCAGTGGAGGGGCAGGAAAAAGTGGTGGCTGCCAGGGTGGGGAAGGAACAATCACTGGAAAGAAATGCCCCAAGGGGCTTTATGGCACTTTTTGCATTGTATGTTTGATTATCATGTCCTTGGTGAATTTTCATTCATATGTTTCCTTCTTTCTACAATAGCAACTTTTTTGCCATCAACGACACGCCAAGGCAACTTATGAAACTCTTAAAAAAACTTCCAGCTCATTCAAAATTTTTACTTGGTCGGCATGATACTGCTCTAATATAGGAATTTTATTAATTGTTTGTAGACTTTTTTGCCAATGCGAAATGCATATTGGTAAGATACATCTATTCTTATAATTATGCGATTTGAATGCCTAAGGAGGTATAATAAAAGTCTCTGTTACAAAATTCATGCTTTTGTTCTGTGGCTAATATCTGTGAAGAATAGCAGCCTACAAACGACCTAAATGTTGTGTTGGGTATGTGATGACTGATTCAATGTGGGTAGACAATTCTATCTAACCTACATTATAATAGTTGCATTATGCTAATATTAAAAATACTGTTAGAGGCTATCAAAAGCATAATTATAAGTATTAAATTGTATTTATTTGTGATTTTTCAATTTAATATGGCTTTTAATAATTATTCTACTAATCATAGCTGTTATATCTATTAACCCAAATTGAAATTTTGTTCTATAAGTGAGGGAGTTTTCCTTGTACAGCGATCTGTAGCCTTAAGCTAGTTGCATAATACACAAAAGCTTTATGGTAATATTTCTTGGTAAATGTTTGATACATGCCTAGGTATCCTATTTCATCATCTATTAATTTGTTTTTTAAATTCATCATCCATGCTTATTAATAAAGTAAATGCATATATTAATATTCTGATTTTTGGTAAACTTATCATATTTAAAATTGCAATTTTATATTTTATAACATGTTCATAGAAATCTTTGGTAGATTATTGAAAATTGAAAAACTAACATAGCTAAGCATTTTGTTGAGTTTTTAATATATCTTTGGATGAAAGTTATATATATTTAAAAACTACCAGTATTGTAAATTAACATTATTTCTAGTGGCATGTTAAATAAAATAAAATATTTATCTTTTGTTTTGTTTGTAATTTATATTAAACCATTTGAATGGCTATTTAATGTTTTTATCTAAAATATTGATAGATATTATAGATTAACTTTTAATTAGGTCTGATGACCCATGTTAGGTTGGTAACAACCAATCTAATATTGTATGCATCTTTCCGCAGGATCATATTGGCAGTTAGGTAAAAAAACAGTTAAACACATCTAGAGCTATTCAAGTGTAAGAAATAACATTCATTCAATTTAAAGTAAAATAATATCCAGAATTTATTACATGACTTTCATTATACAAGAATAAATATCCCTTGAAGGGGCAGTTAGAATCCGTTAATTTGCCGCGCAATGTCTTTAAACTATATAAACTTCCTCCAGCTGTTTTCGATCTGGCATTATAATTTTATAATGCCTTAGTGCACATTCTAAATACAAAGGATATTAAAACTATACTTTAAGCAAAAGCGGAAGGCAAAAATGATATTAATCTTCAGGGAAATATAGTTTATAGCAAAAAGATAATCATAACTCCTGTAAAATGAATATTCTCTTGTCACATGTCAAATTTCAAACGAAAAAGCAATAATCGCGTAAAAATTCATGTTTATGTCTATGTCTATGATATTATGAAGCAATGATAGCAATTTTGATGGGTAAAGTCAGAACTATGAGGCTGAGTTCATATGCATTTAAGCATAAACCTTCACCTGGGCCCCTTAAGGACTCCAGATAGCAATAAACATGTATTTAAGAATAACCTTCACCTGGGCCTCCCTCAAAAGCTCCAGATGGCACCCTTATAGCTCCCGAGGACTAGCCCTGTCCCTAACCTATTCATGCTCTATTTCAGAACCTTCTTGCAACATTCACAAGATACATAAACATCATTCAATTTCTCTTACATCATTAGTAGTAAGAATAATATATTTAAGTAGCAATACAACATAGGCTCAAAGCGATGCTTAAGCAAATGATAGAAAAAAAGCATAAAATTAATATCCAGTGTACCTTTCGTGTTTGACTTATTCAAGAAGATTCACTCACAATTTCGATGTGTTTGCAAAATTTATAATTGAGATCTTATTAAACTTTGCAACGACCTATTTATAAAATTTAGAACTTACATTCTGGTTCCTAAACTTGATTTTTAATTTTACCTACTTAAAATCTCAAGGTCATAAGAATAATTTTAGGTTAAACAATGCTTTCTTAAAAACTCCTAATTTCGTTCTCAATTTCATGCATAATTTGAATGCAAAGATTTATAGGTTAGAATCAAATGTATCAACTTACATTATATAGAAGTTAGTATATTGCATAGATTTTTCTAATCTAACACACACTCATATAGAAATTTAGTTACAGGTGACATCTAAAATAGCAAAGCATTCACTTAATTTATACTTTCAATTTAAGCATATACAATTTTAATGAATAATCACATCAAATTCTATTTCTTAAATCTTTTAATAGAATGATTTAATAATTAAACTAAAGCTGGGTTTAGACACTTAGGGTTTGCTACTAATGCACGGAAAGAGACACTTCGCTTTTGATGCAGCATACAATATATAAATTGAATTATACTACTCGTGAAAATTATAACATAAAACTTAAAGTCAAATTAATTTATTCTATTTTAATATTATTATTATTATTATTATTGTTATTATATATATACATATATATATATATTATCCTTTTAAGCGACTCGACAGAGGAGCTCTTACCTTACGATCGAGCGAGCACACAGAGAGATCGGCGTAAAGGATCAGGCGATCGGGTGCGGAATCGAGCGGAAGAGGGTTCGGCCCAGAGGCGGGAGGACTGGACTGTGCGTGCTGGGACGTCAACTGCACTCGTGTTGGCTTCCGTCGTTTGCAGCAAGGATCGACGCGTCGTTGCCTGCTCGCCTGCTGCGCGCTTTCGTCGGCTCAGGTACGCACTTCTTACGTCGAGCGGAAAAGAGAGGGAGAGGCGAGAGTAGTGAAGGAATCGAGCGGTCTTATAGCGCTTAAATAAGGCGTGCGTATGTAACTCACGCCTGCCGCGTTGCGCTGAAACGCGTGAGAGGCGTCCGACGGTTTTGGAAATGGCGTAATTATGGAGCCAAGCGGTTCTAAAAGAAATTAATGAGTGTACGTATGTTTCCAAATTTCTTTCCTAATCGAACTGCCAACCTTAATTGCCAACGATTTTTCTGAGATTTTCGTTTCCTGTTTTGATCTTTCGCGTTTAATGGAAATTTTGAACTTCCTATTTTAGCTTAAATGAATTTGAAAGCTTTCTATGTTAAAGATTGAAACTGAAAAATCGAATTTTAGAGGGAGTTTTAATGGGAAACTGAAATTTGCGGGAGAATTTAACGAATCTGAATATTACGGGAATTCAGTGTTTACCTTATAAATGACCTAGGGTATGCCAACTGGAATATTTTCGAACAAAAAAAGTTTCTTTTGCATCACTTCATACTTGAATATCAATCTTTAATTGAAAATTTTAATCAAACTTTGATAAGCTCCATTCATTAAAGAAAATCTTGGGATTGAATATTACCTCACTAATTTCATCATAGGAGAGGTAGGCAATATGAAGTTAACATGGTAAAAACATTATTTCTTAATTTGATAAATACTAAAAATATGAATAATTAAATTTGAGATTTTCATTCACTGAATTTAAATTAAAAAAATAGGAGAGTCAAAATTTCACTTTGGATTTCTGTGTCAATATTAGAATTGGCATATACAATTAATTTTATTTATAATAAATTTGTATTGTTATTTTGGGTAGTTAAATAGTTGATATAATTAGCTGTGTTCTTGTAATTTTAATTATGTTTTAAATTAGAATTCTTAAACTTTAATTCATGGTTAATTTGGGGTTCTCTTTTATTATGTTTATATGGTCATTGTTATTTTCGTTATTACTAATATTCTTTCATTTTAGACTATTTGGATGATATCCCCTTGCCTTTGTTTTTTGCCATGGCACATTAAGAGTTGAAGGTACAAAATGAACTTGCTGCGGTAAGATTTCTCTTTGTGAGTAGCTGATTCCTCTACATTGAACACAAACGTCGTTGAACTTTCTTTTCAATGAGCGCCAATCTCTTGTAACTTATGTTGGTACTTTTGATTGTGGTTTCCCTCCCTCCATTGACAGCACTGAGCTTCACTAGTAATTAGCCATTCTATTCTATGCATTACATCAGATGTTTTTTCCTTAACACTGCAAGTTAATCGTCTCTTTGAAAAAGGAGCAATCAAATGTCTCTCACATACATTCTCTTTCTCTTGCAAGCAAACAACAACTATTAGAATTCAACAATCTAAACTCCAATCAAATCTTAGATGACGATAATGGATGCAAATAGCCTCAATCTTCTCAACAATAGCTTTAGTGCATAATTTTGTTTGTCCTTTTTCAATTAGTCAAAAATAATGAAGGGATTCTTTCATTTAAAATATTTTGTTTCAAATTTAAGAAAGAATGAGTTGCGGCTTGATACGTATGACATAATTTTTGAAGTATAACTCCAATCTCAATTTTAAAAGTTCTTTTTAGAAATTATTTGGAGATTTCTATGACATATTAGAGTAGAAAGTGTGGGCAAGTTCTTATTTTCTTTCTCCACCATTAAAATCTTGCAATTGCCATTCTTTGTTACTTTAGAAATTATAGTTTATTTCGTGCATTACACTACAAGTTAATCGTCTCCTTCAACAAGGAGCAATCAAACATCCACACACGGTCTCTTTCTCTTGCAAGCAGACAACAACGATTAAAACTTAACAATCCCAAACTCCATTCGAGCATTAGATGATTGGTAATGGATCCAGTGACCTCAATCATCTCGACAATAGTATTTTAGTGTATGATTTTGTTTGTTTGTTTTTTCGATTTGTCAAAAATAGTTAAGGGATTCTTTCTTTTGAAATATTATGTTTCAAAAAGGAAGAATAAGTTGCGGCTTGATTATACCTAGGCGTGACATATTTTTTGAAGCCTATTAGGATTATACGGTGGGTTTGAGTTGAGGTTATCAAAGCAAAACTCAGAAATTCAGACAATAGCACAGACAGATTTCACATGCATAAGCCAGAAACATCCAAACATAAGAATTTATGTGAAAAACTCAAAACTAGTGAAAAATTGCTAAGCTACACTACCACAAGAAATTCACTACGAAGAATAAATGATTATAATGTACAAACCAGTCTTAAAATATTAGAGGAACAAAAAAATGATAAATTCTGTCTAGGAACACACCCAAGCCCTGTCTCTCTTCAACACCTCACAAACTCTTTCACAAGTCTTCTCCCAATGGCTCTTTGTTAATCTCAAAAGGCACTCACACCATTTCTTACAAATTAGGGCTTCCAACAGGCTTTAAAAGAAGCCCTAAATCGCCCGAAACTGCCAACTTCTCTGTTCCACTAGCGCCTGGGCGCCCGATTTACTGCTGGCTAGTGTAACCTTGCCTCGAAACCCACTGGAATTCTATCAGCACCATGTTTGATGATTCAATTGGCCTCCACACCCTAACGAACCCAATCCTAATATTAAAAATATTTTCTTAGAAATTAATTGGAGCTTTTTTGTGGCATATTAGAGTAGAAATTGTGGGTATGTACTTGTTTCCTTTCTCCAACATAAAAGTTTGGCAAAAGTCATTCTTTTTAACCTTGGAAATTATTGTTTATTTTTGCGCATTACATCAGAAGCTTTTTCCTTGACACCGCAGCTTAATTGTCTCTTTCAACAAGGAGAAATCAAACGTCTCCCACGCACAATCTCTTTCTCTTGCAAGCAATCAACAACGATTAGAACTCAACAATCCTAAACTCCAATCAAGTTTTAGATGACATAATGGATGCAAATAACCTCAATCATTTCAACAATAGCTTTAGTGCATGATTTTGTTTGTCCTTCTTAGGTTTGTCAAAAATAGTGAAGGGATTCTATCATTTAAAAATAATTTGTTCATATTTAAGAAAGAATTCGATGCGGCTTGATTATTCCTATGCATGACATAATTTTTGATGTATAACTCCAATCTCAATTTAAAAGTTCTTTTTAGAAATTATTTGGAGATCTCTATTGTAACGACCCAATGTCGTTACTTTTCAAATTAGGTCAAAACTCGCCTCAAGACATCAGGACCTTGGGGAATTTCAAATTAGGGTAAATAAAATTTTCATTAGATAGAAATAATTTTTAGATCAAAGTGACCTAGTTTGGGAGAATTCGGATAACAGAAACTCCTGCTTTATTTTTCTGAATTAATTAAATCCAATAAATCAAGAATATTGAAATATGTGTTAGAATTCATCAATTTCAGTGTTGTGTTAAGTATATTATTTAAAGACTGCTCAAAAAATTTTATCAAATTCTGAGCACCGGCTTGATCGTGGTTAATTTTTGAAGTTTTAAACTTCATAAAAAAATAAAATATTTGTTCGAATCAAAAATGTTTGGCGTGAGGGTGTTCATTATGTCATAACACACCTCGGTGTCAAGTTTCGTTATTTTTGAACACCAAACGGCGGAAAAATGCAAATAATTTAAGTTTAAGTATTTATTTAAATTTTTCTTCCTTTTTCCCTAATCCCTCATTTTCTACACCTACCTCCCGATGCCTTACGCCCTAAGGCACGGAACCTTCCGCGCCTAGGCATTTCCTGCTCCGTTTTGGCGCAGGAATGGTAGGACAAATGGCCGACCAGCCCTCTCCCTCCTTCCTCCCTCACTTCTCTATAAAAACCCCTCCCTTCCCCTCCTCCACCCACACAACATCCCACTCTCCCTCGCAGCAGCCAGCAGCCACCCTCCCAGCCACCCTCAGCCCCCGGCAGCCACCCTCCCAGCCACTCTCAACCCTCAGCAGCAGCCCCTCTCCTTCCCTCCCTCACACCTCAGCAGCAGCCCATCTCCTCCCTTAGCCCTTTCCATCCCCTCCTCCTAAAGAGCGACCCCCCTCCTCCCTCACCCAATAGCTCGACCAGCAGCCTCCCTCCTCCGGCCAGCCAGCCCAGCAACCTCCTGCCGGCTCCCGTCCGACCTCCCTCCTTTTTCTGACAACGCCAACTTAGGCATGTGGAAAAGGTAAGAGGAGAAGTATAAGAAAAAGAAAAAGGTGTAGAAAAGAGGAGAATTTTTTTGCTATTTTTCTTTATTTATTATTATATATACTTAATAATCTTTATGAAGATAAGATTTTGTCATCACATTAGCATTGTTGTTATTAATCAATAATGATAAACAATACATATATTATAAAATGACTATTATTTCAATTCAAGTATTTTCATTTTGACAGTCATTTCTGTTATGTTCTTCTTTCATTCTTATATTATTATTATCGTTGAAATAATGATAATAATAATATTATATCAATATAATTGCTATCCTCAATGACTTAATAATGCTATAATAAATAGTACTGCTATCGCAGTATCTTAAAAATCAAACTTTTATCATAATATGAAAGCAAAAGAAGAACATAATCGAAATAAAAATAAAAAAAATTTACTCTTATAATATTGGCTAAAAGGGTTAATTTAAATATCAAAAACTTAATTACAGACTGAGCGAATTGTCACTCATCCGAACTGTTGAACTTATAGAACAAGGTACCAGATGCCTTTTATTACTCTTGTTTAAATATAATTTTTACTCAGCATTGCACAAATTTAATAAAAGTACTTTTTAAAATCACATAAAATGATATATGAACAAGTTTGGATAAGTGAGAAGCAAGGGTTCCATGTTGATTTATACTTTTTGTCTGATCAGACAACTGCTAGGACGGGGTTGTCTGACATCGGGATTCATAAGGAGCCTATACTGATAAGCATTTGAGGGGGCATGTATAGATGGAAGTTGGGATATGTAACAGAATAATGAACCCCTTTTTCCTCAATTTTGTACTTGCCCAACAAAATCATTTGTTGCCTCAGATATCAAACACTAAAATTCTGTATTTGTTTTTGTGACTGCAATTATTTTTGTACTAAGTTTCAAGTGCAATTGAAACAGATTTGCAGGGATAAATTCGTACAGCTTTTATTTCCTATCAAATTATTGATTATTTTGCTTATTATTTAACATTGGTAAAGATGACATCTATTGGTACTTAGTTTCACAACTAACTGGTATTCGAATGTCCGCACTTTTGAAACATGCCCAGATCAGGAGTTCGTCCTTGAAGAAAGGTGCTAAGAACCAAGCAGTGCTGATATTGCTCCATGTTAATCTTTCACTTTCTTTTTGACTATATTTTTTTAAAAAGTTTGTAAACTTTCTTTTATTTTAATCTTTGTAATCAGGACTTGTGAATTATAAATAAATGAGTTATATTTGATGTTTATATATCTGTCTTTTAAATCACTCAATATGATCATGCGAACAGAGGACTTGTTGTTTGTTATCCCCCAAGAAATCGGTGTTGGATTAGCTCCCGCTAACCCGGCACCGGGTCCTCACATCTATAACATATTGGAGTAGAAAGTGTGGGTAAGCCGTTGTTACCTTTTTCCAATGCTAAAATCTTGCAAATGTCATTCTTTGTTACTTAAGAATTCTAGTTTATTTTGTGCATTACATCAGAAGTTTCTTCCTTCACACTGTAGCTTATTCGTCTCCTTCCATCGGGAGCAATCAAACATCTCACATACAATCTCTCTCTTGCAAGCAAACAATAACGATTAAAACTTGACAATCCCAAACTCCTACCAAGTATCAGATGTCGGTAATGGATCTAAATGACATCAATCATCTCAATAGTAGTATTTTAGTGTATGAATTTGTTTGCCCTTTTTCGGTTTGTCAAAACTAGTGATGGGATTCTTTCATTTAAAATATTTTGTTTCAAATTTAAGGAAGAATATGTTGCAGCTTGATTATTCGTAGGCGTGACGTATTTTTTGAAGTATAACCCAATCCTAATATTAAAAATATTTTCATAGAAATTAATTGGAGATTTTATGTGGCATATTGGAGTAGAAATTGTGGGGAAGTACTTGTTTCTTTTCTCCAACATTTACATTTGGCAGAAGTCATTCTTTGTTACCTTAGAAATTCTTGTTTATTTTGCGCATTACAACTGAAGCTTTTTTCCTTAACACTTTGCGCTTAATTTTTGAAGTTTAACCCGTATCCCAATATTAAAAGTCTTTTTTTAGAAATTAATTGGCATGTTGGAGTAGAAAGTGTGGGTTAGTCCCTTGTTTCCTTTCTCCAATGTTAAAATCTGGCAAATGTCATTCTTTGTTACCTTAGAAATTCTTGTTAAATGAAGGATGTAAAGTGAAAGGAGTTTAAAAAGCAGGTTCTTATTTTTATTATTAAGATATACAAGGGTTTGGTGAATCAAACGTAGAGTAGAGATGAATTGTTAGATTCTTAGGATGTTTATCAGCCCGTTCTTTTCTTTTTCAGAATGGCGGTCCATCAAAGAATGGAGATGGGTGCTTCAAAAATCTAGGGAACGCTAATGCTAGTAATCTTATTTTGAATTTATAATAATATTGCATTTTATTTTATCTTTTTTGAAATTGATGACTAAAATATCATTTTTATTTGCATTTCAAACTTGCAAATGAAGGCGATATAGATGTAATTTAAAATGAGTTTACTTCATGCTTTCCTTCATAATAGTTGGGATAATTTTGTTATGATTATACTTTTTTGTGTTATTTGTACTTTGTTGCTGCATTTGACTGTGATGCCATTCAAGAAATGAGTATAATATAAAATGCATTTATTTGACATTTTGTAATAAGATGTGTGAACATATTTATTGCTAAACATTTTTATGTTATTAGACATGCAAAATATATCACAATTAAATGAAAAAAATTACAATTAAGGTAAAAGTTGTCATGTCCATTTTTTTGTATTGTGTTTATATGTAACATTATGATTGCTCATTTGTATTTATTGCTATGAAAAATAAATTAATTGAAATTGAAAGCTTGATGTTCGAAGTAATTTGTATGTGTGTGTGTATATATATATGATTAATAGAGTTGCTCCTTAGTGGTACTTAAGGAAATAAAAGGTTAGACAAATTAAAATAGAAATAAAAGGAGATAAAGAGGTTTAGGCGATAAGTCCTTGTGATCTGTATGCAAGTAGCACGTTTAAAAAATTATAATGATGGGAATGCTATTGTTTATGTTGATGGGAAATAACTTTGGTGGGTGGCTTCGTCGCCTTCTCTCTTGGCGTCAACTTGGTGGCCAGGGCGTGACTAGCTCCTGGGTGGTACCTTCGCCTAAAGAGCCTTGCCATCGCAGCTTGCAGGAGGATTCGGCCATGGTTAGTGGGGGTCGGTCCGATTCTTCCAACGGGCATTCCTCCTCTGTCGTCGGCGGCCACGGTGCTGCAGTCATCACTTATGCTGTTGTCTGACTCGTCTGTCGATGGTCCTTTCGATCCATCCGTTCCTACAGTTATTACCGATCCTTCAATAATGGTTGTTTGTGCCGGTGTTGATGGCTTTGCCGGTGGTCATGGTGGCTTGGCTTATCTTCCTAACATGCACTCTAGAAGAACAATGGATAATATGCTCCAAAATCTTTTCCTGAAGCTCTCACAAATGCTCACTTGGCGGAAGGTTTGGTTGGTATCAAACCAACCGCATCTCTTAGAGGCAGACCAGTTATTCTTTCTTTTCAAAGATAAATTGGAAATGTTGGCTAAACCTTTTGAGTTATTGCTGTTGGGAAGTTTTCTAGTAGTAAGCCTCCCATGGTTGTCATTCAAAAATTTCTCAATAATTTGGGATTATTGGGCTCTTGTAATGTTGAACTAATCGATGCTCGGCTGAACTAATCGATGCTCGTCACTTTCTAATAAAGCTCTCCAATGACCTAGGTTATACAGGGTTATTTTCTCATGGTTCATACTACATTGAAAATCTTCATATGAAATTATTGAAATGGAGGACATTCTTTGATCCGAAAAATGAATCTCCTATAGTTTTTTTTAAATGCCTTTCACTATGCTTAAGGTCCATTTGATCAACTACTCTATTAATTTTTCATTGGGTCTTATTTTGGGAAACCCCTTAAGGTCGACAATGTGACAACTAATTCATTCAGCCGTCGGTAGCTCGGGTTTTGGTTAAAATTGATCTAACAGAAATCTTTGAATCAGCTATTTGAATTGAAAGTGAAAATAAAAGATATTTCCAGGAAGTTGTCTTTGAAAATTTACCTCTTTAATGCACTAATTGAAAAATAGTTGGTCACAAAAATTCATCGTGTTTCGAACAAAAATCAAGTCAAGCAAACAAATCTATGTTCCTAAGCATCAAAGGGCTATATCGGACAAAGACCTTCAGGAAATCATTGAACAGACTGTGGTGGAAACAGATGCCAATAATTTCACTGACGTTGGAAATACTGAGAAAAGGGACATTGATGTTACCTTTGCTGCGAGCAGCATTGCCGAGTAGAGTTCTGATGCGGCCGCCAATGTTGAAAAGTAGTTTGTCATAAACGAAAGCAGTGTTGGACTGATTGCTATTGATTATCTCTTACATGGCCCGAAGGAGTTGAATATCCATAAATCCAGAGTTTGATTGGGAATTTCATTAAAATTCTAGTAGAAAGCAGTGATTTCCCTAAAAGCAGCGCATTCAGACAACTTCTTGTGTGTTTTGAGTGGCGCTCTCTGGCTCGTGAATGGAGAATCCTCTCCCAATGACGTTGGAGCCTCTAGATCGCTCCAAGACAGTTGCCCTCTACGATGACTCCCTCAATGTCATTGTCTATGAGCAGGAGGGCCTGTCGCAGAATAGTAATCACCTGCATCCAGCCTAGAGAGGAAATAGGGCCTATAAACGGGCTCCAACAGCAGCGAGCAAATGGCCTCCTTCATGAATCACAACTCCACTGAAAGCAGCAGGCTTCTTCGTATTTATAGGAAGCATCAACGTTGGCCTTCAATCAACGGGTTGGAGGGAGGGGGCACCATCTTAAGGAGATGGTGGGGCCCTGTCTGGCCGTAAAACCCCAGGAATCAGACCCATCATGCAGATCAGCACGAACAATCACTGCGAGAATCGAACCCGCACAAACCAGCGGAGTCGGGTACGGACTACCGTGAGAACGCTTAGTCCTACTCCGCCAAGCCTGGTAGAGAGAGTAGGCCACAACCTGACAGCTGAAACGCCGGTTGCGAGACGTAGTAGTTGTCGAGTACAAAGTAGTAAACTAGTCCTAGGAGGTTAGAGTGGCCGACAATAGCGCCAATGCACAAAAGTATCTAATATGGCTCTCGTATAACTACAATGGGCCACGAAGTGCTCCCGGTCCTCATCAGTATCATAACCCCAGACACAAGTCGCTGACTGAGTGAGTTCCCTCCTGAATAGCCAACACCTCGTCGGGATTGCATCACTGAGTAATCTTCACAAGAAACAAGCCTCCTTGGGGCCTAGAGCCATCGCCCACATGGCTGCAAACTGCCAAGGTTGGTCACCCACCTCCGCTTTGTAAATCTGGCTAGCTCGGCTTTCCGTGAAAGCATCGTACAGCCACTGCAAACTTTTCTCTATTGACAGAGTGTGGTGCTGGACGATCAGCCACCCAGTATCCTCCAAATTGCAGAATCAGAATGTTGAACAGCAAAGTTCTCACCCCGGCGGCGGTAGCGGAAGTTCATGGCTCTCACCATAGGAGATCCTCCTTGCTCACGTAGCTGAATGTGTGGCGGGATACAAGAATAGCCCTCGACAGCCTCAAGTCTCTGATCTTGAGTCCACTAGCCTCAAGCGATCGACAAACCTCCTGCCACCTCACGTAGTGCAGACCACTACCCTCTGCTCCTTCCCAAAGGAACTTGTGGAGAATTGCCTCAATGTCTGAGAGGCAGGAGTCAGGAATCGGTGCAACCAACATCAGATAGCTGGGGATTATGGCGAGCAAGAATCTGATCAAGCACAACTTGTCTGCAAGAGAAAAGTGGCGACTGCTCCGTGAGCCCATCCTAGCTCAGATATGCTCAATAACTGCTGCAAAATGTGCTCAGTGACTGTGACTCCCAAGTATCGGAGTGCCGACCCTCTTCGGAAACCCAGCCGGATCGCAACCCTACGCTAGCGATAGGCAGGGGTCTGTCGGCTAAAGACAACCTGTGACTTGCACGAGTTCATAGATTGTCCAGTCCAGCTACCATAATCTGCCAAAATCTGTTGTACCTCTCTCCTTGCTGCCTCATAAGTTGGGGCAAACAGTATCAGAGCATCTTGTACATGAGGCGGGAGAAGCTAAGATCGCCTCGATCGAGAGTGATACCAATTGGGTGAGGATCTTCTGAACCGTGAGGCAGTTCTCACTGATTTTCTCCTGGGAACAAAGACACCATGTTTTCGAGAGATCAACGGGGGCAGCACTGTCTTAAGGCGCATGACCTAGATCTTAGCCACCACCTTATAAACAGTATTGCACAGACTGATAGGGCGTAATTGCCTCGGAGAGGCGGCCCCCTCTTTCTTCGGAATGAGAACTACTAGAGTGTCACGTCAGCGCTGTGGCATCCTCCCATCATCAATGAAATGGTGAACAGCGGCCAAGTTGTTAGCCAGGGTGACCCTCCAATCACTCGTAAAGAAAGAGGGGTGATATCATCAATCCCAGGGGAACATTTGGGGCCGAGGTCCCGTAGGGCTGCCCAGATTTCCGCGTCCATGACCGCACCTTGGAGAGAGGCAAAGTCTGTGTCAGCAAGTGTACGGTCTGGAATCACATCATCTCGACAATCCCTTATGAGACTAAAGGTGTCCCACTTCCCCTGGAAGGAATCGAAAAATACTTGGCGAATCCGCTCCGTGTTAGACGAGAATTCCCCGGACTTCTCCTGAATCGTCAGCATGGTGCTTGACTTCCGATGTTGCATCTCAAGCCGCTAAAACATTGCGGTGCAGCGGTCACCCTGAGAGAGTCACCGCGCCTTGGCGCGCTGCTGCCCTCAGCTTACCATCGTCGCCTCCACCTGAGAGAGCTCCTGTGTGATGGCTCTGAGCTGCTGAATAAGCTCAGGCTCGCCGGCTCGGTCTGTTTCCATATCCTCTGCCTGGAGCTGCGTCAGAGTTGTAGTGAGTTTCGCCTCCCTTGACAGATCAGGAAGTGTGTCTCGGCCCCACTTCCACAGTGCCCTGAGAGTGCGCGTCAGCTTGTGATTGAGTATTAAGGACGACGAGCCGTGAGGCGACTGCCCCCGAGTTCACTCGACTACAGAGAAAGCCTCTGGGTACTGCAGCCAAGTGTCCTTGAACTTGCACCACGCTCCGGTACTTTGGAACTTGAGACAAGCGTCTGTCAAGAAAATTGGGTAGTGATCAGAAGCTACCCGGGGGACATGGTGCACGACTGCGTCGGACAGAAGGTTCATCATCTCCGTGCTGAGAAGAAACCGGTCCAAGCGCTCCCAGATAGGCCGAACTCCCTCCTTGTTGTTATTTCACTTGAAAAGTGAACCAACAAAGCCTGTGTCATGAAGATCGCATGTATTGAGGACCTCCCGGAAGTTTGTCTGAGTAGTCGTCACTCTGAACGCCTTCCCACCATATTTCTCTGCCTGAGAGAGTCGCTGTTGAACTCTCTACCAAGAACCAACAGGCACCCCTCCACCCGTACTGCTAGGATCGTTTGTCAAAGCTCTCTCCTCGTGCACAGATCAGTGGAGGCATAGATGGCACCGAACTGAAAGAAGCTCCTCGACCTCAAAGTGATGGTAGCAAGGATCACCTAGCTACAGGAAAGATGGATCTCGAACTGCAAAATGTCACTTTGCCAAGCCATAATGTGTAACGACCCTTGGTCGTTACGAAGAAAGTTACGAATGTCCCCGCTAATCTTAAATGTTCGTTAATTACCAGCTATAGTATTAACACCAGCAATTTTCTGTTTTCTGTTAGTTTTTCCCACCGAATTTGGTTTTGACTTGATATATCGCCAACGATTTTCTATCATTGCTATTAATCTAGTTTAAAAAAAAAAAAAATTTAACAGTCACATGTGTTACCTTCAAATTTACCGCCACTTGCTAGTAACGACGCCTCTATAAGGCGCAAACTCTTGTGGAAGGGGGGTGACGCTTCGACAAGGAGGTGAGCCAAAAGCATATATAGGCAGACATAACCGATGACACCCGCGCATTTTAGCTATCGCAGCTCCTGCTCTGTTTCCTCCTCCGCTCTTCTCCACTCCAGACGCAGAGCTCGAGCCAACGAAGCCTTGACGCCAGCAACGACGCAGCCATTCCTTACGAAACCTTCGACGCAAGCAGAGACGTAGCCGCAGCCCTCGGAAGCCCACGACGAAGCCGCAGCTTGCAGTGTCCCTCAAAGCCGCAAGGACGCAGCCGCAGCCGCAGCCCCGACAGTTTTCGACGCCGCTTCTCGATCCTTCGTCGAGTCTCCGTCACCCGCAGCCTCGACGACAAGGACATTTACGCCCTTCAGTCGGACCTCCAAGAGAAGCTTCGACTGGATTCCATTCTCTTGAAATCCCACTCAGCGCATCTGAGCTACTTGTTCCTTATTATTCCATTTTCTAGAAGATCAACTTGATTGCATAGGTACAAAATCCTATCCTTCCAATTTTGTTATCTGCAATTGCGGTAATAATTTATAAGTAAAGTTTTTCATTATTTATAAAGTTTGTAATATGAAAATCGAACGTCTTTAGATATTAAGATAATACATGCTTTGATCATTTGAAAGATTACCTTTGAGTATTAAGCTGAAATTCAATAATAAATGAATTCCAAGGATATTCTAATATCTAGTTTCATTATCATTAATGCTTGCAAGAGATTCTAATCATATCCTATGTTTGGAATATGTTCATTATTGCTGTCTTATATTAGAATCTGGATAGATGAATATGATTGATATAATTAGGTTAATTTGCAATAGTAGTAAGGTGTATACTTTTGCTAAATCTCTAAGATTAGGCTTTAATAACTTATCTTGTAAATCTAAGATTGTTTCAGTGGCAGCTATCCAAGTTATTGGTAACTTATTCGAGTTACAATGGCTGCCATTGGATATTATCTAAGCCGCCAATTGAGGTTGCTCTAAACAACCATTTGTAATAATAATGATAGCTTGAATCTCAAATTGGCGGCTATTTAGAAATTGATTTTTGGCTGAAAATATCCTATAGATTGAGCAAATTTATGGGTCATTTGTGAGTATAAACCTTTCTAAATCAAAGTACAATGGAGTTAATAATTTGTTGAATTAGGGTACTGAGTTTGATGTTTAGTTGGCAAATCCAAAATTTGAATTTGCTTATATGAAGTTCATGATTCTGAAAACATAACTATGAATCTAAACTTTCAACAGAAAATCTGAAAGATGATGAAATCTGAGCATGTCATGATATCTCCATAATAGAAGTAATGGATCTGTAGAATTCAGATTTCATTCAAAACATCATAATTCCAAAATGAAACCTTCCTATAATTACTAGAACTACGTAAGTATGAAAATTCAACTTATCTTTATAATCCACGAATAAAATTTCTGAAATAAGATCACTAGTATAGTTCATAATAGGTTCAAACCAGAAGCAGAGATATTATCAACTTTCATCACAATGTCTTCTACTAGTAGTCAAATGTTATTTTCTTCCAACACCTTTATCAAATTTTAGCAAGATCCATTGTAGTTTTAACTAACACGACAATTAAGGAATATGAAAAAAAAAAGGGAATATAGAACTTGGAAATTTAGTCTAAGAATGAGCAATAAGATCTGATAGAAATTGCGTTAAGTCATATGAAGCCTAAATAATCTCATTGTAGTACATTGAAGTCTTATTTTGTTAAACAATACTTATTTAACATCCTAAAAGAAATGAGAGTAGTTTAGTTAAATTAGAAGACATAGGAAATTTAAGTTCATAAACCAAGGTAAATAGCTAAAAGTCCAAAATTTAAGAGTAAAAGTATATATTTTATTACAAACCATCATTCTTAAAGACTAATAAATATAACAAATTTAATGTTTGTAGACGCATCCGCTTTGTGAGTATCTTTCAGGAATTCAAATACCAAGGTACATTGATTTTACTGTTTACACTTAAATGCTTTTATTGCCGCTATAGCACCGCTTTGAGCTTTATCCTTGTTGATGAAATGAAATGCTTATTAAATGCTAGAGTAATGTCATGAATGAAATGTATATGTTATGTCTTGTGAATGTATGCAAGGGTTCCGAAATGGTGGTTTATTAGGTTAGGGACGGGGCTAGTCCATCAGGAGTTATAAGGGTGCCATCTGGAGCCTTTGAGGGGCCCAGATGAAGGAGTTGCTCTTATTGAACCCAGCCTCATGGTTCTGGATTTGCTCAACAGAACTGTTAATGTTGCTTCATGAAATCAAGACATACATACAAACAAACATGCATGAAACTTAATATATGACAGGTGACGATATTATGGCAAGAAAAATGTTTAATTTGCAGGATTATGTATTTTGCTTTAACCTTTTTATTTCCTGCAAAATTTTCTATCTTCCGCTTTCCGCGTTTTTGCTAAGTATAACATTTAAACATCTTTGTACTTAATATGTGTATTGAGGCATTATTCTTATAATGCCAAGTTAGGTGCAGTTGGAGGAAGTTGACATAGTATAAAGAATATCTAAAGTACGGTGGTGCTGGCATTGGCAATAAAATTTTAATTTGTTACTTTAAAGTTAAACGGAAATATTTATTTATATTTATTTAGTGTTTAATAATCTAGATATTGTATTATTTAAATTGAATGATTGACAAGCTTATTATGTTGTATGGCTCTATTGTTTAAATTTATGTCCAAATGCTATTTTTTCTCTTAATTGCCAATATGATCCTGCGGGGATGTACCCAAGGGTAGTTGGGTTGATACCTAACCTAACCCTAGGGGAATTACAGAATGAAACCTCCCGAATGTCCCGCAGAAAGCTGAACCACAGAACTCCAATACGGCTTGAAGAGGCAATCCGCATCTCGACGAGTGAAAGACTCCACACGAGTTTCCATTAAAGCAATCAGTCCTGGCTTGCTCTCTGAGATGAGCGGCGGAAGGTGGTGTTGTGTCGCCGGCTTCCGCACACCGCGACAATTCCACACAAGGATGTCGTTCATCGGGACGACGGTGGGTGCTCTTGGCTTCTCGAACGTAAAGTCTGAGAAAGAAGAGTAGGCTGTAAACGGGCCCTGGCAAGTGGGCTTGGGGAATCTGTAGTGTAGCACTCGGTGGGAGAGGAAGAGGTGGCAAGCTAGGCTGAAGGCGAGATGAGCTTGGTGTGCGGTGCTGCAGCTGCAGGCTAGTGGGCAGAGGCTGTGTGGCGGCACGTGGTTCCATCGGCCGATCGTCCTTGAGACATAGAAATGATTTTGAAGATCTGGAGAAAGATTTGTTTAACAGACTTCAGACATAGGAAAGTTTTAACTCCAAAAAAGTTACATGGCATTATCAAAGAAAAAAAGAAAGAATTAACCCTCCTACTTGAGCAAAATGCCAGGAGTACACTTACTTTTATTTTCTCTTTTCCTTAATTGATTCTTCTCAACTGACTAAAAGAAGATATATATATATATATATATATATATATATTATTTATTTATTTTTTATTCAAAACTTGCTACATTTTAAAAATTAAAAAAAAAATTGAGTGCAACAAGGGATTTGATGACCACAAACAAACTTAAAAGAAAGAAAAAAATAAGCTTAAAACAAAAAAAAAAAGAAGAAAAAAAAGGAAAAGTAGTCTCCAAACTTCACGAGATCCAATATTTCAATAAAATCGAAATATAGAAAGATCCAACAAGCGAATGCATCTTTGTCGTAAATTGTAATTTGAGTTCCGATTGGATTTATAATGTTTCTTTTTTATGTTTCTTTTACTTGTTTTCTTAGTGCCTAACAAGGGAATCAAATAATATCTCCGAATATGAAAGGTCGTCCTTTAATCCTTTGTTTACGCCCATCTCAGAATTCTTTGCAGAATCTAAAATCTTTGCAGAATTCTTTGCCGAAGAGAAGCTTGTGTTTTTCCAAGATCGGCTACATGAATCTCTGACGCGTGAGGATTCAGGTTCGACGTATTCCCTGCAAATGAATGGCCGATGCCTCTTGTACGCAAACAAATCGGTATTTCATCAATAAATTGATCAAGGTATTCAGAGGGGTGAACTTATCTTCTCAATATTTCTAGAGATTTTAAAAGAACGTCCTGGAGTGTTAGTTTGAAGAAAATCCGTGTAGCCGGCTAGTTTCCCTCCATCGCTGAAAGGATCTAACGACAAAGGAGCACTCCCCAATCCTTCTTCACAGATTGCATCACAAGACATAGTATTCAAAGTTCTATCAATAACATTTGTCCGTTGCTCACATTCGGGATCTGCAAGGCTAAGAGTCTCGGACAAGCCATCAAAGACCTTTACAGCGCCACATTGATCTTTATATCCGCCTGGATCGATCCTGCCGTGCACCCCAATCGGTACTTGACGGATTGGGACATCATTTATCTCAAGGGATTCATCCTTATTTTCCTCTGCATGCTCTGCTTCAGCCTGCTGAACCACTGAATTATTGCAGACTCAAGAGATTCATCCTTATATATATATATATATATATATACTATTAATATATTATGCAGTTTAAGTTTCCCCAAAAATTTCAAAGCTCCCAAATTAATGCCAAATAACAATTTACAAATTTGTCGGAACTAATTGTACTAATATTTTATTTTATTTTTTAATAATAAATTTGTGTGATTACATGTAGAGCTTGACGCCATCTGTGGAAAGACTGAATTTTTCTTTGAATCTCTAGTTCTAATCCACGAGGCCTCGTTGAGAGTTAAGATTCAAAACCTGCGATGTTTAGTCTCCTTGTCTGTTTGTAAAGCTGGTGCTTCAGCAACTGCTTGGGATGGTAGTTAAGGATTGCTGTTAGAGCAATGATTAGATGACTCTTAATGACAAGCAAGCAGAATATATATGTATACAATCACACAAAATGGGGAAATGGATTGAAAGATTACTATATGAACAAGACAATTTTAACATATTATATTACATTAGGTGGATGATGTTTGCTGGCACAACTTGTAGCCTAAAAGATGTCTAAAAGCCATAATTTAGCTCTCCTTATGTTGCACAAATATGATAGAAGAGTAAATGCTTTTACGTCAATAAGGGAGAAAGTTTTTTAAAGGATGTGCCCATATAGCTCACATTTTTTATCCTTTTGGATGTTTTTTTGAAGCAAGGTTCAATCACATTATGCCATCTGCGCTGTTAGAATTGAGGTGTGTTAGGGCCTTAGCCCTTTCTACATCGTGTATGGCTTGGGATATTGTACTTGGGTTTGCCGAGTAATCTTTCCTAGGCTACATGTTGAGCAAACTTTATTACTTGGCTAGGAAAAGGTTGTTTGAATGTTGAGAGATCCGCACACTTTACTGGAATCTTGAATGCTTGGCCAAGTGTTTACAATCCTCATAAGGGTAGTCTTTAGTCAGCCAATCTTGACCATGCTCTACTGCTGGAAAGGCTTCACAATATGCCCAACTGTCTTCTCTATATGCTCCTTGGAAGACTCATTGACTGCAAGATTAGCTAGCTATTTGTTGTTCTTAAGCTGACTCCATATAGTAGTGAACCTTTGCCTAACTATCCTGCTATGTCAACCCGATCAACATCCGATGTCTAGCTCCTTAAGCACAGTTAGTGCTGTTTGTTTCTTGTTTATGTGATTGCTTCTCTAGAAGTGGCTTGAGTCATGGACAAAAGCACTCAGGTCACCATTGTGTCCACTCGATGATGCCAAGACCAATCAATTGACTCACAAACTTGGTCTCATGATCACGAGCATCTATTGCAGATGGTAAGGCCTCGCTCCTATAAGTTTATTACATATTTGGATTCCTCTCCACTGAATACTCAGCTTTGTTTAGATTAATAGCTGAATCTTTATGTGTGGCGAGCATAGTATTTATTTCCTCATCATCCTCTCCTTCGTAGCTTACCTCTCTTATCTCACTCGCAAGCTTTTTGTGGCTTGCCTCCCTTGCATCACGGACAAACTCATCGTCCTTACAAATGCCTACATTTTTGGTCTCGACAATTATTGGTGGGTTATCCTCACTACCCTAATCGCCTTGTAAATTTTTCATAGTAGTGCTTATTTCTCAAGCTTCGGTGTCTTTCTGCCTACTCACAGACATTAGACTTTTCGCCACCAGGGTCAAGGTAGCTTGGCAATAGCTCGACATATGATTTCGTCTTCAGCTCTGGTCGACATCACAAACCACCCTTCTTGCTCCTCAGTCTTTGTGATGATAAAGTTTGCCCCTAGCTAGCTCTTGTTGGGCTCTAGCTCTTTGAGTTGATTCACAATGCTACCGTGAAGCAGTTGTGCATTTGTTAGGTTCACAACAGTTTCTGTAGTTATGCTTGCAGCTGAACTTTTGATTGAACCATAGATGGGCTTGGATTTGTTTGAACTTCTCCATTAATTTTGTTTTTTTTTTTGGGAGATCTTGATCTCTTCTTCTTTGGTGCACTTGCCTTTGGATGCTCTACATGGTGATACCATCTAAGGTTTCTTTTCTGTCTCCACTTCATTCTTTTTACTTAAGGTGCTCTATTGTTGGAGCTCTAACCTCCTTGGAACGTACCATCGAGATAAAGTGTCTTTCGATAACTAAAATTTCGATAAAACTTGATCAGTTGGGCCTCACCAAGGACTCAAATTTGAAGCAACCAACATGTAGTCTCCTTGTTGGTTGATAGAGTTGCTGCTTTGGTGATTGATTGGGATGGTAGTTTTGAGGATTGTTGATTGTAGAGAGTTTAAATGATACTTGATGATAGGCTAGCGAAAACTCAAGCACAAGCACTAAAGGGATTATTAGATTTCACTATATGAAGAGAAAGTTATAATAAATGCTTATGTTCGCCAATAGAACTGATAACCAAAATGGAATGTCTAAAATCTCGAGCATATAGCCTTTTTATATTACTCAATTAAGGAAAAGATAATAAATACATTATATTAGTAGGGGGAAAACTTTCTAAACGATCTGGTTGTACAGTTGAAGCCATTCTATTCTTTCTGGCGCACCATTCCTTGAGGTGTGGAGCAGTTATGTTACTCAATATGCCTATTGTGAGTGTTAGGTGTAGGGGCTTTAAAACTTGCCCTTCAAGGCATGCTCCAGATAAAGTCCTCAATTTAGCCAAGTGATGTTCACTTGACAATGGGTCAAACAAACATTGTTACTCGGCCAGGAAGTTGATTGGTTGAATGTCGAGGGCTCCATACTCAACCAGACTCTGATATGGCTCGTCATGTGCTCAACACTCATTGGCTGGGTATTCTTTAGTTGGTTGATCTAACTTGGCTCAACTGCTTGATAATGCTTCGCAACTTGGTCGACTGACTACTCTTCTTGCTCCTTGGTAGACTCCTAGGCTGAAAGTTTCACTGGCTCTTTAGCTATTCCTGAGCAGACCCCATGTAGTTGGGAACCATTACATGACTATCCTTCTACTTCGACCAAGTTGCTTGCGTTCCTAACTGATTTCCAAAACACGGAGAATCCTTCCCGCACCATCAGCATCTGTTCTTTACGTGTATTCACCCAATAGGTAGCAGAAAGTTTGTTGTCCAAACAACTGTTGCTTTGGAGGTGGCTCAGCTGATGGCCATCAGTGCTTGGCCCCTTGAGACGACTTGGTTGGCTCCTAGGGCTAGTCGGCTGAATTTATGATCTTATCTTCTAATCATGTTTCTTGATTGTATGTGTAGTGCTATATTGTTGTGTGAAATGTTACGATGAATTTTTATGAGCATGGGAACATGGATATGACATGAACACCCAATTTGGCTGCTATGGATCATATATGACGTGAACTTCTGTATGACACATTTTTGTATATGTATTTATATTATTAAATCTTATAGGAATGCTGTGATAGTTGTCATTCTTGAATTAAATTGAATCTCAGCTCAACTTTCATTTTTGTTACTCGCTTATTTTTTTTTTCCAAATCGCTCTTATAAAAAATATGGGATAAAAGTTGCTTAAATTTATCTGTATCACCTAAAATGCCTTTGCCAATAGAATTTAGGATTCTTATAGTACTAGAGTCTTAAATAGTAAAATGCATTTTCCAATGTGTGTGGAACTTGCATTTCATTAAGTACTTCTAATAGTTATGCTATACGGCAGAAACACAAGTGCTTGCACTGTTACTTAAATTAATCCCAAATGTTTGAAATTATGTTAGAAATGTTTAAAATGATAGACGATGTTCACTTTTTATTCTTCAGATATCCACTCTTGATTGAACCTCATCTGTCGTGATATGAACTGACATTCTGCATTGTTGTGTCAGGAATGCCCTGTTGGCACGTATAAAGATGTTGTTGGATCCGATCCTTCATTATGTAGTACCTGCTCGCTTGATTTGCTTCCCCAGCGAGCAGACTTCATATACGTAAGAGGTAGCTAACTACAAAGTGAATATGCATTTATAAATGCTGTATTTATCTTTTTTCAGTATGTTTACTGGCTTGATGCTTTTCAATACAGCATATTTTGGTATGGACGATATTCTAATGAGGTTTATGCAGGTGGAGTCACGCAGCCAGTCTGCCCATACAGATGTTTATCGGACAAGTACAAGATGCCAAAATGCTATACTCCACTTGAAGAATTGATATATACTTTTGGAGGTCCTTGGCCATTTTCGATTCTTCTCTCATTTATATTGGTACTCTTAGCACTTTTCTTAAGTGGTTTAAGAATAAAAATGATTGGAACTGATTTTAGTTATCAATCTTCAAATCCTATTCAAAATGATGGTTCAGCTTCCTTTCCTTACCTTCTCTCATTGGCTGAGGTATATATTTTTTTTTTCAATTTGAACAAACATGTCTGCCTCTGTAAGCTGCATAGAATCATGTAAATACGTTTCTTGGTTAATAAACTAGGTTCCTGGGACTAGCAAAGCTGAAGAAACCCAAAGTCACGTGCATAGGCTGTACTTCTTGGGTCCAAATACATTCAGAGAACCTTGGCATCTACCTTATTCGCCGCCAGATTCAATTATTGGAATTGTGTAAGGAAAAGCTCAAATTTTGGAATTCCTGTTTTTGAAATTTTTAATTGATTAGTAGCAACTAATGAAAATTCTGATCCATCTTGTAGAAGTTGTATCGGCTGAAGTTCTGTCTAAAATAAATCTTTCACGTAGAATCTAATATAAATATGCTGATCTGTTCACTCATATATGTAGCTATTAAGATATGTGCAAGTGCCTTAATGATGCTTTGGATGAGTGCTAAACTCTTACTTTATGCTTGCCTTCTAAGGTCTGCAGTCATACCTAATTGGTTTATGCTGGGTTGGCAATCTTTATTCATGTTGTTTTTTTCATGACCTTTAACAACGGTAATTCTAAGTACAAAGTTAAGAATTTGATTTGGCTTCACTAATCTTGCTTGATAAAAGTAATCAAATTCTTTTTGTCTAGATTTTAGGGAACCAATATCTCTTTCAAGTAATTGCAGACCTTTGTTTGTTTAGTTTTTGAACAGTACCATTTTTAGGTATGAAGATGCTTTCAACCGGTTTATTGATGAGATTAATTCAGTTGCTGCATATGAGTGGTGGGAAGGATCTGTACATAGCATCCTTTCTGTGCTTGCCTACCCATGTGCCTGGTCTTGGAAACAATGGCGCCGAAGAAAAAAAGTTCATCGCCTTCAAGAATATGTAAAGTCAGAGTATGATCATTCATGCCTTCGTTCATGTAGATCTCGTGCGCTTTACAAAGGGATGAAGGTTTGTTTTATTGCACCACAATCCAACTATTTTTATGCACGATTCTTTTAATCTCAAAATACTTGGTGTAGCAATGATTATTTATCATTATTTTATTCATGCTGATAATTGCTTAAGTTTCTTTTGTTTTCTTTTTTGCAAGATTCAATTCTGCTTTTAAACAAAGAGTTTCTCTCGTGTGGACCGCAGGGCATGTTGATTAAACCAAAGCAAATTTGTATGGTTTAACTGTTTAATAGTGTTTGGTTAGAGCCAAGTTGGAATAATGCAGGTTCCGCTGTGCGTCCAGATCTTTCAAATGTTTGGTATAAAGCAAAACAAAACCACAGTTTTGGTTAAAACAATATTATTCCAACTCCCTAAAAGCATTTGCTATTTATTTTTTTCATTTTGTTATTATAGTAATAATAATACTAAAGCAATTTTGTTACTGTTATTCTAAAAAAGAGAATAGTTTGTATTATTTGTTTAGGGGAGCTGTTTGGAACAAGAAAATCTGAAAATTTTAAGTGAAAAATAATTTGGTTATAGTGAATTTTGATTATGTCGTAATCAAGTTACTTAAAAGATCGATTTTGTTTGAAAGAATGAATTTCGTTCCACATCGATTTCGAACAAAATCGATTTCGTACGGACGGCAAAGTTGTGGACGAATTGTCAAGCCGTGAACCAATGGTCAAGTCGTTGACGGTGAAGATGAACTTGAACGAAGAAGTCATGGACGAACTGCGGTCGTTCAGGTTTTAGGCATTCGTTTGTTCAAATGAAAGCTTATGTTCAAATGAACGAATGATTTCGTTCAATCATTCGAACGAAAGTTTTCATTCACGATCCTTCCACCGCGCTGCGCTTTCCTCAGCGTAATCTTTAAATTCGCCTAATATGAGTGTAATCTTTTTACTTTCCTCTTATATATATTAATGCAAAATCGAAATACAATGTAAAAGTTTTTCACTCGTTTTATTTCATGCCAAATGCCGGTAATCTCAGTTTACCCGAAATAATTTTACTTTACATTGTTTTTATTTCATGCCAAACATTCCTTTAATTGCAAAGCAATACATTATTCAAAAATATCTTTCATTGGCAACATTGTCTTTAACACAATTTGTCTAAATCAGATATTGAATTCTCTGACTTGCAAAATACTTGTTCTCTCTTAAGCCAGTTGCAAATAGTATTGTGACAAATATGAAATAAATATGTAAATTAAATGTGTATAAAATGTAGAAAAAAATGAAAAAAATAAAATAACAAAGCAATGATGGTGAATAGGAGAATAGGCAAATAGGCCCAAGTATTTGTTTTCTTATAATTCCTAGTAGATCTAAAGGATCACAGATAAATTAGATTAAACTACTTTAATTGTTAGTAGATCTATAAGATCTTAGTTGAATTACACTTAGTTATCATCTTGATTCCAAGTTGATTTAAAGATGTTCTAATAAATCACACTAATTAAGCTAGAAATCAATTGTTTATTATGGTAGTATTTATCAATCTAAAGAGTTTTAATAAATCATTCTAATTAACAAAATTTATTGATTTTGTCAATGCTTAGTTGATCTTGAAAGGTTTAAAAAATTATTGGCAGGTAAACCATATTTTAAATAAAATCTTTATTTTTACTTTAAATAGTTGTACCATCATGTAGAGAATTTTATATTATAATTTAAACTAATTCTAATAAGACTGGTGAAATAGGTTTGTTATATTTAAGTTCAAGTCACAATAAAAAACATAGGGATAGAACAATTTTGAGTCTTTGTATCATTAGGATATATTTCTAAATGATAATGTAGACCAAAAAGAAATACTTGTGCTAAAATTGGCAAAAACATAAAATTTAAAACCAACTCTTAAGTCCATTTCGAAAAGATGGTCTAATAGACTATGTTAAATAAACTTACCTAACGAAAATCTACACCTTTTGGATCTAACAATATCAAAAGTTCTCTTAAACACAAATGTACAAGAGCTATTTCCTTTTCAAGTGATAATATCCAGAATCTTATTAATAACTATTTGATTGTTTTATTCCAAAATTCAATATTTTAATTCAAAGTTTAGCTAAAATTTTATCTTTCATATTTAATCATATATATGTAAGCTTAGCTAAAACTCTAAATTGTTTCTATTGCTACCATGTCTCTAAACATTTAGTAGTTATAATGATGGAACTATGGGATCTTGATTTGGGTATACTTCCATATACCAACCATACATTGTGTCATTTAAGTCTAACTATGAAACAATTGATGCCAAACTTAACTCCATAATCCAGTGTGCTCTCTTATAAATAGGAGGGGTAATAACTATGGCAATTGCACAAAAAGGAAATTTTAGACCCCTTATCTAATAAACCACGATTTACTTAACTGGGTAAAGTTTGATTGATATATACAAAATGATTTAAATATCTTCTTCTAAATTAATTAAAAATATGGGAGACTCGTGCACTTTTGTGAATTATCACTATATTCTGTCTTTTCTCTTTCCAAAATTTAACAATTTGAACACCTATAGTTCCAAGATTTCATGATTCAATCAACTTTTTCCGATGGTAATTTCATTTTTGACTTCAACTTTCCCAGATAAACTTGAGAGGCCTTCATGATTACCAACTGAGCATTTATAATTGCAGGTGGGTTCAACACCTGATTTGATGGTTGCATACATTGACTTTTTCCTTGGTGGTGATGAGAAACGGCTAGATGTAACTTCAACTATGATGCATAGATTTCCAATGTGTATTCTTTTTGGTGGTGATGGAAGTTACATGTCACCGTACTGTCTCCATAGTGACATGTTGCTGACAAATCTTCTTGGTCAGGTATCTTTCCTGGTTTGCTTTTATGCTGCATTTATACTGATGACATTTGCTTCGTGTCCATTGATTTTAATATTTATGACTGCAGTATTTATCTACAGCTATCTGGACTAGATTTGTTTCTGGATTAAATGCTCATTTGAGAACTGTAAAACAAGGAAACATTCGTTCTTCCCTTGTTCCTGTTGTTTTATGGATCAATAGTCATGGAAATCCACAGCTTGAGCCCCATGGCGTTAGGATTGAGCTTGGTTGGTTCCAGGCTACAGCTACGGGTTATTATCAACTAGGAATCGTAGTCACTGTTAATGAGCAATTTCTTAACAATGTGCATCAAGCAGAAATCTTGGATACAAGGTATTCCTGCACTTTTGACTCCTGATATTAATTGTTTCTAATTTTGTGCCTTCAGACTGATGATTGATGATATATAACTCATCTCTCTATAATAAAGAGTTGTTTCAATTGACAACTTCTATGTAGGAAAAATGTTCCAGTTTTACGCAAGAGCTCTAAACAGATTCAACATATGCAGTCTTTGCTGAGCCTGCCAATATCACGGAAGAGATTGACTGGAGGAGTGAATGGATGCATAATAAATGAGGCAATATTGAAGTCCTTAGATTATAAAAGGGATTACATGTTCCCATTTTCTCTTATACTGCAAAATACTAGGCCTATTGGACTTCAGGTAATTCAATATTTTAAAATTATCTATCTCATCTCTGGCCAATGTCGTTCAGATTTCAACTTGGATTATGCAAATGATTATGATTGCAGGAGGCACTGCAGCTGCTCATCTGTATAATGATCTTGGCTGATTTCACCATCACCCTTCTTACATTGGTTCAGTATTACTGGATTTCTTTGGGGGCCTTCCTTTCTGTGTTACTTATTCTCCCTTTATCTTTGCTTTCACCATTTCCAGCCGGTTTAAATGCACTTTTCAGTAGAGAGCATCGGAGGTCTTCACTTGCTCGAATCTATGCATTGTGGAATGCTACATCGATTTCAAATATAGTAAGATTTTGGTCGACTTGAGCTTTTTGAGCTGATTATGGTAGTGAAAACAATGCAGATATTTTCTATTAAATCTGAAACTTCTTTTTTATGCAGGTTGTGGCCTTTGTTTGTGGGATCATATATTGTGGATTCTCTTCAGCCGAGACGAATGCTGGTCAACATACATCGACCTTCAGAAGGTGCGTTGCTCTCTTTCCAGTTATCGTATAATGCCTTTTCAGAGACTCCTATTATGTTTGGTCTATCATTTGCTTTATAAAATTAGGGAGGACAATGAATGGTGGATTCTGCCAACGATATTGCTGCTTGTCAAGTCATTCCAAGCCGGTCTAATCAATTGGCATGTTGCCAATCTGGAGCTTCAAGACCTCACTGTTTTTAGTCGTGATCCAGAGAAATTCTGGGCAATATGACGTGAGTTCTTGATTTGCATTACTGCGTTCTTAGATTAAAATATAGCACTGTAATCGCACTGCAGTCTTCTGGCGCGCACGCACGCGTATGTTTATATATATATACTTGAGTATATATATATATATATATATATATATATATGTCTGTGTGTCATTCTTTGTAAATTCTTTTTTGCCTGACCTGTTTTTCGTAAGTCTTTTCAGTCAAAAAAAAAAAAAAAAACAAATATATTGATATTTCAGAACATCTGAACCTGCAGCCAAAATGAATAGTCTTTATCAAACGTTATTTTTTTCACTTTTGTTTGGCTGCATAGAAGAATATTAATTGCTATGGTGTAGCAGAGCTTGTTTCTTTATCAATTTTTTAAATTTATGAACAAAAGATACTGTGTGCACTTTCGAAGTGGCAATTTTATGACTTAGAGATAATTACAACTTTTTGACTTAGATTTATCTCATTTTAATTTGTTTTGAAAATATATAAATATTATACTGATTAGCTAGCCATACATTTGCTTAATTTATTCATTCGAACTATATTATCTAATTCCATTTTGATGAAAGTTAATTGACGTACCCTGTTCTCATTAAAATATCCTAGTCAACCATGATGGGTAGAAAGACTAAATGGGCTTTTAGATTAGATTATTAGGCTTATGTTTAACTCAGTACTCTGGCTTCAACGTTTGATTTTATTCCTGAATTTACTATATTATGCCTTAAAAGTAAGTCCTTGTGACTTGTTCCACGGGTATTTAAGATGGGTCTTTATAGGTGTACACATGTATTGATGTTGTAGTTCAGATTGCATCAGGTAGTTATAGAAAATATTTAGAAACTCAAATACGCCTCTTCAAGTTTGAGGCCATGGGGCAAAAGCACACCTGATGGTCATTTACTTGAAATTTGAATGGAGAGCGCTTTTAGAAGTGCGTTAGCAAGCTGAAAGATTGTGGTTGTGTGAGTTCACAAAGAAAGTGAAAATAAATATGGACATGTTTCATATGAGAATGCAGTGCTGGGTTGTATGCAAGATAGGTTGTGCCCGCATTGGCACACGGTAGTGTTGGAGATGATTTTAAGGATATATTGAACTCTGTTAGAAGAAATTTGATCCACTGACTGACTCTCACTGGAGGTTGTGGCGATAGCTTTATATTTAGCCTGTGTGGTAAAAGATGCTGTAATAGCCCGCTTCTTAGAAGCCAACATCTCACTGATAAAATATGGCAACAGGTTTTAGTGAACAGCAGCTATAGTGTTTTTTTCTTGGAAACGGTGGTGTGAATGTGGTGGCCACACTAAAGTGGGTGTTTGGCATGAGCTAAAATTGGTGTGGAAGTAAATCGGGTAAAAAAAGTTTACGCTATATTTTGATCTTGTGTTACTATGTATAGGAGGAAAGCGAATAATTTATGCTCAAATTGGGCGAATTTGAAAAATACGCGAGCTTGCAACCGAATGAATGAGAACGAAAGAGTTTGTTCAATCAAACGAGAATGAAAGATTCTATTTGAATGAACGACGGATTCAGTTGTTCGAATCTAGCTACGATTATGTTCGAACATTTCTATGATTTTGTTTGAATGAGATTTGTTTGAATGAGTCGTTTGAACAAATGATTTGATGAACGAAATTGAAGGATTCGTTTGAACGAATGATCCAAAGGATTCAAGGATTCATTCATTTTGTTTATGTTTGAAATCCTAAAAAATAAAAAATAAAAAATTTAAAGCGTGATTTTTCTCCTAATTTTTTCAAAGAATCACAATTATATATTACTTATAATCTTAAATAAAAAAAATATTAAATTTTTAATAAAATATAAAAAAATCAAAATTTTGTTATAATCAGATTGCATTTATAAATTATAATTTTAGGTGTGTGGTGTTGCTAGAGATGATGTTTGTGTGAGAATTTAGCATAGCATTCAATTTTGGTTTTTGTTTTGCTCAATTAAACTTTGATTCAGTTCCACTCATTAGTTTTCAGTACAAGTGTTTTATAATAAATAATATTAGTATGCTACCCATTTTATTTGGAACTTACATCTTTTTTATGATTTTGGCTCAACTTGAAGTAGGCGATAACTTTATAAATATTAAAAAAATTCTGTTGAATGTTTATTTTGTAGTCAAATAAAATTAAATAATAATTTTACTAATTAAATTTATTATTGAGTAGACGATATTGTTCAAGTCGCATTTTACAAAAAAAAATGGATTTTTTTTAAACTTTGAAGCAGCAAAATTATTTCTAGTAAAATTATATCATTTTTCTTAAATAAAAGTCTTGCTCACATATTATTCAAAATTATATCATTTTTCTTAAATAAAAAAGTTTCAAGTAGAGAAAATAATAATCAGATTGTACAGTAATTAAATTATTTTATCTTTATTTTTTGTATTTCAATTAGCTCTTAAAATATTTAAAATATTGCACCAAAAAAAAAAAACTCTTTAATGGCATCCTTCTTAAAATGCTTGATATGTGGAATCTAGTAGAATTTTCAAAGTTGAAACTAAATAATTTTACATAAAAGTTAAGTTCAACAAGATTTCAAATCTCATCAATTTGTGAATTTGGGTGAGGATGGACATAAGCACTTGTAGCCAATGAAAAGGTGCAATGAACAAAGCATATACAATCTACTTTAATATTGTGTAGAATTTTAAACTCGGATTTTTATATTTAACACATCAAGTATCATGACAAAGTACTCTTTTACTAAAATGGTGTTTTGGCCTTTAATTGAGTATTACAAAAACAACCAAAACCCTTCTTTGGATTTCATGTAGTAAACCCTAAACCTTATGAAAATATGTATAATTGATTAAATTATAATACCTCTTTATTAATATAAAAACAAATATCATCTATATGATAATTATTTTACATAGTTAAATTATTAAATAAAAAATATTTAATAATTTATGATTAAGATATTATGGAGTAGAACATAGTTGAATACAATATTAGATTGGTAAGAAGTTGAGCTTCAAGTATATGCCAAACTGGGCTTGCTAGTTGATCACAAATTGTTTGTGAATGATTGTTTTTGCAACCTTAATACCACTAGTAAATGCCCATATAATTATCACTAACATTTCCCAATTTATATATTCATCATCAAAATTTTGATATTAGCATTATTACATTTAGGTTGCATTCTCTAAGCAAAGGTGAGGCATGGTACATATTGTTGATGAAGAGCAGTTTTTTGAAGCACGCCGCGGCGCGCCATATTGCGCGTTGGAAGGCGTTAGGGCGCCACAATGCGTGTTGGAAGGCGTCGGGGCGTGCCATAGCGCCTGGCGCCTGTTTGGTCACCCGAGAGAAGCGCGCCGCAGTGCGCGGACGCCAGAGACGCGGGCGCTAGTGAGGCGGGCCCTATAGCGACGCGACTCAGTTGGCACAAATCTGAGCCGCCTATAAATATTCTTTAAGCCCTTTTAGGGTGAAGATTGAAAAATTCAAAATTTGACAAACTCCATTAGGGTTGTGGGTGTGATGGCTGCTCCATCAAAGAAGAAGGCTTATAAGATTTTGTGTAAGGTTTGTTAATCATAAACTTTGTAATCTCCTCTTAATAGTAAAATTCCTCCGCTTTCCTATCCGTTGACGTAGGTGTTAGCACTAAACCACGCAAACCTCTTTGTTTGTGCTGTGATTGTTTGCGTGCAAGTTTTCTTTGTTTTGCTATGATTTGCTAACAATATACAAGCTTTTGTTCTGCATTATTGAAACCATCCACCCATCTAAGATTCCAACAATATCCTCATATATATTTGAATGTGTTCAAATTTCTTTAGTATTGATAGAAGGTGGCATATGATATTTGGCCAAAAATTTGCTTGGAGTAAGTAGTGATCGTTAGTCACAATGTTACCTAATGTTTCAGATTCATTCTGATCTCTGCCCCTTGAGAACTCAGGCTGTGGAGATGATGCTTTCTTTCTATCCGATGGTTTCAAAATTCCCAAAACCGGTGTAGGGTTTGTCAGATTGTTGTTGAAAGGAAAGGTTTTGCGAGCGACAAAAGTTTCGAGATTTAGGGTGTTTAGGCGATCAAGAGATTTTTATATTTTCATGAATTATTATTAAATAATTATTTTAATATTAATATTTTTTAATAGGAATTGATTTTCATTAGTTAAAAAATATTTTAACTGGCGACAAATAATAACATTTGGAGCTTTAAACACTGCATATTGTACATATATTATTGCAATAGCCGTTAAAAGTTTTGATAATTTACATATGCATCATCAAATATGAATATTGACATTCTAAGTTATTTTGAATTATGAAAAATTTGCAAGAAAAGAATTTTTAATTGCCCAATAAAAATTAACAAAAAACATTTTATATTCCACAATTTATCATATTTAGAATTTTAAACACAGCATTAAAATAGAACTACTAACAAAAAAATTTGATTTTATATTTATTTGTAGAAAAATGTTACTTAGCTCCCAAATATTTCCCAAAAATTATGAATGACTAGGATTTAAGATTTAAAAAATATATTTTTATGGGCTCCATAAACAAAAGTGAATTTAATAATATTTTTTTATTTCACTTAACTCTCTAAATCCTAGTCATCCATACTTCTTCAGAAATATTTGAGAGCTATATAGCAATACTCTTATTTGTATTAACCCTTATAATTTTGATTATATAAAATACACAAGGGAAGAACAAGAGCTAGAAAATTTTCAATCGGCACACCTATTACCTTAAGGTCTTCCTTGCCTTGTTTTGCTAAAGTTATAAATATATACTTAACCTTCTTTTTAAATACTTAAAATGTATTTAGATAATTTGTGATATCTTAAAATTTAGTAAATAATTATCAGCTTAAAATATATTTAGACAATTTATCTAACACAATATCTTTTTTTTTTTCTTGGATGGGGCCCTGGTATGTAAAACCAACATATGTCAGATCTAGAACTTTTTGAAGAGTCTGCACCATGTGAAGAGCAGGAGCAAGAAAATGATCATTTTGCATCTGCTTAGTGATCTTTAACTTTTCATTATCTTTAATTTTATTGCACTTTGGTCTATACTAACTAAATTCAGCTTATTTATTTCTTATTTCAGCATTTTATTATCTGAGATGTATACTTTATACTACTTTTTATATTACTTAAATGTGAATGGATGTATATTTTTTCTTATAATTTTCGTACTCTGTGATGAATGTTTGCATATATCAGTATTGTACTCTGAATTATTATCATCATTACATGATAATTCAGGGCATAATTACTCTCATTTCATATATCTAAGTACTTAATTACTTATAGATATTCCAGCAGGATTAGTGTGGGCAAGATAAGCGTCTCTCATCAAGCATTTATCATATAATGATGGCTCATTCCGTCGCTAATGATACTTTGTTTGTGCAAGCGACGGGGTGGGGCTCCACTGTCTCTTGGGCCAAACAATGTTCTAAAGTTCATTAGCTAACTATGGGATAGGAGAATCTAAAATTTTTCTATTCTCACATCACCTTTAGAAGAATCAGCAACCTTAAACCTATTTTCATGGTTCCAATCAGAATTTTCAAGAAAATGTTATTGCCTACTTTGCAAGTCTCTTGAATTCTCCTATGTGTCGTGGTATTTATTACTCCACGTCTTTTAAAGTCATTCAAGCTAGTTTCCATAGTGATTTGGGTAAAGTAGTGGATCCAATAAAATTAAACAAGCCCTTTTCTCCATCAAAGATAATGCCTCTCCAGGGCCCGACGATTTCACGTCCTACTTCAAGGCAAACTGGAATCTAATTCACAATGAAGCTTGTCTAGGTATTAATCACTTCTTTGAAACATCCTCAATGCCATGATGGCTAAATCACTCCCTCAGTAGCTTGATTCCCAAGTTGAAAAGTTCTAACACTGTTGAAAATTTTAGACCAATATCGTTACACAACACTATATATAAAACTATTTCAAAGATTATAACCTCTCGAATCTCTCACTTCCTATCGAACTTGATTAATCGTGCACAAGGAGCATTTATATGTGGAAGGAAATCATTTCATCATGTGGTCTTGGCTGATGAAATCTTCAGAACTTTTGTTACAACTACAAAAAAAATGTTTTGTGCAAAAATTGATTTGAGAAAAGCTTTTGATACTCTCAATAGAAATTTCATTATTAGCTCCTTGAAGAAGTATAATTTTTCAGACTACTTGATTTCTTGGATTAAAACATGCATAAATAATATGCATTCCTCTGCTAACAACAATGGCAACTCTCGCAATTTCTTCTCTTATGCAAGGGGCTTGCATCAAGGTTGCTCCACTTTGATGATGTTTTTGGGTTGGATATCACTGCACTTCATGGTTTTTGATCTTCTAGAATGCTATTGCTGCTACTTATTGCTTGATCATACTGCTGCATCTAATCGGATGGACTTAAATATTGGTTTGGGATGCTACGGCTATGGCTTCTTTCTTTTGAATTTAAGAGATAAGGATGGGCTGTGATGCTTTTGATATGGGCCCCATTCTTCGGCTAGATCCCTGTGCAACTTATCTTAGCTGAACATATACTCATTGATTGATACTACTGAAGTAAAATCCTGAACAGGTGTTCAACTCCGACTTCACACTGAGTTATGAGTATCTATTTTCCTATCAAGTAACAAAAAAAAAAAAAAAAAGTGTGTTTGTAAGAGTTTATCAATCAAATTTATATAATATAAAAATCTTATCAGAGAGAGGTTTCGATCCTCTGACCTGTGGGTTATGGGCCCACCACGCTTCCGCTGCGCCACTCTGATTTGATGCTAAGCTATTGAATTAACTTTTTTAAACACAATACAATTTCAAGATCATTTTAGCAAATGCCGTAAGAATAATATAAAACCCAACACCAAATAGCAACAGTATGTTTTTTTTTTTGTGAATAGCGTTGTTATAATAGTGATTTATTTGATTGAGCTCTTGAATTTACTTTTTGATATGTCAAATGTTAAAACCCTATTTATTAAGGCTTAACTCCCTTAAGAATAAGAGATTATATAGGCGTTTATTTATGACATATTAGGTTTATTAAAGCCCCTCAAATTGTTTTCTTTTTTGTAGCAAATATGGTTAGGAGAAGTTTGAATCTTGGAGGTGCTAACGATTTTGCGAACACGTCTGCAATCAGAAATGCTATATGTGCGTGTAGTATATGTATTTCTTTCTTAATTGTGATAACTCAAATAAAATGAAAGTCAAGATCACGCTTTATACTAGAGTGAACTTTTTGGTTAAAATTTAGTCTTTTAAGTACGTTGGGGGTAATTATGACAGATGTTTTCTATCATACAACTGATATTATAGTCGATAGTTTATATGCTCAAATGATCGCACTTGGTTGTTGCGAGCATTGTGTACACGCATTGGTGCACTTGTAAATGCGAACGGTGGATCATTTAATGAACTCGAACAATTTCTCGTGTTTTTTTTTTGCTCTAGTTTAGAGTATGATGATGCTTGAGCCCGGTTGTTGATACACATGTGAGAGGAAATTGTTATGAAATTGCATGCATATTGGTTCCATATTGTTTGTAGATGAAACATTGCTAAACCAATTTGATTACACTGTAACTAATTAATTTTTCACTTAGATTTTCTTATGCCAACCAACCCTAAATTCACATTCTTAATATATATAAATGAAATTATTGAGTGATGACTCATTATTTAAAAAACAAAAGAAAGGAAACAATTGATACAATTATTTGAATAAAACATCTTAATCTTTGAGTGCCAATTTGCCACATGTAAAGTCCTCAATCTTTCTTTCTCTCCATCAAACTTTAGCGCACTTAGGTGATGCTTAAAAAATAATTTTCCTCTGCATTAATAGCTGTGGTGTAAGAGAGCATTCACAGATAATATTGTATATCAATAATTAAGGGTTTTCTTTGAATTTAAATATCACTACTCATATAATTACTTCATAAAAATCTAAATTTCAATAATTAAGATAACTTAGACTAAGACTTATTTGGTACTCAAAAAAATATGATAAACTAATCTAAATACATAATAATCTGATTACATTATAATATGTTTATATTACTCTATTTGGATATTTCTATTTGAGTAATTTTGAAGGAATTACCCCAATTAAAATTTTCTCTTTTCAAAATTTTGTTATGAAAGATGATTTTTTTTCCCTGAAAATTTTTCTTTACGGTGAAATGTGGCCAACAAATTTTTCCTAAACCCTAACAAAATGAAAGTCAGAACGAGCTTCGTCCTGCGGTGCGAAGGTTTGATTCTGACGATTCGAAGGCAAGGACAAGTTTCGTCCCGAGGTGCGAACTCGAGAAAGAGCTTCGTCCCGAGGTGCGAAGGTTCGATTCGAAGGGGAGAACAAAGCTTCTCCCGGTGAATTCGATGGCAAGAACAAGTTTCATCACGAGGTGCGAAGGTTCGATTCGAAGGGGAGAACAAAGCTTCTCCCGGCGAATTCGACGGCGAGAACAAGTTTCATCATGAGGTGCGAAGGTGAATTAAGAAAATAAAAAAAGAAAGAATTATTGTTTTAATTACAAGTGCTCGTATTTAATATGAAGATAAGATTAGGAATGAATTATTTAAGTATTGAAATTTAGAAATTAATAGAAAATAAAAATTAATATGAGTGGTATTCAAGTAAATTAAGAAAATAAAAAAGAAAGAATTAATGTTTTAATTGATGCTGAGGTTCACTCACATGATCATGATTCCCCGAAGGGTCCCTCCATTTATGGTTGATACTGAATTTTAGGCAGAGAGATGAGGGAGCAGTGTAAGGTTCTCTTAGCCATTCAATTTGGCCACTTCTTTCAACTATTGGATGTCTGTTTCTCCTTTGTTATTTTTCAAAAGGAATCTCAATGCTTGGCTACAAAATATTACTAATTTAAGATGGTAAATAATGGCCCTCTCCAAATTTTATATTGAAGCATTTCTAAAAATTTGATCAAGTTGAATTTGACTTCAAAATCTTGGAAATTTGAGTGTCAATTGATTTTAAGATAATTAGAACTTCAATAAGTTTTGGCTCTAAATATGCTCATCTTATTGAAAAGAGTACAATGAGACCAAGATCATAAGATTAGAAGTCGATTGGAGCATTTAAGAGCTCATGGTTTTGCTTGTTGGAGAGGGGACCAATGTTCATTATTCAATCAAGTGTTCTAGATTCAAAGACAACATTCTTGAATGCATATCTCGAAGTAATAGTGTGTGCGTATAATGAACAACAGAGGTTCTCTTCACGTCCCCGTGTAAGATCTCCTGCTAAGAGATTGGACAATTTAAAGAAAAAGTAGGTGCATATGCATAAAGTTTGTATGGTTTAGTGGATATTGACCAATATTCATGGACTACACAAGCAATATTTTTATATTACTTAAGAGAAGGGAGCAAAGAAAAAATTACAAAGAGAGAAATCTTTAGAAATAGAAAAAGACTTTTATTTGACATGTATCATTCTAAACTATTTTATCACTTATTTATGATGCATCTGATGACCTAACTCTTGGACATATTTGTTTGATGCATTTGATGACCTAACTCTTGGACATATTTGTTTGATGCATTTGATGACCCATTTAATGGGCTTGATGAACTTCATTAATGATCCACATAAAATAAGTATAATAACATAAATTTCATAATCATCATCATCATTGCTTCTATTTTTATTATACTCATAATATATAAGAACAAAAAGTCAAAAATAAACATAGCAAAATTTAGATATTAAAAAAAAACATACTTGTTTAGCATATTGCTTAGTGTTTAAGCATGCCCAAGCACTAGAAAAAATGTGAATAATGATTAGGTCACACTTAGGCATTAAAGTTTGTCTGTTTGGGGGAATTAAGAAATACTTTTTGCTAGATCATGAATACCTACACTATTTATAGTCATTCATGAATTAGTGTGTGCCATAGTCTTCATCTTTCTTAAGCTAAATCCTTAACTGTAGCAATCATAGGAGGCTGTTGTAAGTACAATAAATTTTTCTCATGTACAATGAAATCATTTTCTGGTGGTGAGTTCGTAGTTTTTCCTTCATGCAATATTCTTGCATTCTTTGTATTATGTGGTATTGCAATTTGTTTGTGTATTTATCTATAGATCATTTTGTTTACTTGCAAGTAGTTGTAATTCCAAGTGTGATAAGCTGAAAACAGCATTGAATAAGTATGTGTTACTAAAATTCTCATAATAATTAATATCAAAGATTTGTTGTCTGCTCTGTTCAAGTGAGAGAAACGGCAGATGAGTGAGATATAAGGTTGAGAAATTTAATGGCATGAACTTTGAATTGTGGAAGATATATCCAAAGAAGCTACTACAATGCATCAAATAAATTTTTTTTTTATGGAATTCTCTTCAAAATGAAGATGGTGAATACAATTGTACACGACTTAAGCTAAGTCGATGCTAAATTTGAAGATTAGTCATATATTTATTATTATTACCCTTATTGCCAAACAACTAGTGTAGGTTTCTAACTATAATGAGCAACTCATTGATCAATAGTAACCTAAAATTAAATTTTGTTGTTGGATTAATCGTAAGTGAAGTAGCTTGATGAAGATCAAATGGTGAAGCGTTAACCTCCACATTGAGCATTGAAGACAGGGGAAGAAATCTAAAGATAATGGGCTATATTGAATATTGGAACTTTAAAAGTGAAGGTTTATATTTTGTGAAACACATACAGATAATTCTATTTATAGTGGTATACAATTGATTCATGTAATTATATTTAGGACCACTTGAGTTATTGTAACGTACCAATGTTAGATTATGAGTTTTACTCAACACCGAGTGTTACTGTAATATTTAATACTGAATTAGCAAAGACTAATCAACTATTAAATATTACTTGGGCCAATAATCTAAGAGAATAAAAAATTAAATGCATAAATGTGAAATAAATAAATCATATCTAAGATATTAATATAACAACCCAAGTTGTTATCTTAGTCAATTAAGACTAATCTCAGTCTTAACCTTGATCTTAAGTGTTAAATCAAGTTATTAGGAGTCAACCTCTAAGACCCAGACCAAATCAGGAGTCAAATGAATCGAATCCTGATTTCTAGAAAATCCAAAAATCCTAAAATTTGACCTATTTAAATAGACCTCAGATCAAAAAACGGACTTTGTCATTGTGCTCATTGCCCCAAAATTAGCTATGGGTGATGTTTTTATATCAATCGGAAGTCGTTGAACTTTTGTTGAATATTCTAATAATATTTAAATACCCCGAAAATAGGGAAATTAAAATACTCGACGAATCAAAAATCCGACATCGCCATTGTGTTCCTCACCCCTCAATTAGCTAGGGATATATATTTGGGAATTTTTGTGAGTTATTAATTTAATTCATTTTATCAAATGAAATTAGAATTGAAATTAATTATTTAATAATATTAAAAAAAAACTTTCGGGTGGATTGATCAGAGCCGTCCGATCGAGTTGAATCGGACGGTCCCGGAGCGTCTTCCTCGCGTTGTCTGCCTGCCTCCTCGCGGCGTGGCCGCCGCATGCCTGCCCAACCGGGCCCCTCCCCGCCTCGCCCACCCCATCCACCGTTGTTAAAGCACATGAGCCTCTCTGATGCGCTCGTTTGACCACTCAGAGTGCGGTTGGAGCTTGGCGCAGTCTCATCATCCAAGCCCTAATTTCGCCCGTAGTCGTTCATCCAGTGTACGTATCGAACCTCTACTCACTCCAATTAATTGTAATAGATTGTCTCGTTTGCTTATTGCATAATTAAGATTAGAGTAGGATTGTATCGGATCAAACAAGGAATGCTTCGATTGTTCGAAACTCACAGAGTTTTGAACGAACCTTCGCGTGCCGTCCGTCCCAGTCCAGCTAGGGCTTGCCATTTCTGGTAGTACAGACCACCTCAGGTGGTGATTCACCCACTGTCAGGAAGGTCTCGGCGGGCCTTCCCATTGCCGTGCGGACCGAGCTCCGGCAGTGGCCGGAGGGCCTGCATTTGAGCTATCCTAGGTCGTTTGCCCCCGAGACCCGTCGAGGAAGACCAGGTCCCGTCTCGGGTCGGGCCGGGGGACCGCACTGCATGCCGCATGGCACGCGCTCATTGGCTCGTGGCCTGCCCGTGTCAGCAGGCCAGAAACCGTGGGGCTCGCACCCGCTCCGCGCCAAATGATCACGCGCCACGGGGCGTCTCTGGGCCCCGCCGCCGTCCTCTTTCCTACAGAAGCATTAATAAAGTTATAATTATATATAATTATGATATATATATATATATATATATATATATATATATATAATTATATACTCTGTTAATATTAAATTAGCTTATATATATATAGTTAGTATATATAAGTTATAACTATAGACATATATATATATATATATTCTATCATAATAGGATGATTAAAGTATGCTAAAGGATTAAATAAGTTGTATTAATGTAAAGACAATGACTTAATGTAGTAAACTTACTAAAGATTAATTAATCATTAATTAGTTTAGACTTATTAGAACAGTATATATATATATAATAATTGTTTAGTATTAAGTTTAGATAAATTAGCTTAATATTTAGTTGAATTACTTAGAACAGTAGGTAGTTTAGATTAATTAATATTATTTGGAGTAATTAAAGCAACACAATATTAAATTAATTGGTATAATTAAACAGTAGTTTAATAAATTAATAATTAAGATTTAATTAATTTTAAAACAGTAATTAGTTTAATTCAAAATAGGATTGTATCAATTAAACAGTAAATTCATTCAAATGATATAAATGAACAATAAATTTAATTAAATTAATTTTAATTTAATTAAATTTTAAAGTTTAATAACTTTTAAAATAATGATCCAAACATAGCAAATATAAATCTCATTTTACTCAGAAAAATAAAATGAATCAAATGACGTAATACAAAAATTAGTTTCGGCGTACGTATAACATAGTGACATTTTGGGACATAATCAAATACTCACAACTTTTAACTTAGTTACTCAAATATAAGCAATATGGGTCTTAAAATACTTAGGAGAACAGCCCCATTACTATAGAAATATTAGTTCACCCATTTGGAGCTTAGTTTGAAAAGTAACATTTAGGACCTTACCTTATAAAATGACCAAAATGCCCATAGTATTCAATTGACCATAACTTGATCAATTCAACTCCAAATTTAAAAATTCAAAGTGCTAACAAGCATAGAATTTTAGTGTCATCAATAGACCGAAATAATATTTAGGATTTGAAATCTAGAAAATAAAAAAAAATCCAAAATACCCATAACCTTAGTTAAGTCATAATTTGACCATTAGAATTCTAAATTGAGTTTACTCCATGTCAACACACTCAGTATTATATAGGAAAGGTATGAAAACTGTGTTTGCTGAAATTGGGCTTCAAATGGAAAGGTTTGGTTTTTATCTCCCGTTGACCGACAAATTACCAAAATTGCTCTTAGAAATTGAAGTAGCATAACTTAGTCATTTGACCTCAAAATACAGTGTTCTTGGACTCTATGGAATTCTTGAATAGTAACCACTGGTAAAACTGCATAAAATTTTAGGTTCCATTAGGTGTAAATTACTAAAATAACTCTTAGGTCAAAATCCTTAGTTTGGATCTATATGAGTCGTTTCTTATCCAAATTGAGCGTCCCTACTATCTATCTTCATGTTAGACAGTAAGGAATCATTTGGCTATAAGAGATTCCAATTTGGAACTCTAATTCAAAATGTAGCTTTTCGAATTTTAAAGTAAGGGCAAAACTTTTTAGGACTTTATACCTCACAATAAGATTATTCTTAAGATTAGGATTAGATCTGTGAAGACCCACTTAAGTAGTAATAAGTGAAACTCTTAAACATTGAGACGTCTTTTCAGATAATGGTGGAGTTCTTGGTAAAAACTTCAAAGTTAAGCATGCTCATATGGGAGCACTCCCAGGATGGGTGACCTGTTGGAAAGTTATCTTCTAAGGGTAAAATCCCGTAAGGCCATTCAAGCCAAAGCGGACAATACTTTGGTGCTTTAGAGTTTGGGCTGTTACAAAATCATAGGTTAGATTTCATTTATTAAAAAATGGGGTTTTTCAATGAATGAATTATTGGTTTTATTAGTTTCTAGATTTTACAACTTATTTTATTTATTTTGTCTTTTAACTCTAGATTTAGGATATGAGATTCATCCTATTAAGATTGATTATTTAATAGGATTTAACTTAATCAATAGATCATTTTTAAACTAAAACCTAGATCTTAAGTTTTATCTTTAGGATTATGTGATTTAGCCCAATCTCGTGGTGTTAAAATCCATAATCTCTAATTGTAGATTTGGGACAGCTAGTAGTTTAGAATGTCTAAACTCATAAACTAGGTTGTGAATATTTTTCATAGTCGACAGTGATTAAGCATATTAGGACCTAGCTAGTCCTAATATTTTGTAACATATAAGGATATACTTCTAAGTTACACTTGATAGTAAGAATTAGAGATCCTGAACTTGTGTAACTTGGAATAGTTAAAATATTTAAATTAGACAACAAATGATATCACCATGTATAGTAGACTCCCTTGCTTACTATTTGACTTTATGCTTCGCATTCATTGTATTTTGTACTTGTCTTCCTTGGACATATCATATAAGAAAATCGTTATTGCATGAAAATGAGAACTTATAATATTAGGAAAATATTTACATTTGGGTTCAATTTATGGTGGATTATGGTGCATATTTACTCCAATGGATAGGGGTAAGGAGAGATCAGGATGCTTAACACCACTCATTGAGGAGAGTGTGTTAAGCTTTGGACTCGTTCAGTCTTGCAGATGTGCTTGACTCCTCAGCTGTTTCTGAAATTGTCTACAGAAACAAAAGTAAAATAACTAAAAGATTTTTGCATAGTATTATCTGCCTCTTTAGTTATACAGTATTAAATTATTGTGATATATTTGCCTTAGCCCATAAAGGCTAGGGGTATGGATATATATTAGGCCAGATTGGCCAATTTTTTCTGATATGGCAGTTATACGTTCCTTCAATTTTCAGCTTATTGTTTATTATGTAGATGAAACATTTTATTTCAATTAGCTGTATTTTTTATTTTACCTACTTACTTAAGTAGATGCATATATATATATATATATATATATATATATATATATATATATATATATATATATATATAGGATGCTAGACTTTACAGCTTATTATATGTACCATTTTTAGATTAATGTTTTAAACTAGCATATGTCATATGATCTTCATCATGTTTAGGTTTAGACTTTTTTTTCAGTACTTTTACTTAATGTATTACATACATATGTCATACATTGTTTAGTTTACTTGAGGTGTATTTTTGCCTTAATTCTTGCTTAGTTATAAATATTTCATTTATAATATACCCTCATTCCCTTATATGTTTATTTGCTCTCATGCTATAAATATTTTATTTGGTATAGAATAAATTGGTGATATTAATAAATGCTTAATAAATTACTTGTCTAAAATGTACTTAGATATTTTGTCTAACAAGAATTTTTTTTTATTGATTGGGGCTATGGCATTGTGAAACCGACAATGTCATATGTTGAGCAATTTGAAGATCCTGTGCCTGAGGAGTAGCCTTACTTAAAGGAGGCGCAGCAGCTTTGACCAGAAGATATTTAGTTCCCTTCCTATTTTATAGTAAGGATGAGAGTTATTTACTTCATTTCATAAATTTTATTTAAATATTATAATAATATAGGTACTTATGACTGTGCTGACTTTCTGCACATTATTATTTTCTGAGCTATTTTATTTTATTTCATGTATGATGTATGGTGAATGGATGTAGTAATATTTACTTCTCATATGCTTCCACACTCTGTATGTATATATAGATTTAGTGATTGATTCTCTTAGTTATTCTGTGCACATCCTTACCTTAGTAGTGGATTGTGGATCTTACCTAATCTAATGCTAAGTGAGGGATATGCATGAGTGACACTCCGCTCCTTAGCCTAATGATTGTGGGCTTATAGTGCAGGGGCGCCACAATTAGTTATCCTGATAAATAAATGAAAACATTCATCGCAGAAAAGAAAATGAAAAGCATCTTTATTTAGTGAAATTATACAAGCTATTATAATGAAATGGCACTCATCTTCTCACGTAAATAAGATACTAAAATCTTCAAGTTTGACCTTGTTTCTTAGGCTTCACCTAAGGATTAAGCTCAATATCTCTTTTAAGCTCATGATATACCATATTTAGATTTTAAAATAATAAGAAATTATAATAACCCTAGTATTGTTACCAATCAATTAGAAACCTAATCGACTTAATTCCATTTCCATTACTTTTATAATGATTTTAAGAGCCTCCACCTCGAATTTCATGCGATTTCATCATTTGACAATTTCCAATATTTTCTAATTTTTTGATAATTCTAAGAATGCCTAATTTATTTAGACATCAGAATAAAAAATAGAGTCAACCATTGGACTCATTACCCCCGAATTAACTAGATGTGGTATTTTGAAAATATTTGAGAGTCGTCAAATTTTCCCCGATTATTTAAATATTATTTAAATGCTTAGAATATTACAATAATTAAATTGACCTTCGATCGAAAATATGATTTCAGTTTTGAGTTCCTCACCCCTCAATCAGGTAAGGGTAAAAATTTGGGATTTTTCTAAGCCCGTTTGATTATTTAAATTTAGTATTAAATAAAGGATATTTAATTAATTAATAAATGCATTTGAACTTAATAAATACATATATATTATATTTTTAATCCTAATGTTATTTTTGAAATCATGCGGATCCGGTGCGGGCGCCAAGTGCACAGAACAACCTTGTGCTCAAATCAGGGCCGCTAATCGCATATTAAAGTAATCCAGCGATTTAGAATAAGTAACTTGATCTGACCATCGGATCAAGGGACGGACCCGACGGCCCAGATCTTGTCCTGTACGTCTTCTCTACGGCTCCATAGTGAGCGCAAAGGGCCAGGTACCGTACGCCACGATCACTCCTTCAGCTCTTTTGAAATCCATAATACCCATCAAGACTCATTTCCTTATATTATTTTCTCTATTTGCGAACTAAAGAAGGAGGCCCTAATTTCCTGCTATGTGCCGAAAAAGACGTAGAGGTACATCCTTAATTCTATCCATTTATATGATTACTCCTCCATATGTTCGAATGCCTATGTTAGTCTGTGTAAGATCACTAGGTATTGCAGGCCACGAGGACAGTACCTGATGTTCCTTCCAATGCCATTAGAAAGGTCTCGTCGAGACTTTTCCGACGGTATGCGGGCCGTGACGGGAGGCGGTCAGAATCGATGGGGAACTTCTGCCCTATATCCGGCCTGTCGGGAATCTTTTCTCGATTCGAGTTTGTGTCAGGTCAAACTGACTCGATTATATTATTGGACCGCGGTCTCTCAGTGAACTGCAGGCTTGGGCCAGGCTCGCGGGTCGACCCGCAAGCAGCCCGCCGCATTTGTGAGGCGCGTATACTCACGCTGCGGGCCGCTGTCAGCCCAGAATTTTGCGCTGACAGCCGCCGCACAAGTTTCCATGTTCCCAAACAGCGCGACCTTTAATTACGTGTTGAGCGGCTGAATCAATCCCTAATGATTAATTAACTAATTTTAATTGATTTTATTTAATTCTTATTGTTACAAATTTTATTCCAGTCATAGCTTTAAAAATACTCAACCAAATAATATAAAATTTTATATAGTTGCGACCAGAAAAATGCGTAGATCATTAATATGCAATTAAATTTATGTTTTAATGATTATTTTTTTAATCGTTGTTTTAAGTTAATTAATTAATTTAAATTTAACATACATCTTATATGTAACATAATTTGATCAATAGTTGTCCAAATGGGACATTCCAATAGTAGTCCATTTCACTCAGAAAAATTTCTAGGATAGTAATATGAATTCAGATTTAAGTTTTGAATCCTAAATCTCTTAATGACTTCTTAATCATAATTAGGAGCCCTCCAAATTCTAAAATCCAAAATTTGTCCAAATTTGACCTAGTTATTACCATTCTTCTCCTTATGTAATAAAGATTCTATATTTATGTATATCATTTCATTTGGAAAATAATTGGAGATTTTATGTATTTGGTTCCTCAAATTGGGTAATTTTATAATTTCATATTTTTCATTCATGCTTATTTTATGTATTTAAATCCTAGGACAACAAATATGCCTCACTTTACTATTTCAAATATACTTTCAATTATATGTTTGAGACATGAATTTTCATAATTTGATATTTATAACACTTAGCAATTTACTTGAATAATCTTCACTCTTTGTAGGATTGTTATATGATTGATTTGAAAAATATGATTTACTAGTGATCTTTAAAGCTAAATATCAATTTCAATTAGTGTTGATAACATTTACAAATATGTAATTGTAATATTATGAATCTATTAAGATTAGTCCATAGCACCTTTCTAGATCCAAAGCTCCTTTATTGATTTTATCTTATGGAATTTAGGAACTTAGCATGTATGATTTGCCAACAAAATCTTAACTAACCTATCCCATAATTATAGATTATAATTAGTATACTTTTTTATCATGTTATAATTCTTTTTGAACTAATATTCTATGACTTGATTTAAGCTTAGTGATAGTTCCTTAACTTCTAAATCTTACATTAAATTCTTTAGCAAGTTGTCAATTACTTTGCTAATAGTATACTTAATTTTACTAAGAAATCTGAATAAGACTAGTGCCCAACCATTCAATTGGATTATTAACACACATCTCATTTAGTTCTTAATCTTCCATTTTAATTTTTTAATGGTTAAATTAGGAAAACCTTAGCTTCCTTATGTGTTTTAGGATAATATGTAGACTTCATTTAACCTATAACTTAGAATAAACTAATACTTGTAGGTGATAGTCTATCCCTTTCCTTACACTTAAACATTTCATATAAATTGGTACTAACTAAGTTAGAGAATAATTTGGTTGGAAACCTTTCATTCTATAAACTAATTAGATGAAGCTAGTAAATTCTACATTAACCTTCACTTCAAATAGTTTAATATGCCTTCAATTTCATTCTTCTCTACTAGTTTCCTAAAATTTAATTATTAATCAATTTGATTTGATTAGTTTATGATTAGTATAGAATAAGTTCCAATTGTATGAATATAACAACAAATTATTTTATCTCCATAAGTTAAATTAAGATATTATTTTCCAAACTTCTTTTACTTCTACTATTACTTAAAATCGACTTGAAGATCAATATCGACAAGTCAATTGAGAGCTCAAATAGCTCCAATTATTAAGTAGATCATTAAAATTAGATAACTTTGGATATCATATAATTTACAATTATTTGAATTTCCTTGAATGCTTGCTTAGCTCTGAGCCTATTCCTTTGAGCATACATACAAGATATTGTGCATAAATAAAACTTTCACAATAAAAATATAGGAGTTTATATTATGGTGAATAGCCAAGGGCAGGCTATAAGAGAAATAAGGAGACCCCACATTCTCAGAGGATGAATGTGAATGTTTATTTTCATTAAAACCCCGCTTTCCCTTATTTGTTAGGTAGACGTGCTTAACTCCTCATATCATTCTGAATATGCCCGCAGAATGAAGCTTTCATAAAATAACTTCAACAAATAATATATGAGTGTTTTACAATCTTTTTGATTGTAAGATCTCATCATAACCTCTTAGCTATGTTTCCATTGTAAAGTTCTGGACTATACATTCTTAGTCCAAGAGATTAAGATTCTTCTTTGCTTACCATGCTTTGCACTTTCTATCTTCAATATTGTGCTTTACTTATTTATATTTCATATAGAATGTAGTGTATGTTGCTTTACATTTCATTTAAATGCTTCACTGTTTTTCTTTTCTTTACTTAGCATAATTTCCATTTGGACGTATACATATTTCCATTTCAATTATTTTCAAATGCACTTTAGTAGTTTCTAGCCTTATTTAGGATATTTTTCCCTTACCTATTTGGTTGCAGGCTTGAACGATTATTCATATGAGTACTTTTACTCATGTACTTTTAACTGTTCTTCCTTACATTTAAATTTACTTTTTTTCCTTACTTTAATGCTTTCAAATGCTCTTTTGCTTATATTAAATTGTAAATTAGCTTATGATATCCAAATAAACTCATAAATACTTAGCTAATCTTAAAATGTGCTTAGACTATTTAGTATTTCTTTTTTTGGCTTTGCCCTATCATATTTAAATATCAAAATATAATAGATTAGGAGCAATATAATTTAGGTGGAGCTGAACTTAGCACTTGAAGATCTTACAAATTTGCTTCCACTTACTTAAATTACTTGCATTTATTTCATGTGAGAGAGGGTGATTATTTTCTTACTCTTTCATTTAAATGCATGTAATAACTTAAACTGTATGTAATGTTTCTTCTATTTCTGTGCTGAGTTTACTTATTTTGAAATTGCTTGGATTAAATGAGTAGATAAATATTATATGTTTTATATATACTTGTTACATACTTTCCCTACATGCTTCGTATATTGTTTCTATTACAAATTTCCTTTAACTTAACACTATTCATAAAGAGACTTGGCCAACTTAACATCTAGTATTGGGTTAACTTTCTTCTAATCTAATATTAAATGCCAGTGTAACACTCCAATGTTGGATTGAGCTCCTATTCGATATTGGGGTCGTTATAGAAACAGTTAATAAAATAAAAATATGCTTAAACTTTTTAAGTCTAAGTACATTTTAAGGTTAATTATTTTATTATTTTTATGGATATCACTTTTATTAATTTACAATTAATTTAAAGTGGTGCACAAATGCAATAAAGAAATGGTACTGATAGTAAAAAGTGATTGAATAATAAAATCTAAAATAAATAAATATGTGTACTAATTTGACTGCTGAAATCCTGCAAAAATATGTTAAGTAAAAGAAGCATATATATATATATATATATATATATATATATATATATATATGTGTGTGTGTGTGTACTAGTATGCACATAGAAATGAATGCAAAAATGAATATGTTCAATTGGACATATGCTGAGTAAGTGTAAAAATAATGTAAGAAATGCAACAATAAAAAAGAATGTAATGCAATAAATTGTAAGTAAAAGTGAACTGCAAAGTATGTAACTAATTTCAGTCTCTATAACTGAATAAACTATAAGACATTCTGCAGACTATGTAAAGTTAAATTCATACACAATCAATGAGATTGTGTTATATGCAAATATTATTTTATTTATCTTATTTTAATATGTTCCATGGGTACATATATAACAAACAAGGAGTTGAGCACATCTGCCTAATTATATGTAGCAGTGTCTCTTGTAAAACTACACACTCCCCCTGTAGTGTATGTGCAGTCTTTTGACTTTTCCAAAACCTGCTCTGGCTCAACAATATCTATACAAACTAATTCACCCAAAGTGAAACCCCTTATCTCTTTTATTTTATGTTTTATTTATGCACAATATATGAATGTATATTCAAGGATTTAGGCTCAATCATTGTTTGCAATACAAGGAATTTAAATCTTAATTGTAAATTATGTGATATTCATTATTATTTATTAAATTATCTAACCTTAATGATTGAGGCTAATCAGTCTCCAATTGTCTTAAGACATTAACTAAATATATTAATCAATTGAAGTATAGATATATACATAAATATGTTTTTGAAAATAATAATTTAATTAAAATATTATTTTTGTGAGAAGATAATGAAATATCATAATTTATAACCAAGGATTTTATTAAAGAATTTAGACACTAAAGTTAACCAAATCTCCTAAATAAGTTCCTTTCTATATTAAATGTTAGGCCTTAACTTAAGTAGACTATTAGATTTATTAACTTTCCATTTATCATAAAAGGTTTCTAATATTTTAAGTTTAATCTATCTTTTAATAAGTTTAACTACACTTCCCTAGAAGTTCACTTTACTAAGGCCTGAGGTGATAAGTCTCATTCTAAGTTCACTTAGGTCTTACCTCTTACTAAGTTACTAATCTAAGTAATATATCCATTATTTTTCTTATTAAGGTTCTAAGTCTTAGCTGCTCTTATGCTTTAGATCTAACCTTAGTTCCACTAATTAATTATCCTAAAAGGGTTATAAGTTCACTACTTAGTGATCAATGTGAACCTCCAATAATTTGGCTAATCATTTACAAGTGGTATTCTTTATGGTGCCTTGATTTGTGTTGTTCTGAGTATTGTGAATCTTACCATGAGGTCTCGAGAAGTGAGGCTTCTTATGTGGAATGTAATGAGGCCACCGTAATAATCCTAAAATTTCTCTCATATGTCTTCTTCCCATGATCGCGTCTCATTTTGCCATAATAAAAGCATTCAGTCTTAGCGTATATTTTTCCTCTGATTATGCGGTAGTGGTCTTGGACTTTGGTTATGGCATTGCTGCTCAACGATAAACAGCCCTGCAAAGAAGATGTACCTTGGGTTTTCTTTTGCATTTGTTCATTTTGGAGATTAAACTTCACAAGCTTTATGGAAACGGTTCCATTGAATGTCGAATTGGACAAAATCAAAAACATCACCTAAGAGCTCAACAAAGTTCATAGTAGCCACAATTATTGGATCTCATCATCGAACCTTATGTTCACCCCTACAAGTTGATTTACAACCCATTGATATTTAGTTAGATGGTTGCTCATGGGTTTGATGTCAAAACATTTGATGCCCATTATTAGCTTTATCAGAAAACATTTTATTGTTCTTTATTCCTTGCGTACAAGCTGTCGAGCTTTTCACACAACTCCTTTACACTTTTTTCTTCTCTAATGTGGTTCAATACCCATTATCAAATATAGCTTCACACTTACTAGTGCAAACGTTTGTACTTCTCTTAAAACTCTTACATTTGGTCTTATGTCTATGAAACAAGTAAAAATAATTCTTTTAAATGTAAGAGATCACCTTATCAACATTTGATAGTTAACTCCATTTAGTGTAAACATTTTGCTCGGGTTGCATTTCATGGCCAACACCCTAATACCAGTTGTTGAGGATCGGTGGCACAAGTTTAAAAAAGCACACAGTTGATCGCAACACAAAATGCAAGAACTTTTATGTGGAAAACTCGAATCAAAAAAAGCCACGAACATGACACCACATAAACAATTACAATAGATTGGCGATGAATTTGCAGGTTTAAACAAATTCTCACACACCCTTTTAATATCCCAAACGAACCCATTTATAGATTCTGCCATGCTGTGCCTGGGTGCGCGTCCGAGAGCATTCTTATGGGCGCGGTCCAACTAATCTGCTAATCAACGTGCATGCAGTTGTAACCTCTTCCGACGATACTTGCGGCCCAGCGCGCGCCTGCTCGCCCGCCCGGGCACGTCTCACGCACACGACATGGCGCGTCCACAAAAATATGCCGGCCTGGTGCTGACACTTGCTGAGTGGAGCTTTGTTATCCCAACTGTCAGTACACACTTCCCTGGCCCTCCATTAGAGCACCTCCGCGAAAGATCGGGCACTGCTTTTGGGGCTTTTCTTCTTAGCGAGTGCTTGACAGCTCAACGGTCGGCCTTATCCAATTGTCGGCGGTTGTACTGCTCCAACCAACCTTCTTCTATATAGCAGCAGCAAAACTTCATCTGCAACTAGGGGCTATCTATCGCAAGCGTACACGCCCGTTTCTTCTTTTAATATGCTTCTAAATCGGTTTCCAGAAACCAAACCACAGCCACCTGAGAACTGAACTGAGTTAAACCACAAAATGCAAAATTAATTCTTACCTTGGATTTTAGTATTGTTATATGTCATTTAAATATCTCCCAAAATATATTGATGATTAGGATTTAGAGAGTTAAGTGAAATAAATTTTTTTTTATTAAATCCACTTTTACTTGTGGGACCCATAAAAATATATTTTTTAAATCTTAAATTCTAATCATCCATATTTTTTAAAAAATATTTAAGAGCTAAGTAATATTTTTGAATTACCTTATATATACCACTAAGTAACAAAAAAAATTACATTTTAATTTTATCTAATAATATAATATTATATAATGTTCATATAAATAAAAATTTACATGCAAGAAAAAAAAATTAATGAAGAGAAAAAAATCATTGTTTTAATTATAATATTATTATCTTATTAAATATTTAAAATATTTGTAATATATATTTTAAAAATTATGTTAAATTTGGAATTAATCCTTTCACTTGAGGAATGCCAATATGATATATTTTGAAATGAAACATATATAATTGATTATCAAAATTTATCTTATATAATTAGGTGAAGATTTGATGAGTATTTTCTTAAGAGAAATGTATATATTGATATAACATCCAAAAAATATTATTTAATAAAATTTAAATATTATTTTATTAGTATTTATTTATTTATATTAAAATAATATAAATATTATTTTTAAAATTTATATTGAAATTATATTCAAATTTAAATAAATTTTTTTGAATAAAATATTAATAAATCTAAACAGCATCTCTCTTAAATGACAAAAATGTTAAAAGTCAATACATGTTTTTTCCTATTGTTTGGCTTACATAAGAAATTTTACTATTTTTTTTTCTCTATTTTAATTTGGACAGATATTTGAAAATATTGAGATAAATAATTAATTCCTCTCTTCTTCTTGATTTGGACAGATATTTGAAAAAGAAAGTTATAATAATATTCCAAATATATCTATTTAATGCCCTCATAATTATTAAAGTATTTTAAATTAATAATTAAATGATAATAATAAATGAGATTTACTAATTAAAATCATTATTAAAAATTTATTAAAAATTAATAATAATTTTAAAAAAATAATCATAATTTGAATCATTATTAATATTATTTATTTATTAGGTGAATAATATTGTATTTATTACGTAAAATAATATTGTATTTTCCCATATACTATATTCAATTCTTACTTTTACATATTTTCTTCTTTTAAGCACACAATTTTTTTAATAAATATATTTTTCTTTTCTTTTAAATTAATTGCGCCCTTAGCACTAAAACTAAAAAAATAAATAAAATAATAAGCTAAGAAATAAATATTATTAAATTAAGCCTTATGTTGTTATAAGGTCAAATATTTATTATAGAAGTTATACCATCCTTCTTTTTTAAATCATTTTTATAAGGGCTAAATCATACTAAACCAATCTAGTTAATGCTTAGTTGAATAGAAATATCATGAAGCAACCTTGGAAGCAATTAAGCAAGATTTAGGATGACTCTCGGTGCAAGTTCAGGTATCGATGACACAAGTCAGATTAGATATGTCTGGGCGTCTATCGTGAATGCTACCGCCTTATATTTTTCCAAATGGGGGAGACTTCTTAAGGCTCTATGCCAAAAAATTCCACCAATTTCTTATCTCCTTCTCCCCCACAACCAAACCAAGTGCTTCGCTCACAAAGTCATTATAGGAATGTTTGTAGAAAGCATTAAGTTCTCAAATCTAAAATTCCTTTGATCTAGCTTCTACTATAGAATTCTCTATTTTTCTTAGCCTAATTTATATGAATAATATGAATAATCTAGAAATATATTTCTTATGTTTTCGTTTTTTATATTGATTGTGTGTTAGACTCTTATTCAAATCTATTTTGCTTTAAGTGATTTTGTTAGTATCAAGTGTTGTATTATGGAGACCATTTAGTAGATCATGGAGATACTGGTGGTGCTTCGGTGAGCTTCCGGAAGGTTTTGAGGTGTTTCGGAGTTAGAAGTGAAGTCCATAATCGACACAGGTGCTGCAGCGCGCCGTAGCGCGCTCTAGCGGTCCCAAATCGAGACAGAGGCGCTCTCGCGCACCTCAGCAGTCGACAAACAGAGAAGCAGGGGTTGCAGCGCGCCACATCGCGCTCTAGCGGTCCCAACCCGAGACGAAGGCACTATCGCTCTCCTCAGCCGTGACAACCTAATATTGAGTAATAACAAATCTCAATATTGATACGTCACCACAATATCTAATACTAGATTAGAAGGAAACTAATCCAAATCATTAGGTGTTGTGTTTAGCCAATAATTTAGAAGAGGGTCCTAAATTAAGATGGGAAAAATTTTGTGAAATTATGCATGCTGTACATATGATGAATATGAATTGAAAATGTAAGTGCATAAAAATTTGCATATTCTAATGTGGAGATGATAATAATATGCATATACAATAAGAATGCACTATATGAGTTGTATGTATAAAGCAATTAATTGTTATGATCTTTTCAAATAATTCTTAAAAATTTCAGCATGACTTATACTGTATTTGATCAAAAGAACACCTATAATAATGATATATAAGTCTTCCATTCAATTGGAAGATTAATTAAAAGGATTAACAGCCTAAAACTAATATAAAGTCAATATGTTACATGAGATTGCTTATTTCTAATTCTAATATAAAGTCAATCCGTTATATGAGATTGCTTATTTTCAATTTTAATATAAAGTCAATCTGTTACAAGATTGCTTATATCCAATTTTAATATAATTTGCAGTGAGAAAAATATATGAAGTAATTTATATCCTAGGATACACACATCCTACATCATTTACATTTATAAAAAAATGAGAAAATGATAACTAAATTTTTAGTTAAGTATGCAACTAGATTTTCAGTTAAGTATGCAACTAAATTTTTATTTAAGTATCCATTCATATATATATATATATATATATCCATTTATCCCTAACAAAGTATTTAAGTAAGGAGTTTAAATTACAATACAAGCATAATAAATACAAAGCAAAATACTTTAATTATTATAAGCCATAAATAAACATTAGAAAGTAAATAAACAAAAATTTCTCTCACTTTTAATATAAAGCAAGAATTTTAATAAATTAAGCGGAAGCAATTATATTTGCTTAAGCGCTTGGTCCAGCTCTACTATCCTCCAAGCACACCTAATCTATCAGATTTTAATATTTAAATGTGATAGGTCAAATCTAAAAAAAAGAGAAAATATGATTATACTAAATAGTCTAAGTAATTAAAGATTAGACTAAATATTTTATTGTTTGTGTTGGATATCACAACTAGTTACAATATAAGTGTATGCAATTGTGAAAAAATGAACGCATACAAATGTGAAAAAGAAAGTAAGGAAAAAATAAAGTGAGTAAGAATACTCATATAATTTGACAATCTAGCCTGCAAGTAAAACAAGCGTAAAAACATTTTAGATAGGCTAGAAAAATACTAAAATGTGCATATGAAAATAAATAAAATGAAACATGTACATGTTCAATAAAATTATGCTAAGTAAGAAAAATAAATTTGTGAAGCATTTAAATAAAATTATAAAAACATTCGCTGCAATAAAAATGAGCTATAAATAAGTAAAGTACAGTATTAACATAGAAAGTTCAAAGCATAGTAATTGAAAGAACATCTTAGACTCTTGGTCTAAGATACACATAGCTTGAGACTATATAAGGAAACATAGCTAAAATGCTATGATAAGTCTTCACAATCAATAAGATTGTAGAGGATCTCATAAATTATTTAAGTGAAGTTATTTTTATGAAAAATATGTATTCTGCATGGACCTACAGAATAAAGCGATGAGTTAAACAGTCTGCCTAACCAGTAAAGGAAAGCAGGGTTTCAAATATAACATACACTCATATTTACCCTCTGAGAATATGAGGTTTCTTTATTTCTCCAATTTATTTTGCCATTGGCTACATCAATTAACAACCCCTATAGTTTTAAATGTGAAAGTTTTATTAATGCACAATATCTTATATGAATGATTCAAATGAATAAGGCTCAATGCTAAGCAAGCATTCATAGAAAAATCAATAATTACAACTAAGTGATATCCAAAATTATATAATTTTAATAATCTACTTAATGTTTGGAGCTAATTGAGCTCCCAATTAACTTTGAGATATTAATCTCAAATTAATTGTGACTAATAATCGTAATTAGGGTTTTGAAAATAGTAGTTTCATTTCATTCTATAAAATGACAAAATAATTTATAAGTATAACAATATAATAAAAATCTACTTCTATTCTTATTATAAACCATAAGATTGAAATAAGTTAACTAAATCAAGACTTAGGAAATTAGTTAGGAAAAGGTTGGGTTAAGTAAACACCACAACTAGGAAGCTAATAGTCAAGGTTCTACACACTAAACTCATTTAACAAGGTTAAATTAGAAAGATTAAATCAAATTGACAATTAATATAGCTAGGTTAAGGAAATAGGAAAGGCTTAAAGGAAAAAGGAAAGAATGATTTGAAACTAAAATTTTATGTTTTCTATAAGTTGAAGGTTAAGAAAAATCATTAGAGTTCCTAAACTATTCTTATGAATTTAGGACTCCATAAATAAGTTCTTTAGGGACTTAAGAATTAGGGTGGAGTGAATTAAGCTCTATTTTAATTACTTAGGATTATGACTAAGAAGATCATAGCCTATACTAAACAAGCATTAAAGTTAAACACACTTAATGGGTATAACATCTAGTTCTAAAGGATCTCTATAATTTAAGGTGTAATCAATCCTATAGGCTTTATCCTAAGGTTAAAAGATAAATCAAGCAAATTTGCTAAAGATTCATACAATTAAATTATGAGAACTAAGCTCAAAATAATCATATCATGGAAAATTGATATGAGAGGAAAAATGGTGAAGCAAGTTTACTATCCTAGGGCTTTAAATACCTATAGCATGAAATTAAGAAATTAAGAAATTATTTAAGTAATACTAATTAAATAGCCAAAACCTAAAATCATCAATTATTGTCCAAATGAAATAAAATTCATAAATATGAAATTCTTATTGTATAAGAAGAAGAATAACACTAAGTATGTCAAAATCGGATAACGTTGGGATTTTAGAGTTTTCAGGTCTCTTAATTAGGGTTTAAAAGTGATTAAGAAAATTATGGTTTAAATACTAAATTTGAATTCATATTATTATAGTTCTGCATATTTTTGTGAGTGGAATAGACTATTATAATGTCCAATTTAGACTTCATTTGATCATAAAATAAGGCTTCGAAGATTTAATTATTTTAAATTATTAAGCTTTAGTAAATCTTAAGAATTGGATGAATGAACGAAGAAAATTGATACAATAGATGGTCAATAACATAATCTAGTTCCAAGACAAATTGAAAATAAAACAATATATACTAATTGCATTGAAACCATTGATAGATTTGGTATATAATTAGTAAGCGGAATCCAAATTAGATCAAAAGTAAATTTGATTTAATTATGAAAATTTATTTGGAATATTGATCAAACATTTTAATATTCAATAATACATTTCGATTAATATTTCACTAATGTATGCATTTTTCTTTTAAGAATTATAGTGATATAGTTTAATTACAAGCTTAAGAGTTTATTAAGGAAATCATTATATGAATAGAATCGATAAATGAATTTATAACTTAAAGTAAATCTTAATTGCAAAACAATTAAGATTGGGCCAACAAAAGAGAACAAGATCAAATGAAGATGAATAAATTACATTTTATTGCAAATACTTAAAGCTAAGAATTGAATATGTTTTAAAAATTTTTTTAGGTAAAATATTATTTGCATGAATTTAAATGAGGATATTTGTTAAATATTCATCACTTAGTTTTAGTATAAAGATGATGAACTTGAATGAAATAACCTTAATTGATGCATAACTTAAATATACAAAAATTTTCAAATTCCAATTTATATTTTTCATATTATTAGCCTTTGAAGTTTAAACTTTACAAATTTATTTAGGACAATCCGGGATCCCAAATGCGCTCAAACTTTTGCAGTAGGATCCCTTCAATAGGCATTATAAGTTGATATTTTTATTTGACTTGACTTGAGATCCTGATTTCGACTTAATTTTATTAGCGCTCGAAATAAAATAAAAAATATTCTGGAAATTCAACGACTTTCAAAAATTCCCAGAATATTACTCATAGCTAATTTGGAGTTGCTAAGTTCAATGGTGGACTCCGTTTTCAATTCTGAGGTTTAAATAAATTAGGTATTCTTAAAATTATCCAGAAACCAAGAAATATTAGAAATTGACAAATGATCTTCAATTCGCACAAATATTGAAAAAGAAGCTCTTAATACTATTATAAGTATAATAGAAAAAGATTAGAGTCAATTAGGATGGGTAACAATATTAGGGTTGTTACATCAATAGTCGGCAAATAGAGAAAGCAGAGGCTGCAGCGCGCCGCAACGTCCTATAGTGGTCTCAACCTGAGACGGAGGTGCTATTGCACCCCTCGGCAGTCGGCAGAGAAGCAGGGGTTGCGGCGCGCCACAACGCGCTCTAGTGGTCCTAACCTGAGACGGAGGCGCTATCGCGCACCTCGGCGGTCGGCAAACATAGAAGCAGGGGTTGCAGCATGCCGCAGTAGAAATCGACATTGCTGTGCGCAGCGACAGAAGTAGGTGCTACCGCGCACCGCAGCGAGTGTCTACCAAAGATAAGAGCGCTACCGCGCGCCACAGTAGGTGCCAACACGAGACGTGGGCTCTACCGCTCACCGCAATAGGTGCCAACCTGAGACGAGGGCTTTACCACTCGCCGCAGCGAGTCCCAACCCGAGAATCGGACGCCACGGCGTGCCGTAGCGCCTGGCGGAAATTTGCATCAGTCCAGTTTTGCCCTAAGCAAATTGGAGGGCATTTTGGACTTTTCATTTGCAAGCTACCGAAAAAATAAAATTTTGAGCAGTCTTGAGGCAGAAAATTAAAGGAGAATAGTTAAAAAAGAAGGGAGGAAGGCAGAAAATCAAAGGGAAACCTCCTTAGCCATAGGAAAAGAAGAGAGTGAGAGAAGAAGTATTAAGGGGCAAAAGAGAGGAAGAAGGGGAAGGACTATAGAATCCCTTTCTCTACTTGGAGGCCAATCACTATTTAAGTTCTAGGAGTAAGACTTGCAAGCAAGAAAATAGAATCAATGTATCTTTGCTTTATTTTTCACTTTGAAAAATTAATAATTTTATTATATTGCTATCATGTATCTTAATACTTATAAGAATATTTTCTTGCATTCTTGTTTCATTGCCATGTGTGAATAATTATTTGAATTGATTAAGATCTTGAGTCAAATGCATGTGAAAAGGATGTTATCTCAAGTAAACCCTAATGTCAAGTAAACCCTGATGTCTATTAGAGATTGAGATTTTTGCATATAATATTTGTTAAAATACAGAAATAATTATTTTTTAAAATAAATTTCTTGTCTATGTTTAGAAACATGCCTTATTGATTGAGATAGAGTAAGGTGGTAAGGACATTAGGGTTTACTTGAGATAATTTTTTTTTTGTTCTATTTATGTTTTAAGCATACTAGGGTATACTAGAGATTGAGATTCTATCATCTTGATCGTGATAAAATGAAAATTATCCATTTAATGTATTTAAGTTTATGTTAACTAAAATTAGAGATATTATAGATAATGTAATTTGTTGAGAAATGCTAGCATCGAGATAATTAGGAAATCTCAAGCATAAAATTAGTGTGCTTATTCATTTATTCACATGTATGTTACAAGGATTGAATTGAAAATGATGAGCATTTATTCCTATTTGATCTTTGATAACTTCCACAATAATTTTACTCAAACATTTTTGTTTAATTAACTTGTTTAAGTAATTTAGTTTTTTTTAATGCTCACTCATTACTTGCTCAATTAGATTAAGAAATAGGATTTTAGTTTCAAGATTTCTGTACTCACAAACTTAACCCTTAAAGTACTTAAACATTCAATCATTAATCAAAAATAAAATTTTCATAAAATAAATTGAAATTAGTATTCTCTTCTTGAGAATGATACTTTAGATACTCACTAAATCTATACTACTACATTGCATCTGCTTGCGTAAAACGCATCACTATTACTATATTTACATGTAACAGCCCAAACTATTAAGCACCAATATATTTTTCGTTTTGGCCTTAAAGGCCTCATGATTTTGCCCTCAAAAGATAACTTTCCAACAGGTCACTCATCTTGGGAGCGCCCTCACTTGAGACACTTAACTTTGGAGTTCTTATGAGGAACTTCACCATTATCTGAAAAGGTACTTCGATATTTAAGAGTTTCACTAATTACTACTTAAGTGTGTCTTTACAATCTCCCCAACTTAAGTAACTAACGTCCTCATCATAATCCACACACAGATCCAAAAACCATCCATTTGGTAGAAAGGACTAGAAGTGACTCCTATAGGCTTAAGAGGTACTCATAACCATATAGCACCTTAACCATAATGGGTTTAAGAGTTTGCTTAATGAAGTGGCACATTACCCTGTATATCACTTAGCTCCTATCTGACACCATATGGCCTGCTCTGATACCATTTGGAATAACCAAAACTCTTAAGCACTAAGGTATTATCCACTTTGGTCTTAAAGACCTCTGGGTTTTTCCCTCAGAAGATGTGATGACCCACTTAAGTAGTAATAAGTGAAACTCTTAGACATCGAGGCGCCTTTTCAGATAATGGTGGAGTTCCTGATAAGAACTCCAAAGTTAAGCGTGCTCATGTGGGAGCACTCCCAGGATGAGTGACCTGCTGGGAAGTTATCTTCTGTGGGCAAAACTGTGAGGCATTTCAGACCAAAACGAACAATACCTTTGTGCTTAAGAGCTTGGGCTATTACAAATGGTATTAGAGCAAATTATAGGGTGTCAGATAGGAGCTAAGTGCCATACAGGACAAAGTACCACTTCATGTGAGCAGCCTTTTGAAACCATGATGGTTAAGGTGCTATATGGTTGTGGGTACCCTTGCGCCTGTATGGGACACCTTTAGTCCTATCTACCCAATGGATGGTTCTTGGATCTGTGTGTGGATACTGACGAGGACGTCAGTTACTTAAGTTGGGGAGATTATGATGACCCACTTAAGTAGTAATAAGTGAAACTCTTAAACATCAAGATGCATTTTCAGATAACGGTAGAGTTCCTGATGAGAACTCTAAAGTTAAGCGTGCTCATGTGGGTGACCTGCTGGGAAGTTATCTTCTGTGGGCAAAACCGTGAGGCCTTTCAGGCCAAAGCGAATAATACCTTTGTGCTTAAGAGCTTGGGCTATTACAAATGGTATTAGAGCAAACTATAGGGTGTCAGATAGGAGCTAAGTGCCATACAGGGCAAAGTACCACTTCATGTGAGCAGCCTTTTGAAACCATGATGGTTAAGGTGCTATATGGTTATGGGTACCCTTGCGCCTGTATGGGTCACCTCTAGTCCTATCTACCCAATGGATGGTTCTTGGATCTGTGTGTGGATACTAACGAGGACGTCAATTACTTAAGTTGGGGAGATTATGATGACCCACTTAAGTAGTAATAAGTGAAACTCTTAAATATCAACACGCATTTTCAGATAACGGTAGAGTTCCTGATGAGAACTCTAAAGTTAAGCGTGCTCATGTGGGCAAAACCGTGAGGCCTTTCAGGCCAAAGCGAACAATACCTTGGTGCTTAAGAGCTTGGGCTATTACAAATGGTATTAGAGCAAACAATAGGGTGTCAGATAGGAGCTAAGTGCCATACAGGGCAAAGTACCACTTCATGTGAGCAGCCTTTTGAACCCATGATGGTTAAGGTGCTATATGGTTGTGGGTACCCTTGCGCCTGTATGGGTCACCTCTAGTCCTATCTACCTAATGGATGGTTCTTGGATCTATGTGTGGATACTGACGAGGACGTCAGTTACTTAAGTTGGGGAGATTATGATGACCCACTTAAGTAGTAATAAGTGAAACTCTTAAATATCAAGACGCATTTTCAGATAACGGTAGAGTTCCTGATGAGAACTCTAAAGTTAAGCGTGCTCATGTGGGCAAAACCGTGAGGCCTTTCAGGCCAAAGCGAACAATACCTTGGTGCTTAAGAGCTTGGGCTATTACAAATGGTATCAGAGCAAACTATAGGGTGTCAGATAGGAGCTAAGTGCCATACAGGGCAAAGTACCACTTCATGTGAGCAGTCTTTTGAACCCATGATGGTTAAGGTGCTATATGGTTGTGGGTACCCTTGCGCCTGTATGGGTCACCTCTAGTCCTATCTATCCAATGTATGGTTCTTGGATCTATGTGTGGATACTGACGAGGACGTCAGTTACTTAAGTTGGGGAGATTATGATGACCCACTTAAGTAGTAATAAGTGAAACTCTTAAACATCAAGATGCATTTTCAGATAACGGTAGAGTTCCTGATGAGAATTCTAAAGTTAAGCGTGCTCATGTGGGAGCACTCCCAGGATGGGTGACCTGCTAGGAAGTTATCTTCTGTGGGAAAAACTGTGAGCCCTTTCAGGCCAAAGCGGACAATACCTTGGTGCTGAAGAGCTTGGGCTCTTACAGAAGATAACTTTTCAGCAGGTCACCCAAACTGGGAGTGCTCTCACTTGAGCACGCTTAACTACAATTATCTAAAAAGGCGCATCGATATTTAAAAATTTCACTTATTATCATTTAAGTGAGTCTTTACACTACATCCTCATTTTCACCAGCAAAATATATTTTATCATCATTACTTTAATATACTTCTTTTTCTTGGTCTTCTTTTTCTCCTTCTCTTCTAAGTCTTCTTCTCTTTTTTTCCTCTATTTTCTTAATCTTCCCCTTTATCTCCTCCATTTTCTCATGCCCCTCATTCTTATTTTTCTCCTTTTTCTACACCTTTCTTCTCTTCTTTGTTCAATCATTAACATCATTATAATCATCAACTTTAACAATATTTTTATAAATAACATCATTAATAATAATAATAATAATATAATAATAATTATTATTATAATAATCATATTTAAAAAGAAAAATGCTATTTAGATATACTGACATGGCATCCAAAAAAAACTCATCTTATAAAATTTGAACATTATTTCATTAGTGTTTATCTATTTATATTAAAATAATACAAATATTATTTTTAAAATTTGTATTGAAATGATGTCTAAATTTTATTGAATGAGTTTTTTTGGGTGCCACATCAATGGCTCTAAATAGCATTTCTCATTAAAAAAAGTACAGAAAAAGGTTTAACATGCCTGCATCATGCTGACGGGTTGAACGGAGGAGAGCTAAACTGCAGCTATGAGATCAAGGGAGACAACGTTGGAAGCCAGAGGAGAAGGTGAGGGAGGTGGTCTCATTACTGACTCAGTCGAAGAGCCTGGCTTATATATCTTGAGATTGTCGACTGTGTAGGGGATCGAGGCAAGCGAAGAAGACAAAAATAGGTTTTGTTGGAATATTATTGTTGGCAATATGTGAACCTAACTATGTTTATGTTCTTTAACAAAGTTGAAATCAGCATGTTAATGTTGACGCCGGCTTAACCGACGCAGGGGGTCATTGCATGCGGGCGTTGTCATGTGCAATCGCAAGCAGTGCTCAGGTTTGGCATGGGGGTAGGAGAGAGAATATAAAATAATAATAATAATGAAAGGGCAAACCCTTCTGCCAAATAGCATAAAGACCCTCTACTTTATTTTGTTGGATCAAGAAGCTCTCAACATGGCTAGCATATTCAATAAATCGCATATAAGTAAAATTATCTTTTGGTTGTCCAACAAGCCATGAATTAAAAGGAAAATTCAAGGAAACAAATGTCATAAAATGTTAACATATTCTCTTTTTGTTGTTGAGATTATGATGATTGCTTTCTCTATTTTGCCAAATTAATTTATTAGGTGGGAAAATTCTTTATGTGGAGTCTCCTATCAAGTGTGTCTTGGTGGCCTTTGAAGGAAAATTAAATTTTTTTTAATTGAAGGAAAATTAAAAAAAATTAATTTTTCCAAAATTAAAGGAAATTAAGTTTCCTTAATTAAAGAAAAATTAAAGGAAATTAATTTTCTATATATATAATTAAATCTCTCAATTATAGTATTAAGAAAATGTCGCATTAATAATTTCTATTTCGAGAATTATGGGTTTGGAAGTTTTTTTTATGTCCTTAATTGAGAAATTAGAATTGTAACTCTTGGGAATCAATGATGGCTTATAAATAAATCTTGATATACAAGAGTTTCAACACAAGATACAAGAGAAGATCTCCAAGAGAAAGTTTTGTAAAGGTTCTGTAACCTTAAACTATTTGTATTCCTCTCTGATTTTAGTGAAACTTTGCTCTCTTCCCCTGAAGGTAGGTGTGATCACCGAACTACGTAATTTTTGTCTTGTGGCTGTGATTATTTTATGTACTTATTTTTCTTGCTTTAATTTTTTGGTTTCTCAATGCTCGCTCAAGTTTCTTTTTGTTCCGCTTTTTGTTTAAACCATATTCGATCTCAACAAGTGGTATCAGAGAAAGGTTTGTTTCCCTTGTTTATTCTTAAAGGCTAGGCTTTTGCTTGAGATAATTGTTAATCTGTGATTGAGTTTTATTAAAGCAAGAAGATAAGCATGGCTGAAGGAGGAGAAGAGGTGGTTGGACCTTCGTCATCGTCGGTGGTGGAGAGGACTCTCCACCAAGTTGTGACACATCCGGCTAAAATAGATGTGGTCAAATTTGATGGGAAGAACAACTTTGGGATGTGGTGGTGCGAGGTGACAGACGCACTGTGTGCCATAAATCTTGAAGATGCTCTGGATGACGAAGAAAAACTAGAGGAAATTTCAGAGAGGGACTGGATCAAAATGAACCGCATCACATACGGCTTGATCCGGAACTGTTTGACTCAAGAGATCAAGTATGCAGTTATGATGGAGACATTAGCGTGGAAATTACAGAAATTCCTAGAGGCTAAGTATCTGACGAAGAGCGTGGAGAATAGACTCAACATTAAAAGGCAGCTCTACAGATTTCAGATGAGAAGAGGGATTTTCATTGGTGAGCACCTGAATGAATTCACAAAGCTATTGGCTGATTTGCTAATCTGGATGAGACCGTGGAGGATGAAGATAAGGCCCTGTTATTGTTGAACTCATTGCCAGATGAGTACGAGCACTTCACCATGATATTGATCCATATGAAGGATGTTGTGAAGTATGAGGAGGTGACTACAGCCCTTGTGAATCATGAGTTTAGAAGAAGGAATGAGGAGTCTACCAAATATGATATGACAGAGGCACTTACACTTCAGAGGGGAAGAACAAAGAAGAAGAAGCAATGGCCAAAGAAAAATGCAGACTTCCAGAAAATGGGGAAATTTAGAGCTGAAGCATTGGACACAATCAGTGCGCATTCTGTTTAGAGACAAGACATTGGAAGAATGATTGCCCAAAGTTGAAAGACAAGCAGCGGGCGAGTGGATCTTTAGAGGCCAATATGATTCAAAATATGGTGGAGGGTTCAAACTCTGATGTATCTCTTGTAACAGTTTATATGGGTCTAATAGCAGACAGCTCCATTTGGATCATAGACACCTATGCAACGTATCATATTAGCTCCTAGAAAGATTGGTTCTATTCGTACAGGGAAACGGACAGCAGTGTAATCACAATGGGAAATGATGCTACTTGCCAGATTACAGGAGTTTGTAGTGTGCTGATAAGGACACATTCATGAATAGTTCAGGAACTAAAGGAAGTCAAATATGTGCCAGAAATTAAGAAAAAATTTCTGTCTATTGGGGCCTTAGAAGTCAAGGGATTTAAGGTGGTGATTGAGGCAGGAGTTCTGAAGATCAGCAAATGTGCAATGACTTACTTAAGAAGAGTCAGACAATAGAACCTCTACTACTTGCAAGGAAGATAGTGACAGGTACAGTGGTTGTGGCCAAAGACTCTAAAGATGCCATGATGCTGTGGCATATGAAACTAGCACACGCAGGGGAACCATCACTGAAGGCATTAGAGAAAGAGGGGCTCATCAAAAGTATAAATTCTTGCAAATTATAATTTTGTGAACATTGTATTTTTGGCAAGAAAACACGCAAGCCCTTTGGTGTTGGCCATGACAACACCAAATGCATATTATAATATATACACACAGATGTATGGGGACCAACGAAGACTACATCATTCGGTGGTCAAAGATATTTTGTTTCTTTTATAGATGATTACTCCAGATTTGTATGGGTGTACACTTTGAAGAGCAAAACAAATGTACCGGAGGTATTCATAAACTGGAAGAAGATAGTGGAGAATCAAACGGGCAAAAGAATCAAGATAATCTGTTCGGACAATGGCGGAGAATTCACATCTGATTCTTTTGTAAAGGAATGTTAAGATTTAGGGATTGAGCGCCACTTCACAGTAAAAGAAACACCGTAGTAGAACAGGGTAGCAGAGCGAATGAACCGTATCTTGGTGGAAAAGGTGCGGTGTATGTTGTCCAATGCTGGGTTGGAGAGAGTCTATTGGGCGGAGGCCCTAGACTATGCTTGCTACTTGGTGAACCGTCTACCATCTACCGCACTTAATAAGAAAACTCCAATTGAGTTGTGGCTAGGACATCCTACCATAGATTATGATCAACTGAAGATCTTTGACAGCCCAACTTACTACAATGTTAGAAAGGATAAGCTTAAATCACAGGCTAGGAAAGCAATTTTTGTGGGCTTCAGACGTGGTGTGAATGGTAATAAATTGTATGATCCAATTGATAAGTGGATCGTGGTGAGCAGGGATGTCACCTTTGATGAAGAGTATTTCTTGAGATAGAGGAGTTCTCATCAGGTGATGGATAATACTGAGACTCTTACAGGAAGGCAGAGAGTGGGGTTTGATGCCACCCCATTTGTTCTACAGGAAACTTCACATCACATTGAAGATACTCCTACAGAAGAAGACCATGTTGGTGATGATGATGAGCAAACTGATATTGATGGTAAGGCTCCAACTCAGGAGTCAATTGTTAGAAATAAACCCATAAGGAATGCACCTCAATAGCTAGACTGGCTTAAAGACTACGTCATATTTTCATTATCTGTAGTGGAGGAAGATGTTCCCTCTCACTTCAAAGAAGCGGTGACAAGCTCAAAAGAAAATTTATGGAAGCAGGCTATGAATGAAGAGATTGAGTCTCTTCACAAAAATAAGGTATGGAGGTTAGAGAAACTCCCTCTAGGAAGGAAAGTTATTGGGTGCAAATGGGTGTATGCGACGAAAGAAGGTTCCTCAGAAGCTGATGTGCGCTATAAAGTTAGACTTGTGGCAAAGGGCTTTGCTCAGAAGGAAGGGGTCGATTATGATGAGGTGTTTTTCCCAGTTGTGAAACACTCCTCGATCCATGTGCTTTTAGCTTTGGTGGCACAACTCGACTTACTGCTTGAGCAGCTTGATGTGAAGACAATGTTCTTGCATGGAGAACTAGAGGAGGAGATCTATATGATGGAACCGCAAGGGTATAGTGAGTCAGGAAAGGAATATTTGGTATGTAAACTAAATAAGTCTCTATATGAGTTAAAGCAATTACTGAGGAAATGGTACAGAAAATTTGATCAATTTATGCAAAAAGAGAAGTACTGCAGAAGCTAGTTTGATAAGTATATTTTTCAAGATGATGCCTCAAGATAACTTCATTTATTTGTTATTGTATGTCGATGATATGCTGATAGCTACTTCGGATCAGTCAGAAATGGATCATATGAATGATCAATTATCAAAGAATTTTGAAATGAAGAATCTGGGAGAAACAAAGAAAATATTATGAATGGAAATCTGTAGAGACAAAATTGTAGGGAAGGTTTGGTTGACCAAAAAGGGGTATTTGGAGAGAGTGCTAAAGAGGTTTAGGATTGAAGAAAATACAAAGTCTATAAGTATACCTCTAGCACCTCATTTTTGCCTATCTGTAGAGCAATATCCGAAGTCAGATTTTGAAAAAGAAGAAATGCGCACAGTGTCGTATGCTCGTGCAGTTGGGAGCTTGATGTATGTCATGGTTTGCACTAGACCAAATTTGGCACAAGCTATTGGAGTTGTGAGCCGCTACATGCATAATCTGGGGAAGGATCACTGGCAAGCAGTGATGGGAATCTTCAGGTACTTGAAAGGTTCAACTGGTATTGGATTATTATTTTAGAAGCAGTCCTCAATAGTTGACTTGTGCGCGGGTGTAGCGCCCCGCCTCGTCGCCATGCGCAAAAGAATTAAGTACCATCATATCGGCGGCGGAGCGGTGCACCACTCGGGGAGGAATAACCCGTCTCCCCGAATAGATAAAAAATCGAACCCATCTGAAGGGCTGTTGACTCAACCTTAAGGAGGGTTGATGGCTAATACTTAAGATAAGAGTAGTATCCTTATCCTAAGTATTAGATATATACATACACTGGATTTAGAATATAATAAGAATCCAATATATGTATAGTATATCAGCATCTCTAGTATGCTGATCACATCACAACACCAAGTATAAGTAGTATATAACAGAGTGCGGAAGCTTAAAGCAAACATCCAGAAAATATTCTTCACAGAAGCTGTATGAAAATATTCATCTCAGAAAAGAAAAAAAAATATATTCAGAATTATTACAAACAGTTTACTGAAATAGACATAAAACTAAATACTGAACTGAAGATACTAAATATAAAGTAAATTTGGAGGAGAGTCCACTAGTGCTCCACGAGCTCCTCCTGAATCTCCTGGGTGTCCTCCTGACCTATCTAAATATACTGCTCAGGATCTAATAAATTGCCAGATCCCAAAAGTATCTCATATTAGATAATAAGTCTAACACATTGAAACTAATCTAAACAGTTCTAGTTATTCATTTAACATTTACATAATGTAATTAAATCTACAGAAATACTGTAAAGGTAACTGAAAGTACAAAACTATTCAAAATTATACAAAACTGAAGCAATGTAAAGTAAAACTGAACTGTAACTGAATACTGAAATAAATTAAAATATTACTGAATCTGAAACTAAGTAATCACATCTACAACTATGCTGTATGCCACTAAAATAGTGCATCTGAATATGCCACAATAGTGTATGCTACTGATATGCCACCAAAATATCACTGAACTGTTATGAGCAGTACGGTTCAATATATACATACATCTAATTGGGAATATTGTCTACTAATGATGCCGATGCATCCTGAAATTCTCCAGTCAATGTATGCAACATTCTGTAACTCATAAATCATCACTGATACTTATACATCATTCTAATTCTCACACATCATTCTGATACTCACACATCATGCTTATGCTCATGCTCATGCTTCTAAACTACATAAGATAAATTCAAAAAATGCTTTAAAATCTGATAATGAATTCAAAGTCTCCATTGTACAGAATCCTGCTAAAAGGATTCTGACTCCTAGATTGTAATTCGATAATTGGTTAAGGTTGAGAGTTTACTTAAAAATCATTAGCTGAGATGATTGTATACACATATTTAGCATGTTTGCAAGAAAGGTAGATTTAACCATTAGCTTATTTAAACTGCACTTATCGAAGCGCACTACGATAGGAGGCAGAACCCGGTCACAATTTACATCTCAAGCTAAGCCATTAAATGCCCTAATTACAAGCATACTTAGTGGTCTACGCAAAGTGGCTTAAGATACCTTGTTTGCTTAAACTGCACTTATCGAAGTGCACTACAATAAGAGACAGAACCCGGTTGCAATTTACATCTCAAACTAAGGATCTTGTTCACTAATTATAACACTCTTAGTCTTGGAAGATTTACTCTAATGGGACTGTATTCGGCTAATCTCGTGGGATATCACCTGGTCATAAGTCCATATTGGAGTGAATCAACCAATCCTGAATATTACTGAATTAATCCAGTAATATAGGTATACCCTACTATACCCAATTAATAATCTGAGTCCAAAAGATTCTATTTAACTAACAAGGATTTATCAAATATATTAATCCTTACTCTAAGTAGGTATATCCTACACAAGGCTCCAAGGATGTGATCAAAGGATCACTCAACATAGGTTGCTATAACAAGGAATGAGCTACATCCTAAGTACTTTAGGTAATTCATACCACAAGATATCAGGTTCAACTTCTAAAATTTTGAAGGATCAACTAGGTTTCTACCTCAATAAGTTATAAAAGTCCTTCATATCTCAATGTATCGTTAGTTAAGGTCTTTAACTAATTCAATGACGAATCCTATAGCAAGACCCTTAAGATCTCACTTTTCTACTTCTTAAGATTCACTTGTTATACTTAAGTTAAGTGATCAGATTATATGATTAAAATTCATTTGATCCTTTCCTATTCTACAATCATGTGATAAAATCAAAAATCTTATTAGGGTTAGATCATTTCACAAATCATTACAATCTTATTTCCGTCTTATATTAATTGTCTTATATAAGAGAAAATCAAAGATCTAAAGTTTGGATTCAGATGGTTCAATCACACATATTCAATATTATCCTTAACACTTCAATTTGATGATTTAAGATCAATATCAAATCATATGCATTATTGGAATAATATCAATTAAATTATCTTACAATCAAGTTAATTAATTAGGTGATTCAGGTTTAGATCTTAATCAAGATAAGCTAGGGTTTAACCCCTAACATTTCTATCATTACGACCAATATTTAATTTAAAGGTCAATGACAAATCAATATATTATTAGTGTATTATTGATGTCAAGCTTTAGGTTTGGATTAAGTTTTATTTATTTAATCAAGTTATCAAGATTCTCATATTCAAGTAGGCACATTTAAGTATTCAAATAAATATTGAAGTTCTCTAATATACATCATAAAAGTACATAGATAGAAAGATGACATAAAAGGGCAATCAATGCTAATCAAATTCTAAATCAAATTAAAGGGATTAATATTCAATCATAAATCTAAAAGACTTAGGTTTCATGCCATTATTGTTATTAGGATATACCTATTCAATTCAAGCACTCAAAATTCTATTACTTAGCATTTGGCACAATACATATTTAGGATCCATAGTAGGTTTTGAGCACTAATTTAATTTAAATATGGAATTTTATGCAATGCTCAATTTTAGCTAAAATAGGTTCAAATTTAGTATAACTTAGCTCCACTAGGGTCCAGGGGGTCTTAAAATATCAAAACAATGAAGTTTTGGCCATTTTAGCCAAAATTGGGCAGTTTTACAAAATCTGGGCTGTTTCTAAAGAATTCTGGGAAATTTTGCAAATTTGAGCGCTGAGCGCACTGTAGCGCTTTTTGCACTGAGCGCGTTGAGTGCCATTTATCAATGGAAAGGTATTTCCGATACCTTTCCATCGACACCAAAATCGGCACGAACGGATCATCCTAGCCTTACTAACAATGATGATGAATACAAGGATATACAGAATGAACGAAAACAGAGCATCTTTCTATGTAACTTTTAAGAGTCTCAATAACTTTCATACATGATTATAAGCTTTCCAAGGTACATTCAAGCAAAATAACAACATGTAGAAGGCAAAAAGGAGGGGAGCAAAAGGGTACCTTTAACTTTGCGAGAGAAGGAGGAAGAGGGAACCTTTGCCTTTCTCCAAGGCTTTAGAGGAGAGCTGCACTTCTCCTTTCTTTCCAACACAAGGGATCAAGCAATGAACTGGGAGAGGAGAAAGCTTCAGCAAATGGAGAAGATGGCTGAGCTCTCCATTTAAAGGAGGAGAGGGGAAGGGAGGCTCCATCATAAGCTAAGAGGGCTAGGTTGAGGGGGAGTAGGGGCCATCATGAAGGAGCATTAATGGGGCATGGCTTAAGACACAAAGAAGAGATGACTAGCCGAAATTACAAGGGAGCTATCAGCTCAAATAATAAAATTTGGGAAAATTGCAAAAAGGGGCTGAATGATTGCCTATTTATTTTCCCTAATTATTTAAATATTTCATTTTTTGGAATGTGCTCCGAAAAATCCCAAAAGTTCACCCCTAGCTAATTTGAGGGTGAGGAATCCAACGACGAAGTTGGATTTCAATTCCGATGATTATTTAATTATCCTGTTTTTTTGACGCATTTAATTATATTAAAATATTCGCAAAATTTTGACGACTTCCAAACGAGTCTAAAACATCACCCCTAGCTAATTTGGGGGTGACGATCGCAACGGCAAAGTCGAATTTCGATTCTGAGGTCAAAATAAATACATCAATTTTCTAATTAATTAAATATTAAAATATTCCAAATTATTCGATTGATCTCCGAGTTGCTCTGAACCTTCATGGTTAGATTCTAATGACTCGATGATTTTAATGGAATGATAATTATGCTATGATTATGCTAAAATCAAGCTGGGTAACAACTTTGGGTTGTTACAGCTGGATATGTGGACTCCAACTATGCCGAAGATTTGGATCGAAGAAGGTCCACAAGTGGTTATGTATTCACACTTGCAGGAGGTCCAGTAGGGTGGAGGTCAACCCTTCAGTCTACAGTTGCCTTGTCAACAATGGAAGCTGAATATATGGCAGTTACTGAGGCATTTAAGGAAGTTATTTGAATGAAAGGCTTGCTAAAAGATCTGGGTACAGAGCAAAAGGAGATAGTAGTACATTGCGATAGCTAGAGCGCTATATTTTTTGCTACTAATTCGGTTTGTCATGCTCTCACAAAACATATTGATGTTCGACATTATTTTGTTCGAGATGTTATCGAAGATAGTGAGATCTTACTAGAGAAGATCGATACCAAAGACAACCCCGCGGACATGATAACTAAGGTACTCACTATTCAGAAATTCACCCATTGTAAATCTTTGGTGAATTTGGAGAAGCATTAATAGACTTCTCCTTTGGTGGAACTACGGATGGCTTGATTCCTTTGGGAGGGGGATACTTAGGTAGTCAACTTGGTGCAGTCGCATTGATCGAGAGTATAAGGTTTCAATTCTCATGTGAAGCATATGAGGCTTGAGATGGAGAATTGAAGGAAAATTATTTTTCCTTAATTAAAGGAAAATTAAAGAAAATTAATTTTTTCTAAATTAAAGGAAATTAAGTTTTCTTAATTAAAGAAAAATTAAAGAAAATTAATTTTCTATATATATAATTAAATCTCTCAATTATGGTATTAATAAACTGTTGCATTAATAACTTCAGTTTCTGGAATTATGGATTTGGAAGTTTTCTTTATGTCCTTAATTTAAGGATTGAAATTTGTAACTCTTGGGAATCAAGGATGGCTTATAAATAGGCCTTGATATGCAAGAGTTTCAACACACAAGATACAAAAGAAGATCTCCAAGAGAAAATTTTGTAAGGGCTCTCTAACTTTAAACCATTTGTATTCCTCTCTGATTTTAGTGAAATTTTGCTCTCCTCCCCGTGGACGTAGGTGTGATCACCGAACCACGTAATTTCTATCTTGTGGCTGTGATTATTTTATGTGATTATTTTTCTTGCTTTAATTTTTCAGTTTCTCAATGCTCTCTCAAATTTCTTTTTTGTTCCGCTTTTGATTTAAACCCTATTCGATCTCAACAACCTTTTCACAAAATCTAAATCCGCTCTCTCAACCACTCGACTATGTTATCAGTAGACCACATCTTTGATTAACCCTTAAGTTGGACGAGTTAATTAAATGGTAATCACATCATTCAGTAGGTCGAAACCTTATTTAGTTCGATATCATAATTGAATTTCTTCAGTGCATGCAATTTAGGATTTGGGCATTCGATAATATTTGAAAATCTTTCTGCATGTTGGTCAAAGTTCAGCTTACACACAGAATCAACACTAGGTTTCCTTGAAATTAGCTTCAAAAAGCATGTAACCCTCCCTAAAAGCCCAAATTTATATTAAGGACGCATCCTTTCAGGTATGTACAGCATACGGGATGGGACTCTATTAACAGGCGCCTTGATGCGCCTGGGAGCTCAGGCCTCGGATAAAGGGTTGCCCGGGCTTTCTCCAGCCCAGTAACGCATTGTGCCGAAATGCGCATCGGCACCACTTGGTTGAACCAAAACATCATGTGAATATTTCTTCCAATTCAACAATAGTACATGGATAAAAAAAGACCGTTAGACCTTCCATAACATCAATCCATGAACTTTTGATAATAAGTTCTCCAACAGTCACAGAGGCAAGCGAGAGTTCAAGCTTCCTTATGGTTTTTCAATCTTTGCATGGTGAACAGAAAATGGCACACATTATGGCTTTTCATCAAAAGCTGTCAAACAATGCGGCAAACCTCAGTTTGACTAAATATTCACCTTTCATCCATCGACTCTGTTGCTATACGTTGGCAGAGCTAAGAGGGGCCTTCGCTAAATTTAAGAAAAAAAATTACTAATAAACTGGCGGAGTTAGTGGCCGAAACACGGTTATATTTGAATTAAGCCCTTGTAATCCAGCATTAAAGCAGTAAAAAAAGGTTAGGTGGATGGTGGGCGATTTAAATAATCAAGGGCGAGCTGGTGCTGCTTCGAGTGCGATAGAAGCATTTTCGGGGAGGGTCGTTCATCTGTTATTCGATGGTGTCTTCGTCTATGGGAAAAGTATTATAGTATAAAGGAAAGGAAGAGAGAGGGAGCAATATTTCTAAAGAGAAAAAGGAGACCAAAATGACAGCTACCATTAGTAATATTGCGACCTGTTAATTATAATTTGTAGAAGATTCAAACTTACGGGAAATTTAATAATCCCTTGCTTTGCAGGTTTTCTTACTATGTATAAAATGTTTAAACTATTTTAAGAATGCTGAAATGATGCACTTTTTCGTAATTATGTTGCGAATGTGAACCCATGTGCAGTTCTGAATAGATGCTTTTGCTCATTAATTTTTTGATAGCTCGAGAAAATTTGATGCAAAATGTTTATAATTGGACGGTGCAATGCGTAAAATAAGTTTGAATTAACTTGCTGCATCAGTTCAACTATTCTTGTTTTTTAAAGGTGAAAAGTTCAGTACAGCAAGACAAATAACAAGGCAGAATATTTACAGTACATAAATTTAGAATCACGAAGAAAATGGAAATAAAAATTGTTAAATCATGGACTTGAGAATCAGGTCTGCTGGAGGGAGATCTTTCATGCTTGTTTGCTCCAACACTATTCAGTAGTGATACATGTTCAAGTTGACTTGGACTTAGTATGCAAACTATCCCAAGTCAAAGAATGTGGCTTCAAAAAGATCCAACTAAAAGCTGAAGAAGAACAGCAAAATCATAGAAACAACCGTTTGATTATATCCCCGTTCGTATCCAAATTCTCTTGAATCCATAGAAAGCAGAATATAGGGGGAGCTGCAGCACATGTAAACAGATCAACTATTTGCTTATAAACCTTATGAAAACACAGCAGATGAGAAACCTCCAGAGTATAAAGAAGACTTCAAACATATAACTCCATCGTTATTTAAATTCAAGCAAAATTACCATCAATAGGAAATGCTTAAAGAGCATGAAAACAAAACCTTCGGCGCCATGAATAGAGATATGAACAACGAAGACATAATAACTCATCGTGCCGGCCGAGAAGCAACGAAGAAGCATTATCTCAACTATTCTTCTAAATGGAAGTCGGGCTTTTCTGAATTTTACTAGCATCGGCCCTATAAAATCAAAAAAAAAAAAAAAAAAATCCAATTTTATGAGTGGATTTTGATGGGATTGAATCTAAGCGAGGTTAAAAAAGAAACAATAATTAAAAACTGTCGAGTAGGTGGTGTTTTTAGTGCAAGCGGGAATCAGCAATCGCATAGTTTCGCAACCAAAGACTACAGTGGGTATAACTGCTGAGTGTAGACAAGAAAGTCGACTGTGAATGATGCCCTTGATGCATCAAATAGACCTAAAATTAAACTATATTCTATTCCTTATTAATTTTTATGTCATATTTTAATTTTCTAAGTATTTTAGGTGCTTGAAATTTTTTAATAGCTATTTTTGAGCTGCAATAGACTTACAAATCAAGATTTAAGAGTCATAGGAAGTGTAACAGTTCTCTTACTATAATGACAACTTTTAAGTGGCATGCAAAGTGCAACATCTCTCTTTTGCATTGTATAAACAGAGATCAGCGGTAGCTAATATGTGTGTGAGTCATCAGCTTTATAATCTACTTCCTCTCTATTAGATAAGAGAACTTGTTCATCTTCTCCCTGTGGACATAAATGAATTTCATTGAATCACATAAAATTTTTGTGTAATAGTTAGAACGGATTAAGTAGATAATAACGGATCACCTGTGTGTAGTTGAGTCCCTTGCTTATTATTGATTTACTTGTTGCTTTTACATTTCTTGTACTTAGTGTCTTTTCCTTGAACATGTCATACAATATGACATTACTACATGAAATGAAAATTTTGAATAATTATGATAACATTTATATTGGGTTTAGTTCTCTGGTCGATTTTGGTGCACTTTTACCTCTACTGGACATGGGGTAAGGAGAAATAAGGGATAACTTAGTATTACTCATTGAGGAATATTGTATTAAGTTGGAACCCAAACAGTTTTACAGATGTGCTTGACTCCTTAGACATTTTTAGATTTGTCCACAAAAGTAAAGTAAAATAACTAAAACTCGTTTCATGTGTATTTTTTGCCTCCTCAGTTCAGTTCTGTTTCTATGTTTGCCGTAGCCCAGAAAAGCTATGGAAATTCTGCCCTAGCCCAAAAAAACTATAGGAATATACTGTGGCCTGATTGGCCAACTCTACTGATATGACAGTCTTTATATACTTACTTTCAATTTTACAGCTTACTTTTACTGTAGACAGTTTTTACTATACTTGCTTGCTTGTATACTTATAGGATGTTGTACTTTCTTTCTGCTTACTTATACGTACCGCAGTTAGTGTGATGACCCCAATATTGAGTAGTAACTAAACTCAACATTGTATGTTTTCACAATATCTAATACTGGATTAGAAGGAAGTAAACCCGCAATTAAATAGAGTAAGTGGATTAGACATGTTAAGGTTAATAATAAAGCTATGAGATTGCTTAATCTGAATCTGAACCTTAGATCCTTGATTTTCTCCTGAATAAGACTATTAGCATAATAAGATTAATAGAACCATATTGATTGAACAAGTGATCTAACTCTATTAGCATCCTTGATTTAAATCACATAATCTTAGAATAAGCTATGATCAGATGACTTAATCATCTGATCTAATCATCATAAATCTAAATGATAAGTAAAACCTAGAGTGTTAGCATTAGAGTTAAGAGTGTGAGATTTTAAGTATCTCAACACAAGATCATTTCTGAAATATTTTAAAAACCTAAATTTGAATATACATTGAGGTAGGAGGACTTTACATAACTCATTGAGGTAGAAGCTTAGATGATCCCTTAACCCTAGAACTTGATCTTAACCCCTCGTGGTAGGAATCACTTAAGATATTAGAATAATACCTTTCATTATGGTAGAATCTATATGGAGCGATCCTTGATCACATTTTCTTGGAGCCTTGTATAGGACTTACCTATTTAGCATAATAAATTATAGTCTTGATAAATCTTTGTCAATTAAATAGAGAGGTGTGAACCCAGATTATTAGTGGGTGTAGTATGGTATACCCATAGTGCTGGTTTTCTTCAATAGTATTTAGGATTGGTTGATTCATTCCAATGAGAACTTATGAGCAGGTGCTATCCCGAGGGATTAGACGAATACAGTCCCGCTAGAGTAAATCTCCCAAGACTTAGAGTGTATTAAACGGGTAATCGTTCCTTAGTTTGATTGAAATACAAATCGCGAATGGGCAATGCCTCCTAGCGAAGACCGCTTCAATAGGTGTGGCTCAAACAAACTAAGTAATTAGAATCACATTCTTTAAGATACTAAGTGTGATTGTGAGTTAGGCATCTTAATAACTTAGCTTGAGATATAAATCGCCAACGGGCGATGCCTCCTATCGAAGATCGCTTCGTTAGGGTGACTTAATCAAACTAAGTGATAAGAATCACCTTTCTTGCAAACATGTTAAATACGTATATACAATCATCCTATCTAATGATCTTTATGTGTCTAATTTAGGGTATCTAGATTGATCAAAATGCAATTATAGACTTAGGAGAATCTAATTGACTTCAAATTTTTAGGATATGCTTAATTTGATATGCTAAAAGTAATGAGATCAAAATGAATACTCAATTATGCTAGAATTTAATAGGGTAACAACTTAGGGTTGTTACAGTAATTGACATAACAAAAAGTTTGGATTAAAAGAATTGGTTACTGATTAGGATGTCTACCAAATTGGAAACACTATCACTTATTTCAGCACTGATGGCATTTGCACTACCAAAGGATTGTCTATATTGAAATATTTAAGGTTAAGGGAAGAGGCACAACTTATAGACATAAAAGAGTGACTAGCACTAGTGTCAAAGAGTGTGTCACAGAACTGATTCTTAATAATTAGAGTTTCTATAGCACGGAAAAATAAACTCTAATTACAACTAATAAAAATAAAATAGAAAATACTAAAAATAAAATGTATACACATAAAGATCATTAGATGGGATGATTGTATACACGTATTTAGCAGGTTTGCAAGAAAGGTGATTCTTATCACTTAGTTTGATTAAGCCACCCTAACGAAGCGGTCTTCGATAGGAGGTATCGCCCGTTGGCGATTTGTATCTCAAGCTAAGTTATTAAGATGTCTAACTCACAATCACACTTAGTATCTTAAAGAAGGTGATTCTAATTACTTAGTTTGTTTGAGCCATACCTATTGAAGCGGTCTTCGCTAGGAGGCATCGCCCATTCGCGATTTGTATTTCAATCAAACTAAGGAACGACTACTCATTTAATACACTCTAAGTCTTGGGAGATTCACTCTAACGGGACTGTATTCGTCTAATCCCTTGGGATAGCACCTGCTCATAAGTCCTCATTGGAATGAATCAACCAATCCTGAATACTACTGAAGAAAACCAGCACTATGAGTATACCATACTACACCAACCAATAATCTAGGTTCATACCTCTCTATTTAATTGACAAGGATTTATCAAGACTATAAATTCTTATGCTAAATAGGTAAGTCCTATACAAGGCTCCAAGAAAATGTGATCAAGGATCACTCCATATAGATTCTACTACAAGGAAAGGTGTTATTCTAAAATCTTAAGTGATTCTTACCACAAGGAGTTAAGATCAACTTTTAAAATTAAGGGATCATCTAAGCTTCTACCTCAATGATTTATGTAAAGTCCTCCTACCTCAATGTATATTCAAATTTAGGTCTTTAAAATATTTCAGAAATGATCTTGTGTTGGGATACTTAAGATCTCACACTCTTAACTCTACTACTAACACAATAAATTTTACTTATCATTTAGACTTAGGATTATCAGATCAGATGATTAAGTCATCTGATCATAGCTTATTCTAAGATCATGGTATTTAAATCAAGGATATTAATAGAGTTAGATCACTTGTTCAATCGATATGGTTCTATTAATCTTATCATGCTAATAGTATTATTTAGGAGAAAATCAGGGATCCAAGATTCAGATTCAGATTAAGCAATCTCATAGGTTTATCATTAACCTTAATGTGTTTAATCCAAATGTTTAGGATCAATATCAAATCAGATGCATTATTGGAATAATGTTAATTATATTATCTTATAATTATATTCATTTATTTAAAGTTTAAGAGTTTGGATCTTAATCAAGCAGATTAGGATTTAACCCCTAATCATGTCCAATTAAGATCAAGAGTTTATTTATAGATCAAATGTTAAATTAGAGTATTAGGTATGTATTATTGGTGGCACCCTTAGACCTAGATCAAGTCTTAATAGTTTGATCAAAGTCTTAAGACTTCTTAAGTTAATTAAGATGATTAAGTTCTCTAATTTTTAAGATTAGTCAAGTTATACATTATAATTTAGCATGCATTATTTCCATATATTTACCTTACTATTATGAGGCATATTAATAGAAAATTTTGTGAAAATAAAAAGTAATTAGTGCTAATCAAACCCTAAATCAATCTAAAAGGATTATCACATAATTACAAATCTAGCCATCATAATTTTATACAAATTAGCACATAAGTTCTATTTAATTATACAATTAACCAGAGACTAAGTTTGCTAAGATCCAATATCTACAAATCCTAATTTTCACTAATCACAGTTTAACAAGATTAGAGCATAAATTAAAATATAGAGATCAGAAAAATAATTTCTTTAGCACATTCATTCTACTTATTATAAGCAAACTAATAGCACCCTAAATATGTAATTTGGTTAATTATAATTACTAATCAACCCTAATCAAGATCTGTAATAATTAGGCAAAAAATGAAAAATCTAACCATTAGATGTCCAATATTATTTTATATTCAGGTCCTTGAGGATTTTTTGATCAATTTCATATATAATATCATAGGGTTTGGATCAATTTCAATTAATTTATTCTATATTTTTCCAATTTAATTTTCTTATGATTGGATTAATTGGATTATTTTCCTTAAGGAAAATAAATCCAATTAATCAGATTTATTTAAAATGGGCTCGGCCCATTAGCCAAACTGCGCGGGTCGACCGGGACCCGAAGAACTCGGCACTGTCGAGCAGCGCGAGTCATGGGCTGACCCAGCCCGCATAGTACCATCATCTCCAACCCCTCTTCCCCGATACCCAGGGAATTAGGGTTGGCTTCCGCGGTAAAATCTCGAGCGCTGCGGTCACGCCGTGGCCACGCCGTGGCCCCTAATTGATCCTCACACCATCAGTGGGCCAAGACGCTTTGAACGAACCCTTTAGCCCCTTATGGGGTGGTCAGGGTAGCCCGGACCTTACTCACCCGAGAGGCTTCGCCTCAGAGCTACATTGGGGAGAAAATTCTCCCCACAGAGGCCACGCCAGACCCGGGGCTTGATCCCTACACCATTAGGGAGGTGAGAAGGATCGAAGCCCCCTGCTCTGAGGGCCTGATGTGGGCTGGATCGCCGGGGCCTTACTTGACCCGTGGCGTTTCGTAAGGACTTAGCCCGATCGATCGATTAAATGGATCAGGACTAAGAGCTTAGGTTCGATAGCCTTGGGTTTGTTTCGACAATACGCACGATTACGAATTGAAAGGAAGAGGGTCTGAGCCCAATTAGCTCAGACCGAGCAAACGGGGGTACCTAGTTTGATGGGGACTTGCAAATGATGCCGGGGACAATACCGAGCTTACTGAGATTCCTGAGGTTTTTCTAAGAGTTCCTGAATGCCATGAGACTCTTATATTAGCGGTACGCACGCCTAGACGCCTGGGAAGCTCGGACAAACAGCAATGGAAGCTTAAAAATGGCAGAAGGTAACTCGGCTCCAATTGATCAGCAAAGGGTCATGGGGTGAAATACTAAGGATATTTATAGCCTCAGCATGGAATGGGGAAGCTTCCAGAGCCATTGGCTCAGGCTGGGGAGACCCGAGAGGTCGGGCCATGGCTGAGCTCTCAAATTTCCAATTAGAGCTCAGCCGGCCACGAGGCCCGATAGGAGCTCCAATGCATTTCAGGGGAGGCCGTAACGACTTGCTGAGGTGGACGCGGGAGTGGGGGATAAGCGGGGCAGCTGGAGGTACGTGGATTCTCCCTGTCGAGTGTGCGAATGAGTGGGGATGAAGATCCATAGTTGCGGGAGGGTCCAGGGCCGTCTGATTGATCGATCGAAAAGACGCGACGGTCCTGATCTTCCAGATCCTAACGGCCGGATCAGATTAAATCCATGCCGTAGGATCTTACGGGTTGATCTAACGGCAGATCCGCGGTTCTGCGGATCTAATCCTAGCCGTTGGATTAATAGAACGAATGGCGGATACGATGGAAGCACCGCTGTCGCGCAACCCAGGCTCCGCAGCGGATCGCCCGCGGTCCGCACAGCAGGCCCAGTCGTTGAATTAGTTAAAGGTATAAATGCAAATTTGAATTGTTGGAAATCCTAAAATGCAATTAGACCATTCTAATTAAATGTGAATTATGGTTTAAATAATTTCCAAATTGTACCAAACTTTCACCCCTAGCTAATTTGGGAGTGAGGAATTCAAAAATGCAACCAGATTTTAATTCTGAGATCAAAATATTTTAGGTCTAATTTAGGTATCTAGATTGATCAAAATGTAATTATAGACTTAGGGTAATCCAATTGACTTCAAATTTTTAGGATGTGCTTAATTTGATATGCTAAAAGTAATGAGATCAAAATGAATGCTCAATTATGCTAGAATTTAATAGGGTAACAACTTAGAATTATTATAGTAATTGACAAAATAAAAAGTTTGGATTAAAAGAATTGGTTACTGATTAGGATGTCTATCAAATTGGAAACACTAGCACTCATTTCAGCACCTGATGGCATTTGCACTACTAAAGGATTATCTAGGCTAAAATATTTAAGATTAAGGGAAGAGGCACAACTCATAGACATAAAAGAGTGACTAGTACTAGTGTCAAAGAGTGTGTCATAGAACTGATTATTAATAATTAGAGTTTCTATAGCACGGAAAAATAAACTCTAATTACAACTAATAAAAATAAAATAGAAAATACTGAAAATAAAATGTATAAGAAATAAAAGATAAAAATTAGGAATTTAAACATAAAACATACTGGTAATAATGTTATTGTCTTCTTGGGCAACTGAAGGAGATAAGGCGTAGACTCGTGGTACCGCATGAGATTGAGCAACTGACTTGCTCTTATCCTTTTTGTTGTAGTGGCCTTGAATGGAAGGAGACAGAGGTACACCCTTTTGATGCTGTGCACTTCCACTAACAAGAGGAGGCATTAAGGCAAGTGCTGGTGGTTGGGAGTTAAGAGGAGCATGGTTTTGCACAAAAGGTTGGCGATTAAACTTTATTTTATCTACAGTTCAGTTGGCACGGCAGTCCCAATGGCGATGCTTGGTTTTACCACAAATGTAACATCTATCACCAGTGTGGTAGCACTTCTCATAAGGATAGGGTCTGTTACATCTAGCACCTGGTCATCTTTGTTGATTCTGCCTCGGATTCTGATTAGGATTTTGTCCAGAGGTAAGCTGGAAGGCCTTAGGATCATGAGGACGATTCCTCTTAAAAGGTTCAGTTCAAGAAGGTCGGGGATGGGAACACTTTTTCAATTCCATTTGAGCTTGACGGTATTAACCATATGAGCACCTTCAAGAAGTTGAGATATCATGGTAAAATTTCCCAATATGATGTATTAAGGCAATAGAGCGTACTACTCATAATAGTTCAGTGATAGTTCAGTTGATATCAGTAATATATCGTGTTGTGGCATATTTGGATGCATGATTCCAGTAGCATATAACACAATTTAGATATTTTCACATCAGTTTCAAAGTATACATTATTTTTATTCGTTTTTAGTTTTTAGTGTACAGTCAGCTTATGTTATTCAGTTATCTTTACAGTTCTTCTGCAGTTTATTTACTTTACTGTTACATTGTTCATATTTTAGAACTGTTTAGTTTAGTTTCGATGTGTTAGATTTCTTGTCTAACATCGGGTACTTTTGAGATCTAGTAATTTGCTAGATCCTGAATAATTTGTTGAGCTAGGACAGGAGGACTCGTAGGAGATCCAAGAAGAGTATGTGGAGCCTTAGTAGACCCTCCTTCAGCCTTGTCACCTTTCTGCTTTTATTTCAATACATTAGTTAGACTTTACTTCTGTGTTACTCAATAAACAGTTTGTAATAACTCTGGATGTATTTTACTTTTTTTTTTCTGAGATGAATGTTTACTACAGTTCTGTGATGAATGTATTCTAGATATTTTGCTTCTCTATTTTTATACTACATATACTTAGTATTGTGATATGATCAGCATACTGGAAATACTGATATTTGTGAACATATATTGGATTCTTAACTTACTTATAATCCAATGTATGTATTAGTCTAATACTTATGATAAGTATCTTATTCTATCTTAAGTAATGTCTCTCGACCCTCCTCTTGGGTTGAGTCAGCAGTATTCAGTGTGGCTAGTTTCCTTAGCCCTCCTACTTGGGGAGATGGGTTATGCCTTCCCGAGTAGTGCGCCGCTTTGCCGCCAAATTTAGTTTATTTATGAGCGCGACGACGAGGCGAGGCGCTACACTTGTATTTTCAAATCGAACCAAAATTTCAGGATTTGCTCCTAATTACGATTAGAGACTGGTAGCTGAGGTTTGAGATTGATTAGAGTATGTTTAGCCTCAATAACAATCTAGGATTGTGGCAACTATTCTGAACCAACCTCATAAAATTAATTTAGGAAATTTAATTCCGATTAAATTTTATGCATTTCCTCTTTGTTTTCGTCCAAAGATTATGAAATTTTTTGGGGTTGATGAATTCAAAATTGCAGTGATTTTGCATTTTGGGCTTCAAAATATTTTTCTTATTTTAATTAATTAATTAATAGCTCAAATTTTTCCAAAATGCCTTAAATGCTAGAAGTTGAATTATTTAATATTTATAAAATCGATTACTTGGGACTCTTCCCATCTTCATTTTGGAATAATTATATTTTAGTGCTATACTTTTAAATGGGTAAAAGTTATATCCACCAAAACTAATGCTTTAAATTCCTTAATTCCTTAAGAAAAGTATCTTCAGCATCTTTGGGAGCTCTAGATTGTTGAATAGTGATGGGGAAAGCCATTTTTGCAAAAGTACGCTAGGAATTTTCTTAGCAAAATCTAGTGTTATGCATAAGGTGGCAACCCCTTATCACCCGCGAACAAGTGGTTAATTTGAGATCTCTAATCCGGAACTGGAACATATCTTAAAAAATATTATAGCTGAGAATCGTTATGACTAGGCGATAAAGTTGGGCATAAAGAAGATTCCCCTTGGAATGTCCTCATATCAAATAATGTTTGGTAAAACTTGTTATTTAACCATGAAGATTTAGAATAAGAAGCTAAAATTTGATTTTAAAGTGACGAAGAAAAGAGACTGCAAGAGCTAAATGAGTTAAACAATATTACACTAACTGCGTACGATAATGCTTGATTGATAAGATAAAGGTGAAAAGATGGCATGATAAGCATTTAATCGGTAACAAATTCCATCAATGTATAAAAGTATTACTATTTAACTTAACCAAAATTGCATCATGGAAAGTAGACGGTTAGACCCTTTGATGTTAGAAATTGAGATTTGTCATCATTATTAGAGGAGTTTTGTGGTTAATGGTCAATATCTTAAGCCTTACCTTGATATTGTGGATCATCAACCTACATGTTTGACATTAAATGACTCATCTAGTGTTGTTAGAAGAATTAGGGTAGTATCCTTGAGTTGAAGATGTGAAACTTAGCATTGGCCGATAGGCAACCATCCTTGAGAGGTAACGCATGCTGGTGTATTTCTATATTTGTTTGTGCGCCTAGGTCATTTTGGTGTTCTTTAAAATAAACAAAAACAAAAATCTGCATTAGGCTCGGTGCCTAACTCAACTCCCTTACCTGGATAAAGAGACTGAAGCTCAAGAGCACCTCAGCATCAGCCCATTCATGCAAAACTAAAAATTTTCATATGCGTGCTCTGGTACTGAAAATCCTGATGTCAAGATGAGTTTGAGCACCGTAGGAGCATAAAACTTAAGCAAAGCATCATCTGATGCTTGCGCTAGTGCTGTAATTATTGTAATTTGTAATATAGATTAAAATAATGCAGCACTTCAACAGTTTAAAGTCAAATGAGTTTCACAATATGGCAGTGTTGGTTGTTGTTGTTATTGTATCCTTTCATACTCTTGTCGGTGCGTCTGCTTTTGCATATTTTCTTATATATTAAAGAGTTCATACTATTGCTGTTGTATATTTTTATTTAAGAAGATACTGGCGTTACACTACAGGTGATGCTGTATTTTATTATATAGATGAAAAAGATAATGATGGTGCATTGGTATTCTTCTATATAACTTAAGGAAAAATATTAAATTTTTAAGGAAATAACCAAAGATAAGTACCTCTTATTTCTTCCTTTCTTATTTTTACACATAAGCTCAAAAAAAAAAAAATATTGAAACAATTAGGTGCTTTAATTTGACTATATTTATTTTGAGTTATTTAATTTAGGTTCATCTCTATTTTTTATTATAATTATTTTTTAAATTTATATATATATGAAAAATATTATGTTTACATAAGAATATACATCAAAAAATATCCATCAATCAATAGAATTTTTTATTTTTTATTTTTTTTTGTCTATAGAACTTCACAAAAAAATTTATTCAACTAATAATATACTTTTATATTGAATTGACACATTATCTATATATTTTGATATATACTAATATGTAAATATAGTAATACTTTTATATATATATATATATATATATATATATAACGATAATATTTGAATTAGCTAATTTCTATTAATCTAAAATTATATACAAATTTCTTTCTTTAATACCAACTTTATTTTGCAACTTTGTCGCCATCAAGAAAATTGCAGGGAAAATCAGAAGATAATGTGTAAATAATGAATCGTGGTGGAGCACAATTTTGACTTGGAAGGTATGAGAATTTAATTTACAATGTTTTTAATTTTGAACGATTTAAGTTATTAAATTTATAACTATCTTATGGTAAATTTTTTTTATATGATGTAATTAGTTTTTTTATTCTTACTATTCAATTTAGTTAAATTTTCCATTTATTTAGGAGCTGAAAGTAAAATAAATTAGTCTAAAAAAATTTCAGGTAAATTGAGATTATTGGCATTTGGCAAGAAGTAAAACGGGTGAAAATATTTTACACTGTAATTCATTTTTGAATTAGCATATAGAGAAATGGAGTAATAAAGTTACCCCCGAATTAAGGGTAACTCCAGATTACACAGAGCCAGGGAAGAACGAGCAAAGGATCCGAACGAATCCATCGAGCATTCAAGCAATTGATTAGACCAACGATCTCCGGCTAACGAACGAGCAATAGCGAATCCTTCATTAGTTGGAATGAACAAATACAAGGATTTGTTCGGACAAAAACTCTAAAATAGATTTAAGGAATCGTTTGAACGATTCTTTCGAACGAATTTTCAGTCGAACAAAAACCTAAGAAAAATTTAGGAGCAAGTTTATCCCCAAATTACTCAAAATATCATACTCACAGATTGCTTCATTCCAAACAGAATAATGATAAATTTCCAATATAATTACCAAATAATTGTAAAGTAATATGATTATAATGTAAGTAAATTTTACTGTAATCAGATTACTTTATACTAAAATTTCTCATATTGCCTCATACCAAACAACCTTTTTAACTCATGCCAAACAAACTCTTATTAAAATTCATTTATTAATTGCTCGCATAGAATTTTGCTAAAAACTTGCTTGCTTAGGTTGTGCCACCCGCATCTCTTACTCCCCGTGCCACTTTCTCATCTAGCCAGTTCAACTGGAAGTCTCTTTTGTCCACAAAAGAATTGCCCTTTTCCCTCTCTTCCCGCCTACCAACAGAATTTGCATAATGAAAGCTGGTTGCAAGCTCATCTCAATTCATACCATTAAGTATTGGTGCCCAAAACATCTAACCATGCTCCCCTTCTCCTCATCCCAAACAACATCAAGCACTTAAAGAAAAGATTTTCATTCAAAAATCATTGGATTGAAACTGTAAAATACCAAGTTTTAATTTTTGTTTATTTAATCAAATCATGTGACTATTTGGCGCAATATAATTTTAAGACTGTTAAACATACTTTTAAAGAATTTTTCGAAGAATTTCTCCAATTGCGTACTTTCCAGATTAATTTTAATGTAGTTGCTTAATTAGAAAATTTAAGATAATTAATTTTATCTCCAATTTAAAATTAGATTTCATCATTGAGTTCTTCACCCCTAAATTAATTATGGATAAAATTTTAGAATTTTTCGGAGCCTATTTAATAGCATAACTTTAATTATTAAAATGATATTTAATATATAAATTAATTTAACAAGTGGGACCTACCATCTGCATATCATATCATCTTCTTCAATTGTAGCTAATTCGCTAATAAACCTATTTTTACCCCTCTTGCAAACTCAAAAAAAACTGCAGCAGTCTTCTCAAGCCAAACCCCTCTTCCCCAGTTACATCAATTAAATACTCCCCTATCACTTGCTTATCCTAGAATCCAGCCCATACCCCCTTTTATCATCAAAACCGTCATAATTTGATCTTTCAGCTTACACATAGGAAGTTTGAGAGGAAGAGAAGGAAATGTCTACTGAAGCTTCATCCCAAGGGCAAGAAAAATCTCAAGTTGCTAAACTAATGTATTTCATTTCTTGCCAGTTCAATCGTACCATCAAGTTTGCTTGTCTATTAATCTAGAAGTTTGATTGAGCTCGCAAGTGCTCAATCAAGCCTAAGTCCACCAAAAGATAAACAGTCCTGCATAATAAAAACCATGAAATTTTTTGTATATCTGTAACTAAAACATCACTATTTTGATGTTAGAGTGCTCCAGTTGTGCTAATTTATGTATCAATCAAAAGGTCTCAAAAAGTCCTTTCGATCGCTACATGGCATGACCTATGAGGTGCCCTAAATATGGAGTAATTGGATCTCATAGGAGAAACCTCATGCCTTTCATTCGTGCAGAATGAACGACGAGCGCTATCGCGCGCTGTAGTGCATAAAATATTAGTTTGATGTTTGAAATTAATATTTGACTTATTAATTAAATTGAATCATTGTGTAATCTCAAATTAGTCAGGTGCGTAAATCTACTTGTTAGTCTTATTTCAGTATATCTATTTTGAGCATATTTATATTTGAAATAATATTTATGTTTTTTAATATGATTACTGCTTAATGAAATTACAAAAATATTATCATAAGATATGTAACAAAAAGATGCAATGTATCATATTATGTGGTGTTTGTCTTTGAATGATAGAAAGTAATACTGAAAATTTGTACAGATTGGGCTTGCTAGCAACCCCTAGGAGTTATTTGGAGGGATTTAGCCTTTTTAGGACGTGAGCAAATCCAGAGGAAAGACTCACATTCATTTTCAAAATTGCTAATAAGCTATCATCAGGTAGCGAAAAAGCTTCTTATGGGCTATGCCTATGAGTTTACCCATTTGTGCTCAGGGGTCTCTGAACTCGACTTATGTTACACAATGCTTATAATAAATTTTACTTTATGCTTTTATATATATTGAATTCAAGATTAATATGCAAGGTAAAAGTTAATTTTATTTGACAAATGTTTATTTTTCTTACTTGTGATGCAAAGTTATTCATATCGCTTTTACATTGATTATGATTATTATAGGATATTATAATGTAACTATTATCAGAATGGTCTATGTACTCTTACTTGATTGATATTTGTTGATAAATTTTCAGATTTTGGTAATTGAACGTTCAAGGATCAACTTGGGTAAATAGAAAAGGGCTAGAAGTGGACTAAAATGAGCTTTTACTTTTAAATTTTGTTGTATTAAATAAACTCTTGGAATATATATGTGTATGGCTCTGGATATATATTTATGTAAAAATTGTTAATTTCTTAAAAATCCTTGTACTAGATTCCTCGGCCATCATAGAAATGTACTGGAGCACTAATGTGCATGGAGGTCTAATGTCTAATTACCTTAGGATCAGCATATACACTAAATGGGGCCTAAAGAACTTGGGAAAGTGTTGGGATGCCAAGTTCCTGGTTTTGGAAGATAAAAACCAAAAAAGGCTCTTTAATATGATTTTCACTTCTGACAATCCTAAGCTTAACGCCAACTTAGCTGATGCAGCGCCCCGCCCCGTCGTCGCGCGCAAAAAGGGGTGATCATAATCGATTCGGCGGCGGAGCGGCGCGCCGCTATGGGAGGAATATCCCATCTCCCAGAATAGCTGTACCAGAACCTATCTGAAGGGCTGTTGACTCAACCTCAAGGAGGGTTGAGAGCTAATACTTAAGATAAGAGTAGTATTCTTATCTTAAGTATTAGACAAATACATATATTGGATGTAAAACACATGAGAAATCCAATATATGTATAAAATATCATCATTTCTAGTACACAAATCACATCACAATACTAAGTATAAGTAGTATATAAATAGAGTACAGAAGCTAAAGTAAACATCCAGAAACATTCATCATAAAAGCTGTATGAAACATTCATCTAAAAATAAATCCATGATTATTACAAACAGTTTACTAAAATACAAACATAAAAGCTAAGTATTGAACTGAAATAAACTAAGAAAAATAGTAATGCCGGGGAAGAGTTCACTAGTACTCCACAGGCTCCTCCTGAATATCCAGGGTGACCTAGCTCAACATACTGCTCACGATCTAGAAAATTGCAGAATCCCAAAAGTACCCGTGTTAGACAATAAGTCTAACACATCGAAACTAATCTAAACAATTCTAATTAATTATTTTGCATTTACATAATCTAAGTAAATCTGCAGAAAACTGTAAAGGTAATTGAAAGTATAAAACTGTACAAAATTGAAGTAAAGTAAAGTAAAGTTGTACTGGAAATTGAATACTGAAAGTAAACAAAAATAGGAATGGATCTGAAATTGAGTGATGGCATATAAGACTATGTTATATGCCACTAAAACTGTACATCTGAATATGCCACAATACTATATGATACTAATATGTAACCAAAATATTACTAAACTGCTATGAGTCGTATGGTCCAATGTACACATACATCCAGCTGGAAACTGAAATTCTCCAATCCATGTATGCAACATTCCGTAACCCATAAATCATCACTGATACTCATACATTATTATTGATACTCAAACATCATGCTCATGCTCATGCTTCTAAGCTACATGAGATAAATCAATAATTCTAGAAATACTTTGAAATCTAATAATGAATTCAAGGTCTTCATTGTGTAGAATCCTATCAAAATGAAGGATTATGACTCCTATATTCTAGTTTCGATAATTTGTTAAAATTGAGAGTTTACTTAAATTCATCAGATGGGAAGGTTGTATACATATATTTAGCATGTTTCCATGAAGGGTAGTTTTTAACACTTAGTTTGATTAGGCCACGCCTAACAAAGCGATCTTCGATAGGAGGCATCACTCGATGGAGATTTGTATCTCAAGCTAAGCCATTAAAATACCAAAATCACAAACACACTTAGTATTTTAAAAAGGGTGACTTGAGTCACATAATTTACTTGAAGCACACCTATGGAAGCGATCTTCGGTATGAAGCTTCACCCGATGGTGATTTTTATTCAAATAAACTAATTATCTAAGTCTATAATTATAACACTCTTAGTCTTGGAAGATTTACTCTAATGGGACTGCATTCATCTAATCCCTCAGAATAGCACTTAGTCATAAGTCCATATTGGAGTGAATCAACCAATCCTGAACACTACTGAAATAATCCAGCACTATGAGTATACCCTACTATACCCAACCAATAATCCGGGTTCAGGCAATTCTATTTAATCAACAAGGATTTATCAAAGCTATCAATCCATATTCTAATTAGGAGAGTCCTACACAAGGCTTGAAGGGTATGATTAAAAGATTACTCGATGTAGGTTACTACCACAAGAAATAAGTTCTATTCTAAGTACTTTAGATGATTCCTACCATGAGGTATCAAGATCAGATTCTAAGGTTATGAATGATCATTTAAGTTTCTACCTCAATAAGTTACAAAAGTTCTCCCTACCTGAATGTATCAATATTTAAGGTCTTTAAGTATTTCAAGAATGATCCTATAGCAAGATCCCTTGAGATCTCACTTTCCTATTCCTTGAGTTAATATTCAAGGTTTATTTATTAGTTTTGGATTAAAATGATCAGATAAGGTGATTAAAATTTACTGACTCTTTTCTATTCTATAATCATGGGATGAAATCAAAAATATTATTAGAGTTAGATTATTTCATAAATCATTATAATTTTATTATTCATATTATGCTAATAGTCTTATATAAGAGAAAATCGAAGATCTAATGTTTAGATTCAGATGGTTCAATTACACAGATTTAATATTAACTATAGCACTTCTAATTCAATGATTTAAAATCAATGTCAAATCATATGCATTATTGGAATCATGTCGATTGAATTATTTTTCAATCAAAGTTACTTGATTTAGACGATTAAGGTTTAAACCTTAATCAAGATAAGTTAGGGTTTAACTTTTAACCTTTATACCATTAAGACCAAATATTAATTTAAAGGTCAATGACAAATCAATATATTATTAGTGTATTATTGATGGCAAATTTTAGGTTTAGATTAAGTATCATTTACTTAATCAAGTTCTTAAGGTTATTATGTTCAAATATAGTTTAATGATAATTTAAGCACATTTAGGTTTCCAAATAAATATTAAAGTTCCTTAACATACATTTTAATATCATGAAAACATATGAATGTAAAGATGGCATAAAATAGAAGGTAATTAAGACTACCCAAATTCTAAATCAAACCAAAGAGGTTAGCACTTGTTTACAACTCTAAAAGACTTAAGTTTCATGAAATTTGGTTATTAAGACCTACCTAGCCAATACAAGCATTCAAGGATCCTATTCTTTCAAATTTGATTTTCACATAAAATTTTATGCAATACTCAATTTTAACGATGTGGTGGTGCGCTGCATCACTTTTGATGCTGCGGCGCGCTACGACGAGACCAATCTGAGAGCTGGATGCTATGGCATGCTGTGCCACGCAGCAGCAGTCCAACTTTCATGTGACTGTTCAATTAATTTTTCTCTCGATTTACTACAATTTTTCTCAAAATGACGATGCAGCCCACTGTGGCGCGCTGCAGCGGTTTAACTTTTGTATTACTATTCAATTAGTTTATTTATTGATTTCATATGATTTTTCCTAAAATGACATTGTAGCCCACTGCGGTGCGCTACAGCGGAAACTATTTGAGTTTCAGGCGCTACGGCGCGCTGTAGCACCCGACGGTGATTTCGTCTGTGCGAAAATCGTGAAAGGTCATATTTCAAGTTTAAATAATCTCAATCAAGAGCATTTCATGAGTTATGCTATATATCAATGGAAAGGACTTTTCGATACCCTTTTCATCGATACTAAAATCAGCTCAAATGAATTATTTTAACTATACGAACGATAGAGTTAATAGTTCGGGTATACAAAATAGACGAAAAATAGAGCATGAGATTTTCAAAGTAATATGATTTCTTAATGAACCTTAATGGTTTCCATACACAATTATGGATTTCTAAAAATACAAACCAGCATAACAGCAATATGAAGAACATAAGAAAGAGGAGCAAATGAGTACCTTAGCATTAAAAGAGGAAGAATAAACCTTTATTTTCTTCAAGACTTGGAGAAGAACTTCTTCTTCTTCTTCAGCACCAGACTTCAGTAATGAAAGGGAAAGGAGGGAGCTTTAGAGCTTCAACTTTTGCAAAGGGGATGAAGAAGAGCTGAACTCCTTCTTAAAGGAGGAGAAGGAGATAGGTGAAGGAGTGGGCATGGCTAGGAGGTGAGGGTAGAGGGATGGCCTTAGCCATCAAATTTTGAAATTAATTGGAGGAGGAGAGGGGTCAGCTGAAGAAAAGGGAAGTGGGAGAGGGGTCAGCTAATTTTTTTGCCAGCTAGAAGAGAGAGGGGATGAAAAAATGTAATTAAGGAATGAATTTAGAAATAAATATTTTATTCCTTTAATTAATTATAAATTTAGATTTTAGAAACACGCTCCAAAAATCTCAAAAATTCACCCCTAGCTATTTTGGGGGTGAGGAATTCAATGGCGAAGTTGGATTTCGATTTCGACGATTATTTAATTATTCAATTTTTCTGGGGTATTTAATTATATTAAAATATTTGCGAAAATCTGATGACTTCCAAACGCATCCAAAACATCACCCCTAACTAATTTGAGGGCGACGATCGCAATGATGAAGTCAGATTTCGATTTCAAGGTCAAATTAAATATCTCAATTTTCTAATTAATTAAATATTAAAATAATCCAAATTATTTGATTTAGCTCCGAATCACCCCAAATATTTAGGGACTGATTCTAATTGCTAGATGAAATTAACATAATGATAATTAAAATATAATTAAGCTGAAATTAAGCTAGGTAATAACTTTGAGTTATTACAGCTGATGTTTAACATCATATTCAATTAACCACGGAATGTAAGCATTGTAATTTATTTATAAGCGTTGAGAGTTGATCGAATCATCAGTCTGAACCCATAATACTGCAATAAATAAATCATGTTAACTCACCTCCCAAAAAATGAATAACTAGTTAGCACATCTTTCTTTAGCAACTTATATGGATGATCCTTTGAGCCTCTTAACAAACCATCATGCAATTATAATTTATTTGTATCTAGATCTATATTTAATTTTCTAGACTCAATTATGATTAACTATACTCTCTAAAAAGATGCTCAAATTCATATATGCCTATTTTATTGTACAAGAAATTTAATTCTACCAATATAATTCGAATAGATTAGGACTTTTGTTTAGTTTACTAGATTCATATGTAAAGATAATATATATTGAAATGCTTAAGCCTGTGACTCGACCCCTTAAGGATGCGTTTAATGCCTATCATTTATTCATCTGTGTGACTAACACCTTTTAAGATTTGATTTAATATTTAAAGGATAGTCCAATGCTTAATTTAATTATTGTAATTCAAAACTGCTTAGTGAGCACCTTCATACATTGTAAGGTGGGAGATAAATTAAGTTTAAATTAGCATGTTGTGTTTTCACCCAATTCAATTAGTTTTATTTTTATTATGAATATAAAACTCTATTCCTTTCACTAGATTGATTAACTTTATTCATCGATGAGGGTATTTAGATTAGAATTGATCAATTTCATAAATTTATGCGGAGTATATTCAATTTTATTAAGAGTTGAATATTGATAATATGTTATTATGTAATGATCCTAAGTATGTTCATAACTTATAAATTAGACCTTCTAACAATATGCATATTAAAAGGGGAATAGGGTACTCTATATCATTTGCAATGTGAGTTATTGATTAAAGTAACCAACTAAAGCCAAAACTTGGGAATAAGAATACTAATTCAAATTTTGTAAATAGACAATTTCAAAGTTTAATAAAATTTTAAAATAATATTTGCATACACATCAAGGTTTTGAGTGATTTATTTTATTAGGTCAACATAAAGTTATATTGGATATTACTTTTTAATAGTAGTATGCCTTGTTGGAAGGGGAATTGGGTACTCTATATTATTTGCAAGGTGAGTTATAGATTAAAGTAATCAACTAAATTCAAAACTTGGGAATAAGAATACTAATTCTAATTTTGTAAATAGATAATTTCAAAGTTTAATAAAATTTCAAATATGACATTTGCATACACATCAAGGTTCTTAGTAATTTATCTTATCAAGTCAACACAAAGTTACACTTGATATTACTTTTTATACTTTTATTTACTTTTATTGTTGCTTAAGCATCGCTTTAAACATGTTTTGTGTTGATATTAAATATGATATTTTTACTACCAATGATGTACATAAATAAATTGATGTTTATGCATATTGTGAATATTTACAAAGGGTTCTAAATTAGTGGTGAAATTAAGTTTGGGATGATGCTAGTCCATCAGAAGTCATAAGGGTATCATCTTGTAATAACCCAAGTTGTTTCCCTTATCAATTAGGACTAATCTCCATCCTAATCTTGATCCTAAGTGTTAATCAAGTCATTAGGAATCATCCACTAACTAAGTCTGAATCCGGGGTCAAATGGATCAAATACTGATTTTTGGAAAATCTAGAAACCCTAAAAATTGACCAATTTAAATTGACCTCCGATCAAAAAATGGACTTCTCCATTACGCTCATTGCCCCAAAATTAGCTAGAGGTGATGTTTTCAAGTCATTTGGAAGACGTCGAAATTTCGACAAATATTTTAATAATATTTAAATACCCCGAAAAATAGTAAAATTAAATACTCATCAGAATTAAAATCCAACTTCACCGTTGCGATCCTCACCCGCAAATTAGTCAATGGTGAAATTTTGAGATTTTTCGGAGAACATTTAATTTTCTTGAATATTTTAATACATTTAAATTAATTAGAAAATAAGAAAAATAATTTGTCGTCAAAATCAAAATCTGATTTAGCCATTTCGTTCCTCACCCCCAAATTAGCTTAAGGTGAATTTTTGGAATTTTTCAGAGAATATTTTTAAAATATGATTTTTGAGATTTATTAAATTAATTTTCTAAACTCTAATATTTGTCTTCTTCCCTCTTCATTAGCTGGGTGAGACCCACAGCCACCCAAATCTGGCTAAGCCCCCTTTTCCTTTAGCCCCCTGCTGTGCTCAGCCTAATTGTCCCCTATCTCCTGTCAGCCCCTCCCCTATCCCATATATTGGCTGCCCTCTCCCCCATTAAGAGAGTCTTTGGTTCTCAAACTCTCCACCCCCTCATTTTGGCTAGCTGAAGCTCTCCCCCTACTTCTCATTATTGATGTACCTGCTATTGGAGAAAGCCTTAGCCCATTCCTCTTCTTGCTAGTAGCTGAAGCAGAAGAAGAAAGGACTTCTCAAGCCTCTCCTAGGAAATATGCCATTGTCAACACTAAGGTACTTCCTTTCCCCCATTGAATGTATTTAATAGCTACTTCATTTCACTCTTATGCTTAGTTTGCATCCTTAGAAATCTGTATTTAAGCTATGGAGTTCATTAGAGCTCGTTAAGGTTATGATTTTAAGAAGATAAAGCTATCCTATTTTTCCTCCATTCTTCATACCCAATCATTTAACCCCACTATTTGTATTGATAAATTAATTTTTTGGGTTGATTTGCGTACCAATGGAAAGGTCTCGGAAAGAGCTTTCCAACAGTATATGGCACCGCATGTGAAGTGCTCTAGGTTGAGAGTAATTGAGTCCGAAAGTTGACCCATCGCTGTTTACGCTCAGGCAAAATCACTGTCTGACGTTACAGCGCGTTGCAGTGCCCCGAGTTGCGATTTTGGGTCCGCTACAGCGCGCTGCAGCGCAAAATCCGCTCCAGCGCACTGCAGCGCCTCAAGTTTTTAATCCGGGTCCGCTATAGCGCGCCATAGCGCCAAAAACGGCATTTTTGCCCGCTACAGCGCGCTCCAGCGCCCCTGTTTCGAATAGGAACTGCTGTAGCGCATCCTAACGTGTAAAATGACATTTTTGGCCGCTGCGGCGCGCTGCAACGCACTGCAGCAGCTAGAAAATTAAATTGACCATAACTTGGTCATCCGGACTCCAAATTCAAAAATTTAAAGTGCTAGATAGCTTAAAATTTTAGTGCCTACAATAATCTAAGAAATTATTTGGGTTTTGAACTTTAGAAAAATCAAAAATTACCTAAATACCTCTAATTATAATTAGATCATAACTTGGTTAATTTAAGTCCAATTTGGGCTTACTACTAGTCAAAATATTCAATGTGATGTAGGGAAGCTATAGCCCTTAAGTTTGCTGAATTTAGATATCAAATGAAAGAGTTATGCCTTTTTGACCCCTCTTAACTTAAAAAACTTTCCAAATCTACCCTTACAAATTCAAATGGGTATAAATAATTCATTATATCTCAGAATTTAGTGTTCTTAGACTCTATGGAGTCCTTGAATATCAACCAATAGTAAATTATATAAAAATTTAGATTTCATTAAGTGCAACTCACCAAAATACTCCTTAAGTCAAAAACCTTAGTTTGGACCTATAGAGCCCATTTCTTATCAAAATTTGGTATACTTACTATCTATATCTATGTTAGATAGTAAGGAATCATTTGACAAGTAAGAAATCTCAATTTAGAGCCTTAAATCAAAAGTTGACTTTTTAGACCCTTAAGTAGGGGCAAAAAAGTCATTTCGCCCAAAATTTAGGTTAAGTACCTTTAAATCCTATATTATCTTCTAGGTCAGTAAAACAAGTATTATACCTACATTAGAACCATCTAAGTGAGTAAAATCAGCTATTATGTCAAATTTGTTAAAATCCCTAAAATTTCTCTTAGTCTTTTTTCCTTATGATGTTATATATCATATAAGGACTACTCTTGAGACTAGGACTAAATCCTAAGTTATATTTTATTCATTGGGTAAATGAGTTATTCAATGAATGAAACCTTAGTTTTATTAGTTTTTAGAATTTTACAACTTATTCTGATTATTTTGTTTTTTAGCTTAGTTTTAGGATAGGAGATTCATCCTATTAAGTTTGATTATTTAATAGGATTTACCTTAATTAGTATATCGCTTTTAGAATAAAACTTAGATCTTATGTCTTATCCTTTGGATCATGTGACTAAGCCCAATCTCGTGGTGTTTAATCTATAATCCATAGGTTTAGAAGATCTTGATCAGATCTTAGATAAAACATTTAAATTCACCAAAAATTAGGACGTATAATTTATTGATTCATATATTTGATTGAACTAGATTAGAACCTGATCAGTTCTAATCCTTTTTTTTAACTTATAAGGACGAATTTTTAAGTTACACTAGATAGTAGGAAAATTGTGATCCTGAACTTGTATAACTTGGAATAGTTATAATGGTTAAGTAGAAAATAAATGATATCACCATATTTAGTAGAGTCCCTTGGTTCTATTTGATGATTGTTGCTACGCATTCATTATATATTTGTGCCATAATTCCTTGAACATACCATATAAGATCTTTGATGCATAAATAAAATATTAGGAAAATATGGAGACTCTTTAGATTCTTTATGAAAATAGTAAAATGATTGATTGAAGGTAATAATTGTATATGTTAGAGCTGCCTCTCAGTTATGTCTTCTTTGCTAAGTCTCTTTGTTGACACTAGGAGAAGACCTAGTTTATATCTTCTTTGCTTAGTCTCCTTGTTGACACTAAGAGAAGATTTGTTGTATTTTCTTTGCCTAGTCTCCTTGATGACACTAGGTTAAAACCTTATATATCTGCCTAGTCTCCTTGCATGACACTAGGGTTATATAATTTTATTCTAGTCTCCTTGTTGACACTAGGATCCTTTTGATATTCAGTGGGCTATATTATCTCTTTTTCTGTATGGCAAATAGTACACAGATATTTATATATATGCAGTTTGATGTTTTGGTTACCATTCAGTATTTTTATTCAGTCATATATTCCTTTGTCCTGCTGATATATATATATATATATATATATATATATATATATATTAGGATATTAGAACTTTGCTGCTATTATATGTATCATTGCTGAGTTATGTTATTTAATTTACATAATTCCTTTGATCACCAGCATGTTTAGGATGTAGTATTTTCTTTCAGCAGTTATTTAGTTATTTATATCTGTCTTGCCTTGTTTAGTTTGCATGTGAGGCATGTCTTAGCCTCCCTTTTTGCTTAAGTTATAAATGATTGTTTATAATTTTTCCCTTTTTGCTAGCTACTCCCTATTTTTGATACAGTTGTTGCTTAGAGAATGTAAAATTGTGATATTGCAAAACAAATAAAATGTATCAATTTAAAATGTATTTAGATAATTGTCTAATAAGAGATTTTTCTTTTCTTGACTGGGGCCCTACATTGTGAAACTGACAATGGCAAATCCCCTTCAATTAGACGATCAGGAGCTAGGAGTGGAGCCTTATTCAAAGGAGGAGCCCTTAGAAGAAGCTGCATAATTTTATTTTAAGTGAGGATACGAGTATTTTCACTTTGAATTACTTAAACTTTAAATTGATGTAATAATACAGGTACCCTTGACTATGTGTTTGGATTACTATGCTTTTATTCTGAGTTATTTTCTGCTATTTATACTGTGATGTTTGGATGTTTCTCATTTGTAAATCGCTTCCGCACTCTGTATATTTTTAGTAGATAGTGACTGATTATATTGATTCTGTGCTTACTCCTTCTCTTATTAGGTGAATTGTGGATTTTATCATAATCCAATGATAAGAGAAGGGTTAGTCAGAGTGACCCACCACCCCTTAGCTTAATCTTGTAGGTTAAGGGGTGGGGCGCCACACATCTGGAGCTTAAGCGGGGACTAAGGTGATGAAAATGCTTTTATTAAACACAGTATCGAGATTATGGTTTTGCCCATCAGAACTGCTAACGTCACTTCGCGATATCAAGACATAAACACAAACATGAATTTTATTTGATTATTGAATTATCATTTGAAATTTGGTATGTGACAAGTATGATAAGGAAATCTTTATTTGTAGGAATTATTATTATTTTATTTGCATTAAAACTATATTTTTTTGTAATTATTATCATATCATTTTTTGCCTTCTACTTTATTTAAAAGTATATTATTTAATATTTTTTGTACTTAAAATGTGCACTAAGACATTATTTTTATATTACCAGATCAGGTATATCTAAAAGATGCCGAGATATCTTAAGAATATTCTTAAAGATTTTGGGGTATAGATTTGAAGAATAAAATTTTAGTTAACTTTTATTTTTATAAGACTCTTTTATTTTTATATGTTAAAATAATTATCAGATTTGTAATATTTTGGATGATGTTCTCGTTAAATTAAATGATTGATATTTCCTATATTTTTGTATGGCTCAGAATTTTGTTTAAATACTATTTTGCTTAATTGTCAATATAATTATGTGGAATATATACCCAATGTACTCAATGGGTCATCACATATTGGTTCAAAGCTCTAAACATTTCCAAAATTGTTATAAAGAGGCTATATCAAATTAGATGTATTATTGGAATTATGTAAATTGAACTATCTTTCAATCAATGTTACTTGATTAAGGTGGTTAAAGCTTAGATCTTAATCAATACAAGTTATGGTTTAACCCTAGCCTTACCAAAATTAAGACATATATTTAATGTATAAATCAATGACAAATCACTGTATTATTGGTGTATTATTGATGGCAAATTTCAGATTTATATTAGTATCATTTACTTAATCAATGTGAAGATTCTCATGTTCAAATATAGTTTAATATAAATTAAGCACATCAATGTGTCCAAATGAATGCTAAAGTTCTCTAACATACACCATAATATTATGAAAGCATATGAATATAAAGTGACATGGAATAGAAGGTAATTAAGGCTAACCAAATTCTAAATCAAATTAAAGGGATTAGCACTTGATTATAAATCTAAAGGACTTAAGTTTTATGTAATTTGGTTATTGAGATCTACTTAGTCAATACAAGCAATCAAAGATTCTATCCTTTAACATTTAGCACAAAATATTCAAATAAACACATAAGAGATTTTAGCACATGCTATTTAAGATAAAATTTCACATTTGAATTTCACATAAAATTTTATACAATGATTAATTTTACTAAAACTAGGTTCAAATTTAATATAATTCAGCCCCACTGGGTCCTAGGGTTATTAAAATGCAAAAAATATGAACTTTCGGCCATTCCGGATAGTTTTGGGCACCTTCAGACAATTCTAGGCGCTACGGCGCGCGGTAGCGCCTTCTAGTCAAAAGCTAGGCGCTACGGCGCTTGATTCTCAGAGGTGCAAACGCTACGGTGCGCGGTAGAAATTTCGAGCGCTGCAGCAGATTTTAATGCTGTGGCGCGGTAGCGCTTTTAGTCGCTGCGGCGCGCTCCAGCGCGCTGCAACGCTTTCGGGGGCCAAAAGCGCTACGGCAAACTTCATTTAATTTCGTCAAAAATATTTTTATGCCTCACAAATTATTTTGCCACTGCGGCATGCTATAGTACGTTATGGCGGATCCAAAATTCGAACATCGGGCACTACAACGCGCGCTGTAGCGCCTGAAGGAGATTTCGCATGTGCGAAAACCTTGATGGGTCTCCTTTCGCACCCAAATACACCTAATTTTTGGCACCTCACAAGTGGTGCAATATACCGATGGAAAGGTCTTTCCAATACCTTTCTATTGATACCAAAATTGATATAAATGGACTATCCTATTGAGCAAAAATTGATGTCCTAGCTACATGTATACAAAATTTACGCAGCTTTTGACAAATTTCTTATAGAGAACAAGCTTCGACCGGACTCATTTGAGTCCGATTGAAGCTCAAAGATTACACATAATTGTCACACAATAGCTAATGATCATGCTAATCACAGTATTTTGATAAATCAAAAGAGTTGAGCACCAAGAAGAATAAGTAAAAAGGGTACCTTAGTCTTTATAAGAGAAAGAAAAAACTATGTTATTCTTCAGGAACTTTGAGAAGAATGAAGTCCTTCTTCTTCAGCAAGCACGGCAAGGAAGGAGGGAGGAAGAGCTTTGACTTTTGCAAATGGAGAGGAAGAAGGAGGTTGAGTCCTTCTTAAAGGAGAAGGAGAGTAGAAGTTGGCATGGCCTAAGGGAGAAGGGGGAGAGGTTTCTCCCTTGCTTGCGCCAGGGAGAGGGGTATGGGGTGCCGAACCAAGGAGAGGAGGTGAGTTCCATGCTCAGGAGAGAGAAAAGGAAAAAGAAAAATGCATTTAAATGAATAATTAATTAAAAATGCATTTAATTTCGACTCCGATGATTATTTAATTATGCTAATTTTTGGGGTATTTAATTACATTAAAATATTCACGAAAATCCGACGACTACCAAATGCATCCAAAATATCACCCTAAGCTAATTTAGAGTGAGATCCGCAGACAAAGTCTGATTTTGATTTCAAGGTCAATTTAAATATCTCAATTTTCTAATTAATTAAATATATTAAAATATTCCAAATATTCGATTTAGCTCCGAATCGCACCAAATCTTCAAAGATTGGTTTTAATGACTAGATAAACTTAACAGTATGCTAATTAAGATACGATTAAATTAAAATTAAGCTGGATAACAACCCTGAGTTATTACAATTTACAAGGTGAGTTATAGATTAAAGTAATCAACTAAAGTCAAAACTTGAGAATAAGAATACTAATTCTAATTTTGTAAATATTCAATTTCAAAGTTTAATAAAATTTCAAATATAACATTTGCATATACATCAAAGTTCTGAGTAATTCATCTTATCAAGTCAACACAAAGTTACACTTGATATTACTTTTTATACTTTATTTGTTTTTATTGTTACTTAAGCATCGCTTTGAACCTATTTCGTGTTGATCTTAAATACGATATTCTTACTGCCAATGATGTAAATAAATAAAATGATATTTATGTATCATGTGAATGCTTACAAAGGGTTCTGAAATAGTGGTGAAATTAAGTTTGGGATGATGCTAGTCCATCATGAGTCATAATTGTGTCATTTGGAGCCTTTGAGGGGACCAAGGTGATGAAAATACTTTTATTAAACACAGTATCGATGTTCTGATTTTGCCCATCAGAGCTGCTAATGTCGCTTCGCGATATCAAGACATAAACACAAATATGAATTTTATGTGATTAATTAATTATCATTTGAAATTTGGCATGTGACAACTATGATAAGGAAATCTTTATTTGCAGGGATTATGATTATTTTATTTGTATTAAAACTATATTTTTCTGCAATTATTATTATATCATTTTCGTCTTCTACTTTATTTAAAAGTATATTATTTAATATTTTTTGTACTTAGAATCTACACTAATGCATTATTTTTATAATGTTAAATCAATTATATTTGAAAGATGCTAAGATATCATAAGAACATTTTTAAAAATTTTGAGGTGTAAATTTGAAGAATAAAATTTTAGTGAACTTTTATTTTTATAAAAATCTTTTATTTTTATATGTTAAAATAATTATCATATTTGTAATATTTTGGAATGATGTTCTCGTTAAATTAAATAATTGATATTTCCTATATTTTTTGTATGTGTCAGAATTTTATTTAAATACTATTTTGCATTATGCGGAAAATATACCCAATGTACTCAATGGGTCATCACATATTGGATAAATACAATATGTATGAGATAAAAACTGTAAACTCTCCCTTGGCAACAGGTTCTCTCTCTCCAGATCACAGACGGGTTGGGCCTACGGTCTCCCAATGCTCTGCTATCTTGCTATAAACAAACCGTTTTCTGGAATCTATTAAACTCATCTTCCACCCCTTGTGGCATGGTGGAAAGAAAACTTTGCCTCATCAACTTCTTTTCAGACTCCGACAGTTGGAAACCTAGCATACTTGCTCAGGCACAAACATAGAGATGCTCAAAAGCCTCTTCCCTTTATATCTAATTCTCACATGTCTCATGGTAACAGTTTCAGCTGAAAGGCTCGTCCTCCTTTTTTCTTTGAAGCAAGCAAAAATTTCCTATTACGATAATTGGAAAATTGTGATTTGGCACAAACAAGTGTGGTTTAAAGGCCACAGGCTTCGTTATGGATGTTCGATGTGGAAAGCAATTAATTGTTCCAACATATATTCTATCCAAAAAGGAGATTACAATGTATACAACATAGCCTTTGTAAACACTCACACGAAATCACACGATCACATTTTTTTCTGCCATCATTTTGCTTATTAAGTGCTTAAACTTTCAATCCCATTTGACTGGAGATGGTTCATTCCTCCCACACTCAGTGTACTTATTCAATCGTTATGAGAAGAAGGAAATCTCAGTATATTCCAGAAGAAGAGGCTATGTTAAAACAGCTTCTTTATAATTTCCTGGTTCGGCACATCCTCTTCATGCAAACAAAAAACAAATTCTGGCTCCAACGTCTTCTGTTTTTTCAAAATTGTCGCTCAGAATTTTTTTTGAGAATTTCTGCGATTTCTTCTTCGGACTCCATTTCTGGAAGAACACCTCTTGCAATTGCAGGAAAGCCCCAATGGTTAGGAAGTCGCCACTTAATAGTTATGCGATGGCGGTGCTTCGGTTTCAATGGCTTGCATCTGGCATAACTACTTAGCAATTTCATCGGCTTATGAAACACGGACGGATGCTGAGAAACTCCATTCCTTCGAGTTTTCTTAAAATTTTCAGTTTTACAGTCTTCATTCTCTCGCTAGCTGTTCGGAATTCTTAGATTCATGTATGGCTTAAGCAAACACTTGCCACTCTGCTTTCTTACTTTTCTGAAAGAGAGCTGCTGTCCAAATTATGGTCAAATTTGGCGAACAGGACTTCAAATGAGGGGATGTTTATTTGGGAGTTTAAGCAAAGTAAATTAAGCTAACTAAACAAAATATGAAGTTTAAATAGTTGAAGTGCAGAGTTAGGTAACCTATCTTAAAGTGTCTAAAACAGGTTATAAAAAATTTGTTAATTCATGCGCCAGGTTACTACTTAATAAGCAAATCATAACTAATTATCTAAATAAAATTAAATTATCCCATTATAGCTATTTCTTTGCTACATTATCATAATTAATGTTGAAATTGAGGAGGATGTTAGTACGTGAAGATCATTTAAATCATCATGGATATGTCAATAAAGCTCCAGTGGGTTTCGAGAGGTCCCGAGGAGTTCCGGGACAAGTCGAGGGAAATCCGAGTCTAACATGCACTGCAACTTTTGCTGTCGAGAGCCAGGAGCCGCAGCACTTCGTGGCATGTTGTGGCTATTGTGTTGTGGAGAACATTTAGTCTATCATGGAGATACTAATGGTGCTCCGGTGAATTTCCGGGAGGTTCCGAGGTAATTCAGAACAATATATGAAGTCCAGCAACTGCAAAGGTGTTGCAGCGCCTCGTGGCACGCCACAGTGCACCTTGGTGATCCTTCACCCTACACAGAGGCAATGTTGGGCGCCTCAACGATCAACAGACAGAGAAGCGAACGCTACCGGGCACTGCAGCGGAAATCGGCGCTACAGTGCGCCCTAGCGGCAGTTATCCTGAGAGACGGGCGATACCGCGAGCCGCAGCGGCAAGCAAACAGAGACCAGGGCGCTACAGCGCTCCCTGGCTCCTGGCTATCTGAAGCCCAGTGACTACGACGCATCGTAGCCCCTGATGGAATTCTGCTCAGGTTCAGGTTGTGCCATAAGTAATTTGAAGGGCATTTTGGACCTTTTATGGTCGGAAATAGAGCATATACTTAATGGAACATGAGGTGGAGTTTCCTAAGAATGTGTTGTCATTTTCAATTGGAGGCTTTGGCTACTGAGAGGAGGAGATCTCAAGGTAAAGCCTTAAGAAAGCTGCAGTGCAAGAGAGCTCATGCATGTTCAAAAAAATATTCCTAGTGATAGTTGCTTCCCCTACTATTAATCTTATAGTAAGAGCTTATGTATTTTCTGTCAAAGGTGAAGTTCTTTATAACTTTGTATATTCCAAGATTCATAGTAAAATTTTGCATGTGCATGTGCTCAGTAATTTTTCTCATTCTTAAGTTTTTCATGTAATTTATGTGTTTGGATGTTTGTGTGCTTGAGTTTATTTTTTCATGCATGTGCTTGAGTTTATTTTTGCATGTGCATGTGCTCAGATATGCTTGGTAACCGTTAACGCAACCCCGATCCTCAATCGAGTGCGCTAACCAAATCTCTTTCGCTACGGAATGTTCTCAATGATGAAGTTATTTACCAACAAGTAAAATTAGAGCGATATTACCTTTTTGGTTCTAGGGTTTGCTGTTTGAATGGGAGCAATGATCGACGAGATGAGACACAAGATAGAGAAATTCAGTGGTATGAATTTTACATTCAGAAAAATGCAAATGGAGGATCTGTTTTATCCAAAGAAGTTATATCTTCCATTAAATGAAATTGACATAAAACTTATAACTATGACTGACGAAGAATGGAAAGTTCCCGATAAAATTGCACTGGGTTTGATTTATTTATCATTGTCTTCTTTTGTTGCATTTAACATTGTTAATGAATAAACTACTATATATCTCATGGATGCCTTAACGAGAGTATATGAGAAGCCTTCGGCTTCTAATAAAGTTTTTTTGATGAAAAGACTATTCGACATGAAGATGATGGATGGTTATTCAGTGACTGAACACCTCAATGGGTTCAGTATGGTGACGAGCAGTTAAGTTTGGTGGGCATTAGTTTTAATGACAATGTCCGAGTTTTGTTGTTTCTCTCTTCATTGCCAAGCAGTTGGGATGGGCCGATTACAGCCATCAGTAACTCATTAGAAAATGTGTCGTTGAGATTCAGCAATATTATCGGGCATGTGCTGAATGAGGAGGTGCGGAAAAAATCCCATGGGGAGGCATCCACCTCAGCACTGAATGTTGAAAGCAGGGGAAGATATACTGAAAGGAGACATAACAAAAATAGCTCAGTATCATGATGAGGAAAATCAAGACTCGAAAAAGTAAAGCTGGATTACTGGAACTATGGGAAGACAAGTCACTTTAAAAAGGACTGTCCTACCATGAAAAAACTAAGTGGTGGAGGCAAGATGATGAATCTCACTATAAATGTTTCAGCTGAGGAGGATCAGGATGCATTGATCTTCTCACTTGTTAATACGGAGTCCTGGGTAGTGGACTCGAGCACATCCTTTCTTGCGACTCCGTCGAGGAGTGCCTTCAAGGACTACACCAAGGGTAACTTGGGGAAAGTATACCTTGTAGATGACAAGGTTTACGACATCATAGACAAAGGTGATGTGGATGTTCAGTTACTAAGCGACAACGTTTGGAAGTTAAAATATGTTAAACATGTGCCATGTCTAAGGATAAATCTCATTTCTTTGAGCTGATTAGCCAGAGATGGATACAACACTTGTTTCATTGAAGACTCATAAAAGGTCACTAAGGGTGCTGTCGTTATTGTACGAGACAATATAAAAGGTACACTTTACCTTATCAATAAAGTATCTGATTTAATTGCAGGTGCAGACAAGATAGATGCGGATCTATGGCACCAGAGGCTTGGGCATATGAGCGAGATGGGGTTGAAATTCTATAGTGAAAGGAGAAGCTACAATGACTAAAGTTAGTAGACTTGGATTTCTGTGAAGGTTGTATGATGGGCAAGCAGAAGAAGGTTTCGTTCTCCAAAGTTGTAAGACAGCTGAAAAGCAAGAAACTAAAGTTGGTGCATACAGACGTATGGGGACTAGCTTCCACTTCTTATATAGATGGAGCTATATTTCATCACATTCATTGATGACCATACAAGGAAGGTATGGGTTTACTTTATGAAATATAAATATGGCATGTTTGATGTGTTTGGAAAGTGAATAGCTTTGGTGGAGAATGAGATATGATTGAAGTTTAATTGCTTAAGATTTGATAATGATGGTGAGTACTGTGATATAGAGTTCAAGAAGTTTTGTGCCTTGAGAGGAAACAATAGGAAGTTTACAGTCCCAAGTACACCACAACAAAATGGTGTTGCAGAATAGATAAAGAAAGCAATTACAAAAAAAGCTAATAGCATGAGATTGCATGCAGATCTCCCAAAGCAGTTATGGGCTGAACCTGTTAATACAGCTATTTATTTGATAAATTGGAGACCTTCCATACCCTTGAATAAAGGGATTCCCAAGGAAGCTTCGAGTGGAAAGGAGGTGAAATTGAACCACCTCAAGGTATTTGGCTGCTTATCATATGTGCACATTGATGCAGGATCCAGAAGCAAGCTTGACGCAAAGACGATTAAGTGTACATTCGTCAGATATGGCGTGAGCAAGTTCAGTTACAGATTATGGGATAATCAGAACCATAAGGTCATCAGAAGCAAGATTATCACTTTCATTGAAAGTGAAATATATAAAGAATATATTGGAGTCCAGACTGATTCCAAGGAAGCTTCAAATGCAGAGCCCCGGCATATAAAAATTAATGATAGTCTTGAAACTAGATGTTGGAGTATATGAAGAAGCTCAGGAGGGTGTCAATGTTGAACCACGAACACCTATTTTAAAGAAGATCCATAAGAGTTACAAGATCGCCATAGAGGTATTATCCTTCATTATGTTACCTATTATTGACAGATGGTGGTGAACTAGAAAGCTTGGAAGAGGCATTTTGAAGAGTCAATCAAGTGGGAGGCTGCCATGAATGATAAAATGGCATCATTCAAATGGTACATGGGAGTTGGTACTTCTTCTAGCTGGGAAGAAGGCCCTTCAAAACAAGTGGGTTTACCAAGTAAAGGAAGTATTGAATGGGAGCAAGTGCTACTAGGTGAGGCTTATAGTTAAGGGCTTCCAGCAGAGGCATGGGGTTGACTACAGTAAGATCTTTGCCACAGTTGTGAAGATGTAGACCATCAAGATTATGCTAAATATCATTGCAGTTGAGGATTTTCATTTAGAACAAATAGATATTAAAACTATATTCTTTAACGGAGAGCTGGAGGAGGAGCTATACATGCAATAACATGAAGGGTACAAGGCTCAAGAGAAAGAAAAAGTTGAGCTAGTATAAGCTCAAAAGGATCCTCTATGGCTTGAAGCATGCACTAAGGCAGTAGTACAAGTGATTCGATAGGTTCATGTCTGAATCGAGGTACAAGAGATGACAAGCGGATCACTGTTGTTATATAAAATATTTTAAGTCATCCTATATATGGAAGATATGTTGAATGTAGGATTGAACATTGAGGAGATAAGTATGCTGAAAGAGCTGATGTCAAATGAGTTTGACATGAAAGACTTGGGACTGACCAAATATATTCTTGGAATAAGAATTAATATGGAAAGAAGTGCATGAATCCTAAAGCTGTCACAGAAAGAATATGTTGAAATGTGCTAAAAAGATTCAGTATGAGTGAGGTGAAGCTAATGGGCAGTTTTATAGCAAGTCACTTCAGCTTATCTAAGGAGAAGATGCCAAAGTCTGAAGAAGGGAATGAACATATGCTGAAGGTTCCTTATGCTTCAGCAGTTGAGAGCTTGATGAACGCAAAGATCTGCATAAGACAAAATATTGCCAATGCAGTGGGAGTGGTCTGCAGATTCATTGGAGGGAAGAACCATTGGGATGAGGTTAAGTTGATCTTAAGGTATTTAAAAAGTACAGTGGACAAAGTTGTATGCTTTGAAAGATTTAATATTATTTTACAGAGCTATGTAGATTTAGATCTTGCAGGAGATGCTGATAGTATAAGAAGCACTACGGGATATGTGTATACATTACAAATTACAGCAGTGAACTAAATCTCCAAGCCACAAAATATTGTGGAGCTAACTACCACGGAGGCAGAATATATTGCCATTATAGAGGCAAGTTGAGAGATGATCAGGTTGAAGAGTTTTATGGTATAATAGGGCAAGAAGCATGAGGATGTGAAGCTCTACAATGATGGTATGAGCACTATTCACCAAGTAAAGAATGCAGTATTTTATGACCAGACAAAGCACATTCAACTCCATTACTATTCTATATGAATACTGTTAGAAGGACAGCTCTAATTGGAAAAGACCCACACTTCTAAGAATACAGCTGATATTCTTATAAAAGAAATAATAGTGAAGAAACTGAAGCTACGTGCAACATCAGTTAGCCTCGATACAGGAAGACAAAGCGGGGGTGAGCCACACTACGTTTCTTAACAGAAATAAAAAGAAGGCAACGAAGTATCAAGAACCAAAGAGGAGGTGATACCAAAGGGTCTCCAAATGGGAGATTGTTGTGTTGTGGAGACCATTTAGTCCATCGTAGAGATGCTAATGGTACTTTGGTGAACTTTCGGTGGGTTTTGAGGAAATTCAGAATAAGGTGTGAAGTTCAGCAACAGCACAGGCATTGTGCGCGCCATGATGCGCCATAGCGCACATTGGCGCTTTCTCACCTGATACAGAGGTGCTATCACGCGCCTCAGCAATCAGCAGATAGAAGTGCGGGTGCTACATCGCGTTGCAGCACATCGCATCAAAAATTGGCGCTACAGCTCGCCCCATCGCAGTCGTCCTGAGAGGCGGGCGCTACCATGCACCGCAGCGGTAGGTAAACAGAGACCAGGGCGTTACAGCATGCCTTGGCGCTTGGGTATCCGAAGCTCAGGTGCTACAACACGTCGTGGGGCTTGGCAGAATTTTGCTCCAGGTCAGGTTTTGCCATAAGTAATTTGGAGGGCATTTTAAGCCTTTTGGGGTCAGAAATGGAGCTGGATATTTAAAAAAATATGAGGTAGAGTTCTTAAGCAAGTGTTGGTATTTTCAATTGGAGGCTTTGGCTGCTGTGAGGAGGAGATCTCAAGGTTAAGCCCTAAGGAAGCTGTAGTGCAATAATGCTCTTGCATATTGTAGGTGATACTCTTAGTTGTGGCTACTTCCTCTTCTCTTAATCTTAGAGTAAGAGCTGGTGTGTTTGCAATCAAAGGTGAATCTCTTTGTAACTCTATACATGTAACAACCAAGATTGTTACACAGCTTAATTTTAGCCTAATCGTATCTTAATTATCATTCTGATAATTTCATATAGTCCTTAGAACCAATCTCTAAAAAATTGGAGTGAATTGGAGCTCAATCAATTGTTTTAGATTATTTTAATATTTAATTAATTAGAAAATTGAGGTATTTAATTTGACATCGAAATCAAAATCTAACTTTGTTGTTGCGATCGTCACCCCCAAATTAGCTATGGGTGATATTTTGGATGCATTTGGATGATGTCAGATTTTCGCGAATATTTTAATATAATTAAATGCACCAGAAAATAGAATAATTAAATAATCGTCGGAATCGAAATCCGACTTCGCCGTTGAATTCGTCACCCCCAAATTAGCTATGGGTGAATTTTTGGAATTTTCGGAGCGCGTTTATTTAATATGAATTTTTAAATAATTAAAGAAATAAATAATTATTATTTCCAAATTATTTCCTGTTTTCTATTTGCCTACCTGGCTTCCCCCTCTCCCTCATTCGGCGCCTCTCCCCCATCATATGCAAAGGAGCAAAGCTCCATCTCCTTAGTCCATCCCCCTATCTTCTATAGGCCATGCCCTCCATTTCCCTTCCTCTTTCCTTTAAGAAAGAATCCCAGCCACTCCTTCTTACTAAAGCTTCCTTCTCTTTTTCTCTATTGTTGTCCTCTTGTTGAAGAAGAAGAAGTTCAGCTTCTCTCCAAGGTCTTGAAGAAAACAGAGTCCTCTTCTTCCTCCTTCCTCTCATAAAGGCTAAGGTACCCATTTGCTCCTCTTCCTTATCTACTTCATATTGCTAATATACTAGTTTGTATCTTTAGAAATATATGATTGTATTTGGAAGCCATTGAGGCTCATTAAGGCATCATATTACTTGAAAATATCATGGCTTGTTTTTTGTCCATTTTGTATACCCAAACATTTAACTCCATCGTTTGTATAGTTAGGATAATTTATTTGTGCCGATTTTAGTATCTATGAAAAATTATCGGAAAGACCTTTCCATTGATATATGACACTGCTCATGGAATGCTCTGGATTGAAAGTATTTGAGATTGAAATATGACCCTTCACGGTTTTCGCACAGGTGAAATCATCGTTGGGCGCTACAGCGCGCCGTAGTGCCTGAAGCTCAAATAGTTTTCGCTGCAACGTGCCACTACGTGTGGCGACCCTGCCCCGCCGTGGTCTTGTTAACTCTTAAGTTAACATGATTACAGTGAAGGGGTTACCAAATGACAAGGTCCTCACTTAGAATTGGATTAGACATACAATCTAATCCAACTTAATTAAGGACTTTGCCATTCATAAAGTAAATAACTCACTAAATGAATCATACAAGAATATGTAGAAAGTGCGGAAGCATAAAATACAATATCCATCCATACAATACAATAATTCAGAATAAGAGAAGAGCTGAAAAGAAAGATTAACATGTATTATTACAATATTTTAATAAGTTTAAAGAACTGAAAAAGAAAACTCTCAATCTCACAAGCAGAAAGGAAACTAAATCTAAGGGTCTTCAGGCACAGGCTCCTCCTCCAAAGGCAAGCTCTCCACTGGATCAACTGCTCCAATAAACTCAGAACCTACCATTATTAGGTTCATAATGGTAGGGCCCCAGCCAACAAAAGAAAAATTGGTTAGACTATTGTCTAAGTAAATTTTAGGGTAAAAAGTTTTATTAAGTTAACTGAATATCACCATAAACCAGTACAGCAAGTAAGTAGGTGCATAAAGCATAAGAAAAGAATGGTATAAAGTTATAAACAAATAGTTTATAACTAAACAACTAGGAAGTAAGCACATACCTCATCCAAGCAACTGCAACAAAGTCAGGTAACAAAAACTAAACCAATACTGTAAAAAAAATACATCCTAAACATATTTATGATCAAACAATTATATGCTAATCGACAAAAAGTAAGAAAAACATGTGAACAAGACTAGCATCCTAAATACAACAAGTAAATCTAGCATCCTATATATAAACAAGGCTCAGAAAAGTACAGTATGACTATAAGTAAAAATAATGCTGAAATGCAGAAAAGAGTAAAGTAAAACAGTAACTGAAAACTGAAAACTGAAATGGCTATTCAAGCCACTCAACTGAAGCCATACTCAGTAAAATACTTAGCCTGATGGGCCAAGAAAGAAGCTATGAACTGAGTATTACTAAAAAACCTCTTAGCCTGATGAGCTAAGACCGAAACCAAATGTAAGTGTATTTGAATTAGTATAACCATATCAGATCCTGACTATCCAATCAGTACGGGCAAGAGTCTATCCATCCTATCCCACTGACTAGGCATGGCATAGACTATCGGACTGACCCGAACAATGTAGCCGACCCCGAACGGGTGATTGAAGAGGCATACTAATCAAGCTACACCTTACAAAAATACTAAAAGAAAACAAAATGCTATTTATGAATGATCAAAATTGACATAAGATAATTATCAGATAATTATCTTATGTACCTCATATATGTTCATGGTTTAAAGTTCAAAGATCAAGGTAAGCGAAGCATCAAAACAAATTGAGCAATATATTCTATCTAAAACACAGGTGATATCCTTTGTTGTCTACTTATTCGTTCTATCTACTCTAAGTTACATAAGTTTCAGAATCATCAATTCTTACATATTCTGTAACTTAGAATCACGAATCCTACTTGTTGAAGATAATTAAGACTGGCCAAGTCCTAACTATATCTTAATCAAAAGACGACTACTAGGTTAAACTGAATAAATCATCGACCTAATTTTATAATTTAAATTACCCCAATCTCATCTTGATTAGCCAAATCAAGATGAAAAGATTAAGAATTAGACTCCAGATGATGGGGTCTAATCACTTAATCCAAAGGTATAACTAAAGATCTAAGGTTTTTGAAACCAAATCTCACAGATTAAGTTAAGACAAATCCTAATGATAAATCAATTCATTAGGATAGATCTCTATTCTTAATTCTAAAGTTCAAAGATTAAATAATCATTTAATAAACTAAGAAAAATTTATAAACTAGTAAACTCAAGGTTTCATATATTGAGTAACCCAATTTACTCAAAAGATGAATTCTATCCTAAGATATATTTCTAATATTAGGAATTTAAAGCTCTTAATTACTAAGAGTATCTCTCATGACACACATCCTAACTATTCTTATAAGATCTATGAGAAGATCTAAGAATGAATTAAGGAAGAAGAATCACTCACTTAAGACTTAAAAATTTTCTTTAAGAGATAAGATTGGAATTTTAAAAACAAAATCTAATTTAGGCTTTAACTTAATTAATTTCTGCTAGAAATTATTCTATTTACTATTTTTAATGATTATAAAAAATGATTTTAGGGCTTTAGAAAGCTAAACCCTAATTTTGGGCAAAATTACCATTTTGCCCCTACTTAAGGGTTCAAAAGATCAAATTTTGATTAAGGGTTCTAAATCTAAAAGTTTCTGTTGGAATAAGTTTCTTACTATCTAATGTAAGATTAGACAGTAACTACACTAAATTTGGATGATTAATAAGCCTTATGAGGTCAAATTAGTAAATTTGACTCATAGAGGCAATTTAGTAATTTGGCTAAATGAAATTTAAATTTCTTTCAGTTTACTGTTATTTACTGCCTAAACTTTCCACAAAACCTAAATTTGCTAAATTCTAATAAGTATTGACCAAGTTATGGCCAATACAAGATCTAGGGTTAAAAGGGAAATTAAGGGATCCTTAATTAAGGTCAAAATTCCTAATTTTGTTAATTAGTATCCAAATTGAGTAAAATTAGGGGCTATAGTTTACAAATGGTCTGCTGATCACAATGACATGTGGTAGACTCAATTTTGGACATAATTTGATTAAGTTATGACCTAATTAAGGTTTAAGGTGATTAGTAAGTGATTAGCAAAATTAATCACTCAAACACTAATCCAATCTTACAACTAGGTTTTAAGTGACTCTATGAGTCCTCTAAAACTTAAATTACTTAATTTGGATTATTAGATTTGCTAATATTTACTAATTAAGTTTTAGAGTAATTAGGGGTGATTAGCAAATCTAACTGTTAAATCTATAATATTTTTACAGATTATTGTTAATTAAGTTTTTCTAATCTAAATTAATATTTATATTATTAAATTTGGAGCTCAATTGACTAAGTTATGGTTAATTGAAGTTCTAGGTCTAATTAGGGTAATTAGGATTATGCCCTAAAAGTAATTAGGCAAAAACTAATCCAAACAGCAAAGTAAACACTACTAAATTAATCCTTATGGTTTTTTGATCACTTTAAGACCCATTTTCAATAGGTTTGGATTATTGGTTACAAAATTATGGGCAAATGAAATTTTGTAACATTATTTGAATTTAATTAATACCCTAAATGTCACTATGTTAAATATTAATCCCACAACAAAATTATTGGCATTAATAATTTACTTATATTTTTCTGATCAATTTGATATATTTATTTGCATTATTTGGATGTATAATTTGCAAGTTATTAGAGTTTAAAGTTTTGCATTTAATTAATTAGAATAATTCTGTTTAATTAAATTTAATAATTCTGTTTTAATTGAATTAATTAATCTGTTATCATTTTTAATATAAAATTTATTTATTAAACTAAAAGTTATATATATAAATATATATATATATATCGTTTTTTATTTATAATTTCTGCAGGACACGTGGCGCGATCTCATTGGATGAGCAGAGAACGACGGGCCCCACAGGTCAAAGCGACAGCGGCACATGCCACGCGTCGCGCTGCGACTGGCTGCGTGCTGCGAGGTGGGCCCTGCCGAGGCAGTCGAAATGTCACGGCCACGGGCCGGGCCCGGGCCGACCCTGTCCAGCCCCGAGTGGGTCTGCGATGCAGACCGGATTAACCGGTCTGGAAAAGAACCGGTGAAACCGGTTTAAGAATCGGCGGTCACAATCTTTCAGATCACAGAAATGGACGATCCATATTAGTTTAAGCAATTTAACGGTGAAATTAATGATCAGGTTATCTTAAGATTAGCATTAAATATAATCTAATTAAATAAAATTATACTAATCTTAATCAGATGGACAGGATTAAGCCTTCGAATCGACGGTCCGATTTCTTCTGACGTTTCGTCTTCCACGCGAACCAGATCGGGCACAGACGGAATAGTGAACCGGTCCGATCTAACCGGTTCGCACGGGGAAAGCTCTTCGTCTTCCACCGAAAATCACGATTAAGGTTAAGGTTTTACGGTGCGATCGATCGAGGGTTCGATCGATCGCACCTGATTGATTGCATGCAATAATGGAAGTGATAACATTAATCGTAAGATGGAGAAGTACCTGATTGCTAGATGCTTGGATTGAGATTCCTTAGCTTCCTTGACTGAAAATTAGGTTTTTGAATGGTGAAAACCCGATGCTCAGAATGGATTGCTATACTTAAGGAGGAGGTCTGGGAAGTGAAGAGCGGCGGGGGACGCTTGGCTTCGCCAAGATTCGACGCGTGCACAGTCGCTCGGCACGCGTCGCTTGCTTCCTGCGAGCGATCGGGGACGAAGCGGCCTGATCCGTCTGATTCCAAACGGCGGACAGAATAAAATCCAACGGCGTTAACTTTAAGTGGACGGCGCCGTTAAGTTAAAAAAAAATTAAAATTAAATATAATTATTTAATTATTTTCTAACCTATTTTATTAATTAAAATTAACTAACTAAATGCATTCCAAAAATTTCCAATAAATCACCCTTAACTAATTGAAGGGTGAGGAATGCAACGACGCACTCGGATTTTCGTTTCGACGAGTATTTATTTATTTGAATTTTTAGGTACTTAAATATTATTAAAATATTCGATGAAAATCCAACGACTTCCAAATGCCTCCAAAACTTCACCCCTAGCTAATTTGGGTGTTCTGAATGCAATGACGAAGTCAGATTTTCAATCTAAGGTCTAGATAAAAAGTTAATTTCTAGGGTTTGGAATTTTCCAGAATTTCTGATTTGACTCAGTTGACTTCTGATTCGACCTAAATTTTTGAGATACGTTCTAAATTACTTAATTAGTGACTTAGAATCTTAATTAAGACTTAAATTGATCTTAATTAACCAAAGTAATAACCTGGGTTATTACAAACTCCCCCACTTAAAAATGATGTCGTCCTCGACATCACTCAAGTGGAAAAATAGATGGAGCAGAAAATTTAAAAATTGAAATTACTGGAGTTGAATATCTAGGATTGCAAGAGTTTAAATAAATATAAAATTGTTTGATATAACAAGAAGAATATTAGGGTTCTTAATTAATCTTTATGACTTAGATCAAATAACTAATTTGACCTTTATCTAGAATTTTTAACAGGTCATTTTAATGGGTGATGGTTTTAGTTGAAATTCTCACTAACATACAGGAAGATGGGAGTCAAGATTCTAACAGTTATAGCGATAATTACTATCTAAGAAGGCTTTGGCAATTAGTTAAGCCTTTATAGAATTCAATAGGGATTAAAGAATAAGGATGGTTCTATTTCAATAAATTGAAATTTAAGGATTTGGCATCAAAGAACTAGTATTCTTTGATCTCTTACTCTATGAGAATCATTAGAATCAAATTAACCAAAGCAACAGCCTGGGTTGTTACACTACGTGTCGCAGCGGGCTGTAGCATCATTTCAGGAAAAATCATATGTAATCAATAAATAAACTAATTGAATGATAACCCGCAAGTTAGACCACTGCAGTGCGCTGCAGCTGGCTGCAGCGTCATTTCGGGAAAAACTACAAGAAATCAAGAGAAAAATTAATTGAACAGTAACCCGCAAGTTGGACCGCCGCAGCGGGCCGCAGCGTCATTTCTAGAAAACTATATGAAACCAGAAGAAAAATTAATTGAACAGTATTTTTGCAAGTTGATCTGTCACGGCGCGCAGCAGCGCTGCAGCGCGTCGTAGCATCTAGCTCTCGGTATCATCTTGTCACAACATCAAATGCGCTGCAGCACGCCACCGCATCATTTTCCACCGCAGCGTGCCACCGCGCCTGAAAGCGCCGCAGCGCGCCACAGCATTGTTTTCCGTCGTAGCGCGTCGCAGCGCGCAACAGTGCGCCGTAACACCTAGAATTTTCTGAATTGCTAAGAAATGGCTGAAATGGTTGAAATAGTCAAAACTTCACTGTTTTTGTATTTTAAGGTCCTTAGGACCTTAGTGGGACTGAATTATATCAAATTTGAACCTATTTTAGTTAAAATTGAGCATTGCATAAAATTTAATATGAAAATTAAATTTGAAAGACATCCTTCATAACATGCGCTTAAAATCTCTTAGAAAATTTTGTGCCAAATATTAAAAAATAGAATCCATGAATGCTTGTATTGACTAAGTAGCTCTTAATAACCAAATTGCATAAAATCTAAGCCTTTTAGAATTGTAATCAAGTGCTAACCCCTTTGGTCTGATTTAGAATTTAGTTAGCCTTAATTATCATCTACTTTCTGTCACCTTATATTTATATGCTTTCTTGATTTTATGATGTATGCTAGAGAATTTTAACATTTAATTGGACACCTAAATATGCTTAAATTAACATTAAACTATACTTGAACGTAAGAATCTTAAAAACTTGATTAAATCAATGATACTTAATCTAAATCTAAAATTTGGCATCAATAATACACCAATAATATATTAATTTGTCATTGATCTTTAAACTAACCATTGGTCTTAAATTTGGTAAGGCTAGGGGTTAAATCCTAACTTATCTTGATTAAGATCTAAACCTTAATCACCTTAACTAAAATATCCTTGATTGAAAGATAATCCAATTGATATGATTTCAATGATGCGTATGATTTGATATTGATCTTAAATAATTGAATTAGAAGTACTAAGATTAATATTGAATCTGTGTGATTGAATTATCTGAACTTAAACGTTAGATCTTTGATTTTCTCTTATATAAGACTATTATCATAAGATGGGTAATAAAATTATAATGATTTATGAAATAATCTAACTTTAATAAGATTTTTAATTTCATCCCATGATTGTAGAATAGAAAAAGATCAGATGAATTTTAATCATCTGATCTGATCACTTTAATTTAAGTCTAATAAGTAAACTTTGAATGTTAACATAAGAAGTAGATAAGTGAGATCTTAAAGGTCTTGCTATAGGATCATTCTTAAAATATTTAAGAACCTTAATTATTGATACATTGAGGTAAGAAGAACTTGTAACTTATTGAGGTGGAAACTTAGATGTTCTTTTATAACTTTAGAAGTTGAACTTGATACCTTATGGTGGGAATCACCTAAAGCACTTAGAATGGAACCTCTCCCTTACGGTAGAAATTAACTTTGAGTGATCTCTTTGATCACATCCTTGGAGCCTTGTGTATGACTCACCCATTAGAGTAAGGATTAATAACTTTGATAATCCTTTTTGATTAAATAGAATCTTCTTAACCCAGATTATTGGTTGGGTATAGTAGGGTATACCCATAATATTGGATTACTTCAATAGTATTCATGATTGATTGATTCACTCTAATGTAGACTTATAACCAGGTGTTATCCTGGTGGATTAGATGAATACAGCCTCGTTAGAGTAAATCTTCCAAGATTAAGAGTGTTATAAATATGGACTCATTCCTTCATTTGATTAAAATACAAATTGCCATCAGGTGATGCCTCATAACGATGATCACTTCAATATGTGTGGCTTAAGCAAACTAAGTAATTTGAGTCACCTTCTTTAGGACACGGAGTGTGATTGTGAGTTGGGTATCTTAATGACTTAGCTTGACATACAAATTGTCATCGGGTGATGCCTCCTATCGAAATTACTTCGTTATGGTGGCTTAATCAAACTAAGTGTTAAGAATCACCTTTCTTGGAAATATGTTAAATATGTATATACAATAATCCCATCTAATAATTTTTAAGTAAATTCTCAACTTTATCCAATTATTCAGACTAGAATCTAGGAGTCAGAATCCTTTTAGCAGAATTCTGCATAATTGAAATCTTGAATTCATTATCAAATTTCAAAGTATTTTTTGGATCTCTGGATTTATCTCATGTAGCTTAGAAGCATGAGCATGAACATAAGTGTAAAATACCAGATTTTCTTTTCAAATCTATTTATTAACATTTAAATAATTTTGACCTCAAATTGAAAATCCAACTTCACCATTACGTTCACCGCCCCCAAATTAGCTAGGGGTGAAGTTTTGAAGGCATTTGGAAGTCGTTGAATTTTCGTCAAATATTTTAATATTATTTAAATACTCCGAAAAATCGAATAATTAAATACTCGTCAAAACGAAAATTCGAGTGCACCGTTGCATTCCTCACCCCTCAATTAGCTAGGGGAGATTTATTGGAAAATTTTTTAACGCATTTAATTAATTAATTTTTATTATTAAAATAGGTTTAAAATTAATAAATATTAATATACTTAACTGTTTCCATCCAAAGTCACCTAACGCCGTCTCCTTTGCGCAAATACCGTCCATCCAATTAATTAAAACTAACGGTTCATTTCGACCGTCCCATCTAAGATCGGACGGTAGCCTCTTCGTCACTGTCCCTCCACGCCACGCGCAGTACGAGTCTCAAATGGGCGAACCCTACACGCGTCGCGAGGGTCGACGCGCGTCACTCGCAGCGATGCCAGGAAACCCCCGCCGCTCTTCGACGCCCTACCTTCTCTCTTAAGTATCGTAGACAGAACGAGTCTCGAGTCTTCACCGATTGAGCCCGTTGCAGTCAAAGAAATCGAGAGACCTGGATCTAATCGTCTATCAATCAAGTACTACTCTATCCTTTTATCCTATCGATTGATCCTTTACATACTTCAATTATTGCAATTATATATTGAATGATTCCTTGGATCGCAAGCAAATCGTCTCTTTCGCAAACCCTAATTCGTGATGGTTGCGGGAGATGAAGAGCCGAGCCCTCGAACTGGGTTCTGGCTTGACCGGTTCAGCGAACACCGGTTCGTATCCAGCGCTGACAGAGCATGGAGGGACCCTCGTCTATGCGCTGTCAATACCTAGGGACTCCGCGTGGCCTGCTGCCGGGTCAGCTGCGACGAAACCCAATGGTACCGTCATCCAGATCCGTGGGGTCCGCCTACCAGCCACTATCAAATCCCATGTTTACATGTGGCTGCGGGTCCCACTGCGATCTCATCAATCTGCAACACTGACCCACCTACAGAGAAAAACATTATTAATATATATATATATATATATATATATATATATATATAAAAGCTTAATACATAACATTTATATTATAAAATATATAAATAAATAAATGAAAACAAAATTTGATTATTTCAATTTAATGATTAATAGATGTATATGTTAATCAAACATGATGATTAAGTTAAACAGTAACATTAGTTATATGAAATTAAATTAATTTAATATAAATAATATCTAAACTTTAGACCTTAATAATTAACAAAATATAAGTTCAAATATAGCAAATGAATATACCATTGTGATCAAAAAATTATGAGGAATTTATTGAAACTATTAAATTTTTATTTAGAGCTATATTTGAGATAGTGACATTTAGGGTTCGTTTGATGTGACATAAATTGTTCAAATATTCAAATGATCATAACTTTGTACCCCATTAACTAAACATACCCAATATGGGTCTCAAAATACTCAAAAAACCCTAAAAAATGTTTTAACAGTATTAATTTTATTGTTTGGAGTAGATTTAACCTAATCACATTTTGGACCTAACCCTAATTAGACCATTTAACCCTAGAAATTCAAAAGGCCATAAGTTAGTCAATTGAACTCTAAATTAGGTGATACAAATATCAATTTATATAAAAAAAAACCTAATTTACAGTAATCTATATAAATGTTTAGGATCCAACAATTAGATCTCCTAATCAACCCTAATTACTCTAAAAACTTGATTAGTGAAAATTAGCAAATTTAATAATCCAAATTAAACAATTTAAATTTCAAAAAACTCATAAAGTAAATTAGAACATAGTTGTGTGATTAGTTTAGTAATTTTGTGACTAATTTCACTAATCACTTACTAATCACATTAAACCCTAATTATTAAATCTAGAACTTGTATTGGCTATAACTTAGCCAATACATATCAGAATTTGATGATTTTAGATTCAATGGAAACCCTAGGACATAATATATAGTAAACTAACATAAAGTTTAGATTTTATTAAGGGTAAAATTACTAAAATTCCCTTATAAGGTTAAATTCCTAATTTGACCTTATAAGGCTTAATAATCACTCAAAATTAATAAATTAATTAATTTAAATATTCATTTTTATTATTATTTTAGAAACATAAATTACAAATAAATCTAATAAAATATTAATGAATTAAATTATTTTTGGCAGATTAAAGAAATTGACTTGGTTGTGATATTATCAAAACAGTCAGGTAAGTAAATCTACTTATAAGTTTCATTTCAATATTTTTATTTTGAGCCAATTTTCATTAGAGTATTATTAATATTCCAAAATTGCTTATCTCTTTTAAATCTGCAAAAGAATATTATCAAATAAGCATGTAACAAAAAGATGAAATGTGGTATATATTATTATGGTGTTTGTCTTTGGAGAATGGAAAGCAACACTAAGAATTTGTATAGATTGGGCCTGCTGGCAGCCCCTAGGAGTCATATGGAGAGATTTAACCCTTGTTATGAAGTGGGCAAATCCAGAGGAAAGACACACCATCAGTTTCTAAAATTTAATTAAGCTACCAACGGGTAGTGAGAAAAGCTTCCTAAAGGTTATGCCTATTGGTTTACCCATTTTTGCTCAGGAGTCTATGGACTCAACTTTATGTAACAAATGTTATTGATAAAATTTATTTAATTTATGCTTTTCATTTATATTGAATTTTACAGCTAACTTACAGGGCAATATTTAAAGTTGAACATTTTCTTTTCTTTCATATATATTATGCAAATATCACATTCATTTCTATATTTGATTTATACCTATTATAGGATATTAGAATACTCTTATAAGAATGATTTGCATACTCCTACCTGACTGGTAACTGTATTTTTCAGATTTTAATAATTAAACTTTGAAGATCTGCCTGAGTAATAAAAAGAGAGAAGAAATAGAGATGTGAGAAAATGAGAAAATCTTTATTATAAATATTAAACTATTGTAAATTCATATATGAATAGCTCTGAATAAAAATATGGACATTTATATATTTTATTTTCTTCACTTTCATGAATGTATATTTTTAATGTATGAATCATTTTCTTGAGACTCTCGAACTTCGATCCCCGGTCGCCACAATAAGCATGATGTTGAGTATCAATAATGATGTATGAGTAATAGTGATGATTTATGGGTTACAGGATATTACATATATTTGACTGGGGAATTTCAGGATGCATCGGCATCGCAGTTCCTAACTGGATGTATGTATACATTGGACTGTACGACTCATAGTAGTTCAGTGATATTTTGGTTACATATCAGTAGCATACAGTATTGTGGTATATTTAGATGCACAGTTCAACATAATTTTATATGATATTACTCAATTTCAGAACCATTACTATTTGTTTACTTTCAGTATTCAGTTTTCAGTACATCTTTATTTTACTTCAATTTTGTACAATTTTATACAGTCTTATACTTTCAGTTACTTTACAATTTTTCTGCAGATTTATTTATATTATGTAAATATTAAATGAATAATTAGAACTGTTTAGATTCGTTTCAATGTGTTAGTATTATTGTCTAACACGGGGTACTTTTGGGATCCGACAATTTGCTAGATCTTGAGCAGTATATTGAGTCAGGTCAGGAGAACACCCAGGAGATTCAGGAGGAGCCCATGGAGCACTAATGGACTCTTCCCCAGCCTTACTTTTCTACTTAGTTTATTTCAGTTTAGTACTTAGCTTTTATATTTGTATTTCAATAAGTTATTTGTAATAATTCTAGATTGTTTTCTTTTCTAAGACAAATTTTTTATATAGCTTTTATGATAAATGTTTCTGGATGACTACTTAGTTTTCACACTCTATTATATACTATTTATATTTAGTATTGTGATGTGATCAGTATATTGTAAATGCTGATATCTTAAACATATATTAGATTCCTCATGTATTTTAGATCCAATGTATGTATTGGTCTAATACTTAGGATAAGGATACTACTCTTATCTTAAGTATTAGCTCTTAACTCTCTTTGAAGTTGAGTCAACAGCCCTTCAAATGGGTTCGATTTGCAGACTATTTCAGGGAGACAGGATATTCCTCCCCGAGTGGCGTGCCGCTCCGCCGCCGATATTATTTATAACTATCTCTTTTGCTCACGGCGACGGAGCGGGGCACTACAGTACATTCTAAGATTCATAGTAAAATTTTCTGTGTGGTGTGGTTCCATGGTTTTTCCCATTCTTGAGTTTTCACGTAATTTCTATGTTTGGATGTTTGTGTGCTTCAGTTTATTTTTTCATGCATGTGCTATGATCTACTCCTTATAATTTTTGTGATTCAGATTTGCTTGGTAACTGTCAACGCAATTCCGATCCTTAATCGAGTGCGCTAACCAAATTGATTCCAGTGCGGAGTGTTCTCGGTGCTAAAGTCATTTACCAACAGTGGCACTTCGTGATTCGATACTGGAGCGCCACCGCGTGCTGTTGCGCCCACCAGAGCCTAGTTTCAGATCTAAGCAGTCCCCTAAATATTTTTAAGGGCATTTTGGTTCATTTGTAATCCAAATGAAGTTTAATTATATAAGGAAATATATGATAATATTTCCTTATAAGAGATCAACCCTAACTTGGCTTGGTGGCTAACATTAGTCTCCTTCAACCTAGAGTGAGAGTTGGAATATACTGAAGTAGAAGTTGATCGGGAGACTTTGTAAGTGGTAGATCCTTTTTGTTCATGTGAATGTGAAGCTCTCTGTAGCTCTGTAATCATATTGTTTATAGTGGATTTTTCTATGGTGTGGCTCCGTGATTTTTGGCATCATCAGGTTTTTCACATAAAATTTATTGTGTTTAGATGCTTGTGTGGTTTATGATATGATTGTGATGCGATTTTATTCCTTTTTTCTTGGATAATTTTATTTGTTGCTTGGTAACCATCAACGGTATCCCGTATTATCGTTTCCATGTTCCTTAACAAGGAGAATTGTTGATTTGGAAGAAAAGGTATTTCCTTGATGTTTTGGACAACTAAAAGAGGTTCCAAAGGAGTTTTGGAGTGTTCCTGGGCAAGGCGGCACTACCTGATAGTGAACTAGGTACCCGAGCGCCCAATTAGAATTGTTGTCCGTGGAGGGGGTGCCCAAGCCAGTTTTAGGGGCACAACATGGCTTATAGACTGAAGAGCAGGTGCCTACGGCACACCCAGATGCTCGTGTTGTTGTCTGGGACAGAAAGAAGGGTGCCCAGGCGCCCACAAAGCAACCCAAACCCTACAGAAGGGTGCCCCATGCACGTGCAACGGTTTAGATCCGTAAAAGAGGCATCATTAGAGAAATATGGGTATTTTTTGGGGGCGGTATAAAAGCGTATGTGCTACGTTCTAGGGTTAATATCGATATTGTTGAGTTAATCTCTGTTATTGTAAGAGTGTGAGACTCTTGAAGGCTAAGATAACTCCATTGTTTAGGGCTAACTCCATTATTTAGAGCTTGGGTGATGGGTTTGTGAAATTCTAATTATATTATTCTTTTGGTATAGTGAAATTTATCATCCTCTCATCCCGTGAGAGTAAGTGTTTACATCGAATCACGTAAATCTTTATGTTGTGTTTGTGCTTGAATTTATTTGTATTTCTCTTATTTTGTTTTTATTTTAATTTATATTCTTCTGTGTTCATCGATCCTAACAATAAATTAATTTAGTTAAAGAACTAAGATAAAATTATTTAAATATAATTATGCTAACTTAAGCCTTATTAACTATAGCTCAATTGTTCTGTTCAAAATTTAAGTTTTGTTGTATAGTGAATGATGTTGGTGTCCAGTAATTGAGGCCTAGGATTTTTTATCTTAAATTTTGAATTTAAATCTTATCGACGGCACATGTGCTTCATATTTGAATCTCACTTAATTTCAAATGAGCGTTACTTTTGACCTTTAGTTAATATATGAGTTCGTTTAGAGATCTGAAAAAGTGCAGCATTTTTGAGCTGTAATAACAGCTGTCGTTTAAGTGTAATAGGAAGTGCATCATCTCTCTTTTGGGTGTGTGGGTGTCAAGAGCTTTGTAATCTCCTTTATCTCCAACATAGTGAAAATCTTTGCATCTTCTCATGGAGTCCGTGAATCTCGCCAAACAACGAAGATTTGTGTGTACTTTGTGCTTCCAGGGAGAATCCATGCATGGTGAATGCGAAGCATTCCTAAGCGCTGTTCTCAAGAAGTGTTAAAGAGAGCTTCGGCAAAGGTTTTATAGCTTGAGCCATGGAGAAGGAAAAGCCATAATCGACGTCAACTTCTACATTATTTGTAAGGTGGTGCCCATATCAAATTTTGATGCATTTGATATAAAAAATGTCATCAGAATTTTGAGATGTGATGTGAGATGATGACACTGGGAAGGAAGCTAGAAGAAATGTGAAATTATTACATAGTTGCTGTACCAATTCATTTGAACAGCAGCTTTATGGTTGTTATGATTTGAGTGTTGCCTATGCAACCATTTAAAACTATTATAAAGCAAGTAGATAATTTTTTATTTGACAGCTAACTAAATCTGAGGTATATATGCATACAATTAACATTCAAACTCCTAAATTTTAATGCTAAAAATGCAAATGTCTAAGTATAGAGTTCCCCTTTTATAATTTGGATATAAAAATACAAGTCAAATTTTGTAATATAAAAAGGTCCCAAGCAGCCTACTTGGTTATAGGTGACTTTCTTCTCGCAAGTATGATAAGTTAAACATAAATAAAGGAAAGATGACTGGGAAATGAGAAAGAAGGATCTCTGGCCAGATGGCTGTTGAATGTTTTGAGCTTTAGACCAACTCAATGGCTGAAAATTCAACCATGAAGAGGATCTGTGCACGATTTTCAAATCCTTAGTAATTGAGAGTTGGGATCATAATAATGTTAAAGGCAACGACACTGGACAAGTCAAATTGATTTGCATAGATTTTACTCTACCATATTTAATATGTTATTTTATATAAGCTCGATCTTATACACTCTAAAGTATGCTTTACTTTGACAAATACTGTTGCTTAATTACCAATGTGCGTATATGAGAACTTTTGTTTTGTATCCTTTTGATTGAGGGTTTCGATTCTATATGCTAACTTTAATCACTATGATATTTGAGAATAAAGTGAGAACTCTATTTTTCATGTGTGCTCTTTTTCTTTTAATTGTGTTCTATATCATCAATTTTTTTTGTTTAGTTTTTGTCGAGAGAATCCATGAAGAAAAGATGTGCTAGTGCACGGAAGCAATACTGGATGGGATACTGTTGGGGTTGCTAAGCAACAAATAAAATTATTCAAACACAAAAAAGAGTAAAACCACAACACAAGAATCACACCAAAAACCACACAAGCATTCAAATATAGGAAAAACCCAATGATGGGAAAATTACGGAGCCACGCCACACAGAAAAATCCACTATGAACAAGAAGGATCTACGCTTACAAAGCCTCCCGATCAACTTATTCTCCTCCAGAAATCTCCTGCTCTCACTCTAGGTCGAAGGAGAGCACTAGCAGACACAACCTGATTTATGGTTGATTTCTCCTCTTTCACTTTGGAAACATTCCAACATGTTCCCTTATATACTTACGCTTTAATTGGACCCCAAAAGACCCAAATTTCCCTCAAAACAGTTAGGGTAGCGCCTAAATCCGAAGCAGGAACTCAGTGGGCGTTACGGTGCGTCGTATCGCCAGTATCGAACAACAAGGAGCCATGACATACTACGGTGCCCAGGCTCGAACCGCGGGGTGCTAGAGCACACCACGACTTCTAGACAGTGTGCCACGGTGCGCTACGGTGCGCCACGGTGCCTGTCCCTCAACAATAAATTTTGTAGGGCGCGCTGCTACGCCAAAACTTCCCCCAACTTGTCCCATAATACTTAGGGACCTCTCAAAAGCCCACAGGAGATCCATTAGCACCTCCACGATGATCTAAATGGTCTCCACATCCCAAAACTCTCACACTTAGAGACCTATTGGGATCATCCCTTGTTCAATCTTGGATCATCATTGTCTTCTTTTACCCTTGTCAAGAACATGGTGTGGCTCACCTCCATTTTCTCATCACGTGCCGAGGCCATCTGAAGCATCACATAGCTTCAGTTTCTCCGCTGTTACAGCTTTTATGAACCTGTCAGTAGGATTTTTGAAGAGTGAATATTCTCCAATCCTCTATGATCTTCTTCCAACAATATCATGATGAAATGGTACCGAATTCGTATATGCTTCATCCCGGCATGAAATGCAGCATTCTTTGCAAGGTGAATGGCATTTGTACTATCGTTATAGAGATTCACATTATTCTGCTCTTTACCCAATTATGCCATAAGGATCTTCAACCAAATCATCTCCTTACTAGCCACAGTGATGGCAATGTACTCAGCCTCTGTGGTGGATAGAGCAACAATATTCTGTAGCCTAGAGATCTAGCTCACCACCGCACTTCCTAATGTGAACACATATTCGACAGTGCTCTTTCGACTATCAACCTCTTTTATAAGGTCTAAATCTACAAAACTCTGTAGAGTAATATCATACCTACTAAACCAAAGGGCTTTGTCCATTGTTCCCTTCAAATACCTCAAAATCTACTTGACCATGTCCAAGTGGTGCATCCCTGGATTTCCCATGAATCTGCTAACCACTTCCACTACATGTGTAATATCTGATCTCGTGCAGATCACCGCATACATCAAGCTCCCAACCGCTAAAGCATAAGGAAGCTTCTACATGTATTCCTTCACCTCTTCAATCTTATGTATATGATCATTTGATAAGTTGAAGTGACTTATTAGGGGAGTGCCCACTATTTTTGCCTCACTCATATTGAATCTATACAGCATCCTTTCAATAAATTCATTCTAAAATAACTTTAAAATTCTTGCGCTTCTCTCTTATTGATTATCATTTCAAGAATATGCTTGGTTGGTCCCAAGTCTTTCATGTCAAAATCCTTTGATATTTTCTCCTTCAGTATCTTAATTTCCTACACATATGATTCTACAATTAATACATCATCCACATATAATAAAATAATGATATAGGAGTATTTACAATATCTCATATAACAACAGTGATTTGTTTAGCATCTCATGTGCCCAGTTTCTGACATGAACCTATCGAATATCTTATACCATTTCCTGGGCACCTATTTATTTCTAAAGAGTCTTTTCATCATAACTAAAATGAATCTCTCATTGTAGTCAACTCCATGCCATTGCTAAAAGCCCTTTACTATAAGCCTCGCCTTGTAGCATTTGTTATTATCTAGTTCTTCCTTTAGTCAATAAACCCACATATTCTGAACTGTCTTCTTTCCAGCTGGAAGTACTGCCAACTCCCATATCCCATTTGACATGAGTGATATCATTTCATCATGCAAGGCAGCTTCCCACTTGATATAATCATTTACTTGAAGCATCTTTACAAGGCGTTCAAATTCACCACCATTTGTTAATAATAGATAAAACAAAAAAGAAGAGTACCTTTATGATGGTCTAGTGACTTTTGTGGATCTCCACAACATAAGTATTTGTGGTTCAATCTATCTAACACTATAATAGCCAGGATTATTAAAATATCTAATTAAACAAAAATTAAAATCTCGAACTAGTATAAAATCAGGTTACACCAAACATACCATTAATTATAGTATATTTTTGTAATCATAATACCCAAATTTGGGAGCAATCTGGATAATGGATACTCATCTAATATAAAAGTTATGTAATCAGACCTTTGAAGTATATAAGCCAAAGAGTCACTAAGACAGACCAGTAAAAGTATTAACTTAAATAATTCACAGTTGCATGCATGTGGATTTTTTGAAGCTTTGCATCAAAACTACTACATTTGAGCCTAGATTTTTTTTTTGAATTATATGATGATTATTGCATTAGTACGTGCCAACCACTATATAATTTGCACAACTTTATCATGACTGCTTGTGTCGTATGTCTATGGTGAAAGTTTTGAAGAAAGTATAAAATTGACATGTTAACAGGAGGGGTTTACTAGTAATCCATGATAAAAGAAAGAGAGATCTAGCCTGCTAGCAAGGGATTGTTGGGGCGCCCCGCTTCGTCGCCACGTGCAAGAGATATAACTGAATTAATTCGGTGGTGGAGCGATACGCCAATCAGGAAGGGATATCCCATTTCCCCCGAATAGCTGAAAACTAAATTGAAGGCTGCCGACTCATCCCCAAAAGATGGTCGAGAACTAATACTTATGATAATAGTAGTATCATTATTCTAAGTATTAGGTAAATACATATATTGGATTTAAAATACAGCATGAAGAATCCAATATATGTATAAAATATTAGCATTTGTAGTATACTGATCACATCACAATACTAAGTATAAGTAATATATAATCAAAGTGCGAAAGCTAAAATAAACATCCAGAAACATTAATTATAGAAGCTGAATAAAATATTCATCTCTAAAAATAAAAAAAAATACATCTAGAGTTATTACAACCAATTTACAGAATTACAGAATAGAGTCTAAATACTGAATTGTAAAATAACTAAGTCAAAACAGTAAAAACTGAAGGAGAAATCCACTACGGCTCTGCAAACTCCTCCTAAATCTTCTGAATGTCCTTCTGACCTAGCTCAATAAGCTACTCAGGATCTAGCAAATTGTCAAATCTCAAAAGTACCACGTGTTAGACAATAAGTCTAACACATCAAAACTAATCTAAACAGTTCTAATTATTTACTTAATATTTAAATAATGTAAGCAAAATTATAAAAATACTATAAGGATAATTGAAAGCATAAAATAATAATAAATTAAAGTAAAGTAAAGTTGTACTGTAAACTGAATACTAAAAGTAAATAAAAAATTATAAATCTTATTTTTAAGATTATAAAACTAATATATATATATATATATATATATTAATTTAAGTCATATGTCTTAAGTTAATTAGGGGTTCAATTAACCAGAATCATTATGATAGATAATTAAAATTTGATAATAAATGGATATTATTTATTTAGTTTACTTTAGAAAATTTCCTTAAATGTTGCTATGCTTTGAAACCTTAATAAATTGATCATAATCATTGCATAATAATAATTATAACAAAATAAGGAGTTTCACTCATGGTGGATTAGTATGTACAAATATTTGAGCTATGGTTGGCTATAGAGTAATTAGGAGACCACACATGTCCTTGAGTGAGAGTGTGTGATTATACAGGAGGCCCCATTTCAGATAGTTGGGTAGACGTACCTAACTTTTATTTTTGTTTTGTATGGGCCCACGGAACATAACCAAATAAAATACTGAATATTAATTAATTGCTTAAATGTTATTCTATAATCATTTAACTTACTACAGTTAAGCTTGTTTCTTTAATATACTTGTTTATAAGATGCTAGAAATTATTTTTTTATTTTCTTATTTGCATATAGGATGCTAGCCAATATATTATATAATTCTTAAAATAAATGTCATATTAGCTCACTTTTTAAGGACTACTTAGTATGCCTTAGTACAAATACTGTTTTACTTTTAATGTACTTTTATTGTACATTTCATTTTCAATTTTACTTTACCTTTATTACATTTTGCACCTTACTACTTGACCTAATATGAAATCCTTAAACATAAATTGTTAGAAACTTTAAATTGTGCTTATGCTTTATAAGTCTAACCACTTAATTTCTTTTTATTGGCTATGCACTATCGTGTTATAAATTAAACACGATAAATTAGAAGCTTATAGTGGAGTTAGCTAGTGAGCCAGGAGATGAGCTAGAGATTCAGGAGTAGATTTGAAGACCTTACAAGTTACATACTTTTGTTTCTTTTTGGTAATGGTGAGAGAGTTTATTTTTCATATTATTAAATATTGTAAACTTAAAGTGCATGGACTGTATTATTTATTAAATATAGGATGAATGTTTCTTTTTATTTTTTGAATGAATGTAATGTAATGGATGTTTATTATTACTCTTAGAAATGCATCTATGTTTTTCCTATCTTATTGATCCTTTGCCTTAGTAGTTCTTAATAGTAGATTATGAAATACTAATCTAGTATTAAGTACTACAATGGCACCCAATATTGGGTCAGGGTATCTAATTTGACACTAGGCTATCACACTATTTCTTAAGTCAATTGGGGGTTTAATTAACCACAATCATTAAGGTAGATAACTCAAATTAGACAATAAACAACTATCACTTGCTTAGTTTATATTTTGAAAAATTCCTTAAAATGATGCAGTGCTTGGAACCTTATTCTATTGATCATAATTCATTTACATAATAATAATAATAATAAATAATTTGAGAAGGAGTTTCACTCAGAGTAGATTAGTTTGTATAAACATTAAGCTAGTATTGGCTATGGACTAATCAAGAGACCACACATGTTTTTGGGAGAGAATGCGCGGTTAAATAGGGGACTCTGATATATATAACTGGGTAGATGTACTTAACTTCTTATTTATTATGTATAAGCCCACATAATATAATACAACATAAAATAATTTTAATTTGTTTTTTTTCTTTCAAAGTTCACTTTTATTTATTGCAGTTCAATTTTATCTTTAACATCCTACTTGTATTTGGTTGCTAGAAAATATTTTATACAACTCATATATAAATGCTTTGATTGCTTAACCATTATTTTGCAGGAAAACATAATGTGCATTCAGCACATCCACTTATTTTTATGTTTTGATGCATTTACTATTATTTTCAAGATTTTTCTTATTATATGCATTATGCATCCTTACTACTACTTCCTAAAATATGATATCCCTTAACATAAAATACTTAGACACCTTAAAATGTACTTAGACTATAAAATAGGAACGATATCTTGGAACAATACAGAGAACTATTAAGAACTATTAAGAAAGTACTTAATAGTATTTAAGGGTCATCCTTACCCTAAAGCGGATAATATCTTGCTGCTTAAGAGTTTGGGCTGTTATAAATGGTATCAGAGCAGGTCATATGGTGTCAGATAGGAGCTAAGTGCCATACAGGGCAAAGTACCACTTCATGTGAGTAGCCACTTGAACCCTTGATGGTTAAGGTGCTACATGGTTATGAGTACCTCTTGAGCCTGTAGGGGTCACCTCTAGTCCTATCTACCCAATGGATGGTTCTTGGATCTGTGTGTGGATACTGACGAGGATGTCATTTACTTAAGTTGGGGAGATTGTGATGACCCACTTAAGTAGTAATAAGTGAAACTCTTAAACATCGAGGCGTCTTTTCAGATAACTGTGTAGTTTCCTGATAAGAACTCCAAAGTTAAGCGTGCTCATGTAGGAGCACTCCCAAGATGGGTGATCTGCTGGGAAGTTATCTTCTGAGGGCAAAATCGTGAGGTCTTTCTGGCCAAAGCGGACAATACTTTGGTGCTTAAGAGTTTCGGCTGTTACACATGTAAACTAGGAGAGGAGCTAGAGGATCAAGAATAGGCATAAAAACTTTACTAGAGTTACTTTTAATTTTTGTCATGTGAGGATGAGAGTATTACGTATTTGAATACATAGTTTTATGGACTTTACTATTTATTTATCTGGGACAAATGTTTTTTTTTTATGGATGAATGTAGTGATTGTACATGTTTCTTATATTTATAAAAACGCATCTATGTTTCCTATCTTATATGTCATTTGTCTCTAGTAGCACATAATTGTGGGTTAAGTTATACTAATCTAGTATTAAATATTATAGTGACACTCAGTATTTGATCATAATTTCAAATATGACACTGGGTCATTACAATAATAACCATTTTTAGTTTGAATTGTAGTTCAAGCATTAGCTATAAGGTTAGAATTTTACTCATAAAATAAACCCTGATTCTAAGTTTGGATGAATAGTCATCTAGTTACATGCCCTAGTAGAGCCATGGGGCTTTTGTGTACATTCGATGGGACATAGAGTAATGAACATCTCAAAATCAATATTTATTCTCAAGATGGTCTAGAGCGTTCAAATTTGTTGTGGGAGAGAAACCCTAAGCCGGGTTGTGTCATGATTATTTGATGAAGAAGGCATGCAACAATGAGACCCGATATGTCCTATGAACTCGATAAGATATCGTGTATGCTCGGGTAAAGCAATTCATTAAACCAATAAGAATCACGATAGCTTATATGAATCCAATAAGCATAGCATCAAATCCTGAACCCGTGGATTCGATAAGAGTACTTTAAGGATTTCTTAATTTAAAAAATGCAAGAAATCCACTATCCTAATTCTATTTAAATTAATGACATATTTCAATAAATAAAAGTCTATATTTGATGAAAATTTGAACCATATACTAAGAAAAATAAGAGAAATCAAAAAATAAAATAATATTTGGATTTTGATAATAAATTTTGCTAATATTCATTAATCAAATTTAAGAGTAATTAGGAGAGATTAAGCTTGTTTAGCACTTTGAAAATATATTAAAAGCAACCTTGGCTTTGTTAAGGCTAATGAATACTTAGTATGAAGGATATGTAGAAGTTTGGAGTTAAAACTAATTAATTGCAAAATGAGAAGTTAAATAATAAAATGATACTAAATAAGGCAATTAAGACCTAAATTTAGTCAGTAACTAAATCATTTTAAAGATTGCATTTGAATAAAATGGAATTTTGATCTAAGGATCTAGGTTAGACCAAGATCTAAAATATAAGGAGATCTAGATCTTAATAAAAAATTCAAGAATTTGACTTTAAACAAGTAAAATACATATGTTAATCAATTTCAAAGTAAGATAAGACCATAATATGGAAGATGGTAATTTTTTACACCATAGCAATAAAAGCTTGAATATCAAAATGATGAATGAACCTTGAGGAAAGATTCATAGTTCAGCAAAGACTTCAGGACAGTCTGATGAGATCATCATTAAGCTAAAATTGTATAATTTAAGACTTAACTATGTATTAGGACTAGGTCCAATTTGTCTCCATTTAAGATCTAGTGTCTTTAGACTTAGAAATTGGAAGGATAAATAAAATGAAATCAATGCTTTAATGACATGAATACATTTTATTATATAATAAACATAGCATATCATAATACATGAATAACAAAGGTTAAATTTAGGAGCTTGTCTTTTAGGATAAGATATTCGGTTTGTGTTCAACAATTTTGGATAAGAATAACTGAGCTTAAGAACTTAGTAGAACACCAAATTAAATAATTCATTAAAATACTGAATGAATGTTGAATATAGAAAATATGATTGAATACAAAATTGGAATAGAAATACAATAATAGATCAATACAATAAATTACAGATCATAATAAATAATACATAAAATAGGAGATATCACAATGAAATGGATTCCCCACCAATGAAGTCAACAAATAAGTGTTTTGGTGAGAGACCCTAAGAGAGGGAGGAACAGATGTTGAAGGGAAACATATAGACTGCTAGATTTGGATAATATATGTGTGTATATGAACCAAAGTGACAAAGTGAAGTGCTTTTTGATTCTTTTTAATTAAATACAATTAAGATAAGATGATTTGATTTGTAATAAAAATAAGAAGATATGTTTCAAATTTTGAATGTACAGACTTATATTAAAATTATATTGGTTGATTCTTATGCATGACAAAAGTCTATTTTTCAAATTTAGATTTGATTTTGGCACCAATAGATTTATTGCCAAATGTTCTTCCAAAAAGAAATAATAACTTTTAATAATACAAAACTAAACTTGTTTCATAATGCTAATGCTTAATTTACCATAAAGTTTTAAATGAAATTATGTTAAAATCTTAGCTATAGTTATAAAAATATCAAATGCTTTTATGAAATTCATTCATAATATGATTTAAAAAAAAAGAAAAAAAAATAGTAGAACTCTAAAAGTAAATTTAGAAGTAATTATGTGATCTAAACTCTATAAAATAAAGTAAAATTTTTGATGAAAAGATATTGTTGGCATGCTAATCCAAAAAAGTCTGTCTTTATTGGAGCACTATAAAAATGTCCTAATATGTATGCAAGTATGTATGTATGTATCTATGTATGTACATTAATGAAGCGCAATAATGAAGGAGTTGGAAAAACTTTACAAATAAATTTTCTAGGTAGGGATGACCGATGCACATGGAAGCACTATCAAAATTGTCATCGAGCCACATATAGTTAATATTCACTGAATGTCAAACCATATGTAGTTACCTTTTAATGCGTATGAATGCTTTTTCAACCATATGAATCAATGAATTTTTGCTTTGGTCACATGAACATGGCTCGTTCAATAAATTGGGTGGGGTTGTTGGCGGCTTTTGTGGGTTTGAATTAGACTATGTGGATAGACTTATGACAGGAATGGCTCCAAGAAATAATCACACCTTTAACGCCCTAATTTTTATTTTTTTGATCACATATATACATATATTATTTATTAGAGAAATATTATTTTAATATGATACTTAGAAAAATTCTCCAAATAAAATATGAATAATATTTTATTAGTATTTATTTGTTTATAAATATTATTTATTAAAGGATTTAAAGAGTTTAATGGCTAACGACAGAATAAAAAAAGGGCATGCCGAACCCTAATAGTGTCCCGATCCCCTCCACCGTTCACCACCATCGCATCTCACTCATCTAGCCGTCTGAACTTCTAGACACCTAATCGTTGGAAATCCACCACATTCACGCAGCCAACAACAACTAGTGGCTTCCTCTGCCCTTGAAACATGAATCTTTGAATGCCATCTCTTTCTCATCCGATGAACTGAAAGAAGGTGAATCCCTCTGGAATCTCTATCTCATCAGTTTCTCTCCAAGTTCTTGCTGCGTCACGCTCTAAACAAAGCTTGGTCTCCCGAAGTCACTCTCTCGCCAATTTTAATAACAGAGGGCCCATACCTTTTTTGGTTCTCATGTTTCGACGATTTTAAAATAGCTCTCAATGGCATCCCATGGTTTTTCATTGACTCCCCTCTCGTTTTTAAATGTTTGTCTTCAAGTTCTGAAGCAAAATCAACCTTTGATGCCATCCCGATATGCTACCTCCTCAAATGCTTCATCTCTCACTCCGACAAGCCATCCCAAAGTATTATCTTCTTTGATCACCAATGTTGGCAGTGATTCCAACACGCTTAATTTTGAAATTTTTAGTAAGAAATTATATTAAATTGATGTTAAATTTGATTTCAATCCGATTAAAGAAAGAATAAAAATTTTGCATTGCAAACGATCAGGCATAATTGTATTAAAGTTTTACTTTTATAACCCATGTTTTATTAATCTAAGTTTATTTGCAAATTTGATTTATAGTAATGACATTTTAACCCCTTTTTAAATTACAAAATTTATTTATGAAAGGAGACCTGTGCAGGTATGGCTGGCTAGCAAAGATCCGGGGTCATTACGAAATACATTTGAAGCTAAATAAGTGGTTTAAGGACCTAATACTTTTTGTCAAAACACTCTCAAGTAATTTTGGAATGAGAATATAACAAGACATTTTTATTATTTTATTATTTCTATTAGTTAAATAAAAAACAAAAAATAATTTAATTTTGGATTGAAAATAATCATGTTTTTTGAGCTTCTCCTCAAAATTAGCTAGAGGTGAATGTTTCATATTTTTCGAACACAAAATGGAGGAATTATATTCAAAATACATTTTGAATTAATCAATTTAAAATTTATTTAATAAAAATTTCATTTAAACGGCAGGGATCCGCTGCGACTGCGGATCTCCAATCCGCCGTTCGGTGCAATCAAGGTCGTTGGATCGGCCCATCCAATGGACTAGATCTCATATGGCTTCGGCGGCAGTGATCCCGAACTACGAAATGGCTCGATCACGATCGTCGATTGGATTTTAGATAGAATCCAATTGTCCATATTAAATCTTGAACCGCAGATCTTACCAGGTTGTCGGATCCAACGACCATGATCTTTTCCTGTTTACCCTCCTTGCCTGCAGCACGTGAGTGGCCCTCTTGTGCGCCATTCAGGACATTTGAACTCTGCAAAAAGCACCGCATTGCTGCCAGCCCACCCGTGTAGTGTCGTTTGGCCCATTGGACGCTCTGGTGAGCTTCGACCACCCCAAGTAGCGGCCCTAGAACCGTGGGCCTAAACCACAGGCCTATTCTGCCCTAGCAGTCGGGGAGCTACTTGGGCTGGGCTACAAATACCCCATGGATTAGTCAGCAAATCTCACACCCCCTCAGCTCTCCTATGACTTTTCTTGATCTCCCTCTCCCTCTCTTGGCCATCCCTTGATCCCGACGAAGTCCAAGCACCCAGTCGAGGCTAATTGTAACAATCCAAAATTGTTACCATAGTTAATCTGGACTAAACCAAGTCTTAATATATGTTCCATTAGACTTAAGTTGTCATTAATACCTAACCCTGAAAATTTGGGATCCTTCGGAATTCGATCGGATCAATTGGCTATTTTGTCAATTATTTGACCTAGAAAATTAATTAAATTAAATTGATCTCTAAATCTAAATCTAACTTTATTTTTTAATTCCTTACACTCAAATTAGATAAGGGTGAATTTTTAGAGGTCATTTAGTCCTAATTTGAATAAATTTTCATTAAGATTAATTAATTAATTAAATTAATTTAATTAATCTCGTTTATAATTTCCAACAGTCGACTCTTCAAACAATGTAGAAGATCTGAGCTGACGGTGTGCATTCCAGCCCTAGATCTTACGGCATGTGCTATCCCTCGATCGGATCCCTCATCAGTTATCGGATCGCATTTGCAATCCCACGGCTGATAGTGTTCGATTAATCGTTGGGATCAAGATCATCATAGCCATAGCGTTGTTTCGCTCGATACATCGGACGGGCACCAACACACCCGCTTTTGTTCATCATCTTCTCCACTCACTCGCACCCGACAACGATGGTATCTTCGTACGATTCACGCCAGGCCCTGTCCCCCACTCTCGTGCCACATTGGAAGATCGTTAGCCATCTTTCTCAAACATGTTAGGCAGCTCCCAATGGACCATGAAGCCCGATTATTCCTAGATTGGAAATAGAAGTGTCGAGTCTCTGACCCGAGCTCAACCCAAGGCACATCCACCCAGTCCTCTCCCGAGGATATAAATAGCTCCAAACTTCACAGTGAGCTCTTTGCTCATTGTGCATCCCTACTAAAACTACTGCAATTCCATTCGCTTACCCCTCATTGACCTCCTAGCTTTCAGGCGATCCTCCAAGTTTGCTCAGTGGGTATGGTCTGCCAATTGAGGTGCAGTCGACCTCAGCAACTTCTGAAACATCTAGAATCTCTCGTCAGCAAGAGTTTTCTGTTCAGGTACTCTCCCAACCTCCATTGTGCCGTGTAGGCTCAATGCTCAACAATTTTACCTTTAGTTTAAATATGTTCTGCGTTGTGAGCTTCCCAAAGCGTTAGGCATTTGGGATTGGATTGAATTGGACTGTTAAGCTCAATTCAGATAGCGAGGACTCGCTATCTGGACAGAGCTACTATCCAGTGAAAGCAAAGTCTTTCAACTTGAAATGAGAGCTCCAATCCATCTCAATTTCATTCCTAACTACATGTTGCATGATATCCAATTGATTGTTGGACATTTGAGCTTCGAGTTAGGCCGCTATAGATCAAATCGATTAATCGGGCTACAACACTGCACAGTGCTAGAGCTCAAATAGAGATCCATCGATCCGACCATCCCCGAACCTAGCCAATAGAGAGATTTGCTCTGTCTCAGCACGCTGAAAGTGTTGAGATCGAGAGCTAGTCATTTTGTTGCTTATTTGGAGAGAACTGACACCCCACAGTAAACCTTAGTCTCTTCCATGGAGCCGATTTAGGGTATCATGCAATCTAACAATGCGGGCATTTCGCCATATGGCTTCGCTAAATTCGACGTTTAGATAAAACCCTAAACGCCTGTTTATCAGGATTATGTCGCGCGGAACACGAACAGTAGCGGGTTGGATTGGCCCTTGGCCTGCGCATTTTTGCATGGTTTATTTAAATTTGTCAATTTTTTGGAATTATTTTCTTTAAGAAAAATTGGCCAATTATTCTAAATCCTATGATTCTATTAATGAAAACATTCTATTTAATATATTTGAATAAATCGATCAATTGAAATCCAAAATATATGATGTAATATACTATTTAAATTAATAAAAATATGTAGAATAATAATTTGTAAGAATATTTCAGTATCTAAATTAGATTTCTTAATATAGCCTAATTATCCTAAAAAAATATTAGTGAATATTAATCTCATTCATTAGCCAACTTTTAAGATTTATGCCTATATCTCTTCATTAAATATAGGGGAACTAATTATAAAGTTAAAAATATTTTTTTGCAAATTTCATTAATTACTCACTAATCACCTTAAATTTTAATTAGCAAATATTTAAGCTAATTGAACTCTGATTTTGATGATCTTAGTATATATGAACTCCTTAGGCTGGATGGAACCTATTAGTACCTTAAGATTTTAATTTCCACACTTAAATGTATTAATAACTTCTTAATGAGCTCAAATCATAATTAGAGTTCATTAACCCTAATCCTTAACCAAATTAATTAATTAAAGTATTAAACTGTAACAACCCAAGTTATTACTAAAGTTAATTATGACTAATCCAAGTTCTAATTATGATTCTAGAATCATAATTAAGTCATTTACAATCTATCTATAATATCTGGTTCAAATCAGGGATCAAATAGAGCAAATCCTGATTTTTAGAAAATTCCAAAACCCTAGAATTTGACTTTTTATTTTGATCTCGAATAAAAAATCCAACTTCACCATTGTGTTCACCACCCCCAAATTAGCTATGGGTGAAGTTTTATAGGTATTTGGAAGTCGTTAGACTTTCAACGAATATTTTAATATTATTTAAATATCTCAAAAAGTCAACTAAATAAATACTCGTCGAATCAAAAATCCGATCACACCGTTGTGTTTCTCACCCCTCAATTAGCTAGGGGTGATTTATTGGGAATTTTTGGAATACACCAAATTAATTAAATGCAATTAATATAAATGGTATAGAATAATTAATTTATTAATTATAAATTCCTTATAAAGTGGGACTCACGGTTTAAGCCAAATGGGTCGATCGGTTCAATCGAACCGGTCGATTGGGCTGTCCCGATTGAACCGCGTGAAGTCATCCTCCTCGCGTGTCTGCTCCCAGCGCCAGCACATGTCAAGCGCCAATGCACGCGACAACCTTCGCAAGCCATCTGCCCATCGCCGCGCTAAAGAGCCATGATCCTTCCCTCTATCTTGATCTTCAAGGACGAAAAGCTTCTTTTTACCCATCGAAATCCTAAATCTAAGATGCAAAGGAGTTTGATCTTGCCGACCTAATCTCGCGACCTAACTTGCGCCGACCCCTCCAGGTACCATCTCCTTTGATTATACACTTCGGCAATCTGCTATCTAATGGTTTTGATGATTTTAAACGTTCGTGCATCATAACTGTTTGCAATAAGTTTCATTTTGATGTTCGATTCCTGGATCAAATGAAGTACTCACCTAATACTCATACGTCAATCTTCCTTAATATTTTGATTCTATTTAGCATTTAAATGTTTATTATCAAGCAGTGATTTAGTAGAAATGGTTCAATTAAACGTGATCCTTCAATCAACTGCTGATTTTTGATCCTAAATCTAAGAATGCTAAGACCTGGAGCTGTCGAGAGTCAATTTTAGGTTAGAGATTAATATCGAGTACGAAGTAGGATCGAGTTTCGAGCTTCTTCGTGCTAGCCGATCTAAGGTTGTAGAGCTCCATGCGCCGCTAGGATAATCCTTAAATGCTTGCATTTGCCCTACCTTCTTCAGGCATGCCTTGAGTCGGGGAAGAAGATCGCGGTGCGTCGTACCCAATCAGGGCTGGGCCGCATTCCTTGTTCTTTGGGCCGGCTCATTTTTTGTCCCTCTTTTTTTAGCCCATTTTGCTGCTGTAAATTTGAAATAAAAGAATATATTAAATGAATTTTATAAAATTATTAATTGTAGATTTGATTAAAATAATTACAGAAATTCAATAATTAATATCAAGCAATCCAATAATCCAAATAATACAAACAAATATATTATTAAAATTAGATAATTATGAGGAATATTTTGACACTATCAAAAATCCAATTGGAACTGTTTATCATATTGTGATATTTAGGATCCCTAAATTAACCCTAAATGTCACAAAATTTCATTAGGTCATAACTTTGTATTCTTTAATCCAAGCATACCCAATATAGGTCTCAAAATGATCAGAAAAACCTTAAGAAATATTTTAGTAATGTTCATTTTGCTGTTTAGATTAAATTTAGACTAATCACATTTAGGACCTAATCCTAATTAGGTCAATTAATCTTAGAACTTCAAATGACATAAGTTGATCAATTTAACTCCAAATTAGGAGATCCAAATATCCATTTAGATCAAAAAAACCTAATTTAAAGTAAACTATAAAAATATTTAGGATCCAACAGTTAGATTTTCTAATCAACCCTAATTATTCTAAAACCTTGATTAGTAAAGATTAGCAAATCTAATGATCCAAATTAAATAATTCAAGTTTCAAAGAGCTCCTAGAGTAAATTAGAATCTAGTTGTGTTTGGTTTAGTGATCTTATAATTAATTTTACTAATCACTCACTTATTACACTAAATCCTAATTATTAATCTTAAAAATTATATTGACTATTAATTAGTCAATACTTATCAAAATTTAATGATTTTAAATTCTATAAAAACCTTAGGATATAACCTATAGTAAACTAACAGAAAATTTAGGTTTCATTAAGGTAAAATTATCAATTTGCCCTTATAGGTCAAATTCCTTAATTTGACCTCAAAAGGCTTAATCGGTAACCAAAATTAATGAACTTACTGTCTAAATTCATATTAGATAGTAAGTAATCATTCCACTTTAAAAAATTTTAGATTTAAGCCCTAATTTATAAAGATGAAATTTAGACCTTTAAGTAAAGGGTAAAATGGTCACTTTGCTTAAATTTAGGTTTAAACATCTTAAAACCTTAAATACATTCCTAAACTCCTAAAATCAGTAAAATAACTGATTTGAACTCATTCTGGAATATTTAAACTTATTTAAGTAATAATATATGAGAAACCCTAAAAATGGCCTAAAATAATTTAAGTCCTAAATTAAGTCTCATAAGGTGAATTTAATTCACATTATGCCTCTTTTAAGTTAAATTCACCATAATATTTATTAAGAAAGATCACACCTAAAGTTTAATTATTCTCTTAAGGCTTTCCTTTAAACTTTAGGATCTTAATTCCTTAGGATCTAGCTTAGAAATTATGTTAGAGTTCATCTATTAAGTAATTGGGTACTTAACAGATGAAACCTTGGTATTATAGTTTTCTAGATTTCATTATTTATTTATGATTATTTTATATTTAAACTCTAAATTTAAGATTAGAGATCCATCTCATTAGGCTTGATTTTACTTAATAAGATAGCCTTAATAATAGTTCATAAGATGTGGGTTTAACTTTATATCATTAGGATTATAACCTATTAGATTAAAAAGTTAAAATCCAATACTTGGATTTTAACATCTCAATCCTCCAATTTTGATTCATACTAATCAAGATTAGTTTGGGATTCATAAAATTATTTATTAGGACGTTTGATTTATTATTTTAACTAATTTAAGCGACATGTGATTTATAAGTGTTATAACTCAATTAGTTCTAACATTCTTTTAACTTGTAGGCTTGATATTCTGGATTTATACTCAATAACTGAATATTGGAGACCCTAAACTTGTATAAGTTCATATTAGTTAGGACGTCTTAAATAGAAAATAAAGTGATATCACAAATGTTGTTTAGTGCTATTTTATATACACTGAATATTGTATGCTATGCTTTCCTTTGTTTTGGATTTCTTTACATTTGGATATATTGCATTAAACATAGAATATTAGATGGTTATTTTTATATTGACTTTGAATTACATTCATATGGCATTTTATTTTTTTTTTAAGAAAATTTGATGGAAAATAGTTTTACCAAACTTGAGGAGATATGTCTTTTTAGTCTGCCATATAGTATGACTTTACTTTAGAATGGTTTTGGGCTAGGACTATTTTCATAATGCCTGTAGGATAGCTTTTGGGCTAGGACTACTTTCCTAGTGCCTGTGGTTTTGGACTATGACTACTTTTCTAATGCCTGTAGTTTTGGACTAGGACTACTTTCCTAATGCCTGTGGTTTTGAACTAGAACTACTTTCCTAGTGTCTATTACTTTGGATTAGAACTACTTTCCTAGTGCATGTTATTTCTAATTACGACTACTTTCCTAGTATATCTGGGACTACTTTTCCAAATGTTTAGTAGTTACTTTTCAGATGGAATTAATTTTAATCTAGGACCACTTTTCCACATTAGTAGATGGACTTTACTTGTAGCAGGACTAAGTAGGAATATCTCATTTCTGGTAGTTACTTTTCAGTTACTTCATTTGTATTACAGTCACTTTGCAGTTGTCTTTTTGTTATTTTACAGTTTTGGCTCATTTTTACCTTACAGTTCAGTTCATTTCTTGTTATATTTTCATTTTCTGCAGTTCTTACTTTATCTTATAGTTCAGTACACCTTCTGCTATATTTTCATTTTCTGCAATTCCTTTGTACTCACAGCCTTGAATATTTATTTTTTTATCTTTAAGCAGTTCACTTTTACTTTTGGCATGTTAGGATGTTAGAATTTTACTTTCAGTTCTGTACTTTCAGCTTAGTTGTAAATCAGCATATTTTATATTGATCATATACTTAGAAGTTTCACTTGTGTTTAGTAGATTTATTTATGCATTACTTAACCTTTTCTACAGCTTGAGTTAAGGTATGTACTTATCTCACATCTTATTAGAGTTATAATTATATTAATTATAACTTTGTTACCTTTCTTTGATGCTTACTGCTCCTATGTTGCTTAATATTATGATATCATTAAGACTTAACAATTTACAGCCTAAAATGTACTTAGATATTTTGTCTAACTAGATTTTTTCTTTTGTTGGCTAGGATCCTACCATTGTGAAACCGACAATGGTAAATTCTGAGTTGTTCGAGGTTGTGGGACCTTTTGGAGATCCGGTTTAAGAGGAGGAGCATGCTGTAGAAGACCTTTAGTTATTTTCTGATATTGTGAGGATATGAGAGACTTTACTCTTCTTACCGCATAAACTTTAATATCATTTTGTAATAATAAAGGCCTAAACTGTTTTACTTTTATTGCTTATGTATTCTGAGATTGTACAGTTCTTACTTGGATTATATGGATGTTATATTTGTCTTTCTTCCGCACTCTGATATTATATAGTATACTCATTTATGTGATTATTTCATTTGATGCCCTTTCCTTATTAAGGCACATTCTCCCTTGGCATTTGATTAAGAAGGCCCATTCCTTAATCTGAATGCTAAGTGAGGGTTTGCTAAGTGACGACCACCTCTTAATCCGGATGATTAGAGGGCGGTCGCCACATAAACCTTATCTTAGGCAGCAAGAAACTTTTTGGCATTGAAAGAAATTAATCTGAAACATTAGAGCTTAAAGTCTCAATTTAGATCCTTAATGAGTGGTATTTTAATTATTTTGGCCAAATATTATTTAAAGTACAATTAAAGCCTATTAATATGTACTTTATCTTTAACACTAGTAAACTAAGTATTTGGAACCAACTTAGAGATTATTTAAACTTGTAATATAATTTTAGTGGTCAATTCCTAATTTTGCCTTAAAGTTAATTAGATTAATTGAAATAGTTAAAATAGGGTTAAGAAAATCCATATCTCCTCCCTTAGACGTTTAATGAAACTGATTAAATTAGTATTAGTTAATAAGATTTCATCTTAGAATTTAATGTTTCTTAAGTAAATCCTGAAGTAGATTCTTGAGTGATCTATTAGTGATTAGAATTTTAGCCTTTAGATCTTCAATCTTTTTCCTCTCTAGTTCAATCCTATTAAGTAATGGAATTATTCAATATATTGAACCTTGGTTTAGACTAGCTTTCAATTTAGAATTGAACCTATTAATTATAATTTTTATTATTTTATCTTTTAACTTTAGTTTTTAGCCTATCTGTTAAGAATAGAAACTTCTATTATATTGAACTTGAATTTATTCAACAAGATTTCCTAAATCTATAGAATGAGAGAATTATAATAAAACCTTAGAACCTTAGATATTAGCACGTTGGGTTTAGAGATTAAACCCCATATTTGGACTTTGACTCTAATCCCTAAGTCTTGATTTATTAAATTAAGATTGGCATGGGATAATAAATATATTAATTAAAATGATTGATTATTTATTTTAACCTTGTAAGCGATAATATCTAATTTTGAATTAGAATTGGATTAGTTCTAATGCTTTAACTTTATAGGGTCATGACTCTGAGACTTTACTCAATAGTAGGATATTGGATATCTTGAACTTGTATCCTCTTAGAATAATTAGAATGGATAAATTAGATAACAACGGATATCAAATCAGTCGCTTATTCCTTGAATTTGATGCTTTACTTTCCTTCACTTATTAAGGAGTTGAAGAAAAGATGAGTTAATAGGCTAAAGCTACTGAGTAATTCTTTTGTTAATTCTAGGTTCTATGAAAAGGATTAAGGGTTAACTATTATAGCATAATCTAAAGGAAGGTGAATAAGAATCTAGGTCTTATCTTCTAATAGTTTTAAGACTCACAAAGTAGTTATTAAGAGATTAACCTTAAGATAGATTTAAAGTTTTTTTACCTTAAAATTAATACTAACACTCACCCAATTAAATTATCTAATTTTAAATAATTCATATCTTTTATTAATAGGAAGGAAGAATTATACTCTAAATTTCTTAAATCTTCCTTAGTCTTAAGCTTCTAATTCTATAAGAGAATTCTCATAAAATACTTAATCTAGAATGGTTATATGATTCTAACTTCTTTCCAAATCAACTGGAAAGACTAATTCTTAAACATAATTGATTTAGTGAATGAGAATGTTTGGTTAACTTGATTACCTCAACTCTTAGTGCATTAGCACTTGGTGTGCCTAAAGACAAGCTAGCTACAAGCTTTATAGAAGTACTGACCAGTTTATATTCAAGTATTTTCTTAAGGATTTTCAAGGATCCAATGAATTTATGATGTTCAGCTTATTAATAAGAATTACTTCTTGGGTTCTCAATACATCATGCTGCTACAATGGGTAAAACTTAGAGGTGATATAAGTTCTAAGTTGCAAAGTTCTAAGTCTTAACCTAAACTTGGCATTTTGATTCAACTACACATATTTAGAAATGCTAAGTAGAAATAATAGACAAAACATTGGTTCAATCACATTTTTAATTAACCTAAATTAGGTTTACACTTTTGATCAAAGGAATATTTTACTGATCTTAAAAAACAAATTTATTGGATTACCAAATAATATCAATGAACAGATACAAATGCTGTTTTTGTAAGTTTGTCTGCAGCCGAATTATAAATTCTATGTTCATCGTTCACCTTTCTATCATTGGTGATAAAATTGCTCTAAATTATTTGTTCAACTATTCTGAGAGTATACAAACTCATGATTTTTAGTATCATACTATTTAGTATAATCTCAGATCCACGGCCTTATAAGGATCAAAGCATTAAAATTCATCGAGTTCTAACTTAAATCAAATAGTATCACTTGCTGAAGTTCAATGATTGAATCAATCATCCTAATTTGCATTATCATACTGCCAACCACACTTGATATAATATATCAACAATAGGAGTTAAGATGTTAAACTCAAAACATTGGGTTCAATCTCTTAACTTTGGATTTATAAACATTAAGAGTCTAGAATTTCTACTTGCTAATATAAATGGAAGACTATCAAAATGATTACCTTACTCTTGAATAATTCATAATGTATTTTTGTCATAACTTGATGAATATAAGTTCAAATTTAGCAAACTTAATATCAAAATATCTAAAAAATAAAAGGAACAATAATTCAACTTAAAATAGAACTTTGGATAATTATTTGATTTAGTATCCATTAATTAATATTAAGCAGTATTATTGAGTGTTAAATTATCAAGCCCTTTGATTTGCATGAATGAGGTATCATATTTATATGAATGGATTTGTAGTAATGCATAGAATCATATTTATATGAATTGATATAATATGCCATCAAATTTGCTAGTCTTTTTAAGAGCATTAAAATAATATTATTTTACTCAGCAAATTTGAAATTTGTACTAAAGATACTCTTAGGTATTCTAAGATGATTGGAATGTTAATATTAGTAAATTAAATCAAGTAAAATGTAAAAATTAGTTAGAAAGCCTTGCTCATATCTAAAAGTTTTGAAGTATAACATGATATAAGTCTTGGGTATAACTCAATTAGATTTGCAAAAATTAATAATCTGAATTAATAATTAATTTAATAAGGAAAATTTAAGCAGAATAAATATTTAATATAAAGAAAACAGAAGTTTTGTAATATCATCATTAAAGTGATTAAATTTTAGTCATGAATCAGAAATGAAACTTTAGTTAGTTAAATCATCAATTCAAAACTCAATGAAAATATAGATTAAATTTTGATTTTATCTAAGACTAGAGGCTTAAACTCGGTGGATTAATTATATAATCAATATTTATATTATAAGATATGAGAAACTTTAGCTTAGTGCAAGTTAAACTCAAAAATCATGACATGAATATATGTAATTAGTTCATTAAAAAAGAAATTATTTAGGCAGTTGGATTAAAACACTCGAATAGTGTCTCAAAACTTTTGAAGTTAGCATAATTTAGTCAATCAGAATAAAACACTCAGTTTGTGTCTTAACAAATCTCTGAAATTAGAATAATTTAGTAAATTCAGTCAGTTGGGTTAAGATACTCAGTTTATATTTTAGAATTAGGATCAAATGATAAATAATTCAAGTTAAAACACTCGGATTATGTCTTAACAACTTTTAGATTATATTAGTTAGTCTAAAAATAAGGATCGGGATATTAGATAATCATGTTTTGATATTTTCAAATAAATTAAATTAGAAAATTTGAATCAATTCACTCAATAAATTAAGATAACTAAATACACAAAAATGGATATCACATTTGCAATTAATTGATTTGAAGTTTAGACGCTACATTGCTTTGAGCCTAAATCCTTTGAACATCTATAATGATTTTTTATTTTAAATAATTCAAACAAAAATATTCAATTTTCAATGGTTTCACTTAGGGATGATCTTAGTCTATACATAAAAATTATAGCCATTACAGGCATTTTGGAGAAATAAGGAGACTACTTTCATTCTTAAAGAAGAGTGTGTAATTATTTCAGAAACCCAACATCTCTGATGGTCGGACAAATGTACCTAGATCCTCAAAATTTTGCATGTGCTCATAAAGAAAAATAATAAAATAAGAAAATTAAAATTATATTGCTTTGATTTAAAACTTTCAGCTACATCTTTTAGTGGTTGTTTAGTTGAATTCAATCATAGTTTTCAGCCATTTTTCGGTTTTCAGTTCAGCTTACTCTTATAATCTTCAATAACTATTCAATTTGATTTTCAGTTACAATCTTCAATGATTGATTCATTTTCCTTTTAATTTAGTATTTTTAATTTACATTACATTTTTACTAAGTATAATTGTAGTTGAATATATTAAGTTAGGTATTTACTTTCATTATTTTTATATACAAATATGTATACCATATTTAGTTGATAGATTTTAGAATATTTCATTCAGTTCAGCTCAGCACTGTGCTTTTAGTTTTACTATTTTAGATTTTACTATTATAGTTGCTTTTCAATCTTATGCGCCCGCTTAAAATTAACTGTAAATATATCTTATCTTAAAATAGTAAGAAAACCCTTAGTACTTAGGCCTCCGAGTTTAACCAAATTTCTCATTATTTTTTTCTTCCTTGCTTTTAATATTGACATGAAAGATCAGGAGTCACTGAAGGATCCCACATATGAGTCCATTTAGAGGAGGAATCACTTTGTTTTACTTTTTATTTTCAATCATTTTTTTTTAGCATGAGAGAGACATTTATATATATTTAGTTTATATTAAATATTTGGATGATTTTCATTTTGTCTGATTTATTCTTAGGATTTTTGATGTTCCCTAGCATGTGATATAAACATGAAAGAGCAAAACCCTATATATAAGGTTGAGTCCATTCAAGAGGAGGAATCACTTTGTTTTATCTTTTATTTTCTGACATTTTCTTTTATTTTTAGTGTGAGAGATATTTTTATATATATTTTTGCTTATATTAACTATATGGATGATTTTCATTTTTTTCTGAGATGCATGTATATATGGATTTATTTTCAAGATGAATAAAATATAGATGATATGTTTTCTATATTTTTCCATGTATACATTATCGTGCTACACCTCAATAGTGCCATGAGAAAAGTTAATACAAATATTGGATTAGTCTTAATACCCAACATAGGGTCATTACAATATTTAAGAGTTCAGCTTAAGTCTATTTAAGAGGGTCTCATAGTACCCTCAACTTAATCAATTGACGCCCTCATCAATACCCACATATTGGTCCAAGAGCCAACTATTTGTTAGATAAAACTACTTGTGGCCCCTATAGACTCATAAAGTACCTGTAATCATGTAGCACTTTAACCCATAATATGTTCAAGAGGTTACTCCCATCAAGTGGTATTTTACCCTGCATAACACTTAGAACTTATTCAATACCCAATGGTCTGATTTGATATTATTTGTAATAGCTCAAACTCTTAAGTACTTAGGGCATTTCCTGCTTTTGCCTTATAAGCATCACTATTTTGTTCTCATAAAATAAATTCTCAGTATATCACCATCATGAGAGTGCTCTCACATGGGCACGCTTAACTTTATAGTTCTTATCAGAAACTCTACCGTTATCTGAAAATGTGCCTAGATATTTAAGTGTTCTGCTTAATTCTATCAAGAACTCCACCATTATCTGAAAATGTGCCTAAATATTTAAGAGTTCAACTTAATTCTATTTGGAACTTCTTAGTATGTCACCGATAAATATTCTAGAGCTCGTGCTTTTTAAAACTGCACATTTTTTAATATGAAACCATCTCTTAATATATATATATATATAATATGTGTGTGTGTGTGTATTTTTTCATTAAATAAGAAGTTTTGTAAACATCTAATTGATGAAATTTTAATTGGTTCTACTAAAGCTGATATCTTAAATTATCTAAATATTCACAATTTAAACCTCAAAATCATGAAAATAAGCCCTAATTTTAGGTCAAAGACATGTAAGCTTAATTTGGTGGGGCTTTTTTATAGATTTTACATAGGTGTTGAAGCCATTCATATGAGAAATATATTCACATAAAATATAATTTTAGGGCGTATTTAATATCATTCCTAAGCACCAATTGTTAGAAAGATTTGAAGCATGCATTATGTTTCGGATGATTTGAACTCTAGATATTAATATTTTCTTAGATATAGAAAATATCAATGTATATGCATAACACAATATGAAAAAACATGAGCACAAAAAAAAGAAAATTTGCAGCTGAATTAATATAATATAATATGATCCAATTTAATTTATATTTCCTGCGTACTTCGAATTTGATTTGGAACTTGCATATGTATGTCCCAAATTAAAAACCCGAATAATATTTTTCTATGGCATATTTGTATTTTTCTTTAATTTTTCTTTTGCCCTAATTGTCTTTCTATATTTGTGTGGTGTTCGTACTCTAATTATTTTTTGCCTTTCAACTCTTCTCGATTGTTCAAATTCAATACTTTAATTATATAAAAATTAACCAATAATTTATTAAAACTTAAATGGCTATTAATTTATTGTTCATTAAATATTTAAGAAAATAAAATTCCAATTGAATCTGGATTCCTTCCGGCGACTCTCTAAAGTAAATGTTCCGTCTTCCATCACATAGCCAATACCCATCAATGGCCTCTCTGCTCCGCAATAAAACTTTGTTCTAACTTTAATATTCTCATATTTTTATTATTATTAAGAGCAATTAAGCTTAAGGTAAGTAAATTTATTTATTGCATTAATTATTTTGATAGAATTAAACAAACTATTTTCTATATCTTCAAAAGAAAATTAATTAATTATATTAATTAGCTTATAAATGATAACCGTTATTGATTATGGCAAATGTTATTGTCGAACAATATTTGAGACTCATCATTCGTTATCTCTTAAGAGATTAGACAAATATTTTGGAAGGTTAAAACTTTTTAAATAAGAATCTTAATAGTTAAAATGTTATTTAAGTTTATTTATCTATAATTTATACTTTAAAGAATAAATATTAATAAAACTTATTAGTTAGAAAATATTTGGATTATTTAAATAATTAACGCTATAATTATAAGTAAATAATTAAGATGCCAAAATTTGCTTAAATTTAATGCATAGAGCTACTGAGTAAATCTTCATATTAATTTTTTTCTTTACAGAAAAACTGAAAAATATTTACTACATACATCTTAAATATTATACATAAAGATTACTTTGTTGTTACAAGTAAAATTGAATTATGAATGGCATTATTTAGAAATTGGAAAATGGGCTATTATGCAAGTAATTGCCTTTTTTAATAAAAAATAAATAAATAAAAATTTAAAGTAGACATGCCCACAACCTATATTTATCCAGCCGAATTAATCCTTAACCAAAAAAGAGGCATAAGAGGGCCGGTCGAGTTGGACCGTCGTTTGTTTCGACCGCTTCTCTCTCTTTCTCTCTCTCTCTCTCTTCCTCGAATGGATGAACGCGCGCACAAGTGCAGGAAGGCAGGAAGAGGTGGAAAGACTAATAAAGTTTTCTTCTCACACTCCCTCGTCCTCCTGTCCTCTTTCTTCGCTCTACTCCTCGCCTGATCTCACTCTTTCTTACCTCCATATTCCACCAATTCATCCGTCTAAGAAACGCATCCTCTCCTCAGGCAATGGCCGTGCGAGCCCAATATCCGCCGAACGTTTTGCTTCGCAACAGGTGCAGTGCCCGCTCGATCTCTTTCTTTTATTAGGGTTTTTATCTATCGATGATCTGATGGTTCTTGGCAACCCAGGGCTGAGACCGATGAGATGATCAAGGAGACGGAGGCGGACTTTGCAGCGCCTCTGCCCGAGCAATCTCATCTATTTTTCTCCTCCAATGGAGGTAAGGGCTTTTTTTTTCTACTTTCGGATTTCCTTCTTTCCCGGATTGTTTGCTGAGAGGCCGGGAATGGTGCGCAGGCAATGCAAACCGGAGAAAGAGGGGAAAGGAGATGGCCCTTCCCAAGCCATCGCAGAAGCAGCAGATCATCTTCTCCTTGCACCAGCAATCGAGAGCGCCTTCTCATGTCTCTACCGGCCTCCGCCTTGCCTTGGACGAGCAGAAGAACAGCCAGATCAAGAGAGAACAGCCCGATTCGCTCCTCTCCGCTCACTTATCGGAGGATCTCGCGGCCCAGATCAACAGAGAGAAGAGCGAAATCGATCAGTTTCTCATCGCCCATGTAATTTTACTCTCCATTCATCTCTCTCCGTTTCTGTAGAGGCGATCGAATGTTCGGATTCCTGACTCTATTCGCCTGTTCTGCTGCAAATCAGTGGGAACAGCTCCGGCGAGCATTGGCGGAAAGGCAGCAACGGCTGTATCGCACTTTGCTTGAATCGGCGGGAAAGCGGCTTCTGGAGAAGGAGACGGAGGTCGACCGAGCGGTGCGCTGCAACGCGGAACTCGAAAGCCAGCTTATCCGCATCCAGACCGAAACGATGACGTGGCAGGCAAAGGCGATGGCGGATCACGCTGCCGCCTCCTCTCTTCAATCCCAGCTCCAGAAAGCCGCGGCTGCCGCAGCTGCGGCGTCGGCGACGGCGGCTGCTCAGGGTGGTCCGGAGTGCTGCGACGAGTTTCCTGCCGAGGATGCTGAGTCGGCTTACATCGACCCGGACCGGTCGGAAGGGTTAGAAAGGTCTTGCCGGTCCTGTCGCCGCCGGCCGGCTGCGGTGGTGCTCCTCCCATGCTGCCATCTGTGCGTCTGCACCGCCTGTGATTCTACGGCCGCCGTCGGAGAGGGCTGTCCCGCTTGCGGCTGCTTCCGAACCGGACGCCTTCACGTTAACTTCACCTAAAATCAAAATAAAAAGAATAAAAATATATTATAAAAAAAGTAATGGACCTATTTTACTTTTTATTATTATTTTTTTGTTCTGGCTTTTCAAGCTTCAGATATGAAGAAATATTTATGCACAAAAATATAAATTCTTTTTATCGTTTTTTTTTTAAATTAAATTTAATTTATTTCTCGTTTTTATTAAATTATTTCTCGGGGGGAGGGTGTCTGAATTCTGATTACCGACGCACGAAGTTTGCCTTATTATTATGAAATTGTTGTAAACTATGAAATTATTATGGGATTTTAATTATTTATTTGGTAATTGGGTATTTTCTTATTATTTTTTAATAAATATTTAAATTTAATTTTCAGCAAAGAAAAAAGAGGCGCCGTTAGTGGTCCGTCAGCCGGAAGGCGATCGATCGTGCGAGGGCCCATAAAATTGGCGCGCAATCGTACGGTTGAGATGGATGGGCAGGAGGAAGGAACATGGAGGGAGGGGGGAGAGGAGGGTGGTGGGTTTGGCGTTGCCATCCGTCTTTTTTATTAACAACCGTCCGTTCTGTGGTTGGCGTGCCCGATGGAATGCGTCAGGGATAACACGTGAAGCAGTGATAACGGGTTAGTGGGTGGTTGGTCATAAGAGGGCCGCGGGCTCTCTCGCCTGTTATAAAATATATTTGCTTGGGGATAATATGTTTGATCTGCAAGCAATTTATATCAGCACCATCTAATCATAAAATTAATTTATTTTATCGGTTTTTCTTTATTTTTAGGGCATAATTATTCAAGCATGGCAACCCCTAATGACAAAAATGTGATTCTTAATTTATTTTTTTTAGAAGTTGCCTCAAAAACTAAATATGCAGAGCTTAATCACTAGCAATAATTGTATTTGTATCTTTAAAGCATTGTGGTTAAGGTGCCTTTAAATTATAAGGAATTTTTGTGATATATTGATACCGGATTCCTCTAAAAGTACTATTTCTGCGAGAGCCTCATGGCTATAATAGTTATTTGTGTATAAATGTTTGGTGTAGCAATTCTCAAAATTAAGTGTTTTTGATTTGCAACATATATTATGCATGCTATGCATTTGGAAAGGATTCATACACATATGTATTATATAGTATGTTAGTGTTTGCCATCAATGCTTCTAGGTCAGTGTATCGATGATATGATGGTTGGTGGATGAAGTTGCAGAAAGTTGATATTGGATGATTGTGTTTGGTAGGGCGATGCTAGCGGATACTAGTGGATGAGGGTAATGGAGGTCGATGTTAGGTGTTTGTGTTGAAAGTTGGTGTATGAGAGCTGTATTAGATTCATCTGGTGGATAATGGGACTGGATGATGATACTAAACGATAGCGTTGGATAACTACATTGAAGACCATATTTGAATGTTGTATTACAAGTTGTTGTAGTGGAGGTTGAAGTTGGAGGATGATGGAGGATGCTGCTTGGTGGCAGGCAAACAAACTATAGATTTATGACAATAGCATAAAGGCAATGATTATAATATGATGCCAATGGTTGAACTCTTAAAGTCAACGAGTTCTCATTGCCCAAAATTCACTTATGTAAACATCTGGGTTCCATTTATTTATTTATAGAAGGGTATTCCCATTTAGTTTGCCTCAAATCTAACTTTCTATTGGATGTTCCACAATAGTTTCTTTTATCAATTGTGATCAAAAGCAATTGAGTATCCAAATGAACTCAAAATCTTATGATTTTGAGTTTATTTGGTCCTTCCCATTGAGGCGCAATATCAAGATGTTGATAATTTAAAGCAGATTTATTTTTTAATGTGTCATTCAAATGTTTCCAATAAGTGCTTCAATGGGCTCTATTTGGTCAGTTAATATTTTCATTAATCATTGTGCTATGACTGTCTTTGTGCAACCCTATAATGTTGAATATAGATTTTATGTCCTAGTAAGTACAATTTTGGATTTTTTTTAATTTTTTTCAATATTGTATTTAATTTTTAAGGCAAATAAAATGTAAAGAAAATTCATATATGCTTACTTAATTGAAGGTGAGAGGCGGTGGAAATAGTTGACTGCCCTAACGATCAGCTAAATAATATGGTTGATGCAGGAGCGATTTGTTAGGGATTATAACAGTACTATCAAATATCACTAAATCCCACATAAAATAGATTCTCGAAGCGAAAAAATAAAATAAAACTAAAATTCCACAGAGATTTAAAAGCATACAAGAAACAAAAGAATTTATGTGGTTTAGTGAAAATCATTTTACTATATGAGCAAACACATGCAATTTTAAACCCTAAAGCAATTGGTTAAACCCACTTAAGAAAAAAAACAAAACACACATATCCTTCTTCAACCATTACACCTCCTTAAATAGATTTTAAAAGCTTCAAAACCACTCACGAAACTACATATAACAGCTCATGTAACAGCTTACGTAATCACTCATGTAATTGCTTACTTAGCCACTAACCACTCCAAAATACTCACGAAACATCAAATGACCTTTAATTTAGTAAATTAGGAAACTTAAAAACAAGTCCAAATTCAACAATTTTAGTGCAATTGGATTAAGATATTATAAAATTGCTACAGAAAAAGTTTTATCGAATTTAGAGCTCCATATTGATCATAATTAATTTTTAAAATTTTATCTTCACAAATTAATAAAAAATAAAATATCGCTCCAAATTGTAAAAATTTTTGCGCGAGTGTGTTTTTCTCATAAAGATATACCTCTGTGTCCGTTATTTTTTGGAAATGAAATGAATGAGAGAGAAAGTAGAGAGAAAGAAGAGTTAAGAAGGAGGAACAGAATGTCAAAATGAACACTTAAAGCATTTATAAATATATATATATATATATATATATATATATATATATTTATAAATATATATAAATATTTATAAATATGTAACTTTCAATTCAATAATTTTTTTTAATATATATATATATATACAAGCATAAAATCCCTACAATGCACTAGAAAATTTTTCAAAAATTGCAAACAACTTATTTAAGTAAATATTGCAAATATCTCTCAAAAGTGAATGAGCATAATTTATACATACATCTATATAATATATATATATATATATATATATATATATGGGATAAAAAGATTGAGAATATGTAGAAACTTAGAAAATATAAATAATATTTTCTCAAATTTTTGTATAATAATATAAAATAATTTGATAATAATTAAAATTAATCGAAATATTTTTTCTATTATTATTAATTCATAAATATTTTGAATATTTCATTAAAGGGCGATTAAATATTGAGAGTGTGAAGATACACAAAAATTATTAAAAGTATTTTAAAATTTTTTTAAATAAAGATAAAAAATAATTCATTTAATAAGAAATATATTTATAGATAAATAAATAATTAAATATGTGTTATAGTCCAATTCTTAGAATTATTAATCAATTATTTTTATTTATTAAATTTAATTTTAAAATTTAAATATTTTAAATTATTTAAAGTAATGTTTTTTAAATTAGATTATTTATTATTAAAATAATTTATCAAAATATTTTTGTATTTTTAAAGAAGTTCAATTAACTATTAAAAGTTTCACTTAGACTCAAAGAGAAGAAATATTTATAGATAAAAAAAAAAGTAGTATGCCCATTATTTCAATTTAAAAAGTATTATATTGATGAATATTTTCAGAAATAAAATTTAGTGATTAATTATCATTAATGAAATAAATTGTTGGGTTAAGTAATCAATTTTAAGAGAAAAAACAAATCTTTTCAAAAATTTTAAATTAAAAAAAAATGAATTTTTATAGCATCTGCATCGCTATTAAACTTTAACCTACTTTGATATATTTATATGAGATTTTGTGCTTAAAACTTGAAATAAATAATAAGAAATCAGTATCATTGATTCATTTAGGTTGATCTCAAGTCTGTATAGACAATACGTTAGGCCAAGACATGCGATATCTGGAGAAATAAGGAGACTGCACATAGTTTTTGAGGGGAATGTACAGTTAGTTAGAAACCCACATCTCAGATAATTAGATAGACGTATCTAACTCAATTATTTTAAACCTTTGTCTAATAGAATAAATATTAGATATTGCTCTATTTTCTTTTAGAATGAGCACACATCTTAAATATGTATAATGCATTCATAATCATGACAATTTTGTAACATCATACTTAAATTTCACATTCTATTTGTATATACTTCTCATGAAAAATCATGCTGTTGAATATTATATGCAAATTTTGATATCCTACAAATATTACTTAGACGTTTGTGTCTAATTAAATATTTTATTTTCTTTTCTTTTTCTTGGTTCACCTGTCATATATATATATATATATATATCATTCTAATTATATATCATTTTTTGGCTCCGTCGTTGGGATCTCGAGTTCCCCTTTGCGATGATTTAGGGTTTAAGTTTCAGCTCGGCCTTTAGGGCTTGGGCTTCGGCACCGCCCTCGCGTGCTTACTTTGGCTCTCTGGTACTCTTTCTCTACTCCAAGTTGCGTTGGATTTGTAGTATTGGAAGTTTCTCTCCTCTTTTCTCTACATTTTTGTCGCTTATGTCATTTCTTTTTTCTTTGCTGATGTTTTAATGGAAGATCATCCCTCTATTAGATCCTTTAAAGAGATTGTAGAAAGCTCTGCTACTACAATCTCAAAAGAGATAAAAAATTTTCACGACGCCCTGCCATATTTTTTTCTGATGATGAAATCGAAAAATTAGCCGACCCCCATGCCCTAATGCTCATTGGCAAATTTAACAAAAAGAAGTCAAATTTTGGTTTAGTAGACTGCTTTATCAAACGATTAAAGCTCCATGGTCCAGCCAACATCCGTGCTTTTGATTCCTTTCGAGTTTTTTTTAGCTTTTCCTCGGATTTGGATTATGCTAGAGTTTTTTCGAATGGATCTTTTGATCTTAAAGGAAATATAATGAAATTTTTCAAATGGGATCCTTTTGTTGATGTTACTTTAGATTCGCTAATTGCGCCGGTATGGGTTAACCTGCCGGGCTTAAGATTGCATTTTGTTAAAAAAGAAATCTTGTTTAATATTTCTAAAGCGATTGGGAGACCTCTCCAACTAGATAGAAATACTGCCTTGGAGAGGAACATTGCGGCTCCCAGAATCCTCATAGAATTAAATTTATCTGCCAAATTACCAAAAAAATTTTGGTTGGGATCAAAGAACCGTGGTTATTTTCAACAGATTTGCTATGAAAACCTTCCTTTATATTGTAATTGGTGTCAAACGTTGGGGCATAATGCTCTAACTTGCCCGCCTACTCAAAGTAGCAGCCCCATTTATCCCTCTGATAAAGCCCTTCCAGTCAATGATGGTGGCGAAATGGTTCTAGCTGAGAGATTAGTGCCTGAAAACACTAACCTTACTGGACAGATTATCGCAAATAGTATACTGAATCCGATTGAATTATCTAATATAATTTCTGATGCTGTTATTTCCCCTATGCATGTTGCTCTTGCTACTTTAACCACTGGTTTAAATGCTAGCACAGATATTGAATCTCAGCTAGAGGAGATTGACACTCAACGTGGGAAAGGTTGCTCCAATGAGGTAAATACTTTAAATGTTGCTTTTTCTGATAACTTAGGCATTTCTGTTACTGAGATAGGCAACAAGGTAAATAGCTCATTACATTCTTCTTATAAGTCTACTGAAATTGCCGATTCTCCTGAACATGATAATACTATTGAAAATGTTATTCCTGCTTTAGTTCTTTCTTAAATCATTAAGGGTTCTTTGAACAACATTGACAATGCTGATAGTGATGATAATGTATTTGCAGAAACCGATTGCAGTTCTGAGGCGACATGTAAGATTAGTGTTGCTTCTCTTTTTTTAAGCCCTCAGAATGCTGTTAATGCTGAAAATAACCTCAAAAATAATGACACAACCTATTATAGCATAGCAAAAAAAAATGAGACAGAGATCAGTAATACTATCAATTTTCTTGAGATTGACAACAATAAAAATGCCTACCTGGTTACTAAATAACCTGTAATCATGGAGCAACTAAATGTTAGCATTGGCGGAAATACTGAAAAATCAAACCCTGCCACTGAAACATCGTCACCTTGCAAAATGACTCTTGTTGCCAATCTTTGTGGCATCAATTCTGAATTATATTCTATGCCATTTATTACAAATTATGATAAGGATAGTATTATTTTTTGGCAAGAATTTGAGGCTGAAATTGCTGTCACCTCCATTGAAAATGCTAATAATTATGTTAAAGGTTCTAACATTTTTTTGAAAGAATCTGCTATAGTTGAGTCAGCAGATTTGGTATAATACTTAGGATAAGGATACTACTTAGGATAAGGATACTACTCTTATCTTAAGTATTAGCTCTCAACCCTCCTTGAGGTTGAGTCAGCAGCCCTTCAGATGGGTTTAATTTCAGCCGTCTGGGGAGATGGGATATTCCTCCCCGAGTGGCGCGCCGCTCCGCCGCAGAAAATGATTAATATTATCTCTTGCGCACGGTGACGGGGCGGGGCGCTACACTTTGGCTCCTCAAGAAAGGGCCCAACAAACAAAATTTTTGAATGAGAGTTAAGCAAAGCCCTCTGATGAAATCTATATTTTAGTTTTTATGGAAATTGTTTTTCAATTGCTTAACAATTATCAAATAATATTTGTTTAAGAGAGATTGCATTCTTATTCATTCTCTGTGTGGGTTTATTAAAACTATATTCAAGGGTTGATGCCTTTGAGCAAGCAAGCAAGCCATGATTTTCGACACTGTTCTACACTAAAAGTTCATTTGAATATAGAATGATGCAAGTAAAAATAAAACATATAAAAAAAGTGAGCAAGAGAATGATGCAAGAAAGGTTGAGATATTTTTTATTATTTATTTATAATTTCTTAATTTTCATATAAAATTAAGAAAGATAATTTCTTGTGGGTTTTTTTTGTTTTACCAGAGCTTCATAGTTTATTAAATTATTAAGGAAAAATTATTTCGGTGAAATAAAGAAGCGACGTATATACATTAATCGATCAAATTCTTGTTGAATGAAGCCTCATTGAGGCTTTTTGATCAAATTTGGAAGTTTTAAAGAGCTAGTTTCCGTCAAATACAGAAGTTACAAGCAATTTTTGGTAATCTTTCGCATAAAAATTGTTTCTTCATTACTGCTACTTATGTGTCTCTTTAATCTTTCTAAAAAAGAAATTTCATAATTAGCTCCCACTAATATGATGCTTGCAATCATCAAGTGCTATGAAGGAAAATTAAGGCAATGCATAGCCCCAACTTTTTGGATTCTACTAATGGGGAACAAATTACATTTGAATCCAGAGAACTATTAATTATTGTAAAGTAAATTACAAGTGAAACTAAAGAAGTGTAAATTAATGACTACTTTGGTAGGCTTATAGGTAGGATTATCTGCATCAATTATCTTATTCATTAGAAAAGTTTTATCATCAACCGATTCTTAGTAGGAGATATACCATAATTATAAGTGCATTGCTCTTATAATACTGAAAGCATTTTTGTCAAATTAATGACATTTTGACAATTGCAGTAAACTGTAATCTTGTTTTATCTTGACCTAGTTTATTCAAGAAGTATTTTAGCCGTATCTTTTTCTCTTCCTCAACTATTCCTATATTTAGTGGTTGAAAGAGAAACATTCTTTTGAACTCATTACATTCACTAAATGTTGACCATCCAACTAATAATAGACTCCATTAGCAATTTTATTAGCATAGAGGTTTTCACCCAAATCAATTATGAATAATGACTCAAAATCAACTTGCATTTTTTAAATAAAGAGTCATACTTGAAGTTTATTTTAAATATCAAAGAATCCACTTGATATCCGTATAATGGTAAAAACGAAGCACAACTCCAACTAAATAAGAAATATTTGTCCTAGTATTTAGCATAGCATGTTTATTTAATTTTTAGCATAGCATGTTTCTTAAAATGAGATGTATCTTATTGGCAAAGATAATGTTTTATACATATATTAATTTTTCTTTCATCAAATAATTGCCATTTTCTCATTGATGATATTAAATGAAATATTTCACTTCAAGAAAAAACGGAATGTTGATTGCTTGTTGATCTAATAAATCCAAATCTACACACTCCATCTATTTTGGCTTGATCTTAAAAAATAGATGTAACTTCTTCTGATAAGTGTAATCATCTATTTGCAATTTATAGAATTTGAAGTACCCAACAAACTCATCATTCTTCACCATCTTTACCTTAGCCATAGCTCATTAATGCTTTCATGAACTTTGCACTTTAATATATGTTTTACAAACAACCAAACTTCTCTCTATAGATCGTGTTGGATCTCACAAAATAGAAAAATAAACTTATAAGAAAGGCTAAACAAATTGTATATGATTTGGTGACAACCCTTTTGTTACTTGAAGAAATAAGAAATGAAGAAAATATTACATAGGAGAAAAAGGATAAGTAGCATAATCTTGAGGTGTATTTCATTTCATTGTTTTTATCCTTATTTATAATCTTTTAATTTTCACATAAATCCTTAAGAAATGAATTTTTTATTATTATTTTGTGATCAAAGTTCTTATAAATATTTCCACATAATCTTGAGGTGTATTGGAACTCTCCAGCTAACTTTTTGCAAGGCATAAGAATATTCTCATGACACCAAATTAAATAACAAAGAAAAATAAAGAACAAGTGTTCCAACTATAACACGAAGATGGCTAAAAAATTTCTCTATATATGGCATATCATAGTCATCATTAGATCTGAACCAGGGCCCGCCTGCCTCGGTAACCCTAGCTCGGTTAAATATCGGGTTTGCCGCAGATATCATGCGGAGACGAACTCGCCTGCGCCCATGTCGAATCATCCTAAACCCTAAGCCCAAGAAATCCTTATTCATATCCCAAATCAGAACCAAGACATTCTATTGTATTGTACCACACTTGTCAAACTTTAGACTAAAGCCTTAATTTCTTTGCTGATTCATTTATTAAGATCAAAGTCTCACCACAAATTCAATGACTTTTGAATTGGCTATTTTGTTTTATTCACATTATCTATCTACTGGCTTTTATTAGAAATCCACAGACCAATAATCTTCTTGGTAGCCTTTTATTTAGGCCTAGTTTGATTCATATGGTTTGAATAATTGCTCACAAGATTAAAAAAATATTGTTGTTGTTTGATTTATATATCTTCAAATTTAATATTATTAGAAATATACAAGAAGAAGAAAAATTCTATGCATACTATATATTTGACATCATCATTTTTCAAAAAATAAATAAATAAATAAAAAGTATTTTGCAGAGATATTTTTTCATATGATTTTGTAAATGTTAAATTTGATCTAATTAAAATATTTTAAATTGGGAATCATAATTAAAAAGTGGCCCGACAATTACATTGCGGGTCGGGTCGGGCTTGGCCGAAGAGCTGGGCTGCAAAATGCAACAGCTTCTTAGCAGAACTTGGGCTTTGGCCAGGCTGGCCCGGTAAATATTAAAAACTGTGAGATTAGCTTTACGCGGGTCGGGCCGACCTTCTTGGTAAAGTCCGACCCGGCCCGAAAATTAAACCGGGCTTCAAAAAACGTTCCAACTTTTTCCTCTGCCTGGAGAGAGCTTCTTCCCTACCGCCTGCTACTTAAGCTAGTGCCGATCCCTACGCTATCTAAAGTCTCAGCCCACCGTACACACACGGCTTCTTTCTTCGATAGCATTCTCTTGACCCGATTTAAGTAAAAAATACTATTTTGATGAATATATTATCAATTACTGTTATAAAAATAAAATAATAACAACATTAAAAATAATGAAGAAAAGAGTATGGTATATATATGGATATATTATGAATAAAAAGTTATATGTATATATGTATGCATAAATAAATGAATTTTGAATTCAATTTGTAATTTATAAGAAATATAGAATTACATAACCAAAAAAAAAAAAAAATATATATATATATATATATATATATATATATATATCAGCTAATAAGTATATAGTATTATAGTTATTATTATTGTTCATTATTTTCTTAAAATAAAATAATAGGTATAACTAAATTATTGGATAATTATTAATTATTTATATATTTAATATTCTATTAATGAAAGTCTCATAATAGCGCTATTTATATTTAAGAAAATAATAATTATTTATTTTATTAATTATTTGATAATTATTCTCTCAATTAGTATTCACAATTATTTGGTTATTTAATTTAATAATATTATCATAAAAGTTATTTTCTTGCATATGTTTCTTATATTAATTAGTATTGACATTTTTTATTAGCAATATATTGAGAGTGATGTTTATAAATTGTTATTAATTTTAATAATCATAATTATATTTTGTAATTTTCTCAAGTTTATTTGTATTTTAAGATTTGTGTTTAGTATTTTAAATCTCTAAGCTTACTATATATATATATCGGTCTATGTGAGCGCACGCGTGCTCGCCTGTGCGGTGAATGATATTGTAGCCCGGTATTTGATGCTCATTATTTGCTATTTCAGATCATGAATTCAAATCTCACCGATCACTCGTGAAGTGCATCTGGATGTGTTTTAAGTCGCGGTAGGCACAATTCATCTAGGCTCGCAATATGCATGCCTTTATTGTAGGGTATCGAGTCGTTGACAGATGCATTTGAACTGACGTGTATAGAATTCAAGACATGCGCATTACTCATTACATTTGGACTTATAGATATAAGAGGCTATACTCATCGTATTTGGATTCTAGATAGGCACACCTAGACTTGATGTAGCATAAACTAATAATATAATGTTACTATTAGTAATGATAATAATAATTATAATTATAATATTAATAATAAAAGTAATTGTAATTATTTAATTTATGCAAGGGTATAAACATTTACATTCCAGCTTTTATCCATTAATTAATAACATTCTAGGTATAACCATAATATCAAATTGTTAGGCTTTTTAGTGCTAATATTAACTCATGTATATGAACAACTTCAAAGCATATTTAGATTAAAGTGTACCTCACTCATTATGATGAGACATAAAATAACAGCTTCATCATGCACAACACTATATGTCAAATATGTTGGCCAAAACTCAAAAATGACTCGTAAAAAAAAACTTTTTTTGATCTTTAGGGGCTTATTTATAGGCCACTTAATGCGCTTAGGCATGCATACATGTGTGAAGACCCACTTAAGTAGTAATAAGTGAAATTCTTAAACATCGAAGTGTCTTTTTAGATAACGGTGGAGTTCCTAATAAGAACTCTAAAGTTAAACGTGCTCATGTGAGAGCACTCCCAAGATGGGTGACCTGCTGGGAAGTTATCTTCTGAAGGCAAAATCGTGAGGCCTTTCAAGCCAAAGTGGACAATACCTTGAAGCTTAAGAGTTTGAGTTGTTACAATATTATTTTGATCGATTTGATATATTATTTCATTATGTCTGGATATGTATTCTGATATTTATGAGACTTTAAATTATCATACTGTGGATGTATTATTTCATCTCAAACTGCTTTCTTTTCTTCTTTTATATTATGCATGTGGATGTTACATTCTATTTTCTGCTTCCGCTACTTTGATATATATTGATGTATATTCACAATTTTTTCTATAGGATGACAAGTCCTTGGCTTAAGGCGAGTTGGGTCTTACTTGACTCTACTTGAGTTGGGGATTTACCACCAGAGTGGAGCACCGTACTTCCCGCATTTATGCTAATATCAGTAATAGCGTAGCCGCGGGAAAGTACGAGGCCCCACAACAGATCTATAAAAGTTTTCTTATTAATGTTGTGGATGACAGACGGTTCACCAAGTAGCATGTATAGTCTAGGGCATCCGCCCAATGTACTCTCTCCAATCCATCATCAAACAACATACATCACACATTTTCCACCAAGGTACGATTCATGCGTTCTGCTACCCCATTATGCTGCAATGTTTCCCTCACTGTAAAGTTGTGTTATATCCCTGAATTTTTGGCATTCCCTTACAAAATAATTAGAAGTATATTCTCTGTCATTTTTTGATCATATCATCTTGATTCTCTTGCACATTTGATTTTTCACCATATTTTTCTAATTTATGAAAATTTCCAATACATTTGTCTTGCTCTTCAATATGTACATCCATACAAATCTGAAGTAATCATCTATAAAAAAAATAAAATATCTATGACCACCGAATGATATAATTTTCATTAATCCTTAAACATCAGTGTGTATATACTAAAGTATATCTTTGGTGTTGTTGAGGCTAACACCAAAATATTTGCGTGTTTTCTTCCCAAATATACAATGCTCAGAAAAATTATAATTTGCAAGAATTTATACATTTTTTGAGTTCATCTTTTTTCAATACTCTCAGTGAAGGTTCTTCTGCATATGCTAATATCATATGCCACAACATCATGGCATCATCAGAATCTTCAACCACAGCTACTGAACCTATCATTGTACTTTTCTGAAGGTAGTAGAGGTTCTATTGTCTAACTCCTCTCAAGTAAGTTATTGTACCATTGTAAATTTTCAGGACCCCTGCCTCAATCACTATCTTAAAGAACTTGGCTAAGGCCCCAATAGATAGAGGATTTTTCTTGTCTCTGGTATATGTTTGACTTTTTTTAGCTCTTGAATTGTCAATACATGTGTCATAATCAACACACTTCCAACTCCTGCAATAATACACGTAACATTATTCTCAATTGTGACTACACAACTGTCCATTTCTCTATGAGAATGAAATCAATCATTCTAGGAGAATATGATATACATTACACTGATATCCATAATCCAACTGGAGCGGTCAGCTACTAGAGCCATAGAGACGGTGACAAGAGATACCTTTGAATCTGAACCCTCCACCACATTCTGAGTCACATTAGCCTTTACCTCAGAAGATTCATTTGCACATTGCTTTTCTTTCAAATTTGAGTAATCTTTTTTCCAATATACTGTCTCTAAATAGGACGCGCACTGATTGCTCCCAATGCTCCGACCACTAGATTTTCCTCTCTTCCGGAAGTCAGCATTTTTCTTTGGTCATTGCTTTTTTTCTTTCTGGTTTTCCTATCTGTAGTGTAAATGCCTCTGTCATATCCGATTTTGTGGACTCTTTATCCATCCTTTTGAACTCGTGATTCACAAGGGCTACAGTCATCTCCTAATACTTCAAAGCATCATTTCCATGAATAAATGTCATGGTGAAGTGATCCAACTCATATGGTAATGAGTTCAACAATAACAGAGCCTTGTCTTCATCCTCCATAGTCCTATCTAGGTTTAGCAAATTCGCCAATAACTTCGTGAATTCATTAAGGTGCTCATTTATGAAGATTCCCCTTCTCATCTTGAACCGATAAAGCCGCATTTTCATGTTGAGTCGATTCTCCACACTCTTCGTCAGGTACTTTCCCTCTATAAATTTTCATCTTTTCCATGTCGACATCTCAATCATCACTGCATACTTGATCTCCTGTGCTAAACAATTTCGGGTGAAACTGCAAGTACTGCGATTCATTTTGATCTAATCTCTCTCAAAAAAAAAATTCAGTTTTTCTTCGCCATCAAGAACACCTTCCAGATTTGGGAGCTATGAAAATGGCGTTGATGGCGAAGAAAAATGACGTGGTTCATTTTGATCACCTATAAGGCGACATTCTCTGATCTCATTCACCATTGGAGTTACTCCAATCTTGCTACGTTCTATCCTTACGAATATACATACTCATCCACCTTGAGCATCCCTATCTATATAACACTTAATGTATAAGTAAATTTCTTCTTAGCTGGCCACCATTGAATCCCGTAAAACAAACTGGTCTACAAACTTTTCCTTTAAATTTGAGAATAATTGAAGATCTCATCTCACCATTAGAATTGTACCAAAGCATTTAAATATTTTGCTCTTCTTAATCACATGATCCTAATAGTTATAGCTTCCATTGCTTTACAAAAGAAACGTATATATAAAAAAGGTGAAGCGCAATACGCACGAAATTTCAAATTTAAATTAGTGTAAAGTTAGGAAAATCTCACTATCAGATATCTCCTTGGTACTGACTCTTCAATTATTACTCAGCATCTTGTGGCCGGTGTGAAGGTGGAACGTTTATCCCAATTTCATCACTCCCCCTTTTCAGCCTTTCGATTTCCTTTTATTTTTTATTACTCGCTTCGTGGCATCCATTTTTTTGCGGGCATGTTTTCTTTGTTTGATTCTTCATCGAGGGCTGATAGGCTTTGCGGCGTTTTTAATGGGGAATTTACTATTGCCTGCTATCCTCTTAAAGCATCTTACGGCAAATTTCTGTCCACACATCTGACGAAGCACCGTCCTATTTAACTCACCCTCTGACTGATCGGTATCATAATCACCACTGACCACTGAGCCTGCTTTTGCTTGGAAATGATAAAGATTCATCACAGTAAAGCCACCACTTTTGTTAATCCTCCTTAAGCTCATTTGCTTTATTAAGCGCAGAGTTAAGCCAGGCATGGCGTCAATTGTCAGTTCTCCATACATTCATTCAGTGATCGAAGCACAATATTTTAAAAGTAAAATACGCAAACATGTTTTAAGAATTCTAATTGGTAAAAGTTTAATCGAGAAGACGAAGAGACATATCTCCCGAAACCTTTAGTAGATAATGCTCTTTCTTTTTTGGTTTGAAGAATCTGTGCTACAGCAAGTTAACAACAATTACTCTGCATACTTCTCATGTATATTTTTATATATATATATATATATATATTCAAGTAATTTAAACATGCAAAAACCCTAGTTTTAATATCTTATTTTCAAATTATATAAATAAATTTTATTTTATATTTATTTCTGAAACTAAAATCTCAAAATTTAATTTTAGAAAAATCATTATTCCGATTACCCTCAAATTTATATAGTAACATTTCTAAATTAGGTTCTATCTAACAGCGTTTATGGTTTAATTTTATTTGTATTAGTCGGGATCCTGATTTTTTGTTTAATTTGATTATGATGAAATTTTTGAACAATCTTGAGTTATTATAATAAGTCAACCAACTCCTCCATGCTCTCAACCACCAAAATTATCATCTCCGCAATCAAAAACTAGCACCTCATGCTTACACGCCGAAAAATGGGACACCTAAAATCTAAAACGTTCTATAATTCCAGGCATCACGTGCCGATCATTTTACAGTTGGCAGAAAGCAAAATGCACCATACGTACTCTAATAGGCACACGATCAATGGGTCCGAGGTTGTTGCCACTACAAGGTCTACATATATCCACCTTTAGTGACAATAGATTAAAGATATGCATGTATTTGGTGTTTTTCTATTTTAACTAATCACAGTTGATTCAAAACGGAATGATCTCAGCCTCATATTAGTAACAATAGTGCCTATAAACATTGCACTATTTTGCCTATAAACAGTGCTAGAGTTTTATCTATTTGTTTAAGACATAACTCCACTTTGAGCTAGCTCAAGTCTATATTAACCTATAAGTACTCAACAAATAAATAAATTATGTTTTAACAGTTTATTTTATCTTAGCTTAGCTTAATTTATTTTACTTAATTTAGATTAAAATAAACTTAAAATGAACATACTTATAATAATTAATTTCATAATATCGATAAATCGTACGAAGCACACCATCAATAATGCTAATGAGATGAACTTAATTATATCATTATATGATCACTAGAAAATACTAGATGCCAAATAGATACAAAAAAATAATTATTTGTCCACACCTCTGTATAAAAAAATGAACCTATTTTTATGATTCTTCAGTCGATCATCATTAATAATGGATAATTTAGAAGTATTGCATGATGGAACTTATGATTTGAATATTCATAAATAAATTAAATAAAGAATTTTGTTATACTTATCATCATACATATATATATATATATATATATATATATTACTCTCAAATATATATCCCTTTAATATATTATTATCATTAAAACATTTAAAATTAGTATTAACTCATAATAATTAATATTAATTAGTCAAATTAATAATTAAAAATATATTAAAGGTCAATAATTATATAGGAATAATATATGATGTATTTTTGAGGTATAGTAGTATTTCTCTTTGATAATTAAGAATGCTACGTCAATTCCTATCATTTATGAGCTAATAGTTACAAAAATGCTGAGTACAATATTGTACTCAGCATTTTTAGTCATCACCAAGTCTCATTTATTGACGTCAATTCAAATGTAATATTAATTCCCTAGTTTTCTTCGTCAAAGCATTCGGTTTGCAAATCTCATATTTTAGTTTCAAAATCTTTTGCCAAACCAACGTACTCTTAAAACAATCGTTCGAACAATCGTTGGAATGATCAGACGAATGAATCGTTCCGGTCGTCATCGCAGTCGCTCGACCTGCTGAGGCCTCTTGCTCGCGTGTTTTCGTTCGGCTTCTCCGCTGAAATGGGGTAATCGTGAGTTACGCCCGATTCGAGCGTAGCTGCATTACCCTGTCATCTAATATATGAACGCAAAATTAAATTATACTGTAAAATATTTTCACATATTTTATTTCAAACCAAATGCAGATAATCTCACTTTATCCAAAAAAAATTTTACTTTATCATAATTTTATTTCAAACCAAACAAACTCTAAATGTGTTCCCATTAACACTCTTTTTTGGTATTTTGCATACATAACACAAACATCAAAGTATTTTATATATTTAACACTTTTTTAAATATTACAAAAAGACCGCCAAACTTGAAAAAAAATCACAAAAGCCACATTTTAACTCAAACTCTCCAACACTTTAGTCATCACCAAGTCTTTGAGGGAGTTCGCTGCCGCCAGGGGCTCAAGCCCGAGCTCAAAACCCTTCAACTGCTCGACTGTCTTAGCGATTTTAAGTTTAAGAAGTGAGTATTTTGTAATATTTAAAGAAGCTGTATTAAATATGTAAAATACTATTAAATTTATGTTATGTATGTAATATTATTTTTTTCTTAACTTTAGTGGAGATTGAGATTATCTGAAAAAAATTTAGAGAAAATTTTACTAGTAACCTAAATCCAATTCCCATAAAAAATGCACTGGAAACATACTCTTGAATTTATTGGGATGAAGATGTTGGGAATTTGTTGCCGATGTGGTTGAAGACTTCGTCACAATTAGGGGAGAATACGAGCAATGTTGACTTGATGAAGACAAATGTGCACGAACAATCACAATAGACACAAAAGATAATTCATAGAGTCACAGCACGAAGATTTCGCTCTGATATGAAGAAAGAATATGAGCACACACTATTTTCATGCACAACACATTCTCTTTCTTTTGTTACCCAACATCATATTATTAATCGTGACTATTTATAGAGTTTAAGTATGTAACACTCACATAAATGGCCATGAAAGCAAATGATAATTTCTTAGAATTTTAAATATCTATCTTTGATGCATTTAGTAGTTTTGGGAGTTTTGTCCGGAAACAACCATAACGCAACTTCGATTTCAAGTAGTTCTAAACATCTCTATTGAATGTATCTAGCAGTTTAAGGAGGCTCCTCCGTATATAGCAATAAATAGTACATGTAGTTTTCGAAGCACTTGAATCACCATCATGCACACAATCTCTTACTTGGAGAATGAGTGTGATGCTTCTTCTTCTTCATTCCTTGACGAAGACCTTCATTGCATGAGCTGTGGCATGACTCACCCTTCCTCCTTATGTTTATGTACGTTCTGTCTTGCGGTGACACTCATTACCCCCGTTATGTGCCCGTTGAGCCTCTAGTTGATCTGTGACTTCACCAAAGCCATTATAAAGCCTTCAAATACTCCCAGAATTATCTAAAATCACTCAAAAATACAATTGAAGTCTTCACCATTATTATGGGTTTTGCTTGCATGGACTCATTGTTGTGTGTTAAGGAGCACCCCTATTTTGGTGCATATACACAGGATGCACTCAAGATTCCACAAATATAACAATCTCTTGCTTGAAAACTGAGTGTAGGCATCATCTTTACCTTCACCTTGGCAACATTTTCTTCAATGTGTGGCTCAACACCACCTCCATCACGTCTCAAACTTTGATATTATATCAAATAGATACAAATAATCAATCCCTAATTGTCTTGAACACCTTATCATGCATTCCCTTGAGACATCTAATTCTCATGGGCCTATCTATTACCCACATCTAAAGAGTAGTTTTCTTACTACAGTTGTGGTTGCACTGCTTTATCACCCTTGACTCATCTTGCTTTACTAGAGCCTTTATTTCAATCTCCTTTTAACCATTAGTCTCCATGTCAAGAGTGTACATGACTCGCATTCACCATCTCTTCACATTTTCATTTTAGTGGAGAGATTCAGACCCTCTCCTTTTGTATAACAGACCAATGCACTACTGTTGGTATAGTGACCCGATTTTATTCCTTCGTGCGACCATTAATGCTCCATTGGTCACCATCTAGAAGTCCTAAGTGAACTTGTCATAAACCTAGCTAGTGCTAAAGGGTTGACAGATATAAATTTCTTCTTTAGGCTCGAAACATGTCAGACAACCTTCAACTGCCACATCACATCATTCGATAGTTTAATGTCCATGTGTAACACCCCGCCCCGTCGCCGCGTACAAAAGTATTAACAATTAGCGGCAGAACGGTGAGCTACTCGGGAAAGACTGCTGAAACTCCCCGAATAACCGCTGAATAATGAGCTGCTTGACTAATCCTTAAGATAAGCGTAATGCTTTATCTTAAGTATTAGACAATATAGTATATTCATTGGATTATGAGTAAAATATGAGGAATCCAATATATATAAATATAACAGCATTTCCAGTATGCTGATCACATCACAATACTAAGTATAAGTAGTAAGAAATACAGAGTGCGAAAGTTAAAAACATTTCATCCCAACCATTCATCACAGAGCTATGTAAGAAATATTCATCTCAAAAAAGAAAAAAAAATACATCCAAAGTTAAAGATATTATAGACAATTTGCTTTAAATAAATAGATAGAAAATAACATCTCAAATCACAACATAAAAGTAAACTAAATGCAGTAAAATAAGCTGAGCCGGCTAATGCTCTACCAACTCCTCATGGATCTCTTGGGAAGCCTTCAATGTCTGCTCCTCAAAGTGCTCTAGATCTGACAAATTATCGGATCCCAAAAGTACCACGTGTTAGACAATGAGTCTAACACATCGAAAAGCAATTCTAAACAGTTATAGTTATCTAAAATTTAACCTTTAAGTAATAAAATAATACTGTAGAAAAGCACTAAAATAATTGAAAGACAAAAAACTGTATAAAATTGAAAGTAATGTAAAAAATTAAACTAAAGAAAAGTAAAGTATTGAGTTGAAATATGTAAAATACTGAAATGAAGAAAATACTGAAATCAAATTGTGTTGTATGTCACGGTGTATGCATTTGAATATGTCATTGATTTATGCTGCAATTATGTATTTGGTGCCACATGCAACCCAAAGAAATCCTAATATCCTTGATGCATACTGCATCCCGTAGGTCCTACAACCATTGATGCATGCTGCATCCCATAGTTCACAATGCTCTTGATGCTTATGATATGCTCCTTAAAGACTCTCTAACCCATTTTTAAAGCTAGTGTTATCAAGGTCCCCTAACTCATCACTAAGTCGTGTCCTTTAAGGATGCAAAGTCTATCTTAGGATTCTAATTAAATTCCTAAAGTTCAATCTACATCAAGGAGTTTCTAAGGTCTAAAACCTCACAGTGCACCTCACGAGGCCAGCGAGCTACCCATAGGTTCACCAGGTCATTGCCGACCCGACGAACCTATGGTCATGGCCTAGGTGCCACTGGCTCGACATATAGCTACTCTCCCCGAGTACTGTGTAGAACTGTATAGTCTCTGGACAAAAGCAAGTCAATTGGGCTTGATAATAGCACTTAGAGCCCAACCAAACATTAAATTAGCCAAAAACTTATTAGGGTAATTCTAGAGGCAATGATGCTCTATGCTATAAATATACTTGTATGATTTAGGATTGGTATGAGTTGTGCATGAGAAAGAGTTGCGGCTATTGTGAGGTCTATGAGGGGCCAAATGAAAGTTGTGATGCTGTGAGAGATCTAAGACAAAAGGGAAGTGAGAAATCCCTTGTATCTTTTTTTCTTGTTTTATAGTAAAAATTCTACTTGACGTGATACTATAATTGTTTGGATTTGAGATTTTCAACGTACATCTTGATGTTTGCTGTGTTTCTTGTGAGTAGTTGGGATAATAGATACATAAAAATAGAGATACTTTAAAGGGAAAGAGAAACTAAATGACAGTCCTTCAGATAATTATATTGAAAGATAAAGATGCATGCAACTGCCATTGACTTCAACAAGATAAGCACTAGCCTGAATAAACGCTTCCTATAAATAAAAAAAAAAAAAAAAAGCAAGCGGCTGCAAATGTCTATTATTCCTTATAAAATGTTGTATCGATATACTTATTTTTAATTTTGCTTAAAAAAACTTTAGGTGCATCTATTATTTTAATATTTATTAGTGAAATATTTGATGTATGGGCAATCATGTGCATGATGGATGTATACTGTGTGTTGTGTTTGTGCTCTCTTATACAATTTATTGCATAAAACTTAACTATTGTATTAGCAAAATTATCAGCAAAGCAATGCTTTAAGAAGAAATTCGTTGTAATTTGTTGATTTGAGAATATTTGTTAAACTGAATTTTAAGGCATGCTTTCAACGTAATGCTTATTGAAGAGGCAAATGTCCCAAAGGCCCACTTCGCCAACTACCTCCGTGTTTGTATACTTTTGACTTTAGGTTAGAGTCATCACATTTGACCCCCTCAAAACAAAAATTCTATTCGCTCAATGCCTATAGAAAGGCACAAATTTTGTTACATCAATATAATTTCTATTCAATCATTCAAGCTTTAAAAAATGCTATAGTGATTATTGATGATGAGAATCAACCAAAGGTTGCATTTTTTTTTTCTTTGGGATAATTTGGTGTATGATGCTGCTAGATAAGACGTAATACTATTCTTTTCGACTCACACGTCGAACTTTTATTTTGGCGATTTAGGCTCCCCCCTTCTCGCCCTTTAAAAAAAACCCTAACTCCTTTCCTCTTCGTTTTCGTCCCCCCACAACTTTGGCCATCCACCATCTAATCTTTCAAACTTCTTGTCATCGGTCATTCAGGTCTTGGAAAGAGAAGTTTGCTCTTCAACTTCGTCTCCCACTATGTCGACAATCCGCCGCCTCCCATTGGTGATAATCGCTCCACTTTCTTTTTTTTTTCTTTTTTTTTTTTGTTTCTTAAATTGGTGGTAAATAGAATTGCATAAACGTTATCTATCTCTTATTGCTGCGGTGCTACTTTTCTTGTGAAGAAACGGATTTTCTTCTTCAGATCGAATTGTTGAATAGCATTGGATTCTAATGAAGAAAGTTCTGCATTTGCATCATATTGTTGTTGTGATGGTTTGTATCCATTTTTTGTTGTGATAATTGTGTTTTTTCTGTGACTGTATGTACCTAATTGTATCTAATATTGTGCTTCCATAATATTTTCAGTGAAAACAATTAAGTAGCCGTTATAATGGGGTGTAGCTCAAATGGCAGAGCGCTTACATTGTGCGCACGAGTTCTAGTGTTTTGATCCTTGCATCACCAAATAATAACTGATAGCTCAAACGATTTGATTTGTTTGATCAACTTTGTAAATCTATTGGATCAGCTATACATTTTTCATCCAAAGATAATTTTTTTAATCCAAAAAAAGTTTTTTTCCTTCATTGGTAACCCCATTGCTTAGAATGAGGATGCTTAGATGGATGAGTGGGTATATTCGCAAGAATAGAATGAGACAAGGTTGGCTCCAACAGTGGATATGATTAGAGAATGCTGAGCATATTAAGAGTTGACCGCGCAATGCTTGTTAGAAAAACAAGTTTATGAATTTTGTGCATATTATAAGAAAATGAGGAAAGCTAAAATAGACATGGGAAGAATTTATTATGAAGGATCTTCTCTATTTGAAACTTAAGGAGGGCCTTTTATTTGATTGGGCACAATAGAAACAAAGGATTCATATTGCCAACCCCACCTAGTGAGATTAATACTTGGTAATGTTGTTGTTATTGTTGTTGGTAACTAGATCAACTTAGTCTTTCACTTACCCCAATTATCATGTTCGATCGCCTATATTTGCTTATAACTATTTTAATGTTTCTCAGGGGAACAGCAGAATGCAAATTAAGCAGCTTGCGGTTCCAATAAAAAACTTTAAGGTGTTTTTCATTTAAATCAGTAGTTGATAATCTAATCAGTAACTTGAGGCAGAATTGTAGTTTGGTTGTCTGTTTATTAGCTTTTAAAGATGAATTTAGTATTTTGTGCTTAAGATATTTTTGTTAATGATTCTCCACGTTGCTTTCTTCAAATTGAGTAAAGAATTTAGTGTATTATTTGTGCTAATTTGGTACCTAAATCATAGTTTTACATAGCAGCTGCTTACAGAAGCAATGACACGCATATAATTTTCACATTAGCATAGTGACGCACAGCAGCTGCTCACAGCTGCAACTCCAACAGCTAGAGGAGTTTTGAGCAAAAAAGTTAACACTAAAGCGCCCCAAACGCAATCTAACAGCAAAAATCTGTCAAATTAGTATGTATTCACTGTGCAAAAATCTGTCAACAACACAAACACAACTATATAATTAAAACAAAAATTGAACCTCATATTTTGGAATAATTTTTATTCAAACAGACTTGCTTGTATGCACAAATTTAATAATGCTCACAGTAAAAGTTAATTGTATATGAATTTATTGTTTATTTTTTTCAGTTTTGCGAAAAAAATCTTTCTTTCATTCGTTTTAATAATTATTTTAGGATTTCTAATATACTTAGCTTCGCTAACTAGCATTCAAACACTGGCATATTTTAAATGCCATGTTCTTTTGAATAATTATGCCAAAGTGATGTTGAAGGCACGCTCCTTTATTTGAAGAATTGCTGAGGCATACTCCTATAATTATTAATATGCTGTATATATATAGTAATGTAAAAGTTGTGTGAATATATATATATATATATATATATATATATATATATATGCATTTATATATATATGTAAATTTATTGTGTGGCCTTGTGATTATTTAAATATTTAGTATAAATGTTTTAAAGGTTAAATGTAATTAAAAGTTATTACTCGGTGAATATATTTACTCAAACAAATTAGCTGGTCCTGCTACAATTACAGTTGGTATTAGGGCAGGGTTAAAAAGTTTCAAGTAAAAATATAAATATAGCCACATAGAAATCAAGAAATCCTAATATTAAGAAGAAACCTTTAGTTAGGGTGTTGTTCTATTTTCAGATGAAATGTGAAAACCCTGAAATCCTTACTGAAATTATTCAAACACTAGTGAAGTTCTCCAACCCTGCAGTACTTGAAAGAGGTTCAGCCATGGACCAAGTTATGGAACTATTTGTGAAATTTCTACAATCCGAGAAAAATCTCAAACAACTGTTTCACCTTTATCTGTTAAAATTCGAAGTGTCAATTCGATTATGCAATCCTTCCTTACGTTAAGATCACCTACTTTTAATTGGACTATCTTTTCTCATAAAATAGAAGATTGGTTGAAGAATGCCAAGAATGAAGTGCTGCAAAAATGTTGAGTCCAGCAACTTATCTTTTTGAAGGAGTGGCAAAACGTTGATGTCAACTAGCAATGGAAACTAAATTTACGGGGATAATTATGGAAGAAATATACTAGGAGCAATTTATAGTGGTTTCTCTTGAAAAATATGTTCCAACCTCCGCTCAGACCTTCATGCAAGACAGATTTATGGAGCTTTTCTAAGGTACAAAGACTGAGGCATAATATGAAGCCAAATTTGCTAAACTTGCTCGCTATGCTCCAAACTTGGTGAGCATTAAGGAGATGAAGTGTTACTGCTTTGGATTATAGGACACTGTTAGAAGCAGCCATTTTTCTCTTTTTATTTCAACCATATTTCTCTATATATTCTATGATTGTAACATAACACAAGCTGTGACAGGAATAATATTTAAATACTTTTGATGACATGTTTGCTTAGATGTGCAAATACTTGCAAATGCCAAGCAATATGCCTTTATATGATTTTATAAATAAATATTTCTTACAAAATAATGCACCAATATCGAGCCTTAGATTAAGACAAACGTACTTTTGCAAGCTGAATAATGTTATTTCTTTTTTCTTTTTTGCTATTTTAGTGTTTGCTTGTTTTTATTTAGCATTGCTTATTGAATACAAAACTCTAATGTAATGTGATATCTAAGTACTCTGATGCTAATCTAATTAGTCTCAAATATTCTAGCACTTTTTATGTTTGAGGTCAGATGTAACATTTGGGGTTAAAGGTCAAGGAATTTAAATAGAAATTAAATAAAGAAAAAAAATAATTCATTGATTTCCAGTAAATATATTAAATGAAATGCCCAACTTAAGAAAAAGAAAAATCCATCAATATAAATCACACAAAGCCTCTAAATTATCCAAAAATATCCATAATCCAAATAATTACAAATCGTAAATTAAAAAAAAATAATAATAAAAAATGATCTTCTAAAATTATGCTGTATCAATATCTTTCAATTCTTCAAAGTGCTCACCCCAAATACTACCTCTCTTCAGAAGATAATCCCCCCTAACTCTCAATAAAATTAAGTTTTTATATTCCAAAAGTATTTTAAAACCCAATTCACCTCTTTTGGGAAGTGTGCCAGTGCCTTCTAATCAGTGTAGTAAAAATCTGCCTCTTTTAATGGCACTGTTCAAGGATGAGAATGTTCACACGATGGAGGATGTCATACACCCATCCTCCATTGCTTGATGATATTGGATTTGACTTCTAGAAAATCAAATAAGAAACTTTCTTAAGTTCATTGACTATCATATATGGCTCATAATTTACAATGGTTACACATAACCTACCACTATATATACTGAATAAACAGAAGAACAAATTAAAGTTGCATAATTAAACATGACGGCAATCATTGACTTTCAATGTGCATTGAAACTTGAAGATTACATGTGCGTCTAAGTCTAATGTGTGAAACAGGACAAGAAATTTGAGGTTATCTTGTTACACCTATGAAGGCACTAATGATGTGAGTGAGTCCTGCTTGAATTCTCTAATGCACAATAATGAACCTTTTTAGATGAAATTGAAGAGTTAATATTGAATAAGTATACAAACTTACAAAGATCATTGCAGCCTTAAAAACTTGAGGAAAGACATTATCAAATTAGGAGAAAGTTAATAAGATTCTCCAAAGCCTTCCTAAATGTTAGGACCCTAAGGTCTTGTTAAGGTGTGGAGACTAATTGAATCATCAGAAGAGGTGTCGACAGAGTTCCGATGAGTTTTTAGGAGGTTCCGAGGTGTTTTAGGACAAGTCAAAGGCAATTTGGGCGCTTCGGGGGCAAACAGAGGCATGGACGCCCAAGTGTCTGTGGAATAGCAGCTTGGGCGCCCAGGCGTCTGTGACGAGTTAAACTTAAAAACAGGCGTCTGTGACGAGTCAAACTTAAAAACAGGTGTCCTGTGGGCATTTGTGGGCGGATTCGGGTTATCTTGGGCTTGTTTTAAAGCTTGTTGAAATCCCTAATTTGTAAGAATAGATGTGAGTGCATATTGAGATTAATAGAGAGCTTTTTGGGAGAAGACTTGAAAGGGTTTGAGAGGGTGTTGAAGAGAGACAAGGCTTAGGTGTGTTCTATGGTTTTTACAAAGTCATATAGTAGATTAGGTTCAAGTCTTGGTTTACACTCTGTCTTGTATTTTTCATATAGCAGATTTTTTGTGGTAGTGTGATTCCGTGATTTTTCCCAAATTTTAGATTTTTCATGTAAATCCTTGTATTTGGATATTTATGGATTGTGCTGTGATTTTGTGTTCTGGGTGAATTTCTATGTTTTGCTTTAGCAACCTCAACTCAAATCCGTCATAATAATCCTAATAGGTCTAAGCAATACTGAAAGTAAAGGATTTAAAGATATATTTCTTAGAATTATTATTAGAATCATCAACTTGTGATCAAAGTTCTAGCTAAGAAAGAAGAAATTAATGAACAACCCAAGAAGAAGGAAAAAGAAATCACTCTCAATAGTGAAGAATCTAGTGCGAGTGAAAGCGAAAGCGCAGACAAAGAATAACTCACCTACGTCACAAGGAAGTATAAATTAATAATGAGGAAAAAATAAGGAACGGACTGCAGAAGACTATATTAAAGCGCACATTCAAAGGTAAAATTTATAGTAATAATAAAATTGATAAAGATATTACCGGTTATGAATATAAGGAAAAATGGCACATTGACGGAATGCCTAGAGCTAAAGAAAGTGGAAAAGATCTCAAAGAGAGAAGAATGCTTCAAGGAGAAACAACAATACAAGAAAAAGAACCCATAGAAGAAATCTTTCTAGGCTAACTTTGAATTAGAAGAAGAGGAAACTAACCTCTGCTTGATGACAAAAAGTAAAAAGGAGCTTAATTCAAAAATTTTGATAAAGAGGCAAAAGAACCAATTTATGCTATTAATAATCTCAAAAAATCTAACAAGTTATTAATAAAGGATTTAACAGAATCTAAATCTTTACTTGAAACTCAAAAGGAAGATACAAAATTACTCAAAATTCAGTTTAAAATTTTAAATTTATCAACAATAGTGAACCTAATAAAGTTCTACATTTACAAAATTTGAGAATAAATAAAAGCTCAAAATACTCACTTTTATTTGTAATTTCTTAGAGAATAAATTTAATGAATTTGTCTTCAAACCTAGGAGTACTAGATCCACAGATGAAGAAAACACAAGACTGCTCAATACTCATTCTCAAATGAACAATACGTTGCATGTGGATTATTTGGTCATTTATCTTTTATGTGTAGATCAAGTTAAACTATGAATATTGTTTTGTTACCTAAAATAGAATATAAAGTGAACCCGACTTTAGGTAGGCTGCTCAACCTACTAATATTTATGTTTTTGGTTGCAATTATATGTTCTTGCAATAAGAGAAGTGAGGATATGTGATATACATAGATAGTGGATGATGCTTCAAACACATGATTGGAGAAAAAATAATGTTTAGAAATTTATAACTAAAGAAGGGAAGAGTAATATTAGGAGATGACACCAAAATGCAAATCAAAAGTATCAGCAAATTGATACACAATTTAATTTTTATTTTGAAAATGTTCTTTATGTTGATGGCCTTAATAATTACTTGTTTAGCATTAGTCAATTATGTGATGATTGTTTTCTCTTTAAATGAAGTAAAAAAATAAATAAAGCATTGATAAAATGAATTAGAGTATTAATTAAATCTAAGCTCTCTTTTTCTATAAAATCAATATCTATTTCTTGTGGTTATGGCATAGAAGACTATGTCATGCTAGCTCTAAGCACTTTTGAAAGTTTTAAAATTAGGAATAATATATAGTCTCCAAGTTTAAAATACTTGAAATCTTTCCCTTGTGACGACATGTCAATTTGGCAAGCAAACAAGGCACACTTTTTAATCATCTCATGTTGAATACACTTCTCAGATCCATGTTAGGTCTAATCAGTAGCACAAGCTTACGAGGATTTAGATATTATTTTTTGATTATTAATGATTATTCCAGATTCATTTGGGTTGTTTTTATAAATTAAGAATGAAACTTTTGATGAATTAAAAAAAATGCTATTTAGATTTAGAAAAAGTTTAGCATTGTTAATTATTATAATTCATTAGGATCATGGAGGAAAGTCTTAAAATAATATATTTAATAATATTTATAAACATAATTTTTTGCCCTAATAACACCTCGGCTAAATGAGTTGTAAAGCGTAGAAACAGGGTATCCATGATACTTAAGAGTACCACTTGCCCAAATATTTTTAGGCCGAAGCAGTTAATATTGTGTGTTGGTTTAAACTAGACTTGCATTCAGAAAAACCATAGAAAAACTCAATATATGAATTAATCCATGATACTTAAGATCTGGATACAATTTGCCAAGGGAATGGAAGTATGGGTGTAGCCGTCCTATAAAAGATCATTAAGACATGAAATAAACCATGCAGTATTTATATTTTTGAGAGAACTTAAGGTAGCTAAGTTGGTCTTTAAAATTAATGTAAGTGATGATGATCACTTAGTAGTGGTTAAAGGAATACAAAAAATAGAATGTGAAAATTTTGAAATTACTTGAAGCTGTTCGGTTGTTTTTATTAGTAGCATTGTGAATCCCATTGCAACTTCAAACTATAGCAAATAGATATAAAATCAATAGATATTTTATGTTGATCGATGTAAAAGTATTGAAAGCATACGTCAACCAAATTATGTGTATTAGTTGAAAAACAAGCTCCTACACACAGCATATGGCGCACATGGGCGAGTGGGAGGCCACCGTCGGCTTGTAAGGAAATCCTTAACTTTTTTTCCCTTTTATTTTTCTCTCTATTTTTGTAAAATAAACATATATTTCACCTGGAAATCACCACTCCCAAGGGCTGCCATGGGAACGCAAAACCCTAAATCATTGTGGAATTGTAGGACAGCTGTATATAAATCCAGATCTTTATATTACATAAAGTTCTTATCTTCCGGTATATTTCCTTATATATTCTCCAAAGCAAGAAAACCTAATGATGACTTCAGTACATGTTCAATGGCAACTCCAGGCATGCGGATAAAATATTTTGGGCCTCGCTCACAATCTGGCTCTTAATTCCAGTGTAATTAGTGTATTTTAAACTATATTCTTAAAGAGTAAATTGTAATTATTTCATGCTTTATGTTACGATAAACTATAGTAATATAGATGAAATTATTAATAGCACTGTTATGAAGCGCAAACCTTTTTAGAAGCTTTTCTTACGGTCTCTGCTTAAACATGGGAAGATGAGTGAGGCTCAATGCTTTATTTTGAAATAGCAACGCATTTTTATTTTTGAAAGGGGCTTAAACTCAATAATTTATTAGTATGGCAAGGTGAAGCCGACACCCAACGGTTGCGTGAGCTTAAAGAGTCTTTTAGCTTGTAAACAAGTAAGAATATTTAATAGGACGCTCGAGCTTTCGTCAGGTGCAAAGACACCAACATAGAATATACTGTGCAAGGTAACTAAAATTTAGATTTAAGAAGTCTATCATCCAACAAGATAAAGAAAGGGATTAAAGTGGCAGATCGTAACGATCCCTTTTACTAATATTAAATGAAATTCGAGACGTATTTTCAGATAACGGTGGAGTTCTAAAGTTACGCGTGCCGAGGATTGAGAATTTATCTTCTGAGGGCAAAATCGTGAGATATTTTATGCCAAAGCGAATAATACATTGATACTTAAGAGTTTGAGCTGCTACGTAGATCAACAAAGTCCTTCCATATCTCGGATGGGGAGAGGAAGAGAAGCCACCAAATTGAGCCATGGTGGGAAAGGAGCTACAATTAACGGTTTTTAACTTGTGTGTTTTCTTCCTATCCTCATTCTCTCCCTCACTATTTAGACAGCATTGCCAAGTTTTAGATGAATTAGGTGATCCGATAACAGTTAGATTTTAGAAGTTCCACTGTTCAGCAAGAATAAGCGTTTATTTTATATATTAATATGTATAAAAACTAATAAATTCAAGAACAAAGCATCTAGTGATATAAAAATCTAGGCGTTAATCATTTAATTAGACGATGCCGCTTTCAGCATGACTCAGCTCTGCCACGAGCCACCTCATGCTTGTCGGAGCATAGCAAGGGATTTTCTTAGCACAAGTGTTTAAAATATAAATTATTTTTTTCTCCTCTTTAAATTCAACTCTTTTTTTTAATAAAAATATTTTGTTATATATTCATTTATAAGAATACTGTTAATGTTATGAATTTAATCATAACTAATTGCTTACTTTTAGACAATATATTTTTAGTAATTTTAATTGGGCAATTTGGGAGTTTTGACATTATTTAAAGCTATTGAACCATGAGTTCCAATAAAGGGACAAAGAAGTCCAATGTAGAAGGTTTAAGAAGAAATGTTAAGAGTAGAAAGCCGAAGCACTATCCCCCTCCAATGTGGAAGGCTTAAGAGTAGAAGGATAGCCATTAGAAGTAGACAGTATCATGGACTTTGATGAGTCTTTCATACTGTGGGAATAGAGAGACAGCATTTTGGTAAACTATTTAGAGAGCTTAATCGGATTAAATTTCCAATTATTTTCTTATTTTACAAATCAAACGGTACGAAATTACATCCCATTATTAGCAATTCTTCAAATCATAAGAAACTAATAATAATAAAGCATCCTACTTTCTTTCTTAACTCAACAAAAAAGATTATCCATGTAACTAAGAAATCTCTTTCGTTAACTTTGGGTGCATTTCGAAGCAATAATAAATTGGGAATGTTTGCATATCTCTAAGAGAAAGGTGCATATTCTGAACTCAATTCTACTAAGGATTTTGCTATACATGCATGCACATTAAAATGAGAATATCGATAGCAATTCTGTGTAAATATATGAGTTGTGCAATTTAATTTTTTCTTGAACTAATGTATTAAAAAAAAAAAAACTTTTAATTGATGATGAATATAATTATGTATATAATGATGTAAATGTAATATTTTTCATCTCTAATTATAATTATAATTTCTTTCAGCTGGGGGGAGCACTCATCCCTCTCAGTGCTCTCCTTTTTCTTGACAGAACAGAAAATTAGCTGTCCAATCTTTCAACGATATTTAATTAAGCTTTTTATGCACTGTAATTCTTATGTTATCAATTGTCTTTTAACAAATTAAATAAAAAATTAATGTCAGTATATTTTGTTTTATTTTATGTCTTGGCATGTTATTGTGTAAACGCAATTAAGCTTGAATGTTTATATTTATATCCCAATCAACGCACAGAACCCGTTAAACTACAACCCCATGGACCCAATATCGTTAGTAGTTTCTTCCTCCTTTGTCGGATAACAGACGCCCTAATTTCTCAAAATACACAAAAATGCCACCAAAAGGCACAGAACTAATTCCAACTGATGCGTTTGCTCCCTTTAAGGCAAGGCAAGGTAAAATTGTGTCAAAATTAAGCTTCGTTTTGGAAAACTGAATAGCTGGTTTCATATAAATTTTGACACCTGCACACTACGTTGAACACAAGGAGAATAATGCAATTTCTTCTATCTCAGAGCTTTGGAGTTACATTTCACAAAATATCTTAAAACCGAAACTCTTTAAGATTTTTATTTGCATCTAGACCTTCCCATCCCCTCTCAGATGATACATACAGTGATGCAAATCGGACTAGTGTTCAATGGTAGATGCAAGTAGTTGTTCAATGCTCTAAGAATCTACCATGGCTTGTTAAATAACCACTTAGTATTGGATAATTAGTGTTATAACTTTGATAATAGCTCTTAGTGGTAGTTGAGATAGTTGATCCACTGACCAAATGAAGAGAAGGTATTTATGGGGTTGAAATGCGTAGGATTTCAGCTGCTGTTTTGCCAGGGATTAATGAAATGACTCATAAGTAATAAACTAGTAAAATCATCATTTGAGATCGCCATTATGTTTAGTTAACAACATCAGCTTCACCAATGGACGAGCAGTTTTCAGAGGAGATGAGTAAATGTTATCATTATAGAAGTTTGCTCTCTCTCTTAATTACTTTCATCAATAAAGCTGAGAGTTGATTAGTTGAGCAGAAGAGACTAACCCAAAGCAGTGGTAACTGAGCAAAAAAAGGAGACCTGCATTTACCCTGATAAACAAAAATTAATAGCTACTTTAAATTTTCTTTTCATTTTATTGAATAATTCAGATTAAATCATATTATCTAATTTTCTTGCAACAGTGTTCATAAACCGCCAAGTCATGTTGAGAATCATCGGCGCAAAAGATAAAAAACACAAATCACTGATCGCAAAAATGAATATAGAAGAACGTCTGATTTACCTGAAAAACTTAAAGTTGAAAAAAATTACAGGGCCACACCACCACAGAAAATTCACTATGAATAAAAAATGAAAAAGTTACATATCTTTCTCACTTTCCCCCAGAAATAAATCAAATTGTAATGCGTTACTATCAACAATCTCCTAAATGCTCCTATAGCTAGATCATCAACCATGTAAGTAAAATCAGTAAGGCCCATAATCTAACCTAGAAAAATCATTGCCGCCATCAACATGTGCTAAACACTAATATTAACTAGCATCTCCCCAATGCTCGGTAATAGCCCTTTGCATTCTTATTTCGACCAAGAAAATTAAAATTGCTGTACGTTCTAGTCTTAATGGAAAAATAGAGAACTTTTTGAATACTTGGTCCAAAAGATATATCTTTCCTTTGCAGAATGTTTGCAACTCCTTAAAGTCCCCCTGTGGAATCTTATTACTTGTTGGAGAAACATAATTCACGAGTCGGCTGCAGCAATTAAAAAACTAAACTCACTCAAATTGCTTGCGGATTATATTTGATGGCACAATGGAGTAAAACTAGACTTATTAGTTGGAATAAAGGAGCAATGCTAAAAATTTATGGTATCATATCAGCTTTACAGGTCAAAGCTTGTAAACTCGTCTCATGCGCTAGAATTGCCCTCTCTGGCTCCTTGCTTGGCTCTTGGTGGTGGGAGAAAGGATGTCGCTCAAGGGATCCATGGGGAGTGTGTGAGACTTATTATTGGAAGGAATTCAATAGCTGATTGCCTAAGCTGTCAAATTCCTCTTTGTTGATTGCCAATGACAACTACTTTTGCTCCTATTAATCTTGCTGCAGCCAAACTTCATGTTTGTTCCGGGGTGGAGATTAATTGGATCATCAATGGAAGACCGAACATGGGTTTTAGACAAATCTTCAACAGCCAACACCAAGACAAATGCCCAGGGGCCCAACAGGCAGCGAGCCTAACGCTCAGCAGGCTATGAGCCTAGCACCCAACAGGCGCGTCCAATCGTCCAGTCGGCTGCAAGCCTAGCACCCAGTAGACAGAGTGCCTGGCACTCAGACGCCATAGAGATGGCCAGGCGGCGCCCAGGCGTCCGCAGAAATCTTAGTTCGAAATGTGATGTGTCCTAAGCTATTTAGGGTACTTTGGGGCTAGTTTCAAATTCCATATAAAAGCTATCATGTTATGCTAGAGTTATATGTGTGTCATTTTCTATGGGATAGCTTGTAGAGGCTAAGAAGCTTGAAACTCTAAAGTGAGAGAACAATGAGAAATTTGGGAGAGAAGAAGAAGAAGCTCGAAGGCCGTTATTCCTTTCTTCCTCTAAGTGATTGATAAATTTTTTGTAACTCTGTAATCATCTCTTTAATGGTGAATTTTCTTGTGGTGGTATGACACCGTGATTTTTTCAATTCTTGAATTTTCTATGTAAAATCTTGTGTCCGTATGCACGAGTGATTGAATGTTTGTGATGTGAATATCTTTGCTTGTGTTGGTTTATATTTCTTATTTACTTCGGTGACTCTCAGTGGTCAAAACCCAGTCCTTGAGAGTTCGGTGGTGATTTCACTATCCCATCAATGTTTTGGGGAATCAACATAAGATAAAATGATATAATTGGGTATTATCTAAACATGGCATCTGGAAATGCCTAATATATGGGATAAAAACTAAGGATAAACTTATAAATAGAGGTGTCCAATGTGATGATTCTTACACTCTATCTTTTGAAATGCTCTAGTCTCATAAGCATTTATTTGTTAGCAATTTAGCACAATAATCTTTTAGGGGTGTAATTCTAAATCCCTTAATTTTTCATTCACTTTTTGTCTACGCTCCATTGTTTGATTGCTACTCATAGTGCTGGGATCTCTTAGGGTATAAACCAATACGGAACAAATGCTTGAGATGTTGAGCAAAAATAAATAAAATAAGAAAACAACGCATGCAATCACAAACACAGCACAAACAAAATAATTTACGTGGTTCGGTGCTAACACCTCCGTCCACGAGGAGGAGAGCAAAATTTCACTAGTATAGAGGGGAGTTACAATCAGTTTAGGATTTACAAATCCGTACAAAACCTCAAAGATTTTTTCTTATTGCCTTTAATGGAGCAGCCACCACACACCAAAAACTTCACAGCATCCAAAGCCTCATAAAATTGGAATGCCAACCTTGGAAACTTCTCCAATATGTTCCATTAGGTATCCAGCTCATTTTCGGATCCCAGATGATGCAAAATATTCCCCAATTTACTTAGGGCGAAACCTGAACCGGAGCAGAAATCCTCCATGCGCTACGATGCGCCATAGCACCTGAGCTTCGGGTAGTAAGGCGCTGCAGAGCCCACCTCTCTATTTTCCTGCCACAGAGGCGCACTGTAGCGCTCGCCTCTCGGGTGCATGCAGCTGCTACGCGTTGCTGCGCCTAAATCCGCTGTGACGCGCTGTAGCGCCAGCCTCCAACCTGCTCCTTGTTAACAATCTCCACCTCAGATCTCTGTGCTCCACATGAGAGCTGACTCCTTTAAGCTCTCTATCAGTGCAACTGCACCAACTTGGTTGCCTACATATCCCCTCTCAAGGGAATCAAGACAACTGTAATTCCAATTAAAGAAAAGCCTATTAATGCTTCTCCAAATTCACTAAGGTTTGCAATGAGTGAATTTTTGAACTATGAACACCTTTGTTATCATATTTGCGGTATTATCTTTAGTGTCAATCTTCTCCAGTAAGATCTCACCTTCTTCAATTACGTTTCGAACAAAATAGTATCGAACATCAATATGCTTTATGCAAGCGTGATAGACCAGATTAGTAGCTAAAAATATAGTGTTCTGGCTATCACAATGTACTACTACCTCATTTTGCTTCGCACCCAGTCTTATAGCAAGTCTTTCATCCAATTACTTTCTTGAACGCTTCAGTAACGGCCATATATTCAGCTTCTATCGTAAACAGGGTAACTGTAGATTGAAGGGTTGACTTCCACCCTACTGAACCTCCTGACAAAGTGAATACATGACTAGTTATTGATTGTCTTCGATCCAAATCTCCAGCATAGTCGGAGTCCACGTATCCAACGCACATGTGAGCTATTGACGACTACTTTTGAAACAATAGGCACATACTAATTGTACCTTTCAGGTACCGAAAAATCCCCATTACTTCTTACCATTGTTCTTTCCTCGGATTATACATATACTGGCTCACAACTCCAACTGCTTGAGTCAAATCTAGTCTAGTTAAGACTATGGTATACATCAAGCTCCCAACTGCACTAGTATATGGCAATGTGTGCGTTTCTTCTTTTTCAAAATCTTTATTCGGACATTGTTGTGCAGATAAGCGAAAGTGAGGTGCTAAAGGTATACTCACAGACTTTATAGAGCCATCAATCCTGAATTTCCTTAGCACCTTCTCCAACTATCCCTTTTGGGTCAACCAAATCTTTCCTGCCTTTTTGTCCCTATAGATTTTTATCCCTAATATTTTTTTTGCCTCTCCCAAGTTCTTCATTTCAAAATTCTTTGATAGTTTATATTTTATGTGATCCATCTCTGTCTGATCTGAAGTAGCTATCAACATGTCATCGATATACAATAATAAATAAATAAAGTTACCTTAAGGTAATCTCTTGAAATTTACACAATGGTCAAACTGGTTTCTTTGGTACTCCTTCTTTTGTATGAACTGATCAAATTTCTTGTACCATTATCTCAGTGATTGCTTTGGCCCATAAATATACTTGTCCACTTTGCATACCAAATTTCCTTTTCATGGCTCACTGTACCCTAGGAGCTATGCCATAAAGATCCTTTCTTTTAGTTCTCCGTGCAAGAACGTTATTTTAACATCAAGTTGCTCAAGCAACAAATAAAATTGTGTCACCAAAGCAAGAAGCACACTGATCGATAAGTGTTTGTCAACTAAGGAAAATACTTCATCATAATCAATCCCTTCTTTCTAAGCAAAGCTTTTGGCCACCAGTCTCATTTAGTAGTGCATATCAGTTTCTGAGGATCATTCTTTCTTCACATACACACTTACACCCAATAGCCTTTTTCTTGAAGGGAGTTTCTCTAACCTCAATGCTTCATTTTTTTGAAGAGACTTTATGTAACAACCCAAAATTTAGAAAGCCAAAACGTCGACCAAATCAAGACAAAATCAGGTCCCCAAGCAAGTTTAAAATTAGACCAAATAAAATATACCGTTGAAAATTGTAATTTTTTTATGATCATAATGCCCAAGTATAGAGGCGATCCGAAGGACGGATATTCCTATATTAATTATTAAATTTTTTAAATAAGAAAAAATCAATATAAGTCTAAATTCAATAACATTGATGCCGTTGAATTTGCAATAATAAAATAAGACTGCACAAAATTTTTCATCAAATTTTGAGCGTCGGGTTGTCCGTAATTAATTTTAAAAGTTTTTACCTTCAAAAATTAATTAAAAATAATATATAGCTCCGAATTAAGAAATTTTTGCTCGAGAATGTTCGTCTTGTCAAGACAGACCTCTCAGACAAGTTTCATCAAATTCAGAGATCAAACGATGAAAAAAAGTGATTAGTTTAAAAAAAATTTTTATTTAAATATTCATTTCCTGTTATTTTCTCTCATCATTCTTCTTCTTCACCCCGGGTACTCAAAGAACCGGCCCCCTCCCTTGGAGCCGCGTGGCCCTGCCCGCCGGGGGGCTGCCTGGCCACGTGGCCGGTGAGCAGCCCCCTCCTCCCTCTCCTTGGCTATAAATAGCCTCTCCCACCTCATCTCTTCTCCACAAGCTTCCCCAAACCTCCTCCTCCTCCTCAACCTCCAACTGGCCGCTGACCTCACTTCTCCACTTCCCTACCTTGCCGGTAACCTCCAACCATCATTTCCCTCCTCCCTCGGCAGCCCCAAGGTCTTCCCACACCTCTCTTCCACTTCTTCTTCTACCCGACCAACAACCGCCCCTCGCCCCCGCCGCCTCACCGTGCCGACTCCACGCTGGCACCATGTTGAAGTCCCCACGAGTCATCCCCTACCTCCTTGGCAAGTCGCCACCACCCTCGGCAAGCCCCTTTTGAACGGAGAGAATGACCATAAAAACTCAAAAAAAAAGTGAGTAAAAAAAATTAAATAGGCTAATTGAAATATAAATATTTTCAACGAGAGATTAAAAAAAATTGAGAATTTATTTGACTTCTAATATCACTAACCTAATAACTACCAATTTTTATTTTTCCTCTAACATTTATTTTTATTACTGACTCTTAAATTTCTACTCCTAATTTTTTTAATTTTAATATTTTTGGTTATAAATATTTTGTGCTTGAGAAGACTAAAGATAAAATTGACTCAGATTCAGTTGAAAGTGGCTGAATCAATCAACGTAATTTTTGATAAATCTAAATTGCAACCTTGTATTAGATAAATTTTAAATGATAAATTATAAAATGATTTCAATAATATTCCTACCCGATGAGAGACCTGACCCGTGGCCGGGGGGTGGTCGGACGGACCCGCTAAGGCTCGCCCTAGCAACTAAGGCTCTGTGCAGATTGGGTAACGTCTTATACTGTGGATGAATCCTAAATTGTGATCGATCGAACCGACGATACTTCAATCAAATGCTATATCAGTGCAATCCACACAGTGAACTAGATATACGAATTGAAAATTGAACCTTCGAAGGATGATTAGAGGAGGACAGGTGTGGCGACCGGGGATCGAAGTTCGAGAGTCTCAAAAGAATGATTCATACATTGAAAATATATATTTATGATAATAAAGAAAATAAAATATATAAATGTCCATATTTACATTCAGAGGTATTCATATATGAAATTTACAACAGTTTAATATTTACAATGAAGACTAAATATTCTCAAATTCTCACATCTCTATCTATTCTCTTCTTTTATTACTTAGGCAGATCTTCCATACTTTAATTTTCAAAACCTGAAAAATTCAATTACCAGTCAGGTAGGAGTACGCAAATCGTTCTTATAAGAGTAATTCTAGCATTCTATAATATGTATAAATCAAATATAAAATTGAATGAAATATTTGCATATGAAAGAAAAGCAACTTTTTCAAATTTCAATATTGCCCTACAAGTTAACTGTGAAATTCAATATACCTTGAAATAAATAAATTTTATCAAAAATATTTGTAACAATAAGTCAAGTCCATAGACTCCTAAGTCTAAATGGGTAAACCCATAGGCATAACCTGTATGAAGCTTTTCTCACTACCCGTCAGTAGCTTACTCAAAATTGGAACTGATGGTGTATCTTTTCTCTGGATTTGCTCACTTCCTAATAAGGGCTAAATCCCTCCATATGACTCTCAGGGGCTGCCAGCAGGCCCAATCTGTACAGATTCTCAGTGTTGTTTTTTCCATCATCCAAAGACAAACAACACAATAATATATACCACATTTCATCTTTTTGTTACATGCTGATTTAATAAGATTCTTTTGCAGATTTATATGCGATAAGCAATTTTGGAATAAATAGTGCTTAAATGAAAATGACTCAAAATAAGAAAACTGAAATAAAACTTATAAGTAGATGTACGTACCTGATTGATTTGATACAATTTCAACTAATTCAATTTCTTTGATCTACTAAAATAATTTAATTCATTAATTTAATATTTTATGCTTTATGATTTGTAATATTAGATTTCTAAAATAATAATAAAATGAATATTGGAATTAATTTATTAAGTTACTAAATTTTGAGTAAGTATTATGCCTTATAAGGTCAAATTAGGAATTTGACCTTATAAGAGCATATTAGTAATTTTACCCTTAATAAAATTTAAAATTTATGTTAGTTTATTATAGATTATGTTCTAAAATTTTTATAGAACTTAAAATCATCAAATTCTGATATGTATTGGCTAAGTTATAGCCAATACAAGTTTTATGTTTAATAATTAGTGTTTAATGTGATTAGTGAGTGATTAGTGAAATTAGTCATAAAATTACTAAACTAATCACTCAGCTAGATTGTAATTTTCTTTATGAGTTCTTTAAAACTAAAATTATTAAATTTGGATTATTAGATTTGTTAATATTCATTAATCAAGATTTGGAGTAATTAGGATTAATTAAGAGATATAACCATTGGATCTTAAATATTTTTTCAGTTTACTGTAAATTAGGTTTTTCTAATCTAAATTGATATTTGGATTGCCTAATTTGGAGCTAATTTGACTAACTTATGACCAATCAAAGTTTTAGGGTTAAAAGGCTTTATTAGGGTTAAGTCCTAATTATGATTAGTTTAAATTTAATTCAAACAGTAAAATTAATACTACTAAAATATTCTTTAGGATTTTTTGAGTATTTTGAGACCTATATTAGGTATATTTGAATTAAAGGGTATCAAGTTATAGCAATTTGAATATTTGTAACATTTTTTCCAATTAATTAATATCCTAAGAATATCATTATATAAAATATTAATCATACTTAAATTTGGATGTCACTAAAATATTCCTTGATTTTGCTAGTTAATTTAATATATTTAATTGTATTATTTGAATATATATTTTATAAGTTATGGATTTTTAAAGTTTAGGATTAAATTAAATTAAGTAAATTTATTATTAATATTAATTTAATTAATCTGTTTAATTAATTCATTTAATTGTTAAAAAAAATTCATCTTCTATTTTTATTTAATTATTATATAATTTTATATTTTTTGATTATGTATATATATAAACTAACCTATATATATAAATACATATTTATCTATATATTTATATATATATATATATATATTATATAATTATTGATTTATATATATATATATATATATATATATATATCATTTTTTTGCTGCAGGTGGGGTCCACAGAGGACACGTGGCGTCCAGTAATACGCCGGGTCATACGAGTGGGGCCCACTGTTGTCTCTAATGAGACAGCTCTGTTCAGAGGTGGGTCGCACCTCAGACGTGCAGCCGTTGAGATCACGCCATGCGTCCCTCAGCTTCCGATCACACGGATTTCGGGTCTTCGTGGGTCGCGAATGGCCCGGTCCAGTCCGACTGGGTCGGCGGCTTCTTCGCAGATAGCAGGCAGCCCGAGCCCGAGAACTCTAGGGCACGATTTTTATTGGCCATTTCTACCATGGCTCGACCAAACCCACACGGCGACGGATCATCCATGACGGGACCTTCACATTGGCGGTGGAAACACGACTCAAAGTTACTCAGATTGACTGAGACCCTAAACCCTAGATGCCGAGAATGGGTCGATCGGGCTCTAACGAATTATACAGTATACTAAAACTTGATTCACGTCGATCAAATTCATTTGAGTTCGATCTGATCCGTTGATTTATCAATCCAACTTATAAAATAAGTAAACAAAATTCATTTGGCAATTATTGATAGAGATCAAAGGTTTATACTGGTACCTAAGTTCGTCGGCTGAGGATGATAACTGCAGCAGCGGAAAGTTTCTTCTTCGCAAAGGTTTGATTTGAGTAAACTAAGCATGAAGATGAAGATTAAGGGCTTTATCAGGCCTCAAAAGCGGCGGTTTTGACGCCTGTGCAGCCGAGAAGGCGACGCGTGCGAGCTCGACGCCTCTCTCAAGTTTTCTAGGGACAAAGCTCCTCGACCGTTCGATCGAACGATCGAACGATCGATGCTCACCGTTTGGTCAAACGACGCGGAAAGAAAAAGGCAACGGTGTTTCCTTTTAGTGGACGGCGCCGTTAATATATAATTAAATATATAATTAATTAATTTATTTTAATAGATTTAATTAATTAAACTTAACTTAATAAATATATTCCAAATATTTCCAATATATCACCCCTAACTAATTGAGGGGTTCTGTACACAACAGCGCAATCGGATTTTCGATCCGACGAGTATTTATTTATTTGAATTTTCAGGTATTTAAATAATATTAAAATATTCATCATACATTTAACGACTTCTAAATGCATTCAAAACTTCACTCCTAGCTAATTTGGGAGTGGTGAATGCAATGACGAAGTCAAATTTTCAATCTGAGATCAAAATTATTTAAATATTAATAAAAAAAATTTTGAAAATTATTTCTGGTATTTTACAACATGGTACCTGAGATTCGACAGTCCGAGAGCGTCAGGGTTCGACGAGCACAGGTCCGAGCTTGATTCACCAAGATTTCGATCCCCATGCATCAGACTGAGTCTTAATGGCTCTGAGATGGAGCTACCGAGGCTGGTAGGTGCAGGATTGAGTGAGACCGCGGTGGACACACCGCCTGGAAACGGGACGGAGGGATCGAGGGAGATGATCCCTCGACCGTCTAATCGCCTTCGAATCGGAGAGTCCGATTATCGAATAGGATCCGATCCCACAGATACGGCCCCGCGGATCTGACCCACTAGCAGGATCCGAACCAATAACGTGGTGGATCCGACCCGTTAAGCCTTTAATTAAATTAATTTATTTATTTATTAATTAAATTCCTAACCTTTTATTAATTAATTTTAACTAATTGAATGACTTCCAAAAATTCTCAAATATTCACCCCTAGTTAAATGAGGGGTGAGTAATGCAACGGCAAGGTCAAGTTTTTGTTTTGATGAGTATTTTATTTTCCTAATTTTCAGGGTATTTAAATATTTTTAAAATATTCGACGGATTTTCAACGACTTCCGATTGCCACCAAAATATCACCTTAACTAATTTGGGGGCAATGAACGTAATCGCAAAGTCTGATTTTTGATATGAGGTCAAACTAATTATGTCAATTTACAAGGTTTTTGAATTTTCCAATTGAGGGTTTGATCTATTTGATTTTAGCGGTGAACTCCTAGTGACTTGATTAGTGCACTAAGACCAAATTTTAGGACTTGGATTAGTCATAATTGATCTGGGTAATAACTTGAGTTGTTACAAGAATGATACTAAGTATATTAAATTCAGATAATGTTAAATTTTTAGGGTTTAGAGGACTCCTAATTATGGTTAAAAAATTATTAAGAAAATTAGGATTCAAAACCAAATTAAATTGTCATTAACTTTATCTCATTTTTTGATCGAAATGATATATAATATCATATATATTTGGATAATTATTTTGAGAATTATTAACAAATGAAATTTACACAATTTATAATTTGTTAAATTAATTATTATGTTATTTCATTATTCTGTTTCCCTCATACCAGCCGCTCGACATTGAATCCAAGATAGGCGCAGAAAGTGTGGACTTGCTCAGTACTGAGAGTGAGGTAGTTCTTGGGAAGGCACGACCATGTGTGAAACTCAACAAATACGAGGCCGCACGCGAGTCAGCCTGCGTGCTCGGCCCGTGATGCCTTCGCACTAAAGTGCTTCGATCCAAAGGAGGGTCCAGGTCAACCCCGACTCAACCCACACTCTATCCCTGTTGGAGAGTGTAGAGGGTCGGACCAAGATGCTTTGTTCCGAGCGAAGGTGTCCCTTAGAGCCAGCCTACACATCGACAGGGGCTAGCCCTCCTGCTGACGAACCTGAGATGGAATCACACTTGATAGCATACCCATTCCTATATCAGGCAATGCTCTAGATCGAATACCCGATGGGCTAGGGTTTAGGGTTACGAATTTCAACCCTAGAAAACTGGCCCGTTGGATAAAGCTTGAATCGAGCTTGAAGGGGTTCGATCGAAGGTCCAAATGATTTCTAAATCAAATGCACAAAAGAATTAAGTGTGGAATTAGAAATTTCATAGGAGATTTGAGGAAAAAATGAGTACATGCTGGTCACGTTCACCGATTAGGGTTGAGAAAGAGGGGTTCGATCCCTTTGATTGCAGGAGCATGCCGACGCTTCTCAGGTTCACGTAAGAAGATCAGGTGAAAGAAAAGAGCCGGGAGAAAGAATATGAAATAAGGCTAAGCCCTAAGAGGCTCAATAGGTGCCGTAGCACAGCCCCTTGTAAGAGGCAGGCCACGATCACAAGTTTGCAGAGAAGACATGTAGGGATTGATCACAACCGTTGGATCAGACCAGCAATCTGACAGTCTAATCAGACTCGTGTTTATCTATCGTCTGATCTGGATCAAAATGCGCTAGACAACTCTGATGAAGACGGATCGCTATATCATGCTTGGCCCATGTGGCACTTCGCTCCTTAAACCCATAATCATTAGACTAAGGAGTAGAGTGTCACTCTGGAAAATCCCTCACTTATCATTGGATTAGGTAAGATACACAATCCACTAATATGGGAAGGACGTGCACAGAATAACTAAGAAGATTAGTCACTACATCTAATATACATACAGAGTGCGGAAACAAAATGAAATAAACATTACATCCATCCACTATACATCAGATGAGAAACAACATATAGCTCAATAAATAATAAAGTGCAGAAAAGTAATCACAGTCACAGTATCTGTATTATTACAACATTTAACGAAAAGACTGAAATAAAGTCTCTCATTCTCATAGAAAGCTAAAAGGAACTAGATAACGTCTGGCTCTCCTGGCTAGTGCTCCTATTCTATGAATGGCTCCTCTTCCTCAGCACCTAACTCCTCAAATATATCTAACTCTGACATTATCGGTTTCATAATGTCAGGGCCCTAGCCAATAAAAAAAATTCTTATTAGAAAATTATCTAAGTATATTTTAGGTTAAATATTTTACATAAGTTATTAATGTCACTATTTTAACCTTAAGCATAATGAAAAGTAAACTAAAAGCAGTAGGAGCAGTAGGCATACAAGGAACATGGTAAGTTATAAATATAGCATTTATAACTGAACAAAAAGTGAGGCAGAAACACATCTCAACAAACTAAGCAAGGAATGGGCATATATATATATATATATATATAGTGCAGTAAGTAAGAGTATTGGAAGTAAAGTCTAATCCTAGACATGCTGATTATCATATGACATATGCTAATTAAAGACAAAAATCTGAAAATGGTACATATAGTAAGTAGTAAAGTCTAGCATCTTATAAATACATACAAGTGAGCAGGTAAGTAAAGAAATACAATTAACTGAAACATGCATCAATAATACAGTACACTGTAAGCTAAAACTGAAACAGGTATGTAAACAAACGTAGCTAATTAAAACAGGCATCAATAATATAGTATACAGTAAACTAAAATTGAAACATGTATGTAAAGACTGTCATATCAGAAAATTAGCCAATCGGGCCCAGTAAAATTCCCAAAGCCTTTCTGGGCTAGGGCAGACAGAACAGCAGCAGAACTGAGGAGGCAGTAAATATAAATGCAGAATCCTTTAGTTATTTTATTTTTGTTTCTGTGGACATGTCCAGAAATAGCTAAGGAGTCAAGCACATCTACAAGATTATACGAGATCCAAAATTAACACATACTCCTCAATGAGTAATATTAAGCATCCTTATTATTTCTTACCCATGTCCATTATGGTAAATGTGCACCCAAAATCTACTAGAATATATTGAATCCATGCAACTGTTATCCTAATTATTCTAAGTTTTCATTTCATGCACAAAGTTTTCTTATATGATATGTCCAATGAATTAAGTACAAAATACAAGGAATGCGTAGCACAAATAAATCAAGTACGTAAAGGACTCTTCTATATATGGTGACACTATTATTGTTTAATTAAACTATTATAACTATTCTAAGTTACACAAGTTTAGGGTCTCCAATTCTTACTATCGAGTGTAACTTAGAAGCATGACCTTATAAGTTAAAAGGATTAGAACTGATCAGGTTCTAATCCAATTCAATTAAGTACGACTATAAGTTTAATCAATAAATCATAACGTCCTAATTTGATGAATTTAGACATTCTATCTAAGATCTGATCAAGATCTACTAAATTATAAATTATGGGTTAAACGCCATGAGATTGGGCTTTATCATATAATCCAAAAATGATAAGACAGATCTAGGTTTCATTCTAAAAGTGATCTATTAATTAGAGTAAATCCTATTAAGCAAATCAAATCTAATAGGATGAATCTTATATCTTGAATATAGGATTAAAAGACAAAAATAATCAAAATAAGTTATAAAATCTAGAAACTAATAAAACTAATGCTTCATTCATTGAATAACCCACTTATCTAATTAATATAATATAACCTATGAGCTAGTCCTAGTCTTAGGAGTAGTCCTAATGTGATGTGCAAAGTCCTAAGAAGAGACTTAGATAAATTTTAGGAAATTTAACGATCTTGACCTAGTATCTGATTTTAATACTTAGAATAATTCTATTACAATTCTAAAATTATTTTTAGTGACTTAGAAGTTAAATTAAGGTTTAAAGGTTCTTAACCTAGAATTTAGGCAAAATGACTATTTTGCCCCTACTTTAGGGTTTGAAAAGCTACTTTTTGAATTAGGGTTCTAAATTAAAATTTCTTACTACTAAATAATTTCTTACTGTCTAACATGAAGATAAATATTAAGTACACTCAATTTGGATAAGAAATGGATCATACAGGTTCAAACTAAGGTTTTTGACCTAAGGGGCATTTTGGTAATTTAATCCTAATGGAACTTAAATTTTTTATGCAGTTTACTGTTGGTTACTATTCAAGAATTCTATAGAGTCCAATAACACTGCATTATAAGGTCAAATGACTAAGTTATGACTATTTCAATTTTTAGGGGGAATTCGGTAATTTTGTCGGTCAAGGGGAGACAAAAACTGAGCTTTTTTGTTTGAGGTCAAATTTTAATAAACTCAATTTTTATAGCTTTCCTATAATATACTAAGTGTGTTGACAGTGAGTAAACCCAATTTGGACTTCAAATGGTCAAGTTATGACCTAACTAAGTGTGGCGGCCCAGCCCCGCCGTGGTCCTGTTAACTCTTAAGTTAACATGATTACGGTGGAGGGGTCACCAAATGACAAGATCCCCACTTAAGATTGGATTAGACACACATTCTAATCCAATTTAATTAAGGACTTTGTCATTCATCCCAAAAATACTATCACTAAATGATCATACATGAACTCAGAGTGCGGAAGCATAAAACATAACATCCATCCAATACAGTATAAATACAACAATACAGAATAAGTAAAGTACTGAAAAAGAAATATAAACATGTATTATTATAACATTTAATAAGTTTAAAAGAACTGAAAGGAACTCTCAATCTCACTAAAAGAAAGAAAAACTAAAGCTACAGATCTTCAGGAACGGGCTCCTCCTCCAATGGCAAACTCTCCACTGGATCTGCTAATCCAACAAACTCAGAACCTACCATTATCAGTTTCATAATGGTAGGGCCCCAGCCAACAAAAGAAAAACTAGTTAGACAATATATCTAAGTACATTTTAAGGTATAAGTTTATTTAAGTTAACTGAATATCACCATAAAAATAGAACTGAGCAAAATAGGTGCAGAAAAGCATACAAAAGAACAGTAATAAGTTATAAACTACAGTTTATAACTAAACAAATAGGAAGTAATATATACCTCCTCCAAGCAACTGCAACAAAGACAGGTAAGTAAAAGAAAAGTAAAACTGTAAGAAAAGTACAACCTAAATATGTTTATGATCAAACAAAATATGCTAGGTGACATATATAATTTGAACAGTATAAAACTGAAAACACTAACATACTATGTGAGCATATGAAAACAGTAAGTAGAACTAGCATCCTATATAGTGCAGGAAAACTGTAAAACAGTGCTACTATGTAGTATATATAAGTAAAACAGTAACTGTAAACTAAAACTACAGTAACTATATAAGTCACCTGAACTGAACACGAACTCAGCAAATCTTAGCCTGATGAACTAAGAAACTATAAACTGAACATCATTGAAAACTCTTAGCTTGATGAGCTAAGACAGAACTGAATGTAAGTGTACTTAAATTAATATAACCATATCAAAATCCTGACCCTATAGTCAGTAGGGCGAGAGTCTATCCATCCTATCACTCGGACTAGGCATGGCCAATAGACTGTCGGACATTAAACCCTCGAAAGGTTGCCGACCCCGAACGAGTTGATCAAAGAGGTATACTAATCAAGCTACACCTTACATACCACTTGTGCTACGAACATAATGCTGCTTATAAATAATGTTCCAAATTAACATAAGATATTTATCAAAATATCTTATGTACATAATACATGTTTAAGGTATAAGGCTCAAAATCAAGGAATGCGAAGCATCAAAATCAAAGTGCAAGAAACTCTATCTAAAATACAGGTGATATCCTTTATTATCTACTTTATTCGTTCTATCTACTTTAAGTTACATAAGTTTTAGAATTATCAATTCTTACACATTATGTAACTTAGAATCACGAATCTTACTTGTTGAAGATAATTAGGACTGTCCAAGTCCTAATTATAATTTAATCAAAAGACGACTATTTGGTTAAAATGAATAAATCATCGACCTAGTTTTGTAAATTAATTTATCCCAACCACATCTTGATTAGCCAAATCAAGATGAAAAGATTAAGAATTAGACTCCAGATGATAGGGTCTAACCACTTAATCTATATGTATAATCTATGGGTTTAAGGTTTAGAACCCAAATCTCATAGATTAAGTTAAGACAAATCCTAATGATAAATCAATTTCATTAGGATGGATCTCTATTCTTAGTTCTAAAGTTTAAAGATCAAATAATTATTTAATAAACTAAGAAAATCTATAAACTAGAAAACTAAAGGTTTCATCTATTGAGTAACCCAATTTACTCAATAGACGAATTCTAACTTAAGATCTTATTCCTAATCTTAAGAATCAAGGCTCTTAATTACTAAGAGTATTTCTCAAGACACACATCCTAACTAATGTTATAAGACCTAAGGATGGGTCTAAGAATGATTAAAGAAGGAGAACACTCACTTAGAACTTAGAATTTTTCTTAAGAAGCTAAGATTAAGATTTTAATCAAGGTCTAATTTAAACTTGAATTTGATTAATTTCAACAATGAATCATTCTATTTTCTGATTCTAATGATTAGAAATTGAATTTAGGGCTTTTAAAGGCTAAACCCTAAATTTGGGCAAAATGACCATTTTGCCCCTACTTAAGGGTTCAAAAGATCAAATTTTGATCTAAGGCTTTAATTCTGAAATTTTCTTTTGGAAAGTGCTTCTTATTGTCTAATATAAGATTAGACAGCAACTAAATTAATTTTGGGTAATTATTAAGCCATATGAGATCAAATTAGTGAACTTGACTCATAAGGGCAAATTAGCAATTTGACTAAGTGAAAGCTAAATTTTCTTTTAGATTATTTTTCTTTACTGTCTAAGCTTTCCATAGAATCTAAATTTGCTAAATTCTGATATGTATTGGCCAAGTTATGGCCAATACAAAATTTAGGGTTTTAAGGTTAATTAAGGAATTGTTAACTATAGGTCAAAAATTCTAACTTTGCCAATTAGTGTCCAAATTAAGCAAAATCAGTGGCTATGGTTTACAAATAGTTCACTGATTATAATGACATGTGGTAGGCTCAATTTGGACCTAATTTGACTAAGTTAAGACCTAATTAGGGTTTAGGGTGATTAGTGAGTGATTAACAAAATTAATCACTCAAATACTATTCCAACCTTATAAATTGATTCTAAACAGTTCTATGAGTCCTCTGAAACTTAAATCACTCAATTTGGATTATTAATTTGGCTAATATTCACTAATCAAGATTTAGAGTAATTAAGGATGATTAGCAAATCTAACCATTGGATCTGAAATATTTTTACATATTACTGTTAATTAAGCTCTTCTGATCTAAATGGACCTTTGGATCATCAAATTTGGAGCTCAATTGACCAAGTTATGGTCATTTGAAGTTCTAGGTCTAATTAGGGTAATTAGGGTTAGGTCTTAAATGTGATTAGTCAAATATTAATCCCAACAACAAAATGAACACTACTAAATTAGTATTTGACTAATCACATTTAAGACCTAACCCTAATTACCCTAATTAGACCTAGAACTTCAATATGTTTGGATCATTGGGTGCATAGTTATAGGCTAATTAAGTTTTGTGGCATTATTTAACTTAAATTAAACCTTAAATAATCACTTTGCAAAATATTGATCCCACAGCAAAATTATTGGCATCAATAAATTCCTCATATTTTTCTAATTAATTTGATATATTTATTTGTATAATTTGAATGTGTATTTGTAAGATATTAGTGTTTAAAGTTTTGGTTTAATTTAATTAATAATTTCTGTTTTATTAAATTAATAACTCTGATATTATTATTAATATAAATATCGTTTTATTAATTTAATGTTATAATTATATAACTGATTTTATAATTATTCTGTAGGTACACGTGGCGGAGCCTTATTGGCTGGCAGAAATGCGGCGGGCCCCACTGGCGACTGCTCTGCGGCTGCGTCATTCGTCTGACGCGAGGCGGGCCCCACCTCTGCCGCCGAGCCACGCGGCTTGCTGGAAGGAGGACACGCACTCCTGGTGGACCCCAGTCCTTCTTATGCGGAAACCTGAGAAGAACGGGCCGAGCCCGGGTCCACCCGGTCCGACCCGATACTTCATCTTCTCGACAGCTTCTTCCCGAGGGCGTAGATTTAGGGCTTGATCTTCCAGGGACTTTCCGGCATCTTGACTGCTCGACCCGCACGGCGTTGGATAGCTAAGGATGCGCTCTTCCAATAGGTGGTCGAATCGAGACCTAAAATGATCTGAATTGATCATAAACCATAACCCTAGAAGGACATGCCGAGGGAGTTTACAGCTAACGGTATATACTGTGGGTATTTTGCAAAATTCGAAAAATTGAATCATCTATCGTTCAATCAGGTTATGTTAACAATTAATCGGAGGCTTGAAATAGCATTTCGAATATTAAGATTGATAATTGCATGAATAACAAAGAGGATTAGGGTAGTACCTCGACGAATGGTGAAGGAACGATCGACGCTTTATTGCCAGGTTCCGGGCTTTAGGTTTGAAACCGAGCGAAACAGGAGTCCTAGTAGTCTTATACTAGCCTAATTACAGCGGCTAAGAGCAGTGGAAGGCACGTGGAGAGACCTCATGGCGACAGCTTCGTCGCGTGCATACCTTGCGCGACACGCGGGAGTACAAGGAAGAAGACAGCTGTCCGCCATTCGATCTGCGATCGAACGGTTGATCTTCGCCGTTTCGAATTGACGGCGCATGCGAAGAAAACGAACGACGGCTACTGTGGATTAGCGGAGGCAGTTAAGTGTATTAATTAATATAAATATTTAAATTATTTTTTCATTTATTTTAATTAATCAAAATTAATTAATTAAACGTATTTCTAAAATTTCCAATAAATCACCCCTAGCTAATTGAGGGGTGAGGAACGCAACGGCGTGATCGGATTTTCATTTCGATGAGTATTTAATTATTTGATTTTTTTTTAGGTATTTAAATATTATTAAAATATTTGACGAAAATCCAATGACTTCCAAATGTCTCCAAAATTTCACCCCTAGTTAATTTGGGTGTTCTGAATACAATGGCGAAGTCAGATTTTCAATCTGAGATCTAGATAAAAAGTCAAATTCTAGGGTTTGAAATTTTCCAAAATTCCAAATTTGACTTTGTTGACTTTTGGTTTGACCTAAGTTTCAGAGATGAGTTCTAATTTACTTAATTAGTGACTTAGAACCTTAATTAAGACTTGGATTAGTCTTAATTGAGCAAAGTAATAACCTGGATTGTTACACTAAGGTTATGGGTATTTTGGTCATTTCTAATTTTTAAGGTTGTAAATTCTAAATATTATTTCAGTTTATTGATGACACCAAAATTCTAAGCTAGTTAGCACTTTGAATTTCTGAATTTGAAGTTGAATTGACTAGGTTTTGGTCAAGTGAATACTAGGGGAATTTTGATCATTTTCAGGGTATGATCCTAAATGTTATTTTTCAAACTAAGCTCTAAATAAGGAAACTAATATTTTTATAGTGATGGGGCTGTTCTCCTGAGTATTTTAAGACCTATATTGCATATGTTTAGACAATTATGTTAAAAGTTATGAGAGATTGTTTATGTCCTAAAATGTCAATACATTATACGTATCTCAAAACTAATTTTTGAATTATATCATTTGATCTATTTTATTTTTCTGAGTAATATGAGACCTATATTTGATATGTTTGGATTATTGTATAAGAAGATATTAAACTTTAAAGTTTTATTTAAATTAAATTAATTTTATTTGTATTAATTACTATTCAAAACATATAAATAGTCTCACTGATTTTAATTTAATTAATTAGATTAAACTAATTAATTAATTAAATTATTAAATAATTCTAATTAATTAAATTATTAAATAATTCTAATTAATTAATTTAAACTAATTAAATAATTCTAATTGATTAAATTTCACTAATTAATATTTATTGAAATGAATTTAATTAGATTTAAAATTAATTTAATTAAATCAATTGAATTCGTTGTTCTTAATTATTTAAATTAGATTAACTACTTTTTAATAATTTTATTATATTAATTAATCTAAATTATTTATTATTAATTTATTAAATCACTGACCTAATTAATTATCATTAATAAATTTATTTAATTAATATAACTATTATGAATAATTAATTATATTAATCTTACTATTTAATTGTCATTAACTGAGAGATTAATTAACCTAATTACTATTAAATAATCTAATTAATCAAATTTTAATATAGTACAGAAATTATACATATATACCTATATATCTGTATAGTTACAACTATAGGATTCATTATTTAACATATTATATAATTATATATATATATATATATATTATTTTATCTATCTGCAGAAAAATTAATGGCGCGGGACCCATGGGTGCCATGCGTCGCCCGCTGGCTCAGCACGGCAGAGAAGGCGAGGCCGCCATGGATGCATGGCAGCCTGGGGTACGAGCACGACAGCGGTGCGGGCCCCACGGAACATGCGACAGCGTGTGAGAGGAGCGCGGCGCTGCAGGTGGGACCGACGCCTGGCAAAACTGACGCGTGCGGGGCCCATGGCGACGCACGCAGACAGACGCGATCCGCTGCTCATGGGTCGAGTCCGGGTCGACCCGGCCCCACCCGAAAGCCCTACCTTCCTCGCGACTCGCATGCCGACACGTGGCGATACGAGGCAGACCCGCGCCAAGCTGGTCGTGCCTGGCTCGACCCGGCCTAGCCCGCGGCTCTTCGTCTTTTCGAAGGGCAACTGAGGACAGGGCTCTTAGGGCACAGCGGTTCACGGCCGTCCTGATGATGCCGGAGCCCGGACCGCATGGCGCCGGGTAGAGCTCGCCAAGCTCTACCTACTGAGGGGCGGGCCATCGGCTGAGGGGGTCGGGATTCGCCTCCTAGCTTAACCCTAAGTCGAACCCTACAGAACTCGGCTTGCGTTCGATCGTATTCGTCACAACATTTAGGTAGTATAGCAATTATTGAACGGTATTACAGCATCGATACGAAGCTAATTGAAGAAAAGAAGAGGGGCAGAGTACCTGGACTGGACGACGTAAGGATCTAGGGTTTGAACAAGGCGTCTTCTTGCAGCTCGACGAACACACGTGACGTGAAATGGCTCTGGAATCCCGAGGCTTATGGAGCTCGGAACGGAACCCACGATGCTGCCGAGAGGGCTCGTTGGGCAGCCGCGACGGCACCCGTGCTCTGCTCGCCACGCGGTAGGGTCCACGCGAACCGCGGGGACGAAGGCGGGGAGCCGTTTGATCACAGCTTCCGTCTGATCAGACGGTAGCCATGACGGAAAGCGCGGATCAAACGACACGGGCTGACGGCGCCATTAATTCTATTAAAAAAATTAATATTTTAAATCAATTTAATTAGATGTTATTAATTAAATTTATTCACTTAATTATATTCCAAAAATTCTCAGACACTCACCCCTAGCTAATTAAGGGGTGAGGAACGCAATGACGAGAACAGATTTTCAATTTGATGAGTATTTTAATTTCTCAATTTTGAGGTATTTAAATATTATTAAAATATTCGTCAAAATTTCTACTACTTCCGATTTACACGAAAACATCACCTCTAGCTAATTTGGGGGCAATGAACGCAATGACGAAGTCCGTTTTTCGATCCGAGGTCGGTTTAGATAGGTCAAATTCTAGGATTTCTGAATTTTTCTAAAAATTAGGATTTAATCCATCTGACTCCTGATTTGGATTAGTCTTAGTGGATGACCCATAATGACTTGATTAGCACTTATGATCAAAATTAAGATTGAGATTAATCCTAATTAACAAAGGCAACAACTTGAGTTGTTACAACCCATTTCAACGAATCTTTACCTTTTCAAAGTACAACCTTTTGAAATATTAAATATAATATATATGTGATTTAATTCATTTTATTTATTTAATTAATTAATTATATTTAATTTAATACTCAAAATTAAATAACTAACAGATTCTGAAAAATCTCAAAATTTCACCATTACCTAATTGAAGGGTAAGGAACTCAAAAATGCAATCAAATTTTTAATTGGAAGTCATTTTAATTATCTCAATTTTTTGAGCATTTAAGTATTATTAAAATAATCGAGGAAAATTCGACAACTTCGAAACACTCCCAAATTATCACCACTATCTATTTTGGGGGTGATGAGTTTAATGGAAGACTCCGATTTTGATTCTAATGTCTAAATAAAATAGGCAATTTCAAAATAATCGGGAAAAATATGAATATTGGGAAATCTCAAATGATCTCCAAATTGCATAAACTTAAGGTGAATGCTCTTAACACTATTATAAGAGCATTAAAAGAGAAAAAAAAAGTTGATTAGACTACTAATTAATAGGTAATAACACTATGGCTGTTGCACTTTGTCCCTTCTTCTGAACTCATGATTCACAAGTGCTGTCGTCACCTCCTCAACTTCGAAACCTCCTTCCTATGGATTAAAGTCATGGTAAAGTTCTCATACTTATGATAATTAGTTCAACAATACCAGGGCCTTATCTTCATCCTCATAGTCTTATCCAGATTTAACAAATCTGCCAACAATTAATTGAACTCATTTAGGTGTTCATCCATAGAAATTTCCCTTATCATCTGAAATCTGTTGAGCCGCCTTTTCATGTGGAGTCGATTCTTCACGCTCTTCGTCAGATACTTGGCTTCTAAGAATTTCAATAATTTCCCTGCCAACGTCTCTATCATAACTCCATATTTGATCTCCTGAGTCAAACAATTCCGGATCAAGCCGCATGCACTGCGGTTTATCTTGATCCAATCCATCTTTGAAATTTCTTCTGGCTTTTCATTGCCGTCAAGAACATCCTCCAGATTTAGAGCACATAGTGCGTCTGTCACTTCGCATCACCATAAACCAAAGCTGTTCTTTTCATCAAATTTGACAACATCTATTTTCGCCATAGTTTGGTGGAGGGACCTCTCCACCACCGACGACGATGACGAAGTTCCTACAACATCTTCTCATCTTTCTGCCATGTCTTTCTTCTTGCTTTAGAAAATTCAAATACAAAAATAATAAATAGCTTGGGCAAAAAACCCTGGCCCTTATGAACAATAAAGCAACCCCTCTCTGATACAACTTGTTGGGATCTTTTAGAGTATAAAACAATACAAAACAAATGCTTAAGACGTTAAGAAAAATCAAATAAAGCAAGAAAACAATGCATTCAATCACAAACATAGTACAAACAAAATGATTTACTTATTTTTATACTAACATCCACGTTCACGGGGAGGAGAGCAAAATTTCATTAGTAGAGAGGGGAGTTACAATCAATTTAGAGTTTACAAAACCTCAAGGAGTTTAAACCGGAGCAGAAATCCGTTATGCGCTACGACGAGCCGTAGCGCCTGAGCTTCGGGTAGCCAGGCGCCGCAGCGCGCTAGAGCACCCGCCTCTCGGGTGCCTGCCGTTGCGATGCGCTGCAGTGCCTAATTCTACTGCGGCGCGCTGTAGCGCCCGCCTCCAACCTGCTCCTTGTTAACACTTGAATATTTCACAGCTGGTTATTTACTAATGGAATTGTTGTGTATCCTAACTTCATGAGAGATTCCCATTGCATGGGGCGCATAAGGTTTCTTTCAATTTTTCTTTTTTTTGTATAAAATGAGCAGTATGAGATGAATCTGATTTCTCATTCTTGCTTTTGGTCTTTCGTATTAGAACTATTACTTAAAATATTTTCTCATATTACAACTTATTATCTATTAGAATTATTGCTTCTTTTATTATTCTTGCAACCATTTTACTACTTACACATTATTGCACAGAAACTCAAAAGAATGTATGTTCTCACCTCTTTACAGATTCTTGAGACGGAGCCCTCAATTTGTTTTCCCAAATAAAAAGAAGAAGAATGATGTGTAGAACAGCTCAAGCTGAAGTGTCCTTTTTGTGGAAGAAGACAGGAATGACACTCGCATGTTAGCTATCTAAGACTAATCATTTGTGCCTGTACAGCGTATTGTAAAGAAGATCAGATGTTGGATTTGTGGACATGTGAGCGACACGTCAGCACAACATGCTTATCTGCGAATTAGGCAGAGACAGGTAAAATGCACGTGGCATACGAAAGCTCTAGAAGAGCGCCTTGATTTTATTTTCCAAGTAAATTTAAAAATATTTTTTTGACCGATACTGATACGCTGAATCTTTCGAAATCTGTAAAGCGATGATTCTTAAATAAGGAACGAAGTGTGCGTGGAGAGATGAGTGAGCTCCAACAATGCACTCAAAATAGATTGATGAAAAAGTTCTTTTATACGAATTCTGAATTGTGCTTAAATTATCTCCTAAAAATTATGAATTATTAAGATTTAAGATTTAAAAAATATATTTTTATGGGCCCCACAAGTCAAAGTGAATTTAAAAAAAAAAATTATTTCACTTAATTCTCTAAATCCTAATCATCAATATATTTTGAGAAATATTTGAACGCCATGTAACAATTGAAGATTTACAGCACAATTTAATTAAAAGACGAGTCTTTTGGTGCCATTTTCATGAAAAATAAAGCGAAGATCGATTTTTTCTAATATAATTGAAGACCATTATTATATTTTCTAATTATTACAATAATGTTCACTATATTCCAATTGAAATAAATATTAGGATTTGCATAATTGCCGTTTAGACTAAGGATACCTCAAATTATTAGACTTAGTTATGCAAGCAATGTCTTCTTAGATCCAATCGAATTATGTATAGAGAGAGCACGTACTAACTAACATTCAATGCTTTCTAATATATCATCATTCTTGATCATAATTACTATAATGTGATAAAAATTATTCCAACAATATAAATAAATTAAATTTTATCATAATCTTAATTCTCAAACAATGAATAGTGAATCAAATATTGAATGATTTCCAATAACATTATTGATGTAGAAATCATTAGTGGTGGAGCCTTGAGTGCAGTAACTAGAATGAAATGAAGTGAAAGGAGGGTGATCTCAGATGTGGAGCGCCTAAATGCTCCAAAAGGCGCACATGAAGCATCGAACGGTCAGAAGGCATGGCTGGGTGTGTGATTGCTTGCGTGCCTGAGGAGCTAGAATTTGAGTACGCCTAAGCTCTCCCTATTATTAAGAGAACCTCGAGAAGCCAAAACATGAGCATGAACTATTAGAGATGATCAAATGCCTACGCATGCCTAGGCGCACTAAGATGCACCTAGGCACGTTGTAAAGATGCAGGTGCTATGCACAATGATCGACTGACACTTAAGGGCTACTAGGCACATGAGTTGGACACCTCGAAGCATTAACAAACAAACTACACAAAATTAATGCCTATGTGCACCTTAGAAAGTTATAAATTTAAAATCATTATTGTAATTGTGCTAGTGAGTTTTTTTCAAGAACCCTAAATGATGTGAGGTTGGTGGTAGCTGATTATGCTTTCTTCCAATCCATAGTGAATTTCTCTCATGATGGTGGCTCCTCAGTTTTCCCCTGTAAATGGTTCCAAATATGGCATTCTTTGAGGCTGTGCTTTGTTTTTGTCTTGCTTGTTTTATGTAATTTGTTCCTGGTTTATATTTGCTTCATCTGAAATAGGTGGCACTCTTTTCACTGGTTTTACTAAAATTGGAATAAGAGTGTAAGTGTTTGTTAGCTATTTGAGCGGGAACAGTGGCCAATGATGCAAAATAAAATATTGAAATAATTCAATAGTACGAACTTTATACTCTAAAAGATGCATATAAATGATCTCTTATATAAGAAGAAACTGTAGTTGCCACTAGGTGTCCAACACAGTTGTCATGATGAAGACGCTCTTCAACATGAAGATAGTAGACAAAAATTAATGGAAAAATATTTGAATAATCTCAACATTGTAAAGGGTTATTTAAGCTCTGTCGACATCAATTTTGATGAGAATGCTAGAGCTTTGCTGATGTTATATTTATTATCATATGGGTGGGATGGATTAGTAATTGTGGTGGGTTACTTCATGAGAAATGCTAGGATAAACTTTGATGAAATTGTTGAATTGATCCTAAGCAAAGAGGTTCCAAGAAGATCTAAAGGTGAGGCATAGTCAACATCCAAAAAGCAAAGGAAAGAGTATATATCAAAGCTTGAACCAAAGCTAGTCTAAGTTAAGAAGAGGAAAATTAAAGTCAATTGGCAAGGTTGAGTCCTAAAATAATGAAAAGCAAGGCCATAAAAGAAGGATTGTATAACACCAAGAAAGTTGGAGAATAATTTCAAATTTGCACAAAGAATAGTATATCAAATGAGCTCCAAGACACTTTAATAATATCCTTTGACAACATTGACTCATGGGTAAATGTAAAACCTATAGTTTAGTCAAACATTTAAAAATTGAGATGCCTTTTGAAATAATGATAATATTTCTTATAACAACTCCAAAGTTAATTGAAATCATGGGAGAGCACTCTTAGGATGTGATCTCTTGAGAAGTTATCTTATGATGACAAAATTATGAAGCCGTTAAATATTTGGCTATCATAAAAAGTATCAAAGTAGCTTATTGGGTGTTAACTGAGAGCTAAGTAAGGCAAAATGTCATACCAAAGGAGTCAACTCTTAAATTAAAGATTTAAAAAGCTAATGATTTATTAAAATAATTTATAATTCTATTTGTTATTGTTACAAGAATTGATTCATTGTAATTATTTTAATTAATATATTACTTAATTAATAACAATTAGTCTAGCTAATTAGTGAAAATTAATATACATAATAAATAAATGAGTATGAGTACAATTAATCATTTGTAAGAAGTTAATTAACTAATTATACTCATTTACATTTAATTGTTTATTTTTTAGTAATAACATAGATATTGCCTCATATTTAATGTAATTGTTATTATATATAAATAATTGTAAGAGTGATTTAAGAAAGTCAATGTTATAAATTATGTATATTATAGTTAATTAAAGCTAATAAATTTATAAAACTTTAGTGACAGAATAATATATTAAAATTTTAAACATATTTAGAAAAAATTCAATAATGATTATTATATTAGTTATTTATAATTATAATTATTATATTTAATTAATTATTTTCTGTACATGCATAACACCTAAATCCTTAAACAATAAATATTCAGTACTAACCTATAATATTTACATTAAAAAATATTATTGATTAATAATTGGTTATGTTCAACTTAATAAATTGATTATAATTAATAAAATTAAATAAATAAGTTTACATGGTTATAAATAATATAATTGTTTTATTCTCTTAAAATAACTAATATTATTTTATATAAATAATATAAATACTAATTAATTAAAACAATTAATAATTCTTTTTGGTATATTTAAGAGAATGATTTATTGTAATTTATTATAAATAAGAGATGTAATTAATTAGTAATAGATTGTCTTGCTAACTAATGAATTTGATATTTATTTTAATTATAAGCATAGTAACCTTTACTACTAATAGTTAGATGCATAATCATATTCATTTTTTATGTAATAATATAGATATTGCCTCTAAATTAAGGTAGTTTAGCATTTTATAAAAATAATTGCAAGTGTAATTATATACAATTAGTGTACTCAGTTAATAATATTATAGTTAATTAAAACTAATTAATTAATAAAATAATATTTACTAAATAATAAATTAAAATTCTTAAACATAATTATAAAAAAACTTAAAATAACTATTACTATGTAATTCATACTAAATAAACATTTAGATAAATTTTTATTTAAGAATATCAAAATATAAATGTTTCAATGTATAAGATAGCATTCACTTGTAGTTGCGGTATATTTTACAATGAAAATACTATAGTGTCAAATAAATAATTCAAATAGTATGAAAAAAAAAAAATTACGATTCTGCCTCTCTCTCTCTCTCTCTCTCTTTCAATACCATATTTGTAATCTTACGCATAAATTATTTGTTAGGCAATGCTCATTTCGCAACACTTTACTCCTTCCTTCCTTCCTTATTTAACAATGGCGTTTTCGTTACGTGAGCGACGAGACGTCTTTGTCTTGCTGAATCACAGAGACGAATGCTTCCAAGCCGACCAAAGTAAAATCCGACTAAATAACTAATGTAGAGAGGAGAGCTCACATGCAAGTAATCACAACACAAACAAAGAGATTTAAGTGGTTCGGTGCTAACACCAACGTCCATGATGAGGAGAGCAAAAAACTTTTCACTATATAGAGAGGAGATTACAAAGATATAGAGTTATCAAACAATTTCACAAACTCTATGAGCCTTTTTCTTTCTTCAAGGGAGCAGCCACACACCTTCAAAACCAAATGGAGGTTGATATTTTTGAATATTTTCGCCAGTTAACCCTAAAAAAAGGCTTAATAATATTTATAAGCGGCTCGTATTTGTGTTTGCTGAGCCTCAGGTGTCACGGCACGCTATAATGCGTGTGTCTCGGGCGTTGCGGCACGCTATGGCCATAGTACCAGCGTCTCGGGTGCCCACGTGCTGCGGCGCGCTATAGCGACCGCATCTTGGAAAACTGGGCGTTGTGGCACACTATGACAGGCTTCCAAACTACTTATCATCAGCAATCTCCACATCATATCTCATGTGCTCTACATCAAAGCTGAATCCACTATGCTCTCTACCATTGTGGCTGCAGCAACTTTGTTATCTACGTATCCCTGCCTCAAAGGAATAAAGTCGTCCGTAATTCCAACTAATGAGATGCATATAATGCTTCTTCAAATTCACCAAAATTTTGCAATATATGAATTTCTGAACCGTGAGCTCTTTTGTCAACATATTTGCAGGATTATTTTGGTGTTGATCTTCTTTAATAAGATCTCACCCTGTAACAACCAAGGTTGTTAATCATTATTTAACAGTCAAATTAATCTTAAATCTTTTCAATAGTCTTAATACATCATTAAGAGCAAGTACAGAAATTTTAGTTCGAAACCAAATAAGCAAAATCTTAATTTTAGATAATTATTTAAATTAGGAAAATGAGAAAATTATTTTGACCTCAAATCAAAAATCGGACTTCGCCATTGAGCTCCTTACCCCCAAATTAGCTGTGTGAAAATTTGGTAAGCTTTGTAGATCGTCGAAAAATTTCTATTATTTTATTATGTTTTTGATACCCTCAAAAATGAAATGATTAAGATAACCTCCGAATAAAATTTCGACTGCAGTTTTGAGTTCATCATCCCCGATTTAGTTAAAGAACAAATATTTGAAATTTTTCCGGAAGCATATAATGGCTTAATTATAATTTAGATAATTGATTAATTAATGAATTATTAATTTTAGTTTAAATAGTTTTATTTTTGTTTATTTTTTTTCTTTAACTTTAAAAGCTATACCTAAGTAAATCCTTCACTCCTGCCCTAATCCCTTTTGCACACTGTTCGATCAAATCCTCATTCATTCGCTAGGGCATAGGAGAGTTTAGTTGGCTCGTTCTTCCTCTACACCCTCCACGCATCATTCGCAAGAGCCATCAATCGCAGGACACGACATGCGCCGCTGCGATCGCCAATGGCTGTGCGCGTAGGGATTGAATTGCCTTGATATCTTCAAGTCAAGCCCATTCCCTCCTTCCATTCTTATCAAAAAGCAAAGTCACTCGGTTTAAAAAAAAAAAAGAAAAGGGATAGAAACGAGAACGAAGGTCTCGGCAAGCCTCACCTTCAGTCAGATTTGTAGCTTGCAATTTTCTTCCTCAGTATCATTTACATAAAAATCATTATAGATTTAGGGTTTTACAATGTTGAATACTACATCCATCAAGGGTCTAGTTGAAGTCTGCATCCTTATACACGATTCTATGACTATGAAGGAAAAGTGTTATATTTATTTTACTAGATTCTATATCTTATTTCAAATATTTATACAAGGAAATTGTTCTTATAAGAAGAATCATGATACTTTAGTAAATACATAAGGCTTTGGAGGTGTTAAATGAAAGGGTGAAATGTAACATAAAAGTACGTAGATTTAGTGTTAAATCTTGAAGTATTACTTTAATTTATTCTGATTGGATATCATATTTTCTCTTCTACACTTTAAGTGAAAGTATTAGATTGATCTTGGGTTTGTTTATTTCCTTAAATGTAAGATATTATATAATAACTAATACTCATTTATATGTTGTTAAAATGAATATAGTTTCATTTGAATTTATCCCATGCAAAAATATGCCTCAAATAACAGAGAATAAGGTCGCGTGGAATGAAAATTATTTCAGTTTGATGTTTTATTTGTAGCAATTGAGTTCATTTGTTTTAGTTAAATTTCGTATTACAATGCATTGCCGTAATTATTAGCTGGAAATAATCTTGCTTGAAATGACAATATTTGCATTCAAGAAATATTGTACTGAGTAATTCTTATTAAAGTAATAAATGAGAAGGATATTGATATAAGTTATATATATATATATATATATATATATATATATATATATGAAATCAAGAAGATATACTTTGACCAATTATCATGAGTTGAAATCTAGAAAACTGTTTATATAAGAATAAAAAGGCATTAGTCAATTCCTTGCATTAAAAAAAAAAAAAAAAAAACCCACTGAAAATTTTAGAATATTTTGCTCTTGCATGGTTATTTCATGTTAGCATTTAGTTATGAATATTTGATTTTCTGACTCAATTGGATAAGTGCAAAAATGCATGATATGGTTGTTCATTTATGATTACACTTCAAGCATCAATGAAACAATGATATTATTAAAAGCTATGTTTTGGTAAGGAGAAAATATTAAAAGTGGAATGATCAAGTGATAGAAGAAATTATGAAGTTGTGATTATGTACAGATAAATTCCATAATTAAAGTATGAGATAACATTATTATTTACTTAGATTATTTACATTTTGTTTATGTTTTTTACGCATGCTGTTTATTGCAAAATAAGTAGCGGCAGAATGGCATGCTTTATGTTCTAAATAAAAATTTGTCATTCAAAACTCCAACCACTTTGAAATTAAAGAAAATGTATGCTAAGCTTATTGTTATCCAGTATTTTAAACATGCGTACTTGTAACAACCCAGGTTGTTACTTTGCTCAATTAAGACTAATCTAAGTCTTAATTAAGGTTCTAAGTCACTAATCAAGTGATTTGAAACTCATCTCTAAAACCTAAGTCAAACCAAGAAGTCAACAAAGTCAAAACAAGAATTCTGGAAAATCCCAAAGCCTGGAAATTTGACTTTTTATCTAGACCTCAGATTAAAAATCTGACTTCACCATTGCGTTCAGAACACCCAAATTAGCTAAGGGTGAAATTTTGGAGGCATTGGAAGTCGTTGATTTTTCGTCGAATATTTTAATATTATTTAAATACCCTAAATAATCAAATAACTAAATACTCGTCGAAACAAAAATTTGAGTGCGCCGTTGCGTTCCTCACCCTTCATTTAGCTAAGGGTGATTTATTGGAAATTTTTGGGATTCATTTAATAGGTTAAATTTAATTAATTAAATCTGAATAATTTAATTTTAATATTATTATTTAAAAATTGCATTTAGTGGCGCCGTCAGCTATTCCTTAACGCCGTCGCCCTAATGCTCCCTCCACCGTTCGATCAGACGTGCGCTGTGATCCATTCGATTGAAAGATCGAACGGACGAAGGCCATCATCTTCGCGTGGCGACCGCGTGTCGCGAGCGCTGACGCGCGGCACGCCAGAGCACCTCCACGCCCCCATCGCTGCTCTAGCATCGATTAAGAGCTTAATTTAAGTCTCTGATCTCCTCCTCGCGAGTCTGCGCTATCGAAGACCCGTGACAGCCGAAGAAATTCTCGATCGAGGTTTTTGCAGTAGTCCGAGCCGTCCAATTTGAGGTACCTCTATCCCTAAATCTATGCTTCCAAATGATAAATTTCTTGTTCGCATCTCTATTTCATAGTCTCGATTGAATTTTGAGTGGACCCGATCGAGTCGATCGGGTCTGGTTAACCCGGATTTGACAAAAATGTAACAGTGGAAACCGTTACTCGCCGAGCATAGAGGATCTAGGGTTAGGTTTTGCGGAAGCTGTAGTTCTTCTCCGGCGACGTTGAAGGTACCAATCGAAAGGTCTCTTCAAGACCTTTCGATCGGTATATGGCTCGCCCTCCGGTGATGACGATTGCACTGCCGTTTTTGATGCCCTAAAGCGACGCTCTCGGTCTGTCACGAGGACGAAGATATTTCGGGCCGGTCGGGTCAGCCCGGGCCCGGCCCGTGGCCCGAGTCCGCGACGCTTCAGCTGCCACAGCGGGACCCACCGCGTGGCGCAAAGCCAATCGCAGAGCGACACGTGGCCTGCGTGACAGCGGTCTGGCAGTGGGACCCGCCGTTGTCTGCCGCGCCAATAAGAGGCCGCCACGTGTCTGCAGAAAATAATTAAATCAATTATATATAATTATACGTCAGATTATAATAACTAAATTAATTATACATATATTTAATATAAAAAAATAGAATAATGTAACTTAAATTAAAAACAGTAAATATTAATTAAATTAATTCTAAATTTTAAACCTTAATAACTCCTAAATTACTCATCCAAATTATGCAAAATTATATACCATTGAATTCAGCAAAAATAGAAGAATATTATGGTACTATTAATTTTGCATTTGGACCTGTATTTAGCAAAGTGATTTTTTTTGGGTTTAATTTAATTTAAACTAAATGTCGCAAACCTTATTTAGCTCATAACTTTGCACCCACTAATCCAAACCTATTGAATATGGGTCTTAAAGTGATCAAAAAACCCTAATGATTAATTTGATAGTGTTTATTTTGCTGTTTGGATTAGTAATTGCTTAATGACATTTAGGACCTAACCCTAATTAGCTTAATTAGACTTAGAACTTCAATTGACCCTAACTTGGTCAATTGAGCTCCAAATTTAATGATCCAAATATCAATTTAGATCAGAAAAACCTAAATAACAGTAATTTGTAAAAATATTTAGGATCCAACAGTTAAATTTGTTAATCACCCCTAATTACTCTAAATCTTAATTAGTAAATATTAGCAAATTTAGTAATCTAAATTGAATGTTTTAAGTTTCAGAGGACTCATAGAACCATTTAGAATCAATCTATAAAGTTGGATTAGTATTTGAGTGATTAATTTTGTTAATCACTCACTAATCACCCTAAACCCTAATTAGGTCTTAACTTAGTCAAATTAGGTCCAAATTGAGCCTATCACATGTCATTATGATCAGTGAGCTATTTGTAATTCATAGCCACTGATTTTGCTTAACTTGGACACTAATTGACAAAGTTAGGATTTTTGACCTATAATTAAGGATCCCTTAATTAACCTTAAAACCCTAGATCTTGTATTAGCCATAATTTGGCCAATACTTATCAGAATTTAGCAAATTAAGATTCTCTGGAAAGCTTAGATAGTAAAGAACAATAATCTAAAAGAAAATTTAACTTTCACTTAGTAAAATTACTAATTTGCCCTTATGAGTTAAATTCACTAATTTGACCTCTTATGACTTAATAATTACCCAAAATTAATTCAGTTGCTGTCTAATCTTATATTAGACAGTAAGAATCTCTTTCCAAAAGAAAATTTCAGAATTTAAGCCCTAGATTAAAAGTTGATCTTTTGTACCTTTGAGTAGGGGCAAAAAGGTCATTTTTGCCCAAATTTAGGGTTTAGCCTTTAAAAGCCCTAAAATTCAATTTTTTAATCATTAGAATCAGAAAATAGAATGATTCATTACTGAAATTAATAAAATTCAAGTCTAAATTAGATTTTGTTTAAAATCTCAAGAATTTGCTCATTAAAGAAAATTCCTAAGTCCTAAGTGAATTTTCTCATTCTTTAATTACTCTTAGATCATCCTTAGGTCTTATAATATTAGTTAGAATGTGTGTCTTGAGAGATACTCTTAGTGATTAAGAGCCTTAATTCTTAAGATTAGGAATAGATCTTAAAATTAGAATTCATCTATTGAGTAAATTGAGTTACTCAATAGGTGAAACCTTGAGTTTACTAGTTTATAGATTTTTCTTAGTTTATTTAATGATTATTTGATCTTTAAACCTTAGAACTAAGAATAGAGATCCATCCTAATGAAATTGATTTATCATTAGGATTTGCCTTAACCTAATCTGTGAGATTTGGGTTCTAAACCTTAGACCCTTAGATTATACCTATAGATTAAGTGGTTAGACCCCATCATCTGGAGTCTAATTCTTAATCTTTTCATTTTGATTTGGCTAATCAAGATGAGGTTGGGATGAATTAAATTACAAAACTAGGTCGATGATTTATTCATTTTAACCAAATAGTCGTCTTTTGATTAAGTTATAATTAGGACTTGGCCAGTCCTAATTATCTTCAACAAGTAGGATTCGTGATTCTAAGTTACAGAATGTGTAAGAATTGATAATTCTGAAACTTATGTAACTTAGAGTAGATAGAACAAATAAAGTAGATAACAAAGGATATCACCTGTATTTTAGATAGAGTTTCTTGCACTTTGATTTTGATGCTTCGCATTCCTTGATTTTGAGCCTTATGCCTTGAACATGTATTATGTACATAAGATATTTTGATAAATATCTTATGTTAATTTGGAACATTATTTATAAGCAGCATTATGTTCGTTTCACAAGTGGTATGTAAGGTGTAGCTTGATTAGTATACCTCTTTGATCAACTCGTTCGGGGTCGGCAACCTTTCGAGGGTTTAATGTCCGACAATCTATTGGCCATGCCTAGTCCGAGTGATAGGATGGATAGACTCTCGCCCTACTGACTACAGAGTCAGGATTCTGATATGGATATATTAATTCAAGTACACTTACATTCAGTTCTGTCTTAACTCATCAGGCTAAGAGTTTCAGTGATGTTCAGTTCAGAGTTTCTTAGCTCATCAGGCTAAGATTTGCTGTATATGTATTCAGTTTGGGTGACTTAGATAGTCACTGCAGTTTCAGTTTACAAATACTATTTTACTAGCATATTCTGCATTTCAGCACTATTTTACTTTCAGTTTTCCTGCACATGTTATATATAGGATGCTAGTTTTACTTACTGTTTTCATATGCTCACATAGTATGTTAGTGTTTTCAGTTTTATACTGTTCAAATTATGTATGTCACCTAGCATAATTTGTTTGATTATAAGCATGTTTTAGGTTGTACTTTTCTTATAGTTTTACTTTTCTTTTACTTACCTGTCTTTATTGCAGTTGCTTGGAGGAGGTATGTATTACTTCCTAGTTATTTTAGTTATAAACTGTTTGTTTATAATTTATTACTGTTCTTTTGTACGCTTTTTCTGCACCTATTTTGCTCAGTTCTATTTTTATAGTGATATTCAGTTAACTTAAACTAAACTTTTACCCTAAAATGTACTTAGACATATTATCTAACCAGTTTTTCTTTTGTTGGCTGGGGCCCTACCATTATGAAACTGATAATGGTAGGTTCTGAGTTTATTGGAGTAGCAGATCCAGTGGAGAGTTTGCCATTGGAGGAGGAGCCCGTTCCTGAAGATCTGTAGCCTAGTTTTCTGTTTTCAGTGAGATTGAGAGTTTTCTTTCAGTTCTTTTAAACTCATTAAATGTTATAATAATACAGGTTTATAATTCTCTTTCAGCACTTTACTTATTATGTATTGTTGTATTTATACTGTATTAGATGGATGTTATGTTTTATGCTTCCGCACTCTGAGTTCATGTATGATCATTTAGTGATAAATTCTGGAATGAATGGCAAAGTCCTTAGTTAAATTGGATTAGAATGTGTGTCTAATTCAATCTTAAGTGGGGACCTTGTCATTTGGTGACTCCTCCACTGTATTCATGTTAACTTAAGGGTTAACAGGACCACGGCGGGGCAGGGCCGCCACAGTACTGTTTCTAAATTATCTATTAATTGTTATAGAAATAAATATTAGAAGAACTCGTCTGAATACGAATGCTTAGCATGCTTAGAATTTAACTACAAGTACAGTTCTTTTAATGACTAGATTTTTATTGCGTACATAAATTCTTTTGCACTTGCGCTAAGATTTTAATATGTTTATAGATTTTAGTTTCTCTTGTAGTTCTGAGAGTACATTCTTTAATTATTGCTAAATGAATAATACTTCTTGCCTGCTAGAAAATTGCTAATACAATCTTATGAAATGGAAATTGAATAACTCGAGGAATATATAAGAGTTCAATCAAATCCTTACCTTTGATATTGAATAACTTAGGAATCTATATCTTCTAAATTAATTAGGGACTTTATTTGGATAATAAAAAAATAGAAAATAAGGGATATCACATAGTTTACAAATAATTTGATAAATTTTTTGTTATTATGCAATGCATTGAACCTTAGTCTTAAATCATACATTAAGATTTTGTGCATATAATAAATACTTTAACATTTCAGAAGGGTTTATATGGTGGAATTTAGTACAGCTGTCATAAAGCCTGGGCAAGCTATTGGTGTATTCGGAGACCACATAATTTTTATAAGGGGGAATGTGTGTGTTTACAGTTGACCCCACTTTCAGATAAGTTGAGTAGACGTACTCATCTCCTCAATTGTTCTACGCCCACAGAACAAAAATACAAAATAAATAAATCATAAATTATATTTACTCACAATCTTATTGATTGTGAACGATTAAGTATGGTCTTGAGATTATATCTATATATATTTAGAATTTATACTGAAATTACTTACTTTACTGTTTTATAGCATTTTAAATCTTTCAAAATTTTATGCAGTGTAAGATTTCATATAAAAATGTAGTTTCATTTCTTATACTATTTAGCATACAAAATTATTTGAACATATTAATATTTTCTTTAGTTACAAATATTTCAACATTATGCTAACTTATTTGTTGCAGGATTTATAAAAAATATTCAAGTAATGTAAGAAAATTTTCTTACTTAATCTCCTTCTCATTTTATGCTTATTGTACCACTTTTATTTTAAATTGTAAATGATTGATGTGATGTCTGCTTAATAATTTGTTTAGCATATTTTTTAAAATATACTTAGACTTTTAAAGTATAATCACATTTTTTCTTTTTTTTTACTGTGCCCTACCGTATTTAAAAACCAAAATATGGTAGATTCAAGAGCTTGATATGGACCTTGAACTCGAGGTGGATCGTGCCCAGTTATTGCAGTTCGTGCACCACTTCCTATTTTTTGTATTTTACCTTATTCTTTTTTTAAGATGTTTCTTCCTTAAAAAGTTTGTATAATTGTAATTAAATTTCGTATGTTCTACTTTATTATTCTGAGATGCTTTTATTCTTATATATGAATGGTTGTAATGGTTTGAATGCTTAATTCCATTAAGTATGCATGTTTTTTCCCCTTTAGAGATCAATAACTCTCTGTAGTACTTAATAATGGGTTCAGTATCACTAATCCAGTGTTAAGTACTACAGTAACACTCGTTATTAGATTAGATTACTCAATCTAATAACGGGGTTTTACACACCCTCTTCAATAACATCTAGAACAAAATGGTGTTTTACATCAATGTGATTTGTGTGAGCATGACAAACCGGATTAATAGCTAAACAATATAGCGCTCTAGCTATCACAATGAACTACTACCTCCTTTTGGTTCGTACCCAAATCTTCCAGCAAGCATTTCATCCAAATATTTTCCTTGAATGCTTCAATAACATCTATATATTCAGCTTCTGTTATAGATTGGGCTACTATAAACTATATAATTGATCTCCACCCTATTGGACCTCCTACTAAAGTGAACACATAACCAGTCGTTGATTGTCTTCGATCCAACTCTCCGACATAATCAGAATCCACATATCCCATACACAAATCAGCTATTGAGGACTGCCACTAAAAGAGTAAATCGACATCAATTGTACCTTTCAAGTACCAAAATATCCCCATCACAGCTTTATAGTGATTCTTCCCCGGATTGTGCATATATTGGCTCACGACTCCAACTGCTCAAGTCAAATCTGATCTAGTGCAAACTATGGCATACATCAAGTTTCCAATTGCACTAGCATAAGACACTGAGTGCATTTTTTCCTTTTCAAAATCTATTTTCGGACATAACTCTACAGATAAATGAAGGTGAGGTGCTAGAGGTATACCCACAGACTTTGTATATTCTCGGAATAGTTAGAATGAACAAACTAGAAACAAAAGATATTATAAATTTTTGGATTAGTACTGCTTATTTCTTTAAATTAAATGCACTGCTTACCTTGATAATTGAGCCTTATTATTTTTGCAATATCTAGTGAGGTATGGAATATTTGATGAATATTCTATATTAGTTTTGAAATGCATAATACATTGGCATTAACGATTAGTAAATTAAATTCGATAAATCAAATAATAGTTTAGTAGAGTGTCCTAATTAGTCTGCCTCCTCAGTTCTTGTTATGATAGAATTGACTCGGATTCAATTATGAGAACATTTGGATGACATATGCTGATTCTATAGTCTTACTCTGATCTAGCCATAAGTGGTTTATATAATACATATGAGATTTTTTGTTTAGTAGCTATGTTTACCAGTTACAATTATGGCATGATTAGTCAAGGCATACATCCAATTAAAATGAAATGATTTTCAATTCAGTTATTTACAGTTCAGTTTAGTTCAGCTTTCAATTACTTGTAACACTTTCTATATTTATGTATTTTTAACAATTTTAAATATTGTTTTTTGTATAAGCATATTAGGATGCTAGTTTTGAGTACTATTTTACATATTTTATTATTTTATCCATAAAATCAACATATACAATTGATCATATCTATTTAAGAATTTCTTTGTATTGTAGTAGTTTACAAAATGTTTAATATTTTTATAATTATTGGCTTTTGAGGTATGTTTACTTTTCTCACATTTTGCTTAAGTTATAAATGCATTATTTATAGATTTTCTCATTTCAATTGTTGCATTGCAGCACCTTAACTGTTTATGATGATTTGTGATATCTTAAAAATTTAGTAGTGATTTATCAGCCTAAAATGAACTTCTTAGTCTTTAGCTGTTATTTTGTTTTTGGAGAGAGTGATTTTATTGTAATTATTCACTCTCGTATTTTTATTAAATCATGGTATGTAATAACTTCAATTCTACATTTTTATATATTTATTTAAGTACTATGTTTTTTGGGATGTATTATTCAAATTATTTATTGTTTTATTATTTGAATGTGATGTATGGATGTGTTTCATTTTTGTCAACTTCCGCTCTCTGATTATCTGTTGCACCTATTCAATTTGGGGCACAAATGTATATATAACTTCATGTGGATTCAGGGGATTGTATATAATTTGGGGCACAAATGTACTTCTTCTTCTTCTTCTTCTTCTTCTTCATGTGGATTCAATCCCAAACAAAATTTTAAAATGCAAACATTAAATCAGACTTATGATTAATCTCATCCTCAATTTTTGCCTTTTTCTTCTATGGGGTATTTTAGTTATTTTGCATTTTGCTTGCACAACATTTATATATTCGTCAAGCTAGTGCTGGAGTTACTGTTATTTTTATAACTATCCTTCTTCTTCAAACAAAGGAAAAGTGAGTTCAATATCTTTTCATACAATGTGGCTTCGTAATTTTTCCCAATTTAATTAAATCTGACTTACTTTAATTTTGTTATATATGATTTTTATTTTATTTTTGTTCTAAAAATTTCTCAAAAATTTAACATAAATATAAGATATGAGATTTGTGTTTTGAAGTTGCATTTTGTTTTTTTACTATTTTGAGAAAAAATAAGCCTCAAGAGAATAAAATTTTATAAAAAATATAGACATTTATTAATAAATATAAAATTATATACTCAAAGCTGTTAATAAAGGAGGAAAAATACTTTAAATTCTAAATAGTTCATAAACTTTGTTTCAAAATGATAAGAATAATTAGTTGGTTACAATAATCTTAAAAATTATATTTCATCAATTTAATATTTACATACAAATAATTATAAATGATATGTCATTACGAGATTTATATAAAATAAAATAAAAAATTTTATATTGGTCTTAAATAATTTTTAATATATATATTTTGTATAAGTATAATATTTTCCATATTTTTTTTGTATACCATTAAAATCAATATTAACAAATTTAATCATCCGAAAATTATTTGTATGTTAAATATAATTTAATGAATTTTTAATCATAATCTTATAATTATTATAAGTTAATGTTAATTTTAAGTAGTTAACATAGTATTGAAAATGTCATGCTTGCGTAACAATATACATTAAAAGTAGAAAATTTTCTTTTATTTTTATTTTTAGGTATAATCCTACAAAAATATATATTCAAATAAAATTTTACTTATATATTATTTTAGTATATATTATTGTGTAAATATAATTTTTTATTGAGTATTGCTACACTTAGTATATACCAAAATATATAGATAATTTATCAATCTAATGTATAAGTAAATTATTGATTGAATGTATTTTTTTGATAAAATCTGCATACAAAATTATAAAAAAAGAAATTTCTAATTAATTTTTTTTTGATATATATTCTTGTGTAACAATATCATTCTCCTTTTTCATTTTTAAACTATTTTGTTTAGGAGTCCGAGTCAGTGCTTCGTCATTCAGATAAAAAATGAAATGGCATCTCACGATTCGATCTATGCAGTCAAAGAGGAAGGCTTAAAAATCTATTCAATAAAATTTGTACATATTTATCAGTTTATATTTATTTATATTAAAATAATATAAATATTATTTTTTATATTTGTATTGAATGCAATTAAAAAATTTTATTGGATGAACTTTTTTGAATATCATGTAACGAGTATAAATAGTATTTCTCTTAAAAATTTGATATCTCATCCATCTAGATACTTGTAAGAAATAATAAATAATTATATTTTTAATTACAATATATATTAATAGTGAGTTTTATATATAAAAGTGTATTTAATTCTAAATTTTTAACTCTTAAAAATATTTAGCAAGTCTTAAAAATTATTTAAATAATTATTTAAAGTCTTATATCTGAACTTTAAAAAAATCGTGTATTTTGTCTCCATTCTTTTTTGCCTCTATACGGGCAGCTGATGCAGTAAATCATTATTATATGTCTAATAAAATCTAATTTAATCTATAAATATATCTTCAATTTTGTTTTTATTCAAAAAAAAATTAAGATTTCAAATCGAGTGGATTATTTCTTTATTTTCTTATTAATGGTGTTCAAATTATTAACTTTTTTAATTATCACATTTATCAAATTCTTAAAGAAATAAATAAATTTTTATTCTCGCTGCCGAAGCCGCAGCCAAGCTAAAATGGCAAGTGCGAATTTTGCCCGCATGCGCGCGTGCATGCTTGCACGGGATGCGCGCGAGACCCTCTATTGATTCATTTCGCACTATCCGCTGAAGGTGGATAGCATTATTGTTGCTCGTATCAGACCGGAATCTCCCATCAAATGGTTTGGATTTTCTTCCCAAAGCTATGTCTCTATCTTCATTCAAACGATGAGCAATGTTACAGATGCTGCCAACTGATACAGATGCTTCAGTTTCATTCTTATTGAGGATTGGATCGGATGTGGGAATGTTATATGCTACATATGTCTTTTTAGTTCGAACAAATGTCTAAATTTTGCTCAGCATTAAATATAATTAGATATAATACCAAACTTTTGCTTTAAATTTTGTTCTTCTCCAAAGTATTCATCTAGATATTTGCTCCCCTTCAATGATTGCAGCATCCTCAAGCTGTCTATGTTAAGTTGTGGAGGCTAATTGGAGGATTCATGGTGGCGCCGACGGAGTATCGAAGGTTTCCAGGAAGGAAGAGAATCCAAAACTATAGCATCCCGGGCGCCAGACAGATCGAGGGCTAAGCACGCTCTGGTGCCAGAAAGATGGAGCGCACTCAAACGCTGGACAGGATTTCAGCCTGGTTATGATGTGGCTTGTTTGTTTTAGGACACATAATGACCATCCTAGGTCCTCATATAAAGACCTAAACTTTGTTTTAGGGTTCAACTATCAGTCAAATCTCGGTAGAACTTTTGGAAGCTAAGAAAGATGAAACTCTAAAGTGTGAGCTTAAAGTGAAATTTCAACTAAGATGGAGATTGGGAAATCAAATATGAGTTGATTTTTTTTTGCTCTTGAGATTGATAATTTCTCTGTAAGTTTGTGATTTATTTCTTACATAGTAAAATTATTTATGTTTGTGTGGCTTCTTGGTTTTTCATATTCCTGAATTTTTCACATAAATATCTTTTGTGTCTGTATACTTTTGTGATTGTTACTCGTGCTATATTTTGAAATTATTTGTGTTGGTTTACATTCTTTGATTTGCTTTGATAACTCTCAGCGGTCAAACCCCATTCCTGAAAATTTCTTCGCAGGAGAAAACACAACAACCATAGGTTGTTACTTAACCTAAATCTTAGCTTAATTGCATCTCAATTATCATTATATAAGGTTTATTTAATCATTAGAACCAATTCTCGAAGATTTGGAGTGATTCGAAGCTCAATCAAATATTTGGATTATTTTAATAATATTTAATTAATTAAAATTAAAATAATTAATTTGACCTCCAAATTAAAATTCGACATCACTATTGCGCTCATCACCCCCCAAATTAGCTAGAAGTGATGTTTTCATATCGTAAGTGAGACTAAAGAAGAGTGAAAGCATCTTTAAGAGTAAATTAGTTTTTCTCCTTAAAAGACTAAATAATTATTCAAATCACTGTTTAAGTAAGGAGATTGAATGCATGCCACTTTAATCAATTTCCTCCATAAAGGGGAGGCAAATTTAGCAACATTATATGGATTATCAAATAATCTTAATTCCTCATTCCGTCAAAAGAGAAGTGTTGCAAGGATAAGATCTCCTAAAGAAAGCTTGAAACTTATCAATATGGTTTATAAAACCTATTTCACATTTTTCTATGTGAGAAGAAACAATATCCCAATACAAAATATGCATTTTCTTAAAATTGGAATTGTGGCCAAGAAATCTGGCACAAATACTATTAATATGCTTTATCATAATCACCAGAATGTGAATGACTCTAAACCAATGTAAAAAGTAAGGTGCTAAATTGAGAAGTTAAGTAGTTGAAGCCAGCCATCAATGGGTAAATGTTTTTGGACCCAATCTGTTGTCCAAGCACGATTTTTTTTTACATGAAGGGCATATTGTTCAGCTTTAATCTAGAGAGGCATGAAAGAAGCCCCAAATATTTTATAAGAGGGACGACAACATTATAGTTTAAAAGTAACTTTAGTAATATTGAAAATATTCTTTTAAAGTAAATTGATGATTTCCTTTCATTATATAACAAGCCTGAAGATGTACAGAAACTAATCCAAGCAATCTTTAAAGCCCTTAAGATTGGGGATAGTAGTCACATAGAATAATAAAATATCATATGCAAGCTTTAAGTGAGAACTTTTAGAAAAACCATATGTAGGAGGAATGATTTGATTATATTTGCTTGTCTTCAAGAATTGCAGATAGCTCATTCATGGCCAAAATAAGCAGCAAAAGAGATAAGGAGCATCTTTGTTTGAGGCCGAAAGAAGTTGAGTAAGAACCAGTTGATGAGTCATTAATATTCACTGAAAAATATACATTGCAATGAAGTAACAAGATGAGAATGTTATTTTATGTTTTAGGCATTGCTAATAAAATTCAAAATGAAATGAAAACTTTGATATGATTTTGTAAATTATGTTTTAAAGAAAAATGAGCCAAAAATCTTCCATGCATTGTAATTTCTTGCTTTGTAAATAAAAGTGATTAAGAAGTAATTAAGTCATCTAAGAATATTAACTTTTCAAAGGAAAGAAATTTCCATTAGAGAAGGCTTTGCTAATACTGTCTATCAATCCTTTTAATAAGAATAGATTATACTTCTAAAATATTTTAATACACCAAAAAAAATCTCATATTTTTTTTCCTAAGCAATTAAATGCTTATAATGATTTTATAATCATGACTTTAACAAGTAAATCTTAATTAAAATCAATTTAATATTTGATTTAAAGCATTTAATGATGATGGAATACTGAAGAAAATATTATTGAGCAGCTTACATTTAAGAATTTACCAAATCAACATCAAAATTTTAATATTAATAAATAAATTAGTATTTTGTTTCACAGACTTAATTTTTTCTAATGATAAATAAAATATATTATTTTCAAAAACTTTTCAGGTTTTGTGAATCTCATTAAGAGTAATTTTTGTGAAATAAATTAGGATAATTAGCATAATTTATTGAAACAATTATATTTAATTATATTTGAATCATTAATTTAGTTCATTTTGTAAGGAAGAACTTAGCTTTCGTAGCAATTTAGAATTTTAATCTTAAGATTAAAAATTTTATTAATTTATAATTTTAATGTAATATTAAAATATTTCGAATAAAATTAAAATACAGTAAATATTATCGATTCCAGCTGCAGGAAGCGGTGCAAAACGACACAATATTTTATTTATTTTTTTAATTTTATTTATATTTAAAAAAAAAAAAAAAAAAAAAAAAATGCTCGCTTGCACGCTGCCCTTTTAACGACGGCCCAGTTCCTCATTCATCTTTTGCTATCCAGCCTATCCTCCTGATCTTTATAAATAATACCCCAAATGCCATTTATCTGTCACACCTTCTTCCCCTTAATTCTTTTCTTCTCGATCTTAAGAATTTATCGAAAAAGGCTAACCAAGAACCATGGCGTTAACCCTCCATTCTCCTTCCTCCTTCCTGTCCAGCATCGATTCCGCCAAGCCCCAAAAGGCAGCGGATCGCAATCTCCCGGCGATCTCGATCTCCTTCCGATCGATCCGGCTAAAAGGGCGCGTTCGAGCCAAATTTATAGCCGTCAAAGCATCACCGGAGGCGTCGCCGGCGGCGGATTCGAGGGTGGAAGAGAGGCTTCATAGGCACTGCGGATCGGGTTCAGAGTCGGGCGGGCTCAGTTCTTGCAGACGAGTTCCGGTTTACGTGATGCTTCCGTTGGATACTGTGGGAATATGCGGCGGTCTGACCAGGGCGCGGGCCGTGGGGGCGAGCATGATGGCCTTGAAGAGCGCTGGAGTGGAAGGGGTTATGGTGGATGTGTGGTGGGGAGTGGTAGAGAGGGCGGGGCCTAGGAGATACGATTGGGAGGCGTATGCGGAACTTGTGAGAATGGCGGAGAGGTACGGACTCAAGATGCAGATGGTCATGTCTTTCCATCAGTGCGGAGGGAATGTCGGAGACTCCTGCCAGTACGTCTTTCGATCTCTTTCCCCCCACCTCCCCTTTCTCTTTCCCGATTCTTGTTAAGATGCTAATGCTAGCAGTTCTCAGTTCTTGATTCATATTCGTGGTCTTCTGACTTGATGATGAGAAATTCCTGGTTAGATTTTTTATCAGCAATTTCTAGGGATTTTATGGATGTTTCGAAAGATCTGCTCATCGACTTTGCTGCGGAATTTATAAATCGGTGAAATGAGCAATTGTTCGGATCAATTTTCTTGATGTATTCTGAAATGTTTGCTATATTTTGAGGTTTGTCTTGATGAAATCTGCAAAATGTTCTCTCGGGCCTTCCCCGGATGCTATTGTTTGCAGTTGTCGCTGAATTGCTTCCCCTTGTTTTTAATTCATTTTACATCCGATAAATGTATTATTTTTTCAGATTTTAAAATACTTCGTATGATTGTATTATTTATTTTATAAATTTTTAATAATTATTTGTTTGTCTGATTTTTTAATTAGTGAATTTATATCTGATGAGGGTGGAGTTTTGGGTCAGACGGGAAGTATTTTAATATCATAGAAAATATCTAAAACTTGATTTGGATATTTAAAAAAATAAACAATCATAATTTTGATTTATTTAAAATGCTGAACATAATAATTTTTTGATTTATTGAGATGAACTCTGGTTTTGGGTGCAGCATCCCGTTGCCCGGATGGGTTATAGAGGAAGTGAACCGGGACCCGGACATTGTGTACACGGACCGGTCGGGGCGGAGAAACCCGGAGTACATATCTCTGGGCTGCGACACCCTACCGGTTCTCCGCGGCAGAACGCCCATCCAGGTCTACGGCGACTATATGCAGAGCTTCAGAGATAGATTCAGGGATTACCTCGGCAATGTCATCGTCGTGAGCACCCACCCGTCTTTCTTCATTCGAATAGAATATGAATGCCAAATCCTTATATTTCTTTCTTTCTTTCTTTCAGGAAATCCAAGTGGGAACTGGCCCGTGCGGGGAGCTGCGATACCCCTCCTATCCAGAGAGTAGCGGCGCCTGGAAATTCCCCGGCATTGGCGAATTCCAGTGCTACGACAAGGTATTTGAATGAATGCCCTGCTTGAATTATATGTTCTTCATCTGATCAACGAATGGGTGACAGTACATGATGGCTTCCCTACGAGCTGCTGCGGCGGGGATTGGGCGGGAGGAGTGGGGGAGGAGCGGGCCGCATGATGCCGGGAACTACAGGCAGTACCCGGAGGAGACGGGGTTCTTCCGGCGAGACGGCACGTGGAAGACGGACTACGGAAGGTTCTTCCTGGGCTGGTACTCTGGGGAGCTGCTGGCACATGGGGACCGCGTGCTAGCTGCGGCGGAGGGGGTGTTCCGTGGAACGGGGGCGAAGCTGTCGGCGAAAGTGGCAGGCGTGCACTGGCACTACGACACGGCATCGCACGCAGCGGAGCTGGCCGCCGGGTACTACAATGCAGGGGGGCGCGACGGGTACATCCCGGTGGCGAGGGTGCTGGCGAGGAGGAGGGCGGCGATGAACTTCACGTGCATGGAGATGAGGGATGGGGAGCAGCCGCCAGGGTGCTCTCCGGAGCGCCTGGTTAGGCAGGTCAGGGAGGCGGCCAGGGCGACGAAGGCGGAGCTCGCCGGGGAGAACGCGCTGGGGAGGTACGACGACGGAGCCTACGCGCGGGTGCTGGAGACCAGCAGAGCCGACGAGAGGACAGTGCTGGCCACCTTCACGTACCTGAGGATGAGCAAGAGCCTTTTCGAAGGGGAGAATTGGTGTCGTTTCGTGACGTTTGTGAAGGGGATGGCGGAGGGCGGGCAGCGGGGAGCTGCTCTGCCAAGGTGCGATTCTGTACACTCTGATCTGCATGTTGGCTCCGCCATTGCTGGCAGGGAGCAAGAGGATGAATTTGCTGCGGCTGCGTTTTAAGAGGGGGAGGCCCAGGGGAGCAAGAGGATGAATTCCAAAGTTTTGTTGTATAAATTGTAATTCTTATGTAATATATATATTTTTATAAAAATAAGGGCAGAAGCGCAGGAAAGAGGTTATTATGTATATGCCATGGACAATGTGGCAATCAAAATGTAGTTTACAAAAATTGGAGATTAATTTATTAATAATCATGTTGTTAATGGCTGCGGCTCCAATTAAAGGAATCCAGCTTTTGATATAATTAGCATATAGCCATCTTCAAATGTGAACGTGGCCAAGGAATAAAATATAAAGTATTGCTAAATATAATTCTCATATATAAAGTATTCAATAAAATTTATTTGAACGATTCACATTTGATTTGAACGAAACTGAACAGAAGATCAACAACAAACAGCGAAGATTGATGGGTTCGTGTAATGGGTTCGTGCAATCAAACGAGAAAATCGACGGATTCACATCCTTCGCGCAATCGAATGAGAAGATAGATTCGTGAAGGCAAAATCATGGATGAATGGCAAAGCTGTTGCTCTCCTTTGCTGAGTTGAGCTCGCATCAGCATCACGGTTATAAATTTAGATTCCGGCCAAATTTGGCCATAATCTTTTTACACGCGGTTAATTTACGGTATAAGTATTTTCCGCTGGTATATTTTACTACATGTATATTTTTGTATACCAAACAGCGTAGAGTTTAGCATTATGCTGCGAGGCTGTTGTGCTACCGAATATTTGCAATCTAACCTGACGAAATACATATTGACATAAGCTTAAAAAAGTTCGGTTAAAAAAGAAATTTAAACAAAATAAAAATCGTTACCTAAGAACTTTTAAACAGTCAAGAGCCCCCTATAAACAAAACATGTGCTCCCATCTCGAAGAAATATATCAGCTATGCTTCGCTGATAACCATCTGACGGTGCCTTCTCATCTGAGCCACCGTACTCACGCTCTGCGACACCGTACTTACGCTCTGCGCCAGTTTTTCCAAGTGAAGCATCCTCCTCCTCGCGGACACCAAATCAGCCCTCCGACTCTCAATTTTTTCGCTCTCTAGCTCATCGCCGGCTGCCGCTTCGTCCCCGGAAGGCTCCTCCTCCTGCACGCCTTCTTCGCCGCCTCCTTCCTCTTCCAGCCGCATCGCCTTCCTCAATATCTCCACCACTTGGCTCATCTTCGGCCGGTCCCTCGCATACTTTAAGAGGCAGCTATTCGCCAGACTCGCCACTGTCTTCGCCCCAATCAACGAGTAGCGGTCGCTTAATCTCGGGTCCATGATCTTCCTGAATTTCTTGCTCTCCGGCGGAAATTGTTTCACCCAGTTCAACAGCTTCTTCTCGTTCCTCGGTCGATTTCGCTCCATCGATCGCCGCCCGGTGATGAGCTCATAGAGGACGACGCCAAAGCTCCAGACGTCGCTCTTCGCCGTGAGATGGCCGGTCTCAATGTAATCCGGAGCCGCATATCCGTAAGTGCCCATCACCTATATATGACATGCATGGAGAATACTGAAGCTGATTCTAATAGATGAGAGAGGCTATGGATGCTGCTATATATATACCGTAGTAGATACGTGGGTGGCTTCTCCTGAAGGACCCTCCCTTGCTAAACCGAAGTCTGACAATTTGGGTTTGAATTCCATGTCTAGAAGGACGTTGGATGCCTTAAAATCACGATATATCACCTATACAGAAGAGAAGCATATCCTTAGAGGTAGTGTGTGCAGAAATGAAGAAAATTTTGCATTAACAGTAGAGGATAGTATTCCCAACCTATAATATGCCCTCTATATTCAAACGAAAATTGAGTTCAACAGAAGAAAAAAATGCGATGCTCGGTGCTGTTTGTTAACATGTTTTGACTAATGTAAATGAAATAGCATAATGATCATAATAACCGTTATTTAGATAATCGTCAGTTTTATTTAAACTAAAATTTTACATTCACACACGCATTAGAAATGACAATATACATAATTTATTTATATCTATTATTATAAATAAACAGTTGATACAAACATAATATATAGTACCATATGTATAGGTGAATACTAAATATACTTTTAATTCATAAATATATTAAGCAACAAAAATTTCATAATATTATGTAAATTAAATTAAAAATATCATATGCAGAATCTTATTCTGTAGTTTCTTTGTTCATTGATTATATTTTTATTTTAATTAAAAATAAATTTAATATTTAAATTTTTCTTATTTTCATATTCAACACTTAATTTTCAAGTTTTTCAAAATTAGTATAAAAATCCTTATAATTACAACAAAACTGCCACCCCACTTAATCTGTTAACATAGCATAATAGATACTAATCTGAATGCTAACCCAGCTTGCTCTGTTGGCCACCCTGCCAATCATCCGACAGCCCCATTGCCTCACAGCCATTCGCCTAAGTCGGATGCATCCAAACTGTTTTTCAAAATAAATAACAAGACACATTTTGGGGCCATCTCCTGTACTCATAATTTTTAGTACCCATATAATTAACCTATTTATATCACTAAATCATTTGAATGAGTGAATTAGATGCAAAATAAAAAAATAATTTATGATATGAAAAAATGAATTAGATGCAAAAATTGCGTGCATACATGGATACATCTAATGAACAAATTTAAATTACAAAATATAAGGAATTTTTTCCAAGTTTATGGTGAATCTGACAAAGTAAGGCTAAGCTTCCAAAGGGTATAACTTGTTCTCTCTGTTAGAGATAGCAAGGCTTCTAAAATTTACCCTCTAAAATGAAGATTTGTAAGCAAAATATGCCTATTGAATAAAGTTCAGCAAACAATACCTACCCTTTAGATAAAAAGATTTCATGGTGTACACTCAAGGTAAAAGATACATACATGAATACATTACAGAGGAAATCTTTTTAGAGTTATAGAATTGATGAAGGACATTTACAAGGGTTATATGATCAATTTCGTCTGCTGAGTGCCATCTTGATATCTTTATGAGAGGCAGTAATCTTGAATTTTAATGTGCACAAAATCAAATTCCTTCGTTATGTTTTCTGCTATAATATGTGTGCTTAAAAAAAGCTTATAATAGCAATAATAACAAAAATATATTAAAGTGAATAAGAAAAACTTAAAAAATAATCTCTTAAATAATTCTAAAACTATTTCTACTCTAATAACAAGCAAGAAATCATCTAAAAAGGGCCAGCCAAGTTCGCTCACTCCTATAAGTTTGAAGCAGAAATAGCAATCAGCTTCAACCGTTATTAAAACAATAAAAAGAGAAAGGTGCCAAAGCTTTAAAGGAAGATATCCACCACTTATTGTTCACTGCATACATACGAGTATTAATATTTTCAAGCAGAGCATTCTATATGCCACGACAGTCAACTTTTGATACGCTAGGTTCTTTCTTGAACAACTAGACGGATAGCAATGTATATGGCTGCTTTATTGTCATAACTTCATGATCATAGGCTTTGTTATTAAAAATCATAAATTTCTACGGGATTTTTACCCACATCATTTCACAATATAAACCATGGCTCTATATTCTATTCCTGAACCAGATCTGGCAACAGCAATCTGTTTCTTAATTTCCCACGTGACAATATGAGTACTTCGAACAAAAATGCAAAAACCGAAGGTAAATATTTGCCATCATTATATACAGTAAATTTTTTTCCTAGAGCTTTGTTATTACTATATATATAAACAAAGAACAGCTTCTCAACGTTTTCTTCCTACATTGCATGTGTCACCAGAAAACCATAGCAAAAAAGATATCTAGTTCAGCAATAAAAAAAAAGATTAATTTTCCAACTATTCTTTGATATTGAGATGGATCAACATAAAGAATGTTCCAAGTTCATAATTGTTAGCAACGAGTCAATAATTATAAAAATAATGCTCTTGGCTAAAATTACTAAGCCTAAGTTTGAAGACTAGTATTTGTAAATATGATATCCAATTGATTAAGGTTTTATTATGTATAATGAAGATCTCTATATTTCAAATATTTATGGTGTTGGAATCTTGATTGAGTTTATAGCAGTAACGCATGCCATTAGCAAGGATAATGACCACCTTTCTCTTGTTAGTTGGAATTTTGATGAGGAAGTCAACTTGTACTTTAGTGTTTCTTAGGAGCATCCTATTTTGAAAGTAGGTGTGCTAGGTTTTTAGGGAAAGCTTTGGAGAATGTTCTTTCATCGTGTATACAAAGTTTTGCCTTGGTGTTTATTGAAGATTAGATCATAAACTCCTAGCAGCGATGGGCTTCTATTTGATCGTGCACAATGGAAATAAAAGATTCATGTAGCTGACTCCACCGATTGGGACTAAGGTTTAATTTTGTTGTTGTAGATTATACTCTCCTGTGGATTCAAGCTTGATTGAAGTCAAAAAGGTAAATCAGGTTTTCTCTTCTATGCGGTGCTTAACACCAAGTTTGACATTTAGCACATTGTCCTATCCTGATAAAAAAACACTTTTGTATTGAATTTCAAACTTCTGTCATCTTAAATAAATATTAGAGTGAGATACCGAAGCAAGATGGCCATAATTATTGGAATAAAAATCTGCTTGCTTTAGCCATTGGCCATGAAAAATTTTTCAGGGATTTTTCTTTGAATGGGCCTTTGCTTGTGTCTAGGGAAGAGATAATGAGTATTCTTTCATGATAAATGCTACTCGCATCCCAACAAAAAAACAAAAATTAGGCAAAATTTAAACCAATTTTTAAAAAAGTAGAGAAATATATACATGGCCCACAAACATGTGCATTTCAACAATTCCATTTTCACACTTAGATACGCCACAACATAATATCTAACCTTTGACTATTATTATGGTTGGTTAAGGTAGCAAAATTCTTCTTTCATAATATACATCCCATTTAGTTTTCTTGTAGAAAATGAAATCTCAACCTCAATAACTACTTCATCTAAGGATTAATTAGACTAATATGTGGCTTAAATCTTTTTCATATAAAGACTTGCATCTTAGCAATTTGTATATAGCATAGTATAAAACAATACTTTGCTTGCATTATAAATTGAGAAAAATTCCTCTTCTAAAACGCAAATGAGTTTTAACTTCTCCCAATTTCTTTTAAAAGGATATCAATCATTAGGTTTTCAACCAAAACTTTTTCTTATAACCAACAAATTGTTGACAAGCCTACAAGAAACAAGACGTGTGAGGTCCAACACCTCAATCGTTTTCCTTGATCATGGTTACAATCAACTTTCATATCTGCTAAAGTATAATGACTAAGGAGCCTCAATTCAAATGATTCTGCATATCCAACTCAACATACTTCTAAATTTGACCTCCTAAAATCCTTCCAAACTGAACAAGTTCTGATGAAATTGTTTCGATTCTTCTCCCATTTACCATATTTTGATCCAAATGCAGATGTTCCATTGAGCACAACAAAATTTGTACCCCAAAATCCTTGCATCAGTAGGGCCAGCCTAATCGTCTAGTTCAGTGGGACTACGGATTTTTTAGTCGGTAGATACACCTCACAGCATACACTCAACCATGTTTTCACAAAAAAGTTCAGTACCTTAACAATCTTCCTCAAAATCTACTTTTGTATATTTTAATTTTGTTCCACCAAAGGCATCTACAATCAAATACAACCTTCATTATTATTTTATGCCAAGGATATCTAAAATCACCAAAGAATCTCACTAAATTACACAAAAAACAAACTGTTAAAATATTGCACTATATTAAATTAAAGTCACGTATCATCTCAATGGCAAAAATTACTTGAAGAGGTTCCAGTTGATTCATACAATTTCAAAAGTAAAATCTCCCAACTCTTAAAACATGACCTAAAAAATAATGCTTTTTAGTTCATTAGGAAAAAAACACTCCACATAATTATGATATGGCTATGAAATTTGATACACCATACTAACTACCAACCACAACAAAAGCAATTTGGGGTTTCCTTCATTATTCCTACTAAAAGATAAAAAATCATACTCAAATCTTTGAGTTGAAGATATAAAACCACTTTCACTGGCAAGTAAGATAGCCACAAAATATATCAATATTTTAAAGAAACTTTGTCCCACATGAAAAATAGTCATAATGCAGATCCCTTTAGTAATATATTAAAAAAGAAAAAACCTAAAAATTTCATGCAAGTCTCAATAAGAAATTTGACCAAGTTCAATTCAACCCATCAATAATGATATTTTACCCTCACTTAAATGAGTTTTTTTTAGGGAAAATATTTGTTTAGTCCCTATAGTTCTGTATTTGTATCAAAATAGTCTCTAAAATTTTAATTTAATTAAATAGATTCTTAAAATTATTAAAATGTATTAAATTAGTCCCTGTGCAAATTATAGGGACTAAAAAAACTGTCCCACATGAAAAATAGTCATATAATGTAGACATGCTCAAGTAATATAGTAAAAAAGAAAGAACCTATAAATTTCATGCAAGTCTCAATATGTAATTCGACCAAGTTCAATTCAACCTATCAATAAGGATATTTTACCCTCATTTAATTGAGTTTTTATTAAGATTGATGAAAAAAGCGAGCAAAATGCGACGATGGAACAAAAAGCAGTTAAGAGATAGGATATGCTAACTAATTAAAAGCCCTGGAAGAAGAAAACCCTAATGGAGAAATACAATGAGAAGTCAACTGACGATTACAAGAGGTAATGATCATCATTCCATGTAATGCTTCTATTATAACAAGAAAAAGCATACACGAAGAACATAATGGGGAGTAACAACTGAGATACGTATATCAAATTTACTCAACAGACAAAAGAGAGACTAAAACTATTAGTTTTAAATAAGGAAGTAAAACTGAGAGATTAACTAAAATCTCTCAATTCAAATCATTTGAGAAATCGTACAAGATCATATAGATTAAATGCTTCTAAAGCTTTGCTTTCTTTAAATCTTTTTGATTATAAAGCTGCAAATCAAATCATAAACTGATCTCATTTCATTTATAGTTACTCTCCATATTCTAGAAACAATAAATTTGCATTGCCAACTAAATCATAACCACGATAGATGGAATGAGAGATTTGAAACCCAGCAAAAAGTTATTTTCAATACTGTTCTTCATAGGCCAAATTATTTGCATAAATCAATTTCATTACAATTTTCTTCCATTATATGAATTGTAAAGAATATTTTTCCATTATTTTAAGTATATCAAGAGAAAAACTTGGGTATTATGATTGGGCGAACTAGGGAAGACGGGTTGTACATCCTTGAGGAACCTAAAAGATCAAACATTGCCTTTTAAAAAGAACAAATCTTATAATTCAGAAAAAATAATATAGTTCCATCATCAAGATTTAGTCACTATCATTTCCAACCCTTAAAATAATATCACATTTTATTCAAAGAGGGTTAAAAATATATTTCCGTAGCGAATTAAATATAAAAAGTGTGAAACATAGGGCTTTTAAGGCTGCATAAAAACATCAAATTATAAAAAGATAGTCCACACTATACGGTGAAAAACAAAAAAAAATCAAGCTGTTGTAATTTTTAAAAATTAGACTTTGTTTATAATTCTGCATACCAAAATTCATTTTGTTTCATAAATGTTTGGTGAATAAGCAACTCAACTTCAATTATAGGTGAGAAAATTAAGGAGAAATCGGAAGAGTACAGCTAAACAAGGTTGAGTGAGGTTGGCCATAGCTTGAAATAAGGCTATTCAAATTGAACCGTTGCAACACACCTAAACTTTGCCATGGTCACAAAAGCAAGACCACAGCACCACGTCGGACATAAAGAAACTTCAGCTAACTTTACATGTGATTTTATCTTCACTAGAGGACATGCTTAAGGGTAATCCAAGATAGAGACATGGGAAAGTTGAGGCCGGTGCTACGACTGATGGAGTGAGAAGAAAAGCACATTTTAAAAATCTAGGGTCGAAGAAAATAAAAAAAAATTAAGAAAAGAAGAATAAGATATTTACTCAGCTACCATGTTAGAAGGTATATGAGCTATAGTTTGATCGATTCAAGATATCTAAAGCAAGCTGATATAGAGATTTTAATATATGGGGAACTACTTTCCCATTATTTCTCTCCAATTTGTGCTCTCTTTGCACATATTATTAGTCCATGGGCTTCACATACTGCAGTTGTCATAGTATTCCATGTGCCTCGCATAGAATGATCCAGAATTTTAAGAAAACACTCTGTTAAAGACAATAAAATAAAATTTTTATTATTATAACAAACCTATGCTAAGGATATGGTTTAAAATGCTGGCGCTTGCTTTAAAATGAAGTGTATGAATCTTTTGCTCCAGGAAAACATCAAGTTCAAAAACTGAATCGAACAGTAAATGCGTTACTTAAGGATTTTTTCTGATATTTTCCTGTTTCTTAAGCATAGCATATTATGGGCAACAAAAAAAATCATAATGGAAAAGTTGCAGCTATCACCCATACTCCAACTTCAAACAAGCCGGCTCAGTAAAATACCAGGATATATACTACAACAACTATAAAAGCAAGAGCAAGCCACATGCAACAATAAAAATTGATGAAATAATAAACAAGTGCCCACCATACTATGGAATAGCCCATAGAGCAACAGTAGTTAAGCTCTCATAAGAAAAAATTAATACTAGAAACCATGATGTATTTCATTCAGCAGCAATACATTATTCTGTGGAGAGAAATAACCTGGAGCTCAAGTCCTTCATGGAGATATGACAGTCCTTCTGCAGCAGCCAAAGCTATTTGAAGCCTAGTTTTCCAAGGAAGAGGAGTTGCAGATCTGTTGAATAAATGATAATCTAAGCTCTTATTTGGCATATATTCATAAACCAACAGTCTTTGCGACCCTCTTTCACCATCAACAGCACAGTAGCCAATGAGTTTAACAAGGTTTGGGTGATCAACAACTCCGAGAAATTGCACTTCCGCAAGCCATTCCTTGTGACCCTAAAAAATAAGCAAGAGAAAAATAAAATCTTGAAAGAAGAAAAGGCTTCTAATAATAACCCACAAATTGGCATTAATAAATTGTTTAAATGCAAGGCGTAGAACACATTAGATTGCAAAACAAAAACTGTCTCAACATAAGGTTCTACTATAGTCAAAACCATAGAACAAGCTTGTTTGAATGTCACATGGGTTCCCAATAATATTCATTTGGCAAAGAAAATTCATTTTTTTGTCATCCTTGGAATTGAAAGATACACGTTGGTTCAAGCAAAATATAAATTAAATAAATTATGGTGGTAGAACAGTATGAAGTGAATATGAATGTTGTTTACTTTTATATCGTTGGACTGCATAACGTAATATATATTGAAGTTTATAAGATGACTTCAAATATGGAGTGAAAGTTGAAAAAATCTGCGGATGGAAAAATATTAGTTGGCAGCATAAATTAAATAAATTAATTTTAAACATTCAATAAGCGACTTGTTTTTTTCGTAATAAATTATTTTACACAAAAGTTTTACATTTTAAATTTAATAATGTCTTCTAGAATGTAGTTTCGCTCACGTTGGAAAATTTGAGCAACTTTTGAACCACCATGCCTCTTGAATGACAGATTTCCATTTTTCCACGCTAACAAAAACATTCAAAACCATAATAGTGGGACTAAGACTTGGTCTTGTTGTTGATGTTGCTAAAAAAAATTATTCATAAGAAATGCAGACATGGAAAGCAAACGCACTTGCAAGTATTGAGTGGCAAGTATACTTTGGCAAGAAGTTTATAATTATTTAGTTGAACCATCAGTAATTCACAAATTAGGTTATTCAATATAGGTCATTACTCTGCAATTTAATTGAAACTATTTCCTTAATGTTGATGTGACATAATGAAACAAAATTTTTTTTAATAATTTTTGCTTCTAAATTTTTTAATCCTCACCTGTGCCAAAACTAAAAGCCATATAATTGAAGTGCTAACAAACAACATGAGTTGGGCATGTGAGAGTAAAATGTAGTCACACATCAAATGTAAGCAAATTTGCAGTTTATAAGCATACAAATTGTCCCTTGCTCAAGAGCTTAAGCATAGAGTTAAAAATTAGTTTAAAAATTGGCTCATCTAATCAAAATTTCCCCTCCCACTTGATTTTTTTTTCCCAAAAAGTAATATTATAGTATATGTAACGACCCAAAGTCATTATTTTACGAATTAGGTCAAATCCCGCCTCATAAATCAAGATCCCGAGAAATTTCGAATTATGACAAACAAAAATACCCTTAGATAAGAATAATTTTTTTAGATCAGAGTGCCCTAGTTTGAGAGAAATATGAATAACAGAAGTTCCCGCTTTATTTTCTGAGCTTTTTAAATTCTATAAATCAAAACATTGAAATACGTGTCTAAATTCATCGTTTTCAGTATCGTTGTGTTAAGTATATTTATTTAAAGGTTGCTCAAAAAATTTCATCAAATTCTGAGCGCCGGTTTGATCGTTGTTAATTTTTGAAGTTTTAAACCTCAAAAATTAAAATAAAATAAAAAATTGCTCCAAAATCAAAAAATTTCGGCACACTTTAGTGTCAAGTTTTATTATTTTTGGACGCCAAACAACGAAAAAATGCGAATAATTTAAGTTTAAGCTTTTTTTTATTTCCTTAAGTTTTTCCTTCATTCCCCCTCCCCCCACTTGCGATTTCATGCGGGATTCTTCCGCCTCTAGCAGAAGAATCTTCCGCGCTAGAGAGGGCCAGAGCCCGTGTGCGACTTGCGCATTTAATGGCGCAGCGAATGTTCCCCCCACACCTACTTATATCCCCTCCCAGCCACTCCCATCTCTCCCACAAGCCCTTCTCTTCCCAGCCACTCCCTCCTTCCCAGCCCTCTTTTCTCCTCCCTCTCCCCACACAGCAGCCCAACCCTCTCCCTCCTGCCAGCCAGCCCACCTTCCACTGCCAACCTCCCTCCTGCCGCTGCCAGCCAGCCAACTCAGCCGGCCATCTGCCACCCCGGCTAGCCGTCCGGCCACCCCACTCTGACCTCCCTCCGTTTTTTGGCAATCCTAATCTTGAAGGTAAGAGATATTCTTCTCTTAACTTTTTTTTAAAATATTGTAGGTTATTTTTCAAAGAAGGACTCTAGCGCATATTACATTACAAGTTAAGGCAAGCCAAGTCGAGCTTGAGTTGGCTCCTGCTTAAGCTTGAGCTCAATTTGTTAATTGAGTTCAATCTCAAGCTCAAGCTAAAATTTGTATGAGCGAATTAGCTTACAAGCTAGTTAATTTGTAATTAATGAGATAAAATGACTTCTCCTTATTGAATTATCATAAATAGAATTTAAGAACAAAATTATAAAATATTAATCAAAAAATTAAAAGAAGATAATATTTATTCCTAAGAATATTGGCTAAATGTTAAAATATCAGAAACTTAATGCAGATTGAGCGAACTGTCACTCATTCGAACTTAAAGAATAAATGGTACCCAGTACATGGAAAATATTACGTTTTATATTTTTTTACTTCTGCTTAGCTTCGCTTTAGAGTCAAATTTATATTGAAGCTTAGTTAATTGTTCAGAAACAACATTTGGGATTGTTACTGAAAAATAACATCAGTAACATTCGGGGTTGTTACTGAAAAATGACATCAATAACATTCGGGGTTGTTACTGGAAAATGACATTAGTAACATTCTGGGTTGTTACTGAAAAATGACATCAATAACATTCGGGGTTGTTACTGTAAAATGACATCAGTAACAATCGGAATTAGTTACTGAAAAATGACATCAGTAACCTTCATTTTGTGATAATACTTGTTGCAAGAAATTGTTTATTTATTTTACGCTATTGTCTTACTTTTTCTGCATTTTATTACCTCCTTATTTACGCTAATCGCATCTTTTTAAAGTGTAAATATTATTGTCTATTGCAATACTTAGGGTATTCACTAATTACTGGGAATTTCAATCCCAGTATTGTTTTCTATGCAATACCAGGTCAGGTGCTTCTGGGAGAACACGCGCAAGAACCCTAATGCTTAAATTTTTCAATCTTGCTGATATATCCACGGCACTGTTTTGCTTATCTTTTATCTTTTTATTTTATTTCTCACTTTTGCACGAAGAGTACGATGATGAAAGATCTTGTAATCTGAAATATTTAAATAAATGAGAAATATCTTTGATTTTTATATGTGTGTTCCTTCTCTTTCAAATTACTCAATAGGATCCTACGGTATGTGAACATCCGATGTCGGGGCGGTTTCCGCTGAACTGGCGTCGGGTCATCACAGTATATGCAGTGTTTTCAAAGGGCAATGCACAATGTAAAGCACGAAGGTCCTCTTTTCTCTTTAGTGCGCAAAACTTTGGTGACTTGAGCGCACATCCAATAAAAAGATTCTATCTTGTTGTTCATCTTAATATTGCTCTAATATTCTTAAGAAATAATTACACTAATAGCACTTTTCATGTTTTTACATAGACTTAAAATTCATAAATTTACAAATAAAACATCTTTGCCGAAAAGATAATAAGGCTTCATTTTAATTGAGTGCTTGAACTTCTTTATCAATCATCCAATAAGCGAGCTACACTGCACAGAGCACATTGTCCCATCAACGACTATAGAGAATCACGCTTGGTTTTGCATGCATAAGCATTGTAAAGCGCTTGGTGAAATAGCATCCTCTCTTGATGCAACTCGCAACTTCCTTGCTACACTTCAGAAGAGAAGTGGTGCGTGCTTTAATGCATGCTATAAACAACACTGAGTATATGATTCAAAAAGTGTCGAGTGACTCATGCAGCTTACAGCTGTCATGAGCTTTTAGATAAGCATTGTTCAAGAGCAAGTGACTCACACAACTAACCAAGCAGTTGAGTGGGCTCCTTATGCATAACTCTCAAAAATATTGAAATGTGCTAATTTAAAGGAAAGGGATAATATATTATTTGTTGACAAAATTTTGTCCGTACATCTATTTTTACAAAAAAAATTGCATTTAAAAGTGAACATTTGTGTTAATGAGAACAATTATAAACTCACATCGCAACCATATCATGATCATCATTTTCATAGATCTTCTGAACTGCTAGTAAACAAGTCTATAATATTTATAAAAATAAACATGAATATAAATACAAAACCTGTAATGTGTTACTTAGTCATCTATTCAACATTTAGATAAGCACACTTTCGAATCACATGACCATTTATAAGACCAAAAAGTTAAACAAAGACTTCAGTAGCATGGCCGTTTACTCTATCTAATTATTTGAAACGATTGCTGCGGATGGTTTTTACAGTAAGAAAAGAAAAAACTTAAGTTTACAAGAAAGAAGCAGTGCCTCCCTGCTGCAATTGAGTTCTTTATTTAACAAAAAATATTTAATGAAAAATAGGCAGCACCAATATATTGACTCGAAAACACCAAAATCATTATAAGAGCGAGCTCAACTGGGTGTTTTGAGCAAATTGTGATGATGTTTTCAGTGCAAGAGATTAATGTTTGTTTCTAGCTATTCCTAACCAAATTCAAAACTTCCGATACTGCATTTTTTTAAAATCATGTTTTCCAACTCCAATCAACCAAACGAACCCTAATCTCCGTCATCCCATAAATTCAATCCTCATTTTTCCCTCTGTTCTCTTAAAAATTTAAATGCAAGACAAAAGAGACTTAAAGAGTGAGTAATTACTTGCAAACCATGCTGATTGAGCACCTTAACAGCCACTGCAATCTTTTCTCTCATTTTATCCGCAGGCTTAACAAAACCTTTATAAACACCACCAAATCCTCCCTCTCCAATCTTCATCAATTTGCTGAAATCGTTAGTTGCACCCCTCAGCTCCTTGAGCTCAAAAATCCTCAAATTATGTCCCCTCTCTTCATACAGAGAAGGAAGACTCGGCATCGAGGATGCAGTAGAGCAAAAGGATTTGCTTGTTGGAGCTGTGATAATGGAATCATCAGGCCGGGAAGCACCTTTCCCTGAAGAAGAAGACGATGCCTGTATTGGCGCTTGAGCATGCTTCCTTTTCTTCCCATACCTCCCCGAAAAGAAAACGAAGCACCCCATTCTTCGTATAGCTGGCGTTTTATAGGGATCGTATCACTAAATAGACATGGCCGAGAATCAAGGAAAACCAAAAGCCAAGCAACGGTGGAGAAAATCAAAATATAAGAACGGCGGGCGAGTAGGCATGCACAAATCTAAGCATAGGAATCATCGATTTAAGGAGTCAAAGCGCCTGAATGGCGAAATCCTGAAGCCTTTACACGAGAATTATACGAAAAACGCCCGACAGAGCTTCTAGGTTAACAGCTTCCGAACTCAAGAACTGATGAAGAAGAGAATTGGCAGCTTTTCCGAAATAAAAAACGGGGAGTGGAGTGGAAGCTCTGCAGATAGTAGAATGGCAAGTAACATTGCTTCATTTTTTTTTTTATTCAATTTGTTGGTGCATCACTGCGCCCATTTTCTCTGAAACGCGGTCAACCAAAGAATGGCCACAAAGTCCCGAGTCCGCGAACATAATGGAAATGGCCTCCTCTTTTTCTTTTTCTTTTTAAATTAAATATAAAAAATTATTTATACTTATCTAACAATAACTTTTTTTAAGTAAATTCTGCGATTTAAATAAATAAACAAATAAATAAATAAAAATACTTTTTTCTTAAATATTATTATTATATTTCTTTTTTAAATATTGTTCTATTTCATTGCCATGATAATCTAGCTTTTTTTTTAAAGTTAGCTCATAATAAAAAAACTAATATTTTAAATTATGCTGTTGATTTTTGTGCTATATTTGTATCTTGTTAGTTGTCTTATTAAAACTGCTATGTATGTATAAAATACTTAAATTATTATAAACTATAAATAATTTATTATTTTTAATTTTCACAAAAAATATATTATTTTCTTATATCAAAATTATCATCATTCTTATTCTATATCAATCATTACAAATAAGAACTCTGCCACAAAAATGAATTTTAAAGATTTTAAATTTTAATATTTTGAAAACTTATATTCATACATATTTTTTTATTTTATTCGAATAATAATTTATTCCCCCCAACTTGTTCTTCGGTTCCATGTCGATGAGGTCGCATTTAATATAACTAACACGCTTTGAACTAATTTTTATGTCGGCTTGCCTAATTTTATTTTATAATTCAACTGGCACGAGAAAAAATTAGGTCTGCTGAACTACAGAGGCTCTGATATGCATAACAAAATATATATAAATAAAATTAATTAAATTCATAAATATGTATTTTTATATTATAAATGAATATTTATAATTTTAAAAACCGGTCGCGCAAGAGATTGCAGTTACCCAATGCATCTTAGATTATGCATTGAGCAAAGTAGTATTTTCCATGCATGGTTCATTATAGTCAACTTCACATTTAAGTGATAATCATAATAAACTTGATACATTAGTCAATTTATAGGTCATAAAAATTTAAATAAAATAAAATAATAATAAAAAAAAGTCAGTATTGGAAGGAAGATGCCCTTTAAAAGTCATGTTGACGCTAAATAATATTAAAGTATGAAATTAGGTAAGAACTAAATCAACAGGCAATCTAGATGAAATACTTTATTTTTTAGTAATATGTCCCACTGTTCTTCCTAACATTTCTCTTTAAGAATATAGGAGAGCTCTTGATTTCCTCTAATGATAAGATGGCCAAGAATACATTTTCAAGCTTTGAGCATGTGATTATGCTATAATAAAGGGTAATCAAACCTGACATTTTCATTGTTAATAAAAAATAGGGTTACCACAATGCCTAACTAAGAACCCAAGGCAAGTTTTGAGCAATCGTGTTGCACTTTTACGCGTGTGATGGGATAAATCCAAGGAACTCCGAGCATTTACGATAAGATAACAGCATATTACGTGCTTGTATTATGATGACCTAAGAAGACGGATTACTCTCTTTGCACTACAGCATTATGTTAAAATGGAATGCTGCTCTTAAGAGAGCAGTAAGAATTCTTGATTTATTTTAATACAATTCCACCTCCTATTGTGCTTCTTTATAAAAAGGAGATCACCAACAAATATTGAGATGTTTATAATCACCCGAGTTTGATTTTATTAGAAGTTATACAGTGCACTGCCCTTTAAGATTCATTGCAGAGAAGATTGCAGTAGCTTCTTCCTCTCATATTCATAAATAAAAGCTAGATATATTCAAGAAATTAATACCGTAAGTGCACCATGCAAGGGTCCAATTCAATTCGGCCTAATTTATGATCAAGAATGGTTGAAACCATCGAATAAAAAAATAGTATTCCTACAAACATTAACAGTAGCAATAACAAAAACTAATCTGAATATATAACTAACACAAGTTTTTAACACAGTAACAACAATGCAAATGATTAGCAACATTAGTAAGTACTATTTAGCTTCAAAACATGTATACTTAAACCACAATACAACCCGACTTAAGCCTAATGTATCTTAATTAACCCATTTTAACAAGACGATTAAGTTGTCTTAAGCTAAATCAAAAGCCCCAGAAATGGGTGTACGATGGAGCCACCTCTCAAAATACAACCAAAAAAACGTACATAGTATGCAAATGAGTCACAGCATGATCAAGAATTGAATGGAAGAAAATGCAACTTTTACCAAAATAATATGCTTTGAACCTCGTTGAACTTGTACAAAGACAAGCCATGGCAGAGAACAAATACAAAAAATGTGGGGTGAAAAAGGTAACAAAAAAAAAAAACTATTGATAATAATAGTAATAATTTATTTTTTGAATAGAGTAAGGGCATCATTATACGTGCGGGCAGGCGGGCGGGCGGGCGGGCGTGCAGGGCGGGCTATCGACAGCTTCTAAGAAGGTGAGAGGCTGGGCTGCTGGTTTGTGGAGTGCCAGAAAGAAGCTTCACTTTCTTATTCCTGGCTTTCTCGCGAGGGGTGGAGCATCCACTAAAGTCAAGAGCGCGCGCTTCAGCCTGCGTTGGCATTAAACTGCTGATGTTATTGGAAGAATAGAAGCACTTCCTGTTGTATATAGAAAAGCTGCATATAATATATACTCTTCACTATCCTTTAACATTATTCTAAGATAGGATCTCAAAAGAAAAAAATCTTCACAAGTGAGAAATTTTAAGACTACAACTAGCAAGAAGAAAGGTGTTGCTTAGACGATTGTGGTAGTTCCTTCCTCTTTTATGCATATGCATAGAAAAAAATATATTCATAAATTAAAGTTAGGTATAGATAAGATAATAATATAATAGTTGGCTTAATACAACATTAAAAGTAGTGTTCTTGGGACAAAGTAGTGTCAAGAAAAATAAAGTAGTTGGTTATGATAATGATGATTGAGATGTCCCTTTTTGTACTTAAAAAGTTGAAAATTCAAAAGAAATACCCTAAAAGATTATCATTTAGGAGGGTAATAAGTTTGAAGAGAAGTTTAGAGAAATGCCATGATAGAGACTATCCAAATTCTAAGACAATTAATAGAGAAATTTAAGGAAAAAATCTTCATTTGATGATTAACGATTTATAAATGCAAAGGATAAAGTGCCTAAAGTTTTTTGAATTGTTTAAAATAAAAAATAAAAAATAAAAACTTGCTTTGAAGATATTAAAGATATGTATCAATGATTTCTATAAACTATATTAGGAATCAACTCTGAGTATGTATCTCTTTACATTAATAATGAACACATTTAAGAAGAGGTGTCTTGTTGCATGTTAGTTGCAAAATAATATGCATCTTATTAATAAAACTAACAAAAGAGCTAAAGCAAAATGAGTTATAGAGAAGTACTAAAAGATTTTATCCTATTAGATTCAAAATGGAATATATAAAATGTAAGCTTAGCTATAATAAAATTACAATTTTGAATATGGCAATTGAAGATCATGTTATCCGGAAAAATGAAATATTCAAATAAGTTTAAGCATACAATATGCTAAAAATGAAGAGGTGTTTAACAATCTATATACAAATCTAATGAAGTGGATGGGCGCTTATGGAGTGTTGTGTAATCAAAAATATCAAATATGAAGAGAAGTTGCATAAAACAGCTATAACAAAATATTGGCTTTCAAAACAAAAGCATTGTAATAAAATGTGTTACAAAGATGAGGCTGCTATGATGAGTGGATATACTCATAAGCATATGAAAAGAAATGTTTACACCAGTAACACAATTGAATTGTTTCATATAAGAATACGCAATGATTTGAGCATATAAAAGGTAGATCATTAAATACTCTAGTGACCTAAAAGAACTTTGGCAAAATATTATTAGCAAGAATGATCTCGCATGTTGAGGCCACAAAGGGGAACTATTAAGCTGATAGAGCTTAATGAAACAAAGAATTCATGTAATCAATCCTACTAATTAGATGCTCCAGTGAGAAAAGTAGTATTAATTAAATTTGCTTAAATTAAAAAAGGACCTAAAAATGGTTAGCAAGATATTATTAATAGAAATGATCTCACAAGATTAGGCCTCAGTGGTGAGCAATTAGTTGATAGAGAATAACAAAGGATTCATGTAATCATTCTAACTTAGTGGGTTTAAGATTTGGCTCACAAAGAGCCCGCTCCCACGATGATCACGCGAACCTTCTCGCACAATGGTGCACCGGGGTTCCCTTTCGGTGGTTGGGCCGCAGCCCTTGCATGCTTCTTCAAGTGGCCTTTACTTATCACAAGCGTCAGTTCTTGTTAGCAGCCTTCGATAGACCAATAGGATTTCATCGGCTTCATTGCTGTGGTCTGGATCAACTTCCATTTTCATATGAAACTTTCGAAATGGACCACAGATTTCAATCCAAATTGCGAATCTCTCGTTGTCCCGGTTTGGATCAACTTCCATTTGCTCAAATGACGTTTGTGATCTTGGAAACCTACCTCTTTTTTGTTCAAATTTTAAGAAAATAGGGCATGAAAGTGCTATGAGCTATAAGTTGCATCCAAATCAAAAAACTCATTCTTCAACAACAATTCAAACCGAAAAGAAACCAAAGAAAATAAAACAAGTGTATGTCCACAAACATCAAGCATGGGGTGAGTTGCTCCTCTGATGGTTGAAATGTCGGCAAGCATGAAAGAGGAGGGGCCATTAATTCCTTCGAGAATTTTTGTGAGAATTAGAATACTGTTCAAGAAATTCTAAGGAATTGTGATAACGATCTTTTCCCATTGGACGGAGATGACCATAGGCCGGTCAAGAATGAAGATTTCATATGCATTGGCCGAGGGCCAAGTTGGAGGAGATTTGCATGAAGATTTTGAAGTTAAGGTGGATAAAGAGATTGAAGATAATATGGATATTGAGGCTAAGGTGGATGGTGTTCTAATGGTTTTGCTAACCTTGGAAAACACATACCATTTGGCTAACTCAAGGGTAGTATTTTGCATGAACTTGGATGTCCCTACTTGCATGAAAATTGTTGAAATATCCGAGGATAGCGATCTGGTTGCATTGTCGTAGAACCACTTTTGTGTCGATGGCTATCTTGCGGAGTTTGAGGTGGTTTCCTCAAATAAACTTTGTGGCAGATTCTTGGAGTCTTCAACTATTTTGAGGAACGAGGGGGTGATTGACGTGGTTCCTGGTTATGGACTGATGGGAACCCCTTCAAATTTGCTCCTATTGTTCCAAGACGACAAGACTTAGTGGAGAAAGCCCTTTTACTTGATATTCCTATTTACGGAAGGCCACAAGCTAATTTTTCACCGATTGTCGAAAGTATTTTGATACAAACTCTGAGGTGAATTCAAATGAGCTAAAGAATAATATTTCGGATTCAGAGCTTTTGTTTGATTTGTTTGTTAATAATAAAAGGAAAAAAAGCAAAAAAAAAGTTAAGATTTCAAATCCAATAGGAAATCAAACTATAGCGTTGGAAACGTGATCAATAATTGGGCGGATTGGTTTCTCTAGTGTGGGACATTCAACTTTTGCTAAAATTTCTTTTTTAAGATCTCTTTTCGAGTTTGGCGTCCTTTTTTTTCTTATTTTTTCCTGTTTTCTATTTCTTCTTTTAATTTATTTGAGGGTCACCAACTTTTATTTCTGTTGTATCTTTTCATTCTAGATTTATAAAATGCAATGGGTTTATATATGTGTGTATATATATATAGACACACTCGTAAGCTGCTATTGACACTTAAATACCCATATTCCATCTAGACTTGGTCGGTTGGCTTAATTAATTAGTTGTATGTGTTCATAAATCTTTCTAATAGAAAATTATATGCATAATTTCCCAAGCCTTTTATTCTTATAAAAAGCTTGTGCATGTAGTTGCTCAAATGGTTACAAGATTTCAATTCAGACATGCAATCACCCATCACAACTATTTGGGTAGCGTTCTTTAAACAGCGAATTTATTGTTACAATCATTTTATCAGATTTTCCTTCTATCAATTGATTTTCGTGAACCTAAAGATTGAGGCTCATCAAACTCAATGGCACGTAACTATCCAACAACCATTGATTTTCGTTTGACCCCGCCCTCCTCCCTCCAATGTTGGTGTAGAAGAAAAGGATTGTTACCTGTGTCACAAATTTGACTCCTGAGTTGATGCGTATTAAATGGTCAGACGGGCCAAGATTTCTTGCTCAAGTAAAAGTACGCATGCAAGCAAATGACATTAAAGTAAGCTGGTCGTGTGATGGTGCACAAAATACATTTAAGGTTCGTCTATTGGGGATATCATGGCATTGATGTTTTTGGTAGATTAATGTCTCTACTCAAACAAATATATATCCATTAAAATATAAAAATTTTAAAGTGATTCATATAAGTAGTTTATTATCCTCACATACATATCCATTATACTATCAACAAAATTTTTAAGTAATTCAAATAAGTAGTCTATTATCCTCACAATCTATCAAAATATTTTAATACTAAAATTTAAAGTACATAAAACCTATTTATAAATCACCTAATTACACATTTCTCTATTTAACAAGTGTACGTGTAGTTCACTATTCTTAAGAGTATGTATGCTGTAAAGCATCGCTCCTCACATGCAATTTCATTCTCTTTATAGACATTATGAATACAGTATATATATATAGAACGTTTTGCTAAGGTCAAACTAAAGTGCATGCAATTTTGACTTGCATCCTGCAAGAATTCTAGACCTCGTTTTGTTAGCTAACTATTGATGATTTGTTATATTGCAATCATGTGACCCACAACACAACATTTATTATGATGTTGCTTTAAGATGATGTAATTACTAAGAACTTCAAAATCGAGAGCACATATTGCCAAAATTGATGTAAATTCTTCATTTGTTGAAGCAAATACAATGTCTAGTGGTTGTTTGATTTGCCAAACAAAAATTCAAAGCAAATACAAAGTTGTGTTACAAACATAAATGCAGTGTAAATAGCTTTAAGGGTATAGTAGCTAGTTTTAAATGTTTGTTTGGGAGAAATGTAAACCCAAATTAGAATACAAAAACAAAAATCACATGCCCTAGCTCAGTTGTTGAAGGTTGCTCAATGCATCTCATGTTACAGAGGGCTGGCAGATGGCCAGTGAGGGGCTGACACAAGGCAGGTAAAGGCTTTGTGTCCTCAAGATAAGCTAGAAAGCCAATCTCAGTGAGTTTGTGTGCACGACAAGGGCCAATAATGCCTTAGTGGGCCACGGACATGTCAAGACGCTGACGACATTTATCGAGGCGGAGGATGCCTGATGACCATTAGATGGGCAGTGGATAACCAGTAATAAGGTATGCAAGCCTGTCAACTCTTTGTTTTTGCGTGTCACACCTGTGACAGGAATACAAAATTGCTCAACTTGGGCATAAATGAAATCTTGGGAAAATGAAGGTATGGTTAAAACAATTTCTCATTTTTTAAAATTTTGCACTCAAAAATCTCAAGTCTAAACACCCAAACTTTAGCCTTACTTGTAATATTTATATTTTACAATTAAATTGCCTCACACCAAACAGCACCAATGTACTCAGTTGTATCACTGTTGAGCTCTGTGTGCATACCTAAATTGCCTCACACCTAAATTGCCTCACACCAAACAGCACCAATGTACACCAAACAGCACCAATGATTATTATGTGTTGTCAATCTTTTCACGCATTCCAACATATTTTAGGGTCTGCGCGAGCTGTTTGCAAGTTGCTTTACTATTCAAAAAACAGAAGCAGTTGTTAAAGACTGTTTGGAGCTTGCATTTTACATGAAAGAAGGGAAACTTGCAAATGCTGATTATATCACGAGAAGAAATTGCTACTATCGTTGGGAAGCAAACACAAGATTGAAATTATTACCACAACATTTGAAGGCATAGGAATGAGGTTTTCCTGTTCTTTTGCAGAATCTGGATTATCTTGTAAAGAATTGTTGAACTGAATATTATCAAAGTTCAACTTTTGGCCGCCATTGGATAACAATTCTCGAGCGTCAGCAATTACATCAGCATTTTGTTCACTTAATTGTTTCATAAGGCCAAGGGCATCATAGCTTCTTTCACCAGGGCTCAAAAAGTATCTTAAGTCCTAAAAACCAAGTATTATATATAAGTGAATGTTTAACAAAAAATAAATGCTTAATCTGATTTGCATAATTGTATGACCAATTTGGTTGAACAGACAAAAACATTAATCCTTTTCAGTGCCATAGGAACACTCACACAAGATTTAAATATAGGACAACATGGACACAGCAAGTCAGTAATCTGATGTTAGTTCTTATATATTATTGATATAGAAAAATAAGCATTCAAAGTACATAATGCCAATATTTTCTAACAAAAAGTATCACAGAATGAAATGTAATGTAAGAGGTATAAAATTAAGCCAAAAAATCAACAAAAAAAATTTAGCAAAGATTTGATTATGATAATCTTTCAATTTTTTTTCATATATATAGACAATGGCATTAATCATTTCAAAAGAAAATTAGCAAAAAAATTAATTACGATTACGTTTCTCTATTATATCATATATAGTGTTACTTATTCAATGTGGATTTGTTAGTAACGATATTGCATTGCTTACACATAATACACATACTAAACAAGGAGTATACAATCCTCTACCTCAATTTAAAATCAACTGAGCTAGTAAATGCTGTGCATTCCCATCAACTGTGTATGATGAAATTAAAAAATACATCAAATTGTATAGAATCATGTCAAAGGCATGTGTGACTGATGTTTGACATTAAAAACTTTATGAAAAGTTAATGCTTCACTATAAATACGTTTTTGAGTGGTGAGGAGCATCTTGGAAAGCAAAAAACCATAAAATTATGAACAGACGAGCTACCTCACATGCCATATCAGCTCCAAGAAATGAGTTAAAAAAAAAAGGTGACTTCCATGCTGAAGGAGACTCTAATCCTCTTTTGATACCAGGAGTATCAGCGAATCTAAAAGAAAAAGGAAAAACAAAATTATAAGAGAAACAATTGACAAAAATTTGGTTGAACAAGGCCAAACTCGTTATTTAAATAGATACAGCAATATGAAGGATCGTTTTACAAAAAAAGTTACAAGTACTATATTAAATGCTGCATGAGAATAAATACCAACTTTCTTCAAATGAATTACTCAACAGTTGGTAAATAGTGTGGATGTAAGCTTAGACCGTTTCCGTATGGTATATTGAATATTTTAACTTCAATGTTGAATTTTTAAATCATGATTTGAGTCAAAATATTAAAATCAAAGTACATGTATTTTATGAAATGCAACAGGTCAAATAAAGACTTGGAAGAGAAGAAAATAATCTGGGAACCAAAAATGAAGCTCAAAGGAATGCAATGAAAATAGCACAATTATTTCATGAATTACAATATCAACTAATAAAAAGGGACAAAAAAATCAATATGGAAATAAGAAATCAACCAATTGCTACAACTTCACATCTTACATATTTAAAATTTCATGCTCAGCATCGATGGATGGATTGACGTTCTCAACAACAACTTGTGCTTTCTTTGATGATGGAGGATACTGTAAGGAAGCAGTTTGAATAGAGCAATCCATGTGTTTGGTTCCACAAGCACCGGGAGAAATAAAGGCTGAGCAGCCAGATAAGGAATCCAAATAAGCACCATTACGCTCCACTAATACTGAGTTAGATTGCTGCAAGAAAAAATAAAGAATGTGCAACATCGAGTAACACAAAAATAAGATAAACAATTGACAAATATCTAAATACTGCAAAAAAAAGAGAACAAAGTAGAAAATATATTTACAGAAGCATGTACCACTTCAAATCACTGCAAGATTTGCTCATAAAATAATTTATTTGCATCACTAGTACCAATGCAATTATTACAACAGGTAAGCAATGATTTTTTTGATGATGGGGCTGGTGGTGGTATGGGGATTTTAATTTAAGGTAATGTGTATCAGTAAGTGAAAAGTCGTGCCACTTTTGATGCATGCTATAACATTGGATCAGCTTGAAGCTAGCATTGGTGGCAAATTGATTCTACAGCAATAAATTTTGATTACCAAACAAATAACTATCAAACTTGAAAGAAGATTGGGAAACAACGAATGTTATTAAAAATGATTACCAATAATGAAGGCTGTTCCTTTTTATCCATTAGAAAACAAGATGTAAACATGAAATAGAAAAAGTCTAATTCTTTTCCGCAATCAAATAGGTTTTAAGTTTTCTTACAGACCTTCATTCTTATCCCCGCCTAACAAAGAATTTTGTTGATAGGGACAAATACTTTTCAACTACTTCTGTGTTTTAAATTCAAGCATCTCACTATTAACTCACAAATCATGTACTGGTTAATCCCTCAAAAAAAATGAATGAAAACTCAATAGCGATGGCTCATCCAAAAATGGAAAAGAAGTAATTGGAGGAATCCTATGAAATTCAAAGAACCAACCAGTGTTTGTCTTCAACAACAAAGTTTCAGCATCAAGCCCACTTTCGGCAGATTTTTATCCATTAAAAAATTATCTTTCTGTGTAAAACCTAAGGATCCAACTGCGCTTTGATAATAGAGTGGACCTCATTTTACATCCACACAAAAGCCAACACTAATTGTATAAAAATTCTTCAAATATTATTTATAATTCAACAACAATGCAAGATAAGTTCTCATATCAGAAGAATATGAAGCCAAGTGGCTCATAATCTTGCAGTGATGGTTATACAGGCAGCTCATGACCAATGAAGAACTCACTAGGCTACCTTCACAGATTTAAAGGGCTACTTAATTCAAAAGCATAAGGATTCCTTCTGTTATACTTAAGATTTTTATCAAGATAGTCCTTATATTAAAGAAATGGCTCTAGGAATCAAATTTAGGCCTTATTTGATCATTTTGTGTACCGAAATTACCATATTTTGTAATCACTTTACATGTGAATCAAATGCCATAGATTTCTTTTAAAAAGAAGAATTATCATTAAGAAAAATGACTAAATGAACGTTATATATTGAAACTGCATAACATAAAAAAGTTCAATCAAAAAAACAACAATGAAAAGCAAATCGATGATTTTAACAAAGAGAACTTAAAGAAGAAAAACTACTATATTATGTAATCACTTTACATGTGAATCAAATACCCTAAATTTCAGTTAAAAAAGAAGAATTATCATTAAATATTGAAAACTGCAGAACATAAAAAATTCCAATCAATAAAACAACAATGAAAAGAATATTGATGGTTTTGACGAGAGATTTTAAGGAAAAACCACCTTCAACTAAATATGAGCAAATTGATGAGTTTGACAAAATTGTAAGAAAAGATAGCCTTCAACAAAACATGAAATATAAAGTTAAATCAAAGAATGATTCATTTAAAGAGAGCATGCCGAAAGGGGAAAAACACACGATGGAGATCTTGCTTGTTGATAATTCAACGTATCATTGACGCCAAAGAATGAATTTATAATGTTGAAGAAACCAAAAAAAATATTCAACTTAAAAAAGCAATCGGCTGTTGGATTTTAGCGGCCGATTTTGGCTGAAAATGAAAGGGGACGGGGAGTTGACGACAAGGACAAAAAAAACACTTAAGCAAAAGTTAAGGGACAAAAAAAAATATTTACAAAAGTTAAGACTATTTTGAATATTTTGCAGGACCTTTTTTATAATTTTCTCCATGAAAATTATTCAACTTAAGAATAATTCTCTAGATTTTATATAAACACTTAAAATTCATAAATTTACAAATATAACACTTTTGTTGATAAGATGACAAGTCTCCATCTTTGATTATGAGCTTAGCCTTCTTTTTCAATCATTCAACAAGCAAGGTATGTATTTTCAAATAAACTAACCAACTTAGATGCAATAGAAAAAGGTGCTTGGCTTGACATGCCTTGAGTATTGTAAGGCCTTCTCATAATGCGACTAGCAAAGCCATCATTATGTTTCAAATCAAAGTGAAATGTATTTTAAATCATGATCTTATCAAGAATAGTAATCTTGTAGACAAGAGCTCAAAATAACTTTCTTTAAAAGTAATCTAAGATGAGTATATGGGTGAAAAAGGTAAATACTATTCCACCCTGAATGAATACAAGAACTCTAAATCCAAAATTTCAACCCTTCAGAAATCCAAAAGCATTGTTCATCTTCTCATACTACAAAAATACAATGTTTATTATCAAAATATAGATTGTCTCAAATAGAGAAAAAAAGAATAAAAAGAAAATGTACTTCAAAACAGTAAGAATGTGGAGTTTATGTGATCTGCCAGTATTTATATTGCAGCAGTCTGCAAAAGTTGGAATGTTAGCAAAATAAATATGCAAGAGTGGTCCTGAGTAAATGATGAAAGTTAAAAAGTCTAACAAATTTGCTATCGATTATTTTGTGATAACACCTTCAATACGCTTGTAATTAAGAAAGCACACAACAAATCTAGAAAAAAAAAATTCATATATGAAGAACTTACAGATTCTTTCATTTCTGAACTAACATCAAAAAGCACTTTAGCTTCAGATCTCCAGTTCTCAATATTCTGTAGATGATTGCTTGCCCTGGATGTTTTACTTGAGACACTTGTCTGAGTAAGTTTGGCACACAAATCCTCATTTTGTTTACCAGTATCATGTTTTTCGTATAAATTGGGTGATTCAAGAACATCATCTGCTAAAGACAAACAAATGTCCTCAGTATCAATTTCACCTATCATATCTACCATACAAGACCCATCCCCTTTTTTTGAAGGCATAAAAAATAGCCCCTGGTTAATGTCAACACCAAATTTCTTATCAGTTCCCCTTTCTGACAAAGGAGACAATAGTTCTCGCTGTCTTTTCTTCATAATGGACGGAGTACATATGAAGCTTTTGGCAGCAAGTTTCAAAATGCCATCAGGATTATCATCGCGAGAAGGAGAGTCCCATAAGTTGCATGCTGCTGAAGACATCATCAGCTGCCTAATGCCCAGTGGACTATAGGCTTGCTGATGGTCACTGGACACAATGTCACAACAAACAAAAGGAAATTCCAAGTTCTGAATGCGTGGAGGCTCATAAAATAATGATCCAGACTCCAAGAAATTTTCAGACTGAATATCCTTCATCTCATCAGTAAAAGATATAATTCCAGGATCCAAAATATTTTCAAGTTCAACTTTCTGTTCATCGGTAACAGTTATATTCCTCGTTGTACTGTCACAGCTTCTTGTCTTAGTTGGTGTTTCATCTACACTCAGCTTTCTATCCTCCTGAAACAGACATTCCAAAACATTTCCAAATTTGGCATTCAGCTCATTCAAAGGAGAAACATTCCTGGCTGTATTGCCACAGATTGTCTTTGTTGGTGTTTCTTCTTCACCATGTTTTTCATCCTTCGGGACTTGACATTCCGTTTGCTGGTCTATTATAGTCTCATGACTTGATGTCCTTGCTTCAGGAACAGAAGGTATAGGACAACCAGAATTACAAACATCAAAAAATAAGTTTGCAACAGATCCAGTATTTTGCAGCTTCCACAGCAAGTCTTGAATTTCGACATTAACACTAGGACATATAAAAGATGAGGGAACAGTCGTCAAATTTTGACAGCACTGAATTCCATGCTTATCTACCGAACTTAAGGGAAATATGGGGTATGAACATTGAGTGAAATTCATGGAACCTTCGGAACTATGAATAGAAGCTTTGCAACAGTTAGTAGCAGCATAGTCATCGCAGCCAATATGTATAGAGATACCAGATTTATCATTGTTCTCAAGTCCAGTACCATCACTAGAGATAGAGTTACCCAATAATGTTGATTTGTGTAGTAAATTATCTGTCTCCACGTGGTTGTTATCATTGGAATCAATCATGGAAAGCTTCACAATCTCATTTCCTGGTCCTTGAGCATTTTGTAACAAGTTCCCAGGTGAGGCCACTTCAGAAAACGCTTCAGCACAGTGCACTTTAGAGACACTGAATGTAGCTTCCTCTGAGCCATGATATTCAATGGAGTAACCAGGCAAACGTGAATCAGTGACCTCTTTTTTTATGGCACCCACCCCTTGCTTCTGATCTCTAAGCATTGTAACTGGATTTGCAATTTCACATTCAGATTGAGAAGAAGTTACCAAAGCCGAACTGCTACATTCAGAGGAATCTTCCATGTCAGGTTTATTTTTAGTGCCATTGTCACGACTCTTCAGCTGGGCTGTTAGAGTGGTGGTAGAAGGAGCATTTGGTGGACCTAAATACTTTCCGACAAGACCTTGAGCTATGTATGATTCCAATTTTTTCTTGACAGAACTATTCCAGTGGTTTTTTATCGAATTGTCACTCCTGAAATAGTGCAGAAAGTCAAAACTTTCGGAAGTCTTGTTAATAAATGATTAGAGAAATGCAAAAATAAAATATATTCCGAGAATATGAACATAGTATAGAAATACAAAAATTGTAAATAAAATCTAAAGAGACAAAAATCATAGTCGAAATGCTAAGGAAATGAATAAAGTGACTAGACAGCACATTTCCCATCCTTACATAAACAAAACTGAGTATCTTGACGAATGACCATATGTGTCTGTTTAAAATACAGTAAGGGTACTATAAAATAAGAGATTACTAATGAGTTGCAAAACAAATTTTATTGATTTCTCCTAAAGAAAGAACTATGTAAATAATGTGATGCGGCTAATAGATGTTATCCACTCGTCCATTAGTTAATGCTGATTAAGATTGTGAATGTTTGTGAAGTTTGGCATTTTGGTTTAGTAAACTTAGAATAAATAATACGTAGTTAATTGGAATTATTTCTTATTTGAGTTTTCCGACACATTCCCCCTATTATCTGCCAACAAGCATAAATGATTCAGCAGTCTTAGATGACTTAAATGAATTAGGTGAAATTCATTGTTGCTTGAGGTTCATTAAAAATCTCTTAAACTTTTGGCCCCATCTATTCTCACCTATCACTTTCTACTGTCACTAAGCCAAGATTTCTTTTGGAAGATACTATTGGGTGTTTGACTTTCTCCTCCTTATTCGAATAAAGCCTTACCTGCAGTAAGTTTTTAAGGAAATTTAAGACTTTTAGTTGATGTGGAACCTTTACAAACAGCCCCTTGATCCACAAAATAATTAATGATGGTATATTAAGGCTTTGTTTGGAATAGCTTTTTAGATTTTGTGCTTAATATAAAGCTGTTTCAACTTTTAAAATGTTTGGGGCACAACTTTTAGTTGATTTTATAAACTAAGCTAAGCAAAACATCCTTTTTGGTCTCTCTGTTTTCATGTGGCCACGATAAAAAAACCCAGTAGTCATAGCATTTCTACCCTAATAATGATCTTCTCTTCCGTGGCTTCTCTTCCTCACCATTGTTTTTTAAATTGTAGATCACTAAATTCCACAGAATCAGCAAATTCAGAAATGTGCAGTTTTTCCTTTTTTACACTTGTGAGATTTGAGGTTCTAGTTGAGGATTTCAAGATAAGCTGAATCTTCTCTTCCAAGGCTTCTATTCCTCACCTCCATCAGCTTTGTCTTTCTAATTAGCAAATCACTAAATCCCACAGAATTAACGATTGATCCTGAATTGGAAAGCTAAAAGTTGTAAAATGCAGTCCATTTTTTAACAGAAGTCTTATTTTTCCAAGTATTAATGCTGAAATAAATTAGGCATTTCATTAAATAAATTTTATATCAACTACTACTATAATTCTGTTTTAAATTTTCATTGCTATAATTAATAAACTAGATACAAAACAGCAGTATTATATAAACAGTTAAAATGAAAACACTGTAGCATAGCAATGTGGCAACAGCTAGCTAAACAGAATCAGCTTCCTCTCAAATAGCTTTCATGCAGTAGCTTCTTTAGACAATTGCAACTGTCCCAAACAAAGCCTATATGAGAAGTTGTCCCCTTGCTTCCCCACACAAAATATTGATATATAATATTTTCATGATTCAAAAGTTATGTTGCTCTAGAGATTCAATATTTTTACCTTGATAAATTGTTCCATTGTTCTATATTCTCAACACCATGTTAACAATATAGCACATGAGAAGCATTTTTAGCCAAGATTTTCTGGAAATGCAGCACACATAATCTCAAATCACAAACACAAAAGTATTAATTTGTAATTATTCATTTAAAAAGATGATAACCAAGAAATAATGGAATTTAATTAACTTGTGTTTAAAAAATTAATAATTAGATTTTCTAAAATACACCACCTAACTTGTATTTAAAAATCATCTACATAAATAACACAAATCAAGTGTTAACTTTTTGAGTAATAATGAGAAAAAGTGATACTTTTAAATAAATATTATGTATGAAGGTGTATGCAAATGAAGAGGATTTAATTGGATGCAAAAATACCTCCAAAAATAAATACTGATGCATATTTATTCAAGCATTTAATGTGTTGAATTCACTATAATGAAGTGTTATTTGTATTTGGTTCATTAAGAAAATAAGCTCAAAATTTATAATTAATCTAGACTCATATCTTTTTTTGTCGAACTAAGCATGAGCTTCTTATCAAGTTGTTCGTGAATGTCATGTTTTTACAATTGAACTTTTATACAGAATTGTTATCATAAACTTTTTACAACTAGAGGTTTAAAAATTGTGCCAAAAAATACAAAATATTAATTGAGCATCGACAACATTTAACAAAGTAAAAGCCTATTTTTATATTTCTAAAATATTGAATGATTGTATGAATACTATTGAATTATTGTATGAATACCATCAATAGAGAGTCAACAAAGATAATCTGAAAAATTATTATAAAATATAGGAAGAATGAGCTGTGGTAACAATGGCATATGGGTTAAGTAATGATCCAGCTAGATTCAAAGCTCATATTCATAGTATTTTCCAGCATTTATAATTGTTTCTTAATATATGAGATCACAATAAAAAAAGACATGAAAAAAAGATTAATAAAAAGTTTTAGTAGTGCAAGTGCTAAGTTGTTTTGTTTTCCATGTCATATGATTGGTGGTGAAAGAATTACTGTAAACTACTAGAAGTTAAAGATAATGCTTATTAGTAAAAAACAACAAATGTCGCAGAAAAGAATATTTCTAGATTTTTTATACAAAAAGAAAGTTTGAAAAAAAAAATTATTTCATGTTTAAACTGAAACAATAAATATAAATTTTATCTATGGTAAACAAGGTTAAGGAACTTTTTGAATGCTAAAGGCATGTTTAATGATTACTATAACATTGATGATACCTTTTAATTTCAAATTAGCAGCATCTTTGAATGATTTAGGATGCATTCTAGTCAACATGGTCTGGTGATTGAATAAACAATGACAAAATTATCCACTCATGATTCGGAGTTAGTTGTAGTAGCATTTAAACTGAAAATACATCAATATCTATATAGAATTTAATTCATAATTTTTATCAAACGAAAAATTGAACTTATGAAATAATAGGAACTTATTAATGAACAAGAATTTAACAGGTAATATCTTGATCTCTTCCTAGAATGATCAAGATTTGTAGAAAATAATTAAAGTAATTGACAAATTTTTAAATAATAGGAAATTATTAAAGAACAAGAATTTTAACAGGTAAAATCTTGATCTCTCCCTAGTGAGAACGATCCTTTAAGCTTGCAAATACTACTCTATTGGTCACGCTTAATCTTTTTCTTCAATTTCATATATCTATATCCGCATATACAATTTTCAATTTCAACACTAACAAAATTAAAATATCTAAATAACAGTGTGGTGCCTTTAAATTAACATGACAGTGTTTATCGCTTTGGAACACATTCCAATATAAGCCTTTTCTAAAGTTGTTTAAAGATGAGTATATACTAGTGTATAATGGGTGCTGGGAAGTCTATATACGTGGAGAGTTTTTATATAAAAATAAAGGTTTTGTCCACCTGCGAGCTGCAAAGAAAGTGCAAAGTGGATAGATTATCACAGCAATACTGTGATAGCTGTAATAAACAAAAAATTTCATCAAAAATTTTGTAACAATTTTGAAATTATCAAAATGTGCATCTTAGACATTTTGGGTTTCATCTATTTTATTTGTGGGGCTATAAATTAGCTATTATCATCATCAATAATGTTAATACAATTTACAAATTTTGTAGTGGGCACCACCTCCATACCTAATAAGTTGCTTGTCTTCCGTGTCCAGCCAAAAACTGTCAAAGAGAGAAGCCTTCTCCTTCAACAAATTCAAGAATGACCGAACTTCACCACTCCAATTAAGCGGCAGAAATGTGTCATTTCCTACTTTCCATGCACACAAAATGATCCAACTCTGTTTCTCTTTTTATGGCACTGAACAAACTTTCCTATCTTTTTTACACTCAAAAGCAGTCTTCGTCACTTCCCTCACACTAGAAAACTACTTCCCTCACACTAGAAAACTACGATCTCTCCTCCACTTTTCCTTCACGATCGATTGTGGGTAAGAAACACTCTACAATCCTTTTTTGACTTCCTCTTCTTCGCACATGGCAGTACTGGGACTTCATTCTCTTCTACACACACAAAGCCGCATTCTTAGCTAAAGAAAGATCCTATTCTGTGATGAGGACATCTCCTGTACACCTAAAGCACCAGTTCGTCTTTTCCTCTCCTTGACGTATATGTATTTTTGCCAAGCATCCGTTAAGCAGCAAACCTATTTCTCTTCTTGCCTTTTACAGTGATTTCCAACTAAATTTCTATTGACAACAGCTGTTACACTCACATTCTATGCTCTTGACAATGAAACTTGAGAAATCAATTCTTTAGGAAAGCTGAAAATGCACTGCAACCTCTCCTACAATGATATTAATGAGGTCATGGATATTTGATCCCAACGAGATAAGTTATACAGAAATACTACATAATAGGAACAATAGAAAAAAAAAATAGTAAGCTAATTTTTAAAAGCGGCTCTCTAATGGAGAGTGAGAATTATCTAGTTCAAAAAGAAAATAAAGTAATATCTACTAGTAATCTACAGTCATGTTGCAAATTTTTCGAAAACAATTATTTTTTCTTAAAGAAATCAATTCTCTGATTTTTACTATATTGTCATATATCTAGATAATAAAAAGAATGCAAGATTAAGAAAATTCAATAAGAATATTTAGGAACATAATATATATATAAATATATATGATATGCATCTTGCGAAGTATTGCAAAACAACAGGGATACCAAAATAATTCTACATAATGTTCAAATTAGTCTATTTAAGTTCTCAAATTAGCTCTTCTCAAGAAAATATGTTGTATTATATTTTTCACAGTATTAAGATTATTTATCAAGTTTTCAAAAAAACTACGAAAACAAAGAACAAGTTAATCAATCCAACAAAAAAAGGATACCCCCTAGGTGTTTCTTAGTATATATCATATCCCACGTGTTCATGAAAAAAATATAGTTCACAGAACTATAAGCAAGGAACTATGAAAACTTAGATGCTTGGTGCAAATTGAATGATAATTTTCAATTTTAACAAGGTAGAAAATGAAATAGCATTATCCGCGTAACGAGGTTTTAAATGAAATAACATCTGCATAACGAGTTTTCGATGTATAAATGCTGAAAATTTAGCCAATTATTCTTGAAGTGGTTTAGCCAATTATTCAAAATATAATACTAAAAGAAATCATAGATCTAATTTTTTAATAATCTTTTCAAATAAATTAAAATTCAAATGTGGTGTGGGCTATAAATTGAAAGTCACCACAATTTCCAAGGGAATGATTGATTCAACTTTATACATAATTTAAACTAATAAGCTAATCTAAATATTATGTGATTTTTCATTTGGCTTAAGCTATTTTATGTTGTCTTAAGCTGTAAACTATGTGGTTATAAATTTAAGATATTATAAACAAAATAATAATACAAAAAACATATCGATTGTTATCATAAAATAAGAAAATGATTAGCCAATCAATAAGTAATTAAATACAATACCTAAATATTTAATTCAAAATAAGTTAAACATATATCATTATAAATATTTAATCAAGTTGATATGTTAATAAAGTAATGAAAATAATTTAAAAAACATATATTATTAGCCACAACTTGTCTTAATCTAAGTAAATTTAAATTGGATTTGTTTGTTACAAATTTAAGAAAATTAAAACAAAGATGCAGCACAAAAAATGGTTTGGAGCTTAGGCATATGCTTGAATCACATAAAGGATAAGTGCAAAAAGGTAGCAACAATCAAATAACAATAAGAGATTATGTACAATAATGCACATATAAACCTTTAAAGCCACTAGAACACAAATTGGATTACCTACATTTGCTAAATTTTACAACTACAACCACAAAAAATAAAATAAACAATTTACTCTAATGCATAATCCAAAAAAGTTGCCCGCTATATGTATCAAGTGAAAGGACATAGTCTCAAGGAACCCTCATAAGAAGTAGTGCCACACATGCAAAAAATAAAGATAATGATCCCTTTCTAATGATTTAAATTTAAACACAAGAAAAAAATAATACACTGGATATATTATTGAATGTGAAACTGAGTAAAAAAATGAAATGCTAAATGGTTATTTAACAATCCCATTATAGTGTTGGAACTCTTTCAAATAAAATCATAATTTGGTTTTTCTTTTGCACAATATTTGCACACGATGTTAGTAGTAGTAATAATACCTCAAATTACAGTAAGATATTATTCAGTATGCTTCTACATGTGTTTCTTTCATCATGTAAGATATATATCAGTATGCTTATACATGTGCTTATTTCATCATTAGTATAAAATCATCCTTTTGATGTTGCAAAATTGCAACTCCATCACTGAGTTCACATGCTTGTACTTCTTTAAATACATGCCTGTACTGTTTTTGCTACTGGGGAAGCATATTTAGTTCACGTGTGTTCCATTGGTGCCTCTGATGTTTCAGTATTAGCATAATAGCAACTACAAAAGTTATAGTAATAATATTTAATTTGACAGTAAATCAGAATATTCAGTTTAAATCTACGGTATGACCATCCACTATATATTGTTCTAACAATCTTTTGCTTTTTTTTTTAGTTTCATATTAGACCTACAATGATTTACCTACTTTAGTTAAAGATGTCCAATCTATCATTTAATGCCACACTTTGAAGAATGAAAACTAAAATATAACAAAATCTCACCCACAAATAGTTTATTAAGGAAGCTTAGAACATCAAACTGCATTGAAACATCAACTACGCAATGAGAATAAAAAATCAAATTAGCTCGCACCTGCCAGGTAAAAATTTTGTCAATTCTGCCCACTTATTTCCATAAATTTGGTGGGCCTGAATAAGGGTTATCTCCTCTTCCTGAGTCCACGCTTCTTTGTTGATTGCAGGATTAAGATGATTATGCCACCTGTGTCAATGACATGAAATCACAATAATGAAACAGTTATTGAATTTTGTAAGCAAAAAAGCATTATCACATTTTTTCTATTCCCCATTCAAAAAACCAAATTCCAGTATACTCTGCATCAACATCAAAACAAATGGCTTAGAAAATAATCTAAATAAAATTAAATGCTAAAGAAATGTTAAGCAAAATATGAAATTCCTAATTTGGCTCTGCCATCATCAATTAAAGAATTATAATCTAAATATATTATACTTGATATTTTAAATATATATCAAAGAGTTTACAACAGCACTCTTATAGAGACAACCACTGATGCACATAATTGGAGTGTTTATTTAATTCCAAATCAGAACGCTTCTATGAAAGTTTTATTCCATTAAATGCATGCAAAGGGAACTAATTAGTTGGTTTACAAACCCATAACAGAAAATATTGCGACATATTTATAAAAATTTCAGAACTAGCAACTGATAAAAAAAAATAAGACAAAAAAGTATAACAAGTTTATCTGCATGACTTGGTTATAATTTAACTCAATAAACTTAGGTGAATTGTTGTATTTTAGTTACATAATTGGTTTAGATAGGATATCTAATTAAGAAACTGAAATGGTTAAAAGTATACTTTTATTTAAAGATAAATTTCTTATTCTTAATTATTAAAGTTCGCCATACTTTGGTATGTTAATTGTTAAGAACACCACTATTTGCTTCACTTGCAAAACTATATTAATGCAATTAAACTGCTTTATAATTTTAGATGCTTTACAGAGACTATTGAACCAATAAACAAAATTTCTATTCCTCTTAGTTCCTAGAGATGTTTCATGATGCAACACTAGGATATGTTATATGATACCTACTACGATATTAATACAACATCTAATATTACAAATGCAAATCCCCGTTTAATCAAATTTATCATGAATTTTTTTTTCTTCTTGGGTGGCCGATGGGATTTGATCTCATGACCTGGGATAACAAATCCTGAGCCTCAACCACTGGGCTACAACACCATTCACAAATTTATCATGAATATGATATCACTAAAATATGTATGACAAAATCTATTAAATAATGTATAAATGATTTACAAGATACGTTGATAGAACAAAATCCCTCCAATGCATTGTATAAGTATGTCACCTTGGTCGTGTGTTCTATTAAGTGATGAGCAAATTGTACTAACTCAAACTCTTAAAAATCAAGATAATATCTGATTTAACCATAGTGACTCACAATTTTGTCCTCAAGTGCTAACTTCCTAGATGATTACCCATAAGAGTGATCCTACTATTAAATTTGAAGTTCTTATTACAAACTTCATCATGATCTCAAATCATTTCTTGATGTTTAAGAGTTATGTTTAACTACAGTTAAGAAGCTTCACAATCTCCCACACTTAAGAACTAACATCCATGTCACTACTTTATTCACGGATTCAGGAATCATCCATCGATAAATACGACTTAGTGGTAGGCTCCTCCATGCTCAAGAGGTGACCTCCGCTATGTAAACCTTTGTCCCATCATGGGTTCACAATGTGGCTCTAAAGGTATGAACTTTACCTTGTATGTTTACCTTGTATGTTTACCTTGTATAGCATCTAGTTCCCCCATCTAGCAGCAGCCGGTGTACCAGCTCTAATACAATTTATAATAACACAAACTTTTAGCTAAAAAGATAACATTAGCTTTGGCCTTAGCAACCTCAAGCTTTTGTCCTCGGATATAACTTTCCAGAAGCCACCCATCAAAAAAGTATTCCTATTGTAAGCACGCATAACTTTGGAGTGAAAATTAGAAATTTCATGGTTGTCTCAAAAAACATATTGATGTTTAAGTGTTCTTGTAACAACCCTTTTAAAATATAATGATTAAATAAAGTATTTATATAAAAATATATACAATATATTAAATAAGTTATAATCGGCTGCCCTTTTCTCTTTTTATTTTGCGCGAACCCCGTGTGAGGGACAAAACGCGGAACAGCAAGTTGCTGCGATCTAAGCGGTTGCGTGCAAATGGGTAGAAATCTAACGGTCATAATTTCATCCTAAAGGTAAGCTTAATCTAACCGTTAGATTGAATTTGCATTTGGATGGCCTGGATTGCTCGCCTGTATATCTTCTTTCCCTCCCGTGCTCTGCCCTGATACCCACGCATGGTCACGGGCCAAAATGCAAGTGTATGCCCCTCCGCTCACAAGATTAATCCCTCAATATCCTTTTCTTTCCTTTCATTCCTTCAAAGCAACTGCGGGAGCTAAAGGCTGAGTTCGTGAGAGGGCTGAGGTCACTTCGAAGTGCATACTCTTCTTCATGTATTTCTCGGCTTGTTAAAGGTGCATCCTTCCATTTCTCTTCTTCTGTGTCGATCTTGGTTTGATAATGCTAAGTTACAAATTGTTGCTTTAATCCTTAATTGAACCCCAAGGAGTTCGATCGTGCTAAGCCTTTCGATTTTCGCCCTTATTGGACTTCGGCAATGCGTTGGGTCCGAAAAGGGAGGCCTAGGGTTCGATCCTACATCCTGTATAAACGTCGTCCAGGCTCATTCTTTTGTTCCATGTGATAGCCTTGAAAAGAGCTTTAAAATGGCATGCGAATCTCCTCCCAAAAGTACCCTGTTCGGCTTATTGACCAAACCCTAAAATCCTCACCGTGCGGTTGTGAAGAAGATGACGGTCCAGTAGAGCTCCTTTCGGGTTGCCTTTGCTGGTTGGACCGGGCGATTTATTTATTTTGAACCGTGTGGTTCGTTCAGTCAGCAGGGAGGGCCCACTGGGACACGCATTCTTGTAAGGAGCTGCCGCGTGTCCAGCCATCTCAATTTCCCATTTCTGCCGCCAATATAATCATTAGGAAATTAAATGTTATGCTTTAGATATCTATGCCTTTAATAATTGCTAAACCGTGAACTTTAACAATTAAGGCATGGAAATTAATTGCAATTAAATAAATGAAATTTTAATTTCATTAATATCTCTTAAAATAATAATCCAAAATATACAAAGTTATATACTATTTTGATCACAAAAATGAGTAGATCAATAATATATAATTTAATTTCTGTTTTGACAATTATTTTGATGGGTCAATATTTAGGATTAATTAATTAATTTCAAATTAATATTAATCTTTCATGTGACCTAATTTGATCATTTAATATTCAAATTTAATGATCAAATAGTCCATTTCACTCACAAAAATATGAGGAATAATAATATGAAATAAAATTCAACATTTGAACCCTAATTTTCTTAATCACTTTTTAACCTAATTTAGGAGTCATTAAAACTCTAATTTTTCCAAAGTTATCCAAAATTAACAATTAGATAGTATTTTTATGATAGCTAACATGTCACATTTATTATCTCCCTTACCAATTAGATAGTATTTTTATGAGCTTAGTTCTCAACTTCCTAATCTGTGAATTAATTGCCAAGAGCTTAATTCACTTTTCAACCCTAAGGAAGAAATCCTATGATTGATTTGCAATTGATCTATAGTTGAATCCTAAGTCTATTAGTTACACCCATTAAGAATAGATAGTCTTAACGCTTTAGTAATTGTAGAATTGTGAATCAACTAGATCTAGTTTTAGTGATTAGATTAGAGCTTAGGTTATACATCCTAATCCCTAAAACCTATTTTTAATTATTTCAAGATATAGTAATAGGAATCCCTAACTTACTTAGATTAGTTTATGAATCTTATTAAATTCCTTAAACATATACTAATAGTAAACATAAAATTTGTAGTTCTTAAGTCTAATAAGTACATATCCTAGACCTTGCAATTACTTATGACTTAGCTAGATTAATATTGTTTGATTAGAATATTCAAACATAACTTAGTTAGAGAATCATAATGAAAAGTAGTAGAATTACCTTAGTTCTAAATTTTTTAAGTTAGATAATTTATTATATAAATCTCTACCTATTAAGTACCCAAACCTTGATTTAATTATTGTAATTAGATTTATAATTTATGATAAGATTAAGAGCTAATTTTTAATAACAATAATTATACTTATAAATTATTTTGTCATATCTATTATTTTCAAAATCACAATTATTATTATATTATAATTAACTTGAGATCAACATCTCAAAGTTAATTGAGAGCTCAATTAGCTCCAATCATTAATTAGATCATTAAAAATTATATAACTTTGAATATCACTTAGTTGCAAATATTGAATTTTCCTTGTTCGCTTGCTTAGCTTTGAGCCTCATTCATTGAATCATTCATAAATATATTGTGCATAAATAAAACTTTCACATAAAATGACCAGTCTATGGTACACTGAAAATGGAGTAATAAGGAGACATCGCATTCTTAGAGGACGAATGTGAGTGTTTTAGGTATGTACCCCGCTTTTTTTTCCTCATTTCATTCTGAATATGCCCACAGAATGAGCACAGATTAAAATAATTTTAATTAATAAACATGTGAGATCTTCAATCTTATAGATTGTTAAAACTCATCATAACTTTTAGTTATATTACTCTACATAGTCCTAAGCTATGTGTATCTTAGATTTAAGTCTAAAATTCTTCTTCCAATTTCCTTACTATGCATTTTTTATGATTTAGAACTGCACTTTATTTGTTTATAATTTATTTAGATTACAGTGAATGTTGTATAATTTCATTTAAATACTTCACTGTTTATTTCCCCTTACTTAGCATAAGTTCATTTGAACATATACATGCTTTACTTCATTTAATTTCATATGCACATTAGTTTATTTATAGCCTATTTAGGATGCTTTTGCCCTTATATTATTTGCAGGCTATGATGTATACTTAAGTGAGTATTCTAACTCACTTGTTTTTTCTTTCCTTACTTAAATACTTACCATATTGCACCCATCCTTGTGCTTACTTTGTAACTAGGACTGTGATATCTAATTATAACAATAACATATTTAGTCAATCTTAAATTATGCTTAGATTGTTTAGTTTAACCAAGTTTTTTATTTCTTGGCTTAGCCCTATCACATTTAAATACCAAAATGTGATAGATCAGATGCACTTGGAGGCTAGTGGAGCTGGACCAAGCGCTAAAAATTAAATTGCTTCCGCAAATCATATATTATAAATTTATAGCTTATTAAGAACTTCAAGTGAGCTATCAAATTTTCCTTCTCTTATTTAATTTACTGTCGTTTTGTAATAATGTCATTTACTTTAATTTACTACACTTTATTGGAGCTCAGATATACTTAAGTGCTTGTGATGAATGAATGGATGAATGTAATGAATGGATGAATGGTTATAAATGTAATAAATTTGTATTTTAATTAAATCCTTCATTTCATACTTAGAATGATAAATGGAATTCATTATATGTTCAATTGTTATAGAATTAGAATTTAGTTTCTTACTTAAGTAATAATCTTAGCATATTTACATGTGAACGTTGAATATTGTGATGAAGTAAACATTAAGGTAGATAATTGTTACACATGTGATTTCCTTAAATATTTTAGAATTGTAAATGAGAAATCTTATAAAATAGATTAAACTCTACTTTAGAATTGGAAATGAGCAATCTTATCAAAAGGATTGAACTCTATACTAGAATTAGAGTTAAATTAGATTGATTGCATGTTAGTTTAGGTTGTCTTTTCTTTTAAATTATAACTCCCATTGAAATTAGAGTATTGCATGTAATTCTGCATGTATTTCCTTAACCATTTACGAATGAGACTCTGTCAAAATTTTTAAGAAAATTTAGACTTAAAATATTTTGGGAAATATATAGACCCATAATTCACATGTTAAATACTCACCAAATACTTAGAATTCATATCTAAGATTGAATGTAAACTCATGTCAATTGTTTAAATTGAAATCTCATATCTTATTGCTTATGTTACTCAAGTCATATTTCATTTTCATTCTAAGAATCATGAATTGTATTTTTAATTATAAATTTACTTAACATTATTCAAGATTTCCTTCCCATCTTAACTTAAGACCCTCTTCTAAATCCTTGGCTAAACACAATACTTAATGATTTGGATTAGTTTTCTTCTAATCTAGTATTAGGTATTGTGGTGACGCATCACTGTTGAACTAAGTGATTCTCAATATTGGAGACGTCACAGTTCTTCTTAACTATACTTTAGAAGCATCACACAAATAATGAAAAGAGCACCACAAAAAAATAATCACAGCCCAAAACATAAGATTTTACATGGAATACTCTTTTGGGAAAAACAACATAGGCGATTAAGAGAACTGATAGTACAATCATCAAAGATAAACACAAAGCCAATAGTAGATTGTTTTATCAAGATGTTTCAACATAATCTGAATCAACAAACCCAATAACATCTAAACCAGAAGTCTTAAAAGTCAAATATGCATCTGAAGCTTCATATATATCTCAAAATCCATTTAAATGCAATGAGTAGATGTTCACCACACTAACTGCATGTGTCAAATCTAGATAGGTAGTAACCATACATACATTAAACTTCCAGCTACACTAATTTTAGACTCATTTTTTGAAGAGACTCCATCTCTTCATCCATAACTATTAACCAATCTACTAAATCATCTCTAAAAACTATATAATCACATGGTTCATTTAACAAAATTGCCTCTTCTACAATTGATAGAGTAAAGGCAACATAATCACATTACTAAATCTATGATGTGGCCTATGACTCTTCTTTCCTTATTTCTCACAACTAAATAGGATTGTACAACAATGAGTTCCGCATTATCACCTTATGTATCTGAGGTGGATCTGCATACACATCTTAAATCATCACTATCTTTGAAAACCCTTCACCGACATCTCTAATTTTCATGAGGGGATAAAATTTTTCCAACTAATAGAGCTATTCATTAAACATTTTATCTCTGCTGTAAATAATTTTAAATTCATTAGAACTCCACATATTAAAGCCATTCACCCCATTTTGTGATTGATATTCTAAGAAAATGCACTTGTATGATTTAATCTAATTTCCCCTCTTTAATCATTGCTGGAATGAGAAAAGTGGTTGATCAAATAGCATGTGGTCAAAGTAACTTCAACCCAAAATTATGTATCCATGCCATAAGAAACAATGCATCATGTTATCTCAAAAAAGTATTGTCATTCCATTTTGCTAAGCCCTTCCAACACAAGAACGATGTCTTAACATTCTTTCATCTACACAAAATTGATTAAACTCAATAGAACAAAACTCCAATCCATTATCAATATATAGACATTTATGAACTTTCATGTCTATTTTTCAATAATGGCCTTCCATAGCTTAAAATTCATCAATGAATGTTAACATATATTGGGCACCTCCTTTGAAGGGCACACGTGAAGCCACCCAAAAGGATCTGAATTTTTCCCTTCTCACGATGAACTGCAAACTAAAGGAGGCATTTTTCAGCTTAACAAATACACATACTTCTAGTTGACCAGTATGCTCTCAACACAAAAAACCTCTTTTGCTAAGCAAATTCATCCCTCATTGACTCATGTGTCTCGGCCTCATATGCCATAAACTGGTGACATTTGAACCATCTGAGGTGCAGTTGTGCCAATGCCACTAAACCATCCACTTGATATAAGTTATATGCTATTTATCTACCCTTCATTACCATTTAAGTACCTTTACATACCTTAAGTGCTCTACCATCACCAATATATCTAAATCCCATTAACATCAAGCTTGTTGATAGAAATCAAACTTTTCATCAGCTTTCAAGCACATCTAACATGCGAGTTCTAAGATACCCATTGGACATCTTGACCTTCACCGCATTGATCCCAACAATTATACATGAATCAATCTCCATCTGAACAAATACACTACCGATAGCATCTCAAAGCAAAAAATTAATCTCTGTTGGAAGTCATACAGAACATGCATGCTAAATCAAGATTCAGTTTAATACGTAACTCAATTCATATTCACAAACAAATAAAATACTCTCATCATCCTTGACAACAGCACTAGCCTTTTAACCATGTTCCAATCATTCTTCTCAACCTGATCCTATTCTTCAATTTTAAGTAATCAACCTTCCAATAGACATTTTTTCTTGAAATAATTGTAAGTAAAACTCTTTTCTTCCATGACTTGACCTGAATCTTGACATATCATCAAACATTCTATGTTTTAATCTTCTCCACACTATAAAGCTATCAAGTTGCCACGAATAAGATATTTTTCCATCCTTATCAAACAAATCCTTTGATAATAAAACATGCATTACATCCTTCAATAAAAATACATCTCAAAATGTGTAGTAATGCATGACATAGAAATGTGATTACTCACAAATTTTAGAATAGTGATTTATCCAAAAAGTTAGCACAGCATTTACAACCAACAATCAACATATAGCTGATAAAAAATGATCATTTTCATGAATATGAATGAATCCGCTTGATTGATATATTTATTTTGAGTAAGATTTGTGTAAAATGCTTTAATAAGTAGAGATGTATGCTTGAGTATTAAGAATATTTTTTCAATAACTAATGAAATTTTCTAGATTGTTAATATAATTTTCATATAAACAAATGTCACTTAACAGATTACTTTCTTTTTCAATATTTTCAAGCAACAGAGTTTTTAAAGAGTGTAAAAAAGTCTACTTTTGTCATCCAACTTCATTCCTACATCAATACATCACTCTTTACGAGCATGATTGTTATGGTAATCTTTTGGAAAGTTGTAATCAAATGTGCAATGAATTTGAAAATTGAGTCAATTACTTGAGAGGCCATTTGGTTTGAGAAATTTTGAGTGCCAAGCAAATTTTTAGATAGACCTTATATTTTCATAGAGCTTAGTTTGAGGTAATTTTTTAGGCAAGATTTTCCATAAAAATTCTAAATCCTAAGAATTAAATTACAACCAAATTGGCAATTTAAATTACTTCATCACCATTGCACGTGGGGAAAATGGTTGATTTTCATTTCCTTGCAACCACCCGTCATAATTGTCTTGATCGGCTCTTACCAACCTCATTAGCTCTCAATCTAGCATCACCAATCCTTGCTCAAGCTTTGTTGACCTTGTTCAAAGCTCATCTACCACTCAAGCCTCATCGGCCCACCTCACTTGCATCATCAATCCTTGCTCATACCTTACAAAGCCCTAATGGGCAACACCAGTATACGCTAATTTTGCTAAAAAAATTTAATTTATATAAATAATAAATTAATATGATTTATTTTACACAAAATATCAAAAATAACTATCCACTTTACTTGTACGACCTTTACTTTCATAATGCATTTATCTAAAGCCAAACAACCACTAAGAGGAAGCAATTGTAAAAACAAGCAAGATAAAATTGAGCTCCTAAGAATAAAAGTTTTTTCATGTGTAAAAATTGGAATCATATTAAATACTTCAAAGCTAAGCTTGCTTGTGAAAAGTACTCATGGGATGACGACCTACAAATAATTTGCACAAAATGATAAGAAATAACAAGGTCATCATGCCTAAGTAGTGAATATCTCAATAATTGGTTGTTTAGGTTCCATAATAAATATTAAAATATATATGTAAATGTAAATTTGCTTATTATAGCAATCAAATTTTATATATAAAATCTCACAACTAGTAATCTCGTGCAGAAATAAAGATAAATGTGAAAGTATAGATTATTTTACTTTCAACTAAAAAATAGTTTAAGCGTATAACCTCTTTAAAAATTTTAGGTATAAAAGGCATCCTATTTTGTGGTTGTATCACCCAAGAAGAAATTATCAATTGGCATTATTTGTCATTGGTGTTGCAAACCTATATAATTGGCATCCAGTATGAAAATAGTCTGATCCCAATGTAGATATATTATTAAATACTTGCAAGCAATGTTTTAGAAAATTTGCCAAGACAATATCTCAAATATTTCATATTGGTAAATCTAGTCCCAAACTACTAATAACTTCATTTAGTCACCAAGAAAATAAAATGTGTACTAATTTAGTCTTAAATTAAAATTAAATTAAGAAAAAATTGAATAGTTTGATTTTAAACTGAGATTAAATATAATAATTGGTGTCTAAATTGGTAAATTGAATAGTATAAGACAAAATTATTCAAAATAAAATATTTGAAGAACTAATTTGTCAAATATCTCTGATGTTTCCATATTTGAATATTTGTATCCCATCATGATACGACAAATGTATTTTTCATTTAAAATGGCATGACTGAATTCTTTCACTCCATCATCAATTTCATCAATGGATAACCATAAATGCCAGTTTAAGCTAAGAATAGAGCCAATAGTTAACCATTAAGTAATACCTCTCTCGACATTGCTTTCCAATGCGTCCAGGCAGAGCTTGTGCAATAGTTGACCATTTCTTCGGTCCAAGCTTGTTTACCATTTCAATGATAATTTCATCTTCCTGTCAGAACGATTGAAACAAAAGATTTCTGCATTTATAGCTCCCACGCTCTTGAAAAAAAAAGTATCAAAGTAGCTATATCAATTATGAGATACCTCCTTGGACCATGGCCCTTTAACAAGAGCAGGATTTAAAACCTTCTGCCATCTGTGCAAGCACTGAACATCAGTCCTATCTGGGAAGCATTCCGCTGCAAACCAGAATTTACAAAGTGGCAAAACCGTAAGTGTTTTGCACAAATATGTTGAAATAATACAAATAAAAAAAAAAATTTAAAAGCGAAGAAAGAACAACATTAGTAGAAGGTCATTTCCAAGAAGTGAAATAAAAAATACTAATGAAAAAAATTATCATCGCCAATGCTATTAGATTGTCTATCATCTCCTACAAGCAAGTTTAAGCATGTGGGTGGGTTTAATCTACATTGAAAAGTACACTAAATTTCTTTTGTAAATTATGTTAGTGTAGAAATACCAAATGGTATGCCCGCACTCAAAGCATTAATAATTTCATTTGTAAAGTGCTTTCTAAAAATGAAAATAATACGAGTTTAATCTACATGTGCGGCTTAAGCTTATAATTATTACAAGCTAAATTCTATTTTAAAAAAAGGGCCTTGTAAGTAAATAGAAATGAAGATGTATGAATAGCCAAAACAACAGATTAAATAATTTAGCTCAAGTGTATTATAAATGAAAATAATACGAGTTTAAAGCTAAACATAAGAATAATGTGCAGTTAATAAATTAAATATTTAGGGATAAATAGTTTAGAAGAGCATATTAAACAAAAGAATAAGGCATACTATAAACTAATTAATAATTAAACTTGCAATAGCCATACAAAGGATGCATAATGATAAAAGCTTTATGCTTTAGATAAGAGACCTGTTAAGAATAGAGAGTCCCGATTGGTAATGCAATGATTTAACTAAGAAAATATGCCAAGTAGGTATGCAAAATAATTAAAACAATATTTGGATACTACTATTCAATATGAAAGGATGATGCATTCCATCACAAATCAGCCATTAAAACAATGACGCATGTTTAGCAAGATGAAAAATATGATTATACAGGCAACTATTATAATACAATTAGATGTTACTCATATGTAGTGCTTATTTAGCTACATAGGGATTCAAAAGAAAGAAAATATTAAAATAAAAGATACAACCTACATGGCCAAAAAAATACATAACATGAATCTATAGCAAATAATAGTAAGAACTCTGTAATCTTTCAACATTTGTGAAAGAAGTAATCCTCAATCCTACACATATATTATAAAAATTTATACCGAAGGGTGAGTTATAAATCTACATAAATGGGCTTTGTGAAGGTAAGAGAACTAATCCAAAATCATTTGAAAGCAAAGGTATAAAAATATTTGATAGAAATACTGAAATGTAAAAAACAATGATTCAACTCATGGGCAGACCTCGCTATTTATCACTATAATAAAGTCAATGAAATTAGCATTAACAATGTGCATTCCTCAAAATAAATAAAATAAAAGATCTGCAAAATAATTGCCAATTCATATCACATAAAAATATTTCAGGATAATCAACCTAAAAAAATTATGAATTGTCAACTTGACTTCACCAACTTCAGCATCAAAGCATACAAAAAGAGAATGTCATCAAGCACCTAGCATTTCCCTCAAATTGCAACATTCACTGCACAAAAATATGCAATAACAGGGTTCAACAGAGAGAAGTGAATAAAAGTTTCTTTTATAGGAATCCTAATGATTTATCAATCAAAATAATGTGTCTCACAGTGTTTTCTTGTTGTAACAGTCCTCTGTTCTAGTTTTTTTATTTGCTGTGCACAGCAAACTGCTATACTTTCAATACTACCTCATCTAACCAATAGCAAAATGATGTTTATTGTGCTATTTTGATATACACATCAGCCATTATTTTGGTTTACCTTATCTGAATTGTTGCAAAAGAGCACAATTTCTATTCATCGACGCTGCAGGTATCAGTCACCTCAAATAGGTTTCCCTTTCTGGAAAAAGTGTTAACAAGTCAAGTTCTAGCAATGTCGGGTGAACTCAAACTTGAAATCAACTCAATAATCAGCTCAAACTGAAGTTAACGGTCATTCAATTTCAAGCAAGATTTATAGCGTTGAATTCAACTGATTGATCTACCAGTTTCATCTAAAAAGAAAAAATATGAGCTTATGAAGATTTTATCCTGAACCAATCTCCATAAAAGCCTCAACTCACATGGTTCCACCATTAGACCGGCAAAACTATTTTGGAAAATAGTTTTAATAAATAAATTTCAACTATGCTAGGAATATTTCAAAAGAGAAAGCCTAAACTCAAACTCAAAATGGATTTGACTCGTTGATATGACTTGAAACTCGATTCCAAATTGATTTACATAAATTATGAATCAAGTCAACACCTTAGAATTGTTAAATGAGTTTCAAGTTTTTACCACCCCCACTTATTCGGGTGGAGTGAGAACAATAAGTGCAGAGGCTAATCAACAACAAAACAGGAGTAGGAAGGGAATCAAGAGGAAAGTACGTGGACAGGCATTAAAAAGTTAACATGCTGGCAAATTCTTAAGGGTAGAACGATCTGATAGAAACTGAATGTACCATTGCTTCAGAAAATAAGGAAAAACCTAATTTTAAGCTAAAAGAAACCATTCCAAAGCACCATCAAAATTTAACCATATACTACTAGGAAAACAAATTAAACTTCTTGAATTGATTGGCCAAGATGATTCATATTGTCCTTTCATTGTCATGCAATGAATCAAACTTCCTAATCTTAACCACAGAGTCTTGATACCTTAAGCTTCAATTTCAGTGAAACAAACTGAGAATAGAAACCATTGAATCAAACCATCAAAATTTCAATGATTTCGACCCCTTAGATCTATTTAGAATCTGATGCCAAAAATGCAATCTTAAATAGTCATATTGACTTTCCACTAGATCTACTTCCTAGATCATGGATCAATTGTACTGCACTAGTAAATCAGCTTTGTCAAAGTTATCCATGCAATATATAGTTGTTTTCTTCTCGAATTGAATGCTCAAGCCTGTGAATAATTCTTGCTCCATTGATAAATCAGATCATCTATTTTAAGGAGAACTATTTTATTCACCACTAGCCTTAAAGGAAGGAATGGCTTCATTGATTCCTATATTGACCATAGAATACCTCTCCAATTGGTCTTTAAGAATATAATTCATATATATGATAATATCTACACCATACTTATGGTAATTCTTACTTGAGTAATAAAGCTTAAGTCTAACCAATTGATTTTTTTCTCTCCCATCTACTTCATTTCTTGAAAACAGAAAATGTTTATCCTTCTATTAATCGTAATATATACCAATTCAAAAACCTTAACAGTGAGAATAGTAATATTCCAACCATTTAATCTTAATTTTGTGCAATAGACTAACTTCTTTGCTGGCATTAATTCATTATGAGAAAACCCTCACATGTTTTGTCAATACACCTAGACATTGATATCACACCCAAACTCTAACACAATTTCTCAAGAGATTGGTGTCATAAGATGATTTGATAAAGTTTTACAATGTCTATCACTACGCAATGCAACCCCCTCCTTTCTCAAAGTTCTTTTTTTACTTCAAGGATCCAACCAAAAAATTCTTAGAAATTCTTTCTTATGGTGGCATGGCATGAAAATTCCCTTTTATGGATTGCATGGCTAGTACTTCAAATCTAGCACTATATTCATCTTCATTTACAATAAGAACATGTTTTCATGCTATTACATCTATTCAAACTCGGATTCTTCTCAAATGAGAGCATGCAATAAAGAATATTTAAACATTGAGAATGAGCTTACATTAAATCTGGCAAGCAAACATCAAGTTCCTAACATTAGTAATCGTGCAAGTCCATGGCAACTTCTTGATTACCACAACTTTGTTGAGTCTAATCTCCATGTTGTCCACCTCAAATCCTAATTATACATTTTTTTGCAAACCAGTATCTTTCTAATTGTAGTAGAGTTGATGTGTCCTAGCAATTTAGACACCATTCTAGAATACACAAAATGCCTATCATGACTCATGAAAACTATTTTCTAGATAAACAATAACAAATTCAAAAAAGTAATTGAAATACAGTTGTAAACATTGCACAGCCAAAATGGTAAAAACAATCACAGCTCATAATGCCTCTCATGATCATAACAATCACTTTAATGTGTCTTGCTATATGATCCACACAAAGTGATAATATGATTTTAAATCAAGACTAACAAAGACGGAAATAGGCTTTTGTTGATCCAACATGTCATTAATGTGAGATAAAGGCTAATTATTTTCATCATTATTTAATTTCCAAGCTCATCATCGGAACTTTATATGTAAATGTGTTTATATTATTGTCTCCCACATTGATGGAATATATATAACTGCACCTAAATTCTACATGTTTCATGCATTGTGGCATATATCATTATATTTTATATCATGCCTTTCTTCATACAACAGTTCCAAGCTCATATGACTTTGTGCTAATGTATTGTTATTCAAGAAAAACATAAAGCATAAAACATAAAATGCAACAATCTATCAAAAGGTGTTGGATATCGGTAGCAATCGATGTAATTAGTTAAATAAAATGTAACTAATAACCAACAAATATGTATTGTTCGTTATCAGTTAAATAAAGTGAATAGCCTATCATAAGGTGCTGGTTAGTAGTTAAATTAAAAAAAAAAGCTTTATTTAGTCACTAATGAGAAATTTGAAAAAATAATATGCTTGTGAACAAATGGTTACAAGATGGCTTGTGGTATATGATTACATGGGCAGCAAGATTTAGAACAAAGCTTAACTATGATCAATATTACTATGGCATAAACAGAAACCAAAAATGAATTTGAGAATAGAACTCAATACAATTTGGGAAGCTTTAAAATTGTTGCGCTAAATATAAAATTCTCCCAACTTTTTGCTCATTCGTGATGCAACATTTTTAGCTGCCTTTTAAATAGTTGGCTTTATAGAGCAATGTTTCCAAGAAACAAATTTCGAACAAAGTTTTGACCATTGCCCACTATTTTACAAGCCAAAATAATTACATAGATGCCATGGTAATTTTACTGGTCTCATTCCGACCCAAGATTGTTTAAAAAATACTATATGACATCTAAATGCACCAATACCTCAAAGAAGAATGTGAGAAGTCAATTCATGTGATCAGCGATGTTTTCCTCTCGTGCCAGCAACAAGCTCTACTATAAAATTGGCGAGGTCTGTTGTGTTTTTTGTTTTTATAGTAACAATCAATGTAATTAGTTAAATAAAATGTAACTAATAACCAACGTTTATGCATTGTTGGTTGTCAGTTAAATAAAATGAAAAATCTATCTAACATTTAAAAAAGGCTTTATTTAGTTAATCATGAGAAATTAGAAAAAATAATATGTTTGTAAACAAATGTTTACAAGATGGCTTGTGGTGTATGATACTTTGGGCAACAATATTTTGAATGAAGATCAACTATGAGTCTATATCAATATTACTATGTTAAAAACAGAAACCAAAATTGAATTTGAAGTTAGAGATCAGGTATGATTTGGAACAGCTTTATAAATGTTGTAATTAATATGAACTTGCCACATTTTTTACTCATTTGTGATGCAACTTTTTGCTGATTTTAAAACAGTTGGCTATCCAAAGCAATGTTTCCAAGAAGCAATTTTCGAATAGAGTTTATCAATGACCCGCTACTTTACAAGCTAATACAATAATGTAAATGCCACCGCAATATTACTGTTCTCATCTGAACTCCAAGATTTCGTTTAAGAAAAAATAACCTAAGCAAAAAATCTAAATGCACTAATAACTCAAAGAAGAATTTAAGGAGATGTTCGTTCAAGAGATCAACAAAGTTTCTGTAACGACCCAATGTCGTTATTTCTGTAACGACCCAATGTCGTCACTTTTCAAATTAGGTCAAAACCAGCTTCAGACATCAGGACCTCGGGGAATTTCAAATTAGGGCAAATAAAATGTCCATTAGATAAAAATAATTTTTAGATCAAAGTGCCCTAATTTGAGAGAAATCGGATAACGAAAACTCCCGCTTTATTTTTCTGAATTAATTAAATCCAATAAATCAAGAACATTGAAATACGTGTCAGAATTCATCGATTTCAGTGTCGTCGTGTTAAGTATATTATTTAAAGATTGCTCAAAAAGTTTCATCAAATTCTGAGCTCCGATTTGATCGTGGTTAATTTTTGAAGTTTTAAACTTCATAAATTAATTAAAAATAAAATATTTGTCCAAATCGAAAATTTTTGACGTGAGGGTGTTCGTTAAATCGCAACACACCTCGGTGTCAGGATTCGTTATTTTTGGACGTCAAACGGCGGAAAATGCGAATAATTTAAGTTTAAGTAATTATATTTTTTTTTTCTTTAAGAATTTTTCTAAACCCTTCTTTCCCAACCTTATCTGCGATTCCCCCTCATTAAGGCAGAATATTCCTCCTCCCATAAGGCGTTAATTAGCACCTTAATGACATTTAAGTCCCCCTTATTCCTCTCCCTCGCTCCCTTTTCTCTATTAATACTCCCTTCTTTCCCTCCTCCTCAACCCCACAGCCAGCCCTCTTCTCCCTTTCTCTCCCAGCCAGCACACAACAACCCCTCCTCCCCTCCCCACACAACAGTAGCCTTCTTCTCCCCTCCCCACACAACAGTCAGCCTTCTCCTCCCTCTCCCACAACCACTAATAGCTCAGCCTCTCCTTCCTGCCCTCCAACAAGCAGTCGGCCAGCAGCAACCCCTCCTGCTGCAGCCCTCCCTTAGCCAGCAGCCCCTCCTGCTGCGGCCCTCCCTCGTCCGACCAGCTAGCCCCCGCTGCCCCGGCAACCTCCTGCCATCTCCCTTCAGCCACGTCCGGCCTCCCTCCGACTTTCGGCAACCCCAGCTTTAGGTAATAGGAGAAGGAGAAGAGGAAGAAAATGATATGAGATTTTTAATATTTTATTTCCTTTATTTCATTTCTTATTACTAAATATACTATTATATTATGTGATTGCATTATTATTGATGTCAATAATTAATAATGAACAACAGTATAAATACTAAAAAATGATTATTACTTCCATACTGTCTAGTTCAATTCAAGCATTTTTATTATGTCATTTTTATTTTCTTATTATTATTATTATTATTACGTTATGCAATTTATGCAGTCATTTTCATTTTGTCTTTCGTACATTATTATTATTATTATTATTATTATTATTAAAATGATAATAATAATGCTATTATAAATATTATTGCCACATCAATAACTAAAAAAAATTACGAACTTCTATCAAATTGAGAAAATGAAAGAGAAACAGAATAGAAACGAAGATAATAATATTGGCTAAAAAGGCTAATTTAAAATATCAAAAACCTAAATGCAGATTGAGCGAACTGTCACTCATCCGAACTGTCGAACTGTTGAACTTTTGAACTTATAGAACAAGGTACTAAATGTTGTTTATTACTCTTATTTAATTATGTTTTTCTGCTCAGCATCGCACAAATTTGATAAAAGTGCTTTTTAAAGTCACATAAAATAATATACGAATAAATTTGGATAAGTGAGAAGCAGGGGTTCCATGTTGCTTTATACTTTTTGTCTGATCAGACAACCGCTAGGACAGGACTGTCCGACATCGGGAGTCATAAGGAGCCTATACTGATAAGCCTTTGAGGGGGCAGGTATAGAGGGAAGTTGAGATATGTAAAACAAAAAAAATGAACCCCCATTTTTCTCAATTTTGTACTTGCCCAACAAAATCATATTTTACCTCAGATATCAAGCGCTAAAAATTATGTATTTATTTTTGTGATTGCAATTATTTTTTTTATGCTTAGTTTCAAGTGCAATTAAAATAGGTTTGCAGGGATAAGTTTGTACAACTTTTATTTCCTATCAATATTGATTATTTTGCTTATTATTTAACATTTGTAAAGATGATATCTATCAGTACTTAGTTTCACAACTAACTGGTATTCGAATGCCCGCACTTTTAAAACGTGCCCAGATCAGGAGTTCATCCTCGAGGAAAGGTGCTAAGAACTGAACAGTGCTGATACTGCTACCTGCTGATCCACCGCATTCTTTTTGACTCTATCTATTTTATTAAAAAGTTTGTAATTTTTCTTTTATTTTAACTTTTGTAATCAGAACTTATGAATTAATGAATAAATGAGTTATGTTTAATGTCTCTATATTTATCTCTTAAATTACTCAATATGATCCTGCGGCTAGAGGACTTGTTGCTGTTATTTTATCACACCCACAGCAACCGATGCTGGATTAGCTTCCGCTGACCCAACACCGGGTCCCCACAGTTGGTATCAGAGCAGAATTAAGTGTAAATTTGAGAGATAATATATAAATGCCAAATCATAATTCATTTATAGAAAAGAAAAGGATAATATGAACCTAAGTAACTTAAGCTTTCAACATTTAGGTAAAAAGATGGATTCATATGAAGGATTTTTGAGCACACCATCTAAAACCCCAATCAAAGCACCAATATCATTAGAGGTTTCGGGAAGTACCAACGACCGCTTCATGGAAGCCGTCCTAGAACTCTTAGCAAACCAAAAGAAAGCAGCTTTATCAAACTCCGTTCAATCACCCCAATAGCATCGTTCTGAGGGAATCCTCCAATCTTTCCTCAAATTAAATCCGCTAGTATTTCATGGGGTTACTTGTCCTATGGAGGCAGAAGATTGGCTAAGAAAGAGAAAAGACACAAGAGAGTATGGAGTGTTCAAGTGAAAAAGTAGTGCGTGTGACTCACTCGCTACCTATTTAAAGGCGAAGCTAACCGTTGGTGGGAATCCGTCGCCAGTACTGATTTCACTGGCATAGAATTGGAGAAAATAAGTTGGGAAGTATTTTCAGAAGCTTTCCGAGCCAAATATGTCCCTCAAGCTGCCCAAAGCATCATGGAGAACCAATTCATGAAATTGGTTCAGGGTAACAACTCTGTGGCCAACTATGAGGCCAAGTTCACAAGATTGTTAAGGCATGCTCAGAACCTGATAAGTACAGAAAAAGCGAAGTGCAACCGATTTCTATCAGGGATGAAATACACCCTTTATTGGAGCCTGCTTCCATTGAGACATGCTCATTTCTCCGAACTTTTAGAATGCGCTTTAATCATGGAGCACGAAGAGAATAGCAAGCCTTCTAGCAACACAGGTCAAAGGAAGAGACAGGATCATCCTACAAAGGACCATGGGACATTTAAAAGACAACAACACAACCCATCTGCCAAAATCTTTCAACTAACTTCTGAGAATTTCGAATAAGGAGTGAGAGGAGATTGCCGGAGACATCATCCCTACGGTAAGTGCTACCATGATGGCAGAAGGTGTTATCAGTGCGGCAAACTTGGCCACCAAATTCGGGATTGTCGATCTGAAAGGACGATAGATGGAGTGGCCATCATAAGAGGCACAAACACCACAACAGTTGTAACCCCGTTCCATGCCCAAACAAGAGGAGTTGCTCCAGAACCAGCCAACGCCCCAAGGCCACCAATTGCATCGGCATCCAACCATAGGAAAGGACCCGCACCTCGTAACCCTGTTTCCGCGAGAATTTACACGCTCACTCCAGTCTTAGCACCTGGTGACAACGATGTAGTATCAGGTAATTCATTATTCTCGTTCTCCTTTCTCTTTAGCGCTTATATCAGTACAAAATGCTTATAATTCATATTTATGCACGCTATTAATTAATGACGTATCTTGTAACACCTTATTTAACATGGGGGCAAGCCACTCCTTTATATCAGAAAAACTTGCAGCCATACTAAAACTACCATCCTTCCATTTGGCTACAACACTAAATATTGGGTTACCTTCTGGAGCTAGCATGGAGGTTCAAAAATTTTGTATTTTTAGTATCTCCATCTTAGCACCTGGTGACAACGATGTAGTATTAGGTAATTCATTATTCTCGTTCTCCTTTCTCTTTTGCACTTATATCAATACAAAATGCTTATAGTTCATATTTAGGCACGCTATTAATTAATGACGTATCTTGTAACACTTTATTTGACACGGGGGCAAGCCACTCCTTTATATCAGAAAAACTTGCAGCCACACTAGAACTACCATCCTTCCATTTGGCTACAACAATAAATATTGGGTTACCTTCTGGAGCTAGCATGGAGGCTCAGAAATTTTTGTATTTTTAGTATCCCCATCAAAGGCAAATTATTCAAGGCTACGTTAATCATTCTACCCATCATTAATTTTGACTTTATTCTAGGAATGGATTGGTTAAGCAAGTATGATGCTGTAATCAACTGCTAGAAGAAAAAGGTCACAGTCAAAAAGGGCAAAACATCAACAGTATTTATAAGAAGACAAAGCATGTTACCTTCTCTAATAAACCCAATAAAAGCAAGAAAATTGATTCAGAAAGAATGCATCGCATACTTAATAACTATGATGGAAGAAAGACAGGACATCGTTCGAGATTTTGAAGACGTATTCCCAGAAGATTTGCCCGGGCTACCCCCTGTAAGAGAAATCGAGTTCTCAATAGAACTAATTCCAGGAACCCAACCTAAGTCAAAATCACCATACCGAATGGCACTAAAAGAGCTCCAGGAACTAGACCAACAACTTCAAGAGCTATAACCAGCAAAGGATTAATCCGACAAAGCATGTCCCCCTAGGGAGCCCCAGTACTCTTCGTGAAAAAGAAGAACGGATCTATGCGTATGTGCATAGATTATAGAGACCTCAACAAGGTAACGGTAAAAAACAAATATCCTCTACCCCACATCAATGACCTCTTTGATCAACTGGCTGGAGCCAAAGTATTCTCCAAAATCGATTTAAGGTCGGGATACCACCAGATGAGAGTCAATGAAGAAGACATCCCTAAGACTGCATTTAGAACTCGCTTCGGACACTACGAGTTCTTAGTCATGTCATTTGGACTACAAACGCACCTTCTATCTTCATGGATTTAATGCAAAGAATATTCCAGCCCTTCCTCGATAAATTTGTGATAGTCTTCATCGATGATATCCTAATTTATTCTAAGTCTATGGAGGATCACAAGATTCATTTGAAAGTAGTATTGGGAACTCTTAAGGAGCATCAATTATTTGACAAATACTCAAAATGTGAGTTTTGGTTGGATTCAATAGCATTTTTAGAACATGTAGTAAATGCTGAAGGAATCAAGGTAGACCAAAGAAAGATCAGTACCATACAAGAATGGCCTCAACCATCATCCGTGTCTGAGATTCGCAGTTTCTTAGGACTGGCAGAATATTACCGAAAGTTTGTCAAAGGATTCTCAAATATGGCCAAACCATTAACTCAGTTGACTCAAAAGACAGCACCATTTGTATGGAGTCAGGACTGCAAAGAATCATTTCTAAAAATAAAGCAAGCCCTCACTACTACACATATCCTAATCCTACCTCAAGAAGGGAAGAACTACAAGGTATACACGGATGCTTCACTAACAGGACTAGGGTGTGTCCTCATGCAAGACAACCACGTCATTGCTTACGCTTCAAAGCAATTGAAGACTCACGAAAATAACCATCCTGTTCATGATTTAGAGCTAACCGCAATAGTCTTTGCCTTAAAGATTTGGAAGCATTATCTTTATGGAGTGAAATGCGAGATCTTTACAGACCATCAGTGTTTAAAATACATCTTCACACAGAAAGAACTAAATTGTCGCCAAAGGAGATGGTTAGAACTACTCAGCGACTATGACATGGATATTCAATATCATCCTGGCAAAGCTAACTTGGTCGCAAATGCTTTGAGTAGAAAAGAAATATTGAGTACTTTAATCTCAGCAAGTCCATTTGAGGAAGAATTCCAGAAGCTTAATATAAGACCTATTATTAAAGATCAATTGAATGAATTGCTTAATGCTAATACTACAAGACCTACCTTCGTACAAAGCATATTGGATGCTCAAAAAGTCAGCAAGGAATACCCCAAGCTGAAAGCAGAAATAGAAGATGATCGCAGAACAGAGTTGCAGCTGCAAAAAGGAATTCATATTTTTAATGGTAATAAAATCTGGGTCCCGAATAATTCGCACATTCGAAATCAGATATTAAATGAAGCCTACAACTCATGCTATACAGTACACCCCGGAAGCAACAAAATGTATCAAGATCTAAAGATAGCCTTCTGGTGGCCTGGACTTAAAAAGAGAGATAGCTAAATTTGTGGCTAAATGCCACATTTATAGCCTAGTCAAAGCAGAGCACCAACGACCGAGTGAACTTCTACACCCGCTAGAAATCCCAGAGTGGAAATGGTCAGACATCTCTATGGATTTCGTAATGGGTTTGCCAAAAGGAAAATCAGGAGCAAATGTCATTTAGGTCATAGTTGATAGATTAAAAAGTCAGCCCACTTTATCCCAATAAAGCAAGCAGACTTAGTGGAGAAACTAGCAATATTATATATTAGGGAGATCGTCAAACTGCATGAAATTCCTAAAACTATAATTTCAGATAGAGATGGTAGGTTTACTTCGCGATTTTGGCAAGCAGTACACAGATTTGGGAACCATCTTAGCCATGAGCACAACCTTCCACACTCAAAAGGACGGGCAAACTGAGAGAGTCAACCAAGTACTTGAGGATCTCTTACATTTATGCTTGATAGACTTTGGTGGAAATTGGGAGAAACACCTCCCACTTGTATAATTTGCTTATAATAATAGCCACCAGTCAAGCATTGGGATGACCCCTTATGAAGCCTTATATGGGAGAAAGTGCAGTACTCCTCTAGCCTGGACACAAGTTGGAAATGGACAAATATATGGATCTGAGTTAATTGAAGAAACAAACAAAAAGATAAGGCTAATCAAGAGCAGAATTGCAGCAGCCCGAGACCGACAAAAGAAATACTTCGACATAAGACACCGGAGGCAAGAATTTCACATTGGTGATCGAGCTTATCTAAAGGTAAATCATCGCTTTATAGTGACTGGAAAGTTGATTACCAGATATGTTGGACCCTTCGAAGTAACTGCAAAAATTGGAAGCTCGGTTTATAGACTTAAACTTCCTGAAAAATTTACAGCCGTGCACAACGTATTCCACATTTTAACACTTCGCAGATGCCTCCAGGAATCCACTCAGCAAATTTCAGCCTCAACAATTGAAATTCAGCCTGATTTGACTTATATTGAAAAACCTCTTAAAATTATTGAGAAGGACCACCGAAAATTAAGAAGCAGAACAATCCTGATAATCAAAATTCAATGGCATAACCATACTGCGAAAGAAGCCACATGAGAAAGAGAAGACGATATGCGAAGAAAGTATCCAGAACTATTTATAAATTACCGTCTTTAAGTCATTATTTTTATTCTTGATGTTGAGGACAACATCATTTTTAAGTACGAGAATTTATAATGACCCAATGTTGTTACTTTTCAAATTAGGTCAAAACTCGCTTCAGACATCAGGACCTCGAGGAATTTCAAATTATGGCAAACAAAATTTCCATTAGATAGAAATAATTTTTAGATCAAAGTGCTCTAATTTGAGAGAATTCGGATAACGAAAAATCCCGCTTTATTTTTCTGAATTAATTAAATTCAATAAATCAAGACATTGAAATACGTGTCAGAATTCATCGATTTCAGTGTCATCGTGTTAAGTATATTATTTAAACACTGCTCGAAAAGTTTCATCAAATTCTGAGCGCCAGTTTGATCGTTGTTAATTTTTGAAGTTTTAAACTTCAGAAATTAATCAAAAATAAAATATTTGTCTAAATCGAAAATTTTTGGCATGAGGGTGTTTGTTAAATCGTAACACACCTCGGTGTCAAGTTTAGTTATTTTTGGACGCCAAACGGCTAAAAAATGTAAATAATTTAAATTTAAGTAATTATATAATTTTTTTTCTTTAAAAATTTTCCTAAACCCTTCTTTCCCCACCTTATCTACGATTCCCCCTCATTAAGGTAGAATATTCCTCCGCCCATAAGGCGTTAATTAGCACCTTAATGGCATTTTAAGTCCCCCTTATCCCCTTATTCCTCTCCCTCCCTCTCCCTTTTCTCTATTAATACTCCCTTCTTTCCCTCCTTCTCCTCAGCCCCATAGCCAACCCTCTTCTCCCTTTCTCTCCCAGCCAGCCCACAGCAGCCCCTCCTCCTCCCCTCCCCACACAACAGCAGCCCTCTCCTCTCCCCAAATAACAGTAGCCCTCTTCTCCCCTCCCCACACAACAGCAGCCTTCTCCTCCCTCTCCCACAACAACTAGCAGCCCAGCCTCTCCTTCCTGCCCTCCAGCAAGTAGCCTGCCAGCAGCAGCCCCTCCTGCTGCAACCCTCCCTTAGCCAGCAGCCCCTCCTGCTGCAGCCCTCCCTCGTCCGACCAGCCAGCCAGCCATCTGGCCAGCTAGCCCCCGCTGCCCCGGCAACCTCCTGCTAGCTCCCTTCAGCCACGTTCGGCCTCCCTCCGGCTTTCGGCAACCCCAGATTTAGGTAATAGGAGAAGAAAAAAAGAAAGAAAATGATATGATATTTTTAATATTTTATTTCTTTTATTTCATTTCTTATTACTAAATATACTATTATATTTAGTAATTGCATTATTATTGATGTCATTAGTTAATAATGAACAATAGTATAATTGCTAAAAAATGACTATTACTTTCATACTGTTTATTTCAATTCAAGCAGTTTTATTCTGTCATTTTCATTTTCTTATTATTACTATTATTATTATTGCATTCTGCAATTTATGCAGTCATTTTCATTTTGTCTTTCATACATTATTATTATCATTATTATTATTATTATTATTAAAATGATAATAATAATGCTATTATAAATATTATTGCCACATCAATAACTAAAAAAAATTACGGACTTCTATCAAGTTGAGAAAATGAAAGAAAAAACAGAATAGAAAAGAAGATAATAATATTGGCTAAAAAGGCTAATTTAAAATATCAAAAACCTAAATGCAGATTGAGCGAACTATCACTCATCCGAACGGTTGAACTATCGAACTATTGAACTTTTGAATTTATAAACAATGTACTAGATGTCTTTTATTACTCTTGTTTAATTATGCTTTTCTGCTCAGCATCGCACAAATTTGATAAAAGTGTTTTTTAAAATCACATAAAAAGATATATGAACAAGTTTGGATAAGTGAGAAGCAAAGGTTCCATGTTGCTTTATACTTTTTGTCTGATCAGACAACCGCTAGGACGGAGCTGTCCGACATCGGGAGTCATAAGGAGCCTATACTAATAAGCCTTTGAGGGGGCAGGTATAGAGGGAAGTTGAGATATGTAAAATAAAAAAAAAATGAACCCCCCTTTTCCTCGATTTTGTACTTGCCCAACAAAATCATATTTTGCCTCAGATATCAAGCGCTAAAAATTTTGTATTTATTTTTGTGACTGCAATTATTTTTTTATGCTAAGTTTCAAGTGCAATTGAAACAGGTTTGCAGGGATAAGTTTGTACAACTTTTATTTCCTATCAAATATTGATTATTTTGCTTATTATTTAATATTTGTAAATATGACATCTATCAGTACTTAATTTCATAACTAACTAGTATTCGAATGCCCGCACTTTTAAAACGTGCTCAGATCAGAAATTCATCCTCGAGGAAATGTGCTAAGAACTGAACAGTGCTGATACTGCTATCTGCTGATTCACCGCTTTTTTTTACTCTATCTAAACTTTTAAAAAGTTTGTAATTTTTCTTTTATTTTAACTTTTGTAATGAGAACGTATTAAATTAATGAATAAATGAGTTATGTTTGATGTCTATATATTTATCTCTTAAATCACTCAATATAATCCTACGGCTAGAAGACTTGTTATTTTATCACACCCACAGCAACCGGTGCTAGATTAGCTTCCGCTGACCCGGCACCGGGTCCCCACAGTTTCCCTCCCGTGCTGACAACAAACCCTATTGCAAACTTGAAGAGGTATGCGATGTTTTTTGCTTCTTTCTTTTTTTGAACCATCCCTAGGGACACAAATGAGGAGTGATTATGTTGAAGTATGGGTAGACTTTGCTTCCACGACCTACAATCCAAACACGTGAATTCTTGCCAACTGCACGGAGTTTGTGAGCATCAAATCTCATTCAATCATAGGTCCATAAGGTTGTTTAAGATTCAACACTACAACATGCTAATGATGTATTTGCTATAATGCTATTTATCATAATGTTTACATTATTTTCTTGAAATGCCTTTTTCTATGATGTAAATGTGTTCTTTTACAATGTCCACTTGACAGCATTTATCTCCCATGTCACTTTCAAAATATATTGGGTTTCATTGTTCCCAAAAATTGACGTTTTGGTGATAATAGTCCCCATGATATTGGTTAGCTTTGTGCATGTCATTTTTCTTCTGTAGGTTATCCCAATTTACAAAATGTTTGGGTTTCAAGATCAAGCAAATTGGTGACAGAGAGTGTTAGTGATATACAAAATGTTATTGTTGGAAGCGTATCAGATGAATCTACACATGATATGAAAGAGGAAGATGTCTAATCCACAAATGTTATGCCAACAATTCATAGGTGTCACAAGATACTGCTTACCAACTTGGGCAGATGATGAACTCAAATAATGAATTTGAAAATGAGAGAGAACCAAAAAAAAGAGAAGTAGCAAAATAAATGAAATCTTTGAGGGGTGATATTGCTAACTCTTCAGCTAATAATATGCAGCATTTTTCACTGAAAATATCATTTCTCATTATTACCAATGAAATAAATTGAACATCTTATTTAAATAAACATTAGAATAATGGTTTCAATTTTGGTTTACATTTTTAACTCCACAACTGATGAGCACATGACTAATTTATGCATAAGTTGTATCAGCACAATAGTATTATTCAATCAGCAAAAAAAAGAAAATAGCTGCAGCACAGCAATAACTTAACAAATTAGCCAAACAATAATATCAGCTTCCTCTACAGTAAATTTAAATAGCAGGTTCAGCTGCAATAGTTTTGGAACAATTACAGTTATCCCAAACTAAGCCCAAATGAGGCCAAAAAATTGCTTGATTATGTGGGCATTCTATTAGTAGTAAAGACTGATTTAAATGTGTAGGGTATCATTTTTTAAAATGTTTTTATTGTTGTATAATAGTTTGTGTTAATGAATTGCATTCAAGAAGTATGACAATTAAAAATTATCATTAAAAATGTTTGTAGTTAATATTTGCAGGAACTATAAATATTCAGCAAATGAATTAGATAAGGCAATGCTTATATATTGATGCATACAATAGTTTTTTAAATAATTTGATGGCAGCATATAATGTGGCTTTCTACTAGTTAAAAATTACTATAAAAAAAAAATCAAATTAAGAGAAAAAGTTAAGAAGTTGTTTGGTTAGGAACATTATCAATGTAATGAATTTTAAATGCATGCAAAAATCTAGACACAACACTCTATATTTGGACGATGTGCACCCTTTGACAACAATATTTGGACAACGCCAACCTGAACCACGTCTAAGTTAGGCCTTGTGAGTCATCAAGGACTAGCCCAATTTTCCTTCAATCATGGTGACACTAGTCATATATTGCCTTCTTCGGTCATCACCGGTCAAATTCAATTATCATCGACCATCAATGATGTCAGACTATTTTTGGTTGGGAACATACAAAGATCAGTGGTTAGTTTTCTTTGTTTTTGTACACTCTAATTTAGTCAAATACAAAAAAAAAAACAATTTTGAGTATACTAACCAAGCCCAAGGAATTTTTAAGACCATGTATTTGTTTTCCACTGCATTTCCATTTCAGCTGAATTATAAACTCATTCAACCAATCTCTTAGAAAAGATGAGCAAACCTCAAGCAAGAATAGATGTATCACCATCACAGAAATTCCAATACTCAACTATTTTAAAATCATAACATTATAATTAATTATATTTTCAGTTTACAAATTTACATCCACGATTGCATAACTGCATTCCAATGTCACCATTTAATAGGTCAAACACTAAATAACCAAATAAAAAGTTTAGCATTTAATGGCCGGAATGACAAATGAATATTGACTATGAAGTTAAAAAAGGCAAAGAACTCAAATGATTTAGGCAAATACAAAATCTTAGTTATGTCCTCAACAAAAATATAAAACAAAAACAATAAATAAATGAGTTAAACTCTAAGGCTATCCAAAATCATCAATAGCTATTTAAAATGCTATCAGCCATGATATGGAACCAGGCTACAAGTTTTTAATACTAATTAGACAATGCTTGAGAATACAATGTGCACCTATAATCAGCAGTTTGTATTTTTTTCAAAATTTGAGTGTTGTCACACATCTTTTCCCTCTGTTTATTTATTTCCAAATAACTACAGATGAAAGGTATTGTTTATTTAAATAATATAGAAAGACAACAAAAGTAAACAGAGTAAACTTATTAAACAATCGTAAACATGCTTCAAATTTTTAATAGAATAATCCTACGTAATAAACAAAAACGTGGATGAATGTTGCAATTATACAAAAAGAAAATCCAGCTAATTTTATTATGTTTAGGTATAATAAAAGCAATAACAATGCACAATGACGGCTTAAATTCTCTATCTTTAAATATAAAAATTAATAAACGATGGATTAGATTCTCTACACTCAGTTAAAGAAAAGTAATATATGATGAATTAAATTAAGTTAATAATGTAAGAAGTAAAATTATTATAAAATGAGTGCATTAGGCTTAAAACTTTCTAGAGTGAACAAATGATTGTAAGACCACAACAGTGGCCAAAAGCAAGGCCAGGAAAATAATATCAACTCATAATCGTAAACAGCAAAAATATCAATTAAAAATATCTAACTTGCTGCTTTATGAAACATCTGAACTAGAGCAGTCGTTTCACTTAAGACTGACCTATCTTTTTCCAATTTTTTCCTTGAAAATGATTCACAGCATTGCATAGAATTTCATCCTGAATACAAAAATTTAGAAGTTATGCAAGTTAGCACACCTAGGGGAAGAGTAGCAAAATGCTGGCATAAAGAAGCAAGTGTTAATGTCAAGTCCGTTGCTAATCTAATACAAATAGGCTTATAAAAAAATAACTTGACAATTCATATGATAAGCATAGCATATCCAGGAAATAATGTAAAATCCATAACAAGTATCAAGCACAATAAATGAAGACAGTTCTGTTTAGATAATTTAAATAGCTAGTTCAAAAGCAGTGTTAAATAGTCTACTAAGCGTGCAGGTTTGTGTAAATAGTTTTTTGTTAACTATTGTTAGTTGTTGAAGAGTCTAACATTTTGGGATACAAAGCTATACATGATATATCAGTAGAAAGAACTATGAACAAGCAATCTTTTTGGTTCTTAAATTTCGGCATGAAAGAAGATAACAATGTACAGGGATCCAATAATGCCACTCATCAAAACTAAAAAAGATAAGTTAAAATCTGAGTAATTCATTAACAGGTCATCCATTATATTAGATCATGATATAATTATAATAACTATTGCTCATTGATTTTTTTTTGGTAAATAAGTCGATAACTTGTTCAAACAAAAAAGCCATTCATGAAGACTAAAAATGATAGATTTATATCATAATAATTTACCTACAGGTCCTCAATTCATATTAGATCTAAAGAAGATAAGATAAAGTCATAATAACTATAATTAATTGATTTTTTTAACAAGACAATAACTTTAATCTACAATCAAGAATGCTGTTAATGAAAACAATAAAAGATGAATTAAAATCAGAATAATTCATCTATAGGCCTGCCATTCATATTATATTTTAAAAAGACATGTTAATTATAATAGCTATATCAATTTGATTTTGTTTTTTTTCTGCGAGTAAATTAGTAACTTTTTTAACTTACAAACAATATTTTGGTCATAATTATCAATATTTTTTATGAATTGTACTCTCGAGTGACTTAAAATTAAGTTGACCAAACTACACAAAAACAACTTACAAGGACATCACACAATAATTTTGCTTGGATATTTTATCTTTTTGTTTCTATATCTGCAATACTTGATATTTGCGTGCCTGCATATGTGTAATGTTTTCTATAATTTTTTGGTTCTCTTGTGCTTTATTAGCATGGCTATTTGCAGTTTTGTTAGCTAATAAATTCTCACTTTTTTGCTCTTTGAAAGTAGTGCTGGCGGGGCCACTTTGTTTGTCCTCCGAGTATGAAGAAATATAGCTTACTGTTTTTTTGTTTATTTTTTTGTTTTGATATCACTGTATAACTTTGTTTTCCAATAATTCCAATCATCAAGACTACGAACGACAAATTAAAATCTGAATAATTCACCTATCGGACTAAAAGAAGGCACATATAATTTTAAGAACCTCTAACTAATTACATGCCTGACTTCACCAACATTGGTAAAATATAAAATTTTAAAATAAGGTCGTCCAATATGACAAAGTTTTTTAATACTAAACTACCTCTTCAGGAGTCCATTGTCCCTTGGTAGATCTCCTTTTTGGGCCAGTTACCCTTCTGCACATCGTCAGAACAGAAGATCGGTCATGGGAGGAACAGAAGATGGAATAAACTACAATCAAAGAAAGCTCTTGCTTTGGATTAATGATGAAAACTATACCCATGCAGAGCCAGTTGTTTCCTGGGATAGTCGCAGTCACTCCCATCTATAAGAGATGTAGAACTTGATGGTTCTCCCGTTCCATCTGGGATCGTTGCAGAAGAACACCCAATTCTGTCATCTTGGACGGTAGCAGGTAGGCCAGCTTCAGCTCTCCCTGCGCTCTTTCTCTTCACACTTCCCATCAATTTCAGATAGGTGCTGGCAAGTTGCTGACCAGATCTCCGTGTTATTGTGCTTCCGAAGCATCATATAGAGAGGCCTCGTTGGATAGCTTTAGCGCCTGTTTGAGATCTAATCCATTAAAACTAATCCGAAGGAGTGGGGGAAGAGGAATCGCGGGAGAGAAGATCGCAGGGAAAAAAAGCTATAACCTAAAGTTCTTTCGGTTTTGAATTTTTTTAGCGACAAAACTGCTAGCGGCGTTTGTCGTTCTGTAACAGCCAAACGTTTGGAAATTGCATGATAGTATTTATTTGATTTAAAAGTTTTGGATATTTTGAAAATAAATTTAAAAGATTTGGAGGATATTTGGTTCTAATATCACAAGCAAAATAATTAGATAACATATTATTCAAATAATAAATTATAAATATAATGCTGATTTTTTTATTCTAAGAAATATATTTTGAAAATATATAAAATGTCAATTTTATATAATTAAAAAAATAAATAAATTGTTAATAACATAATGATCCACAAATTTATTGGGTTGTAGCCCTTAAAAAATCTTTCAATATATAAACTAGATTGAAAGAACATATCAGCTTATGTGGAGTGTATAAACGACATTTCAATTTTCTTCTCTCCCACTAAATTTACATATATTTATTGGGTTCATCAACTAGCACCATTTGAAAGGCATCAAAAAGGCCTTTCGAACGGCCTAAGCTCACCATCTGAGGTCCACTGAACGACAGGCCGCTCGATGCCCTAGCCGAGCCTTTCACTCCCGACAGGAAAAGTGTAACGCCCTGTCCCATCATCACGCGCAATCGATATATTAAAGACAAAATAATTGACGGAAGAACGATATGTTACTCTGGAATGAATGTTGAACCTCCTCGAATGCTGCTGAGACTCTACACAAGGTAGGATTGATGACTAATCCCTAGGATAATTATGACATACTTATCTTACGAATTAGATGAAGTACTTGCATGCATTGGATTTAAAAGAGGCGGTATAATAAGTATCCAATGTATATGAGTGTTTGCATATAATACATATCAATCACATCACAATACTAAGTATAATTAGTAGTAATTATAGAGTGTGGAAGCTATAGCATTCATCCATAATATTCATCTCAGAAAAAAATAGAAAATACATCGAGTATTAAATCATTACAATTCTTTATTTAAAATAAAAATGGCAGTAAATGTCTCTCAACTCACAACAGAAAGTAACTAAAATGAAAGTAAGAACTAAGCTGACTAATGCTCCACTAACTCCTACTTTATATCCTGGGAAGCCTCCAAAGCCTACTCCTCAAATTACTCCGGATTTGACAAATTGTCGAATCTCAAAATACTAGTTTTTTGGACAAATAAAAAGAATAAAGTATCTTATATTAGACAATAAGTCTAATACCTCAAAAACTGCAATATATCTTATCATATTTTAAGGAGATTGTAACATTTTAAATAAAACAAAGCATTATTGCAATAGAGTATTAAAATAACTAAAAGATATAAAATTGTGCATAATTAAAAGTAAAGTAAAATAGTAGCTAAAAGACAAGGTACTGAAAACAATAATCTATAAAAAGATTAAAACTGAATAAAATACTTAGATAAAAATGTGTTATATGCCACTGTATATATATATACATATAACTATCTAAATATGTCACCCAATCTTATGCCGCAAATATGCATAACCTTGATATCACATGACATCCCACAGCTCCTAGGTGAGCAGAGCCACACCGCTAATGTAATGATATGCTTATGCGATTCATGATATGCCAAAGTCTTAATAACTGAAAGCTTTCAAATCATTAAAAACTAGAAAGCAAACAAAAACTAAAGTAAATATACATTTTCCTTCACAACTTAGAAGTTTAACTATATAAACTATATCATTCTATTTTAATTTCATTGAATTCAACGTTTAATTTGCATTATAATATTATAACATCCTAATGCATCGCATGTTAATAGTACATATGTATGATTAGCATGTGTAACAACTCAAGTTATTATCTTAGTCAATTTGGACTAATCTCAGTTTTAATCTTGATCCTAAGTATTAAGTAAATCAATATGAGTCAACCACCAAGACCTAGTTCAAATCAGGAGTCAAACGGATCAAATCCTAATTTTTTTTTGGAAAATCCAGAAACCCTAGAATTGACCTATTTAAATTGACCTCCGATTGAAAAACGGATATCGTCATTGTGTTCATTGATTCCAAATTAGCTATGAGTGATGTTTTCATATCAATCGGAAGTCATCAAAATTTTGACTAATATTTTGATAATATTTAAATACCCTGAAAATTATAAAATTAAAATATTTGTCGAATCAAAAATCTGACATTGTCATTTCGTTCTTCACCCCTCAATTAGCTAGGGGTGGATATTTAGAAATTTTTGGGAGTTAAATAATTAATTAGAATTAATTATTAAAAATTAGAATTTAAATTTATAAATTTTTAAAATTTTTTTAAATTAATATTTAATTATTTGCTGCCATTAAGTAGTTAACGCCGTCTGCTGTAATTGCTTGCACCGTTAAGCCCATCCGTCTGATCGGGCAGACGAATCCAGACCGTCTGATATTCGATCAGACGGTCTCGACGCGTCTTCTCCCTCGTCCTCGTCGCTGCGTGTCATTCGCGGACAGGCGGCAAGCTGCCGCCTGCTCGGCCTATCAGCGTTCATCCCAACTTCGTTGCCTCTGTCTTGCCATCCATTTAGCCCCCAGTAGCACATAGGGATACGACTTTGCGCGAATTGGGACCTCAGGAACCGCGGGATCCGTCTCGACCGAGCCCTAATCTTCCCCACCATCGATCAAAGGCACGTCATTCTCCTTTGATCCTCCTTCGATTGATCAATTTTCAATATGCATCTCTATTTCAACATATGGATTATACTATTGTAGCGCCTAATTGGAGTATCGATGGCTCGATCGTTTGCAATTTAGGATTAGTCCACAGTAGATTCCGTTAAACCCGTAGCCGTCCGTAGGATAGGGGTTAGGGTTAACCTTTGTCGGCGACTCCGTGCTCCTCCGGTGCCGGTCCAAGTACCAATGGGTAGGCCTCGTCGGGCCTACCGTCGATTGTGCGGGCCGAGCTTCGTTGGTGCCGGGAAGGGCGGCTAGGGCCGTGCCCTAGCCCAAAGGTCACCGAATCCGTCGAGGAAGGTGAAGGGTGCGCTCGGGCCAAGTCGCCCCGAGCCCGACCCGCGTCCTCGCATGCGGGCCACGGGAGCCGCGGCGCCCGAGGGCATGGGCCCCGCCAGTCTGTTAGCTGGCGCGCGCTGGACCCCTCAAGCGCTCTACCGCGCCGATGTTGGGGCGCCACATGGCAGGAGGGCCCCACCTGCTGGGCCGCAACCAATCAGGTTCTGCCGCGTGGCACAGTGGGTCCCACCTCCTCTGGTTCAGCCCATAAGAGGCGCCACGTGTCAGTGGCGAGTCCTGCCACCATTATTACTCTACAGAAAATAAGTAATTAAATAAATATATAATTATATATATATAAACAAAAACTTTAGGATATAATTATAACTATACATATATACATATAAATAAACAGAGGAGTATAATTATTATTATATTAAGTTATGTTAAGTTGTAGTTAGCAGTTAATATTAGGTTATTTAATTTTGGTTAGTATTTAATTAATATTAATTAATAATTAATTAATGCTAATCCTAAACTAATAAATAAATATTTAAATATTATAATTAGTGAATTAAGTAAATCATTGATTTAATTAAATAGTAGCTTAATTATAATTAATTAATTTTAATCATAATTAAATAGTAAATCTTAATAGAATAATTGAATTAATTAAATAACATATTAATTATTAATTAATTAATAATTAATACTAATTAAATACAGATTAGAAATAATTGATTAGTTAATTAATAATATAGAAAATTCATTTTTAATTTTAGGAATAAATAGTAAAATAATACAATTTGAATAAATAAATAGTAACTTTAATTATTTAATTTAAATTATTTAATTCAAAATCTTTAAAGTTTAATAACTTTTTATAGGATGATCCAAACATATCAAATATATGTTTCATTTTACTCAGAAAAATAGAAGGAATCAAATGACGTAATGCAAAAATTAGTTTTGGGATACGTATAACGTAGTGATATTTTGGGACCTAATTAAATCCTCACGACTTTTAACATAGTTGTCTGAACATATGCAATATGGGTCTTAAAATACTCAAGAGAATAGCCCTAATACCATAGAAGTATTAGTTTTCCTATTTGGAGCTTAGTTTGAAAAATAACATTTAGGACCCTATCCTAAAAATGACTAAAATACTCTTAGAATTCAAATGACCATAATTTAGTCAATTTAACTCCAAATTCAGAAATTCAAAGTGCTAACTAGCTTATAATTTTAATGTCATCAATAAACTGAAATAATATTTATGATCTGAACTCTATAAAATTATAAAATGACAAAAATACCTCTAACCTTAGTTATGTTAGAACTTGATTGTTTGGAGTCTAAATCGGGTTTACTCACTGTCAACATACATAGTATATTATAGGGAAACTATAGAAACTGAGTTTTCTGAAATTGAACTTCAAACGAAAAAGTTCGATTTTGTCACTGTTGACCGACAAAATTACCGAATTTCCCTTAGAAATTGAAATAGCTATAACTTAGTCATTTGACCTCAGAATGCAGTGTTCTTGAACTTTATGAATAGTAACCAATAGTAAACTGCATAAAATTTAGATTCCAATAGGAGTAAATTACTAAAATATCCCTTAGGTCAAAAAAACCTTAGTTTGGACATATAGGATTCGTTTATTGTCCAAATTGAGTGTACTTACTGTCTATCTTCATGTTAGATAGTAAGGAATCATTTGGTAATAAGAAATTTTAATTTGAAACCTTAAGTGAAAAAGTCACTTTTTGAACTCTTAAGTAGGGGTAAAATGGTCATTTGCTCAAAATTTAAGTTAAGCATTCTTAACCTCTAAATTGCCTTTTAAATCACTAAAACTAATATTAGGACTATATTAGAGTCATTTAAATGAGTGAAATCAGCTATTAGGTCAAATTTATTAAAATCTTTAAGAATTTCTCTAAGTCTTTTTCTTATGATCTTGCACCTCACATTAGGACTACTCTTGAGATTAGGACTAGATCATAGGCTAGATTTTATTCATTAAAAAACAGGGTTTTTCAATGAATGAATCCTTGATTTTATTTAGTTTTTATATTTTTACAACTTATTTTGATTATTTTATCTTTTAATCTTGGATATAGCATAGGAGATTCATACTATTAAATTTGATTTGCTTAATAGAATTAACCTTAATCAATAGATCAATTTTAGACTAAAACTTAGATCTTAGGTTTTATCTTTGGGATTATGTGATTAAGCCTAATCCCGTGTGTAAAGACCCACTTAAGTAGTAATAAGTGAAACTCTTAAACATCGAGGTGCCTTTTCAGATAACAGTGGAGTTCTTGATAAGAACTTCAAAGTTAAGCGTGCTCAAGTAGGAGCACTCCCAGGATGGGTGACCTACTAGGAAGTTATCTTCTGAGGGCAAAATATGAGGTCTTTCTAGCCAAAGCGGATAATACATTGGTGCTTAAGAGTTTGGGCAGTTACAAATAGTTTCAGAGCAAGCCATAGGGTGTCAGATAAGAGCTAAATGCCATATAGGGCAAAGTACCACTTCATGTGAGCAGCCTCTTGAACCTGTGATGGTTAAGGTGCTACATGGTTGTGGGTACCTCTTGTGCCTGTAGGGGTCACCTTTAGTCCTATCTACCCAATGGATGGTTCTTGGATCTGCATGTGGATACTGACGAGGACGTCAGCTACTTAACTTGGGGAGATTGTAAAGACCCATAAGTAGTAATAAGTGAAACTCTTAAACATTGAGATACCTTTTTAGATAATGGTGGAGTTCCTGATAAGAACTTCAAAGTTAAGCGTGCTTAAATAGGAGCACTCCTAGGATGGGTGACCTACTAGGAAGTTATCTTATGAGGGCAAAATGTGAGGTATTTCTGGCCAAAGCGGACAATACATTGGTGCTTAAAAGTTTATGCTATTACACCGTGGTGATTAATCCATAATCTATAACTTAGTAGATCTTGATCAGATCTTAGATAGAATGTCTAAATTCATAAAATTAGAATGTATGATTTATTGATTGAATTTATAGTGGTATTTGATTAAATTATATTAGAATCTGATCAGTTCCAATTCTTTTTAACTTATAAGGCCGAGCTTCTAAGTTACACTCGATAGTAGGAATTGGAGATCATGAACTTGTGTAACTTAGAATAGTTAGAATGGTTAAATTAGAGAATAAATAATAGCATCATACTTAGTAGAGTTCCTTGCTTACTATTTGACTTTGTGCTACGCATTCCTTGAGTTTTGTGCTTATTTTTCATTGGACATGTCATATAAGAAAATGTTATCGCATGAAAATAAAAATTTAGAATATTAGAAAAAAATTTGAATTTGGGTTCAGTGTTTGGTTGATTATGGAGCACAGTATCTCAATGGATAGGGGTAAGAAAAATTAATGATGCTTAACATTACTCATTGAGGAGTGTGTGTTAAGCTGGGAAGCCGTTTAGTCTTGCAGACGTGCTTGACTCCTCAGCTGTTTTCAGATGTGTCCATGAAAACAAAAGTAAAATAACTAAAAGATTCTGCATAGTATTATCTGCCTCTTCAGCTGTTTTTAGATGTGCCCACATAAACAAAAGTAAAATAACTAAAAAATTCTGCATAGTATTATCTGCCTCTTCAGCTTTGCTTTACTTCTATCTTGTTCTCTATGCCCTAGCCCAAAAAGGCTATGTGAATCTTTGTCTGCCCTAGCCCAAAAAGGCTATGGGAATATATTAGGCTAGATTGGCCAATTTTTCTGATATAACAGTTATACGTTTATTTACAATTTTTCAGCTTACTATTCATTATGTTATTGATGCATGTTATTTCAGTCAGGTGTTGTAGTATTGTTTTAACTGCTCACTTGCATAAATATATGTATATATGCTAGACTTTATTGCTTATATTATATATATAATTTTCAAATTTATGTTTTAAATTAGCGTATATCATATGATCATCAGCATATTTAGATTTAGACTTTTTGTTCAGTACCTTTACTTACTGTATTATATATGTATGTCATACTTTATTTAGTTTACTTAAGGTGTGTTTTTCCTCACTTGTTGTTTAGTTATAAATACTATGTTTATAATTTATTCACATTTTTTTTATGCTTACTTCTTCCCATGCTAGATAAATGTCGATTTGTTCAGAGTAAAATAGTGATATTAATAAATGCTTAATAAAATTTACTTACCTAAAATGTACTTAGATAATAAGAATCTTTTTTATTAGTTGGGGCCCTGGCATTGTGAAACCGACAATATCAGAACTTGAGCAGCTTGAGGATTCTGTACTTGAGGAGAAGCCTTACTTATAAAAAGTACAACAGCTTGGACCAGAGGATAGTTAGCTGCCTTTTTATTCATAATGAGGATGAAAGTTATTTATTTCATTTCATAAACTTTACTTAAATTGTTGTAATAATATAGGTACTGTGACTATGATTTACTTTCTGCACATTATTATTTTCCGAGATATCTTATTTTACTTCATGTATGATGCATAATAAATGGATGTAGCCTTTACTTTTTATATGCTTTTGCACTCTGTATATATAGATATAGTGACTGATTCTATTATTTATACTGAGCATATCCTTTCCTTAATAGTGGATTGTGGATCTCACCTAATCTAATATTGAGTGAGGAATTTGCAGAGTGACACTCCGCTCCTTAGTCTAATGATTGCGAATTTGGGGAGCGGGGTGCCACAGCATGTCTTATGAACACTTAGCTTATTTAACTGCACTTATCAATGTGCGCAAGGATAATGGACATAATCTTTTTACAGTTTATCCTCTCAAACTAAGAAGTAAATTCTCAATTTATAACATACTCTGGACTTGGGATGTTTATCCTAAATTGAACTGTACTTGTCTAATTACCTAAGATAAGACCAAAACTCTACAATTCTATTCAGGTTAAATCAATTAATTTCATATTCTACTGAATAAATTAATTCTATGAATATGCGCTACATTCTACATATGATAATACTAATATTCTCATTCTAACAGTCTATTTATTGATCAAGAATTTATAAATTAATGAATCATTATCCATTATGGTAGATCCTACTAAAAAGCTTTAAGGAACTGATATATAAGTCATTCAATGTAGGATAGCTACCACAAAAGATAACTCAATCTAAGTCTATTTAGGTTATCCTACTACAAGGCATATGAATAATCATCTAAGGTTGTTAAGGTTCATCTAAGGTCATACCTCAAAATGAGACAAATAAAGTGTTTCCATACCTCAAAGTAACCTTATTTAAGGTAAAGTATTTACTTAAGCTTAGAACTACTTTTATACTTTAAAGATCTAAATCTTCAAATCATCATATTTAAATCACAAGTTAATTTTAAGAAGTCGAGATAATGAAACCTCATGTAGGTTTATGAATTCAATTCTTAGGTTAAGGTGCAAAAGAAAGCATACAAATCTTCTAAATTATATCTTAATCATAAGCACATGAATGGTAGGATAAAATCATGCACTTATTGGGGATTGATTGTTTGCAATTTAATCATATTTTAGTAGGGATTAATTTATGCTAATTATCTTGATTTAGAAAAAATCAAGGATCTTAAGATTTATCATAATGATTAATCACATGAGTTATTATAAGACTTAAATCTTCTAGTTTATTAGCCTAGAGTCAATGTAAAATCAGCAAGTGTTAACTAAGTTCTTGCAAAATTAGTGGAGTTAGTTAAATTTATGCAAAATCAATAAATGCAAAATTGATGATTTAACCCAAGTTTATATTATTTGGGAATTTAATTAGGGCTACATAGAATTAAAGCTAGTTAGACATAACTAAAGATTTCACATACCAAATTAGAAATGCACAACTATTATTAATTTACTTAACCATTATTAAAGCCTAAAAAAAATTAGCAATAGTTTCCACTTTAATTAATTCAAGTACTTAATTAAGCTAATTAAGGTCTTACCATAATTAGGAGAGATTTAAGGATTAAAGGTGTTCAAATTAGATTATGATGTTGCAATTGTATTTCTCACTATTTAATAATCATAAGAATACTAAACTTATCAAAATTAATGAATAATTAAGGCTAATTATGTAACAACACAGGTTGTTACCTTAGCTAATTAGGACTAATCTTAGTTTTAAAATTAATCATAAGTGCTAATTAAGTCAATTGGAGCTAACCTCTAAGACCTAGTCCAAATCAGGAGTCAAATGGATCGAATCCTGATTTCTGGAAAATCCAGAAACCCTAAAATTAACACTAATCAAATTCCAAGGTAATTAGCATCTAAGCAAATAATTAAATTTTAGAAACTAAATTTGACCTAACCAAATGATCTTAAACATCTAAATGAATAATCAAAAGCTATAATGTGCAATTAAGATTAAGCAAAAACTCTCATTATTACAAATCATGCAAATTGGTGCTTAGGGCATAATTAACAAAAATTGATTTTAGAAAATTAAGCCAGCACTAGAAATACATTTTACATGTCATAATTATATATATATATATATATATATATATATATATATATATATATATATGTGTGTATATATATAAACTTAAATCAAGGCATTTGGACAAGTATAAGTGCTAATACTTGCTAATCAAGCCATTGGAGTAATTATGCAAATTTTAGAGAATAGATCACATGAATTAAAATATTTTTTTGTCTATTTTTAGTCCTTATATTTTTTTTGAACAAAATGATATATAATTTCATTTGATTTTGAGTTAAGATGATAAAGTTATTGTATTAATACATTCTAAATGTTCTTACTTAAATTTTGATTTTCTAATTTATTTTCTTCAAGAAAAATAAATCAGAAAATATTTTTTATTTATTCACAGAGTTAGCCTAATTAAAAATGCGTGAGTCGACAAGGCCCGGTGACCCACTACTATCGAACCACACGGGCTACCGTTGGCATGACTTGCACAGACTCTTCTTCCTCCTTGCCTTCTCCCCGACACTGGTCGATTAGAGTTAACCCTAATCGGCAAATTCCTTAACTCCTGACCATGCAGACTACTCTGGACGATCGACACACCTTACTTAGGTTGAGACACATCGATTAAGCCATAAAGCCCCAACTGAGGCCTACCCAATCACGGGGACCCTATTAGAACTTATCCGGCTACTTGAGCCTACTGTTGGGGGGCAATTCAACCTCCACAAACCACCACTCAGGCCCGACTCAATCCCCACATCATCATTATACAACGATGGAGCTGAGCCCTCCATTGGATGGACTCAGGGGTGGCTCAAGCAATGGACCCTTACTTGGGCCATAGTTGGACCAGCTTGAGTAGGGAATGGCCACATCCAATGGACTCAGGTTACACACACAGTATCGATACCAAGTGTGGCGACCCACCGCTGGATCATCATAACTATTCCAGCGTTAGGTGCTCACTCCCCAAGATCATATTGGGATTAAATATAGCTTTGTATTTAGAGGCGTATAAAATGCACACTTCCACATTCATTGCAATTTTTAAAAATACCAGAATAATAAATAAAATATATACATTACAAAAATAATAATAATTTTATAAAATCTGTTACACATGAAGCAAAAATTTAAAACTTTAAGAAAATCAGCGTCTAAATTGCTCTATTATGTATCATCTTCTCCTCAAAGGCTTGATCTAAAGATTGTTCATGAACTGCCATATATATATATGTATATATATATATATATGATTGGGTGAACCAAAAAAAAAAGAAAAAAAAAAGAAAAGAAAAGAAAATAATTAGACATAAAAGTCTAAGTAAGGTTTGTAGGATATCAAAATTTGTATTTAAGCTGCATGGTTCTGCATGAGAAGCATATACAAATAAAATGTGATATTTACGTATGATATGCTTATGATTATAAATACAATATACATATCTAAGATATGTACTCATTCTGAAAGAAAATACAGTAATATATAATATTTATTTTGTTGGATAAAGTTACAGAATAATTGAAGAGTTAGATACGTCTATCTAACTATTTAAGATGCGAGTTCCTGACTAACTACACATTCCCTCTCAAAGGCTATGTGTATGCCTCCTTATTTCTCCAAATATTAGCTTGTCCTGGGCTAACGTATTGTCTGTACAAACTTGAGATCAACCTGAATGAACTCATAATACTAATTTCTAATCATTTGTTCCAAGTTTTATGCACAAAATCTTATATAAATATGTCAAAATGGGTCAAAATTTAAAAGCAAAGTAAAAGTTGCAAATGAAAATATAATATCTTTTATTTTATGTTAGTAAAAATATCAATAATAATATTATATTGGTCATTTATTTTTATACATTAAAAATAACAATTTTTATTATTATAAGTAATATATATATATATATATATATTAAATGAAAAAAAAATAACTAAATTAAATATTGCAGAAATTAGCAAATATCTACATATATAAAAAAAATGACAGAAATGAAAGTTGCAAAAATTAAGAAATATATACATATATTAAAAAAAGAAAATGACAGTAATGAAAATTGCATAAAATAGAAAATATATACATATATATAAAAAAATAAAATTGCAGAAATGAAAGTTATAGAAATTAAGAAATATATACATATATAAGAAAAAAGAAAATGATAGAAATGAAAATTACAGAAATTAAAAAATATATACATATATAAAAAAAAAAGAAAATTACAGAAATAAAAGTTGTAGAAATTATGAGATATATACATATATAGAAAAAAAGAAAATGACAAAAATAAAAATTACAGAAATTAGGAAATATATATATATATATATATATATATATATATATATATATATATAAGATAACTGAAATGAAAGTTTAATAATAATAGTAATAATGTTAACATTAATAATAATAATAATATTATTATTATTATTATTACTAAATAAAGAAGCTGAAATGATAAGAATATATATTATTTTATTTATTTCTCATTTTTACAATATATTTATGTTGATGAGGCTTTAATAGAGGTCGTTGGGGGAATCGGTGGTTGCTGCGAAAGAGAATGAGGAGTGGGGGAGGGGATGTGGAAATAGGAGAGGTGAGGGGTGTATTTATATACTTTTTTTTATATATTTTTATTAATTATTTATTTTCTCTTTCATCTATTATTTGGATGAAATGTATAAGAGAAAATTTATCATAATTATTAGAGTGTTTAATTTGATTTTCTATTCATCCTTATTATCCCTTTTCTCTTTCTCCATTCTCTCTCTACTTTCTCTCTCTTCCATTTCTTTTTTAAAAAATAATAAAACTTGACACAGATGTGTATATTGATGAGAAAAATACACTTGACCAAAAAAATTTCACTTTGGAGTAATATTTTATTTCTTATTAATTTCTGAAAATAAAAACTTCAAAAAATAATTATGATCACTCTGGAGTTCTAAATTCGACAAAATTTTTTCTGTAGCATTTTTATAATATTCTTAATCCAACGACGCTAAAATTGCTGAATTTTGACTTGTATTTAATTTTCTTAAATTATTGAATTTAATAATTCAAAAATTATTTTAGGAGTATTTATTATCCAGATTGCTCTCAAACTTAGGCACTATAATCACAAAAATATACTATATACTATAGTATTTTTAGTTTGCCCTAATTTTAAAGTCACTTGGGATCCTGATTTTTAAGTTGGGTTTAGTCCTAATTATCATAGTAACGACTTCGATCGTTACAGGGCCGATCTGGGTTTTCCTATGCCAGGCCGCGTGTGCATTTGGCCGCAGCCCCGCATGCAAGGAAGCCGTGTGTGGGCCGAGCTAGGGAACAAGTAAGGATAAATTATATTATGATTTAATTTAATTAGAAAATGCATAATCTTAATATGCTTCATAACTTTTTAACTAGTGGTCCAAATATATTAAAATTATATCTCATTTTGCTCATAAAAAAGTATAGAATATTATGTCAATATTTAATTAGAAATTTGAATTATATTTTTAAAAATCATATTTTGACATTTTTGACACTTATGCCAAAAATCATAACTTGCTCATTTCACCTCAAAATTAAACTTACTCATTATCTATGTTAAAAATCATTTTTGACACCAAACAGTTTAATATGAAAATAAATTTATCACAGAAAGAAGTAAAAATATTACATAATAAAGTTATTATAAACTTTGAAATTTAAATAGCAATTTAAAGTAAAATTTGCTCGCTCACATAAGGGACAGTAAAAGGAAAAGAAAGTTTGCGGAAGCAGAAATATCTTAAAAAACGACTAGTGTCCAGAACTAGGTCCAACTCTACTAATCTAAAAAATGCTCCAGATCTACTAGCAAAGGTCTTAACATAATTTGGTTACTTAAACAAAGTAACAACTCTCAGGTTGTTACAGACTCCCCCCATTAAAAGAGGTGTCGCCCCTGATACCCTAATAAATAAAATAATTATAAAGATCAGATCAAAGATAATATTTTCCAACCTGAAAAAAAAAATTAAGTCGAATAAACTACCTTATTTGGAACTCTAAGAGTTGGTGGCAAGTGCCACGATAATTTCTTTATCCATTATGCATCGCTAACCAAATTGCGCTTGATCATAATGACTTTCTGTCAGTCACTTCGACCAACACAGAAACCCATAAGGCTGAGTGTTACCCATGCTGGTCTAGACTACGGGAGTATCGCATTGTAACAACCATAAGTTGTTATCCTATTTAATTCTCAACCTAATTAAGTATTAATTTTGATTCCTTTGTATTTAGAATATTAAATTAAGCTTACCATGAAAATTTGAAGTCAATTAGACTCCACTAATTCAAGTTATCATTTTGATCGATCTAGATGCCCTAAATTAGACATATAATATTTTGATCTTAGAATTAAAATCTGATTACATTTTTGAATTCTTCACCTCCAAATTAGCTAAGGGTAAAAGTTTGGTAAAATTTGAAGATCATTTAGGCCATAATTCAATTTAAATTAAAATTGTCTAATTGAATTTTAGAGTTTCCAACAATTCATTTTTGCAAATCTACCATCAACTAATTTACTCGTTGGGATTTGCTGTGCAGACTGCGGGCGATCCGCTGGGGAGCCCGGGTCGCGCGACAACAAATCCCATTTCATCCCGCCGTTCCTTCCATGGATCCTACGGCTGGGATCTAAGATCCGCTGAATCACGGATCTTCCATTGGATCCGCTCGACCGATCCTACGGCCCAGATCAATTCCGCGATCGGTTGTTAGGATCTGAGAGATTCGAGCTCTTACGCCGTCTGATTGATCGATCAGACGGCATCAGAAGGTCCTGCTATTATGAACCTTCATCTTCCTCTCACTCACGCCTGATGGAAGATCCTCCTCGTACTGCCAGTTGCTGGGCCTATCCCCCACTTGTACCTCCAGCTCAGCAAGGTTGTTAGGACCTCTCCCGTTATGGTTTGGAGTCCCAATCGGGCCTCGTGACCCAGTCAAACTTAATTTAGAAAATTGAGAGCTTGTCCATGGCCTGATCTCTCGAACCTTCCAAATATTTCTCTGAGGCTATAAATAGCCTCATGTTTCCCCAAGTATCGGCTTGCTGATCAATTGAGGTGAGTTCGTCCCAAGTCACCATTGCCGTCTGTTCGAGCTCTATTAGTTGAATCCAGAGCCTTATGAACTGCTGATAGTAGGCTCTCCTGGTGTTCAGGACCCTTTGCGCTCTTTGGAAGCTTAGCCAGTGTCAGTCTTGCCCTCTATCGACCACCAGAGCTTAGCCGTCGAACCAGGTACCCCCGTTTGCAGGCTAAGAGCCAATGATGCTCGGGCTTATCTCCTTTTGAATTGCAATGATATGAATTGTCGAAACGAACTCAAGGCGATCGAAATTGCGCATTGATCTAACCTTGATTGATCGATCAGGATAAGTCTGTAAAGCGGCCTTGGGGCCGAGTAGGGTCCAAGCATTCTAGCCCACCTCAGACCCTCAAACCAGGAGGCTTCGATTTGTCTCACCTCCCTAAGGGTGTAGGGATCAAGCCTCGAATCTGGCATGATCTCTGTGAGGAAAATTGTCTCCCCACAGTAGCTCCTTAAGAAAGCTTTTGGGTGAGTAGGGTCCGGCCGATCTGGACCACCTCACTTGGGGCTTCGAGTCTCTACCGGTGCGTCTAGCCATGGTGAACGTGTAACGACCTTTTGCCGATCGTGCCATGGTCTGGCTGAATAGGAATTGACTGATTAGGTTTTCCCTAATTGGCCTATCCGTTGGGATGAAAGGGCGGGGACGAAGCTACTGTGCGGGTCGGGCCGACCCATGACCCGTGCCGTGCGACAGTCCTGGGTCTCTCAGGTCCCAGTCGACTTGCGCCTTTTCTAATCAGGCCAAACCCATTTTAAATTAAATCTGATTAATTGGATTTATTTTCCTTAAGGAAAATAATTCAATTAATCAGATTATAGGGAAATTTAATTGGAAAAATGCAGAATAAATTAATGTGATATCTTTTAATCTAATAATCCAAACCCTATGATCTTATATACTAAAATGATCAGAAAATCATTAGGGATCTGAATATAAAATAATATTGAACTTTTAATGGATGGATTTCCTATTTAGCCTAATTATTGAAGAACTTAATTAAGGTTGATTAGCATGTATACTTAGCTAAATTGCACATTTAGGGTGTCATTATATTCCTCTTGTCTTGTAGAATGCATGTGCTAGGTAGTTTAATTTTTTAATATTTAGATCTTTAATTTTTCCATAATCTTGTAAGATCATGATTAGTGAAAATTAGGGTTTCTAGTTATTGGATCTAAGTAAATTTAGCCTCTGATTATTTGCATAATTGTATATAATATATTTACCAAGTTGTATGAAATTATGATGGTTAAATTTGTAATTAGATGCTAATCTTTTTGTGTGGATTTATATTTGATTAGCACTAATTACTTTTTATTTTTCTATAAATTTCTATTAACATGCTTTTATAATAGTAGCATGAAAATAAATAAACCCTCACATGCAACATCAACTCTTGATTTCATGAAATGATAATTACACATCTCAAACTTAAGAAATCTTAAGATCTTAATCAAGTGGTTAATACTTGATCTAGATATTGGATTGCCATCAATAATGCACCCCCAATCTATCTAATTTGCCAATTGACCTTTAAATAAATAATTTATCTTAATTGGGTAAGGGTAGGGGTTAAACCCTAACTTATTTGATTAAGATCTAAACTTTTGACTACTTAATCAAATAACTTTATTGTAAGATAATTTAATTGACATTATTCCAATAATGCATTTGATTTAGTATTGATCTTAAATCTTTGAATTAGAAGTGTTAAGGTTAATAATGAATCTTTGTGATTGAATTATCTGAATCTAAGCTTTCGATATTTGATTTCTTCTTATATAAGACTATTAGCATAAGATAAAAAATAAAATTGTATTGATTTAATAAATGATCTAACTCTAATAATATCTTTGATTTCATCTCATAATTGTAGAATAGAATGGGATCAGATGGGTTTAATCATCTGATATAATCACTTTAATCTAAGTTAATAAGTAACCCTTGAATGTTAACTTAAGTAAAATAAGTGTGAGATCTCAAGGGTCTTGCTATAGGATCGTTCTTGAAATATTTAAAAAACCTTAATTGATGATACATTGAGGTATGTAGAACTTTTATAACTTATTGATGTAGAATCTTAAATGATCCTTCCTAATCCTAACAGCTAATCTTAACACCTTGCGGTAGGAATCACTTAAAGGTACTTAGAATGAAGCTTCTTCCTTATGGCAGAAACCCATATTAAGTGATTTTTTGATCACATCCTTGGAGCTTTATGTAGGACTCACCTGATTAGAGTAAGGATTAATAGTCTTGCTAAATCCTTGTTAAATAAATATAATCATTAAAACCAGATTATTAGTTGAGTATAGTAGGGTATACCCATAGTGCTTGATTATTTTAGTAGCATTTAGGATTGGTTGATTCATCTTAGTGTAAGATTATGCTTGTATTATATCCTGCGAGTATAGTCGGACATTGTCTCACTTAGACTAAATTATTCAATCTTAAGTGTGTTTTGATTAGGGACTTAGATCATTAGCTTATTTGAATAAAAATCGCCATCGGGTGATGCCTCCCATCCAAGATCGCTTCCATAGGTGTGCTTCAAGCAAACTATGTGATTCTAATCACCCTATTTACAACACTAAGTGTGATTGTGAGTTGAGTATTCTAATAGCTTAGCTTGATATACAAATCACCATCGGGTGATGCCTCCTATCGAAGATCACTTCGTTAGGTGTGGCTTAATCAAGCTAAGGATTAAAAACCACCCTTCTTAGAAACATGCTAATTATATGTATACCATCTTTTCATTTAATGATTTCTATATAAATCTCAACTTTAACTAATTATTGAAACTAGAATCTAAGAGTCAAAATCTTTTTAGCAGAATTCTGCATAATGGAGATCTTGAATTCATTATTAAATTTCAAAGCATTTTTGGATTTCTGGATTTAACCCATGTAGCTTAGAAGCATGAGCATGAGCATAAGCATGATGTATGAGTATCATTGATGATTTATGGGTTATGGAATGTTGCATACATTGACTAGGGAATTTCATGATGCATCGATATCACAATAAATTGTATTCTCAACTGGATGTATGTATACATTGGACCGTACGACTCATAACAATTCAATGATCCTTCTATTGCATATCAGTGGCGTACAGTATTGTGGCATATTTGAATGCATGATTCTAGTAGCATATAGTATATAATTGAATGTCTTACATTAGTTTCAGATTATTTGTTGTTTTCCTTTACTTTCAGCATTCAGTTTATAGTTCAGTCTTACTTTACTTTGTTTTGCATAGTTTCAATTATTCAGTTACATTTACAGCTTTTCTACACTTTTATTTACTTTACTGTTATATTATAATATCTTAAAACTGTTTAGTTTAGTTCGATGTGTTAGACTTCTTATTTAACACGGGGTACTTTTGGGATCCGACAATTTTCTAGATCCTGAGCAGCTTGTAGAGCCGGGATAGGAGGACTTGCAGGAGATCCAGGAGGAGTACGTAAAGCCTTAGTGGACCCTCCTTCAATATTGTCACTTTTCTTATTTTATTTCTATAATAACCCAGGTTGTTACTTAGGTTAATTAAGACTAATTTATGTCTTAATTAAAGTTTTAGTACACTAACTAAGTTATTTAGAACTCATCTTTAAGATTTAGGTCAAATTTGAAATCAATTTGATCAAATCTGGATTTCTGGAAAATCCCAAAACCCTAGAAATTGACTTTTTATTTTGACCTCAAATCAAAAATCTGACTTCGTCATTGCGCTCATCACCCTCAAATTAGCTATGAGTGAAGTTTTGGATGCATTTGGAAGTCATTAGATTTTCATCGAATATTTTAATATTATTTAAATACTCCGAAAAATGAGATAATTAAATAATCGTCGAATCAAAAATCCGAGTGCGCCGTTGCATTCCTCACCCCTCAATTAGCTATAGGTGATTCATTGGAAAATTTTGGAATACATTAATGCGATTAAAATTAATTAAATAAATAAATTTAAATTAATTAAATAATAGTACTTTTAAATATACTTAACGGTGCCATCCACAGCTCTTAACGCCGTTGACCGTCCTCAGTTAGATTAGACGACGCTTGCGGACTGTTCGATCGGATGATCGAACGGTCTGCGTTCGTCTTCCCCGCGCCTGCTCGCAAGCTCGGCTCGTGGCACGTAATGGATGCGCGTATCCTCTTCTGTCCTCCAGATGTTGCGCACTGCCTAAGAGATGGTCTTCCTTACCCATTTAGGACCCCAATCGTCCACCTAGTTCAGTTTCACAAAGATTTCGAGTGAAGATCGATCGGTCTCGGAGAAGACGCAAACTTAAAAGTTTTATCGTTAAATTTGATGTACTACCACCTTCCCTCACTGTCAATTTTTGCATTTCATTATTTTTATTGTGTATATCATCATTTCTAAATGTAATCGTATGTTCCCATTTGATCGATCGATTGTTAAGTTAGGTTTTCAGTAGGATTCGGTGACTTCCGTTTTCGTTTCCCTATCCGTATCATAGTGCTAGGGTTTGACCTTATTTTTGAACCAGTCCTCCTCTGATCAAGCTCCGCATACCATAAAGAAGCTCTCGTCTTCCTCTTCAAGATGGCATGCGGGCCGGCCGTCGGTATCGTCGGGAAGGCGGTTATTTTCGAAGCCCTAGTCTCCAGCTTACGGAGGCATTCGAGGAACCCTCTGGCAACCGAGTCGGGTCATACGCGACCCGTGTGAAGTTTCCGCGGGCCGACATCGGTGTCGCGGGACCCGCCTAACACGTGGATCTCTATCACTCGGGCACGTGTACCGTGGGTCCCGCACGCGTCGTTTCCTCCTGCGTAACTGATGTGTGTGTGCCCCACCTACATCTTGTCTGCTAATGGTAGAACGGCACGTGGCCATCCTCTGCTGCCGATCGAGTGTGCGGGCCCATCATTTGCAGAAGAATATTGTTTAAATACATATATATAATTAATAAAATAAATGAAAATTTGTTAAAATCAGTATATTTGAATTAATTTAATTCATTAAATATCAAACTTTAGGCACTCCTAACTTGCAAAATATAAGTCCAATTATATCAAATAAATATACTAAATTAATCAGCAAAAATAGAGGAATATATGGAACTATCAATTTTTCATTTGGAGCTATAAATCACATAATGACATTTTAGGATATTTGGATATTTACAAAATGTCACAAAACTTTAACTAGCCATAACTTTATGTACACTAATCCAAACATACCCAATATGGGTCTCAAAGTGATCAAAAAACCTTAAAGATTAACCTAGAAGTGTTCACTTTGCTGTTTGGATTAATATTTGCCTAATGACTTTTATGACCTAACCCCAATTAACCTAATTAAATTTAGAACTTCAATTGACCATAAGTTGGTCAATTGAACTCCAATTTAGGTGATCCAAATATCAATTTAAATTAGAAAAAACTAATTTACAGTAATCTGTAAAAATATTTTGGATCCAACGGTTAGATTTACTAATCATCTTTAATTACCCTAAAACTTGATTAGTGAATATTAGCAAATATAATGATCCAAATTAAACAATTTTAGTTTCAGAGAACTTATAGAGTATATTAAAACCTAATTGAAGGGTTGGATTAGTGGTTGGGTGATTAAGTTCACTAAATCACTCACTAATCACTCTAAACCTTAATCATGCTATAACTTAGCTAATTGAAGTACAAATTGAACCTACCACTCATCATTATAATCAGTGAATCATTTGTAAACCATAACCACTAATTTCACTCAATTTGGACACCAATTGACAACGTTAGGATTTTTGACCCTTAATTAAGAAAGCCTTAATTACCATATTACCCCTTAAGGTTGTATTGGCCATAACTTGGCCAATACTTATTAGAATTTAGCAAATTTAGGTTCTATGGAAATCTTAGATAGTAAGGATTAGTAAATTAAAAGAAAATTTAAAATTTCATTCAGCCAAATTACCAAAATGCCCATATGAGTTAAATTTACTAATTTGACCTCATAAGGCTTAATAATCACCCAAATTTAGTATAGTTATTGTCTAATCTTATATTAGACAGTAAGAAACACCTTGCAATAGAAAAATTTCATAATTTGAACCCTATATCAAAAGTTGATATTTTGAACCCTTAAGTAGGGGCAAAATGGTCATTTTGCCCAAAATTAGGGTTTAACATTTTAAAACCCTAAAATCAAATTTTAAACATTTCAAACAGTAAATAAAATGATTTAGGTCATAAATTAAGTAAGTTTAAGTCTTAATTTGATTTTGATTTAAAACTTTAAATCTTAAGTCCTTAAGAAATCTTAAGTAAAATCTTGAGCATTTCTTCATTCCTTTATCCTTCTTAGATCCTTCTACAGGGCTTATAACATTAGTTAGGATGTGTGTCATGAGAAATACTCTTAGTAATTAAGAGCCTTAATTCCTAGGATTAGGAATAGATCTTAGGTTAGAGTTCATCTATTATTGAGTAAATTTGATTACTCAATAGGTGAAACCTTGAGTTCATTAGTTTATAGATTTTTCTAAAGTTTCTTTAATGATTATTTTATCTTTGAATTTTAGAATTAAGAGAAGAGATCTATCCTAATGAATTGATTATTTATTAGGATTTGCCTTAATCTAAATTTGTGAATATGGGTATTAAACCTTAGATACTTAAGATACACCATTTGGATTAAGTGATTAAATTTCATATTTGGAGTTTAATTCTTAATCCTTTCATCTTAATTTAATTAATCAAGATGGATTGGGATTTTGATTAAACATTAAAATAGGATGTTTGCCTTAATATTTACCCTGTATAGTCGACATTGATTTGATGAGAATTAGAACCTGATCAATTCTAATTATTTTCCAACTTGTAAGGATGTGAATCTGAGTTACACTCGATAGTAGGACCTGGAGATCCTGAACTTGTGTAACTTAGAATAGGTAAAATGATTAAATTAGATAACAAATGGATATCATTTGTGTCCTAGTAGAGTCTCTTGCTCATCTTGAATTGATGCTTTGCATACCTTATTTTGAGCCTCTTACCTTGTACACATATATTGGACATATGATATTTGATAAATATCTCATATTAATTTTGAATTGCATACATATCATTCATGATTGATCGATGTTTTCAGTCTTTCAGTAAGTTGTGGCCTAACTAGTATGCCTCTCCAATCCTTGAGTCCGGCATAGTACGCTGGTTTGCTACTGTCGGTAAGTCTATCCATGCATGGTTGAGAAAATTCCCAGGGTGGCGAGAAATAGATTTTGCGTTCATATGACAGGATTGGATATGGTGAGTACTAGTTGATGGTGGATTTTCTATACAGTGATTATTCAGTTCAGTACTTGTTGCCTTAGCCCATCAGGCTAAGAGGTTTCAGTGATATTCAGTTCAGAGTTTCTGCCTTAGCCTATCAGGCTAAGTGTTTACTTACAGTTGAGTGGCTTGAGTAGCCAAGACATATTTTTAGTTTTGATCTTACTATTTTACTTTACTCTTTTCTGCATTTCAGCATTATTTTTACTTATAATCGTACTGCACTTTTCTAGCCTTATTTTTATATAGGATGCTAGTCTTATTTACTGCTTTCATATATATATATATATATATATAGAATGTTAGTTTTGTTTTCAATGTTTTTATATGTTCATTTACTTTTATGTCACTCAGCATAATCCTGTATTGATCATAAGCATGTTTAGGATATAATTTCTTTATAGTCATTGCTTTAGTCTTTCTTTTACTTACTTGATCTTGTTGCAGTTGCTTAGAGGAGGTATGTGCTTACTTCTTAGTTGTTTAAGTTATAAAATGTTTATTTATAACTTTGTCTTGTTCTTTTCTTACGTGTTTCTGCTCCTATTATACTTTTGTACTTAGTTATTTATGGTGACATCTAATTAACATAATTAATTGATTACCCTAAAATATACTTAGACATATTGTCTAACTAAGATTTTTCTTTTGTTGGCTGGGGCCCTATCATTATGAAACCGATAATGATAGGTTCTGAGTTTTTTGGAGCAGTTGATCCAGTGGAGGACTTGCCATTGAAGGAGGAGCCTGTGCCAGAAGATCCTTAGACTTAGTTTTCTTTCTGTACTTGTGAGGATGATAGTCTATTTTCAGTTCTTTTGAAACTATTTAAAATGTTGTAATAATTCAGGGTTAACATTTCTTTTCAGCACTTTACTTATTCTGGATTGTTGTATTGTATGAATGGATGTTGTATTTTATGCTTCCGCACTCTGTGTTACTTGTATGATCATTTAGTGATGATTTTTTGGAGAAATGGCAAAGTCCTTAATTATGATGGATTAGAATGTGTGTCAAATCTGATCATAAGTAGGGACCTTATCATTTAGATGACCCCTTATGGCGCCCCGCACCCTTAATCCGCCAAAGGATTAGGTTAAGGGTGGGGTGTCACTCTGGCTAACCCCTCACTTACCATTGGATTAGGATAGACTCCACAATCTATCTGATTAGGAAAGGATTAATAACACAAAATCAATTTAACAGTCACTATATAAGTAAACGTACAGAGTGCAAAAGTAATTTAAGGAAATGTAAATCATCCAAGTATCACAATATAAATAGCAAAAGTAGAACTTAGAATATAAGCATACAATCCAAATATGCAGTCAATGTACCTGTATTATTACATCATTTAAAAAGTTCAAATAGAATAGAATGTGCAAATACTCTCATCCTCACATATAAAATAAATGCTAAATAGCGGCTTCTTCTACGGGCTCCTCCTCTGAGTATGGCTCCACTCCTAACTCCTGCTCATCTAACTGAAGAGGATCTGCCATTATCAGTTTCACAATGTAGGGCCCCAGCCAAAAAAAAATAAAAATCTGGTTAGACAATTGTCTGAGTACATTTTAAGCTGATTATCATAAAGGTTATGTAATATCACCATTTTACGACTTCTAAGCAACAATGGGTATAAAGGAGAAGCAAACAGTACCAAAGAAAAGGGAAAGCTATAAACTATCATTTATAACTTAAGCAAAAAAAATGAAAGAGGCTGAGACATGTCTCGCATACAAACTAAACAAGGAAAGGTATATAAATATACATAACTAAATAAGTGTTGTAAGAAAAGTTCTACATCCTAAACATGCTGGTGATCAATAAAAAATATGCCAATTAAAATAAACAACTCAGCAGTGGTACATATAAATAGCAGCAAGGTTCTAACATCCTAAATATATATAAAAGCAGTATAAGAAAATAGCTGACTGAATAAAAATACTGAAAAGTAAACAATAACAAATACATATAAAACCATACGTGTACAATCTGCCATACAGAAAAGAGCTACTTAACTCACCAAAAAGGGCTGAAGATCTTAGCACCAGTACGGCTAGGGCGGTTCCTAGCACGATACGACTAAGGCAACAACAGTCAATATAGAAGGCCCTAACACAGTACAGCTAGGGCAGTTCCTAGCACGACACGGTTAGGTCACCAACAGTCATACCCGAAAGATCCTAGCACCAGTATGGCTAGGGCGGTTCCTAGCACGATGCGGCTAGGGCAACAATCGATATGAGCAAAAGAACATTGAGAGGCAGCTCAAACACATCAAATCATTATCTTCTCATTAATTACTTTAATATTTTCACAATGAATCTAAGGAGTCTCCATATTTCCTAACAGTTTATTCATGCATCAAATGTCTTATATGATATGCTCAAGGAAATATGGCACAGAAATACAAGGATTGCGTAGCAATAAAGTATCAAAGTAAGCAAGGGACTCTACTAAACATGGTGATATCATTTGTTTTATACTTAACCATTCTAACTATTCCAAGTTGCACAAGTTCAGGATCACCATTTTCTTACTATCGAGTGTAACTCAGAATCTCATTCTTATAAGTTAAAAAGGATTAGAACTGATCAGGTTCTAATCTAGTTCAATCAGATAGACGACTATGAGTTAAATCAATAAATCATACGTCCTAATTTTGTGAATTTAGACATTCTAACTAAGATCTGATCAAGATCTTCTAAACCTATAGATTATGGATTAAAGACTATGAGATTTAGGTTTAATCGCATAATCCAAAGAGGTTAAGACATAAGTTATAGGTTTTATTCTATTAGTGATCTAATAGTTATGGCAAATCCTATTAAGTAATCAAACTTAATAGGATGAATCTCATATCTTAAATCTAAGATTAAAAGATAAAATAACCAGAATGAGTTGTAAAATAAAAGAGAGTCTAGAAACTAATAAACCAAGGTTTCACCCGTTGGGTAACCCAATTTACCCAATGAGTGAACTCTAACCTATGATCTAGTCCTAGTCTCAAGAAAGATCCTTAAGGTGCAGTGCTTAACTTAGCAGAAATTATTGGAATCTGACTTAAGGGTTGATTTCACTCACTTGATTGTTACTAAAATGATTTTTAATATTAGTTTTTGTGTTTTGGGATGTTATCCAAAGGATAAGGGTACTTAATCCAATCTTAGGACAAAATGACCATTTTGCCCCTACTTTAAGGGTCAAAAAGACAACTTTTGACTTAGGGGTCAGAATTGAATTCTCTTAGCTCCAATTGATTCCTTACTGTCTAACTTGAAGATAGATAGTAAGTACGCCTAAATTGGGCGAGAAACGGTCAAGTTATGACTAAAATAAGGCTAGGGGTAATTTGGTCATTTGCATAAATTTTTAGGGTTCAGATCCTAAATATTATTTCAGCATGTTGGTGATATTGGAATTCTAGGTTAGATAGCTTCTTGAATTTTTGAATTTGGAGTTGATTTGACCAAGTTATGACCATTTGAATTCCAAGGGCAATTTAGTCATTTTTCACTAAAGTCAACTCTATGTTCTAGGGTTGACTTTTTATCCTGATGTCCAAATAAGAAAATTAATACTACTACGGTGATGGGGCCGCTCTCATGAGCATTTTAAGACTCATATTAACTATACTTCGATAACAGGGTAAAAAGTTATGGGGTCCTAAAGAGGTCCTAAAATGCTACCTCATTATATGTACCCCAAAATAAATTTTTACATTATGTTATTTGATTTCTTACATTTTTCTGAGTATTTTAAGACCTATATTGGCTATATTTGGATCATCCTACAAAAAGTTATTAAACTTTTAAGATTTACTATTCAAAAATACAATTTGAATAAATTTACTATTCATTTATTCAAATTAAATTAAATTACTGTTCATTTCTAAAGTTATGTATTTTTCTATATTTATTAATCCCTTAATTATTCTATAATTAATTAATAATTAATTTGTGATTGATTAATATTAATTATTAATTAATTAATAATTAATTATTAATTAATTAATAATTAATCTATTTATTTTAATTATTTTGAATATAATATTATTACTACTACTATTTAATTAGGGTTAAGCTAATTACTGTTTAAGTCCTGATTAATTATCTGCTTATATTTATTAATCCTAAGGTTAGGATTAATTAATAAGTTAATACTTAAATTATTAATGTTACTGTACATATATATATATATATATATATATATATATATATATATATATATATATATATATATATATATATATATATATATATAAATTTACTGTTTATTATAAAATATTATTCATCACTCTTTGTTAATAATTAAGTTATCCTTAATTAATTAATTAATAGGGTTAATTATTGTTTACTGTGCATTTATTATTAGAATAATCATAATTAGTTAATTAATTAATTATTGATGTACTGTTAAATATGGATTAATAGTTAATTAACCTTAATTAATTTTGATTAACTAGATATTAATTACAATTAACGACTAATTAATTATTAACCTAATTATATTTATTATGTCTATATATTCTTCTGTAGGTCATAATGGAGGTGGGACCCGCCACTGCCACGTTGCGGCCGGAGATGGGGCGCGGCAGAGGCTGTGGGTCCCACGGGACATGCGACAGCGTCCCATTCGATGCGGGACCGCGTGCGGGACCCGCACGCTGACGTGGGCGGGGCCCGCAAGATGCGTGCGCGCCATGCGGCGAGCCCGCTTGCCTTCGCGCGGGTCGGCCCGAACGAGAGCTTCTTCGATTGTCACGGGTCCTCGATTGCGCAGACTCGCGAGGAAGAGAGATCCGAGCCTTTAATTGAGCTCTTAAACGGTGCTAGAGCGGCGACGGGGGCGTGGAGGTGCTCTGGCTTGCCGCGCATTAGCGCTCGCGGCACGCGGACGACGCGCGAGGACGATAGCCTTCGTCCGTTCGATCTTCCGATCGAACGGATCTCAACGCCCGTCTGATCGAATGGCGAAGTTAGAATTAGGGCGATGGCGTTACTCCTAAGTGGACGGTGCTGTTATGTGCTTAAAAATAATATAAATATTATAATTATTTAATTAGATTTCATTAATCAAAATTAATTAATTAAATGCATTCCAAAAATTTCCAATAAATCACCCTTAGCTAATTGAAGGGTGAGGAACACAATGGCGCACTCAGATTTTTGTTTCGACGAGTATTTATTTATTTGATTATTTGAGGTATTTAATTATTATTAAAATATTTGGCGAAAATCCAACGACTTCCAAATACCTCCAAAACTTCACCCCTAGCTAATTTGGGAGTTCTGAACGCAATGGCGAAGTCAGATTTTCAATCTAAGGTCTAGATAAAAAGTTAATTTTTCTAGGGTTTGGAATTTTCCAGAATTCTAGATTTGACTTTGTTGACTTCTAGTTTGACCTAGGTTTCTGAGGTGAGTTCTAAATTACTTAATTAGTGACTTAGAACTTTAATTAAGACTTAGATTAGTCTTAATTGAGCAAAGTAACAACCTGGGTTGTTACAAACTCCCCCACTTAAGAATGATGTCGTCCTCGACATCACTCAAGTGAGAAAAAGAATTTAAGCAGATATAAAGAAACGAATTGAGATAAGATAAAGTTGAAGAATTACCTTGATTAAAAAGATTTAGGTACTTTTGACGCATATCCACCTCTTTCTCCCAGGTGGCTTCATTATAAGATCGGTTCTTCCACTGAATCTTTATCATTGGAATAGATCGATTCCTTAATTTCTTCAGATCACGATCTAGGATTTTAATTGGTTCTTCAGTGTAAGAAAGATCAGGCTGAATTTCTATTGCAGGATATTCAATAAGATGGGAAGGATCTTGAAGACACTTCCTTAGAGATGAAACGTGGAAAACATTATGAACAGCAGCAAAATCTTCTGGTAGCTCTAATTTATAAGCTGCTGAACCAATTTTCTGCAAAATTTTGAAAGGTCCAACGTACCTTGGACTGAACTTTCCTGAAACTCCAAAACGATAGATTCCTTTCATCGGGCTCACTTTTAAATACACAAAATCTCCTTCACTGAATTCTAGATGACGATGACGGTTATTATGATATTTACTCTGCCTATCTTGAGCTGTTCTGATTCTTTGCTGAATGAGTTTAACTTTTTTATTTGTTTCTTCCACCAGCTCAGATCCATATAATTGAGTATCTCCTGACTCAGATCATGCTAGTGGAGATGAACATTTTCTCCCATATAAGGCTTCATATGGTGCCATCTTTATGCTGGATTGAAAACTGTTGTTGTATGTAAATTCCACTAAAGGAATATGCTCTTCCCAGGATCCTGAAAAATCCAACATACATAAACATAGAAGATCTTCTAAGACTTGATTAACTCACTCTGTTTGGCCATCTGTTTGTGGATGAAATGCTGTACTCATGGCCAGAGTTGTGCCTAAATCTTGATGGACAGCCTGCCAAAATTTAGAAGTAAAACGGCTATCTCTATCGGATACAATTGTTTTAGGAATTCCGTGCAATCTGATTATTTCCTTAATATATAGTTTAGCCAATTTCTCCACTGAGTCAGTTTGATGGATTGGAATAAAATGAGCAGATTTTGTAAGGCGATCTACTATAACCCATATTGAATCAGCTCCAGATCTTGATCGAGGCAAACCCATGACAAAATCCATGGATACATCAGTCTATTTCCATTCTGGGATTTCTAGTGGGTGCAATAGGCCACCAGGCTTTTGATGCTCTGCTTTTATTAAGCAACAAGCGTGGCATTTTGCAACAAATTCTGCAATACTTTTCTTCATCCCTGGCCACTAGAATGATTGTTTTATGTCTTGATACATCTTAGAATTCCCTGGATGAATTTGATATCCTGAATTGTGACTTTCAATTAAGATCTCTTTATGCATGGATTTAGGAATCCAGAGACAATTATTCATGTAAATAGCACCTTTCTTAAACTGCAATTCTGGATGACGACCACTTTCTATTGCCACTTTAAGGTTTAAATATTCATCATCCTTGCTTTGAGAGATTGAAACATCTCTATGGAATGTGGGTTCTATATTATTCATGGATATCATGGTACTGACTGAATTTCTCCTTGCAAGAGAAATTTCCATTTTATGAAACTCATTCATCAACGAACTTTCTGAAATTAAGCTGTTAAGAATAGTGTGATGATTTAATGCATCAGCTACCACATTAGCTTTTCCTGGATGGTACTGGATATCTAAGTCATAATTACTAATTAATTCCAGCCATCTTCTTTGCTTACAGTTCAATTCTCTTTGGGTAAAGATGTACTTCAGACTTTGGTGGTCTGTAAATATAGAGCATTGAACTCCGTACAAATAATGGCGCCAGATTTTTAATGCAAAAACTAATGCTGCCAATTCTAAATCATGTACAGCATAGTTCCTTTCATGGGTTTTAAGCTGGCGGGATGCGTACGCTATAACTTGGCCTTCTTGCATTAATACGCATCCTAACCCAATTCCAGATGCATCTGTATACACATGATAATTAACTCCTTCTTTAGGAAGAACTAAAACTGGAGCAGAAGTTAATGCGTCCTTTATAGACTGAAATGCAGTTTCACATTCTTCTGACCAAACAAATGGAACTGCCTTCTGGGCTAATTTCGTAAGTGGCGCGGCAAGCTGAGAGAAGCCTTTAACAAACTTTCTGTAGTATCCGGCTAGACCCAGAAAACTACGAATTTCAGTAACTGACTTGGGCTGAACCCAATCCTGAATAGCACTAATTTTACTCTGGTCTACTTGGATTCCACGAGCATCAACCACATGTCCAAGAAATGATACAGAATCCAGCCAAAATTCACACTTAGAGTATTTAGAATATAACTCATGCTCTCTAAGCTTCTCCAGAACCAATCTCAAGTGCTCTTCATGATCCTTTACTGTCTTGGAGTAAATTAAGATATCATCAATAAATACTATAACAAATTTATCTAGATAAAGTTTCAGAACTCTCTGCATTAAGTCCATAAACAGAGATGGGGCATTAGTGAGACCAAATGATATTACAAGAAACTCAAAATGCCCATATCTCATTCTGAACGCTGTCTTCTCTACATCTGAGTCCTTTACCTTCACTTGATGATACCTTGACCTTAAATCAATTTTAGAGAACACTACAGCACTGGCAAGTTGATCGAACAGATTATCGATACGAGGAAGCGGGTATCTATTTTTAATAGTGACTTTATTCAGCTCTCTGTAGTCTATGCACATTCTCATAGACCCATCTTTCTTTTTTACAAATAAAACTGGAGCTCCCCACGGAGACATACTTGGTTTAATAAACCCCTTATTTAGCAGTTTTTGTAATTGCTCATTTAACTCTTGAAGTTCTTTCGGGGCCATTCTATATGGTGCTTTTGATAGAGGTTGTGTCCCCGGAACTATATTTATTTCAAATTCTACTTCTCTGGTTGGTGGTAAACTAGGCAGATCTTCAGGAAAAACATCTTCGAAATCTCTAACAACTTTTGTTTTAGAAATTGGGGTTACTTCTTTGCTACTACCCATCATCACCATCAGAATACAACTATAGCCTTTGCACACCATTTTCTCTGCTTGAATTGCGTTGATTAAGGAGCTACTAGTGCTGAACTTCCCAATAAACGTTATTGAAGCTCCTGGAGTTTGCAAGATAACCTTCTTCTTTTGACAGTTAATATTAGCGTTATGCATACTAAGCCAATTCATGCCTAGTATCATATCGAAATTTACTATAGGTAGCATAATTAACTTGGCTTGGAAGGTATGGTTATTGATTGGTATTTGAACATCACATAATTTGTTTGCACTAAGTTGGGCTCCAGAAGGAAGTCCAACACTTAAGATCTTTTCAAGTTTGTAGCAGGGTAGTCCTAATCTCTTAGCAAAATTTTCAAAGATAAATGAATGACTAGCCCCAGTATCAAACAATATACTGCAGGATTCATCTTTAAAATATAGGGTGCCTAATAAAAATACAAACTTTAGGAAGTTCTAATTTAGTAAGAAAAACAAAAGTTGCGAATTGTACCTGAGACTATGTTGTTGTCTTCTGCTGCTTCTATAGGAGTGAGATTGTACACTCTTGCCTTTCCAGCAGGTCTGCTGTCAGATGTCTGAGCTATTGATTGATTTGGGTTTGAAGGTTTTGCAGCATATTGAACCTTTGTAAGGGTTCGCTCTTGAGCAGGAGGTGGCATAAGAGTCCTCTGAGGCTCTCTGAAATTGATGGGAGTGGCATAGAATACTTTATTCGTACGATTTCGTTCAATAGTTACTCCATCAATCATTTTATTTGATCGACAGTCCCTATACGCATGACCTTGCCTTCCACAAGTAAAACATACTCTGCCAAAATGATAACATTTTCCATAAGGATGTGGCCTATTACAGGCGGCAGTTTGGCTTGATGTTTCAGTAGTCTCCATCTGATATACCCTTCCTTGGTTTGTTCTTTGTTGCTTGAAGTTTTGAGGGTATTTGTTCATGTTGAAAGCCTTTCTCTTCATGTCCTTGACTGATTGATGATGCTCTACAACTCGTGCTGTTTCAACCAATTTCTCAAACTTGGTGTGTTGTAGGGGAATTACGTGATCTTTAATGGATTCTTGAAGTCCAATCTCGAATCTGAAACATCTATCTGCTTTAGTAGGAACCAAGTGAGGTGAAAATTGAATAAGCTTCCAAAATTCTGAAGTATATTCAGCTGCTGATCGATTTCCTTGGGTTAATTTCAATAATGATTCGCCAATTATGTTCTTAGTGGATGGTGAAATAAATGATTCCTTGAATGCTTGGACAAACTAGCTCCATTCTATTTCATTTAATTCGAATTCCTCGAAACGTGTATTCCTTTCTTGCTCCCACCAATATTCTGCTTCTCCTTGCAGAAGGTGAGTGGCTAATCTTACAGATTGGTTGCTTGAACAACCCAGGCTAGTGATGTTTTCTCTATTGTCTTCAGCCATGCTAGAGTGTCCATTGGTGATTCAAATCCTTCAAAGGTAGGAGGCCTTAGTCTTAGGAAACTGTGAAGTATCCCATCTGCAAACTGTCGAAAGGTATTGGGAACGTGTGGAGCGGGAGATGCTGAAGAGGTGCTGGCATTAGTGATGGGTATTACAGATATTAACTTTTGAATAGCTAGAGCCTGCTGATTTTGATTCTCTAGCATTGCAGTAACCATATTTCTCAGAGAGGTTATTTCATCAATAGTATTAGAAGCGGCCACGGTATTGTTTGGAGCGTTGCTCACAGACGGTTGAGGGTTGAGTGGAGTATTATTTGGAGAAGTAGCAGGATTCATTTTCCTGAAATCAAAACATATATACTTAGCTTACTTAAAATGAATCATACGATAAAAATTAAATTCCTTATTTATTCATCATTAAATTTTTATTATAATAGTGACATATATCATACTTATTACATCATGAATTACATACTATTCCCACCCTATATATTTAGTGAAAAATGCTCTACGAAAGTCCTCATAAGTTACTTCACGATGCTCCTCTTGTGCTTTACGAAATAATTCTTCGTATGACATAATCCACCATTCTTTTGCTTGCATACGCAGAAGACATAGCACCACTTCTAGTTTGATGTGACTAGGTGTGGCGACCCTCACCCTTAACCCTCAATAGGTTTAGATTAAGGGTGAGGTGTCACTCTGGTTAACCCCTCACTTAGCATTGGATTAGGATAAACTCCATAATCCACCTGATTAGAGAAAGGTTAACTTAGAATCAATCAAGCAATCACTATATAAGTAAAGATACAGAGTGCGAAAGCGATAAATAAATGACATCCAAGCATCATAATGTATATAAGAAGAGAAATATAACTCAGAAAAGTAGCATAGTGAAATTTGAACACACAGTCACAGGTACCTGTATTATTACATTAATTAAAATTTAATAAAATAAATGTTCAAAATCCACTCATCCTCACAGGCAGTAAATGATTAGATATCTTCTAGCCCCAACTGCTGCGCCTCCTCTAAGTAAGGCTCCTCCTCGGGTGCAGGCTCCTCAAACTGATCTAAGCCTGACATTGTCGGTTTCACAATGTAGGGCCCCAGCAAAAAAAAAAGAGAAAATCTGATTAGACAATTGTCTAAGTACATTTTAAGCTGAATTTTTAATAAGGTTATATAATATCACCATTTTACCATTTACTTCTAAGCATGATGTGTAAATACAGGAGCAGTAAGCAACACAAGTAAAAAGGCAAACTATAGACTATGCTCTATAGTATAAACAAGGCAAAGAAAAGAGGCTGAAGCATGCCTCGCATAACAAGTAATCAAGGAAAGACGTTTAAGTGTAAATATAACTGAATAAATGCTGGAAGAGAAATTCTACATCCTAAATATGCTGGTGATCAATAAAAATAATATGCTAATAAAAAATGAATAACTCAGCGGTGATATATACATATAGCAGCAAGATTCTAACATCATAAATATATATATAGCAGTACAAGGAAATAGTTGACTGAAAAAGAATATACTGAAACAACCACAACTACATATAAATCTATAATACATCAACTGCCATACAGAAAAGAGCTACACTAGCTCGTCAAAAGAAACTGAAGATCTTAGCATGATACGGCTAGGGCTACTCCTAGCTCGATACGACTAAGCCAACAACAGTCACATATATGGCCATAATACGATACGACTAGGGCTACTCCTAGCTCAATACGGTTAGGTCACCAACTATCATACCGAAATATCCTAATACAGTATGGCTAGGGCAACTCCTAGCACGATACGGCTAGGGCAATATTCGGTATGATCAAAAGAACACTGAGAGGTAGCTCAATCACATCAAATCATTATTATTTCACTTATTTACTTTAATATTTTCATAAGGAATCTAAGGAGTCTCCATAATTTTCTAACATTTTATTTATGCATCAAATATCTTATATGATATGTTCAAAGAAAATATAAGGCACAAAATTACAAGGTATGCATAGCAACAAATAACAAGTAAGCAAGAGACTCGACTACACATGGTGATATCATTTGTTATCTACTTAACCAGCTAACTATTCCAAGTTACACAAGTTCAGGATCACCATTTTCCTATTATCGAGTGTAACTTAGAAATTCGTCTTTATAAGTTAAAAAGGATTGGAACTGATCAGGTTCCAATCTAGTTCAATCAGATAGACGACTATGAATTAAACGAATAAATCATACGTCTTAATTTTGTGAATTTAGACGTTCTAACTAAGATCTGATCAAGATCTTCTACACCTATAGGATATGGATTAAACACTATGAGGTTTTAGGTTTAATCACATAATCCCAACTAGATAAGACCTAAGTTCTAGGTTTTATACTATAAGTGATCTACTAGTTAAGGCAGATCCTATTAAGTAATCAAACTTAATAGGATGAATCTCCTATATTAAATATAAAGTTAAAAGATAAACTAATCAGAATGGGTTGTAAAACAAAATAATATCTAGAAACTACCAAAACCAAGGTTCCACCCATAGGGTAACCCAATTTACCCAATAAATGAACTCTAACCTAAGATCTAGTCCTAATCTCAGGAAAGGTCCTTAAGGTGGGGTGTTTAAAACTTAGGAAAAATTATTGGAATTCAATTTAATGACTTGTTTTATTTACTTACATGGTACTAATATAATTACATTATTAATTCTAGTATTCTAAGATTTTAATTAAGGGCTAAAGTTGCGCATTTCCAATTTTAAGGTAAAACGACTATTTTGCCCCTACTTTACGGGTCAATCAACTTTTGATTTATGGGTCCAAACTGAGTTTTCTCTTCTCCAACTAATTCCTTACTGTCTAATTTGAAGATAGACAGTAAGTACATCCAATTTGGACGAGAAACGACCGAGTTATGGCTAAAATAAGGCTAAGGGTATTTTGGTCATTTCCCTAAATTTTAGGGTTCAAATCCTAAATATTATTTCTGTGAAAATGATGACATTGAAATTCTAAACTAGGTAGCTTCTTGAATTTTTGGATTTAGAGTTAAATTGACCAAGTTATGGCCATTTGAAGTCCAAGGGCATTTTGGTCAATTTTCACTAAAGTCAACTCTAAATTCTAGAGTTGACTTTTTGTCCTAATGTCCAAATAGGAAAACTAATACTACCACGGTGATGGGGACACTCTCTTGAGCATTTTAAGACCCATATTGACTATGTTTCGATAATCGGGTAAAAAGCTATGGGGTCTTAAAGAGGCTCTAAAATGCTACCTCGTTATACGTACCCCGAAATGAAATTTTACATTACGCCATTTGATCATAAATATTTTTCTGAGTATTTTAAGACCCATATTGGCTATGTTTGGATCATCCTACAAAAAAGTTATTAAACTTTTAAGTTTTACTATTCAAAAATACAATTTGAATTATTTTACTATTCATTTATTCAAATTGAATTATTTTACTGTTCATTCCTAAAGTTTAAATGTAATATTTCTGATTTTTAATTAATTATTAATTGATATTAATTAATTATTTAATTTACTGTAGCAAAGTAATTAGTGTTAATCACTTTTTAATTAATCTTAATTAATCTCTAATTATATTAATTATTTAAATTTACTGTTCATTCCTAAAGTTTTTATTTAATTAATCACTATTTAATTATTAATTAATTAATTAATTAAATTTACTGTAGCAAAGTAATTAATGCTAATTACTGTTTAATTAATCTTAATTATTTGTTAATATTAAATTAAATATAATTAATTAGGTTTTACTGTTCAAAAATAATTAATTATCCTAATTACTGTTTAAGATTTAATTAACACTTAATGAATCCTTAATTAATCTTTAATTATAATTATTTAATTAAAGTTACTGTTTAAAAGTAATTAGTACTAATCCTACTTTAATTAACCACTAACAGTAATTAATTAGGGCTAAACAGTAATTAATTAACACTAACAGTAATTTAATTAATTTCTAATTAACTGACAGTGGGCCCCACTGACACGTGGCACATCCAGAGGCTGCCACGTGGCACTGTGGCCCCACAGGCTGCTGACTCAGCTCGGCTGACTGGACAGTGGGCCCACCTGACACGTGGCACTGCCAGAGGCTGCTACGTGGCACTGTGGGTCCCACGGGCTGCTGACTCAGCTTGGGTGACCGGGCAGTGGGTCCCAACTGACACGTGGCACTGCCAGAGGCTGTCACGTGGCGCTGTGGCCCCACCTAGGCTGAGTCAGCTCGGGTGACCGGACATGTGGGCCCCACGTGACACGTGGCGGGCTCGTAGGCTGCCACGTGGCAGGGCCCCACCCGCGCTGACGTGGACCCGACCAGAATGTGTCGGGCTCGGGTCGACCCGGCCGGGCCCGGAAGCGCGACGCTTCGCCTTCCGGGGGGTTCGGCGGACCGAACCCAGTCCGCTTTGGGGATGTGGTGCGCCCGATCGGGTTGCTTTAAGCCCGATCGGAATGGTGGATGTGTAGATGACATCCTAATCTACATATCCTACAATTTTTGTAATGATCGAACGGTAAATGAGGGAGATCGGGGTACCTGAAGTTCGGATCGGCGAAGGTTTTGGCGGAAAAAAAAGGCTGACTTCCGGGCTTGATTCCGGCTCGATCCGGGCTCCGATCGGTGAAAACTCAGAGCCTAGGGGTAGGCCGAGGTCTTATAGACCGGACGCGACCTTGCCGAGGCCTGGATGCGACCGGATTGGCCAGAAATGGCGACGGGCCGCCGCGTGTCACGCGGGCGGAGTCGTCGAGGAAGACGACTCCGCATCCGTTGGATCTGGGCCGATCCAACGGCTGAGATGGCGCCATCCAGATTGACGGCGCCGTCAGCTACAGTGACGGGTCCGTTAAGTACTTAACGGCACGTCGTTAGCTACAGTAAAAAATATTATTATTTTATTTATTTATTTATTTATTTTCTTTTTTGAAAAATTTTCAGAAAATTTTGAACATGTTTTTCTTAGCTAAATTGGGGTCAAGGAATTCAATGGCGCAGTCGGATTTTCGATCCGACGAGTATTTTGATACCTCGATTTCCGGGATATTTTTATTATTAAAATATTTGTCAAAATTTCGACGACTTCCGATTGACACGGAAACTTCACCCCAAGCTAATTTGGGGTCAAGGAATTCAATGGCGCAGTTGGATTTTCGATCCGATGAGTATTTTGATACCTCAATTTCTGGGATATTTTTATTATTAAAATATTCGTCGAAATTTCGACGACTTCCGATTGACACGGAAACTTCACCCCAAGCTAATTTGGGGTCAAGGAACGCAATGGCGGTGCCCATTTTTTGATCGAAGGTCAATTTAAATAGGTCCATTTCTAGGGTTTCTGGATTTCCAGAAGTCGGGATTCGATCCGTTTGACTCCTGATTTGGACTAGGTCTCAAAAGTTGCCTCCACTTGACTTAATTAGCACTTATAATTGAGTTTAAGACTTAGAGTTAGTACTAATCAACTATGGTAATAACTTGGGTTGTTACACTAGGCCACTCCATAACACCAAATATATGGTCAACTCTTGCGAGCCACTCCTTTGCTAATACTGGAAAATCAAGGTCTCTATAGACGCCTTCTTTCAAAAATTTATTTATTACTTGTGATCCTTGTTCTGATACACCTTCAATAGTTCTTCCTTGCTTCTTTCCTAACTTATGTTCATATTTCCAAATAATCTCGAACTCCTTTAAGTATGTCATGAATGCCATTACTAGATGATTTTTTATTCCTACAATTATAACATTCTACTTAGATTTGTTGAGCATATATATATATACATAATTTGATATTTATCATCTTTTATAGTTATTTAATAACTTAACTTATTCTGAGTTATACTCATAATGTGATGAATGTCAATTCAAGTATTCATTTAGTGATCAAGTGGTAGAAGAACAGTCCATTAGGTAGAAAGGAATGCAAATTCCAATCTGACACCTTATGGAATTCTCTGATACCAACTGTGGCGGCCCAGCCCCACCGTGGTCATGTTAACCCTTAAGTTAACATGATTACGATGGAGGGGTCACCAAATGACAAAGTCCTCACTTAGAATTGAATTAGACACATGTTCTAATCCAACTTAAATAAGAACTTTGCCATTCAATCTATAAGAACTATCACTAAATGACTATGCATGAATTCAGAGTGCGGAAGCATAAAAATATAACATCCATCTATACAGTATAAATACAACAATACAGAATAAGTAAAGAGCTGAAAATAAAAGTTAAACCTATATTATTACAACATTTAATAAGTTTAAAAGAACTGAAAGGAGCTCTCAATCTCACTGAAAGAAAGAAAACTAAAGCTATAAATCTTCAAGAATGGGCTCCTCTCCCAATGGCAAGCTCTCCACTGGATCTACTGCTCCAACAAACTCAGAGCCTACCATTATTAGTTTCATAATGGTAGGGCCCCAGCCAAGAAAAAAAACTGGTTATATAATATGTCTAAGTACATTTTAGGGCAAACAATTTTGTTAAGTTAAATAGATATCACCATAAAAATAGAACTGAGCAAAAATAGGTACAGAAGAAGCGTACAAAAAGAACAGTAATAAGTTATAAACAAATAGTTTATAACTAAAGCAACTAGGAAGTAATATATACCTCCTCCAAGCAACTGCAGCAAAGACAGGTAAGCAAAAGACTAAACAAAACTGTAAGAAAAGTACAACCTAAACATGTTTATGATCTAACAGAATATGCTAGGTGACATATATAATTTGAACAGTATAAAATTGAAAACAACTAACATCCTATATGAGCATATGAAAACAGTAAGTAAAACTAGCATCCTATATAAAAATAAGTGCAGGAAAACTGTAAGTAAAACAGTGCTGAAATGCAGAATATGCAAGGTAAAATAGTAACTGAAAACTGAAAACTGCAGTGACTGTCCAAGCCACTCAAACAGAAAGTATACTCAGCAAATCTTAGCCTAATGAGCTAAGAAAGAAACTCTGAACTGAGTAACACTGAAAACTCTTAGCCTGATGAGCTAAGACAGAACTAAATGTAAGTGTACTTGAATTAGTATATCCATATCAGAATCCTGACTCTATAGTCAGTAGGGCGAGAGTCTATCCATCCTATCACTTGGACTAGGCATGACCAATAGACTGTCGGATATTAAACCCTCGAAAGGTTGCCGACCCCGAACGAGTTGATCGAAGAGGTATACTAATCAAGCTACACCTTACAAACTACTTGTGAAACGAAAACATAATGCTGCTTATGAATGTTCCAAAATAACATAAGATATTTATCAAATATCTTAAGTATATAATATATGTTCAAGGTATAAGGCTTAAAATTAAGAAATGCGAAGTATCAAAATCAAAATGAGCAAGAAACTCTATCTAAAATACAGGTGATATCCGTTATTATCTATTTTATTCGTTCTATCTACTCTAAGTTACATAAGTTTCAAAATCATCAATTCTTACATATTCTGTAACTTAGAATCACGAATCCTACTAGTTGAAGATAATTAGGACTGGCCAAGTCCTAATTATAACTTAATCAAAAGACGACTATCTGGTTTAAGTGAATAAATCATCAGCCTAATTTTGTAATTTAATTCATCCCAACCTCATCTTGATTAGCCAAATCAAGATGAAAAGATTAAGAATTAGACTCCAGATGATGGGGTCTAATCACTTAATCTAAATGTATAATCTAAGGGTCTAAGTTTAGAACCCAAATCTCACAGATTAAGTTAAGGCAAGTCCTAATGATAAATCAATTCATTAGGATAGATTCTCTATTCTTAATTCTAGGGTTTAAAAATCAAATAATCATTTAATAAACTAAGAAAATCTATAAACTAGAGAACTCAAGGTTTCACCTATTGAGTAACCCAATTTACTCAATGGATGAATTCTAACTTAAGATCTATTCTTAATCTTAGGAATTAAGGCTCTTAATTTCTAAGAGTATCTCTCAAGACACACATCCTAGCTAATGTTATAAGGACCTAAGGAAAGATCTAAGAATGATTAAAGAATAAGAAATCATTCACTTAAGACTTAGGAAAATTTTTCTTAAGGAGCTAAGATTGAGATTTTAATCAAAATCTAATTTAGACTTGGATTTGATTAATTTCAGCTATAAATCATTATAAATACTGATTAATAGGATTATAAAATGATTTTAGGGCTTTTGATAGCTAAACCCTAAATTTGGGCAAAATGACCATTTTGCCCCCACTTAAGGGTTTAAAAGATCAAATTTTGATCTAGGGCTTTAATTCTAAAATTTTCTTTTGGAAAGTATTTCTTACTGTCTAATGTAGGATTAGATAGTAACTAAATTAATTTTGGGTAATTATTAAGCCATATGAGATCAAATTAGTGAATTTGACTCATAAGGGAAAATTAGTAATTTGGCTAAGTAAAAGTTAAATTTTTTTTTAGATTATTGTTCTTTACTGTCTAAGCTTTCCATAGAATCTAAATTTGCTAAATTCTGATAAGTACTGGCCAAGTTATGGCCAATATAAGATTTAGGGTTATAAGGGTAATTAAGGGATTCTTAATTATGGGTCAAAAATCCTAACTTTATCAATTAGTATCCAAATTAAGAAAAATTAGTGGCTATAGTTTACAAATAGTCCACTGATCACAATGACATATGGTAAGCTCAATTTGGATCTAATTTGACTAAGTTAAGACCTAATTAAGGTTAAGAGTAATTAGTGAGTGATTAGCAAAATTAAACACTCAAACACTAATCCAATCTTACAGATAAATTTTAAATGACTCTAAGAGTCCTTTGAAACTTAAATCACTCAAATTGGATTACTAGATTTGCTAAAATTCATTAATCAAGATTTAGGGTAATTAAGGGTGATTAGCAAATCTAACCATTGGATCTAAAATATTTTTACAGATTACTAATAATTAGGTTTTTCTAATCTAAATTGATATTTGAATCATTTAATTTGGAGCTCAATTGACCAAGTTATGGTCAATTGAAGTTTTAGGGTTTAATGGCCTAATTAGGGTTAAGTCCTAAAAGTGATTAGGCAAATACTAATTCAAACAGCAAGATGAATACTACCAAATTAATCCTTAGGGTTTTCTGATCATTTTAAGACCCATATTAAATATGTTTGGGTCAACCTACACAAAGTTATGAGCTAAATAAAATTTGTGACATAAATTTGAACTTAATTAAACCCTAAATGTCATTTTGGTAAATATAGGTCCAAATGCAAAATTATTAGCATCAATAAATTCCTCATATTTTTCTGATCAATTTGATATATTTATTTACATAATTTGGATGTGTATTTTAGGAGTTATTAAGGTTTTAAGTTTAGTATTTAAATAATTAATTAATACTATTTATTTAAATTAAATAAATCTGTTATTATAATATATATATATATATAATTAATTCAGTTATAATGAACTGTTACATAATTATATATATAAACGATTTATTTAATTTTGCAGGTACACGTGGCGGCTCCTTACTCTAGGGACCCCTATCGAAACTCGGGGGTTCTTAACGGTTTTCACTGTATAGCCGGACTAAATTCACGCCGATCGAACCCATTTAAGGTTGATCAAATCCGTTGATTTTTCAATCTAACACATGGAATAGATAATTGAAACAAGTTTGATAGCAATTGATGGAAATCGAGGGTATATGGTGTACCTCAAATCGAACGGCTCGGGCTACGACAATCCTCGAACGAGAGCTTCTTCGATTGTCACGGGTCCTCGATTGCGCAGACTCACGAGGAAGAGAGATCCGAGCCTTTAATTGAGCTCTTAAACGGTGCTAGAGCGGTGACGGGGGCGTGGAGGTGCTCTGGCGTGCCGCGCGTCAGCGCTCGCGCCACGCGGACGACGCGCGAGGACGATAGCCTTCGTCCGTTTGATCTTCCGATCGAACGGATCTCAGCGCCCGTCTGATCGAACGGCGAAGTTAGAATTAGGGCGACGGCGTTACTCCTAAGTGGACGGTGCCGTTATGTGCTTAAAAATAATATTAATATTATAATTATTTAATTAGATTTCATTAATCAAAATTAATTAATTAAATGCATTCCAAAAATTTTCAATAAATCACCCTTAGCTAATTGAAGGGTGAGGAACGCAATGGCGCACTCGGATTTTTGTTTCGACGAGTATTTATTTATTTGATTATTTGGGGTATTTAATTATTATTAAAATATTTGGCGAAAATCTAACGACTTCCAAATGCCTCCAAAACTTCACCCCTAGCTAATTTGGGTGTTCTGAACGCAATGGCGAAGTCAGATTTTCAATCTAAGGTCTAGATAAAAAGTTAATTTTTCTAGGGTTTGGGATTTTCCAGAATTCCAGATTTGACTTTGTTGACTTCTGGTTTGACCTAGGTTTCTGAGGCGAGTTCTAAATTACTTAATTAGTGACTTAGAACCTTAATTAAGACTTTTATTAGTCTTAATTGAGCAAAGTAACAACCTGGGTTGTTACATTAAATATCTTGTGCCAAATATTAAAGAATAGGACCCTTGATTGCTTCAATTAAACAAGTATATCTTAATAACCAAATTGCATAAAATTTAAGTATTTTAGAGTTATAATCAAGTGCTAACCCCTTTGGTTTGATTTAGAATTTGGTTAGCCTTAATTACCTTCTATTTTATGTTACTTTACATTCCTATATTTTCATGATATTAGGATGTATGTTAGTGAACTTTAATAATTATTTGGACACCTTGATGTGCTTAAATTGACACTAAACTATATTTGAACATAAGAATATTAAGAACTTGATTAAGTAAATGATACTTAATCTAAATCTAAAAATTGCCATCAATAATATACCAATAATACATTAATTGGTTATTGATCTATAAATTAACTATTGGTCTTAATTTTGGTGAGGCTATGGGTTATACCCTAGCTTGTCTTGATTAAGAACTAAACTTTAATCACCTCAATAAGTTAACTACTTGATTATAAGATAATTTAATTGACATCATTCCAATAATGCATCTGATTTAGTATTGATCTTAAATTAATAAATTAGAAGTGCCAATGCTAATATTGAATTTGTATAATTGAATTATCTGAATTAAGACTTTAGATCTTTGATTTTCTCTTATATAAGACTATTAGCATAAGATGGATAATAAAATTAAAATGATCTATGAAATGATCTAACTCTAATAATATCTTTGATTTCATCCCATGATTGTAGAATAGAGTATGATCAGATAGATTTTATTCATCTGATCTGATCACTTTAATCTAAATTTATTAAGTAAACTTTGAATGTTAACTTAAGAAATAAAAAAGTAAGATCTCAAGGGTCTTGCTATAGGTTCATTCTTGAAATGCTTAAAGACCTTAAATATTGATACATTGAGGTAGGGAGAATTTTTGTAACTGTGGCACCCTGCGCCCTTAATCCCGTTGAAGGATTAGGTTAAAGGTGGGGTGTCACTCTGGCTAACCCCTCACTTATCATTGGATTATGATAGACTCCATAATCCACCTGATTAGGGAAGGATTAACACAGAATCAAACTAACAGTCACTGTATAAGTAAACAAACAGAGTGCAGAAGCAATTTAAGGAAATGTAAACCATCTAAATATCACAAGACAAATAGGAAAGAAAAATAGAACTCAGAATATAAGTATACAATCCAAAAATCACAGTCAATAGTACCTGTATTATTACATGATTTAAAATATTTAAATATAATGAAAATCACTCATCCTCACTTGAAATATAAGGGAATTAGACGACAGCTTCTTCCACGGGCTCCTCTTCTGGGTAAGGCTCCACATCTAACTCATGCTCATCTAACTGAAAGGAGTCTGCCATTATCAATTTCACAATGTAGGGCCCCAGCCAAAGAAAAAAAAAATCTGGTTAGACAATTATCTAAGTACATTTTAAGCTGATGAATTATTATAAGTGTTAAGTAATATCACCATTTGACAATATCTAAGCAACATATATAAATAAAAAGGAACAACAAGCAATACAAAGAAACATGGAAGCTATAAATTATCATTTATAACTTAAGCTAAGAAAAAGGGAAGAGGCTGAGACATGCCTCGCATACAAACTAAACCAAGGAAGGCGTATAAATATACATAACTAAACAAGTGCAGTAAGAAAAATCTTACATCCTAAATATGCTGGTGATCAACAGAAAATATGTCAATTAAAATAAATAACTCAGCAGCGGTACATATAAATACCAGCAAGAATCTAACATCCTAAATATATATATATAAAAGCAGTATAAGGAAATAGCTGACGGAATAGAATACTGAAAAGTGAACAACAACAACTGCATATAAAGTCACACGTGCATCGACTGCCATACAGAAAAGAGCTACTCAAGCCCATCGAATACCAAAGAAGCTTAGCACCATCACGGCTAAGACATAAAATTGTGTACTCCTAACGACATAATGAGGCTAGGCATATAAGCACACAAAGCAAGCGAAGGGTCTTAGCACCAGTACGGTTAAGGCCCAACTGTATGCCCCTAGCGACATAAGGAGGCTAGTAAACTAAGCATGCAAGGCAACCTTAACGCCAGTACGGCTAAGGCACCAATGGTGTACCCCTAGCGACATAAGGAAGCTAGTAAACTAGGCACATAACAAAATGGATCCTTCCCCTAACGACATAAGGAGGCTAGGCAATAAGGATATAACTGAGAGGCAGCTCATAAAATCATTATCTTTTCATAAATCACTTTAATATTTTCACAAGGAATCTAAGGAGTCTCCATATTTTCCTAACAGTTTATTTATGCATCAAAAATCTTGTATGATATGCTTAAGAAAATGTGACACAACAATCAAGGAATGCGTAGCAACAAAATATCAAACAGAAGCAAGGGACTCTACTAAACATGGTGATATCATTTGTTTTCTATTTAACCATCTAACTATTCCAAGTTACCCAAGTTCAGGATCACCATTTTTCTACTATCGAGTGTAACTCAGAAACTCGTTCTTACAAGTAAAAAAGGATTAGAACTGATCAGGTTTCAATCTAGTTCAATCAGATAGACGACTACGAGTTAAATCAATAAATCATATGTCCTAAATTTGTGAATTTAGACGTTCTAACTAAGATCTGATCAAGATTTTTTAAACCTATAGATTATGGATTAAATACTATGAGAATTAGGTTTAATCATATAATCCAAAGGATAAGACCTAAGTTATAGGTTTTATTCTATAAGTGATATACTAGTTATGGCAAATCATATTAAGTAATCAAACTTAATAGGATGAATCTCCTACCTTAAATCTAGAGTTAAAAGACAAAATAATCGAAACGAAAATAAAAAAAACTCTAAAAATTAATAAACCAAGGTTTCACTCGTTGGGTAACCCAATTTACCCAATGAATGAACTCTAACATATGATCTATTCCTATTCTCAAGAAAGGTCCTTAAGGTGTAGTGCTTAAGACTTAGCAGAAATTATTGGAATCTGACTTAAGGGTTAATTTCACTTGCTCAAACATTACTAAGATGATTATAATATTAGTCTTGGCATTCTGGGATATTATCCAAATGGTAAGGGTACTTAGTCCAATCTTAGGGCAAAATGACCATTTTGCCCATACTTTAAGGGTCAAAAAGTCAACTTTTGACTTAATGGTCAGAACTAATTTCTCTTAGTTCCAATTGATTCCTTATTGTCTAACTTGAAAATAGACAGTAAGTACGCCTAAATTGGGCGAGAAATTGTCAAGTTATGACTAAAATAAGGCTAAGGGTAATTTAGTCATTTATCTAAATTTCCAGGGTTCAGATCCTAAATATTATTTTTTTATAATGATGACATTGAAATTCTAGGCTAGTTAGCATCTTAAATTTTCTAATTTGAAGTTGATTTGACTAAGTTATGGTCATTTGAAATCTAGGGGCATTTTGGTCATTTTAACTAAAGTCAACTCTAAATTCTAGGGTTGACTTTTTGTGGCGACCCTCACCCTTAACCCTCAATAGGTTTAGATTAAGGGTGGAGTGTCACTCTGGTTAACCCCTCACTTAGCATTGGATTAGGATAAACTCCACAATCCACCTGATTAGAGAAAGGTTAACTCAGAATCAATCAAGCAGTCACTATATAAGTAAAAATACAGAGTGCGGAAACGATAAATAAATGACATCCAAGCATCATAATGTATATAAGAAGAGAAATATAACTCAGAAAGGTAGCATAGTGAAATCTGAACACACAGTCACAGGTACCTGTATTATTATATTAATTAAAATTTAACAAAATAAATGTTCAAAATCCACTCATCCTCACAAGTAGTAAATGACTAGATATCTTCTGGCCCCAACTGCTGCACCTCCTCTAAGTAAGGCTCCTCCTCGGGTGCAGGCTCCTCAAACTGCTCTAAGCCTGACATTGTCGGTTTCACAATGTAGGGCCCCAGCAAAAAAAAAAGAAAATCTGGTTAGACAATTGTCTAAGTACATTTTAAGCTGAATTTTTAATAAGGTTATATAATATCACCATTTTACCATTTACTTCTAAGCATGATATGTAAATACAGGAGCAGTAAGCAACACAAGTAAAAAGGTAAACTATAGACTATGCTCTATAGTATAAATAAGGCAAAGAAATGAGGCTGAAGCATGCCTCGCATAACAAGTAATCAAGGAAAGGCATATAAGTGTAAATATAATTGAATAATGCTGGAAGAAAAATTCTGGTGATCAATAAAAATAACATGCTAATTAAAAATGAATAACTCAGCAGTGATATATACATATAGCAGCAAGATTCTACATCCTAGATATATATAAAGCAGTACAAGGAAATAGCTGACTGAAAAAGAATATACTGAAACAACCACAACTGCATATAAAACTATAATACATCCACTGCCATACAGAAAAGAGCTACACTAGCTCGCCAAAAAAAATTGAAGATCTTAGCACGATACGGCTAGGGCTACTCCTAGCTCGATACGACTAAGCCAACAACAGTCACATATATGGCCCTAACACGATACGACTAGGGCTACTCCTAGCTCGATATGGTTAGGTCACCAACTATCATACCGAAATATCCTAGCACAGTACGGCTAGGGCAACTCCTAGCACGATACGGCTAGGGCAACATTTGGTATGATCAAAAGAACACTGAGAGGCAGCTCAATCACATCAATTCATTATCATTTCACTTATTTACTTTACTATTTTCATAAGGAATCTAAGGAGTCTCCATAATTTCCTAACATTTTATTTATGCATCAAATGTCTTATATGATATGTTCAAAGAAAATATAAGGCACAAAATTACAAGGTATGCGTAGCAACAAATAACAAGTAAGCAAGAGACTCGACTAAATATGATGATATCATTTGTTTTCTACTTAACCAGCTAACTATTCCAAGTTACACAAGTTCAGGATCACCATTTTCCTACTATCGAGTGTAACTCAGAAATTCGTCCTTATAAGTTAAAAAGGATTGGAACTGATCAGGTTCCAATCTAGTTCAATCAGATAGACGACTATGAATTAAACAAATAAATCATACGTCTTAATTTTGTGAATTTAGACGTTCTAACTAAGATCTGATCAAGATCTTCTACACCTATAGATTATGGATTAAACACTATGAGATTTTAGGTTTAATCACATAATCCAAACTGGATAAGACCTAAGTTCTAGGTTTTATACTATAAGTGATCTACTAGTTAAGGCGGATCCTATTAAGTAATCAAACTTAATAGGATGAATCTCCTATCTTAAATCTAAAGTTAAAAGATAAACTAATCAGAATGGGTTGTAAAACAAAATAATATCTAGAAACTATTAAAACCAAGGTTTCACCCATAGGGTATCCCAATTTACCCAATGAATGAATACTAATCTATGATCTAGTCCTACTCTCAGGAAAGGTCCTTAAGGTGGGATGCTTAAGACTTAGGAAAAAAAATTATTGGAATTCAATTTAATGACTTGTTTTATTTACTTACATGGTACTAATATGATTACATTATTAAACCTAGTATTCTAAGATTTTAATTAAGGGCTAAAGTTGCGCATTTCCAATTTTAAGGTAAAATGACTATTTTGCCCCTACTTTATGGGTCAATCAACTTTTGATTTATGGGTCCAAACTGAGTTTTATCTTCTCCACCTAATTCCTTACTGTCTAACTTGAAGATGGACAGTAAGTACGTCCAATTTGGACGAGAAACGACCGAGTTATGGCTAAAATAAGGCAAGGGGTATTTTGGTCATTTCCCTAAATTTTAGGGTTCAAATCCTAAATATTATTTCTGTGAAAATGATGACATTGAAATTCTAAACTAGGTAGGTTCTTGAATTTTTGGATTTGGAGTTAAATTGACCAAGTTATGGCCATTTGAAGTCCAAGGGCATTTTGGTCATTTTTCACTACAGTCAACTCTAAATTCTAGAGTTGACTTTTTGTCCTGATGTCCAAATTGGAAAACTAATACTACCACGGTGATGGGGCCGCTCTCCTGAGCATTTTAAGACCCATATTGACTATGTTTCGATAATCGGGTAAAAAGTTATGGGGTCTTAAAGAGGCTCTAAAATGCTACCTCGTTATGCGTACCCCGAAACGAAATTTTACATTACGCCATTTGATCCTAAATATTTTTCTGAGTATTTTAAGACCCATATTGGCTATGTTTGGATCATCATACAAAAAGTTATTAAACTTGTAAGATTTAATATTCAAAAATAGAATTTGAATTAATTTACTATTCATTTATTCAAATTGAATGATTTTACTGTTCATTCCTAAAGTTTTTATTTAATTAATCACTGTTTAATTATTAATTAATTAATTAATTAATTTTACTGTAGTAAAGTAATTAGTACTAATTACTGTTTAATTAATCTTAATTAATCTCTAATTATATTTATTTATTTAAAATTACTGTTCATTCATAAAGTTTTTATTTAATTAATCACTATTTAATTATTAATTAATTAATTAAATAATTTTACTGTAGTAAAGTAATTAGTGCTAATTATTATTTAATTAATATTAATTAATCTCTAATTATATTTAATTATTTAAATTTACTATTCATTCCTAAAGTTTTTATTTAATTAATCACTATTTAATTATTAATTAATTAAATAATTTTACTGTTCAAAAGTAATTAATTATCCTAATCACTATTTAAGATTTAATTAACAGTTAATTAATCCTTAATTAATCTTTAATTATAATTATTTAATTAAAATTACTGTTTAAAAGTAATTAGTACTAACCCTAACTTAATTAACCACTAACAGTAATTAATTAGGGCTAAACAGTAATTAATTAACACTAACATTAATTTAATTAATTTCTAATTAACTGACAGTGGGCCCCACTGACACGTGGCACCTTCAGAGGGTGCCACGTGGCACAGTGGACCCCACGGGCTGCTGACTCAGCTCGGGTGACTGGGCAGTGGGTCCCACCTGACACGTGGCACTGCCAGAGGCTGCCACGTGGCTCTGTGGGTCCCACGGGCTGCTGACTCTGCCCGGGCTGACTGGACAGTGGGCCCACCTGACACGTGGCACTGCCAGAGGCTGCCACGTGGCACTGTGGGTCCCACGGCTGCTGACTCAGCTCGGGCTGACGGGGCTGTGGGCCCACCTGACACGTGGCGGGCCCGTAGGCTGCCACGTGGGCCCCACCCGCGCTGACGCGGACCCGACCTGAAGGCGTGACCCTTCGCCTTCCGGGGGTTCGGTGGACCGAACCCAGTCCACTTCGGGGACCTGGTGCGCCCGATCGGGTGGGTTTTAGCCCGATCGGAACGGTGGATGTGAAGATGACATGTTGATCTACCTGTCATACAATTTTTGCAACGATCGAACGGTAAACGAGGGAGATCGGGGTACCTGAAGTTCGGATCGGCGAAGGATTCGGCGGAAAAAAAAAGGGCTGACTTCCGGGCTTGATTCCGGCTCGATCCGGGCTCCGATCGGTGAAAACTCGGAGCCTAGGGGTAGGCCGAGGTCTTATAGACCGGACGGCGACCTCGCCGAGGCCTGGATGTGGCCGGATTGGCCAGAAAATGCGACGGGCCGCCGCGTGTCACGCGGGCGGAGAGGGCGAGGAAGACGCCTCCGGACCGTCGGATCTGTGCGATCGCGGACGGTCCGGATTGCTCTAGACCACGCGACGCGGATCGCGGCCGAGGGCCGTGGGATCCGCGCGCGATCGGACGGTGTGGATCGCTCCAGACCGCGTGACGTGGATCGCGGCCGAGAGCCGTCGGATCCGCGCGCGATCGGACGGTCCGGATGGATCCGTCCGATCTAACGGCGCCGTTAACTGGAGTTAACGGCGTCGTACGGCGCCGTTAATTAATTAATTATTATTATTATTATTATTATTATTTTTTTTTAAAAAAACATTTTCAGAAAAAAGAAATTTTGAACATGTTTTTCCTAGCTAATTTGGGGTCAAGGAATTCAATGGCACAGTCGGATTTTTGATCCGACGAGTATTTTGACATCTCGATTTCCGTGATATTTTTATTATTATAATATTCGTCGAAATTTCGACGACTTCCGATTGACACGAAAACTTCATCCCAAGCTAATTTGGGGTCAAGGAATTCAATGGCGTAGTCGGATTTTTGATCCGACGAGTATTTTGATACCTCGATTTCCGTGATATTTTTATTATTAAAATATTCATTGAAATTTCGACGACTTCCGATTGACACGAAAACTTCACCCCAAGCTAATTTGGGGTCAAGGAACGCAATGGCGGTGTCCATTTTTTGATCGGAGGTCAATTTAAATATGTCAATTTTCGAGGTTCATGAAATTCTCAAAATAAAGATTTAATCCGTTTGACCTCTGGTTTGGACCGGATCTTGGTAGTTGACTCCAAATGACCTAATTAGCACTTAAGATTATGTTTAAAACTTAGGGTTAGTCTTAATCAATCATGGTAACAACTTGGGTTGTTACACTTTTTGTCCTGATGTCTAAATAGGAAAACTAATACTACCACGGTGATGGGGCCGCTCTCTTGAGCATTTTAAGACTCATATTGACTATGTTTCGATAATCGGGTAAAAAGTTATGGGGTCTTAAAGAGGCTCTAAAATGCTACCTCGTTATACGTACCCCAAAATGAAATTTTACATTATGCCATTTGATCATAAATATTTTTTTGAGTATTTTAAGACCTATATTGGCTATGTTTGGATCATCCTACAAAAAGTTATTAAACTTTTAAGATTTACTATTCAAAAATACAATTTGAGTTATTTTACTATTCATTCCTAAAGTTTTATATATATATATATATATATATATTTCTGATTTTTAAATTAATTATATTAATTTAATGTAGCAAAGTAATTAGTGCTAATTATTTTTTAATTAGTCTTAATTATATGTTAATATTAAATTAAATTTAATTAATTAGGTTTTACTGTTCAAAAGTAATTAATTATCCTAATTACTGTTTAGGATTAAATTAACAGTTAATTAATCCATAATTAATTTTTAATTATAATTATTTAATTATGGTTACTGTTCAAAAATAATTAGTACTAATTATAATTTAATTAACCACTAACAGTAATTAATTAGGGCTAAACAGTAACTAACAGTAATTAAATTTTAATTAACCGACAGTGGGCCCCATTGATACGTGGCACATCCAGAGACTGCCACGTGGCATTGTGGACCCCACGGGCTGCTGACTCAGCTCGGGTGACTGATCAGTGGACCCCCACCTGACACGTGGTACTGCCAGAGGCTGCCACGTGGCACTATGGCCCCACGGGCTGCTGACTCAGCTCGGGTGACTAGGCAGTGGGCCCCACCTGACACGTGGCACTACAGAGGCTGCCACGTAGCACTGTGGGCCCCAACATGCTGCTGACTTAGCTCGAGTGACTGGGCTGTGGGCCCCACCTGACACGTGGCACTGCCAGAGGCTGCCACATGGCACTGTGGGCCCCACGGGCTGCTGACTCAGCTCGGGTGACTGGGCAGTGGGCCCCACCTGACACGTGGTACTGCCAGAGGCTGTCACGTGGCATTGTGGCCCACGGGCTGCTGACTCAGCTCGGATGACGGGGCTGTGGGCCCCACTTGACACGTGGCGGGCCCAGAGGCTGCCACGTGGCTCGGTGGGCCCCACTGGGGAAGCCGAACTAACGCGGGCTCAGCCTGTGGGTCCCCCACGTGACACGTGGCGTGCCCAGAGGCTGCCACGTGGCATAGTGGCCCCACCCGTGTTGACGCGGACCCGGCCCGGCCCGAAGGCGCGTGTATTCGTCTTCCGGGGGTTCGGCGGATCGAACCCCGACCCCTTCGTGGGTTTGGTGCGCCCGATGGGGTTGGTTTGAGCCCGATCGGAACGGTGGATATGATGATGACATCCTAATCTACCTATTCTACAATTATTGTAATGATCGAATGGTAAACGAGGGAGATCAGGGTACCTGAAGGTCGGATCAGCGAAGGAAATCGGTGAAAAAATAGGGCTGACTTCGGGGCTTGATTTCGGTTCAATCTGGGCTCCGATTTGTGCAAACTTGGAGCCTAAGGGTCGGCCGAGGTCTTATAGACCGGACGGCGACCTCGCCGAGGTTGGGATGCGGCCGGATTCGCCAGCATCCGCGACGGGCCGCCGAGTGTCACGCGGGCGGAGTCGTCGAGGAAGACGACTCTGCAGCTGTTGGATCTAGGCCGATCCAACGGCAGAGAAGGCGCCGTCCAAATTGACGGCACTGTCAGCTACTGTGATGGGTCCGTTAAATACTTAACGGCACGCCGTTAAGTATTAAAATATTATTATTCTTTTTTTTTTTTTAAATTCCCAGAAAATTTCGAACATATTTTTCCTAGCTAAATTGGGGTCAAGAAATTCAATGGCGCGGTCGGATTTTCGATCCGACGAGTATTTTGATACCTCAATTTCCGTGATATTTTTATTATTAAAATATTCGTCAAAATTTTGACGATTTCCGATTGACACGAAAACTTCACCCCAAGCTAATTTGGGGTCAAGGAACGTAATGGCGGTATCTATTTTTCGATCGGAGATCAATTTAAGTAGGTCAATTTCTAGGGTTTTTGGATTTTCCAGAAATCAGGATTCGATTCGTTTGACTCCTAATTTGAACTAGGTCTCAAAGGTTGATTCCAATTGACCTAATTAGCACTTAAGATTAAGATTAGTCCTAATCGACCTAGGTAACAACTTAGGTTGTTACAGTAACTTATTAAGATAGAAACTTAGATGATCCTTCATAATCTTAGAAGTTGATCTTGATACCTTGTCATAAGAACCACCTAAAGTACTTAGAATGGAACTTAATCCATGTGGTAGTAACCTATATTGAGTGATCTTTAGATCATACCATTGGAGCCTTGTGTAGGACTCTCTTAATTAGAATAATAATTGACAGCTTTGATAAATCCTTGTTGATTAAATAAAATTGCCTGAACCTGGATTAATGGTTTGGTATAGTAGGGTATATCCATAATGCTGGATTATTTCAGTGGTGTTCAGGATTGGTTGATTCACTCCAATGTGGACTTATGACCAGGTGCTATCCCGAGAGATTAGACAAATACAGTCCCATTAGAGAAAATCTTTCAAGACTAAGAGTATTATGATTAAGAACTTAGATCATTAGTTTGTTTGAATAAAAGTCACCATCGGGTGATACCTCCTACCAAAGATCACTTTCGTAGGTGTGCTTTAAGAAAACTATGTGATTCAAGTCACCCTCTTTAGAACACTAAGTATATTTGTGATTTGGGCATCTTAATAACTTAGCTTGAGATACAAATCGCCATCGGGTGATGCCTCCTATCAAAGATTACTGCGTTAGGGTGATTTAGTCAAACTAAGTGTTAAGAGTTACTTTTCTTGCAAATATGCTAAATATGTATATACAATCTTCTCATCTAATGATTTTTAAGTAAACTCTCAACTTTAACCAATTATCAAAACTAAAATCTAGGAGTCAGAATCATTTTAGCAAGATTCTGCACAATAGAGACCTTGAATTCATTATCAAATTTCATAGCATTTTTTGGATTTCTGAATTTAACTCATGTAGTTTAGAAGCATGAGCATGAGCATAAGTATGATATATGAATATCAGTAATATTGTATGAGTATCAGTGATGATTTATGGGTTACGGAATGTTGCATTTATTGACTGGAGAATTTCAGGATGCATCGGCTTCGCAGTTTCGAACTCAATGTATGTATATATTAGACCGTACGACTCATAGCTGTTCAGTGATATTTTGGTTGCTTATCAGTAGCATACAGTATTGTGGCATATTTAGATGCATAATTTCAGTGGCATACAACATAGTTTTATATGATATTACACAATTTCAGATTCATTACTGTCTTTGTTTATTTTCAGTATTCTGTTTTAGTACAGCCTTACTTTAGTTTTGTACAGTTTTATACAGTTTTATACTTTCAAGTACCTTTATAGTTTTTCTGCAGATTTACTTATATTATGTAAATGTTAAATAATAATTAAAATTATTTAGATTAGTTTCGATGTGTTAGACTTATTGTCTAATATGGGGTACTTTTAGGATCTGATAATTTGCTAGATTTTGAGCAGTATATTGAACCAGCTCAGGAGGATACCCAGAAGATTCAGGAGGAGTCCATGAAGCACTAGTGGACTCTTCTCCAGCATTATTATTTTGCATAGTTTATCTCAGTTCAGTGCTTAGCTTTTATGTATATATTTTAGTAAACTGTTTGTAATAATTCTGGATATTGTTTCTTTTCTTTTTTGAGACGAATATTTCATATAGCTTCTGTGATGAATATTTCTGGATGTTTACTTTAGCTTCCGTACTCTATTTATATACAATTTATACTTAATATTATGATGTGATTAGTATACTGGAAATGCTAATATCTTATATATATATATTAGATTCCTCATGTATTTTACATTTAATATATGTCTTGGTCTAATACTTTGGATAAGGATACTACTCTTATTTTAAGTATTAGCTCTCAACCCTCCTTGAGGTTGCGTCAGCAGCACTTCATATGGGTTTGGTTCAGCCATTTGAGGAGATGGGATATTTCTCCCTTAGTGGCGCACCACTCCGTTGCCGAGATTGATTTTAACTATCCCTTTTGCACACGGCGACAGGGTGAGGCGCTACACGGTTGGATATACTCAACATCTATTAGCGATTGAGCAGAAGGAGCAATGAACTCTTCTCTAAAGATTGATTCAAATTCATTCCAAAAAATCTCCACAACACTATTTTAGCATTAAAGAATTCAGCTTGCTATTCCACCAATACTTGACATCTTTGATGAATAAGTGAATGGTTAAGTGGATAGCTTAGCTGCTATTTAACTTAATATACAAAAGTTTTTTCTCAATTTAACATCAACTAATTGGTTGTTTCAATGGAAGAAGCAAACCCATCAAATGTTGGAGTATTGAGTTGAAAAAAAATTGAAGAATCCATCCACATCTAAACTTGATGCTGCTTTAGGATTGGCATGAAAGATTTTAGGATTAGGCAGACTAATTGCTTATAAGCTGCTTGATCTTACAATTCACCCAAGATTTTCAACATCTCATACAAGGTCTTCATCACAGCTTACAAGGTTTTGATCTTTGATAAAGATGAAGGAGAATTGGAGACTGATACATCTTCAACAGAGATGATTGGAATGATTAATTCAAGATTTAAAGAGAAAGAAAAATAACTTGTGAATTATGAAATAGAAAAGGTATTCCCTAATACTAATAATTTCTGGAGTAAATTTGGAAAATGCTAAAGGAACTTCTTAGATTAAAAGTCTAGATCGACTCAAAGATTGATATCTAAAAGTTCTTACGATTTAAGCTATGTTCGTTATGGATATGATAAGGCGTTTGCTAGCCTACGGTGATATTCTTAAATGCTTTTTATTTTCTATGTTGATTACCTTGGATAAGTGGATATAATTTTTAACTTAATGTTCTCAACCTCAGCTTTGATACTAACTGTAGTGACCCCAATATTAGATCGAAAATCTAATCCAATAGTGGAGTGCTACCACAATACTTAATATTAGGTTATAAGGAAACCAACACAACTATTTAGTGTTGTGTGGCCAAGTATCTTTGAGAGAGTATTAAGTTAAGAGAAATGCAATAGTAAAAAAGAAATAATATGAAATATATGAAAGTAGAACTGAATACTATCTACTTTCCAAACTAAGCAGTTTAATATGAAAATAAATTCATCACAAAAAGAAGTAAAAATATTACATAAATAAAGTTATTACAAACTTTGAAATTTAAAGAACAATTTAAAGTAAAATTCGCTCGCTCACATAAGAGACAGTAAAAGGAAAAGAAAGTTTGCGGAAGCAGAAATATCTTCAAAAGCGACTAATGTTTAGAACTAGGTCCAACTCTACTAATCTAAAAAATGCTCCAGATCTACTGGGAAATGTTTTAACCTAGTTTGGTTGCTTAGACTAAGTAACAACTCTCAGGTTGTTACAATTAAGGTATTAAATTTTATTGTAAATGAAATGCTCTATTTTTTCTCCTTTATGCATATTTGAACCTTTAACTTCATTTTTTGCATAGTTAGAATAGTTGTTTTATGTCAATTTTTGCATCGATGGAAAGGTCTCAGAACTATCTTTTCATCAGTATATGGCACCGCACGTGAAGTGCTCTAGGTTGAGGGTATTTGAGCCCAAAAATTGACCTGTTATGATTTTTGTACAGGCAAAATCACTGTCGGGGCTACGGCGCGCTGTAGCGCCCGAGTCTCGGGCTGAATCCGCTGTAGCGCGCCGCAGCGCGCCACAGTGCGCTGCCGCGGCATATTAATTTGACATGGCAAATAACTTTGATGAAACATAAAACTTTGATGAAGTTTATATTTTGATAAAGCATATAAATTTGATGAAATAAAATTAAATGCGCTTCAGTACTGAAATCTATCGTAGCGCCTAAAAGCGCTGTAGTGCATCGCAGCACCTGGATCTCGGAATGTTCTGGCGTTGTAGCGCGCTACCGCGTCGAAATCCGCTATCGCGCATCGCAGTGGCAGCACCCGAAAGCGCTGCGTGCGCCGTAGCGGCCGTGCTTCGGAAAAGCAGGTGCCACAGTGCGCCGCAGCATATAGCTCTCGACCAAGAGGCACCACAGCATGCCGTAGTGCCCATAACTATTTGAAAGTGCCCAGAACTGGGAAAAATTAGGTTTTGACCCCTTTCATGAAAATAGAATCATAACATTGAAATGACCATAACTTGATCATTAGGTATCAAAATTCAAAGTTCTTGGACTATATGGAATCTTTGGATAGTAAATATCAATAAACTAACTAAATTTTTAGACTTCACTAAGTGAAATTACCAAAATATCATTATAGGTTAAAATCCTTAAATTGGACCTATAGGATTTAATACTTGTCCAAATTTGATGTACATACTGTCTATCTTCATATTAGATAGTAAAGAATTATTTGGCATCAATAAAATCTAATTTAGAGCCCTTCATCAAAAAGTAGCATTTTAGTAATTTTACTTATTGTTATTTACTGTTCAAGGATTCCATAGAATCTAAGAACACTGAATTCTAAGGTCTAATGGTTAAATTATGATCAGTTCAATATTAAAGTCTAATTATGAAATTTTAGAGTTTAATTAAGGGTCCAAAACTTAACTTTTCTATTTGATGTCCATATTCAGCAAACTTAGTGGCTATAATTTTTCTATAACCCACTGAGTACTTTCACTAGAAGTAGACTCAAATTAGACTTCAATTAGTCAAGTTATGACCTAATCAAGTTCTAGAGTAATTAGGGCAAATTAAGGTTTCTAGTGGTCAAAACCTAAATTTTATCAGTTTACTGTTAATTAGGTTTTTCTAATCTAAATGATATATTGGATGACCTAATTTGAAGTTCAATTGGCTGAATTATGGCTAAACTAATTTCTAGGTCATTAAGGGTAATTAAGGAAGGGTCATAAAAGTAATTAGCCATATTTTAAGTCTCACAGTAAAACATACCCTTGACATTCTTTTGATTAAAATGAGACTCATATTGACTAGGTTTAGGTCACTAGACACAAAGTTATGGATGTTTGAAATTTTTTAGGGCTTAGGTTTAAGTGTGGAGGTCCTAAAATGCCATTATGTTAAATAAGTGTCATACAAACACTACCATAATACTCTTCTCATTTTTTTGAGAAAAATGAGATATATATTTAATATAATTGGAATTATGGTTTATTAATTATGAATCATTAAAGTTCCTAGATTTGATTTAATCACATTAATTCAATTTGAATTAAATTAAGCTTACTGGTTGAATAAATATAACAAAGTTAATCGAATAAATTAATTAATTTCAGTGGGTAAACATGTGGCAACTGTAGATTGGTCGGGACAAAGCCGTGTGACCTAACTGTCGGCATTGAACTGACACGGGCGGTCCCCAGAAATACACGTGGCAGATGCAAACTCGACTATAGCTGAAGCGGGACCCACCTGACAATGCGACATCACAGGATTCGACATGGCGGAGCTGGGCGGGGTCCACCAGGCATCAGCAGTTAGATCACAGGGCCCATATCCTCAGGACATGCCCGCGCAACGGGAAACAAGTTGGGTCAACCCGACCCAACCCAAGAAAGTATGCCTTCCTCCTCAGACTGAGGGCTGCGCGTCTAGGGCATCACTGCTGCTGGACCATTCACCGTTGCGAGGAGGCAACCTGAACGTCGATCGAGAGGTCTCGGGGAGACCTCTCAATTGGCACCAGAACCGAGGCCGGAGATGATTAGGAATGACAATAAAACCTAGCCCTAGGTCAACTTTTATGGGACGAGAGCTGTAATGGTATGAACTGTGAACACTACCCTAATTATGACTGATCGAACTCGTTTGAGTTCGATCAGGACCACTCAATCAATAATCAGGCTTATGAAACTAAGATTCAAAATAATCTTTGCATAATATGAATGAAGATCAGGGACATATATGGGTACCTTGATGAATGGCAAAGTGGTTTTATGGTTTGCTAATGGTTCGGTCTTCGGCTCTCGAGGTTCAGTTCACGCAAAATAGATGGCTCCAGGTGCGAGTGAGGACCTTACTTATCACTTGATGGAGTGGTCGAGGTCGGGGCTACGCGGGTTGGGCGAGCAAGGCAGCGGGACGCCATGTGGTGGGTGTAGAGAGATCTAGGGAGAAGACAGCTTGTGACCATCTGATCAGCTTGATCTGAGCCAATCAATTATCAGATGCAGATCCGATCCATAAGCATCCAGCCCAATAAAGCGGTGGATCCGACCCGTTAATAAACTGTGGATCCAACCCAATAATAATTAATTAAATATAATAATTTATAATTTAATTTTTGATTTTAATAATTAATTTTTTTAATTATTTAAACAGCTTCCAAAAATTCTCAAATATTTACATATAACTAATTGAGGGGTGAGGAATGCAACAACGAAGTTAGATTTTGGTTTCGATGAGTATTTAACTTTTCTAATTTATGGGGTGTTTAAATATATTAAAATATTTGACTAAATTTTGACGACTTCCGATTGCCTTCAAAACATCACTCATAGCTAATTTGGGGGTGATGAGTGCAATGGCGATGTCTGATTTTTGATCTGAGGTCAAAATAATCATGTAAATTTCCAGGGTTCCTAAAATTCCCAGAATCAGGATTTGATCCATTTGACCTCTGATTTGGATTAGGTCTTGGTGGTGAACTCTTAATGACCGAATTAATGCACCAAAATCAAATAATCAGAACTTGGATTAGTTATAATTGGCTAATATAACAATTTGGGATATTACAAATAGAGATGAATCTTTAGGTGGTTTGTGGAGAATTGGAGTAAGGAGATGTTTGGGAAAATAGTTTAGGGAGAAAAATCTGATTCACTTGAGGGTATTAATTGAATTGAGTTGTGAATCAATAGTGAATTTGATAGGTCAGCAAGTAGCTAAGATATTTAGACATGAATTATTATGTTGTAATGTTAAGTTTTGTAGGTTGATATTGGGGAACATTTGGGTAAGTTCCTAGATCATGAGGATGACATCATAGTGAAGGTGTTACCTAGTTTAGGTGAAACTATGAGGTTCATACCTTAATAATTCCTTGAGGTAAATTAAACTTAGATGTTAAATTAGATTTCTTAAGTTAGCACATTACATCTTAGTAGCTTAATTTGTGTTTAATTGATGCCCTAAGGATAATAACCGTAGTGTTAGGTTAGAGAGTCTTAAAAGTTAGTTACTATTATAAATTATTTTCAAAACTAAAAAATCATATTTTTCATATATATATATATATATATATATATATATATATTCATCATTTGATCTAAACCCTATGTCTTAAGTCAATTAGGGGTTCAATGGACTCCAATCATTAAGGAAGATAACTAAAGTTAGATAACAAAGAGATATCATTAAATTTGAAGACTTATCCAATTGATCATAATCACTGCACAATAATAATTATAACTAAATAAGGGGTTTCACTCAAGGTGATTTAGTCTGTACAAATATTTGAGCTAGGGCTAGCTATGGAGTGATCAGGAGACTACACATATTCTTAAAGAGGAATATGTGGCTATACAGGAGACCTCATCTCTGATAATTGGGTAGATGTCCATAACTCCTCTATTATTCTTTATGATCCCATAAAACATAACTTAATTAAAATATTGAATATTAATTAATTATTTTGCTTATTTCTACAGTCATTTGCATTTATTACAATTTAGTTTGCTGCTTAATATACTTGTTCATAGGATGCTAAAAACTATCTTTTATTTCTCTTACTTACATATAGGATGCTAGCCTTTACCTTTTTTAGTTCATTTACAAAATATCATGTATGCTTAACATTTCCTTTGCAAGATCGCTTAGTGTGCTTTAACACAACTATTACTTTACTTAAATGTTATTTACTGCATGTTACATTTCTAGCTTTACTTTTCTTTTAATTCATTGTGCTCCTTACTGCTTAAACTTAATGTGATATCCTTCAACTAAAATAGTTAGAAACCCTAAAATGTACTTTGAATTTATTATTCTAACCACTTACTTTTATTTTATTGTTTGTGCTCTATCATGTTAAAAACCAAACACAGTAGATCAGAAGTTTGGAGTGGAGCTGGCTGGTGAACCAGAGGAAGAGCTGGAGTTCCAGGAGCAGATTTGAAGAACCTTAGAGATATTCACATTTATTTTCTTTTATGTGAGGATGAAAGAGTTTTCTATTTCCTATTTATATTTAGTGTTATAGTTTAAATATTATGGACTTCACTATTTATTAAACTAAGAAATAAATATTTTCTTTTCTTTTCTGGATGAATGCAATTGAACGAATGTTAATTTATCATTAATCTTTGAAATGCATCTATGTTTCTCTATCTTATAGTTTCTTTGCTTATAGTAGTGCTTAATAGTGGATTAGAAGACATTAATCTAGTGTTAAGTACTACAGTGGCATCCAATGTTGGGTCAGAATATTTGATATTATACCGGGTCACCACATGTAAGGCCAAAGCGGATGATATCTTGACGCTTAATAGTTTGGGCTGCTACGTGGCTTCTCTTTCATTTGTACCTCCACATGTATATTGACTAATCTATTTTTATAAGGAAATCTTAATCATATTCATTTCATATTTTAATAATATTTCTCATATTTTGTTATTAAATTGGTGTGTTGTATATAAATGATTTTACCTTTCTAATAGCTTTGCTCTCTATGCTAATTCTACAAATTTAGAGATTTAATCAACACTTAGATTTTATTAGAATAATTATCTATGTCCTACTAGGAATAGTTGCAGTGAACTTCTGTAATAGTTACCATTATGGGGCAAAATGAGTTATTCATATAATGACCCAAGTCGTTACTAGGATAATTATGACTAAATCTAATTAAGAAATTAGGATCCCGAGTGACATTATAATTAGGGCAACCAAAAATACAGTTGGATATAGTATATTTTTGTAATCGTAATACCTAAGTTTGAGAGTAATCTAGATAATTGATACTCATAAATTAAATTCTGAATTATTTAAATTCAGTAAATTGAGAAAATTAAATAAAAGTCCAAATTCAGCAATTTCAGTACCGTTGGATTAAGAATATTATAAAAATGTTGGATTTATCATAATTAATTTTTGAAATTTTTATTTTCAGAAATTAATATAAAATAAAATATTGCTCTAAATCAAAAAATTTTTACGTGAGTGTGTTTATCTCATCAAAATACATCTCTATGTCAAATTCCATTATTTTTCTTAGAAATATTAGAGGAGAGAGAAAAAAGAGAGTGAAGAAGGAGAGAGAAGTAGGAAGAGAAAGCTAATTTGTACACTTCAAAACATTTAGGAGGAAGATAAGCCAAATTTCTTATATTAAAAGAATGAATGAGAGATAAAATTTTTAAAAAAATTCTAATAAATACCATTTCCCCTCTTCCATTATTCTCCCATCCTCCCCCACTCCTCTTCTCTCATTTATTTCCCCATCTTCTTCCTCATCCACCATCGAATTCCTCCGTCGACTTCGAATAAAGTTTCATCAACATTAAGATAATAAGAAATGAGAAAGAGATGAATTTTTTTTTGTTCTTTTCAATTTCTTCTTCTTCTTTTATTAATAATAATAAAGTTATTATTATTATTATTATTATTATTATTATTATTAATGTGATTATTAATAATATTATTATTATTACTTCAATTTATACAACTTTTATTTTAATCATTTTCTTTATATATATATATAGTTTTTAATTTATGTAACTTTTATTTTAATCATTATATATATATATATATATATATATATATGTATATATGTATTCTAATAACTATAATTTTTATTTTAATCATTTTCTTTTTTTCTCTCTATATATATATATATATATTTCTAAATTTTTGTAACTTTCATTTAGTCATTTTCTTTTTTTCTCTCTCTATATATTTTCTAATTTATGGAACTTTCATTTTAGTTATTTTTTTCTATGTATATTATTTACTAATTTTTGTAACTTTTATTTTAATCATTTTTTTTTTTCTGTATATAACTAAATATTTTATAATTTCTATAATTTTCATTTCAATCATTTATATATTATATATATTATATATATAATATATATATATATATATATATATTCTAATTTCTACAACTTTTATCTTATTCATTTTAATTCAATTATTTTTCTTTCATTTAATATATATATATATATATATATATATTATTACTTATAATAATAAAAATTATTATTTTTAATATATATAGATAAATAAATAATACAATATTAATATAAATATTTTTACTAAAATAAAATGAAGGATATCATTTTTTTCATTTAATTATTTTATTTACAACTTTTGTATATTTATTAAGCTTTGACCAAATTTGATATATTTATATGAGATTTTATGCTCAGAGCTTGAAATAAATGATTATAAACCAGTATTATGAGTTGATTTAGGTTGATCTTAAATCTACATAGACAATACATTAGGCTAGGACATGCTAATATTTAGAAAAATAGGAGACTGCACATAACTTTAGAGAGAGAATGTGTAGTTAATTAGGAACTCACATCTTATATTTATTGTATATATTTCTCTTGTAGAATCATACAACTTAGTATTATGTACAAATTTTGATATCATACAAACCTTATTTAGATCTCCATGTCTAATTAATTTTTTTTCTTTTTTTTTATTCACCCTGTCATTGTAAGGACCCCAATAATTAGATAGAAGGTTAATCTAACATTAGGATGTTACCTTAGTATTTAATACTCAATTAGAAGAAAGTTAATTAAATATAAATGCTAAGCGGCCAAGTCTCTTTTTGAATAGTTGTCAAATTAAAATGATAAGCAATAGAAGACAATTTAGGAGATATGTAACACAATATTGCAAGTATAAATAATGCAAGCAATTAATATCATCCACTTATTCAACCCAAGCAATTATAAATAAGCAACACAACACAGATATACAAAGATAGGTAAAAATAACTCAAGCAAACAGTTTAGTTTAATTATTACAAGCCGTTTAAAAATAAAAGAGCAAAAGTAAAATGAATGTAATCACTCTCTCTCACTTTAATAAAAGTGCAAGTAAATATTTATAATAAGCGGAAGCAAATTTCTTTTAAGCTCTTCATGCACTAGGACCTGCATTACCTAAATCAAATAGCTCTTGATCTATCATATTTTGGTATTTAAATATGATAGAGCAAAGCCAATAAAAAAAAAGTGTAGTTAGACTAAATAGTCTAAGCACATCTTAAGATTGGCTACTATTTATGTTAATTGGATATCACAAATATAATTTACAATTTAATCTAAGCAGCTGTAACAACCTAGGTTGTTACATTAGTCAATTAGGACTAATCTTAGTCTTAAATATAACCATAAGTGCTAATTAGGTCAATTAGAGTCAACTTCTAAGATCTAGTCCAAATCAGGAGTCAAACGGATCGAATCCTGATTTCTAAAAATTCAGAAACCCTAAAAGTTGACCTATTTAAATTGACCTCGGATTGGAAAACGGACTTCGCCATCGCGCTCATTGACCCCAAATTAGCTAGGGGTGAAGTTTTCGTGTCAATCGGAAGTCGTCGAAATTTCGGCGAATATTTTAATATTATTTAAATACCCCGCAAATCGATGAATCAAAATACTCGTCGAAATCAAAATCCGACTTCATCGTTGCATTCCCCACCTCTCAATTAGCTAGAGAAGAATATTTTATGATTTTTGGAAATCATTCCATTAACTAAGATCAATTAATAAAAATAATTAGAAAATGAATTATTTAATACTAATGTACTTATATATATATATAAATATCTACATTTTATTTTCCTTCCTCATTCCTAATTGCAAGCAGCATGCCCTAGTTTTCCTTAGCCGCCTCCTCCTTCGCACGCAGGAAGGACCGGCCGATCGCAAGCTCACCCCTCCTCGGCCGACACGTCTCCTTACCCTCGTGCGACACGCGTCTCCTTCGCCTAGGAGTCTCCGCCGCCCGCCTCGCAGCCTCCGCCTTCGTAACTCCCTAAATCGCTCCTCCGCAAGACCGAGCTGAGCGCTCTCCTCCATGGTCGAAGCTCGCAAGGCGCAGCCCTCCCTTGTGCTGTCGCAGTGGGAGCCACCACCTCTTCCTCCTCGCGGGAGAGCATTGGCCGCCTCGTCCACCTCTCCATCCCCACGTCCGAGTCCCTTAGCCGAGAGGCTTTCATCGATCCGTCTCCAAGCATCGACCGCCTCTTCCTCTTGGCGCCGGTTCGCCCAACTCCGCCGTCGAGCAAGGTACCCAACTCCTTCTTGTCTCAAACCTAATCTAAGTACTCACTCCACCCGATTCTCCTATCAAGTGTTGATTCATATGTGAGAATGTTGATTTGAGGTTTGTAGTTATTATTAGGAGTTGTATTCATGCCAATTAAATCATGGTGAAATTCATATGAAAAATATAGATGCGCTGCTCCTTTTTTTTTTGGACTACTTTTGAGTTTCAATCTCTATAATGCTATGCCATTAGCCTAAATTTTTAGAATTGTGCAATTCTTTTATTCTTTTAAAATTCTATGAATTGCTTGTTCAAAATAAGTTAAATTAGAATCTTGAATAATGCTGCAATCATTCAGTTTAGCTTGACTACTTGCCTGTAAGCGTATTGGATTGGTCAATTCACAGACGTAATCTTTTTCATAAGCCAAGAAGTGGAATGCTTTGTTTATTGTAATGATGAGATTTGAGTAAGACGTAATCTTTTTCATAAGCCAAGAAGTGGAATGCTTTGTTTATTGTAATGATGAGATTTGAGTGATAAGTGTAAATAAGAAGTTTTGAGTGCTTGATATGTATATAAGGCAGATTTCCATGATATATGAGAAAATTCACGCTTCTACTTTCATTCCCATACAGTTTACAATTGGCAGATCATAATCTTAATTACATCACTAAGTATTTGCAATCTTACCTGGTTTTATCTTAAACTTGAGGATATGAGGCTGCCTCCTTGAGATGAATTTGATAGGATGCTCAGTTAAGTGTCTATGCCGATCTAGTTGCAGAAATTAGCTGAAAAAAAAAAAGCAAGGAATACAATGCCCACATGTCAAATTATGTAATGGCTAAAAACCTTTCCACATTATATCAAGAGATTGACACTTAAAATAACACAAGTTAAATCTCAAATATAAACTATAAGGGGTCCTCTGTTGTTTTCTCTTGGAAAAGATGAGAAGGAAGACAGTAAAATAAGTAGCAAAGAGGACCTCTACCTTGAAGATTTTAGTTGGCAAACTTGCTATTTTAAATTTTTCTATAAATGCTGTATTTTTGTTAAGCGAATATGTAAATTAAGAAATGTATTAGGAGGTAATGAGGATTGGGGTGTGTTGATAAGATGACATTCCCGAAAATGATTTAAGTTGAAATAGACTATGAAAGTTAAATTTCTTTGCACCGATTGAAAGTTATATATCAACATGCAGTGACCAAATGACATTTCATTATTTCTTTCCACAGCTTGAAAATGCGATATGAGGATTTGTAAGCGCACCCATTTAAGGTAATGCAAATAGCTTAGTTGAAGGAGATGTAGTAGCTGTATGGAAATGATACGATTAAATTAATAAAGAATACTTTTCAATTTTTATTAATAAAGAATTAATATACAGTTGAATAACTCTAATTACGATTAAATCGACTTAAAATTTAACAAAGTGTATGTACAATAAGAAGTTTAAATCATCATGTTGAGCACAAAAAAAATAGGGAACTTTAAAAAATTAAATGATGGATCTGTGTATATATAAATCTACACCTAATTAAGGCTTAAAGTATTACTCAATTTATTAATAATCATGAAGCTATAGGTGCATATATATATATATATGTACTAGTAAAATAATTGTGCACATAAGTAATTTTAATTACTTATATTTTTACTAAAATAGAAATAAGACATTAATTAAGCTTAATTGTGATTAATTAATTGACAATGATAACGATACTTAAAACAAATTAGATACTAATTAATTAATGTGAAATTTGAACTAATTAAAGGAGTATTTAAATACACATAATAGATAATTGATTTAGTATAGCTGGAACAAATAAATTAATTACATTAGAAATCAAAGCGCTCATAACTTAGTCAATTGACCTCAGAATGCAGTGTTTTTGGACTCTATGGAATCCTTGAACAGTATAACCAACAATAAATTACATAAAAAGTTAAGTTTCAATAGAGTAAAAATTTCAAAATTTCCCTCTAGTCAAAAACCTTAGTTTGGACCTGTAAGACCCGTCTCTCGTCCAAACTGAGCGTACTTACTGTCTATCTTCAAGTTAGATAGTAAGGAATCATTTAAAACTAAGAAACCTCAGTTTGGAACCCTAGATCAAAAGTTAACTTTTCGGATCCTTAAGTAAGGGCAAAATGGTTATTTTGCCAAAAATTTAGGATAGATACCCTTAACCCTTAATTAGTCTTTAAAACACTAAAACTAATATTTTAACCATATTAGTGATATTTAAGTAAGTAAAATCAACAGTTATGTCAGATTTTAGAATTTTTTTCTAAGTCTTTAACACTATACCTTAAGGACTCTTCCTGAGACTAGGACTAGATCATAGGGTTGAATTCATTCATTGAAAAACAGAGTTTTTCAATAAATTAATCATTGGTTTTAGTAGTTTTCAGAATTTTTTAACTTATTTTTGATTATTTTATCTTTTAATCTTAGATCTAAGATAGAAGATTCATCATATTAAATTTGATTACTTAATAGGATTGACATTGACTATTATATCACTTTTGGGATGAAACTTAGATCTTAGGTCTTATCCCTTTTAGATTATGTGATTAAGCCCAATCTCGTGGCATTTAATTCATAATCTATAGTTTAGTAGTTTTTAGTTAGAACGTCTAAAATTATTAATTAGGTCATAATAATTTGTTACTAAACTTTTATAGTCAGCTTTGATTTGGTATATTAGGACCTAGCTAGTCATAATATTTTGTAACATGTAAGGATGAATTTCTAAGTTACACTTAATATGTGGGAAAATGGTGATCCTAAACTTGTGTAATTTGGAATAGTTAGAACGGATAATAGAAAATAGATGGTATCACCATATTAGTAGAGTCTCTTGCTTATTTTGATACTTTGTACTACGCATTCCTTGTATAATTGAGCTTACTTTCTTGGACATTTCATATAAAATAACTTTGTGCATGAAAATGAAAACTTAGAATAGTAGGATAACAGTTGCCTTTGGGTTCGGTTTGTGGAGATTATGGTGCACATTTGCCCCGATGGACAGGGGTAAGGTGAGATCAGGATGCCTAATATTCTCATTGAGGAAAGTGTGTTAGGCTTGGGACCCATATAGTCTTGCAGACGTGCTTGACTCCTCAGTTATTTCTAACAGTTGTTCATAGAAATAAAAGTAAAATAACTAAAATATGTTGCATAAGTATTGTCTGCCTCTTTAGTCATGCAGTATGTTCAGTATGTTTATAGATTGAGATGTATATATATATATATATATATATATATATATATATATATATATATGTGGGCCAGTTTGGCCAAGTTTTCTGATATGACAGTCAGTATACAGAGTTTGATGTGCAGTGTTAGTATTTGGCTATGTTTTGGCATTATTTATTTAGTCAACTATTTTCTTGTACAGCTTATATACAGTAGGATATTAGATTTTGTTGCTATTTATATGTATCACTGCTGAGATTTATTATTGTAATTTGTATATTTCATTTGATCACCAGCATGTATTAGGATGTAGTATTTTCCTTTAGCACATGTTTAATTACTTATATTATATGCCTTACCTTGTTTACCTCGCTTTTGAGGCATGTCTTAGCCTCCTTTGTTTAAATTATAAATGTTATTTATAGCTTTTCCTCTTTCTTATTGTATTGCCAGTTGCTCCTTTATATATTGTTGCTTAGGAAAATTATTTAAAGTGGTGATATTATAAAACGTATAAAAATGTATCAGCCTAAATGTACTTAGATAATTGTCTAACTAGATTTTCTCTTTTTTGGCTGGGGCCCTACATTGTGAAACTGACAATGACAGGCGTAGAGCAGGTAGGGTTCCAGTACCTGAGGAGGAGCTTTACATAGAGGAGGAGCAGCAGCTCGGACCAGAGCATATCTAGTCCTTAGATTTATTTGTGAGGATGAGTGCACTTGCATTTCTTTTTTATTTGAACTTTAAATATTGTAATAATATAGGTACCCTTGACTATGCATTTAGACTTATATGCTTATATTCTAAGTCATATTTTGCACTTATGTTATATTGTGATGCTTGGATGTCATTTATTGCTTCCTCACTCTGTACGTTTACTTATATAGTGACTGTTAGATTGATTCTGTGTTAATCCTTCCCTAATCAGGTGGATTGTGGAGTTTATCCTAATCCAATGGTAAGTGAGGGGTTAGCCAGAGTGACACTCCACCCTTAATATAATCCTTTGGTGGATTAAGGGTGCGGGTCACCATAGTTGGTATCAGAGAATTCCATAAGGTGTCAGATGAGAATTTACATTCTTATCTACTTAATGGATGATTCTTCTGCCAATTCAGTCACTATATCAGAACATATTAGAGTCACATCCAAGACACCACAATATCAAAGCTCAGAATAATAAGACTATAGAAATAGAAAATGCAGTCATGGTACTACAGCTTAGATGAGTACGAACTTAGGATAAATGAGTAATTAAGCCACCTAAATAAATATTATAGGATCAAACCTAAGGATAATGTATAGCTAATTAATTCAGATCTTCATAAGATTTATAAGATCAAGAACTTAAGATGGTAGAACTTAACTTTTATACTAAGACATAGGAATCCCTATAAGGCTTTTAAGCAACCAATAGATCTTGAAAATACTTTTAAGTAGTTACCTTCTAAATAATATCTCCTTAAAAATAAGGACAGCACAATCTACTCCAAGAATTATTAAGGCTAATAACATTTCTTTAAAGAATTTAAAACCGGTTAAAACATTAGAGTATTAATAGATAATAGGCTGAGGTGAAAGCACTAGGTTGGGAGACCGTCTCTTGTATCAAGTCCCTACTAGTGTCTGTGAATCCTACTTCACTAATTCCACCGCCCGAGGTAGAAACTCAACATAATACACAATAAAAAAGGGAACCTCGTGATAATACCTATAATCACTTTTCGTCTCAGTTAATAGATGGCCACCCCGGTACCTCCTTCACCAATTACTTTATAATCAGTAAAATTAATTGTATTCAATTCTTCTCGAACTCTAACATTGTGTTACTTATATGATTCAGATTGAACAATGAATCTTGGATCATCTCCTTCTTCTGCAGTCTCTAACAACTACTCAACCGAGCCCCCTGCACTGCTAGAGACATTAAGAGTCTTGGTCGACACTCAAGCCAAGCTATTCGAAAGAATGGAGAGAATAATAATCGCACTCGCCAATCAGAATCCGCTTCCATCATCAATAACCCCACCTAATGATCCATAAGTTTAAAAGTAATATCAGTCGATTTAGGATTCAATCTTAATTGAAAGCAAACATCATCCTATGAAGATTGGGATAACTCGCCGACCTCAGCCAAAAAAAGAGCAGGCCTGGTGAAGAAGAAATTTAAAATTTCGATTGAAGAGTATTAAATACTTATTCATTCGTTAAAAGGTAATTAAACTGATTGTAAGCATATTACAACTGAAGAGGGTTCAAAGGAGGTGGTACTTTTGACGAAGTTGTGATTAGGTAGGTCACAGCTTCGATTTCGGCGACAACAAGTTTGTAACTCTTTGATGGAGTCTTCAGCTCGCAACGCACTCACAAGCTCTTAGCAAGAAGAAGAAAGGAAGGTGAATGCTAAAAATGTTTGAGGTGGGTAAGGTCGGCCGAGTACAACCTTCAGCCCATGTTCCCTGGCAGCGAATGTGGGCTGAAGGTTGTACTCGACTGACATTCACTGGCATGGGTATGAGTGTGGATCGGTAAGGGATACGTACAGTGTTATTATTAGGACCATTGGATCTTACATTGATCCAATAGTCGATCTCACTCCATAATTTAAGATCGGTGTCCTGTGTTTCGCACTGGACAACGGATCGCCGTTGTTTAAATAATATACTTTTAGTATTATTTTAAATATATATATATATATATTAATTTATTTTAATGCATTATTTAAATATTATTTTTATCCTTTAATTTAATTAAATTTTAAATAACAAAACACACTCCAAAAAATCCAAATTTTTTACTATTACTTAATTGAGGGGGGTGAGGAACTCAAAAATGCAATCGGATGTATATTTATTTTACCTAATTTTTTTAGTATCTAAATATTATTAAAATATTGACAAATAATTTGATGACTCCCAAACACTTCCAAAATATCACCCATAGCTAATTTGGGTGTGATGAGTCCCGAGGTCTAAATAAATTGTATATTTAAAATTATTAAAAAATTAGAAAATATTGGAAAGTGTCAAACATTCTCTAAATTGCATGAAATTTGAGGTGGAGGCTCTTAACATTATTATAAGAGTGTAATGAAAGAGGTTTGGAGTCAATTAGGTCACTAATTGATCGGTAACTATATATATATATATATATATATCAGAATAAATCTCTGGATCAAGATTTTGAAGAGAAACTGATATAAGATAGAGTAACTTAATACAAATTTAAAAGCTTAATTTTCTTAAGTTTTATTTATTTTTTGATTAGTATGTAATATATTTTATAAAATAATTATTTTCTATATTATGAATATATTCTTTTATTATTCTGATATTTATTAATATTATAATGAATGTGAAAATGTATATTTTATATGCTTCTAAATATATTATTATACTAAATTTCGATATGATCCTGGGAAGTGAGCATCTAATGCTGGATTAGCTATGCTGATCCGGTGGCACGTCATCACAGTTGGTATCAAAGCAAGGTTGGGAAAAATTAATGTAAAAGTGTATAAGCTATTATTTATGCAATTAAAATCTTAGAATAAATAAATAAAAAAATATTATAAAGTAAAAAAATTACAAAACCTATATAAATCAAAGAGAGAATGAAGGATTAGATATATGATATAGCCAAAATAATATGCCTTTAATTATTTTTTTATTTTCTAATTAATAGTGACACATATATTTTCATTTATTATTTGATAATGATACTTTCGTAATTCTACTCCAATAAAAGTATAATAATAGAAATTCTATTTTTAGATGGATCATGAAGATTCTTCTTTGATCATCAAAACACCCTTAAAAGATGCAATATCTGCCAATGCTTGTGTGGGCCGTGTTGACAAGCTGTTTGATATTGTGAATGATTTATTGGAGCGTGTTAATACACAAAATCAAATATTTTTAAGGATTCAGACACAATAAACACCACATATATATTGTCATACTTTTTTAGTATCATCTACCATTTCCCAAACATTGAGATAGACAGGCTACTTCAAGCCTTCATAAGACTCCAGTATTCAATAGAAGTGCTAACCTAAGAGATGCTAAAGATTAGTTAAAGAAGATTTGAAAAAAATACTAACCAGCATGAAATGCTCACCTAAAGATGTAACCCAACACTTTCAAAAACAAGTTCAATGTGTACACCTGAAACTGGGTTACTTCTTTTTTCGAGTCCGAGTTAAGCATATAGCTAGTCTTCCTTCTTAACTAAAGGAATGCTTACTGAAGGGCATAACTGTATGTTGTATGTATACTGCTGTCAGCATTTCACTCCTCAAGTAAGGTAGCAAGCATTGTAATACCCGACATGGTATACGGGCTACCTTGGACTTGGAAAGGCAAGGTCGCGCAACAGAATCGATATCTACTTACCTCGTTTAGAAAAAGATATATGCTGCAAAAGCATCAATGTAGGCCAAGAGCGATATATACGATACGATAGACTTTGGATAACAGTAGTTAGTTGAGCATATTAAATAAGAGAAGGGTTCGATCCGAGAGAGGTGAGACGCTACTCGAACGCAGGGTACGCAGTTCAGAGGATAGGATATATTCGATGCTAGTCGAATCCACCTGGAGGGTAGGATGAGATGTTAGGAGAATGTAGGCGGTGGGTAGGATCTGTAGGTGAGACGAGAGGGCACCCTCCGGGTGGAGCGTACGAATAGCCGATAGGCGATTTAATGAAGAGACGCCTATCTCTTTCTAAGCTAAGGGCTAATTGAAAAGATAGGTGAACTATAGGTAACTAGTGAGACGCTAGTCGAACTAGACTTTTATTCGACTGCTTTCTCTTTTTGTAGGTAGGCTTACTCTTTCAAAGTAGAACTAGAACAAATTATCTCGCTCTTCTGTGAGACGAGGAGTAGGACGGGAGTCGAAGACCCTGCACTACGGGAGGCTCTTAGATCATATCTCAATAGTTTTTACAGTAACAAGCCAAGAATAGCACGTAATTTTTAATAAAAATAACAAGCAACGACGAAGTAGTGCATCCATTTGATTTCAGGGGAACAATTGGATTGGAGAGGTGGAAGAAGGCTAGAGTGAGGAGTCTTTTTGCGAGCCACAAGCAATGAGAGTCGCATGTACGATAATGAGGGGGGTTTGCGTCTATACGTGTAGTATGGTCTACCCACCCTATTTGTTCCTAAAGCACCAATAATCAAAGAAGAAGACAAATTACTCCCAAGCAAGCTGCACATGAGAGGATCTATACCCTCACCATAATTATAGCTCTAGAAGATAATGAAGTGGTATCATGTACTATATTTCTCTTTTTATAAATATATTTCACATTATATTTCAATAGAGCATGAATTATTTTTTATTTTAAACCCTAAGCACCTTACACTTCAATGACAAATCTTGTGGTACATTATTTAACACTAATGCAAGCTACTTGTTCATTTTAGAAAGATTTTCCAAAACTCTTGAACTGTCATATTATAACTTAGCTAAAACCTTTAACGTTAGGTTATCATCTGGTGCCCACATAGTGCACAAAAATATTACGACTGTAACATGCCAATTAAAAGCAGGCATATGAAGTAAAACTGATAATACTTGTAATGCCCTGCCCCATCGCTGCGCACAACATAAAAATAATGATGTTAGTATTAGCAGCGAAACAGTGCGTTACTCAGGAAAATAGAACTTCCCTTAATATGACTTACTGATGATAGCTAATTCTTTAGATAAGTACAGTATTCTTATCATACATATTAGTCAAGGTACTTATACACATTGAATTTATAAAGGGTGATGAATATTTACCCAATGAATATGAGTATCTTATATAAGTTTTATATAGATCACATCATAATATTAAGTATAAGTAGTAGTGATAATAAGTGCGGAAGTCATAGCATTCATTTAAAAATATTCATCACAGAAGCTAATTAAAAGCATTCATCTCAAAAAAAAAAAAAAAATACATCCAGAATTTAGTTATTATAAATCATAGCTTAAAATAAAATGAGCAGTAAAAGTCTCTCATCTCATATTAAGGAGTAACCAAAGTGCTGAAATGGCTAATACTTATATAACTCCTCATGGATCTCCTGTGATGCCTCCAAAGTTGACTCCTCTAACTACTCAAAATCTAACATTGTTAGTTTCTCAAGTAATGCAGCGCCTCGCCCTATCATCACGTGCAATAGAGATAACATAATCAATTTTGGTGGCGGAGCGGTGCGCCACTCAGGAAGGAATATCCTGTAACAACCCTAGGTTGTTACTCTAGCTAAACCTAGCTGAATTAAGCTAATCCAAGCTTTAATTTTGATTTTATTAGACTTAATGGGTCATTTTGTAACAACTCAAGGTTGTTACCCAACTTAAATATAGCTTAATCATATCATAATTATCATTCCATCATGTTCATTTAGTCATTAGAACCAAACCCTGAAGGTTTGGAATAGTTCGGAGACCAATCGATTAATTTGAAATATTTTAATATTTAATTAATTAGAAAATTGAGGTATTTATTTTGACCTCGAAATCGAAATCCGACTTCGTCGTTGCGATCGTCACCCCCAAATTAGCCAGGGGTGATGTTTTGGACGCATTTGGAAGTCGTCGAATTTTCGTGAATATTTTAATATAATTAAATGCGTAAAAAAATAGGATAATTAAATAATTATCGTAATTGAAATCCGACTTCGCCGTTAGATTCCTCACCCCCAAATTAGCCAAGGGTGAATTTTTGGGATTTTTCGGAACACGTTTCAAAAAAATCAGAATTTTTAAATAAATAAGGAAAATAAATAAGCAATCATTAGATCCCCTATTCACAATTTCCCCATTTTTCTAAATCTAATTTTTGGCTGGCCATCACCTCAGCCGGCACCTCCCTACCTTGAGCAGTCCAATGATGACACCTTCCCTCTATGGCAATGATGGCCTAGCTCCCTACTCCATCACCATTCTCCCATTTATTAAGAAGAAGCATGGCTCCTTCCCCCATTTGCTGAAACTTTCCCTCATTCCACCTCCTTCTCCTCCTTCTTTGGGAGCTTGCTAAGGGAGAAGGAAGTGTAGCTCTCCGCTCCAAAGTATTTGAAGAAAATCAAAGGTTCCATCTTCCTCCTCCTCTTACAAAGGACTAAGGTACCCCTTTACCCATCTCTTTTGCCTTCTTCATATAGCTACAATACTTGAATACATCTCTAAATATTCAGGTTTAAGTATGGAAGCCATTAAGGCTCTTAAAAGCATCATAGAAAAATGCTTTGTTTTTCTTATATTCTGTATACCCTATCATTTATCTATATTTTTAGTATAGCTAGGATAGTTTGTTCGTGCCGATTTTGGTGTCGATGGAAAGGTATCACAAATACCTTTCCATTGATATATGGCACCGCCCATGGAACTCTCTGGATTGAGAGTAATTAAGCTCGAAAAATGGCCTACCCGGGTTTCGCACCTGGCGAAATCACCGTCTGCCGCTTCAGCGCGCTGCAGCGGGTCGCAGCGGTTGGTCGCGGGCGTAAAAACTTAGGGAAAAATGTTAATAGAACTAATTGAATAGTAAATTGCGAAGTGAACCGCTACAGTGCGCGGTCGCGCGTTGCAGCGGCATTTCAGAACTAAGGAAAACGGCCTTAAATTTAATTGAATAGTAAGTTGTAAAATGGGCCGCTACAGCGCGCTGTAGAGCGCTGCAGCGGACTATAGCAAAAATTCAGAACTTTAGAAAATGTGAAAATAAATTAATTGAACAGTAGATTTGCAAAATGAACCGCTACAGCGTGCCATAGTGCGCTGCAGCGGGTCACAGCGGATTGCAGCGAACTGCAGCGAGTCGCAGCGCAATGGCACTACTGCGCGGAAAGCACGCCAGTGCGCTGTCACGCAAAAAGCGCTCCAGCGCACTGCAGCGCCCAGATTTGGAAATTGCCCACATATTCCAAAACACTGCTCAGATTTTTGTAAACTGCCCAATTTTGGCTGAAATGACCAAAACTTCACTGTTTAGGTATTTTAAGACCCCTATGACCCTAGTGGAGCTAAGTTATATCAAAAGTTGAAATTGAATACTGCATAAAATTTTATATGAAAGTTAAATTTGAAAACTTTGCCATTGTTAATAAGTGATCAAAACCTACATTGTACCTAAAATGCATTGTGCAAATTGTTGGATACCTTAGAATTTCAATGCCAACAATAATCTAAGGTAATATTTAGATTTTGAACCCTATAAAATTAGAAAATTACCAATTTACCCTTAGGAATTCAAATGGTTATAAATAATTTATTAGACCTCAGAATTTAGTGTTCTTAAACTCTATGGAATCCTTGAACAATAAATAACAGTAAATTATATAAAAATTTAGATTTTATTAAGTGCAACCTACCAAAATACCCCTTAGGTCAAAAACCTTAGTTTGGACCTATAGAACCAATTTCTTATCCAAATTTGGCATACTTACTATCTATCTCTATGTTAGACAGTAATGAATCATTTGACAATAAGAAATCCCAATTTGGAGCATTAAATTAAAAGTTGACTTTTTAGACTCTTAAGTAGGGGCAAAATAGTCATTTTGCTCAAAATTTAGGTTAAACAATCCTTAACCTCTAATTAGTCTTCTAATTCACTAAAAATCAATATTTGAACTATTTTAGAATCATTTAAGTGAGTAAAATCAATATTTAGGTCAATTTGTCAAAATCCCTAAAAAATTTCTCTAAGTCCTTTTTCCTTAGGATATTATATATCACATAAGGACTACTCTTGAGACTAGGATTAGATCCTAGGTTAGATTTCACTCATTGGGTAAATGGGTTATTTAATGAACGAAACATTGGTTTTATTAGTTCCTAAAATTTTATAACTTATTCTGATTATTTTGTCTTTTAACTTAGTTTTAGGATAGGAGATTCATCCTATTAAGTTTGATTACTTAATAGGATTTGCCTTAATAAGTAAATCACTTTTAGAATAAAACCTAGAACTTAGATCTTATCCTTTTTGGATTATGTGATTAAACCTAAATTTCATAATATTTAATCCATAATCTATAGGGTTAGAAGATCTTGATTAGATCTTAGATAGAACATCTAAATTCATAAAACTAGGACGTATGAGTCAACACATAGTTGTCATTTGATTGAATTAGATTAGAACCTAATTAGTTCTAATCTTTTTTAACTTATAAGGACAAATTTCTAAGTTACACTTAATAGTAGGAAAATGGTGATCCTGACCTTGTATAAGTTGGAATAGTTAGAATGGATAATAGAAAACAAATGATATCACCATATTAGTAGAGTCCCTTGCTTACTTTTGATATTTTATGCTATGCATTCCTTATGTATTTTTGTGCCTTAACTCCTTGAGCATATCATACAAGATTTTGATACATAAATAAAATATTAGGAAAATATGGAAACTCCTTAGATTCCTTGCAAAAATATTAAAGTGATTGATTAAAGATAATAATTGTATGTGTTAGAGCTGCCTCTCAGTTATGTCTTCTTTGCCTAGTCTTCTTGTTGACACTAGGAGAAGACCTGGTTTATATCTTCTTTGCTTAGTCTCCTTGTTGACACTAAGAGAAGATTTATTGTGTTTTCTTTGCCTTGTCTCCTTGATGACACTAGGAGAAAACCCTATATATCTGCCTAGTCTCCTTGCATGACACTAAGGTTATATAGTTTGCGCCTAGTCTCCTTGATGACACCAGGATCCTTTTGATATTCAGTGGGCTAGATTAGCTCTTTTCTGTATGGTAGTTAGTACACAGATATTTATATATATGCAGTTTGATGTTTTGGTTACTTTTCAGTATTTTTATTCAGTCAGCTATTCATTTGTCCTGCTTATATATATATATTTTAGGATGTTAGAACTTTGCTGCTATTATATGTATCATTGCTGAGTTATGTTATTTAATTTGCATATTTCCTTTGATCACCATAATGTTTAGGATGTAGTAATTTCTTTCAGCACTTGTTTAGTTATTTATATATGCCTTGCCCTATTTAGTTTGCATGTGAGGCATGTCTTAGTCTCTCTTTTTGCTTAAGTTATAAATAATTATTTATAGCTTTTTCCTTCTCTATTGCATTGCTAGTTGCTCCTATATTTATATGGTTATTGCTTAGAAATAGTAAAATGGTGATATTACAAAACACATATAAAACTTATCAGCTTAAAATGTACTTAGACAATTATCTAACACAAGATTTTCTCTTTTTTGGCTGGGGCAATACATTGTGAAATCGACAATGGCAGGCGTAGAGCAGATAGAGGATCCAATACCTAAGGAGGAGCTATACCTAGAGGAGGAGCAGCAGCTCAGGCCATAGCATATTTAGTCTTTAGATTTATATGTGAGTATGAGTGCATTTGCATTTCCTTTTTCATTTAAACTTTAATTGTTGTAATAATACAGGTACCCTTAACCGTGTATTTGGATTTATATGCTTATATTCTGAGCCATATTTTACACTTATATTATATTATGATGTTTGGATATCATTTACTGCTTCTGCATTCTGTACGTTTACTTATATAGTGTCTGTTAGATTAATTCTGTGTTAATCCTTCCCTAATCAGATGGATTATGGATTTTATCCTAATCCAATGGTAAGTGAGGGGTTAGCCAGAGTGACACTCCACCCTTAGCTTAATCCTTTGGTGGATTAAGGGTGTGGGTCGCCACACATTTAAACCTAAACCTAAAAGCTTGGAATCAATCAGAGATAAGTTGGAAATTTTGATATTTTTGGGTATTTTTGAGCACTAGAAAATACATAAAATAATTTGATCTCCAAATCAAAATATGAGTTCATTTTTGAATTCCTCACCCCCAAATTAGCTAAGGGTGAAATTTTGGGAAATTTTGGAGGTCATTTAGTCACATTTTGGATTTAATTTAAATAGGTTTAAATGAAAATTAGGGTTTTAAACAAATCATAATTGCAAATTTATCCCTCGAATGGTCGACTAGTTTCCAAACCGCGGGCGCAATCTGGGCCGTCCGTTCCGCGGATTTAATCCAACGGCCCGCGCCTTGGATCGGATCCGTCTAATCTCGATCGTTCTACGGTTCTGAGATTTAATATGACGGCATCTAATCCACCAGCCGTAAGTATCCCCGATCCGCCGTTAGATCTCCCAATCTAATCCAACGGTGGACATTCTATTCGCGTCGTTCGTTAAGTGTCGGGAGACCAGGGCCGTCCCGCTTCGATGGATGATCAATCAGACGGCCCCAAGCACCCCGAGCATTGTGGATCGTCTCCTTCACCTCTCCCGTCTACGTCTGGTCCCCCCGATAGCCATAACCCCTCCAGCCCCCGTGGCAGTACGGGAAAAAGACCGAAATTCCTCTCCTGCCCTCGGTGCGTTCGTCTGGCCGGCTGTCTTCTCCCCAAATTGTTCATAGCCATTGGCCCGAGCCATTTCCTTCGGGCCGAGCCTCTTGCCATTGTCAAGCTCTGGAAACCACCCCCAGAGCACCCAGCTGCCTATAAATACCCTCAGCACCTCTCAGTGAGTCCCTTTGCTCACTGAGACTCCTCAATTTCCCCAGCTGAAGCCTCTAGAGCTCCCATCTCTCTCGGTATTTCCCGTCAACCCGAAGGCTTGAACCGCTGATAGAGGGCCCATCTGGTGTTCAGTCCCCCTGTGAACCTTCGTCTACTGGTTAGGAAGCTCCAGCACACTTCAATTCTCCTCGGCCAAGCCTGCAACCCCGTTCTTAGGTACAGCCTTTCCCCATTAAAATTTCTTCAGCTCAACTTCATTTCTGTCTTCTGGATGAGCTCTGGATGTTTCCTAGAGAACCCTAGTGTGATGACCCACTTAAGTAGTAATAAGTGAAACTCTTAAACATTGAGGCGCCTTTTCAGATAACAGTGGAGTTCCTGATAAGAACTCCAAAGTTAAGCGTGCTCAGGTGGGAGCACTCCCAGGATGGGTGACATACTGAGAAGTTATCTTATGAGGGCAAAACCATGAGGCCTTTCTGGCCAAAGCGGACAATACCTTGGTGCTTAAGAGTTTGGGCTGTTACACCTAGCCACCTAGGAAACCCAGTGTAATTGTCGCCTGGGGCTAAGCTAGCTCGAATCGATCGATTGAGCTAGCGGCCGAGCTAATGGTTGAGTCCGAGTAAGGACCAAGCGATTGGCTGCACCCCAGATTATGAAATATTGGGGGATTGACTCGTCTCACCTCCCTGAAGGTGTAGGTATTGAGCTCCGGTCGGATAATGGCCTCTGTGAGGAGAATTGCCTCCTCACAGTGCGCCTGAAATGCCCGTATCGAAGACGTCTTAGGTGAGTAGCACCCCGTCGATCCAGAGGGATCCAGATGGGGGTTCTTAGTCCAATCGATGATCAAGACCCCAGGAACGTGTAGGGACCAAGCTGAACCGCCGCCGTCGTCTGAGCGCCGAGAATTTCAGCGCGGAAGTTCTCCTGGGACGGACCCGTCGAGAGGTTGAAGATGAAGTCCGGGCCGGGCCAACCCCGACCCGCGCGGTTTTGATTTCGGGCAGCGTCTAATTAATTAATTATAGGAATGTATTTTCAAAGGTTATGCGATTAATTAATTAAATCTTATGGTTTTAATTTAAATAAACATTCAGAATAAATTATTTAAATAACTTTGGCTATACTGATCCAAATGGTATGATCCAATATATCATTTGAATCAGAAAAATACAAGGAATCTAAATATAAAATAAAATCACAGATCCAATGGTTAGATTTAAAAATATTTGCCCAACTTTTTGTTGTCCTTATTTAAATCATATTAAATTAAATAAATATCCAAATGAGGAGATTAAGAGCTCTGATTGCTCCCTGAACCCTAGAGAACAAATTCAGACCCTTAAAACCAATTTTAGATATTAATTTCTCTTAATCATCCTAATTAGGGATTAGTAAAATTAAACCTAATTAAGCATCTGATCTTGATAGAGATTTTTCCTAATGCTATCCTAAGTATTCTAGAACTATTTGGAAAGGTTGGATTGCCCTAAGATTCCCTAAATTTACTAATCCCCAAAATTTGGCTTAAATAAGTGATTAGTGCTAATTAGCTTAATTAAGTGGTCAAAATCCAAGATAAGTGTATTTCCCACCTTATTTATCAGTATGGGACATATTAAAATAGATTAGGAGTAATTTAGACAATTAAACCCTAAAATTCCAATTTTTGGCCTTAAGAGGGGCATTTTGGTCATTTTGATCAAATATGCTTAAATGCCCTATAAACCTTGAAATTTTTAGTAATCCACCCTAACATAGATTAGAAATGTTATCTGAATTCTCATACCAATATTAATGCTAATGTGATCCTTAAACTTAGGAATTCTTCAATTAAGCCATAATTAAGACACTTAGATCTTAAGTAACATAAAAGATGTCACCTAGTTTAATGCTTAACCCAAATATCCAAGATTGTCAATTATCACCTTAATGAGTTCAATATAGTTAGATTATAAACCTAAATTCTAAAAGAAATACAAATGGAAACTCCTAAGTAAAAATCTAGTTCAAAGTCTGAAGTGATCAAACATCAGATCCTTAGATCTTAGATCTTAGACTTAGATCTAGTATAGGATGATTCAATCTCTAAAGATAATGAGATTATCTTAAAGATTGAATATAGATCTTAGATTCTCAAATTCTTAATTAATTATTTTATCTTATAATCAGTAGAATAACCCTTCACTAAGTTCATAGTTTTTGGATCTTTCAGCTTATAGGATCTTTTATCCTTAACTTTGGAATAGAGTGTGAACCCTAGATTCTTATTAGGATACCCTCCTTGGATTTAGGTTTTGAACACTAAATTGGAGTTCAAGTCCTGAATCCTTAAATCTTGATTTACTTGATCAAGATTTGGGTAAGAGAATAAAATATTAATAAACTAGGTCATTGATTTATTTAATTAAACTATATAGTCGTCACATGATTTTTGGACTAGAACTTGTTAAGTTTTAATATTAACTTTAATGATGTAAATCTGAGATTCTACTCGATAGCTGGATATTAAAGATCCTAAACTTGTACCTTCTCAGAGTAGCTAGATTTGGTAATTAGATAACATCAAATATCACATGAGTTTAGATTGAGTCCCTTGCTTACTTTGATTTGATTTTCTTGGCATACCTTGGTATTGAGACTTATTCCTTGAGCATAATAGGAGAACTTAGGATATGGACAATATATCCTAAGTTAGTACTTGAACTGCATATCATTTAGTTTTGCCTTATTTGTAGTTGGTAGAATATATCATAACTTAGTCTGCCTCTTCAGTAATAGTATTGTATAGATTGGACTCAGACCTAGCATATTTTGATGCCTAGGCTGGGAATTGATTGATTGATATTGGAGGCCCTGTATGGCTTATTGGCTGGTATGACAATACTATCTTAAGCTTATTGCTACTTTAGCTGGATTGTTCAGTATTGTTTTCTGTTTTGCTTTGCCACATGCTTCAATGGCCTTATTTTCAGTACTTGCTCGCTTGCCACATGTCTCAGTAGCTTTACATAGATTCTTTGCTTTTGCCACATGTCTTAGTGGCCTATCCTTTTTTTTTCTTAATTAGCATATTGTATGTATACTCATATGGTTTACTTATATATATTAGCATGTTTAGGATGCTAGAATTGCATGTTTTTAGTACTTGTGTTTCTTTTATATACCTAGTATGTGTTAATATAATCATAAGCATGCTAGGTTCAAAATTGTATTATAGTTGCTGTTTCTTCTTAGCTTTTAGCCTCACCTTGTTTATTTTGCATTGTATGTCATTCTTCATACTAGTTACTGGCTATAAATAGATAGTTTATAGTTACTATTTCTCCATAGCTTGTTGCACTTATTACTACTTGCATATTTAGCTAATTTAAATGTGATATCTTTAAAACATTCAATTTATTAAAATAGCCTAAAATATACTTAGACAATTGTCTAACTGTAACCTTTTTGTTTTGTTAGCTGGGGCCCTAGCATTTGTGATACCGACAAATGTCAGATTCAGACGTGTTCGTGGACAGTGTCGCAGAAGATGAGTAGGTTCAGGAGGAGGATCGTGCTACTGCTGTTTAGTTAGATGTTGCATTTATTTCAATGAGATTGAGAGACATTTTCATTCTCTTTAAAATTCAGTTTGTGATAATTAATTCTGGATGTGTTTTATTTCTGCATTTCGATGAGTTACTATATTGTTTTCCCTCTTTCTACTATGTATGCTTGTGGATGTTACTACTCGCCCATTGCTTCCGCCACTTTGATATTTACATATATATATTGATGAATATTATAGTACTTGGTGACAAGTCCTTAGCTTAAGGAAGATTGGTTTTACCTGGCTTTACTTAAGTTGGTGGTTTGCCACAGTTGGAGCATCTTACTTCCTTCTTATCAGTACGGGGGCCCCAGATATCCCATAGTCCCGAATAACTGAAACAACAACACTAAAGGGCTACTGACTCAACCTCAGAGGAGATTCGATAGCTAATACTTAAGAAAAGAGTAGTATCTTTATCCCAAGTATTAGACAAATACATTCATTAGATTTAAAATACAACATGAAGAATCCAATATATGTATAAACTATCAATATTTTCAATATATTGATCACATCATAATACTAAGTAAAAGTAATATATAAATAGAGTGCGGAAGCTAAGAATATATCTAGAACATTCATCACAGAACTGAATAAGAACGTTCATCACAGAATAGAATAGAAAAGTAAATGCATCTAAAATTATTATAAACTATTTACAAAAATAGTACTGAAATAAAATCTAATTACTGAATTGAAATAAACATAGAAAGAAAATGACAAGGCTGAAGGAGGGTTCATTAAGGCTCCATGAACTCCTCATGAATCTCTTGAGAGTCCTCATGACCTGGCTCAATATGTTGCTCAAGATCTAGCAAATTTCCATATCCCAAAAGTACCATGTATTAGATAATAATTCTACACATCAAAACTAATCTAAGCTGTTCTAAGTATTTATATAAAATAGTAAACTAAACAAAGCTACATAAAGATTGTAAAAGTAACTGAATAACTGAAACTGTATAAAACTGAGCAAAGGAAAGCTAACTGTATACTGAATATTAAAAACAAACAAAAATAGCATTTGATCTAAAATTGAGTAAATAGCATATGCAATTATGTTGTATGCCATTGAAGTTATACATTTGAATTTGCCACAATATTGTATGTTACTGATATGCAGCTGAACTATCACTGAACTGCTATAAGTTGTACAATCCAATATCTATATACATCTTGTTGGGAAATACAGTTTACTTTATGATGTCTAAATATCCTGAGTTTCCCCTGTTGATGCATGCAATATTTTGTAATACATAAATTATCACTAATACTTATATATCATGCTTATGCTCATGCTTATACCTCTACACTATATGACTTAAAAATTTAAATAATCCAAAAATGCTTTAAAATCAGATTATGACTTAAATGTCTCTATTATACAGAATCCTACTAGAAGGATTCTGACTCCTAAATTCTAACTTCAATAATTAGTTTCTCTTATTTATAATTTTTGCTTGAGATAATCAATTGGAAGAATTGTATACACTTAATTGTATGTTCCCAAGAGGATGAGTCTAGCACTTAGTTTACTTATAACTATACTTATCGAGGCGCACACAAGATAGGAGGTAGAACCCTATTGCAGTTATTATTCTTCCAAACTAAGATTCTAGTTCACATTCTTAAGTTTGGAGAATTTACTCTAACGGGACTGTATTCGGCTTATCCCTCGGGAAAGCACCTGGTCATAAGTACATATTGGAGTGACTCATCAAAACCAGAATATTGCTGAAGGGACTCAGCACCATGGGTATGCATAATCATAACCAACCAATAATCTGAGTTCAATCAATTCTATTTAATAATCAAAGATTTATTAAAATTATAAATCCTTACTCTAATTGGTTGAGTCCTACTCAAGGCTCCAATGATATGACCAAAAGGTCACTCAATATGGGTTACTACCTATAACAACTCTAGTTGTTACCCTAAGATAAATCCAAATTTAATTAAGCTAAACCAAATTCTAATCTTAATTTTATTAGACTCAATAGGTCATTTAAACCTAACCATTGAGTTCGGGATCAACCAGGGCTAAATTGAGAATTTTAGTATTTTTTCCTATTTTTGGATCCTAAGAAATACCTAAATTAATTTGATCTCCAAATTAAAATTTGAGTTCATTTTTGAATTCCTCACACCTCGATTAACTAAGAGTAAAATTTTGAGAATTTTTGGACTTCATTTGGTCCTAAGTTGAATTTAGCAAATTATTTGAATTAATTAATTAATTAAAAGATTTTAATTAAATTAAAATTTTAATAAATTAAATCACGGGATTTGCTGTCATGATCACGGTAGATCTGCTGTGGGTCCCGACAGCGGCGCAACATAGTCATCTTATCGATGCATTAGCGCTAATCTTGGCGTGGGATCCAACGGCGCTGATTATTAGCACCTCGATCTTCTAGCACCCTTTAGATCTGATAGTTAATCCAATGACCAAGGAGTGCCCGCGGTTCAGTTAAACCAAAGGATGCATCAGGCCGTCCATCATCAACGGCTTTGTAGATCAGACGATAGAGCCAACCTGGGTCTTATTCAACTTCATCTTCCTCCTGATCCCCCACGCATGCTGGTCCCCCGACAGCCAGATCCTCCCCCAACCCCATGGCAGTATGGGAAAACATCCCATTCTTCCTCCTTTGCCCTCCGGTGCAACCATATGTCTGTAGTGTTTTTCCTACTCTGCCCTTGGACGGTTAGTCCCATCCTCTCCCTCGGGTCGAACCATACCCTGGTGCCCGAACCTCAGCAACCACCCATAAACTCTCCCTCGACCTATAAGTACTTCAGAGTTATCACAGTGAGTCCCTTTGCTCACTGTGATCCCTTAAGTCTTCCCAGTTGAAGCATCTGGAACTCCCGTCACTCTCAGCAAATCCTGATGTCCCCGTAGCTGCTAGTCAGTGATTGAGGGTGCAGTCTTGTAATAACCTTAGTTGTTATCATAATTAAGTTCAGATTAATTAAGCTAAACCAAGTCTTAATTTGATACCATTAGACTTAATGGGTCATTTAAAAATAACCCTAGAAATTTGAAATCAATCGGAGCTTAATTGAGAATTTTGATATTTTTGCCTATTTTTGAACTCTGAAAAATACCTAAATTAAGTTGATTTCTAAATTAAAATTTGATTTCATTTTTGAATTTCTCATGTCCTAATTAACTAAGGGTGAATTTTTAAGAATTTTTGGAGCTCATTTAATCATAAATTGGATTTATATAATTAATTAGAATTTAAGTTAATTATTAAATGAATTAATATTAATTAAATTAAATTATATATTTTTTATATATACGAGATTTGCTATCGAGACCGCGGCAGATCCGCTATGGGTCTCGACAGTGGCGCATGGGATATAGGCAATGGATGCCATAGCACGTATCTCAGCGCATTTAATCCAACGACGGGATCTCCTCCATGGTAAGATATAATCATAGGCGTCAGTTTCATTCCGCACATCTGACGGCTAGCATTCGTTTCACTTAAGTAATTTATTAGAACCTTTCAATCCTAGCGGTCGATCTATTAGATGGCAAGCATGAGTCCAAGCACTGTGGATCATCTCCCTCGCCTCACCAGTCCGCGTCTGCCCCCCCCCCCCCCCCCCCCCCCTGACAACCAGGTAACCTCCAGCCCCCATGGAAGTATGGGAATTGACCCAATTTTCCTCTTCTACCCTCGGCGTGATCGTTTCCCGGTAGTAGTCTCCCCAATTTGCCCATGACCACTGGAACCAAGCCTTCCCTTCAGCCTGAGCCTTTCTCCCGAGCTCTGGAATCCACCCCCATTGCTTCCTTAGACATATAAATACGCCTAGGACCTCACAGTAAGTCCTTTTACTCACTGTGAATCCTCAATTGCTCAGCTGAATTCCTCTTTAGCTCCCCATCTTTTTAGTGAATCCCGACATCTTCGGAGCTGCGAACTGCTGATAGAGGGTACGTGTCTGGCGTTCAGACCCCCTGCCAGGTTGTGGCGATCCTCAAGAAGCTCCAGCTGCTCCTAAGTCTCCTCGGCCATGCTTGCATTCCCCTCCCAGGTATTGCCTCTTCCCACTGAGCTGCATGAGCTCAACCCATCAATTTAAGTTTGCAATTATTTCCTCTAGATGTCGTCTAGCTCCCTTAGCCCTTTAGAAACTTAACTCGATCATTTCCAGGGTCTGAGCTAGCTCTGATCGATCGTATCGATCGATCAAGCTAGCGGCCAAGCCAAAGCTGAGCCCGAGTAAGGACCCAGCGATTGACTGCACCCCAGGCTGCGAAACCTTGGGGGTTTGACTCGCCTCACCTCACTGATGGTGTAGGGATCAAGCCCCTTCTGTTTAGTGTCTTCAGTGAGGTTAATGGTTCCCTCATAGTAAACCATAATTCTCCTCCCTTAGTGCATCTCGGTTGAGTAGCACCCCGGCGATCCAGCGTGACCCAGATGGGGGTTCTTACCTCAATTGACGTGCCATCAGTCCCTGAAGGTGTAGCCGTCAAGATCCTGGCGTTGAGTGATCAAGGCATGGAGAATTTGGCGCTGGAAGTAAAGCCCAGGGTTTGGATGTCGGGGTTTCTCAGTGAAGATGACGACTGGCGCTTCGGGCCAGGTCGGATCCTGACCCGCTCGATTTGATTTTGGGCTGTGGATTATTTAAGGAGTATTGGATTTAAATTCCTTCTATTAAATATCTGAATAATAATTAGCCTATGGTTTTTATTTAAATAAGCATTCAAAATATATTAATAAAATAATTTAATCAATACTTATCCAAACGGTATGATCCAATATACCATTTTAATCAAAAAAATATAAGGAACAATAATATAAAATAAAATCAGAAATTTGATGGTTAGATTTAAAATAATTGCCTAATCTTTCTCTATTTTCATTTAAATCATAATAAATTCATTTATTATCCAAAAATGTTGATTAAGGTCTCTGATGGCTCGTGAGACTATAGAGAATCTATTTAGACTATTAAAAATAATTTAAGATCATTAAATTGGCTAATCACCTCTTAATTACCCTAAAAAGAGATTAGTAAATTAAACCCTATTTAGCCCTCTAATTTTGGGGAACTAAGTTCCTAATGCCTTCTTATGTGTATTAGAGCTTATAAAATATTTAGATCATGTTAGTATGCTCTAATTTCCTTAATCTTATTATTTGTCTTCTTAATATATTTTATGCTAATTAAGTCATTAATGTTATTAAAAACCTAAGTTATGTATTTATTCCACTTTATTAATCAATATGAAGCTTATTAAAATAGATTTGAATCAATTTAGCTGATTAAATCCTAAAGTCCTATTTTTAGCCTTAAGAGGGGTATTTTGGTCATTTTGACCAAAATGTGTTTAAGTACCCTTAAAACTTAGAATTCTCAATTAAAGTAATAATAATCAGCAATGTAATGCATTAACATCAATTGCTACGTAGTATTACTTCTTGAATGAATCCTAATGTTTAAATCTTAAAATCCTTAAGTAAGCTCTTAAAATCTTAAGTGATCTTAAGACCTCCTTCATAAAAGACCTAGCTTAATCAATATCAATGTTAAAGTTTCTATTACTTAGTTTATTCATGAATTATAGTCTTAAAGAAGTAAAAGTAAAAGCTTTAAAGAACCCTACACTTAAACTTATTAGTTTAGATCTAAGGGATCAAACTTCAGACCCAAGATCTTAGATCTTAGATCTTAACCTTTAGATCATCTAATTGAATTGAATTACTTTCATATGGAATTCCTTACATGATTTAATTATTTAATCTATTGAAACCTTCCATATGGGTGTAGGATTTCTTCAATATATGGAGTAATGTAATTATTCTAAAGATTGAATATAGAATCTTAGATTCTTAATTCTTAAATGATTATTTTATCTTATAATATTCATTAAGATCATATTTTCTATATCCTTCAGCTTATAAGGTATTGCACACTTAGATTATGTTGGAGTGTGAACCCTAGATCCTTAGCAGGATATCACCATAGATTCATGATATGAACCCCATATGTGGAGTTTAGATCCAGGATCCTTAATCTTGATTTCCTTAAAATAAGATTTGGGTTAAGAGAGGAAAATAATAATACTTAAGTCATTAATTTGTTTACTTTAATTCTCCATAGTCATTATATGATTATGAATTAGAACTTGTTAAGTTCTAATCTTAATATTAAGGTCATGAATTTGGGATTATACTCGATAGTTGGATATTGGAGATCTTAAACTTGTATCTTCTCAGAATAGTTAATTGGATATATTAGATAATAACAGATATCACATAAGTCTAGATTGAGTCACTTGCTTACTTGACTTGATTGCTTTACACACCTTTAATATTGAGCCTCATTCCTTGAGCATAATAGGTAAACTTAAGATATGGAAGATGCATCCTAAGTTAGTATTTAAAAAGCATAACATTCATTCAGTTCTTTCAGTACTTTCAGTTAATATAGTATATCCTGGCTTAGTCTGCCTCTTCAATTCTAGTTTTATTATAGAATAGACTCAGAACTAGCTCTACCTAGGAGAGATACATGTCTTATTCTATAAGTTCAACTCAGACCTAGCTCAGCGGATGCCTAGGATGGACACATGTTAAACTTTCAATTTGGAGGCCCTGTATGACCTATTTTTATTATGATAGTAATATGTCTTAGGCTTACTTCTACTTTAGTTCAGTTTTCAGTATTTGTTTTGCTTTGCAACATATTTTAGTGGCCTTACTTTAGTGTTTGGCTTGCTTTGCCACATATTTCAGTCGCTTTACTTTTTGCTCATTCGTGTACTTAGCTTACTTTTGCCAAATGCCTCAGTGGCCTTTTACATATTAATCTGCATGCTTGTATAAATGCTCTTATTAATTAGTATTAAATATTGGCATATTTAAGATGCTATAATTGTATATTTATTTGAGCACTTGTGTTTTTTATATACTCCGCATGTATCCATATGATCATAAGCATGTTAGGATCAGATTTATTTCAGTAGTTGTAGTTATTTTACTTTTAGCCTCACCATGTTTAGTTACTATTTTGTATATTATTTTTACATACTTATTGATTAGCTATAAATAATTAGTTTATGACTATCCTATTCGTTGTAGCTTGTAGCACCTTATAATGCTTATATGTTAAAAACCTTTTGTAACAACCCCAGTTATTATTTTAGCTAAATTCAGATTAATTAAGCCAAACTAAGTTTTGATTTTGATTCCATTAGACTCAATTGGTCATTTAAATATAACCCTAGAAGTTTGAGATCAATCGGAACTAAATTAAAAATTTTAGTATTTTTATCTATTTTTGAACCTTAGAAAATACCTAAATTATATTGATCTTCAAATCAAAATCTAATTTCATTTTTGAATTCCTCATACCCTAATTAGCTAAGGGTAAATTTTTGGGAATTTTTGGAGTTCATTTAAGCTTCAATTGGATTTATAATTAAATATAAATTATTATATTAATTAATTGATTTTATATTATTTAAATTGAATTATTTAATTAAAATAAAAATCAGCGGGATTTGTTGTCGGGACCGCGACAGATCCGCTGCGGGGTCCTGACATCGGCTTAGCTATGATAGCCACGGGATGCTCTAGCACGCATCCTGTCGATCATAATCCAATGGCTCCTAGCATCTACACTGTGATCGAATCCCGTCCACTGGAACGACATCTCTCATCTAACGCGCAGGATTTCATCCCGCTTCTGTTAATTGGAAACTGCATCAGGCCGTCCATCATCAACGACTTCGCAATCAGACAGCTGTTGGGATCTACTCCCTGTTCATCTTCATCCCTGCGAGATCCCGGCCCGACAGAGGAAATTCGCCCGTACTTGCCACGTAAACCTTGTCTGCCACTCCCCCGCCAGGTCACCTAGGCCGTTAGAAAGTTTCCATTTCTGACCGAGCCCCCGGGCTACCCTGAGGATGGGAGTAATCCCCCTTTTAAGGGTGAGCTGCCAAGAAAGCTCGGGCCGAACCAGTGCCATGGCTCCTAACCTCGACAGCCACCCTAGACCCTCTCTAGTTTTATAAATACCCCCATCAATCCCTCAGTGAGCTCCTATGCTCACTGTGATCCCCTAACTGCTCAGCTGTGTCTCTTTGGAGCTCCCTGTCTTCTCGGTGAATCCCGTCACCTCAGGAGCTGCGAGCTACTAATAGAGGGTGCGTGTATAGTGTTTAGACCCCCTGTTAGACCGCTGTGATCCTTTGGAAGCTCCAGCTACTCCCAACTTCCTTCGACCGTGCTTGCGACCCCGTCTTCAGGTACAACCTTCTCATACTAAAATTCTTAAGTTCTATCTCCATTTTGTCTTCTGGACGAGCCTCTAGATGTCGCACAGATTGCCTTAGCCACTTAGGAAACCCATAGTGATTGTCGCCAGGGTTTGAGCTATCTTGGATCAATCGTATTGATCGATCGAGCTAGCAGCTGAGCCGAGGTTGAGTCTGAGTAAGGACCTAGCGTTTGGCTACACTCCAAGCTGTGAAACCTTGGGGGTTCAACTCGCCTCATCTCACTGATGGTGTAAGGATCGAGCCCCGTTAGTTTGGTGGCTCCTGTGAGGAGAATTATTCACTCACAGGGAACCCTAAGTTCCTCCCCTTAGTACAGTCGAGTAGCACCCCCATCGCTCTAGAGTGACCCAGTGGGGGGTTCTTATCTCAATCGACACATCTGAGTCTCTTGATGATGTAGCCGTTGAGTTCAGGGTCTGGCATGGAGTGTGCACGGTGAATTGCTCGTCTGAACCTAACTCTAATCGAACGGGTATCAGGCATAGTTGCGAGGAAGGAGACGACTGGCGCTTCGGGTCGGGCTGACCCCGACCCGCGCCTTTTCGATTTTGGGCTGTGACTATTATTATTAATTTTAGATTTAAATTTACTCTGTTAAATAATTTAATAAATGCATCCTTATGATTTTTATTTAAATAAAAATACAGATTAAATTATTTAAATAACTTTGGCTATACTCATCTAAATGGTATGATCCAATATACCATTTTAATTAGAAAAATACAAAGAACCTAAATATAAAATAAAATCACAGATCTAATTGTTAGATTTTAAATAATTGACCAATCCTTTTTTGTTCTTATTTAAATCATATTAAAGTCAATAAATATCCAAATATGTTGATTAAGGGCTCTGATTACTCATGAGACCCTAAAGGACCTTTATAGACCCTTAAAAGTAATTTAGGAACCCTAACTTTATTAATCACCTCTTAATTACCCTAATTAGGGATTAGTAAATTTAACCATGATTAAGCTTCTAATTTTGATAAAATAAGTCCCTAAGGCCTACTTAAGAATATTAGAGCCTATAAGTAAGGTTGGATCACTCTAGAATGCCCTAGTTTCTTTAATCACCTTAATTAGCTTAAATATGTGATTAGTGTTAATTAAGCTAATTAGGTTGCCAAAAACCTAAGATAGGTGTGTTTCCTACTTCATTAACAATTTGGGAACTCATTAAAATAGATTTGAATTAATTTGGATAATTAAATCCTAAAATCCCATTTTTAGCCTTAAGAGGGGTATTTTGGTCATTTTGACCAAAATGTGTTTAAGCACCCCTTAAGTCTCAAAATTTCAGTAAATACTTCTAATTGGATTATTAGCATCTTTCTAAAATCTCATGTAATAATATGGTTGTTAAGTAAAGCAATCTTAGGTTAGTTCTTATTAAGATCTTAAGATCTTAAGAGTACTTAAAACCATCTTGTCTTAAGAACTAAACCTCAATATCTTATGGTGCTAAATCCTCAGTTAATATCTTAATTAAGTTGATTCTTGAGCTTGAATCTTAAAAGAAACACTATTGTAAGAATCCTAAATCTAAATCCTGCTTAAGTCTAAAGTGATCAAATATTAAATCTTAGATCTTAGATATTAGACTTTAGATCTTCTAATTGAACTGAATTACTCTCCTTTGGAATTCTCTTACTTGATTAATTATCTAAATATTTTGAGACCTTCCATGTGGGTGTAGGTTGATTTAATCTATAGGATGATATAATTATCCTAAAGATTGAATATAGATCTTAGATTCTTAATTCTTAATTGATTATTTTATCTTATAACCAGTTTAGTAACCTTTCACTAAGATCATAGTTTCTGAATCCTTCAGCTTATAAGATCCCTTGTCTTTAATTAGGTTTTAAAATGTGAACCATAGATCCTTACTAAGGATGCTATCTTGGATTCAGGATTTGAACTCCAAAGCGGAGTTTGGATCCAGAATCCTTAATCTTGATTCACTTAATCAAGATTTGGGTTAAGAGAGGAAAGTAATAATAATTAAGTCATTGATTCATTTACTTTAAATCTTTATAGCCATCATATGATTATGAATTAGAACTTATTAGGTTCTAATATTAACATTAAGGTCGTAAATCTGAGATCTTACTCTATAGCTGGATATTGGAGATCATAAACTTGTATTTTCTTAGAATAGTTAGATTTGGATAAAGTAGACAACAACAGATATCACATATGTTTAGATTGAGTCTTTTGCTTACTTGACTTGATTGCTCCGCACACCTTGAATACTGAGCCTTATTCCTTGAGCATATTAGGTAAACCTAGGATATGGATGATACATCCTAAGTTAGTATTTGAAAAGCATAGCATTCATTTAGTTCTTTTAGTGTTTTCAGTTAGTAGAGAATGTCCTAGCATAGTCTGCCTCTTCAGTTCTAGTTTTATTATAGAATAGACTCAGACCTAGCTCGATGGATGTCTAGGATGGATACATGTCTTATTCTATAAGTACAATTGGGACCTAGCTCTACGGATGCCTAGGATGGATACATGTTGAACTTTCAGTTCAGAGGCCCTGTATGGCCTGTTTTGTTATGGTAGCACTATGTCTTAGGCTTACTGTTACTTTAGTTCAGTTGTTAGGGGTTGTTTTACTTTGCCACATGCTTTAGTGGCCCTTTTTTGTGCTTGACTTGCTTTGCCACATATCTCAATGGCTTTACTTTTGCTCATGCATGTACTTAGTTTACTTTTGCCACATGTCTCAGTAGATTTTTTCATGTTAATTTGCATGTTTGTATATATGCTCTTATTAATTAGTAGTAAATATTGGCATGTTTAGGATACTAGAATTTTATATCTATTTCAGCACTTGTGTTCTTATTATACTCAGTATGTCTCCATGTGATCATAAGCATATTAGAATCAGATTTATTTCAATAATTGTAGTTACTTTTGCTTTTAGCCTCACCATATTTAGTTGATATTTTTGTATGTTATTTTACATACCTATTGATTAGCTATAAATAATTAGTTTATAGCTACCCAGTTCTTGTAGCTTATTGCACCTTTATAATACTTGTATGTTTAAAACTTTTAAATATAATATCTTAAATACTCAGTTCACTTAAATAGCCTAAAATGTACTTAGATAATTGTCTAATTGTAACATTTTTCTTTTGTTAGCTGGGGCCCTGACATTTGTGATGCCGACAAATGTCAGATTCAGAGTTGTTCGTCGGTAGTGCTGCAGGATCGGAGCCTACAGCACTATTAAATTCTGGATCTTCCTACTATTGCTTAGATAGATTTTTCTCTTTTTGTAGTGATATTGAGAGATTTTTATTTCTATTAAATTTAGTTTATAATCATTAAATTCTGGATGTAATTACTTTTCTGCATTTGAGTTGAGTTACTGTTCATTTTATTTTTTTATACTATGTTATGCCTATGGATGTTATATTATTTTATTTCTTATTTCTGCCACTTTAATTTGTATTGATGTATGTTCATAGTCTCCTACAGGATGACAAGTCCTTGGCTTAAGGCGAGTTGGGTCCTACCTGGCTCTACTTGAGTTGGGGATTTGCCCACAGTGGAGCGGAGCACCGTACTCCTCGCAGTTATGCTAATATCATTATTAGCTTAGCAGCGGGAAAGTACGGGGCCCCACACCTTTAAATATGATATATTAAATATTCAATTCACTTAAATAGCCTAAAATGTACTTAGACAAATTGTTTTAAGATATATCCTAAGTTAGTAATCGAAAAGTATAAGAACTAGTTCTTTCAGTGCATTCAGTTCAGTAGGGTGTGTCATATCTTAGTCTACATTCTTAGTTCTAGTTTTGTTATAGAATAGACTCGGACCTAGCCCTGTGCTTGGCTAGGATGGATATATGTCTTATTCTATAAGTTCAACTCTGTGGCGCCCACCCCTTAATCCATAAGAATTAAGTTAAGGTGTGGTGTGTCACTCTAGCTAACTCTTCACTAATAATTGGATTAGGATGAAATCCACAATCCACCTAATAAGGGAAGGTGTGAGCATAGAATCAATCATTCAGTCACTATCTAAGTAAACATACAGAGTGCGGAAGCGATTTTCAATATAAAATATCCAAGCATCATAACATAAATATAAAGAAAAGTCTCTCAGAACATAAGTATAAAATCCAAATACACAGTCATCAATATCTGTATTATTACATCATTTAAAAGTTTAAATAAAAGAAAGTGCAAATACACTCATCCTCATATATAGAATTAAACAACTGCTTCCTCTAAGGGCTCTTCCTCTGGGTATGGCTCCACTCTTAACTCCTGCTCATCTAACTGAAGAGGGTCTGCCATTGTCGGTTTCACAATGTAGGGCCCCAGCCAAAAAAACAAAAATTCTAGTTAGATAATTGTCTAAGTACATTTTAAGCTAATAAGCTTTATACGTGTTAAGTAATATCACCATTCTATAATCATCTAGGCAATAATGTATAAGGGAGCAGCAAGCAATACAAAAGAAAAGGAAAAGCTATAAATCATCATTTATAACTTAAGCAAAAAGAGAGGCTAAAGCATGCCTCACATGCAGACTAAACAAGATAAGGCATAAATATACCTAATCAAATAAGTGCTGTAAGAATATTACTACATCCTAAATATATTGATGATCAAAAGAAATATGCCAATTAAAATAAGACAATTCAGCAGTGATACATATAAATAGCAGCAAGATTCTAATATCCTAAAATATATAAGCAGTACAAAGAAATAGCTGACTGAATAAGAATACTGAAAAGTAACCAAAACATCAAACTACATATAAACATCCGTGTACAATCTCCCATATAAAAAAGAGCTAATCTAGCCCACCATAAAAGGCTGAAGGATCTTAGCACCAGTATGGCTAAGGCACCAACAGTAAGAGCAAAGGATCTTAGCACCAGTACGACTAAGGCACCAACGGTGTACCCCTAGTGTCAACAAGGAGACTAGGCAAACAGCACACAACAAAACAGAGGCATTCCCTTAGTAACATAAGTTGATTAGGCAATCAGAAGGCAATACTGAGAGGCAGCTCAAACACATCCAATTATTATCTTCTCATTAATCACTTTAATATCTTTATAAGGAATCTAAAGTGTCTTCATATTTTCTTAACATTTTATTCATGCATCAAAAATCTTATATGACATGTTCAAGAAAATATGGCACAAAGATCAAGGAATGCGTAGCATCAATCATCAAAGTAAGCAAGGGACTCTACTAAACATGGTGATATCATTTATTTTCTACTTAACCATTCTAATTATTCCAAGTTACACAAGTTCAGGATCATCATTTTCTTACTATCGAGTGTAACTTAGAAATTCGTCCTTATAAGTTAAAAAGGATTATAACTGATCAGGTTCTAATCTAGTTCAATCAGATAGACGACTACGAGTTAAATCAATAAATCATACGTCATAGTTTGGTGAATTTAGACGTTCTAACTAAGATCTGATCAAGATCTTCTAAATATATAGATTATGGATTAAACACCACAAGATTTATATTTAATCACATAATCCAAAAAAGATAAGACCTAAGTTCTAGGTTTTATTCTATAAGTGCTATATCAGTTAAGGCCAATCATATTAAGTAATCAAACTTAATAGGATGAATCTCCTATCTTAAATCTAAGGTTAAAAGACAAAATAATTAGAACAGGTTATAAAATAAAAGAAAAGTCTAGAAATTAATAAAACCAAGGTTTCACCCATTGAATAACTCATTTACCCAATGAATGAACTCTAACATGTGATATAGTCCTAGTCTCAGGAAGGGTCCTTAAGGTGTAGTGTTAAACTTATAGAGGCTCATAGGATCTGACCTAATAATTGATTTCACTCACTTAACTGTCACTAAGATCTTTATAATATTGGTTTACGAGTTTTGGAATGTTAACTAAAGGTTAGGGGTACTTAGTCCAATCTTAAGGCAAAATGACCATTTTGCCCCTACTTTAAGCTCAAAAAGTCAACTTCTGACTTATGGGTCGGAATTAAATTCTCTTAGTTCTAATTGATTCCTTACTGTCTAACTTGAAGATAGACAGTAAGTACGTCCAAATTGGACTTTAAACGGTAAAATTATGACTAAAATAAGGTCAGGGGTAATTCGGTCATTTACCTAAATTTCTAGGGTTCAGATCCTAAATATTATTCCAGTTTATCGATGACATTGAAATTCTAAACTAGTTAGCATCTTGAATTTTTAAATTTATGGTTGATTTGACTAAGTTATGGTTGTTTGAAGTCTAGGGGCATTTTGGTCATTTTTCACTAAGAATTCTAGGGTTGACTTTTTGTCCTGATGTCCAAATGAGAAAACTAATACTACTATAATGATGGGGCTGCTCTCCTAAGCATTTTAAGACCCATATTGATTATGTTCTGATAATTGGGTAAAAAGTTATGAGGCTCTAAAGAGGTCCTAAAAGGTTATCTCGTTATGCGTACCCCAAAATTAATTTTAACATTATATTATTTGATTCCTTGTATTTTTTTGAGTATTTTGAGACCTATATTGACTATGTTTGGATCATCCTACAAAAAGTTATTAAACTTTTAAGATTTACTATTCAAAAATATAATTTGTGTTAATTTACTATTCATTTATTCAAATTAAATGATTTTACTATTCATTCCTAAAGTTTATATATATGTAGTTTCTGAATTTATTAATCTTTAATTAATCTGTGATTAATTAGGCTTAATTATTAATTAACAATAATTAATTTATTAATTAATTATTTAAATTATATTTATTATTATTTTTACTATAGCAAAGTAATTAATCATTAATCACTGTTTGCTTAGTCTTAATTATACACTAATTACCTAATTAAGACTAATTAATTACAATTACTGTTTAATAATCATTAATTATTCTAATTAATATTTAAAGTTTAATTAATATTAAAATAATCCTAATTAATCTCTTAATTATTAATTATAGTTAATTAATTATAAAATTACTGTTTCAAAGTCATTAACACTAATCATTATTTAATTAACCACTAACTGTAATTAATTAGGCTAACAGTAATTAATTAATTTTAATTAACAGACATTGGGCCCCCACTTGACACGTGGCACTGTGAGCCCCACGGGAAGCCGAGTAGGCTCGGGTGACTGGGCAGTGGGCCCACTTGACACGTGGCATTGCCAGAGGCTGCCACGTGGCACTGTGGGCCCCAACAGGGAGCTGAAACACGTCGGGTGACCGGGCAGTGGGTCCCACTTGACACATGGCGGGCCCAGAGGCTGCCACGTGGCACTGTGGCCCCACAGGGAAGCCGAAGAGCCGTGGGGCTCGGGCTGTGGGCCCCACGTGACACGTGGCGCGCCGGATAGCTTCCACGTGGCGCAGTGGCCCCACGGTCGAAGCTGAAATACCGCGGGCTCAGTTGGTGGGTCCCACTTGACACGTGGCAGGCCCTGAGGGCGCCACCTGGCTCGGTGGTCCCCACCTGGCATACGTGGACCCGGACGCGACCGGGTCGGGCTCGGGTCGACCTGGCCCGGCCCGGACTTCGTCTCCTTTGCGGAGATGTCCCAAGGGCGCCGGGCTAGGGCACGACTTTTGCCAGCCTTCCCGGCGCCGGACCACCTCGGCCCGCACGACCGACGGTAGCCCTCGAAGAGGCCTACGCATCGGTGGGCGGACCTTCGCCGGAGGTGGCCAGGATCGCCGAAAAAATGCAACCCTAGGTCCTAGGGTTACAGTGCGAGTGCGTACGGGATTCGGCTCGAGGCTTCAAGCCTCGGTTTGAGTCAGCCGGGCCTGATCGAGGTCGATAAGGTCCGGTTGATTGTCGATCTAAACCCTAACCTACAAGCCTAAGACTATGCGTCGGCGAAAGACAAACGGAGGAGGAAGATCGGGGTACCTGAAGTTTGACGGCTGGACGGGGTCGGCTCAGATTCGACGCTTCGGGGCTCGGGTTTCGCAAACTCGTAGCCCTGAGCTTGCCTGAGGTCTTATAAGACCTCAGGCGACCTCGCCGAGGCCGGGGAGGGCGCCGATTGGGCGCGGGAGGCGGCGGGGAGCGCCGCGTGGCGTCGGGCGGAGAGGGCGAAGACGACTGGTTTGCAGCCATTGGATATTGACCCAATCCAATGGCTGCGATGGCGCCGTCTGGATAGACGGCGCCGTCGGCTACAGTTGACGGCGTTGTTTAAATAGTAACGGCGCCGTTAAGTAATAAAATAATATATATAATTTTTTTTTTTTCAAAATTTCAAAATTTCATATATATTTTTCCTAGCTATTTGAGAGGTGAGGAATGCAATGGCGAGGTTGGATTTTCGATTCGATGAGTATTTTGATTCCTCAATTTCCGGGGTATTTTTATTATTAAAATATTCGTCAAAATTTTGACGACTTCCGATTGACACGAAAACTTCACCCCAAGCTAATTTGGGGTCAATGAGCGCAATGGCGGTGTCCATTTTTCAATTAGAGGTCAATTTAAATTGTCAAATTTTAGGGTTTTTGGATTTCCCAGAAATTAGGATTCGATCCATTTGACTCCTGATTTGGACTAGGTCTAAGGGGTTGACTCCAATTGACCTAATTAGCACGTATAATTAGTCTTAAGACTCATATTAGTCCTAATTAACTATGTAACAACTTGGGTTGTTACAACTTGGACCTAGCTCTGATAGTGCCTAGGATGGACACATGTTAAACTTTCCATCAGAGGCCCTGTATGGCCTGTTTCTGTTATGGCAGTGCTATATTTTAGGAATACTCTTACTTTATTTCAATTCAATGCTTTATTTTGCCTTGCCACATATTTCAATGGTCTTATTTTTCAGTGCTTTCAGTTGCTTTGCCACATGCTTCAGTGGCTTTATTTTTAGCTTATTTCTGTACTTAGCTTATTTTACCACATGCTTCAGTGGCCTTTTATTTTATTAAATATGCATGCTTGTATATATGTTTCCATTGAGTAGCTATTAAATATTGGCATATTTAGGATGCTAGCTTTGTATGTTTATTCAGCACGTTTCAGTATAGTTACCTTTGATGAAATTAGCATGTATTTATGTGATTATGAGCATGTTAGGATGAGTTCTTTAGTACTTGCAGTTATTTTGCTCTTTAGCCTCACCTTACTTAGTTTCATATTTTGTATATTACTTTACATACCTGTTGTTCAATTATAAATGCATGGTTTATAGCTATCTTTTTTTTATAGCTTGATGCACTGTATATTGCTTGTATGTTTAAAGTAGTTGATGTGATATCTTTAAATATTCAATTCACTTAAATTAGCATAAAATATACTTAGACAATTTATCTAATTGTAACCTTTTCTTTTTTGGTTGGGGCCCTGGCATTTGTGATACTAATAAATATTAGATCTAGAGCTGTTCGCTGGTAGTTTTGCAAGGGAGGAGCTTGCACAGGAGGAGGACTTTCCTATGGTCACTTAGATAGACTTTCTTTTCAGCTGTGAGATTTGAGAGATATTTTCAGCATTTAAACTTTTAGTCAGTAATAATTATTTCTGGATGTATTTACTTTCTGCATTTTAAGCTGAGTTACTATTTCTTTTTCTCTTCTATACTATGCTGTGATGAGGATGTTATGTTACACTATTTTCTGCTTCTGCTACTTTGATATGTTGGTGTATGTTTATAATTCTAAGTGACAAGTCCTTGGCTTAAGGCGAGTTGGGTCTTACCTGACTCTACTTGAGTTGGGGATTTGCCATAGTTGGAGTACCGTACTGCTTGTGGTCATGCTAATATCATGGATGCAGATGGCACGAAGCTCCACAGTTGGTATCTAAGAATACCATAAGGTGACAGAATGGGATCTGTGATTCCTTTCTACCTAATAGACCGTTCTTCTAAAATATAAATATCAAGATAAAACATTCATAACATAGTACTATCAATAACTCTCTGAAAAATATAGAATGGAAATACTTATATCCTAAAAATCTAGTCACCTATAGCTAATAAAAACTAGTAGATTCTATTATTATGATCAAATGGATATGGAGAGTCTGACTTTAACTATTATCTGCATTCCTTCGAGTTGGCTTGGAGCTATAGCTTCAAGTGAAGACAAGAGAACAAATGGCAGATCGAAGGAGTCTCAGTAAGAGGAACCTTAGTCTTGGATAAGCTTCTACATTAATCAGCGTACCGAGGGCTTGACTTTCCTATCTATGCACATGAGTGGTTGAGCCGAGTAGAGTCAGTCTTGAGGCACATATAGTGTCCTGAGTCCCTCTTAGTTGACATAGTGATGGATTAGATGTTAGACTATGTGGGAGTTTGGTGGTTTGACACCATTAAGAAACTTGAACAAAAATGCAAGAGAAAGCATCAGGAAGTCACCTTCGAGGATTTATGTTTTGCGTTTAGGGCCAAGTACATTAAGGATGTTTGAGTGTTAGTTAGAGTAATTGTCATTTCTTGTTGTTTAAATGATTCTAGTAGTGTTGTGACTTTTTGCATTTTCTAAATCTTATGTAAATCTTCATTTCAAAAGTAATAAAAAGTTTTGGTATCTATTGGAGATTTAATTATTGTCTTTCCTAAGATGATTATGAAATATAGCTTTGTATTGCTCAATTAGAATAAATTATGGATCACCTCATGCTGTTACCCCTATCAAAATTGCTGTCGCTTCAAGCAGTTATTCTGATGAAGTAGCTCATCTTCGAGCAATGGTGGCAACCTTGTTGGAAAATCAAGCTCAACAAGCACTGGCAATGCAAAAGATGATGTCCGATCATCTAGTACCGACTGTTGCTGTTACTACTGCTCCTACTATTCCTGTTCAGCAATATCCTTTTCCTTCCAATCATTCTATGGATGGTCTTCTCCATAACTTATTAAGATTAAGGCCTTCCACCTTTAATGACAATTTATCTCCAATGTATACAGCCGATTGGCTGAAAACTATCGAAAAGGATCTAATCAGTTTGAAAATCCCAAATTTAGAAGCCGTCCGTCTCACGACACATCTGTTCCATGCTGAGGCAGAATACTGGTGGGACGAGGTTCGGAACACCAGATTCATTGATTATGAACTTGAAGATATCCTTTGGGATGAATTCATAGAGGCATTCAAGGCCGAATTCATTCCCCCATCTGGATAGAATATCATAATGGACACAACTTTGAGGCTGACACAAGGAAGTCATTTCATCACTAACTACAAAAGAGAGTTTCATAGGTTGATTTGTTTTGCCCTAGAAATGATCCAATCTGAATCGGCTAAGTGCCATCGTTTTCTCAACGGCTACGAAATTTACTGAAAGATCTGATTGTTCCGCTCCGTCTGACTGGCTTCTTTGAGCTAGTAGAGACAACAAAGGTGCTTGAGCATCATCACTCAGAAGAAACCTCAAGCAAAAGATGCAATCAACTCCCCATAAGCATGAAGCCTTCAAAAAGCATAGACCTCAATCTGCAAAGGTCTATCAAATCAAAGCGGCACCCACTGCTGAACCAATTCAAGGTTGTAATAGGCCTCATCCTTATGGAAAGTGTTACCACTTTAGCCATAAGTGCTACACTTGTGGGCATCCAAGCCACCTATTCTATCATTGCACCTATATAGAGACAGTGGATGGAGTTTGGATTAAGCAGTCGCAGAAGAACCAAGTATTCAGGGCAACTCCGTTGAATAGGAGAGAACTAGGTTTGGCAATAATGCCAGCCCTTGTATCTGAAGTCGCTCGAAAGCAACCCTCAGCTCCTAAGTCCCAGAATAATCCCAGGAAGCAGGTAAACAATCGTCTTGCTGGTCCTGCGCAGGTGTATGCTTTAACACCTCTAAAAGCCGCAGATTACAATAATGTGGTTTCAGGTGCACATTTCTGAACTTCTTCTTTTTAAATTGCATTTTCTGTATCTTGATTATTGCAAGCTATTAATGTGATTCGTATAAATAATTTAGGCATACTATATTTTAATGACCAGCCCTACAATGTGTTATTCAACACTGGTGCTAGTCATTCGTTTATTTTTGAACACTTTGCCAACATTCTTAAACCACACTCGTACAATTTAGTAAAATCATTAAGTGTTGGACTTCTATCTGGAGCCCAACTCAGTGCTCATAAGTTTTGTAATATCAAAATCCTATTAAATGATCAGGAGTTTGACTCCAAATTAATCATCTTGCTATTAGCAAACTTTGATATCATCCTTGGGATGAATTGGCTTAGTGACCATAATGCCGTAATAAACTGCCTAAAGAAGAAAGTCAGTACACAATTATCATTAATCAACGCTATCAAAGATGAACAATTAATTAGTAAGGGTTGTGATGCTTTTCTGGTCACTATGATAGGTGAAGCAAAAGAAAGTATCCCTCTTTCTGATTGTAAAGTAGTTAAGGAATTTGCCGATGTGTTTCCAGAAGATTTGCCTGGTGTACCTCCTCATAAAGAAGTAGAGTTCTCTATCGAATTAATCCTAGGTACCCAGCCCATATCTAAGGTTCCGTACAGAATGGTGCCTAAGAAACTTCAAGAACTCAATAAACAGTTGCAAGAGCTCTTGAATAAAAGCTTTATTAAGCAAAGTATGTCTCCTTGGGGAGTGCCCGTTCTATTTGTAAAGAAGAAAGATGGATCTATGCGAATGTGTATAGATTACTAGGAACTAAATAAAGTCACTATATAGAATAAATATCCGTTGCCTAGAATTGATGATTTGTTCGACTAGTTATCTGGAGCTGTTATATTCTCTAAGATTGACCTCAGGTTTGGATATCATCAATTGCGAGTAAAAGAAAATAATGTAGGAAATACCACTTTTCGTACTCATTATGGTCATTTTGAATTTTTAGTGATGTCTTTTGGACTCACTAATGCGCCATCAATCTTCATGAATTTGATGCAGCGAGTCCTTAAATTGTATTTAGACAAATTTGTAATCATCTTTATCGAAAATATCCTCATTTATTCTGGAACCTTAAAAGATCATGACGATCATCTAAGATTAGTATTAGAAGCTTTGCGTGAACATCAATTGTATGTCAAGTTCTCCAAATGCGAATTTTGGCTCAAATTCATTGCATTCTTGGGACATGTGGTCGATGCCCAAGGTATTCGTGTAGATCAAAACAAATAAGCGCTATTCAGGATTGGGTTCAGCCTAAGTCAGTCACTGATATCAGAAGTTTTTTAGGATTAGCTGAATATTACATTAAGTTTGTTAAGGGCTTTTCTAAAATTGCCTCGCCTTTGACTAAGCTAACTCAGAAAGCCATCCCATTTGTTTGGAGTCCTAAATGCGAAGAAGCATTTCAAACCCTGAAGGATGCACTTTCTACGATCCAGTACTTGTTCTGCCCAATGAAGGCTTGAACTATTAGGTGTACACAGATGCCTCTATATTAGTTTAGGTTGTGTGTTAATGCAAGTGGGTAAGGTAATCGCTTACGCCTTTTATCAATTAAAACCCCATGAGAAAAATTATCCAGTTCATGATCTTGAACTTGCCACTGTAATCACTGCCCTAAAAATTTAGCATCACTATTTATATGGAGTTCAATGTTCAATTTTCACTGATCATCAGAGCTTAAAGTATATCTTTACTAAAAGAGAACTGAATTGCCGTCAGAGAAGATGGTTAGAACTTATCAGTGATTATGACTTAAGTATTCAGCATCATCCAGGTAAGGCAAACGTAGTGGCCGATGCCCTTAGCCGTCGTGCTACTCTATCTGCCATGATTACCTCCAGTTCCTTAGAACAAGAGTTTCGTAAGCTTGAAATTTTTCCAGTCAGTGGTGATGTGCTGAGTTATATTCTGGTAAATATCAATGTAGAACCTACTTTCCACTAGGATGTCTCCATCCCGCAGACCAAGGAAGAAGATTATTTGAAGTTCAAGACAGATATTGAAGGTGGTTGTTGTCAGGATTTGTAGATGCATAACGGCATAATTTATCAAAGAAATCGTTTGTAGATTTATAAATTCATGCACCGTGAAGGTTTGGTAGAAGGCCAAAATTCTGGATATCACATTCATCCAGGCAGTACTAAGATGTACCATGATCTAAAATAACCCTTTTGGTGGCCCGGTATGAAAAAGAGTGTAGCCAAATTTGTGGCTAAGTGTCATGCCTGCAACTTAGTAAAGGCCGAGCACCAAAGACCTGGTAGTCTTCTGCATCCATTAGAAATTTCTAAATGGAAAGGGTTCGATATATCCATGGATTTCGTCATGGGATTGTCTCGCGCAAAATTAGGTGCCGATGCAATCTGAGTTATAGTAGACCATTTAACTAAATTATCACACTTTCTTCCTATCCGTTAGATTAATTTTGTTGAAAAGCTAGCAAAGCTCTATATCAAAGAAATTGTCAGGCTGCATGGTATCCCAAAATCAATCGTATCCAACAGAGATAACAAATTTACTTCTAAGTTTTGGCAAGCTGTGCACCAAGATTTGGGTACTACTTTAGCTATGATTACATCTTTTCATCCTCAGACGGATGGTCAGACTGAAAGAGTGAATCAAGTTCTGGAGGATTTGCTTAGGCTTTGTAATCTCGACTTCGCCAGTTCCTGGGAAGATCACAACTCCTTGGTGGAGTTTGTCTACAATAACAGCTATTAAGCCAGCATTAAAATGGCTCCTTATGAAGTATTGCATGGTAGAAAATGTAATACTCCGCTAGCTTGGTTAGAAATAATAATTGTTCAGCTCTTTGGTTCTGAATTAGTTGAAAAAACTAACAATAAGATTCACTTAATTCAACAGAGAATTCGTTCAGCTCAAGATTGTCAGAGCAAGTATCACGAGCTCATCATTATTTCTTAGAATTCAAGGTTGGAGATTCTGCTTATTTGAAAGTTAGTCCAATGAAGGGTGTCTACAAATTTGGTGTAGCAGAGAAACTCAGTCCCCGCTACATCGAACCTTTTGAGATTTTGGCCAGAGTAAGATCATCTGCCTACAGGTTGAATCTTCCGGATGATTTTGTAACTGTTTACAATGTGTTCCATGTATCGTCATTGAGTAGATGTCTCAAAGACCCTTCTCATCTCATTCAGCTCCCAGCAGTAGAAATTCAACTTGATCTTTCTTATACCGAAGAACCAATCAAAGTCTTAGCTCGTGATCAGAAGCAGCTAAGAAATCGTTCAATTCCTATGGTCAAAGTACAGTGGAAGAATTGATCTTTGGAAGAATCTACTTAGTAAAAGGAGGTGGATATGCATAATAAGTATCCACAACTCCTTGCAAGTCTAGGTACAATTCCTTTCTTTCCTTTCTGTTCATTTAATATTTTCAGTCTTAGTAGTACTTTCTTCACTGAGTGATGTGGAGAATGACATTGTTCTTAAGTGGGGGAGTCTGTAATAACCCTAGTTGTTACCCTAAGATGAATCCAGATTTAATTAAGCTAAACCAAGTTCTAATCTTGATATCATTAGACTCAATGGGTCATTTAAATCTAACCCTAAAAGTTTATGATAAATCGGAGCTAAACTGAGAATTTTGATATTTTGCCTATTTTTGGATCCTAAGAAATACCTAGATTAATTTGATCCTCAAATTAAAATCTGAGTTTATTTTTGAATTATATTTAGTGATGCCTTAGTTTAGCTATGTGGCATATCCATTAATTATCAGCAGATTAAGGTAAAAACTAATCTAACTATAAATTGGGGATCTGTCGCGATGACCACTCCACCGTAATCATGTTAACATACGTGTTAACAAGATCACAACGGGGGCGGGGTGCCACACTATCCCCACCATTATATCAAAACAAATCGCAAAATTTGATTCAATCCTAAAATTGTAGGGGTAATTTCACTACTGAATTACTAAGAGAACTACACACTCAATAGCTTACTTTCTTTTAAACATATAACTAAATAATTGCAAAGTAATCATATTGCTCTATAATCAAATTATACATAAAATTCAACATGCCAAATAACCTAATTATCTCTTTTTTATTGTTGAAATTATCTTTCATATAAATTCAATTGCTGATTAATGTTAAAATAAATTCAACATTTCTTTGTTAATTTGGCTTCAGTATAAAAATTTGAAGCGTATTTGCACTCTAGGTAAGTTTAGTCTCATGTGTATGCACACACACGCACACATATATTGTATGATGGTTTTGCTTTTGGTAAATTACTAATAGTCGATGTGACAACGAAGAGTTGGACACATCTCTCTATTGCATCTACATTAATAGAGCTAGACATTACCAACAATAATTCCACATTATCATTTTGTTAGCCATATAATTTATGCATGCTTCAAATTATATTAAAGTCAAGTTTAATCGAGCCAAACTATTCATGCGAAGTAAAACCCAATCATGATGAAGTTACTCTTTATACACCACAAGCAGTACCTGACTCTTGTGGATTAAACCCCGCAACAAAATGAATTATTGTTCTCTCACCACAGCCCTCTTGGCCCAAACAAATAGAATAGCCTTAGTCTGATCCAATATGGCACACAAATTCATATCATATTATTTATAGAACAAATGCAACAAATTGTTTGATATTGATGAAAGTAATTATTAATTAGAATATGAAAGTGACTTTTGTGCTGTACATCATGAGTATCAATAGCATGTATTGTATCCATAGTAAATGTAATAATGGCCAAACGAGTGTCAAATATGCAAAATTTAAACCTATTTTTTTTATTTAGTCTAATATACTAGAATTACCACAATCTATGTCAGTTTCATTGAGATTTTGTATATTTGTAATATTTTGTAATATTCTTTTGCAAATACACATATATTTATTATAATATATTTAATTATTTACTTATGCTTACAAATCTCTGTATTTGGATATTTTATAAATTTATTGTGGCACAGAGTTAGATCGATTCTTGAGCTATTTGAGCTAAACTTGTTAAATGTCTCATGAATTGAGCTTGATAAGCTAACCCAAATTTTATCTAACCCCAACTCTTGTTAGCTCGTGATCCAACTTATTTAGAATTTATTAATACAAAAAACACATAAATTATTGAAAAATTGAAGGTTCCTAAATGAGCTACCTAAATATAATGATAATTTATATCATATGTTATGATGTGGAGATCAATCGGATTATCAAGGGGAGAGCAAAATGTGCTTCGACGGATTCCGGCACGGATCTATGGAAGCCAACAACTGGTTTGGCGCTGAAGCACGTCAAGGCTGTTTATGGCACTTAGAGGGCTGATTTGGGATCCCATAAAAATTCTAACACGCTAATTAGGGTTAGTATGTATACCATTTTTCTGTGAGAGCACTTGGAGGCTTGAAATCTTGAAGTGAGAACAACAAAAAAATTTAGGAGATAAGAAATGGAAAAAATGGTGAATCTTTTATTCATCAATAAGATTGATAAGCTATTTGTAAATCTGTAATATCTCTTTCTATAATGAATTTTATTATGTGGTGTGCTTCGTGATTTTTTTCATTTTTAAGTTTTTCACATATATTCTTGTGTTCGTATGCTTACATGTTTGTGAATGTTTGTGCTATGATTATTATTTGGTTTTGTGTTGGAAAATTTTTCGCGTTTGCTTCGATGATTATCAACTATCAAATCCCGATCATAAGTATTTCATCAGAGTAGAAGATCTTCCGGTTATCTCAACAACAAATATATATATAGTTGTTTAATATTTGAATATTTTTCTTATAAATAATAATTGATATTTATTCAAAATCTCTTAAGCAATTGACACATGAGCCATTTCGAAATTGAATTAAACTTGATAGACTAACCAAGCTTAAGCTTAAATTGAAATTGGGCTGATCCAATATATATATATATATATATATATATATATATATATATATATAGTCATATTTAATATAATTGTACTTAAAAAAAAAAAATGTAGATTTGAGATTTAAGATTTTTTCAGAGGTATTTGGGAAAGAGTATTGCTATACTTACACATTAGTATATATTAAAAATAAATAAATGATGTATTAATTCAATATTTAATTAAATTATTGGTTGAATACATTTTTTTTTTTTTTTTTTGATAAGATTTATATATAAAAATTAAAAAAAAAATTATAATTAATTCTAAATATTTTTTTAGTATATATTATTACGTAACCAATATAAAATTTAGTTCAGGTTTATATTTATTGTTTGGGAAAAAAATAAAAAAACAAGGGGACAGAGAGAACATAGGCAGCAGCTTGCCGTACAATGGAAATGAAGTTCCTGGGGCCAATCCACTCCTCTTTTACACGTGTCTGCGATCGCCTCAAGTCTTTTTGACGTGGCCTCGAATTCTTACGCTCTTCAGTGATGACCACTGCAAACCGGTTACAACATCAAGGAGAAGGATCACCGACGAACCGATCGAGACATTTTATAAGCTCCCTTCGCTCTGCTCAAAACGATAGATATCTTTCTATTTTTTATTGGAAAGCAGAGATGGAAGAGAGATACGAACCTTTGAAGAAGTTAGGGAAAGGGAACTTTGGCGTAGCAAGACTGGTCAGGGACAAGAAGACTAAAGAGCTTGTGGCGGTGAAGTATATTGAGAGGGGGAAGAAGGTATTCGACTCAAAGCTCTAATCGTGCTGTAGTCTTTTTTTGTGGTTTTGTTTTTGCTGCCAATGCAGTGTAACGAGAAAGAGGTTTTTACTTGAATCATCTGTTGGTTTTCTACTTGGTTGCGGATATGCGCTTTTACGGTATCTCCTCCTCCAGGATTTTCTTTGTTTTCTGATGGGTGTGGAACTGTTTGTCTTTAATCAAAGGTGAATGCATGATTGCTCCAAATTTGCCAATAAATGGGTTTGATGTTCCTATTTGATCATTGTTCAATATTACAGCACTTCACTTCATACATCTCCCAGAATCTAGTATAACTTGGCCATAATATGAAGTTCTACTTTTTGCATTAATTATTTATTAGTTTTACTCAAGGCGGGGCACTCAAATCCTGTTGTGGATGATTATAATTGTGGAGTATTAGACTATCAGTGTACTTAGTGCGCCTTTTGTTATTTGTTACGGTTCTCTAATTGATTGTAGTATGCTGAATTGGAGTTGTATTATCGAGTTAAGATTTTTTATTTAATTTAAAGTGCTACATGTTTTGTAGATGATTATATTCCTCCTGTTTTCCTGAAGTTGTTTTTAAATAATTAATGTTGGTGGCGATTGTATTCCACTGTCTGCACTTAAATGCCATTGCTAATCCAGACCATTTACCTTTGTATTGATGACAATTTAAACGATAGGCCTCCATAGCCACATGAATTGCCACATATATTTATTTCTTTTATACAATCGTATTGACTCTATAAAATTGCTTATGCAATAATATAAATCTTCTTCTCCAATTTTTTAAAAATGGTATTAGAGTAAGGTCCTTGGGTAATGAATTTTTTCTTTCAAAGATTAAACATGCCTGGTCTGTCCTATTCAAGATTAAATCTGAATTCTGCTGGTCCTAAACATTCGCTTAATTCGAAGGCCAAGCCATCTCCAGTTCCGATCGTTGTCATCTTTGGCCAAAATCGAACTGGATCTGCTCTACTAGATTAAAATTAGCTTAGATTAGACTACCAAATTGCTAGTTGGTTCCATCCAATTACTTCTCTAGTTGTTAGATACACTTGGTCCAATTTTTAATCTGTATTACTCAGCCTTGGCTTCATTCCTGGTCTTTAGAATTGAAGTCTCCAACCTTTCATTATAGCGCTCTATCGGTATTCATTGGACTTTTGTCATTGCTAAATTTTTATAAGTTTGTTTTCTAAGACGTGACTATAATTCTTTTGACTGCAATGTGTCCCCTTTTCTCTAGATTTTACTATGAGTTGTTTTCTCATATCTCCACCAATGAATCTTGCCTCTATACCAACTATTGCTGGCCACTTTATTTTCTCTTAGTCGATTCAACTAATGTGCACAAACAAATCTTTCAATTTATAACCACCTCCATATCTACATCGGATATTATGTTCTCATCATCTGGTTCAACAATTTGTTGACCTTTATTTTTGAATATCCCCGAAATCTTTGTCCTCAGTTATCGGCATCATTCGTATAAAATGAACTCATCTAGAATCACTATAATGATCTTACAAATTTACTTAAAATAGATTCTTTTTCTATAACTCTTTTAGTGTTTTAATAGTTTTTCCGATTAAGCCAATTAGGCTCATTAATTCTACTTGCAATCATATTACTTCTTATCTCAATATTTTTTCCAATAAATTTTCACTTCAACCATTTCATAATAATATAAATATATCTCATATTGAACATGCTTTTGACTCCCACTTAAATATTTCTAACATATATGTATATCTATATGTTATCTCTAACCTAGTCTTAAATATAATTTTGTTGGGCTTGCAAGGCATCATCTACCCACAGTCTTTGACCATGTGGGGTTTTGGTACGAGCAAGGAGAGGTTCTCCATTGGTTTGAAAGGGCTAGCGATATAGCTTCCAATAGTTTGTCCGTTCTATTGTCTGCTGTTGCTGATGAAATGGTTATTTTAACCGGGATTGCGGAGAGTACTGCGAGGAAGGCTTCATTGGAATCCATCTGTTGGAAATGATTATTGAAAACTTGTAATTAGAAGAGGTTGCATTTAACTGAATACATAAATAATTATTTGCAATTATAAAAAGTTTACAATTTTTGATTCAAAAAGTTTCCATTAATAAAAGATTTGTATACAAAAAGGGATGCATTAACAGTATGACTAATTCCTTGCTGGATGCACATCCTCCAAGGATATTCATGGGATACATGGTCCTATTCTAATCTTTCTAAACATCGGAAGAATCAGAACTAGCTGATCTCCTTTTTGGCGAGGACTCCCGATGGTTCCAACTTTTCTTTTCCCTTTTGAAGTAGAAGCCGTTGTGCTGTTGGTTTTGATAAGCTTTTTCATGTTATGAACTTCATTCTGTAGTTGGACGACTTGCTGCTTTTGTATGTCATCTTTTCTTTTTTACTTCCTATTCTAAAGTCGACATTTTTTCATGTAAGGTGCCCTTTAGTTCCTAAACTTCTATTTCTAATTCCTTGATCCTATTCCTGGATACTGATACCCACCAAGTTAGGATACTCTTCACCTCACTTAGTTTTTTTGCCATCGCATTTTCCTTTACTTCTGCTGCGGGAGTGTCCAAATTTGTGCTAAGCTTAGTTACTTCGGAGTGCGAGGAGTCACCATCACTACTTTCATCCTCAAAGTACTCAATAATATCGTTATTGGGATCCATCTCTATTTATAAAAGATAATATGAATTAATAACATCATATATATTGCACTATCACTTCCAAGTTCTACTTATAATGATGAATGGAAAGTTTTTATTTAATATTCTTAAAGTTCTCAACCTCCTAACTTCTTAAATAACTGATTTATCTTACAAAATGATAATTTTAACATTTTAAGAATGGATATATCTTTATTTTTGTATGTATATTCTTTCCTTTCAAATGTGCTCAATCCTGCTCTGATACTAACTGTGATGGCCCGATGCCAGTTCTGCGAGAACTATCCCGACATTAGGTATTCACAAACCACACGATCCTATTGAGCAATTTAAAAGAGAAGAGATATATATATAAAAGCCAAATGATATTTCTCATTCATCAAAATTCCATATTACAAAAATAGCCAACGTACATATCGTACAATGTTCAACATTTTGAAACAAAAGTTAAACTGGAAAATAAAAATAAAAAAATAGAGCAGCACCTTAGATCCATCAACAATTTGAAAATTTATGAATTAAAGTTCTCATTCGAATTCTCTCAGAAGTACATGATCTAGTATTGTAAAGAAAATAATATTAAGATTATAATTCCTAATAATTAGAGAATACTATAAGTATCACAGTAAACAATAAAATATTACATTTTATAATAGCAAAGATGCGATTAGCAGAAAAAGAAAGTGAGAAAAATGCGAGAAAAGTAAGGCAATTGCGCAAATGTGATAATGAATTTTCTGTAAAAAGTGTTGTCTCAAAGATGTATGTTAATGATGTTATTTTTCTAGTAACCAACCACTTACGTTACTGATGTTATTTTTCTAGTAATCAATCACGTACGCTACTGATATTATTTTTTTAGTAACCAACCACGTACGTTACTGATGTCATTTTATAGTAACTAACCACGTACGTTACTGATATCATTTTTTCAGTAACTAACCACGTATATTATTAATGTCATTTTTTCAGTAACCAACCACGTACGTTACTGATATCATTTTTTCAGTAACCAATTACATTATAAAAGGATGTTGGTTTTAAACAACCAACTAAGTATCAATATGAATTTGGCTCAAAGCGAAATTATGTTGCACTAAAGTGCAAAAACTAATATATATATATCTTACACTTTTTTTTTGTTTCAAAAGTGCAACCGTTGATTGAATCTGCATAAATTTTTTGATATTTAAATTAGTTTTCTTAGCCAATACTTGGAGATTTATGAAAACAAAAAAGTATGATATTCTTAGGAGTATTTATTATCTTCTTTTTTATTCTGTCTTTCTTTTACTCTCTTTTTTGGTAAAAGACAGAATATTAAATTACTGAGGGTAGTAATAATATCTATAATAGCATTATTATTATCATTATTTAATAATAATACTGATAATAATAATGTATGAAAGAAAAAGACAGAATAAAAATAATTATCATAATATAACATTTATACTGCTATTATTATTGATTAATGACAACAATAATGATGCTAATGGCATATTAGAGATAATATAATAATCATATTATGAAAAATGAAACAAAAATAAAGAAAATAAAATAATAATAAAAATGCAAAATTTTCTCCTCTTTTCTTCCCATTTTTCTTCCTCGTCTCACCCAGGGTTAGGGTTGCCAGGTGCCAAGGGAGGTCGGATGTGGCTGAAGGGGCCTGGAGGGGGTGGCTGGACGGCTGGCTAGTGGCTGCTGGGTGGCTGGCTAAGGGCTGAGGGCTGAGAGAGGCTGCTGTTGAGAAGAAGGAAGGGCTGACGGGGTATAAATAGAGAAGAGGGAAGGAGAGGGAGGGGGACGGTCGGCCAGTCGGCTGTCGACCGGGCGCTGAGCAGGGAAGCGCGCGTGCGGCTCTGGTGCATTCCGTTTGCATCCGTCTGGCAGGCTCTGTCTCCGTAGCGATAGAGCTTGCGCCATGGTGTCCAGGGGAGGGGGGAACGAGAAACAGAGGAAAAAAATCAAATAATTAATTTTAATTAAAAATTTTGCATTTTTTCATCATTTGACTTCGAAAAATAATGAAACTTGATACCGATATGTGGTACGCCAAATTTTATTGGTTCAGAGCAATATTTTATTTTTAAAATAATTTTTGGAGTTTAAAACTTCAAAAATTAATTATGATTGAATCAGAGATCCGAATTTAATAAAATTTCTAACATAGCCTTTAAGTTATATACTTAATTTAATGACATAAAAATTGATGAATTTGAACTTGTATTTAATTTTCTCAATTTGATGAATTTAAAAAAAATCAGAAATTAAAGGAGTTTCCATTAACTAGATTTCTCCCAAACTAGGGCATTTTGATCTAAAATTTATTTCTATCCAATGGTATTTTGGTTTGCCCTAATTTGAAGTTCCCCGGGATTCTGATTTCTATATCGGGATTTGAATTAATCTTGCACGAAGTAACGATATTGGGTTGTTACAAACTCCTTTACTTGAAAATGATGTTGTCCTCGACATCACAAGAAAAAAATAAAGTCTTAAGGCAGGTTTTGGGATACCTTGATTCAGAAATAATTATGGATACTTTCTTCGCATATCATCTTCTTTTTCTCACGTTGTTTTTTTTGCAGTATGGTTATGCCATTGAACTTTGATCATCGGGATCATTCTGCTTTTTAAATTTTGGCGATCTTTCTCAATGATTTAAAGAGATTTTTCAACATAAATCAGGTTAGGCTGAATTTCGACTATCGAATATGAGATTTGCTGAGTAGATTCCTAGAGGCATCTGCGGAGTGCTGAAATGTGGAATACGCTGTGCGCAATTGTAAATCTTTCATGAAGTTTAAGTCTATAAGTCGAGCTTCTAATTTTTGCAAGTACTTCGAAAGGTCTAACATATCTGGGGCTCAGCTTGCCAGTTAGCCAAAGCGATGTATCCCTTTTATAGGGCTAATCTTTAGATAAGCACGATCACCAATGTGAAATTCTAGCATCTGGTGTTTTGCGTCATGGTATTTCTTTTGTCAGTCCTGGGTTGCCGCAATTCGACTCTTGATTAGTCTTATCTTTTCGTTCGTTTCTTCAAGTAACTCAGATCCATAAATTTGTACATCTCTAACTTGTGTCTAGGCTAGAGGAGTACTACATTTTCTCCCATATAAGACTTCATAATGGGTCATCCCAATGCTCGACTGGTGGCTATTATTATACACAAATTCTATTAAAGGTATGTGCTCTCCTAACTACCACCAAAATCTAAAATACTCAAATGCAACAGATCTTCGAATATTTGATAAACTCTTTTAGTCTACCCATCTGTTTGTGGATGAAAGGCGATGCTTAGAGCTAGCACGGTTCCTAAATAACGATATACTGATTTCCAAAATTGGGATGTGAATCTGCTATCTCGATTTGAGACTACGACTTTTGGAATTTTGTGGTTTGATTATTTTTTTGATATAAATTTTGGCTAGCTTTTTCAATAATGTATGTTTTCTTAATAGGAATAAAATAGGCTGATTTAGTCAAATGATCCATTATTACCCAAATTGCATCTGCTCTTGAACGACTTCTGGGTAATCCCATGATTTACATTCTGGGATTTCTAATGGATGCAAGAGTCCACATGATTTTTGATGTTCAACTTTTACTAAACAACATAATGACACCTAGCAATAAATTCAGCCACACTTCTTTTTAGTTATGGCCTCCAGAATACTTTTTTAGATTCCGATACATTTTGTTGTTCCTGGGGTGAATTGCATATCCTGAGTTGTGAGCTTCGCTTAGTATCTGATTTTGAATAGATGCGTTACTAGAGACCCAAACTCTTTTCCCGTGATAAATATAAATCCCTTGCTAAAGCTGAATTCTGATATGCATCCATTTTCTATGTCCATCTTTAACTTTGAATACTCTGGGTCTTGTCCTTGAGTGATAGTTATCTGCTGCAGGAGCGTAGGTTCGGCGGTACTTATCTTGAGTAGATCGTTTAATTGCTTGTTGGAAATGGGTGTTATCCCTAGTTTCTAGAACTCTTCCACCAAGGGGCTTGCCATGATCATTTCATTCAGAGACACCTTTCTGCTGAGGGCATTAGCTACAATGTTGGCCTTACCAGGGTGATACATGATACTAAGATCGTAGTCTTAGATTAATTCAAGCCATATCCTTTGCATGCAGTTTAGTTGCTTATGGGTAAAAATATACTTTAGGCTTTGGTGGTTTGTAAAAATCTCACATTGTACCCCATATAAGTAATGCTTCCAAATTTTTAAGGCAAAAACAACTGATATTAATTTCAGATCATGGACAGGGTAATTCTTCTCATGCTTCTTTAATTGCCTTGAGGCGTAGGCAAATTACCTTCCCTTCTTGTATTAGGACACATCCCAATCCAATGTTGGATGCATCAGTGAATACTTGAAAATTAATTCTCTCTTGCGGTAAGATCAGAATTGGTGCAATGATCAGTACTTCTTTTAACTTCTGAAAAGCTTCTTCATAGTTTTGGCTCTAGATGAAAGATACTATTTTTTGAGTTAACCTTAAAAGAGGTGAGGCTAATAGCGAAAAATTCCTTAACAAACTTTTGTTAATAGCCTTCTAGTCTTAAAAAGCTTTGAATTTCGGTTACAGTGGTGGGTTGTGGCCATTCCTGAATGGTGCTTAATTTATTCTGATCAACCCTTATTATTACATGATCAATAAAGGCAGTGGATTTTAACTAGAATTCACACTTTGCGTACTTTGCATATAGTTGTTGCTCCCTTAATGTGCCTAACACGAGTTTTAGGTGATTTTCATGATCTTTCTCACTTTTGGAGTAAATAAGCATGTTATCGATAAACACGATCACAAATCTATCCAAGAAGGTCTAAGAACTTGCTGCGTTAGAGATCCATGAAGACTGATGGAGCATTGGTTAATCCGAATGACATTACCAAAAACTCGAAATATCTGTAATGAGTTCTGAACGCTATTTTTGGAATGTCTTCTTCTCGTACTCAGATTTGATGATATCCTGATCATAGATCTATTTTTGAGAAGAATTTTGCCCCGAAGAGTTGATCATTATTGTTTATTCGTGGTAGCGGATACTTATTCTTGATTATTATTTTATTTAGCTCTCGGTAGTCAATGCATATGCGCATCGATCCATCCTTCTTCTTTACAAAAAGAATTGGAGCTCTCCATGGTGACATACTGGGTTTTATAAGGCCTTTATCCATTAGTTCTTGCAATTGCTCGTGTAGTTCTTGCAGCTCTTTTGGGGCTAGACGGTAAGGTACCTTTGACAGCGACTGCGATCCAGGCAATATGTCAATAGTAAAATTTACTTCCCTTATTGGAGGTAGACTAGGAAGCTCGTCCAGGAAGGCATCAGGGAATTGTCTGACTATTTTGATTTCTGATAAATAGGTGTCTTTTTCTGTTTCCTTTATCATAGAGACTAGGTAAGCCTCACACCTTTTGCGAATTAACTTTTCTGCTTTAAGTGCGTTGATTAGTGAGGCGTTAATACCCAATTTGCCTATGAAAACTTCTTGTTTCCCTTCTCCTTTAAGAGTAATCTTCTTCTTTCGACAATCAATGATCACTTCATGTATACTAAACCAATCAATCCCTAAAATGATGTCGAAGTTCATTATAGGGAGGATTTGTAGAGTAGCCTCATATACCATATCATTGATAGGAATGTTGCAAATGCAAAATTGTTGAGCGCTCATGGTGGCACTGGAGGGCAACTCAATATTAAGAGTGTTAGCTAGATTGCAACATGGAATATTGAGAGCCCTTACGCAATTGTCCGAAATAAAGGAGTGGCTTGCTCCCTTATCGAACAAGACGTTAAAAGATTTGCTATTATGGCACCTAGTTAGAAAAAGAAAATAACTATTTTTTAAGAAAAGCTTATGTATGTGTGTGGAGAGATTTTAAAGTAAGCAAAGTAATGTACCTGACACCACGTTGTTGTTGTCGGGTGCCATGGTAGGCATGAGGGCGTACATCCTTGCTGGAACGGTGGGCTGAGGGATTTGACCATTCTTTTGGGTAGGCGTCGCTGTTGTTGCAACTTTTCTAGGAGTAGCTCCTCCCCATTGATTACTGGCAAGGGGGGCTGCTGGTACTGACTTTTAGTTTGGGACAGATCTTTCCCCAGGAATAACATCTCCGTCGATCCTCTTCTTGGAAATACAGAAATGAAAATTGTGACCGGAGCGCCTGCAGATAAAACAACAGTTCTGCCTGTGATAGCACCTCCCAATCGGGTGAGGTCGATTACAAGCTAAACTTTCGTTGGCCCTGGGAGCTTCTGCAGACATTTGGTATGCCTTAGCTGGGGGAGGGTAACACGAACACGCTTGAACGCCCTTGGTCCCTAGCGGAAGTGAACGAACTTTTTCCTTGTCATTCCGCGATCACTTGCTCGTTATGTTCAAGCATTATTGTACAATATAAAATCTCAGCAAATTTTGTACGCTTAAGCGAAATCAGATTAGTGCGAATGCTGTCCTTTAATCCTTTGAGGAACCTACCGCACCTTGTTGTTTCACCAATTACTTCTGCTCGACTAGATCTGCTCGACTGGATCTGCTCGACTAGATTGAAATTAGCTTAGATCAGGCTACCAAATTTGCTAGTTGGCTCCATCCAATTACTTCTCTAATTGTCAGCTACACTCGGTCCAATTTTTAATCTATATTGCTCAGTCTTGGCTTCATTCCTGGTCTTTAGAATTGAAGTCTCCAACCTTTCATTATAACACTCTATCGTTGTTCGTTGGACTTTCGTCGTTGCTAAATTTTGATAAATTTGTTTTCTAACGCATGATTATAATTCTTTTGGCTGCAATCTGTATCTCCTTTTCTCTAGGTTTTACGGTGAGTTGTTTTCTCATATCTCCATCAATGAATCTTGCCTCTATACCAACTATTGCCACATTATTTTCTTAGTCGACTCAACTAATGTGCACAAACAAATCTTTCAATTTATAACCAACTTCATATCTGCATCGGATAATATGTTCTCATCGTCTGGTTTAACAATTTGTTGACCTTTATTTTTGAGTATCCCCGAAATCTTTGTCCTCAATTATCGGCATCATTTGTATAGAATCACTCTATTGATTTAACAAATTTACTTAAAATAGATTCTTTTTCTATAACTCTTTTAGTGTTTTAACAGTTTTTCCAATTAAGCCAATTTGGTTCATTAATTCTACTTGCAATCATATGACTTCTTATCTCAATATTTTTTCCAATAAATTTTCACGTCAACCATTTCATGATGATATAAAAATATCTCATATTGAACATGTTTTTGACTCCCACTTAAAGATTTCTAACATATCTGTATATTTATATGTTGTCCTAACCTAGGCTTAAATCTAATTTTGTTGTGCAATTATGTGAGTTGGGGCTAAATGCTATGTCTCACCTTTTGCTTATCTATCTTAGGGTTTGCAAATAGGGAAAACTCTTGGAATGGGTCACATAGTAAGTCATTTTTTGAGCTTACATCCTCCATATTTCATTAAGAAGTATATCAATTGCCACTGCATATAACTATTCTCCTTGTCATTTGATATTTTTCCTAGGACATGTCTCTACAGGTAAACTCTAATATCTGCTTTCTTGTGTTTATTGGGTTTAACAAAGTTTAAAACTTTTAATTTTTCTCATTATTAACTTGCCAAACTATCGCTAATTCCTTCAACACTAATGTTTTGTTTTCCTATGCATCTTTTGATTCAATTCATTTTGATATTTGGGATTCATCACCCACATCATCTATAAATTGGTGATATTTGTTATACTTATTAAACTAATTTCTCACTTTGCATGGATATATATCTTAGAACAAAGATTTGAATTACCTCAAGTTATATTATTTTTTTCAAAAATGGCAAATCGCAATTCTCCCATTCAATTAAAATTTATCATTTTGAGAATGCTATGATATACCAAGAATTGTCTTGTATCTAATTTTCCATCTACAATATACTTTTAACGCTTATTCTTACACATCTCGATAAAATAAAAGTGTCGAACTCAAACATTATTATTATTTTGATAGTTATTTCTATTATGTTCTTTCATTTTTATATTATTATTATCATTAAAATAATAATAATAATATTATATCAATATGATTCTATTCTCAGCGACTTAATAAACATTCTAAATATTACTATCATCGCAGTATCTTAAAAAATCAGACTTCAATCATAATAAGAAAGCTAAAGAAGATCATAATCAAAATGAAAATAAATATTACTCCTAAAAACATTGGCTAAGAGCTAATTTAAAATTGTCAAAAACCTAAATGCAGATGGAGCGAACTGTCACTCATCCGAACTATTAAACTTTTGAACTTATAGAACAAGGTATCAGATGTCTTTTATTACTCTTGTTTAAATATGTTTTTCTGCTCAACATTGCACAAACTTGATAAAAGTGTTTTTTTTAAAGACATAAAATGATATATGTACAAGTTTGGATAAGTGAGAAGCAAGAGTTCTCCATGTTGATTTATACTTTTTATCTGATCAGACAACCGCTAGATTGGGGCTGTCCGACATCGGGAGTCATAAGGAGTCTATACTGATAAGCCTTTGAGGGGGCATGTATAGAGGGAAGTTGAGATATGTAATACAAAAATGAACTCTCCTTTTCCTCGATTTTGTACTTGCCTAACAAAATTATATTTTGTCTCAGATATCAAGTGCTAAAATTCTATATTTATTTTTGTGATTGCAATTATTTTTATGCTAAGTTTCAAGTGCAATTGAAACAGGTTTGCAGGGATAAGTTTGTACAACTTTTATTTTCTGTCAAATATTGATTATTTTGCTTATTATTTAACATTTGTAAAGATGATATCTATCAGTACTTTGTTTCACAACTAACTGGTATTCGAATGCCCGCACTTTTGAAACATGCCCAGATCAGGAGTTCATCCTCGAGGAAAGTTGCTAAGAATTGAGCAGTGCTGATACTGCTACCTGCTGATCCACCACTTTCTTTTTGACTCTTTTTATTTTTAAAAGTTTATAACTTTTCTTTTATTTTAATCCTTGTAATAAGGACTTGTAATTTATTGAATAAATGAGTTATGCTTGATATCTATATATTTGTCTCTTAAATCACTCAATATGATCTTGCCGGTAGAGGATTTGTTGTTGCTTGTTGTTGTTACTATTGCTATCCCACAAGCAAACCGGTGCTGGATCTGCTCCCGCTGACCCGGCACCGGGTCCTCACAGTACTCTCACTTATAAGGTATTGCCACTTTGGCCAATATGCCACCCATTTTAGACTTGTTCTAATTCAACCATACTTAACATTGGGGGTTTCATTACAAACCTTACTATTGTATTAATATCTTCTGGATATTTAAGAATTGTACTTCACTTTATTAAAGGGGCTTTACAATGAAATCATTCTAATTACTATTTATACATGTTTTCCCAACTTTCATTCTTAATAACAATTTTCTCTTTGTAAAGCTATTCAACAAAGATCATCATTCTTCTTCCCCCATGCTGTTTTGTTGTACTTGTATTACTCTACTACAATCTCATGAGCATAATGAATTTGAATACCATACTTTTCTATGCTGCTTTTTGTTAATCTGCCCAATGGCTATTAATGTCGGGACCCAATTTTAAATTGATTTTGTATTTTCTAGTATGTTATTTTTTATAATATACTTATTTGCATTATTGTCAAAATTCTATTTTTCTTACGACTTTCTTATTGTTATTTACTAATCGTTTTTTCCCAATATTTTGTTTTGCACTAGGGTGTTTTTTTCATTTGTTACCATTCCAATTTTTGAACCTCTCCATCTATTAATACTCATCCGTATGAGTCTACTTTAGAAAGCTCCTATAAACATTCCATCTATTGCTACCCCTCTTATTGAAGCTATTTTGAATGCTCAAATTGTGCCTCTTTGATGCTTATTTAGGGCAAGAAAAGACTCGTCATCTTAAAAACTATTTTTTTTTCATTATTATGTTCTGGCATGAGCCTCAAATTTATTGAGAAGCCAACACTTATTCTTTATTTCTACAAGCAATGAACAAAGAATTGCAAGCTCTAGAGAAAGTTTACTTTCGACATCTTGTTGATCGTATTCTTGGAAAAACTGCAATTTGATGAAAATGGGTTTACAAAATCTATATTTGATCAAGCTGCATTATCAAGTGACAAGCCCAACTTGTTGCAAAAAGTTACACGCAAGAGTATTGATTTGACTGAAGAAAATATTTGTGCGCATCACTTTTATAACCTTAGTTCTCTGCATATTAACTATTCCCTCTTCCAAATAACAAAAGATTTTTAAAATGGATGTTAAAACTGCCATTCTTAATGATGGTTTTTATATATATATATAATCTCTACTTGGGTATCATCGTTTGCTTAATAAAAGTCTATAAAATTAAGAAAGATTTTTATGGATTGATAACCACCAAAGAATAATTCACAAAATAATTTCATAATCATTTGGTTTGACTTCAAGATTACGCAAATTATCAGTATTTATTCGATTAACGAGTCATGGAGTTGTCATTTTATTATTATACATTATTTATATGGTTATTACTAGATGGGATGTAATGTATATTTTTAACATAAATTATTATTCTTACTAATATTTTGCGATGAAATATTTTGAAGTACTGTTTTATGCTCTTAATTTTAATGAAATTTTTATTTAAATGGTTACTATCTCTCATGCCAAATGTGCATCAGTTTTATTTTCTCATGCCAGCATTATAATTAAAAGAATTGTTTCACTCTTTTGGAACAAATGCCAATCTGACTAATGGATGGTACTACTATATGTTACATTATTGTTAACTTGTTGGGAGTTTGTTCTATCATAGTCATTTGACTTGCCTCAATAATACTTTTCATTCGTTCATTCTGTTCATGGTTGCTCATGGTTCCACTTATTATGTTGCAGTGCTTCACATTTTCATATATATCATGGGGATTTTATTTCGCAAAATATACTTCTCCATTCCATGCATTTATGCCCAACTATTTGAATTTTTAATGTTGATTGGCTAGATGATTTTATTGACTGTCATTCAACTACTAGCTAGTGTTTTTGGGAAATTCTTTCATCTCCTGCATAGCAAAAATTATACAGTTTTTGCATGTTCTAGTGCTGTGTTCAGAAACCATGCTCTTATAGATGTACCTATGAATTTATTTGGTTACAATGTCTACTTGAAGAAATGGAGTAAATCGTTCATCAGGCACTACTCTTCACTATGAAATTCGAAGTGCTATTTGGATTGCTTATAATCATGTATTTCATAAGCGTACCAATGTATAAAATGGATTATCACCTTGTTTGGTATCATGTTACCTATGATACTCTTCATTTAACCTCTATTTCATTTATTGTTCAGGCTGCTAATATTTTTATAAAGATTACATTTTCAATAATTGATTTTAAATTGAAGTTGGAACTTGAAAAATCATCTAAAGTTTGCGAGTGATAAAAATAATCTGAACCTTTGGTTCTTGTTACACGGATCACATTTAAACTACTGGCTTTTAAAGTTGCAACGGTTGTCATATTTATGTATAGCTTTCTTTGTATGTATATATATGTTTCACTCTTTGAATATTAATTATGCAATAATGCAAGTCTTGTTTTTCAAATCTCTTAACTTTTGCTGATGTACTTGAATCTATTCTAGATGTTGATCTAATTATTTCATTCAGATTGATGAGAATGTTCAGAGAGAAATAATTAATCATAGATCCTTGAGGCACCCCAACATTATTCAGTTTAGAGAGGTAAACCTGCATGATTGCTCTTCTTTGCTTTTGTTTTCATTCTTTTTGTTCAGAAATATATAATAGGTGATTCTCTTTTCTGTTTTCAGGCACTGCCTAGACAGATTGTAGTACAACCACGAGTGGTTCAATTATTATGTTGCAGAAAATAGGAGAAGAAACACCTTTATAATAATGTATCTCATTAGTAATATAATTCTAATGCATCGCATAATCAAGCGATCACTATCAAATTTTATTTATTTTTGGTACTTTTCTCTCTATCTAAAGAATTATATAGATGGCTTAGAATAGTATTTGATGTATATCATAATATCCTTCCTTAAAAATATTAATGATCTCTCAAAAAGACAACGGCTTGCTATCTCCTGACCATTTAAGTTCAATTTTGGGAAGTGCATGTGTATATTATAGTCCTATTACAAAAGGATTTTCATGTTTTGAATCTTTTTGTTGCCGGCCATTGACATAAAATGGCAATGTTTGCTAGCATGTAATTCTATGTAATTCTATGTCGATTACTCTAAAATAGTTAATTGAGAATATATATATATATATTAAGAAAACCTATTGTATTTTATAAATTCATAATGAAAGGCATACAAATAATGATTTGGTAATCTCATAACACGAAACAAAGAAAAAGAAACATATTAACAAACCAAAATTAAAAAATATATAAAACATTCACCAAATTCCAAAGAGATCTCTAAAAAAATAAAAATCTCAGCCAACGTTGTCTATTTTCACGCTAGAGAAAACAAATCTCTTTGTTAGTGAGCTTGGCTCTTTCTCAGATAATAATTGATATTTTTATTTGCCCAGGAGCATTTACATTTTTATTTCTTATTTTTCTTCCCCTTATTCCTAACAAGGAAATCAATTAATATCTCTGATTCTGATAATTTTTATCATCTGATTCTTCAATTGAATTCTCATATTTTTTATCGAATTCACTTCCATCAGCCGGTGAAGAAATATTTTGAGGCATTCTCAAAATAATTGAATGGAACTCTTCCACATACGGATTAAGAATCGATTTATCCTTAATATTCTGCACCCCCAATGTGATGACCCAAGTTAGGTTAATAACAATCAATATAACATTAGGTACATTTTCACTAGATCATATTGACAGTTAAGCAAAATGACATCTAAACAACATCCAGAGTCATATAAAAATATAAGAAATATCATTCATTTAATTTAAAGATGACATTATTCAAAATATTTACATATTTGATAACATATACAAAAATAATAGTTTATTTCTTATAAAAGTAAAAGCTAAAGTCTTATTCTTTCATTCTGCACTACAGTTCCTTAAAATGTCCTTAAGCCATCTCAGCCTCTTCCAGTTGTACTTGGTCTAGTATTATAAAAATAATGTCTTAGTGCACATTCTAATTATAAAGGATATAAAATTATATACTTTTAAGCAAAAGCAAATGATGAAAATGATATGATAATAATTGCAAGAAAATATAATTTAATATAAATAAAAATAATCATAATTCCTGCAAATAAATATTTCTTTGCTATAGTTATGTCACATGCCAAATTTAAAAAGATAATCGCATAAAAATTCATACTTGTGTTTATGTCTTGATATTATGAAACACCGTTAGCAGTTATGATGGGCAAAGTCAGAATTTTGAGGCTGGGTTCAACAAAAGCATGTTCATCACCTTGGCCCCCTCAAAAGCTCCAGATGGCACCCTTATAACTCCCGATAGACTAGCCCTGTCCATAACCTAATACAACCACCGTTTCGAAACCCTTGCAAATATTCACAAGATACATAAACATCATTTTGTTTCTTCACATCATTGGTAGTAAAAAAAATATTGCATTTAATATTAACATGAATAGGCTCAAAACGATGCTTAAGCATTAATAAAGACAAATACAAGTATAATAAATAATATCCAGTGTATCTTGGTGTTTGATGTAGCACTCAAAGATTTGTTGTGTGCAAAAAGTTATAACAGAATCAAGCTGGAGTTGATGAAAACAGACTTTTTAGCAGGAAATTTTAACAGAAAACAAAAATTTGCAGGTAATAAACAGAAATTAGCGGGTAGCTATCATAAAAGGAATTGAGCGGGCATTTAACAAAAATTAAGCATAGCGGAGATAATTTAGCATTCTTTGTCCAAATGACCTAGGGTCATTACACCCAAGGTAGGAGAAGGGGGGTTATGTTTTATTTCTCTCCTACGCAAGACAATAGGAATTTCATCATTATAATATTGAAGCCATTTAGAGGTGGCTCCCATCAGATCATCCACCCCCAGGATTACATAAATCTCCCCTATTTTTCTCCTGCTAAGAATGTCATCTGTCTCCAAAAGCACAGTTCGAAGCCGTGCTGAGGACTTATTCTCATAGCATGCAAGGTAACCTTCGACATCAAAGGGATCCACCGGCAAAACGATAGCTTCGTTAACTACAAGATACTTAATCAACCCGCATGCCTCAGACTCACATTTGAGTTTCCTCCAACTGAATCATCCCCTCAATCATCGCCATCGTGTCTATGGCCATTGGGAGATCTACAACATTTAGCCACTAAACTTGTGAGTGGTTCAAATTACACTTAAATCCACAAAGAACTCCCCAAACAAATTGTGACAATTTCATTCTACGCAAACGTCGGCCTCCGACAAATAATGAGTTGATTTATAATACTCATCGTCTTTTTAAGTGATTTCATCTTGGCCATTGTTTTTCTTCAACTTATATGTTGTGCATCTTATATGAAGTGTATCAATTTGCGCATCTTAAAATCGAAGCAAAAACAAAACACAATCATAGATTGTAATAAAGAAGGAAAAATGAAGAGCACCAGATTGACAGTGCTAGTATAAGTAGTACAAAATGACAAAAATACCTCCATCCCAAAATATGAGGACCAGATTGACAGTGCATCCTGAACTGATCGTAGTAATGAATTGGTAACTGCTTAATCGAAACTTGCTAAGTCTCAGAGAAAAATTCTGGCTGTCAGATGGCTCCCACACGTGCATTAAAGGTGGTGTGCTAATACTTAACAACTACCCATTAAGTTTGCTGCTAGCCACTCAATTTCTGCTGGCTGAAATTTGTCTCTGGTCGCTTTTCCAGTCTTTACAAACTAACAAAAATAGTATGTGTGCAATTTTATAATCACATCAATATATTTGATTTGGCAAATCGTTTAGTAATATTGAAAACTAAAACCTCTATTGCTATACCATTAGAGAAAGAGAAGAATCATAAAAAAGACATGGTTTACGCGATTTTATAGAGAAGCTTGTGTCCATATACACACTTTAGTTCTTTATTAATCTTGTGAATGATGATAATGTTATAGGTGTGATAGCCTCTTATTTTTGTACAGGGGCTAGGATATGCTGGGTTACATATATCTTTTTGAGAGTGGTTGTGATAATTGTGAATAAAACTTACTTAGAAAATAGTTGAAAACCTTATAACTCACGCTCCAGCATATCAATTATAGAATAAAAAAAATCTGTTTCAAACGAACAACTTTCCATGAGAAAAAGTTTTATAATCAGAAAACAATGGACGCCTTAAAATGCAGGAAATAGCTTACATGCCTTGGCAGAGGAATCATTGCTTTCTTGTCTGCTTTGATAATCTCAGCTTTCTCAACTTTTGACATATAATTACTTGTTTCTGCTGGTTGTAGGTTCAGCTTACTCCGACTCACTTGGCTATTATCATGGAATATGCTGCTGGTGGGGAGCTATTTGAGAGAATATGCAATGCTGGCCGATTTAGTGAGGACGAGGTCTTTAGATTCCATTCTTATAATCCTTGTACTCGTTATATTTTGTTTTTGAAACTGTGGATTTGAGAGGGGTTATTTATTTGGCTTAATCATTTTGGTCAACAGGCAAGGTTTTTCTTTCAACAGCTGATATCAGGTGTCAGTTATTGCCATTCAATGGTATTTTTCAAACTAATTTCATTATTAACATCTTTCTATATAGATATCTATTTTGAGTAAATAATCAATTCTAGATTTATTAGTATTATATTGTAGTATTTTTATTATATTTTCAATGTTGTTTTTGGTTTATTCTATAAGAACGCTTCATATTGCATATTGAAGTAACCTAAGCCTTGTACAAGTCTTCTCTGAAAATTTTGATATGGTATCATGTAGTGTTTTGGTTCTAAATAATTCTTTAATCGTTTCTCCTCCCACTCCCTTCCCCACTCGATGGCTCCTGTTGAATGTGGTGCTGTGTGAAAGCATAAATGCGGCTCGAGCTTTACATCGAAAACAAAAATGACATTATATTTTCTGGTCTATGCTCCAGACCATTTCTGCTCCATGTTTTCTCTATCAAGCGGCCCTGCTATATTGTCGTTGGTCATCTTTGTTTTATCCAAGTTGTTTTAGTCAAGAAACTCTTTTTGCACTATTCTAGGCAATCTCTGTTTCATGCTGATTTTATTTTAGATCATCTTTATTGAGGCCCCTGCTACATTGTTCTAGTTATTTTGTTCTGAGCCATCTTTGTTCCAGTTTCTCGATTTCAGGATATTTCACCCGTAGTCTCCAGACCACTGTTAATTGCTTTTTCTTAAGTTTATTGTCTTTAACGATCACATTTCACTCCACTTTCAAGGTTTAGTTATTATTCAAACTTTAAATGAGTTTTGTTAATTTGTTTCATGTTTAAGAGTGGTTGTTTACATGTACAATATATTTATTTAAGTAGTTTATTCAAGACTTGTTATCTTAATTTTGTAATATTCTTTTAATATTATTCTTGGCTGTATTCTATATAGATGGCCTCATATTATAGTTTGAGGTTATAAAGCCTAATATAAATCTTCTTTCCCAATATTCCTAACATAATTTGTGCTTTTGAGTTTAAAATGTAGAGAGCAATTTTGGAATATTTCTAAATGTAGGAGATTTGTCACCGTGATCTTAAACTGGAGAACACGTTATTGGATGGAAATCCAATGCCGCGTGTTAAAATATGCGATTTCGGCTATTCAAAGGTAGTATATAACATTCAATTCTACCTATTTGGAGAAAGTAATTCTCTTCATTATCATCCTGATTCTTGATTCTCTGTAATGTAGTCTGCTCTGTTGCATTCACAACCCAAGTCAACAGTCGGTACCCCCGCATATATAGCACCAGAGGTTCTTTCACGGAATGAGTATGATGGCAAGGTGCTCTTTTAAAGATGGTTGTCTTTATTTTTCTATGTTATACTTTAAGTTTTAAGGCTTCTCATTTTATTTGTGGTACAGTTACTGAAGTATTTTATGTACATCTTTTATTAAATTTTTCTTTTTTATATTTTTAGTTTGTGTTATTAAACACTTAGGCGATGATTTTTCTGTTTAGCATTGTTTGAGAGAGCGTAAAACATAAAAGATTTTTTCTTTCTTTGTGATATTTGAGTATTTGATAAAATAGTTTCCCAAATTTTGATGATGTCCAAGTTAGTCACATGCTTTACAAGTACTCAAATTTGTCCTTCAGCTTTTTTTGTTCTTGTTTCTAAACTCCCTTGAAAATTTTTTAGTACATTGCACATTTTCTATTCTTGTAAATCATATATAGTTAAACTCCCTTTAAAAATCAATGCAACCAAATTTTTTTTGATATAGACTAGTCACATAATTTGTTACTCGGGGTTTTTGTGCGTAACACGAGGAACACAATCAAACTAGCAAGAGGGAAAATCATGTTGTGCTAAGAGTCAATAATAGATCACAGTGACGTAAAATAATCTTTTGTGTGCTGACATGAAATAGCTTTTTAGTGCAAGCGTTGATGACAACTAAATCATGGGTATAAATTTAGGATTGGTGTTATGCACTTTGAAAATGAGCTATCTTAGCTGCCTTCTCTCTCTCTCTCTCTTTGCAATTCTTCTCATCCATGCACTTGTGATAAAATTTGTCGGAATTATAATATTTCTTATTTAATTCGTTAGAAAGTAGTGATTTAGAGTGCCAATAGAAAGTACTTTTGGAATGATTCAATGGGTATAATCGCACCGAGGATTCAAATGCTTGGCTAGAGATTTTGTTACAAGACTAAGTGAATACACAACACCAAAGAGAGTATCTTCCAATAACGAAAAAAATTATTATAATGAATCCAAAACGTTTCCCATCAAAAGGTTGCAGATGTTTGGTCATGCGGCGTCACGCTTTATGTAATGCTGGTGGGATCGTACCCATTCGAGGATCCCGATGATCCCATAAATTTTCGAAAGACAATCAGCGTAAGCTGTTTTTTCCTGCAAGGTCTTGCCTTTCTGTCTGTATACACCCTCTTGTTCCCCAGATAGCTGAACTGATGTCTCTGACAGAGAATTTTGGCCGTTCAATACTCCATTCCTGAATATGTCAGGGTGTCTGCCGACTGCAGGAAGCTTCTCTCGCGCATTTTCGTTTCCAACCCTTCCAAGGTTTCTGCTTAAGTATATGCAGTTTCTTTTCACCCCTTTTCTACATGCAAATGTGAAATGTACTGAAATAGTTCTCTTCTGAGCATGAAGAGAATCACAATTCCAGAGATAAAGGAGAACCCATGGTTCCTGAAGAACTTGCCCCGCGAGTTGGCTGATGGTGAGATGAACAACGAAAGAGGTTATAGCGCCAAAGCCGCGCAGAGCGTTGAAGAGATAATGCAGATCATACAGGAGGCGATAACTCAGGGCTTTGCTTCCCAGTCGTCGCTCGATCAGTCTGCATCAGGCCTGGATTATAATATTGACAATATAGATGCTGCTGAAGAAATCGATGACTCAGGTGATTTCTTGCCTGCTGTTTGAACAAGAGTAAGGAGTTGATGCACTGAAACTTCTTAATTTTACAAATATGGCACCTAATGTTTCCATATATTTTGTCCATACCAATAAAAAATGAGCAAAAGTATCACTCCCTGCTTTGCACTTTGGCTCCATTGAAAATATTTGTTTTCAAGTATGTGCGGAAGATTAGGTGCTTAATAGGCAAATTTGGAAGATCCGATTGTTATGTAATATGTATAAAGAAAATCAAATAAAACTGATTCTGCCACTAACTTGTGTGTTTGTATCTGTATAGTGTTGTTTTGGGCTTAAATTTGATAAGGCAAGAGGAGTGCTTAACCTGATTGCTTTAACAGTTGGATGGAAATTTAAATTGACTTATTAACTAATTAAATAACAGTAATGAGTATTAATGATTACATTAAAACTATCATATATTTAAATAATTTTATAATACATTATTCGGCATAATTATTATTGACTATTTGTAATTAAGCACTAATTATAGATAGTTAAAACAGTATTAATTAATTGTTCATTTTTGGTTAAAAAATGCAAAAATGGACGCAAGATTTCATACCATCAGCGTTGTCGTTCACCTCTGTCCCGATATGGATACGACTGCCTGAACTACCGCTTCAACTGTGGACCAACGCTGTTTTTCAAAAATAGCGAGTACTATTGGTGCACCCATTCTCTTTGATGATCTAACAGCAAAACGCTCTCGTATCTCTTTTGCTAGGATGTGTGTGGAGATAAGCCCCTCTTCTACTTTACTCGACCACATTACTCTTTATCTGAAAGAAAAACCAATACAACAAAAAATTTTATATGACTGGATACTGAAAGTTTGTCCATCCTGCCAAGCGTTCATTCATCCGGGATGTAAGTGTGGGAAAAATGTCAAAGAAACAAATCAGCGGGGAGAAGCAGGTCTAGGAAGCAAAATTTGCCTCCTAAACAATTTTTGAGTTTTTCGCCAAGTCGTTCACCGCATAGCCTCTCCCTTCCTGAAACTCCAGCAGCATCACCTCTGCCTGAAACTAATGAACCCTCTCCATTGGTTGATATCATGTGATCCCCAGGCACTGCCATAGCTGTTAGGAAATCGCCAGATCTGAATTCTATTCCCAGATCTGCAAGGTCTGAGAACTCCAGTAACATGGAACCTCCCCCCCCCCCCCCCCCCCCTCCAATCTGCTTGACCAGCTCGAGAATCTCCCAGTATGTCAGCTTATTCTTTTCCTCCTCTTCCATCTTCACTATATGGGCCTCATTCACCAAGATCAGATGAGGACACAATGGGAAAACAAAAAGAACCCGTTGTATCAGAGAAAACTATTGTAGTTAACGGAAGAGGTAAAACTAGGAAGAGCCAAAGGGGCTCTAGTCTAATGCAGGTTTTTAAGTTTTTTTCTTCTCTGGAACATGTTCAGATGCTACTTTGTTCAAGATTTCGAGAATGTCAGTTACTCGCTCATACTTATTACTTTATTATGAACATACCTCTTCTCATAATTGTTGCAACAACCCAAGTTATCAAGATAATTATGACTAAATTCAACTAAAAAATTAGGATATCGAGTGACTTCAAAATTAGGGTAAACTAAAAATACTGTTGGATAGAGTATATTTTTGTGATCGTGATGCGCAAGTTTGAAAGCAATATGGATAACGAATACTCCTGAATTAATTTCTAAATTATTTAAATTCAGTAAATTTAGAAAATTAAATATAAGTCCAAATTCAGCGATTTTAGTGCCGTTGGATTAAAAATATTATAAAAATGCTACATAAAAAGTTTCGTCAAATTTGGAGCTTCGAATTTACCATAATTAATTTTTGAAATTTTTACCTTCAGGAATTAATATAAAATAAAATATTGCTTCAAATCAAGAAATTTTAGTATGAGTGTGTTTGTCTAATCAAAATACACCTCCATTTTAAATTTTGTTATTATTTTTGAAATATTGGAGGAGAGAGAAAGAAGAGAGAGAAAGGTGAGAGAAAGAGGAGAGAGAATGAGGAAGAGAAGCTAATTTGTACACTCCAAAGCTTTTAAGAGGAAGAGAAGCTAAATTTCTCAAGTTTGAATAATAGAGGAGAGAGAAAGATGAGAGACAAATTTAAAAAAAATCTTATAAATACCCCTCCCCTTATTCTTCCATCCTCCCACACTCCCCTCTCGTACCCCGCTCCTTCTCTCCCTTGCATTTCCCTCTCTTCTTCCTCATCCACTATCGGATTCTCTCGTCAATCTCCAGTAAAGCCTCATCAATACTAAGATATAAGAAATAAAAAAGAGATGAAAAATTTTCTATTCTTTTCATTTTTTCTTTTTTTTAATAATAATAATGTTATTATTATTATTAATATTATTATTACTATTATTGTTATTATTTTTATTTCTGTAATTTTTATTTTAGTCATTTTCTTTCTATATATATATATATTAATTTCTACAATTTTCATTTCAATCATTTTTTTCTATATATATATATATATTTCAAAATATATACAACTTTCATTTCAGTCATTACATATATAAATATATATATATATATATATATATATATTCTAATTTCTGCAACTTTTATTTCAGTCATTTTTTTCTTTCATGTATATATATATATATATTTTTTTTTTTTTTTTTTAATTTCTACAATTTTTATTTCATAAATTTTCTTTTTTTTATATATGTATATATTTTATAATATCTGCAACTTTTATTTCAATCATTTTAATTCAATTATTTTTTTTTATTTAATATATATATATATTATTACTTATAATAATAAAAATTATTATTTATAATATATATAAATAAATAAATAATATAATATTAAAAATTGATATACTTATCAAAATAAAATGAAGCAGATCATTCTTTTTATTTAATTATTTCAATTGCAACATTTGTATTATTATTAACTTTTAACCCATTTTGATATATTTATATGAGATTTTGTACTCAGAACTTGAAATAAATGATCAAAAATTAGTATCATAGGTTTATTCAAGTTGATCTCAGGTCTGTATAGACAATACGTTAGGCCAAAATAGGCTGATATTTGGAAAAATAAGGAAATTGCACATAGCCTTTGAGGGGGAATGTGTAGTTAGTTAGGAACCTACATCTTATATAGTTAGATAGATGTATTCAACTCCTCAATTATTCTGTAATTCTGTCCAACATAATAAATATTATATATTGTTGTATTTTTCTTTCAGAATGAGCACATATCTTATATATATATATATATTGTATTTATAATCCTAATAATTTTACAAGCATATCCTACTTAAATATTGTATATTATTTTATTTGTATATGTTTCTTCTGTAAAATCATATCGCTTAATATTATGTACAAATTTTGATATTCTTTAAACCTTATGTAAACATCTGTTAATTAAATATTTACTTTTCTTTTCTTTTTTTTTGGTTCGCCTTATCATATATATATATATTTATATGGCAGATAAGGAGAAATGTTTGGATCAAGTTTTTTAAGAAGAACTGATGCATGATGGAGCAACTTAATGCAAACTTAAATACTTATTTTTTTAAGTTTTAAATTTTTTATTTAGTGTGTAATATATTTTGTAAATCAATTATTATCTATGTTATAAAAATGTATATTCTTTATTATTATGCTATTTATGAATGTTGCAATGAATGTGGAAGTATGTATTTTATATGTCTCTAAATATACTGTTATACTAAATTCTGATAGTATTATAAGTTCATTCAGTTTGATCTCAGGTCTGTATAGACAATACGTTAGGTCAAAATAAGCTGATATCTGGAAAAATAAGGAAACTGCACATAGCCTTTGAGGGAAAATGTATAGTTAGTTAGTAACCTACATCTCATATAGTTAAATAGATGTTTTCAACTCCTCAATTATTCTGTAATTTTGTCTAATATAATAAATATTATATATTGTTGTATTTTTCTTTCAGAATGAGCACATATCTTAAATATATATATTGTATTTATAATCCTAACAATTTTGCAAGCATATCCTACTTAAATATTGCATATTATTTTATTTATATATGTTTCTTCTGCAGAATTATATCGCTTAATATTATGTGCAAATTTTGATATTCTTTAAACCTTACCTAAACATCTGTTAATTAAACATGTAATAAATTTTGTAAAATAATTATTATCTATATTATAAAAATGTATATTCTTTATTATTCTGTTATTTTTGAATGTTGCAATGAATGTAGAAGTATGTATTTAATACGTCTCTAAATATACTGTTATACTAAATTCCGATATGATTCTGGGAAGGGAGCATCTAATGCTAGATTAGCTATACTAACCTAGTGGCGGGTCGCCACAATTGCCACCTGGAAAGTGCGTGGTCTTCATTCTAACATCAGAATAGCGGATGTTGAGGCCTTGTTATATCTAACAAGGTGGATATGATTGGTATTTTAGAAGCAAAAATTAACACTAATGATATTAATAATGCTTTTTCCACAAGAAAATATCAATTTTTTGAGAATGAAGGTAATTGCAATAATTTTGCTATATCAAATCTTAGACGAATTTGAGCAAAAATGGAATGCAAATCTAATCTCTTTCACTCCTGCCATTATTAAATCTTTTTTTATTCATGATTTATGCTCAAGCAGTCAAAACCCTCCTTGTTGGCTTACATTTACTTATGCTTCTAATGACGATAGCTCCAGAAAGCAATTGTGGCTTCAACTTGAGAATGTAGCAAAAAATATCAACATTTCTTGGGCTGTTCTTGGTGATTTCAATTGTACGAGGTATGCTAATGAAAAAGTAGGTGGGAATCCGCCTTTTGTTAGTAGGTTGCAGCACTTTAATAATTTTATTTATGCTTTTGCTTTATTTGATCTTACATCCCAAGGGCTGCATTACACTTGGAATAACAAAAGAAGCAAGCATCTCATTCTTACATAAAATTCGATTGCATTGTATGTAAGAATGGCAAATTTGTTACCCTACAAGCTATTATAAAGGTTTATCTACCAGTACATCTGATCATTCTGCTCTTCTTCTCTGTCAAGATGATTTTAAAACAAACAAGAAAATATTTTGTTTTAAAAATCACTGGTGCAATCATTATAATTTCAAAGAAATGATACAAGGAACCTAGCATGCTAGTTATGGGTGGGATAATCTATTTAATTTTTTTGAAAAGTGCTATCTTACAAAGAAACTCTTGATGTTGATGACCAAAGGTTGGGAACTCAAAAATTCAAAAAAACTCAGATTTCTTAAGAAACAAACAACTTCAATTATTACAGTCATTATAAACAAATCCTTGGCAGCCGAATCTTGAACTTTCAAGTATTGATTCTTTTCTTAATCAAGCAATCGGAAATGAAATTTTATGGGCATGGCAAAGATCTAAAGCCCATTGGCTGAAACATGGGGAAGTTGATTTGAAATTCTTCTATGCTCATATGTTCAGAATAATGAACAGAAACTGGGTTCATATTACTCATGCAGGGCAAAACATCGATATTGAGGCTATATGATACTTCTCTATTCTATTAAATGATGCTTCAGGTGGTCAGTATTCTAATCTTATAAGCAGAAAAGAACTGTCCATCATTCACCATACTGCCTTATCTTCTTCGTTTTTGCTTGAATAAATTAAGCAAGCGATCTTTAGCTTTAATAATGAAACTTCCCTAGGTCTGGACGGCTTTATATCATTCTTCTACAAATTCACTTTGGACATTACAGGTACTCTTAATCAATGACATCTCTGACTTGTTTAGAACTTCTATAATGCCAAGATTGTTAAATCATTCAATTTTTACCTTAATTCCCAAGAACAAATGTCCAAATTCTTCGAGAGATTATAAACCCATCTTGCTTTGCAATGTGATTTATAAATCCATCTCAAAAATTTTGGCTTCAAAACTCATTCCTCTAATTCACATTTCTCATGCCTCCAAATCTCTCGCAAGCTCTTCAGAATGCAGATTTTGGTGTGGATAAATGGGTAAAGGATGGGTATCTCATGTTACTTGCAATCATTACTTCTAAGCGTATAAATGCTGAAGTTATTAGCTTTAACATTTGGGAAAGATCTCTTTTATAATAGCATATATTTTCTTCTACACTTTGCTTATGATCTTGTGTCAGATTGCTGGTTTCCATGACTATTTGCTGCATTATAATTTGCTTCGGCTCTCTGTTCTGCCGGAGGAATAAGTGGTTTATGAGGTTCTCTCAGTTTTTGTTATTCTTTTAATTATTCGACTGAACTTTATTGTGCGTCTTTGCCTATTTTAACAGTCTTATAGTACGGCATCATGTTCTGTCGATCAAGCAGCTGTTGGACACTAGATTTTCAACTATTTGTTTCATACAAGTTTAGAGTGCTTGATGATTGATACATTTAACTGGCAATCTTGTTTATATTTTTATCTATATTTGGTTGCGTCAAGTTTATGTGCTTTTAGTATTATAATGACTATTACTTGATACTTGTTTAAACACTTTTCCTTTGTAATTCACATTTCCTATTAATCACTTTTGGGCTGAAGCCCTCACAATATTCAAAAAAAAAAATCAAAAGAAAAAAATGACTCATCATTTGGGATGTTGCTGCCTGCCCAAAAATTGACTTTTTACACCTTTAATAGTGCAAATTATTTTCCTTTTGGAGATTATGTCGAGAGAGGATAAGGATTTTTGTAAATGGTCGAATACGGGCAATAACAATATTAGGGATTCGGGGTTCAAAGACTGCAATTTCTGGAAGAAAACTAATTATTATTATATTTTTATTTTGTGTAAAGGTTGCAAACTAAAAGAGCTCTTGCTTTCTATGGCAATGCATTCATAGTGCCATCAAAGTTATTGATAATTTAGTAGTGAGAGATTTTTCTGTTTCACAAACTTTACCCATTTGCAATAGTTAATAATTTGTTTTCCCAATTACTTACTCTTTTGTCATTCTTAAGAAATTTGAATAATTCCAATTATTTCTGCTTCCACATGCACTTTTGCAAATGCTTGTATTTTGTTGGAAGATGAATTCGATTCTCCAAAAAATGATTTTTCTTATGGGTCTCATTTGGCTTGAAATTAAAATAATAAAAAAAAAAGGAATAAGAGAGCTTTTTAGTATAAATTCTCTTGCCCTAAAAATATAAAAAACTATAAAGGCAATTTGCCAGCTGCTGTGATATCGCATCATTTATGTAGGGCTTGCAATAGTCTTACACCACTTTTCCATCATCATTAACTACCAAGCTTTAATGATTTGGCTATACCACTCTTTTAGGTGCATCTTTCTAATTTGCTTCGAGTTGTTAAGCCCTAAACTTTGCTGGGCTATCTTGCAACATCTATTTAAATGGTTCTTCAGATTTACAGCTATTGTGGCTGTAGGTGATTTGTTTCTTCAAGATATAGGAATTTCTATTAGTCACATCACTATGTATTTCAATATTTAAGGGTTTAATATCATATGCTATTTATTTTGAGGCCATGATAGGCTAGCATTAAAAGGAGCTCTCCATTATGGTTGGATGAAAAGCTTTTCTTTATCTTTACCCGTTCTCAGATCTTCTGCTTTTGGATACTTTGGGCTTGCAACCTCTTGGAGTTTAGCTTTGTTTGATCCTTACGGACTTGAGCCCTTAGACTCGCCGATTCACTTTAGCTCTATAGATCACTCTTAAACTTTCTTTACTAGAAGAGTTCCTTGTCTGACATTTGTTGATTTTCTCCTTTATTATTGGAATTAGTTGTGATTCAGGCTTTTACTAGAAATGCAAAGCTCAATGAAATAATATATTTTGGGTTAGGCTCTAATCAGGTGCTTGTGCTTGGGTATTATTTTGGCTTGCCTGCATTTTTACTCTTTTCTGATGCTTTGTAATAATTGTTTTCTAATTTTAAAATGGCTGTTGAGTTTTTTTTTATAGCAATTTGGATTTGTTTTATGTGCATCGATTGGTGATGTTTAACAATTCAACATTAGTTCTTATTTTCTGTTGAGGATTTTCCACCACTATTTATTTGAGAAGCTATGAATTTAAGATTCTATGGTTTGAGAATTTGCAAAGAAGATCAGCCTACTTCCTAATCTCTCTTGAATTGCATATTCTAAATCATTTACGATAACTTGGTGCACCGGCTATGAAACTTTTGCCTTTAGCATGGAGATCTCCACCCATGGGTGTTGATATTCTAATATCAATTTGTTTGATAATTGTTATCTAATGCTATTTTATCCTTACTAGTGTGCATGTTGACATAAGCTTCTCTGCAAATTCATGTAAACTATGCATTTTGTGTGTTTCTTCTTTTTCTAACGGTATAGCAAAGGGGAGGTTTATTTTTCAATAGCACTAAACTATTTGGCCATTAAATACATTGATGTGAGTATAAAGTCGTAGGCATACTATAATTGTTAAGTTGTAAAGATTGGCAAAGCAATAACAACCAGCCTTTATCCGATTAAGTGGGGCAGGCTACGTGAATCCTTTGTGTACGATAAGTTGAAGCCTCTCTCTAAATTTCAAAGAGAGAAGCTCCTTAATAATAGTTTCTTCCCATTTCAGTTTTCGTCTTCCTCTTCCGCCTTTAATATGGGTAAAGTTTATGAACTCAAACTTTCTAATAGGAGTGTTATACGTTCTACGCTTAATAAGACAAAACCATCTAAAGCGACGTTTCTCTAATCTTATCCATTAATAGTCACTCCAACTTTGTTATGGATAAAGACATTTCTCATTCTATCCTTACAAGTATACTTGTTCATCTATGTAACATTTATTTTATCAATAAGTTCTTTGTTGGCCAATATTTAGCCCCTATAACATAATAGGTTATACATATAGCTAATCTATAATTTTTTTTTCTTAATTTTGAGTTATATTATGTGATTGCACAACTTTAGAAATGCTTCTGCATTTCATCCAACTAGCTTGGATCATATTAACTGCATCACTCTATTCACCATTTTATTGAATAATTTAACCAATGTATTTGAACCTCTCATTCTCCTTGATCACATGGCCCTAATAGTTGTCATCTATATTAGGGCTTTGAATACAATTGAATTTACTATTTGTATATTTTATTTTAAATCTACTATGATGAAAGTCTTTAGAGCTCTCCATAACTTAAGTCTTGCTTTAATTCTAATCATAGTCTTATCAATTAAGAGAATGCTAATCGCAATTAACATACGCCAAGGAACTTCCCATTAAATGTGCTCAATATGAACTCTCATAATTAAAGCAATTAAATGTGTGCTGATGTGCTAAAATTATTATAATTATTAGTAATTATAACTCCTTGTTTTGAAATTATACTTAATATAATTAATATTTTTACATGTAGATCTTGTTGAGTTACATCAATCTTGTGTTCAATATTTGTGACTTGTAGTGTATTAATTTATTAAACTCTTAGCTTTAAGAATTTTATGTTTCATTGAAAACACTTAGTGTTTTTCAAAAATTGAGAATACAAGAGAAATTTAAATGGAGATATAAGAAAATATAGTGTGTGAAAAAACTAAATCCCATGTATTTATTTTATTTAATTATTTTATATAAACTTTATTTTTGAAAAAAAAAGCTATAAAGTAGAGAAATAGTGTATTTCAAATAAATTATATATTTAAAACTATATTCAAATGCATGTAAGAAAAAGTAAAATTATGGCATTATATCCATCTTTTAATTTCATATAAACAACGGGTTTAATTATTTACTATATAAATATAAGTACAGATTAACTCAATATGTGGATCCGTGGCGCAATGGTAGCGCGTCTGACTCCAGATCAGAAGGTTGCGTGTTCGATTCACGTTGGGTTCAAATTTTGCATAATTATTTTTTCTTTTTTAATTTATTTTAGTTTAAATTCGATTATTTAGAATTTGCATCTACACATTCCATCCATATGCAAATAAATTCTTTGAAAATAAATAAGAACTCAGAAGACTTAAATTTATATGATATATTTAAAAAAAATTCTTCATGTGTTCGTTCTCATTATTAAACATAATAAAATTAAGATAATTTTATATTGTGCTTAATTTTTCATATTCTATAATATAATAGTTAATTTCCTTAATTTAAGCATTTATCATTCCATTTTAATTTTTTTAGAAAATGTTATTTTTTCTCAAACATCTTAAAAAAATAAATTAAATAATTAAAATTATGAATTTAAAATAAGTATTTTTTATGAGTCTATCTATATACATAAAAATAGATTCCTAAATAACACAAATTTTTTGTCTCATCAAAATATTATAAATTTATATTTATTTATGAGACCTATAAAAAATACTTATTTTAATGTAAAATTTTAGTATTCATCATTTTCATGAACTGTTTTTAGATCTAAATAGTATTTTTCTAAAATAAAATTTAATTAATAAATAATAGTTCTATAGAAATTAAGTTTTAGGTTAAACTCATAATTACATTGATGTAAAATAGTATGCATGAAGAAACGCATCATATGGGATCATTAAGAATATTAATAATATATAAAATTCACTAATAAAGAATTGAATGCTTAATAACTAAGGGGATGGTAATATGAAATGCTCAATGTTTGGCATATAAAATTTCAGGTGTAAAATAATCTGCTGGTGTTAATAATTTACACTGGTAAAAACGTAAGAGGTAACGAATTGGACGAAATCTGATTTCTCTCAGAGCTCTCTCATGTGCGAACAGAACTAAAGCTTATCCGACGATGAAGGAACGCGACCCGGAGCTCCCTCACGATGCGTGATGGATCACAATGCGGAGCTCCCTCACGACCATTCGTCCATTCACGGAGATCCCTCGTAGTCGTTCTACGCGCGAAGGAACGTGGCACGGAGATTCTCAACGTGGAGCTCCCTCTCACGGCTTCACAATGATTCCATCTTCTCCGTTGTCGGTCGTTTGTTCACTGCTTCGCGTTCGCCATTCATCTGAACGGAATCGATTCCGTTCAATTTTTATAAAAACCCTAAGAAAAAACAAGAATTATTATGGGAGATGTATTATTTAAAAAACTACTTCTAATATTACTTCATTCCAAATAATAAAATCTTAAATTTTTTGAAAAATTGATTCCAATCCATTATCACAGGAATGCCAAATACATAAGCAATCATTAGAGACATTTAATTTGTTTCTTAATCATGCGACCCCATTAACTAATAGATATAAAACATATGAACGTGGAGAGATTCTCACTGATAGGCGTTGGATTGTCAATTTAATGGGAGATGAAAATGTCCCATCCCTAAGTCACCGATGCAGTCGAAAATGAACGACGAGAAACTCCACCCAGACAACTAATATATTTTGATAGCAAAAAAGATGACAGAGAAATCTGAATTTTTTTATTGCTTTTAACATAAGAAAATGTTTTCTTAGAAATATAAATATTTTTCTATCTTACAAAAAAAAATATTAATTATTTTTAATTGAATCTCATTAAAGTATATGTATATATTTAAGTAAAATATATTTTCAAATATAAATCACAATAATCTAATTTTTGAGAAATATTTAAAGAATATATAATATTTTTGATAAGTAAAATATTATAGTGAAATGAAAAATTTTATTTGATTTTTAATTTGCTCTCAAAAAATATTGATAATTAATATTTAAATTTAAAATACATATTTCTTTATAGACTCCAAAATTATATTTAGTTTTTATTTTTTTATGAGAAAAAAAAAATTTTGTAATGTCTTAGAATAATCTAATATTTGAGAGATATTAAAAGACTATATAACATTTTTGATAAGTAAAATACTATAGTCCCAAAAAATGTTATTTTTTCTACTTAATCTATTATGAAATAAAAAAAAATTATTTGACGTTTAATTTGCACTAAAAATACTCATAATTAATATTTAAATTTAAAATATATATATATCATTGCATGTGAGAGAACTTACATAGGCGGGCATAAATGTGAGATTGAGGCTGTTTGCTAACATCTGAAAATTATCAAAAGTTACCGAAATCGGCGGCCATTGAGATAACATAGCCCTACATCTACGCAAGCGATAGGGTTTTTCGCGTTCGTTCCCCCAGACGCAGCGCCGGTGCTCCGCCTTCGCTTCGCCTCGCTGACGTAGCTCCGCCTCGCCAATTTCGTCAGACGCAGCTCCGCCAGCCGCAGCGCCGGTGTTCGCCTTCGCTACGCCTCGCCTCGCCGATTTTGTTTAAGCTTCTTCCATGCTTTAGCTCTCTGCTGTTACAATCAATGATATTCCTTCAATACTATCTCAAAAGTAGGCAGAAATATAATTTGCACTCAAATCTTTATTATTTTCAAACCTATTTTAGTATGTTCAAATAATCATCTCATTTGATCTCGATTTATATCAATTTTTATATAACCTAGTGAGAGCTATGATAAAATATTAGTATCATAAATATCAGGATTTGGTTATTAAATAAGTAAATAGCCATATTTTTGGATGTAATGTCATTATAGGAAAAAATCCCTTTTCTAATTTATAATTAGATAATCTGCCATTTTCGCAGGGATTTCACCTTTATTGGGATACTTTCTAATTGCCACAGTAAGGAATCTCCTTTTTGGATTTTGATAACGAGAACTTACATAGGCATGCTCAAGTAACTTTCGAGCCAATTGGACAATCAAGAAGAAATTCAGGGTGGGTGCAGAATTTTTTCAATATTACCTCTTTAAATATTAGATTTTCCAACGAATAGCAGTCTTGCTTTAATTTATTTATCAAATGCTCACTGATACTGTATAGTTACAATCATCTTGCAAGGGTTTTCATTCTATGCCTTATGTTTTCTTTTACATTTTTTTTCAGATATTTTCTTTTATTTTAGAGTGCAAAAGAGAGGATTCCTTTCGGAAAGACTTTCAATTTTTCCAGCAACCGTACTATAAAAATGAATGCTAAGGAACAGTAAGTAAATGTTCTATTTTAGTCGACAGCCATTTTAGACGGGCACAATGAACAGGTGTTAAATGCTTGCTTTACCTCCAAATCCTGTGTTTTCATATCGTTTTTCTTAAACAATCTGATTAAGTCGCCTTTATGAAACCCAAGTGGCCATTATCTGTAATTAATTGATTCACAAGGCGTTAAAGTTTTGTTTTAATCAAATTTTTTTAATAAAACTTGCAACAAAAATTGCTCAAAAGGAACCATGTCATCCAAATACATGCTCTGCTAGCTGTTGGAATTCTGTTGTGGATATAAAATGACCTGCAATATGCTTTATTGGGCCTTGCAAATAAATATTGAACGAGGAGAAAACTTTAAGTTATAAAAATGCTGAGGAAAAATGATTGTGGCATGCATACAGTATTAGAAATCTTATATAATTCTAAAGTAGATCGAGTAGGGAGGCATGAGCTGCATTTTTTATGAATGTAGAGGATAACATTATCATTAAAAAAGATAAAGTGTGAACTATTCTGCTTAGTGTGCTTTGAATTATTGTTTAATATTTTAGACTTGACACATGTGCACTCCATAGATGGGTTTTTCAAGAGGTAATGCCTCATGGCTAAGATTAATCTTCACAACCAGATTGCGGGGGCTAAAAGGGAAGTAATTTTAGCTCAGAAATTTTTTTCCTAAGGATATTATCGGGTCATCGAGGCCATTAATTTTGTATCTATATATATATTCTTGTGAAGGAATTTTAGGGCATGAGCTTTTGTACTCACAATCATTCTCTCATAGTTTTCATGCTTACATATTTTCACATAAACTATTTTTGTTCGGTTGTGCTTATGTGTCCTAACATATTCCAATTTTAAACCTTTCAGAAACACCCCCACGTTAATACAAATCCCTTATACAAGGCTACTTGCATGGGAGTTAAGCATGGCCTCTCAAACTCCCCCACCAGCACCACACTATCAATTCCCCCGTTTCTCTTATATATTTTATTGTCTCTCTCAAATCCCCGCCAGACTCAGAAGAAGAGTACTATCAACATGGACACCGGAGCAAGAGCTCAACCAAGTCAGAGAGAGATCAGGAGCAGACATGAAGAAGAAGCTCGAATGGTATGATCTTGTCGCTTTCGGTGTAGGAGGAATGCTTGGGGCTGGAGTTTTTATCACCACAGGCCGAGTCGCCCACAAATTCTCCGGCCCGGCTGTTTGTATATCCTATATTATTGCTGGCATCTCCGCTCTCCTTTCGTCTCTTTGCTATACTGAATTCTCCGTCGAGATTCCTGTAGCCGGCGGTGCATTCAGTTACCTTCGAGTAACTTTTGGTATGATTGTATATGCCTAAAATCTATTTATTTTGAATTTTTCACTTGTTAGCTCTATTCTTGAATGAATACTATGCTTGATGTCTCAGGGGAGTTCGTGGGGTACTTTGGTGGGGCAAACATATTGCTAGAGTACGTCCTGTCCAATGCTGCAGTTGCACGAAGTTTCACGGAGTATTTAAGCACTGCTTTTGGCTTAGATGATCCAAATTCATGGAGAATTGAAGTTGGAGGCTTATCTAACGATTATAACGCGTTGGATATTCCTGCTGTTGCTCTAGTTATTCTTCTCACTGTATGCCTATGTTACAGGTTATTAGCATGTTTTTTATTTTTTGAGATTTTGTTTGATAATTTGGATAGTGGCTGCCTACTCACGAGTTTCCTGAGGCGGTTTGATATGCCTTTCTTTTCTTCTTCTGATATCATACTCCACTGGGCTTTGAACTTTTGATATCGCTTCTGAATCTTTATGCCAATACTTTTTGGTTATATAATGATCTGTTTATGGTGATCATATCCACTTGTCTTGCAGCACCAAGGAGAGCTCCATGCTGAACCTATGTATGACTATGTTCCATGTGATTTTCTTTGGGTTTGTGATTTTTGCTGGCTTCTACAATGGGACCCCAAGGAATTTGGTGAAGCCTAAAGGATTTGCCCCTTTTGGTGTGAGAGGAATTGTGGATGGAGCTGCCATAGTGTACTTCAGCTACATTGGCTATGATTCTGTGTCAACAATGGCAGAGGAGATCAAATACCCTTCGAGGAGTCTACCTGTAGGCATTGGTGGATCAGTACTCATTGTCTCTGTGTTATATTGCCTCATGGCTTTATCTCTTTCCTCAATGATTCCGTATAATGAGGTACAGACTGATCCCACATTGCACTGTTTTTTTCTAGATTATTATATAAGATTGTGTTTTGTTGGTGCCTTCAAATTTTAATATCAATTTGAGCTTTGTTTAGTCCTTCCATCGCACGGATTAACAACCTTGAATTTTATTAGTTTTTTTTTTTTTAATTTGCCTGAGGTATTTTGATCCTGGAAAATACTATTATACTTCCAAAATTTGCCATAATATTTACCAAAAATGAGAAAGATGACAAATTTAGGAGAATGGTCTGGTAGGGCCTACAAGCAAAAACATGGAACCCATTCATATAGTACAAATTGGTTAGGGTAGAAGCACTTTTTGATCATTTCAGTTTTTGTCTGTTAACTGGCCCATCTATCAAGAGACAAAGCATTAAGGTGAGTTTTTCTGTTGAAACTATTGTTTTTCCTGTAACCTCCCCCACCTTTTTCATAAGATCTGTTATATTTTCCCGTTTATTAAAGATTTTATTGCTATCACTTTTCTGTGAATTTTTCTGATTCAGATTTTCCATCTAAATCAAAGTTCTTTCTGCTTTCATCTTTTTGCTGTAGCAGATTGAATTGCTAGAATTAAGCATGTTCGGCAAAAAGCTACCACCCCCCTAAACAATGTTATCATATGAGCTTTGTTCTTCCTCAAATGGTTAATGCCAGCACTTTTGCCGAAGTTTTTTGTTTTGCTAGCTTAGCTAATATTTGATAAGTTTGATGAACATGGACAGCTATCTGAAAGCGCCACATTCTCTTCAGCCTTTGTGAGTAAGGTCGGCTGGAAGTGGGCAGGCAATATTGTTGGCGCTGGAGCAAGCCTGGGCATCGTGGCATCACTTTTGGTTGCCATGCTTGGCCAAGCACGATACCTTTGCGTCATAGGAAGGGCTCGGCTTGTTCCATCTTGGCTTGCTAAGGTGCATCCTTCTACTGGGACTCCAATGAATGCAACCATCTTTTTAGGTGGGTAAATTCGCTTCCCTATCCTTTCATTCAGCTGGATTAGGCTTTAAAGGCTGCTATTTGAATCTAAGTTATAATTTGGAAGGAGCTTGTTGGTTCACGTTCATTAAATTCAAAATAATCCATCTCTTAATAATCATTCGTTTTCAACTAATAAGCTTAAACTGGTTTGTATCAAACCAGACTTGTTTCTAAAGTGAGCCGAACACAAACTTCTTAACTAGAAAGAGCACAAATTGTTCGTGAACATTAAGCATTTTTGACTGCCCTAACCATTGCTGACATATCAATTATGAATGTAGGGATATGCACGGCATCCATTGCTCTCTTCACCGACCTTGAGATCGTGCTTGAAATGATATCTATAGGAACCTTGATTGTGTTCTACTTGGTTGCCAATGCGCTAGTATATCGGCGATATGTGAATCTTGGTGCAAACAAGCCCCAGCCTATTCTTCTCTTCCTGCTGCTTCTCACGGCAAGCTCAATAGGCTTTTCCATATGCTGGAAGCTCAAGAGAAGCTACTGGTGGCTGGTGGTTTTTTTTGGGCTATTGACGGTAGCAATCACTGTCTTATTTCAATGCAAAGTTCCCTGTCACCACCGGCCATTAAAGTGGTCAGTGCCATTGATGCCGTGGCCTGCGGCTGCTTCTATATTCCTTAATGTATTTCTGATGGCCTCTCTGAGGAAGAAATCTTTCCAAAGGTTTGGTGTGTGGAATTGCCTTATTGTGCTGTTCTATGTATTGTACGGAGTTCATTCAACATTTCAGGCAGAAGAGGTAGGCAAAGACATGGAGAAGCAGAGGGAAATGACCTTGGTTGTTGGCAATGTCCCAAGCACTTCTTCCCAATTTGCTTAACTATAAAAGTAGTCTTCTTTCTCCACCCTTTTTATCTCACAATTTTGCACGAGTAATTATATCTATCACTGAAATTTGTAGTCGTTTGAAAGAGTGCTTTCATTCTACTTGACATTGCAAACTATATCTTTCATGCACTGGAACCGTTAAACAGAATATTGTTCAAGAAGTCAGTGTTTTATTTGATGTTTATTTTAGTTTCACTCTAAAAGTCTGGTCAGCTTCCGCAATTCGAGCTGTTGACTCTGGGAATCTTATCCAAATAGCTGCCTAATATACTGCAATCGAATGCCTACTCTTTTACAAGTCATATGGTCCAAAAAAATTTGTTCTTTATGAAGAAAGGTTATCAAAAAATTCCTGTCTTGAAGGTTAAGCCTGTAACAATGGTGTCTTTAAATAGATATGGCTGCACCTATTCACTTTAACACCTAAAGCAAAAATGCATCTCCTTTTTAAGCCATCCAGCATCAATCCAGAACGTCTAGGAAGACAGCCTTTAGGAGCTGCATGCATATTTTTAAAAAAAATTAACTGTAGTTATTCTTAATCAAAGCAACGTATTTTCCCTACCTCTCTCATTCTCTTTTAATTCTTTGAAAGCAAAAAGTGACAATTGTCAAATTATATATCGACGCAATTTGATGGCTTTGGTTTGGGACCAGTTTAGCATTTTGCTTTTGCAAAAAGCTCTTATTAGAATCTCATTAAAAACTTAGCTTTTTTAATGCAGTTGAATGTAAGAGCATTAATTTGGGAGAAGTGAAACTATTCTTTAGTTTCTTATATAGAATCAGCACCCCTCCTACCTCATAGCAGCCTCAGTTTTTTAAAATATTTTTTCCATTGTTATTAGGTGCTAGTATAGAATCAATCACAGGAAAGTAAATTCATTGTATCGAAACACTCTCCTTTAGAGTGTTTTGAAAGTTGACATATTTTATAATATTTCTATTAATATTTTGCGGAGCTAGTTGGACCAGCTCAGGATGCACTATTGACCTGATCCTCAGTTTTCGTTGGTCGAGCTCGACAGTGAGCTCACTGGGGTTGCAGGGGCAGGCTATGGGTGACTGTGATTTATCTAAGTGACTTTTCTTCTTTCAAGAGAGACAGATAGTAGTGAGAGTTTTGCAGTTTTTCAATATTTCTTTATAATAAAGTTTTTGGTGTGACGTGGCTTCACGATTTTTTCATATAAATCTAGCGGTATGTTCTTCTCCATTGTATATTGAGCTTGGATTTGCTTGCTAATCTATGGTTGTAAGAGAACTTCAAAATGAATCAATTTCTAATTGGGTCCTTACATAGGAAATATAGGTTCAAATTTCTTCTCATTTATAAATTTTCAAGATTAGTGTGGAGGTAATTTCTATCAATCAAGCTTGTTATGAAAAGTGACTTTAGGATTTAACGAAGATGCATGTTGCTTGTTCATAACTTGTGATTTGGAGAGCTCTGTTACTAAATAATGGTATGTGTTGATATGTACATATATATTGACTTTTTTAATTTTAAAAATTAGAGTAGGAAATATAAAGTATGCTAAATTCGGAAATATATTTGAATTAAAATTTGCTATTATCATGCTAAATTATACACGTTAACATTTATTATATATTTCATAATTAAAATCTGTGAATTTTATTGTTTATATAAAAGAATGAATTTTTTTTCCTTAATTATATGTATGTGCAAATATTATACCAATATATTTAGATCTCAAAGTTTCTTCTTGAATTAAGTGAAACAACATTAATATGTTCAATGAACTCATATAGATAAGAATGGTCTTCATCCATTTTATTTTGCAAAATATATGTGTCAAACCTTGCATTTATGTTGAGTCCATTCACTTTGGGTTTAGATTCTCGAGAGTCTATTCGGGTGATGGGCACAACAGATCAAACAAAATTTAAAGCAACTTTTCTTACAATGTAGTCTCACATAATGGTTCGCAAACACCAAACAAGCTTGAATATTACATCTCCCCTTTGATTTATATATAATAAATAATAAAGAGGTTAGCTATTAAAATCATGATTTAACTCACAAATACATCCCGTGTGCTAAAATCAAGTTCACACCACTATTTTTGTCATAATCATCTTCAACAGCCTTATCTCTTTCCCTTATAGCATATTAGCATGACTTGAAAAAGATTAAAATAATTAGACTAATACTAGTATGTTTTTCATGGCTAATAAGGCAGATTATATTCATTTCATATGGAAATATGTATTCTAAAACTTTAACTTCACATTCCAAATTAATATGTTATTATATGTTGATTTTAAAATGGTTCTACGTTTACAAACATATGAATTATATTTATATATATATATATACATGCAAAGATCGGCATTGCATATACATTATATTATATTAGATTTCTTTTATTTTCTCAACCTTAATCCCTAAGCACCGGAGAATTCGTTGTCAGAGCTTATTAATCTGATTTCGGATTTCTACAAATTATTTATCGTAGATTTGTTTCGTAAACATGTATCCTTTTGAAATCTGAAATTCATACCCAAAAATATTGCTGAAGTCTTTTTATATGAACAAAAATATGGAGAATGTAATTAGCTCTTCATCAAAATTACAAAAGAAAATTCCCAACTAATTTTATTTTAAAAAAATTGAAGAAATTATGAGATGAACTTTGCTTGAGATGGGCCGTTATGAATCCATTTAAGGAATCAAATACTTGAGATGGGCCCATTAGTTAACATTGTGTATAGCTTGATTCTTAGAAGAATAGAGAAACCGCATGAAATTCAAATGGGATTATCTGATAGTATTTGAAAATTGAGTATGCTCGTTAAGGGCTTGTTTGGATTGAAGTACAAAAAAAAAAAATGGGAGTAAAGTATTTTTTTTTTTTTTTTGTTAAACTAAGATCACTTGCGTTTGATTTAATGTAAAATATGTGAAAAACTTTTACATTTTAATTTGATTTTGTGTTCATATATATAGAAATGGCGTAATCGAGTTACGTTAAAATCGGGCGTAACTCGAGATTACGTGGAAGAAGCGGAGCAGCGGATCGCTCGAGCAGAGCAACGAGCGAGCAGAGAACTTCTCCGTCCACAGAAAGCTTTCCAAGTTGTGTGAATCAATTTAGAACGAAATGGATTTCATTCAAATCGATTTCAAACAATCAATTTTGTTCGAATTAGAGGTTTACTTCATTCACTTTGAATCAATTCGAATGCAAGCAATTTTGTTCGAACGAAACCTAAATTCCAAAAAAAAAAAATTGAAATCCAAATTAAATCCAATGACAACAATAAAATAAGAAAATAAGAAGAAATTTGTAAGAGATGCAAAGAAAGAAAGGTTCCATTTTTAAAAAGAAATCCCATGATCAAAGAAACTATTGATCTTATAAATGTTACTTGTGCCAATCTTGAAGAATATGCAAGTATTGTTGACAAATATGTATTATCTAGTTTCAATATGATCGATAAAACAAAGGTGTGCTAATCTTAAATTGATTACTAATCATCAATAACTAAAGCACATATCCCTTTTTTAATGCGAGATGGATCAAGTAAGATTGCTTAGCACATTGGAAATGCCTCACTGTAAATCTAATTTTAACAAAGTTGCTGTATATTCTGAGTTTTAAATTTAATCTGCTTTCACTCATACCAAATTTGCTAATACGGGCAACATAAAGTTTCAATTTTAATCATCTATTTGTCTTCTACAAGACCTAAATATTAAGAAAATCATTTGAATCTTAAAGCTTATGGGGAAGTCGTACATCCTTGATAACACATCATTCTGAGCATCATGTGTTTTCTTTTCTATCTTCCCACACCATATAATTGTATTCATATTAAATTCATCAACAAAACATTGTGGCACTAGAGTATGTGAGATCCTTCAATTAATGTTGTAAGACATTTGATTTTCTTAAAAATAAGTATAATTATATTTAATTAATAGATTAGGGATGGGAGTTAAAGCAAAACTTAAGTTGTGTATGATTACTTTATAATCTAAAAGTTTCATTGTAATATATCTAAAATAGAATATATGAAATGCAAGTTTATTTGTATTAAAAGCTCTTGGTTCAATTATTCAAAATAATAGTGAAATAGAGAGCGATGTGCTTAACATGATCCAAGTTGGTTGGATAAAATGGATGAGTGCTTCTGTAGTGTTGCAATCCAAAAATTTAACACAAAATTAAAGCAAACATTTATAAAGTAGTTATACAACTAGCTATGTTATATGAGACAGAATGTTGGCCAACAAAAAAAAATTTTATCTACAACATAAGTATTATAAAGATGAGGTTGCTTAGGTGAATGAGTGGGTAAACTCGTAATGATAGAATGAAGAATCGGTTTATCAAAGAAAGGTTGGAGTGACTCCAACAGTGGATAAAACATGCAACGTTGTGGGTTTGTGTTTGATATGTGCCATCGTGTTGTGGGTTTTGTGTTTGATATCGGCATTGTATAAGGTGTAAACTATGTTATCACCACTGTTGACTATTTTCGTAGGGGAGATGCGGACTGACATTATGGACCACAAATCGCACCATTAATATGCTACAAAACATTTTTAAAATAGTGAATCATTATAAGGATAGAAGTGATAATAATTGTGAATTCTTAAGCACTCATTGCAAAAACATGTAAGAAATTAGGAACATAGCACTACAGATCATGTGCATATACCAACAGCAAAACGATATTATTGAAAGGAAACCAAATAAAAATTTACTAGCAGAGATCTCTTATGTTCCAAGCAAGAAATTATTGGGCAATTCTATCCTCACCCATTCTTTCGTAGGATCTTTGCCGCTAAGGCATTGCCACATGAAGTTAAGTCTTAAAGGAGAGATCGCAAATGTATTAATTAGTGTTAAATTGATATTAATTGAAATTTATTGATTAAAATCATAATTATAATATATAGAAAAAAATTAATGTTAAATTGATATTAAATTCATAATTATAATATATAGAAAAAAAATTAAGAGAACATAATCATCTGACTAACTAACTTATTTAAATATAAAGGTTTCTTAAACTAACTAATTTCTTAAATATAAAGATAATCATTTAACTAACTTTTTTTAACATGAAAGTTATTTTAATATTTTTATTGGTGCATCATTAAAACTTTTAATTTTGATATTTAGTTCATGAAGATTCACTATTAAAAATTAAGATTATGAATTAATTAAAATAAATTAATTATATTGAGATTTATTAGGGCGTTAAAATATTTTCTTAAAAAATACAAAGGTTTCTCTCCAAGAAACTTGTCAGCCCTGACGCGGAGACTCGACGGCGCTTATCCATTTAATGTAGAGTCAACTGCACACGTGGCACAGCTGTTCTGGCTAAACTCGGGCTATGCAGCGGAGCGTCAGCTTCTGCGTTAAAATGCTCCGCCGGAAGCACGACCAATAAACGGAACCACGCCTTTCAGCAGTCCTTTCCGAGCCAATTCAATTGTTGGCCAAAACGATTACATAATTCTTTTGAGTGACCGATGGGATAATATTTTTAATAAAATGATAATTAGTGGCAACACAAATGATATGAAATGAGAAATACTATTTAGATCTGTTGATATAGTACCTAGAAAAATTTATAATAGGATTTAGATATTATTTTATTAATGTTTATTTATTTAAATTAAAATAATATAAATATTATTTTTTAAGTTTGCATTGAAATGATGTCTAAATCTAATTGAATGAGTTTTTCTGGATGCCACAATAACGAGTCTAAATAGCATTTTTCTGTCTGTAAATATTATTTCATTATTAAGTAATGCAATTCAAATTTTTTTGGATTTAAGGACTTGATTAAGTAAAGCATCAATTTTTCATTGATGATCTGCAATTTTCTTTTTTTATTGAGCCACGAAAAATTTTGATTAATGAATAATTGGTACATTAATCAAAATAAATATGCTTTAGTGGGTTTTATTTGAAACTCTCAATTGCATAATATGGATCTAATTTATCTGCTGCAAAACCTAACATTTTTTTTTACCAGAGATTAAAGATTTTTAGGGGAGAAGGAGATCACCACATCCTCACTTAGAAGTTTGGATAATCACCGTTGAATCGTCCTTATTTGCATTTATTCTTATTATTTATAAATATGTGATGTGTTTTTTTCTCATAGATAATTCACTATTTTTATTTCCTCTTTGATCTTATCAAATAGTATCTATGTAAGGTTTGAAAGATTTTTTTTGTAATGGCCATAAAGAGCAACTCCATTAGAGTAATTACTCTTAATTGATCTAATTATCATGTATGGAAAGAGGATATAAGACTTATTATAAACCAAAATATTCATTTGCTTGTATTTTCATATGCTCGACCCAAAGAAAAACTTGAAGAAGAATGGAAGCTTTTCATCGATGGGCGTGCGGCTATTGTTTTGGCCCATGAACCATGGGTGGAATAAATTCCCACTATCGAAAAATCGTACTTCAAATCGAACTCAAGATAATAGTGAAGCAAAATAAAATAAAAGACAATGGTAAGAAGGCTGCCTACAGTCGATGAGTAGATGATCCCTGATACTTGTAATGTTGCACTATTAGAAAGACATGCTTCCGCCCTTGCTCGCTGAGCGACGGAGTATGGCGATCGGGGATCGAAGTTCGAGAGTCTTTAAAGAATAATGCTTCTCAATTGAAAATATATATATTTTTATAATAAAAAAAAAAGAACATAATAAAATAATAATAGTCCATAGTCCTTTTATACATAAAGCCAAAACATATATGAAAAGTTACAACAGTTTGATTTTACAAAATAAAATAAGAAATATCTACATTCTTCTGTTTCTTTTAATTCTTCTTCTTTTAATTTGGCAGATATTTAAAACTTTTTAATTATCAAAACCTGAAAAATTCAGTTTACCAGTCAGGTAGGAGTACGCAAATTGGTCTTATAAGAATAAATCTAGCATCCTATAATAGGCATGAATCAAGTATGAAAATGACTGAAATACTGCATATAAAGTAAAGCAATTTCTAAATTTAATTTCTGCCCTGCAAATTAGCTGTGAAAATCAACATATATGAAATAAATTATATCAAAAGCATTTGTAACAATAAGTCGAGTCCGTAGACTCCTGAGCCCAAATGGGTAAACCCATAGGCATAACCTGTATGATGCTTATCTCGCCACCCGTCGGTAGCTTACTCAAAATAGGAACTGATGGTGTGTCTTTTCTCTGGATTTGCCTACTTCCTACAAGAGGCTAAATCCCTCCATATAACTCACAGGGGCTGCTAACTGGCCTAATCTGTACAGATTACAATGATGCGTTCCACCCTCTAAAGACAAACACCACAAAATATATATATACTGTGTTTCATTTTTTTTGTTATATGCTATTTGATATAAATCTTTTGCAGATTAAAATACGGTAAGCAGTGCAAATAATACTCAAATGGAAAATGACTCAAATAAGAATACTGAAATAAAACTTATAAGTAAATTTGCATACCTGACTGTTTTGACTCAAAATCAATCAATTCAATTTTTTTGATCTGCCAAAATAATGAAATTTATTAATTTAATGTTTTTATCATGATTTGTAGTATTATGTTTATAAAATGACTTTTGATTTATTTGAATTATTTTTATTAAGTTATATAATTATTTATGCCTTATAAGGTCAAATTGAGAATTTGACCTTATAAGGGCATTTTAGTAATTTTACTCTTAATAAAATATAAAATTTCTATTAGTTTATTATAGATTATGTCCTAAGGTTTCTATAGAGTTTAAAATTATCAAATTTTGATATGAATTGGCTAAGTTATAGCTAATCTAATTTTTAGGGTTAAATGTGATTAGTGAGTGATTAATGAATTTAGTCACAAAATTATCAATCTAATTATACATTTAGGTTTTAATTTATTTTATGAGTCATTTAAAACCAAAATCACTTAATTTGGATGATTAGATTTGTTAATATTCACTAATCAATTTTTAGAGTAATTAAGATTAATTAGGAGATCTAACTGTTGGATCCTAAATTTTTTTGCAGTTTATTGTAAATTAGGATTTTCTGATTTAAATGGATATTTGGATTACTTAATTTGGAGTTAAATTGACTTACTTATGACTATTTGAAGTTTTAAGGTTAAAGACTTAATTAGGGTTAGGTCATAATTGTGATTAGTTTAATTTTAATCCAAATAGTAAATATTAATACTACTAAAATATTCTTTATAATATTTTGAGTATTTTAAGACATATATTAGGTTTATTTGGAATAATGTGTGTAAAGTTATGGATTAATGAAAATTTGTAATAATTTGGAATTTATTTAAATATCCTAAAATATTACTATATTAATTATTTATCCAAATTAAAATTTAATAATCTTATATTATTCCTTGATTTTTGCTGATCAATTTAATATATTTAATTATATTATTTGAATGTATATTTTATAAGTTATGGATTTTTAAAGTTTTAAGATTTTTATTTAATTAAATGTATTATTAATTTAATTAATCTGTTTAATTAATTCTAATTAATTACAAAGAAAATATTTTATCTTCTGCTTTTATTTATTTATATAAAATTTTCTGTTATATATTATTTTATTTTATTTATTAAATATATTAAATTAATTAAAAAGTTATTATTATTAATCTAATATTTATCAAATAATATTATAATTTCTGTTTGCAAATATATTTATATTAATGTTTTTATTTTATATTATGTTTATTTATAAAAATTTCTGTTATTATTATTAATGTATAGATTATTGTATTTTAATTGATTTGATATATATATATATATATATATATATATATATATTTATAATATTTTCTACTGCAAGTGGGACCAGAGAGTTACACGTGTCACCCATTCATTTGACAGGTTTTTAAAAGCGGGACCCACAGCTGACCACTCGATGAGACGAGTGTCAGCGTGAAGTGGGCCCCACAGGTACACGCATCGCGTGCTTAAACGCCCGCTTTGTTGAGGCGGGACCCACGCGAAGGTCATGCGTGACAAACGTGGATCGGGCCGAGTCGACCCGGCCCATCCTGAAGCTTCGTCTTCTCCAAAAATATACCGAGTCCGAGAGCTAGGGTTGGAGATTTCGTGGTTTTCCCGATGGCTTCGTGATGCAGCCCGCAAAGAATTAGTTAGATGTGGGTCTAACCTATCCAACGGTGGTGGAAACGTTGGTGGAGATGAACTATACTTTCGATCATGGCTTGCCCTAGCAACTAAGGTCAATGAATCGCATATATATTAACGGTATTGACTGTATACAGATCGAAAAATTCGTCGAATCCAGTTATTTATTGATTGATCGGATGCTATAAATTTACAATCAGAGAATGGGAATAAGATTGCTAATTGAATTTAAAGTAATTGCATAGAAGATAGGAGTATAGAAGGTTACTCAAATTGAATGGCTGAGAGTTGAAAGACTTTGATTCTTCACTTCAATCCTTGCGGACAAGCTTGAATGGTTGCTGAGGAGGAAGATAGGGTGAATTTACAGGCTTAGATGATTTTAAGATCGTTCTCAAACGGTGATCGACACATGGTGTCGGGGTTGATTGCCGCGCGATGCAGGGTTTGCCACGCGCCATCGAAACGAAGGAGAAGATGGCTAGACCATTGGATTGGATCTTATGATTCGATCGGACGATCCAGCAGGCAGTCGTTTGATTCTGACGGCTTGAGGATCAGAAGACAGCGCCGTTTAACTTAATATTAATAATATTAATATTTAATTTATTTTACTTATTTAATTAATTAAACTTAATTTAATAAATATATTCCAAATTTTTTTTTAAAATATCTTTCCTAGCTAATTGAGGGCTTCTGAACACAATGGTGCACTCGGATTTTCAATCCGACGAGTATTTCATTACTCGAATTTTCAGGTATTTAAATAATATTAAAATATTCGCCAAAAATTTATGTCTTCCAAATGCATTCAAAACTTCACCTCTAGCTAATTTGGGGGTGATGAATGCAATGGTGAAATCAGATTTTTAATCTAAGGTCAAAATTATTTAAATATTAATAAACAATTAGAATGAGATTTTTAGTATTTTACACGGAGTAACCTTGAGTTTAGGTTTAGGATTTTGCTAACTAGTGTAGGCTCCAACTCCGAATGGAGGAAGCTCCTCTTTCATTCTATATTTACTGCCTCTTCTACTATGATTCAGAGAAGAAGAGAGTAAAGATTCTCTATAGATATAGATCTTGTCTAGTGTCTAATGAGATTCTTTTAACAGTATTTGATTGTTGTTCCAAGCAATGAGATATGGTGATACCTGACCCAAACATAGGGTAGGTGATACCGGTGATCAATCATAAATAATTTTTCTTAGATCTTGAACAACCCTATGATGTGAGTTTGCCTTTTCTATTAGTCCAATGTATGTGATCAAGTAATGCCAGATAGCGAGTTTAGTTCCCATCTCTATTGGTCTGCCTCGAAAGTCCCGAAAGTTATCAGTAAAAAGAAAGATCTTTAGAATTTAAATTTTTCAATTGAATTGAAAAGCTTAAAAAGGCTACAGTAAGTCGGTTACTTAATCAAAATCTTGACTTGACCCGAGAAAGTTTTTAGTGAAGACCTAAATGATCTTTTAATTCAATATAAAAAAGAAATGAAAGGGAACTTCTTCAACTCATAAGTAATTGAACAAGGCCATTAAAACTTCCTAATTCCTAACAAAAAATTGTGTAATTCGTCCCAATTAAGAGAGTTGAGTGTTCATACCAAGAACTCGATTTCGTTAGCCCAAGCTATTCTAATTTCATTAAAATCCCAAGACTTTGAGTGAATAAAATTATTGTCTGTTATTTTAGTTAATTTGAGTAATCTATTAGTTATATTTGTAAAATAAAAATATTAGACTGTTCAGAATAATTTTGAGAAAATTTTCCATCAGAGATTTATTCCCAATTATTTTATGATGAATTTAAATTAAAATAATTATATAAAATTTTCTTGGGTGTCAAAATTTAAATATTTTTGAATTTTTGAATTATACGGTATCAAATTACATGTCAACAAAAATTTATAATTTTTAGAGCTAAAATGGATAAGTTATGATAAAATTGCATTTGGAATAAAAAATAAAATTCGGTCGTTACGGTTTTGACAAACATGATTTTGGTCACCTTCAAAATCAGATCTCGAGACAACCACTAGGCCAAATTGAAAAATTTTAGTGTCTATAGATTTCTCTCAATTGGATATATATTTTGAGATCTTAAATTTAAATTTTGGAGATATATTTTTTATTAATTTTGAGAAAAGCTAAAATTTTGTTTTTAGCCAAATTAGTTAATATTATGCCATAATTTTTGTGGGTTTTACATTTAAATCACATAATTAAGAATATCAATTGATATTCCACAGAAATTATTTTCAATTAAGCTAAATTATGTTAAGCTATTCAAGTTCCACCATAATTAAACCTACATTATTAAATCTTTGCTAAAGCCTTATATGAACTCTTATACATTCTAACCCTAATTAGAAACCTTAAATTTGTCTTTATTTCTTTCTTACATTCATTTGAAAGCATTTGCAAAACTCCTTTTATCTTTCTCTTCTCACCCTCTCCAAACCCTAAGGACTTCATTCCTAAATAAATCCCATAGCAAGGATAAGATGTAGCAACCCAGATATTGTTATTCATCAATTAGTAACTTAATTGACTCCAAATCTTTTCTATTACTCTTATAATAGTGTTAGGAGTCTCCACCTCAAATTTAGTACGATTTGGGGACCGTTTGACAATTTCCAACATTTCCTGATTTTATGATAATTCTGAAAATACCTAATTTATTTAGACTTCAGAATAAAAAATGGAGTCCTCCATTGAACTCACGACACACAAATTAGCTTGGGGTGGTATTTTAGAAGTATTTGGGAGTCATCAAATTTTTTGCAAATATTTTAATACCCAGAAAATTAGTTAAATTAAAAATACATCCGATCAAAAATCTATTTGCATATTTGAGTTCTTCACCCCTCGATTAGATAAGGGTGAAATTTAAGGCATTTTCAGAGTACGTTTAAATATTTAAACTTTTGAATGAAATAAGTATAATTTAATAATATATTTTTTGAAATTAATTAATATCTGTTTAAATTATTACATGTGCTAATTATTAAATTTAAACGGCTTCCTTTAAAAACAATAGGAATCGTATGCACTGCGCCTAACACCATACATCAATTTGGATCGATCGTGACCATTCGATCTTAATAAAGAGATCCATCGACTGCAGTTTACTCATACTCATCATTATTAAAATGGGTCGTTCTATCAAAAGAAAGATCGAACAGTTCTTACTAAGCCACAATGGGTCCTCTCCCACGATGTCCACCTGCGCCTACAAAGGAATCATCCGGCTTCTGCAAGCCGCACGATTCGCGTCCTTTACTCCTGCACGATTCCTCCAGCTATCTGAAATCAACCATTAAACTCTTTCCCAGCCCTAATCGCCCTTATGCTACTTGATCTCCGCATGAAATTATTCCAGGAGCTTGAGGTGAGCTGGTGAGAATGACGGGCTAGAGTTCTTGCAATGAGCTGCGAATCTGCTGCAGGCTGAAGGAAGCTTGAAGCGCTAATTTTGATCTCTTTCACTTTAGAGTCTAAGGTACAATCTCCTGATTTCACTCCATTCGGCATCTTATTATTAATGTAATCAGTTAATTTGGCTCTGCTTTATAAGCTCCTGTTTGATCTAATCGGGCTCAAAAGAGCCCGATCAAACTCAGTGAATCGATTGAAGAGAATAAATCAAGCTCCATATTCCTTACTTTAATTTCAGTTCTTCGATTATCTTTTTCTTTTCTGGCTGTTTTGTAGAATTTTGGCGCTGAATTTTTAAGGCAAGTTAAGTATCTTCTTGTTTTGCTGAATTCTTATAGATGATGCTAATTTTGATCGATGCTGCTTCTTTTAGATGCAGTTGTAACTTTTAATTACTTTTTATTTGACCAATTTCTTGAGGGGTTTTGAAAGAATGGGATAAAATAAATAGGCGGTGTTTATAATTCCTTGATCTTATTTGTGGTCATTTGTAGGGAGTTGGTTGGAAGTTTTTACTCTTCGTAAGCGTATTTCTTTTCCAAAAAGAATAGATTTATGGAATCAGAATTTTCAATGATTATGGAGTTACAAATGTCCTTTTTTATTAGGATTGACTCCTCTCCCATGAATCTGTCCTCTTTTTTTATATATGACTTATATACTAATAAGAATCAAAATGATCAATTAATAAAGAGAAAGATCAAGAAACCACTCCTTATTAGATATAATGATCTTCAATTACAAAAAATTCTGAATGTGCTCATTTTAAACACTGAATTTTTCTATGCATTATTTGCTTATTAATTAATTGTGAAATTAAGATTCTTATCAAATTTTGCCAACGTCTATTTTAAGGTATTTGTTAGAAGTATTAAGACTTATGGAATCTTACATGATATTTTATTTTCCTTTTTATATTAAGTTTTATTATGTCCTTCTTATAAAACCTGATGTAATAATCCTAAGTTGTTACCTTGTTAATCTATAATCTAAACAATCATTTATTTTGATTCCATTGCTTTAAGAACATCAAATAATTCCTATCCTCAAAATTTGGAGTTCATTAGACTTCTCTAAAATCCGAAATGATATTTTGATCAGTCTGTATGTCTTAGTTTAAACTTAAAATATTTTGATCTCAGAATTAAATTCTAATTGCATTTTTGAATTTCTCACCCCCAAATTAATTAGGGATAAAATTTTGATGCAATTTGGAAATCATTTAGGCCATAATTCATATTTAATTAAAATAGTTTAATTGCATAAAAGTGTTCCTAACTTTTCCAATTTGCATTTATACCCTTAAAACTAACAAAACGGCTGGGATCTGCTGTGCGAACTGCTGGCGATCCGCTGCGGAGCCTGGGTCGCACGACAGTGGTGCTTCTGTCGTATCCGCCATCCGTTCCATCAATCCAACGGCTAGGATTAGATCCCGCGGGACCGCAGATCTGCCATTAGATCAACCTGTAAGATCCCACGACGTGGATTTAATCCGATCCGGCTGTTAGGATCCGGAGGATCAGGACCGTCGCGTATTTTTGATCGATCAACCAGACGGCACCGAACCCTCCTGCGACTGTGGAGCTTTGTCTTCCTCTCGTCCGAGCCCGATAGAAAGGATTCCCCGTACTACCAGCTACCCAGCTTATCCCCCATTCCCGCTTCCACCTCAGCAGGTTGTTACGACCTCCCCCGTTTAGGCAAGTAACCCAATTGGGGCCTCGTGACCCTACCGAGCTTGAAATGGAATTTCGGAAGCTCGGCCATGGCCCGACCTCTCGGGTCCTCCCCATCCCAATTCAACCCTTTGGAACCTTCCTCGCACTCACCAGAGGCTATAAATAGCCTCTGCACTTCTCCATTTGATTCTTGCTGATCAATTGAGCTCTCTGCAACTTTCGCCATTACTGTTTGTCCGAGCTTGCGTAGGCGATCCCAGGAGCTCCAGACCCGCTGATAGTAGGTTCTCCTTATGTTCAGGATCCTTTGCAGCGTCTGGAACCTCAGCTTAAGCCAGCCGAGTCCTCAAACGATCGTCCCAAACTCCCTCGTCAAACCAGGTACCCCCACTTTCCAGTTTTGAACCAATGAGGCTCGGACCTTCCTTCTTTTGACTCGTATTGCTGCGTATTGTTGAATCAAACCTAATGCTATCGTAATTGCGCCTTGAGCTAGCCCTGGTCGATCGAATCAATCGATCGGGCTAAGTCCCTTAAGGAACGCCTCGGGTGAGTAAGGTCCCAGCGTTCCAGCCCACTTCAGGCCCTCGGACCAAGGGGCTTCGATCTGTCTCACCTCCCTGAAGGTGTATGGATTGAGCCCTGGGTATGCCATGGCCTCTGTGAGGAGAATTGTCTCCCCACAGTAGCTCCATTAAGGGAGCCCTCGGGTGAGTAAGGTCCGGCCGATCCAGACCACCTCACAGGGGGCTACACAAGTGTCTATCGTGCATCTCGGTTGGAGGATCGATTCCCAATTGACCTGAGGCCAAGGCGTGCGCTCTAGACAGAGAATTTTGACGTCTAGGGTTTCTCGGATCGGCTCCTATCGAGAGGAGTCAGGGTGGGGACGAAGACCTTGTGCGGGTCGGGTCAGCCCGTGACCCGCACGGTGCGATAGTCCCGGGTCTTCGGGCCCCGGTCGACCCGCGTGGTTCGGCTAATGGGCCGAGCCCATTTTAAATAAATCCAATTAATTGGATATTTTCCTTAAGGAAAATGATGCAATTAATCCAATCATAGGAAAATTAAATTGGAAAAATACAGAATGCATTAATTGAATAACTTTTAATCCACTGGTCCAAACCCTATGATATCATATATGAGATTGATCAAAAAAATATCAGAGATCTGAATATAAAATAATATTATATATCTAATGGTTAGATTTTCTAATTTTGCTTATTTATTGCAGATCTTGATTAGGGTGAATTAATAATTGTACTTAACCAAATTGTATATTTATGATGCTATTAGTCTCCTTATGAAGAGTAGAATGAATGTGCTAAGTGAATTTTTTTTCTAATATCTGTACTTTAACTTATGCCCTAATCTTGTTAAACCATGATTAGTTAAAATTAAGGTTTAAATATCTTTGATCTTAGCAAACTTAGTCGCTAATTAATTGTATGATTAAATAGAGCTTATGTGCCAATTGTATAAAATTCTGATGGCTAGATTTGTAATTATGTGCTAATTCTTTTGAATTAATTTAGGGTTTGATTAGCACTAATTACTTTTTGTTTTCATAAATTTTTCTGTTAATATGCTTCATAATTGTAAGATAAATATATGGAAATATTGTATATTAATTTATGATGTATAAATTGAATAAATCTGAAATTTGAGAACTTAATCACCTTAATTAGCTAAGAAGTCTTAAGACTTTGATCAAGCTATTAAGACTTGATCTAGGTCTATGATTGCCACCAATAATATATACCTAGTTTACTAATTTGATATTTGATCTATAAATGAATCCTTGATCTCAACTATATATGAGTAGGGGTTAAACCCTCTTCTACTTAGTTAAGATCCAAACCCTTAAACCTTAACTAAAGTGGCTTGATTATAAGATAATGTAATTGACATTATTCCAATAATGCATCTGATTTGAAATTGATCTTAAAAATTTGGATTAGACATATTAAGATTAATAATAAATCATGAGATTGCTTAATTTGAATCTGAACCTTAAATCTTTGATTTTATCCTAAATAAGACTATTAGCATAATAAGATTAATAGAACCACATTGATTGAACAAGTGATCTAACCCTATTAACATCCTTGATTTAAATCCCATAATTTTAGAATAAGCTATGATCAGATGATTTAATCTTCTGATCTGATCATCCTAAATCTAAATGATAAGTAAAACATAGAGTGTTAGCATTAAAGTTGAGATATTAAGTATCTCAACACAAGATCATTTTTGAAATATTTTAAAAGGCCTAAATTTAAATATACATTGAGGTAGGAGGGCTTTGCATAACTCATTGAGGTAGAAACTTAGATGATCCCTTAACTTTAGAAGTTGATCTTAACCCCTCGTGATAAGAATCACTTAAGATTTTAGAATGACACATTTCCTTGTGGTAAAATCTATATTGAGTGATACTTGATCACATTTTCTTAGAATCTTGTATAGGACTTACTTATTTAGCATAAGAATTATAGTCTTGATAAATCCTTGTTAATTAAATAGAGTTGGATGAACCCAGATTATTGGTTGGTGTAGTATGGCATACCCATAGTACTGATTTTCTTCAGTAGTATTCAACATTGGTTGATTCACTCCAATCTGAACTTATAAGCAGGTGTTATCCTGAGGGATTAGATGAGTACAGTCCCGTTAGAGTAAATCCTCCAATACTAAAAGTGTATTAAACAGGTACTCATTCCTTAGTTTGATTGAAACACAAATTGTCAACGGGCGATGCCTTCTAGCGAAGATCGCTTAAATAGGTGTGGCTCAAACAAACTAAGTAATTAGAATCACCTTTTTTAAGCCAATGAGTGTGATTATGAGTTAGGCATCTTATTAACTTAGCTTGAGATACAAATCACCAATGGGCGATGCCTCCTATCAAAGATCGTTTTGTTAAGGTGGCTTAATCAAACTAAGTGATAAGAATCACCTTTCTTACAAATGTGCTAAATATGTGTATATAATCACCCCACCTAAAGATCTTTAAGTAAACCTTCAACTATAACCAATTTTAGAAGCTAGGAGTCAAAATCCTTTTAGCAGGATTCTGCATAGTGGAGACCTAGAATTTATTATCGGTATTCAAAGTTTTGTAAATTTTCTAAATTTTACTCATATAGAATATAATTATGGGCATAGACATGAGCATGAGCTTGAGGAGTCATTCCAGCAGTGATGCATGAGTATCAGTGATAAATTATGGGTTACGGAATATTGCATACATAGAATGGGGAATCTCGGGATGCATGCATCACCATACTTATAGCGCCCTGCCCCATCACCGCGCGCAAAAGAATTAAGTACAATTATATCGATAACAGAGCGGTGCGCCACTCGGGGAGGAATATCCCACTCCCCGAAATAGCTGAAAACTAAGCCCATCTGAAGGGATGCATACTCAACTTCAAGGAGGGTTGAGAGCTAATACTTAAGATAAGAGTAGTATCCTTATCCTAAGTATCAGATAAATACATACATTGGATTTAGAATACAGTAGGAATCCAATACGTGTATAGGATATCAGCATTTCCAATATACTGATCACATCACAATACTAAGTATAAGTAGTATATAACAGAGTGCAGAAGCTGAAAGCAAACATCCAGAAAACATTCATCACAGAGGCTGAATAAGAACATTCATCTCAGAAAAGAAAAGAAAATACATCCAAAATTATTACAAATAATTTACTGAAATAGACATAAAATTAAATATTGAACTAAAAATACTAAGCATAAAATAAATCTGAAGAAGAGTCCACTAGTACTCCACAGGCTCCTCCTGAATCTCCAGAGTGTCCTCCTGACCTGTCTCAATATACTGCTCAGGATCTAGCAAATTGTCGGATCCCAAAAGTACCTCGTGTTAGACAATAAGTCTAAAATATCAAAACTAATCTAAACAATTCTAGACATTCATTTAACATTTACATAATATAATTAAATCTGCTGAAATACTGTAAAGATCATCGAAAGCATAAAATTGTATAAAATTGCACAAAATTGAGGCAAGTTAAAGTAAAACTGAATACTGAAGATAAATCAAAATAGTACTAAATCTGAAACTGAGTAATCATATGTACAACTATGCTGTATGTCACTGAAACTGTGCATCTGAATATGCCACAATAATGTATGCTGCTGATATGCCACCAAAATATCACTAAACTGTTATGAGCAGTACGGTCCAATGTATACATACATCCAGTTGGGAATACTGTCTACTGATGATGCTGATGCATCATGAAATTCTCTAGTTAATATATGCAACATTCTATAACTCATAAATTATCACTGATACTTATACATTATTCTGATACTCACACATCATTCTGATTCTCACACATCATGCTTATGTTCATGCTCAAGCTTCTAAACTACATGAGATAAATTTAGAAAATGCTTTAAAATATGATAATGAATCCAAAGTCCCCATTATGCAGAACCTTGCTAAAAGGATTCTGACTCATAAATTCTAATCTCGATAATTGGTTAAAGTTGAGAGTTTACTTAAAAATCATTAGCTGGGGAGATTGTATACACATATTTAGCATATTTGCAAGAAAGGTAGATTTAACTCTTAGCTTGTTTAAACTGCACTTATCGAAGCGCACTACGATAGGAGGCAGAACTCGATTGCAATTTACATCTCAAGCTAAGCCGTTAAATACCCTAATTACAAGCATACTTAGTGGTATACACAAAGTGACTTAAGATACTTAGTTTACTTAAACTGCACTTATCGAAGCGCACTATGATAGGAGGCAGAACCCAGTTACAATTTATATCTCAAACTAAGGATCTTGTTCACTAATTGTAATACTCTTAGTCTTGGGAAATTTACTCTAATGGGACTGTATTCGGCTAATCCCGCATAATAGCACCAGGTCATAAGTCCACATTGGAGTGAATCAACTAATCCTAAATATTACTGAATTAATCCAGTAATATGGGTATACTCTACTAAACCCAACTAATAATCTGGGTTCAGAAGATTCTATTTAACTAATAAGGATTTATCAAACCTATTAATCCTTACTATAAGTAGGTGTATCCTACACAAGGCTCCAAGGATGTGATCAAAGGATCACTCAACATAGGTTGCTACCACAAGGAATGAGCCACATCCTAAGTACTTTAGGTAATTCCTACCACAAGGTATCAAGTTCAACTTTTAAAGTTATGAAAGATCAATTATATTTCTACCCCAATAAGTTACAAAAGTCCTTCCTACCTCAATATTTTATTAGTTAAGGTCTTTAATCATTTCAATGATGAATCCTATAGCAAGACCCTTAAGATCTCACTTTTCTACTTCTTAAGGTTTACTTATTATACTTAGGTTAAGTGATCAGATCAGATGATTACAATTCATTTGATCCTTGCCTATTCTACAATCATGGGATAAAATCAAAGATTTTATTAGAGTTAGATCATTGCATAAATCATTACAATTTTATTTGCATTTTATGCTAATTATCTTATATAAGGGAAAATCAAAGATTTAAAGTTTGGATTCAGATGGTTCAATCACACATATTCAATGTTATCCTTAGCATTTCTATTTTGATGATTTAAGATCAATATCAAATCAAAGGCATTATTAGAATAATGTCAATTAAATTATCTTATAATCAAGTTAATTAATTAAGTGATTAAGATTTATATCTTAATCAAGATAAGCTAGGGTTTAACCCCTAACATTTTTATCATTAAAACCAATGTTTAATTTAAAGGTCAATGACAAATTAATGTATTATTAGTGTATTATTGATGTCAAGCTTTAGGTTTGGATTAAGTATTATCTACTTAATCAAGTTATCAAGATTCTTATGTTCAAGCAAGCATATTTAAGTATTCAAATAAATATTAGAGTTCTCTAAAATACATCCTAAAAGTACATAGATAGAAAGATGACACAAAAGGGTAATCAATACTAATCAAATTCTAAATCAAATTCAAGGGATTAGCATTTATCATAAATCTAAAAGACTTAGGTTTCATGCCATTATTATTATTAGGATATACATATTAAATTCAAGCACTTAAGACTCTATTACTTAGCATTTGGCACAATACATATTTAGGATCCATAGTAGGTTTTGAGCACTAATTTAATTTTAACATGGAATTTTATGCAATGCTCAATTTTAGATAAAATAGGTACAAATTTAGTATAACTTAGCCCCACTAGAATCCTAGGGGTCTTAAAATATCAAAACATGGATGTTTTGGCCATTTCAGCCAAAATTGGATAGTTTTACAAAATCTGGGCAGTTTTCTGAAATTTCTGGAAATTTTACAATTTTGGGCTCTGCAGCGCGCTGAAGCGTGCTGTAGCGCTTTCCGTGCGGCAGCGCCATTGCGCTTTGACTTGCTGCAGTCCGCTGCAACCCGCTGCAACGCGCTATGGTGTGTTGTAGCGATCCGATTTGCAAAATCACTGTTCAATTACCTTCATTAAATGATTTTATGATTCTCGCAAAATTATCGATGCAGACAGCTGCAGCGCGCTTCCGCGCACTGTAGCGGTCCGTTTTACAAATTATTGCTCAATTAATTTATTTTTGACATTTCCTAAGTTCTGAAATTTCTGCTATAGTCCGCTGCAACGCGCCACAGCGCGCTGTAGCGACCCATTTTGCAAATCACTGTTCAATTAGCTTTACTGGCCGTTTTCCTAAGTTTTCATGAAATGCCGTTGCAGTGCGCTACAGTGCGCTGTAGCGGTCCAATTTGCAATTCTACTATTCAATTAGTTAATTTACATATTTTCTAAGTTTTCCTGTCTGCTGCAGCTTGCTGTAGCCCGCTGCAAGGCGCTGCAGCGGCAGACGATAATTTCGCCAGGTGCGAAACCCATGAGGGAGATTTTTTTGAGCTTAAATTCTCTCAATCCAGAGAGTTTCATGAGGGGTGCTATATATCAATGGAAAGGTATTTCCGATACCTTTCCATCGACACCAAAATAGGCATGAACGGAATATCCTAGCTATACTAAAAATGATAATGAATACAAGGGTATGCAGAATGAATGAAAAGATAACATCTTTCTATGCAACTTTTAAGAGTCCCAATAACTTTCTTACATGCTTATAGGCTTTCCAAGATGCATTCAAGTATAATAACAATATGTAGAAGGCAAAAAGGAGGGGAGCAAATGGGTACCTTTAGTCCTTGAGAGGGGAGGGAGAGAACTTTGTCTTCTTCAAAAGCTTTGGAGATAGAGAGCTGAACCTCTTTCTTCTTCAGCACTAGAGCATCAATGATGGAAGGAAGGAGTGGAGAAACTTTCAGTAAGCAATAGAAGGGGGGCTGAGCTCTCCATTTAAAGGAGGAGAGGGGAAGGGGAGGCCTCATCATGGCTAAGGGGCTAGAGGGGTAGAGCCATCATGCTTGTGCATTAATGGGGCATGGCTTAAGAGAGAAAGAAGGGTTGGCCAGCCAACTTTGCAAGGGAGGCTACCAGGAAATAGGTAGAAAATTAGGGAAATTGTAAATAGGGGACTCAATAATTACTTAAATATTTTCCATAATTATTTAAAAATTCAGATTTTTGGAATGTGCTCCGAAAAATCCCAAAAATTCACCCCTAGCTAATTTGGGGGTGAGGAATTCAACGACAAAGTCGGAATTTGATTCCGAAGACTATTTAATTATTCTAGTTTTTGACGCATTTAATTACATTAAAATATTAGCGAAAATTCGACGACTTCCAAATGCGTCCAAAACATCACCCATAGCTAATTTATGGGTGACGATTGCAACGGCAAAGTCGAATTTTGATTTCAAGGTCAAAATAAATACCTCAATTTTCTAATTAAATAAATATTAAAATATTCCAAAATCTTGGGTTCAGCTCCGAATTGTTTCAAACCTTCAGGGTTTGGTTCTAATGACTCAATGAACTTAATGGAATGATAATTATGATGTGATTATGCTAAAATCATGCTGGGTAACAACCTTGGTTGTTACAATACTGTCTTCCCAACTAAGTGTATGTATACATTAGGCCGTACAACTCATAGCCTTTCAGTGATAGTTCTGTAACATACTGTGGTATACCGTGCTGTGGCATGTTTGGGTACATCCTTCCAGTGATATATAGTACATCATTGGACATTTCACATTGATTTTTGAGCATTTTATATTTTTGTTTACTTTCAGTATTCAATTTTGATGCAGTTTTACTTTGTTTACTCTTCACAGTTTCAGTTACATAGTGCATTTATTATTATTTTCTACAGTTGTGTTTACCTTACTGTCTATTGCATTTACATTAGAACTGCATAGTTAGTTGCAATGTGTTAGACTTCTTATCTAACACGGGGTACTTTTGGGATCCGGCAATTTGTTAAATCCCGAGTAGCTTGTGAAGATAGGGCAGGAGGACCTACAGGAGATCCCAGAGGAGTATGTGGAGCCTTAGTGGATCAGTCTTATACCTTTTACTTACTATTTATTTCAGTACTTTAGACCGAATTTACATTTCATCTTTTAAATTAGTTTATAATAACTCAGAATATATTTTACTTTTCTTTTCTGAGATGAATATTTACTACTGCTCTATGATGAATGTATTTTGGATGTTTTGCTTTAGCTTCCTCACTCTATTATACTACCATACTCAGTATTGTGATATGATCAACATACTGGAAATGCTGATATATTGATAATGTATATTGGATTCATATTTATATTTTTAAATCCAATGTATGTATTAGTCTAATACTTAAGATAAGTAATCTACTCTTATCTTAAGTATTGACTCTCAATCCTACTCTCAGGTTCGAGTCATCAGCCTTCAGTGTGGCTCAATCTTTTAGCCTATTTGGGATAATGGGTTTTGTAAGCTCGTCTATCCTGAGTAGCGCACCGCTCCGCCGCTGATTATGATTATACTTATTTTTTGCGCGCGGTGATGGGGCGGGGCGCTACACCTGATGAGATTATATCCTTCTTTGTATAGTGCTTAAAATGAGTATCAAACAAATGTTCAAAGTTTCTTGCAAAAAAGCTATTGTATTCTTCTATTGGGAGAATGAGTAGCGTTCATTGTTATTATCAAGTTTCAACATGCTAAAAATTAATGTTTCAACACTTAGAATGTTAAATGAATATTGATATACCTTATATGCTAAAATTAATGTTTCAATACTCCACAATGCTGAATGAGTGTTACTCTACTTTACACGTCGAATATATGTTGCTGCTATTAATTTGATGTAATCGAATGCTGTCATTATTTTTATTTAAATCATATGCTGCCATCTTCATTTTAATATGAGATCAAATGATCAAACGCTGCCATCATTTTAATATGAGATCAAATGATTCAATGCTGCCATTTAGTTATGAGATCTAAATGTTGCCATATATCATATAAGATTCAATGCTGCCATATTTTTATATGAGAATAAATGCTGCCATCTTTTTTATATAGGATCAAATGTTGCCTTTTATTCCAAAGTGAAATCAAATATGGTCAAATATTGTCATTTAATTTTAAGTGATCAAATACAGTTAGTTAAATCCATCAAATGTTGTTAGCCAAATCCATGCGATCAAATGCTATTAGTTAATTTAAAGTAAGATCATGTGTGATCAAATGCTGCCATTTAGTTATGAGATCCAAATACTGCTATTTATATACGAGATCTAAATGTTGTCATTTATTTCTTAAGGGAGATCAATAAGATCAAATGAAAGCAAATACTATCATTTCTTTTATTAAAATCAAGTGTGGCCAATTATATAAATGAGGGAACAATGGATCATACGAGATCTAATACTATCGTTTATATTATTTGAATTAAATTAACTACTATCATTAAATGTGTTATAAGAAACAAATGTTGTGCTAGATTTCAGTTTAAATGATTATTATTTCTTTTATAAAAAAATGCTAAACTAAACACTGTTATTCTTTGCAGGTTAAGTTATAAATCAATATCAAGAGAAATGCTGAACCAAATGCCATTACTTATTGCATATTAAGTCAAATGATGCTGCCCCCTTTATATTACTAAATTAATTAGTGTATCTCTTATTATTTTCATAGATGTTCAATTTAGGAAGTGTGAATCTTAAGTTAGCAAATTATTTCATTTAATTTTCTCACCTGAAATTATTAGAATTGGAAATTCTAAGCATGTTTCTGGATTTACCTCATGTAGATTAGAAGCATGAGCATGAGCATAAGCATGATGTTGAGTATCAGTGATGACATATGAGTATTAGTGAAGATTTATGGGTTACAGAATGCTGCATATATTGACTGGAGAATTTTAGGATGCATTGGCATCGTAGTTCCCAACTGGATGTATGTATACATTGAACCGTACTACTCATTGCAGTTCAGTGATATTTTGGTTGCATATCAGTAGCATACAGTATCGTGGCATATTCAGATGCACAGTTTCAGTGATATACAACATAGCTTTACATATGATTACTCAGTTTCAGATTTAATACTATTATAGTTTATCTTTAGTATTCAGTTTATAGTTCAACGTTACTTTACTTTATACAGTTTTATACTTTTAGTTATCTTTACAGTATTTCTACAAATTTAATTACGTTATGTAAATGTTAAATGAATAACTAAAACTATTTAGACTAATTTCGATGTGCTATACTTATTATCTAACATGGGGTACTTTTGGGATCCGACAATTTGTTAGATCTTGAGCATTACATTGAGCTAGGTCAGGAGGCTACTCAGGAGATGCAAGAGAAGACAGTGGAGCACTAGTGGACTCTCCTCCAATTTCACTACTTTTTCGCTTTGTTTATTTTTAGTTCAATACTTAGTTCTATGTTTATTATTCAGTAAACGTTTGTAATAATTATGGATATATTTTTTTCTTTTCTAAGACAAATATTTTCATATACTTCTGTGATGAATGTTTCTGGATGTTTGCTTTAAGCTTCTGCACTCTGTTATATAATACTTATACTTAGCATTGTGATGTGATCAGCATACTGGAAATGCTGATATCTTATACCTATATTGGATTCCTACTGTATTCTAAATCCAATATAGGTATTTATCTAATACTTACGATAAAGATACTACTCTTATCTTAAGTATTAGCTCTCAACACTTCTTGAGATTGAGTCAGCAACCCTTCAGATGGGGTTCAGTTTCCAGCTATTCGGGGAGACGGGTTATTCCTCCCTGAGTGGCGCGTCGCTCCGCCGCTGAAATTGATTATAACTGCCTCTTTTGCGTGCGGCGACGGGGCGGGGCGCTACATAACTCCTAACCTTATCAATTTAAGACCAAGAGTTATATTACAAGTTAATGGCAAATTAAATAATTTATTGATTTATTAATGATGGTAATCTAAGATTTAGATCAAGTGTAAATCACTTGATTAAGATCTTAAGATCTCTTAAGTTTAATAAGGGATATTTGATAGTTTAATAAAATTAAGCAATCATAATAGAATTAAAACATCTTAATTCCTTAAAATAACTCGTAAAAATACATGAAAGTTAACATAGAACTTGAGAAAGTAAAATACACAAAAACAGTAATAAAAAATATGCAAGTGATGTACGTACTTAACATAGGACTAACTAAACAGTTTTAATTATTAGAACTCAATACAAGTTCTAAGTACTTACATACCTAGCTCAAGCAAATTTTGAATTTCTACAACACATGGCTTAGGAGCCTAAGCCTTCAACTTTGCATGGAGTATGGACAAATTTCTAAAATATAAAATGAAAGCAAGTTAACGAATTAATTCAAAAAATTTAGTTAATTGAGTCATAATTTATCATAATGCAATAGAAGATTAAGATGAACCAGTTTAGCAAAAAAGATATAAAATTAGAGATGTGTTGCTTTGCATCTAATTTAGTTTAATTTAGTTCACTTTATAAAATTCTCCAATAATTTATGCTTATATTTTGTCTTAATGAAATTAAGAACTTATGGTTATACCAATTTGCCTAAAAATATAACTTAATATACTTTAACATACTTAATAAGGTGAACCAATTTATGATCACGCCAATTAGTTAAACATACGAGGAGTTCATTAAGATATTTACATTAGGTACTATATAAAATTTATTTGATATCTAAGAATCCTAAATAATCAATAATATAAGCCTAATCAATCTTCCAAAATAATTCATGATCTTAGTAATAAAATATAGTTAATGGTAACTATATAGAATTAATTAACTATTGAGCTACATACATAACTCAGCATGATATAAAAAAATACATATATAGCTCTATGATTAAATAGAAATATTTATAAGTAAAGCAATATTATTGTATCAAACTTACAATCCTTCTATTAGCTGCTATATGAGGTGCTATGCACTGTAAAAAAAAAATGAGATAATTGAGCTCTATTAAAATTATTGAAGTTATATATATATATATATATATATATATATATATATATATATATATATATATAATAAGGATTTGAGTGGTGATAGGTACCATCAAGAGGAGTGACGAGACAGTCGGAAACAATGAGTGAAGTCACCGACACGATCTTCAAAGGAAGAAGGAGAAGGCACAGATCGACGATCGTGTTGCTCAACAAGATGAAGATGAATGGCTCGACGATCCTTGGCTGCACCGAATGGAAGGGAATCAACAATGAAAGATGATAGATTGACGAAGTGTAGGAAGATGCAAGAGCTCGGCTAATAGTCAAATGGAGAAAAAAGAGGGCTGAGCCTCCATTTAAATGAGGAGAGCATGACTCTCTCTTGAATTCTCCCATTAATTATGGGAGAGAAGAGGGAATGTTATGAGTCTTTTTTTTTTAATTGTGTGCATTAGATGAGTGGAAGAGGAAGAGGGGGATTAGAAGTAATTGCATGCATTAGAGAAAAGAAAGGGGAAGAGAGAAAATGGGGTCCAATCATGAAAGAAGAAAATGAAGGAAATAAATTGATTATTTAAAGTTTTTAATTTAATTTATTTAATTAATTAATAATTTAAATCTCAAATTTAATGAAGTGAGAAAATGAGATCTAGCCAAGAAGAAGAAAAGGAAGGAAATAAAAAGAAATGATTTAAATATATAAATAATTATTCATTTCTAATATTTAATTTTAAAAAAAATTCAGATTTAATAAACATATTCTGAAAAATCTCAAAAGTTCACCCCTAACTAAATTGGGGGTGAGAAATTTAATGGTGAAATCAAATTTCAATTCCAATAATTATTTAATTATACTAATTTTCGGGGTATTTAATTATACTAAAATATTCGTAAAAATCCGACGACTTCTAAACGCGTCCAAAACATCACCCTTAGCTAATTTGGGGGTGAAGATCGCAACGGCAGAGTCAGATTTTGATTTCGATGTCAAATTAAATAATTTAATTTTCTAATTAATTAAATATTAAAATAATCCAAAATAATTGATTGAGCTCCAAATTGCTCCAAACCTTCATGATTTGGTTCTAATAGCTAGATAAACTTAATTAAGATATAATTAAGCTAATATTAAGCTAGGTAACAACCTTGGGTTGTTACCTCTAGTCTTATCTACCCAATGGATAGTTCTTGGATCTGTGTGCGGATACTGATGAGGACGTCAGTTATTTAAGTTGGGGAGATTGTAAAGACCCACTTAAGTAGTAATAAGTGAAACTCTTAAACATCGAAGCACCTTTTTAGATAACGGTGGAGTTCTTGATAAGAACTCCAAAGTTAAGCGTGCTCAGGTAGGAGCACTCCCAGGATGGGTGACCTACTGGGAAGTTATCTTCTGAGGGCAAAATCGTGAGGCCTTTCTGGCCAAAGCTGACAATACCTTGGTGCTTAAGAGTTTGGGCTGTTACACTAAACCCAACATTGGCGCGTCATCGCAGCATCTAATATTGGATTAGAAGGAAGCTAACCAAAATCACTAGGTGCTGTGTTTGGCCAAGGATCATGAAGATGAGTTAAGATAGAAAATAGAAGAAGAGAAAATGCACATGATAAATATGATATGATAAATGTATAAATATGCAGAAGCAAGTAATCGCATATTGATAAAAGTAATTGAAATCAATATGCGTAGGAAAAGAAAGAATAACATGAATCAATATTAGATTTTAAGTAAGAAGGATGCATAAATAAAAATAATTATAATTATGAGTATGAAATGAAACATGTGAATAGAAATACTTACAAGTTACCTAAATTAGATGATAGTTGCAATCATAAGCATCAATAGAAATTTAAATTGATTTCAATTATGCATTTGATGATAACATTTGCAAGTAGTAGAAATATGAACATTCACATGTAACTAAATGAGTTCATAATTATGATATGCAAGTAGGGATGAATGCAATAATTCATAAATAAAAATTGGATTCATAATATGAATTTATAAGTATGGATGAATGCAATAATTCATAAATAAAAATTAGATTCACAATATAAATTTGTAAGTATAAGATGCATGTACAAGTATACTACAAATATGGATAGATGCAACTAACTACATGCAACAATAGTTGTATGAACATGATATAATTATGCAATTCATCCATTCATTTATCCAAACCAAGTATTTAAGCAATTAAGAGCTAATTACAATATAAAATAAATAAAGCGACAATTAAGTTTAGTTATTATATGCCATTAATTTAAACAATAAGTAAGAGACAAATAAATATAAACACTCACACATTTAATACAAAAGAAAGAAAAGCTTATAAATGCGAAAGTAATTAAATTTTAAGCTCTTGATCCAGCTCCACTAGCAACTAAGTGCACATAGTCTATCACATTTTGGCATATAAATGAGATAGGGCAAAGCCAATAAAGATAAAAATATAATTAGACTAAATAATCTAAGCATATTTTAAGATTGGGCTAAATATTTTAATATTCATTTTGAATATCACAACTAATTTATAATATGAAAGTAAGCAGCAGTGCAAATAAAAGCATTTAAATAGGAAAAAAAGAGTAAGGAAATGTAAGAAAGGCTAATGAAAAGCAAAGTGAGTAAGAATACTCACATACTTAGACATTCTAGCCTGCAATTAAAATAAAGGTAAAAGCATCTTAGATAGGCTAAAAAAGTACTAAATTGCATATAAAAATAAATAAAATAAAGCATGTATATATTTAATGAACTTATGTTAAGTAAAGAAAAGAAGACAATGAAATATTTAAATGTAATTATAACAACATTCACTACAAAATAAATGAACTATAAATAAGTAAAGTACAGTACTAAGAACATAGAAAGTGCAAAACATAGTAATTAAAAGAAGATCATAGACTATTAGTCTAAGATTCACATAGTCTAGAACTATGGAAAATAAAGTATAGCTTAAAAGCTAAAATGAGATCTCATAATCAATACGATTATAAAAGAACTCATATTTTATTAATTGAAATTATTTTATGGAAGTACTCATTCTGCGGGAAAATACAGAATGAAGCGAGGAGTTAAACACGTCTGTTTAACAAGTAAAGGAAAGCGGGGTTCAAAATAATAAACTCTCATATTCACCCTCTAAGAATGTGAGGTCTTCTTATTACTCCTTATTTAGCCTGCCCTTGGCTTTTCCAACTTAATAAACCCTTATAATTTAAAATATGAAAATCTTACTTATGCACAATGTCTTATATGAATGTGTCAAATAAAGTAGGCTCAAAGTTAAACAAGCATTAAAGGAAAATAACTTATAAGTATAATAATACTAAAATGAAATAAATCATATCCTTATCCTAAACCATAAGATTTAAATAAGTTAACTAAATTGAGACTTAGAAAACTAGTCAGGAAAGGTAGGATTAAGTAAACATTATAATTGAGGAAGTTAAGAGTTAAGGTTCTATACACTAAATTCATCTAACTAGGTTGAATTAGAAGGATCTTATTTAAAATCAGCTACTAATCTAGCTAAGTTAACATAAAAGAAAAGGTTTAAAGGATTAGGAAAGAAGGATTTGTAAACTATAAACTCTATATTTTATATAAGTTGAAGGATAAGGAAATCAATATGATTCCTAAATTATTCTAATGAATTTATGACTCCTATTATAAGTCCTTAAAGGACTTAAAGGAGGACTTAAGGACTAAGATGAAGTAGACTAAGCTCTAACCTAAACTACTTTGGACTAGGACTAAGAGAAACATAATCTACACTACACAAGCATTTAGGTTAAATACTCTTAATGGCTATAATATCTAGTTCAAGAGGATCACCTATAAATCAAGTTGTAAATCAATCATATAATTTCTATCTTAAGGTTGAAAGATAATTTGCACAATTGCTAAGTATTCAAGGATCTAAAATTAAGAGAACAGAGCTCTAATCAAGAAATTGAAATTGATGTGGGGGGAAATAATGTGATATGTTAGCTATCTTAATGTTTAAATACCTAAAACATGCAATTTAAGAAATTAGAAATTATCACAATAACACTAATTAAGGAGCCAAAAACTTTAAATTAATAATTATTATCCAATGGAAATAATATACATAAATATGAAATCCTTATAGTATAAGGAGAAGAATGACACTAAGTAGATAAAAATTGAACAATAATGGAAAATTAGAGTTTCCGAGACTCCTAATTAGAGCTAAAAGTGATTAATAAAATTAGTATTCAAATCATAAATTTGATTTCATATTGTTGTTCTACATATTTTTGCGATTAAAATGGGCTATTAAATCATTGCATTTGGATACCTAATTACCAAGTTATGCCACATATAAGAATTGAAATTAATTTGTAATTAATTAATTAATCTTAATTAATGATTAAATAAAATAATCATCCAAAAAAAATTAATTTTAATATTAATAATCTATGTATTTTTGTGATCAAAATAATATATAATATTGTATTATTTGGATGCGTATATTTAAAGTTATGATTAAATAAAATTTGCATTAATAATCATTAATAATTAATTCTTAATCATTTCATAGATCACAGCACAAAAATAAAAGCTCGGCACAAAAATTGATGGCGCTGAAAAACAAGAAAAAGGCGGGCGTGGAATTTGGGGCTAACGGCTGACGGCGCCTAAAACTGTGCGCGTCACCAGACACAGGTCGGCTCCCGCGGACGCCGCGTGTCCACGCAGGGCCTGTAGAGGATAACATGTGGACGCGTGGTCCCCAGGGTCGAACCCATCCGATCTGACGTAGATACCAGGATCGAGCACACACATGATCCAGACTGCTTCGTCCTGAGAGGGGGCCAGGGGAGTTCTGCTAGGGATTTGATATCCCTGCATACTCCGGAGGTCCCACAGCGAAACCCGCATGCCAATGTGAGGTCTCGTTGAGGCTGTCCCGATGGACCTAAGATGGGGCCATAGGGTCGACAGTGGCACCAACGAGGTGATGCCCTATGTCGCTATGGACGGACCCGGGCTTCTCCGTCCATCCACTATGGACGGGATCAAAAATCTAGGCTCGATCGCACTCAATCGAGTCTGATCTAAGTCTGGATCGACTCATGGAGGTCTGGAATAACAATTACCGGAACTAATTTAAGGAGTTAACGGTTGGATCAGTAACTGGATGGCTTCGAAGGTTTCGTCTCCGATGAAGTTTGCGAAGCACCTGAGGGATGATCTGCAGCTCCCAGCTCTGGGTGAAGGTCTCAAGAGATTCAATAAGCCTCAATGAATGAATCATGGGGTCTAGTGTAGACTGGGAGGGGCTGGCCTGACGGATCGTGCTACGACCATCAATCGATAGGGAGGTCATGGCCGAGCTGGATGGATGACGTACATGGAAATTATTAGGGCCGTTCATTCGATTGAATGATCGAACGACCAAATCAACTCACGTAGAACGGGACGCTCCACAACAGTTAGATCTTCCTACGAGAAGGTGCAACGGCCAAGATCGCATGGGATCGTTGTCCTGTGCCCAGTTCCACGCGGCTAATCTACGCGATTCTGATTATTCGGCCGTTGGAAAATTAAATAAATATATTATATATATTAATTTAAATACTTTAATTAAATAATTAATTATACACAATTTATTAATCAAAATTAACTAACTAAACACACTCCGAAAAATCCTAAATTTTTACCCTTTCCTAATTGAGGGGGTGAGGAACTTAAAAATACAAACAAATTTTTGATCGAAAGTCAATTTAATTTTCTTAATTTTTAAATATTTAAATAATATTAAAATATTCGGGGAAAATTTGACGACTTTCAAACACTTCTAAAATACCATCCTTAACTAATTTGGGTGTGGTGAGTCCAATGGTGGACTCCATTTTTAATTTTGAGATCTAAATAAATTAGGCATTCTCAAAATTATCAAAAAACCAGGAAATGTCAAAAATTGCCAAATGATCTCCAAATCGCACGAAAATTAAAATGAAGGCTCTTAACACTAATACAAGACTAATGAAAGAATATTAAAGTCAAATAGGTTGTTACATATTATAGTTCGTTAAGTCACTAATTGACTAGTAACAATACTAGGGTGTTACATACAGTGAGCCAGGAAAATGAGACTTGGTATGCAAACTAGACAAGTCTTTTTATGAGCTAAAGTAATCACCAAGATAATGGTACAAGAAGTTTGATCAATTCATGTAGAAGGAGGAATACCAAAGAAGCCAGTTGGACCATTGTGTATATTTCAATAGATTGCTTCAAGGTAACTTCATTTACTTACTATTGCATGTAGATGACATGTTGATGGCTACTTCAGATCAATCTGAGATAAATCACATGAATGATCAGTTGTCAAAGAATTTTGAAATAAAGAACTTGGATGAGGTAAAGAAATTCTTGGGAATGGAAATCAGTATCGATAGAAATGCAGGAAAGATTTAGCTGATCCAGAAGGGATATTTAGAGAATATGCTTAGAAGATTCAGGATTGATGACTCTACAAAGTCTATGTGTATACCTTTAGTATCTCGCTTTCACTTATCTGTTGAATAGTGTCCAAAGGTAGATTTTGAAAAAGAAGAAATGTACTCAGTGCAATATGATAATACATTTAGAAGCTTGTTGTATGTCATAGTTTGCACTAGACCATATTTGGCTCAAGCAGTTGGAGTCGTGAGCCGATATATGCATAAACTCTAGTGAAGGATCACTGGCAAGCAGTGATGGGGATATTTCGGTACCTAAAAGGTACAATTGGTGTTGGCTTATTATTTCAGAAGCAATCTTCGATAGCTGACTTATGCGTTAAATATGTGGATTCCATATATGCCGGAGATTTAGATCGAAAACGATCAACGACTAGTTATATATTTACGTTAGCAAAAGGTCCAGTAGGGTAGAGATCAACTCTATAGACTACAATTGCCTTGTCTATGATAGAAACATAATACATGGTAGTCACTGAAGCATTCAAGGAAGCTATTTGGATGAGGGGCTAGCTGGAAGGTTTGGGTGCGAAGCAAAATGAAGTAGTAGTTCACTGTGATCCAGAGTGTGTAACAACCCAAGTTGTTATTTAGGTCAATTAAGGTTGATTTAAGTCTTAATTATGGTGCTAGTAGCTTAATTAAGTCATTTAAAACATATCTCTAAGAATTAGATCAAATCAGGGATCAAATAGATATTAACTTGATTTCTAAAAAATTTCAAAACCCTAAAAATTGACTTTCTATCTAGACCTCACATTAAAAATCTGACTTCACCACTGCGTTCACCACCCCCAAATTAGCTAGGGGTGAAGTTTTGAATGCATTTGGAAGTCATTAAATTTTCGGTGAATATTTTAATAATATTTAAATACCTAAAAATTCTAATAATTAAATACTCAACAGATAGAAAATCTGAATGCATCGTTGTGTTCCTCACCCCTCAATTAGTTAGGGGTGATTTATCTGAAAATTTTGAGCATAACTAGCTAATTATCCCTTAATTATCAATAAAATAAGGTTTAAATATTATTTAAAATTTAGTTTTATTCTTATTCTTATTCTTTTAAATTATTTAAGTGGGTCCCACCTTTTTAAATGTTGAACGGTGCTCGCGTGCGTCGTTCGATCGGGGCGTCCGATCGGACGGCCCCGATTCTTTCTTCTATGGGATTAAGGCACGTGGCGAAACGCACGACACGCGGCCGCGCCTCGCCCCAACAGATGGCCCTCACCGCTCTTCCACCATCTCAGCCCATCTTAAATAAACATGGTAAACTCCTCGCTTCGATTTTCACGAATCAGATTGAGCGTAAAGGGCGAGTGTTCATGCTGTCTTCTTCTGAACAAAACCCTAATTTTATACCTTCCAGATCAGGTACTCCTTCCTTCTCTTTTCGTTTATTCCAAATCAATTCATTGCAAGTTCGATTGTAGTTTTATTATTATAATCATTTATTCAGACGCGATCGATCGAAACCTTCCCATCGATCGCGTCAGTAAACCCTAAATCGCGAACAGAGAAGGCGTCGAGTAGGAAATGGAAGCGAAGGTCGAGATCAGATCATAGAGTTTGGCTCAACCTTATCCGTCTAATCAGGATTAGATTAAGCGTATATAATTAGATTGTGTTTATTACTAATCTAACTTTAAGTTAAACCCAATCAAATCGTTAAATCTGCAGAAACTAATCTGATCCGACCATTTCTGTGATCTAAGAGATCAGGGCCATTAATATTGAACCGACTTCACCGGTTCATACTTCCTAGACCGGTTAATCGGTCTAGAGAGTCGTATCAGCACGTCACCAGAGCGGGGCCCACCTCAGAATCGCGCAGCTATTACGCAGACAGGTGGGACCCATGCTCGGCCAGCCCTCTACTCCCGTGGTGCCACCTGTCAATGGCGGGACCCACCTTCTGTCGCTGCCCTCTTTTCATCTTATAGGCGCACGCCACGTGGCGGTGGGCCCCACCTTCTGCCGCGGTCCTGGTCTGCAAAAAGAAATTTATAAATAATAATAATATTAATATATAAACAGATATATTTAAATGAATATATATATATATATATATATATCTATATATAATATTTATATTCATAATACATACAGTAAATTAAATATATGAAAATTAATGATCCTAAACTATTACATTCTTTTACATATTTTTAAATTAAAAAGAAATCAATTAAATAAATCAAAACAATTAAATATAAAACATAATAATTAGAGTTAATTTATTAAACCTTAAACTTTAGGAAACCATATCTTAATAAATATAAGTCAAATTATAACAAATAAATATATCATTGGATTGAGAAAATTATAAGGAATATTATGAAACTATCAAATTTTAGTTTGGATAAATATTTAACATAGTGAAATTAAGGGATATTAAATAATTCAAACTTTGTTACAAATATTCAAGTCACTATAACTTTGCAACTTTTAATCTAAAAATACCCAATATGGGATTTAAAATACTCACAAAACCCTAAAAAATATTTTAATAGGGTTAATATTGCTGTTTGGATTAATTTGAGCCTAATGACATTTAGGACCTAACCCTAATTAGCCTAATTTGACCTAGAACTTCAAATGACCATAAGTTGGTTATCTTAGCCCCAAATAAGGTGATCCAAATACCAATTTAGATCAGCAAAACCTAATCTACAAAGATCTACAAAAATAATTAGGATCCAATGGTTAGATTTGATAATCACCTCTAATTACCCTAAAACTAGATTAGTGAATAATAGTAAATTTAATAATCCAAATTGGCAAACTAAGTTTCAGAGAACTCCTAGAACCTATTAGAACCTAACTATAAAGTTGGATTAGTGATTGGGTGATTAATTTCATTAATCACTTACTAATCACTCTAAATCCTAATTAAGCTATTACTTAGCCAAATGGAGTCCAAATTGAACCCACTACTAGTCATTAGAATCAGTGGATCAATTATGACATACAGCCACTAAAATTATTTAATTTGGACACCAAATGAAAAAGTTAGGATTTTTGACCCTTAATTAAGAATCCTTAATTACCCTTTAAACCCTAGATCTTATTTTAGCTACAACTTAGCCAATACACTTTAGAATTCAATAATTTTAGGTTCTATAGAAACCTTAGGGTATAACCTTTAATAAACTGACAGAAAAATTATATATTATTAAGGTAAAATTACCAAAATACCCTTATAGATCAAATTCCTTAAATTGACCTTATAAGGCTTAATACTTAACAAAAATTAATAAATTTTTTGTCTAAACTCATATTAGACAGTAAGTAATCATTCTATGTTATTAAAATTCAGAATTTAGTGCTAATTCATAAAGATGAGATTTAGACCCTTAAGAATGGGCAAAACAGTCTTTTTGCCCAAAATTAGGGTTTAATGAAATTAAGACCTAATTTCATCTCTAAATCATATTAAATAGTAATTAAAGTGATTTAATCTATAATTTAAATAATTTTAAGCCTTAAATTAGATATTAGAAGGAAAACTCTAAATTTAGACTTAAGTGAAAATCTTAAGTAAAGATGAATTCTTCTCCATTCCTTTGAACTTCTTAGATCATCCTTTAGGTCTTATAACTTTAGTTAGGATGAGTGTCTAAGTGATACTCTTAGAATCTAAGAGCCTTAATTCCTAATATTAGGATTAGATCTTAGGTTAGAGTTCATCTAATGGGTAAAGTGGGTTACTCATTAAGGTGAAACCTTGATCTTACTAATTGATTAGATTTTTCATAGTTTATTAATTGATTATTTGATCTTTTAACATTAGAATTAGGATTAGAAATCTATCCTATTAAATTTGACTTAATTCAATAGGATTTGCCTTAATACTTAGTTTGTGAGATGGGATTAAACCTTAGTCCTTTAGTATGGCCTTGTGATTAAGAATTAAACTTCATTCCTTGAGTTTGATTCTTAATCCTTTAAATCTTGATTTGGCTAATCAAGGTTTATTTGGGATTTATAAAATAATAACTTAGGATGAGTAATTTACTTATTTAGCTTTATAGGCGATTTTGATTCAGTTATAATTAGGATGTGGCCAATCCTAATTATGTTTAACTTATAGGTTCGTGATTCTAAGTTACAGACAGTGTAGGAATTTATGATTCTGAATCTTATGTAACTTAGAGTAGTTAGAACGTCTAAATTAGAAAAATCGGTGATATCCCAAAGTTTGTGTAGTGCTATTTATTTCCTTAAATTTAAAATGCTATGCCTTGTCATTTGAGTTTTTTATACCTTTGGACGTATTTAAACACTTGATACTTACTTTATATTATACTTTGAATTTCATTCACATTTCATATACATAATTTTAAAAGAAACATTAATAAACAACATTATACTTATAGTTTATATTTTATTTAACCCGCCACTTAGTATGATTGTACTTTATGACTGCTTTTGCTTAGGGAATTTCCCCTATAGTACTTTACTTTGGCATTGGGATATTTCTCCTATATGCCCTTTAGATACTTTGTGGATTTACTTTAGGATCTGGGATGTTTCTCTTAGATATCTCTTAGGATGAACTTTACTTTAATCTAGGATGTTTCTCCTAGATTACCAGATGGACTTTACTTTTTGATATACTAAGTAAGAGTATCTCACAAGTATAATAATTTAATCAACATTACTTACATTTACTTTTTAGACCTTTTACAGTTACTTTACATATTTCTTTATATTTCAAACTTAATTTACTTTACCATTTTAGTACATTTTTCTTTCTTTCATATTTTTCATTTTCTGCAGTTCCTTTACATTTCAAAACTTTTTGTATGACAGTCGTTTCACTCACTTGAGGCATGTTAAGATGCTAGTCTTATACTTTCAGTACAGTACTTTTACTTATACTATAACTGGCATATTAGTTTGATCATATTCATTAGGACTTTTTTTTGTACTTAGTAGATTTACCTTTGTACTTTACTTACCTTATATTGCAGCCTGAGTTGAGGTATGTTTCTACCTTATGACTTGTTATTGCCTTTTTTGTGCTTTACCACTATATTATGCTTAATTTTAGTTGTGATGTCATTAAAATACATTAAAATTTATTACCTTAAAATGTACTTAGATATTTTGTCTAACAAGATTTTTATTTTGTTGGTTGGGGCCCTACCATTATGAAACTGATAATGGTAGATTCTGAGCTTTTTGAGGAGATAGAGCCTACATATGAGCAGATCCAGGAGGAGGTCCAGACTACTGAGGGACCTTAGTCTTACTAGCTTGTTTTACTTTTACTTTGTGAGGATGAGTGACTCTTTTCATTTCACTTTTCTTTAAACTTTAAACATTTGTAATAATACAGAACTATTTGTACTTTACTTTTCTGCATTGTATATATTCTGAGCTGGATGTCTTTATTTTAATGTATGGATATTTACTCCAGTTGATATTTTTCTTCCGCACTCTGATACTCATTAAGTTATTGTTAACTTTTACTTTATTTAGAAAAGCACCTTTTTTCCTTAAGATTGGATTGGAGTCTTAAATTCCAGCCTAATGTTAAGTATGAGATGTGCTTAGTGACGACCATTCCTTAAGCCTTATGATTAGAAGGGGCGGGCGCCACAAAGTGCTATTTTCTTAGCTACTAATCTGGTTTGTCACACTTGCACAAAGCACATTGATGTTCGACATCATTTTATTCGAGATATTATTGAACAATGTGAGATCTTACTGAAGAAGATCGACACTAAAGACAACCCTGCAGATATGTTGACAACGGTGCTCATAGTTCAGAAATTCACTTGGAGAATAATCTATAGGCTTCTCATTTGGTAGAACTACGGACGACTTGATTTCCTTAGGAGGAGGATGCATATCCAACCAAGTTGGTACAACCGCATTGATTGAGAGCATTGGGGATTTAGCTCTCATGTAGAGCACATGAGATGTGACGTAATGACCCTAGGTCATTAATAAGGCAAATCATTAAAATCCTGATTCACTAAATATCCCGCAATTTTCAGTTTCCCATTGAAACTCTCGCTAAAATTTTGATTTTTTTTAGTTTCAATCCCTAAGTTAGAAAATTTTCAAATTCGACAGTTACAAAATTAAATAAAATTACGTCATTAAAAGCAAGTTACGACTGTTACGCCATTATCCTTAATCTACAGGCATTTTAAGGAGAAGCTAAGCGTATGACATTACGATTGTCCAAACGGGTGTGCGTTACGCACGCACACCCTATATAATTGAGCCTATGGCACTCGACCATCACCACACTTAATTCCACTCGCCTCTCCCTCTTCTTTTGCTCGACAGTAAGAGGCGTACCTGAGCAGGCGAGAGCGCACAGCAGGCGACGGCACTCGTTCCTTGCGGCCGATGGACGTCCCAGTGCGCACGGTCCGAACCTTCTTCAGCTCGATTCCCCTCCCGCTGCAGCGCCGAGAGACGGACATCAGAAGTTCTTAACGCCCGACCTCTGCTCGCGTGTAGTAGCCCTCACCCAGTCGACGCAGCGCCGATCCCTTGCTCGCTGGTTCCGCTCTGCGTCGACCTCTTCTCTGCGCCGATTCCCTCCTATCGCTCGACTCGTCCGCTCGGCTAAGGTAAGAGCTCTTCTGAGTCTCTTAAAAAATGGAGATATATACGTGTATATATATATAGAAATATATATATATATATATATATATATATATATAGATATATATATATATATATATATATATACGTATATGTATATATATGTATATATATTTATATATGTATATGTATATATATGATAACAATAATAATAATAATAATGATGATTTAAGATTTAAAAATTTGATATAATGAAATTGAGCATTTCTTTTATTGGGATTAATCTTGAATTTTCTAGGATTCACTAGATTTATAGTAAAACAAATTTTGTTTCGATCAATTGATCTATTGCGACATAATATTAGTAATGTTTTAAATCCATAAATCACCAATTTTAGAACTCTTAAGTGGATTCATTATGAGGTCTAAATCAATTACTTACTGAACCTACTTTACTATACTTAGAACTTATCTGATTCACATATTGATTATTGCATCTATTTTTATTTACATAATTTAATTTCACATCTATTATCTATAATCTAATCAAATGCCATAATTATTTGAATAAGAGGTGTAGGCATAGATCTTAAGCTTTCTTAATAAAGTTAATCGAGGTAGAGCCAAGTATAGAAGTGTTATTTAAAAGCCTTTTGTATATGGATTTATCAACAGGATGATTATGATGAATTTATAGAATTATATTCACTTCAATACCCAAATATTAGGTAATAGATACTATTACGAAAGGCTAAGTTAGGTAGTATGCTGAGTAAATAAGATTCGCTGAAATACAAAACCTTACTTTCAAAGTATAATAGAGTTCCAAATTTATAACTTTTGCAGATACATCAAGGTTGTGAGTGAATCGTCTTGTTAGTCAAAACACAAAAGGTATACTGGATATTATTTTTATACTTCTTACTATCATTTGCTGCTTATGCATTGCTTTGAACATATTTTTTATTTAATACATTATTCTTACTACTAATGATGTAAGAGAAATTGAATGATGTTTATGTGTCTTGTGAATGTTGCAATAAGGGTTCCGAAACGGAGCATGAATAGGTTAGGGACGGGGCTAGTCCTCGAGAGCTATAAGAGTGCCATCTGGAGCCTTTGAGGGAGGCACAGGTGAAGATTGCTTAAATGCACGTTGCCATCTGAGGCCCTTAAGGGGGTCCAGGTGAAGGTTTATGCTTAAATGCATATGAACCCAGCCTCATAGTTCTGGCTTTGCCCAACATAACTGCTATTATTGTTTCATGATATCATAGACATAAACATAAACATGAATTTATGCTATTAATGCTTTTCCTTTTTAACACTTGGCATGTGAACAGAACATTTATTTTGCTTGTGACATGATCATCTTTTATTTGAAACACACTGTATTTCCCTGCAATTGATATATCATTTTTTTTCCCTTCTGTTATGCTTTAAGTATATTTTTAATATCATTTGTATTTAAAATATGCACTAAGGCATTATTTTTATAATGTCAAATCAATTACAGTTAGAGGAAGCTGAGATAGTTAAAATACATGGCGCGACAAATTAACAGAAAATAACTGCCCCCTTTAAGGGATATTTATTTTTGTAAAGTGAAAGTCATGTAATAAATTTTAGATTTTATTTATTTTAAATTGAATGAATATTGTTTCTTATATTTGAATGATTATGGATATTTGTTAACTGTTATTTTACCTAACTGCCAATATGATCCTATGGAAAGATACATCTGATGTAAGTTTAGTTATTACCAACCTAACATAGGTTATCACAGTTGGTATCAGAGCAGGATTGGAAGTGTTAAAGTAAAATAGTATTTGACATATAAGTCATAATTGGAAAATTATTCAATTGAAAATATAAATACACTGGAATGAAATACTTAATAGAAAACTAGTGACATAGTAAAATTGGGGTAGGAACAAAATATCGTATAGAAAACTAATGAGGCATTATTAGGGCAACATCTTGTAGAAAAACTAATTAAGGTCATTATTCAATGAATTATAAGTTTGTGTCCTTATCAGATGAATTCCCCTAATCATTCGGCAAAACACTCAGAAATTGACTTAAGCCAAGAAGGACCTTGGTAAATGGACTTCAACGAACCTAATTTCAGCCCCCCTACTCTTGAAGACCAGATTCGAGAATTGGAGGATAAGGAAGACGCACGCGGTGAAAGCCTGATAAGGTTCATGTGTGTCTCTTACGAGAAGATCACCGGCCTTCAAAATGAGATACAGGAATTAAAGGAGACACTAAGGTAGGTGCTCCCTAAATTGGTTGAATTCACCCTAAAAAAAGAAAAAGAGCATGAGGAATGCATTTTAGAGGTTGAAAGGAAGGTGCATCAACCAAAGACTGCAGCCTCAACCTCTAAGAAGAAGAAATCAACCAATAAGTATATGAAACTTTGGGCTGAAAGCCTTAAGAAGTTCATTTAGAATATTATCTTAAGAGCAAAATTTTGTGTAACATGAAAATTTGATTGTATCTTTATTTCTGTTAACTTTCTTTCGCATGAAATATTAATTCTTTCTAAATGAAGCATTCAATTCTTTATTTTTAATCGCAATCACCCTCCTTATAGATGAATCTGGAAGAGTACTCTCCTGAGTTGCCAATGGAGACTCCGGTGAAGGCCCCTTTGCCTTCAGGTCCATCAAAGAGTAAGATAGACAAAATCATGGAGTTGATGGCTCAAATATTAGCCAATCAACATAAGACTCAGGAATCTCCCGCTAGCCAAGGGCACAGAATTGGCGGAGCTTTGCAAGCATTCTTGAATAAACCCCCCACGCTACGATGGATCAGCTCGGCCGATGGAGGCTAAAGATTGGATTTAGGAAATATAAAATAAATTGGAGGATATAAGATGTCCGGCCAGAGATGTAGTGTGATTGGCTAAGAGCCTATTCAAGGTTAAAGCTGAGCGATGGTGGGGAGTCACCCATAAAACTCAGTTCATGGGCTTGGAACTAGAAGACATATCTTGAGAAGAATTTGCGGAGGCATTTCGAGGCCGCTACATCCCTCTGTCTACCCAAAAAATATTGGAGAATCAATTTATTAAGCTGACTCAGGGAAATAGGTCCATCGCGGCTTATGAGTCTGAGTTCACAAGATTATCCAGGTATACACCTAAGCTGGTGGACACAGAGGCTGCTATGTGTAGCAGGTTCTTGGATGGTTTGAAGGACTCTATTCGAACCAGCTTACTTCCACTCAAGCACACCAAATTTGTTGAGTTACTGGACTGCACGACTATTATGGAGCATAATGAGCAGATAATTGCTGAATGCCAGGAGAAGCATCTCTCCCAATCCCAAGATAATCGTGAAACCTTTAAAATGTCTCGACCTAGTCGGCAGGCCAATGTGTATCAGATCACCTCAGGGCCTGTTAGGGAAAGGAAAAATTCAGAATGTCACCGACCTCACCCAACGGGCAGGTGCTATCACACTGGCAACAGATGTTATCATTGTGGCAAGACAGGACATAGTTACCGACATTGTAAATCTTTCAAAACTATAGATGGGGACATTATTCAGAGGCCCAAAATGAACCTGGTATCTACCCCTCCTCGTACCCCAGCTCCAGCAAGTACACCAGCCTCGACAGCATCTCCTGCAACCACGCCAACTCAAAGGAGAAATCATACCCCGGGACGACCAGCTACTGCTAGAGCTTACACACTTACTCCAGTTATGGCTCTCGAGGATCATGACGTGGTGACATGTACTTTTAAATTATTTTGACTGATATTTCTTAATTTTTAAGAAATAAATCTTTAGCATGTATTTAATATTAGGTACCTTGTATTTTTCTGAGAACGCATGTATAACCTTATTTGACACAGGTGCGAGTCACTCCTTTATATCTGAAACCTTTGTAGAGAAGCTACAACTGCCAATTATAGAACTAGCAGAAAGATTAAATGTGAGGTTACCATCTGGCGCCCTCTTGAGCGCTAGAGAATATTACGAGTGCGAAATCCCAATTAATGGTGGGACATTTAAAGCCAGCTTGATAGTTCTTCCAATTGCAAATTTTGATATCATTTTGGGTATAAACTGGTTATCTTGTCATCAAGCAGTCATTGATTGCCAGCGCAAAAAGGTTACCCTCATAAGTGCAGGAAGACCAGTGACATTTATGTGAAGACTAGACACTGCAGCATCTCTCATCAATGTCATTCAAGCAGCTAAGTTAATTCAAAAGGGGTGCGAAGCCTACTTAGTAACAATAATGGGAAACAAAGAAGAGGTAACTACCCTAGATGATATAAGGGTCGCCAATGAATTTTTGGATGTATTTCCCAATGAATTGCCAATAATACCTCCGGTCTGGGAAATAGATTTTACTATTGATTTAATTCCCGGTACATAATCGTTATCGAAGGCACCATATAGAATGGCGCCAATAGAGCTTCAAGAATTAAATGAGCAATTAAATGAATTGTTAGATAAATGCCTTATTCGTCCCAGTATGTCACATTGGGGAGCTCCTGTACTTTTTGTCAAAAGAAGGATGGGACGATGAGGATGTGTATTGACTACAGAGAATTAAACAAGGTGACTATTAAGAATAAATATCCTCTTCCCCGAATAGATGATTTATTTGATCAACTAACAGGAGCTGTTGTTTTCTCCAAGATCGACCTTCGATCTGGATACCATCAAGTAAGAATAAGGGAAGAAGATATCCCAAAAACTGCATTTAGGACAAGGTATGACCATTTTGAATTTCTTGTGATGTCCTTCGGACTGACCAATGCCCCGTCACTATTCATGGATTTAATGCAGAAGGTTCTAAAATCATATTTGGATAAATTCGTGATCATCTTCATTGACGATATTTAATTTACTCCAAGAATGAAATTGATCATGATGTTCACTTGCGGACAGTTTTAGAAACTTTAATATGCAACAAGTTATATGCAAAATTTTCTAAGTGTGAGTTTTGGTTGAGCTCAGTAGCCTTCCTAGGCCATATCGTAAGCCTTGAAGGAATTCAAGTAGATCCAAGAAAAATTAGTTCCATTCAAGAATGGACTCAGCCTTCAATGGTAACGGAAATCAGAAGTTTCTTGGGATTGGCCGGATATTATAGAAAGTTCGTACAGGGATTTTTCCATATTTTAGCTCCACTCACCAAGCTCACCCAAAAAGTCACGTCATTTATCTGGAGTTCTGAATGTGAAATTTCTTTTCAGAAATTAAAGGATGCTCTCATGACTGCCCCTGTTTTAGCACTACCTCATGAAGGCATGGACTACCAAGTCTACACTGATGCATCCAAGGTAGGACTGGGGTGTGTTCTTATGCAAAATGCGAAGGTAATTGCTTATGCTTCTCGCCAGCTGAAAGTTCATGAAAGAAACTATCCGGTTCACGATCTGGAGTTGGCAGTAGTTATCTTTGCTCTTAAAATATGGAGGCATTATTTATATGGGGTAAAATGTGAAATTTTCACAGATCACCAAAGTCTCAAGTATATCTTTACTCAAAGAGAGTTAAAATATCGATAAAGGAGATGGCTGGAATTTATTAGTGATTATGATCTAGATATCCAATACCACCCAGGAAAAGCTAATGTTGTGGTAGACACCTTAAGCAAGAAGTCAGTTAGCAACTCAACACGATGACTATTAATAAAGATCTCATTAAGGAGCTAAATAAGCTAGAGATATATTTGGTAACAATGAATCAACTGAATATCATTTCAACTTTAGAGGTTGCAGATTTAACATTAGAGGAACACATAAAACTATCTCAAGAAAAAGATTCAGAATATCAAAAACTGAAGCAGATTATCCAGGAATGAAGGAATAGTTATCTTCAAGAAAAGAATGGCTACATTTATCATAAAACTCGGTTGTGGGTTCCCAACGACAAAGAATTACGAATGGTGATTTTACACGAAGCGCATCATTCAAAATATAATATCCACCCTGGAACTTCAAAAATGTACCACAACTTGAAGAAAGTTTATTGGTGGTCAGGATTAAAGAGAAGTGTAGGAGAGTTTGTGGCACATTGCAATACATGTAACTTAGCGAAAGCGGAACATCAAAAGCTAGGAGGACTCTTACAGTCTCTGCCAGTACCAGAGTGGAAGTAGACTGATATTTCCATAGATTTCATCGTTGGCTTGCCTCGAAGAAAATTAGGAGCTGATACCATATGGGTCATCATTGACATACTCACGAAGTCAGCTAATTTTCTTCCAATAAGACAGACATATCCTGTGGAAAAGCTTGCCAGAACTTATATCAAAGAAATCATTCGACTACACGTAATTTCGAGATCAATTATATTAGAAAGGGACCGAAAATTCACTTCTCGATTTTGGAAAGATGTACATCTTGATTTGGGCACTAACCTTGCAATGAGCACTGCTTTTTACCCTCAAACTGATGGATAAACTGAAAGAGTTAATCAAGTGCTAGAAGATCTCTTAAGACTTTGCATACTAGACTTCAGTGGGAATTGGGAAGAACACTTGCCATTATTTGAATTTGCTTATAATAATTGTCATCAGGCCAGCATTGGAATGGCACCCTACGAAGCTCTATACGGAAGAAAATGTCTTACACCTCTATCCTAATCAGAAATTAGAGATGTCCAAATTTATGGATCCGATCTTGTCGAAGAAACTAATAAAAAGATTCAGTTAATAAAGTTAAGAATAACTGCAGCCCAAGACCGCCAAAAGAAATACCACAATTTGAGACACGGGATGCTGGAATTTCAGGTAGGAGATTTTGCCTATTTAAAGGTAAGCCCAATGAAGGGAGTATATCTATTTGGCATATCAGGCAAGCTGAGCTTGCGATATGTGGGACCATTTGAGATTCTTGCCCGAATAGGGAACTTTGCTTATCATTTGAAACTACCTGAGGATTTTTCTAAAGTACATGATGTGTTCCATGTATCATATTTACGTAAGTGTCTACAAGAACCATCTCATCAACTAGTAGCTCCCGGAACGATAATTCAGTCAGACCTGACGTATGTAGAAGAACCAGATCAAATTATAGAACGGGATAACCGCCGATTAAGAAAGAGAACTATTTCTATGGTCAATGTGCAATGGAAAGGTCACAGCGCCAAGGAAGCAACCTGAGACAGAGAAGAGAATATGAGAAAGGAATATTCCAGACTCTTTCAGAACTCAGGTAATCTTAATTAAATCTTTTTGCATTTAACTAAATATTTTTCTATTACGGTAAAATGTCAAGGACGACATTATTTTTAAGTTGGGGAGTTTGTAATGACCCTAGGTCATTAATAAGGCAAAACATTAAAATCCCGATTCGCTAAATATCCCGCATATTTCAGTTTCCCGTTGAAACTCACGCTAAAATTTCGATTTTTTTCAGTTTCAATCCCTAAGTTAGAAAATTTTCAAATTCGACAATTACGAAATTAAAGAAAATTACTCCATTAAGAGCAAGTTACGACTGTTACGCCATTATCCTTAATCTACGGGCATTTTAAGGAGAAGATGAGCGTATGGCATTACGATTGTCCAAACAGGTGTGCGTTACGCACGCACACCCTATATAATCGAGCGTATGGCACTCGACCATCACTACGCTTAATTCCACTCGCCTCTCCCTCTTCTTTCACTCGACAGTAAGAGGCGTACCTGAGCAGGCGGGAGCGCACAACAGGTGACGCGACTCGATCCTTGCGGCCGACGGACGTCCCAGTGCACACGGTCCGAACCTTCTTCGGCTCGATTCCCCTCCCGCTGCAGCGCGAGAGACGGACATCAGGACCAAAAACGACCGACCACTGTCGAGTGCAGTAGCCTCACCCAGTCGACGCAACGCCGATCCCTTGCTCGCTGGTTCCGCTCTGCATCGACCTCTTCTCTGCGCCGATTCCCTCCTATCGCTCGACTCGTCCACTTGGCTAAGGTAAGAGCTCTACCGAGTCTCTTAAGAAATGGAGATATATACGTGTCTATATATAGAAATATATATATATATATATATAATATACACGTATATATAGATATATGTATTATATTTATATATGTATATGTATATATATGATAACAATAATAATAATAATAATAATAATGATTTAAGATTTATAAATTTGGTATTGAGCATTTCTTTTATTGCGATAATACTGAATTTTCTAGGATTCACTAGATTTATAGTAAAAACAAATTTGTTCCGATCAATTGATATATTGCGACATAATATTAGTAATGTTTTTAAATCCCTAAATCATCAACTTTAGAACTCTTAAGTGGATTCATTATTGAAGGTCTAAATCAATTACTTACTGAACCTATTTTATTATACTTAGAACTTATCTGATTCACACATTGATTGTTGAATCTATTTTTATTTACACAACTTAATTTCACATCTATTATTTATAATCTAATCAAATGCCATAATATTTGAATAAGAGGTGTAGGCATAGATTCTAAGCTTCCTTAATAAAGTTAATCGAGGTAGAGCCAAGTATAGAAGTGCTATTTAAAAGCCTTTTGTATATGGATTTATCAACAGGATGATTATAATGAATTATAGAATTATATTCACTTCAATACCCAAACATTAGGTAATAGATACTATTACGAAAGGCTAAGTTATATAGTATGCCTGAGTAAATAAGATTTGTTGAAATACAAAACCTTACTTTCAAAGTATAATAGAGTTCCCAAATTTATAAACTTTTGCAGATACATCACGGTTGCGAGTGAACTCGTCTTGTTAGTCAAAACCACAAAGGTATATTGGATATTATTTTTATTACTTCTTACTATCATTGTTGCTTATGCATTGTTTTGAACCTATTTTGTATTTAATATATTATTCTTACTACTAATGATGTAAGAGAATTGAATGATGTTTATGGTCTTGTGAATGTTGCAATAAGGATTCCGAAACGGAGCCCATGAATAGGTTAGGGACGGGGCTAGTCCTCAGGAGCTATAATGGTGCCATCTGGAACCTCTGAGGGAGGCACAGGTGAAGGCTGCTTAAATGCACGTTGCCATCTGAGGCCCATAAGGGGGTCCAGGTGAAGGTTTATGCTTAAATGCATATGAACCCAGCCTCATGGTTCTGGCTTTGCCCAACATAACTGCTATTATTGCTTCATGATATCATAGACATAAACATAAACATGAATTTATGCTATTATTGCTTTTTCTTTTTGACACTTGGCATGTGAACAGAACATTTATTTTGTAGGTGACATGATCATCTTTTATTTGAACACACTGTATTTCCCTTGCAATTGATATATCATTTTTCTTTGCCTTCCGTTATGATTTAAGTATATTTTTAATATCATTTGTATTTAGACTATGCGCTAAGACATTATTTTTATAATGTCAGATCAGTTATAGTTGGAAGAAGCTAAGATAGTTTAAAGACATGGCGCGACAAATTAACAGAAAATAATTGCCCCCTTCAAGGGATATTATTTTTGTAAAGTGAAAGCCAATGTAATAAATTCTAGATTTTGTTTATTTTAAATTGAATGAATGTTGTTTCTTATATTTGAATAATTATGGATGTTTGTTAACTGTTATTTACATAACTGCCAATATGATCCTGCGAAAAGATACATTCGATGTTAGTTTGGTTATTACCAACCTAACATGGGTCATCACATATGATGCAGAAATTGTTGATTGAAGAAACTATTTTGAGTCACGCCGAAATTGCTGGTGCCCGAGTGACAAGCGCTACAGCGTGCTGTAATGCCCACTACCCAATCAGCCTAGTTTTGAGCCGCATGTATATTTTTTTAACCCCATTTTTTGGGTTAAGTGAGGCAAAATCTAAAAATCTCTTGAGCCTCCATTGGTTTTAGGTGGGCGGCTGCTCCATTGCAAATAAGATAAGGCTCCTAAAGATTGCGTAAGAGTTTGTAAATAATAAAACTCATTGTAGTACTTTTCTCAATAGTGAAAATTTTATGCTCTCCTCCAGGTGAATATAAATGTTAGCACCAAATCACTTAAATTATTTTTTTATGCTGTATTTATGATTGCATGTGATTGTTTCTTATTTTATTTGATTTTGCTCATCATCTCAAACTTTGTCCCATATCAATTTATAACTTTTAAGAGATCCCAACACACAATGTTGTTTGTTCATTAAAAAAGCTTAATTATTATGAAAATTTATTTTATTTGCAGATATATATATATGAGATTAAATGTTATATTAAAATTTCTTATGCAATTTTGCCAATTTTAAGAAAAGAGAAGCATGGGTGCAGTCAGGCCCAGCTGCCAATCCCAGATGAGCTCAGCTTAAGCTCGAGCACTGAAACCCCATTGTCACCTGCACTAATAAAGCCTACACCGATAAAACCTGCCAAGGTGATATGCAGAGGAGGGCTCCAAATTCCGACACGTGTGCTTTATATTTAAAAAACACGAATTTTGATGCATTTATTTATTGAAATAAAACAGGAATTTTGGTAACCAAATGTCACCTGGCCCTAATCGGTTTAAACTCCAATGAATAATAAAAGGATTTGCCACCTCAACAGCTATAACATAATTATTGCATATACATTTAGTGGTAAGATGATAATATTTAAATTTTATTAGATATTAAGATTTAAATTTGAGAAAAAAAAATTGAGATTATGAAAGATTATACATAATTAATACATCTAAATCTAGTATTAAGTGAATAATAATTGAAAATTAATAGTTAAAATTATAACAGTTATATTGAAAATATTTAATTATCTATATACGAATATAAATTAATTCGACCTGCATCATTTTATCTATAAAGTTTTATGCCGCTAGCGATACAGAACATCAAAATATTCGCTTTTTTAAGAGAATATTCATCGAGAGAGATGCACGCGGGCATATATATATATATATATATATATATAATATAAATAAGAATATATACCAAAAAAAAAATATATAGTATATATATATTTAGGACCAATAAATTTTTTTTTTTAATTTTTTGCATAAATTAATTTTTACATAAATTATATTCAACCAATAATCTACTTATACATTTTATTAACACATCATCTATATATTTTGATGTATATTATATGTAATAATACTCTATAATATAATTGACGAGATTTAAATATTAAATTTTGAGATAGTAAATTTATAATTTTTAACTATTGAATTACAATATTTTTAACTACATAACATATATTAACACCGTAAACAAACGCATATAAAATATTTCATTAAGAAATTGTTAGTCATATTTGCCAGTAAGAGATGCCAAACTTACAAAAAATAATATTAAAAATAAATACTTGTTTTTTTCTTCTTATTTTATTACAAGAAATAAATTACATTAATTATATATTTTTGATTATGATATCATCCATACTTTATTTTACTCATTTTCATGAAACTATAGTAAATACTCTTCACAATTTTAAATCATTTTCTTTGCAATTTGTCCCCTATTTTTATAATGAGCATTGGCTAATTAATAATATTTAGCAATGCGCTTAATGTTACAAATTAATGTCAAATTAGATTGTACATAAAATCTTATATTTTTCTCTATTAAAATTATAGTTTTTATTACTAATTTCTCAAAGATATTGTCTTTTCTATTATCAATCTAACTTCTTTTATTTGGTGGAATATTTTTATGAAAAACTATAAGAAATAATTATAAATAATGAATATTTTTAAGAAAAAGAATATTAATATACTGACTAGTAACATATGCTCTTTTCTAACACATTTGTCCAAGTGCTTGCATTAATCCTATGAGACTAGAGAGAAATGCTAGGATATTTTAATCTTTGTTTAAATGCCCCTTTTATGATTTAGCCGTATGAGATGAGTACTATACTTCGATGTTTGTCAAATACTATACATTGAGAGCAAAACTCTCTTCGTAAAAATCACTAAATCGTGAATTTATTTGTTTTTTTTTTTACTGTAAGTGTTGCCTTCTATTGAAGCTCTGTATTTTCTAATTTTTAATTTTTCTTTTTTATTTGAACTATTGACATCTCAAGAGTTCAAATTCATGAGCTCAACCATTGAATCACAAACAAGATTCACATGAAGCATTGTATATTATTTGATATTTATCTTACTTAATTGAGGTTAGCTTTCTCTTACTTGAAAAATATTAGAAAACCAATTCTCAATTCATTCAAACATAAAAAAGAGATGACCCAAAAAAGTTAAAGAACTCAAGAAACTTTCTATCGTTATCATTATTTGATGCATTAGAAGAAGAAGAGCAGTGCCCGAAATGGAAATAACCTCTTTGCTCGTAACAACGCTATTTTTAGTTTAAGTAATTTCCATTCTTTTAAGATATTGTCGAGACCTAAAATAATCTCCGTTGAGTTTTTCAGGATAATCTTCTGAGTTGGCTCGCAGCAAGCAGCAGCAATAAACAAACAAAAAATGCTTAAAAAAAAGAAGAAGAAAATGTAAAAGCCGGACTTTTTGGCTCAACGATCGGGCGATTTTCCCGTCCAGCTTAAGTGAAAGCTTTGGGCAAAATGGTCCTTTTTGCAGATAAATCTCCTCCTCGTTTCTTATAAATATTTGATTCATTCCTTCTCCATTCCTCGACCCATTTCGTTCTGGTTCCTTTTGATCGCTAAAATCAACCAAAAATGAACTCTTTGGTTGCGACGAGCAGAAATTTTTCGCCAGGCGGCTCGAATCCTTGGCCTCGATTCCAAGGTTGAAGAAGAGTCTGTTGATCCCATTTCGGGAGATCAAGTAGGGCACATATCCCATGCATTTTCTTAATAGAAGCCGTCCTTTTCCGAGTTTACTTTTCGTGTTTTTTTTTTTCAATTACTGAAACATTTGGAGCATTTCTTTTCTGGCACGGTTCGATTCTGTAGGTGGAGTGTACGATTCCCAAAGATGATGGCACTTTAGCTTCGTTCGTCGGGTTTAGGGTTCAGCACGATAACTCCCGGGCCGATGAAGGGCGGGATTCGGTACATCCTGAGGTGATTACATTAAACTTCTTATAATTCTTTGTTTATGGATGCAGTTTCGATTCAATTTCTCCGATTATGTAAACTAGGGTTTTGGCCGATTAGCAAGGTTTGGGTGCAAGTATTAGGCAGAGCATTGTTTTTTACTGTTTCTTGAATGGGACACATAGAAACTGAAAGCAATTTGTCCTGTATATAATATCCTAACGGTTCTATCAAGTACAGGAACTGGGAAATATTGAGGGTTCTTTGCATACCGTTATTGCCTAAAAAAACTGTGGTGTGAGACATTCAATACCCTTGCTTTTAGATAAGCATAAGATCTGAGAGCTAGTATTGCACTAATCTCCAAATAAATTCATGGCCTTTGAACATCTGATCCCCAAAAGAAGATATGTTAGCTTATTATCATTCATTTCGTTCATGTATATTGTTTTTCAATTTCGTTATTTTAAGTAGCATGTGATTATTATAAAACTAAGCTTGGTTATTTCCGTATACTTGCTGACGTTTTCTTATTCTATTTGGCTATTGTCTAATGCCCTGTGGTTAAAAATTGAACATGACAGATATATAGTACTAACATATGTATGAGGCAGCATTCATTTGCTTCAGACAGTAATCAGAATCCAAGAGTGAGCTGATCTTACGAGTGGCATAAGATAAAGTTAGATTTGATTATTTAATGAAATTCGAAAATTAAAATTTACAGGTCTAACGAGAATGTGCTGATTAACCACACAGAATTATATTACCTTCTTTATAAAATAAAGACTAGCAGCAGTGCTCCTTCAATGTGTGTAGCAATATCATAAAGTAGGCCTAACTTCTGTTGACCAAAGCAAAAACGGTGGACATTTTAAAATGCAAAGTTGAAAATTTTTTTTGTTCTTATGGTTTATATGGAGTTTTTCATTAGCTATCAATGTGCAAATTGTCAAGAATGGTACTTGACTTTTGTCTTTCTTGCTTCATAGAAAGACAACTTTTTATTTGTTCATATGTTATACTATATGCTATATTTGCTTTCTAATAGGTATAGATTTCTTAGAAGTATCTTTATAGAATATAAACGTCCCTATTTTAAACCGTCATGAGTTGATGATGCCACCAACTTGAGGACATCATCTGTACCATTAATGGAAATTTGCCTACCTTAGAGTTACTATGTTTGATGTTGCTTCTCATTGTTATTCTGGACATCATTTGCTCTTTTTGTCCTTGTTATTATGTTTCAAGTGATTAATTTAATCTGAAGATATAATTGCTTTAAAATTTTTGTCTTATCAGGTTGATCCAGATGAGGTAAATGCTCTTGCTCAACTTATGACATGGAAAACAGCGGTTGCAGACATACCGTATGGTGGAGCAAAGGGAGGAATTGGATGTAATCCTGGAGATTTAAGCAAGAGTGAATTGGAGCGTCTCACCCGAGTTTTCACTCAAAAAATTCATGATCTTATCGGATCTCATGCTGATGTTCCAGCTCCTGACATGGGAACTAATGCACAGGTCTCTTACTGCTCCTATTCATTTCTACTATAAAAAAAAAGTATGTTGTGATTGATTCTAAATGATTTTGTTTTGTTGATTTGGGTTATTGGGACTTCTCTTAAATAATCGAAGCACGAAAGTCTGTTAGAGCATAGGAAAACTTATGTCATTCTATGTGCCTAGAAACAACATCAAAATTGACAAAATTACAACTCTTTGAATGCACATAGATGTAATCTGATAGCTAATCAACTATCTTCTTAAAATCATATGATGATTCATATTTCAGATCTTAACAGGAATGCGGAAGTTTAATTTATTTTCATTATTTTCAACTGACAATAAATATGTTAGGGTGTTCTATTTTTTTTTAACTTGTTTAGAAAGAAGTATTATTTGAGATTATAATAGGAATATGAAGTAATCTTTTTTTTTAATATAATTAAGAACGTATTTCATAATTAATAGTAAAAAGTATTATTACACTTAAGTAAAGTTTATTTTTTTACTTTTAATTTATGATCATAAAAACTATTTGTTTATTAATTTATTAGGTTAATAGTCAATTAATAATTTTATAAAAAATAAAATAAACATTGATTGATATTTATATATTAAGACGTTTTAATAAGTACTTTATTCTAATTATTATAAATAATGATCATCCTGATTTTAATACGAAAAGTAAAAAGGATATGAAATGTTAGTGATCTTTAATATAATTTTAGTTCCACTAGCAAGTTTTATTTTCATGTGATTAACCTGGCTTAATTATTTTAATTGCTTGACACAATCACTTATGCATGATTTTAAAACAAATGAAGATTGGTCTTTTCATTATTCCAAACAAAAAAAAAAGGGATATATATGCCAATTTTCAAATACTAGTTCATGTTAATGCCGAAATGCAAAAAAGAAAAACTAAAAATGATTCAAACTTTGTCTGATTCTTTTTGTTTTCTTCTACTTGTTGCATTTTGTGTTAGACTATGGCATGGATATTGGATGAGTACTCCAAGTTTCATGGCCACTCACCAGCTGTTGTTACAGGAAAGCCGATAGTAAGTGTTTGACATATAGACGTCTTAATCCTTAAGTCAGATATTAATTAGTTATTCTCTTGAGCAGGATCTTGGTGGTTCTTTAGGCAGAGAAGCTGCTACTGGACGTGGAGTTGTTTTTGCTACCGAGGCTCTATTGGCCGAACATGGGAAATCCATTAAAGGATTAACGTTTGTGATACAGGTGATTTTGATTTTAATTTAGTTTCATTGTTTATCAAATGCTTCTATATCATAATTCTGCATCAACTATCAAAATGTGCTATTTAGAGAATAATCTATTATTAATTTTATTGTGCTAGGAAAATCTATGAGCCATGAGAGTGAGGGCAATGTGATTGTCTTGATGGCATGTTTTCGTAGGGAGATGTTACTTCATTACTTTTACAAGGAGAGAAGTTGCCCTCAGGAATGTTAACATGTCATTCTTTCTACTTTCTTTTATTGAAGATGGGAGATTAGATAATATTAGGTCGAGTTAAAAGTATGTGAAGGCAACAAAAGACGATAAAATTTAACCAAAAAATTTGAACATTAAACTACCTTTACTACTTTGATTTGAACAACAATTATCTTCGTCTCATTCAGGATGAGCATGTTGATTTTGAGATTAATATTAGTCGGAGGATTCATCTCCACACTTGACATTTTTAACCTAGAAGTGACGTTTGCAGAGGACCCATGGATGGTGGTTGTGGGTATCTCATTAAGGCTACAAGAAGCTCAAAGATATCATACATGACTAAGTCTGACAGAGACAACTGCGATGAATCTATGAATAAGATTTATGGCTTGACACCAAGCAATGATAATATTTAACGATAGATACCCTAAATATTTAGTGGGTTTCATTATGACAATTTCTGAGGGCAGATAAATATCTGCCTCCATAGCTCTAAACTTATATAGCTTCTTCTCCATTAACTATTTTGTGAGTCTATGTTTAGACATGCGTAAGGCAAGATCTTAAGCAGGTCTATCCGACATATCCAGATCTTAGGCTTATTTGGAGGCTATTTGCATGATGACCCATGTTATGTTAGCAACAACCAATCTAACATAGGTGCATCTTCCCACTGGATTATATTGACGGTTAAGCAAAATAACATTCAACAACATCCAGAGCCATACAAGAAATAAAAATATCATTCATTCAATTTAATATCACATTATTCAGAATATTGCATAAATGACATTATACAAAAATAAATGTTCTTCTCTCGAAGAGAAACTAAAAGCTAAAGTTATATTCCGCGTCATGATTCTTTTTAACATTTTTAAACTACCTCAGTTTCTTCTAACTGTATCTGGTTTGGCATTATAAAAATAACGCCTTAGTGCGCATTCTAAGTACAATTGAAATTAAATAATATACTTTTAAGAAAAGCGGAAAGCAAAAAATATAATAATAATTGCCAGAAAATATGGTTTAATGCAAATTAAAAAATAATAATAAATCCTGCAAATAAACATTCTTTATCATGATTATGTCACATGCAAATTTCAAACGATGATCGCATAAATATTCATATTTATGTTTATGTCTTGATATCTTGAAGCGACGTTAATAGTTCTGATGGGCAAAGCCAGAATCTTGGGGTTGGGTTCAATAAAAGTACGTCCTTCACCTAGGCCCCCTCAAAGGCTCTAGATGACACTCTTATGGCTCCCAAGGACTGGCCCCATCTCTAACCTATTCATACACTGTTTCAGAACCCTTTGCAACATTCACAAAATACATAAACATTATTTTCTTTTACATAATTAGTAGTAAAAATAACGCATTTAATATTAACATGAAACAGGCTCAAATCGATACTTAAGCAGCAATAAAAACAAATAAGAGTAAAAGTAATATCCAATGTATCTTTGTGTTTGTCTTAAAAAGGCGAATCCTTACAAATGTGATGTGTTTGCAAAAATTATAATTGAAATCTTATGAAACTTTGCATTGACCTATTTATAAGATTAAAACTTATATTCTTATTTCTAAGCCTGATTTTAATTTACAAATTTAGAATCTTCTTAAGAAGATTGTTTTTTTCAAAATCTTAGGAAAATTTTATATTAAAATAATGGTTTCCCAAATTTTCTAATTTATTCCAAATCTCTTGCAGATTCGAATGTTTAAGTGTAAGGATAATGAGATTTATAGATTAGAATCAAATGCATTAAAATACATTAAATAGATTAGAAATTCCCTTTCATGTTTCAATACTTGCATCGCTGATATGTGAATTTAAATGCAAGGATTGAATGTAACGCAATCACACAATGCTTCAAATTCAATATTGTAGTAGTTATAAACCTAATTTCCTTCATATTCAAATTTCATCAATATATTATCTTTAATTTTTACTTAAAATGAACAACAGTTCTAATGCATCCACTAGATTAAAGAATTGAAAATAATTCTATTGCAATGTATATGTGGACATATCATTAAGTTAAGCTTGAGTGCAACCAAGTTATTACCTAATGAGATTTTTTTTTCTTTTTCATTATCGACAAATCTGAATATAGTTAAATAACACAGTTTTAATTTAGATTCCTAGCATTTGCATAAACACCAAGATATTAAAGTATAGTTTCTAAATGAGGTTATGCAAATATTCATTATCAATTTATCTGAATCCTGATTTCCTCCCAATTTTAAGCCTATGAAAATGTTCACCAAAAGAAATTATCACAATAATTTTGGAATGCAATTAATTCCCATATGCAGTGATTCTTGATCAATTTAGTATGAATAGTTTATTAGATGTAGAAAGTTACTAGGAATTAATCCGTTATAGATTATTAACTTAAGACCCTTAAAACTTTACGTAACAGAATGACAGATATTTTACAAGTCCTTACCTTAAATGATCGTAGGTTGAGCGCAGGAAAAAAAATCGAGCGGATGCCATACTCTTGAATACTCGGGATCGTCTCCGTTCCTATTGAAGATTTCTATGGCTCTTCTGCATCTCTATCGCGGCTTCCAGAATCGCTGATCCCGAGCAGAGAGTTGCCGAGCACGAAAGGGAATCGTGCGTGAGGGAAAGATTGGCCGTCGAGTGCTGAAGGTGTTCGGGACGTCTCCGTTCTTCCCGACAAACTCTAAGTTCAGTATTTCGACGATGGGTTGTGCGTCGAGGGGTTGAGGGGGAGAAGTGAGGAGTTGCGAGGAAGTTATGGTAACGTAGGTTCTACGGAGGATTAAATAGGAACGTGTGTACGTAATGCACGTCCGTCTCTTACACTAATGAGGTGCGTAAGTTACTGGTCTTACCGTCGGCAGCTCTCCTGCGTCGTTTACGGAAGTCAAATGTCGGGAGCGTGCGTTACATATCCTTTCCTGATAGAACCGTCGGCTTTAATTGCCTACAGTTTCTGGAAGAAGCGTTTTTCTTCCTTGATTTCGGAGAGGTTAGAAACTTTTAAAATGCATTACAAATTTATATTTAAATTCGAGATTAATGGCAAAGCTAAAATTCCATTTTGCAATTATTTGTTTTGAGAAACTCCCCCAATTAAATAATAACATAAATTTGATAGAAAAACTGATTTTAGTGGGGATTTTAACAGAAAAAACGGAAATTTGCGGATAAATAACATAATTAGATATAGCCTTTAATCCTCTACTAAATAGGTTTTAATATACCGTTATAGCAAACAGTTCGTTAAATTCAATGTTGGGTAAATTCGGCTAACTCTGGGATTTAGTAATCTGCTTACCCCATAGATGTATCTACTTAGGTTAGGATTTTGTTGCAAATGAAGGAAAAGAGTATCACGAGCTAAATTATTTTCATGATTTATCAAAATTTACTAACTTCTGTGCCAAATAGTTTACTTAATTTAATATCCCCAAGGTTTGCTAGATCCAGATCTATAGACTTATTAAATCTTCCATTATTAAATCCTTTTGATTTTGAAACAGCTTTTAAGGAAACTAAGGATAGTTGTCAGCATTGGACTATTGATTTAGTTGATCAATGACGAGACATTTCTCTTTTCTTTTCTTTCTATTTGTTTGTTTACTTTCAGGGGTTTGGTAACGTAGGCTCATGGGCTGCTAAACTCATTCACGAAAGAGGTGGAAAAGTCGTAGCCATTAGTGACGTCTCTGGAGCCATAAAAAACCCCAATGGCATAAATATCGGAGATCTACTGAAGCACACAGCTGCAGGTGGGGTTTTGAAGGATTTCAATGGTGGGGGATGTCATGGATCACAGTGAATTACTTGTCCACGAATGTGATGTTCTTATTCCTTGTGCTCTGGGCGGAGTTCTCAACAGGTTCCTATATTAACTTCATCTCTCTTTTTTTGTTCTGCCATATCCAATATGCTATATCTAACATCTCTATTGATTGATTCACCATTTCTTAAGGGAAAACGCTTCTGCTGTAAAGGCCAAATATATCATTGAAGCTGCCAATCATCCTACCGACCCTGAAGCAGATGAGGTAAAAATCATGCAAGATTTTTTGAATTTCTCCAAGGTTTTCATACCTTATCGATTCTTCTTTTTCTTTTTTTAAAGATACTCTCAAAAAAGGGGGGTGCTAGTGCTGCCAGATATCTATGCAAATTCGGGCGGCGTTACTGTGAGCTACTTTGAGTGGGTACAGGTAAAGGAACTATAGTATTACTAAGCAATTTATCGACAAGTGCAATTAGAATCTAACGATAGTTCTGGCTCTTCGATTCTCTAAGAATATTCAAGGATTCCTGTGGGATGAAGAGAAGGTAAACCACGAGTTGCAGAGATATATGAGGACTGCCTTCAAGAACATAAAGGATATGTGCAGATCTTATGATTGCAATCTTAGGATGGGGGCTTTTACATTGGGTGTGAGTCGAGTTTCCCGTGCTACGATCTTGCGCGGATGGGAAGCTTAATTAGAAACTGGACAACGTGGCTGCTTTCAGTAACTCTGCATTTTACTAATCGGTTCAGTGCTTGCAATCCATCATTCCCTTGCTAAATGGTTGCAAGGTGCATGGAAGATGCTCAAATTGTCTGGTCTACTTGTGTTATCTTTTTGCTTAACGTTAATTGTATCTCATTTTTTGTATCTCATTCATATATATATATATATATATATATATAGTGATTGAGGGAGAGGTTATTTTGCTTCCATAACATTCAAAAATAACTCCATTGTTGTATACTGTGTGTACACATGATGTTGACTTTCTTGTTTTTGATTGAAAATAAAATTATGATATTATTGTTGTTATAATTTGCATCTTTGCTACTGGATGCATGGTTCTTTCTCTCCCCCACTGTTTATAAGATATATCTGGGAAATTCATAAACCCAAAAATGCTTACAAATTTATGAAACAAAATTAAAATCAATTTCACCTTTATCAAAAATATCAATTTTTTGGAATAATCATGTATATAACACAAAATCTATGTATTTATGTATCAAATATCTAGTTGTTGCTATTTACATTACTAACTACAATTAATAGTTTTGATATATTAAATGTTTGGATGTTAAATTTGTAAATAAAAAAGAATTATATGATATGTAATATAATTGTGTATAACCTACCAACTATTGTTTGCTAGGACAAATGATATCTAATGTTTTTGGTGCAGGAAGAGTTGCTGAGAATCAGAAATGGGCATTTCTAACAACTGTTTGCATTTCTATTTTGGTCTGCATTTTCCCTATGCTCCACATATAAATTGTTTATCTTCATTATGCTCTATCAAATAATAGCTATTTCCCTATGCCCCACATATGTGAGCATCTCTAGTAATTGTTTGCATGTCTTGTTTTGTCTTCCTTTTTCCCTTTAATATGGGAAAACATGATATTTCTCACAAGAATCTAAATTTTTGTTTCTCCTTAGCATGATTTTCTGTGAGCTTGAAACTGCTCCAACCTTGTTACAAGCATATTGCTTTCTTCACATCTTGCAACTCCATATTCGTTATGATGCATAATTCCTCTTAGCATTCTTTTGCAAGGCTTGTTTTATCGATATGCTTCAACTATGTATGCCAACATTATGTCCCTTTATAATATTGTCAAACTTACAATTATTCTAGAATCTTCTCTTGTGTTTAAGCTGGATTTATCGATCTCACCCACAAGTGATAGTTGTTGGAACAATCAATGTTAATACAAAGAGTGCGCAGCCTTCTAATGGCAATGATGATGGAGAACCAATGAGCAGCAAAGTATTGATATTAGCTTTTTTGAGGTCAAGCAGATATTATCAAGAGGGGAGAGGGTGAATTTGTAACCATCTAAAGTTGCTATTATGCTGATTAAGATTATTTTTGATACAATTAAATTAAAATCACCATTATTCGGATAAAAATGCATATTGCTGAAGACTGGTCATTTTGATAAATTAATACTTTTATTAAATGTTGACTATATTGCTATTATAATTTTAAGAAAATAATATAAAAATATATATAAAAAAATATTCAATACTGCATGAGCCGAACCCGACCCGGACGTGCTAAGAAAGTATTCTCTTGAGCGGTTCAAGTCACTGAGGCTCAAGAAGCCATGAAAACTTGCCATCTTCGAAAGAAGCGGAACGCAGAGCCGAGGAAATGGCAACCTACGGCGCCATTTTCCGGCCATCTGCCGCTCTCTCGGCGGCAGCATCAACCCGCAGAGCTATCACCGGCTTCGCGCGCCCGGGCGCCTTCTCTTTTCCCTCCAATTGCTCTGCCGCAGCCTCCAGATTCTCGCGCAACCTCGTGGCCTTCCGATCCCACTACGCCCTCCTCCTCTGGCTCTCCGTTCTCGCCTTTCTCTTCCCTTACCACCGCTCAGCGATGCTCTTCCTCATGGTCATCTCCAAGGTCGTCCTCTCCTGCTCCTTCCTTCTCCGTCTTTTGCCTACCTCCTCCTTCCTCCTCCACATCCTCGATCGTCGGATCCTTGCTTCGATTTTTCTCGTTGTCGTGACCGTCCAGATCGCGGTTGCCAGCGCCGTCGTTGACATGTTACTCGCGATCGCCGCTATTGCGCCGGTTATCGCTGTGCACGCGGTGTTTAGGACGCTCGATGAACCGTTGAACGTTGAGTTAGCACCGATTTTCGAGAAGAGGAGCGCCGATTTGGAACTGGGTCGATCTGCCTAGGGTTTCGTCTATCGGTGTTATAGAGGTTTGCATTCGCAAAATTTGTTAGCTCTTCTCCTTCTTTCAATTATCTGTTGATTTACAAAATAATTATTGGCTGCGAATGTTGTGCTCCTCTTGTAAGAACGAAAAGTGATGCAGCAACGTGCTTGGTTGGTGTATAGGTACTCTGCACTCATCTGAATACAATTTTGAGGATTACTTTAAGGATGTCTTTTTAATGATTGTAATAAGCATGTTTTGAAATCTAGTGATGCAACTTTGATTGATCGATCTTAAAGATAATTTATTTTCATATATTTGGTTTTGCAAGGAAATAATCTGGCAGATGTAAGTGGTTTCTGCATAGTGCACTCTGCGTTTGGCTTTTTAGCATTCTACTGCAAAATACATGCCTTGAGAATGAGCTTTATGCGCCAGAACTTTTTTTTTAGTCAATTAAATTCTGCTTTATTAGATAGATCCAAATCCAAATAACATAGAACCAGGGACAGACCAGCCAACCCGAGACAATACTACCTACTGGATCTAAATACCAGCCAACCCAAAGCAACCAGTTTGCATTTGGATCTATCTGCTGGCCTTTTGTTGTGGGTTCTGATTTTGGCAGCTTGATTATGTAGCTGGCAGCTTGTCTTTGCTTTGATTCAGTCCTGTCTCTAAAATTGCTGTTGGCTACTTGGTTTGTAACCACTACTGGCATGAGTTTATTTACCCGATTTGATAAGTTGGGATTGCTGTTGGCATATATGGCCTAACTTGTAGCCCCCTAGTTGTCTCATTGCTAGTTTTTATATTGGCTGACTTGTTGGCTGTAGGCATTGCTTACCAAATGTTTTATTACTATTTGGTAGCATTGTCGTTTCTATTTTCAGTGGTTTTGCTATTAGTTTTGGAGAGATCATACTGGCATTTGATATTGCAGATTTACTGGTTTCTTTCTTTCTCTTTTATGGGTCTAAAAGCGTATTCTCTTTGAACATATGCGGCAGTCACTGCTTTTAAATTTTAGTGAATTGCTCAGCTTCTTTCTGTTCGTCTGGTTTTCATTATGGAGGAACTTTATTATCAATTAACTTTTGGGCATCTTAAAATTCATGAAATGGTGCTTTGGAGTCACTGCAATCCTATGGCCAATCGCTTCCTAGATTTATGCATGCTGGGAGTTGCTTTTAATTTCTACTTCTTGTATTGATGCTGCTGTTATACAATTTATTTTGTCGGCCTCTATCTATTGTTGACCTCTATCTATTGAAGAGAAGTTAATGGCGCTTCAAGTTTTGCTAGTTGGATGAATTTCAAAAGGTTTTGTATTGACCCAATCTATCGGATCTTGTTTTATCGAATTGGAGATGTACAGGCTATGATGAATTCTAGCCTTCAATCTGCTGTGTAGGATTGGAACGTATCTTTGTAGTCGTCTCTTTGGAACCCACAAATGCTATAATAAGATCAGATATCTCATCTGAGAGGAATCCTCTTGATTCATATTGATAAACTATTTTCTCCCTCCACCCTCAATTTTGTCTTTTTCTATTGTCTCTATCTACTTATACTTTAGAATAAAGCTACAATTTTTTTGTAATATAGCATTTCTCTTTCTTATAAAATTGCAGTAGAGGAAGAGTGAGGGTGGAGAGAGAAGATAGTTTATCTCAAATGTATTGCATTAATGATGTTTATATATCAATTGGAGCTACTTGTTAACAGTGTTGTGGCTCAATGGTTAATATTTTTTTATTTAAATTCTTGGCAGATCATGAGTTTTAAATCTCATCGATCACATAATTATCTTATTGATGATTAACTTCTTCCAAAAAAAAAAAAAAAAAAAAAAGCTACTTGAAGCTTGGGTATTAATGTACGTATTTCTCATATGAGAATATTGCATGTCTTTAAAGTTTGAGTAAGATCTTTATTGTATGGCAACTTGGATGATTTTTGAATTCTTGATAACATGTCTTTAATAGGGGATTATCCATTAAACGGCAGTTGGATGGGTTCAGATGGCAGAATAGTTTATGAAATCTGCTGAAATACATGATATTCTCAGCAATTGAATTGTTTAATGCATTGGAAAATATGAAAGCTGCCTAAATTTATGCATTATGAGTGTCGTACCTTTCTGTTTTGTTTCGTGCCATGCTCGCCCATTTCGCACTGCTGCCTTGCCTCGCGCCACCTTGCGCTTTTGCATTACACATGCTCTCGTCACGCCGCGTGAAGCAACCCTATGATATTCCAAGATTTTTTGAAAAAAATGAGAATTGAAACCGCAAGGGTCCGGAGACGCATTGTTCCTTATGGAGAAAAGAGCTTTTTGAATATCCAAAGAACTGATGATCCTGCACATATCATAATGCAGATTGGGATTTAGAGCCCCCAAGCCAAGGAACAAGTGTGCATATCATGCATATTGCAATTGTTGAGAAGATTTCTGTAAAAAATTTCAGATGAGATTGCAATATCCAAATGATTTGGATTAAAGGACCAGTTTTTGTTCATACGAATATTCATTTGAGTGTAATAAAATTGCAAATTATCTTCTCCGAGATGAAGCCAATGAACTTTCGAACGTTGCTTAGCCCAAAAGATCTTATTCAATGCCGTTTTCAGAACAGAGTTAGCACTATTAAGTGTTGGATATATTGAGCATTGTAAGGATCATCATCCAACTTTGTGTGAACCAAGGTTTGATCCCTTCTTAGATTGTCAACAGAATTAACATTATTCGATCTCCAAGTCATATTAAAAATTCTAAGTAGCCTTTTGGTCTGAATTAGTTTCGACCTCACCGAGAAGAGAGCATCTCCACCATAAACATAATGCCAAGTTCCTTCCACAATTGAATTGTAACTTTCCAAACCAGTTCAAAAATTCTTGAAGCATAAACGAGTGAGATTTTTCATGAAAGGAGACAATGTAATGAGCAGAGGGGAATGATCAGAGGTAGAAGGGGGAAGAATTTTACACAATGAGCTGTCATTTAACCAATTGGTGTTACAAAGATCACGGTCTAATTTTGTTTTAATATGGCCATCATTCCTGCAGTTATTACGTGAAGTCACTACCTAAAGTATGAAGCTCAATAAGTTCTGTAGGTGTTAATGTAGTATGTAATACTGGATTAGTGAAACTAAACTCATTATGAAGTACTACATGGAGTTATTGATCTATAAAGGGGAAAAACTAGTTGCATAAGTAGAGTAAATAAACATTCAAGCCATTCCAGCCATTCATATAATAGAAAGATGCATCACAAATTAGTAAAGTAATATTCCACATTTAATAATATTTACACAAGCTTTTAATGAATGGACATATGTTATCTAGGATACATGAAATAAGAGACTAAATTTTAAGACAGGTGTACAAGCTTCAACAACTGAACACAATCCATCTTGAGTCCATAATCCATATATATATATATATATCATGAATCTACCGTATTTGATTTTTAATACGGTATAGCACAACTAATAAAAAGAAACAAATTATTAGACTTTAAAAAGTACAATTTAAGAGCATATAAAACATTAATTTTATTAAGCAGATATCACATTATCTATTTATAATTTATTTAAGCGGGGTAAAAATGCAATTTAATGAACCAAAAGTGAAACAATGTTAAAGACTATAAAGCATGCAAGTAAATTTTCTTAATATGTAGCTGTTCAATCCTACATCAAATAGGTTGATATGGTATTTATGCACTTAAATTAGTACAAGAAGCATGCATATGTCCAAGTAAATAAATACTAAGTTACAATAAAAGACAGTGTAAAAAATATGTAAGTGACAAGTAAAGCTACAATGTACAAACTATAAAAATTGTAAAGTAAGGTACTGCAATAAAGTAAGTAAGTAAGCAATCTTAGCCAAAGATTGAATGCACTAAAAATTACAATCACAAAAGATTGTAAACTGCAAATGTTATTTATTTATAATATAATTCTGATTCGGTGGGCGCAGAATATATGAGGAGTTAACACATTTTTTAAATTATAAATAAGTGAGGTAAACTGCAACCACACACATTCTCCCTCATAGGAATTATGTGGTCTCCTGATACTTCAATAGCATGCTCAGCCTTAATGATAGTTGTATAATTAATGGTTATTATATGCACAAAAATATTAATATTTGAATTCAAGGATTTGATCTCAATATGTTGCAGCGTTTCAAGGATTAATAATTTATTATAAACCATGTGATATTTATTGTTTTATACTTTAATTATCTATTCTAATGATTGGGGCTAATTAAGCCCCAAAATAACTTTGGCAACAAAGATCTCTAAGTTAATTGAAGTATAATAATATAATAACGTGATTTGAAAAATAATATTCTCATTCAAGCTTTATAGGATAACAAAGTAATTTATAAGTATAAATGTTGATTTGTGAGATAAGAGCTCATTCTATTGAATGCTAAGTTATCTAATAATCCAACCTCAAATGTTTAATATATATTTACTAAGTTATCAAAATGCTTAGGTTTTAGCATCATAAAACTTTGTTATAGAATTCATTATAATATTATTACTATAAATTTTAACATGCTTTAGGTTCATTAATGCTTAAAAAGTTATTAGATTTTAAATCACATTAACCTTGACTCCAAAAGTTTCATAATCTTATTGCTAAGTCTATCATTGGGCTCTAATGATCAACAGTAGTTGTCAATTATGTGTTTATTAAAATTAAGGTAATTAGGTCATTCCTACACATTAATGGATGACATATCACACCACATCCTATATTATCAATATTATTATAGGTGGTTCTAAGGGAGAAAAATCATTGAATATAGGATATTCTATATCTAATATGTTAGTTTATCATTTAATAAACAACCTAAGTTATGATAATTTAATCTTTTATCAATCTAATGTAGTTTGATTAACTTAACTAGCCACTAAGTATACTAATATTAATCTCAATACAATCTAATAATTTTACAAGTTTATTAATATATATAGACAATTTCTTACTTAAGATAAGGTTGAATAGTTCTAATATTATCTAGTCTACAAGACTAAAGGTGTAGGATTTTCCTTCTTGCTTTATGGGGTTTTCAAGTTCTAATATCGCAATAATAGATTCCATAATTAGACTTATCTATTAATCAAGAGGTTCTAGTTTATCTTTAATATATAAAACACTTAAGTTCATATATTCTAATTCAAGGATTCTAAGGGTATATTTAACTCTCAATCTTAAAAGTATTAATTATTATAGATTATGAATTTAAACTAGCCACATAATTAAAGCACCAAAAGATTTAATTAATTCTTGAGAGGTTTGGAGTATTAAGGATGGTCCGAAATTAATTTAAATAAGACTTAGATTATTCTACCTTCTATCTAATAAATGATCATCTCTTCATGATTTGAAGAAGAATAACTTCTCAATTTATATTTATCTAAATATAATTCTTCACTAAATTTCTTGACTTAAATGACATAATCAATTATGTCTTTCCAAGGTTTCTAGCTTATGATGTATTTATACTTAGGATTATCAACACCCTAAATAGATCTTCTTTTCATGCTCTTCATAAGATGCTAGTTTCTTTTTCATAAGGTAAGCTAATTGAAGACATTTAGTTCATTCAATGAGACTTGGAGGATTTATTCACTAAGTAGGGTTCTAATGGGCACTTATATTTTTCAATGAGATCTCAAAGGATTCAATTACTAAATATGCTAAATTGAGTATCTTAGTAATCTAATTATGATGGCTTTTCTTTAAAGCCTTAGGAGAATCTATTACTTATAAAACTCACAACTATGCTACTATTCTCATATGTGGATGTGATCAAGTTAAATCATAAGTTTTCATATAGCTATATATTACTTAAGGATTAAGTCCATAAGGACTAATACAAGATTTAGTTCAAACCAACCAATTCTCTACTTAATACATCATTTGATGCTCATATTTAAGTTTCCCTAAGTTAATTTAGGGTTTTAAAGCAAAATTAAAGAAAATCCTCTTTTTTAGAATTAAAATAATAATTAATTAATGAGTCAAAAACTCAAAATTTTCAAATGATGTTCAATTGATATATAAACATTGGCTATAAGCTCATTATAGCATAATGAGTAAAATGACTATAAGTAAGTTGAATTTGGACACCATTTGGCTAAGATATGGACTAATCACCTTTAATGATAATTAAAAAGGTGATTAGTAAAATTAATTATCAAAATATATCTTTAATGACATTAATATTTTTTATATTTTACTGATCTTTTTGGTATATAATTTCAATATTTTTGAGCTTATATTTAGCAAGTTATGAAGCATTGAGAGTTTAGGGTTTTATTAATTTAATTTCAATAATTAATTCCCTAATCACTACGCATGCGTCTCAATCCCTTGGCCGCAACTCGCATAGCACACACGTGACTCACCCTTGAGAGCGGGGCCCAAGCATTCACGCGGGTCGGGTCCGATCCAACCAGGCCAGAAATTAAGGACCTTCCCTGTCGAAGCGACGGGGACTGAAAGAACGAGAATTAGAGATCTAAAATTTCACTACTTTCGTTTGATCCAAGTAGATTGTTGCAAATCAAAATGTAGCTAATATTAAGGACTACACAATACACATGAACGCCCCAACAATTAGTGTGGCGGCCGCCCCTTAATCAACTAAGTTTAAGAGGTGGCCGTCATTAGTACCACGGACATTAAACTAAAAGTATATCTGTGATACTAATCGAGAGCTGAACAAGATCCAACAGAAACATACATATAGTATAGCAGTGCAAAAATAAGTAAAGATGAGGTATCCAGACACAGTCCACAGTTAATTCATTCACATACAATACATTAAATGCGGAACAATAAGAATAAGAAAACTTAGTTATTACACTTTTAATAAATGCAGACCAATAAGATGGAAGCATATCTCCTTCAATGAGCTGCATTTTATTTTAACTGCTAGCAGCTAAATCCTCAAGCATTGGATCTGACCTATCCTCCTAATCTGTCATATGTACATATATGACAGGGCACAGCCAAAAAAAAAATCTGATTAGACTTTAATAAGTCTAAGTATAATTTAAGTTATTAAAACTTCATGAATTTAAGATATCACCATTTTACTGATACTACTAAGCAAACAAAATAAATAGGTGTGACAAGCTACAAGGAAATGATAGTCATAAATAAAACATTTGCAACTAACCAACGGTATGACCGAACATACAAAACAACAATTAAACATGGTGAGGTTAAAAGCAAAAGTAACCGCAACTACTAAAATAAATCTGGTCCTAACATGCTTATGATCATATGTATGCATGCTGAGTATATAAAGAACACAAGTGCTGAAATAAACATACAATTCTAGCATCCTAATATGCCTTTATTTATAAGTATTCAATAGAACATATATATACAACATGTAGATTTAAATAAATAACCACTGAGACGTGTGGCAAAGCAACTAAGAACAGAAAAGAGCTAAAGTAAAGCCACTGAAATATGTGGTAAAGTAAGCAAGTACTGTAAGAAAGATCACTGAAACATGTGGCACAGCAAGCAAAACTGAAAACTAGACTAGAGTAGCAATAAGCCTAAGACATGATACTACCATACCAGATAATAGGCCATACAGGGCCTCTGACTGAGAGTTCAACTATAACCATCCTAGACATCCAATACGCTAGGCCTGAGTTAAACTATAGAATAAGTCCATAACTATCCTAGACATCCAATACGCTAGGCCTGAGACTATTCTATAATAATACAAGAACTGAAGAGGCAGACTAAACTAGGACATACTCTACTAACTGAAAGTACTGCAAGTACTGCAAGAACTAGATGAATGATATGATTTACAAACACTAACTTAGGATGTATCATCCACATCCTAAGTTCTCCTATTATGCTCAAGAAATAAGGCTCAATATCCAAGGTATGCCAAGCTATCAAGTTAAAGTAAGCAAGAGACTCAATCTAGACTTATGTGATATCTATTATTGTCTATTAAATTATTATAACTATTTCAAGTTATACAACTTAGAAACACGACATTATAAGTTAAAAATAATCAGAACTGATCAGGTTCCAATTTAATTCAATCAAAATCGATTATAAGTTAAATAGTAAATCATCACATCCTAATTGATGAATTGAGATGTTCTAAACTAAGATCAGATCAAAATCTATTAAGCTAGGGATTATGAATTAAACATCATAAATTTGGATTCAATCACATAATCTAAAAGTAAGCTTAAGATCTATGGTTCAATCTACAAGTGAACTGATGATTAAGGCATATTCTATTAAGTAAAAATTAAGCTTAATAGAATAAATCTTCTATTCTTAATCTAAAGTTGAAAGATAAAATAATCAAAATGAAATTATGAAAATCTAAAAACTAATAAAACCAAGGTTTAATTTATTGAATAAATCACTTATTCAATTAATGAAATCTAACCTAGTGTCTATTCCTAATCTTAAGAAAATTATCTTAAGGTGAAGTGAAGATCATAAGGAAGTGTTTTAGTTTTGACTCTAAGTTCTAATTTATGTTTGCATAGTTTACAATTTTTAACTAAGATAATGATTACTACTTGGTTAGCAAAAGTTTTTATACCCTGAAGTCATGGTTTTCAAATAACAATCCAATCACTAATGATATTAAGATCTATGCAAGTGGTGTGCGCACTATACATAGAGCTCAAGAAAATAATATAATTAAAAGAATACAGAAGTCAATAAAGTTCTAAGTATGTAACGTACCTTTAAGGCGATTCAAATTTGAAGCTCGTCGATTGATTGGAATGAGACGAGACAGCATTCATAGCACCTGCATTATTTAAGTAAGTCAGCTAAATGATGACTACTTTTACAAGTGCTGCTTACTTTTTCTTATAATGGGCTCTATTTAATTCATTTTCCATAACTTGAAGATAAGAGATTAACTATATTATACTTTAGAATGACTTGCTAAATGAAACATATTTTCTTAGTAGGAGACATAGTAGTCATTCCTATAAATGGCTTAAAAGATTATTATGCCGCCTAAACATTTTAGATTAATAGCATCATTATTGTTAGACATGCATAAAAGGTTTAAGGTAACCTATGAATTAAAGCTTGAGGAAGTAATGAATACTACTAGATGGTAAGAAAAAATCTCAAAAGATATAGAGAATGGTTTCAAATAAACCATGCCTTAATTTAAATTAAGAGCAAACAAAAGATGAACAAATTATGATTGAGCCAAATATGACATTCATAAAGATTAGAATCTGAATTTGTATGCCTGGCCGCAAAAATAATTATTGGCCGTGATACAACCCAATGGTAATTCTTTTGATAAGTGATGCTAACTTTAGACTAGCATGATTTCTATCCATTTCATTTAATATAAACTCCAAAAATAAAAGATTAAACTATAGCATACAAGAGAAGAATTTCCGAGATGAAATATGCTAAGTAAATAAGAGCAATAATAATCATCCTAATGGAGAATTTATGAAATTATATTGAACATCATTCTTTATAATCTGATTGAGATGAAATCAGCACCATCAATAAATTACATTCTCCATACTATCATTACATGATTAATTAACAAAGACAATGAGGGGTGCATGTTGAAGAAGAAGTAAGATAGTTAAATTGATTATAGCACTTAATGGTTGATGTAATCAGTAGGATAAGTTAAATATATCTACATTTTCCAAAAGAAAAGCTGAAGGTCATACCTCAAACGGAGATCGGAGAGGGCTGCCACCGCTCGACGAAGGGCTGCTGATGCTCGGCCGAGGAGAATAAGGGGGCTCGGCCATGGAGGTGAAGGAGAAGGCGGACGAGTCGGCTCAGTTGGAAGGACGATCTGCTCGGCCATGGAGAGGAGCAAGATGGGTTCGGTTCTCATGAGGGAGAAGGAGATGCTCGGCGCTTCCTTGAAAGGTTATGCGATAGATGACCGATCTCTCATCGAAGGAGGAACATCACAAGATCGATCAATCTCTCTTGCGCCAAATGGAATGGTCGAAACTTCCTACGCTCGACCGTGGAGGAGAAGAGAGCGATCGGCGCGTGGAGAGGAAGAGGAAGGAGGAAGGTGCAATCCATTCGAATGAGAGGCTTGCGATTTTAGATGGATCGATTAAGGAGGGAGAGTTTTGGCTGGAGGAAGAGGAATTAAGCTAGGTGTTAGAAAGTTTATGTTAAAAGAGAGGCTATTAAATATCCAAACGGACTGCTGAGAACCACCCGATCAAAATCGAGTGGCTAAAAAATCAATTAAAATTCCATGCTTCGATTGAATGGGCAAACAAACTCCAAAAATTACGAATTTGATATCTAAACGACCGTCTCGATGAGATGAACACAAGCGTCCAAAAATTATTGAATTTGAACAAGAATTTTATTTTATATTAATTTTTAAGTAAATAACTTAAAAAAATTTGCTACGATTAATCTGGAACTCAAAAAATCACGAAGCTTAAAACATAGTGTCCTCTTATAATGCTTAACTTAAATATACAAAAATTTCTAAAATCTGTCTTTTATTTTATCTATTATCAACTCCGAAAGTTTAAACTTTCTGAATTTATTTAGGACGATCCGGAACCCCGATTGTGCTCAAATTTTGGTAGAATGATCCCCTTGATACATTTCATTTGAAGATATTTTTATTTAATTTTTATCCAACTTAAATAAAATTTTGAATTTCATCTTAATTTGCTCATGATTAAGTCTAAATGGCTCAGTAACAACATCGGGTTGTTACAATTAGACTTTCTATTAAACAATTTAATTCAACCTTAATTGTAGGGCTAGGGTTCACTGTAGGGTTGATTAGCATCCCTCGCAGTGAAGCACATCGTTAGTTAATGAGTCTTATGTTTCCATTGCATCTGAGGTTACTCTAAGAGCTATCTCCCGATCGATCAACGTGTGTAAACGGTGCAGAGAGTATCCGAGCTCCTTTATGCCTCAGTTATTGTGGATTGTTCTAGTAGGCCGAGCCATTGTGAGCTCGATAGACTTTAGAGTTAAATTGACACTAGGAATTGATGCACATTGATCTAAAATACAATAACGAAAAGCTAGAGTTAAATCTTGCATAATTCGAAGACTAGTAGGAGGCGTACCTTCGTTCGTCTTCTTCAAATCAGGTTGATGCAGGAAAGCTTGCTAGGTCGAAATCAGAGTTTGCTCGGTCCCATTTGAGGCTTGCGAATCATCTATATAAGAATGGATCGTCGGTATCGGCTTGACTGCACCTGTTAGTGGTGGTCGAAGTGCTACAGCGTCGTTCAGATAAACGGGCATAGCCCATTAAGTGGGACAATGGGCCCCACACATAATTAGCTAATTATTTTATTTCAATTTAACATATTTTAATAATTAAGATTAGCCTAATAAATGAGCTTCGAAAAATTTTAAAGATTCACCCTTAGCTAAATTGGAGGTGATGAACTCAAAAATGAAGTCGAAATTTTAATCGGAAGTTTATTTATTTATTTTAATTTTTTGGATAATTATAATATAATTAAACATTCAGGAAAATTTGATGTCTTCCAAAAATTCATAAAATCTCATCCCTAACTAATTTGGGGGTGAGGAGTTCAATGGTGAACTTCGATTTTTGATTTGGAGATCAAATTAATTATCATAATTTTCTAATTTTGATAAATGTATTAAAATAATCATAATATTCAATTGAGCTTCGAATCACTCCAAAATTTCAGGATTTTCTCTCAATACCCTATTGAGACTAATGGAGGCGATTACATGCTGATTTGACTGATAAATTAGGATTAACAACTTTGGGTTGTTGTTAGACAGGTCCACTAAATATGGAGGTATTGGTTTGATTAATCCTAGTAAGCTTGTAATTAGCTGCAATATTTTTTTATGCTATTATTATTTATGCAAAACTTCACTCTTCACTTGAATGGTGGAAGGTTCATAAATTTAAATTGTTTGAGCAATCTCACTCTCGCTTTGCTTCAACCTTTTGGAAAAAATTGACTAAAGTCTCTCTCATCTAACGTCACTAGGAATGATTCCCTCAATATTTTTCAGTACAAAGGAAGCAAGTTTTTCTCCTTAAGAGATGCTCACAACTCATTTATTTCCATCTGCCTTTAGTGGATTGGGCTAAGGTTATTTGGTCAAAGGGCTTCGCTCAATAAATGAATGAGGAGGGCTTCACTCACTAGTCTTGCTGTTGTGGCCTAGGGTTGTTGGCTCGAAAGAAACAGTCATATTCTTAATCATTGTTTTAAAGATTCCCCTTCTTTAGTTTATAGCATTCGAAATACTATTGGGGCAGCAATTGAGGACTAGAAACCCCTTGTGTTCATATTATAGTTTATTTCAATCTTGAAAAAATAGTATCATGTATCATTGATGTTGGTGGCTGCTCTTTAGGGATCCTTTTTTTTTGTTGATTACTGAACTTGTTGTTGCCTCTTGAATTTGCTAGACATACATAAATAAACAGTTTCTTAATTTTATGAAGGTGTGGAGTTGTCTCATAAGTTTTCGCTTACTCTTTTCTAGGTCGTTGAGATAGGGTTTTCTCGTTTTGGAGGCAATGGTTATTGTCTTTTCTGAATGTGTTTCTACTTCTTATATTGCTTTATCCAGAGACAATGATGGATAATGATGTTGTTAGAGGCCTCATTCACCGGTTTGAAATAATATCATCCAATCTTAGTTTTGAACAAATATTCACTAAAATACTGCACAATAAATTATCATTGTGTGTCATTAGCCTCAGATTTTTTTTGAGTCCGGAGTCTATTAAAAATTTTTTTTTTTAATTTTTCTTACTTTTATTTTATTAAGTTATTTTCCTTCTTTGGTGGGATTGCATGTAAGAAAAAAACCTTTTAGATTTAGAGGTTTAAATAAAATGTGAAACTATTATTGAAAACTATATATTTAAAATATTTGCAAGTATGTTTAGAAATTTATTAATGAATCACATCATAAAGCTCCACTATTGATTCTAACACAACCAAGCTCATCATTAATGTATTCAATATTGTATGTAATTTTTGAACAATAAAAATGTGAGTTTTCTAGAATAAGCTCACCTTATTTCCCCTAATATACTATCAACACATATTTGAATAAATTCTAAAATATATCATTGCTCATAAGTGTTGATTTATTGACTTAAATGATGAAATTATTTAAGTTAACAAGAGAATAAGCATAAATAGTTCTCATGATGCATAATACTACCAATTTTATGAGCATCATGGCAATCACAATAATATGTTAGGTAATTTTTAGTAGTTTATCAAAGCATATGGAGTAATTAAGGAAATATATTTAACTATATAAAATCCTCTGATAATTCAAATTCATTTATCTCAATCAAAAGCAAGTAACAATGTGCGAAATACTAAAAAACCACACGTACCCGTGCGCGCGCCCACGCACACACACACTCACATATATATATATATATATATATATATATATATATATATATATATATATATATATAATTTATTTATTTATTTATTTGGTAAAGCCATCTCGGCACAATTTTATTAGCTAAATAAAAAGTTACAAAAAAACGTTGCGAGGGTACAATAAATCCTAGCAATCTAAAAAGCCTAAAGATAGCCCCAAAAAGCTGGACCGAGTGTATAACCTAAAAGACCCCAACATGAAAAGAAATCATAACTAGAAGAACAACAAACAAAACAAACAGACAGAACGCAACAAAAAAAAACCAACCAGCACAAAAACAGCCAGCAGGAGTCGAGAGCGAAAAACGACAAAAAGCTCTCCCGAAGAAAGGGCGCTTCGCAAACAACAACCACCACCAAACTTGCAAAACATCAGCATCCAACACAGAACAAAGCAGCCAAACACAAACAATAGCAAGCAGCTCTAAAAATGCAGACGCTCCAGGCACACAACCAACTAACAAACGGCCAACCTGCAATTAAAGCAACTAAACACAAGCACCACAAACAAAACACAGCAGCCACCACCACAAAAAGAAAGAACAGCGAACCAGCCACCGGACTGAAACCAAAAAACACGACCACCGCACAGAAACAAAACGGCCACCGCACGGAACCAACCAAAGCAGCCATCATATCGGCCACAAACAAACACAGAAGCCACCACCACAAACCGAAATACAACGAACCAGCCACCGCAAAAGCCACCACCACCAACAAATAGCCAACAGCAGCCACACAACAGTCACCACCAACAACATCACACAGCACACAGCCAAAGCAAAAAACAAAGCAGCCAACACAACAGCCACCACCAAAACTACCACAATCACATAGCAGCCACCACCAAACTACCACAGCCACATAGCAAACACCACCACCAACAAAAACAAGCAGCCAAAATAAAAGTAGCCAAAACAAAAACAAGCAGCCAATACCGCCACCACTAAACTACCACATCATCAATCTAGAGAATTAGCAATTTTAAGTTTAAAATCTTGACTCTTGAGAGAGCCCCATGAGAAGCAATTTTTATTAAAAACTTCAAATATGATGTTAATGTCAATATGAATCTCATTTATTATTTTCTTTGCGTTCATTGGCATATTATTGTATTTGGATTTGTTTCTACTATCCAAAATATGCCAGAGCGCTAAAGCCACAAATAAATTTCAAATTGAGAGCTTTTTTGAGTTATTAACATGGTTAATTTGGAAGAAAGTATTAAGAGAAATGCTTGTCGTAGAATCAAGTTCACTAGCAATCCATCTCCAAACAATTTTACTATGATGATTTTCGATGAACACATGGTTTGAGCTTTCATGATTGTTACAACATTGACATTTAGAAGAAAAAGAGTAACCTCTATTTTTCATGTTTTCATCCACACTTATATAATTATTAGCCATTCTCCAAAGGAAAATGTTGATGATTGAAGGAATGCAATTGTTCCAAATCCAGGTAGGAAAGCTTGGCATCTTTATAATTCTACAACAGTTCCAAAGCTTGGATAAATTTATCTCGCTAAGATGACAAAGCTCAGAATTTTCTTTTTTTTTCAGGTTAAGTAAAGGGCTATGGAAGATAATCTTAGTGATGAGCTCAGGAGGAAAAAAGTTGTTTAGAATCTTCATATTCCAACCCAGCTCATTTGAGTAGATGTCTCCTAACTTTAACTTGGGCCTAGGATTAATGTCTATTAAGTTTGCAATCGGTGCCATTTGGTTCCAATTGTCAAATCAAAAACTGTTATAAGCATCAATTTCATCCGAATATAAGGTCTCCTCCGTAATGTCAAGGTGATTATGCATCCTGCACCAAACTTTGGAGTCAGTAATTTTATGATTGATTTGAGCCGGATGTTTAGTCGCGCAATATTTAGCCAACAAAAGCTGAACCCATAAGGAGTTCGTAATTCTGAATTTCCATCACAGTTTATGGGAAAAAGTTTTATGAATTGAGTCCAAAGAACATAAACCAAGACCTCCTTCATTCAAAGGAAAATTAATTTTGTCCTAAGCGCACCAAATAGTTTTAGAACCTTTATTGTGATGCCAAAGGAACTTGTTGAAAAGCACTTTTATTTTGTTCATTATAAAATTAGTCGACGAGGTCAATTCCGACCAATAGAGAGGAATGATGTTTAACACATATTTAATTGAAAAGCACTATATATATATATATATCATCACTAGCCTCACCACTCTTCGTGCCTCTTATTAATATCATCAATATTCAATCATCTCCCACATCGTCCCCTCCAACACCATATCACCATCACCACGACCAATATTATCAATATTAATCTCTTATTTCAACCACGTCATTACTAACATCATTAATCAACCAATTTTGTTGAATCATTATTTAATCATCTTATATTTTAATCATCAAATCATCAACTAGTCATCCTCATCGTCACTCAATCGTCACCATCGACATCTAGTTGCTATAATACCTCGCTCCACAGCATTACATTTATTATTTTCATTGCCATCATCCTCATAATTCATTTTCATCATCATCATCACCATAACAATTATTATCATATGACTCCCCATCACTACCATTGCCTCAATATCAATTCTACCATTTTTGCCTCTTCTCCTCGTCACTATTATCAAACTCATCATTGCAATAAGTCATGCTTAGGCCGCCACATCATTGTACGCATGACCAAGAGTTAAGTATACCACATTGCTATAAAAATGAAGAAAATTTGATGAGATACTATCACCAAGAATTAAGTAGGGATCGTCTTGCTATTGTTATGACTGCTCCACAATAATTTCTCTCATATGTTATTATCTTGTAAAAAGGTATATAATTTGCTTAATATTTATATCGTTTTTCTATCTTAAATCACGGGATTGAAGAGCATGATTAAGACAGGCGATAAGTGGGGAATAAGAAAGGTTAGAATGCCTAACACAAGGTATCTTAAATTAATACATTGTAAAATATAAAGTTGATATTAAAATGTATATTGATATGTATGAATATTAAATTTTTTATTGTAATATTCATAATAAAACTATAAATCACATGATTTAACACTAGAATTAGTATGTCATAATAGCACATATATATTATCATCATTAATAATACAAGAATACACATTGTTCTCATCAAATAAATACAACAAAGTTTTTCTTACTTTTAACTATTTTGGCACTATGGTAAAGGCTCAGTGGGAAATATATGTATGTCAAGCAAATCTATCAAGAAATTCAAAAAAATTGAGAGTCCCCACCCACCCATCAAAGGTCGCAGTTTTGTTCACGGGCAGCTAACCATAAACTGATAACAAGCCTTCACGTGTGTATAAGCTGCATGTAAAAATCCTATATATGCAGGTGAGTCGGTGCACTTATTAGTATCTTCACTTGAACAAGAAGAAACAGGCAGAAATGAAGGCCAGCTTTAGCATCATTTTCTTGCTTCCACTGCTGATTACATGCACTGCTTCATGTGCGGCTGAGATCGACTGCCAGCCGAAGGCGAACCCTGATGATGGCCAAAGAAGCTCGGCTTCTGGATCGGGCCATGGCGCCGGGGCCCGTGGAAGCTGGGGTTATAGCTGGGGGTGGGGCTCAGCTCCAGGCAGCGGTTGGGGTTATGGCTCTGGCTCTGCCGAATCTCCGAGCGGGAGTGGTCACGGTTTCGGGTTCGGGTTTGGGTCGGGAAGCGGTTCGTCTGGCAGTGGGTTCGGATTTGGGTCGGGTGGAGGCGGAAGTGGCGATAGCGGTGGAGTTTACAGGGGAGCTCGCAAATTCGGTTTCGGTAATTACGGCGATGGTGACGGCGGGAAGGTTCCCGAGCTTAGAGGAGGTGATGGTGGAGATGATTAAAGATGAAAGTATTTAGTTAGCATGGGAGTGCCTCTTATGATGTATGCATGACTTTAAGATTGTTGACCTTATACAAGGATGTTACTATGTTCTTAACTTTTGTTTGCAGGGAGCAAATAAGCCATTCTTAGTCGATTATATATATTCTGCTGTTCTTAATATGGACAGGGAAGTATCTGTAGATTTAAGGTTGAAGGAAGTTTTGAATAAGAGCATGAAAGATATGATGATTCTTGTGTGTCAAGAAAGAAGATGAGTGAATGTTGTTGGAATTATGTAATAAAAATATGAGATAAAATGTATTTGAATGTTTCGAAGCATGGTTGGTTGCAAAATGATATACACAAAAATATATGAAATAATAATAAGGTGCAGAACTCCTCGCTAGAGTTTTCTTGACTTTGGCGAGTCTGAGAGTTAGTCGGATGGTATTCTCGACCTCTCTTTGCTCGTCTCCCCTTATTTGGTCTTCGTAACCTCTGTTATCTTCCTTTCTTTTGGCAGATAATTTTTTGCCTTTTCTGCTAGTTCATCATGATATGCACCTGAGGTCGATGGTCTGCAATAATTAATAATAATATAATGAGTCCTGTTCACATAGGTGAGTGCCTCCTTATCCATGAAAGTGGGTCGTAGTGCATCATCAACCAGAAGGTCTAAAAGTCATTAGTACAATAGCTCAGCCGGGATCAAACTTTACGGTATCATCAACCAGAAGGTCTAAAAGTCTCTTGTAGAGCACATCGCCCCTAACAAAAGAGAAAGTACCTTGACGTGCCAAAAAAATACAAAAATATGCTACACGATTCACACAGCGCGATCGATAAGCAAAAATAATACGAGGGATGTCTAGTAAAAAGGAAAGGGGATATGCGTGTCTCTCTCCGCCTGGTGACCGGAGGGTCCTCTCCCAGAGGCGTCGAAGCCTCCGAATAGCTCTCAAGCAATCCCCCTCAATAATGACCCGTCAACGTCAACCTCAGTATATGAGGGTGCCTGTCTCATAATAGTCACCGCATGGATCTCTGCTTGAAGGGGGGATCGAGCCTGTACCGTGTCACCTGCCTCAGGCAAAAACTGTCCCTCTGCATCACGCACAACAGCTGCCCCAAAAGCAGTGGGCTCTCCAAAGAAGTACGAGGCATCAATGTTAGCCTTCAACCAACGGGGCGGGGGGCACCATCTAGTGGAGGGGCCCTGGTGGGCCGTGGAACTCCAGTGATCGAAAAATGCAATGCTTACACAATAATATACATCAAGAAATATTCAGAACTAATATAAAATTTTCTTTTTTTTTTAATTTTTGTATATAAATCCTACAAAAATATATATTCAACTAATAATCTATTTACACATTGAATTGATGCAAATCTATATATTTTGGTGTATATTAGTGTATAAGTATAGTCCTATTCTCTTCAAATTAATCAAATATATTAATTAGAATATAATTATATTAAATTTGAGCAAAACGTGAGCAATATGGACGTGAAACTATCTATAAATTATAAATTGTAATAGCCAAACTCTTAAATACCAATTTATAATTTGTTTTGGCTTTATAAGTTTCAGGATTTTGTCTTCATAAGATAATTTTTCAGTAGGTCATTCATCTTAAGAGTGTTTCCACTAGAACACACTTAACTTTTAAGTTTTTATCAATAAATTCATCGTTATTTGAAAATATGTATTGCAAATACAAATGATGCTACTAAGCCAATATGCTTGTCTTAACATAACAATAATAATGTGTACACCAATGAGATAAATGCACTTAACGTAACAATAAAATTAAAACCTACTAACATAGGTTTCAAGCAATAGTTGCACAATAATCATTATTCAATTAAAAGGGCAGTGCAAAGCAATATTGATTGACATATTTAAAATGATTTTAATGAAATACTGGATTTAGGTGTACCTCATGTAGAGAAAGGAAGCAAGTTAACAATGAACTTTACACACTACGACAAGCTAGCACAACCTACTAATGATAACACTTAAGTTATCCACAGACCCACTAGACTCCAGCAACACAATGATAGAATTCAACAGATTAATATTTTTAAACACCTAATGGAGTATTTATAGACCTCAGGTCATGTTTAGGAGCGTGTTAAATACGTTTGGGCATGATATTGCTAGTACAGGTTAAGGTGGATTATTAAATGCAATTCAACCTAAATATATCTAATTGTACTTAGGTGCATTTATAATGCATCTGGGCACGTTGCGCCTACATGCACATAACTTGCATTTGTACACAACTAACTGGGCGCCTATGCGCACTTTCAGGGCACTCAAGCATCCTTTTGGGCGCCTGAGCTTCCTTATGGGCTTCTGGGCATTCATCCCTAGAAATAAAGTGATAATATCAGTTTAATTAGATGCTAAAGATTATTAGGGTTTATTAATCAATGGGTTCTTATAAAAGCCTTAATCTCGAGGGCAAAATTATCGAGGACCATATAATCAAGAAGAGCGAGAGATTCAAATATGGTGGTTCAATTATTTAAAATAATGGAAAAATAGAGAGTGATGTGATTAATATGATGCAAGCTAATTGGATGAAATGAAAGAGCACTTTTGTGTGATTCGAAAATCCCATTCAAAATTAAAGGAAAAATTTATTAAACAGCAATACTATCAGCTATGTTATATGGGTTAATGTTGGTCAACAAAAAAAGAAGCTTATCGATAACTATGTGTTACAAAGATGAGCATATTTAAGTGGATGAGTGGGTCTGCTCGTAATGATAGAAAGATAAACGAGTTTATTCGCAGCAAAATTGGAGCGGCTCCAATAATGGATAAGAATAGAGAATCTCGCCCTAAATGATTCAAACATATTAAGCATAGATCGTGCAACAATTCTATTAGAAAATTTTGGTTTATGCATTTCACCATATTAAAAGAGATTGAGAAAATAAAAAAATATGCGAAGAAACCATTATGAAGGATCAACTATATTTGAAACATTGGGAGGGGCTTCTATTTGATCGTGCACCATGAAAACAAAGGATTCATTTAGCTGGCCTCACCTAGTAAGACTAAGCCTTAGCCTCACTAGCCGGCCTCACATAATGAGACTAAGTCTCACTTGCCGGCCTCACCTACTAATAAGACTAAAGCTTGGTGTTGTTGTTCCTCTCCATTAATAGTTGAATTACAACACATTAGCTAAGAAATTGAAAGAAAATATACAATCAATTAAAATTATACCTGATTAATTAAGATTTCTCTGAGTTCATCCAATCCTCATTTGAATTTTAACATCAGAGGTTGAAAAAATATGGAAAACCGCGAAATCAAATTCTGTAAAAAAAACAAAAGAGAGAGCACTTTTACTTTTATCATTAGAGAAGATGATGCAATACCACCAGTGGAAATATATTATAATTGCTTGTTTCTTAACAATATAATATTACTATATAATTTTCACCACCGCCCCACAAAGTAATGTAATGAAGGGGCTGTCAGCCTCAAAACTAGACCAAATGTTGTTAGTGGATTCTTGAAAAAAATTCTGCCTCTTTAGATCATAAAATAATAAATCAATTGCTCTTAAGATTCGGCTAATGATGATAATTAGTAATCACGGCAGACCAAAATCACATCCAAATTTCAGCCATCCAATGAGGTGATTAGACATAGTTTAACAAGTTAAAATATGTTACATTTTTACTAATTTTAATTAATATATCAGAAAAAAATGTTATCTTTTTATTTTTATAAAAATTTTCGTGGGTTTTTGCATCCCGGGACAGTGCCAGGGACCTTGGATTATTCTCAGTCACGCACATAAATACATCACAGCCATCCAAATGAGCTTTGAGCTGTGGGTTGGGGCACTATAGCCACCCCTTTTTTTTTAGTGCGCATTGACCTAACATCTTAGTTTGGAGTCCACAACAAGAATATAGCATTAGGACTGCAACTATCAATCTAGTTTTAACTACTCGATTAAATGAAAATTAGGGCTAATTCAAAAATGAGATCTCTGGGTTAAATTGATATCCATAGAAACAACCCAATTGTAAACTCATATAAGGTTGTCAAATTTTGACACAATTCTGATTCTAAGAAATTGAGAATCAGGTTAACTCGAATTTTATTCGGCACGGGTTCGGGTTAAGAAATTTGACCCATTTAAAATCGGGTTGGGTTGGGTCAACCTGAAAAACCGAAGTGAACCTATTTTGAGCCACATGTCCGCTCAACCCATAGAATCACAACTTACAAGCTTCGTTGATTCAGAATCATACGATGTGGAGAAGAGGTGAGAAGCCCAATAGAAAAGTCGTGACTCATGTCTGACTAGCAATGTCAGACTTTTTTTCCCAAAAAATCTCTCAATTCTCTTCTCATTTGCCTCCTTCTGTCACTGAGGGTTTGTCCAAAGGGTGTGACACCCAACTCACATTCAGATAACATCCCAATAATCTGTTTGGGTGCATCGCTTTCGGATTAGGCGAATGGACGGCGATGGTGAGGGCAAATCCGGTGAATTGTCTTCACCGAATTCGAATCTCAGCGATGGCGAATCGTCTTCGCCAAATACGGTTCCTGCGCGCTTCCCTCTGCATCTACATTCTCCATAGTCGATGAATCCAACTCAAGAAAGCCCCCTAGATCCTCACTTTTCCAGCAGCTCCATTTCGCTTCCTTCTCGCCAGACAAGAGTGAAGTCCATGGAGACTTACGGTGCCTTGAACAAGAAGACTGTGACCGGTGGTCGTGATTCCGTTGCTTTTCAATAGTTTGATTTAGGCCACACTGCCATTTGAGCTGCTAGTCCTCTTAGGGGAATTGCCTATCGTTCAGGTTCGCTTTTTATGTTTTTTTAGTTTGCAGCCTATTCTGTTACGTTTTCGCTGGTTTGGTTAGGATAGTTTGGATGGATGATGAAATTTTTATTTTTAATTATTTTTTAATTAATGTTCCGGAGAGTATAAAAATTTTATTATGTTCTTCTAATATTCTCATAAATGACAATTTAAATAAAACTAAATCAAGCATACCTTATTAGGTGGTCTACAAGTAAAAGCCTAAAATATTTGTGTCTAATTTGGCCTACTTTTGCTAAAAATGAATTTTGTATTTTTCAAATTTTGAAAAATAATATACCACTAAAATTTAAATAGATGGTCCCAAATAACACGCCTCTACCAAGGAATTCATAAAAAAAAAAAATTTGCTCAATTGGGCCAAGTGATTGAGCTGAAATTTGTGCTTGAACTCAAATTGGATCGGGTTCGCCGAGCTTAAATCAGACAAGACCGGTTCCCGGACCCGCTCCGCCGGTTTCTTCGACGGGCTAATGTCGCTGCTTTGTTAGCGAAGGGCGTTAGATCACGACGCGATCTACACCGTTCGTTCGAGCTGCAAATCGCTTGCATTGTTGGATCACTATTAATGGCGTTGAAGGGGGATTTAATTCATCAGATCGGATCCAGATGGTTGGATCCGATCTGATAAGACGGAAGGTCCCAAATCGATTTGATTCAGTGTCTCGTGTTTGAATTAAGAACACGGGATTTGTGCTATCTGATAAATTCGAATTCCCAATTTAAATAATTCGAATAAATTAATAAAATTATGTGTTTAATTACTTAAATTTATTTTGAGTAGGTTTTCTTTAATTTAACTTAAAAAAATTATAAAATTTATACTGCTAACTAATTTGATTGTGTATAATATAAAAATGTAAAAACATTTCACTTTTAAAACACCAATAATTTACTTTAATTATTTTAATTTAAATTCATCCTTAAATAATCAGAAAAATCAAATCATGAAAAATTCTCAAATTTTTCCAAATTTTCTTAAAATTAATCTTAGCATCATGATATTTTTCTCTTACAAAAATTAACTAATTGTTTAATCAAATTAAAATAGGTGATAAATAACAATTTAACTGTCTAAGAAATATTAGAACTTTACACTAAAGTAGTGAGCGACGGCTTAGTGGTTGTTTATGGTATACTTAATGACTATTTATGCAACCTATTTTAGAGTAAAACAGGGTTAGTGCTATTGATGAACTTCAACGATGCAAGGGATGGACAAAGTGGAGGAGAATTATGTTGATAAAGTTCACGAGAGATATATAGAAAGTGCAAAACGATGAGGTGCACGATGCAAAGGATCGACAGAGTGTTGGAGATTGACATTGATAAAGTCAATAGGAGAAAAATAGACAGTGCAGATCGATGAGGCGGGTTTTCATGATACAAGAGATCAACAAAGTGGAGAAAATCGATGTCGACGAAGTTCCTTAGAGTTAAATAGAACAATGCGCGAGTTCGACATCAGTGTTCATAAAGTCATTATCGTTTATTCTTGGTGTTAAGAAGACTATGAATTCGTGGGAGAGAAGAAAATTGAAAAGCCGTTTCTACGTTACAATTTCGCTCCACATAAAGATGATATATTCCTCCACACGAGCTTATATATTGAAAGATTTGTTAAGGGCTACAACCCAATGAATTTGTGGATCATTCTATTATTAACAATTTGTTTACTTTTTTAATTATATACATTTGACATTTTATATATGTTCAAAATATATTTTTTAGAATAAAAAAATCAACATTATATTTATAATTTATTATTTAAATAATATGTTATCATAATATTTTTGCTTGTGATATTAGAACCGAACATCCTCCAAATCTTTTTAATTTACTTTCAAAATATCCAAAATTTTAAATCAAATAAATACTTTCATGCAATTTCAGACGTTTGGCTGTTACAGACGGAACAACGACAAACGCCGCTCGCAGTTTTGTAGCTAAAAAATTTCAAAACTGTAAAGAGCTCTCTATACGCTCCTTTCCTTACTTTAGGTTATAGGGCTTCTTTTTCTTAGTTTCTCTTCCGAAAACTTCTTCAGCTCAGGGCTCTTTTTCCCTGCGATCTTCTCTCCCGCGATTCCTCTTCCCCTTCTCCTTCGGGTTAGTTTTATTAATTTGAAAATCGGTGAGTCCTCCAAAACTCCGAATTTTTTCAAGGATTTGCGCGATTGAAACATTTCTTTCACATCAGCAGGATTTGAGGTAATGCTATGTTATTTAAAACTGTAGATAAGATAACAGCCGTTTAATTTGATGTTATCTGAATAATGACATCAAAAATTACATAAATGCCTATGATGTTATCTAAATGGCGACCGACATTCAGATAGCATTACGCCAATCTATCGCCATCTATCGGGCGAGGTAGGGTATTTCGCGCGACTCCTGGAGATTCGACCCGAGCCTTGCCTTGCCGTCGCCGCCGTTCCTTGCCATCGCCGCCGTCGCTGCCAGACGTACGGAAGGTCGCAGAGATCGCCCGACTCCTTCTCGCCGTTAAGTCTATATACGAGGTTCTTTGAAACCGAATAGCGTCCTACTCCGTTCAGTTGTCCTCCGCCTCCTCGTCCGACCATCGTCGTCTACGTAGGAAGCTCTGCAGTTTGTCGACGAATTTCCTCAGTCGGCATCCTGGTTTACGAAGGAAGTTCTGCAGGTCGGACACGAAGCTCAGCAAGCATCATCCTCATATGGTCGCTGCCTACGCAGGCATATTGCGTGTGTTTTGAGTTTTTACCCTATTTCTGTACCTGTTATTATTTTTATTAAAATTGTATTTCATAGTCTTATTTGGGTGTATTCTTACCTCATGTGTAATATAACATGAATGACACTAAGCATATATCTGAATAACACTAACACTGATGTTTGTTATTTAAATAACACTGAACCAAACAGCTCCTGTTATCTGAATAACATTGTTATCTGAATAACATTGTTATCTGAATAACACTGTTATCTGAATAATACTGTTATCTGAATAACATGCTATCTGAATAACATGCTTTAGGACATTTTTAGGTTGTTGCACAAGTAGACTCATATTTCACGCTTTCCTCTTCCCCCTCTCCTCCGGGTTAGTTTTATTAATTTGCAAATCCGCCGGACGCAGCGCCGGTGCTCCGCCTTCTCTTCGCCTCGCCTCACCGATTTTGTCAACGCAGGTGCTTCTCCTTCGCTTAACCTCCCGTTCCCATTCACATCATTTTTTTGATGTATGCTTTTTCTGAAGATTTGCTTGATATTGCCAATTGATTATGATTAACTTAGGATTATATTTGCTTTGTGATTTTTCACATTTATTAATGCTAATTTAAAATAAATTTCTGATATATGGGAGTATGCCTGATCATTGACATCACTAAAAAATAATCTTACTAGGTGCTTGCAATAAAATTTGTATATATTTTTTTGATTTTGATATTGCTTAGTTATATTTTTAATTTATATTTGCCACATCCCAATACTGTTTATCTAATTATCATTCATACTGTTTACCTAGTTGTTTGTTGTGGTTTTTTAATTTATATTTAAATCTTAGTATTGGGGGTAATCTTACCTCGTGTGTAATATAGCATGAATCACAATAAACTATACAACATACATCTGAATAATATTGACATCTATTATTTAAATAATACTGAACCAAATAGTCCCTACTACTTGAATAAAATTGCTATCTATATAACATGCTATCTAAATAACTTTTCACTTGACATTCAACCAAACAGCCCCCAAGCCTATTTAAGAACGTGATAATGGACTCGAATGACTATGGCAAGAATTCTTCACAGTCTATGGGATACAAGCTCGTTCCTTGGGTGAGTTGGGACGAATGGAATGATGTTAGGAGATCCATTTTCTCATCCTCTCCTAACTTGATCTTCGCAGCCCTTCAAAAAGTAAGACGTTGCCTTGATTGAATGGCTATCAACTTCATATTTGAAAATGTTGCTTATTATATATGTTAATGCTATTGTTGCCAAACCGCTTTTGATTAGATATCTGCCTGGGAGAGCAGGGGCTGCCTTCCCATTGCTGTTGATTTGACTGCTATAATCATAGAAATCCATCTAAAAGATCCATTTTTCCTGTAAGAAAATAAGATGAACTTAAAAATTTTATCAGCATAATGAGAGTTGCAGTTTCTAATGTTCTTATTGTAAACAGTCATCGTAGAGAAGATGGCTTTATTGGTGACGTTCTTGCCTCTGAGAAGATGCTAAACTTGTTGTATTGCATGTTCATCATGAGGTAATTTTGAATTGTTTACATCAGTTTTGAAAATGTTATGCATTTAATATCTTGGGAAAAAATTAATTCTTGCTTTGCATTATTCAATTTATTAATTTTATTTTTGATAGATTCTTGATGTAATTTTACTTTCATTAACAAAAGGCTCTTAAAAGGAACATATTTTAACAAGTTTACACTTGTTCAATAGACTGGTCAATGATTTTGTTGAGCCTGCACATAAGAAAAGTGGACGCTCGATATCAGATATAGCTGATGCACTTGGCATTCCACGAACTTTGGTTGATATTCGTCATGGTGGGAATGATTATTTTTTTTTAGTTTGTAAAATTGTATATCTTTTTGCGTATCCTATTTTGAAAATCAAACTTAGGGATGCTGTCTTTCTTCTCTATTTTAGAGAGTTCTCATCGCTGTCTTCCTTCGCTCAAGCTGGCTCGTTTAGCTAGTGTTAAGGTAGTATATTCTTTCACACTGTGATCAAGTTTGCACTTTTGTTTGCATGTTTTTGCTTGGCTTTTATTCTCATTCTTATGGGCTAATAAAAATAAAAAATTTCTGTGATTTATTATTTTTAGCGCATGCACATTAATTTATTTATGCTATATATATTTAACATCTTATAAAATGCCCTTATAACATTTCTTTAACTTATTATTTTGAAAGCTGCTCTTTTAGGCATTTCTTGTCATCTTTAGGCACTTGAGTGGCTGAAGGCTAATTACTGGGAACCTCAGAGACTTGCAGTTCATGATCCAAAAGAAAAAATAAATTCTAGAATACGGGAGGCGATCTCATGTTTAAGTTCCTTTCATGTTTCAAAAACAAGTTTTTCAAAGCCCAAAAGAAAGCGTGAGTGTATTAGATATTCTTAGCTAATGTTGTTTGATGTTGAAAATCCATTTGCTATGTTTCTCAGGAAATTCAGAATTTAAAGCTCTACCAAAAATATTTTTGTATTTAATTTTTTGCAGATCTTTCTTTCTAAAAGTGTATAAAAACAACTGTATGAATGTTTTTACACTTGGTCTGTTGTTCAATGGGTGAGACACTCGGTTTTGGGACCAGATTCATTTAATATTAAGAATCATTTTATATGCTCTTTCATTCAGTAGGCTACTAGAAACTTCACAATGTAAGGTTACAAAAATGATTATTTTTTTTCAAAAACATGCTTGGCGCATTGGGTAATTCAAATTGCATGACTAATAATTCATGCAATCTATGTTTAGTTTTAAATGTAGTTTTCCGTTCATCTTTTTATCTTATGTTAACTTGACAATATCCACTAGATAGATCAATTGTATAAAATAGTTCACTGCTACTGTCACCATGTCTATCATATCGTCTAATTGATTAATAAAATATAGATAATTTACAAAAATTTTATTTATTGTATTTTCCTTTGCAGGTTATCTAATTAGTGTGTCTTGTGTCTCAATTAAGCATTCACAACACATGGACTCGTTCATTATAATGTTTCTTTCTTCAGTAGCTCATTTACTTGCCTCTTTAATTCATCGTGCTCACTAGGGTTCATTCTATATGTTAGCAGGTTTCTTAAGAGCGTTCCTAAATCTATGTTTATGATGTGCTCGATCTTTTCAAGTAGTGCTAACTCATCCAATCATCTCAATTGTAATTTTGTAAATATTATCCAACTACCTATACTCGTTCTTGAAGGCATCCCTAATCAGAATGTGTTGGAAATTTGAATTGTTTTGGGAGCGTTGGAGTTTTGAAATGTGTTGGATTCATTGGTCTCTTGTTTTAATGGCTTTTGAACTTTTATTATTAAAGGGAATATGTGCTCTCCCTTGGTCAGTATTCTATCATATATCATATATCTGTTATCGTATAAAAATACGGGGTATTTTCTTATGCTAGACATTGCACCAATTCTTTATAGAATTTAATCAGACAAATATTACACATCTTAAAATTAATATATAATTATTTTAGACCACTTTTTGGAATTGTGGGTGTTGGTTGAATTTGAGGTTCATCTAGTTGAATACAAACCTTGATACTGCATTCACACAATACACCATTAATAACAAACATATATTTGCACTATGCTTGAATCATGTTCAAAACATCTTAGTTCTTTTAAATCATTTTTATGCCTAGTGATGATGATGCACAACACATGACATTTAATGAATGAGCTACTTGTGCTCTCCCTTGATATATATTCTACCATATAACCGTATAACCATAGTCATTTTATATTATTACTATGAGGTAATTTTAATGCCAAAATGTGCATCATTTCTTCTTAGAATATGTAGTTAACTGGATGAGCACTAAACATATTTGGGATGGAAATCATGATTTTGTATTCTCAAGATGCATTCTAGGATTGTGAGTAATGTGTGGTTTGAGTTTCATCTAGTCTAATGCAAATATTGACACATCATACGATTCACCATTAATAATCAACTTACTCATTCAAACTGTGCATGAAATGTGTTTGAAAAATTATTTTCTTCTTTAAATCATCTTTAATCTTAAAAACAAAATGATGTTGCAACACATGGCATGCAAAGACTTCTCTTCCTTGTCAGTTTCTTTATTTTGAGCACTCAAACTTATGGATCTTACTTTCTTCTTTGTTATCAACTATGTACTAACTCTTAGGCGCATAATGGATGGCCTAATGTCATTTATATCACCTTTTGAACACTATCTTACGCTTTGAGGAAGATGTTATTAACTTTTCTTTGGTCCAGTGTTTTCATGGCACAATGTGCAATTCGAGGTTTAACCTCCCTTTACTTTAGAGAGAAAATCAAACCGTGCTTTAGTGAACCAACTACTCATCTTATAATAATATTTTTGACTACTCTTTAATATTGATAATGCTCTAATGCTCTCATAAAGATTATTTTACTTTAGAACATTTATTGATATTCTCATATAATAACACTCAAAAGTCATAAATTTGCAAATGTAACACCTTTTTTGAGAATGTCACAGACTTCATCTTTGATTGAGAGCTTGGGGTATTTTGTCTATAATCCAATAACAAAGTATGTATGAACACCCTAACTTACCCGATTGTAATAGATATTCATGCTTGATTTTGCATGCCTAGGTGCTACAAGGGCACTTTTGCGAAATAGCAGCTTCTAACAAAGATACCAAGAAATTGCTATACTTCAAAAGCGAAGTGAAGCACTCTTAACAACTATACATTGTTATTCTTAATTCTGGTGCTATCTGTAGATGCATTATGTGTGGGTAAGGTTTGGGCTTAGGTGATCAAGCACGTTGTCAGAAGTATTGACTCTTTTAGTTGTCAGACTTTAATATATACTCATTTGATGTGATTGGGTGTTGAAACATTTTTTGGTTGATATTAGGCCTAAAAAGAGATGTTGTTGGGTCCTCAATAATTTTTTAATGCAGCTACAGCTTATCAAATTTGTTCATGCACCGTTGATTAATTTGGTGCCCTGTGCCCTGTTTTAGTGCATTGTACTCATCATAAATGCATTTTTTTATAGCACAGGGGTAGGCACTTCTAAATGCTTTCTTTCATATCCATAGAGGTGGTAGTAAGTTCCTCCATAGCCACTTCAGCTTTTAAGATCCCAACCAATAGACTTTAGTTTGACTCATGTTTTACAAACTTAAATTGATTCTCAACTGTTATATTGTTGATGACTATGATTTTCATAAGTTATCTCAATGGAATAGTATCTTACCCCCTATGTCTCTCTGGGTTTCAGACTGGGTGGTTGATGGATGGTTAGATCCACCCCTTATAAAATTAGCAAGTCTGCTTTTCATTCTTAGTTATCATATCAGTATTGGCTCTAAGACTCTTTTTGATTTATAGTTAATCAATTATATTATTATTTGATTTAATTAATTATGTCAAATTGATAATATAAACATTGGCATGCAAAAGTGAGATTGAACGCATCTTCGAACAAGATTAATCATTTAATTAGCAAATCAAATTATATTTGATTTTTGCCCGGACATTAAAAGCTCAGGACGAGTTTAACAGATAAATGTTTTGATTAATTAATTAATTATTTATTTGTTTTATTGAAGTGCCATTGGCTTGGGCCAATGTGTATAACCTTTGAGCTTAGACTTAGGCTTATATTTGAGCACAATCATTATATTTGAACCTAAATATTATGCCCAAGTCCGATCACGGTTTTATTACTTATGTCGACACTCATATTAAGCAAATATGAGCAAAACAAATCATTAATAATTACTAACGTTGTCACTATTATCCAAATAAGAAGAGAAAATAAAGAAAGAGGAAGAAATTGTCACACTACTTAGAGTTCATTATATTCCTCTCAAGGATTACATTTCTCAAGATCTAAAACTCTCCTCCCATGCTTACAAATATAATAGTGCTATCAATGCTTACATCTCAAAGCATAAGATATTTCTCTCAATGTTTGCACTCTCTGGATACTCACTCACTACTATTGAGTTCACTCTCCCAGAACGCAACAAACATCTCTAAAGTATTACAAGCTTTCATCTAAAAGCACCAACATTAACCGTCAGAGCCTAGAAAGCACCAACATTAACTGTCAGAGCCTAGAAAGCACCAACATTAACTGTCAGAGCCTAGAAAGCCTATCCTTCAATTACAAGCCATTGCCTACACACAAACAAGAAAAGGAGTAATGTAAAATGAAAATAAAGGAAATACCAATGGTCAAAATAAATTTAAATACTAATCTAATAATTCAAGTAGGTAAGTTAGAATTTAGATTAATATGACTTTTACTCCATCTAACTGATACCAATTGAGTTAACCTATGTTGCACAACCTAAATCTTAGTAGATCTAGTTAATCTTAGTTAAGATATCTATGTAAAACAGTCTGATTTCTAGTCAATTTAATCAATCCTTGATGGGTCGGTTTAAGTTAAACGATGTGATTTCTAGTTGATCTTAATGATTCTACTGGAGTCGTGTTGAGTTATGCAAATCAATTTTTAGTAGAATTTATAGAACCTAGTTGATTCACCTAAGTTTAAGATCTAATTTCCAGATGATTTAATCGCTCATAGTTAAATAAAATAAGGTTACTTGATTCCATTTCTACAAATCCAAGGCACATGTAATGGGCCACCGTGTCTAAATGACCATGTTGTATGACCCGCAATCCAAGATATTTTGAACTGATTTAATCCCCCGTTCTTTAAAACTCATGCATTTTAACAGATGTAAGCCCTATCAATACTTAGACCTCTGGGCCACCTCGCCTAAAGACTAAGGCCATATAACCAGCTACCCATTCCAAAGGATGCAAGCCTCTCTATACTAAAACCTTGTTCTTCCAATAAACTTAAGCTCCTACCTAATTTGTATCTAGTCCTGCAATATCACTATCAAGCCCTTCAACCTTATTTATAATTTGGCCAGCTCTATTGGGAACAAGCTCTAAAATTCAAGCCAAACTATGTATAATCCAAACATAACATTTTAGATTTGTGTTTGTAAGTTCAGTTTAGATTATAAACAAACTCTCTAGTTTTACATGCCTTTGAACCTTTAACAGTCATGTTTAGAATGTCTGAACCCTTGTGGTCATGCTCTTTGCAATGTTAAACTATTAAGTAAAAATGGTACTGCCATTCCTCTGCCAGCCTATGAGTCCATTCCTTTGCCAGCTTATGAGTCAATGTTGAGCCCAAAGATTGAGTCTCTAATATATTTCACTCAGTTTGTTTAGAATAGGATGAGATAATAATGATTGTCAATCAAAATTTCTGAATGTTATGAATATAATTCTTTTGATATTGACAGATTATATTACAAGTTGACCTTGGGTGACGTAACCATAAGATTTGGATCAAGCATATTTCCATCTCCCCTCCAACATTACGCATCTTAGCATGTTATGCTTAATAATTGTACAATCTTTAATCAAGAGTTCTCTTCTACAACTAAGAGGGGTAATTAATTATGAGGGCTTTAGCCCTTGGAAAAAATTTAACCCCCAATCTAAATAAATCTTGATCCATCCATCAAGTGAAAGCTTGATTATATATGTCTAAATCAGCCTACTTTTCGGAGCAATCAATGCCCAGCTTCTACTCACTCATGAATGCGTGCTTCTTATATTTCTAAGTATTACAAACTAATTTTATGCTAGGTTTCTTTTTTATTTGTTATATTTTGTAAATTTTTATGTATTTCTTAGGAATTGGGCTCTGTAAACCGTTTTATATGTTATATCGATCATGGATCTAATGTTTTAGCCGAGCCCACCTAGTGGGATTATGGCTTGGTGTTGTTGTTGTATCTAATGCTTCTTCAAGAATTCATTTAGTATATTTCTAATGAATTTTTCATGTTACCAAAGTCAAGCTTGTATGGATCTATGTAGTACAAAGTATTTTGTTCTGTTGTCCACAATTTTTGCAAGTAAGTTCAGCACATTTCTGAAAATGTTTCTTTGTTACCCATTTCTCAGACCATTTTTAAGCCCATTAATACTGATGTAACGGATTTATACAATGCATGAACTTATCCATAGTACAATTTATGATGGCTTATTTGAAGTGTGTTTGTATCCCTTACACAAGCTTAAACCTTCCACTTGGACTTTGCTCAGACTCGCATATCATTACTTCTAAGATTGGGCGTCAGGCATGCCTCGCCCTTGTGCCTCCTTTTAGATCCCCAAGAGGACTCTCAAGATATTTGACAAGCGTCACAAAGTTTTGTTGTTTACCTTGGTGATAAAATTCTTTCTCGTTATACTTTCCAAATCTTTCAGAGAAAACCTGGGAATCTGGATTGTGCATTTAATACAACACCATTGGTGAATGAACAGATTCAAGCTTAAGTGGCTGTTAAGCATTTTGCTCAATCTTATTAATTTTTAGAGATGATTTCCTTTGTAGCAGAACTAATTTCACTTTATCACTATTAGTCAATTGAACTCTGCCATCGATTATTATTATTATTTATTTGGAATAGTGAGCTTGAGGAGACAGATGTTAAGGGCAGCTAAGTGCATAGAGTATCTTGCCAATATGGGGCCTGGGAAGGGTCCAACCACTTGTGCCAAGTGTATGCACCCTTACCCTATCATTATTATTAGAGAAATGCTATTTTGATCTGTTGACGTGACACTCAGAAAAACCCATCCAATGAGATTTGGGAATCATTTCAATAAAAACTTTAAAAATAGTATTTGTATTATTTTAATATAAATAAATAAATATTAAATAAATAATGTTCAAATCCTATTGGATGAGTTTTTTTAGGTGTTATGTCAACGGGTCTAAATAGTATTTCTCTTATTATTATAAGAAGTTGTTTCTTTGACACAAACCGGTGATTTTTGATCACACGCAGGCAACTTTTACCGTCTATGCCATGGCTCCCCTTTGTTTGACTCTTATTATTATAAGAAGTTGTTTCTTTTACACAAACCGGTGATTTTTGATCACACGCAGGCAACTTTTACCCTCTATGCCATGGCTCCCCTTTGTTTGACTTGTTAACAAAAACTGCTATAATAAATAGTATCTTACAATGTTTAAATGAATACACTTTATTTCTTGACAATTGTTAGATTGCAAGATTCACTTTCTTATTGTGTATGTTTGAGCTATCTTCACTTTAGATTATGTAGAATAAAATTAATCAACTTAAAACCTCTTTTTATGAACGGTTACAGATTCTAAGCTTTATGTAACTAAAAGCATAGTTCTGGGAGAGAGTATAGTATTTTAAATTTTAAAATATTTTAAAAGTGTGCAATGTTAATTATGTGACTTTTTGTCTTATACATATGACTAGCAGAAATATACCCTTCTATAATTGTGTTTTTAATATTTTTTATTAAGTCAAAACTGATCTGCTTCAAACTTTTTGGCCACCGCCACATTGGTTGTGGAACATTTTTTTTGTCTCATTACAAACTTTGAACATGACAAATGAGTGGGCTATAATTTATGATCACTGCCACAATGGTTTTTTTTTTAACTATTCCTCAACTAGTTTTGGTTAATGAGTGAAATGCTTTTTTAAAAGTTTATGATGTAGGTTTTTAAAATTTCTGTAGAAGTAAAAATAGTAAAGGACAGTTGAAAGTATTATAATACTTGTAATTACTCAATTTTAGAAAACAAAGGCATAAATCCTTGGTTACATTTTGCAAGTGATTTATCAGTACAGTCTGTAGCAGAAACAGAATAAAAGGGCTATATCCTTTGTTGTAGTTGGCAATAATTTCTTCAGGCTATTGCAGAAAGCAATGTTCTCGTTTATGTTCTACCTCTTCACAGTTGATAGAGTTTTTACCACCTTTACAAAGTTCAAGCTTAAATCCTTTGATAAATATTTTGCAATAATTCTTCAGTACAGTTTATAGCAGAAACAGAAAGCAAATCCAAGATACTTGGTTGTAGTTAGCAGTAATTTATAGCAGCGTTTTTATGCCCTGCTAAATTTATGAAGAAATCGATAACACAAAAGATTGATAAAAGTGTAAAAAATTGAGAACGGTCGAGATAGAAAGTGCAATGCCTCTTTAGGTTATTATGAAATACACTTATCTCTTCCATATAAAGATCTCCGCATGATCTAGACTTAACATTTTGTCATTTGTTGAATCATGAGCAAAGCTCTTTTGTGAATTGCTTTGAAGTTGAATATTATGTCAAATAAAGTATTAGCTTTTTAATTCAATAGCCTTTTCTGCTTTTTTCTAGTGACTTCAAAAAAAATAAATTATTTGAAGGTTTTTGCAGGACACAGTGTTTGTCTTAAATTGTCAAATTTACTGAACTTTCCTTAGCCTATTACTTATTGTTCTTGGTTTATCTTCCTTTCTGTTAAATATTGTTTGCTTTGTGCAGGCAAAAGAACTACTGTCCTAGTGGCATGCCATAAGCTTTCCCATATGAGTGAAAGGATGGTAGCTTCTAAATCAGATGGTATTCAATTGTTTCAATCCTTAATGCTTAGCTTTAATAAATTATTCTTGGCTTTAGTGTATATATAATGTGAGAAGGTAATTCTGTAGTTGTGATTAGCTTATTAGTGGACGGACGTGTTCATTTTTAAAGTTGGTCAAATTAGTTTACTGACTTTTAGATTTATTCATTTATGTAATGACCCTAGGTCATTTTGAGAAAGACATTAAAACCCCGCTAAAAATCAAATTCCATTATTCCCGCAAATTTTCATTTTCCTGTTAATATTAAAGATTGATTAAATCTTTAGCATGCATTCAATATTAGGTACCTTATAATTTTCTGAGAGCGCATGTATAACATTATTTGACATGGGTGCGAGTCACTCATTTATATCCAAAATATTCGTAAAGAAGCTACAATTGCCGTTTAGAGAATTAACGGAAAAATTAAATGTGGGGTTACCATCCGACGCCCTCAACAGCGTTAGAGAGTATTGCGAATGCAAAATCCTAATTAATGGTGGAACGTTTAAAGCCAGCTTGATAGTTCTTCCAATTGCAAATTTTGATATCAAATCGGGTATGGACTGGCTATCTTGTCATCAAGCAGTCATAGACTGCCAGCGTAGAAAGGTCACTCTCAGGAGTGCAGGGAGACCAATGACATTTATGGGAAGGTTAGGCATTGCCGCATCTCTCATCAATGTCATACAAGCATCCAGGCTAATTCAGAATGGGTGCGAAGCCTATTTAGTAACAATGTTGGGAAGCATAGAAGAGATAGCTTCCTTAGCAGATACAAGGGTCGCCAATGAGTTTCTGGATGTATTTCCCAATGATTTGCCAGGAATAGCTCTGGTACGGAAAATAGATTTTACTATTAATTTAATTTTCGATACGCAACCGTTAACAAAGGCACCATATAGAATGGCACCAAAATAGCTTCAAGAATTGAATGGGCAATTAAAGGAATTATTAGATAAAGGCCTTATTCGTCCTAGTATGTCATCTTGGGGAGCTCCTGTGTTATTTGTCAAAAAGAAAGACGGTACCATGAGGATGGGTATTGATTATCGAGAATTGAACAAGGTCACAATCAAAAATCGATATCCTCTTCCTTGCATCGATGACTTGCTTGATCAACTCGCTGGAGCATTAGTATTTTCCAAAATTGAACTTCGATCCGGATACTACCAGGTGAGAATAAAAGATGAGGACATCCCAAAGACAGCGTTTCGAACGAGATACGAATATTACGAATTCCTAGTAATGTCCTTTGGACTGACCAGCGCCCCATCGTTATTCATGGACTTGATGCAAAGGGTCTTAAAGCCTCACTTGGATAAATTTGTGATTGTCTTCATCGATGACATTCTAATATATTCTAAGAATGAGGAAGATCACGAAGTTCATTTGCGAGCAGTCCTAGAGACCCTGAGATCCAATGCATTATATGCAAAATTTTTCAAATGTGAGTTCTGGTTGAATATGGATGTTCTATTGAAAGGCATTAGGACTTAGTATTTACTTTTTTGTTTTTAAATTTTTGTAGCCTGTATTATGAATACACTGCAGTGGCATTGCTGTATTATTGCTGTGTAAATTTTGAATTTGAATATCATTAATTTTAATTTTAGGGCTAACTACTGACTGCCGTTATCTTATAATTTTCATATTTAGTACTCAACTTTTATATTTATTGAACTACCATACGTCAAATCTCATTCTCATTTAATTTTTAATAAGGATTGGGTGATAATTCTTATAAATTTTGGTATTTTATCTGTAAATATGAAAATGTGGATAATTGATGGGTAAACTGTTTAGATTTGTTAGTGGTGCACACATTGTTTACTGATATTTTAGTTCTAGTTGATTGATCATTTGGGCATGCAGTCATAATATACCTTTATTCTTGTCTTTGTTAGAAACTTCCAAGTTGACTTGTTTATAATACTTTAGATTTCATTGTACATTTTAAACTAATGAAATTCCAATAGAATTCAAATGATTTGGTAGATGCTAAGATGCTATTTTTGTTGAATTTACAGTTTCAACGTCACAAATGTCCAGGGTGATCAAAAGGACTTCTCATCTTTACTCTCAGCATCCAGCTGAAGTTGTATCGTCTTTGCTCGAATATTTCCTCTCGTTCGCATTAGACATTTCCGACAAAAATGACGAGGAAACCATTGATGAGTTCGAGTGCTGCATTTTGAAACCATTTGCAGAATCTTTAGCTGGCTTCAAGAGGCTAATAACTTTAATCTCCAATAAGAAACCAATACTGTTACTTAGCATGCTGAAGGCGATTTTTAAGATGATCCACGAAAAGGAATCCAAGACTTTTGAAGACGGTATTTCTTTCTAAACCCCTGGCATTTTTTATATCGATTCAGTCATTTTCGTACTTCATGCCGATTCTGAGAGTTACTGATGCCTAAATTGAACCCTTTTTCTTCACCATAGCCAGTCATTTTAATGAATAAAGTACCATTAAAAAAAAATACATTATTTCAGTTATTTACATGTGCAGATCAAGTTTGTTGCCATCTTCGATCGTTGGTTCCCTTTCTAATAAGAAATTTAATAGCATTGAAAGAGTCTGGCCAGATTGGGCTGGTCGAAGAAAGTCGAGTCCTTTCTACTGATAATATTACTCGCCCCAAAGTTCTCTTTTCGGCCCTTTTCCATAAATGCCTAACTTTACTGACTCCGGGCAACAGGCATATGCTCAAGTCAGCACTGCTACTTTGTGAGATGAGTGGCATCAGAATGCTGATTGACAGATTCAAGAAAGTCCTCCCTTTCTTGGCCGACCCGAGCCCAGATCCATTCCACCCTTCAAGCTATAACAAAAGCCTTCTTACAAATATTCAGCACAGAAACAATGAAGATAAGGATTCAGGGTATATGAGGAGCAATTCTGATGATGAAACGAGTAGGTGGACAGTCACCAAGTCATGGATACCGTGCCCCATTGGCATGCTGCCTTGCTTGCTCAGTTCCGCTCCGGTTGTTCCAGTTTTTGATGCCGTGGAAGCTAAAAGAGAGATCGAAATGGAGACGAATCAGCCCAAAACAATTGAAGAGAACGAAATGATTTACGCAGAATCTACAGAAGATTGTAGTGAGGTAGAGCAAACGATACAGAATGAAGGTGCTGATTCTGCAGAACCTGAGGATCCATTTCCTTTGCGGGGCTTGCTGCTAATTGGTGGTATCTGGATGAAGGTTAGTGAAGAGGAATTAGCTTCCATAGAAGAGGATATTAGAACTTTTGTCTAAGCAGGTATTTAGTGGTATTAAGTTCACATTCTATCTGTATGAAGAGTGAGAGAGAGGGATTGATTGTTTCCTTTTTCAGCATAAATTAATAATTATTTGTGTGATTTCAGAGCTTTATAGGAATATTATGGAATGATCTTGTAGCTGTTTCATGAGCAATATTTACACATTGAACTAGGACGAAAAATAAATCATGTTATAGTATGAAAAACTTTTTTAAATCTTTATTTGTTTTGGAAAATATTAATCATCTCTTTATTTTGTGTTTTTCACTAATTAACTTCTCATGCGAGTCATTTTTGGGGGCATTATTGCGTTTTGTAAGTTTGTATTTATTTATCGAGAATTATTTTTCAGATTTTGGGGGCAGCTAATGTCATCCCAATGGTACCTATCAATGGTATGATTTATGCCATCATTAACTAAGCATTAATCCTAGATATTTACTATAGTTGAGAGTCGTTCTATTTCTTGAAAGTTGGCCAAATTCTATGTATATATAATAAAATCAATAATGTACAATTAATCGGAATCAAATTTCATGATATCATGATATTAGTTAGGAGTTCCAAAAGTATTTTTGGGAGCATGTCTCCTGTAACAAAAGAGAAGTCTCTCTGTTGGATCAAAAAGGCAAAAATTTGTTGCACGATTGGAATTGCGCATGCAGTGATTGGTAAAAAGGGATTAAAGTAAATTTTTTTCGGATAAATTGTGATTATCTATGTTTGATTTGAAATAAAAGGTGTGAAAATTTTTTACATAGTTATTTGATTTTGCGTTTGTATATATAGAAATAGAGTAATTGAGTTGTGCCTGAATCAGACTTGACTCGATTATGCGGAAGAAGTATAGTAGCGGAGTAGTGAGCGAATGAGCAGAGGAGGCCTTCTTCGTTCACGGTGAAAGCTTTCTGAATCATTTGAATTGATTTCGAATGAAATTGATTTCATTTGAATAAGAGATGTTCTCCATCTACAACTTTCTCGAATCATTCGAATCAAATTCGTTCGTACCAAACTTAAATTCTACAAAAAAATGTTGAGTTTGAGAAGAATGGCTTAATCAGTCAATAATGTAACTTTCATGCGATGAAGAAGTTATGAAAAGCAAAAAAATAATTGATGCATGGAGGGCAAGAAAAACAAGTTCTAACTTTACTAATAATATATATATATATATATATATAATCTACAAAAGTCTAATAAGTTTGGCTCTCTCTGGTAGGGCTCCTGTGCGATTTTGGTGGTGCACTAGGGTTTTGTCTTCGGCTTGGCCATCGGCCTGGGCTTCGGCCTCGTCCTCTCGTGCTTTTTGTGGCGCTCTGGTATTTTTATTTGCAAGCTAAAGTTTATTGGTGTTGGAGAATCGGGAGATCCCTTTTTTTCTCTGTTCTTCTTTGAGTTTTTCCTTTCTTTCTTTGAAAATTTTACTGTTGTTTTAATAGAGGTTCACCCCTCAATTAGATCCTTTAAATAGATCGTAGAAAGCTCTACTACTACAATCTCTAAAGAGATTAATACTTTTTGTGACGCTCCTGCCATTTTCTTTTTGGATGCTGAGATTTCTAAGTTAGCCGATCATTATGCCCTAATGCTCATTGGTAAATTTAACAAAAAAAAAACAAACTTTGGTTTAGTTGATGGATTTATCAAGAGATTAAAACTTCATGGCCCGATAAACATTCGTGCTTTTGATTTTTACAGTCTTTTTTAGTTTCTCATCGGATCTTGATTATGCCAGAGTTTTTTCAAAGGGATCTTTTGATCTCAATGACAATACAATGAAATTTTTCAAATGGGATCTTTTCGTTGATGTCACTTTAGATTCGCCCATTGCCCCAGTCTGGATTAACTTGTCGGGTTTACGTCTTCATTTTGTTAAGAAAAAAATTATGTTTAATATTTCAAAAGCTATTGGGAGACCTCTCCAATTATATAGGATTATTGCCATTAAGAGGAATATTGCTGCACCCAGAGTTCTCATCGGGTTAAACTTATATTTACCGCTCCCGGGAAAATTTTGGCTAGGATCTCCGGAGCGTGGTTATTTCCAACTTTTTTGCTATGAAAACCTCCCTATGTACTGCAAGTGGTGTCAAACTTTGGGGCATGATGCTCAAAACTACCATCATACTCAAGGAAGTAGCCCAGTTTGTCCAAAGGAAAGAGCCCTTCTCATGCCAGCAAATGTTGAAGGTATGACAGCTAATTCTGAAAGGTTAATTTCTGGAGTCACTTTATTGAATGAAAATTTGAATCAAACTGAAATAATTGACCCTATTGATACGGCCAATAACTTTATTGGCACTATCGATGGGGCCATAAACGAGCTTCTGCTATTCAAGAACATTGTGATGCTTCTACTCCTTTTTCAGAATTGAATCCCAAGTCTAAACCTCCCAACAGCTTAAAAATAAATTTGTTAAATTCAAATTAAACACAAGTTCTTCTTTTTCTGATGAAACTGCTGTTGGTATTTCTCCTTTAACTGCTCTACATGCTAGTATTGCTAAAACTATGGAAACTAATGAGCTAAATGTTAATCAAAATGTTATAAGTTCAAATTTGCTTTATATTGATGCTTCTTCTATTAGTGATGGTTTAACAGATCGTCAATATGAGAAGAATGTAAATCAGGATGAGTCGAACTTGCATTTGTCAAATGAGATAAATGCTTTTAATGTTTCTAATATTTCTAGTATTTCTATTGAGACAAATGTGTGTAATGGCAAATTGAGAATCTCTGCTGAAATGATTAACAACAGAAAGGAGGATAGCTCGATTATTTATACTTCTGTTGAGAATTTTACTGGTAACAAAAATCTCTCGGAATTAGATGAAAATCCTGTTAATCCTGAGAATCTAAAAGTTTCTGATGTTACTTATAATGCTGAAGGTGGTAAAGAAAAGGTGGTTAATAATGAATCATCTATTGTTATTGTTAAGGCTATAAGTGCTGATCAGTCAAAGGTGGATAGAGATATCTTGCCTGATTTGGTATCCCAAGGTGTGACAAAATTTTCCTTTTCAAGTCCTCAGATTTCTAAAAAATATGAATATTGCTTAAAAAAAGTTGAAAGAACCTATAACAACAATACAAAAAATAATATTATGGATGTTAGCAATATTGTTAATGGTCTTGAAAATGTTTGTACTAAAAACACAAATCTGGTTACAAAGCAATCGATAAACTTGGAACAGTTGAAGGTTAATATAGGAGGAACGACTGATAATATGCATAGTAATTCTATCACATTTTCAGAGAAAACGTCACCACATTGTCGACCTGATCAGGTTGACAAGCACAATGGTAAAGGTACATAACTATATTCAGTACCGGTTATCACAAACTATGAAAATGAAAATATTATTTTTGGCAAAGAATTTATTTCTCAAATTTCAATCACAGCTATTGATAGGGTTGACAATGTTGAAAATGAATCTAACATAAGTTTGAAAGGCTCTTTTTAAGTTTCACAGTAACTGAAGGAAAAATTAGGAAACTACGCCAAACCAAGAAGCCCAATAAAAAAAAGATCGGAGACGCTCCAATACAAAGCCAAGGATAATATGAAGGTGACAAACAGATACAAAATGATGACTGCCTTAACTGATTAAACTTTGCAAGTATGTTAAATTAGATAAAGCTTTTGCAACAATTAACTATAAAATCTGGGTGATTAGTGCTAATATGTGGGATCATGAAATCATTGCCCAAAATGATCAAGCCATCCACATCAGATTCTACAACTCTTCTGTGAATTTTGTTGCCACTTTTGTTCACACGAACAATCTCAGATTTGAATGAAATTTGCTTTGGAACTTTCTTAAAGATTACAACCACACTTCACTACCGTGGGTTGTGGGGGGGCAATTTTAATACAATTCTTCATCATCATGAGTACAAAGGCTACTCTTCAAACCATGATTTATCTACTATTGATTTTAACTCAGCTATGATTGATTGTGGTCTTGATGACTTTAAATACACTAGGACTCCTTTTACTTGGTCTGCTGACAAGAAATTTGCTAGGTTAGATATATTTCTTATTAATAACTCTTGGTGCAATACTTTCTTTGAGTATAAATTTTTTTCCTTAAACTCCACTTCCTCTGATCACAAACTGATCATCCTCTCTTCTTGGTTCCAGAATCATGCTATCAACAAATCCTTTAGGTTCCAGTTATTTTGGTTAAATAGAATTGAATGTATTGAAATTATTAAGAATATTTGGAATGAGAAATGCAATTCGTATGGCCTTATCAGACTTGTAGAAAAATTCAAAAATTTAAGAAAGGCGTTAAGTGTTTGGAACAAAAATAAAGTTGGAAACATCTTTAATAACCTGGAATGACAAGAAAATACCGTTTCTTCTTTGGAAAACATTTATGAAGCTGATAATTCATTTGAAAACAAAATGACGCTATCCAAAGCAAAAGCCCATTTAATTCAACATTACAATGAGATTGAATTGTTTTGGAAGCAAAAGTGTAGTTTAAAATGGAGACTTGAGGGGGAAAAAATATCACTTTTTATCACAATTGGGTTAACAAAAGAAGACAATTTAATAAAATCACTGAAATTCACACTCCTGAGAAAATTCTTTTGTGTAATGAGAAGGGAATTCAAGATTCTGCTATAAATCATTTTAAAAAAGAATTCTCCACCATCCCTACGAATTCTTTAAACTCTCATTTTGATTTTGTGGGTCCTCAAATCTCAATTGAAGACAACATTATGCTAAACTTAATGCCAACTAAAGATGAAATTTGGGAAGTAGTAAAAACTTTAAATTCTAATACTGCTCTGGCCCTGATGGTTTTCCTTCTGAATTTTACATCAAATTTTGGAGTATTATTAAAGATGGTATTTATAATGGGATTAAAGAGCTCTTCTATGATGTTCGGTTGCCAAAAAAATTTTACTCATACCTCAATTGCTCTTATCCCAAAACGAGAGAAGGCCTATTGGTGGACTAATTTTAGGCCAATAAGTTTTATTTTCACGTTTAACAAAATTATTTTCAAAATCCTGGCAAATAGGCTTAAAAAGCTCATTCCAAACCTCATTGAACCCAACCAATTGGGTTTTGTCCCGAGCTAAACTATTCAAGATAATATTTTAGCAACTCAAGAATTTTTTCAGAGTCTTAAAAGTAAAAGGAGATGTCACAATCTAATAATCAAATTTGACCTTGAAAAAGTTTTCGACAAATTAGATTAGAATTTTCTCTTTAAAATGCTAAACACTTATGGTTTCAATGAAAGTTTTATTAAAAAATTCCAAATTATGTAAACTAAAGTAAGAGTTTTACAAACTCTTGATATATAAAAAACTAAATATTAAAGTTTATGACTCAAATCCAAAAATAAAAGTTTTATAAACTCTTGATATAAAAAAAAAAACTGAGATTTCTTTATGACTCAAATGTAAACTAATATGAAACATAATATGCCATTATTCTAGCATGGCTCACATGGCTCAAATAATACTCAACATAAAATTATTCACATATCATCATGCTATCTCATATCACAATGATATTTGGAGGCAATGCCGAGTAAAAGCTCAAATAATTAAGAATTTAAACAACAAATGAGGTATAATCTATAGAACTCCCTATTTTTTGTTATACAGTGCGTCGACTAAAAATAATATACCAAGGAAGCTCACACCTCCAAGATAATTGGTCATTTGGAGTTAAGAAAACTCTACATTACATCTAGAGAAAATGAGTAATGGTTGAGGATGAAAGGTGTGATCGGGTTCATTTGGGATGTGTACTATGCTACATCACTAAGCTTGATAATATTATGTAGGATTATACAGTCCTTTACGTGTACTAAGAAAATCGTAGGAAACGTCAACATTGAATTCATTAAAAAATTGTTGGCCAATACAAAGGGAAAGACTATGCACATTTAATTTTAGATTGATTTTTTTTATAATTATTTTAATGCCATGTTAGAAGATCATTACTTGAGAAGAAACACACGAGTATTTCATAAAATTATTTGAGTCGATATTTGAATACTGAAATCCATTTCCTTCGTTAGAGACTCACAATCTCGATTATTATTAAAAAGAGTACAAATATGATGGATATTTCACTAGAATAAGCCTAACAAGGTACCCAACCCCAAATTGATGAATGGATAGAAGTAATGAAATAAATTGTTATCTAGGTCTTTAGAGATTTTCACTATGCGCAAGTGAGAATGTTGGATGAGAGTTTATCCTATATAAATTATGCATTCAATCGGTTAATTCATGGCCTTACCTCTATAATGCTCTCAAGGCAAGACATGGGTTTCTACATACATGTTAATGGCATATACTGAAAGTGGATGAACAATCAGTGGGTGACATATTGCAATCCTTTAAATTCAATGTTTGACCCCTATTATTACATTGGTTTCATTTGTTGCACATCGCTACAGCTGCATCAAATCTATCAACATATGTATTCCAGGTATCTTGATTCAAGATCTCAAGGGCTAAAAATTCATATTTTATTTTGGAACACTATTGCTATTACGTGAGAAAGTTGTGTTCGGTCTAGTGGCTCATAATATCTTACTAATGAGATGCAAAATTTCTCTAGATTAGTTCATCCATTGCAACAGTTCATTACTAGCCAAGTAGTGGAGAACAAATAATTTTATTATTCTAGAATCTTCTAATGAAATAACTAGTAATTATTGTTCCTTTTTAAAAAATAAGCTGATGCAGGTTGCCAATATTCCTACCCCTCATAGTATCTTCCCATTGGCTGGCTCTGAGAAAAATGACATTTGATAACAATAGTTGTTTCTCTTTTAAAACTATGCATTTCCTTATGTTAATTGAAGCTCTCTTAGGTTTCAAAATTTGTTACAAATGGCAAAAGCTGAAACTCTCTTGAATTTTGTGGAAAGCCATGTAACATGGATTCAAAATTGCGATTATTTTGAATGGAAGGGGATTTGTGTGATTGTTCTTGTGCTCTTTTTCATAAATACTCGGAAATGCACAAGGCCGGAGAAACACTTTCAACTGGGAAGGCGAAGCGCCGGGATCCATGGCAGTACGGCACTTAGGAGGAGCCTAATTTATTTTACTTACTTATTTTTTTCTTGCTCTCATAATTTCCAAATGCTACTGAAAGTGTTTCCTAAAGGTGGCAATTTCTTATATCGATCGAATATTGCTCAGGTTTTGCATCACCTAAATGTCATATTCGATAACTGGATTAAACATGCTTACCCACCTCTTTGGCCTTTCTCGTTTTAGCTATTTGGGAAAAACACAATTTGCTTAAATTTTCCCATTGCAATACTTGTATCATTAAGCGTGAGCTTATTTGTAAGCATAAAATCTTGGTTGTGATTAAAAACTGGAAGATCCCAAAAACAAATCAAAATGATGATTGCGTCAATTTCAAAGCTAGGAAACAATCCTTAAACTTTGCTCATGAATATGTTGATCATTCATAATGAGCTATGTCTCCTCTCTTCTAAATATATATTCTTTGATATCCTATGAATTTATTTGGTTGTTTATTAAGGGTTGCAATGAGCAAGATTTACATTTTTTTTTTTTTTTTTACCCCATGACCCATAATTTTCTTGAATTACATATTGAAGATAATTTTATTGGTCTACTTTTAACCTTTCTGATCAAATTTAAGTAGCCGTCGAGTAAAAACTATTAGCTGATGTTATAAGAACTCATATTTTTCGCACGATGATAATTTTTTATGATTTTGATTATTTTGCGTTTCAGATACTGTATGCGAATGATGTTATACTATAGTAGTTAAGATTCAGGAATTGTTGACTCACATTCAAATCCAATAGCCATATATTTATTTTTTATTGAAACTCAACTTCTCTCTTAAAACAAAAAACACAATTTTCTTCTTCAAATATTGTTATTGTTGTATCCTATTTAGTATCCTAGTAAATATAAAATTAGTACTAAATTTATATTAATTGAAATTTAATATTAAAATCATAATTACAAATCTATTATAATAATTTTATTGACTAAAAAAATATATAAGTGAGTTACTAGAGCATTTTCATATTTAAATAGGAAAATGCTAAAGTTTTAAGAAGTTAATAAAAAAGAATTAATATAAAATTATATTTTTTTTGTTTTGCACATGAACGCATGCAAAATTTATATTATATTTATTAAGAATAGAAAAATGTCATATATGTATAACTTCTCTTCGATTCTAAACTGTACTGCTTAGTAGTTGTATGTCCACATTACCTTTATATATAATGTTTCATATTTTGTCATCTTTTATATATATATTTTTCATGTCACCCTTTTATAATTCTTGAAGTGTATTATAAGAGTAGCATGAAACATTATATGTAAAGGTAATGGACATACAAACATTATATGCAGTTTAAAAGCGAAGAGATATAATAATATTATCAAAAAGTATTCAAAATTAATAAATTAAATTTTTTTTATTTTTTGTATATAAATTTTATAAAAAATGTATTTAATCAATCAACTATTTACACATATATATATATATATATATATATATTGATTAACATATTATTTATATATTTTAATATATATTAATAAGTAAATGTAGCAATATAAGAATATGGTCTGTATTTATTTTCTTTTGGCTGAGTCGTATATAGCGCTTGGTCCGTCGTTTCCCTCAAGTCAATTGTTGTACCCTTCTTTAAATAAAAAAAGGGCAATGAATTCTGCTGTTTACCTCTTCGACTGGCTTTCTTCACTTCCAGTTCCATTTCCATCATCCATAGGGTTCTTTAATATTTGGATTAGGTTTTGGGCTAGAAGGGATCGATTTTAAAGAGATGATGTCTTCTGGTGGGATCATTATGCCTTCGCTTGTTTGCACTCCTCATAATTCGGGCTGGAGGCGAAGGATCGTCCGGAGTCAGCCCTCCATGAGATGGCGCGTCCTGGCTTCAGGCGATGCGGACTCGCCGTCTTTTGCTTTCCTTGACTCCGCCGACGAAAGTCCTGCTGGGTACTCTCTCTCTCTCTCTCTCTCTCTCTGTATGCTTTTCCGTCTCTCTGTTTTTCTCTTATGCACAAACGATTCGGCTCAATGAATGATTCGGTTCGCATAAGTTTCACACTTTGGGGCCTTTTGGTTCCACCATTTAAGCAGAATTTAACTATGATCCAGCCCTTAAATTTGCATACAGATAAAATGCTATTTTAAAAGTTTTACAATTTCGTAAATTATCGGTTCTCTTAGATTTAATTTGAATTCTCAAAATGTATATTCATTGATATATTCTAAGTATGATTATAATATTTGTCAGGGCTTAACCAAATTTAATGCTCGTTTTGATTTTTTTTTTTTAATTTGATTAAGCATGAAACGGTTCTTAAAGACAAAAAGAAAGATCCATTCTAAACTGAATTAGGCGCCGATTTCAAGAAAAATTTGACTCCAACGTGCGTTTTGTTAAGGCACGACGAAGTCAACAAGCCCAAGATCTTAAGATTTTGAGATGTTTGAGCATTCAAGTTATTATTATTGTGCTTGATAAAAAGACGGTGTGTACCATCAAAAGGAGAGTTACAAAATGTGATAAATGACCTCTACTTCCTTCTTGAAAAAAGCTATAAATTGGGCTCTCATTCTTTATACGAGTAGAGGACTCAAGATGAAGTGAGCTCTAGGAAATGCCAAGGTATTGAGAGAACTTGAGCTCTAGGACATGATCTTTTTGGTCAATGGCCTCTTGCTTTTGTTTTGGAGGATACTAAAGAGAGATCTTTCAACTCTTGAGAGAAGTTGTTATCCGACTACCAAATGACGACCACATGTAGATACTTATTGGGACCGATAACTTTGAAGGGGAGAATCATAAAGGAGACGTTCAATAAAGGTTCCTTGTCCCTTAATTGTTCATGTTGACGACCAAATGTTCCATACATTTTTCTCAAGAAACTTGACTATTTTATATTCCCATGGTTGTTGCAAAGAATTCAATCTTGCCAAAATGGGTCACTCTTGATATTTGTTCTTTGTGATGAAATACGATTCATGGTTTAGATAGATTTCATTGTGTAGTTAGAGATAAACTTTCTCCAGATTGGGAACTTGAGGAGATTTCATCCTTGGCCAATGTTGTTTTGTGCTTTTTAATTTCACTTAGGTTTTGCTTACCATCCGTTATTTCTTATGATGGGTCCTATAACCTATATGAGCATAAGAATCACTATTAAACTATGATTATTATCCAGCAAGCCTTTATTGATTAATTTAAGTGGACAAGCACATACTTGGTTTTATTTTCTCATAGACATAATGATTCACAACTTCAATAAATTTGTTAGGCTTTTTTGTCATTACAGATTGAAAGACTTCAAAAATCCTCCCATCTTTTTGCAAAATGGAGAATCTTCTTTCAAAGATTCTCTACGGACATGCAGTAAATTTTTAGGGTGAATCTTGAAATGCTATAGGATGTTTTCTAGGAGGCCTTCACCCCAACCCCATTTACTTTTTTTGATGTGTGATATTGTAAAGACCCAAAGTCGTTATTTTGCAACTTAGGTTAAAATCCCGCCTTAGGAATCAGGATCCCGAGGAATTTCAATTTAGGACAAACAAATTTATCAATAGATAGAAATAATTTTTAGATCAAAGTGCCATAGTTTGGGAGAAATTCGATTAACGGAAGCTCCCGTTTTACTTTCTGAATTATCTAAATTATAAAAAAAATAAAGAATGTTGAAATGCGTGTCCAAATTCATCGTTCTTAGTGTCGTTGTATTAAGTATATTATTTAAAAGTTGTTTGAGAAGTTTCATCAAATTCTGAGCCCCGGATTTATTGTAGATAATTTTGAAGTTTTTAAACCTCAAAAATTAAAATAAAATAAAAATATTACTCCAAATCGAAAATTTTCGGCACGAGGGTGTTCATCGTGTCGTGACACACCTTGGTGCCAAGTTCTGTTGTATTTGAACGCCGAACGACGGAAAAATACAAAAAATATAACTTTAAGTAATTTATTTTATTTTTATTTTTTATTTTCCCTTATCTCCTTCTTCTTCCCTGTCCGCTGACTCCAGCCCCCGACTCCCTGCGAAATGCAGGCTCTGTCTTGCGACAGAGCCTGCAGGTGGAAGGTTCCGCCTACCAGGAGACGGCCCGCCTGCGCCGTTTTTGGCGCAGGGTGCGGTCGGCCCCCTCAGCCGAACCCTCCCCAACCCTCTCCTTTATAATTAGAGGCCCTCCCCTCCCCCTCTCCTCCTCACAAACAGCACCAGCCAGCTAGCTTCTTCTCCTCAGCCAGCCAGCTCCCTCTCCAGCTGAACCAGCAACCTCCGACAACTCCGACAGCTAGTAAACATCCAGCCCCCTCCTTCCAGCAAGCCGCCAGCAGCCCCTGACAACCAGCTATCAAGCCGCCAAACCACTCAGTAGCCGCTGCTAGCCAGCCACTTGTCGCTGCCACCTTGGCCAGCCATCCGGCTACTCCGTTCCAATCTCCCTTTGTTTTCCGGCAATCAGGAAAACTAAGGTATAAGAAGTTGGAAATGGAAGAAATTGAAAAAAACGTTTTCTTACTAATCTTATATGCATTGTTATACAAATTTTATTAGTCATTCGCATTTTAATCATTCTCATTAATTAATAATGGGAACAATTTAAAATGCTATAAAGGACTATTGTTTCTATTTTTAAGTATTTTTTTTATTTCTATCGTTACTCTTTTAATACAATAACATTATTATGAAATACGGACTTAAATCATTAAAAGGAAAAGGACAAAATAAAGAATAAATATAAAAATCACGAAATATCGATTCACTTAAAAAAAGAGACTAATTTAAATAATTTTCGGGGACTTAAATGTAGATTGAGCGAATTGTCACTCATCCGAACTTTTAAACTCCTGAACTTAAAGGTTAAAGATACCCAGTATATGACTTGCATTACATCTTGCATTTTTCTATTACTGCCATGCTTTGTGTTTTTATCTTTAAGTCAAATTCATTTGAAGCTTGGTTGGTTGTCTGGAACCAACGTAATATCATTCGGGGTTGTTACCGAAAAATGACATCGGTATCATTCGGGGTTGTTACTGGAAAAATGATATCAGTAACATTCGGGGTTAATGTTGGAAAAATAACATCAACAATATTTGGGATTGTTATTGGAAAATGACATCAATAACATTCGGGGTTGTTATTGGAAAAATGACATCAGTAACCTTTATTTTGTGATAAATACTTGTTACAGGAAATCACTTGCTTATTTGGCGCAGTTGCCTTATATATCATGCATTTTATTTCCATCTTACCTCTGCTAATCGCATTTTTATTTGTTATTGCGTACTGCCGTACTTAGAGTATTCTCTAATTATTGGGAATTCCAATCCCGGTATTATTTTCTGTACAATACCAGGTCAGGTGCTCCTGAAAGAGATTAAACAAGAGCCCTAATTTTCAATGGATCGATGATGGCGCTATTTTGCTTATTTTGTTTCTTTTTTTGTTTTGTACGATGAATGATCTTGTAATATGAATTTTGATAAATGAAAATTATCCTTTACTTTTATATGCGTATTCTTTTTCTCTCAAATTGCTCGATATGATCCTGCGGTAAGTAGGACCTGAAGCCAGAACGGTTTCTGCTGAATCGGTATCGGGGCGCCACAGTTGGTATTAGAGCAGGATTGAGCACATTTGAGGAGAAAAAATGTACGTACAAAAGTAAGGGTATATTTAATACTAAGCAAATTAGGAGAATATAGACTTTCTTGCATCATTTAAATCTGATTTTGAAAACGCTAGAAAACATCATATTTATGCTAATCTTTTGTAGATGAACCCTCGTAATAATATGGAGGAGTTCTATGAGGACTGGGAGGTCGGCCGTAACCTCTCAAATTCTGAAATTACAGATATTAGCATTAACATAAATACTCCCGCCGAAGAATTTAAATTTATATTTTGACAGAGAAGTTGAATGATGTAGAAAACACCTTAGTTTGGTGGTTATCAAGATCCAGGCTCAGGATAAGGGATCTTGAAGTGGAAGTACAAGTGCTAAAGGGGACGCTACATGGGAGGATGACTGCTCTTGAATGGGAGATTAAGAGAAATGGCGACGTGAAAAATCTTCAGATCATCCGGCTTTAGGTTGAGCTTTATCATGTTAGGAAGCTCATAAGGATTGGCGACATGATTGCCTCTATGTCAAATGGAAAGGGGATAGCCAAGGACCCCGGAGAGTCTTCAAAAAGGAGGAAATGTAGTTCCGAATCCTCCAATTCGTAGAAGTTAGAATAGGAGTTAGATTTTTATCTTTTTTTTTTTGATGCATCTAAGGAATAAGTCCTACTGTTAATGCAACCACCTTTTTGTATAAATCTTTTATTAGATAAAATTTTGTCTTAATTATTGTTATTAATTGTTTGTGTATTCGGCAAGTTTCAAACCGCCTCTAAATCTCAAACTTTATCACTCCAAACAGATGGATTCCGATGAAGGCTTCCTCTCAGTACCCGTCGAAACCCCAGTTAAAATCACGATCTCCTCATCTGCACCAGACAATAGGACAGACCGTTTATTAAAAGCAGTTTTGCAAGCTCTCTAACCAAGGGAAGACCTCCACCTCCCTGCTCTCATCAGAAGCCCCTCAAGAGCAAAAAGTATGAGTAGATAATGCTTTGCAGGCCTTTCTCAAACTCAATCCTCCCACCTTTAACGGATCGGCCAGACCCATGGAGACCGAAGACTGGATCCAAGCCGTAGAAAGCAAGTTGGACAGCTTAAAATGTCCATCTAGCGAAGAGATTAGATTAGCAAAGTATTTACTAGAGGGTGAAGCTGAGAGATGGTGGAGGATCACATTCGAGACAACCTTTAAGGGCTTCAGTCTAGAGGACGTGTCATGGGCAGAGTTCACAACCGCTTTCAAAAGTCGCTACATTCCCCATTCTGCCCAGAAAATACTTGAGAGCCAATTTATAAAGGTAGCTCAGGGTAACTGATCGGTGGCAGCCTACGAGATGGAGTTCACAAAACTTTCTCGTTATGCACCGAAGCTTGTGGACTGCGAAGCTTCGAGGTGCAGTAAATTTTTGAAAGGTTTAAAAGACAACATTCGCACCAACCTAATTTCTCTTAGGCATACAAAATTTGCTGATCTTTTGGACTGTGCAGCAATGCTAGAGCACAATGAGCAGGTGATCATAGAACGACAAGGAAAAAGACCGATCACTTCTACTGTGAACCAGGAGACTTTCAAACGTCCTCGTTACCCTCCACCAGCCAGGGCATATCAAATGTTCGCAGAAGCTCCCAAGACCATCGAAGGCGGAGCATGTGATCGACCTCACCTTGGTGGGAGATGCTACCACGGGCAGAATTGCTGCTTTATTTGCGGACGCACTGGCCATGGTTACCTTTTTTGTATAGCCAATAGGACGATAGATGGTGATATTATCCCTGGGGCAAGATTTGCCCCGAGCCAGAACTCAGCACCAACAGCCTCCCCCGCCAACAATCGTCGAAGGGGAGCTGCTCCCAAGCAAGTCGCTTCAACAGCAACACCTACCCAAAGGAAAGGTCAGGCCCCTCGAGCCACCATTCTAGCAAGGATATACACTCTTACCCCTTTCATAGCACCTGACGACAATAACGTGGTGTCAGGTACACTACCTTTTTTATTTATTTATTTCGTCAACACGCTTGTTTAAACTTTATGTGATAGTTGTTTCCTTTTAATTAGGCACCATACAAATTAATAGTGAACCTTTTAGCGTTTTGTTCGATACTGGAGCGAGCCACTCTTTTATTTCAGAAATTTGCGTTAGGGCCTTAATAATTCTCTGTTGGAATCTAACCAGCACCCTTAATATTGGATTGCCCTCTAGAGCTACCATGAGCGCTCAGCAATTCTGTATTTTTAACATCCCAATCAATGATATGGTTTATGAAGCTACTTTACAAATCCTCCCTATAATGAACTTTGATGTCATTTTAGGGATTGATTGGCTGAGTATGCATGAATCAATCATTGATTGTCGAAAGAAGAAGGTTACCCTTAAAAAGAAAAAAAAAACCAAGTGTATTCATAGGCAGATTGGGTATTAACGCTTCATTAATTAATGCACTTAAAGCAAAGAAGCTGATTTGCAGATGATGCGAGGCTTATCTTGTCTCCATGTTAAGTAATTCAAAAAAGGACATCCCTCTATCAGAAAATAGAATAGTCAGAGAATCCCCGATGTCTTCCCTAACGAGCTTCCTGGTCTGCCTCCAATTAGGGAAGTAGATTTTGCTATAGATTTAATACCAGGGTCTCAGTCTTTGTCAAAAGCACTTTATCGTTTAGCCCCAAAGGAGCTGCAAGAACTTCATGAGCAACTACAAGAATTAATGGAGAAAGACCTAATCAAACTTAGCATGTCACCTTGGGGAGCTCCTGTGCTTTTTGTGAAAAAGAAAGATGGCTCGATGCGGATGTGCATCGATTACCGCGAGCTAAACAAAATAACCATAAAAAATAAGTATCCGCTTCCTCAAATAGACGATCTATTTGATCAACTCGCCGGGGCAGAAGTCTTCTCAAAAATAGATTTGCGATCAGGTTATGATCAAGTTCGAATACGAGAGGAAGATATTCTGAAAACTGCGTTCAGGACTCGTTACGGGCATTTCGAGTTTTTGGTAATGTCGTTTGGATTAATCAATGCTCCATCAGTTTTCATGGACCTAATGCAATGAGTCCTCAGACCGTTCCTGGACAAATTCGTGATTGTATTTATCGACGACATTCTTATTTTCTCGAAAAGTGAAGAAGATCATGAAAATCACTTAAGACTTGTGTTGGGCACATTAAGGGAGCATTAATTGTTTGCAAAATACACAAAATGTGAATTTTGGCTTAAATCTGTTGCCTTTCTTGGCCATGAGATCAATGCTGAAGGGATACAAGTTGATCAGAATAAGATAAGCGCAATTCAGGATTGGCCGCAACCCTCTTCGGTGATTGAAATTCGTAGCTTTTTGAGTCTAGCGGGCTATTATTGAAAATTTGTTAAGGGGTTTTCGCTATTAGCCTCACCTCTTTCAAGATTAACTCAAAAGGCGGTACCTTTGTGTGGAGTCAAGATTGTGAACAGGCATTCCAGAAATTGAAAGAATTGTTGACCGCCGCACCAATCCTGATCTTACCTCAAGAAGGGATTAATTTTCAAGTATTCACTGATGCGTCCAACATTGGTTTGTGATACGTCCTAATGCAAGAAGGAAAAGTGATTGCCTATGCCTCAAGGCAATTAAAGAAGCATGAAAAGAATTACCCAATTCACGACCTGGAGTTAGCATCAGTTGTTTTTGCCTTAAAAATCTGGAGACACTACTTGTATGGGGTAAAATGCGTAATCTTTACCGACCACCAAAGCCTAAAGTATATTTTTACCCAGAAACAGCTAAACTGTAAGCAGAGAATATGGCTTGAATTAATTTGCGACTATGATCTTAGTATCTCATATCACCCCGGTAAAGTCAACGTTGTTGCTGATGCCCTCAGCAGAAAAGTATCTCTAAATGATTTAATCATAAAAAGTCCCTTGATAGAAGAATTTCAGAAGCTCGAGATAAGGCCCACTTCCAGCCAGCAATTAAATGATCTGCTCCAGTTAAGTACCACCGAACCGATGCTCCTACAACATATATTTATCGCTCAAGATTAAGACCCAATGTATTCAAAACTAAAAAGGGACATAGAAAATGGACGTCGATCAGATTTGCAACTTCACCAAGGGAATTACATTTATCACGGGAAAAGAGTTTGGGTCCCTAATAACGCTTTCATTCGAAACCAGATACTAAGTGAAGCTCACAACTCAGGGTATTCAGTTCATCCCGAAAATAACAAAATGTATCAGGAATTAAAGAGAGTATTTTGGTGGCCAGGACTTAAAAGAAGCGTGACTGAGTTTATTGCTAAGTGCCACAGTTAATCCCGGAAATAACAAAATGTATCAGGAATTAAAGGGAGTATTTTGGTGGCCAGGACTTAAAAGAAGTGTGGCTGAGTTTATTGCTAAGTGCCACGTGTGCTGCTTAGTAAAAGCTGAGCATCAAAAATCAGGTGGACTCTTGCACCCACTAGAGATTCCGGAATGGAAATGGTCAGACATTTTTATGGACTTTGTCATGGGATTACCCAGGAGTCGTTCAGGAGCAGATGAAATTTGGGTAATAGTGGACAGATTAACTAAATCAGCCCATTTTATTCCTATCAAGCAAATCGACACATTGAAAGATTAGCCAAACTCTATATTAAGGAAATAATCAGACTTCACAGGATTCCAAAAGTCATAGTCTCGGATCGAGATAGCAGATTTACATCCCGATTTTGGCAAGCAGTACATCGCGATCTGGGAACCGTTCTAGCTCTAAGCACCGCCTTCCACCCTTAGACAGACGGGCAAACCGAAAGAGTTAATCAAATACTCGAAGATCTACTGCAGTTGAGTATTCTTGATTTTGATGGTAGTTGGGAAAAGCACATACCATTAATCGAATTCACGTATAATAATAGCCACCAAGCAAGTATTGGGATGGCCCCTTATGAAGCCCTGTATGGAAGAAAGTGCAGCGCTCCACTAGCCTGGATACAAGTTGGAGATGTTCAAATCTACGATTTAGAATTGATTAAAGAAACAAATGAAAAGATAAAACAAATCAAGAGTTGAATTACAGCAGCCCAGGATCGACAAAAGAAGTATCACGACGCTAGACATCGGATGCTAGAATTTCACATTGGTGATCGTGCCTATCTAAATATTAGCTCGGTGAAAGGTATTCATCGCTTTGGAGTTACCAGTAAGTTGAGCCCCAGATATGTTGGACCATTCGAAGTAATCGCAAGAATTGGAAGCTCGGCTTACAGACTTAAATTTCTTGAAAGATTTTCTGCCATACACAACATTTTTCATGTTTCTGTACTTCGCAAATGCCTCCAAGAACTCTCTCAACAAATTTCTGATTCGATAGTTGAAATTCAACCTGATCTGACTTATGTCGAAAGACCACTTCAAATCATTGAAAAAGACTGCCGAAAATTAAGAAGCAGAACGATCCCGATGGTTAAAGTACAGTGGCACAATCATTCTGCAAAAGAAGTTACGTGGGAAAAAGAGGATGTTATGCGAAGAAAGTATCCAGAGTTATTTCCTAGTTGAGGTAACCCAGAACTTCCCTTAAATCTTTTTTTTGTTCTTTTGATGTCGAGGACGACATCATTTTTAAGTATGGGAGTTTGTAACGACCCAATGTTGTTATTTTGCCAATTAGGTCAAAATCCCGCCTTAGGAATCAGGATCCTGGAGAATTTCATTTTAGGGCAAACAAATTTACCAATTAATAAAAATAATTATTCGATCAAAGTGCCATAGTTTGGGAGAAATTCGATTAACGGAAGCTCCCGTTTTATTTTTTGAATTATCTAAATTATAAAAAAAATCAAGAACATTGAAATGTGCATCCGAATTCATCATTCTCAGTATCGTTGTGTTAAGTATATTATTTAAAGGCTGCTCGAGAAGTTTCATCAAATTATAAGCGCCAGATTTATCGTAGATAATTTTTGAAGTTTTTAAACCTCAAAAATTAAAATATTACTCCAAATCGAAAATTTTCAACGCCAGGGTGTTCATTGTGTCGTGACATACCTTGGCGCTAAGTTCCGTTGTATTTGGACGCCGAACGACGGAAAAATACAAAAAATATAACTTTAATTAATTTATTTTATTTTTGTTTTTTCTTTTCCCTTATCTCCTTCTTCCCTGTCTGCCGACTCCAGCCCCCGACTCCCTGCGAAATGCAAGCTCTGTCTTGCGACAGATCCTGCAGGCGGAAGGTTACTCCTGGAAGAGGTTAAACAAGAACCCTAGTTTTCAATGGATCGACGACGGCGTTGTTTTGCTTATTTTGTTTCTTTTTTTGTTTTGTACGATGAATGATCTTGTAATATAAATTTTGATAAATGAAAAATATCCTTTACTTTTATATGCGTATTCTTTTTCTCTCAAATTGCTCGATATGATCCTGCGGTAAGTAGGACCCGATGCCAGAACAGTTTCTGCCGAACCGGCATCGGGGCGCCACAGATATGATCTGCTTTTATGCATTTCTCATTAATCATATGAAAGCTTAAATTATAACAGATGTGGATATAAGCACCCACTGAACCCAATTTTAGCGGGCATAGTTACATCAATGGAATTTTAAACTTCATTCTAGTCAGCCCAAGTATGATAACTATCCAACTACACTCCGTGAATAACATCAAGAGTTGATATTCTTGTGGAGATTCAAATGCTGAATATAGCAAGTTTCCCAAGACTAAAAATTTCTAATGGCCTAGACCAGATTATATATTGCTACTTTCATTAAGTTAGAAAATACCCAACTGAAGGGTGTATTCATCCAATGGAGTAAATTAAATGTTTCTGCAGTAGGGTTGCCTTGGAAATTTTGCAAAGAAGCCCTACAAATATGTTGATACATGATAAAGGTAACCAAATTTACTATAGGAAGAAGATTGAAAAAAATAGACTCTAGCATAGGAAGGCAACACAACTCGCTCTTTCTTGAGCGGCGACGTACAGTGCCTTTGAGTAATTTAACTTTGAGAGAATTTATTAGCACACCAAGATTGCTGTCATTTTAGTAGAAGTATAAATTTATTTATCAATATTTAAAGAATCTTGGTAGACTTTGATAGTTTCAGGGTTATCTTATTCATTTTTATCTTTTTAATTTGGAATTGCCTAAGACTCAGCTCATACTATATTCTCATTGTTCATAGTGTTGGTTGCCATATTATAAAATTTTTTAGCATCATTGACTTATTAATCACCATAAGTGAATCGCCTCCTTAAATTTCTTGCTCAATTAAGTTTATGGTGGCATAGGCTGTCTTGTCTTACAAAGCCATATTCAATTAACATTATGGAAGCTGTTTTGAAATTGCACGCAAAACTTAAATTCTTAGAAGAAACTAGGCAAAATTATCTATTATTTCAGCCACACTATTTTCTGCATTTTTATCAAAAACTATAATTATGCTGAGGACATAAACAAGCATCTACCATTGAATTGACTCTATGAACTGAAAAAACTTAGCAAATCATCTTAAAGAAATAATCTATTCTTCATCAATTTGCCAAGCATTAGAAGAGGGATTGTCGAACTTCCTTGCACATTCTGCAAAAAATAAACCGGTTCAGAGTTGCACCCCACTCTACTAGTCTCAACTTCAATCTTATTAACCATCCATATGATAAGCGAGCTAATATTGATTCTTGAGGATTAGGAGATCAACTTACCTCAGTCAACTAACTTAGAGTTGTTGTTGACTGGCTCAAATGGTCAACTAGCTGATCTGCCAGAGCCTTTGCCGATTGAATCATTATGCTGCTCAGAGTCACTCACAACATTTATCAAGCAACAAAGAAAGTTTTCGATTTAGTTCCCTAGATCTTAAACCAAACAGGAAGGCATTCAATTGATAGCATTCCATGCTGAGCAGGACAGACCCAAATGAATTGATTTGACAGTTTAATAGTCGAGCAAGAAATCAAATTTACTAGTGAACCTATCATTTAGCTGAGGAACATAGAAGCTTCCCGAGTGATGAAATATCGCTCGGCATAGGTTGACATCCTAGTCGGCTGTCATGACAGAAAATCTCATATCGATTTATTGTACTTGTCGATGAGTTGAGAATATATATAAAGAATTGCTTAAGGCATACTGCTCAGGCTGATCTTGGGTTGATCTAAGGATTAATGTTGACATAAACTTTGTGAGCTAATTAGTTTGGTTATAATCGTTCACCATGTGTTTTGATTGTATTGGCTATAACCAATGTTGTTATTTGTGCTAGGAGTATGGCACAATAAACTTAAGAATATGTACGCCAATTGGTCTGTTTATTATAATTTTTGCCTTTATAAATATGAGGATTGTATCCTAGCTAAGAACTTTTCAATTTTTTTGTGTTTTTGTAGTTTTTGCTGTTTACGGTGCAATTAATGAAAATATATAGTGCAATTCATAGAATTGAACTATTATTGCTCTAAAGTGTTGTTGCATTCTCTGTTTTGCTTTTAATTCCTCAAATCCATAAGATTTGAATCTCTCGAGATGTGTATATGCTTAGGTTTAGTTATTGAAGGAGTTGATTGTGATGGTATTTACCGACGAAGATATAGACCTCATATAGAAGAGCATCTTTCTTTTGTTAAAGATTCAAAGAAACTACAAGGAGAGAACATTTGGTCTCATCAAATAGATCAGGCAATGGTGATATCATTGAGCTCAGGGCAGCCTTGATGAAGCAAATGACCATATGGAGTTGTTTACTACGACAAGCCAAGATGCAAGCTAATATCAATTCTAAGATGTTGGAGCAATTGCAGATACACCAACAATTTTAGACCCAAATTAACCTCGCACAAACCATCTAGCGGGAATAGTTTTCTTCTCAAGTGGAGAATGATGAAAACGCAGTGAAGATGCTATTATGGAGGTTGACAATGCCAACCAAAAGAGAATCAGTTGATTCTTATTACTGAGATGAAGATTGGCCTGCTAATCTATGATGCACTTCTAATATTGAATTACTTGTTTTTTGAATGGATCAATAGAGAGCTTTTATAAGCTCCAAAATTTAATCGATTGTGAGAGGTGATCTTCAACCAATTAAAACTAACTATTCTTTCTAGAAATGGTGGAATACAAAGAACAAAGGTTGAGAAGAAAATCTCACTTGAAAGGGATTCAAGTATTTTTTTCTAGGAGTTCTATTCTAAAGGATATGCAGAAGAACATCTGGCACATACTTTGATAGAAAAAGGATGAAGCTGGCCATCATTAGACGATAAACTTGATTGCCTAGTGAATCTGATGCTTATTTAAGCCACTTCAAAGCTTGTTAGATGAAAATTAATTGCTTGGTATAGGTCAACAGCCTATCTGGCCATCACGATAGTAGACTTGACTCATATCGATCGGCTATACCTTTAATGAGTTGGGAAAGTATATATAGAACTGCATGAGCAATAGACTTAGGCTGCACCTGGGTCAATCTGAGGATTATTATTTAAGCATGAACCCCATGTGCTAATTTGTTGGTTATTGTAGTCCGCCGCATGTTTCATTGTATTAGCTATAACTAAGGTTGTCGCTTGTGTTGGCGGCATGACTGATGTGGCACCGTATATCCGGGAACGTGAATAGTTGCCTAAAGTTTGTTATAATTTGCATTAGTAGAAATGTAGCTTATTTAAGAATTTTTATATTCTTTTGCATTTATATAGTTCTTGCATTTACTTGTAAATTTTGAAAATCTCTTGATGCAATTTACTTTATTGAGCTATTAATACTCAAAGTTCTTATTTTTCATTGTTCGTTGCATTTACCTTTAACTTCTCAAATTCATTAGTATTGAAACCATTGGGAGGGAGTGTGTATCTCTTTATGAAAAATTAAATAATTTAAAGATGATGTATTATGTTATGTCTTCAAATAATTTATTGACGCATAAAGCAATGCAAAATTTTTGAAGAAAGATTGAATACCATATTTCATTGCTGTTTTAGATGAAATTATTTTCAGCTATTTGATGTATGCCTCAAATTTATCTTACCCCATTTTGGGCATACTATTTGCATTAGTTAGATGGGTCCCACATGACAGTGTCCTTGGCAAGGATTGACCTAGTCAGCCTTATCATAAGGGTCAATGGGCAAAATAGGCGTGTGAAATTGGACGGGTTTTTTGCAAATTGAGCTAAATTTTGAAAACCAATTGGTTTTGGTTATAGAATAAAGAAATTTGAACCAACCAAATATGCATTGAACTGAACAAATGAAATTTTGTTTGATTTTAGTTAAACTAAACTCTTAAAACATAGAACGATTGATTATGTTGAGTTAATTCGATTTGGTAAGTTTATAATTTGGTTTAATAATTACATTTTGTTTTTTGAATAATGGTTTAAATAGATGGCCTTAGAATTTCAATTAATTGAATGGTTTGTTTATCCAAAAGTAAAAATAACAAAGAGATGTAAAATTAAACTAGCTTAAGTTTTGATAAAATAATTGAATTGATACTTTGTTAATCGAATTAAATTGATAAATAAGTTTTTCGTTTTAACAAAATAATGCACACCCCTAGGGCTGCACCACTTGCAGAGGTTTGAGAGTACATGTGTAGCACTACAAAACAAAATATCATTGTCAAACTTTACATTTTTCCTCCCCCAATAAATTTTGACGATCACCACTGCTGACCTCTATTATCGTTCCCCCCCTCGATTCTGTCATTGCCTCCATTTCTATTATTACACTCCTTACCTGAAGTGAAATTAGTTGAAAAGCTTTAGACATGTAATAATGGGATTTGTTTATCTGAGGTTGGCCATGCTGTTTTTTTCCTTTTCTAGATATTCTCATCAAAAATCTTACCACTTTTTTATCTATAAGTGATAAATATATAAACACACACACATTTATATATATATATATATATATATATATATATATATATATATATATATATATATATATATACATACATTGTTAACACTATTTACTTATACTCTTTTGTTGCAAATTTATTTTGTATGCAACACAGTTTATGAAGTATTTTCAAAATTTAGCACATTCAAGATTTAGTAAATTCAAATTATAGAATTTACTTTATCTAATTTGAGTAAAGTTCTACTCTTTGCCCAGCTGTTCTAGTTGTATTGGCTTCTTTATGCTTTTTGAGAGAGCCTATAAATATTCTTGGTTTTTTTTTCTTAAGCTATCTAAAAGGATGGCCGGTCACTTATGTTGATTGCTTGTTGTATAGTTGTTCAGTGAAGGTAGTGCAAATTTAAAATAGTTGAAAATAATGGGATTCGAACCTATATTTTGTTCTTAGAGGAATTAATATTTTATTATATCCTTCATACTGAAATAAGTTTATCTTTTGAACGCTGATGCAGATTCTGTATTATAGAAGGTCCAGAAACCATTCGAGACTTAGCCAAGATGGAGTGGCAGGAAATTCAAGATCATATTAAAAGTCGTCGAAATAAAATATTCTTGCTTATGGAAGAGGTTTGTCATTATTGGCCTTCATCATTATGAACATAAGAATTTTGATATTAAAATTGAAATGTTTTAAAAGTCATGCATATTTTTACATGACCATTTTTTTTCTCTAAGTTTTAGATAAGGTTGCATAGGTGTTAACGTTTACCTAATCTTCTCATACATGCCATCAGGTTCGCAGGTTAAGGATACAACAAAGGTTAAAGAATGCTGAGCGGGGCATTCTTAAGGAAGACCGAGAAAATGAATTACCTGACTTTCCATCTTTTATACCTTTTTTCCCTCCTTTAGTAAGCTTTTAATAATGCTATTCCCCCATCACTAGTGTTAAAGTGATAAAATATGACTATTGAGGTTCTAACAATTTAGCAACAAGCAGACTCCTGCGAATTTGAAAATGTATTACACGACCTGCTTCTCTTTGATTGTCAGTATTATGATATTTGGCGGTCTTCTGGCTCCAACAGTAAGTGATTTAATTATTGCTATTTTTAGGTTGTACTTTTTTCTTCGGACTGATCATTAAACAATGCAAGCTTGCAATTTACATGGTGCTAAAAGGACTGGTTATTGTTACCATCTATTTTTGCTGTGCTACTTTCTTTTCTTATAGAGGATTTAAAAGGGATAGTATATTCTTGCTCAAATTTTTTCTTAACGACTATACTATCGTGATTTATTCATTTTCTTCTGAAATATGTCATTACAGCTTTTCAGCTCCTAGTAATCTGTTTAATAGCAAGAATTGTGCTTTCATGTTTAATGCTTGGGAAACGCATTCTCTTTGAGGTCAATCAGATTTGTTTTTTTGCAAAAACTTTACTGATTGAATTGTATATATAACAATAACAACAACAAGCTTTAGACCCACTAAGTGTGGCTGCATGATTCCTTTGTTCCCATTGTGCACAACTAAATAAAAGCCCATCTGTAAGCCCAAATAGAGAGGACCTTTTCTATTGGTTTCTTCCCATTTCATTTTTGATCTTCATCTTCCTCCTTTAACATCGAAAAAATTTATACACTCAATTTTATAACAAAATTATCGATCAATCTATGCTTAATATGTTCAAATCATTTAAGATGACATTTTTCAAGCTTATCAGCTATTGGAGCATTCAAACCTTGCTCCATATGAACTCATTTCTCTATATATTGAGTATACCCATTCATCCGCAGTAGCATTCAATTATTTTATCAATTAATTTCCTCTATGTTGTCTACAATTCTGCCTCATATAAAGTCAATACTCTAATAACTACACTATAAAATTTTCTTATAAATATTAATTTGATTTCTTGATCACACCATATACTCCAGAAGTCTCCATTTTATTCAACTGGCCTAAGTTATGTAATTAATATTTTCTTTTTAATTTGTCATTATTTTGTATAATTAAATGAAGGTATTTAAATTTCTCATTCTTCATGATCTCATGATCCTCAATAGTTATGTCCTTGAAATTAAGGCTTCTATTATGATTAAACTTATTCTTCATATTTTGAATTTTTGAGGTACTAAAACATAACCCGTTAGATTCTTAAGTGATCCCCACAACTAATGTTTTTCTTGAACTCCATCTTTAGTTTTATCAATTGTATATATAAAGCAGATTCAAATTTTTTATTAGTTGGAAAAAGACTTTCTTAATTGCTCAAAACAAGTTTGATAATATAGGCTTACAATTTATCAGGAGCAAATAAATAGCATGATATACGCAGTGAATTTATTTTTATGTCAAGTTTAGTTTTCAGTAGCAAGGGACACACATTTGGATGATTTTGAAAATTTAATTTGGTCTACCAAACTGAAGTAGATTTAATAAAGTATTAACCTAGGAATAAAATGCTAGTTTGCAAGGTAGCTTTATGTATCACATATGCTTTTTTTAGCAGTGGTTCTAAGTGAAAAAGCCCAATGAATTAGTTGGAAATAGTGTAAACCCATACTATCTCAAAGAATTTCTTGCTACATATTTCATAATGGTGTACAATTGTTAATATTTTGAATTAATAAATTATGAATTTTGGTTACAGTTTTAAAGCATCTTAATATTCCTGAATGTCTATGTACTTGCTGATCTATGAATCAAAGAAAGTACATCCATGTTTGTAGTTTTTTTTTTTCAATGTTGACGAAAACAAGAAATTTTATTAATACCGAAAGAAGGTTACATAAGTGATAGGTTTCAGACAATAAGCATGATGATCAAAGGATACCCAAACACTATGCTAATAAGTATGCTGAACCCCTATATATGGCACTAAATAAAATTCAGGACGAAAGCAAAAAGCAAATAAACTAAAATAAATCCAAGCAGTGAAAAGATCAAGCTGATTGGAGCATATTCAAGGATTTCCTTAATTGCCAGTAGATTCGAGACCGTCTTCTACTTTAATATTTCTTGGTATGTCAGCCTTGAGCAGGTCTTGGAACTCCGATCAATCAGCCCAAGTTCAGGGACGGTTTGAATGTAACATTGGTCATCTGCCTGGTGACTGCAGATTCCCGACAGCATGTAGGGGCAGCCAAAAGCAAAGGAAATTCCTCATCTTGGTCGACTGGATAAATTATTGGAGCTTCCCTTGTCTCCATCATCAATTATGGTGGAGTTATCTTCAAAGAGACAGCAGCCTTTGGTGTGTTAATTGTAGTCACCTCATTTGCACCTTGGAACTTAATAATCTATTTAGTGTTCTAGCTATCTAGATAAGTTTGTGTTTAAAGATTCCCCAAACAGCATGCAACAGACCAACATCAACTCTTCCGCAAATCTTCAGAGCAGCGAGTGAGGGAGGCCTACCAAGTCGCAGTAGCATTCAATCACTTCTGGGAGGTATCAGATGATGTGACTACAACTGAGTCTTCTTTCATCATGAACTTCAAAAAATTGTATACATAGCTTATGATATTGGCCATACACGTTTCTTGATTTTGTTATTGCATTACCTTGAGTTTGTAGATTATTTAACATCTTGGCATTTGTCTCTCTTTTTTAGTCCCATGGAATCAATTAACTTTGAAGCAGTGTGCGAAGCATGCTTTATTTCTTCTTGCGGCACCATGTAATCGCTGCATGAGTTTTGTGCAGGGCGTTAATAGAGACTTGTGTTTAATTGCTTCATGCTTATTTTCTTTTAGCTGGAGCTGAAACTAGGATTAGGTGGCACATCCTATGCAGATTTTATCCGCAGTTTGCATTTGCCAATCCAATTGAGGTAAATCATTTCATTCTCGTGGGCTTATATCTTCACTCGACCTATTCTTTAGCTTTCATGAGTATTCGTTCTTATATTCTTAGATGATTATAATTTTTATGCTCATTGCTATTTGTTAGAAATGGGATTAAAGTATTAAAAATTACTCTGTTAATCCTTAGTCTTCTTAGCATATATGTTCCTAAAGAGCAGTACTAATATTTTAGAAGGACACGTGCATTTTTCTTTGCCCTCTCACATTCATCAAAAAATTTAATGAATCAATTTTAAAGAAGTTTAAAGAAAAAGAGTTGCATCATTTTTTTTTTTGTTTTAACATCTTTAAATATAATCTATTAAGAAGATTGTTTGATAGATGCTAAAAGATTTACAAGAAAAAGTGCATATGTTCTTCCAAAAAGATAGCAATATTTCTCGATAGGTGCCTTTATGCATATGTTTATGTATGCATTTGTATATGTGTGTACGCGTATGTGCATGTGTGAAGAGTTTTGTGGAACTACGAGTGCAACCCAAGGAGGTGAGCCCAAGGAGGTGAGCCCAAGCATAAGCCAAAAATGATAGTGGTGACTCAAATGTTTTGGAGTGGTTTTGGATGGGATTAGTAGATCAAGTGGAAGTCTTAGAGTGATCTTGGATGAGTCATGTATCAACCGGGCACAAGATGGACATGAAACGAGCTGATATTGAATGGGCACTTAGTGTGATGGCCCGATGCCGATTCAACTATAACTTGTCGCTTTTGTACATCATCCTTTCTTTTTAACTCCCATTCTATCGTAAATATCTTTCCATGTAAGGCACCTTTTAGTTCTTGGACTTCCATCTCCAATTCCATGGTTATGTTCCTAGTTACTGATACCCACTAGGCCAGGGTACTTTCTACCTCACTTAATTTCTCTGCCATCGCATCTTCCTTTGCTTCTGCTATGGGGGCGTCTATTTTGCTGCTAAGCCTAGTCACTTCAGAATGCGAGGAGTCATCGTCACTAGTTTCCTCTTCAAAGTACTCAATCATTTCGTTATTGGGATCCATCTATAAAAGATAAAATGATTAGCACAAATATGTTATTTTAGTACTTTCACGTTCTAATTACAATGATGATGGAGAGTTATCAATCCCCTAACTTTGCATAGTACTGATTATCTTATTTTAAATATCAATTCTAATTTCTTTAGAATGGATATCTTTGTTTTTGTATGTATATTTTTTCCTTTCAAATGTGCTCAATCCTGCTATGATACCAATTGTGATAGCCTAATGTCGATTCAGCGAGAACTATCTCGACATTAGGTATTCACAAACTGCAGAATCCTCTTTGACAATTTAAAAGAGAAGGGATATACATATAAAAGTCAAATGATATTTCTCATTCACATAATTCCATATTACAAAATAGCCAAACATACACTACTTACAATCTTCATCAATTTAAACAAAAGATAAACTAAAACAATAATAAAAAAATAAAAAGTAGCGTCGTAGACCATTAGCAATTTGAAAATCATGATTTAAAGTTCTCGATCGAGTTCCCCCAAAAGTATTTGACTTGGTATTGTAAAGAAAACAATATCAGGATTGGAATTCTCAGTAATTAGAGAATACTTTAAGTACCGCAGTAAATAATAAAATATTACAATTTATATTAGCATAAGTGCGATTAGCGGAAATAAGGGTGTAATAAAAATACAGGAAAAATAAGGCAATAGCGCAAAAGGAATAATTAAATTTTTGCAAAATATACAGTTTGTATTATCACTTAGATGTATGTTACTGATGTCATTTTTCTAATAATCAACCAATGTATGATACTGATGTCATTTTTTATCAACCAATCAACATATGTTACTGATGTTATTTTTTCAGTAACCAATCAATTTATAAGAGGATGTTGGTTTCAAACAACCAACTAAGCATCAAAATAAATTTGGCTATATAAATATATACATATATATATATATACATATATATATAAATATATATATATATAAATTTGGTACTTTTTTCTTTAAGTTTCAAAAATACAACAGTTGATCGAATCTGCATAAGGTTTTTGATATTTAAATTAGTTTTTTAGCCAATACTTTAGAAATTTATAAAATTGAGATGAAAACAAAGTAGTATGATATTTTTAGGGAAATAATATTTATTTTTTTCTTATCTATTTTGTTTTTCTCGTACTCTCTTCTTGATAGAAGATAAAATTTAAATTATTGAAAGTAACAATAGCATTTTTATTATTATCATTAATAATAATAATAATAATAGAAATGACAGAATGGAAATGACTGTCTAAAAAGAATGCAAAAATAGTAATAATATTAGTATAAAAATGGAAATACAGAAATTAAAAGTGACAGAATATAAATAAAAATAATCATAATATAATATTTTTACTATTATCATTATTAATTAATAATAATAATAATAACGCTAATAATATGTTTATTATTATCATTATTATTTAATGATAATAATGATGATAATGACATATTAAAGATAAAGAAATAGTATAATTATTATTATTATGTAAATAATAATGATTATATTATGAAAAAAAAATGCAAAAGAAATAAAGAAAAATAATAAGAAAAGAAAAAAATGCAAAATTTCTCCTCTTTTGCTCCTCTTTTCTTCCTCCTCTCTCCTAGGGTTAGGATTGCCGGAAGCCGAAGGGAAGCCGGACGTGGGGCCGGAGGGGGGTGACCGAAGGCAGAGGAGGAGATCCCGTTGGTGGGTTGGTTGCTTGCTAGGCTGAGGGTGAGTCAGGGAGGAGAAGGGTTTTTGGAAGGTTGAGAGGATGGGAGGGTGTTTATATAGGAAAGATGGAGGGAGGGGGAGAGGGGTACGACTGACCAGCTAGTCGGCTTGTCGGTCGCCGACTTGGCGCCGACCTGGGCTGCGCGTGCGTGAGCCACACGGTTCGGCTCTGGCAGGGCTTGCGTGGACACAGCCTGCACGTGGGGGGGGGAAGAGAAGAAAAAAATCAAAAAATTTAAATAAATAATTTCAATTAAATTTTTCGCATTTTTCCGTCGTTGACTTTCGAAAACAACAAAACTTGACATAGAGGTGTGTTATGATGAGACGAACACCCCTTGAGCCAAAAATTTTTAATTCAGAGCAATAATTTATTTTATATTAATTTCTAAAGTTTGAAACTTCACAAATTAATTAAATTCTAATCGGAGCTTCAAATTTGTTGAAACTTTTTGTGTAGTCTTTAAATAATATTCATAATCTAATGACACCAAAATCGATGAATTTGTACATATATTTAATTTTCTCAATTTATTGAATTTAAACAATTCATAATTAATCAAGGAGTTTCTGTTATCTAGATTTCTCCCAAATTAAGGTATTTTGATCTAAAAATTAGTTTTATCCAATGATATTTTTGGTTTACCCTAATTTTGAAGTTGCCCGGGATCCTAATTTTTGAGTCGGGATTTGACTTAATTTGCAAAGTAACGATATTGACCGTTTCACTTAAGCACAAATAGGCACCAGGGTAAGTATTTAGGCATGACCAAGCGTCCGCTTCAGCTCAAGGGTTCGAAGTGCTGGTTGCCTAGGCTTGCCCATGCATTCATTGGTGATAGTGAGCAATGAGCTTGGTGCTTAGGGGCGGACATGTGCCCATGGATCCAGCCAGACAATGGACATAGTGCTAGGTGCGCTTAGGTGTTCGCTAAAGATACAACCAGACAGAGAGGCTTGGACTCTTGAACCTTCCCAAACACCCCATTGTAGATACCTAAGCCAAGGAGGCAGAGCGTGATCTTTGCCTATGTAACGACCCAAAGTCATTACTTTGCAAATTAGTTAAATCTCGCCTTAGAAATCAAGATCCCGAGAAATTTCGAATTAGGGCAAACAAAAAAATACCATGGGTAAGAATAATTTTAAATATCAAAGTACCCTAGTTTGAGAAAAATCTAAATAACGGAAGCTCCTATTTTATTTTCTAAATTATGTAAATTCCAAAAATTATGAACATTGAAATACGTGCCTAAATTCATCGTTTTCAGTATCGTTATGTTCAGTATATTATTTAAAGGCTGCTCTAGAAGTTTCATCAAATTTTGAGTGCCAGTTTGATTGTGGTTAATTTTTATAGTTTTTAAACTCAAAAATTAATATAAAATAAAATATTATTTCGAATCGAAAATTTTCGGCACAAGGGTGTTCGTAATATCATAACACACCTCGGTGTCAAGTTTCGTTGTATTTGGATGCCAAACGATAAAAAATTAATTTAAGTTTAAGTAACTTTTAGAAATTTCCTTATAAAATTCTCTTTCCCCCTTCTCCCGATGGCAGCATGCGGGGAATCCTTCGCCCATCTTACGGCATTTAGCGCCTTAAATGGCGCCAATTAAGAGCACCATTATCTCTTTATCCATTATCTCTTGTCCCATCCCTCCTTCTCTATTAAAACTCCCTCCCTTCCCTCCTTCTCGTCCCCACACAGCCTTCTCCTCTTCTCCCAATTGCCAACAGCTGCAGCTCCCAGCTCCTCCTCAGCTGCCAGCCCTCCTCCCTCAGCCTCACAGCAGCAGCAAGCTGCCATACCTCCTCCTCCTCAGCCCCACAGCCAAACAACTCCTTCTCCATTCCAACCAGCAGCTCCCATCCCCAACCAGCTCCCCATTCCCAGCCAGCAGCCCCCTGCCAAGCTTCCAGCAACCTCTCTTTCTCCCATAGCTAGCAGCTCCCTCCCTTCTCGTCTCAAACAGCAACTCCCAGCCCCAACCAGCTCCTCATTCCCAACTGACAGCCCCTGCCAAGCCTCCAGCAACCTCTCCTTCTCCCAGAGCCAGCAGATCCCAGCCCCAACCAACTCCCCATTCCCAGCCGGCAGCCCCTTGCCATGTCTCCAGCAACCTCTCCTTCTCCCACAGCCGGCAGCTCCCTCCCTTCTCCTCTCAAACAACAAGCTCTCAGCCCCAAGCAGCTCCCCATTCCTAGCCGGCAGCCCCCTGCCAAGCCTCCAACAACCTCTCCTTTTCCCACAGCCAACAGCTCCCTCCCTTCTCCTCTCAAACAACAGCTCCCAGCTCCCCATTCCCAGCCAACAGCCCCTTGCCAAGCCTCCAACAACCTCTCCTTCTCCCACTCCCAGCAGCTCCCTCCCTTCTCCTCTCAAACAGCAAGCTCCCAGCCCCAACCAGCTCCCCATTCCCAGCTGGCAGCCCCCTACTAAGCCTCCAACAACCTCTCCTTCTCCCACAGCCAGCAGCTCCCTCCCTTCTCCTCTCAAACAGCAGCTGCTAGCCCCAACCAGCAGCCCACCAGCAGCCACCTTGCCAACCCACAGCAGCCCCACAGCCCTTCGAGCTCTTCAGCCCTCAGCCCACAGCAGCCAGCCAGCAGTCAGCTGCCACCTTGCCAGCCAACAGCAGCCCCACAACCCTCCTCTAACCTCCAACTTTTCTTCATTTTCCAAGCAATCCTAATCTAAGGTAAGAAATGGAAAAGAAAAGAAATAAATTTTTTTCTTTTTGTGCTTAGTATGAAAATAATAATAATAATAGTATTAACATTTCAAATACATCATTCACATTATCATAATGGATAACTGTGACAATGTAAATAAAGATGTCTATAATATTTCTAATCAATCAATTTATTTCTGCTTTTATTCTTTCATAATATTAATATGATAAGATTACATAAAATGACTAAATAGAAACTTATATCATTATGAGAATGTGAAAAAATAAAGACAAGCAAAGAAGAATATAAGAAAATCCTTAAAAGAAATAATATTCATAAAATCATTGGCTAAAATACTAAAATATCAGAAACTTAAATGCAAATTGAGCGAATTGTCACTCATCCGAATCTAAAAGACAAAAGGTACCCAATATATGACAAGTATTACATTTTGCATTGTTACTACTGTTTAGCTTTTAATTGTTTTGAGCCAAAATTTTAATTTGAAGCTTGGTTGATTGTTCAGAATAAACGTGACAATATTCATGGCTAGTTACTGGAAAAATGACATCAGTAACAGTATTCGCGGCTAATTACTGGAAAGTAGACATCAGTAATAGCATTCGTGGCCAATTATTGGAAAAATGACATCAGTATCAGCATTCGTGGCTAATTACCGAAAAAATAACATCGGTAATAGCGTTCATGGGTTGTTACTGGAAAAATGACATCAGTAACAATATTTGTGGTGGGTTACTAGAAAAATGACATCAGTAACATACATCTTTGAGCTAATATCTTTTGTAGGGAGTTAATTATTTCATTTGCGCTTTTTACCTTATTATTTTTCTTGCATCTCTTTCGCAAATCGCATCTCTGCTATTATAAAATGTAATACTGCATTGATTACTGTAGCACTTACTCTCTAATTACTGGGAATTCCAATCCCAGTATTGTTTATTGTACAATATCAAGTCTGGTACTTCTAGAAGATCTTAAACAAGAACTCTAATGCTTAAAATTTTTAATCTGCCAATGGATCTGCGACGGCGCTGTTTTGCTTATCTTCTATATTTATTTTTCACTTTTGTACGAGGAGTACGATGACATATCTTGTAATATGAACTTTAAAATAAATGAGAAATGTTATATATTTTTTTGTGTTCCTTTTGGGCAAAGTAGATTTTTCTATTCTAATAACTTGTCTATATTTATTTTTCACTTTTGTAAGAGGAGTACGATAAAAAACCTTATAATATGAATTTTTGAAATAAATGAGAAATTTCCTTGATTTTTATGTGTCCCTTTTCTTTCATTGCTCAATATGATCCTGCGGTAAATTAACACCCGATGTCGGAACAGTTTTTGCTAGACCGGCATCGGGACATCACATTTGGTATCAGAGCAGGATTGAGTATTTGTGGAAGAAAAGAATATGCATGTAAAGATTCTAATAACTAAGGATTATAGTGCCATGTTTATCTTTTATAGAATAATATTTTTTTTATTAATCTCTTATAGATGGATCCTCGCAACAATATGATTGAATACTTTGAGGAGAGAAGGTGACAATGACTCCTCAAATTCATGAAAAACTAATCTTAGCATAAACATGAACACACCCGCTGAGAAATTCAGAGTTTAAGTTTTGACAGAGAAGCTGAGTGAAGTAGAGATTATCTTAGCCTGGTGGATATCAGTATCCAGGCACAGAATAAGAAATTTAGAAGTAGAATTGCAGGAGTTAAGAGGAACTCTACATGGGAAGATGACCGCTCTAGAATGGGAAGTTAAAAGAAAAGATGACGTGAAAAATTGTTAAATCATCCAACTTTAGGATGAACTTCAACATGTAAGAGAGCTCATGAAGACTGACGACATGATTGCATCCACCTCAAAAGCAAAGGGCAAGCCGGAGAGTCCACTCAGCTCTGATTCCTCCAATTCATAGAAAATTTAGAATATAGTTTAGATTTTTCCTTTTTGATGCATCTAGTAAGGATTAAGTCTTACTTATAATGCAACCCCTTTTGTCTGTCTATTATTAAATGAAATATTTTTGGAACCAAAAGTTAAAATCTTTTATCATTGCGATTGATTATTTGTGATTTTAGTTACAACATCTTCTAAACTCAAGTTTTCTCTAAACAAATGGATTCTGACAAAGGCTTCCTCTCAGTATCCACTGAAACCCCAGTTAAGACCACAGTCTCCTCGTCTATAGCAGACAATAGAACGGATCGTCTATTAGAAGCTATTTTGCAAGCCCTTTCAAACCAAGGGAAAGCTTCTACCTCTGTGCTCGCACCAGAGCCCCCTCAAAGATTGAGGGTAGACGATGCCCTACAAGCCTTTCTTAAGCTAAATCCTCCTACCTTCAACGGCTCAGCCCGACCCTTGGGATCCGAGGACTGGATCCAGGCTGTTGAAAGCAATTAGACAGCTTGAAGTGTCCTTCAAGCGAGGAAGTTAGACTAGCAAAATATTTGCTAGAAGGTGAAGCTGAGAGGTGGTGGAAGATCACGTACGAAAAGTGCAATGGAAATGTCACAGCGCCAAGGAAGCAACGTGGGAAAGAGAAGATGATATGAGAAAATAATATCCCGGACTCTTTCAGAATTCAGGTAATCTTAATTAAACCTTTTTGCATTCAACCAAATATTTTCTATTGTGTTGAAATATCGAGGATGACATTATTTTTAAGTTGGGGAGTTTGTAATGACCCTAGGTCATTAATAAGGCAAGACATTAAAATCCCGATTCGTTAAATATCCCGCAATTTTTAGTTTCCCATTAAAACTCCCGCTGAAAATTCGATTTTTCAGTTTTAATACCTAACTTAGAAAGTTTTCAAAAAAACTGGCAGTTACAAAAATTAAATAAAATTACTCTATTAAAAACAAATTTCGACTGTTAAGCAATTATCCGTAATTAACGGGCGTTTAATGAGAAGCCGAGCGTATGGCATTATGACTGTCCAAGTCCAAACGGGTGTGCGTTACGCACGCACACCCTATAAAATCGAACGTATGGCACTCGACCATCACCACGCTCGCCTCTCCCTCTTCTTCCGCTCGACAGAAAGACACATACCTGAGCAGGCGGGAGCGCACAACAGGCGACGCGACTTAATTCCTTGCGGCCGACGGACGTCCCAGTGCTCACGGTCCCAGGCAACGCGACTCATTTCCTCTCCGCTCGATCTTCTTCTTCCGAGCGATTCCTTCTTTGTGCCGATCTCTCCTTTGCGTCCGACGATTCCTTGCGTCGGCTCGATCTCTGCAGCCGACGGGTTCCTACTGTGATCCTTCTTTGCGTCGGCTTCCTTGCGTCGGGTTCTCCGCATTCGGCTAAGGTAAGAGCTCCTGTCGATTCTCTTAAAAGATATATATATATATATATAAATATATATGAATATATATATATATATATATGAATATATATATATATGTATATATATATATATATGTATATATATATATATGTATTAATAATAATAATAATAATAATAAATAACTTTTATAGATAGACAAAGAAATTATGTTGATACTCTTAACATTATAGTGATGTGAACCTAATAATTATCAATAATTAGTTATACTTAAGTATTTAACCTAAGACTAGGTTGTTTAATGATTAAAGTAATTTAATTACCTTTGGATAGGAATTTGAGTGCAATCAATCATGATGTAATCATAATTAAGTGGTAGATGGAAATTGATATCTAAATTTTTGCAGTACTATGATTATGTCATACTAGCCAACATTAGGAAGACCTCAAATTAGTCCAAATCAATTATTTGATAAATTCTAAAATTATAATTTTTATTTATTTTTAATATTGTCAACCTCCTATCATAACTTATACTTTAATAAATATTAAGCCTTGAGTTTATACCAAATTATATCATAAATAAATAATTCAATATTTTTGAAATCTTGCTTGAATGAAGCCTGTGTTCTGCCCTATCATAATATATGAGTTCGATGTGGATAAAAGAAGGATTTAATAGAAATATTAACAATTCAATTAGACATTTTTATTGTATAATCTACTCTTATAAGATTTAGATCTAAGTAACCATCTGAAGGTAAACTAGGGAACATGAATACCAATTCTAAATCTTGTAAATAGATAGTTTCATAGTTTAATAAAGCCTCAATTATAATTTTTACAGACACCTCAAATTGTGAGTGATTCATCTAGTTAGGTCAAACACAAAAGAAGGTACACTGGATATTACTTTATATGCTTTTACTTTCATTTACTGCTTATGCATCGCTTTGAACCTATTTTGTATTTAATACGTTATTCTTACTACTAATGAGGTAAGAGAAATTGAATGATGTTTATGTGTCTTGTGAATGTTGCAAGAAGGGTTCCGAAACGGAGCATGATTAGGTTAGGGACGGGGCTAGTCCTCTGGAGCTATAAGGGTGCCATCTGGAGCCTTTGAGGGAGGCACAGGTGAAGGTTGCTTAAATGCACGTTGCCATCTGAGATCCTTAAATGGGTCCAGGTGAAGGTTTATGCTTAAATGCATATGAACCCAGCCTCATGGTTCTGGCTTTGCCCAACAGAACTGCTATTATTGCTTCATGATATCATAGACATAAACATAAACATAAATTTTTACACAATTATTGCTTTTCTTTTTGACACTTGGCATGTGAACAAAATATTTATTGTTGCAGGTGACTTAATTATCTTTTATTTGAAACACACTGTATTTCCCTACAAATATTATCTTATTTTTCTTTGCCTTCCGCTATGCTTAAAGTATATTTTTAATATCCATTGTATTTAGAATGTGCACTAAGGCATTATTTTTATAATGCCAGATCAGATACAGTTGGAGGCGGTTGATATAGTCTAGAGGCGTAGCACGGGAAAATAACTGCCCCCTCCAGGATTAATAGTTTGATGTATATGAAATTTCATGTAATAAATTCTGGATGTTATTTTTATTTTAAATTGAATGAATGTCGTTTCTTTTATGTGAATGGCTTGAATGTTCGTTAACTACTATTTTATCTAACTGCCAATATGATCCTGCGGAAAGATGCTTCCGATATTAGTTTGGTTCTTACCATCCTAATATTGGGTCGTCACACAAAGTGTCATAGTTTGAAAGAAATTCGGATAACGGAAACTCCCGCGTAATTTTTCTGAACTTTTTAAATTTAGTAAAAATCAAGAATATTGAAATACGTGTCCGATTTCATCAATTTTTGTGTCGCCATATTAAGAAAATTATTTAAAAAGTTGCTATTGAAGTTTCATCAATTTTGGATCGTCGATTTAACCTAAATTAATTTTTGAATTTTAAATAAACTTTATACTTCAAAAATTATTATAAAATAAAATATTTGTTTGAATCGAAATTTTTTGGGCGAGGGTGTTCTTTACATCATAACACACCTCGGTGTCAAGTTTCGTTGTATTTGGGCGTCAAACGACCAAAAAATATAAAAACTTTAACTTCAAGTAATTTTTCAAAATAATTCCTTAAATTTTTCATCTTTTCCCCACTCCCCCATCTTTTGACCCTTCATCTTCTTCTCCCCCCCCCCCTCTTTTTATTTAAACTCTTTCCCCTTCATCTCCCAACTAGCAGTCCCCTCTCCTCTCCCAACTAGCAGCCCCCTCTCCTCTCCCAACCAGTAGCCCCCTTTCCTCTCCCAGCCAGCCACCAGCTCGACAGCCACTCCTGCCACCCCGACAGCCATCCCGACACCCCATTCAGACCCTCCAACCCAACCAGCCCCCTTCCCGGCTCTCCAAAATAGCAGCAGCCCTCCTTACCCTTCTCAAACCCCTCCAAACAGCAGCAGCCCTCCACTTCCAGCAGCAGCCCTCCTCTTGCCGGCTACCAGCTAGCCACTTCGGCCACCTCCTGCAGCCATCCGGCCCCCGCCTCAGCCTCCTGGCAATCCTATCCTAGGTAAGAGGAGAGGAAAATGAGGTAGAAATGAGAGATTTGTACTATTATATATTTTTTTCATATATACTTAATAGTTATTATTATGAAAATAAATATAACAAATTTATGTCATCACAGTAGCATTGTTGTCATTAATCAATAGTGATAAACAACTGCATATGTTATAAGATGATTATTTTTTCATTCAGACACTTTACATTGTAATGTATTATTATTATTACTTTTTGCAATTTAATTTTTGACATTTCCATTCTGTCTCTTACATTTATATATTATTATTCCACTCCGCTAAAAGTGAATAAAAAAAGGAAGGTTCGGACCCTGGTTTCTCCAGCTACATTATTATCATTAAAATATTGCTAACCTAATGTAAAAGCAAAAGAAAAATAGAATGGAAAAGAAGATAGTAATTCTCCTAAGAACATTGGATTAAAAAGGTTAATTTAAAAATATCTAAAATCTAAATGCAGATCCAAAAGTTGAACTGTCAAATTTTGGACCTTAAAGAACAAAGGTACCCAGTGTATGACATGTATTACTTTTTATAATTTATTGCTGCTTAGCTTTGCTTACTTGCTTTTAAGTCAAATTCATTTGAAACTTGGTTGGTTGTTCGGAACCAATGTGATACTATTCAGGAGTTATTACTAGAAAAAAGATATCAATAATAATATTCGTGGCTAGTTACTGGAAAAATAATATCAGTAACAGCATTCATGTGTTGTTACTTGAAAAAAAATATCGGTAACAACATTCGGGGATTATTATTGGAAAAAAGACATCAGTAATAATATTCGTGGCTAGTTATTGGAAAAATGACATCAGTAACAGCATTCGTGGGTTGTTACTAGAAAAAAGACATTAGTAACAACATTCGTGGTGGGTTACTAGAAAAATGACATCGGTAACCTATATTTTTGTGCTAATATTTTTTTTGCAGGAAATTATTTATTTCGTTTTCGCTATTACCTTACTTTTTTTGCATTATTATCCTTATTTCCACTAATTGCATTTTTGCTTTTATAAAAATGTAATATTATTTTATTTACTGTGGTATTTATAGTATTCTCTAATTACTAGGAATTCTAATTCCGGTATTATTTTCTGAACAATACCAGATCAGGTACTTCTGGAGGAGTTCGAAGAAAAATCTTAAAAACATAAATTATCAAACTGTCGATGGATCTATGATGGCGCTACTTTAACTTTTTTATCTCTTTATTTTCTCTTTTGTTGAACAATGTTCGTGATGTACGATGAAGATTTTTTTTTTTGTAATATGTAATTTTGAAATGAATGATTCTGCGGTAGGTGACCACCCGAATGTCGAGACATCACAATTTTAGAGTTTATAAATGATGCAAGAGCTGGATAAAATGGAAGATTGCTTCTAGAGTGATGTGGGATCAAAAAATCACTCAATATTAAAGGAAAATTTTATAGAGCAGTTATATAATCATTTATGTTATATGGGCTAAATATTAGCTGACAAAGAAAAAACGTATCAATAAAATAAGGGTTATAGAGTTGAGAATACTTAGGTGGATGTGTGGGTATACTCATAAGGATAGAATGAGATGAGATTATCCTTGGCAAGGTTAGAGTGGCCCCAATAGTGGATAAAATTAGCGAATATCATCTTTAGATGGTTTAGACATATTAATCATTGACCATTTAATGCCTCGGCTAAAAAAAATTAAGTTTATGAATTTTACCCATTAAAAAAAAGGAAGAGTAAGAGGAAGATTAAAATTGACATGAGTAGAAATAATTTGAACGGATCTTCTTTATTTGGAACTTAGGAAGGGACTTAATAATAGAAACAAATGATTCATGTAGTCGATTCCACCTTGTGGGATTAAGGCTTGGTGGTGGTGTTGTTGTTGAATGTTGCAAGAGTTGTGGCTGTTGTGTGGGGACTGTGAGAGCTCTAAGGAGGATGTGATTGTAAGAAACATAGTAAAGGAGGATCTGTAGAAAGAGAGTGAGTGAGATCTCTTATAATTTTCTTACTTATCTTCAAGGTGGAATATTTTTCATGGTGTCGCTCTTTAGTTTTTTCTTTGTTTATAATTTTTCACATAAAACTTGTGTTTTCTACTTTTATTTTTTGTGCATATTTGTGTGAACATTTTTTGCATTTTGTTTTTTGTTATTTTGCTTTGGGTGTGATAGAGTTGTAGGATCCTTGCTATAAAAAAGGAATTAATTTTTCATAATAATTGGTATTAGATCATTGTGCTTTATTCAAGTGAGAGCAATGTGGATGAAATAAGGTACATTATTGAAAAGTTCAATGACAAACTTTGTATTTTGGAAAATACAAAAAGAGGATTGTTGTACCTAAAGAAGTTATATTTGCCACTTAGTGAAGTTTCAAAGAAGTCACGGAAAAATGGAAGATCCTTTACATAACACCTAATGGAATGATTCGGTTGTCTCTGATATCATTTGTTGTGTTCAACGTTGTGAACGAAGGAACTATGATGGATCTGATGTTTCCTTGACTAAGATGTACGTAGAACCCTCAGTATCAATTTAGATGTTTTGATGTAAAAGTTGTTCAATATGAAGATAGTGGATGATGGATCGGTGATAGAGCATTTAAACAATCTTAATATCATGCTGAGTCACTGTTTTCAGTCAACATCAAATTTGATGATAAGCTCAACACTTATATTGTTGTCTTCTTTGCTAGCTAATTGGGATGACTTGGTGACGGCAGTGAGCAACTCATTAGAAATTGTAACTTTAATGTTTGATGATCTAACTTGAGAAAGGAGGTTATACAAAAATCCAGCTGACAGGCATCTTCATCCATCTTGAATGTTAAAAGGAGAGAGAGTAGCTTGGACCAAGACTTATATCAAAGTCGAAGAAGCTGATGGAGAAAGTTAAATGTTGGATTGTAAAAAGAAGGGGCACATCACAAATGGAATTGCATGAATCAAGAGCGAGATGGTTGATCCAATCATGTATTAATTAAAAATAACTGGAGGCACAAATCAAGAGCGAGATGGAGGATCCAACATCACAATAGCTGATCTCGATGATGTATTGATGTGATTCCTAGACAAGACTAAGTCATGGGTGATGGATTTGAAGACATCATGCCATGCGACTCTAAGCAAGGTAGTGTTCAAGTCTTGCATTGTAGCTATGAGTATGAGTCTCGGAGATGATAAGGCCTGCAACTTTGTGGTCCAAGGAGATGTGAACATTAGATTATCAAGTGGGAGTGTGTGGCAGCTTAAGGATGCTCGACATTTTCCTAGTCTAAAGAGGTACCTAATTTTGTTGGCCAGTTGACACAGGTTTGATATACGATGATATTCACGGAGGACTCCTGGATCGTCACAAGAGGTGCAATGGTCATTGAGTGAGGGAGTGCAAAGAGTTACTCTACAAAGTGTCAAGTTCTACTACTTTTGTGGAGACAGCTTGTGAGTCTAGTCATGTGCTTCAGGATCATGGGCACATGGCGAAGAGAGGGTTTAAATCTCAAGATCGGTGAATGTGGAACACAAGAAAATCAATTTCCATGTACAAGAAAAGGAATATTTATTGTGCAAAGAGATTGAAAAGACTAAAAGAGCTAGGGAAGCACGGTTTGTGCCTTGGGCACCTATTTTGGAGCCCAAAAAGTCTTCCAAAATGTGTCGTGTCCATTCCGAGTTGGAGCGAGTCAAGATTGACAAGGTGTAGCCGCTGACGCAAAATCATGCAAGGGATTTGGAGTAGCTGCCTTCTAGGAGGAAGACTACGTTTTGGAAGAAGTTGTTAAAAAGGAAACCCATTGACAGTAGGCACCATAAGGCAGGACGTTCGGAGGGTTCAGAAGGCAGTGAATTGATTACTTGGAGATTTTCTCTCCAATAGTGGGCATTGGTCTTGGAATTTGAAAGGAGGCAGGGTGAGCCACACCATGCTCCCAATGATTATGAAGTAATTGAAAGGGAGAAGATGGAGAACATATGCACCTGATCTCCAAATGGGAGATTGCTATGTTTGGTGGAGTATGATTGCAGCCATGGAGGTGAGCCCAGGCTAGCACACCTAGACATGCATGAAGATGCATCCAAGCGAGTGGGAGCTAGAAATAATGGTGGACATATGAACATTTTGGAGTGACTTTGGATAGTTCATGAATCAATTGGAAGTTTTAGAGTGACCTTGGATGGGTCATGGATCAATTGGATGCGAGAGGGATGCAAAATGGGCTTAAGAGTTGAGCTGGTATTAACTGGGCACTTTGGCATGCTTAGGCGCCAAGATGAGCGCCTAGGCTGTGATAGCCCGACGTCGGTTCAGCAGAAATTGTTCCGACATCGGGTATTCACTTACCGCAGGATCATATTTAGTAACTTGAGAAAATAAAAAGGAACACACATGTAAAAGCCAAAGATATTTTTCATTTATTTCAATGTTCATATTACAAAATCTTTTCAACACTCGTACAAAAGTGAAAATAAAGAAAAAGATAAAAGATAAACAAGCAAAATAGCGCTGTGGATCTATCGGCAGTTTGAACATTTTAAGCATTAGGGTTCTTGCGTGTATTCTCCCTGGAGCACCTGACCTGGTATTGTACAGAAAATAATACTGGGATTTGAATTCTCAGTAATTAGAGAATACTCTAAGTACTGCAGTACACAATAATATTTACATTTTAAAAAGATGCGATTAGCGAAAATAAGACAGTAATAAAATGTAGGAAAAATAAGGCAATAACATGAAATAAACAATTTCCTGCAACAAGTATTAATTATCAAATAAAGATTATTGATATCATTTTTCAGTAATTAACCCCGAATGTTACTGATGTTATTTTTCAGTAACAATCCCAAATATTACTGATGTCATTTTCCAGTAATAATCCCGAATATTATTGATGTCATTTTTCAATAACAATCTCGAATGTTACTGATGTTATTTTTCCAGCAATAACCCCGAATGTTACTGATGTCATTTTCCAGTAACAACCCCGAATGTTATCACGTTGGTTTCGAACAACCTACCAAGCTTCAAATTAAAATTGGCTCAAAGCAAATAAGCTAAGCAGCAGTAAAAGTGCAAAATGTAATATTCGTCATATACTGGGTACCTTTGTTCTTTAAGATCCAAGTTTGATAGTTCAACTTTTGCATCTGCATTTAGATTTGGATATCTTAAGTTGGTTTTTTAATCCAATATTTTAGGAGTCATTTTTCATCTTTACTTTCATTCTGTTCTTCTTCCATTTTTCTATTAAGATTGAAGTCCAATTTTTTTGTTGCTATTAAAGCAGTTATAATCATTATAGTATTATGATTATGATAATAAAGTCAGAATGGAAATGACTGAATTGAAATTGACAAAATAGAAATAATAGTCATTTTTATAATATTTGTATTAATTAATGAGAATGATAAAAATATGAATGACTAAATATAAATTTTATAGTAATGATTTAATAAGTATAGAGTAACAAGATTAGCAAAGTTTCTTCTCATTTTCCTCTTTTCCATTTTCTCTTTTATTCTCCATTTTTCTTTTTCTTAAACTTCTCTTCTTACCTTTAGGATTAGGATTGCCGGAAAACGGAAGGAGGTCGGAGTGGGTGGCTGCGGCAAGCTGGTAGCGGCAGGAGAGGGCTGCTAGGTGGCTGGCTGCCGCTGGAGGGACTGCTGGTCGGCGGCTGGACTGCTGTTGGCACTCCGTCAGAGGATGGGAGGAGTTGTGGTGGCTGGTTGGGAGAGAAGGGAGAGGGCTGCTGTTGGCAGTTGGAGGGAATGGGGAGAAGGAGGGAGTGGGGGTCGCTTAAATAGGCGCAGGAGAGGGGGTGTCGTGCGACAAAAGGAATGGCGCCATTAAGCGCCTTAATGACGCATGGTTTGCGCCTTAATGGCGCATGGCAGCGGAAGTTTCTTCCGCAAGCTGACAAGGGGCGGGAAAGAGTTTTCTTAAGGAAATTCTTAAAATCACTTAAATTTAAATTAATCGTATTTTTTTGTCATTTGGTGTCCAAATATAATGAAACTTGATACCGAGGTGTGTTATTGTATAACGAATACTCTCGAGTCAAAAAATTTCGATTCGGAGTAATATTTTATTGTATATTAATTTTTGAGGTTAAAAACTTCAAAAATTAACCACGATAAAATCTGCGCTCATAATTTGATGAAACTTTTTAAGCAGCCTTTAAATAATATACTTAACATAACGACACTGAAAACGATGAATTCGGGCACGTATATCAATGTTCATTATTTTTAAAATTTAAATAATTAAAAAAATAAAACGGGAGCTTCTGTTATTCGGATTTCTCCCAAACTAGGGCACTTTGATCCTTAAAATTATTCTTACCTATGATATTTTTGTTTGCCCTAATTCAAAATTCCCCAGGATCCTGGTTTCTAAGACGAGATTTGACCTAAATCGCAAAGTAATGACTTTGGGTCGTTACATAGGCACACTTAGTCGTTCTCTTTAGTTCAAGGGTTTATAGGGCTAGGTGCCTAGGTTTGGTATCCCATGGTCATCTTAAGACATTTTAAAGTCAAAATAGAAACATTTATTTCGATAACAAAACATACACAAATTCATCCAGAATAAATAATACAGAGCCACTAAATACAAATTGTTCCATTAATTATTACAAACCAAAATAAATATACATATATAAATATTCTCGTCTTTGAAGAGAAAAAATCTCCTTTAACTAGTTTTTGAATTTGGTCGCTTCATTTGAAAATGATAGGTAGAAACTCTATCAGATCAAGTATGTAACAATCTAATTTTATCATATCCTTATTCTTATGCCAGTACTTAATGTAAAATTTTGTATATTTAGGTTTATTTCAAAGAAATTTATTTATTTGAGTAATCTTATTATTATTATTTATCATCCCCTGAAATTGAGAATGCATATCAAAATTTTGGAAGCAACAAGATTTTGATATGCATTCTCAATTTCAAGGGATGATGAATAATAATAATAAGATTACTCAAATAAATAAATTTCTTTGAAATAAACCTGTATGTAATTTTTGTCATCAACTTGTCAGATATTTAATTAATTAATAAAATAAGATTAAAGATAAAATATTATCAATTATGCATGATAACAAAATATTTTATTCATAATAATTTATAGCAAAAATGCTTAATATATAACAATATTCTCATGTCACAATACGCCACTCGGATGTTCATATCTCCCAATATTGCATCTTCCACATTTTCATATATTTGTGATATAACACAACGTCCAATGTCCATGCATTTCTACACACCACAAGGTCATATTGCTCATTTCTTATTTTTCACTTGGCTTTCCATAAAAAAAGATTGGGCATTGTTGTACAAACACGTCTTGTTTTTAAGCGATCCATACTCATAACATAAACTATGCACCTACCTTCCCCATGTAGTGGTACAGATCTTTTAATTCCTCTACAGCAGATAATACTCCATTATTAATACATTGTATCATATCCATAAATCCTCCCACAATGGAATGAATTCATTTGAAAGCCAAATATAGCAACTCTTATAATTGGATTGTTTTCTTGTACTTGCCTCTCTTACTTAATGGAATTTTAGTTTTGATATATATGTAGAGAGAGAGAGAGGTAAGAAGATATATCAATACAGCAGCAACAAAAATATATATTACAATACTTAGATCATAATATATTTTCTATTATATATATGAAAATTTGTATGCAGTACAGTAATTCTAACGCACCTCTGTCTATTAAATCTTAAGTCTTTCAGTCTTGAATTTATATCATATTTAAAATATAAAGTTAAAAATAAAAACACGTGATTTCTTATGAAAACAGTTGGATTACTTCTGTTTTTAGCTTGTCTGAGTACTGCAATAATTTTATTTTAATTGTAGTGCTGTTACACTTAAGTTTTTTTTTTGTTGAAATATGCAGTCAGGTTGATCCAATAGTAGCGTCATTCACAGGCGGTGCAGTTGGAGTTATCTCAGCTTTGATGGTGGTTGAAATCAATAATATCAAGCAACAGGAGCATAAAAGATGTAAATATTGCCTTGGAACAGGTAATTTGAATGAATGAACATCTTTTGAACAATAGCTTTCTATGAAAGGATGGAAACAACAATATTGTTTTTTAGCATATTTGACTGTAGATTCAAGGGGTATATGGAATCATGTTTTTCATAAATATTCAGTAGTGTAATCTGTTAACAGGATGGCAACCTAGAGGAACTGATAATGTTTGGTAATATTAACTTCATATTGAAAAAGGAAATTTGGGTGTTCTTAGGTGCTAGTGCATTGTAATTCCTTCAGATCTTTAGCTATAAGCTGTAGGGGCATATGACAAAAACATTTATGTTTTGACTTTCATATTTCCAGTTTAAAATTAAAAGGGATACAATTTGTTGTTTCAAATATTGTTTAATACCTGTAACACCTTTTTTCATGTAAATAAAAGATCACTCATCTCGGCTACATTTCTAATTAAATCTTGCTACTCCCCGCCCGCCATGCCATTCACGGTTTGCTCCTTCAACTTATGTTTCGGTTCTTCCTTCCACACTCGTGACACTGCCAATCACACCCATTGTGAACACCGTAATTTCTCTGATGGAGTTAACAATGTTGGGTGTTGTTTTGCATGATGAAATCAAAGAGAGATTTTTCAGTTAATCACTTAATGAGAGCATATAACACAGTTCTAAAAGGATATATTTGATGATACATAACAAGTTATGCATCATATACAAATGCACCACTAGAATGCAGTGTGACTACTTGGTTCAGATAGCTCAGGAGTTATCCCAATATTTGACGGCAACAACTTGAACATATAATTCGTGATTAAAAGAGCTAATACACAAAAAAGTCATCCAACAAACAATGAATAATAACTAAATATAAAGAATTTATTGATATTAGTAGCGATAAAGTGTTAGTCTTCAAATTTTTGAATAAATTATAAGATTTGAACCGATACAGTAAAAATTTAATAAAAACTACATTTGGAAATGAAGCAATGCAATGCTAGTAAAATCTAAAATAAGTATACCTCTCTCAAAATACATGATGATGTCTATAGTCAAATCTGTAAGTCTGTTTCCTTCTGATCTTTATCCTGTCTTGAACAATAATATTAAAGTGAATAGTTAGAATTTCATCATATAGTGCCATTAATGAATTATAAGTATGTATATTATTAATGTAAAAAAAATGCAGTAATAAGATCAATAATTAGTAGTAAGTATATTGGTTAGGTCTTTAAGTCTATTTCTCATCTATTTCTCAGTTTAACCTGTAAAAATTTTTAATAAAAGAATATTAGAGTGGATATATATTGAATACTTTTAACATTAAATAAAAAGTGTGTATGTCTAAATTTATACAAAAAATAATAATACAGACAATCAGTAGTGAAAAGGTAACAAGTAGCTAAAATGCAATTAAAATAATATAAAAATACAAATATATTGGAAACTAACTTGATAGTTTTACATGCGATAGTTTTTTGTTCAAATTTATTTATTTATTTATTATTATTATTTTAATTTTATCTCTGTTTATCATTGATAAAAATACTTTATCAAAACATTAAGCAAACTTCAACCGATTGAACCATATTGTGAACCCTTTCCAATGCAATCAGGTCATTTTCCTAGAGAAGATTACTTAAAAGTATTGCGTATAAGTTTTGGATACATATGCTTCTAATATAATGCATGCAAAACACATAAAACCTCAGCATCTATATATTGTGTATACATTGGCATAATATTAATCTCATGTTATCCTTTCTTTGTTTAATTCATGAATTTGGTAAAACGGTGAGAAAAAATAGATTGGATTTCTTAAAAGTTAAGCTATGCATCGGTATGTAATATAGCTTTCATTATGTAAGTTATTTCTTATAATTCAAATAGCAATTTGGCTCATTAATTCCTTGTTTTAATTTGTAGATAAGTTTATATGATTTTAGATATAGCTATTATAAAAGATGAATTATTTCTTAATATATTAATTTCTCGTTGAAGTTTAGGATAAATACAACTTAGAGTATCATAAGGCTTAAATATTTGCTAAATAATCAAAGAAAAAAGAACTTGATTGTTTAATATAATTACCTAGTTTTAATGATTTTAATTTTCTAAAATTGCTGATTAAATTAAGAGGGATTGTTGTGTAACAACATTCTATTGTGATTTCAACTTAATTAAAATTAATTATATAAAAATCAGATTATATAGCTGATGTCAAAATGAAACGTTGTGAAAATTTGAAAGAATTGCCACTTTAAATGCTTCAAGGATATATAAGATGTGTTGGAGTTTATTACAACAAATAGAACCCTAAATTGGATAGCAAATAATTAGAAAACGGAACACAAATTTTTTAATTTTTTAAAATTAAATTAGGAAAAAGGTATAATCTAGTGATCATTAACTTTGTATTGAATATGTAAGAGATGAAATAAGTTTTTGTCAATGTTGCTTAACCTAAACTCTAAAGGTTTAATTAAGTTTTTCAAGCATATATTGTTGTTTGGAACTAACCAGAGGTCTAGAGGATGAGTTCTTACCCTAGGTTTGAAATCACTGGAGATGGAGACAACAAATGCTAGTGTGATTAACCCTTGATTTAATTAGGAAAAAATTTCAAAATTTTAATTTTTTATAATTGAAATTTTACGAGATAAAAGAGAAAAAAATGAGGTTTTTAATTTAATGATGATGATGGGATTGCCAGAGATGATTGGAATTAATTTCCGATTTGAGAGTGGTAAGAGAAGTGGATGCTCTAAGAAAATAAGAGAGGAGAAGAAAGAAGAAAGAAGAAGAAGAGAAAGTGGGAAAAGCTTGGAGAAGAGGAGGCTTAAGAGGGAGGATGGTTGTTGGAGAAGACAAGAAAGGAAGAGGGGACATGAACTGGTTGTGGGAGTTGGCTGGAAAGAGGAAGGGGAGGCATGGAGAGGTGGGAGAGGGACAATATAAATTAAGGAGGAAGCATGTGAAACAAAGAGGGAGAAACTTGCAATTCTAGGGTTTGATTTTAACCTACAATTATATTTGCATGAGATTGAGAGGGAGGGGTTGCTTGGAGAGGCTTTAAAGGGTGGCATTTATTTAAAGTTAGACAAAATAGATAAAATTGAAAAATCTTTAAGTAAAAATTATTTTGATTATGTCTAAAATCCCAATCTATTTTTAGTGACTTAAATTATAAAATTATTAAAATTCCCTCGAGGTAAAGTTGCAAATTTGCTACTCAAATATAATATTAAAATTCAAGTTGTTACAAATAATTTTTCTTTATTTAAAAATCATACTTAAAAATTTAAAAAACTTTGAATTAATTATAGAGAGGGTAAAGCATCTCTTTTTCTCTTAATTTGCCTCACTTTCTTAGACATTTTTTATTATACTCTAACATATGAAAGTCTGCATCTAAATTGTATATCCTCTTCAAGATGTACTTTGGCTGTGCAACACAAATCAAAATTTGGTCACTCTCTCACACTATATAACTCAATTCTTTTAGACTCATCAAATATGATTTTGTTGTAGGAAGAGATGTGGAACACATTATTAACTTCTTGATATGCTTTGGTTGGTCAATTAATATTTTTAATCCTAAAATTTCAAGTGGCTATCATATTTTAGACCTAACTTTCTAGTCTTACCAAAAGTGGAGTCATTTCATAGCCTAACCTTCATAAATACAAATTATATAACTTTAAATGCTAACCAATTCATGCATGGAATCATAATATTCTATTTGCCTATTTTGAGCCGCTTTGAACTTTGTTTCGGATCAACCCAATCTTTATGTCTCTTCATATGCTAATGTTGACTCAAGAATTTCTTTCTCTTCTAGTTTCTGACAACTTGAAGGAGCCTTGCACCTTTTTTATGCAAGCCTTATAAGGAGCCATTCTAATGCTCAATAGAAAATTATTGAGGATATTGTTTCTCTATCTCCATCTAGACCGAGAACATAGAACATTAGTAGATTCTCTATAGTTTGTATGGTCCCTTCTTTTTATCTATCTATTTGAGGGTGGAAAGTTATGTTGATGGTTAACCTTGTATCGAAAACTTCTTTTACATTCTAAAGGTAAATTTGTCATCTCTATTTGATATAGTAAATTTTGGAAGTCCATGCAATCATGTGATCTCATCCACATGAAGTTTATTTAATTTTTCCATGAGTTTATATGTGTAATGTGCAAGAAGCGCTCAAATTTTGTCAATTTACCCACAATTAATCGTATTTTGCGACTATCTTGATTTATGAAATTTTACTATGAGGTTATAGCAATACCATCCCATTTCCAACTTGATAAGTGCATAAAGCTGGCTTTCATTGTTTAATCTTGACTATTTGGTGATTTTATTAAACTTATGGCCATCAAAAATATGCTCTTGAGGTTTTTGTATATTTTGTTGTTATCAGGATAAGCTATGTAACAAGATGTGGTTTTTGCAAGATCTGGTTAAAGAACTGGGCAAATCAAAACAATAATTGTTTTACCTATTTAGATACTTGAAAATATATTTAGAAACATACTAATTCATTTTAAAATAAAAAAAATGGAAATATCTATATAATATATCAATTCCTTAATGATTATACTTTTTATTATTTATTTATTACATCTCCATTATTAATTATAATTTTGTGGTAAACCTTAATCTGCAAATTCTAGTGTTGGTGTGCTATCTACTAAGAATTACTTGGGCCTGCAATATCCTCGGCTTAAGAGGCTCCTTACATAAAATATAATTATAAAATATTGTTGATTTAAAGTAAAAGTGCACGTGTAACATATAGAGGATAGGCATTTGCAAGGATAATTAACCAAAATATTATGTTTTATTTGAAAAATTTCGTAAAATAGTTTGAACATACAATATGAATACATAAGCATGTCTATTTGTGTTCTCGAAAGTGGTTCCTAATCACAAAATTTGAGTTGAGCTTTTTTATGTGTGAGATATACGTCTTAATAACTCTTTTCATCGAGCAATGCCCTGCCTCAAAATATCCGAACATATTTATTAATATTCTCTGTTTCAAAACCAAGCATAAAAATCATGATAGATTATCCATAATATTTAATATATATATATATATATATATACTTATATATAATTTAGAAAAGATTATTTGGATGTGTCGCATGATGTGAACCTCTCTTCACATGGTATAAGTTCATGTGAGAGAAAAAGTAAATAAAAGAAAAAAATAAGCAAGCACAAACCTAGAATTTATGCGATTTAGTGATTGTTCAGCTATATCTATTGGTTGCACCAAAGTATCATTTTTGTTACTCAAAAGAAAATATTATAAGAGATAAAAAGTTTATGCTTGAGGCTTATTATCATATTATTATTATTATTATTATTTATACAAAAGCTTATGTTAGTAATTGATTTTTAGATTATCTACTTCATTTATGTTTAATAAAACTCTACTTATAATTATTTATACTCGTGATTATTCTATTTAATATTTAAAGATTTTAATATATATATATAGAGAGAGAGAGAGAGAATAAAAAATTAAGTGTTAAAATTTGATTATTAAAAGTGCAAGAAAACTTTTCAAAATTGAAGTTGACAGTACTTACATGTGCAGATGGCTTTTCAAATTTACATTGGCGCATATTTAAGTGGTGTGGATTGTGTGTTAATATATCATGGTCAAGTTACTGCTTATACTTTGAGATATTTATTACCTCGTGAGAAGAACTACGTAATATATAATTTAAAGCTAGTTGCACTGATAGTTTCTAAACATAGAGAAGAATTATCTTTTTGGGGTCATTTTTTAAATATTTGCAAATCATCAGAGCTTGAGATATAACTCCACACAAAAGGATCATAATCAAGATAGAGATAATGATCAGAGATTATCAAGAACTAGGACATTGATACTCGATATCAAGTAGAGAAGGAAAATGTGGATATAAATGCCCTAAATAAAAAGCAATGTGAAATATCACTTCCTTATGAGTAAGTTTAAAGAGGGGCTTTATTATTTTGGAGATGTGATCCACAGATCTTGATAATGTTAGTGTGTCCTAGAAAGCCATCACATAAGTAGTGTCGTTGGTGGATTTTGGCCAATCTACAATATTTTAAACTTTCTGCTTATCCACTGAAATTTCATTGCCAACATTTTATCAAAGTTTAAGTTAGAATGATAGAATATGAGGGTACCAACTACTTGTTGTTGATGGCAATGTCAAAAAATACTAGGTTGACTTTGAAACTTGCCTTGGCTCTTCTTTTCTCCTCCTCTCTTAGGTGTTTTTAACAACATTGTATTTGGTTACTAGTTGATGTTATTAGATATATATGTATATATATGGGGTTGTAACATGTTATCGATTGCAGGGTAGCTCATCCAATGATTTTTCTATTACTAATGGATTATGTCAAGGCTCTATTCTTAGTGTTATCTTTTTCTCTTAATTATGGATGTTCTTATTGAGCACATTCAAGATGAGGTCTCTTGGTGTATGTTATTTTCATATGGTATTTTATTAATTGAAAAGACTAAGATGAAGCAAAACTTGAGTTATGGAGAACCAAATGGCTGTTATTTGGGTGTTATTGGGAAATCATAACATTGCACTCAAATAATAGCAAACCTAACAGCCCCCTAATGGTAATGTTTGTCATATTTTTAATTTTTTTAAAATTTTTATTTTTCTATTATATCTTTACAGTTTAAAAATTATCGGTCATGATTGTTAAACATTCACGTCTTTCTTATAACGATCAAGTTTCCATTGGTTTAAAAGAAAAGGAAATGTTCAAGTTTTGGCATTTGACATAGTTTGCACGGGCTTCTGTCTCATAGTGGGTTTTCTCTGGAAACTCGGTTCATTCTATTGTTAGTTGATTGGCTTTTGAGAATATCCTCACTAAGCTTTTGTTTGTGCAGGTTCATGTGGTAATTGAAAACTGGTTAATATGCTTGATAAAAAACGCACGTTAAATTAACTATGGATATATTTTGTTTATTTTGACTTGATGCAGGCTATCTTACTTGTGCTCGCTGTTCAGGCGATGGTACTCTAGTCTTGTTAGAATCTGTTGTTATGTGTAATGGTGATGGTCAGCCTTTAATGCCACCAAGAACAGAAAGGTGTTTAAACTGTTCTGGTTCTGGAAAAGTAAGCATTATATTTAATTAGACATCATAATTCTGCCAATATCTTGTGAATATTATGATTATTGTTCTTTGAACTATTCATCATCGGATCGCTCTGATGATACTATATTAGTCATTGACAATGTAGCAACGTGCACAAATGAACAAATATAGACTAGGAATTATTTGCTTTGTTTTGCTAATAAGTGACCCAAATGTGAGCAAGCTCTGATAAATTTTTTTCTTGCTTGCACAAATGTAAATGAGGCGAATATTTATTCAGCCTTTGAGTCAAATAGAGCATGCTCAAATTTGCTAATGAGCTGAATATTTCTTCGTGTCAGGTAATTGGTTAAGTTGTTTAGGAACCAAAGATGCACGGATAGTATACATTTCAATAATTACATGTATTGACAAATTTTAATGCATGGCTCTATTTGCATGTTAAAATTTCTATGCACAGTCCCACACATGCAAGCATATTATATTAAATATGTAATATATAATACCTATCTATATATATATATATATATATATATATATATATATATATATATACTAGGAAAATAAAGTACTAAAAATTTTTAGCTGTAATTTACATTGATAAAAGTGTAGTTAAGAAGTCTTTAAGAAGCTAATAATTTCTTTTAAGCAACATTTAAAATATATCTTTGGAAAGTAATAATGTAGAAAATACAAATGATCATGACTTTTGTATAAAGTTTATGGTCAAAATTAAACGTTGCGAGAATGCATGAGTCTTCTTTTAAGAATCTTATAAATTATAGATAGTGTAGTATAAACTAATTGTATTTTATGCATGTTATTATTAATAATAACATAAGTTATATGAAGAGATAAAATTTATGGATATTAAAAATGGGGTACATGAAATGATTAATCTTATATATATTAAGAATTGTAAGATGCAAAGTAGTATGGAAATTAGGAATATGAATAAATATTATATTTATTAAAGCATAATTTGTTAAGTTGTATAATTTTAGATTTAAAAGCTTAGATTGTATATTGATGACTGCATGAGCCTATTTTAATAACAGTATACACTCATACATGTTTTCTTACGACATATGTTGAGCGAGAGCTAGACTACTAGCATTTTAGAATGACTAATATATTTATTGGACTTTATTAACTTTTAAATCCAGACTATTGCCTCAAGTTTCACCATATAAATTTGTATGACAATGACTTGTGAAAATTCAAGTTGTTTTAATCGTGTTTCAAGCGCACAAAAATAACAAGCTAATGTCTCAAGATTGACTAAATTGATTAATTCGTCATAATAGCTATTGAATTAGATTGCGAAATGCTTGGATTAGAGTTCAACATGAGGACTTCGATCTTGTATTTGTAGCTTAGGACATAGAAAACCTTTTTGTGTTGAAAGTGGGTATTCTCACACAAGAAGATAGTAGTCATCCCAATATATAAATTTTAGCAATGTTTAGCTAACTTGTCTACCTATAATCCACAAAAACCCATCCAATGTGGTACAATTTTATATGCTATGTGAACCGTAAAATAGTGAAGAAAAAACCTTTTTTTTTTCTTCCTAATTTTTGGTCCAATCCTTTGCTACCACTAGGATGTGTTTTTTATGAGCTACATGTAGGCAGGCATAAGCCACATTAGTCTATTTTAGTATGCTAACCACTTAAAAGACCCAAGCATAATCATACAAGCAGAAATTTATTAGCTGTTCATCAAAATGCGAGTTGTTTCTAGCATTATGCTTTTATTCATATGATTACTCTCATTATGACTGTTTCCAGTCTTTTTATTTGTCTGTTGAATTTGACGAGAAACTAGTTTTCTTGGGTAGGTCTTAAGGGCATTTAGAAATTGAAATGTAAATATGATTGATGTTTCGGGCCTTAGCATCTATTCAGCTTCATTCTTTCCAATATTTCAAGTATTTAATCGTCAGCAGTGTTTGTATGAACCTGTGATTACACAGTAAGAGTTGCTGTTTCTAATATCATGTCTCAGAAAACTTCTGGTTCACATGATTCTTCGAAACTATCATGATTTGTAAACCAACTTAAGCATTAATTGGAATCTTAAGTGTTATTATAAAATATCTTCATTATTGACGATATTTTCCTTCAATTGTTTTTTACAATTGTATTCTCTTGCCTATAATATATAAGACAATATATTCTTGTGCTAGTATCAAACGTTGTCATGTTTATGTTCTTCTCCCCTTTCTTACAAAAGCTACTCTATTGTTAAAATTTTTTGTTATGATTCCAACAAGCATTTTTGCTTGTCAAGGTGGGACCTAGGTTTATCTTGTTTTATATCTATTTGCTCAAAAATTTCGCAGGGAGTGAATACCTTGTGAACACAGATCCAAGTTCTTGGGGCGGGGTCAGTATAGATAATGAGTGGTACTATAGCATTCAAAACAAATCTTCTAATTGTTGAAATTTTCTTTTTGAGTTGGACGTTAAAACGTTCCCTTATCATGAAACAGTAAGTACATGTTCATACTGGTAGTGAGGAAAAATTAGCAATAGCTGAAGTTGTTTACTAATACCATAAGCTCAATTACTGTCATTACTCCTAAATCCTGAGTATTTGCATAACAAACTCGCAAACATTGATCTTTATAAAACTATCTCTTGTACTTAATCTATGCATAGAACATTATTTGCCTTTGTTAAAGAATGCACTTCGTACATAACCTCAGCACACGAATACAAGATTATACTTGACAACTGCACCTGAGAGATTCATTAGATGGAAATACAAAGTGTTAGATGCTCTATTCCCTCAAAGTGATCATATGTACAGAGGGGAATTGTGATCAAAAATCAAAATAAAGATCAAGTATGCACAATGATAATTTTTATGTTGATGATAGTTTGAATATAACAAAGAGAATTTTAAGTCGCGGTTTTATGAATATAGAAGCAGCACACATCTTTTCAACGAGATCCATTTTGATACATTCTTGAGACGAAAATGCCTTGTGATATTTTAATAAAGGAATATTCTGGCTGAATGTGTTCTGTAGGTAATGTGCCCTACGTGCCTCTGCACAGGAATGGAGATGGCAAGCGAGCATGACCCCAGAATTGACCCTTTCGATTGAGCCTCTGCTCATTTTCAAAACTAATGCAAGCAATTCGATCAATACGCAGTTTGTTTGTTGGAGCTTAAATATTGCAGCCATGGCCAAGTTTGAAGCCACATAATCTTTTTCATTGAATCTTTACTAAAATTGAATATGATGTCCCTAAATGTCTCCAAAAGAAGGGTTGAAAATTTTTGTGAATTTGAAAATATTCTTAGCCAGCAGAACCCTAGCTGTATGCTATTCTTTTTTTTTTTTTGTAGTTTGCAGTAAAATTCATAAATGTTCAGCATTAAAAATAGGGAAAATTTGTTTTTAGTCGTTAGTCTTATTTTAATTTTATGAAATAAGCCCCTCAATTAAAAAATTACTCTATTTTAATCCTTAAATACTTAATTGATTGAAAAAATGTATACAAATTAAACTTTTCATAAAAGTCATATATTGTAGACTGCCGCCAACCAAGTTGAGCAGGAAGGCTTGTGGCCACCGTCCCACGCTGAGCCGACCATCGGCTGCGCCAACCAATCCCTTTCCCCTCTCGTTGACCTTGCCTTTTTATCATGCTCCGGCAGTAACAACTCTTCTCTGAAACCTCTCAACCTCCACCCCATCTTCACTGCCCTCTAGTCTCTCCGCCCCTCCCTCCACTACCTCCTCATCTAACATGCTGATTTTCACGTTTGGAGCTCCCGTGTCGCAGTCTACATCTACATTCCCCACAGTCTTTTTCACTTTCATTATACAAAAAGAGCACTCTCTCTTTTTCTCATGATCCGACAATAGCGAGATTCAACTGTGGGGGTTGGAGGAGGTTGTGGAAGAGGTGGACAAGAGGCAAGAGGAAGAAAGGGAAATTGAATATAACTGCAGCAAAAATGAAACATAAAACACATTGCAGAAATTAAAACATACGAAGATTTATATGAAATTTTCAAAATCGAAAAAAATCACATATCAAATCATGAGTACTACGCTAGGGTGGATATGTTATTTTCGGACCCGCACAAGCATGCGCGTGCGCATGGGAAAGGAGGCGGCAGGAAATGCTATTTTTTTATGATATTATTTATTGAATTTTTTTAATTTGTTCTCGTTTGAGTTCTTTAATTTTCTTGAAATGTAATCAGGTTGTATATTTTTTATGAGATGAACTTGTTTTCGCAAAACTTTTTAAATTTGAACATATATTTTAATTTTTATTTTTTTTAATATTAAAATTTTTAAACTTCATTTAGGATAATTTGTAGCTCCAAATCTAATAAAATTTAAATATATGAATTTTAAAATTTAGTCTTATTTTTATTCATTATTAATATCTGAAATTAAATTTTAAAAAACTTAAATTAGATAAAATAGTGATTCTGATTTATCTCAATTTGTGCATAAAACTCTTAAATTATGATATATCTACGTTTTTTCATTTAATTGTATTGAGTTAGTTGAAGATTTTGATTTTAGCTAAATTATGTCATTTGTAAGTTTCGTTAAGTATGTATATAATCTTAGGTTGTTATATTTCTCTTAGCTCCCAAATAGTCACATCATGTGTTCACACAAAAACACTTCATAACCTAGCTATACAATGGGATTAATCATTGCCCATTACTACCCCACCGCTTTCAAGTGCCCTATATGCACAAAACAAATATATTCAATGACAAATATGATAATTTGCTCTCTGGTGTTCAGGATCTAATATATTTCATCAATATACAAATTTTTTGGCAAGATTAAAATGGATATAAATGATTCATTTCCATTATATTACTTTTGAGTAATAAATGAGATATAAAATTTCATTCCAAAGTATATATATATATATATATATATATATATATATATATATATATATATATATATCTTTTTATCATACATACATATTTCCAAAAATAAAAGAAAATTATGAAAAAAAAGAAAAAACTACTAATATCAAATACCTTCTCTAAAATATCCAAATATTATAAACTCATCTATTACTACTTAGTTTATGGCCTTCTAAGTATAGATGACTCACTAAAATGAAAAAGAAAAAATTATTAATTTAAGTATATAAAAATCTAATATTTTATTATTCTATTTATATGCTAATTATTAGGTTCAAGTTTATTTGAAAGTGTAAATTTTTCTATTAATTTCAATTATATTATATTTTATTCAAGTTTACACATCTTATTCTTCCCAATAACTAGATTGAGAGCTCCCTTATTGGGCCTACAAACAATTTGATTGGATATTATTTTTTTTTTCAAATAAATAGACTACCAATCCTCTCATTAAGCATAGAGAACTTGATTGGTAGAACTCACATCATGTCTAACACAATCAGTCCTACTAGGAAGAACCATTTCTTATCCAATCCCAAACATTAGATTGAGACTGACAAAATTCTTTTTATCATTATCTCATTTATTTATGATTAGCTTTAGATATTTACATTCAACAATTTTTATGTCATATTTATCGTTCAAGGTTTTGGTTCATTCATAAATTGAAGTACATTCCTGTTTTGTATATAAAAATTGTAAGTAATTAAAATATAATATTTATGAATCTAATAATATGGCGACTTATGTTTTTAGATACATGATAAAAGCTTTTAATAATATCACACTATTTGCCTCCCTTAATTGACTGCTCCTTACAGATTATTTAGAAATTTTACAACTTCATTTAGGATCATTATATGTTCTTTATGATTTGATTAAATTGTATCATTATTTGTATGTATGTCTATATATATATTATACCTAAGTTGAGTAATAGGATAAGATGATTAAGTATCTTCTCCATAAACTTAATTATAAAGGTCATTATTTTTCCTGAATTTTTTTAATTGGCCACTTATCATTTACAGAATAATTTAAGCAAATTATTAGACTAATATCAAAATATATAGTTTAAAACAAAGTTTTATACCATATTAGGCCATCTCATGACAATAATGAAAATCTAGATTTTATTGAATTATGTTGTTAAATAAACCCAAATTTGGTTAATTCTCCACTTCTAAACCATATATTTCACCTACTAATATTTAAATACAGCACCTAAATAATTTATTGAATATGATTTTCATCTTAAAAGCATGAATATAAGGCTAAGATGGGCTCACATAACCTCATATTTTCTTAAGAGAATTTTCATAATCTAAAATTTTTGTTACAATTTTATTAATTTCATTCTTAAGAGTTAACTTTCAATAACTAAACATTTAAATTATAAAATTTATGAATCTCCTTTAAGGTGGTTTAATGTAGAAATCAAGCTACATTATTTCTTCTAAACTCTCGTTATAACTTATCTATTATTTCATTTATCTCATAACATACTATTTCCAATTTTTAAATCTTATTAATTATTATTTTCTCTCAAAACCAATAACCTTGCAATTCAAATTATTTATGTCACAAGCTCCTCCTAGCTAATAAATCAATGACACTAAAAAATATTAATTTAGATTAGCAAGCTTAATGTTCTCATCTATAAAGTTTAATCCTCATGAAAAAACTTTTGAAAATGACAATTTCTATACTTAACCAAAGTAGCTTCCCGATGCTCATTTAAATCTACAAAATGCTCCTCAACCTCACTAGAAGAATAGAAGTCTTCCTATGATACTAAAAAGGTTGGTCAATAAAAGGTAGGAAAGAGGGGGATTTCGAGATCTTGATTTTTGCTCACCAAAATCACTTCACAATAATGGTGGAAGTTCTTTAGAAGTTCAAGAGGGGTTTGGAATAAAAAGATGCTAATAGAATGCTTTTGGTGCCAAAAAATGAAAAGTCTTATTTGAGAATTTTGAGAGTTTTTATTCATACTAAATATCCTTTCAAAAGTACCTATTGAAGGTGCAGATGTGTTGCATGGGTGGTTTGACCTATTGTTGGCCGGATTGAAAAAATTTTGGGAAAAAAAGTGGTTCAATTTTTCTTTAATTTCTCTTTGTATGCTCAATTGTTTCAAGCATATTATATGTTGATGTATTCTTTTCGAGATGATAGTTCTGACGCCAAAATAGTGTAAGACAGTGCAGTTGATTGAAAGTTGCAAATTTCTAAAGTTTTGCATTTGTAATGTTGCACAGCTGTAGGGATGAAAAATGCCTAGCAATGTTCATCTAAGTCATATATTATTTTGGATGGATCCAAACAAAATTGACCCACTAAGCCTTATCTGGTTCGATAGAATTAACGAGCTGAATCTGCTATCATTGTAGATCTGAAAATGAACAATATTAGATGCGCCCGTTAGATCCGCGGGCGCGAGTCCGATATGTTGATTATTATTATTTTATTATTATTAATTTGAATAAAATTTTAAATTTGTGTATTTAGCTCAATTAAACTCCAATCATATTTTTATTATAAGCTAAGAAAAGTTCAAAAATTCAAAATTATATTCTTTCTTATGATTTGATAAATATTTTATTTTATTTGATTTAAAATTTATTAATAAATAATCTTTTGCAACAAAATAATTATCAAATTTTATACAAATATCTCTAAGAATATGCTTTATAATCTTGCATAGTTATTTTAATAAATTTTGATTATCCCAAATTTTTTGTTTATTTCAAATTTTATTCGTATTTTCTTTTTTAAATTGATGCGGTTTTCACAATTACTATCTACAATTGATCAATCTCCAAGCAAAATACACGTTAATTATACCAAATTCTCCGACCTTGTGCTCGGTCCCACCTCCGATTGCCATCATTGTTATTACTCTTTCCTTATTCTTCTTCAACTCAGATATTTATATTGGTGGGTAAGCACTTTGGCCATCTTGTTTATGGAGGAGCCCTTGTTCTTTCATCGTACTCATTATTCAATAGTGCCTTAGTCAATTTTTCATACTTCAAAGCCTCCTTCTCATGAATGAGGGCCATGGTAAGGTTATACTACTAATTTAAGAGCGAGTTCAATAGGAGGAGTATCTTCTCTTTGTTGTTTAAGAAGTTGTTTTGGAGGCGCACCTAAACGCACCATAGTGCGCCGCTGCACGCTATAACGTGTCACGCGCCCGGTCACCAAATAGGCTGGCGCCAAAGAGCGCCTTCGTGTGCCGCAGCGCCGGGTCGCCAGAAAGGCGGGCACCATAGCGCGTCGCGGCGTCTGGGTGCCCAAGAGTAGGGAGCAACGGCGCACCGTGGCTCCTGCAGCTCAGCTAATACAACTTTGAACCACTTGTAAATATTCTTTAACCCCTTTTTAGGGTAAAGGAGCGAAAATTCAAAAATTTGACAGCCTCTATTAGGGTTGTGTGTGTGGTGGGTGTTCCATCAAGGAAGAAGAAGGTTATTAAGGGTTTGTGCAAGAGTTTATTAATCATAAATCTTTGTTATCTCTTTTGCTTAATGAAATTTTTCTGCTTTCCTCCTCATGGACGTAGGTTGTAACGACCCCAATAATTGGATAGGAGATTAATCCAAATATTGAGATGTTACATTAGCACCCAATACTTGACTAGAAGAAAGCAAATCGAGTATAGAAGCTAAGTGACTAAGTTACTTTATAAGTAGTTGTTAAGTTATAATAAATTTATGCAATGGGATGCCATAAAAGATATATGATAATGCAAATACAATATTGCAAGTATTTTCAATATAAATAATTAGAATAATTCACTCATTCATCTCAAGCAGTAAACACAACACAGATATTTAAGAATAAGTAAAAGTAACTTAAGCAAACTCAAGCAGTCTATAATTTAATTATTATAAATCTTTTAAAAGTAAGAGTAAAAGACAGTAAGTAGGCAACTCTCTCACTTGTAATAAAATACAAGTAAATAATTCTAAATTAAGCGGAAGCAAAATTCTTTATAAGCCCTTCAAGCACTTGGACCTGCATTACCTGAATCAAAAGGCTCTTAATCTATCATATTTTGGTATTTAAATATGATAGAGCAAAGCCAACAAAGAAAAAGTGTAGTTATACTAAACAGTCTGAACACATTTTAAAATTGGCTATTTTTTTAAATTAATAAGATATCACAAACATAATTTACAATTTAAAGTAAACAGCGGAGCTATAAAAGCTGTTAAGTATGGAGAAATGAATTAAGCATAATTGTAAATGAGACAGTATGAAATAAGTTGAGAAAAATACTCATTTATATATAAGTCATAGCCTGCATCTAAAATTGATAAGTGAAAGTATCTTAAAAGGCTAGAAACTACTATGTGTATTAAAGTAAATGAAATAAAAATAATACATGAGAAAATTTTAAGCAAATCTAAATCATTAGAACTACATCTTATATGGCAAAAGGAAGTTGTAGAAAGTTCCCAAATAAACAAGTGATAATACAACATTAATTCGTCAACTTGATAATCCATATGATATCACAATAAGGATGTATAATTGCTTCTCATCATCAATACAAATCATGCATTATACACATGCATTTATCTTGAGTGCATTTTTGATATTTGGTATATGGATGACTTAAAAAAACTTGTTGTATTATTTTGATAATCTTTTCAAATCTCAACTTAACTAAGTTAGGGATTATAGAGGCTGGAAATGATTTAGTATAAATAATATTAATTGCAAGCTTTACTATTTGGTGCTTATCAATATATATGTGTGAATTAGTAAGAAAATGTAGATATTAACCAAAATTTATGGTTGTATTAATTTTCTCCACCCACTTGCTTTATATAAAATTATATTAATAATATTACAAAATTTTAGCCAGCATAATTACTTATTGGCATTTATGTGATTTTTATTATATTTGAAAGATATCAACAATATATCATTTGAGAGATGTTACTATCTATTATAATGTGAGACCATAAGAGATCAAATGCTTTTAGTTAAATTATATAATATGGGTTGAGCTTAAATCCTTATATTTCATTTATTTCATATAGATCAATTGATGTCAATTAATGTAAGTGAGAATAAGAACTATCATTTATGTGCAATTTTATTTTATATTCAGGTTCCTAATATTTTGTTGGTCATTTTCATATATAATATCATAGGGTTTGGACCAGTGGATTAAAAGTTATTCAAATAATACATTCTGTATTTTTATTTAATCAAATTCCTATGATTGGAATATTGGAATTATTTTCCTTAAGGAAAATAATTCCAATTATTCAATATTAATTAAAACGGCTCGGCCCAAATTCCAAACCGCATGGGTCGACCGGGGCCAGGGATACCCGGCACTGTCGCACAGCGCGGGTCGTGGGTCGACCCGGCCCGCACAGCGCCTTCATCCCCGCGCCTTCGTCTCGACGGAGAGGGCCGATTAGGGAAACCGTAATCGCCAAATCCCGGTGCATCCAGATCACGGCACGGCCAGAACTCGATCGTTACTCGATCACCGTGGTCAGACGCATCGAATGGGACCTGAAGCCCCCTGTGAGGCAGTCTGGATCGACCGGACCTTACTCACCCGAGGGCTCCTCCATTGGAGCTACTGTGGGGAGATAATTCTCCCCACAGAGGCCATACCAGACCCCGAGCTCGATCCTTACATCATCAGGGAGGTGAGGCGGATCGAAGCCCTCTGGTCTGAGGCTTTGAGATGGTCTGGATCGCCGGGTCCTTACTCGACCGAGGCGATCATTAAGGAACTCAATCCGATCGATCGATTCGATCGATCGGAGTTAACCTAGATCTTAATCTCGATACCATTGGGTTCGAGATGACAATATGAACTCATACACATCAAAAGGAAGAAGGTTCGAGTCTCATTGGCTCGAAACCAGCAACGGGAGTACCTGGATTCTCGGGCGAGCTCGGGGTGACTGGCTGAGGAATTGACTGGCCTTAGCTGAGCTTCCAATCACTGCAACGGTTCCTGAACACCAGGAGAGCCGACTATCAGTGGTTCGAAGCTCCTAGGATCACCTGGAGGAAGGTCGACAGACGGCAGTGGCAGAGAAGGTAAGCGACTTCGATCGATCAGCAAGGATCAATCAGGGGAGTGCATGTGTAACAACTCGAGTTGTTACCATAGTTGATTAGGACTAATCCTAAGTTTTAAATATAATTATAAGTGCTAATTAGGTCAATTGGAATCAACCTCTGAAACCTAGTCCAAATCAAGAGTCAAATGGATAGAATCCTGATTTCTGAAAATCTAGAAACCCTAGAAATTGACCTATTTAAATGGACCTTCGATCGAAAAACGGACACCGCCATTGCGTTCATTGACCCCAAATTAGCTTGGGGTGAAGTTTTCGTGTCAATCGGAAGTCGTCGAAATTTCGATGAATATTTTAATAATAAAAATACCCCGGAAATCGAAATATTAGAATACTCGTCGGATCAAAAATCCGACTTCGCCATTGAATTCCTTGACCCAAATTAGCTCGGAAAAACATGTTCAAAAATTTCTGAAAATTTAAAATAATAATAATAATTAATTACTTAACGGTCGTCGTTAAGTAATTACTGTTACCGTCAACTGTAGATGACGGCGCCGTCAGATCGGACGACGCCATCGCAGCCGTTGGATCTGATCCAGTTACAACGGCTACGGGGCCGTCTCCCTCGACCCCGTCGCCCTCGTGCGCCACGCGGCGGGCCGCCGCGAATTTCGGCCAATCCGGCTCCTCCCCGGCCTCGGCGAGCTCGCCGATGGGTCTATAAGACCTCGGCCGACCTCTGGGCTCCGGGTTTGCGAAAATCCGAGATCAAATCGAGCCAGATCAAGCCCCGAAGCCCAGCCACCCGTCCACCGTTGAACTTCAGGTACCCCGATCTCCCCTCTCCTCCGTTAGATTGCAATTTTTTTTGTAGATTATTGTAGATCTAGGGTCCGATCGACGATCCATCTGACCCGATCGAGCTCGATCCGGTCCGATCCACCCGAATCTAGGTTTAGAATTTTTAGGGTTCGGTCGGCCGAAACCCTAGAAACTAGGGTTCCTTTTTGCCGCCGATCCCGGCCATCTCCGGCGGAGGTCCGCCCACCGGCGTGTAGCCCTCGTCGAGGGCTACCGTCGGTCGTGCGAGCCGAGGTGGTCCGGTGCCGGGAAGGCCGGCAAAAGCCGTGCCCTAGCCCGGCGCCCTCGGGCCGTCTTCGCGGGGAAGACGAAGTCCGGGTCGGGCCGGGTCGACCCAAGCCCGACCCGCCCGAGCCGAGTCCGTGTCAGCCATGTGGGGCCCACCAAGCCACGTGGCGCCTTCTGGGCCTGCCACGTGTCCAGTGGGACCCACCAGCCGCTGCCGCGACCTTTCGGCTTCGGCCGTGGGGCCACAGGGCCACGTGGCAGCCTTTGGGCCCGCCACGTGTCAAGTGGGACCCACTGCCCGGTCACCCACAGCGGTTCAGCTTCCCCTGTGGGGCCCACAATGCCACGTGGCAGCCTCTGGCAGTGCCACGTGTCAGGTGGGGCCCACTGCTCAGTCACAAAGCTGACTCAGCTCCTGTGGGGCCCACAGTGCCATGTGACAGCCTCTGGCAGTGCCACGTGTCTAGTGGGGCCCACTGTCTATTAATTAAAATATTAATTAAATTACTGTCAGTGTTAATTAATTACTGTTAATGATTAATTACTTACAGTTAGTGTTTAATTAAATTAGGATTAGTGTTAATTACTTTTAAACAGTAACCTTAATTAATTAAGTATAATTAAGAGATTAATTAGGGATAATCTAAGATTAATTTAACCTTAATAGTAATTAGGATAATTAATTATTATTAAATAGTAAAATATACTTAATTATTCCTAAATAAATATAAACAGATAATTAAGACTAATTAAATAATAATTAGTGCTAATTACTTTACTACAGTAAAATATTAATAAATATAATTAAATAAATAATAGATTAATTAATGTTAATTAATAATTAAGCCTAATTAATCACTGATTAATTAAGGATTAATAATTTCAGAAATTTTATATAAAAACTTTAGGAATGAATAGTAAAATCATTTAAATTGAAAAAATGAACAGTAAAATAATTCAAATTGTATTTTTGAATAGTAAATCTTAAAAGTTTAATAACTTTTTATAGGATGATCCAAACATAGCCAATATAGGTCTTAAAATACTCAGAAAAATGTAAGAAATCAAATAACATAATGTAAAAATTTATTTCGGGGTACGTATAACGAGGTAGCATTTTAGGACATATTTAGAGCCTCGTAAGTTTTTACCCGGTTATCGAAACATAGTCATTATGAGTTTTAAAATGCTCAGGAGAGCGGCCCCATCACCGTAGTAGTATTAGTTTTCCCATTTGAGCATCAGGATAAAAAGTCAACCATAGAACTTAGAGTTGACTTTAGTGAAAAATGACCATAATGCCCTTGGAATTCAAATGGCCATAACTTTGTCAAATCAACTCCAAATTCAAAAATTCAAGAAGATATCTAACCTAGAATTCCAATGTCACCAACATACTGAAATAATATTTAGGATCTGAAGCCTAGAAATTTAGGTAAATGACCAAATTACCCCTAGCCTTTTTTATTAGTCATAACTTGACCGTTTCTCGCCCAATTTAGGCGTACTTACTGTCTATCTTCAAGTTAGACAGTAAGGAATCAATTGGAACTAAGAGAATTCAATTCTGACCCTTAAGTCAAACGTTGACTTTTTGACCCTTAAAGTAGGGGCAAAATGGTCATTTTACCCTAAGATTGGATTAAGTACCCTTATCCTTTGGATAACATTCCAGAATGCCAAGACTAATATTATAATAATCTTAGTAACAATTAAGTGAGTGAAATCAACCCTTAAGTCAAATTCCAATAATTTATGTTGTCTTAAGCACTACACTTTAAGGACCTTTCTTGAGACTAGGACTAGATCATAGGTTAGAGTTCACTCATTGGGTAAATTGGGTTACCCAATGGGTGAAACCTTGGTTTTATTAGTTTCTAGACTTTCTTTTATTTTACAACTTGTTCTGATTATTTTGTCTTTTAACCTTATATTTAAGGTAGGAGATTCATCCTATTAAGTTTGATTACTTAATAGGATTTGCCTTAACTAGTAGTTCACTTATAAAATAAAACCTAGAACTTAGGTCTTAACCACTTTGGATTATGTGATTAAACCTAAATCTCATAGTATTTAATCCATAATATATATGCTTAGAAGATTTTGATCAGATCTTAATTAGAACGTCTAAATTCACAAAACTAGGACGTATGATTATTTGATTTAACTTGTAGTCATCTATCTGATTGAGCTAGATTAAAACCTGATTAGTTCTAATCCTTTTTAACTTATGAGGATGAATTTTTGAGTTACACTCGATAGTAGGAAAATGATGATCCTGAACTTGTGTAACTTAGAATAGTTAGAATGGTTAAGTAAAAAATAAATAATATCACCATATTTAGTAGAGTCCCTTGCTTCTATTTGATATCTTGTTACTTACGCATTCCTTGATTTTTGTGCCATATTTTCTTAAGCATATCATATAAGACATTTGATGCATGAATAAAATGTTAGAAAAATATGAAGACTCCTTAGATCCCTTGTGAAAATATTAAAGTGATTAATGAAAAGATAATAATTATATGAGCTGCCTCTCAGATATTTCCTTATTTCCTAGCCTCCTTATGTCGCTAGGGGAAGGACCTATTTTGTTGTGTGCCTAGTTTACTAGCCTCCTTATGTCGCTAGGGTACACCGTTGGTATCTTAGCCGTACTGGTGTTAAGGTTGCCTTGTATGCTTAGTTTACTAGCCTCCTTATATCGCTAGGGGCATACAGTTAGGCCTTAACCGTACTGGTGCTAAGACCCTTCGCTTGCTTTGTGTGCTTATTTGCCTAGCCTCCTTATGTCGCTAGGGGTACACAGTTTTATGACTTAGCTAGGATGGTGCTGAGCTTCTTTGATATTCGATGGGCTAGATTAGCTCTTTTCTATATGGCAGTCGATGCACGTATGGTTTTATATGCGGTTGTTGTTGTTTACTTTTCAGTATTCTTATTCAGTCAGCTATTTCCTTGTACTACTTTTATATATATTTAGGATGTTAGAACCTTGCTGCTATTTATCGTACCACTGCTGAGTTACTTATTTTAATTGGCATATTTTCTGTTAATCACCAGCATGTTTAGGATGTAGAATTTTTCTTACAGTACTTGTTTAGTTATGTATATTTATATGCCCTTCCTTGCTTAGTTTGTATGTGGGGCATGTCTCAGCCTCTTTCCTTTTCTTTGCTTAAGTTATAAATGATGATTTATAGCTTTTCCTTTTCTCTTGTATTACATGCTGCTCCTTTATATAAATATATATTGCTAGATGTTGTAGAATGGTGATATTACTTAACACATATAATAATTCATCAGCTTAAAATGTACTTAGACAATTGTCTAACCAAATTTTTCTTTTCTTTGGCTAGGGCCCTATATTGTGAAATCGATAATGGCAGACCCTCTTCAGTTAGATGAGCAGGAGTTAGGAGTGGAGCCATACCCAGAGGAGGAGCCTGTAGAAGAAGCCGCTGTTTAGCATTTATTTTATATGTGAGGATGAGAGTATTTGCACATTCTATTCTATTTGAACTTTTTAAATGATGTAATAATACAGGTACATTGACTGCGCATTTGGATTGTATGCTTATATTCTGAGTTCTACTTTTGCTATTTATATTATGATGCTTGGATGGTTTACATTTCCTTAAATTGCTTCTGCACTCTATTTGTTTACTTAGATAGTGACTGTTAGATTGATTCTGTGTTAATCCTTCCCTAATCAGGTGGATTATGGAGTCTATCATAATCCAATGGTAAGTGAGGGGTTAGCCATAGTGACACCCCATCCTTAACCTAATCTTTTGGCGGATTAAGGGTGCGAGGCGCCACAGCAGGGAAGGTCCCAGAGAGCTTGATTGGGCTGGGGAGGACCGGATGGTTCAGGCCATGGCCAAGCTCTCGAATTTCCAATTCGAGCTCGGCCGGGTCACGAGGCCCAATTGGGGTTCCTCGGCCATTAGGGGAAGACTATAAATGGCTTGCTGAGCTGGAGGCTCGAGTGGGGGACAAGGATGGCACCTGGCAGTACGGGAGAATCCTCCTGTCGGGTGCATGAGGGAGTGGGGATGACGATCCACAGTGCCATGTGCTTCGGATGTCGTCTGATCTATCGATCAGATGGCGTAACGGCTCGGATCCCAACGGCCGATCGCGGGAGTGATCCGGGCTGTTGGATTCGAGTTTCAAAGTGAATCCACCGTAGCGCACAACGACGCGCTGCAGCACTTCTGGAGCTAAAATAAGGGCCTGGAAGCAAACAGTGGGCTGCAGTATCATTTCAGGAAAAACTATAAGAAATCAAGAGAAAATTTAATTGAACAGTAACTCGAAAGTTGAACCGTTGCAGCGCGCCACAGCGGGATACAACGTCATTTCGGGAAAACTATATGAAATTAAGAGGTATATTAATTGAACAGTAATTCAAAAGTTAATCCGCTACAGCGCGCCGCAGCGTTTGAACCGCTGGAGCGCGCCACAGCGTTTGAACCGCTGGAGCGCGCCGTAGCATCCAGCTCTCGGATCAGGCGCCATCGCGCGTCGCAGCACTGCAGTGCACCACAACGCTAATTTCCACCGTAGCACGCCGTAGCATCAAAAGTGCTGCAGTGCACCACCACACTGTTTTCCACCGCAGCGTCTGAAAGCGCTGCATCGCGCCTTAGCGCCCAGAAATGTTCAAAATTATCCAAAATTGGCTGAAATGGCCAAAACTTCACTATTTTTGTATTTTAAGGTCCATAGGATCATAGTGGGACCAAATTATACCAAATTTGAATCTAGTTTAGTTAAAATTGAGCATTGTATAGAATTTTGTGTAAAAATCAACTTTGAAAGTTTGCCATTTTATGGCATGTGCAAAAACCTCTTATGCGTCTTAAGTATTTTATGCTAAGTACTAAATAATAGAATCTTAGAATGCTTGTATTGATTAGGTGTATATTAATAACTAAATTGCATGAAACTTAAGTCTTTTTAAATTGTAATCAAGTGCTAACCCCTTTGGTTTGATTTAGAGTTTGGTTAGCCTTAATTACCTTCTATTTTATGTCACTTTACATTCCTATACCTTCATGATATTAGGATATATGTTATAGCACTTTAACATTTATTTGGACACCTTGATGTACCTAATTGACATTAAACTATATTTGAATATAAGAATCTTAAAAACTCAATTAAGTAAATGATACTTAATATAAATCTAACATTTGCCATCAATAATACACAAAGAATACATTGATTTATTATTGATCTTTAAATCAACAATTGGTCTTAATTTTGGTAAGACTAGGGGTTAAATCCTAAATTGTCTTGATTAAGATTTAAATCTTAATCACTTTAATCAAGTAAATTTGATTGAAAGATAATTCGATTGACATGATTCCAATAATGCATGTGATTTGACATTGATCTTAATTTATTAAATTAGAAGTGCTAAAGTTAATATTAAATCAGTATGACTGAACCATCTGAATCTAACATTTAGATCTTTGATTTTCTCTTATATAAGATTATTAGCATAAGATGGATAATAAAATTGTAATAATTTATGAAATAATCTAACTCTAATAATATTTTTGATTTCATCCCATAATTATAAGAAAAAAAAAGATTAGATGGATTTTAATCATCTGATCTGATTACTTTAATCCAAGGCTAATAAGTAAACCTTGAATGTTAACTTAAGAAATAGAAAAGTGAGATCTCAAGAGTTTTATTATAGGATCATTCTTGAAATGCTTAAAGGCCTTAAATATTGATACATTGAGGTAGGAAGAACTTTTATAACTTATTGAGGTAAAAACTTAGACGATCCTTCATAACCTTAGTAGTTGATCTTGACACCTCATGGTAGGAATCACCTAAAGCACTTAGAATGGAACTTCTCCCGTGCAATAGAAATTAATATTGAGTGATCTTTTGATCATATCCTTGGAACCTTGTGTAGGACTCATCCATTTAGAGTAAGGATTAATAGCTTTGATAAATCCTTATTGATTAAATAGAATCATCTGAACCCAGATTATTGGTTGGGTACAGTATGGTATACCCATAGTGCTGGATTTTTTTAGTAGTATTCAGGATTGATTGATTCACTCCAATGTGGACTTATGACCAGGTACTTTCTCGAGGGATTAGACGAATACAGTCTCGTTAGAATAAATATTTCAAGACTAAGAGTGTTATGATTAGGGACTTAGATCTTAATTTGTTTGAATAAAAGTCATTAGTGGGTGATGCTTCATATCGAAGATCGCTTCCATAGGTGTGCTTCAAGCAAATTATGTGATTCAAGTCACCCTCTTTAGAACGTTAAGTGTGTTTGTGATTTGGGTACTTTAATGGCTTAGCTTGAGATATAAATTGCCATCGGGTGATACCTCATATCGAAGATCATTTCGTTAGGCATGGCTTAATAAAACTAAGTGTTAAATACCATCCTTCTTGGAAACATGCTAAATATGTGTATACAACCTTCCCATCTAATGATTTTTAAGTAAACTCTTAACTTTAACCAATTATCGAAGTTAAAATCTAGGAGTCGGAATCCTTCCTTTTTGGTAGGATTCTGCAGAATGGAGAGCTTGAATTCATTTTTGGTATTTGAAGCATTTTCTAGATTTTTGGATTTATCTCATGTAGCTTAGAAGCATGAACATGAGCATAAGCATGATGTTTGAGTATCAAAAATGATGTATGAGTATCAGTTATGACTTATGGGTTACAGAATGTTGCATACATTATCTAGGGAATTTCAGGATGCATCGGCATCATAGTAAACTGTATTCCCAACTGAATGTATGTATACATTGGACCGTATAACTCATAGCGGTTCAGTGATATTTTGGTTACATATTAGTAGCATTTTGTATTGTGGCATATTCAGATGCACAATTTCAGTGTCATACAATATAGTTTTATATACTATTACTCAGTTTCAGATCCATTACTATTTTTATTTACTTTCAGTATTTAATTTATAGTTCAGTTTTACTTTATTTTACTTCAGTTTTATATAATTTTATACTTTCAGTTATTTTTACAGTATTTCTATAGATTTATTTACATTATGTAAATGTTAAATGAATAATTAAGAATGTTTAGATTAGTTTCAATGTATTAGACTTATTATTTAATATGGGGTACTTTTGGGATCCGACAATTTACTAGATCTTGAGCAGTATATTAAGCCAGGTCAGGAGGATATCCAGGAGATTTAATAGGAGCTCGTGGAGCACTAGTGGACTCTTCTCTAGCTCAGTTATTTTGCTTAGTTTATTTCAGTTTAGTACTTAGCTCTATTTCTATATTTCAGTAAACTATTTGTAATAATTATAGATGTGTTTTTCCTTTCTTTTCTGAGATAAATATTTTATTCAGCATCTGTGATGAATATTTCTAGATATTTGCTTTAGCTTTCGCACTCTGTTATAACTATTTATATTTAATATTGTGATGTGATCAATATACTAGAAATGTTGATATCTTATACATATATTGGATTTCTCTTGCATGTTTTACATCTAATGTATGTATTGGTTTAATACTTAGGATAAGGATACTATTATTATCTTAAGTATTAGCTCTCAACCATCCTTGTGGTTGAATCAGCAGCCTGTTAGACGGGTTTTGTGATAGCCATCCAGGGAGACATGATATTCCACCTCGAGTGGCGCGCCACTCCGCCGCCAAAATTGATCATGACTATCTGTAACAACCCAGGTTGTTACTTTGCTCAATTAAGACTAATCTAAGTCTTAATTAAGGTTCTAAGTCACTAATTAAGTAATTTAGAACTCGCCTCTGAAACCTAGGTCAAACCAGAAGTCAACAAAGTCAAATCAAGAATTCTGGAAAATTCCAAACCCTAGAAAAAAATTAACTTTTTTATCTAGACCTCAAATTGAAAATCTGACTTCGCCATTGCGTTCAGAACACCCAAATTAGCCAGGGGTGAAGCTTTGGAGGTATTTGGAAGTCGTTGGATTTTCGTCGAATATTTTAATAATATTTAAATATCTAAAAATTCAAATAAATAAATACTGATCGAAACAAAAATCTGAGTGCGCCGTTGCGTTCCTCACCCTTCAATTAACTAAGAGTGAATTATTGAAAAATTTTGGAATACATTTAATAGAATAAATTTATTTAATTAAATATGTATAATATAAATAAAATAATAATATTATTAATTAAGAGTTAACGACGCCATTCTTTACACCTAACGTCGTTCACTCAATTTAGGTTAGTTCGGACGGTTGATTCTGACCGTCCGATTTGAATCGGACGGTCAATCCATTGTCTCTGCCGACGCGCGCCACGCACGTAGCGCGTGGCATCTGCTGAGCTGCGCCGAAGACCTCCTTCGCCAGATGGATCCCTCTTCGTCACCCCGCTGCCTTAAAACCCTTTAGCTGTGTTCATTTAAGCTATTCGAGAACTCCATTTCTTTGTTTGACCAAGTGCGCAGCGAAGCAGGATCGAGTAGAACCCTAAAATCATCTGCGAGTTTTCGAGGTACCCTACTTCTTTCCAAATCCTTGTGAATCTTTCATAATATTGTTTAGCTTGTTATATTATTGCTTGTTTGGGACTTGATGTCGATTGAATCGAGCTCACACGAGCTCGATTTAGGTCACTTGCGATCTCGTTTCCGTCTCGCAGCGCGTCGGGGGAAGACGATCTATCTTCCGGGTCGGGCCGAGCCCGACTCGCTTTGCGCGTGCGGGCCACGTGAGGCCGTGCAGTGGGACCCGCTTGCGTGTCTTCTCTGCCACCTCTGCTGTGGGACCCACGTCCATCCACCATCTGTCAGCATCCTGACGCGTGTATGCTTGTGGTGCCCGCCTTTTATTACCTGCAGAGGAATAAATCAATAACAATACACACACACACACACACACACACATATATATATATATATATATATATATATACATATAAACAGAAAATGATTTAAATAATGTATTAATAATTTCTATCAATTATATTTAGCATAATATTAATTTCAAAACAGACATATTAACATTAAAACATTGATATTAATATAGTTAAATTAATTAAGTACCTAACTTTAGACAATTATAGAATGAGAAATACTTATCCAAAATATGAAGTTAGATATATCAAATTAATCAGAAAATTATAAGGAATATTATGGTGCCATTCAAATTTTAGTAGAAGCAATATATCATATAGTGACATTTAGGGTATTTAATTAATTCCAAAAATATCACAAAACTTCATTGGCTCATAACTTTGTGTATGTCCATCCAAACATACCCAATATGGGTCTTAAAATACTCACAAAACTCTAAGAAATATTTTAGTAGGGTCAATTTTGCTGTTTGGGTTAGTTTGAGCCTAATCACATTTAGGACCTAACCTTAATTACCCTAATTAACCCTAGAACTTCAATTGACCATAACTTGGTCAATTGAGCTCCAAATTGAATGATCCAAAGGTCCATTTAGATCAGCAAAACCTAATTTACAGTAATCTACAAAAATATTTAGGATCTAATAGATAGATTTGCTAATCACTCTTAATTACTCCAAAACTTGATTAGTGAATATTAGCAAATTTAGTAATCCAAATTGAGTGATTTAAATTTCAAAGAACTCCTAGAGCCATTTAAAATTAACTTGTAAGGTTAGATTAGTGTTTGAGTGATTAATTCTGCTAATCACCCATTAATCACCCTAAACCCTAATTAGGTCTTAACTTAGTCAAATTAGGTCCAAATTGAGCCTACCACATGTCATTGTGATCAGTGGACTATTTGTAAACCATATCCACTAATTTTGCTTAATTTGGACATTAATTGACAAAGTTAGAATTTTGACCCTTAATTAAGGATCCCTTAATTAACCCTTTAAACCCTAAATCTTGTATTGGCCATAACTTGGCCAATACTTATCAGAATTTAGTAAATTTAGATTCTATGAAAAGCTTAGGAAATAAAGAACAATAATCTGAAAGAAAATTTAACTTTCACTTATCCAAATTACTAATTTGCCCTTATGAGTCAAATTCACTAATTTGATCTCATATGGCTTAATAATCACCCAAAATTAATTTAGCTACTGTCTAGTCCTCCATTAGACAGTAAGAAATACTTTCTAAAAGAAAATTTTAGAATTTAAGTCCTAGATCAAAATTTGATCTTTTGGACCCTTGAGAAGGGGCAAAATGGTTATTTTGCCCAAATTTAGGATTTAGCCTTTAAAAGTCCTAAATTCAGTTTCTAATCACTAAAATCAGTAAATAGAATGATTTAGAACTGAAATTAATCAAATTCAAGTCTAAATTAGATTTTGATTAAAATCTCAATTTTAGCTCCTTAAGAAAATTCCTAAGTCTTAAGTGAGTGATTTTCTCCTTCTTTAATCATCCTTAGATCTATCCATAGGTCTTTATAATATTAGTTAGGATATGTGTCTTGAGAGATACTCTTAGTAATTAAGAGCCTTGATTCTTAAGATTAGGAATAGATCTTAAGTTAGAATTCATCTATTGAGTAAATTGGGTTACTCAATAGGTGAAACCTTGAGTTTTTCTAGTTTATAGATTTTCTTAGTTTATTAAATGATTATTTGATCTTTAAACTCTAGAATTAAGAATAGAGATCTATCCTAATGAATTGATTTATCATTAGGACTTGTCTTAACTTAATCAGTGAGATTTGGTTTCTAAACTTAGACCCTTAGATTATACCTTTAGATTAAGTGATTAGACCCCATCATCTGGAGTCTAATTCTTAATCTTTTCATCTTGATTTGGCTAATCAAGATGAGGTTGGGATGAATTAAATTATAAAATTAGGTCGATGATTTATTCATTTTAACCAAATAGTCGTCTTTTGATTAAGTTATAATTAGGACTTGGCCAATCCTAATTATCTTCAACTAGTAGGATTCGTGATTCTAAGTTACAGAATGTGAAAGAATTGATGATTCTGAGACTTATGTAACTTAGAGTAGATAGAACGAATAAAGTAGATAACAACGTATATCACCTATATTTTAGATAAAGTTTCTTGCACTTTGATTTTGATGCTTCGCATTCCTTGATTTTGAGCCTTATACCTCGAACATGTATTATGTACTTAAGATATTTGATAAATATCTTATTTTGGAACATTTATAAGTAGCATTATGTTTTCGTTTCACAAGTGGTTTGTAAGGTGCAGCTTGATTAGTATACCTCTTCGATCAACTCGTTCGGGGTCGGCAACCTTTCGAGGGTTTAATGTCTGACAGTCTATTGGCCATGCCTAGTCCGAGTGATAGGATGGATAGACTCTCGCCCTACTGACTATAGAGTCAGGATTTTGATATGGATATACTAATTCAAGTACACTTACATTCAGTTCTGTTTTAGCTTATCAGGCTAAGAGTTTTCAGTGATGTTCAGTTCAGAGTTTCTTAGCTCATCAAGCTAAGATTTGCTGAGTATATTTTCAGTATGAGTGACTTAGATGGTCACTGTAGTTTCTGTTTTCAGTAACTATTTTACTTTTATATTCTGCATTGTAGCACTATTTTACTTACAACTTTCATGCACATGTTATATATAGGATGCTAGTTTTACTTACTATTTTCTTATGCTCACCTAGGATGCTAGTTGTTTTCAGTTTTATATGGTTCAAATTATGTATATCACCTAGCATATTCTGTTTGATCATAAGCATATTTAGGTTGTACTTTTCTTACAGTTTTATTTAGTCTTTTGCTTACCTGTCTCTGTTGCAGTTGCTTGGAGGAGGTATGTATTACTTCCTAGTTGTTTTAGTTATAAACTGTTTGTTTATAACTTTATACTGCTCTTTTTGTACTCTTTTCTGCACCTATTTGTTTCAGTTTCTGGTTGATGGTGATATTCATGTAACATAATAAAATTGTTTGTCCTAAAATGTACTTAGATATATTGTCTAACCAATTTTTCTTTTGCTGGCTGGGGCCCTACCATTATAAAACTGATAATGGTAGGCTCTGAGTTTGTTGGAGCAGCAGATCCAGTGGAGAGCTTACCATTGGAGGAGGAGCCCATTCCTGAAGATTTGTAGTTTTAGTTTTCTTTCTTTCAGTAAGATTGAGAGTTTCCTTTCAGTTCTTTTACACTTATTAATTATTATAATAATACAGGTTCATATTTTCTCTTTCAGCACTTTACTTATTCTGTATTGTTGTATTTATACTGTATTGGATGGATGTTATATTTTTATTGCTTCCGCACTCTGAGTTCTTGTATGATCATTTAGTGATGATATTTTGGATTGAATGACAAAGTCCTTATTTAAGTTGGGTTAGAACATGAGTCTAATTCAATTTTAAGTGGGGTCCTTATCATTTGGTGACCCCTCCACCGTAATCATGTTAACTTAAGGGTTAACAGGACCACTGTGGGATAGGGCCGCCACACTATCTCTCTTATACGCAGTGACGGGGCAGGGCGCTACAAGATGCAAAAAAGATATTAGGAATGGAAATATGTAGAACTTTGAAATGAAGAACTTGCAAGAGGCAAAAAAGATATCGTGAATGGAAATATGTAGGGATAGAAAGGCGGGAAAGATTTAGTTTACTCGAAAGGGGTATTTGGAAAAGGTGCTGAAGAGGTTTATAGTTGATGACTCTATAAAGTCTATGAGTATACCTCTCGTACCTCACTTTTATTTATTTATAGAGTTATGTCCAAAAAGATATTTTGAAAAGGAAAAAATGCACTGAATGCCTTATGTTAGTGCGATTGGATGCTTGATGTAAGCCATAGTGTACACTATACTAGACTTAGCTCTAGCAGTTGGAGTCGTGAGTCGGTATATGCATAATCCAGGGAAGGATCACTGGCAATCAGTGATGGGGATATTTCAGTAGTTGAAAGGTATAATTATTGTTGGTTTACTTCTTAAGAAGCAGTCTTAAATAACTAATTTATGTGTTGGATATGTGAATTTCAACTATGCGTAGATTTGGATCAAAGATAATCAATGACTAGGTATGTTTCACTTTAACAAGAGGTCTAGTAGAGTGGAGATCAACTCTATAGTCTACAGTGTCCCTATCTACCACAAAAGCTAAATACATGAAGGTTATAGAAGCATTCAATGAAGCTATTTGGATGAAAGGCTTGCTAGAAGATTTGGGTGCCAAGTGACAAGAAGTAGTAGTTCATTACGATAGCCAAAACGCTATATTTTTAGCTACTAACTCAGTCTATCATGCTTGCACAAAGCACATAAATGTGCGACACCATTTTGTTCGAGATATCATTGAAGAGGGTGAGATCTTACTGAAGATTATCGACACTAAAGACAATTCTGCAGATATGCTAACAAATGTACTCATTGTTCAGAAATTCACTTATTGCAAAGTGTTGGTGAATTTGGAGAAGCATCTATAGGTTCTCATTTGTTGGAACTATGGATGACTTGATTCCTTTGGGAGGGGGATACATAGGCAACCAGATTGGTGCAACTGCAATGATGGAGAGCATAGTGAATTCAGCTCTCATGTGGAGCATATGAGATCTGAGGTGGAGATTGTTGTTTGAGAAGCTATTTTGGAGGCATGTCGCAACGCGCCATAGCGCACCGCTGCGCTTGGGCGCCTGAGAGTACGGCGCCACGATGCGCCATGGTGTCCGCGGCTCAGCTAGCACAAATTTGAGCCGCATATAAATATTCTTTAACCCCTTTTTAGGGTAGAGAGGTGAAAATTCCAAAAAATTTGACAACCTCCATTAGGGTTGTGTGTGTGATGGTTGTGCCATCAAGGAAGAAGAACGCTCATAAGGGTTTGTGTAAGGGTTTATTAACCCTAAATCTTTGTAATCTTCTTTATTCAGTGAAATTTCTATGCTTTCCTCCTGTGAACGTAGGTGCTAGCACTGAATCACATAAATCTCTTACTGTGCTGTGATTGTGTTTGCATGTGAGTTCTTTTGTTTTTTTTTTATTTGCTCATCATACAAGCTTTTGTTTCGCATTGTTGAAATCCTACCATCCATCTAAGATCCCAACACTCTTCATCATTTTATCTTCATTCAGATTTAATAGATTTGTCAATAGTTTTATGAAATCATTGATATGCTCATCAAAGAATATTCCTCTTCGCATTTAAAATGTGTACAATCTTCTCTTCAGGTGGAGTCAATGCTTCCACAATATTCATTAGTTATTTAATCTTTAATGCCAGCCACAACTTCATTACTGACGTTTTTGTCATCAATGCATGTTTGATGTCTTCAGTGAAATAATTGCGGATCAAAGGGCATGTGTTTCGATTCATTTTTATCCAATATTTCTCTAGCATTTCTTCCGAATTCCGACATTATCCAAAATATTTTCAAAATTTATGGCACATACATCATTCATTACCTCGCACTGTCGCATCCCATAATTATTTTTTCATAAAATTTGATGACATCAATCTTCATCAAATGCATTACCATTTGATGAATGAATTACTCTAAGTGAAAAATGAGGTAGATTCTGCTCCATCCACCTTGGCACAAATACTCAAATTTATACTGAATCTCATAACAATAATTGTCGGCTCTAATATTGCCTGTTGAAAATGTAATCATTGATGAACTTGTTGTGTCATCACATATCTTGAAAGCTCTCAAAATAAACAGAACAAAAGATTTACGTGGTTGGTAAAATTTTTCTATCTACGTGAAGAAGAGATGATGATTAATTTACTAATAATAAGAAATAGAGAAGAAATACATGCTTCTACTATTCTAAACTATTACCAATGACTACATTCTAACAAAACAAGAGCGATTTCAAAAAAATAATGCTATCATAGATATGATTCTAATATATTTTAGATATTTATATTAGGGTCCTAATTTAACTCTAAATCATCACAAATAACTGAATTTAGATATTTCACGTCAAAAATATAAGCTTTTCACCTTTGTTTAACGTTTGGGCGCACCCAAGCACTCGTCTTTCAAATATACAGTACCATAAATGCTCCCAGATAGTATGTCGGGTGCTCCGATGAGCCGTCTATTGACCAAAACAATTAAAAATAGTAAGCCACCAACCAGAAAGTCAACTTTTATCTGCTTTGAGCACATTTTGTCTATTTTGACTCAAATTGACTTCCAAATATATTCTTCAGCTTCTTAATAAAAAAGAAATGTTAAATGTTATGCAATTATTTCCGCAGATTATGCTATATGGCTTAAAATAGAGTTATATTTAAAGAGTTAAATATAATTTAAAGATTAAATATTTTATGAAGAAATATTAAAATATTAGTAGTTTGGGGGCACAAATAAAATAATAACATAAATAAGTATATGTTGGCATTAAATTATTGATGATTAAATAATAAGCAAATTTAATTAATATTATTTTAGTTAAAATTCTGGATTTAAAATCTTATATCATATATTCAAGTTGTAACGGGCATAATATTTTTTGATTTTTATTTGAGGATTACTTTTTTCTTACAAAATTATAATTAAAATTATATTTATCTTTAAATAAAATATGCGATTAAATAATATTTATATGAATAAAAAGATGGTATCTAAAAAGAGTGAGGCTAAATTAGTAATTTTGATATAGTGATTCAACAGCACGCGTCTCCATGGAGTTTCTTCCACGCTTCCTCTAAACATTTGTTAAGACTAGTTTAAAAAAAAACAATTGTTAAGAATACCGGCCTTTTCCGCCACGCAACACCGTTTCAATCCCCGGGATCTCCTCATTCTCCATTTCTTCGGCTTCGGACCTTTCATTCTCTCTTCTTGCCTCTTGCATCGATTTGATTGACGTTTTAAGCTGATTCATTTTCTCGCCGGAGACGGAAGTTGCCCGAGAGGCGGTTATTTTAGTCTGTCATCATGAACACCGAGTAGTAAGTTATCCCAATCCAAAATTTCTCATTAAATGTGACATAGAATTTGAAAATTTTGAATGTCCACGCGCGTTTAGGTATTTTTGAGAATGTTGAAGATGACTTTTATTATAAAGCGTGCAGTCGTTTTGGTATAGGAGTCATTCTATGAGTGATATTCTTGGTTGCAAGGTGGATTAACTTAATGTTGCTTTCATTTGTTGATTTTGAACTATTGTTTGTGAGATCTGAATTTTTTGTCTCAGATCGGGGCTTTAAATTGAAATGTTGTTTGGTTGACAACGTTTCCTGATTGTACTTCTGCTCATGTATATGTTTTTCTGATGAATGTTCCGTTTCTATTTGGGATTATTATTCTGTTTATAAAATGGAACGTTTTTGTGGGGTTGGGTTTTATATAGGCTTCTAAGGCTAGGGTGTTTTTTAAACACTGATAAAGCAACGTTGATTTCTATTGCTTTCTACAGTTTTTTTTATTTAAGAAAACATTATTCATATTTCTTAGCTTTCTTGCAGTGGATTTTTTTTCGTTTTACTTTGACATTATTAGATGGTAAAAGGCTGGTTTTTGTGCTTTTTCCACATTAAGCATGCATTGGAGTAGACCCTCAATGCATTTTAGTTTGCGAAGGATATCAATCATTTTTTTCACTATAGTTTTTTTTTTTTGTATCCTTAGAAGAAAAAAAATCTACAGTGTGATTGAATTGGTTGACTACTAAAATCTTAAGATGCTGAGATATTGGCATACAAGCCATCACGTGATAGGAAAGAGATAATCGGAGGAGAGTGAATCTAAATTTTTCCGTTTGACTTTGCTGAGAGGTAGGAGTTTGCTACCTGAAGAGAAGCAAGCGCTACTGGTTCATCAAAGAAATTTTGATGTGGATGCAAAAATCAAGATAGAAAGATATATTTGAATGTGGAGAAAGATTTTTGGCAATGTTTGCAGAGAAAGATAAAGTAGTTACATTAGAGGTTAGAAGGCAGAGATTGTAAGAATGAGATTGGTATTACAAGTTTAAAGTTTGCAAACACTTCATATTTAATAATTTTTTCTGGTAAAATAAACTTCTTTAGCCTACCATAAAAATTATTTAAGTTAAAATTTTCTACCATAAAATATATTTAAGTTAAATTTTGTTTTTTATTTTATTTGTAGACATGAAGATGGGGGGGAGGCTTTGTAAACAAGAATGATCTCATCAGAGAGAGCTTGAAGATTTATGGATATGCATTTTTTCCCATATCTAGATTTTGAGAGATAAATTGGCTTTGGCCTTAGATCTTTAGAGGACATGAGTAAGATATGTTACCTTGAGGCTTGTTCAGCGTGGAGAGGTATGGTGTCAGCTTTTTCAAGTGAGGGAGAGAGCATGTCAATGCACAAGAACACTAATGTGTGGAAATTGTGAATGTGTAGGAATTAGAAATACATATTTTCTAATACATGCTAATTAATGCATATACATGTTTTCTTATAAATAAATTTTATTTAAAATAAAGGGATCATACAATCAGTCCAAAGAGGTACTAGAATAATAGATAAGTTATCTCTTAATCTAAAATTGCCTCCCTATCCTCCTTATGCATATGTTAGATCATCCATTGATTAAAAGTAGCTTTCAAATATTAAAATCTGATTTTTCTCTTGCATTTTTTGTCTTTGTAATGATTAGAGCACTCTCTCCACTTAGACATAATAGCAGAGACCTAATAGTTAAACTCATGAGTACCGATAAATCTCGTCACACCCATAATAAGGAAGGAGGATTAAAAGCACAGTTATGCTCACAAAAGACCTTACTGTCGTCACACTATCGATGAGATGCCACAAACCATGGTAACCTCACTAAGTGGAATCATTTGTTGTGCAAGCTTAAATAGGATGTCCATTTACTGACCACCTTGCTTGCACAAGACTGATGAACCATTAAAGCTCCATCATTGAAAGATGGCATTGCTGGTTCCTCAATTGCAATATTGTGCACACACATCCACGCCAAGAAACTTAGAGCAACATCATTCCAAATGGGAGCATATTGAGATTTGAATTTCAGGTGAAGCCTAAAAAAATCATCACATCATGACCAATGATTTTGCAATTGAAATGACAACTTTTTTTCCATCATTTGTTCACATTTCCTTTGACGAGTCTCACCAACTTCCAACTAGTGCTGGTTAACCTCTTATTAGCCTCTTTTGGTTCGTTCATTGCCTTTGGCTTTCATAAGTCTCTGATGACTTTATATTTTTTTTCTTTCGTTTGAAACTCCTTTGTCTTAGTTGAGTGTTGTTGACTTCTGACCAGCCACTCTGGCTTCCATCCTCACTGATCTTTGCAAGTTATCGATGACCTTCTTCAAGACTTGTTGGGCGTTGTAGTTTTTTTCTTTTGATTTTAAGCTTTTTTTTTATTATTATTATTTTTTTTATCTCTATGCTTTTGCATATATTTAACCTATCTCTTAAAACTAATTATATTGTATTTATTTTACTTGATTTGTTTTGCATTATATTTATTTTACTTCAATATTATTCTCTTAAACAAAACAAGTAAAATAAATTTTAATATATTTAAAAATACTTGCTAAATTTCTTCTAATAATAAATATGCAATACACTTCTTGTTTCAACTTAAATGGATATAATTTTGTTTAATGAATTTAAATGGATAGAATATGCAATACTCTTCTTGTTTTTTAAACAAATTCATTTAGAAAGTATTTTATAATTATAAGAAATTTGCAATTTTAATATATTTAAAAATACTTTCTAAATTTCTTTTAATAATAAATATGCAATGCTCTTCATGTATCAACTTTAATGGATATAATTTTGTACAAGTATATTATGATATTAAATTAAAAAAAAAATCTAAATGCCAAATATATAAAATTTGTGTTATACATATATTATTATTTACTATCAAAATTCTTATAATTATAAACTCTATAATAATTTCTAATAATTTATTGTTTCTTATGTTTATAATATATTATTAGTAATTTGAATTAAATTCTTTAATTTAATTATTTAAGATAATATATTGCTATATATAAAATATAAATTTTATCAAACCCAAATTTTATCTTGCTTGTTCATTATATTATTCAAGATGGTTATGCAAGTACGCCTTATTGTATCTTGTTCAGGTTCAGTTCAATATTAATTGAGCCAAAATATAAAATTTATCAAACCCAAATTTTGTCTTGCTTGTTCTTTATAGTATTCAAGATGGTTATGCAAGTATGCCTTATTATATCTTGTTCGGGTTCAGCTCAATATTAACTGAACCGAAATATAAAATTTATCAAACCCAAATTTTATCTTGCGAACTCATACGTGTTTGGATTGATCGTTTATGAACCAAATATGTATAAGGTTTGTTTGCTCGTTTGGCTTAACAACCTACGCAGAAGGCTACAACTAATTTTTTGTAGGGCCATCAATTGTGTAGGCTTCTCAAAGAAAGAGTCAAACAATTACATTATTTCTTACAAAAAATGGTTCTACAACTTTAGGAATGCTACCAAAATTTGTCTGATTTTCATTATTTGCAAACATATCTTTAATAACTAGAGCCACAGGAAGTTATATGGATGGGGTTGCATTTGAGACTACTTGTGACATCCAGATAAGTTATCAATCGCAAATTATCATCATTCTCATTAATATTATCATTATTACTACTTATATTATTATTATTATTAGTTTTTTAAAAATATTTATTATTATTTTAATGGGCTAAAGCATAAAACTGTATGTCCAAGCGTTACCTAGATAAACTTTAGTTGAATTTGCATCAAATGTCCTATACTGTTTGTACGCCTAATCAAACGCCCAGGGGTATATGGAGACCCTATAAATACCCCATGAAGGGTTTTAAAACGTTGATTGTGTTGTGACTATTGCAAGGATAATAACTTAAAACTGCTTCATAGAATTTGTTATGTTGTGATCATTGTGTGATTTAATAACATGGAATTATTTCAATTGTTGAATATTGTGCATGCTGAGAACCTAGTAAAGATGTTATTCTTAGCATTAATATTGTATTTCTCAAACCTTGAGAATCTTGTTTTGACATGAAACTATTAATACAATGAGGAAGCTATTTTATATTGGCACACAAATCAATGCGTAGTATTTAATTAGTAATACAAGCATTGTGCCTTCTTCATAGTTCATTTTATGCATGTATTATAACCCTGTGTGGCTTTGCAATTTGCCTTTCATGTGGCATTATATTATTGTGTTATTGCCCTTTGTGTGGCTTTGCAATTTGCTCTTCGTTTGATATTGTAACTTTTAATGAGAAATAGATCAATCAATGAAATTTATGATTCCATTTCTAAGTGAGCTCATATTTCTTGAAAATGGCTAAACATCTATACAAATGTGCTACTAGCACATGTGAGAGTAAGAAAGAGAGTCTTGCCCTTGGGAAGTGGGCTTTGACTTGTTTTGTCAATGGCTCACTATTATATGTGTACATCACTGACGGATGTTAATGATCTTCTTAAATTAAGCCAAAGGTTTAGTTGAGAGTAGAGTGTTGAACCATACAGAGGGGATTACAAGCGTGAGTTGATAAATTTCATTCATTATTGTGATTATTGTGATCAAAGCATACTTTATAAGGTCGAGTTATTTAAAATCACTTGATATGAGCATTTTGGTGTCATTATAATTATGGTGAATTGTCTTATTAAAGTGCATATCAATTAAAGTTCAGTGTTTAACATCATTTTTTCCACTTTCTTGCTTATTTAATTGACACCCATTTCATACTTCTATTATTTTATTTCATCACTCACATTAACTCCTATAATTGAATCTATTTTTTCATTTGGATTACTCATATTCCTTAATTTGAAATGCCTCCTCGAAAACTTACAAGTGTTAACAAAATATTGCTACATGCTTGACTTTACGACAAAAATTGGCATGAGTGAGATACAGCTAAATTAAAATTTTATGTACTCTTCATTGATAGTGTTTTTATCTAACATTTTTTAGGTATAGATTTTGAGTTCGATAGCTAGTTTTTGAAGGGAATTTTGTTGAAGGGTTTCTTTTGGAAATATAATCTAGTTTAGTTATGTGGTTATTTTAATGAACTGTATTTTGGTTGTATATTAATGTTTATGCTTATGAACTTTTATTATAACTTTAAATATAGATCTATAGTTATTTTTTATGTATTTTTGATGAAATGAGATTTTTCATTGTGTTTGTAATTGTGTTTGAATTTATATTTTATTATTTAATTCTTCTCTCATTTTTCCTCGATCTTGATCACCGGAACCTCACATTGCTTGAATGATCCTATGGCAAGGCTAAGCGAAGAAGGCACTAACATCACCACTTAGAGTAGAAGCCCAACAAGATCAATCACGGACTAAAATCTTTTGGGGGTAATTGTTGGGGCAAGTGACCCAACTTAATTTTCATTGAGAAAAACTGCCAGTTCTGCGACTATAGGAGGGGATGAGGGATGGACAACTAACAGTGTCACTTATAGTGATCGATGATGGTGCGAATGATGAAGACGATAGGTTGGTAAGGTGCGCCTTAAGAACTTCATAATTCTCAACCACGAGATGATTGTATTACAAAGGCTAAATAAAATTTTTCCTAATATGCTGCAACCCTTGAAAAGTGAGAAGACTTGATTAACTATGAGGCCCTTGACAACTGAGCAAGATAGCTGTAGAAATGAGCTGCCAAACCAAGGGAACCTGATCCTCCGATACGAGGGCCAACCTCCAATACAAGGAACTTGTCCATGCAACAATAGGCTCTAGAATTAAATGTGGTTCACCGAATCATAGGCTCCATATTTATATGTTTGTGTATATATTTGTATGTGTGTATAGGCACAAATAAATCTTTGTGTGTGTGTGCTACATATCATAAAATAGGGAAGAAGTGATGGGAGAATAATATTCTCATAATACAATTCTTATGCTTTTCATCCAACAGTTTGGATTGTAATTTGTCTGCCTCATTTTCAACTATCAGGATTCTTCAATATAATATTTTTTTTAGGACTGATATCTTTACACATGCACCAACTGCACCTTATAAACTGTTTTTAAAACATTAATTTCTATATATTATTATCTAAAACAATAATTAGTATTTTTTACATATAATTATGACAATTAGTTATTATGTACATACTACTCTAATCCTTACACTCATAGATAGCACCTAAATTTTAATACTTACTATACAAACACTCAAATAGATATATTATTATCACAAATATTTTTCCTGTTTGCTTTATCAGTCATTGCAATAGATGAGATTCTTTGGTGGTAAATTTGTAAAGTTAAAGTTTAGGCTTCAAATACATAAAAATTAATTATATAACTGTTATACCAAAAAAAGCAATCAATTTCAAAAAATATTTGATTTTTATTTTGAAAGCTATTTAAATAAATACATTGTGAATGAATAGGTAATTGGTATAATAAGTTAGATGTAACATATTTCATTCTTAAATTAATTTTTTATATTTAATAAGTTTCAAACGATTATAAATAAGCTTTATAAACTTGCTAATAATATATTTAATTAAAACGTTGTAAAGAATTTTCTAAATCGGTTTTCTTCTATGACGATCAAAATTAATAGTCATTACTATAGATTTGACTTGCCTTGCACTTGCACTTGCACTTTTCATTCATGGCATATATTTTATTTCTTTATGTAGAATAGACAATTGGTTTGAAAAGTTGACAGAAAGGATAGAGAGAGAGTAATTGAAGTATTTCATATAAATTTAGTTTGTTAAAATTAAAAATTGATGTAAATATTTAAAGATGCATGTTCTCCTTTGAAGAATATACAATTTTGCAAAACTATTCAAATAATGCATTGTTTCATTTTAAAAGTGTACTTGAAAGAAGATGCATACTTTTATATTATGTTCAAAAAGACCTTCATGTTAAACTTATTTAGTTTTTCTTATAAGAATGATAGTTTTTTTCTTAGGTTAATGGTTTGTATTTTAGTTGTAACGGCCCAATATCGTTATTTTTCAAATTAGGTCAAAACCCGCTTCAGACATCAGGACCCCGGGGAATTTCAAATTAGGGCAAACAAAATTTGCAATAGATAGAAATAATTTTTAGATCAAAGTGCCCTAGTTTGGGAGAATTCGGATAACAAAAACTCCCGCTTTAGTTTTCTAAATTATTTAAATCCAATAAATCATGAACATTGAAATATGTGTCAGAATTCATCGATTTCAGTGTCATTGTGTTAAGTATATTATTTAAAGGCTGCTCGAAAAGTTTCATCAAATTCTGAGCGCCGGTTTGATCGTGGTTAATTTTCGAAGTTTTAAATTTCAGAAATTAATTAAAAATAAAATATTTGTCCGAATAGAAAATTTTTGGCGCGAGGGTGTTCGTTACGTTGTAACACACCTTGGTGTCAAGTTTTGTTATTTTTGGACTTCTAACGATGGAAAATACGAATAATTTAACTTTAAGTATTATTTAAATTTTCTTTTTAAAAAAAAATTCTATTTCCTCCGTTTCCTTCCCCCGGTTCGCCCCCCCAATTTGCCTGACCGATCTGTGATCGCAGGACAGAACCTGCAGCGGAAGTTCCGCATGCCTGCGCCGTTTTTTGCGCAGGTGTTGGCCAAGTGGGCCGACCCCTTCCCCTCCCTCTCGCCTATAAACCCCTCAGCCACTCCCTCTTCTCCCCACAAACCCCTCTCTTCCCTGCAGCCCTACTCCTCTTCTCTGCTAGCATCGCAGCCTCCCCTTCCAGCCAGCTCCCACAGCCAGCAACAGCTTATCCCTCTCCCATAGCCAACCAGCAAGAAAGCCGACCACCCAGCAACCCCCAGCCAGCCCTCCAGCGGCAGTCGGCCACCCGACAACCCTCTCCTGCCGTTGCCAGCTTGCTGCAGCCCCCGACCAGCCCTTCAGCGGCAGTCGGCCATCCGACAGCCCTCTCCTGCCGCTGCCAGCTTGCTGCAGCCACCCTGGCCAGCCGTTCGGCCACCCATTCCGACCTCTCTCCATTATTCCGGCAATCCTAATCCTAAATGTAAGATGATAAGTTTAAGAGATAGAGAAAGGCAGAGAGAAAAGAGGAGAAATTATTTTGCTATTTCTTCATTCTTTTATTTTATACATACTTAATAATCATTATTATTTTCATAATAATGATCAAATATCGTCATTCATATTAATATGGTTCTCATTAATTAATAATGAAAACTATACATATGTTATAAATGACTATAATTTCAGTTCAAGCATTTTCATTTTGACAGTCATTTCTGTTATGTTCTTTCATTCTTATATTATTATTATCATTAAAATAATGATAATAATAATATTATATCAATATAATTACTATCCTCAGTGACTTAATAAATGCTAGAATAAATATTACTGTTATCGCAATATCTTAAAAATAAAACTTCAATCATAATGAGAAAGCGAAAGAAGAACATAATCGGAATGAAAATAAATATTACTCCTAAAAACATTGGCTAAGAGCTAATTTAAAATATCAAAAATCTAATTGTAGATTGAGCGAACTGTCACTCATTCGAACTGTTGAACTTTTGAACTTCTAGAACAAGGTACCAGATTTCTTTTATTACTCTTGTTTAAATATGCTTTTCTGCTCAGCATCGCACAAATTTGATAAAAGTGCTTTTTAAAGTCACATAAAATGATATTTGAACAAGTTTGGATAAGTGAGAAGCAAGGGTTCCATGTTGATTTATATTTTTTGTCTGATCAAACAACCGCTAGGACAGGGTTGTCCGACATCGGGAGTCATAAGGAGCCTATACTGATAAGCCTTTGAGGGGGCAGGTATAGAGGAAAGTTGAGATATGTAACACAAAAATGAACCCTCATTTTTCTCGATTTTGTACTTGCCCAACAAAATCATATTTTGCCTCAGATATCAAGTGCTAAAATTCTGTATTTATTCTTAGGACTGCAATTATTTTTATGCTAAGTTTCAAGTGCAATTGAAATAGGTTTGCAGGGATAAGTTTGTACAGCTTTTATTTCCTGCCAAAAATATTGATTATTTTGCTTATTACTTAACATTTGTAAATATGACATCTATCAGTACTTAGTTTCACAACTAACTGGTATTCGAAAGCCCGCACTTTTAAAATGTGCCAAGATCAGGAATGCATCATCGAGGAAAAGTGCTAAGAACTGAACAGTGCTGATACTGCTTGCTACTGATCTACCACTTTCTTTTTGACTCTTTCCACTTTTAAAAAGTTTGTAATTTTTTTTTATTTTAATCTTTGTAATCAGAACTTGTAAATTAATGAATACATGAGTTATGTTTGATGTCTATATATCTATCTCTTAAATCACTCAATATAATCCTATGACTAGAGGACTTGTTGTTGTTTTATCTCACAAGAAACTGGTGCTGGATCTGCTCCCGCTGACCCGGCACCGGGTCCTCACATTAGTGAAGCCCTAGACTTTTTTTTCTGTTATATATTTGATATTTATCTCTACTATGATGAATTATTTGTTGAACCCAAAACTTATGACTTCCTCTGGGTAATATGTGCTTTATTTTGGTTGATATATCGACTCTTTTAGAAATTTAAATATCTTCTTGGCTTTGAGTGAAACTCTTTCAGCGTTGTAAATTTTGTCGTTTGCTTCAATTTTTAGTTTTTCTTTTTATTTCGGCACTGCAGGTTTTTTTGTCTTTTGTTTGATTAAAAGATCTATTGTTTTGACATTCTTTCACCTTTGTTCTCTTTAAATTTTAAAAGTATGTATCCAATTGTTTCATTAAGTAGTTGGTATAATAAATTGAATCTTGGGGCATCGCAAGACTAACTTCAAAGTGTATGGCGTTTCCACATGAGAATAGCCTGTGTTTACACTTTGAGAACCGAATGCACACCACTTATGTTTTTGTGCTATTTAGCTTTAAATATATTGCAATTTAATTATATATACAGTTGCTTTTTTTAAAAGAAGCATAAGACAACAGATTTAAGCTTGAGCATTGAGGAACATGGCTTGAAATTTGTTAAAGGCATGCCACATAAGCCCCACAAATTTTTTCTTTTAACATTTTGTATGACCTAATATGAATTTAACTTAAATAAATATTATATTTTAATGTCTATAATCATTTTTCATATTCTTATTTTAAGTTAATTTATAATTAAAGTATGTGAAATACACATCAGGATTTCAAAACTTAGTACAATGATTTATTTTGCACTCAATCTTCATTATTATTGCTTAAGCTTGCCAATATTTTCTCTAATTTGACTTTCATACTAGATGTAGGGGCATGTTTTGGCATTAGTAATTTATTTATGTAATAGTGTCTACCCCATTTAAGTCATCATACTACTAAATTCAACTCAAATGCTTGAACATGTTTTTCATTGTTTTTATTGTCTCAATTCAAAAGCATGAACATTTTTCATTATTTTTATTGCCTACACATTTTAAAAATAGTAAAATACATAAAGATTATTGACTTTTAGGCTAAAAAGAATTGAAGTAAAAATTGGTGATCAATGCCAGTGAAAATATATTGGAGAATGGGAGGGCTTTGAGAGACTTGAGATTTGGATGTGTTGACACTAAAGATCAACTATAAATAGGGATGCTAATGATCATTTGAAGATGACGAGAGAGGATTAACAAATAAATGAAGACAAAGCCTTGGGAATTAGACATTGTTGTTCCTAGAGGGAGTGCTGGCTTGAAGACAAAATAATCAGGAGTTGTTATACTATGCAGATATCATAATAAGTAGTTAACATAATTAATTAGTTACATTTATTGGTGTATATATTAATGGATGTTAATGAGCATGATTAATTAATTGATATTAATTGACTTATTTTACTAAAGTGATTAATAAACTTCATTTACATAAATAATACAAATGATTACTTTATTCAATTGATTTTTATATTTTATTATTTTGTTAAGTTATTTTAACAACAATAAGCCTTAGGTTCACTAGGCAGGAACAACTTCATCAAGCTTTTGTTTCCAATGCAGACAATCAAATTGAAGCCCTACCATAAGTTCCAAGTAGAGAAGATCCATTTTAATGGTAAATAATTATTTAAGTTAGTTTATCATTCATTGTTTGTACCATGGGACACAAAAGGCTAACGTTTGGCATTTAAGGTCATATAGGGAGTGCAAGACGTCCTTAGAATATTTCATGCCAATATTTGCTTGCATTTCTCATTTCATGTTTTTTTGACAAAAAAGGACCCCACATTTCTAATATGTTCCCCCTCTTCAATCTTACCAATTTGTTGTATATTTACATTCTTCTCATCCTTTCTCCTTCTAAAGGGTGCCATCAATTTCTAAATCTACCAATACCCTACCCTTTTTTAATCCAATAACAAACCACTCCCAACCCCAATTAACTATATTTCTTTTTACACTGGTGCACCTACTTGATTCTAAATTAAGAATATGTAGTTGGAATATTGGCATTCTTACTGGCAAGCTTTTAGAGTTAGTTAACTTTATGATAAATAGAAGGATTAATATACAATGCCTTCAAAAGACTATGGGTAGGAGAGAATATAAAAAAATTAATATTTTATGTTTTAAAAGAACTTAATAATATTTATAGTAGTTTTGGTTTTGGAGAAATTGATGACGAAGGAAAAATGATTCTAGAGTTTGCCTTACCTTATGATCTTATTATTGTTAACACTTATTTTAAGAAAAGAGGAACATATTCTCACTTATAAAAATGAGACTCTTAAAACTCAGATTGTTTAATTTCTCTTTAAAAAAAGGATTGTTTATTGTAAGATTCTAAGATTATTCCAAGAAATCCAACATCATTGATTGAGTTTGGATTTGAAAATGACATGCAATAAAGGTAACATTAAATCATAAATATTTTATAAAAATAGATGGTGGAATTCTAAGAAAAGTAATATAAATGTTCTTGAGAGAAGTTTTTAAACTTAGACAATAGGAGAGGGTAGAGACAATTTTTTGTGGAGTTTAGTTGCTAGTCCTATTCATAATGTAGCAAAGAGTTTACTTTGTAAATCAAAGAGAGAGTACCCAGTAATTAAGATGTTTGGTGATGGAAACATGATACTCAAGTTAAAAGTTTAAAAATAAAAAAATATGCTGTAAAGAATGATTTAAATGTAATATTAAGGAGAATTGAAAGAAATATAAACTAGCTTATCGTGAATCCAAAATAGTAATTCATGATGCTAAGAGTGCAATATTTAATGATTTATATAATAAATTAGATGTTGTTGAGAGAGACACATTTATAAACTAGCCAAATTAAGAGATACAAGAACCGAAGATTTGATTTATGTTGAATTTATCAAAGATGGTGATAAAAAAAATTTAGGGATAAATATTTAACATAGATGAATGAATTATTTTACTAAGCTTTTTAATAAATATTGTACTAATAAATCACTATAAGTGAGTTTAATGATCATAAAAATAGTCTCAATTATACTTTCATTCATCGTGTTAGTAAAGCAAAGATTTGGAATGCTTTAAAGTGGATGAAGAGTGGAAAAACAGTTTGATTGGGTTACATCAATATCAATGTATGGAAATATTTGAGTGAAGAAGGAATTTTTTAGCTTACTAAGTTGTTTAATATTATGTTGAAGATTTAAAATATATTAGATGAGTGGATAAAAAGTATTATATACATATTTAAAAAAATAAAGATGATGCTCAAGAATGTGCTAATTATAGAGGAATCAAGTATCATAATTTGAAACTTTGGGGGAGAGTAATTAAATTCAAATTATGAAAGTTCTTAAAGTTTTATGCCAAGTTGGTCTACCTTTGAAGCCATACATATTATATAAGAGGTTTGATGGAGAAATTTAGAGAAAGAAAAAAAGATTTTTATTTAATTTATTGATCTTGAAAAGGCTTTTGATAGAGTACCAAGAGAAGTTCCTTGGAGAAAAAAGGGATTTGTGCTGCATTTAATGAAGTTATTAGAGATATGTCTAATGGGGTTGTAACATGTGTTCAATGGCAAGGTGGTTTTCCTAATGATTTTCTTGCTTCTACTAGATTATATTAAGGCTTAGCTCTCAATCCATATCTTTTTGCTTTAATTATGAATATTTTTATTGAGCACATTAAAGAGGAGATTTTTTAGTGCATGTTATTTGCAAATGATATTATATTAATTGATAAGACTAGGGATGGAGTTAAAGCAAAACTTATGTTATAGAGGACTACTTTAGAATCCAAAGGTTTTTGTCTTGATAGATCTAAAATGAATATATTGAGTGTAAGTTCAATAGTATTATCAGTCATAATCTTGAGAACATAACTATTGAGGATCATGTGCTCAAGAAGAATGAGAGGTTCAAGTACCTAGGTTCAAGTATTCAAATAATGGTGAAATAGAGAGGTGTGATTAATCAGATCCATCCTGGTTGGATGAAATGGAAGATCACTTCTGGAGTGTTGTGCGGTTCGAAAATCTTGCTTAAAACTAAAAAGAAAATTTTATAGAGAGCATATATGATCAACTATGTTCTATGGGGCTAAATGTTGGCCAACAAAGATAAAACTTATTGATAAAATAAAAGTTACAGAGATGAGGATGCTTAGGTGAATGAGTGGGTCTACTTGTAAGAATAGAATGAGAAATGAGTTTATCTGTAGCAAGGTTGGAGTGCCTCCAATAGTGGTTAAGATTAGAGAATGTCACCTTTGATGGCTTGGGCATATTAAGCGTAGACCGTGCAATGCCCTTGTTAAAAAAATTGAGTTTATGAATTTTTCCCTTATTAAAAGAGACTATTTGAACATGTACAATGGAAACAAGACATGGGAAAAAATTATTAGGAATGATCTTCTCTATTTGGAACTTAGAGGGGCTTCTATTTGAACATGTACAATGGAAACAAAGGATTCGTGCAGTTGACCCCATTTAGTGGGATTAATGCTTGGTAGTGTTGTTTTTGTTGTTACTTGTCTATTTTCAGATATCATAGCCATTGATTTTGCCAAATATCTTATGGCGATGTTCATCTTTGAATTCCTGATAAATTCAAATTAAAGGAGGTTATTCACATAACAAACTTTGATGCTATGTTGCATCACTTCTTAAAATACTTACATATTTATATTAATCAAGTGGTTTCTCAAGTTTGCATGTATTTATACAAACGTACATTTTCATGTTGTCTAATTTTGATAGCCCAGCACAGTTGAACATGCATTTCAGATTCCTTTTATGTATATCTACAGGGCTATTTTTATATTCGAATTAAATTTTTGTTCATGAACAGCAGATTTGTGGTTAAGCACTCAAGCCCCTGTGTGGGAAAAACCCTCCTTTAATTTGAATTTATCTTGTTTATTATAAGTGCCCGTATCCCTGTTTTTTTTAAATTGATTTTTTGAAAGGTCATTTTAAGAGAAAGATGTTTACTCCGTTAATTTGCAGTGATTATCTGTTCAAACTTTTACTTATTGGAGACTCTGGCGTTGGCAAATCATGCATCCTTCTAAGATTTGCAGTAAGTTTAAGCAATTTTTAAACTACCTGCATCATATTTTGATGCACTTGTACTCTTTTTATTATATATTGTTAACTCACTTTTATCTTTGATGTTTTGCCTCTATTCTGTACTGGTAATTAATGAAAATATTTCTTACGACCTGTTACTAATATGCTTTTCATGTAATTCTCTTGTGCTCACTGTCTCTTTCTTGATATATAGCATAAGCTTTACCCAACTAACTGTCTAATTATTAGCATGCTTTCTTACTTTCAAAAGTATATGAGCACTTCTCACTGATCTCTCATTGTCCATTTTAAATTTGTTTGACTTGAATTTCAAGCAGCTTAAAAAAAGACAACTTACCATCGAATTTACTTTTTAAATAACATGATATGAGCAAGTCAAATTTTCTAATTACCGAGAGATGTGTGCAGAAAAGCACCCTTTAATTTTTGAAACGATAGTAACCTTACAAATAATAGCTTATTTACATATTCCAAATTTTATTTTAATCATTTGTGCAATATTGTTGGCTTGACATCCACCTAGTCTCTTTATGCAAATTGCCTTATTAGATTCCAAGGTTTCTATTGCAAATCTGCGACAAAATATGTCAAAACACATTGAACAGTTAAGTTCTCAGTCTTGGCAAAACATGCATCTTTTCTTAAATGTTTGTTGAAAATCACGTTACACCTTAAAATAAGATTGCATCAAATTCTCCAAAATAGTTCTTTGATTTTATTAGTTTGGCCAACTTTGTTCCATATATATAATTTGTCGAACTAATCTCTTAACTATTCAATATATTCAATTTAGTTCATCAACTATTTACTTTAGATCAATCTAGTCCATTACTTTTCATTTATAGTAATAAACAGGCTTAGAAGGAATCACAATATGCTTGAAATTTATGAATCAAAGTATGATAATTTATAAATTTGACTTAAACTTATTACAGGTTGCCCCAGTGGCCTTGCCCTATCTGGACAAAACAGTAACAGCCGCATCCCACAGTAGAAGCAGAGCGATGTAGTAGGTTTTGGGTGTAAAGTGAGAATTGAGGATCCAGATTTACACACACACACACACATATATATATATATATATATATATTTAGATGTATATGTATCTATATATAGATAGATAGACAGATAGATCAAGAGATATTTTTTTATTTTATAAGAAGATATTCAAAATTGAAGGCAGCCAGAAATAAGACCCAAAGCAGCCTGATCAAAGAATCAATCCGGCAAAATGAAGTACTGTACTAGGGAGATTCAAAATACTAAAAAATCAGAGAATACAACCCCTTCCCCTAAAAAAGCATAACAAGCTATTTTATCTTTAACAAAACTAAAACTCAAATTAATAAAAATGGAAAATTACTGATATTGAACTATCTTTCAATTATATTCAATTTATTCATCCCATTGCACATTTTGCAATGCTGGTGATCATAAATGTGGTTTCTAGCACGGAAAGTTTCAGTGGCAAATATTAGTTTAGTGGGTGATGAGCTTGACAAACAATGAGCATGAGACGATGAAATCAATTTTGAGGCCATAAAATTTAAAATAATGACAAAACCAGTCCCCGCAATTTTTAAAATGTTCGTTAATTACCCAAATTCAACTAGGCTTCAATGAGCAATTTATCTGGTTATGCTACGTGACAAAAATTGAATTTGCTAAAAAATTTGCTTGCTAATCAATGAGCTTTAAATTTTGAATTTAGACTTAATTTCTATGAATAAAAGAACTAGGGAATCAAGTATGAATAAAAGAACTAGAGGATTAATAGAAATTAAGTTTGAATTTCAATAATTTTAACAAAGAAACTTCTATCAAAGGACAAATTGTAAGTTTTATAGAAGCTTGTTTAAATTTTGAAAGTATTGCAAAAAAATCATATAGTTAAGTATGGAATATTAAGCAGTCAACTGTTTAATTATGTAGATTTAATTGAAGAGTTGGTTGATGGGCTCTTCCTTCTCTTGTTTCTTTTGTTAATTATGCTTGATATTCTGGTATTAATTTTGTAGTGGAGGGAATCATCTTATTCATATTTAAGTTGTGTTGAGATTTTGTACTTCATTTTGATTTTGTTTGTGCTCACGCTCTCCTAACAAAAAGATTGATGAGTTACCTCTTGCTTCAATTACTGGATATCATTGCTGGTAATGTTTAAAATATACCTTTGATGAAGACAAATTTGGTTTTTATTTCTCAAGTAAATGATATAGAATATTGTTAGTTGTTTGAGGATAATATATTAAGAATTTTTACTGATGCGTATTTCCAGTAAACTTATTAATGAAAGCCATATATTTTGTTTGATGGGAGGATTTATATAAGTTTCATGCATGATATTGTTGATTTGAAAGATATTGGATTATGACGTGTAAATCATGTGTAAAAAAAAAGCCCCTTGAGATGCATAGTGATTGGAAATTCTGTTCCCTGTTATTTCACCACTTCTGTTGTTAACAAGATGGTACTTACTAATAAGACCTATTGTATTGATGATAGGAAAGTTAGGATAAATAGACAATGATTTTGATTCTCTTTTCTAGTGACGTTTTTTCTATTTCATGTAAGATTATTTAGAAGATAAGTATGATTGGCGGTTACTAGTTGATTTTTTTGAAGCATCTTACTTATATATTTACAATAATCTTAGTGCCTATATTGAAAGAAGAAGAACAAGGCCGAATATGATGGGAAAAAACTAATAGGAAGGATCTTCTCTATTTGAAACTTAGTGAGTGGCTTCTATTTGATTGACCCAGTGGAAATAAAGGATTCATGTAGCCAACCCCACCGAGTGGGATTAAGGCGGGATGCTACAGTTGTTGTCGTTGTTTGTGCAAACCCATTCAATATTATAAGGAAGCTTAATGATCGTCATTGTTGGCATTAATAATAAGTGTTCGAGTACTCTTATTGTAATTTGTATTGTTCATGTATTTTTACTGTGTTATGGATCTGATGTTTTTGTTCCATTTTAGGAATTTCTGCATATGTAATATACTTTGCATATTTAGCACTCTAATTTGAATTTTACAAGAAAAACCACCTTCATCTTTTTTATAAATTGCATGGCATCCATATGTATTTTTTATTAGAAGAATTCTAAGATTGGTAGAAAAATTCTAAGATTGGTAGAACGATAATGCTTTAAATTTAATATTAAAGTTTTTAGGTGTTGAGTATGCATACAATTACAATACATGCCTTGATACCAACCACTAGGTGTTGAATATGTATTTAATAAAAATTTCAGTACTTATATTTTATTAGAATTGATCAAAATTTTTTGATCAAGTAATTTGCTAAAATAGCCTCTACTTTTTCAATTTGGCCAATTAATCTTGAATTATCCAACCTGTCTAAAGTAGCCCCCTAGTCCAACTATTCCTTTAAGGCAATTTAGTCTCTAATTTTATATTAATTAGACTAAATTTGGCTCAAATTAATTAGTTGAGTGATTAAATTGAACATATTGGAGATTATATCAGAAAAATTGATGCCTTTATTAAATTTGCAGGCTGAAATAACAAAGAACTATTTTGGCAATCTTTCCTTCTATTAATTATACTGTCTTGCATGACAAGCTAATATATTTTTATTTAAGATTCAAAAATCAACTTTTAAGCAAACTGAAACAAACAAATTAACTTTTTGTTTGCTCCAAAAGACTTCTTCCTGTATTCCCATAAAACGATTGCAGCCAAGTAAATATGCAGAATTCACCAATAACCCTTTATTTGAAAGCTTGCTTTTATGCTGAAAAAAATGTTGATTTCTCCATTCAATTATGGTTTTAATTTTGCTAGGCTATTATTCAGACTATCTCTCCTCACTTCTTTGTATATTTACTACATTTTTTAAATTATTTACTTTTAAGATTCCATATGTATTATGTTTATTTATGTTACAGTACACCTTTCTTGTTAGGAGTCCTAATTTATTTGTTTGTGTAGGATAATTCATATTTGGAGAGTTATATCAGCACCATTGGCGTAGATTTTGTAAGTTTATTTATTAATGAATTTTTAAAAATTCTAGTTGTGTTGTTAATTTGCAATATTTTTCCTGCAAATATTCATGGCTTTTCTCTGCATTACAGAAAATTCGCACTGTCGAGCAAGATGGAAAGACTATCAAACTTCAGATTGTGAGTTGCATCGTCTAAAATTTAACTGTTTTGTTTTTTCATGTTGTTTGAATTTTTGCATGGATGTTTGTTTCCAATATACAATGAAATTGTGATGAAGAAACTACTGCTACAACAATAATATAATCAGCCCCTAGCTCTGCAAAGATGGAATGACTGCATGAACTCTTTGTTTTTATTATGCTTTTTCAAATAATAACTCCTCCCATAGCTCCAAATATGTAAGATTATTCATCCTTGTTTTTTCTCATGCTCTCCTCATCTGCTTATTTCTCTTGTCATAGTTTTTCTTTTTGTCAAATCAATTTCTTAACTAGAACAATTAGCAGTTATCCTTAATATGGATCACTTTCTCTGGGTCTATTTTCAATTGGAGCTACTCCAATTTTTTCAAAGATGTACTCATTTCTCATTTTATCCATTTGCATATATGCAATCATCCTCTTTAGCATTCTCATCTCTGCCAAAGTTATTTTAGCCCAAATTGATTTCTTGTTGAAGAGATATTCCCTATATCTAAATTGTTAGAGAATGACGAGCATTCAATATGAGAAGCACCACACATTGCACCAAAATAAACACAATTTATGTGGAAAGCTTTTGATGAGAAGAACTATGGTAGAGGAGGAAAAACGGCTGCATGAAGAAGAAAAAATTGGTAAAGTTACAATAATAGGCTGCTCTAATCCTTTCAAGCAACCTATTCTTTAGAGGCGGATTAGGGAAGTGGAAAACATAAGAAAATTACAAATTTGCCTTATATAATTGTGTAGGCCAAATCTCACTGGGGAGCTGCCCCCCAAGAACTCATGCATCACATCATGTTGGGTCCGGTTTGAATTTGAGCCAGGCACCAAATTCTACCCATAATTGAACATATTACAGTTCTACTAGAGTCATTGGCTGATGCACCATTTTCATATCATTGCTTCAAATTTCCACTTTCCTCAGAAGTTACTATGATAAGATGGGACTTTTTACTACCAAATATAATAGTGCAGCAAATGTAATAAAGCCATTTTTTTAATGCTTAATGTTCATAATACTAGCGATACTACTTTATAAATAATTCATCTATCCAACATCAATTTTGTTTTGGATATAATTAATTTTTCAGACAGCTGCAGCAATACTAAACAGATTCTAGCTTTTGTGATTTATTTAATTTGATTTGCTATTTTGTTCGCTGATGTGGTGCTTCCCACTATTGTGCGACAGTGGGATACTGCAGGGCAAGAACGTTTCAGGACAATTACAAGCAGCTATTATCGTGGCGCTCATGGGATTATTGTACGTAATTCTTGATTGTTACCTGTTTTCATTCATGGGAAATTTGCCAAAATATTTTGGGACTGAATTGATTTTAAAAATTAGTTAAGGGACTAGTTTCAACATATTGAATAGTTGGGGACTAAATTAACTACTTTGTTTAAACTGAAATATTTGAGGCACCTTTGTGGAATATTATTTTTTTGTTATGTTAATAATACGACTTGATAGTGGGACCTAAATTTCTTAATGAACATCACAGGTAGTGTATGATGTAACAGACCAGGAGAGCTTCAACAATGTCAAACAATGGCTGAATGAAATCGATCGCTATGCAAGCGACAATGTAAACAAGCTTCTTGTCGGGAACAAATGTGATCTTACTGCAAATAAAGTCGTGTCTTACGAAACCGGAAAGGTAATTTCATGTCATAAGCTGTTAGCATTGCTCAATTAGATTCATGTCTCAATTTCAGTTTAGCTTAAGATTAGCTTAAAAGATTAAATTGTGAGTTGAGTTAAGCTGTTAAGCTTATGTGTTGATAATCTGATTTTAATTTTTAAGTTGAATAAGCTAAACAAAGCTGCTAAGACAAGAATTTGCTTGAATACTAGAAGCTAAATACAAACAAAAAGTGTATTGTTATAATCGGTACTTTGGCCGCCTCAAGTTATGAGTATGTCCAGAAGATGTTTAATAAAAGTGTGCTGTTCATTTGAACATTAGGCATTTGCTGATGAGCTTGGAATACCCTTCATGGAGACCAGCGCGAAGAATGCGACAAATGTCGAGCAGGCTTTCATGGCCATGACTGCAGATATCAAGAGCAGGTAAAGAGGGGTTCATGTACTTTGATTATGTTTTAAGATTTGGTGTTATATGCATAAAATAAGAAAGTTTAGTGGCATAAAACATGAGATTGCTTCCACGGCTATATTTTGATTTAATTATTTTCAGGATGGCAAGCCAGCCGGCGATGAACGGCGCGAGGCCGCCGACAGTTCAGATCCGTGGACAGCCCGTCAACCAAAAGAGCTCCTGCTGCACTTCCTGAAATCACATGTTCGCATATTGTTCTGTAAACTCAACGCCAAAGGATAATATATATATATATATATATATATATATATATATATTGCCAACCTTTCCTACCTGATTGTTTTACCTGACATGCCTTAATGTTTCTAGAACTACTATAATATTTCATTCTTTCTATTGACTTGTATTTCATATTTTTGCCCTAAAAAAGTATCTTTGTAATTGTGTAACTTTTAAAATTGAGCTGGTGGGATGATCAATACTTGCACATGCTGTTAAAGGGTGAGTATGATTTGATTTCCAGTTGATTCCAATTAAGATTGAATAGGTTTGAGGCAAAGTTAAGCTCAAAGGGTTGTCTTGTTTGGCATATTTGAATTGTAAAGTATTTAGAGTTTTGAGAAGAGCTAAATTTGTGTTTGGTTTAAGATAAGCACATTATTGATGAATTTGGTGGGGGAGTTAAATTCTTCAGTAGTAGCTTAATTTTGGTGTAAATGAAGCTCACAAAAAAAGTGAATTTTGTTTGTGTAAAACTTTTAGAGTCTTCAACCACCTTTGTATGCCAAGCCTCCTTGAGCTGGAGCTCCCAAAACGCATTGAACTCCCATTGGTTACCTCTTGTCTTAGCATGGTAGAACTGATTTTCAATGCTCTTAGTGAAGTTGTTGTACTGCCACCATAGTGTGTTTTCATTTGAGTATGCCTTTGTACAATGGGCTATTCAATGCAAAAAATCCTCTAGGCCACTACTCATTGTGAAGTCATCCCATCTACTTCTATAGTATACCTTCATAACTCTCACCCACTGAAGGTCCCTTAGTGAACAAAGTTGAGGGTGTGTAATGCCACTAGATCGCTCAACCTCAAATTGCAGATCCCGATGCCCCTTATGGACATCGAACGATAGACCTCCTTCCCAAATGAACTTGTGGAGAATGGTCTCAATATCTAGAAGATGTGAGTTTGGGATTGGTGCCATCATAATGGTGTAGCTGGTAATGGTGACAAGGACTTATCTGATCTTGCAAAGGCACCCTACCAAAGAAAATAAGTGATTGCTCTAGGAGCTGACTCAAGCTTTGATTTGCTCCACAAGGCCAACAAAATCTACTATCCTTGATGGTTATATCAACATTGTAATCCCCAAGTACCTCAGAGTAGAGCTCTCCTGAAATCCTAGCCAGGTGCCTATCTGATGTTGGTAGTATGCTAGGGTATTTCTACTGAAGATAGTTTGTGACTTTCTTGCTTTTGCAGACTGTCTGATCCAACTCTCATATTCCTCTAGAATCCTTAGACCTCCCTCCCTAGCTATAGAAGATTGTGCAAAAAGAGTCAAATCATCTGCATATATTAAATGAGAGAATATGGGACCTCTTCTATCCAAGCTGATACCAATATGTATACCAATTCACTCCTAGCATCTAATGAGAAAGAAGAAGAGCTTTGAGCACATAATGAGTACGTTGGGGAAGATGGGGCATCTCTGCCTGAAGCCTCTCCTCCCAACTATTCAATGAAGATGTCTGCCACTGACTAGAACTGCAATCAGCGCGATTGCTCACAGTGAAGTGCCCATTCAAACCACCGCTATGAAAAACCAAATCTATCAAAAATTGTTCAAAGATAGCACACTCCATCTTATCATAAGTCTGCTCTATATCCACCTTGATGGTCATGTGTCTAGTCATCGAGGTTGAGTACAAGAGTCTTATTAGGATCTCCTGGATAGTGAGATAGTTCTCACTAATGTCTATCTATGGAACAAAAGCGTCTTATTCCCAAGAGATCAGCATGGGCAACATTGTTTTAAGGTGCATAACTAGTATCTTGGCACCACCTTATAGTTAATGTTGCGCAGACTGATAGGACGGAACAACCTTGGAGTGAAAGCCCTATTTTTAGGAATAACAACTACAATGTTGTCACACCAGCGTTGGGATATCTGCCCCCATCAAAGAAATGGGAAATGGATGCCATGGTGTGAGCTTGAGTGACCTTATAGTAGCTTGTGAAGGAGGGGGGGTATATCGTCTATCCCCTGGGAATTGTTGGGGCCAAAGTCCCGCTGAGTGACCCATATCTTGTCATCCATAATCGATTGCTTGAGATTGGAAACATCTGTGTCATCGAGGACATGGTCGGAAATCAGATCTAAGGGACAACTCATGTGGGATTAGACAAGCCCCACTTCCCCTGGTTGAAGTCAACGAATATTTGTTTGATCTATTTGGGGTCTGAGGTCGTCTCCCCAGAGTCCTTTTAGAGGGCAAGGACGGTGTTCAACTTACGATGTTGTATCACAATCCACATAAACACTACGGTACACCAATCGCCCTAGGTGAGCCACCGGGCCTTGGCCCGCCACCTCCACCTACTCACCATCCTTGTCTCTACATATGAAACTCCAGTGTGGTGGTTCTGAGCTGCTATATGAGCTCTGGGTCATCTCCTCTGTCTGACTCAATATCTGCCACTTGAAGCCGAACCAAACTCGAGGTGAGCTCCTCCTTCCTCTTCAAAAGATCAGAGAGGGTATCTCGTCCCCTTCGCCAAACCTAAAGTGTCATTGCCATCTTGTGGTTCATGATGGAGGACAATGAGTCAATAGACAACCCCTCCTCTCCACAATAGTGAAATACTCCAGGTATTGCATCCAAGTCTCCTCAAATTTGTACAACACTTCAAAACTTGAAAAACTGAGAGAAGCATTGGTCATAAAAAGAGGACAATGATCAGAAGCTACCCATGGAAGATGGTGAACCATTGCACCCGACATAATGTCCAAAGCCTCCGAGCTGAGCAGGAAACGGTCCAAGTGCTTTCAGATGTGATGATCTCCTATCTGGTTTTTGCACCAGGTGAACTTGGACCCAACAAATCCCGAATAATAGAGGTAACACGATTTGATACACTCTTGAAAGTACTCTTGTGTTGTGATAAGTCGGAACTCCTTACTGTGTTGTGATAAGCACCTTATCGTGTTTCCCCTCTTGGGAGATTAGGATGAAAATGATTTTTCTATAATATTTGATAAATTTTGGTGATTTTTATATGTTATGTTAAAATTTTAGTTGATTTATTTATATTATTGAGAATTTGTGTGCAGTAGTCTACGTAAAATCCACTTATTTTAACACAAACCAAATAACCTCAAAATCATTGATCCTAATAAAATTTCAATAACTAGTACTTATTTAGCATTATTATTTATGTTAACATTTTTTTTCTTTTAAAATTGATCTTTATGTTATTAGAAATAAATAAACAAACATCTTTGAATCTAAATTCAACATGTGAAATGTCGATATGAACTTTGTTTCAATCTTACTCAATCTCATAGCATCAATTACTAATATGTTTTTTGTGTGTTGCAGCCTAATTGTTAAGGCTCATAATTTGTTAACATGTTTATTAAGTTTAAATCTTATGCCTAATTAAAAAAAAAAAAACTATTTCATTATTAGAGGGGTATCTTTTTTTTTGTTATCTCTTTATATTATTTCATGTGCAACCGAATTCTCACTCATTGATGTTTAGTACCTTTTCCTTATAACACTTTCATTTACCATTAATATTTATTATAAAAGAATCCACGAGTCATTTGTTAACTTTGAAAAAATTTTAGGATTGGGGTTTGACTGTTGAGAATCATCGAAACAAACACGAAAAAATATCAATACTAGAAACTGAAAGAAATTACATAACAAGCATACGAACTCAAAGATATATATGAAAAACTCAAGAATATGAAAATTCATGGAGTCACACCACAAGAATATTTATTATAGAATAAATGATTATAGAGTTAAAGAGAACTTTTTAATTTACATGAGGAAACAAAGATTCACTATCCTAAGCTTTTTTATTCTTCTTTTCTCTCAATTTTTTTATTGTTCTCACTCTAGAGTTTCAAGCTCCAAGCCTTCAAGAGCCCTCACTGAAAAATAACACACACAAACCCTAACCCAACACGTTATAATTTATATGGGATCCCAAAACAGTTCTCAAGGTGTCATAATCAATTCTGGACACGTCACACTCGAGCTGAAATTTTTTCGGGTGCTTAGGGGCGCTTGGGAGCCTACATTGCTGCTCTGGGGCGCTTGGCCGTGCCTGAGCGCGTCTAGGTGTCAGTCTTGCTGTTGGCTTCTATAGACCCATCCTGAAATCCACCGAAACACAGATTGCACATCCCTTGATGATCTAATTTATATCCACACCATAACAATTATCACTCATTGACAAGTAACATCCTTCTACTTGTAACACTCACATTTATCATTAATATTTTCTAAGAGAATCGATGAATCATTATCCATCATTGGTATATACATATATTAGAATAATCATATGTTTAGTGCTGATATTTATTACCGGAGGGGGAGTTAGCGATCTAAAAGAAGAGAATTGGGCAAAGCCAGGTGTGGTGATGGGAGCCACACGCCTTGCAGCCTTTGGCAGGCAAACGACATGAAGGGAGGCAACTTTCCCTGTTTCTTTGATTCAAAAAAAAAAAAAATAAATAAAAAAAAAAAAGACTTTTCCTGTTTCCAACATGTGGCATGTTCCAAATTTTCAAAGGTTCTATTCAAAAAGAGAGAAAATCATTGTTTGAATGTTGGGAATCCCAAGCTATCAGCCTAACTATTAGACTTGTAAAGAATTCTGTGGTTGTTTTTTTCTTTTAATTTATTTACTATTTATTTTGGTACTTATTTTTTTTTTTAAGACCGTTAAGAGCCTAAAATCCAGTTTGAATTCTATTAAACTAAAACAAAACTAATACACACTATACACACATGTACAGTTTGCTTTTGAGGCTTGAAAGAGTGAGATACAAATGAGCAAGCATAAGAGATAAAAAAACAAAGCAAGCAAATACAGAGAGATCAACCAGTGGGAGAAGAAATAGACTCAGCTTTCTCTGATCCGAAACGTTAACTGTTTGCTTCAGCTATCAATATGCATAACGTTTCCTTTTAATATGGAGGTAATATCAGGCAGCGTCAGTCAAAAGCATCAGGCAAAGACAAAGGAAGGCAACATCAGGCCAAAGCGTTCGAGGCCAACAGTGAGTGGGTGAATTCGATAAAGCAGTCACTTCAAAACCTTCAAAGGCAGCACCAAGCAGCCATTTCAAAGCCTTCGGGCAGCAAGAGGCAAACACAGCAAACCTCTATAAGCCAACCAAAGGAGAAGTCAATAAATATAGAGGCATAACTTAATAATACGAGACATTGTAGAGAGTTAGATCTATTGCTATTCATTTTGGAATCTATTTGAGCTTATTGGCTCTCAATTTTTCAAAAGAATAAAAAGTAAAACATTATTTATTTAAAATTTCTCATTAATTTGCTTACGTAAGTGATATTTAAAATGTGCTCATCCATTTTTAGAAGAGATAGAGATTCAGTATTTTTTCATGGCATTGATGAACGACGCTTGAGTGCTAAAGCTTCCAACGAAGGTTTTTGATTGGCTTTCACTACCCAAAGTGATTTTCTTATTTTGGCAATTTATGGAAGCACTATGTTCACTTAACCAATTCATGCCTAGGATTATATCGAAGTTTGCGATTGGCAATATAATTAATTTAGCTCCATATTTTTGTTCACCGATAGGAATATTTATGTTACAGAATTGCTGAGATTGCATACGGGCTCCGGAAGGCAACCCGATGCGCAACGAGTTTGCTAATTGATATGTTGGTAGCTTAAGGGCATTCACCCAGCTTTCTGATACGAAAGAATGATTCGCTCCAGTATCGAAAAAGATATTACAATGTTTATTATTTATTGATAAGATGCCTATGATTATAATAACAGAATAAGAATTGCTACTCAAATATTTGAAAATACTGAACAATAAAGACTGAATACTGAAACAATAATAACTGAATATGACTTTAATTTAAGGTATACCTGAAACGACATCATTGTCTTCAGGTGCAGAGGCGGGTGTTAGCGTGTATACCCTTTCAGGAGCTGTAGGTGGTTTGCCCTGGGGCCGCTGGCCTTGACGATTATAGGCCAGCTTTTGTGCAGGTACAATTGCCTTAGCATTTGAAGTGGATGATGGTATTACAGCTGGGGCAGGTTCTCGGCTGTTCCTTGGTTGTGCACGGAATACTTGTTTATGATTGGAGTGGTCGATGAGCACTCCGTCAATTGTTGTCTTAGAATTGCAATCGAAATAACGGTGACCCTTTCGATCACATACAAAACACACACCACCAAAGTGGTAGCATTTTCCATACGGATGCTATTTCTTACATTCAGGGTTCTGGGGTTGGGATTGTTCAGCTTCGATATTATAAACTTTAGCCATCTTGCGGTGACCAAACTGCCTCTTCCTTGGCTGCACAAATGTAGCCTTACGCTTACGGTCTATCTGGCCTTGAAATCCTTCTTGGAGGCGAGCCGCCTCGATTAATTCTGCCAGTGTTTTGATTTGGCATTTAGATGCTTCCGTTCTAACTAGATCCGGAATGAAACGGGACAACCTCCAGAATTCTTATTCATATTCGAACACTGAGTAGTTGCCTTGAGTGAGGTGGAGGAGCTCATCCTCCAGGATTGCTTGAGACGATGCTGGTATGAACGCCTCACGAAATACTTCTAAAAGCATATCCCAGGGGATATCTTCTATTTCATAATCAGTGAATTTATTGGTCTGCTCATTCTCCCACCAATATTCGGCTTCTTCTTGGAATAGATGAGGTATTAAGCGTATAGCTTCAGAATTAGGGCACTTGATACTAGTCAATTTCTTTTCGGCCATCTTGAGCCAATTAACTGTGTCTATTTGGATTTAGTGCTCCATTGAATGTGGGAGTTCTAAGGCGAAGGAAACTATGTAGGATTCTATCACCAATATAATGTGAAGATGATGAGAATCCTGATGGCGGTGCAGATTGTTGCCTGACAGGAGAATTAGAGCACATGTTTCTTGCGCTTGTTACGCATTGCTTTCTATTAGGGCTTTCATTAGACTCATCATTGCATTTGATTCTTCAGGTCCGTCAGATGACGAGACCTCATTCTTAATCAGGGTAAGAGCTGAAGGAGATCATGGATTCATGACTGTAACAAAGCATGAACTTTAGCAAACGAGACAAAGATCTACTATCTTTTCAATCATCACTTTCTCAAAAGAGAAGTTACATAAGTGAACAAAAGGATAAACTTATACGAATGCAAGATATGATTTGAAACCTATGGACATCAGCTGCAATACTCTGCCATAAAAGTGACACAAAAATCATCGAATGTTACTAATCGACGCTTCCTAAATAATCTTTTTTCTGTCCAGTACCACCATCTATCGGCGGAACCACCAAGCAGAAATCCCAAAATTTGGAGACGATAGTCGTTAGGACAAGCTGTCTCTCGAAATGCGGTGGTCACACAGTTCAACCACTCTTTAGCAAGAACAGGGAGACTAGTTCCTCTGAAGACCAGACAGACTAAAATCTTATCTAGCACTTCTACTCCACGAGGAGATACTCCTTCTACGATCATTCCATAGATTTTTCCATCTTGGAAATCATCTGCCCAATACTCGTCGAATAATATAAGGTAGTAGAAGAAATCGAATGCTGATATTCCATCCTTAAAATTTCATTCAATTATTAGTTCTGATTTCCAATTATTTCAGTTATAAGAGTTACTTTTATATATGTTATCACTTTAAGGTTCGTTCAGACCCTAAGATATCATATGTTACTTGCTTTTAACATTTAACCATATTTTACTCATTTTATGGTTCGTTCAATTCCTAAGGTGTCATTTTCAGATATTCTTAGTTTCATTTCTGAGATTTCAGTAGGATGAACTATGGATGCTGCTTTTCTTACACTTAGTAACTGTGATCATATCTGCTGCAGAGAATAGATCATAAAGTAGATAGGAACATTTTCTTATCTGACACTTTATGATATTTCTCTGATACCAACTGTAGCGCCCCGCCCCGTCGTCGCGTGCAAAGGGGTAAAAATCATAATTCGGCGGCGGAGCGGTGCGCCACTCGGGGAGGAATATCCCGTCTCCCTGAAATAGCTGAAAACTAAGCCCATCTAAAGGGCTGCTGACTCAACCTCAAGTAGGGCTGAGAGCTAATACTTAAGATAAGAGTAATATTCTTATTCTAAGTATTAGGCAAATATATATATTGGATTTAGAATACAATAGGAATCCAATATATGTATAATATATCAGCATTTCCAGTATGTTGATCATCACAATACTAAGTATAAGTGGTATACAAATAGAGTGCAGAAGCTTAATGCAAACATCCAGAACATTCATCACAGAAGCTGTATGAAAATATTCATCTCAGAAAAGAAAAGAAAATACATCCAGAGTTATTACAAATATTTTTACAAAAATATTGAAGTAAAACTAAGTACTGAACTGAAAATACTAAACAGAAAGTAAAACTGAAGGAGGGTCCACTAGTGCTCCACGAGCTCCTCCTGAATCTCCTGGGTGTCCTCCTGACATGGCTCAATATACTGCTCAGGATCTAGCAAATTGCCGGATCTCAAAAGTACCCCGTGTTAGACAATAAATCTAACACATAAAAACTAATCTAATAGTTCTAGCTATTCATTTAATATTTATATAATACAAGTAAATCTGCATAAAAAATGTAAAGGTAATTGAAAGTACAAAATTGTATAAAATTGTAAAAAATTGAAGCAAGGTAAAGTGAAACTGAACTGTAACTGAATACTGAAAATAAATCAAAACAGTGCTGACTCTGAAGCTGAGTAATCATAGGTAAAACTATGCTGTATGTCACTGAAACTGTGCATCTAAATATGCCTCAATACTGAGTGTTACTGATATGCAACCAAAATATCACTGAACTGCTATGAGTAGTACAGTCCAATGTATACATACATCCAGTTGGGAATACTGCTTACTGATGATGCCGATGCATCCTAAAATTCCTCAGTCAATGTATGTAACATTCCGTAACTCATAAATTGTCACTGATACTTATATCTCATTCTGATACTCACACATCATGCTTATGCTCATGCTCATGCTTCTAAATTACATGAGATAAATCCAGAAAATGCTTTAAAATCTGATAATGAATCTAAAGTCTCCATTGTGCAGAATCCTGATAAAAGGATTCTGACCCCTAAACTTTAATCTCGATAATTAGTTTAAGTTGAGAGTTTACTTAAAAATCATTAGCTAAGGAGATTGTATACACATATTTAGCATATTTGTAAGAAAGGTAGATTTAACCCTTAGCTCGTTTAAACTGCACTTATCGAAGCACTCTACGATAGGAGGCAGAACCCGGTCACAGTTTACATCTCAAGCTAAGCTGTTAAATACCCTAATTATAAGCATACTTAGTGGTCTACGCAAAGTGACTTAAGATACTTAGTTTGCTTAAACTGCACTTATCGAAGCACACTATGATAGGAGGCAGAACCCGGTCGCAGTTTACATCTCAAATTAAGGATCTTGTTCACTAATTGTAACACTCTTAGTCTTGGAAAATTTACTCTAATGGGACTTTATTCGGCTAATCCTGCAGGATAGCACCTGATCATAAGTCCACATTGGAGTGGATCAACCAATCCTGAATATTACTGAAATAATCTAGTAATATGGGTATACCATACTATACCCAACCAATAATCTGAGTTTAGAAAGTTTTATTTAATCAACAAGGATTTATCAAATCTATTAATCCTTACTATAAGTAGGCGTATTCTACACAAGGCTCCAAGGATGTATTCAAAGGATCACTCAGCATAAGTTGCTACCACAATGAATGAGCCACATTCTAAGTACTTTATGTGATTCCTACTACAAGGTATCTAGTTCAACTTTTAAAGTTATGAAGGATTATCTAAGTTTATTCCTCAAGGAGTTACAAAAGCTCTTCCTACCTTAATGTGTCAATAATTAAGGTCTTTAAACATTTCAAGAATGATCCTAAAGTAAGACCCTTAAGATCTACTTTTCTACTTCTTAAGGTTTACTTGTTATACTTAGGATAAGGTGATCAGATCAGATGATTAAAATTCATTTGATCATTGCCTATTCTACAATCATGGGATAAAATTAAAGATCTTATTAGAGTTAGATCATTGCATAAATCATTACAATTTTATTTCCATCTTATGTTAATTGTCTTATATAAGAGAAAATCAAAGATCTAAAGATTGGATTCAGATGGTTCAATCACACATATTCAATATTATCCTTAGCCCTTATAATTTGATGATTTAAGATCAATATCAAATCATATGCATTATTGGAATAATGTCAATTAAATTATCTTACAATCAAGTTAATTAAGTGATTAAGATTTAGATCTTAATCAAGACAAGCTAGGGTTTAACCCCTAACCTTTATATCATTAAGACTAATGTTAATTTAAATGTCAATGACAAATTAATATATTATTAGTATATTATTGATGTCTCTTTAAGTTTGGATTAAGTATTATCTACTTAATCAAGTTACCAAGATTCTTATATTCAAGTTTAGTTTAATGTCAATTAAGTGTACTTAAATGTCCCAATAATATTTTTGTTCTCTAATATACATCCTAAAAATCATAAAAGTATATAAATGGAAGGATGACCTAAAATAAAAAGGTGATTAATGCTAATCAAATCCTAAAATAAACAAAGGAGTTAGTACTTAATCATAATTCCAAAGAGATCTAAGTTTCATGCCGTTTGGTTGTTAAACTATACCTAATTAATACAAGCAATTAAGGTTCTAATACTCATTCTTTGGCATAACCCATGTTTAAGATCCATAGTAAATATGAGGGCTAATTTAAATGTAACAAGTTTCAAATTTAAATTTCATATAAAATTTTATACAATGTTCAAAACACCAAAACAGTAAAGTTTCGGCCATTTCAGCCAAAACTGGGTACTTGATAGAAAATTCTGGGAATTTTGCAAAATTGGGCGCTGCAGCGCTTTCCGCGCGGCAACGCTCAGTAGCGCCTTTCGCGCAGCAGCGCCCTGTAGCGCTTTTCACGAGGCATGTTTGCTGCGGCCCGCTGCAGCGCGCTATGGCAGGCTGCAGCGGTTCAACTTGCAAAAATCACTATTCAATTAATTTATTTTTCATGTTTCCTAAAGTTTCTTAAATATTTCTGCTGCATCCCGCTGCAGCACGCTACGGCGCGTTGTAGCGGTCCATTTTTCAAAATACTGTTCAAATAGTTTAATTAATGTTTTTATAAATTCAGCCGAAATCCCGCTGTAGCCCACTGCAGCATGCTACGGCGCACTGCAGTGGCCTATTTTGCAATTTCTGGCGCTGCAGCGCCAAACGGTGATTTTCACCGGGATGAAAACTGGAAAGCATATTTTCAAGCTCAATTTTTCTCAATCCAGATAGTCTCATGAGCGGTGTCATATATCAATGGAAAGGTATTTACGATAACTTTCCATCGACACTAAAATCGGCACAAACGGAGCATCCTAACTATACGAAAAATATGGATAAATGACAGAGTGTGCAAAATAGACAAAAATAGAGCAGATTTTTGTGAAGCTTTTAAGAGTCATAATGGCTTACATACATGCTTATGGGCTTCCAAAGTTACATTCCAACATTATAACAGCATGAGAAAGATAAGGAGAGGAGCAAAGGGATACCTTTTTATCCTTGGAAGGAGTGGAAGAAGAGAGGGACCTTTGCTTCTTTCAAGACCTTGGGGAGGAGTCTTCTTCTTCAGCTCAAGGGCTTAGCAATGGAGGAAATGGAGATGAGGAAATTTTAGCAAGCATGAGAAGGGGCTGAGCTCCTCCTTAATAAAGGAGAAGGGGCGGGGGAGAAGGATAGTGTAGGGGCTAGGCCATCATGAGCCTATGGAGGGAGGAGTAGGGAGGTCATCATGCTTGCCTAAGAAGCATGGAGGCGCCGGCTGAGGTGATGGCCAGCTGAAATGGGAATTAGAAAATAAAGAAATTGAAATTTGGGGATTGTCTAATTACTTATTTATTTTTCCTAATTATTTAAATATTCTGATTCTTGAAATGTGCTCCGAACATTCTCAAAATTCACCCATAGCTAATATGGGAATGAGGAATTCAACGGTAAAGTCAGAACTTGATTCTGATGATTATTTAATTATGCTAATTTTCGAGGTATTTAATTATATTAAAATATTGACAAAAATTTGATGACCTCCAAACGCGTCCAAAACATCACCCCTAGCTAATTTGGGGGTGAGGAATTCAACGGCGAAGTTGGATTTCGATTTCAAGGTCAAAATAAATACCTTAATTTTCTAATTAATTAAATATTAAAATATTTTAAAATAATCGATTGGTCTCCGAATTGCTCCAAACCTTCAAGGTTTGGTTCTAATAATTAGATGAACTTAATGGAATGATAATTACGATACAATTAGTCTAAATTCAAGCTGGGTAACAACCTTGGGTTGTTACACCTAAGCCATGATTTAGTTAACTTATTTTTGAATCTTATAATTTAGGACTAGAATAGAATTAGTTTTTATTTGTATTGTTATACTTATAAATTATTTTTTCATCTCATAAAAATGAAATTAAACTATTATTTTTAAAATCCCAATTACAACTATTACTTACAATTAACTAGAGATTAATATTTCAAAGTTAATCGAGATCTCAATTAGCTCCAATCATTAAATAGAATATTAAAATTAGATAATTTTGGATATCACTTAGTTACAATTATTAAATTTTTCTTAAATGCTTGATTAGTTTTGAGTCTTATTCATTTGAATCATTTATATAAGACATTGTACATAAATAAAACTTTCACATTAAAAACTATAGGGGTTTACCATGATGGTTTAGCCAAGGGTAGGCTAATTAGGAGTGATAAGAAGATCTCACATTCTCAGAGGATGAATGTGAGTATTATTTATTTTGACTCCGCTTTTCTTTACTTGTTAAACAAACGTGTTTAATCATCGCTTCATTTTGTATTTGCCCGCATAATGAATACTTTCATAAAATAACTTTAATCATTTAAATTATGAGATATTCTACAATCTTTTTGATTGTTAAGACTCATCATAGCTTTTAGCTATGTTACTTTCCATAGTTCTAGACTATGTGAATTTTAGATTGATAGTCTAATATCTTCCTTCAATTTTTATATGTATTTTTCCAAAGTTTAGTAATGTATTTTACTTATCTCCAATCATTAAGTAGAATATTAAAATTAGATAATTTTGAATATCACTTAGTTGTAATTATTGAATTTTTCTTAAATACTTGATTAATTTTGAGTCTTATTCATTTGAATCATTAATATAAGACATTGTGCATGAATAAAACTTTCACATTAAAAACTATAGGGGTTTACCATGATGGTTAAGCCAAGGGTAGGCTAATTAGGAGTAATAAGGAGATCTCACATTCTCAGAGGATGAATATGAGTATTATTTATTTTGACTCCGCTTTCCTTTACTTGATAAACAAACGTGTTTAATCATCGCTTCAGTTTGTATTTGCCCGCATAATGAATACTTTCATAAAATAACTTTAATCATTTAAATTATGAGATCTTTTACAATCTTTTTTGATTGTTAAGACTCATCATAGCTTTTAGCTATGTTACTGTGATGACCCACTTAAGTAGTAACAAGTGAAACTCTTAAAAAATTGAGGCGCCTTTTCAGATAATAGTGGAGTTCCTGATAAGAACTCCAAAGTTAAGCGTGCTCAAGTGGGAGCACTCCTAGGATGGGTGACCTGCTGGAAAGTTATCTTCTGAGGGCAAAACCGTGAGGCCTTTCTGGTCAAAGTGGACAATACCTTGGTGCTTAAGAGTTTGGGCTGTTACAAATGGTATCTGAGCAAACTATAGGGTGTCAGATATGAGCTAAGTGCCATACAGGGTAAAGTACCACTTCATATGAGCAGCCTCTTGAACCCATGATGGTTAAGGTGCTACATGGTTGTGGGTACCTCTTGTGCCTGTATGGGTCACCTCTAGTCCTATCTACCCAATGGATAGTTCTTGGATCTATGTGTGGATACTGACGAGGACGTCAGTTACTTAAGTTGGGGAGATTGTGATGACCCACTTAAGTAGTAACAAATGAAACTCTTAAAAAATCGAGGCACCTTTTCAGATAATGGTGGAGTTCCTGATAAGAACTCCAAAGTTAAGCGTGCTCAAGTGGGAGCACTCCCAGGATGGGTGACCTGCTGGGAAGTTATCTTCTGAGGGCAAAACCGTGAGGCCTTTCTGGCCAAAGCGGACAATATCTTGGTGCTTAAGAGTTTGGGCTATCACAATTACTTTCCATAGTTCTACACTATGTGAATTTTAGATTGATAGTATAATATCTTCCTTCAATTTTTATATGTATTTTTCTAAAGATTAGTAATGTACTTTACTTATCTCCAATCATTAAGTAGAACATTAAAATTAGATAATTTTGGATATTACTTAGTTTCAATTATTAAATTTTTCTTAAATGCTTGATTAGTTTTGAGTCTTATTCATTTGAATCATTCATATAAGATATTATGCATGAATAAAACTTTCACATTAAAAACTATAGGAGTTTACCATGATGGTTAAGCCAATAGTAGGCTAATTAGGAGTAATAAGGAGATCTCACATTCTCAGAAGATGAATGTGGGTATTATTTATTTTGACTCCGCTTTTCTTTACTTGTTAAACAAACGTGTTTAATCATCGCTTCATTTTGTATTTGCCCGCATAATGAATACTTTCATAAAATAACTTTAATCATTTAAATTATGAGATCTTCTACAATCTTTTTGATTGTTAAGACTCATCATAGCTTTAAGCTATATTACTTTCCATAGTTCTAGACAATGTGAATTTTAGATTGATAGTCTAATATCTTCCTTCAATTTTTATATGTATTTTTCCAAATTTTAGTAATGTACTTTACTTATTTACAATTTACTTAGATTATAGTGAATGTTGTTAAAATTTCATTTAAATGCTTCACTGTCTTCTTTTCTTTACTTAGCATAAGTTCATTGAATATATATATGCTTTATTTTATTTACTTTTATATGCACTTTAGTATTTTTCTGGCCTATTTAGGATACTTTTACCTTTGTTTTACTTACAGGCTAGAATATAAATTTATGTGAGTATTCTAACTCACTCTACTTTTTCTTACTCTTACTTACTTCTTTTTTCCATACTTTTATGCTTACAATTTTGCACTCTTGCTTATGCTTAAACTGTAATTAGTTATGATTATCAAAATGAATAATAAAATGCTTAGTCAAATCTTAAATTGTACTTAGACTGCTTAGTCTAACCATATTTTCTCTTTATTAACTTTGCTCCATTACATTTAAATACCAAAATATGATAAATTATGTGCACTTGGAGGCTAGTGGAGCTGGACCAAGCGCTTAAAAGAAATTTTCTGCTTTCGCTTAATAATTTAATTGCTTGCTTTATATTAGATGTGAGGGAGAGACTTTCATTCTTTACTTCCTTACTGTATATTTTTAGTTTGTAATAATTAAAGTTATTTGCTTTATATTTACTATGCTTATATTGTAAATTAAACTTCTTACTAAAATGCTTGATTTGGGATGAATGGATATATTAATATGAATACATACTTAATTGGAATCTAGTTGTATACTTAACTGGAAATTTAATTATTATTTTCTTATTTTCTTATTAATGTAAATGATGTATGATATGTGTATCCTAGGATAGAAAATTGCTTCATATGTTTTTCTCACTTTAAATTATTATAATTATAAATAATCAATCTCATGTAATAGATTTACTTTATATTAATTTTAGGTTGTTAATCCTTTTAATTAATCTTCCAATTGAATGGAAGACTTATATATTGATGTATATGTGTTTCTTTTGATCAATATAATAGAAATCATGCTAAATTTTTTAAGAATTATTTGGAAAGATTATAAGATTTAATTGACTTATACATACATATCATATTGTATCATCATGCATAGTTGTATAAAATTTCTCCCATATTAATTTAAGACCCTCTTCTGAATCCTTGGCCAAACACAGCACCTAATGATTTGAATTAGCTTCCTTCTAATATAGTATTAGATATTGTGGTGACATATCAATATTGAGATTTGTTATTACTTAATATTGGGGTCATCACAATTAGCTTAACCTTAAAACCTTAGTCTTTAGAACATTTGGATTAAGAGGTTAACTCTCAACATTTTGGAGTTTAACTCTTAATCCTTCAATCTTGATTTATCTTAATCAAGATTAGTTTGGGTTAATTAAAAATTATTAATTAAGATGTTTGATTAATTATTTAACTTATGTAAGCATCATTCATTGAATTATATTAGAACTTGATTAGTTCTAATTATTTTAAACCTTATAGGACCATAGCTCTGAGTTTATACTTCTATAATCTTTGATTAGGTAGAACAATTAAATTAAAAAAAAAGTGATATCACAGATATTTATATAATTGCTTATACCTTATTTTGTATGCATTGCTTTACTTGATTTTGAGCATTTACTATTATGGCATGTTAGATGAGATATAAAACATTTGATGAATATTCCATATTAGCTTTGAAAATTGCATAAGGCATGATCATAAATAAATAAGATGAGATGTGTCTTAAAGATAAATAAATAAATTATATAATATATTAGTGGAATGTATCTTAAATAGTATGCCTCTACAGTCTGATATAGATATGATACATTTTTTAATGCGCTTATTGATCTAGGCATTAGTGTCCTAGATATTTCAGAATATTTATTCGGTGGCTAGTTGAGCCACAATTTTCTATTATGATATGACTAATTAGGCATATATCCATTTTTGAAGATAATGTTTCATTTTTATGCTTTTAGTTTAGTATTGTTAGTATTACTGCAGTATTCTCTATTTATAGTATTTCTGGCAATTCTAGTTATATATGCAAGCATGTTAAGATGCTAGATTTATTTATGTTATATTTATACTACATCTATTTATAAAATCAGCTTAAGTAAATTGATCATATTCATTTAGGATCTTACTTGCTCTTAGTAGTTTATGTAAAATGCTTAATCTCTCCTTGCAGCTTTGGGTTGAAGTATATCTTCTTACCTCATATTTTATTTAAGTTATAAATTTATAGTTTATAGCTTTATTCCTTTCTACTAATGCTTTGTTGCTCCTAAATTGCTTATAATGGTTTATGATATCATAAAATACATGAAAATATGAGCATTAAATGTACTTAGATAATTGTCTAACTAATTTTTCTCATTTTTTGGTTGGGGCCCTGGCATTGTCAAACCGACAATGTTAACTTCTAAGCATTTTGTGGATATAGCATCCGAATGAGAGAAGAGTTAAGAAGAATATCATTTTGTTGCTGAGGATCCTTAGTTGAGGTTCTCTTTTATTTTTCATTGAGAATGAAAAATTTTCCTACTTTTATTAAACTTTAATTAAATGTTACAATAATATAAGTATTCAGTTGTATTTTCTTTTACTACATATTTTATTCTGAGTTAAATGTTACTTTTATTCCTGTATTATGATCAAATGGATGTTAATTGTTATTTACTTCCGCACTCTGATTCATGTATAATCATTTTGTGAAGAATTTAGTTCTATATATATGTCATATCCTTTCCTTATTAGTGAATTGTGGTAGAGACCTAAATTCAATGATAGGCGAGGGATCTGCCGTGGCGATCACCCCACCGTAATCATGCTAACATGCATGTTAGCGAGACCACGTTGGGTGTAGGCTCCACAACATGTCTGCCCAATTATTTGGATTCGAGGTTCTTAAATAACATACACACTCCTCTAATAAGACATGTGTAGTATCCTAATCTCTCCATATCCTGCTTTGGCTCAACGGTCTGAACAGACTTCAATCCTCCCTGAGTGAACCTCTGAAAGTACATTTATATTCTTAATTTTTTCATGCATCAAAGTTTATCATAATGATATGCTTAATAGGATTTGGCATAAATATGTTGCAACGACAATATAATAATCAAACCAATTAATTGTAGTTTGTAATATCCTTCAGTTATGTACTAAATTATGTCTTTATATCGCAATGAAGCCAAGACTTATCAAGTCTTTCTTTCAAGTTTTAATATGACTAATGAATCATCCTAATTTTGATCTAATTTATACGAGTACTCAATGTTCAATTAACTTAGTCATAGAATTAGAAAATTTGTGTACTAAGTATCTCCATCTCATCCTTCCTAAAATCTATAATTTACATAAATACTGATTTATATAGATATTGGCTTTAATACATATAATGTGTAAACTATGTTTATTTTAATTCAAATATTTAACTTACAAATTCAAATGTTGAAACTAGCTAATTAGGAAGGATTGAGATTTCTTGAGTGATTAAGATTCCATAAATATTTTATTTGGCTAAATCTGGCTCTGACATGTTTTACAAGGAACTATTATACTTTGTTAGAGTTAGAAATGTAAATTTGTAATTTAGTAGTCAAAACTAATAAATTATACCATCATTGGATTATTTACATCGTCAGGAGTCCATTAACACCTTGTTTACTGAGATATTAGTTTGATACGCTAATTGATGAGTAATTAAACCTAATTAGGGTTTGAAAATCTAACTTTAAAATTAAGAATCCAAACTGCTTAATCTTTCTGCCATTTAAGTGGTCACCACACATTAAATCTGTAGACACTCGATTTGCTAAATTCTGAGGTTGACATACTAATATAAGGTTAAAATGTTGCTTTCAAAACTATTCGAACTTAAACTTCAGCCTATTAAAATATTCCTCTTATTTTTCTAAATATTTTGACATATACCTTGACTATATTTGAAATCATATTTTTCAAGATATTTAAATAATAAAATCTATATTTTATGTAAGTTTTATTATATTTGGAATATTTCAGAGAATATTCCATCTCGATTAACGATTGTGAACGATTGTTTAACAGCAGTTGACGAAAATCATTAAAATCCCTAATGGTGAGGGAATATTATGCGAATATTTTTGCTAATGGTTGACGATCATTGATAGACTAATCGAAATGATTGCTACAATATTAGTTCGCTACAGGAACCAGTAGTGTAGCGCACTGCCCCATCGCCGCGTGCAAATGTTATAATTATAATCAGATCGGCGGCGAAGCGGTGCGCCACTCAGGAAAACGAGCAGAACCCATCTTCCTGAATAGGCTAACTAAAACTAGCCACACACTGAAGGGCTGCTAACTCGAACCCAAGAGTAGGATCGATAGTCAATACTTAAGATAAGTATAAGATACTTTCCTTAAGTATTAGACGAATATGTATATTAGATTTAAAGAGGTAAATATGAATTCAATATATGTTATCAATATACCAACATTTCTAGTATGTTGATCACATCACAATACTAAGTATAATAGTAAAATAACAAAGTGCAGAAGCTAAAGCAAAATATTTATAATACATTCATCACAGAGTAGTAGTAAGTATTTGTCTTAGAAAAGAAAAGTAAAATACATACATAATTATTACAAACTGATTTAAATGACACAAAAATAAAATCTATCTGAAATACTAAAGCAATAAAGTAAAAGGTAAAAGACAGGTCCACTAAGGCTCCACGTACTCCTCCTAGATCTCTTGTAAGTCCTTCGGTCCCGTCTCTACAAGCTGCTCTGGATCTAGCAAATTGCCGGATCCCAAAAGTATCCCATGTTAGACAAGAAGTCTAACACACGCAACTAAACTAAGCAGTATTAAAGTAAATACACATAAATAGTAAAATAAACAAAACTGTAGAAAAGTAGTAAAACACTGAACTGCTGAAAAGTGCAAAGACTAGACATGGTAAAAGGAACTGAAAGATAAATGCTAAAAGTAAGTAAAAACATCAAATGCTCAAAAACCAAGGTCAAAATATCCAATGCTGTACTATATGTCACTGGGATAATGCATCTAAATATGTTACAACATGGTATGCCACAGATATATAACAGAACTATCACTGAAATGTAATGAGTTATACAGTCTAATATATATATACACCCATTTGGGAAGTCAATACGGTGATGCTGATGCATCCTGAAATTCCCCAGTCAATGTATACAACATTCAGTAACCCATAATTTATCAATGATACTCATACGTCACCAATGAATCATTCATCATGCTCATACTCATGTTTATGCCCATGCTGCTATTATATATGAGAAAAATCCCGAAATCCATAAAAACTTTGAATACAGATTATGAATCCAAGGTCTCCACTATGCAGAATCCTACTAAAAGGATTCTGACTCCTAGCTCTTAGAACGATAATTGGTTAAACTTGAAGATATACTTAAAATCATTAGATTGGATGATTGCATACACATATTTAGCACATTTGCAAGAAAGGTGGTTCTTAACACTTAGTTTGATTAAGCCACCCTAATGAAGCAGTATTTGATAGGAGGCATCGCCTGTTGATGATTTGTATCTCAAGCTAAGTTATTAAGATGCCCAACTCACAATCACACTCAGTGTCTTAAAGGAGATAATTCTAATTACTTAGTTTGTTTGAGCCACACCTATTGAAGTTATCTTCGCTAGGAGGCATCGCCCATTGGCATTTTGTATTTCAATCAAACTAAGGAATGAGCCCCGTTTAATACACTCTTAGGATCGATTGATTTACTCTAAGCGAGGTTGTATCTGCTTAAACCTGCAGGATAGCCCGAATATAAATCTTACTTAGAGTGACATAACCATTCTCAAATACTATTGAAATAATCCAGTACTATGGGTATACTCTACTATACTCAACTAATAATCCAGATTTAGACAACTCTATTTAATCATCAAGGGTTTATCAAGACTATTAATTACTATACTAAATAGGTAAGTCCTATACAAGGCTCCAATAAAATGTGATCAATGACCACTCAATATAGATTATACCGCAAGGAGAGGTATCATTCTAATATCTTAAGTGATTCCTACCACGATGGGTTAAGATCAACTTCTAAGATTAAGGGATATTCTAAGTTTCTACCTCAATGAGTTATACAAATTCTCCTACCTCAATGTATATTTAATTTAGGTCCTTAAAATATTTCAGAGATGATCTTATGGTGAGGTATTTAAGATCTCACACTCTTAATTCTAAATACTACACTCTAGGTTTATTTATCATTTAGATTTAGAGTGATCAAATTAGATGAGTAAGTCATCTGATCATAACTTATTATAAAATTATGGGATTTAAATCAAGGATGTTAGTAGAGTTAGATCACTTTATCAAATTAATACCATTTATTAGTCTTCTTATGCTAATGGTCTTACTTAAGAGAAAATCAAGGACTTAAAGCTTAGATTCAGATTATTCAATCACATGGTTTGATTATTAACTTTAACATGTCTAATTCAAATGTCTAAGATTGATACCAAAATAAATGCATTATTGGAATAATGTCAATTGCATTATCTTATAATCAAATCAATTTAATTGAGCTTAAGAGTTTGGGCATTAATTCAATAAGTTAGGGTTTGACCCCCACCCTTATCTAATCAAGATCAATGGTTCATTTATAGATCAATTGTCAAATCAGTGAATTAGGTAGGTATTATTGGTGGCAATTTTTGTAAAATACCAAAATATTATTCTCAATTGCTTATTAATATTTAAATAATTTTGACTTCAGATTGAAAATCTGACTCAGCCATTGTGTTCACCACCCCCAAATTAGCTAGGGATGAAGTTTTGAATGCATTTGGAAGACGTTTTTTTTTAGATGAATATTTTAATATTATTTAAATACCTAAAAATTCGAGTAATTAATTACTCGTCGGATCGAAAATCCGAGTGCACCATTGTGTTCAGAAGCCCTCAATTAGCTAGGGGTAATTATTTCGGTGATTTTTGAAAATCATTCAAAATTGGAAATTATTTAAATTCTAATATATATATATATATATATATATATATATATATATATATATATAAATTTATTCATTCTTATCTTTCTTCATTCTTATCTTTCAAAATCGCCTCTTACCCTAATCCCTGACTCCCCTTCGATCGCACGCGAAATGGATCGGCCGACCGTCCTCGAACCTCTTGACGCGTGGCTCGCATCTCTCGGCACGCGTCCTCCTCTACTCTCGTTATCTCCGGTTCTTAATCCCTAAGGTAACGCAAGCCAAATCGGGAGAAGGAAGAGCTTGTGTTGTTTCACAAGATAGCCGAATCCCTCATCCTCGCCTCTTCTCCCTGCTCCCTCATCGCCGACTGCTTATCTTCATCTTGCCGAACCCTTCCACTCGCCAAGTTCTTTCACTCGCCGACGCCTGCCTCTTCATTTGGCCGAACCCTTTCCGTCTCATCAAGAACTCCTTCTAGCCGCATATTAAAGATCAAGGCACTCTTCTTAATTCTCCTATTAAGTTTTGATTGATTAATGAGGATTATAGTTAATCTTGTGTGAGATTCTATTCTAAATATTTCTTCTGTGTTCTAGACGTATTTTCATGTTGCTCTAATCTACTGTCTTTGTTTGTTATTGAACTTCTAGAATGAAGAAAATTTATTTGTTTTAAATTTCAGCGAGCTATTTATTAATGGCTTTTCCATTTGTGTGCATTATATTATTGTATTTGGTATTAACCTGGAATTCTTTCTTAATTGATTTATATGAGATATTGATCCTTCTATGAGGTTCTACAAGAACTTTTTGATATGGTTAAATTCTTTATAACCCCCAACCATTTGGATGAGCCTGGATTAGATTATATTAATTTGGCGTATTCAACTAGAGCCTTAAATTTATTTTCATATTGTAATGCATACATATTATAGGCCATCGTTTTTATTCAGATATTTCTGCTAATAAACTTATTAGAAAAATTTCCGATGATAATTGCCATCATGCAACTTCCATTGGTTGTTTCAGATATTTTGTTTGGGTTTATGCATTGGCTTTCCATGTATGTATGGAGAAAGAATGTAATCATGATGCTGTTTGAGTTGCTCCTCTCACAGCACAAATGACTGGAATTATGTACAGGTAGTTGGGTGTGGAAAAAAAATACGTGAATTGGTTTGTGTTATTATGTAGTTTCGTATAAACAATTTAAATCAAACCGAATTGATAAGCATAAAATAAATAATTAAAAAATTTTAATCATAATTTCTATTGTTAGCACTTCTGATTCATCAAGTGATTCACTGCCTACCTTGAAATTTTACAGGTCTCTAATGACCCATTATTTTAAAACAATTTGTTAAACCTCTCTAAACAATTTATTATTTTCCTTAAAACTAAAATTTAGAAAATTAAACCAAATCATTTTAGAGAAATGATTTTCTAATGATTTTTTTTAAAACTGAAATTTAAATATGTTGACTGTACTTGTTGGTTCAGTTTGTTTTGATTTGCCGTAATGATAGTTTAGTTTTAGCTTTCGATTGGCTAATTTATTTGGTTTTAAAATTTTATCCGTTTGAAACCAAACCAAACTATGCACCCTTAGATAGATTATCTTCTGAAAACTCGTTTCTATGATAATGAAATATAGTTCCAAGCAAAATATATGTTTTAAATTTTCAGCTGTTTAATATACAGTATTGCTATATATAAAAGATAATGAATTCCATACAGTACTACTATATCTCCATTTTCAATTAATTGGATGCATTTATAGTATGGTGAATCCATCTCCTTTAATCTATCCTCTTGATTTGGAGATTTCATAACTGGATTTATCTAAAACCCGTTAAGGTTAAGTCTTCCTAAAGTGTACTTCAATTTCTGCTAACACTTAATTCTTTATTTAGTCAATATGTCAATAAACTTAATCATTAGGGAAGAACGCAGCATAATATGATGCGTGAAAGTTTATATTGTATTGTATACTGAAGTTATTTTCTTTAAATAACAATTTCTATCTTAAATTGTAATCTTCATTTGGTGTATATTTTACTCTGTAAAGTTTTTATGAGAAATTTATGAGAACTTTTTGTGAAATAAAGCAATGGATTTCTTTTTAAATCCTTTCATTTTTATTTTAAAAATCAATATTGTTGTAGTTTGTATCTAAATTTTTGATGTAATGATTTATCCAAGTTTAATCTCCATTAATAAGCTCCTCAAGTTATGATTAATTAAATACATGATGATTTTATTATATGATTTTAATTCAAATAAAATGAATGACATTGCTCTCTTTCTCTCTATCTGTTGCCATTAAGTATCCCATATTCTGATTTTAATACCATAATTCTTGATAAATGTCATTTTGTGTACAGTAATCTTCTCCTATGGAATGTTGTAAAATTTCTTAGTTTGGCCAAGTTTAATGTTCTTATAACAGAAAATTTATGAGAATTAGAAATGTAGTTTCATTTGAAATTGCTGATGGCATATGTTGTTATATCTCAATTAATGCCAATTGCCGCTATGTATTTTGAAGGAATAACAAGTGTTGATATTTCTAAAGATGGAACCGATACGATCACCTGGAAATTTTATGTTAATATAATTATATATTGCAGATTTCAATTTACGGGCTGTCATTCGTTCTATAAGAATCAAATATTACCATTTAATGCTGCTATAAATTTTATAAAATCAAAGTACTATCATTTATTTAAAAATAATTGAAAACTACATATACTTTATGAGATAGAGCATGAATGCTGCCATTATCAAATAAAATAAAGAAATATATATTGCCATTTATTTTCAAATATGAATCAAATGATATCATAAGTCAAAAATTGCCATTCTTTATTGCAGAATATGTAAATTTATGTCATATATATATATTAAATCAAATTGTTGACATTTATCATAACAGGTCAAACACATATTATCTTTGTTTTGAAGGTGATAAATTAAATGTTATAACTCATTTTCAAAATCTAATGCTACCATTTGTCATATAATTAAAGTTATCACTTCTCATATTAAAATCATATGATAGAATCATTGAATCATGCCAAAAATAATATTCCAATTGCTATCATCAAATGCATTTAAAGATTTAAATACTGTGTTATAATTTAATCCTTGTTTTTGTATATCTAATTACTAACTTTAATGATGTTATTTCTTGCAGGATAAGTTGTAAGAATAATACAGGAATGCTAAAATAAATGCTATGTGTGAAAAATCACATAAAGATGCTTTTAAATGCTAAATTTCATTTTTTTTAGATATTTTATATAGGATGTATAAAATGTTTAATTTAGTTTTATATTTGAAATTATATTAGAATTGGAAATGAGCAATCCTGTAAAAAAAGGATTGAACTCTATTTTAGAATTGGAATTAAATTTTATAGTAGAACTGGAAATGAGCAGTCCTGTAAAAAGGACTGAACTCTATATTTAGAATTGGAGATTGATTGTGAAAATGGAAAATTTGAACAAAAACAAAGGAGACTCTGCCGAAATTTTTAAGAATTTTAGGACTTAGAAAAATTTATAAGAAATATAGATGTTTTCACATGTTTTGAAAGTATTAGTCATAAAAATAAATCAATTCGATAAATCCAAATATCAATATCATAAAAACCTATTATTACAAATCATGAAGTATTAAATTAATAACTTAAGCTACTTTTGGCAGATTAAACAAATTAAATTGGTTGATTTTGAATCAAAACAAGTCAGGTACGCAAATTTACTTATAAGTCTTATTTCAGTATTCTTATTTGAGCCATTTTTCCATTTGAGTATTATTTGCACTACTTACCGCATTTTAATCTGCAAAAGAATTATATCAAAAAGCATTTAACAAAAAGAATTTATATATATTTTGTGGTGTTTGTCTTTGGAGGGTGGAATGCAAAATTAGAATCTGTACAGATTGGGCTAGCTAGCAAGCCCCTGTGAGTTATATGGAGGAATTTAGCCTCTTGTACGAAGTAGGCAAATCCAGAGGAAAGACACACCATCAGTTCCTAATTTGAGTAAGCTACCGACGGGTGGCGAGAAAGCTTCCTACAGATTTATGCCTATGGGTTTACCCATTTGGGCTTAGGGGTCTCCGGACTCGACTTATTGTTACATATGCTTTTGATAAAATTTATTTCATATATGTTGATCTTCACAGCTATTTTGCAGGGCAGAAATTGCATTTGGAAATTACTTACTTTATTTGCAGTTTTTCAGTCATTTTCATATGTGATTCATACCTATTATAAGATGCTAGATTTATTCTTATAAGAACAATTTGCGTACTCCTACCTGACTGATAAACTGAATTTTCAGGTTTTAATAATTAAAGAACTTAGAAGATCTGCCAAATTAAAAGAGAAAGAATTTAAAGAAGCAAGGAGAATGTAGATATTTTATTTCTTATTTTAAAAAATTCAAGCTGTTGTAACTTTTCATATATATTTTGGCTCTATGTATAAAAGGACTGTGAATTATTATTTTATTTTATTATGTCCTTTTTGAATCATAAAGATGTATATATTTTCAATTGAGATGAATTGTTCTTTAAAGACTCTCAAATTTCGATCCCCGGTCGCCACAATTTTAGACTTAGATCAAGTCTTAATAACTTGATCAAAGTCTTAAGACTCCTTAAGGTCAATTAAGATATTTAAGATCTTCAAATTTAGGTTTATTCACTTTAAATATTATAAATTTGTATACATGGCTTCAATACATCTACCTTACTGTTATGAAGCATATTAACAGAAGAATTTATAAAAATAAAAAGTAATTAGTGCTAATCAATTCCTAAACTAATACAAAAGGATTAGCACATAATTATAAATCTAACAATCAAAATTTTATACAACTTGACATATAAGTTTTATTTTATCAAATAATTAATCAAAGACTGAGTTTGCAAAGATCTAATAGTTACAAGAAATCATAGTTTAACAAGATTATGGCATAAGTTAAAATACAGAAATCAGAAAAATAAACTACTTATCACATTCATTCTACTAATCATAAGGAAACTAATGGAACCATAATCATGCAATTTGAATAAGTATTCATGCTAATCAACCATAATCAAGATCTGCAATAATTAGACAAAAATAGAAAATCTAACCATTAGATATTCAATATTATTTTATATTCAGATCACTAATGATTTTTTGATTAATTTGATATAATATTATAGGATTTGAAATAGTGGATTGAAAGTTATTTAATTAATATATTCTATATTTTTATTTAAATATTTTCCTATGATTTGATTAATTGGATTATTTTCCTTAAGAAAATAAATCCAATTAATCAGATTTTAATTAAACGGGCTCAGCCCATCAGCCGAACCGCGCGGGTCAACCGGGGCCTGAGGACTCGGGACGATCGCACCGCGTGGGTCACGGGTCGGCCCGATCCGCACAGGGTCATCATCCCCGCCTCGACTCTCTCAACAGAGGTCGATCCGGAAAACCCTAGACGGCAAAATTCTCCGTCTATAGCACACGCCTTGGCCTCGGATCAATCGAGAATTGACCCCCTAGCAAATACGCACCGATTGACATTCAAAGCCCCTTAAGAGGTGGTCCAGATTGGCCAGACCTTACTCTCCCAAGGACTCATTTATTGAAGCTATTATGGAGAGACAATTCTCCCTACAGAGGCCACGCCAGACCCGGGACTCGATCCCTACACAATCAAGGAGGTGAGGCGGATCAAAGCCCCCTAGTCTGAGGGCCTGAGGTGGGCTAGAACGTCGGGGCCTTACTCAACCCGAGACATTCCTTAAGGACTTAGCTCGATTGATCGGGGCTATCTTAGGGCATAGACACGATCACATTGAGTTCATTTTGACAATACGCAGCTAACCGAATAAAAAGGAGGGGAGTCGGAGCCTAATCGGCTCAGAGCTTAATTGGCTTAGACTGAGCAAGTAAGGGTACCTAGTTTTGATGGGGGACTTGTAAACAATGCAGGGGTCACTGCTAGGCTTGCTGAGCTTCCTAAGGTTTCTCTAAGAGTTCTAGAATGCCAAGAAACTCTTCTATCAGTGGTACGCACATCGGGAATGCCTGGGAGAGCTCAATTATTTAGCAATGGCAATTTGAGAAGGAGACTCCAATTAATTAGCAAGCTTTATCCTGGGGAGATCTGAGGCTATTTAAAGACTCAGAGGGAAGTGAGGTAGGTTCCAGATGCATTGGCTTGGGCTGGAGAGGCCCAAGAGACCGGGCCATGGCCGAGCTCTCGAATTTTCAATTCGAGCTTGGCTGGGTCACGAGGCCTGATCGGGGGTCCTTGCCAAGATAGGGGAGGTTCTAACGACCTTGCTGAGCTGGACGCATGAGTGGGAGACAAGGAGTGCAGCTGGCGATATGGGGGATCTCCTCTGTCGGGGACGGGCGCATTCGGGATGAAGGCCCACAGTTGCGGAACCTTTGGATGCCGTCTGATCGATCGATCAGAAGGGATCGATCAGACGGCGGAACGGCTCGGATTGCTCGGATCTTAACGGCCGATCGCGGGAGTGATCCAGGCCATATGATTTGGTCGGGTAGATCCAATGGTTGATCCGCGATTTCGCGGGATCAAATCTTAGTCGTTGAATTCACAAGGGGACGGCGGATTGAAACGAGGTTCCAATGTCGCGCGACCCGGGCTCCACAGCGGATTGCCCGCGGTCCGCACAACAAATCTCGGCCGTTTAAACGGTATAGGATAGAGTTGCAATTTCAAATTGTTGAAACCTCTAAAATGCAATTAGACCATTTAATTAAATGTGAATTATGGCCAAAATAATTTCTAAATTGCACTAAACTTTTACTCCTAGATAATTTGGAGGTGAGGAATTCAAAAATACTATTAGATTTTAATCATGAGAACAAAATATTATAGGCCTAATCTAGGGCATCTAGACTGATCATAATATCATCTTAGACTTAGAAAAATCCAATTGACTTCAAAATTTCAGGATGGACTTAATTTGATGTTCTAAGAGTAATAGAATCAAAATTAATGATTACTTAGACTATGGATTAGCAGGATAGGGTTGTTACAGGTAGCCAGTCTACTATAGTAAAATTACTATTCATCATCTCCGTGTTTTCGTCTTCCACGTGTTTTCCTACGCCGTCTGATCTCCGTTTATCGCAATTCGACTGTCGTTGGATTTCTCTCGCCACGGCCTGTCGGTGGGTACAAAAAGCCCCATCACCGACCGCTGAAACAATTTTCTAGCAAAATTATTGTTTGTGGACATCTCAATTGGAGGCAACAACGATGTGTTTTGGACAAATTTATTTTTCAAAATGGTAGAGCAAGAAAAGAGAAATGGGTGAGGAGATCATGTCGTTAGAGTTGACGCGCCAGGTTGTCCAGTCCTCTTCGCGGGTTTAGCACAACCCCAGCTAGTATAGGGCTTAACAACGAGCATTTCCTTGTAAAATTTGCCCGATTTGGATGCGTGGGGCTAACGTAGCGGTGTAGCGCCCCACCCTGTCGTCGTGCGCAAAAGAAACAGTTATAATCAATTTCGGTGGCGGGGCGACGCGCCACTCAGGAAGGAATATCCCGTCTTCCCGAATAGCTGAAAACAAAACTTCATCTAAAGAGTTGCTGGCTCAACCTCAAGGAGGGTTGAGAGCTAATACTTAAGATAAGAGTAATATCCTTATCGTAAAGTATTAGACAAATACATACATTGGATTTAGAATATAATATGAATTCAATATATATATATATATATAAGATATTAACATTTCCAGTATACTGATCACATCATAATACTAAGTATAAGTAATATATAGATAGAGTGCAGAAGCTAAAAACAAACATCCATAAACATTCATCACAGAAGCTGTATGAAAATATTTGTCTCAGAAAAGAAAAAAAAATACATCCAGAATTATTACAAACATCATACTGAAATAGACATAAAAAAAAAACTAAGTACTGAATTGAAAAAAACTAAGTATGAAGTAAAGCTAAAAAATAGTCCACTAGTAATCCACTAGCTTTTCCTGCATCTCCTAGGTGTCCTCCTGACCTGGCTCAATGTACTGCTCAAAATCTAGCAAATTGCTAGATCCCAAAAGTACCTCGTGTTAGACAATAAGTCTAACACATCAAAACTAATCTAAACAGTTCTAGTTATTCATTTAACATTTACATAATATGAGTAAATTTGCAAGAAAACTGTGAAGGTAACTGAAATATAAAACTATATAAAATTGTATAAAATTGAAGTAAGGTGAAGTAAAGTAAAACTGAACTGTAAACTGAATACTGAAAATAAACCAAAAATAATAATGGATCTGAAACTGAGTAGTGATCTGTAAAACTATACTGCATGTCACTGAAACTGTGCATCTGAGTATGCCACAACACTGTATGCCATTGATATACAACTAAAATATTACTGAACTATTATGAGCAGTACGATCCAATGTACACAAACATCCAGTTGGGAATACCGATTACTGATGATGCTGATGCATCCTGAAATTTCCAATCAATGTATGCAATATTCTGTAACCCATAAATCATCACTAATACTCATACACCATTCTGATACTCACACATCAGGCTAATGCTCATCCTCATGCTTCTAGCTATAAGAGATAAATCCAAAATCCGGAAAATACTTGAAATCCGATAATGAATTCAAGGTCTCCATTGTGCAGAATCCTGCTAAAAGGATTCTGACTCCTACATTCTAGTTCGATACTTGATTAAAATTGAGAGTTTACTTAAAAATTATTAGCTGGGATGATTGTATACACATATTTAGCATGTTTGCAAAAAATGTAGATTTAACCCTTAGCTTGTTTAAACTGCACTTATCGAAGCGCACTACGATAGGAGGCAGAACCCGATCACAGTTTACATCTCAAGCTAAGCCGTTAAATGACCTAATTACAAGCATACTTAGTGTTCTAAGAAAAGTGACTTTGGATACTTAGTTTGCATAAACTGCACTTATCGAAGCGCACTACGATAGGAGGCAGAATCCGATCGCAGTTTATATCTCAAACTAAGGATCTTGTTCTACGCAAAGTGACTTGTGATCCATCTAATCCTTTCCTGTTCTACAATCATAGGATAAAATTAAAGATCTTATTAGAGTTAGATTATTTCATAAATCATTCCAATTTTATTTCCATCTCATGCTAATAGTCTTATATGAGAGAAAATTAAAGATCTAAAGTTTAGATTCAGATTGTTCAATCACACAGATTTGATATTAATATTAGCACTTCTAATTTAATGATTTAAGATTAACACTAAATCAGATGTATTATTAGAATAATGTCAAATAAAAAATATCTTTCAATCAAGTTAATTGATTAAGTGATTAAGGTTTAGATCTTAATCAAGATAAGTTAGGGTTTAACCCCTAACCCTTCTACCATTAAGACCAAAAGTTATTTTTAAAGGTCAATGACAAATCAATGAATTATTAGTGTATTATTGATAGCAATTTTAAGTTTGGATTAAGTATCATTTACTTAATCAAGTTATCATGATTGTGATATTCGATTATAGTTTAATGTCAATTTAAGAACATTTAAGTGTCCAAATAATGTTAAAGTTATCTAACATACATCCTAAAACTATAAAAGCATAATAATGTAAATTTGATATACAATGAAAAGTAATTAAGGCTAACTAAATTCCAAATCAACCAATGGAGTTAGCACTTAATTACAAATCTAAATAACTTAAGTTTCATGTTATTTAGTTATTAAGATTATACCTATTCCATACAAGCTTTTAAGGATTCTATTATCTAGCAATTTACACAACACATTTAAGATACATGATATGTTTTGAGCACTTGATAAAGATGATAAAATTTTAAACTTAATTTAAACATAGAATTTTATACAATGCTCAATTTTAACTCAATATAATTCAGTTCCACTATGATCCTAGGGACCTTAAAATGCAAAAACGGAGAAGTTCTGATCATTTTAGCCAATTCTGGGCAAGTTCTGAAAGTTATGGGCAGTTTTTCAATTTCGGGCACTGTATCGCATAGTGGCGCGCTGCAGCGCTTCTAGCGCTATAGCGCGCTGTGGTGCTTCTAGCGCTGTAGCGCGCTGTAGCACTTTTGGTGCTGTGGCCCGCTATGGCGCGCTATAGCACACTGAAGCGGTCCAACTCGCAAAAATACTGTTGAATTAATTTATTTTTCTGATTTTCTAAAGTTTTCTTAAAATGCCGCTACAACCCGCTACAGCGCGCTGTGGCGCACTGCAGCGGTCAAATTTGTGATTTACTGTTTAATTAGATAATTAACGGATTTTATATGATTTTTCCGAAATGTCGTTGCAGCGGTCCATTTTGCAACTTTGGGCGCTGCAGCGCTAGACGGTATTTTTCGCCTGGATGAAACCCGTAAGGCCTACTTTCGAGCTCAAATACTCCTAATCCAGATCATTTCATGAGCGGTGCTATATATCAATGGAAAGGTCTTTCTGATACCTTTCTATTGACACTAAAATCAGCACAAATTGAGCATTTTAACTATATAAAAAAATGATGATAAATGTAGGGGTGTGCAGAATAGACAAAAAATAGAGCTGGTTTCTGTGATGCTTTTAAGAGCCTTAATGGCTTCCATACATACTTATGAATTTCTAAAGATACATTCAAGTATTGTAGCAACATGAAGGAGACAATGAGAGTAAACAAAATGATACCTTAGCCTTGTAAGAAAGGGAGGAGACTCTATTTTCTTCAAGACCTTGGAGAGGAGTTGAACTTCTTCTTCTTCAGCAAGCACCCAAAGGAGAGAGGAGGAACTCAGCTTTTGCAAAGGGAAATAAGAAGGAGTTTGGGCCTCTTCTTAAAGGTGGAGAAGAAATGATGAGCCTAGGGAATAGGTCAACATGAGTCTAGGGAGAGGGAGGAGGAGGCCATTAAGCTTGCCTAAGGGAGGTATGGGGGAGCTGAATATAGAAGGAGCAGCTGTCAGCAAAAGTAATAGAAAATTAGGGGAAATTGAAGTTTAGGGATTGAATAATTACATATTTACTTCTCTTAATTGTTTAAAAATTCAGATTTTTAAAACGCGCTCTGAAATTTTCCAAAAATTCACCCCCAACTAATTTAGGGGTGAGGAATTCAACGACGAAGTTGGAATTCGATTCCGACGATTATTTAATTATTCTATTTTCCGGTGCATTTAATTATATTAAAATATTCGCAAAAATCTGACGACTTACAAACGCGTCCAAAATATCACCCATAACTAATTTGGGGGTGATTATCGTAACGGCGAAGTCGGATTTCGATTTCGATGTCAAATTAAATACCTCAATTTTTTTAATTAATTAAATATTAAAATAATTCAAATATTTAATTTAGCTCTGAATCACACCAAATCTTTGGGTATTGATTTAAATGACTATACAAACTTAACATAATGATAATTGAGATATAATTATACTTAAATTAAGTTGGGCAACAACCTTCGGTTGTTACAAGCGGCCACCAGCGTTCATGGCGAATGTGGGCTCACCGCATGGATCGGGTCAACCCGGGTGTGACGGCCCTGCCCCGTCGTGGTCCTGTTAACTCTTAAGTTAACATGATTATGGTGGAGGGGTCACTAAATGACAAGGTCCCCACTTAAGATTAGATTAGACACACATTCTAATCCAATTTAATTAAGGACTTTACCATTCATCCCAAAAATACTATCACTAAATGATCATACATGAACTCAGAGTGCGGAAGCATAAAACATAACATCCATCCAATACAGTATAAATACAACAATACAGAATAAGTAAAGTACTGAAAAAAAAATATAAGCCTGTATTATTATAATATTTTAATAAGTTTAAAAGAACTGAAAGGAACTCTCAATCTCACTAAAAGAAAGAAAAACTAAAGCTACAGATCTTCAGTAACGGGCTCCTCCTCCAATGGTAAACTCTCCACTGGATCTGCTAATCCAACAAACTCAGAACCTACCATTATCAGTTTCATAATGGTAGGGCCCCAGTCAACAAAAGAAAAACTAGTTAGACAATAAGTCTAAGTACATTTTAGGGTAAAAGTTTAGTTTAAGTTAACTGAATATCACCATAAAAATAGAACTGAGCAAAATAGGTGCAGAAAAAGCATACAAAAGAATAGTAATAAGTTATAAACAAACAGTTTATAACTAAAATAACTAGGAAGTAATACATACCTCCTCCAAGCAACTACAAAGAAAAGTAAAACTGTAAGAAAAGTACAACCTAAAACATGCTTATGATCAAACAAATTATGCTAGGTGACATACATAATTTGAACAGTATAAAACTGAAAACACTAACATACTATGTGAGCATATGAAAACAGTAAGTAAAACTAGCATCCTATATAAAAACACGTGCAGGAAAGCTGTAAGTAAAACAGTGCTGAAATGCAGAATATGCTAGTAAAATAGTAACTGCAAACTGAAACTATAGTAACTATATAAGTCATCTGAACTGAACACAAACTCAGCAATTCTTAGCATGATGAGCTAAGAAACTCTGAACTGAATGTAAGTGTACTTGAATTAGTATAATCATATCAAAATCCTGACTATATAATCAGTAGGGCAAGAGTCTATCAATCCTATCCCATGGACTAGGCATGGCATAGACTATCGAACTGAAACCCCCTACAAGAAGCCGACCCCAAATGAGTTGATCGAAGAGGTATACTAATCAAGCTACACCTTACAAACCACTTGTGAAACAAAAACACAATTCTATTTATGAATGTTCAAAATTGACATAAGATATTTATCAAATATCTTAAGTACATAATACATGTTCAAGGTATAAAACTCAAAGTCAATGAATGCGAAGCATCAAAGTCAAAGTGCAAGAAAAACTCTATCTAAAACACAGGTGATATCCATTGTTGTCTACTTTATTTGTTCTATCTACTCTAAGCTACATAAGTTTCAGAATTAACAATTCTTACACATTCTGTAACTTAGAATCACGAATCCTACTAGTTGAAGATAATTAGGACTGGCCAAGTCCTAATTATAACTTAATCAAAAGATGACTATTTGGTTAAAATGAATAAATCATCGACCTAGTTTTGTAATTTTAGTTCCTCCCAACCTCATCTTGATTAGCCAAATCAAGATGAAAAGATTAAGAATTAGAATCCAGATGATGGGGTCTAATCACTTAATCTAAAGGTATAATCTAAGGGTCTAAGTTTAAAACCCAAATCTCACAGATTAAGTTAAGGTAAGTCCTAATGATAAATCAATTTCATTAGGATGGATCTCTATTCTTAGTTCTAAAGTTTAAAGATCAAATAATCATTAAATAAACTAAGAAAATCTATAAACTATAAAACTCAAGGTTTCACCTAATTGAGTAACCCAATTTACTCAATAGATGAATTCTAACTTTAAGATCTATTCCTAATCTTAAGAATTAAGGCTCTTAATTACTAAGAGTATCTCTCAAGACACACATCCTAACTAATATTATAAGGACCTAAGGGAAGGTCTAAGAATAATTAAAGAAGGAGAAAACTCACTTAGGACTTAGGAATTTTCTTTAATGAGCAAATTCTTGAGATTTTAAACAAAATCAAATTTAGACTTGAATTTGATTAATTTCAGCAATGAATCATTCTATTTTCTGATTCTAATGATTAAAAAATGAATTTTAGGGCTTTTAAAGGCTAAACCCTAAATTTGGGCAAAATTACCATTTTGCCCCTACTTAAGATTTCAGAAGATCAACTTTTAATCTAGGGCTTAAATTTTGAAATTCTCTTTTGGAAAGAGATTCTTACTGTCTAATATAAGATTAGACAGCAACTAAATTAATTTTGGATGATTATTAAGCCATAAGAGGTCAAATTAGTGAATTTGACTCATAAGGGTAAATTAGTAATTTGACTAAGTGAAAGTTAAATTTTTCTTTTAGTTTAATGTTCTTTACTGCCTAAGCTTTCCATAGAATCTAAATTTGCTAAATTCTGATAAGTATTGGCCAAGTTATGGCCAATACAAGATCTAGGGTTTTAAGGTTAATTAAGGAATTGTTAACTATAGGTCAAAAATTCTAACTTTGTCAATTAGTGTCCAAATTAATCAAAATCAGTGGCTATGAATTATAAATAACTCACTGATCATAATGACATGTGGTAGGCTCAATTTGGACTTAATTTGACTAAGTTAAGACCTAATTAGGGTTTAGGGTGATTATTGAGTGATTAACAAAATTAATCACTCAAATACTAATCCAACCTTATAGATTGATTCTAAATGGTTCTATGAGTCCTCTGAAACTTAAATAACTCAATTTGGATTACTAGATTTGCTAAATTCACTAATCAAGATTTAGAGTAATTAGAGGTGATTAACAAATCTAACCGTTGGATCCTAAATATTTTGGCAAATTACTGTTAATTAAGTTCTTCTGATCTAAATGGACCTTTGGATCATCAAATTTGGAGCTCAATTGACCAAGTTATGGTCAATTGAAGTTCTAGGGTTAATTAGGTTAATTAGGGTTAGGTCCTAAATGTCATTAGACTAAAACTAATCCAAACAGCAAAGTGAACACTACTAAATTAATTCTTAGGGTTTTTTGATCACTTTAAGATCTATTTTTAATATGTTTGGATCATTGGGTACATAGTTATAGGCTAATTAAGTTTTGAAACATTTAATTAACTTAAATTAAATCCTAAATAATCACTTTGCAAAATATTAATCCCACAGAGAATTGAATAGCATCAATAAATTACTTATATTTTTCTGATCAATTTGGTATATTTATTTGCATAATTTGGATGAGTATTTTAGGAGTTATTAAAGTTTAAAGTTTTAGAATTAATTAAATTAATTTTACTGATTTAATTTAAGTTAAATAATTCTGTTATTATATTATACATTTATATAATTAATTCAGATATTATTAACTGACATATAAAAAATATATATATATAATTGATTTAATTATTTTCTGCAGACACGTGGCAGCCTCTTATTGGCGCGGCAGACGACGGCGGGTCCCACTGCCAGACTGCTGACATCGCAGACCACGTGTCGCTCTGCGATTGGTCTTGCATCATGCGGTGGGTCCCGCTGCGGCAGCTGAAGCGCCGCGGGCTCGGGCCACGGGCCGGGCCCGGGCTGACCCGACTGGCCCGAAAAGATCTTCGTCCTCGTGACAGACCGAGAGCGGCGTCTTAGGGCATCAAAAACAGCGGTGCAATCGTCATCACCGGAGGGCGAGCCGTATACCGAATCGAAAGGTCTCGAAAAGACCTTTCGATTGGTACCTTCAATGTCGCCGGAGAAGAACTACAGCTTCCGCAATACCTAACCCTATATCCTCTATGCTCGGCGAGTAACGGTTTCTACTGTTGCATTTTTGTCAAATTCGAGCTAATCAGACCTGATCGACTCGATCGGGTTCGCTAAACAATCAATCTGGACTATGAAATAGGCATTCGAACAAAAAAATTTAGGTTTGGAAGCATAGATTGAAAGGTAGAGGGTACCTCAAATTGGACGGCTCGGACTACTGCAAAACCTCGAACGAGAGTTTCTTAGTCTGTCACAGGTCTTCGATAGCGCAGACTCGTGAGGAAGAGATCTGAGACTTAAATTAAGGTCCTAAACGGTGCTAGAGCGGCGACAGGGGCGTGGAGGAGATCTGGCGTGCCGCGCGCTAGCGCTCGCGACATGCAGATGTTCCGCGAGAACGATGACCTCCGTCCGTTCGATCTTCCGATCGAACGGACCTCAATGTCCATCTGATCAAACGGTGGAGTTAGAGTTAGGGCGACGACGTTAGCTGTAAGTGGACGGCGCCGTTAAATGCCATATTTAAATAATAATATTTAAATTAAATTATTCAGATTTAATTAATTAATTTTAACCTATTAAATGAATCCCAAAAATTTCCAATAAATCACCCTTAGCTAATTGAAGGGTGAGGAACGCAACGACGCACTCAGATTTTTGTTTCGACGAGTATTTATTTATTTGATTATTTAGGGTATTTAAATAATATTAAAATATTCGACAAAAATCCAACGACTTCCAAATGCCTCCAAAATTTCACCCCTAGCTAATTTGGGTATTCTGAATGCAATGGCGAAGTCAGATTTTTTATTTGAGATCTAGATAAAAAGTCAATTTCCTAGGGTTTGGGATTTTCCAGAATTCCAGATTTGACTTTGTTGACTTCTGGTTTGACCTAGGCTTCAGAAGCGAGTTTTAAATTACTTAATTAGTGACTTATAACCTTAATTAAGACTTAGGTTAGTCTTAATTGAGCAAAGTAACAACCTGGGTTGTTACACCGAGCCCGATCCCGGCTATCAGATTCAGGATCGGATTCGACGGCCCGGATCTGATCGGTCGCGTATCCGTCATTCGATGTTCGATCTTCTGATCGAACGACTCAGATTCCACTACTCTGTTGTCCCATGTTCGGGCCGAGAGAGTGAATCCCCGTTGTCCGAAAAATTGGATTTTTTGATTTATTTAATTCAAAAAAATTGAATTAATTAAGTATATTCGATTTTAAAAAAAATGCAATTATATTTTGCATATTTTCCCTTTGTTTTAAGTTAAAAATAATGAAACTTACACCCCTATCATATTTTGATGTTAGGAATTCGATTTCGGGTCAAATTTGAGATTTGAGGTCAGAATAATTTTTATATTTTTCCGTGTATTATTTAATATTAAAATATTCCAAAATTCTATTGTTGTTCGATTTAACTCCATATTTTGCCGTTATACTCCTAATGATGTCCTGAGTCTAATGGAACTATGTTTAAGTCCTAATTAAGCATTATTTAGAGGGGTATGTTTTGGGGTGTTATACTAGTTACCTATATTTGGCTATAGGGCTCCAAAATTAATAGGAAACTCTCTTTGTAACCTAAAACTTTGAAGCTACATAACTTTTATTGTGGTGATCCAATCAAGCTACTCTTAAACTTATTGCAAATTTTTTAAACTCCTATATATTTTTGTACTTAATTTGTACTAATTTTATATAATTTGTATTAGTATCTATATAAGATATAGTTATTCTGATAAAATTTTGTTTATGCTTATGGTTGGGCAAGTGTAAGCTAGATCTAAGGCAAGCTAGGATTATATTGAGTTCCCGGTGATGCATTTAGCTCATCCATAGACTTATTTAACTTAGATTTAGAAAAGTGAGGGCATGGAATTTGAGATCCCTCCATTGGTCTAACCTATGTTGTAAGATCCTTTAACTCAATCTTAAAATTCTAATCTTCCCTTTATTATGGCAAGGATTGTTGTGATAATGTTAAGTATATTTCCTAAGATATTAATGAACCATATGATTCAATACATAGAGATACACAAGTGGACATCCAATGATCTCTCCATGAGATCCCCTCTTAAGTACTTCCTTGAGTTTGGTCAACTATGACTTAATGTGGCTTGACCCATCCTTAACCAAGGTCAAATTAGAGGATGATGATAATCAATGGAGTGTTATTGACTTATTTTAAACCTGGATTTGAGCTTGTATCACTTCATATTAAAATGGGCCTTGGATACCCCTCCTTGCCTAGCTTAGAGTGCTTAAAGAAAGGGTTAATCTCCTGGCTTAATAATCCCAAATGACATGTGAAAAAACACTTATATATTGATCATTATGTTCATGAAGATAATATTAATGAATAATTTAAATCATTTTGAACATGCTATGTGGAATATTATGCATGATATATGTGATTTACTCTAACAAAAATCTAGGCTAACATGTGCATACATTATAGATTATGTTGCATAAGTCTCATGCCATTGCTAAGTTACTATTTGGTGACACAAGTGAATCCATTGGAATGTGAATGAATATATTTTAGTTTGAGATTAAGCTTCTAACCTGGGTCTTCATGACCAAGAAGTTGATCTCTCCTCTCTTGCTAAGTGTAGTCCCTTATGGACTCATTGGCCACCCTAGTCCTATGATGGTTAAATGGTTTATGAAACTCATTGATTTTGAATTATTTGAGAATTTTTGGTATTTATATTTTGATATTTGAGAATTTTGAATTATTTTAGTAATTCTTGAAAAATAAGTTATTTAGAATTTTCGGTATTTATATACTTAGCATTTAAATTTAAATTTAATAAAATTATAATTTAAATTATAATATCATTGATTGTTATGATTTAAAATAAATAGATATTTCATATTTTAAAATTTCGATCACAACGTTATAAAAATTAAAAATTAAAGTATAAAATATAAGGAAATCAGTGGTTTTTATGTAATATGAAAAAAGTAAGTGAAAATTCTTATTTCTGCTTTGTCAGTCCTCTGCTGCTGCGCTATTCGACTTATTGCTTCTTCACTCTCCAAGCGGAGAAGGGAGCAGTTTGAAGGTGCCCTAAAAAGGAAAGAAAGAAGGTATAGAGGTGCCAAGCTTGAGGTAATCGAGGAAAATCCGAACTTAATCTTGCTAAATTCTAGAAGATACTTCGATTCTTCATGTGAGTTACTCAATTTTATCACTCTGCTTCCTTAATTTAATTTCGGTCTCCAATATTGCTATTCTCTGGACGCAGACTTCCTTGGTATGGATATTAGGGGATTTTTCTTTCTCTACCTTTCTGAAGGGAGATTTCTGAATCTAGGATATGCAACTCAAGCATTGAAAGTAATTTTGTTTATTTATTCTTAATTTAAACTCTGGTATTGCGTTGGGTAGTTTTTTGGCTATAGTGCATTTTTCTAACTGGTGGAACTGCATTTTCCACTTTTTGTCTGTTGTTTATTTGTGGCTTCTCCCTCTTTTTTTGACTCCAGGTTGAAGATCTGGAAATGTCTTGAAATTGTAGGGAATTTTCACTGATCTGGAATTTTTATATTCCCGTATTGAGGTTATTAAAATGGAAAGAAACTAAGAGCTCTCATTTGATTAATGAGTGATGCAATTCTACCTCTCTTCAGGTTTCTTGGAAAGAAGTGGAGTTTGTTGCAGATGCGGTTTCATTTAAAGAAATTTATTCATTGCTGCTCAGCTTTTTGAAAGAATCTCTATACAAAAGCTTGATAATTTAGTTATGAATCAGGTGAAAAACTCTAAAAGGTGCGATATGAAGATGAACTTGTTCGTTCTGATGGATATTGTGCTGAGTTATGAATTACAGAGGACATTTGCGTTGTGCAGATAGCAGGCACTATTTTACATTTATAACAGGTTATATAACTGAAAATGGAGAATGTTCCGAACTCCAAAACTACCCCTGAGCAGGCCCTGTCTGTTGATCAGGTACTTTGTTTTCGTGGAACTGATTTGAGTGAGAAAGAAGGCGTTAGTGCTTCACAGAAGTTTAGTTCTTCCGATATTACAGTACTTGCAAAGGCATTGAAAGGGAAAAGCTCTTTTCAGGAAATAAAGGACCCATTACCTGATGTAGTCAGCTCGAAGAGCAGTGACTCTTATGAAGATGTGGGTAATACTTCTTTCTCTGGAGCAAGCCATCCCCTGGAACCTGTAGATATTGATCTTATGAGGACAGTGTATGTTACAATTGATGAAAATAAGTCCGAGACAGGGTCCTTGATGAAAGGTTTATCTGTTAAAGGACCATTTATAGAAGATCTTTCGATTCGTGTTCCAGGATTGAAACCTACATCTCCTTTTTCTCCCATAGAGAGCTTGGCTGAAGAAGCTAGAGCTTCAGGTGCTCTCCCATCCCCATTCTCAGCTAGTAGAACCTCACAAAGTTTGGAGAATACGTGCTTGCCGCATGATTCTGATGAGAAGGAGTGCGTGTGGGATGCTTCTTTACCGCCAAGTGGCAATGTCAGTCCTCATAGCAGCATTGACAGTACCGGTGTTGTAACTGTAATGAGTGTTGTGAATAGCTGCACTAGTACTTATAGGAGTGATGGGATTACTAGTGATGGGATGCTGAGCATTGAAAGGAACTATGAGAGTGCAAAGGTGAGTGTTAGAGGTGAATCACTTGAGAGTGAGAAAACAAGCATGAGCAGAGCAAGTGACAGCAGTGGGCTTAGTGATGACAGCAGTTGGAGTAATATTACTGGGAGCATCAATAAGCCTCACAAGGGAAACGATCCAAGATGGAAGGCCATTCTTGCAGTTCGGTCTCGTGATGGAATATTGGGCATGAGCCATTTCAGGTTGCTCAAACGTCTGGGATGTGGCGATATTGGTAGTGTCTACTTGTCTGAATTAAGTGGTACTAGGTGCTATTTTGCAATGAAAGTTATGGACAAGGCCTCCCTTGCTAGCCGGAAGAAATTAACAAGAGCTCAGACTGAAAGGGAGATTCTTCAGCTTTTGGATCACCCATTTCTTCCAACTCTATATACACATTTTGAGACTGACAGGTTTTCATGCTTAGTCATGGAATTCTGTCCTGGAGGTGATTTACACACATTAAGGCAACGGCAACCAGGGAAACACTTTTCTGAATATGCTGCCAGGTAGTAAGCAAAGGATGATAACATGAACTTTTTCCTCATTTGCTCTATACATATGTTTCTTCACCTTGTTGATTTTTTTCAATATATTATATATTTGTTGTCTTATGTTTTTGTTGCTAATTCTATAATAGTGGGGTCTAGATGCACTTCATATTTTTTATATTTCTAGATGTTTTCTTTAAAGAAAGACGGTATGACCTTAAATGACTGAGACAACATATCAGATAAGCAAAACGATAGAGTGAGTACTTTGCTTTAGATAATACTAAACATGTGAATGCTAGTAGAAAATACAATTTGCTTAAATATGCTCAATGCATCAGTATGGCATTTATATTGTAAGCAGTGATAATTATGAACACTTACTAACTAGGTAATTCTTGAAGCATTAAATGTGCTAATGGGATATGTACTCAATGCATTAGTTGCTAGTAATTCTGGTGAATTTCAATAATGATTAAACAATGACATGCCTTCAATTTTAAAATACTATTAAATTCAAATTTCTTAAAGCAAAGTGTGAATATTTTGAGGTAGGCCTAGCTTAAACTTGCAGTTGAGAGAGCATCATCTCTTAGCGTTACACTCAGTTTCATTATGAGCCCATCAGCTCCTCATGGATTCATAAATCCAAATAGTAATCGTCCAACTATCCGCAGTTACCCACTTCAGCTAGTAACAGTTATAAACATTCAACATGTACGCATCAGATTTTGCAAATCATATTTCCATGTATTTCATTAACATTGGCTCAATCTTAAAGAAATGAGTTATGATGCTTAATAATTTAAGTTCACATGAAAAACATGAAACTTATTATAAGGATTGAAGAAGGTTTAGTAACCAGGTGCTAGTAATCATGATGATGGAATTGTTAATGCAATTGAAATTACAGAATACATGCACCAATAACAGACTAAGTGGAGGTCAGGCTAAGGTTTCAATAAACCTCAGATATTTTAAACCAGCATAAAATGTTTATGTTAACCTGCTAATTAATTAGCTATCATTAACACTTCTCCAATTAGTTGACAGTTTTCATTTCCTAAACTCACCCGCATAACAAAACCTTACAAATTTATGCCCAAATTATTTATGAATCAATTTGGTTATTCAACTACTAAATTTTATTCCAATTTAGTCCCAATTTGGAACTAATTTGAATTAAATAGAATACTCAAAGACTAGATTGTGTTCAAATAAACTAGGGGGACTAAATGGCATGTAATATAGGTTGGGACTAAATTGGTCAATTTTAAGTTGTTGAAGGACTTTTGGTTAAAGTTTCTTCTTATCCTCATTTATTGATGTTGGTTTATGAATTATCATTGTTTGTATATCAAATATTTGTAATTTGAACTCTTTACATATGCAAGCCACCTATAATTGTAGGTCTTTTTACTTCATCTTTGGCTCTTTAACTACTTTATTCTGAGGAAATTCCATAGCTTCATGCAATAAAACATAAATATTTGATAAATTTATTTATAAATTCTAACATTGTTAATTACCGGTTTAAATATAATCACTTTGGATATTTATAAAGGCTTACAAGAACCCTTGGCATGCTTTGTTTCGTCTCACAATTAGTGCTAGAACTGAGAAACTATTACTTAATTTAGGTATGTTTATCTATGCATTATTCTTAGATAAGGAGATGCTTGATGAAGAATCTAATTCCAAGGAGCTCTCTGACTAGAAATTTTCAATGGCCTCCTTCTAAGGTTTGATTCAGAGTATAAAATAGGGTAAGAATGAAAAGTAAACGTCATGATTTAGGGTATTGTTACTTCTTCTGCTTAGAAACTTATTATACTCACTCCCTTCCCAAACCAAGTGAAGCCTTCCTCTAGAGAGCTGATTACTTGGGTGGTCCTTTCCTCCTAGCGATGTCTTTAAGCTGCTTCTTCTCTCTAATTGTTCCCACTCTTTCTATTTTATTGCTCATTGTGCCGCTACTTCTATTAACAATATGTCATTGTTGAGTTTTTCTGAATGAAGATAACTATTGTTGTGACCATTAATGCTAACATAGCCAAAAAAATTAATGAAGTTGAATTTGTGTGGAAAACTTGTTTTATTTTTTCTAGAGATTTGAGAAAAAATGTGACATTTATATGCATATTTACTTCCTTTTCTTTGATATTTAATATCAATGCAATGCTTATTGTGTTATGGTAATAGATGTGAGTGTGCTTACAAGTTTGCTTTTCACAAGTGCTAATCACAGCAAGGTGGTAGTGCCTGTACTATGAATAGTTTTAGTGGAATCTCTAGGCTTCCATAAATAAGCTTTTTCTCTTTAACATTGTATGTCTAAGTAGGGCTGTTCCATAAATTAGCTTCATCTCCTTTACATTGTGTTTTATAAATAAGATTTATCTTTTTAATAGTGTGTTTCTAATTAGAGCTGTTTTGATTTCCGAGGGAATAAATCTTGATATCAAGCTTACCTGCTCTTTAAAATGATGTTACCATTGAATTCGATAATCTTTTATCTTCATTGAGTTCACTCTTTCGCCTTTGAGTCGACATTTGATTGCCTCAAAATGGTGCAGTGTTCTTCCCTTTTTGAATTAGGTTTCTGTAGTAGATCTTTCATCAAGCCGATGTGAATTTTAACTCAGCTTTCTTCTGATAGATAGTTTAGGGTATAGTTAGAACATCAATCAATGTTTTATTTTAAGCGTATGCATAAGCTTCTATAGTTAAAAACTCAAACGGTAAAGTGGGATATTATTGGAAATATACTCAATCAAGATTCAATATTGTTGATAGAATTCAGGAGTTTAGGGTTATTCAAATATAAATCGATATCTTACTAGGTTGATTTATGGTCCAATTTGCTAATATCAAAGGAAATTTTGCCTGTAACATTTAGGGATTCTGATTAGCAATCATGTGTTGCCTCGTTTCAAAAATCTCGAGTAGGCTGGGTGATATTTATTAAAATTCTAAGTTTAAGGTTCTTAGTGTTTTTAAGTTTGGAGTTGCATCCATTGGATGTCCCAATTTTGATTTACGATTGGCTTATATATGTTGGAATGCCTTAACTTGTGCTTGGGATGTGGCTTATATTAGTTAGAATGCTCAAGTGTGATTTAATGATGGAGCTTACATCTATTATGAATATCTTAGTTTAGCTTTTGGATGTGGTTTAATCTATTTGAAATGTCCAAGTTTGGGTTTAGGATAAGTTTATAAAGCTCAAATAGTTGTTTTATGATCTTTTCATTTAGACAAGGTGGCTTGGATTTATATTAGGGATAAGGCTTACATTTATTTAGAATGTTCAAAATAGTGAGTCTATAGCTTTATCATATACTAGGTTGCTCAATATTGTTGGTCTTATGGCCTTATCACTTAGGTAAGGTTACTTGAATCACGCATCTCAAATCTTTAGATCCTCGTACATGTTAGATCATATGCCCTAAACATTGTTTAGGTTGTGAACAAATTGTTCAGGTATTAGATTATTTTGATTTAATTTGATTTAATATGATCTATTAAATCTACTAGGAATTAGATAGTTTGGTAGACACAATGCAATTAGGTCTATTTAGATCCATTTTCAAGCATAGGGTGGTCTAATCAATTTGATCTGCTTTCTAGATATTAGGTTGTTGGCCAATTTGATTCAACTAGGACGTGTTAGATCTATTAGGAATCGAGTAACATTTGCTAGCACTTGTATGCAAACACTTGCTCATGATAAAGTAAGTAGTCACTGAATTTATGTTTGCATCTTGTTTGATGGTCTATTTAGAAGTTATGATTAATCAATCCACACAATTATGAGGGTGTGGTATTTTGAGTAAATTAGGAGGGTTAGATTACCCCCAATCAAAAAAAAATTCTTGGAAATTAGGTTTCGTTCGAATCAATTACGAACGAATCAATTATGAACGAAATCGATTCGAATGATTTTGTCCGAATCGATTTCGAATTCAATTAATTTCGTTTGAAATCGATTGGAACGGAATCATTCGAAATCGTTTCGAACGATTCCGTTCAAATCGATTCGAATGATTCCCGTAAATGGGCTGCCTTGAATGGAGAAGACCTCCCGTTCTCTCTCCGCTCCGCTCTGCTCCAGTGCCCTACTGCTGCGCTTGTTCTTGCGTAATCTTGAGTTACGCTCGAATCAGGCGTAACTCGATTATGCAATTTCTATATATACCAATACAAAATCTGATTACAGAGTAAAGATTTTTCACCCGTTTTACTTCAAACTAAACGCATGTAATCTTAATTTCCCTAAAAAAGTTTTACTTTGCTCCTATTTTATACTACAAACCAAACAGTCCCTTGATGAAATTTCATAAGAAAATTTGATGGATTTCAAAATAAGTTTCCTCAGCTTTAAAGACTAAATAAAATTCGAAAGAACAAACATTGAAATCGTCTTTATCACTAGTCCATATGATTAACAATATAGTTTCTATATTTGATTTTTCAAATTTATTGTAAAGCTAATAAAGATAATTATATTTTGATTGCTTACGTTTGATTTTGTCTCTAAATAATTTCTTAAATTTCTCCTATGGCAGGTTCTATGCAGCAGAAGTATTACTTGCTCTTGAATATCTTCACATGCTCGGGGTAGTTTACCGAGATTTAAAGCCGGAAAATGTTCTTGTTCGTGATGACGGCCACATAATGTTATCAGATTTCGATCTCTCTTTAAGATGTGTTGTTTTGCCAACACTTGTAAAAACATCATCATTTGATTCTGACCCTTCAAAGCGTGGAGCTTCTGCTGCTGCTGCATTCTGTGTCCAACCATCCTGCATGGAGCCTTCAAGGGTGTGCATCCAGCCGGCCTGTTTCATGCCCCAGCTCTTTCGTCAAAAGAACAAGAAGACAACCAGGAAAGAGAGGGCTGAGCTTGGAGTGCCTGTTGCCAGATTTAACGCCCTGCCTGAGCTCGTGGCAGAGCCAACATCTGCCCGTTCGATGTCCTTTGTAGGGACCCATGAGTACCTCGCCCCTGAGATCATAAAGGGCGAGGGGCACGGCAGCGCCGTTGATTGGTGGACCTTTGGCATCTTCCTCCACGAGCTTCTTTTTGGAAAGACTCCTTTCAAAGGATCTGGAAATAGAGCTACATTGTTCAATGTGGTAGGGCAGCAGCTTCGTTTCCCGGAGTCGCCATCAACTAGCTACGCTAGCCGGGATCTGATCAGAGGGCTCCTTGTGAAGGAGCCGCAGCATCGGTTTGGAGTTAAGAGGGGCGCTACAGAGATCAAGCAGCATCCGTTCTTCGAGGGCGTGAACTGGGCGCTGATACGGTGCAGCACTCCGCCGGAAATGCCGAAGTCGGTTGAGGCAGAGCTGCCGGCGAAGTTTGGGACAGCGGACGGGATGGGGGGGAACAACAGCAAGAGGATGGTAGGGAATGCAGATATGAAGTCTGGGGGAAAGTATCTAGATTTTGAGTTCTTCTGAAATAAAACCAAAAGCTGCATCCCTTCATCACCTCACCCTCTTGCTATTTGATATTGTATTGTGTTTCCAGCTTACCGCTGATGATTGATTCGTTGAGTGAAGCGTTCGATTTGCCAGTGCATAGAGGAGGTTATTCTATTGATGTGTTCAGAGAGTGAAGGGAATTGCTCCCTATAACAACCTTATGAGAAGACTAGGATATAGGGATTTTTAATATGGTGTTCCTATTAGGTCTGTTAGAAGGCTTTGGTTAATTTTAATTCTTAGTTTTAGATGAGCGGTCGGTTATAAACATTCTAGGAGAAGCCTAATAGCTTATATCTATAATGTGTTCTTGGTCTCACAATTTAGGTGAAAGCACTTAATTCCAGCTTACCATAATGGTCGTCTATTTTTTCTTCTCCTTCTTTTAATACTATTATTGTTGTCTTGCTGCAAACACATTTCACTTATAATTGAATCATGAAAAGAGGTGAAGTTCATAATGATGCTGAGCCTCCTTTGCAATCGCATGAATACTTGTGATATTATGAATATGGTGAAGTCCATGATGGCATTGGAGTATAAATTGCAAATGAATATAAAATGAGGAATGATCCGGGCCACTAGGAATCTACATAAGATCCATGTTATAGGACTATAAAATGAAGTAAAAGCAATTATGATGAGTAATTGTATCCTTTTGTTGCAAGAATGAGTTTGTGATTTAGGTTTTTCAATGAGGTTTTGGATGATGGTTGGCCTGCAAAAGAGTAGCCAATGATAATTAATTGGAATTATTATTATTTCAGCTTATTGTTACTTACTTAGAGTACGCTTAATTTTGGAATTCTTATATTAAAGAGAATTTGATCAAAGACCTACTCATAACTATAGATGGCAATAGCTAATTGAGCAAAATTTGATTTTTTTTTTTATTTTTTATTTTGCGCTATAATTTACTCTTAAAATTTATACTTTATAGCTGCATAATTTTTAGCAACTCTTTTGTTTTGTGAACCAACTTTTTAAGCATTGAGCTTCTTTATATAGCTAAAGCCAAAATTAATATAAGAAATCATTTTAGTAGAGCTACACAGATGACAGTTTGATGCTTTGATGTATGAATTTAAGCCATCTTAGTATTTATATTTGGAATATAGTCTATCTTATACTGATTATTTGTTAATCCAAAGTAGTAAGAATTCTTATTGGTTGTCAGTCATCTTTTAGGTCAACGAAACATTTCCAATTAGCTATCATATACTAATCAATGTGGAGCTTTTTATGTTATTTGGTATTTGAATAATGATCATAATATATCACAATGCTATATTATATTTTTTGTTTTAAAAAAGCTATCACATGAGATCATCCATGGAGCGGTGGGTGGGAATTCTGAAGGTCTCTCTGAACCCTAGCAATGGCGGTCCGTCATTCAAAGTCGCGGCTTCGCTTCTTCTGCGCCCATCCTCAAAAACCCTAGCGGTAGGTATCCAGCACTCGACCGGCCTTCCCTCTCTACTCTCTAAACCCTAATAGCTATTTTAATTTTCCCAACAGGTTCCGTCCGTAAATGGTATATTCTTCAAGGGGGACCGTGTTGATGGCAGCGGGAACTCGGCGATTGATAGGCTGTCTGATTCGAAGAACATTGCCGAGATTCTGGTATCGAAGCTCGGAGAATCCGCCAATGTTTGGGTGATTGAGGCTTCCGCCTTTCGCGGACCCTTTGCCCTCTTCACGGAATTTATTCCGAGCGTGAATTTCATCGGGGAGCCCCAGCGCTACGATCCGAATGGCTACCCTGCCTCTACGTCCATCGTGGCCATCTTGTCGAAGAGCATTCATCAGGTTTTAGCTAATTGCTTTACTTTTTTTTCGATGAATTGGAGGCCGGAATCCCTAATCAGTTGAAAAAATGTAAAATAGCCCTAATCAGTTGAAAAAATGTAAAATAGAAACAAGTTAAAACGTCCAATGCACACGTAATATGCTAATCTTAAAAAAAGAACTCAAAAATTGAAAACCCAAATTACAGAGTAAAGCTCTTATAGCAGCAATCTTTTCAGAAACGTTCAACAGAGGAAAACTCAGCCATCAGGAGCTCCATGAACTCATGCAGCTTCAAACCTGCAGCCAAAATGAGTCCAGCCAAATAACAAAAAGCAAAACCAGAATTGATTATAGAGCTTGAAACTCCAACAAAACCTTCGATTCATAGAGGTTACGTTGTGTTGATTTTGTTTTTAAATAATATAAATTTTATTTGTCTAACATTATTGGATGATGTAAGTTTTCAAGAGCTATGTGGGCCTTAGAAACTTCTTACTCTTCATAATCAAATATTATTGATGAAAATAAGATTACTAATGAGACTGATGATAATGCTGAGAATACCAAGTAATTTTTGAAGTGATGGTTGCTAATTGCTTGAGAGTGCTTATGAAATTGATAATAATGTTGAGCCAAAATGCAGAAAAATGTTCTAGTGAACTTGGGTAATTGTAACATGTTAGACCAATGTGCTGTAGCTTGTAATGCCGATTAATATGAATTTCGATGATAATATGAGTGTCAAGGAAAGTGACACAAATAAGCAATGGAGTGGCCAATGTTTAATTAAAATGTGGATATTCAAAATTTAGCAGTTGAAGGTGGAATGATTTTTAAACAGAAGGAAGAATTTGAAAATTCATTAATGAATTGGTCATTATTACGAGGAAAAGAAATGAAGTATACAAGTTTGCAAGCCCTGGACTGTATCTGAAGGTTAACCAAACCTAGCCCACCATGCTATTTAGGCATAGCAACCTTACTCTGTTTTACAAGTCTAAGCTTTGGAACAAAGAGCTGTTTATAATTAGTGAAAAGCTGATGCCCAATAGTTTAGCAAATTTCAAACCGAACTTTTAAGGAGTTGCAATTGAACCGCAAAAGAAAGCAGCCTTTTATGTCAACAACTTTCAAATTCCCTGCATAAAAATATTGAGGTTTTAAGGTGCTAGCCAAGCTTTTTCCATTTCCTATATCTTTAGAAATATAACTTTAGATTTCTCCAAGTTAATATCTAGCCCAACGCAATTTTTAAGGCTATCAAGTAAGCATTTTAGACTGAAATTTTTCATAGGTAGCTTCACCTAAGCACAGAAGATCATCATCAAATACCAAGTGTGATCTAGTAAAGGATTAACTTTTGAAAGGGAAAAAATTGTTTTTGCTCACAGCATCGTTAAGCAATGTAGTTATTAGGGCATTTTTTAACGAGTAACAAAATTACATTATTTGTACCAGTGTAGTTATTTTAGGTTTGAGTTCGCAATCCACCAAAAAACTCCCTGCTTTCATCTTTGCTTTGCAGACGATGTGCTTATGTTTGTCAAAATTTAGACACCGCTGTAGATGTGAATTCATTAAAAATCATGATTCAAGAACAGAATTTCATGTCTAAACATACATATAGCATTAGTAATTTGGAATGAAAACACAACTTCGCATATCAAAATAGCAACATTGACTAATAGCTTCTTTGTAAAAGCCAGCATTGGGCAGCCTATCTCTGGCAACAATAAAATTTCTTTATCTCTTATCAGCCCATTGATTGAATATCTATGAATCTCACCATAGTTTCTTCCGTGCATTATGCCAACTTCTGTAGTTCGAATGGACTAATGTTTTATTTTAGATGAAATAACCCTTGTAATTTGTTGGCTTGCATCCCTCTGAACTCTTCCAGGTAATAAATATCCCATAACACTTTACAGACATTTAAACCCCATTTTGGCTTGCAAGAAGTTTGCTGATAGTGAGACATCGAAATATTTACAAGCAGACAAACAAGTACGCAAAAGAGCAACTTCGATGCATTCCTTAACAAAGTTGTCTCTTTTACAACCGGATAAAACATCTGTAAAGCACAACTAAAATTTACAATAACTATTACAGTTTTATGTAGGATATGGTTGCATACTTCTAAATTCTGTACATGTTCTTGTAGAAGTCTGACTTTGATGTTTGTACCTACACAATCTTGTTGCATAAATTCAAAGATAGATGCTCCAATTCTCCAAATTTTCCCCAAAATCTTCCAATTTATCCGAATGACAGCACAAATAATGCAATTCACTTTCACGTGTGATCATATTTCTCTCTCTCTCCTCTCTCTCCTATTTTCAATACTTCTACTCTAGGCATTCGGGAGATTTTGGGGAAAAATATAGGATTTTTCAAATTCAAAATAGTAAAATTTCCCTCGCTCTTTCTCGAACAGATCGAAAGCGATATTACAATGAGTAGCAGGGATGAGAGTGCAATAGAAGGACAACTACAATTATTACCCAGAACAGCCGTGCTTGGGTTTAGCAAGGGCGGGATTGTGATCAACCAGATCCTGGCAGAGCTGGCTCACCTGAACGGAATCGGCTCGTCGGAAGCAGGCGATGGCGGCGGCGGCAGCATCCTCCCCGCCTCTCCCGCCGGCTTTCTGCGCAGCATCTCGGAGCTGCACTACGTCGACGCTGGCCTCAGCCGCAGCGGGGCTCATCTGACCGACCGATCCGTCATCGAAGGGCTGGCGCGGGATTCGAGCCTGCGCGTCATCGCGATGCACGGAACCCCGAGGCAGTGGCGCGACCTCGATCGGCCATGGATCTGCCAGGAGAAGGACTCTCTCCTTGGCCTGCTTCGGAAAGCGGGAGGCCGGCTGCAGGTGCTGGAGCGCCTTTATTTCGCCGACTCCCCGCCTTCCTTGCAGATGCATTTCGAAGTCATTCAAGCCTTGGACATTGACCCCCTGCCTGAAAAACCCTAGAACTTCATTCCTTGGCAGCCTTCCTTTTGTGTTTATAGGTAATTTCGCAAGCGCGCGGTGAGTTCAGTTGTAACGGGCTTTCTTTTGGCAACTCTTAGAAAGAAAAATGCTATGCATTCAAAATTAATCTTCTAATTTTTTTTTTTAAATCTTGTTGCATCTACTTAGACTACTTCTTCTGTATCTAATTATATTTTTAATAAAAAATTAATGACGATCTTTCAATCTTTCAATGAAAATGAAAGCAATTCTATTTAAATTTGCTGATATGATATTTAAAAAAATTTTATTCAATAGGATTTGAATATAAATTAAATATAATTTTTAAAATAATATTTATATTATTTTAATATAAATAAATAAATGTTATGGGATAAATTTTTTTTATTATCACATTAACGAATCTAAATAATATTTCTCTTGATATAATGCTCACAAAATTATGTTCTATTTTTAAATATCATTAAGAAATTAAAATTTGCTAATCATACAATCTTGAGACATTAAAATTTATATAATGACTATTATTTATAAGGTTTTGGTATTTACTGTTGAATCACTTAGTGCACTCATTTGAGCAATTTCACACAAAGTTGAGCGGCAAATTTATAGAAAAAATTATAAAAAATGCGTTAATTAATGGTAGATATAAATATAGATAATGGGCCTAAAATTTTACTTGGAATCTGAGAAATTGATGATTGTTTTCTTTTTTTTTTTTTTCTATTTTTACTTTTCAGAGTTTTGTTTGAGGTAATTTTAAATACACGAATTTTAATATATATATATATATATATATATATATATATATATATATATATTAAAAAATCGATTTTTAATGCAATGCAAGCATTGTTTTGGTTTCAAGTAATCATCCGCGAAACTGAGCCTGCTTCCTCTCTCAGGCATTCTATTAAACAGCTTGCCTGCGTATAAACAATTCCAGTCACTCCATCAACGACCGCTTCAATCCCAAAACAGATCCCGTCACCTCTGTCTTCCTCAAACTCTTCCCTCCTTCCCCTTCCACGAACCCCAAAAGCGGTGATCGCATCCAGACCACTCATGCCCAACTATAAATACCGTCCCACGCCTCTCTCTCACTCTCTCAAAAACCAAGAGATGGCGAGCGCGCCCATCTCCGCCGTCGATCTCATCTGCGAGCATCTCTTCGGCAGCCCTGCTCCGCTCCCGGGCGATCTCGCCGTCTCGGATTACATTGAGGATGCCTGCGCCAATTCCGCCGAAGCTGGATTCCGATTCCGGGAGCCGGCCAAGTCGATGATCCGATTCGGGGGCGGGCTTGCCCTCCATGTCCCACGAGCGACCCCCCCGAGCGTCGAATGGATCGAGGGCGGCGAGCCGCGGGGCCCGGAGCCATCCGACGGCCACAGGTACCGTGGCGTCAGGCAGCGACCGTGGGGGAAGTGCGCCGCCGAGATCCGCGACCCAAAGCGCCGCGGCTCCAGGGTCTGGCTCGGGACGTTCAACACCGCGGTCGAGGCCGCCCGGGCGTACGACCGCGCCGCCCTCAGGATGCGAGGAACCAAAGCCATCCTCAACTTTCCCAACGAGGTCGGCAGCTCTGCCCCGCTCGCAACCCGGCCGGAGAAGAGAGGGGGAGGAGCGGTGGAAGGGGAACAGGGACCTGCGTCGAAGAGGGTGAAATTCAAGGATTCCGATCGGGCCGACGCGCCGCTGACGCCATCAATCTGGTTGTCCGTTTTGGAAGGCGCCGATTTGAAGGGCCTCTTCCAATTGCCGCCGCTCTCTCCGCTGTCTCCCCACCCCCACCTCGGTTTCTCGCAGCTCATGGTCATCTGAAAAAGGGTGGGAGCTTATCCGATAGATTAACTAAAACTAATAACTAGATGATGTGCACCAAAAGTATATACAAAAGCCAAAAAACTTTCCCAAGAGAAAGGAAATAAGAATATATAAAATAGAAATCTTGCTTGGAGGATTCCTCTCCAAGTGTGGTGAAGATAATGGTGTCCAAAGCAGAGGCGTTTCAAATCCCGGCTGATCGAATATGGTTAAAATTCGTCTGCCGAAATTAAATCGCCATAGAACTTCAAAATTCGAACTGAGAAAGATCCCGGCAGAAGAAGCACATCAGAATAGCCATGACTGTAAATGCTGTAATTTAATGATTGAATCTCTGAATTATTGTTTTATGTTATGAGTTCAATCTTTTTATTGTTTGGGTGGGGCTGAGGAAGTGGACTATAATTTGCAATTTCTGTGTGCCCTTTTCGGGAATTTGTTTGTTGTTTTGTTCTTGATCAACGAGACTAAGTTCCCTTGTGTAAATTTCATTTAATTAATCTTTTGAGTTCTTAAAGATGAATTGGCTAAATTAAACTAGCATTCGGACAGAGACATATACATTTATATAATTTGTTATTGTATGCCATTATTTGGATAATAATTTTATTAATTTTTATATGTTCAATCTGGTTACCTACAGATCGATCATTCGCTCTTTTCATTGTGTAATTATATTATTAAATACAGTATGTAGTTTAATTAACCCGAGATAGGTTGTCTGAACAAGGTGAATGGGCTTCATGATGAGATCAATTTGTTCTAACTCTTATGATGGCTATCATGATGAGATAAAATTTGTTCTATAAAGACAACTACGAGTAGGTAACGGACTCTCACAGGGGAGAGTCCAACAATCGTGCGTGTCTGGACGCGTCGTAAGTTCGAGAATTGTGGAGAAGTTGAATCGACGCGTCGAATCCGAATCTTTGCAATATGCTGCACATTGATCACATGACCTTCGTTACTGTACATGCACTCACGGTGTCATCTTTGAGTGCCATGGAGCTTTATGTTCATGTTGCCCCGCACGGTAACATACTGCCTAGAAAAGGCTCAAGAAAGCTCATCCCGCCGTAACAATCTCTCACTTGAAGATTAATTGGGATCATCCTGGTTACACATTAGATTGTTATATCATCTATATATTATAAATGTAGCAATACTATTATGAGATAAACAGCTCCCAAAATACTAATATTTCTCAAAAACATAAAAATTATTTTTTAACTCGTTCATAATTATTATTAAATTTTTTTTATTTGTGTTGCAAAAAAATATATTTCTTAAATACAAATTTTTATCATCAAAATTTATAAGAAATTATTTTGCAGTCAAACAACATATTCCCTTAATTAATTAACTGATTAAGCGCTTTGAACAACTTAATTAGTTTTACTCAGTCAAAATTAGACCGGAGACTAATTTAGAAAGCAGAAATATTAAAGAATTTGCTGTGATACCTTTATTTATTTGTGCCATCGCCATTATCTCATCATTAAATATCTAATATTAATATTTAATTCATAAGATTAAAATTTATTAATAAAAAATAAAATTATAAATTAATTTAATTAAAAAATATTAATATATTTTATTAAGATATTCAATCATTTTCCAAATATTAAACGAGGCGCTTTCTGAATGATAACCGTATTTTTAAAATTACGTGAACTTTAAACTTTAAACTTTAAATAATAATTCTTAAATCTCAATTATTTGACTAAAATATGATTTACAATTAATAATTACTGTAATATATTATTTAACTAAATTATAGATTCATTCTCTAAAGTATTCTTCAATCTTTTTATTTATTGTATATTAAATATTAGGAATATATATATATATATATATTCATATTTTAATGTGCAATAAGAGATGGGAAAATAAAGGGTTAAAATAAATTAAGTATTCAAATATATAATAAGAAATTATTAATAAATAAATAATAAATTGAATTTTTATTTAAAATAAATAATGTTAAATAGTTTCGTACTAAAAAGTATTTTGTTTGAATTTTACTATACTTATATCATCATATATACATTATAATAAAAATAATATAGTAATCTTATGTGTAAATATATGATTGGTACAATTTATTTTTTGATTGGACGAATATATACGAAAAAAAGAAAAAAAATAGGAAAGAAAATTTTTTATTTGTGATGGATATAATAATTTTTGATAAAAAATTATTATCTTTCAATAAATTTTCTTAGCCTTTTATATTTATTTGGGAGCAATCTTGTAATCTTGATTTCAAAAGAGATTATATCATTAATAGTTTCTTAAGGATGACAATCAATTAACTAAGAAAATAGAAGTAACACTTTTGTCATATTGATTTCATGCATCTAACTATAGTAAAGCTATTATTGCTAAATTCATATAATTCGATACAATTTAAAAAACACAAAAATAAAATATTGATTAGCATTAGATTCTCTCAAATATAAAGAATAAAGAATTTTTCTTTAATTAAATTAAAATTAAAATTTTATTTAGTGAATCTCAATTATTATTTATTTAACATTAATTGTGATGGGATACTTAGTGAGATACTGAGCTGAGCACTGTAATAGCGTCGATTATAAAATTTGAACCAAAGACATAAATAAGATAATAATTTATTATAAAACTTTTTTTCAATTTTTTCTTTCCCGGGCGTTGCCAAGCTTCAACATCCGCTGATAAAGAATCAAACGGCTGATGCTTCCAGGACTCCCCAACCCCTCTCCTCCCATTGCTGTCGGCAAAGGCGCGGTCTGGTCATCGGACGAGATGCTCTGTTTCCGGCTCCTACAACAGATCCGCTCACCGCTCTCTTCCCCTTCATCTCGCCATCTCTCACTCCTCCTTCAAATTCACGCCTTTCTCATCCGCCGCTCTCTATGCGCCAACACCCACCTCCTCACTCTCCTCATTTCATCCCTTTCGAATGCTTCTGCTGCTTTCTCAGGCAAGCTCCCTTCGGCTTCCACATCAGCTCTATGCCATGCTCGCAAAATCTTTGACTGCCGCACTGCCCAAGACACGCACCTCTGCAACTCCATGATCCATTCTCTTGTCCGCAATCGCCATTTCCATGATTCAGTTTCTCTTTACCGAGACCTCCGACGATCGCCAGAATTATTTCCTGACCACTATACTTTTCCTTTCTTGCTTAAAGCTTGCGTCTTTTTGCCCAAACAGGCAGAGCTGAGAGTGGGATCGCAGTTTCATGCTCAAATTTCCAGGATGGGTTTCAGCAACAACGTGTTTGTGTCAACCGGGTTGGTCAATATGTATGTCAAAGCTGGGAATCTGAATGCCGCGAGGAACATTTTTGATGAAATGCCTGAAAGATGCTTGGCTTCATGGACGGCAATGGCTGTTGGGTATGCCAGGAGCGGAAAAGCCGGGGATGCGTTGGAAATGTTTCGGCTGATGCCCGAGAAGGATACGGCAGCATTCAATGCTATGATCGATGTTTTTGTGAAATTGGGAGATGTGGATTCTGCCTGGAGGGTGTTTGATGAAATGCCTCAGACAAATGTGGTGTCTTGGACCACTCTGCTGTTCGGGTGCTGCCAAACTGGCAACATGATTTCTGCAAGGAAACTGTTTGATGAAATGCCCGAGAAGAATCTTTTCTCCTGGAATGCTATGATTGGTGGGTACAGCCACAACCGACAGCCTCACATGGCGCTGGAGTTGTTTCGAGAGATGCAGTCAAATTCGTGTCTTTTTGTCCCGGATGAAGTCACACTGGTGAGCGTCATTCCAGCTATTGCTGACACCGGTGCATTAGACCTCGGTCGATGGATCCACAACTTTGCACGTAGGAAGGGATTCGACCGTGTGAGCAAAGTTTCGACTGCATTGATAGACATGTATGCAAAATGTGGAGACGTAGTTGAGGCTAGAAAGGTCTTCAACTGCATGCTTAGGAAAGAAACAGCCTCATGGAATGCTCTTATCAATGGGTTGGCTATAAATGGAAGGTCAAGGGAGGCTTTGGATATGTTCTTCGAGATGCAGCATTGTGGAGTTAGCCCTGATGAGGTGACAATGGTTGGGGTATTGTCAGCTTGCAGCCATGGTGGACTTGTAGAGGAAGGAAGGAGGTGGTTCAAAGAGATGGAGAACTTTGGCATTGATCGTAAGTTCGCTCACTATGGCTGTTTGGTGGACATTTTTGGCCGAGGTGGCTGTCTAGAGGAAGCTGAAGCTCTTATTATGAGTATGCCTTCAGGTCCCAATGGGATCATCTTAAGCTCTCTGTTGTTTGGTTGCATTTGCCATGGAGATGTTAGCAGGGCAGAGAGGGTGATGAAGATGGCTTCTGTAGTTGAGCCAGGAAATGTTAGGAATTATGTGATGATGAGGAATTTGTATGCAGCAAAGAATAGATGGGGTGATGTGGAAATTGTGAAAGATTTGATGAGAAGATTTGGAGGTAAAGAGGAGGCTGGGTGCAGCGCAATTGAGGTTGAGAGCAAGATTTGGGAGTTTGTTTCTGGCGATAGAGTGCATCCTGATTCAAAGAAAATCTATTATGTAATTAGGCACTTGCAGTCTCAAATGAAAGTTCAATTAGGAGGAGACCTGGAATTATTATTGGTATTTTGAGCTCCTTGGTGGAGGGAGAATTAAATTTTGAATACTGTTATTTAAGCTCAATCTGACCATAGCTTATAGGGATATTTAATGCGAGAAATTCATTGCCCTCTCAAAAAATGCAACACTGTGCAAACATGTGTGGCAGACAACAAAATTCACTAGTATAAAACCACAATGTCATTAGAAGCTTGCTCCAGGATTAAGGAAAATGACAGAAATGTGAGGTCTTGGTCAAATTGTAGCGGGTTTGTCGGCCATGTATACCATTGCAAAGCTTTCTTAGTCGTATAGTCAGGTCACTTGTAATTTTAGCTGCCATTACTCAATTGTATAGATTGAGTTTTGGAAAACCCAGTCTTGGTTGATCTACATTGAATCCTAGTTGAATTCTTAGAGTTGGCCATCCTAGGTATCTCTTAGCTCAATTGACACTTTTTAACATCTTTAACTTATCATAAGCTATAGATAACCCAACACAAGTGAGCCTAAATAGCTCTTAGCAATCTTTACATGTGTGCCATGGCTGTTCAAACTGGGATATGCCATTCGTGCTGGGATATTATGTTTTGGGTCAGAGTTAAATTTTTTCAGTGAACAAAATACTGCAAACTAATTTATGATCGATTTTATAGAACACAAAATGGGCTTTTCTAGCTATAAAGGCACCGGTTTCTGGAATAAGGATGAATATGTTTAAAACTGAGAAGGCATAACTCTCATTGGAGTATGCTAAATTGCCCCTTGATATATAAGGCACCTCAGTTAATACAATAATGGTATCATGGATTGATGAACGAATTTTGGCACAAGATAGCTTATTGTTAGCTCTCATTGGAGTATGCTCTATTGATATATATACATATATATATATATATATATATATATATATATATATATATTATAAAGTTAAATGCTATAGTTTTGAAGATACTTTATATATTTAAGATGGAAAGCAGGATGATCAGACTTAGGTGAAAACTATTTAGCTTAAAGTATACATATGGTTCCAAGGATTTGGACCAAGTCATGGGTATAACACTTAGCTTAGTTTAGGTTGCCTAAACTTGGATCCAACTTAAGAATCTAAAACAGCAAGTTCATATTTTCCAAACTTAAAATCACAAGCATTGGAGAGAGTGGATAAGATAAAATGAATTAAGGGATAAGGTCTCTCCTTATGATCATAAAATGGCATTAAGTGGTGATTGGAGTGCATTAGACACTAAGGCTCATGTACAATAATAGGATACCTCAATTAAGGTCTAGTGCAATAAGTATTGAATATAATTTAGAGGTTTAATCTAGGACAAATTAGTCTCCAAGTATGTGAGTTCATATAGGATAGTTGGAAACTTGCTAGGGTTTCAAGCCCCAAAATGTAAGTTTGATTGAACAATTGGATATGATATAGCATATTGTTAGCAACATAAATTTGAATTTAGAAACTAAATAAGAACAACCTCTAAGGTAAAACAGAAAGCTAGGGTAAACCTAAAAGATGTGTGCAACAAGCTTCTAATGTCCTATGAATCAAGATCTGGACGTGGACTATGATTAATTGAGTTTTATCAAAGTTTAATTAATTTTGACACACTTTCTTATAGTATAAAACAATAAGATTACAATGCATATGGAAATCAATTAAGTATGGAACAATATTTGAAACTAGGTGTAAGATAATTAATCCTTCACCCCAGATCTAAGTGCCTAATCCTAGAACCAAGCAAATTAAGATTCCATAGCTCTAGGTTCAATTCCTAGCTCTTAAATGAGGTTATTACAATAATGAATAAACATGGATTAAAGCTTAGATTAACATATAAGTAATACATGAAGCACGTAGTCATGCATACAAGTCAAGTTAATGAGATAAATTCAATTCAAACCACTAATATTCAAACATTCACTATTAGGTCTAAGAGAAATGAGTTAGACAAGTCTTAAATTCATAAATATTAAACTTAATTAAGCTTAATAATGTGTTATTTAAGCATGTACTAATCATAATTACAATATAAAGTTCAATTCTATTAAACATTAATCAACATGCAACATATTATACATGGATCAATCAAGTGGAGCATGAGTAAGGTGTTTAAAAATAAATCTGAAATACAATAGTAAGACTATTAGTAAGGTTTTTTCTAGCTTATGAGTTGATGGATTAAACATAAAATAGCCACTGCAAAACATGTAGTTCAAATTGTATAGAAGTTTACTTAAGGGCATAAGATTCATCATACACTTTTTTAAATCCATTAGATCAAATCAAAATGCATATTAATCAATGCTTATATAACACTCAAGAGAGTATTTATTAGGAAAAAGCATATATACCACATGGAGTTCATAATACAATGAATGTTGAAAGGAGTGCATATAGCCTAACATGCGTGCTCTCGTTATCTTAAATATATCAAGATGTTCACTGATCTTGTCTTACTATATATATATATATATCATTGAGATCAATAATAACTAAACTTAGGTTATGTGGCCAATTTTTCACCATAATTTTATAATAATAATTTTAAAATAATACTATAATAATAATCTAATATTTAGGAATTATCAAAATTTAACCATAATTCTATAAAAATACTCAATTTACTAAAATAATTGAATTAAGAATATTTCGGACCATTTAAAATTTCTTAAAATATATTTAGTAATTAATTAATGTTAATTAGGCATCATTAAGTCTTTTAAAAATTTAAGACTATTAAACTATTAATCACCATTTATTAACTAGTTGATAAATTAAAAACATCATTCAATTATCAACAAAAAAAATTGTCAATATTTATAGATTGAGTTCTTTTCAATGCGCAATATATATTAGTCCTTAAAATTACCAATATTTTTTGACATTAAAATAATAATCAATAAAAGAGTAATATCAAAACATCATTTAATTATTAATATCAATTATGCATACTAACTAATAAATCATAGCAATATTGCATATCAAACTATTAAAAACATATAAATACTTATATCTCACGAGATGCCACAATTCAGATATTGTAATATCACAATATGACATCATTCATTTAGAAGTGTTTATCTCATGATATTTCACAAGTTAAAGATCCATATTGTATTTCTCATTGGGCTTTCCAATTAGTATTGTGCAGACTTATTTGCATTAGATGCACAAAACAAACAATTGACTTAGTTTGGGCGAAAATAGGGAACTCCCCTTTAATTTTAGCTCTTTAATAATTTTGAATGAGTAGCTTCAAGCGAAAAATATATGATCACGATTCTCTTTACCATCTCTACACAACACACAGTAAGCTTGGCAAGCTATCCCTTTATTAATAAATATATTTCCAATTTTGATGCAAATTTTCAAATAAAACAAGCATACATAAGTTTTTTAGCCAAGTAGTTATTTCTTAAACTATGTACCCACAGTGCTCTACTTTCAATATCTTAGATATAATTGAAATACCTAAGTATTTAAATAACAAAGATAGGAAAATTTAGATTTGCAGTGTTCTTCATTTGTCTTGCATTATCAACATTACTAGAGATAAATATATTTGACTTTTCAAACTTAATTTCAAACAAAATCTAATTTTAAATTTCTTGTACAAGATTTCTTATCTTATTAAAATATAAAAAAATATTATCAAATAAAAATAAGTAATTAAATTTTAAGTTATTCTTAATTTTTTCTTAACTTTAGTTTTTATAGTTTATAGAAAAAAATATTACATAGCTCCTAAATATTTTCTAAAAAATATGAATAACTAGAATTTAAAATTTAAAAAATATATTTTAATAATCTTACAAATAAAAATAAATGTAATAATATTTTTTTATTTTATTTAACTCTCTAAATTTTAATCATTCATAATTTTTTAAAAATATTTGAGAGCAATAATAAAGTCAATGCAAAATATTAGATCCTCCAAGCAGATTCGAATCATGTAAGTTTCAGGTGTCAAATCATCGTTGGTACCACAAGTAATTTATCTCCAATTCAGGGTCATCGTTCGTCCGGATATCCATTTTCCTGCAGCTTGGGTCCGTCGTCCTCCCTCCCCCTCTTCTTTTCTTCGAAGAAAAGGGAATGAGAAGATAAGTTCGCCATAGGATTCCATTTATAGGTGAAAATTTTTATAAGCAAGGTTTCTCTACTTCGCTCTGTGAGTCCCAACTTGGGTATCATGAGACATTGGCGATGATCCTTACATTTATGTTACGGCAATACTAGGGTTTACACTGTCGGGGTCTAATTTGTTCTAGAATGATGCCTTTCATTGAGCCGATTCAAAATTTCTAGGTTTGGAAATTTGTTTCTGCTGATTTCGGTTTTCTTTGTGCCCGGGGAAAGCATGCGCTATTTTTTGTCGAGGTTTCCTTTATCCAAGGAGCAGAAGAAAGAAGGAGAAGGCGGTAGCAATAAGACGCATCTCTACTTGAATGTTTACGATCTCAGCCCCATCAACAACTACCTCTATTGGTTTGGATTTGGGATTTTCCACTCCGGGATAGAAGGTGTGTATTTCTTGCTTGTGCATAATTCTGTTTAGGTAATTATAGAAGCGATATTCATTTTTGTCACCTTTTTGAATTGCGTTTCTTATTGGTTTCGTATGGTCTTGGTTAATGTTTATGTTTGGGGTCTGTTTTGTGATGCCTGACTCCACCTGTGTTTAGATCATATTTTTAATTAGTTCAATTATCGTTAGCCTTGTTTTTATTTTTGGGAGATGTCCCTTTTTTTTTACTATATAACGGCGCTGATGAATGGTTAGATGCTAACTTTTAAAGTTAAGATTGATGGGTTGGGGGGAAATTGTTATCCAACCTTCTCTTCAGTTTCCTTGAAAATCCCTATTCAAACCATCGTAGCATACATGTTTTAAAACTCAGGTAAACCTACTATGCATGCCCCAAGTGTTGAAAGTGTGGTGCTAAGAGATTTGGGCATACATGTTTTTATTTGGTTCATCATCCAGCCGACCTACATTCCTTTTGAGTCACAACCTTTGCTTAGTATTTTACTGAACTCCTTTCCCTTGGAATGAGATAATCACACTTATGCCACACTTGAAGAAACCACGCATCAAACTTGCACACGCATTATTAAATACTTAAAAAACTCTCTTATGAATAAAAAACTATAAATTATCATTTAAATGTTTTAAATTAGCTATTTATAAATTTTGTTGATCAACCCTAATCAATTTTAGATAACTATCTATTATTGAACTAAATAACGCCTAAATGATGTGTGATGTAGCTAATTAAGGAGAAAATGTGTATTGATTTTACTCCTAGGTATCCTTGCTAGTACTCTGTTTTGTTATCTGTTTGAACAACTCAATTTTTTAATAGGGGCGTTGTATGGTCTATGCTTAAGATTCTCAAAGCAACTAAGGTGGCATTCTCTACTATTATCCACTATTGGATCCACTCAAACCTTGCTATGAATAAACACATTTCTCATTCTATCCTTACGGTTATACCCACTCATTCATCTAATCATCCTAATTTTGTAGCACTTATTTTATCCGTAAGTTTCTTCTTCGTTGGCCAACATTCAGCCCCGTATAACATTACTAGTCGTATTGCTGCTCTATACTTTTTTTTTCTTAATTTTGAGTTGGATTTTTTGATCATACAACACTCTTAAAGTGCTCCTCTATTTCATCCAGATTTAAATGAGCTTTTACAATAAAATGTAAGTACTACAGAAGGGCAGAATTGTAACCATTTATTAAAACTCTTTAACCTTTATTTTTTGAGATTGTTGTTGTTATTTATGGTGAGATTATTGTAGGAGATCAGGGTGAGCACAAGTTTTTGGTAACATTTAATGATAGAATACCATCAGAGAACACTTGATTGACACACGAGGAGCTAGAGAGGCTCAACCCTGACATACTTGATAAGTACACTGACTTCAACTCTGCAGAGCATAGTTCTTGTGATGGGGGAGAGTCTAATGCATAACAGGGAACACACATGAGATGAAGGCTCATGACTTTGGCATTTGCACATTATTTAGCTAGAGATTGAGCAGGAGCTGCATTCATATTTGTTTATAGAATTATGTTGTGTTTTAAGTCATGTAATGGGTCATGTTATTTTTGATCGATTTTGTTTAATTTTTTATATTTTTGTGGGGTATGTTGTTAGTCCCATGTATTAGCGTCGCTTTGTTATTTGTTTTGTCGCTTTATATTTTGTTATGTTTATGTGTCTATCGGTGGGATGTGAAAGGACACCTTTTGAGGTGCTTACTTTTATATATAGGCGTTGTATCATCTTTTGAAAGGTTAATTTAAGTTTGATTAAAAAAATAATTGCTCTATAAAAAAGTTTTGTATTTTTGAGTGGGATTTTTTTATCGCACAACACTCAAAAGTTGCTTCTGCATTTGATGCAACTAGCTTGAATCCTATTATCACATCACTCTTTATTTCACCATTACTTCGAATAATTGAACTAAGATATTTGAATCTCTCGCTCTTTTTAATCATATGGTTCTTAATTGTTATGTCCTCTGGATTAAAGCTTCTAATATAATTGAACTTACACTTCATGTATTATGTTTAGATCTCTTATGACAAAAGCCTTTAGATTCTAAAGTATTCCTTAATTTATTTTGCTTGAACTCTAGCTCTAGTTTTCTTAGTTAATAGAAGGTTATCTGCAAGTAACACTAAAGAATATTCTCTTGAATGTGCTCAATAAGAACATTCATAATTAAAACATAAAGATATGAACTAAGAGCGGAGCCTTGATTTAATCAAATAGTAATAAGAAATTCATTAAACAAGCCACCTTTGTGTTTGAACACATACTGTAACCCCATTATATATATAATAATAATAATAATAACATTAATATATGTAATATAGTTTCTTTTTTCTTCATAACTCTTCAAAGAAATACTCTTGGTACTCTATTATAAATCTTTTCAAAATCAATACATATTAAATGAAAGTTTTGTTTTCTTTCTTTAAGTTTTCTATCACATCTTTTAATATATGTATAGCTTCCATAGTATATCTACTTTAGCATAAAAATAAATTGATTTTGAGAACTTTAAATATCCCTTCGTAATTCGTATTCAATTTTATCATATGACATACTAACTTGATTACTCAGAATTTTGCACATTTTTAGCGTTATCTTTAATATTGTATAAGTAATAACAATGTTCATTTGTCAGTTTGACAAGTTTTTAATCTTCAAAAACTTGGTAAAAGCCAAGAAGCTCATTTCTCGCCCAAACATCTCCATACATCATCATCTTTGAAATATTTTACATTATACAAATTTTTTATTCAATTTTCTTCTAATTTGGCTAGCTCATAAGTTGTTTCTCGCTCTCCACAATTTCTAATGTATAGCTAATTAAATTAAGAGATATAAAAACTAAAGCTTTGACTATTGTAAAATATATTCAGTATAATGATCAAAAAATTCTTTTAAGGGATGGATCCATCCCCCATAAAAGAATTTTTTGTATTGCTCTGTGAAAAGTGATTGCAAGCAATTGCAAAAGATTTGATTGTTCTGTAAAGGCAGAAGAAAATTGTTATCTTGAAACCCAAATATTATGTTTTTTTTTTTTGCTTTATGAAATTCCTTCAGAGTGCATTATTTATGATGGCAAACACAATGGAATGAACACTATCAAGAAAATTTCAATAGTTGATGAAAATGCTTAAAATTAATCATTTTAAGCCTGTCATGAAGGACAATTTCCTCATTCCTATAACTTTATCATCCTTCGTTTCAATCTTTTCTTAATATTATATGTTGTCAACAAATCCAGTTCATGGCATGGAGTATGGCTTTGGAGCCCACGAGTACCCAACAAGTGGAGTGTTTGAGGTAGAACCTAGAAGCTGCCCTGGCTTTATCTACAGACGTACTGTGTGGCTTGGCACTACTAATATGTCCCAAGCTGAGTTTCGTTCATTCATTGAGCAACTTTCTCGAAAGTATCACGGTGACACCTACAATTTGATAATGAAGAATTGCAATCATTTCACTAATGATGTTTGTATGCATCTGACTGGAAAGCCTGTTCCAGGTTGGGTAAATCGGCTTGCCAGATTAGGTAAAGTTTATTTTAAGGGGCTGCTTCTCACTGCCTAAAATTTTGGCTTGGTCTTATTTTACTTGCTTCTCAAAGTTTCAGGTTCTTTGTGCAATTGCATTCTGCCAGAAAACATTCATGTGACAGCAATCAGGGACTTACCTGATCACACAGTATTCTCTGGTAAATTGAGTTATTCTGCTTTTTTTTGTGAACATTTCTTCCCAAATCTGCTGAGGTGTAGCCCTCCTCTAGCCACTTTTCTCACTGGCCATGGTGGCAGGACCGTACCCCACTCAAGCAGTGTGTTACCCAAAATGAGATTAGGACTTATCTGCTTGGCCAATAATGGAAAGCTGGTGGAGCTGGGGTTACACCTCAGCAAAACATTACTCATTCTATAATGTTGTATTTTTCATGCTTGTTTTTTATTTAGCTTTATACAATTTTCCAGAACCCCTACCTGATTCAAACAACAACAACAATCAAGCCTTAATCTCACCAAGTGGGTTTGGTGCATGAACTCTTTGTCTCCATTGTGTTCTATTAAGTGTTAATCCCTTCTCTAAGCTCCAATTATGTGATATCATTTCTCATAGTTTCTCGCCATATCTGTTTTTGGTATTTTTTTAAGATGGGCATTATTAACTCTTCTTCCTTCAAAGGGGCAACTAATGGTTTACTCTTAAATTTGCCCAAAACATTAAGACCTGCTTGGCTCTACTTGAAAATTTTGCTTTTGATGTAGTTTAGTAATTAAGCTTCTTGCAATTTTCCTTTTTATTAAATATGCTAGCTTTGTGATGTCTCTCAGGTGTTTTTGAAGACAAGATGTTCACATTTTTCTCAAAATTTTTCTTAATATTCAGTTTTTCTGGCGTCTTTTTTTCTTTGTGATTTTTATGAACCGTTTTTTCCTTCAAATCAGAGGCTCATCCACGTTTGATAGAAAGAAATTATCATTGGAAATCCTTGTTTCACCTGTTTATCTTATATTGCGGATAGTATATATCTTGAACCGATGACCTTGGAATAAAACTGTCCTGATACATTCACTCTTATTTATATAATGCTGGATATTTATATTCTTAGATTGACACTGAGATTTGAGCTAATGGATGCGCACTAATCTCATGGCCAATCTAACAAGATGAAACACACCTTGTCCTGACCCAATTTTTTTAATTGCCTTTAAAGATCTAAGGGGACCCTTGGGGTTTCCCAGTTCCTTGTTCCTCCTCGTCTAACCAGGAAGGTCTCTTTCGCTTTCGCCTACGAGCATTTGTACGAGGCTCCTTTACTACAGAAATCAACTGGAGCGATACTTTAGCCATTACTATGTAGTTACGTATTGCTTAGGCGGTATCAGACATTTTATATTTTTCCTCATGTCTCAACACCAGAAGAGAGTATCAAACACATGCATGCAAACATTGTTGCTTAAGTGAGGATGGCCCTCCTCACCACCAAACCTAAAGCTCACATCCTCTCCATGCTCACACACACAAGTCCCCTACATTAGCTGCTCCTTCCACTTATCATGTACTGTCTTTCCCTTTGAATGTGCTTCAGCTTTGCTTTAAAAAAATTTAGGAAAAAGAGAATAAACCGAAGCATAGTTGGTTCTAACCCACATTTTAGACCCCTCTCATAGCCAAGAAATAAAATGGTTGATCAACAAAATTTGCTTCATAAAGAAAGGTATATCACATTCTAAATGATTAGATTCTTTCAAAATTCGATTTATATGATAAACAAATCAATATATGTTAAATTTAGGAACAATAGTAAGTGCTAAGTCATTTGGCTCAAATGCAAATTCATATTCAAAAGTTATACAAAATATAATGAGCTAATTTCAAAAATATATTCAGAATTTTTGTATTCATGATTTAAAAGCACATACTATACTGATTTCAAACTAAGGATTGCTAAGCATATAATGATATAAAGTTTTTGTTGAATATATATGTTACATTCAAATCTAGTTAACTTGGTTTGGTATTAACATGACACAAATAAGTAACACAACATCTAAATTAGACTGATAGCATAATATTGGCATGATAGTTACACAATGCGACAAAACCTAACTAGTTGCAGCTGTTGGCACGACTATGCACCATATCATAGTACACTTTGCAGAAATATACACGTAAGTTTTTGTGTATTGGAAATTCAATGCCACTCATGGGGATCCATAATCTCCTCTAGATAGTCTTTAAAAATCTTTAAAAATGGAAATTAAATTTCTTATTGCTTACAATTGATATTCACTTAGATTGTGCCACAATGTATTCGAATAATTTAAAGTTCTCGGTTGTGAATTTGTCATCTTCATTTTCAAATTTTAAATATCTGGACATGCAGAATTTTACATAATCAACAGGAACTTGGATTCGTATGTTTCTACCACTCGCCTGGCAAATACCTCACTACTGCGGGCATGACAACAAAAATTCCTATATGTGATTTGAACATATTTTCTCATACAAATACTAGGTGAAATAAATTGTGAAGATTATGCTTCAGATCATATATAAACTATACAAATTGAATAAATGCATTTTTATCGTGATCTCAAACTAAATATGCAAATCGTAAGGATTCCTTATCTTCATTTGATCTTTCAAAATCACATGCAAAATAGATTTGAACAAAAGTCTAATGCATGATCAACATATTGCATAAAACAAATGAATAATTTATTGTTTATAGATTTTCGGAGTCAATGAAAGAATCCTTAAATAGACTAAGCAAAACTAGAGAAACCTAAAGTAGGAGCTAGATCTTACCTTGTGATTTCTGATTTGGAAAAATTAGTGAATAACCTTTCGCTTCAAAATCTACAAAATCTGAGATATGAAAGGTTGAAGTCTTTGTCAAGCTTTCTCTTAATGATTTAGCAAAAGATATCGTAAAAGAAGGGATGAGGAAACGGTGAAGCTTTTTGGCTTTAAGCGGAGTTTCCAAATGAATTCTGGAAAGTGCTGTGTTCTCCGTGGATATATCCTCTTTTGACAGAATAAAATGTTGGTTTAAGCAGTTGAAGTTAGAAATGATACCTGGGTATATACTTGCTGCATGAGTGCCACTGTTTCAACTAAACTGTCTAAATGCTAATTAGTGATATTTCTATGTCACTAATCTTTAGTTCAAAGTGGCTTAGCACGAATAAACCATTATAAGGTGATTTTAAAAAGCGGGATATTACAGGTATCAATTACTTGATTCCCTTTCCTAGCCTGTACACATGAGCTGCCTCTTATACAAGGAAATATCATCAAAGCATGTATTGCTGAAAAGTATAAAATAACACCATTTCATTTTCAAGAAAATTGTCAAAATATTATGTTGAATATATCAAGTTTGATAATTTTAGTCTCATGCAATTATTTAGCATGCCAATTAAGTTACCTAACTTATCAAATTGATCTAAACTTGATCACTAATTATTCAACTTAATTTTTTAATCATAATTTAGAGAACCAATTTTGGATCAAAGTCAATCCAATTGGAGGCAGTTGTGTCCTAAATAATCTGAGACTAAATTGGTCAAATCTAAAATAATTGGACTCTTTTAGCTTGAGCCCCATTTTAATTAACCAGTGTCCAATTGCTTATTTCATTCATTTTGGATCAACTGGATATTGATGTTCCTCTTTTAAGAAACTTATTTGTTCTGCAAATTTTTTTTTTATAAGAATATTAATGTGGATATATCTTCCAAGATCTATTACTAGTCTTTTGTGTGCTAGAAGATGGATCGTGTTCATATGCGTCGACAATGGAGATGAGCGACGATGAAGAGCCGGATCATCATTTGCTAGCGGCACCTAGCACTGATCATCCGCACCCGAAGAGAAGCCATTAAAGCTGACACTCCCTTGCTTCCCTCCTATCATATGCATGCCAGTTCTTTACTCCCCAGTGTGTGGTTCCATGTACCAGTCATGTCCCTTTTTTCTCAACACTCCTCTGGTGGAGCCTGTGGGCTGCAGTTATTGTCTCCGTCTGGTGTTTTAATAACATTTAATTATAAGCTAATCCACCCTTATTTTCTTTTGTAAAGTCTAAAGAGTGCATACTTTATTAATTTCAGCCATGGTTTGGCTATTGTCAATCGTCAAAGACTATTTGTCGTGGTACTTGGTATATTTGAAGTGTGCGCAGCATTTACATGAGCCCGTACATGAGCTTGAAATTATTTGATCGATTGTATGTATGTATAAGCAAGAATGTTTAACTTGAATGGTATGAGGTATTGTCTGATATTTTTTGGGGATTTGTTTTCTATGTGCTTTTTTTAAAGCAGCCCCCTTGGAAACCATATTTCATATAGGTTTCAAAATGCTGCAGTGTAACTGTATTAAGGATGATATGTGGCCAGCAAAATTTCAACCATTGACTGTTAAGAGTTCAACTCAAGAGCTCAATCATTCAACCACAACATCATTTTAACTTCATAGTTGTTTTTCGCTTTATCAATTTTACAAAAGTCCTTTAAAGAACCTTGTTTATATGAAGTATTATGATATATTTATGATAATTTATATGAAGTATTATGAATAATAATATATAAATAATAATATATTTGAACATTCTCTCAAGTGATTTCAGGCAACTGTTACCGAAAGTAAACAATAAAGGCAAGAAGTTTGTGTTGCTGCATGAATTTAAATATCAAGTATTTGGCATCACTGTAAATTTTTTCGACTACCTGTGTTTATTATTAATTTCAAATTAAGTCAAATTAGAAGTAAAACAGTCGACTAATAATGACTCAAATTGACATTATTTGATTAAATTTCACAATGAATCAAAATTCAAGCAAGTTTTAAGCAAACTTGCTTATTACGCCCGACACTTCAATTTTTACAAAGCCACAAACAGAATCTAAGTGGCAAATATGTAAAAAATGAACTTTTAATATTGGATATGTATATAGGAAAGGTTTTGAAGGGTGGGTGAGACTGCAAGCCAACACCCACTTATCATAAATACAAATTCTTTACATACACACCCAAATTTTATTATATATATATATTCAACTTCCAAATTTAAATATTTTTGAAAGGAGGATAATTCTAATTTTGTAAAAATTAAAATATCGGTGTTAGATTTATATACTATAAAGTTTTGAGTGCTACCTTTAAATTCCATTTAAGAAAACACCACAGAGAAGCAGCAATAATTAACATCTTAAAACAATTAACATCAACCATCATGGAGCCCACTTAGATGAGCAACAAAGGCAAACTATCTTAGCAAATGAAAGAACCCTGAAACCCAAATGATTCAACTTCAATAATGCAACAAATAAAATATAATCACAGAGGAGAGAGAGAGAGCGAGAGAAGACTTTCTTGTGATCCCCACCTGGTGCTACCTGTGGCTCAAGCTAACCTCATCGTTTGCCTGATATTAAAATATAGCATCAAATTATTATTTGGGGAAATGATAAGAAAGAGTTGGAACATACAGATTTGCCAAGCAATTGAGCAGCCTTCACATCATCAAAGCCAAGGGAGGACAGAATTTTGTGGGCTGCTGAATCTTTTTCTGACCATAAACCAAGCAGCATATGGCTTGGAATTATCTCACCCTCCTCGCCTGAATTAGTTTCCAGAAATGTTAAAAATGGGGGGTTCAAATCATATACAGGGCTATAAATCATGTGTAAGAGTTGGCTGACATTCGTTTAGATTGCATTTATACATATATACACTTTTTGAAAGTTAAGCTAAGAGAGAAAGATGCTTTTAAACTCCTGATCTGTTTGTTAGTGGAAACACGATTACTACTGATCTACCATACCATTTTGTCCTCAATTATCTCTCACCATCTATCCATATGAATGGATAATCGAGATCAAATTTAAGAAAAAAACTTATTATTAGATCTCAAGTATGGATTCATTTGGTTAATGAATGGTAACTGGTGTATAAAGAGAGAGAATTTTACCACCTAAATATATTGTACACCTCTCTCTCTCTCTCATTATATATATATATATATTATAAGACTCGCTTAGGGTTCCTGCAGCTCTGTTGCCTTTCGGGGCGGAGTGTTAGTAATTTCATCAGCGTGGCCATAGCTGATGATTCCAACCAGGTCAGCTCTGCCAATGATAGTGATGGCTTCCTCCCTAACATGCATCCTAACAAAATCCTTCCTTGACGCACTCACAATTGCATCCCCTTGCGAGGGATGATTGAACTCAAACCCATTGCTACTCTTAGAGGTAAACTGGCTCTCTTTCTCTCCAATGATAAAATGGAAATATTAGCAAAGCATTGGAGTTCTCACTAGTTGGAAAATTTACTAATGGAAAACCTCCCTTGGTTGTCATTCGGAAATTTTTCAACAGTTTGGGTTTACGGGGATCTCACACTGCCGGATTACTGCACGTCACATTCTGATTAAACTCTCAAATGAGCTTGGACTATACAAGATTACTAGGTCGAGGGTCACACTACATTGAAAATTTTCAAATGAAAGTCTTGAAATGGGCCACTTCATTCAATCTGAAATAAGAATCTCCCATCATTCCTGTCTAGTAAAAATTCCCCTTAAAGTCCATATGTAACTCATTCCATACTTTATTATTTGGGATCTTACTTCGAAAATCCCATTAAAGCGACTATGTCGTGTTCTTGTTGAAATCAACCTTAAAGAATCCTGAGTCGGTTATTTGGATTGGAAATGAAAATGAAAACTTACTTCTTATTTAACCAATTGAAAAATAGTTGGTCACAAAAGTATTACATGTTAAGGATACTTCCAAGAAGTTGTCTTCAAAAACTTGCCTCTTATTGCACCAATTGCAAAATAGTTAGTAACGAAAGTACTACGTGTTTCAAATCCACCCCCACCTAAAAGAACATAATACTTCAAGAAATCAAACCCCACCGAAAGCCGAGCAAACAAATTTATGTGCCTAAGCGCCAAAGGACTGCGTCAATAGGACAGATTTAGTGGCCATCAATGCTGGAACTAAAGAATAGCTATGTCTTGACCTGACAAATGGTGGTTTGGTAACTACTTTTCATATTTATTTCAATTTATTTCTTTTTAAAAAAAAATTATTTTCTTTTAAAGTTGCCAACTAATTTCTATTTGTATTCAGTTTTCCATCAATGAAAATTTTAACAGATTCCCCATATATATATATATATATATATATATATATATATATATATATATATATATATATATATATATATAAGGCGGATGGATGAAATGTAAGAGCACTTATGGGTGTTATGCAATCTAAAATCCAGCTCAAACTTAAGAAGAGAGTTTCATAAAACAGCTAACCGACCTGTAATGTTTCAGGGAGCAGAACATTGCCTCCAAAGCAGAAGTATTATGACAAATTAAACGTTGCGGAGATGAGACGCTAAAGTGGATGAGTGGTATGCATGAAAAATATGAAGAGAAACAAGTGCACTCATGCCAAGGTTGCAATAGCTCCGGTTGAGAATAAATCCAAGTGAGTTTAGATGGTACGAATATATTAAGCATAATATCATTAGATATCTTAGTGAGCAAAAGAACAAGTTAATAAATTATGTCCATGTTTAAAGAAGATTAGTAAGACCAAAAAAGATAGCAAGATACTATTAGGAATGATTTCACATTTGAAGCTTAGAGAGATTGTTGATTGAATACCAAAGAAGAATGATCCATGTTGCCATGCTCAATTGGATTAAGGATTTTTATTGTGTTGCTGGTGTATATACATTTAATGTATATACAAAATAAAAATTATTTCAAATATTTCATTATAACAACCCCAAGTCTTAATTTCATTAGTTGGGGTCAGCCATATGAATCATTTGTTTCGATTGTGCACGATCAATTGGAAACCCCTCCCTAAGTTTAATATTAGAGAAGATCCTTTCTAATGGCTACACCCCATAAATTTTTTGCTTTCCTCTCCCTCTTTTAGTATGGATAAAATTCATAAACTCAATTTTTATAACATCAGGCATTGAACAATCAATGCTTAATGTACCCGAATCATCTAAGGCGACATTCTCTAATATTATCCTCAACCGGAGCCACTCCAACCTTGCGATGAATAAACTCATTTCTCATTCTATCCTTATGAGTATACTCATTCATCCATCTTAAGCATCCTTATCTATATAACACTTATTTTATCGGTAAATTTTTTCTATGTTGGCCAACATTTAGCCCCATATTGCATAGTTGGTTATAAAGGTGCTCTAAAAAATTTTCCTTTTATTTTGAGTGGGATTTTCTAATCACACAACACTCCATAAACGTTTCTCGATTTCATCCAACTAGCTTGGATCCTATTAATCACATCTCTCTCTATTTGACCATTATTTTGAATAATTGAACCAAGGTATTTAAACCTCTCGCTCTTCTTGATCACATGATCCTCAATAATTATGTCATCAATATTTGGGCTTCTAATACAATTGAACTTACACTTCATATATTCTGTTGTAGATCAATTAAGATAAAAATATTTAGATTCTAAAGTAGTCCTCCACAACTCAAGTTTAACTTTAACTCCATCCCTGATCTTATCAATTAAGAGAATGTCATCTACAAATAACATGCACCAAGAAACATCATTTTGAATGTGCTCAGAAAAAACATCCATAATTAAAGTTATAAATGCTAAACCCTAGACCCTAATTTCAAGTATTTCATTAAATGAAAGAAAGTTATAAGGCCAGATCCAAATAAATAGGCACAACGTCAGTTGCAGATGTGAAGAGCAGCGGCTAATTACAGGCCATAATCCACATAAGAACATAGTGGATATTTAGACCAGATCCTGAAAACCAGGAACAATTACTTGGTAAGTCAGAAGTATTTTGGTAAACATAATATCGTATAAATGCATATTAAACTTAAAGCAAGCTTTTTTTAATATATTATGCAGTCATATCCAACATCTTTTGCTCCATCATTAACTTCTAAACACAAATCTTATATGTTTGTAGTAAAGGACCTCTTACCTTTAACATGGTAAACAGGTAAGCACCTTACAGGTTGTTACAATAACCTAAAATGATTTAATTTCTACAGCAGACATCCAATGTATTTCCAAGAAGTCTGATTCTGGTTTCCTCTGAGCTATATCTTTTTTAAAGCAAACTTTTCTGACCATATCAACTAGTATTCAAAGTAGGTATTATCGAATGAGCCAAGTGCTCTATTAATAACATTTATTCTGTCTTGTCTCGTTTGAATTAAATATATTTCTTGACACTTTTATATAGAGAACACTAGGAAATTCATTAATACAGAAATAAAACATCATCATCGTGGAAGTCACAAAGCTTCATCGTTGTTTGAGAATATGGAGTCTTAGCCAATTGGCCAATAAGGTAGGCATCATCGAATCCCTCCTACCCCAACCAGTAATAGCACAGAATCGTGCTTGTCTTGTGCATTGTTGTACTGCTAGGTGTTTTGCAATATATAGTTACCTTTGGGATGCAACTTGAAACAGTCTCATTTCGCTTCACAAGTCAGTGCATTGTTTTTACTAATACTATGTTCATATATATATTAAAACAAAAAAGTCATTAAAGCAACAGTTTAGCTTTCAAAGCATACTGAACGATGCATCCAGTTCAATGCATAAGAAAGAATGAAGTTCCGGTAAATTTATAAGAAGAATAGAGTTGTTATGTTCTGATGTTAATCTTAGTAGCAAACCATGGCACAAGAGAAAGCAATAGCACCACATGAAATGGCCTAGAGCACACCATAACCATGGAAATGGGATCTATGCTGAGATGTTTTAAGCTTGCAATTTATCAGAATAGTCAATTGCATTTTAAGGTGTAAAATTACATTCTGTTATTTATTGTTTATTTTCCTAATAAAAATTACCTTAAATTGAAAGTGAGTTCCTAAGAACTTCGATATTATTTCAACCAAGTTGGTGTTCTCCAATGTTTCCCCCCGGTGCCTTTGCCAAAGCAAGGAGAAGATGGAAGAGGAGTGGTTGCTCATAATCAACATGCAGTAACAGCACTTGCAAGAAGTCTATGTGCTCACCAGCAGTGGCCTCCCCAGTCTGCCTTTGCAGCTCAAACCCACTTGAGAGGGTCTGCATCAGATGTTTTTATTTAGTCATGGGCCCACTTTGCCCTTCTTGCTTTTAAACTCCTTTTTTACTCTAATAAGAAATTGGGTTACTCATCTTGTGGTAAAGAAAACAATTTTCAGTGATTTGGCAATTGAAGGAACATTTAGTATTCTTGGGGGTGCCACTAACACTGATCACAGCCGTGCAATTGCCCTCCTGTTCCTCACCTCCGTTAAAGACTTGCAGGATGGAAAATGAGAAGCACCAAATATTGAATTTTGGACATTGTTGAAACAAAATAAAATATAAGGCTCAGTTGCATGTTTTAAATTTCATGAATTAAAGTGGAAAAACGGGAAACGGAAAGGATATAGATTCATTTTCCCCAAAGAAAGAAATACAACACATACACAAATACATTTTACAACAAAAATATGAAAAGCATGCGGGAACCTTTAAATGGTTAAGCAGAAACAAATCTATATACCTGATTTTATTTTCTCATCAATAGCCCAATCAAGTGCCCTTCGTGCAGGTTCAGTCAAGGGTGGGTGTTCTGGACTAAAAAAATACATATCTGACTTCCCAAGTAACTTGACAGATTCTTCACGTACTTTGAATAGTGTGATGCCATTTTCACGTAGAAACTTAGATGCTTTGCTTGTCCCTAAAAAGGCAATTCCAAAATTTTCACAATTAATATGAGTAAAATGAGATATTAGCAGATCACTGCTGTTTTCTTGCAATAAACATTTTTTGGATAAGCTATCAGCAAAACAAAAAAAAGATTTATTCTTAATAGCAATCATTTACTTTACTACTGATATTAGAACCTTTCAACATGAACCTACATTTTCATTCATTCTATTGAGAGTTGCATGAGATTTTGACAAAAAAACTATGAACAACAATCTCTCACAAATAGCTCACTATTCTAAATAATAATGATATGTTGCCTAGCTCTTCCTAATACCACTACTACCAGACCGTAGTCCCACCAAGTGGGTCAGTTACATGAATCATTTTCAAGATTAGCATAGCTTATCTCTAGCTTAAGCCCCGAACAACTTAATCCAACGGAAGTCACATTAGCCAGCCATCAGCCTCTCAACAAAAGTTAGTAAATGTATAGCTTATTCCAAGATATCACATTAGCTTCACGTCATCAACTTAGCTTAGCTTAACTAAGTTAAGCCAAGATAAAATTGAAACAAACAAGCCATTAGTCTTCATTGTGCTCAATCAAATAGCAACCCCTCACTAAGTTTTAAGTACACGAGTCAATTCAAAAAGTTTCTTGCCATATCTTCTCGGTCTTCCTCTTTTAACATGGATGAATTTCATTAATTCAACTTTTTTAAGTGAAGTATCTATCAATCTATGCTTAATAAGTTCAAACCATCGTAGAAATTTTTCTTAATTTATCCTCAATTGGACCAACTCCAACCTTGCCACTAACCCCTCACTAAGTTTTAAGTACACGAGTCATTTCAAAAAGTTTCTTGCTATATCTTCTTGGTCTTCCTCTTTTAACATGGACGAATTTCATTAATTCAACTTTTTAAGTGAAATATCTATCAATCTATACTTATAAGTTCAAACCATCGAAGAAATTTTTCTTAGTTTATCCTCAATTGGAGCAACTCCAACCTTGCCACTAATGCACTCATTCCTCATAATAATCTTGGAAAATACCAAGCACCCCCAACTTGCAGTATTTTTACAACAAGCACCCACTTGAACAAAGTAACTAAGAAGATGTTGTGTTTACACATGCTATGATCAAACCATTATGTATTTTACCAAGATGAAAATTAAGGGTTCAGATTTTCTTATGCTCTAAGAAATGAGGGCGGCATTAATGACAATGGGGATAGAAGAAAGCTAGGGTACTTGCTATTCTTTCTTCCATGCCCACTAAGTGGGGTCACAAACATGAACTTTTATCTCCAATGTAGGCACGTAAGATCAATCCTAAATTTTTGTCCATGTCTTTTTAGCCTTCCTCTTCCTCTTATAACATGGGAAAACTTTATTACTAAACTTTCCCAGCTAGAATATCTAATGATTTATGCTTAATACATATTTGAACCATATAAAAAAAACTTGCTCAAAGCTTCTCCACAACTAGTGTGAAACCAACCTTGCTACAGATATACATATTTCTCATAAAGTCTTTTTGTGTATACCCACTCACTTAACTTTTATTTGGCATTCTTTTCTCTTTAACAAGGAAAAAATTCATCATCTCAGCTTTTCTAGCTGGAACATAAAATAATTTATGCTAAATATATTTGATCCCATCTAAGATGATATTTCTCTAAGCTTATATACTACACAACCTTTGCTACAAATGCACTCATTTCACATAATATCCTATCATATCCTATCATATCCTATCATGTATGCCCACTCAATACCTAGGCAGCCTCAACTCTACAACCCTTTATCAATATGCTTTTGCTTTGCAAGCATACATTTTCCCCATTTAACATTGTTAATTTCTAAAGATGGTTATTCAACAAAACTTTCTTACAAGTTTGTGTAGGTTTAGGAAATGCAAGTAACAATTTTTGAAGAAAGAACTACGGTGTTACCCTTAAACACTACAATGTAAACAATATAACTAAAATTTATCCCTACGGAAAAGCAGATTATATAGATACATTACACTGTACAATCAATATTGTAAGCATTGTAAAAATAGCTCTGTTGATTGCTTGTCAAATAATTAAGTTGAATTATATTTTATTTTCACTCCACTACATGAGGTATTGATTTCACTTAATATGCAATTTGATAACTATTGCCCATTAAAACTTTAGTAGACTTTTTTTTCATCATAAATCCACAATATCTTAATTTTTATCCATATTAGTGTATCATCATCCCTCCTTTATGCATATTCAAATCATTTGAATTTACTTTTTAACTATGAAATGATTATAATGGTTAGACTATGCTACTTGAATTTACTAAAAATTTATCTTAATATTCAATTTCGCTGCACTTAACTAGCCAACAATAACTCAATTTTGCCCTACACTTTGAGTTATCAAACATAATAAATCAAAATATAACTTTATCCTTCACACAATTCTCTTATAGCTTCTTAACCACAGAACTTATTAAAGCATGTGATGCTTCAGGTCTAATCTCATATTTGATACTTTAAAGAGAAATTGGTGAGAAAATATGAAATTGTTGGTTTTCACTCTACACTTGAGATTTTGAGTTGAAAAAGAATTTGGACACCAATGTATTTCAAGTATAAATAAAGCTGCTAGTTCAACTGCTAGGTGGTTCATCAGTTTTGTAGAATCCATAAATTTATATGGATTTCATCATGATTGACAAAAAAAATTAGAGATAGGTGACTCTTACGATGCATCCACACAACTATCCAGGTCTTCCTAAAGCATGAAGTTTAATGAGCTTCTGTTTGGGAGGAACTGATAGTGGCATATTGAACAAATGAGGATGGTGCCTCGATGAGTGGGAGTAATTCTTAAAGGTGTCATTTATAAAATGAGAAACTCCTCCTGTTAGAGTTCTAGGGAAATGAGATTTTTAAGAAATAACCCAAATATAGCACTAGAAATGGAAGAAATAATATAAAATATATTAAGAAAAACAGAAAATATATGAGGCATCTTTTTGTGTTGCAATTGATATTCCGAGGAAACCTCACGTTAATTGTGCTTTCAGGGGAGCACTCCTAGAATGAATAATTTTTTAAGAAATTGCATAAATATATCAAATTGAAACGTTCAATCTAGTATGAAACTTGTAAAGGAGAAACAAACATAGTTTGGCATAAGGAGCTATAGTTGTTATCAAAGCAATTATTTAGATGATTGAAGAGAGATAATTTTAACTATCATATGGCCATAAACTGATCTCTAAGTGTGAAAAGTAAGCAAAAGCTTCTAATTTCATGACAATATACCTATACATACATTCTTAACATGAGCACAAGCAAGAGGCCCTCCTGGCCTTGCCTAACTAAAACCCAAATTCAAATTTAATTTTGTTGACATGAGTTAGTAGAGGTTCTTTTAATTTTAATAGAATTATAGAAGCAATGAAATATCACTAATATTTCATCTAAAATTTTCAAAATAGTGCAAAGTTAAAATAGGTGTTCGATTAATAAGACAAAATATATCTTGAAGATATTGATCAAAGAGAAAGCTCAATAAGTCAAACAAAAGAAATGAAAGCCAAGGAAAACAGCTCAAATTAGATGTTTCGGAGCTTTGCAAATATGCTATTTACTTTATTTGTAAGATGCTCAAATTGCCCTAAATTTATTAAATTATTTAAGGTATTTAACCTTGAAACATAGGTATATTCCTAATACACTTGACAATCAAATAGCAATCGAGTTTTGCTTGATGATATTTGGAGTGAAAGGTCAAGCAAAGCTCTCAAGTTTAACTTTTCTATATTTGAGTGCAAGCTAAGTAATGGCCACGCAAAGCTCTCTGTTTGAGTTTGCTTAGAAAACCATGGCAACCGATAAAATAAATCTTATGAATAAACAGTTGTGATGGTCTTATTTGTTCTAACTGCTAGATTTGAACATTAGAGATTCACTCAACAATATGATATATATCTCACAGTGAAGCCATATCAGAACTAGTTGTTAAACTTTTGCCCACACCTTCACTTGACAAACTCGAAACTCTGTTCATGGAATATCCTATTTCAATTTTTTAACTATAAATAGCCTCAATTTATTTCAATTCAAAATATTTAAGCAAACTATTTTCCCATGCCATCTCATAGGCATCCAGCCTATTTGCTGAAAGCTTCCATAGTTACATCCTAATCAATATGAATAAATCAAGATATTCCAAAAATATATCTAAGAACTAGCTGTTACCTTATTTTTTATTCGAGATTTTTATTTAGTTTGTTTCTTAAAATTTGTATTTCTTTGGTTATCTTTCTATGAAAAATCTTGGATCTAAGTCAAAATCCAAGTAACAGGTGTACGCATAAACTAAATCATCATTTAAATTTTTTAATAGTTTTTGTGAATTTGGTGAGGAAAATTCTAGATCAATGATGACCTAGATGGTTAACGTGAGCAAGGCCAAACCATCTAAATCTTGTGTTCACTTGATTTATTGTTTTTAATTTGTGATTGTGAACACTCGAGTTGCAGCAAAATTAACTTTCATGTCTTGTATTTTTTATATAACACAGTTTTCCCCTTTCTTGTGTGCTGTCCTGTACCCAAAACCTAATCAAATTTTCCTCTAAAATAAAATCTGGCTCATATATCCTAGCTTGTCCTGGACCCAATCCAACCCATCATGCGAACTCTATTGATTATGATCTGCTTGACGTCCAAATCTTAGGCTAATTTTGCTATAAACATTATAAATATTAATGTAAGTAATAATAATTAAGCCAAATTGTTATATTTTCTAAGAGTTGGCTAACATTGTGTCTGTCTGTCCAAAATAAAGTGGAGTGGAGTGGTTTCAGAGTAAGGGGTACTTTTGTTTGTATGAAGATTAATTTTTGTATGAGAACTAAATTATTTATGAAATGGTTAACCAAAGAAGCCAAGAAATGTGTAGAGAAGTATGTTCTCATAAAAAATGCATTTATTCATGATTTTGTAATAGCCTTAAGTATTTGTGCAAAACAAAGTATATCATTTTTTGGTGTGCAAGTTTTTAAATTCTATGGTGTTCTAAGAGATTGGTGTCTCAAATCCTCTTATTCAGAGGGAAAAGATGTGCATAGCTTGGCAAGAAATTAATTTAATTGTATTTTCTTCTTTTAACCATACTCAGCCCTATATTCACAAAATTTCTCTAGACCACCACCTTCTTCAACCTCCATTTTCACTTTCAATCCACCATACCCAACCTCACCCACCTTCAATCTTTTCATAACTCATCTATGCGCACTACTAAAATGTGAGGGTCTGATGCCAGTCTAGCGAGAACTGTCCCAACATCGAGTATTCATGTACCGCAAAATTCTATCGAACAATTTAAAAGAGACGGAATACACATATAAAAGCCAAGTGATATTTCTTATTCTTTGAAATTTCAATTTACAAAATAGCCCACATATACATCTTACAAAGTTCATCTTCTTAGAACAAAAGATGAACTGAAACAAAAGTAAAATAAAAAAAAGTAAAGTAGCATCGCAGATCCATCAACAGAATTGAAAATTTTAAAAAAATTAGGGTTCTTGGGTGAATTCTCTCAAAAGCACCTAACCTGATATTGTAAAGAAAACAATATTGGGATTGGAATTCGCAGTAATTAAAGAATACTCTAAGTGCCGCAGTAAACCATAAAATATTATATTTTATAATGGCAGAGATACGATTAGTGAAAATAATGGTGTAATAAAAATACAGAATAAATAAGGCAATAACGCAAATGGGATAAACAATTTCCTGCAACAAATATTATCACAAAGATGTTGGTTACTCATATCATTTTTCCAGTAACCAACCATGAATGTTACTAATATCATTTTTCCAATAACTAACCATGAATATTGCTGATGTCATTTTCTAATAACTAACCACGAATGTTACTGATGTCATTTTCCAATAACTAACAACGAATATTATTAATATCATTTTTCTAGTAATTAACCACGAATGTTACTGATGCTATTATTCTAGTAACTAATCATAAATATTACTGATGTCATTTTTCCAATAACTAATCACGAATAAAAGGATGTTGATTTCAAACAATCAACCAAGCATCAATATGAATTTGACTCAAAATGAAGCCAAGCAGCAGTAAAGTGCAAAGTAATATATGTTCATATACTGGATTACTTTTTTCTTTAAGTTCAAAAGTACAGCAATTTGATCAAATATTATAATGAAAGTGATATTTTAGGGATATTTACTTTCTTCTTTTCTATTTGTCTTTCTTTCACTCTAAGTACTGCAATAAACAATAAAATATTACATTTTATAATGCAGAAATGCGATTAGTGAAAATAAGAGTGTAATAAAAATGCAGGAAAAATAAGGCAATAGCGCAAACAGGATAAATTATTTCCTACAACAAGTATTATCACAAAGATGTTGGCTACTCATATCGCTTTTTCAGTAACCAACCACGAATGTTACTGATATCATTTTTCCAATAACTAATCACGATTATTACTGATATCATTTTCCAGTAACTAACCATGAATGTTACTAATGTCATTTTTTCAGTAACTAACCACAAATATTGTCATTTTTCCAGTAACTAACCACGAATGTTACTGATGTCTTTTTTCTAGTCACTAACCATGAATATTACTAATGTCATTTTTTTAGTAACTAATCACGAATAAAATGATGCTGGTTTTAAACAACCAACCAAGCATCAATATAAATTTGACTCGAAATGAAGCCAAGCAACAGTAAAGTGCAAAGTAATGCATGTTCACATACTGGGTACCTTTTTTTTTAAGTTCATAAGTGCAACAGTTTGATCGAATATTATAATGAAAATAATATTTTAGGGATATTTATTTTCTTCTTTTCTATTTATCTTTCTTTCACTCTCTTTGAGAGTATATTATCATTATTTAATGATAATAATGTATGAAAGAAAAAAACAGAATAAAAATGATTGTAAATTATAGCAAATAATAATAATAATAATAAAATATCTGGATTGAAATTGACAGAATAAAAATAATAGTCATTTCACAATATTAGTACTATTTTAATTATTACTTAATGAGAATAATAAAAATGATAATGATGAATAACTATCATTATTATATAAATAATAATGATTATTATATATATAAAAGAAATAAATAAATAATAGCAAAAATTCTCCTCATCTTACTCCTATTTTCCTTTATCTTCCTCCTCTTACCTAGGATTAAGGTTGCCAAAAATCAGAGGAAGGCCGGACGTGGCTGAAAGGGGCCGGAGAGGATCGCCGAAGTGGGGTGGTCGGAGTAGAGGGGGGTGGTGGCTGGCTGGTAGAAGGGCTAGGAGAGTTGGCTGGTTGAGGAAGGCTGAGGATGAGAGGATGCTGATATGTGGTTGTCGGAGAAGGTGAGGGTTTAGAGTGGTATAAATAGGGAATGGAAGGGAAGGGGGACAGCCGGCTAGAAAGGGGGACAGCTGGTCGGCCAGTCGGTCGGCGCCGACCAGGGCGGGGCGCATGGGAGAAACGGCACCGGTCCGCGTATGTCCGTTTGCGCATGCGACTGTCGAGGGGGGAGAAATAAATAGAGGGAAGGAAACTAAAGGAAAAACTAAAATAATTATTTAAAATTAAATTTTTCACATTTTTCCGCCATTTGACTTCCAAAAATAACGAAACTTGACTCAGAAATGTGTTATGATTAAACCAACACCCTCGCACCAAAAATTTTCGATTTGAAGCAATACTTTATTTTAAAATAATTTTAGTTAGAAAATTCAAAAATTAATCACAATTGTACCGAAGCTCCAAAATCGATGAAACTTTTAACATAACCTTTAAATAATATACTTAACACAATGACACAAAAATCGATAAATTTGGACATATCTTTAATTTTTTCAATTTAATGAATTTAAATAATTCAGAAATTAAAGTAATGGTTTTCGTTATCCGGATTTCTTTCAAATTAGGGCATTTTGATCTATAAATTACTTCTATCTAAATAATATTTTTGTTTGCCCTAAAATGAAGTTCCCCGGAATTCTGATTTTTGAGGCGGGATTTGACCTAATTTTGCAAACTAACGATATTGAGTTGTTACTTAAACCCTGCACTCAAACATAGCTAACCCATCCACTGTCAAAAACTAGAAATATGCTAAAGTTACAAGTAGTAGAGCTTTTAATCACTGATGGTTCCCAAGAAGTTTCGATTTCTTAATTTTTCCATGCACAAATTTAATGATGCCACATTTTGTTTCCTTCTACTATGTGAAGTTAACATATCAACTTCTTTTGTTGTTTCTTGTTGTCACTCGAAGTCTCCCATAAAATTTTAATACTATTGTTCAGTGTAAATGACTTCATATAACAAGCCACTGACAATTGTATCTGACAAGTGTTTTTGGTTTTCATATAGTTTGTTTTCTTTTATAAGGGCCTTTTTCCCTTTTGATAACCATTACTAAGAATTCAACAATATTTTCAACCATGACATTTCTTTCGTCTCCTTCGGGACAAATTGTGAAATTCACTTCATTTAAAAACAGCAAATCTTCTATGCCAAGGCTATGAGTTTTGAAACATAAATTTTAACATTTAATCCAGCTTAAAAATCATAAATCCTGTTTTTTCAAAAATCCTTTTGAGCATAACAACATCTTCACCACAACTCACATATATGCATTAATAGTGATCCAATTCTTGCCAAAAAATTTTAGTAAACAGCAGCCTCTCATAATTATGCAATTACCATGTTTAGTATCTGTGATCTAGATTTTATCTCATAGATTTGTGCAGCATCCCGTTCAGCTGACATTTGTTTCAATCCCATGACATTTCTGTAATCCCATACATCCATCATCTCGTTTCTATGGATTGGTACCAAAAGTAACACAATTTTCTTCTTCCCTTCAAGTATGTCATCACAAATTAAGACCACTTCAAATAATCTCTCATTTAGTGTGTATGCTAGCTAAATACCATGAAGTTGTTTTCTATGGAAACTACTATTAAATTAACTCATTAAATTAAATTCAGTCAAGTTAAGAATTTCAGAGGTTTCAAACATGATTAAAAAGGGAATGTAAATTGGTAGTGAGAAAGAGTCAATCAGCAATGAAGAGAAAATGTTCTTTCCTGTTAGAATTAGTTTTTGTAATTTTACTAAAGTCTCAAATTAGCCTAAATAGCTTCTTTGAGTAAATTATCAAAATGGACCCTTGAGTATTGGATGTGCTAAATTTATTCTGGGATGGTCCTCAAGTTTAACTAAAATAAAAAAAAAAACAAGTCTAGTAATTAAATGCCATTAATACATTCAAAATTGATTGGTGTGTTTATTTTTCAGAGATATTTTTATAATTATTCTTTAATGGCTCAAACACATAACTCTATCATTGTTGGGTCCCAAGCCTTAGATGACAAAGAATGAGGGTTGCATTAGGTAGTCGATAATCAGAGGAAAACTTTGTTAAATACTATTATGACATAAATATTTTAAGTAATTGTGCTAGAGCGAGGGCTGATTGTGAATAATGGAAACAAATGATTCATGTAGCTGACCCCAAATAGATAAATTAAGACTTGGTATTATTGTTCTTGTTGAAGTTGCTCAAACTATTATCAAAACTTGTAACAACTCAAACTCTTAAGTACCAAAGTATTGTTCACTTTAGCCTAATAGATCTCACGATTTTGCTCTCAGAAGATGACTTTCTAGCAGGTTACCCATCCTAGGAGTGCTCCAGCCTGAGCACATTTAACTTTGGAGTTTTTATCAAGAACTTTACTGTTATCTGAAAAGATGCATCGATGTTTAAGAATTTCGGTTGATACTATTTAAGTGGGTCTTTAAAATCTCCCCAACCTGAATAATTGATGTCGTCGTTAGTATCCACATACAGATTCAAGAATCATCCATTAGGTAGATAGGACAAGAGGTAACCCTACAGGCTCAAGGGGCACAACCATGTAGCACCTTAACCATCATGGGTTCAAAAAACTGCTCACATGAAGTAGTAATTTACCCTGTATGGCACTTAGCTCCTATCTGACATTCTATGGCTTGTTCTAATATCATTAGTAACAGTCTGAACTCTTAAGCACCAAGATATTGTCCATTTTGGCCTGATAGGCCTTACAGATTTGCCATCAGAAGATAACTTCCCAGCAAGCCACTCATCCTGGGAGTGCTCCAACATGAGCACGCTTAAATTTAGTTTTTATCAAGAACTCCACCGTTATCTAAAAAGGTGTCTCGATGTTTAACAATTTTGTTAAATACTACTTAAGTGAGTCTTTACAAAACTAAATTGAATTAAAATATATTCTCATAAAGAGTATTTTTAAATAACTTGAATTTAAGAAAAAAAATTATACTCAACGTTGATAAGTATATATAAGAAATAGCTATAAAGTTAAATCGATAAAAAGGAAACATCCCAAAAACCTTTAGCAACCTATTATTAACTCATCAAGCATAAAAAAATCATTAATGCAAATTTTACCATTTCTTTTAATAGATATTTGCGTTAAATCATCGTACTTGTTTTACTAATTTTGTTAAACACAAGGGCTATTTTTGAACTTTTTGAAATTGGCAACTAAATTGAGCATGTGCCAATATCAACGGGTTATTTTAATAAATTCTTTGATTTGTTTTATATCAATTAAATCCTTATAAGTTATGGAAAGTACTATTTAATCTTTGGAAGAAAGGAATTAATATATAAGAAACTATACAAACCTCAGTAAACTATAGCACTAAATATGGCTTTCTTTTTTTTTCTACATTTTTTAGTTTTAGTTTGCCCTTTGCATTTACATATATACATGTAGAATAAAGCTACAAAGATACAATAATCTCTATGGAGGATGAATTGAGCCAAAACACTAAACACTAAACAAGAGGGCTATTTTGGAGCTTTATGAAAATGAGGGATCAAATAGAGCATGTGCCAATAATCAATGGGCAATTTTGATAAATTATTATATTTCTTTTATAACAAACAAATCCTTAAAATTTATGAAAACTCCTATTTTAATTCTTAGAAGAGACTATTAATATAGAAGCAACTATAAAAGCTAAATTGGGGCTTTAATAAGTTATAGGACTAAATATAACTTTTTCCTTTTTTTTCTCCTTTTTTTTTTCAATTTTAGTTTACTTTATGCATTTACACATCTACATCTAGAACAAAGCCTACAATGATGATCCAATAATATCTGTGGAGGATGAATTGAGGCGGCTAAGCAATAACTAGAAAGCCATATATGATCACCTTGATCTGCTTGAGAAACAAAGAAATGGACTATTGTTCCTTTATCTGCTAGAGAGGGATTACATTGTCGCTGATGCACTTAAGAATAGCACATGTAGTCTTAAAAACTACAATGGAGAGTTTCTAAAGCAAAACATAAAATGAAAAGGATATAAAATTATTCTACTCTTTATTTTAAGTTTTGCAAAACATGAAATAAAAAAATTTGAAGTCATAAGATTTCAGCAAAAAAATTTGAGATACTTCACCGATTATAATATATATCTAAAATGGTTAAGAAACTAAGAGACTACAGATAGAGGATCAATATACATAGGGACCCAATTTTCTCACCTGCAAAGAGACCAACAATAAACATCATCAAAGAGTAGGATGTGTCAAAGAAGGCGCTTGTGTCAAAAGAAGATAATTGATGTTGTGTGTCTTTGGTTAGCATGGATGAAGGATACGGTTGGGAACACTTCTTGCGTGCAAATGTGCATGATGCTGAACCACGTCGAAGAGTGGAAGGCATCAGAGATGCTTCTCATGTGCAAAGAAGGCCGGTGATGTGCCTTTCAACGAGTATGGATGAGGAATGTGGTTAGGGATATTATTGCGTGCAAATGTGCATGAATTACCGTGTTTAGGATTTTTTTTAAAAAATTTGTTGTTGTTGTGAGGGGAGGGATGGTTAAAGACAAAAATAATTTTTTTTAAAAAACTTATGAGCTTATTTGATAACAAATATAATTTAGGAACTATATTGAACTTTTTCAAATACTAGAATAGGAAGAGGTGAACCAAAAAAGTTGGGCAAAGAAACCATTAAAAAAGATTTTCTTTATTTGGAATTAGTGAGGTGCTTCTATTTGACTAGGTACAATGGAAACAAAAGATTCATGTAGTTGACCCCAATTGGTGGGACTAAAGCCCGGTAATGTTGCTGTTGTTGTTATTGGATGAATGCTATGCAATAATTCCTAAAGAGTTGCATAATGTATCTTCATGGAGGAAAGTGGAGTTCACTATAGATTTAGTCTCATGTACTAATTTTCTCCAACAGTACATATAAAGTTATTGTAAGAAAATCTTATAATTGGAGTAGAATTGAAAGAATGTATTAAAAAAGAATTTATTAAGTTTATTGTGTCATCTTAGGGTTGTAGGTAAATCTAAGAAAGAAAATGAATAGTAAAATGTTTGGTTTGAGGTAAGGGAAATAATAGAGTAAATCAAATCCAGTGTAATTATTTTCAAATAAATCAAACCAGATAAATAGGTTTGGATGTTTAGCACTTTAAGAAGTATTTATTTATTTTTTTTTTTAAGTGAAATTTAAATCCACTGTAAAATAAATAATTAAAAAACTACATGCATTGGCTTTGCAAATCCGCCAAGGAGGTCGGCCAAAAATTGAGAGGCCGGTCAATGACCATCAAGAGCCAACCAAGGGACTTATGGGGCAAATCAAAACAAAAATAAGGAAATACCAACCTAAGAGAGGGTTGACAGAGGGAGACGAGAGACTAGCAAAATGCAGGTCAAAAGCTAGGGAAGCCAGTTGAAGATATGCAAGAGCAATGGAAATGAAGATGTTTTTTCTCCAATAGAATACACCTACTTTTCACAAAAATGAGACTTCGGGAGAGTTAAAATCCCCCAAAATTTTACCATCTTTTTAAAATCATCAAACCAAATCCTAATATTTTGTAGTTGTAATTGGATTACTTGACAACAATAGCCAACCAAACATCCCCTTAATAATAAATACTTTTGACTATTGAAGATAAAAATCACCATTAAACTATTTGATCAATTGAAGTACACATAATCATTTTCTATAATAAGTTTAAGATAAAGATAATAGGAATTGAAGATTAAAAAATAATATTCTCATGATGCTATAAATCGAAGGTTTGATGCTGTTATTAATATTGTTGACGCTCACTAGTAGATATGAGTAAATTAAATTTCAGGGGTGTCTTCTGATTTATAACTAATGTGCCACTGATGTTGAATCCTTTGAAAAAAATAAAACACAGCCAACCCCATTTTCAATTAATTAAGCATCAAGGGAAAAATTTATGTCATAGGATAAATTTGTTTGAGAGAAAATTACCCAATTATGTAAGGCAATAGAGATTTAATTGCGCACGATGCTTGCAATTGGCAGACCTCAACCAATGCACGCTAATGCCGATTAAGATAATGTCAACCAACATCCCCTCAATTGATCTCCATTAACCATTGTATTACAGCAACAACAGCAATAACCACTGTTGTTGTAGTAATAGCAATTATTTCTGCTATTGTGGTGTCCATTATGCAGCAGTCTATTTAATTGTGTTTCTGATTTATTTTCTACAGCACATTTTGCTATTATCATACAGGTGCTGTTAAAATTGGCATTACTGAGACTTTAAATACAGTAAAACTATGCTAATTGCTCATTAATAATTCACAGTTCGAATTTTTCAATGCCTTCAAATTGCTTAATCATTGAAGTAGTGATTGAGTTTTACTTCTTGTAATTCATCTCTGCATTTAAAGAAATGCAAATTTAGTGTATCTCGCCATTTGTGCTAAGTAAATTATAATTTCTTGTCCAGAATAAATCATTACATCATCTTATTTTCAATTGAAAACCCAAATCCAAAGCTTTCCATTATTACATCAAGAAAATAGAAATCATATCAGCAATCTCCATAATCATATCGGCCAAGGAAGAAATTATTCAAGTGGACATCTTTAATTGATTCGTAACAAAGAACTTAATGGTTATATAAGGGCATGCTATTGTATTAAGAACACCATGCCAAAAAGTTTTATGGATTTAACTAACCCTGAATTTATAATTTTGGATTTACAAGATTTACCAAAATCTGCCTGGAAGAAAAGCATACTTGTTGCCAAACACAGCAAGCATTTCAGCACCTTGAATTTCATTGAAACATCAACTAATTAAATTTAGGTGCATTTTCACAAAAGAGATGTCACATTCAAACTTTTTCCAACTGAAAAAGGCAAATATCCACTAACCCTCGACAAGGATACCCATAAGGAGAGCCTCTGTCCCAGTGTTTGGGTACTTCAGCTTCCTAGCTTCCAGCTCCGCCATTGCAAAGGACTTAATTGACCTGGCCGACCACCTGCTCACCAGTCAAACCACCGTATCAAAAAATAAAATAAAATAAAATAAAAACATTAGAATCCCCTATTCTACACCAAAAAACAAAACAACTTGGGTAATTTGTCAGCCGAGGCTCTGTCCGGTTTTCTGCAGCAGGAAAGCCAAATTCGGTTAGAATTATACGGAAAAGAAAAGACATCAAAAGAGGAGTATATGGATCCGAAACGAAATTCAGAGGGATTACGCGGTAGGTAGCGAAGAGAGAACCGTTGTTGATTCAAATGAGCTTTGCTTTGCAGAGAGGATTAGTGGCCGGCGAGATCGGCGGATGGATTCTCCAAAAGAAGATCCAGAGAGTGAAGAAAACCGAGAAACAAGAAAAATCGGGGGAAAAGAGGAGGGTGAGAAGGTGGCAGCTTTCTTAGACAGGGAAGGGGAATGGAAGACCGGAGTAGAGAGGAGTGAAAGAGCTCGGGCAGACATTGCACCTCCACCCTGTAGCTCTCCCTCTCTGCTTCCGAAGCTTTGAGTATATTTTCCCACGTCTAAAGCTTCAGGGGGGACCTTCTGCTCTGGGACTAAGAAGATTGGAGAACCATGTCCCCATAAATTAATTAAATTGGATAAAACATTTTATAGTAATTATTGAAAATTTAAGAGAGATATTTCATAACATAACATATTTCAATGCAGTAAATCATGCTTTTATAAATTTGTCTAATAGTATTTAATAAATATTGTATTCATTAAATTCAAAAAATTATTTTACACAATTTATTAATTCATATTAAATCATGAAAACTATTTGGCTTCAATATAAATCTATAAATTCAGCTCTGTATCAATCAATCTTCTAGTAGGAGCTAATGAAGTATAAGAAGAAGATGAGCCCCATATTTAGGTTGCATAATATATTTATAAATTCGTACAAATAATTATTGTGATTTAAATTTATAAGTACATTTTGATTTCATGGGACAAAAGCTAATGCTATTGTGGAATCTATGAAATTAGATTCGTACACTATTTTGTAAATAAGAAATACTATAAATCCCATCATCGCACGTGTCCTGAAATAATGTTCAACAAGCCCCGAGTTTCTCCCATCATCGCACACAAAAGTGTGTCCGCACTTTTGAATCCTCTGTAGCAATCCCTTTGAATATCTTTTAACGTATGAATAGAAAATAAAGGTAGGAAATATAAATGTGACAAGAAAATATACATAAAATTTGATTGTTCATAATTTTTAGAAGAATATTAGCAATATGATAAGAAAGGAAAAGATCAATAATGAAAAATACAAATATACTGAATGCTTCACCATCAGCCGCATTAATATCTAAATAATAGACGAAGAGTTCAGCCAAATTACAGTGAAGCATTCTCTCACATACCTAGAGGGGCAAATACTACCTTTACACCTATTCATAATATAAAGTTTTACTTCTTCTCTTTACTGATTTTTCAGGAATTGTGCCTTTCTTCACTTTTCTTTTCTTTTTTCATCGTATTGCCTCTCTGAGAGAGTCCTCTACATCCCACAATTACTATACAACACGTACCCAGTTTCCCTATGGTACATCCTTAGCATACATAATCTGAAACTAATATCAATCAATCTGCTCAAAGCCATTAGAAACTAATTTACAGCCCCATCTTCTTAGGCCTAAGATACGTCGAAGAAGAGCCCTTCCGAAGGCCAGGCATTACGACCTGCTGCTGCTGCTTAGCCCTTGTCTCCTGCTCCTTCACCCGTTCAGCCTTCAGGAGCTCTGCCTGCTCCTTCCACAGGCTCTCCATCTCCTCCTCCATAGCAGTCTTCTCCACCTTCTGCCGCTTCTTGTGCTCCAGCATCGAAGTATCGGATTCCTTCACAGAGAAGAACATCGGCCCCAATTCAGCAAGCCACTGCGGCTCAACTGCAGTAACACACTGCATGTATTCCTTGGTCGTCAGGACTAGCTCATGATAGACAACATAGTCTGGGGTATATCCCAGCCCATAGAGAGCACTGCTCGGGTGAAGATGGCAGGGCATCCCGTTCCTGCAGTTCACGTACTCCCCAACGCCCTTCAGCCTAGCAGAATTATGAAAATACGCAGAGCAGATAGCCTTCCTCACCACATCCCAATCCATTCCGCAAGAAGTTAGGGGGATCTTCAGCGTCTTCAGTATGTCTAGAAGCTGTGACCTCACTTCCCTCGCCTTCCGAAGCACCTTCACCTGCAAGAAGTGGTCATTGCACCAGTCCCCGCGGTACTGGTTCGCTTTCCATTGCTGGTAGACATTGAGGAGCGTGAGGTGATCGGACTCGGGGACAAAAAACTTCTCCCTCGCCGCATCACTCTCCTCCACCCGATCCTTGGGCCTGAAAAAGATGGATGGCACCGAGAGCATGGAGACAATGGTCAGCACCTCGTTGACGCACTCAAGCTCCTCGCCCATCAGCAGCATCTTTGCCAGCGGCGGATCCAGAGGAAACTCCACCATTTTCCAGCCTATCTCAGTGAGGCCCCCGACATTGCTCAAGGCACCCAGCACCCAGAGCTGGTACATGGAGTTGAGAATGTTCTCCTGCGGGGGCGGGTCCATGAAGTCGAAATCTAGGAGGTTCTCTACCTTCAGGGATTTGAGAAGCAGCACCACATTCCCAAGATTTGTTCTCTGGATCTCAGGAACAGGGGTAGCCAGCATCTCGTTCTGGTAGGCCGCCTCCGTGTACAAGCGGTAGCACGTCCCAGGGCCGGTCCTTCCAGCCCTGCCAGCCCGTTGGTCTGCTGCGGCTCGACTCACAGGGAAAACTTGTAGGGCATCCATCCCCATCCTAGGGTTGTACACCTTCATCTTCCCATACCCCGTGTCGATGACATAGAAGATCCCATCCACTGTTAGTGAAGTTTCCGCAATGTTGGTGGAGACGATGCACTTCCTGGCGCCGTCTTCGGCCTTCTGGAAGATCTTCGCCTGGAGATCGGCAGGCAGCTGGGAGTAGATGGGGAGGATAGAGAGTTTGGGGACTGCCTTCGTGGTGGAGGCTGTCAGCTGTTCCATTCTCTCGGCAAGAGCATAACAGGTAGCTTCTATTTCGTCTTGGCCAGTCATAAAGATGAGAATGTCTCCAGGAGGGCTGGCAATGTGGATGGTCATGGCCTGCTTCACTGCCGCCTCGACATAATCTTCACAGGGCGTTTTGCTGTACAAAATATTCACCGGGAATGTCCTCCCAGGAATGTGGAATATGGGAACGCTTCCAAAGAAATTGGAGAACTTTTGAGCATTCAGCGTCGCAGATGTCACAATAAGCTTGAAGTCCCATCGCCGAGCAACCACTTTCTTCAGTATACCAAACAGCACGTCTGTGCTGAGCGATCTTTCGTGTGCTTCGTCCATTACTACTACGCTGTAAAACAAAATTCTAAATTGTTAAGAAAATAATAATAATAATAATAATAATAACTTGCAGTAACAAATAAATGAGCCAATGCTTACTGGTATTTGTCAAGATCAGAATCTTTTAAAGTTTCTTTTAGAAGCACTCCATCGGTCATATACTAGAGAGCAGAAAATAAACAATGAGGTGAAGGGCATACATATAAAAATGCATAGAACTTGAAAAGATATTTAGGAAACTCGAATCAAAAGGTTCTGTTGAACGATGAATTATGAAATCATATAAATCAGAATGAGTTAATAAGCAAGGAGCGCTTGCAACTGCAAAATCAAGCATAGGAAAATCCTATCCTGTGAAAATATAATGCAATACAAAAATGTGCACAACAGACAACGAATTCTGAACTGGGGAGCATTTTGTCAAAACTTTTAATCTTTAAGCCTTAATTTAACAATAATGTAATTTTACATTCAAAATAATTTGTCAAAATGAAGATTAATTTTTATGTTTTGATCAGCATAAAGAATACTTTAATGCTGTATTAATTTTATTATCCAATGAAGCGTAAAACTAACTTTTTACTACCCCATGAACCTTGAAATCTTTCTTTCATTAATCTTCATTATATTCCATTATCTTAACTATAGAAACTACAACATTAACTAATAATCAGGGAAAACTTGCCCAGCCTCAAAAATCTGCAAAGATTGAAGCTCTAGACCTTTGAATGCCTGCCAGATGGACAATAAATGAGCCTAACAGGATAAACAACTGAGCAAAAGATAAAATGAAAGCAAATTTGAAATCACATAAACAACTACTAGGGTTAATAAGCAGCCTATAAAGCTGCCTTCTCCCAATATTGCAATTCATCAAACAATAAAAGCATTCCGCAAAAAATTAAGTGAAAAAATTCAATAGCAAAAGAACCAAGTAATAACCAAGATGCCAGAAGGATTACCTTTATCATAGTGTTTGGTCCAGTGACATCCTCAAATCGAATAGCATATCCCACTTTATCACCTAATTCTGTCTCCATCTCCTCACTGACTCGCTTTGCAACACTCATGGCAGCTACACGTCTCGGTTGTGTACATCCAACAATTCCACTTGTAGTATATCCCTCTTCATGTAGATACTGTAATATCATTTAAAATTAGATTACACGCAATGACTTGAATTAATAAAGCAATCTTTATATACACACAAATCGTTAAATAATGCAAATTCTGCACCAAATTTTAATATTTACAAATAAAGCAATATTGTTTCCCAATTTTAATCCTTCTAATTATTAAAAAAAAAAATGAGGTGCCATGCACTTTAGAAATGCTGAGATGTATGTGCTTGTTCTGTAAATTTTGGATTTTCAATGTTGTTTACGTAATATTAAAAGTTTTGGTGCTATGCATATAGATATCCCTAAAATATAATGCAAATTCAATAAAGCAAACCTGAGTCAGTTGTGTTGTTTTCCCTGAGCCAGTTTCTCCAACAACAATCACTACCTGATTTTCTCGTATCACCTGCCAGATTTTATGAAAATTCAGTAAGACTAGGTATATAAAACAGCAGGTTCCGCTTGGGAAAATGTTCCCTGATGTACATTCCACTTCTTCCATCAAATATAGATATATATATATAATCTCTTAATAGCATGAAATCATTGGATAGAAAAAAAACAGTTTACAATGCAACCTGCTACCTACGAAGATAAAATATAAAATTCTGTTCATGGAAATATCTAAGAAAAAAAAAAATTGAATTAGCATGGGCATTCAACCTTTACTCATTTATACAAGATGGCTCAAGATTGATAAAATCTTGTAGATATATTAGATGAGAGTATTTTTAGGATGATTCAAGTATATAATTGATTAAATCTACCAAAAGTCAGACTTGACTTAAATTCAACTAGGATCACTTAAATCAACTAGAAATCGTACATTTAATGTAGGTTCAATTAGGATTGCTTAAATCAGATAGAAATTAGAGATTTAACTCTAATTCAATTGGGACCAGAAATTTAACTTGAATTTCAATCTAGATTCTTAACCTTTGCTTGGTCTACTTGATTGTATGTTTTTATTTAAATTTTACAATTTTAAATCTTGTATTTTTTTGCTTGTCTGGAATTTTCTTATGTGAATAATTTATTATGCCATAGTAACCTTTTTTTTTTCCTTATTTGTGTGCAAATTGCAGCTTGCAGGTGGAAAATTGGTGGTTTGTAGGCATGTCGATCAAAGTTGATGTATTAGATGAGAGTATTTTGAGATATTCATGTGAGCAAATACCTCTGTACTATGAGCATTTAATCGAATTTTGAGAACAATGAGTTATGAGCATAGCAAGCCCTCAGAGAGCGTGAGTTTTAAAAGAGCTTAAGAATATATGATAAGAAAGTTTTGATGCATGTATTAATTTACAAATAATGTGAACATTCTTCTTCTCTCTCTTCTTCTTTTGATAATATGAGCTTCAACATGTTTACTAATCCAACTCAAATGCAGCATTCATGTTCAAATAAAATCCTTGTTCTTGAATTTAAATTTTAAATCTAAGTTCAAACACAATGTGTATTAGCTAGCATATGTGAGCACTTTAATTAACAACTAAATATATCCATTTTAATCATCAAAACTCATCCCAAATTTCCAGTGCTGAAGTTTGTTTATCACCCTAATTAAGTTGTGATATGATGAGTAACTTTATAAGATAATCCATTGGTTATTGACATGTTCAATTTAGTTATTAAATTTCAAAAAGTTCTAAAATAGTCCTTAAGTTTAACAAAAGTCAAAAGTCAAGTTCTAAGACTTAAATTCATTAATATTTCCATTAAAAGAGGATAAAATAGATTTAATTATTATTTACATTTAATGAAATAGACAATATACATTTAAAATATTTATTTAAATTTTATACTAGACGGAATTATCAATGGTGCAAGCTTCAGACTTGATTTAACTTTTGTTAACCTTAATGACCCTTTCAAGACTTTATGAAAGTCAAGAAGCAAGCCAGCGGTTAAGAAACAATTTTGATAAATTACTCCTTATATAATTAAATAATCAAGTTAATTAATTAAAAACTAATCAGAATAATTGTTATGTAAGTTTTTGGAACGTCCTCCTCTCCCACTCGGACTTGATGATCACCTAATCGCAGATCTATCTTTGAGAAGACTTCTGCCCCGACGAGTTGATCGAATAGATCGTCTATTCGAGGAAGCGGATATTTATTTTTGATGGTTATTTTGTTTAGATCTCGGTAGTCGATGCACATGCGCATCGAACCATCTTCTTCTTCACAAAAAGAACTGAAGCTCCCTAAGCTGGGCATAATAAGGCATTTTTCCATTAGTTCTTGTAATTGTTCGTGAAGTTCTTGCAACTCCTTTGGGGCTAAACGGTAAGGTGCTTTTGACAGAGGCTGAGACCCAGGTACTAAGTCAATAGCAAAATCTACTTCCCTTATTGAAAGTAGACCATGAAGCTCGTTCGGGAAGACATAAAGGAATTCACTGACTACTTTGGTTTCAGCTAAAGGGATGTCTTTTTCTGATTCACTCATCATAGAGACTAGGTAAGCCTCGTACCCTTTGCGAATTAGCTTTTTCGTCTTAAGTGCGTTGATTAGTGAGGCGTTAATACCTAATTTGCCTATGAATACACCTGGTTTTCCTTCCCTTTTAAGGGTAACCTTCTTCTTCCGACAATCAATGACTGCTTCATGCATACTCAACCAATCAATCCCTAAATGATATCGAAGTTCATTATAGAGAGGATTTGTAGAGTCGCCTCATAAACTACATCATTGATTGGGATCTTGCAAATACAAAATTGCTGAGCGCACATGTGGCACCGGAAGGTAACCCAAGATTAAGGGTGCTGGCTAGATTGCAACACAGAATATTGAGGGCCCTAACGCAAGTTTCTAAAATAAAGGAGTGGCTTGCTCCCGTATCAAACAAAACGTTAAAAGATTCACTATTAATTTGTATGGCACCTAATTAGAAAAAATAAACAACTATTATAAAAGGTTTATGCAAGCATGTTGATAAATTTTAAACTGAGAAAGGTAATGTACCTGACATCACGTTGTTGTCGTTGAGTGCCATGATAAGAGTAAGGGTGTAAATCCTTGCTGGAACGATATCCCGAGGGGTCTGACCATTCCTTTGGATAGGCGTTGTCGTTGAAGCGACTTGCCTAGGCGCAGCTCCTCTTCGACGATTGTTGGCGGGGGAGGGGGGCTGCTGATGCTGAACTCTGGCTTGGGGCAGATCATGCCCTTGGTATAATATCTTCGTCTGCCATCTTTTTGGCTATACAGAAATGGTAACCGTGACCGCCCACAGATAAAGCAGTAATTCTGCTTGTGATAGCATCTCCCACCTGGGTGAGGTCGATCACATGCTACGCCTTTGATGGTCCTGCGAGCTTCTGTGGACATTTGGTATGCCCCGGCTGGTGGAGGGTAATAGGGACGTTTGAAAGTCTACTGGTTCCTAACAAAAGTGATCGGTCTTTTCCCTTGTCGTTCTGCGATCACCTGCTCATTGTGCTCAAGCATTGTTGCATAGTCCAAAAGATCAACAAATTTTGTATGCCTAAGTGAGATTAGGTTGATGTGAATGCTGTCTTTTAAACCCTCCAATAACCAACTGTACCTCGAAGCTTCACAATCTACCAGCTTCGGTGCATAACGATAGAGTTTTGTGAACTCTGTCTCGTATGCTGCCACAGATCGATCGCCCTGAGCTATTTTTATAAATTGACTCTCAAGAATCCTCTGAGCTGAGTGGGGAATATCAGCTTCTGAATGCCACCGTGAATTCTGCCCACTGTATCTCCTCCAAACTGATGCCCTTGAAGGTAGTTTCATATGTGATTTTCCACCACCTTTCAACTTCGTCTTCTAGCAGATATTTTGCTAGCTTTAATGTTACGCCTGAAGGGCACCTTAAACTGTCTAGCTTGCTTTCAACAGCTTGAATCCAATCCTCTGCTTCCATGGGTCGGGCTGTGCCATTGAAGGTAGGGGGATTTAGCTTAAGAAAATCCTGCAAGGCATCGTCTACTCGCAGTCTTTGAGGGGGTTTTGGTGCAAGCAGGGAGGTAGAGGCTCTTCCTTGGTTTGAAAGGGCTAGCAATACCGCCTCGAGTAGTCTGTCTATCTTATTATATGTTGTAGATGCAGATATTGTTGTCTTGACTGGAGTCGCAGAAGGTACTGCGAGCAAAGCTTCATCGGATTCCATATATTAGAAATGATTAATAAACTTTGAGATTAGATGAAGGTGTGATTAAATACATAAATAGATAATCGTAATAATAAATAAGATTTCAACTTTTGGTTCCAAAAAGTTTTCATTTATAAAAACTTGTTTACAAAAAATTTCCATTTAACAAAAGATTTGCATAAAAAAAAGTTTGCATAATTCTATAAGATATATAAACAAGACCCTATACTAAGTTTCATACTTATCAGAGGAGCCAGAACAGGCTGACTTCTTCTTTGATGCAGACTCAAGGTGGTTTTTAGCTTTCCTCTTCCCCTTGGAAGAAGTCGTCGCATCGTCAGTCTTGATGAGCTTCTTTAAGTTATGAAGCTCATCCTGAAGTTGGCGGACTGGACGTTTTTGTACGTCGTCCTTTTTTAATAGCCCCCACTCCATCATGGATATTCTCCCAAATATGACCCCCTTAAGCTCCTGAACTTCTTTTTCTAACTCAAAGATCCGATTTTATGCTAGAGTATTCTCCACTTCCTTCGTCTAAGTGATAGTTCACTCAATCTGCATCAAGTTTCTGATATTTTAGCATTTAGCCAATATTCTTAGGAATAAATATTATCTTCTTTTAAGTCTTTAATTAATATTTTATAATTTTGCTCTTAAATGATAATTCATTATGGAGAAGTCATTTTATCCCATCAATTACAAATTAACCAACTTGTAAGCCGATTCGCTCGTAAAACAAATTAGCTCGAGCTTGAGATTGAGCTCAATTAACAAATCGAGCTCAAGCTCAAGCCGAAGCCAACTTAAGCTCGACTTGGCTTGCCTCTACTCATAATGTAATATGTGTTAGAATCCTTCTTTTCCTACAGCATTAAATAAGTTAAGACATAAAAGTTCGCACTTTAATATAATTATGTTTTCAATCTTAAAATTTAACATCGTCTTTAAGCACAAACAAACTCTAGTCTATAAGCATAACTTGAAACTATAATCCTTTTCACAACTCGTTATGCTTAAATCTAAAGCTAATAATTGATGTTGATCTATCAAAATTTAGTGTAGAAAAATCTTACAATCTTTGTAACACCATCAATCATATTTCTTATTAAAACTTTCTATATGAATTCTAGAAAACTCATATTTCTATGTGACAACTTATTTTATTTCTTGAGCAATGTATTGAAAATCATTAAATCATAAGCTAAATCAAGCTTCAAAATAAGTTTTCTTTCTTTATTAGGTTCATCAAGCCAAAAGTACTATAAATACAACTAAATTCTTTTATTAATATTCTGACATACACATTTAAATTTCATCCAATAAATAATAATTCCTATTAAGTTTCCTTGAATCAACTCATTAATTCCAAATTTGTTGTACTCATAAAATACTATTGGAAAAGCATAAACACTTGAAAATCATCCCATCATAATAAATATTTCAAATTATTATTAAGAATAGCGCATTTCCATATCGATCTTGAAATACCAAAGCTTGAAGCACAGATTGTCGACTCCTTTATTTGAATATCTAATCACTCAAATCCTGAAGATGGAAAAACAATTATCTTTCTATTAATTAAAAAATATATTAACTATAATTTTGTTTAACAAACTACTACTACTCAAAACTTTTAATTTCATCTTAGAATGATAACTATACTCAAAAACAAATATAATTGTCATTATGGCCCAGATGTGATAAATAACATTTGCCCATAATGTTAAACCCTTGATCACTTAACAATGCATTTAAGCGTAGTTGTACTCACGTTTGCACACTTTAAAATAAGTCCTATTCTCCCAAAACAGCATAACAAAAGCATAAACTTAGTTTACCTCCATCATTTGGTATTATAGCCACTTGTGAGGTACTGTTAAACATTAATAATATACTAGAACAAAAAAAAACACCAAAATCATTATAAATAGGCATCAAGTGATATCTTTCACTAGCGAGTAAGACAATCTAGAATTTAATTTTTTTCTACTTGTTATATATTTAATGTGCTATTAAAAATCTATTATATCCAATAATGGTTTCTAAGAATTTGTTTACTCTAAAGATACAGACCAAGCTAAACTAGTAAATTCATCATATCCTAAGATATTTTAGGTATAAAATATATTATCTACCCATTAAAGATATTAAAACATGCAGAAGCAAATTATTCCATTAGATCTAACATTCTATTAATTGCACTCTGATTAGTCTGCAAATTGCAATTCACTTTGGGTTTGTATTGTGATTAAATATAGCCAGTCGATTATTTACAAACTTATTTTCAATGCACTCATTCAAAGCATAATTTGTAATCTCATGTTGACATCAACTCATACATGACAAAAATTACATAAATTATGACAGTTTAGTACTGACAAACAAATCAAAGATGCAGAATTCCTTAAGCACCTTCACTAGTAGCAGAATCAAAGGGATATCAATAAACTTGTGAAAGCGCTATGCCCCAAAACTGACTACCCACCAGAACTGCTGGGAAGCCCGAAGATGCCAACAAGCAATGCGAGCACGAATATGACTTGTTGTGCAGGCTAATAAAGAAATTGGGAAGAGCCCTAAGGTTCATAATTGAAATGAAGTTAATGAATAAAATCAACTAGGGATTGGAAACTAAGTGGTTGCATTCTCCCAAGCAACAAAAATTCCGCAGAGAACAGGTCAGAAACATTTGAATATTGGGTTGGAGTATGCTTTTCTAGAAGTTTTTATTTGCTGGCAATTGAGCAAGAAAAACGAAGTGCTTACCTGGTGCCTAGGGGCCTTGTAACAGATTGGCTAATATATTTTTATGTGCATCAATGAAGAATGAAAAATGGAAGAAAGGTTAGTTAGAGACGGACAGAGGTTGTGCAACTATAGATTTCTAGACGGACGAAGTGCTTACCTAGGGACCTTGTAACAGATGAATTAGAGGGTGGCATTGACGTTCACAACTACATACCTTTTTTTGAATATTTTTCAATATTAAATTATACAATAATGTTGGTGCAACTATAATCAAGCTTTTCCGGGCAAACAAGCTCGAATTAGGCCAGATACACAAAAAAGACAAGAAATTAAAAACATGGTTTCCTAATATCTTCAATGACTTCAGAGTCTCCTAATATCCTCAAACACGAGATTCAATTTACTCTTTATTTAGATACATACAATCCACTCATTACACAAGATTGTCATCATATCTAATGATGATATCCTTGTGCTAGCTGCTGAAACCTATAAACCTATTAGGGAGTTTAGTCATCAAATTAATATTTCTTAATCCTTTGCTCACAAAATCCCTAGCTCTAGATATGGATCTAGTACGTATTTATGCTCATAGCAATGCACATATTTATAGCTCTATTATGTAAGAACCCGTAGTAGTTACGAAAATTTTTAACCGTCAAAATTAGTTAATGGCAAAGGGTTGAGAAGCTTTGGAGGAGGTTTGGTTGATGTTTTTCTATTCATTTAAAGAGTATTATTAACTAACTAATTAATAATTGATTAAGTGTTTATACTGTTAGAAGATTAGCCACTGATCCTCAAAAAGGATCGGACGGTCCAGATTGGACCATCATTCCCAGAGATGGGAGCTCACGCAAACGCCTTTCTGAATTGACGGCAAAGCCATCGATTTAACCGCTCAAAAAGTGCGTCGTACCCTCCTGCTGCTATGTTTGATTACCTAGAGAACGAGCGCAAGCGCTGTTGAAGGTTGAAGGTACTGCAAGCGTGCGGTTCAAGCAAAAAAGCTTCCAGAACGACGGAACGAGAGCTTTCAGACGGTTCTCGACATGTACCTCATTTTCTTACCGTAAGAGTTTTGTTTACCTTCCATGCCCTTGGAATTGCTATTTCTAAGCTTGTGTATATGTATCATACCTTGATTGGCCTCAATCGAGCCGATCAGGGAGCAATTAGCGACTATTAAAGGTACTTAGGGCTTCACGAAATTAGGAGATGGGACGAACAATCGATGGAGTTACGCCTACCTGTGCGTACGCGTCACCAAGGACCATCAGACAGGAAGAAGATGACGAAGCTCTGGATCGACTCCTGACGTCCCCAACAGCGTGTTATGTAATGGAGAGCATTTAGTGACCAGGAGCAGCAAAAGCGCTGCAGCATGCCCAGGAGGTTCAAACGCGAGACTTGAGGCGCTATCGCGCACCTCAGCTGTCATGAATTGAGTAGCAGACGCTACAACACACCGCAGCAGAAATCGTCGCTGCAGCGTGCCACAGCGAAAAACGGCACTATAGCGCGCCTCAGCGGGTCCATCCCGAGACAGCAGGCGCTACAGCACGCCACAACAATAAGGACTGCACTGTCCAGGTTACGCCCTAAGCAAATTTGGAGGGCATTTTGGACATTTTAGGGCTCGTTTTTCAGCTGGCTACTTAAGCAATAGGTTGAGTGAAAACTTAAGTGTGTTGGCATAAGTTTTGGAGACAAAGGCTGCTGGAGGAGAAGAACCTTAGGAAAACCCTAAGGAGCTGCAGTGCAAGGTTTCTCTTGCAAGTTGGAGGGGATAATCCAGGTAGTAGCTGCTTCTTCTCCTCTCTATTATAGAGTATGAGCTGGAGCACTTGTGCTGAGAAGATAAGCTCTTTATAATTCTGTAACCTTTAAGTTATTCTAGTGAATTTCTTCATGGCGTGGCTCCACAGTTTTTTCCATTCTTGAGTTTTTCACGTATATCTTGATGTTTGGATGATTTGTGTATGTGTGTTTTCTCTCTTATGTGCTTGTGATTTTTTCTGAGTTTGCATGGTAACCGTCAACGCAACCCCAATCCTCAATTGTGCGCATTTTCTCAAAACCGCTTTCGCTGTGAAATAGAGCGTGCTGGCCATGAAGGTATTTATTTACCAACAAGTGGTATCAGAGAGTGGTTTACCCTGTTGGTCCTAGAGTTTGCTTGTTTGAGTGGCAGCAATGGCCGAAGAAATGAGACAATATTGAGAAATTCAGCAGAACGAACTTTGCATTCTGGATAATGCAAATGGAGGATCTTCTCTACCAGAAGTTGTATCTTCCATTGAAAGGAGCCGACAAGAAACCTATAACTATGACTGATGAAGAATGGGAAGTTCTTGATAGGACTGCACTGGGTTTGATTCATTTATCACTGTCTTCTTCTGTTGCTTTTAATATTGTTAATGAGAAAACAACTATAGATCTCATGAATGCCCTGACGAGAATGTACGAGAAACCCTCGGCTTCGAATAAGGTTTTCCTAATGAAGAGACTGTTTAATATGAAGATGATGGATAGCTATTTAGTGACTGAACACTTAAATGGGTTCAACACTGTGACGAGCCAGCTAAGTTCGATGGGCATCAGCTTTGATGATGAGGTCCGAGCTCTACTGTTCCTCTCTTCGTTGTCGGACAGTTGGGATGGGCTAGTTACAGCCATCAGCAATTCATCTGGAAATGCGTCGTTGAAGTTCGACGACATCGTTGGGCTAGTGCTGAATGAGGTGCGGAAGAGATCTCATGGAGAGGCATCTACCTCGGCACTGAATGCTGAGAGCAGGGGAAGACATGATGAAAGAAAACATACCAGAAATAGGTCAATATCTCGATGAGGTAAATCAAGACCCGGAAAAGCAAAACCGGATTGTTGGAATTGTGGGAAGGCAAGTCACTTCAAGAAGGACTGTCTTTATTGGTTGTGCCCTATCGTGTTAAAAACCAGACACGGTAGATTAGGAGCTAGGAGGGAGAAGCTGACAGGCGAACAGGAAGAGGAGCTGGAGTTCCAGGGGTAAATTTGAAGACTTCTAAAGACATTTTCTATTTATTATTTTATTATGTGAGGAGAAGAGAGTTTTTATCTACCTATAAACATTTAATGTAATAGTTTAAGTATATGGACTGTTGATTGCTCATGTACAAATCCATGTGCACTAATCAATTTCTCATTTTATACTAGGGCATTACAACAAACAGCAATGTGGCTTCAACCCTTATGGCCAAACAAGGCGTTAGCACCCAAACATAGCTGCCTAAATTATGTGTTTATATTCATGCATAAGTCTTGGTATATTTATTTTATTAATTTGCTCTTGTATACAATATCTAATTGCATATTCATGCACTTCTGCACATCACTTTTACCATTTACATAAAATGATATGCAATTGTTAATTATATATAAATCAAAATATACAAAACCAACCATTAAGAACCCCCATTATTATAACAATTCAAAAGTGCTAATACATTTCATACCCCCTCCTCAATAGTTAAGATGTGTTAAATCGCAGGCTAATCCTGAAATGCTACATAACAATTTTGTTTTATCATATAAAGAAAATATTAAACTATAAAATCCATAAAATAACTCTTGCAATGTACGTGAGCAGTATTTGTTGTGAAGATCCATAGATCTTACTACAACATCACCGGCTCAGCAATAGCAAAATTTTATGCTATGGAAAATTTGATGTTAAACAAATTCTGGCATAGTTTCGTGAATAAAAAAGCTGTGCACAGAAACTAGTGATCATCCAGACGATCAAGAAAATCATCTTGGACAATCATAAGAATCCATATGATTGTTGTTTTTATATATATAAATCAAAATATACAAAACCAACCATTAAGCACCTCCATTATAATAGCAACTCAAAAGAGTTAATGCATTTCATACCCCCTCCTCAATAGTTAAGATGTGTTAAATCGCAGGCTAATCCTGAAATGCTACATAACAATTTTGTTTTATCATATAAAGAAAATATAAAACTAGAAAATCCATAAAATAATTCGTGCAATGTACGTGAGAAGTATTTGTTGTGAAGATCCATAGATCTTACTACAACATCACCGGCTCAGCATAGCAAAATTTTGTGTTATGGAAAATTTGATGTTGAACAAATTATGGCATATGTTGCGTGAATAAAAAAACTGTGCAGAAGAACTAGTGACCATCCAGACAATCACAAAAATCATCTGGACAATCATAAGAATCCATATGATTGTTGTTATTAAGATCTCTATATAGTTTGGGTTCATTGATGGAGTTGCATTTAGTTCAAACGATTAGAGGAAGAGTAATTTCTTACTTACTTTTTCACCTCCTATAACCATCAAGCCCTCCTCTTAACCCTCTATCACTCTCACATCTGTTATCCACCTCCACCTTTACAACCCCAAGCCCTTAGATTTTTCAACTACAATTGAAATATCCTTAGAGAGGAGCCCTTGCATGGATTATAGTTATAAGCTTAGAAATTTCATTGCTGCATCTTTTCAATAATAGCAATAGGCCAAACAACGACTGAAATAACTGTGTTTTATTGTAAAGTTATCTTTCCAACAAAGATTTCAAACAACCGTGTTTTAATTATGCAAGCCTGGTTCTTTGAGTTTATTATGTAAATATTTATATAAAAGTGGAGCATAATCTTTTAAGCATAAAGGGATTCTACAAGGATTGTATCTATATTTTACTAGATAATGGGCTGCTTGAATGATTGAAATTTGTTTGATAAAAACTTTTACTCGGACGTTGACAACTCGTGCATTTGATTTTAGTGAAAATCTAATGTTGCAAAACTTTTGGAGGAAAGCTTTTCCTACAAACCTTCAAAATAAGTAAATAAAATTTTGACCAATTATTCTTTTACATATGCACAAAGAAAGTCGACCAATCGTCGAACCACCTCTAAACAAACATCGGACAACCCCACATCATTGAACCACAGTAGGATTTCTGACAGAGTATTGAACAACTATCAAACCACCACCGGAGCGCCAATGAATCACAGAACAGTCCAAGTGCCGCCACAGATCCAAACCAATATTCAACCTCCAGTACACCATCCAACAACCCTCATATCATAGTCGGACAGCCACCATACCACCAAACTAACATTGGACTACCACCAAACCGCCACTAGTCATTTTTTCTAGTTATTAATTTTATAATAGCAATAGGCAAAACAACGACTGAAATAACTGCATTTTCACCTCAAGCTTAACGCCCCAAATTTTTTGCAATGCTAAAACTTTTTAACGGCTCAACTTTCTATGATGTTTAGTAGAATTTTAAGTTTATTAAATCTTATTTTTAATATATAAGAAATCTATAAATGTTGTAAACCAGATATGGTTCAAGATATTTTCTATTAAATAAAAGAAAAGAAAGTTATTACATTTATTTTATATACACACGCATCATTAATTTCCAACATCTTTATGTTTTACACTATTCATGATTTCCCGCAGCTTTTTAAACTGGCCATGTTTTCCAGCACCACAAGCGATGGCACAGTCTTGCAAGCCCAGGATTTTCTTCTGAGTAACGAATGGGGCCTTTGTTGTTCTTGTAAATTTCTTAGCTATTTATTATATTGATTAAGAGAGTGAGTTACTCTATAATGATATGATTGATTGGACTATATTCTTGGGTATAATTTTAGAGAATTTAAAGGGGCTTAAATTAGTTCTATAATGATTATGATATTTGTTTTTAAAATTATTATTTTGTTCAAATATTATTAGGTGGCTCTGGATTGGGTATGAATGTATAAAAAATTTATACTTTATGGTTTTGAAACCTCTATTCATATCCTTAACCATCACAAGCCTTCCTCCAAAATTGTCCAATTCACCAAAGATCAAAGTTGTGCTTTTTAGAACTCGTTATCACTCACGCCACCTTCATTAAACACATCAAATCCATTAATACTCAAATAAATCTTACTTATAGCCAAATCAGGCAAATGGGCCACAGATTTCAACCACAACAATTGCTTCATTTGCATAAAAGCTATCTCGACCCATTAAACATAACATGGTAATAATAGCAAATGATTCAAGCTTTCTGCTCAACAAGGATTTAAACATTCATTAAAAGGGAGAACAAAGAAGTGTATTATTAAAAGGGAGAATAGTTGTGCCCGCTTGGTGTCAATCCATGGAATAATAGGAATCAAGATGTGTTTTTTACTGAAATAGCTTTTTAATGTCAAGACCAAAGCATTATACATTGGATGCACAATAGTCCATAAGATCTATAAATAGCACTATTGTTTGCATGTATTTTTCAAAGTTGCTTGATATTTAATACCTAGGTGATAAATTGAAATTTTGATAGGATGACATGAAAGTGTTAATTTTCAAGATGTTTACTTGGCACTAGTAAAAAATAACTTTTTCTTTATCTCTCCATTATCAACCTTCAATCCCTTCTTTAACACCTTGCCCTTCCCTCCAATAATACATTTCCTTGACATGTTTGAATTTACCAAACATCCATATCAATCACCTAAATCCTTATAGAACCTTAGAATTCAAATTCAAACCTTCTCATAATCCTATATTTATATTTTCCTTTACTCCCTATAAGAACATAACAAAAACTTGCCCTTTTCGATATTTTCATCATAAAGACCATGATTCACATTGAATTTCTCTATTGAAAACAATTACAATCTGAGAACGGTTTAGAAGAAAATTACAAAAAGGAGTCTATGATTACTGTCAATACTTTTTTTACATAAAATGCCAATAGGTTATAAGCTCATTTGAAAAACATTATTAAGACAAAATAATGTTTCTTGTAACTTCACCCATCATATGTACTTTTTAATAAGTGATTCCAATGAATTCCTAAATGAGTTTGAAAATTAAAATCAAGAAGAGTTTAGAGACGCATCAAAAAGAAGTACATACCATTCCATTATTGTTCAATATTTTAGAGTTTTTATCAATATTTGTCAAGGGTTTTCAGTAAAACTCTATTTGACATTAATTAGGGGAGTTTTATGGGTGAGAAACTAGGCATCAAATTTTACTCAGCTTATGATTTGGTAAGATAGTTATTTTTAATCAAATACAAATTTATTTATATGAGCTTTCAAACTGTAAAATATAATTAAGATTTATATTTGGAGTATGAATAATTAAGATTTATATTTGGAGCATGAATGGTTCAAAACAGAAATAAATACAAAGAACCATCAAAGATCCTTTAACACTCTTTGGAACATAGGAAATAAGAGCTTGAACTCCATAACAATGAAAAAATGTGCTCTGACACTTCAACCTTTACTAGAGTGGAGCCTGTCACACAAATGATGGTTCTACTAGAACTTCTCAAAAACTTGTTTGGCATTCATTTTAAATTATAGGGGGAACTGAGCATTAGAGATAAATGCAAGGAGACTTATGAAAGTCTTCAAAATAGTCTTTTAGTTCAATAAACCAAAAATAATCAATTGTAGATTTGAAGTTAATTTCTTTGAAGCTATAGACCATATTCCCTTCCTCTTGTTATGAGGTGAAATTCATAATAAAGGTTGCAGTGAAAGCTTAAAATTTTGATCATTTGTACAAGAAAGCACGCATGAATAATGGTATTGAAAGAGTCACATCACTAAACCTAAATATTATAACATGAATTTTTAGGATAACATATATTTACATTTTAATTGATAGATGTTCAAGAGATCCTCATAAACATGTAGCTAGCACTTGGATATGTATTTGCACGATCATCTAAAAGAGTTTTCAACAATTATTGCAAATATAAAAGCATTCAAATTTTGGAAACTATATCTTTAATTAGTCATTTCCAAGTTAAATATAAAAGGCTTTATTATAATCATTGGTACCAAGTCTCCTTAATTTCTTTTTCATTTATTTCAGTTACTTCAATTTCTTATTTGCATTTTCGATTAGATTTCATTGTCAAGATAATACTAATAATCTAAAATTTAGAAAATTACAAATTCATCACCCATTATTCTTGACCAGTGTTTGAAGAGGATTCACAGTTTAACCACTGTTGTTTTCATTTTTGTCATGTTTCAGTAGTTTGAGACTTTGTCGAGGGTTTCATGGTGAAACTTTAGCTAGCATTTATTGATGATGGCTTGAATCCTCTGGGAAAAATTTTATTCTTGTTATCTAAATAGAGATATACATAGTTTAGTCCTCTGAAATATGTCTTATCTTCTAAGAATAAATTTTATGTAGATCAAATAGAAAATCCCAAAAAGCTGAGAAGGGCATTATACAGAAGCCATATGATCAAATAGTTAATTAAAGGTGCATCATGCTATTTGAACTAGCAATAAATGGCTAACAGAATTAAACTATGTATCAAGATGAGTGTTGTAGTATTGTCCTAACAGTAGGATCTAAATGTAGTAACTTTTAGAACATGGATCAAAGTGATAGGTGGCCTATACCACAAAAACAAAGATGCAATTTATTCAATTAAAAAAAAAACTATAAAAGCAACTACGAAGCAAATATGAGTGCTGGAGCTTACAATATCTAATTATGGATTAAAAAAAAAGCTGACTTGATGATTAACAACAGATTGTTTGATTATCACAACCTACATGTTAGAGCACTACTTCAAGTTGAGTTGCTTATTCATAAACTAATAATGGCCCAAAATAATCTTAACTATTGAATTTGATATCAATTTAGCTTTGGGATCAAATTGAATAAAAAGTCAAGGAACTAAATTTGGATGCTGATTAATCTGACAACTATATTAATCAGCATAAAGTAGTTGAAGGAATATTTTGGCATATTACTCAACTAAATATGTGAGCACAAAATATGAAGAACACTTATATGAAGGTGAATTAAATAAGGGAAATAAATGAACCTGTAACAGTTCCTCGCGAACAGAAAATATAGGAAGATATTGTCTTTGTTGAGAAATCGATTTTGACTTGGCAAAATCACTCACTGCTTCACCTTTTTCTTTTAAATGATGAGAAAATTTTGCTTCCTCTTTAAAGTCAACTTCACCAAGTTCTCCAACGACAGCAGTATCTGCATCTACCTATTCATTTAAAACATCATTAGATAATCTAAGATGTGAAGTTGCATGTGAATAGTGAATTGGAACGAATTCCTTAGACAGAAAAATGACCTGCTCAGCACTTTTCTGAACTCCCAGAATATCACCAAGTTTTGATCCTGCCAACTCCCAAAATCGTTGTCGGGATTTGTTCATGCTCTGTTTCTCATGTATCTCTCTTACCAAAGAAGATCCTTTGCGTGAGATTATAGCCATATCTGAGGTAGGATCTTTTATAGGAATTACGGGCTCTGCCTGCTTTGTAAAGACCACCCTACCATCAAGAAATGGAGGCTTTGTATCTAGAAGAAAAAAAACATATAAGAAAGGAATTCAGCAGATATTCAAGGCAATTGTTGTCCTAATAAGACGAATAAAATAGCACAAAAATAACATTTCTAGATAGTTTACAAGGCAATGTTCTCAAACTTAACAAATAATATTAGTAATAATACAATCAAACCCATGAGAAACTTCGAAAATGATACTTTATTTCAACCTTATAGCATAGCAGATATAAATGGAGCTAATTCGAACAAAAAAATTTATATGCAACTACCGAGTATTAATTATTACAGTTTGACAAATACCTATCAAAAAAATGTAGCAATATACCATGACACCATTAACGAACAACTTACATAAAAGCTTTATAGGCTAAAATCATCTACAACGTGTGTTTTCCAGAAAAAAAAAAATGAAAAAATTTCAACAATTTCACTATGACTAAAACCTAAAGTATTCAGCATGTCCATTTCAGTATATATCTTCACTAGTCAATCAAATATACCTTTTTTTCACTCACAGTTTACTGTGCACAAATTGCCACTACCTTACACGGTGCATTAGTTTCAACACCGCTGCCTCACACAGTTTAAACCACTGCCTTGCACATAAAGTTGCCATGAAAAATGCTTTGTTTGGTTTTTTTTACTTGCACTTTACACTGTTTGATCTTTTCCTCCTATTAAAAACATAAAATAAAATAAAAAATTGCTTAACACCAAAACCCTCTCAACAAAATTAATAACATTCAGCATTTATTTTATACAAAGAGCACAATGGTTGGCCTTCTTTAATCAACTTGTAGCATTGGCCATGTCTCTAGAGCTTAGTCTCAATACTATCCAAACTTTAGACAGTAGTCTAGAAAGAATAAATTTTCCCTCCAATTGAGTTAAAATCAAATAATGGGTACCACTATCCAGCAACCAAGAGCTACCTTGGTCCATGGAGCAAGATTTTTATTCACATTTATTTATAATCTCGCTTTTGTCGGCCACAAAAGAAACTACAACTTATTCCTAGCCTTGAGCCTACGTGTACTTTATATTTTCCTATCTGATGAGGAAGATACTTGAGCCCAGTTTTTACATCAAAACATAATTTTTTGCACATCATAACACCAACTGATTGCTTAAAAAACATTTTCTCTTTTTGTAGTTGATTATGAGATATAAACAACCTTTATGCTTATTGATTTTCACAGAATTTAAAGTGGCTGTTCATCATGGAGATTATTCCATCACTTTTTGGTTAAACATAACAATCGATGCCTAAGCAACAATTGTAACTGGCAATACTTAAAGCAGAATTTAAATCAAAATTAAAACCTTATAATATTCACTGCTAATTTCTCAATGTTATGTTGTATGGGCATTATAATAGACAAGAATGGATAGGAAAAGGTTTAGTTAATGTTGAAAGAACTTTGATGAACCAAGAATCAAAATACAAGCATTTGTGTCGATTCACTGTTCTCCCAGTTATAGCAGTAAACGTCCCTACTTCCTTTTTGAACTCCATTTCACCTACTTTAATACACAACTCAGCTGCTGAATTTGGTGACATGTAAATAAAAGCAAGTTGCATATCTTCGCACATACAAGGTCACCTCCAGTACCAGCAGATCAATTAACTACAGAAAGACATCAACAAAAAAGAAAATAGTATCAGTCACAAGTGTTGAAATACTTGGAGAACGCAGCTATGGGTTATGCACTTATGCCCTTGTATCCAGCGTCTCATATTTTTCCAGTATTCAAAGAACTAGCTAGGAGTAGGCAGGTAAAGACTATAATTTTGATACTTGAGTGCCAGCTGAAAGAAAAAAAGTGAAAACTGAGATAAAAAAAAACTTTGGAAGATAATTTCTAATCTCCAAATTGTTTGTTTGGAATAATTAAACCAATTTATAAGCGAATGTAGCAGAGACAAATTTCTATCCTTCCCAAAACAAACTCCACAAATAAAGGAGCAATATATACAAAATAGCTACTTAATTAATTACAATAGCTCGTGCCTATATCATCTTAATATAATGCAAATTACATAAAATATATTAATCCTTACCCTACAAATCAACAAATTTATCTATCGATCCATCTCCCAGGGCCAAAATCACTCTCATGTGATATTAGATAGACTCTCATTCTCAATGGTGTGAGAGAACAACAATTACTAACATTTTTCTTGAATAACTTGTATTAATATAGCTTGAATAAACATAATATATACAAAAAATGAAGACCAATTTGCAATCGATGCTGGTCTAATTAATCTAGCGCAAGATCTGAAAATCGGACATAGGATTACATTTTGCTGAGAATTCACTTATAAATTTTGGATATCCAGATGTTGAGAAACTACATCTCCAATTTCTCTTAAGAACGACCTTGCTTCAGTTTAAAATTCAACAGGAAGTTTTTTATAAAATTATTGGCATCTCATTTCAAAGCTCCCGAGCTCATTGAGACTGATAACACTATCCTTAACATCCTTCAGAAAATATACAAAACCACATTTTGAGTATACATGAAATGGTTTGATTTGGCTCTGCACTATGTCTCCTTTTTAGAGTTTTCTAAAATTGATGAAGCACGGATTTGTTCTTATTCTTTTCCTTCTTGATTTGACAAAAAATGGCACTTCAAGTTTGTTCAATACTGAAATTTTCTCCACTAGTGGTAGCTATATTTACAACATAGCACTTCTGAAAGACATGCATTTCTTTCTTTTGATAAATGAAATTTTGTAAACAAGCTAATTTTTACCCCACTACACTTCAATACATGGGCAAGATTTAGACTATTACATCATCACATTTGTGGTTCATGTTAACTTCTGATATTTTCCTTAATATTGAGGTTCAAAGTATTAAATGTTGAACTTAAACTATAAAAGTAAATACATACACACATGACCTTCAACTCACCCTCCATGCATGCATGCACATACACATAGGAATGCACGCATACCTATAAATAAAACAATGCAAATAGAACTATAGAACGGAATATATACTTGCATAAATACTAAAAAGAGAAAAGGCTGGTCCTATTTCAATAAAAATGTAAATACCTATCTTTATATTTGTAGAAAAATCAAACATTTTCATTTTAAATACTAACGAAGATATGTCTTTATAATTTACGCATAACCAAAATTATCATTTTTCATACCAGTAATATTGTCGCAAGTGATGATCTTTTGTCTTTTCTGTTCATTAGACAAAAATCTAAAATTTGGTGCATCTATCTGCAAAGATTCATGCTTAATAGGATTGAATTGAAATTTACCATGAACAAGAAGAATAATCTTCCGCTCATCCTCATCCTCAAACTCCATCTGAACTTCTGTTCCTCTTACTGCTCCAGACCTCAAAAGCTGGCGGTCCTCCCACTGAGCATTATCAGCTGACAACTGTGACAATTTTTTACTCTGGGCAAAAGTCATTAAGCTTCCATCCTTTCGAGTCTGCAGCAAGGTATGCAGCAGGAGATTAAGATCTTCATTCTTAAAAAAAAAAATTGTTCAAATTTTTCACTGCATTTTTTTTTAATTTATTCATCTTTAAAAAACATTTTTTTATTGATAGCATAATTCTAGAATCCAAAATGCTTCTACATAATGTTTCATGAGTCCAGCAAATCATGGAGCAAACATTTTGAAAAAAATAAAAAATATAATAAACTAATTCTGAACACCCAAAGAAATAACATATGCTGCTCACAATAATGAAATGAATTTCTACTTCAATTATCAAGATAAAATGATCAGAAGATACTTATGGGGTGCTGGGTTGTCTCATTTAATGCTTTAGTACATGTTTAGCCATAGCACTAGTTCCCAAGAAGTACGACATAATAATGAGAATGACAAAAAAATTGTTGGGCTAACAATCTCTAAGTTGTTCATTAGTGAAGTTAGCCACACCATTAATGATATAGGGATGAATCATGAGCTTGTCCGCATTGCGTTCAATCTTATTTAAGAATATCAAATTTGAAATTTCGAGTGCATAGAAGAGCTGATCCACTCAAGTATTTATTATGTTACATTGATATCCCAAAATATATATTACTATATTAGAGTTTGCTAAATTTTGTGCTTAAAAGATTGTCTTTTTGTCTAGATTATGGTGTTCTCTTCAATAAGTATACTATAATGCATAATTTGACCATGATATTCTCATAAATAATTGATAAAACATATCATCAAGGTTTTAGTAAGTCGGTAGCCTCCACCACATAATGCATCATGAGTTTTAAGATGACCACCATAATCAACTAGAATTCATTAAGATCAGTGGCTCCATAAGTTACTATATATGGGTATTCCATATTTAAACTTTTCATAAATGGCCCACCCTTCCAGAAGATGTCATGTTAGCAACATCGTTATCTACTTATTTATACAGCAATCCTCACAACCTCGGTCACAAAGTTTAGAAGCAGAATATTTAAAATTTCACAAATTGACAAATTATTGAAAATTCATTTAATATGTGATTATTTTCCTCCTAAATATTTATGTTTATCTTTAATTTAGCAAGAGATTATTCAATTTAATTGTTTAGTTCTTCCTTAGTTAGCTTCTTCCAAAACTTTGAGCTTGAATTTATACCTGTTTTCTATACATTAAAATTTTCATGGGATTACATCTTCAAATTTTTAAAAGAAAAAATATTTAACCAATTAGATTGAAGAAAACTTAAGAAGAATAAATTAATTAATTAAATCGAATAGGTATTTAGCTAATTTAAATGATAAATAAATTATATTAATTTTTATCCTTTATTTATTTAAATTTGAATTTGAATATCATCCTGAAAGTTTATATAAGAGTGTATTATGGCTATGTAACACTATCAAAGAATTTTGTAAGACTGAGATTATGAAATTATCAATGACTAACATGTATAGCTTTTGTGTCACTCTCCCTCTTAATTATTTCACCTTCGTACAAATATTGCTTTCATTATTATTTTTCTAAGGATTTCTCATATATCATTCATCTTCTTATTTATGAAAATAAAGACTCGAAGATACAAAGTGCTTCAAAAACCATCGTGTCTTTTGTATATAAGAAAGTGAAAGGGTGCAGTTTCAAACTTTTCGCCAACCTATCCATGATCCATGGCTTTTCTAACCTCTTAGAGCATCGGTAAGTAAAGTGAAATAATCAGATATTTGTTCCTTGGAAATTCCCCCAATCTCCTTCCCCTCATGTACCAAACTGTCAATTACACTACTCATCTTTTCACAACACAATTTGATCTGTATATTCAGACATTAAAGAAAATTATACACCACATTAATGTACACAAATAAACAAACACTTTTAGAATGAGCCATATACAGAAACAAGATCATTCAAAAACAAAAGCTTTATTGGTAAATGTTCATGATTTTAAACAAAAAAATATCATAAAGTGACATCCAAATCTATCATATATTAAAATTTAAAGCATTTAATCAAATAAAATATTACAATTCAATGAGGAAATACCGATAAAAAGTATAATTACCAGTCTTTTTGCTAACTCTGCCTCCTTCTTTTGAGAAGCAGTATCTCCCTCAAAGATTAATGAGCTATCCGCATCAAACAATGTGCTATGCTCTTCCCTGTCATACCTACACAAGTACAAAAAAAAGAAAAAGATTAAATACCTAATTATTGTTTCAAAATACTGCATTGTAACGATGACAAGCTGCACATGTATAATTTCTATATCCACTAAGGCATGAACAAAAAAGTGATAAATAAGACTTAACAAAGCAACACAGTAAAAATATGAGCTTTGGCAGAAGCAAACCAAAATAAAATTCACAAAAAAGCAAAATATATAATGAAAACAAAATCAAAACTCAAACTGATTATGCTACTAAAATATACAATTTTACATATTGAATATGAGGAGCATGAATATCATGCAAGTAACATTTATTTAATTATTAATGCAAACAAAACATAATAAAAATTTGTAAGCATGACAATTATCATGAAACCATAAAAAACTTGAGATCTTTGAAACCAAAAAGAATCAATATTTACATGATTTCTAGTTTGAGAATGATGAAGAAAATAGATGTGATTTTCTAACATATTGAGATTTAAACTTTACTACTTCAAAATATATTTAAGACTAATATGTACTAAATTAGTACTTAAAAACACCAGCATACTAAACAGAAATATTAAATTAATAAATTTTGCAAAATTATAAAGCTATTGAAAAGAATATAAAAACCATATCAAAGCAAAAGAAGAAACATGAGTAGCAAATTCCTAATTAAATAAAATATTTGAGCTGAATACCAGGCACGGTCAGCATTGTAATCCATGTCATACTGCATTTCTTCTGTGATTTCATAACTTTGTTCTCTCGCATTGCCATTAACCTAGCATTACAAAAAGAAGTAAGCACCACTGGAAAGTTAAGAAAAACAGCAATAAATATCAAACCTATTGACTAAAGAAATACTACTTGAATATATGAAAAAGTACTATCGCAGCAAGAAATAAACCGGGAGAGAAACAGAACTATGAAAAAGGTGGTTCTTTGATATCAGAATTCAAATGAACTATTTAAATATGTCCAGACATCATTTTAATATTTCACCTTGCCATTCACATAACAATGTCTAAACTAACAAAATTTGATTAGTATTAGCTTAAAATCATTTTACGGTATATCATTTAAGAGACGCCAGGCATTAGTCAGTATTCACCAAAGCCATGCACGGAAGGAATTAATGCATTAAATTTTGGTACATAGATTCTTGGGTCAAATTGCCAGCCCTAACAGCCTCTATTGCACCTAAGCTTTTATAAAAAAAGTTTAAATTTTGGTACCTAGATACTTCTTGGATGACATTACTATTAAATCATCAATTGCCAGCCGTACCACATTTAAATCAGATAATAAAATCTGCTTTCAACAATATAAATATAAACAAACCATCATATTCATTGATTTGTGAAACAAATTGAAGACAAAAGAATATGTGAGTCTTAAATGTTTTAAACGCCTATGAATAAGTGTAATGATACTGGCTGCTCAGAGATATCACAGCTACAAAATATCACTATTCTTCAACATCCTTGAAAAAAATTAGCCCATACGTATTTAGTATATGGAGAAATGTAATGACCTGATTCATAATTACATATGCAACTCTGAATTAAAAAGAAAACTTGAAGTTCAAAAGCTACCTCTGAACTAGATGCAATTGAAAAGCTTCGTTGATGCGAACTTCCATTTTGTCGAGAACCAAAGGCTCTTCTAGAAGAATTACCAGAGGCTCGTATGGGCACAGGAGAAGATGCAACAGAATCCCATGGAGAAGCTGCGCCTTAATCAATGATTAATGTTTAGTGAAAATAAACAGTGAGATCGTAACAATAGAAACTAAATTTATTTAATGCATTAAACTTTGTTAACTCTCATATTTTGTACCAGAAGAACGCGGCGTTTGGCCACCCAAATAAGGAGAAACCAGACGTGCATCAGGAGAAGCACCAGCTAGCATTGGAGATCGTGACGCATACCGCGGCCGATGAACAGAATATCTTTCACTATTCTCTCGACGAGAAGTATCCTCCCATTCATATCTTCCATCATCCCAGTCGGATCTAACTGCAAAAATTGAACACAAACACTACTCGCTAAGAGCCAATAAATAGGAGCAAGTTTTAAACTTCTTATTACACAAATTAAATCAATAAGTAAACTAAAAAATCAGCTTGATAGAGAAACCTGGAGTCCTTGGAGGATATTCATGTCGTCTATGTTTCTTTTCATTAACCAATGTATGCTTCTCACTTATAAACCTCATGCTGCCCATTTTTTCACGATGAATTCCTCTGCTGTCACTGCTTCTTCGGCCATCCAGCCTATCATGATATCTATGACCATGGGTGTTAAAACTGCTGCAACTTTCAGTGACTGATGCCTTGGCAGCATATAAGCATGACAAAAATATATCAATAAGAACAATAAATCATAAAGTTCAAATGTTATTTCTTTAAATGAGCACAACAAGATGCAAACACAACACAAACAAAAATAGAAATCTACCGTTTGGTTTGGAGATTCAGATGAGAACTCTGTACATAATGCAGAACATTCTTTACCTTCATCAGTCAACTTAGATGCTGAAATAAAACCAGGTACCTCAATGTCATTCGAGGTATAACGAAACTAAAACAAGAAATCTCAATCTGCATTGAATTTGTAAGCAAATGCCTCTAGTTCATCTAAACAGTTGATAAGGTCAGGTCTCTCAATATCTGTTAATACGACTAAACTTCTACCTTTCTCAAACTTAGCTCAGTTATTCATTCCGCATGTGCCAATATATAGCTCAATTGACATTGCACTTTCAAACAGCAACTGTAAAACTTGCATAATTCAAAACTAGAAGAAAAAAATTCAAATTCAAAAATTTTAAAAGACCTGTTCAAATTCCTATTCAGAATATTTTTCAATCCAACACTTCTTAGAAAGTTTATTGGTTGAACATTAACCACCAAACTTTAATAAGAATGTTTGGTTGAACTTGGCAATTATAAAATAACTCAGTTAACACTCATACCTTCATGATTTCAAGGCAGAGTTATGTTATGAAGACAATTCAGATCATCATGAAGATGCTAATGGAGCTCCGGTGAGCTTCCGGAAGGTTCCAAGGCGATTCGGGACAGAGTTAGGAAAGCTCAATTACAGCAGGCGCCAGCAAACAGAGACCAAGGCCTGTAGTGCGCCCTAGAGGGTGGAGTCCAAAAACTGGAGCGCTATAGCGCGTCGTAGAGCACCCCAGCTGCAAACAGAAAGAGATCGGGGCACGGTAGCGAGCCCCAGCGACATGCGATACAGAGACTGGCGCGCCCCAGCGCCAGAGCGACAGAAACTAAGGCGCTGCACCGCGCCCTGGCGCCTGGCTACCCGAGGCCTGAACGCTACAGCGCGCCGCAGCGCCAGGCAAAATTCTGCTTCGGTCCAAGCTACGCCCTAAGCTATTTGGAAGGTCTTTTGGACTATTTGGAGTCCAAATATCAGTTGGGCACTTAAGGAAACTTATTGGAGGAGTTTCCTATGTTGGCAAAAGGTTGGCAAGGGCTTAGGCTGCTGTTTGAGAGAACCCTAAATGAGGTGGCTACTATTTGAGAGAACCCTAAATGAGGTGGCTGCTGCTCTACTTCATCCTAGAGTAAAAGCTAGTGTTCCCTGTTAGAGAAAAAATTGATTGGAAGTTGGGTAAGTAGTATATCTTTCTTTCTCTTGAGAATGTGAAGCTCTTTGTAACTCTGTAATTTTGTTTATATATAGTGAAATTTCTGTGTGATGTGGCTCTGTGATTTTTCTCATCATTGGGTTTTCCACATAAAATCCTTGTTGTTTGGATGCTTGTGTGTGGATGCATGTGCATGTGCTGTGATCTATATTTCGTTGTGCTTGATAATTTGTCGTTTGCATGGTAACCGTCAACGCAGCCCCGATCATCGAGCGCAAATCAATTCCGCTGCGGTGCTCATGTAGGTGTCTAGATCCTACAGTAAGTGGTACCAGAGAGAGCGAGGATTCTCCGTCTATTCTTGTTGTTCTAGAGTTTACTGTTTGAGTGGGAGCAATAGCCAATGAAATGAGACAAAATAGAGAAGTTCAACGGCACTAATTTCGCCTTCTGGAAAATGCAAATTGAGGATTTATTTTATCTGAAGAAGTTGTATCTACCACTAAGAGAAGCTGACAGAAAACTAACGACTATGTCACATGAAAATTGGGAGGTTCTTGATAGAACCGCATTGGGTTTGATTCATCTTTCATTATTTTCTTCAGTTGCATTTAATATTGTTCATGTAAAAACTATTGCAGATCTCATGGATGCTCTGACAAGGATGTATAAGAAATCATCGGCTTCCAACAAAAATTTTCTAATGAAGAGATTGTTTAATATGAAAATGATGGACGGCTACTTAGTAAACTAAACATCTGAATGGGTTCAACACTGTGACGAGTCAGTTGAGTTCAGTAGGCATCAAGTTTGATGACGAGAACCGAGCTCTGTTATTCCTCCCATTATTGCCAGATAGTTGGGATGGGCAGGTTACAACCTTCAGTAACTCATCAGGAAATCCATCGTTGAAATTTGACGATATTGTCAGGATAGTGCTGAATGAAGAGGTGTAGAAGAGATCCCAATGGGAGGCATCTGCTTCAGCATTGAATGCTGAAATTAGAATTAGTGTAGGCTGGAGACATAACAGAAACAAGTCTATGTCAAGACGAGAAAAATCAAGACCCAGAAGAGCAAAACCAGATTACTGGAACAGTGGGAAGGCAGGTCACTTCAAGAGGGACTACCCTATCCAAAAGAAGATAAGTGATGGGAGCAAGGTTATGTGCCCCACTGTGAATGTTTCACTGAAGAGAATTAAAATGCATTGATACTCTCACTTGTCAACACGGAGTCCTGGGTGGCGGACTCGGACGCATCCTTTCATGCCACTCCTACGAGGGGTGCCTTCAAGAATTACACCAAGGGTGACTTGGGTAAGGTATATCTTGGATATGACAATGCACATGATATCATTGGCAAAAGTGATGTGCATGTGCAACTATCAAGCGGTGCAGTTTGGAAGCTAAGAGATGTTAGACATGTGCCATGTCCAAAGAGGAACCTTATTTCAATAATCTAATTAGCCAGGGAGTGGTACAGCACATGCTTTATAGGGGACTCATGGTAGGTCACCAATGGTGCACTCGTTGTTGCACGAGGCAACATGAAAGATACACTTTACCTGATCAATAAAGTGTCTGATTCCATTGCAACTGCAGAATAGATAGACGCGGGCCTATGGCACCGGAGGCTTGGCCATATGAGCAAGAGGGGTTTGAACTGCCTACAGTGAAGGGGAAGGCTCCAAGAACTGAAGTTAGTATACTTAGATTTTTGTGAAGACTGTGTGCTGGGCAAACAGAAGAATGTCACATTCTCCAAAGTTGGAAGAGGGCCGAAAAATAGAAAATTCGAGTAGGTGCATACGGATGTATGGGGCCAGCTCGTACTTCTTCCATAGGTGAAGCCATATATTTTGTCACCTTCATTGATGAACATACAAGGAAGGTATGGGTCTACTTTCTAAAGCATAAATCTAATGTGTTTGATGTGTTTAGAAAGTGGTTAGCTTTGGTGGAGAATGAGACGGGATTGAATATTAAATGCTTGAGATTTGACAATGGCGGCAAATATTGTGACAAGGAGTTCAAAAGGTTCTGTGCCTTGAGAGGGATCAAAAGGGAATTCACGGTTCTAGGAACACCACAGCAAAAAGGTGTAGCGGATGAACAAAAAGATCACAGAAAGAGTCGTGAGCATGAGATTGCATGCAGGTCTCCCAAAACAGTTCTGAGCTGAGGCCGTTAACACGGCGGTGTATTTAATTAATAGGGGACCTTCTGTACCCCTAAATCAAGAGATTCCCAAGGAGGTCTGGAGCGGAAAGGAGGTGAAAGTAAACCACCTTAAGGTATTCAGTTGTTCATCCTATGTGCATATTGATGCAGGATCCAAGAGCAAGCTTGATGCAAAGACGACCAAGTGCACATTTATTAAATATGGCGCAGGCGAGATCGGCTACAGATAATGGGACAAACAAAATCAGAAGATTATCAAAAACAGGATGTCACTTTCAATGAAAGTTAAACATACAAGAATTGTATTGGAGTCATGACTGATTTCAAGGTTGCTTCAGATGGTGAGCCCCGGCACATTGAAGTTGATGACAGCGTTGAGCCAAGTGAATATGTGCGCATGAAGATACTCAGGAGGGCGCTAATGTTGAACCACAAACACCCATTTTGTGGAAATCCACAAGAATCACAAGACCGCCACAGAGATACTCTCATTTATTTTATCTGTTACTAATGGATGGTGATGAACCAGAAAACTTTGAAGAGATACTTCAAGTAGAAGATTCAATCAAGTAAGAGGCTGTCAAATGGGACATGGGAGTTGGCAACTCTACCAACTGGAAAGAAAGCTCTTCAAAACAAGTGGGTTTACCGAGTAAAGGAAAAACTGTATGGGAGCAAACAATACAAGGAGAGGCTTGTAATAAAGGGATACTAGCAACGACATGGTGTTGACTACAGTGAGATCTTCGCCCCAGTCATAAAAATGACAACTATCAGGGTTGTGCTGAACATTGTTGCAGTTGAAGATTTGCATCTGGAGCAAATGGATGTTAAGACTGTGCTTTCTCATGGAGAGCTAGAAGAGGAGTTGTACATGCAACAATCAAAGGGGTACAAGGCTCAAAAAGAAAAAAAAAAAGTTAAGCTAGTGTGCAAACTCAAGAAGAGCCTCTACAGCTTGAAACAAGCACCTAGGCAATGTATTGATAAGTCCATGTCTGAAACTGGGTACAAGAGAAGCCAGGAGGATCACTGTTGTTACATAAAATAATACAAGTCCTCCTATATCATTCTATTGTTGTATGTAGATGATATGTTGATCGCATGATCAGACATGGAGGAGATAATAATTCTGAAAGAGCGGATGTCAAGGGAGTTTGATATAAAGGACTTGGGGTCGGCCAAGCAGATTCTAGGAATAAGAATCATCAAGATGAAAAGTGCGGGAATTCTGAAGCTGTCTCAGAAGACTATGTTGAAAAGATGCTGAAAAGATTCAACATGGCAAGGCAAAGCTTGTGGGCACTCCCTTAGCAAGTCACTTTTGTTTATCGAATGATCGGATACCGAAGTCTGAAGAGGAGAAGGAACACATGCTAAAAGTTCCTTATGCTTCAGCGGTTGAGAGCTTGATGTACGTGATGATCTGCACGATATTGAATATTGCACATGCAGTGGGAGTGGCCAATAGATTGTTATGTTGAGGAGACCATTTAGACCATCATGGAGATGCTAATGGAGCTCCGGTGAGGTTCCAGGAGGTTCCGAGGCGATTCGAAACAGAGTTGGGAAAGCTCAACTACAGTAGGCGCCACAACACATCGTGCCGCGCCGTAGCGCGCCATGGCGACCAACAGACAGAGACCATGGCCCATAGCGCCCTGGCGAGTATAGTCCAGAGGCTGGAGCGTTCTAGGGCGCCCCATCGAGAAAGCAGACAGAAACTGAGGCACGGTAATGCTCCCCAGCGACAGACGATACAGAGACTGGGGCGCTATAGCGTATTGTGGCGCGCCAGAGCAACAGAGACCAGGGCACTACAGCGCGCCCTAATGCCTGGCTACCCGAGGCCTGGGCGCTAAGGTGCATCATAGCGCCAGACTGAATTCTGTTTCGGTCAAAGTTACACCCTAAGCTATTTGGTAGGTATTTTGGACCAAAATATTAGCTAGGTACTTAAGGAAACCTATTGGAGGAGTTTCCTATGTTGGCAAAAGGTTGGCAAGGGCTTTGGGTGTTGTTGGAGAGAATTCTAAGGGAGGTGGTTGCTAATCTCCTTCTTCTTCCTAAAGTAAGAGCTGGTGTTCCCTGTTAGAGAAGAAATTGATTGGAAAGTTGTGTAAGCGGTAGATCTTTCTTTCTCTTGAGAAGGTGAAGCTTTTTGTAACTCTACTTAGTGAAATTTCTGTGATGTGTGGCTCCGTGATTTTTCACATTCTTGGGTTTTCCACGAAAAATTTTTGTTGTTTTGATGTTTGTGTGGATGCATGTGCATGTGCTATGATCTATATTTTGTTGTGCTTGTGATTTTATCGTTTGCTTGGTAACCAAACATCAACGCAACCCTGATCATTTAGCGCAAATCGTTTCTGCTACGGTGCTCGTGTGGGTGTTTAGATCCTACAACAGGCAGTTTGTCCTAATAACCCATTAAATTGAGGGGGGCATTTAAAGCAGAGGTTCGCATGACATGGCATGACAGATAATTCAAAGATCTTAAACAAAACCCTGTTAAATTGGGAGCTCCAAAATACAGTGTCATTCAATAATCAAGTAAAAACGATAAATGCCAAAAATAAAAAAGGGGAAATTTCATACAAGCCATTCCATTTTATCTTATTTATACACCTAACACCAAATTTTAAATTTTTCAAATTTACAGTCCCAATTCATAATTATATAATGAAACTACCACCTCATTTAACATTTTCCAATCATTGCAAGTGGATGAGAATTCATAAACAAAATATTATTAAGGCTTTTGTAAATTTAAGAGATGATGTTAAATATGTAATTGTATTTAATTTTTTTGCATCATACAAGTAACTATCCAAAAATAATTGTCGACCAGATGGCCACTGGGAAAAACAAAAATAACTTTCCAGAGCGTGCAAAGAACTACTTAAAATAGATCTTAAAAAGACATCTCAAGTGCACATTTGCACCACTGCCAATTTTTTAACAGTTTACAGGTTTTACGTTTACATAGCAAAAACTCTATTATGATAAAAGAGAAATCAGTATGAAGTTAATATTTACTTAATGAGTGAAATGAATTGTAAAACTGATAAATATTATATGCAGCAAAGGCATATAATTTCTTCTTTCCTACCAAACACACACTCATAACTGACCTGTTTGAAAATTCACTTCAACTATAGTTCCACGATAGCGACGAGAAGCATGAGTGTGGCCAGCGATGGGCAATTTACTATTAAAACCCTCTGACTCATAGGACACAGACTTCTCATCCTCATCCAATGAAGTTACAGCTGATATTGATCTATCTGAAGGAACTTTAAATTCTTCATCTCTTTTTGATGCTCTTTTAGAGCTAGCTAATATATCCAGGCCTGTTGAAACCATAATTCATATAAATCTAAGCATACAAAACATAACATAAACAACAAATAAAAATAAATAAGAAGTGCAAAGAAGCAGTAACAAAGTTCATAGATGCAATAATAATCTATAGAATAATAAAATTGAAGATTAATAAGCTAATCAGAATAAAGGTCACTTATCCCCATTAATACGCTGAAGTTAATAGAACAAAAGCTCTGTCACCAAATCTAACAAAGACTTCTTCCTTGCATTCATGTCCCTATCAAATAAAAAATTCTTGTTTCAACTAATTTAGGTCATCTATGGTATTCTTGCGGAAGCACTACTAATGCTTTGAATGTAATAAATTTGCCCATACATCTGGAACCTACTCCCTGCCTTAAAAGAAATCATCACTTATATATCTAAAAGCTTTACAACTTTATGCTTACTTTATATTATGGATGTCAAATTTCTAGCAAATGACAAAAAACACCTAAGGGATAGAAAAAAATATTAAGGCAGCGGTTAGATTCCTCAATCCAGCTTCCCAATTCGATGCAATCACAGTTCTGGGCTAGCAAACAGATGTTCGCTGTATGATTAAAACATGTTTGATATATTAACTGCACAATAGAAACAAAGGATATATGTATCCAATTTTGCTTAGTCGGACAAAGGTATGGTTTATCGTTTTTGTTTTGTTGTCATTGATTGAAAAAACATGTTTCTGGGTGATAGAATCTCGAGTGTGTCGGATGGACATACGAAGGTTTGATGAAAGTCATTTGATGAAGAACAAACTCAAGAAAATCAAATAGGGCTGCCTGAACCAGCGTCAAACTAATGAAGCAGTTGAGAGTCAGGAGCTAGAGCGACCCCAAGCGTTGGGACATTAAGCAGCAAAAAGATCAAGCTAAGACTTGGGCGCCTAGGCGTGCCCAAGCATTCTGAAGAACTTGTAATGACCCTAGGTCACTTTTGGAGAAAGACTTTAATTTCCCCGTTAGGTTTAGTTTCTGTTAATTTCCCGCTCAAGTTCGTTTTATGAAAGTTACCCGCTAATTTCTATTGATTACCCGCAATTTTTCGTTTACAGTTAGAATTTCACCGCTAAAATCCGTTTTGATTAATTCCCGCTAGTTTCTATTATGGGCTATAACAAGTATGACTAATTAAGGCCTTATAAGAGTCATTTAAGGTAATAAATACAAACAAAATGTGCAACATATATTTTTACATGAATTTGTTGAGGATGGAGGTTTCATTATTTGCTATTAATTACATATCTAAATGAAATTCAGATTATTGAGCTAAAGTTTCCCATAACTGACGGAAGTGGGAATACTTTTCTCTTGCTTATTTACTGCCATTCATTCCTCTTCAAAGTAATTATCGCAATTAAAACCTATGGTTTCCAAATGATGTGTCAATTGTCCATTACCTTCCTGTAATCGAGCTTTCCTCCTACTCCCGTAGTTGAGCAGCATCCCTTCCCGCAATCGACGTAGACTACGCAGGAACTGCCAATAATAAAGCCAACGATTTCAAAGGAAGGAATCAACGAGCCGCATAGTAAGTTCCGTAACCTACAAACCTTAATCGGCAGTTTTCCAGCGCCATCTCCGGCTATCTTAGCGTATGACACGCCCTATTTAATCCCCCCGCAAATCCTACGATTACTCCCCACCAATTGCTAAATTTCTGAAAGCTCCTCTTGATCCTTCTTGCCCAACCCACCGACGCCCATCTTCCTTCTCTAAGCCGAGGAAATCAACTTACCTTGGAGGTCTTCGATAGAAACAAAGACGATCCCAAACATCTCATCGTTCAACATCTGCTCCTCTCTCACACGATCTCCTTCTATGCTCGGTCTCAAGGGATCCCCCATCACTAAGGTATGAATCTACTTCTATGATTTTCTTTTGTTTTGGCCAAAGTAAATGGGATTGATTTATCTCAAGTTTCACCTAGTGTATGCATTTAAGACAATTGTACATGCTCCCATTGATTGGTGTAGAGTACCCTAATAAAAGTATCATTTCCTTACATATGTTTTTCTTCTTAATCTCTATATATGTTAGCTTTCTTCCCAAACTTTAGAAAGAGTTAAGAATGTTAAGAGATTTAGAAAATATATGTACTATGTGAGATTTGTAGAGGTTGCTATATAAAGCTGTATAAATGGCTTGATCTCCACTAAGACAATTTTAATATATGGATACAGCTTCTTCCATGAACTTTGAATTTTATGCTATCAGCAAATGATAATTTTATTTTAATCATTGAGATTATGGACGTTGTCACACCTTAATAAATTTAGATTAGATTACGTACAGTGAGAGTGGGTGTCATTATAAATATGTCTCAACACTCAGCAAGAAATTTAGTAATTCTCGGCATCGCAATTTGTACTCTTGTAGTATGTTGAATAACTCCTAGCAGCATTATGGGGACCTGATTATTAGTAAAGTATAATAGATTTGTATGCCAAATCTAATACAGTTCTGTAAAGTACTAAATGGATCTTATTCCCTTTAAATGCCACAACACATTTGTATAATGAAAAGTGATATTGAAATGTGTGATTCAGCACTAGTTCCGCTTTACACCATCAATTTAGTTGTCTTAATTTGAGTCTTAGTAATCTCAGCTCTTGAAGAAATCTTAATTTAATATTAGTAAACTTTGGACACATTATTAGATTGGGTTTTGAATTTGTTTCACTTAATGGTAGAAGTTAAATAGTATTGTGGTGAGTTAAGACATTGGTACTTCATACTCGATACTATTAAAAATATGCAAATGCTATGTATTCTTGATTGATTTGCACTTGAGCTGAAATTGATTTGTTATGCTTTAAAATCTAGAAATTTAAGATCCATCCCTTGGATAATCTCATGATCTCAAGTTCTGAGTAAATTTGGTAGAGTTTTAACTACAGTCTAAATTTCTATCTTTAGATCAAGAATAAGAATTATTTTAGAATAATTCAACGAGTTCAGAATTTCTTATAGGAATTGAAACCATAATTCTCTTCACTTTAATGTTAAATGTAAGGAACTTTATAGTCTCAGCTGAAATACGGTGATAGTCAACTCAAAAATTGAATTGGATTTAATCAATAATTTGATTCCCATTATGATCAATATGTATTCTCAAACCAACATGTAATCTAATTGTAATTTGGTAGAAAGATTACAGTGCTAATAAAATAAATTATGTAATCACTTAGGTTATTATCATAATACAGTAAGGTTATTAATAGACATTGTTATCTTGAAAGTCTATACTTTTAACCCAACAATTAAAGTTTAGGGACAAGTAAGAGAGATTATCCATTGAGCATCGAACCCAAATTATGTCAAACATGTCATTTTAAATTCAAATAAGTGGCGATGACTAAATTAAAATCAAGTCTTTGAAAAAGTCTAAGCATCGAACCCAAATTAAGTCAAACATGTCATTTTAAATTCAAATAAGTGGCGATGACTAAATTAAAATCCAGTCTTTGAGAAAGTCTGGGCCCAAATACATCTAAATTCTTAGATCTAATTAAAAAGTTTTCAAGTACAATAATCTTAAGAAGAGTCTACATCTAAGCTTAGGAATGAGTATATGTTTTAATCTTATAAATAGGTCATTGCAAAAGCTAATAAAATTACAAAACAAAACTTTTGCAAACACACCAAATCCCTGAGTACTACATCAAATTTTTTAATACTTTCTCAATGGTCTAATACAAAGGTACAAAGGATTTTTTTTTACTTATATTTGCTTTTATTATTGCTTTAGCATTGCTTTGATGCCTATTTTGTGTTGATATTAAATGTGTTATTTTTACTACCAAATAATGTTTATGTATGTAAGAGTTCCGAAATGGTGGTTGAATTAGGTTAGGAGCGGGGCTAGTCCATCGGGAGTCATAAGCGTGCCATCTAGAGCCTTTGAGGAGGCCCAAGTGATGAACATGCTTTTATTGAACCAAACCTCAAAGTTCTGACTTTACCCATCAAAACTGCTAATATTGCTTCATAATATCAAAACAACACAAATATGAACTTTTATGCGACTATCTTCTGAAATTGGCATATAGTATAACTATGACAAGGAGATGCCTATTTGCAGCAATTATGATTATTTTATTTATATTAAACCATATATTTTTCAGCAATTTTATTACATCTTTATTTCTTTACCGCTTTTATTTTAAGTATAACATTTAATATTCTTTGTACTTAGAATGTGCACTAACGCATTATTTTTATAATGCCAGATCAAGTACAGCTAGAAGATGCTGAGATATCTTAAGAACATTTTTAATGAATTATGGTGCAGAATGGAAGAATAAAACTTTAACTTTCATTTTATAAGAAACAAACTTCTATTTTTATATATTGAGACATTTATCAATTCTATAATATTCTATATGATGTTATTTAAATTGAACAAATGATATTTCTGATATTTTTGTATGGCTCTATATAGTTAAAATATTGTTTAAATACTATTTTGTTTAATCACCAATATGATCCTGCGTAGATGTACCCAATGTTAGATTGATTGTTACTAAACCTAACTTGGGTCATCGCAAAACTCAACAGAACTTCTAAAGGTGGAGGTTTGAGCGCATGGGCGTGCCCAAGCGCTAAGCATGTTGCAGCCAAACCTCTAAAAACCAAGGCTTGGGGCTTGACCACGCCCAAGTGTTGGACATGAAGACATTAGAATAGCGGGTCAAAGGAGTTCATGATTACATGAGAATTTGGTGCTTGATCGCACTCAAGCGTCGAAGCCTAGAAACTTAACAAGCCTAGGGATATGAAGCACAGCGCTTGGGCATGCCCAAGCGCCAAGCGGAGTATGCTTTCGCAAAGCCAAAATCTAGCGAAATTTTTAGGGTTGCTTTGTTCAATTGGGGGCCTAGAAGCTTGGGATATATAAGGAAATACTGCCTAAGAATTTGTGGGCAATTTTTGCATCCAAAAGGTGTTTTGGCTGCTGGAGTTAAGAGGAAAGAAGTCTCTCATCATCTTCCTAGATTCTTCTCGTGGTGATGACTCCATTACTTTTCCTGTCTTTGGATTTTCCATGTAAAGTGCTTTCGGTTTGGATGTGCACTTTTTTGTATTGTTCTTGTGGATTGAATTGTTTTGTATTCTTGAAGCTTGCACTATTGTTGTTTGTTGCGTATCTGATACTCGGATCCTTGTTTAAGCACTACAAGCATAAACTCGGTGTGATTGAGTTTCTTCACAACACATGTTCACACCTTCAAGCATTTCTAGGATTATCTAAAAGATTTTGAGTACACACTTACAATAACTAAAGTCTTAATTGGTACTTAGTTCAAGCTAGACATGAAACTTCAGTGTTTGATCAATAATTGATTCAATGTTTTTTTATAAAAAACAAATAAAAGCTTCTTTATTGTTCATTTAACAAATTTTGAGCTTTGTATTACTTCAAAAAGCTTTCTAGTATCAAAACCTTATGGATGCATGCAATAAAACTCATCTCCAAGTAAGAAATATACGAGTCAACAAAGATTTATGGCAACGTAAACGAGATAATATTAATATATGAGCAACACCAACCTTAGTCCCATTAGTGAGGTTCAGCTACATGAATCATTTGCTTCCATTGTGTGTGATCAAATGGAAACCCCTTCCGAAGTTTAAAATAGAGAAGATATTTTCTAAATTCTTTGCATGTTTTGTCTTCCTCTTTTAATAAGGACAACCATCATATACTTAGTTTTTCTAACAAAGGCATCGAACAGTCTATGCTAAATATGCTGGAACCATCTAAGAAGATGTTCTCTAAACTTATCCACTATTGAAGCCACTTCAACCTTGCTACAAATGATCTCATTCCTCATTATTTCATTTCGAATATATCCACTCAATTAAACTTAAATATATGAGTCAACAAGGATTTAGAGCAACATAAACAATATAATATTAATATACAGCAGCAACACCAAGCCTCAGTCCCATTTGTGGGGCTCGGCTATAAGAATCTTTTGTTTCCATTGAGCATGATCAAATGGAAGACCCTTCCTAAGATTCAAATAGAAAAGATCCCTTCTAATTTCTTCCCATGTCTTCTCTTCCTCTTTTAACAAAGGCAATAATTATAAACTTATTTTTTCTAAAGCATCAAACAGTCTATATGCTTAATATGCTTGAACCATCTAAGAAAACATTCTCTAAACTTATCCACTATTGGAGCCATTCCAACCTTGCTACAAATTATCTCATTCACCTATCCTTTCAAATATATCCACTCATCCACTTTAGCATCCTCATCTTTATAAAACTTATTTTATCATTAAATTATTCCTTGTTGGCCAACATTCAGCCCCACATATGATAGTCGGTGTAATAGCTGCTCCATAACACTTACTTTGATTTTCAATAAGATTTTTTGATAGCACAACACTCCATAAATGTTGTTTGGAACCTATAAATCACGTCGCTCTTTAATTCATCATTATTTTAAGAAATTGAATTAAGGTATTTAAGCCAACGCTATTCTTGATTACATGGTCCTCAATAGTTTGTCCTTAAGATTATGGCTTCTATTACGATTAAACTTACACTCCATATATTATATTTCTAGTAAGACAAAATCCTTTAAATCTAAAATAGTTCTCCACAATTCAAGTTTTACTTTTTCCATCCCTATTCTTATCAATAAATAGAGCAGATTTGGAGAAGATGAGAATCTCTTCTGGTGCAAGTGCTGCGTGTAAGAACAATTAGAATGGGAGAAGATGAGAACAGTAACAATGAGTTAATATGAGAGCAGCAGCTGTAGAAAATAGTGAACAGCAACCGAAATTAATGAGAAAAAAAGTAAAAGAAACAAAACACTAATCAAAATACAGTAGATTGCCCATGAACTTAAAATAGAAAACCAAAGGTGTGAATAACTTTCGCTAAATGGATTCTCCAATGATAAAAGCAGCTTGCTGATTTACAAAACAAACGTAATCATGATGCTTCCTTCGTAGACATGATACTGACATCTCAAAGTCCTAAAAGATAATGAATCATACATAAATTAAATTGTCACATCAATGGCACGTTGAAAGTAGAAAAACCAAAAAAATAATGTGAGATGTCTAACAAAGAAGGTGTTTGCTATACTTGGAGAAATTGGGATTCGGAAAAATGAGATTAAATATGAGAGGTTTTCAATAAAAAAAAAAACTCTTATTAGTAGCAGCATAAAACCCGTAATGAAGGTGATATTTGTTTCCATTGAGCTGATATGTTTTCTAATTATAACTGGATACCGGGTTAAACAAAAAAGAAGAGAAAAGCAGTCTAAAATAGCATTACCCAGAACAGATTTTTTCTCAGGGATCCTGAACAGCAACCGTTCCTTATTTGGCAAGCTCAGGCCTCCTTGAACACCAGTTTCGGGTGACAAGACATCAGTCGTCCTATTAACATCAACAACATTGACTTTTGCCTGCATTGATAGAATGAACGTGTTATAAATAGCAGCCGCAGTAAATACAACTCTCAAGCAAACATCAAAGACTACAAAAGAAATAGCTATCATTTGCTGAATAAAATTTTCAAAAACAAATATAAACCCTAAACTTACAGACATAATATCCTTGATTCAGGTTTTGAAGTCGCTATATTACTCAATAAAATCTGCAAAAAAAAGATAAAATATTAAATAAATATGATTGTTTTTCTGCAAACATGTGTTCAAATCAATAATAACCAACAAAATCACAATTTCAAGCTAATGCAGGTCACTACTTGTGGTTTTCCGGTACAAAGATCGTAGAATTATTGATAATGAGAAAACTCAAAACTGTTGGAAAGCCCAACTAATCTTGTAACAATAATGTAAACAATGAGAAAGACTTCAAAAGCAAGCCGCTGGATAGAGATTTGCTAAGCTCAAACAAAAGTAGTGAGTTATCCAAAACAATATGAGAAAAAAGGAATAGATCAAATGTCTTAATAATATTTTAACTAAAATAAGATTAAAAACAAACAAAAAACTAGTTGATTAAGATGCTGCAACATAAAATCCAACAATGGATGAATCAAAGAATATTGGCATCATAAAGCTCATGATTTTATAAAATAATGCAGAACATTTTAGAAACGTTCAAAAAAATTCCCAATAGATTATCAGAAGATACCAAAAGCTGAGAAGCATAATCCACATCAAGGGTGTTGAATTCCATGCAATCTGACAAGGGGATGGTTATTATAGTAAAGAAGTCAATTTTGATTTCCTAGCAGAAGGAAAAAAGAAACTATGAAGAATTACAAGCAACCATCATATCTGATCAAGTTTTGCTAGATACATTCACTAGAAAGATTAAGAAGCATTTCCAATTTTTAGGTGATGGTTAGCTATTTTGGGTATCAGTGTCTCTTTAAGCATGTTTGAATTATGAATTTCCAAAAAAAAAAAAATCAAATTTATTTAAATATATTAATTATAAATTTGCTGTTAGATTCACTTCTTAGACACTCTATCCTGCCTGCCATCCCAAAGCCAGAAAATCAAAAAAAAGTTGCAAAACAAATCACTAATTCTATACATTTACTCAAAAGAGGGCAAATACTTTTTAGAAGAGGCTGACTAAATAAATGGATATCGAATTATTATTTAAATAGATTTATATAACGATTGATATTTAAGCCCAAATAAATCCAATTAGTCCTTTAGTAGTACTATATATATTATATTATATTTAATTAATGAATGTCTTACTTCAGTGCAATCAAGAAAGAAAAAAGAATTGCTTCTCAACTAACAACTAAATAGCTTTCCTAAATTGATAATACATAATAAGATCTCATGCCTTCAAGTATATTTAGGACAAAATAAACAATTACACATTATTAATATATATGCAAACTTTCAGTTAAAGCTCACTGTGCTGAAAAACTAAGCAAGAGTTGGATATCATGTTTAGACTCAAAATGCAACTCCATAATCCCAAGTGAGGTTAGATTTTGTGTTTTATCTATTGATCCAATACATTAATGTTAGGCTAGTGCACAGACCCCTCTATATGACTTTTATCATCTAGTGCAGCTGCTTTTTATTTGTTTTTAGAAGAAGCCACTTATTAAGTTATCTTCAAGAAGGTGTTTCCAAAATGTTGTCCTGTTGCTTTATGTTGCTTAGTATATAAAATATAATTGTTTTGCCTCAAGCTCTCCACAACCACCAATGCAGGCCAGCTCATTGACTGTTCGCAGGCCCGTCAACCATCGTCATTCATTGTTTTTGTCGTGCACAGCAGTTTGACATCATAACATTCAAACAGCAACTTAGTAATAACATAAGATCAAATTAAAGAGCTTAAATCAGCTTCTTTAAACAGCTACACTAGCTTCAAACAAAGACCTAAAAGCTTATTAGTAATGATATAAGAGTAAAATAAATAAATAAGCATTCTTTGCATACATAGCACTCAAAACTTGCATATTCATAGAGAATTACCGCCTTATCAGCACCTTTTCAACAAAATATCATCATTTCGAATACCACAAAAAAACAACCCATATTTTTCACTTTTGTAAAAACACAACAATTTGATCCTAGCATGTAAATGCAGTTGATCGTCAATTAAATACATATGTTTTAAATATTATGCATGAAATTTTCCCAAAAAGAAGTAAATAATTAATAGCATGCCTATTGTTAAATGAATAATAGGTGAATAAAAGATTTGATTAAATTTTCAACAGACTTTAGGGTAAACAGCTCAAAAGGCCTAATAATTTCATGGAATAATTCCTCTATAAAAAATAAAATAGCAATTAAGCAATGGCTAACAATTTCTCTAAGAGTTAGATGTTGAGAATATCATTTTTCTACAAAACATATTAGGCAAAAATGTGTAAGAACATAGACTTGCACCCTAGCATCACCATAAGTTGTACAAACAGGTAACTTTCTTTTATTAAACATGGTAAATCTTTTGGAAATGGTCATTTGGTCATGCAAACCAGGTCAATACATTCAAAAGTAGAATTGTCATATAATCTAAGTCAAATTCAAGTCAAGTTATAAATTGTATCAAAATTGGAACTTCATTTTCTAAACCACAGATCACTTAACAAAAGAACATGACACTGGCTAGCTATGACAGCAAATGCTAGATGAATAAAGGGTAAGCAGAATTTTAGATTAGTATAATATGACTAAAATCATCAGATAACAGTGATAGCTATGCAACAGTATTTCAACAAATTGCACATTTAAATAATATTTCAAATCAAAGCCATCGCTAAATATCAAAATCATGAATACTTGATTAATATATTAACTTTTCATGACCCAACAAAATGTTTTGTCTCAATAAGAAATAAATTTAACATAAACAAGCAAAAAACTTAGCATCAACAAAAATATTAAATAGAACATGTCAAAAATAGGTTTTAAAAATAGAATTTTGAGCAAGGGGAGAAAAGTCAAATCCTACCAAACAAAATAATGCTCTAATATTCAAGGTAGGAAAAATAATCTCAAAATCCCCATAAATTCAAGCTACTAAATTCTGCACTCCAAAAAGATTTTAACGAGACAAAATTCACACCATGTGCAGAAACATTGCTTCCAATTTTGCACTACGCTTAAAAAAAATTCTTAACAGCTTCATTGTCTACAGAGCAATTATAAGATGGATGCGTTAAAGGCACTATAATTAAAATAATTTTAAGAAATCCTTAATAATATACCTTTATAATACAGAATAATTTATCATGTTAAATCATAAAATAAAAGTCACTCTAATATAAAAATTTTAATAAACAACTTTATAATACATAAGCATCATAACAAGGCTTAAAATGATTTGAGAGTTTTGATAAATTTTATAAAGAATGTACAAATTACAGCAACAAAAAATTCTAAATGACATCTAAAATTTTGGAAAATTTACATGCATATAATTGAAATGTTGCATGTTAATAATCTATTATCATAATCTCACTTAGGGGCTGTTTGGTTTGATGTCATATGAAAAGTTATTAAGATAGCATGTTATTCAGATAGCAGTGTAATTCAGATAACAAGTTATATTTCGTTATTTAAATAACAGATGTCATTATTTTTCAGTATATTATGTTTGGTTCAGTGTTATTAATGTTATGTTACACATGAAGTAAAATTACCTTCAACAGTGAGATTATACATGAGCGAGATTATGCATGAGCAGCTTTATCTTCACAAAAAAAATTCAAATTAATTTCTCATAGTTGCAGTTACACATGTGCAGCAAATGCAAAAAAAAGAAAAAGCAAGATAAACACAATTTGAGAAAAAGAAAAGTTTAGATGGCAGCTATTTTCCAGTACGATTTTGGCTCAAACAAGAATAGGACTACCAGTGAAATCCTTTGCAGATGGAATATCAGTCCAAGCGAATGGCGTTTCAAATCCTTCTCATGTATACAAATGAGTAGCTCTCTCTTCAAGACACGGTGAATCCTCTGCAGTTACCTTGAGCAGCCGCCGCAAAATGGCGGTGAATCCCCTGCCTCAGATTTAGCGATGATCGGATCGGTGGGTGAAACCTTCTTGCGTCGTCTTCGTCCTTGGCGAGAGCGAGATTCGGAGGGATAGCCTTTGTCCTTGCCGAGAGCGGGATTCGGGGGGTCGCCTTCGTCCTTGCCGAGAGCGAGAACCGGGAGCGTCCTCTTTGTCCTTGAGCGAGAATCGGAGCTTCGTGAGAACCGGAAGCGTCGGCTTCGTTCTCGAGTGAGAATCGGAGCTAAGCACGGTACAGCGGCGAATCGAGATTAGGCAAATTTTGAGATGCCATATGTGAGATAGTATCGAAGAAACACCTCCAATTACCAATCGCGCAGCTATTTCAATCAACATGCCCGTGCATTGCTCTGGTACAAAAATAAAAAAGGATTATTTTATTTTATAACACAAAATTTTTAAATATTTGATTATAAAATATTTAATTTTTAAATATTACTCATATAACACTTAAAATTTTAAAATTAATTAAAATACCACTTCCAATTAACATAGCTACTCAACCTTGACCAAATCTTCTTAAAGTAGGAGTAGACGAGGGAGCCGTATGGGTGATGGTGATCATTAGATGGGTGGTATGCGATGGAATTGAGACCTGCAGGGTTGTACTTTTTTCTTGCTAAGTACTCTGTCTTTGAGAGCCTTGCTTAATAGACATCCAGCACCTTCCGAAGCTTCTCCACCTCCGCTACCACCATCTCATATGTCGTTCCTTTGTAGAGGACCAACAAAAAGAAGCTCTGGAAGATGATGGTGGATGTGGGCCCATTGAAGTGATGTACCACCACCTCCATCTACTAATCCACCGATGCTGTCTCCGTCGAGCTCTCCTTTCAAGAGATGGCCTCCCTTTCCCGCATTGTTGCGTCAGGTAATGAACGGGGAATCAAAACATGAATATTGTGCTCGCCAATGACCAAGTTGATGGGGACGTGCTCGTATTCAAGAACCAGCTTACTCGATGCAAGCCCAGCACACCATGTGCACGCCAATAAAGGGAATCTATACACATTAATTGTCATCTGCGTCAACCGTTTCCACCTCTTTCTTATTCAGCTCACAAATCTAACCCTAAATCGACTTCGTCGAGCGTAGGTGAAGACAAATGTGCACAGTAACGGGTCGGGTTAGACCTCGATCTGCACGTTATGAATTTGGATTTAATTCTAAACCTATGATTGATTAATTAAAAGCATTCCAAATAAATTAATGAAATATTTTACGTCAACCGTTTCCAATATTTTCTTAGTCAAAATTCATGATCCAATATTTTAACTAAAAAAATGTGTAGAATATTAATCTACAAAAATATTTAAGTTTTTATAATTTTTTTTCTTAATTGTCATAATAATCCTAAAAATGGATTAATGAATATTAGTCTTAATTCTTAGCCAAAATTCTTGATTAAGATGTTAATTTTCTCATTTGAAATAGGAGAAAATGATTATGTAATTAAAACTATTTTTTTGTGCTTAATAATGTTAAATCCTCACTAATTATTTTTAACTTTTGATTAGTGAATATTAAGAGTTTTAGTGATCTGATTTTGGTGTTTGATTTGTCTAATAAATCTTTAAGCAATCAAGAATATAATAATAACTTTAAATTTTATTTTCTGAGATTTAATTTGAAAATCACCCTCCTAATAAGTTTAAATCCTAAATAGTAAATATTAGACTCTTTCTTATTCAACTTTAGTGTACTTAAAGTTCATGTTCTCATTTGACATTAAAGAATCATTTAGAGTTGAGAAATTTCAATTAGAGATCTAATTCATAAAACCAACTTTTGCACCATTAGTTATGATTATTTATTTAGAAAGAGTCAAATGCCCAACATAAAGTCTCTGACCAATCTATATATTTGAATTCAGTAATCAAAATGTTTAAAAATTCTTAATCAATCCATCTTGAAGTATTAACAACTTTAATAATTTAAGCCATAAATTTAAGCATGAATAATTAATATGAATAATGATGGTTTAAAGTGCGAGTTAATGCGGGGCCTCATCCATATCATGGTTATGTTAATACTAATATTAACATGATTAGGGTAGAGCGGTCATTATGGACAAATTCTCAACTATAGTCGAGGTAGATTTTCAGCTTAACCCGTCGATAATTGTAAAATATGTCACATGTAACTGTAATTCATTCATCAACATACATAAGAATAATATAGTGCTGAAGCAAAACTTGTATAACATCCATTCCAATAACACAAAAGAAAAAAACATTAGTTCAACTCAGTATAAAAGTGCAGAAAAACAAAGGCATCAAGAATATTAATTATTACAATATTGAATTTAAAATATAAGGAAAAAGGCACACTCATCCTCACATGTAAAAAACAAAGCTAAGCCTTAGCAACAACAAGAAGGTCATCTTCTGTAATGACCCTAAGCCATTAAAAAGGCAAGTATTGAATTTCCGATTCGTTAAATCTCCCGCAAATATTAGTTTCTCGTTAAAACTCCCGCTAAATTTCGAATTTCAGTACAATCCTTAATTTAGAAGGTTTTAAAACTTGTTTAACTGAAATTGAATTTTAAAATCATCATTTAAGTATATTTAAATTTAGCAAAACATAACTTCCTCATTGAAAACTCATATTTAAGGCCTGAATTAACCGTCCCTATTTAAAACGGTTAAAACAATAAATATCGGCTGAATTAAGAAAATTTGCGTAGAGCTATTAAGGAAAAATTTCGTAATCTGCGGCTCGAGCGGAATAAATCGGACGTGTGTTACATACGCACGCCCTATTTAATCGGGTGGGGGACAAGAAGACCCTCACCACTCGAGCCAACCTCCTCTCCTTCTCCTTTCTACTAGACAAGCAAGCCAACGAAAAAAACACAGCAGTCGGCCCTTACCTGCGACGGTGCGTCGTTTCTTATCTGCGACCGACGGAAGGACAAGGACCGGGGCGCAATCGACTCGACCCGACCATCCCGTCCCAGCGCCGACACGACTCGTCCGCATCGACCTCTTCTCTGCGCCGATTCCTCCTTCCGCTCGCTCGACTCACCGACTCGACTCGTCCGTAAGGTAAGTCTCTTCTGTCGATTAGAAAGGGATAAAATATGTATATATATATATATATGTATATATATATATATATACATATGTATATATACATATGTATATATACATATGTATATATATGTAGATATATACATATATAATAAACCATAATAATAATAATAATAATAGTGATAATAATATTAGTATTAATAATAAATAATTGTTATAAATAGATTAAATAACTTATTTTGATATCATTAAAAAAATAGTTTTAATATTATAATAATTTGAACTTAAGAATTAGTAACAATTAGACATATTTAATCACTTAACCTAAGACTAGGTTTTTATTTTGCTTTATGAAATATTAAAATGATTAATAATAATATTGCAGTACTATGATTAGATCTTACTAGCCAATATTAGGAAGACCTAAAATCAGCTATTTGATAAATTCTGGAGTCAATTATAATCAAATATGAATATTGTCAACCTCCTATCATAACTTATACTTTAATGAACATTAATCATTTAGTTCATACCAAATTAGATCATAAATAATAACTCAAGAGGTTTTGAAAACTTGCTTGAATGAAGCATGTTGTTCTACCCTAACATAAAAGAAGGGCTCGGTGTTGATAAAAGAAGGGTTTAGTAGAAATATTAACAATTTAATTAGACTTTTATTTTCTCCAACTCTGTAATATGAATCCTTTAGATAAGGTTGCCTAGGTCCTTAAAGTTTAATAAAGTACAATTTTAGTTTAAATATAATAAATAAGAGTTATAAATTAGACCTTCTCATTGTATAAACTACTCTTATAAGATTTAGATCTAAGTAACTATCTAAAGGTAAATTAGGGAACACGAATACTAGTTCTACATCTTGTAAATAGATAATTTCATAGATTAATAAAATCTCAATTATAATTTTTACAGACACATCAAGTTGTGAGTGATTTATCTGGTTAAGTCAAACACAAAAGGTACACTGGATATTATTTTTATGCTTTTCTATACTTTTTATCTTTTTGCTGCTTAAGCATCGCTTTGAACCTGTTTTATATTGTTGCGTTTTTCTCTTACTGTTAGAGAATTAAGAAGATATTTATGAATATTGTGAATGTTACAAAGGGTTCCAATATGGAGGTTAAATTAAGTTAGGGATGGGGCTAGTTCATCAGGAGTCATAAGGGTACCATCTAGAGCCTTGAGGGGGCCTAGATGAAGGTCATGCTTAACTGCATATATGATTCTATCTGGAGCCTTTAACGGGGGCCCAGGTGAAGGATACTATCTGGAGCCTTGAGAGAGGCCCAGGTGAAGGTGCCATCTGGAGCCTTTAATGGGGGCCTAGGTGAAGGATACCATCTAGAGCCTTGAGAGAGGCCCAGATGAAGGTGCCATCTGGATTCTTTAATAGGGCCCAGGTGAAGGACATGTTTAATTGCAACCTCACGGTTTTAGCCTTGCCCAACAGAACCACTAACATTGCTTCATAATATCAAGTCATAAACATAAACATAAATTTTACGCTATATTATTGCTTTTCCTTTTTGAAAACTTGGCATGTGCAAGAACAGTTATTTTGCAGGAGACATATTTATCTTCTTGTTTTTAAAACACACTATTTCCTGCAGTTATTATCATTTTGCTTCCCGCTCTACTTTAAGTATATTTTTAATATCCTTTGTATTTAGAATGTGCACTAAGGCATTATTTTTATAATGTTAGATCAGCTACAGTTGGAGGCGGTTGATATAATCTAATGGCATAGCGCTTGAAAATAATTGCTCATCCCAGGATTAATAATTTGATGTGTAATGAATTTCATGTAATAAATTTTTGGATATTATATGCTTTAAATTGAATGAATGATATTTCTTATATCTGAATGGCTTTGGATGTTTGTTTAACTACTATTTTACCTAACTATCAATATGATCCTGCGGAAAGATGCATTCGATGTTAGTTTGGTTATTACCAACCTAATATGGGTCATCACATCCTCATAGCTAAGCTCCTCACCTGAAACTACCTCCATGAACAACTCTGAATCTGATATTGTCGGTATCACAATGACAAGGTCCTAGCCAAAAAAGAAAAACTTGCATTCGATAATTGTCTAAGTACATTTTAAGTTGATTAATAAAATCTACATGTTTTAAAATATCACATTTTACTCAAATATCAGGTAATTTGAGAGGTGCAATAAGCAATAAAGGAAATATGCTAGTTATAAATAAAATATTGTAACTAAACAAAATGAAGTAAGTAAAGAGCATACCTCAACTAGAAGCTACAGTAATATTAGGCAATATATATATATAACTATAAATACAGAAACTACTGAAAGTAAAGCTCATTCTAACATATTTATGATCATATGAATATATGCTTATTTATAGAAAAACAATCAGAACTAAAGCACAAAGTAAACTGAAATAAGCTTCTAACACAACTAGCATTCTAGCATATAAAGAAACAAGTACTGAGTAAAATTGAATTGAACTGTAAAAGTGTGTAGAATATAGAAAGTTGATATATAAAATACTGAAATAAAAATTGGCTAAATGCAGTCACTGAAACTGAAAATAGAGATGTGCTTAAGTTAGTACTACCATAACATAAATTGGCTAAACAAAGTCACAAAATAGAAAGTCCAGCATGTATTATTTTAGCTAACCACAGAGCTAGACCCAGCCGAACTATAGAATATGATATGTATCATTTTAGCCAACTACAGAGCTAGACTAAGTCAATTTTATTTCAAAATAACTAAACTGAAGAGGCAGACTAATTAGAACACACCCTAGTGAATTGATTTACAAAGAACTGAATGTACTGATTTAAAAGTAAATGATGTTTATGCATTTCAAAACTATCATAAGATACTAATCAAGTATCATATGTTCAATTGATATGTCTAAAGTATAGAGCTCAAATACAATGTATGCAAAGCAACAAAGCCAAAGTAAGTAAGTCTCTACTAAGATATTTATGATATCAATTATTATTTAATTTAATTTATTCTATCTATTCAAGATACTATATGCTTAAGATCTTCAATATTCAGTTATCAAGTAAAATTCTAGATTCATGTCCTTAAAATTTAAATATTAGAACTTAACAATTTTCAATTCATATTCAGAACTGTAGACTATAAAAGTTAAATAAGTAATTAATAACTTAATTAATATATTTTAATAACTTATAACTGTGATAACTCAAGTTATTATCCTAGCCAATTAGAACTAAGTCATGTCCTAATTTTTTAACTTAGATGTTAAATTATGTTATTATGAGTCTTTCACAAAGATTTAGTTCAAATCAAAGTCAAATGAATTAAATTCTGATTTTTGGAAAATCAAGAAATCCTAGAATTTTACCTATCTAAATTGACATAAAATCAAAAATCAGACTTTGCCATTGTGCTCATTTCCCCCCAAATTAGCTAGAAGTGATATTTTCGTGTCAATCAGAAGTCATCGAAATTTCGTCAAATATTTTAATAATATTTAAATACTCCGGAAATTAGGAAAATAAAATACTCTTCGAATAAAAAATCTGACATTTTCGTTGCGTTTCTCACCCCTCAATTAGCTAAGGGTGAATATTTAGAAATTTCTAAAAGTGATTTAATAATTAAAAGGTAATTAATGAAATCAGAAATTAAATTTTTTTAAAAAAATTAATTAAATTATATTAAATATTAAATTTTTATCGGGTCCGATCTGATAGCCTTATCAGGTCAGATCTGACAGCCTTTCAGATCCGGGCCCACGATCCTTATCGGATCCAGGCTCGCGATCCTCATCGGATCGGACGCGGGTCAATACGGGCCGTTTACGCGTCGCTTGATCCAACGACTCCGATTTTATCTTCCTAGTCTTCTCTGCGGATCGCCACGAGGCTGTCCCACCATTGTGGCCGCCAGTCCCCGCTCGTGGAGGCCTTGCGAGCTCCATCCGTGAGCCCATAAGGCCTTACCTGATCTTAGAACCCCCGTTTCATGCATTCTGCAGCTCGAGGTCGATCCTCTGCAACCCCTAAACTCCCTCAGCCGCTCAATCTAGGTACTTCGATCAACCCTCTTTCCTTATTGCATTTCATGTATAAGTGTTCGCACCCTTATTTCGCATGGCTGATCGACGATCGATCGATCCCGATTGTCGTAAGGCTAGATCGATAGAGCCTATTTCTCGATCGATCCACAGTGGATCTTATTACCCGCTGCTGACCAAAACCCTAGCCCTAGGGCTTGGGTCTACGACCGGACTAGACCACCTTAAGTGGTGGTTCACTGTGGCGGCCCTGCCCCGCCGTGGTCCTGTTAACCCTTAAGTTAACATGATTACGGTGGAGGGGTCACCAAATGACAAGGTCCTTACTTAAAATTGAATTAGACACATATTCTAATCCAACTTAAATAAGGACTTTGTCATTCAACCCAAAATACCATCACTAAATGATCATTCAAGAAATCAGAGTGCGGAAGCAATAAAAGTATAACATCCATCCATACAGTACAAATACAACAATATAGAATAAGTAAAGAGCTGAAAAGAAAAATTAACATGTATTATTACAACATTTAAAATAGATTAAAAGAGTTGAAAATAAACTCTCATCCTCACAAGTGCAGAAAGAAAGCTAAGTATGAGGGTTTTCAGGTACAGTCTCTGTGGCGGCCCAGCCCCGCCGTGGTCCTGTTAACCCTTAAGTTAACATGATTACGGTGGAGGGGTCACCAAATGACAAGGTCCCCATTTAAGGTTGGATTAGACACACTTCCTAATCCAATTTAAATAAGGACTTTGCCATTCATCTCAGAATTTATCACTAAATGATCATACAAGAACTCAGAGTGCGGAAGCAATAAAAGGTATAACATCCATCCAATACAGTATAAATACAACAATACAGAATAAGTAAAGTACTGAAAGAGAAATATAAACCTGTATTATTACAACATTTAATAAGTTTAAAGAACTGAAAGAGGAAACTCTCGATCTCACAAGCAACAGAAACTAAAGTTACAAATCTTCAGGAACGGGCTCCTCCTTCAATGGCAAACTTTCTACTGGATCTGCTAATCCAACAAACTCAGAACCTACCATTATCAGTTTCATAATGGTAGGGCCCCAGCCAACAAAAGAAAAATTGGTTAGACAATATGTCTAAGTACATTTTAGGGCAAACAGTTTTATTAAATTAAGTAGATATCACCATATAAACAGAACTAAGCATAATAGGTGCAGAAAAGCGTACAAAAAGAATAGTATAAAGTTATAAACAAATAGTTTATAACTAAGCAAATAGGAAGTAATACATACCTCCTCCAAGCAACTGCAACAAAGACAGGTAAGTAAAAGAAAAGTAAAACTGTAAGAAAATACAACTGAAATATGCATATGATCAAACGGATTATGCTAAGTGACATACAAAATTTAAACAGTATAAGACTAAAAACACTAACATCCTATGTGAGCATATGAAAACAGTAAGTAAATCTAGCATCCTATATAAAAATATGTGCAGGAAAACTGTAAGTAAAACAGTGCTGAAAATGCAGAATATGCTAATAAAACAGTAACTGTGAACTGAAACAATAACAACTATACGAACTCAACAAATCTTAGCCTGATGAGCTAAGAAACTCTGAATATAAGTGTACTTAAATTAGTATAACCATATCAAATCCTGACTATATAGTCAGTAGGGCAAGAGTCTATCCATCCTATCCCATGGACTAGGCATGGTATAGACTATCGGACTGAAACCCCCTACAAGAAGCCGACCCCGAACGAGTTGATCGAAGAGGTATACTAATCAAGTTACACCTTACAAACCACTTGTGAAACAAAACACACTGCTATTTATGAATGTTCAAAATTGACATAAGATATTTACCAAATATCTTAAGTACATAATATATGTTCAAGGTATAAGGCTCAAAATCAAGGAATGCGAAGCATCAAAATCAAAGTGCAAGAAACTCTATCTAAAACACAGGTGATATCTGTTGTTATCTATTTTATTCGTTCTATCTACTCTAAGTTACATAAGTTTCAGAATTATCAATTCTTACACATTCTGTAACTTAGAATCACGAATCCTACTTATTGAAGATAATTAGGACTGGCCATGTCCTAATTATAACTTAATCAAAAGACGGCTATTTGATTAAAATGAATAAATCATCGACCTAGTTTTGTAATTTAATTCATCCCAACCTCATCTTGATTAGCCAAATCAAGATGAAAATAGATTAAGAATTAGACTCCAGATGATGGGGTCTAATCACTTAATCTAAAGGTATAATCTAAGGATCTAAGTTTAGAACCCAAATCTCACAAATTAGGTTAAGGCAAATCCTAATGATAAATCAAATTCATTAGGATAGATCTCTATTCTTAGTTCTAAAGTTTAAAGATCAAATAATCATTAAATAAATTAATAAAAATCTACAAACTAGAAAACTCAAAGTTTCACCTAATTGAGTAACCCAATTTACTCAATAGATAAATTCTAACTTAAGATCTATTCCTAATCTTAGGAAATAAGGCTCTTAATTACTAAGAGTATCTCTCAAGACACATATCCTAACTAATGTTATAAGATCTAAGGATGGATCTAAAAATAATCAAGGAAAGAGAACTCTTCTTAAGACTTAGGAATTTTCTTAAAGAGTATATTTTGAGATTTTAAACAAAACCTAATTTAGACTTAAATTCGATTAATTTCAGTTCTAAATCATTATATTTACTGATTTTAATGTTTAGAAACTGAAATTAGGGCTTTTAAAGGCTAAACCCTAAATTTGGGCAAAATGACCATTTTGCCCCTACTTAAGAGTTCAAAAGATCAAATTTTGATCTAGGGCTTAAATTCTAAAATTTTCTTTTGGAAAGTGATTCTTACTGTCTAATATAAGATTAGACAATAACTAAGTTAATTTTGGGTGATTATTAAGTCATATGAGATCAAATTAGTGAATTTGACTCATAAGGAAAATTCAGAAATTTGGTTAAGTGAAAGCTAAATTTTCTTTTAGTTTAATGCTCTTTACTATCTAGGCTTTCCATAGAATCTTAATTTGCTAAAATCTGATAAGTATTAGCCAAGTTATGGTCAATACAAGATCTAAAGTTTAAAGGGTAATTAAGGGATGCTTAAATTAAGGGTCAAAAATCTTAATTTTGCTAATTAGTTTCCAAATTAAGTAAAATTAGTGGCTATGAATTACAAATAGCTCACTGATCATAATGACATGTGGTGGGCTCAATTTGGACCTAATTTGACTAAGTTAAGACCTAATTAGGGTTTAGGGTGATTAGTGAGTGTTTAACAAAATTAATTACTCAAACACTAATCCAACCTTATATATTGATTTTAAATGGATCTAGAAGTCCTCTGAAATTTAAATCTCTCAATTTGGGTTACTAGATTTGCTAATATTCACTAATCAAGATTTAAAGTAATTAAGGGAGATTAGCAAATCTAACTGTTGGATCTAAAATATTTTTGTAGATTATTGTTAATTAAGATCTTCTGATCTAAATAGACCTTTGGATCATTAAATTTGGAGCTCAATTGACCAAGTTATGGTCAATTGAAGTTCTAGGGTTTATTAACCTATTTAGGGTTTGGACTTAAATGTGATTAGGCAAACACTAATCCAAACAACAAGATAAATACTATCAAATTAATCCTTAGGGTTTCCTGATTACTTTAAGACCCATATTGGGTATGTTTGGATCATTTGATACAAAGTTATGAGCTAAATAAGGTTTGTGACATTTAATTTAAATTAAAAATAAATCCTAAAAATCACTTTGTTAAAAATAGGTCCAAATGCAAAATTAATAGTACCATAATATTCCTCTATTTTTGCTGAATCCAATGATATATAATTTTGCATAATTTGGATGAGTAATTTAGGAGTTATTAAGGTTTAAAGATTTAATTTAATTGATTAATTATTACTTATTTAATCAAATTAATATTACTGATATAATTATATACGATATTCTGATTTAATCAAATTAATAATACTGATATATTTATATATATAATTATATACGATTTTCTGATTTAATATATCTGTTATATAATTATATATGTTTGATTTTATTAATTAAGCGCAGGACACGTGGCAGAGCCTCATTGGCTGGGCAGAACGCGGCGGGACCCACAGGAGGCTGCCGGCCCGACAAGACCTGTCCCGCGAGACACGTGTCATCGCGGGATTGGTTTGCTGTCTGCGTGCGGGGCCCTCCAACTGCCGCGGAACGCTGACTGTGACTGGTTCGCAGACAGACGGTTCGACCGATCTAGGTAAACCGCTGGGTCGAACCGGTCCAGAATGACTGGATCAGATCTAATCTATCCTAGATCTAACGGCTGGATCTGCTTTGAATCGGACGGCTGGAAATGAAGGGCGATTCATCTTCCTCTTTGACGAACGACGAACCCTAACTTTCGAACGGCTCGATCGATCGAGCCCTAAATACGCAATATCAATGCTTAAACTTAAGAACAATAACGAAAATTAGGAGATGAAGGGGTACCTCTTAGGATCTCGGTAGATTTTAGGGTTTGCTGTGCCGAAAATTTGGATCCGATTCGCACCTTTGCCTGTTCGAAAATGGTGAACCCGATTGAAGGAGATGAGCGGGAGTCTTAAAGGATGTGCTACAAGCGGTGGAGAAGGCTGGGAGTCGACGCGTGGGGGTCCTTTGCGCGATACGTGTCTCTTCTCGCGACACGCGGGAGCCGCGGGGACGACGACTCCAGAGCCGTCCGATCTTTCGATCGGACGGATCTGAGGATCCGTCAGTTTGGACGGTGGAAATAATTCAAAATTTACGGCGTTAGCTTATTTTAGACGGCGTCGTTAAATGTTATTTAAAAATATTATTATTTAATTCATAATACACAGATTTAATTAATCAAATTTACCCTATTAAATGCATCCCAAAAATTTCCAATAAATCACCCTTAGCTAATTGAAGGGTGAGGAACATAACGGTGCACTCGGATTTTTGTTTTGACGAGTATTTAATTATTTGATTTTTCAGGTATTTAAATATTATTTAAATATTCGACGAAAATCCAACGACTTCCAAATGCCTCCAAAATTTCACCCCTAGCTAATTTGGGTGTTCTGAACACAATGGCGAAGTCAGATTTTTAATTTGAGGTCTAGATAAAAAGTCAAATTTCCAGGTTTTGGGATTTTCTAGAATTCTTGATTTGACTTTGTTGACTTCTAGTTTGACCTAAGTTTCAGAGATGAGTTTCAAATCACTTAATTAGTGACTTAGAACCTTAATTAAGACTTAGATTAGTCTTAATTGAGCAAAGTAACAACTTGGGTTGTTACAATCTCCTCCTCCAATGACAAGTCCTCCACTGGATCAACTGCTCCAAGAAACTCAGAACATATCATTATCGGTTTCATAATGATAAGGCCCCAGCCAATAAAAGAAAAACTGGTTAGATTATTGTCTAAGTACATTTTAGGGTAAACAATTTATTATGTTAAATAGATATCACCATAAACAGAACTAAAGCAATAGGTGCAGTAAAGCGTATAAAAAGAATAGTAATAAGTTATAAACAAACAATTTATAACTAAGCAAATAGGAAGTAATACATACCTCCTCCAAGCAACTGCAACAAAGACAGGTAAGCAAAAGACTAAACAAAACTATAAGAAAATACAACTAAAATATACTTATGATCAACAGATTATGCTAAGTAACATACAGAAATCGAACAGTTTAAAATTGAAAACAACTAACATCCTATGTGAGCATATGAAAACAGTAAGTAAAACTAGCATCCTATATATATAACACGTGCAGGAAAGCTTAAGTAAAACAGTGCTACAATGCAGAATATTTAAGTAAAATAGTAACTGTAAACTGAAACTGCAGTGACTACCTAAGTCACTCAAACTGAAAACATACTCAGCAAATCTTAGCCTGATGAGCTAAGAAACTCTGAACTGAACATCACTGAAAACTCTTAGCCTGATGAGCTAAGACAGAATTGAATATAAGTGTACTTGAACTAGTATAACCATATCAGAATCCTAACTCTATAGTCAGTATGGCAAGAGTCTATCCATCCTATCACTCAGACTAGGTATGGCTATAGACTGTCGAACATTAAACCCTCGAAAGGTTGCCGACCCGAACGGGTTGATCGGAGAGGTATACTAATCAAGCTACACCTTACAAACCACTTGTGAAACGAAAACATAATGCTGCTTATGAATGTTCCAAATTAATATAAGATATTTATCAAATATCTTAAGTACATAATATATGTTCAAGGTATAAGGCTCAAAATCAAAGAATGCGAAGCATCAAAATCAAAGTGAGCAATAAAACTCTATCTAAAACACAGGTGATATCCGTTGTTATCTACTTTATTCATTCTATCTACTCTAAGTTACATAAGTTTCAGAATCGTCAATTCTTACACATTCTGTAACTTAGAATCACGAATCCTACTAGTTAAAGATAATTAGGACTAGCCAAGTCCTAATTATAACTTAATCAAAAGACGACTATTTGGTTAAAATGAATAAATCATCGACCTAATTTTGTAATTTAATTCATCCCAACCTCATCTTGATTAGCCAAATCAAGATGAAAAGATTAAGAATTAGACTCCAAATGATGGGGTCTAATCACTTAATCTAAAGGTATAATCTAAGGGTCTAAGTTTAGAACCCAAATCTCACAGATTAAGTTAAGGCAAGTCCTAATGATAAATCAATTAATTATGATAGATTTCTATTCTTAATTCTAGAGTTTAAAGATCAAATAATCATTTAATAAATTAAGAAAATCTATAAACTAGAAAACTCAAGGTTTCACCTATTGAGTAACCCAATTTACTCAATAGATGAATTCTAACTTAAGATCTATCCATAATCTTAAGAATCAAGGCTCTTAATTACTAAGAGTATCTCTTAAGACACACATCCTAACTAATGTTATAAGACCTAATGTATGATCTAAGAGTGATTAAGGAAAGAATAACACTCACAATTTACTTAGGAATTTTCTTAAGGAGTAAATTTTGAGATTTTAATCAAAATCTAATTTAGACTTGAATTTGATTAATTTCAATTCTAAATCATTCTATTTACTAATTTTAGTGATTAGAAATTGAATTTAGGGCTTTTAAAGGCTAAACCCTAAATTTGGGCATTTGCCCCTACTTAAGGGTTCAAAAGATCAAATTTTGATCTAGGGCTTAAATTCTGAAATTTTCTTTTAGAAAGTGTTTCTTACTGTCTTATGTAAGATTAGATAGCAACTAAATTAATTTTGGGTGATTATTAAGCCATATGAGATCAAATTAGTAAATTTGACTCATAAGGGTAAATTAGTAATTTGATTAGATAAAAGTTAAATTTTCTTTCAAATTATTGTTTTTTACTATCTAAGCTTTCCATAGAATCTAAATTTGCTAAATTTTGATAAGTATTGGCCAAGTTATGGCCAATACAAGATCTAGGGTTTAAAGGTTAATTAAGGGATTCTTAATTATGGTTCAAAAATCCTAACTTTGTCAATTAATGTCCAAATTAAACAAAATCAGTGGCAATGGTTTACAAATAGTTCACTGATCAAAATGATATGTAATAGGTTCAATTTGGACCTAATTTGACTAAGTTAAGACCTAATTAGAGTTAATAGTGATTATTGAGTGATTAGCAAAATTAATTACTCAAACACTAATCTAATTTTACAAATAGATTTTAAATGGTTTTATGAGTCCTCTGAAACTTAAATAACTCAATTTGGATTATTAAATTTGCTAATATTTACTAATCAAGTTTTGGAGTAATTAGGGAAGATTAATACATCTAACCATTGTATCTAAAATATTTTTATAGATTACTGTTAATTAGGTTCTTCTAATCTAAATTGATATTTGGATCATCCAATTTGGAGCTCAATTGACCAAGCTATGGTCAATTGAAGTTCTTGGTCTAATTAGGGTAATTAGGGTTAGGACCTAAAAGTGATTAGTCTAAAACTAATCCAAACAGCAAGATGAATACTACCAAAATAATCTTTAGGGTTTTCTGATCACTTTAAGACCCATATTCAATATGTTTAAATCAACCTACACAAAGTTATGGTTTAAAGCATTCTTGTGACATAAATTTGAACTTAATTAAACCCTAAATATCTTTTTGCTAAATACTAGTCAAATTACAAAATTATTGGCATCAATAAATTTCTCATATTTTTCTGGTCAATTTGTCATATTTATTTGCATAATTTGGATGTATATTTTAGGAGTTATTAAGGTTTAAAGTTTAGTATTTAATTAATTAGTTAATACTATTTATTTAAATTAAATAAATCTGATGTTATAATGTATATATATATATATATATTTAAATTATAATTATCTGTTATAAAATTATATATATAAACATTTTATTTTATTTCTGCAGGTGGGACCCACAGCCGCACCAGCGACAGCGACAGTGCCAGCGTGCAGGACACGCGTCAGCACATCATTGGCTAGATCGAGCAGCGTGCAGGACATGCGTCAGCACATCATTGGCTAGAGCGTGCAGGACACGCGTCTGACCCGGTCCAGCCCCAAATGGGCCGACGTCTTCTTCGACAGGCCGAAACAAAGCCGAACTAGGGCATGCCGATTAGGGATCTTAATGGCGATGGTTATGGCCATATCATATGGCTACGAAAAGAGCTAATCTAGTACTTCCCATCAGCTAAGGGATCTGGACTTGAGACGATCGAGGCTTCGAGAAATGATCAACCCTAATTTCTAAGAACGAAGAGGGGTAACGGTAATAATTGTATACAAAATGTCAAATTGGATCGATTGAAATCGTTAGAGTCCGATCGGTACCACTCAATCAATAATCTAGGACATGAAATAGATGTTCGAATTTCATTTGAAGTAACGTAATAAGATTTTGAAGGAAGGACGGTACCTGAAAATGGACGGTGAATGAAGGCTCAAAGTCTTGATCCTTCGATGAACTTATCGGCACGCTTAACTGAAGATTCAAAGATGAAATCCGAGTGAAATGAAGCGAAAAGGATAATATTATGTCTTAGAAGCGGCGGGGAAGCCATCTGCCGAGCGAGGCACGCGCCGCGTAACTCGCCTGCAAACACGCGGAGGCCTCCGTCTTCGATCGGGGAAGATGCATGCGAACCGTTCGATCGGCTGATCGAACGGTTCGCCTTTACCGTTAAATTCTAACGGTAAAAGAAAAAAAATGAAAGCGACGTTAAGGCTAAGAGAACGGCGCCGTTAAATGCTATTTGAAATATTACTATTTAATTAAATTATATTCATTTTATTAATTAAATTTAACTGCTTAAATATATTCCAAAAATTCCCAATAAATCACCCTTAGCTAAATGAAGGGTGCTGAACGCAACGGCGCACTCAGATTTTTGATTCGACGAGTATTTATTTATTTGAATTTTCAGGTATTAAAATAATATTAAAATATTCGATGAAAAATCAACGACTTCCAAATGCTTCCAAAATTTCACCCATAGCTAATTTGGGTGTTCTAAACGCAATGGCGGAGTCGGGTTTTCAATTTAAGGTCTAGATAAAAAGTCAATTTTTCTAGGGTTTGGGATTTTCCAGAATTCTAGATTTGACTTTGTTGACTTCTGGTTTGACCTAGGTTTCAGAGGCGAGTTCTAAATTACTTAATTAGTGACTTAGAACCTTAATTAAGACTTAGATTAGTCTTTATTGAGCAAAGTAACAACTTGGGTTGTTACATTCACCCACCGTCGGATAGGTCTCAGCGAGGCCTACCCATTGTCACGCGTAGGGGTGGCAATTTTACCCGAAACTCGAAACTCGTTCGAAAATTGCTCAAATTTTGAGTCGAATCGAACTCGACTCGAATTTTTTGAGTCGATTATCTAGTGGAATATTTGGACTCAAACCCAATTCGAGTCGAGTTTGAGTTAGGATTGACTCGACTCGAATTGGGTTCGAGTCCACTCGAAATATACTGCCAGTTAATGCATAAGTATATAAAGTCACATATCTTAATTGAAATATACCGCAGCACAGTCAAGTGCAACGCTTGCTCGACACCCGACTGACTACGGTTTGAATCCCCGAAATGGCGAAAAGCGAAATGTATTTTTTTTAATCCGCTGCGAATCGGCGGATTTCAAAGCGGACTTAAAAGCTGCACGATAATCTCTGCGGCTGTCCTTAATCCTTATCTTCGCAGTTCGCATAGGCAGAGTGTAGCAACCCAGATGTTGTTACCCATCAATTAGTAATCTAATTGACTCTAATATTTTTCTATTAGTTTTATAATAGTATTAGGAGCCTCCATCTCAATTTTTGTGCGAATTGGAGATCATTTGTCGATTTTCAGCATTTCCTGATTTTCTATTAATTCTGAGAATGCCTAAATTATCTAGACCTCAGAATCGAAAACGGAGTACGCCATTGGACTTAGTAGCTCCGAATTAGCTAGGAGTATTATTCTGGGAATTTTTGGAAGTCGTTGATTTTCTCGGATATTTTGTTATATTTCGATCGCTCAGAAATTTTCGTCAAATTAGCATTCCAATTTAAGTCAAATAAAATTTAAATAAAAATATCCTCTTATAATACCTATTGAAAGAATCCTACTGCAAAAAATTGAGCGCGTTTGGAATCCTGGATTGTCCTAAGTAAATTCATGAAATTTAAACTTCAAAGCCTAATAATATGAAAAATATAAATTAGAATTTGGAAATTTTTATATATCTAAATTAAGCATCATATGAGGATGCTATGTTTCAAGTTTTTTTAATTTTTGAGTTTTTGATTTATCGTAATTAATTCTCAAAATTTTTTACTTAAAAATCAATATAAAATAAAATGCCTGTCCAAATTCAATAATTTTAGACGTGTGTGTTTGTCTCGTTGAGACGGTCGTTTCTATACCAAGTTTATAATTTTTGAAGCTCAAATGACTTCAAATATTGGCTCAGAAATTCCAGTCGTTTATTTTTCCAACGGCTTATATAGATCATAGATTTACTTATATATCTCATCTAACCTAATTTATCCTTATTTTTCCTAACCTAAGTTATCTAATTCCTCCCCTCAACCGAAATTTCTTTCTTCTCCTATGCAATACGATCCCCTTCACCCGACATCTGCTCGTCGCTCCATCCCTCCAGCTGTCCTTACCGAGTCGATAAGCTCCACTCCATCCCTATCCTTTGGCCACTACTCATCATTATGAGAGCGGCATTAAAAGGAGGACAGGTATGTGTGGAGCAAGAGGACAGCAAACCCTATTCGAACCTCCTCTAGCTGAGAACCTTCCAAGCCGAGTCTCCTCTCGCCGACCCCTCCACTCGCCGAGCCCCTCACTCACCGAGCGCTTCTTCTAGCCGCGTCTCAAGGAACAAAAGTACTCCCTTCCTATGGCGCCCCGCACCCTTAATTCGCTAAAGGATTAGGTTAAGGTTGGAGTGTCACTCTGGCTAACCCCTCACTTACCATTAAATTAGGATAAACTCCACAATCCACATGATTAGGAAATGATTAACACAGAATCAATCTAATAGTCACTATATAAGTAAATGTACAGAGTGCAGAAGCAATAAATGACATCCAAGCATCACAATATAACATAAATGCAAAATATAACTCAGAATATAAGCATATAAGTCCAAATTCACAATCAAGGGTACCTGTATTATTACAACATTTAAAATTCAAATAAAAAGGAAATGCAAATACACTCATCCTCACAAATAAATCTAAGGACTAGATATGCTTTGGTCCGAGCTGCTCCTCCTCCTCTAGGTATGGCTCCTCCTCAGGTACTGGATCCTCTACCTGCTATACGCCTGCCATTATCGATTTCACAATGTAGGGCCCCAGCCAAGAAAGAGAAAATCTGGTTAGACAATTTGTCTAAATACATTTTAGGCTGATACATTTTTATACGTTTTATAATATCACCACTTTACACAATTTTTCCTAAGCAATAATATATAAAGGAGCGATTGGCAATACAATAAGAAAGAGAAAAAGCTATAAATAACATTTATAACTTAAACAATGGAGGCTAAGACATGCCTTAAAAGTGAGGTAAACAAGATAAGGCATATAATATAAGCAACTAAACATATATTGAAAGAAAATATTATATCCTAATACATGCTGGTGATCAAATGAAATATGCAAATTACAATAATAAATCTCAGCAGTGATACATATAAATAGCAACAAAATCTAATATCATACTGTATATAAGCTGTACAAAGAATAGATGACTGAATAAGCAATATTAAAACATAGCCAAATACTAAAACTGCACATCAAACTATGTATACTGACCGCCATATCAGAAGGCTTGGCCAAACTGGCCCACATATATATACACATCTCAATCTGCAAACATACTAAACATACTGCATGACTGAAGAGGCAGACAATACTTATACAACATATTTTAGTTATTTTACTTTTATTTCTATGGACAACTATTAGAAACAACTGAGGAGTCGAGCACGTCTGCAAGACTATACGGGTCCCAAGCATAACACACTCTCATCAATGAGAATATTAGGCATCCTAATCTCACCGTACCCCTGTCCATCGGGGTAAATGTGCACCATAATCTCTACAAACCGGTCCCAAAGGCAACTGTTATCCTATTATTCAAAGTTTTTATTTTCATGCACAAAGTTATCTTATATGAAATGTCCAATGAAGTAAGCTCAAATATACAAGAAATACATAGCACAAAGTATCAAAATAAGTAAGAGACTCTACTAATATGGTGATACAATCTATTTTCTATTATCCATTCTAACTATTCCAAGTTATACAAGTTCAGGATCACCGTTTTCCTACATATCAAGTGTAACTTAGAAATTTGTCCTTACATGTTACAAAATATCATGACTAGTAAGGTCCTAATATACCAAATCAAAGTCGACTATAAAAGTTGAGTAACAAATTATTACAACCTAATTGATAATTTTAGACGTTCTAACTAAAAACTACTAAACTATAGATTATGGATTAAATGCCATGAGATTGGGCTTAATCACATAATTCAAAAAAGATAAGACCTAAGATCTAAATTTTATTCTAAAAGTGATCTAATAATTTAGGCCAACCTTATTAAGTAATCAAACTTAATAGGATGAATCTCCTATCTTAGATCTAAGATCAAAAGATAAAATAATCAAAATAAGTTGAAAAATTCTAAAAACTAATAAAACCAAAGATTTATTCATTGAAAAATCCTGTTTTTCAATGAATGAAATCAACCATAAGATCTAGTCCTAGTCTTAGGAATGGTCCTTAAGGTGTAGTATTAAAGACTTAGAAAACTTTTGAAATCTGACCTAACTGATAATTTTACTTACTTAAATGTCACTAATAGGGTTATAATGTTAATTACAGTGTTTTAAAGGACTAATTAAAAGTTACGGGTGTTTATTCTAAATTTTGGGAAAAATGACCATTTTGCCCCTACTTAAGGGTCTGAAAAGTCAACTTTTAATTTAAGTGTCCAAATTAAAGTTTCTCTTTTCCATACAATTTCTTACTCTCTAACTTGAAGATAGACAGTAAGTATGTTCAATTTGGAAGGGAAATGGGTTATACAGGTCCAAATTAAGGTTTTTGACTCAAGGGCATTTAAGTAATTTTTACTCTACTGAAAACTAAGTTTTTATGCAGTTTATTGTAAGTTACTATTCAAGGATTTCATAGAGTCCAAGAACAATTCATTATGAGGTCAATTGACTAAGTTATGAACGTTTTAAATTTGAAGGGCAATTTGGTAATTTCGAGTCGGTCAACGGGTGACAAAAACTGAACTTTTCTGTTTGAAGTCCAATTTTAGCAAACTCAAATTTTATAGCTTCCCTATAATGTACTGAGTATGTTAGTAGGGAGTAGACCCAATTTGGATCTCAAATGGTCAACTTATGACCTAACTAAAGTTGAGGGTATTTTAGTCATTTTTTAAATTTATAGGATTCAGAGCCTAAATGTTATTATAGTTTATTGGTGACATTAAAATTCTAAGCTAATTAGCATCTTGAATTTTTGAATTTGGAGTTGATTTGATCAAGTTATGGTCATTTAAATTTTAGGGGCATTTTGGTCATTTTTCACTAAAGTCAACTCTGAATTCTAGGGTTGACTTTTTATCCTGATATCCAAATGAGAAAAATAATACTACTACAGTGATGGGGCCGCTCTTCTGAGCATTTTAAGACCCATATTGACTATGTTCTGATAACTGGGTAAAAAGTTATGGGGTCCTAAAGAGGTCATAAAATGCTACCTCGTTATATGTATCTCGAAACTAAATTCTGCGTTACGTCATTTGATTCCTTTTATTTTTCTGAGTATTTTAAGACCTATATTTGCTATGTTTGGATCATCCTATAAAAAGTTATTAAACTTTTAAGTTTTACTATTCAAAAATACAATTTGTATTATTTTACTATTCATTTATTTAATTTGTATTAATTTACTATTTATTCCTAAAATTAAATATTTTTTTGTATATATTAATTACTTAATTAATCTATAATTAATAAATATTAATTTGTAATTATTAATTAATCTATTATTTAATTATTTTAGCTGTAATATTATTATTATTATTATTATTTATCATAAAATTTTCTATTCTATATTTATATAATACATTCTATTTTATTTTAACTTAAATCTAATAATGATCATATTAATTAGTTTATGTATATTATTTCAATGAATTTAAGTTTTATTAACTAATATGTAATTTAATTAATCTTGGATCTATATTAAGTTATCTGTTATAATGTATAATTACATAAATATATGTATCTAAATATGTATCTATAAATATGTATTTAAAATATAACATAAATAATTATTTAACATTTCTATCTCTGTAGGTTTTAAGGCGGCGGGCCCCACTAGGACACCTGGCGACCTCTGGTTGGCCGCGGGATGCACACTGGGCCTCGCTGTCGGGTCGACAGCGGTCCGCTGACGCTTGCGAGCCCCACGCCACACGTGGCCCGCTGGGAGAGGGCCAGCGCAGCGGGTCGGGAGGTGAATCGACGCGGGTCGGGCCCGGACGACCCGATCCGACCCAACCCGAGCCAGATACCCCGCCTTCGATTGCGGCTAGGACTCGGCATCCGCCGGCCTCCCCGGCGCCGGCAGGACTCGACCCGCATGCTGACGGGTGGGGGACAACGAGAGCATCTCAGCCGATACACGATCGCCGTCGGAGGTAGCACGAGCTGCCGGCAGGAGCGAACCCTAGTGCTTGAGGTTCGGGACGCGATTAACCTATCCGGCGGAACCCAGATCCTTCGTACAATGGCTCGATCGAGGTCGACCGAACCCGATCGAACCGATCAACCATTGATAGCGCTAGCATAATTGCCATATAGAACTACAAGTTACCTTTAAGCAGAGGGATTTGGGAGGGTTAGGGCGTACCTGGAACAAGTTGACGGAGGGGAAGCTAGGGTTTGTAGGTGCAACGGCTTGAGAGGGGCGCGCTTCAGGTTCATCTAGTGACGAGGTCGAGGCTCCCTAGAGTTAAGGTGAGGTCGACGGAGTCGACGAGGGGGCTCCTCGCGCGGCGAGCAGGCGACCGCGGCGACCACTGCTCGATGCAGGCCACGCGGCGAGCTAGGGCACGCGTGCGGAGGGGGTGCAAACGGGACCGTCTGATCCCAGATCAGACGGTCGGGATTGACCGCTTGCTTTGGACGGAAGTCCCAACGGCACGACATTGTGGCAGACGGCGCCGTTAATTAAATTTAAATAAAATAATAACTTAAATTAAAATTAATTAAATCCTGATTAAAATTAATAAATTTTTTGATTCCCAAAAATTTCCAAATATTTACCCCTAGCTAATTGAGGGGTGAGAAACGCAATGGTGAGGTCGGATTTTTGATCCGGCGATAATTTTATTTTCTCGATTTGCGGGGTATTTAAATATTATTAAAATATTCGTCAAAGTTTCGATGACTTCTGATTGGCATGAAAACTTCACCCCTAGCTAATTTGGGGGTCAATGTGCGCGATGGCGAAGTCCATTTTTCGATCGGAGGTCAATTTAAATAGGTCAAATTTTAAGATTTCTGGATTTTCCAAAAATCAGGATTCGATCCATTTGACTCCTAATTTGGACTAGGTCCTAGAGGTTGCCTCTAATTGACCTAATTAGCACTTACAGTTATATTTAAGACTAAGATTAGCCTAATTGACTAGGGTAACAACCTGGGTTGTTACACTTCCTTTCACCTTACTCTATGTCTAATTAATCGATGCTGAACTTCGATTCTTATTAGGGCATTAGTGAATAAGTATGATATTTTGGGGATCTTATACGATTAATTTAAAATATTGAGAGGCATATCAGTACTCCCTAATTTCTCCAACTAGTATATGATTTCTTTTGTGTGATGTAGGATTTTAGTCTTAATTAATATACAAATTTAAGACTCTAGTAAGAGCCATTTAATTGTTCTCTGGTTAGTACCCTAACCTTCAAACTATGTTATCAATACAGTAGGGTATACTTGACACTATTAGAAACATAATGGATGTAATTCTTCTACTTAATATTTTCTAAATCAATAGATCCAAATGATGAGATATTGATCCAATTTCTCTTAAGATCCTGAAATTATTCGTTTAAATAGATCGGGCTCATTAGAGTTAGATCGAGTAAGAATAATATGTCTGTAATAACTCAAAAGTTGTTACATGTCAATTAGTGAATCTAATTGACTCTAAACATCTTTCATTACTCTTATAATTGAGTTAAAAGTCTCCACCTCAAATTTCGTGCGAATTGGAGATCGTTTGTCGATTTCCAGAATTTCCTAGTTTTCAGATAATTCTGAAAATACCTAATTTAAATAGACTTCATAATAAAAAACGAACTTCACCATTGCATTCCTCATACCTAAATTAGCTTGGGGTGAAATTTTGGTGAGTTTTGGAGAAAGTCAAAATTTATTGATTATTTTATTACATTTTCATAATTCAGTAATTAAAATAATTAAGCTAACTTCCAAATTAAATTTTGACTTCATTTTTGAGTCCATAACACTCATTTTAGCTAAAAAGCAATTTTTCAAAAATTAATTTGGAAATATATTATCATGAAATTCTAATTAAATAAAACTCCAAATTAATTAAATAAATCAATATATATATATATATGTATATGTATATCCAAAAACACTCCTTATCTTCAATTGATTCGATCGGCATACCCTAATCCTATCCCATTCGCACGGCCGACACTCGATTCGCTCGAGGTGATCTCGGTTCCAAGGTTGCCTCCTCCTTTACGCTCGTCGAACGATGCGTGGTTTCCACCGCTCGCAAAATCCAATGGTAACTCAGGTAAGCATCAAACCCATGCCTTACCTATCCCTTTTTCTACCCCAAACCCTAGCTGAACTTGAAAAACACACGGACGCCCCTTCACTCGACCGTAACTCCCCCTTACTCGAGCCCTCTTCTAACCGCAAGGAAGCAAAGGTATCCCTTCATTTCACCTTCTCTTGATCATGTGCATAAGAAACCTCAATACAATCTTACATACAATCTTCTTTACTAGGGATTTTTACTTTCAAATTTATTTAAACTTAATTGAGAATAAAACTTCCTGAAATGCATTTTTAATTCAGTTAATAATTTTCTTTTCTTTATCAACTAGTTTGATATATGAATTTAATTTTACTTGGTGATTAATTTTCTTACAAAGGTTGCCACCAGATGAACTATTGCTGATTAAAAAAAAAAAAATTCTGTAAAAATTTGATTGACATTACTTGTAGATCAATTTGAAAATCAATATTTCTCCCTTTCTGTTCCAAACAAGCAATACGAGATGGATCCATAATTACTAGAGAAATTATAAACTATGGATACTTATGTTTGGAGAGAAAAGAATGGTGTCATGGTTTGGTTAATTAAAGCCATACTTATCAAACGATATTGGCTTTACTGTACTTTTTATTTTACTCATGAGGTGATTGAAATAACACTTGGGAAGTTTGGCTGTATTTATACCTTTATATGTTTTCAGCTAACTTCATAATAATTTGTTTACAAATTTCAACATAGCTATATTATCAAATAAGTTGAATAACAACTTTATAATTATACATAAGATACATGCAAATTGCTTCATTTAGGAGTGCTCATGGACAATGAGAAATAAAAGAGAATTATACGCAACGTTATATTTTTTTTAATGAAAGTTTTTGTTGTTCTTATGGAATTCCATTAAGAAAGTTTTCATATTTAAATCTTTTAAGTACTTGAAATTTGAGGCTCATAAATCTGAAAATCTAAACTTGTTTAATTATGCTCAGGTTCTCCATGTGTTTTAGATTATTATGATAATAAGAAGGATTTGATGGCTATGTGGTAACTTTAGATGTTATATGGATTGCTGCCCTATTATATGAGAATTGTTGTGATCAATTCTTTAATTAAGATTACATGTTGTCTATATATTTTTGTGAAATCAATGGACCATATTAAATTAATTTCTGTCTTTATTCTGATGATGAATTAAATATTATAAGGTTCTATGCTACAATTTTTCATACAAGAATGGATTTTTCTTTTACATATTGCTGTATCTTAAAAGCTAAATTATTAGAATTGTATTTTGTGATTATAAAATTTATTTAGTATCCTACTAATGCTGGAAACATATGCTCTGTCTAAAGTTTTTAGTATTAATGTTAATTGTTAAAATTAGGATATTGGGTAAAGATGGAAAATTCTTATATATCTAATACTAGATATTAATACACGTGCTGTTATATTGCTGTAAATTATGCATCGAATCAAAAGCTGCCATTATTTTCAATATTGCCAATTTATTTCAAAGTAAAATTAAATGATTAAATGCTATTTATCCTATAGAATTCAAAGATGCCATTTAGTCTATGTGAATAATTGTTGCCACTTATCAAAAGCTGCTCTTTCTTTATGGAGGAATGTCATTATTTTCTTCATTACAAAAGTATGCTGCTATGTACCCTATAAATTCTAATGATGCCATCAATTATTTTAGAAAATTTGAATTACTGCCATGTTACTTCTAAAGGGAAACCAATGAAACATTAAGTGCTTCAATATGGCTATACATTGTAATAAGGGATCATGTGATGCTATCTTTGGTTTACGTGATTTAATATTACTATACATTAAAGAGACCTACATGCTGTTATAAAAATACTGTTATCTACCTTAGGGAATCAAAAGCTGCTATGCTAAGTGTTTTCTAGCATTAGAATCACATATAATTACGAGAATCAAATACTGCTTTAAGATTAAATAATATCACCTAGTTATGAGAATAATTGTGGTCATCTATTTGAAAGATCCAAATGCTGCCAATGGGATATTTGAGGATCAATGTTGGTATTCTTTTAAAGAAATCATATGCTGTCGTGAAATTAAAATGCTGCTATTAAATGCTACTATTTATCATGAGTAGAATCATAGGCTGTCTTACATTCTATTATGAGATCAAATGCTATCATTCACTAAAGGTAAATTAAATGATGCTTTCTTTTTAGATAAAAAATATATGTCATCATCAATAAAAGAAGAAATGGTGTTGTTAATATGACATTTTTATTTATACATAAGATTAGAGATTGTCATCTTTTTTTTAGGATCACATGTTACTTTCCGGTATATGAGGCTAAACAATCAAATTGCTGCCATTCTTATTCAAATGTGGCCTTGTCATTCAATACTGCCATTTACTTTATTAAAGATGCTGCCATAAAATCGTATGCTAATATATTTTGTTCATATATAAGATTAATAGTCAAATACTACTATCCATCATGAGAAAGATCATATGTTACAATTGAATGTATAAGAGAATATGTGCTACTATTAATTGAGGAAAAGATTATATGATACCATCAATTGTATAAGTTAATCTATTGCTGCCATTCAAATATGAGCTTTGAGTGATATCATGTAAACAAAATTAATGGCTGCATGTATCTTCCTATTATCAAATACTGTTAAGAAGGTATAATAATAACTAGAATTGGGATTTTATTACATGTTCATACAAATTGCTGTCAAAAGAGACAAATGTTGCCTTACTTCAAAGAAATTAATGTTGCCAAGTATCTCTTTAAGGAAAATCAATGAGATCTCAAGTGTTTTAATATTGTATTATTATTTAAGTTTAACATGATGCAAATAATTTCATAATTTGATTGCTGCCCTTCTTATATATGTAATCAAATGCTACTTATAATCCCCATTTCTTTGATATTTAAATACTGACTTTAAAAGTAATTTTTTGCAGGATAAGTTGTGAGAATAATACAAGATTGCTAAAATAAACTCTATGTGTGAAATTTCACATAAAGCTGCTCTTATAAACGCTAAATTTTATTTCTATATTTCTTTCTTTTTCATTTTATATAGAATATATAAACTGTTTAATATAGTTTTGAAATAATATTAGAATTGGAAATGAGCAGTCCTGTAAAAAGGACTGAACTCTATTTTAGAACTAGAACTAAACTTTATTTTTAGAACTGGAAATGAGCAGTCCTGTAAAAAGGACTGAACTCTGAATTAAACTCTATTTTTAGAACTAAAAATGAGCAATCCCGAAAAAAGGATTGGACTCTAATTTAAAACTGGAGATTGATTGTGAAAATTGAAAATCTGAACAAAAACAAAGAAGTCTCTGCCAAAATTTTTAAGAATTTTAAAACTTAGAAATATTTCAGAAAACCTTAATATTCAAATCAAAACATTCAATTCAATGTTTCATTTATAAAACTAAAAGTTTCTTTTCTTTTTAAGCTTTGAATAAGTTCTCCTTTTATTATCTTTCTAATTTCATTTATAATTCATTCTACTTTTATTTGAAATTGACTTAAGATTAAATATTAATAAGTCAATTTGGAGTTTAATTAACTCCAATTATAAAGTAGATTATTAAAAATTTAGATAACAAAAAGATATCACATACTTTACAATTTTTGTAATCCATTGAATGCTTGCATAGCTTTGAACCTCATATCCTTGAACATATATTCAAGACTTTTATGCATAAATAAAGATTTTCTTAAAACTTTAAAGGGGAAATGCCTTAAGGCAATTAGAGTTTAAATGAAAATGTTTACATTAGAACTTCACATTTTAGAGAGGGTAAATATGAATGTTCAAATTCCCCACTGTATCTAGTTAAGTAGACGTGCTTAACTCCTCACCCATTCTATTGTGTACTCCTACAGAATGAGGTATTTCTAAATGTAACTTTAACTTAAATTATAAGAGATTTTCTTATAAATTGAAAAATCTCTTCATAACTATTTAGTTATGCTTTCATGTCATAGTCCTAGACTATGATTATCTTAGATTGAGAATCTAAGATATTTCCTCATTTCCTCTAGCCTTACACTCTCTATTTTCAGTATTGTGTATTGCTTACTTCAGTTAATTTGAATACAGTGTATGTTGCTTAACTTCAATTCACGCTTTACTGTATGTCAACTGCTTACTTAGCATACTTTCTATTGATCATATAAAATGCTTACATTTCCTGTGCATATTAAATTCTAGCCTTTAAATTCTATCCTTTACAAATTTTTAGAAAAAGGTTTGGATATTATATAAAAGTGAGTATTTTTACTCAATAATTTCCATACTGCTTTCCTTACAAATGTGCTCATTAATTTCCCATACTATATAGCTTTTACTGCACCACTGCATACTTAAATTATAAATCATAATTGTGATATCTTATTAATCTAAAAACATAGCTAACTTTAAATTGTGCTTATACTGTTTAGTCTAACTACCCTTTTCTTTTTCTTGGCTTTGCCTTATCATATTTAAATACCAAAATATGATAGACCAAGAGCCCTTTTATTCAGGTGACGCAGATCCGAGTACTTGAAGAACTTTTAAGGAAATATGCTTCCGCTTAGTCATATAGATATAATTCACTTGTATTTATCATGTACATTAAAAAGCCTTGTAATAATTAAATTACTTAATTTACTTTTATTTCACTTGTTAATCTGTGTTGTATTTTATGTATATTTAAAACTGCTTGAGATGAATGAGTGGATTATCTATTTTGTAAATGCTTGTATTATTACATTTATTTGTATCTTCCTTTTTCATTTATTTTTAACTTAACAAATGTTCATAAAGAGACTTGGCCACTTAGCATCAGCACTTGATTTGTTTTCTTCTAATCAAGTGTTGGGTGCTAAGGTAACACCTCAATATCTGGATTAATCTTTTATCCAATTATTGGGGCCGTTACAGTTAGTATCAGAGCAAACCATAGGGTGTCAGATAGGAGCTAAGTGCCATACAGGGCAAAGTACCACTTTATGTGATCAGCCTCTTGAACCCATGATGGTTAAGGTGCTACATGGTTGTGGGTACCTCTTGCGCTTGTAGGGGTCACCTCTAGTCCTATCTATCCAATGGATGGTTCTTGGATCTGTGTGTAGATACTGACGAGGACATCAGTTACTTAAGTTGGGGAGATTGTGAAGACCCACTTAAGTAGTAATAAGTGAAATTCTTAAATATCGAGGCGCCTTTTTAGATAACGGTGGAGTTCCTGATAAGAACTCCAAAGTTAAGTGTGCTCAGGTGGGAGCACTCCCAGGATGGATGACCTACTGGGAAGTTATCTTCTGAGGGCAAAACCGTGAGGCATTTCTGGCCAAAGCGGACAATACCTTGGTGCTTAAGAGTTTGGGCTGTTACAATGTCACTCATGTTTTCTCTTCTATTGATAATTTTTATGCCTATCCTTTGCTTTCTTATTAGTCATACAAATAACTTGTGAGTTTAAGGGAAGGTGTATTATGAAATTAGAAGAGATGCATATTGTATTTTCCTTATCTGCATGAATATTCCTGACAGGAAACGTGTAAGTTATTTCAAATACACTATCCACTGTATCGACTACTCTGTAATGTCTATTATCTATTGTTTATTTAATTTACAATTAATGCAGCCTTATTCTATTATTGAATGTTATACCTATCTTTACTTTTATAAAAATTGTACCCATATGAAAGTTCTTCTTTGCATGATTGTTCCTTTAATACTAAATGATATTAATATCAGCTAAGTTATTATAAGTTGGACGTTATGTTTCATATATATTTACCAGAAAAATATATTATTGTTGTTCTATATATATATTCAACGTAAGATATAGATTATTACTTCTCTTATTTGGCTTTGATTTATTCAGTAGCAACTTAAATTATGTTCTTAACTGAGTTTAATATTTTGGGATATCATAACATGTGGTTGATAGTTCATTATTGTGGAAACTAATACAAAACATAATTATACCCATATAATTTATATCATATAATCTACAAATGTTCAAAATTCACTAAGATATTTGATTAGTATTGACTATACTTAAATCATGTATGTTGAGGGCTGTCTGTAACAACCCAAGTTGTTACTCAGGATTAATTAAGACTAATCTTAGTCTTAATTAAGGTTATAGTATACTAACTATGTCATTTAGGATTCACCTCTAAGATCTAGGTTAAATCTGGAATCAATTGAATTAAATCTAGATTTCTGAGAAATCCCAAAACCCTAGAAATTGACTTATTATTTAGACCTCAAATTGAAAATCTGACTTCGCCATTGTGTTCACCACCCTCAAATTAGCTAGGGGTGAAGTTTTGGATGCATTTGGAAGTCGTTGATTTTCGGCAAATATTTTAATTTTAATTAAGCACCTGAAAATTCGAATAAATAAATACTCGTCGAATGAAAAATCTGATCACGCCGTTGCGTTCCTCACCCCTCAATTAGCTAGGGGTGATTTATTGGAAATTTTCTGGATAAAATTAATCATATAAATTTAATTAAGAAATTTGAATAATTAATTTAAAATTTTTAATATTGGCATTTAACGGCGTCGTTCCCTTAAGTGACGCCGTTACTCTCTACCGTTACCTTGCTGAAAGAATCACAGCCATCTGATCAGATCCGATCAGACGGCATGGAAGTCATCTCCCTCGTATGGATTCCGCGTAGCTCAAAGCAGACGCGTGTCGCCCTTCCCAGCGGATTCTCTCGCCAGTTGTCCTTCTCCCCATCTCAGATAAACATAAATCTTCACTTCTTCTTTAACCTCGAAGATACCGTAAAGATTCGCATACACTTGCCAATCGTTATGGCTTCACAACCCTAGCTCGAGCCGAAAATCTCCAGGTACCCTATCTTACCGATACTCTCCGTGAAAGTTCATTCAATATTTTTAGTGTATATAGCTTGTCTTATGAATTGCATGTGCGTTCAAAATTATTGCAAGAAGTTCAATTAAATTATACAGGATTCAAAATTTCTGTTCGATCATCTCACGTGATCTCTAACCCGAGGACCGTGCTCATTAGAATATCGACATCCAAGGATTCATGCGAAGTTCTATCTTTTGCTCGATGGACAATCCAAATCTTTCGCCTTTATTTTGCTACCTGGATCGTGCGTGGAAGACTCCACTCACCGATCGCTCAATGATGCCCTAACCTGCAGCCATTTGAGAAGAAGATGGAGAAGATTCACTCTTCTCTGGGCCGGCCCATCTTGACCGGCTTGGCCCGTACTCATTCGCTGTCGGGCCCGTCTCTTTTGGCGGCCCATTTGCTCGGCCCGCTTGCACGCTGTCAAGACTTGTGGGTGGGTCCCGCCTTGCGTGTCCTCAGCGAATTGCTGAGTGACACGTTGTCTATTTGAGACGTGTATCTGCCGCCATACCTATAGATAAAAGAAATATAAACTAAGAATAAATATACATTTAATTGTATTGAAATCTTATAATAAGTATTAAGCTATTAAACATGTATGTTTATATTGATACATGCTTATATATATATGAATATAGGTATAAACAGAATATTGAATATAATTAAGTAATAATAAATAATGTACTAATTATTTCAATCAAATATAATTAACAAAGGTTAAATGGTAAATAGAAATATTAAAGAAATAATTAATTACAACCTAATACTTCAAACTTCCATATCTTGCAAATTATGAATCCAAATAATACAAATAAATATACCAAATTAACTAGAAAAATATAAAGAATATTATGATGACAACCAAATTTTAGTAGGAGCAACAATTCATATAGTAACATTTTAGAACATTTGAATATTCACAAAATATCACAAAACATCAAACCCTCATAACTTTGTAACCCTTGACCCAAAAGTACCCAATATGGATCTTAAAATACTCACAAAATCCTAAGGAACATTTTTATAGGGTTAATCTTGCTGTTTGGATTAACATTTGACTAATGACATTTAGGACCTAACCCTAATTAGCCTAATTTAACCTAAAACTTCAAATGACCATAAGTTGGTCATCTTAGCTCCAAATTAGATGATCCAAATACCAATCTAGATCAACAAAACCTAATTTACAAAAATCTATAAAAATATTTAGGATCCAACGGTTATATTTGCTAATCATCCCTAATTACCCTAAACTTAATTAGTGAATATTAGCAAATTTAATAATCCAAATTGGACAAACTAAGTTTCAGAGAAATCATGGAACCTATTAGAACCTAACTATAGGGCTGGATTAGTGATTGGGTGATTAATTTCACTAATCACTCACTAATCACCCTAAACCCTAATTAGGTCATAACTTAGCTAAATGGGGTTCAAATTGAATCTACCACTAGTCATTAGAATTAGTGGATCAATTGTAACATACAGCCACTAAAATTATTCAATTTGGACACCAAATGACAAAGTTAGGACTTTTGACCCTTAATTAAGAATCCTTAATTACCCTTTAAACCCTAGAATTTGTTTTAGCCATAACTTAGCCAATACACATCAGAATTAAATAATTTAAAATTCTATGAAAACCTTAGAGCATAACTTTTAATAAACTGACAGAAAAATTATATACCATTAGGGTAAAATTACCAAAATAGCCTTATAGGTCAAATTCCTTAATTGGACCCTATAAGGCTTAATACTTAACCAAAATTAGAGAACTTACTGTCTAAGCTCATATTAGATAGTAAGTAATCTTTCCACATCATTAAAATCCAAAATTTAGTGCTAATTCATAAAGATGAGTTTTAGACCCTTAAGGAGGGGCAAAACGGTATTTTTGCCCAAACTTAGGGTTTAATGAAATTAAGATCTAATATCATCTCTAAATCATATCAAATAGTAATTTAAGTGATTTAAATTATGATTTAGATAATTTTAAGTCTTGAATTAGAAAATTGAAGAAAACCCTAAGTTAAGTTTTAAATAAAATCTAAGTAAAATATGAGAGAAATTTTATTTCCTAGATCATCCTTTAGGTCTTATAACCTTAGTTAGGATGTGTGTCTGAGTAATACTCTTAATATCTAAGAGCTTTAATTCCTAAGATTAGGATTAGATCTTAGGTTAGAATTTATCTAATGAGTAAAGTGGGTTACTCATTAAGGTGAAACCTTGATTTTATTAGTTTATTAGATTTTTCATAATTTATTAACTGATTATTTGATCTTTTAAACATTAGAATTAGGATTAGAAATCTATTCTATTGAATTTGACTTAATTCAATAGGATTTGCTTTAACCTTTAATTAGTAAGATGGGATTGAACCTTAGTCCTTTAAAATAGCCTTGTGATTAAGAATTAAATTTTATTCTTTAAAATTGATTCTTAATCCTTTAAATCTTGATTTTGCTAATCAAGATTTATTTGGGATTTATAAAAATAATAAACTTAGGACGATTAATTTGCTTATTTAACCTTGTAGGCGACTTAGATTTATTTATAATTAGGATGTGACCAATCCTAATTATGTTTAACTTATAGGTTCGGGATTCTAAGTTACAGACAGTGTAGGAATTGTTGATTCTGAATTTTATGTAACTTAGAGTAGTTAAAATGTTTAAATTAGAAAACAGGTGATATCATAAAGTTTGAGTAGTGCTAAATTATTTCCTTAAGTTGAAATTGCCATGCTTTTCTTGTCATTTGAGCCTTTCTATACCTTTGGACATACTTAAATACTTGTTACTTACTTTATATCATACTTTGAGTTTTATTCACATTTCATTTGCATAATGTTAAGAGAAACATTAAATAAACAACATTTTACTTGTGATTTATGTCTTACTTAACCTGCCACTTATTATGACTTACTTTAGGACTACTTTTGCTTAGGGAATTTCCCCTATGGTACATTACTTTGGTATTGGGATATTTCTCCCATTTGCCCTTTAGATACTTTATAGATTTACTTTAGGATCTGGGATGTTTCTCCTAGATGCCTCTTTTGGATGAACTTTACTTTAATCTGGGATGTTTCTCCTAAATTACCAGATGGACTTTACTTTTTGGCAGACTAAGTAAGAATATCTCACAAGTATAATAAATTAATAAACATTACTTACATTTACATTTCAAACATTTTACAGTACCTTACATACTTTCCTTACATTTCAAACTTACTTTACTTTACTGTTTCAGTACATTTTTCTTTCTTTCATATTTTTCATTTTCTGCAGTTCCTTTACATTTCAGAACTTTTTGTATGTCAGCTATTTTACTTACTTGAGAGCATGTTAGGATGCTAGTCTTTATATTTTCAGTATCGTACTTTTACTCATATTATACTGGCATGTTAGTTTGATCGTATTCTTTAGGACTTTTCTTTGTACCTAGTAGCTTTAATGTGTACTTTACTTACCTTGTTTTGCAGCCTGAGTTGAGGTATGTTTCTACCTCATGACTTGTTCTTGCCTTTCTTTGTGCCTTACCGTTATATTTTGCTTAACTTAATTTGTGATGTCATTAAAATACATTAAAATTTAGTACCTTAAAATGTACTTAGACATTTTGTCTAACAAGATTTTTATTTTTTTGGCTGGGGCCCTACCATTATGAAACTGATAATGGTAGATTCTGAACTTTTTGAGGAGATAGAGCCTTCTGAGGAGCAGATCCAGGAGGAGGTCCAGACTGTTGAGGGACCTTAGTTTACTTACTAGTTTACTTACTTTTACTCTGTAAGGATGAGTGACTCTTTTAATTTCAATTATCTTTAAACTTTAAACATTTGTAATAATTCAGAACTTTGTACTTTACTTTCCTGCATTGTATATATTCTGAGCTGGATGTCTTTATTTTATGTATGGATGTTACTTTCAGTTGTTACTTTTCTTCCGCACTCTGATACTCATTAAGTAATTGTTAATCTTTACTCGGAAAAGCACCTCTTTGTCTTAAGATTGGATTGGAGTCTTAAATTCCAACCTAATGTTAAGTATGAGATGTGTTTAGTGACGACCTCTCCTTAAGACATTGTGTTTAGAAGGGGCGGACGCCACACTGTCAAACAAGCTTCTATTTAGCATAATTAAGAATCAACTACTTCTTATTCTAATTTCATTTCAGATTTATTTATTATGTGGCCAAATTATAGAATCCATTTATAACAAATCATGACATCGTTATCATTTTTTTTTATATAATTGTTTAGTTAGTATTTCATTTAGAGAAATTGGTAATAGCTCGTGGTAATTATGTCTCTTTGTAAGTTTAAAACAAAAGAAAAGAAAGATAGATATAGTTGCTGTCCATTTATTTAAATGTGATGAAATATTGCCATAATAAAGAAGACTATCATTTCTTCCAATTAAATTACATGCTGTTATTAAGTGGAAGCGAGGAAAATGTTACAAGATTCTATGCTATAAGTTTATGTGTATTGATGAATCTTATAAAATAATTGCTGCCATCTTTAGTTTTATAAGATTATAATTGATTCAATGATATCAAATGCTGTTATATATATATTAGAATCATATCTTGCTATTAAATGATTATGGGATAAATGGAATATGAGGATAAATATTGTCATTATTTTTATTTAAATCATATGCTGCCAAATTATATTATTAGATTGGATTTAACACATAAGATTCAAAGCTGCTATCTATATTAAGTAATCTCAATGCTGCCATACATTTATATTGAGATCTAAATGATGTCAAACTCTGTTATTCAAATTTTATGTTGCTAATAAATTATAAGCTCAAATACTGTTATGTATTCTACGAAATCTCGAGGTGGTCATAAGAGAACAAGTGTTGCTATTTATTTCAAAGAAAAGTAAGTGCTGCCCATTAGTTATAAAATGAAATGCTGAATTAAATGCTATTGCCTTATGTGCAATAAGTCAAATAATATTGCCCTTATAAATTGCTAAATTTATTTATGCATCTCTCATTAATTTCATAGATGTTTGATATAGGATGTATGAATTATAGGTTAATAAACTGCTTTGTTTGATTTTATACATTTGAAATTATTTTAGAATTGGAAATGAACAATCCTATAAAATGGATTGAACTCTATTTTAGAATTGAAAATGAGAAATTCTATAAAAATAATTGAACTCTATTTTAGAACTGGAAATAGTCAATGAATTGACTTATATATTGATTGTGTAAATTGTTTATTTGAACAAAAACAAAGGAGACTCTGCCAAAATTTCTAAGAATTTTAGGACTTGAAATTTTTTTAAGAAAATATCAGATATTTTCACTTAACAAATACTTAGAAATATATCTAGAAATTTTAAGTATTCAATTCAAAGTATCCATTTTAATGGTTTATTTTAGGACCTTAGCTCCCAATTGATTTGATTGAAAATAATAGTTTCTTTTTAAGCTTTAGATAAGCTTTTTAAATTTTTAGTTCCCTACAATCATAAGTTAAATTATTTCAAGTTGGATATAATTTATCTTTTTCCTTATCTTTAATTATATGAAAAATACTATTTCCAAACTTATCTTCATTCTACTTTTATTAAAATTGACTTAAAGATCAATATCTATAACAAAAAGATATCACATACTTTAAAGTAGATTATTAAAGTTTATATAACAAAAAGATATCACATACTTTATAATTATTAAAATTTATTGAATGCTTGCCCAACTTTGAGCTTCTTTTCTTGAATATTCATTCAAGATTATTATGCATAAATAAAGATTTTTATAAAATTGAAAGGGAAATGCCTTATGGCAAATTTGAGTACCAAATATAGCGCTTATAATAGGACTTCACATTTTAGAGAGGGTAAATGTGAATGTTCAACCTCCCCACTGTATCTAGTTAGGCGACGTGCTTAACTCCTCACCAATTCTGTTGTGTACTCCTACAGAATGAGGTAATTTCTAAATGTAACTTTAATTAAAGATATAAGAGTCATTTTACAATCTTATTGATTGTAAGAACTCTTCATAACTATTTAGTTATGCTTACATTTCATAGTCTTAGGCTATGATTATCTTAGATCAAGAATCTAAGATACTTCTTTACTTTCTTTGCTTTACACTCTCTATCTCCAATATTGTGTATTGCTTACTTCAGTTCAATTTGAATACAGTGTATGTTACTTAATTTCAATTAATGCTTTGCTGTATTTTATTTGCTTACTTAGCATAAATTTTAATGGACATATACTGCTTCCATTTCATGCACATAGTAGTTTATAGCCTTTAGGATACTTTCCCTTACTAATTTTGGTTATAAGCAATGACTTTTATAAAAGTTATTATTTTTACTCAACTTATTTAATACTGTTTTCTTTACAGTTATACTTAGTTCTTTTTTCTAGACTTTACAACTTTTGTAGCTCCGCTGCTTACTTTAAATTGTAAATTATAATTATGATATTTTATTAATTTAAAAATATAGCCAATCTTAAAATGTACTTAGACTATTTAGTCTAACTACACTTTTTCTTTTCTTTGGCTTTGCCCTATCATATTTAAATACCAAAATATGATATATCAAGAGCCCTTCTATTCAGGTGATGCAGGTCTAAGTACTTGAAGGGCTTATAAAGAATTCTGCTTCCACTTAATTTTAAATAGTTTACTTGTAAAAGCGAGAGATAGTGATTTACTAACTGCCTTTTTTTCTTACTTTTAAGGTTTGTAATAATTAGATTATAAATTGTCTAAGTTACTTTTGCTTACATTTATTAATCTGTGTTGTATCTTCTATGTTTAAAACTGTTTGGAATGAATGAATGGATTAATAAAATTGCTTATATTGTAAATACCTGCATTATTGCATTTTATATGTATCTTCCTTTATATTCATTTTAACTTAACAACTACTCATAAAGTGACTTGGCCACTTAGTATTTACACTTTTCTTCTAATCAAGTATTGGGTGCTAAGGTAACATCACAATCCTTAAATTAATCTTCTATTCAATTATTGGGGTCGTTACACAGAGTGTTATTCTTATCTAGCTTCTCTTTTTTGATCTCTCGAGTCTCACCCTCTTCGTCTGGCTTCTCACATTCTGCTCGCTTCTCGGCTCTCGCCTTCTACTGGCTGTCAGATCCTTCTGTCCCGAGTTCTGAGTCTGATCTTGCTAGCTGTATGTTCTTTACTTCTTCACGTCGTCTTTCAGAAATCAAAAATCTGTGGAGGTTTTGCAAGTCTTTTAAATTTTTTTATATTTTCAATCTTGCAGTAAGTTGTTTGCAAGTTTTAGGGTTCAAGTTGCAAGAGCAAGCTGATGTTTTTAGATTTAGAATTTTTAATTTTTTTTAGGTTTAGACCTGAGGGTTTAATATTTTGCGATGGTTTAATTTTTTGTATATTTTATGGTTCAATATGTAAGTGCAAGTTGATGTTGTCATTCTGTTAATTGTATGTTTTATGATTCAAATTGTAAGTGCAAGCTGGTGCTGTGACTCTATTTATATTCTATAATTTTTTTTAATTTTAGGGTTCTTAGACATGCAGTAAACTAAAACAGCAACAGCCCAAGTAATAGCATATTTTAGGGTTCAACCTGCATGTGTAAGCTGATACAGTGGATCTATTTATATTATATAATTCTATTTGATTTTAGAGTTCTTAGACATGCTCACATAGTCACATGCAATATTTAATTTTAAGGTTTTTAGACATGCAGTAAACCAAAGCAACAACAGGCCAGGTAGCAACATATTTTAGGATTCAACCTGCATATGTAAGCTGATACTATGGATCTATTTGTATTTTATGCTTCTATTTAATTTTAGAGTTTTTAGACATGCTCACATAGTCACACGCAATATTTTATGAGCCTATAATTCTATTTTTAAGAGTTAAGCTATCAATTGGAATTGTGATTTTACAATTACAATTATAGATTTATAGTCTAGCAGTTTTATATTTTTTCAAGACTTTCAATCTTGCAATAAGTTATTTGCATATTTTATGGTTCAAGCTGCAAGTACAAGCTGGTGCTGTGATTTTATTTTTATTATGTACTTTTATTTAATTTTAGGGATTTTAGACATGCAGTAAACCAAAGTAGTAACAGCCTAGATAGCAGCATATTTTAGGGTTCAACATGCATGTGTAAGCTGATACTGTGGACCTGTTTATAATTCTGTAATATATATATATTTTGATATTTTAGTTAAATGGAAGATACAACTACAAGTAATTCTTTTGAGAAAGAAACTGATAAATCAGGTGGAGAACAAAATATTGTATTTGAGTCAAAAAGTGGGAAAGCAAGTACAAATCCTATTGTTAGTATATCCCAAATAGGTGAAACAAGCCATTATTTCTAATGTTATGATATTAAAAAAAAGAAGTGCAATTTGGGATCATTTTGAAATGATAAAGTTTAAGAATAACAAGGGTAATACAGTTGATAAACTATTATATAGGCATTATTATAAGACTTATATGTCCCAAAAATCTGGATCCATCTCAAATTATTTTAGGCATATCAAACTTTGTTCAGAATTGAGTCAAGCAAATAAAAAATAGAAAATTTTTAACCTATAAATTTTGGAAAATGGAAAATTAGTAGTTGTTGAAATAAGTAATTTTTGTGTTATATATGTATTTAATAATAACAAAGTAAAAAATATATTGGCAAAGATGATTATTACAGCTGAGTTATCTTTTAAAGCAGTCATATTTCAATTTGTTTGCACGTATTTTGATGATGATTGGGATAAATTTGATAGAATTAAATATATTCTTAAAGTTTTTGAGAATGCTTCAAGGATATTTTCAGGTTCAACATACCCAACTGCTAATCTCTTCCTTCTTAAAATGATTCAGATTAAATGTATTCTTGAGAGAGGGGCAAGTGAGAATGATGATTTTCTTAGATTAATGTGCATTTCAATGAAAGAAAAATTTGATAACTACTGGGCTGATACTAACTTGCTAATGTGCATTGCCATTGTGCTTGATCCAATGAGAAAAATGACATTTATCAAATTTGCATTTAAATCAATATATTCTAACTTAATTCTTGATGAGAAAATTGAGTGGGTTTTATAAAATTTGTATGAACTGTTCAGCTTTTATTATGTAGACACATCTAGAATAGTTTTTGATTCTTCAAACAATTTGCTAATACTTCAAGGCAGCTCTAGTTCAAGCTATTATGAACTAGGAAATTCAATTTTAAGAGATTTTGATTTTTTTTTGGAGTCTGCTTATGCTAGCCAGCCAATTAAATCAGAGATTGAGCTTTATTTGGATGAGAATTGCATTAAGTTACCTCAAGAACAAAGAACTTCATTTGATATTATAGAATGGTAGAAAATGATTTCCTTAAAATAGCATACATTAGCAAAGATGGCTAAAGATATTCTTACTTTTCCTGTTATAATTGTTGCTTCTAAATTTGCATTTAGAGCAAGTGGTCGTGTACTCGATGATTATAGAAGTTCATTATCACCAAGTATGGTTAATGCTCTTATTTATATGGTAAATTGACTTACTGGGTCTCAATCCAATCTTACACACTTTGATGAAGATGTAAAATTTTGAGTTTGACTTATTCTAAATTCTAATTTACAAGAGAGATAAAAGTATTGTTCATGTTTAATTAATTTATTTTGTTTGTCTTTTGTACAGGAATAATAACTAACATGTGATATACTAGATAATGTGGTGTATGATCTACTTAATTGAATAAAATGGTTCAAGTGGTTATTTAATTATGAGTACTTTTAAGTGTGCTGTACTTAATTATTTTTGCAAAGCTTTTAAATGTATATATAATATAATTTTTGATGTGCTCCACAGCTCCTGATTATTTTTATAGAATTATAAGGCTTTTTTATTTTATATATTTAATCATCAAATTATAATATTATCAATTTAGTTCAAATCCTCATTGCTGAATACTAACTTTTTTTATTTGGATTTTTATTTAAGCAAGTTCTTAATTTGTATATTTAATCATTAAATTATAATATTAGTTCAAATCCTCATTGCTGAATACTAACTTTTTTTATTTGAATTTTTATTTAAGCAAGTTTGTGGTAGAAAATGGACTATGATGATAAACAATCATTTCATATTAAATATAATGTGATATTTAGACCTTTTCATAGAAACTTGTGATTGCTTCAAATTTATATTTTTTTTACTAAACTACTGCTTATTGGGCTGCTGTTGCCAACTACCTAGGCTGGAGTTGCCTCTACTGTTGCTGCCTGTATTGCTACTTGCTACTGCTTTTGTTTACAGTTTATCTAAAAACTCTAAAATTCATAGATTGTTTTTTACTATTGTGCATTTCTTTTATTGTTATATTATTATGGTTATTGTAGTTTTGGTTAATGTTGTTTTGACTATTACTTCTTGGGCTACTGCTACTTTAGCTGCTACTGCTTGGGTTGATACTGCCTAGGCTGCTGCTGCCAGTTGCCTGGGGTGGTTTGCCTCTGCTCTTGCTGCCTGAGTTGCTACTGCCAGCTGCCTCTGCTGTTGCTACTTTGGTTTACTGCATTTCTAAAATCTCTAAAATTAAATAGAAGTACATAATGTAAATAGAATTACAGCACCAGCTTGCACTTGCAACTTAAACCATAAAATATGCAAATAACTTACTACAAGATTGAAAACTTTGAAAAAATATAAACTGCTAGACTGTAAATCTATAACTATTATTGTAAAATCACAATTTCAACTCATAGCTTAACTCTTAAAAATAGAATTATAGGCTCATAAAATATTGCATGTGACTATGTGAGCATGTCTAAAAATTCTAAAATTAAATAGAATTATATAATACAAACAAATCCACAGTATCAGCTTATACATGCAAGTTGAATCCTACAATATACTGCTACCTGGGCTGTTGCTACTTCTTGGGCTGCTACTGCTGCTTAGGCTGCTGGCTGTTGCTGCTGTTTCTTGGGCTGGTGTTACCTCTACTGTTGCTTCTTGTGTTGTTGCTGCTTTGGTTTACTGCATGTCTAAAAACTTTAAAATGCATAGAATTTTTTTTACTAAATTGCATTTCTTTTACTACTATATTGCTATGGTTGTTGTAGCTTTAGCTGGTGTTACTTTGCTGCTGTTACTGTGGGTTGCTGCTGCCAGCTGCCTGGGTTGGAGTTGCCTATGCTGTGCTGCCTGTGTTGCTACTATTTTGGTTTATAGTTTGTCTAAAAACTCTAAAATTCATAGATTATTTTGTACTATTGTGTATTTCTTTTACTGCTATATTGTTATGGTTATTATAACTTTGGCTACTGTAGTGGTGTTGCTTTGGCTGCTACTTCTTGGGCTACTACTGCTTTGGCTACTGCTGCTTGGGTTGATGGTGCCTAGGCTGCTGCTGCCAGTTACCTGGGCTGGTGTGGCCTCTATTGCTGCTGCCTTTGCTGCTGCTGCTATTTTGGTTTACTACATGTCTAAAGACCCTAAAATTAAACAAAAGTACATAATATAAATAGAATCACAGCATCCGTTTACACTTGCAGCTTGAATCTTAAAATATGCAAATAACTTACTACAATATTGAAAATCTTGAAAAAATATAAAACTGTTATACTCCTTTTTGTTGCTTCTTGGGTTGCCTTGCCTCTATAGCTTTACTATATTCCTAAAAAGCTTATACATAATAATAGGATAGACATACTTTAAAAAGTATTTGAACTTGTTTTTTTTTATTTATTTGATTTGAATTTGAGCAATCATTTGAGATGGCTAGATTGGGTCTATAATAAATGATTATTATTGATTATTGACTGCTATGCTAAGCCTCTTAGGCTATAGCTTTAAGAAATGATGTTAATTTGAGTCCTTGAAAATGAACAACAGAATTACAATCAGAGGCAATCAATGACTCAATCAGATGATTCAAATCTTTTGGTGCTAATTCATATAAGTATTATTTATAATTTTATTATATTATCTTTAAGAAATAATGTAATATTATATTTTTTACTTGAGTTATTATATTATATTTTGTGTAGATTTTACAGGTTGGTTGACTATTTGGCTTGCAAGTTAATACTTTGGATTAGATGCAGTTGTTACAGTTTTGACAAGCTCGAGTTGCTGCTGCTTGGATCATTATTGCTTCTTGTTTATATTAAATTAATGTATAATTTTATTACATTTTGTTTGTGAATTGTGGCAATTGGCAAATGTTTGTGATTTGTGGTAAATGTGTATGGAACTATGAATTAATATTTTAGTAATTTTGCCCCAATTTAATTTGCTGAATTTTGATAGTTTGTATTGTTTACAATATTTTTTATTTCTGAAATAAATTTTTTTAGAAATAATGTTTTAATTTTTTCGAGTTGACTCGAACTCAAAAATTTTGAATCAAAATGGTATTTCGAGCTGACTCGAATCAAATTCGGAGTTAGCTTGAACTCGAATTTGAATGAGTGGAATTTGACTCGACTCGAACTCAATTCGAGTTCGAGTCGAGTTCAAGTTAAGTTTAACTCGAAATTTTCGAGTTCGAGTTAAGCCTAACTCGCTCGAACTCGAATCGAAGCTAGCCCTAGTGATGATTACAAAGTAATTGACTGTTAAATATTGGTTAACAACATTAGGTTGTTACTTGTCAATCTCTAGGTATATATAAATATGCAGTCACTCTATTTTTATATTAAAACTAATATTTATTTCTATTTTTTAAAAATGTTCAAATTATAGCTGATTTTTATAAATTGATTATAAATCAATTTAATATCCTAGTACTTAGAAAACTCAAATTAGATTTAATTTTATGTTTGTTTCATATATCAGGCCAAGAGGCTTAGGAGTGGATTGGACTTAGCGAACCATGCAAGGCCAAAACTGTTGTTGTTGTCCAATTATAATAAATCTAATATTATTTAGCTATTTTATTTCTTATTTAAATTCAAAGATTTTAATATTAAATCTGTAGTTCTGATCATGAATATGTGGAGTTTAAGGTTTTGTGCATTAAAAGAAAAAATGGCTGCCAAATCACAGCGCCTACTAAAAATAGAGCACAAGCTTCGCAGGCCCAAAACGTATAGGGCCCACTAGCCCAAAGTTAACGCGGACAATTCGCCAAGTAAGAACAGAGTGGCATTAACGTAAATTATTTTGAACAGAATTCCAAGGCAATGCATTTTTCGAGAAATTATAGGATGAGGAAAATAGAAATAGTTTAAATTTTTTATTAATAAGCCTATATTTCCCATAACACACTTTAATTACTTTCCGTGGTGGACGGAAAGTCAAGGCATTTTTCGATTTTTGCGACTTATCAAAAATAAAATATTAGTAACTAATAATTATTATTTTACTTTATCACCTGCTAATCAATTATTTAATTTTTCAGAAATAAATAAATAAATAAATAAAAATTTTGCTCCACAATCAATTCTTCCTCCCCCTCCCGGCGAGGTCGCCCGAAGCCGTCAAGCAACAAGCCGGCGGCTGTTTTCCAACCGAAATCGGTAGATTTTCAGCCATTTTTGTGTTTCAGATTGCCGAAATCTGCAGAAAAAGCCGTGCGAAGGAGCTCATCTGCGAGATCGAACACTATTGCGACGAGCTGCTTTATCACGGCTCGCTGTAATGGCGGGAGCTAGATGAAAACCTAGTAGCTCGAATCGGAGACGAAACGCTACTGCTGCGTCACTGAATCGTTGATCTGTCACTCCCATTGAAGTTCTTGCTACGCTGCCTGGAGGTGAAGACTTGCTAAGGTTCCTTAGGGCACATGCTGTACATGGAAGAAAGGGAAGGGATGGCACCTGGTGGGTTTACGCTGACTCCGGAGGTTGGTGGGGGCTACCAAAAGCCTTTCCCGCCCGTGGTGACATCTATCGAGAACCCTAATCAGGGCGGTTCTGTGGTCCCACCTTCTAAGGCGCCGGATGGTTTGGCGGTGAAGAAGAAGAGGGGGAGGCCGAGGAAGTACGCTCAGGATGGGACTGTGATGCTGCCGCTCAATCCGAGGCCAATTTCGGCTTCTCTGCCGTCCGTGGAGCATTCGTCAGCTCCGGCGGCTTTCTCGTTGAAGCGGGGTAGAGGGCGGCCAGGTGGTTTCTTGATCAAGCAGCAGCATCCGAGGATTGACTTGGAATCTATGGGTAATTTCAGAACAATTTGTCTTTCATCTTTTTCATTTCAATCTAACTGTCTTGTCAATTGTTTTTTTCTGATTGGAATCTGATTATGCTCTTTCCTATTGTCATGATTTTGGACATTGGGAAGAAAATTAAGAATATTCGCTTTGATTATTTTTTAGCCTGAATAAATACAAATTAAGATTTAAAAAAAAGCAAGAAAATTCAGAATTACCAAACTCTTTAGAATTTAAAGGTAAAATCCTGTTAAAATATTGCATAAGATATGCAACCAATCAGTCTTCCTTCAGATTGAAAACAACAGGAATTCAACCTAAATATGAAAATTAATACTATAGATTAGAAGCAAACATGTGATGGAATGTACCGAAAATCCTTTTTAGTTTTTTTTTCTTCTTTTAGGACTATTTGGGCACAAATTGTGTCTCTTTTTTATTGGAATGCTTTGTTTGGCTTTTTCCGTTTGTTTTGTGCGCTTACCTTTCTCTGTCTTTATCTGTTTCAACTTTGTTTGAATTGGCTACGCTCCAGATTATATTGTTGATAAATACTAATTTCCATCCCAAAATTTACCCCTAAGTTAAAATCATGGGGGCTCATTAAATTCGTTTGTGTCCCATCACTTTCATAACTTCAAGATGATTTTCTGAAGAAAGTTTTTTAATATTTCTGAGTGCTTCTAAAGTATGGATGATGCTCAAGTTTTGCGAATAAACATTAATACTTTTTTTTTGTATGATCTTAAATGCAAAAATTAAAAAAAAAATTCTATTTATTATGAATATTTTTTTTGGCTAGTTTTTTTCTTGAAAGATTGTTTTTTTGGAGATTTACTATTTCCCATTATTTTTATTGTTTGTGTATTCGTCGTGGGACCACAAGGTATACGCTTCATGGTATACGGTTTCTACAGGGGCATCATTAGTGTGATATTTACTGGAAATTATGGATTTAATATGTTAAATTTAAAATCTAATAAACTATTTTAAATTATTTGGTTGCGTTTCAGGGTATGTTTGGTTCACCGACATTTCTAGTAATGCTGTGTTATTTAGATGTCGGTGGGATTGAAGCTGTTTGGTTTAATGATATCTAGTTAATGACACCTCAAAAATTGCCAAAATGCCACTAGGTAACGTTATCCGATCGAAATTGACCGACAATCATATAACATTGCTCGACAATCTACCGGTAGTGATAGAGTTATTCGTGTTCTCCCGAAGCTTGCCTCCGCTCTCGCCTTCGCCAGCCATAGTGTCGGTGCTCCACTCTCGTCTTTGCTTTGCCTCGCTGACACCTCGCATGTCGCGCTCGCCTTGACTAGCTCGCCTCTACGACGCCTTGCTTGATGCGCTCGCCTCAATCGCCCTATGCGCTCACCTTGCCGACACCTCATGACGCAGAGCTTTCTTCCGAATTAGAGCTTTCGCCCGACACAGACTTGGCTCACTCGACTATAAATGGATGTTTTTTTTCTGGATTATGAATAATTTAGAATTATGTTTGTTTTGTGTTTTTTAACTTTTATTAGGTTGATTTAAAACAAATTTTAGTAGAAGTGGTTATCTATGAATATTGATATCAACAAATAATGATTTATTCTTAGCTGTTTCTAATAATAATTTTATGGCTCTTGATTAGTTAAATCATTATTTGGTATTGTTTAATTTTTTTTAGTTATTTATTGTGATTTTTTAATTTATATTTAAATTTTAATATTAAGGATAAGCTTACCTCATATGTAATATAATATGAATGATAATAAACCAAATAATATACATCTGAATAATACTAATATATATTATTTAAATAATATTGAATTAAACAGTCCTTATTATCTGAATAATAGTGCTATATGAATAACATGCCATTTGAATAACTTTTCATTGACATTGAACACATTTATTGTTATTTTATTGATTTAAACTAGCATGTGATTGCAGCATGTGGCTAAGTAGTTTAGGATAATAGTATGATCAAAAGGATGCACATTTTTTGTTTATCTCCCATTGCGCTGATTCAATAACCTAGTTGTTGCTAGGGCATCATCTACTTAGCTGTCCTCTTTAACACATTTTCTGCATTAATCAATGCTGCTGCTCATTGTTTGGCCATTCTGGACGAGGACACACTTTCTCAACACGGATGGGCCACTTTTGTGCTTAGGGAAGGGATCACGGCTGCGTGTGCCATGCGCCGCCTCCTCCGTCTGTCTTCCCCTCATTTCCTTGGTAATGAGTGTGGCTTTGGATTAGCTATCGTGATTTTCTTTCTCCATGACAGCCCACGTCTTCATAAATGTCGAACCCCTCAAGATTTAATCTTGTTAGCTGCTTCGATATTGGTCGCTCCGCCAACTACTATAGACAGAAAACCATCATCTTCTTCTGGCCATTCGACGCATTTGCTTGTGGTGGGGTCTCAGACCTGTTGGTTCATGTCTTCTTCTCCTTCTTTTCCTTCAGTTCCTTCATCGAGTGTTGGTTGGCTTCCTCATCGTTCCCCGGATCCTTCGGGCTGTGGATTTTTTGGGACATTCTTGGCTTTTATTCTCTCACACAGAGGTCAAGCATGTGTCTAATGTTCTTGGTTCGGAGGTATGGCCACTCAGTCAATTTGGGGGAGCAGCTCATTTGCTCAAGCTGCCTCTAGCTCCATCATGACCTATTTAAGTACTGCGGGCTCAAGGTCTTCTATCTTTCATGCGTGAAAAACAACTCATCTTTTATTTTGAGAAACAAATTAAGGAGCTTGCATGTTTGATTGAATTTATTCACATTAACAAGTTTTCTCGTGGTTGTTCGATAATATAAGTATTAATTAAACTTGTCTCATTTTTTTTTCATAAGAAATGCTATTTAAAAAAACTAATCAAATAGGATTTGGTTATCATTTCAATATAAATTTTAAAAATAATATTTATATTATTTTAATATAAATAAATAAACACTTATGAAATGAAATAATATCCAAATCCAATTAAATAGTAATTTTTGATGCTACTTCAATAAATCTAAATAATATTTCTCATTTTTCACTGGTTCACGGTCAGTTGATTTGATTGATTGGAGGCACATATTTCTATTACCGCTAATGAAAGTGATGTGGTTGGATCTTTTTCGATTAGTTATTCAAGTGGCAAATTATTCTAAGCGTCCGCTCAAGTGGGCTCTTGATTTCAATTCGGAAATTGAGTTGTCAATAAAGTATCTTAGTTGAGCTTAATATTACATCATGTCTTCTTCAATCAACCACAATGTAGTCATTGGGCTAAATATTTGACAAGCCTCATAAGATTGATCAACCCTCCTTAAATTTGATTAGATTGTCCATGTTTCGTATCTTAGTTGAGCTTAATATTGCTGCTATCTATTTATCTTGTTTAGATAGGGTGGCTGAATCTGGTTTTTAGCAAGAGATTGCTCTGAATATATTCTAAAGGAATACTCTCCTTGTCATAGGATTGGACAAAATTCCAGTTTATGTTATGGCTTCAAGAGCTCCGCCCTCTCAAAATCTTGTTGGGTTAGTGAGATTTGATTCTTTCAGCTTGTTGGTGTAATACCTTAGAATGGTAATGCTAGCAACCTGGATCTATGGTTACTTGGTCTGTCCACCTTTGGCTTTGATGGTGGTGATGCAACTAATGTGGCAACTTATAGGGATTTCTTAGTGTTAGATTTTTCACCTAATTAGGAGCATCATTGTGTACCTCCTCCTCCTGCCATCTTTCTAATTGCTAGGGACGTTGCCTTTGTCTGCATGGATATACTTCTGGATGTGCTTTTTTTTTTCAGGTGTTTTCTAAGAGAAAATATTCTTGTGTCTAATTCATGGGTTGAAGCCCCTACTACTAGGCAGAATTCGAAGCGTTTATCTCATCTAGGGGCAAAAGTAAAAGGAAAGTTGTAGCTGTAGTGGTGAATGATTATCATTCTAGTGCTTTTTAGATTTGTTTAATTTTTGTTGATTTTGTTCCACCATTTTAAATATAGGCTAGACCTTGGCCCGGGCCGGTCTTAACGGATTGAGTGTAAGTAATTCGCGGGCTAGACTAGGCCCAGCTCAAGTATCGGGTCTCATTATGGGGCTATAGCCTGATTGGCTTGGGTCAAGTTGGGCTGCCCCGATAATTAGAAAATCTATTTGCTTTCATTGTTAAATCGTTTGATTGAAAATAATTTGCAAATTGCTATACATCAAAGAAATTTAAATTTTGTAATACATAAACAAATATATACAAATTTGAAACATAATATATAAAAAAAGTAATGTGATAAAAAATTTACAGACATCAAATTTTTAAGAACAAATTTCACTATCAAAGCTATTTGATGCTCGTATTAAAAAATTTGATTTTATGAATTTTGCTTATGTTAAGAAGATAATACTATAAAAGATATTAGGATAAAACTATTACTTGATCATGCACAATGACAACAAAAAATTTATAAAGATGACCCTACTTGTTGGAACTAAGGCTTGATATTGCTATAATTAATAATAGTATTGTTAGTTAAGTTATTATGGACTTGTTTAACATTGGACACAACATAATAACCTATCTGAATAAATTATTATGCAACTTTACTCATTTATATAAACTTCTATTTATTAATATTTATTATTAATATAAAAAAATATATATATGAATACTTTAACTTTTAAAATCTCACACAATATTAATTTAAGTTCTTTAATTCATAAGTTAACAAATTTTACATGATTTAGTAGTTGCTATAATAAATTTTTTTAGTATTTAAGTGCTCTAGGATTTAAAAAAATTGGGTTTATAGATTTAATAGATCACTCTTAAATCCCAATGATTATTAAATAATTATTTATCAAGGAATATTTGATTCAATTTTGTCATGGATCAATTATGATAACCTAGTTTTATTTAGTTATAATGGCAACATTTTGGCGACTAAGTTGGTTCAAGTTGGTTATACTAAAATTCATATAGTTAAGCTTGAGCTAATTACATAAGTATGAAAATATTTATTTGAATTATTTAAATACTTGTAATTAATTAATTACTATAGCTAACAATCAAAATAAAACAATAATATAATAAATTAATTAACAATGTTAAATAAGTATTATTACAATAAATAATTAGTAAAAATATCTATAATTAATGTTACTAATTGTCTACTTATAATTATTTCTAATATAATGTAATCAAATAACTAAGTATATTTAACATCATTATTTTTAATTAATAGAATTAATGGAATCAATTATTTAAAAATATTAAATAAAACTTGCATAATTATTTGATGTAAATAATGTAAGTCATTAGTATTCAATTTTATTGATAAATAAATTTTAATATAATTATGTATATTCATTCAATAAATAAATTAATGTAATCGTACAACTTTAATATAATTCATTAATATAAATATAAATGATTGCCTATAATTAATAAAACAAATTATTGTAATTGTTAATTGACTTACTATAATTATAAATCACATAATTAATTAATAAAATTAATGTAATATAATAATATGTTATAATTAGTAAATATAATTAAATTTCATTAAATAATGAATTGTTGAAATAATAGTAATTGTTATTAAGAAATTTATTTAATAATAATTAGCATATTTATAAAAATAATTAATTATTTAATTATAACTAAAAATATATTAATAATTTATAATTAAGAGAATTATCATAACTAATTTATATGAAATTAATAAAATATTTAAGTATATTTAACATAATTTTATATTTATATAGGTAATTATAATTAACTAAATTAACTTAGTTTAGCTTATGCTAAGTTAATTTAGGCTCTCAACTATTGAGTTCAAGTTTAAGTAGGCCAAGCGGAGTTATATTGTAACAAAATTAGTTGGAGCTTTGGCTATGTTCTGTCAAGCTAAGTTCCTATTTGTTTTATGTTTAACTTGATTTAACTTTGCTTAGCTTAACTAGTTTAAAAAATTTAATTTTTTCTCTAGCTTATCTTAAGCTTAATTCAAATAGTTTCAGCTTATTTAAATTATCCAGCATATCTAACTTGTCTAGCTTAAGCTTATCGAACATATAATTTAGCATAATTTAGCATAGTCATGTCATTAATTTTAAAATAAATAACTTATTATTAATTGGTGTAATTAATTAATAATTATTTAGTGTAATTAATTTAATATAATTAGTTAATGTTCAATTAGCACAATAGAACTAACATAATTAGTCAACATAATTTAAATAGCGCAAATATTTAATTTATGATTTATGCAATGAATTAGTATAATGTAATTATAATAATTAATTAATTATGTACTTATTAGCATAATAAATTAGTGTAGTATAATTAGCATAATTAGATAACATAATAAATTTATAATTAGCATAATTATTTAGCAAAGTATTATAAATCAATGATTAATTAATTTACTTAATTATTGTAACTTAATCAATATAATTAGTTAAAAATTAGTGCAAATATTAGCAACATAAGTTAGTGAACTTACTAATATTAACCAGCATAAATAATTTTAATATAATGTTATTTTAAACCAAACATATGCCATTTTATTCAGCTAGATTAATTCAACCTAAATCAATTATCAACTGAATAACAGCGATTTAGCTATTCTTAACTCCATTTAATCTCTTTGTCCAATAATTTCTCGGTTGACTAACTCTTATGTTAAAACCAATTAGAGATTAGTCTCAACGTGTCTTCTTCATTGCTTTTCTATTTAGTCTCATCCACTGTATATGCAATGATGAAGTGATAAATTAAGTTTTTCCTTTGCTACTTATATCTCATGGGATTTAATAAGACGTCATGTGGATCACTTCTTTTTTTTATTTTTCTTTTTATTCCATTTTCATTTTAACTAGAAATAAACTATATTTACTTTAGTAATTAGTGTTTATTTTTCATTAGATGAACTATCAACGGTGGTGGGCATCTTCAATCTGACAAATTGTCGTGAGATTTGATAAAGACCGAATGAGGTCCAACAAGTTTTGTAGATGTTTGATAATGCCAAGGTTTTAAGATGTTGTTCAATAGAGGTTTGATAATGCCAAGGTTTTAAGATGTTGTTCAATAGAGGTTTGATGACAGTTCAATAGTTAGTGGCAATGAAATACCTAAAACTCGTCTTAAAAAATTAAAAGTTGTTTTGGATTTAAAAAATATTATGCTAAATTTTATTTTTATTTTAAAGATTAAAAAATAAAATTAACAAGCAGTCTCTCTTTCTTGTTTTGTCATAATAAAAGCAAAGGGAACATAAATTTTTTCCAAGTAGTTTTTTTGAGTTGAAGACATAAGATACAATATAGTAACAATAATTGAGCTTAGGCTATTTTTGTATGAATTTGTTGTTTGGTAAATGTAGCTAGTCAATAATTTGAATCTTGCTTTATAGGAAACTATTTGTTTATGCTTTTGTTATTTGACTGTGTTTCACTCAACCTAAAGTTAATAATACCACATGATATTACATGTACTGTGATCTGGGATCAATAATAGAGTAGTAGCCGAGCAACTCCTATGCTATTTCCTTATAATCAACTGTATCCAATCCTAGTGAAGCTATATCACTTGGTAAACAGTAACAAGCTAGTTGGAAAACTGGCCAAGCTATAATAGCTCGATCTGTGAACTTGATAAAAAACTTGTTGATTGGCCTTACTAACTGAGTCAATTACTATCTTTTGACTTGGAAAATTGTCGAGCTACTATAGCTCGATCAAACAACTAAAATGCTGAAGAATCCACAAACAATTTAGAACTTGACACAACCAATTAATACATGTGAGCAATGATGACTATAATACTTTTAGAATTAGTTATTGAGAAATAACATTGAACATTTGTTGTTTGATGATAAAGATTGTCAAGTAATATTGCTATATCATAAATTTTTAATGTACTTTGATAAAGTTTTTAAATAGCTTAATTTGAATTAATAAAAGAACCTTTTTCAACTTTAACTTTTTGCTCCTTAAACTGCTTTAATGAGCTGTACTGAGCTTTAGAGTCTTTGACAAATTACACTTAGCCCGTATCAATCAATCGAGTAATGTGTAGGTTATCATGATCAGTGAATTACTCATCAAGTTTTTGATGTTAGTGCTCAAGTTTGCCAAAGAGGAGTAGTATGTGTATGGCACTAACCAAACCGAATACAAAACTAAAAAAGAAAAGTACTTTGCACTTGATCAGCAAAAGAGTAAATATAACGAGGGAACACTAGAATGTCAGAGTCGCTTTAAAGGAATAGAAAGACTATTGCTAAACATGTCCCTACTAGTTAAGCGGATGGCTGCAATGATGGAAACAATGTAGATACAATTCTCTGCCAAAGGAACAAGATTGAAACAATAGAAGGAAGCTACCGATTGCAATTGAAATAAAAACACATGCCTTTTCTAAGGGTCAAAGATTGAATTAACTACTTATGATAGAACTCTGAATGCTTAGACAATTGATAAAATGAATAAATAAATGAAAAGCTGTTTTGATCTTCATGAATACACTAATAAGGAGAAGATTATTTTCTCTATATTAAAGTTATCTAAGCAATGTTTGTGGTCTAGTGGAATAAATAGATTAAGGCCAAATGAAATAAACTCAGTTAGAATAGATTCAAACAATTGTTTGAGAAAAATTTTACACTCCGACTATTATGCCAAAGAACAATGAAACTAGTGGCATAGTTTTCCTTAAAGATGGGACTAATTCATCCACAAATATATTACTGAGTTTTGTTAACAAGCACTAAAAATGAGAATCTAATTGAGTAGCATCTTTGATTTGACAAAATATATTTCAACATTACATCAAGTTGGCTTTGTTCTCTAGCAAAGACCTTGGACAAGTCTATACATATGAGTCGTGGCAATTGAGATGAAGAACAAAGTGCAGAAATTATTTAAAAAAGGCCAAACAACAAATTGGTCAATAAGACGAGCAAGAAAACTTTGAAATAGAGTAACCAGGAAATCTGAACTACTAAAACAGCTGATTGACGTACAATTGTAGCAGGTTGAAATATTTTTAAGTATATTTTGTAAGATTACAAGATATTGGAGGAAGTATTGGAAGAAATACTTCAAGCTTTTCCTTGAGAATCTGAAGATCTCAATGTGTTGCAATGGCTTGGATAAAGTAGACTAGAACATCAAATCCATAGGAATTCTTAATTTCATGGTATTACTAAAGAGAAAAGAATTTATTCAGAAGGATGATTTGAGGAGCCAAAAGTGTTAGTATTACTATCTATGACTTTGGTAGTTAGAAGAATTAAATTATCAAGAGTCTAATGAAAAATTTGGGGCTTCAAGACAATTCAACATCTTGCTCTTAGCCTCTGGGCTAAATTTTGATGGTTATTGAGCTAATGATCAACCGATAATATTGAGAAAAGCTTGTTCTCGCTTGGAAATACTTTTAAGAGGTACTATGGGATGCTACTTCTTGATATCAATTTGTTTGATTTTGAGGGTCCTTATTTATAGGACAATGCAATTATTTTCTACATGGTCATCAAAAAGGGAGAAAAGTTCAACATCTACATTGACAACCTTGCCATGTCATTTGAGTTAGTTACCAAAAGTGAGGACATTCCTTACCTGTTTAAAGTATATGTTGCTTTTAGCTGAGAATTCAGCAAAGAAGAAGAAGGATCGACACTTTAATTTGTTTGTGAGAATGATTATTTAGCAAATTGATCGAAGAATATAATTTTTTGCTCAAGAGCCAACAAAGTTGCCATTGAAAAAGTTGTGGATCATGGAATACATCTTTACTTGAACTTTATGTTTTTTCTTAGCCTTAATATGCATAGGAATTCTATACTTGAGAATGAAAAATCAAGAACAAGCAGTCCTATTATCTAGCCTATTAGTTTGTAATGTGACTTGTTGATTCTTACTTTGGTTTTGAAAAAGGATGGTGGATAGAATGTGTATTAACTTTTGAGCAGTGAATGCTATCACAATGAAGACTAATACATTTTCCAATGGTATATGACTTATTGGTTCAATTAAAATAAGCTTAGAAGTTCAATTCAATCGGGTTATAACCAAGTTCAAGCCAACATGATAATACATAGAAGATGACATTTGAGACTTGACAAGGCTTGTATAAATAGGTAATGATGCTTTTTTTGAGTCATGTAATATTTTTACAATATTTATGAATAGTCTTATTTGAAAGGTTGAGTCCTTATACTTGGATGATATGCTTACATATAGCTTGATTGGGAAAGCTCACATTGAGTATTTAGAGAAAGTATTTGAGCTCCTAAGGTAGCGCAAACTTTAGCCCACACTTAGCATCTAGATAAATTTTGATTTTCTCATTCTACACAATCCTTAGGAGTGTGAGATTTAGAAGAAGGCATGACAATACATCTTGGAATTGAGGTCGGCAGTGGAGAATCAAAACAAATCCCATTAAAATTAAATCCATTCAAGATTGATCGCAAATTAGTAAAGCGACTAAGGTGAGGAGTTGCTTGGTGCTGAACTAGGGTTTTGACATTTTGTTCAAAACTTGAAATTTGCTCAAATTTGATTCAATTGGAAATCAGATGAAAATTTTTGACTCGAGTCGAGTCGAACCTTAATCTCAATTTTTTCAACTTGATTTTGAGTGTATGTCCACTCGCTCGATTTATGAACCAAGATGATTTGAAAATAATAATACATATGTAATATATTCATTATAGGCATAACAAAAGCTTGGCTCAATTGGTTGGGGTGTGGTTTGTTAATGTGAGATTACCTGTTTGATTTGCCAACCCAATAGAATTTTTATTGCTCATGTTGGGATGGTTATGGTCATATAGATTGGATCTACTTCGAGTTTATATGCTTTAATATTTTTATATTTTTAGATTAATTTTTATGCTAATTCAACTCATTTTCAAACTCTAACTCGAAATCAAATTATTTTGTGTTTAGTCGGCTCTACTTGAATCCAATTCGAGTTAATGTTGAGCCAAACTAAAAAATTCCGAGTTTGAGTTTAGGTTGACTCACTCGAACTTGACTCGATGTTAGTCTTAGCGCTTAACGATATGTCCATGGATCAACATTAAATATGCCCTTTGAGACTCTCTTACTTGCCTTTCCCAAAGTCCATTCAATATGCAATAGTCAGGAGAAACATCAAGAAGAATTTAGTGTTGACATGGAGAAGAATTTAGTTGAACCCAAAAAGTCTTGAAAAACATCAAGAAGATTCACTTTATAGTGGAGGAACACCTACAACTCTCTCAAAAAGGAAACAAGGCAAAACATAGTTGTCAATGCATGGAGAAGAATTTTGAAATTGACAACTTAGTCTAGCTATCTATGACAAAAGAGTAACTTGATGGTGAGGGGAAGAAGCTCAAGCTTATTAAATATGGCCCATTTTGAATACCGAGGTAGACTGACACAATGCATATAGTTGAATCTTCTTGCATATATGCATTTTTTTTTTGTAGTTAATATTGAAAATTCCAAGCCATTTAAGCTTTCAATAATTCATAAAGAATTCGAAGAAGTGTTACCATGTATGTTTGAGATTAAGGGATCCACAAATTGACAAGGTACAAAGACTATCTATAGGATTGACAGATAAAGAGAATCACCAAGTAAAACAAAGTGATATACCTTATTGAAAGCTATGAAAGAAAAGGTAATGATAGATCCGACTCTTCGGAGTGAGTACTAAAGTATCAGCATAGCAACCTACGTACAGCTATGCACATCTAACTATTTGTAGAGTTATTTACAATCTAGCTGTAATAGCTTGACCCATGAGCTTGAACAGCTCAGTATGGAACTAATCTCGAAAAAATAATCAATTCAGTGTGGTACAATTGAGTGGAGCATGCAACTGATGACGATTGCATTAGTTTTGCATTTAGTTATGGAGAAAAAACTTGGGCACATGTCTTCCAATAATATAATTTTAAGTATTATTGCTATGTAGTAAATTATTATGTACCTCTTTGTAAAGGCTATAAATTGCCTAATTTGAATTAGTGGAAGAAATTTTTTTGTATCATTAACTTATTTTTTCTCAATCTTTTTCTTAAAGCTCTATTGTGCAGTTCTATGGAACCCTCTACAAAACACACCTAACGCATGTTGATGGAGTTCGCCATGGTTGGCAGATTAACGATCATGCATTGCAAGATCGGAGGAGTACTGGCACAAAATGTCTTATGAATTTATACAAAAATAATATTTTTAATTTTTTCCTAGATTTTTTATTTTATTTTACTTTTACATATGAATCCAATATTTTCATTAAAAGACATGTATTGCTAATACAGGGCATCCTAATCTATTATAATATGTGATTATATCAGCATATACACATGCACATTTCTTTTAAATGGAGACTTTCACTATCCATTAATGAATAGATGATGAGAGAGGTATTGAATACTCTAGCCACTTTTGTTGCCTCGTACTATGAGTTTATGTGATGAAAAGGCACAAAAAACATATATACACTAAAGAGAGAAATTAAAAGGGCTAAGTTTGCCGAATTACACTAATCCCGTTTATATTTTTTCATTAAAATCAATTTTATTTATGTTCAACCTTTACAAATTTTATATTTACTTGTAATACTCAAAAATTTTGAACTTATAAAAAATGCTTTCACACTATTCTTTTATAATCAATAATCGAGGATGAGATTTTATATATGAAATAAGATTAGGTGCTTGTTTAATAAATATTCTAATTTTGGTGTTGATTTTGTAATTGCAAGAATTTTGGTGCTATTCTGGTGATAATCCTTTTAAATCACCAGTCTCAATGATTTGATAAAAGCTTAACTTTATTGTTTGAGAAAGTAGCTCTCACTAAAGTCCTAAAACGATTATTATTTTGATGGAGCTAACATGCTGCAGAATAGGTCGATGTGAAGAGTGATTAATTGTAGCAGTTATTAGTCAATTTCTCAATTTTTTTCCCCAACAATTGAATCCCCAACGTTTCTCCTGTCGTTTTTATTTTCTCCTGTTCTGAAAGGCATCACAAAATGGGATAATTTTATTTAAAGCAACGGATACTCTCTCAGGTGTGGCATGCGCAGCTGGTGCAAATTTCACACCTCATATAATCACCGTTGCAGCTGGCGAGGTAATTAATTGATTAATTTTTCATTCTTTTAGTCTGGATAGATTTTGCAGATTTGTGAATTTAAGTTGTTATATTGTTTTATTATATAATTTATCAAGGCGTAGTACTTGATTTAAATTTTAAGTGACTTATTTATTTGCTACATCTTTGCTCTAACCCGACATTTAATTTGAATGACACCTAATGAATGCTCTCTCATGTGCTCCTTCTACTTCTGAAATTTAGCATAGACATTAAGCTGAATTGACTACTGGCCTGCCATGTTCAAGTTGCTTTTGAGCAGCTCATATTTTTGCAAATTAACATTTTTATTTTAGTCCGCTGGCAGGGTGGGCCTTATATGTGGGCCAGTTATGTTGGGCGGAAATTTGATTTTTAAATTATTTTTAGAAAATTTTTAAGCGCTCAAAGTAGTTTTTTCAATTTTAGTGGTAAAAAAAATCTGAAAATTAATACAAGTATGAAACATTTTATACTCTATAGAAACCCTAGAACGAACAATCCTCACATATATTTCTCTAGAATCTCTGCAAAAGATTTTGACTATCATCCATGGATAGATTGTTTTTGCTTCTCAGGCTCTGACCTCTGTAAAAGATGTTGCCTGTCCTATCGTAACTATTTTCATTGCTAAGCCTAGGCTCTGCCCCTTCTATAAAAGTAGTTGATTGTTCTAATCAGAACATATATCCCTCTCTATTCACTTTAGCACCTTTCCCCAAAAAGGCCAATATTTCTATCTAGATGATGTTGAACAAAAGTGCTGCTATACATCCATAAACCATCGCTCATTTAGCCCATAAAAATAAAAAATAAATATTTTAGAAACACAATTCATTTTTTTAGGTGGGAACCATTATAATATCTGATTTTTCCTTGAACAATGTTGATGTTGTTTTTGCATTTTAAGGAAAAAGTTTACTTCTTTTAAGAGACTAATTATCCTTGGGCTTTGTATTTGATGTAGAAGTGAGTGGATGATGATATCACGTGTCATCAGCCATATGAAATGGAGAAAAGGAGTCTTTATACTTGGAGCTTAAGTCATTGTTTGGTTTTTTATTTTAGCTTTTAGCTTAATTTAGTCTAAATCTTAAATTTTTTACAAACATAATCCTACCTAAACTTTAATCAAATTATTTTAAACAAATAAATTTAGTAATTATTATTAAATATGTTTATTAATTATAATACTATTGGTTATTTTTAAAGTTAAATTTAATAATGTATAAATTTAATATTAATTTAGAATTAGTCCAACTAAAATTAACTAATTATAATTTGTAAGAATTATTTATTAATTATTATTAATCAAGTCATTCATAATAATTATACTTTATAAATTAAAATATTTCAAAAATTATATAAATAATAATAAATTATAATAATATTAATAATATTTAATATTTTTCTAATAAAATTAAGCATTATAATATTAATTAATTTTAATTAAGCTAATCTAATTGAAGAATTATTTAAATTAACTATAGTAATTATTAATTATTAATTAATTATAACTAATAATTATTTAATTAAATTACTATTATTATTTTAGTTATGTGGTTAATTAAATTAAATATAATTATATCATTGCTAATTAATAATAATTATGTTGATATATATTAAACTAATAGTAATAATTTATTATTTAATTAACTAGCATATGTTATTTGTTAAATTAATTAATTAGTTATCCTTACTATATTAAATTAATAATTATCTATATATTTAAATACTCAATATAAATTTGAAACAAATATTTCATAATATAGCCAACTTAAGAGTCAAATTGTTTTAGCTTAGCAGCTTAATTTAGTTAAGAGCATACCTTAGCTAGTCTAAGTGGGAAATAAGTAGGCCATAAACTTGACATAAGCTGGCATATGCCTCAAAACATTGTAACTCTTCAACATAACTTAAGTTGACTTAAACCTATTGAATAGCTCTAGTTTAAATTGACATAGTTTAAGTTATTTCATGTTTAATTAAGTATCTTAATTAGTTAGTAATAAATTAAATAATTCAATGGTGCAATTTCATTAATTATTTTTTATATTATTTATATATATTAATCACTTGTAATTATTCAAGGGTTGTATTATTAATTAATTAGTGATTGAAGAATATAACTATGATGATTATATATTACTTAATTTTTAATTAATTAATAAAAACTACTTCATTAATTAAATCAAATTAATTAATTTATTAATTAGTGTATGAATTAGGTTAAGAATGTTAATTAATCAATAAATATTGTACTTGTGTTATTTTTGTATTGAATGATGATAATAAATAAATGGCTAAAGTATTAATCTTTTAAGTTAATGTTTAATTTTCTTAATTGAATAAATATTATTTAGGTATTAAGTAAATATATTATGTAATATTAATCAAAAAATTTAATGAACTCAGTTAAAATTAGTAATTAATGCAATTAATGCTTACTTTTTTATTTTTGAAAAGCTATGCTTCAACGAAGTAAATATGTGTGTCATATGACTTGACCACTAAGCAGTAACATCGCCATTCACTACTTAATGTAATAATCAAAATTTAATTCATTATTATATAAATTAGATTATAATAGGATGATTTTTGTATTTTTTTGGAAAATATTATGCTCTGAAAGTTTTAAAGAATTTTTCTTTTTTCTTATTCCTTAAGTAACCAACTTTATTTTATACTATTTTCTACCTGTTCTACTTAAAAGGAGTTGAGGAGCTTAGTGAATGGAGAGAGAAAAGTTTGTGGTTTTCTTGATTTGTGTGCCTTAGGATTGCTTTAAATACCCTGGCAAGCTTTAATGTGCTTTAGGTATTAAGGTAAAATTGAATTACAATGATTATATTTGATTGGAACATTTTCAACTGATTTATTTATGGTACATGTCCTTTAGTAGTTATAGGCATCATTTCATGACAGATCATTAATCAGATTTATAGGTTGAGAATAAGAATTGATAGGCTCTAGGCCATTTCCTATATATTTATTTATGACAATATGGGGATTCTAGTATCTCATCTAATCATCATGCTGTGCAGGCCTTCAAAATTGATTGAGATTTAAGCAAATAGCATTTTGATATTTTTTGAGGGATTTCTGGTTGCAAGTTATGGGATATGTAGCTAGTTGTCATGTATTTATGGGACATGTAACTAGTGATAACATATTTGATTAATCTATAATATATATTGACTAGCCTTTTGTAATGGGACATGTAATCAATTTGTTTGCATGTTGAACTATTAGCTTGCCATTTATTATTAGAAAATGCTTAGGTTATGGAAAGGATTTTAGCTGAGCAATGATTTAACTAGTTGTGGTTTTACTTTAGATCATATAAATGTTGTTGATAAATTTTTGGGTGTGTATTCTTGTCCATGTGTAAGATTAATTGTAAATAGCTAATTGTGAGATAATAGTAGGAATAATTTTATTAAAAATCACAGTGGCTCATAATAAATTTTATTAAATAATAAGTGTTTTTTAGTGTATCAATTGCTAAACTAACAATCATAAATCATAATTAACTTAACACATTAAAAGCACTTGAAACCGCCTTGAAAATGATGACTTAGAATTATTAGACAGTAGTTTTGTTTATTAGGGTTGGGTTATCTCCATTTGCCAGGGGCCAAGACTAACAAACCCATGGTCCATTATGGGTGTAGGCTTCACCTTCACAAAACCTTTTCCTGAGTGTAATTTTGGGTGACATTTGAAGCATGATTAGCACATGACCAACTGTTGAACACTCCGAGTAATACTTGGGGAGGTTCTCTATCTATATCTTATTTCACCAAGATTCTGGCCTTAGACAGGTAAAAAGATTCTTGGCAAGGGTATCGAGCTGTAGGGATTTACCCATTATAGAACCAATGAGTAACAATTACAAAAATTAGTCTCAGATGGTCTTCAATGGAGATTAAATATTAGGATAAATAAATCAAGGGTTCATTTTAGCAACCTCATAATGAAGTTCTAGATTTAGATACAAGATATTAAAGGTAGAGACATAATCAATATTGTTTGATAGCTTGATGAAATCATGATAGTGGTCAATGAAATCCAAAGACCAAGAATCTAATAAGACAAATCATTGGTGTGCTAAATGATTAGCATTTACTCTTGTTAACCATAGAATTTTTTTAAAAAAAGAACTCAAACAATTGAGCTAAGGCACAAACCTTTTCCTCAGTGAATGACAAAGTCAATTTACCTTCAATTGATGAATGGGGCTTAACTAGTCAGGAATTAGGGAGAGAAACTACTCCAACATCCACTAGGGGATTCACAGGAGCACCACCTCTTGAAACATATGGGCAAAGGTGCAACCAGCACTACCAAATCGGTCAAAAGTGACACAAGGAGCCGTGAGGGAGGAGTTTAAGGGATGAGTAGTTGCCGCAATTGCTCCAACAAGTACAGGGTATCGATCACCACTAAGGAAGACAAGTGCGCTACATCTAGCGTGAGAGCGACAACAAGTTTTTCAACGGTCACGCAGTCGTTTGCATGATTAACGATGTTGAAGGATGTGTAGTAGCAGATGAAGGGGGGGGGCATGCTCGGGGAGAATAACTGTGTTTGTGAACACAATGAAATAGGGGAGCAAGCATGAGGTGGACATAGTGATGGGAGTATAGATAGAGAACACCATTGTCCATGCCCCCAACTCCTCCCACATCCACAACAGTGGCCCATTGGACAAGGCTAATCCTAGGAAGGGGACACATTAAAAGATGTTAAGCAGAAGATATCGAGAATTCCTAAACCGACAAGATATTGGACACCGTTGTATAGATAGAAAAGTCATTGTGAATAGCAAACCAGGCACCAAGTGCTTTTTATCTGAGTTTAGAATAGATGAGGTTTACCCCTTGTTTGATGTTCACTTGGCTAACTTAAGCATCTTAAGTTCAAAATAACTTTTTTTACAAAATAGTTTAGTTCAACTTAAGCTTATTTAAGCTTGATTTAGTCTAAGTTAGCATAATTATGATTAAATAGTTGTATTAATTTAATTAAATAATTATTTATGAAAATATAGTTAATTTTAAGTTATTAATAGTAATAGTTAAATTATAGCATCTAAAATTATTCTATTATTAAATATATTAATTATGATTAAACAATTTTGATAATCATAATCATTATTAGTTAATTACTTAATATCACATTTATAATAATTATAATTATAATTAATTACATTAATTTTAAATAGTTATTAATTATGAATATATTTATTATAATTAATTAATATTGTTGATTTTGTCACTTTTAATTATAATTAACTAACTGATTAAATTAAATATTAATTTCACCAATTATAAATAATAAATTATTATCAATTTAATATAAATTTATGGATTAACTAACTATGTACATGCCCCCCCAATTAGTTTTCAGCATATCCAAAATATCAGTTAAATTATTTAAGTTTAGCCTTTTTTTGTTTAATATGACTTCTTTTCAATAAACTAATAATTCATGAATAATATCATGCCAACAACCCAAATTCCAGTTTTATCATATTGACCATTCCCCGCATTGCTGAATAAACACAACTCATATCAGCAAATAGTTTAAAACACAGATAAAAGCAGCGCAAATATTAAAAAAAAAATGGAAGAAAAAATCAATAGTTAAGCATTACATGCTTAAAACTCTTGAGCTTGAACCAAATGCCTAAGTATCTAAATAACAAGTTTTGATTGTTGTTCAATTTTATTGTCATTTTTATTTGACTCAATTACCTTACTACTTCACGCCCAATCAAGTTGCAATGGTGTTCTTGATCAACCATCTTGGAAATGGATGCAATGCTTGTAAACTTAACAATTATTCTAAGTTGAAGTTGATTGTATTGTCATTAAATTTATCCCTCTAACAGGGCATCATACCTTTTACTTATTGTTTGGAATGTAACAAATATATATTTTTGGAGATGGTGTTGATGATAGTTTTGATTGATTAAAAAATAAATCTTATGTTCTAATTGCTTCCTGTTCATACTGTCATTATTTTTTTATTGTAAATTTCATGATTTTTTTTAACTTAAAGGATTCAACTCTTTTTATAGGATGTTACTATGAAAATTATGTCATTTTCTCAACAAGGGCCTCGAGCTATTTGTATCCTCTCAGCTAATGGTGTGATCTCAAATGTTTCTCTTAGGCAACCTGATTCATTGGGCGGAACTTTAACTTATGAGGTTTGGATTTTGAACCATAACTCTCATTGTAGTAGGTTTTGACAGCTTATATTAGCTTTCCATATTGCAAAGGTTTTTGAGTGTTGTACGATTGGAGGTTTTACTAACACAAATGGAACTATTAATTGAATGATATGATTTAAACAATATTAATAAAATTTTCAACTTCTGAAAATTGAAAAGTTGGTTTGTTTCTTGCTGAACGTTTAGGTATGTCTGCTTGAAAAAAAAGATTGTATTCCATTTGATATATATATATATTGAATAACAAAACATTTTAATCACTTGTGATCCCAAATTGGCCAAATATTGTGATTACAGATAATCATGCATAAAGCTATATACTTGTGTATTGGGATATCTTAAGAAAATAAATTCCATGCAGTGTTTTTTCTCGGTCTTAGATAAGTTGATAAATCTAATAGTTTTATTTTTTATTTTTTTAACATTTAATCATTTTTGTTAATTTTAGAGTAAATGAGCTAGATGAGTTGAATAAACTAAACTAACCTACTAAACTGTTCAGTATAGCTTATTGAGCCAGGATAAGCCCAAAATGAATAGCAGCTTATTTGTATCTTAGACCCGATTATGGCTGATTAAGACTTTAAACCCATTATTGCTCTTATTTTAATAACTTCACCATCCATAAGAATCAAACGTCCACTAAAAGCTTAAAACTCTCCCACAAAATTATCAAGTGATTACATTTAAATTAATTATTTAAAATTTAATTTTACTTAGATTTGATGTTAGGAAATTATCAAATATATTTAAGGAATTGTTCAAAGGTATAGAATTTTTATTTTAGTTATTTTAAATGCATTCACAATTTGTGTGAATTATTTAATTTTAAAATATTGGAAAGTAATTTTTCAAAATCAATAATTGATGCAGAACAAGATCAACATTAGATATACAATAAGCTTTGGATTGGCATGTGTAAGTTAATCATCATAGATGGCCTCCACCTAAACCTTAATTGTTATTGTTATTATTATATATTTTATACTATTTTTTTTTTGTGAATGGATGTGATTATCGAGGTATATCTTTAAATAAGCTTCAATTTATGGAGAGTTGTGAGTATAATGATGTTTCTTATCATTGGAACTGTTGTGATCAGATTTTCTTTATAATGGCGATATACAATAATCATTCTCTATATATGATTTGCATGAAATGAAATATAGCTTGATGATAACGAGTTGAAATTTAAGGTTTTTGTGAGAACTCTTCTGGAGTTATTTGAAAACCTCTTGCTCAGTGTCAAGATCTTCATGTAACCATGTCTTCTTTGCTAAATGATTACACATATCATCTTTGTTCTCACTTTAGAGTGCTGACATGACAGTATGAACCTTCTATCAAATATGTTACTATGACAAATTTGTCATAATCAACATCACTGACAGAAATTTTGATGACTTTATCTTCACCAATTATGGCGAGACCGTCTCTAGCATTAGGTTCTCCACCACACTGTGCAGGCAGTTGTGGAGTGCTTTCAATCCCTATTCTGCCTTTGTTGGTCAACAAAAGCCATATTAGCACAGAGCCAATATCGCCCAGGCCAGTTCCCCATTTATGGGTTTGTATCCTGTCCAAAAGTCGCAATTGAATGATGTGTTGTTCCCAAGAATGGTGGCCAGTGCGACAGACTTTGGATCATGCTTAGCCCAAATATTCCCAGTCGCCATCTTTCTGTGTTAGATGTTGCAACCCATATAAGCGCAGACAGGTCACATGTGACCCACGAACCACCTAAAGCTTGTCTTTGTTCAACCACAGTTTGTGTGGTTTGCTTCGGGTCACATTTGACTCACCAGCAATCTGATTCTTGCAAGCCTACGCTGAAGACCATGGTTCATATAAAGAAAATCTGATCAGCAATGGTTCGTGTGAAATTGAAGGGATATGAGAGCCCAAGCCCTCACATTTTTGTTTTTGGGATAGCCCAATTGAGCCAGTTTAACCTGTTTGAAGTTTGTTTCCTTTTAGCTATGTGCAGCTAAAAGGAAGGCTAAGCATGTGTTGTGCATTTTGGTCACTTCAGATGGTTCACGTTGGTGTGTTTGGAGCCCACAATATTTTTTCTAGGACATATGAAGAACTCAATAATCTGCATGTGATAACTTCTCATTACACAGCCCATGGTTAAGAAAATGAGTTGCGGACCACAACCCAGATCACTTGAATGCAGAGAGCTGTAACCTTTGTTTGCAATTGTAGTTCAAGTTTGACTCAAATGGATTCAACAACAACACCAAACCAATTTGCAAATTTATTTTAACCAAATTTCAGTTAAATATGAGATGACCGGGCTTAATTCAGAATTTTGATTGTTTGATAAAGGCAATTCAAGATGTTAAGAAAATGATGAATCTCAAACATGGACTCATTCGAGGTTTTGCTTAGATAAGCAAGCTACTCAACCAAACTTTTAATGGCAAAAATATGATGCACCCATACCCAAACATACCCTACAGATTAAAACCGGCATGCCTATTTAATAACCTATCATTCCTCACCCTTTATCATGTGAATTGTTGCCATTTTACCTATTGGTTGTGAAGAGCCATTTTATCGTATAATTAAAGAGATATGTAAGCCACAACAGGACCACTACTCAGCCGTGGAGAATACTCCTAAAGCGACTATAGTTTCAACATAGTTGGCCGATATTCTACTTCTAGCTTTAAATGAGGCATATGGAATTTGTCATACTTCTCTTCATGAAGCATTGGCAATGCACTTGAGAGACAAGATTGTTTTCAACTCTAATAAGAGAGTTTTTCATAGCAGGCGAGAACTGATGCAGATAAGATTGGCATCAGATATAGATCAGCTTTGGATTGCCATGCGAGTGTTATTCGTATATATAGCCTCCGTCTAAAGTTTAATCAATATATATATATATATATATTATGTGAAAGCATGTCTCTCTCCTTAGCTTCTATTCATGGAGAGTTGTGAGAGTATAAATATGTTTATCATTGGCAATCCATAGAGTAATGTCTTGTATAATTTATATGATTTTGTATGGAATGAAAAGTAGCTTTATATTGGGTGAGAACTTCAGTTTGAGTGACTCCCCAATTCCTATGGTTGAGGATTGGGAAACTTTTGTTTGGTGACGAAAGTTCTGTATCATCTTCTTCAGTCAAGTATTGTGCATCATCTTTTTCCATGCTTCAGAATTTCCTAGTAATGATTACAATTAAAATTTTTGTAAATTTCTTAAAAAATAATTCTTTGGTTTTAGAATATCCAGATAAACTTAATTGTAATTAGCCTATCAGGGCAATCAAAATTTTTTTCTGCATAGCCATACAAATAAATTTTCTGTGAAATTGAACAAATGATGAAGATAAAAACTTTTAATGGATTATTTATTATTTAAATTATTCCAGAACTATTTAGAAATTAGATTAATTTTGTGAACTGGGAAGAGGTGAAGATGTGATTGTTCAAGTCAAAGTGGTTTATTTGATGTTATATTGATATTTTGGATGGTTATTAGATAAGTATAAAGCTTTGGATGTTTCATAGATAAATAAGTTTTGATTGTTATGTAAAAGTCACTATATTTTTTGAGCAAACATGTATGCTTGTGTTGGGCACACGTGTCCATTGATTTTTTTTCATTTATTAATTTTGGACACGCAGGTGTCATGAATGCATTGAGCACTGCACGGATTATAAAGAATCTAGGTATGAAAATTGAGCTTTCACTTCTTCCTCTCCCTTTAATCGCGGCTACAAATTTGAATGCCACTTGAAGCGGGATTAACCAGAGAACTAATAAGCTTTCCATTCTTCATGCTCATTTAAAGGCTACACAAAATGGGGAGAGAAGCGTAATAATTTGATTTTCATAACTCATCATAATCATCAATGTATATGAAGTTTTGTAGTAGAGACCAACAAATCACAAGTGAGCACAAAAATTGCACAAACCATAGCATAAATCAAAGTTTGTGGGAAAAAGCATATGTAAGTTGACTGAGCTTTGATGGATAAATTTTAAGGGCACGTCTGAAATTCCTTCTTTATAATCTCTTAACTGCTGGCTTTTCCAAACTTATTTTCCTTCACAAGCTATTAGCTCTGTTTGATATCTTGCAGGGCCGATTTGAGTTGCTCTCCTTATCAGGATCATTCATGCCGAATGAAAATAGTGGGACAAAAAGCCGGTCTGGTGGGATGAGCGTCTCTTTGGTGAGTTCTGATGGCCGCGTTGTTGGGGGAGGGGTTGCTGGCCTTCTAATTGCTGCCAGTCCTGTGCAGGTACTCTCTCTGTCTGTTTGTATGACACTTTGGATATCATCTTTTACATTAATTTTTTTATTGGAATGATACTAATTTTCTTAAATGTTATGCAATTTATGTTAATTTAAGGATCATAGCGCTAATAAGTTTCGAAAAAGCCCATTCTTGTTTGTCGAATATGCAGCTTACAAAGAAACAATCATAGCATAACAAGCACAAGATTTAACCACAAGAGGAAATGAAATGGACTTACATAGACTAAAGAATACAATAACCAGCCCTTCTAACTCCTCACACCATAGCGCTAATCAGTTTTTAAAAGCCCATTCTTGTTTGTGAGCATCAAAAAAACAACACCAAATAAGCACCTCGCAAAGGAACAATCATAGCAAAATCATGCACAAGATTCAGCCGCCCTAATTCCTATAATATATATATATATATATATATATATATATATATATATATTATGCGAGCTTAAACATGGGCATATCTAAACATATAAACATTAATGTGAACTATTTTGATATAAGAGACGTGCATACAAGGACCAATATATACATATATGAATTTCCAAACGGGTGTATATGTTTAGAACATTATAAATGTAGAATCATTTAATTCATTCATAAGCATGAATTAACATTATAATAATTGAGAAGGACAAGACTAAGTATTAAAATACACTTAGAACGTTAAGATTCTAATTGATCAATCTAAGAAGTCAATAAAAGCTTTTTTACACAAACATACTTTAGATATATAAGCACAAGAGTAATATTATATTCATAAGAGGAGGATTGATCCTGCGAAACTTATAATGATCTGAAATTGAAATACTATTGAATGGGATTAAGTTTACTTATAGATAATGGCAGAGGTAGATCAAAGGGCATACATTATTAAAGAATTCTCTGAAGGAACCTAATGAAGTTGTGGATTTGAGGAGGCGGCAAAGTAAAATTCGGTTTGATTTGAATAAAGCTAAAAAAATTTCACAAAGTACAAACATATATTTGGAATGCATGTTAGTTTATCTATTAATTTTGCCTGGTAATATTATTATTATAAAAAGGTTGTGGTGGGCAGCTTCTTGCCCAGCTACCAATTAGAGCAGAAATCAAGCAAACCTAATAATAAGGTCGATGATGCCGCCGCCGCCGTTCTTCGAATGCCTCCCGTTGAAATCGAAGACGGGCATTTACAGCAGCAGTTTTCGTCGGCGCCTGCAAAGCTGAATCTGACTGTCTGTTCTTCTTCTTCTTCTTCCTTCAAACCACAGAGCTTCCTCCATTCTTCACTGCCCGACATCAGAATAAACTCCGCTCCCACTGATATCAACATTTCTCCCTTCCCGGAGAGTGAACTCAGCAGATAACTTGTCAGTTTGCGCGATCTTTGTTTATTTTGAACGTAAAAAAATATATATATATATTTGACTCTCAAAAATTTTGCTTGTTAAAATTTGTATTTAAAATGTGTATTTTTTTATTTATTTTGGTGATAATTTTTTCTTTTTTTTTTTGAGTTTATGGACAGTATATGCGTTGAACAGATCGAGTTTATTTGTATAATGAATCTATTTAATTGTATTTTACTTTTTGCATAGCTTTTATGGAGTTCAATTTTTATTTCTTCGTGAATTTAATTAACGGTGATTTTCATTGATGCCTTATTTAAATTATGTAACAAAATACAAAAGTTTCGTTTATGCATTTTATTTTATATTTATTTGATGCATTTGGATTAATATGTAATGATTTTTCTATATAAAATTTAGAAAAATTCTAATGATTACACAAGAATTTATATTAAAAAGTATTTAGAATCAATAAAAAAAAAATTCTTAATTTTTCATATATGCTCTATAAAAAAATACTAATAATCTATTTATATATTAAATTAATATATTATCTATATATTTTGATGTATATTAGTACATTAATACTCTAAAATTTATGTTTCCGGGCGTTGCAGCTTAAAAATTTAGGATAATTTAATAGCTGAGCTCCTGAATAAAATATAGATCGACATTAGCAATTTATAGGGTACTAAAATGACTTAGAAACTCAAAATTTAAAGAAAAATATTAGATGGCTTCATAATGTATATATAACTATAATTTGAATTTAAACTAAGTTTTTATTAAGCCTTAGAAGCAAGAGCTGATTTAATCTTGATTTTTTGTAAGGAAAAAAAGAGTATTTTTTAAACGTTATTTGGGAAACAATTTAGATGTGCATATCTTAAATGTATTGAAAATTTAATATTTATAAAATCTATTATTAGTTTTTTATTTTAATTTATTAATTATAATAGGTATCTATTGTAGAAATAATGAGAAAATTTTCATTTAAAAAAAATTAATGCTAAAGTGGTAAAGATGTTGCATCCACTGCAAACAGTTTTATATAAAATAGATCGTTTTGATTTTTAGCATGGGTTTTTAGCTTAGGGTTCACTTCGAGCTGAGATCTAATCAAATAGGCTCAAACTTGAATTTTAGGGTTGAGCCCGGCTCATTAGAGTTTAAGCCGTGTTCACGTCGAGTTTGACTAATTTGAGTCGAGCCAAATAAGGCTCGAGTCAAACAAAACTCTACACTATCTAAAGTTGTGTCCAAAATATGTGTAAAAAATAAATATGAATCATTAAATAAGAGAGGTAGGATCCTAAATAGTAAAAGATTTCATTTAAGTTACAATTAATTGCATAAATTCTTATGAAATTATTATGAACTATTAATGTTAATACACTCAAGAAGTTATACTTAAGTCATAAATACACTTCTTTAGTGTGATTCATATTTTTAAACTCAAGAAGTTAGGTTATTCAACATAAAAATCCTCTTCAATGTATTCATTAAGAAAAATATTTTTAACTTCTATTAGGCATAACATGAAGTTGTGACAATGCAAATATAAGAAATGATCTAATATTTCATATAAATGGAATTGGTGCATTTGTTTCATCAAAATCAATATATTCAATTTATTGATATATTAAGCCACAAATTTGGCTTTATTTCTCTATCTATAAAATTTTCATCATTTAGCTTATCCTTAAAGTTCAATATAGTTCTAATAATAGTAATATGATTGAAATTAAAACAAAATTCAAACATTATTCCTTTCAATTTTATTTAATTAGCATTGCATAAGTACAACATACTTATCATTAAGTAGTGTTTCATCAATATTCTTAAATTCAAATCTTTTTCTCATAATATTAGCTAATATTTAATAACTGATGTCTTATACTTTCCACAAGCAGCACTTGGTTCAATAAGAAAGGCAGCTTTCCTACTCCTAATGCTAATTTCTTTGACTTAACTCCACGATCTCTGTGGCAATGAGGTTCAAAAGCCTCACAATGAGCACATTTCCTCTAACAAAGCAAAAAATCGCCCTGCGGCATACATCGCACAAAAAATCAACTATTCGATTTGCCTTGCACGATCGATGGACAAAATAACACGAGGAACATCTAAAAGAAAGCGAGGTGATCAGCATGACGCTCTCCGCCTCGTGAACGGAGAGTCCTCTCCCAGTGACCTCGGAGCCTCCTGATCACTCCAAAGCAGTCGCTCTCAATGATAAGTCCATCAGTATCAGTCTCTAGTTATGAGGGTCTGGCGGAGATGGTAATCGCCTGCAACTCCGCCTGAATGGGAGACAAGGCCTGAAGATAGGCTCCATCTGCAACGAGTAAGTGGCCTCCTGAGTCGCAGACCACAACACTACCAAAATCAGCAGGCTCTCCATAACGGTAGGAAACATCAATGTTAGCCTTTAGTCAACAAGTCGGTAGGAAGCGTCAATGGTAGCACATTTTTCAATGCTCATAGTAATGGAGACTCAAAAAATCAAATATATAACAAAATCACTTATTGTTGGGTTTGTTTCTAATATTAGGTGGCTTGATTACTTCTGGAACCCAAGCAAATCTATTATTGCTATATTAGCAGACTCATGATAAACATCCCACTTCACCACATGAACAATATACCCTAGGAGCTAGAAGATCTTCAATGAATGGTGTTTGTTTTCTTCTTCCATTTTTTTTAGATGATGGGTAAATAAACATCATCAGACTTATAGTTATCAATTTTATTTTCTATAAATTGGCAAATAAACTTTAGTTTATTTTTATTTTTTTGGCCAATCAAACAATCATAATGTCTAGCTTTATTTGGTTCAAATTTAGACAATTAACTCTCCAAGGTTTTAGTTTTAGTCAGACTCTTTTAGAGTCTCAATAAATATGTTAGTTTTATTTAACAATAATTGTAATTCTTCTTTAAAAAAAAGCACAAGACATTTGTAACCCATAAGAAATTATTCAGTTTTTCATAGGAAAATTCACGGCCTAACATTGGATGCTTTGAATGCCACCCTCCGCATGCAATGAGACATGTTTTTCTCTTCCACCTCGCTCTCCTATGATGAATCCAAATTAGTGTTGACCTAAAAGGCATTATCTTGATATGTTCCTTCTTCACGTTCTCTTAGTTCTTCATCTTCCCCAACTTTAAAAAATCAAAATGAGGAGCATTGGAATCAAAATTAAGAGATAAGATAAATGCCTTATAGTTGGTGTTGCATCACCGATCTCATCCACGGCTGCTACTGCTTGGGCTGTTGCTGTTGCCTGGGCTACTGCTGCTGCCTGGGCTGTTGTTGCTGACTGGACTGTTGTTGATGTTGTCTCTGCTGTTGATGCTCCTGCTACAACCTTAATCATGATTATTTAAAAAAAATAACGGTTGTTGCTGCCTGGACTGCTTCTGCAGCTGTTACACTCTGCTGCTATTGTCTCTGCTCCTACTGCTACCTTAATCGTGATTATTTAGAAAAAAATTACTATACTACATTTCTTTTTAAATTTGTGATGCTATATTGCTATGGATGTGACTTGTTGCTTTAGATGCTGCTTCTTTGGATGCTGCTGCTTGGGCTGCTGCTGCCAGCAGCCTGGGTTGGTGTTGCCTCTACTACTGCTGCTTGGGCTATTGCTGGCTGGGCTGCTACTGCTTGGGCTGCTGCTGCTGCCTGGGCTGCTGCTACCTCTATTGCTGCTGCCTGTGTTGCTGCTGCTTTGGTTTACTGCATGTTTAAGAACTCTAAAATTTATAGACTTTTTTTTACTATACAATCTATACTGCATTTCCTTTACTGCTATATTTCTATGGTTGATGTAGCTTCGACTGTTGTTTCTTTGGTTGCTGCTTCTTGGGCTCTGCTGTTGCTTGGGCTGCTGCTGCTTAGGCTGCTGCTGCCTGGGTGATGTTGCCTTTGCTGCTACTGCCTAGGTTGCTACTACAGCTTTAGTTTATTGCATGTCTAAACACTCTAAAAGTAAACATAAGTACAAAATGTAAACAAAATCACAGCATCAGCTTGCACTTAAAACTTGAACCTAAAAATATGCAAATAACTTACTGCCGGACTGAAAACCCTAAAAAAACCAAAAAATAATATGACAAAATATTAAACAAATTGTTAGATGTAAGTCTGTAAGACTGTAACTGTAAAAACACAATTCCAACTCACAGTTTAACTCTAAGAATAGAGTTACATGCTCATCAATTATTACTTGATGCGGACATGCTGCTTCATAAGCTGCCTCTGCTGCATTCCTGAAAAGCCTAGACAAAATATACATACTTTAAAAAGGCTCACAACTTATTACATATCTAAAAATCCTAAAATACATACAACATACTATATGATTCTGCATTGTTGTTATAATGTCATTAACTGTAGCTCCAACATCTTGTAATAGCTTTTTTATTTTATAAAGTATTTAAGCTTTTTTTTTTTTGGTTTAATTTGAATTTGAGCAATCATTTGAGATAGCTTAATTGGGTTTATAATAAATGATTACTATTGAGTATTAACTATTTTGCTAAGCCTCTTAGGCAATAGCTTTTAAGTGATGTTAATCCGAGTCCTTGAAAAAAATAACAGTCACAATCAGAATCAGTCAATCAGATGATTCAGATCTTTTGGTGCTAATTCATATAGTATTAATTACAATTTTATTTTTATTTACAATTTATTGTAATTTTCATTTGAGTTATTGTATTATTTTTTGTGTAAATTTTATAGGTTGTTGCTTGGCTTGCAGGTTGCTACTTGAACTAGACATACAGAGTTACAATCTTGATTGTCTTGCACATTTATTAAATGATTATTGAATGTTGAGTGACATGAGTTGCTGCTGCTTGGATCATTGTCTTGCGCAATTTATTATATTTTGTTTGTGACTTATCGCAAATGTGTATGAAACTATGAATTAATATTTTAGCAATTTAGCCCTAATATAATTTACTGAATTTTGAAAGTTTATGTACTATTTATAGTATTTTTTATTTCTAAAATTCATAAATTTTTTAAAACAATATGTTCTTAATTTTTCAAGTTGACTCGAAGAGTCAACTCACACAAAAATTTTGAATCGAAATTTAATTTCGAGCTGACTCAAATCAAATTCGAGTCAGCTCGAACTCGAATTTGAATGAGTCGAATTTGACTCAACTCGAACTCGATTCGAGTTCGAGTCGAGCTTAACTCAAAATTTTCGAGTTCGAGTTAAGCCAAACTCGCTCAAACTCGAATTGAAGCCAGCCCTATGCTATAGTATAGAGGTTCGGATACTCTCAATCGTATATTCACTCTTCAGTAACTTTGCCTTCATCGAAATACCACTCAAAATGAAACAATTCTCTCGTTAATGAGTGCAATATTTAGGCAGATTTTCTAATATGAAAATATGCCAAAAATCTTAAAACTAAGGCTAACCAAGGGTTTACATTTCCTACTCCTTTTGTAGTCAGCTGAAATTGGGATTCCTACTCTTCTATCTGCTTGTTATCACATTTGTGCTAGGTTATGAGTAGGGAAGTTTCTTCCTCCGTTTCTTCAAGTCTTCCCCAACTTGATCACCCTCCACCTCTCCTAACATGACTTGATTATGTAATTCATAACCCCAAATTGGAAAAAAGTATAATAGCATATTCATAATATCATTTTCTATTAGTTTTAGTTGATTAGTAAATGGAGTTTATTAAAAAGTCACATTAATTAACAAAAGCTTATGTAATTAATCTTTTCCTTCACAATGTCATTTTCCTATTTTTTAAACCATAAATAATTGCTTAAAGGAAAGTGACAAACAAATATTATCTTATCTATGTTTAAGTAGAATTTGTTCATATTCTTTTCAAGAACAATATAGCTAAAACCAAAAATATGAAAAAACAAAATCTTCAACCTTCATTCATTCAATAATTATATGAAGTTTTCTTAGTTATCATCAAAGCATTAACCCTGTTAATATAGAGCACGTAACTTTTGTTAAAGTTGTGATGAACGCTGGACAGGAACGTTGTGTTACCGGCTGTAGTGCTGACCTTCAGCGTCGTGGAAGATGGAGGCGGTAAATCGTTGTTGTCTCCTTCGATGAAAAAACTGGAGAGATAATCAGCTCCATCCATCGTCGTCAAAATGAGAAAAAAAATTAAAGAAGAAGAATAGGAGAGCTATAGATCTGATATTAGGTTAAAGATCAAATGTTATAGATCAAACAAGGCAAGAAAGTATCGTTGTTTCTTCATTTCTTGAATGAATGGAATGCATAGCCGCAACCAATACAAATATATTGGCAAAAGAGAGCAACATTGTGGGAACAGTTACATCATGTCTTGATAAGATCTGACGGTTTTAATATAATCTAATGCTTATTTACTTTTAATAATTTTAACCACAATGCTAAAATACTTGGGAAATACTTAAGTATTATTGGCTATGACAAATTGATTTTTATTTTCACATAAACTAGATGAAAAAATAATCCCAAACAAATCCATGTTTTAATCCAAGAGATTGGATAACTATTTGTGCAATGAATGAAATGACTACTATTTTACTTACTCATTAGCAAGCTTTACAATAATGATCCTTCAAAAAATAAAATAATAGTAAATCCCAAACAATTCCAAATTTTGAACTTTCTTTAATATACTCAAATTTGTGTTACAATTTCTTAAACTATAAAAGAGATTTATCACATGAATATTAAGAAGTTAAATATTGTTATAATTAATAATGAATCAATATCAATCATATATATATATGTTCTCTTTCTTAAATCTTTTAGATAAAAAAATTCATCATTTGATTTTATAGATGTTTTAATCGAGGCAAGAAAAATGCTGAAGAAAATAAATCTAGTGTAAAATATTTAGATAAATGAATACAATATAAATACTTTGTTTTTCATATTTAGTTAGGTGTAAAGTAAAATAAGACCGTTAAAACAATTAAAAATCAAAACACATGCAAGATTGTTGAAGGCGATAGAGGTCCAATAAGCCTTGAGGAAGGCTGCCTTGATCTGGTGTGGCTAACCCCATGCGGAGGCTGAAAAAGACCCACGAAATCTATCAAAGTTCAACAAATCCAATCACCCAATAAAGGGTGGTAAGCCACAATTTGAGGCAAGAAAGGCCAGCGAAGGGGAGTGAAGACCTAAGAAACCTCGAGAAAAACCCATGCATTGAATTGTTTCTCACATTGATTTTTAAATTGCCCAATTTTCACTTTAAATTTAACTAGGTAAATAAATCCATCCAAATTTACTTTATATTTAAAATTTCTCAAACCAAGCACCTATATTTTAATAATATAAGTAAAAAAAAAAACTTAAGACTCAAAATGCAGCCAACAAAACAAATTGTTGATTAATATTTAATAAATGAGATCATTCTTCAGTATCAAGAAAGAAATATATATTCAAGTATTTTATCATTATATTAGCTAATATTCAATAAATGACAAATTATATTTTATACAAGCAAAACTTGGTTTAATAAAAAGGTATAGCATTATTACTCATATTGTTGATTTTTTTTACTTGCATTTAAAAATTACCACTAAATATAGCATTTCCTCCGCTATGTTCTAGCTATATAAATTTGCCATGATCATCAAATCATGTCGCTGGAGTAATTGTTATTAAGGCAGCACATTTTTCAATGCTCATAATTTGAAGATATGCAACCCCCAAAAAGTTAAATATAAAACAAAATCACTTATTGTTGGGTTTGTTTCTAAGATTAGGTGGTTTCATTCCTTCTAGAACCCAAAAATAAATCTATTCTTACTATATTAGCAATGTGGTGATACATGTTCTTTTATAGAGCATTTTGCATCAGATCGAGATGTATTGTCGCACCAATCCTCAATTTCGTAGGTCAAGCAATGAAGTGATAACAATCAAAGTGGTAATGATTACAGTAGCGGTGGAGGATTTACATCTAGAACAAAATAAATGTAAAAAGCTGTCTTTCTCCATGGTGATCTGAAGAATTTACATCTTAAGCAAATATATAGTTTCTTTTAGAGTCTCATTTAAATTGTTAGCTGTATTTAACAATAACTTTAATTTCTTACATTCCTTCTTTAAAAGAAAAGAATTAGACATTTGTACTCATATCCAAATAAATTAATTTGTTTAATTTGATTTCATTTGAAAGAGTTCAAGCAAACAATAATTTTCATTAGAAATTGTGCATATTCTACTTAGCTAGATATAAAACAAGTTAAGCAAACATTATTTTTTAGCTCATTGAGAAAAATGAGTTTTTTGTGTTCGACCTAATAGTTAATAAGCAGCACAAACCAAGCAAGGATCTCTTCATCAACATTCAGATCATTCCACCCCTAACCAAAAGAATTAGAAAGAAACCAAAGAACCTCTTATAATGTGTTGTTCTTTATCTGATCTTCTATTTTATATACAATTTTAAAGCATTCGTAAATATGTATTCTTTCTTTCAGTTTACTGACTTGGGGGCACCCTTTCTGCTTCCTACTCATTCCAAAAACAGCAATTCCTATCCATTCAGTAATTTTTGTCACTATTGTCTATTTTTTAAATGTCTTAACTGTCATTTCATATAGATCATAGCATCTGAACAAAAATAAAATATTATAAGAGAATAAAAAAAACACCATAGTATCTGACACATCAGAAGTAACAATGCTCACAATAAAGAGCTAAAACTAGCAAAGAAAAACAACAAAACAAAAACTGTGTTTCAGTTCAGTTGGATTAAGAATACCTATTGTTTTGGCAGTTAACAACACTTGATTCATAAGAAACTAAAAATCTAACAAAAACAATCCTCCCTCCAACTCAAATAGCTAGTAGAAAAAGGGAGCAGTGATACAGCACTTCTTCATAAGCAATTACCCACAAATCGATTCATAAAATCACAAACGCATAGCTAACATAGCAAATTTCTAGCTGTTGTGAATGAGTTGCAATATACTGATAGACTACTAACCTTTGTAAGTGGATCAAACAGAAGCAGAAGCCTGTTCTTGTTTTTGTTGTGTAAAATTGATGAATATTTGCAATTATTCATCCTCCAACAAACTCATTATCATCCTGCATAGGAATACAAGGAAACTTTTAGATATAAAAAGGTCAATCTAAGAGGTTTTCTAAATAAGGGATGTTTTTATCCAAATAATTCTCCAAATAAAGGAATGCTTTATAAATCTCCTATTTATGTTTGTACGTCTAGAGGAAAATACAATGGCTCTTATCTCCTCTTTATCCTGCTATCTTTGCCTCTGAACTTTTATTCTTCCTTCACTGTTTTTCTCATCTTCTCCACTTCTAGTTGCAGGATCAAATCACACAAAAGTAATTATTTCCTATCATTTAGTGCTCTACCAACGTACTCAATGAAACCCTTCAATCAATCATCTTTGAACATTATACTCCACAATACGCCTTCTCCCATCTATTCCGACGTCAACGTTCTCTCTGACCGCTCTCGTCAGTGCAGTCCCAACAACATTGTCTTCACCTTTTTCAGCAAGCAGAAAGCATAGCATGAACCTTATCCCAATTCCAAATTCTTCTTTCTTTATTGTTCATCGCTTCTTCCTCTCTCATATTTGCAGGGGCATGTCATAAAGGATAGACACCTACTAGTTGAACCACTAGTTGACTCTTATCCCTATATAGCAACATCTCCCACTCCAACATCAAGACTATAACCCAAAATATACATCCCGTGTCCTTACTAGTTAAACCACAAGGCTTCACTCCAATATTGATCATAGTTCTCTCACTATTGTTCATTGTTTGACTTGATTCTAGAAGCTTCCTCATACACAAGAACATGTATAAATCCTGACTTGCTGTTCACAAATTTGTATGGTTAAATTTAATTACCCAAGCCAGATCATAAATTGGCCCGATAATTTCCCACTGTTGGGGATAATCGGTACAGCATGAAATTTACTTTTTATGTTGATCATTAGCACAAATATAGAGATCACTACATATCTTGATAGACCAATAGTTAAATGATATCATCATGAAGTGACTGTTGCAATAACCAAAAAAATTTGATGACGCTAGTATGCTCAAGGCATCTTCCCATCCACCAAAATTGGTTTTATCATCATACGCAGAGTTCCTTCAAAATCATAAGACCAATCCATATAAGATCATTTTAAAATCATATCAAGTCCTAAATTAGATCCACCTAAATTTAGGTTTCCAAGTCCCGGTCATTCCCTAAAATATAAAGTTACAAGTCTTAAATCCTATTCCCTATCAAAATTCACAATCATAATTAAATTTGTCACGTAACAAACTTCAACCATCCTTGCTACAGCCTAAATATCACTTATGGGTATACCTCAAGCTGTAAGTTGCATTGTAATTAACGAGGTTGTCTTGCTTATAAAATTTTAACTTTCACCTTTGAACCGTCCTTTCTAATGGGCAGAAACATAAAGTTAAAACAGTGAGGCCGATTCCCCTCAAATATAGGAGTTAAAAATTTTAAAGTTCATCATCTCTCAATGTCCTGATACCTCTATAAAAATAGAGGAAACTCTTACATGTCTTCAAATGGGCTTGCCTCGCTCTCAATGATGTAAGCACACCAAGGAATATAATTATATGCGTCACCTTACATACAAGGTGACCTAACGATCAGTAAGTGGCCTTTCCTTGCCTTGGTATATAAAACCAACTGAACTAATTAAGTGCCTATCCACTATTAGGATTTTCTCGCATGCAGGGTATAAATCTCATTTATGGGACTCCCAATCGTATAAGTTTCAATTGAATTATTCTAACCAACACCATATAAACAAGGCTAGTAAATGGACAAAACAAATCCTAACAATAAGCTGGCACTGAGCAAACAAATCATCAAAGAGAGTTTCCAAGACATAGAGATGAAAACCCCAAACTAAACATGAGCAATATGTTATGATAACACACCAATCAACTCCATTTGTCACATTTGATTCACTTTTTAATGACAAACTAAAATTCAATGATAGTTGACAGCTCTAACAGCCCAAAGAATTAAAGGATCATGTACACAACTAATGAATCACAAGTAATAATGTTTTCTACCACTAAATTATTTAGGGGTTGTTTGTGAGGTAAAAAAAATTACTGGAGTAAAATTAGTACAATGTAAAACTTTTTCAGGTAAAATAAATGCATGGTTATTCAAATAAAAGTGTTTGGATTGCGATAAAAAGTTTCCTGGGATTTATAATTTGATATTTGATTAAGTGTCTTTTGAGACATTGTAAAAGTAAAAAAAAAAAAAAAAAGGCAATCTTCTCTGTGAGGGCCGGCCTTAGGAGTCGACGGGCACCATCGTCGGCGTTGGTGAACTTCAGAAATGGAAGGGGCGAAGCTGACGCCAGCTTCGGATATGGCCGACGCTGATGGGCAATGGCGAAGCAGGGAGGAAGCTTCGGAAATGGCGTTGGTAACCGACGAAGTGGTATCTACGACGAAGTGACGTTGGTGACGAAGCGGCGTGACTACGAAGCAGTGTTGACAACGAAGCAACGTTGACGACTAAGCTGTGTAATGACAAAACAGTGCCGGTGATGATTAAGCAGCGTGATAACAAAGCAACGCCGGTGAAGATTAAGCGGTGCCGATGTCGACGAAGCTGGCCTTTGCGTCGACAACGAAGAGGGTCCCGGCGTCGTCAACGAAGCGAGATGATTTTTCATTTTGCAGGGTAATCGGAGTACACCCGATTTGGGTGTAATTCGTTTACCCAATTTTGTAAAGAAATTGGGTAATCCTAGTGTCGTATGACAATGACAAATACATCAAGCTCCCAAAATATTAAAAGTCGAATTTGTATGGCATAAAGTAGGATTGGGATAATACAGACGAAGGATCTTGATGGGGTTTATCCCAACCCCTCTTACTCACTAATTGCCAAATTTAAGTATAAACTTAAGCCTAAGAATCGTCCTTAATAGATAGTGTCCACGCTTAAGCAAGGCAAGCAATAACTTATGAAAGGATTATGCCCATAAGAAGATTCAACTTTAGATCTAATCACTTTTGGCCAAAGGATAGAGGGATTTTTACTCACATACCACTAACACTTAATCCATAAACATCTCCTCTTAACATCTTAAACTTTTAGAAACACTAACTCTATCACCCCATCTATTGCCATCTATGAACTTTATTACACGCCCACACATCTGCTCCCCTTTGAATCCTTCTCATGTTTCCTCTAGCAAAGCCTTCTCTTTGCACAGAATAATAGAATTTTGCAAGTATTCCACACTTCATAATTTATGTATCTATCCAAAAGAATTAAATCTATATTTGGCAAAGATCAACAATCCCATGATACGAACCATAACGAATCTTTAACAACATATCAATCCCTTCAACTATTGATAACGAATCATTAAGTGCTATAAATTGCTTACGATATTTTATTGTAATAATAAAGAGCAATCCAAGTTACATGTACATATTTAGTAAAGATGTACGTATAAACTAAAAAAGGGAAAAAGAATGAAACACCCTAAACAAAAAAGTGTCAGGATTCAGGTCCAGGATGGGTTGCCTTCTGCACAAACAAGCTAAAAAGGCAATATCAAAGTAAAATGCTTGCCAATGGGCTAAGCACTAAAAAATCCACAAGTTTAGGACAAACACCAAACTCGAAAAACTATCACCCCATCAAAAATGACATTGAAACACTAAGAAAAATCGAGAGGAATAATCAAGGATTTTAAAAAAATGATAGATTCCCAACAACATAAGGGTACTAAACCTTAGCCCCGTAAAGTGGGGAAGGCTACATAAATCCCTTTCACAATCCTCTATATTTGTGAAGGTAGCAAGCACCCAACCTATATCTTGAGAGCATTATCACCCATTCAATTTGTTTATGATGCACAATTGTTCGTTGGTTCACATTAGCCTTCAAGTTTCATAATTTCCCCTATTATTATAATCAAAGGCTTCAATAAACTACTAACTTTGAAAAAATACATTGTTTGCTTTTCATTTCAATTTTTTCAAGTCATGCAATTTTCATGTCTGTCAAATACAAAAGTTTTTCAGATATTAAGGCTTGCACAATTGCACTTAACTCAGATGACAAACTTCCTTGTTTAGATTTCATTCACATTTTAGTTTTGGGCATGGGTCTATAAGTTAACATATTAACACAATGAACATCACTTGCGCACATATTTGTTGAGAAATGAATTAAAATGGCATTAAAGTAGCACTACAAATATAATATTCACACAATGAATTTCACTTGCGCTTTATCTACTAATCACATCAAAATATAAGAAAAATTACAATTCATAGACAACAAGTAGTTAATGATAATTTTACCAAAACAGTCCTTGGATTATTTCAAATTGACTAATTGAGTCAAAGGCTATTCAATCTACCTAATTAGACACTCGACAATTCAAAATGAACAAATTCGTGCCCACTATCCATGTTAATTCGAATTTGATTCCAAATTGAGACAAAATTAGAAACATATTCAATAATTAGGGTAAAAATACATTATAAATAGCTTCAGATTAAATTAGTAATATGTAAATAAGTGATTAACTATTTTGGCAATTTTATCTTAGAAATTAAATGGTTTCAATGTTGGATGTTTTATCAAGTATTATGGCATGTACATTAACTCATTCTAAATTCTATTGTTTCACAAACTCCTCATCTTAAAAGAAATGTTACCCACGACATCGAATGTTATTAGTGCAAAATAAACACAAAAAATTAATATACTAATAAAATACTTTATTATTATGATAATTAATAAGGATATGCATTACACAAATTAGATTCTTTTTCCAACATGGTTTCTTCCACTCTACAATCTTTCCAATTAACATAAATTATATAGAAACATCTTCCCGCTTCCATTATGGGATTTGAAGGGGTTGAAGCAATATGTCTAGTTTTTGATGTTCCACTTAAACTAACCAACAGGCTTTACATCTAGAAATTCATTCACCTATCTCTTTCTCAAGTCCAAGCCACCAAAATAATGTTTTCAAATTTTTATACATTTTGGTGCTAGTAAACTGAATAGTATATCCCAAATTATATGCTTCTTTCAAAATAGCATGACAAAGTTATGGATGTGTTGGTATCCATAATATGTCACCTTGAATCACTGCATTATCTGTATTAAGTCAAAGTTTTTATTTTGATTCTTTACATTTGAATGCCACCAAAGATTTATGTTTTATATTCTTTCTATGTGTTGACTTAATTTATTCTTTCAAGGAAATTTCTAGAAAAGACTAGTCCACAATATCTTGAGCATACCCTTGATTAAAAATTTATAATTATAACTTTCTAATTCCAAAGTAATCTAGCTAAAGTTAAAATGCAAATTGTTAGAAGATTTTCTGCTCAGAATATCTGCTATTACATTGGCTTTATCGAGTGATGCTGAATATTGAGGTCATAATTTTAATAAGTTCCATCCATTGACACTAATGAAGATTAAGTTATTTATGAGTAAATATATACTTAAGACTTTGATGGTATATAGAGACTTTACACATAATTCCATATAATAGTTTCTCCAAACTTTTAATGCAATACCATAATTACCAACTCTAAATCTTGTATGGGGTAATTTTGGTCATGAGTCCTCAATTGTTTAGATGTGTAAGCAATGACTTTATTGTCCTGCAATAACACATCCTAACCCACCAAATGAAGCATCAATATAGATTTAAAATCCTTATCCTCAACTGGAAGCACTAATATTGGAGCAGACGATGAATAATCTTTTAACTGCTGAAAAGTTGATACACATTCTGAATCCCACACGCAATGAATGTCCTTCTGCATTAACACAGTTAATGGGATTGTTATATGAGAAAATCTTGTAAGGAATTTTTGATAGTAGCATGCCAAAGCTAGGAAACTTTGCACTTCAATTACTGATAGTAGTTGTGGTCAATCACAAAGTGCACTAACCTTTTTATGATCCACTAAAATATGCTAACAATAATATAACCAAAATAACACTAACTCTAACCAAAACTTGCACTTGAAATACTAAGCAAATAATTGATGATTTAAAAAAAAAATTAATATATTTCTCAAATGTTCTTATATTCTCTCTTACTTTTCAAATATATTAAAATATCATCAATAAAAATTATTACACGCTTGTGAAAAAATAATTTTAAAACCTAATGTATTAAATTCATGAAAATGGATGGAGGATTTATTAATCCAAAAGGCATTACAAAATAAATAAAGTGTTTATATCTTGTACTAAAAGCAATTATAAGGATACATTCTTTAATTCTAAGCCAGTAGTAACATGATCAAAGATCAATTTTTGAGAATATCATTGCACCCACTAGTTGATCAAATAAGTAATCTATTCTCGAGATGTGACGGCCTGGAAATCGAGTTTGAGAATTTCCAATAAATAATTCATACATTGAAAATATTCATTTGTGAAAGTAAATAATATATAATGTCCATAAATATATTCAGAGCCATCCATATGAAATACACAGTTTATAATTATTGCAAAATAAGTTTGAAATTTAAAAATATCTTCATTCTGCTCACTTCTCAAAAGCTTTGTCTTTATCTTTAATAGCAAGAAGATCTCCTTAAGACCTAATTATCAAAACCTGAAATGTTATCAATAATTTGCCAGTCAGGCAGGAGTATGCAGACCATTCATATAAGAGTTACATTCTAGCATCTTATAGTAGGCATAAATTAATATAAGAGTGATATGAAGAAAGTTTTGCATCACATATAAGAAATTAAAGCACCTGCCAATGTCATTAATTATTGCCCAACATGTTAGCCTTGTATTCAAAATATAAGAAAAATATGAAATAAATTTTATCATAAGCATTTGTAACATAAAGTCAAGTTCGGAGACCCCTGAGCCCAAATGGGTAAACCCATAGGCGTAACATTTAGGAAGCTTTCTCGCTACCTGTTGATAGCTTATTCATAATTAGGAACTGGTGGTGTATCTTTCCTCTGAATTTGCCCACTTCCTAAAAAGGACTAAATCCTTTCATATGACTCCTAGGGGCTGTCAGCAAGCCGAATCTGCACAGATTCTCAGTGTTACTTTCCATCCTCCAAAGATAAACACTACAATAATATAATACATTTTATCATTTTGTTATATGCCTTATGATAATATTTTTGCAAGTTAATAAGTGGTAAGCATATTAGAAAGCATAAGCAAAATTCAACTGAAAATGACTCAAAATAGATATGCTAAAATAAAACTTATAAGTAGATCTACGTACCTGACTATTTTGATAAAAACACAACCAATTCAATTCTTTTGATCTTTTAAATAATGATTTATCTTATTAATTTAATGTTTTATGATTTAACATGATTTATTATTTATTAATATAACCTTAAATTTATAAGTACTAAATTTAGTAATTTATGTATTTTAAAATAAGAAGATGATTTAAATATATATATATATATATATATATATATATTAAATTGATTTTGAATGATTAAGTTATTAATTTAAAAGATAAAGAATAGATTAAATTATTAAAATTTACTTAATTTAATATTTGGCTAAAATGATTAAAATGTTCCTCTTAAAGGTGCCCAAAAAGAGATTTTAAGAATTAGGCTTCTAAATTAAACTTTGTTAATGCCAAATTTTTTTTTACTGTCAAATATGAAGATAAACACTAAGAACACCCAATTTGGCCAAGAATTAATGCTAATGATCTTAAATTAATATTTAAGCTCATTAAAAGTTGATTAGTAATTTTAATTAGGAAAATCTAGAATTTTTGTTATGCTTATGTTGCTTATTGCCTAAGGATTTCATAGAATATAAAATCACTAAATTATGAGATCTTTTGACTAACTTATTTCTAAAATAATGTTTAAGGATAAAAGTGTAATTTAGAAGATTTTTGAATAGGGCCAAAAAGCTAATTTTTTTATTTAGTGTCTAAATTGAGTAAAGTCAGTGGCTATCATTTCCTTGTAACACACTAATCACAATGAAATTAACTTTGCTCAAATTAGACTTCATTTGGCTAAATTTTAAGGCTAATGAGCTTGAAATTATGATTTAATCTCATTAATAGATGATTAGTAAATGATTAGTGAAATTAATTAGAAAAATTATTTTTACTGTGCCAATATGTTTTCCTTTATTTTATGAGTTATCAAAAACTTAAAATTTGAATTTTTGATAATTAATGAGTATAATATTCATTAATCTACTTTAATAGTAATTAGAGATAATTAAGCAACCTAATCACAAAAACAAAAATTTTATTACAAATTAGTAATCTTTGCATTCTCCTAATCAAAATAACATATTATATCATATGGTTTGAAGCTAAATTGACTAAGTTATGAGTTAATAAAATTATAGAGCTTAAATGGGAGTTTAATTAACCTAAGAAAATCATTAGTTAAATTAAGTGTCAAACAAAATAATTAACCTTACCAAAAATATTTCTTGCATTTTTCTAAACAATATAATATATAATTTTGCTATATTTAGATTTGTGGTTGCAAAGTTATGAGGGTTCAAATTTTGCAAATTTTAATTTAAATAATTCAATTTTTTTATTTTCTTGGAATTACTGTATAAACAGTAATTTTACTATTCATTACGGGCCACAAGCAGGCCTGGCATGCCCCGTATGCTCCTGCAGATTGCACATGAGTCAGGCTAGCCACACGCAAGCGGATCAGTGGTTCGGGTCCGACCTGACCCAAAACAAGGGACAGACGGACGAACGAACGGAATGTCACCTAGGGCACGCGATTACACGAAAACTATAGCACCTCACAGGGCGTACCACATACCGATGGAAAGGTCTCTTCGAGAACTTTCCAACGGTACTAAAATCGACATGATTGAAAAATGTTAACACTGCAAAACACGATTCCCTAGCAACAGTGAATAAAAAGATATCGAATTTACTATTCACCCCTGCCAATTGACGTGAATTTGAGCCTTTGATCAAGCTCAATTAAATCTAATGGTTGCTTAAAAGTGACATGTAGGGGTCTTAATGCTTAATTGAAAAGTAAAAATAATCGAGAGATAGAGGGGTACCTTCGATCGGGTGATGGGAGGAAGAAGAAGAAGCTGTGATAATGAAGATCTTCTTAGACTGGAATGGATTTGCCTTAGCTCTTTGAGATTTTCTAATATCATGCAAGAAAAAAAATGCTGCTATAAAGAAGGAGAAGGGTATTGTGGCGACCCTCACCCTTAACCCTCAATAGGTTTAGATTAAAGGTGGAGTGTCACTCTGATTAACCCCTCACTTAGCATTGGATTAGGATAAACTCCACAATCCACCTGATTAGAGAAAGGTTAACTCAGAATCAATCAAGCAGTCACTATATAAGTAAAAATACAGAGTGCGAAAGCGATAAATAAATGACATCCAAGCATCATAATGTATATAAGAAGAGAAATATAACTCAGAAAAGTGATATATACATCCTAAACATGCTGGTGATCAATAAAAATAATATGCCAATTAAAAATGAATAACTCAGTAGTGATATATACATATAGCAGCAAGAGTCTAACATCCTAAATATATATAAAGCAGTACAAAGAAATAGCTGACTGAAAAAAAGAATATACTGAAATAACCACAACTGCATATAAAACTATAATACATCAACTGCCATACAGAAAAGAGCTACACTAGCTCGCCAAAAGAAATTGAAGCTCTTAGCACGATACGACTAGGGCTACTCCTAGCTCGATACGACTAAGCCAACAACAGTCACATATATGGCCCTAACACGATACGACTATGGCTACTCCTAGCTCGATACGGTTAGGTCACCAACTATTATACCGAAATATCCTAGCACAGTACGGCTAGGGCAACTCCTAGCACGATATGGCTAGGGCAACATTCGATATGATCAAAAGAACACTGAGAGGTAGTTCAATCACATCAATCCATTATCATTTCATTTATTTACTTTAATATTTTCATAAGGAATCTAAGGAGTCTCCATAATTTCCTAACATTTTATTTATGCATCAAATGTCTTATATGATATGTTCAAAGAAAATATAAGGCACAAAAATATAAGGTATGCGTAGTAACAAATAACAAGTAAGCAAAAGACTCGACTAAACATGGTAATATCATTTGTTTTCTACTTAACCACCTAACTATCCCAAGTTACACAAGTTCAGGATCACCGTTTTCCTACTATCGAGTGTAACTCAGAAATTCGTCCTTATAAGTTAAAAAAGGATTGGAACTGATCAGGTTCCAATCTAGTTCAATTAGATAGATGACTACAAATTAAACAAATAAATCATACGTCCTAATTTTGTAAATTTAGACGTTCTAACTAAGATCTAATCAAGATCTTCTACACCTATAAATTATGGATTAAACACTATGAGATTTTAGGTTTAATTACATAATCCAAACTGGATAAGACCTAAGTTCTAGGTTTTATACTATAAGTGATCTACTAGTTAAGGCAGATCCTATTAAGTAATCAAACTTAATATGATTAATCTCCTATCTTAAATCTAAAGTTAAAAGATAAACTAATCAGAATGGGTTGTAAAACAAAATAATATCTAGAAACTACTAAAACCAAGGTTTCACCCATAAGGTAACCCAATTTACCCAATGAATGAACACTAACCTATGATCTAGCCCTAGTCTCAAGAAAGGTCCTAAAAGTGGGATGCATAAGACTTAGAAAAAATTATTGGAATTCAATTTAATAACTTGTTTTATTTACTTATATGGTACTAATATGATTACATTATTAATCCTAGTATTTTAAGATTTTAATTAAGAGCTAAGGTTGAGTAATCTCCAATTTTAAGGTAAAATGACTATTTTGCCCCTACTTTAAGGGTCAAAAGTCAACTTTTGATTTAGGGGTCCAAACTGAGTTTTCTCTTCTCCAACTAATTCCTTACTGTCTAACTTGAAGATAGACAGTAAGTACGTCCAATTTGGATGAGAAACGACCGAGTTATGGCTAAAATAAGGCTAGGGGTATTTTGGTCATTTCCCTAAATTTTAGGATTCAAATCCTAAATATTATTTCTGTGAAAATGATGACATTAAAATTCTAAACTAGGTAGCTTCTTGAATTTTTGGATTTGGAGTTAAATTGACCAAGTTATGGCCATTTGAAGTCCAAGGGCATTTTGGTCATTTTTCACTAAAGTCAACTCTAAATTCTAGAGTTGACTTTTTATCCTGATGTCCAAATGGGAAAACTAATACTACCACGGTGATGGGGCCGCTCTTCTGAGCATTTTAAGACCCATATTAACTATATTTTGATAATCGGGTAAAAAGTTATGGGGTCTTAAAGAGGCCCCAAAATGCTACCTCATTATGCGTACCCGAAACAAAATTTTACATTATGCCATTTGATCCTAAATATTTTTCTAAGTATTTTAAGACCCATATTGGCTATGTTTGGATCATCCTACAAAAAGTTATTAAACTTTTAAGTTTTACTATTTAAAAATACAATTTGAATTATTTTACTATTCATTTATTCAAATTGAATTATTTTACTGTTCATTCCTAAAATTTAAATGTAATATTTTTTATTTTTAATTAATTATTAATTGATATTAATTAAATAATTTATTGTAGCAAAGTAATTAGTGCTAATCACTTTTTAATTAATCTTAATTATCTGTTAATATTAAATTAAATATAATTAATTAGGTTTTACTGTTCAAAAGTAATTAATTATCCTAATTACTGTTTAGGATTAAATTAACATTTAATTAATATTAATTAATCCTCTAATTATTTTTAATTAAATAAAGTTACTGTTCAAAAGTAATTAACACTAATCATGGGTTAATTAACACTAACTGTAATTAATTAGGGCTAACAGTAATAAATTAACACTAACTGTAATTTAATTAATTTCTAATTAACTGAGAGTGGGCCCCACTGACACATGGCACTTCCAGAGGCTGCCACGTGGCACTGTGGGTCCCACGGGCTGCTGACTCAGCTCGGCTGACTGGACAGTGGGCCCACCTGGCACGTGGCACTGCCAGAGGCTGCCACGTGGCACTGTGGGTCCCACGGGCTGCTGACTCAGCTCGGGGGACGAGGCAGTGTGCCCACCTGACACGTGGCACTGCCAGAGGCTGCCACGTTGCACTGTGGGTCCCACTGGCTGCTGACTCATCTCGGGTGACCGGGCAGTGGGTCCCACCTGACACGTGGCACTGCCAGAGACTGCCAAGTGGCGCTGTGGGCCCCACCTGGGCTGAGTCAGCTCGGGTGACCGGACAATGGGTCCCACTTGCCATGTGACAGGCCCAGAGGTGGCCATGTGGCGCTGTGGGCCCCACATGGGAGCCGAAGAGCCACACGGGCTCGGGCTGTGTGCCCACGTGACACGTGGCGGGCCCGTAGGCGGCCACGTGGCCTGGTGGGCCCACCCGCGGCTGACGCGGACCCGACCCGGACCCAACCCAGCCCGCTTCGGGGACCTGGTGCCCCCGGTCGGGTGGGTTTTAGCCCGATCGGAACGGTGGATGTGAAGAGGACATGTTGATCTACCTATCCTACATTTTTTGCAACAATCGAATGGTAAACGAGGGAGATCGGGGTACCTGAAGGTCGAGACGGCGAAGGTAATCGGCGGAAAAATAAGGCTGACTTCGGGGCTTAATTTCGACTCGATCCAGGCTCCGATCGGTGTAAACTCGGAGCCTAGGGGTACGCCGAGGTCTTATAGACCGGACGGCGACCTCGCCGAGGTCTGGATGCGGCCGGATTGGCCAGGATCCGCGACGGGCCGCCGCGTGTCACGCAGGCGGAGTCGTCGAGGAAGACGACTTCGCGGCCGTTGGATCTGGGCCGATCCAACGGTTCGGATGGCGCCGTTAGCTACAGTTGACGGAAGTTTAAATAGTTAACGGCACGCCGTTAGCTACAGTAAAAATAATTTTTTTTTTTTTTTTTGAAAAATTTTTAGAAAATTTTTTTGAACATATTTTTCCTAGCTAAATTGGGGTCAAGGAATTCAATGGCGCAGTCGAATTTTCGATCCGATGAGTATTTTGATACCTCGATTTCCGTGATATTTTTATTATTAAAATATTCGTCAAAATTTCGACGACTTCCGATTGACACGAAAACTTCACCCCAAGCTAATTTGGGGTCAAGGAACGCAATGGCGATGTCCGTTTTTCGATCGGTGGTCAATTTAAATAGATCAATTTCCGAGGTTCCTGAAATTCTCAAAATAAAGATTTAATCCATTTGACCTCTGGTTTGGACTGGTTCTTAGTAGTTGACTCCAAATGACCTAATTAGCATTTAAGATTAATTTTAAAACTAAGATTAGTCCTAATTGACTAAAGTAACAACTCGGGTTGTTACAGGTATGGGCTTGGATGAGGAGATGAGCTTAATTCTAAATTAAAATAAGATAGATGGTAGGCCCCACCATTTAATTTATTACTTAATTATTTTAATATTTAGAATTATGTTATTTAAATGAGCTTCAAAAAATCATAAAGTTTTACCCCTAGCTAATTTGGGATTGAGAAACGCAACAGTGATGTCGGATTTTGGTTTTGAGATCAATTTAATTATTTTAATTTTTGTGGTATTTAAAATATTCAGGAAAATCCGGTGACTTCCAGAAATTTCCAAAACATCGCCCCTAGCTAATTTGGGGGTGATGAATGTAATGGCGAAATCAAAATAATTAGTACATTTTTCTTAATTAAATAAAATAATAAAATAACTAGAAAACGACAAAAAATTGAAAACTTCTAAATAAATTACCACAAAAATTTTAAAAATATTCCTTAGCAATCTTATAATTTTATTTTGTCAATTTATTGTGAATTTAAAAATTAAAAAATGCACATCCTCATAGAATGCACATTCTCATATAATCATCTTTCTTCTTCACAAAGCACACTAGTGCTCCACATGGTGATGTGTTGGGATGGATAAAACCATGATCTAATATTTTATATAAGTAGAGCTGGTGCATTTGGTTCATCAATGTAATGACCCTAGGTCATTTATAAAAAAGATGTTATTGTCTAGATTCCGTTAATTTCTCGTAATTTTTAGTTTTCAGTTAAAGCTCCGCTAAATCCCATTTTTTTCTGTTACGTATTGATTAAATTCTTGATTTAGAAAGTTTTCAAACCTAATTAATATGTCATGCATAAATTAGGAAGTTTTAATGTTGTTCTTTTAGAAACTGTCAAGCAATTGAGCTGATAGCTCTAATAAGAAGGCACAGAATAATAAGACCAATTCTTAAAATTTTCTGTAACTCACAGCTTAATCAAGGTGTTACATCTCATGTCCTATTTAACCCTCAAGTAGTCGCTTGACTCTCCCCATTCGATCGCTCACTTCTTCTCCTCTCTTTCGCCCGAGCCGCAGGAGCGTACAAGAGTTGACGGGAGCGCTACACGCACGCAGAATTCTCCTCACTCGACTCTTCCGCCTCTGCGCCGTTCGCCTTTCCCCTGCGCTCTATTCCGCTTTCTGCTCAACAGAGACCCGATGAACCTTGCCGTCGACGTATCAGGATTTTCACGATTCTGCTCTGCGCCAATCCCTTATTGCCTACGCCCGATCCTCGCCAGCACTCGCCTACCTCAGCCAAAGGAGACGCTTCTGGAACTTTGCGGCAGAGGCGTAGGAATCGACGCAAAGGAGCGGTTCGGAAGCCGACGTCTACTCCTCTCTCGCACAATTTTCCTCTCTTCTGCATGATCCCTTCCTTGCTCCCGATCTTTTGTGCAGGTAAGCTTCGTCTGCATCGATTGCGCTGATTTCTTTTATATAAGATAGAATCTTAAGGGTAAGTTAGAAATGCTTCAAATCAAATTAGTAAATCACATTAAATAGTTAATAATAAGGATGTTGTGATTAGATATGTAGATATTAGGATGACTTACATGTGTTACGGTGATTCTTTACCAAACTTGACATGCATTTTTTTTTCATTTAATTAATAACTTCAGAAGAGTACCATATATATTATAGACAATTGAAAGAGCTTAATATGAGCAAATTAACAATTAAAGTGGTAATATGTGTGCATTCTATGTAATGTTTAGCATTGAAGTATACTTTAGAAAATTTGATGGAAATTGGGTGGTCTATACGTTTCTTCTAAAGTTCATCGTTATGAATCTCAAGCATATATGATGCCCTCTTTGAACCCATATAAATATTTCTACATTATTGGCTTGTTATGGTATTTACATATTCTGCTAACAAATATAATGCTTCAAGGTGTTATTTAAAACATCCACTAGCATATTTATGCTTATACTAATCAAACTAGCTCTGTTAATTTTAATGATGGTTGGCATGAGGTATTCAGTGAAAATTTTGACAAATATTTCAAAGTTCTTTGTAGATGATTCTATCTACCCATGATTTCCTAGTGTTTTTAATGTGATTATTTTCTTAGATTGTCTTGTTGGAACAAGTCTTTATAATTGTGCACACCAAAGCATGTGTAGCATTTCTAGCCTACTAAATAGAATATTTTTATCTTAGTTTGCTTTGCACTATTCCAAAATTGATTGATCCTTTGAAATTCATTGTTCCTAACTTAGATCTTAAAGTCTTAAGACGATCTAAAATAGTGAGAGAACTATAAACTAATCAAGATCAATTCAGAAAGGATTATATATGTTTTAATAATAAAGACAAGCATTTCAAAGACTAATAAAATTACAAAACATAACTTTTGCAAACACATCGAGTCTATTGGTACCACATCAGAATTTCATATGATTTATTTATTTTCTACACAAAGGTACACTGGATATTATTTTTATGCTTTTTATTATCATTTGCTGCTTAAGCATTACTTTGAGCATGTTTTATATTGCTACTTAATGCATTATTCTTACTACTAATGATGTAAGAGAAATTGAATGATGTTTATATATCTTGCGAATGTTGCAAGAAGGGTTCTAAAATGGACAATGAATAGGTTAGAGATGGGGCTAATCCTCTGGAGCTATAAAGGTGCCATTTGAAGTCTTTGAGGGAAGCCCAGGTGAAGGTTATGCTTAAATGCATGTTTATTGCCATCTGGAGCCCTTAAGGGGGCCCAAGTGAATATTTATGCTTAAATGCATATGAACTCAGCCTCATGATTCTGGCTTTGCCCATCAGAACTGTTATCATTGCTTCATAATATCATAGACATAAACATAAACATGAACTTTTATGCGATCATTGCTTTTCCCTTTGAAACTTGGCATGTGACAAGAGAATATTCATTTTATCTTTTTGCTATACACTATATTTCTTTGCAATTAATATCCTTTTTGCCTTCCGCTTTTGCTTAAAATATATTTTTAATATCATTTTGTATTTAGAATGTGCACTAAGCATTATTTTTATAATGTCATATCAGATATAGCTGGAGGAAGCTGATATAGTTTAAAGGCATGACGTGACAAATTAACGATTTATAATTGCATCTTCAAGGGATACTTATTTTTGTATAATTAAAGTTATGTAATAAATTATGGATATTATTTTACTTTAAATTGAATGAATGTTATTTCTTATATTTGAATGGCTCTGAATGTATTTAATTTCTATTTTAACTAACTGTCAATATGATCCTGCAGAAAGGTGCATCCGATGTTAAATTGGTTGTTACCGTAAATTTGGCTTTATTTCTACTTAAAAAAAATTTCATCATTTAGCTTATCCTTAAGGATCAATTTAGTTCTAATAAAAGTCAAATGATTGAATCTAAAACAAAATCCAAACATTCTTCTTTTCAATTTTATTTAATTAGCCTTGCATCATCAACATTCTTAATTTCTAATAACAAAATAAATGTAGTATGATTTATCTCATTTCTTAAAACACTTCTAATCATAATACTTAGAAAATATCATCAATTGTTTGATTCAATGGATGATAGCTACTCTAATATCTTCATCTCCTTGCAAATCATTTCTAACATACTCAAAATTTTTAATTAATGTAAGAACATAATACCGCATCCATATTGTCATTTTCTATAAATTTTAGTTGGTGAGTAAATAGAATTTATTAAAAAGTTTCATTAATTAAATCATATATGCTTTATCATTAGTAATGTATTTATATTTCTTAACAATTTTATTAAAAATCATAAATGCTTTTCTTGAAGCCTAGTGACTAACAAATATAATCTTATCTATGCATGAGTTGAATTTGTTCATATTTTTTAAAAAATAAAGCATCTAAAACCAAAAATATGAAAAAAACAAAATCTTCAACCATCATCATTTTAATAATTTATATGAAGTTTTCTTAAATATCATCAAAGCATTAACTCAGTTTATATAGAGCACATAATTTTAACTACTATGATCATGATGAATCATTATAATCGCATAGTTTATATAAGATTTCATTTTTAAGCTTTAAGACTTTGAACCAAGCAAAAAGCAAAAATATCAACTATTACAAATTAATATATATATTCACATAAGCTAGATTAACTAATAAGCCCAAACAAATCTATATGTTTTAATTCAAGAGATTATACTTATTATATGTGCAATGAATGATATGATGACTATTTTGCTTACTCATTTAGAAAGCCTTACAATATTAATCATTCAAAAAATAAAATAATGGTAAACCCCAAACAATTCCAAAATTTAAATTTTTCTTTAATATATTCAAATTTGTGTGACAATTTCTTAAACCATAAAAAAAGATTTATCACATGAATATTAAAAAAATTAATATTGTTAAAACTAATATGGGAATCAAATATATATGTTCTCTTCCATAAATCCTTCAAGATAAAAAATTAATCATTAAATTTTAAGATGTTTTAATTGAGGAAAGAAAAATGTTAGATAAATTCAATGTGAGACTGTTTTAGATAAATGAATACAATATAAATACTTTTTAATGTTTAACAATTTGCATAATATTTGGATTTTAATATTTAGCGAGTTGTAAAGTAAAATAAAATAATATTATTAAAGACAAGATCATTGAAGGCGATAGAGGCCCGACAAGTCTTGAGGGAGGCAACATTGATCTAGTGTGGCAAATCCCAAACTAAGCAAAGGCAAGAACGACTAAAGTGGGGAAGGCATGCAGAGGCCGACAAAGACCCACAAAAGCTATCAATGATCATAATTTAGAGATATGCAAGCCAAAATAAATCAAATATATAACAAAACTACTTATCGTTGGGTTTGTTTCTACGATTAGGTGGCTTGATTCCTTCTTGAACCCGAACAAATCTACTCTTACTATATTAGTAATATGGTGATAGACATCTCACTTCACAACATGAATGATGTATACTAGGAGCTAGAAGATGTTTAATGAATGGTGTTCATTTTCTTCTTCCAATTTCTTTAGGTGATGGGTAAATAAACATCATTGGATTTATATTTATTAATTTTATTTTTTATAAATTGGCAAATGAACTTAAGTTTAGAGTCTCATTTAATTTGTTAGTTTTATTTAACAATAACAACAATTTCTTACATTCCTTCTTTAAAAAAAGCATAAAATATTTGCAACCCAAATGCTGTCTCTTTCACCTCGCTCTCCTATGATAAATTCAAATCAGGGTTGACCCAAAAGCCATTATCTTGAAGTGTTGCTTCTTCTGGTTCTCTTAATTCTTCTTCTTCCCCAACTTTAGAAAATCAAAATGGAGAGCATTTGAATCAGTTAAATTCCTCATAATTGGTGTTGCAGCAGCGATCACATCCATGGCTCCTTCATAGAAAGCTCTTAAATTTTCTTATGTAAGAGACATTTGTTTGTCATCCTTTGAACTTTCTACTAGTAGATGGCACATCCACCTTTTATGCCCTCAAATCTATTATTTTTTCGAGTTTCTTTATGGGATCTCCTATGATGTGCTTGAGATTTCAGCTCATATTTTTCACGAGCCAAGCAATTGATCATGCATATAAATTTTAAGATTCTTGGTATCGACTATGGCAAGGTTCCAATTTAGAAACGAGCTTCTTAAGATCTTATTTATCGGCATTCGTGTCGGGGCCGAGTTGCACGCGTCGGAGGCGCGAAGGAGAAGCGTCCCTACGGCGTCGAGCCGCGGTCGGAATTGAATAAATATGCAGTTTTTACTGCCATCTCATTTAGCAGTTCAAATTTCTTGCCTTTTTTTCTTCGGTGCCTGACATTTTTCTGCCGCACCTTTAACTTGTTATGTGTGATTCAGACTGCGAATTGGAAAATGTATAATAGAGAATATTCATAATATTATTTTCTATTGATTTTAGTTGGTGAGTATATAGTGTAAGAAAATCACAATGACATTTTACTATTATTATAAACCATAAATATTTTGTTTGAAGACAAATGACCAACAAATAGTAGCTTATCTATGCTTGAGTTGATTTTGTTCGTATTCTTTTTAAGAACAATGTATTTAAAATTAAAAATATGAAAAAACAAACCTTCAACATTCATCCTTTTAATAATTTATATGAAGTTTTCTTAAATATTATCAAAGCACATAATTTTAACCATAGGGCTCAAATACTTAGGGAATACTTAAGAGTATCATCGATCTAATCATCTCCAACAAAATTGTATTCTTCCTCTAACACTTCATTGTCATACAAAAAGTGCTTTTTTATTTAAAGCACAAGAATTTTTTAACACACTTCACAATAATGGTAAACTTCTAAAAGTAGGTAATAATTGAAACGAAACAATAAGAGTGTAATACATAATTATGCATAGTTAATAATTAACATCAGATTACTGTCCTAATTAATATGTAACATAATAGCCAATATGTAGTTATCAACTAATACTACCTAATTAACACGTGGTTAATATGTAATCAAATAATTGATATGCAATTAGTAATTATTAAATTATTAATATGTTTAATGTTTGGCAGTTTGATAGATGAAATACATTTCATGTTCTTAGAGATTCACAGTCAACAAATTACAAACTTTGGAATGATTTCTAAATTTTAGCCTGAATAGTCACCATGTTTTTGTAGGTTCTTTTACAGTTCTAACATTTTATCCTGTGCATACTCTGCTCATAGCTCGGCATTAAGCAAGTTAAAGTTAAGTAAACAATATTTTTAAGCTCATTGAGAAGATGCGTTTTTTGTCTCGATCTAATAATTAATAAGCAGCACAAACCAAGCAAGAATCTCTTCATACACATTCAGATCATTCCACCCCTAACCAAAAGAACTAGAAAGAAACCAAAGGACCTCTTATAATGTGTCGTTCTTTATCTGCTCTTCTATTTTATATACAATTTTAAGGCATTCGTCAAAATGTATTTCTTTCTTTTAGTTTACTGTCTCCGGGGCACCCTTTCTGCTTCCTACTCCTTCCAAATACAGCAATTCCTATCCTTTCAGTAATTTTGTTCACTACTGTCTATTTTTTAAATGTCTCAGTTGTCATTTCATATAGATCATCGCATCTGAACAAAAATAAAAATTTATAAGTAAAAGGAAAAAATAGACCATGCTCACATTAAAAAGCTGCAACAAGCAAATAAATATTACTGTGCTTCAATTCAGTTGGATAAAGAATACCTATTGTATCTGCAGCTAACACCACTTGATTCATAAGAAATTAAAAATCTAACAAAAACAACCCTCCCTCCAACTCAAATAGCTAGTAGAAAAAGGAAGCAGTGATACAGCAATTCTTCATATGCATATATCACACAGTTCGATTCCTAAAATCAACAATGACTATCTAACATAGCAAATTTCTAGCTGTTGGTGAATGGGTTGCAATGTACTGATAGACTACTAACCTTTGTAAGTGGATCAGACAGAAGCAGAAGCCTGTTCTGGTTTCGTCGCGTACAAATGACGCATATTTGCAATTATTCATCCTCCAACAAACTCATTATCATCCTGCATTGGAATAAAGGAAACTTTTAGTTTAAAAAGGTCAATCAAGTGGTTTTATCCTGCAAAGATAACAATCGCTTCCCTACCAGAATAGAGATAAAAAAAGAAGGATAACAAGATAGATGAGTTTGATGAGGCGCCTCTTTTTCTCGCCACTGAGCTGGTTGAAAATTTCAGTTACATCTACTAGGTGTTTCCGTTGCTGATATCTGAAATTGACAACAGAGGTTAACTTGAACACTGGAGCATGCAAAATTATAGAGCTTTGAAAATATGGCATCACATCAATCTTTCTAAAAACTTTTTGCATAGAAAAAAAATGGTAAATGTATGGATAGAAAATCTGTTCGACTCAAGGCATGATATCCCTTTCCCTATCATGAAAAAACATTGAAGGATTTGAGCACCCAGTTAACAAAGACAATCTACTATTTGAACTTCATATGTTAAAAGAGAAGCTCTACTTGATACAAGGGCAATTTACATCTTGGCCTGAAAAAAAAGCATAGCTGGAACTTATGTTCGGAAGAATTGATGGATCTACAGTGGGGATACGGGGAGGCATGTTCCCTCATTAACCCCACAAATAAATTTATATATTTTTTATTAACTTGTTTTATAAAGAAAAAAAATAGATGTAGCAGTTGAATTACACTAACACTTTAATGGTTGGTGGTAAAGTTATAAAGAAAGTATTGGGCTAAAAGCCTGTTATCTGTAAAAGTTTTATTTATTTCTTTAGCTAGAATTTTATCATCTGGTTTCAATTTTTAATAGTATATATATCAAAAATAATTATGAAAGAGTTTCTTTTTTCAAATCCAAGAGTTCAATTACTGCTCCACAACACCATTCATAATTATATAAGAGTTGAATCTATAATTTTAATGTATGCATACAATATAGAAAATAAATGTCAAATATTAAAAAAAATAATTTGTTGTATGCAGTTATTTAAAAAAAATGCTTAGAGTTATTGCGATATGCATAGCTATATTTTATTTTTTTATTTTGATATTACATGCATGTCATTGATATTTGTTAAATATATTTGAAAAGAACAAACAAAGTTGATTTTAGTTTTATGATTACAATGAATGCATACATCTAATGCTTTTTTTAAAATCAAATGGATTTTTTTTTCATATTGCATATATCATAAATTTTATAAAAAAATTTACTGTGATTTTGAAGTACATAAATAAAATCTGAGATATGTATATAGATAGAATATGGCAGTATGCACGAAAGGTTTAAAAATTTTGGTATTATAAAATGAAAACAAAAATAGTGGTATGCTTGAAATTTTTATTTGAAAAAAACTCAGGGTTGTGGAACTGCACGGAATGAAAATTTTTCTTAAATCAAATTTGCTGATATCTTTCCTCATTTAAATTTACATACATACTTATATAATAGAAATGATTTTGTAATTTTGATGTATACATATACCTAATAATATTTTTTTGTTTTTTAAAATCAAACTAATCGATTTCTTTATTTTAATATTACAATTTTTTTTTAAATGTTAAAGGATTTAGCGTAATTGATATTACACACATACTATAAATAAATAAATGATATAAGTACTTTTATGATTTTGATGTATATATATAGTAGAAATTGATGAAAAAAAAGTAGAAATCGATGATATGCACAAAAAATATATTATAGATATAGTGATATGACTAATATTTAGAAAACAGTGTTAATATAAAACTAGAGAACTTTGTAGAATCGATGTAAAAAGCCCATTTTTATAAATAGGACCATGTGGAACTAAAACAAATAGTCATAGACTTTACTCTTCTTGCATAGAAGAATATCATCTAATCTTTGCACCTATTCACTTAGTTTATGATGCACAATTGTCCGTTGGATCACATTAACCACCATGTTCCATAATTTCCCCTAATACTATAATCATAGGTTTTAATAAACTCTCATTTTTCTAAGTCATGCAATTTTCATATTTGTTGAATACAAAAGTTTTTATGCAAGTTATTAAGGCTTGCACAGTTGCACTTAACTCAGGTGACAAGCCTCCTTGAGAAATGCATCAACCAAGTTTTTGAACCCTAGACCAAGCTATCGGTCCGACTGTAATTGGATGGTCGAACAAGTCCTATAAACCCAAAGGATCACCTAGCAAAGTGTTGGGTTCAGCTCCCTAGAAAAATGAAGCCGTGCCTATGGATTCCTCGACGCGACCAAGCGTGACTCAGAGGCCGCCCATGCACGAATAAAAAGACGCCTAGGCGTGACAGCAAGCGATGCGAGTTCGAATGCGCGTCCGCGATTGCTCAAGTGCGAAGCCCGTTGTTCAAGGTGCGTCCGTACATGTTATCAAGACGTGATCAGGCACGAGTGATGTGAAAACACATGCAACAGTTAGCGCTCCTGGATACGTGAGCACATGCCCAAATGTGTAACAAGCGTCTGGGCGGATGGTTATGTCATGATTAAATGAACCACAATAGTGAACCGTCAATTCATATAAGGTCTACTTGCGGTTTCGCGCCCAGGAGGGTGTTAGAATGTGGTTGGGTGCAAGTCAAGCGCATATCAGGCGACAGTTTTGGAATAATTGTCGATCGTTTTACTAAATCTGATGCTCTTAAGCATGTGTTGGACTTCTATATATAACACCAATTTTGCTACTAAGAGAAAGGTGAGGAAATGGATAGTACTAGTGAGACTCCCCGAGAATTGGAGTTGAAAAAGATTAAGAATTAAATGCAAAAAAAATTAATTACCAAATAATAAAGCATCCAACATAAAATAACCTCACACACAGAAACATACTATTCATATCATACAAATCTAAAATATTCTATCAAAATAATAATTACAGCAACAGAAACAAAAACTATAAAATCCAACACCATAAATATTCACAACTTAAGCATCAACCAAAAAACCAATGAAGCTCCATCTAAAATCAAAGGAGAGTACAAAAATAAATAAATTATACGTTATCTCACTCTTATGCAAGCTTTTGCTATTTAATCAAGCTATCAGCATATGGTTTGTCAGTAACTTAATAAGATGTGTAATCAAACAAAGTATACAAAGCAGCTTAATAAGATGTGTGCTCAAACAAAGTATACAAAATAAGCTAAAACAGCTTGAGTAAATGCCATTAAATATTTGAATAAATAATAACTTAACAAAAACGTGTTGCTAAAATGAAATCAAATATCAACAGGATAATAAGGTAAAACTATTGAATGATACCTACGCTAATTCACAAATTATGAATGTTATTTTTAAATGATAGAAATCACCAACTTTATTTTACTCAACATTTTTGTATTAATGAATCAACTTATGCCAATCCACACTTGTGGCATTTCCATCAATGCTCAACCAGTATCTTTTATCCAAACTAGTGGTTTCACCCTGATTATTTGATCAATTAGTAGGAACATCGATATTCTCAAAAATTGATCTTCGATCATGTTACCACTAGCTTAAAATTAAAGAGCATATCACTTTAATTGCTTTCTGTACAAGATATAGACATTTTATACATTTGCTAATGCCTTTTGGATTATGAAATGCTTTATCCATTTACATGAATTTAATGCATAATATTTTATAATAATTTATTGGCAGGTGTGTAATAGTATTTAGTAATAATATTTAATATATTTGAAAAACAAGAGAAAACATGAAGAGCATTTGAGAAGTATGTTAATTTTTTTTAAAAATCATCAATTATTTACTACTAGATATTTCAAGTGCAAGTTTTGGTTAGAGTTGGTGATATTTTGGTTTATATTATTGGGAAGAATGGTATTTCATTGGATCTTAAGAAAGTTTGTGCAGTTCGTGATTGGCCACAACTAACATCAGTAATTGAAGTGTGCAATTTCTTAGGTTTCGGTTTAGCATAGACTTCCGATTTGATTTATCACTCTAGAACCCCTTTGCACCACCATAGTTGCTCCTTTTTCTTAGCTTAAAGAATGCTTCTGATTTGATTTCAGGCAAAACCGCATAGCATAGACTTCTAATTGTCCTGAACAAAAGAGCTCTGGAAGTCTTGTGTTAAAGGCTTTTCTCATATAACAATCCCATTAGGGCATTCCTTTTGTGTGGGATTCATAATGTTAATCAGCTTTTCAGTAGTTAAGAAATTATCTAGCGTCTACTCCAATATTAGTGCTTTTAATCGAGGATAAGGTTATCATGTTTATACTAATGCTTTGTTTGGTGGGTTAGGCTACATGTTAATGCTAGACGATAAAGTCATTGCTTACGCATCTAAGCAATTGAGGACTCATGAGTAAAATTAACCCCATACAAGATTTAGAGTATTTGCATTAAAAATTTTGAGACATTGTTTATATGGGATTAGGTGTAAAGATTTTATAGACCATCAGAACCTTAAGTATATATTTACTCAAGAATAGCTTAATTTTAATCAGCGTCGATGGTTGAAACTTATTAAAACTATGACCTCGATATTCAGTATCACCCTGATAAAGTCAGTGTAATGGCGAATATACTGAGTAGAAAATCTTCTCATAGTTTGCAATTTTTAACTTTAGTCAGTGAGATTAGTTTGGAATTGAAAATTTTATAGTTAGAAATTTTTAAATCAAAAGCATGTTCAAGATATTGTGGATCAGGCTTCTTTAGAAATTGTTTTGAAAGAATAAATTAAGTCAACACAACAGAATTTAGAATATAATTTCTGGTGACATTCAAATGCAAATATTCTAAACAAGAGCTATGATTTGATACAGACAATACAGTGTTTCAAGATAACATAGTATGGATACCAACAGATTCATAACTTGGTCATGCTATTTTGAAAGAAGTGTATAACTTGGGATGTACTACTACTCATTCTAGTAGCACCAAAATGTTTAAGAACTTGAAAACGTTATTTTGGTGATTTGAACTTAAGAAATAGATAGGTGAATGAATAGCCAGATGTAAGCACGTAGTTAGATTAAGTGGAACATCAAAAACCAGACAGATTGCTTCAACCACTTTAAATCCCATAATAGAAGTGGGAAGATGTTTCTACAGATTTTATGTTAAATGAAAAGATTGTAGAGTGGAAGAAATTATGTGGGAAAAAAAAACTGATATGCGTAATGCATACCCTTTTTAATTTTCATAATAACAAAAGAAAGAATTTTATAATCATTTAATTTTGTGTTTATTTTGCGTTAATAGGGGGCAACATTTCCCTTAAGATGGGGAGATTGTGACATCCCGAAAATTATTATTATTATTATCACTTATATATCATTTTATTTTGTAGGGTTGGACGCCTAGGCGGCTAGAGTAGTGTGCTCTGGTGCCCAGAACCGTGCGCCCATAAGCATTATGACCCGCATTAACAATGCACCCAAACTCCTAGCCTCATGCGCCCAGATGCAACTTGATAAGATCAGGCCAAATTCTCATTATATGACTCATCCTAGCCCGTACCTATAGTGAGGCGCCCAAAAACACCATTATGCATGGTTAGATGCACCATGATGTATGCCTAGATGCACCATTATGTGCACCCAGACGTGACTTAAAGGTCTATAAATTCGGCGAGCCAAAGAATTATTTTTTTTAATTTTTGTTACATTGCTAAAATCATGTGAAACTTCCATCGCAAGCTTAGTTCGACGCTACTAGTGGGTTGTGTGAGTGGTTGGTAGCGCGCAAATGTCATCTTTTCATCCATTTATCTTTTCTCATGAAATGCAATTTAATCAAGGTGAATGTTCATGTTTTTCAATTATGCCAATTAATATGAGCACTATCTTGTCTATCAATTTGACTCTGTTAATTGATTTGGAATGCATTATGATTAATGCGTATATTAGAAACCCAATAATTTTTTTATTAGCAAAATTGCTGTGAAATTTATGAATCCAATTGAAAATCTAATTTTTAGCATTGACATTGCATTGTTGTCATTGATTATCTGATGATTGGCATTAGACTTTTGATGCAGTTGCGCTTTATATCTCCTATTGGCATGATCATGTCTTGAATGATAAATTGAGTGATTCATAATGAAATCATTGTTCTTTGCCTATGCTGGATTGTATACTTTGTGAATGACACTTTGTATGGCATTTTGACATTATGAATTGCCTCCTTCATAGACTATTGTATGTTAATGATAAGTGAATCAATTGAAAAATTTTGTGACCCAATATGCGAAAGCTGCCTAATTGAGATTTATACAAATAGTAAATTGCCTCGAGAAGTGATGTTGGTTGTCTAACAAGGTCTCATAAGGGTGACAACACCGATGGTGTTGTAGATAATTTTCCCAAAATTAAGTTGATGATCTTGCTTCAATCCCCAGAATCACAAGTATGATTTGACTCTTGTATGGTTGTGAGTCTATTCTTGAGAGATAGTACTTGTTTTTAATTTTAATTTTACTCTATTCTCTATATTTAATACGCACCCTTATAGAATCATCCTTCATCACAAAATGTACTTGTGCTTCCCATGGTGATATGTTGGGACAGATAAAATCACGATCAATTAATTTTTGCAGTTGTTCCTTTAGTTCTTGTGGTTCTCTAGGGGCATACGGCAAGGTACCTTAGAAATTGGAGAGTTTCGAAGCATTAAATCAACAGTGAAACACAAGTTCTTGAATTGGGGAATGCCAAAAAATTGAGAAAGAACTTATAGAAATTCACGTACTACTTATATATCTTCCAAGCTTCAAATAAATTTGAAGGCTCCTATAGCATAATTGCTTCAAATGCTAAATTACCCTTCTTTAACAATTTACTAGCTTAGAGAGAGAAGATTAATGCAGGTAGTATTCCTCTACAGCCTACATAAGATGTTTTTTTCTTAACACAATGTTAATCTATTTTCTGAAACAATCAATGATAAAATATTGTTTACTCATCCAATACATTTAGAGTACAATGCCAAACATTATGATTGGGAGGATAATAAGATCAGCTTTTAAAGATGTATCGTAAATATCTAAATCATAACTACACTGAGTTTTTGTATCTATCCTACAATCCAAAAGAAAACCCACAGCATAGAACTAGATAGTTCTTTGAGTAAATAAAAAAGTATTTGGTATGAAAAAATGACTTGCGTTAGAACTAAATAAAACAGCTCAAGGGTGTTGACAATTATATAATACGTGTACAGCATCAGGTGAATTCACTGCTTTGACAGAGACAAATCAAAGATTCTGGCCTGAACTAGGGCTCTTGCTACTGACTAAGATGCAGCTATTTTCTTTGAAATTATGTTGCAAAGGGGGCCTGCTAACCCTACAGAATTTCCTCTCTGCACATTAAGTGCTGGATGACTAGCCATTAGCGTTTCAATGCAACAATACTTAGCTATATGACCGTCGATCCTATAATTAAAATATCTTCTTATCTACAAAACACTTCCCTTTCATATGCTTCTTACCACAGTCGAGTTTGCAAATTATATAATCTTGTTTCAGATTGTTGAGCTAGTTTGATTCTCCTAAGAAACTGATCTTGTGGCTCGATAGCTTTCCTCTTAAATCTAACGGTTGAACTAGAATTTTCTTGATTCTCCCATAATTTATTTTTTTCTACTAAATGCACAGATTCTAAGATTTGGTGACCAACCAAATTTTGTTGGTAAAAATCTCTTAATCCATCTAAGAACAATTGGTGATAGATCTCTTTGTTACATAACATATAGGGCTAGCAATTTAACCCGAAACTCGAAATTCAAGCTCGAGATATTTTGAATCCTATTCGAGCTCGAGACATTTTGAAAATTTTCGAGTCGAGTTCGAGTCATACATCTTGACTTGAACCCTATTTAAAATGACTCGAACTCGAACAAGTTCTAGTCTGGGTTGACTCAACTCAAACTCGACTTGAAGCCAGCTCTATTACCATATCTAGCGCAAACTGAGCTAATATATAAATTTCCTCATAATCTGCAACAAATTCTATTTCCTTACTTTAATCTACAAAATTTCTTTCTCGTCACCTGCTTTGCAAAAGATGGTACCAATTTGTTAAGAATACCAAATTCAGTACATAAAATATTCTCTCGTGCCTTATCTTGAAATATTATTATCATTCCTCCTTCCCACAAGTGTTCTGCCTATCAAGAGAAAAGATAGGTTGCTAATACTATCTTTTGATCCTCAAGACACCGAACACACTTAAATTCCTTCTCCTCAATATGTTGCGACTATTCCTTTGGTGAGGCTATATCACTAAAGTTTGGAGATTTGAGTTTTAAGAAATATTTAGACTTATTAGAAAGATTCTCTTTTATTTAATTGAATAATAGCCACAATAGACTAGGTAGCTATATGTTGGGGTACCAGATTTATTAATTGAGTTGTCTAGTTAGATCCATTATCTCCCATATGGCACACGACCTTAGGTACTAAAGAATTTAGATAATTTTGACTAAATTAGATTTGATTATTGACGTCCTCAGTTGGTAAAATCTTAAAAATAAAAAGAAACTATTTAATTAATTATTGTTCTCAATATAGATAAAAGACAAATATTAATCAAGCATTGAGATATTTACAAAAGATCGGAAATTTCTATCTCAAACATCAAGATGCTTATCTCATAAGATCAAGAAGATCTCAAAAGATCAAAACTCCTATATCATAGGATAAACTACACACCAACAAGGACCTCCAACTCGCCCTCAATCCTTTCTACTAGGTCGGTTTTTGGCCCATAGCCTAGAAAAAGTAACGAGCGGCAAAAACCTTTCTCCCCTTCAAAAGAACCTTAAAAGCACCGCGCATAACTGAAGAAACCTAAACTGGAACACCTCGACCGCGCACGCACTTGAAATAGGTAAACAAGATCAAACATAATTGCTCTAATTTAATTTTATCATCGAATTTCTCAACTTGGCTTTGATTTAATTCTGCTATGAAATTTCTCAACTTAGCTCTGATACCAAAAATGAAGAACTCCTCGAGAGTCAAGCGAGAAAAGTGAAAACAAAATTAAATGCACAAATTATAATTACCAAATAAAACATCCAACACAAAAAAAATCTCACACACAAAGCCATTTGTTCACATTATGCAAACCCAAAATATTCCATTAAAATAATAATAACAACAACATCAGCATAAATAACAAAATCCAAACACTATAAATATTCATAGTTTAAACACACTAAAAGCTAACGAAGCTACCATATTAAACTCAAGAGAAACACCTGGATAATATCATTTGGAAAAGATCAATCAAAAGAAAATACATAAAATCAAAATTATAAATAATTTCATTCTTATGTCAATTTATGTTATTTATTTAAGAATAAAATAAACAAGAAAAGCTAAAATAGCCTGTATAAATGCTAAGAAAAATTTTTATAAATAGAATAACAATTTAGCAATAATGTGTTATTAAAATGAAACCAACTATCAACAAGATAATAAGCTCAAAATTACAAAAAGATACATATGCACACTAATTGATAAATCATAGCATGTTATTATTAAATGATAGAAACCACAACTTCACTTTTACTCTGCATTTTTGTGTAAATAAATCAACTTGTGCTAATTCACGCTTGTGATATTTCCACCAATGCTCAACTAGTATTTTTTGCCTAATCTAGAAGTTTCACCCAAATTACTAGCTCAACATTATGTAGGATTTGATTATTTTTTGAACTTCACTTTTACTCTGCATTTTTGTGTTAATGAATCAACTTATGCCAATTCATGCCGGCTATATTTCCACCAATGCTCAACAGTGTCTTTTGCCGAATCTGAAAGTTTTACCCATATCACTAGCTCAGCATCATGCCTATGACATTTTCACAAATACTCAAACCAGTCTTTTCCCTAATCTAGAAGTTTCACTCATATTACTAGCACACCACCACCGTGCACGAGTCGAACCCTACTCATCTCCTTGGGAATCAAAATCAATTCATCAACTTAATTTGAGGAAGATTATCCACAACAAACCATCGGTGTTGTCACCCTCAAGAGCCTTTATTTGCCGGCCAATCACTTCCTGAGACAATTGACTATTTGTACAAATCTTGAACAAGCAGCTCGCATACACTGGATCACAAAATTCATTAATTGATTTGTTTATCATTAATATGCAGCATTACTATGTATGAGGCAACTCACAATGTCAACATGTTATACAAAGTGTCATTCACAAAACAGACAATTCAGCGTAATCAAAGAACAATTATTTTATTATGGATTACTCAATTTATCATTGAGTATGTAATCATTATAATATGAGATACAATGCAACTACATCAACAATCTAATGCCAATCATCATATAATCAACAAAATAGTGATACATTATCTATATTAACAACCAAATTTAGAAATTGGATTGATAGATTTAACAATAATTTTGCAAATAGAAATTTTTTTGTTTTGAATCTAAGCATTTGATCACAAGCATTCCAAATTAAATCACAATGACAAAGTAATAGGCAACACAATGCTCACATTAACTAACATAATTGTACATCATAAAAGCTCCCTTAGATTAAATTGTACCTCACCGGAAACGGTGAAATGGACAAAAAGATGACTTCCGCGCGCTACCAACAAGTCACACAACCCACTAATAGCGTTGACCTAAGCTCACGAAAGGGTTTCATGTGTTTTTAGCAACACAACAACAATTTTAAGAACTTAAGAAAATTCTCTAGCTTGGGGATAGTTACAGGCCTTCATGTCACGTCTGGGTGCATAATGGCGCGTCTGGGCGCACCACTCTAAGTATCTGGGCGTCTAGCCCCATAAAATAGATTAATATGTAAAAATGATATTATAATAGTAATAATGATGATAATCATAATTATTATTACTACTACTACTACTATTATTATTATTATCAGGAAGTCACAGTATCAAGTTCTTCCCTCCACGGCAGCTATTTTTTAAATTATTCTTGAAGAAGAAGACATTAATTTTGTGAATCAAACACCGGAGATTTTAGATGAATCGTCCATATCGAGTTGGACATATTCGGTTGTAGCAAAGAAGTTTTGTTTATTCTTGAAACGTGGTTGTTGAGTTGCATGTTTTTGTTATTTTTATAAGAGAGATTTGTATCTTTGTGAGTGCCTTGCAATAGAGAAATTTTTCTCTTAATGTTACTTTGGTATTTCATCAAATATATCTTCTGTACCTAGTTTTTCAATCCTCCGCACAAAGAACCTTCCAAGAGCCGCAAAATTGACATTTGTATCAGTGAACCAAGCTGATTCAACCCCTTCAAACTTGTTTACACAATCATTTTGAAAAAAAAAAATTAAATAACATTTAACCAAAACAAATATCACGCATAAAATGCCTAAGTTTAAATTTCCTTAATTTACTAAAATAATGCATTCGTAGATGAAATTTATCCTTTTTGTTTATTAATATTTACATAAAAAGGGTGCTAGTTTATATAATGCAAAGAGTTTGATTATATTCTTATAAAAGCACAATATTGCATAATTTATAATATGCTTTTCCCTTTAGATAAAAAATTTATTACAATATTCTTAACTATTACTAAGTTTTCAATCCAAACCATATTGAACCACTAAAGCTTGAAACTTGCTATTTACGGTATAACATTCGATTTAATTTTATCAACCTTGGCATCAACTAAAGCATCAATTGAACAGACACTTGAAACCTTATAAACTGCCCGGACTAAATTAGTACAAATATAACGTATTGAATTTTAAAGAATATATATGTAAAAGCATCAGTAAAGATGATGCAAAATTTTGTGAAAGCATTCAATTCTAGACCTAAAAAACAAATAACATAAAATGGTTCAAATGTATCATTCAAAGAATGCATTTATAAATCAAAATAACACTAAACTTACAATCTTGAGTTCAAATAATGCATTTATAAATCAACATAACCATGGAAATCAAAAATAATCATAGAAATCAAAATAAGGTAAAAACACTAAACTTACAATCTTGCGTTGTAGTAGAGCATTGGAACTGAAAAAAGAAACAACAACCATTGGCCCAATAACAAAAATAACAAGCTTAGGATTCCTTGCAATACAAATTCTGGTAAAGCCACTGCATTTATCCTCGAAGATGAATCATATGGGTTAATGTAGTCAAACTCTAGATCTGCCAAGGACATCAGCTGCAAAATAAATGTGTAAAAGCACAACACAACTAAAAGACAGATGTAATTTTGTGGATAAACAAAACAAAGGTACATAGGACTTCCAATCCAGAATGGAAGTATTAAAATGATCAAATATAACTTAATGTATTTCACAATAAAATAAAATAAAGTAATAATAAAGTAAATAAAAAAACTTCGTCCAACTTAGCATTTAGTTGCAAATTAACTGTTATAATTAATATAATAGAATAGAAACAATCATTTGCAAATGTTACAAAAGCCTATAAGATTCTGGAATTAAAAAATTGTATCAAACTTAATTGCCTGCTCTGTGTCCCCTCTGCAATATTTCTGAGATTTAGTGTAGAGATACGGTTTAGTTGTTGGTTTAGATGAGGTGAAACTGATTAGAGACTAGCAACCATAAATATTTACAATATTAAGAGTTTTAATGACTAGCCAATATAGAGTATTTTTAAAAAAAATTGGTATAGTTATGGCAACTATCATGATATTCCATAAGTTTTGAGGGTTTGAGAGAAGACATATCTTTTAGGGACATACATGATAAAATGAACAAAGCCCACGTGCTGGCTTAAATTCCAAAAAGTTTTTTTGGATGCTTATGATGCAGCTGGAATAGGCATATAAGGAGTGTTAAATCAAAATGACTGCATATAGCTTACCTTGGTGAGGAAATGAATAATCAGACGTATTAAAAATATTATAAAAAGTTATAATGTAGCTCAATTGCTTATGTAGTGAGGATGCAGCCCTTTTTTTAAAGAGTTTGTAATATAATTATATTGTAAGTAAATGCGATCTGTGTTCCCAAAAAAAAAACGAAGACAACCGAAGGCTAAATGGTAATGGCCTAGCAGAAGAACGCACTCGTCTTAGTATATTGTACCAGAAATGATAATATAGTTACAGATCTCTTGAGTAAGATAGCTGTTTGATTGCACGCAATGACAGTATTGGTTTTGAGAGCATTAAGATTAACCAGTTGTTGGTAAATAGTTTAGGACTAACGCAAGCTTCACATCCTATTAACTATAAAGTATTGCAGGTTTGGTTAATGTTGGTGTAACAAGTTATAAGGTTCTTTTAGAGCAAATAAACATGTAGTGAGATCACCCACCTCATTTCCCTATCATTTTGCCCCTTGTCTTTCACCCTTACATCACCCCTCATGAATCCTGCTTCCTCACCCTCACCACCTCCAATAAACTTAACAACCCAAAGATTGGCGCCTTAGTCGCTTCCATCCAATGTCATTTTTATCATGCTTCCCAAATTTTTCAAGCATATGTATTGCAACTTTCTTTCCAGCTGAATCAAGACTTTTCTAAGCCTAGTTTCCTCTCTTACCTCCAACATCACTCCTCCTTTAGCAAAATATGATAATAACAGATGCTATGATAATTGTGGATCGGTAAAACCCGGGTGGCACCTAGATGTCAACAAAAATAAAACTTATGATTATGAGGTTTGTGAGCAAAACCCATGCAATCTTCTAATAACATTATAGTAGTAACACATACGAATGCACTTTCATCATCCATTAAAAAAAAAAAAGTAAAATAACACTTTTTTGAAGAATTTTGTATCGATGTTTGTATGTTTGAAGAGGTATACCTGGTAAATTACAATGAGAAATATGCCGATGAGTACGAAAAAGGCACATATCCACCCTACGACAGCCCCTACCATCGCCCTCGATAAGCCCTCTAGAATAAAAAGATAGCCGCTTTCCTCTTCCTCTTTGTGCACGAACAAGAAAGGAAGAGAAATTTGACTAGATCAATAAAACCTAAATTAAGTAAGGAGCTCCGTAATAAATAAATAAGAAAAAGGATAAAAGAAGCTGCTGGCGATGAATTTGAGACGGAGAAGTTCAGATTAGCGGAAAGGTTAGATCGATGAATGGTGACAGTGATGGAGAACCTTAACTCTCCGTCGGCCTTTTCATTTAGGCTATTAAAAAATAGATGTCACTATTATTAAAATGTATTATGTTTGGTTCAATGGCATTCATGCTATGTTGCAAGCATTTTCTCTCAAGATGTTGATTATAACTTCAATTTAATTGTGTGGAGACATGATAATTGTTAAAGAGGACTTTATCTTTTTTAGACCCCTTCCTAGTTTGAGAGTAGGATTTTACATTATCATAGCATGAATGCCATTGAACCAAACAAAGTATCCTACTCCCAAACTAGGAAGGGGGAGTCTAAAAATTATCAAGTCCCCAATATCATAGCATGAATGTCATAAAGCAATTAAGGTTTTGAAGAGAAACTTTATGATGGAAATACTTAAAGATATAAAAATATAGTTTGATTATCATTTGGATGTAAATATCTTTTATTTTCTTATATTATATTAGTATTACTCCTATTATATTTTTATTATGTATTTATTGTGATATTAGTATGAGTTTGTTGTGCAAATTATATTTTATAATAATAAAGCATTTCCATTATGGGCTTTTGAAATTAAATATAGTATGAGCTTTTGAAATTAAATACTAGTATGAGTTTTAGAGATTAAATTATTATACTTTAACATTTTTCTTATCTTTTCTTTACCTGGACTTGGAACCCCATTGTTTTGGTATTAGAGTTGGAATGAACAACTTGAAGATAAAGTTAATTCAAAGCCATTATGTTTAATTTTATTTAAACAAGTAAGAGTTCTTAAGTTGGGGAGCAACTGAGAAGCATTAATTTTCCACTATTCCATAAAAAGATCATAAACTTAATACTTGTGTTTCATGGCATGTGAATAACAATCGTCAAAATATTAGTAACTTACCACTGTAGGGTGAGAAAAATCTCAATTCCCCTTTACCCAATACTGTTTATTCAATGGGAGACAATTGAACTAATCTCATATTTCAATTCATGAATGCGGTAACTCAATGTATGGCAAATCAACCTATATCTATCAGCAAATGTTTAAGGAGAATACCTCAAATAAGATTTTGGACCATTCAAAAGCTTCAATCTCCTGAGTTTGGTAGTGTATTCACCCTATAAAAAGTTGAGAAATGGTTATAAAGAATTGAAAGAAAGTTCATGTCTATCAAATGCCTTGAGAATTTGAAAGTGACATTAGCTATGTACATATTTTTTCGACAAAACACTGGGGGAAATCCAAAATGGCAATAACATTTTCATAACATATTTGAGATAATATTTCATGAGCCGAATTTGAAAAGATGCTTTTAATAAAATTGTGCCACCATTAGCTAATCAAGTAATGAGATAAAAAATCATAAAGCTAATAAAAGAGAATCAAACTTAACCAAGATGAAGAATAATTTATCAAAATAGCTTGGTTTGCCTCAGAGATGGTCTCCACAAAAAATATTTATCGTTAGCTACTTTTGGAATGACTAAACGAATTCTACCAATTAAAAATAGTGCTTCATTAAATCAGAAAATTTGTAGGCTTTATATAGATGATCATATTATTATAAAATAAAAATGACCTCAATGCACCTTTTAGATTTAAGGAAAAGTGAATGAATCACATTATCAAATTCAAGAAGACCAGACTAATTTATCAGCCAAGAATAATATTATTTAATATGTAAGCTTAAAGAATAAATCAAACATGTAAAAGAGCATTCAAAAGAAAAAATGTTTTAAGAAGAAAAGACGCTACTTTAGATGTGAATGCTCTGACTTAACAAGGGAATATCTTGATAAAATGTTAGTCAATGAGAAAATATTACCAGATACACAAAAGAAAATTTGAAGGTTAAAGAGCTCCTATGCAATCAAACCTTTCAAGATAAGAGAATGCACCCAAGCTTACAACAAGGATTCTTACCTAGGCCAAAAATTTTAATGTAATTATTTCAAAAGTTATTGATATATTGAATGTGGTTATAATATTATCCTTACTTACCAAAGTTTTTGTAAAATTTTAGTTGTTTATGGTGTCACTCATATTTTTTTGTCGACTAGATTTTTTGTTACACTTAATTTAACTATTTAGAGAATTACTTTATTGAATAAATATAGATTTACCATTGAGTGATAGCCGAGTTGTGGCTACCCAATATACTTGTGGGATTAGATATCAATTATAGACTTATAGAACTTGATCTTTTTATTTGTTTTATTATAGTATTTAATATATTTTAGATATGAATTGAATGAATAAGCAGAACGTTATCGTAGATTATTAAGAAAATGTCTATATTGGTACAAATAAAGATAAAACTAATTTCATAGGTAATAGAGGAATATTGTATCCTTAATTTTTTTCCTTCAAGCCAATAAATTGTTGAAGTGTAATAAAAAATTACCAATTATCATTCTAAGAGGTCATAATTTGGAAAAGAATTTAGAAGATAATAATATTGCCAGTGAGTTTCCAAAAGTTTTTTTTTGAGAAATAACTTATTCAACACGACATATAGTTCATTATCAATTTAATGCATAAGACTTCTCTTATTTTTAAGGCACCAAATAATGTCCCTAAAGAATTAGAAGAACTCAAAGAACAATCATAAGAGCATACTAATTATAGTATTATTTATCCTTGTGTTTCACCTTAAGGGGTGTATTAGTTGTTTATTGATAAGGATAATTCAATGCAAATGTGCATCAAATATTGATAATCAAATAAATTTACCATTAAAAGTAACTACCCATTTATAAGAATCGATAATTTATTTGACCAATTCGCATAAACAATAGTCTTTTTATAAATTGTCCTGATGTAAAAATTCTTAAGTATAGTTAAGCAAAACTCTTAAATATCAATACAATTTATTAGTTAATATTAGAGTTTGTGATATGAACTCCATATTTAAATGTGCTTAGGTGGGGGTCTCTTAAAATTGATGATTTCCAGGGAAGTTATCATGCAAAAAAAGTCATATGAAATTATTATGTCTGTAGAAAATAATGCCTATTGTTTATGGGCTTGAGGTATTAAAGATGATATTAGAGTGTAATATTGGGTGTTAAATGAAACTAATATCATGAAGAGCAAAGTGTCATGTTATGGGAACCACATTTTGAACTCATGGTGGGACAAAATAATATATGGTTGAAAGTACCTCTTATATATAGATTTCACCTATAATTCTATTTACCTGGTAGTTAGTTCTTGAATTCGTATGAATATTAACGAGAATATAAATTGGTTAAGTTGGAAAATTATAAAATTATTTGAGTAGAACTGAGCTAAGCTTTTGAAATCACGGTGCCTTTTGAGATAATGATGGAATTTTTAATAAAAATTTCAAAATTGAGCGTGCTTTGGTGAGAACATTCTTATGATGGGTGATCTCATAAAAAGTTATATTATAGTGATAAAATTATGAGGTTAATAAAACTAAAGTGGATAATACATTGGTACTTAAGAGTTTGATATATTATATGTACCAATGGATAATGTAAACTAAAAATTAAAGAAGAGCACATCTCTATAAAATAATTTCAAATTAGATATGAACACTTTGAATATTTAATGTAGCACTACTTAATTTTAAAGTTGTAATAATATCTTGTTAAGGGATAATAGAAAATTTGGGAAAATTAATATAATTTAAAAATTATATATTATTTTGATATATAAATTGTACCAAATTTTGGAGCATAAGTTAAGATATTTTTTTTAATTTGGGAATTTTCCATGCCTTAGATTATATTTAATAAATTATTAGAGTTCAAAATTTAGCAAAATTTAATAAAAACTATTCATTGGTCAAAATTGAAAGATATATTTATTCTTAGATTTAGCAAAAATTATTTAATTTGCAATAACATTTCAATATATTATGAGCTAAAATAAGTGAAAATACACTTGATTTTGCTTGCATTTTTATTTAAATACTTATTAAAATCAATTTCATTATAATCTAATATAGCTCGATCCTACAATGCATATTTTATAATGTGATATAACAATAGGGACTTAGCCTAAAAATCATCGTACAAGAGAAAATTATGTGGATCCAATCACTGTGATATTAAGCGAGTGATAATGATGCGATTAGACAAAGTAAAAGAATTGCCCGCCTCATTGAACAACAAAAATTTATATATAATGATTTAGATCTATTTATGCATAATAGATTTAACATGTTACACCGTTAAACCCAAATGGCCCACTCCAATATGACAAATCTATAGTACGTCTCTATCTCAATCCCATCGAGCATAAACGAAGCTCAATAATTAGGGCTTTTCAATCCAAATAATGGTTTGATTCCAACTGAATGTTGATCCCATCATGAGACTTAACTGTACCTTTGTAACATTAGAGGTGATATAATTTAACACATGATAAGGAAAATTGATGGAGTTTCCATCACATTTGGCTGACAGGGTCCATGAGACTTGCAACCAGCTACCATAAAATGCTTTATGTAAATGGTAAATCACCTCGTACAATCAATTGGCTTCACTAAAGTTTTTCTTTTAAGTACCCAACTTATATTTTAACCAAATTGAATCCCTCTTCTTTTTATTAGCAGGAATCCTTAAGTTTGTGAGACTCCATTATTGACCTTATAAGCCTCTACCCAAGGAAGAAAGTTATCTTAGTGTGAAAATCATTTTTCCACATTAGTCAAGCCATCCATTGATGAAGCCACTGTTGGAAACATCTTGGATACCTTATGATAAGTTTATTGAGCTTCAAGCATCATTGTGAATATTTTACAGGCTCTGGATCATTTTTAATTAGAACCTTCAAAGGTCATCCATATGAACATTCTACTATGATCTGACATAATTAGTACGTTGGAAAAGCATTTCTCTTTTATACACCATGTGAGTTTGGGTCAAACCAAGTCAACAAGTGGGATTAGTGAGCCCAAGCCTTTCCTATACGAGACTTTAGAGCTCAATGTAATAACTAAAGTTGGAATATAAACTTGTCATTCTCCTCTTCACCTATAACAACCCTAGGCTGTTACCAAGCTTAACCTAAGCTTAATCACACCTTGAAACTTAATCTACTGCATCCACAAGGTCAATAGGAGCTAACTCTAAAATTATTGGGTCAATTGGATCTCATTAGGATAATTTAATAATTTTGTCAAATTAGGAACCTTAAATAATAGCCAAAATATTTTGATTTCCAAACTAAATTTGATCTTAAAACCTCAAATTCTTCTACCGATAGAATCGATCAATTACCTAAATTTGTGCAACCTCTTCTCGTTTTATTTTGTTGTTTGAACAAATTTTCCTCTCTAGCCCTTTTCTTTGGTATACTATTTTTTGAATTTGCTTGAACTTAAGAGAATCTTACCCTACAAATAATTCAAAATAACATACTTTACAAATTACTTATTATAAATAAAAAAAATTAAAATATAATAAAATAATCAAATTATATTATAATCAGAAATGTAATCAAATTATATTATAATCAGATTACAGTACAATCAAATTAATTTGAGAGTAATTAACTATTTCAATTTAAGCAATTTTTCTACATTCCAAACTTTCTTTTTGATTTACCTTTCTGTTTGGTTTAGGCGGGATGCTGACTGCAGAACATGAGAACAGTTTAACATTACAAAATCAGCAGACTCCCGAGTCTTACTATATATAGCATTTACATTTTCAAAGGCCGGCAAAGTGGCATTCGTTCTTGCATTTCCTGGTCGTCTCTTTTTCGCCCTTACTACTCTCCCGGCCTCCGACAATGGCTCGCAACAAAGTACATCCGGAAACACTAATCTTATGCAATTATATTGCCGTTTCTATTCGATTTTAGCTTTATTTTAACTTTAAGCATCTACCGCAACTTAATTGAAATCAGCTGCAAGCCTGAAGGAAATTCAATATGTCCTTCTCCCGTGTTTAGGTTTTTGTTTTTCAATTTTTTTGTTTTATATTTTTCTGATTACGCTGTCTATTATTCTTTATCTTGCTACCATTTGCTGCAAACTTTTTGACGCTATGATATGAAAAGAGACTTTTTTTAAGTTTGTATATTGAAAGCCAAAATGCACTGATTTGTGCATGAGGATTTCAAATGGAACGCCTATTTTTTGATGAATGCACTTAAAAGTTGATGTATGCCCTCTTAAACTGGGCTGTTTGGTTCACCGACATTTGAAAAGTTATTAAGATAGCATGTTATTCAGAGATCTCTGCGCAAGTCCAGGTCCTGCGACGACATTCGGCGCAGATTTATCCTTCGAAGAACTCTGCTATTCTTCATCTTCTCCCCCCAGATCAGTTTTTCTTTCTTCTTCGAGAACTCTGCGACGACAACGTGCATAAACAGATCTCTGCGACCTTCCGTGCGTCTGGCAGCGACGGCGGCGACGGCAAGGCAAGGCTCGGCATCGAATCTCCAGGAGTCGCGCGAAGTACCCTACCTCTCTCGATCTCTCCCGATAGATTGGCGTAATGCTATCTGAATGTCGGTCGAAAATCAACAGAGACTAGAAAGTAGAGGAGATGACTGGTCATGGGTAGAAAGAAGCTTGCAACAATGTCGATGAGGAAGATGGGCCCTTCTTTCATGAAAATTGTGAGCGACAACAAACTATAAGCGAAATGTGTTATCTCGTGCTATCTCAATGTTGACCAAAAATGGTTTCTTAAGGATATCCTTTTACGGTGGTATTTTTGTAACTAGGTAGAAATTTATATAACATGTTTGTGAACACATATTATCTTTAAATTATTAGGGAATAATAGGACATCTGCCTGGAAACCAAATGATCCCGTGGTAATTTAATGTATTTAGAAAGCTTTGATTGCTAGATTGATAAATATTAATGGTTAGGTGTTAGATAAATAAAGCACTGATGCTTTAGGCTATTTAATTGTAGTTCCTATAGTGTTTTCTTATGAATCACATGTTAATCGAAAATACTTTTGCATCTCATTAAATTTGCTTAGTTACAAAAATTTAATTTATTGAAGTATTATACAATTACTATATTCTCATATTTATGATTCTATTTATTTTTGAATATATTAGGATTGTAATTTAATTGAAAAAAATTTAAATTTGTGGATTTAATTGAATAATCCAAATTTTCATTTTAAATCTTAAAATGTCGCTTAGTGCTCTTTTTTTCTTAAATATCCACACTGCATTTGACTAGGCGGATGTTTCTATTTTATGTGTAGGAATCTTTAGTTTTGGTTCTTGATGTTGGCCCAACGATGCATGGCATCTTTGCTGATGTTGAAAAGCTTTGCACGATGCTTGTGCAGAAGAAGGTAATGTTTTACCCTTTTTTCTGTGCATTCTTTAAATTTATTTTTTGTAATATAGCTAGCAGTGGTCTATTTGTGTCTTATGTTTCTGCTTTGTTGTTGGGCTTATTACATGTAGAGATTTAATTTAAAGTCATTTTGGCCATCATCTGAGATACTATTTGATGTAAAAGGGGCAAAAGATTTTACTCCACATTTATGGGGATGAATCTTCTATAGCATGCTTAGTTGCTTGGGAGTTAATGTATAAAGTTTTTATTCTATAAATATGTATGTATACACATGCACACAATTTGTGTTTAAATGTTTTCTCAAATATAAGGGGCAAGCACCCTCTCATCCTACATTTGGCTCCATTATTGCTCATGTCTTACATGTTGATAATGAATAAAATGATAGCCTTTTATGGAATACACCCTTACATTTTCTTCCATTTTATAAACAACAGTTGTTCTTAGCAAGTATAGTTTTTTATGATTCTTTGAATAAACCCCTATAATTTTCTCTATATTTTAAATAATAATAATAATTGTTATGTTTTTAATGTTTACATTAAGGACATCTGAATCGTGCATTGCTATTTTGGTTTAAGCGATGTCACACTTGAGTCTCTTTGTTTTAGTTGCAAGCTTGCATGTGATTTTGGCTGTTTAAGCATATACTTCTTATTTGGTTTTTTACTTAGCTTACCATCGCTGAAGTCCTAAACTATTTTAGCTTTGTAGTTTATCTCAGCTCAACATTAACCTAATAAAATATGAATCATATAACTCCAACAGGTTTAGAATAATTCACATTATATTTAATATACATAATATTAATCAAATGATTATTAATATATTTTGATTAATTAATTATTAATAATTAATAATCTTTGTTTTAGTCACAAATATTAAGTATTTTAATCTCATGTTAAAATTAATTAATTAATTTATAAAGGTAAATACCTAATTATTAATTTATTTGTTAATAAATTGATTGACTTTTGGATGAGTTGGTTCAAAGAATACCTCAAGAGGAGATGCTTTTTATAAAAATAAATTTAAATGAGTATGTAGGAAGGGTAATAAAAATTTAATAATATTCTTGGTGATTTAAGTTTTGGAGAGATTAATGAAGAATGAAGAATAATTTTGGAGTTTGCCTTAGTTTATGATCTTATGATTGATTGCTGACACTTATTTGAAGTAAAGAAAAGAACATATTATCAATTATAAAAATGAGACTTCTAAAACTTAGATTTATTATACTCTCTTAAAAAATAATGATTTAATTTGTAAAGATTGTAAGATTATTCCAAGTGATTGTTTGACAATGCAACATCGTTTATTGGTTTTGGATTTGAAAATAAGAGGTAATTAAATAATATTATATTTAAAATATGTCATAAAAATTAGATGGTAAAATTTTAAGAAGAATAATATAGATATTTTTAAAGTGTTGTTTAAAAATTTGGGCAATGAGATTTTGAGGGTGAAGTTAATTTTATGTGGAATTAGGTTGTTAGTTGTATTCACAATTTAACAAAGAGTTCATTTAGTGAATTATAAGGGAGAGTACCTAGTAATAAATATGCATGGTGGTGAAAAATATGATGTTCAAGTTAAAGATTAAAGATAAAAAAGCATGCTACAAAGAATATTTAAATGTAAGATTGAGGAGATTTACAAAAAATAAAACTAACTTGTGAATTCAAAATTGCAGTTCATTATGCTAAAATTGCATCATTTGAGGATTTATATAATAAATTAGTTTATGTCGAGGGAGAGAGATATTTTTATAAGATAGCCAAATTAAGAGATAAGAGAACCAAATATTTGGCTCATGTTATTTATATCATAGATGATAATTAAGAAGGTTTTTAGGGATAAATATATTTAATATAAATGAATGACTTTTTCTAAGTTTTTAATAAATGTTGTACTAATAAAAGTAATATAAGTGAGTTTAATGATTATAAAATTGTCTCAGTTACACTTTTATTTGTTGTGTTAATAAAGTTGAGATTTGAAATGCTTTAAAGAGGATGAAGAGCAGAAAAACAGTAGGATTGAATGAAATCCCTATTGATGTATAAAATGTTTGGATGAGGAAGGAATTTCTTAGCTTATCAAGTAATTTAATATTATTTTAAGGACTAAAAAGATACCAATTGAGTGGAGAAAGAGTATTGTTATGCCTGTTTACAAGAATAAAGGTGATGCTCAAGATTGCGCTAATTATTCAAGAATCAAGTTAATGTATAATACTTTGAAACTTTGTGAGAGAGTAATTGAATACAAATTAACAATGGATACTTGCATTCTTCAAAATCAATTTGGTTTTATGCCAGGTAGATTTACCATGAAAGCCATATATATATTAAGAGTTTTGATAGAGAAATTTAGAGAAAGAAAAGAAATTTTCATTTAATTTTTGTTAATCTTGAAAGGGCTTATGATAGAATACTTAGAAGTTTTTTGGGGACCCTTAAAGAGAAAAGGAATTTGTTTTGCATTTATTGATGTTATTAGGGATATGGATGGGCTATAATATATGCTTGATCGCAAGGTGGCTTGTGATCTTCATATTTTTGTTGTATTTCAAGATTCATCTTTAGGCCGTATCTTTTTGCTGTATATGTTCTTACTAAGCATATTTAAGATTCCTTGGTGCTAAAACAAAACTTGAGTTATGGAGGACTACTTTAAAATTCAAAGATTTTTATTTTAATAGATCTAAAATAGAATATATGGAGTGTAAGTTTAATAGTGCTAGAAGCTCTAATCTCGAAGACATAACTATTAATGACCATGTGATCAAGAAGAGCGAGAGGTTCAAGTACCTAGGTTTAGTTATTCAAAATAATGGCGAAATAGAGAGCGATGTAATTAATAGGATCCCAGCTGGTTGGATGAAATGGAGGAGCGCTTCTGGAGTGTTGTGCGATTTGAAAATCTCACTTAAAATCAAAGAAAAATTTATAGAGCAGTTATATGACCATCTATGTTATATAGGGCTAAATGTTGACCAACGGAGAAGAAAAATATTTATAAAAAAGTGTTACAGAGATGAGAATGCTTAGGCGGATGAGTGGGTATACTCGTAAGGATAAAATGAGAAGTGAGTTTAGCCGTAGCAAGGTTTGGGCATATTAAGCGTAGACCGTGCATTACCTCTATTAGAAAACTTGAGTTTATGAATTTCTACCATATTAAGAGAGTAAGAAGAAGACCCAAAAAGCATGGGAGAAAATTATTAGGTAAGATCTTCTCTATTTGGAACTTAGGGAAGAGCTTTTATTTGTTTGAACACAATAGAAACAAATGATTCATGTAGCAGGCCCCACCTAGTGGGATTAATGTTTGGTTTTATTGTTGTTGTTGTTGACTTTAGCTTCCTCATTTAATTTACATAATTATATTTTAATTATATCATGTGTTAATTAATTAAATAATCATTAATTAATAAGCATTATGTTATTTTATACTCTAATTATGGTTTACATTCTTATTTAATTTAATTATTAATACTATTATTTTATCATTATTAAATTCTCCTAAGCTAGCTTAAGTTTTAACAAAGCTATATTAGCTATTGGTTTCCTTAAATTACTTAGCTTGGCAATCAAACAGTTTGTTGGCTGTGCACCTTAAAATTTGCTCGATTTTATGGATACTGCCGTCAGAACTTAATTTTTTTGTAATGGTAGAAAATTTCTCTTATATATATATGTTTGCAATGAAGGTCTGAAGTATCTGTTGCTGTAATAATTCCACCACATTCATTTTCTTAGTGAAGTATTTTCTCTCACATATTTTTTTCTTGATTTGTATTTTCCAAACTGGTCCATATGTTTGTTTGTATTTTATTTTGCAATATTTGTAGCATTGTGCTTGGATTCTCATTGGTTTATTCGGTGTGCCCTATCAGTTTGATCGTTATGCTTTGTTTCTCATTGGCTTGACTTGACGGCTTAGTTTAGTTTTCCGGTTTATGTTAAACAAGAGTTAGTCAAACTTGAACGTAATAGCTTATTTTTTTGCTTATGGAAGTTTGATGCTTGGGTTTTTGACATGAACATCAATTTATTGGTATTATAACAATCCAAGCAGCAATGTTTGTTTTGCAAATAAATATAAAATTTTTTAGAGAATGGTTCCATTAAATATATTTAATTTCCCTGATGACCTTTTGCAATGTCTGCATCTGCATGCTCTTGCCTTTCTCTTGCCGGCACAAACTTATAAAATTTGCATACTCAAATATTATGAAACAAATGTGTTTGCAACTAGTGAAGCATTTTGTTATGTATGGTTTAACACTTTAAGTTACGATATTTAAGAGTAAATGCTTCACATGCTTATTTAGACTTGGGAAAAAAAATGCTTATTTAGACTTAGGAAAAAATGCTTTGTCTACATGCATGCCACTGAAATCTTACCAAGTCACATATTTAGCACCCAAACCTTCACTATTTACATTTGAGCCAATAAAATCTTATCCTACTAATATAACACTCCTTTAATTATAACTTGCTATGGTGTAATCCTAACGAAGAACTAAAAATATTAAAAGTATCTCAAATTTTTTGTTGAAATGGCTAAACCACTTGTGACAGTAGTCATTTACATTTCAATGCTGGCCTGTTGGCATTTGGTTGCGCTGGCTGGCCACTGACATGGCAGCTGGATGCTTAGCCCGACTGATTTTGATGGCATAGAAGACGGATGAGTGGCAAAATGCTTGGAAAGGTTGATAGAATTTCCATTAGAGGTGTCAATTGATAAGATTTTATTGATCTGACAGTAAGAGCATAAATATGAAGGTTAAGTGCCAGTATGTAGCATGGGAAGATTTCAGAAGCGGGTTTATAAATTCCTAAAAATAGCGTGCTAATTTTGCTAAAGTTTCTCCTTTTTATTCCTTGCTAGGCTTTTTTAGTCATGATAATTTTGTGTTATTTGTTATTTCACAGCTAATGTATAGTAAGAATGATGAAGTAGGCATTGTCCTATTTGGCATGTCAGGTAAGGTTCTCATCTCTTTTTAATATTCAGTGTTTTTAGTTATAATTGCATTTTATATTGTTCTAATTCTTTCTGATTCCTTTTTTGTTTGTAACCACTGAAATATGTAAAATTTTCCTTGAATGCAATATTGTTTCTTACTTGGAATTCATTTAAAATGAAAACATTAGAACTTCAGATAAAATGTACACAATTTAATTTCAAATTTCATTCAAAAAATGGATTGAATCATTAGGTTAAGTGGAATTCAAATTTGGTTGGTGTTACAGCTTATGAATGCTAATAGTTATCAAATTGTATATTGTTTTACTCAAATTTCCTTTTCTTTGAAACTTTTGGTGAAAGTATTTAGTGATGAAGGAAGTGAGAAAAAGCTTACGATTTATAATTTTAGAAATGCTTGAAGTACTTTTTAAGGAATGAAAATGAATGTAGGCGATTTCTTTAATGTAGGCAGGCAAGGGGTATATCGAGGATTTGCATTAGTAGACAGAATATGGAAAAAGTGTTTTATAGAGAAAACATAGGTTGTGAAAGGAGAGTCTGGTGCTGGGATAAAGAAACAGGTATGCATAATTGTTAGCATGCATATAAACATTGACATCACCAAGCTATCCAAATAAATGCTTAATTGCTAGCAAATTTAGAAGTTTTATTGATTTTAAGATAATAATCTTTTCACTGTGGAATAAAATCTTATTTAATTGATCCAAAGGGTTGAGTACACATTAAGCACACTATATCTAACTTCTTAATAAAAGTTAGCAGCGCGAGAAAAGGGTCATCCAACAAGCTTGTTAATTGACAGGGTAAGATAGACGCAGAAGATCTGGTATTAATGTCCTTGTGAGGGGTTCCCAACTGTACCATCATTGCATTCATGAATTGTGTAAAGAAGAATAAGTTAATGTTGCTGAGTTGCACTCTCATGGGCTTCACTGGCATGCAACTGAGGTGCCAAGAGGAAATTCCATTCATAATTTTATTGGGAAGAATGAATAGCACCCAACATCAGTTTGAGGAATTTGATTCAATGACATCACACCCTGAAGTTGCATTCTACAAAAGAATTGTCCTAATGCATTAACCTAATTTTGAATTGTGAACTTGCACAATAATTATTGCTCTTATACTACTGTGACAAGATTTGACCAATTTTATGTAGGTTTTTAATCTATAATATCTTCACGAGAAAAGTATTATATATAAGATAACAACTAGCAATTTGTAAAAAATAAGATATAATAAGATATATAGTCATTCCAGGGGTCCTTGCTTTGCTCAACAATTGAGGCTGGATAGGATATAAATAAAGAAATGTGAATAGTCCTCATATACATTGTGGACATTACTATATTTGAGCTCACGAATGACTCAAAAATAATTTGTGATTATGTTTACGTAATGAAGGATATGTAATAGTCTTTATGCACATTTAGGTAAGCTGTAATATGTTAGTTTACATGCAGTGGATAGTGTCATAAAATGAGCGTGCCAGAGAAGCTTAAGAGATTCTTGATTTAGCAAAACTATGAATATTCTTAATGTCGGTGTAGTTTTTATTGGATAGCATTTTTATAGGAAATGATGCATCCGGTCCTAATTTATTGGGGATATTAATGAGGTTTCAACCTAATCCCACTGGCCTACCTTGTAAGACCACCTCATTCTTATTGTCAGGAATGCTATACCACAATTACTACATGGCAATGCTTTACAGGTTTCTACATACCTACGCGATATTTGATTAACACTTTCTGTGTTTACTTGTATTTGGGCATAAGAACCTCTCTGAACGGCTCTGAGATTGAGATGCTAGCCAAATAACATAAAACTACATTGTATTAAAAAATAATGCAACCTTTCTTCATCAGCGTAGGGCCATAATATCATTGTCACCTACTAAACTTAAATGTAACTTGGCCCAACTCCTACTTGCTTACCTTTGTATGCATATACACCATGAACACAACTAGGTCTGGTTTCAAATTGAGCTAATTTGTGCTTGAAGCTGAAAATTTTGAGTTTAGCTCAATTTGAATTAATAAAAAAAAACATATGCTAGAATTGAACTAAGACATACTTGGTGACATACTTAAAGATAACAACAAACTTCAAACGTAACTATAATGATAATAATATGATTATAATTATTTTCAAGCCAGCCTGAATGTTAAATTGAGCGAGTTAGCTTAAACTCAAAACGACTCAAAATTTATCCTAGTTTGGATTGGACTAAATTTTTTTGCTAATTTTTATTTTTTAATTAAAATTCAATTGAATTTCGAGCAAAACTGCTAGCCCTAGCTGCAACTAGCAGTGCAATTGCCGGCTCTCGATTAGCCTAAGATAGTTAATGTAGTTTGACATAGTAATGCTTTTGAATCAAAGGGATGAAAAGTTTAATTTATCAAAATGAGCCAAGTTTGTGTACTATGATTGAGCTTTTAAGACTTGTTTTAAACTGGATTGCATTTTGAGCCAATTTATGATTTGAACTTGAGCTTATAAGTTGAGTTTAAGTACACCATTATTTAAATGAGTTATCTTTAGTTCATGCTTTTAGATTAGGTTGAGCTCGAGCTTGAGCCAAACAAAAACATATAAGTTTAGCTCTATCAAACTCTAAGTTGAGCTTAACTCATCTTGTATGGACCCAAAGTTGCAAACGAGCATGAACTATTTTGTCAAAATTATAAAACTGAACAAAATCATTAATATTTGCATGGTTCGATTCGGTTTGTAAAGTGATTCAATTTTTTTTTTCAATATTTGTGCTAGCATGATTTTTGATTTTTTGCTTGACTTCTTATTTAAGGGGCTGTTAGGTTTGTGGTAAAAGAAACCATTGTGTAAAATAATTAAAATGTAAATCAATATAGTAAATCCATTGCAATGTAATTTTAATTGGTGTTTAGAACGATTAGTGAGTAGTTTGATTTTGGTGTTTGTTCGGTTGATAAAATATTATGTAAATTAGAAAATACCTTTAAATGACCAGCAAAAGCATGGCTCCAATGGACAAGGGCCCACTAGCGGGGGTGGTGAGCAGTCACAAGGGTTAACAAGCATTGGGCTGTAGTCAGAGGTCAAGTTGGAGAAGGTCGATGAGGGTCAGACAGTCAACACAACGAAGGTTGTGAGGTCGATTTGGCCGGCGGGCAAGGATTATTAGTTGTCTATTTAAATCTTTTTTAAAAAAATCAAAATTATCACGTAAAATCAAATTAATTGAATAGAAACCAAACCTACTAATTAGCTCAATATAATTGAATTCTATGATTGTATTAAGAAAATTGATTTAACAAAAATGAATACTATTAAAATAAACTTGGTTTGATTGTGTTGTTATAGATTGCCTCTATTTTTTAATTTTAGAGCCAAAACTTATCTATTTTCATGATTCAGGTTAATTTGTAATGAACCATGTTAATACACAGCCCTAGCTAGAACATTGGTCCACAATGACTACTTGACATTGTTCTTTGAGATTTTACTTGCCTCTACAATATATGACTAACGTAATACATATGCACATTTTATTATTTGTGTGTTTGTACACACACACACAAGTTTCGAGGGAGAGAGCTTCGTCCTTGGATAAGGAGAATTTAGCATCAATTCACTCACCGAGGGATACACGCATTATCTAAGGAGGGGTTGTATGTTCCAAGGAGGTTTCAGGTCTTGAAGAGGTGGAATTGTCAAGGTCGGATCATGATTTTGATTAAATTGAAAACAACTTAAAAAATAAAAGAAGTCAAAGAGAGGATTGATATTCGAATATCACTTCAGTAAAAGAAAAGACTATTGAAAATTTTTGAAGGTTCTTTTAGCTTGTGTGGTGTTGCACATATTATTCTATTTTCATCTTGGGCTATTGAAATCTCCTATGCGAGATTTCCAAGGGGGTTAGGTGGTCATTTTATATTTTTCTTTTTTAGTTTATTATATTTTATTTTTGTTGGAGGCCACCAACCATGTCTGCTTATTCTTTACCAATCATAAATATGTACGTCAGTGGATGTTCGTAACATATATATATATATATATACACATACATAATTAATTCATTTGTATACCTATTTTTTATTAATATGTTATATAACTTTGATAGTAGTTTTTATTATTTATTGATTAATTGATTTATAATTTCTCATTTTGCAAGAATGCTCATATATACATGCATACTTATCTGTTGCACGATTTTTGCACATGATTTGAGCCATCTACATGTCCATCATTTGCACTACTCATTTCATTAACTTATTTTCTTTAATATTATGCAGTCATCATGTGTTTTAAAGGGGTTTCTTACTGTTTTATTCAGTTCATTTGGTTGTCACCAGTGTGAAGTGCAGGTCCTGTATTTTTATAGAGCTCCCTTGAGCTACCTATACTTGTCTTGAAGCTCCAACCCATTCCATCTCCTGGAATCACCGATAGATGGATATTATTTGACAATTGACATGTTTGATGTGTGTATGGTCTTGTATCTGTCCAATGTTTAATGCCCTCTACCCCCATGCCAGAGGACATGCTACCGACAACCAATCCTCCATCTCTCTTTTATAAAAACACAACTTCTTCATGAGAAAAAGGTTTGAATTTAAAATCCTCAAGCCCACAAGTTACATACTTTTTCATTGCCTTTAGGCCCACTGTTCAGAAGCTTCTTCAGGCTTTTGGTCGTTCTAACTGCTTGACTGAGCCACAATAGGAAGACTTAGTAGAAGACCTTCACATCTTTTCTCTTACATTTTAACTTTCATTGTGATATTTTCTTAGCCTCTAAATATGCCTTACCTACTCACTGCCTGTATTACACCAAATTTCATAGTGAAAACAGAAGGCTGGCTACACCCTTTGAGTGGACGTAGATTTCCTTTGACAAAACCAAATGTAATGACTTGAGGATCAAGGTTAAAAAATATCAAGTAATAATTCATAATAAGTTATTAAAAAAAAGGTTTTTCTTAGCAAAATAAACTTATCCATCAAAACATAGAACCAAATAGAAACTATTAAACATCAATTAATGTATGAATATTGAATTTTTAGCAGATTAAAGTAAGGATTAAAATATTTTGAATTGCAACAGTCAGGCACATAGAATTTCTTAAAACTCTTAATTCTAACATTGTGTTGAACCCATTTTCATTGATCTGTTAAACTTTGGCACGAATACACATTATCACTTATTTTCAATTGCAAATACTTTTCATAAATGCTTGTGATAAATATCTATGGTGAGAATCTTTGGAGGGAGAAACATATATGAACTTGTACGGGTAGTATTTGCTAGCAACTCATTGCGAAATAAGAAGGGATTTAGTCCCACTAGGATGGGGCAGAAGATCCAAAAGAAAGATTCACTAAATTAAAATAAAAAATGTGAACAATTATCGTCGAGTAATTGCATACCTTAATAGAATATTTATGTTAATATTTGGGTCTTCCAGTGAAATTTGGGGATCCAAGTTCAAACAGGAGATATTGTTATCATATTGTGATTATGATGAGCTTATTTATTTTATTTAAATAATGCAAGTTTTAATTATTTACTTCATATGTAGCAAATTGTAGCTCATGTAACTTACTAATGGAATTTTCATTTGAATTATAGTTGCTATTAATTTATCACACTATATAGGATGTTAGAAATTAATCATTCTTGAATACCTTATGTACTCTTGTCTCATTGGCAACTGTTGAAATATTTTAGGCTGTATAGCTAAAGGAAGAATTTTCATATTTTGAAGCTAGTGCGGGCTTGGGCATCAATTATGAGATGGAGTTCACTATTTAGTCTTTTTTTTGGAATTATGTTATTTTAAATGGACAAATTATATAATTTTTTTATTTCTATTTGATATTATGTTTTAATAGATAATTTTATTTTTCTAAGTTAAATTTTTTTATTAATCACTTATTGTGGATTATTACTTGATAATTCTTAAAATTTTTTAATAATCTCTTTTTTTTCGTGCTTTTTCTTTTACTCCTCCCGCTCGTCTATCCTAGAAATTTGAAGTTTTCCTTCGTTGCTGAAATAACATCCAAAACCCATTGGTATGAGAAAATTATCAAAATAGTCCATTGACTCTTGCAAAATGTTCAAATTAGTCTTTGACTTTTGTAAATTTTAGCCCCTTCTGTTATATTTCCGTAACATTCTGTCATTTGCATTTGGAAAATAAATTTAAATGCGTGATTCTAGTCACTCTGCGAATTTTCCCCATGCTAATTTCTTCATCGCAATTCCTTGATTGCGGTTTCTTCATAGATTGCGATTTTTTCCCAACCTCTCTGCGTCTTTCATTGACGAAGGCTTAGACGATCTTTCATCGATGAAGAAGCTCATCCGATGATAAGGCATCACCGAATTTTCTAAAACAGAGACAATATGTGGAGTTATACTTCTTTGTCGATAGCAATTTCTTCCCACGCTGTAATCTATTCATTGATTGCGATTTATTCTTTTACCGCAATTCCTTCATCGATTGTGATTTCTTCGTCGAGTGCATTTTTTTCCTCAACGTCTCTTCTATTAATAATTTACCTGATTTTACTAATCTACTCTTCTTTTTCCACCGTCTGATCAAAACCGCTCAACATCTCTCTTCGTGCACTCTATATATTACACAGTTCTCTCTTTATTTTATTTCGGGAATGCAAAGGTATTGTGAGGACCCCGACGCCGGTTCAAAAGAAACCGTTCCGACGTCGGGCGTTCACTTACCGCAAGATCATATTGAGTAACTTGAGAGGAAAAGAGCATACACATACAAAAGCCAAATTATATTATTCATTTATTTCAATGTTCACATTACAAGGTCTTTTCAGCGTTCCTCGTACAAAAGTATAAATAAAGAAAAGATAAAAGATAAATAAGCAAAAATAGCGCCGTCACAGATCTATTTGTAGATTGAAAATTTTAAGCATTAGGGTTCTTACTTAAGCTCTTCCAGAAGTACTTGACATGGTATTGTACAACAAACAATACCGGGATTGGAATTCCCAGTAATTAGAGAATACTCTAAGTACAGCAGTACATAATAACATTTACATTTTTAAATGATGCGATTAGCGGAAGTAAGGCGGAAATAAAATGCAGGAGAAAATAAGGTAATAGCGCGAAATAAATAATTCCTGCAACAAATATTATTTATCAAATAAAGATTACTGATGTCATTTTCCAGTAATCTACCCCGAATGTTACCGATGTCATTTTCCAGTAACAACCCTGAATGTTGTTGATGTCATTTTTCCAGCAACAACCCCGAATAAAAAGAACTGTTGGTTTCTAACAACCAACCAAGCATTAATATTATTGATGTCATTTTCCAGCAACCCCGAATGAAAAGGGATGTTGGTTTCTAACAACCAACCAAGCTTCAAATGAATCTGGCTCAAAGCAAAATACGCGAAGTTAAGCATTAGTAAAAGTGCAAAATGTAATACATGTCATGTACTGGGTACCTTTGTTCTTAAGTTCAGAAGTTTAACAGCTCGAATGAGTGACAGTTTGCTCAATCTGCATTTAAGTCCCCAATATTTCTTTAAATTAGTCTCTTTTACAAGTGATGTGATAGTTCATAATTTTTTATTCTTTATTTTGTTATTTTTCTTTATAATGATTTAAAATCTGTATTTCCTAATAATATTATTGTATTATAAGAGTAACGATAAGAATGAAAATAGTAGTCATTTTATAGCATTATGAACTGTCTCCATTATTAATTAATGAGAATGATCAAAATGCGAATGACTAGATATAAAATTATATCAATAATTTAATAAGACTAACAAGAAGTGTTTTCTTCAATACCCTCCATTTCCAACCTCTCATACCTTAGCTTTTAGGATTGCCGAAAAATAAGGGAGGGTTGGAACGGGGTAGCCGGATGGCTGGCCGAGGTGGCAACAGCAAGAGGTTGGCTGGCAGCGGCTACTGAGTGTCTTGGCGGCTTGATAGCTGGTCGTCGGAGGCTGCCGGGGGCTGCTGGAGGCTGCCGGAGAGGGAGCTGGTTGGCTAAAGGGGACTGCCGGGGGCTGCCGGAAGCTGCCGGAGGTGCTGGATGGAACTGCCGGGGGCTGCCGGGCTGCCGGAGGTGCTGGATGGAACTGCCGGGGGCTGCCGGAAGCGGCTGGAAGGGGGCTGTCGGGCTGCCGGAGGGGCTAGCCGGCTGCTAGAAGGAGGGAGGCGGTCTGTCGGAAGCTGCTGCTGGTTGTTTGGAGGGAGAGGGGGCTGTGGGAGCTGCTGTGAGGTGAGGGAGATGGCTTTTTATAGAGGAAGATGGGCTGGGGGGGTCGGCTGAGGGAGAGGGAGTTGGTCGGCCAATTTGGCCTACCGTTCCTGCGCCAAACGGTGCAGGAAGCTCTCTGGTGCAAAAGCTTCCGCGCCGGAAAAGACGCGTGCGATTGGGGGGAGGGAAAGCAGGGAAGGAAAAAAAAATACAGGAAAATTAAATAAAATTACTTAAAGTTAAATTTTTCGCATTTTTCCGTCGTTCGGCATTCAAATGCAACGAAATTTGGTACCGAGGTGTGTTCCGACATGATGAACACCCTCGCGCCAAAAATTTTCGATTCGGACAAATATTTTATTTTTAATTAATTTCTGAAGTTTAAAAACTTCAGAAATTAGCCACGATAAATCTGGCTCTCATAATTTGATGAAACTTCTCGAGCAGCCTTTAAATAATATACTTAACATGTTGACACTGAAAACGATGAATTCGGACACGTACTTCAATGTTTTTGATTTTCAGAATTTAGAAATTTCGAAGATAGAACGGTAGCTTCTGTTTTTCAGATTTTTCCTGAATTAGGGCTCTTTGATCTTTGAATTATTTCTATCTATTGGTAGTTTTGTTTGCCTAAATTGAAATTCCCCGGGATCCTGATTCTTAAGGCAAGATTCTGACTAAATTTGCAAAATAATGACTTTGGGTTGTTACATGTATTCACCATAACTTTCTCGCATTCTTCTGCGCCTTCTTATACGTTTTTATGGTACCAGAGCACTGAAGGAGATTTGATCTCCACCCGCTCGAGAAACAACCTCTCCATCTTTTTTCCAAGAATCAGCCTCAGAGCGATGGTTTCCCCGTCCCAATCGGGAAGTTACACCTCTCAGTTGGAAGGTTCCACTGCCCTTCTGACTGATTCATTGCATCCCCAGCTCATCGCCGCTCATCAGCTTCTTCCGGTGAACTTCGATGGTAAGAACTTGTCATGTCTCCCAATCCTGATTCCCATCAAAGGTACAGAGATTGGGGTGATGTCGTCTGACATGCTGGGGATTGTAGTTGTGATTTAGAATAATAACATAAGCATCGTAGATAATTTCTCAATTAATTTGAAAATAAGAAAAAATATTTTTATTTCAATATAGCAGCAATTACAAGAGTATATATATTTCTTTTTTATTTAAAATATAAGAAGAAAATAAGAAAGTAAAAGTGCAACGATTATTTATTCAATGCTGTTCGAGTTCTTCAGTATCATCATGATCTGGCATTTACAACGAAAATGCTCGGGTTGAACGCCCGTTAGAGAAAATTCTAAGTATTTTGGATATTATTAATTACATTATATATAAGCCGAAAGAATGAAATTAAATTTGTAAAATGTAAAGAAACAAAGTAATAGGGATTGAAGAGACAATCTTTCCTCTTTTGAGGATTATCGTAACTTTTTTTGTAAATCAATATTGAATAATAATTGAAACAATGATAAAAGTAATTTGTCACAAGTAAGTTATACTACATCAATAATTAATATCTATATTTCAAAAATGAATAAATAATAATAATATTGTTTGAGTGGTCAATTTTCGAACCTTGAGGAATCGCACGTTTGCTTGATTAGCATAATTTTGGGTTCTAATGTAACATATATTATTTTACTTATGCTAGCCCCCTCGTAAGTATAGTCATAGTATCCTTATATCTTCCAAAGCAGGATAATAGCGAACTAGGCTCGTTCTAAACATAAAATTACATTATGTACAGATTATAAATAATTTCAGTGAAACCTCATTTTATTCAATTAAGATTCATATCTATTCTTGACAGTATCTCAAATAGTGACAATATACTTAATTATGAAATTTGCAAGATTTAAAGTATAGCAAGAAGTATATAATTAAATCAATGAAATTTGCGAGTTTCAAAGCGGAGCAAAAAGCATGTAATTTAATCAACATATATATAGATATATATTTCATGAGATTCGGGGTACCTGTTTTTCTTGCTAAGTTGATCTCTTGTAAATCTGTGTAAAATTTTTGATTAGCAAAATGATGAAGGATTTTTTTTTTTAAATATAGACTTTTATTATCTTCTCTCTCTGTTTCTTTGTTAGTAAGAAGAATAAACGTAAATAGGGAGAGAAGAGGATGATTGAAATGACGAAAGAGCAACGTAACGTAGATAAGAATAAGGATAATGACGACAAAAAAATTGTGATAATAATAATAATAATATCGATATTATTATTATTATTTATATTCATAAGATAAGAATATCTTTTAAAAATAAGAGTGATATTATTATTTAGAGAGAGAATAATATATATATATGTATATATATGTATATATGTGTGTGTATATATATATGTGAATGATGTTGCAGCCTAGTGGTTAAGGGCTTAGGATTTGTTAACCCAGGTCATGAGTTCAAATTCCACCAACCACACATAAGAAAAATAAAATAAATAAATAAATATATATATATATGTATATATATATATATTTTCTTAGAAAAGTAGAAATAATAATCAGGGATAATAATAATAATATATTATTATTATTATTATTATTATTATTGTCATTTATATGATAATTTACACGTAAAGAATATTATTATTATTTATTTTAGAGAGAGAATATGACAATGAGAAGAAAATAATATCATTATTTTTATGATAATTTTATATGTATATATTTATTTAGAGAGAGAATATTAAGATAATAATAGGATAATAATAATAATAATTATTATTATTATTGTTATTATCATTATTATTTGTACGTGATAATAATAATAAGTATAATAGTATACTTATTATTATTATGATTTTTGTAAATGAAAAATGGAGAGAAAATAGTATAATAATAATATAATAATATTACCAGTATTATGATTATTATTATATGATGATATTAATAATAAGCAAGATAATGTACTTATTATTATTAATATTAGAAGATGATAGTAAAGAGAATAATATAATAATATTAATAAGAGATAGTTACTATTATATTAATATTTGATAATAATAATAATAGTATTGTAATTATTCTTATTATACACATAATAATAAGTATAACAATTTATATACTTATTATTATTATCATTATTACGTTTATTAATAATAACAATAGCAAATTAATGTTATTATTATTATTATAACATAATATAATTATAATTATATTCCTATATTGTAATGACTCTAGGTCATTTATAAGGAAAACATTGATGTTCCGCAATATTTGGATTTCGTTAATTCTCCTGCAAATTTTAGTTTTCCGTTAAACTCCCGCTAAATTTTGATTTTTCAGTTACAATCCTTAATTTAGAAAGTTTTCAATTCGTTTAAAGCTGAAATATAAAATTAAGATTCTGTCATTAACCTATACTTAAATTAGTAAAACAGAAATTTCTCCATTAAAGCAAGTCGACAGTTATGCTATTCTTAGATTTTATTACCCTTAACCTACGGGCGTTTTAAGAACGACGCCAGCCGGTCTAAACGGGTGTGCGTTACGCACGCACACCCTATTTAACTGGGCATATGCCGTTCGACCCCTTCATCGCTTTCGACCCCTCTCGCCTCTCCCTCTCAGTGATCGAGCCCTCCCAGGAGATGCAGCGGCAGCAAGGACTTACCTGACTGCCGATCGAGCCAGGAGACTCGATCCCTCCTTCCGCTTGCAGCCCCGTACGCCGAGAGACGGAATTGTAGCACGTGACCTCTGCTTCCGTGCGACTTCCTTCACCGATCGACTCTGCGCCAATCGCCTAGCCCTGCACTCGATCCCTCTCAACGCTCGGTCTCTACCTACGCTCGACCGATCGTATAAGGTACGAACCCTCCTCTCCTCTGTTCGACTCTTTTAATAGGATTGCAGTAATAAATCGAATTGTATATGATAGTGAATAGTACTCCAAATCAAAGTCAAATTGTTTTATTTAAGAAAATTTTATAAACTACAAACTGTACTCAAGAACTTCGGAGTATTGTATTCTTGTCTAATTAATGTGGTTTGCTCTTATTATAGATCTTTGAGGTATCCAAAAATACTTAAAAGTATCAAATCATCTTATTCCCTCGTTTAAGGATTAAAATGAAATTTATATTTGAATGATAAATTTGGATGAGTTAAATGTGAATTATGTAATTAGGATAACATAGAAATATTGAATTTGGTGTAAAGATAAGTAACAGGTAACTTCTTAACTATAGTTGGGTCACCGATTATCCCCTTTCCTTAAAATTTAATCATCCTGCACCCCGCGAAAAATGTTATTGCTTAATTATAGGAGTTAAAACTTCAAGAGTTATAAGTAAATATTGATTCAGCAATTCAATGCATGTTTACCATGCTCTAGCATAATTTAAGGTTGATGAACTATTGTGCAGGGTTTGATTAAATTGATATTGACATATTGCGCCAAATTATTGTCATAAAATCTCTAAATCATCAATTTTAGAACTCTTAAGTAAAATTGTTGTAATGCACATTCTATTTGTGAGATTTAAATCAAGGTTTGGGAAAGATATGAGAACGAAAAGATAGGTAGTATATCGAGTAAATAAGATTAGTTGAAACATCACTTTCATCGTTTAATAGAATTCCAATTATAATTTTTGCAGATACATCAAGTTTGTGAGTGGTTCATCTAGTTAAGTCAAACACAAAAGGTACACTGGATATTTTTTTATGCTTTTTATTATCATTTGCTGCTTAAGCATCGGTTTGAGCCTATTTTGTATTGCTACTTAATGCGTTATTCTTATTACTAATGATGTAAGAGAAACAAATGATGTTTATGTATCTTGTAAATATTGCAAAAGAATTTCGAAATGAAGCACGAATAGGTTAGGGGTAGGGCTAGTCCTCGGGAGCTATAAGGGTGCCATCTGGAGCCTTTGAGGGGGCTTAGGCGAAGGTTATGCTTAAATGCATGTTTATTGCCATCTGGAGCTTTTAAGGGGCTCAGGTGAAGCTTATGCTTAATTGCATATGAACCCATTCTCATAGTTCTGACCGTGCCCATCAGAACTATTATTATTGCTTCATAATAGCATAGACATAAAAATAAATATGAATTTTTATGCTATTATTGCTATTTTAAACATAAATAGGTGAAGCTTATGCTTAAATGCATATAAACCATCCTCGTTGTTCTGGCTTTGCCTATCAAAATTGCTATCATTGCTTCATAATAGCATATACATAAATATAAACATGAATTTTTATGCTATTATTGCTTTTTCGTTTGAAAATTTAGCATGTGGCAAGAGAATATTTATTTTGCAGGAGTTATGATTATCTTTTTGCTATAAACTATATTTTCCTGCAATTATCATCATTTTTGCCTTCCATTTTTGCTTAAAATATATTTTTAATATTCTTTATTTTTAGAATGTGCACTAAGACATTATTTTTATAATGCCAGATCAGATACAATTGGAGGCTGATATAGTTTAAAGTCATGACGCAAAAAATTAACGAATTCTAACTGCCCCTTCAAGGGATAATTATTTTATGTATAATGATAGTTATGTAATAAATTTTGGATGTTATTTATTTTAAATTGAATGAATGTTATTCTTTATACTTGAATGGCTTTGGATATTTGTTTAACTGCTATTTTATTTCACTGCCAATATGATTCTGCGAAGAGATGCATCCGATGTTAGTTTGATTGCTACCAATCTAACATGGGTCATCACATATACTATAGTATATATATAATATAAATAAATAAAAAAAATAAAAAAGGATAATAAAATAAAAGAGTAGAAAATGCATAAAGAAATGTTAGGAGCAGAAATAAAAATTACTGCTTAGTAGGTTAGTGATGTTAGGAGTCAAAATTAATATTTAATTATTTTTCTCTCATTTAAAATTTTAATATTTCGATTTGCTCATAAAAATTTCTCCTCTTTTTTGTCTTTATGGTCTTTCTTTTCATTCAAAGGGGGTTCACCGCGAGGAGGTGAAGATTTGCCGAGAAGGTGGGGAATGACTTTGGAGGAGTTTGATATGGTGCCGTCAAGGTGTCGGCACGATGAGGTGGAGCGAGGGGCGGTCGTTGACAGGGGAAGGAGGAGAAGAGGGGAAAAAGGGAGGAGGCTTTAGCATTGCCAAAGGGGAGGGAGAGGGAGGTTAGGAGTTGTCAGCGAGGTAGGGAGGAGGGGGAGAGAGATCGGCGGCCTGCCGGAGGTGGAGGAGGTGGCTGTGAGGGAGAAGAGGGGGGATGGGCTTTTATAGGGGGGAGAGAAGGGGGGCTTGTGATGACCCATGTAAGTTGGTAACAACCAAACTAACATCGGATGCATCTTTCCACAAGATCATATTGGCAGTTAGGTAAAATAGCAGTTAAACAAACATCCAAAACTATTCAAATATAAGAAATAACATTCATTCAATTTAAAGTAAACAATATTAAAAATTTATTACATGACTTTCATTATACATAAAATTATTAGCCCTTGAAGGGGTAGTTATTTTCCTGCGCCATGCCTTTAAACTATATCAACCGCCTCCAGCTGTATCTGATCTGGCATTATAAAGATAATGCCTTAGTGCACATTCCAAATACAATGGATATTAAAAATATACTTAAAGAAAAGCGGAAAGTAAAAATGATAACAATTGCAGGGAAAATATAGTAAAAAAAAAATCACAACTCCTGCAAAATAAATATCATTTTGTTATATGCCAAATCTCAAATAGAAGAGGGATAATAGCATAAAAATTCATGTTTATGTTTATGACTTAATATTATGAAACAATATTAGCAATTTTGATGAGCAAAGTCAGAACCATGATGCTGGGTTCATAAAAATGCAATTAAGCATGACCTTCACCTGGGCCTCTCTCAAGGCTTCGGATGGCAACCTTCACTTGGGCCTCCTTTAAAAGCTCCAGATGGAATTATATATGCAGTTAAGCATGACCTTTACCTGGGCCCCCTCAAAGGCTCCAGATGACACTTTTATAACTCTTGATGGACTAGCCCCGTCTCTAACTTAATTTAACCTCCGTTTTAGAACTCTTTGCAACATTCACAATATACATAAATATTATTTTATCTCTCTTACATGACTAGCAGTAAGAGTAAAACATTAAATAACAATATAAGCAGGTTCAAAGTGATGCTTAAGCAGCAAAAGATAGAAAGCATAAAATTAATATCCAGTATACCTTTGTGTTTGACTTAACTAGATGAATCACTCACAAACTTGATGTGTCTGCAAAAATTATAATTGAGATTTTATTAAACATTGAAGGTATTTGCTGGCTCTATGAAAACTAATATTTTTATTTATAAGCTTTTGTGTTAATTATGAATCTTGTGATCCCTCGTTCTTCTTAATTGATGATGCATATTTGTTTAAGAGATTGAACGAGCTAATGTAGAGAAAATTAGTATTAAAATTTGCGTATTCTTAAACCCTAAGTGAGCTTTCTCTACAGGTTTGAAATACAGCATAGGTTGTTCTAATGTGTTTAATAGCATTGAAATCTTTATTTTCCCAAATTACACATATATTACAAATTGATTTCAAACAGAAAATTTCTTGATTCTATCGGTAGTAACTGTACATAAATTTAATGAAACTTTATATTAATTAAAGACTTCTAGCCTACAAATTTTGATTATATGCTAAAATACTTACATCTTATTATGGAACAAATTTTGATTCAAAATAGCTAGTCTTTCGATCAAATAATTATTAAAAACTCCAAGGTTACTTCAACTTACTAAGTTAGCTGCAATTAAATCTTAATCCCGATAATACTAATATAAAAGATTGTTTGAATTTACTGACAGCTCTCTATAAAATAATAACTGAACTTATCACAATACTCAAAGGAAATTTTCATTTAAAAGTTTAACCTACTATAAAAGGTTTGACATAATAAAATAAAGGGCAAAGTGAACTAGTAGGCTAAAGCAAATCCCTAACTATTGATTTTGTTTATCATTATTATTTATTATTATTATTATTATATATGTACATATACATATTCTATCCTTTTTAACTGATTGAACAGAGCTTACTTTACGTCTAGTCGAGCACACGGATTGGCGCAGAGAAGAGCCGATGCAGGGTGGAACCAGCGAGCAAGGATCGGGCGCGGAATCGCAACGGAAGAGGTCGGCGCAGAGTCGAGTGCCCTAGCAGAGAAGAATCGGTGCTGCGAGAGATTGAGTGGAGAAGAATAGGGACTTGCGTGGAAGAAGAAGTTGAGCGGGGAAGCCGCACGCTACCCGTCTCTCGATGTAGGGGTTATGACGGAAGGAGGGGTCGATCTTTCCTTCTCAATCGGTCTCCAGGTACGCTCACTACCGCGTCTTACGGGAGAGAAACGAGCGACTGAGAGGGAGAGGCGAGCGGGGTCGAGCGTGGTGATGGGTCGAATGCCATACGCCCGGTTATATAGGGCCCATTTGGACCGGCTGGCTTCTTCTCCAAACGCCTGCAGATTAAGGATAATAGCGTAACTGTCGTAATGTGCTTTTAATGGAGTAATTTTCTTAAATGTCGTAACTGTCGAATTTGAAAATTTTCTAAATTAGGGATTGAAACTGAAAAAAAATCGATTTTAGCGAGAGTTTTAACGGGAAACTGAAATTTGCGGGAGGATTTAATGAATCTGAATATTGCGGGTAAGCAACGTTCCTTTTACAAATGACCTAGGGTCATTACAGGCCTGCTCGTTGGCCAGGTGGTCGGGCAGCCCTTCCAGGCAAGGGGCACGTGATCCCCCAAGTGGGGGGCCAGCCCCTTGCCGCGTGCCCTAGATAGGGGCTAGGGCACGCGTACAAATGGGTGGCTATGGGAGGGAAAATGAGAGAGGAGAGAGAAAGTGGGAGGAATTTAAATATTATAAGTATTATGATTATTATTATATGATAATAATAATAATAAGCAAGATAATATACTTATTATTATAATTATTAATATTAGAAAATGATAGTAGAGAGAGAGAATAATATAATAATACTAATAAGAGATAATTATTATTATATTAATATTTGATAATAATAATAATAATATTATAATTATTATTATTATACACATAATAGTAAGTATAACAATTTATATACTTAATATTATTATGATTTATCATTATCCTTAGTGACAATGGTAATAAATTTATTTATTATTATTATCTAATGATAATAAAAATAACTTCTAAGAATTATTATTATTATCTTTATTACTTTTAATAATAATAGCAATAATTCTAATAATAATAATAATAACAAATTAATGTTATTATTATTATTATTATAACATAATATAATTATAACTATAATCTTATACTATAGTATATATATAATATTAATAAATAAATAAAATAAAAGATCAAAAAATGCATACATAAATGTTAAGAGCAGAAATAAAAGTTGGGAGCAGAAATAAAAATTAGTGGTTAGTAGGTCAGTGATGTTATGAGTCAAAATTTATATTTAATTATTTTTATTTCTCATTTAAAATTTTAATATTTCGATTTGCCCATAAAAATTTCCACTTTTTTTTTCTTTATGGTGTTTCTTTTTGTTCAACGAGGGTTCATGTGACAACTTGCCGAGAAGGTGGGGAATGACTTTGGAGAAGTTTGGTAGGGTGCTGGCAAGGTGTCGGTACGACGAGGTGGAGCGAGGGGCGGTTGTTGGTTGGGGAAGAAGGAGAAGAGGGGAAAGAGGGAGGAGGCTTTGGCATTGTCGAGGGGGGAGGGAGAGGGAGGTTAGGAGTTGTTGGCAAGGTAGGGAGGAGGGGGAGAGAGATCGACAGCTTGCCGTAGGTGGAGGTGGCTGTGAGAGAGAAGAGAGGGGGGAGGGGCTTTTATAGGAGGGAAAAGGGGGGAGGAAAGAGGAGAGAAAGTGGGGGGAATTAAATAGAAAATATTAATTGCATTTTTTCGTCGATCGATTTTCAAATTTGACGAAACTTGATCGGGAGGTTCGTCTTGACGAGACGGACTTCATTGATAAAAAATTTCTCAATTTGGAGCTATATTTTAATTTTAATTAATTTTTAAAGTTTAAAATTTAAAAAATTAATTCCAGACACTCTGAAGCTCAAAATTTGTCTAATTTTTTTTTGTAATCTTCTTTTATTATTACGATGAACCCAACGATACTAAAGTTTTGAATTTGAACTTATATTTTATTTTCCTAATTTTTTGTTTTTAAAAAATTTAAAAATTAATATAGGAGTATTCGTTGATCAGATTACCTCTAAATTGGGCATTACGATCATAAAAATATGTTATTTTTAATGATATATATGGTCCAGCCTAATTTTGAACTTACATGAGATCCTGATTTTGTCATAATTGAGTCAACAATTTGATCATAATTGCTTTAATCAGGATTTGAGTTGTTATAGAACCACTCCATCTGGCATGAACAATCTGTCCCCATTTTTCTCTCACTGATTGATAGGGTACGTTGATAGTTCCCGCTTAGCTCTGCCTAAATTTCTCGTCCAAAATGAACCAAATCCAGAATACCTAATATGGTATAAACAATATCAAATGATCTTGAGCAAGATCATCTCCTCCTTGACAGAATCTACTTTAGCTCAAGTGCTCGACAACGATACTTCCTTCACAATCTGGAAATCCCTCTCCTATGTCTTTGCATCATCCAGTCAGGTGCGCATGTAACAACTAGAATTGCAATTACATAGCATCAAAAAAGGATCTTTATCAATGTACAACTACCTCCAAAAGGCCAAGCAACTGGCGCCGACACTCCAACCACAGAACAACAAACTGTTCTCAGCATTATGATCTGTCTAGGACCGGATTATGCCTCTCATCGCTCCAATTACATCTCACATTTAATCGATCTGCCTGGACGAACTTTCCAGAATCCTCATCAGCCACGGACTGATGTACTCCGATCTCCTCAACCTTTCGAGTGCATCTACTCCAACATCGCATGCCCATACTGTTGCTGCTCCGGCAATTCTTATTTCTGACAGGGCTAGCGACTATTTTTCTCGAGGACTTGGTCGACATAATGGAGGTTGTTGTCGCTCCACCATTAAGTGCCAACTATACAACAAGTTTGGCCACACAATACTCAATTGCTACCATCGTTAGAACTTTTCCCTCTACCCTACGACACATCCTCCTACTACAAATCCAAGCACCGTGAGCCTAACATACTACTATTCATCCACCATGATCGAACCATGGTACTTGGACTCCGGGGCAACACACTATGTCACAGCACCCATTGACTCCATGCAAGTGGTGCAACCATACCATGGATCGAAAAAGCTTCATATCGATGATGGTTTGTCTATACCCATCAATCACACAGGTGATGCGATTCTCCTCACCATCAACTCTTCTTTCAAACTTTCTCATACTCTTTATGTTTCACATATTTCAAAAAAATTTGTATCTATCAGTTGATTCACTCATGATAATAACATACTAATTGAATTTCATTATACTTATTACCTTTTGAAGGATTTGGCTTCAAAACAGGTCCTGCCCCACGACACACTCAACAATGGCCTCTTCTCATTTTCGACCATTCAACCCATGTCCCTCCAAACCAATGTGAGCTCCACAACCATCTGGCATTAGTATAACGACCCAATGTCGTTATTTTTCAAAATTAGGTTAGATCCCGCTTCAGACATCAAAACTCTGGGGAACTTTAAATTAGGGCAAACAAAAATACCCTTAGATAAGAATAATTTTAAGATCAAAGTGCCTTAGTTTGGGAGAAATTTGAATAACGGAAGCCCTCACTTTATTTTCTGAATTATTTAATTTCTAAAAAAATCAAGAACATTGAAATACGTGTCAGAATTCATCAATTTCAATGTCATTGTGTTAAGTATATTATTTAAAGGCTGCTCGAGAAATTTCATCAAATTCTGAGCGCCGAATTTATCGTGGTTAATTTCTGAAGTTTTAAACTTCATAAATTAATTAAAAATAAAAAATTTGTCCGAATCGAAAATTTTTGGCGCGAGGGTGTTCGTCATGTCGTAACACACCTCGGTGCCAAGTTTCGTTGTATTTGGACGCCGAACGGCAGAAAAATGCGAATAATTTAAGTCTAAGTATTATTTAAGTTTTTATTTTTATTTTTTTTCCAATTCCCTAATTTCCATCCCCCTCGTTCGCCACCCCCCCCTCTGTGACCCGCCCCGATAGGCGTCTGGTGCGAAACCTTCAGCGCCAGGAAGGGGCCGCATGCGCCTTTTTTGGAGCAGGCTAGTCGGCCCACCTGGCCGACCCCCCTCTCCTCTCCTCTCTCCTACATAAACGCCCCCCCCCCCTTCCTTCCTTATTCCCCCCACAACCCCCTCCTCCTCCAAACCCTAGCCAGCCTAAACCTGCAGCCCCTCCTCCCCCTCACAGTAGCCCTGCCAGCCTCCCTTCCCCACGGCAGCCACCCTCAGCCCACGTCAGCTGCCCCTCAGCCTGCTGCAGCCCTCCCTCGGCCGGCCAACAGCCAGCAAGCAGCCTTCCGGCCGCCCCATTCCGGCCAATAGTGTGATGACCCACTTAAGTAGTAATAAGTGAAACTCTTAAACATCGAGACGTCTTTTCAGATAACGGTGGAGTTCCTGATAAGAACTCCAAAGTTAAGCGTGCTCAGGTGGGAGCACTCCCAGGATGGGTGGCCTGCTGGGAAGTTATCTTCTGAGGGCAAAACCGTGAGGCATTTCAGGCCAAAGCGGACAATACCTTCGTGCTTAAGAGTTTGGGCTGTTACAAACAGCCCGGCCAGCAACCCACTCCGACCTCCCTCCGCTTTTCGGCAATCCTAATCCTAAAGGTAAGATGACAAGTTTAAAAGATAGAGAAAGGGCGAGAGAAAAGAGAAGAATTTTCTACGTTCTTTTAATTTATACCTACTTAATAGTCATTATTATGAAAATAATAAAGGATATAATATCATCATTCACAATAATATGGTTTTCATTAATTAGTAATGAAAACTACATATGTTATAAAATGACTATAATTTCAGTTCAAGCGTTTTCATTTTGACAGTCATTTTTGTTATGTTCTTTCATTCTTATATTATTGTTATCATTAAAATAATAATAATAATAATATTGTATCAAATATGATTACTATCCTCAGTAAATTAATAAATGCTATAATAAATATTACTGCCATCGCAGTATCTTAAAATTAGATTTCAATCATAATAAAAAAGCGAAAGAAGAACATAATCGAAATGAAAATAAATGTTACTCCTAAAAATATTAGCTAAGAGCTAATTTAAAAATATCCAAAACCGAAATGCAGATTGAGCGAACTGTCACTCATCCGAACTGTTGAACTGTTGAACTTGTGAACTTAAAAGAAAAAGGTACCAGATGTCTTTTATTACTCTTGTTTAAATATGATTTTTTGCTCAGCATCGCACAAATTTGATAAAAGTGTTTTTTAAAGTCACATAAAATGATATATGAACAAGTTTGGATAAGTGAGAAGCAAAAGTTCCATGTTGATTTATACTTTTTGTCTGATCCGATAACCGTTAGGACTGGGCTGTTCGACATCGGGAGTCATAAGGAGCCTATACTGATAAGCCTTTGAGGGGGCAGGTATAGAGGGAAGTTGAGATATGTAACACAAAAATGAACTCCCATTTTCATCGATTTTGTACTTGCCCAACAAAATCATATTTTGCCTCAGATATCAAGCGCTAAAATTCTATATTTATTTTTGTGACTGCAATTATTTTTATGCTAAGTTTCAAGTGAAATTGAAATAGGTTTGCAGGGATAAGTTTGTACAACTTTTATTTCCTGTCAAATATTGATTATTTTTCTTATTATTTAACATTTGTAAAGTTGACATCTATCTGTACTTAGTTTCACAACTAACAAGTATTCGAATGCCCGCACTTTTGAAACGTGCCCAGATCAGGAGATCACCTTCGATGAAAGGTGCTAAGAATTGAGCAGTGCTGATACTGCTACCTGCTGATCCACCGCTTTCCTTCTGACTCTTTCTATTTTTAAAAGTTTGTAACTCTTCTTTTATTTTAATCTTTTGTATTCAAGACTTATGAATTAATGAATAAATGAGTTATGTTTTGATGTCTGTATATTTGTCTCTTAAATCACTCATTATGATCCTGCGGCTAGAGGACTTGTTGCTTGTTGCTATTACTATTGTTATCCCACAAGCAAACCGGTGTTGGATCTGCTCCCGCTGACCCGGCACCGGGTCCTCACAATTAGCATATCGGTCATCCATCGTTTGACAAACTCAAGCTTGTTGTCAATCAGATTTCCGTTCATCCTACAAAGTTATCTTCTTGTGACTCCTGTCATATGTCTAAAGATCATCATGTCTCTTTAAAAAATTCCGATACTATATACGATAAATCATTACAATTGATTGTATCTGACATATGGGGACCTTCCCTTTTATTTCCACATATGGCTTCAATTATATTATATTCATCGATGCTTTATTGAATTTTTCATAGTTGTATCGGTTGACAATAAAATTTGATACTTTTAAAACCTTCCTCTCCTTTAAAACCATGGTTGACCATAGCCTTAACTCTAAAATCATCTCTTTCCAATTTGATGGCGGAGGTGAATACATGAAATTCACAATAACTCTTGATCACTTTGGCATCCATCACCGGTTCACTGTCCCACACACTCCTGAGCAAAATGGAAAAGTTGAGCGGAAACACCGACACATTGTCGAGACTGGTCGTGCTCTTCTCTTTCACGCATCTTCACCAATCAAATTATGGGCCAACGCATTTCAAACAACCTCTTACCTCATTAATCGCCTTCCATCCTGTGCTCTCAAAACAAACCATCTTTCAAAATCCTTTTCCAACATGTTTTAGATTATCATTTCCTCAAAACTCTTAGGTGTTTGTGCAATACGTGGCTTCGTCCCTATGCTGAACATAAACTCGCCTCACGATCGCATCCCTGTGTATTCATGAGGAATAGCGGTATACGTAAAGCCTATTTGTGCTATAACATTGAAAATGATAAGGTCTATGTAGCGTTGCATGTTTCTTTTGAGGAGCTTACATTTCCGTTTCAAAAAATTAGCAATGCAAATTCTTCAGAGACATCTTCACAACACATCGGAACACCCATTCAAGTACCTTAGCTGCTCGGGCCTGACATCTCGAGGAAGCCTGCTTGCCGCCACAGGTTAGTCCCTACTGGAACACCCATTCAGGTCTACTCTAGACAACCTGCTCGTCGCCAGCGGTCAGCACCTACTCCAGCTCTGTTCAGCCCGTCATTGCCCACCACTGCCTCCACGCTTCATCCACATTATCTGCCCACAATTCCGTCCAACCCGTCCTTACCGACCACTGCCTCTACACTTCAGCCCCCATTCAACCGCAATTTCCACTTACACAAACCTGAAGCAAAACCGGGCACCTCATGCCTAAGGTGCTCAACACCTCCTCCTCCATTCCCTCGGTGGTTCCCACTATATTTTCTCAAGCTCAAAAACAGCCTAACTAGGTTGAAGCAATGAAACAAGAGGTCCAAGCCCTTCAAAAAATTGCGCAGGGTCCCTTGTGCCTTGCTCGCATAATGCCAACATTGTTGGATGTAAGTGGTTCTGTACAAACTGAAGCTCAATTGTGATGGATCCCTGGTTCGTCACAAGACCCGCCTTATCGCCAAAGGGTTCACATAGAAGGAAGGCATCGACTACTATGAAACATTTAGTCCAGTTTGTCAAACTGGTTACCATCCGAATTATTCTCACATTAGCTCTCATCTTTAAATGGAATATTTAGCAACTTGACTTCGATAACGCCTTTTCATGAAGACATTTACATGAAGTAACCACCTGGCTTCATCTTGTCCACTCAGCTGCAACTCGTGTGCAAGTTTACCTTCAAATGGAATATATTTTCACTGCTTAACACTTAGTGCAACTTTGGATACCACTATCCTTCATATTTATGAGTACACACATTAATACATGTATATGTGTGAGATAAACTTACTAAGATTATCTAGTGCTTCCGTGCCTTTTTCACAACCAAAATAATAAGAAAGTACAAAGCAGGATGGACATGGCTGGTGTCATATACTTAGGGATGGCTTTCTTAAAACTTTCGATTATACAAATGTTTAAAAGATTACATAAATACTGAAAATGAAGTTGGGAGGAAGTTCAAAAAAATTCAAATAAACCTCTTGTTAATTAATCAAAGAACGAGAAACTTGAGACCAATAATGAGATGGAGCGCATGACTTCTGAAGTTGCTTGTAAGAAAATGACAATATGAAATCCTCTAGCACAACGGCATCACTCACTAACAATTTTCCAAGTTTTGTCTTCTGATACAGTCCAACTCTTAAAAAGTCTCAATAATTTGAACTTGAGAAGAGATAAATACTAGGAAAATATTAGATGTTACCGACGTAAAGCATATCAGACCTTTCACCAAAACTTGAGAAATCTGTAGAAGTTTGCTGGTTTATGTTCCGCATTAAATAATATCCTTTTAATGAGCACACCTTTTCCTAAAGAGGAAATTTTTTTATTATTTCAGATCAATAGTTTTTTATATAAAATAAACAAACCTTGTTTATAATCACATGGGATTCTAATAAGGTGGATGAGTGTGCATTCACGAACAAAGAATAAATACAAATATAACTTGGTCGGAGCAGCTCTAATCGGGATATGCTTAGAGAAAATTGTCTTAGATTGTCCAAATATATTAAATGTTGATTGTTGAATGCCCCCCAGTTAGGAAAGCTGAACTAATGAATTTGACCAATGTTAAGAAGGCCAAAAAGATTGGGAAAGAAATTATTAGGAATGGTCTAACATATTTGAAGCTTTAGGTGGGGTTGTTATTTGATTGAGTGCAATGGAGACAAAAGATTCATGTTATCAATCCAACTAAGCGGCACATGGATTTGGCATTATTATTGTTGTTGTCGTTGATTAGGGTTTGGAATTAATGAATACAAATATGTTTAGTCAGTAAACAATACATTAAATCAGTAATGTAACCTTCTCTACCGATTCTCAACTATTAAGCCATGGTAGAAGCTGGTCTTCGATGGTGATGCAAGGATATCAATTAATCGCTCTTTGGCATGTGAAGACTACATCCAGTGCACTCTGTATGTGCTGGGAGGCTTGGGTGGGGATCCATTATTGCTCTTTTCATGCAGATCACAGATGAGTGCATGGTTGCGTTTCCATACACCTATGTGGCTTGAATTTCCACATATGAGATGCTGTGGTGCTTGAGTGAGAGTGGGAAAATCCTGTCCTTGGCTTATGTGTGCTTCTGCAAGTGCATAGGACTTTCACAGTGCCTGAAGATGAGAGGCATGATTCCCATAAAGTGCTATTTTTCATTTGAACATTAAAATATCTTTTGTGGTAGCGTTTTTTGCCTTAAAAATGAAAACAACTTTGCTTTCCCTTAGTTATGGGAAGTCAAACTGGTATTATTAGGAATTTTTTTGTAAATGAAGATTATCGCTTATCTGTTGTTTGATGTATGTTGTACCAATGAATGATAATTTTGAAATTGTCAGAGACCAAAAATGACCTGCAGAGGGAAGTGGGCGGCTATCTACATGTTGTAGTCTTACAGGATATCAAAGTTGTAGATGCTGCAATGGCCGATACTTTGCGAGAGCTTCCGAGAGGAACCCACAATGGAGACTGTATCCTAAACTGAATCAGTAATTTTTGTTTTTGGCTCTATTTGAAAGGTTTTAATCAATGAGTTATTATAGATTATGCGAAGTTTTCTATTTCTTTTATTGCTCTACTTGTGTTATAGAACCTTCAATTTTAGTTTTGCATCTTTTCATTATAGTGTTGATGACGACATTAAAGATGATTAATAGCCACTCCATTTATCTATTTTTAATCTTTATGTCATTTTGAACTAATAACATTCATTAAAACTTGTACAAACAAAGTAAACATTGCCATTTTTCTCTTGCATTCATATGAAGCCAAACAATCTTTTATTGGTAAGGTTGTGTTTTATTGTATCTTTATGTAAATGTGCTGTATTGTGCGGTCTGTCTAGAATAAATTCTTTGCTATTGTCGATAGACAAATTGCTCAAGGAGTGTACTTTGCACGGTTTTGGAGGCACTAAAAGGACTGCACATATATACAAGCATGTTCGTCATGTATTTCAACGCACAAAAATTATTAGATGACAGCTTTTGGGAAGGCATGTGGAAGCAATGTTTCATCAAATGAAACTATACCGCTTGTTTTGTCAAGTAGGCTGTCTGCACCAATTTTCATGATATTTATTGCCTTGTCAAAGTAGTATGGGGACACCTAGGAGAGCACACTTGTTGAGTTGCTGTACTTGTGTACCTTTTATATGGCTTAACCACCATGGAGGACACCCTTGCTGAATAACTTGTAGCTATTGTGAGTGGTGCTGGAGAAGTTATTAACCCAACAAATGCATACTGTCTCTAATCAAAGTGTTAGTTTAATATTTTCATTTATTTTGCTAACCTTGACTGAGTTAGTTCTTGATGCTATTGTTGTCGGAATGGACATGCTGATAAAAAAATTTGGGCCTACAAATAAGGGTAAGCATCGTATTTGCCTCATAACTGATGCTCAACATCCCGTTAGGGAGCCAGATGACGGTTCAAAGGTAGATCAGGTCAATACCATTGGCCAATTGATGAAGTCTCATGGAGTGCAATTGGATTGCATAGTTGTCAGTGCTAAGCTTGCTGGTTCAGTTCGGCAGCAGATAGTCGATGAGAATGTTGACCTACTGCATCAATTTTCAAAGAACACTATTTCTAAAATCATACTTGTTGATGGATCGACATCATTGCTTGGAGCTGTCAGGACACGCAACATTTCCCCTGTTACAGTTTACAGAGGAGATCTTGAACTAGGTTCAAGCATGAAGATCAAGGTGAGGTCTGATATTGTCATTAGCACGAATGATTGATTAGGAACCCAGAAATAATTTAGAAGAAGCTTTATAGGTGATTTTCTTGCCTGTTATCTTTTCTGAATTTTTAGAGTTTTTCTTACATCCTTCTGGCTATTTTATGAAGCATAGCTACAAAATTAGTTACAAACTGGCTCCTGTGCACACGCTATGATTATGTTTGTTTATTATCATAGCTCATTCTTTTTTTAATTTTGGATTAGAGAATAACAGTCTTACTTGATGAATAACAGGTCAAATTAGTTGCAAACAGTTTTTTCATAGATCCTTCTCTATTATTCTTTCAGGTTAAATTTCTTGCGGAGATAATTTGAAACTGCTATTGTGATAATTAATCAGCACCAGCGAGTTTCAGGCTTTATGGGTCTTTGAATTTGTGTTTGCATTGATTGTTTTTTATTAGTAAGGTTGACACATGCATCAATTTATGCATTACAACGAACTAATCATGAAAAGGATATCAGTTTACTCACCTAAATACTGGTTTCAGCAAGAAATTAGAGCAATTTATTTTTTAGTGAATCATGATCTTTTTATTTATATTGGGTTTGAGCCTGGATCAGGTGTGAGCATTGAAATCTTATTATTGATTCACCGATGTCATATATTTTTGTGAACTCTAGGAGCAGTTACCATATTTTCTGTGGAATCATGCTTTCCTGGGGATAAAATTGAATAACTGTACTTTCTAATGTTCAATTATTAGGTATGGGTTTACAAGAAAACAGCAGAAGAAAAATTTCCTACATTGAAAAAATATTCTGATAAAGCACCTCAAAGTGATAAATTTGCCACTCATGAACTCAAGATTGATTATGAATACAAACACACAGAAGATCTTGATAAAGTTGTTCCTCCAGAACAAAGAATAAGAGGCTATCGATATGGACCCCAAGTAGTTCCTGTATCCACGGCAGAGTGGGAGGCAGTAAAATTTACTCCCGAGAAAAGTGTGAAGTTCTTGGGATTCACTGATACTTCCAATATTATGCGGTAAGAAAAATGCTTTCTCATGTAAAATTGATAGAGTTCTATGAGACTTACTTATCTAACCTCTTGATAGTACGGTCTTTTTTCCTCGAATAGCATTTTTGTTTCACTAACGTAAAGATTTTACTGTTTGTGTTCCCTATTTGCTTGATGAAGGCACTATTTCATGAAGGATGTATATGTATTCATTCCTGAGCCAGGTAATACGAAAGCAATCCTGGCAGTTTCTTCTTTGGCAAGGGCTATGAAGGAAATGAATAAAGTTGCAATTTTGCGATGTGTATGGAGGCAAGGACAAGGGAATGCTATAATTGGAGTGTTGTCACCTAATATCTCTTCTGCTGACAATATTGTGAGGTTTCACCCGCATTATTCAACAATGCTTTTTGTTTCTTTTTCTTATTATTCCAAGTTTATGTTGCATTTATTTTAATCATGCATGCAAAAAATTGAAATAATTGATTGTTTTTTGCAGCCGGATTCATTTTACTTAAATGTGCTTCCTTTTGCCGAGGACTTGAGAGAGTTTCAGTTTCCATCTTTCAGTAATCTTCCTTCATCAAGACAGCCAAACGAACTACAGCAGGAGGCTTCAGATAACCTAGTCAAAGTGCTAGATTTGGCTCCACCTGGCCAAGTGGAGTTACTGAAACCTGAATTAACACCAAATCCAGTTCTACAGGTTTGAGCTATCTGTTCTTTAATTATTCTCTTGCTATTTTTTTTTTCACCCAGTGGTATCACTTTCTGATTCTCTAGTTGTGTCACAAATTATTTTGAAATGCTATTGCATGCCCTGATTAGAAAGTTTGAGGACTGACGCAAGGAAGTTTATTAAGTATAGCGGTTTTGTAGTCATTAATAAATTTATTTTATTGGACATTGTGGAGTATGTATTTTAGCACAAACTAACACTGTTAGATTAATGTAAGGGATGATGTCCTCAATAGTAGTTAGTATAGCTGTAAGCCAGTGCATTTTTTGTAGCCTTCAAAATGCATTTAATGGTGAAATTTTTTAATTTCCTTTGTTTCTTTCTTTAAAAAATGGTGCCTCAGTCTAAGTCAAAGGGTTCATTTAGTTTGCTTTTGTCCAAGAAGAGAAAGATTGCAAAAGAACATGCGCTTTTACTTTACCGTGTATACAGAGGCGGAATGATTTGCTAATTAACATAAAACTGATTGATTTTCATAATTCTGAATGCCTACGTATAAAGTTTTTAACAGAACATTGCATCCTGGCTATTATCAAGTTGCCGTTCTGTACTTGAATGCCAAATGCCTTGATTGGATAGACCACTACTAGGTAATTTAAGCTCACCAATGTAGGTATAAAGAATTTTTTTCTTAAAACTTATACATAGATAGCCGTAGCATTAAAGAAATAATTGGAAGGTCAAGGGAAAGGTGCATGAGGACTGTATTGTTTCTGCAATATAGTTCTAGGGTGCATGCACGTACACGTGCTATCTAGATATGCATAAAGGAATGAATTAATGACAAATATACTTGAGTACACCTTTCAATACTTGCTATTTGTTAGTTGTGTGTATTGAATTCGGTATGAACATTTTGGACTGAAAACATATGTGCACTTTACGATCATCAGAGTTCCCGGGGGCAAAGCTCCTTGGTGAGGAGACTTTTCGGGGTAGTGCCCTAGAATTAAAGTTTTATGTAAGGACATGTTATGAATTTTTTCTTCTTATGTTTTGCTCGTTAAACCTCTATATATGTTTGCCTAGTGGTTCTGAACTGTTCGGCTGCAGTAATGTCTACCTTCTTTCTCTGTAGTAAAGTCTTTCCTCTCGTGGTGTTTCTAATTTTGAGTTCTATCACTTCAATCCCTCTGTTCATTGGTGCTGTGCTTTACTTTTTTGTACTTGTTTTCTCGTTAACGTTCATAACACTATCAATATTTTTTTTTCTTTTACCTGACTTGCTGTGGCTTAAAGATGCGGAGCGCAATCTGACATCCTTAAATATTGCATTTAATGTACTTTTGGAAAAGAGTTGCTTAGCTATGCCTTAAGCAAGCTCGTTTATGCAAAGTGGCCCAAATCATAGCAACACTTAGTAGGTTAGCTTGTCTAAGCTACTTCATCTTAAACTCTGGCCTTAAGCCAAACTGCCCCTTAAACTTAGCTGCTGAAGTTGTACACTTATTAATGCAATTTTACCCTTTTTTATGTCTTGCAGATTCAGTCCATATTTTACGGTGAACTAGTTAATTTATACAAATGCATATTTCGTTATATCGGCTTTTACAGAATGCTTCTGTGATTGTATGCATCAGGTGTCTGGATAATTTTCTTAATATTTGTCAATATATAGGTCTTTTTTGCTCTCTTTTTTCAGCGTTTCCATCAGTTCCTTGATTTAAGATCAAAGCATCCTGATGCTGCGCTCCCCCAATTAGAAGCGAGCCTTCTGAGGATAACCGGACCTGACCCTGGTATTCTTTCTGAGCTGAAACCTGAAGTTGACAATTTCTTAAAGCAGATTGAGCTGAAGGATAATTCAAAGGTTTAATTTTTGCCAATTTTGGTTTTAAACTCTGAGAATTATTTTGAATAAGATTTACTAGGTTTGAAGCAATTTCTTATTCCAGAAAAGGTCCAAGAAACTTGCTCTAAGCGAGAAACCATCAGGCTCACATGAGGATGCTGCTTCTGTTAAAGCAATCGACTACCACAGTGCGGGCCCTTCTTCATTCAAGGTTGAAAAAATTGGGCATACCAATTCCCTTCGAGATTTTCACGAAATGATGGCCCGTAGAGATGGCCCACAGTGGGTCGAAAAAGCAATCAAAGAAATGCAGGACCATATTTATGATCTCTTGGAAAATTCTTATAGAGGAGACAACTACCAAAATGCAATTGAATGTTTGATAGCTCTTCGCAACGGTTGCATTGTGGAGCAGGTAAGTACCTTTGACTTTTTTATTTGTTTATTGAAAAGCTTAATGAGATGAGATCGGATATATATTTAAGCTCTTCCAAATGCTCCGAGCTCAATTCATTTGCATTTATAGTCTAAATTTGTAGAATATAAACGTCCCCTTAGCATGAACATGAAAACTGCAAGACCTATAGCTTGGAAGATTCTCAAATTTTACCAATTCACACGTGCCGTTCTGTTGTTTCCTTTCTAAGGTCTTTTAAGGTCCAGCTGTTTGCAAGGTTAATTGAAGTTGTGGGAAAATTTGAATTTTTGAAAACAATTTTGAGAATTATAAACTCTTTTCATGCATATAGCACCCAAGTTTTTATAATATACACCCAAACTAGAACACTTACAAAATGAGCATTTTCACCTCCTCATTTTTGAAATGTATGACACCTCATATCTGCATACAATTAGAAGAATTCAAAGGTTGGTGAAATGATTGTTCTTTATTTGTAAGGTATGCTTATTCTAAAGATTCGAGTGCTATGTATTATCTAAAGACAGACCCCTTGGTTTATTAAGTTCATGATTCTGAAAGTACACTGTTGCTGTCCCTGCAACATGCATGCATGCTTGCTTCTTCTAGCAGCTCCCTCATATTTGATTTCTTGAACAGGAACCGAAGAAATTTAATGATTTTCTGCTCTCTCTATACGACAATCTAAAGAAGCTGGATATCCGTGATTTCATCGAGCTTATTTCTTCCAAAAACATCACTTTAATCACTAAAACTGAAGGAGCTGACAGGTATTGTTTTATAAACGCATTTGGTAATTTGCCTCTCATTCATGTTGAAACCAAGTCCTTGCATTTTCTGGGTTTCTTGTCGTTTAAATATCAAGTTCATGTGCTTCAACAGTGACGTCAATATGGAGGTTGCCAAAAATTTACCCGTAAAAGAAGAGAGAATTTCTCAGGACTAGAATTATCGGATTGCAGACTGCTGTGTCTTGGGAAGATTCGTTGGGTTTAATGGGTTTGGCGGGTCAATTGGGTCAGTGTCAGGTCAATCCCAGTTGGGTGCAGAAAATTTGGTGGAACCCAGAAACCTAAACTTTAAACCTTGGCATGCAATTCTTTTTTGCTTGAAGTTTATAAATTATAAAAAAATTGTAAATATATTTGACCTCTTATCATTCATTCTCTTTTAAGGTCGCATTATGGAGGGGAATCTTTGATTGACAAAAGCAGTGAATGTTTTGCCTTTATATTTTTTTTAGCCAATGCTTTCTTTACAATGCCTTCGTGTTGATGCTGGCATGTGCATCGTTCGTTGCGCATAAAATTAAAGCTCTGTGAATGATGAATATCTGATTCTCTTCCCAACCAAAATCATTGCTAGATTTTCCCTTCTCTCATCCTAATTTATCCAAAAAATATTTTATGGATAACATTGGGATGAATTTTATGTATAAAAGCTTGTAGATTTTATCAAATATACTCAAATTTATAAAATCTGTGTTTTTCTTTAAGATTTTTATGGAACTTTCAGGCCTAATTTGAGAGCAACATTGCATTATTCAAGAGTATAGATGGTGATATGCCAAGATGCAATGTAATTTTATATGAAATTATTGTAAAAAAAAAAAAGATGGAGGTAAGCATGCTGTTTAGCTATTTGGTAGATAATATCATATTTTTTTAATTGTTCATGTAAACATGATGAATAGTATGGTCTTTGGTTGGAAAATATTAGCATTCTAAGCAATGGATGAAATAGATGAGAGTGCAATGAATAGCATGATATCGTACAAAGAGACAGCCAATTCTATATATTCGGTGCAAGCTCAATTAGCATTAAAGAAGTGATAAGTAGCAGTTAGTGCTTGAACAATTATCAGTAGGAGTGCATTAAAGAACCATAAACCATTAGGGTAGCTATCAACTAATTGACCAAATGAGCAGTGTCCGATGGAGTGACAGTAAGATTGACTAGATTTACAATTTGATCCGAAAGTGTTGCATGAGTACCATCCAATCAAGTTTGTAAAATATTATGTTCTTCAATAGTATTAATAAGATTAGCTCATGAAAGTAATTCATTGCATATTTGGCTTGAGAATGAGCGTAACGAACCATTAGAGCTAAAAATGATTCTAAAACTAAAAAAACGGATTAGAGAGTAATTGATAATATATAATGAACAACTTGATCTAAGCAATGGAAGGGTAGTCTCATAAAAAGAACAAATTGATTCATTAATAAAAAAAGCAACACATGGTATGCAAAAAAGGTATTTTTGAGTAAATACATTGATTGATGCTTGGTGTTTTTTGAAAAAGATTTTGTATTTGCCAATATTAGTCCAAAAAGGATCAACAAATTTTGGATTTTTGGGACATTTAGCTAAAACTCTATTGAACCAGTTGAGGTCTTTGCAAAAATATGATGGTTATTATTATCTTAGAGTATCTTTGCCCAAAAACTACTTAGACTATATTTTAATATTTTTTCTTAAATTCTTTGTATAATTTGATAATCTTAAAATCACATGAAAAAATTCTAGATTTTGATCTACAAAGTATGAATAAAAATATTCCAATGGTAAGCGTAAAAGGGAGAAACAATACCTGAAATACGTGTCTAGGAATTAAGATTAATAAAAATAATATTGATTAATTAAATGAAAATGGTTTGGATGCTAATAAAAGAAAATAATAATTTTTGTAGCTCTGTCAGATTATTGACGCTAATCTACCACTAAAATTAAAAAATGTACAAAAATATCATTTTTTGCATTAGATTATTTTTTCTGCTGCTATAGCCTTGCTTTGAACATGTTTTGTGTTTTGATACATTGCCATGATTTTTAATATACTTCTATAAAATATTTCACGCTAAAATTTTGATGAAATGTTTTGAGATTGAATGCACGGGTGGTTCCAAACGGGTAAGTTTTTATAGTCTGTACTAACAAATATTTATGACGGGTCTAATTTGATTTCTAGATGAAGCTATATTTCAGCTAATGAGTGGGTTGATAAAGAAATCTACATATGTTTAAAATCATATGATCTCTATTTATATAAATGCTTCATAATAAGGTATTTTATAGGTGCATGAAATTGTGATTACCTTTAATAATTTTGTGCATTTTCTTAAAAGAATATTTTCTAAATTCTTAGCAAATTTTGATTTTGTATATCCATATATTTAGCAAACCACATATATTTGTATAAGAGTATAAACAATGATATTTGATGTGCTTAGAGCAATCTAGTTGGATTCAAACTCTGAGGCCATGATCAAGGAGAAGAACATATGTTAGCATGATGGAGAGATATTAGATGTTGTCACCATTATTTGAAGACTTTGATTTTAGTTCTTTCTTTTATTTCATTTTAAAATTTTATGAATGCCATGTATGAATACAAAAGTGTAGCTTGATTAATGTAGATGAATGTTCTAAAATTTTAAATTAAGATGAATGGATGATCTTTATTCATTCATCTTGTATGTCATTGAATGATTAAAATTTTAATGCATTCTATGTATTATGACACTATGCTTAATCATCAAATAGGGTCCTACAGCTTAGGACCCGGTGCTGAATTAGTTCACAAATCTAGCATCAAATCATCATAGCTGATATTTCTTCCACTATTTTAATTATATAAGAATAATGTTAAAATCAAATAATAAAAAATTAATCAAATTAATTTATGAATAAATTAATGAGATGTTTCTCTCATTTTAAGTCTAAATAAGATGTAATTTTGTGTGATAATTAATTTAAATGTGCTAAATCCAAATATAAACAATATTTAAATATTAGACTTATATTTTATTTACTAATAATTTGAAAAGTTCTTAGCTTACTTAAATCTAAAAAAAAAAGCATCAAGCCTTAACCCCATTAGGTAGGGTCAGCTACATTAATTATTTGTTTCAATTGTGCAACAAGAAAAATTCACAAACTCAATTTTTGAGACTAAGAAAAAACAATAAATTGTATTTTTTAGCATGTTAACTCCAAATTTGATAAAATTATAACTTTATGTAAAAAAATATAAACATTTACCAACTTTGGTCAAATGATTTTTAGGTTAGATTTTAAAAATAACCATTTTAATAACTTCTTAAAAATAGTCCATAGTCTATGAATAAAAAAATTACAAAATGTTTATAAAAAATTTATAAAATTTTTATTTTAATTCTAGCATAAATATTTTAAAAAATATTGATTATTTTAGATATGAGCCGTTTTCATTCTAGCAAAAGGATTAGGGTTCCGATGAACCTCGCCATCCGGAGCCGTCAATGAAAGACTCTGCGAGAGTAAGCTTGGATAAGGGGTGTTCTCCAATGTGCTTGCCTCTAGAGAACTATAGGAATTTCAACGGATAATGTTGAAGCAAATCTGAAGGGGCCCCAGTCAGCCTTTCGGGAACCACGTCAACAAGTGGGGTGATCTAGCGGGATATGAGCCGTTTTCAACAAATAGACTTCGGAAACGCGGTATTTTAAGGGGACCGAGTCGACGGGCTGATTGACGTGGTTCCCAAAGGGCTGACTGGGCCCCTTCAGATTTGCTTCAACATTATGCTGTTGAAATTCCTATAGTTCTCTAGAAAAAGGCAAGCACATTGGAGAACACCCCTTATCCACGCTTCCTCTCGCAGAGTCTTTCATTGACGGCTCTGGATGACGAGGTTCATCGGAACCTTAATCCTTTTGCTAAGGAGCTTCACTCGCCAGAGTATGAACAAATATCTTCACAAGAGGGTGAAACTGGATTCCAAAAATGATTCAGAATATTTATATCCTCATTAAAAATTTAAGAAAAAAAGAAAAAAAAAAAAGCTCCAATCCAAATAGAAAATTCCATATGCTAATTAGTAGAAAGAAACAGTATGGAAGGCAGATATATATATTATATGAAAATATACCCATATCAAGGCACATAAATAAATTACAAATATACCACTAATTAGATAGAACTGCAATTAATACTGCAGGTGACCACTCTACAAACAAATCATTCTTCCGATATTCCTCTCTACTGTGATAGCAGCAACAATATAGGAAATCACATTAATGCTTGCAGTTTCAAAGACTTAACTAATTTAAGCATAGCCAGTTCTGTATTGGTCCCATTGTGTTGACAAGTTGCATAATATTCATATGCAAAACTCATTATTTATCAGATCTTAGGCTTTTTAGAAAAGTAGCACTTATTATATGGTACTGATCTTCGTTCCTTTCAAACTTAGACACTTGTTGCTAGTTTCGATAGGCGTAGATTATGATTAAATTGCTCAGTTCAGCCCACCTTGCTGAAGATGCGTGCCTAAGCGCACCCAGGCTCGAGTCCAGTAGGCCAGTTGGGTCCTATAAAGCTTAGGCACGCCACATTCATATAGATTGTAACATCATGCCATAAGATACTCATGCTTATCGAATTCTCTTACATTCACCACATATTTTTTGATATTTCTTATAAATAATTTAAAGTTAGTATGATTTTATAGCTCAATAATTTAGTTCTTAGTGTTAACTCTTAATAAGATTTTTTATTTAATTTAATGTATTATAGTAAAAATGATAGTTACTATCAAAATCTCGCATGCACAATGAATAATAAATTATTTAAGGCGGTGAGGTGATGTGACAACATCATTTCATTAGTTTTATTTATTTATGTTAAAAAAAAAATATTAATATTATTTTTAAAAATTATATTAAAAGGATATTCATATAAAAATCAAATTTTTTTGAAGTATTTCTCTAAATATTTATATGATTCTCAATTATTTTTTAAAATATATTGATGACTAGAATTTTTGAAGTTAAGTGAAATAAAATTTTTTTATTAAATTCACTTATGTTTGTGGGGCTCATAAAAATATATTTTTTAAATTTTAAATCCTAATCATCTATATTTTTTGAGAAATATTTGAGTGCTAAGTAATATTTTTTTTATTAAAAAATATTTAAATAAAAAAATATTGATATAAAAAAAAAAAAAAAAAGAAGAAGAAAGAAGGACGATAGGGTCTGCTCGGTTGCATTATTTTCTACCTGTATCGGTACGGACATGTATTATAAAAGGATGTGATGGGCCCAATTAATTGTATTAGGTGTAGTGATTTTTCTAAGCGGGCCCGTGACTAGGTTTGCTTTTGTTTAATGTTAAGAGGGTATCGGCTGCCCAAAAGGAGAGCCCTATGACTGCTACTGTACTCTCTCCCCTTCAATCTTTCTAAGCAAACATGTGGATGCCAAATCATTCTATTCGAATGCAACAATATTTCTTCTTCCTTTTTTTTTTTTTTTTTTTTTCTTTTTATGCTGAACATGTGAATTAGACCAAGGTTTGCCCTAATTCAGCTGATCCGTGGGTTAGGCTGACCTCTGACTCGCACCGCCCGGCTGAGGGAATATTCTCCCGAATATGCCGAAACGAGCCGGGCTTCCTAAATTTTTTGGTCTATATAGATTCATCTGATTGAGATCTACATTTTGGCACATTCAATTTGAATTTTTGTGGTGTATTTTTAATTAATATTGTGAAATATAAAAAATTTATGGGGCTTCCACATGTAAACCACGTAATTAAATGCATTAACTAATACAAAGAAAGTTTTGCTAAATAAATGAATGGATTAGTATGTATAATTATTCTAATTGCATTATTTTTAATATTGTTTGAGCTTACTTAATTGAATATATATAACTATTTCATGTACCCCAGTATTATAATTGAGCTTCTATAGATATGATTTGTTAGCAATCCATGAAGAAATAAGGAGGGATCTACTCCACTATGAATGAGCAAAAGATCCATAAAAAAGACACAAAAATAATATTTATGTAAACAATTACTGATGAGTAATTGTATATCTTTCTAGAATAATTTTGATATTAATATCTGAATCTCTCAGTGAAGCTTAGGGTCTTAGACCTAAAATAATATGTTTATGTTACATATTAATTTATGTTAATTTTTTTTTCCATTTATGTCGTTTTATATTTTTGCCTTTAAATTATTTATACTTTATTAAAATTGGCATAACCCTCAAATTAAAATAATGATATTTCCTTCAAAAAATTGTAGCATTGATTTTGTAATTTATATAGAATGCTAAAAATTAATAATTTTATGTAATCTACTTACTCTTATTTGATTAATAGAGTTAATAAATAATATAGATGTTAACTTGATTTCAAGAGTTACCAATGAGTCAATTATCAGGAATGACATGGAAACTCACTATTTTGAATTTTACATTATTTTATGTTTATTTGACTTAGACAATTTGTATAATTTTAATTTTAATTCTTAGCTTTGTGATATATGAACATTATTTTTATTTAGTATTTTGTGAGGAATATTTATTCTTAAATTATTACTTGAAATCTCATAACCCCTGTCTTCAAGTCATTACATCCTTAAATTTAATAATCAATTTAAATAGCTTAAAATATACTTAGACAATTGTCAAGCACAAGATTTCTATTTTTTGACTGGAGCCTTGGCATGTGAAACCAACATGCCAGATTATGAGTTGTTCGTGGAGCCAGCCTTCGAGGAGGAGCAGAGGCTCGAGAAAGAGCTTGTCGCTTAGCTTTTATATTCAATCATTTTATTAACTTTTATTTTCTTTAGAGAGAGAGAACTTTACTTTCACACATTTTTTATTCAATTTCTTTTCTAAGACGCATATTTTTTTTGTTACTTCTGGATGTATGGACATGAGTGTATGTTTCTATAGCTTGCACACTCTTACCATTCATTTATATGTTATCACGCTTAGTTTTGTTAAATAAATTATACTTAGTGATCAACCACTTATTCGCGGTTGGATTAGTATGAGTATTAATCCAGCGACGAATTGGGGCCGTCACAATTTTAATGACCAATAGTTTTGCATGTGGAGTGAGACGGATGTGTGTGTGGTTAAGGCTTTATTTATAGGAGAAATTGGGAGGAGAGGGGAGAGATCAACCAAGCCCAGCTGGTCGTCCGTAAGCGGGGAAAGGGGGTAGGAGAGAATATGAAAAATTAATTTTGAAATAATTATTTTCAAATAAATTTTTCGCATTTTTCTGTCGTTTGATCTCAAAAATCAACAAAACTTAACCTGAAGGTATATCTTGACGAGACGAAAACACCCACACCAATTTAAATATGAAAATATATTTTATTTTATATTAATTTTCGAAGTTTAAAATATCAAAATTTAATTACGGTCAATCCGGAGCTCCAAATTTGATGAAATTTTTTGTGTATCATTTTTATAATATTATTAATCCAATGTCACTAAAGTTGATAAATTTGACTTGTAGTTATTTTTTCTATTTTTTTAATTTAAATAATTTAGAAATTAATTCAAAAATATATGTTATCCGGATTGTACCCAAACTTGGGCATCATGATAAAAAAAAAAAACTTTATCCAATAATATTTTTGATTTACCTAATTTTGAAATCTCTCAGAATCCTAATTTTAGAGTCGAATTCAATCATAATTGGCACGTTAACGACTTTGTACATTTCAAAAAAACACCTAATGCTCCACCTCATAAAAGGTAGAGGTGAAATACCTCAACTACAAATGCTATAAGTCTCCTACACCCATAACAAATGCAACAATTGTTGTCTAGCAATGTCCAGTTGATAAGCAGCTAAAGTAGCAAGTTAGTGATCAGAGAGATAGCTTGAAAGGATGTGGCAAGCTCAATGACTAAGATCTCATCATAAGCTACTATTTATAATAATTCTAGTCTTTATCATGTACATATGTAGCATATTATTAAATATAAAGCTTTGGGTATTATTCTAGCAAAAATCTCTGGCGTTATAAGTATTTAAAAGGCGTAACAATTAATTATTGTGACGACCCCAATATTGGGTAGTAACTAAACCCAGTATTGGCGCGTCCCCACAGCATCTAATACTGCATTAAAAGGAAGCTAACCCAAATCACTAGGTGTTGTGTTTGGCCAAGGATTATGAAGAGGGTCTTAAATTAAGCTAATTCCAACATAAAATAAGTAAATCAACAATTAAGTTTAGTTATTACATGCCATTAATTTAAACAATAAGTAAGAGACAATTGAATATAAACTCTCTCTCACATTTATATAAAAGCAAGAAACTAATTAAGATGAAAGCAATTAAACTTTAAGCGCTTGGTCCAGCTCCACTAGCACCCAAGTATACATAATCTATCATATTTTGGCATTTAAATATGATAGGATAAAGCTAATAAAAGAAAATATAATTAGACTAAATAGTCTAAGCTCATTTTAAGATTTGGCTAAACATTTTAATATTTATTTTGTATATCACAACTAGTTACAATTTAAGTATAAACAATGGTGTCAAATACAAGCATATGAATATGGAAGGAAAATAGACAATTGTAAAGAAAGACAATTGAAGTAAAAGAGTGAGTAATGATACTCACAAGTATAAATATTCTAGCCTGCAAATAAAATGAGGGTAAGAGCATCCTAGATAGGCTAGAAAAGATACTAAAGTGCATATATAAATAAATAAAAGAAGCATGTAAATATTTAATGAATTTATGCTAATTAAAGAAAAGAAGATAGTGAAGCATCTATATTGAATTTTAACAACATTCACTATAATCTAAGAAATTTGTAATCAAGTAAAGTACAATAATAATAAACAAAGAAAGTGTAAAGCATAATAAATGAAGAAAATCTTAGACTATAAGTCTAAGATACACATAACATAGTACTATGTAAAGTAAATAAAGCTTGAAGCTATAATGAGGTCTCACAATCTATAAGATTATAAAAGAACTCATATTTTCTTAAATTGAAGTTATTTTATGAAAGTATTCATTCTGCGGGCAAATATAGAATAAAGCGAGGAGTTAAATACGTCTGTTTAACAAGTAAAAGAATGCAGGGTTCAAACCAAATAATATTCACATTCACCATCTGAGAGTGTGAGGTCTACTTATTACTCTTAATTAGCTTACCCTTGGCTTTACCAACATAATAAACTCATATAATTTTAATGCAAAAGTCTTATTTATGCATAATACCTATATGAATGTATCAAATAAAATAGGCTCAAAGCTAAGCAAACATTCAAGGAAAATTCGGTAATTGCAAACTATGTGATATCCAAAGGTAATTAATTTTAATGATTTACTTAATGATTGGAGCTAATTGAGCTCCCAATTTACTTTGAGATATTGATCTCAAGTCAAATGTAAATAATATATATAGAGTTGGGATTTTGGAAAGTAGTAGTTTGATTTCATTTTATGAGGTGGAAAAATAATTTATAAGTATAATGATGCTAAATGAAACTAATTCTATTCTTATCTTAAATCATAAGATTTAAATAAGTTAACTAAATTAAGTCTTAAGAAACTAATTAGGAAAGAGTGTGGATATATAAGTACTACAATTGAGAAAGTTAAGAGTTAGGGTTCTATACACTAAACTCATCTAATTAAGTTGAATTAGAAGAATCTTATTTAAAATTTACTACTAATCTAGCTAGGTTAATATAAAAGGAAATGTTTAAAGGAATAGGAAAGAGGGATTTGCAAACTATAAAATCTATGTTTTCTATAAGTTGAGGGTTAGGGAATCAATAGGATTCTAAAATTATTCTAATGAATTTAGGACCCCTTAAAGGACTTAAGTGGGCACTTAAAAACTAAGGTGAAGAGAACTAGGATTCAATCTAATTACTTAAGACAAATCCTAATTGATTCACAACCTAAAATTATACTAACATTAAGGTTACTACACTTAATTGGGTATCTAATAACTTCTAAAATCACAAGCAAAACATAATATAAACTCAATCCTAACATATCTCTTCTAAGACTATAGGTTGAATCAATTAAGTTGCTAGATATACAAGCATCTAATAATTGAAGTTAAAGCTCTAAACATATAATTAAAATAATATGGGAAGAAATTTAATGTAACATGTAGCTACCCTAAGGTTCAAATATACATAAAATATAAAATTATGAAATTTGAAAAATTAACAAAATTACCCTAATTTAGGAGCCAAAAACCTAAGATCACTAAACATTATCCAAAATGGAATAATATATATTAATATGAAATCCTTATAACATAAGGAGTAAAACAATACTAACTAGGTCAAATTTGGATAACATTGAGATTTTATGATTTTTTGGGACACCTAATTAGAGTTAAGAAGTTATTATGAGATCTATGGTTCTAAACCTACATTTGATCTCATATTAATATTCCTCACATTTTTGTGAAAAAAATGGACTATTTGATCATTTAATTTGAATATTATATGATCAAATTAGGTCACATGAAATGATGAAGTTAAATTACATTTAATTAATTAATCTAAATTAATAATTAAATTAAACATTCACCAAAATAGAAATTAAATGACATTTTATTAATCTACACGTTCCTACGATCAAAATGATATATAATATCGTATACTTTGAATGAGTATATTTAAAGTTATGATTGAAATAATAATTAGGCATTTAATTAATATTAAATAAGCATTATCAGTGATTGAACTAATTAGCTGGCACTAACAACCTGATAGCACATAAATAATAGAACAGAAAATGGCACTAACCGTTGTGACCCTCGGCGCAGAAAGCAGGGTCAACAGGACGCGGGAGTCAGCGCTATCAGACACGCGGTAGCTTTCTAAAGGGTCGTGTGTCACTACGGGCCCCACGATGCTAGCGAGATTGAACCACAGTCAAACCGTGCCGGTTTAGCAAGGAATCATAAACCAAAAAGCATGCGATTTAGACAGTTTCTTTCCCGAATGAACCAGTGAGGGCTAAATTAGGGTTTGTAACAACCCAAGGTTGTTACCCAGCTTAATTTTAGCTTAATTGTATTTTAAGTATCATTCTATTAAGTTCATCTAGCCATTAGAATCAAACTCTAAAAATTTGGAGCAATTTGGAGCTCAATTGATTGCTTAGGATTATTTTAATATTTAATTAATTAAAAAATTGAAGTTTTTAATTTGACTTCCAAATCAAAATCCGATTTCGCCGTGCGATCATCACCCCCAAATTAGCTAGGGGTAATGTCTTGGACACATTTGGAAGTCGTCGAATTTTTGCAAATATTTTAATAAATAATTAAATGCACCGAAAAATATAATAATTAAATAATCATTGGAATCGAAATCCGACTTCGCCGTTGAATTCCTCACCCCAAAATTAGCACTTGATTACAAATCTAAAAGACTTAGGTTTCATGCAATTTGGTTATTAAGATATACCTATTCAATACAAGCATTCAAGGGTTCTACTATTTAGCATTTAGCACAAAAATCCTTAATGCACATAAGAGGTTTTTGCACATTTCATAATGGGTAATTTTTCAAAGTTCATTTTTCACTTATAATTTTATAGAATCTTCAAAATTAACTAAATTTGATATAATTCAATCCCACTAAGGTCCTAGGTACCTTAAGATGCAAAAACGGTGAAGTTTCAGCCATTTCAGCCAATTCTGAGCAGTTTTATAGTTTCTGAGCGCTATGGGGAGCCAGAGCACTGCAGTGCTTTTGATGCTGGGGTGTGCTGTGGCGCTTTTAGACGCTGTGGCGCGCTACGGCGGTTCTCGGCGCTTAATTTTTTGAAAGACGATCGCTACGACGCGTTATAGTGAACTAACTCGCGAAAATACTGTTCAATTAATTTAATTTTCTGATTTTATTTAGTTTTCCTGGGATGGAGCTGCAACCCGCTGTGGCGCGCTATAGCGCGCTGTAGCGGTTCACTTGCGGGTTACTGTTCAATTAGTTGATTAACTGATTTTATATAATTTTTCTCGAAATGACGCTGCAGCCTGCTACAGCGCGCTATGGCGCGCTGCAGCAATCCAGTTTCTGCAACTTGGGCACTGCAGCGCCAGAAGGTATTTTTGCTAGTGCGAAACCCGTAAGTGCCTCATTTCGAGCTCAAATACTCTCAGTCTAGAGCATTCCTTGAGTGGTTCCATATATCAATGAAAATGTCTTTCCGATACATTTTCATTGACACCAAAATTGACATAAACGGAGCATCCTAACTATATGAAAAATGGTGATAAATGTAGAGGTGTGCAGAATAGACGAAAAAGTGTCCAGTTTTCTTTCAAGAAATGTGAGGCTTTAAAGAGCCTTAAGGGCTTCCATACATACTTATGGATTTTTAAAGATACATTCAAGCATAATAGCGACATGAAATAGGCAAGGAAGAGGAGCAAATGAGTACCTTAGCCTTGCAAGGAGTGGAGGAAGAAGGAACCTTTGCTTTCTTCAAGAACTTTGGAGAAAGAGAGCTCCTTCTTCAGCACAAGGGCATCAATGGATGAAAAGAGGAGAATGCTTCAGCAAGAAGAAGAAGAAGGGGCTGGGATTCCTTCTTAAAGGAGAGGAAGGTGATGGAGGCTCCATCATGAGCTAGGGAGCTAGGATGTAAGGGTGAGTAGGGAGCCATCATGAATGAGCCTAAGGGGGGCATGGGGGCGCCGGCCATGGAAGGGGCTGACAGGAAGCAATAGAAAATTAGGAAAAATTGCAATTTAGGAACTGAATAATTGCTTATTTATTTTCCTTAATTATTAAAAATTCAGATTTTTGAAACGCACTTTGAAAATTCTCAAAAATTCACACCTAGCCAATTTGGGGGTGAGGAATTCAACGACAAAGTCGGAATTTGATTCCGACGATTATTTAATTATTCTTTTAATTAAATTAAAATATTTGCAAAAATCCGACGACTTCCAAACGCGTCCAAAACATCACCCCTAGCTAATCTGGGAGTGACGTCGCAACAACGAAATCGAATTTTAATTTCGATGTCAAATTAAATACCTCAATTTTCTAATTAATTAAATATTAAAATAATCTAAAATATTTGATTTAGCTCTGAATCACACCAAATCTTTGGGGCTTGGTTCTAATGACTAGATGAACTTAATGGAATGATAATTATGATACGATTAGGCTAAAATTAAGTTGGTTAACAACTTTGGATTGTTATAGTATGCCCACTCCCCCTCCCCGCAGCATACGAAGGCAAGGGAAAAGAAAGAAGATGTACAGTGAATTTGATCCTATCCGTTCATTTGATCGAGCATTATTGACGGTCAGATACGACCTATTTAATTTGGGTACCTCCTTAGCTGTTCGATCGGATGAGGATTAGGCGCTATGGCTGAGATGGGGTTGAATTGATGTCTTGTGCATAAGCCTGCGCAGCGGATTTCCATTGTTTAATAATCAGCCATTGGATTTATTAAATATAATATATATATATATATATATATAATTATTTTAAATGTAATATTTAATTAATAATTTAGCCATAATTATTTACTTAAATTTAAATGTTCAAACACACTCCAAAAATTTCAAATTTTCACACTTATTTAATTGAGAGGTGAGGAACTCAAAAATGAAATTGAATTTTTGATCGGAAGTCAATTTAATTATCGTAATATTTTGGGTATTTAGATAATATTAAAATATTCATGAAATTTTTGATGACTTTCAAATACTTCCAAAATATCACCCCTTGCTAATTTGGGTGTGGCGAGTCTAATGACGGACTCAATTTTCGATTCTGAGGTATAAACAAATTATGTATTTTCATAATTATCAGAAATTATTACATAGTTGGTATAACAAATTGCTGTTAATTGATGTGTAACAACATAGAATTGATGTGTAACAACATTAGAATTATTACATAGTTGGTATAACAAATTGCTTTCTATATTTTGTAGCTTTAAATACTCAAATTCTCAATGTTTTGGTAGCTCAAAAGTCAAAATAATTCAGGTTCTTGCTTTGGATTATATTGCCACCCATAGAGAAAAAGAAAGATTTGGGTGGTGCCCCAAATATTCTACATATTTGATGTAAAACTTCAATATATCAACACAATTTCTTGTATCTTTCAAAATTAACAAAAGGATGGAATTTTGATAACTTGATAGAAAGGAAAAGTTCAATTTTTTTTTCTATATTTACAAATGAACTCATACTGTGGATTGAAGTGTTGTTTGGAAGCACTTCACATCGCGTGATAGGAATGCATCAGGGCGTGCCACCATGCACTGCAACCCCCGAGCGCCCGAGAGGCGGGCACTACAGTGCCCCGCAGCATCCGCGGTCCAGTAAGCACAGTTCTGAGCTACTTATATATATTCTTAAGACTTTTTTAGAGTTAAGTGGTGAAAATTTTGATAGTGCTCAGCCTCCTTTTGATTTTGTGTGCGGTGAGTGCTCTATTGCAAGAAGAAGAAGTTCATAGGGTTTGTGTAAGGTTTGTTAACCCAAAAATCTTTATAATCTACTCTCTCAATAATAAAAAGTTCTGATTTATAGAGGAACAAATAAGCCATTTTTAGATGAATCATTCTAAAGAGTTTTAGGGTTTTCAATCTGTTTCTATATTATTTTCCAATTAGTTGGTGGCTTAGGCTTAATGTTTTATTTTCATTTTCTTTGGTTCACTTTCTCTATCAAGATTCTAATTTGTACATGTTTCATTTAGTTAGTATATTTGGCTGCACATTGCATTTAAAAAAAAACATACACTCTGTTTGAGTTATTTCCAAGCATTTTGAATTCAGTCAAAATAGTGTTAGAGTCAAGACGTTTAACACTAATTATCAGCAGTAGTACAATCCATACAAATAATGAATGCGATTTTTTAATTAATATAATTATTATATTAAGTATGAATATAAAAAGGAGAAATTTTTGACATTGCACCCAAAAAAAAAAGTCATATTCAATAGGATTTATATATAAATTCAATAAAATTTAAGAAATAATATTTATATTATTTTAATATAAATAAATAAACATTAATAAAATATACTCAAATCTTATTAAATAAAATTTTTTAGATAACACATCAATAAATCAAAATAGCATTCTTTTAAAAATAATAATATGATTTTATTCTTTCAAAAGTTTGAGCTTCTTTATTCACAAAGCATGCTGATTATTTTATAATTTATCCACGTGCAGACAAATCATGCTCAGCATCACATATTTTGAATAATTATCTTAAGAAAAATATTATGAGTATATAATAATATACATAAAAAATATTCAGTCTAATAAAAATTTTTTTATTTTTGAATTTTTTTATATAAGACTCACAAAAAAATTATATTCAGCCAATAATCTACTTAAATATTAGATTAACAGATCATCTATTTATTTTAATATATATTAATGTGTAAATATAACAATAATTTTTTTTAATAATATTTAATTTTTTGAAATTTCCATATCAATTATCTAAAATCTTACAAAAAAAAAAAAAAACTTTGCTATGATGCCTCAAAAATTATCTCTATATTGATAACTAATGATATGACCAATTTTTAAATAATATATTAATACTTATCAATAAATATAAATATAAGAAGACGATTTTGTTCTTTAATAGTTCAAACTTATAATTAATACCATAAGTATGTGCTTCCAATATATATATATATATTATATTGAATTATCTTAAATATATATATATTTTTAATATTTTATATTCATTAAAATATTTAAAATTAGTGATTAACTCATAATAAATATGATTTATTAGTCAAAATTATAATTAAAAATCTATTAAAAACAAATAATAATCTATGGAAAAGTGCTGGATTTTTATTGCGAAGTATTTTCTATTTAGACTCATTGACGTGACACACACAAAAACTCATTCAATAAATTTAGACATCATTTTATTAATGTTTATTTACTTACATTAAAATAATATAAATATTATTTTTAAAATTTGTATTGAAATAATATTCAAATTTCATCGAATAAATTTGTTTAGGTTGCAGAGAACAACTCATAGATCATAGGTGGCACATTAATATTTTGCATTAAGATCAGAGTGCTAAAGGGTTTGGAAACCTTCTGCATCAAATCTTTGTAGATGAAAGGGGCATTTGTAAGGCTGAGCAATATAACCATGAACTCAAAATGCTCATACATGATCAAATTACATCGTTGATAAATATAATCACAAGCTCATCCATTAAAACCCTAAGTGAGGCAGATTAGGCTACAATGCAATATAACATTAATTAATTAATATATGTTAATTAACTTGATTATTTAATATATAAACTATAGGACAACTATACTTGCTGTGTCAAATTATTAAAGCATGGAAGCAATATTTTCAAATTATTAAGCTTATTATGATTTATAATAGTAAGAGAATCATAATGAGTTTTGATTAATCCTTAAGTGAATTGGTTTACATGCTAAGTATCCTCAACAAGATAAGATTTAGCTCATGAGACCATAAAAAACTAGGTTAGGTAGAGAAGATTACCTCAAAAGGGACTACTCCAAAGGTGCACCAGGACCTTAACATGGTGTTCAAGGTTCAACTCAAGCTATGAACCAGTGCGTTCCAGCTCCACAGTAGTCGGTTAAAACTCTTTAAATTTTCAAATTTCGATGGAAGAAGGGGTACTGATTGATTTAGTCTACCTCATGGGAGCTAGCTGGAGAACTAACATGTTTCGATAAAGTATAAAGAAGATAAAGGGAAAGTATGGAAGATGATTAAGAGATGAGGGCTGGTCTTAGGTGTTTGTAAAACATCTAAACAAGAGAATGGCAAAAAAATGATGACATGATGGGTGCTACAACTCAAAAGTGAAGTCTAACACCTTCAAGGTGAAGTGAGGACTTAGATAGAATGTGTAGAAAGCCCTAAAACCCATCAAAAGACCATATGAAACAATGGTAGAATTCAACCATTGAGAGGGTGACTAAGATAAATTCTCAAATGGACCGAATGTGCCACCATAAGAATTAAATGGGTCAATCCTAGATCATATTATGTGTGCGTTGAATATCGAATACTCTTAGAAAGCGGCCAAGTGGCGCACACATAGGACCATCAACGGGACCAAAAATAGTTTCAACCTTTTCAAAACAAAGCACTAAACTAGACCTCCAAATTGTTATGAAATGTAAGTACGAGATTGGGGAAAGTTGTAGAATTGAAAACTTGAGATAGTAGCTAATCAACCTTAGATAATTACATTGACTTATCTCCTCTATGAAATTAAAACTAAGTTAACTCAGAGAAAATTAGGTCTCTAAATAAATTATAAAATCTCTAATTGCAGTTGCACGTCGACTCAAAATAATAATTTGTCACTTAAATGCACTTAACAAATTCCGAATTCGCCTGGGTTTAAGATGTCGGGTCTAGCATGATGGGGAAAAAGACCCTGTAGCTCGGGCATGTTATGGTGTCGAGATCAATTGAATCACCAAAGAATCCAACACTAAATCGGGGGCTTAGGCGCGCTCAAGTGCCATCATACAGAAGGTCTGGCGCCCAGCAGGCAGGAGGTTTGGCGCTCAAGCGTCCATCAGGCAGAAAGTCTGGCGCTCAAGATCCTCTGCAATAGAAATGCGGGTGCTCAGGCGCTCACAGAAATGTTTTCCTAGAAATGAGTTGTCAATATTGTTTATGGCACTTTGAGGGCTTGATTTGGGGTTTCCTAAATATTCTAACATGATGATTATGATTATGCGTGTGCCAAAAATCCTAAGAGAGCTTTGGAGTCTATAACCTTAGTGTGAGAATAAGAAGAAACCTTGAAGAGAAGAAGAAGAATAAAAGCTTAGGGCGATGAATTTCTTCTTTCTCAAGAAGATTGATAAGTTCTATGTAATTATGTAATCTTTTTTTCATAGTGAATTTCTTATGTGGTGGTGTAGTTCCATGGTTATTCTCATTCTTTGATTTTCCGCATATATTCTTGTATTCGTATGCTTGTATATTTTTGTCAAACTTCGATCACACTGTTTTATTCGGTTCAATAATTGAGTCTAAAATTGACCTCAACTATGATAGTGAAACTAAGATTCATGACTTTGGGCTAATTCAATCGACCATAGCTCTGTCAGCAAGCATCGCCATCTCTCTCTCTCTATCTCTTTTACCCAGTGTTTATGTTTGGCTCATCAGCTCGATTCTTTTTCACTATTTTATGCTGAAGTGAGGTGTTTGTTTGTGAACAACGACCAATTTTTAGGGCCCTACTTGAATTATATTCTAAGTAAAATGTATCAAATGGATTTTTAGAGTCGGAGGCAGACAGAATAATTATAATTAAATCGAATAATTCTATCTTAATTTTATTATGATTTTTTTATAATATATCCCAGATTTTGTATCTGAACTTTTTCTAAAAAAAAAAAAAAAAAAAAAAAAAAAACTTTTAGTTATTTGTCGGCTTCTGTAATTCAAATGAAAACTTTCGGTATTGACATGACTTTCGTAAATTTCTCATTAGCTTAATACAATCAAAAGGAGGTCTAAAAAAGCACCACACATTAAATAGAAATAATAAGCTCCAAAAATAAAGGTATAGCCATAGTGGTTTGAAAAGAAAAATCTTACTTTTTCTCTCCTTAGTATTGTTGTATTTATATTATAGTATACAACAAAATATATAGATGATATGTCAATTTAATGGCTAAGTAAATAATTGGTTGAATATATTTTTTTTTGTGAGGCTTATATGTAAAAATAAAATAAAAAGAAAAATAAATAATTTTTATGCCCTCCATATATATAAATGGATTTAATGATATTTTTTTGTGAATATTTTTTGAAAAATATTTGAGAGCTATGTAAAAACTCAACTTGGCTCAATTAAGCTCTAATTGAGTTCGAGTGAATATAAAGATATGGAAGAGAAAGAAAAAGATTTTAAAAAACATTAATGACATATTTTCCTTAAAATAAATGCTAATAAATTTCAAACCATAAACCGTAATTTTATTTATTAAACTATGCTACCATATCTCACGAGTATATAAAGCGAAAGGTTTTACTATATAAATTAAAGTAGAAAATGTATAATTTTTCAATTTGTTAAGTAAATAAATAAATAAATAAATAAATAAATATATATATATATATATATTATGATGTCTCAAAAAATATCACAAATTCTCTTAAGAATAAATTAAGAAAAGATATAATATAAAAGAAATTATAATGAGAAAATTAAAAAAGAGAAATTATAAATTATTTTCAAATTTATGAAATCTATTATAATTTATATTGAATATAATTGATTTAATTCTTAATTTTTTTTTATTAAATCAACTTAAAATTTTACTAAAGATCCAATTAACTAATTTTCTTAGAAATAAATGGTAAGAAATATCATTATTCTATTATAATTAATTTTACAAAATTTCTTAAGAATATCACTTGAGAGAATATATATATATATATATATATATATATATATAATATTAAATTATATAGGATTTAAATTAATGATTTGGAATAACAAATTTTAAAACTAACACTATTGATAGAAATCCACTAAAAAGTGAGGATCGGTCAACCTTTTCTTTCTGAGGTCAAGCAGGGCCTCAGAAACTGAGAGCCTCCAGTGAGCGCAGAGAATCTACAGATATCTCTCATCACACCTTCCTTATATACTATTAATATATATATTTTAGTCCATTTTTCAATTCATATCCTATTAACATACTAAATAAATAATATACATAGTTATATATTTAAACTGAGTTTTTTTTTTTTTTTTCTAATTTATTAAAATCTTAGATATAATTTGAGAGTAATAGAATTTTTTTATTCTCGATCTTGAAAGCTCTGCGACTCGACGAAGCCCACGAGCAGATCAACTACAACAACAACAAGAAAAATAACGAAGGGGAAGCATTTTTTTTTCAGATAAACGGAGAGAAATTCGCCGGCGTAATCGGTATGTCGCGCAGCTCCGGCCGGCGGCGCCGGCCGTCTTCTCGAATTGAATCCGTCAGAACAGAAGGCAAACGATGCGGGATCAAACACGCATAAAAAACGGCTCCTTTTTGGTTCAAAAGCAGTTTTTTATGATGGCGGCAGAGAACCCGCCGGCGGTGAACGAATCCTCTTCGACGGCGGCGGAAGTAACGGCGAGGGCGGTCAGCAGACGGTACGAGGCTCTGATTTCTGTCCGTAGCAAAGCGATGACGGGGAAAGGAGCTTGGTATTGGTTCCATCTCGAACCTGTTCTTCTCCACGACCCGGACTCCGGCCTTCCAAACACCGTCAAGCTCCGTTGCTCCCTCTGCAACGCCGTCTTCTCTGCCTCCAACCCTTCCCGCACGGCTTCCGAGCACCTGAAGCGCGGCACTTGCCCTAATTTCACGGCCGCTGACGCCGTCGGCCCCTCCTCTGCCCCAACCCCCATCTCCTCTCGAAAGGTGCAATCTTTCCCGGCGCTTCCGCCGCCTCACCGGCGTTTGATCCTCTCCGGCGGAAAGGAAGACCTTGGCGCGCTGGCCTTGCTGGAAGACAGCGTAAAGAGACTGAAGAGCCCGAGGGGAGCCTCTCCCGTTCCCGCCCTCTCCAAACCCCTCGCCGACGCCGCGCTCTCTCTGCTAGCAGACTGGCTTCTCGAATCAACCGCAGCAGCCTCCCCTTCGTCCCTCAATCACCCCAAAATACAATCTTTCTTCCATCAAGTCGGCCTCCCCTCGCTCTCTCCCCGCCGCCTCGTGGGCCCCATCCTGGAGTCGCGCTTCCGTGAAGCCGCGGCAGAGTCCTCCGCCCGCTCAAAGCACGCGCCTTTCTTCCAGCTGGACACCTCCGGATGGAACTCCCCGGCTGAAACAGAGCAGACTCTGATCTGCCTCTCCGTCAATCTCCCCAACGGCACCACCGTCTTTCACGGCGCGATCATCATCCCCGCTCCCCCCCCGCCGTCCGATTACGCCGAAGCCGCTCTTCTCGACGCCGTCTCCGTCATTTCTGCCGGCGGGACCCACCGCTGCGCCGGCATTGTCTCGGACAGGTTCAAATCGAAAGCCCTCCGCAATATCGAAAGCAGGAACCCATCCATGGCCAACGTCCACTGCCAGCTACAGGCCCTCCGCAGCCTCGGCAAAGACTTGGCCGAATTCTTCCATCCGATGGCGGCCAGAGCTTCCCTCATCTCCCAATTCTTCAATGCCCATTCCCCGGCCCGCGCCATTCTTCAGAAGTACCAGCTCCAGGTGCTGGGCCGATGCCGACCCCTCCATTCCCGGAGCTTGCTGGAGGACCTGACCTCGTCGTCCCGCGCGCTACAGCTGGCCGTCGTTGATGAAGACTTCAAGCTCCTGGGCCTCGCCGATTCGAAGGCCAGGGAAGTCTCCGAATCCATCCGGGACGCCGGGCTCTGGAATGAGCTGCGAGCTGTCCACTCCCTTCTCGACCTCGTGGACTCATCCGCGCGAGAATTGGAGGCTGAGAGGCCTCTACTCGGTCGGTGCCTCCCCCTTTGGGACGAGCTCCGAGGAAAGATCAGAGCTTGGCGCGCAAGTTTCGATCTTGGAGCCGCTGCCGCGGATCCTGTCGACCGGATCATCGAGCTGCGGTTCGGGAAGAGCTACCATCCGGCGTGGTCGGCGGCGTTCGTGCTGGATCCCTTGTATCTGATTAAAGAGGCGGGCGGCAAGTACCTGCCGCCGTTCAAATTCCTGACGCCGGAGCAGGAGAAGGACGTCGACAGGATAGTCACACGGCTCGTGTCGAGGGAGGAGGCTCACATTGTGCTCATGGAGCTCATGAAGTGGAGGACGGAGGGTCTCGACCCGCTCTATGCTCAGGCGGTTCAGGTGAAGCAGCAGGATCCTGCCACAGGGAAGATGAGAGTGGCGAATCCTCAGAGCAGCAGGCTGGTGTGGGAGACTTGCTTAAGTGAGCTCAAATCGCTGGGAAGGGTCGCCGTTCGCCTCATCTTCCTTCACGCCACAGCTTGTCGCGTCCCCTGCGGCCCCGCCCTGCTCAGGGCCGCGCGCCGATCCACGGCCGCTGCAGAGCGGGTCGAAAAGATGATTTTCATCTCCGCTCAGGCGAGGTTCGAGAGGAGGGGTTTCTCTGATGAGGAGGAGATGGATGCTCAGATCATGGCTGAGGACCTTGAGGAGGAGGAGGATGCTTCTTCTGGGTAACAATTCTCAAATTCTTATCTTTCCTGTTCTATGTTCTTTTTTTTTTTTTTTTTCTTTTTTTTTTTTTTGGGCTGAATTCTTTGTTTGGATTATGAGCTAGCTGCTTGCTCCGCTAACTTGATTTCATCGTAGAAAGGGGTTTTGATCAGTAGAGACAGAGGGGGTTTGTTTGGAGAGAAACAAGGGTGGATTTTTCTTCTTGTTTGTAGCTGAAAATTGTAAGAAGAAATGTACAATTTTTTCAAATTGTTAGTTCGATGCTTTCTTGATGACAGTATTGGTATCATTGTAACAATGTGATTCAATAATATTACTATTTGTTAAGCTGTTTTTGCCATAAGTTGGCTTTGTAAATGGTGAGCAGATTTTCAAGTTGACATTGAATTTTATGCCTTTGGATGGAAGCCTGAGTTCAAACGAGTTTGGCAAGGTCTTTGGAATGGATAATAACACTGTCACACGTGCAGTTTCTTAACCACACCATCTTGGATATGACAAAACCTTCAACATCAACCTTCTTGGAGTTTCTTCGGAAGTTTTTTTTTTGGAAAAAATATCATTGAGTTTTAGGTGAGTGGTGAAGTGACGTAAAAGCTCCTGCATAAAAGTCATTCTACCATGTTCTAATGAGTTAAAACCATCTTTGTAATAACTTATTGAATGTGCTTTACTTTTAAACCAGTTAGTTAAAGCATTTACTAGAAGGTTTAGGGCTAGGGGTTCATCCCATCACCCATACAGCCTAACCTATGCATGGTGATGCATCCTTGAACCATTCTCACCATATCAAGATCTAAATTCAAATCTAAGTTGGAGTGAGTCAATGGCTTTCCATTGATCACCTTAAGTCTTTGGGTTGGCCTTAGATGTCATTGAATCAACCTTATTAAGGCTTGGTTGACCTAACCTCAAATGGGTGTTCATGGGTGTTCATGGTTGGAGTGAGTCAATGGTGTTATTGGATCAACCGTACTCTTTCAGTTTGACTATTTGTTTGAGGATGAAAAAATTGTACTCACGGCTAGAGTAGTACTCAGATTTTGATGCACATCTTGCCAAAACTTAGAAGTAAATCTGCTGTCTCTATCGGATACAATTGATTTCGGAATCCCGTGCAACCTGACAATTTCTTTGATGTAGAGCTTTGTTAATTTCTCTACCGAGTCAGTCTGACAGATAGGAAGAAAATGCGCTGATTTAGTTAAGCGGTCTATTATCACCCAGATTGCATCGGCACCAGATTTTGCTCGAGGCAATCCCATGATGAAATCCATAGATATATCGAACCATTTTCATTCAGAGATATCTAATGGATGCAGAAGACCACCAGGTCTTTGGTGTTCTGCTTTTACTAAATTACATGCATGACATTTAGCCACGAAGTTGGCTACATCTTTCTTCATACCTGGCCACCAAAATAATTATTTTAGGTCCTGATATATCTTAGTACTGCCTAGATGAATATGGTACCCAGAATTATGGCATTCAATTAATACTTCGCGATGCATGGACTTAGGAATCCATAATCGATTACCTTGATAACTTACACCATTCTGCAACTGCAGATCATGACGAACACCACCTTCAATATCTGCTTTGAATTTCAGATACTCATCATCTTTGGTTTGTGAGATAGAGACATCTCGATGGAAAGTGGGTTCCACATTAATATTTGCTAATAGCGAACTCAGCATATCGCCACATACTGGAGAAATTCCGAGCTTACGGAATTCGTGTTCTAAAGAACTGGATGCAATCATAGAGGTTAAAGTAGCACGACGGCTAAGAGCATCGGCCACTACGTTCGCCTTTCATGGATGATACTGAATACTGAGATCATAATCGCTGATGAGCTCCAATCATCTTCTCTGACAGCAATTCAATTCTCTCTGAGTGAAGATGTACTTCAAACTTTGATGATCGGTGAAAATTGAGCACTGCACTTCGTACAGATAGTGACGCCATATTTTCAAGGCAAATATCACGGCTGCAAGTTCAAGATCATGAACTGATAGTTTCGCTCGTGGGGTTTTAACTGACGAGAGGCGTAGGCAATTACCTTACCCTCTTGTGTTAACACACAACCTAGACCGATTCTAGAGGCATCGGTATATACTTGATAGTTCAAACATTCTTTAGGTAAAACAAGAATTGGAGCGTTAAAAAGTGCATCTTTTAGACTTTGAAATGCTTCCTCGTATTCAGGACTCCAAATGAACGGAACGGCCTTTTGAGTCAATTTAGTCAACGGTGAAGCAATCTGGGAAAAGCCTTTAACAAACTCCCTATAATATCCCGCTAATCCCAGGAAACTTCTAATGTCGGTGACAAACCTAGGTTGAGCCCAGTCCTAAATAGCCCTTACTTTACTCTAATCTAACCGAATACTCTGAGCATCGACTACGTGCCCCAAGAATACAATGGAATTGAGCCAGAACTCGCACTTGGAGAACTTGGCATACAGTTGATGCTCGCGCAGAGTTTCTAATACTAACCTAAGATATTCTTCATGATCACTTAGAGTTTTGGAATAAATGAGGATATCGTCAATGAAGATGATCACAAACTTGTCCAAATATAGTTTTAACACTCGTTGCATCAAATCCGTAAAGATTGATGGTGCATTGATGAGTCCGAATGACATCACCAAAAACTCAAAGTGGTCATAACGAGTACAGAAAGCAGTCTTCCCTACATTGTCTTATTTTACTCGCAGTTGATGGTATCCAGACCTTAAATTGATCTTGGAAAATATAACGGCTCCGGATAACTGGTCGAACAAATCATCAATTTTAGGCAGTGGGTATTTGTTCTTTATAGTGACCTTATTTAGTTCACGATAGTCTATACACATACGCATAGATCCATCATTCTTTTTCACAAATAAAACTGGCGCTCCCCAAGGAGACATACTTGGCCTGATGAAGCCTTTATTCAAGAGCTCTTGCAATTGCTCGTTGAGCTCTTGAAGCTCCTTAGATGCCATTCTATAAGGTGCTTTGGATATCGGTTGGGTACCAGGGATCAATTCAAAAGAGAATTCTACTTCTCTGAAAGGAGGTACACCTGAAAAATCTTCTGGGAACACATCGGCAAATTCTTTGACTACCTTACAATCAGAAAGAGAGATACTCTCTTTTGTTTCGCCCATCATGGTAACTAGGTAAGCATTACAACCCTTAATAGTCAATTGTTCAGCTTTAATTGTATTTATTAAGGATAACTGCGTCCTGGTTTTTCTTACAAACATTTCAGACTTGCCCTGGGAATGGAGAGTGACTTTTTTTTTATGACAGTTTATCACGGCCTTATTGTTACTGAGTCAATTCATCCCAATGATGATATCAAAGTTTGCTATTGGCAGGAAGATTAGTTTAGGCTGAAATTCTTGATCATTTATTGGGACTTTGATATTACAAAATTTATGGGTACTTAGTTGGGTTCCAGATGGAAGTCCAATACTCAACTCTTGTGCTAAGTTGTATGCGTGAAGTTTAAGGTTATTGGCAAATCGTTTAGAGATAAACGAGTGACTAGCACCGGTATCGAATAATACATTACAAGGTTGGTTGTTGAAATAAAGTGTGCCTAATTCATACGAATTGCATTAATGACTTGCAAGAATTTAGAGTATAGCAATGCAATTATCAAAGGAAAAAGTTCAGAGATGTGTATCTGAAACCACATTGTTATCTTCTGCGGCTTCAATAGGAGTTAAGATATATACTCGTGCAGGACCAGCAGGATGATTGTTAGTCTACCTTCGGAGATAGTTCTGAGAGTTATAAGCTGGTGACTGCGTGGGAGCAACTTCAGAAGCAGATGCTATCATTATAACCAGATTTGGTTCTCTCCGGTTTAGCGGAGTTGCTCTGAACACTTGATTCTTCTGATAGGGCTTCATTGGAACCCCATCCACTGTTTCCATGTAGTCGCACTGGTAGAACCTGTGGCCTGTATGCCCACAATTGAAACACCTTATGGGTAAGGCCTATCGCAGCCTTGGACGGGTTTCGAGGTTGGTGCAGCTTCCAGTTGGTAGACCTTTGCAGGATTAGACCTGTGCCTCTTGAAGGTTTCCTGTGGGTTCTGAGTTGTTTGTGCCCGCCGCTTGAGATTATCCTCAGATTGGTGATGTTCAATCACTTTGGCTGTCTCTACTAACTTGAAGAAGCTAGTTAAGCAGAGGGGTACGATTTGATTCTTCAGCGAATCTCGAAGTCCACAGAGAAAGCGGTGACACTTAGCTGATTCAGATTGAGTGACTTCTGGCGCAAAGCGGATCAATCTACGAAACTCCCTTTCGTATTCAGCGACTGAACGACTCCCTTGAGTCAACAATATGATTGTGTATGTGATAATGTTTTGTGCAGATGGGAGAATAAATTCAACCTTGAAGGCTTCAACAAATGCATCCCAGGGAATGTCGTTTAGTTCATAATCAACGAACTGGGTGTTCCTGAATTCCTCCCACCAATATTCTGCCTCGGCATGGAACAGATGGGTGGTGAGACAGACGGCTTCGGAGTTCAGGATCTTCAGACTAATCAAATCTTTTTCCACAGCCTTCAGCCAGTCGGCTGTATCCATCAGTGACAGATTCCCACCAAAGGTTGGAGGTCTTAATCTCAGGAAATTATGAAGGAGATTGTGATGGCCGCCCCTTCTTATCATAAGGCTTAAGGAGTGGTCGTCACTAAGCACATCTCATATTTAACATTAGGTTGGAATTTAAGACTCCAATCCAATCTTAAAGAAAAGAGGTAATTTTCTAAATAAGGTAAAGATTAACAATCACTTAATGAGTATTAGAGTGTGGAAGAAAAATATCAACTGAAGTAAACATCCATACTATAAAATAAAGACATCCAGCTCAGAATATATATACAATGCAGGAAAGTAAAGTACAAATAGTTCTGTATTATTACAAATATTTAAAGTTAAGAACTGAAATGAAAAGAGTCACTAATCCTCACAATGTAAAAGTAAAGTAAAGCAATCTAATAAGTAGACTAAGGTCCCTCAGTAGTCTGGACCTCCTCCTGGATCTGCTCCTCAGTAGGCTCAATCTCTTCAAAAAGCTCAGAATCTATCATTATCGGTTTAATAATGGCAGGGCCTCAGCCAACAAAATAAAAATCTTGTTAGACAAAATGTCTAAGTACATTTTAAGGTAATGAATTTTAATGTATTTTAATGACATCACAACTGAAATTAAGCATATTATAGCGGTAAAGCACAAAGAAAGGCAAGAACAAGTCATGAGGTAGAAACATACCTCAACTCAGGCTACAATACAAGGTAAGTAAAGTACAAGGGTAAATCTACTAAGTACAAAGAAAAGTCCTAAGGAATATGATCAAACTAACATGCTAGTTATAGAAATAAATAAAAGTACTGTACTGAAAATATAAAGACTAGCATCATAACATGCTCTCAAGTGAGTAAAACGGCTGACATACAAAAAGTTCTAAAATGTAAAGGAACTGCAGAAAATGAAAAATATGAAAGAAAGAAAAGTGTACTGAAACAGTAAAGTAAAGTAAGTTTTACGTGTAAAGAAATATGTAAAGTAACTGTAAAGAGTCTGAAAAGTAAATGTAAGTAATGTAGATTTAATTACTGTACTTGTGAGATAATCTTACTTAGTCTGCCAAAATATAAAGTCCATCTGATAATCTAGGAGAAACATTCCAGATTAAAGTAAGTTCCACCAAAAGAGGCATCTAGGAGAAACATCATAGATCCTAAAGTAAATCCACAAAGTATTTAAAGAGCACATAGGAGAAACATCCCAATGCCAAAGTAAAGTACCATAGGGGAAATTCCCTAGGCAAAAGCAGTCCTAAAGTAAAGTCATATTAAGTGGCAGGCTAAATAAAACATAAACCACAAGTATTATGTTGTTTATTAATGTTTCTTTTAAGATTATGCATATGACATGTGAACGAAACTCAAAGTATGTTATAAAGTATGTATCAAGTATTTAAGTATGTCCAAAGGTGAAAAAGGCTCAAATGATAAGGAAAGCATAGCAGTTCAAATCAATGAAATAAATATCACTACACAAACTTTGTGATATCACCTGTTTTCTAATTTAAATGTTCTAACTACTATAAGTTACATAAGATTCAGAATCCTCAATTTTTACACTATCTGTAACTTAGAATCACGAATCTACATGTTGAACATAATTAGGATTAGCTACGTCCTAATTATAAGCGAATCAAATATCGCCTATAAGGTTAAATAAGTAAATTAATCATCCTAATTTGTTATTTTATAATTCCCAAACTAATCTTGATTAGCCAAATCAAGACTTAAAGAATTAAGAATCAAACTTCAAAGAATGAAGTTTAATTCTTAATCACAAGGCTATCCTAAAGGACTAAGGTTTAATCCCGTCTTACAGATTAAATGTTAAGGCAAATCCTATTGAATTTAGTCATATTCAATAGGATAGATCTCTAATCCTAATTCTAATGTTAAAAGACCAAATAATCAATTAATAAATTATGAAAATCTAATAAACTAGTAAGATCAAGGTTTCACCTTAATGAGTAGCCCACTTTACCCATTAGATGAATTCTAACTTAAAATCTATTTTTAATCTTAGGAATTAAGGCTCTTAGATACTAAGAGTATCACTTAGACACACATCCTAACTAAAGTTATAAGACCTAAAGGGTGATCTAAGAAGTCTAAAGGAAATGAAATATCTCTCATATTTTGCTTAAGTTTTACTTAAGACTCAATTTAGGGTTTTTGCCAAATTTCTAATTTGAGATTTAGAATTGTCTAAATTAAGACCTAAATTATTTACTATATATTATGATTTATGAATGAATTTAGGACTTAGAAACATTAAACTCTAAATTTGGGCAAAATAACCATTTTGTCTCTACTTAAGGGTCTAAATTTCACCTTTATGAATTAGGGCTTAATTATAAATTTAATAATGTGGAATGATTACTTACTATCTAATATGAGTTTAGACATTAAGTTTACTAATTTTGGTTAAGTATTAAGCCTTATAAGGTCAACTTAAGGAATTTGACCTATAAGGGTATATTGGTAAATTTACCCTAATGACATATCATTTTTCTATCAGTTTATTAAAGGTTAAGTCCTAAGCTTTTCATAGAATCTAAAATCATCAAATTCTAATGTGTATTGGCTAAGTTATAGCCAATACAAATTCTAGGGTTTAAAGGGTAATAAGGATTCTTAATTAAGGGTAAAAAATCCTAACTTTGTCATTTGATGTCCAAATTAAATAATTTTAGTGACTATATGTCACAATTGATCAACTGATTCTAATAACTAGTGTAAGGCTCAATTTGGACTTCATTTGGCTAAGTTATGACCTAATTAAGTTTTGGGGTGATTAGTGAGTGATTAGTAAAACTAATCATCCAATCACTAATCCAACCCTACAGTTAGATTTTAATAGGTTCTAGGAATTCTCTGAAACTTAAATTGTCCAATTTGGACTATTAAATTTGCTAATATTTCCAATCAAGTTTTTAAGGTAATTAGGGATGATTAGCAAATCTAACTATTGGATCCTAAATATTTTTGTAGATCTCTGTAGATTAGGTTTTGCTGATCTAAATTGGTGTTTGGATCACTTAATTTGGAGCTAAGATGACTAACTTATGGTCATTTGAAGTTCTAGGTCAAATTAGGCTAATTAAGATTAGGTCCTAAATGTCATTAGTCAAATGCTAATCCAAACAGCAAAATTAATATTACTAGAATATTCCTTAGGGTTTTGTGAGTATTTTAAGACCCATATTGGGTATGTTTGGATTAAGGGTTGCAAAGTTATGAGGGTTTGATGTTTTGTGATATTTTGTGAATATTCAAATGCCATAAAATGTCACTATATGAAATATTGCTCATACTGAAATATGATTGGTATCATAATATTCCATATATTTTTCTGATCAATTTGGTATATTTATTTGTATTATTTGGACTTATGGATTTAAATCTAGAAGTATTTAAAGTCTACAATTTAATTTATTAATTAATTAAATTGAATCTTCTTGATTAAATTTAACTATCAACAATTAATTAAATTTTAATTTCGCAGATCAATATGATGGCGGCCCACCTCAGCTGAGGGTGACAGGCGCGGGAGATACACGTGCCGGCCACTGAGGCCGACATCGCAAAAGAGCGGGCCCCACACCTCGTTATTGAGGAGGCCACGCCGACGACCCAACTGCACGCGGGTCGGGCATAGCCCGATGCAGCCCGATCCCGATTTCGATCGCTTCCTTCACCGAGATAGAATTAGGGCATCAAAGGAGGTGCATCACTGACGACAATCGCCGATGGCGATAGGTCTCGACGGAAGGTCTCGTCCTTACCTTCCATTCGAACACAAAGTTCATCACTAAAAGCTTATTATAAGGCTCGCAGTTGGATGCCCTAGCTCGCAAAGAACGGGGCCAGAAAACCTAATTCCTATATTTACAGAAACATCGATCGCCAAATTAGCGATCGATCGAATTAAATTTCAGCTTAGACCTTTAAGATTCGATATTCCTTGAAATAAACGAATAACATTGATTCGAATTGAATGGAGCGAGGAAGGAGGTACCTGGTTCAACGAAAATAGAAGGATTTTTAGGTCTGATTCGTGATCTCTTATGATGCCGCAGAGCCCAGGAATTGCTGTCCGGATCAAGAAATGATGCTTGGGGTCTTAATCTATTCTTACGGAATATCCATCAGCGGTGCAAACAACGTGTGTCCACGAAGAGGCAGCCGAGCGTGCTTGCGTGACACGCGGAACTCGCTCCGGGACGATGAACTATAGCCGTCTGATTGAATCGATCAGACGGCCTGCATACTGCCACTCGATCTCACAGAAGCTGAACGACATGCAGACAATGGACGGCGCCGATTTAAGAAGGAGACGGCGGATTAAGCAGATTAACGGAACCGTTAATCTTAAAGAAATTAATATTATTATTAAATTAATTTCAATCCATTTTATTAATTAATTTTAATCGTATTAATGCATTCCAAAAATTTCCAATAAATCACCCCTAGCTAATTGAAGGGTGAGGAACGCAACGGCGCAATTGGATTTTTGATCCGACGAGTATCTAATTATTTGAATTTTCAGGGTATTTAAATAATATTAAAATATTCAAAAAAATTTAATGATTTCCAAATGCAACCAAAATATCACCCCTAGCTATTTTGGGGGTGATGAATGCAATGGTGAAGTTAGATTTTGAATCTGAGGTCAAAATAAAAAGTCAATTTCTATGATTTTGGGATTTTCCAGAAATCCAGATTTGAATCAATTGACTTCAGATTTGACCTAGATTTTTAAAGTGAGTCCTAAATGACATGGTTAGAGTACTAGAAGCTTAATTAAGACTCAAATCAATCTTAAGTAACTTAAGTAACAACCTGGGTTGTTACAGAGATTATCTGCCGAGTGATGTGAAGAAGAAGCAGCTTGTGGAGCATAAACTGTTAGAGCAGCAACAATGACTGGAGTTGCATGATTATTTAGTAATTTATGTACGATGATCATCTATTGAGCTTGATTTTCTAACAGAGTTGCCACCATGGCTCGCAGATGAGCCACCTCGTCGTTAGAACTACTAGAGGCGACAGTGTTCTTGACAGGAGTAATGGTAGGTGGTGATCCGGGATCCATTCTAATTCAATAATTGCAAAACCAAACTCAGAATTTACTTTAAGGAAGAAAAAAGAATTATAGAAATAAAGGATTACAATGCCAAAAACTAAAATTCTACTAGGGTTGTTTGAGAATAAGATGACAATTATCCTAACTAGTACTCAGACATTATCGATATATTCTGCCCTAAAGGCTATACAAAAATCCTCAAAAGTTATTTCCTGACATTTTCTCTTACGCTTTTTCTCGAGCTTTACAATAGTGTCATACCACGAGACTCCGGCGTAATCCAACATCAGATCTGTCACAATATCTACATAAAGTGTCGGGACACTCTATGTGTATCAGAATGGACTCCACTCGGCTCAACCACTCCTTTGAGTATATGGGAAAGTTGAGCCCTCGGTATACGGCTTGCTGTAGAAGCTTATCCAGGACCAAGGTCCCTTTTGCTGAAACTCCTTCAATCTGCCAGTTGCTTTCCTGCCTCCACTTGAAACTATAGTTCCAAGCTATCTTGAAAGCATGTAGATAATAGTCTATATCGGACTCTCCAGAATTCATTTGAGTCTGAGAACAAAATTTTATTAAGTTTTTGTTAGACTCAAGATGACTAAATTATTAGGATGGGAGTATTCTCCTTCTCATTTTACATAGAGTTACTGATACTACTATATTATTGATGTTATATATATTGATGTTTGTATTTCAGAAGAACGGTCCATTAGGTAGAAAGGAATTATGGATCCCATTTTGACACCTTATGGTGTTCTTTGATACCATCTGTGGGGCCCCCTGTACTGACAATAGGAAGTACGGTGCTCCAACTATGGCAAATTCTCAGCTTAAGTAAAATCAGGTGAACACCCATCTTGCCTTAAGCTAAGGACTTGTTACTAGAATACTATAAACATTCATCAATATACATACAGATATCAAAGTGGCGGAAGCAATAGATGTATAGTAACATCCACAAGCACAATATAGTAGAGAAAAAGGAAAATAATATAGTAATTCATCACAATGCAGAAATGAAATACATCCAGAATTAATTATTACAAACTGAATTTAAAATAAAATGCAAATGTCTCTCAATCTCACAAAAAAGAAAGAAATGCAAAATCTATCTAAGTAGCAGCAGCACGATCCTCCTCATGAACCTGTTCCTCTCCTGCAACATTGCCCACGAACAAGTCTGAATCTGACATTTGTTGGTATCACAAATGTCAAAGCCCCAGCCAACAAAACAAAAAGATTACAATTAGACAATTGTTTAAGTACATTTTAGGCTATTTTAATGAACTGAGTATTTAAAGATATCACATTTAAATTTACTAGGCATGCAAGCTAATTATGGGTGCGACGAGCTATTAAAAAATGGGGTAACTATAAACTGTCCATTTATAGCAAGCAAGTAGTATGTAAAATAGCATACAATGCAAAATAAAGAAGGTGAGGCTAAAATCTAAAAGTAACAACAACTATAATACAATTCTGAATCTAACATGCTTATGATCACATTGAAACATGCTGATTATAAAAGAAGACAATTGCTGAATATAACATGAAATTCTAACATCCTAAATATGCCAATATACATAAATAAGCCATAGGAATATACATACAACATGCTAATTAATACCAAAGAAAAGAAAAGAAAAGCCACTGAGACATATGGCTAAAGCAGAGCAATCTATGCAACATAAAGCCACTGAGACATGTGGCAAAGCAAGCAAGTTGTGTAAGTAAGGCCACTGAAACATGTGGCAAAGCAAAAAAAACAAGACTGAAAATTAAACTAGAGTAGCCATAAGCCTAAGACATAGTACCGTCATACCAGCCAATAGGCTATACAAGGCCTCCAAGATCAATCAATACCCAGCCTAGACATCCAAATCTGCTAGGCCTTAGTCCATCCTATACAATACTAATACTGAAGAGGCAGATTAAGTTAGGACATATTCTACTAACTGAAAGCACTGCAAGAACCAGATGAATGATATGCTTTATAAATACTGACTTAGGATGTATCATCCATATCTTAAGTTCTCATATTATGCTCAAGGGATAAGGCTCAATATCCAGGGTATGCCAAGCAAATCTAGCCAAAGTAAGCAAGAGACTAAATCTAGACTTATGTGATATATGTTGTTGTCTATTTATCCAATCTAACTACTCTGAGAAGGTACAAGTTTAGGATCTCGAATATCCAACTATCGAGTAGAATCTCAGATTTACGTCCTTAAAGTTAATATTAGAACTTAACAAGTCCGAATCCAAAATCATGTGACGACTATAAGGTTTAAGTAAATAAATTAACGACCTAATTTGTTAATATTTTACTCTCTTACCCAAATCTTGATTAAGTAAATCAAGATTTAAGGATTTTGGACTTAAACCCTATTTTGGTGTTCAAATCCTAAATCCAAGGTAGTGTCCTGACTAAGATTTAGGGTTCACACTCTATCCCTAAGTTAAGGATAAAGAATCTTATAAGCTGAAAAGATCCCAAAAGCTAAGAACTTAGTGAAGAGTTGTTCTACTGATTATAAGATAAAATAATTATTTAAGAATTTGAGGATCTAAGGTCTATACCCTACCTTTAAGATAATTTCATTATCTTATGGATTGGATCTTCCTATACCCACATGGAAGGTTTTAAGGGATTAAACAATGAATCATTTAAAGAAATCTAAATGGGAGGTAGTTCATTTCAAGTAGAAGATCTAAGATCTAAGATCTGATTATTTGATCACTTTAGACTTAAGCTAGGTTTTTAACTTAGACTTTACTAATTGCATTTCTTTTGGCATTTAAACTCATAAACTAACTAAATTGAACTTATTAAAGTGAGATTTTTACAATTTGAAGCTATTGGATTTAATTATTAATGCCAAGTGACTTCTTTAGGATTACTTAAGATCTAAGTGTCTTAATTAGGGCTAATTGAAGATTTCTTAAATTAATATTTATATTATTAACATTATTATCTTAAGAGTTTAGAGAACATTAATAATCTAACTAAGAATAATTTATTGAATTTCTCAAAGTTTAAGGGGTATTTAAACACATCTTGGCCAAAATAACCAAAATACCCATTTTAAGGCTAAAATTGGGATTTTAGGGTTTAGTTATATAAATTAAACCTAATCTATTTTAATGTATTTCATATTAATTAATGAAGTGGGAAACACACTTAACTTAGGTCTTGACAGCTTAATTAGGCTAATTAGCACTAATCACTTATTAAGCCAAATATGGTGATTAGTAAATTTAGGCATTCTTAGGGCAATCCAACCTTACCCTGAGGTTCCACTATACTTAGGATAGCATTAGGAACTATATTTGCCAAAATCAGAGGCTTAATTAGGGTTTAATTCATTAATCCTTAATTAAGGTGATTAAGGGGTGTTTAAGAAACTTACATATCCAAAATTTGTTTTAAGGGTCTGATATTATTCTCTAGGGTTTAATGAGCATTCAGAGCCCTTAATCAATTAATTTGGTGATTAATTGAATCTATTATGATTTAATTACAAATAAAAAATGTTTAATCAATTATTTTAAATTTAATTATTGGATCTGTAATTTTATTTTATATTTAGATTCATTGTATTTTTTTGATTCAAATTGTATATTAGATCATATCATTTGGATCAGTATAACTAAAGTTATTTAATTAATTTAATCTGTATTTTTATTTAAATGAAAATCATAGGTTTGATTTTCTGATTTAATTTCCTTAAGGAAATTAAATCCAAAAATTCAATTATTCGCTATTGGCCCAATTCCAAAACGTGCGGGTCACGGGTCGGCCCGACCCGTGACTTTGTCTCCTTCCTGCGGATGACACCCGATGCTCGGCTCCTTAGGGTTAGCTCCCAACGTGCAATTTGCCGTGCACACGCCACGCCACGCCACGCCCTGATCTCAACGACTACACCATCCCTGACTCCGGACGTGTCGATTAAACCAAGAAGCCCCAACTGGAAGGCGCCGGATCGCCGGGGACTACTCGGCCGAGGCGTCTTTGAAGGTGCACCTGTTAGGAGTGAATTCTCCTCACAGAGGCCATGAAGTGAGGCCGTCTCGATCCCTACATGTTCAGGGACCTAAGGGGAAACGATTGGGCAAGTCGAGGGGTTCTGGGATGGTCTGGATCAATGGGGTGCTACTCGTGGTTTAGGACAAGCTAGAGCTCTTGACGGGTCGATCGGTTCCCAGTCGAATCGATAGATCCTATCGAGCCTAGTCTTTGATACTAGTCAAAAATTATTGACGGGAGGTTCCAGCACTAGCTAGACGTCTAATTGCTTCGAGGGAACGCCGCATTTGGGGAACCATAGGTTCGTTTGGCAGCGCGCTCAGATGGCGAATTCACCATCTAGTCCACTGCCAGACCTCACCCGAAGACTCGAACGTCCACTGGGGAGCTAGGGAGAGGTCCTACGCAGCATCTAAGGCTTGATTAAGTGCAAGGTGAGCTGAATCCAGCTCGACAGAAGGATCGGACGAAGGCTGTACCTTGGGATGGATGAGGTGATGGAGGCAATGCAGGTAACTCTGGTTACTTCGAATGGTCGCAGAAGCTCTAGTAAGAGGGTTTGAACGCCAGACCTCTCCCTCTATCAGCAAACACAGCAGGTCCAGTCGCCGGGTCGCCGAAAACTCCAAAGCACGCACCAGGGGAAATTGAGGCGATCTCAGTGAGAAAATGAGCTCACCAAGGGATTGATGAGGGTATTTATAGGGCTGAATAGGATCTAGGGTGCTGCCGAGGCCGGGAGCCAGGGTCTAGGCTCGGCCCTGAGGGTTCCATCGCCATTTCCCATTTGGGATTTGGCTCAGTCATCCCAACCCACCTTACGGTTCGGCCTGCAAGAGAAGGTCTCTAATGGCCTAAGGAGGGAGTGACAGACAAGGCTACGTGGCATAACGGGCAAAATCTCCTCTGTCGCGCCGGGATCTCTCGGGGACGAAGGTCTACAGCGGCTGGGCCGTTGGTGATAGACGGTCTGATGCTGAACCGCGGAGATGATCTCGAGCGTTGTATGCTAGATACCGATCAGGCGGGTATGATTCGATCAAGGTGCGTGTTATGAGAGTCGTTGGATCGAGAGCGCTAAGATGCGTGTTATTGCATCGGGTGGCCTATACGCATGCGCTGCTGTCGGGTCCCTGCAGCGGATTTGCCGCGATCCAAATGATAAATGTAGTAGACCATTAAGTTTAGGATTTAAGTTAAAATTAATTAAATAATCCAAAATAATGATTGATTTTTATGATCAACAAAATTGAATTTAAGTAGCATATAATTAATCTACACATTTTCTGAGTGAAATAATATAAAATTTCATTAATTTTGGATGTATATTTTTGAAGATATTGAAGAAATAATATTTGTAATTAATTAATTATCAAAAATTTAATTCCCTCTGAAATTAAATTATTCGGCAGCTATTATGTTAAGAAAAGCATTGTTTAAGTGATTCTTGGACCGGTCGGTCCAAGTCTTAACCCGCACAGCTCTTGGACCGCCTTTGTTCCCGTCACTCTTACACCCGTAAGGAAAAATTAAGGCTTCGGGGGGAGGTAATGCTACTCACTAGAAAGGGACTTTATGATCCTTAAATCGGGGTATAAATGCAAACGTATTATTAAGACACCAATATCTTGATCGGAAGTATGTCAGAACTTCACACAAATATATGCCCTAATTTGTACTATGAATTATTTTAAATAAGGGTATCACTCAATCGATCAGAAACTCGATCTTAATCAATTAAGTTCAATGTTACAAGCAATGATTAAGTGTAGCATGGAATCAATAATTAATCCTCATCCCCATTCACTCAGTTTTCTTTGATTAACATAAAACTCACTTGAGAGAATATGCAGAAATGGTTGGAAGAATTCTAGATCAATAAAAATAGCTCAAATATAAGTCATATTATCATGTTCAACAATTATACGAGTATGAAGGATAAGAAAGATTCAGGTTTAAGGGATCGATTTCAATTCACATGAGAACATCATTCCAAAATAATACCCAATTAATAATCATGGTTTTAATGAAACTTAATTAGATACTTTAAAATCCTTACTGAAGCATTTAATTGGGATGAGTTGTAGTAGAGTTAAAGAAAGATAATATGTGAAAAATTCATTATCTTGATTTACATCCTAGCTAAGCCATGCCAATCAAAGTATTGTTCGAAAGGAAGGAAAATATTCCAGGCATAGATATTAAAGAAACTAACACAACCAAATCAAATCTCAAAGGAGAAGGTGTGTATAAGATAAGAACTTTATTCAATGCACCTTTCACCCGTGATCCTTTCATCTTAACTTCAAGAATACTCAAACTCGTTGAACGCACACAGCTATCCTCCTCCAGGGCTTCGCTCTCGCAACAGCTTTTTGAGGGTGTCTCGAGGGAATGGGATTACTTGAGGAGATAAATCACACTAGAAGAGGCCAGGTGTAATGGAGGTCGTATTTCCACTCCTCGGTACCCTCATGCATCATGCGAAACACAGAGAAGAAGGCGTACATAAATTAAGATCTGGCCGTTCGTTTTATCTTTTGATTGAACGGTCAAATCAAATTTGATTAGATAGAAATCGTCTCAGCCGTTTAATATCCTTAGAAGGAAGAGGACGTGTAACAACCCTAGGTTGTTACCCTGCTAAACTACAATCTAAATAACCATTATTCTAGACCCCATTGCTTTAGAACATCAAATGAAGCTTATCCTGAAAATTTAAAGTCCATCGGACTTCTCTAAGTCCAAAAGGATATTTTGATCAGTCTAGATGCCCTAGTTTATACTCAAAATATTTTGATCTCAGAATAGAATTCTGATTACATTTTTGAATTTCTCACCCCCAAATTAACTAGGGGTGAAATTTTGGTGCAATTTAAAAATCATTTGGACCATAATTCAATTTAAATTAAAATGGTCAAATTGCATTTAAGGGTTTCCAACATTTCATAATTTCAAAAACACCCTTTAAACTAAATAAACGACTGGGATTTGCTGTGCGGACCGCGGGCGATCCGCTATGGAGCCCGGGTCAGGCGATAGCAGTGCTTCCATTGTATCCACCATCCGCCTTCATAATCCAACGGCTGGGATTAGATCCCGTGGAACCAAAGATCCGTCGTTAGATGCGTCCTGTAAATCCTACGGTGTGGATTCAATCGGATCCAGCCGTTAGGATCCGAAGGATCAGGACTGTTCCGCGGTCCTGATCGATACATCAGACGGCCCACAGCGCACCCGCACTGTGGATATTCATCCTCGCCACGCCCGCGACCGACCGAAGGAATCCTTCAGATCCTGGATAGCCTGGGATGTCCCCCACTACCCAGTCCACCTCAGCAGGCCGTTGGGGATCTTCCCTCAATGGCATATCGGTCCTGGTCGGGCCTCGTGACCCGACCGAGCTCAATTAGGAAAGTTGAGAGCTCGGTCATGGCCCGACCTCTCGGGACCTCTCCAGCCCGAGCCAGCCCTCCAGAAGCTTCCCAACCCTCGGCCAAGGCTATAAATAGCCCTAGCCCCACTCCAATTAAACCTTGCTAATCAATTGAAGCCTCGTACCTTCTGCCATTACTGAACTCCCGAGCTTGTGTAGGCGATCCCCAGGCGTTCATGACGTGTGTACTGCTGATATGAGAGTCTCCTGGCGTTCAGGAACTCTCAAAGGAGGCTCAGTAAACCCAGCATTGGCCCCTACATCGTTTGCAAGCTCTCCCAAGAATCCAGGTACTCCACTCACCGGTTACGAGCCAATGAGTCTCGAACCTTCTCCATTTTGATTCGTGTAGCTTTGTATTATCGAATCGAACTTAATGCTATCGTAATTAAGTTGTGAGTTAGTCCCGATCGATCGAATTGATTGATCGGGCTAAGCCCCTTGAGGATCGTCTCGGTCGAGTAAGGACCCGTTGATCCAGACCATACCAGACCCTCAGACCAGAGGGTTTCGATCTGCCTCACCTCCTTGATGGTGTAGGGATCGAGCCCGGGGTCTGGCGTGGTCTCTGTAGGGAGAATTGCCTCCCCACAGTAGCTCCAATTGAGGAGTCCTCGGGTGAGTAAGGTCTGGCCGATCCGGACCGTCTCACAGAGGGCTTCGAGTCCCGTTCAGTGCGTCTGACCATGGTGATCGAGAAGGGATGAATTGCTGGCTGTACCGTGGTCTGGGTGCACCGGATTTAGTAGATTAGGGTTTCCCTAATCGGGTGAATCCGTCGGGACAAAGCGTGGAGATGAAGACCCTGTGCGGGTCGGGTCAACCCGTGACCCGCATGGTGCTACAGTCCCGGGTCTTCGGGCCCCGGTTGACCCGTGCGGTTCGGCTAATGGGCCGAGCCCATTTATTTAATATCCGATTAATTGGAATTATTTTTCTTAAGGAAAATAATATAATTAATCAAATCATATGAAAATTAATTAGAAAAATACAGAATGTATTAATTAAATAACTTTTAATCCACTGGTCCAAACCCTATGATACTGTATATGAAATTAATCAGAAAATCATTAGGGACCTGAATGTAAAATAAAATTTTATATCTGATGGTTAGATTTTCTATTATTGCCTAATTACAGTAGGACTTAGTTAGGTTGATTTAGCAATTATACTTAACCAAATTATATGTTTAGGGTGCCATTAGTTTGTTTATGATGAGTAGAATGCATGTGCTAAGTGAATTATTTTTTTTTAAGTTTTATATTTCAATTTATGCCATAATCTTGTTAAAACATGATTAGTAAAAATTAAAGTTTATACATATTGGATTTTAGCAACCCTAGGCTCTGATTAATTGTATTACTAAATATGATTTGTATGCCAAATTGCAGCTAATTTTGATATTTTATTTGTAATTATGTGCTAATCTATTTGAATGGATTTATGATTTGATTAGCACTAATTACTTTTTATTTTCTGAAATTTTCCTTTTAATATGACTTATAATAGTAAGCTAGATGTATTGAAATCTTGTAAGTTCAATTATTAAGTATAAATGAAGTAAGCCTAAATTTGAAAAAAATCCTAAATCACTTTAATTAACTTAAGAAATCTTAAGACTTTGATCAAGCTATTAAGACTTGATTTAGGTCTGAGTTTGCCACCAATAATATATAATTAACCCATTGATTTGACATTGATCTATAAACATGCACTTAATCTTAATTAAGAAAGGTGTGGGGGTCAAACCCTAACCTACTTAAGTAAGATCCAAATCCTTAAACCTTAACTCAATTGATTTGATTATAAGCAATGAACTTGACATTTTCCAATAATGCATTTGATTTGATATTGATTCTAAATATTTGAATTGGACATATTAAGGTTGACAATAACTCTATGTGATTTCTTAATCTAAATTAAAACCTTAAGATCCTTGATTTTCTCCTAAATAAGAATATTAACATAAGAGATTAATAAAATCATCTTGATTGAATAATTGATCTAAAACCTTAATAACATCTTTTTATTTAGATCCCATAATCATAGATCAAGTTGTGATCAGATGACTTAATCATCAGATCTGATTATTCCAAATCCAATTATGAAACAAAAACCCAAGAGATTAATATTGAAGTTTAGAATCGGAGATCTTAAGCATCTCTTCATAAGATCGTCTTAAAATATTTAAAAGACCTAAAAATTACATATACCTTGAGGTAGGAGCACTTGTATGATGCATTGAGGTAGAAGCTTAGAAGATCTCATAACCTTAGAAATTGATCTTACCCTTTCATGGTAGGAATCACTTAAGACATTAGAATGATACTTCCCCTTATGGTAGAATCCATGCTAAGTGATCCTTGATTACATTTTAGTGGAACCTTGTATAGGACTTACCTATTTAGCATAGGCCTTTATAGTCTTGATGATTCTTTGCTTTACTAAGTAGACTTGTTTGAACCTTAATTATTAGGTGGTGTAGTATAGTATACCCATAGTACTAGTTTCCCAGTAGCATTCGGGATTAGTTGATTCACTCTAAATAGGGACTTATGAGCAGGTTCTATCCTGTGGGATTAGACGAATACAATCCCGTTAGAATAAATCATTCAAACATAAGAGTGTATTAAACGGGTACTCATTCCTTAGTTTGATTGAAATACAAGTTGCCAACGGGCAATACCTCCTAGGGAAGATCGCTTCAATAGGTATGGCTCAAACAAACTAAGTAATTGAAGTCATCTTCTTTGAGACACTAAGTGTGATTGAGAGTAGGGCATCTTAATAACTTAGCTTGAGATACAAATCGTCAATGGGTGATGCCTCCTATCGAAGATCGTTTCGTTAGGGCGGCTTAATCAAACTAAGTGATGAGTACCACCTTCCTTGCAAGAACACTAAGTATGTGTATACCATAATTCTATCTAATAATCTTTAAGTAAATCTGCAACTTTAATTAATTACCGATCTAGAAGTTAGTAGTCAGGATCCTTTTAGCAGGATTCTGCACAGTGGAGACTTAGAATTCATTATCAGCATTCCAATCTTTCATGGATTTCTGAATTTTTACTCGTATAGAATAGAAGCATGGGCATAAGCATGAGCATGAACTTGAAGCATCATTTCAGTAGTAACACATGATTATCAGTGATAAAGTATGGGTTACGGAATGTTACACACACATATTGAGAAATTTCAGGGTGCATCTGCGTCACCATACTGTATTCCTAACTGGGTGTATATTTATATTGGACCGTACTACTCATAGTCTTTCAGTGATAGTTCAGTAATATATCTATGACATACGTGGTGTGGCATATTTAGGTGCATCATTTTAGTGACATATAATACAACATTTGATATTTCTTACATCTTGATTTCTGAGTGTTCGATGTTTCCTTTACTTTCAGATTTCATTTGTGTGACAGTTTTACTTACTTAGCCTTTACTGTCTTACTTACTTGGCTATTACAGTTTTTCCTTACTTAGTTCTTTTCCTCAATTTTCCTGCAGTTTTACTTTACTTTACTTGTTACTTGTATTTAGCTTTATTTATGCATATTTAGTTGCGATGTGTTAGACTTCTTGTCTAACACGGGGGTACTTTTAGGATCCGGTAATTTGCTAGATCCCGAGCAACTTGTAGAGATAGGGCAGGAGGACATACAGGAGATCCAGGGGGAGTACGTGGAGCCTTAGTGGATCGGACATCTACCGTTATTTACTTCTTTGTTTTAGTACTTTAGATAGACTTTATATTTCTGCATTTAAATCAGTCTGTAATAAATTATGGACGTATTTTTACTTTCTTTTTCTGAGACGAATGTTTACTACTGCTTGTGATGAATGTATTTTGGATATTTTGCTTTTAGCTTCCGCACTCTATTATACTATTATACTTAGTATTGTGATGTGATCAGCATACTGGAAATGCTGATATATTGAAAGCTGCTTCTCTAGATCCAACGTACGTAATAGTCTAATACATAAGATAAGTATTATACTCGTATCTTAGGTATTGACTCTCGATCCTACTCGTAGGTTCGAGTCAGCAGCCTTCAGTGTGGCTTAGTCTCTAGCCTATTCTGGAAGATGAGTGTTGTTGGTTCTCGTCCTCCCGAGTAGCGCACCGCTCCGTCGTCGATCTGATTTACTACTTGTCTTTTGCGCACGGCGACGGGACAGAGCGCTACAGGACGGCTCAGATTAAGACGCGACGATGTTCCGTGATTGGATCCTAACAGCGGATCCATGCTGTTCATAAAAAGACGAATGGATAATTATGTTTAATATTTAGATTATTAATAATTAAATAAAATTTTAAATTATTAAATTATTCTATTTATTTATTCAAAATTACATATCTAAATGTGTACTTCAAAAATTTCCAAATTCTTACCCTTACCTAATTGAGGGGTGAGGAACTCAAAAATGCAATCGAATTTTCAATCGGAGGTATATTTAATTAACCTAATTTTATAGGTATTAAAATATTATTAAAATATTCACGAAAATTTTGACGACTCCCAAACACTTTCAAAATATCACCTCTAGCTAATTTGGGTGTGGTGAGTCCAATGGTGGACTCTATTTTTATTCTGAGATCTAAAGAATTTATGTATTTTCAGAATTATCAGAAAACCAAGAAATATTAGATATTATCAAACGATCTCTAAATCATACAAAATTTGAGATGAAGAGTCTTAATAATATTATAAGAGTAATGGAAGAGGTTTGGAGTCAATTAGGTCACTTATTGATGAATAACAATATTAGGGTTGTTACAATTATGATAAATTTACTTAGGCATATTTTTAGATTTTATATATATTCAGTTATAATTATTCATTTTAGATGCATTTATAGTCCTTTCAGTTTGTTCTCAATTTCGGTTATATTTACAATGTTATCATTTTCAATTTTTTTGTAAACTTTTTAGTGTCTTTATATATGCATGTTAGTATGCTAGATTTGATTCAGTCTCTTACAATATTATTTCCTATAAATATAATATACTCAACATATTTTTAGTTAAACATTTTTCTTTTTAATATTTTTTGTTACTTTAGTTATAATTATATCATATGTCAACCTTGTTGTAGCTTTGGAGTGAGGTCTGTTTCTCTATTTACCTCAAATTTGTTTTTATAAATACTTTATTTATAACTTTTTATATATTTTTTGTTGCTTATTGCACCTAAATTACTTATGATAATCATGTGATATCATTCAATTAAGTAATAATTTATTTAATCTAAAATATAATTAGATTGTTGTCTAACATAAGATTTTTATTTTCTTGGTTGGGGACTTGGCATGTAAAAATTAACTTGTCAGATTTAGATGTATTCGTGGAGCTTACTTCTGGTGAGGACAGGAGCGTGAGGATGATCTTGTTGCAACTATCTAGTTTTAGTTGACTTTTCGCTAGAAAGAGAGTGAATATTAGCATTTCATTCTCTTTATTTTTATTAATCATTAGTTTGTAATATTAATTAAGGACTTATTTATTTTTCTTTCAATACTTTTGTTTTGAGATGAATACATTTTATATCTCTTATTTCTACTTAGATGTAATATATGAATATTATCTTTTTGCTTCTACAATTTGTTATGTTGCACATAATATTTACTAAGTGAACTTAAACTGTGTAAAAAGTTTATGAAGCTCTACCCATCCCAACCCCATGCCCAAAATGGATGGGGACTAGTGCATATGCTATCCGATTTATTCTATTTTCGCGTACAAAAATGCATCACAACCGTGCAAACTTTTTTTCCCCCCTATTTTCACGCGTCTTGGGCACTTCTTGAGGTACGCAAAAGCTTAACCTTGTTGAGGGCATAAAATAATGATTTGCTTAAGAAGGCATGTTTAAAGACCCTTATTCCTATGAATATGATTTTTTAACACTACATAAAAGTTTTATTGAAAACCAAATAAGACAAAGTTTTAAAATATTTTGCAGCTACTTTTAGTCATTTTTTAAAAATTACAAATTTTCTTATCTGTCTCTCTTTTTTTTTTATTCAATTTTATCAACCTTTCTTCACGTGGATTTTCTCATGCTTGTTTGTGATTAAAACACTCTCAACATTGTGGGCACTTAAGTCTTTTGCCTTAGGGTGGCCAAACTGTTGCTCTAGTTATCTTGGGGCACTTTCTCGTGGCAATTCAATGATTCCATCTATCTGTTCTCTAACCTCATATGAGTTTAAGTCTACACTTTTGTTTTTAGATGAGACAACAAAAGTTGTGTATTTTAATTGGAAACACTTGACCAATCATGAATCTGCCATTAAAGTTTATGTAGAATTAAGAAGTAAATAATAATGGCCGCATTAGTTTTATCATTGGAAGTTATGTGTTTTAATTGGAAACAAAGTTTTCCCCAAAGCGATCAGGGGAAACAGCTTGTTGGACTGAAGATTCTATTATTGCTTTCACACATAATACTATGGATCATAATACTTAATAGCAAGAGATTGAATCTTTGGGTATGTTTTCCTTAATCTCATATAATAGTTCAAGAGCTTGAAGCAAGGTAGAGGGAAGAAGAATGTTTGAAAGAAGATAGATAGGTGATCATGAGACTTTTAACTCTATGACAAAGAAAACAATGAACATTATTGTAAATTCTCTCATTGTTCATATATCAACAAATTTAAGCTCTCTAGTAAATGCTTTCTAGAGAGTACACCCAAATTTCAATTTTGGCCTTTAAACCACACAAAATTGCGCCAATTTATTTCATACATAGATGCAGTTAATAATTTTTAAGCATCCACTCGGTAAAAAAAAGAATTGGCTTTAAATAACATAGAATATGTATTTGGGGATATGCCTTTGTCTCAATGGTTGAGAGTGAAGTTCTTACATTTACATCATTGAGCCAATTATGTGGTGTTACAAAGAGTTTTCCAACAAACAAACAATTTGCAAGTAATCAGGAAGTGAGCAATAGCTAGTAGCCCAAAGCCCCCCAAGTTTCTTAGTAGAGTAGCTGACCTCCAAACTACAGAAGAAAACTTCTTAGAAGATGATTCATTGAACAAGAACCTACAATAACAAATATTAATGTGTTTAATGATATAAACATGAACTATATTGGTGCAAAATTCACTCGCCTAACCAGAATATCAGCATCTGACCTTGTACACTTTTAAGAGTTAAAGAATAGCAAAGATGTTTGAAAATGAATGAGCCAATAAGAAGGCCCAAAAATTTAATAGGCAAAGTCTACTTTTTCAGAGCATATAATGGTTGGTTTGTCAAGAGTGCAAATGGACTTCGATCTTAAAGTAAAGTATATATAATTAAATATGATTAATTCTTATTAGTCACATAATCCCTTAGAAAAAAAGCCATCACGTGGCGGATTTGACATTACCGTTGATTTTTAAGTCAATATATGGTACGTCATGTGGGCCGGCCCAGTCCTCCATCGACCCGGTTTGTCTCTCCTCGGGCGTCTCTTGCTGTTGCAGCTGTCACTCCATTCCTTTATTTCTGGTCGGCAGCTGCTTCAATTTTAACAATGTTAACCTCATTTGTTTCTGCGGCAAATCAATTTTTGAGCTTCATTTTCCGTCCTATATTTCATTAAAAAAAACTGAAAAGAATGCCATTTTCTCAAATAATATTATTTAAAATATTTATTTGTTATGCATTTTAATTCTAATAATGAATGGAGAAGATGGCCTTGTCATGAGTATATTAAGCATTAATTATTATCAATGAATCATTCAACTATTAATTCATCGTACTATAAAACACTAAGGGGCCGAGGATGAGATAATGCAGGCATATATCATTAAAAAACATGAATACCAAATATCTACATTTAAAATATGTATTTTTAATGGATTTTAAGCCTAAAAATTGTATTTTTTTGGGAGTTGTTTTCCTATTCAAACTCAATTTTTAAAATTTTCAATTATAGATGATACATACATGTATATATAAAAAAATTTAGACTAAAAAATAAAAAGTTCCAATATTTCAGGATTTTGAGTCTGTTGCATGCAATAAAACGTAGGTAAATATTTCACGGCGGGTAAAGATTTTTTCTCGCTATAAAAGCATCCGGCATAATTGGATTACAGCCGAATCGGCCTAATTCCAATCTGTGCGGAGGATTATCCCGCTGAGAGCGATTTCAAAGCCGAAGGAAGGGCAAACGCGGAGCTTCGGGTGATTCGTTCTCGTTCGAGGGTTTAGGGTCACACGAACCGAAGACACGAACGAAGGAGTAGAAATTCGATTCGTCCTCGTTCGATTCCTTGAACATCACGAATCGCATGATTCTTTCTTGTTTGAAGACATATAGTTTGTTCTCGCTCGATTACAAATCGTCTAATGCTTCACAGATGAACACAAACATAGAAGGGATTGATCATTAGATTCGTCTATCTCTCTCTCTACAGGATCGAAGTGTTTACAGAAAACTAAAAACTTTTTAGGGGGTAATCTTATTACTCGACATATCACTACTTTCTGATTACTTTATCTCAAACAAAAAATTTTAGATTTCTTGAATAACTATCAAACAAAAGTATAGTAATATAAATATACTATTTAGATTATTTTATACTTAGATATTTTTTCATGCCAATGAGATCTTAAATTAATATAGCTGTTCAAATATTTCTAAATAAATAAATTAGATCATTCATCCCTATTTTTTCCTTAGCAGCCACAGTGCTCACAAATTTAACTCCGCGTTGGGCACTGTGCTTCGTCTCGTCTTATCCGACATCATCTTCAACTTTGCCTTCTCTGACGTCGTCTTCTTCTTCATCGATTTGCAGGAGTTATGTCAATTTTAAACAGATAACTAAACAACTGTAAAATAATCATGTTATTGTATTACATTACAAATCCAACATACCAAATAGTCTTTTATTAAACTTAGGAGGTCTGTAGTCACATCTCTTATTGTAATATTTTCTAGTATGAATGAATATCATTTCTTGCAAAAGAAAAAAAAAAGTAATATCAATGAGCTATTTGTTTTACATGTGAGGTGCAAGGTTAGTAATATAATATATTGTAAAATTAAATTTGATGTTCTGATTTTTGCTATGAATTTGATTTCAATGTTATTTGATCTTCTATATTGAAATATTTATTGACAATATCAACTATTTTTTATTACATTTTTATTTAATATTATATTTTTTTTCATTTTTTTATTTGTAATTTAATCCAATCCAAGTAAAAGTGAAAGAATAAGCTAAAGTGCACCTTATTCACTCACATCTTTTATTGCACTTTTTTTTTTTGGCGGAAATATATATATTTTTCCTAGCATTTTTTATTTCTACGAGCCAAACTGAAGATTCATTTTCTTGCGGGTTCTGTTTCGATCAATCTCCTACGTTGCCGAGTCTTAGTGTTGACTGTGAAATGCTGTCTAACTAATCCAAGGATTCCGAATAGGCCGTGCCTTGAGTTCCGATTTCCTCGTCGCTCTTCTACATGGCGGCTGCCGGCGATCTCTCAAATCAATGGACGAGATTGTTGCTTGCGTTCCAGCCTTTCATCTCCATTCGTTGCTTCCTTCCACTATATTCGCGCGCAATGGTAGATATCCCTCGCTCCCATTCTTGGGTTCCCTTCTTCCATAAAGCCGCGAACGAGAAGAAATTCCGGAATCCACGATCGGATTCTTTTCTCATTTTCAAGGAGGAGCCGATTGCTTCGCCTCCCGTTTGCATTGAAGCGCCTTGCGGTGGGCGGAAGTCATGTCGGAATCGGGATCATCCAATGGCGGTGGCGTTGGGGATTACAAGACCTTTCGCCAGATAAGCCGAGATAGTTAGTCTCTTCGTTCATTAAGGCTTAACTTTAAGAAGTTTCGGGCATCGTTGCATTTCTTCTTACAAATGGGTTTTGGTTTACTTTTTTCTTTTCTCATTGTCAAATGTTATTACTTAATGCTAATCGATGCATTTAAATTGTAAAATGTAAAAGAGTACGTTTTTCCAAGATGAAGCAAGCATAGTGTTTGTTTGGGCGGCAGCCATCAATGATCTTCAAATGGAGCAACCACCTTTCCTTTCTCAATCAGCAAACAAAAATCAATCTGGATAAACCAAGGCCTGATTTACTTATAACCATGATATTTTATCATAAGTGTTTGTTACGAAAATTGAAAATTTTGTCTGGGGACTCAAAATTGAGATAGATACCTATGATCATATATCATTTCAACTAAAAATATAAGCTTATGGGTGTTGCCAATCTATGCTATTTCCAAACCTCTTTAGTTTGCAATCACATGACGCAAGAGTAAACCAATCGCACATGCTTCAACATTTCCTTCATGTGGAATCCACTATTAGCATCAGTCATTATTAGCAGCCCCTTAAACAGAAGCTTTTTAACATATCATGTTGATAGGTGGTTGCTCAACCAATAGAGGCAATGTGAAGATCACCTGCTCTTGAGTCTCGCTCAACTATGATAAAAGATATTAAAATTCATGGGAGCCACAATTCACATGAACCACATTATCTCAACAAAATCATTGTCTCTAATCTCATTTTCTATGGAAGAGTAAATTAAGTTGGAGACTCAAAGTAGGTCTAAACATACCAATGATCAAATTCAATCTTAACTCAAAAACTTATTGTTGTGGCGTAGTCTTTAAATGATAATCTTGCACCCCTCAATTTTTTATTACATTATTAGAATGAATCACTCCCATACATCTCAACATCGTATTAATAGAATGTGTGGGAGATTTTAGATTGCAAGAGTAATAGGAATATAATATAAATTGAATAGTGGATAATCTTTACAAATATATTAAGTGTAAATTCAATAGTACTTGAAGCCCGATTCTCGTGAACATAATTATTGAGGATCATGTGATCAAGAAGGGCGAGAGTTTCAAGTGCCTAGGCTCAATTATTCAAAATACTGGTGAAATATAGAGTAATGTGATTAATAGGGTCCAAATTGGTTGGATGAAATGGAGGAGCGCTTCTGGAGTGTTGTGCGGCCCGAAAATTCCCCTCAAAATTAAAGAATTTCTTATAAATAACTATACGACTTGCTATATTATATGGGGCTGAATATTGGCCAACAAAGAAGAAACTTATCAATAAAATAAGTGTTACAGAGATGAGGACACTTTGGTGGATGAGTGGGTATACTCATAAGGATAGAATGAGAAATGAGTTTATTTGTAGCAAGGTTGGAGTGGTTCGAATAGTGGATAATATTAGAGAATGCAATGCTTCTGTTAGAAAAATCAAGTTTGTGAATTTCTCCTATATTAAAAGAGGAAGAGGAAAACTCAAAAGACATGGGAGGAAACTATTATGAAGGCTTTTTTCTATAACGTAGGGAGGGGCTTCATTATTATCGTGCATGACGAAAATAAATGATTTATGTAGCCAACTCCACCTAATTGGATTAAGGTATGGTGTTGTTGTTGTTGTAGTAGTAGTAGTAGTAGATAATCTTCTTAGGTTAAATTTCTCTAAAATACATGCACGTGATGCATGCCAAATGGGAAATTAAATACATATACTATACCATTCACACGTATAGCTTTAGGCATTTTGAAATTTTGCATATGTATTTTCTTTAGTTTTGTAAGCTCAACTAGCTCAGGTGAAAGAGAATATATATTAGTTATTGAAGGTGATTATTATTTATTTACTTAAGTAAAACTCTTAAGGTTTTGGAAGACACCTTTAGTGAAATTTAGAAATTTGTTGGTTGTAGTTAGAAAAACTTAAGGTATATGATATCTACATTCATAGGGGGTATATGGTGGTGAATTTTGAAAATTATTTATTTGAGAATTGTTCTCTCTTAATGAAATTAAACTTGAACTTTCTACACGTAGTGAATTTGAGAAATTTGTTGGTTGTATTTAGAGAAACTTAAGGTATATGATATCTATCATTCATAGGGCTATATGGTGTTGAGTTTTGAAAATTATCTATTTGAGAATTGTTATCTCTTAATGAAATTAAACATAACTTTTCAATACTTAGGACTCCTCACCAAAATGGAGTTATCAAAGGAAAGATTAGATTTTTGTGTGAAATTATATATTGATTCATGCTACCCGAGTATGTGGTACTCAAGTATTTCTTACTAAAGCAATTAGTACAACTTGCTACGTCATTAATAGGGTTAATATTTGGGTGATTATTAAGAAGGCCCCATTTTAGTTAACTTAAAGGATGTAAACCCATAATTTCACATGCATATGTTTTTAGTTGTAATACTTTGTAGACAAAGAAAAAACAAAGGCAAATTAGACTCAAATGTGAATAAAATGATATTTATTGATTATACTTTAAAGGTAAAGTGTATATGGAATTTAATAATAGGATAGTACAATAAAGGATTAATGATTATTATATTTGATGTAATAGAATATAAGCTTCAGAAAGAAATGGTTGATGATGGCTTAGATCTATATAATTAAAGGTAGAGGAAATTAGAGTTGATCTATCGAAGGAATGATTGTTTGATTGAAATCATCATTCAGAGCAAGTGATTAGATATTTTCCAGGATATTTAGACTGCAAATTCAATAAGAAATGAAACAAATCATTTAATATATTACCTTTAGAAGAACCTAAATTAGTTGAAGATTACTAAAATATGTAAGTTGAATTTTTGCAATGCAAGAAGTATCAAATTAATTTGAATGGAATGATCTTTCATTGTACAATTCCCACGATTAGGGTACTATTGGAACAAAGTGGTTGTGGCTAGAGATTTGTAGTTAAGGGCATCAGTTAATTGAAGGCATATATTTTGATAAAACCTTACATTTATAGCTAGATTAGAAGCAATTAAATTTCTTGTATTCGTATCACATAAGGACTTTTAATTTTTCCAAATGGATTTAAAGAGTGTTTTCTTGAGTGGGTAAATAGAAGGTAATGTCTATATTGAACAACCACCTAGTTTTGAAAATATATAATTGCAAATTATGTATACAAATTAAAGAAAGTGTTTTATAGTTTGATGTGAGCACTTAGGTTATGATATGACAGGTTAAGAACTTTGGCTATGGATGTAGAAGCATGTATATAAAAAAAATAAAGCAAGCTATATATAAAATTGTAGATGCTGCATTTTCTTTTTATTCTATATTTTTGCTATTATACTTGCACCTCGATAGGATCCTTGGCAAATGTGACTCCATATATTGAGTTAGTACATTTAGTTCAATACAAAGCATCACAATAATACCTAATGTTGGTTTAGTCCTACTAACTTAACATCGGGTCGTTACAGTTGGTATCAGAGCATGATTGAGGGGATGTTAGCTCAGTAGTAATTCAACATCCATGATTTTATACATATTTGAAGCCTCAGAATTAAAATGTAAAATTGTTAAGAAATGACTTCTTAGGAAAGACAGAATGAACATAATCAAATCAAACAAGCTAAAAGAACAGAAATAATGAGAGGCATGAAAACAACATATAATATACAGGATGAAAATTTTGAAAATGACCCACTGATTAAGGATTTGATTTGATAATCCAATCTTATAAAGTTAACTTGAAATAGTTCATCCTTTCTTTTAACAAATCCAATTACGGGACAAATTGCAAGAGCACGACCAAATTTCTTTGCTTCCTTGAGCATAAGTGATCTTCTTATCATTCTAGTTCAAAAATCATATGACTTGAACTTTTAAAGAGTTATTTTCAACTTTGGATCCCAAGTATTAATTGACTTTAATGATTCATTTGTAGTAAATAATAAACTTAAAAGACATTTAGTTTTAAAGCTAATATATCCTTGGTTGAAGTAAGAATGGATAAAAGTACAATTAAAAGAAATATGGAACATAATTCCAAATAATTAATTTAATACGTAAAGAAATAGCCAATTGAAGTTGCTAACAAACGGAAAGTGTCTCTGAATTAGTAACCATATTATCAAAAATGGTAAATAAATTGATAAGTGCATCATATATAGATTCGGCTGCAGATGAACTTACATGGATTGCATTTGTATTAGTTTCTTTGGTATTATTTGTTAAACAAGTAAATTATTTTTCAGATTATTGTAGCATTATACTTTTAGTCAAATGTAAATTAATATATTTAAACCCAGTTGAAATTATGTAAATTTAAAGGCTATTTATCCCTGTCCAATAGTGCTAACCTTGAAAAGTAAATGCTAAATGGAAAATTCTTGAATTAAATAATATGAACTATAGTTGTTTAGTAAGACAATTTGAGTACTTGTAAGCTAATATAAGAATCAATGGTGCCTTGCAACACTTCAATGAGTTGTTCCTATACTTACTGCAGAGAATCATAAATGAGGAATCATTACTTTTTTGTAAAGTAAATTAGACAAAGAAGGTTGTAAAGAGTATCAATCAATAGGCTGTTATTAAAGTAACAACTTATAAGTGTTTAGTGATTACTCCTTTGTGCAAAATGCAACTAAAAATGATACAAGTAATTAGAACCATTACTTTTAAATCAAAATTTTTCTTATGGCATATTAAATTTTGTACCAACATATATCTTAATTAAGTTTCGAAAGTATTTATCAAGAAATCAATTGTTGTACTATTCAGATATGAGGTGTTGTAGCTATTCTGAAATAAAACTCAAATTCTAAACTAAGTGAATGTCTTAACAACATTGCTATTAATTGGGAAGTAAATTTACCAAAAGATTAATTTTCTTATTTAGGAGTAGAACTCCCCGGGTAAAATTATGACTTCAACCATTTCAGCTATATTCGTAGAGAGTCCAATTATGATTAAGTTCTATTCACTGCAACAAAGGTTTGGTGTACCAGCATTCTCTTATAGTATCTAAGAATCCATTATTGATTATTTAATCGAATCATAAATCCTAGTTCTGGTGTTATCAAAAACTTATTAAAGGTGTTTGAGAAATATTTATTTCAACCTCAATATATTTGGATATATACATATTGAAAGACTCTCCACAACATACATCTTTTGCCATTAAATGGCATAATTGTGTGCAGATCAATGAGTAACACCAACTTTAATATATTGAAATGCAAACCTTAGTTAGTTGGACATTATAATTTTTGTAGAATCTGAGAACTCAATGATAAATGGGTTATATGAAACCCTAGTCTTAAATCATACTACTGAACTAATTTACAAAACTAATATTTTAAATACTACAACTAAATGAACTTATGTTTTGCTATAATTAATCTAAGAGTCTGACAGGAATATAATTCAGAGGAAGAATTGTTATCAAATCTTATTATTAACTAGATTGCCTTAACTCAAATTTGATAACAATTGCTGTAGTTAATTCGAACTTTATCATAACTGAAAATCTGAACTATCCGTCAGAAGTCAATGTTCAAAATAAACTTTAGGTATTTAAATCTTAAAAGAAGCTATTTCTATAGAATTATAGAGATCTTTATTGACATTCAAAGTGGCAGAATCACAATGTTGAGGAAGCTACATGGGAAAGAGAAGAGATGATGTGATAGAAATACCCACAGTTGTTCAATGCCCCAGGTATTCCTAGTAATTATTTAACAAATATTATCTTGTCTTAACATGAATTTAGTTTGAAACATTAAGCATCATTTTGTAATAAAATCTGAACATTCACGTGACACTCCTCTTTGGTATTGTTGTTAATATGATGACCACTCATAACTTTAGTCAGTCTTTTCCATAGTATACAGATTCCCGTCACCTCATCCATTAGAACCAAATATCATCTCAGAACTCTTTATTTCTCAAGCCGAACAAACAGTTAACTCACCATTAAAATTCTTCCCGTGTTGGGACATATGCCCTATTCAAGTTCCTCTATAAGTCCATTGGTCATAATCTTCAATCACAACATTTTATTCACTTCAGCAACCTCCCCACTATCACCGATATCTTAGTTCAATTTTCGTCAATGGCTTACTTCAAATCTAATGCCAAGAAGGAAAAGAAGGATGACGACCACTTCATGAGGATAGAGAATATTTTGAATGAGCTCCTATATCTAATGATCGTATTTTATATTGTTGCAACAATCTTATTAATCTGGCTATCAACTCTCATTACTTATCATTCTATGTAATTGGAATTAGCCCTACTAAGAAACCTCAACTTCATGCCAAGTGTATGGGAATAATTATCAATCTAATGTATTGCATATCTTGTAAGTTCAAAATTTATTAAGAAGAGTATACTGCTTTTGGAGCAACTGTCGTCTGCGACTCTGACAGGCAGTTACTGGTTGCTGCAGGAGATAGCTTACAGGTGCAGTTTCCTCTTCAGGCAGAGATACAGGCAGTGACCATTCTGCGGCAGACCCTCCTGGCTATGGAGGTGGATACTGATGGAGTCATTATAGAGGGTGACTCCTTGGGAGTGGTTTGGAGGCTCCGTCGTCTTTGGGAGAGGACTCTCCGTTTACGAGGCGGAGAGTGTCATGCAAATCACCTTGCTTTCTTGCTTGACTTTCCTTGTGTTATCTTTTCCCACTGCCGATTGCGCAACGCGAATTGGATGGCGAATTTTTGTGCTATGTACGTATGTCAGGGTGCTTTTTTTTGTTAGGGGAGATGTGCTCCCCGGGAGACTTTTGGACCTCTTGGCACAGGATATTGTGGAGTTTGATCTCAATTGAGTTGTTGTACTGTTGATTTATATTATATATATATATATATATGCATAGGCTACGACCGTCTTTAAAAAAAGTTATTAAGAAGAGCCTTTTTGTCAATATAATCGTAAATTGTATGCTCTTAGGGTAAAGTGTTTCTCTTGAGACTTATAAGATGATTTTGAGGATGATATCATCTTTATGTGGAGTTTATAACAACCCATAGTTGTTACCATCCTCTAATTAGGCATCATTAAAGTTTAAATTCACTCCCATTAGACCATTATGAACTTGTTCGTGAAATTTGGAGTCAATCTAAGCAAAGATGAAATTTGGAGTATTTTAATATTAAATTAATGCACATAAAAATAAAAAAAATATTTTATCTCAAATCTCAAAACAAATTGCATATTTGGAATCATCATCCGAAATATGCAAAATTTTATAATTTTTAGAGCTAAAATGGATGAAATATGCTCAAAATAAAATTAGTATTAATTTTATTTATTTTTAATTGATTTTATTAATTAAATTAACAATTTAATTAAATTAAAAATGGCATACGATTTTCCCGCCGTCGGATCGAAATTTACAATCCGACGACAGTGATCAAACTGCAGTATATATATTCATTATTAATTATTTTTATTAATTAAACAGCGGGCAGGAACTCCGCCATCGGATTGATCTCTATGATTCGATTACTTCGATTAGTCCGTGGTTTATTAAAACTGGAGGTAACGACGTTAGACAGAATAACGAAAGTCAATGATTAATTGCGACATTAGACGACGTGGAATCATTGCCGCTTAATCAAACGACGCCGATTGAGTGGTCGATCTAACGTCATTGGAGCGATGGCGACCACCATTAACCCACACTGTTTAAACGAGGCGAAACTGGTTTAAACCATTACATTCCTAAGGACTTGAAAAGCCTAAGTGTCAAATCAACCAAGAAAGGAGACCTCAAGCTACCATAGGCTGCCATCAAGGTGTTGGGAACTTCATCAAGCCTCATCAAAATCACTTGGATCTATGGTACCCCCTTCTCCCTATCTCCTTTATATGTTGCTTAACTTTAAACCAAGTCATGTGTGATGACTTAGACTTGATCTAGATCCTCCTATAGAGTGAATTTAACTCAAGGATAATTTACAAAAGTTTTTTTTCAAACTAATCCTAGTTTATATATGAGAATAGAAGTAGGATGTTAAATTTTGATTTTTGATTCTTATGGTGAAATATATTTGCATGCATGTGTTTAAACTTATAGTTTTAACTATTGCATGTCTCATATTAATCCATATAAAACCGTGATGAAGTAAATCATTAGGCTTAAGAAAAGGTTAGGATGTTATTTACATCAAAATTTCTCTTTACATATTAAGGTTCTTTTTTCAAATTCAATTCAGTTTATTTCCTTTAATAATCATGTTTATCACTTTAAATATTCACAATTATAATCTCATATATGTTAGTAACAAATCATTAGAACACTTCACAAACCCATTAAGCCTCTAAAGCTTTCAAATACTCATCCAAAACTTTGAAATTTTCTTGTATTTTTACTTGGCAAAATTTTAAAGTTTTCTACAAATTTTTCTCACAACTTTATATCAATATACTTTTTAATCTATGCATATTTAGTTACTGAAAATTGGTTTGCAAGTTCTTCTATATATTAGGAACTACTTTTCTTTAGACATCAGAAGGTAATAATGACTTTTGGTCCTCATCACACCACATGTCCAGGGGACAAACAATAAGGTAGTGTAGATGTTACAAACGAAAACATGGGGATCCTTTTTACTTTCTTGGATACAACATTCTTTCCACAGTCGTAAAGTGTTAACCACATGAGTTGTTGATACAATGGATGCCATTGTGCCTTAGGATTGTTGGCGGGAGGATTGAGGTTTTAGAAAGAGAGCTATCAGTGCCTTGATAGTGGTGAAAAGTGCTGTGGAGCTCGAAGAGAAGCATTTTATGTGGAATGCATTTTATTTGCATTTTCAGAGCAAACGCTTGATGACACCAAGTTAATTGGTGATGTTAGGTTGGGAAGCACTGTATTCTCAAACAGAAGTATCTATGTCAAGGTGGCCTATCAACTTGACAATGTCAGATGGCCTATCAAATCGACTATGTTGGGTGACAATTGTTGAAATGGTCAAGGCTTTAAAAGTGGGCAAGTTGAGATGGAACCTACTAAACATGTGCGACTTTTTTTTTTTTTTTAGGTGAAAATATCACAGTTCAGCTGCTAACGTTGAAGAGGCATGCTATGCTACGTAGTAGAAATGAGCACCTAATGTGCTAATGCCATATGGGAATGTAAAAGAGTCATGTCAGGATTAGTCAGGTTCGACTTAAGCCAAACTCAACCAATTTAATTTTACCTTAAGCTCGAACTTGTCAACGAGAATTGAATTTGAGATCTATGAGAAGCTTAGCCCATGCCATACTAGCGTGGATTCATCGGTATAGCTTTTATTAGATTTTTCAATTTAATTATATTCTTTTCTTAATTTAAATTAATCAAAATTATTTATATTTATGCTATAAGATTCTTGTTAGCTATTCAGGCCAATTAATAATCATAATCTCAAGTTCATTTATGAGCTGAGCTCGGGTTGCAACTCAAGCTTGATTTATGGGCTCATTAAGTTCAGCTCACGAGTTCTTAAAGGAATCAAGCCAACTGGACTCATTGATGTCCCTCATTATAATATTTTGAGTTAATGAAAGGAACTTATTCTGCATTTAATCATGATTAATCACTCGTTCTAGGTCAATCAAACAGCCATTTCATTTCCGTATTTGGATGGAAAATTCTATAGTTAGACTAAGTGAAACGTAAACAAAGGCAAATAATTTTATTTTCTATTAAAGCAGAAATTGACACAGCGGATTTGAACTTGCAACATATATAACAGGCACTTGAAAAATTTGAAAGGCAATAATAAAAAAATCATCAATTTTAACCTTGTAGAATAGATTTAAAGAATATAATGCCGCTGGTGATTGGTGAGCGGAGGTTCTTAGTCATGACTGTTTTGAGTAAATAAACTACAAGGTGTTGGAATATTCTTTTTTAATTCTTGTTTGACAAGTTACTTGTATTTTTTTATTGATACATTAATTTCTGTTTTACAAATTTAGTTGAAACACTTGTTCATCAGAACCTTGTAATTTAGTTGCTCTGATGTATTAATTGAGGCAAACTTTATCACTTGCGACCTGATGTATATCTTTCTTTTTTTTACCTGCAAACTCTTTCTACTTTCTTTCTCCAGTGGTTTTATAAAGAAGTTATATTTTTCTCATTGTATTTTGTTTTTATGGTACCAGGGCTGTTGCATGAAATGCTTCGGTCTGCAAATGTGAAGGAATCCAAATCTGCATGGAAGGTGCTTTTTATGCATTCTTATGCTTTTTCAGTTTTGTTTTATTTATTCATGAATTTCATTTATTCCTTCGCTGCACTCATTTGTTTTGTTAGTTTCATTGGTGAAAAAATAGCTCAGCTTTATTCTTCATTTTTGTTAGAGAATCTGGTTGAATTTTACTTGTCAATCAAAGCTGATTTCTTACTGTTTGTTAGTTAACTGTTACAATAGTTCAGCTTTTGATAGCGCTGATCCTACTCGATAATAAATTGTCCTGTACAATGGGCTAGGTCAGAATCAGATTCTGCATGTTTTCTTTTATTAACAATACTCACATTTGGAATATTGGTTTCGAGGCTTTTGTTTGCCACAATAAGCAGTGGGTTTGGGAGGAATAAGAATTAAAAGCATGATATTTTGTATTTAAGTTTAGGAGTAGTTAACTTTCCCATTGTGGCATCCTCCCTCTCATATATTATTCTCATAACATTCATTGAAAATCTTTAGATGCATGTCTGACTTTGTTGTCATCATCATTACACCATCATCATTAATCTTGCCTAATTTATTTCGGGTTAGCTTTTCAAGTTATTGTTCTTTGATTAATATTTAGCATTGTATTAGTTGCTAATTTTAATTCATGTATCTTTTTGCACAAGAGGCATAGTATGTGTAGGAAAAAAGAAGTATTTTCTTAATAATCCTATGCAGATGTATTTGTCATCAACATCAACATAAAAGTAATGCAATGAAAACAAGATGACATGGAAATTTAAAAAATTCAATCTTTGGAAAGTTTCATAGAAAAAATTTCCAATTGTTAAGTGGTTAGTAATATTTTTTTAAGAGTAAGGATGAATAACATTTATGAAAAAATTTCATCAATAAAATGTTCAAGGCAAGAGGATATTCAGTATTTGGAAGATTTCATATACAAAAAGTTTTCAAGTTTAAATATCATAATTATTTAAAATGTATGAATTAATAAAAAAATATGTGATTAGATGTATGTGATTATAGTAAATCAAGAATAACTCTTTCATTGCCGGGTACCAAGTCCTCGATGAGAAGAGGAGGGTTGTGTTAGGTAATCGATAACCAATGTAAAACTTTTTATAATTCAATTATGACATGAATTATTTAATTGTGCTAGAGCTAGGGCGTCCCTTATAAGTGATGTGCTTCATTACATAATTGTAATGAAAAATATGCAAAAACTGCTACATCTGCACTCGGGTCTAGTGTCAAATAAGCAAAGGTTCCAGAATTATGGATGAGTACGGATAAATAAGTTAGTCTATGTTTCTAAGTTAAGATTAGTTAGTTGGAATATTGACACTCACTAGCAAGTTTTTGAGTTAGTTGATATTATGATAAATTGAATTATCAATATATTATGCCTTTAAGAAATAAAGTGGGTTGGAGAGAAAGTGAATTTTTTTTTTGATAGTTTATGCTTTAAACTCTAGTACTTGAGTAAGAATTGCTACAGGAATGACGTGGGTATTTTTCTGGTTAAGAATTTTAAGAATAATATATTTGAAGTTAAGCGATTGGGAGATAGAATTATATATAATTAATAGAATAATCCTTAATATTGCAATTGTTTATGTGTATATAGAAATATTTCGGTATGATTTGGATGAGTTGGTTTAAAGATTATTTCAAGAGATGTTTTTAATAGGAGAAAATTTAAATGGATATATTGGAAGGATTATTAAAAAATTTAATAGTATTTATGTTACTTTTGGTTTTTGGAGATATTATTGAAGAGGAACAATTTTGGAGTTACTTTAGCTTATGATCTTTTGATTTATGGCCCTTTAAGAAAACATAAGAACATATGATCACTTATTAAAATAGGACTTCTAAGTCTTAGATTAATTAATTTCTCTTAAAGAAAAGTGATTATTTATATTGTAAGGATTGCAAAGTTATTCCAAGTGAATATTGTGATACATTGTAGTTATATGAGGGCCATTCTGGAGACTTTTATGTGTTGAGGCTTGCTCCCAGCCACTCTGGCCTCTTGAGACCAGTTCACTACCTTGTTCTCGATTGCTACTGTGTTTCACCACTGTCACTTCAGCTGTCAGATTGTGACCTACTCCCTTTATTAAGTTTGGAGGAGCAAGACTGAGCATTCCCATGACCGTTCCCATTAGTCAATGCCAAACAGCATGACGAGTCTGACTCCTGGGGTTCCATGGCCCACCAGGGCCCCTCTGCCTCCTTCAGATGGTGCCCCTCAGTCTGTTGGTTGAAGACCAACAATGACGCTTCCTACAGTTATGGAGGGCCTGTTGCTTTTGGTGGTGCTGTGGTTCGCAACTCAGGAGGACATTTGCTCGCTGTTGCTGGAGCCCATCTTCAGGTCTCGTCTCCCATACGGGCGGAGATACAGGCGATTACCACTCTCCATCGGGCCTTCATGACCAGAGATACTGATACTGATGAACTTATCATTGAGAAAGACTGCTTTGGAGCGCTCAGGAGGCTCCGAGGTCACTGGGAGAGGACTCTCCGTTCACGAGGCGGAGAGCGTCATGCTGATCACCTTGCTTTCTTGTTAGATCTTCCTCGTGTTATATTTGTCCACCGATCGCGAGTAGCTAATTTTTGTGCGATGTATGCCCGACATGGCAAATTTTGCTTTGTTAGGGGCATGTGCTCCCCGGGAGGCTTTTGAACCTCCTTGCAGTAGAGACTGTGGCATTTGATCTCGGTTGATTTTGCACTGATACTTATATATATATATATGTTTAGGCTACAGTCGTATTTCATAAATATTGACAATCCAATATCATTATTGGACTTGGATTTAAAATAAGGGATAACAAAAGTAATATTAAATCTAAAAATTATATAAAATTAAGTGGTGAAATTTTAAGAAAGATAATATAATATTTTTAGGAGTGAAGTGTTTAAACACGGACTATGGGATTTTGAGAGTGTAGCCAGCAATATGTTAAATTATGTTGCTAATTGTATCCGCAATATAACAAAGAGTTTATTTGGTAAATTAAAAGGGAGAGTATCCAATAATAAATATGCTTGGTGGTGGAACTAGGATATTCAATTTAAGATTAAAGATAAAAATGCATGCTATAAATAATGATTTAAATGCAAGCTTGATAAGAATTTGAAAAAAATATAAACTAGCTTGTTGTGATTCTGAAATATCAGTTTGTGATGTTTTGAGTGAATATTCAAGGATTTATATAAAAAATTTAAAGTGCTGAGGAAGAGAGATACGTTTATAAGTTAGCTAAATTAAGAGATAAAAGAACTAAAGATTTGACTCATATAAAATATATCAAAGATTATGATAAAAAATTATTCTTAGGGGTGAAGATATTTAATATAGATAGATGGATTAGTTTACTTTGCTTTGTAATGGAAGGTTTTACCAATACAATTAATGTGAGTTAATGATTATTAAATTAGTATTTATTACATTTTTATTCTACATGTTAGTAAAGCTGAGATTGATGAAAAGCTGAAAAGTGGTCGATTCGGATGACATCCTTAAAGATGTATTGAAATGTTTGGGTAAGAAATTTTTTGGCTTACCAAGTTATTTATTGTTATTTTAAAGATAAAAAAATGTTAGATGAGCGGAGAAAGAGCATTGTTATACTTATTTACAGGAATATAAAGCTTTGCTCAAGATTGTGCAAATTTTAGAGAAATCAAGTTAATGTGTCATACATTGAATTTTGGGAGAGTGATTGAGTACAAATTATAAAGCATTACTTGTATTTATTTCTCAAAATCAATTCGATTTTATGCAAGGTTGATCTACCTTGGAAGCCATACATATATTAAGAGATTTTATGGAGAAATTTAGAAAAATAAAAAAATCTTTATTTAATTTTTAATAATCTTGAAAAGGCTTATGATAGAGTATCAAGATAAGTTCTTTGGAGAGCTTGGGAGAGAGAAATGATTATTGATGCTAATAGAGATATGTATTATTAGACTGTAATATATGTTTGATCCCAAGGTGGCTTGCCAAATGATTTTCTTGTTATTATTAGATATTACATCAAGGCTTGGCTCTCAACCCTTTTTTTGCTTTAATTATGAATATTTTTACTGAGCACATTCAAGAGGAGGTTTCTTGGTGCATTTTATTTGCAGAGGGCATGCTATTAATTAATAAGACTAAGGATGAAGTTATAGGAAAACTTGAGTTGCACTACTTTAGTTACTAAATGCTTTCGTCTTAATAGACCTAAAATAAAATATATGGAGTGTAATTTCAATTTTATTAGAAGCCATAATCTCGAGGGCATAATTATAAGGACCATGTGATTAAGAAGAGCAAGAGGTTCAAATACATTAGTTCAATTATTCAAAATAATAGTGAAATAGTGTGATGTGACTAATAGGATCCAAGCTGGTTGAATGAATTGGAGGAGTGCTTTTGGAGTACTATGCAATCTGCCTATCCCACTTAAAAGGAAAGTTTTATAGAGCATCTATACAACTAGCTATGTTATATGGGTTTGAATGTTAGCTAACAAAGAAAAAACTTACCAATAAAATAAGTGTTCCATAGATGAGGATGCTTAAGTGGATGAGTTGCTATACTCGTAAGGATAGATGAGAAATGAGTTTATATGTAGTAAGGTTGGAGTGATTCCAATAATGGATAAGATTAGAGCATGTCGCCTTAGATGGTTCAATCTAGGGCTGACAATTTGACCCGAAACTCGAAATTCGAGCTCGGCTCGACTCTAACTCGATACATTTTGACTCAACTCAATTTTTTGAGTTGAATTCGAGTCATACGTCTTGACTAGAACTCGACACGAACTCGACTCGAACTCGAACTCGAACTCGAACTCAAACTCGAACTTGAACAAGTTCGATTCGAGTTCGAGTATGGATGGCTCGACTCGAATTCAACTCGAAGCCGCTTTAGTTCAGACATATTAAGTGTAGACCGTTCAATGCCCTTGTTAGAAAAATGAGTTTATAAGTTTTCCCATATTAAATAAAAATAGAGGAAGACCAAAAAAAGACAAGAAGAAACCATTCTTCTTTATTTTGAACTTAGGGATGGGCTTCTATTTGATCGTGCATAATGGAAACAAAGAATTCATATATCCTACTTGCTTAGCATGATCAAGTCTGTGTTGTTATTGTTGTATAGTAAATCAAGAATATTGTCATAAGATTATAAAATTGTATACTAAAAAAGCTCATAAACTTGATGGTTTTTTTTTACATTTTATTATTGTGTATAAATTTTTTGCTTAAATTTATAATTAAAGTTTTGATTTTTAGTGGAAAATATATTTAACAAACTCTACTATTATAATTATCATGATATTAAAATAGTAATATTATTACCCTAAATTTAAATTCAAATATTGATTTAAAAAAATATTCTTAGAAAGGCCTTTTTATTAAACAAGAAATCAAGAAAGAAATTTGAGTAAAAATATTTTAATTGACTCATTGAATTATTCTCATAAGCAGAAATTTTATTTGTTTCATTTTTAAAATGCTTCCAAATTTTTGAAATTCAAATTTGAATTGAAGAACTTATAAATATTATCATTCATGTAATAAAAATGGAAATTTTTGTAATGAATGAAATATTATGAGAATATATTTTATCCTCTTATCTCATTCTTTATTTTTAGTTTTCTTCTTCACCCTTCTGATTTTTCTTTATTTTCTTTTTCCCAAGCCCACATAACCTCTTTTTCTTCTTCTAATATTCTTTACATTCTCATCACCATCCTTAAAGAGGTCGTTTCTCATCAATTGGTATAGGAGCTTCTTTGGCTGTCTCTCTCAATGTGCCATGAGATTTTCATATTATGATTATTGTAGTGTCTTTACAGGTACTCCACCATTTAAACGTTCTCATGATTCATCAAAATCTTACAAATGATTGCAACACATGAAAGTTTTTTCAACTATCATTATATGGACAATGACATAAGAATATTGATTAATATTGAAAATTTATATATGTTAGCACAAAAGTATTGGCATAATTATGGAATAAATTTTTTAATCCTTCATGAATACAAATTAAAGAAAAGCTACTAGATATATTTCAAATTGTTCCCCTCTAATCAACAACCTTAGCAAGGCTATCATCCATCTCGGCAATCATCATTCGATTCAAAAAATTTATAAAAGGTAAATGAAAATCTTATAATTCCTGCCTCTATATGTAAAATGAAATTATGAATTATTGGTAATGATAAGCAATAAAATATAGTACTGAAAGAAACACCACCTCCAAACCCAAAGCTCATGAATAATATCTCAACTATCTTTTAAAAATTTTCCATCACTACTATCTACACCCCTTCCATCATTATCATCACCACCACTCTTAATCATTTCCCCCTAAAACTAAAACATAAGACGATTATACCACCACCATCACCACCCATAGCACCACTACCTCTACTTTTATTTATTCATAAAATAACGCTAGTTTCTCCAGCATTACAATCATTTTATAAATTTTACTATTATATATTACTAAAAAAGAACAAAAAAAATTCATACCACAACCATTTTCCTCCACCAAATTTTTATTCAATCATGTCATAAAAACAATTTTTATCTCCTCCACCACTAAAAATTTATACACATCATTAAGCCTACATACCCCAAAATTTAAACAAACTTTTCACGATCCTTTTTTTATCGAACCATCTTCACCACCCCTCAAGTTAGTAGTTTTTATCTTGGTTCATGGTTCTTACAAGATTAATAAAATTTTAAACTCTGGGGACAAAGTTATTATGAGTCAAGGAGATTTGATGCATGACAAAAGGAGTATTTTCATAATAACCTTACGTGGATGCATTTTCCATCAATATCAACATAAAAATAATAGAATAAAAAGAATATGACAGCCAAATTTGAAAACTCAATTTTGGAAATTTCTACATTAAGAAAATTTCTAATTTAGAAAGTCGTTAGCAAGGTAATTTTATGAATACAAGGATGAAGAGCATTTATAAAAAGGAGTTTTCAATATTTGGAGGAGTCCATATTTGTAAAAAATTTCAAATTTAAATACCACAGCTTTTTTTAATTAAGAGTGAATTAATTTGAAAACATGTGGCAAGATTTACGTTATTTAAGTAAATTAAGCACACATTCATGTATTTTCTTAAGTTGTAATAAGTTCAATTGTAAATTTTCTACTTAAATTTAAAATTGAAAATTTGAAGTTAGGTGAGAAATATTTTTGGCAAATTCTAATATTATTGTTTTATCATGATCTTTAAAATAGTAATTTTCCTGATAATTTTAATTCAAGTTTTAATTCATAGAGATAATTTTAGAAATGTTTTTTATAAATATATTAATCGAGAAAGAAGCTTGAATTTAAGTCTCTTAATTGACTTGTTGAATTATTCTCTTAATTAGGAGTTTTATTTATTTCTTTTTTTAAATCTCTCCAAATATTGGACTTTTAAAATTGAATTGAGAGGTTCATAAATATTATCTTCTTTTCATGACAATGAACATTTTTTTATTCGAGGGAATGCTTTGTGAATTTTTTTTATCTTCTTTTCTCATCCATCTTTTATTAGTTTTTTTTTATCCTTCTAATTTCTTTTCAATTTCTTTCTCCGAACTCCACTCTTCTTCTTTTATTCTTCCCTAATTATTTCCATCTTCCATTCACTATTTCAATCCTAATGAGGCTATTCTTTATCAGTCTATATGCAGAACTTCATTCTGAGCTTTTACAAACTGTCAATAAGTACGTTTAATATTCTTAATTTTTCAAAACGCAATTTTTCAAATACTACATGCGAGATGCAGTCACTTTAAATACGCAAAATTCTGTGCATGATAACTTATAACTGTTGCTTAAAATTATTTGTCATGTACATTTGGCCATATTTCTTATTTAGTCCTCTTCAATTTTGCAGGTACTAATAATGGATAAATTTACTGTCAAAATTATGTCCTATTCGTGTAAGATGTCAGATATCACAGACGAGGGAATTTCATGTAAGTTCATAAAGATTTTTAACGTAATGAAACTTTATCATTTTTATGTTTTTGGTTTTAGCAATTTGTTTTTTCAGAGATTATGATGTATTAATTTGGTCCCAAAGCTCTGTATTTTTCATCATTTAACTTGTTTAAATTGATAATGCTGAGTAATACTTTTAATAACTCTTCAAACATTTCATGCAGTGGTTGAAGATCTTTTCAAACGAAGGGAGCCAATGATTTCAATGGACGCAATATATTTTATACAGCCAACAAAAGAAAAGTAAAGGTTTTCTTGGCTATACTTCTTTACTCTGCAGTCTCTGAAATTTTTTTTCTCATCATATTGATTTCGTTTGAAAAGTGCCATTGATTATATTGTGTTATGATTTATTCCTTGTTTTTTCTCGCAATAACAGAGTTAAAATCTTTATTATGTATTGCTCTGATTTATGATCATCTTTATTATTTTTTCACATGGTAAATGTGTTACAATTCTAATTTATGACTGGAAGAATTTGTTTAATGTAAATTATGATTAAGTATTTGCAAGTTGAACCTTTTTTTTCGAATATAGTAATGGATGATGGTACTAATGCTGGAGAAGTTAGATGGGAGAAGGAAGGGTTGGTGTCCATAGCTACTGAAACAAACATCGAATTTGCTACCAAGCAAACGCTATGGTGAGGGGATAACTCTTCCTATGAGCATTCACCAAAACTTGTCCCATACAATATAATAATCTCCTTATTTAATACTCATTTATTAGATATTATGAGAGAAAATGGTTTTGGATTTGAATCTCAAATTTAAAAAAAACACATTTATTTAACTGTCTAAAACATTTAAATATAAAAATCTGAAACAGGAAAATTGTAACATTAAATAGATGTGTTGCATGAATCTCTCAAGTGCACAAAGAAGCTCACCTCTTACACTATTTATATCAAATAGGAACCACTTGGTTACACCGTTAATATTATATCAACTTTTCATGACTCAAAACGTTTATAACCACTAAATTTGAAACCCTCACAAACCCTAAAAGAGCTTTAGATAAGTCAACCTTGCTCAATAAGTCTTAGCTTGCTATCATTTCTTGGAGAGATCCAAACAAGTCATTCTTGTCCATAAGTGGAAGGTTAGTGCTAACTTTTGATTATAACATTTACAAAATATTGTGGCTGCTTTTGTCTCCATTATGTTGCAGTTTTGCAGGAATATGCTCAAGATTCCTGCAAAAATTCTTCAACACATCAAGCACACATATAATTGGAGGTGGACCTATGCAAGATGATCTTGAACTATTTTATTAAGTTTTTTATGTTATTTAATTGCGTAATGTTTGTATTTTATAATGATTATAAAGAAAGAAAAAGATTGTTTCAATATAAGAATAATTTATTAAGTTATCCAAAAGGATACCTGGTAGCTAGTTTTTAGTCTTAATGACTAAAACTAACAGTTCTTTAAAAATAATGAATGATGAATGAGTCATTGTTAAAAGTTTCAACAGACGCATAGACCTTTGCTCTAGCTGTTAGATTAGAAGTAACTTGATTACTAGTTGCATTTGCATCTTATTGGAACTTAAGATTTTTCAGTTGATATGATAAGTTCCATTCTTAATGTGTTTATTGAGAAAGGTGTCAATGGCCCTTTTTGGTATACTAAAGCTGGCTAAAGAAGCTATTGTGTAGCTATTGATTAGCTACTTGAAAAGAAGCTGCTAGAGAGGAAGCTATTGGATAACAACTAGAGATGAAAGTGCGATGAAAGTGCTGAAGAGGAAGCTGTGTGATGTTCATAGCGACCAGTGATTGTTGAAGAGCGGTTGATGAGCAATTGGCCGATGTGTAAGCGGGAATCAGTGGTGGTGAAGCATAATGGGTGAAGATAGTAAATGTTTATGCTAATAAAAAAAAAGTAGCAGAAACACATTGGTTTTAGCTTTTAGTCAAACTATTTTTTGAGTTCAGCCAGCCCGTAATAAAAGAGTTATTCTTCTAAACAGTGCATATGTACTTGACTAGCCAGAACAAAAATGTCGTGCTAAATAGCGTCTATGTTGAACAACTTCTCTAATTTTGAAACTAGAACATCAAAATTATTTTTATTAGCTCACGAAAACACTTTATGGCTTAAAGTAAGCTCCTATGTTGCAGTATGAATGACAACACAATTTTCATCCCAAAAAAATTCATTAGGAGCATTGTAGAGATTATTGTTTTCATTGGGAGAACCAACACATTTATTAGAAGTTCAAATCTATGTGTATGACATCTTATTTAGTTCATTGAACGTCACCTTTATAAGAATTTCTTACCATTATGAGCAATAAATTTTATGCTCGCATAATAGGTGAGCTAAATGTTTTCTTAGGATTAAAAATCAAATAAATTACAGAACATTTTTCTATTACAATCAATACGCTAGATGCAGTTTTTAAAAGGTCTAACCTATGTACTTCCATGAGCCATAATATCCAATTTGACAAATATCTCAATAATAAGCATGTTTATCAAGAATTTTAACATGCTATAATAAGACCTCTTTTATATTTAATTATAAATAAGCCAAACATTATTTTCAGTGCATGCATTTGTGCGATTTCAAACCTACTCTATGAAAGCACATTATGGCCGTGAAACTTATATTTTGATGTGCTAGCATATAAAATCTTAAGATTGTGATACCTACGCAAGCCATTAGCTTTTAGCCTCATAGTTTTTTGAAATCAAAATTTGCAGGATCTAAATAGAGAATCTTCTGCACTTGTCAATTCTTGAGTTTTGTACTCATCTCTCAGTTTAGCTGAAAGAAAAATTCAATTGCAGTACTTCAGCAGCTGAATGTTTTGCTACCAAAACTTTCATTGCTTAGTTTTATAGCTTAGCAACAATTTTTAGATTATAAATTGTAACTTCAAAGAATTTTTAATAAGTGCAATTATATTTATTAAAAATCTTATTCAATTCTCATACACCAAGATTTTTGAAATTAGATATGGAATATAGAGCTTGAGAGCAAGGGAGTTGTCGAGAGCTTGTGAAAGTTTCCATTAGCCTCTAAAGGCTTAATGGGTGGAGATTTGTAAGCCAAATATATTTCTAATGATTACCGAAATAGTACTTAAAGAATTCAAGTTTATTAAGGAAATAAACTAAAAAATATATGGAATATAGAGCTTGAGAGCAAGGGAGTTGTCGAGAGGTTGTGAAAGTTTCCACTAGCCTCTAAAGGCTTAATGGGTGGAGATTTGTAAGCCAAATATATTTCTAATGATTACCCAAATAGTACTTAAAGAATTCAAGTTTATTAAGGAAATAAACTAAAAAATTTATTGTCAATTGTCAAAGCAACCGTTGATGTTGCATAGGAAATGTAATTTCGAATGCTAGACGTACTAGCATTGCTGAGCCAAAATGGCTGGTTGATGTGACCAAAATAACTAGTAGAGTTGGCCTCAAATGGCCATCTTTGACACATGGTCTTCAGCTTTTTTTGTTTGGGCAAACCTAATTTCAAATTTTTTTTTTGCTTGCTCAATTTACTTGCGCTCAAAATCACAGGGCAAACTTATAAGTCGCATCGGTAATCACAAGTATTGTAACGACCCAATGTCGTTACTTTTCAAATTAGATCAAAATCCGCCTCAGACTTCAGGACCCCGGGGAATTTCAAATTAGGGCAAATAAAATTTTCTTTAGATAGAAATAAATTTTAGATCAAAGTGGCCTAATTTATGAGAATTTGGATAACAAAAATTTCCGCTTTACTTTCTTAATTTTTTAAATCCAATAAATCATGAACATTGAAATACGTGTCTGAATTCATCATTTTCAGTATCGTTGTGTTAAATATATTATTTAAAGGCCGCTCAAAAAGTTTCATCAAATTTTGAGCTCCGATTTGATCGTGGTTAATTTTTGAAGTTTTAAACCTCAAAAATTAATATAAAATAAAATATTCATCCGAATCAAAAAATTTCGGCGCGAAGGTATTCATTACATCGTTACACATCTCAGTGTCAAGTTTCGTTATTTTTGGACGTCAAATGGCGCAAAAATGTAAATAATTTAAGTTTAAGTAATTATTTAATTTTTACTTTAAAGAAATTCCATTTTTCTTCCTTCCCCCCCCCTTTCTGCGACCCCAGGTTCCTTCCGTCTTAAGGCGCGGAACCTTCCGCACCTAGGCCTTCCTGCGCCATTTTGGCGCAGGAATAGTCGGCCAAATGGCCGACCAGCCCTCCTAAATCTCTCCCCTCTCTTCTCTATAAGATCCCCCAACCCTCTCCCTTCCTCCCCCAAAACTTGCAGCCCTCTCCTCCACCTCACAGCAGCCTAGTCAGCCCTCCCTTCCCCTGCCAGCAGCCACCCTCGCCACCCTCAGCCCTTAGCAGCAACCCCTCTCCTCCCTCAGCCCTTCCCCTCCCCTTCTTCTCCCAAAGAGCAGTAGCCCTCCTCCCTCACCCAATAGCACAACCAGCCGCCTCCCACCTCCGGCCAGCTAGCCCACGCTGCCTCGGCAACCACCTGTCGGCTCCCTTCCGCCACGTCCGGCCTCCCTACGTTTTTCGACACACCAACTTAGGCAAGTGGAAAAGGAAAAGAGGAAGAAAATGAGAAGAAATTATAATATTTTATTCTTTATTTCATTTCTTATTAATAAATATACTACTGTATTATGTCATTGCATTATTATTGCTGTCATTAATTAATAATGAACAACAGTACAAATGCTAAAAACTGACTATTACTTACAGACTGTCAATTTCAATTCAAGCAATTTTTATTCTGTCTTTTCTTTCATACATTATTATTATTATTATTATTAAAATGATAATAATAATACTATTATAAATATTATTGCCACATCAGTAACTTAAAAATATGGACTTCTTTCAAATTGAGAAAACGAAAGAGAAACATAATAGAAACGAATATAATACTAGGCTAAAATGACTAATTTAAAATATTAAAAAAACCTAGTTGCAGATTGAGCGAACTGTCACTCATCCGAACTTAAAGAACAAGGTACTAGATGTCTTTTATTACTCTTGTTTAAATATGATTTTTGCTCAGCATTGCACAAATTTAATAAAAGTGCTTTTAAAAGTCACATAAAATGATATATTAACAAGTTTGGATAAGTGAGTAGCAAGGGTTCCATGTTGATATATTTTTAGTCTGATCAGACAACTGCTAGGACAGGGTTGTCCGACATCGAGAGTCATAAGGAGCCTATACTGATAAGCTTTTGAGGGGGCAGGTATAGAGGGAAGTTGGGATATGTAATACAAAAATGAACTCCTATTTTCCTTGATTTTGTACTTGCTCAACAAAATCATATTTTACCTCAGATATTAAACTCTAAAATTCTGTATTTATTTTTGTGACTGCAATTATTTTATGCTAAGTTTCAAGTGCAATTGAAATAGATTTGTAGGGATAAGTTTGTACAACTTTTATTTTCAGTCAAATTATTGATTATATTGCTTATTATTTAATATTTGTAAAGATGACATCTATCAGTACTTAGTTTCACAACTAACTGATATTCAAATGCCCGCATTTTTGAAACGTGCCCAGATTAGGAGTTCGTCCTAGAAGAAAGGTGCTAAGAACCAAACAGTGCTGATACTACTTCCTGCTGATTTTTCGCTTATATTTGACACTTTTAAAAAGTTTATAACTTTTCTTTTATTTTAATCTTTGTAATCAGGATTTGGGAATTAATGAATAAATGAGATATATTTGATGTCTATATATATTTGTCTCTTAAATCACTCAATATGATCCTGCGGCTAGAGGACTTGTTGTTATTGCTGTTACATCCCACAACCGGTGCTGGATCTGCTTCTGCTGACCCGACACCGGGTCTTCACAAGTATTGACTTCTTTCTTTCTTAATTTCTTAAGATTTCAATATCTATTTCTAATATTACAATATAAAAATTTACATATATAAATAACATAAAACTAGCTCGATTAAAAAGTTTTGGGTCTTTCTATTTCATTGATCTAGCCCCAGTTGAGTGCTCACTGTAATGAGAAGGCCTTTACACAATTCATGAGCACATTTCTTAATGTGTCTTAATAATTATAACTTCACTTGGGGTAGTAGCTACAAAAGTGTGTTATTGTTATTATCAAAATTCTTAAAGCTCACGAGATTAATGATCTCACCATTCTTTATTATTACAATGAATTTTTTAAAATATAATAAATAATAAACTATTCCTTAAGCATCTGAATTCCCCATGATTGTTCAAATTTTATAATAACTTGTGAAAATAAGTTCATTTGTTATCAAGTTAATAAAAGGGATAAAATTTTAATATTTGAAAATTTTAAACAAATACAACAAAATATTAAAACAAATTTTTTTTAGAAAAAATAAATACATTCTAAAATATAAAACCATAGGAAGGCAAAATAAATCATAAAATTCTAATAAATTCCCCTTTTGGCATTATCAAAAAAGAATCTATTGTTGCAGCAGATGAGGTGGCATGGAATAAAAAGAATATATCCTTTCTTACTGATGACGCATGCTGTTGTGATTGCGATATTGTTGCTTCTCAAAATTGTCTTAGAAATGTTGGATTTCATAGTTTTGTTGTTGAAGTTGATTGAAATTATTGGCTGTGATTTATGACAAAATTAGACTGCTGTTACTCTTAACACTCACAATAAGGTAGTTTTCCATTTTTAGCATATTAAAGGAAGTATTAACGTTTCTCAAAGAGAATCTCCCATAATAAATAATTTAAGTAGAGAAAAGGAAAAGTGTTGATCCATGAAATCTGGCTAGTGGAGAGATCAGGAAGGGATTAGGGAATCATGCAAGTGAGAGATCTCATTAGTTACTACATAGGAACACTGTCCATGTCAACAGAGGAATGAAAAAATTTTTGAGCTGGGGAGGAGTTGGTAATATTTTGTTCATAACTCCATTATAATTTCAACTAATTATATTACTATTTATGTAAATAATGTTTCAATGAATCAGTATAATTCAAAATTCAAAATTCAAAATTAAATTGGTTACAAAATGTTTTGTAAATTTTTCATATTGATCCTCATTATTTCTTCTTGTTCCACTTGGGTAAATTAAATTTCAAAAATAACAACTGAGCCCATATGATCAATTTATTTTTCTTATCCTAACTTTTCATGAGTGCATCCCCTTCACCAACTAACACAAGAATTTAAACTTATAATGCCATTGTGGCTAGCATCATCAAGCTTCCATTGTTGTTGATTTTTTGTGCCACCACCAAGCTTTTGCAGCCCCTTTCATCAAGCATTTTTTGTCGGGCTTTCCTTACTATCATGCCTCCAATCTATCGTCATATCTTTTCTCTTGCTTTAGTCTTCATTTATCTCTTGTACTAGTTCATAATATAAATATTATTAATTTTTGTTTTAATTCCTTGAAATAACCAAATTGGCATCCAATAAGTATTTTGATGTTGCTAATGGTATGAAGAAAGACAATAGAAATCGAATGTACAATGATCATTAAAAGGATAAATTTATAAACCTACTTTTCAACTCCTTTGATCTAAGTAAAAAGTTTTGTTGTAGCGTGATAGGGGGAAGGTGTGCTGACCCGATGCCTGTTCAACAGAAACCGTTTTGACATCGGGTGTTCACATACCGCATGATCATGTTGAGTAACTTGAGAAAAAAAGGAACACACATATAAAAGCCAAAGATATTTCTTATTTATTTTAATATTTCAGATTACAAGATCTTTCATCATACTCATACAAAAGTGAGAAATAAAATTGAAAGATAAGCAAAACAGCGTCGTGGATTATCAACAAGTTTGAAATTTTTTAAGCATTAGGGTTCTTGCGCGTATTCTCCCAGAAGCACTTGACCTGGTATTGCACATAAAATGATATCAGGATTGGAATTCCCAGTAATTAGAGAATACTTTAAGTACTGCAGTATACAATAATATTTACACTTTAAAAAGATGTGATTAGCGGAATAAGACAGTAATAAAATGCAGGAAAAATAAGGCAATAGCACGAAATAAATAAACACTTTCCTGCAACAAGTATTATCACAAATGAAGGTTACTGATGTCATTTTCTAGTAATTAACCTTGAATATTACCGATGTCATTTTTCAGTAACAACCCCGAATATTACTGATGTCATTTTCCAGTAACAACCCTGAACGTTACTGATGTCATTTTCTAGTAACAACCCCAAATGTTACTGATATCATTTTCCAATAACAACCCCGAATGTTAGTTCCAAACAACCAACTAAGCTACAATATGAATTTGGCTCAAAAACGAGGCTAAGCAGTGGTAAAAATGCAAAATGTAATATTCATCACGTACTGGGTACATTTTGTTCTTTAAGTTCGGATGAGTGATAGTTGACTCAATTTGCATTTAAGTTTCTGATATTTTAGCATTTAGTCAATATTTTTAGGAATATTATCTTCTTTTAAGTCTTTGATTCATATTTTATAATTTTGCTCTTTAAATGATAATTCATTATGGAGAAGTCATTTTATCTCATCAATTACAAATTAACCAGTTCGTAAGCTGATTCACTCGTAAAAAAGTTAGCTCAAGCTTGAGATTGAGCTCAATTAACAAATCGAGCTCAATCTCAAGCCGGAGCCAACTTAAGCTCGACTTGGCTTGCCTCTTCTCATAATACAATATGCGTTAGAATCCTTTCTTTTCCTACAATATTAAAAAAATTAAGAGAAGAATATCTCTTACCTTCAAGATTAGGACCGCCGAAAAACAGAGAGAGGTCGGAATGGGTGGCTGCAGCAAGAGGGTTGGCTGGCAGCGGCAAGATGGGGCTGCTGGGTGGCCGGCGGTTTGCTAGCTGGCTGGCAGGGGACTGCTGGGTGGCTGGCGGCTTGCTGGCTGACTGGCAGGGGCTGCAAGGTGGCCGGCGGCTTGCTGGCTGGCTGGCAGGGGCTGCTGTTGGCTATGGGAACTGGCTGGAATGGTAGTAGGAAGGAGAGGGTTAGGCTCTGCTAGCTGTGGGAGAGGCTTGTGGGAGAAGAGGGAGTGGTTGGGAGGGGATATATAGGCGCAGGGGGGCATTCCCTGCGTCTAATTGAATGTGCATGGCTTCTGCGCCCTCTGGCGCTGAAGTTGCTTTCTCCGGAGGCGGAAGAATTTTGCATGGGATCGCAAGCGGGGGTGGAGGTGGGGAAGAAAACTTAAGGAAAAATAAAGAAAATACTTAAACTTAAATTATTCGCATTTTTCCGCCGTTTGATGTCCAAATATAACGAAACTTGACACCGAGGTATGTTATTACATAACAAACACTCTCGAGCTAAATTTTTTTAATTCGGAACAATATTTTATTTTATTTTTATTTTTGAGATTTAAAACTTTAAAAATTAACCACGATTAAATTGGAGCTCAGAATTTGATGAAATTTTTTGAGCAGCCTTTAAATATATACTTAACACAATGGCACTGAAAACAATGAATTCAGACATGTATTTAAATATTCTTGATTTATACAATTTAAATAATTCATAAAATAAAGCGGGAGCTTTCGTTATTCGGATTTCTTTCAAATTAGAGCACTTTGATCTAAAAATTATTCTTATCTAAGGGTATTTTTGTTTGCCCTAATTCAAAATTCCCCGGGATCCTGATTTTTGAGGTGGGATTTGACCTAATTCGCAAAGTTACGACATCGGGTCGTTACAGAAGGTGAAAGACAAAAAGGGGTGAAATGGAAATTGTGAACAGTGTTTGTTTAGGCTTAGCGAAGGTTCAATTATTTATAATTGGCCATCATTATCGTTATCACTCATATTCGAAACTCAAGTTATTACAACAATACTCTTCATAAACAAAACTGTATTTAGAATCTATTGACGCAGGCGCCAAATTTTAGAATTGGCAAATTGTGAAGTTCAAGAGATTGATATATGATATGTTCTATCTTTACATTGATTTCATGTTGAACATATTAGATGATTTTGTATAAATTATGTTATTCATATTGATGATGATAACTTCTATATAAGCTAATGATTTGAACCTAAAATTTGTCTAAAATTAGTTCATTTAGGTGGTATGATAATCTATCAAGAATGATGATTAAGAATGATCTTATGATTATGCACAATTATACTTTGATAAATAAATTATTTTGCTTGTTATTTTTTTATAAGGATTCTCATATTAACTACATGAAGTACAATTGTGATATCATGCACAATTGTATTTTGATCTATATTTTTTTCTTATTATTTTTTTATAATGATTCTCATACTAACTGTGTTGTGTACAGTTAAATTTCAAAAATTATTATGGATACTACAAATTTCATTAATTGATATGTTACCCCTCTATAGTTTCATAGATTATTGATATGCTACTCATCAATTATGTATATGACAAAGGTTTGTGGTTCGATAGGTGAATTTATAATGCATCTTTTGTACTTTTTTTTTACATTTTAATTGTTTGTTTTAGAAATGGTTCAGTAATAAATGAATGGGCTCATTTAGCTTAAAGGTTGGGGTAAGTGCTAATTTCTTCTTACATTTTTTCTTATAGTGTTTTGACTATGGTAATCGTATGAGATAGTTAAGGGGAAGGTGTACCCGTATGTATAGCGTTCAATGATGCTATTAATTGTTGTAGAATAGATATCCATGTGATATCAAATTAATAATTATTTGGTCATCACATGTTAATCTTTCTTGTTTTACTTCCCTTTGAATAAAATTTAGATTGTATATTATTTGGATCTGATGGTTGGAGATTAAATAATGTCAAGTGAGAAAAGATGAATAGTTTTATTCATGGAAATGACAGTAGGAGAGAAATGAAAATTTTATTGACTAGAGAGAAATTGATGGAAGCAAGGAGATGGGAGAAAAGGGTAAATGTTGATTCAAATATCATTCTTGCTTGAATAATCAAGCAATTAAAATATTATTTGTAGATATATGTTGTAAATAGTGTAAAAGAAAAATTAATTCAAACAAAAAAATCCTACAAAATTGTTAGATAGCTCGATCAATATTGGAAAATTATTTTATGCATGTTTTCTACTACGTTACCTAACTTTAAATTCCCTTGGTGTTCTGTACACCTTTCACTTTCAACTCTTCCCCCTTAACTCTACTTTGACCTTGCTTACTTAGTTAGGATATTGGGATCTTTTGGTGCTTAGGTTAAAGCTACTTTTGTAGTTTGTACATAAATTGATTAAGTATCGCCCATCAAATTTTTTCGTCACTTTATTGGTTTTAGTTACAATTTTGTCAAGGAAACTTCTATAGTTCTTTGATAAGCCTTTCTATGGAAATTTTCAGATTATAGAGCTGTGCTCCAAAAGCTTATTTCATTTCTCTTTATTCTTCTCTTCATCAGTACAATCTCTTGGGAATGAAGGTGCAGGATAAAAATATTTGAGCTCTTAATGTGATTGGGAATTTGCCGTTAATTGTGGGTTCTAGGATCTTAGTGGATCTCTTAGAGGCTAGTACACATGGATTTGAATGATGCGGTGTGAATTTTGACCATACTAGATATCATCTTGTTTAAGATTAAAGGATAATATAATTAAAGTTAAAGGTTGAGATACCAAATTATACTCTTAAAAATTGTAATTAATAGTATAATTTTTAATATTTTAAGTGTTTATGCCTCTAAAAAAGATTGGATAAGAGTAGAAAAGAAAGTTTTGGCATGATTTTAAATTGATTTAAGGAATACTCCAAGAAGAGATATTATTTATTAGAAAAAATTTAATGGACATGTTCAAAAGGTGACTAAAGAATATAACGGTATCATGGTTGTTTTAATTTTAGCGAGGTTAATGAAAAACGATTAGTTATTTTGAAATGTGATTTAGTTTATGATCTTATGATTACTAAAGAAAATGATGAACATGTTATCATATAAAAAATTAGATTTCTAAAGCTTTGATGAATTGTTTTCTCTTTAAGCTCTTAAAGATCATTTATATTGTAAGGATTGTAAGGTTGTTTCAGATAATTGTTTGATGAACCAACATCAAATATTAACTTTAGATTTGAAAATTAGGAGTAATAAGTGTGATACTACATTTAAAATGTCTTAAATTAAGTGGTAATATTTTAAGAAGTGTAATGTTAAATTTGGACAATAGGATTTAAAGGTTAAGCTAACATTGTCTCAAATTTTATTGCTTATTATATTCACAATGTTGCTAAAGTATACTTAATGAATTAAAAGGAAGTGCATATTATAGTTTAGATATTTAGTAGTGTAGTAAGATGTTGAAGTAAAGATTAAATAAAAGATATGCTATACAAATAATTTAAATGTAAAAATAATGAGAAAATAGTAATAAATATAAAATAGTTTGTTGTGAGTTCAAAATAATAGTTTTTTATGCTAAGATTGTAATATTTGATGTTTCATATGATAAATTAGAAATTGCTAGGGGAGAGAAACTTATATATGCTAGTCAAATATAAAAATAGAAGAATTAAGGAGTTGACGGAGTTAAATATATAATAAAATGATTAAATTTTGTTTTAAAGATGATAATATTCAATATAAGATGAATGATTATTTTATTAACTTTTTAAATAATACTTATACTAATATAATTAATAACAATGACTTTAATGGCTATAAAAATAACATCAATTGTACTTTTCATTTGATGAGTTTATAAAATTGAGATTTAGAATACTTTAAAGAGAATGAAAAGTGGTAAGATGTAATATCTGATGATATCGTATCGATGGAATTAATTGTGTGATGAAGAAATTTTTTGACTTACCAAATTATTTCAAATTATTTTGATGACAAGATGTTAGATGAGTGAAGTATTACTATACTTATTATAAAAATAGAACATAGCTCTTGGTTGTGCAAATTGTAGAGGAATTAAATTAATAAGACATGACAAGAGTTACATGAGTGAAGTATTGCTGTACTTATTATAAAAATAAAACAATGCTCATGGTTGTACAAATTGTAGAGGAATTAAGTTAATAAGCATATGTTGAAATTTTTGGAGTGGATGATTGAATATGAATTATGAATGAATAGTTGTATTTCATAAAATCAATTTGGTTTTATTCCAGGTAGATCTACCATGAAGGCCATACCACGAAGACCATATATTTACTAAGAATTTGACAGAAAAATTTAGAGAATAAAGATCTTCATTTAATCTTATTGATCTTGAAAAATCTTATGATAAAGTGCCATGAGAATTGTTAGGGGAGAAAAAGAATTCATGTGACATATATTGATACAATTAAAGAGATATAAAATAGTGTTGTAACATGTGTTTGGTCACAAGATGGCTTGCTAATATATTTCATGCTTCAATTGAACTATATCAAGGCTTTGCTCTAAATCCATATCTTCTATGGTTTAATTATGGTTGCTTTTCTTGAACGCATCCAAAGGAGGTTTCTTGGTTCATGTTATTTGCTGATAGCATTTTATTAATTAACAAGACTTGTAGAATTAAAGAAACATTCAAATTGTTAGGAAAACTTCAGAATTTGAAGTGTTTTTTCTTCATAGAGCTAAAACAAAATATGTTGATTGTAAGCTTAATCATAACAAAATCCATAATCTCGTGGACTTAACTATTGAAAACCATTTGTTCAAAGAACAAGAGATTTAAATACCTTGATTCAATTATTCAAATTAATGGTGAAATGAAAAGCAATCTGATTAATAGGATCCAAACTAGTTGGATGGCATGGAGGAGCGCTTCTAGAGCCATGGAAGAAAATTAATACCTATGTAATTTCATTGCAAGATTATGGTAGAATTAATTTCATTACTACACCATCTTAAAATTTGAATATTAGAATCAAATTAATCCCCTCACGTTTCTTCTTGCTTAGTCGACACTTTACTTATACCTCACTCTCTCCTTCATTGCTCCAAAGCTCAAGCCTTTTTGTTTTTGCTTCTCTAAGTTTTTATATGATATATAATATCTTCTTTTGTACAAATCATATTAAAATGGTATCAATTATTGCACTCTAAAATTATGATCCTTAATAACTTGTTACTTGTCATGAATTAGGCTCGCAATTCTTTAACAACTCTTGATGTACTGCCATTCTTGCTATTAATTGGGAATTGATGTAATCCTATTTGCTTGAGGCCCATTAAATTTTCACTTACTGCGTTTCTCTTTATTTCTCCAATGCACTTTATGAAATCTTTCTAAAATGGTAAAATCTTGGGTTCCTTAGAAACTCTAGTTTAATTTGCCAACTAACTTTTAACAGTGTCAATAACAATGCGCAAGCTTACATTAGTCCTTTGCATTCTTAGAATTACTTTAATTGATAGCTTTGCCGTTTCACAAACTAGCTTTAGTCAATTTGTAGGCAAATGTAACTATAATTAAGCCGTTGCATAGAATGTCAAAGATATTTCTTTTATCTTTCCAATATCAATGCTTGCAATATTTTATTCATAGTGCAAGCATTAAACCTAATGTTATTCCATTGGATTTCCTGTAGTAAAGCTAAATATCCCTTCATGTGAGTCATCCCAAAAAGGTCTCTCTTTATGGATGTACATTTCCTTGCATCCAATTTGGATGTTTTTTGACTTTTGGGAGCTCTGTGAGCCTTTTCTCTTAATTTTCTTTGTTTGATGAATGCTAATAATTTTCTTCATGTTATCAACTAATGCAATCCTTGTATCATGCAGTATGATCATGTTTCTGTCTGACATGTCAGGGAGGTGTCCTTTATACAAGAAGTATGTTGCTGTTCATATTTTGTGACGTTAAACAGTCATTGTTGGAGGCCTCTCTCTCAAGTTTTGTTTGAAACTTCTAATTTCAGGGCATACATTAATTTCAGTTCACCAATACCAAAAGAACTAGTTGCTTATATTAAAAATGACTCCAGCATCATACCCCGCATAGGTGCATTAAACGAGGTTAAATTTATCATTGATGTTCTATTAACATTTCATTAAGTTTACATTCATATTTACTTAATCTATTTCTCTCTTAATAAAATCTTTTTTTTTGGTTTAATTTCTTTAATTGATGAATATTTTGCAGATGAACATGGAGTATTTTGCTATAGATACTCAGGTTTGTTATCAACATCATAATTTGGTTTATCCCAGTTATTTGGGATCTTTGTTTTGCATCTTCTGTTTTTATTCATTGTTGTTGAGTGATGTTTGAGGTGTTATAACTACTCTTGGTAAATCATTTGGAATAAATTATGCCAAGCAATGTTATGTTTATTCCTTTTTGTTTATAATCATTTGACACTTATTTTATCTGCTAATCTAATGGAGCATTTTCTAAGCTTTGTAGTACGTGTGCAAACCACTGAAATCTATTTCAACAGTATTATTTTCAAAAGGTATCACTCAAGACTTCCACTCAATTAAACCACCGCTTAACATTCTATTGTAATTCAGCTGTTTAATCATTTTACCATTCTTACAAGGCAGACACTTTTGCTCTAAACTCAAAATCAAGTAAAATTTTGTCTAAGTTTTGAGTCAAAACTAAGACTAAGTTTTTTCTAAGTCATCTATTTTGAGTTTCGGCTGATTAGCTCGAATAAGTACTTAAGTTAACTTGAAATATATTATAAAATATTTTTTTACTATTTAATAAAACCATGTGGCATAATTGTTGGGTTGTGTTGTATGTAATCCGCCCACTTAGGTTCGAGTCTAGCCTATCATTCTCTGAAAAATTTTAAATTTTCTTACGAGCTTTTTGAATCAGTTTTGAGTTGGCTCAAATTTGAAATATTTGAATTCGAGCTCGCTCTAAATGAATTTGAGAGTGAGTCGATTTCGAGTCAAGCTAAACTTGAAAATTTAACTCGATTCAAACTCAACTCCAATCCAACTTTACATTCTTATGGTTAATTAAGATGTTGATGACTTTCTTACAACCAACATCCAAATTCATGCAATATTGCACACATTATAATGGCTTTATAAAATTAACATTTGAGCCTCCATGACATCACCTTATCACACAACTTTCAAGCACTCCATTTAGCTGTCTAGTTATAACTGGATTTACCTTCATTCATATCTTTCTTCTGCATAATAGATCCAAGATTCTTTACTATCACAATTGAGTTTTCTTTAATTTCTTAGAAATATTGAATTATAATCATTAACATCATATTCACTAAAATTATGTTACCAAATGTTAAGTGGGAATTGTCTTATGTAGTAAATTGAATTGTTGAGGGTTTTTTGAAGAGATATACTAAATGCTTCCCAATAAATGAAAAAAAGTTAGACTAAAAGTCAGACAACAATTAAAAAGTAGAGATATATAAATGACTCGCATTGAAAAGTGCATCTCACTAGTCTCTATCTTATACTTAAATGTGCCACATCATTGAATTTCCTTTTATATAATGGTTTGTTGGTGCAGCAAAATACTTTTGAACATGGAGTTGAGTATTCAAATACGTTATGAGTTTTGCATGTGTAGTTCTCTTGGGTGACTCATCATCCCATAGGATGATCAATTTTTTTGTGATTTGAATTATTTATCTTTAATATTGATTGAACAGTATATATAGCCTTTATTAGATGTACTTGTTCGATGAATGGGTAGCATGCATGGTTACGTGTGAGAGGGCAACCTTCAGAACTTGATATGAATGTTAGTTTGGATAGCATATGTAAGAATAGTGCCAATGCCTGACAATACCAAGGTGGATGGAGTATAGTGAGGTCAAGCATAGTAATTGTATGGCCGAGTGACATATGAATGATGAACATGGGGAACTTATTTGATGGTTCAACAATGAATCATGTGATATATCAGCATTGCAGACTAGGGTCATTAAATTCTTTATTCTTGTTATATGCAAGTGAGTGTTTTCTTGGATGACTGCTAAGCATTTTGGTGGGGAAGATGTTAAACAATTAACTTGTGTCAGTAGAGTGCAGTCAGCTTCGGAGTGTGCTGATGGCTAGCTTGGAATGTGTGAAGCAGTCAGCTTAATTTAATGACATGAATGGATCTAGTCTGACTGAGAAATGAATCTTGACAAAATTCCGATTGCTGAACTTGGTAGAGTGTTAATTGGAGAGATGCCAATAGGACAGCAGAGCATTTGTCATGGACTAGAGTTCTTCTCTTGGAAGGCGCATGTCGTCTGACTTACTGCCAATGGGTGTGTCATGCTATGAAGGTAGGATAGTCTTCTTATTTGTTGAAACTGTTGACAAGCTACATTATTGGCAGAGGTGCCAATAAGTGACATGGGCTAAGGGTGGTGCAGTGCGAACGAAGGTACTGATGGAGTAGATTGGGAATTGACATCAACTATGTTGTAGGGCCATTACAGCAACTTTGTAGAATGTTGGTTGCTATGTTGATGGTTTACATCCCATAGTCACCTCATTGAGTAACTCTTTTGGCTTGGTAAGAAGATGGAACAGTATGTCAGAACTTGTGAGTGGGAAAGAAAATATTGTGGTTTTGGTAAAAGTTGGTTAGAGGAAATGGCTGGAGAGGAGGCAGATGCAAGGAAAATGGGCATGACTAAGAAGAGGGATGTTAGGTTGAAAGCCTCGGTTGCTTACCTCCCTCCCTCCCCTGCTATGTTTGTTGGGCATACTCTTATACTCCACTCTTGTCTTGTTGAAACTGTGAGTTAAGTGTGTTAATTATGTGCTTCTTGTTACTGAATTGATGCTGATGTTTTAGGACTGTTTACTCAAGGATTAAGATGCTAGCTGGAACAAGCCTTTTGGTACTTTAGAAGTGGCCAAAAGGGTTGCAAAGCTTGACGAGACTCTTAAGGTTCACGGTAAATGTATAACCTACATTTCACAAACAAAGTGGATGCAATTGTACAATGTAGGCGTTGTGATTATGCGGTCAATATGACTGTGCTAAGCAATCTCATCATGTCAGGATGAGGTTGCGGCTGAGTGGAATTGTGTCGAGTCTTGTGGAGGTGAAATGCTTGAGCCAAGTAAATGACATACATTTATGAGCAGAGAGGCTTGCCAAATCGAGTGAAGGGAAGTATTTTAGAGGAATAGCTATTTTAAGTAGATTATAATTGTTAGTTGACTGCGTATTTGTATTGGGCTGAGGCTGGCTCTGCATGTATTAGCATCTTGTTAGGTTTCTAATATCTTCAATTACATTGATATATTACATATTTGACCTACTAATTATATAGATTTTATCTTCTTTGAATTTATTCGCTGTTGTATTCTTAAAAATTAAATTTACCCAAGCAATCTCTATTATTTCAGGTTAACCAATTTAGTTCAACACACTCATTTTAGTTCCAATTATTTAGTTTTTTCCCATTTTGGTGACAATTTGGGTGTAATCGTTTCTTGATTTTCTTAAATAAGTAGATTGAGGCAAAATCAATCAATTTGAAATAATCGAGGAACAATTTGGCCACATTTCTCATTTTTCAAAATATTTTATTGAGTGCATTGCCTCTCATTGAGTATTTTATTAACATCTTCATAACCATTTATAATGACCCTAAATTATTTTTAAGAAAGATCCTAATTTCTCCGCAATGTTCAATTTCTATTGATTACCCGCAGATTTCCGTTTTCAGTTGAACATTCTCTCTAAAATTTGTTTTCGTCAAATTCCCGTTTATATCTGTTATGTGCTATAAAAGATTGATTAAATTATTGTTTTATGTAGTTTTGGGATTTCATTCTACCATAATATCGCTGAGATGGAAGTTTCATTACTCTTTATAATTACTATTAATATAATTAATTAAAGATTTCAGATTATTTTGCCTCATTTATTCAAATTTCTATAATAAAAAGGCATTTCTTTTAAAAAAGTTGTGAGCACTAATTCTCCATTATTAAGCATGATTTTTGCTTTCTAAGCCACGTCTCCTTCTGTTAACGCAGAGAAGGGAGCAGAAGTTACGCTTCTTCCATCTAGAAATCGTCAGCAATTAAGCCGACGACTCCAATAGGAAGGGTCGGCGGAACGCACGTATTCGAGAGACAATTAAGCCGACGGCTCTCGTAATGGGAATCACTAATATGACGACTCGTTCTCGTAACCCACGAGCTCTATCGGCGGTATACTCGTGACAATTAAACGGACGTGCGTTACGTATGTACTTGATCTGTAATTTTTCTTACTCCTTTTAGTACTATCATTGAGAGGTATGGAAGTATACTTATAAGATAGGAAGACAAAATGTTATATGTTGAAACTAGTTCAATAATAAGATGCAAGTATTTTAGAATGAAATTAGAAATTTGACCTAGAGATCCAATAATCTTAAGGGAAGTCTAAGTTTAGGCTTAGGAATGAGAGTATATGTTTTAATCTTATAAATAGGTCATTGCAAAGGCTAATAAAATTAAAAAGCATAATTTTTGCAGACACATCAAATGTCTGAGTGCTACACGTACTTTCTCAGCGGTCTGATACAAAGGTACAATGCATATTACTTTTTATATTTTTATTTGCTTTTATTGTTGCTTAAACATCACTTTTTTTAGCATGTTTAATGAAATATGGCCATAGCCTATGCAAATATAAATAATATCAACAGTACAAAAACTCAACAGGGATCAAACTCTACGATATCCTGTGCAAGGAGGTCCAAAAGCCTTATGGGGAGCACATCTCCCCTAGCAAAAGAAAAATCACCCTGACGAGCATACAGAGCACAAAAGTCCGCCACCCGATTCGCATCGTGCGGTCAGTAGGAAAAGATAACACAAGGAAAAACAAGCAAAATGCAAGGTGATCGGCATGCCGCTCCCCGCCTTGTGAACAGAGAGTCCTCTCCCAAAGATGCCTAAGTCTCTGAACCGCTCCCAGGCAGTCACCCTCAATGATGACGCCATCCATATCCACCTCTGTAGCCACAAAGGCCTATCGCAGTATAGTCACTTCCTGAGTCTCAGCCTGGAGAGGGGACTAGGCCTGTAAGCTAGCTCCTGCGGCAACCAGTAACTGTCTGTCTGAGTCTCGAACCACAATAGCCCCAGAGGTAGTAGGCTCTCCTTAGCTATAGGAAGCATCTATGCTGGCCTTTAGCCAACGAGTCGGGGGTACCATCTGTAGTAGGTGGAAGGGCCTTGGTGGGCCATGGAACCCCAGGAGTCGGACCCGTCGTGCAGTCCAGCACTGAGAGAATCGAGCCCGCGCAAACCCGCAAAGTAGGGTGCGGGCGACCATAGAACGCTCAGTCCTGCTCCTCCATGACTGGTAAATCAAGTACAATCTGGCAGATGAAGCGACGGCGGCGAGACGCAAAAGCAGTCAAGAATAGTGCAGTAAACTGGTCTCAGGAGGTAAGTGTGACCGAAAGCAAACCCCAACACACAAAAGTCTCCACGGCGTCCTTCGTGTATCTGCAATGGATAACTAAGTGCTCTCTGTCCTCCTTCGAATCACAGCCCCAAACACAGGCTGTAGACTGAGCGAGTCATCTTCTGAGTAACCAACTGCCTGTCGGGTCCACAGGAAACAGGCATCCCTGGGGCTCAAAGCCATCTCCCACTTGGTCGTGTATTGCCAAGGCTGACTTCCTCTCTCCATATTGTAAATATGGCCGGCTTGGCTCTTAGTAAAGTTATCAACCTACCACCGCAGCTCCCCTCCTCTAGCTGAGTGTTTCTGAACAACTAGCCAACCGTAACCCAATAGTCTCCAAACTGTAGAATCAGCCCGCTGCACTGCAAAGTACTCACCCCTGCGGCGGTAGCGAAACTCCATGGCTCTCACCCAAAGGAGGTTGGCTTTGCTGACAAAACGAAGGTGTGACGAGCAGCTAGGACAGTCTTCCTGTAATGACCCAATGTCGTTACTTTGTAAATTAGGTCAGATCTTGCCTCAACAGTCAAGACCTCGGGGAACTTCATATTAGGGTAAACCAAAATACCATTTATTTGAAATAATTTTTGATCAAAATACCATAGCTTGAGAGATATCCGGATAAAAGAAACTTATGCTTTAAATTCTGAATATTTAAATTCAATAAATTGATAAAATTAAATACATGTCCAAATTCATTGATTTTAGTGTCATTGTGTTGAGTATATTATTTAAAGGCTACGCTAAAAGTTTCATCAAAATCGTAACTCCGATTCGATCGTAATTACTTTTTGAAGTTTCAAATTTCAAAAATTAATATAAAATAAAATATTGCTTTGAATCGAAAATTTTTGGCACGGTGGTGTTCATTACGTCATAACACACCTCTGTATCAAGTTTTGTTATTTTTGGAGGTCAAGCGGCGGATAAATACAAAAAATTTAATTTTAAATTTTTTCTTCCTCTGTCCCCCCCCCCTCGACGCCATGCGCTAGGGCGCAGGCTCTGTCAAGCTAGCCTCCCAGAGCCTACCAGGCGCACCGCCATAGTTGGCACCTGGTCGGTGGCCGACCCACTGGCCAGCTAGCCTCCCCTTCACTCTCCTTCTATTTAACCCCCCCCCCACTCCCTTACCTCATCCCAATAGCAGCTGAATCCTCAGCTCTGCCAGCCACAGCCAGCCAGCCACCCTCCGCTCCGGCCACCCCTCTGGCCCCTTCAGCCACGCCCGGCTCTCGGCAATCCTGACCCTAGGGGAGAGGAGAAAGAAAAAGGGGAAGAAAAAGGAATTATTTTGCATTTTTTTATTTTCATAATAATAATTATTATACTATCTTTATTATGTCATCACATTAGCATTGTTTCCATTAATCAATAATGATAACAGTACAAATATTATATTTAATAAATATTTTCTATTTTGTCAATTTAATTTCAGTCATTTCCATTATGTCTTTTCTTTCATACATTATTATCATTAAATAATGATAATAATAATGCTATTATTTTTTTCCCCAGAACTTAAAATCATGTCTACTATCAAGAAGAGAGTGAAAGAAAAACAAAATAAAAAAGAAGATAATTATTTCTAAAAATATTGGCTAAAAGCTAATTTAAATATCAAAACTTATGCAAATTCAATCAACTTGCATTTTGAACTTAAAGGAAAAAAGTGTCAGATATCTTTTATTACTCTTGTTTAAATATGTTTTGCGCTCAGCATCGCACAAATTAATAAAATGCTTTTAAAAGTCACATAAAATTATATATGAAAAGCTTAGTTAATTGAGTAGCATGGGTTCCATGTTGATATATTTTTAGTCTGATTAGACAGCTGCTAGGATGAGGTTGTCTGACATCAGGAGTCATAAGAAGCGTATACTGATAAGTCTTTGATGGGGCAGGTATAGAGGGAAGTTGGGATATATAACACAAAATGAACCCCCTTTTCCTCAATTTTGTACTTGCCCAACAAAATCATATTTTGCGTCAGATATCAAATGCAAAAATTCTGTATTTATTTTTTTTGACAACAATTACTTTTATGCTTAGTTTAAGTGCAATTGAAACAAGTTTGTAAAGATAAATTTATACATCTTTTATTTTTTGTCAAATTATTGATTATTTTATTTATTATTTAATAATTGTTAAGTTGATATCCATCAGTACTTAGTTTCACAACTAACTGGTATGCAAATGCTCGTACTTTTAAAATAGGCCCAGATCAAGAGTTTGTCCTAGAAGAAAGGTGTTAAGAACCAAGCAGTGTTAATACTGCTACCTGCTAATTTATCGCTCTTTTTGAATTTTTTCTTAAAATGTTTGTAACTTTTATTTTGACCTCTGTAATCAAAACTTGTGAATTATAAATAAATGAGTTATGTTTGATGTCTATATATTTTATCTTTTAAATCACTCAATATGATCCTGCGGTTAGGGACTTACCCCAAAAGCCGGTGCTATATTAGCTCTCGTTAACCCGACATCGGATCATCACAGTTGGTATCAGAGCAGGATTAAGTATAAATTTAAGAGATAATATATACATATCCAATAATAGTTCATTTTGAGAAGAGAGAAGGATAACATAAACTTATGTAATTTAAGCTTAACTTTTAGGCAAAAAGATGGATTCAAACGAAGGATTTATGAGCACCCCATCAGAAACCTCAATCAAGGCATCTATATCAATGGAGGTTCCAGTAAGTACCAATGATCGCTTCTTGGAAGCCAGCCTAGAGCTCTTAGCTAACCAAAAGAAAGCAGCCCTATCAAACTCTGTTCAAACACCTCAAAAGCATCGTTCTGGTGGAATTCTCCAATCTTTCCTCAAATTAAATCCACCAGTATTTCATGGGAGTACTTGCCATATAGAGGCAAAAGACTGGCTAAGAGAGATAGAGAAAATACTAAAAAGTATGGAGTGTCCAAACGTAAAAGCGGTGCGAGTGACTCGCTACCTATTTAAAGGCGAAGCTAATCGATGGTGGGAATCCGTCGTCAGCACTGATTTCACTAGCATAGAATTGGAGAATATAAGTTGGGAAGCATTCTCTGAAGTACTCTGAGCAAAATACGTCCACAAACTACCCAAAACATCATGGAGAACCAATTTATGAAATTGATTCAGGGTAGCAATTATGTGGCCAACTATGAGGCCGAGTTCACGAGAATGTCAAGGTACGCTCAGAACTTGATAAGTACAGAGAAAGCAAGGTGCAACTATTTTCTGTCAGGGATGAAGGACACCCTCTGTTTAGGCATGCTCGTTTCTTCGAACTTTTAGAATGTGCACTCATGGAACATGAAGAAAATATCAAACCTTCTAATCACACAGGACAAGGGAAGAAGCAGGATCATCCCACAAAGGACCAAGGAACTTTTAAAAGACAACAACACAACCCACCTGCAAAAATCTTTTAGCTAACTTCTGAGAATCCCAGGCAAGGAATAAGAGGAGATTGTTGGAGACCTCATCCCTACGGCAAGTGTACTATGACGGCAAAATGTGTTTTTGTGCAGCAAGCCCGACCACCAAATTCGGGAATGTCGATCCATAAGAACGATAGACGGAATAACTATTAAAAGAGGCACAAACACAACAACCGCTGTAACCCCATTCCGTGCCCAAACAAGAGGAACTCCCCAGAACCGGCCAACTGCACCAGCATCCAATCAAAGGAAAGGACCTGCACCTCGTAACCCTGTTCCCGCAAGAATTTACACGCTCACTCTAGCCTTAGCACCTGGAGACAACGATGTAGTATCAGGTATTCCATTCTTCTCGTTCTCCTTTTTCTTTTACACATATAAAATTAGTACAAAATGTTCATAGTTCATATTTAGGCACGCTATTCATTAATGACATCATATGATACCTTATTCGATACAGGGCCAAAAGCCACTCCTTCATATTAGAAAACTTGCAACCACACTAGAGCTACCATTCTCTCATTTGGCAACAACACTAAATATTGGGTTACCTTCTGGAGCTATCATGGAGGCTCATAAATTCTATATTTTTAATATCCCCATTAAAAGTAAAATATTCAAGGCTACATTAGTAATTCTACTCATCACTAATTTTGACATTATTCTAGGGATGGATTGGTTAAGCAAGCATGATGCTATAATCAACTGCCAGAAGAAAGAGGTCACACTCAAAAGCGATAAAACATCAACAGTATTTACAGAAAGACAAGTCCTGTTAGCTTCCTTAATAAACCTGATGAAGGCAAGAAAGCTAATTAAGAAAGGATGCATCGTATACTTAGTAACAATGATGGGAGAAAGAAAGAAAATTGTGTCTTTATTAGAAACTCACATTGTTTGAGATTTTGAAGATGTATTCCCTAAAGATTTACCCGGGTTACCACCCGTAAGAGAAATTGGGTTCTCAATAAAACTAGTTCCGGGAACCCAACCCAAGTCAAAATCACCATACCTTATGGCACCAAAAGAGTCCAGGAATTAGGCCAACAACTTCAAGAGCTAACTAGCAAGGGATTAATCCAACAAAGCATGTCCCCTGGGAAGCCCCAAGCCCCAATACTCTTCGTGAAAAAGGACAGATCTATGCGTATGTGCATATAGATTATAGAGAAGTCAACAAAGTAATAGTGAAAAATAAATATTCTCTACCCCGCATCGATGACCTCTTTGATCAACTGGTTGGAGCTAAAATATTCTCCCAGATCGATTTAAGGTTTGGATACCAACAGATTAGAGTCAATGAAGAAGACATCCCAAGACTGCATTTAAAAATCACTTTGAACATTTTGAGTTCTTGGTCATGTCATTTTGACTCACAAATGCGCTATCTATCTTCATGGATTTAATGCAAAGAATCCTCAGGCCCTTTCTCGATAAATTCGTGATAGTCTTCATCGACGATATCATAATATATTTAAAGCAAAAATAACCGATGTTAACTCCAGATCGTGAATTGGGTAATTCTTTTCGTGCTTCTTTAATTGCCTTGAGGCGTAGGCAATTACCTTCCCTTCTTGCATTAAGACGCATCCCAAGCCAATGTTAGATGCGTCAGTGAACACTTGAAAATTTATTCCCTCTTACGGTAAGATCAGGATTGGTGCGGCGGTCAATACTTCTTTTAACTTCTGGAATGCTTCTTCACAGTCTTGGCTCCAGACGAAAGGTACTGCTTTTTGAGTTAATTTAGAAAGAAGTGGGGCTAATAGCGAAAAACTCTTAACAAACTTTCGGTAGTAACCTACTAGTCCTAAGAAGCTTCGAATTTCGGTCACAGTAGAGGGTTCCTGCCAATTCTGAATGGTGCTTATCTTATTCTTATCAACTTATATCTCTTCAGCACTGATTACATGATCAAGAAAGGCAACAGATTTAAGCCAAAATTCACACTTTGTGTATTTTGTAAACATTTGATGCTCCCTTAATGTGCCCAACACGAGTCTTAGGTGGATCTCATGATCTTCTTCACTTTTTGAGTAAATAAGAATGTCGTCGATAAAAATGATTACAAATTTATCCTTGAAGTTTCTAAGAACTCATTACATTAGATCCATGAAGACTGATGGGCATTAGTTAACCCGAATGACATTACAAAAAACTCAAAATGTTCGTAACGAGTCCTAAACGCTGTTTTTGGAATGTTTTTTTCTCGAACTCAAACTTGGTGATAACCTAATCGCAGATCTATCTTTGAGAAGACTTCTGCTTCGGCAAGTTGATCTAATAGATTGTTTATTCGAGGAAGCGGATACTTATTCTTGATGGTTATTTTGTTTAGCACGGTAGTCGATGCACATGCGCATCGACCCATCTTTCTTCTTTACAAAAAGAACTGAAGCTCCCCAAGGTGATATGCTGGGCTTAATAAGGCATTTTTCCATTAGTTCCTGTAATTGCTCTTGAAGTTCTTGCAATTCCTTTGGGGCTAGACGATAAGGTGCCTTTGACAAGGACTGTGATCTAGGTATTAAGTCAATAGTAAATCTACTTTCCTGATTGAAGGTAGACTAGGGAGCTCGTTTGGGAAGACATCAGGGAATTTATTGACTTCTTTGGTTTCTGATAAAGGAATGTCCTTTTCTGATTCCTTTATCATAGAGATTAGGTAAGCATTGCACCCTTTGCGAATCAACATTTTTGCTTTGATTCGTTGATTAGGGAGGCATTAATACCTAATCTGCCTATGAATATACCTGGTTTTCCTTCTCTTTTAAGGGTAACCTTCTTGTTCCGACAATCAATGACTGCTTCATACATACTCAACGAATCAATCCCTAAAATAATGTCGAAGTTCATTATAGGAAGGATTTGTAGAGTAGCCTCATATACTACATCATTGATTGGGATGTTGCAAATACAAAATTGCTGAGCGCACACATTTTGGCTTCCAAAAATAACGAAACTTGACACTAAGGTTTGTTACGACGTAACGAATACTTTCGCGCCAAATTTTTTTGATTCGGAGCAATTTTTTTAATTAATTTCTGATATTTTAAATTTCTAAAATTAATTGAGACTAAACCGACGCTTAGAATTTGATAAAACTTTTCGAGCAGCCTTTAAATAATATACTTAACACAACGACATAAAAATCGATGAATTTGAACACGTATTTAATTTTCTCAATTTATTAGATTTAAATAATTCAGAAAAATAAAATGGGAGTTTCCGTTATCCGAATTCTCTCAAATTAAGGCACTTTAATCAAAAAATTATTTCTATCTATTGGCATTCTTGTTTGCCCTAAATCGAAATTCCCCGGAACCCGATTTCTGAAGCGAGAATTTGACCTAATTTACAGATAAAGACATTGGGTCATTACAGCCAGTAACTGTAACCCCAAGGTATTTGAGGGACACTCATCTCTGGAAACCCAGTTGGATCGCTACTCTGCTCTGCCTGTAAGCTGGGGTCTAGCGGCTAAAGACGATTTGTGACTTACGCGAGTTCATAGACTGCCCGGTCCAACTCCCGTACTCTGTCAGGATCCGCTTAACCTCACGACCTGCTGCCATTGAAGCTGGTGCAAACAAAATCAAGTCGTCGGCATACATGAGGTGAGAGAAGGTAGGTTGTGGCGGCTCGCCCCTTAATCATCCGGATTAAGAGGTGGTCGTCAACGGGCAAACCTTCACTTAGCATTCAGATTAAGGAATAAACCTTCTTAATCAAATGTCAAGGGAAGATATGCCCTAATATGAAGAGCAAAATAGAACTAATCACTAAATGAGCATACTATAGTATATCAGAGTGTGAAAGAAAGATAAGTAATAACATCCATACAATCTAGATAAGAACTATACAACTCAGAATACATAAGCATGAAAAGAAAAATAGTTTAAATCTTGTATTATTACAAAACAACAGTAAAAGTTTAAGCAGAAAGTGAAGTAAAGTCACTCCATCCTCACAAAGTAAAAGAAAGAACTTAGAGTCTTCTACTGTACGCTCCTCCTCCTGAACCAGATCTCCAGAAGGTTTCACAGCCTCGAAAAGCTCAGAATCTACCATTGTCGGTTTCACAATGATAGGACCCCAGCCAATAAATGAAAAATCTAGTTAGACAAAATGTCTAAGTACATTTTAGGCTGCAAATTATTAACTTTAATGATATCACAACATCTAAGCAAAGTAGGAGCAGTAAAGCATCAAAGGAAAGTGATAAAGTTTTAATTAACTTAATTATAACTCAAACAAAGTGTGAGGTAAGCACTTACCTCAACTCAAGCTACAGAGAAGGTTAAAGTAACACATAATAAAATCTACTAAGTACAAAAAAATTCTTAAGTAATATGATCAATCTAATACATGTTGGTTTACAAGATAAAATGAAAGTACTATGCTGAAAGTAAATTTCTAACATCCTAACATGCCATTAAGTGAAAATAAGTTGCTGAAAGTATAATATACATGAAAAACTACAAGTACTAAAGAAACTGTTATATATAACCAAAGTACTGTATAAAGAAGAAGTATACTGAAAATGCTGTAATTAAGAAGTATGCTGAAATATAAAGTAAAACAGTTTAACTCATATGGACATATTCTTACTTAGCCTGCCAAAAGTAAAAGCCTGTTAAAAGAGTTCATCTGCAAATATTTAGGTGAAACATCCCAGATTTAAAAATCACTTATTTCCAATTAGTTTCATTTAGGAGAAACATTCCAGATTAAAGTAATGCCACAAAGTATCTGCCGAGCATCTAGGAGAAACATCCTAGAGCAAAAGTAAAGTATCATTTGAGCATTTAGGAGAAACATCCTAGAGCAAAAGTAAAGTATTATCTGAGCATCTAGGAGAAACATCTTAGAGCAAAAGTAAAGTCACACTGTCCAAGCAGACTAAGACATATTCCACCATAAGTTACATAAAATTTATTACCTTAAATTCTTTTCTTCAATTAATAATATGCTTTATGAATGAATCAAATTAACATAGAAATATACTATGTTCCATATAATGCGTCAAAATATAAAGTCCAAAACAAGGAAGCCAAGCATTCAAATCTCAATGAATAAAATAGCACTAAATAAACTTTATGATATCACTTTGTTTTCTAATTAAATCGTTCTATCTATCTGAACTTATACAAGTTTAGGATCTTCAATATCCAACTATTGAGTATAAATCCAGAATATCGGTCCTATAAGTTAAGAGAAATTAGAACTAATCAAGTTCTAACATATATTAATCACATATGCTTATTTAAGTTAAATAAATAAATCAAACGTCCTAATTGATGATTTTATGAATTTCAAGCCAATCTTGATTAATATGAATTAAAATTGGAGGATTAAGATGTTAAAATCCAAGTATTTGATTTTAACTTCTTAATCCAATAAGTTCTAATCCTAATGGTATAAAGTTAAACTCAAATTCTGACAAGCTATAATTAAGACTATCTTATAAAGCAAAATCAAGCTTTAATAAGATGGATATCTAATCTTAAATCTAAAGTTTTAATACAAAATAATTATAAATAAAAGATGAAATTCTAGAAAATTATAAATTCAAGGTTTCATCTATTAAGTACCCATTTACATAATAGATGAACTCTTACCTAAATTTCTAAACTAGATCCTAAAGAATAAGATACTATATGTTTGAAGAAAAGATCCTAACGAAAAGTAAATATTTAAGCAAATCTTACTTAACTATTGTTACGATGAATTTAACTTAAGAAAGATATAAGGTGAGCTATATTTCACCTTGGATTAAGACTTAGAATATTTTTAGGTGATTTTTAGGGTTTTTTATAAAATATCATTTTAATGAGTTTAAATATTCTAAAATGAATTCAAATCATTCATATTATTGATTTTAGAGGTTTAAGAATGAATTTAAGGTTTAAGGAGGCTTAAACCTAAATTTGGGCAAAATGATCATTTTGCCCCTACTTAAGGGTTTAAATTTCATTTTTATGAATTAGGGCTCAAATCTAAAATTTATTGAAGTGAAAAGATTACTTACTGTCTAATATATGTTTAGACAGTAAGTACATCTATTTTGATTAAGTATTAAGCCTTATTTAATCAAATTAAGGAATTTGATTTATAAGGTCAAATTAATAATTTGGCCTAATAAAATCTAAATTTTCTATCAGTTTATTGATGGTTATGTTCTAAGGTTTCCTTAGAGCCTAAAATTATTAAATTCTGATGAGTATTGGCTAAGTTATAGCCAATACAAGCTTTAAGGTTAATATATAGGATTTCAAGTGATTAGTGAGTCATTAGTAAAATCAATCATATAATCACTAAACTAATCACGCAGCTAAGTTCTATTCTACTCTAGGAGTAATCAGAAACTAAAATTACTCAATTTGGATTATTAATTATGCTAATATTCACTAATCAAGTTTTAAGGGATTAGGGTTGATTAAGAGATCTAACCGTTGGATCTAAATTTTTTTTTTGTAGTTTACTGTTAATTAGGTCTTCCCGATCAAAATGATATATTGGAAGACCTAATTTGGAGTTCAATTGATTAAGTTATGGTCAATTGAAATTCTAAGATTAATTAGGATAATTAAGGTTAGGTCCTAAAAGTGATTAGCCAAATACTAATCTAAACAGAAAATTGAACAGTACTAGATTGTTCTAGAGGTCATACTGATCATTTTAAGATTTATATTGACTATATTTGGACTAGTGGTTAAAAAGTTATAAGCTTTTCAAGATTAGAGTTTTGGGTCAAAAAGTGATTAACCTAAATATGTCTCAAACAACAAATCTAATACTACTGAGATGATCTTTAGGCTTTGCTAATTACTTTAAGACTCATATTTGGTATGTTTGGGTTAATGGTTACAAAGTTATAACTAAATGAATTTTTGTAACATATTTTGATTTATTTAATACCCTTAAATGTCATTATACAAAATATTGGTCTTGTCGCCTTCTTCTTCCGTCCGCAGGCCGATACCTAGGGCACGCCGTTTGGCGTTGCTTTCATCGACGGCAAGGCTTGATACATATGGCGACGTATAGATCTTGATCAAATCTACCTGGATTAGCTTGCGAAGAGATAAAAGTATGCTTGAAAAATCAAACCTTAAATTCTAGGTTTCGAACGGCGTATACACCCGTACCCTAACTAATTCCACTGTGGATCATACACTTAATTCGATCGACTGCACTCAAATGAACCCAATCGAATTCATTCAAAACTTAATCCATGCCATGAAATTGCAAAACGAAACAAGATTTGCGAAATTAGAATAAGGATGAAGGTGTATGTTCGTACCTCAATTGAACGGTAGGGGATCTAGGGCTCAAGCTTCCTCCTGGTTCCATCGATCTCTGCTGGTTTCTTTGTGAAAACTCAGTCAGGAGGTCGATCAGGCTCCTAAATGGTTACTTGACGATCCTCTTAGGCGGTGCACGCCATCTGGACGCTGAGAGGTGTCGCGCGTCTACGCGTGAGACACGCGCTGCTCCCTCGCAGGTCTCGTGGAAGAGACGAGAGCGCTGACCATTCGATTCGATCGAACGGTCACGACTGGCCATTTGATTAAACGGTTAAAAGGAAAACGGGACTGACGAAAATGGTGGCGCCGTTAACTAATATATTAAATATTATTATTTAAATTAATTTATACTAGTTTTATTAATTAGAATTATACAATTAAATGCATTCATAAAATTTCCAATAAATCACCCTTAACTAAATGAGGGGTGAGGAACGCAACGATGAGATCAGATTTCGATTTCGACGAGTATTTAATTATTTGATTTTTTTGAGGGATTTAAATATTATTAAAATATTCGTCGAAAATCCAACGACTTTCAAATGCCTCCAAAACTTTACCCCTAGCTAATTTGGGAGTGGTGAACGCAATGGCAAAGTCAGATTTTTAATTTGAGGTCAAATTAAATAGGTCAATTTCTAGGGTTTCTGGACTTTCCAGAAATCAGGATTTGATCCATTTGATTTTTGATTTGGATTGGATCTTAAAGGTGAGTTCTAAATGACTTAATTAAGATACTATAATCATAATTAGGACTTGAATTAGTCCTAATTGACCTAAGTAATAACTTGAGTTGTTATATAGGCCCACCTCTATCCAACTGAATGCCGATCGGGTGACCAATCTGCTACTGTCGCTTGATTAGGAGGGAGAAGAGCTTGGAGCACAAAATGAATAGGTAAAGGGAGATGGGGCATACCTGCCTGAAGCCTCTCTGCCCCACTATCCAAGGTAGTCGGTGCTCACCAACTAAGACTGAGAACCTAGGGAATTCCAAACGTTGCGAAAAACCAAATCTCTATAGAACCAAACGCAGGCACTTCTACTCCATCCGGTCATAAGCCTGCTCAATAACCACCTTGATGGCCATATGACTGGCCGTCAAAGTAGAATATGAGAAACGAGTGAGGATCTCCTGGATCGTGAGACAGTTCTCGCTAATATCTCTCTCGGGAACAAAAGCCATGGCCTCGGGAGATCAAATGAGGCAGTACTGTCTTAAGGCGCGTGACCAAGATCGTGGCCACCATCTTATAGATAGTATTGCACTGACTAATAGGGTGAAACTGCCTCGGAGTGGAGGCTCCCTCCTTCAGAATGAGGACTACTAGAGTATCACGCCAGCGCTGTGGCATCCGACCACCATCAAAGAAATGGTGAACAGCTTCCAGAGTATCAGCCTGGGTAACCCTCCAGTAGCCCGTAAAAATAGAGGGGGTAATGCCATCAATCCCAGGGGAACGGTTGGGGCCAAGGTCCCTCATAGCTACCCAGATTTCTGCACCCGTGATCGCACATTGGAGAGTGTAACGATCCGATGTCGTTACTTTGCAAATTAGGTCAAATCCCTCTTAAGAAATCAGGATCCTGGGGAATTTCAAATTAGGGCAAACAAAAATACCTCTAAATAGAAATAAATTTTTGGATCAGAGTGTCGTGCCCTAGTTTGGGAGATATCCAGATAACGAAAACTCCCGCTTTATTTTTTTTTTCCGAATTTTCTTAAATTCAGTAAAAATCAAGAACATTGAAATACATGTCTGAATTCATCGATTTTCTTGTCGTCATGTTACGAACATCATTTAAAAGCTGCTCATGATGTTTCATCAATTTTGGATCGTTGATTTAACCTAAATTAATTTTTAAAGTTTAGAATGTCAGAAATTAATATAAAATAAAATATTTGTCTGAATCGAAAATTTTTGGCACGAGGGTGTTCATTACATCATAACACACATCGGTGTCAAGTTTCGTTGTATTTGGACCTCAAATGATAGAAAAATGCAAAAAATTTAACCTTAAGTAAATTTTAAATAATTCCTTAAGTTTTTCTTCTCCCCCCTATCTTTTGACCCTTCATCTTCTTCTCCCCCCTTCTCTTTTTATTTAAACCCTCTCCTCTCCCAACCAGCAGCCCCCTCTCCTCTCCCAACCAGCAGTCCCTCTCCTCTCCCAAATTGCAGCCCCCTCCTCTCTTTCAACCAGCAACCCCCTCTCCTCTCCCAACTAGCAGCCCCTCTCCTCTCTCAACCAACAGCCCCCTTCCCTTTATCAGCCAGTTGCCGCCAGCCAGCAGCCAGCCTCCGGCCTCCCGAGACCGTCAACCCCCTTCGGCTACGTCCAGCTCCCGGTAACCGAACTTTAGGTGAGCGGAGGAAGATCTTGAGTAGAATATTATCTCAATTAAGTCATTCACATTTGCATTATTGTCATTAATCAATAATGACAAATAGTATAAATATTATATTTGACTAATATTTTCCATTTTATTAATTAGTTATGTTATTTCCTGTCATTTTTATTTTGTCTTTTACTATCATATATTATTATTATCTTTAAATAAAGATAATAATAATGCTATTGCTACCCTCAATAGTAAATATGCTGCAAGGAGAGTGAAAGAAAGACAATGGAAAAAGACAATAAATACTTATGAAAATACATCATAAACTAAAAGCTAATATCTAAATCTAAATGCAGATCCAAAAGTCGAACTGTCAAACTTTGGACCTTAAAAAACAAAGGTACTCAGTATATGATATGTATTGCCTTTTTTTATAATTTATTGCTGCTTAACTTTGCTTATTTGTTTTGAGCCAAATTCATTTGAAATTTGGTTGGCTGTTCAGAACCAACGTGGTAACATTCGTGGGTTATTACTAGAAAAAAAACATCAGTAATAATATTCGTGGGTTATTATTAGAAAGAAGACATCAGTAATAACATCCGTGGGTCACTGAAAAAATAACATTAATGACATTCACGGGTTACTGGAAAATGACATTAGTAACATTCGTGGGTTGCTAGAAAAATGACATCAGCAACATTCGTGGGTCACTGAAAAAATGACATCAGTGACATTCGTGGTGAGATACTAGAAAAATGATATCAGTAACCTACATTTTGTGATAATACTTGTGGCAGAAAATTTTTATTCATTTTGCACTATTACCTTACTTTTCTTCCATTTTTACCCTTATATCTGTTAGTCGCATTTCTGCTTTTATAAAAATGTAATATTATTTTGTTTACTATGGTACTTGGAGTATTCTCTAATTACTGGAAATTTTAATCCCGGTATTGTTTTCTGAACAATACCAGGTTAGGTACTTCTGGGGGAGCTTGAAGAAGAACTTTAAAATCTTAAATTATCATTTGTCGATGGATCGGCGGCAATACTTTAACCTTTACTTATCTTTTTATTTTCTCTTTATTTTTAAAAAGGTTGAACGGCGTTTGTAATGTACGATGAAGATTTTTTTGTAACATGTAATTTTGAAATGAATGGAAAATATCTTTGAATTTTGTATGTATGTTTCCTCTTATCTCAAATTGCTCAATATGATCCTCGGTATGTGAACACCCGAATGTCGGGACATCACAGAAAGAGGTAGAGTCTGCATCACCAAGTGTACGATCTGGAATCAGATCATCTGAGTAATCCTTTACGGGACAAGAGGTGCCCCACTTCCCCTGAAAAAACTCAAAAAATACCTGGCGAATCCGCAGCGGGTCAAAAGTGAACTCCCCGAACTCCTCCTGTAGTGCGAGCACGGTGTTCGACTTACGACGCTGCGTCGCAAGCAACTGAAACACCGAAGTGCACCGGTTACCATGAGTGATCCCCCGTGCCTTGGCTTGCTGCTGCCACCAGCTCGCCAGACTCGCCTACACCTGAGAGAGAGTCTATTTCGTGTTGATATTAAATGCGATATTTTTACTGCTAATGATGTAAAGAAAGAAAATAATGTTTATGTATCTTGTGAATGTTTGCCAGTGTTCCAAAATGGTGGTTGAATTAGGTTAGGGATATGGCTAGTCCATCAGGAGTTATAAGGGTGTGATCTGGAGCTTTTGAGGGGGCCCAGGTGATGAACATGCTTTTATTAAACCCAGCCTCAAGGTTCTGGCTTTGCCCATCAGAACTGCTAGCGTAGCTTCATGATATTAAGGCATAAACATAAATATAAATTTTTATATGTTTATCTTTTGAGTTTGGCATGTGATATAATGTTGTTTGCAAGAAATCTTACTTATTTTTGTTCGAATTAAATCATATTTTCCTGGAATTATTACTTTTTTATTTTTGCTTTCGACTTTCGTTTAAAGTATAATATTTAATATACTTTGTACTTAGAATGTGCACTAAGACATTAATTTTATAATGCCACACCATGTACAGCTGGAAGAGGCTGAGATGGCTTATAGATATTTTAAGGAATTGTTGTGCATAATGGAAGAATACAACTTTAGCTTTTATATTTATAAGAGACAAATGTTTATCGAATATGTAATATTCTGGATGATTTTATTTTTAAATTGAATGATATTTCTTATATTTTGTATGATTTTGGATGTTGTTTAAATGCAGAGATGTGTCTAATAGTAGATTGATTGTTATTAACTTAACATGGGTCATTACACTATTACAGAGAGACAGGCTGAATGTTGTGATGCTAGCCAATGATAATCACAAACTCTTGGATTACCCCACAATTGCTTTCTTACTCGATAATTTATCATTCTTATATTTTACCCAACACCTCTTTCAAGCCCCATGAATCTTTAAAGACAGTCTCTTATATGGAGCCGATATATAAAGTTGGCAGCAGTGACGGCAATCATGGTTGATGGCTGTGTTATGAAATGAGCAATAATGGAATTAAGGGAATCTGTGCATAGGGCATGCTAAATGTGAGGGAAGGGATTTAAAAATAGTTAAGGTTAAGATAATAAGATTACATTTTACAGATAACTAAATTCCGCCCAAAATTTTGGAAATTTTGCTGCACACTGCATGAAACTTTATTATCTAATCTATGTCTTAACAAATACATATCTAATGCATAAATCTTAATATTTACAGAGCTGTCGCTCATGTTATTAGTATAACATTAAAGCTATCATCTCCCTGGTTCTGTCAATTATTATAAGTGGCTGAAATATTTAACTCGAAGATGTTTTTGTAAAAATCAAAATTTAAGTGTTAGATGCATAAATTTGTAAACTTTGAGTCTTATAAGCATAATTATCCCAAACTAATTCCCACAACTCATAATTATCAATAAATTCAAATACTTAAGTTTTTTCAGAATAAAAAAAAAATCTGTCCAAACTAATTCCCACACCAAATCTATCCCCATTTTATTTGATTAAATTTTGTATAAAGAAAGCTGCCTCGTTTTTGTGATTTGACGCCTAATTTAGCAACCTATTAGCCAAAATATATTTATGCATCTGATATTTTTAATGTTTATGGCTAAATTTTTAAATATTGTCTAACCAGTTATTTGTGGATAAATAATTACAAATTAATTTTACAAAAATTGATAACAAACTAAGCATCAAAATATTTATAACAAACTCTATTTAACTGAATTTTGTTTCTGTGCTAAAGTTATTCCAGCCTAGTAATCATCGACTAGCTGCTAGATCTTCTTCCATATTAAATGATGGAGATTCAAAATTCACTGCCTACATAAAATTTCCTTTTCTTTTGAGACTCGTCATTCTTCAAAAATTAAAAAGTAGCCATTTACTGACTTTTAATTTATCAATTTTATTAAAACTTAAGAGCGACCTTTTATCATAGTTATGATTTATCATATCATTGTAATGTTTAAAATTTTTGTTGATATATATATTTAGTTATTTGACTAGCGTACGCATTTATTTGTTCTTCATTTCTTTTAATTCGAGTATTTGAAGCCACCTCTTGACTTCAATTTTAAATCAATGAATTTTTGTTTTTTAATGTCTATCCTGTCATGTTAATTATGACCTATTCTGTGAAGGCCTTTGTTACTGATCATGAAATGGCATTATGGGAACTTTATGGAGAAAACCAAGCAAATAGCAGCTTGTGCTTGAACGTGATGGCTACACGCATTGCTACAGCTTTTGCTTCCATGCGGGTATGACTACTTTATTGTGCTGTTCTTTTGAATGCTTTTTCTTTGTTACATTGAATTATAAGATGCTAAGTTCTTATAATTTAAATGGTTTATTCTTAGTTCTTAAAAACCAATAACTGCAATTTGCTTGATTTCTCTCTTTTTTTTTAACTTGTTCGTTGCATTAGAGTGCTAAGTATTTTCTGCAAACTTTTCTTTGTAGTCAATTCAAGTAGCGAATTGGTATTCTAGGTAATGATAAATGAGATGTCTCTGCAGATATTCTTATAGTAGAGTGGTGTTGGATTGCTTGCTGAAAATATCTAAAAAGTTTGAATTACACCTTGAACTACTTTCTGACTTGTTATATTTTTGGTTAAAAGACAAATTAATAATGTAGGCAGCCTCTTGTTTAAAATATTTTGTTTCTATCATATCAAACAAGTTAATCATAATAGAAATTATCAATGATATGATAATTGAAACAGATGTGATGCTATCAGTAAAGAGTCTCAAATATTATAATCTATCATTCAAAAAAATGGTGAAATAAATGACAATGTTATTAACAAGATCTAAGTAGTTTGGATGAAACAGAAAAGTGACCGTAGGAGTGTTAAGCAATTGAAAAAATAGTAAAACATAAAGGAAAGTTTATACAGTATCAATAAGAGTAGCTCTGCTATATATGACATAATGTTGATCTGCTATATAGAAGCATACTAATCGATCAATGTTGTGGAGATGAAGATTATAAGGTAATTGAGTGGGTATTCATGCAAGAATATGATGAGAAATGAATGCATTCTGAGAAAGGCTGAAGTAGATTGAGTTGAGAATAAGTTTAAGAAAGTCATGGTCAGATAAATCGGCATGTTAAGCATAAATACTGAATTTTTCCTATGTTAAAAGAGGAAGATGAAGATTTAAAAAGATATGTCAATTACTAGGAACAATATCACTTGCATGGAGTTTATATAGGCTTGCCATTTGATTGAGCACAATGGAGATAAGAAACTGAAAAATATCAATCTTAATAAGCGGTGCTAAGGTTTGATGGTGATGGAGTTGCTTTTTTTCATTTTTGATTGATCTGCTTTTATTTTTACTATGAATCAAAAATAAATTTGAATGAGCTACGTGTTCCTGTTTGTTGAAACAAAATAATTAGCAAATTTTACTAATGAAAAATAAAACCACAACCATTTTGTGTGCATTTGTAATAATAAAGCCTATTTCAAAAATAATTGATCAGGTAATCAATTATCTTAATTTAATCTTCTCTTAGCTTTATTAGTTTTAGTCCTTTCTTTGTTACTTATCAGCTAGTAATATATCGGTTATAATAATATTTAGATTAATTTTATATTTCAGCATTACTATACATTCAAAATCATATGGATACTTTTTTATGGCTGGGCCAATCTAATTTGTAAAGTGCGTAGGGAAATTTTTAAAAGGTTCACCTTTTGAAGTGATTGTGGCAAGTACTTTTTTGGGAATATAGTGTTTCTCTTTATATTTTATTAGTCAAACTCAAATCTAATTAATATTTTACTTATTTTAGTTTTGATAGTAAAAAATAGTTAGCTCTTACTTCAATCTTAATTACTTAACTCATAAGCATTAATTGATTTGTAACATTTATGTTAATTCATTGCTTAATTACATTTAGTTAAAGTAATCATAAATAATCACTACTAATATTTAATCATAAATTTGATTAAATATCTTAAGCATATTATTAAGCAAGTTTTAACTAATAATTATTGTTAATTACCATTAGCTTAATTATTTATTTCTTGCCATCTAAAAATACTAATAAAGCATTGCTAATCTTATAAAAATATTTAATCAAATCTAAATTATTCTTGTTTTATTGGTAAAAATTAATTATGTATTTCTCTAAACTTCATTATTTTATGTTACAATATTAATCATTATTTAATTTGTAACTTTCACATTAATTTTCATATTATAATAATTTCCAATTTAAATAATCATAAATAAGCACTTTTAAAATAATAACATCTTTAACATAATCTAGTTGTCAAAACTAATCATAAAAATAATTAATTCTTAGAATCTATAATTTATAGTTTATACAAGTTTCTCATTATCATTTAAAATATTAGTAAAACATTGTTATCCTTAATGCAATCTAAATGCACTTTCATATATAATACTAAATTTTTATTGTTTGCATATTAATAATTCAATAGAACTCTTATAAATCTATTTATTATATTTATTTTTCTATGAGTCCATGAATGATATGATGTGAAAATTTTTCAAGGTAGTCATCATTCTCTTTTGGAAGATTTTCTTAGAAGTTAGATGTTTATTTGGAACTGTAGTTTTTGTTTAGTTATGCAGTATAACTATTTTCAAAAAAAAATATGGGATGTATCAGCTATATTATTATAAGGGATATAATGAATTATTTTGAAGAATATGCTCACTATCATGACAATTGAATTGTTTTTCTTAAGGAAATATAATTTCCACACAATATTTACGTTAATATTCACCTAATAATTGAATGTAACAATTAACAAAGTGTACAATTTTTTTACCTTTGATGCTGTTTGACAACATTATGTTGGGCTACTATCCTAACAATCTCTTCGGATGCTAGACCAATAATAGTCATCCTTGACCATGGTTTAGCTAGATTTAATAATTTTCTAAAATGTCTTTGAATTCTTTTTTGGCACCTTTAGTCTAGCTAAACTCTTTTTCCTTAAACAATCAGTGATTGGGGCTATATTAGTGCTAAATCTTCAAATGAATCTTCTTCTATAAAAGGTGTTAAATTTGTGAAAAATCCTAACATCTTGAATTATGACGTGTTAGACTGCTTTAGAATCAATTTTGCTTAATCATTGTCTGTTACAATTCCTTCCCTCAAAATAATTATTTTGTAAATTTCTCAAATGGGGCTATGAACATACACTTAATATGGCTTAAAAATAATTTCTTACTTTTAAGTTTTCTTCCCTGGGCTTGCTATATATCGTAATATCATTAGAATAAGCTAATGAAGTTTCAACATAATGCAAGATCTAGTTCATAATCTTCATAAATGTGTTTGGTGCAGACAATCCAAAGGGCTTGACTAATCTCTCGTATAATTCATTTTAGGTCTTTATTGTGTTTTCTAATTTGCTAGCATAGTAGATTGTTGTAGGATAAGATTCACTGGATTTGCTCATAAGTGTGCATCTACCCACATATCATCAAAGGAGTAAATCTTTGATGCATGCGATGTATGTGCAAAATCCTTTGTGCTTGTTGGTATTCTCGTGCAATTGCAGGTGCAGTACTCGTGTAGCTAAATGCAGTTGTGTGCAAAGATGTCAAACCCTTTCAACTTTGCTTGAGAGGACACTAACCTAGCAACTTTGGGTGTCCTGCAACTTTAGGTCGTTCAATTCAGGCATTTTCATTTTTACATCTTATAATTATTATTTCATTCTGCACATTTTTACAATCATTTTCATTCTATTTTTCTTTCATTCATATATTATTATTATTATTAAATAATAATAATAATAATATATCAAATATAATTACTACTCTCAGTGACTTAAAGATGCTATCTTCTATCAAGAGAAAGAATGAACGAAAGATAGAATAGAAAGAAAGTAAAAATCTCTAAAAATATCATATCATTTTCATTTTAATGTTACCTAAAAAGCTAATTTAAAATATTAAAAATCTAAATGCAGATTCGACCGAACTGTTAAACTTTGAACTTATAAAACAATGTATCAGATATCTTTTATTACTCTTGTTTAAATATGTTTGTCCGCTCAGCATCACACAAATTGATAAACCTGCTTTTAAAAGTCATATAAAATGATATATGAAAAAATTTGGATAACTGAGTAGCAAGGATTCCATGTTGATATATTCTTAGTCTGATCAGACAACTGCTAGGACGGGGCTATCCGACATCGAGAGTCATGAGGAGCCTATACTGATAAGCCTTGAGGGGGCAAGTATAGAGGGAAGTTGTGATATAAAAGATGAACCCATTTTCCTCGATTTTGTACTTGCCCAACTGTGATGTCCCGATGCCGATTTAGCGGAAACCGTTCCAACATTAGGTGTTCACTTACCGCAGGATCATATTGAGTAATGAAAGAAAATGGACACATATAAAGATATAGGATATTTCTCATTTATTTCAAAGTTCATATTACAAGATATATCATCGTACTCCTCGTACAAAAGTGAAAAATAAATACAGAAGATAAGCAAAACAGCGCCGTCGCAGATCCATTGGCAGATTGAAAATTTTAAGCATTAGGGTTCTTGTTTAAGCTCTTCCAGAAGTACCTGACCTGGTATTGTACAACAAACAATACCGGGATTGGAATTTCTAGTAATTAGAGAGTACTCTAAGTGCCACAGTAATCAATGCAGTATTACATTTTATAATATCAGAGATGCGATTTGCGAAAGAGATGCAAGAAAAATAATAAAGTAAAAAGAGCAAATAAAATAATTAATTTTCTGCAAAAGATATTAGCACAAAAATATAGGTTACTGATGTTATTTTTCCAATAACCCACCACGAATGTTGTTACTGATGTCATTTTTCCAGTAACAATCCATGAATGCTATTACCGATGTCATTTTTCCAGTAATTAGCCACGAATGCCATTACTAATGTCATTTTTCCAGTAACTTATCACGAATGCTATTACTGATGTCTTCTTTCCAGTAATTAGTCACGGATATTGTTACTGATGTCATTTTTACAATAACTAGCCATGAATGTTGTTACGTTGGTTCTGAATAACTAACCAAGCTTCAAATTAAAATTTTGGCTCAAGGCAATTAAAAGCTAAGTAGTAATAATAATACAAAATGTAATACTTGTCATATACTGATATCTTTTGTTTTTAGATTCGGATGAATGACAGTTTGCTCAATCTGTATTTAAAGTTCCCGATATTTTAGCTAATAATTTTTAGGAATATTATTTTCCTTTTAAGGAATTTCTTATATTCTTCTTTTCTTGTCTTTATTCTTTCACATTCTCATAATAATATAAGTCTTTATTTAGTCATTTCATATAATATTATCATATTAATGTTATGAAAGAATAAGAACAGAAATAAATTGATTGATTAGCAATAATATCTTCATTACATTTTCAATATTATCCATTATGATAACGTGAACGATGTTTTTGAGATGTTAAGACCATTACTAATGATTAAGCACAAAAGGAAAAATTTTATTTCTTTTCTTTTTCATTTCTTACCTTAGATTATGATTACTTGGAAAAGGAAGAAAGGCTAGAGGCTGGAGGAGGCTGTGGGGGTTGGTAGGGGCTGAGGAGGAAGCTAGCAACTTGCTGGCTGCTATGGGTTGAGGGAGGAGTTGCTGTGGGGGTTGGTAGAGATGCTGGTAGGGGCTGGAATGGGAGGAGGAGGAGCTGCTGATTGTGGTAGGGGAGCTTGTTGGCTATTGGGGCTGCTGGCCGGCTACTATGTGCTGAGGGAGGAGGGCTGGCAGGGCTGAGGAGGGACTGCTGCTGTGTGCTTGTTGGGAGGGAAAAGTGGGGAGAAGAGGGCTGAGGAGGGGCTGCTGGCTGGGAATGGGGAGAGGGACTGTTGCTGTGTGCTGGCTGGGAGGGAAAAGTGGGGAGAAGAGGGCTGGCTATGGGCTGAGGAGGGGCTGCTGGCTAGGAATGGGGAGAGGGACTGCTGCTGTGTGCTGGCTGGTAGGGAAAAGTGGGGAGAAGAGGGCTGGCTATGGGCTGAGAAGGGAGTAAGCTGTTGTTGTGTGGGGAGAGGAGGAGAGGGCTGCTATCGTGGGGCTGAAGAGAAGATGGCTGCTGTTGTAGGGCTGAGAGGAGAGGGCTGGCAGCTTGCTGTTGCTGTGCGGCTAAGGGAGGAGGGTTGTGGGGCTGAAGAGGAGGGCTGGCAGATTGCTGCTGCTGTGAGGCTGAGGAGGAGGGCTGTGGGGTTGAGGAGCAACTGGGAGCTGTAGCTGTTGGCAGTTGAGAGAGAAGGAGAAGGCTATGTGTTGAGGAGGGAAGGGAGGGGGTTTTAAATAGAGGAGGGATGGGATAAGAGATAATGGATAAGGATATAATGAACCCTTAATTGCCCGCCATTTAAGGCACTAACTGCCGTAAGGGCCGCATTTTTGGCGGAAGTTTCCGTAAAAATTCAGAACTTGGGGGTGGGGGAGAGAGAATTTTTAAGAGAAATCTACTTAAACTTAAATTAATCGCATTTTTCCGTTGTTTGGAGTCCAAATACAATGAAACTTGATATCGATGTATGTTATGATATTACGAACACCCTCGCGCCAAAAATTTTCGATTTGGAATAATATTTTATTTTATATTAACTTTTTAGTTTAAAATTTTCAAAAATTAACCACGATCAAACCGGCGCTCAGAATTTGATGAAACTTCTCGAGCAGTCTTTAAATAATATACTAAACATAACGACATTGAAAACGATGAATTCGGGCATGTATTTCAATGTTCAAGATTTATAGAATTTAAATAAAATGGGAGCTTCTGTTATTAGGATTTTTCCCAAACTATAGTACTTTGATCTTTAAAATTATTCTTACCTATGATATTTTTATTTTCCCTAATTCGAAATTCCTCAGGATTCTGATTTCTAAGGCGGGATTTGACCTAATTTGCAAAGTAACAACTTTGGGTCGTTACACCAACAAAATCACATTATGCGCCAGATAGCAAATGCTAAAATTCTATATTTATTTTTATAATTGCAATTACTTTTATGCTAAATTTTCAGTGTAACTGAAATAAGTTTGCATGAATAATTTTATACAGCTTTTATTTCCTATCAAATTATTGATTATTTTGCTTATTATTTAACATTTGTAAAGATGACATCTATCAGTACTTTGTTTCACAATTAATTGGTATTCAAATGTCCGCACTTTTGAAAAGTGCCCAAATCAGGAATTAGTCCTAGAGGAAGGGTGCTAAGAACCAAGCAGTGGTTTTGCTACTCTTTTTTACTCTTTTTAAAGTTTATAACTTTTATTTTATTTTGCTCCTTTGTAATCAAAACTTGTGATTATAAATAAATGAGTTATGTTTGATGTCTATATATTTATCTCTTAAATCACTTAATATGATTCTGCGGCTAGAGGACTTGTTATCGCCCCTTGAAAATCGGTGCTAGATTAGCTCCCACTGACCCGGCACCGAATCCTCACAATTACAAGGATCAAAATAAAACAAAAGTTACAAGCTTTAAAAGAGCCAAAAAGAAAGCTGAAAATCAACAGGAAGCAGTATCAGCACTGCTTGGTTCCTTGCACCCTTCCTCTATGATGAATTCCTAATCTGGTCACGTTTCAAAAGTGTGGGCATTTGAATACCAGTTAGTTGTGAAACTAAGTACTGGTAGATGTCATCTTTACAAATGTTAAATAATAAGTAAAATAATCAATAATTTGACAGGAAATAAAAGCTATACGAATTTATCCCTACAAACCTGTTTCAATTGCACTTGAAATTTTAGCATAAAAATAATTGCAATCACAAAAATAAATATAGAATTTTAGCGTTTGTTATCTAGCGCAAAATATGATTTTGTTGGGCAAGTACAAAATCGAGGAAAATTGGCTCATCTTTTTTATCCCAACTTTCCTCTATGCCCACCCTCTCAAGGCTTATCAGTATATGCTCTTTATGACTCCCGATGTCGGACAGCCCCGTCCTTATGACTCCCAATATCTGATCAAACTAAAAATATATTAATATGAAACCCTTGCTACTCAGTTATCTAAACTTGTTCATATATCATTTTATATGACTTATAAAAGTATTTTTATCAATTTGTGCGATGCTAAGCAGAAAAAATTATATTTAAACAAGAGTAATAAAAGACATCTGGTACCTTATTTTTTAAGTTCAAAAGTTCAACAGTTCGGTCGAATCTGCTTTTAGATTTTTGATATTTTAAATTAGCCTTTTAGCTAACATTAAAATGAAAGTGATATGATATATTTATGAATTTTCACTTTCTTTTTTTTCATTCTATCTTTTGTTCATTTTTTCTCTTGATAGAAGACAGTTCTCATTAATATTTATTCATATATTAAAATGGAAGTGATATGATATATTTTGTTCATATATTATTATTATCATTATTCAATAATAATAATAATATATGAATGAAAGAAAAACATAATGAAAATGACTAAAAATTTGATTGAATGAAAATAATATTATTTAATAACATTTGTACTGTTTTTATTAATATTTAATAAGAACAATAATGAACAATAATAATGTGAATGACTAATATTTTATCATTATTATCTTCATAATAATGATTATTAAGTATATAAAAATAGAAATAAAAAAATGAAGAAATAAAGAAAATAGTAAAATCTCTTCTCATTTTTCTTCCTCTTTTCCTTCTCCTCTTACCTTGGTTAGAGTTGTCAAAATATGGAGGGAGGCCGGACGTGGGGTGGCCGGGGCAGAGGGGCGGCGGCCGGAGATTGGCTGGCCGAGGGAGGACTGGCTGAGAAAGGAAGGCTGAAGGAGAGGGGCTGCTGTGTGATGCCCCGAAGCCGGTTTAGCAGAAACCATCGGGTGTTCATTTACCGCATGATCATATTGAGTAATGAAAGAAAATGAACACATAAAAATATAGGACATTTCTCATTTATTTCAAAGTTCATATTGCAAGATCTTTCATCGTACTCCTCGTACAAAAGTGAATAATAAAATAAATATAAAAGATAAGCAAAAACAGCGCCGTCGTAGATCCATTGACAGATTGAAAATTTTAAGCATTAAAGTTCTTGTTTAAGCTCTTCCAGAAGTATCTGACCTGGTATTGTATAAAAAATAATATTGGAATTGAAGTTCCCAATAATTAGAAAGTACTCTAAGTGCCACAGTAATAATATACTTAACACAATGACATGAAAAATGATGAATCAGACACGTATTTAATTTTCTCAATTTATTGAATTTAAATAATTCAGAAAAATAAAATGGGAGTTTCTGTTATCTGAATTCTCCCAAACTATGGCACTTTGATCTAAAAATTATTTTTATCTAATGAAAATTTTGTTTGCCCTAATTCAAAGTTTTTGGGATCGTGATTTTTGAGGCAGGATTTGACTTAATTTGCAAAGTAACGACATTGGGTCATTACAGTCAAGCTGCAAAGAAGTTATCGAGAGAGAGCGACAAAGTGAGGGTGGGCAGATCTACTTGGAAAGCATAGTAAAGAGAATGATTGGGAGCTGGATTTATATTCGCTTAGAGAAATGATGGGAATCAATACTTGCTGCTAGGATTTTCATTTATAAAATATTGGCCGCTATTATAACTACAAATCTTAGTAACTTACCTTGAAAAACGTGGCCTAGTAAGTCTTTAGATATTATGACACACTTGCAAGGTTACGAGTTGAACAGATCTATTAAAAATTTTTTAAGTAAATTAAAATATAAGTGCAAGAGAAAGAAAAATAAATTTGTCAATTATAAAAAGTATGTTTCTTAGCTCCTACTTACATTTTATTTTGCATATTGATTTATGATTTTTTCTCTAATCAACGACTTCTTTACAAGCAGTGGAGCAAATATTACTCATCCACGAGCTCATTGGGTCAACAAAAAGAAGCTAAAACGAGGGATCAAATCAGTTGTTTTAAAAATCAAGGAACCAAAACATAAAAAAAATTACTGTTAATTCTCAAATTGGAATGAACAGGATTTGAATCAATTTCATATTCTGCATCTAACAATACTGTTTCAGCCGTTTTGTTGCCAAAATAATATCAGTTTTGATTTTCTGCACATAACTTATTCGATTATTTGATATTTTTGATAAGTTCCTACTTGTTGATGTGTTGATATGTGAAGCCATGGAACTTATTATTACATAGCATCTGCAGTGGCCAGGTTTCTTTATTCTCTTCTAAAATCTAAGACAAAATGCCCAACTCTTCTCAGGAATTTCCTTACGTGCGATATCGTGCTTTCAAAGCCTCTACAAATGCTACATCTGAGAATTCATCTCGTGATTTAATACCTACTAAACTTGCCACTGAAGTTTGGAACATTATTTCTAAGTATAAAACATCGATACAAGATTTTCCCCAGAAAGAGACGTGTGATTTGCTAATTGTAGATCGATCAGTTGACCTGGTAAATCTTTAATTTATGGTGAATGTTTAGCTTCTCTTTCCCTTTAATATTGCCACCTTTTCTGATGTTATGTTTATTTGTCCTGTTTATATTGATAGATTGCTCCTGCCATTCATGAATGGACTTATGATGCCATGTGCCATGATCTACTAGATATGGATGGGAACAAGTATACATATGTGGTAAGCTGTTTAAGATATTCTATTCTATCTACATTGCATTTTTCTCTAATATATTTGTCAAACATTGTAGGTACCGGGAAAATCTGGGTTGATGACTGAAAAGGAGGCTCTTTTGGAGGATCATGACCCTCTTTGGTTTGAGCTTCGGCATGCACACATAGCTGATGTAGGTCCAAAACTTTTGTGCATTTCATAGATGATTTTTTTGTCCAACTTAAGTATTTTGCATCCCAGGCTAGTGAAAAGCTACATGAAAAAATGGCCAACTTCAAGTCAAAAAACAAAGCTGCTCAACTTCAACAGAGTGCTAAGTATGTTTTCATTTGTTTCTAATTTCTGGCACGCATATGTAGTTTACTTCTTAAACTTCACGTTTATCAGCATAATTATCTCTGCTATCTTGTTTCAATAGTTTTGCATGGCATATGCTTTTTAAGTAACATCTTATCATTCATAGTTGATACAAGGTTTACATTGCTAGTAATTGAACAAGTATGCTTAATTCTTGTAATTAATACTATGCTTCCCATGATGAAACTAGTTTCATTTGATTAGTAAAACTTTAAGAGGTTGTTTAGTTTGTTGAATTTTTATTATTGTTGGAATGTGATTATAAAATAAAATAGTCTGTGCAAATTGATTACTTTGTTGTTAGTTGGTTGCTTATAAGGTTTTTTGTAGTACTTATTCTTTTGAACGATATGAAATTATGTCCAAAATAGTTTCAGCATTTCAATTGATTTTTGAAAAAGACTGTCAATAAAAGCCAGCATGGTCGATCTAATAAAATGTTTAAAAAAAATAGTAACAAACTAAACTATATGCAAAATTAGTTTAACAATAAACCAACATAAAAATTATTAAATATTCTTTATTTCTTTATGCATTAATTTGGCCTTTGACTCATGTCTTTGTTATGAAGGAGTTATAGACATATTTTGTGATAGTTTGTCATATATATCATCAACTAGTGAATCTGTGAAACCTGGAATATGAAATAATTCAACCATAAGCTTGATACACATTTCTTTTCTTAGTCAACTTTACTTTGATGATTTCATATCACTTTTGCAACTTATGCAACACTCAACCATTATGGCAGTGCATTCAGGAAGTGATTGCTTTGAACTCTCGCTCCTTGGTTTCTTGCAGAGTTATTTATCAAAAATGATCACTTGACTCTTACAAAATATTCAAAATAGTCATTGACTTCCTGTAAATGTTTTTTTTTTCAGACTTTTTTTTTGTCCTAACAATTAATAGTATCGTTAATCCCTTTTTTCTGTAAAAATAGAGGGGTATATGGGAAATATACTAAAGAAGAAGTTTCCAACTGCTGGAATCGGTTGTTGTCATTTTCAACGGCGGATTCCTTCTTCGGTATATTTTGCATATACCCCTTTATTTTGATGGAAAAAATGGGTTAACGGGATTACTAGCTGTTATGGACCAAAAAAAATATTTACAAGAGTAAAGGATCATTTTGAACAGTTTGCAAGAGTCAATGGACCATTTTAATAAATTACTCCTTTCTTGCATTATAATCCTTAACTATGAGTGTTGCTACTTGTTTGACAATAGGTGTAGATGTTTCATGAACACTCAATATTCTCTCTATGTTCATTAAATTCTAACTCAACAACATTAGGAACATATTTTTGAATCTTATAAATTCATCTTCATCCATGCCAACTTGTCCTGAAGGTATTTGTGTGTTATTTGAATCTTAACAATCATCAATTACATGTTCCTCATTGTAGACCTTCTCAAGCTCTATATAATTTGGGATTAGCATGCTTAAATATTGTTTATTTTAGGGGATGCCTATTCAAAGACAAGTTTAACATTAAAATAATGAAGAAACAATAAGTAAAAAAATTAAATTAACTATATTGTACTTGAACATGTGACACAAGCTCTTCTGATCCCATAATTAACATTTTTTTTAGTCCCATGATAGGTTGTACTCTCCTTAAGACTTGAATATTACTCCGTAGGCTTCTATGATTATAGATTTGATTTTTACATTGCTTTTTCATTGACATCATTTCCAAATTTTGTATTCAATGTTTGGGTAGAACCTTTATAAGCTACATCAAAATTTTATGCACTTTTTCAAATAGAGTTTGTAATCCACCTAGGGTTTTCTTGCCACATGAAAATTTTCTCTTTCATGGTTTGTTTAACTTTGGTGCTTTATATAAATTTCATTTGTACAAACCTTCTATATAAAGTATTAGCGCATCAAGTATATTACAAATTGTGTAAACATCAAAAAATTTAAAGGTAATAAATGGCACAATATTCAAGCAATATACATATCAGGCAAGATTGCTTTAGAGGATATATATAAATTATAATTATTAAAGATCATTATATAATGAACTACAAATATTATAACCAAAAACATTATATTATCTTGTGCGATAAAGAAATGAGCAAACTCAACGTTTGTGATATTAAGTTACATCTAAACAATATTAAAGCCATTATTTTGTCATGTGAGACCACATCTTATTAGCATTTACATCTCTCATTTGTTGTCATTCACTTGAGTCATCTGTACTATCTACATTTCTATGCCTTATGTTTTCTTTTTTCAATCACTCTATCTCATATATGACTAACTCATTCTCAACCTCTTAAAAAATTCGCTTGTGAAGTATGCATGCAATGATAACTATGTCAGCTTATATATCTAATGGTAAATATAAGTTAAATATTAACACTGAAGCGATTTCTTAATGATCCGTATGCATACTCAATGGTTGTTTTTAAAGGGTGATGTTGTAAGTTTAAAAGCTCCTTATAGTTTGTTGGTTGAATGCCTTGAAACTCTTTCAAATGATATTGAGCTACATAAAATGACAAAATGAAATTGTGATTTATAAAATATCTGCTAACCACCTTGTAGAATTTGCCTACAAATCATAGCTTTGTCATATATATATATATATATATATATATATATATATATATATATATATATATATATATATATATATATATATATATATATATATATATTCAAAAGGAGGAAATAATCAAGTAACTTTTAGGAAATACCTTGTAAAGTAAGTGTACCATCTTAATGTTTCAATGCACATCATAAACTTGATGTATTGTGTAAATCCCACCCACCCTGTAAAACATAAGTGAACCTCAAGCCGAAGTTAATTGTTGCTAACATAAATGAGTTGATTATGGTTTCCTTCCGTGAAAAGCTGTATCAAAACTGGTTTGCTCTTTGCTTTATGGGGTTTTATGTATAACTCTAATGCATTACTAAACATTTAAGTTCAGTAAGGCTTCAAAAGATTATATTCAAGCAATGCAAACTTTAATAATAAAAAAGTTTTACACACTTTAAATAAGGTAAGAACCTTACATTTGTTCAAATCTTGTATTGGATAAAGTGACAAATAACTAACTCTTGGCATAATTCTCCAATGACAGAATTTTCTTGAAGATTTTCTATCATTTCCTTGAATGTTGGAAGTTGAATTGCACAACTTTGTTATTAATGCTATGATTCATTATATTAAAGCTGTATTAACTTGCTCTTCAACTACATGCAATGTATCCACTAGTAGATTTTTGGATTGTTGTAACTCACATAACTTATAAAATGACTCTTTTTCAGTTGAATTATGTTGATGTTGCCTGAATTTTATATAAATATGTGTGTATGTGCATGTGTGTGTGTATATATATATATATTGCGTCGTATATCCCTCATCGAATTTTACTTGCATTTCTTATTCTTAGATGAGTTAAGCATTATAAAGCTATAGAATGAGTCAAGTATTATTGAAGTTGTTGTAATAAATGCTTGAATAATATTTATTGTGTCAAATATTGTTTAGTTTCTTAGCTCAATTTTTGATCAGAGCTTGTTCAAATAGCAAAAGAAATGCCAACATAAAATTGTTAATCTACTTTACCTTATTTTTGTGCAGCAAGAAAGGTGCTTTCATTGTAGGACATGGCTAGACTGAAGTGCTCCATGCTTCTCGACCTTCGTCTAATGATACAATGCCTAGTTGGGTGGTTTATCATGATTCTTGTGGAAGCTGATTTTGTGGAAAGTTCAAATTTAATGGGGTTTTAATACATTGTTGCACTGGCCTGATCTAATTTTAAAACATGAATTAAAACAACTGATGCATTCTGGTTTCCCGTGAGTAACATCAAGGAGATAAATTGTCGATACAGCTGTCTTCAATGTTGCATTGAATAATACTTGATTGTCGAATAAGTTGTATTTGAAAGAACTTAAATGTCGAGCATTTACACCACTCTCTATCTGGTTAATAATCTTAATTGGCTTTTTTAAGAGATTCTGGAAGAGCATTCTTTGGGTCAAGCTTGTCTGTCTTGATTGGGAAACATTCCAGGCAGGCTTAGTTAGTTATTGGGTTCCATTGAGGCTTGAAGCAACTTTTTCTTTCATCTGTTATGTAGATGATTGAGATCTCCTGGTGTTAATTTAAGCTTACATCTGTGTAGGATCACTCTTTGTTTTCGTATCTGTTTTAGGATATTAATGCTCTCCAAATTTCTGTGATGGCACTAAGAGATATGGAATTTAAATGGGCTCGGCTATAATCAAAGAGTAAATATAAAAAAAGCTAGCTTTTAATAAAAATAAATATAAAAAAAAAGCTAGGACTATAATCAAATCCTAATGTATTACAAATTTTTGAAGTTTCTTAAACAAAATATTCTCGCTTCATCGTAAAGGAGCAAGCTTCTTATATTGTGATTTTATGCTTGCTATGTCATCTTATCCTTTTGAATGTTACCACATATGTCCTTAAATTTTGGTTTATTCTTATTTTTGATGTATTATTGTGGCATAGAGTAGTGCTATAATGCAAATTATGTAACAACTTTAGTTGCTTAGTGCTTTAGATCAATGGTTTTACTGTAGTTGAGAATACCAAAACAGCTTGAGAATGAATTTCACAATTTATGAATTTAACTTTCTGTGGTTAACATTGTGCATCTTCACCCAGCATTGAACATGCAATTTTTATGTTGAAACTAAAGTATTAATATGGCAGTTCTATCAACATGCACTTGCTTCTACATTCACAGTTTTATATTTTGTGACATAGAGATGGTGACGAGCTATCAACTCGTGACTTGCAAAAGATGGTTCAAGCTCTGCCACAGTACAACGAGCAAATGGAAAAGCTGTCACTTCATGTTGAGGTTTGTTATCTTTTCATTCTAGGATTTTTCATTAATAGGGATTTGCTCTTGTTATAAGAAAATATTTTGATGGTCTTACATATTAATTTGACCCAAAAAATTTTAGTAAATGAAGTTAAAAATAATTTATTGAATTAAAAGAAATTATAATTTTTTATAAATGATGGCATTCTTGTTATTGTTCAAGAGCAAAAAAATGATACATTTGTAAATTGCTGCCATTTGGATTCATTTTTGAATCTGTAGTGATTTGCAAGTTTCTTAGCGTTGTTTTTCTCCCAAAGCCTAGAATTCTAAATTCACACCTTTGATTGAAAATTAGCTATACTGCTAAAGATCTTTTGTAATTCTACGATAGAAAGAATATTACAATCCAAGCTAGGATATATGATGTACAACACTTCAGGTTTAAGAGTAATATCTGTTAAGATTGTGACAATTCCGATGCATCACACAGTTGAAAGAGATCCGTTTGCAATTCCAATGTGAGCTCTTCTTAGCGTGATCATACTCTTGATTACGGTAGCATCCCTAAAAATATGTATAATGCACCATAGCAACCAATGATCTTTCTTTTTCAAATGTTGTCATGCAGAAGTTTAGAAAGTTATTTTATCATCAATGTGGGCTTGAGCATATTCAAGCATCACTTTTGGGATCTGTTGAATAACATCTGGAGGTGTTCAAGTTGTTCTTTACTTTGACATCTATTTTCCAAAAATTTCTAAGTGGCTGTTGAGTTTAATCGGCTCTCGCCATTGTGTGTGTCCTTTTGTTAATTTCTGAAGCTTCCATAGATTTCCTATTGAGAGTAGTGTCTCATTTTTTATAGATCACACCAAGGCCTTTTGGTCATTTTGCGTTTTAAGTTCCTTGTACTACAAGGCAAAGCTGTCAGATTCATTAGGCATTTCTGATATTACTTTTCTCGGGTTTTCTTCTCCGTCAAATTTGAAGAATGCTTTTCAGATATTGGAAAATGCCTCATATTTAGGATTATTTAACGAGTATTTCATAAATTTTGCTTAGATCCAGATGGAACTTCTAAGCTCATCTCCTCTTCATTATCTTTTGATATTGCCAATCGTTTTTTGGGCACCTCTATTCTAACTTCTAAAGGATATCTAGTTAGCTTTTACATAATGACACTTGCCTCAATTTCTCTAGGTGACCTCATCTACTACGTAGCCTGAATCTATAGATAGGAACTTGAATCTGATTCTGCTTCGCAGCGTCAAATGAAATGAATCTTCTGCTTCGCAGCCTTCACTACATGACCTTGCGAACAGCTTTCTAGCGCCTTCTGTGGCTGTGGCATTTGGCCGAAAATTACCCGGGAGCCCTAGCCTTGTTCACTTGAATTCTTCACTTAACTAAATTTGGGAAATGTTCGTTAAAAAAATCTAACCTTATATTTGTTACCTTTTTGTAATTCCTTAGGAAACTCATTTAACTGAAGTAATTTCTAATTTGTAGTCAAATAAAACATAATCTTATTTGCTGATTTTATATAAACTCATCAATATGTTTTTGGGGGGTATTATATTAATTAATAATTTTGATAAATAAGTTTAGAGAAACTCCTTATCCAACGCCTATGTCAAAGTTGCAGGAAGGGGATATCGCCTTTGTCATCACCAGGAAAACTTGATGTTGCTCGTCGCTGAAAAAAATCTTATAGGGAAAAATGACTCGACACAATGCTATTATACTTCATAAAAACTAGTGCAATATTTTCTTGGGGACGAAGAAGGGACATAGTTTCGAGGGTGAAGAGAAAAAGGACTTTGAACGATTAGGAATATGGGAAATCTCAGTACGTTACAGGGTGAAAGAAAAGAATGGAATGTGAGTTTGAGTTTTTCAAGATGTTAAGCGTGAAAATAGAAAAAAATGATGTTTTGACTAGATTTTTTACCTTTAACACTATTGTGCTTTTTCCTAAAGAAAAGGCTTGTACTTCTTGGAAGGACTTCAAACCTATTAGCCTTTACAATACCTTCAATAAAATCATTTCTATAATTATGTGCAATAGGATTTCCAATCTCCTCCCCAATATCATTTCCCTTAACCAATATGGGTTTGTTAAGGGCAGGTTTATTTCTAATAATATTCTTCTTGCTCAGGAACATCTTCACGATATTAATAAAACAGTGACTAGGGGAAACATGCTTATTAAGCTTGACATATCTAAAGCCTATGATATTATTACATGGGACTTTGTATTCTCGATACTTAATAGTTTTGGTTTTTCATGAGAATTTATCAATATTATTAAAAACTATGTTTGTAACCATTGAGAGATGCAGCAAGGTGATCATCTTTCTCCTTCTCTTTTTATCCTTGGAACCCAATATTTTTCAAGAATTATAAGCAATCTGTTTTTTTATGAATCCCTGCCATGTACTTTGTCACCAAAACTGCAAGCAGTATATCCCATCTAGCTTTTGATGATGACCTTTTGCTTTATGTTAATGGCTAGGTCACGTCTTTGAGAAATTATTGAGAGCTAGTGACCATTTTTAAAAGGTGTCTAACTTATGCATTAATAGAAGTAGCTGTTGCTTCGTGGCAACCAAACAATTTAGTAGAAACAAATGTAGAACCGTATATGTACTCCCTTTTGTGGCCGATGCAGAGTCTTGTGGGCGTAGGCGCAGTAATGGCAGAGGGCGCCCTAATCTGCAGTACCAATTTTGCATCATATTTGGTCACACAGCGGTAAATTGCTTTCATCGTTAGAACTTCACCAGTATTATGTTGACAAATCTACTATAGCACCGCAACTTCCCTCATATTATGCTTCTGCAACTGATTTGTGTTCCTCGATTCTCCATGTGCAACCTTCCGGGTTCAACCACTCTCTCATCCCCCTCATACACATTTGATTTAAATTAAGTTCTTATGTCCCTACATCTCAAAGATACTTGTATCTATCACTCGCTTTACTTTTGATAATAATGTATTTATTGAATTTCATCGCTCCTATTGTGTTGTTAAGGACGAGGTTACGAAGCAAGAACTCCACCGGGGAACGCTCACTAACAACCAGGGCACGCTGACTAACGGCCTCTAGACTCTTCCGTTTCCTTCCAACCCATCTTCCAATCTCAGCCATGTGGACTCATCCGACCTCTAGCATCGCTGCCTTGGCCATCCAGGACACGACAAACTCCAGCATCTTGACAACACATTACAAATAACAAAAAACTATTTCTACTTGTACCCCATGTCATATATCAAAGCATCATAGATTGCATTTGCCTATTGTTACTCCAGTTTCTACACAACCTTTGCATCTTATTGTCTGATATTTGGAGACCTACTCCCACTGAGTCAATGTTTAGTTACAAATACTATATTTTTTTTTTTTCTAATTTTACATGGATGTATCATTTACATAAGAAATCAGATACACTTGATACTTTTCTCAAAGTTAAAAACATGAGTGAGACCCTCTTATTCTTCGAACTTGTCACATTTCAATCTGACAGGTGATGAATATAAAAAATTTACTTCTACTCTTGTGGCTCTTGGTATACATCATCGTTTCTCAACTCCATACTCACCTGAGCAAAATGGCAAAACTGAACGCAAGCACCGTCACATTGTTGAAACCGGTTGAACCCTCCTTTTTTATGCAAATCTACCTCACAAATTATGGACTCGTGCATTTCAAACGGGTGTCTGTCTCATCAATCGACTTCCATATCCTCAACTCCACCACAAATCTTCATATGAACTCCTCTTCCACAGTCCTCCAGATTCTAACTTCCTTAATCTTTGAATGTCCTTGCTTCCCATGATTAAAATTGTATGCAGTGAATAAATTTAAACCTAGATCTTTACGTGTATGCTTCTAGATTATAATGGGCAATACAAAGCCTATATTTGTTACCACATTAATTCCCAAAAAAATTACATTTTCCGGCATGTCACCTTTCATGAATGGGATTTCCTTACAACATTTCTGCGGCTTCACCAACTTTACCACCAAATTCCAGTTCCAGCACCATTATCACTGCCCCCTCACAGCTTGGGACAGTCCCTCCACCAACAATGTGCCTCAGCCCGCTTGACAGCATCTCGCAGCTTTCAGCTTCCAACTTCTCTCAGGAATCCACCGCACCTAGCAATGTGGCCCACCTCTCCATCCCGCCAGCCTAGCACTCCACCTCTGCAACTTCTGAGCCACATGCACCAGTCCAGCATGCTCTACCTCGTAGAAATACTCATCTGATGCTAACTCGCTTAAAAACCGGACATCTAAAGCCCAAGGTGTTTTTAGTGGCTGCATCTCCTCTAACCCCAACACCATCCACTTATCAGCAAGCAAGTAAAGATCCACATTGGGTTTAGGCTATGCATGATGAAATTGTAGCTCTCCAAAATAACGGCACTTGAATTTTAGTTCTTTATCCGTTGAGTGCCAACGCCGTTAGCTCAAGTGGCTCTTTAAACTCAAACACAACGGTGATGACTCCATTGTTCATCACAAAGCACCTAGTTACTATTGGCTTCACGCAAAAAGAAGGTATTAATTATTCAAAAACCTTTAGCCCGGTTTTCAAACCAGCCACGATTTGGACTGTTCTCACTCTAGTTCTCACTTTCAAGTGGCAAATCTGACAACTTGACTTTGACAATGCATTTTAAAATAGAGATCTTCATGATGGCATCTACATGAAATAGCCTCCAGGTTTTATTTTCGTAGTTCACACGGACCATATTTTTCAGCTTTATCGCGCTCTATATGGGTTAAAATAGCCCCTTGCGCATGGCATCACAAGTTATCAAGTGCTCTTGAGTCATTTGGCTTCTGCAGTGTCGTCAAGTATGTTCACATATCGTAGTTATGCTGATATCTCTTATGTATATTGATGATGTCTTACTCAGTCAACAACGACTCTCTCATCCAACATCTCATAGCTTTCCTTGCAGCTCGGTTTTCTCTTAAATACTTGGGACATGTGCATACCTTCCTCAATATAAAATTCATGCAAGAAGTTAATCACCTTCTTCTGACCTAGGAGCATTATGTCTACGATATTATTCATAGTGTCGGCCTCTATCACTCAAACCCAGCACCCATGCCAATGGCTGTGCAGGCCAGACCAAGCGAGCTCTCTACTGAAGCCTTTCCGGGTCCCACTCTCTTTCGCAGCATCGTGAGTTACCTCCAGCACACACGGCCGAATATCACCTTCAGCATGAATAAAGTTTTTCAATTTATGCATCAACCAACTACTTTCTATTGGAAAGCTATCAGGCATCTTCTTCGTACCTTTGTCACACCAGTAACACTGCCAAGCATCTTCTTCGGTACCTCCATCACACCAGCAACACCGGCATTCATCTCCAACCACAATCACAGATCTCTATCTCAGTATATTGTGATGTCGATTATACCAGTGATTCTATATATGCAAGTCCACCTCTGGTTACTACATCTTCCTTGGATCTAATCTCATTTTGTGGTCATCCAAGAAGTAGTAAATCGTAGCCCGCTCTAGCACTAAAGCTAAATACAAGGCCATAGCAAATACAACTAGCGAGGTTATGTGGATTGTACCTCTTCTTGCTGAGCTTGTATCTCCTTGGGTTTTAACCTAAGTTAATTAAGGTTCCAAAATGTCATTAGTGAAAATATTAATCAAACTGAAAAATTAATATTACCAAAATATTCCTCATATTTTTCTGATCACTTTAAGATATAACATTAACATATTTTGATCATTATATAAAAAGTTAAGCTAAATAAGATTTGGGTTTAAATAATTTAATTATTATTATCCTTGATATCTTCCCATACGCATGCGCGCATCTTCCATTACCTCAGCATGCCCATTGTCCCTCTACATGCGCGACGCGAAGGCATTGCCGCGCGGGTCGAGGTCAACCCGTCTGGCACTGTTCACTATCCCTGTTGGGAAAAATCGTGACCCGTTAGCTAGGGCATCCAAATTCTCCACGCACAGCACTCCTCAGTTCGCACACCATATACCAAAATGAAGCCTATGTTGAGACCTACCAAACACCTCCATAAGATCACAACCTAGAACTAACCCTAACATTTCAATGCGGCTCGAGAAGCGATGCGAGGCTAGGGTTTACTGTGGAGGGAGAATGCTCCCTCCACAGGCCACCCCTCAGATCCTAGATGTGTCTAACACGTTCATCGCATCGCGACCGACCCGGTGAACCCCAGGTCGTGGCCTGGGTGCCTCGGGTTCGCTGTTGAGATGATCGGCTCAAGCACTGTACAATGTTGTACATGCTTGAGTGGATCGGCTATCAATTGGGCTCACCCGAGCCCAATTGATCACAGCTAGTGATGCTAAGCATCTAGCAATGTAATTACGAACACCCACAACAATCAATCAAAGCAGTAATAGCTAAGAAGAGGTAGTACCTTTCGTTCGCTGCCCGTAGGCTTCATTCACACAGAAGGTCTCCAAGCCTTGGCAACACTCTCGCCAGTTGCTAGTTTCACCAAAATAGTCCCTTAGGAACTTCGGCCCAGCCTTGAGCAGGTGGAGCGGTCGCTCCAATGCCAATTCAGAGTGGCGCGAAGCCTCGAGTGTCGGCTCTAAGGACGATGGTTCGTCAGATGGCCCGATCAATCCCATCCGTCGGATCGATAGTGAAGATCAGCGGACAGCTGATCTTCTATCGTTTGATTAAAACCCAACGACCGAATTATATAAATAAATATTATTTAATTAATTATTTATTCTAATGTAATTAAATACAAAACTCTAACTAAACAATCTCCAAAAATTCTCAAAATTTCACCCTTAGCTAATTTGGGTGTGAGAATCTTAAAAAAGAAGTCATATTTTTAATTTGAGGTCTAAATAATTATCTCATTTTTCCAATTCATTAAATGAATCAAAATATTTGTCTCACTCAAACGATCTCCAAACTCCACCAATACTTCAGAATTTGATCTTAAGATTATTTTAAGACTAATGGAAAGGTTTTTAAGCTAATTTGGTGATTATAATTCAAGTAACAACCATGGGTTGTTACAGATATTATCTAATCTTATTCACTATTAGTGCCACTCCAACCTTGCTATGAACAAAACACATTTCTATTTCTATTTTCTTAGTATATCTATTCATCTACTTTGGTATTCACATCTTTGTAACACCTAATTTAGTGATAAATTTTTTCTTTGTTGGCCAATATTCAGCCTCATATAAGATAGCTGGTTGTATAGCTTCTCTTTAAAAAATTTCCTTACTTTTAAGTGGTATTTTTTTGATACACTCCAAAAGCCCTCCTCCATATCATTCAACCAAGCTTGAATTTTATTAATCACATTGCTTTCTTAAATGATTTGTCATAAGAAGATTTGACCAAATATTTCGCTAATAGTTGGCTACTTAAATCATTTATCTTTATCTTTCGGGACTTGGGACCCAGAACAGCTATGTTATAAATTATACATTAATTTCATAACTATATATAATTAATTAATTACAATTAGCATATTATAAATAAGTGTAATTGAGCAAATAAATTATTATAGTAAATGTAAACAATTAATTGGTTATAATTATCATAAGTTGATTAAGTATAATTATATTTAAATTTATTATAAATAATTGTAATCAATATCATCTATTACTTAACTATTACTATTTTTAACTAATTTAGTATAATTAATGAAAGTAATGAAAATTAATGAAAATAATAACTGTGTTTGTTTATAGTATAATTATAATTAATAATTGTAATTAATTACTTTAATATAATAAATTAATTCATTGAATTAATACAATTAAATAATGAATTGTATTTATTCTTATTAATGAATTAATTAAAAATTAATAATATTAATTAATAAAACTATTTAATGATGATTTGTATGATTAATATATTAGTGTAATACTAATTATATTTTTAAATCATATTATTGTGATTAATTAATTAACAATATTAATTCAATTAGTTATTTATAATTGTGCTAGGTTAAGCTAAGTTAATTTAAACTTAGAGTTGCTTGGTTTAAGCTTAAGTAAAATTTTGTTTGGAGCTTACTTGAGCTAAGTTAAAATTAAAGAGGTCCTAAACTAATCACCTTAGTTCCTTGACCATCTAAACTCTGAATAAAATTGTCAAATCGATTGAGTTGACATTTAGCCTATTATTTGTGCCCTTTAAAAGCTTAGTGGGTTAATATTAATAGTAATGTGCTTAACCTTAACTAGATAGCTCTAATGAATTTTCAGTTACATATTTAACTATTTATCATTAAGCATGGCCCCGCTCTCACTTTGTTGATGTTCATAAGTAATGATCTTGTTATTAAGCTTGTCTACATGTGTTTAATATGTAATGAGAAATGATACGTTATTAAATGGGCTTAAATGGATAGTTAACAAATCTTATTATAAATTTAGACCTACCAAATAATATGCTGGTCTTTATATATTGTAATTATGCGTTTATATAAATTGAGCAACCCATTTAACTCCCCTAATACTGTTCTCTCATGGCAGGTTAGTTCAGGTTAGTACAGGTTAGTCCATTTAACTCCCTTAATATTATTCAAACTTATGTAGGATACTTTATATTTGTGTTATGATATAGTATTAACTTGACAGTATAATAATGTAATCTCTTTAAAAGTTGAATAATATGTCCGTCTTATTTATTATTTGTTGCTAATATATTTTTTAGAGTGCTTTTCACCAACTCCCTAACATGACGTAATGGAAATATAGCATTCAAGTGAACGTAGCTTCATTGTGATTTGATTTGATAGATTGCAGGAAAAGTAAATACATTGATTAGAGATTTGGGACTTAAAGATATTGGCCAGTTAGAGCAAGACCTTGTTTTTGGTGATGCAGGAGCGAAAGAAGTGATTAATTTTCTGCGAGCAAAACAGGTTTTGGAAAGTATTTACATTGAAAAAAATTTGGTGCCCAATACCCTTAAGTTCCAAATCTAATTTGATGTTGGGTCACTTGAAGGATGCCTCTGCAGAGAACAAGTTACGTCTGCTGATGATATATGCTTGCGTATATCCAGAAAAATTTGAAGGTGACAAAGGCTCTAAATTGATGCAGGTAAAAATTGAGTTATTACATGAAAAATTATGGAAAATTCACATTTCCACTTGTGTTTTAAATGTTGTCATCGACCAACTTTGTTCACTGTATATTTTTTTCTGTGACGGTGGTATGTTTTATTTTTTGAAGATTCCTGAATTTAAAATTTCTTTCAGCTAGCCAAACTGGCACCTGAAGATATGAGCACTGTGCTCAATTTAAAGTATTTGGGCGGCTTAGACTCCGCTAAGGCCTCAGGAGGAACTTTTTCTCTCAAATTTGATGCTCAAAAGGTGATTTCAGAAATAAATTTACTAAATTTGATGTTCCCCTTTTAATATAGTTTTCATTTTAATTTTCTTTTCAGAAGAAGCATGCGGCTAGGAAAGAGCGGGAGAGTGAGGATGAAACTTGGCAATTATCACGGTTCTATCCAGTGGTAGAGGTAAATACAAGCTCATGTAAACTGGGTTTTTGTGAAAAAGAAATTGATCAAGTTAAGATAATTATGGATGTTCTTCCTGAACACAATCAAGAGGGGATGAAATTTTTATAATTCTTCTAACTGTTATGATTATGGATGGGGCTAAAGCAAAACTGAAGTAGTGGATGGCTTCAGAATTTAAAGGATTTCGTTATCTATTGTGTTCAAACCATAAAATAAAATAAATAAAAAAAAAAAAAAAAAAAAGGAGGAGAAGAAAAAACGAAGAAGAAAACGCGCCAGCCGTCGACGCCTTTACCTCCTGGGCAATGGTCGGGACTCGCCGAACCTTCCCGAGATCTGTCGATATCCAACGCATGAAGGGATGTCCAACTCCGCTCTACACAACGAACCTCGATGAGGTTATAGGAGCTTTTACTCAACGATGTGGATGATCACTGTATGCAAACTGTGGAAATCACATCACTTACGATATCTGAGAGCTCAAATGCATGTGAGGAGCTGCCGAATAGAAGTTGTATCTATTCAAAACTTCCAAGCAATCGCCCACGACTCCTTGTGACTCGCTGGAACCACTAGAAACCATCGCAAACTGCCCTGGTAACCATCGTTTAGCAACCATCTGTCTCGTTCCCTCGCCTATATATAACTGTTGAGCTCCCTTCGACACAGAGGGAAACAATCAGATGCTAGGTGAGCGAGCAGAGGAAATCAAGCATATGTAGTCAGTTGTGAAGCAGAATGGCAGGTCGTGTGCAACAACAGGTAAAAAAAATAGGGAATAACGTAGGTTAGGTACACAGGTGCATGTGCAATATTAGAGTAGGGTGCGTGTACAATAAGGTACACGAACAGATCTTAGAATATGGTACAGGTGCAGGAGAAGACCCTGCATATTGATACTCCTAAGTCGGTCTGATAAAGAATATTTTATTTGAAGTCTTCGTGTACCGATGCTTCTTGAAGCCGGCCGAGTGGATTTAAATACTCTCTCGTTGATCTTTGATCTAGGCCCGGTAGAATTTTGAACTTTTGACATATTTTCAGTTGCCTAAACTTTGTAAAAAATTCTCATGACCAAAAAACAATCATTATACTATCAAAATTTTACAGAAAAAATCATCATTTAATTAATTTGATTAATATTAATTATCAATTAACCAAAATTAATTAATTAATTAAAATTTTATTTTGTTGATAACATTAATATAATTAGTGATTGAATTAATAAAGTTAATTAATAATTGTAGTTAATAATATTATAATAAATTTCATTAATTAATCATTATATTATTATTTATACAATAATATGATATTTAATTAAAATTAAAGAAAAGATAGATGGAACTTTAAAAGTAAGATATCCCCACGGTTGCTACATTATGATGAATGAGTCATCATGACAGGCACAAAAAACAAAAGAATAGATAAAGGGATGTTTATAATATTGTTGCATACAAAAAAATAGTTTAGATTTTTATCACTTAAGATACTAGAGTATCACATTCAATGTACTTTTTTATGATCAAACCCTAAAGTTTCATCTTCGAGATTGTCTTGTACCACCATCAAACCCCATCTTCAAGCTATCATACACCCCAAATCTGTGCTCAATCTCAAGTTATCATGTACCCCAGTCAATGTTCCATCTTCAAGATTGTCCTTGTACCACTGTTAATGATACACTTCAGGCCTCCGTCAGATTCTGGATTTGCCAAGTGCCTTCCATCTCTTGCCTGTTATCTGCACATGGAAGACAAAGATGGTCAACAATCATAACATATGAAAAGATAACAAAATTATGTAAATCCTAAAAAAATAGTAAAATGACATGTATGAAAAGTGCATGTAAAATAACACAACAAAAGATAATAGAGAATAAACCTTAGTACAATTCGTAGTTGATCTATATTGTCCTAGTTGAGTTGTGTAACATGATTCCTTGTTGATCTAAATGGTCCTAGTTGCGTTGTTATCGTTTGATTCTTAGTAGATCTAAAAGATCCTAATTAAATCAAATCAAACCTTATCGGGCTACCTTGTTTAAGTGTAAGGTTGTGAGACCCATTGTCTCGGGCTTTCTAAATAGATGTAAGCTTCATCCCAAGTACAAGCCTTGGGCATTCAAATGGGTGTAAGCCCATCTTAAAATTAACATAGGCATTCAAACAATTGCAAGCCCTATCCTAAATTAAACTTGGGCTGGATGTAAACCCCATTCCAAACTAAATCTAGACATTCAAATATAAGCCTCATACTAATCAAACAAGGGCAATTTAACATCGATGTAAGGCCCATCTCAAAGTTATTTGGGCATTCTAACGATTATAAGCTCCACCTCAAATTAAGGCAAGTATTCCAATGGGTGTAAACAACAAATTCAAAATCTAAACCATAAACCCTCAACATATACCATCTAGTCTGCTTGAGATTTTTGAGATGAGGTAACCCATGGTTGTTAATCATAATGTCTGGATGTTAAGGACAATGTACTTTCTAACATTGGCAAATTTGGATCACAAATCAGCATGGGATGATAGAGTTATGGGATCTTGATCGGTCCAGCTTATACATACCTCCCATTTTGTTATTGATTACAGAAATACTCTTTATCAAGAGTTCCCTCCTAAATGACTCAGAGGGGTAATTAACTATGACGGCTTCCGCCTATAAGAAAATACTTGACCCAGATCTAACTAAACCTTAAAGTGCTCATCGGGTGTGAAAGTCTTGTTAAAACTTTAATCTACCCTACAATAAAAGCCTAACTCAGAAGGTAGAGATGTGTTGCACTTTACAGGGCAATCAATGTGCAATGTAAGTTAAATCATAATAGAAGACTTAATCTTGAGGACACAAGTATTGAGAACCATGTAATCAAGAAGAGTGAGAAGTTCAAATAAATTGGTTCATGTATACAAAATAAGGTGAAATAGAAGGCAATGTGATTAATTAGTTCCAAGTTCATTACATGAAATGGAGGAGTGCTTATGAAGTGTTAAAAAGTTGGAAAATCCCACTCAAATTCGAAAGAAAATTTATAGAGCTGCTATAAGGCCATTTAGGTTATATGTGGTGAAATTTTGGTCGACAAAGAAGAAACTTGTTGATAAATTAATTGTTATAGAGATGAAGATGCTAAGGTGAATGAATGGGTATACTCAATAGGCTAGGATGAGAAAGGAGTTCATTCAAAGCAAGGTTGGAGTGGCTCTGATAGTGTGTAGACTATTTGATGCCCTTGTTAGAAAGTTTTAGTGCATGATTTTTCCCCATACTGTTAAAAGAGGAAGAGGAAGAGGAAGACTAAAAAAGATGCGGGAAGAAATTATAAGAATAGGATTTTCTCTTTTTTGAACTTGAGGGGCTTATATTTTATTGTGCACAATGGAAACAATGGATTTATGTAGTTGACCACACTTAGTAGTACCAAGTTCAGTGGTGGTGTTGTTATTGTAGTTGTAAGATTATTTCAAAATAACGCCATCTACGTGATTTGTGAGGATGTTTTTTTCACATTTGATTTTAGTATATTAAACACAATATCTGATTGAAACAATTTCTTAACTTGTTTGGCTTTTTAAAAAGCTACAATGGTTTTATTTTATGCTGTTGGGAAATTGTTTTTTATTGTTTTTAAAGGATTAATTTTATAATTGAGAAGTTGAGTCATATGTTCAAAAATGCTTCTCAGTTTAGAATGTACTTTATGGTCTTTTGTGCATGTCAAATGACTTAAAAATCCATCCTTGCCCTATTCTCAAAATGGTCGCTTTTGCTGTAATAAATTTGGCTTATATATTCTAATCTGATATATGAGCATTAGGTCGACAACTAGCTTCCATGCAGCACCACCTGCTTGGACACCGTAACTTCAAATTCTTTCGTAGTAGCTTCATAATCAACTTCTTAAACAGCCGTTATTGTTCTAAACAAACCCATAATGCGTTATCACATGTTTGTGCAGTTCTTTCTTATGGCTGTCTCCATTTTCATTTATTCAATTGGTTGAAATTAGAAGATGCGTGCCTCAACACGCAATCACAAACAATGATAATTATAAGGAAATTTTCAGTATATCATATCTAATGAGAAAGGATATTACAAACCCAATTGTTCTAAAACATCCAAAATATTTGCATTTACTTGCTGAACTTCCAAACTTTGAACTGTGCATTAGGCTATGCTATATGGAGGAACCATAGTGAAATCTATTAAAATGACTGAAGTGCAAGAAAATGATATTCAAGGAGTTTTATGTGCTGAATGCATTAAGATAAGTAAAATGGCTAAAAAAACATCAACATAATTTCCCAACCTCTCGATGTTATTATGCAAGTTTAAAGAGGTTAGGCTAAATAGTAAAATGGTTTGTGCATGCGCACGTATATATAAAATTTTTTAGAGCTAATAATTACATGTTTTTTCAGTACTGTATTTATGCTCCTTTTGCACCATCATTATTCGTGTGTTTAAATTATAATGACTGTTGTTTGTACCCATAATTGATCCCCCTTGACTGGTGTTTCTTTCTATTCGTGTGATGTCTGATGTCAGTTTCATGGCACTCCTGTGTGGTAGCGTTCTACTCCCTATAAAGTTCTCTCATGTCATTAGGTGTGGCATACTATTAACGGCTTTCTAACTCTAATCAAGGCATCTTTTTGTAGCAAGGATTTTGTTCATTTTAGAATTATTTTCAACATTTCTTATTGGGGTTTTTACTAACCTAATACCCAGACTTGAGATATTAAAGTTTGGGTGCTAAATATTTATATTTTAAAGATTTAGGTGCTATATATGTAAAGACTTTTCTTATTTGTTTTAAAACCCTTCCGACTTTTGAGAATTTCCACATGCTGCTAGAAGTTCCACTGCAAGAAGCTTATCAATGTTACACCTGTGAGACACCTTAGTGAAAGTGTGATCCACCATACAATCTAAAGACTGTTGCAAATTGTCTACAATGAAATGCAAATAAGTTTATGAAAATTTCATTTCTTAGGCTGTAGTGTGCACATGTATATGAAACCAAGTTGTTAAGTTTACTTATCTGCTATTGTTTTTGTTCAGACTGTATAATTAATGTTTTTGTTTTTTCAGGAGCTAGTTGAGAAGCTTAGCAAAGGAGAACTTCAAAAGGATGAGTATCCATATGTGAATGGGCCCACTCTTATTAAGCAGGAAGGATTGAATGCCAGTTCATCTGCACTAAAGGGATCGAATCAGGTTCCACATTCTATAAGATCCAAGCGAACCCCAACATGGGCTAAGCAGCGTGTTTCTGATGACGGCACTTCAAGGTATGCCCATAAGAAAATCCGCATCCGCTAGTAGAAAAGTGCACGTTTACTTCAAGTACTTTATTGAATTAAATATATATATATATCGATTCATTGCTATTATTCTAGAAGAAACAAGAACTTTTTTTTCACATTATCGATTCACTGCACACTAGAAGACACAAATACTGACATCTTGAATGTGATATTGTATCTTCCAGTACGCTTTAAACTATAATCCAAATTAAGCAATGGATGGCAGACTATGTGAAAGAAAAAGTATGTTATTACATATGGAAGGATAGTAATGAATCTCTAGATTATTTTTTATATCGATGCCGCCAAATCATTACACTATAATCAGCCATCTTTAACATTAAAAAAGGGAATGACATTTTAAAGATGGTAAGGTTTGTTATATTTGTAGTATTTAAATTTTAGATGTTGAACACGCAAATGAAAAAGTGTGCTTTATCTTAATTGGGTTTCCTTTCTCATTAGGCATGATGTATATATAAATTTCTTATAATTGTCTTTATTAGTGATTCTGTATTGAGGCACGCATCTTCTGATTTCAAGAGAATGGGCCAGCGAATTTTTGTTTTCATAATTGGTGGCGCTACTCGGTCAGAGGTAACAAGCATCTTTATCGTTATCATTAAGGAAAATTTATCAAAATAGTCCTCTTAGTTTAGCTAAATTAGTCCAGGCTATTCAATTTACCAAATTTGTCAGAATATTCAGTAGAAATCCTCCGTCAGTTTTAAGCACATCAAGAAATGAAAAATGTTCAGCTAAATGTCTAAAAATGAAGTAGAATTTCATACATACTACAAAATCTTTTTTTATTTACAAATTTAAGCGTGCCATGTTAGAAAATTTAAATATATGAATTTTTCCTATTTTAAAAGAGAAGAGAAATGCCAAAAAAAAATAGGCATCGAAAGAAATTATTAAAAATAATTTTTTTTTTTGGAACTTAAAAGTGGGGCTTCTATTTTATCATGCACAACAAAAAGAAAGACATCATGCAGTCAACCCCACCTATTGAAACTAAAGCTTGATGTTGTTCTTATTATTTACATATTTAACAGCTAAAATTTAAATATCTATTATTATCATCCAATTTAGCATCTTTTAGTTAATTAAAATAGATAAAGTTTGATTAGGTGCTATCAAGATTTAGGTATTAGATATGTAAATACACAAGTTTTGTGTGTCATGCATGTAATTTTTCCTAAAATGATCAATAAATAGACTAAATTTGGTGCTCAAATAGCTGATGGACTAAATTGATTAAATATTGTGGGTCTAAATTTGTCGATTTGAAATGGGATTACTGTGACAAATTAAGCATATCTTATTTGTTTAACGCAGTTAAGAACAGCTCACAAGCTCACAGGGAAATTAAGGAGGGAAGTCATACTTGGGTCTTCTAGTTTGGACGATCCTCCACAGTTTATCAATGTGAGCTAAATTTATAATATTTCTTTTTGTTAAATAATATTTAACGAGCTGTTTCTTTTTGGGATAATTTCAAATATCAAAAAGTTGGTGTTATACATGTAAATACCAAGATTTTTGGTGTCATTCAAGTAATTAATTAATTTAGTTTTTATTTTCTTGTGCAGAAACTGAAGCAACTTAGTTCTAAAGAAGTTCCCACCAGACAAATGCCGATGAGCAACTATTATTAGCTTAGTATGTGGGCGCCTCTCTCTTCTGCTATATTTGCAGATATTTGCTTACCACCCAAATCATCCATTTTTACAAAACTAGCACCCACCCCAAAATATTACCATTGTAGTTGAGCAAGGGCTGAGCTTTTTTATTAGGAATATGCTGCGATGCCCTAAATATTCTCCAATTTCTCCCTAGAAGATAAGCAAAAGTATTGAAAAAGAATGAGAGAGAAATATGAGGTTTACACTTAAGTGCAGTAAACCAAATCCTCTTTTATATTTGGTAGTTTTAATTCTATTTTCAGTTTTGAAAAAATATTGGAGCACTGTAACTGTGAGTTTTTTGGTTTAAGAATTGATATTTTGTTATAATTTTGTTGAATTTTTGTTAAAACATTTTTGTCTATTTTTGTATATTGATTGGAAATGAAAATAGTTAATAAGATGTTGAAGTGATAATTTGATAACTAAAGTGTAAATTAGTTGTTTATCTAGGTTGATGTTGAGTTGGTGGATATTTGATTAGGGATTCTTAGGAGATGGGTGATGGTGAGGGAGATATTGGTACCCGAGTGAAACTCGTCGGAGATATGTTGATTAGCTAATCTTCTGCTAGAGGAGATAATAAGGGGGTCAATGTGGAGGCAAATGATCTTTGGGTGCAGTGCAACCTACTGAGGGGTTGTAGTAGTTAAACCCTTGGGAAAGATAGGGACATGTGAATGTGGTTTTCTATGAAGTTAGGGCTTTGTGAAATTGGTGCTTTGATACCATGAAAGAGGAATGAGGATTAGGTTAATTTCATTGACATGAAATATATTACATGGTGTTGTACTTATACAAAGAGGTGTTAATTATTGGAAGGTTGTAATAATTTTATATTGTTATCTTAAGTATTAAGTTAGTGCAATTAAATGACAAACTAAATATGGCAAATATATTTAGAATTAACTTGAAATTATATGATTTAATTTAATTAAAATCTGTTGAAGCTGAAATTAACAGGAATGGTGGGTACGACATCAACTGTGAAATTCGAATTAAAGTGAAGACTTACAGGATGTTGGATTTGGCCTCTGATTTGATGGCAAATATTTAAATTAATTGTGGAAAGATAATAATCGATAGATTTAGTCCAGCGGCAAGAAAGACTTGTTTCAAAGACACTCGATACAGTCGTAGGGTCTTAAAATCTAATGGTATTATACTTTTAATTCGTAGGAAACTTCATGCTGCTGAATTATATATCTAACTGAATCCAAAGTTATGAAGAGTTTGACCATTATTCTTCTTTCTCATGAGTGTTGATGGAAGTTCTAACCTCCTTATGGTTATCATGATGGCCGAGACCATTCTTGCCTTTCAAACATCCCTGATCGATTCCATGTAGCCTCACATACTTGGCCATGCAGTTATTTCTAACTCACGATCTCCCCTAATAGTTGGGGCGATCCAAACCATTGATTGCATGATTCAATATCCGTCGTCGAATGCAAGCCTATCCAACGATAAGACAAGTTGTTGTTACCTCAATTTTAGTCTAAGAACCCCTCTTTGCTTTTTGCAGATCCTGAAATGCTATCTAGCATTTTGAATCTTCTCCCTCCACCCTCCCAACCTTCTCCTGATCAACTTCATCGGCGGTATCCAAGCCCAATCCCAACCTTTTATTGGAGCCCTAAAGTCCTCGCCAACCTCTGTAGGAAGTGCCAGAGCTTGTGGTGAAGCATCTTTGCTGCTAGAGAGCCCTCTTTCTTTAAAACATGAGAGCACCTCAAGTGGACTCCATGCTAACTAGGGTTAGTTCCATAGCCAACCAGAAGTTGGACCATCTCTTAAGGAACTCCCACTAACCTTATGGACCCTTCTCCAATATTGGAAACTTTCCTTGTTGAAAATTGCTTGATTGCTTTCTTCATGAAATGAGAGAGAGAGAGAGAGAGAGAGAGGAGAATGTATCTAAATAATTTAATTAGTAGACAATAACTTCCTTGTTATCTACCATGTCCAAATCAATAATTAGCCATGCAAATATGAATCTAGCATGTTAGGAAAGTTAATGCTTGGGTTTGATGAGAATAAGATTTAAAGTACCTCATTATTTAATTTACATTCCAATGGGATTTAAAGATTTAAATAATGTGTGATTTGTTCCATATTTCATTGGTGGTTCAATAAGATAGGAAAGCTATTAATATTTCAAGTGTCACTTAATCTAAATCATTTTATGCATGAAACCTAGAGTTTGCATGCTTAAGGATCTAATTTTCCTTAATTAGTTATTATCCATTAGAGATTTAATAATCCTTGTAAAATCATATAATATTAAATGTTCATGTAGTGTTAGATTTCATTAATGAATGTTCCATCTAAACCTAAGAACTTGAATGACTATTTCATGTATGTTCTATCTTTATACAATGACTATGTATATTTAGATCTAATTCCCAGCAAATATCTTGAATAATACTTATGGATAAATAATACATGTTGACAACATGGGAAGATAATTTAATAAAGGTTAAAGGGTTCTTCTCCATATGACATGTACTCTTTATGAGGAATCCCTTTTCCCAATCAACCTTGAGACTTGCTTAATGGTTTAATCATAATAGTTTATTTATAATTGATTTAATTATTATTATAATCAAATGTATTATTCCCCTCTATCTCTAAGTTTATGCAACAATGAAGCTCATGAAGACCATATTTTGTGAGTATTATGTTATATTGTCATATGCTTGTAATGGTAATAAGAATTTAAGGTATGATAAGCTAAGGTTGTCTTTATTATAACCTAAAAAGTTAATGTTGAGCTATGTAAGAAAGTGTGGCGTCCTACCCCTTAATCTACAAGATTAAGCTAAGGGGTGGTGTGTCACTCTGACTAACCCTTCACTTATTATTGGATTAGGATGAAATCCACAATCCACCTAATAAGGGAAGGAGTAAGCACATAATCAAATATTCAATCACTATATAAGAAATTCATACAGAGTGTGGAAGCGATTTAAATAAGAAACATCCAAGCATCACAATGTGAATATCATGAAATATAACTCAGAATAAACATCACAGTAATCTAAAATACACAGTCATGCGTACCTATATTATTACATCATATTAAAATTTAAATAATTAAAGGTAAAAATACTCTCATCCTCACTTATAAAAAAGCTAAATAGCAGCTCCTTCTAAAGGCTCCTCCTCTAGATAAGGCTCCACCTCAAGCACCTAATCTTCTAACTAATGGGACTCTGCTATTGTCGGTTTCACAATGTAGGGCCCCAGCCAAAAAAAAGAGAAAATTCTTGTTAGACAGATTGTCTAAGTACATTTTAAGCTGATGAATTTTATGTATTTTGTAATATCACCATTTAACTTATTCTAAGAAATAATCAAACCAAGTAAGGGAGCAACTAGCACAATAGAATGGAGGAAAAGTTATAAACAACATTTATAACTTAAGCAAAAAGAAGGCTAAGACATGCCTCAAATATAAGCTAAACAAGGCCGGGCATATAAGTATAAGTAACTGAACAAGTAGTGAAAAAAAATACTACATCCTAAACATGTTAGTGATCATAAGAGTTATGCAAGTTAAATAAATAAACTCAACAATGATACATATAAATAGCAGCAATAAATCTAGCATCCTAAAATATATATAAGCAAAATAAAGAAATAGCTGACTGAAATGAAAATACTAAAGTGTATACAAAACATTAATACTATATATGAACATCCATGTACTAACTGTCATACAGAAAAGAGCTAATCTAGCCCACTGAATATCAAAGGATCTTAGTGTCAACAAGGAGGCTAAGGCGCAAAACTATATTCTCCTAGCGTCATCAAGGAGGCATATGCAGAATATAGAGTTTTCTCCTAGCGTCATCAAGGAGGCATAGGCAGAAAATACATAACAAATTATCTCCTAGTGTCAACAAGGAGGCATAGACAGGAAATATAAGCATAGTCTTCTCTTAGCGTCAACAAGGAGGCATAGGCAGAAGACATAACTGAGAGGCAGCTCTAACACATGCAATTTTATCTTTAATCATTTACATTAATATTTTCATAAGAAATTTAAAGAGTCTCCATATCCTCCCTAAAATTTTATTCATGCATCAAAGTATTATATGATATGTCCAAGGAAATAAGGCACAAAATACAATGAATGCATAGCACAAAATCAAATAGTAAGTAAGGAACTCTACTAAGCATGGTAATATTATTTATTTTCTAATTTAACCATTCTAATTATTTCAAGTTACACAAGTTCAGGATCTCCAATTCCTATTATCGAGTGTAACTTCGAAGCTCATCCTTATAAGTTAAAAGGATTATAACTGATCAAGTTCTAATCTAATTCAATCAAATACGACTACAAGTTTAATCGATAAATCATATGTCCTAGTTTTATGAATTTAGACGTTCTATCTAAGATTTGATCAAGATCTACTAAGCTATAGATCATGAATTTAAACACCACGAGATTGGGCTTAATACCATAATCCAAAGGATAAGACTTAAGATCTGAGTTTTATTCTTAATAGGATGAATCTCTTATCCTAAATCTAAGATTAAAAGATAAAATAATTAGAATAAGTTGAAAATTCTAGAAACTAGTAAAAATAAGGATTCATTCATTGAATAACCCACTTATCTAATGAATGAAATCTAACCTATGAGCTAATCCTAATCTTAGGAATAGTCCTAATGTGGGATGAAAGATTCTAAAGAAATGACTTGGAGAAATTTTTAGGGATTTTATCATTTTGACCTAATAGTTGATTTGACTCACTTAATTAACTTTAATATAGTTCTAATATTGGTTTTAGTGAATTAAAAGACAATTTAGAGATTAAGGACGCTTAACCTAAATTTTGGGCAAAATGATTATTTTGCCCCTACTTAAGGTCCAAAAGCCAACTTTTGATTTAAAGATCAAAATTAAAGTTTCTTAGTACCAAATGATCCCTTACTGTCTAACTTGAAGATAGACAGTAAGTACACTCAATTTGGACAAGAAGCGGGTCCTATAGGTCCAAACTAAGGTTTCTAACCTAAAGGGCAATCTAGTGATTTCACCCTAATAGAACCTAAATTTTTATGTAGATTACTGTTGGTTACTATTCAAGGATTCCATAGAGTTTAAGAACACTGCATTCTGAGGTCAGATGACTAAGTTATGGTCATTTTAATTTCTAACGGCAATTCGGTAATTTTGTCGGTCAACGGTGATAAAAACCAAACTTTTCCATTTGAAGTCCAATTTAAGCAAACTCAGTTTCTATAGCTTTTCTATAACATACTGAGTGTGTTTATAGGGAGTAAAGCTAATTTGGACCTAAATGCTCAAGTTATGACTTAATTAAGGTTATGAGTATTTTAGTCATTTTCTAATTTTTTAGGATTCAGATCCTAAATTTTATTTCAATTTATTGATGACATTGAAATTCTAAGCTAGTTAGCACTTTGAATTTCTAAATTTGGAGTTGAATTGACCAAGTTATGGTCATTTGAAGTCTATGAGCATTTTGGTCATTTTTCCTAAAGTCAACTGTGGGGTCAAAGAGTTTACTTTTCATCCTAATGTCCAAATAGAAAAACTAATACAGTAAAACCTGTCTAAAGTGATACTATCTAAAATGATATCCTGTCTAAAGTGATAAACACGACTCGGTCCCAACTCGGGGCCCATACAAAATGTGATAAACCTCCGTAAAGTGCTACTCGATAATTTTTATTGGTCCCACTCCTTATCTAAAGTGATATTCAGTACATTTCAAAAAATAAAAGACAAAAAAAACTATAAAACAAGCTAGATATGCTTGAAGAACCTGTCAATGTTCTTCTGAACCATTCGGTTGGTACGGATCATACTCCGTGATGTAGCAGAAGCGCTGGATTTGTGACTATAAATCTGCGATGACCTCGTGGTCCACCAGGTCGTCCTCCGTGATGTTTTCAACTGCCTCAGCCTGTTCTGTCGACCGGATCTTGCAGTGTAGGAAGCAGTTGGTAATCGTCATTGGCTTGACTTCATAATTCCACGCGGGGACGGCAAACTGGATGGCCCCCAAAATGTCAACCTTCTCCGGCTCCGGCACCTTGTCCTCAATGTGCTGGAGAAGAGCACGGTTGAAGCGGCGACGGTATTAGGCCTTGAAGTTGCGGATGATGCCGGCATCGCACGGTTGAATCTTCGAGGTCATGTTCGGAGGCAAGTAGAAAATGGTCGTGTTCCGGAGGCGGAGGTGATCCGGAATCTTCTCCACCGGAGTGTGCCCGCTGAAGTTATCCAGGATCAGGAGGACCTTCCGGCCGGAAACATGGAGATCAAATGTCAGGAGCCACTCCAGGAAGATGATCTGTGTCATCCACGCGGACGCATTGTTCCTGTATACGCACCCAAGTGACGTGACGTTGATGTTCTTGAAACACCTGGGGTTCTTAAACTTGCCAATCACCCACGGTGGGAGCTTGTCAGAGCCGTCGCCATTGCAACACAGCGCCAGGGTCAAGCGCTCCTTGCTCTGTTTCCTGCCTTCGAGCTGCTTTGTCGCAAGGGAGTTGTCCGCCTGCAATGCGGGCGAAGATGCTTAGTTAGCCAGGGGCAAACTCATTTGATATCTTTCTAAACTTACAGTACCTGCATGCGGTAGAACAACCCACTCTCATCCATGTTGTAGATGTCACGCCATTCGTATGCGTCAAGAACTTGACGAATTCCCGGAAGGGCAGCTGCAACAATAGTCATGTCGACTGAACCGCTTTCCCCGAACCTGCGATGCTTCTTGATCCCGTGACGAACCTTAAAAGCTTCAAGCCAGCCATTTGAAAACTCAAACGGCTGGTGATCCGGGTACAGGCGGTCAATGATCTTCATTGCGCTCTCACATATGAGGTCCCTGCTCAGGTTGACGTGTTCCTGGTTGGCAAGGAACCATTCGGCTAAGGCAGCCTCCATGACAGGGAATTTCACCGTCTTCTGACGCTTGGAGCTGAGGTTGGAGGTGGTGGCCTTGGCGAGCAGTTATGCCGACCGTTTGAGTGTGCCCGACACCGTTGCTTGGCTGACCTTGAGCTGATGTGTGTCCTCCAGCCACTTGATCAGCTCTTTCTGTGTGGTACCAGGATGATCTTTCTTGTACCGTACGAGGGCGAGGCGGACCTCGTCCGTCATCGTGGTGTATTGCTAACCTTTCTTCGGTATGGAGAAGACTTTGCGCTCGAGAATGTGACGGGGTGGTACTTGCAACGTGGTTCCTGAGGTAGACAGCAGGTTCCGTTTGCTGAGGGAAACGATGACGTGCTCCTTCGCACCACTCCAATACACCCACACGCAAACAGGGGTTTTTTTTTGTGGAATTTCCCCCGGCACGCGGGTACGAGCAGCCACGAACTAACGCCCTATCTGTACAAACGACAACGGTAAAAAAAAGGAAAACGTGTGTGTATGATACTGTATGTACTGTACCTGCCTAAAGTGATAACCTGTATAAAGTGATATCCTACCTCTGGTCCCAGTAATATCACTTTAGACAGGTTTTACTGTACCATCATAGTGATTGGGTTGTTCTTTTAAGTATTTTAAGACCCATATTGCCTATGTTTGAATAACCATATTAAAAGTTATGGTGGTTTAAATAGGTCATAAAATATCACTACGTTATACGTACCCCGAAACTAATTTTTGAATAACGTCATTTGATTCCTTTTATTTTTCTTGAGTAAAATGAGATCTATATTGACTATATTTGGATCATCCTACAAAAAGTTATTAAACTTTTAAGCTTTATTTAATTTTAATTAATTTAATTAATATTCAAAAATATAATTTGCATTATTTAATATTCATTTATTCAATTTATATTAATTTACTATTCATTCCTAAAGTTTAAAATATTTTTTTCTATATTTATTAATTAATTAATTAATTAATTATTAATCTATAATTAATTAATTATCTATTATTTAATTATTTGAATTATAATATTATTATTTTTACTATTTAATTAGGATTAGATTAATTAATTATTGTTTAAAAGTAATTAAGCTAATCCCAATTATATTTAGTTAATTAAGGTTACTGTTTCACATAATTAATTCTTAATTATGCAGATTAGTTAATTAATGATTTCCTAATTAATTAATTAGTATTTTAATATTAATAATTATTAAAAATTAATTATTTGTAAAACTATTTAAAAGTAATTAACCACTAATTACAATTAATTAACTAACTAATCTAACTGCTAACTAAAATTAATAACTAATTAATTATCATTAACATTAATTAATTAATTTAATTAACTGTCGGAATTGATAGTGGGCCCCACGGTTGCCACGTGGCGCTCTGTGGTTGGCCACGGTGTCGTGGCGGGTCCCACACCCGACACGCGGTCGGGCAGTGGGCCCACCTTGACACGTGGCAGCGCCACATTGGGCGCTGCTCTACGTGTGGGCCCAAGGTTGCCACGTGTCAGTACTCTGTTGTGTGTTGCACTGTGCATGGGCCCCACAGCCAAAACTGAAGAGTCGCGGGCTCTGGGGTGGACCCCCACGTGGCGCTGCGGGCCCCACTTTGCGTACACGGACCTGAATGCTCTCGGGTCGGGCTCAGGTCGACCCAGACTCCTTCCACTTCGCGGAGAGCCCTGAGGGCGCTAGGCTAGGGCACGGCTTTTGCCGGCCTTCCCGGCGCCATACCACCTCGGCCCGCCCGGCCGACGATAGCCCTCGACGAGGCCTACACATCGACAGGTGCACCAACACCGGAGGTGGCCGGAGGCGCCGACTAGGTCAAACCCTAGGTCTTATGGTTCAACGAGACGGATCCTAACGGTTTCTACTATGGATCCTAGCCTAAATTCAATCAATCGGGTTCGATCCAACCCGATCGATCCATCCTAATCCTAATCCATACCATGCAATCAAGTTACGAATAGAGAAATGGAAGATCAAATTATGGGATTAGAAGATAGGTGGGTACCTCGTTTGGACGGCTCGGTGGTTGATCTCGATCCCAGGCACCGTTCGACTCCAATCCGTGCAAAACGGGGAGCTTAGGTCTCGGGAGGGTCTTTATGGACTTTGAGACGGATTCGCCGAGGCCCCGGGCTCCGCTGGTTGGCCGAGGTCGGCGGTGCAGCGACGCGTGGCGTCGGGGACGGAGAAGACGAGGGCGACGGGTCGTGAGCTGTTCGATCGATTCTGATCGAACGACCCCGATCTTTCGATCGGGCCTAACGGGAAGAGGAGACGGCGTCGCTCGAAACTGACAGCGCGCGCTGTTAAGCGGACGGTGCCGTTAGTTATTAATTCAATTATTATATTTAATATTTAATTATTTAATTCCCTATTTAATTTAAATAATTAAATTGATTCCAGAAAAATTCCAAATATTCACTCCTAGCTAATTGAGGGGTGAGAAACGCAACGGCGAGGTCAGATTTTCGATCCGACAAGTATTTTATTTCCTCGATTTGCGAGGTATTTAAATATTATTAAAATATGGGTCAAATTTTTGACGACTTACGATCGACACGAAAACATCACCCCTAACTAAATTGGGGGCAATGAACGCAATGGCGAAGTCCATTTTTCGATCTGAAGTTGTTTTAGATAGGTCAATTTTTAGGGTTTCTGGATTTTCCAGAAATCAGGATTTGATCTATTTGACTCCTAATTTGGATTAGGTCTTTGAGATTGACTCCTAATGACTTAATTAGCACTTAAGATTCTATTTAAGACTAATATTAGTCCTAATTGACTAAGATAACAGCTTGGATTGTTACAGAAAGACATCTGGATATTTCAATTATATTTGAATAAAAGTCATTCTAAGCTCTTCTATGATGTGTACATAGAAATAGAGAAACTTGTGAATTACACCTTGCCAATTTAAGTGCTAAAAATTCAGAGCAAAATAACCTAGCTTAGGTTTTGGGATATGGTTTTAGATGCTTAATCATCTTAAGTTGTGTAATAAGCCTTATCACATATTATTATTTGAATGCTAAATGATGATTTTATTTACCCTAGAACTTCATAACAAGTCATATTATAGATGCACACTCATGTTTAAATCAAGTTAGTTAGATATGAACCCTTATCCATTTAATTACTTACTCAAATTAAAAAAAAAAATGTTCTTATTTAACATTTTACATACTAAACTAGAGCATGTGAATTGTTTAATTAGGGATTTTGGACCTTAAAATGCTTTAAAGAACATAGAACCTTCAGGCATGTACAAGTCTTATAAACTATATCCTTGGCTTGATGATTTCAACCAAACTATAATGTGGTGAGATATCTAATGAAACTATGGTAGTTTAATATTGTTCTTAAACATCTTAAAAGAGTTAATTAAGGATTGTTTTGTACCTAACTAAGCTAATGATACCATAATATAAAGGTAAATAAGAGTTTGCTCAACTTTACATATCACTCAATATTGGTCTATCCATATTTGTAACCTCCTTCAACCATACTACCCTAATACTTGAGGATGGCATAATAAACTTCTATTAAAGTAATCTAATGACTTAAATTGATTATATATAACATAGAATCAAGATAAGAGGCTTAGATCTTGAGTGGTAAGCATGGTAACCAAACATTGGAAAGTGGCTTGACTAGTTGCCTCATCTCAAATCCCTTGCTCTCCAAGCTTAGCCCCAAATCCTTAGGGGGATCTTATGGTATCAATATGAGTCTAGTATGACACTATTTAAAGTGTATTTGTTGTATATGCACAAAGAGAGAATAGGAAAATTAGGTGTATGTGTTAGGCTAGACCAGCACTTATAAAGTCCTATGCATCAGGAGACCTACCCTTAAGTTAAATGAGTAAACAATAAATGCTAAGGTATTGAATAAGAGTTTGATATGTCACAAATATAATCATAAACTAACAAGCTTAATTAAGTAGTCCAAGTAAAGGCTAAGTATAACTAAATGCAAGTCATATGGAGCACGTTTGAATTCCATGAGGATGGATCATTTAGGTCCCATCAAAGTGGATATGATCTATTCCTAAGAAGCATTATATAATATTAAAGACCTAATTAGCCTATGAATCAGTAATGTTAAATGTAATTTAAGAAAGAAGACATTAAATCTTAAGCTAGACCTAACTAAACATAGTCTAATCTAAGCTTAAGTAATCAAATAATTAGGCTATAAGATTTTAAACCCCTCTAAGGGCTAATCTAATATAGGTTTTAAGTGTCATGAATATAAGCTTTATAAGTCAATTAATTTTTCTATTATTCATTAATATAAATATATCTATAAATCACAATAAGGATTAAGAATAATATATGCTTATAGATTATGTGTATTCAAGGAGACCTTGTAACATTTAGATATATACAAAAAGAAATATACTTAAGAAATTAATAAACATAAGCTACTCAATATATGCTTGAATGTCCTAAATGAAAATCTAAAACTTCCTCATCTTAAAGTAGAAAGCTTAATGCATTATATTATAACCTTATGCATCCTAAACTAATAGCAATTTTAAAATGATTAGTAACCTAATGAAACATGATGTTCTGCATCAATGCAAGAAAGAATCTAATTCATCAAGAAATAAATAATCACAATCCCAATTCTACTATGAAATATAAGGCAATTCGTTAAACATTTTGTAATTTGAGTAATATGATAATAAACCAAACATAAAAAAGTATAATTAATAGTGAAAATATATAAAATTTCCCATAAATATGAAAGATATATATAATACACCATAAAAAAAAACTCCATTAGCTTAAGAAAAAATCACTAAAACTAACAAACATTATAATAGAATATAGAGACTCGCTTTGAGCTTATTTGTATAAAGCTTAATGTAATGCTATTATTTTTGTTATGCTACTAAAATATTATCACTTAATCAAAGAATTGATAAAATGTCTATGAAAAAGGAACTGTGGTTGAATTGTATGGGTTCCAAATGGATGAATTTTTATAATATATACAAGCACATGTTTAGGATAGGGCAAGTTCAATATTTGGAGGGATAATAAGTTATAATCTAGTCTAAGAAGGGATATGTATAGAGAAGTAACTTTAAAACCCAAACTTAGATACTCAGGTAGATGTGCTTTGAATACTCAAAGTTTTGATAATAAACCAAACTTAGATATATTTTGTGATATATTGCCTTTTAGTTGGACAAAAATGCTACAAAAGAAAATTAAAAAGCATATATGTATTTGTGTGTGTGTTATCATAACTTTGTTTTGCTGGGAAATGCTCATATTTTGGAAGTCTCTAAATGAGACTATATATATATATATATATATATATATATATATATATATATATATATATATATATATATATATATATATATAGTGATATATGAATACTTAGATTGGTCAAATTGTGATTCAAACCCTATCACCTTTCATGTTTCATGCTAGGATTAAGTGGATGATTAGCTAGCTTAGTTGGAGGAGTTTTACCTGCATGATACAAAATTGCAATTTAATTTATATATTTAAATGATTTTATTTTATCTCTACACATGTTTTGTGAACCTAAAAATAGCATGTAGTTACTTAATCTGAATATTGTATAAATAACTTTGAATATTATATATTTTTAAAATTAAGTTGAATGGATGATATTGTATGAGGCTTATGTGAAATGATATGTTATTAATATTTGGTTGCTAGTATGCTTAATAACGTAATAGAGTCCTGCAAAATTATGCTTCAATACATTCAGTGCTGGATTAACCCACTAATTTCACATTAAGTGACCACAATTGGTTTCATAGTTCTTCTTAGTTCTTGTAGACCACAATTATAATTAGCCATGTTATTAATTATTAGTTGATTGTTTGCAGGTGATTAATTTTCAACTTACAAATTTGTTTGCTGGTGATTAATTTTCAACTTACAAATATATCATTAACATGAGCTAATACAATTCTCTTGAGAACACTATATATATATACATATATATATATATATATATATATATATATATATATATATATATATATATATATATATATATATGTGCGTGTGTGTATGTATGTGTATCTAAGCTTCCAAGGCTTTTACAATTGCTGTTGGTGGTCATTAATGGATTTAATATTATAGTCTTTCATGTGAGTTATCTCTCCCCTCGCTAACATGAGTGATTGTGACTATTCCTTCTGCTTAAATGGTGGTCATTAATGGCCCCTCCTTACATCTAAAATGTTGAATTGGGCCAGTGTTAATCTACCTATTATGCTGTAGATGAATTGTTTGATACTCTAATGAACTTAAGCTCAAGTCCTTCAATGTTTGTACAGCTTTAAGAATATACAAGGTGAAATGACTAAACATTCTTAATTGAACACAATGAATCCAATTATTTAACTTGGTATCATTCATACAGACTGGTTTGAATTAACAAAAGTGAGCAAGTGTTCAATTAAGTTCCTATATTTAAATTTTGTGTTGTAAAGTGCACTATATGTTATTGATATTCTCAAAACTTTGTTTAACCATGTAATTGTCTAATTTAAGCCTGATTACAAAGTAAAAAATACAAACTAGAAAGACCACATTTTAATCCTAAAAATGCCATTATAGGGCTTGTTCTAAGCACTGCATGTAACTTGTTAGGGCATGCTTAAAACAAGTCAGTTTAGCTGACAAAAAATCACAAAGAATACTATACAAGAACATGCTTTGTAACTTGTAAGTATGATGTATAATGAAAATGACAACAAACCTCCCTCAAAATGGTGCTGGAGATTGTTTCAACAAGCAAGACCTAATTCAATATGCTGATTCAGCATACTACCCTGTTTTGGAAAGGCCCAAATGCCCAAATTCATGAAATCAACTTGGCATCAAGTTGACAGATGTGAGCGTGCATCAGCATTTGATGTATAACATGAGACCTTTCTTTTGCAGTTCTGCAGATGCATAATTTCTAAAATAAACAAAATTGGTTACTACTGTAACTGAAGCACCAAACTATGCAAACCTTTAGATTTCTTGCTGGATCTTTTTTCAATCTTTTTTTCTCTTATGGTCTTGTAAAAAGAAAGATTTACTTCAAGAATAGAGGTTCATAACAGGTTGAATGTATCTCTGTATGTACTAAATAAGCTCTATTGAAGAAAAAAAGAAGTCTGTGGAAAGTTGTTAATATTCTAAGCAAAAATATGCAAACGCACAACTCCAAAACGCTGGAGTATTTGTTCACTTAAAAGGCATCATGAGAGTTCTAAGCAAAAATTGAAAAGCAGTCAAGGAATGGCATAAAAGAGTCAAAGGTAATTAACAGCAAACAACACTAGTGCAGAAGTTAGCAACTAAATCATATCAATCATATTTCACTTCCAGTTCTCGAAGCACGGCCTCCATCGTTGGTCTTTGCCCCGGAACCTCGCTCGTGCACATCATCGCAATTGCTGCATGTTTCGCTGCTTCTGGAACAGAGAAGCGCTTCTTGAGGCCCTCATCAATGAGCCCATCAAACCGGCCAGATTCTGCAGTCTGTCGAAGGTGGGCGACCTTTGTCTTCCCAGCGAGGAGTTGGAGTACGACAATACCAAAGGAGTAGACGTCGCTCTTTTCCGTGAAGCGGCCAGTGGTAGTGTATTCAGGAGCAAGATAGCCCATTGCGGCACTGGCTTTGAGAGTAGAGAAGATCACGTCATCCGCAAAGAGCTTGTGCAGGCCTGCTGCGGAGAGCTTGGGAACAAAATTTTGGTCTATCAGTATCTTATCAGAAGATATGCTCTGGTGAACAATGGGGAGCTTGTTTGCTTTTCTGCTGTGGAGGTACTCTATGCCTGTACGATAAAGGGAATTATAAAAGTGATGCTATAATTTTTTACCCAATTTTGAACCACAATTCAAATTATATCTCAGAAAGTGATGCCACAATCATAGTTCAAAAAAAATTGATGTTTTTGGCAACTGAGTGAGCAATAAGGAATGGGAACACTAGTCATTTGGTTTAATTAAATTCACTTTGCATCTCTAATACCAAAACATCAAGCCTTTGAAATCAGAAAATTATGCATTAGTGATTGTTAACTACACGTCAATTTAAACACAACAGCGCAAGCCATTCATTAAAACTAAAATAAATACCTTTGGCTATGCCCCTGATGATTGAAACCCTTGTAGGCCAATCCAGAACCTTATCCTTCTCATCTTCCTTTGCATCGAGATAATTCGACAAACTTCCATTGGCAACAAAATCATACAAAAGGTAGCACTCCCCTCGGCCCCTTGAGCAGCAAAACCCTTTCAAACCAACAAGGTTCTCGTGCTGGAACAGCGACAAAGCTTTCAATCCCCTCAAGAAATCAGCCTCTTCAGCCCTGCAGCTCGCCTTCGCAATGCTCTTCACAGCAACAAGGTTTCCATCCCTCAGCACCCCTTTATAAGTGGAGACAAAGCTGCTTTTTCCTAGCACATTAGCCTCTGAGAAGTACTGAGTCGCACATTCCACTTCTTCCAAGTTGAATCTGAAGCTCTGCACCTCACCTTCAGCCAAAGGATCCCATCCATTCGAGTACTCGAGATGAATGAGAGGAGATGCGCTCTTTCGAAAAATTTCCTTTGGTTGGTCAGTGCTGAGTCTGCTATCAGAGGCCTCTAGCGCACTGCCGATCCTTTGCTTCTGGCGCCGATACCAGACAAATGCACCAAGCCCTGAGATAATCCCTCCTACCGAAATAACAATCACGACAATAATGACAGTAATGGATGAGGATTTTGAATGATTCGAACAGTGCGAGCCATAGCAATCTTGGCTGAGATATGCAGATTGGGGAATCTCTCGAGGGATGCGTTCATAAGGCTCAGGCCTGTTTCGATTAAAGAGATCAGCGGAAGTGCAAGCTCTGAGGGAAGAATATCTGATACCGCATAGCCCAGTATTGTTGCTAAACTGAAAACCACTTCTGAGTCTCTGAAAATCTATACCAGAATCATGAAATCTTTAGTATGGAGATAATGTAAGAACGGGAGAATAGAATTTGGGAAGTTACCTGAGGGGACATTGCCGGAGAGAGAATTGTTCCGAACGTCTAAGACAGATAGCTGAGGGAGCAGAGCTAGCTTGCTGGGAATTGAGCCAAAGAGTTTGTTGAAGCTCAAATCAAGACGTACGAGTTCGGGAAGATCGCCCAAGCTTGCCGGAATGGCTCCGGTTAAATGATTTGACTGCAGAGCGAGGACCGAGAGTCTACTCAAAAACCCTAACTGGGTAGGGATGCTTCCTGTCAACCGGTTATAACACAACTGCAGTACTGCGTATTCATAAAAACAGCGTGTTCGTAAAGTAAGAAGCTTTTTACAAGAAAAGGAGAAAATTTGTGAAAAAATAAGAAAAAAAGGTTAAATTTTTCTAATAAATATCGGATCTTTAAAATGTCAATCTGCTAAAATAAGCACTCCTGAATCCGAAATGTGAGCAAGGGATCAAAACCGTCAAAGCTATATAATGTGGAATAAAAAAGTAAGCAAATGAAACGATGCACAATAATGCAGGGAGCTTCTACATTTCTGGAGCCCTCTAATTTCTGAAATTCTAGTAAAGAAGATAAACCCTAACGCTCAAGTAAAACAAAAGTCCATTATAAAAATTCCATTTTTATCATAACTAACCAAAAACCTAGTCTTCAAAAGCAACCCAAAAAGGCCAAAGATTTTTCATTGACCAACCTTGGAGACTGGCCAAGTTTCCAATCTCCGGCGGAATGCCGCCGGTGAGTTCATTAACATTGAGGTAGAGGTCCGTTAAATATGTTAAATTTGAAATCTCTTTCGGAATCTCCCCTGTGAGGGCGTTGTAGTGTAGATAAAGCCCTGAAAGGCTCCTCAGATCCTTCACCGCCGGGGAGATAAAACCAGAGAGACCTTTTCCCTGCAATGATATGTTAGCTACTTCGCCATTAATGTTGCAAGCGACTCCCATGAAATGGCCGAGGCAGGGGTCGCCGCTGGGAGTCCAAGAAGAGAGGTAGCGGTCATTGGGATCAAGAGAAGACTTGAGCTCCATTAGAGCTCTGAGCTCAAGGTTTCCCAGGGCGAAAGGGAAGAAGAAGAAGAAGAAGGGGAGGGAAAGAAGGAGAAGAGGACAAGCCATTGACAGGAAAAGATGAAGCTACTTTTTCTGTGGTTCCTTCTCAGGCTCCACCTTGCCTCCTGAGATTTGGAAGCAGAAAAAACTGGAATTTTTCGAACTGCTGAAGGCTTAAGAGGGCGTCCAGCGTGAAAATGAATGACAGAAAGGCAGGGAAGAGAAAAATTAGATGTTGGAACAAAATGACCTTTTTGGTGTTTTATTAGGCTAATATTTTAATACCTCCATATTTATTACAGTATTTTTTTCTTAGTTTATTATTAGTTTTTAATAAATTTTTAATTATAATTTTAATTAGTTAATCTTATTTATTATGAATTAATTATTAATTTTAAATATATTAATGATTGTGAAATATTAGAGAGATATATTTGAGATATTATTTTATAACATAATTTGAATTCTTGGCAGCTCAATTATTCAAATCTTACTGTTCATATATTTATTTTATAACAAAGAAAAAAAAAATTAGGATTAGATTCTTATTAAATCCTTCGAAGCTTTAAAAGGCTGTGTGAATTTAAAGCCAAACTTATTTTTTGCTGTAATTTCAGTTGGATTAAGAAAATCTCATTTGGGAAATATAAATGGTGTAATGTGAATTTAAGGAAATAGAATGTCATGATTAACTTAAATATCTATTTAAGAGATTAATGGATTTGATTAAATCTAAAAAAATCCTATATTAAATAGGCCCTTAAGAATTGGCATTAGCACTAAGCGATCAAATGGAGATTTTGCCATAGTTGATTACATTTTACAGGAAAGAGACGACATCTACCTAAGCACCTAATCAGCCTTTTCTTAACCATCAGTTTCGTTGATCTTCTTACACACCACACTGATTTTTCCAGCATTTATCATCTTATATGTGATCCAATTTTTTCTCATCTCTTAATAATATTTTTTCTTAAATTAGATGAGCTTTAAATATAAATCAGTTGTGTGATAAACTATTCCTATCTTATAAGCAAACGTAATGATGGCTTTAATATTATGTAAAAATATGGTAAAAAACAACTTTAGTTTGATCCCAAAATTTTGCACATTGGCCATGTGTCATGTGCTTCATTTGGATTGATCATGTGTCCAATCAAACGATCTCAACATTCCAATTTCATCACAGAAATTTACATTCGCCATATAGCGCCTAGACGCGCCGAACCTAAACTAGGGCATCACTTCATCTATGCCCTAGTCATCACTTATCTTTGGATTAGAGCTGAGTGCACTGGTCATGGAGAAAGCTCCATGCCAGCGTGCGGACCAAGCCTAGGGACCCTTGAATTCGCCATTTTGATCTAACCCTAATTCTTAGCTTGGCCAACTTTCTGTTGGGGAAGAAGGAACTGTGTTGTTCCACCCTCGGACCGGCCGGTTCGATCCCTTTTAGACCGCGCCATCGCACCCGCCGCACGTAATCTTGTGCTGATGTGTGTCGAGCGCAGGAGCGACACGAGATTTCGCGTCCGTTAAATCTCTGAATTCTGCGTCGCCGTCTTTTCTTAAATTTCCGTGCTGGTGGAATTTAGAATCGGCGACTAATTGATTTAATTCTAATTTAAATTAATTCTAAATGAATTAAATTAATTACATATTTTTATTTCACTCATAACTTTAATAATATACATCCAAATTATACAAATTTATATATCATCTCGATCAAAAAAATGAGATGAATATAATGACATAATTTAATTTAGGATTTGAATCCTAATTATAATCATTTTTTAACCCTAATTAGGTGTCCCGATATAACAACCCTAGTTGTTACCCTAGCTAAATCTAGATTAATTAAGTTAAATCAAGTTTTAATTTTGATTCCATTAGACTCATTGAGTCATTTAAACCTAACCCTAGAAGTTTGAGGTCAACCAGAGATTAATTGAGAATTTTGGTATTTTTCCTATTTTTGGATCCTAAAAAATACCTAAATTAATTTGATCTCCAAATTAAAATCTCAGTCCATTTTTGAATTCCCTACCCCCAAATTAGCTAAGGGTAAAATTTTAAGAATATTTGGAGGTCATTTAGGCCATTTTTGAAATTTATTTAATTTGGTTCAATTGCACATAAGGGTTTGAAACAATTCTTAATTGCATTTCTACCCTTCCTCAATGGTCGGGCGCCATCCGGGCCGTTCATTCCGCAGATTCGATCCAACGGCCCACGCCTTCTATCGAATCCATCTTATCTCGACCGTTCCGCGGTTCCGAGATTCCCATCCAACGGCATCGAGCCATCCGCCGTAAGTAGCATCGATCCACCGTTAGATCCTTAGATCAGATCCAACGGCTGACCTCTTATCCACGCTCGGTCGTTAAGTGTCGGGACATCAGGACCGTCCGCACCTCCTGATGATTAATCAGATAGTTATCAGCACTTCCGTGACTGTGGATCATCCCCTTCCTCTCATCCGTCGCACGTCTGGCCCCCCCAGACTGCCGGATCCCCTTCCAACCCCCGTGGCAATACGGGAATATGCTGAAATTCCTTTCCTACCCTCGGCATGACCTCCTGCCGGTAGTAGCTTCCCTGAATTGCCCCTAGCCGTTGAAATCATACCTTCCCTTCAGCCCGAGCCTATCTTCCAAACCCAAGCTCTGGATTACACCCCCATTACTCCTAAAGCTTATAAATACCCTTGGGACACCACTGTGAGCCCCTTTGCTCACTGTGCTACCTCAATTTTCCTAGCTGAAGTCCGCAGGAGCTCCCCGTCGTCTCGGCATTCCCGATGATTTCGGCAGTTGCGTACTGCTGATAGAGGGTCCGTCTGGTGTTCAGACTCCCTGTAAACCTGCGTCTGCTACTTGGCGAGCTCAGAAGCCCCTCAATCCCCTTGACCGTGCCTGCATTTCCCTACCCAGGTACCGCTTTTTCCCACTGAGCTGTATAAGCTCAGTTCGTCAATTCCAGCTCTTCAATTACTGCCTCTGGATGTCGTCTAGCTCCCTTAGCCCTATAGGAACTTAACCTGATCATTCCCAGGGTCTAAGCTAGCTCTGATCGATCGTATCGATCAATCGAGCTAGCAGCCAAGTCATGGTTGGTCCCAAGTAAGGACCCAGCAATCGGCTGCACCCTAGGCTACGAAACCTTGGGGGTTCAACTCGCCTCACCTCACTGATGGTGTATGGATCGAGTCGTGTTCGTTTAGTGGCTTCTGAGAGGAGAATTACTCCCTCATAGTGAGCCCTAACTCCCTTCCCTTAGTGCATCTCGGTTGAGTAGCACCCCGATGACCCGGCATGTCTAAGATGGGGGTTCTTACCTTAATCGATGTGTCTTAGTTCTCTAAAGGTGTAGCCGGTGAGATCAGGGTGTGGCGTGGATTGTGTGTGGAGAATTGGGCGTCTGAAGTTAACCCTAGGGCTACGGGTATCGGGTATAGCTGCGGGGACGACACACAATGCCTGGCCAGGTCAGACCCCGACCCACGCGATTTGATTTCGAAATAAATAAATATATGGAATTATATTTCCTAAGATAAATAATTGATAAATAGATTCCCTATGGTTTGATTTATATAAAAATACAGAATAATTTAATGAAATAACTTTAATTATACTTATTCAAATGATATGATCCAATATATATATTAATCTGAAAAATGCAAAAAATAATAATATAAAATAAAATCAAGAATCTAATAGTTATATTTAAAATAATTGTCTAATATTTCTATGTTTTATTTAAATCATAATTAATTCATTAAATATCCAAAAATATTAATTAAGGTCTCTAATTGCTCATGAGATCATAAAGAATCTAAGTATGTCCTTAAAGATAATTTAAGATATTTAATTTTGCTAATTACCTTTTTATTATCCTAGAACTTGGTTAGTGATTTAAGCCATAATTAACCCTCTAATTTTAGTAAGTCAAAATCTTAATACCTTCTTAAGTGTGTTAGAACCTATAATTATGTTTGGATCTTAATAGTATGCACTAATTCTCTTAATCACCTTAATTGACCTTAAGGTGTGATTAGTGATAATTAAGCTAATAATACCATCAAATCTAAAGTTGAGTGTTTATTCCACTTCATTAATTAATATAAAGCTCATTAGGACATACTTGAATCAAATTAGGTGATTAAATCTTAAAATCTCAATTTTAGCCTTAAGAGGGGTATTTTGGTCATTTTGACCCAAAATATATTTAAGTACCCTTAAACCCTATAAATCTCAAGTAAAGTGATTATAATCAGTAATGAAATATATTAACATCAATTGCTTGATTGTATCATCTCATAAATGAATCCTAATATTTAAATCTTAAAATCCTTAAGTAAGCTCTTAAGATCTTAAGTGTTCTTAAGACCCTTCATAAAAGACTTAGCTTAATAAATATTAAAGTTAAAGTTTTTAATCCTAGTTATCTTATCAAAGTTATTCATGAACTATAGTCTTAAAGAAAACAAAAGCAAAAGCCTTAAATAACCTTAAGCGTAGACTTATTAGTTTAGATCTAAGTGATCAAATCTTAAATCTTAGACTTTAGATCATCTAATTGAATTGAATCATCTTCTTTGGACTTTCTTAATTGATTTATTGGGTAATCTTTTTTGAAACCTTCCTTGTGGGTATAAGATTGATTCAATCTTTAGAATAATGTAATTATCCTAAGGATTGAATATGGATCTTAGATTTTTAGTTCTTAATTGATTATTTTATCTTATAATATTAGAATAACATTTCATTAAGATCTTAGCTTCTAATCCTTCAATTTATAAGATTCCTTATTTTTAGACTATGTTTGAGTGTGAACCCTAAATCCTTATTAGAATATTACCTTGGATTCAGGATTTGAGCCCCATATGTGAAGTTTGGATCCAGAATCCTTAATCTTGATTTACTTAATCAAGATTTGGGTTAAGTGAGGAAAATAATAATAACTAAGTCATTGAATTATTTACTTTAAGCCTTTATAGTCTCCATTTGATTTTGAATTAGAATTTGTTAAGTTCTAATATTAACATTAAGGTTGTAATTTAAGATTATACTCAATAGCTAGATATTGGAGATCCTAAACTTGTATCTTCTTAGAATAATTATATTTGGATAATTTAGATAACAACAGATATCACATAAGTTTAGTTGAATCTCTTGCTTACTTTAACTTTAATTGCTCTGCACATCTTGAATATTGAGCCTTGTTCCTTAAACATAATAGGTGAACTTAGGATATGGAAGATACATCCTAAGTTAGTATTTGAAAAGCATAACATTCATTCAGTTCTTTCAGTGCATTTAGTTCAGTAGAGTATGTCCTAGCTCAGTCTACCTCATTAGTTCTAGTTTTATTGTAGAATAGACTCGGACCTAGCCCAGTGCTTGGCTAAGATGGATACATGTCTTATTCTATAAGTTCAACTTGGACCTAGCTTTGATGATGCCTAGGATTGACACATGTTGAACTTTCTATTCAGAGGCCCAGTAAGGTCTGATTCTGTTATGGTAGTATTATGTCATAGGCTTACTTTTACTTCAGTTCAATTTCAGTACTTATTTTTCTTTGCCACATACTTTAGTGGCCTTACTTTAGTACTTGGCTTACTTCGCCACATATCTCAGTGGCTTTACTTATTAGCTCATTTATGCTCTTAGCTTGTTTTTGCCACATGCTTCAGTGGCCTTTTACATATTAAATCTACATGCTTGTATATATATTTCTATTAAATAATATCAGATATTGACATGTTTATGATGCTAGCTCATATATTTCATTTCAACACTTTTCAGTACAGTTTACTTTTACAAACTCAACATATCTTCATGTGATCATAAGCATGTTAGGATTAGTTATTTCTGCACTTGCAGTCATTTTCGCTCTTTAGCCTCACCTTGCTTAGCTTTAGATCTTGTATGTTTCTTTACATACCTATTGTTCAGTTATAAATGAGTAATTTATAGCTATCATTTTTCTTTATAGCTTGATGCACCTTATATTGCTTGCATGTTTGAAAATAGTTAATGTGATATATTTAAATATTCAGTTCAATAAAATAGCTTAAAATATACTTAGATAATTTGTTTAATTGTAACCTTTTTATTTTTTTGGCTGGGTGTGGCGACCGGGGATCGAAGTTCGAGAGTCTTTAAAGAACAATTCATCTCAAATGATAATATATATATTTTTATAATTCAAAAAGGACATAATAAAATAATATAATCCACAGTCCTTTTATATATAGAGCCAAAACATATATAAAAAGTTACAATAGTTTTAATTTTACAAAATATGAAATAAAATATCTACATTCTTCTGCTTCTTTAAATTCTTTTTCTTTTAATTTGGCAGATCTTCTAAGTCCTTTTAATTATCAAATCCTGAAAAAAATTCAGTTTACCAGTCAGGTAGGAGTACGCAAATTGTTCTTATAAGAATAAATCTAGCATCCTATAATAGGTATGAATCACATATAAAAATGATTGAAAATCTGTATGTAAATAAAGTAATTGCTAAATTCAATTTTTGCCCTACAAAATAGCTGTGAAGATCAACATATATGAAATAAATTTTATCAAAAGCATTTGTAACAATAAGTCGAGTCCAGAGACCCCTAAGCCCAAATGGGTAAACCCATAGGCATAAATCTGTAGGAAGCTTTCTCGCCACCCGTCGGTAGCTTATTCAAATTAGGAACTGATGGTGTGTCTTTCCTCTAGATTTGTCTACTTCATACAAGAGGCTAAATCCCTCCATATAACTCCCAGGGGCTTGCTAGCTAGCGTAATCTGTACAGATTCCAGTTTTGCATTCCACCCTCCAAAGACAAACACCACAAAATATATATAAATTCTTTTTGTTACATGCTTTTTGATATAATTCTTTTTGCAGATTAAAATGCGATAAGCAGTGTAAGTAATACTCAAATGGAAAATGCCTCAAATAAGAATACTGAAATAAGACTTATAAGTAAATTTGCGTACCTGACTTGTTTTGATAAAATCAACCAAATTTAATTTCTTTGATCTGCCAAAATAATGAAATTTATTAATTTAATATTTTCATTATGATTTGTGGTTTTATAATTATAAAATGATTATTTTATTTTATTAGAATTATTAAATTATATAATTATTTATGCCTTATAAGGTCAAATTGTGAATTTGACCTTATAAGGGCATTTTAGTAATTTTACCCTTAATATAATACAAATTTTATGTTAGTTTATTGAAGATTATGTTCTAAGGTTTCTATAGAGTCCAAATTTATCAAATTCTGATATGAATTGGTTAAGTTATTGCTATTCTAATTTGGAGGGTTTAATAATTAGGGTTTATTATAATTAGAGAGTGATTAGTGATTTTAGTCATAAAATTATTAAACTAATTATATATTTAAGTTTTAATTCACTTTATAAGTTATTTAAAATTGAAATCACTTAATTTTGGATTATTATATTTGCTAATATTCACTAATCAAGTTTTTAGAGTAATTAGTGTTAATTAGAAGATCTAACCGTTGGATCTTAAATATTTTTGCAGTTTATTGAAATTTAGGATTTTTTGATCTAAATGGATATTTGGATTACCTAATTTGAAGTTAAATTGACTAACTTATGGCTATTTGAAGTTTCTAGGTTTAAAGGTTTAATTAGAGTTAAGTCCTATTGTGATTAGTCAAATTTTAATTCAAATAGCAAAATTAATACTTTAAAATATTCTTTATGATTTTTTGAGTATTTTAAGACCCATATTTAATAGGTTTGGATTAGTGAGTATTAAGTTATGGCTGAATGAATTTTAATGACATTTTTGTAATACCTAAAATGTCATTATGTGAAATAATGATCTTACAGCCAAATTATTTATATTTTTAAATTTCTCACATTTTTCTGATGAATTTAATATATTTAATTGTATATTTTGGATAATTATTTTAAGAGTTATTTAAATTTAAAGTTTAGTTAATTAATTGAATTATATTATGATTAATATATATTTATTAAATATTTTTGATTAATAATTTAATTTCTGTATTATATTTATATAATTTGTTGTTTTTATTTATGAATCTGTATCTATTTTATTATATTTATTTAAATTTTTTGTATATATAATTAATTTCTGTATTTATAAAAATTTATAAATACAATACATATACATATTCATTCTTAATATATACATATATGAATCCAATTGCTTATTACATTATGCTAATAGACTCTGTTATACTCCTAATATTGTTATTATGTTTAATTTAAATTTTTTTTTTTAAAAAAAAAATTTGTATGACAAGTGGGACCCGCACCACTTAAATGCAGCGGTATCGGGCTCTGCTCGGGTCACGAAAGACCCGAGACGAGCCCGAAATCCTTCGTCTGCCTCCCTTTGCGGACGGGGAGAATTAGGGCACCTCCTTAAATCTTCAGACACTACGCCTCTAGGTACGAAACGCTAGGGAACTGCAAGCAACAGCTCCACCCTTCATGATGAGCTAAGGAAATTGGGAAACGTCAGCTTCTATCGCTCGCTCCTACGATGCCCTAAAACGAGGAAGAAAATTTTGAAATGCCAGGACTTTTGCTTATGTTTCGATCTATTTCTGTTTGATTTGCAGAGTTACAATATCATTTATCTAAAGTCTCGTAGAATGCAAAAATATGAATATCACTGATCAAAATTAGGGTAGAATTGTTATTGAATTCTTTCAATTTTTTTTTTTTTATGCTTAGTTCGAATATAGAAATAAGTATATTGTTAAGATGATTTAAACGTAGATATTGTATTCAAATTACTCAAGGAAGAAATTGAGTTCAATTGCTATACCTAAATGAACAGCTGAAACTTTTCAGGAAAACTGGATGGATCAAAACGGTTCGCAGAAGCTGGCGAAGGTAGGATTAGGTAAAAACGGGGTTGAGATTGCCGAAATTAGATAGGGTATAACTAAATCGTATCCTTATAAGCGACAATCTGCACTGGACGAACGGAGGTTGCCGCGCGTCCTCATCTGTGACACGCTGAGGACTTCTGCACGATGCGTGTCGCCTTCTGCGACACGCGTGAATCGCGGGGACGATGGTTCCAGAGCCGTCTGATCCTCCCGATCAGACGGTCTAGAACAATCCGTCTATCCAGATGGTGCAGCCGGCCAAACGAACGACATTACCTAAATACAGACGGCGCCGTTAAATATAATTTAATAATCAATTATTTAATTTAATGAATTTAATTAATTAAACTTAATTTAATAATTATTCTCCAAAACAAATTTAAAAATATCATTTCTAGCTAATTGAGGTCTTCTGAACACAATGGCGTGCTCGGATTTTCGATTAGATGAGTATTTAATTACTCGAATTTTCAGGTATTTAAATAATATTAAAATATTCGTCTAAAAATTAACGACTTCCAAATACATTCAAAACTTCACCCCTAACTAATTTGGGGGTGGTGAACACAATGGCGGAGTCATATTTTTAATCTGAAGCCAAAATAATTTAAATATTGATAAACAATTGAGAATGAAATTTTGGTATTTTACACTGGGGCTCTGGCATTTGTGGTACCGACAAATATCAGATTTGGAGCTGTTTGTTGATGGTTCTGCAGAAGATGAGCAAGTGCAGGAGGAGGATCTTCCTACTGCCATTTAGTTAGATTTTTTCTTTCTTGCAGTGAGTTTGAGAGATCTTTTCTTTCTTTTAATTTCATCTGTAATAATTAAATTCTTGATGTATTTACTTCTCTGCATTTGATCTAAGTTACTGTTTCTTTTACTCTTTTATACTATGCTGTAATGTTAATGTTATATTATATTATTTTCTACTACTATTTAGTTAGATTTTTCTTTTCTTGCAGTGAGTTTGAGAGATCTTTTCTTTCTTTTAATTCAATCTGTAATAATTAAATAAATAATTAAATTCTTGATGTATTTACTTCTCTGCATTTGATCTGAGTTACTATTTATTTTACTCTTTTATACTATACTGTAATGTGGATATTATATTATACTATTTTCTGCTTCCGTCACTTTAATTTGTATTGATGTATGTTCATAGTTCCAGATGACAAGTCCTTGGCTTTAGGCAGGTTGGGTCCTACCTGACTTTACTTAAGTTGAGATTTGCCACAGTTGGAGCACAACACTCCTTTTGTTTATGCTAATATCAGTATTAGCATGGCCGCAGAGGGTATGGGGCCCACACTCGAAAACCTTAAAATCTCAATGTTGTCCAATTTCAACCTAGTTAGTATCATTTTACTTCTTATATTATAATGATCTCATATTAATGTATATTATTTCATTTGGACAATGTTTAGTGATTTTATGTTCTTGGCTCCTAAATTAGGATAATTTTGTAAATTTTCTAATTTTATAAATTGCATATTTTAAGTATTTAAATCTTAGGACAACAAACATGTCACATTATTTACTTCTCATATTAATTTTAACTGTATGAATTGAATTTAGTCTTCTTAAATTAAATGCTTGTATTCATAGCAAACTGTTTGTTTCAAATTGTAATCCTAGGAGAGATATTTTAGAATTGATTTTATAACCTGATTTACTTATGATCTTATAAATTGTTAATACACCAATTAGTGTAGTTAACCTTAGGATATGTGTGATTGTAGGTTATGAATCTATTAGGACTATCTTTTAACAATTAAATTGGATTCTAGATTAACTCATAGCCCTCATGTAGACTCTTTATTGTTTTATTTAAGAGTTCCCTAGATATCCTAATTATGCTTTAGATAAGTAATAAATTATATTTAACTTTCAATCTATAGATAGCATAGAGCTAGTAGCTTATAACTCTTTTCTCTCATATACATTTAGACTTTTCCTATCACTTTAATCTAGCTAAATTAGTAATTAATTTGAATAGATCCTTCTAATTACAACCTAATCAAATGAGTTTAGTGTATAGAATTTTAATTTCCATCTTCTTCAAATATGGTAATTCCATAGCCTCACCTTTTTTTAATTAGTTTCCTAAACCTTGATTTTATTAAGCTATTTTAATTAAATAATTTAGGATAAGGATAAAGTTAGTTTTATTTTATTATTATTATTCTTACAAACTATTTTGTCATCTCATGGAATGAAATTAAACTACTATTTTTCAAAAACTCAACTACTTATATTACTTACAATTGACTTGAGATCAATACATCTAAGTTAATTTATAGCTCAATTAGCTCCAATCATTAAGTAAATTATTAAAATTATATAACTTTGAGTATCACATAGTTTACAATTATTGAATTTCCTTAAATATTTGCTTAGCTTTGAGCTTATTCTTTTGAAATATGCATACAATACTTTGTGTATAAATAAAGCTTACACATTAAAATTATATGGGTTTAATATTGCTGGATAGCCAAGAGCATGCTAAATAGGAGAAATAAGGAGACATCATATTCTCAGATGATGAATATGAGTGTTTTTTATTTTTGAAACCCCGCTTTCCTTTATCTGTTAGGCAGGCGTTCTTAACTCATCGCTTCATTCTGTATGTCCCTACAAGATGAAAACTTTCATAAAATAACTTTAATAAAAAAAAATGAGTTCTCTTACAGTCTTATTGATTGTGAGATATCATCATAGCTTTCAAGCTATGTCACTTTTTATAATCCTAGGCTATGTGCATCTTAAATTGATAGTATAAGATTTTCTTTCATTTACTATGCTTTGCACTTTTCATTTTAGTACTGTATTTTACTTGCTTACAGTTTATATAGGATGCAATATATGATGCTTTAATTTTATTTAAATGCTTCACTGTTTTTTTTTCCTTACTTAGCATATTTTCATTGAACATATGTATACTTTACTTCATTTACTTTCATATGCACTTTAATAATTTATAATATTATTTAAGATACTTTTCTTTTACTTTTTGATTGCAAGCTAAAATGTCTCTACTTATGAGTATTTTTTTTACTCAATTCATTTTCATTTATTCTTCCTTACTATTTTGTTTATTTCCCTTCCCTATTCAATGCTTTCATTTGCTCCCCTGCTTGTATTTAAATTATAAATTTAGTTGTGATATCCAATTTAAATTTATAAAATGTTTAACCAATCTCAAAATGTGCTTAGACTATTTAATTTAGCTACACTTTTTTTTTCTTGAATTTGTCCTATCATATTTAAATGCCAAAATATAATAGATCAGGTGCAATTTGAAGCAAGTGGAGCTGGGCCAAGTTCTTGAGGATATTATAATTGCTTCCACCTAAAAGTTTATTACTTGCTTTTACTTTAACCGAGAGAGAGTTTTTATTTACTTGTTCTTTAAATTAATGATATGTAATAACTTAAACTTTTGCTTTTATCTTTACTTATTCTGTGATGGGTTTAATATCTCATACTTAAATACTTAGTTTGGATAAATGGATGGATAAATTGTATATAAATTTCATATTTGTAAACTCATATTGTTATATGTGATTACTTGCTTGCTTTCACTCATACTTACAAATACTATTTTCATACATGTGTTTGCAATCACTTTAAATTCATATTGTTGAATTATGATCGCAACTACTATTTACTTCATGTTATTGCAATTACTTCCATTTATACATTTTTTTTCTTCTTATTTTTATTTAAACTGCTTACATGTGAATTATCATTTACATGTGACTCTTCACTTCTTCTACTTATAATTACAACTACAATTTTACTTATATATAATTATAATTATCCCTATTCATATATTTTCTTCTACTACCTTCCTCATCTTAACTTAAGACCCTCATCAAGATTCTTGGCCAAACACAACATTTAGTATTGAGTTGGTTTCCTTCTAATTTAGTATTAAATGATGTGGTAACGTGCCAATGTTGAGTTTAGTTTCTACTTGATATTGGGGTCGTTACAAGAATTCAGGCTCATTTGATTTGAATAACGTCTAATTAGCATCCGATTGATTTGTGGTTAACTCGTAGTCACTCTAAGCTCTGCAATTGAACCACGTTACAGTTCCTGATTGCATTGATGTCGTTTAAGTTGTAACCAGGCACACCCCATTCTATTGCACTACTTTCAGCTACATTCGAGTCTCCACAAATAAATTGATTGCGGAGCATGGAGTCACCATGTCAACAACGGATCAACCGAGTGCAAGTTGGATATGATTCAAATTAAAAAAGTAAGAAAGTTGTTGAATGAGCTGAACTGGACATATAAGATAGTGCTTGGAGTTTGGGCGTTTAAGCTCACCCAAGTGTTGATGAATTTTCTTCTTAACTCAGTTAGATAGAAGCTTGGCACTTAGGTACGCACAAGCAATGGAGGTATTTAATCAAACACAACAAAGCTGAACTTTGGGAATTTTGGCGTGCCTATGCGTTGGCTTTTTTTTTCAAACAACATAGGTAAAGACAAACTTTGGATGAAAGTTAGATAGAATGCATAGATAGCAGGTTGGGCACTTAGGGGCATGCGTATCTCAATAAGCTAAAATAATTAGAAAACCTGCATGAGTGCACCTAGGCGCCAGTAGGTGAATGCAATATTTTGTGAATAAATTAGAACAATGAGATCGTTTGACTGTGCATGTAGCTGATCTAGATTAAACACGAACACATGACTAATGTGCAAAGATTTTGGGATCCAATTGGGGGTTGTTATTATTTTTTTTTTGGGTGAAACATTAAAAACATCTTTAACTAGTTATGATATTTGAATATGTTATGGAGATAGATGATATGCTGCATGTGATGTGTTGAAGATGTTGAGTGGTAGTGTAATGGTTGGTGTTGAAGGAAAAAATGTAGGAGGGCTGAGAAAGGCTTGCAACCTCTTAAATAGATTGATATTTCTATTGTATATACATATTATTATAGTGAAATATTCATAGTGATACTATGATTTTTTTTTAGCTTTGTGAATTTTTACATAAAAATTTGTGTTTGTGGATGCTCTGTTTCTCCTATTTTGTTAGCTTAATTGTGCTCTTTTGAAATTTCTGTGCTCAAATTCAAACACAAACATAATAATACATGTTATTTAATTGAGATTTATTAAAATAAATAAATACAAACTCAATATCATCTTAATTAAACAATAAAGTGAAAAAACTATTCAATATATGTTTAACTAGCCATTAAATATTTCATCTCATTTTTATTTTCACAATTCCTCAAAATATTAATAAGTTTGTTCTTTTGATTGTCAATATATTTAATAAATTATACATTATTAAATATAATAATACCTTCATTTATAATGAGCAACAAGTAAAACACCCAACCCTAACCACTAATTTGGATATAATTATGTGATTATTTTGATAAGATAATATATATACATTGCTGGCTATGCATGTAAATTTCTTTCAATTTAAATGTCTCACTGTAAATTTCTATAATTTTTAACGCCGCATTGTAAATTTCCATTGGCCATATAAAACGCCAAACCCTAGCCGCTCATTTCGCGGCTTAGAGATCCTTAGGCGGCGCCTTCCAGAACGTATTCACGGGAGTAAGCAAAAAATCATCTCTTTGTTATCAGTTAGGGTTTTTCTACTACGCTAAATTCTACGATTCGTGTCGCCTTTGAAGAGTAATTGTGAGTTTGGAGATGGCGTACGCTGCAACGAAACCCACAAAGCCAGGTCTTGAGGAGTCTAGGGAGCAGGAACATCGCATTAGGATTACTCTTTCTTCTAAGAACGTGAAAAATCTTGAGAAGGGTATGATTCATCTATTGAGCCCGCAGTTTTTTTTTTTCTAAAATTAAAAAGTCAAGTATTTGTTGCTATTATTGTTATCTTTATCGTTATTTTGATCGGTTTGTTATCTCGATAGTGTGCTCGGATCTGGTGAGAGGGGCGAAAGACAAGAGGCTCAAGGTTAAAGGTCCTGTGAGGATGCCGACCAAGGTCCTCCATATCACCACGAGGAAGTCTCCCTGTGGTGAAGGTGATCCTCTTTCTCATCTACATTTGTATTGATTGCTTTGTGATCCGTAAATAAAAAGTTTGATTGAGCTTTAACTAAACTGCACATTTATTTTTTTTGATGAAAAAATGAAGCTCAAGACTTTCTATATCAATGGCATGATGAATCGTCTTTCTTAAATTGTGGATCGTTCGTTTAGTCTATTCTTGAGCTTTATTGTGCAGCAGTCTCTTTTTTGCTTGCAAGTGTTAAGTTTGATCTTTTTATTTGTGATACTTGCTTAGGTTGTTATGTTTAGAAATAAGATTATTGCACAAAATCTAGTGCATCTTCTCATAATTCTGTCTTATGATATAACAGTTGTTGTTCAACTGTTTAATAATATTCATGCAGATATGCAATTATAGGTTATTCAAGTAGTTTATATTCATTAATTTATACTTTAATTAATGGTGCTGTGTCAGACAACTTCTACTTTAGAAATTTAGACTTGAATTTTTTTTGAATTTGAACCATGGCATTTATTTTTATATTTAGCGAACCAGTTGTTATGATGATAACACATTGAATAATGAAAACTTCATTTAAATTACAGTTGAACTGTGTGATGAATGTACAAAGTTCAGTTGGTTTTATTATATTATCGTTTAGTTTGAATTTCAATGAAAAAATCACTTGTTTTTATAAATAGGATGCAATGTTTGGATTTTGCAGTAAAGAAAAAGCTTGGCTTGATTGTTGCGTTAATCTGATCACATTTTTTTGAGCTTGTATTAGTCCTATATATTATATGTAAGGCATTTGTTAATAAATATGATAGCATAATTTGGCTGAGCATATGATAAAACTTGTTCTTGAGATTATCAATGAAATCTATACAGAGCTCTTAAAAGCTTATGCTCAGACATTTTTCATGTGATATAGTATTATATAACATTTTTAAACATCTTTAATTTCAGGCATTAGTAAAATATGGGATAACAATAAATAGAAAGTGATATGCATGGGTTTTTGTGAAATTTTTGATAGAATCTGAAATAAAAATGCATTATTCATGTGAAACTATAACAATATAATTCTGTTGTGATCACATGTCTGTATGCTGTCTTTATTTTGCGTGCAATGACAGTGGATATTGAGCGCACTTGTTGTTTAACAATTGACAGATTTTATTAGCCAAATCATGAATCAGTACTAATATTAACATTGAAATCTGTCTATGAAATCTTTAATACTTGCTTTTAGAAGCTGATGGTTAGAGTATTACAATCCGCTGTTAGAAAACTTTTAGTAACAATACGCTTGCAATCTTGGTAAACTATGAGACCAAGTTATGATAGGTTGAATATAAAGCAATGACATTTTTCAAAAATAAATTATTTTGTTTTACATTGTAAGCTGCCATTACTAAATATATGAAAGGGAAACAATGTAACTTTGTTTTGGCTATGGCTTCTCTCTTATGTTGGTGCTTCTTTTGACATTTAATAACACCGATGTAAAGGACATTTGCTGAGCATATATTAGAGTTATATAAACAGGGTTAAAATTTAATCATTAAGTCTTAGGACTTGTTTTAGGCAGCTTTCTTGTTGCTTTGCAATTTAAAAAAAAATATTAGGTTTGTTTAGACTATTAGAGCATCATTCTCTAACTTTAAAAAGATTGCCAATTTTTTTTAAAATGTTAGGCCGTTATTATGAAACTATGTTTAGGTTTTTAAATCTTTTTATAAATTAAAAAAAGACAATATATTAATACTATTATGTCATAACTTGAAATTCTCATCATATAAACTTTTTATGTTATTGCTATCTATGCTGTTTCTTTTAATTTTTGGTATTAGAATACTTCCTTTTGGATGGCAGTGGCGCATTATTCAAATGATAACTGCTGCTCAACTGTAGTTGTTTTTTTATTTGAATTTCCACTGAACTCTTTTGATATATTTGGTCTGCCTGGGTCAATCTCAACCTCACCCCGATGTCGAATCCTAAATTTTGGTACTATTTAAAAATATTATTTAGTTATTTTAATTTAATTTTACTTGTTCTGTATGATCATGATTCTTAAAAAGGATTATTTATCATGAAATGTGTAATATAAATTTTTTTTAGTGTAAAGGGATGATGCACAATATAATTTCTTATTTGCTTTTGATTATGTATCTTATATCTGCTTTTGCATGTAAAAAACATGATAGATTAGATATTTTGATTTATTTGCTACACATATTGTAATGCAATCATTAATTTATTCTGATGATTTTCCTATGTGAAGCAAAAACTGTTTTTTTTTCAAATTTAATAGTTGGCTGAACTCATTTAATAATTCTATATGATGTTTTACTGTCAAGTATGTTGAGGGTTTAGTTAAGTAGACTGTGGTTGTTAGAGGCTGTTAATACATGGTTGTATTGTGTTTGTTTTATTCTTTGAATTTGGAATAATATAATTGAATATTTACTTCGAATAAAATGTTTTTATTAAATGTCAAAATGTGGCATGAAATATTACTTACTCTGTAGTGCCTTATATTATTGTCTTTGCACATAAAAAGAGATGTACAATATGAGTGGCTTGTTATTATTATTCCATTGTTCAATTGAGATTATACACTTTAATATTATTTTGCTCAATATCAATTGTTAACATGCGAAGGACAAGCTTTTGTGAACAACGTGTTTTTAGTTTTATAATTTTTTTATATGTTATACTTATAAAATGCTTAACCTGGTTTTTTATTTTATATGTATATAGATTTGAGTTTCATAGTATGATTCAGCACTGTTTTTTATTTTGCAGTGTGCACCTGGTTAACTAAAATGATTAGTTTTTTGAAGCTTTTTTAATTTCTTGTGTTAGTTAACCTTCCATTTTATCTGATGTGTATTATATGATTTCATTATTTAAGACAGAGTTCTATGAATAAAGGATGTAATTGCTTATTGGTTTTTACTGTTTAGTAGGCCTACCAACTTATGGCCTACATTCCACTTGCATTAGGTGATTGGTTGGATCGATGGTGCTAGGAAACTTTGCATTGCAAAGTTGACACAGCCACCCTGCTTTGCCAACTGTGTAGAGCGGATTAGAAACATTTCTCTACTTATGACCTCAGATATTTTATTCAAGTTAATATTTAATTGGGTTGTCAGATCATGATCTCTGATATTTGTAATATTAAAGACACGTTGTTCACAATACACTCTTATAATATTAAAGATCTAGAGCAGCACATTATTCTTCACTGATAATCATAGTTTAGTATCATCTTAATAGGGTGATTGTGGCTGTGGAAGTTGTTACAAATCACAAGTCTTTTGGACTTGTGATTTGGGGAAACCTGAGATTGAAATTTTTCCTAGCTTTGCAATTTCCCTTCTCAAGCTTGTGTATTATCTGTTCTTCGCAGCTCGGAAATTTGATGATTATTATGGAAATCTTGTGCCTCGTGTACCAAGGTTGGGAGTTTGATTTTCTAATAAATACTTTGGAAATTTATTGAGTGGATGGAGATTACTCGTTCCTAGCAGTTAGGATTTGCGCCAATGTATCTTTCATTAAGTGCATCAGATTATATATGCTAATTGTTTTGGCAAAACCAAAATGTACAAGGATTTACAAACCCTTTTTCGATGTCCAAGCTTTCCAAAGCATGTGAAAGTATTTGAGGCTCTATTGTGATGTGTAAAAGTTTCATCCTGACTTATCCTGTCTATGTATTTGTGATTGGTTTTTTCTCTCAATAACAAGGTCACGATTTTATTAGAGCTAATGTTAATTGTCTGGCAAAGTTGGCTCGCTTTTTACTCGTTATTCATGCGGGTCTTGTTGAGCATCCAACTCGCATGTATATGAGATTGTGCACATGTATGGTATTACAAAGTCAACTGTTCAATAATTTACTTGATTTGTTAGATTGTAATCTAACCTGAAGATTTTTTGCAGTTACTTCCTGACCAGTCCCTAAATGTAATCGCTGTCTATGTATTTTGTGGTTTGTTTTCTTTCTTATTGACAAGGTCACGATTCTATTAGAGCTATTTTGAATTGTCTGGCAAAGTTGGCTTACTTTTTACTCATTCTTTTTGCGGGTCTTATTGAGCACCCAACTAGCTTGTATATGAGATCATGCATGGGTATGGTCAAAGTCAACTGTTCAATAATTTAATTGAGAGCCAAGCTTCACAAGAAGAAGATGAGCCAAGCTTGGGCTAAGCATTAACTTGATTCGTTAGCTTGTAATCTAACTCATTCAAACATTATTTATATAAAATACTAATATTCTTATAGAATTTAAGGTCTTAAATATTTAAACTTTGTGAAAATTTAAAATTTATTTTTTGCTCTTTTGGCAATTGATTTTTAATTATTTTTCATCCAAGTTCTCATTCTGTTTATCATTTTAGTACCGCATTACTTAAAGTTGAAATTTTTTTTTTCCATTTATATTAAATTAACTAGCTTAAATTTTAAATTTTAGCTCAAACTGGTGCACCCCTATTCGGTTAGATGAACTCTCTCGCTATACGAATATTCAATCCTATAAGATGTTAGAGCTTAGTGCAATATGGATGAATATCTGAGGATGACAACAACAACAGGCAGTACCATTAGGTCGGGCTGGCTACATGAATTTTTTGTTTTCGTTGTGCACAATCAAATAGAAGCCCTCTTTAAGTTCTAAATAAAGAAGATCCTTTGTAATAATTTCTTTCCATGTTTTTTTTGCACTTTTCCTTCGTCTTTTAACATGGCAAAATTTATAACACTCATGAACTAAAACTTGATTTATAAACATGTCCAAATTGTTGAAGTGGCTGACTTGAGATCAGCTTGGTGCACCCCTATTTGGTTAGATGAACTCCCTTGATTATGCTATATGAATTTTCAATACTAGAAGAAGTTGAGAGCTTAGTGCAATATGAATGAATATCTGAGGATGAAAACAACAATAGGCAGTCCCATTTGGTGAGGCTGGCTACATGAATTTTTTGTTTCCATTGTGCACGATCAAATAGAAGCCTTTCCCTAAGTTTCAAATAAAGAAGATCCTTTATAATAATTTCTTCCCATGTCTTTTTGTGCTTTGCATTCCCTCTTTTAACATGGCAAAATTTATAACACTCAATTTATAAGCGATGGATATTTGAGGACATTGATATAAATTCAAACTATGTTAATTTTTTTGTAGAATATGGAATATTAAAAATACATGTTATTTACATGAGATATCATGAAACTATCTTTTGGTCATTCACAATAATGATGCCGGCTATGTAAATGGCTTGCTTCTGTTTTTTGTTAATTTTTAAACGTAGTGAAATTAGAATATTGCGGGTGTTTGTTGAATTTTTGGCTTAGCAGATGATGGTCCCGTCTAAAGATATTCTTGAGACTTGTCTATGATACACCAAATTCAAGCTTTTTAAGCCTGATGCTCAGTTGATTGACCATTTTCATTTTTATCCAGGCGTTTATCTAGTCTGATACCCGTTATGTAATTGCTTGGTTCTGTTTGTAGTTAATTTTTAATCGTAGTATTGCGGGTGTTTCTTAAACTTTTGGCTGAGCAGATGATGATCCAGTTTAAAGGTTTTCTTGAGATTTGTCTATGATATACCAAATTCGAGCTTTTTAAGTTTGATGCTCAGTTGACGGACTATTTCTATTTTATCCAGGCGTTTATCTAGTCTGATGCCCGTTATGTAATTGGCTTGCTTCTGTTTGTAGTTAATTTTTAAGCGTAGTGATATTAAAGTATTGCGGGTGTTTCTTAAACTTTTGGCTGAGCAGATGATGATCCAGTTTAAAGGTTTTCTTGAGATTTGTCTATGATATACCAAATTCGAGCTTTTTAAGTCTGATGCTCAGTTGACGGACTATTTATATTTTATCCAGGCTTTTATCTAGTCTGAAGCCCGTTATGTAATTGGCTTGCTTCTGTTTATAGTTAATTTTTAAGCGGAGTGATATTAAAGTATTGCGGGTGTTTCTTAAACTTTTGGATGAGCAGATGATGAATCCAGTTTAAAGGTATTCTTGAGATTTGTCTATGATATACCAAATTCGAGCTTTTTAAGTCTGATGCTCAGTTGATGAACTATTGCTATTTTACCCAGGCGTTTATCTAGTCTGATGCCCGTTATGTAATTGGCTTGCTTCTGTTTGTAGTAGTTGTTTTAGCGTAGTGACATTAAAGTATTGCGGGTGTTTGTTAAACTTTTGGCTGAGCAGATTATGATCCAGTTTAAAGGTATTCTTGAGATTTGTCCATGATATACCAAATTCAACCTTTTTAAGTCTGATGCTCAGTTGATGGTTTATTCCTATTTTATCCAGGCGTTTATCTAGTTTGATGCCCGTTATGTTATTGGCTTGCGTAGTGATAGTTATAATTAATTTTTTAGCGCAGTGATATTAGATTTTTGTGGCTATTTGTTCAATCTCTTGCTGAGCAGATGATGATCCAGTTTAAAGGTATTCTTGAGACTTGTCTATGATATACCAAATTCGAGCTTTTTAAGTCTGATGCTCAGTTGATTGACCATTTAAAACATCAGAATGGATAGGGGCGTTTATCCCCCCCCCCCCCCCCCCCCCCTCTCTCTCTCTCTATATATATATATATATATATATATATATATATATAGAATAATATGTGCGTGTCTCCGCGTTTGGCATGCCCCTCTCTCCATACGTTATGCTACTTTACTCGTTTATGCATGTTATATGGATTTATATTAAAGTTTGAAACACCGTTTATTAATAATTTATTTAAGATGTATAACTAGTATTATATCAAAATATGATAGATAAATGAATGTGAAAATATGTGAATTGTAATTCTAAATAGTTCGTACCAGTATATATATTGTAAGGGATATAGTACTTTCATTTTATGCTCAGCCAGCGATCGCTATGAAACATAATTTATTCTTTAATGTTTGAAGTATGCTCATGAACAAAACAGAAGTGTGTTATTTGCATTGATTCTCTATTTTATCATGCTTTGGCTTGCATAATAAACTGAATATGCTCTTCAGGCACGAACACTTGGGATAGATTTGAGCTTCGGGTGCACAAAAGGTTGATTGATTTAGTCAGCTCCTCCGAAGTAGTGAAGCAGATTACTTCAATAACCATTGAACCAGGCGTTGAGGTTGAGGTTACCATTGCCGATCCTTGAACTTATGCATCATCGATTATGAATTTCCTCTCTTCTACTCTTAAGAAATTTCCTTTTTTACTTGCTTTTGTTCTTGTTTGTAGCCGCTTCTTTATTTTGTTCTGTTTTGTATCAAAAAGTTTATCCAGTTGAAATATTTCAGATGTTATAAATTTATTATGCCCATTTCTTAACTTGTTTGTGCTACAATACTTTATGAATGTCCTTGTTATGAAATTATGGCATACAGATCAGTTTAATATTTTCCCAGTTTTATACAAATTATTAATAACTTGTTTGTGCTACAATACTTTATGAATGTCCTTGTTATGAAATTATGGCATACAGATCAGTTTAATATTTTCCCAGTTTTATACAAATTATTAATTTGCTCTAACCTGCAAAAAGTTCTTTCTCCAAATTAATTATCCCTTAATTCTTTTAATGCATATTTTGTGGCGCGTAATGCAAACTTGCATTTACAGCCATAAACACATTCTGATAATCAGTTATGTTTTGTTAGTGTAAATTTATATTTGTATGTAACATATATTATGCTCTCAGTTTATACTTTTTGTAATTATGGATGTCTTACTGAGCCCATTCACTGGGAGGTTAGTGCATGTTATTTGCAGATGAAGGAAAATTTTATAAAGTAGATATGACTTGCTTTGTTAAATGGAGGGTGAATGTTTGCTAATGAAGAAGAAATTTGTTGATAAACTAAGTTTTACAAAGATGAAGCTAGAAGATGCTCAGAGCGCTGCCGCTTCAAGCAAAAAATATATTTACTGACTAGAGGCTCGAGCCCCAGTTGACATCGAGGTGCCAAACCTTCCGCAGCCAATCATTAATTCAGACTCATAAGAAACTAAACGAGGTTCTGAAAATTAAAGAATATGGTTCATACAAAAGGCTAACAGCGGAAAGAGAGGCTGCACAATCAAATATTTCCATCACAAGCCATTGAAGACACAGTTAGTCTGTTGCCTCCTTTTAAGGTTGGTGAGTGGGCATACTCCGTAGGATAGATTAAGAAATGAGTTCATTTGTTCTAAGGTTGGAGTGGTTTCAATAGTAGATAAAAAACATTAGAGAATATTGTGTTGAAAGGTTTTCAGGATTAGCTTTAAGATAAATTAAATGCAAACAGTAAACCTAAAATTATGTGGTTTTTTGGATTGGTGTAAAAGTAGTGTGTAAACTAAAATTTTATGGTAAGGTATGACGTAAAATGTATGAACATTTTTGCACATTCAACATATTTAGAGAAATCTAGTAAAACAATTACGCCATAATCGGTCTTAATTGGACAATACGCAAAGCGGTCCGTCTCTGGCAAAAGAGCATATGAGCTTAGCGAGCGAGTCCTTCATCGTCCATCATCCGGTGAATTCTTCGTTCTAATGATTCGTTCTGTTCACTTGTTCGAATGAAATGCTGCCATTATAACTCGTTTGGTTCAATTTATTATTAGAATTATAATTTGTATTAAAATTATTTAATTATCAAAACTTAGTATTTTTTCAAAGAAAAAGGTTATTTGGTTCTTGAATAATTCTAAAAAAATGATGGATAGCTAAGATTTTATATTTAAAATATATATTTTTAATAAAAAAAATTGAGGTAAAAAAATATTTTATATTTTCTTTTGAGAATTATCATTAATTTTGTCCGAACCGAAGTATCTTTTGCATCTGCTTTGGCCGGTTTTCATGAAAATGTAGGCCTTTGTTTCATGTTAATTATTTCCAGAACACTTTAATTTTTTTTATTACATAGTTAATAGAAAATCAATTGCCCATAAATTAATCTTCTTATATATTAAAAATTTGAACATTTGTACTAATTGAAAGACTAAATGAGCAGTTGGTTTGAAATAATTTTTGTAAAAGATTATATATTCTTTTTTTTTTTGTTAATATCTTATAAAATATTATGATGTTCCATAAAACATGAACTTTCGAAATCTTAAAAAGATTTCATTTGCGATGAGTTACATGAACATCTCCAAAATTTTCTTAAACTCATTGTAACTCCTTCTCTACGTATTAAAAATTTGCTCTCTTCCATGTGGACGAAGGTGTTAGCATCGACCACGTAAATTTTCTTTCTTGTGGTTGTGATTGTTTGCATGCGATTATTTCTTGTTTTATTGGTTTTTCTCTCAACATCTCAAGTATTGTTCCGTATTGATTTATACCCTTAGAGATACTAACAATTCCAAAAGAACAAAAATTATCCTATCTTATTTCATGATTTGCACTTTGTTCAACCTTTGGGATTTGTGGACTTTTTACTGTGTTGTACCCACTCAACATAACATGCCATTAACTTAGTTGAATAAGAAGTCATCTAACATAACATCTTGTCTTATGGAGCAACAATCATATTAGTTCCCCCAAATAATGGAAAGCAGAGAATGTACATATGCATAAACATCTTATTGATTAATAATTTTTTTTAGACGTTGGGCATTTTAACCTTATAAAGTTTAATAGTTAATAATAGTTCACATTTAATAGGCATATGATCATTAAAAGACTTGAAAATAGTAATGCTTTAATAATATTTGCTAAACTTATAACCTAATTAAAGATGTTTAAGTTAGTTTGATGTTTAAAGATATATATTTTCTTAAATTTGGCTTTGCATAATAAAGAGAAATGCTATTTAGATCCTCTGAAGTAGCACTTATAAAAATAATAAAATTTGAACATATTTTATTAGTGTTTATTTATTTATATTAAAATAATATAAATATTATTTTTATATTTTTATTATAATCATATCCAAATATTATTAAGTAATTTTTTTTAAATGCCATTTCTACAAACAAATAACATTTCTCATGTTTTTAGGTACGGATTTTATCATAATTCAAAGAGCCCATAAAATCGGATTAATTTTGAAATTAGTACAATTCAAACATTAATTGCGGAGAATCAAATTACTGCAAGAAAAAATAATCAATCAATTTCATAAAGAATAAAATAATAAATTACAAACAGTACTACTAATGCCCTACGATCTCTGTCAGAATCGCGTGAGAGCAGAAGAAAAAAAGAAGCCGAGAAGATCAATAGAGGAATCAATGGGAGACGAAGGTCTCGAAGCAATTAAGGCCGTCAAACTCCGGCGCGAAGAAGGCAGCAGTTGCCCTCCTCTTCTGCTCCGCCTTTTTCGCTCCGTTCTGATCCTCCCCTTCCTTGATCGAACTCTCGAAGCCATTCTTGGCCGTCGCGCGAAAATTCATCCAGATTCCGGCGATCTCCGCCGGCGATGCGCTCAGGATCGACATCGCAAGGACTTTCTCCATTATTTGTAGGGATCTATTCTATTTTGGCGAGCTTGGTTTGTTATTTGATCGATCGGTCCTCCTCCTTTTATAGGGAGGAGTAAGAGTGGGGAAGGAAGTCTCTACGTAGTCTCCTCGCTCTCTGGTTAGTGGCTTCGTGCGGGCCCACATGTCCGATACGATACGGACGCGTGGCACAAATCGCGGTCGCGATGGAAAGAAGCTTCTGTGTTCTGCAGGAGCTGTTGACCGATTTTCTTTGCGGGAACTTTCGTAGGGTTTGTTCGTGTCGCGGGTGAGCGCGGTCAATACTGGGCGGCAGCCGGCGCGATTCTTGGATATCCTTCTCACTTCCTTCATTGAAAAGTCAAGATTTTCTTAATTGTTTATGCATAATTCATTTTGTTCTTGAAGCTCAAGACTGGTGAGCATTTTTTATCTAAAAAACTAACGCATTTTATTATGCCTTCCCAAACTTTGTTAGGAAAGGTAGCTTTAATGCTGCTTCTGAATGTTGGTCGTCCTCTGCTGAGGCTTGGATCCTCTATGATGTTGTTTGTTTGTAGTAATATCAAATTTTAAAGACAACATAATATCATTACATTGATTAGGTCATTCTTCCCATCAGCGCCATTGCCAGTATCTGTGGCTGGACCATTTTATCTTACAAGTACTTGTAACCATTGATTTCTTCTTAGATCAAGGATTGTGATCATTAGAGGATTGTCCAAAATACAATTCATTTAGTGTACTAATGTTAGAGACAAAAAAGTGCAATGCCTTGTAAAGATAAACTGTGTTACATAGAAGTTCAACAATCATTGGAAACGACTTGCTATTGACTAAAAGAGCATTCCTATCAAATGCATTTTTCTACATCATTGGAACAACTCTTAACATTGGAGACCCATTAATACTCTAAAGACCATAGGAGGATTGTTAACAACTAAACCAACTCTAATCCAATTCAATTAAGCTTGAACTATGTAATGCCAGCAAGAGTCAGGATAACCCAGCACTTATCGCGACCATCCATGGGCATTCCGTCCACCAAATTAATCTCACTCGAATGTGCACATCTGGACTAAACATTCTGTAAAGATCCAATGTTGAATTAAGTAATCTAATCAAATATTAGGTGTTACTGTAACACTATATTAGATTATTATAAAAATAACAAAATATTAAATATTACTTAGACCAAGAATCTAAAGAGATAAGAAATAAATGTATAAATTTACATATATGTATAATACTATATTCATCCAGATAAAAAAATAAATCATTCATCACAGAAAAAAAATCAAGATTAGATAAGTTTAGCAAACAATTTTTACATAATAATATTCGTCCTCATGAGAATAATAAAATGCTAAAGAAATCTTCAATATTGACCTTGCTCATCTTGCTCCATCTTTAGCTCATACTCTTTATTACCTCCAAGCTTGATATACCATATTTACCTTATAATACGGTATAACACAGCAAAAAAAAAATATAGCTAGACTTGCTAAGTTTATATACATTTTAATATTTTTTGATTATATTATTAGGAGATATCACATCTTGTCAGTTAATATTAAATTATAAGCAGTGCAAAAATACAATAAAGAAAAAAATGTTGGAAATACAAGTAATGACTAAAATATGGAATTTGAAAAGAATAATTATACATATTAGAAATGGTTGTTGAGGTCTTGCAAAAGCATGTTATGTAAAAAGAACAGATTTCATGTATGTATATATGTGTACATAAAAAGAGAAGTACGAAGTAAGTATGCTCATATAAAATAATGTAAAGTAAATATAACACAGTATAAAGAGTGTAACTACATTAAACTGTAATGTATAAGCTAAACTATAAAGTATATAAAGTAAAAACAAGTAAAGTGGATTTAATCTCTAAGACTAAATAAATTGTAGGGCATAGTCTTCTAGACAGTGTAATGTAAAAGGTATTACACAATCAATGAGATTGTAGGGCATAGTCTTGTCTCTGAAAATTTGGGGATAATCGGGCATCATTAGGTCAAATGGGCATTTTTGTCAAATTAGGAACCTTAATTAATAGCCAAAATATTTTGATCTCTAAACTAAAATTTAATTATATTTTTGATTTCCTGTGGGGACCTTCCTCATGTTGGATTGATATCAGAGGATCAGCCCCGCATGAGGTTCCCCGTCGAGGAATCCGATTGAGCAGTTTAAGTAGTACAACAAGTAAGCAGAAATAAGATCATCTATTCAATTAAAATAATACAATATCCAGATTATTACAAACTAAGATAATATAAATAATGCTTTTGTTTAACTTTAAAGTCTAAGCAATAATTTCAAAACTATGCGTCAATGCCAACACCACCGTACTTTAGAAATTCTTTATGCTAAATCAACTCCCTCCAACCGCACCTGACCTGGCATTATAAGAATAATGCCTCAATACACATATTAAGTACAAAGAGATTAATATTACACTTAGCAAAAATAGAAAGCGAAAAATAGAAGATTTTGCAGGAAATAAAAAGGTTAGCAAAATACATAATCTTGCAGTTTAAACATTTTGCTTGTCATAATACTGTCACCTGTCATATGATAAGTTTCACACATGTTTGTTTATATGTATGTCTTGATTTCACGAAGCAACATTAGCAGTTCTGTTGAGCAAATCCAGAACCATGAGGCTAGGTTCAAATAAGAGCAACTCCTTCATCTGGGCCCCCTCAAAGGCTCCAAATGACACTCTTATAACTCCCGATGGACTAGCTCCGTCCATAACCTAATAAACCACCGTTTCGGAACCCTTGCATACATTCACAAGACATAACATATACAATTCATTCATGACATTATTCGGGCATTTAATAAGCATTTCATTTCACTAAGGATAAAGCTCAAAGCGATGCTATAGCGGTAATAAAAACATTAAGTGTAAACAATAAAATCAATTGTACCTTGGTATTTAAATTCTTGAAGGGTACTCACGAAGCGGATGCGTCTGCAAACATTAAATTTGTTATATTTATTAGTCTTTAGGAATAATGGTTTGCAAATAAAACATATATCTTTATTCTTAAATCTTGAACTTTTAGCTATTGCCTTAGTTTATGAAATTATATTTCCTATGCCTTTTAATTTAATTAATCTCCTCTTATTTCCTTTAGGATGATAAATAAGTATAGTTTAATAGAATAATGTCATGAATAATGTTATGAATGAATTGTATATGTTATGTCTTGTGAATGTATGTAAGGGTTCTGAAATGGTGGTTTATTAGGTTAGGGACGGAGCTAGTCTATCGGGAGTTATAAGGGTGCCATCTGGATCCTTTGAGGGGGCCCAAATGAAGGAGTTGCTCTTATTTGAACCCAGCCTCATGGTTTATAGATTTGCTCAACAGAACTGCTAACGTTGCTTCATGAAATCAAGACATACATATAAACAAACATGTGCGAAACTTATCATATGACAGGTGATAGTATTATGGAAAGCAAAATGTTTAAACTGTAGGATTATGTATTTTGCTAACCTTTTTATTTCATGCAAAATTTTCTATTTTTTGCTTCCCGCTTTTGCTAAGTATAATATTTAATCTCTTTGTTCTTAATATGTGTATTGAGGCATTATTCTTATAATGCCAGGTCAGGTGCAATTGGAGGGAGTTGGTTTAGCATAAAAAATTTCTAAAGTATGGTGGTGTTGGCATTGGCGCATAGTTTTGAAATTATTGCTTAGACTTTAAAGTTAAACAAAAGCATTATTTATATTATTTTTGTAATAATCCGGATATTGTATTATTTTAATTGAATGATTGGCAAGCTTATATTGTTATACGGCTCTATTGTTTAATTTATGTCCAAAATATTATTTTTCTCTTAACTGCCAATATGATCCTGCGGGAATGTACCCAAGGGTAGTTGGGTTAACACCTAACATAATCCTAGGGGCATTACAATTCATCACCCCCAAATTAGCAAGGGGTGCAAATTTGAGAATTTTTGGATATCATTTAGGCCATAATTGAATTTAAATTAATTTGGGAAAATTGCACATAAGAGTTTGGAATAAATTATTTTGCAAATATACCTTTAACCAAATTACCCGTCTGGTATCTGCCGTGCTGACAGCGGGCGATCCGCAGCAGAGCCCGGGTTGCACGATAGCGGGATCTCATGGCATTTAACCGTCCCCGAATCCAATCATACGGCTGGGATTCAATCCCGCGAAAGCACGAATCTGCCGTTAGATCCACCCCATGGATCCCACGGCTTGGATCATCCTAGATCAAGCTGTTAAGATCCGGTGGATCTGGACCATTGCGCCTTTCTGATCGATAGATCAGACGACAGCCGAGGGTCCCGACACTGTGAACCTTCGTCCCCACTCGTCTGCATCCCGGATAGAGAGGATCCTCCATTCTAACTATTCTAAGTTTATAAATGTTTAATATCTCCAATATTTTACTATCAAATATAGACTTAGATTTGTGGCCTTATAAGGTTAAAAAACAATTAGAACTGATCACGTTTAATATAAATTAATCTGTGACACTTACATAAGTTAAATAATTAATCATTCGTTATAATTAATGAATTTAAATGACCCAAACCAGTCTTGATTAAGGTAAACCAAGATTAAGGGATTAAAAATTAAATACTAATTATTAGGGTTTAATTTTTTAATCCAAAAGTGATTCTAGAGGCTAAGGTTTTATCCCAAATTCTCTCAATACTACAAGTTAGGCTATCTTATTAAGTAAAGTCAAGCTTAATAAGATGGATCTCTAAACTTAGACTAAAATTTAAATACAAAATAATCACAATAAAAGACAAAATCTAGAACACTATAAAAACTAAGGTTTCATTTATTGAGTAATCCATTTATTCAATGAATGAATTCTAACATAATTTCTATCACTAACTCCTTAGGAAGAAAATCTTAAAAGTTGAAGGAAAATTCTAAGGAAAAAATTTAGGATAAAGTGAAAATTTAAACATTGATGTTAATTAATTTTAATTATACTTATTACTAATTTAGAGAATTTAGAATTAACATAATTTGAGATAAATCTCACATTATAAAACTTATTATTTGCTTAGAAATATTTTAAGATGGAACTTAGGGTTTCATTTAATTAATAAGCTTAAATGATCTAAAAATGAATTTAAATCACTTTATTTATTGATTTTAGTGATTAGATTATGTTTTTAAGGTTTAAGAATACTTAACACTTTAATTTGGGCAAAATGGGTCATTTTGCCCCTACTTAAGAGTCTAAAATGCTACTTTTTGATTTAGGGTTCTAGATTAAATTTTATTAGTGGCAAATGATTAATTACTGTCTAATATGATGATAGACAGTAAGTACATAGAAATTAGCTAAGGATTAAGCCATGTGAGCTTAATTTAAGAATTTAGCTCATTAAAGACAATTTAGTAATTTTACTTAGTGAAACATAAAAATTCAGTTATATTTTTATTATTTACTATCTAAAGATTCTGTAGAGTATAAGATCACTAAATTTTAAGGTCCTTTGGTCAAGTTATGGTCAAAATAATATTAAGGTTCAAAAATATAATTTAAGAATTTTAAAAAAGATCAAAAAACTTAACTTTCTCAAATGAGGTTCAAATTCTGTAAACTCAGTGGCTATAGCTTCCCTAAAATATACTGAGTGCAATAACTTAGAGTAGACCTAATTTGGACCCCATTTGATTAAGTTATGCACTAATTAAGTTTTAGGGGATTAGGGAAAATTAAGAAATCTAATTATCAAAACTTCAATATTCTTACAGTTTATTATTAATTAGGTTTTTCTGATCAAAATGATATATTTGATGACCTAATTTGGAGCTAAAATAGCTAAGCTATAGCTAAATGAAATTCTAGGTTAAATATAATAATTAGGGGAGAGACCCAAAAATCATTAGTCAAACTATGAGTCCAACATCAAAACTAATATCACCAGAACATTCCTGATGATCTTCCGATTAAAATGAGATATATATTGACTATATTTGGATCTATGGTTACAAAGGCACGAGCATTTGAAGCTTTCTATGATTTAGGGTTAATTAAGGGGTCCTAAAATGTCACTATATTAAGTACTCATCAAAATGTAGATTTAATGCTGCCATAATATTTCTCTCATTTTTTCTGATTAAAATGAGATATATATTTAATATATTTAAAGTTCTGGATTTATAGTTATAGATATTTAAAGTTTTGGGATTAATTAATTTAATTAAATTGCTTTGATTTAAGCTATACAATATATAACTGAATTAATTAATTGCAGATGCAGTGGGACCCACAGACTATAGCAGACAGTAATGGTGCAGGCCCACAGGACGAGGCGCGACCGAATGAGCGGGTCTCACGCCTCAACAGGAACAGCAGGGATGGCGGGACCCGCCTCTGTGACCAGCAGATGGACGCCACACGTCGACTCATCGAAGCGCAGGTTGGGCCCGGGTTGACCCGCCCGACCCAGGCTCTTGCCTTCCCTGACATCAACCTGAGACGACAAGACTAAGGCCCGATCCAACCTTGTCGGAGGCCGGACTGTATTGCGATGGGAAGGGTCCGCTGAGCTCTTCCCAACGGCGGGTGGGTCAACTCTGGAGGCGGTCTAGATTGTCTCAGAAGCTAAACCCTAAGCAAGCCATGCGGGACAGATGCAACCCTACTACGCATAACTGTAGGTCTTCCTCGAAATTGATTCGATCGGGTTATCGAACAGATTAAACTTCAATCAGATATGTGAAATAGCCATACGAAATAATATATTGACTTTGAAAGTAAATAGTGAGGGATCGAGGAGTAGCTCAAATAGGCGGTTGAGAACTTAGGGTAGCAGAGAACTAGGCTCTGAATGCTCCGGACATCCACAACAAGAGCAAAACGGGATCAAGACCGTGACTTGGGGCTTAAATAAGCCCCATATCGCCTCCAATGCTCGACTGCACGCAACGATTGGCCGTGTGCTGCGGCTCGGGCAACGAGCGTCACATGCCCTAACCTTAGATGGAGACGAAGATGGTGGAACGAGGACCGTTTGATCGACCCGAATGAACTGTCAGATCCTGCCATTAGATCAAACGGTAGGGGCTGACGGCGCGAGAGGGGGGTGGGGGGATGGAGCAGTTAAAGAAATTAAATTATTAATTAATATTTAATTATTATTTCTAATTTTCTTAATTAAAATTAAATAATTAAATGGCTTCCACAAATTTTCAAAAATTTACCCATAACTAATTGAAAGGTGAGGAACGCAACGGCGAAGTCGGATTTTGATTTCGACGAGTATTTAATTTTTCTATTTTTGGGGTATTTAAATATATTAAAATATTTGCCAAAAATCCAATGACTTCCAATTGCCTCCAAAACATCACTCATAGCTAATTTGGGGGTGAAGAGCGCAATGACGAAATCAGATTTTTGATTTGAGGTCAATTTAAATAGGTCAAATTCTAAGGTTCATGAAATTTCCAGAATGTGGGTTTGATCAATTTAACACTTGATTTAGACCAAAATTTTAGGGTGAGGTACTAATGACTTATTAAGAGTGTTATAATCATAATTCAGACTTAGTTTAATCATAATTGACTAGGATAATAACCTTGGGTTGTTACAAGCACTTAGCTCTCTTTTGGGGTTGAGTCTCAACAGTTTAGTTACAACAGATATTCGGGGAGGTTCAGCAGTCATTCCCGAGTAACACACCATTCCGCCACCAATTGTTATTCCTTAAATTATCTTTTTTGTGCGCGACGACAGGATGGGGTGTTACAGTAGTTTAATCATGTATGCTCAACTTTATGTAGTGGGGTCTTATTTATAACTAGACATTCTCTCTCTAAGATATGTGTGGTCTCCTAATTTTTCCATAGCCTGTCTTGGCTCAAAATATCTCTACAGACTGATCCATCACAATGAAACCCCTTATCCATATTATTTTTATGTTATTTATACACAAATATTTTAATGTGATGTTCATGAACTTTAGGCACAATGCATTGCAACAATATAAAATTTCAATTATTAATTGTAAATTGTGTGGTATTCTTTATTATTTTATAAGTTATCTAACTTTAATAATTTGGGCTAATCAAGCCTCCAATTAAGTTAAGACGTTAAATGAATGTTCTAATCAATTGATAAATAATATATATATATATATATATATATATATATATATATATATATATATATATATATATATATAGTTTTCAAAAATAATTGATTAGTTGATATTATTGAGATGTTAAATGAGGTAAACTAATGAGAGATTTAACTTAAAGTTTCTAACTAGTATATAATTACTATCAATTTTTAAAGAATTTTATTCTATATTTAATTTCTAATTTCATCACAAGGTTACTAATTCTTCATTTCATAATAACGCTCAAGTCCTTTAGGCTTTTAATCTAAGGGTATAACTATTGAGCTAATTACTTATTTATTCAATAAGACTAAACTATACTACATCTCTTAATATGTTTACTAAGGTATAAAGTATGCAGGGTTTTATACTTAATTAATCTAAGGTTTAATCAACTTTAGATCTTAGTTTTAGGCATATTCCTACTAATTCTCTAATCTAATGATATATTACTAGTCATTTAAGAGCCATCTAAGAAGCTAAAGGAATCTAATGGAGACTTATAGTAATAATTAATCTTATATTAATCATAATAATAAACAAATCACTTTTAGTGGTTCTAGAAATAAGTGAGTATTATTCTCTTGATTCTTATTCTAAACTAATTTGGTTACAATAATTATTAGAAGACATTAGGATAAAATTATTTATTCTATAATAATCTTTTTACTTATTTGATTATACTTAAGGTGATTTCACAATATCTCTAACTTTAAGCAATTGATGTTGTTGTCGGTATTTATACAAAGATTTAAGAACCATCCATTGAGTATATATGACTAGATGTAGCCCCTATACGCTCAAGAGGTTCTTTACCATACAACGCTTTACCCCATCATGAGTTCAAATTGTTGCTTTTATGGAGTTAAACTTTGCCATGTATTACAGAATTATGCGTGTCATCTTTACGTAGGGTACGTGCTTAATCTTCTATGTATCATTTCAATTTTATTAGGTGTCTCGTACAAATAAAAAAATACAACATTCATAGAATAATTATTTCATTTTATTGAAACATCACACAAATATTATAATTTATATACTAACAATTACAATTTTATGATATTATAAACAACATTATCACAATAAGTTTAAAGTTATAATTTGAGAGTAGATTCATATATTTTTAGAAATATCGAGGTTTCATATTTTATATGTAGTAAGTAAGATCTTACAAAAATTTGTAAATTTGTAAAATTTTTTGGTATTTAAAATTATAAATGTAATAAAAAACACAAAGTCGGGTTCGGCCCACCGGGCCGCTGCCTAAGAACCTGTGGCGGCCCGCATGTGCCCAAAAGATTAAACCTGGCCCGCGATCCATATTTTAATTTAAAATATATATTAATAGATTTAATTCTTATAAAATTTAATTAGTCAAATAATATATTTCTTAAGATCATGAAAATAGAACTCAACTAAAAGTTGCTCAAAGAGAAGAAGCTCTAATAGAAAAAGGAGAAAGCTCAGCACTCTGTTTTTCTCGTTTTCCAAAGGTACGACCGTACGAAGTTTGTCGAATTAAAAATAATAATTTAATTTTTAGGTTTGAATCCCGTGATGGAGCCCGAAAGGTAAGGAATCGCTGCCACACACAGCATCCACTTCTGCCTCGAAAGCCTGCTTGAAATTGAAATTCCATGAATGCCTTCTTCCACATTGTCTTTACGCGTGCTCCCGCCGCGTTTTTAGTGAAGACCGTTGCTCCATTTTGAGCCTGAGGAGGAAGGGGCTTTGAGAGAGCAATGGGGACCATGCTTCTTCCCGCGAGGCACCACCAAAGGGTGATTGGTGGATTCCCAACGAGAACGGTCTGTTTTCTCTGTTTCTCTTCCTTCTGCCTCGGGGTTTTCTTTGTGAACAGGTGCGTCTCCTTCCCTGTTCTTTGAGATTTCAGTATAATAGAGTTTTGGTCTTGTTGAATGGAAGAAGAAATGTCTTATGCTTTATATTTTTGAAATATATATTCTTTGTTTATTTGGGGACTTGAAAATTTCAGCTTCTTCAGCTGTGTGGGAAGAGACGTCGTTTCTTTTACCCGCAGTTGTTGAAAGGGATGGATCGTTTCTCTTTTGACCCTTTTGATTGTTCCAAGTAGAAATCACTTTTTGAAGATCTTTGAGATTTGCTTTTTCTATTGTTTGGTAAACGTAGTTGAACTCCATAAAAACTTCTTCAACTGCAATGGCTTCCTTACTCTCAGAATTAGTGATAAATGAGAATCATTTTCTTCAAAAAACATGTATTCCAGTCAACAAGCAACTAAATGAGCGGGCAAAAATTTCATGAGTTGTCAGCTTGCTAGGAAGAGGTCGTGCTCATTCCTCAAAAGTCCTCGAATGAATCTTCTTCTTTTTACAGGGCAGTACTGTAAAAATTAATAAATCTTAGCCCAGAAAAAAATGAAAGCTAATATATTCCGGGCTTTATATAGCCCACTAAATTTATGTTTACACTTGTTGTTACAAAAAAAAAACAGTTAATAAAATTAAATTATAGTTATTTTAACTTCCTCTTGACAACCGTCCACCTATCCATCATTTTGATATATAAAATCTTAAAATTGGCTACCCGGATTTTTTCAGATATTTGAGTTTATCAATAAATTTCTTCTTTAAACTCAAAATCCCTTCCATCCTTCATGCCAATTGCCATTTTGCATTTTTCGAATAAAATTGTTGGTAACGGCTTTGTAAATATATCTGCCACTTGATCATGACTCGCAACATAATTTATTCTTACACTTCCCTCCTTTATGTGTTCTCGGATGAAGTGAAATTTGACATAAATATGTTTGCTTCTTTCAAAATGTACCAGATTCTTTGTTAATTCGATTGTAGACTTGTTATGAACACGAATCTCAATTGCTTCTTTTTGTTGGAGATTCAGTTCGTAAAGCAAATTCTTTAGCCAAACTGCATGACAGACACACCATGATGCTGCCATGTATTCTGCTTCACATGTTGAAAGTGTTACAATCGATTGTTTCTTCGATAGCCATGTAAATGTCTTATCTCCTATAAAAAATACGCACCAGTCGCTGTCGGAGTAACCCACCAATTTATACTTCTCCATTTTTGAGTAAAATAACCCAAGTGATTCTATTCCTCGGATATATTGCAAAATTCTTTTTAGTGCCTTCCAATGTGTGTAGACCGGCTCTTCCATGAATCGACTTATAACTCCAACGCAGTAGGATATATCTGGCCTTGTGCATGTGAGGTAACACAAACTTCCCACCAAACTTCTATATTTTGTTGCATCGACTTGATCTCCACTATCAAACTTTGAGAATTTCACACCTGCTTCCATTGGTGTTGACATCTTGTTCTTCTTTAGGATGTCTTTTGAGTTATGCTTCTTGTGACACAAAAATTCCCGTTTTCCTTATCTAACCTCCAAACCAACAAAATACTCATCAATCCCAAGTCTATAATCTCAAATTCTCATTCCATCTCGCCTTTAAATTTTTTAATCATCTCGCCACTATTTCCCATGAAAATAAGATCATCAACGTGAAGAGCAACAAACAACACGTTACCTTCTTTCTTCTTGACATATAATGCATGTTCATATGGGCATTGAATAAACCCATTTCTCTTGAAGTACATATCGATACGAGTATATCCAAGCACGAGGTGCTTGTTTTAATCCGTAAAGCGTCTTCCTCAACTTCAACACCTTTTTGTCTTCTCCAACATTTATGTAATCAGGTGGTTGTTTGATATAAACTTCCTCTTCTAGCACTCCATTCAAGAAAGCCGACTTCACATCCATATGATATATTGTCCATTCGAGCTGTGCCGCCTAGGAGATGAGAAGTCGAATTGCCTCCATTCTTGCAACCGGGGCAAAAACCTAGTCATAGTCGATTCCCGCCTTCTGTCAGTAGCCCTTTGCAACAAGTCGTGCCTTGTATCGTTCTATCCCACCTTGAGCGTTCATCTTCTTCTTGAACACCCACTTTACTCCAATAGATTGACTTCCTTTCGGTAGTTCTGTGAATTCTCATATCTTGTTTTGTTCGATCGACTTGATCTCCTCATCTTTAGCTGCTTGCCATTTTTCATTTTTCACTGCCTCCTCAAAACTTATATTCTCGCCATCCGCTAAAAGACAAACTAGGTGTGCCTCGCTTGTCAAGTCATACAAATCTCGAAGACTTCACATCCTTGGTTGTCTTAGTTCTTGCTCGTCAACAGATGTTTGGGGATTTCTTGCTACTTGAGAACATGTTGGAAGATTTATTAATGAAATTGTTGATGATTCTCCACTTTCCATTGACTTTTCCGGTGAATTTTTCCAATCCCACTTGCTTTCTTCATTCACTTGAACATCTCGACTTATCATCACCTTTTTATTTATATGGTCGAGTAATCTGTAGCCTTTAATTTTCACATCATACCCAATGAACACAAATTTCTTGCTCTTGTCTTCTAGCTTTGTTCTTTGTTGATCTTGCACATGTGCATAAGCCACACTACCGAATATCTTGAGATGCGAGACTGTCGGTTTAAGACCACTCCATACCTCTTGTGGAGTTTTATCTTCTAACTTCGCATGTGGACATTTGTTTTGTATGTAAATTGAGCATTGTATGGCTTCCGCCCAAAATTCTTTGGGCATCTTCTTACTCTTCAGCATAGACCAAACCATGTCGAGAATGGTCCGTTTCTTCCTCTCTGCCACACCATTTTGTTGGGGACAGTATGGTGCGGTTAGGAATCTTCTTACTCCTTGCTCCTCACAATAACTTGCAAAATCTCTTTAGTTTTGCCACCTCTATTTGATCGCAAGGCTTTAATGTACTTGTTAATTGTCTTCTCCACCGTGACTTTGAGTCTTTTAAACGCATTGAGTGCTTCGAACTTTTCTTTCAAGAAGTAAACCCAAGTTTTCCTTGAGTATTCATCGATAAAAATAATAAAGTACTTTTTACCGCTAAAAGACTCGGGAGTGATTGGCCCACAAATGTCGGTGTGTATCAATTCGAGAAGGCTTGATGCTTGATATTCCGCCTTTTTCGGAAATGAATTCCTTGTATGTTTTCCGAGTACACACTTCTCGCAAATTTAGTTAGTATAGTCTATTTCTGGTAGTCCGTACACCATTTTCTTTTTAAACATTTTTTGTAGGCCTTCGTAGTGCAAATGACCGAATCGTAGATGCCATAGAGACACATTATCTTCTACATCAACTTGCAAGCATTTTTCTTGTACATAAACTAGGTTGATTTTATACATTTGATTCTTCGTCATCTCAATCTGTGCAACTAGGCGCTCCTTCTCTTTCAGTTGCAGCACTCGATTTTTTATAAACACTGAGTATCCTTTCTCCATGAGTTGTCCCAAACTCAGTATGCTACTTTTAAGATCAGGTACACATTTTCAATTAATTCTTTTCCACCATTCTTTTGCAAGTAAGAAATTGTACCTTGACCTTTCACTAGGATCTTTGACACGTCTCCAAATGACACATGTCCATTATCAACGACCCGTATATCCTTGAACAAATGTTCATGCTCGCACATATGGTTGCTAGCACCAGTGTCGAGATACCAATCGTCTCGCCACTGTTATACTTCTCATCGTGAGCCATCATGAGAAGCCTATCATTCGTCTCTTCTTCTATAACAAAGTTTGTGTTTTCTTAAATTTTTATCTCGCCATAGCCATCTTTCGTGTAATGCCCAAAATTTTCACAATTGTAACACTTGTTGGAGTTGAAGTCCTTCGCATAGTGACCATATTTGCCACATTTATAACACTCGACATTTGAGTAGTTTAGTCGGCCGCTTCTTCCACGACCTCGTCCTCGACCTCGCCAATTTTGTTGATTTGACTGCTCCTCCTTATAGTGTTCTTCATGACCACGACCTCTACCACCACGCTCATCTTCGCGATTTCTTCTTCCTCGCCATTTTCCACGAAAATTTTGAGAATATAGTACCTTATCATCTTTAATTGTCGCCTTGGATTGAAGAGCTTCTTTGAGCGCCTCTTCCTTCTTCTTCTTCTTTCGTTGCTCATGTGCCTCGAGAGAGCCAACGAGCTCATCAATAGTTAGTATGCCGAGATCCTTTGACTCTTCAATCACACACACCACATTCTCAAAATTGTTTGTCAACGACCATAATATATTCTCCACGACTTGGGCATCGTTTCGCCGTTTCACCGTTTCACAGTTTCACTGTTTGACCGTTTGACCGTTTGACCGTTTCACCATTTCACGTTTCACCGTTTCACCGTTTCACCGTTTCACCGTTTCACCGTTTCACCGTTTCACCGTTTCGCTTGAGTTGATTTACTACAGTTTGCACACGTGTGATTTAATCAGATACACATTCTGATTCCTTCATATTCATCCCTTCCAATTCGTCTCTCAAAGTTTGGAGGCGCACTTGCTTCGGCTCCTTTGAACACTTTCTCCAAAGTGTTCCACGCGTCTTTTGAAGTTGTCGCTCCGACAGTCTTCTCAAAGCCTGACTTGTCTATTGCTTGATATAGCAAGTAGAGAGCGGTTTTATCCTTTGCTCGCGTCTCTTTTAACGCCTTTAGTTGATTCGTCGTTATATTAACCGTATCTGTCGAATCGATGAAACCGTTCTTAACGACTTCCCATACATCTTGTGCACCTAATAATGCTCGCATTTGAAAACTCCAATTATCATAGTTCATCTTCGTGAGTCGTGGTAGTGGTGGTATATGTCCCATCGATAAATTTCTTGAATTTGCCATTCTCTTTAATACCAATTTGTAAAAATTAATAAATCGTAGCCTAGAAAAAAATGAAACCTTTCTTCTTTTAATATATATATATATATATAAACCACTACTTTGTACTAATACATTCCGGGCTTTATTAGCCCATTAAGCTTGCGGTTACACTTGCGGTTACAAAAAAAAAACAATTAATAAAACTAATTTATAGTTATTTTAACTTTCTCTTGACAACCGTCCACTTGTCCACCATTTTGATAAATGAAATCTTAAAGTTAGTTACCCGGATTTATCCAGATATTTGAGTTTATCAGCTGTACAATGTGGAAAAGCCTTAAATATTATTTAAATAGTCTGCATTGACTGTTGCCTATATATCGTTGAGGAGTTTCATCCTTTGGCATGATTGAATTTATTGCTTGTAATGACCCTAGGTCATTTATAAGAAAAATATTAATGCCCCGCAAATTTCAGTTTCGTTTCCGTTAAAATCTCCCGCAATTTTCAGTTTCCATTCCATTAAAATCATCTCCCACTAAAATAACTCTTCGGTTACAAATATTGATTAAGGAAGTTTTTCAAACTCAATGCTAAAATAGGAATTTATATTTGTCATTAAAATCATCTCCAGCTAAAATAACTCTTCGATTACAAATATTGATTAAGGAAGTTTTTCAAATCCAATGCTGAAATAAGAATTTATATTTGTCATTAAAACCATAATCAAATTTCAGTTTCCCGTTAAAACTCCCGCTAAATTTGATTTTCAGTTTCAATCCTTAATTTAGAAAGTTTTCAAATTCGTTTAAAATTGAAATAGAAATTAAGACCCGTCATTAACGCATACTTAAATTAGTAAAGCATAAATTGCCTCATTAAGACCCATATTCAAGGCAAGAATCGGCTGCCCCTTTTAGGAACTGTTAAGCAATTAAATCTTAGCTGTATAAGGAAGGTATGCAGAGAGTAATAAAGATAATTACCCGTAACTCATCAGCTAATCAGCCCGAATGAAACGGATGTGCGTTACATACGCACGTCCTATTTAACTAGAATGAGCCGAACGACTGTCACCACTCGAATGAGCCCTCCCTTCCTCTCAGTTAGTCGAACGCTCCCGCTCGACTCCCTCCCGCACGGAGGACGACTGCGCAGCAGTCGATGGGAGCACTCCTTGTAGTAGGCGAGCATACGACGACAACTTGATTCCTGTAACCGAGCTCCTCAACCCAACCCGCTGACGGTCGCAGACCCGTTTGACATCGAAACTCAAGGCGAAGACGGTCGCAGACCCGTTCGACGCCGAAGACGCTCGCAGGTTCGCTTTTTAAGCTCGACTCGTCCACCCGCCCGACGCAATGTACCTGGTAGCCGATCTCTCTGTGCGCCCGATCGTCTCTACATGGGCCGATCTTTCTCTGCTCGACCGCTCGATTCTTCCGTCTCAGCTCCAATCCCCTTCTTTGCGTTTGACCGAGAGTTATAAGGTGCGAATCCTTCTTTACGTTATAGAATAGAATCTTAAGGGTAAGTTAGTAATACTTGAAATCTATATATACAAAAAATAATAATAATAAGGAATTTGTGAGAAACTTAGAAATATTGAAATCTTTGTTAAATTACCTAGTTAACAATTGGGTCAAAATCCCGTCATGAATATATGTGTCCATAATTATTGTTTTTATTTAGAAGTTGACGTCAAGATAGGGAGTAGTCCAGCATAATTGAGATCTCCTTTATTTTATTCATTTCAATTACTGTTTTAGGTAAAGATGTGTTATTCATTTTAAATTCTGAAATCAAAACCTGTAGTAGAAATTTGTTAGAACCTTATTGTACTAAGTTGATGTAATCTCAATTTAGATAATATGTCAATTTTATATAATGGTTGATCGTGTGAAAATAGAGGACAGTAAAAATGTGCTAAGGTTATAGTAAAACTACGGTGAAAGCAATGTGCTGATGCTATTATTAGTCAACTACCATCTTGATTGATAACATCAACTTTCTGTGTTTCTATTCCTTAATTAAGCTACAAAATTTTTGTTTCAATCTACTGCTAGATTCCAATTAAGGATGGAATATAAGAGAGGTGAAATGGTCATATATAAAAAAATATATTGGCAAATTATCATCTACTGGCAAATTGGAATTCCTATATAATGAATTAGGTGCACGTTGAGTTACTTAGGATTCTGACGCATATCGAATGAGGAACTATGAAATCATTATAGTCACATTTTGATTCGTTAGTCTTTATCCAATTCACTAATGTATTAAATAAATTATAAGGACTTATAAGATTAAATTATAGTCATAGTTGTGCATGTATTTGTATGAGAGACTAATTATTCATTATAGTCTAATGAAGATTATAAATACAACTTTTGCAGACACAAACTTTGTGAGTGATTCATCTTTTTAAGTCAAAATATAAAAAGTACACTATATATTATTTTTATGCTTTCTATCTTTTTGCTGCTTAAGTATCTCTTTGAACCTGTTTTAATTTGCTGTTTAATGCTTTACTCTTACTGCTAATCATGTAAGAGAAGTAAAATGATGTTTATGTATATTGTAAATGTAGCAAAGGATTTTGAAATAGAGGTTGAATTAAGTTAGGGACAGGGCTAGTCCATCAGGAGTTATAAGGGTGCCATCTGGAACCTTTGAGGGGGCCCAGGTGAAGGTCATGCTTAACTGCATATATGATGCCATCTGGAGCCTTTAAAGGGGGCCCAGGTGAAGGTTGCCATCTGGAGCCTTGAGAGAAGCCTAGGTGAAGGTGCCATCTGGAGCCTTTAAGGGGGCCCAGGTGAAAGTTATGCTTAACTGCATATATAATGCCATCTGGAGCCTTTAAAGGGGGCCTAGGTGAAGGTTGCCATCTGGAGCCTTGAGAGAGGCCCAGATGAAGGTGCCATCTGGAGCCTTTAAGGGGGCTCAGGTAAAGGTCATGCTTAATTGTATTTTTGTGAACCCAGCTTCATGGTTCTGGCTTTACCCATCAGAACTGCTAATATTGTTTCATAATATCAAGTCATAAACATAAACATGAATTTTTATGCTATTATTTCTTTTCCATTTGAAATTTGGCATATGACAAAATGACATTTATTTTGCAGGAGTTGTGATTATCTTTTTTTGGCTATAAATTATATTTTCCATGCGATTGTTATCATTTTTGCTTTCTGCTTTACTTTAAGTATATTTTTAATATCCATTGTATTTAGAATGTGCACTAAGGTATTATCTTTATAATGTTAGATCAAATACAGCTGGAGGCGGTTGATATAGTTTAAAGGCATGGCGCGGGAAAATAACTGCCCTTTCAAGAGATAATAATTTTATGTATAATGAAAACTATGTAATAAATTTTGGATATTGTTTACTTTAAATTGAATGAATGTTATTTCTTATACTTGAATGGCTTTGGATGTTTGTTTAACTGCTATTTTACCTAATTGCCAATATGATCCTACGGAAAGATGCATCCGATGTTAGTTTGGTTGTTACTAACCTAACATGGGTCATCACATTGCTCGACACAACCTCTCCTGTTGACTAGGAAGAGTTTTTCCCACATTAAAAGAAGAAGAGGACAACCATAAAAGATGTGACAAGAAACCATTAGAAAGGATCTTCTCTATTTGGAACTTAAGGAGGGGCTTCTATTTGATCGTTCACAATGGGAACAAAGGTTCATGCCCACCAAACAATTTTAAGCATAGCTATGATAAATCAGCTTAGCAACTAGATTGTTTTAGATTAGGCTTAAACTAAGCTTAGCAACTCATCTTATTAGGCTTAAACTAAGCTTGAGCCTAATCAGCTCAAAAAATAATGGCAATAAAAGAGGGACCCAGGATTTAAGAAGTTAGTTGGAGCCTGCATACATTGTCAATGATGATGGTAATTTGACTACACAAAAAGGTGGTCAAATCGAATTTAGGCACACAACTAATGATTAGTTTGATAATGCCATGAAAGTAGTCTTGAACCGTGGCTTCCATGCATGTTTCATGTCATACTCAGTGCAGTCATTGATGCAATCCAATTTTTTGTTCACATATACATTAAATACAGCCAATAGATCAATATTTTGCATATGATTTATATAATGTAAATTATTCCTTCAATGATTGCTAACAACTTGCCCTTTACAGGATCATATACACTTTCACTTCTTTATATTAAACACCTTGTGAATAATGAAGATGCATGCTGTTTATAAATATATGAATTTCAAAACCATAATTTCTTATATCAACATGACTTTTCAAGCATGCATGCTATGATTACTTCTTCATGAAGACAAAAAATGATTTGCTTGTTAATTGTGCTTTTTATGCTACATCAATTGTTATAAATTACTACTCATATCATTTCATTGTACCTCACAACTTGTAACACCACAAAACCAAGCTAGTCCTGAAATGATAACAAGCATAGTGAGCCAACACCTAGTAGATCTTAACACATTAAAGACACCCATGACTCGGAAGCAATATAGAGTTGATGAGATATGGACAAAAAGCTATACTAATGTAAAGTTTAACAAAGCTAAATGGCAAATAAATGAAGAGTAAAAGCTGAAATGACATAAAATTGAATCAAAGCTAAGATCAAGGCAAATACTGAGTATTTGATTAAGTTAAAATGCAACACTTATAAACCCATATAAACATATTGTCTAAGCTAAACAGATAATTAAAGCATATGTAATAAGTTCTACATATTAAGGATTATGTTCACAAAGTTTTGTTACACATAGTAAAGTTTATTCAAGTTTCCAAGACACATAAATAGCATATTATTAAAGTCAATTTGTAGTTGAAGTTGGTATGTTTACATATAAATTGAACTCATAGAAACTGTGTTGCACAAAAGGAACACAATACGTACCTTGTAGACTAACTATACCACCTACCATTTATAAGTAGGCTAACATCATCTCGATTTTAGACTATCCTTTGGCTACATTTGCGCAAGGACACATAACACAACCGATACACATCTCTATGTTGATATCACATCATAAAATTATATTTTTTTTTCAGAGTTCTTATGTTACTCTATTATCATTGTGCACATAAGTTTAATATGTTAGAGCTCATTCATTTCAAAAAACAATTTTTGTTTCTTTGTGGATAGTCTAGATTACCTCTGGAATCGTCCAAAGGTTTTCCCTAGGATGATCCATGTCATTCTTTCAGAATGATCTAGATGATTCTATACAGAATCGGGAAACAGTGAACAAAGACCTTAAATCTCCTTTTTATGAATATTCAATTATATTATGATGAAAGTCTTAAAGTTATGATTTTAAACATGTGAACTTGAACATTAACTTAATTTTTACATGCAAGGTTTTATTTATGTAAAACAAAAACAATATTGAAAATATCCAAGTTTATGGCTTAAATAATTTTAATTTCCTTATTTTGATGACTTTTCCGAAATTAAACTCTGATATCTAAGGTCTGAAAAGCCAATTTATTGAAATCTAAGTACTCATTAAACTGGAAAATTAAAGATACTCCTTCATGGCTTGTTAACTTAAACAAGTTCTATGATCATATATGATGATTTGAAATTGATCAAAGCTATCGTCAAATATCACTTAGAAACTCCTCCACATCTGGGATAAAATTACATTTATAACATTTGCACTTTAGATGTCTAGAGTGAAATCTTAAATATATGGTTAGGAGGAAATCAAATATATACTTTGAATGAACTAAAAATTGAAGGTACACAGCATTATTTGAAAGAAAATTTTTTCTGACAAACTAGGGTGTTCCTTCTGAGTTGATTAAGCATACTTAAAACTGCTCTGCCTAACACAACTCTACATGATTACATCCTTTCAGGCCAGCTGTTGCATGCCACTGAGCTTCATGCAAAGCTTAATGTATGCTCTAGAGTCAATGCATCAATTATTTTTTAAGTGAATTTCACCCTGAGAATGATAATAACACACTAATGTTTAACTCATAAATGGGATTATGCAATTTTTTGTGTTTAAATTGTCATAATTTATGTGAACTATTTCTTCTTTTATTGAAGGATATGGAATGTTCCTAAGCTTGCGGGAGGACATGAGGTATCGTCAAAGGGATACCATAAATGGCGGCACATGGAAAGATCTATACATTGTGAACGAAAGGTAGCATCTTTCTAAAATGCTCTAAAATACCTTTGAAGGCTTCTATTAACTTTTTACTCATTCCAAGTCTGCTTTTTGAATTCCAGGAATCTCCTGGGGATATCCTTGGCCAAGTATCACATACTCATGATATAATCATGTAAGTACCTTCACCCATGCAAAAGATTAATTATATTTTTACATTCTAATTTTATGCATTACCTTAAGCATATTATTCCTGAATATGAGAAGTTTATAAAATAAAAAACATTAACATTTCCTAATACTCCAAAATGAACTGCAAAATTCACAGATTTTAATTTTAAAATTACTCATGTATTTTACATAGTTTCTTATTTTGAAAAGTACTATTTTATATTTCTCATTCTTAATTCACAAAATGTTTTGAATGTAAAATAAAAGTAATCCTTTTTATCAGGACTTTGGATAAAACAGTTTCTGATCTAGAGATGCAATTGGCAACTGCCAGAGCTGCACAAGCAAGTAATCGGGATTCCTTTCAGAAAGCTATGGGATCTCAAGTAGAACCACTAAAGGGTCGTCCGAAAGTCTTCTTTGTAATGGGAATTATGACTTCTTTTAGCAGTAGAAAACGCAGAGATTCAATTAGAGATACTTGGATGCCTCAAGGTACTTTAATCTTTGAGTTTTTCTAGCATTTGTTTTCCAAGTAGAAATAATTTGCCTCAAGCATTTTCAATTAGTTGAAGCTCTTAGAAGATTGGAGCTAGATAAAGGAATTGTTTTGCGCTTTGTTATTGGCCAAAGGTACTTCAATTTTGTTAAATATGATTAGTTCTTACAAACATGTTTAAATCACGCCTTATGATTGAAATTTTCTTAGTGCAGCTCAACTCCCGGTGGAGTTGTAGACCGTGCTATTGAAGCAGAAGAAGAACAGCACCAGGATTTCCTTAGACTGGTGCGTTAAAACTGTTAAACAAATCTGGAAATGAACAAACTAATGTGTTTCCTTTATTTTTCTCATGAATAGCATTCAAAGCTTGTGAAATAAATTGGACAACCTTTCCTTTCTATTTCAGAACCATGTGGAAGGATATCATGAGTTATCCTCAAAAACTCAGATTTACTTCTCTACAGCTATTGCTCAGTGGGATGCTGATTTTTACATTAAAGTAGATGATGATGTGCATGTAAACCTTGGTTGGTAGCCTTTCAATGATACGCATCATATCATGATCTTATGTACTGAATGTTCGTCTCTACAACACAGGCACACTTGCTTATATTCTCGCACGCCACAGGTCGAAACCACGTGTTTATATTGGTTGTATGAAATCTGGACCTGTTCTGGCAAAGCAGTAAGTTTGGAAGTTCATTTTATTTTTTCTAATATATGATACACGTTAAAGATGCTACTGTTTTATGTCATTCAATATTGATACCTTGATCACAATGCCTATAGAATCAGTCATCTCTATATAACATGTTCTTAATAATTTTGTGCTTGACCTAATGAGTTCCATGCTCATCTTTGTCATCATCGTTGTGATCATTAGCATAGCATAGCCATTGATTTTATCTCTAACCTTTTGGAGCAAGCATTATGAATTATCATTTTCCATTTGTTCCTATTAAATGTTTTTTGAGAAGTTAAATTCTTGATTTATTCTTCACAAGTTATTTTCAACTAATCTATCCATGCTATCTTAGTTTTTTATTTTTCCCTTTATTATTCTTGGATTTTTACGATTTTATCAACATTTTTTGTTTTATAAAACTCATGCTTTAAACTATGCACAATGTGTCTTTTTATCTCATGATATCTTTGCTGTTCTTCTTCATTTAAAGCACCTTTTTTATTCTTTATGATATATATGTATTATTCTTTATGTATAATACATATATATATATATATATATATATATATATATATATATATTCATATTCGTATGTATAACAAATCTATGATACTTATGTTTATCAATTCTATATATCACTTTGCAATCATAAGTATTAAGTTACCTACTAAAGCATTTACCAAGTTAACATTACTTTTTTCCAATATTCTCCGCAATAATCTTGATAATCAATGGCCCATATATATTACTTTAATAATTAGCATGCTTTTGAGGCTTTCTTCCTAGTGCCTCAATTTATGTTGTTTTTAATCATATGCATTTTTAGCACATCATTTAAACCTCCTCATAGCCATCTCTATTTAATTTATTAGATTAATCTGTTACATAATTGTATTGTATTCATATTGATCTTTAAAAATAGTTTTCTTAACTCTCATTCAATAATTTCTCATAGTTTTCTTTCCATCACAATTGCAGGGGTGTCAAGTATTATGAACCGGAATTCTGGAAGTTTGGTGAGGATGGCAATAAATATTTCAGGCATGCAACAGGACAATTGTATGCCATTTCTAAGGATTTGGTTACATACATATCAGCCAACAGGTCAGTTTAACAGTTTAGATTGATAAAGCTAAATGTTGATTAAAAACTAAATATATTTCACAAGGACTTTTTGATATGGTGCCCCAAAACTTGCAAAAGTTAAGTCTTAATGAGATGCCAATCACATTCGAAGTATACTACAGATCTCTTTTTTGTTATTCCACATATCCTAGTTATCAATTCAAAGCTTTTGTAATTTAGGGACATCATGATATTTTTTTTCATCTTTTACGCATATAATACCATCTTGACTTGTATTCTTGAAAGCCTGCAGGTATATACTGCATAGATATGCTAATGAGGATGTTTCTATGGGTTCTTGGTTTATTGGCCTTGATGTTGAGCATATTGATGAGAGGAGCTTGTGCTGTGGAACTCCTCCAGGTAATAAGTTTGACTATGATGCTGATTCTAGCTTGTTCGTAATAATTAAAGCTTAATTTAAAACTCAAAAGTTACTCGAATTTTAACTGGTTCAACTTTTTTGAAGATTGATTTACAGTAAATATCTTCAAGTCACTTGCTCGAATTATTTGAAGGCAACTAAAAATGTTAAAATGCATATTTTTATAAAGAAATAATGCTTGCAATTAAATATGTATAATACGGTATTTCCAATATATGTATTTCATTAAAATTTTGATTTTGAGTTTACTCACGTAATCATTATGAGTTTAGGGGTGCAAATGAGCTAAGTTGAGTGAGTTTAGCCTACGTTTGGTTCAACCCTTTTAGTTTGAAATCTGTTTGTGATTGGTTCAAGTTCATTTATATTAGAGCCAAACTTTAACGCCTATCTCATATTTTCAAGCTTTTATGTAGCCGAACTCCAAATCTTTCTTTAATATTATATATATTTAAATAGTATTTATGTTTTAAAAATTGATTTTGATGTATGAAGCACACAAAATTTTTGTAAATTCTTTAAAAAAAAGATTACATCTATTTGTAGATATTGGAGCAAAATCTATTTGTAGCATAAAGATTGAAAAGTAGTACATATTAATTACCCAAAATTTATATCTAATCAACAAGTACTTTAGTTTTCGCATTTCAAAAGTGCATGATATCACATATTAACTCATAATTAGATGGATTTTAAGATGGGTGAAGTGAAAGTTTTTTTATTTGTATATAATAATGTTGAGGTGATGTACAAGCATTATTTAAATATATTGGTGCTATGTGAAAGCTCCCATATAATATTTCATTTTACTTGGTTAAATTAAGGAATAATTTTTCATTTACAAATTATAATCGAGTCGAATACGATCAAACATGATATTGTTTGTATTCAACTCAACAAGGAATCATATTTCAAATATGTGTTTAAGTTCGGCTCCCTGACTAATCATTTGAATCGAACTCAAGATTCATAGCGAGTTAGCCAGTCGCCAGTCGTTAGTGAACAAGTAGCTTTTTTGATAGCTCTGTTGAAGTTGACTAGCTTAATTCACTCTCACTTTGTCAAGGAAGTTCTTTCCTTATGAATTCACTCACTTAGTCAAGAAAGTATTCTCTCGTGAATTCACTCTCGCACTTGGCTTCATGTTGCAACAATTTGAACTTTTTCAATTTCGTTAATTTTATTTTTCTTGCACGAATTTACAGACTGCGAGTGGAAAGCCGAAGCTGGGAATGTGTGTGCGGCATCCTTTGACTGGAGTTGCAGTGGCATCTGCAAATCAGTTGAGAGAATGGAGGAGGTTCATCATCATTGTGGAGAGGATGAAGGAATAATCTGGCACTTGTCATTTTGAATTAAAAAAAAGGCTCTGTCTACCCTTTTTTGCTTCTTGCCTAATTACACTTCCTTGTAATGTAGCAGCATATCAAAGATGGGGAATTTGATGCTTGCTTTCAAGTGGCACTGCATTTTTGAGGTGATGTGATGGGATGCTTTTTAAAAATGGGAAAATGGAAGAATTTTGAGGTATGCAGGAATTTTTTTTTCCTAAGAAATTGAGGGTATTAATTTAATTTATTCAAAAAAAAATTAAGAAACTGTACATTACAGTCACTTCTCAGAACTGAACAACTACAACACTATCACTTAATATGCAAATACAAGGTAATGGCAGGGAATGAAATAACCAAAAACAAAACAAAACTAAAGGTGGAATTCTCTTAAATGGAAAAATTAAATTCTCATCGGATGTCTTTAATCATTATATGCAGGACTGAACTAATGATATTTAAAGTTAAAAAATTTATTTTTGGAAGGTTAAAGTACACTCTTTGTTTTGAAGTTTAATAATCTGTCAAGTAGATGAACGATAAGAGGTATAAATATATAATCTCTCTTATTCCAGCTAGGAAAAATCTCTCCTATTGAGATATAACGCCTCGAAGTCATCTTTCAAGAGTTATAATGACATTGCAAGCATGCGTTCCTACTTCATAGTTGTAGCTATTACTTGAGGATCCTCAATCTCTTTCTATTGTTGAGCTTAAACAATTGGTCAAATAACTTTGATAGGATACAAGTCTACTCAAAAGATGATACTTTTCCCATCAACAGGGAACTGCACAGCTAAGTGCTGTACATATAGCATGGTATTAAAGTCATATAAGGGATTCTATTGTATTTTTTGTTGGAGTGCTTTGTAATTTAGGCCTATTCAAGTCATGTAGAAAGTGTATATCAAATTGTTCAAGTCAGTTGGGTGTGCACTCCTCTGCCAAAGTCTTTTCATACTTTTGAATTCTTTAGCCATTAGGTTAATGCTTTCAAATTTTTTTTGCATTAATACTACACATGAATTGTAAGAAACATTTTCTTAATGTATCCTTCATTGGATTGATTTTCTCAGTATAACTTCCCATCCTTTTTACTTGGTTTCTTACAAACATAGTTTGGTGGTTAGTAATTGGTTTTGCTCAAACCTCACTTGCAAGATCAATCATCCCATTGACATGTTAATCTTTTGCCTTTTTTTTTGCTGTTGTCAAACTTCAACTTTAGGTAGAATGCTACTTTTTGACTCATCGTTGCCTCTTCTTTTTTTGTAAATCTAGCGAACTCGCATCTCTTCAAATTTATTTATTCACTTGCACGAACCAACAAAACTCCTGTGAAGGAAAGAGGCGTTTCTAGTAATTATTAAATCTAAATCATGGCATCTACAATTCTTGACCAATGGTCTTTTCTCATATATATATATATATATATATATATATATTAAGAAGTGAATAATGTTGTAGACAAGTGTTGAGGTTCAGGATTTGTTATCTCATGTCATGAGTTCAAATCCCATTGGACACGTAAAGAAAAATAATATATACATATTAAGAAAAAATTGTCTTGGCGTTAATTTATTGAATGCAAAAGGAAGATACATAATGAGGTTGGGAGGGTACAAAAATTTAATACTAAAAATTTAAAGTTTCTCAAAAAATTAGGTCCTAGGGTATAACTTAAAATGACCCAGTAGAAAGAAAAGAGCAAAATGAACTAGAGAGGCCAATAACCTCTAACCGAACAAACAGTACCAATTCAACAACTACAAGGACCAAGATCACCATAATTGAGAAAAAGCAAACAATGAATATGTAGACAAACAAACACAACCAAGCAAAACCAAATCCCTACATATAGCCGAACAGAGAAAGTAGCCGATTGAATGAAAATAATAGCACAAAGCAACTGAGCTAACTGCTGCAGAAGGAGCTACTAGTAGAGAGCCCAAACATTAGATTAACAGGTACATCAATCTGGACCGCAGCTAGAGAAAACAGGAGACCAAAACTGCCACAACCATCAAATCTGCAAATAAACCAAAAAAGCATTCCTGAGCCAAAATAGGCCTAGACTTCCGTAAAGAAACCCGACCATCTGAGCTAACTGCAAATAAACCTGACCAAGCCTAGGCCAAACTGGACCGACAGAACCACATAATAGCAACCCAAAGGAGAACAACTGACACAACCACATCAAAACCCAAATGAGAGAACGAGAACCAATGACAACACTGACACGAATTACATAACATGCTCCGGAAGCAACAACGATCCAACTAACGCCACCAAACCACGGAACCCGAAACAAAACAAAACTGAGCAAGCAACACGATACCACCAGCACGACTAAAGAAAGATAAAGTAGCACAAAAAGCCACAAACAACTCCAAACAACACCATAGAACCAAAAGAAAGCCACAAACAACTTCAAACACCTGAACTTCATTGACAAACACAAAATATCCCCAGCACTATAGCCATAGCCACATACCAACCCCATTGCCAACCTGCCAAAATAAAGCAAATGCTAACATCAGGTAACTTAATATGGAAGCTTGCATTAGTGCATAACTGAGAAATTTTGGCCTTATTAACATTTTTCCAACTGAATTGATTGGAGGGATAGGCATTGAGCATCATAGCCAGCTCATCAATGGCCTTTTGAATAATTACTTGCTTATTAAAGTGAATATTATTATGCTTCTTTTTGTTTTGAGCATTCCAAATACTCCACAAAGTATAAACATCAATAGTAATCCCGATATTCAACTTCTTTTTTTTTTAATTGCCTCAGCGACCAAAAATATCTTCAAGGCTAAAGATGTTATTATTATTAGTCACATTCAAGCAATGCCGAACGTCATAGCAGTGGGAGTAATTAATAAAGAGATGGCGTTGAGGGTTTCAAAATATTGCAACAATAGCATTTCAAGGTAATGACAAAGCCTCTGCTAATTAAACTCGCATCAATGCTAATGAAATTGTTATGCATACGCCAAATGAAAATGTTAATGAAAGTGGGCATAATGTTATGACAAAACCAAGTATGATGAGTTTGAGTTTTATGAGTTCTTTTTGAATTCCAAGCCAAACTAACTTGAAATTTACTGTTGGCCATCAAATCCAAAGTGGTCAAGTTGTTATGCCCAACTTAGGAAAATTAGAGATAATCCTTTGGAGAAGCCCACGTAGTAAAATGTTCTCTAAAATGGAATGGTTCCAACTATTAAGATGGTGAAAAACCTCCCCAATTTTGAGCTTAGGAAGAATGACATGACAAATATTAGCAAGAATGTCGAGCTCACCCCAATTATCAAACCAAAAGGAGTTTTCAGCACTAATATCTTGCCAAACAATGCTGTTATCAAGGACAAATTTAGCATCCAATAACTGTTTCCATGTAGCAGAATCAATAATTTTAGCTTTGGCATTAGAAGGATGATTGGTAACACAACACTTAGCCAAGAGAATAGCAACCCAAAGGGAGTTGGAGACTTTGAACATCCACCAAAGCTTAAGAGAGAGAACTTTATGAATTTCATCAAGGTTCCGGATGCCAAAATCACTTTCCTCATGAGGATAGGAAATCTTGTTCCAAGAAGTTCATATGAGTTTAGCACCATTATCACGGGACCAGAGGAATTTGTTGAAAATGATATTGATTATATTAAGCACACTTTAGTAGGGGAAGTGAACTCAAACCAAAAGGTGAGAATAGTATTGAGAACGTATCTGATCAGAGTTAAATGTCCTTCTTGAGAAAGGAATTTATGATTCCAACCTCTAAGCTTCTTGTAGATCGAATTAATGAGGTCCTGAAAGATAGCATGAGAGATATGTCATCTAAAAATAGGAGTGCCAAGGTGTTTGAAGGCAAGCTTATCTTTTTTGAGATTCAGCTTATTAAAAATTATATTAGCCAAATTGGAGCGGGCTTTCTTATCAATAAAGAAGGTAGATTTTTCCCAATTAATATTAAGATCTGAGTCTTTTTCAAGGGTATTAAGGAGATTGTTAAGTTTGCTAAGAGTTCTATTGTCTTCATTATAAAAGATTATCAGTTCATCTGCATATGCTAAGTGGGAGATTATAAACTTACCGCCCAAGTTATAATGAAGGTTATGATCGTGAGCAAACATACAATTTATATTGTGAGACCAATAATTGAGAGCAAAGTTAAAAAGGATGTGAGAGAGCGGGTCTCCTTGATGAAGCCCCCTGTGCCATTTGAAGAAACCAAAGGGAGGCCCGTTAATTATAATTGAGAACTAATTATTAGTGATAGAGTTTTTGATTTTCAAGATGAAAGAATCATCAAAATCATACGCCACAATAACTCTTTGGAGGACGGACCAATCAATTTTATCAAAAGCATTTTTCAAATTGAGCTTAAAGATGAGATTATGCCCTCTTCTCTTCTTGCCAAGGCTATGAAAAATCTCTTGAACAACGAGAATGTTGTCATGAATGTATCCACCATGGATAAAGGCCGATTGGTTGGGTTCAGTGAGATTAGGGATATGAGATTGAAGCTTGTCGACCAAAATTTTGGATATGATTTTATTCATAGACGTGCAAAGGATAATGAGTCTAAATTTAGACCACCAGTTACTTGAGTTTTCTTTGGGTATGAGGGAGATAAAAGTGTGGGAGAAGAATTTGGGGACGGAAAAATTGCAAAAAAACTCTTTGATACCATTACAAACATCCATTTTAATAATATTCGAGAAGGAAACAAAAAATTCCCCATGACAAGCCATCAGAACCTGCACAAAAATTTAGCTTCAAAGATTTGATGACCTCCCAAATCTCATCAACGGAAGGCATGATTTTAAGATTAGCATTGTCATTATTAGAAATACCTTGAGAGGGAGACGAAAGAGAGATAGAGGCATTGAGCTCGAGAACAATGGAGAAAAGAGAATTAAAATAGTCTACAACCGAGTTTTTGATATCATCATCTTTAATCAAAACACTACCATCCGGTTTAGTGATAGAGGAAATTTTATTCAAGTGGCGACATTTGTTCATCCAAATATAATAAAATTTACTATTCTTTTCCACATCAACCTTTCAGTTAAAGCTACACTCTGCTTCCAAAAGGTTTCAATTGCATTGTGGGTTTGGATAAGGGAGGCTTTAACGTTTGCAAGCTCTACTTTGTTATCAAGGGAAGAGTTGATTTCAAAAAGGATTTCAATGTTGGTAACAGTGTTTTCTTAACGACTTAAAATTCGTGAAGATATTGCCAATAGAATTGAAGTTCCAACTTTTGAGAGCTTTGCGAAGGCACTTAAAATTTTTCCACTAATCTAGGGAGGCCAAATATATATATTCTTTTAGAGGCTTTTTCCTTCTTCATGTTAAGCTTTTTCACCATCATTCCATCACCACCATTACCATCACTATCATCATCATAATCGTCATCATCATATCAAGTCATATAAGCATTGAACCTAAGCATACTTGATTTGAAATTCTCCCTTAGTGCCAAAGTAAAACAGCTTTACAGTAGAAGATAGGTATAGGGCAATGTGATGGTGGCCTTTTGTCAGCTTAAATAAAGAGGGAACGTAGGAACGAGTTATAATAGGTAGAAGCGCATGGGGAGGGTTGCACTAATGTGTGAAGTAAAATGCTATCATATACATAATTAATTATATATATATATATATATATATATATATATATATATATATATATATATATATATATATATATATATATATCTATATATGAGCTTAAGCAACAATTATACTACATTAATTGTATATTTACACTTAATATTGTCATATAATGTACATTTTATTATGTATATGGTACTGTAAGTGTAGCAAATTCATATGTAAATGATGACTTCATGATTAGCCGTGGCCATTTGCATGTGCGAGTCAAAATATGAAAGTTAGCAATGTGCATTGCTAATGAATGTGGATGCGGTAAATAAATAATAATAATAATTTATCAAAATATTTTAGGAGAAAAGAAAACATGAGAAGTTCAAAAATTAATTAATTTTTGATTTGATGAGTATATAGTTTTAGATTAATTTGAAAGCTTAGGAATTTCCAATTTTCAAAATACATTATTTGAACTCTAAGAAATTTCCAAAAACTGTTATAAATCTAAAAAAATATGATGTTTACAAGAATATAAAAAATATAAAGTGTCAGAATTTGCAATTTTATAATGAGTTCAGATACGAAACTTTAAAATAATTCTAAAAAATATAAAATATTCTTTTTCATAAAAAATTAGGGTTTAATGCATATTTGTGTGAGAGTTTATTAAAAATATAAATTTTAAATAAAAAATAAAATGATCTATTCTTTATGGGATGGAAGAAACTTTCATGGCAAGTTTCCTCTAATAATCAAGGAAAGAATTCAAATTAGCAAAAAGATAGGGAGAAGACAAACAATTTTGTCTTGAATCATTAGTAGAAAAAATAATCAAACAACACAACATTAAGAATGATAAAAACAACTTCTAATCCATTCAGTAAAAAGTTAAGAAAATTCTTTCTAATATTTTGAAACTATGTAAGTTTCAAATAGAAAATAAATGTGACACCGGTGAGAATTAAAATCAAGACATTCTAAACATCACTCCTACAAAATTATTATCATCTTAAATAAACTTTCGTTTGATGTAAATCCTTTGGCCCAATATTTAATATCAAACAGAACTTATATGGTCTGAATTCTAATAGTTTAGTCTTGGTTATAGAACTTTAAAAAATAATCAATAGCGACTTTATTTCTTCACAAATTAGAGTATTACTCTGGAATTCACGGCATGGACAATATTTTATTCATTCTATACATCATAAGATTGTAGAGAAAGTTTTAATTTCTTGTCTTTTGAAAGCTAATGAATCTTGGTCCTTAGATAGGCACATAACTTGTAGATTGAAGAGATGTTTGGATGCGTGCCACAGCGCGCGATAGGAATGCATCAAGGCGCGCCGCAGCGACTGAGCGCCAGAGAGGCGGGCACCGCAGCGCCCGCGCCCGGTAAGCACAGTTACGAGCTTCCTATATATATTCTTAAGCTTTTTTTTTAGGGTTAAAAGGTGAAAAATTTGAGAGTGCTCAGCCTCCTCTTAATTTTGTGTGTGGTAGCTGCTCTATTTCAAAGAAAAAGAAGCTCCTAAGTTTTGTGTAAGGGTTTGTTAACTCAAAAATCTTTGTAATTTTCTCTCTCAATAGTGAAAATTTCTGCTTTCCTCATTATGGACGGACGTATATGTTAGCACCGAACCACGTAACTTTGTGTATTGTGTTGTCATTGATCTTGCATGTACATTCTTGTTTTATTTTGTTTTGTTCAACGTTTTGAAGCTTTTTTTGTTCCGCATCGCTTTAAAACTTTAAATACCCAGTTGAGAGATCGCAACATAACTCTCAACCTTATTAGCCATACAAAGATTCTCTAAAATCTCCCTAAGAACAAAAATGTTCTTCACATTGAAAGGATTGATTTTATAGCAAATGAAGAAGCACATCCCTTGCTTATTATTAAGTGAAGCAATAGAGGAATAGCCTTTCTTCATAAAAAATTCTTTGAATCAAATAAGGAATATTTTAGTTTTTTAAGTTCCTTGCAATGAACCAAAATGAAGTTCCTAGAAACAAAAGAGACAAAGGTACCTCAATGCAATCTTGAAAACCTTCCATTGCGCATCAAAGATTCTTATGCATAAAACAATGAACTTGAGAATGAGTGAAAAGAAATACTAGCTTTAAGGGAGTGTATGGTGTTCCTAGTCGAAATCCTCACATACACTAAAGCTAGAAAGAATCTATCCATTTTGAATTGCAAACCATCATGTTTAATTTAACAAGATTTACCCTGATTATTGCACAACACATGCAAGCTTGAATGATAAAGATCAACAATATTAAATGCTTTTGATTTGCTTAGAGTTACAATAGAAGCACAAACTTTCTCATGCCATGCATCAATGCGATTAAAATTCCTCGTGAGAATATTTGTAGAAAATTTTATACTTTTCTCCTAAAGTCATTCTCATAAATTTCAACTAAATTTTTAGTTTGAAATATTTTTGATTATACCACAATTTTACTAAATTCTACATCTAATTTTAAAATTATACTAATTTTCCCCTTACTAGGAATTTATATACAATTAAAATGTTTCAAATGCTATAAATGAAATTTCTTGAAGACGAACACTTATGTTTATAAATATGATAAATGTTTACAATCTTATTTATTAAAATAAATGATGCTATATTTATTAATGTTTTGATCACACCAATTATAATATTGGTGTTCAATGTGATCACCTTGTTTCAAATTAAAAAATAATTAATATAATCACAATAAATTCCTCTCATATTTGCAACTCCAAGGTATTCTAATATTAAACAAAAGAATGAATTTTAATTAGATTTGGGCTGGGCTTTTGAATTTAAATTTAAAATTCAAAAACTAAGTAAATCGATAAAACTGCTATCCATTAGATTATTATAAAAAGCTATATTGAAATTTGAGTGGCAGTTTTTTGGAGATTTATTAGTGTGAGATGAAAATAAATCTGTAGGTTGTAAGAAATTTCCCATTCATATAATGCTGTGCAAAAACAAATAAACAAATAAACAAACGCATTTTCTTAAAAATTGTATCTGAAATGATCTTGAATCTTGTTGCATGAACGTTCTATTTTGTTATACAAAAATGCTCTGATGCCTACTACTCCACAGCCACAGCTCTTTTTTTAAATAATTAAATATCTTTAACACAATTATAATAATAATTTTAGCTAGATAATATCAATTATTATCAATTTAACACTAAATTTAGATACGTTAATTGCGTTAGAACAGAATACCGTAACAAAATTCTTTATTATATATAAAAAAGAGCACAATACAATCACTACAAGCCATTTCAATGTTTTCATTCCCTTTTATCAAAATGCTTTTTTTTTATTATTGGCCAGCATTCTACCTTGTACACTTAATTGCACATTAAATTGAGCAAATGGCATGCATCTCTTTCAATTAGAAGCATGTAAAAGCCCAAATTAATGAACGCAGAGCAAAGCTCAGGCCTCAAAATGCAGCACGAATTGATGAACTCACACTTGTAGCCCGGCCATATAACAGTATGAATCAGAAAAGATCTGTGCATCAAAAAAATAGCTTCACAAAAGGGACCAAGTATAGCAAATAAAAAGCAACTAAAACAGGAAACAAAATCTCAAAAATAAGAACATGCTGTCCATCAGATATAGTTGCAAGAAAAAGGAAAAAATGGAATGGCCTGAAGCTCCCAAACATCATCTCAAGAAAAGAGTTATTAATGATCATCAGATATATGAAAAAAAAAGGGCGTTGATTGTATAGAGAGAAAAACAAACAGCAATAATATAGATCTTCACGAATTACAACCAAAGCCAAAAGACAAAGCCAGCCCCGCCAGCAGCACAAGCAGCCACTGCAAGAAATATAACACAAACAGCTGGCTTTTTTGGCATAAGAGAATGGAATGGTGTTTAAAACATATTAAATAAGAGTAGTTTTCCCACCCAGGAAAAAGAATTTATGATCCCAACAAGTAATGTGTCTAAAAGTTTTAGCAATGATAAAAACAAATAAAGAGTTCTTATTATGACTGGAAGATGGGGTCACTGAATATTAAAAAGCCTAAAACCTCCATCATATTAATCTTGGACTGAAACTCTATTATGTTAAACGAAATTGGATTTTATTTATTTATTTTAAGATCTGAAGCATCTTCAAATTTTTTAAGAACCTTCTTAATAATCTTGAAGGATCTTTTCTCTCATTAAAAAAATTTATAAAATCATCAATGTAAAAGAACTGAGAGGATTTCAATTGCGGGGTTTGGAGTGACATCGGACTAGTCATGAATCAACCAGGTGCAAGCTGGGCGTGTTTTGAATCAAATGAGCCTGAGGATTGCTGAAGGAGCTGGACTGGGTAGAGAAGCCGGTTCTTGAGCGCGCAAGTGCCCGGCCAATGTTTTTAAAACGAGGCTTAGGCATGCCCAAGCGTTGAGGTAACTTGTGTTTTCAGTTGGGCAAAGTTTTGATCGCTTAGGCGGGCTCAATCACTGAGAATTGTTCCTAAAGTCAATACAACCAACGGCTTGAGTTCTTAGGTGCGCCCAAGCGTTGGCACTTCTTCAGGCAACGAAGCCAGAGAAAGAAACTTGGGTGCTTAAGCGCGCTGAGGCATTAGCAAGGCAATCTAGTAGATTGCCAAGGCTACTAGCCTGGATGCTTAGGAGCGCCCCAGGCTCCATTTGTATCTCCAATCAGCTGAAGGAACCAGAAAACTTGACGCATGGGTGCGCCTAAGTGTCAAACGAATGTGAATTTCTATGGTGAAATTGGAAAGTTGAGATCGCCTGATTGGACATGTAGATGAAGCATAGGGATGCAAGAGTTCTGGGATCAAGTTGAGAGCTGTCTTTTGTCTTATTCTTATGGAATTATTAAAGATACTTTGCCTATAAAAATGGATAAGCTGCGGAGATAAGAATGTGCATGCAAGTGATGTGGGCTATGCTGTGAGCTAGTGGTTGAGTGATGGTTGTGTACTTCGAGGAAGAAGTTGTAAAAAGGCTAGGAAAATCTTGAGAGCTGTTGAAGAGAATGAGATCTCTCTTGTATTTTCTTTTTGTTATCATAGTGAAATCTTCGTAATGTGGCTCTATAAGTTTTCCCTTATTTTGGTATTTTACACAAAAATATGTATCTTGTGAATGCCTGTACCTTTCTTCCTGTTTTGCAATGTGTTTCTTGTGCTCTCAAAGATGACGAAACTAGAAAATCCCTCAAAGCTTTCGTGACTTCAACTGTAGTGTGATTTGGGCACTCAAATCACGATTCCTTGCAAAAATCCATGAGAGGATCTAAGAATGCTAGAAGAAGCACCATTAAAAATCATAACCACACATACTCAATGATGTATTTGATTTTATAATTAACCAATAAGAAAAGCCAAACCCCTTAAAATATTATACAAAAATATTCAATTAATTTATCATAAGCTTTTTCAATATCATATATACATATATGCTAAGATAAGATTCATTAATGCTCGAATAAATTACAGAGGGAGGATCTTGAAAGAGTGAAAATTTGAGTAGAAACAAAGCACAAACCACAACTAAGAATAAATTAGAAGGTCTGCATCCACTTAGGGCATTTACACAGCAAAAGTGTTATTCAATTTTGCAAATAAATTGAATTTCATATACTTACCCTTTTATAGTTTTGATTACTCTCTTACAAACAGTTCTTTTTAGTAATCATCCTCATCCAATTAAAACTGAGAAGCAAGGCTAGATGGAAATATTGATGATCCATAGATAACCTGGAAGCTTGGTGAAAGAACAATGCAATCAAGGAGGCCTGGGGAAAGACAGACAGGAGTCCCTGAAGCAGACAAACATCAAGTAGGATGAAGGTCTAGATGAAGTTTTTAAAAGTAAAGAGTTCACAGTATGGCCAAGGGTATCTGGGAGAGAGTGGTATTTTGGAATGGTTCGCAGATAATAGGCTGCCAAAATCCAAAAGAATTTGTGCCTCCTTAGTTATATTTAATTCAATCAAGATAAAAGCAGCAGAATGACGAATCAAACTAAACATCAACTCGTCAATCTTAAGTGATTTTATAGATAGCAAGCCCAGGGGCTAGAACGTACATGTGTTGTAAAATTACAAACACAATTCAGGGAAAGCAACCCAAAGTAGATGGCTAGGTAATTTAATGTCTGGGTCATAGGAGGTAATCAATTGAGGTGTATAGGGCTACATTCCACCATAATAGCAATCCGTGAGAAAATCTTTAGTAATCACATTGATGAAGAGCTTAAAAACACGTCTATAGACCAGCAGACCATGGGTCAGTAAAATAAAGTTCAGAGATGATTTTTTTCTCAGAGATGCTATGGATGGTCAGCCAAAAAAAAATACCAACTGCTAGAATTCAAAAGGGTGTGCCAAATCCCGAATTTTCTCATCATAAATAAAGAGAGCTGACTTGTCATTGTAGAAGGAAAGAGGTTTGACCTGTCCAAGCTGAAGGAGGCAGCCCACCATTGAGACAAAGAGGCGGTAAATGTGGAGAACATGAAACTGTGACCGATAGGACAGACGAGGGAGTCGAGGTCATCAAAAGAGACGAGTCATCCAGAGGTTGAAAGTCAACACCAAGCAATGACGAGAGGGAACAAGCGGGAGTGAGTAGAACATAGATCCAAAACTTGATCCCAACTGAATGCCATGAAAGCAATAGTGAGGTTACAACCAAACAACCTCGATTACCCCCACAACAATGGTCATAGTGACATCGACCAATGATTGAAAACCCCCACAACCAGCGAAACACGGAATATCATGAGACTATGACCTGGGTCGCCAAAATAGCCATTCACTATCAGCCAAGATGGGGAAGCACAAACAAAGAGGATGGAGGCAGCAGGTCATGGATGCAGCGAGCCAGCCACCAGCTTGACACCAACAGCCAGGTTTAAGGTATCAATGCAGCAAATATACATTGATAGCTATATATATATATATATATATATATATATATATATATATATATATAATATTAACTAAAAAAAGAAAAGAATTAAAATTCAAAAAGTCACCAAACCACCCATAAGAGATTCTCAAATAGGAATTTCAAACAATGAAAAAAAGGAAGATGAGGGATTTCCAAGCTGGTGAGACCAATCCAATCAACGATCATTTTTTTTCTAAGATTGTATCTTGTCATTCTATTTGAAGATTTGGAGCTATTCTTTCTTTCTATTTTTTTCTCCTTTTTTCCTAATGAATTTTTCAACACCATCAAATTCGTTCTCCGATTCTATGAAGATAACAAACAAGAAAATTTCCATGGCATGTTGGTTGAGGGTCGATTTCCCCTTCAAGATCTCCATAGTGAGCCCCTCCCCACTAGGAACCTCTAAGAGTGGGGGAGCATCCACATCAAGTGCCGGGACGCCCTCCACCATGTTTCGTCTACTAAAAACTATTGAGATCTCGTCAATCCATTGCTGAAGCATATTCAAGGAAGAAATCATCAACAACCTGACATTATGAGAATGCTCCTTAGACTTATAGATGCACGAGCCAATCTCTCCCGCAGCTCTCAACCTCAAAACCTCTAGAGCTGCCATATACCGCATATAGAAGCTGCTCTGAGAATAAATTCTCATAAGCCGATAAATCCGCATGAATTTCCTCAACATAATGAAAGGAGCATTACCCAATGGGGTCACCGTCTATGCGAGGATCCCACTCGCTTCACATTCATCAATCTCAGTTATAACAGTGGGACCTCCACAAAAGGTTGAGATTGTTTGGAAAACATCAGACCATAAAGCCCTACCCACAACTTGCCACAATTTGTGTTCCAATTCCCATAGAATTCCCCAAAAGAAATGTAGAGAATGTCATTCCTTTAAGTACAATCAGCGACCACCATCAATTGTTTGTCATATACATTTTCTTCGGCAGCAATACTGACCTCTAGTGGGGAGTCCTTGTCTCTATCAGCCAACAATGGAACCTTAGATACACCATCTGTAATGACCCTAGGTCATTTATAAAAAAGTGTTAATTGCCCGCAAATTTTGAATTTCTGTTTTCTACCCACGAATTTCCGTTTTTGGTTAAAAGTTCCCGCTAAATCCCGTTTTTTTGTTATGTATTGATTAAATTTTTGATTTAGGAGGTGTTCAAACCCAATTAATATCATTAACCCCATTCATAAATTAGGAAGTTTTCAGGCTGTTCTTTTAGAAGCTGCCAAACAATTGAGCTGACGGTTCTATTAGGAAAGAAATGTAGAACACACGCACATTTGATTTCCCTTGAGGTCCGCTCGACTCCTTCGGCTCCTGTAATCACGCCACTTCCAATTTTTCCTCTTGTTCCCGTAACCCATGTGCGTTTCAGCGCTATTCCGACCGACGAAGAAGGTGTGCATTACATACGCACACCCTATTTAATCTGAAAGCCGCTAGACTCTCCTCCATCCTCACAGAGCCTTCGAAATCCTCTTCCTCTCTTTCGCCCGAGCTATAAAAGCCTACACTAGCTGATGACATAGACCCATCAATCGACGTAAACGATCCTTGTAGCCGGCGACAGAGAAGCGATCCTTCCTCCTCTGCGCCGATCTCTCTGCGCCTGATCTTTCTGCATGTACGTATTATCGATTGCAACGACTCTTTTAAATATAAGATATAATCGTATAGGTTAGTTAATAGCACTACAAATCTAAGTTAAATAGATTTGTAGATTTTTTGGGTATTCAAATAGATATTATCATAAAATACTTGAGCATTATGTAACAAAATATCTAATTCAGACTCTGAAATAAAATCCAACAGAAATAAATTATGCAATTCATATTAAATGAAATTTGAATGAATTTAAATAATGATTACTACTAAAGAAAGGTTGAACTTACACTTAGGTACATCAAAGGTTTGAGCTGAGAAAATTAGTAGATAATATGAATTGGGACTAACGTAAGTTTCAACAGGCTTAAATTTGATGTATTCAACACTGTGAGTAGATAGGATTATAAGCATGAACCAATTTAACCTACTCCTATAGTCAATTATTAATAATTAGTGTTAGAGAAGTTTACTATAGTTGTAAAATCAAGAGAACAATAAATCACAAAGTTCATAATTAACCAAAAACTTATGAATAAAAATATTGACTTTCATATAGCAAATAAATACCTTCAAAATTTCAATTATAACTTTTGCAGACACATCAAGTTTATGAGTGATTCATTTTATTAAGTCAAACTCAAAAGGTACACTGGATATTACTTTTTATGCTTTTTACTTTGATTTGCTGCTTAAGCATTGCTTTGAGCCTATTTTATATTGCTACATAATGCTTTATTCTTACTATTAATGATGTAAGAGAAACAAAATGATGTTTATGTATCTTATAAATGTTGCAAAGGATTCCGAAACGGTGGTTGAATGGGTTAGGGATGGGGTTAGTTCTCAGGAGACATAAGGGTGCCATCCGAAACTTTTGAGGGAGCCCAGATGAAGGTTATGCTTTTAAAAATCTTTTTATTGAACCCAGCCTATGATGACCCATGTTAGGTTGATAACAACCAATCTAACATCGGGTGATCTTTCCGCAGGATCATATTGACGATCAAGTAAAATAGTAGTTAAACGACATCCAGAGCCATTCAAGTAAAAAGAAATAACATTCATTTAATTAAAGTAAATAACATCCAGAATTTATTACATAAATGTCATTATAAAAATGATTATTCCTCGAAGGGTAATTAGAATTCATTATTTTTTCGCGCCATGCCTCTCTCTGATGACTTTAAATTATATCAGCCTCCTACAGCTGTACCTAATCTGACATTATAAAAATAATGCCTTAGTGCGCATTCCAAATACAAAGAATAATAAAAATATACTTTAAGCAAAAGCGAAAAGCAAAAATAATAATAATTACAGGAAGATATAGTTTATTACAATCAAAAATATAATAATGACCCCTGCAAAGTAAATGTTCTTTTGTCACATGCAAAATTTCAAAACGATAAAGTAATAATTGCATAAAAATTCATATTTATGTTTATGATATTATGAAGCAACGTTAGCAGTTATGATGGGCAAAGCTAGAGTCATAAGGCTTAATTCATAAAAATGCATTTAAACATAACCTTCACTTGGGCCCCCTTAAAGGCCCAGACGGCAACAAACATGCATTTAACCATAACCTTCACTTGGGCCCCCTCAAAGACTCCAGATGGCACCCTTATAGCTCTTGAGGACTAGCCCCGTCCTTATCCTATTCATGCTCTGTTTCGGAACCCCTTTTTGCAACATTTACAAGATACATAAACATCATTTTGTTTCTCTTACATCATTAATAGCAAGAATAAAGCATTATGTAGCAATATAAAACCAGCTCAAAGCGATTTAAGCAGCAAATTAAAGTAAAAAGCATAAAAAGTAATATCCAGTGTACCTTTGTGCTCAACCGTTGAGAAACTACTCAAAATTTGATACGTCTGCAAATATTATGTTTATAAATATTTTATTAGACTCTAAAAATTGATTGTTGCAAAAATAGAGTATATCTCTTTATTAGTTTATGGTTCTCTCAATTCTCTCAACAATTTAAATCCTCATTAAGACTTTAAAATCTAGGTTAGGAACTATGAATTTTAAAAGATCAATCCATTCTTGAGTAGTGCAAAGCAGATTAAGATAAAAAAAATGTTTTGCTTGGTAAGGTTGGAAGTGCTATACATGCTCTGGTGTTGCATAATTATGAAGACCTATCCCAATGAGACAACAATAACATTATAAATATTAGGAAATCATGTGTAAATAGAGGTATCCTACAAGAAACTTCAGAATTGAGCCAGTATTTTCTCAAATTCATGCTTATCAAAACATTCACTAAATACCTCATCCTAATATTTACATAACTAATAACATCTTTATTATTAACTATTTAATGTGATTTACTAATTTGATTTGAAGTATTATTAACTAACCTATACAATTCTATCTTATATTAAAAGGATCGACGCAATCGATGTAGAGTAAAAATTCGTACCTTCAAATATGATTGGGCGCAGAGAATCGAGCGGAAGAGGAGAAGAAGGATGAGCGCAGCAGAGAGATCGAGCGGAGAAAGAAGCCACGCAGAAGGAGAAGATCAAGCGGAGAAGAGGTCGCACACTACGTCTCTCGGGAGTAAGGGTTACGGTGGAAGAAGGGATCTGTTCTTCTTGCTCGGTCGGCCGCCAGGTACGTCCTCACTGCATCTTACGGGAGAGTTCATCTGCGAGGAGTTGGGAGAAGGCACTGGTAGAATCGAGCGGCATGCGCTCGATTAAATAGGGTGTGCGTGCGTAACGCACACCCGCTTTGTCCGGCTGGGAAGGCACTGAAATGCACGTAGGTTGCGGGAATTAGGGAAATATGGAAGTCGTGTGATTACGGGAGCCGAAGTAGTCGAGCGGTCCACATTTCTTTCCTAATAGAACCGTTGGCCTTAATTGCCAACGGTTTTCTAAGATCTTTGTTTCCTGTCTTGTCTTTTCTAATTTAAATATGTGCTTAATGACAATTTAAAATTCCATTTTAGTATTAATTGGATTTTGAAAAACTTTTTCAATCAAAAAATTTAATCAACGTGTAACAAAAAATCTTGATGAAAATAGATTTTAACGGGAGATGAACCAAAAACTGAAATTTGTGGGAAAACAACGGAATTTGAATTTAGCGAGATTTTAATGTCCTTCTAAAAATGAAATAGGGTCATTACACAGCTTCATGATTCTGACTTTGCCCATTAGAACTGCTAACGTTGCTTTATAATATCAAGTCATAAACATAAACATAAATTTGTATGCAATTACTATTTGAAATTTGGTATGTGACAAAGGAAATGTTTATTTGCATAAGTAATGATCATCTTTTATTTGCATTTTACCATATTTTTCAGCAATGATTATCTCATTTTTTGTCTTCCGCTTTTGCTTAAAAGTATATTATTTAATATCATTTGTAGTTACAGTGTGCACTAAGGCATTATTTTTATAATGCTAGACCAGATTCTACTGGAGGAGGCTGATGTAGCTTAAAGACGTTAAAGAGAGAAATGACGCAGAATAATAACAAATTTTAGTTACCCTTTGAGGATAAACACTTTTGTATGATGACAATAATGTAATAATTCTGAATATTATTTATTTTAAATTGAATGAATGCTATCTTTTTATACTTGAATGGCTCTGGATGTTGTTTAATTGCTATTTTACTTAACCACTAATATGATCCTGCAGAAAGATGCACCTAATAATAGATTGGTTGCCACCAACCTAACATGGACCATCACACCATTCGACTGAATGTGAACATCCCCCTTATTGGACAACGAGTCGGCCCCGCTTTGGGCTGCCTTTCGGGAACAAAAACCGTTTGTTTCTTATGCTGACCAAACTATTTGGAGAATTTCCTTGACTAATCCAATCCTTTGAGATGGGGATGAGATTTACCACCAATATCATGACCTTTGAGTTGAAGATGAAGCTGAAAACAAGATGCCATGTTGTGTCCGATGGTTGAACAATGAGTACAATATGAAGACTTGTTCTCAAAAATACATTCTTATAAGTACTCGTTCTCCTCGTTCCCAATCCAGATTTTTTATTCAAAATTTTCAGTGAGATCGATTCCGACCAAAACATGTGCCACTGAAAGACAAAGAAGGTTGCATTAGCGAAGTCGACTTTGAGCGGTTTGCCAAAATAAGATCCCAAAGCAAACAAGATTGAGTGCATCCTTAATTGAACATTAAGAAGAGGAAAGTTAACCTAAACTAGAACAATGGGAGATTCATTCTTTGGATTAAAAGACGACGTCCATTTCATAACTTTCATATGAAAGTTCTCAATGAAAAATGAGCCTCTTGCAAAAACTCTAGTGTAATCAACTTCATTAGATAGTTTGATAACAATATGAAGGAAACCAATTAAACCCGTGTTGTAGGCACCTGACAAATCTAGACTATGAAGAAATTTGTGAATGGCTACCATCGACGATTTCCCATTATAGCAAATTTTAAAATAAGAGGATACACAAGGTTTGGCCAACCTCTAAATTTCATCATTAGAGAGAGTAGTATTAGTTTACCTCAAAAGTAAACGATAGGTTTGATTCCGATTAGATCTCCCCAATAAGTAAAGCTTCACAAAAGGATAGTGGTGCCGAAGAGGTCGCTGATTGCCTAGAATGAAGATCCGGAAGTTCGGGCTCCTCCATTCCGGCGAACAACCACCAAAACACCTCCGATGCAGCATTAGAAGCAGCAAATCCTCGATCGCTAAGTTCATGTCCGTCGATCGCATCTATCATTTTGAAAACACCGAATCCGGGTGCCTCCATTTAGGTGAGCAGGAACTGGGTCGCAAGGACCGCCGGAGCAGGGCCAGCGGCGAGAGTTGCCAGAGCAAACAATAATGCCCGTCCACCACTCTCTCGTCACATCTCGTCCCGTATATTTCTACATATATGATGATTTGTATATGTATATATATATATAATATTATAATTGCTTAGTGCTAAGTACAATAGGTGAAAGCACCAGGATGTTGTAAAGACATTAGGCTACATATTTTGACTTGCAAACTTATAAAAGTTAAATTTGTCTAATTACTTTTCCTATGTTCTACACTAGTTATAGTAGAACATTAAACTTAAGTCTTCTTTTACTGTTTATGCTGCATGCCTCGTGCTTTGTCACTCATATTTTAATATGTAATTTATAACTTATTCCAGAATAATTAATGAGCCATTGCTTTAGAGTGCACCATATTGTAATGATAGAATCACGTCAGCTTTTATATTATTCAAATTTATATTTGAACTTTATACTTACGGATGGGACTAGTTAACTTATCATTATATGGATAATCAGTTAGTATATCCCTCCTTTAAGTTGTTTCAGTATTATATTCAGATTTTGTATTTATTAGTTCGATAAAAATATTTTATTTTATTTTATTTCTCTTATAAATGCAAATTATTTAACACCATTTTAATCACACCGATATTGTTAGGGTGTACCACCTTCCGGACTTAAAGTGTAATAGTTATACGGCAAAATTAGCGAAACTCCAAAAACACCATAATAGCAATTTAACAATTGTACTGTTTTACCTATCCGGCTGTTGATGATCAACGCACTTTATTTTTCTCAGTTCCTGCACAAATTATTTATATAATAATGAATTGCGCTTGGTGATGATAGAAGCATATAAAATATGGATGAAATGAATGCAAACCAAAAATGCTCGACTTTAAAGTAAATCTGCTTGCTGAACCCTTTGATTTCTGTTCCATAAGCTGCCAGCGTCTACTTAGTTTTTCTTTCTTCGGCACCGTCTCTTTCATCTCCCTCGTCAAGGAAACAGACTCCTTTTGAACTTTTTCATGGTAAATTGCAGGAGGCGCAAGCCTCAACTGAGGCACAATATCCATTTGAAGAGACTTTTGTTTCTGTAGATTATTCAAGATATCAAACTGAAAAAAGATAAAAAACAAGAATTAGTTACAAACACATTCAAATGCCTATCTATATGTAGAGACTTTTCTTTCTTGAGATATTCAAGATATCAAACTGAAAGAAAGAAAAAATAGAAATTAGTTAAGAAAAACACATTGAAATAATTACAGCCAATCGGGGTGGGTCATTTGGCTCACATGTCCTGAGGTAATGTAATGTTATTAGAAGATTTAAATATTCAGTTTGTTACAAGCTGTAGTGAATTTTAAAATAACTTTCCACCAAATAGATAGTGGTATCCCAATAATCATTTTAGTCTATTACCATTGACATTTTAATAACACTGGCATTAGTGAATTTTAAAATAACTTTCCACCAAATAGATAGTGGTATCCCAATAATCATTTTAGTCTATTACCATTGACATTTTAATAACACTGGCATTACAGCAAAACACTAAACCAAACTGCCCCACAAAAAAAAAAATCATGATATTCGCTTACTCTAGACATATGCTGGAAGCCACCAGGCTTATCAGTCAAATCAGTTTCATGAATATGCTGCAAACCAGAGCTTGCTCGACTGTGATGTGAAGTAGAAGCGAGGTTAATAACTAACCCATTCTCAATCATACTGGATTTGTCTCTTGCCTTCGAAGTCTTCCTATGCTGATAACAAACAGGGCAAGCACCTTCAGAATATGTGTTATGGGATTCATTTTCTCCAGATTCGCAGTGAAGATGAACTGTGTGTCCACAGTTATATATGCGGATCCCTGAAGCAAGCGATCCCTTGGTAAGAGGTAAACCACAAAAGCAGCAGATTAAATTCTGTGGCGCTAAAGCATGTAAAACACCCTTCTTTAGAACATTCATTGCATAGAACGTGTCATCTTCTATTAATGATTTGGCAGTATCCTAAAGAACAAGGTAGACTGCACTATAAGTTGTCACACCAAAAGGATCAACACAATGATTAGATCAAGGCACTCATAGAAAAATAAAGCAAATTGAGGCTTTATGTTTACAAAAAACTCTTTAGACTGGAAAAATTGGCACATATAGTTTTCAGCTTTCAGCCATTTCATTATATAGTACAAATAAAGAAATCATTGGCCTCGACACACAAGTATTTTCATGTTTGTATATAAGAGCAAATCAAGAAACTAAAATGATAAAACCAGAGTACAACAGATTTTAAAAAATTCAAGTTCAAAAATTTGGTTTCAAATTCTTTACACAGTAAATAACTCGATACCCAAAATAATCAACAAGTCACAGAAAATACTATTATGTTAATCGGAAATACCAGTATTCTTCTCTCAAAGTTGTACGTTCCCAACAATTTCAGAATAGTCATTTTAAAATCACCAAACTCTTGATTTTTATTGTCTGAAAGAAGTTTAGACATAACTGCTGGGAGAGGTAAATAGCCCGTCATTCCCTCCATGATTTCTCCAATGAATTGGAAAAATACTCTTCTCAAGAGATTACCGCATTTCTTTAGTTTTGATACCTTATATCCAGAAAAGGATTCGAACATTTTTCCATAATTGTTTTTCCGTTCAGGAACATCCACGCTACTGCAAAATCTCTGAACCGTCTCAGAGAACCTGTACATAACCAATATATAAAAATTAGAATGATACTTCCAACAAATCAACATAATTCCAATTGGACAAAACTATTATAACTTCAGGTGCAAGAATAAAATGAAAAGAATGCAGATAATTAGCACACAAGTAAACCTAAAATGTGAAAAGCATCCTCCTTGCATTAGAAGCAAAAAAAGCTTGAATCTTTTATGATTTACATATAATGCACTTTATTTTCTGTCCTAACTCGTTTTTGGTTTATACGGGAATTGTGTGGCGACGGGAGGGCCTATGCAGTTTAATCCTAAATGCTTTGTATGTAAGAAGTCCTTTTTTAAAAAATAGTGCTATGTGTGGCAGAGAAAAAGCGTAAAATTTGCATTTATTATTTGTTTATTCAGAGAAATTTGTATTTTTTCCTTTCTTGTAGAAAAATTACAGTGAAACTATGGATACACAAGAAATTGCACACAGAGTAGATGTAGATACTCTTTTTAATTTAACAGGTTTACTAGTCCAAGGGGAGAAAGCAATCCCAAGCAAATAGAAGATGTATGATTGCAAAATATGAAGAAAAATTGAGACAGAAATAGCACAATGCTCTTTTGGAACCTTGCTATAAATTAATAGCATTATGCTTTGATTAATTTGTGTTCTTATATCATTAGATCTGTTATGCTTGTAGAGACATGAGTGCAGCTCAAAGCGGTGCAACCAAGTTTGATGAACTTGACTACAGCTAGAAGGGCATCAATGCGAGCATAACCGGAGTGATGAAGTTTCAAGCACAAGGGAATGTTCTTGAAGTGGACAATGTATCAGTTGTGGAGCTTAGAGCGACTTTAGATCAGCCATGGATCAACCAAGTGCGAGCTGAAAGCGAATCAGATCAAATGAGCTTGAAGATTGCTGAAGGAATTGAACTAGACAAAGGAGATGATGCTTGGCATGCCCAAGCGTTGAGACAATTTTCTGCGGCCGAAGCTTGGGCGTTTAGGCGAGCCCAAGGCGAGAAGTTTGCTCTTGTTCTCAGCTAGACCAAAGCTTTGGCGCCTAGGCACGTCCAATTGCTAGTGAGATGTTCCTAAAGTCAGCAAGAACCCGAGACTCGGGCGCTTTGGCGCACCAAAGCGTTGGATACTTTGATTAGTTGTCGGCGGGCCAAGACATGGGCGTTAAGAAACTCCCAGGCGTCGACATTTCTACAAACAGTAGAGGACCGCAACTAGAGTGCTGGAGTGTGCCTAGGCATCAGCAAGTCTGTAACACCCCAAATTTTTAAAAGTCAAAACGTCGATCAAATTAGGACAAAATCAGATCCCTGAGAAAATTCAAGACTAGACTTAGCCAAATATACATTGGAAATAGTATATTTTTACGATTATAATGCCCAAGTTTGGAGGCGATCCGACGGACATATATTCCTATATTAATTATTAAATTTTTTAAATAAAGAAAATTAAGAAAATTAAATATAAGTTCAAATTCAATAGTTTTGGTGATGTTGGATTCACAATAATAAAATAAGGCTACACAAAATATTTCGTCAAATTTTGAGCTCCGGATTGTTCGTAATTAATTTTTGAAGTTTTTACCTTCAAAAATTAATTAAAAATAAAATATAACTCTGAATCGAGAAATTTTTGTACGAGGATGTTCGTCTCGTCAAGACGGACCTCCCGATCAAGTTTCATCTTATTCAAAAATCAGACGACGAAAAACTATGATTAATTTAAATCAAATATTTATTTAAAAAAAGAAAAAAAAAAAGAAAAGATTACTTTCTCCTTTGCTTCCCTGTCGTTGCCTCTCTACCATGCATGACCTAAAGCTGGCTGCGTTCTTCGCACGCATCCATGGAAGGACGGGCCCCTCCCCTCTTCCCCTTGGGGGCGGCCCCGCCGCCCCCTGCCCGAGCTGATAGGAGGCCGGGCGAGCAGCCCCTCCTCCCTATAAATAGGGCTGCCCCTCCTCTCTTCTTCCCTCAAGTTCCTCCTCTTCCTCCACCTTAAGCCGTCGCCGACCTGCCTCGTCCACCTCCCTACCTTGCCGGCAACCTCCAACCATCTTCTCCCTCCCCCCTCGACAACCCCAAGGTCTCCCCCACCTCTCCAATCTCTTTCTTCCTCCTCGGCCAACAACCTCTCCTCGCCCCATCGCCTCGCCTTGCCGACACCACACCGGCACCATGTTGAAGTTCCCACGAGTCGTCCCTTACCTCCTTAGCAAATCGCCACCGCCCTCGGCAAACCCTCTTTAAACGGGGAGAAGGACCACAAAAACTAAAAAAAAAATGTGAATCAGAAAAATTAAATAAGCTAATTTAAATATAAAAATTTTGAATGAGGCTAAAATAATTAAAAATTTATTTGAGTCCTAACATCACTAACCTACTAACCACTAATTTTTATTTTTGACTATAACTATAACCACTAATTAAAAATAATTTTTGCTCCTAATTTTTTATTTTTTTTGCTACTAACCTCTTATTCTGCTTATAACATTATATTTATGCAATTTTTATTTTTTATTATATATATATATATGTATACTATAATATAATTCTTATAGTTATAATATGTTATTATATCATCATAATAATAATAATATTAATATGTTATTATTACTATTATCAAAGTTTGAGTATTATTATTATTATTATTATCATTAGATATTAATAGTAATAATAATATAATATTTATCATTATCACCAAAATGATGATAATAACTATTACTGCTTCCGTAATAATAGTAATAATTAACTAGTAATAGTAATAATAGTAATAATTAACATCTCTATTTCATTCATATTATCATATTCTTTCATTAGGATAAATTAAAATAATACACTTTACATGTAAATCATTATATAAATGACGATGATGATGATAATAATATAATATTATTATTATCACTGCTTTCTATATATACATATTATTCTCTCTCCAATATTCTTATTTCTTCTTATAAATATAAATAATAATAATGATAATATCGATACTATTATTATTACTATTATCATTATTATCACGATTTTCTGTCGTCATCACTATTACTATTATCTATATTATATTAGCCACCACAATCATCCTCTTCTCTTCTTATTGCTGTTCTACTAACATTGAAACACACAGAGAACGAGGAAAGATAATAAAAGTTTGTATTTTTCATCTCCTCTCCCATCAATAAATTTTTCACACAGATTTGCAAAAGATCAACTTAGCTAAAGAAAACAAATACCTCGAATATCATGAACTACATTTATATATGCTGATTTAATTATACGCTTTTGCTCTGCAAATTTAACCCAACAAGATATAAGGAGATTATGAAGATGCCTTTGAGGGGACTAACATAGGTGGAATAATGCCTAAATGGTAATGTTTGAACCCAAATTGTGATAATCATAGCAAACGTGCTTGGTTTCCTCAAGATTCAAAAAATTGCGCGCTTGAATGAAAATGTTATATATATATATATATTATTCACTTTCGAGATAGAGATATCAATTTTTGATAAGTATGACTTATCTGTGACATATTACTTTTATTGCTATTTCAAAATTATTATAAAAATTCAGATTAGCAGGAAAAATCGTGATAATTCTGTCTTTCAAATTCTTATTATTATGCTTCCCTACATTTTTTGCTGCACTTAATTTTATGCTTTTGCTTATATATATACAATGTATTAAAGATATCCAAAGTACTAGAGTTTATTTATAACGGGTGTTCAACCCTGGCATTTTCGTTGTAAATGCCAGGTCCAGTCGCTGTTGAGGATCTGGAGATAGCCTGATCAATCTACCCCTGCCCTTTTTATTCTCTTATTGTATTCATAAATAAAAGAGAAATTTGCGCTTGTAATAATACTCTTTCTGGAATAAAAACTACTACTTTCATGTTCTATAATTATTTGAGCAAATATCTGTGATCTTTATATTATTATTTTAAACTTCCGACTAAAATCCTTGGCATAAAATGATGATGCCACCCTAGTCCCCACACTATAACCAGGATCTATCAAGGATCTGGGGTCAAGGTTGGGTTGGGAATTAAGGTGAGGGTCGTCACAAAGTCAATCCAGCAAAAAGTTAAGACAGAGAGACCTGGGAGCTTGGGCGCGTCCAGGCTCCTATCAACCGAAGAAACCCAAGAGCCTGGTGCCTGGGCATGCCTAGACGCTAAAAGATGAATGTAAATTCCTGGATGAAACTGGAGCGCTATGGTCACCTGATTGAACATGTGGCCGGTCCACATGAAAGATGGGGGCACATGGCCAATATATAAGGGTTTTGATGTTCAGTTGGAGGCTATTTGTCATAATGTTAGAGAATATTAAAGGTATCTTTGGTTGTGTTGTGAGTTGGTGGCAGTGAGCTGAAAGGAAAAAGAATAATAAGCTATTAGAGGGCTGAAAAAAGCTTGAGAACTCTTGAAGAGATTGAGATATCTCTTGTATCTTCTTATTTTCATAATTAAATGTTTATAATGTGGCTCTGCGATTTTTTTCTGCTCTTTAGAATTTTCACGTAAAAATTAGTGTACTTGTGGATATCTGTGTTTCTCTTTCTATTTTTGTTGTGTCTTGCTTGTACTCTCAAAGGTGATGGAGCTGAAGGATCCCTTGAAGCTTCCGTGACTTGCTCGTTTGTGCTTGACGAGGTGTGTGATTAAACCACAATAACTGGTATTAGAGAGATCAGGCTTCGTTTGAGTGGGAGCAACGACGATGGAGACGAAATATATCTTGGAAAAATTTAACGTGATGATTTTGCATTTTGGAAGATGCAACTAGAAGATATATTGTATAACAAAAAAAGAATCACACAGAAGCCATAAGAAATGAGTGACGAAGATTGTCAAATCTTGGATAGACCATCCCTAGAGATGATTTAGTTGTCCTTGTCTTCATATGTGATGCTCAACATTGTAAACGAGAAAATCATTATGGATCTGATAATGCCTTGGCAATGACATGAAAAGTTATTGGCGTTAAGAAAATTGTTTCTGATGAAGAGACCGTTTATGAAGGGACGAATCACGTAAACTACTTCAACACCGTCACGAGCCAGCTGAGCTCGGTGAAGTTCCAGTTCGATGATGAGATTTGGGCATTATTGTTGTTGTCTTCATTGCCGAAAAGCTGGGATGCTTTTGTAACGGCGGTGATCAATGTCAAAAGCTGAAACTTTGAAATTCGACGACATGGTTGGGCTGATTCTAACGAGAGGTTAAACAAAGATCCGTTGGGGAGGCATCACCATTTGGTGCCTTGAATGTTGAAAATAGAGGAAGGAGCAGAGAGTGAGACTCGGAGTCAAGTTTAGTGCCTTGAATGCTGAAAACAGAGGAAGGAAAGTCGGTGAACTAAACCAAATGCTAGAACTGCAGCGAAGAAGGACATCTCCGACGAGATTGCATGCAGCAGAGAAGAGCTGAAGACGCATATCTAAAGAAAAATGATGCAAAAGTGTAGCAGCAACGGATCTCGAAGATGTGTTGATCCTACGCAAAAAAAGATAATGTTGAGTGGTTAATTCGAAAGCATCATGGCATGATATGCTTAGCAAGATAATGCTCATAAATTACACTGTGGGCGAGGTGCATGAGCATGGGTGATCATCCACATGCAACAACATAAGACGAAGAAACATGGACATTAGACTGTTGAGCGGTGAAACGTGGCAACTGAAGGATGTTCGGCATGTCCCGAGCTTGAAGAAAAACCTGATCTCTATTGGCCAACTAGTACGAGTTGGGTATGCGACCATGCTTATGGAGAACTCTAGGAAAGTGACCAAGGGAGTGTTGGTGACTGCACGAGGGAAGAACATCAGGTCACTGTATGTGACGGGTGTGACTCCAGCAGCACCACATTGGTTTGAAGGACAACAAAAAAAGTCAAGTTCGCACTTGACAAGGAGTTCAACGATCTAGAGATTGAATAGGAGGCTCAGATGTGGCAGGTGCACCAAGGAGTGAGCCCAAGAAGTCATCCGAAATGAGACATCCCTGAGTAAGTGGTAGCTAGCCAAGTATGGCAGGGGAGTTGGATGCTCAGACCACTGGAGCAAGGAAGACTGCTCTTCGGAAAAGGATAAAGAGGAGACCACAGGCACTAGGCACTAGGAACCACAAGGCAATTCATACACAAGAAGCCCAAGACAAACCAAGAATTAATTCCTCAGATATGTTTGATCCGGTGGCGTGATTTGGGATGTGACAGTGAGACTGTGTTGAGCCACATCGTGCCTCAAGAACTATGAAGGTGCTACCAAAATGTAGAAGATAATGACTTACACCCAATCTCCAACTGGGAGGTTGTTTAGTTTGTGGAGACTCAAGAGCAGCCCAAAGTGGTGCGACCAGGTGGGGTGCACCTTACTAAGCTTGAAGGACGTCAATGCAGGCAATAACCAGAATGGTAAAGTCTCAATTGCAATGGAATTGTCTTGGAGTGGACCATGGATTATTTGAGGAGCTTGGAGTGGCTTCAGGTTAGCCATGGATCAATTTGGTGCAAGCTGGATGTGAATTTGATCAAGTGAGCCTGAAGGTTGCTGAAGGGACTGAACTGAATAGAGAAGCCTGCGCTTAGGCATGCCCAAGCCCCAAGATAATTTCTTGCAGCTGAGGCTTGGCGCCTAGGCGTGCCCAAACGTTGAGGAGTTTGTTCATGTTCTCAGCTAGACTAAGGCTTGGGCACCTGGGTGCACGCAACGTTGGAGATATTTTCCTAGAGTCAACAACAAATCGAGACTTGTGCGCTTAGGTGCGCCCAGACGTTAGAGACAGATCAAATGTCTAACGCGCCGAGACCTGGGACCTTAAGCGCAACATGACGTCGACACTTCTTTAAACAACCGAGTCAAAGACCGAGACTTAGCGAAAAAACCTGAGAACTTAACACCTGGGCGCACTTAGGCGCCAAACAGTGAATGCATTTCTAGATGAAATTGGAGCGTTGTGGTCGATTGATTGGACATGTGGCCAATCCATATGAAACATGAAGACATATGGACAACACACAATGGTTTTGAGGTTCAATTGGGGGCTATTTTGTCTTAGTCTTGGGAATATTAAAGGCATCTTTGCCTTAGTATAAGATAGGGATAAGAATAAGCTGTAGTGGATGTTGGTTGTGCTATGAGCTAGTGGCTATGTGGTGGATGTGAGCTGTAAGGAAGAAGAAACTATTAGAGGGCTAGGAAAATTTTGAGAACTCCTGAAGAGAGTGAGGCCTCTCTTATATCTTCTTATTTTTATAGTGAAATCTTCATGATATTGCTCCACTTAAAAATCTGAGTGCTTGTGGATGTCTGTGTTTTTCTTCTTGTTTTTGCTGTCTTGCTTGTTGCTTTCAAAGGTGACGAAGCCGAAGGATAGCTTGAAGTTTTCGTGACTTTCCCGTCCGTGTTTGATGAGGTAAACTGCACTATGGTTGGGCGCTAAACCACAACAACAACAGCCTTCCCTCTTCATTTCATTCATTTCAGTATTTCAACACCAGCACAGTTTCCGCTCAGATTTGCAGCTGCTCTCAGCCCATGATAGTGGAAATTTTCAGTCCTGAATCAACCCAAAAGAGTCCCCACTTAGTAGTCGTATAACTCTCAAAATAGACCCAAAACAGCATGCAAACAACCTCTATTTCGTCCCCAAGCAGTTACTCAACAATCCCAAACAACAGCTATTGCAACCTCCAAACAACTCTATATCTGTCCAAATACAGCTTCTAAACGGCAGAAAAAAAAATCACTTATGCCTTCAAATCAGTTTAACTTCAACCCTTATGATTATAGTTGAATAATTACTAAAGGCCTGGAAAGAACAATTTTCTATTTGGGAATGGATGAGGTATGAGCATTTAATTAAAATAATCTCCAAAATATATATAATATGAGAAGAAATGATGGATGATGTGCTTATAGAAATCGAATCACGACACTTGTGATGTGAATGCTCTACCAACAATAGCACTAAGCCTTAGTCCTACTAGATGGGTCGCGGCTGTATAAATCCTCGTTACCATTATGATCAAATAAAAGCCTCTCCCTAAATTCTCAATAAAGAAGATCCTTTCTAATGGTCTGGTCTTCCTCTTCCTCTTTTAATATGGGCAAAATTCATCTACTAAATTCTTCTTATAGGGCATCAAACAATTTACGCTTAATATGAACAAACCATCTAATGTAATATTCTCTAATCTTATTCACTATTGGAGTTACTCCAACCTTGCTACGAATGAACTCATTTTTCATTCTATCATTTCAAATATACCAACTCATTTACCTTAGCATTCTCATCTCTATAACTTTTATTTTACTAACAAATTTCTTCTTTGTTGACCAACATTCAGACCATGCTGCTCTATAAAATTTCTTATAATTTTGAGTGAGAATTCCTAATCACATAGCACTCCAGGAGTGCTCATTCACTTCATTTAATTAGTTTGGATCCTATTTATCACATCATTCCATATTTCACTATTAATTTGAATAATTCATGAGCACAATCTCCTCAATAATTATGTCATCGAGATTAAGACTTCTATTACAATTAAATTCACGGTCAATATATTCTATTTTAAATCTACTAAGATGAAAAACATAAAATTCTAAAGTAGTCATCGACAACTCGAGTTTTACTTTAACTTCATTCCTAGTCTCATCAATTAACAAAATGTCATTTGCAAATAACATGAACTAACGGACCTCTTAAATGTGAGTTCAATAAGAACACATCCATAATTAAAGCAAGAAACTATGAATACTAAAGACAAAGCCTTGATGTAATTTAAAATAGTAACATAAGATGATTAGGCAAGCCACCCTACAATTGAACACATGTAACAATCCAATTAAACATATCTTTAATAGCATCAACATATGCCATATAAATTCTCTCTCCAAAACTCTAAAAAACCTTCTCTTAGTTCTCTGTCATATGCCTTTTCAAGATCAATAAATATTAAATGAAGATCTTATTTTCTTTCTCTAAATTTTCTGGGAAATCATATGAAGTTTTTTGCCATATAGCAAAAATGAATTTTCAATAGTTTATATGCAATTATTTCAATAATTCATAATTAATCAGCTAAAAAATATGTATGTATTTATGGTTTTTAAAATAGCTCAATTCATGAAAAAGATACTTGCATGAAATGTTCTAATTATACCTTTCTTTTAAACGAATGTGTTAACAGTATTAAGACTTTGGACTAACTCTATTATTTTTATGATACTCAAGAACATTTTGAGCATTTTTTCAAAGTCATGGATTGTTTTGAATACTTATTAGTCAAGGTTTTTGATAAAAAAATTCTTTAAGAAACTATCAAAGAAGTTTTATATGCCAGTTTAAAAACCTACGCTTTCTACACAATAAACCCTTGGTCACACCAATAATTTGATATTATACAATAACTATTTTGTGTATAGAGGTGTGTATAAGCAGTGCAATTGAACACACCTCTATATACATGTACAGACCTATTCCGCATGCTATCATGTGTGGATTGCGAACAACATAATGGTTCCCTTCTAAGAGTTAGTCAAAATATGAGTGGTAACATAATGAATTTTTATAAAATAATGTACATAACACTCAAATTTTTTAATTTACATATTTACCACCAAATCTTTAATACTTAATAACTGTCACTAAATTTTGGTAATATATGTTATCCCATCCTCATTTAGGCTCCCTTAGGGCAGTTGCAGTTATCTAAGAAAGTTGCTATGAAAAACTATTGCAAAGAAATTTAATGTTGTTGATGTCATGCTATCATACAGTTGTGCATGACATCAACAGTGAATGGAGGTGATCAATAGCTAGTCATCAGGCAAGTAGACGATTGGCAAGTTGACAGTCATTGGTGGTTGTGAAGAGCTGGGGGCATAATGATGATTTTCATATGCTAAATAATAGAAAATAGTCATTCCACAATTTGGATACTGCTTCACGAACGCTACTTTTGGAGAAACAGACAAAAAACAATTTTCTCAAACGATAAAAATCAGACAGATGAAAGCCTTATATAAAGTGCAACAGTCAAAAAATAGTCCCAAACACAACCTTAATTCTTTAAGAAGACCAAGGTATGATGGTAGGTTTGAAGGTGTAAATTTTGGGAATTATAATAGTTTCTGATAGTAAATTTGAAAGTTCGAGTGTTAAACGGGTAGACTAAATATATTTCAGTGGTATTGACATTTTAATAAAAATGCAAGAAATGAATTAATATGAAAAGATTGCAACAAACTTAACAGTAAATTAAATGGAATCTTAGAAAATATGCTAAATCATTTGTAAATAAAATTAGCTTACGAATCAAATAACTTTAACCAAAGTGACTCGGACTCCTGACGATCCAAACGCTGATTGTTTCTTTGGCACAATGCAACAGAGGCACATAAAACATCGCGAACAGCAAGTGCCTGAATAACACAAACCCGCAATGCTATTTTAACAGACAAACAAGAATCTTAAACCATTTTAAAATAGAGAACACGAATCAATTACCAACCTCAGTAAGTTTCAAGATATCTGCAAGTATGTCTGTTTCTGAGTTTTTCCTTGAAGTCAAATCAGAGAAATTATTGACAACGGCAAAAACAAGAAATTCAGTTTTATCATCAAGCCCAGACATCAAAAGTTCCAAAGCACTCGACACATCACCAGCTCTCTCAAGCAAAAATGCAGCCGCATCTGTAACATGATATTCTTGGCAAAGTCTCAAACAGTGCTCCAGTCTATAATTATCAAAAGTTTCCAAGAACTTCAGGACAGAGCTGCGTTCAAACTGGCACAAAAGCTGCACTATAAGAACAGAAATAATTAATACCTCACAATAAGTGTATTGGAGCATCATCATAGTAATTGCCGCAGAAATTTTGCCACCGGATTTTTGTAAAATAAAAAACCATTAATAAAATAAGACGGTTTAATACAAGTGCAAAAACAAGTTAACTAGCAAATAAATATATGAATAAATAATAAAGGTTAGTCAAATTTGCATCATGCACATGAAAAATAAAAAGTTATGCTCAATCATAAATAAAAGTAACCCATTTTAGAAAATAAAGGATAGTGACGCCTAAATATATTTCAATAAATCAAATATCTAATTAATGACATTTCAAAAATTACTTAAATGCCCCAGTGAAATTTTATCTGAATGTCGACCGATTTCGGCCGACATTCAGATAACATTGCTGACAATCTATCGCTCAGATAGAGTTCTTCGCGCAATACTTCGGAGATCCTCGCGTCGGCTTTGCTTCCGCTTCCGCTAGACGCAGAGTCAGTCCATCGCCTCCGTCAGACACAGAGTCCTATGCGCTCGCGCTCGCGCCTCCACTTCCCAGAAGCAGATCTCTTGCCCGACCGATGCAGAGCTCCACCTACAAATGTGAGTTTTGTAAATGTATGTTTTTTTTTTTTGAAGATTTGCTTGATATTGTCATTTGATTATGAACAATTTTGGTAATTTGTTTTGTGATTTGTATTTTTTAAGTTTGTTAGGGTTGATTTAGAACAAATTTATAGTTAAATTGAGTATATGTGATCATTAATGTCAGCAAATAATGATTCTTTCTTAGTTGTTTGTATAAAACTTTTATGATCATTTTGGTACTGTTTACGTAATTATCTTTTTAATTATTTGTTGTGCTTTTTTAACTTATATTTGAATCTCAGTGTTGGGGTAATCTACCTCATGTATAATATAACATGAATGCCAATGAACCAAACAACACATATCTGAATAACACTGTCATTTATTATTTAAATAACACTAAACCAAACAGCCTCTGTTATCTGAATAACATTGCTATCTGAATAACTTGCTATCTTAATAACTTTTCAATTGACATTCAACCAAATAGGCCCTTAAAGATGTTTTTTCCCAAGTTATGGCTTATCTGTGGCATCATTTCTAGATTAGCCTGTCCATGTTTTAAATCCATATGGTGTGATGTCTCGATATTCGGGTGTTCACATACCGTAGAATCATATTGAGCAATTTGAGAGTAGAGGAAATATACATACAAAATTCGATATTTTTTATTCATTTCAAAATTACATACTACAAAAATTTTTATCGTATATCACGAACATTGTTCAAATTTTTTTAAAATAAAGAATAAATAAAAGTAAGGTAATATACATAAAAAATAAAGAAAAAATAAAAAGATAAATAAAAGTTCAAGTAGCGCGCCTATCCATTGGTCAATGGATAATTTGAGTTTTAAAGTTCTTCAAACTCCCCTAGAGGTAGGTGCCTGGTATTGTTCAAAAAATAATACAAGGATTAGAATTCTCAGTAATTAGAGAATACTCTAAGTATCACAGTAAACAAAATAATATTATATTTTTATAAAAGCAGAAATGTGATTAGCCGATATAAGGATAAAAATGCAGAAAAAGTAAGGTAGTAATGTAAAATGAATAAAAGTTTCCTACCACACGTATTATCACAAAATGTAGGTTATTGATGTCACTTTTCCAGTAACCCACCACGAATATCACTGATGTCATTTTTTCAGTGACCCACGAATGTTGCTGATGTCATTTTCCAGTAACCCACGAATGTCACTGATGTCATTTTTCCAGTGACTCACGAATGTTATTACTAATGCCTTCTTTCCAGTAATAACCCACAAATATTATTACTGATGTTTTTTTCCAGTAATAACCCACAAATGTTACCACGTTGGTTCCGAACAACCAACCAAGCTTCAAATGACTTTGGCTCAAAGCAAATAAGCGAAGCTAAACAGCAATAAATTATAAAAAAAAGGTAATACATGTCATATACTGGGTACCTTTATTCTTTAAGATCCAAAGTTTGACAATTCTACTTTTGGATCTGCATTTAAATTTGGATATCTTAAATTAGATTTTAATTCAATATTTTAGAAGTAATTTTTATCTTTACTTTGATTATGTTCTTCTTTCATTTTCCTATTACGATTGAAGTATGATTTTTAAGTTGCTGCGATAGCAGTAATATTCATTAACGTTATTATTATCATTATTTAAGAATAATGATAATAACAATGTACGAAAGAAAAAATTGAATAAAAATGACTGAACTGAAATTGACAAAAATAGAGATAGTGGTCATTTTATAACACATGTACCGTTATCATTATTGATTAATGACGACAACAATAGTGTGAATGACTAATCTTATCATATTTATATTCATAATAATGAAATATTAAGTATATAAAATAAAATAGATAATAGTAAAATCTCCTCATTTCTACCTCATTTCCCTCTCCTCTTACATAGGATAGTATTGTTGGGAGGCTGAGGGTGGCCGGACGACTGCAAGAGGTGGCCAAAATGGTGGCTGGCAAGAGGAGGGCTGCTGTTGAAAAGGGAGGGCTGCTACTGTTGGGAGGGGTTTGCGAGGGGTGAGGAGGGCTGCTGCTGTTTTGGAGAGCCGGGAAGGGGACTGGTTGGGTTGGAGGGTTCGAATGGGGTGCTGGGATGGCTGTCGGGGTGGCTGGCAGCTGGCTGGATGAGGGGCTGGCAGCAGGGTGAGGGAGCTAGCGGCAGGGTGAGGGGGCTGAGGAAGAGAGCTAGCTTGAGGGGAAGGGGGAGGGAGTTTAAGCAGAGGAAGGGGGGAGGTGGAAGAAGAAGAGGAAGGGTCAAAAGAAAGGGGTGGGGCCCTCCCAGGCGATGAACAGGCGCTGCCTCCGCCTGGGAGGCGAAGGAAATCGGGAGGGGGAAAGAGAAACTTTAGGAATTTTGAATAATTTACTTAAAGTTAACTTTTTCGTATTTTTCCGCCGTCTGATGTCCAAATACAACGAGATTTGACACTGAGGTGTGTTATGATGTAATGAACACCCTCGCACAAAATTTTCGATTTAGACAAATATTTTATTTTATATGAATTTCTGAAGTTTTAAACTTCAAAAATTAATTTAGGTTAAACTGATGATCCAAAATTGATGGAACTTCATGAGCAGCATTAAAATAACGTTTTTAACATAATGACATAAAAATTGATGAATTCAAACACGTATTTCAATGTTTTTGATTTTACTAAATTTAAGAAAATTAAAAAAAATAAAGCGGGAGTTTCCCCAAACTAGAGCACTTTGATCTATAAATTTATTTCTATATAGAGGTATTTTTGTTTGCCCTAACTTGAAATTCCCTGGGATCCTAATGTTAGAGTCGAGATTTTGACATAATTTGCAAAGTAATGCCATCAGGTTGTTACATATGGGTTCCTCTACTCCTTTTTCACTACCTCTTAAATTTCTTCCCATATACTTTCTATGACTAATTTTTTATATTTTCTAATTCTTCACATCCTTGATTCATATTAAACTCACAAAATTTTCTTTCTCAGTGATCAACACATCTAGGTCCACCACAAAACTCAACATATACTATTTTTTCCCACTCACAATTAATTGACATCTTGAATGCACTAAAAAAAGAGAAAAATTTGAGATTACCACACAAATCTCAACATGATATTGACACCCATTAAAGAGAGAAAGTCAATCAAGGTGGGGTCAAAGTTGAGTTTTATATTTAGATCAATTGAACTAGTAAACATAGGGCAGGAGGGAGTCACAATCAATTAATAAATATTAAGAAAATGGACAACTCTGTTCCTATATTGGAAATCTTATTCAGTTAAAAAGTGGAGAGAAGTGGGGTTCTTGTGTGTTTTCAATGAAGTATAATAATCCTTTTTCATAGGGGTGATATACTAAACATTCATTAATTCTCCCTGTCAATTTTGTCAGTTTTAGGGCGAGTTTAAGTTTTTAAATTTTATTATTAATTTCAAAATTTATTCAAATTAACCTAAATGAAAACAACAACAACAACACCAAGTCTTAATCCCACTAGGTGGGACCAACTACAAAAATACTTTGTTTCCATTGTCCACTAAGTTCTAAATATAGCATATTATGTCTAATGATTTCTTTTCATATCTTTTTTGGTCTTCTACTTCCTCTTTTAACATGGATAAAAGTAAACTACATTTTTCTAATAGGAACAATGAGCAATCAACGTTTAATATGTCCAAACCATTTAAAGATGATATTCTTTAATTTTATCAAGTATTAAACTCATTTCTCATTCTATCCTTATGACTATATCCACTTATCTACCTTAGAATCCTCACCTTAATAACACTTATTTTATTGACAAGTTCCTTCTTTGTTAGCTAGCATTCATCCCCATACAACATGGCCCGTATAGCTACTCTATAAAATTTCCATTAATTTAGAGTAAGATTTTCCAATCACAAAACACTCCAAAAGCGCTCCATTTCATCTAACCCACTTAAATCCTACAAATTACATTGTTCTTTATTTCACCACTATTTTAAATAATCGAACCAGGGTATTTCAACCTCTTGTTCTTCTTGATCACATGGTCCTCAACAATTAAGTCCTCAAGTCAAAGTTTTTATTACGATCAGACTTACACTCCATATATTATATTTTAGATCTATTAAAATGATAACATTTAGAATCTAAAGTAGTCCTCATAACTTGAGTTTTGCTTTAACTTCATCCCCAATCTTATCAGTAAATAGAATGTCATCTGCAAATAACAAGCACCAATGACTTAATCTTAAATGTGCTCAATAAGAATATCCATGATTACATCAAAAATATTTGGACGAAGAGCAAAACCTCGATGCAATCCAATAATAATAAGAGAACATTAGATAAGCCACCTAATGATCAAATACATGTTACAGCCTCATAATACATACTCTAATAATATTAATATATGCTACAACAAATTCCTTTTCTCTTAAAAGCGCTCCAAAGAACTCTTGATACTCAATTATAAGCCTTTAAAATATCAATAAAAATTAAATGAAGAACTTCTTTTCTTTCTCTAATTTTTTTCATCAATTCTCTTAGTAAATGTATGACTTCCATGGTAAATTTACTCGGACATGCAACCAAGAAGATTTTATAATACTAGTATTATTTCATAATCTGTACTCAATTATTCTCACAAAATTATAGAGTATGACACATCTCAATTCACCTATAATATGCTTAGTCTAGAGCATCACCTTTATTTTTGTAAGTAGGTACAATAATTCTTTTTCTTCACTCATCTGACATCTTTATCTTCAAAATAACATTAAATAATTTGGAGAGCTAAAAAATTCCTTCCTCACCCAACACAACCCCAACCTAGATAAGAAAGTCATCCAATCCTACTGCTTTTCTATTTTTCTACTTTTCTACTTTTCATCCTCGTTAAAGCACTCCAAATCTAAGCTTTAATAACATGTCGAATGAAAAATTAATTAAAACTATTTTATAAACTAATAAATTTTACATATCTCAAATAACTTAAATGAAGAACATTAATAATAATTTCATGGCCAAAATAGTCTCCTGACTTTTTTCTAAAGGTTTATTTAATCCAAAATTCTTAAAGTATAATTTTTGTGGTATTTTGTCTTGTCTTAAAATGCACATGATGACTTATAGAGTGTATTTATAGAACGGTTGAAAGTAAGAGTAAAATAGTCATTTATTAAATATTACACTTAATTTTTGAAATAACAAGTAATTTTTAACTTGCATTTACTAGTAATTATGATAAAATAATGATATATTATTCTTTCATAGTTTTGCGTTCATATTAAAAGAGCTATTAACATAACTTCAAAGTTTTTTAGCTATTATGGTATCAATAGGTGTGTGCACAAAATAATAATAATAATAATTAAAATCTCAATTTACCCTTATAATGTTAACAATGTTACACTATTTAATAGTTACGATTAAAAACAAGTGTTTATGCTCCACAAATAGAATTAAATATGGGTATTAAAAAAAATTAGCATGAATTGAATGAGTTTATTCAAGGAATACCTTAAGAAGAGATGTTTTTATAGGGGATTTAAATAAATAAGTTGAAAGAGTAATTGAAAATTATAATAGTATTCATAGTATTTGGTTTTGGAGAGATTAATAAAGAAAAAAGAATGACTTTAGAAATTGTTTTAGATAATGATCTTATAATTGCTAACACTTTACGATAAGGGAGGAATATATTATTACTTATAAAAATGAATATTCTAAAACTTAAATAAAGTATTTTATAAGAGGAAAATGATCATTTATTTTATAAGAATTATAAGATTATTCAAAGTGATAGTCTGACAAGCAAACATCTTTCATTAGTTTTGGATTTGATAATAAGGGGTAATAAAAGTAATATTGAGTTTAAAATATATCTTATAATTAGGCGATGAAATCTTAAGAAAGATAATATATATAATTTTAAAAATGGAATTTTAAAACTTGGACAATAGAATTTTGAGGGTGAAGCTAACCATATGTGGAATTTGACTGCTAGTTGCATTCGCAGTGTAACAAAGAGTTTACTAGGTGAATAAAAAAGAAGAATATCCAATAACAAAGATGCATGGTGATGGAAACAAGATGTTCAAGTTAAGATTAAAAATAAAAGAACATAATAAAAAAATGATTTAAATGTAAGATATAAAAAGTGTTTAACTATAAGACTGAAGAGAATTGAAAGAAATATAAACTAGCTTATTGTGAATCCAAAATATCAAACTATGATACTAAGAGTGCAACATTAGGGGATTTATAAAATAAATTTAAAAATTACTAAGGGAGAGACACATTTATAAGCTAGCCAAATTAAATGATAAAAAACCAAAGATTTGACTAATGTTAAATATATCAAAAATAATCAAAAAAAATTTTGGGAAGAAGATATTCAACTAAAATGGATGAACTATTTTACTATGCTTTTTAATAAAGATTGTACCAATACAATTAATATAAGTGACTTTATTGATTACAAAAATAGTCTCAATAATACTTTCATTTGTGATGTTAATAAAGTTGAGATTTAGAATACTTTAAAGATAATGAAGAGCAGAAAAGCGATAGGATTAGAAGGCATCTCTATCAATGTATGAAAATATTTGGGTGAAAGAATTTCTTGGCTTATCAAATTATTTAATGTTATTTTGAAAGCTAGAAAAGAGCCAGATGAGTGGATAAAAAGAATTATTATACCTATTAACAAGAATAAATATGATGCTCAAGTTATAAAAGAATATAAAGGAATCAAATTAATGTGTCATATATTGAAACTTTGGGAGAGAGTAATTGAATACATATTATGAGAGGATACTTCTATTTCTCAAAATTAATTTGGTTTTACGCCAAATAGATCTATCATGAAAGCTATACACATATTAAGAGGTTTGTTGGAAAAATTTAAAGATTGAAATGATCTTCGTTTAATTTTTATTAATCTAGAAAGGGCTTATGATAAAGTACCAAAGTGAAAAGAAATTTGTATTGCAAATATGATATTATTAAAAATATGTATAACGGGAGTGTAACATGTGTTCAATCACAAGATGGCTTGTTTAATGATTTTTCGGCTATTATTGGATTACATCAAGGCTCAACCCCTATCTTTTTGCTTTAATTATGACTGTTCTTATTGAGCACATTTAAGAGGAGATTCCTTAGGACATGTTATTTGCATATGACATTCTTTTAATTGATAAGACTTAAAGATGAAGTTAAAGCAATACTTGAATTGTAGAGTGTAATTTTGATTGTATTAGAAGAGCGAGAGGTTCAAATACCTTGATTCAATTATTAAAAATAAAAGTGAAATAGAGAGTGACGAGATTAATAGAATCCAAGCTGGTTGGATGAAATGGAGAAGCACTTTTGGAGTGTTTATGAGATGAGAATGAGAAATGTTATTGCGCAGCTATACGACCAACTATGTTGTATGAATGTGGCCAACAGAAAAGAAACTTACTGATAAAGTAAGTGTTTCAGAGATGAGAATGCTTAGGTGAATGAGTGGGTATACTCATAAAGATAAAATGAGAAATGTTATCCATAACAAGGTTGGAGTGGCTCCAATAGTGAATAAGAATAGATAATGCAAGGTTCAATGCCCCTATTATAAAGACTGAGTTTTTGAATTTTGCCCTTCTTAAAAGAGGAAGAGCATGACCATAAAAGACATGGGTAGAAACCATTAGAAAAAATCTTCTCTATTTGGAACTTAGGGTGGGGCTTCTATTTGATTATAGATAATGAAAACAGATGATTCATGCAGCAAACCCCACCTAGTAAGATTAACACTTGGTGTTGTTGTAAAAGTACCATAAAAATTATATATGAGACTAATTTGGCCACTTTTTAAACTTGAGGACAGTTTTTTGAAACATTTAAGGGGCTATTTTAGCCATTGACTCATTTACTAATAGCTCACACAATTATTGATTCCACATAAAAGGATGAGTGCCATGATCATGGAAATATATAGAAAAATATTATTTATTCAAGTGTTAAACACATTATTTAAAAAAGAAAAATGTTATTATCCAAAAGTTTAAGAAATTCACATTAGGAATCATATCTGTCTAAACTTGAGGACATCAAATTTGGGTCAGGGACAAGGTTCCTACATAACAATTAAAAGTGATCTAGTTCCATAAAAATATATGTTAAATTACGATGAATCCTTCAATTGAATAGTATCTTGGATATGGTTTGATTAGCCTGGCAAGATATGCTTATTAAAGCAATGACAATAAGACCTCATATCATTAGCATTTTTTTTGGTGAATAGAGATGATATTAAACAAGCATTGGCAGATACACATTATACAGGTTTTATTTTAAAATTTGAAATAAAAATAGATATTATATAATTAAAAATTAATTAGCTATATTTATTAGAAAAAAATCATTGTTATATGCAAAAAATAAGATATTTACTTTTGAAGATAAAATTTTATGAATTTTATTTTATTTTTAAATATGAAAGACGAGTATTTTTAAATTATTCATAAGTACTAGTATTACACTCACATAACATGCAAATTTACTAAGATATTTATAGCAGATGAATAGCTTTTCAATATGCATAAGATTTCACATATCTCAATTGCCCTGATTAACATCTAATAGATAATATAAAAAGCACAAATTGAATTTGTATTATCATGAAACAAATTGAAAGTTTGCCTTAAGAAAATTATCAATATTATTGCATCGCCATTATCAGCCATATATTGAAGTGTTGTAAACATGAAGAAATCTTGTCTGAAGCAAATTATCAATAATACCACAGTATCATTCTTGGCAGTATATTCAAATGTAGCAATGGAAAAGTAATTTGCATGGCCTAAAGCCATTTTTACTAAAGCTACGGTTGAGTGGTCCATGTAGCCATCGGATTGGAGATTAATGTGGGGTTTAACATGTCCCATAGGGAGGTGAACGGCTCAAGATTATTGAATTGAGTTAGGTACACCACACCTTACTAGCTAACAATCAAATCTTACTTCTCAATTTGAAAGAATATAAACTTTGATAATCTGTCTTCCATGAAAATCAAAAACTAAAAATGTTCATTTTAACCTATGATCCTTCATTATTAGTTGTTTATGATATATAGTATAATATATTGTTATCCATAGTTCTGACACAATCCAGATTTTACAATGAACGTGAATCATGGGCCATTTATTAACATTAATTGATGCAACAGTGCATAAGGATTTATTAAATAGATTGCGTCTTCCGCATCCTATTTATCAAGAGTTCAAAAATGATAACCACCAAAAAAGAATTCTAAAACCAAGAGGTTACAACACCTAACAAATATGGTCTTCCCGTGCTAATCCCACCTCTTAAAGGACTTTGCCATATCAATAATAAACCCACCTCAATAATAGCAGAGATATCTCCACATTACATTATCAGCATGACGATGTTATCAAAATTATCATAAATAACAATTATTGAAGAAATTGAATAAAATGTCGTTATATTTTCACATGAATAATTAATTTACATTTAATATAGAAAAATATTAATTAATTATGAAATTAATAATTTTTCAAACTGTTTCTAGGATCAAATTTAACATCGAAGTTTAAATCTAAATAATAAATGCCATTAGAAGAATCACATAATTTAATTTTAAAATAATCCTATCTCCAAATGTAATATTCTACGAATTTATGCAATTAATTAATTAATTAATTTAAAATTGAAAGACTTTTCTGTCTCCCTAATATTCCAGTCACTCCATACTCTCTTTTATATTAAACTCCTTAGGAGATTAATTTAAAAATTTATAATTAATAGATTTAATCATAATTTTTCCTTTTATTTAAATTAGTATAAGATTATATCACTGAATTTTCCCTTTTTATTCTATGAACTTAAATTAAATGTTAAGTCTATATTTAGGTGGCTACATAACTATGTAATATTATAGTTTGTTTTTATAAAATATTATCCTAATTATTCCCACTGTTAACCTCGTGTCCTTTGTCTCTAGTATTTTCACATTCTATCTCTCTTATCTCCCTTGTTGCTCATTTAATTTTATATCTACTAAAGCCATTTTCTTGAAATGGTCTTATTCTCAATAAGCTATTCTCCTTATTATATGATTACTCTAGTAAACACTTGAATATATTTGTAAGTTTCAAAAGCGTTACAATATATCAATACACGAGTAATTTATAACAAACTTTAAGAGGGTATGCACATATTAATATTTTCAACTCTTAAAAGTTGGGCTAAATTTGGTCAAATCCTGAGTCATAATCATCATCATCACTTAACTCTCTTCCTTTCTCAAATGGACTTGAGTGCTCAAGAGAAGATTGTTATAGAAGTTTGTATAATATTGTCTATTTCTGTATGTATGATATTTTTAATAACTTTTTAAGTTTTTAATAGCTTGCATGTATGAAATTGTATAATTAGCTATGATTAAATTTAACATCTCCATCGGTTCAATTGAGATATGAAATACATAAATATCATTAATAGTTTGATTCTCTAAATCAGTTAAAGCCCCATTCTGTTATGCTGTATATTTTTTTAGCTATATTTATAAGGAGTGTCATATTGATAGAGGAACAAAAGTTTCTTGCTAACATATTTCATAACATATTTCAACTAGAATTGTTTTTGTTGGGAACATTCTTACATTATATTAGTACCATGAATTATGAATTTTAGTATTCTAATGTGTATAAATATAACTTAAAATATATTGCTCACTATTATAGTAGATTAACTAAATGCTAAAGCAATCACTTCAAAAAGTGCAAAATCTCTATTGTTTGTATTAGGTTTTAGATATAGACTTTTTATAAGATTAATTTAAATTTTAATCAGACTTTCACCTGATTGATAGGGAAGGACATGTTGAGATCTGAGGTCAAATATTTTTTTATAGGCGTAAGGCCATATAATTAATTACCCCTCTTAGTTATCAGAAAGAACGCACAAATAAAAAGTATCATTATACTTAGGCATACAAAAGACAACATATGATTTTAAGAGGGTAGATGGAAGTAAATTCGATCAATATCTATAGTTTTGTCATCCTAAGTCAACTTGCAATCTAATCTAACAATATAAAAAAAAGTTGTATCCATGACGTTCAAAGATTTTGAATAGCAATCAAAGGTTCGAGCAATTTGGATGGTATTTGTAAACATAGTCCTTGGGTTCAGCATTGACTCACAGACTGCACCGAGTTGGTCATACCACTTTTGTACCCAACAGTTTGATGTTGAGAGAGTATGACCATTGAGGTTCAGAGACATTTAACTAGAGAGGTCATAAAAATCTTAACTGTACTTCTAAACGTGAAGTCTAAAACTTTGAACTTAAGCATTGGTTTAGTGATTTTGGTATAATATTGAAGGCTTGTTAGTGAATTTAAGATTTGTCTTGGTAGCATTGGTGTCACCTGAGTTTAAGTTAGGTTCGGGACTTGCTTTGGTTAGAAGGCTCAGGCCTAAGTTGAAGTTAAAAGGGGGCTTATTTCCTTTGGAAAGCCTATGTTTATCTTATGACCTGGTCATTTAGTAGTGGTGGCCCACTGTTGGATTGGATTTATGATGGGCTTACATTTGTTGAAATGCTCAAAATAGTGGGTCTTACGGCCTTGATCAATTTGATAATGTGGCCCAACGGTTTATGTGTTTTAGATTCTTCATATCTTTTAAGGGATTAGACCATACGGCCTAGTGTAGTTTTAGCTGTAATCGATCATATCATATGCAATTTGATAACTTTAGAATTATTTTGACTGGAATTTATTGGATCTACTATAAAGCAAGTGATTAAACTTTATACAACTCAACTAGAATTATTTAGATAAATTATGAATAACATCTTTAAACAATGGTTCAATTGAATTTATTTAGAACCTTTGGGGGTCGAATAATTGAAGGGCTATTTGGCAAGCTGAAAACAACTTCAAATTAGAATATTTTTGAGGAATTCAATAATACTGGCATTCAACATACATTAAAATGGATGAAAATTTTCTATATTGTAATACCGTTTTATGCCATTATAAACAGCCCTTGTAAAATTTTTTTGACCAAATCGGCCGAAAGCCCGTTTTGAGTGAAGGCATTGAAACGGAGAGGCTTCGTCCACACCTTCTCCTTCGCCTTCGCATTCACCTTTGTCATTCGTCCAAGCCTTCAATCGATCTTCATCCACACATTCGTTACCTTAGAAAGATGTGAGGTTTGAGTGATAAATATTTTTAGTATCTTAAATTTGATAGCCATGTATGTTCTTATAAATAGTGCAAAATTTTAATTTCCTCCTTTTTGTTCTAGAGGAATATGCTTTGACAATTTTATGTCATTTTGATGATCAAACTTCAAAATAGCATACATTCCAAATGTATTTAAACAAGATTTGTCATTGACTTACATCATACTCAATTTAATAAATTAATCAATCGATGATAGATCGATCACCTAAATATTAACCTCTGCATTTTTATTATCTCACATCTCATTTAATTTAATAAATTAAATGCCATGAAATTTTAATTTTAAAATTAAATAAGTATTTAATTAACTTAATTTTACAAATCTCACATAAATCTATTTTTCATAAAAGTTTGACAATATATCAACGAGTTTTTTAATATTGACAAACTTTTTGGCAAAAGTTTAACAACATAATGGCTCAAAATTGCATTGAAATGTTCCATGAGCCCAAATATAAGAAGAACAGAAGAAGTTTAATTTTTTTGACTAATTTTAAGAACATCAAAACATTAAATCTTCAAAATTTCATCCAACCAGCTCTAAGAGTAACAGAATGTGAGGTTTTCACATATAATTTGAGTAAAATCTCTCCCAAGGCCTCTCTTGGAACTTAGTATTGTTCAAATGGGAGCAATAGCTTAGTATTTATGAAGACAAGAATGGTTTCGGTCAAATGCAGTTAGAAAGGGAAATTTTAGATGATTTTGTTCTTCATCATTGCATAAGACATCTTGAACAGTTAATCACAACAACAATAGAAAATTCAAGTTCAGGCACATTTCAACTTCTTCCTTCAGACACAAAGTATCTCGTGTACATCCTGAAATATGGTGTGCAACCACACTAGATGCACTCATGGAGTCTTGTTGGATGGTCGGGCAGAGGTGATGAATCATGTTTGGTGATAAATCATGTTTGGCGAGTAGAGCTAGGGCATGTGCAAGCGGCAATTGCAATCTTGGAGGTTATAATGCTTGTGCAAGACCTATTCAGGGGTGGTCATGGGCAATTAAGCGTGCTCAATCCAAGCACAAGTGTCACATATGGGTTCAGCTGCGAGCACGCAAGTATAAATGTTGAACATAGGTGGTTTTAGGAATGCATGTGGAGTCATTCGTGAAGTATTGCCAAACCTGCATAGGCACATGAGGCCTGCTCACATGGACAGGCACACTGGGATCGTGCATTTCTTGTGTCTGAGGAATAACCAAGGGCGGTGGCTCATGTGAGCACCAGATGAGATTCTTTTTCTATCTTTTTATGTTGTGGTAAACAAAAATCTTTGGGATTTTAACTACTTTGCAATAATAAGCTGAAAAAATATAATCAAATCAATATTAAACAGTCTGTCTAAAATATTATTTTAAAATATGCACACCAATAAAAAATATGTACATGAACATGAAGTGTAATTTCAATCATGAGAAGCCGCACCATCTTGATAGGTAAAGAAGTTATGCAATTAATATGATAGGCAAATTTTTTAGATTTAATAATAGCATTCTTATATAATAAATGTTAAATTATGATGCAAATGATGATAATACATGAAAAGTCAATATTAAAGCTTTTATTTACGATGGGAGAATTAGCTCTAAACTAATATGGATAAGTCTTTAGACAATTTCAAGGAATGGCAAGCCATATCTGATGGAAGGAAAATTAGACTTGCTAAAACTAAAAAAATCTGGCTAAGCTAATAGCTACTAGCTGAGCATAAAAAAATGATGAGAGAGATTAAAATGGGAACCTGTAATAGCCTAAGCTAAAATAAGAAGATTTATGAGATAAGAGATGACTATGCATTTCCCATATCAAGATTGCTTGTCAAAAGAATTAAACTCATTATAACAAGGACTAAAACTATTAATGGATAACAAATCCAAAAAATAATCATAAACATTCTAACATGGCCAAGGACACTAAAATTCGCACCCTCTAAATTCATATATAAGTTGAATTGGGAAGCAAAAGATAATACCTAATAAAATGACATCACTTGAGATGTTGAACAAATGTTTAAACTTTTTATCAAAGAGGATTACTAATAAGTGTGTATCAAGGGAATAACAACTAGCATTATAATACTAATAATTTAATTGCACAGGCGTCTAATTTAAAATAGACAAAAGTATATTGCAAGGGTTGTACAAGTTTAACTAAGTTAAAGTTAAATTACTATGCTAGAAATTATTTGGTTATTAAACAAATTTAAGTTAAAACTGTTGGCTACAGAATTATGCTGATTTGAACTGGGGCTATTTGAAGTTTAAGCTGGCTTAAGCTTACTTAAGCTATAACTTTTAGATCCAAGATAGAACCAGCTTAAGCTAACTTGATTTGGCTTATCTAGCTAAGACAATTTGGGTCTTAAGTTGGCATAAGCCACGCTAAGCAAGAACCAAACTGGGCTAAGTAATATAAAACAAACCATTTATACTAGCAAATGCTCAAGTATAAATTTGTACATATGCATAGAGAAAGACAATGAGGTTAGATGAATTCAATGAATAGTGATACTGAAAATATACTAGAGAAAAAACTTTAAATTCAATGTGTTAACTTAATCCTAAAGTTGAAAATTAAAAGAAAATTATTAGATTTTAAACAAATTTCAAAAAGCAAAGATAGACTAAACAAACTCATTATTGAAAAAAGAATTTCTAAAAATGTAATTTCAAAATTTTCTTTAGAGTATATAAAGGTATTCATTTGTAATTTATCTCAATCACTTCAATTTAAGTTCACTTCCCACTTCTTAATCTCCTCACATTCGTGCTTTACCAAATTGCACATTTATAACTTCCAATTCCACTGCTCACAAGCATGTATTTTATAGTCAAATAGAATAATAATGTTCCCTAGATTTACATCTACTTTGCTACAAAAAGTTCAAGTCAACTCACAAGAAAGCTGAGAATTTAATGTGCACATCTGGGTCTCTAATCTCTACATATTTCATGAATTTACAAGCTAATCATTATAAGCATTTCAATTGGAGAATACAAATATACTGACTAGTTAATGAATGTCAAAACGAACCTCTAAAAATACAACTCTATCATCTCTCCCCATACTTGCATTGCCTCATGAATTCAATAGCCAATATATATATATATATATATATATATATATATATATATATATATATATATTTCAACTAGTAAAAAATTCTCATTAATCTTTAAAGTATAACACGAAAGCCAACCTTTAGATACAATTCTGCCATCTCTTCTGTTACTTGAATTGTGTCATGATGCAAAAGCTTTGGAAAATTTAAAAGTTTTTCCAAGTAATCTGCAATTCCAATAGGCAAATCACTAATATCAAGAGGAGTTGAGATAGAAAAACCTTTAGTCACAGGTATGTTGATTGTGCCAGATATATGAACATCTATTACAGTCTTCATGAAAAGAAAAAGGCTTTGTTCATGAGAATGAAGTTCAGAAATAATGTTCTGCCTCTCACTATCTAGTTGGTCAATTACCAATAAAAAGGTGCATTCCCTGTATAAAGATGGTAAAAATGATAAAAACAGTAAGTAAACTGATCAAAATTAACAGGAAAAATGAACCAATATAGATAACTGATGCTCAAATGAAAATAATGAAGTACACTCTGCAACAAAATGCATAGTACGAGCACAAATGCAGGCAAATTTTCTTTACCTGCTAAGTTTAACAAGCTCAGAAATTCTAGAAATAACTGCTGACTGAAATGATAAAGCTTCCTCACTGCCCAGTTGCAAGAACAACTTGTTAATAAAAGCAAATGTATGGATAGGCTCATCCAAATCCTTCATATAGCTATCTAGGGCAGCGACATGTTCTCCTTTGATGTAATGAATCAAGCCACATGCCTGAAAAATAATTAAACACGGAAACATTATTATTAGACTCGTATCTAATAATTAATCTCAACAACAAAAAAACAGAACTTTAAAAGCTCCTATATCCTGAAAACTAAAGAAATTTTGTCAACATACCTGAAAGAATTTAGCCTCCAAGCAAAGAGACAAAATAAAAGAAAAATTCCAGATTTCCTGTGGTGTTGCCATCAAAACAGAAAGTACCTGTCTCTCCTTTAGTACAGATTTAACTGGCACACTGCAGTCAATTAGTGGCTTTGATGATGTCAAATATTTAAGAAGATGCTTCAATACTCTAGTAGAAATTGTAGCTTTTTTATTTGTAACAAGATATGCTAGGAAATCAAGTATAATATGTACATCTTTTTCTAAAGGCCAGTCATCCATCTCAAAGAACAAAATAATATCAGATTCCAAGCCGAGAATAGATATTAGAGCATTTGCAATACTTTGCACCATTGTATAATGGGGCATTGAATACTCATGTTCATGCTGATTTCCTAGATTATCATGAGAAACCACCAAGTCAAGAACTGATGGGTCATTACTGAGTTCTGTTTCGTTGAAAGCACACTTCAGAACGTCCAAAGCAGCTTCAGTATCCAAGTAAAGAATATAGGAAAGGTTTGACAATTTTCCGCAAGAAGATTTGAGATTTTTTGACACTAGTGGAGTTGAAATTTTAGAATCTTCAAGTAAAAAGTCCATCAATTCTTTTCTAACTGAAGTCAATCTAGAACGAGAAAGACAACCATGTCCTGCAGTAAGAATTATAAAGCTTTAAAACTACTATAAAATCTTTACAACATACCCATATTTTTGTGGTAACATCAAACAAAATTACGTAAGCTCAAACAAAAAAGAGAATATTCCTTTCTGGTGAACAAAAATTTACAAGCCATATATCATGATTCATCTACTCAGTAGCCATCAATCAGAAAAAATAATCAGGATTTTAAAGGATGTTATTGTTGAGACAAGAAAAATACTTAGCTTTATATGATCAAATATTACTTGAGGCTAGATTTGTAGATAAAAATCCTCCAATGAACACACATAGTAAATTAGTCAGAGAAATTTTAGTTTTTTGAGCATTAGCGACAATTTCAGCTGGCTCACCCCCTAAAAAAAGAAATACATATAAAAAAGAGAGGATAATTTCCAAAGAAGCAAACTCTTCCAAGAATTGAATTCAACTTGAAGTAGATGAAGATCATTAGAGATGCAGGAATACACTAGCGAACAAAGAAGTTTCATAATAAAACAAGTATGAATGCAACTCTTCATGATTGAAAGATTGGGGAATGACAACACTATGAAATAAATGGTCAAAATTAGCTTGCTGTGAAATACACCCTTCTTAAGAAAAGAGGTTATAAAATATTGCCCTTTTGCATGTTGAGCACATATGAAAACTTATCATAGGTGTTAGAAGCTAGATCTAATCACAATAATGCAAGAAAGGCTGAGAAATATCCTCCTACTTTTGAAGGCCGTCTAATTTCAGAAATTTACTTGATCAGCTCACTAAGATGGATGATTGTCTGATGATCATTGTATTAAATTTTTTGCAACATTTGTCTTGGAAATGCTAAAATCATTTTAGCCAACACAGAACATCAACTGTATAATGCACTAACACCAACATGGAACACAGACACGACATGAGCACGACTAAACAACAAAACCTCAAAAAGGAAGGGCATGACATGTTATGGAAACATTTTTTGCTAAGGTACTCAAAAGCTACTAATAATTGCAATTCTTCTAATCTATTGCTAAATAGCATGCAAAATACTTAAATAAAATCAATATCACAACACATTTAATACCAAACATCACAAATACTCATAAATCATTATTAGTGCTAGTTAGCCAAAAAACAAACAAAATATGATGTTGGATCATATTAATGCATCATGTCACTCACTACACAGTAACACTACAGCACAATTAATTTGATATTTTAAAATTGGCACAGTCTATACTGTAATCACTATCAATACTAGCTGTTGCTTCCACTTTCACATTATCTTCACCTTCAAAAATAAAAAAATAAACTTTAAAATTGATTCATTAATAAAGAGATTGAAAACTTAGGCATGCAAATATCTTCGGTTGTAAATGTTTACCCAATGATATCCCACAGCTAACTATTTCCTTGAGTGTATTCAGGAGTCATACTACACAAAAGACGGAGATTTGTGTGGGAAAAGACCAAATCTTCTCCTCATTGAGGGGTTATCATATTTCTCTTAAGTGAATTAATGGAAAAACATGTGCTCAAATTTCTTTCACAACATGGTAATGAACATGGCAATGCTAATAACCTAAATTTTGCAATCTTTGGGAGCCAGCACTAAGTTCTTCCATATATAATTCCTCTAGAAGCAATTGAATCATAATAAAAAAATATGTTCATTTAAGCTAAAACCAGATTTCATATTTACTAATGCTCATTATTCATTATCTAGAATAAACCTTCTTATTCCATTTATGTGAAATTTCCATAACTTTGTGTGGTGCCAAGTGAGAAGCTTCATTCTCTCTATATTGATTCTCTTTTTCTAAAGCAATATTGACTTTACAAGATTATAATTCAAGGAATGCAACCAATCAGATTGCTATTATCTGCAAAAATATAAAGTTTTTGTGAATTCCAAGCTAGATAAAAAAAAGCTAAAGATTAAAACATCCTAGCAATACGCCCATGCAAGTACTCCCTAGATTGCAAATTGAATGTTCTTTCAATGGAGGTAATAGAGCCATAAACCTTATTTTTGGCAACAAAATTTTCAATTCTAAGGAAAGTTCTTCCCACTTGCAGCTTTGAATGTTGATTATAATTAAATGGTACTTGAGAGGGGTAGGAAATTTATTAAATAAAACAACTTTCTTTCTTTGCTCTACTTCATCCACCTTCTGCACCTTAGCAAGTTGTATGACAATAATTCTTTGGACATACTCAAGCATCAAATCCGGCTTGTCTCAATAAATGATTTTTCATCCTTGAATGTTCTTTTATAATTATGATTACAAAGTGACTTAAATTCAATATTGCATTCTGCTTCTATTGCTCCAACTTTTTCATAGTGATAAATGTCCATAAAGACTTAGTATCAGCCATCCTCTAGGTTCATCTTACTATAATAAAAAAATAAAATTATGATAAATGAATGAAGAAATCTATGAATTCAAGTAAATAATAATATATGTTAGCAAAATTTAAATTTAGGATTCTTTAAATAATATTCCGCACCATATCATAAAATTTGAAAATAAAGTACAATAGGTTCACCAATCTTAGAATTCTAATTAAAGGTAACTATGAGAAGTTATGCACTTCAAACATGAGAAGATGAAAATACTTATTTTATAAATTTTAAACTAGGTGCAAAGCTCCATCTATAAAACTTAGTATGTTCCAATTGGTGTGTTGGAAGTGAAAGGGGCCCAAATAATTCTACATGGAGTTGTCTTGGTTTGACTTTTAAGTGGGATGGACTACAAAAGCTTAAGGATTTCACTAAATTGTCAATAAGTGAAAAAGAAATGTGTGTAAGAGTGTGAGGAAACAAAGTTTCTTCAATATGGGTCATGATTCACAATCTTTAAAAAGTAAGAGCTCTGATCTAGATTGAGGATGCGGAGTTCTTAGATGATGGATTGTGAAAATGTGTGGAGTTGTTCAAAGTTATAGAGTAAGCAAATTTTTGAAAGTTCAAAAATTCATTATAATTTGTCAAATTGAGGTGCCTTGAAACTTGCAATCTGTGGGAGGGGGAAAGGCATCTTTGCACCATCAATTGGTGATGGAGATGCATGACTTGGAACCAGAATGCGAGAGCATTGAATGATCTTAGTGTAACAACCCGAGGTCGTTACTTAACAAATTAGGTCAAAATCTCAACTCGAAAATTAGGATCCCGGAGAATTTTGAAGTAAGGCAAACAAAAATACCTCTAAATAGAAATAAATTTTTAGATCAAAGTGCCCTAATTTGGGAGAAATCCGGATAACGGAAACTCCCGTCTTATTTTTCTGAACTTTTTAAAATCAAATAAATCAAGAACATTGAAATACATGTCCGAATTCATCGATTTTCATATCATGTTAAGAACATTGTTTAAAAGCTGCTCATGAAGTTTCATCAATTTTAGATTGTCAGTTTAACCTAAATTAATTTTTGAAATTTAAAACTTCTGAAATTAATAAAAAATAAAATAATTATCCGAATGAAATTTTTTTGATGCGAGGGTGTTCATTAAATCATAACATATCGGTGTCAAGTTTCGTTGTATTTGGACGTCAAACGGCAGAAAAATACTAAAAATTTAACTTTAAGTAAATTTTCTTATTTTCCTTAAGATTTTCTCTCCCCCTTTCTTGACCCTTCCTCTCCCCCCTTCTTCTATTTAAACCCCCTACCCTCCTTTCCCCTCACAAACCCCTGTAACGACTCAAAATCGTACTTTGCGAATTATGTCAAATTTCGACACTGACAATAGAACCCGGGGAATTTCATTTTATGGCAAACAAAATTACCAATAGATAAAAATAATTTTAAAGATCAAAATGCTATAATTTAGGAAAAATCCGAAAAACGGGAGCTCCCGCCTTATTCTCGGAATTATTTAAATTATAAAAATCAAAAATATTGAAATACGTGTCAGAATTCATCGTTTTCAGTGTCGTTGTATTAAGTATATTATTTAAAGGCTGCTCGAGAAATTTCATCAAATTTTGAATGCCGATCTGATCGTGGCAAATTTTCAAAGTTTTAAACCTCAAAAAATAAAATAAAATAAAATTTTGTTCTGAATCAAAAAACTTCAGCATGAGGGTGTTCATAATGTTGTAACACACCTCGGTGTCAAGTTTCATTGTATTCGAACGCCAAACGACAGAAAAATACGATCAAGTTAAAGTTTAAATTTTTTTCCATTTCTTTCTTCTATTTTCCTTTGTTTTCCCCGATCGGCCCCCCTCTTGCTCGCCGATCGCATCCCACGATGCGATCGCAGGCTCTGTCGCAAAACAGAGCCTGCAGCAGAGCCTTCCGCGCCTGCCTGCGTCATTTTTGGCGCAGGCTATCGGGCAAATGGGCCGACCCCCGACCCCCTTCCCTCCTTCCGCCTCCAGGCGGAAGAAGCTTCCGCGCCAGGAGGTTCTGGCGCATGCCAGGCGCCATTATGGCGCACTCCTGCGCCTATTTAAACCTCCCCCTGCCCTCTCCTTCTTCACCCACAGCAGCCTCCATCTCCTTCCAACAGCCGGTCAGCTCCTCCTCAGCCCTACCAGCCTTCGGCAGCTAGCGGCAGTCCCCTCCAGCCAGCAAGCCGCCAGCCACTCAGTAGCCGCTGCTAGCCAAGCCTCTCGCTGCTGCCACCTCGACCAACCTTCGGCCACCCCGTTCCGGCTCCCCTCCGTTTTTCGACGGTCCTAATTCTAAGGTAAAAAGAGTTGGAAAAGAAGAAAATGGGTGGAGCATTTCTCTAAATCTTGTTACTCTTTTTTGATAACTATCAAATTAATAATCAATCATTCATATTAATATTATTCTCATTAATTAATAACGAGAACAATTTAAATGTTATAAATGAATATTATTTCCAATTTGTCAATTCAGTCGTTTTGATTCTGACTTTTCTTTCGTACTTTATTATTATCATAACCATAACGCCTTAATGAATATAACAGCTTAAATAAACCAAACTTAAAAACGGAAGAAGAACAGAATGATAGTAAAGATGAAATTGACTCCAAAAATATTGGATTAAAAAGCTAACTTAAGATATCCAAAATGCAGATTGAGCGAACTGTCACTCATCCGAACTATTGAACTTCTGAACTTAATGAACCAAGGTACCCAATACATGATGAATATTACATTTTGCACTTTTACTGCTGCTTAGCTTATTTGCTTTGAGCCAATTTCAATTTAAAACTTGGTTGGTTGTTCGGAACCAATGTGATAACATTAGGAGTTATTGCTGGAAAAAGACATCAGCAACATTCAGGATTGTTGCTAAAAAAATGACATCAGCACCATTCAGGGTTGTTATTGGAAAATGACATCAATAACATTCGAGATTGTTATTGAAAAATGACATCAATAATATTCAGGGTTATTATTGAAAAATGATATCAATAACATTCGGGGTTGTTATTGGAAAATGATATCGGTAACATTCGGGGTAGATTACTGGAAAATGATATCAGTAATCTTTATTTGATAAATAATATTTGTTGCAGAAAATTGTTTATTTCGCGCTATTGCCTTATTTTTCTCCTGCATTTTTATTTCCGCCTTACTTCCGCTAATCGCATCATTTAAAATATAAATATTATTATGTATTGCAGTACTTAGAGTATTCTCTAATTAATGGAAATTCAAATTCCAATATTATTTTCTGTACAATACCGAGTCAGGTGCTCCTAGGGGAATACACGCAAGAACCATAATGCCTAAAATAATTCAACTGTCGATAGATCCACGACGCTATTTTTGCTTGTTTATCTTTTATTTTCTGTTTATTTTTTTTTATTTTTCACTTTTGTACGAAGAATGCTGAAAAAGATCTTGTAATTTTGACATATTATAAATGAAATGTATCTTTTGCTTTTATATGTGTGTTCTTTTTCTCTCAAATTACTCAATATAATCCTGCGGTACGTGAACACCCGATGTCGGAACGGTTTCCGTTGAACCGGCGTCGGGGTCCTCACACCCCCTCACCCCTCTCAGCCCCCTCTCCCTTGTTGCCAATCCCCTCTCCATGCTGCCAGCCCCTCCCCCAGGCAGCCGCCAGCCCCGGCAGCCATCCTGGCCACCCTTTCAAACCCTCCAACCAAACCAGCCCCCTTCCCGGCTCTCCAAAACAGTAGCAGCCCTCCTCACCCCTCTCAAACCCCTCCCAACAGCAGCAGCCCTCCTCTTTCCGACCACCAGCCAACCACCATTATGGCCACCTCCTGCAGCAGTCTGGCCTCCCTCAGTCTCCCAGTAATACTATCCTAGGTAAGAGGAGAGGAAAATGAGATAGAAATGAGAAGATTTTACTATTATGTATTTTATTTTTATATACTTAATATTTCATTATTAATATGATAAGATTAGTCATTCACACTATTGCTATTGTCATTAATCAATAATGATAACGGTACGTGTATTATAAAATGATCACGATCTCTATTTTTGTCAATTTAAAATTCTGTTATTTCCCATCATTTCCATTTCGTCTTTTACTATTATATATTATTATTATTATCTTTAAATAATGATAATAATAGCGCTATTGCTACCTTTAATAACAAATATGCTGCATGGAGAGTAAAAGAAAGACAATGAAAAAAGACATAATAAATACTTGTGAAAATACAACATAAACTAAAAAGTTAATATCTAAATCTAAATGCAGATCCAAAGGTCGAACTGTCAAATTTTGGATCTGAAAGAACAAAGGTACCCAATATATGACATGTATTATATTTTGTATTTTTATTGCTGCCTAGCTTTGCTTCTTCGCTTTGAGCCAAAATTTATTGAACCTTGGTTGGTTGTTCAGAACCAGCGTCATATCATTCGTGGTTGGTTATTGGAAAAAAGACATCAAGTAACCAACATCATTTTTCGTAATTGGTTATTAGAAAAATGACATCAAGTAAACAACATCAATATTCGTGATTGTAACATTCTTGGTTGGTTATTAGAAAAAAGACATCAAAGTAACCAACATCATTTTTCGTGATTATAACATTCGTGGTTGGTTATTGAAAAAATGACATCAAGTAACCAACATCATTTTTCGTGGTTGGTCATTGGAAAAAAAAACATTAAGTAAACAACATCATTTTATTTATGGTTGTAACATTCGTGGTTGGTTATTGGAAAAAAGACATCAAGTAACCAATATCTCTGTGATAACACTCGTGGCAGGAAATTTTTATTTTTTTTGCGCTATTTCCTTATTCTTCCTACATTTTTATCCTTATATCTGCTAATCGAATTTTTGCTTTTATAAAATTGTAATATCATTTTATTTACTATGGTACTTAGAATATTCTCTAATTACTGGAAATTTCAATCCCGGTATTGTTTTCTGTATAATACCAGGCCAGATACTTCTGGAAGAGTCTGGACAAGAACTTTAAATTTTAAATTATCAAACCGCTGATGGATCTACGACGGCACTACTTTAATTTTTTTTATCTCTTTATTTTCTCTTTCGTTGAACAATGTTCGTGATGTACGATGAAGATCTTTTTTGTAATATGAAATTTTAAAATGAATGAGAAATATCATTGTCTTTTGTATGTGTATGCTCTCTTCTCTCAAATTGCTCAATATGATATTGCGGTATGTGAACACTCTAATGTCGATTAATCACACCTAGGGCTACAAGAGTGCTGTGAGCAATGAGTTGTCGATCGCCAATGTGGTAGAATTTGAAGCATAGAGAATTGAACGACCAAAACTTGAATGTGGCTGTAGTGGTTCATGACTACAAGCTAGGAGATATTTTAATTGTGAATAACTATCATTTAAACAAAAATGTATCAAACACAGCTTCCCAACTCTACATAGTTGTGGCTAAGCATGATGTACACCCATTTCTTTTCCTTTCTTACAAGATGACCATAGTAATATTTATGAAAGATAACTAACTTGAAAAAAATAAGATATCAATTGTTAATTTTGATATTGAACATATGAATACAGAATATTGAAACTTTCTACGACTTCAAGAATAAAATTTGTTGAGCCACTTTATTCCTATCATTGTAATGCTTAGGTGAATTCAACCCCATCAAATGCCTCGCACCAAGCCTTCAAAGGAGAAGACATGGATAGAGATTAAGAGATGTGATTTTTTTGAGTAAGTTATATGAAGGATTGGTTATCCTGGCATCAATAAATATTGACATATTGATATCTTTTAATGGAGTGTTTATTCATTCTCATTGCGAGTCCAAGTAAATTGCTGCCAAATTTTTTGTGGAGGGGGACATAATTTTATATTGTTTTGACCCCGTGGATATGGTTTTATCCACTGCCTTGTTACACCTCAATTTTCCCAGCCATTGTAAGGGAACATTTCCCAAGTCCTTAAGCTTTCCTCTCCCTCATTATCCTCCTCTATACCTTTATTTCTTAAGCAAACTCCATCTTCTACCACAAGAGGATCTTAAGAACAATAGGATAACTCTAGAATCTCCATCCAATCTTTCCAAATTTGAACTCTAAGTGTTGAATTAGTGTTCTAACTCTAGGTTGCTCATCCTTGACTACCCTCTTTAAGGATTCTATTTGTTCTATTCGGAGCTTATTTCATGGCTTTAAGAAAAATGCTCAAATTTTTGTTAATCTCCTCTTTTACATATTGTGAATTTGATAATATTTTGATTAAACATGTCTTATATAGCATAATGACATTGAGTATTTTTACATGTTAAGGTGAGTAGATTCATTTAAACTACTTTGATTAATAACTATTTGCATGAAAAAAATCTTTATGTTTTTAATTGTATATTATCAAGTTTAAGATGATATTCTTGTTATTAATTAAATTAGAAAAATCAGTGTGAATAATGAATGAATTGTAATATATTATGAAAACATATTATAATTAGAATATTGAATATTTTTTGTATAAAGTTTGATATTCATGAAAATATTCATTTTGACTTACATATTAACTGTATATTGATGGCAAGCTCTGCAAGTTAGCTTCAAAATAATCGATACAATCATAAGTATACTCCAGCAAAGAATACTAATAAAATCTAGAATTATTTTTTGTGACTAGTCGAGCGAGTTACTGACTCCCCGAGCGAGTAGTAAGAGACATAAACCTCCCTTTTTGCTCATGATTTGATTCAATCCATAGCTTTAGTCTTTTGCAAATAGCAAATTTATGATAAATGAAATTCATAAATACAAGTATTCAGTATGATAACTTGATAAATAAACATTTGTCGCCCTTGGAGGTGTGAATATCTTAGTGATGACAAAAAATATGCATTTCGGTTTCGTAAGACCTTGCGCAAGAGCTAAGGGGATGATGGATCCTTTGAGCTGGTATTAGCCCCCATTTACAAATGATTTTTGGGCCTTTCATGATTACATTTTTAACAATGTCATTATTTCTTTTTCAATCAGCCTTAAAAGTAATCTCCTATAAATGTGCATTTTTATTTTTGATGTGCAAATTAATCAACTCTTTTTAAAGTATGTATGTATTCTTGAACATAGAGTTTTAGCATCTTAGATAATTCTATATTTCAACACTTTGTTAATATTTTTGCATGAATTTATCAATTAATTGAATCTAAAAATTTAGTATTACATCAGTATGTTTAATTTTAATAATGTTGACTTGTAATGAAAGTCAACATTTTTTAGCGCAAATGTTATTATTTTTGAGCACAAATGTTAATCCCATATGATAAAACATTTAATTGCCTTGTTAATTTGAAATATCAATTATGTTCAATAAATAAGTGATGCAAAATGCTTTGTGTTATAAGTTCTTTTAATCATTCCACTTTGCTTTCTATTACATGAGAAAAGCCTAAAGTAGACAGCTAGAATCTACTGTGTTTCATCTCTCCCATTTTCCTAACTTTTTCAGCGCAAACAAAGGAAAAAAATGTGTTGGGATATGATGATAAGATGCTTACATGAGTTGAGTGATGTGAGACAGTTGTGTTAGTGTATGTTTGATGTATGTTGAGATGTAGCGTTGGTGTATGTAAGTTGAGTTTGTGTTGAGATGTGTGATTGTGAGGGACATATGTTTAAGATGCGATATAAATTTGTATGGAACAATGGGAAATAAGTATTTGTTGTTTAAGAATATTAAGAATCTGAGGAAATGAAAAACTAGTTTTGATCTGTAGATCTTCTCTTATGAATAAAAGTTTGATAAAATATTTTTGAGCAATTTGCCTTGATCTTCCCATTGACCTGACTAGACCTTCGATTCTCCACAAAGCGTCCATAATGACAATATATATCTATATATAGTTATAAGTTTGAATATAATAGGTTCCTTATTGAACTTGTGATATTGCAAAAAGCAGATATAGTGTCATGAATAATGCTGAATTGATTCCATAAGTTGATTGCGACTTTTTAAGGGTGGGGTTATTTGAAGTATAGTAGGTATATCACTTCTTAGAATTCCCTATGATTAGTGCATCCCTTAAAATTATGAGTGTTTTAGCACCAAACTATATGCCATTTGAGAAGTTATGTATCCAAAGAGCATCTACAGGATTTTGATATGTTACTGGTGTACGCAAGGTGATTGGGACGAGTGTTGATTGCTACATAGTTGTTACATTGAATACTTAGGTTGAGAGTTTCTAACAATAAGATTTCATATGAACACATTTGTGCATCCTGAAAATTCAATTGGCTTTAGATTATAGATGACTAAATAATCCTTAGAAAGGTTCTTTAGTTCAATATTAGCAACTAACACGCATCTAATTTTCCTGAAGCATTAACAAGGGCATAACTCTTACTATTAATGTAACTACATAATTATATTATTTCATTCTTCCAAAATAGAGTTTTACAATCTGGATCATTTTGGTGTGGTTTGAATTGAAATAAAAGAAATATTAGAATAAATCAATCACAGTGTAAATCAAAATCTGATAACTCAGATGCAATGTAGAACAAAGTTAGATGTTTTGTAGTTTACAATGTAATTAAATTTTATTATTTGTTTAATCAAACTGTTAAACAACTAACGTAAAGCAATCAATATGCTTGGAGGGGTTGCCAGCAACCAACAAAGGCTTTTACCAACTGGCTAAGGACAAGTCATAGGACAACGATGCCCAATCAAAGTATGGGAGCCCCATCCAAATTGCCAAAATTGGGCTTGTCAATGTTATGCGCAAGTGATTGCCAAGGTACGGGGAGGCCAAAAATACCTGCAAGGCATTAGCAATAAGCTGGCGACAGTAGCGAGACCCAATCAGAGGCGAATAAGGCCCGCAGAGGGCAACATTATCTGCCTCTTGCAGGTCTGAAAGGAGGCCAACAAGAGACAGACAAGAAGTTGGCGAGGTCGGTGAGTGATAGCCTAAAGGCTATCGAATGGGGTGACGGGCACACCAAAGGCCAATGAAGGCCAAACAAAGGCTTGACGAGGGAGTTCAGTGAGAATTTGTGTGTGTCAAGCGTTTTTAAGCATTTTTTTAAAATGTAAATCAATATAACTTACATTGAGCATATTTAGTTTACATGCTTTTTGGTGGTTTGGGGAATACAACTTCCAAAATGTTATCGTATGTCAAACTGTAAGTTCAAATTTTCAAATTACTTGAAGTGCAATTACTTTACACCCCAATTATTGCAAGTCAAATGGTTGCTAACTAACTTGGTACTTAATTGAGAGAGGGTTTCCTTAATCTGTTTTGGCACAAATATATCATGAGCTTAAATAGGAAAATAAGACATTGAATTCATGCCATTAAGAATTTTGGATTGTCTACAAATCATCTGTTGGGGGCTTGTCATTATGTAGCATAGGACTTATTTTTATAAACTTAGTTGGTAAGGGGGGACTTTGTTGGCAAACCATTGCGGAGTATATTATTATCATAAGGCTACAGATGACATGCTCTGCAATTATAAAGTCCGATAAGGCAGTTTAGAAGTTTAACTTCACACTAGTTATTCCTTTATATAGTTTGTAATCTAAGATATTATAGATATCTAATATTTGGGATTTCTTTCTATAGGAAGTGGCAGTTACAATGAAGACTTTGGCGTGTCTCCTTTGTTTAGAAACACAGTCTCACTTCAATCATTGATCCTCCAAAATTTGCAATAGGTGTTTGGCATTTGTGCTTATCTTGGATTAGGCTAATTTCTTCGTTTTATAATAAGAGGGCTAGATTTTATCATGGGGGAATAAGAAGATGTGTGCACTCACCATTTCTATACTATTTTCACTTCTTGCAACATGTCCATCTGTGATGGCCCGATGCCGGCTCAGCGAGAACTGTCCCGACATTCAGATGTTCACATACCGCAGGATCCTATTGAGTAATTTGAGAGAGAATGGATACACATATAAAGACAAAAGGACATTCTCATTTATTACAGGATTGCAAATTACATGATCATTCATCGTACTTCTCGTACAAAAGTGAAATATAAAAAAAGATAAAAATAAATAAATAAATAAGCAAAGGATCGTCGTTGATCTATCAGCAAGATTAAAAATTTAAGAATTAGGGTTCTTGCGCGTATTCTTCTAGAAGCACCTAACCTAATATTATATATAAAATAATACCGGGATTGGAATTCTCAGTAATTAGAGAATAATCTAAGACTACAGTGAACAATAATATTACACTTTAAAAGATGCAATTAGCGAAAATAAGTAAGGCTGCCCAAAATAAATAATCAATTTCCCGCGAAAAGTATTATCACAAAATGTAGGTTAATGATGTCATTTTTTCAGTAACCTACCATGAATGTTACTGATGTCATTTTCCAATACCTAATCCCGAATGTTACTGATGTCATTTTCCAGTAACAACCACATTATGTTGGTTTCGAACAACCACTCAAGCTTCGATATGAATTTGACTCAAAGCGAAGCTAAGCAATGGTAAAATGCAAAAAGTAATATTTGTCATGTACTGGGTACATTTGTTCTTTAGGATCCAAAGTTTGACAGTTCAAATTTTGGATCTGCATTTAATTTTAATATTTTAAATTAGTATTTAGCCAATAATCTTAGGAATAAATATTATCTTCTTTTCCATTTTGTTCTTCTTTTGCTTTCTTATTTTTGATTGAAATCCGATTTTTAAGTTGCTGCGATAGCAGTAACATTTATTATAGCATTATTATATTTGCAGAAAAATAAAAATAATAGACATTTTTATAACATTTATATTATTATTACTTAGTGAACACAATAATAATGTGAATGACGTATTTGAGATATTAAAACTATCATAATTTATCATATGCAAAAGATAATGAAGACAATAGAAATATCTAAACTCTCCTCAATTACTTCCTTAATTTTCATTCACCTTATACCTCGGTTTAGAGTTGACAAAAAATGGAGGGAGGCCGAATGGCTGCTGGCTGGCTGTTGGAAAAAGGATTGAGGGCTGAGAAGGCTGGCCGGAGGCTGGCACATGGCTGACCGGTTGGAGGAGGGTTGGATGTTGGCCGGCTAAGGGGGCTGCAGTAAGAGGGTTGGCTGCTGGGTGACCGGCTGCTGCTGGAGGGCTAGCAGGGGCTGAGGGAGGAGGTCAGCTGGTAGAAAGGGGAGAGCTGGCTGGCTAGCTGTGAGGGAGAGAGAGGGGTTGTTGGGCTGCTGTGTGGGGCTGGAGGGGGTTAAATAAGCGAGAGGGAGGGGAGGGGAGGGGGTCCGGCAGAAGGTCGACCAACCTGCGCCAAAAACGGCGCAGGTGGCAGGCGGAAACTTCCGCCTGCAGGCTTGTCGCAAGACAGAGCCTGCGATCGCAGGCGTAGATCATGTGGAGCGGATTAGAGGGGGAAAGAATGAAAGAAGGAATTTCAAAAAAAATTACTTAAATTTAAATTTTTCGCATTTTTTCGCCGTTTGGCGTTCAAAAATAACGAAACTTGGCACTGAGTTGTGTTATGACATAACGAACACCCTCGCTTAGAAAATTTTCGATTCAGAGATAAATTTTAATTTTTAATTAATTTTTGATGTTTTAAACTTCGAAAATTAATTGATATCAAATTGACTCTCAGAATTTGATGAAACTTTTCGAACAGCCTTTAAATAATATACTTAACATAACAACATGAAAATCGATAAATTCGGACACGTATTTAATTTTCTTAATTTATTGAATTTAAATAATTCAGAAAAATAAAGCAGGAGTTTCTGTTATCCGAATTCTCGCAAACTAGGGCACTTTGATCTAAAAATTATTTCTATCTATTGGTATTCTTGTTTGCCCTAAATTGAAATTCCCCGGAACCTGAATTCTGAGGCCGGAATTTGACCTAATTTGCAGATAAATACATTGGGTCATTACACCACCATACTATCACATAGCAATAGAAAATAGTGCTATGCAATATTTCTATTTATGGATATGGTACCACAATCAATACATATTAATTATCATTTTTAATTGAATATAGGGTTTCATAATTATGCCTGGTTTTATACAAAAATAGTAGTTTAAATCACATTTAGAGAAACATAGTTCAGCTTATCCACCCATTATTAGAGGTTCACCAAGATGCCAGATGACCTTGAATTGAAGATGTTAAGTCATCTTCCAATAACAACTCAAACTAGTATGAATCCAATTTCCTCCATTTTCCATTGGAGTACAATAACAAAAGTGTAATTAAATATTATATTAGTGTTTGTAGAGTTTTGTTGTCTCTAAGCTAGTTATAATTCTAATCATTCCACCCCCTCTAGTTGTTAAGTTTCCATATGCTATAGAAGGTATCAACCTCTCACTTTGTTTATTCTTATTTTCTCATCCTTTATCTAACAAAAATATGGTGACCATTAGTAGTTGTATATTCTCACAATTATTCAGAGCCAACTTATGAAAGCTCGACATTACTTTTGTCTAATCATGGTAATTACATCCAACTGAACTGTCAAGATTGAGAACTAAGTGCAATTCTATTTTATATGATAATAATTTGATCATTTTAGTGAATCATCAAAACATGAATCAACCAATTATTGCATCTGTCACATGACAAGATCCTGTTAATTCTTCTCCAAGTCCTTAGCCTGATGATTTGCTTACATGTATAGCAAGTACCCTTCTATTTCATCAATTTGACTCCATACAATTTTCTTTCTATAATTAAATTAATCATGTTTCTCCATGTGTATGCTTCGAGCTTTCTTCTTTCTTTTCTTGAGTTTCTCATGGAGCTCGTGAAAAAATGGCGGCTACTAAGTTTTAATGATTCACGCGTATGTTGCACCACATTATTTAGTGATAAATATAAACAAGCCTCCAACAGTAATCCATGTTTCCACTCATATTGTATCAAATTTGTTATTCCTCGGTACTAGGACTTGATCAACACGATCAACAAAGGTGAGCTATTTTGATGAGCTCTAACTTATAGATTATTTCAGTAGCACGTGATAATAAGAAGTTTCGCACTGAAGCTTGAACTGATGCTAAGGTTCAAGAAAATGTTATGGCAAATTTTGTACTAGTATCTCATTCATTTTTTGTTACAAATGTTTCTTATTGAACATTCAAAGTGTTTCTTGTAGTCAAGAGACATTTCCATTTGGCGTAGCATGTGCCTACCAAATGAACATTCAAAAAAGCTCGTGTAGTAAAAGGTTATGTCATGCCAATGCTAGTAAACCCATCTCTATAAACGGGCTTTTCAACTCTAAATGGAAGTCATCGCAACATTGACTGAAAGCAACCCTCTCTACTTCAATATTCAAACCATTTTCCAAAGGTTATGGTCATCCTCACACTCCATACCCATTTCACTATCTATATCTAGTCATGCTTATCTCCAATGCCTTTTTATTGGTCTCTAGCAGCAAGAACATGACCTCAATATCCACACTTAATCATACTTTAATTAGCGTGTCATGTTTTGATTGCAACAATTGATCCCACATACCCACAAACCCATACAACCTCTCCACCTCGATTGCTTACCTCTTCCATCATCATTTTGACATCTAACTTAGCAACATGCATGAGTTCACCATTGGTTCAAAGGAGAGGCTAGCTTAGCATAAGCGAGAATAACCCCTTCATGTTCTTCCCATCACAATCAAATCTCTCCTTTCTATATATCTCCTCCATCATGAGGCGATTCAAATCCACAATAAGCCACCATGGCCCTTTATTTGAGTGAGGTTCAATGCCTTTAAAGCCCTTATTATTGCAAATACACAACCACATTTATTATACCCTTCACCATGGTTGTCATCTAATGATCCTCAATTGTAACCTCAATCCTTTGTCTCTTTTAAATGACAAGGTAGGATACAGTGTCCAGTTTGTTAAGCACAATGGCTTCGTTTGAGGAGTATAAGAAGATTCGCTTCAGGAACACCAAAGGGCAACAATTGGAAACTTTACTAATTACACATTTTCAACACTAATTTTGTGCAACAGTTAGAATGGAGGAAAATCTAGATTCTTACAAGTTTTTCAACTCAATCAAGATCATGCATTAACATTACATGTCCACTTGCTCATAAGAAAAGTTGAAGAGCGACAATTAAGACCCGCAATCTTTTTGTGAAATAAATCTTAACGTAAGCAATGCATTGAGAGAGGTAACTAGAAATTCGAAGAGGCAGGCCCGTCAAACATCCATCAACAGCCAAATGCATCATGTACCAATGCCATGGGTTGATGTTTGTCCCATGGTGGCCAACTATAATCAATCCTCTCTACATATATTGACCCGTCTAAAATGATTATCGATTTTAATATTACTTTATTCCTTAAAAACCACAAATACATAATGCTAAAACGCTGAATAAATCACCACATTCAAAGTCTATTATGCACCATGCAATAGCAGCTAACACCATGACACACGTAGGAGAAAAAATGAGAAGCAAGAAGTCATAACTAAAGCATTAATCTCTAATGTCCACCCATGCTACCATGAACATACCTCCATTGTCATGTGGCTTTAACATTTAAGTCTAGCATTCCATAAGCCAACAAGACCCCTTTCTTTTGCTATTGACAATTTACCTCCCTCAAAAATTCGACATTTTGCATCAAGAATCACACCCAACGTGCTCCTCAATAATCCTATAAACAAGACCTTGTGGTAATAATAGATCATTTGATGAGATTAGTACCCTTCATTCTCCACCACAAAATTTTTAATGTATCCCATATTACATTTTTTTTAAGAGAATGTGAAATTACATGAACTTTCTAAATACAATGCCTTTTGGTCGAGATGGGGGATACAATAACTTTTTTTTAAAATTCTATGCAGAAAAAAGGGTCTCAATTTATATTTTCTTCCACTAACCTCTCGCAAACCAATGGCCTAACCAAAGTGACAAGTAAGAGATTAGGTTCTTGAAAGAGGTTCAAACTTCAAGCCAGAATTTGATGTTATCGACTACTAATCTATACTAATGTATTAATCGAAAGTAGATGAGAGAAATGCATGCTTGTAAGAACTGTCGTACAACAAAAAGAATTTCAACTTTTTTTGAATTGCTCTATTTTTTTCTAAAAAATATAAATTATGCCCCAAATTATATCAAAATATAAACTTAGTGTGCAAGAAAATTAAGAAAAACATAATAGGGAGAGCTTAAATTAATACTATTTATTTCAATTACATTTAACTAAGAAATCTACCACAAATAATTTAAATTAAGAAATATAATATACATATTAAGCCCTAAACCCTATATATTTGTGATGTTGCTTTTAAATTAGCACTATAACAAAGCTTGACTAGCATAGAGAAACTCAAATACAAAGGTGCATAGTGTGAACCTGTGTGAGGGCCCGATGCCAGTTCGGTAGAAACCGTTCTGGCATTGGGTAACTGCTCACCGCAGGATCATATCAAGCAATTTGAGAGAAAAAGAATGTGCATATAAAAGTAAATGATATTTTTCATTTATCAAAAGTTCTTATTACAAGTTCCATCATGGTACAAAACCAAAAAAAAAACAAAATAAGCATTTCAGCGCCGTCGTTGATCCTTTTGAAAGTTAAGGTTCTTGTGTAACCTCTTCTAGCAGCACTTGACCTGGTATTGTACAAAAAATAATACCAGGATTTGAATTCCCAGTAATTAGATAATACTCTAAGTACAGCAGTATACAATAACAAATTAATTTATGAAAACACGTTTAGCAGAGATAAAAATGCAAGATAGGTAAGGCAACTGCGTAAAATAAGCGAGTAACTTCCTGCAACAAGTACTTATCACAAAATAACGGTTACTGCTGTCATTTTCCAGTAACCAACCCCGAATGTTACTGATGTCATTTTTCCAGTAACAACCCCGAATGTTATTGATGTCATTTTCCAATAACAACCCCGAATATTGCTGATGTCATTTTTCCAGCAATAACCCCGAATGTTACTGATGTCATTTTCCAGTAACAACCCCGAATGATACCGATGTCATTTTTCGGTAACAACCCCGAATGATATTACGTTGATTCCGGACAACCAATCAAGCTTCAAAACGAAATTCGGCTCAAAGCAAATATGCGAAGCAAAGCAGTAATAGAAAAATGCAATATGTAATGCAAGTCATATACTGGGTACCTTTAGTCTTTAAGTTCAGAAGTTCAACAGCTCGTATGAGTGACAGTTCGCTCAATCTGCATTTTAAGTCCCCGATATTTTTAAGTTAGCTTTTTAATCAAATGATTTAGTAGTTTAATTTCCTCCTTCATTCTGTTCTTCTTCCACTTTTGAAGTTCGATTGATTTTAAGTGTAGAATTAAAGCAATTTAAAGTGTCTTAAGATTATGATCGAAAAAGTCCGAATAAAATGACTGAATTGGCAATAATAGTCATTTATAACAATTTGAATCGTTCTCATTATTAATAAATGAGAATAATTCTATTGTGAATGACTAGATATAACTTGATAGTTATAAGGAGAGTAACAAGCTTTAGAGAAAACGAATGTTTTCTTCTAATTTCCTCCTCTTACCTTAGATTTAGGATCGCCGGAATACGAAGAGAGTTGGAACGGGTTGGCCGAAGGGTGGCCGAGGGTTGCTGGAGCCGCTACGGGGGCTGCCGGGGACTGCCGGGCTACTGGAAGCTACAGGAAGTGGTTGTCGAGGGCTGCCGGAAGGTGGCTGGAAGGGCTGTCGGGGCTGCCGGGCTGCTGGAAGGTGGCTGGAAGGGCTGCCGGAAGGAGGCTGGAAGGGGCTGCCGGAAGGAGGCTGGAAGGGGCTGTCAGGGCTGCCGGGCTGCTGGAAGGTGGCTGGAAGGGCTGTCGGGCTGCCGGAAGGAGGCTGTCGGGGCTGTCGGGCTGCAGGAAGGAGGAGGGTTGGCTGAATTGAGGAGGGGAGAGGGGAAGAGGCTGCTGGAAGGTGTGGGGAGAAGAGGGGAGGGGATGGGGGCTTTATAGGCGCACGTAGTGGCGCCAAACCTGCGCCAAAACGGCGCCTGGCGCGCGCGCCAGGATGCTCTAGCGTGGAAGCTTCTCCCGCCAGAAGGCGGTAGTGTGGCCAGGGGTCAGGGTCGGCCCTCTGGGCCGACAACCTGCGCCAAAAACGGCGCAGGCAGGCGCCAGGCTTCCGCCTGGCGCGGAAGCTGCTCCCGCCTGGCGCAGGAGAAAAAGGACGGGGCGAGCGTATGAAGAAAAACAGAGAAGAAAAAAAAAGAGAAAAAAATGGAAAAATTTTAAATTTCAAATTAACCGCATTTTTTTCGCCGTTCGGCGTCCGAATGCAACGAAACCTGGCACCAAGGTGTGTTACGACATGACGAACACCCTCGCGCCGAAAATTTTTTGATTCAGAGCAAAATATTATTTTATTTTAATTTTAGGGGTTTAAAACTTTGAAAATTTGCCACAATCAAATCGACACTCAGAATTTGATGAAACTTCTCGAGCAACTTTTAAATAATATACATAACACGTCGACACTGAAAACGATGAATTCGGACACGTATTACAATGTTTTTGATTTTCAGAAATTAAAAATTTCAAAGATAGAACGGGAACTTCCGTCTTTCGGATTTCTCCTGAATTATGGCTCTTTGATCCTTAAAGTTGTTTCTATCTATTGGTAGTTTTGTTTGCCCTAAAGTGAAATTCCCCGGGATCCTGATTCCTAAGGCGGGATTCTGCCCTAATTTGCAATACAACGATTTTGGGTCGTTACAACCTGTCACAACTCGGAGTGCCATGGAAGCTAGACAATGCATGAGGATGTGGCACATAGATGGAATGGGGTAAGAGTGGTAGCAACAAAACGAGAGGCTGCACTAGCGAGGCTCATCATGTCATGATGCCATGAGGCAGAGCAAGGCATGGAGCCAAACACAAATATCGGGCACCCACAAACAAGTCTCAACATTGCGAGGCATTGCACAGTGCGGAGCCCAGGCGAGTGGGCATGGTGCAAACACTCGCATGTCCCAGAGTGCGAACAGAGCGTGGTGCGGGAGCAAGCTAGCATTGTGGAGATCAGTGCCGTCAGGGCACGCAGAACGACAATAAGTTGGGTCAACAAGATGGGATGCAGCGTCAATCGAGCACAACACAATTGCAGATCACAAAATAGGTTGGGTAGATGCTAGGCGGGCCTACACGATGATGGGAGAGGGTAGATCACTGGGGGCATGATCGAGGTGGGTCGAGTCGTTGAACAAGACGGTGTGGTGTTGAGAGCATTGCAAGGTAGTTCGAGTAAAGTGGAGTGGAGAGGTGTGGTGTTATGCTTGCATGAGCTACATAATGCCCGACGTGACAGCCTGGGATCATACCAAAGCACATCAACACGCAATGTGAAGTAGAGGTAAGTCAACCAATCACCTTTAATTGTACCACACATCGTGTGAATTTTTCATTTGCACATCTCGCAGGTGTCATCTTGTAATTCAATTAATAGATAAAAAAAATTAACATTTGTTTAAGATAGACATAGGATAATAATGCAAGTTCATTATTTAGTTGACTTTCCTATCATATATAACAAACATGTATGCACCATTATTGACATAACAAAGGCTTGAACTTCATATTGAAATCCCCAAAAAAACTTGCCATAAATTATGTTGAGTAAAGGCAATCCAATGAGGCTTTAAAGAAGAAATGATTTTGATTTGACTTCATTCAAACAAACTCTTGAATAGAACATATAAAACTGTCAACAAACAAATTCAAGATTATTAGTGAAAAAGGGTTTAAAAATTCACTAAGATGTATTTAACTCTTAATAACAACCTTTGTCTCATTCTTGTGCCTTCACCCGTTCTTTATATCAAGCCTTAGAATAAGGTTAAGAAAGCACAACCATCATAACCAATTGAAAATTGATATGTCGCATTCCATAATAAATTTTAAATGCAGATACTCTCCACGATTAATAGTGAAGAAGGAGTTCCTAGGTACTTGTTCATTTGGCACACTCTTACCACTTGACTACACTATTACGCTTCATTTAAAGTTTTTACTTACTACTATAATAAAAAATTTAGATTGAAAGAAATACAAGTAATATTTAGATGAAAAAGTCAACTTTATGCAGTATCCAAACAAAAAATAGTTTTGAAAAGGATAAATAGAAGCTATAGCAAAAACAATAGCTTCTAAGAACAAAAACAAGAAAGCACAAGTCATCCCATACAAAACTTAATTAAATTTTGAAGAGCTATGGTGGTTGTGTCAAAAGGAGCTTTGTTAATAACAAGATATTCATTCATTGAAGTTGAATCCATAAAGTTGTAACTGCAAATGCAAAGCACCGTAATGCTATTCACCATCAGGTTTTTAAACATGGATTTAGCAATATATTGCTCCTAGTACCATTTCAAGTGCATTTGATATATGGTGGACACATTTTGAGTATTTCGAGTTGTTATGTCAAAGGATTGAATGGATCATAAATTTTATTATGTATTAGTGCGATAGTGCCATAGGCCATTTTCCTTCAATTTTTGAGTCATGACCACCCTTTCCTTCTCCCTATGAAAATGTATTCTTATTTATATCTAATTAAATTTATCCCTTCAGCTCTTTCTCCCTCCAACAGCTTAAGGAATACTCATAAAGTTCTCCCCTCCATCATTAAATGACCACTACCTCTTTAGCTCATGCTATTTGGAAACTCTTCCTTTGAATAAAAATATGAGTCCCATTTATATTTTCAAAATAAGTGAGTGAGAGTAAGGTTTGAGAATTCCTTTTGTGCTACTGTCATCCCTTTGATGAGACAATCCTCTTGTGATTGTTGCTCTCTTTAGCAAAAAGGACTCCCTTGTGCTTGGAAAGTTAACTTCACAACGAACGATCTTGCTGAATTGCTCTATTAGTTATTGTTAATTTAAATATATTTTTCCTTCTTTCTTATTCATGCCAATCTTTGTATAGCTGAAATTTCATATATAACATAAAGTTAATGGATAAGCAATGTGTCGGCAGAATTTTATTAGTAAACATAAATAAGAACATGAAAGCCACTAGTTTATCTTTGCTGAAATTTTGAAGGCTTTTAATCCGGTTAAGATGTGTTGATTATTAAACTAAGACTTTGTTAAACCCTAGGATGACTTGAATTCCAAGTAATTCATCTTAGTAAAGTACTAATAATTTTAAAATAACTTCATATAAAGTAACAGAACATTGCCTATATAGGCAAGCACATACCACCTCGATTTTGAACAATATCACCCTTGTCCCAAAAAGAATAACACAACTCCATTCCACATTTTTAATTTTCTCAAATATCTGGTGGATTGATTGCAGCGCATCCAAATGAATAGTGTTTATACTTCTCCTTTTTTGGTGAGTGAACGATTTGCCTGTAAGTAAATTCCAACCATGTTCATTCTAATCCCATAATCTATTTATGTCTCATTGAATGATCAAGGCTAAAATCAGACCATGCATCATTGCTGAATGATTGAACTGAACAAAATAATAAGTAGAAAAACATGAACTAAATAAAAATTTATTAACAAGTGGATATACATTATGCAGGGCAAAAGCACATACAACTGCGTTATCTCTCTTTCAGCAATATCTCTCTACCAAGAATAAGAAAAATTGCAACATTTCCATATGGCATCAAAAATGGAGAGAGGTATAGATCAAAGTTAACAAAAGACATTCATGGGTACTCGAAGCATTTTTAAAGGTCATATAGAAATAAAGGATTTCCAAAGTTCGCTTTAACGCATGTCTCCAAGAATATTAGCAAAAAAATTTCTTGATTAGCAAAAAATAAAAAGTATAGCACAACTGGCTAATGTGATTGTATCAGAGCATATCAGCTAGTTAAACAAATATAAAAATAGCTAGAAAAACAACAAGGCTAATATCCCGAATAGCCATTGGCAATCACTAAAAGCGTAAATTAATCAGTGATAGCAATTTTAATACGCAGTAATAAAAACTATATATTACAAATCAGCTAAAGCAGTGATACATACAATGCTACAAACAATAGCACAAACCCATAAATGTAATAGTTATCGATAAGTAAAATTACAATGCTTATCATCATTTAGCATAAAGCAACCAATCAGAAGGTGCCATCAAAAATATATTCTATTCTTTAATGATTAAGAATTAATACCTGGAGGAAATGCAAGACCTTGAAAACAATACTTCAAATAAACCAATATCTTGTACCTGTTTTAATCTTTTACAAGTTAATTTATAACAATAGGATATGAAACTGTAAAAACAAAAAAGTCTTGAACAACATTAATATTGTGAGTAGCTGCTGAAGAATGAAAATAAAGCATTAAAAGCATGTACATTGATTATTTTCTGGCCAGCAAAGTAGACAAAACTTCCTGCCATTGCCAACGCTAACACTAAAGTTGGTAAAGCAAAGTAGGCTTTTATACAGTCAAGTTCACAAGTCCAAGTTACATTGTCATGACTCATTTGGTATTCCAAGATTCAACATCAAAAAGTCACCTTAGATAAATAAATAAATAAAATCTATGTGAAATCTCTCTGAAGTAGCCAAATCACAACAGTGTAGAGCAAGCCTTGTAATGAAAACAATGCGCGCATGAAGTTAGCATTCATATATTACAAATGTCGCGATTTCGTCTCGCAGAGTCGAACTTGTAATCTATGAATGCTCAAAATGTCGCGATTTCGTCTTCGTCATCGCAAGTTTGACGGTTATTCAATTACTCAAAGAATTCAAATTCTGCATACCAACTAACCTAAAATTCATTGTAAGAATTGAACTCTTCTTGACGCATGAAGCTTTATGATTTCTTCGTCGTAGCGTCAAACTTGTGATTTCTTCTTCAAAGAGTCAAACTTGCGGTTTCATCTCCTTCATCGCACCGAAGTCGCGATTTCGTCTCCATCATCGCGCCAAAGTCGTAAATTTCATCTCCGTCATTGTGCCAAACTCACGATTTCGACGCATCACACATTGTTGTCTCGGCTCTACTCATCTCCCTTGCAATTTCATCATCATTGTCGTGTCAAAGTTGCAATTTCGTCTTCATCATCAAGCCGAACTCACGATTTCGACGCCTCACACATTGTTGTCTCGGCTCTACTCATCTCTAGCAATTGAAATAGACATTTATATGAAAATATTAATCCATCTTGAGCATATTAATAATTAGAAAATTATATGAAAATAACATGGATCAACATATCCTCATCAATGTGTTCAATGAAAATAACCATAATCAATGCAGAAAACAATGAGTTTCAAGTTGATCCCTGGTAAAATTCAATTGAAATAGAAAATCATTTGACATACCACCCACCATATGCTTAAGCATATGCAGCTACTCCATTATACATATGCTTAATAACATTAGTGATACAAAACTGTTGACCCTCTAAAGCTCTTCAATGAAATTTTCTAAAAAACTTTATTACATATTTTTTTATTTCAATAAAGTTAAAATTAAGTTATTTTCTCTCCCTAAATTTCACCATCAAACCTCATAGCAAATGTATATCATCTATAGTCAATCTATCAGGAATAAGATATTAATTCAAAAAAAAATTAATTCTAAGGAATTTTAGTGAGACTTGTTATAATCTGTGATTGATCATTTCGATCATATCTCCAGGCATAGATTAATAACCTAACTCCATAATATGCACAATCTGATACATTACATTTCTTATAAATAGGCATTATAGTACCGCTCACTCATCCGACATCATTTTTAGCTTTCAAAATGGGTGAACTAAGGAATTCCTTCACTCATTCATTGTCATACATCAATGAAAGTGTCATATGATATTCTGGTTTTTCCATTGTTTTTTTACTTTATAACGTTTCATACCTCAATGCTGCTAACCAAGAAATGAAAGAAATAATATTTTTAGAGCCACTAAACCCACTCCTATTAATCGCATTATTAACTTCATTAAAAATCTTATGATGATAATTCACCCATCGATGATGACTATTTTCCTCATTCTTAATGCATTTCATTTAACTAAAATATTTAATATTATTATCTCTTAATGTGGCTAGCATAAATACGCATGAGTAAATCACCCTCAACAATGCCCATCTTATCATGAAGATTTTTGTAAGCCATAGTTTTAGAGTCGCTAACAACTTTTTTAGACCCCCAATAAGCAAAGTATTAGCTCTTGAATTCTTGTTCTTCTTACATTTAAATCATAGTTTGCAATAAACCTGCTTCTCTTAAATGTTATGCTTTAACATCTTATTTCCGCCACCTAGAATTTTTATTAAAAAATCTCCTTTTAAATTCTTTACTAATATATTTAGATACCATACAAATGCAACCAATGATCATTTATCACTTAAATGAGCTTCCACCTCAATCTCTTAATGGCACAGCTTTAAAACTCTACCATTACAAATATTCCTACTTTTATTACTAAGATTCCACTATTTCGACATAAAATATAACTTAGATTTATATAATTTTACTTATTATTTTAAAAACTAAAAATAATAATCGATGTTGAGTTGTCTTCTAAATAGTCTTGCAGTCATTTTTATACAAAGCAGTCGATTTCTTTCCATAATAAGAAAATAATCAATTAAAGTAAGAAGAGACAGATTCTTACTAATAATGACATGTCTTTCATTTTTTTTTAATAATATAATAGCAATCATAACATCATAAGCTAAACTAAATTTTAATATCATCTGTTCTTATATATTGATCAAATCAAAATCAAAATTATTATAAAATACTATTAAATTTTTGTTGCTCTTCCAAGATGCCCGTTAAGTTCTCAAATAAATAACATTTCTTTGGAATTTTGAATCATCTTTCCAAACTATATCAAAAAAATTTCATATTCAGCTCTAATCCATGTTGAGAGGTAAAAGCACTTGCAATGTTAATAGTCATGTACCAAAACTTGAAACCTAAACTTAATTTTTTTGGGCTTTCACACCTATCCACTTCATTTGAAAACATCCATACCAAAAAAAATCCTTGAAAGCAACACCAAGCTCCAATCAAAATACATCATAAAGTACTACAATCAACAATAATACAATAATATGAAAATTAACAGCATACTTCTCAAATTAAAGAGCAAGAGATATAATATTATACCCAATGGCAGCAGCATCCACTTTTGAAATATTCTGTACAACCAGCAAGAGCTCCTCTAAAGGTGCCTTGAAATCATCTAAACCTCGATTGAAAAGATATATCAGTGCACTATACAATCCATGTTCCCGACACAATCTCACGACCTGGCTAAAGAATATAAACCTGTAAGGTATGAATTTAACCAAAAAATAGAACCACAGTGAAAAAAAAAAATTAACGAGTTAACAAGCTCATTTAGACATCACCTGATTAAAATCCAAGGAGGAAATGTCCATGTGAAGAACACACTGTTCAACTCGTTCTAACCACCCTTTACGACTATAATGCTCTACCAATGCTTGCATAATCTATAAGTTCAACAGAAAAATAAATATAAGAACCAAATTGGAAAACTTAGTGAAGAATATTAAGAACATTGGCGTAATATTTGAAGAAAGTACCTCAGGAGGCAAGCATCCTAGCATATCTCTTAAAATATATGGCTCTAAAATCTCCAAAAAAGTGCCTGCAACTGAGAATAAATTAACACATGCTAAAGAATATTCAAAGAAAATTTAACATCCAAAGAAGTAAAACTTATTTCTCAGTAGGCCTAAAGTTAAAAACAAGACATTGAGCCTTTAATCAATTAAGGCTTAAGCCCAACTACTTTTACTAGACAAGCTAAGCAAAGCAAGCTTAAGCCTGAATAAGTTTAAATCAGACAGCTTCAGCATAAGCTTAAACTATCTGCACAACTATCTTAAGCCAATTTAAATCGGTAACCAAATAATTTCATGATTAAGCGAAAAGTATAGCTTGTTATATATCCTAAGCTAAGCCTAGTTCAAAGAAGCCCTTACAAATAGTTAGCGAGCCGAAAAGAGAAAAAATACCAAAAAGCCAAAAACAACATACAGGCTCAACGTGATTAAGAAATATTGTTTCCTAACTCCATCAGCTCACTAACCTGTTATGATTCTTCATTTAGCCAAAATCCAGTAGCATTTAGTCCCCTTCACAGGAATATTATCATATATCTTTATTTCAGAGTCTTAATATCAGGCAATACATCTTAAGATGATGGAATGAGCTTGCTAATAAAAGGTTAAGGGATGCCATAGAGCCAGAGTGGTGCTCTTGCTCTCACACAGTTCAGCCTAAAATTTCAACCAGAGAGACAGATGGGTCAATAGACAGTCAAACACAAGAAAATAACGCTAACATTAAGTCATTTCTTCATCCCCTTTCAAACCTAATTCAAACATAAGCAAGCATTAAGCAGATTGGTATGACCAAGTGACACAGGCTATGAACATTTGAGGAACGACCTTAGACCAAAGGAAAGTTTATGCGAAACAAATATCTAGGGTCAACTTATAAGGATTTAGAGATGGAATAAGTGAGTTGTTTGCAGTTCTGAAAAGAAAGCCCTATTCTGGGCAGCAGTTGTTGCTGTTCCTATTGGAAATAAATGGAAAATAATTTGTTTGGAACTGCAGTAATGTTGTTTTAATTATTGAAGAAGAGAAACAGCTTGCATTTTGTTGCGGATGGTAAGTAGAAGAGACCCTGGGTTTACTGGGTGGACAGCAGGTTTGATGGAGATTTTCTAGACTGCTAGACTAATATAGTGATGCTAGAAGGTTCTGGCTGTTGTAAGAAAACTATGGGGAGACGCAAAATAATAAGAATAAGAAAGGAAGAACAAAAGGAAGACAGGTTGAGGGAGAGAATACAGCAACCAACTAAATGGTGGATAGTACTAAGGGCAGAAAGCATGTGGTTGTTTACAGGGAACATGCGTATGATTGATTGACAGTCCTCCTTAGTATCAACGATATTTCATATAATCTTGGCTAATTCTCTACAGAAATAAGAGCTTCCCAATCAAAACTTGTGATCTCCTTCCACTGTAGCTGAAATACTAAAGCCCTACCGAGCAAAGTCTGTTGCTGGCTTTCCAAACATACATGTAGCGGTAGCATATACAATAACAACAACACCAAGCCTCTATCCCGCTAAAAGGGTTAGCTACATGAATTATGTGCTTCCATTGTGCATGAACAAAAAAAAAGACCCTCCCTAAGTTTCAAGTACATAAGATACTTTCTAATATATTCTTTTCATTTCTGTTATTCCTCTTTTAACATAGGCAAAATTCATAAACTCATGTTTTCTAATAGAAGCACCAACTTATAACGACTAAGCCATCTAAATATGAGATTCTCTAATCTTATCATCTAATGAAGTCATTCCACTTTGCTACAAATAAACTCATTTCTCATCCTATCATTCAAGTATACCCATTCAAACACCTTAGCATACTCATCTCTGTACACTTAATTTATTAATAAGTTTATTCTTGATATGCCGACATCCTACTCAATGACATTGTTGGCCAGATAACTGCTCATTAAAATTTTATTTAATTGAGTGGGATTTAGCGATCAAACAACTCCAAAATCACTCCTCCATTTCATTCAATTAATTTGGATCCTACTAGTCACATCTAATAGGTATCGTTTGTATCAAATTTAACACAATCATAAATTACAAAATCACGTGAGAAACAATTTAGTCGGTATCTAGCTATAACAGCGAAGAAAAACATGCATTTCTAAGTGAAACAAATATTCTATTGGCTCTAAATAACTCTCGGAATCTAGCCAAAACTAAATTTTTCCTATTCAAAAAAAGAATTATTTAGATTCTTATCTTAAAAGGGCATCCCTTATTTAGTTATTCCCGATATGACAGTAAATCTTGTCTCAATTAACTTGAAGTAATTCCTTCCCAGATCATGCCACATAAGATTTCAGTTTAGAATATAATTATGAAGAATTAATATTTTAAAATATTTCTAAACTTGAATTTGAAACAAAAAAACTATTTCTGATGTTCTCTCCATATAACACACTGATGATGATGATTTGTAAGAGGTGATTCACATTTTTTAACATATAACAATAAAATAATTATCCAATTTTCATACATGCGAGTTTATATAAATGAAACTTTTAATAAATATAAATTGCCAAATGACATGTTTCTTCATTAGCAATATATAACTTTTATTGCGATGTTGAGTACATTCACACAAATTTGTCACAAAACTTCTTTTTCCACATCAAAAGTGCATGAGCTTTGAAATTAGTAAGATATAAGAAGACAGAAAAAGTGCATGAGAATACTCCAAAATTGAAGTGATGAGCATTCAATACTTGAATCCAGAAAGCATTCAATTGGACAGATAATTCCACTCATTCAACAATAACAACATCAAGCCTTAATCCCACTAGGTGCGATCGGCTACTTGAATTCTTTGTTTTCATTGTACACAATCAAATAGTAGCCCTCCCTAAGTTCCAAATAGAGAAGAACTTTCCTAAACTTTCCTAATATATTTTTCCCATGTCTTTTTGGGCTTTCCCCTTTCTCTTTAATATGGAAAAAATTCATAAACTCATTTTTTTCTAAAAGGAAAATTGCATAATCTATATTTAATATGTCTGAACCATCTAAGACAATATTCTCTAATCTTATTCACTGTTAAAGGCACTCCAACCTTGATGTGGAAAAACACATTTCTCATTTATCCTTACAAGTATACCTACTCATCCATCTAAGCATACTTATCTCTGTAACAGGTGATTCACATTTTTTAACATATGACAATAAGATAATTATCCAATTTTCATACATGCGAGTTTATATAAATGAAACTTTTAATAAATATAAATTGCCAAATGACATGTTTCTTCATTAGCAATATATAACTTTTATTGCGATGTTGAGTACATTCACACAAATTTGCCACAAAACTTCTTTTTCCACATCAAAAGTGCATGAGCTTTGAAATTAGCAAGATATAAGAAGACAGAAAAAGTGCTTGAGAATACTCCAAAATTGAAGTGATGAGCATTCAATACTTGAATCTAGAAAGCATTCAATTGGACAGATAATTCCACTCATTCAACAACAACAACATCAAGCCTTAATCCCACTAGGTGCGATCGGCTACTTGAATTCTTTGTTTCCATTGTACACAATCAAATAGTAGCCCCTCCCTAAGTTCCAAATAGAGAAGAACTTTCCTAATAGATTTTTCCCATGTCTTTTTGGGCTTTCCCCTTTCTCTTTAATATGGAAAAAATTCATAAACTCATTTTTTTCTAAACGGGAAATTGCATAATCTATATTTAATATGTCTGAACCATCTAAAACAACATTCTCTAATCTTATTCACTGTTAAAGGCACTCCAACCTTGATGTGGAAAAACACATTTCTCATTTATCCTTACAAGTATACCACTTCATCCATCTAAGCATACTTATCTCTGTAACAGGTGATTCACATTTTTTAACATATGACAATAAGATAATTATCCAATTTTCATACATGCGAGTTTATATAAATGAAACTTTTAATAAATATAAATTGCCAAATGACATGTTTCTTCATTAGCAATATATAACTTTTATTGCAATGTTGAGTACATTCACACAAATTTGCCACAAAACTTCTTTTTCCACATCAAAAGTGCATGAGCTTTGAAATTAGCAAGATATAAGAAGACAGAAAAAGTGCCTGAGAATACTCCAAAATTGAAGTGAAGAGCATTCAATACTTGAATCCAGAAAGCATTCAATTGGACAAATAATTCCACTCATTCAACAACAACAACATCAAGCCTTAATCCCACTAGGTGCGATCGACTACTTGAATTCTTTGTTTCCATTGTACACAATCAAATAGTAGCCCCTCCCTAAGTTCCAAATAGAGAAGAACTTTCCTAATAGATTTTTCCCATGTCTTTTTGGGCTTTCCCCTTTCTCTTTAATATGGAAAAAATTCATAAACTCATTTTTTTCTAAATGGGAAATTGCATAATCTATATTTAATATGTCTGAACCATCTAAGACAACATTCTCTAATCTTATTCACTGTTAAAGGCACTCCAACCTTGATGTGGAAAAACACATTTCTCATTTATCCTTACAAGTATACCTACTCATCCATCTAAGCATACTTATCTTTGTAACACATATTCTATCAAAAAATTTATTAGTTGTTGGACAAGATTCAGAGCCCCGTATAGCATAGCTATTCATATAGCTGCTCTATAAAATTTTCCATTAATTTTGTGTGGAATTTTCAAATAGCTTAATACTCCAGAAAGGCTCCTCCATTTCATCCAACCATCATGGATCCTATTAATCGTATTACTCTCTATTTCACCATTATTTTGAATAATTGACCCAGGTACTTGAACAACTCGCTCTTCTTGATCACAAGATCCTCAAAAGTTTGCATTGAGATTAAGGTTTTTCGTGCTATTGAACTTACACTTGAATCCATATATTTTATTTTAAATCTACTAAGAAAAAAATCTTTGGATTCTAAAGTAGCTCTCCATAACCTTTAACTATATCCCTAGTCTTATCAATTAATAGAATATCATCTGCAAATAACATGCATCAAAAAATCTTCTCTTGAATGTACTCAGTAAGAACATTCATAATTAAAGCAAAAAGATAGGGGTTGAAAGCTGAGCCTTGATGCAATCCAATAGAAATAAAAAATTTATTAGACAAGCTACATTGCAATCGAACACATGTTACTACTTCATCATACATATCTCTAACAACGTCAATATATGCAACACAAATCAATTTTCTCTCCAAAGCTCTCTAAGGAACTTCTCTTAGTACTTTATAATAAGTTTTTTCAAGATTAATATAAATTAAATAAAGACCTTTTCTTTCCCTAAATTTTTCTATCAAACCTCCTAATATATGTATAGCTTCCATGGTAGATCTACCTGGCATAAAACAAATTGATTTTGAGAAATGCAAGTATCTTTTCGTACTATGTATTTAATTACTCTCTCCTAAAGTTTCATAATACGACACATAAGCTTGATTCTTCTATAGCTATCAGTCTTGAGCATCATTTTTATTCTTGTAAATAGATATAACAATACTCTTTCTCCACTTATTAATTATCTTGTCTTTAAAATAATATTAAATAACTTAGTAAGCCAGGAACTATGGCAGCCCAGTGCTGAATTAGTTAATACTAACTCAGCATCCAGTTACCTGAGCTGTAGGATCCTATTGAGTCATTCAATCAAGATCATATAAAAAAATAGGAAATATATAACACAACATTCATCCGTTCACATTCATTCAAATATTCATACACTGCTTAATAATATTGCATAAAATAATTCTTACAGTTTACAGTTCACACCATACAAGGCTATCAACAAAAACAAAACAAAACAAAACAAAAAAATAAAGGGTAAAAATAAAAACTGCGATGACAAAAAGAGATAGCCTTCCACCAGCAACTTCTCAAAGATCACCATCCTGCTCCGCCACAAGCACCTGATCTGGTATTGCAAATACAACGTCTGGATTGAAATTCTCAGTAATTAAGGAATACTCTTAAGTACCGAAGATATCAAGCTTTACATTCTTTTTAAATATTTGCGAGAGTATTAAGAAATTTGTAGGAAGCAAAATTAAATAACATTTCATAAAAAACAAATCTTTAAGTTGTAATTGCTAGTATTTCAAACAAAAATATGCCTTGCATCAGTAAGCATATCCTTATTTTTGTCATTCTCCATTGGCAAATGTAGAACTGTGAGGTCAACAATAATTTGGGTTCAAATATATATCACAATACTATCCTGTGCCCCCTTGTATGCTACAGTATACTCCCTTATCTCCCCTCTTGGCCAGCCCCGCCATTCATAAATCCCACTCAATTCCATCATTTTCAAACCCAAGGCATGCATTTTCAAGACATTCTGCAGTTTAAAATAATATAGCAAAGGAGATGTAATAAAAGTACAAATACAGTGCTAAAAAACAAAGAAAGATTAAGCAATAAATGCAACATATAATATTTGGGTACCTTTTTCTTATGCTTCAAAAATCAATGGATCTATGTATTTTTTAATTGCATTAGAAGTTGAATCTTAAACGACTCCTTATTATGATTATTTTGAATTAGTTATATATATATATTATGGGCGGATTGTATTTGTTTGGTTATTACACCGTACGATTATCCCATAAATAGCAATATTAAGCTTTAATATTACGCAATGGATTGCACATGAATCCATTAATTCTACTATCATTTTATTAATCACAACCCATCAAGCTCAAGCACTTTGAATCATTATTAATAAACTACTTATAACATTCTTCTTATTTTTCTTTCGTTTAAAACAGGTGTAATATACAAGGAAAAAAAAATTTTAATATAATTTGAATCCGTTTAAGAAATTGTCACATTAGGAGAACAAGTCATGTGAAGGGCTTGAAAGAGAGTTAGGCCCAGCATATCAATAAGAATACTCCTAAATAATATATACATATGTGTGTGTGTCTAGTGCATTCATGTGCATTTAAGCAACATCAAACCAAATACGATATCATGAAGAAGCCACTTTAGTTCTCTACCTTAACCACTAGCTAGCTTTAAACAATAGTCAAAAACAATCTTTGGAATGCAACTGCAAATCAAAAGAATATAATTGGATAGAAACTCCTCTTAACAATAAAGTAAATTTCATGTTGTAAATTTTTGCGCTAAGACTATTCTGGCATCAAAGTGAGAGAGCAGGGATTGCATATTGATAATGTTGTTTTGAGGCTGAACTAGTAGCAAAAGCAGATCATGTGTGCATCCTATGTTCCTAAGAGATTTAGTAGGCAGATCTTTCCAATTAAATCTGATTATAGAATCTTACATGCATTTAAATGAGCATATAGAAAGATCGTTTAGGGAAGGATTAGTACCTCAGTTGGCATGAAGCGAGGAAATAGGGTTAGCTTCCGACAAGTGTTGGAGTCGTTGGAAAAGGGAGATGGGGAAGGAAGAGTCGTTGGATAGCTCACATGTGGAGGGAAGAGGAGTCGTTGGATGGCTTGCGTGTGAAGGGAAGAGGAGTTGTTGGCTCGCATGTGAAGGGAAGAGGAGTTGTTGAATGGCTTGTGAGGAGGAAAGAGGAGTTACGGCCATTTATAGCTAGCCTGGACCGAGCAAATAGAACTTTACCCGTCGGGTGCCACTCGTCTCCTCCCAGGTAAGGGCCGAAAGAGCACAGATGATGGCTCCCCACTCCTGATGGCGACGAGGCGTCCCATCGAGCTTGCGTGTTGAGGGGAAGGAGAGGTTGTGCGTGAGGAGAAAGAAGGCATGCGAGACTCAGCAAAGCATAAGGGACCGTGCATGGTTTTAGGGCTTTTAGGATGTTTAAATAGATTTTTTTTTTAAATTAAATGGTAAAAATTTAAACCTTGACTTCTAAAGCTCATAACGACGCTGATTGTGCCCGATTTTTGTGAAACTTGGTCTGATGCGAGCGTCCAGTCAAGACGGGCGTACTTGCACCAAGATTAACAAGTTTGGATTAACATTTTATTTTTAATAAATTATTGAAGCTATACCTTTCGCTAATTAAACCAAGAATAATCATTATTCTCAATGCTCCCAGATTTTCACCAATTGAATGATTTCTTGAGCCCTTATTAATGACATTTTTCTTTTAAATTTACGGGTAATGAAAAACGAAGAAAAATTTTATCGTTGTAAACTAAATTTGGCGGTTTGGGGAAACGAAAAATAGGATTTAGCACGAAACAAAACGAACAACGAATTCGAGCGAGAAAATTGGCGTAAATGGATCTGGCAGGTTTGCTATCAACTTGGTTAATAACGACCTAGGGTCATTACAGGAAGTTCCTTCCTCACTCAAATATTTCCATACATCAATGGGATGTCATACTATCTTGGTTGATAACGACCTAGGGTCGTTACAGAAAGTTCCTTCCTCACTCAAATATTTTCATTCATCAATGGGATGTAATACTATCCTACTATTTTTCTGCACTACATCTTATTAAAGGCATTCCAAATCTTTGCTTTACTAACACAATAAATGAACATGTAATTGAGACTATTTTTATAATCATTAAATTCATATTAATTTTATTAGTACAACCTTCATTAAAAAGCTTATAATAATTCATCCATCTATGTTGAATGTTTTATCATCTTTGATATATTGAGCATGAGTCAAATTTTTTATTATCTTATCTCTTAATTTGGTTAGATTATAAATGTGTTAACAGTGCCTAATTTATTATATAAATTCTCGAATGATCATGAACTGATATTTTGGATTCACAATAAGCTAATTTATATTTCTTCCAATCCTCCTTAGTCTTACATTTAAATCATTCTTTATAGCATGCATTTTTTTTAATAATCTTAACTTGAGCATCATATTTCCACCACCTAAGCTAATTTATATTTTTTCCAACTCTCCTTAGTCTTACACTTAAATCATTCTTTATAGCATGCTTTTTTATCTTTAATATTGACTAGAGCATCATATTTCCACCACCATACAATTTTAATATTGGGTCATCTCACTTTTGATTCACAAGTAAACTCCTTGCTACATCGTGAAAATAACTAGCAATCGAATTCCACATAATATTAGCTTTACTCTCAAAATCTCATTATCCAAGTTAAATTTTTGCTCTTACAAATATCTATAAGAAGATTCTACAATCTAATTTTAAAACATATTTTAAATTTAATATTACTTTTACTGCTTATTTTTAGATCCAAAACCATTAAACAATATAGGTTTGTCAAATAATAATTTAGAATAATCTTACAATCCCTTCACAATAAATTGTCATTTTTCTTAAAGAGAAAATAATTCCACTAATTCAATAACCAAAAATATTAATTAATATTGCATTAATCAATTCTTACTGAAAGATCAGCCCTAGCCATGGAAGCATGGCACAAGAAAGCTTTGTCCAAAGATTTCCATGTTTTAATGAGATGTAGCAAAAAAATTGAGCATAGGGTTTTGATGTGACTACAAAATATTAATGGGAATGAGGATTGAAGGATAATTGAGACCAAGGGAAGAAGAAATCGATGGAACTGTGTATTTACTGTAACAAAAGCTTTAATACCAATAATTGATGCAAAATAAAAATAACTTCAACTACACAGCTTAAAATGATCCACCTGCATAAGCTAAACCTTAAAACTTAAGACTGTTCAATTTGCAACAATAAAATTCAATCATTCAATCAACCAATGACAATCTAAAGAGCAAGCCATTTCGTTGATGTGCCTTGGATGGATGTGTTTGCTCCTTGTTTACGAGGAAAATCAATTAAAAACCACATAGGCGTGACAGGAAAGGAAAGGACGGAGGCTTTGGAGAGGAAAATGTGTAAGAAAAATAATAACCAAATAAAGAATGCATGTCATCAATCTCATTATAAAAAATAAAGTTTGGCCTGAATTTTAAAAAGTATTTAATCCGCTTTCAAAAATAGCTAAATCTCCTCTAACGTTTAAATATAATGTTATGCATATTTAACCTAAAAATTATTTTAATTAAAAATAGTAGAAATTTAATGCATATTTATTTGTGTATTAAATGTATAAATAAACAGGTTCAGTTCAAATCCTTTTTTTCCTAGTTAAGCTTCCAAGAGATAAGCAGTGGCCAACTGGGTTTGTGCAGCATGATTAGATCTCTTTATATAAATCAAAACAGAAATGTTTCTTGGAATAAGAATAACCAAAACTAGCGATGTGTTCCATTTTTGTTTCTCAGGGCCAATTCTTGTAAGGAAGCTTGAGTAAAATTTTGCTCCAAAATTTTATAATCAAAGTAAAACAATCATTCAAGAGAGTTAAGTATGCACGGATTTGTAGAAGCATTTGGTTGTAGAACGTGCAGAAACACTGGAGAGCACAACAGCAGAAAAGAAAAAGAAAAAGAAAACTGGAGAAAGCAGATGAGTAGGGAAACATGACTCGCAGTCAACATCAAGAATCAACTTCTCAATAAAAGCAAGAGAAAGCTTAGCAGATATAATTAAATTCATTTGTATGTGGTACAGCTATAGAATGCAAAACACCCTTTGTACGCAAAATAGATAATATTTCAAATTAATTAAAAAACTTTCTAATTGTATTTTTTCCTTTTAAAGCACAGCCAAAAATTCATATTTCTTGCTATCAACAATTTTATATTTTACTATCAAAATACTGCATTGTGTCACTAAGAAATTAATAAGAATCTCGTACCTTCATGCTGAACAGCAAGAAACTTTGAGAAGATTTCATCAAACAATAAGTTAGTCAATTTTATGTGAACACAAAATTCTACTGCAACCCCACCAACACGAGCATATTGCTCCTCTCTTTCTGAGCGCACGCAGCTGTCCATCATGTTATAGTCCTTTAAGGCAAATTTATCTCTTTGGCAGTGAAAGGCTAGGGATATATAAGAGAATACTTCGTCAACATACAATAAGATCAGTTCAACTAGATAATGCATAATGGCCTCACGGATAGCATCTACTGTTCTTGGGAGATCAATTACTCCATGTGCATGGCCATCATAAAGTTTCATTGCCATATCTAATGCACCCATCCAGTCACCTGCTCTCTGAAGCACCTGAATTCGTTCCTTCCAAGGGAGAAGGCGAGAAATTATGAGGTGCATTGGCCCAAGTATATAGATTGTAGACCCTCTTACAGTTACTGAATTATGGTAAGACTTTTCTGGATTTCCAACGCTATTCATATAGTGAGTATGATATATGATGAAATCTTCAATGCTAGAGCAATCTATAGTAAGATTTGTTTGATGAATCTCTGCTCCATCCCTTGAAAACAAGCAAAGTTGTCCTTTGACGGTAATAACTACCAGCATCTGTTATAAAATTTAGCCATCAATTAAGTATGGAGAAAATGACATGGCACTGTTTAACTACCTGATCATCCAGCCAAGCAACACCTATTGCTGTGCTGTCCAGTATCCACTCTTTGTGTTGTTTGATCTCTGATTTAGCCAACCTGGCTATCTGAATTTTCTTATCCCATGCTATTGCAAGCCATGCAACTTTATCTAATGCATCTAAACAATGTTTAATATAAAGCAATCATTTGCTAAATGAAATATTACAGAAAATGGTTAAATCTGCAGACGAGTCTTACCTATAGATGAATCATGAGTATAGTTCATACATTTCCATGCAGCATAAGGCATGGAACCTTCTCGTACTCCATCTGGTCTGGATAGTTTCCCGTAGACTTCCACAGTAGGACTGAGCCTTAACTGAATGAAGCATACAACAAACACATCATACAAAATTAGACTAAGCATTCATTCGCATGAAACACATGTTTTCTGCATGCTAACAACAATCCGATAGAGACCTTACCACTAGAGCATTTTGGTTTGTGGCAAAAACAACCACACCTCCCTCAACTATGGAGGAGTTGCCATTAAACAGCTTCCATCCAGTGTCACCTCCAACAGCACCAACTACACCACCAACCATGCTACCTATACCACTTGAAGGGACAGAGGGAGAAACTTGGGCAGATGTGCTGCCAATATCTTGAGGATTATCCATCACAATAGGGCATGCACACAATACAGTGCCATTGTTTTTGCCATCGAGAAGGCTCTGTTGAATAAACAAACAGCTACATAAAGCATCAAAAAGCTGACGCATTCAAAATTATGGCAGCTGCATAAGAAATAAAGAGTAAAGAAGCATGACTTTCATTAAACCTGAGTCTTAATGGAGAAATGGTTAAGAAGAATAAGCACAGAGAAAGTGTGCAGTAGAACAAGACCCTTGGAATCTCCTGTAACAGCTTTGAATTGGCGTGTAACTTGTGAATCTTGACCCAAAAACAAAGTATGTGTTACTGGTGCATTATGCTCTCCAGTGATAACTTTAGCAGAAGTTCCTTTTTGTACATCCCATATAGTCAAATGGCCATCACTGTATCCAACTAGCAGTAGGTCACCCTGTTGATTGAAGCACATGGAAGTCACAGATGCTGGAATTTTGTCACCAGATGAACAAAATGTAAGCATCTGAAACAAAGAATTTTAAAGATTTTTAGAACAATTACTACTGTGTCTAGCAAAATAATAGATGGCAGAATGAACCGCTAAATTATAGATGACAGAAAACCCCCAAAAATAAGACAAAATTTACAATTTATAGGCAACTTCAGAAATTTCTCTTCATAAATGATAAATTCTCATTATACTTGAACCATAAATAGCAATATGAACGTGACCATCACATGAACTAAAAGCAAACATAACAAATACCGGACATGAAGTTATCGTACGTTAAAATCATATTAGTTCTATATAAATATAAATATATATATATATATATAGAGAGAGAGAGAGAGGAGAGAGAGATAGTGTGTATTAAAATTTAACAGCATTGAAATGATAAATACCTATTGCTAAACCATGCACAAAACTGATGAAATTTGGTAAAGAAGTTATACAGAATTGAGTGAGCAAGAAGGCCAGATAAAAGAGGCGCAAAATAAATGGCGCTAACCAGCTTGCTATAATGACGTGGGTTCTTATTATTGAAAATGCAACCAAGTCATACTAAAGGGGTGTACAAGTAGCATAACCTTAATTTTGACAGATAAAAAGAACTCAACAAAGGAAAGTGTATCACAATAAACTACCCGGCTGGATGAATAACTTGTTCACTAAGATAACACAGACAGCATAGTTGTTCGACATGATAACAGGAGAAAGCTTCAGCATTAAGATTTGTAAAGGAAGATGAATGAGCATAGCATATATATTTTGTACTGTTTCTTGTAAATGTGCAGGCAATGAGTTTTTTTTTTTTGCATCTAAAATCTGAAGGCAATGCAGTTCAATAATATGACAGGATACAAAAAAAATAGTATGGCCTCATTACATTTCAAGTGACACTAATTGTAATGATCACACGGTTATATTCTAAATGGAAATGGTTAAGGAGAAAAGAATACATTAAGGTTAAACAAGGGTACAATAACATTATTAAATAGAGAAATGAATAATAAAACAAATTATCATCATAGAAACTGCCCTGATTTACAGCTTTATCCCATTTATCAAATTTTGCTATCCAAAACTTCAACATGGTTTCTTATCTATCCATACATACACAAAGTTGTGTGCTTTAGAGCCCTAAAAAGTTGTATGCTTTACAAAAACATCTTGTTGGCTGCCCCTTGAGCCTCTCTTGGTGGAAGAACAACACCTAGGGCTAGACCTGGCAATTTTACCCGAAACTCAAAACTCGCACAAATTTTGAGTTGAATCGAACTTGACTCAAAAATTTTTAGCTGATTCTCGAATTAAACCGGCTGACTCGAACCCAATTCAAGTTGAGTCAAGTTCAAGTTGGGCTCGACTCAAATTGGGTTCGAGTGGCTCGAAATTTATATTAAATAAAATATATACATATATAATACTTATAAATTAACTGAAAATATTAATAGCTCTATTGGCAATCTATTGGCTCCTTCGCTCCACCACTTCAAGTCGTCAAGGCTAGGTTCGAAACATCGAAAATGCATTTTTTTTAATACGCAGTACGTCGCAACTCGCGAAGTCTTAAACCGTAGCCGTCCGATTTTTTATCAACGGATGCTTTCGACTTTCAAACTTCCGATAAAAGTCTCTATGAGCCCTAAAATCTCACTTTGACTCTATTGCTCTCGCTTCTTATCTTCTTCTTTCATCACTCTCGCTCCTAAGTATCAAGTCTTGCCTTCTTTTCGACTTATCTGCTTTCTGTGATTCTTCTTTATTCGTTAATGTGAATTTTTTAATAACAAATATTAAGTTATTCTTCTATTTTTTTCTTACAAATTTTTTAAAAATTTTTTAAAAGGATTTTCAGATATACAATAAGTTGTTAGCCTTTTAAAATTAAAGTTTTTTTCAATTTTTTTAAGGTTTTCAAACATGCAATAAGTTGTGAGTCTATTTTTAATGTTCGTTGGATCTTCTTTACTGCCAATTAAATTTTTTAGAGTTTTTTATCTAGAATTTTCAGGCATGCAGTAAGTTGTGGGACAATTTTAGGGTTAAAGTCATGAGCTGAAGCAATGATCCTCTTTACAGTTTGTTTAATTTTTTTTCAAATATTTTTAAGGGTATTTTTAGAGTTTTTAAATATGCAAAAAGTTGTGAACCTATTTTTAGGGTTAAAGTTGTAGGTTGAAGTTGTAATCCTCTTTTGCTTCAAAACTTTTTAGGGTTTATTTTTTTTGCTTGGGTTCTCAGGCATGCATTATATTTTGATCATAATTTAAGCATTAAAACTGTGAACTGAAGTTATAATCCTCTTTATGGTTTGTTTATCTTAGCTAAAAAATTTTTGGGATTTTATTTTTGTTAGGATTTTTAGAGATATAAAAAGATGTGAGCCTATTTTTATGATTAAAGTTGTGAGCTTAAGCTGTGATCCTCTTTACAGTCTGTTTATTTTGTTTCAAGAATTTTTAAGCTTTTTTTGTTGTTACGATTATCAGACATGTATAAGTTGTGAACCTGTGTTTAAGATTAAAATTGTGAACTGAAGTTGTGATCCTCTTTTATGTCTATTTATTTTGTTTTAGAATTTTTTAGGATTGCTACTTTTTGTTAGTTAGGGTATTCATAAATGCAATGAGATGTGCCTGTTTGTAGGGTTAAAGTTGTGATCCTCTTTACATCATGTTTATTTTGTTTTAAAATTTTAAGGTTTTTCATTTTTAATAAAGTTTCCAAAGATGCAATAATATTTGAGTCTGTTTGCAGAATTAAAGTTGTGAGCTGACGCAGTTATCATCTTTACAGCATGTTTATTTTGTTTCAAAATTGTTTAGGGTTTATTTAATTGTTAGGGTAATCAAACATATATTAAGTTGTGATCCTATTTTTAGGGTTAATTTTGTGAGCTGAAATTGTGATCCTCTTTCAAATTTATTTATTTAGTATCAAAATTGTTAAAAAAATTTCAGACATGCAGTAAGTTATGAGCTATTTAAAGAGCTTTTACTTTTAAAGTTTGCAAACATGTAGTAAGTTTTACTAATTGTTAATCTGAATATATTTTAGCAGTTTTGTTTAGGGATACATACAAACTATTTTTTTAATTAGTAATAATATCAAATAGGCAATTATATCTTCTTATCCTATCATCTTCATGAAAGTTCTATGAAATTTTAATGTTGCACTAATGCAGTATATATGATTATAAAGCTTATAATCACTAGAAATTATATGTTAATGTTGTAATTTTTGATTATTGCAGTTGGTAAATTTTATATTGCAATTTCAATTATTATTGTTTTTCAGTAATCCAATTTTGCATGTTGAATGGTTATTGTTGAAGTAGTTCTTAATTATGCATTATATCTACCTTAATTGTTGTTGTTAATTGTATCTCTTTAGCAGGCTTGTTTAATGTTGCTAACCTATTTTAATTTGAATTATGGTTTATGCAGTTCATGAGGGTAATTGGAACTATGATGAAAAATAACAATTTCAAAATATATAATATGATATTTAAACCCTTTCATAAATACTCATGATTAATTTAAATTATTCTTTTCCTATTTTTTCTTGGTATGTTCTTTCTGGTATTTTGCAAATCTATATTTTCCAAATGTTGTGCCCTTGTTGCTGAGGATTTTGTTGCCTAAGCTACTACTGGGGCTAGGGGCTATAGCTGTTGTTGTCTCTACTATTACTAGAAAAACTGCAATGTTGTTGCCTCTGTTAGGGTTGTTGATGATGTCTTTGTTGCTTGGGCCGATGTAAGATTTTTGCAAATCTAATTTTTTCTAATATTGTACTTTTCTTACATTGTCATTGCTTTGGTTGTTGTCGCTACTTGGGTTGTTGCTGCTACTACTTAGGCTACTACTACTGCCTCTACAACTACTACTGCTTGTACTAATTCTTAAATGGTTCTTATGTGTATAATTATTATTATTGGTTTTACAATTAGAACAATTTAATTATTGTTTTTCCTGGGCTTTTGCAAATCTATTTTTTTCTGTTGTGTTTTTCTTGTGTTGCTGCTGCCTCTGCAGCTACTTGGGTTGCTGGATGTTTCTACCAATGTTGTTACTGTTGTTTGGACTATTGTTGCCTCTGTTGCTGGTTGGGCTGCTGTTGCATCTATTGCTGCTTCGGCTGCTGTTGCATCTATTGTTGCTTGGGCTGCTGTTGCATCTATTGCTACTTGGGTTGTTGTTGCATATCTGAAAACCCTAACTTAAAACAAAATTCTTCAAAAATTTTGAAACAAATAAATAGACAGTAAAGATCACAGCTTCAGCTCACAAATTTAACCATAAGAATATGCTCACAACTTATTGCGTGTCTGAAAACCCTAAAATGGATACTCTACATTGCTGCTATAATGTTATTATTGTTGCTTCTAGATTATTGCCTTGCTAGTGCTTTTGTTGGCTTGTTGCCTTTTAAATTTTGATTTTTTAAGTATATAAATTTTTTGATACTCTATTTTTTTTAATTTACTAAGTATTTTGAACTCAATTATTTTATTTTTTTTGCTTTTTTGATTTGGGTAGTCATTTGAGATGACTAAAATGGGTCTATAATAATTAAAGTTTTGGCTAAACAGCTAAATCTGCTAGACTGCTAGCTTTAAGAAGTGATATATTAACCTAAGCCTCTCTTAAAATATTAAATGAACTAGAATCATAAGTTGGATCCTTCAGTGTTAATTCAGATAAGCAATATTTCCAATTTATTTTAAGTTTGCAATTTATTAAACTTTTGCTCAAGTTATTTTAACTAGTCTAAATTTCAAATAATATTGCCTTTTTGTTTGTGATTTTGTTCAGACTAGCAGGTTGTAGCCTTGCAAAATTTTTATTTAGCATTATGAATTTATCAGAATTGAGGAATGCTACTGCATTTACCTATGTTGTGCATAGAATCTCTAGATTATATGATTATGTAGTATATAGTGTCACTGTGCCAATATGTAATGTAGCAATATATTAATGTGTAATTGTAGTCACACTATGTCAATATGTAATTGTAGTCACACTATGTCAATATGTAATGTAGCAATGTATTAATGTGCAATTGTAGTATCACTGTGTCAATATCTAACATAACAATGTATTAATGTGTAATTGTAGTTTAATTGTGTCAAATGCAGTGCTGGCAATAATTATGTAGATTATATTTTTTCAGACATTAAAAGTAACAACAATAGCATTATTTTTAAATCAGCAATAGCATTATATCAACAATTGCATTATAGCAACAATAGCATTATAGCAACAGCTAGCAATAATAGCAAATTATAATTTTTGAGCTATTATGAATTTAATATAGTTAGTTTTTAAAAAATTATAAATTTTGTACATTTCAATTGTTTTTCAAGTTGTACATGTCAATATGTACAGTTAGCAATGTATTTATTTTCAAGCTGACTCGAACTTGATTCGAGTCAGCTCAAACTCGAATTTTACAAGTTGAAATGTATTTCAAGCTAAGTCGGACCAAGTTCAAATCAGCTCAAACTCGAAGTTTAATAGGTCGAGCTTGACTCAACTCGAAATCACTTTAAGTTTGAGTCGAGTTCGAGTTCGAATTGAGTTCAAGTTCGAATCGAGTTCAGGTCGGGCTGAACACGAAATTTTTGAGTTCGAGTCTGACCTAAATAGCTTTAACTCGAATTGAATCCAGCTCTACCTAGGGCCAAGTGCATACATCTTCTTCCTTCTCTTATTCCCTTCTTCCAAAGCTTGCTTTTTTATTTGCTTAGATCTCAGCTCTTATACAAAAAATAGTGGAGATACCTCTAATCTTAGATCTGAGCAAAATAGAGCAAGGTTTGAAAGAAGGGAAAAAGGAAGAAGATGATACGCCATCAATCACCAAGCATCAAGGTTAAGTTTTTCCACCAAGAGAGGCTCAAGAAGCAACCACTAAGCTGTCCTTTGCAAACCAAAACTTTCTTAAGGTTCCAAAATGTTGAGTTCTCAATTCCATTGAGGAATATTTACAATGCATGAGCCTTGATCGTTCATGTCCATCCATTATATGAGATGAATATTTTGGCCACCCATATTTTAAAATATACAAACACTAATACACTCACTGTAAAATATATAGTATACATCTCAACATTTAAATAAGAAAGAACTAAATCTAAGGCCATGAATATGTTGCAAATCAATGAGACTATTGTCAGTGATGTTAATGATGTTGAATAGTGTGAGGACATTTGTTCTTACGGAGATCCTCTATTGAGCTCTGATACCAAAATGAAAAAATCGGGAGCTCAAATATGAGATTTAAGTAAAACAAAGCAAACTTTGGAGAAAGGAAGGAGAATGAAGATGATGCCCTCTTGACCACCAAGCATTGGGATTGAGCTCCTCCACTAAAAGAGGCTCAAGAAGCAATCACCAAGTTGTCCCATGCAAAGCACGCATCTATCTTCGAGTTCCAAAACGCTAAGTTCTCCATTCCATTGAGGAATACTTATAATATATAAGCCTTGATCATAACCATCCATCACATGAGATGAAACGTTAGCCGCCCATAATTTAAAATATACAAGTACTAGTAAACTCTCCAAAAATATAAAAATAAAAAAAACACGATACATCCCATACATTTAAATAATAAAAAAGTAAAAATGAGTATAGAAATAATGCATATCAATAAGACTACTATTAATGATATTGACAATGTCCATTGTGTTGCTTCAACAATAGATAACTTCAAAAACTTACATTTTGATAACTTTTTCCTTTTTCATGTTGAAAACTTCTTTATATAACAAGATCAAACAACAAATTTATGACTGCTCCTTAATAACAAATCAAAGCCAAAAGAGAAATCATAACATTCAAAGTGCTCATTGTCAACAAATTGCATAATTGAAGTTAAATGTAATTAACAATTAAAAAACCAAAATTTGTAAAAATGTTATTAAAGATATCAATTAGATAATTCTAATTATGTGACTACCAGTAACAAGAGCATTGAATAAAAAAAAACAAAAAAAGAACTCGATCATATAATAGGTCAGTCAACTTTATCAAAAATATAATATGAAGTACTACAATTTAATGGGATGAGATGGAATCAATTTTGCTTAAAACAAACTAGCAGCTCACCTAAATCCTTGGGAAATACAATGAGACACCATTGTACGATGCACATTTTTCAAACAAACATCAATTGTTTTCCCAACATTGGACAAGTGTTAAAACCGAGTGCTTTGGTATTGAATGTTATTTCAGTATATAATTAAACAAAGCTTCCTCAGATGGACAAGATAGTAAGAAAAAATTAAAAGGAAAAGGAACAAAATGAGTACACACAAAATTTATAGTAGAACAGTTCAAGAATGAATCTACGTTCACTTGGAGATTATTTCTCTTGGCTGCACTATATTTTTGTGTGTTACAATTGCAAGAAATTTCTTTTATGACCGGATCTAGTTAAAAAGCAAGAAAAAAGAGAAAAGAACTAGGAAAATGTAAATTGAATGGTATTAGAGGGGGGTTGATGAGTCGACGTATGACTGGAGAATAACAAGCACATTCCATAAAATCAAAATTTAGGGCACAAAACAGTTTCGATTATGTATAATGTGAGAGTATAGTAACTATAACTCATGATAGAAAGATACTTCCATTTCAGGAGAATCAGGTATGGACAGAAGAAAGGTGCATAGATTAGTACATTTGTCAGATATAATCACTTGACAATGACACAATTGAGTCGGCAATACTTAACTCTGTTTAGTCGTATAATTAGTCATTTTAAAGAAGCATGTCAAAATCATGTAACTTAAAAATGATTATCTCATGATTAATTAGCCATAACAAGGATACAAACAATCTTGATGACTAGGTATAAAAGTTTAAAATATTTCCTCCAAGAAATTCATAGGCATGCTCCTTTAGGGTTTAATAATTGAGTTTATTTTATCTAGGGTTTCAATTCATGTTTATCATATCATTTGTGTGGCAATCGTGTCAAGTTTAGAGGTATTGTTGAGCTAATAGTTAATAAATGCAAGAATTTAAGTTAGTAAGAAGTAGACTCAGGGCTCCAAGCCTCGGGAGGGGTCACCAAGACCAATCGGACGATTTCGATTGAAAGTCCAATTGTATAGAGGACAAAGGTTGCTTTAGCTGCTGAAGATGTAGTTCAAAAAGAGATCCCATACTCCTCAATAGCTTAACTAATGTACTACCTAAATTAGTGACTTAATTAGGGATTCAAAAGATTACATCAAAAGCAAAAGATGATAATTCTTTATGATACAATTTGAAACTAATATTAAAAAAGAGTCATGAGTATGAAAAAACATTTTAAATCCCCCTTCAATCAAAGATGATTGCAGGTTTTAGTTCTATAGTAATGAACCTTGGGAGAAAGAACAAAAAGGTTTAAGAAAGAAAAAAAATACGAAGAACAACAAAGAGAGTGATGGAAAATAAATGATGCATGGTGACAGCAATGGAATGAAAAATAATGAAATCTTATATTAGACCTAAAATATTCATGGCAAAATTAGCAGTTTAACTTGGAAGTTATTTAAACATGTCTTTCAGATTCATTGTTTAATTCTATCTACTAAGCAAGATGCTAAAAGTTGGAATGTAATAAAACTTGAAATTTTATTGTTGCAACAAAAATTGTTTGAATCCTTCAAAGTTTCTTCAAAACTGTTAAAAATGGGAGGTTGTCATAGTTTGTTATTATCTACTTAGCAAGATGCCTAAAGTGAACTGTAATAAAGCTTCAAAATTATAGCAGAAAATAAAATTCATACTCTCCAAAGAATAGGAAATTGACAAGAAAACACTCTCAGGAATAAATGGTTAGGGACCTAAATTTTCAATGATTAACCAGTTGAGTGTGGATTTGTATTTTATGTCATGAACTTAAATGGCCATAATGTCGGGCTCCTAATCTTGTTTACTTTTTCTGAGACATAAAACGTTGGATTCTGGTTAACCAGTTCACAAATAATGCAAGGGGAATAATTGCATTTAGTACTAAGGTTCACACCAAATTCAAGGTTAAATATCAAGATAATATCCTTAAAAAGCTCAAACCTTTTCATCCATGTAATCAGTATGATGAGGAGAATACTTGCAGGCAAAAACAAGAACAACGCCTTTTGATGTGCCCACTGCTATAAAATGCATATGGACAGCAAGCACATGGGGTAATCCATAATCATGCTTGAACGTTTGTGAAGAAACTGCACGAGTAATCAAGTTGTCAAGGTTCATCTGCAGATAGCCAATTGCAGGTGGTCCCCTGCGAATGCCTTCAAGCTTCATTGGCTGAGCAGCTGCACCCTCCTCCCAATGAAGACCAAACGATGCTTTTCGCTTTTCGAGCTCTTCAGCCCAGTCTAAAGGCTTCATACTTGCCCATGATTTCTTATCTGCATTATCTGAGCATTCAATATCATTTGCTATCTCGCTAGACAGGCTATCCATCTCACTTAAAGTCCCACTCTCTTCTTCAATGCTACTATTTTTGTCATCATTAGTAGAATAGCTATATCCATCAGTTTCTAAATTTTTCAACATCCTTTCATTAGTAGGAACAGCATTTTCAGTATTGACTTTAGTCTCCTTTGAAGCTAAGAATTCATCATTCAACTTGAGAGCATTCGTATGAGTGTCAGATGCAGATGATAAAGAGGAAGACTTCTCAGAACATTTTGGGAAGATAAAAGTGTAGGATAAATCCTCATTCAGTTTCTCAGAGGTGTCTCCATCAATAGCCATAAAAGACTGCTCTTCCTCAGAAGAAACCTCTACACCTAGAAGCAGTTCATGTTTTTTTCCAAGAGCTGACAAAGAAGAAGATTCAGCTGGTAAGGAGGATTCTAACAATTCATCATCCTCATTTCCTCCCCTTCTTGATAAGGCTACCAATGAAAAATCAGGTTCATCTAAAACTTCCCTAACAAAACTCGCTCCCACATCCATACTTTCTTGTGTATCCTTATGAAGAGAAATCTTAATATTATTTTCTCCGATTGCTCTTTTAGACTTGATTGCCGCAGCGTGAGGAGTAGGAACAGACCTAGAAGCAGCTGCAGCAGCTGCAACGGCTGCGCCAGGCTTAGGCTTCGAGCTTACCCCACTAAATAGAGAAGAAAAAGGGAGGAGGGATGTAGATAAACTGCTCAAAGATTTGGAATAGCTCGCATACTCCGCGGACGGGAGGTAGGAAGAGAAGGATAATTCCCCAGTTCTTGTTTTCCACTTGTAGAGTTCATCTGGGGCCTCCACAACAGGTGAAGAGTGATCGTCATCGCGTTCATCAATTTGTTCTTCCTTAAGCATTGTGCCATCCTCTATCGATAGATCGCAGGATAAGTTAGGCAGAGTATGGGGAGAGCAAGAGGAACTCGAATCGGTATCGTTGAGGATTTCATCAACGGTGCGGCGATGGGTTGCAGTGGACTCGTCTTCATCGCTGCTGTCTAAAGAGACGCCACCGCGCGATCGCAGAAAGGAATCGAGGTCGAACTCCATGGGAGCTCTGAGCGTGCGACGATTAATTTCGTGGAGGATATGATTAAGACCCAACAGCGTTTGAGCGACGATTATGTTGGTTATTTAAACTTTCAGTTTTTTTTTTTTTTTTTTTGGAACAAAAATGTTAGATAGTTCTAAAATATTTCTTGAATAATTAAGATTTAAAATTTAAGAAATATATTTTAATGGGTTTTACAAGTAAAAGTGGATTTAATAATATTTTTTTATTCCACTTAATTCCCTAAATTCTAATTATTTATATTTTTTGAGAGATATTTGAGAATTATATAACAATACTTCAAGTACACTAAATAAAACAATAATCCAGATTTTAAAAAAATAAGCAAATCATATGACATTATAAAAAAATTACATGACTAAAAAAAAAGATAAAAATTATAAAAAATGTGTGGTTAAATTTAATATATGATTGTCACTGAAAAAAATACTCTAACCATATTCTTAGGAGATGAACATTCTCAATAAACCGGCTAAAAATCAACTCTAACCATATTCTTAGGGGATGAATGGAGGCAGAGCACAAAATAGAAATAAGGTGAATAACTCTATCCTACCAATCTAAAAAATGTGAAGTATATGAGTAGAGTCATCCAATCTCTAATACCCAAAAAGCCCCTCGTAGATGCATCAACTTAAAATCTAATTGTTTGAAATTAATAGTAAACACCAGTATCTAAATGATACTTCCAATGAGAAGCAATAAATTTCAAATGAGATTTGCAATGAATAATCATGGTTTGCATGCAATTAAATTTTTTATTGAACCCCCTATTATTTCTTTTTAACCAAATCCAGTATGACTATTATCATAGCATTAAAAATAGTTTTTTTTCCTCATTTCACGAACTGGCCATCGATAAGATCGAGCGCTTGAAGAAGCATGGGAGAAATACCTAGTTTGTGTCAAAAGAAATAGAGAGCTTTAAGACATGAAAAAAACAAGTGCAGTCGAAGAATAAATGCGAATATGATTCCAAATTATCAAAGTACATAAAATATTTGGGATTAAACGAAAGACACTTAAAATTAAGCAGATCAATTGTTTTGAAGGCTAACTGGGTAGCCTTCCACGTAGAGATAAGATAACAAATTTTGTTACCAACAAACCAAATGTTCCACCCAACAAATTCAAGATACTCATAATAACTAATTTTAGCTTTTACCAAAAAAAATTGACTAAGACCATCAAAAAGAATGATAGTATTATTGTCCAAAGGATGCTTTGGATGCATTTGGTTAGCAATACTTAAAAGAATTTTTACAAAAATGCAATTAAAAACAGGAATTTTTCATCTTGAAGTATTCAATTGCCCATAGAAAGCCTTTCAAATCGTAGTCATTTTGCAAATCTTAATTAGAAGATTAGGAGAACAAAAACCTAGTCCTCCTTTATTAATCAGAGCCGCTAAATTACACCAAGAAATAGTATGAAAGCCTTTTTCCAACTTCCTCGAGTTAAGAAATCTAGAGTAGAGTATTGATTTTTGTAGGGACCATTTTGGGAATGTGAACTTCCCTGAACCAATAAAGTAAAATGATAGAGATGATAAATTTTAGAAATTGGAGCATTCCAGCATAGCTTAGCATGTTTTGGGATCACCCTATATAAGGTGTAACTGCTCAGACTCTTAAGCACCAATGTATTATTCGTTTTCGTCTAATATGCATCACAGTTTTTACCTCAAAATATAACTTTCAAACAGGTCACTCATCCTATGAGTCCTCCTGTAACAACCCAATATTAGATTAGATATACTGATCCAACCAAGTATTATTGTAGTATTTAATATTAGGTTAGCAAGTCTTAACCTACTATTAAGTACTACAGGGGCAAAGGATTCATAAGATAGAAAAGATAGACATATTTATAAATACATTAATAACCATTACCAGTACAATCATCTAGATAAATAAAAGAAAATATTCGTTACGGATTGCATAATTAAAGTCACAAGTATGTTTAAGTCTTATAACATTAATTAAATAATTGAACTCACATCCTCGCATAAGAAAAAATGTAACTAAATGAAGAACTTCAAATTTACTCATGATCCTCTTGCACCACCCTAGCTCATCTATTAAATCAACTCCAAGCTCCTGATTTGCTGTATTTGATTTTAATATGATAGGACACTGCCAATAAAAGAATATTTGATTAGACTTACATAAGTCTAAGTACATTTTAAGGCATTATATTTTATTAAGTATTAAGGATATCACATTTAACAAACAAGATATGTGGAGAACAATGCAATATTATAAGTAATGCTAGAAGTAAATTTACTAGTAAGAATAAGTGAAGCGAGTAAATGTTCTCAATAAGAAAAATAGGTTAAGCAATAGCAATAAAAATTTAATTAGTTGAATAAATGAATGTTGAAACTTATATAGACAAAGTAAATGATGATGTAATAGTAAAATTGAACTAAAATAAATAAATATAAAAATATAAACTGAAAACGTAAATTTTGTTATTTATTCTATGCTTTGTTCTATGAGCATGTACAAAACAATGGGAGTTATGTACGTCTACCCAACTATATGTATCCAGGTCTCTTGTAGAAGTACATAATTCCCCTCTAAGATATGTATAGTATTCTAGTTACTCCATAGCTAGCCTTAGCTTATTAGTGTCTGTATAGACTAATTGTAACAACTCAGGTTGTTACCTTAGTCAATTAGGACTAATTTCAGTCTTAATTTTGATCATAAGTGCTAATTAAGTTAATATGAGTCAACCTCTAAGACCCAGTCCAAATTAGATCCTTATTTTGGAAATTTCAAGAATTATGGAAATTGACCTATTTATTCTCACCTCCAATCGAAAAATGGACACCGCTATTGCGTTCATTGACCTCAAATTAGCTTGGGGTGAAGTTTTGGTGGCAATTGGAAGTCGTCAAAATTTGACGAATATCTTAATAATATTTAAATATCTGGAAAATGAGAAAATTAAATACTCGTTGGAAGTAAAATCCGACTTCGTCATTTCGTTCCTCACCCCTCAATTAGCTAGGGGTGATTTTATGAGAATTTTTGGAACACATTAAACAATGTAATTTTAATTGAAGAAAATTAGAATAGAATTTATTTTGTAATTAATATGAATTAGTTCATTTAAGCTTTAAATTATCCCTTTTCCCTAATTTTATTTCCCTCATCTGCTCTAATCGCACGGTTCCCCCCTCCTCCATCCTAATCGCACGAAGAGCTCCTACCCGGTGGCCCTCCTTCGCACGAACCCTCGACGCGTGGCTCTCATCGCCCACCACGTGTCGTCTCACCCTCGCAAACTCCGTCTCCTATCTTCTAATGGAGTCGCAATCCAAGCCGTGAGGATCGCAAGCCTATGTCATTTTGCAAGAAGCCGCAGCTCGCCGATCCTCCTCCATCCGCCGAGCCTCCTCCCCTTCCTTCACCCCTCCTGATCCTCCTTCCTCCTCGTGCGCCGGCAATGAAGCCAAGTCCCTCAGCCGAGAAGCTTCCACCATCTCCTTCCCACTCGGCTCGGCCGAGAGCATCGGCTCGCCTCCATCGGTTCCATTCCGCGCCAACCTCTCGCTCCTGGACCAAGTCGCTACTCCTCTCGCCTCTATGATACCTCCTTGCCCTATTGTATGGTTCAAATGTTGTGAAGACATAGTTTGATCCATCTTCATTCAAGCTTGAGATCTTGATGTTTTCTTTTTTTTTTTATTTAAGTTTACTCTAATGTAGTGTGCAAATAAAATCTATTTCCAGAACTTGGGTCAAAGGGATGTGTACATCCTTCAAAGATATCTAATATCAAAGGGATGTGTTCTTTTATTGTCAATAAGGATACAATATTTCATTCCATACACAGATTAAGTAGCTATATTAAAAAAAAATGGGAATATATGTTTATCTATATTAGTTATTGATTAATTGCATCCAAATTTGGAAAGCATGAGTTCATGCAGCACATTCAACAATTTTGTCAATATGATCTTATATAGATTCTTGGTAAATATGCTTAGATTTATTTTATTTAGAATCACAAATGAAATCTTTATTTTCTAGAAGTGAAGTTCTTAGCATAGACAATAATGTCTAAATAAAATGGGGTTGGTATAGTATTCAAGACAGTAGTAGTTAAAAGAGCGCAACTTATTGTTGATTACTCTTGCCAATTTTGTTTCTTTTGTTGCGGTGATCGATAACGATGATAAAATTGCTTGTAATAATCAAGCTAGTGCAGTATGTTTCAGGTGCTTAGCTGGGTAAGGTTGATACCAAATATTTTATTGAGTTCATGGAATGTCAAACACTTTCTTGACGTGCTTTAGAGGAGATGCCAAATATCATATTTCTGAAAACATAAATATCATGCCCAATTTAGTATCGATATTGAGCTAGCTCAAATGTTATTTTGAGATAAAAAGAATAATTCTGCACTCAATAAATATATTTATTTAATTATATAGATGAAAGTATGATGTATGCAAAGAGTGTGTTTGCTTGTATTCTCCTTGTATTTCACAATGAAATCTTCGCTGTCGCAACGTGATTTTCTCCGGCTTGAGGTTTTCCATATAAAATTTGGTGGTTGTAGTGGTATAAGTGGTGGAGCTATCTTAAATTATTGCCATAAGATTTTGTTTTGAGAATATCTCACAGTTATTTTACCACATTTTCTAAGCTGAACTTTTATATTAAAGCTGCTGAATGCCCCCCCAATGGCTGGATCACCTTTAAGGCTGCTGAACCAATTTTTCCTCTTGAATTAAATAAAAAGCGTTGACTCCTCATCACTTCTATTAGCTGAGTTAGATTGGACTTATCTTTGGAGCTAAGCATAAGCTAATCCAAACTAATAATGCCATCAAATTCTCTAATTGAGACACTTAACGCTCACATTATATTATTACAAAACTACCACCCTGTTGTCATCAAATTAGGAGCTACTTTTATAAATATAATGATAAGGTTGCTACATAAGTAAATATCAAAGCCTTGGGTGCCATGCAAAAAATTTCTATTCTTATACTGATGTGTGGTAACTCTAAAATGAAAATATTTGTCTAAACAAAATAAAGCTTAAAACATATGAACTTTGATATTATCTTTACAATTTTCTTATATCTTAGGTTGTTTGATAATTTTAGCTAAATAGACTATATTAGCATAACATACATACTTTTATTAAAAAGATAGATACAAAAATCAATTTATTCCCATGTTTAACATATTTGTTCTTTATTCAAGATTTGGAGAACTTATTATGATGTTTATAATTTTTAAGTTTAAGTTTAAGAAAGTTCCTTGTTATGCACAGACCGACGATTGCATGCACCGTAGTCATCAAGCCCTCAATGATGCCAAAGTTGTCATGAATGGCCTACACACACACATGTAATAAGTTTCTTGTAAAGAATAAATAAAAGTGCGCTGAAATTGAAATAAGAGATATTAATAATATGCACATATATACCTTGGCAAGAGAGGCTAAACAGTTAGTTGTGCAGTTGGCATTGGAGACGATATCCAGATCTGCTTTGTATTCTTACTCATTAACACCAACAACGAACATTGGTGCATCCTTGCTGGGCGCAGAGATGATAACCTTCTTTTCACCCCTCTTAAGATGCTAATAATAGAAATTTAGATATCAAATATATAAGGAAGCTTGAGTTTTTGATATCATGTGGTTGCGGAGAAAGTGCTCTGTATTTTTTTTTAATAAAAAGAATAACAATCATGTGAGGCATTTTATTAACTCACAGCTGATCTTCCTCTGTCAATTCTTTTCTAATCGATATATGTGCAAAAGCTTGATCCCTAAGTTTGAGCAGATTTCAATATAACATATTAATCGATAGCATAAGAAGGCAGAAAAGATTCAACCGATTTAAAAATTTAATCAATAACATAAATAAGATTAGCAATTTTTAATTTATTCCACTACTTTATGATTTGACTGATAATCAAAAATATATCATAACAAACCTTTCAATGGATGAAATTCTCTTGATTTAAGATCAGGTGCGTAAGGGTGGTTAAGCTAATTGAGCTAGTAGATCAAACTTAAATAGCACCATTGGACAAATTGAAAGATATCATCTTAAGGCTAAATTCAAATCTAACCAAAATATCATACCAATTGGCTAAATATTATGAATCATCCTATGATAATTAACAATCTCCTTGGATAAGCCATTAACTAGACTCTTAAGAGTTCATTTTAAGTGAAGTTTAGAGTCCCATCCTTGAGCTAAAATCAATTAAACATTAATAACATCACTGTTTGCAAGAAAATGATTATCAAAGACAGTTCCTTAATAAATCACTAAAAGATAGAGTTGCTTACTTTCTAGAACGTAAATAAAATATTATCTTTGAATATTTAGAATTAACTGTCAGCAGTTATTTATAAAATATCCAAAATATATAAGTACTTAAAATAACCAAATTATGATAAGTAAGTACTATGTTGAATTTAATAGATCCTAATGTTAAGACAATAATATATTAATATGCAGAACAATGATGCTCAATCTAAGGAATTAAGCCTTCTCTTATGATTATTAAGATTCTATTACCCTAGAATTCAAATGGTCATAGTTTGGTCAAATCAACTCCAAATTCAAAAATTCAAGAAGCTATATAATCTAGAATCCCAATGTCACTAACATACTGAAATAACATTTAGGATCTGGACTCTAAAAATTCAGGTAAATGACCAAATTACCCCTAGCCTTATTTTAGTCATAACTTGACCGTTTCTCGCCCAATTTAGGCGTACTTACTGTCTATCTTCAAGTTAGACAGTAAGGAATCAATTGGAACTAAGAGAATTCAATTCTGACCCCTAAATCAAAAGTTGACTTTTTGACCCTTAAAGTAAGGGCAAAATGGTCATTTTGCCATAAGATTGGATTAAGTGCCCCTATCCTTTAGATAACATTCAAGAACCCTAAAACTAGTATTATAATCTTCTTAATATCAATCAAGTGAGTGAAATTAACCCTTAAGTTAGATTCTAATAATTTCTGTTAAGTCTTAAGCACTACACCTTAAGGATCTTTCTTAAGAATAGGAATAGATCATAGGTTAGAGTTCATTCATTGGGTAAATTAGGTTAACCAATAGGTGAAACCTTAGTTTTATTAGTTTCTAGACTTTCTTTTATTTTACAACTTGTTCTGATTATTTTATCTTTTGACCCTAGGTTTAAGGTAGGAGATTCATCCTATTAAGTTTGATTACTTAATAAGATTTGCCTTAACCAGTAGATCACTTATAGAATAAAACATAGAACTTAGGTCTTAACCTCTTTGGATTATGTGATTAAACTTAAATCTCGTAGTATTTAATCCATAATCTATAGGCTTAGAAGATCTTGATCAGATCTTAGTTAGAACGTCTAAATTCACAAAACTAGGACGTATGATTATTTGATTTAACTCGTAGTCGTCTATCTGATTGAACTAGATTAGAACCTGATCAGTTCTAATCCTTTTTAACTTATAAGGATGAGTTTTTGAGTTATACTCAATAGTAGAAAAATGGTGATCCTGAACTTGTGTAACTTGGAATAGTTAGAAGGTTAAGTAGAAAATAAATGATATCACCATGTTTAATAGAGTCTCTTGCTTCTATTTGATATTTTGTTGCTATGCGTTCTTTGTACTTTTATGCCATATTTTCTTGAGCATATCATATAAGACATTTGATACATGAATAAACTGTTAGGAAAATATGGAGACTCCTTAGATTCCATGTGAAAATATTAAAGTGATTTATGAAAAGATAATAGTTTTATGAGCTGCCTCTCAGTTATGTCCTTATTGCCTAGCCTCCTTATGTCGCTAGGGGAAGGATCTATTTTTGTTGTGTGCTTATTTTACTAGCCTCCTTATGTCGTTAGGGGTACATCATTGGTGCCTTAGCCGTACTGGTGTTAAGGTTGCCTTATATGCTTAATTTACTAGCCTCCTTATGTCGCTAGGTGTGAAGACCCACTTAAGTAGTAATAAGTGAAACTCGTAAACATTGAGGCGCCTTTTCAGATAACGATGAAGTTCCTGATAAGAACTCCAAAGTTAAGCGTGCTCAGGTGGGAGCACTCTCAGGATGGGTGACCTGCTGGGAAGTTATCTTTTGAGGGTAAAACTGTGAGGCATTTCAGACTAAAGCGGATAATACCTTGGTGTTAAGAGTTCGGGCTATTACAAATAGTATCAGAGCAAACCATAGGGTGTCAGATAGGAGCCAAGTACCATACAGGGCAAAGTACTACTTCATGTGAGCAGCCTCTTGAACCTATGATGGTTAAGGTGCTACATGGTTATGGGTACCTCTTGCGCCTGTAGGGGTCACCTCTAGTCTTATCTACTCAATGGATGGTTCTTGGATCTGTGTGTGGATACTGACGAGGACGTTAGTTACTTAAGTTGGGGAGATTGTGAAGACCCACTTAAGTAGTAATAAGTGAAACTCTTAAATATCAAGACGCCTTTTCAGATAACGGTAGAGTTCCCGATAAGAACTCTAAAGTTAAGCATGCTCAGGTGGGAGCACTCTCAGGATGGGTGACCTACTGGGAAGTTATCTTCTGAGGGCAAAATCGTGAGGCATTTTAGGCCAAAGTGGACAATACCTTGGTGTTAAGAGTTCGGGTTGTTACACTAGGGGCATACAGTTGGGCCTTAACCGTACTGGTGCTAAGACCCTTCACTTGCTTTGTGTGCTTATATTGCCTAGCCTCCTTATGTCGCTAGGGGTACACAGTTTTATGACTTAGTCGTGATGGTGCTAAGCTTCTTTGATATTCGATGGGCTAGAGTAGCTCTTTTCTGTATGGCAGTCGATGCACATATGGCTTTATATGCAGTTGTTGTTTTTTACTTTTGAGTATTCTTATTCCGTCAGCTATTTCCTTGTACTATTTTTATATATATTTAGGATGTTAGAACCTTACTGCTATTTATATGTACCACTGCTGAGTTGTTTATTTTAATTGGCATATTTTCTGTTGATCACCAGCATGTTTAGGATATAGAATTTTTCTTACTACACTTGTTTAGTTATGTATATTTATATGCCTTTCCTTGTTTAATTTGTATGTAAGGCATATCTCAGCCTCTTTCATTTTCTTTGCTTAAGCTATAGATGATGGTTTATAGCTTTCCCTTTTTCTTTTGTATTGCTTACTGCTCCCTTACACATATTATTGCCTAGAAGTAGTAAAATGGTGATATTACATAACCTTTACAATAATCAGCTTAAAATGTACTTAGACAATTGTCTAATCAGATTTTTCTCTTTTTGGCTGGGGCCCTACATTGTGAAATCGACAATGGCAAATCCTCTTCAATTAGATGAGCAGGAGTTAGGAGTGGAGCCATACCCAGAAGAGGAGCCCGTAGAAGAAGCCGTTGTTTAGCATTTATATTATATGTGAGGATGAGAGTATTTGCACATTCTATTCTATTTAAACTTTTTAAATAATGTAATAATGCTGGTACATTGACTGCGTATTTGGATTGTATGCTTATATATTATGAGTTCTATTTTGATATTTATACTGTGATGCTTGGATGATTTACATTTCCTTAAATCGCTTCTGCACTCTGTACGTTTACTTATATAATGACTGTTAGATTGATTCTGTGTTAACCCTTCTCTAACCAGGTGGATTGTGGAGTCTATCCTAATCCAATGGTAAGTGAGGGGTTAGCCAGAGTGACACCCCACCCTTAACCTAATCCTTTGGGGGATTAAGGGTGCGGGGCGCCACACTAATCCACCATAAATATAACCCATTATCAATATTATTTATCATTTACGTTTTATGCATAAGGTTATATATTATGATCAAAGGATATAAGGTTTCAAATCATTGCTGAATTTCAAGGAGTTTCCAAATTAATTACAATTTATGTGATATATGTTATTTATTTTAAAGTTATCTATCTTAATAATTATGGACAATTGAACCCCCAATTGGCTTAAGACATTGAACACCTGTCTTTAGTCAATTGAGATATAATATATATATATATATATATATATATATATATATATAATATTACTAGACTTAATACTGCTTTTATTATAAAAATGAGCAATTCTAATCATTAACTTGAATCTATTGACCTAGACACCAAGTTCACTTAAACCTTCTAAATGAGCCTACATCCTCCCTAATTACCAAAATCCTATCTTAGAAAGACTATCGGGTTCACTAGCCCTCTAGCTACTACTAGGTGCCAATGTCCCAAATAAATCTTCTCTTAATAAGTTACTATATTCATGTGCCAGTATTCACTAAGATCTAATGAAGGATACATCATCAGTCTAAACTCACTTAAACATTAGCTTCACATAAACCTTGGATCTATTGCTAATAATTTGTTATTCTAATTATATTCTAAATGTTCCATTTTTATACTTCATGGATCTCTTGCCATTAATTTACCTAATCTAGATTAATAACTCCTATAACTCTAAGTGATTCTAAGTCTTTTATCCTTCTTCTATATAAGAATTGATCCTTTGCTTCTCTAACTTATTAGCACATAAAACCTAGCATATTCATTAAGCTTTCCAAAGTAAGGGTTTCTAATAAGTCTAACCCAGGGTTTCCTTTTCTTAGAAATATAAGTTTATGAAATTTATATCAAATTCCAACCTATCACCATAGCAATAACACTCTATGGGTTAGGCTACCATTAAGTCAAATATGGAATTCAAATAGGACCTAATTGGGTCAAAGACCTATTTATGAATAGAATAATAATATTTATAAGTACAAAATTTGATAATTAGATTTCTAAGTTAAGTCTAAATAATCATAGTAAATTATTAATCCTCATAGCACGAGATTTCTGATGACTGGTAGTATGCAAAGTTTGGAGCTCTCTATGCTCAAATATATGCTAATCACCCTAAGGTGGATCAGGAATATCATTAATAAAATTAATCATCAAAATAGAAATTAATGTCATAGAAATGTTCTACTTATTTTCTTAAGATAACTTTGACATATAATTTTAATATGTTTGGATAATTATTTAAGTTATATAAGTATTTTAATTTATATTAAATTCACCATAAGATTTCATTTTAATTAAACAGGGAATATTCCACATAATAGTCCACTATTAATTGTTCATAAACTCAGTGAAATCGGGCCACGAGCCACTATTAATGGGTTGCATAGTGTTGTTTGACCGCGAGTTGACTCGGCATGATGCATCCCTGTCGCCAAGCACCGCAGACAGAAGACCTAGGGTTATGAAATTCCCAGCGTGTATATCAATTCAGGATGCTTGTGATATATCTAAACAAAGATAGTATCGAGTTCTACATAATGACATAGGAAATCCCTAAACACCATTGGCTATATTACTAGACCCTAGTCTCAGTGTTTCGTCTACTTAGGGTTTACTGTGGAGGAAAAATCTCTCCTCCACAACACACCCAAAGGCTCAAGTAATGCACCATAAGATTTATGGGGTCGAGGGCATCACAGGGAAACTTGGAGTGGAGTTTGGGTTAAGGTGGTTAGTTGCGGTGCTGCTCGAGCCTGACATTGTACATTACTGTATTGGTCAAAGCTATTGAACACCAATTGAGCTCACCCAAGCTCTATTGGGGTCAATAATCATAACACAAGACAATGAGATAAGAAAATGAAATACATTAAATGGATTTGTTATAAAATTTGTGTAGGAAATTAAGGTAACTCATCTCCAATGAGTTGTCGATTGAACCCTAGCTCCACCTAGATCAATCCACTAAACTCCCTAGTACCATCAATTTTCCAAACTGACATGAGGAAGGAGTTTGGCCAGGTTTTGAGGAGGTGAAAGAGGCGGGAGGAGACTGTTTTGGGTGCGGCTTAGCTGGAATATGTAATAGAGCACCTCGCTCTGTCGCATCTCAGTCATCTGCTCAATCAGATAACTTCGATTTAACCCCGCAGTTTGATTAACCACTGAAGAGATCTAGGTTGTTGGATGTAACAACTCAAGATTATTACCCAGCTTAATTTTAGCCTAATAGTATCTTAATTATCATTCCGTTAATTTCATCTAGTCATTAGAACTAATCTCTGAAAATTTGGAGCAAATCAGTGCTCAATCAATTATTTTGGATTATTTTAATATTTAATTAGTTGGAAAATTTATGTATTTAATTTAACCTCGAAATCGAAATCTGACTTTGTCGTTACGATATTCACCCCCAAATTAGCTAGGAGTGATGTTTTGGACGCGTTTGGAGATCGTCATATTTTCACAAATATTTTAACATAATTTAGAAATTTACTCTCAAAAAGAAAATTATTATTATAGTTTATTATTCTACACATTTTTCTAATCACAAAAGTATATAAAATCATAAGATTTAGATGTATATTTATTGAAATAAAGCTAATCCTAGTTTCCATTTAATTTTCTATTGTTAGAACTTTAGGATTGCAAAATATTTTTGTATTATTTTGTTTATGGTGACCAGGCTCCATTAGGTCGACCAGGACCCGACGAATTGGCTCTCTGCGGAACAGCGCGTGTTGGTCGGGACCTGAAGACCCACTGCTATCGAACAACGCGGGTCACTGGTTGAATTGACCCGAACTATTCTTCATAAACTTCCAAAATTTTCTCATTATAGACAGAATTAAGGTTAGTATGATCTATTACTTTCTATGTACTCTGGCCACGCCACGGCCCAAACTCGATCGCTACACGATCATTGTACTGAGGCACATCGAATTGTAACAACTCTCTTAAGTAGTATTAAGCGAAACTCCTAAACATTGAAATGTCATTTTAGATAACAACATAGTTCTTGATAAGAACTACAAAGTTAAGTATACTCAGATGGGAGCACTCCTAGGATGGGTAACCTACTGAGAATTTATCTTCAGATGGCAAAACCATGAGACCTATGAGGTCAAAGCGAACAATATATTATTGCTTAAGAGTTCAGATTGTTATAAATAGTATCAGAGCAGACATAAGGTGTTAGATAGAAGCTAAGTGTCATACAGGGCGAAGTATAAGTTCATGCATATAACTTTTTGAATTCATAATAGTTAAGATGCTACATGGTTGTATGTACATCTTGAGCATATAAGGGCCAACTTTAGTCCTATCTACTCAATGGATGGCGCTTGGATCTATGTGTGGATACTAATGATGATATCAGTTACTTAAGTTGGGGATATTTTAATGATTCTCTTAAGTAGCATTGAATAAAACTTATAAATATTGAGATATTTTTAGATAATGGTGGAATTCATGTTAAAAACTCTAAAGTTAAATATGCTCAGGTGGGAGGTGTAACAACACATGAGTGTTACTTGAATTTTTAATGATCAAATTAGTCTAAAAATCTTTTCATTAGTCTTAAAATAGCCTTAACATCGAACACCAAAGTTTTGGGACATTTTGGAAGCCTTTTTATTAAAATGAATATTTTAATCAATTTAATTAAATTGAAAATTGAGATAATTATTTTAACCTTAAATCTTCATATTTTAGTTCACCGCATCTAAATAATCTAAGAGTGAAATTTTGAAAATTTTTGGAGCTCATTAGGTTATGATAATTTAATTAATAAATTAATATTAATTATAATTACTTTATTTGAATTATTAATATTTAAAATAAAAATTTCCCATTGCATCCACATCGTTTGATCCGTCTTGGGGTTAAATCAAATGGCAGAATCTGTTCCACATCCAAAATGCGCTCTAACCATTGGATCGAGGCCCTAATCCAATGTAGCGCCTCGCCCCATCGCTGCGCGCAAAAGGTAAAATAGATCGGCGGCGGAGCGGCGCGCCGCTCGGGGAGGAATATTCCGTCTCCCCAATGGCTGAAACCAAACCCATCTGAAGAGATGCTGACTCAACCTTAATGAGGGTTGAGAGCTAATACTTAAGATAAAAGTATTATCCTTATCATAAGTATTAGACCAATACATTTATTGGATGTAAAATACATGAGGAATCCAATATATGTATAAGACATCAATATTCTCAGTACACTGATCACATCATAATACTAAGTATAAGTAGTATATAACAGAGTACGGAAGCTAAGCAGTCATCCAGAAACATTCATCACAGAAGCTGTATATAACATTCATCTCAAAAAATAAAAGAAAATACATCCAGAATTATTACAAACAATTTACTAAAATACAGACATAAAAGCTAGGTACTGAACTGAAATAAACTAAGCAGAAATGTAAAGCTGAAAAAGAGTCCACCAGTGCTCCACAGGCTCCTCCTAAATCTCTTGAGTGTCCTCCTGACCTAGCTTAATATACTACTCAAGATCTAACAAATTATCGGATCCTAAAAGTACCCCGTATTAGACAATAAGTCTAACACATCGAAACTAATCTAAACAATTCTAATTATTCATTTAACATTTATATAATGCAAGTAAATCTACAAAAAAATTGTAACATAATTGAAAGTATAAAATTATAAAACTGAAGTAAAGTAAAGTAAAGCTATACTGAAAATTGAATACTAAAAGTAAACAAAAATAGTAATGGATCTGAAACTAAGTAATAACACGTAAAATTATGTTGTAAATTATATATGTAAATTAAGTTTAAAACTTTGTTATTTTTATCAAGCGCTCAAAATCTACCATGTACTTAAAAATATGTTATGTCAAGTGCCAAGTAATAATTTAAGTGCTTGTAACGAATATGTATATCTTAACAACTTAATGGCATGAAACCTAAGTCTTTTAGAATTATAATCAAGTGCTAACCCTTTTGCTTTGATTTAGAATTTAGTTAGCCTTAATTACCCTTTTATTATATGTTATCTTTATAACTAGATTCTTTCATAATATTAGGATGTATATTAAAAAACTCTAAATATCTATTTGGACACCTAATCATGTGTAAATGACATTAAACTATAATTAAATATAAGAATCTTGCTAACTTGATTAAGTATATGATACTTTATATAAAACCAAAGTTTGACATTAATAATACATTAATAATACATTGATTTGTCATTGACCTATAAATTAATATTAGTCTTAATGGTAGAAAAGTTAGGGGTTAAACCCTAACTTATCTTGATTAAGATCTAAACCTTAATCACTTAATCAATTAACTTGATTGTAAGATTATTTAATTAACATTATTCCAATAATACACATGATTTGATATTGATGTTAAATCATTGAATTAGAAGTGTTAAGGTTAATATCAAATCTGTGTGATTGAACCATCTGAATCTAAACTTTAAATATTTGATTTTCTCTTATATAAGACTATTAGCATAAAATGTGTAATAAAATTATAATGATTTATGAAATGATCCAACTCTATTAAGATCTTTGATTCATCCCATGATTGTAGAATAGGAAAGAATTAGGTGGATTTTAATCATCTAATTAGATCACTTTAACCTAAGTCTAACAAATAAACCTTAAAAAAATAGAAAAGTGAGATCTTAAGGGTCTTGCTTTAGGATCGTTCTTGAAATATTTAAGGACCTTAATTATTGATACCTAGAGGTAGGAAGAGCTTTTGTAACTCTTTGAGGTAGAAACTTAGATGATCCTTCATAACCTTAGAAGTTGAACTTGATACCTTATGGTAGGAATCACCTAAAGTACTTAGAATGTGACCTATTCCTTGTGGTGGCAACCTATGTTGAGTGATCCTTTGATCACATCCCTGGAGCCTTGTGTAGGATACACATACTTAGAGTAAGGATTAATAGATTTGATAAATCTTTGTTGATTAAATAGAATCTTCTGAACTCAGATTATTGGTTGGGTATAGTAGTGTATACCAATATTACTAGATTATTTTAGTAGTATTCAGGATTAGTTGATTCACTCCAATATGAACTTATGACCAGGTTCTATCCTGAGGGATTAGATGAATACAGTCCCGTTAGAGTAAATCTTCCAAGACTAAGAGTGTTACAATTAGTTAACAAGATCTTTAGTTTGAGATATAAATTGCGACCAGGTTCTGCCTCCTATCGTAGTGCGCTTTGATAAGTGCAGTTTATATAAACTAAGTATCCCAAGTCACTTTGCATAGAACACTAAGTATGCTTGTAATTAGGTCATTTAACGGCTTAGCTTGTGTGGTGTCCGCCCCCAAATCACCCGGGTTAGGAGGTGGTCGTCACTTTGCAAACCCTCACTTAATATTTAGATTAAGGAATGGACCTTCTTAATCAAATGTCAATGGAGGATATGCTTTAATAAGCAAAGATGTAGCAACAGAAACAATCACTTAAATGAGTATACTATAATTTATCAGAGTGCGGAAGACAAACAAGAGTAACATCCATACAATCCAGATAAAAAATGTACAACTTAGAATACATAAACATGAAAAGTAAAGCAGTTAAATCTTGTATTATTACAAAATGATGATAAAGTTTATGCAGTAAAAACAGTAAAGTCTCTCATATCCTCACAATATCAGATATAAACTACTGATCTTCTCCTGTATACTCCTCTTCTTGTACCAGATCTCCAGAAGGTCCCACAACCTCGAACAACTCAGAATCTACCATTATCAGTTTCACAATGGTAGGGCCCCAACCAACAAAAGAAAAATCTAGTTAGACAAAATGTCTAAGTACATTTTAGGCTATAAATTGTTAATTTTTAATGATATCACAATACTAAGCAACATAGGAGCAGTAAGCAGTAAGGAAATGTAACAAAGTTATAATTAACATAATTATAACTTAACAAGATGTGAGGTAAGCACATACCTCAATCCAAGCTACAGAAAAAGTCAAGTAATACATAAAGGAATCTACTAAACACAGGTGAAACTTCTAAGTATATGATCAATATAAAATATGCTGCTTTTATAATTAATCTGAAAGCACGGAGCTGAAAGGTAAAAATGAATATTTCAAGGCTGTGAGTACAAAGGAACTGCAGAAAATGAAAATATAGTAAGATGCGTACTGAACTATAAGACAAATAAGAACTGCAGACAATGAAAATGTAGTAGAAGGCATACTAAACTATAAGACAAGTATCAACTGTAGAAAATGAAAATATAACAAGAAGTGAACTGAACTGTAAGGTAAAAGTGAGCCAAAATTGTAAAGTAAACAAAAGACAACTAAAATGGCAATTGTAAAGTGACTGAAACACAAATGAGATAACTGAAAAGTAACTGTAAATAAGAGATATTCCTACTTAGTCCTGTCACCAGTAAAATCCATCTACTTATCTGGAAAAGTAGTCCCAGATTAAAGTTAATTCCATCAGAAAGTACTGCAAATTATCTAGAAAAGTAGTCCCAGATATACTAGGAAAGTAGTCCTAGTCAAAAATAGCCAGTATCTAGAAAAGTAGTCCCATATATACTAGGAAAGTAGTCATAGTCAGAAATAGCAGGTACTAGAAAAGTAGTCCTAGTCCAGAACCATAGGCACTAGGAAAGTAGTCATAGCCCAAAACCACTCTAAAGTAAAGTCGTACTACATGGCAAACTAAAAATACATATCTTCTCAAATTTAGTAAAGCTATTTTCCATCAAATTTCCTTCTAACAATATGAAATGCCATATTAATATAATCAACATAGAAATAATCCTCTAATGCAATGTATCCAAATGTAAAGAAGTCCAAAGCAAAAGGAAGCATATCATATAATATTCAATGAATATAAATAGCACTAAATAACATTTATGATATCACCTTATTTTCTATTTAAGACTTTCTAACTACTCTAAGTTACATAAGATTCATAATCCTCAATTCCTATACTGTCTGTAACTTAGAATCATGAACTTACAAGTTAAACATAATTAGGATTGGCCACATCCTAATTATAACTAAATCAAAGTCGCCTATAAAGTTAAATAAGTAAAATTAATCGTCCTAAGTTATTATTTTATAAATCTCAAACCAAATCTTGATTAGCCAAATCAAGATTTAAAGGATTAAGAATCAAACTCAAAGAATGAAGTTTAATTCTTAATCATAAGGCTACCCTAAAGGATTAAGGTTTAATCCCATCTCACAGATTTAAATGTTAAGGCAAAATCCTATTGAATTAAGTCATATTCAATAGGATAGATCTCTAATCCTAATTTTAATGTTAAAAGACCAAATAATCTATTAATAAACTATGAAAAATCTAATAAACTAGTAAGATCGAGGTTTCACCTTAATGAGTAACCACTTTACCCATTAGATGAATTCTAACCTAAGATCTAATCATAATCTTAGGAATTAAGGCTCTTAGATACTAAGAGTATCACTCAGACACACATCTTAACTAAAGTTATAAGACCTAAAGGATGATCTAAGAAGTTCAAAGGAATGGAGAAGAATTCACCTTTACTTAAGATTTTCACTTAAGGCTAAATTTAGGATTTTCCTTCTAATATTTAATTTAAGGCTTAGAATTATTTAAATTATAGATTAAATCACTTTAATTACTATTTGATATGATTTAGAGATGAAATCAGGTCTTAAATTCATTAAACCCTAATTTTGGGCAAAAAGACCGTTTTGCCCCTACTTAAGGGTCTAAATTTCACCTTTAAGAATTAGGGCTTAATTCTAGATTTTAATGTTGTGAAATGATTACTTACTGTCTAATATGAGTTTAGACAGTAAGTTCATTAATTTTGGTTAAGCATTAAGCCGTATAGGGTCAAATTAAGGAATTTGACCTATAAGGGCATTTTGGTAAATTTACCCTAACAACATATAATTTTTCTGTTAGTTTATTAAAGGTTATGTCCTAAGATTTCTATAGAATCTTAAATTATTGAATTCTGATGTGTATTGGCTAAATTATAGCCAAAACAAGATCTATGGTTTAAAGTATAATTAAGGATTCTTAATTAAGGGTCAAAAACCCTAACTTTGTCATTTGGTGCTTAAATTGAATAATTTTAGTGGCTGTATGTCACAATTGATCAACTGATTCTAATGACTAGTGGTAGGTTCAATTTGGATTATATTTGGCTAAGTTATGGCTTAATTAAGGTTTAGGGTGATTAGTGAGTGATTAGTAAAATTAATCACCCAATCACTAATCCAACCCTACAGTTAGGTTTTAATAGATTCTAAGAGTTCTCTGAAACTTAAATTGTCCAAGTTGGATTATTATATTTACTAATATTCACTAACCAAATTCTAAGATAATTAGAGGTGATTAACAAATCTAACCGTTAGATCTTTAATATTTTTGTAGATCCCTGTAGATTAAATTTTGCTAATCTAAATTGGTATTTGGATCACCTAATTTGGAGCTAAGATGGCCAACTTATGGTCATTTGAAGTTCTAGGTCAAATTAGGCTAATTAGGGTTAGGTCCTAAATGTCATTAGTCAAATGCTAATCCAAACAACAAAGTTAATACTACTATAATATTTTTAGGGTTTTGTGAGTATTTTAAGACCTATATTGGGTATGTTTGGGTTAAGGGGTACAAAGTTATGACTATTTGAAGTTTTGTGACATTTTTGGAATTATTTAAATACCCTAAATATCACTATGTGAATCATTGATCAAAATGGAAAATTAATGGTTCCATAATATTTCTCATAATTTTCTGATCACAGTGGTATATTCATTTGCTATATTTGAATTTATAATTATTAAGATATGGCTGTTTGAATATTTGCATTTAATTTAAATATATTTATAATAATGTTATTTAATTTAATTTATATCTAATACTTATATATGTATTTATTTAAATTTGCACTTTTCTACAGGTGGTGGGCTCCATCGACGTTAGGCTCAGTAGACTAGGCCATATGGCAGGATCTTACTGGAGGAAGAGCTCTCGCGTGGGCCCCACTGGCTGCAACTGCCAGCAAACAGGATGTGATCAACTGAAGAGACGTGGGCACCACCCTTCCACGTGGCAGCTCCGGAAGCCGGACAATGCGCAATGGCGGGTCCCGCACTTTGACACGCGCACACGTGGGCCTAGACACGGGTCGGGTCGACCCAGCCCGATCATGCCGGGCTCCTTCTTCCTTTACTCCGAAGCCGATGCTACTAGGGCTTCCGTTTTGCGACTCCTCCAGCGATGGTAAGGCTCAACCCGCATGGTGGCACGAAGCGGTGATCAAGACCTATCTAAGGACATAGGGTTCGATAACTGGTGTGACCTACCATGAACGAAAACCCTAACCCTAGGAAGACATGCCGATGGGATTTATAGGTAACGGTAAATACTGTGGACGTTTTGCGAAATTTGATAAATCGAAGCATCTATCGTTCGATCAGGTAAAGTTAACAATTAATCGAAGTCTTGAAATAGCAATTCGAATGTTAAAATTGATAATTGCGTGAGTAATTAGGATGATCAGGGAGGTACCTTAGCCGACGGTCCCGGACGTTTCTTCAGCTTGCGACTAGATCTAGATCAATATCGATTCAGAAAAGGCAAATAATGCCAAAGTGAAGGATTTAGGCTTTAAATCGAGGCATTAAGCGGTGGTGATCGCCATCTGGATTGCCGACTTTGCCATCTCACGCCGCACGTCCCAGTTTACGCCACGCGCAGCGAAGGGAGAGGGTTCGCGAGAACGACGGACTACAGCCGTTCGATCTTCGATCGAATCGAACGGCCTGCAAGTGCCGTTAGATGCTAACTGCGGAGGAGTTTTAGGATGACGACGTTAGGGAAAAATTGCGACGGCCGTTAAGGATAAATTAATTAATATTATTATTAATTAATTTATACTACTTTAATTAATTAAAGTTATTCAATTAAACGTATCCAGAAAATTTTCAATAGATCACCCTAAGCTAAATGAGAGGTGAGGAACGCAATGGCGCACTCGAATTTTCGATTCGATGAGTACTTAGTTATTTAAAATTTTCTGGTAATTAAATATTATTAAAATATTTGACAAAAATCCAACGACTTCCAAATGCATTCAAAATTTCACCTCTAGCTAATTTGAGGGTTCTGAATGCAATGGCGAAGTCAGATTTCTAATTTGAGGTCTAGATCAAAAGTCAATTTCTAGGGTTTGAGATTTTTCTAGGACTTCAGATTTTTGATCTAATTAACTCCTAGTTTGACCTAGGTTTTTAGAGATGAGTTCTACATGACATAATTTATGTATTAGAACCTCAATTAAGACTTAAATTAGTCTTAAATAACTTAAGTAACATCCTGAGTTGTTACAGTTAAACTCTGAGCTTTTTGAAGTTTTGGAGCTTTCTGAAGACCGGATTCAGGAGGAGGATCGAGCTGTAGAAGATCATTAATTTTTTTCCATTCTGTATTGTGAGGAGAAGTGTTGTCCTTTTTATTGCAGTTATTATCTTTAAAAATATTGTAATAATACATGTTAAATTGTATTTTATTTTACTGCTTTTATTCTTGGATGTATGTTCTCACTTTACATTGTGATAGAATGGATGTTATATTTTTGTTTCCGCGTTCTGATTTCTTGTATATTTCATTTAGTGAATATTAATTGTAAATGATAATTTACTTAATTATAATGGGCTAGGATGTGTGCATAATCTATTCATAAGTGAGGGACTTGTCATTTAGTAACTATCCACCGTAATCATGTTAACTTAAGAGTTAATAGGACCACGGTGGGGCCGGGTCGCCACACTGGCTAACTGGCTCACAGAAACCAAATTTCTCCTTAAACATGGCACATATCTAACATCTTTGAGCTTCCAAACTGCGCCGCTTAGTAGCTGAACATCCACATCATCTTTGCTAATGATATCGCAAGTTATATCTTCTTTAAGATATACTTTCCCCAAGTCACACTTGGTGTAACTCTTGAAAGCACTTCTCGACGGAGTCACATGAAAGGATGCGATAGAGTCCACTACCCAAGACTCCATGTTGACAAGTGAGATGATCAACACATCCTGATCCTCCTCAGCTGAAATATTTATAGTGTGGTTCATCATCATGCCTCCACCACTTGGCTTCTTCAGGATAGGGCAGTTCTTCTTGAAGTGACATGCCTTCTCACAGTTTCAACAATCCAACTTTGCTTTTTTGAGTTCACATGTAAGTATGTGTGTGGGCGTACACATGATTTTGAAAAATGCTATGAATGATTTTGAAGCATGGCTCTTTTTATAGGTAAGTAGTGTATGTGAATTTAGTATGTTAAGAATTTGTGCATTAAGGCTAGCTTGGGTACCATACGCATGGGCACTTAAATGATTTAGCCTCTTTACCATGCTTAACTTAATTTCAATTATAGAATTTAAATTAAATTTGAACAAAGCATCCTAAATTCATGGAACACATATAATTGTTCTCTTATAAATTTTATAACATATATTTTATAAATGCACCTATAATTCCTCTTCACTTAAATAACTTATTAATCAATTAAATTCGATTTTTTTAATTAGTAAAATAAATCAACTTTAGATGATTAGAATTTAGATTTAGAAATATATAATTTTATTTTTCGTACTAAAAATTAAATTAAATTCTTTTTTTTTTTGTAAGAAAAAAAATATTTTTTTAAGAATCAAACTATTAAGATAAATATATTTAAAAAGGCAGACTTGGACGACAATAGCTGGCGCTCTGCTCTGTCGTGGGCGCCACCACCGCTCTCTCTCTCCCTGTCCGTTTTCCTTCCCATAAACTACATCTCACAGCTGTTCCCTCCCTCCATCCATCCCCTCTGTTTGTTTCAGGTTTCCAAAGAAGCGAAGAACAGAGATACCTGTTAATAAATAGAAAATCGAAGCGCCCATAACATTGTAGAGCCTCTTCAGCGCCACTGTTCCTCACTATCTTCTCTTTCAACATGGCGTCACAACCCCGACAATTCCACCTCTCCTCCGCTAATTCCCACAGCACCTCTGCAGACACAACTTTCACAAAAATCTTCGTCGGAGGACTCGCATGGGAGACCCAAAGAGACAAAATGCAGCTCTATTTTGAGCAATTCGGAGAGATACTCGAAGCCGTAGTCATCACCGATAAGCACACCGGCCGTTCCAAAGGCTATGGCTTTGTAATGCCCCTTTCACCAAAATCGCTTTTAGTTTTTCCCGCCCCGAATCTCTCCTGTTCTTCATTTGACTCCTTCCCCCTTCTCTGTTTCAGGTAACTTTTAAAACCCCTGAAGCAGCCGCCCGGGCCTGCTTCGATCCGTCGCCGGTGATCGACGGCCGACAGGCAAACTGTAATCTTGCTTCTCTCGGCGCAACACATCGCCCTCGATTCGGCCAGTCTCTTTTAGCAACGAAAATATTTCATTTTCTATTTTATCTTCCCATTATTCTAATGCTCTGCTTGGGTTAACAGGAAATAGCCGGTTTTGGCCTCCAATGCCTTCCTCTTCGTACCGTGGATCATCTTTCTTCCACCAGCCGCCTCACTATGCCTCCTTACCTTATTCAATCCACGGGTAACTAAACTGCAGCAAATCTTTCTCTTCGCTCCTCCTTTATGAAGTCATTGATAACTCCTTGTTTGTTTATCTATAGCTTCAGCGACGGTTACTCGCAAGAGAACATGTATCCAGTTCCGATGGTGAGTCTTGAAGATTTGAAAATAATTTAGAAATTAGATTATAAATATAGATGCTGAAGAAACGCCATTGTTGTTGTTTCAGAGCTACTACGGCTTAGCATCCGGAGGGCAACAGCAGCAGATTTCTCCTTATTATTTACCAGGTTTCTATCCCTACTACACTCAGTATACACATTCTAGCCAAGCGCAAGGAGGATTTGGGCTGAATTACCCACAAATGCTTCATTATCCTTGTGCTCCTCCACCCCATCTTGGTTCTAGCTCCGCCATCCTCTCATTCCCTGCTACCACTGCTGGTAAAACCTCTACACTTCTGCACTTAAAATAAAGCTTTTTGTCTTGCAATTCAAAGACTTAAACTAAATTTCTTGACAGTGCAGTAGGTTCCATTGCGGCATCGAGCTCTTGGAAGCCACCTGGAAGCATTTAGAAGAAGCCCTTTGTTTGTCTGAAAAAGTCGGTATTTTGTCTTCCATGCATTTGATTTTCATTCTTCCACCACTAACCGTGATTATAAGAAAAAAGCTGGAGCAGAAGACTTGCATCTAATGGCGAAGGAAGTGTTGGAATTTCCTTCTCCTTGTCCTCTCTATTGTTGATAGAGAGCGCAGCTAGCACAATTCCTTGACGCTCCGTTTCGGTTCACATGAATTTCTTTCCGCTATGAAAAATTTAAAATTTTTACCTGTTTTTCAATTATATCTGTTCATTTGAACTTTGAAGTCATTTTGGCATTGGTAATGCCCGGCGAAGAAGGCAGTTTTAAGTCTCCAAGCCAGTAAATATATTCAAGAAGCAGCAGCAGCCGATGGGATGGTTTCTGCTGATTAGATTTATTTAACTTGTAATAACTATCTCCTATCTGTCCTTAACTCTCCATTGTTACTTTTAATCAAAATTTAGTGCTTGATTATTAGCTAGACAGATTGACACCCTCCATTTTTGGAATTTTATCTTTGTCCTTCTTTCTATCTGTTCAGAGGCAGCGCTTAGCTGCATTATGTTTACTTTTTTTTTTCTTTTTCATTGAAAACATGTGATAAAACAGCTTAAACAGCTGGATGGAATCCAAAGAGTGACGATGCTAATAATTTCATAAGATTATATAATGGCTTATATCTCGTGCTGGTAAAAGGAAGGAGGAACTTTTCTTTTGTTGGAATAGGTAAACTGTGATAGATATGCACAGGAGAGGAAAGGCTGCATGTGAGGGTAACGTGGGTGAGAGTGATGGTTTTTGACAGTAAATTTGACCAGAAAGCCGGGGGCTGATTCTAGAGCATGTGTAAATGGAAAGTATGGTGCTTTAATGCAAGTAATGATTCTTATTAGTTCTGATGCTGTCTTCACAAGTGAGAGCAATTATTATAGTCAAATTTGTAGTTTTGGGACACTTAGGACTATTAATAAACAGCTGGACAGAATATAGTGAATCAATGGTTTTGTGTTCTCTCAAAATACAGATGTCAATGGTGTTTTGTATGAATACCTGAAAAAAATAGGAAGGGATTTGAAATTATGTGTTGGAATGAACTTCTAGAGCTTAATTATGGGTGTCAATATAGAAATAAATTCTTTCATAAATGCACTGATGTAAATTTGAAATTTTTAAGCCCTTATGATTAGTTACATGTAAAGCTAAAAAAACATGAGTTCGGTTTGAGGTAAACTTGGGAGTAAAATAAAATGAGTTTTAGATTTCCACCAAACATTTAATTCCTAGGATTTGAATCACACAAACTGGAATATGGGTTGAAAATCTTTTGGATGTTTGATTGTCATCATTTAAGCTTGATATTGGTTACTTGAGAGCTCATTCTGCATTATTGATTACGTGAAGAAAAAAAGAGGGGGATGCTCTGAGCTAATGGTGAAGTTCAGTTTCATTGTGCTTGTGGTCTGCTCTCTTCTTTGATCTCTTCCATCTGCCTTGAAATTTTAAGGAATTTGATAGATATTTTAGTGAGAGCTTTTGTTATTTGGAGGACACATGTAATGCTTGAAAATTCTTTGATTCATTTTTTGATGAGTTCTCTAGTCTGCCTTCTAGTTGAGAAGTAAAGCTTTGTATTGATCATGTTCTAGTTATTCATTTATTTTGAAAACTCTATAGTATCCGACTCTTAGGATTTTTTTTTGAGTTTTGAGTTCAGCTTGAGAAATTGATTGAGCATGAGTTTCTACATCAAAATAATTGCCTAGGATGCTCTTGCAAATAGTGGAAGAAAGTAAATCACTTCTAAAATTCACAACAAGTTAAGCTAATATTTAAAATATAGATCATTTTCTTCGAATTAATGATTTTCTTGATCAACTCATTTATTCATTTGTCTTATATAATAATATGGCCACCGTTCTGAGTATCATCAGATGTGCAGCATTTATGAGTTTGATGGGTGATGGATTTATTCATTGTTAAAATTCTACTTGAAGAAAACACAATAAAATTGTAGAAAATTCAAGCACAATATCAAAAGACTAGGATTTGTGTGGTTCAATTACGTTCACTATTAATCATGAGGTGTGGAGGAGATTTCACTATTTGAATGAGAAATAACATTCACTTATATTTGAGGTGTTATTACATTCACTTATATTTGACTAATATTTACAATTAATCACCTCAACTCTCATATGCGTCATGAGTGATGACTCTATAATAAACTCTCATATGCGTCATGAGTGATGACTCTATAATAAAGCGAATAAGCTACACCCAAAATAATTGCATCTGCATCCTCCTCACAAGGGAATTAGGTTGTGTGTAGGTCATCAAAATAGCTATCAACACTAATTCTCAATGTTCACTAATTTATTGCAGCAAATAAACTTTTGCATTGTGATAGCTTTGGCAACATATGTTGAATTCTTTAATGGTGTCAATCTTTTTTAACATGTAGCCCCTCTTAATCACATTCTAGATAAAATGATACCACTCATCAATATCATCACATGATGTACTGGGTTCGAAACCAAACAAATTGCATTTTTATTATCATAAAACGTAGTCATTTATTGTTGCAACATTCTTAAATAATGAAGAAATGAAACATGAATATGAAAACTAATTATCCGAGTCAGAGCGATCGAGTTGAAGTTCAGTCGAAGTGAAGTTAGGATATGCGAGACGCTAGGCCGCGCAACGGAAGCGTAAAAAAAGGTAGCCTACTTACTATAGAAATAGAAGGCAGCTAGGTAAGACGCTTAGAAGGAGCGTAGGTAGTAGCAAATAACATAACTATAGGCTGCAATGTATACCTTCAACTACTTGGTGCCCCAATAAATATGAAAATATAACTTATTATATATTGATATTGATGAATTTTACCTACATAGTATGAGTTTGCATATCCAACACATAGGTTAAATGTTGATGCTTGACTCTCAAATATCAGCATAATATTGATTGTGCTCTTTAAATATTACATAATCCACTTCATTGCTCGCCATTGTCCTTCCCTAAAATATGCAAGTATATTCTCACTACCCCAATGCTTGTACATGTCTGACTCATCATGAATCATGTAAATCATCACATACATCAAGCTACATACTACACTTGTATATGGGACCTCCTCATGTAACAACCGAAGTGTTGTTACTCAATTTTGAGTAGTCTAAATATCTTAAAAACTTTGTCATTAAGCTCCTAATGATATTAGGAGCTAATCCCTGAAATTTGGTGCAATTTGTAGATTGTTTGATTTTGACGTTTATTTTGAGCAATTTAATTATTAGAAAATTAAGAATATTAAATTGACATCTGATCGAAAATCCGACTTCATTTTTGAGTTTTTTCACCCCAAATTAGTTAATGGTGAACTTTTGAAATTTTTTGGAGCTCATTTGATAGCTCAATTTTAATTATTAAGATTGATATAATTAATTAAATATTTAATTTAATTTAATTAAATAAAATTTTAACCGTTTACCATTAAATTCAAAACAACAGCTAATCCACTGTGCGGGGTCAAAACACAGGACAATCAGTCCTGTGAGTATATGCTGTTGCGTCTTTTAATCAGGCAGATCGAACGACTGGAACTCCATCTGTCCGATTTGACCGTTGGATCAAGTCGCTGATCCAACGGCCAAAACACGACCGAGCAATGTGCTCCGTCGTGTTCCGCGTGACTGCGCGCGAGCGCAATGTTACAGAGGCTGTGCTACGGCTGTGCCAGCCCGGGCATCCCAGCCCGCGAAAAGACTCCATTCTCGATGTCATTCGAACCTTGAGTGCATTTTTAGTCGTTTGGAGTAGTCAATTGCAGGTGAGGACCAAGAAGTTGCCGCCCAGAGCTTGCCGAAGCCCCTTCGTCACGGTGTTAGGTACCTCCACTTTTCCCAACCTTGAGCTCTGCATTTCCAATTCTTTGGGTTCGTAAATATATTGCTGACAGGTGAGCATCGTTCAATATGTTCAATTTGACCCTATTAAGCATATTAGGCTCACTATGGCTCGGGCTGCTATAATGATCATCAATACCCAAGCCATAGTAAGCCTCAGAATGCCTCATTCATCGATAGAGCACCTATGACCGACGGAAGTAGGCCCAATAGGTAGGCCCGGTTCCAGGGAGTGCGACAGCTCCAGTCGCTAGCATTAGAGTTTACTATGGGGATCACAATTCGACTTGACTGTAAACCATAACCCTAGGAATTTAGGGTTAGGGGGGTTGGTTAATCGACAAATTCTAGCATGGGGGTTTCTGCACCCCTGTGTAGGCCATCTCATGGGAAGCATTTTGATAGCTGGCTCGACCTGTGGGATGGCTCGAGTGAGGAGGAATTAGGGTAAACCCGTGAAACCCTAATTTGTTCCTCGGTGGGCAGAAGATGAACAGTGGCCGGCGAGTCGACCCTGACCCGGGTGGCACTATCTTTAGGCCCACGCATGCGAGCGACCCGCGTGCATGTAGTAGTCACATGCCGACTGGGCTGAGGCACTATGTGTGGAAACCTAGGATTAATTGAAGAGTATTTGGAGTGAATCTCAATCTTAGGAATGGGAGAAGAAAGTGAGATTTTAGGATTTGATTTAGCAAGCGATTGTTGTATTTTGTTATAAATCTTAAGTATAAATAGAATGGTTGTCATCCTATGATTAGAAGCCCATTAAATCTAAAGTGTAGATGTCTTGAGAGGTTAGATTTAACCTAGTCTAATGGCAGATTGAAAATACACGTCAGCGTTTAGACGCAAGTGCATGTGGTCTGAAGTAATATAGGATGGCGAGATCCCGAGAATTATCGTCCTCTGGGAACGGTGTTCTGTTTTGTTACTAGAGTATACTTAGGTTCACTAATGTTTAAATGTAAAATATGTGTTTTGATTTTTGTCCTGGATTAATGCAGTAAGGTATTCTTGTCCTGAAGATACTATTTGATTAAAAATAAAAAGAGTTGGGATTTGGCATGCAATTCAATAAGATTTATGTGCTAGTACTTTTCACTTAAATGTCATGTCAAGTGATATGGATTGATTCTTATTATTTAATAATCAAGAGACAATCTTATCTAGTGCTCAGAAATGAACAACAGTCAAGTTCTCTTTTGGCACTTTAAACATTCATGAAATTTTTTTTTTAATGATGTCATTTCTTACGTCTAAGTTATGAAATTTTGAATTAGTTTGAACATCTCATGAACATGATTCCATCAATAGCTCTCATGCATCAATTTTTTGCTTAGCTAAGGGATTGAGCTGCTATGCTATATGGGTTTATGTCACATCACCTAATAGCACTTAACACTCTAAAACCTTACATAAGCCTAAAATGAGCCAACGGGCTCTATTGATGGTTCTTAGCTCCCATGCATCATCCTCTTGATTTAGCCAAGGTTAATGTGCTATGAAGCTCAGTGGAGCTTGTCACTCAGCCCCTAGGCTTTACATGCAACATTAACCTAACATAAATCAAGTGAAAGCTATGGAGATCATAGATTTATATATTACTTCCATGGCTCAATTGATCTCCTTAGGTATAAGGTTATGCACTGAGCGCTTTTGCTCAACGAATACTATCACTGGCATTCGCGGCGTTAACTCTCTGTGTGCATTTTCTTATATCTAAGTTATCTATTGAACACAATGGGGTTTTCCATTAAAATTATTTAGGCACAAATTTTATGATACAAATGTGTTTTCCATATTTATCATTCACATACATTCAACTAAAATAAACTAAATGACATTCATTTATATAGTAAAAGTACACATCATTTCAATCCTTACATTCTTACATGTTTAACACCCAACCTTCCCCACGGGAGAATTTAGGATGCTATTGAAATATGAAAACAAAAAAAGCTACAAGAAATAAGAAGCCTTTGCATGACATTAAAAAAAGAATAAAAAAAGAAAATGAGGGGTACAATACTAGAGAACATCTTTCGTGTTCTCCTGACTCTCTCTTCATTGGATCTTCCTTCTTCTCCTACTTTTTGTGCTCTTCTTCCTCATAGGTTGCAGCCTTCTCCATCCTTGAGAAAAGTCTCTCCTTCTCTTTTGATCTACAGCAGTCTAAGGCAAAGAACTCTTGAGCTGAATAAATTTTGGAACCCTTGTTTAGCCTTAAGTCATAGCTTTTATAATTCTTGAAAATCTCCTCAGCATTTTGTGCAGCCATCCTTTCCCTCTTCTTAAGAATTGAATTGCACTTAAGGTTTATTCCTTTATTCTATTGAAAATTGAGGAGATTTAATTGCTTTGCAATTAATTCTTGTTATGGGAAGGGGGGAAATAACGTCTCTTGGCCTTCCCAGTGTTTTTTCATGGGCAAAAATACGACAAGCGCCACGACGCGCTATAGTGCGGGCTCTCGTCGTGATAACGCTATGGCGAGCTGTGGCGCAAGATTCTCTGTTTGATATGTGTCATGGAGTGCTGTAGCGCCAAACTCCATTGCGATGCACTATAGCGCTAAAATCTGCTGCAGCGCGCTGTAGCGCTGGGATCAGGATTTGAACAAGTATCTAAGCCGGCTATGACACGTGGTAGCGCCATGCTTTTTGTTTTGGATCCTCCATAGCGCGCTATCGCGTTTACCTCTCTGTTTGGTTAGCGCTGCGGCACGCAATAGTGATGAGCTCTCTGTTGGTTTAGCGTTGAGCTCTCATTTTTGGAACCGTCGCAACGTGCTGGAGCGTTAAACTCTCTATTGATTGAGTGCCGGGCTTTTTGTTTCTAGTCCGCCACAGCGCGCTATATCATTGAACTCTCTGTTTGGTTAGCGCTGTGGCGCGCTAGAGCGCTGGACTCTCTGGTTTGTTCTGCCCTAGCGCATAGGGGCGTGCACTATAGCACCGGGCTCTCTGGTTTGTTCCACCGCAGCACGCATGGGCGCGTTGTCGGTGGTAGCGCCCATTTGGTTAAGGTTTCAGATTTATTCTGTAAACTTAATTTTAGCTCATTTGTCTTGTGATGTCACAAAACACATATCAAAGTACAATAATCCTAAGAAAAATCATTATTTTTAGTATTAAATTAACTACAATTTTTAGGTTTATCACATCCACACAATTAATTTCTTATTCATCTTCGAGTAAGCACTAAATGACTTTCTGAGTTTTTAAGTTGCACAAAAATAGCTATGAATTTTTCTTTTGACATTTTGAAGTTTATTTGATGAGGTGATTGTTGATAAAAAAATGAAATTTTTATGTTCAGTTTCAGTTCTATTCCACTCTTTTCACCACATTTGTTCTGTTTTTATCTTAATGAGTGATGTTTGAACCAAAAATATTTTTGGAAGAGTTTTTAAGAGTTTATCTAATCAGATGATTGTTGATAAAAGAGAAATTGACCTCCCCGCCCCACACTTAGATCTTAACATCACAAATTTTAATTTAAGGGTACGAGATAATAAAGCACATATCGTTGAAAACAAGCATATTAGAATTTCTAGATCACTCAATCACACATCTTGTTAACTAGCAGAATTTAAGAAGTATTTCATATCCATTAGGCTTAAGAAAATAATTTCATTTTTTGTTTTTGCTTTTAATGAAATGATACCTATATAACCTAGGCCCGGGTCCGGGCCCCACTTGGCAGACTCAGTTGGATGTCGGGCCTAGTCATAGTTAAAAGCCCATTGATAAAGGCGGGTCGGCCTGTGCTGATCAGACCCACAAATTTTTTTTTTGTCCAAGTACACGCAAATGACTTAAAATGATGCTTGACCCGTGAGACTTTACTGCTTTATTGGGCTTTGTTGTTCCACCGAGCTTTACCACCTAGTCCATAAGTTAGCGTTTTTTATCGTGCTTTCTTATATGCACTGAGGCCATCTCGAGAATGCTTCATATTGTTATTTTTTTTAATTTTATCGGATCGGCTTGGTCTGGCCCAAGCTCACAGCTAACCTGGCTCGAGCCACCTAATACCAATGACCATTTTGCATGTGTTAATATTTAATTTGTTATTTAATTTTTATTTACAAGAGTATAGATTTTGTAAATAGTGATTTGTGCAATTAAAGCATACATGATTGCATTAAATTAAGCATGCTATATATAGTGTTTTGTCCAATATTTTACAAATATAGTTTTTTTCTAAAACACAACATTGCTTAATATCAAAATCTAAAAATAGCCGCCCTAATCGGATGGATACTAGAAATTTAATTTGGGATTTCAAAAAGATAAAATCCCCCACTATAAGCAAAACGATCACAATAATTCATAACAAGTCTTTTAGATGTAATGATGATAGAGCATTATCAACAACAAACATAGATTTTTTAAGTAATTATCATAGATAATGCATCTATTTGTAAAGCTATATGATGTTTCTTTAATGTCAATAGTGAAGGCTCATGTTGCATCAATAATTATGATGTTGAAGTACTTAAGTTCATTAAGCATGGCTCACAGGCAATGATGATCAATGAAATTTATAGTATGTGTATTAATATAAATAAAATTACATTTCATTGGAGAGAATATTTAGTCATTTGTGCATTAAAAATCTTTTGCATTATCAAGAAAGACTCTCTAGAGTATACTCAAGGAGATATTTAGTTGTGGAAACTCACTAGATATACACATTAACAACAACAAAGGGTATTGGCAAGCTTGAGTTTGTCAATCTTTTGATTGTGAATTAATTACATAGTTCATTTTTTGTATAGATGATGGTGAAGATGATATGAAAGTGGGGGCAAATACTAACATTGTGTGCCAGCAGCTCTAAAGCATCAAATTAATATTATTGTACTATTTTTATATAGCTCTATGATATAACCATTTGATCATACTTATTTGTGATATTTATATTTATAGTACTGGTGAAATATGATTTTGGAATATATTAAGTATTCATAATATCTAGTACTAAAATGTGTGGTAATAATAATTGATAAATGTTTTCTTTTTATATGTTATTTAAATTTTAGTTTAGGTTTAGTCTTCAGCAAACTAAACAAGTATTATGAATCTACTAAACTATTTTGCCCTACATATGGAAATAGCCTAACTTATTATTAATATTTTTTGATTTTTTTCCTTATTTGTTGTTAAATTTAACAGTGCATTGCTCTTTGCTTGTACACACATGAATGTTTTATGTGCTCATTCACCCTAACAGGCATTTTTCTGTAGTCTGTACCTACATCAGAAAGTGCATGATGTGTTAGATGATCTCTTCGTGACGGACCCTGCTCTAACCACTCTAACTGCCATTACAGCTCTAATTGCCCTAATATCAATCGTTATAACACATTTATACAATAGTTTGCACATATTTATATGATGACAAGAGATTTAGAGGCTTAAGAATGTATTTGGAATGATTGCAGACCAATTGAAAGTGAAACGAGCCCAAAATAGGCCCAAACGGGACTAGGACAGACTCCATGATAAAAGCTGAATTTTGAGTTGGTGCTTCCCAAGCACCTAACTCTATTTTTTGAGTGTTTTACTCGATAGACGAGCGTTGTCTGCCTGGGTTTTATCATTTTGATACGAACAATAGTACAATGTTAAGCCAAATTGGATTGTCTTTCCTTAACTTAGCATTTACTTTTGAAATCAATTTGCCAAATGATTTCTTGGGTTAATATTTGAAAAAACTCTTAAAATTGGTGAAACTATAAAGAACCCCATTCTCTTATTGTTCCTCTTATCTCTTTGGTTTGAAGGAGATTTATGAATTTGTCTTTCAAGTGTCCTTGTCTTTAGTTCTTCATCTTCTACCGAAATATTTTATTTAAATTGGGAATCTATCTTTTGATTCTCATCTGTCATGATTCCATACTAAAATAAAACTAGAATATTAGGAAAGACAATTTATATAATGCATTGCATTGAAATGGATATCATGTGTTGTAGCATCTCTCTATAATGTAGCTTATATGTTGGGTGTTGCTTATTCATTAAACAATCGAATTTTTATTTTGTCTTGATAATCATTTCAGTCAATCAAAAACTAGTACTAGGGCAGGTAACTTGACTCGGAACTCGAAATTCGAACTCAAGACATTTTGACTCGACTTAAAAATTTTAGAGTTGAGTTCGAGTCATGCGTCTTGACTCGAACCATATTTAGAAGGAGCCGAAGTCAATTGAACTCAAATTCGAACTCAAAATCTGAGAGCATCTGCTACGAGAGAAGCTCTGTACCGAATGATAATAATAATAATAATAATTTACGATAGTTTTTTTAAAAGAAATTAAATGCATTTAATTAATTATAATCATTATTTTAATTAATGAGTTTTAATTATTATTAATTTAATATTAGATTTAAAGTCACACAATATTATAATAATAATAATAGAAAGTGGTGGTTTGTGAATGAATTGAGATCTGTTCCTATGGCTGTTCTCTTTTACTCGTTTTCTAAATTTTTTTACATTCATATCGAAAAACAACTGAGCCTTTCGCACGGGGAAACGCACCCCGTTTCCCATTTCGAGAACTGCTCTTTCGAAGTTTTGTTAACAATATTTATTTTTCAAGTATTATTAATTTAATATGTAAATAAATTATTATTTAAATACATAATTGTGGAATTTATATGAAAAAAATCTTTTGAGTGTATATTCTTTATTTCTTAAGTTTTATATTCCTGTAGATGATTGTTTTAGTGCATATAAATTTAAAATTAAGCTTATAATTATTTAATTTTATTATTAAAAAATATTATTATAATATTTGATTACCAAATATATACAATAATATTTTTATTTATTATCTATCCAATAGAATTTGAATATCATTTTAATATAAATTTTAAAAATAATATTTATATTATTTTAATATAAATAAAATAAAATACTAATAAAATTTTATTGAATAAATTTTCTTAGATGACAAATAATATTTTTGTTTAAATACAAGTCTAATAATTTTATTATATTTTAAATTTTGTTCATGCAAAGAATATAATATGTTATATATTTAAAATTTTATCGGGGAATGTATTTATTTTGCTAAAAAAATGGGAATCACACAGCAGGACCGCCTTAACGAGAGTGCCACTGTTGGTCACATCGAGACTTCGTTCTGCTTCTGCTTGTGCTTTGGTGAAATTGCAAGAAAGTCCTCTATGATCGGTAATTTTATCTGTTGCATTGTTAATTTGCATTTTATATCCGCCTGCTTCGTTTTACTGCTTTATATGGAATCTTAAGCTTAAAGGTTACGAACTTGTTCTTTTCGGTGTCTTAGCATAAATAATCTATCTAAATATAGTATTAAATACCTAAATATTAATAATAATTTTATTAAAAATATTTAATTGGCTAAAAAAAAAATATTGGAGCAACTTACGGTATCCATTATTGTACTGGTTAAAAGCTTTTGGGTGCTGCTGTCCCTGTCTAGCTTCTTCTGTTTCTTTCTAGCATTGTTTAGATAATTTTTTTATTTATGCTCTTTTGTATTCTTTCTACATTTACTTTGTGACTATTAAAAAGAATTAAGAGGAAAAATGGAGAATGTTCGTATGAAGTTTATATAATTAAATCAATAAAATTTATAAGTTTCAAAGTCGAGTAAAAAGTATGTTGTTTTAATCATAATATATAAGTATACTTCATAATATTTGGGGTATTTATTTTTCTTGCTAAGTTAAATCTTTTATAAATTTGTGTATAAAATTTTTGATTAGCAAACTGATGAAAAATAAAATTATTTATTTATTATTATTATCTAATCATAATAATAATATTTATAAATTATTATTATTATCATTATTACTTATAAAAATAGTAATAATAATAATAATAATAATAATAATAATTTTTATACTATAATATAGTAAAATAATATAAGTTACTATTAAATAATAATTATAATATAATATTATATATAAATAATAATAATAATAATAAATAAATAAATAAAATGAAAAGAGAAATAAAATTAAAGAGTAGAAAGTTGTATAAAAAATGTTAGGAGTAGAAATAAAAGTTAATAGTGAGAATCAAAAATAAAAGTCAGTAGTTAAAAGATTAGTAATATTTTGAGTCAAAATTAATAATTAATATTTTATCTCTCATTTAAGATTTTTAATATTATGATTTGCCCAACAATATTTCTCACTCATTATTTTTTTGTCTTAATGATATTTCTTCTTGTTCAAAGGGGGTTCACCGTGGGGAGGCAATGACTTGCAAGTAGGTGGAGAATAATGTTGGAGGAGATTGGCAGGGTGTGGAGACAACCAGGTGAAGGAGCGAGGGGCAGCGGTTGTGTAACGACCCAAGTCGTATTACCATGTTAATTAAGACTAAATCTGACTTAAGAATCAGGATCCCGAGCGACTTCAAAATTAAGGCAAACTAAAAATACCGTTTGATAGAGTATATTTTTGTAATCATAATGTCCATTTGGGAGCAATCTAGATAATATATACTCCTAAATTAATTTTTAAATTATTTAAATTCAGTAAATTGGGAAAATTAAATACAAGTTCAAATTCAATGATTTTGGTGTCGTTGGATTAATAATATTATAAAAAGGCTACACAAATTTTTTTTGTCAAATTTGGAGCTTCGAGATTAATTTTTGAAGTTTTTATATTCAAAAAATTATATAAAATAAAATATTGCAATAAATCAAAATTTTGTTATACTGTACATATTATAATATACATATATATTATAAAGTTAGTATTATCATTATATAATAATTAAAATGATAAAGATATTATTATTATTAATATCATTATTATTATAGTTATAATTATATATAAGAAAGAAATGATAAATTCAAAAGTAAAATGAGAGAATAAAGAAAGATTATTTCTTTTTTATATAATTATTATAAATACTATTTTGATTTGTAATATAATTTATTTTCTTATAAATAAATATTATTATTAAATAAATTACATATTAAGATTTCAAGCAATTGCTTATTAAGTATAAAATCGAGCATATACTTACTTTTAACTTTCTAATTCATACACTAAGAACATGTACGAAATATCTTTTATTACTCTTATTTAATATGATGTTCTGCTCAACATCGCACAAATTTAATAAAAATGCTTTTATAGTCACATAAAACGATATATGAAAAGGTTTGGACTATTGAGTAGAATGGGTTCAATATTGATTTATTTTTAGTCTGATAAGACAACTGCTAGGATATTGCTATCTGACATCGGGAGGCATAAGAAGCATATACTGATAAGACATTAAAGAGACATGTATAGAGGGAAGTTGGAATATGTAACACAAAAAGAATCCCCCATTTTCCTTAATTTTGTACTTGCTCAATAAAATTATATTTTTGCATCAAATATCAAACGCTAAAATTCTATATTTATTTTTGTGACTGCAATTATTTGTATGCTAAAGTTTTAATGTAATTGAAACAGATTTGTAGAGATAAATTTGTACAGGATTTTATTTCCTATCAAATTTTTGATTATTTTGCTTATTATTTAAAAATTTTATGGTTGACACCAATCAGTACTTAGTTTCATAACTAATTGGTATTCAATTGCCCACACTTTCGAAACATACCAAGATCAGGAGCTTATCATAGAGGAAAGGCACCAAAGATCAAGTAGTGCTGATACTGCTAGCTATTGATTTACTATTTTTTTAGTATATTTAAATTTTGTAACTTTTTATTTTATTTGGATCTTTGTGATATTTCTAAATTAATGAATGAATGAGTTATGTTTAATAGCTACATATTGTCTTTTAAATCACTCAATATGATCTTGCGGCAAGGGGACTACCCCAAAACTAGTGCTGGATTAGCTCCAACTAACTTGGCATTGGGTCCCCATAGTTCATATAAGAGCAGGATTGAGTGTAAATTTAAGAGATATAATATATAAATGTCAAATTATAATTCATTTTAGGAAGAGAGAAAGATAAACATAAACCTATTTAATTTGAGCTTTCAACCTTTGGGTAAACAGATGGATTCAAACAAAAGATTTTTGAGCACCTCAACAGAAACCCCAATCAAGACATCTTTATCAATGGAGGTTCTAAAAAGTACCAATGATCGCTTCATGGAAGCCGTTATAGAACTTCAAGCTAACTAAAAGAAAATAGCCCTATCAAACTCTATTCAATCATCCCAAAAACATCATTTTGATGGAATTCTCCAATCTTTTCTCAAATTAAATCTACCAGTATTTCATAAAACTACTTGCCATATGGAGGCAGAAGACTGGCTAAGAGAGATAGAGAAGTCATTAGAAAGTATGGAGTGTCCAAATGAAAAGATGGTACGAGTGGCTTACTACTAATTTAAGGGTGAAACTAACCGATGATGGGAATCCGTCGCCAGCACTGATTTTACTAGCATAGAATTAAAGAATATAAATTGGGAAGCATTCTTTGAAGTATTTCGAGCCAAATATATCCCACATGCTGCCCAAAATATCATGGAGAACGAATTCATAAAATTGGTTCAGCGTGACAACCATGTGACCAACATGAGGCCGAGCTCACAAGAATGTATAGATACACTCAGAACTTGATAATTACAGAGAAAGAAAGGCGAAACTATTTTTTATCAGGGATGAAGGACACCCTCTATTGGAGCCTACTCCCATTTAGGCATATTCATTTCTCCAAACTTCTAGAATTTGCACTAATTATGGAATACGAAGAAATAACAAGTCTTCTAATCACTCAGGATAAGGGAAGAGACATGATAATCCCACAAAAGATTAAAGGATTTTCAAAAGACAACACAATTTGGAAGTCGTCGAATTTTTCCCGAATATTATAATATATTTAAAATACTCTGAAAAATAGAATAATAAAATACTCGTCAAAATTAAAATCTGACTTCGACGATACATCCTCACCCTTCAATTAGCTAGGGGTGAATTGTTGGAAATTTGTGGAAACCACTATATAATTAAATTTTTATTTAGAAAAAACATAATATTTATTTAAATAATATTATATAAATACATTTAACATCCATCATCGCCTCCCTCTCCACGTCGTCACCTTTTCGAACCATCAGGGTTAGATCATACGTCGCTACATTTGCGCCGTCTGATCAGATCCAGCACCTAGAACTGATGGCCCTCAACCCATCATCCTCGACAGTGCGCATGCGCTACGTGTGTCGCAAAGGGCTCGGTCACGAGCACTCAGCCGTGAAAGCGTGGCCTTTGCCGTCGCACCTAGCCTTCTCCCAATGTCAATTAAGATTGATTAAACTCTAATCTTTGATGCTTGCCATTGAAGATATCAGAATCTGCGATCCCCGAAGAAGAACCAAATCCAATCGCTTGAAAGCTCTTCAACATTTGAATAGGTATGCCTTGATCCCTAATTTCATTTTCTCTATCCTTGTAATTATGTTTTGATTTTTGATTTCATGATGTATATTAGCAAATGATTGGTCCGATTGAGATTGATCGAACAAATTTAGCCAATCATCCACAGTCCCGTACAGTAGCATAAGCTTATCCCGTGCCTTAACAATTAGGATTGGTGACCACCGACATTTCTGTGGGGCCCAGTACCCTCCGCGGTCATGCTAATATTGAGGTCAACATGATTACGGAGAGTACGGACTCCAACTATGACAATCCTTCCAACTATAGTAGAGTCGAGTCAGGTATAAACTCAACTCACCTTAGCTGAAAGACTTGCCACCTAAAGTTAGAGGTCAAGTATCAAAATATCAAAATAATGGAAGCAGAAAAGAGTATAATATCCACATCACAGCATAGTAAAAAAAGTAGAACAATAACTCAGCTTAATATAATAGTGCAGAAAGTAAATACATATAGAATATGAAATTATTGCAAACTGAATTTAAGAGAAAAGGAACACTTGTACTCAAAACTGAAAATAAAGCTTAGTAGCTATGCTAAACAGCAGGAAAGTCCTCCTCCTGGCCAAGCCCCTCTCTAGTAGAAACCTTAACGAGCAGCTCCAAATCTGATATTGTTGGTATCACAATACCAAGACCCCAACCAAGAAAGAGAAAAACTTATAATTAGACAAATTGTCTAAGCACATTTTAGACTGATTAAATGAGACTAAATAATCAAGATATCACATTTTTTACTAAGCATGCAAGTAATTAAGGTGCAATAAGCCACAAGAAACATGATAGCTATAAATTAACATTTATAACTAATTTAAGCAAAGTATGTAAAGTAACATATCTCAACTAGAAGCTGTAATAAGATTATGCAGTAAATATATAATAAATAAAAGTACTAAAAGTAAACTTATCCTAACATGCTTATAATTATATGAATACGTATTAATTTTCATAAATAGATCTGAATGGAAGCATAAGAAAATTGAAGTAAAATTAATATCCTAAATATGCAAACACTGAATAAAATGCTGAAGTAAAAGTACTGAACTGGAATAAAATGAAAATGCGTGCAGAAAATAGTAAAAATACAAGTAAAGTATGTGGCTAAATAAGCCACTGAACTGGAACTGAACCGAAAGTAAAAGTATGCATAACATAGTACTGCCATAATAGAAAGGGGCCAAAACAGGGCCACTGTACAACAATTTCAACATGTATTGTGGCGGCCCTGCCTCGCCGTGGTCCTATTAATTCTTAAGTTAACATAATTACGGTGGAGGGATCACCAAATGACAAGATCCTTACTTATGAATAGATTAAGCACACATCCTAATCAATTATAATTAAGGAGTTTACCATTTAAGAACTATTTCACTAAATGAAAAGTACATGAAAGCAGAGTGCGAAAGTAAAAATAGTAACATCCATTCCATCACAATACAGTAATAAGAACATACAATTCAAAATAATAATAGTAAAAAAAATACAATTTAAACTTGTATTATTAGAACATTTTTAAAGGTAAAAGCTAAATGAAAAGAACAATACTCAACCTCATAAGCTGTAATAACCCTAGTGTTGTTACCCATCAATTAGTGACTTAATTGAATATAATCATTTTTCATTAGTTTTATAATAGTCTCCATTTTAATTTTCATGTGATTTGGAGACCATTTGGCAATTTCCAATATTTCTTAGTTTTCTGATAATTCTAAGAATGCGTATTTTATTTAGACCTCAAAATCAAAAATAGAGTCCACCATTGAACTCACCACACCCAAATTAGATAAGGATGATATTTTAGAAGTGTTTGGAAGTCATCGAATTTTCTCTGAATATTTTAATAATATTTAAATACTTAAAAAATTAAGATAGTTAAATTGATCTCCGATCAAAAATCCGATTTTATTTTTGAGTTCACTGCATCTCAATTAGGTAAAGATAAATTTTTTGGATTTTTCGGAGTGCATTTAGTTATTTAATTTTAATTACTAAATTGTGTATATTAGATATTTAATTAAAATAAATAAATTAGTATATATAATATATTTTAAATAAAATTCCAATGGTATTTTTTTGATTTGCAAAGATCCGCTATGCGGATCTGATCAGCGAGCAGCGAATCGGCTCCATCTGAATCGTCCCCTTTCCTCTACCCTAGATCTAGTGGCTCTTAGATGATGCCGATTTTGGACCACCGGATCGAGAGCATGATCCAACGGTCGCGATTGGAGAACTGTACGTCTCCTTTGCACATTCTCTGTGATGCCTGGTGAAGGACCGACCTTCGAGCCCCTTAACCTCCATAATTCATCCTCTTTTCATCTTTTGGACACTTACCTGAAGCTACGAGAGAGCCAAGGAACTCGGGAAGAAGCTAGCTGTCGTTCGGGAGCTCCACAAGAAACCTTAATTTATACCGATGATTTTCATCCAGGTATCTTTATTATTCGTTCCTTGAAATCTCATAACCTAGCTTATTTCTTTCGCATCTTATTTCAATTAAGAGCTCTGATCGACCTCGATCAGGAGCAATCAAAATTATTCTTATCAAATTTTCATACCCGAAAATTTTAGGGATTCATTCTTATGCTGTCATCTCTACTGGATAATTCCATTTTTGATCTTGAAGGGATAGCTTCGGCGAGATTAACTCGCCGGCGTGCGGGCTATCCTCAGGAATGATCGGGACTAACCAGAGTGCCAACCCTAAGAGTTCCCGATTTCGGTAATCAGCCTTTGGGGACAAAATAGTTTGTTCGAGCCAATTCTTCAGCTCGGAATGAGCAGCTGAACCGGTCCGGTTCAATGCCTAAACCCGCACCATTTTATTCGGCTGCGTGTCTTGTGGGAGCGACACGCGTCAGCTCCTGTGAGCGACGTGTGTCCCTCTCTTTTCCCGTGCCGCCATCCCTCTCAAGCTTTTTCGCGCCAGTCTTCTTATTCTGCGCCATGGAATTTCGTGCAGACAGATCATTAAATGATCATTATCATTTAATTAATGTTAAATTAAATGCTAAGTTTTATTTTAATCATAATTATACTAATACTAAACCAAATTACATATTTTTATATACTATTTTGATCACAAAAATGAGTAGATCAATAATATGCAATTTAATTTCTGTTTTGATAAATATTTTAGTTAGTCTATATTTAAGATTAATTAATTAATTGTAAATTAATTTCATCATTTCATGTGACCTAATTTGATCATTTAATGTCCAAATTAAATGATCAAATAGTTCATTTTACTCACAAAAATATGAGGAACAATAATATGAAATCAAATTTAATATTTGAACACTAATTTTTATAATCATTTTTTAACCCTAATTAGGAGTCACAAAAATCCTAATTTTTCAAAGTTGTTTAAATTTGACCTACTTAGTATCATTCTTCTCCTTATAATATAAAAATTTCAATAATATGTAAATCATTTCTATTAGATAATAATCAGTGATTTTAGGTTGTTGACTCTTAATTAAGTGTTATTGTGATGATTCTAATTTCTTAGATAATATGTTTTAGGTATTATAAATCCCTAGGATAGCTAACATGTCACATTTATTACTCCCCGTGTCAAATTAGATTACATTTATTTGAACTTAGTTCTCAATTTTCTAGATATGTGAATTAATTGCCAAGTGCTTAATTCACCTTTCAACCATAAGGTAAAAACCCTATGATTGATTTATAATTTGATATATAGTGGATCCCTAGATTTATTAGTTACACCCATTAAGAATAGTTAGTCTTAATGCCTTTGTAATTGTAGATTATTGAATCAACTAGATCTAGCTTTAGTGATTATATTAGAACTTAATTCATTCATCCTAATCCCTAAAGCCTTTTCTTGATTATTTTAAGATATAGTAATAGGAATCCCTAACTTACTTAGATTAGTTTAGGAATTTTTTTAAATTCCTTAAACATTAACTATTAGAATACTTAGAACTTATAATTCTTAAGTCCTATCAATTACTTATCTTAAGCCTTTAATTGCTTATAACTTAGCTAGATTAATATTTGATTGATTAGATCCTTCAAACTATAACCTAGCTAGTGAACTCTAGTGAACTTTAGTGAACTTACATTAACTTATAATTTCTTAAGTTATGTATTTTTCTTTATCTTAATCTCCTCCTACTAAATACCTAAACCTTAATTTAATTAAATAATTAAATCTTATAATTTAGGATATGAATAAGATCTACTTTCTCAAATTATCAATTATACTTATAAATTATTTTGTCATATCATACTAATTGTATTAAATCTACTACTTTCAAAATCCCAACTACTACTATACTTATAATTAACTTGAGATCAATATTTCAAAGTTAATTGGGAGCTTAATTAGCTCAAATCATTAAGTAGATCATTAAAATTAGATAACTTTGGATATCACTTAGTTGTAATTATTGGATTTCCTGAATGCTTGCTTAGTTTTGAGCCTTATTCATTGAATCATTCATATAAAACATTGTGCATCAATAAAACTTTCACATTAAAATTAATGGTAGTTTATATTGGTGGATTAGCTTAAGATAGGCTAAAAAGGAGTAATATGGAGACCTCACATTCTCAGAGGGTGAATGTGAGTATTTTAAGATTTAACCCCGCTTTTCTTTAGTTGTTAAACAGACGTATTTAACTCCTCTCTTCATTCAAAATATTTCCACAGAATGAGTACAGATTAAAATAACTTTAATTAATTAATATGTGAGATCTTCTTCAATCTTATAGATTGTTAAGACTCATCATAGCTTTTAGCTATATTATTTTCCATAGTACTAGACTATGTGAATCTTAAGCTAATAGTCTAAGATCTTCCTTCAATTTCCTTATTATGCATTTTCTATAATTTAGAACTGCACTTTACTTGCTTACAGTTTACTTATATTATAGTGAATATTGTTAAAATAATATTTAAATGCTTCACTGTTTCTTTTCCTTACATAGCATAAGTTTATTTGAACATATACATGCCTTATTTCATTTACTTTTATATGCACATTAGTTTATTTTTAGCCTATTTAAGATACTTTTGCCCTTATTCTATTTACATACTAGGATCTATACTTAAGTGAATATTTTAACTCACTCTATTTTTCTTTCTTACTTTTTCTCACTTGTATGCTTACTATATTGCACCAATGTTTGTGTTTATCTTGTAACTAGTAGTGATATCCATATAAAATAATATTATGTTTAGCCAATCTTAAAATATACTTAGACTGTTTAGTCTAACCATATTTTCTATTTCTTGGCTTTGCCCTATCACAGTTATATGCCAAAATATGATAGATCAGATGCATTTGGAGGCTAGTGGAGCTGGACCAAGTGCTAAAAATTAACTGCTTTCACTTATCATATACTAAAACTATATAGCTTAAAATAAATTGTAAGTGAGCTTTCATTTTCCTTATTTCATTTAAGTTTACTGTTGGTTTGTAAATTAATATCATTTACCTTACTTTTACTATACTTGTGTTGGAGCTTAGTTTATATTTAAATGAATGGATGAATGTAATGAATGGATGGATGATTACAAATATATAAAAATGAATATTAACTAAGTCATTAGTTGCATATCTACTTACGATGTTAATTGGAATTAGTTGTATATTACATTACTTATAGAATTAGAAACTAATTTCTTATTTAAGTTGAGAAGCTTTTCTATATCTACATCTATGTAATGAATGCTTGTGAATTGAACATACATTAGGATAGATAATTGTTACACATGTGATTTTTCCCTTTAAGCTTTTAGAATTGTAAATGAGCAATCCTATGTAATAAATTGAACTCTATTTTAGAACTAGAAATAAGTAATCCCATGTAACATATTGACTTTACTTTAGAATTGTAAATGAGCAATCTTATGTAATGGATTGAACTCTATACTAGAATTAAAACTAAGCAATCCTATATAATAGATTGATTACATATTAGTTTAGGTTATCTTTCTTTCAAATTATAACTTCCATCAGAATGGAAGTCTTGTATGTCTACTTTGTAGGTATTTCTTTAATCATTTACAAAGGAGACTCTGCCAAAAAATTTAAGAATTTTAGGACTTAGAATAATTTGGCAAAAATGTAGACTTATAATTCACATGTTAAATACTCATTAAATATCTAAAATTTCATGTCTAAGATTACAAGCATTCACTTTAATTATTGTGAATAACATTCTCATGTCTCATTATAAGTATCATAGGTTTAATTTTATTATACCTTCATATATAAATTACTTAACATCATTCAAAATTTCCATTCCATCTTAACTTAAGACCCTCTTTTAAATCCTTGGTCAAACATAATATCTAATAATTTGGATTTGTTTTCTTCTAATCTAGTATTATGTATTGTGATGACGTATTAATGTTGAGTTAAGTGATTCTCAATATTGGGGTCACCACGCAAGCAACAAAAAAAAGAACTAAAGAAACTAAGGGTCTTCAACAGCTCGAACTTCCTCCTGAATCTGGTCTTCAGAAGGCTCCACAACCTCAAATAGCTCAGAGTCTACCATTATCAATTTCACAATGATAGGGCCCAAGCCAATAAAAGAAAAATCTAATTAGATAAAATATCTAAATATATTTTAGGCTACAATTTATTATATTAATTTAGATATCACCATAAAATTTACATCTAAAATAAGCTGTAAAGGAGCAAAACACATGTGAAAGAGAAAGACAGTTATAAATAATAAGTTTTTAACTTAAACAAAATAGAAAGTAAGCACATACCTCTAACTATTACTGCAACAAGGTTAGACATAAAATAAAGACTAAATACTAATATAACTGAAAAGAAAACTCATCCTAAACATGCTTATGATCAATATAAACTTATGATAATTGACATAAAGTAAATAAACACATGAAATATTTAAATAATTGAAAATAAAACTAGCATTATATATATATATATATATATATATATATATATATATATATATATATATATATATAGGCAGCGAGCAAGACTAGCACCCTAAAAATAAATAAAGCTAGTAAATGCAGTAAGACAGTAAATACTAAAGTGCTGAAATATAGAAAAGTAAATTGAAAGCAGTAAATCCAAAACTGAAAACTGTCATGTCTACTCAAGCTATTAAAATTGAAAGTAAACAATAAATCTCTCTTAGCCTCATGGGCTAAGGCATAAGCTCTGAACTATATATGCATGAAATCACTTAGCCTGATGAGCTAAGGTAAAAATATTGAACTGAATATCACTGAAATCACTTAGCCTGATGAGCTAAGGCAGAAAGTACTGAATTGAATACTACTGAGTAGAAGTGCACCTACAATTAGTACTACCATATCAGATCCTGACTAATAAAGTCATATGGGCACAAAATCTATTTCTCGCCACCCTATGAATCCAACGCTCAACTAGGCATGGATAGACTTACCGGACACTAGCCTTCACTGTGCTATGCCAGACCCAACGAATTGAAGAGGCACACTAGTTAGGTCACAACCTACTGAAAACTAAAAAACTGAAAGCACCGATAAAAATATGAATGCTATTTATGTAAATCCAAAGTTGACACAAGATACTCATCAAATATCTTATGTCCAATACGTATGACTAATGTATAAAGCTCAAAATAAAGTAAGCAAAGCATCAAATATCAAAGTGAGCAAGAGACTCTACTAAAACATAGGTAATATCCATTATTATCTAATTTATTTATTCTATCTACTCTAAGTTATACAAGTTTAGGATCTCCAATTCCTACTATCGAGTGTAAATCAGATTCACGATCTTATGAGTTGAAAACAATTAGAGCTAGCCAAGTCCTAATTTGATTAATCATTGTCGACTATAAGTTAAATAAAATAAATCAATCGACCTAGTTTATTTGTTTAAGCAACCCAAACCATCTTGATTAGTAAAATCAAGATGAAAGGATTAAGAATTAAACTCCAAATATTGGGGGTTTAATTACTCAATCCAAATGGTAATCCTAAAGGACTAGGTTTTACCACCCAATCTCACAGATTTAAATATAAGGAAAATCCTACTAACTAAAGTCACACTTAATAGGATGAATATTTATTCTTAAATCTAAAAGTAAAAGATCAAATAATTATTAATAAACTATGAAAAATCTATAAACTATCAAAATTAAAGTTTCACCTATTAAATAACCCAATTTACTAAATATATAAAATCTAACCTAAGGACTAATCCTAACATTTAAGGAAAATCTTAAGGGACTAAAATGACACTCAAGCTCCAATTCTAACTAATGTTATAAGAAAGATTAAGGATGGACTAAGGAGGTTCAGAAAAGAGGTATGATGTGAGAATCTCACATCATATAGCTTAATAATTTTTACTTAGAATTTCTTTAAGGAAGAAAATAGGGTTTTGATTTGGAACTATATTTATGGCTTAAATTAATGAAATTATATTCGAAATTATTTTATTTACTAATTTAGTGATTATAACATGAAACCAAGGCTTAAAAGCATATAACTCTAAATTTGGGCAAAATGACCATTTAGCCCCTCCTTACGGGTCTAAAAATCTACTTTTTGATTTAAGGCTCTAAATTAGAAATTTTTAGTGGCAACTGATTACTTAATGTCTAATATGAGGATAGACAGTAGGTACATCAATTTTGGACAATTAATAAGCCTTATGAGATCAAATTAAGGAATTTAACTCATAGGGGCAATTTGGTAATTTTACTTAATGGAATCTATTTTTTCTATCAGTTTGTTAAAGCTTAATGTCTAAGGTTTCCATAGAATCTAAATTACTAAATTTTGATAATAAATGGCCAAGTTATGGCCAAAACAACATTAGGGCTAGATATGGAAATTAAGGTTTCATATATAGGGTCAAAAACCTAACTTTTCCATTTAAAGTCTAAATTCAATAAACTCAATAGCTATATCTTCCCTATAACCCACTAATTATTTTAATTGGGAGTAGACCTAAGTTGGACCTCATTTGGTTAAGTTATAGCTTAATTAGAATATAGGTAATTAGTGAGTGATTAGTAAAATTAATCACAGAATCACTAAACAAACTACACCACTAGGTTATGTTCTACTCTATGAGTTATTAGAAACTAAAACTACTCAATTTAGATTAGTAAATTTACTAATATTTACTAATCAAGTTTTAGAGTGATTAGGGTTGATTAAGAGATCTAACCATTGGATCTAAAATATTTTCTTAGTTCACTGTTAATTAGGTTTTCCTAATCAAAATGGTATATTGGAAGACCTAATTTGGAGCTCAATTGACCAAGTTATGGTCAATTGAAGTTCTATGTTAATAAGAGTAATTAGGGTTAGGCCCTAAAGTGATTAAGCAAACCCTAATCCAAACAGAGATATGAAAATTACCAGATTAATCTAAAGGTTTTTCGGATCACTTTAAGACCCATATTGGGTATATTTGGGTGAGTGTGTGTGACGACCACAATATTGAGAATCACTTAACTCAATATTGATACGTCACCACAATACCTAATGCTAAATTAGAAGAAAGCTAATTCAAATCAATAGATATTGTGTTTGGTCAAGGATTTAGAATAAGGTCTTAAGTTAAGATGGAAGAGAAATTATGAATAGTATTTAGTAATTTATAAGTAAAGATGCAATACATGAATTTTTCCAATGGGAGTGAAGTAGAAATTAACATATGATATATGTAAGAAGACATGAGATTGTAATTTAAAATGATTGAAATAAACACTTGCAACTTTAGACATGAAATTTTAGATATTTAATGAGTAATTGTCATGTAAGTTATAAGTCTATATTTTTGCCAAGTTATTATAAGTCTAAATTTTCTTAAAATTTTTTGCAGAGTCTCCTTTGTAAATGATTAAGGAGACACCTGCAAGGTAGACATGCAAGACTTCCATTCCAATGGAAATTATATTTTGAAAGAAAAGACAACCTAAATTAACATGCATTCAATCCATTTTAACTCTAATTCTAATATAGAGTTCAATCCATTTTATAGGATTGCTCATTTACAATTCTACCATAGAGTTCGATCAATTTCATAGGATTGCTCATTTATAATTCTAAAATAGAGTTCAATCCATTTCATAAGATTGCTCATTTACAATTCTAAAATATCAAAGGGAAAAATTACATATGAAATAATTATCTACCCTAAGGTTTGCTTTATCACAATCATTAAATACTCACATGTAGATATGAAAAGATTTATACTTGAATGAGAAACTAATTTCCAATTTTATAAATAATATAATAATAATTTATTCCAATTAACATCCTAGGTATATATACAACTAAGGACTTAATTAATATTCATTTTTTTATATATTTATAACCATTCATCCATTCAATAAATTCATCTATTCATTCATCACAAGCATTTAAATATAACTAAGCTCCAACAAAGTTTAGTAAAAGTAAGTTGAACGACATTATTACAAACCCACAACAGCTATCAGTGGATTTTTAAATAATTTGGGAAAATAAGAAAAATAAATAAGTAATCTTTGGATCCTTTATTTGCAATTTCCCCATTTTGTATTCCATTTTTTTGGCTGGTCATGATCTTCATTCGGCTGGCCATACTCTCCCTCTTGCTTAAGTCATGCCTCATTATTGCTCAAGCATGATGGCTCTACTCCATAGCCCCCTTAGCTATGATGAGGCCTCCCCTCCTGTGGGGCCCCCGTACTGATAATAAGGAAGTAGGGTGCTCCAACTGTGGCAAATCCCAAACTTAAGTAAAGTTAGGTGAACCTAACTTGCCTTAAGGCAAGGATTTGTCACCAAGTGCTATAACGTTCATCAATATAGATATCAAAGTGGTGGAAGCAATATAAAAATAGGGTAACATTCACAAGCATACATAGTAGGAAAAGAAAATATAATATAGTAACTCATCACAATGCAATAAGTAAAGTACATCCAGAAAGTTTAATTATTACAAACTGAAATGAATAACTGAAAATGAAAGACTCTCGTCCTCACTGGAATAACAAGACAAAGCTAGCTAGACAGCAGCTGGAAGGTCCTCCTCCTGAATTGGCTCCTCCTCAGCGACACCGCCCACGAACACGTCTGAATCTGACATTTGTCGGTATCACAAATGCCAGGGCCCCATCTAACAAAATAAAAAGGTTACAGTTAGACAATTGTTTAAGTACATTTTAGGCTATTTAAAGTGAACTGAATATTAAAAAATATCACATTTAAATTTAACTGTACATGCAGCAGTAAAGGGGTGCAATAAGCTATGAAAGAACTGGGATACTATAAACTATCTATTTATATCATGCAACATGTATGTAAAGTAACATACAGACTCAAAATAAGCAAGGTAAGGCTAAGAGCAAAAATAACTACAACTACTGAATAAACATGATCCTAACATGATTTTGATCGAAGTAAAACACGCTGAGTATAAAAGAACATGAGTACTAAATATAATAAAATTCTAGCATTCTAAATATGCCATTTATATATATATCTAAACTATGAAAGTATACATACAACATGCAGATTAATATGAAAAGAAATGCTACTGAGACATGTGGCAAAAGCAAAGCAATGTATAATATATAAAGCCACTGAGACATGTGACAAAGCGAGCAAATACTAAAAATAAGGCCACTGAAGCATGTGGCAAAACAAATTAGGGAAAAAAAAAATACAATACAGCTAAAGTAGTAATAAGCCTAAGTTCTAGTACTGCCATACCAGCCAATAGGCCATACAGGGCCTCCAATATCAATCAATCAATCAATCCCCAGCCTAGCCATCCAAATATGCTAGGTCTGAGTCCAGTCTATACAATACTACTACTGAAGAGGCAGACTAAACTAGGTCATATTCTACTAACCGTGACAAAACAAAACTTAATGATATGTAAATTCAATACTAGCTTAGGATACATCATCCTAAGTTTTCCTATTATGCTCAAGGGCTAAAGCTCAAAATCCAAGGTATGCAAAGAAATCTAATCAAAGTAAGCAAGGGACTTAATCTAGACTCATGTGATATCTGTTGTTATCTAATTACCAAATTTAACTATCCTGAGAAGGTACAAGCTTAGGATCTCCAATATCCAGCTATCGAGTAGAATCTCAGATTTATGTCCTTAAAGTCAAATATTAGAACTTAAAAGTTCTAATCAAAAATCATGTGATGACTATATAGTTTAAGTAAGCAAATCAATGACCTAATTTTATGAATATTTTACTCTCTTACCTAAATCTTGATCAAATAAATCAAGATTTAAGGATTTAGAACTTAAACCTTATGTTGAGTTCAAATTCCAAATCCAAGGTGATACTAAAATAGGATTTAGGTTTCTCACTTAATCCCAAGGGTAAAGGTTCCTATAAGTTGAAAGATTCAGGAACTACGATCTTAGTGAAAGGCTATTCTAGTAATTATAAGATAAAATAATCAATTAAGAACTTGAGAATCTAAGATCTATATTCAATCTTTAAGATAATTTCATTATTTTATTGATTGAATCATCCTATACCCACATGGAAGGTTTCAAAAGATTAAAAAATCAATCATTTAAGAATTTCAATTAGAGGTGGTTTGATTCAAATTGAAGATCTAAGTCTAAGATCTAAGATCCAAAGATCTGAGATTTGATCACTTTAGACATTAAAACTAGATATTAGCTTAGGAGCTTTAATTTTATGCTTCTTTTGGAATTTAAACTATATTGCACTTATTAAGATGATGATTTAACCATTCACTTCCCTTGATTAACATTTAAGCCTATAATCATCTCTTTAGATTACTAAGATCTAAGAGTCTAAGTTTTGATCACTTTAGATCTTAAACTAGGTTTTTAACTTAAACATTTCTAATTTCTTATCTTTCGATACTAAGCTCTTAAGTTATCTTATCTAAGTTTATTAATGATACAATTGACAATTCTTATTATTATATTTCAATTTTCAGGTCAAATGATCCTTAAATGGAATGCTTAAGAGTTAAGTATCTTATTTAAGGATTAAATGAAGATTTGATGATTTAAGGATCATATGAATAATATTATTGTTCTAAGATTTCAGAGAACATTTCCAATTTAATTTAAAGTATATTACTGAAATTTTCAATCCTTGAGGGACATTAATCCACATTTTGGTCAAAATGACCAAAATGCCCCTCTTAAGGCTAAAATTGGGATTTTAGGGTTTACTTACCCAAATTGGTTCTAATCTGTTTTAATATGTTTCACATGACTTAATAAAGTGGGAAACACCCAAAATTTAGGTTTTGAAGACCTAATTGATCTTAATTAGCACTAATCACTTAATTAAGCCTCTTAGGATGATTAGTAAAATTAAGGCAATTTAGGGCAATCCAACTCTACACTTAGATTATAATTGACTTAATATAAGGTTAAGAATAACCCTCACTCAATTCAAAGGCTTAATTAGGGTTAAGTTCACTAATCCTTAATTAGGATGATTAAGGAGTGATTAAGAAAATTAATTACCTAAAATGGATTTTAAGGGTCTGGAATTGTTCCTTAGGTCATAAGGAGCAATCAGAGCCTTTAAACTCACAATTTGGATAATTAGGTGATTTTATATGATTTATTTAAGAACAAAAAAGTTTCAGTTAATATTTTTAAATCCAACCATTGGATCTAGAATTTTATTTTAGATTCAGATTCCTAGAATTTTTCTAATTCAAATGGTATATTGGATCATACCATTTGGATGAGTGGATCTAAAGTTATTCAATTAATTTATTCTGAATATTTATTTAAATTAAAACTATAGGTTTCAATTAATTTAAATCATAACTATTAAAAATACACTCCAATAAATATTAATTAACCGCGGCCCAAAATCAGAACCGCGCGGGTCAACGGCCGGCCCGACCCGGACCCGCGACTTCGTCTTCAACCTCTCGATGGGCCCCGAGCCCGTCGAATTTCAAAGCTGAAATTCTCGGTGCTCAGACGACGGCAGGGGCTCAAATCGATCCCTACACGTTCCCTGAGGGAAGACGCATCGATTGGACTAAGAACCCCCATCTGGATCCCTCTGGATCGATGGGGTCTAGGTTGCCCGAGACGTTCTTCAGAAATCTGTCTCAGGCCACCTGTGAGGGAGAAATTCTCCTCATAGAGACCACGATTCGACCGGAGCTCGATCCCTACACGTTCAGGGAGTTAAGATGCATCGAACCCCCAACATATCTTAACCTGGGGTGCAGCCAATCGCTGGGTCCTTAGTCGGACTCAGCCATTGGTTCGCCCGCTAGCTCAATCAATCGATATAATCGATTCGAGCTAGCTTAGCCCCAAGCGACAATCACGGGAGTTTCCTAAGTGGCTAAGGCTACTTAGACGACATTCAGAGCTCAATCCAGATGACAGAAACGAAAGGGAGCTTCATAAATTTTAATGGCGGAAAGCTGTACCTTGAACCGGGGATACAGGCCTTGCCGAGGGAAATTGGAGGGTGCTGAAGCTTCCTGAAGACTAGACGAAGCTTCCCAGGGAGTCTAAACACCAGACGAACCCTCTATCAGTGGTTCAAAGCTCTGCAACAGCCAGGAAATCGCCGAGGGAAAGAGAGCTCCAGCAGGCCTTCTACCGGGGAATTGGGGATTCACAGTGAGCAAAGGGACTCACTGTGAAGTCCTAGGGGTACTTATAGGCTCTAGGGAGGGTCAGGCAAGGAGTCCGGGGCTTGGGCTTGGAATTTGGCTCGGCCCGAGGCCCTTCACTAGTTTCCCAAAATTGGAATGGTCCAGACCTCCTGGCTCAGCCGGCTCGGCTCGGCCACTTACGGGAAGGTGCCAACGGTCCAGCTGACCTGGCACGGGGAGTGGCAGACATGAATTACGTGGCGAATTTCCGCAAATTTTTCCTGTTGGGGCGGATCCTTTGGGGACGAAGATGAACAGTTGTGGGAGGGTTGGGAGCCGTCTGATGGATCGTCAGTTGACGCGGAACGGTCCTGATCTCCCGACATCTAACGGTGGCGCGTGGGATTGGATCGGCCGTTGGATCTGATCCGCGAATCGAACGGGCGATCGGCTTACTTAAGGCGGATGGATTAGGCACCGTCAGATCAGATCTCAGAACCGCAGAACGGTCGAGATCTGCTAGATCCGATCGACAGCGCAGGCCGTTGGATTGAAGCGTGCTAAGATGCGTGCTAAGGATCCTACGAGTGCAAAACGGCGCGCCGCTGTCGGGACCCCGCAGCGGATCTGCCGCGGTCCCGACAGCAAATCCCAACAGTGATTTTAATAATAAAAATTAAATTTAAATAAATTAAAAATCATTTAAATAAATTTCAATTATTCCAAAAATTCCTAAATTCAATTTAGGTCCAAATGAGCTCTAAAAATTCCAAAAAATTCACCATTAGCTAATTTGGGTGAGAGGAATTCAAAAATAAAATCAGATTTTAATTTGGAGATCAAAATAATTTAGGTATTTTTAGGGCTTAAAATAACCAAAAATATCAAATTTTCCAATTTAGCTCCAATTGGTTTCAAACTTCTAGGTTTAGGTTTAAATGACCCATTGAATTCAATAGAATCAAAATCAAATATTGGTTTAGCTTAATTAATCTAGTTTTAAGCTAAGGTAACAACATAGGGTTGTTACACCTCCCCTCTCCTCCTTTAAAAGGAGAGCTCAGCCCTCCTTCTCCACTTGCTGAAATTTTCTCCATTTCCTCCATTTCTTTATTGCTTCACTTTGAGAAGAAGAAGAGGAATAAGAAGAAGAAGAAGATAAAGCCTTCATCATCCTCCTCTAGCAAGGACTAAAAGGTACCCTTTGCTCCTCTCCTTGTCTTTCTCATGTTTATATAATGTTGGAATGCATATTTGGAAGTTTATAAGCATGTTTGAAAACCATAATGGCTCTTAAGAATTGCACAGAGAACTGCTCTATTTTCGTTCATTCTGCATACCCTTGTATTCATCATCATTTTTAGTATAGCTAGGATGCTCCGTTCATGCCAGTTTTGGTATCGATGGAAAGGTATTAGAAATACCTTTCCATTGATATATAGCACTACTCATGGAACTTTTTGGATTGAGAGTAATTAAGCTCAAAAAATGGCCCTCACGGGTTTCGCACCTGGCGAAATCACCGTCTGCCATTGCAGCGTGCTGCGGGCTGCAGCGGACAGGAAAGCTTAGGAAATCTATAAATTAACCAATTGAACAGTAGAATCGCAAATTGGACTGCTACAGTGCGCTGTAGCGGGCGGCAGCGGTCTGCAGCAGCATTTCATAAAAAGTTAGGAAAAATGGCCAATAAATTAATTGAATAGTAGATTTGCGAAATGGACTCCTACAGCGTGCGATCGCGCGCTGTAGCGGTCTGCAGCGGTAATTTCACAAAAATTATAAAATCATTTAATGAAAGTAATTGAACAGTGGTTTTTGCAAAATGAACGCTACAGCGCTCCATAGCGCGCTGCAGCGGGTCACAGCGGCTGCAGCGGGTTACAGCAGGTTTCAGCGGGATGCAGTGGACTGCAACAAGTCGCAGCGCAAAGGCGCTACCGCGCGAAAATTGCTATAGTGCGCTGCCGCGCGGAAAGCTCTATAGCGCGCTGCCGTGCTGAAAAGGCTACAGCGGGCTGCCGCGCGGAAAGGGCTACAGCGCGCTGCCGCGCGGATAGCACTACAGTGCGCTACCGCGCGAAAAGCACTCAAGCGCGCCAGCGCGCTGCAGCGCCCATATTTGTAAAATTGTCTAGAAATTCCAAAAATTTCCCAGATTTTGTAAAACTGCCCAGTCTTGGCTGAAATGGCCAAAACTAAATTGTTTTGGTGTTTTAAGACCCCTAGGACCTTAGTGGGGCTAAGTTATACTAAAATTGAGCATTGCATAAAATTCTATATTAAAATCAAGTTTAAAACTTTATTGTTATTATCAAATGCTCAACACCTATCATATAGCTTGAATGTATTATATCTGTTGCCAAGCAATAGAGTCTTAAGTGCTTGAATTAAATAGGTGTATCATAATAACTAAAATGGCATGAAACTTAAGTCTTTTGGATTTGTGATAAAATGCTAATCCCCTTGGTTTGAATTAGAATTTGATTAGCACTAATCAATATTTATGTCACCTTTTTATTTATTTGCTTTTATGATTTTAGAAGGTATGATTAGAAAACTTTAACTTTTAAATGGACATTTAAATGTGCCTAATTGACATTAAATTAAACTTGATCATAAAAATCTTGGTAACTTGATTAAGTAGATGATACTTAATTCAAACCTGAAGTTTGACATCAATAACACACTAATAATACATTGATTTGTCACTGACCTTTACATTAATATTGGTCTTAATGATAGAAAGGTTAGTGGTTAAACCCTAGCTTGTCTTGATTAAGATATAAACCTTAATCACTTAATTAATTAATTTGATTGTAAGATAATTTAATGGACATTATTCTAATAATGCATATGAATTGATATTGATCTTAAATCATCAAATTAGAAGTGCTAAGAATAACATTGAATATGTGTGATTGAACCATCTGAATCCAAACTTTAGATCTTTGATTTTCTCTTATAGAAGACAATTAGCATAACATGGAAATAAAATTGTAATGATTTATGCAATGATTTAACTCCAATAAGATCTTTGGTTTTATCCCATGATTATAGGATAGAAAGGGTCAAATAAATTTTAATCATTTGATCTAATCATCTTAACTTAAGTATAACAAGTAAACCATAAGAAGTAAAAAAGTGAGATTTTAAGGGTCTTGCTTAGGATCGTCCTTGAAATGTTTAAATACCTTAATTAATTATACCCTTAGGTAGGAAGAGCTCTTGTAATTTATTGAGGTAGGAACCTAGGTGATCCCCCATAACCTTAGAACTTGAGCTTGATACTTTGTGGCAGGAATCACCTAAATTACTTAGAGTGTGACTTATTCCTTGTGGTAGCAACCTATATTGGGTGATCATTTGATCACATCCTTGGAGCCTTATGTAGGATTCACCCATCCATAAGAGGGAGAGGTAGTTTTGATAAATTATTGCGATTAAATATAGTTGTCTGAACCCATATAAGTGAATTATATAGTATGGTATACCCATAGTACTAGGTTAACTCAGTAGTATTCAGGAGTGGTTGAGTCACTCTAAGTGAGATTTATCTTTGTGCTATCATACGGGCTTAGGCGGATATAACCTCGCTCAGAGTAAATCAATTAATCCTAAGAGTGTTATAAGTAGGGACTCCTTCCTTAGTTTGATTAAAATACAAATTGCCATCAGGTGATGCCTCCTAGTGAAGATCGCTTCAATAGGTGTGGCTTAAACAAACTAAGTAATTTAAGTCACCTTCTTTAGAACACTAAGTATGATCGTGAGTTGGGCATCTTAATGACTTAGCTTGAGATACAAATCGCCATCCGGTGATGCCTCCTATCGAAGATCGCTTCGTTAGGGCGGCTTAATCAAACTAAGTGTTAAGAAACCCCTTCTTGCAGCCATGCTAGATATGCGTATACTATCATCTCATTTGATGATCTTTAAGAAAATTCTCAATTTTAACCAATTATCGAGGTAGAACCTTAGGAGTCAGAATCCTTTTAGCAGGGTTCTGCACAATGGAGGCCTTGGATTCATTAACAGATTTCAAAGCATTTTCAGGATTTTCTTTGGATTTTATCTCATACAGTTAGAAGCATAAGAATGAACATAAGTATGATGTGTGAGTATCAGAAAGATGTCTAAGTATCAGTGATGATCTATGAGTTACGGAATGTTATATACATTGAGTGGGGAATTTCAGGATGCATCAGCATTGCAGTTCCCAACCGGATGTACATATACATTGGACCGTACTACTCATGACAGTTCAATGATATTTGGTTCCGTACCAGTACATACAATGTTGAGATATATTCAGATGCACAGATTCAGTGATATACAGCATAATTTTACACATGATTACTCAATTTTGGATGTATTACAGTTTCAATTATTTCAGGATTTAGTTTATAGTTCCATTTTACCTTATTTGTACAGTTTTATATAGTTCTATGCTTTTAGTTATTTTTACAGCATTTTCTACAGATTTATTTATATAAATGTTAAATGGATAATTAGAACTGTTTAGATTAGTTTTGATGTGTTAGACTTATTGTCTAACACGAGATACTTTTGAGATCCGGCAATTTGGTAGATCCTGAGCAGTATACTGAGCTAGGTCAAGAGGACATCTAGGAGATCCAAGAGGAGCCCGTGGAGCATTAATGGACTCTTCTTCAGCTGCTTAGTTTACTTTCAGTTCAGTATTTAGTTTTATGTCTGTTATTCAATAAATATTTGTAATAATTCTGGATGTACTTTCCATTCTTTCCTGAGATGAATATTTTCATACTGTTTCTGTGATACATGTATCTGGATGTATGCTTTAAGCTTCCGCACTCTATTTGTATACCACTTGTACTTAGTATTATGATGTGATCAACTTACTTATACATATAGTGGAGTCTTATGGTATTTTAAATCCAATGTATGTATTCGTCTAATACTTAGGATAATGATACTACTCTTATCTTAAGTATTAGCTCTCAACCATTCTTGAGGTTGAGTCAGCAGTCCTTCAAATGGGCTTAGTGTTCAGCTATTCGGGGAGACGGTGTATTCTTTCCTCCTCGAGTAGTGCACCGTTCCGCCACCAAATTACTCCTTGCGCATGGCGACGGGGCGGGGCGCTACAGTTGGGGCCTGGCATTGTGAAACTGATAATGTCAGATTTTAAGATATTTATGGAAGTAGTATCAAGAGAGGAGCATGATCAAGAGGAGAATCACCTTGTTGCTGAGGAATCTTAGTTTGACTGCTCTTTTATGATCTATAAGGCTGAGTATTTATTTGCTTTTAGTAAACTTTAATTTAATATCGTAATTATACAAGTTCCAGATTGTATTTTCTTTTACTGTACATTTTATTATGAGTTGAATTTATTTCTTTCTACATTATGGTTAAATGGATATTAGTTTTTATTTGCTTTCGCATTAAGAAATTTTTGTATGTTCATTTAGTGAAATTTCATCTCAGTACATGGCCTTACCTTCTTTTATTAGTGGATTATAATGGAGACATAATCTAATGATAAGTGGGGATCTATCTTGATGACTATCCCATCGTAATCATGTTAATATGTGTGTTAATATGACTATGGTGGGGCAGGGCACCACAGTTGGTATCAGAGAATATTATAAGGTGTCAGATTAGAATTTCATTTCTATTTACCTAATAGATTGTTCTTTTGCAATACAGTTACTAAATGAATACTTGAAATATCCATATTATCATAATCACATATGCTCAGAATAAAAGGTATGAAATGAAAATACTTTTATAAGTAATATAAAATACTCAAGTATAAAGCTTAAGTAATAATAAAATTATGAATTATAAATAGCTTAAATAACTTAATATTTTTTATAAAATATATAGGATCAAAAAAATTGGAATGTCAAACCTTGGCTATTACACTAAGAGGTTTGAATTATTGTGGGAATATGACTATCAGACCGGTCAAAGATGTGGAAGGTTCGTGGAAAGAGTCTCAAAAAGAGGAATACTAATGCTGGACAAACTTTTTTATCACGCCATCTTCAGAGGACTCGACTTTCCTATTTTGGCCAAGGAGTGGCTAAAACGAGTAGAGTTCATTTTAGACGCAATTGAGTGTCTCGACCACATCCGTGTCTCACTAATGACCCTCCTTCTTCAAGATGGAGTGGAAGACTGGTGGAACACAACTTCTTGGGAACTCACCAAAAGGCTAAAGAGGGAACGTCGAGTTGTCACCTACGATGACTTTCGTCTTGCCTTCATCGCTAAATATATAGGTTTTATTTTCAGTTATTTTCTTCCATGTTTCAAATTGTATCTTCCTTATCAAATTAATATCGCATTATACTTTTTATGATTTATAAAAGTCAATGGTATTTTGAATTCCTTTTCAAATATCTAAAAGATATTATTTTTAAAACAACAAAAATGAATCCTGGTCAATCATCCTCTGCCACTGCTACATCCAACATCTCCTCTAGAGAAATCAGTGCGCTGGTGGAAATATTAGAACCTTAGTATATACCAACCTAAGGCAGGTAGAAATAATTGAGGCACTAATAGCTGCTCAAGGCAACCAAAATCTCTCACCAGTATCTGTGGTACGTATGCCATATTATCCTTCTCAACATCACTATCAGTCCATTGATGAATTGCAGCACTGTTTTATTCATTTGAGAACGCCCACATTCAGTGAAAACCTATCAATGCTAGACACAGCCAGCTGGCTTAAGCTAGTGGAGAAGAACTTGACGAGTATTAAATGCCTCGATGCGAAAGCCATCTGGCTTATAGTGCATATGTTCAAAGAAGAGGCTGAATATTGGTGGGATAATATAAGGAATACTCGATTTGCAAAATATTTTGACATCTCTGTCATGCTTCAATTTGATGAAGGTGGGATGATTTAGGAAGTTCTGTCTTGACATTATCTTAAGAAGAAAGAAAGGCTCCACAATTTTACTGCCAAAAAACATAATGAGGGAATGTTGAGACTCCACCTCATGATGAATTTGAGATGGAGGGGATTTTTGTAGCTCCCAGTCAAAGCATTTAAAGGAGTGGTTGTATGGGTTTATCCGCTTGCTGTGATATCAATAAATATTTGAGTAGATTCTAAAGAAAGAAAATCTTCGACAAGTGTAGGTATGGATAGGATGTCAAATTATCTCTGTTCGATTGTGTCTTCTTACTTTATTTTTTGTATTTTCATTTTCTTTTATTTTTCTAAAGTGTGCGCTTAAATTTTAATTTTATTATTTCTGTAATACTAAGTCAATATTAACTAATCTTAAGTTAAAGTTCAAATTCTTATAACTCTAAAAATCAACTAATTCACGCATTTCTTGGTTGTGCTAATTAGGATATAAAACCTAACATGTGGGATTAGAGAGTGTCTCTATGGTCCAAAATTTAGAGATTTGCAGTAGTGATTTTGCTCAAGATGACACTATTCAAGAATGAGAGCATTCATACAATGGAAAATGCTTCTTATGCTTTCCCTCCATTATTTTACAAACTAGAATTCAATGTTCAAAAAATGAAAATGAAATTTTTTGTTCAATTCATAACTTTTCAAAGAATGATTGATTGGATAGTTATGCTGAACATACTCTCCCACTTAGAAAATAGATTGATAGAGAAATTAGGGATGCATTATTAAATGATAGAGATCCTGTTTGATTTCAATGTACTTTAAAACAAGAACATCACATGCAAATTTCATATATATGCGAATGAGGGTTGCTACCCTTCCCAAGTAGCAGCCCAAAGCGTGAAATTTTTTTTTTTTTTTCTGTGTGCAACAAATCTTGCGCCAGTACTGAGGGGAGAGAATGTGGTGAATTAAGTATTTTTTTTCTTCTCCTTTTCGGACACACGACTTGGGATGTGCTTTGGGAAGGCAAGCTTTTCTCTATTCGAATTTCATAAATTCTTATGAAATGACATTGATCCCTCTTCTACCAAGCTCCTTTTAGATATTAATGTATTCTATGACAATCATGTTTTTTTGCTGAGTAGATGTAATGTTCCCCATAACCATTCATAATTATGTAGTCTATTCTTTCCACATGGGTGAAAATTGAAGCTTTCTTCTTTTGAAAGAATTGATAGGGTGTGAAGTCTTTACTCTTTTCATTTAAAATGGAGCAAATTAATTACTTTTAAACATATTTATGACAATGAAATGAGTTTCACTAATTTATTCTTGTTCAAAATTTTGAGCATCATTGAAAGTTTCTTCGGTTGAACAGATTAAGTAAAGACAACTCATGTGTTAGTTGGCGAGGAAGAAGATCTAAAACACTATATTACCATCCTTTTATATCAATGCTAAAGTTTTCATAATGATATCTATGTTTTCCCCAATGACGAAGATAAAGTTTTTGTATTCAAGTTCATAAAGAATCTTCTCAAAATATTGAGAATGCTTAAGAATGATGGTGGAGAAAGAAAGAAAATTTTTAACATATCTAACTATTAAATAAAAGAAATTTGAGCATTTCATGAAAAAATTGCAATTATATATAATTTAAGAGCACAAAAGTAGAAAAAATAATTAGATTAATTTTTGGTAAATCTCCATATAAGAAAAATTTAAAGCCAAATATTTGTTTCAAATAGTTAGATGAAAATATAACAATGAAATAACATAAGAGAACACCCATAAAAATATACATAAGACATAGGAAGATATACGCAGGGAAGGATGAGTGATTGAGGAGGTAATTTGACCGCCACGTGATGGGTGACTGTGCTTAATTCCCCCAAATCCTGCGGCCTCGAGATCTGCACCCGCCTTCCTTCCACTAGCGTTCATTGTTCCACTATCTTTTCTCTCATTTATGATTGCACTGAACCCATGCCTTTATGATTCGCACTAAAAATGTTCAGACTTTTGCTTTAAAAAGCCCCCATTTTTTCATTATTTTACCGGCCTTTTTCCACTCCTCTGACACCTCACGCCCCTCTCTTGAACATGCAATGCTTTTAATTTTATTACTTTTTTTATGCAATTCCACACCTCTGAATTCTGCCTATGAATTGGCATGACAGAGACCGAATCAAGCTGTGCTGTCTTGTTTCAAACGCTCAAACAATGAAGGCACAGGGGAAGATGAAGTTGACCTTAGCTCTCATGGTTATGATAGTTGTCTTTAACTCTTAAAGAACAGAACTATTTTACATAGCCAATAGACGAAGAAGCACAACTCAAAGCTGGCCAGGAACTTAGGCCAAGAGACCAAACCCCCATTAGCCGATCAATAACAAGCCTGTCAGAAGTTGGCCTTCGCCATTGTTTTCGGAGTCCAGGTAATCCAGCACTCAAAATTACGACCTAAAAGGAAAACGTAGTGTCTTTCTATCTATTACCCACACGAGAGATGTACTCGGGAAAATTCTTGAACTTAAGCTACAATGGTGGTGTTTATGGGGTTATGAAGCCATTAATGGTTCAGTTCTGTAGAGTTTTAAGGTGTTAATTGAGGCGCATTTATGTGTCATTCATGACCGCCCAATAATTTTTAGGAATCTCAAGGTGTTAATTGGGGTGTATTTGTGAGTTTGGCTGTGCGATTTTGTGTAGATCTTGAGAGCTTCAAGGAGGTATTGGGAAGTTTCTTTTTGGAGTTTCTAATTGTTGTTTAATGGAGATTGAGAGAGTTCAAGAGATAGTGTAGCCAAAGATTTTTTGTAATCTTCTTCTATTCATAGTGAACTTCTATCTCTTCTCTCCGTGAATACATGTGATTATCATCAAGCCTCGTAAATTTTGTGTCATTTTAGATTTGTACTAGTGAATTTTGTGTTGATTTTTTATTATTTTAATTTCTCGCTTCAATGATCCTTTTTGTGAGATTTATTATTCATTAAAAGCGTTGTTTTGATCTCAATAAGTGATATCGAGGGAGGTTGTTGTGCTACAGGAATTGTTGTTGATCTTATTGTTTTTCTAATGTACAATCATAGCGGAGGATATGGAAACTTCAATAATGAGTGCTACATTTGAAAGATTCATGCATTAAATGCATCTTGCAAGAATTGATGCTGTCAAACTTGATGTGAATAATAACTTTGAAGTATGGCGCTGTGAAGTGATGGATGCGATGCGTACCATGAATCTTGAGGACATTCTAGGAGGCAATATGAAACCAGAAGATATGTCGGATAAAAATTGGGCAAAGATGAATAGGAGTGCATGCAAATTTTAAGCGGTTGTCTCACGCAAGACATCAAATATTTGGTGATGTCGGAAACTTTGACAGAGAAGTTATGACCCTATTGAGAACAGGTGCATGACAAAGAGTGTAGAGATCAACTCCACATGAAGCAATGGTTTCTTAGATTATAGATGCATAGAGGTATCTCAATCGGCGAGCAAAATACTAATTACACTAAATTACTAGTAGATATTCTCAATTTGGATGAAGATATGAAAGATGAATACAAGACACTTCTTCTATTTAACTCGCTCCCGAACGAGTATAAGAACTCCCCCATGGTGCTTATTTATGGGAAGGAGACATTGAAGTATCAACGACGTCGTTGTTAAATCATGAACTTCGATGAAGAGACAAGAATTTTATAAGTCAGAGATTGGCTAAGCACTTGTGATGTAGCACGTCCTAAGAATATTATCAAAGGTCCAACAATAAGAGCCATGGCTAAAGTTTATGGGAAGAATTTGATGGTGGACCCAATTACAATAGCCCAATCAAAAGCCCAATAAAGAGCCCAAATATTAAGCTTGTCATTTCTATTTTATTTTTATTAATAATGTACTTTATTTATTTATTAAGACACATATTTGGCCAATCATGTCATAAGAAAAATATTTAATATAAGTAGTTGGAGTTACTTCCTCACTAATTACTAACTACCTATCTTTCCTCCATATTTTCTCTTTAAAGCTCATAAAGCAAGAGACTTGTAGTGCGTATAAATATAAACTGAAATGTAATGTAATAAAGTAACTTGAATGAAGGAATTTTGTGGTGAATAGCTCTCATATTGCTTGGTGCTTGGTGGTATCAAATTTATTACCTATCTTTGGCGAGTTAGATTATTGTCTTATTTATATTTTATTTTAACTATACTCTTATTCTCATAACCTCAAACCATCAATACAAAATCTTCTTCAGCATCTTAAATATCCTTTAAAATTATTAAATCATTATCTAATCTCTCAAACACTCTCCAAACTCCCCCACAATCAAATCTGAAAATAGCCCGACCTAGTTTTACTCCTTGCCCCTCGGCACCCATCTAAACACAATCTAACCTATCCATCTGCTCCAGATCCAAACTACAAATCTTAGGCTACATATATTAATTTATTTACAGCCCTTTAACCCACTAAAACTTCACATACAAAAGGGATATTTTGAATCAGCCCAAGCTAGGCTCGATCTGGACTAGTCTTGGCTTTCATTTAGATAATCCACTCTAAACCCATAACCAAGCCACTACAAACTCTAAAAATCATCCTTAAATATTATCCAACCAATACATTCAATATTTAAATACCTAATTTACTAAAAAAAGGTAGCCCACTTGCATTAACTTGCCCTCCACAAAGGAAGATTTGAGAAGAAGAAAGAATGAAAGAAAAATAATGATGATAGTAGAAGAGGGCTAAGTTAAAAGGTCAAAGCCTTAGGGAAATTAGTGTGCCTTTTGTTTGGAGAATGATCATTGTAAATTGAAGAACATGAAGGATGATTCATCAGGCATTGAAGAAAGTATTACACATGTAAACACTAATGTTGATGACTGATGTTTCTCTAATAATTGTGTCACAATGTGTGGCACCTCACCCCTTAGCCGCCAACAATCAAGGCAAAGGAGAGGTGTGCCACTTTGGCAAATCCCTCACTTATCATTAGATTAATGTGTAATTCCTCAATCCACTAAAAAAGGAAGGATGTGCCCTAGATAATGCAGATGAATCATTTACTAATTATATACATTCATCAAAGTGTAGAAGCAAAGATAATAATATGCTACATCCAATCCACTACAATACAAGTAAGAAGTAAACATGCAGCTCATGATAAAATAGTACAATAAAAGAACATACATAAACATCTGAATTATTATAAACATTAAATAAGTCTTAATATAAATGATAAAGCTCTCATTCTCATAAAAATAAAAGAGAAACTAAGTTAAGGATCTCTAGCGGCAGCACACTCCTCCTCCTCAATCAAACCTTCAGAAGGCTCGACTACCTCAAATAACTCGGAATATACTATTGTCGGTTTCACAAGGATAGGGCCACAGCTAAAGAAAAGAAAAAGCTGGTTAGACATATTATTTAATTACATTTTAGGCTGTCATATTTCATTAACTTTATGATATCACCATTTTACTTGGACTATAAAAATAAGCAAAGCGTAAGGGTGCAACAAGTATCCAAAGGAAGGAATAAGTTATAAATAAATGCATTTATAACTAAGTAACATGTGAGGTAAAAGAATATATTTTAACACCAAAGTTGTGACAAGGTTAAATATATAAGTATAAGTAAAGTAAGAAAAGTACTGAAGGAAAAGACTCATCCTAAATATGCTTATGATCACTTAACATATACATGTTAAAAATAAATAATCTGATTGTGATATGTATAATAAGCAGTAATAAAAGTAGCATCCTATAAGTAAATAAGCAGGTAAAGTAAAGTTGACTGAAGTAAAGTACAATAATAAATGGTAAGCAGTAAATGGTGAATAGTAAACAATAAACAGTAAACATGTATGTAATGATTGCCATATTAGAAGAGGGCTAATCTAGCCTGCTAATAACAAAAGGATTCTTAGTGTCAACACGGAGGCTAAGGTGACAAAATATTCCTAGCGTCATCTGAGGCTAGACTGGAATAATATAACAGAAACTAAATTGAAGAGACAGTAATCACAAATACAGTAATATTTTAAATATTTACTTTACATCTTTGGACATATCCAGAAGTAGGTGAGGAGTCAAGCACATCTACAGGACTATACGGGTTCCAAACTTAGCACAATACTCCTCGATGAGTAATGCCAAGTACTCTTTTTTTTCTTTACCCCTGTCAATTAGAGTAAAATGCATCAGATCAATAAGTAACTGAACCCAATACAAATATTATCCTAATATTTTATGTTTTCATTTCATGCAATAATATTATATTGTATGACATGTTTAAGGAATAAGGCACAAAATACAAGAAATGAGAAAGCACAAGTAAGTCAATAATAAGCAAGGGACTCTACTACATAAAATGACATCAACTATTATCTACTTAAACCATTCTAACTATTCTAAGTTATACAAATTTAGGCTCTCCAATTCATACTATCGAGTGTAACTTAAAAGCACAGCCTTATAAGTTAAAAGCAATTATAACTAATCAGGTTCTAATTCAATTCAATCAATATTGCCTACAAGTTAAATAAGAAATCAACACGTCCTATTTGCTAAATTTAGATGCTCTAGGCTAAGATCTGATCAAATCTACTAAACTAGGAATTGTGAGTTAAACACCATGAGATTGGAGTTAATCACATAATCCAAGGGTCAAACATAAGATCTATGGTTCTTAAGTCTAAAAGTGAACTAAAGATTAAGGCTAATCATATTAAGTGTAATCAAGCTTAATATGATGATTCTCCTATTCTTAATCTATAGTTAAGAGATAAAATAATCAAAATAAAATTATGAAAATCTAATAATTAATAAAATCAAGGATTCATTCATTGAATAACTCACTTTATTCAATGAATGAACTCTAACCTAAGATTTATTCCCATTCCTAAGGAAAATGTCCTAAAGTGAAGTGAAGATTCCTAATGAGCTCATAATGAAAATACTTAGAGAGATTCTAAGAATTTGTTGAATTTATTTCAATTTAACTCAACTTGTTGTTTTTATTTAATTAGGAAGTTAAGAACAAATTTTAGCTAAATAAGGCATATTATCCTTAGAATTTTTTAAGCATAAATTAGGATGTTTGAAAAATTATTAAAATTATGGAATTTAAGACTTAAATTGATCCTAAATTAGTTTTATTATAGTTTTTTAGGATTTAAAAGATATTTTAAGAGTTAAGAACACTTAACTTAAATTTTTGGCAAAATGACTTTTTTGCCCCTACTTAAAGGTCCAAAAGCTACTTTTTGATTTATGGCTCTAAATTGGATTTTCTTACTACCAAATGATTTTTTACTATTTAAAATGAAGATAAATAGTAAGTACACCAAATTTGGATAAGAAATGGGTCATATAGGTCCAAACTAAAGAATTTAACCCAAGGGGTAATTTAGTAATTTTCTCGAGATGGAATGTAAGAGATTGTGCTGTTTATTGTTGCTTGCCATTCAAAGATTACATAGAGTCTAAGAACACTAAATTCTGAGGTCTATTGGATTAGTTATGAGTGTTCTAAGTTTAAGGGTAAATGTGTCATTTATAGAGTTAAGAGGGATCAAAAACCTAACTTTTCCATTTGAGATCCAAATTCAGCAAACTCAGTGGCTATAGCTTCCCTATATCACACTGAGTATTTTAAGTAGGAATAGACCCAAATTGGATCTCATTTGGCTAACTTGTGAACTTATTAGAGTTATGAGTATTTTGGTCAACCTAGGATTTTTAATAGTTAAAACTCAAATTTTATTTTAGTTTACTATTGGCACTGGATTTCTAACCTAGTTAGCACCATAAATTTATTAATTTGGAGTCTAAATGATCAAGTTATGGTCATTTTAATGTTAGAGTTCTATTTTCTTGAAAGGGGTCAAAACTCAATCTTTTCCATATTTAAAAACACATAAAATTTTATAGAATACTTAATTTTACTCAAAATTAATATATTTCAGCCCCATTAGGGTCATTAAAATACAAAAAATATAAAGTTTCGGCCATTCCAGACAGTTCTGGGCTCTTTCAGATAGTTTTGGACAATTCCGAGCAGTTCTGGGCTCTACGGCTTGTTGTGGCGCCTTTTGGCCGAAAGTCAAGCACTGCGGCGCGCTGTGGCGCGCAATGACACTTTTAGGCCGCTGCAACGAATCTCAGCACTGTGGTGCACTGCAACGCTTTTGGGAGCTCCGAAGCGCTACAGCGCCAGAGTTTCAGAGAGCTGGATGCTACGGCGCGCGGTAGCGCTCCCTGACCGAGAACCAAGCGCTACACGCACTACAGCTCTTTTATGCGATGTGGCAGATTTCAGTGCTGCGGTGCATTTAATTTAATTTGAACAAATTTATTGCCACTGCGGTGTGCTGTGATGCACTACAGCACATTGCAGCGGATTCAATTTCGAAACTCGGGCGCTACGGCGTGCTGTAGCGCCCGACAGTAATTTCGCACGTGCGAAAACCGTAATGGGTCATCTTTGGGGCTCAAATACTCTAAATCTAGAGCACATCACGTATGGTGCCATATATCGATGGAAAGGTATTTCTGAGACCTTTCCATTGATACCAAAATTGATACAAAACAATTATTTTATATATACAAACAATGGAGTTAAAGGTTCAGGTATGCGAAAAGGAGGATAAATAGAGCATTTTATTTACAATGAAATTTAATACCTTAATGAACTTTAATGGCTTCCATACTTAATCACAAATTTCTAAGGATGCAAAATAAGCATAAGAGCGAAATGAAGTAGCCATTAAATTCATTCAATGGGGTAAAGTGAGGTACCATAAACTCGTAAATGGAAGAAGATGGAGGAAGAGAGCTTTGTTTTTTGCAGGAGCTTAAAGGCTTGAAGGCTTGAAAAGGAAGACAAGAGCTTGGAAAGAAAAGAAGAGTTTAGCTGACCAAATGGAGGAAGGAGAGGGGCTGAGCTTCATTTTATAGGAGAAGTAGAAGGATGGCTCTTGGATGGGATGATCTTGAGTCATCCCATCATAAGTATGGGCAGAAGACTTGGCAGCAATATATATGAGAGGGAGGCAGGGGCTCCTTTTACATGCGCCAGAATGGAGAAGAGGGGGTGCTGAATGCAGAATGGAGGTAGGTCCCATGTGCAGAGAGAAGGAGGAAGGAAATTTATTAATAAAATGGATTTTATTAATTTTAACTTAATATATTTTTTAAAAAATCAGATTTTATTAACGAGCTCCAAAAAATCTCAAAAATTCACCCCTAACTAATTTGGGGGTGAGGAATTCAACGGTGAAGTTGAATTTCGATTCCGAAGATTATTTAATTTTTCTATTTTTCGGATTTTTTAATTACATTAAAATATTCGATAAAATTTGATGACTTCCAAACGCGTACAAAACATCACCCCAAGCTAATTTGGGGTGACTATCTGTAACAACCCGACGTTGTTACTGAGCCGATTAGGCCTAAACCTAATCAGATTAAGAGAAAATTTAAGATCCTAATTTAAGTCAAATAAAAATCAAGTAAGAATATTCTCAAATAAAGCATATTAAGGCGATCCTTTTACCAAAATTTGAGGGCAATCTGAGTTCCGGATCATCCTAAATAAATTTGGAAAGTTTAAACTTTCAGAGTCGATAAAAGATAAAATAAAAGTCAGATTTCAAAAATTTTTGTATATTTGAATTAAACATTATAAGAGGACTCTATCTTTTAAGTTTCGTAATTTTTCGGGCTCCGGATTAATCGTAGCGAATTTTTAAAGTTTTTCACTTAAAAATTAATATAAAATAAAATACTTGTCCAGATTCAATAATTTTTAGACAGTTACGTTCGTCTCATCAAGACGGTCGTTTTGATACCAAGTTTGTAATTTTTGGAGTTCAATTAACTTAAATCAAGGCTTGTAAAGTTTCAGCCGTTGGATTTTGACTCAACTACTGCGATAGGATTTAGTGTTTTTCCTCTTAAGTGGTTTGAGCCCTACCCTAAAGCAGCCATCCGAATTTTTCCCTCTTCCCCAGCCATTTTTCTCCTTCTCATCCCCATGGAAGACCTAAACCATCCTTCCTCTCCTCTTTCTCCTCTTTCTTCTCCTTTCTCCTCCTTCCTCCTTTCTCTTCCTCCATGGCCGAGCACCTCCTCTCCTATTGGCCGACCGAGCAGCCCTTCTTCCTCCCAAGACTGAGTAGCTCTCCTCCTCCTCTTGGCCGAAAATCAGCAGCAACCCTTCCTCCTCCCAAGGCCGAGCAGCCCTTCCTCCTCTTGGCCGAGCAACCCCTCCCCTTGGCCAAGCACCTCCTTTCCTTGGCCGAGCACCTCCTCCTCCATGGCCGAAAACAGCAGCACCCTATCAATTGATATTTCATTTGGCATTATGGAGGTATAATTCATTTTGTAGATTTTGATTAATAGTATTTTATGGAAGCATATTTTAGCACATTTTGGATTAAGAACATTAGATAGTTTATTATTTTAAAAAACAAGTTTATTCATAGTGAAATATATGTATGTGAGGCATGGATTGGCTTAATGATACACGATTATATTGCTGTTTATTAATGATAATTATAATAAATTAATTATATTTACTATATAAGTTGATTCAAAGCTTAGCTAATCATTGATGGAATTATATATATTATATCGGTTAAATGAAAACAACAAACTCACCAAATTGTGATAGTGATGTTTTTATTTAATAATGCTAATGATATCGTGATGTATATATTATTTGCATAAAAGATAACAAAAATAAATTATTTTTAAGATAGGTTATTGTCAAATATATAGTTAGAATTTTATGTATTAATAATCCTGGTACAATTTTTTTATTAATTAATACAAATCTTCATGTTTAATTTCTAATTAATCATAGTATAGATAGCTTGTGTGATTCATTAATCCATCACACTAATTCTTCTCATCATTCTCAATTTCAGTATCCTAAGTATTTATATGAATGTGTTAGCTTAGTATTGGGTTGATTTCATCTCCATCAAAGTTGTAATAAATTATGCTTAATGTGAGCCCATAAATCCCCATGAAAATGATTATTGTTACTATACTTAGGTCTTATATTATTATGAAGCCCTCCTTAGCATACTATACTTAGGTCTCCAATCTTTAGCTGTGGCATGATTTGTGTAAGGTTCAAATGGTTTGGGTTGTTAATAAGGAAAGCAGCTCTTATCAAAATCCTTACCTCTTGTTGCATCCTACAAAATTGTTGCAGGTGCTGAGATTGGCGCTTCATCTCAATCGAAGCATTAAGTTGCAAGCTAAATCATTTCTTCAAAGGAACGTAAGTACTTAGAACTTGTATTGAGTTATATATATTAAATTACTTGTTTAGTCCTATGTTAAGTGCGTACATCACTTGCATAGTTCTTGTTACTATTTTTGTGCTTTTACTTTTCTTAAGTTTTTGTTAACTTTCAATTACTTTATAAGTTGTGTTTAAGGATTGAGGTGTCTTGATTATGTCTTGAATGCTAAATTTTAATAAACTCTCATTTATCCCTAATTAAACTTAAGAGATCTTAAGGGCTTGATCAAGTGAATTACACTTAATCTGGATCTTAGATCATCATCAATAATTTATCAATAATTCATTTGATTTATCATTGATCTATAATATAACTATTGGTCTTAAATTGATAAGGTTAGGGATTAACACCTAATCCATCTGATTTAGACCTAAACTCTTAATCATCTAAATAATCAATCTGATTGTAAGATAATTTGATTAACATGATTCCAATAGTCTATTTGATTTGATATTGACTTTAATTCATTAAATTAGAAGTGTTAAGAAAATTAAAAGATTTGGTATGATTAAGCATCTGGACTTGAAACTTAAGATTTTTGATTTTCTCTTAAATAAGTTTATTAGCATGAAATCAACTATAAAAGCCATGATGATTCATCTCAAGATCAAATCCTATTAATATTCTTGATTATATCTCATAATTGTAGTCTAGGACTCGATCAGATGGAGCTACCCACTTGATCTAGTTAACCAAACATAATGAATAATCCCATATGATTATATTGAGTGTTTAGATATATGAGATCTTGATGATCTTATATTAAGTTTAGTGTGATAATAATACTAGCCTTAATCATCTTTAAACCAATAAGATAGGAAAGACTTATTGTGTTATCATGAGGTAGAAGCTTAGATGATCCTACTCGACCTTAGAAATTGATCTTAAATTCTTATGGTAGAATCACCTAAACTACTTAGAATGAGATTTATTCCATGTGGTAGTATCCTATATTGGGTGACCCCTTGGTCACATCCTTGAAACCTTGTATAGGATGTATCCTCTTTGAATCCTAGATTCATATTTTTGGTTATCCATGTTGATTAAATAGCATTGATGTAACCCAGATTGTTGGCTGAGTATAGTGTTGTAAATCTATAGAGCTGGGTCACTCCAGTATTATTCAGTATTGGTGAATCACTTTAAGTAAGACTTATATTGTGCTATCATGCAGGCTTAGGCAGCTACAGTCCACTTAGAGTAAATCTATCAATCATAAGAGTGTTATAATTAGTGAACTAGATCCTTAGTTTGAAGAAATAACTGTGACAGGGTTCGACCTCTTATCGTTGTGCGTGGCGATAAGTGCAGTTATGAGCAAACTAAGTATCTAAAGTTACTCTTCTTAAGACACTATTAGTATGTTATATTTAGGGAATGGAATCTTTAGTTTGAAGGAATAACTGTGACAGGGTTCTGCCTCCTATCGTCGTGCGTGGCGATAAGTGCAGTTATAAACAAACTAAGTATTTCAAATTACCCTCTTTAAAATACTAAGTATGCTTATAATTTAGGCATTTAACAGCTTAATTTGGAGAAGTAACTGTGATAGGGTTCAGCCTCTTATCGTTGTGCATGACGATAAGTACAGTTGTAAGCAAACTAAGTATTAAATTCAACTTTCTTGGAAATATACAGCTATGTGTATACAACCTTCTCAATTGATGATGTTAAGTAAAGTCCTAATAAAAACTAATTATTGAAATTAGATTTAGGAGCCATAATTCATTTAGATGAATTCTGCACAATGGAGATTCTTGATTCATCGTTTAATTTATATCATTTTTCTGAATTTCGAGCTTTAAGTCATCTAGACATAGAAGCATAAGCATGATCATAAGCACGATGTATGAATATCAGTGAAGATTTATGAATTACGGAATATTGTATATATATATCAATCGTGGAAGTTGCAGATTTATTAGTACTGGATTCCCAATTGGATATATATAAGTATTGGACCGTACGATTCATAGCAGTTCAGTGATATATTGGTTACATATCATGTCATTCAGTTTAGTGGCATATACAGATGCATTTATTCAGTGGCATACAGCATACCTTCATATATACCTTATTCAGTTTCATATCATTTACTGTCTTTTCTATTTTCAGTATTCAGTTTTATATTTCAATGTTACTTTACTTTACTGCAAATTTTATACAGTTTCAGTTATTTAGCACCTTTACAATTTTCTTGCACTTTTACTTTACTTTGCTTAAATTTTGTACAGTTTTATACTTTCAGCTATTTTTCAGAATTTTTGTAGTTTGATTTCTATCTTACTCTTATGTTGAATCACATTTTTTAAAATGTAAGTATATGTTATTTTACAGCTTTGTTGTACTTAGACTTTATAAGTCTAATATTATTTTTTTTTTCTTTTGTTGGCTTGGCCCTGTCATATATGTACATATGGCAGCATCAGGTGTTAGCTCATACCTTGTGCTTGGGGGCGTGTTGGTGATAGAAGGTCGGGAGAGATTGATAGTCTGCAAAGAAGGATATCTTGCTAAGTTATTAAAATTTATGTTGCTCATATTTAGTTAAATGTAATAAATAAATTTATTTCTTAGTATTCTGCATTTTCTATATTGTATATGAATGAATATATGTGGATACTGTTGAATGCCTTCTCCTTAATTATGCACTGCTTTACTTATATTTCTATTAAGTCTTGCTTAGCTCTTGATTAGTATCACGGATATTTTTTTTAGTGTAATGTCCATGGTACTAGTGACGACCACCTCTTAACACTTTTTGATTAAGGGGCGGCCGCCACACTATCGCAATGATGAAGTCAAATTTTGATTTTAATGTCAAATTAAATATCTCAATTTTTCATTAATTAAATATTATTAAAATATTTGACAAAATTTTGATGACTTTCGATTGCCACCAAAATATCACCCATAGTTAATTTGAGGCAATGAGCGCAATGGCAAAGTCCAATTTTTTATCTGATGTCAAAATTATTAGGTCAAATTCTTGGGTTCCTAAAATTTCCAAAATCGTGGCTTGATCCATTTGACCTCTGATTTGAACGAGGTCCTGGTGGTGAACTCCTAATGACTTAATTAATACACTAAGATCAAAATCAGGACTTGGATTAGTCCTAATTGGCTAAGGTAATAACTTGGGTTGTTATACAATGTTTGTGCATATATGGCATATGTTGGATTATGGACATGGGTGCTACTTATCATGTTTGTCCACACGTGGATGGTTCCATACCCACAAGGTGTTGAAGAGTGGTGCTGTGATGACGGGTAAATGTCATGCTTGTTGTGCTATTGGGATACAGAGCATCTTGGTGCACACGCATGTTGGTATTGTTCGAGTTAGGAGTGCCAGAAAGTTAGGATTGAGCACCACTTCACAGTGAAGGAGACACAATAACATAACTTTTGTGAGTTTTGCAGAACGCTCATTTTGATGGCGAACTGTGTGCGCCTTGATTCCTTTATGAGTAGGATACATATGCATCATTTGAGGTGCAATTGCTATGCTTAGAGCATGTTAGTCATCTCTCATATGACACATATGAGAGCTAAGGTGGAGAATTATGAAGTTATGATGTCATAGATGATTGTGCAATTTCATACAGTTTTGGGGAGTCTTAAAATCTTAATTGGGGCGTATTTATGCGTCATTGATGGTTGTACAGTTTCATGCAGTTTTGATAAATTTCAAAATGTTAAGTGAGGCGTATTTATGTGTCATTGATGATTGTGAGGTTTAATGCCATTTTTGGGAATTTCAAGATGTTATTTAGGGAGTTATTTTGGATTTCTTGATGATATTTAATGAAGATTAATGATTCCTCTTGTATATTAGGTTGAGAGAGTTCAAGGGATACTGCACTCAAAGACATTTTGTAATCTTCTTCTATTAATAGTAAAATTATCAATATCCTTCCCCGTGAACATAGAATATTCTCAGCAAATTATGTATATTATTGTGTCACTTGTGATTTGTGCTTATGAAATTATGTATATTTTTATTTATTTTATTTTCTTACATCGACAATCCATTTTTATGTGATTTATTGCTATTTGAGAGCATTGTTTTAATCCCAACAGTTTATAGACCTTTAGGTCAAGTTTGGGTGCACATATAGCCCATTTGAGTGAACCAGGTGGCAGCGTGGTCCAAACAAGTCATTTAATATGGTTTTACCAATCTTATTTGAGTGCGTCCAAGCACATGAGATCGCACGTCTATATGTGTTTTTTTTTTTATGCAATGCGTATGGGGCACATTGACAGGGTGCATCTTTTGGGCATCCAACCCCAAAATATAATAATAATAATAATAATAATAATGCCACTAACAAGAGGAACATCATATGAGCTCGGCACCTAAGCGCGACCCAGCTCACAAGCAGGTGCTTATTATATAAAATTTATCTATATTTTAATTAAGCAATCACAACTAGTTGGGTGCCCAAGCACGTCAATATGGCTGCCCAAACATGTACAGAACGTCAATATATGCAACCATATAACATTTTCTTACATATATTTTGAAAATTGTTGTTGCGTTTCCAAAACTATGAGGGTCTTATGAGGGTTTTCTGGGCTTTTGTTTGCAACACTGGTGAGCTATATTGAGGCTTATATGGTAGCCTGAAAGCTTCAATCAATCTCATCTGTTTAATGTAAATGATCTAAACCTACTTTTTTTTTTTATAGTCATATCATACTTTGTTAGATAATATCAAATTGCACTAGAATTTTGTATCATTTTATTATACACATGTTGAATATATAAAGTGAATTGTACCCTCTACTATGTTATTTTTGAGATTTGGTGTGGTGTGTATGGATGATTATGTGATTATGTTTTTTATTTTAGCATGTTAATACTATTTTGATTAGTACTTATTTACAATATAGTGATGATTTCTAATAAGGAATGTATTTTCTATTTTCACTAATAAGTTTAGAATTAAATTGCCTCTAAGGTAAATAGGTATTCAGACACTTCCAGATATTACGACGTCTCGGGCTTACTAAGTGATTGTTTTTCGGATAAAAATGATAATTCAAGTGTTGCCCTAAAAAAAGCTATGTCCCAAATCTAATTCTTTATCATTTTTGCATCTTTTCAAACATCTCCAAACATCACAAAACAGTGCAAAATTGTATGTAATCATTTCCACAAATAAAGAAATACTAATAACTTAACTGTATTCTTATTTTATCAAAATTTTACTTAGCTATGTTCAAATAATTCATCAGCTGATGGATGAGAGAATTGGCCTACTTAGGAACTATCGTTCTCCTACTGCCTGCGGCATTCAACGCCAGCATTGATGCACGCCACGTGTCCCAAGCCACGGGTCCCATAGCCTCATGATCATTTAATTTTTGCTCTGTGTGTGTGCGCGCTTGTGCGGAGTGACTTGTGTGAGAGCTCCACCTTCGCTAGCGTTTGTCGCCAACCTGCCCTGCTTTCCTTTCCTCAAACCCTGCAACTCCTCGTACACTGCCACTTCTCTCTCTCTTCTCTTCGCAATTCACATTAATAGCGGCTCCATGTGTATAAACAAACACAGAGTGTGTGAGAGAGAGAGAGATGAAACCTTAAAGACACAGATGTCTCGTTGATGTCGTGAAATCTGTCATGGGAAAGAAGAGCGGGAGCTCTTGGCTGGCGGCAGTCAAAAGAGCATTCAGGTCCTCCTCCAAAGACTTCCACAAAAGGCCCGATCTTGACGAAGAAGACACCACCAAGGTCCCCCGCTCTTGCCTCTATCATTCTTTCTCTCCTTCTAACCCCCCCTCTCCTTTTTTCATCTCTCTTATCCTGCAGAAAAGGGAAAAGCGGCGATGGATTTTCCGCAGGCCATCAGCCAACGATCTTCCGCCGCCTTTACCTCCACCGCCGGTAACTCCGGAGCATTTACCGGCAGCTCGCTTAAGCCGGGAGCAGAGATCTGCCATCGTCATCCAAACCGCCTTCCGTGGCTATCTCGTGCGTACCCGCATTTCAATTTCTCGGGTTTTGTACTCTTTTCGCCCCCTTTTTCACGAGAGGGCCTCTCTGTTTTTGCTTCTCTAAGGCGAGGAGAGCGCTCCGGGCTTTGAGAGGGCTCGTAAAGCTCCAAGCATTGGTGAGAGGGCACAACGTGCGGAAACAAGCGAAGATGACTCTTCGATGCATGCAAGCTCTGGTGAGAGTTCAGGCTCGAGTTAGGGACCAGCGCATGCGGCTCTCTCAGTGCAGCAGCAGCAGCAACATCTCTTCCCTCAGCTGGGATTCCAGATACCTTCAATGCCTGAAATCCACAGTAACTAACATCACTCTCCATTGGACCACCAATTCTTTGGTTTCTTCTTTACTCAAAATTCCTTTTTTATTGTTAGATGTCGAGAGAAGGAAGCATTTATGGCGACGAGCGCATCCGAGCCGTTGAGGAGATCCAGGCGAGTCTGAAGCTCAGGAAAGATCCAATCTTGCGAAATTCAAGAGAAAAGGTTCGTTCATCATCTTCTGTTTTCCTGCTCACTAAGAAAAAAGAACGAATTTTTTTTCTTAAGGTTTTTTCTTTTTTGGGGAGATTCTAGGTGTGGAGATCAGACACGAATCTGTCTCCCGCCATGGATGATTTCGAACGGTGGATATCTTCCCGGAGTTCACTGGACAACCGAAGGCCGGGAATCATGAGCTGGGGAAGAGCATCAACAGAGCATCACTGCCGGGATCCGATCAAAACGCTTGAAATTGACACGGGAAGGCCATTCTCGGCATCACGGCGGCAGTTTCCAGCGACTCCGTTCCCGTCGAAGGCGCTGCCTTTGCAGGTTCGCTCCGCCAGCCCGCGCTGCGCACAGACGCCGAGCCTGTCCGCGGTGCGCGGCTCGCCGAATTACATGGCGGCAACGGAATCTGCGAAGGCGAGGGCGAGGTCGCAGAGTGCGCCGAGGCAGAGGTCGGGGACCGTGGAGGGAGACAGAGGGGGGTCTGCGAGGAAGAGATTGTCCTATCAGACGGCGGAGGAGGCGTATAGAAATGGTAATGGTAATGAGAAGAGCGCGGCGGGGAGGGCTGCAGGGATGGAGCGGAGGCTGAGCAACTTCGCGTCGGAAAGCGAGGTTTCGCCATCGTCTTCGACGACCGCGGATTTTCGGGCGATGGCTCCGGTGAGTAGAGGTTGATTGGTTTCGATGGGGGGGGATGGGGATTGAAGTTTGATTAGGATGTTCTTAGATCTATGTCCGGAGAGAATTTTGATCAAAGATGTTCTTTTTTTTCTTTTGTTATTTTGTTTTTTCCGTTTTGATGAATGTGGTTAGGAAGGAGTATCTTTTTGTTGCAAATGATTGGCCAAGAGATCCTTTTTTATCCGGTAAATTCATAAAAGTTTGTTTATGGTAAAAATAGCGATCACTGCTGTAAATAAGATTCTTATATGTGAATATAAATGCTATATATATTGAAGAATTATAATTTATCTATTTTTTATTTATCTTATTTTCTCATAAATTTCTTGCAATTTTATCAATATATTGTCACATTTATTCATAAATTTCTTATATCATAGCATTAAAAAGTGAAAAATATGTGTTAAGACTTTAATTTAATGAAAAATGTTAGATAGTTTTTAAATATCTTTCAAAAAATATAGATGATTAGAACTTAAGATTTAAAAAATATATTTTTATGGGCCTCATAATTAAAAATAGATTTAATAATATTTTTTTATTTCACTTAACTCTTTAAATTCTAGCCATCCATATTTTTGAAAAATATTTAAAAATTATGTAGCAATACTTTAATTTAATTAAACGCTACTTTTTAATTAATTATTTAAACTAAAAGTCATAATATTTAAAGATTTTATATGAATTTATTGAGAAACACATTATATGTTAAATATTTTTGAAAATGTATCCTCACTTGAGATCTATTTTGAATGTGAAAATATTGAGCTCAAAATGGGCCTAAGATAATGGAGAGGAATCATTCTAAATATTGGTAATTTGTATGGGAAGGAATGATGTAAATTCAAAATCATTGTAGTTTCTTTAAGAATAAATAAGACCAATATTATTTTAAATAATATGGTGACCAAATTTTATAAACAATTAAATATTTGGATTATCATGTCAAAATACATAAGTTGTAATTTTTTTTTTATTTTTGAATTAAAATGAACAAAATACACATGAAATATATTTGAAACTAACTTTATTAAAATTTCTATAATTAAAATTATTAAAAATGAATTAAAATCATATATGTAAACCACGGGTGGATCCTAAATTGCAGAATCTAAGATCTGATCCGACGACAGCTGCTAACCCAAATCGAAGATAAATCTTGAATCATCGAAACTGAGATATGTTTGATGGTAACAATTAAAGTAAACAACTAGATTGAATTTAGACCATTAGATCCAACGATTTGATGAAAACATTAAAAGGCAGAACAAATCAACACCTTTGGATTTTACTTAAAAAATTCAACATAGGTCATAAAAAGAAATCAAGGGAGGAATTTACGTCGTTGGATTCATAACAACTTTCATCTAACGACTAAAATTTAATTAAAGCCGTAACAATAACAGTACAATTTTATTCAATTGCTCTTCTTTGACGTCGCCCTAACATAAAGCCTATTACTAGTGAAGCGTGGATTAGACAAAGCTTTTGCCCTCTAAGTGTCACTAAACACCTCCACTCAACCACACTCACCCGCTAGGAGCTCCATTCAAGCAGTGATGCATCTGAGACACGGGGATTTAACATCACCATAGGAGTCCCCGGGATGATCTATCCAGTGTGAGCCCAAATTTTGGCCGCTAACCAAGTCTAGGCACCAAGAATGCCAAGTATTAACCCACTACTTTGAGATTATAAAAATCCTCTGAAATCCATACTCTCCCATCTCGACCTCCTCTCGTTTGCTTCTTCATCTCAGGCAGATCTCTAGCGACACCAAAGGCCCAACCGTCTTAATCTGACTATAGGCCACTCTAACGGCCTGTGCTAATACATAAGGGTCAACAACCACCTCCTTTACCGGCTTACCCATTTGCAATCAGGGTTGACGTAATCCAACTTGAACTCTTATAGCCCTATGAAGATCCTAAGCCCTTATTTGGACCCAATGGTTGTAATAATCATAAGTTGTTACTTTGCTAAATCTGAACCTAATTAAGTCCTAATCTAATTTCCAGTAAATTTTAATAATTATTAGGACCAAACTCTAGAAATTTGAGATTCTTTAAATCAAAATTTAATTAATTGATTATTTTAATCAAATTCAATGTCCTAAAAATTAGTTAAATTAAATTAATCTCCAAACTAAAGTCTAGTTTTATTTTTGAATTTATCATACCCAAATTAGCTAAGAGTGAATTTTTAGATATCATTTGGATATAATTTGATATTTAAATTCAATTGAAGTAAATATTAAATCAATTATTTATTAAATTTCTTAAAATCCTAATTCTAATGGTTGCGTGCATTCATCGATATTGCAATTTGACAATCCCTGCCTTCCCTCCATCAGATCAAAGGATCCTGAATCGTTGTAACCCTGATTCAACCTTGCCATTAGATGATGATTAATCCCGTTCATGTTCATTATCGTTCCTAATTTCCCTAAGGGTTTTGATAGGATCATAACTGCTTACCACTGTGGCAGTACATGAAGGGATCATATCCCCCATTATCCTCTGAGCCTCAAATGGAATTGAAGCCCTAAAGTTCTGAGTTTGCCTCCGTCGGGCCAAGCCCAATCGGTGAATTCTCAAGCTAGCCAGGGATGGCCAGCCCGAGCTCCCTAGTAAGCCCCAGTTATGTAGTGCCCCGCCCTGTCGCCGCGCGTAAAAGAATTAAGTAAAATAATATCGATGACGAAGCGGTACGCCACTCGGGGCGGAATAACCCATCTCCCCGAATAGCTGAAAGATCGAACCCATCTGAAGGGCTGCTGACTCAACCTCAAGTAGGGTTGAGAGCTAATACTGAAGATAAGAGTAGTATCATTATCATAAGTATTAGGCAAATACATATATTGGATTTGGAATACAATAGGAATCCAATATATGTATAGTATATCAGCATCTCCAGTATGCTGATCACATCACAACACCAAGTATAAGTAGTATATAACAGAGTGCGGAAGCTTAAAGCAAGCATCCAGAAAACATTCATCACAGAAGTTGTATGAAAATATGCGTCTCAGAAAAGAAAAGAAAATACATCTAAAATTATTACAAACTGTTTACTGAAATATACATAAAACTGAACTAAAAATACTCAGCAGAAAATAAAACTGGAGGAGAATCCACTAGTGCTCCACGGGCTCCTCCTGAATCTCCTGAGTGTCCTCCTGACCTGTCTCAATATACTATTCAGGATCTAGCAAATTATCGGATTCCAAAAGTATCTCGTGTTAGACAATAAGTGTAACACATCGAAACTATTCTAAACAGTTTTAATTATTTACTTAACCTTTACATAACATGTATAAAATTGCAGGAAAACTGTAACATATCTGAAAATATAAAATTGTATGAAACTGTACAAAACTGAAGTAAAATAAAGTAAAACTGAACTAAAACTGAATACTGAAAGTAAACCAAAAATAATACTGAATCTAAAACTGAGTAATCATCTGTAAACTATGCTGTATATCACTGAAACTATGCATCTGAATATGCCTCAACACGGTATGCTACTGATATGCTACCAAAATATTACTGAACTGTTATGAGTAGTACAGTCCAATATCTACATACACCCTGTTGGGAATACTGTTTATTGATGACACTGATGCATCCAGAAATTCCCCCATCAATGTATGCAATATTCCGTAACTCATAGATTATCAGTGATACTTATACATCATTCTGATTCTCATATATTATTTTGATATTCACACATTATGCTACAATCCGCTGTGACACACTACCAAAATAATATTTAATTTAGTATAACTTAGCCCCACTAGGGTCTTAGGGACCTTAAAATACCAAAACAGTGGAGTTCTGGCCATTCCAGCCAAAACTGGGCAGTTTTACAAAATCTGGGCAGTTTTTGGAAAATTCTGGAAATTTTGCAAATCTGGGCGCTGTAGCGCACTGGAGAGCACTGCAGCGTGCTAGAGCGCACTGCAGCGTGCTGTAGCTCTTTCTGCGCGGTAGCGCCATTGCGCTGCGGCTCACTGCAGGCCACTACAATCTGCTGTGACACCCTGCAGCGCGCTATGGCGCGCTCTAGCGGTTCATTTTGCAAAAAACACTGTTCAATTACTTTCATTAAATAATTTTATAATTTGTTTGTGAAATTACCGTTGTAGACCGCTGCAATCCACTGCAGCACGCTATGGCGCGCTGTAGCTTGCAAAATCACTGTTCAATTAGTTTTATTGGTTATTTTCCTAAGTTTTCATGAAATGCCGTTGCAGACCGCTGCAGCGCGCTGCAGCAGTCCAATTTGCAATTCTACTGTTCAATTAGTTAATTTATAGATTTCCTAAGTTTTCATGTCCGCTGCAGCCCACGGCAATCCGCTGCAGCGGCAGACGGTGATTTCACCAGGTGCGAAACCCGTGAGGGCCATTTTTCGAGCTTAATTACTCTTAATCCAGATAATTCCATGAGTGGTGCCATATATCAATGGAAAAGTATTTCTGATACCTTGCCATTGACACCAAAATCAGCATGAACGAAGCATCCTAGCTATACTAAAAATGACAATGAATAAAAGGGTATGTAGAATAGACGAAAAATAGAGCATATTTTTGTGAGTTCTTAAGAGCCTTAATGGCTTTCATACATGCATATGGACTTCCAAGGTTGCATTCTAACATCATAACATCATAAGAAAGATAAGGAGAGGTGCAAGAGGGTACCTTAGGCCTTGCTAGAGGTGGATGAGGTAGGCTCTATCTTCTTCTTCTTCCTCTTCCTCTTCCTCTTCTTCTTCTCAAAGTGCAGCAATGGAGAAATGGAGGAAATGGAAAAAATTTCAGCAAGTGGAGAAGGAGTGCTGAGCTCTCCTTTTAAAGAAGGAGAGGGGAGGGGAGGCCTCATCATGGCTAAGGGGGCTATGGAGTAGAGCCATCATGTTTGAGCATTAATGGGGCATGGCTTGAGGAAAAGAGGGGATGGACAGCCGAATTTGCTTGGGGCTGTCAGCCAAAAATAATAGAAATTGGGGAAATTGCAGATAGGAGACTCAAAGATTGCTTATTTACTTATTTATTTTCCCTTAATTATTTAAAAATTCTGATTTTTGAAATGTGCTCCGAAAATTCCCAAAAATTCACCCTTAGCTAATTTGGGGGTGAGGAATTCAATGACGAAGTCGGAATTTGATTTCGACGATTATTTAATTTTCCTATTTTTTGACGCATTTAATTACATTAAAATATTCGCGAAAATTCGACGACTTCCAAACGCGTCCAAAACATCACCCCTAGCTTATTTGGGGATGATGATCGCAACGGCGAAGTCGGATTTCGATTTCGAGGTCAAATAAATACCTCAATTTTCTAGTTAACCAAACATTAAAATATTCTGAATTAATCGATTGGTCTCCGAATTGATCCAAACCTTCAGGGTTTGGTTCTAATGACTAGATGAACTTGATGGAATGATAATTAAGATACGATTAGCTAAATTCAAGCTGGGTAACAACCTTGGGTTGTTACAAGTTATAAATAGCCTTAGGATTTCTATAGTGAGCTCTTTGCTCACTGAGTATTTCTTCTGCAATCCTCTGGAGCTCATAGCTATCCTTAATTTCGACCATTTCCTTCTGCTGTCCAGTCGGCATCTGACAACTTCTAACTTACCTTCTTCGCATTCCAATGGGCATGACTTGGTATTTAAGTCCCCAAGAAGTAGTAGTGAGCTATGGGAAGCTATCAATCTTAGTAGCTGTAATAACCATAATATGTATCCCATCAATTAGTGATCTAATTGACTCTAATATTCTTCCATTAGTCTTAGAATAGTATTAAGTGCCTATATTTAAATTTTTGTGTGATTTGAAGATCGTTTGACAATTTTCAAGATTTTCTAGTTTTCTAATAATTCTGAGAATGCCTAATTTATTTAGACCTCATAATTGAAAATAGAGTTTGTCATTGGACTCACCACACCCAAATTAGCTATGGGTGATATTTTGGAAGTGTTTGGATATAACAACCCAAGGTTATTATCGAGCTTAATTTTTACTTAATTGCATCTTAATTATCATTCCGTTAAGTCCATTTAGCCATTAAAACTAATCATTGAAATTTTGGAGCAATTCGGAGCTCAATCGAATAATTGGAATATTTTAATATATTTAATTAATTAGAAAATTAAGATATTTAAATTGACCTCAAAATCAAAATCCGATTTCACCGTTGCGATTGCCACCCTCAAATTATCTAGGAGTAATATTTTAGACGCGTTTGGAAGTCGTCAAAATTTTGCAAATATTTTAATGTAATTAAATGCACCAAAAAATAGAATAATTAAATAATCGTCAAAATTGAATTCCGACTTCGCCATTAAATTCCTCACCCCCAAATTAGCTATGGGTGAAATTTTAGGATTTTTTGGAGCTCGTTTATCAAATTTAAATATTAAAAATGAATAATTAATTATTCATTTAAATGCATTTTCCTTCTTCCTCGTATAACATGGGACCTGCCTCCTATCCTTGGTTTGGATCCCTATACGCTCCCCCCCCTCCATGGCATATGCAAGGATGAGGCCTCTCCCTTCTCCCATAGGCCATGCCTTCAACCATAATCTTCTTCTCCTTTAAGAAGGAGACTGATCTCCTTCTTCCTCTCCATTTGCAAGAGCTAAGGCTCTTCCTCCCTCCTTCCTTGCTTGGCTTGCTGAAGAAGAAGGAGTTCATTCCTCCAAAGTTCTTGAAGAAAAAAAAGACTTAGCTTCTTCCTCCATTCTTACAAGGTACCATTTTGCTTACTCTTCCTTGTGCTCTCTTCATATGATTTATAAAGTACTATGAATGGCATGTTCATTAGCATTTATGTGTGATCGTCGAGCTTTAATTGGACTCAAATGAGTTTGGCCGAAGCTTGTTTTCCATTAAAAAAACTATCAAAAAGCTGTGAAATTTCTATACACTTGTAGCTAGGGCATCAATTTATGTTTGATAGAATAATTCATTCATGCCGATTTTAGAATCAATAGAAAGGTCTCAGAAAGACCTTTACATCAGTATATGACACTACAAATGAGGTGCCCAAAATTGGAGTATTTGGGTGCAAAAGGAGACCAATTACGATTTTCATACAGGAGCAATCACCGTTGGGCGCTCCAGCGTGCTGCAGCGCCCGAGTTTCAAATTTTGGATTCGTCGTAGCGTGCCGTAGCACGCCGCAGTAACATAATAGTTTGATGAAGCATAAATATATATATATATATATATATTTATATATATATATATATATGTATATATTAATGAAATTAAATGAAATCCGCAGCAGCGCACCGTAGCGACTGCACCACAGGAAATCAAGCACCGGAGTGCGCCACTGTGCCTGAAAGCGTTGCAGTGTGCCACGGCACTGCAATCCGCCACAATGTGCCGTAGCGCGCTGCAGCGCACCATAGCGCCTGGCTTTCGGCTAGAAGGCACCACAGCACGTCGTAGCGCCCATAACTATTTGAAACTGCCTAGAATTGTCCGAAATGGCCGAAACTTTACATTTTTCGCATTTTAAGGACCCTAGATGTAACAACCCAGGTTGTTACTTTGCTCAATTAAGACTAATCTAAGTCTTAATTAAGGTTCTAAGTCACTAATTAAGTAATTTAGAACTCATCTTTGAAACCCAGGTCAAACCAGTAGTCAACAAAGTCAAATCTGGAATTTTGGAAAATTTCAAAACCCTAGAATTTGACTTTTTATCTAGACCTCAAATTAAAAATCTGACTTCGCCATTGCGTTCAAAACACCCAAATTAGCTATGGGTGAAATTTTGGAGGCATTTGGAAGTCGTTGGATTTTCGTCGAATATTTTAATAATATTTAAATACCCCAAATAATCAAATAAATAAATACTCGTCGGATCGAAAATCCAATTGCACCGTTGAGTTCAGAACCCTTCAATTAGCTAGGAATAATTTATTGGAAATTTTATGAATGCATTTAATTAGCTAAATTAATTAATGAAATACGTTAAATTAAATAAATAATGATAATATTATTTAATATAGTTAACGGTGCCGTTGACTTAAAATTAACACTGTCTTCTCCTTTTAAAGAGTGCCGGTTAATCCTAACGGCTCATTTAAGCCGTTTGATAATTAATCGAACGGCGGAAGTACTTCTTCCCCGCTCGATCCTGCGCGTGGAGCAAGCTCCTGCACGCGGCTGTCGCTCAGACGCGTGGCCAGAGGAGCGATCAACCACGACTTATCCACAGCTTCTTGGCATCCTTAAATCCCTGCTCGACCTGCTTCAGCCCAAAATTTTGACACAATCTGACAAGAAGTTTTGAAATCAAACATTGACGAAACCCTAAGTCTCAACCCGTTCACTTAAGGTACGAATCTATCCCAAGTTTATACTCATTTATCTTTGCACTTAATGCATTAGCTTAATTCAATGTTGCATTCAAAATTGTCTGTGATGAATCGAAATTTCAATTATCCATTTAGATTAGTATAATTTGCATGTTAAGTAAACACTCTGGATTGTCGTTTTAAAAATTGAATAATCAAAACCATGATAAATGAATTCAAATATAACCATTTCATTGATATGTGCCTGCGTTAAAGTAAGCGACTTCTTGATCTAGGGCATCAGTATTTTTAAAGTTTGAGTGATTCTTTCTCACCGATTTTGACATACATCGAAAGGACTCAAGAAGATCGTTCGATAGCCATATGGATTGTTCTGTTCGGTGATCGGTGCTGTAAGTTCTTGGGAGCCCTAATTTCCTCTGCATTGGGACTTCTCGGGAGGAAGACGTCATGGCTTCGATCCTTTGGCCACGTGTCAATGCCGACTCAGCTTCATGGGCCCACACTTGTCGGCGTGTTAGGCATTCCAGTCGTCGCTTTCTTCTGCGACTGTGGAGCCCACCTGCAAAGGATATTAAGATATAAATGGAAAATGGTAAATAATGAATTTGAATAAAAACCTAATATAAAACAAAAGTTATTTAATCTGATTTTAATTTAATTAATTTAAATACTAAACTTTAAATATTCATAAATCTACAACCCATGATCCAAATATAATGATATTATTTATCATTTTGATCAGTAGAAAATAAGGATCATTATGGCACTATCCAAATTTTATATGGAGATGGTTTTCACTTAATGATATTTAAGATCCCTCATATTTGCCCTAATTGCTACAAAACTTAATTAGCCTATAACTAAGTACCCAATGATCCAATCATATTGAAAATGGGTCTTAAAATGATCAGAAAATCCTTAGGATTAATTTAGTAGGGTCAATCTTGCTATTTGGATTAGTGTTTGCCTAATCACATTTAGGACCTAACCCTAATTACCCTAATTAACCCTAGAACTTCAATTGACCATAACTTGGTCAATTGAGCTCCAAATTGAATGATCCAAATATCAATTTAGATCAGCAAAACCTAATTTACAGTAATCTACAAAAATATTTAGGATCCAACAGTTAGATTTATTAATCACCCTTAATTACTCTAAATTTTGATTAGTGAATATTAGCAAATCTAGTAATCCAAATTGAGTGATTTAAGTTTCAGAGGACTCATAGAACCATTTAGAATCAATCTATAATGTTGGATTAGTGTTTGAGTGATTAATTTTGCTAATCACTCACTAATCACCCTAAACCCTAATTAGGTCTTAACTTAGTCAAATTAGGTCCAAATTGAGCCTACCACATGTCATTATAATCAGTGAGCTATTTGTAAACCATAGCCACTAATTTTGCTTAATTTGGACAATAATTGGCAAAGTTAGGATTTTTGACCTATAATTAAGAATCCCTTAATTAATCTTAACCCTAGATCTTGTATTGGACATAACCTGGCCAATACTTATCAGAATTTAGCAAACTTAGGTTCTATGGAAAGCTTAGGCAGTAAAGAGCAATAATCTGAAAGAAAATTTAACTTTTACTTAGTCAAATTACTAAATTGCCCTTATGAGTCAAATTCACTAATTTGATCTCATATGGCTTAATATTTCCCCAAAATTAATTTAGTTGCTGTCTAATCTTATATTAGACAGTAAGAATCACTTTCCAAAAGAAAATTTTAGAATTTAAGCCTTAGATCAAAATTTGATCTTTTGAACCCTAAGTAGGGGCAAAATGGTCATTTTGCCCAAATTTAGGGTTTAGCCTTTAAAAGCCCTAAATTCAGCTTCTAATCACTAAAATCAGTAAATAGAATGGTTCATAGTTGAAATTAATCAAATCCAAGTTTAAATTAGACTTTGATTAAAATCTTAATCTTAGCTTCTTAAGGAAAATTCCTAAGTCCTAAGTGAAGTTCTCCTTCTTTAATTACTCTTAGATCATCTTTAGGTCTTATAATATTAGTTAAGATGTGTGTCTTGAGAGATACTCTTAGTAATTAAGAGCCTTAATTCTTAAGATTAGGAATAAATCTTAAGTTAGAATTCATCTATTGAGTAAATTGGGTTACTCAATTAGGTGAAACCTTGAGTTTTCTAGTTTATAGATTTTCTTGATTTATTAAATGATTATTTGATCTTTAAACTTTAGAACTAAGAATAGAGATCTATCCTAATGAATTTGATTTATCATTAGGATCTGCCTTAACCTAATCTATGAGTTTTGGGTTCTAAACCTTAGACCCTTAGTTATACCTTTAGATTAAGTGATTAGACCCCATCCTCTGGAGTCTAATTCTTAATCTTTTCATTTTGTTTGGCTAATCAAGATGAGATTGGGATGAATTAATTTACAAAACTAGGTCGATGATTTATTCATTTTTAACCAAATAGTCATCTTTTGATTAAGTTATAATCAGGACTTGGCCAGTCCTAATTATCTTCAACTAGTAGGATTCGTGATTCTAAGTTACAGAATATGTAGGAATTGATAATTCTGAAACTTATGTAACTTAGAGTAGATAGAATGAATAAGTAGACAATAACGTATATCACCTGTGTTTTAGATAGAGTCTCTTGCTCACCTTGAATTGATGTTTTGCATACCTTATTTTGAGCCCCTTACCTTGTACACATATATTGAACATAGGATATTTGATAAATATCTCATGTTAATTTTGAATTGCATACATATCATTCATGATAGATCGATGTTTACAGTTTTTCAGAAAGTTGTGGCCTAACTAGTATGCCTCTCCAATCCTCGAGTCCGACATAGCATGCTGGTTTGTTACTGTCGGTAAGTCTATCCATGCCTGGTTGAAATAATTCCCAGGATGGCGAGAAATAGATTTTGCGCTCTTTAATCAGGATTGGACATGGTGAGTACTAGTTGAGAGTAATTTTTGGTAAGGTGTAACTTGATTAGTATACCTCTTCGATCAACTCGTTCGGGGTCGGCAACCTTTCGAGGGTTTAATGTCCGATAGTCTATTGGCCATGCCTAGTTCGAGTGATAGGATGGATAGACTCTCGCCCTACTGACTATAGAGTCAGGATTTTGATATGGTTATACTAATTAAAGTACACTTACATTCAGTTCTGTCTTAGCTCATCAGGCTAAGAGTTTTCAGTGATATTCAGTTCAGAGTTTCTTAGCTCATCAGGCTAAGATTTGCTGAGTTCATGTTCAGTTCAGGTGACTTATATAGTCACTGTAGTTTCAGTTTACAGTTACTGTTTTACTTATATATACTGCATTGTAGCATTGTTTTTACAGTTTTCATATTATATATAGGATGCTAGTTTTGCTTACTATTTTCTTATGCTTACTTAGGATGTTAGTTGTTTTCAATTTCATACTATTATGTATGTCACCTAGCATATTCTGTTTGATCATAAGCATGTTTAGGTTGTACCTTTTCTTACAGTTTTGTTTAGTCTGTTGCTTACCTGTCTTTGTTGCAGTTGCTTGGAGGAGGTATGTATTACTTCATAGTTGCTTTAGTTATAAACTATTTGTTTATAACTTATTACTATTCTTTTGTACGCTTTTCTGCACCTATTTTGTTCAGTTCTATTTTTATGGTGATATCTATTTAACTTAATAAAATTGTTTGCCCTAAAATGTACTGAGACTTATTGTCTAACCAGTTTTTCTTTTGTTGGCTGGGGCCCTACCATTATGAAACTGATAATGGTAGGTTCTGAGTTTGTTGTATTAGCAGATCCAGTGGAGAGTTTGCCATTGGAGGAGGAGCCTGTTCCTGAAGATCTGTAGCTTTAGTTTTCTTTCTTTCAGTGAGATTGAGAGTTCCTTTCAGTTCTTTTAAACTTATTAAATGTTATAATAATACATGTTTATATTTCTCTTTCAGCACTTTACTTATTCTGTATTATTGTATTTATACTGTATTGGATGGATGTTATATCTTTTATTACTTCCGCACTCTGATTTCTTGTATGATCATTTAGTGATAAATTCTGAAATGAATGGCAAAGTCCTTATTTAAATTGAATTAGAATACATGTCTAATCCAATCTTAAGTGGGGACCTTGTCATTTAGTGACCCCTCCACCGTAATCATATTAACTTAAGGGTTAACAGGACCACGGCAGAGCTGGGCCGCCACACTAGAACCCTAGTGGGGCCTAAATATATCAAATTTAAACCTAGTTTTAATAAAATTAAGCATTGTACAAATTTTATGTGAAATTCAATGTGAAAATTTCTCCTTATAAGCATGTTTTAAAATCCTTTATTGTATACTTAAATATTTCATGCCAAGAATTAATGTTAGAATTTTTGATTGCTTGTATGACCAAGTAAATCTTACTAATCAAATAGTATGGAACATAATTGCTTTAAATTTTTAATTAAGTGCTAATCTCTTTTTTATTTGATTTGAGATTTGATTAGCCTTAATTACTTATTATTTTAATCAATGTAATGTTTAAGTATGTTAGAAAATTTAAATGCTGATTTAAACACTTTGATTTACTTAAATTGATATTAAATTATATTTGAACATAAGAATCTTAAGAATTTGATTAAGTAAATGATACTTAATCTAAGTCTGAAATTTACCATCAATAATACACCAATAATGCATTGATTTGTCATTGATCTATAAATTAACTACTGGTCTTAATTTTGGTAAGGTTAGAGGTTAACCATTAACTTATCTTGATTAAGATCTAAACCTTAATCACCTTAATTAAGTGACTTTGATTGAAAGATAATTCAACTTACATAATTCCAATAATACATCTAATTTAACATTGATCTTAAATACATTGTATTAGATGTACTAAGATTATTAAAAGAATTTATATGATTAACTATCTAGACTTAAACTTTAAATCTTTGATTTATCTTATATAAGACTCTTAGCATAAAAATAATTATAAAATCAACTTGATTTATAATAAGATTAAATCTTAATAATACTCTTGATTATACCTCATAATTATCTGATGGGTCTAACCATCTAATTTGATCAAACCAATTCAGACTTAATAAATGCAACTTATGATCTTAGTGCAAACTATTAAGTTAAATTTTAGATGTGTAAAATCTAGATGATCTTACAATAAAATTTTTATGTAATTGAAATCCTTAACAAAATATTAACACATTGAGGTAGGAAGAACTTATTATTATATCCTAAGATAGGAACTTTGATGATCCTTCTTAACCTTAGAGGATTGATCTTAAACTCTTTTGGTAGGATCACCTAAAGTCTTTAGTACGAGATGCCTCTCATGTGGTAATAACCTATATTTTGTGACCTCTTGGTCACACTCTTGAACCCTTATGTAGGATTTACCCAATTATAGTTAGTATTCATAACTTTGATAAATCCTAGGTTGCTAAATAAAATTGTTAGAACCTAAATTATTAGTTGGATATGATTATGCATATCCATTGTGCTGAGTCACTTCAGCAATATTCAAGATTGGTTGAGTCACTCCAATGTGGACTTATGATCAGGTGCTTTCCCAAGGGACTAGACGAATACAGTCCCGTTAGAGTAAATTTTCCTAAGACGAAGAGTGTTATAATTAATGAACTAGATCCTTAGTTTGAGATATAAACTGCGACCGAGTTCTGTCTCCTATCGTAGTGCGCTTCAATAAGTGAAATTTAAACAAACTATGTATCTCAAGTCACCTTGAGTAGAACACTAGTATGCTTGTAATTAGATTATTTAACAGCTTAGCTTAAGATATAAACTACGACCGGGTTCTGCCTCCTATCAAAGTATATTTTGATAAGTGCAGTTTTAAACAAGCTAAGTGTTAAATTCATATTTCTTGGAAACATCATATGTATACAACTTTTCTAACTAATGATTTTAAGTAAAATCCTAAGTAAAGCTAGTTATTAAAATTAGAACTAATGATTCTACATAATGGAGACACTTGATTCATTATCTAATTTTAAATTATTTTTTAAATTTCTAAATTTTAAGTCATGTAGTATAGAGACATGAGCATGAGCATAAGCATGATGTATGAGTATCAGTAATGATTTATGAGTTATGGAATATTGCATGCATTAAATAGAGAATTTTCAGGATAATTAGTACTGGATTCCCAATTGGATATATGTAAACATTGGACCATACGATTCATACATGTTCAGTGATATTTTGGTTTCATATCAGTTACATATTGTATCGTGATATATACTGATGCATGACTTTAGTGACATACATCATAGCTTCACATGTTATTACTCAGTTTCAGATCATTTACTGTTATATTTACTTTCAGTATTTAGTTTACTGTTCAACTTTACTTTACTTTATTTTAGTTTTGTACAATTTTATATAGTTTTATACTTTTAGTTACATGTACAGTATTTTTGTAGTTTTGTTTTTATTATTTAAATGTTAAGTGAATAATTAGAATTGCTTAGATTAATTTCAATATATTAGACTTATTGTCTAACACATGGTACTTTTAGAATCTAGATATTTGCTAGATCCAGAGTTATTAGTGGAGCTAGATCATGTGAATACTTAAGAAATCTATAAGGAGTTCGTGGAGCACTAGTGAACTCTTCTCTAATTTTACTATTTTGCTTAGTTATTATTTTAGTTCAGTACTTACACTCATTTCTCATATTTCAGTAAACTATTATTATAATTTTGGATGCATTTTTCTTTTTTGTTCTGATATGAATATTTTTATTTAGTCCTGTGATGAATGTTCTGATGTATACTTAGCTTCCATACTCTGTTAATATATTACTTATACTTAGTATTGTAGTGTGATCAGCATACTGGAAATATTAATATTTTATACATATATTAGATTCTTCATATTATACTCTAAATCCAATATATGTATTTGTCTACTACATAGGATAAGAATCTTAAGTATTAGCTCTCGACCTTACTTTGGGTTGAGTCTGCAGCCCTTCAAATGGGTTTTGTTTTAGCTATTCAGAAAGATGGGAAATCCTTTCTTGAGTGGCGCACCTCTCCGCCACCAAAATTGATTATGATTATCTCTTTTGCGTGCGGCGACGGGGTGGGGAGCAACATTGGAAGTTGTCAAATTTTCCTCGAATATTTTAATATTATTTAAATACTCAAAAAATTAAGATGATTAAATTGACCTCCGATCAAAAATCCATTTGCAATTTTTAGTTCCTCACCCCTCAAGTAGGTAAGGGTGAAGTTTTGGGATTTTTCGAAGTCTATTTGATTATTTAATTTTGAGTAATAAGTTAGTTAAATTAATTAATTAAATATTTTTTTAAATAACCTTATTATATTTTAATTAAATAAATATGATCGTCTACTTTTTAAAACAATGCTAATTCACTATAAACCATTAAACATGAAACAAGCATTTGCCTAAATTATATGCAATGATTTTAATATTAACTTGATCCAACGGCGTATGTCCTTCTATTAAATCCAACCTGTTGAACAACTGATTTAGATCAACGGCCCTGATTTGAGTCATGCACGCCTCTGACCTCTCTCCAGCGATCGTGCTTTTGCTGTGAGGGAGTCGTACGTTTTCGAGGAACAGCTGGTTGTCCTCCCTTAATACTACCCAAAACTTCCTAAATCAATTTTCTTTCTTCCTTCTTCCTTCTTTTGCTTCTTGCAAAGCTAGCAGCAAAATCGGAGCTCCTGCTGAGCTGAATTTTTATTTTAGCTGAGATCTTAGGGTTTCTACCAAACCTTATTATTTTCATCTGCGCTATTGGCGAAAGGAACCACGTACCCTCTGTGATTATTTCATCTTTGTAATGCAACTTACTATCTAGTATTCTATATTAAATCATATATGGATCATGTGATAGAGTTTAAATAAACTCATGTTTGTTCGTCTGTAATTTCTTCGACTGATGTTTAAGTATTACTGCTCATGATTAAATTAATATTCAATCTAGTTAATAGTATAATTACTCTTATAGATATTCTTTAGTATTAATGGAATTTATTCTTCTTCATTTGATTATTAATTTCATTAATAAGACATAATCTTACAAATGTTTTATATCCTTATAAACATCAAAAATTTGTAAAATAGTAAAGTAATAATTAAATTGTGATTTGACAATTGGAAATTATTGACCATAATTTCCTTATGACTTATTGTTAGTTTAATTATATTTAATAATAATATTCATTTTATTAATAAAATTTTCATTTGTTATATAATTTCAAAAATGTTTAAATTAAATTTTTAAATTTTATGTATTATTTCTCTCATAAAAATATGAGGAATAATATTATGATGTTGGAATTACATATCAGTCATTGATTTCATTAATAAATATTGTAAATGGCTAATTAAATAATTATTTCATCAGATGTTGATTTCATTATAACTGGATTGTATGAAGTCCAAATTGGACATTCAAATAGTCCATATCACTCACAAAAATTCGATGAATGTTAATATGAGATCAAGTGTATATTTAAAACCCCAGATCTCATAATGACTATTTAATCATAATTAGGAATCCCAAAAATCTTAAATTTTTAACGTTGTCTAATTTTGACCTAATTAGTGTCATTTTACTTCTTATGCTATAAGGATCTCATTTTTATGCATATTATTTCATTTGGACAATGTTTAGAGATTTTAGATATTTGGCTCCTAAATTAGAGTAATTTTGATAATTTTTCTAATTTTATAATTTCATGTTTTAGGTGTTTAAACTTTAGGGTAGTTAATTATGGGGCCCCATACTTTCCCGCGGCTAAGCAAATACTGATATTAGCATAATCGTAGGGAGTACGATGCTCCACTTTAGGTGGTGGCAAATCCCCAACTTAAGTAGAGTCAGGTAGGACCTAACTCGCCTTAAGCCAAGGACTTGTCACCCTACTATGGGAGAACTGTGAACATACATTAATACAAATCAAAGTTGTGGAAGCCAGAAATAGAATAATATAACATCCACAGGCATAACATAGTGTAAGAGAGTAAAAGAAACAGTAACTCAAATCAAATGCAAAAAAGTAAATACATCCAGAATTTAATTATTACAAATTGAATTTAATAGAAATAAAGATCTCTCAATCTCACTGCAAAAAGAAAAAATCTATCTAAGCAATAGTAGGAATATCCTCCTCTTGCACCGGCTTCGATCCTGCAGCACTGCCGATGAACAACTCTGAATCTCACATTTGTTGGTATCACAAATGACAGGGCCCCAGCCAACAAAAAAAAGGTTTCAGTTAGACAATTATCTAAGTATATTTTTAGCTATTTAAGTGAACTGAGTATTTAAGATATCACATTTAAAGGTTTTTAAACATGCAAGCATTATAAAGGTGCAACAAGCTATAAGAACGGGATAGCTATAAACTAATCATTTATAGCTAATCAACAAGTATGTAAAATAACATACAAAAATAGCAACTAAACATGGTGAGGCTAAAAACAAAAGTAATTGCAACTATTGAAATAAATATAATCCTAACATGCTTATGATCATATGGAGACATGCTGAGTATAATAAAAACACAAGTGCTGAAATAGACATACAGTTCTAGCATCCTAAACATGTTAATATGTTCATACTAATCAATGAGAGCATATATACAAGCATGCAGATTGACATGAAAAAAAGGCCACTGAGACATGTGGCAAAAGTAAACTAAGTACATGCATGAGCAAAAGTAAGGCCACTGAGACATGTGACAAAGCAAGTCAAGCACCAAAAGAAAGGCCACTGAAGCGTGTGGAAAAGTAAAACAAACATTAACAACTGAACTAAAGTAGCAGTGAGCTTAAGACATAGTGCTGCCATAACAGAAATAGGTCATACATGACCTCTGAAAGTTCAACATGTATCCATCCTAGGCATCCGCAGAGCTAAATCTGAGTTAAACTTATAGAATAAGACATATATCCTGTGGCGCCCCGCTCCCTAAGCCCACAATCATTAGGCTAAGGAGCGGAGGTCACTTGTGCAAAATTCTTCTCTTATAATTGGATTAGGTAAGATCCACAATCCAATACTAAGGGAAGGATGTGCACAGAATGAATAAGAGAATCAGTCACTAAGTCTAACATACATACAGAGTGCGGAAGTAAAATGAACTAAATAATACATCCATCCACCATGCATCATATAAGAAGTAGTACCATAGCTCAATAAATAATAAAGTGCAGAAAGTAAATCACAGTCACAGTACTTGTATTATTAAAGACTGAAAATAAATTACTCATCCTCATACAAGCAGAAGGAACTAAATGGTATCCCGCTCTCCTGGCTGAAGTTCCCCCTCTAAGTAAGGCACATCTTCTTCAGCACCTAGTTCTTCAAATTTATGTGAATATGACATTATCGGTTTCATAACGCTAAGGCCCCAGCTAATAAAAGAAAAATCTTGTTAGATAATTATCTAAGTATATTTTAGGCTGAATATTTTACATGTGTTATTAATGTCACCATTTTTATACTTAAACACAATAAAAAGTAACTAAGCAGTAGGAGCAATAAGCGTAATAAAAATAGGGACAATTACAAATATAATATTTATAACTAAACAATAAATTAGGCAAAAGCACACCTCAATAACTAAGTAAGGAATTGGCATATATATGCATAGTACAGTAAGTGAAAGTACTGAAAGTAAATTATAATACTAAATATGCTGATGATCATATGACATATGCAAATTAAATGACAAAAATATGAATATGGTACATATAGTAAGCAGCAAAATCTAGCATCCTATAAATATGTACAAGTGAGCAGGTAAGTAAAGAAACATAGCTGATTGAAATATGCATCAAAATACAGTACACAGTAAGCTAAAACTGAAACAGGTATGTAAAGATTACCATATCAGAAAGTTGGCGAACGGGCCGGTGAAATCCCCAAAGCCTTTCTGGGCTTGGGCAGACAGAAATTCCCATAGTTTTTCTGGGCTATGGCAGATAGAATCCAGCAGCAGAACTGAGGTAGCTGTAAATACAAATGCAGGATCTTTTAGTTATTTTACTTTATTTCTGCAGACACGTCCAGAAACAGCTGAAAAGTCAAGCACATCTGCAAGACTATACAGGTTCCAAGCTTAACACACACTCCTCAATGAGTAATGTTAAGCATCCTTATTACTCCTTACCCCTGTCCATCAGGGTAAATGTGCACCAGCATCTACTAAAATATACTGATCTCAAAGGCAACTGTTATCCTAATTATTCTAAGTTTTCATTTCATGCACAAAGGTTTTTTATATGATATGTCCAAGGAAGTAAGCACAAAAATAAGGAATATTTAGCAACAAAATAAATCAAATAAGCAAGGAACTCTTCTAACATGGTGACACTGTTGTTGCCTAATTAAACTATTCTAACTATTCTAAGTTATACAAGTTCAGAATCTCCAATTTCTACTATTGAGTGTAACTTAGAAGTACGGCCTTATAAGTTAAAAGGATTAGAACTGATCATGTTTTAATATAATTCAATCAAATACGACTATAAGTTTAATCAATAAATCATAACATTCTAATTTATTAAATTCTGACATTCTATCTAAGATCTGATCAAGATTTACTAAACTATGAATTATGGATTAAACACCACGAGATTGGGCTTAATCACATAATCCAAAATGATAAGACATAAGATCTATGTTTCAGTCTAAAAGTGATATAATGATTGAGATAAACTCTATTAAGCAAATCAATCTTAATAGGATGAATCTCCTATCCTAAATATAATGTTGAAAGACAAAATAATCCAAATAAATTGTAAAATCTAGAAACTAATAAAACCAAGGATTCATTCATTGAACAACCCCATTATTCGATAAATGAAATATATCATATGATCTAGCCCTAATCTTAGGAATAATCCTAATATGAGGTGTTGAATTTTCTTAAGAAAAAGACTTAGAAATTTTTTAAGGATTTTAACAAATTTGACTTGATAACTAATTTTACTTACTTAGAGGATTCTAATATAATTCTAATGTTTGTTTGAGTTCTTTAAAAGATAATTTAGAGGTTAAAAATGCTTAACCTAAATTTTGGGCAAAATGACTATTTTGCCCCTATTTTAGGATCCAAAAAGTGACTTTTAATTTATGGCTCCAAATTAGAATTTCTTATTGTCAAATAATTTCTTACTGTCTAACATAAAAATAGGCAGTAAGTACGAACAATTTGGATTCGAAATGGGTTATATAGGTCCGAACTAAGGTATATGACTTAAGGGGTATTTTAGTAAATTGCACTTAATAAAAACTAAATCTTTATACAGTTTACTATTGGTTGCTGTTCAAGAATTTTATAGAGTAAAAATACTAAATTTTGAGGTCTAATAAATTAGTTATAGCCATTTGAATTTCTAAGGGTAAATTGGTAATTTTCTAAAGTTAAGTGGGGTCAAAAAGTTAACTCTTCCATTTAGTGTCCAAATTTAACAAACTCAGTGGCTATAGCTTCCCTATATCACACTAAGTACTTTAACTGGGAGTAGACACAAATTTGACTCCAATTGGTCAAGTTATGACCTCATTATGATTAGAGGTATTTTGGTTATTTGTGATTTTTTTATGGTTCAAAACTTAAATATTATTGTAGATTATTATTGGCACTGAAATTCTAAGCGATTTAGTAATTTGCACAATACATTTAAGGTACAAAGTTTTAAACTTAATTTTCACCTAGAGTTTTATGCAATGTTCATTTGATATAATTCAGTCCCACTAGAGTTCTAGGGATCTTAAAATACAAAAACAGTAAAGTTTTGGCAATTTCAGCCAATTCTGGGCAATTTCTGAAAAAAAATTTGAGCATTTTGCAAATTCGGGAGCCACAGCGCGTTGTGGCGCTTTTAGCGCTGCGGCGCGCTGTGGCGCTTCTAAAATAGGTTTAAATTTGATATAATTCAGTTCCACTAGGGTCCTAGGGACCTTAAATTACAAAAACAGTGAAGTTTTAGCCATTTCAGCCAATTCTAGGCAATTTCTAAAAAAAAATCTGGGCATTTTGCAAATTCGGGCGCGACAGCGCGCTGCGGCGCTTCTGCCACCGCAGCGCACTGCGGCGCTTTTAGCGCTGTTAGGGTTCCAAAATAATACAAAACAAAAGCTTCAAACTGTTGAGCAAATCAAAATAAAATAATAAGAACACACATGCAAGCAAACACAACACAAATAAACAAAATTTTTGTAACTTAGTGCCAACACACATGTCTACGGGGAGAATAGTAGAAACGATTTCACTATTGAGAGATGTTTAGAAAGATTTTAGGGTTAGCAAACCCTTATACAAAACCTAGGAGTCTTCTGCGGCACGACTTCTACCAGCTCTTCAACGAATAAGTTGGTGCTTAACTTTTAAGAATATAAGACTAATTTTTCTCTATTTTTTGCACATATACATAAAAAATTTATTTAACATTGTGTACTTGAAGTTCAGTTGTTATTTCAAATCTTAAATTTAAATTTTATTGATCACACTTCTACAATAAATCTAGAATTAACAGTGGCTAAGTTTTATTTTAAATCTAATTAATAAAGTGATAATTTAATGTAGGAAATTTAAATAAAGAAAAATGCTAAGGTATCATTTTTGATATCCAATAATTGTTTTAGATAATTAATGATTTTTAATGTAGTTATAATCATAATTTTTAATGTAGTTATATCCAATATTAAGTATTATTAATTTAATACTAAGTTTAGATATATTAATTATGTTGGGTGCTAAAATAAGATATACAATAGTAACTTTTTTAAGAGTTGTTTGGATTGAAGTAAAATAAAGGTAAAGCAAACTTTTTTTGGGTAAATTGAGATAATTGGTATTTGATCTGAAGTAAAATGGATTAAAATTTTTTACACTGTAACTCAATTTTACATTAATTTTTACAAAAAAGGGGAACTCCTATTATGTCCGAATCAGGCGTAACTCGAACGGGAGAAGCTCGAACGGATCCGACGCCTTCTCTGGATTTGACGTTTTCTCTGGATCTAGTGTTTTCTCCGTTCATTTGAACGATTCGTTTGATTGAATCGTCCCAGCTGAGCAGCTGAGCAAGGAGAAGATCAAACAAATCCAATGTCTTCTACGACGATTCATTTGAACGAATCGTTCAAGCGGAGCAGTCGAATTAGGAGAAGCTCGAACGGATCCAGCATCTTCTCCGGCGAAGTTCGAACGAACGATCCAATTTCGTTTGTTTAACCTGAATTTTTTTTAATGATATAAATTTACTCTCAATTTACTTAAAACACTATATTCACAAATTACTTCATGCCACACAAAAATATTAAATTTCTAATAAAATTATCAAAAAACAACAATAAAATAATCAAATTATACTATAATTAATTTCACTGTAATAAAATTAATTTTTGCTAATTTTTTAAAATTATTTAATATCAAACAACCCTTGAATGTATGAATTGGGGCCCAATTCATTGGCCCCATTAACACTGGCAAATAAAAGTGCAAAAAAGTGAAATGACCAGCCTTTAATCACTTTGCACGCTATTGCAAGACATGGATTGTGGCCCATCCTCTGCCATCAGAATGATAAATAAGAAAAAGGAAAAAACAAAAGCATTACCATATCAAACAACTTTAATTTAAAATGTGTATTTTAAAAATGTATTTAATACTGATTTTGTATGTGACAAAAAAAGAAAAAAAAATCAAATATTTGACTTTGTTAAAATTTTAAATTTAATTAATATTATTTGCAAAATATAAATAAATTTAATTATAAATTTTGACATTAAATGGGTAAGAAATAGGTGAACATTAATTTAGAAAAACTAGCAGAGAGGGAGAACATCAAAATCTTGACTAAACCCTAAAACCCTTTGTTGGGAGGTGACCAACTAAGTAAGCATATGCTCTGTATGGATAAGTGTGTGAGTGATCACTTTCACATTCTTTATGGTTTTGGAATGTAGCCAACAGTTTACATATCTTTTTTTTCTGAAACATGAAAGGCTAATAGCATAGTGTAGGGGATAGGAATCATATAATTTCATGCATGTATTAAACAGTAATCTGAAAGCCAATACAGGAAAAAGAAAAAAAAAATTGAACAAAGAATAAAGAGTACCATAGGCACAAATTTTAGCAGCTCATTCAGATAATTTATAAAAACAAAGAACAAATAATAAATAAGTTTTGTTTCTCTTCATATCAACACCCAATACAGATCCTTAAGCTCTTCTGAATGAACCTAAGCTTCTACAACTAACACACACACCATTTTGAATTCCATAAATTTTGAACTAAGCACATCAAAATATTATAAAATATTTAAAGACTAGTTAACATGTATGGAAAATAAATGGCTTATAAAGATGACATCACAACATTCAAGAGAGGGTTATATTTGCACATGAATTCTACTAAATAAACAAAACACTTAAGACATCATAACATAATTTAAATGAGCCCATGAATTTGATTCAATTAAATATCCTTAATTCGCAACAACACGTCTCCTTAGAAAATTTTAAATAAGGTAGAGTGCTTTTAAATTTACAAAGTCCTATAATTATTGATGTTTGAAAGTTTATTAAAATATGATTTTTCATGTTAAAATAATCCATATTTATTTACATTATTCATATATATATATATATATATATATATATATATATATATATATATATATATATATATATATATATATATATATATATATATATATATATATATATATATATATATATATATATATACATATATATACATGACACATGCATAATAATATATTAGGATTGTATCAGATTGTAAAATATCAATATTATGAGTTAATAAAATTATTATTTATTTTTGTAAATATAAAATATGAAGTTGTTAAGAATAATTTTAGTGAATTTTAGAAAAGTTTTGAGAATTTTTCATGAGAGCATTTTCTTCAATTATTTTATGATAGATTTAAATCAAAATAATTATAAAAAATTATTAGGGTGTCAAAATTAAAATATATTTGAATTTTAAAATTAAACACTATCAAATTATCTAGTAACAAAAATTTTATAATTTTTAGAGCTAAAATGGATGAGTTATACTAAAAATATATTTGGAATTAAATTAATTTAATTCAAAAAAAAAAAAAAAAGCAAATCGGTCGTTAACAGCTATGGCAAACACCGTTAATGATGATGGCAAATGTCGTTAAATGACGTCGAACACCGTGGCGCTAGTGGCGGATCCAACAGATCTCGTTGTTTGCCGTTGAAATCGACGGTGCATTGCGCCAGCAATCTGGCGTCGTTAACAGTGAATGAAATGGGTTTAACGATGTTAACGACCTTACATCCTGAAACAAATTGGCAAATAGAATGAGTAAAACCAGATTGTGATAGTCACTTTACATCAAAGTTTTGGTAAATAGTCCAACAATACCAAAATTCAGAACTCTGTCTAAGCACTGATCATCCTCAAACATATTGTAATGCCTTAGGTTAATCACCGACCGCTAACCCAAGCCATTAACTTGAGTTAACCCATTATGACTCATCATCAACTCATCGTTCATACTGAATTGATTGGAATCAAATGAGTTATCACTAAATATTACAATAGTTGAGGTTAATCCTTAAGTTAGTATAATCACTTTATCTTAATTATTAGATAACTTACCCCTATTCATTGATGGTATGATGATTTATAAAGAGCTAATGAATATGAAGTAAGTGTTAGTAGCATAACGATCACATCATAGTAATGATTATAAGATGAGTATAAGATAGTTTAAAATCAAAGTGCATAAGCTCAAACATTCATTCATAATATTCATCACAAAAGTTAAGTAAACATTCGTCTCAGAAAAAGAAAGTAAAAATACATCTATAATTAATTATTACAAATCAGAATTTAAATGCTCCAATAAAATAGTCCTTTCATCTCATCAGCAGAAATAATAAAGTAAGCACAAAAATTAGCACTCCAGTGGCTGCTGCTCCACCATCTCCATATGAAGCTCCTGAATATTTCAAAAGAAGGATCCTCAAACTACTCCAAGCCTGACATGTCAGAGCCCTAGCTAAAAAGAGAAAATCTTGTGTTAGATAATAAGTCTAAGTACATTTTAGGTTGATTACAATATTTTCTTATCAGTTTAAGGATTTTACTTGAACATAATAGTAGATAAATAGGAAAACAATAATCAAACTGTATAAACTAAAAATAAAGTTGTAATTATAAATCAAATTGCTAAAAATAGAGACTGGGTCATACTAAAGTAAAATAAGTGTACTATAAATAGATAACTAAAGGAAAGGCTAGAAAGTGAATAAAATGCAAAACTAAATAGTATGTATACCATCTGAAAGTGCATCTGAGTATGCTACAAATATGTAACATATATGCATAACCTTAATGCTAGACAGCATTCTATAGATCCTAGGTGTGCTCCAAATCTCACAACTAATAGATCCAAGATATGTTATGCTTATGCAATTCCTGTTATGCCAAAAACTATAAGGGTTATATATCCAAAATTTGGAATATATAATATATATCCTTTTTATTATATATCTATGTATCCTGTCATATTTTAATATGCATATTAATTCAAATGCCATACTACAGAATTCTTATTCATAAGAATTGTCTAATTATACATTATTCAGATCTTAATTATACTTGATTCAATAGGTTTCATAATTATAACTCAAAGTTAACTTAATTTATAACATGTTAAGAGTACATACATATAACTATAATATTTTAAGGAAGGAGAAATTAGTCATTTGGGTTGTTTAATTGCACTTATCCTAGTGCATGGGGATAGAAGACATACTGTAACACTCCACTATTAAATTTGGTATATTAATCCAACAATGGGTGTTACGGTAGTACTTATTACTGGATTAGGAATTTCTAACTCAATATTGAGTACTACCTTTATAATATGTGGATCTATGGGTAGAAATAACTCAAATATTTCATTTAAGCATTCATCATTCATTATATGAAAACATACAATAAGAAAGAATAATTTAAAACATCACAACAATATTTAATTTACAAGTTTGAGAATGTAATCACTCATCCTTACATAAAAAAAATGTAATTATGATTAAAAGAAGATTATCATTCATTATATGAAAACATACACCAAGAAAGAATAATTTAAAACATCACAGAAACATTTAATTTACAAGTTTGAGAATGTAATCACTCTTACATAAAAAAAAATGTAATTATGATTAAAAAAGAGTCTTCGGCACATAGCTACAGCTCAGTCTCTCCTTTAGGTACCAAGTCTAGTACAAGCTCATAATATACTGTATTTGGTTTATAATATGGTACGACACAACTAAATAAAAAGAAACCAGTAATTGGACTTTAAAAAGTCTTAGTATAATTTAAGAGTACATTATTTTTATACTGATATCACATTAGTCATTTACAATTTTAATATAAGCGATGCATTTTGTATGGAATGAATAAGAAGTTAAATAACAATTAAAAGCTGTAAAGTAAGAAAGGCTCACATACTTGATTTACTTATTTATTCCTGCATCAAATAGATTAGTAAGATAAATATATGTTATGCATTTAAATAAGAGAAATATGAATATGTCCAAATAATTCATATGCTAATTAAAGAGACAATATAGTTAATTTTGTATGTGATATAAAAGAAAACTACACTGTAAAGGCTGTAAGTAAAACTAAAATAATAAACTACTATAATGAAGTAAGTAAGGCAATCTCAGTCTAAAAAGACTAAATAAACATAATTGTAAGACTATAATAATCATTCACATTTGATAAGATTGTGAGATATGCAATTTATGATTTATTTATCTTATATTTTATTCTGTGGGCGCAAAATAAGCGAGGAGTTGAGTATGTATACTCAACTTACCTGAAAGTGGGGTCAACTGCAAACACACACATTCCCCCTCAAATAAATTATGTGGCCTCCAGATTCTCCAATAGCCTGTCTAGACTTAATGACAGTTATACTATAATCTACCAAATAAACCCCTCTGAAGTATATTTTAAATATTTATTATTATGCATAATGTCTTTAATGCATGATTTCAAGGATTAGTTTCCATATATTGCAGCATTTCAAAGTTTAACAAATTACTGTAAACCACATGATATCTATTGTGTTCTATTTTTAATTATCTATCATAAGGGTTATGATTAATCAAACCCCCAAATTAACTAAGATATAATAGATCTCTAAGTTAATTTTAATACATAATATAATAATAAGGTGAGTTTTGAAAAATAATAATTTAGTTAAGATTTATATAATGATAAAATAATTTATATCTATAAATGCTAAATGAGAGTTAAAATCCATGTTATTGAATAATTTTATGTACTTAGGGTTGACAATGATTCAATTTTCCATTACTATATATAAGTTTAGGGATTTATCAAATCAAATGCTTCATAATCCAACTTATGTATAATTCAATTATATATGCTAAGCACAATCTCATTATTGCTAGCTCTAAGTTATCATAAATCCCAAGTTATGATACCTTTGAATCATATTCTAAAGTTTAGTTTATTCTAATCAATCTAATATATTCTAATATTCTTTTCAATAGCTTAGATATATACATAGGTTTTCTTTAAGGTTTTATATTATCTACAAGTTTGTTAATAATCTTAAAGCTTAGATATTCTTTATTACTATTCACACACTAATGATTCTAATAAAGATCTCTTATACGGGGAGTTTGCTAAATAATAATCCTCCAATCTAGTAATTTGGGAAGCTTATGGTTAAAGCATGATTAAGTTCTAAAGTTCTCTATTCAAATGTTACTTAATAATGTTTCATATGTCTATAATAAGAGAGCTTATTCTTTACATCAAAAAAGGTAGATTTCATCTAATATATTGATTGCCTAAAGCCTCAAGCATCTATCTTCTTGAATCTAATATAATTTAAATGAAGTTTATATTCTTATTCTAATTATAATAATTTTGGATTTAATCATAAGTTCTCAAATCTAATATTCAATACTCTAAGTTCTTAATCTCACTATTAAGGTTGAATCTATCATTATTTAATCTCTTAAAGCATAATGTCTTAAAGTTCACTTAAGTACCAATTTAAATTAACATTTCTATCCTAGGTTTTAGGAAGTGTTAATACAATAATTTAATGAACATAATTTTCATTAATTTGTAAGTGAATGCTTATAAAAGCAAATTTTTCATACAAATTCATATTCAATTGATCCAAATATTACAAGTAATGAATCCATGTCATTTTAATATATTTTTGCATTACTAAGGTTTTGGAGTTGACAGATTACAAGAATATAAAGTTTGTTCAAAACTGGGCACGTCAGCGAGCTATGGTGCATTGCAGTGTGCTATAGTGCTTCCTACCTAAGAGTCAGGCACTACGACACACTATAGCCCCAGTAGTCCTGAGACTCGGGCGCTACGGTGCACTATAGCACTCCCAGGTCGAGAGCCAGGCGCTACGTGCAACGACTCGATGTCGTTACGTTGCAAGTTAGGTCAAAATCCCAACTCTAATATTAGGAACTCATGGAATTTCAAATTATGGCAAACAAAAATACCTCTAGATAAAAATAAAATTATTTAAAAGTTGCGCTCTATTTTTTTTACTGAAGTTTCATAAATTCAGTAAAAATTAAGAATATTGAAATACGTGTCTGAATTCATCTATTTTTGTGTCATCATGTTAAGGATATTATTTAAAAGTTGCTCATGAAGTTTCATCAATTTTGTATCGTCAGTTTAACCTAAATTAATTTTTGAAGTTTCATATTTCAAAAATTAATATAAAATAAAATATTTGTTAGAGTTAAAAAAATTTGGCCAAGGGTGCACATTACATCATAACACACATTGGTGTCAAGTTTTGTTGTATTTGGATGTCAAACAGCAGAAAAATACAAAAATGTAACATTAAGTAAATTTTAAATAATTTCTTAAGTTTTTCTTCTCTTCCCCTTTTTATTTAAACCCTCACCTCCTCTCCTCTCCCAATATGCACCCCCTTCCTCTCTCCCAACTAGCAGCCCCTCTCCTCTCCCAAACAGCAGCCCCCTCCCCTCTCCTAACCAGCAGTCCCCTCTCCTCTCTCAATTAGCAGCCCACTCTCCTCTCCCATCCAGCAGCCTCTCTCCTCTCCTAACCAGCAGCCCCTCCTCTCTCCCAACCAGCAGTCCCATCTCCTATCCCAATTAACAGCCCCCTCCTCTCTAGCAGCCAGCCAGCCGGCCTCCAACTTCCCCACTCCGTCAACCCTCTTCGACTACATCCAGATCCAGGCAACTAAGCTTCAGGTGAGCGGAGGAGGAAATTGAGTAGAATATTATCTCAGTTAAGTCATCACAATTGCATTATTGTCATTAATCAATAATGATAAATAGTAAAAATATTATATTTGACTAATATTTTCCATTTTCTTAATTTAAATTCTATTAGTTCTTATCATTTCTATTTCATCTTCTACAATCATATACTATTATTATTATCTTTAAATAAAGATAAGAATAACGATATTGCTACCCTCAATAACAAATATGCTACAAGGAGAGTGGAAGAAGACAATGGAAAAAGACATAATAAATATTTATGAAAATACATCATAAACTAAAAAGCTAATATCTAAATCTAAATGCATATCAAAAAGTCAAACTATCAAACTTTGGATCTTAAAAAATAAAAATACCTAGTATATGATATGTATTACCTTTTTTTTTTAATGTATTGCTACTTAGCTTTGTTTATTTGCTTTGAGACAAATTCAATTGAAGCTTGGTTAGTTGTTCGGAACCAACCTGATAACATTCGTGGGTTACTGGAAAATGACATCAGTAATATTCGTGGGTCACTGGAAAAATGACATCAGTGATATTCGTGATTGGTCATTGGAAAAAAGATATCAAGTAACTAATATTATTTTATTCATGGTTGTCATTGAAAAAATGACATCAGTGACATTCGTGATTAGTTATTGGAAAAAATATATCAAGTAACCAATATCATTTTACTTGTGATTATTACTAAAAAAATAATATCAGTAATATTCGTTGTTGGTTATTGAAAAAAAGACATCAAGTAACCAACATCTTTGTGATAATATTTGTTGCAGAAAACTTATATTTTTTGCGCTATTTCTTTATTCTTCATGCATTTTATTATATCATTATTTCTGCTAATCCATCTCTACTTTTATAAAAATATAATATTATTTTGTTTATTGTGATACTTAGAGTATTATCTAATTACTGAGAATTCCAATCCCAGTATTATTTTCTGAACAATACCAGGTCAGGTACTTCTAGGAGAGCTTGAAGAAGAACTTTAAAACTTAAATTATCAATTGGCCGATTGATCGACGACGTTATTTTAACTTTTATTTATCTTTATATTTTTTTCTTATAAGAGTTCAACAATGTTCATGATGTACGATGAAGATTTTTATAATATGCAATTTTAAAATAAATGAGAAATATCTTTAGCTTTTGTATGTGTTTGCTCTTTTCTGTCAAATTGCTCAATATGATTCTGCAGTATGTGATCACCCAAATGTCAGGCCATCATACTACAGCTTGCTGTAGCGCTAGTCGTCCAGAGGCGTGGGGCACCACAGCGCACTGGAGTGTTCCTTAGCCGAGAGTCAGGTGCTATGGCATGTTGTAGCGCTAGACGAACATTTTGCACAGACAAAAAATGGGAGGTGTCTCCTAGGGCATCCAAATACCTCTGATTCAGGGTACCTCAAGGGTTGTGCCATATACTAATGGAAATAACTTTCTAAGACCTCTCGATTTGTACCTAAATCAACATATCCAAAAGTCGAACTGTCAAACTTTGGATCTTAAAGAATAAAAGTGCTCAGTATATGATATGTATTACCTTTTTTTTATAATTTATTACTTCTTAGTTTTGCTTATTTGCTTTGAGCCAAATTCAATTGAAGCTTGGTTGATTGTTCGGAACCAACCTGATAATATTCGTGGGTTACTGAAAAATGACATCATTAATATTCGTGGGTCACTAGAAAAATGATATCAGTGACATTCATGATTGGTTATTGAAAAAAAGACATCAATTAACCAATATCATTCTATTCATGGTTGACACTGAAAGAATGACATCAGTGATATTCGTTGTTGGTTATTGAAAAAAAATATCAAGTAACCAATATTATTTTACTCGTGGTTGTTACTGAAAAAATGATATCAGTAACATTCGTGATTGGTTATTGGAAAAAAAACATCAAGTAACCAACATTTTTGTGATAATATTTATTGCAGAAAACTTATATTTTTTTACGTTAGTTGCTTATTTTTCATGCATTTTATTACATCATAATTTTTGCTAATCGCATCTCTACTTTTATACAAATGTAATATTATTTTGTTTATTGTGGTACTTAGAGTGTTATCTAATTACTGAAAATTTCAATCCCAATATTGTTTTTTGAATAATACTAGGTCAGGCACTTTTAGGGGAGCTTGAAGAAGAACTTTAAAACTTAAATTATCAATTGGCCGATTGATCGATGATGCTATTTTAACTTTTATTTATCTTTTTATTTTTTTCTTATAAGAGTTCAACAATGTTCATGATGTACGATGAAAATTTTTGTAATACACAATTTTAAAATGAATGAAAAATATCTTTAGCTTTTGTATGTGCATGCTCTTTTCTGTCAAATTGCTCAATAAGATCATGCGGTATGTGACCACCCGAATGTTAGGCTATCATACTACAGCTTGCTGTAGCGCTAGTCGTCCTGAGACTTGGAGAACTACGGCGTGCTAGAGCGCTCCCTAGCTGAGAGTCAGGCACTACGACACGTTGTAGCTCCCGACAGACATTTCGCATAGACGAAAAATGGGAGGTCTCTCCTAGGGCATCCAAATACCTCCAATTTATGGTACCTCAAGGGTTATGCCATATACTAATGGAAAGGACTTTCTGAGACCTCTCGATTTGAACCTAAATCAATATATTTAAACCACTCTAACATTGCTAAAATTGATTCCCTAGCTTCAGGTATTGGAAAGAAAGTTTGATTTTACTAAAAAATATTGTTCATCTTCTTCAAAATTGAACTATGATCAAGCTCATTTGACTTGATCGAGCACTATAAGATTTCACTGATGATGAATAATAAGCAAGAAAGCTTGTGATGAAACATATGCAAATGATAAATTCCAAGGGAAGGGAACTACTTAGAGTATGTGATAAAGCTTCTTTAACTTGGGATGGAGGTATTCTCGGCTTGGGATGAGGCTTCCTTAGTTCTTAATAATTTTTCTAATGACATGTAGAGTGAGGTTGAGGGTGTCTAGATAAAGAGAGAAGACAGATGTGCTTAACCATGGAGATAAGATTGTAGGTAAATTATCATTGCTGCAAGTGGATGACAATCAAAGCCATGCCACAGCTTGCTGCACTCATGGAGGATGGCACATAATGGGTCTGGCCTAATAACAGATGGCGAGTCCCACCATTTAATTACTTAATTAATTATTTATTAATATATTTTAATAATTAGAACTGGACTAATAAACAAGCTCTAAAAAATTTCAAAAATTCACCCATAGCTAAATTTGAGGGTAAGAAATTCAAAAATGAAGTTAGAATTTTAAATCAAAGATCTAATTAATTATCTTAATTTTTATAGTATTTAAAATAAAAGAAAATATTCTAAAAAATTTGATGACTCTCGAAAATTCCCAAAATATCACCCAAAGTTAAATTGGGGGTGATGAGTTCAATGATGAACTCTAATTTTAATTTGGAGATCAAAATAAATAGTATAATTTTCTAATTTGATAAACTCATTAAAATAATCAAATATTCAATTGAGTTCTGAAATACTTTAATTTTTAAAACTATGGCTCCAAATTGAATTTAATTAATGTCAAATGGTGGTTTTTTACTATCTAATATGAAGATAAACATTAGAACACCCAATTTGACAAAGAATTAAGATTAATGAGATCAAATTAGGGTTTTAGTTTATTAAGGGCTTATTAACAAAATTACTTTGTCTAAGTATTACATAGATACTAAGTTTGCTAAATTATGAGGTCAAATGATCAAATATGAGCAAAACAAGAATTGACTTAAAAAAGGTAATTAATGGTGATTAAGAGTGGGGTTCAAAAATCTAATTTTATGAATTAGTATCCAAATCAAACAAAGTAAGTTGCCATGGGTTCCCTGTAGCACACCAGTACATTGACAATGAGTTTGCTCAATTTGGACCTTAATTAATTAAGCTAGGTCGTAATTAGGGTTTAGAGTGATTAGTGAGTCATTCGTAAAATTAATTATAGAAAAATTAATTTGACTTTGTAAATGTTTTCTACTCTATTTTGTGAATGATCAAAAATTTGAAATTTAAAATTTGGATAATTAATAAGCTTAATATTCACTAATTTATTTTTAGGGTAATTAAGTTAAATTAAGAAATTTAATCATAGAAATTAAAATTTTATTACAGATTAGTGTTCCTTGTATTTTTGTGATTAAAATGGTATATTGGATCATATGATTTGGTGCTAAATTAACTAAGTTACAAGCTAATGAAGATATATAGCTTAATGGGGGTTTAATTAGTTTAAAAAGGTCATTAGCTAAATTAAGCATTAAACAAAAAAATTCACACTACCAAAATATTTCATGTATTTTCTTGAACAAAATGAGATATCATTTATTATATTTGAATTTGTGATTGTAAAGCTACGAGTGTTCAAAGTTTTGCAATTTTAATTTAATTAATTAAATTTTCTTAGAATTACCGTGTGAACAATAATTTTACTATTCATGGAGCATGCACGGGCCAATCAGGCCAAACATAGGTTGGCTCACAGGCTGAAATCGGTAAAATGAATAGTAAAATTTGCTAAATGAACAGTAATTTTGGCAAATTCAAAAAAGCTGCAATCAAAGCATCAAAATTTTCCCTACATAGAGCTTCTCACGAGGTGTACTATATACCGATAAAAAGCTCACTTCGTGACCTTTCCATTAATATCAAATGCACCTTCTATTTTTTTCTATAACTTAAGAAATTATGAGCCATAATTTATATATATATATATAATAATAATAATAATAATAATAATAATAATAATAGAGCTATTATTATCCTGCTACATATTATAAATATATGTACATATAAAGTATAAAGTTAGTATTATCCTTATATAATAATTAAAATTAATAAAGATATTATTATTAATATCATTATTATTATAGTCATTATTATATAAGAAAGAGAAATGATAAATTTAAAAAGAAAATGATAGAATCAAGAAAGATTATTTTTCTCTTATATAATTATTATAATTATTATTTTATTTTGTAATTATAATTCATTTTCTTATAAATAATTATAATTATTAAATAAATTAGATATTAAATTTTGAAGTAATTGCTCATTATGTACAAAATCGTATAGATACTTGACTTTTAACTTTATGATTCACGCGCTAATGAAAAGTACCGAATGTCTTTTATTACTATTGTTTAATATGCTTTTGCGCTCAGCATCGCACAAATTTGATAAAAATACTTTTATAATCACATAAAATGATATATGAAAATGTTTGGATAACTAAGTAGCACGAGTTCAATGTTGACATATTTTTAGTTTGATTAGACAACCTCGTTCTAGTAGTTGTCTATACATGCCCCATCAAAGGCTATACATGCCCCATAAAATGGATGCCTTTGATGGGGCATTCATTTTAAAATTGTATATACTATTTTGTGTTACATATCCCAACTTCCCTCTATACATGCCCCATCAAATCTATTTCTATTTTGTGTTACATATCCCAACTTCTCTCTATAACATAAGGAGCCAATAATGATAAGCCTTTGATGGGGCATGTATAGAGAAAAGTTGGGGTACGTAACACAAAATAGAACCCCTACTTTTCATCGATTTTGTATTTGCCAAACAAAATCATATTTTTGAGCTAAGTTTTAAATGCTAAAATTCTATATTTATTTTTTGACTGCAATTATTTTTATGTTAAAGTTTTAGTGCAATTAAAATAGATTTATATATATAAATTTATGCAACTGCTTATTTCCAATCAAAATTTCCTATTTTTTTAATCTGTCTAAAGTCTGCAACTTTTTATTTTATTTAGATTTTTATGATCAAATTTTTATAATATTTCTAAATTAACGAAAGAATGACTTTGATGCCTACATATTACAATTTTAAATCACTCAATATGATGTTGCGGCTAGAGGACTACCCGAAACCGGTGCTGGATTAATTTCCACTAACCTGGCATCGGGTCCTCACAAATCTCCTCTTCACGTGCATTTGAAAACATCTATATAATGTTCCCTTATATACTCAGGCACTATTTGGTTCAAAATATCTCTAAAAGTGCTTAGGGTAGCATCTAGATCTAGAGCACAAACCCGACGGATGCTACGACGCGTTGTAACACTCAAGTCTCGGTCTATAGGAAGCTAGGACGTGATATATCACCACATTTTCTAATTGCATGATGCTAGGGCACGTTATAGCGCCCCATTATTTGGTTGCCTAGCGTCAAGGCGTGCAGTAGAGCCCTAGTCTCGGGTTGCCTAGGGCTAGGGAGCGCCAAGGCGCGTTACAGCGCATGAACTATTCAACTTGTCCCGGAACACCTTAGGACCTCCCAGAAGCCCACGGGAACTCCATTAGCATCTTCATGATGATCTGAATGATCTCCACATCCCAGCAACAATAACCTAATATGCATACACTATTTATCATTCTTTAGCAAAACAGAAAAAAAATTAATAACCAGCATTGCACTCACAAATATGGTAATAATTAAACTATGCATTGTCTCTTCTATCCTCGAGGGCATATCTACCAACTGTAAACACAATAATTTCAAGTTACTTCATAAGACATAATGCTTATTCATTCTCTTTTGTCAATATCTACTATATCTGAAGTAGTGTTTTGTGTTACCACACATTCTAACTGGTTCAACAAATTATAGGAACTTCAATTAGCACTAATGATGCATAAAATTTAGTTAAAATAAAAAATGTTGCATGTCTTTGAACAATATCAGACATTTCACTAAGTCCAAGCATTTGAGCAAGTAACAAAAGCTATAATATTTAAACAAATAGAAAAATTAGTAATAAATGAATTGAAAAATTGGTGAAAAAATAACATCCATTACTTGACTTGTTCCTTACAGAAAACATAATCATTTCTTCATTGAAGGCCAATAAGAAGGGTTATATTTTTTGCTTCAACCCAACAACAATCATATAATGGAAACATAGCATTTCAAGATAAACTAAAATACGCCAACATCCTAATAACAATTATATAAACATATAAGTGAGCAGAGCTGAATAAACAAGGAAACTAAAAACAAAAATTCCATAGCATTAAAGAGTAAAACTATTCCAACAAAAAATAGGGGAGGCAAGTTTAACAAAGAATGCTTCACCCCTTATTTATTTTTGCTTGTAATAAAATTTCAAGACATTAATGCCATGTAGCCAAGCAAATTATTTTTAGAACATATTAAATTTAAACAACAAAGCATATAAATTTTAGGACATTAATATCACGTAGCCAAATTGAATGGTGCTACCTGTGGCTCCCCGCACCCTTAATCCATCAAAGATTAGGTTAAGGGTGGAGTGTCACTCTGGCTAACCCCTCACTTACCATTGGATTAGAATAGACTCCAGAATCCACCTGATTAGGGAAGGATTAACACAGAATCAATCTAACAGTCACTATAACCTATAACGTACAGAGTGCGGAAGCAATAAATAACATCCAAGCATCACAATGTAACATAAGTGCAAAATATGACTTAGAATATAAGCATACAAATCCAAATGCACAGTCAAGGGTACCTGTATTATTACAACAATTAAAGTTCAAATATAAAGTAAATGCAAAGGAACTCATCCTCACAATAACTCTAAAGGCTAGATATGCTCTGGTCTGAGCTGTTGCTCCTCCTCTAGGAATAGCTCCTCCTCAGGTGCTGGATCCTCTATCTGCTCTACGCCTGCCATTGTCAGTTTCACAATGTAGGGCCCCAGCCAAAAAAAGAGAAAAATATGGTTAGACAATTTGTCTAAGTACATTTTAGGCTGAAACATTTTCATATGTTTTTAATATCACCACTTTACACAATTTTCCTAAGCAACAGTATATCAGGGAGCGACTAGCAATACAATAAGAAAGAGGAAAAGCTATAAATAACATTTAAAACTTAAATAAATGAGGCTAAGACATGCCTCAAAAGTCAGGTAAACAAGGTAAGGCATATAATATAAGTAGCTAAACATGTGCTGAAAGAAAATACTACATCCTAATACATGCTGGTGATCAAATGAAATATGCAAATTACAATAATGAATCTCAACAGTGATACGTATAAATAACAACAAAATCTAACATCCTACTGTATATAAGTTGTACAAGTAAATAGCTGACTGAATAAATAATGCCAAAACATAGCCAAATACTAAAACTGCACATCAACTCTGTATACTGACTACCATATCAGAAAACTTGGCCAAACTGGCCCACATATATATATATATATATATATATATATATATATATATATATATATACATCTCAATCTGTAAACATACTGAACATACTGCATGACTGAAGAGGCAGACAATACTTATGCAACATATTTTAGTTATTTTACTTTTATTTCTATGGATAACTATTAAAAACAATTGAGGAGTCAAACACGTCTGCAAGACTATACGGTTAATCCTATTAAGAAATCAAACTTAATAGGACGAATCTCCTATCTTAATCTAAGGTTAAAAGATAAAATAATCAAAAAAATAAGTTGAAAATTTTAGAAACTAATAAAACCAAGGATTCATTCATTGAAAAACTCCGTTTTTCAATGAATGAAATCAACCCTAAGATCTAGTCCTAGTCTCAGGAAGGGTCCTTAAGGTGTAGTGCAAAGATCCTCCAGAAAGGACTTAAAGAGAATTCTGGGGAATTTTGCCGAGCTAACCTAATAGTTGATTTTTCTTGCTCAAAGGACTCTAATATAGTTTTAGTACTAATTTTAGTGATATAAATCATTATTCAGAGACTAATGACACTTATCCTAAATTTTTGACAAAATGACCATTTTTGCCCCTACTTAAGGGTCCGAAAAGTCAACTTTTGATTTAAGTGTCCGAATTGAAGTTTTCCTTTTCCATATGATTTCTTACTATCTAACTTGAAAATTGACAGTAAGCATGTCCAATTTGGATGAGAAACAGGTCCTACAGGTTCAAACTAATGTTTTTGACTTAAGGGCATTTAAGTGATTTTCACTCTACTGACAACTAAGTTTTTATGCATTTTATTGTAGGTTACTATTCAAGGATTCCATAAGAGTCCGAGAACACTGCATTCTGAGGTCAATTGACTAAGTTATGGACGTTTTAAGTTTGAAGGGCAATTTGGTAATTTCGAGTCGGTCAACGGTGACAAAAACTGAACTTTTCCGTTTGAAGTCTAATTTCAGCAAACTCAATTTTCATAGCTTCCTTATAATGTACTAAGTATGTTGGTAGGGAGTACACCCAATTGGACCTCAAATGGTCAAGTTATGACCTAACTAAGGTTGAGGGTATTTTGGTCATTTTCTAAATTTTTAGGGTTCAGAACCTAAATGTTATTTCAATTTATTGGTGATATTGAAATTCTAGACTAGTTAGCATCTTGAATTTTTGAATTTGGAGTTGAATTGACCAAATTATGGTAATTTGAATTCTAGGAGTAATTTGGTCATTTTTCACTAAAGTCAACTCTAAATTCTAGGGTTGACTTTTCATCCAGTTGTACAAATGGGAAAACTAATGCTACTGCGGTGATGGGGTTGTTCTCCTGAGTACTTTAAGACCCATATTGACTATGTTCTGATAACTGAGTCAAAAGTTATGGGGTCCTAAAGGGGTCCTAAAATGCTACTTCATTATACGTACCCCGAAATGAAATTCTGCATTACGTCATTTGATTCTAATTATTTTTCTGAGTATTTTAAGACCTATATTTACTATGTTTGGATCATCCTACAAAAAGTTATTAAACTTCTAAGTTTTACTATTCAAAAATACGATTTGTATTAATTTACTATTTATTTATTCAAATTATATTAATTCACTATTCATTCCTAAAGTTATATATATATTTTTTGTATTATTTATTGAATAAATTAATTATCTGTAATTAATTAGTTTATTATTTAGATTATATCATAAAATCTTTATTATATGTATACATACGATTATTTATATATATCCTAAAGTTTCTGTTAACTTATATATACATATATATATATATATATATGCCTTAATTATACTTTAAATTAATCTATTAATTGATTAATTAATTATGAGTTAATTCTATTGTTATTTATTAAATTAATATTATCTGAATTTGTTATATTAATTAACTTAATTAATTGACAGTAGTTTGACTAGTCTAATATTATATAAATCTATATTTATTAATTATGTTTATAATATTGTCATTAATATTATAATATATTTAAATTAATATTAGTTAACAGATTGATTAATCTAATAATAATCTAATTACTACTAATCCCTAATTGATAGATCATTAGTTTTACTATTAACACTAATCTAATCAACATTAATTATAACTAACTAATTATAAGTGTATATATATATATATATATATATTATATCTATTATAACATTATTACTTTTCTGCAGGATTTGACCATGCGGGGTCCGCCACTTGCCACGCGGCAGCCTGCAATTGGCGCAGGCAGAGGGCGCGGAGCCACCAAGACACGTGGCGGTCCAGGATTAGGCTCGCCTCTGCGGGCGGGGCCCACCTGTTGACGCGCGGGACGCGGAGCGGGGCCCACTGACGCCTGCACTCGCCCACGTGGACCGATCCGCGTGGGAGCGGGCCGGGTCGTGCTCGACCCGGCGTGGCCCGGGTCGCTTCGTCTTCCCGGGCGCCTACGCGAGCTAGGGCATGCCATTTGGGCAGCCTACCGGCGGCGGAACGACTCGGCCCGCACAGCCGAGGGTGGGTCTCGCCGAGACCTACCCGATGGGACCAGGTCCGAGGCCGAAGGAGGTCAGGCTTAGGCGCTAGACCTAACCCTAGGTGCTGACTACTCGGGCCAGCTACTCCTAACGGTAAGCACTGTGGATCTCTTCCAAATTTCCGCTAATCGATCGATCGATCGGTCGATCAGAACCGATCCTAGACTAATCTGGCTTGCGGAATAAACTTTCGAGCAATAATTGACGAATATGGAAGGAGATTAGAGGTTTGGGGAGTACCTGAAAGCCGACGGTTGAGGTCGCTGAGGAGTTAGGGTTTGCCAAAATTGTCTTCACGAGCGCCGACGGAGGTCTTTCGGATCTTCTTCCCTCGAACTAGCACGCGAGGAGGGTTTAAGGAGCCTGGGCGGAGCTTGCTATGCGCTACCGAGCGGGGATTGGTCACGGCTCGCGGCCGCGTGACACGCGGAGCGCAGCAGCCCGCGGACGAGGGAGGCGATCCCTGCGCCGTTCGATCAACTCGATCGAACGGATCAGATCGAACCGTTCGATCAAACAGGAAGGGGGAAATGGCATGGGTCACAGAGGACGGTGCCGTTAATTACTTTAATTAAATATTAATTTAAATTAATTTATTCCTAAAATAAAATAATTTAATTCATGATCAGAAATAAAAATTCAAACATGTTTCCCTAGCTTATTAAGGCATGAGGAATGCAATGGTGAGGTCGGATTTTTGATCCGACGAGTATTTCAATACCTCGATTTTCGGGGTATTTAATATTATTAAAATATTCATCGAATTTTCGACGACTTCCGATTGACACGAAAACTTCACCCATAGCTAATTTGAGGTCAATGAGCGTGATGACGAAGTTCGTTTTCCAATCCGAGGTCAATTTAAATAGGTCAACTTTTAGGGTTTCTGAATTTTCAGAAATCAGGATTCGATCCGTTTGACTCCTGATTTGGACTAAGTCTTAGAGGTTGACTCCAATTGACCTAATTAACACTTAAGATTGGTCCTAATTGACTAAGGTAACAACCTGGGTTGTTACACTACCAAACTCAACCAAACATACACATAATATACCAAGAAGCAAAGCATTAATTCTTTTCAGTCAAAGTATATAACAAATCATATGTCAAAAAGCAATGCAATTGTCCAAAAAGTAAGCTATCAATTCCTTCATTCAACCATTTTAAATTCTTAAACATTACATGTCAACTTGTAAAGTAATAAAAGGCTCCACCACATCCTCTTCAGTATTCTTATCATGCTCAAAAACACATGTGACTCTATCAATTTCTCAAATTGCTAAACTTTTTCTTTGAAAAGTTGTTAAACTTGCAATGGGATATCAAGTTTGTCTATTACTTTTAAAAACTTAAGGCACCACCCTTAAGTTTTATTTTGCTTTCTACCCTAGACCAATGGTCAGACTGAGGTAGTAAATAAAAGTTTTGAGAATTTACTTAGATGCTTAATTGGCAAGAGCTTAGATTAATGGGATCTTCTTCTGTTTACTATCAAGTTTGCTTACAATTGTATTGTTTCCAATGTCACTAAGAAAACACCATTTGATGTTGTGCATGGTTTCAATTCTAAAATGCATATTGACCTCTTAGAGATTATAATTCATTTATATTTTGAAATTGTGTATTTTTTTACTATTAGTTTTTAAAATTGTATAAAAAAATTAATATACAAATAGAACTTTCAAATAATAAATCTGTTAGTGAAATCAATGCAAGTAGATAAAGAAGGAGTTCACATAAGGGGTTATGTGTTAGCATGCATTCAACCTGAGAGGTATGCCACAATTAAATATAAAAAACTACATGCTCATGATATTAGCCTGTTTATAGTGATTAAGTAAATTGGACCTAATGTTAATCTCTTGAATTTTTCATCTGCTATATTAATTAGTCCTGTATTTAATATAGAAGATTTGATTTTATTTATACTAATTTTATTTCAAAGAATGTATGATTGGTTCTATTGAAGGAAAAGACAACGGTCCATCATGTAAGTTTCTAACAATTTCTCTTTTTAAAATTGAATTTATAGTTCCTAATGATATTGATGCAAAATGTGCACAATTAAAGAACCTATAAACTCTCTCTTCAATCTCCTCAGTCTAGCAAGCTCAATATATGGCTCTAAAAAGGAGATTCCATAACAAGAAGAGAACATCTTATGGATGATGGAATTTAAGATAAAATAATGATCAATTAGATTCCAACTTCTTTCTTTGATTGAAGTGGTAGCTTATCATCAGAGAGCTAACTAGAAGTGGATTTGAATGTTATAGGGCCTATAAAATGTGTGGAAGATGATGATGATGAAAATGAACTAGAAGCAAATGATGGGTTTTTGTTGGATAGTTTCATGGGATATAGCTTTATCATCTTCTATTTGAACTTGAGAATGCAAGTGTTATCCCTCCAATAATGAATCATATCCGTATCAAAGATTTTCAACAAAGTAAGCACTAAGTTCATAGGGAGAATATCACATTAGATCTGATCATCATAAATCTCTATGGGAACTAACCACTTTTGCGTGATAGAAAGTAATGCTTGATTTACCCAACTAACTTTGAAAGAATTTGGGTGAGATTTAGATTTAATTGATACCCATTTAACATATTTATTAATTTTATTAATTAAAAATTATTGGATAAATATTCATCAATAAAACATTTTTCGTGCAATTGACCAATACTAGTAAATTATGCCGAAAACCATCAACATACAGAATATTCTTTATAAATAAATGATTCCTCTTTCTACTTATCCGGCACATGCTAGATATATAACTGTTGATGACAAGAAAATCATAGTTCATTTTGCATAGAATTTTGTTAGCAAAAATATTTGTTTTATAGTTTTCCAAATGCATCAATTTAGCAAACTTAGGTCTAAGTTCAAATTCATTGAATTTATTCATTAAGATTTATAAATAATTTTATTTAAGTATTCTCTTTACTAAACTTTAAATTTTATGTTTGAAGAATCTCACTAAGACACACTTTTTTGGAATCTAGTTCTTTATGCTCAATCCTTGATAAATCAATTTCATTTATAAAACTTACTTAAAGCTCTAGACTTTAAATGTTACTTTTTTAGGTTATAAAATGAAAACAGATCTTCAAATAAAAATTCTAATTCAGCATATGCTAGTTCCTTTTTCTTGATCTTGAGGCATCAAGCATAAATTCACTTCATCCACCATTGATTTTGAATAGAGCTCCCAATGCGATGTCTGAGATTACCCCAAACATCTTATAATGCTTCTTCTTGGACTTTCTTATTTCTTGCTCTTTGTTTCCTTTTTGTTATTTTAATTTTGAACTCCAAGTGAATATATTTTACTTACATTCAAGCGTATAATAATAACATATCAAATTTAGAAAAAAGAAATTCTTATTTTTACCCTTTTTTTCTTGAAGTCACACTCAATCCTTATTATGCTTCTTTTTCAACATTGCTTTGAACTTTATCATCATTATTGATAATTTGTTCATTGTCTTCGAAGCTTTTGTTGATGTGGCTTGCTTCCTTGACATTTAGTGTGATGTTCTTTTATTTCTTCTTAGGTTATACCTTTACTTCTTATCTATTTCCTAAAACTTGTTCATTAGTTAGTGCACCTAATAGTAAGTCAAGATAGGTTTTCAAGTTACATCCAAAATAACTTGAATATTGCAGTCACAACTTTTAGGTAAGCTTTGAAGAATCTTAGTAACCTTCTCTTGGTGTGTGAAGTGCAATGATCTTAAGTCTAATATACATTTTTGAGATAAGCTAATCCGGTTTCCATTAAAAGAGTTCATACTCATGTATGAGGATATTTATTCTAAATTATCGAATATTATCAAAGCTTTCATAAGTAACTATTAAACTATCCCAATTTTCCTTTCTTGGGTTGCAGAATGAATATGCATATACTCCTCTTGTTTAAGTGCACATTGAAGATAAGTAATTGCTTTTGTATTTAATTGTGCTTCTTTAAAATTTATTCAACATATTGACTATATAACAATAAATTTATGATAGCCCACATATAGTAGTCAACAAACTAAATGAAATTCTTCATCTTCATTTATTCAAAGTCGAACCCAAATCTATCGAACAACTGTGGTTAAGTATACAATGTTACTTCCATTGCTTGCACATTCCTTTTTTGAAAAAAGGTGGTAAAACAAATATTTACTCTAGAATATTAGAACTTGTATCACAAAAACAAACTCAGATACTACTTATTGGTTTTTTAGTGTCATACACTACAAGTGATAAATATTTAATATAATTATTTATTTAAATAATACATTTAGAAGTTAACATACCTACTTATTTATTTAATTATTAAATGATGTAGTTAATTAAAAACCGTAAATTATTAAAATAAGTATGTGCAATTAACATCATTATTAATAATTAACATAGCTATTACTGATTATCCAATTTTTAATTTAATCATTAATCAATGTATTTATTAATTAAAATTATTTATTTGTATAATCATTTAATTAAAAACAAACAATTAATATATATGTGTAAATTTTATTATTACTTATCTTCAATATGAATATATATATATATATATTAAAATAATAAGATTAATTATTTAATATATTTAATCATAAAAAATATTTTTTAAGAAATTAATTCAAAGAAAAAAAAATTGTATACATCATATCTACAAATAAAATTTAAAAGGTGTCCATTTAGTCAAAGTGAAGAGTAATATAAGGGTGCCAAAGTGAACTACGAAAATGAAATTGCACTAAAAATAGAGTTCAATCACACTTAGTTAGCGTTGACTTCGAGTCGAATCAAAATGTTTTGAGTTCGAATTTTAAATTTCAAGTCAAATTATCAACCCTAATTTTATATAGAATATAATAATCACAGACATATCCCATAAACCACACAACATTCCTGCACCACAAAAAGAAAAAGAATATAATTTCTTAATTCTATACTTCATCTCAATTACTTGAAAATCTCTCAAAGATTAGGAGTGTCAAAATATAACATGACATGAAGTACAACTGAATTAAAACAAAATGAGTCGTGTTAACTTGATTAATATTCGATCGAGTTGGGTTTAGGTTAGGCTTTTTTAACTTATAACGTTCAGGTACTCGAACTGACCCGCAAACTTGAATTTAACATGTTCCGACCCATTTATTAGGCATGCATGTTAAAACGGGTCATGTTCAAGTCAAAAGATAAGATTCAAATCAAGGATAGATGCTTGCATCAAATACTTAATTATTATTGCAATATTTATGTATCCGATTCGAAATAAGTCAGTTCATTTTCAAGTAGGATCCAAACAAGATCCACTGACCAAATTTGACATTGCTACCCAAAATTTAGGCTAATGGAAAAGGTTAGCAGCTTACATTTGGTCTTAAGCTAAATCGACAATATAACATATTCTCAATTTAATAAAAGTCACAATTAGCGAATAACAGTATCCAACATGGCATCCATCATTCAATTACCAAGTTACGCAGAATCGCATCAACACATCCTGCTAAAATATCATGTATCAAAATAAAAAATAAAATATAAGCAAAAACACAGGACATATGAACGCAACATGTAGAGCACACTCTTGAATAAAAAACGACAAATTATGAAAGAGAAGTGCTAACAATCAACAAACAAACATTCCATTGCTTCAAATTAAATTTAAATGAGTTCAGTTTAGTAATTAGAATAAGTAAACCAGCATCAAAAGATTAAAAACTATGGAATCTAATTAATGCACACCAAACTACTTCTACTCATATTGTACCCATATAATAGTCACCTACCCATATAACACTACGGTTCAAAACAGTATGTTGATAAAAACTAAAATCATGGTAAATCATATGAGAAAATCCAATGTTAAACCATAAGGTACAACCAGTCTTAAATATTATCATTAGTAAGAGAATAAATGCAGAAATAACAGACAAAATGAATAACTTACATGAGAAGAGAACAAATATGGGTGCTGAAATCATGTTTGTGATTTTGCTTCCCTACTCTAGGCTTATTAGTACATTTCAGTTTTCAATCTCTATGGCAAACTGATCTATACTCTGCTTTAGTCTTCGATCTAATCAGAGTTCATTATATTCAGCATTCACCATCTTCTACTATGTTTCATGTCTCTTGTTCAAAACATTTTCATGAACTGGATATATATGAAGAATTGTTAAATATTTAATAGAGTCTTGCCATAGAGAGCAAAAAATAGATTTGATGATATAGTATTTCTTGTGTAAGAATAAGAATGATGTGATACACTTTTACTTGTGTCCATGAGTAATTATCTATCTTACTTTTTAATAAATATGCCTAAACTATTGTCAAATTATTTATTTATTTGTTGGGACATCTAGCATTTTTTCTATTCAATATAGCCAAGAAGACAACTACAGAGTGAAAAAATTAGACAAAAATAAAACTTAAAGGCATGATAATTCTTGTGTAAAATAAGATAAGTGTAATACACTTTTGCTTGTGGGACACGAGTAAATCTCTCTTATTTTTTAATAAATGCCTAAATTTTTTATCAAAATTTTAATTTATTTATTGGGACATCTAGCATATCTCTATTCAATATGGCCAAGATAACAGCTAGTCACAATTAAGAAAAAAAGGATAAACATGAAACTAGTAAACCCTATTACAAATTAATATGAAGAAGAAACACACTATAAACCTCTGGTGATATAGAGCTGATAAAAAAAACAGGTATGATGCCTTGCATAAATTTTTTTAGCATCCACATATACATATATTGAAGCTAAAAACAAATGGTTGAGAAAATCTCACAAGAAAAAAATTATGGATCAAAGTGAAACTTCAATAATATGTATTATATCAAAGCATAATAATATAGTAGTAAGTGGTAATATAACATTAAAACTGAACTCACGGATGAGTGGCAAGGATTTATCAGCAAAACTAGCAATGAATATAAAGCTTTTTTTCAAGTTATTAATAACAAATGTTGAAATTAATCTTAAACAATAACATACGCATGGTATTTACCAACTGCTATTACCAATTTTTAAGTTAACGGCCTGAAAACCTATTTGTAGGATTATAAGCAAAACAGAAATTTTGAAAGACACATTTGTTTTACGTAAAAAAAATTTAGTTATATGGAAGCCTTAAACATATATACAAGAGAATGAACTATACAGAGATGAATCACAGAAGCTAGTGCATAACAAAAATTGTCAGTTTTTAGAGTGATCAATTTTATGAAAGATAAGAGAAATTCAAGTTAATAATGGTCCCTTTTTAAGTTTACATGCACAACCATGACTGAAAATTTAAAACTGTATCATGGGTTTACATTAACAACCATGGGTTGAAAAAGCTAATTTTTTTGCTATTTTTACATGTACAAAACAGATTAAGAAATCAATCTTTCTTATACGAAAACATAGCTTAAAGATCAGAAATTCAAACAAACATCGAACAGCCTTTCAGCTAGACCTGTCAAAAGGTCAGGTTTTGACCTGACCAGTTTTGGTTTGACCAATTTACTTTGCTAAATGTATTTTTTTTTTATATGGATCTGATTTGTCCCTATTTAGCTTTAATAGGTCACACACAGATTTAGGCCAACCTTAACCATTTGAGGCCCAACCAGTTAAAACAAAATAAAATTGTGGATGCCTCCAGCTGCCCAAGGCTTGGCAGGGCACCCAGCCTGAACTAATCCATTACTATTAAAACTCTAATCGATTTTATTTATCCACAATTTGTATGAAGGTCATAGAAGATAGACACTAGCTCGCAAGTAGGAGGCGAGATTTGAGAGTCGCGAAGGCTGTACAAAGATACAAAGAGCCTCAAGCATTCAAGCTTCAAACTTCAATCTCCATATTTTAACAACAATTGATGTGGCGAAACACCAAAGCTTCAAAGGCTTGTCCAGAATCCAGAGAGCTTCAAGACATTCAAACCTCAAACTCTTCTATCTCTATATTTTCACAATGATTAACACGTAGAACCCAACCAAAACAAGTTACTGTATTTGGTATTTCCTTCACAAAACTAGTTTTCATCCAAATCCCTGATTGATCCTTCTAGTTCTAGCAAGGTCACAAGTAACAATGAACCCTAAGGAAATCAAGGAAAAACAAGCATTATTTTTTGTTTGGTCTGATTTTGAAAAAGTTTATGACAATGACAAAAAAAAGAACATGTGTCCTCATTGTAAGCAAATTAATATGCACATAGAATTAAATAGTTATCACATCTTATAATGCACTTGCAATGATGTGTCGCAAAAATTGCAGTGTCAGCAAATACTTGACTTTTCCAAAAGGAAGGAGGCATTCAACCCAAAATATGAAATTTTGATCAAGACAAATGTAGGAGTTTCACACTTGCAGTAATAAAGCATCATTGTCCATTTAGAATGTGCAAGCATGATGATTTTAGAAAACTTTTGTGTGGTTTTCAACGTATATTTAATATGCCTTCCAGAATACTATTATAACAAACATAACGAAACTATACAATGTGAAAGAAAAAAAATGAACGTTTTAAGTTTGTTGCTTCCAAAATTCCTTTACCTACAAACTTTGAGGCTCTTGACTTGTCTTGTTTTAGATATAATGAATGGGGATTCATTAAAATAATATTACTTATAGGTTGTTAGATTTTCATATGTGTGAATACTTTACACATGCATTTTTTAAAAGAAATTACAATGGAATATTGAAAACAAACTACCATGCATTATTATCAATAATGTTTCAAATAAGGATGCAATGATTAAATTATTGAAGCATCAAATAAGTAAAAAAGATAGACTTTATCGAGCTTAGAATTTCATATTCATTGCAGTTCTCGTATACTAATTTTAATTGTGCAAGATGACCTAAATCACAGTAGTGGTCTTATCAATAAAACTTGATAGTGTTGAGAACAAGCGTAGATTTGAGATGTTTCAAAATATATTAAAGTAATTCAAGCTTATCACAAAAACAAAGCTTCCTTACATGTTCCTCATAAGTGGAATTCTATCTATTTGATGCAAGAGTCTGTTTACCACTTAAACTCAAGTGTTCCTCCTCAATAGATTCCTACTTCTGGGAGTATTGTACTTTTCCTAAGCCTAAATGCTTAAGATCCATAATAGTGTTACTGAATGTGGAATCTCCCTTTTGATCATGTTGATACAGAAAATCTGATGAATCATTGAGTGGAAATATAATTTAATATTTTGCATTATTTCATTTCAATTCAAGTACCTATATATCACATCCTCTTCTTGCTCTTTAACTACTAGGCCGCGATAGTTAGCCAGGCAAAAAGCTTAAAGAAGTTTAAAATTCAGGTGTGCTCATCCCAGTTCCATTTATATTTTATTTAGTTTTTTTGAGTCAGTGTTAACTTAATTCAAGAAGCTAATGGTCATTAGTTTATGAAGTTGCTAATGAAGTTTAAGTTACTATTCTAATAATTCTAGTGGCATGCACCTATTTTGTTGATGTCCATGACTACCTTCAGATAATCTAAAACATTGTTTGTTTAGCTATTGAAGAGGATTCAATTAAAATATATATATATATATTTGTTAAAAAAAAAATTGGAAGAAAAAATAAGCAATGCTAAAGTTATTTTGTTGTCAGACTTAAATGAATTGACCCAAATCCGACAGCAATATCTTAATTAAAAAAGTCACCAAACAAACCTTGGTCACCTAAATCATGAGATTACCAAATCCAACAGATATTTTGATCAAATTCAGGTAGGGGAAAACCACATTTGAATCAGATCTATTAAACCTAACTTTAGCCTATTCTAAGCTACTAGTTTATTTATTAGTTTATCTATCATACAAATATAGCAATTAAATCAATAAAAATATGGAAATCTTCAACTTATACAAAGCTACTATTATTATTAGCTATAATGTTAACATCCTATGAAAGGTGGTATCATGGAAACAAAAATAAGCATTTGTTAACACAAAAAAGTACGATATTGGTTAGAAGATTAAAACAAGTAGTATAGACAATGAAACCTACAATTCATTGCAAAAATAAGTAACTGTCATAGAACAAAAAAGTAAGATTTTAAGGAAAATATTTCAACACTTGAACAATCTGCAAATGCTACAAGAACAAAAAAAATAGTATACTTAGCTTGAAGCAACAAGAGTAAATATAGACATTAAACCCCCACTTTACGACCACCTAAATAAGTAAACATTATTTAAAACATAAAATACAATATTGCCAACCTGACACAGCAAGAGTGCAGGTTTGACACTAATTTTTCACAAACAAAACATTGATAAAGGATGTACACTAACAAGTAGAAAATACATGGAAAGATTTAAATAAAGGACCTTTTAAAAAATAATATGGAGAGCCAAAAACAATATGCAAAACTATATAAAAAGGCTACTGGGTGCTGTCATTTCCCATGGTGAGGTAGTTGTGCAGGATTTATCAGCTGTGAAAAAAAAAAGAAGTTGAACTCCTATTCATTGGTTGTACATACAATCACGTGCTATTCTTACAAATACAATCACAATTCAAATTCATCATCAAGCTTTAGAGCCTCTGCAGCTGCCTCCTCATCTTCGTCATCAACCACAAAATATGGGTTGTGGACAACAGGCCTGAACTTGTATCCGGTAAATATATAGAAAGCAATGGTAGCCAGCTCACCTGCAACCACACTAGTCCAAAGATAACGGTAAGAAGTAATTGTTACCAGGGCATACACCACAACCCTGGTAAAGTAGATGTAGCAGATGACTACGATATAGTATTGCCTAAAAAGTGTAAGCTTCTTAAGGTTAACCGCAGCTTTTCCATCAGTTCTTGCTGCCTCCCGAAGGTTCTTAATGGACCAAACAATAGGAAACAGCACTGCACAACAGCAAATGACGTCAACAAGCAGGAAAATTTGCTTCCACGTAACCCAATCTCGGGCAAAAGGTCCGGATTCATCTATCACGATTTGAGCTATGTTGGCAACGACCTGGAGAGGAATTACTACCATGAGAACCTTCTTTTCTTTGTCTTGTAGGTATGGTTTGAGGAAGGACCAACCAGTCCCAATCAAAACAATGAGGGTAAAGAGAGAAATCCCCTTCAAGAAACTAAAGATATAGAAGAGAACATCCCATCCATGGGCGCTGCCGGTGCGCTCAATATAAGATTTGTCTTCAGCCTCGCATAAAAGATTAAGTGCCTTCAAAATGACAACCGCGAGCATGAAGTAGTGGATCCGATAGGAGATTAGCCGCTTGCGAGTCAAAACGGATACCCAAAGAGCTGCGAGACAGCAGTATGCGAGAAAGAAAAAAAAGTAAACCAATGGAAGTACGGCAGAACCGGCGGAGAGATAAACGCGGCGATCGGAGCGAGGCTCCAGGTTGTACATGACGGAGGTTATGGACATGGAGACGGTAACATTAGGGAGGCAGTTAGCGAAGAGGAGTGTGTACTGCCCTGGATCTGAAACATTGTAGAGAGAGCGAAAACTGGTCGCGCGGCCTGCGGAGCCAGCGGCCGGGAGGCGGTCAAAGGTGTAGATGATCTTAAGGAGATTGGATTGGAGAACATAGGTGATGTCTAAATCTTGGATCTGCTGAAGAACATGGATCCAGGAGTCCCGAGTGCTGAGAAAGAACCCTAGCTGAGAAAGATTGAGATCGGAATTGGTGTCGGAGAGATAGATCCCTGAGACATTGAGATCGAGGACGCCAGTGTGGGTGAATCCGAACTCGTCGAAAGGTATAATCGTCCTGGCGTCGGATCTCAACTTCGTCTCCCGAATCTCGGCAATTACGGGAGAGATTAGCACCAGCGCTGCAGCTATCTGCAGAGCAAGAATCACAGCAACTCCGCGGCCAGATCTAGTAAACGTCATCTTCTTCGTTGTAGAGTCTTGATCGTGATCCTTCGCCATCTCTCCGCCTCGCCTTGAACCACCTAAGTACTTTGGAACTTGGAAGTAGGAGTGCGAGAATAACCTGGAAAGCCGCCCCTCATTCCCGTTCTCCATCGTAGCTCATGAAGTCATAAATTTTACGAATTGCGTTCACGCGCACAAGAAAAAGTCAAAGCTTTAAGAAAAACATACTTATCGTAAAATAAAAAAAGTCTTTTCATAAATTTTTTTTTTTTTAATTATTTTCTTTCAGGGCGGTAAATTTTATTTTGAATTAGTTGAACTCTAATAAATTAAATATTTGATCAATTTAATTTGAATAAATGATTTGTATATAGTTTAAATTAATATTCAACTAATAATTTAAAACATTTCACTAATCAAAATTTTATATTAATTGATCAAATGTAATATTAATTAAATATATATATATATATATATATTCAATCGAAAAATGTCATAATACTAAAAATTCTCTTGAATAAAAGTGCAAAAAATTATACCAATCATATTTTACCATTAAATAAAATTTAATATAATCAATATTCTCAAGTAAGAGGTTAAGACTATACTAAGCCTGATTTTTGTTAATCTTAATTAGGGATTATCATTTAAAAAAGCAAAGAAAAAACTGATAATAATATTTTTATTTAAAAATTTTGTTTTAGATCACAACCGTCCATTTTCATCATTAAATCGAGGCCATTTAGCTATAGATCATCCTCCATTCTCCATCAATCGTGAAAATACTGTCGCATGCATCTGGCCCACGACGCGAGCACGCTTTTTCGAATCAAACCAGCTGATAGGGTTTTAAGGGGCGAGCCAGCTCCTTCTCCAGCGCGGGTTATTCCGCCGGAGGCAACGCTCTCTTTCTCTCTCCCTCTCTCCTCCTAATTGAGAGCGAGTGGGATCTCGATCTGTAAGATGCAACCTTTTAATCTCTCTACCTTTTTCTTCCATCCATTCTCTTCTATCCATCTATTTCTTACAACGTTTTCCAGCACAAGGGATTCAGAAATGGGTAAGTTTCCTGTTGCGGAGTTTAAGGTTAGGAATTTGCTATTTAACTCGGCTAGGATTTTATTCCGATGCTGGAGGTGGCATGCTTTCTTGGACGTTATTTTGTTTCTAGAGGTTGACGGGAAATGCGATGGATTGTATGGATTTCGTTGATTTTTTGTAAGGGTATATTTTCCGTGCACCTTTGAGCTGGGAAAACATCTTTTGAGCTGACAATCTTCTATGGAATTTGGGGGTGGACTGAGATTCTGTAACAATGTAACAGCGTTTCTAAAGTAGGAAGCTACTTTTACCCATATTCATTGCATGGGAAGAAATTTTTTTTTTTGTATGAAGATATTGATTGTGTTTTGTCAGAGTACAATATCAATGTTGTGGCCGTGATTTGATAAACTGTTGGAAGTTGGTGTACGGTGCAAACTTTTGTTGATTCCTGAGAATCTCTTTATTTGTCAACTGTCTCCACAAGCACGTTCTGGACATAGTTCATTTAATCTGTAGTAATTGCAGTATAAGACCAATAATTCTTTGCTAATTAAATGGGACCTGAGAGCGATTTGTTATGTTTGATAGGCTATTTCGTTAAAACTTGGATTTAGCTCGAGCATGATTTGGAAATCCTTCAAATCCGAGTTAAACCTAAAGGTTTCAAAATATTTAAAATGTTTGGTGTGCCATTGTTACATTGCGTCAAAGCATTAATTTTTAGTTAAACTCTAGAAATTTATTTAACGATTGCTATAGTGCTCATTTGTATTGACAAGCTTCTCTTAAATTACTCAAGTCTTGGAACTTATGGATTCAGTAAACCCCAAAGTTAGAGAGAAAGTGTGCTGAAACGTGTTTTATAATTTTGAAGAATTTGAAACATTTTTTTTTTGTTGTATTGTGATATTCAAGTTAATCCTACCTAAACCTTTCCTGATAATTGATTATAGTTAAATTCAAATTTTCTTATACTTGCTTAAATCTCACAAATCCCATATCAAAATTGTCATACGTAGCACTTGAATATTCTAAAGAAAAATGATACACTTGCACCATCATATACACAATTATATTCACCACCAATCAAAAATTTTATTTCCTATTTTTTCCTCACATCATCCTCGTTTTAATATGTATATGGTGGTGTGGTGTAAGTGTAGTAAAATTATATTTTAAAATATATAAAAATTAGCACAATATTTGAGTTTTTTAATATCAAATGAGTAGAGATTCATACATGGGTAAAGTTTATGCTACTGGGTATTGGATATATAGTTATTAACACTTTCGTGCATTGTAATTAAAACATTAAAGCTCTTAAATTTCTGAAGTTGTTACTTTAGATGAGATACCTGAATTTTTTTATATTTATTAATTTCATGCTTCAATATGTAATTATAGATTCACAATAAGTCACATTTTATGACTGTAATTTATAAGTTCAACACTCAATGCCCATATTGTTTAGGTTTTTTATATAAGAAAGTATGGTGGAGCATCATGCCTCAGTGGAGGCAGATGAACAAATAGACCTTGATGGGGGCAATGACATTGAATGTTTTTTAGTCACAAATGGGTAAAGTTTATGCTAGTCAATATTGGACATATAATTATTAGCATTTCCGTGCATTTTAATTAAAAATTTCAAGTTCTTAAAGTTACTAAGTTGTTGCTATAGATGGGATACCTTAATATTTTTATATATTATTAATTTCATTGTTCAATATGTCATTAAAGATTCACAAAAAGTCACATTTATGACTGTAATTTCTAAGTTCAATACCCAATGCTCATATTGTTTAGGTTTTTTTATAAGAAAGCATGGTGGAGCACCATGCCTCAGTGGAAGCAGATGAGCAAATTGATCTTGATGGGGACAATGACATTGAAGATATGATGGATGATGAAGATGCTGGAGAGGAAGATGGATACAGGAAAATAAGGGATGATTTTAACGAGGAAGAGCAGGATGATGACTACCATCAAGAAGATCATGATTTTGAAGGTGAAGGCAATGATAAAGTTTCATCATCTGAGGAACTAAATAATAATTCCAGCCCTTTGAAGTTTGAAGAAATTGCTGTTGGGATTATTAATGAAGAGGAAAAGCAGAAGCATGCTGAACTTCTGGCTCTCCCTCCACACGGATCAGAAGTATTTGTTGGTGGCCTTCCGCGTGATGTAACAGATGAAGACCTTAGGGAGCTTTGTGAATCATATGGTGAAATTTATGAGGTAACAGTAGTTCTATTTTTTGAGTTACATGTGATACTTTTTTTGGAAATAATGTGATATATTTGGTGTTTCAGGTACGATTGGTAAAAGACAAGGATAAAAAGGAAAACAAAGGCTTTGCTTTCATAATATTCACAACAAAGGATGCTGCACAGATGGCTGTTGAAGAAATCCAGGATAAAGAGTATAAGGTGTTGCCTTTTGTAGCTAGCACTGATCCCACCTGGCTCCTGACATTTTTTGTGTTGTTTTTTTCACTCTTCTTTTTCAGGGGAGAACATTGAGATGCTCTTTGTCACAAGTTAAGCATAGATTATTCATTGGCAATATTCCAAAAAGTTTGGCTGAGGAAGAACTGAGGGGAATCCTTGAGGAAGCTGGTCCTGGAGTTGAAAACATTGAATGCTTTAAGGTGCATTTTAATTTTTAAAGGCTCAACAGGACTGGCTCTAGAAATGAAAACTTTTTCATTTGAATTCTTATTTCAGGATCCTCAAAATCCAAATCGTAACCGTGGTTTTGTCTTTGTTGAATATTATAACAATGCGTGTGCTGATTATGCGCGGCAGAAAATGTCTAAATCAAATTTTAAGATTGATGGAAGCACTCCCACTGTTAGTTGGGCTGATCCTAAAAATTCTGCCGATGCATCTGCTGCTGCTCAGGTAAAACTATTATATAACAAAGTGGCAAATATTTGTATATAAAATTTAAAGTATAGTTGAAGGGTTTTCATCTTAAGTGTTTGCTGGCACGGTGGGATGCGAAACTTGAATAGATATTGCAAAATGTTTGTAGTAATAATACGTGGATTAGCGTGCTGAGCTAATGTATGCTTACATTAATACAAGCATGAAACTCGCACAATATGCTGGGCGACAACACATACAAAAAGAAAAAAATATATAGAAAATAGTATCGTGAAATACGCACAATTTTTGGACGCGACAACACACATAAAAAAGGAAAAACAAAATAATACAGTAGCATCAAATTCGCACAATGTGCAGAGGCGCAAACACATTAAAATAAAAATACTATTGCATAAAATTCGTCCAATGCACGGTAAAAAAATTCAAAGACCGGAGGTGACAACACACTTAGAAAGTACAAAGGCGGCAACACATTGAGAAATTACGGAGGCGGCAACATACTAAGGAAGTAAAAGCGCTTCCTTTTTTTAAGTTCTAAACTAAATAAATTCTATGAAACTCGTGCCATGCATAGGAAAAAGTTTAAAACCCGCACATTATTTTGGTTCGATAAAAATCATTTATGTGGGTTGATTCTAGACTGGCTTATTTTTGAGTGAATTAAAAAAAACTAAATCACAAAAGAATATCAATAACACAACTACTAAAAATGAATAGCTCATTACCAAAACCCAATGAATAGACCCCTAAAAATTAGGATTTTGTTATAATTACAAAATTAGTTTACTAAAGTATAAAAAAAAAATTAAATTTATTAGAAAAATTGAAGAAATAAAAAAGAGTAATAATCACAGCACAAATCAAAAGGTACGACTTCTCTCATTTATTTGTTTCATAAATACTTTAATTTTTGAGAGCACGTGAAAAAATTTCAAATCTGAACAATGTGTTGAAAACAAATTTTATCTTAGAATAACAAAAAACTGTATTTAATTTTATAAAAGCTATAAATCATAAAATCAAAACAAATATATTATAAAAGTGCATAAAAAATAGATTTATGGTTTCAATTAATTGGCATCTACATACAAATTAGACTACTAACATACTTTTATGTAGTTAAGATGTGTTGTTAGGTCATGCTTTAATTTATGCGACAATATAAACTCAGTTTGTTATGAATTTATTCTTACCTCTATATATTGTAGAGAAAAAATGGCTTAGAGATGCTCACTTTGTTGATGTGAAGCTCTCAAATTGACGGTACGAATTCTCTTTCAAATTCTCAAAACTTGACTGAATGAAGGAGAAATACATTTAATTGTAACTTAATCGTATTCGTAAATAATTTGAAAGGTGTTACAAATCAACATAGTTAGCGGGCCTGAAAAAGAAATTATATTGTTAAATAAATATCTAAGTATATTGAGATATTAATAAAATATAAATATTTGAAATTTTATGTTTTAATTGTATCAGGTGTGGTGTCACTGAATATTTCTTTGTACACAATATAACTACTAAAAATTTGTAACTTCAAAATATGTAAGAAATCCAAGTATTGTGCAAATGAAAATATCAACTTAAAATTAAAGTAAGATTTTATAGAAAGTTATTGATAAAATAAGTGCAACAAAGAGAGGATGGTAAGGTGAATGAGTGGGTAAATTTGAAAGAAACTAATGATAAACGGGTTCATTATAGCAATGTTTGAGTAGCTCCAATAATAGATAAGACTAAAGAATGTTATCTTAGAGGATTCAAGCATATTAAGCACATATTATTCAATGCCCTATTAAAAAATTTGAGTATATGAATTATGCCCATATTAAAAGAGTAAGAGAAAAAAAAAATGTTATACCATTAAAAATCACATGCACAATGAAAACAAAAAATTTATCACCAAACAACCTATAGATAGATATATTTGTATACATTTATTTCATAAAGATTAAGTAACCGTTATGTACATTTTATATTATTTCAATGCCCTAATTTATTCTAATACAAAGCAACTACTAAGATGCAATAATATATATATATATATATATATGTTGTATACAAGATAGCAACTTGGGTCTCCATGTTTTTTTTTTAAATATTGTTTATATTAACGTTAATTAATGTGTAGGTGGCTGAGAAGGAGTGCATGCGACTTTTAGGTAAGGGCGAGATCTAGGGCCTATATTTTTTATAAATAAAAAAATACAAAAATTTGAGAAAAAATTATTCCTATTTCTTGAATTTCTACACATTATCTCACCTAGGCTTTCTCTCTTCCATATGCATATATATACTTATATAGATTGTGAGGAGGCAGGCATAAGAGTAAAGTATAAGTGGGGTCTGAACTTGAAGCTTTTTTCTATTGCTTGATTTAGTAAATACATGAATTATTACTGTATAATTCTTATGCATGCTAATTTCACAAAATTATTTATGATTTATGTATTTTTTAAATGATTAGTAAAATTTCATAATTTGAATCATCAAACAAGCATTGCGTGTGCTTAATTCTTTATAGTTGAAATATGTTTTTAAATATATCTTATTTTGATAAATTATTAATAAAATTTTTTATAATAATACAATAATTTATTTTAAAATATAGGCTTTTTATTCCAGATTTTAGATCCCAAACGTTTAATACACATACATACTAATGTTTATTTACTGCCTTCCATTGTATTTGTTATTTGCTAATTGAATATTTTAACTTGCTCTGAATCTGATTTACATACATAAGAATGTTATAATTGATTAAAAAGTAAACTCATGGATTCCGTAAAATAAATTCTCTGTATTGATGCTTTTATAATCTTTGACATTTACACCTAACCTAAGTTGAAAAAATGATATGGCTCTTAGGCTCAGGGTTAGCTAAGATAAGCTTGATTTATGCAATTAAGTTGGGAAACCATTGGGTAAGACGGACTATGATTGGTTTATGAATTTTTAGTATATATTAAGCTTACTAGTATATGATTGATCAATTATATAATATTACTTAGAATATTTTTTTCTCTTTAATAGTTTATTGTATATTTACTAATTATTAATTTATTTAATTAATGTTATGCAATTTTTAATTTTTAATTTATATCAATTAATTGCAAATCATTTTAATAATAATCCTAATATTAATTATATATGCTAAATATACTAAATACTATATAAATATGAATTCTGATTACAAGTTAATAATTATATTCATAATTTTATTAATATCTTATTTCTTAAAAATATTACTTTTTCTTAATAATTAAACTAATTACTATATTTATTCTGTGTGCACAATAGTTTATATAGTTAATTATTAGTCTAGTATGTTAACTAATTTTACTAATCTTAAATTTATTTTTAACTTAACTGTTAATAATTTATTAATTTTAATTAATTATATGTTGTAAACTCTATTTGTATTAATAACTACTGATTAATAGTTTTTATTATTATATGTTATTTAGATATTTATATATTGAAAGAAAAAAAAACTATTCTTCAACTTTCTTAATATATATCTCCAAATTTCCTTTAGCCTTTTTTAATGCTTGATTTGACAAGTGTGTTGCGCTAATTGGTAGCTTTATATTGGTTAATATCAATACTACTAGAGTATTGGGATGATTATTGGAAATTTCAGGGTTACATAGTAAAGCTCTATACTTAAAATACATTTTTTGAATATTCTAAAGTTTTTCTAAAACTGTATCATGATGTATGGAGTGTGAATCTTAAATATTTTTAATGTGTTTTTATTCTTAAAAGCAAAACAAAATCGGTGCAATACGTAAGCAACTTAGTGCACTATGCAGTCAAATTTAGGATCACCAATTTTTCTATTTATTTTTATTGCCTTGCTGGCCGTTCAACCAACCCTCCGCATGCCTTGTCGCCCAACACTCTCCTAAATATACTGCCCATTGCGCTTTTTTTTTGTTAATTATTTTATGCTTGGTGCGGTTAAAAATAATGCATATCTGCTTATTTGTAAACTTCGGTGCATAGGTATTCATGTATTGTTACTGCAAGCCATGCCAAGAGAGCGAGAGCGTAAGTAAAAGCTGCAATTCTGAGATCCAAATAACAAGCTAAGCACTTCTTAAGGTTCTGAGAAATATTAATGAGATGCTGCACTAGAGATTTGGGACTTAATTTTTCTTAAACTTCACACATGAGAAGTGATGATGACATCTCTATATTTTAAAGGTAAAGGCATACAAGAACATGTGAATATTATTTCAAGAAATTATTAGGCAATTGTTTAATGAGAATATATATATGGAAGAGCATAACGAATAGAAAAATGGGATGCATCATGCATTGTTTTATAATGGAATATGTAGAATGGATCAAGATATGTTTATGGTTCTCTATTTGCTTTGCGTAAGTTACCTAAATACTTAAAGCTTATACCAAAGTTTTAAGAAATTATGCATGATGTTTAAAATGAGGAAACAAATCTATAAATCATATCAAAATCCTTAATAAACTTGTTTGAAAATTAGAGATCAAGAGCATCAAAACTGAGAAATTGTTTACAAAGAAGTTGGATATTTTAGAAGTTCCTCAATATAAGATAAGTTGCTCAAATGATTTCCTTAGTTAATATATTTGCTAATAATATATTGAAAGGTTCGAGCAACTAATAAAAAAATAGAATTAAAAGATAACCTAAAGTTTCGAGCAACTAATTTAAATCCAATGTTTGTGTTGGAACTTGGGAAATTTTACTGAAAACTTTGTTACCGTTTCTCCACGCTCTAGAATGCAACATTCACAAGTAAACAAAATTTTGAGAGATTAATTTCTTAATTTCAGAATCTGTATCTTACAATGAAAAAAACCAAGCTATATGTTTATATTCTTAAAAACCTCAGGATAAGAAATTTATTAATTTTGGGGAAAATATATGATTGTTGTGGCTGATGACTAATGTGCTGTAATCTGATAACTATAATTGTGGTTTGTGCATTGTAATAAGATGATTTTATAACTAAAGCTTTGCTTGGGGTAGTTGTAGTTGTCTGAAGATGTTTTTGTATAGGAAGTTTTATGAATCTTCTGCTTGAAGCTACTGCTTGAAAGCTATTGGTGATATTCGGATGTTCTGCTGTCAAACTGCTTTGCTTCAGTTATTTCAATCTTTGCTTCCTTGAATGAATGTTGTGAAGCAGTTGTTTTGTTTTTTTTACCATTCTACCTGTGACATTAAAAATGAAAAATTAATTATGCAAAATTATAGTAGTAGACATGCATATTGTTGAAAAGTTAATGCTTAATATTCTATAGTTTAACTACTTTATAAGTATAATGCTGTTACTATATATATATATATATATATATATATGTATAAATATATAGTAGCAACATCGGCTTGATCCAAGTAAAAGGAAACTAGTCGTTGTTGCATCATCTGTTTGCATCAGTTCCCACGTTAAAATTTAGGTCCTGAAGTGATAAATACAGAAATTTGAGCTATATGAATGGCATTGGTTTATCCAAATAGCAAAATTGTTTACATTATGTACGATCAAATAAAATTCCCTCTCTAAGTCTCAAATAGAGAGATCCATTCTAATGATTTCTTCTCATATCTTATCCATTATTGGATCCATGCCAACCTAGCTATGAATGAACTCATTTCTCATTCTATCATTTACTCACCGATCCACCTTATCATCCTCATCTTTGTAACACTTATTTAATAGGTAAGTTTGCTTTTTGTTGACTAACATTCAACCTCATATGGTATAGTTTGTCGTATAGCTTCTTTATAAATTTTTTTCTTGAATTGAGTGTGATTTTTTATCGCACAACAGTTCAAAAACACTTCTCCATTTCATTCAACTATCTTGGATCCTGTTATTCACATTGCTTTTTATTTCACTGTTATTTTAATAAAATTAGACTTTGGTCTTTTGAACCTCTTCATCTTGATCACATGGTCTTCAATAGTTTTGTCTTCAAGATTTTGACTTCTATTTTGATGAAACTTATATTTCATATATTATGTTTTAGATTTATTAAGATATACCCTTTTGATGCTAAAAAAGTTTTTCATAATTCAAGTTTTACTTTATCTCCATCCCTAAGCTTATCATTTAAGAGAGCTATCTGTAAATAGCATGCACCAAAGAATTTTTTCTTGAATGTGTTTAGTAAGAACATCCATATTTTATGCAGAAGTATGAATTCAAACTAAAGTGAAATGAAGCCTAAGCTTTGATTTAATCCAATAACAAATGAACATCTATATGTATGTCTTCTTGTGATTGAACATGTTATAACCCCATTATACATGTCTTCAATATCATCAATATAGAGCAAATTATTTTTCTTTCCACAACTATTTAAGGAACTTTGGTTCATTATCATAAGCCTTTTTAAGATTAATAAAAATTAAATGGAGATCTTTTTATCTTTAAATTTTTCATCAAATATTTTAGTAGTTGTATGGTTCTATTGTAGATCTACCTAGCATAAAATTCAATGAATTTCATGAAATACAAGTTCTGTTTACTCTTGTAAATAGGTACAATGATACCCCGCTCATATCACATTTTTTCAGTTTTAAAATAATATTAAATAACTTGTTAAGTAAAGAATTTCCTTGATCACCTAAATATTCTCATGCATTGATAGGGATGTCATCCATCCTACAATTTTTCACCATCTTTTTAAAGCATTTCAAATCTCAGGTTTATTACTTTGCTAAATTAAGTATTGATACTATTTTAATTATCATTGAACTCACTCATACTAGTTGTATTAATACAGAGTTCATTAAAAACTTATTAAAATACTTAACCAACAATCTTTATGAATGTTTTCATCCATTAAAATGTTTTTATTCATCTTTAATTTGTTTTATTTGGGGTAAGTCCTAGTTTTTTTTTTAAATTGAGTTAGCTCATATCTATGTTTTTTTTTAGATTTCTAATATATCTTATAAACACTTAATATTGCAATTTTAGCATAAATAATTGTTATTTTTTTGCATGACAAGCTAGTTTATAGTTATTTTAATTCTCATCATTTTTACATTTAAACCTTTTTATAGCATATTTGTTTTCTTAACCTTTACCTGAACATCTTGTTTCCACCGCTATGCATTTTTACTATTAGATGATTTCCCTTTCAATTCGCTAAGTATTTTCTTAGCTAATTTGCGAATACAACTAGCAATTGAATTCTACATAATGTTTGCTTTACTCAAACTCTTTGTGTCCAGTTTAATATTGCACTCTTTAAAATATTTTTATTATTCTTTTTAAGAGCCCATTATCTAGTTTAATGGCATTTAAGATTTAGAAGTACTTTTTTTACTCTTTATTTCAATTCTGAAACCAATAATTAATATTAGGGCTATTAAATAATTACTTGTAATTATTTAACAATCATTGCAATATAAATGATTTTTTAAGAGAAAATAATAAAGGTCAGTTTTAAAAGTTCCATTTTATTAGTGACAACTTTTTTTTGTCTTTTTTTTTAATATTTGTAATCATGAGATTATAAGCTAATGCAAACTCAATTTATTTTTTATTATTTGTTAATCTCTAAAATAAAAAAACTCTTTAATTAGTCTTCCAACATGATCATTTAAATCTCTTTGTATGAATAACACCTATTAGGGTACTCCTTGAGCCAACTCCTTTGAATCATACCAAATTTTCTTATACATGCACTCAATCTTGTTTGAGAGGCATAACACATATAATAGTAAATGTTATTCAATCAATCATAATGTTTAAAGATATAATTTTATCTCCCAATTTCTCAACTTATAGATTATTATCATTTAAATTTTTTTCTATGATGATACCCACACAATGTTATGATGATTCTACTTGAGTTTTAAAGTTTAAAACTTAAACTATCAATTTTATTGTTTTTTTTTCACCCACTTTGTTTTATGAAAAAATAATGTCTTCTCCTATTAATCATAATATTTACCAACTTAAAAGCTTATCATTGAGAGCATAAATATTTCAACTCTTTAATCTTAATTAGTATCATTGTCTAGCATTTTTACTCACAGTTGTTTATAATACAGGAATACTTGTTTATTTAACCCTACACTCAAGCATCAATATAGCATCCTTGACACACTTTTCACTACACTTAGGCAGCACAATACATTGCTTTCAGGGACTCCCTAGTTCTAGCATAATTTCTTGAAGAATTCATGCTATAAGAGGAATCAATTAGCTTTTACGCTGGTTGTCAACCACTTAACACAACCTTTGTTTCTCATTCAAGACTTGGAACTCGGCAACGACGTGGCTAAATGTGATCCATAGCTTAAGATTTAAAAGTTTCTGTGTGGTGTGGCTCCATGATTTTTCCCATTGCAACGAAGCTCTTGCATGTTTGAGAAGACACTCCAGGTGGTGGCTGCTATTTCTCCCCTTCATCCTAGAGTAAGAGCTAGTGTTCCTTGAGGAGGTTAAGCTCTTTGTAATTATGTACTTTTCAGTTTTACATAGTGAAAATTTCTGTGTGGTGTGACTTCGTGGTTCTTCCCATTCTTGGATTTTTCACGTAAATTTTGTGTTTGGATGTTTGCATGCATGTGCTGTGATTCTATTGTTTGTGATTTGTGATTTCGTCGTATTGCTTGGTAACCGTCAACACAACCTTGGTCATCGATCGAGTGCGCTCATAAATCGCTTCCACTGCGGTGTGCACTATGCTAAAGTTACCAACACTCCTTGTATGAGTATTGTTGATTATCGAAATTTTAGCGAAGCTTTGGGCGTGGCTTAATGAGCTTCATTTACAGGTGCCAGAGATTGTTTGGAGTGCTTGATAGCCTGAGAAGTTTATTGAATATGCAATTAAATTTATTATGTATTAAATTTGTTTCAAAGTTTAAACGTACTTGATTTTGAATTCAAATAAAATGGCATATTTTCAAATTCGTACTTAAAACCCATCCCTCCCGCATGTTAAAAACTACTTCCTGCATATGTTTTCCAAATGCCTTTTAAAGGGAGAAAAGATGAAGATGTAAGGCACACAAGCTCAAGAACAAGAGAGAGGTAGAGGGAAAGAGAGGATGGAAAATAGTCAATCGGAGAGGAGAAACGAGCTATCATCCAAGAAGGTTTTCTTGGTGATGGAAGGCTAGGATCCTTGGCTCTTTTGAAAAAGAGGTGGTGCCTCGACAATAGTAAGAGTTATAGGTGAAAATGAACTTTCGATGTATACTTTTTATTTAGCCTTCACTATTTAGGTGATGTATACTTTTTATTTAGCCTTCACTATTTAGGTTGTGTTTCTTTATTAGTTTTGATACATACGCTTTGATCTTACCATTTTTTGTAAAAATTTACTTTCAATGCATCTTTTATTTTGAGTTTAGTAGAATATTTTATGCCCATGTGGTTGTAGGTGTAGGTGGATCTTACTGAATCTTGTATTTGTATTTGTGCTTTCTTGTATAGTTGTATCATCGCTTTTTAGTACTCCAAATCACACTACTACACCTAACAGTCTTGAGATGAAAATTGTTGAACGTCAAATTAGGCTGCTAAGCTCTTTGAAAGTAGCTACAATAAAACCTAAATCAACATAAGCCCAAAACAATTAGGGGTTACATGTAAATTAGTAGATGTGGTGTAAACATACATCATGCATGCAATTTAGTGGTATTCTTAAAAGTTTGCCTCAAATTGTTTGGATTGATTTAATGATTATGCATCTTCTTTTTGAAAATTTCAAAAAAAAATTTGTATATTAAGCTGCACTAATTCATTGGAGTTATAAAAAGACTTAAGAATGTAAATGAAATACAAGAATTATTTATTGAATGAGAAAATGTTATTAACTTGCACAAAGAAAGATTATTATAGTTTGTGTTGGTGTTGGATTTGCTTTAACTCAGTTCTTATCATACTTTTTTTAAGTAGCTTCATATGTATTATTGAACTTTTTTTCAATTATGTTTTTGATAATTTATTAAACTTGCTCTTTTACAGGTGAAAGCTATCTATGTGAAAAATTTGCCAGAAAATGTTTCATCAGAAAAACTGAAGGAGCTTTTTGAACGGCATGGAGAGATCACAAAAGTTGTTCTTCCAGCGGCTAAAGCCGGCCAAAAACGGGATTTTGGATTTGTTCATTTCTCTGAAAGATCCAGTGCTCTTAAGGCCGTCAAAGGAACTGAGAAGTATGAAATTGATGGTAAGTTTATATATATTTTACCCTCGTTATGTATTCTTACACTTCATTTTCTACCATTATTATTTTTTGAAATATTTAAGCACTCCTAAGGCCTAAACCTATGATATTTACAAAGCTGCCTCATCACATACAGAATTTCATTCGCTTTAATGATTGGAAGGACCAAGAGGGGTTTGTTTGAATGAGTCTGTTCAAAATAAGTGAAGAGTTCATATTTTAGTGCTATATATGTGATTGTGCCCGAATCTTTGTAACTTTTTGAACTACAGGACAGCCAATAGAGGCCTCACTGGCTAAACCTCAAACGGATAAAAAGCTGGAGAACCTGCATAATAAGCCCGGGTTTCTTCCAAGTTACCCAGCATTCCCTTATTCCGGAGATCCTTATGGGGCATATGGCAGCTCATTCGGCCCAGCTGGATTGGGACAAGTTTGCATTTTCTCACTCTCTTCATTTAAATTTTATATTTCTCCCAAATATTATGTAGAGCTTGGGCTGCTGCTAAATTAAGCTAAGCTACTTTAAGTTTGAGCTTTTGATTCAGGCTCAAGTAGATTTCAGCTCAGTTTAGCTATGATAAAATTTATTTAGAATTGATTAAGTTAAACTAAGATAAGTGGGATTAAACAGACCCTAAGCATTGTTGCTGATACATATTAGTTTTTTTATTATGCAGCCTATGATATATGGGAGAGGTCCGATGCCTGCAGGGATGACAATGGTGCCTATGGTTCTACCCGATGGGCGCCTTGGCTATGTTCTGTAAGAAAATTAATTATGGGGATTCTTTCACAAATACTTCTAAAATCTTGTATATTTACAAAGCTATTAGTGATCAAACTTAACGAGCAACATAGTAAAGAGTTTAAACAGCCTATGTTGAAAGTGCACTGGATTGACTCATTAAAATTATGATTTAGAAATAATAATTATTTATTGGGTTATGCATTTTGAATTTTGTATATTTTCTTAACTTAAGGTTTCAAATAAGTAAATATGTGTCAAGTGAAAATTGAACTCATGATGGTAAAAATAATAATCCAAACCCTTAGTTATTGCTCTATAATACTATTCACTAGTATTCAAATGCATATTATTTTAATAAATATTATTCTCTTAAATAAATATTTTCAGACAACAGCCAGGAACACTGCCTCCGCTCTCGCATCGAAGGAGTGATCATGGCAGCAGATCTAGCGACGGTGGAGACAGGGAACGAGAAAGAGAACGAGATCGACACCATGGCCGAAGATACCGCCCTTACTAGTCTTCTTCCTAGAAGAGTGCTGCTGCTGGAATCACAACCATATTATTATTATTATTATCATTATCAGCTTTTGTATTATGCATCTTTGTATGTTTCTATTCCTAAGCTGCTAGCACATACATTAAAAAACTTGACCAGAGCAAAAGCTGGCTGTTTTTGTGAGATTTTATTGTCACCAAAATCACCGCCCCGTTCGTTTTATAGGGATATATGGAAATAATGCTGTAGTGGACCTTTGTTTCCTCTGAGCCAAACTCTATTTTAGTCACATATTTGGAAAATGTGAAGGTTTCTTGCAGATTATATAATTGTGAAAGGTACATTTTATCTTAAAATTATTTTCATAATTCATGAAGTTAATGGCTAACTAAATAGCCATTAATAATGTTGGTGGATTCTTCTATTGGTTTCAAAAAGCAAGAATCTAACATCTTGTAGATAGATGTATAATAATAATAAATTTTCTTATAAATGCTATAGACATAATAAGTAAATAGTTGTGTAGATATGTATTGTGTTCTTCATGGGCTTTTTGAACCTGAGCAAAAAATAAATACGTTTTTGAAGAAGAATAAGAGAAATGAGACTAATATTGGTATAATCCTTTCAGCACAAATCCAAAAAGTCCTGTTTACTTTGCTACATTATTGGTTATGACAAAAATATGCTCTTGATTGTATGTTTATCTCATCATGCCTCTTTTTTTTTTTTATAATTTGAACTAAAATGGTTAATTTTTTGTATATTTATTTGAATAAAATACCTTAAGAATTTATATTCAATCATTCAAAAAATTTCATGTGGCCTGACTTCGCCCTCTAGGTTAATGTATAGGAGTGGGTGTACACAACTTATTTTATTCGAATGAAAGTATGTTCATTTATTCAATTTTTTTTCCTGATTCTCTCATGCGTATCTATAGATGACATACAATGTAAGAGATAGCTCACTTGATATCATATGTCTCGTGTATACTTATCAGTTTACTAATATATATCAAATATTATAATATATCATATATGTATATATATATATATAATTATATAATACATAATACATTTATTAATATTATGATTAATATTAATCATTATTATTAAGATATCATGCAAATTTTGATACCTTCAATTTCTCAAAAGAGGAGGGACTTCTATGGTGTAGGATAGCTTCCCTAGGATTAGAGGATGGAAGAGAAGGCTTTGGTGGACGGCAAGGTGACCAACGTCGGCTTGACGGTTGTAGGGAGGGAGAGCTTAGGATTTGGTGTGGCTGCCTTGAGGATTGGTGGGGCTTAAATAGAGACTGAGCAAGGAGTTTGGTCGACACATCCGAGGGCTTGGCTGCATTTGAGGGGAGCCCTCTTTAGGTACCTAGAATGATTTGTTTGGACGAGAGTACTCTGGTTTTAAGTTTTGAGATATCCTCCATGAAATTAGCCTTTATGAGTTACAATATGGAAGTACCAAAATCATCATAATGAAAGATTATATGGCAAGAATTTTGTTGTAATCAATGAACCCTTTTATGTGAAATATTTTATTCTGTTATCCAATAATTTTTTTTATGAATAATTTGGTAGTAATTGGAGTTATTATATTAATTATCAAAAAATGCTTCTCGATTTCTTTTTTTATACACTTTTGATTTCTAAGAAGTAAACTACTGTTATTTTATCTTCATTGAAGCAAAAAAGAACAACAATAGAGGTAAAGGGTGGGTGGCGTGCTATTACTTTTGTCTATTGATGGAGCAATGAGTTGTTTGTTTATAAGATTTTAACTATCAAAACTTATAAGTTTAACTATGTAAACAAATGACAAGAATGTTTCTTATGAAAATCATAATTGCATTGCTTTAATTAGCCATTTAATTGGCATTCAGAGTATGAGTATTGTTTTGGTAAGAATAAAGTGACTTCAATTATTACTTTAATTGCATTAAGAAGAAGTATTGTAGAATAAACAATATTGGTGTGCTAAAAAATAATGGAAGCGGAACTAAAAGCTAATGCAATCTAAACTTCAACATCTAATCGCGGATTATGTTCAAAGTGTGCCCATGTCTTCATGTCTCTCCTACCAATCTTCTTAAAATATTTAATTTGAATATGAGCATCAATAATCATAAATAAGAGTAATTGTTATTTTTTAAAGAAATCAATAAATAAGACTCACAATGTTATATAGGTCATAAAAGATATGTTTGGTTGCAGCTTAAGAAAATTAAGCTCCCTAAATACATTAAAGGATGCAAAATTAACTTTTTTAGCTTACTTCGGTCCTAATATGAGGAAAAATATATGATTACAAGATATTTCTAATCATAGGAAGGATTTTAAGTATTGTTTTGGTAGAGTTTGTAGAGTTTGGGCTAGAATATTCCTATTACTCTGATACCTCAAATAAGTGTATAAAATTTGCAAATGTGCTACTCTCATTCCTTCTCGTGATGATTTTTAACAATTTGTTCTTTAATCAAAGGTGAAGATGGAAGCAAAGTTTTCTTCTGAAAATATAAATTACAAGTTTAAAACTTTGGTAAAACAAACAAATTTAATACGCTTTTACTTTTCCCTAATTAAAAAGAGTTTTACTCATCTAATTATAATAAAAAATAATAACTCTTGATTAATTCTACTTCAATTTCTCAACCTAATTCTGATATCAATTGTGAAATGTCGGGATCATGACCTACGAAAATGAGCACAAAAATAAAATATAATAAAATTCAGCTTACTTCCTAAAATGATCCCATGACTACCAACAAATACCTAATTTACTCCCTCAACAATTAAATGCTCAAAATTGTTCTTAGAGTCCTTTTAAACATCTAAATTAATCTTATTTTAACTTTTTAATCTATTAAATTAATGAAAATCATTATGATAATATTGCATCACATTTATATGCTAAAATATTTTTTATTAATTTAACTTTCCCATTCAAAATGGACAAAATAGTTAAAATAAGACTAATTTGAACTTTTAAAAAGAGCAATACTATTTTAGCTATTTTAATGGCCGAGAGATTGAATTAGGCATTTATCAATAGCCTGAAGACCATTTCACGAAACAACTCAATGCAGTTCACATTCACATATTTCTTACGGCAAAATATTTCTATTTCATTAGATCCAATAGATATATATTAAACAAACAAGAGCCATACTAAACTACCATACATAGCAAGATGTATGCTCACCACACACTAATGTCTCCAAAAGTCTCCAGAAAAGAGCTCCCTTTCACACCTAAGTTAATCACCTCAAAAGCTACTAAAAAATATTAAGTGATAATACCTCTATCCATAAAGAATACGTAAAAATCTAATAAATTTTTATCTCATTCTCATGTCAGTCTAGATTGCAGGAAGCAAAGTTACAATAACAGTTCATAAGATTCTCAAGAACGTATATAAACAAGTGAACAACTAAGAATTAACTTGAGCAAATCAGGTATAATTAATTGTATCAATCATACCATATGGAATCGCAAAATATAATTAGTACAAAACTGATATCAAACTAAGTGATAAAATTATAGAAGAAGATCACAACAACTATATAGTAATGATTGGGACACTATATTACAACAAGCCAATCATAACGTTCATTTCAATTGATCATATTGAACACAGGAAGCAAAGTCTTTTCACCCCACAAAATGTTCTCTATAGGTTTTTTTCACCCCATAGAATATATATTAACTTTGCTGCTTGTGCTTTTCTTTACTCGTGAACTTTAAGAAAGTCTAAGCCGAAGCATATTCTTCATTTCTCTAAAAGGTTTACAACACCCGTTGATATTGTTCTAGAAGTGAGTCCTCTGAGAATCTAGCAAGCTAATGCCCCTTAACTCACAGATAACAGCTTTCGAGATATCTATCAATCATTCTTTACTTTAATGAATCATACTAGACCAAGGTAATTATCTTGTCAATAAAAGGTTAACAAAATGTATCAAAATCCACACCAATGCTTATTACCATGTTAACAGGCTATTTCCAAAAATTTACTGAATATATATGAATTACATTCCTTAACAAATTCATGTCCTTCACAAGCATCAATTCATACATCAAGTTAATATTTATATAGAATCAACAAGCTATTGTCAAAATCAGGCATACAATATCATTAGACAAAAGGATAGTTATATTAGATTAAGCTGCTTAATTTGGCAAAATAAACAAAGCTCAGCATAGTACATCTGAATTACAGATTTCACAAATATTAGAATACAAACAATATTTCTAGAAGATAATAATGAGATAAATAATACGATCAGGTTTTCCGTTTACACTGCATTCACATCAATAGGATATTTCCAAGTTGTTGAATTACAATTATGAAGGTATAATTCACAAGATATTTCTAAGTTACCAAATCTTGCAACAATCAATACATAATCACATTTCAAAGGATAAGCAGTGCAACTACTAGCATACATGAGCAACATAACAACTCATTTAAATTTAAATATAACTGGGACAAAATGGAATCAATCGTAAATAACACCTCCCAGCTTCAGCGCTACTCTTCTTGATTTGATGATAACTTCTATTGTACCCATGTCACCTAGAGATTTTGCCAAAGCAACAGCGCACTTTCTGGACATACCTGGGCGCACGTATGGACGTGCCTGAGTGCCTAACTAGGCGCACGAATAATATGGGGGACATTTAATGAAAATTCAGCCAGATCTTATAAGAGTCGTGCTTTGGAGCATGCATGGTCACGCTTGGGCTTACATTTAAACGTAGGCTTGTTCGCGTCTGGGTTCACAAACAAATATGCATGAGCTCACGGCATCTGGGCTCATAGTAGAATAAAATAATAATGTTTTTAAATATTTATTTTTTAAAGAACAATAGTAACAATAGATGTAATAAAGATTAAAATACCCATAATCCAGCTATAATGATGATTTAAATTCTCAAGTTACATATAAAGAACTCAAATAGCTTATTTAATTAAGCACACTTAAATCTGTTAGTCAACCTACACCAAGTGGTGTGTAGCTTATAGATGATGCAGAGATAAAATCCTTCTTCTTCTTACATCTCTGCGGCAATAAAAATTTACAAACCAAATGAACTTTTTAAGAAATATAGTATCATAATATCCAAAATAATTACATATCTAACAAACTTTTAATAACTACAAAACTATCACCTAACATCATCTCAAGCAGAATATATCAACCACTTGCAAAGATTGGAAGAGTTTTAGCCAGGTCGTAATTTGGTGTAATGATGATAGTTTTATAAGAATTAAATTTTGTGTGCTAGAAATGTAAATTCATCTTTAAAATAATTAGCAATTGATCAGAATATCCTGACATCAACACTCCCATCAGGACCCTTTGAATTTGATATAATTGCACACAATCTTAAGTTATAACGCCTGCATAAGTGTTGGACAATTGTTAATAACTTTAGATAAAACTGCTAATTTCATCAGACAATAACAAAATCATGTTGACATTTAAAATATCTAATAGATTTAAATATGCTCAGGTGCAGTGTATATAAACAAGAGTACCCACTTTATAAATACATGCAGACAAAGATGCTAGTTTGCAAAACTAAATAAAGAATAGTAAGCTAGAATACTAGCACTCTCACTAGCAAGTTTTCTAGTAGACATTATGATTACTGTCTTTAAGAAATGATTGGGTGAGAGCAAATGCAAAATAAATTTATAATTAATGCACTAAACTATAGAACTCGAGTATGAATATGGTGTGGTTATTATTATAGATAAAGATTTAAAAAATAATATAGTAGAAGTTAAAATACAAGATATAAAGTAATATTTTTAAAGATTATTACTAATGAGATAATTTTTAATATCCTCAAAAAGCTTTAGAAATGAGCACAAAAGTATTTTTTTTTCATGATTTGGACAAATTGATTCAAAGAGCATCCCAAAATGAAAATATTATTTATAAAAAGTGCAAATAAATATAGAAAAAATAATTTAGCTCCAACTTTGCTCCCAAAGAGTATTAGATTTAAAATATATATTCTTATGTAGGCACCCACATGCAAAAGTTGATTTAATTCTTATTTTTTAATGAAAAAAAATAAATTTGCATTTTTTGGGAGCTATTTAGGAGCGCTCTTTTGAAGCTATGTAATTGAACTCAAATATATTGAAAGAGTAGCCGAAGAATTAATATATTCTTAGTAAAGTTAATTTTAAAGTGATAAAAAAAATAATTTATTTTGAAATTTGCTTTACCTTGTAACTTTATGATTGCTAATACTTGATTTAAGAAAAACGATAGCGCCTATAAAATTAGAGCTTTTAGAACCTAAATAAATTACATTTTTTTAAGAAAAAGAAATCATTTATACTGTAAGAAATGTACAATTACTCCAGCAAATTGCTTAAATATCCAACATCAATTATTTGTTTTAGGTTTGAAAAAAATAATAAGAAAATGATATTAAATCTAAGAAATGTCCTTAAACTAGATGTTAAATTTTTAAAAAGGGTAACATAGATATTTTTTGAAGTAAATTATTTAAGAAAATGTTGTAATTTTTAAAGGTGAATTCCATTTTACATGAAATTTAATTGCTAATTGTAATCGTATATTAGTTAAATATACGTGGTGAATAAAATAAAATAAAAAATTTAGTGAATCAAAAAATAGAACACTTAATAAAAAGTTACTTGATGATAGAAATAAAAGGCTCATAAACTGATAAATGTGCAAAAATGATTGAAATTTGAAATATATAAATTAACTTCCTGTGAATCCAAATTGGCAGTTTGCAACACTAAAATTGCAACATTTAATGATTTATGTGAAAAACTAAAAACAAGAGAGAAAAATGCATATTTAAGCCTGCCAAATTAAGAGATAAGGAAGCTAAAGATTTGAATTAAGTAAAATATATCAAAGATGATAATTAAAAGTTCTTTTCAAGAATAAATATATTTAATATAATTATTTTACAAATCTTGTTAAACAAAATTGTACCACTATAATTAATATGAATAAGCTTAGTAATTATAAAAATGATACTATTTACATATTCAATTGATGGATTAAAACAACTAAGGTTTGGATTGGAATTATTGATAATAAAGAGTGAAAAGTTTGTAGGATAGGAAAGCATCCTTATTAATAATGTGTGAAATATTTGGATGAGGAAGGAATTAATTGGTTTTACCAAGATTATCCACATTTGCTAAGAGGTATGAAGGAGAAATTAGAAAAAAAAATCATCACTTATTCTTTATAATTCATGAAAATGCTTAAAATAAAGGACTAAGAAAAGTTCATTGAAGAATTTTAGAAAGAAAAAGAATTTGTGTGGCTTATATTAATACCATTAAAGATAGATATAATGGGAATATAACATGTGTGCGAATGACTTTCCTACTATTATTGGATTGCATTAAGATTTCGCATTGGACCCATATCTCTTGGCATTAATTTTGAATGCTTTTACTAAACATGTTCAAGAGAAGGTTCTATAGTGCATGTTATTTGCAATAACATTCTCCTAATTGATAAAACAAAAAATAGGGATAAAGAAGAACTCAAGTTTTTAAAATCTAAATGAGTTGTCTTAGTATATCTAAAAAGAAAATAATTGGAGTTGAAGGTATTCAATATTGAGAACTTAACTATTGAAGATCGTGTAATTAAGAAGAGTGAGAGATTTATATACTTTAGTTCAATTATACAAAATAATGGTGAAATAGGGGTGATATGATTAATATGATTCAAGTTGGTTGTGGATAAAATAGAGTGCTTTTAGAGTGTTGTGTGATAAAAAATTTCTGCTCAAAATTAAAAGAAAAATATAAAGAGTTGTTATATGACTAGTTATGTTATATGGGAAGAATGTTGGCCAACATAATAAAAAAAATACTATAGAAATGATAATGTTCAAGTGGATAAGTGAATATATTTGAATAGATAGAATGAGAAGTTTATTTGTAGAGAGGTTGGTGTGACCACAATAGTATAAAATATTAGAATGCCATCTTAGTGGCAAGGACAAATTAAGTGTAGAGCGTTCGATTCTCTGTTAGAAAACTAGAGTGAATAAATTTTGCACATGTTAAAAGTGCAACAGGAAGATTAAAGAAAAATGGGAGAAAACCATTAAAAATAAATTCCCAATTAGAAATTTAAAGAAGGATTTCTAGTTATTTGCACACAATGGAAACAAAGTATCAGTATAGCAGACCTCACTTATTGGGACTAAAATTTGGTGGTGGGGTCGTTTTATCTAGAAAATGATGATGAATAGGGCAAGCATGGGCATGTGTTTTATACTTTTTTTTATTAACATGTAAGATTATTTCACTTGGTGTTAATTCAAGAGGTCCTAAAGTTTAATTTGGTCAGGATACGCTATCCAAATTTCTTTCTTAAATAAAATCCTACTAAATGCAAAATGATGTAATGAAGAAAACCGGAAGAGAAAAAAGAGAACTAATCACCTATTTGAGCTTCAGAAAATAGCACCCTCTATAAACATGCAGTTCATGCCGGCTTGGAAGAGGATACTTTCTCCACCATCTCAATACATGAATGCAACCAGCGGCACTCAATAACGCAATGGCAACCAAGGCCATGATAGCATCATTATCGAGCTTCCGATAATAGCCTCCCTATTAGTAGCATTAGTTTTCATTAGCACTTCCAAGATAATTATACATGCATACACTCACACACACATATACATACATACATATATATATATATATATATATATATATATATATATATAACAAGATACTCACTACAAGCAGTACAAATAAGAATGCCCCATTTGCTGGTATCAAGGATGCACATATCATGCCACCTCGCAACTCAATGGGAACATACCTGAAAAAAGAAACGAGATGAATCAGTCTCAACTAAGTTTTACAAACATATATATATATATATATATATATATATATATATGGAGAGACAGAGAACAAGTTCATTATCTTTTTAGAAGGATAATAGCTCTTTTCTATCCACAGTCTCGATTGTACATCACTTCCCTAAAGCGCACATCTAATCTGTTGAATATGGGAAGATGAACAATGGAAACAATGGAAGGAAAAAAGCCTTTATCCTTCTAAAAGGAAAGAGGAAAGAGATGTAAGGCTTACAATGTTCTCAATCTAGCTAGAGAAGGTGAAATTAAGCCAATGCAAATATGAAAGATGCAGAACAAGATGACTAGAACCCCAATACTCTGATAGAAGAAGAAGAAGAAAAAAGTGTGATATTAATGATAGTTTTGGATTATATCTTTAAAATGGAGAAATACAAGCTTCTCAAAGAAGTTATTGCCTGATAATCAAGAGCAACGAACAACAGAGCCATTCCGGCAACAGCAAATGCGCCAATTAAGTGATTGTGGTTATCACTGTGCAAAGGTGAAGCTATGCTGGAAAACCAGGGAAAGGCAGTGCTTCCAAGCATCCTTGAACCCAAAAAAAAAGGATATATATAAGATAGTTGCACTTCCCTCCCATCTGCCTGCAATAGAGAAGGTCATAGCTAAGTGAAATTTTAGTGAGAAGACGACCAGATGTACAAATTTCATGTATTATTGTTACAAAAGGAAGTCTTGGAGAATACAGGACAATGATAATGCAAACATAAGCAGGTATAAAAGAGGAAAATTAAAACAGAGTTTTGCTATGGTGCACACAAATGGCAAAAAATAAAAGCTTGGTAATATATATATATATATATATGTTTTGGATAGTGCAGGAAAAAGGTCTATGCTAGTCACCCTGCATTATTAAGAGCATGCTTTTAAGTGTCCCTTGCTTTGCTCATGAGGGTTTTGCAAATCACACTAATAAAAGCCGCTATTCAAAGTGCCCTTGCACGCTTAGGCAAGTAAAGCCGAGTGTGATTCTCAATTGCGATTGAATGGGCTAGTATTCAATGACACGTATTATTAATCTTCTTAATAGCAAATTTATGAGTTTTTAAGTATTATCAAATAAAAGCCTCAAGAAATTTCTTAAGTGGAAAAATTTTTATGAGAATATAAGAGCAACATCAAGTAAAAAGACAAACTACAATCATTGCTATTATATGGGCACTTGTTTCATTAAAATACACTATGTTTTGCACTTTGTGCATTAAATTGAAAAAAAGAAGCTTTATGTTTCGCATTGCACATTGAGCTTTAAAATACTAGTCACACCATATAGTTTCTCCATTTTCCTTCTCACTACCAATTTGCATCATTTAAAACACAATAAGATGTGTTTTGAGGCTATTTAAAGCATTATAGCTTTTCTCTACTATAACTCCTCTAACAATCCAGTACTTTTAAGCTAATCAAGAGTAATCGGGACATGACTCATGACTATGATGATAATGAACTATTTATTGCTCATGTCATGGCTATCTGGCTACATTATTGCAAGTTTAAAATCAATTCATCCGGAGAAAAGTGCAAAGGGAAGGAGGGTGAGACAGAGAGGGACGGCTGTTATACTTCCCAAAAACTGTTAAACTTGAGGTAGCCTAACGAACCTATTTTTGAATTTGTAAAATAATGTAAGTACTCCCAATTAGCAGCAATGGGGGAATTGCCTAAGCCTTCCAACACAAGAGATTTCAAACCATTCCGAGATTAAATGACTTCCAGCACAGCATTACATGACAGTGTTCAGTCACAGGACTACTACATCAATTCAAAATACCAAGCTCAAACAAGTAAATTTAAACTTGAAAAAAGTAAGTATATTTTGCACCCTAACACTTGAAAATGAAAATTGCACCCAGAAATTTGATAATTATAATAAAAATTAATGTGTATAAACTATAAGGATTTAGGCAATAAACAAAAATATCATTATAAAGGCATTTTAAGGAACGGAAATTCAAATGGTATAATAGAGTCAACATTACCATTATGGTGGGGGCCCAAATAATCCCAAAAACTGACATAGAAAAATAAACGCTTGCTTGAGCCAATACTAGCATCCATATGCTCTTGTCTGCCAGCAAAAAAGTTTGGGTAAGGAAAAATGAGGATGTGAACAATTTTTTAATTATAGGCATACCTAATTAACATATTTTCCTTCAAAACTGGAATAAAATGTAACCGTGAGAACTACACAGTCAAATGTTTGTATATGCCAACTAATAACGCACATATATTGGAGAGGCAGGTATTTCGCTGAAATGACAATATTAGAATGACCAAAGCAGCATTTCATAAAATTATTATTTCTAACAAAAATAGCATATGAATGCAAGTCAACGCACTCCTTAATCAGCTGTACAACTTTTGACTTTGAAACTTCCGCTTCAAGTGCACTTCATCCATATCCAAAAGATGAAGCCAGTATGAAAAAGAGAAAGTTTCATTTGTCAAAATTAAGCTGAATAAAAATTTAATGCAGCAAAAATTGCAAAATAAAAAATGTGTAGCTCAACATGTAAGTATGAAGCAGCCGTGCCGCAAATTTTAACAATAGAACATGAATATAAAAACCAAGAATTGCATTGAGACTAATTCAAATTTGTACACGATGAACTGTAAACTCATCCCCAAACAAAATTGTTGGTTTACAATTCCATTGTATCAAATTCAATAGCTTCCAAACTTAATTAGCAGAAAAACTCTAACTAAACACACAAAAACTCAATATTTTCCAGGCATAAAAGCAACTTAAATGCACGGCATTCACATCACAATAGAGTAAATGTATGAAAGGATACTTGTTCGAGAGACTGAAAAGATTCCAATAATCAAACTACTACTTAACTAGATAATTAAGAAAATGGTGGCCAGGTTTGCTTCAGAATATATAGTTTAAGGAAATTGCTGCTAGCATAGTAACATATAATTTATCTACATCTTAGTTCAACTCCATCAATTAGAGTGGCTTGATACAACAAAAACTTAGTTTACCCTCTTCATTCAAAAATATTACCTCCAAGAATGAGTCTGGTAAATGAATTCTGATAACTTCCAAATGCAATTTTTTGGTCATTTTCATTCCATTGTTTCCTAATATAGAGAATGCTAATGACGGCCAAAAGGCCAACAGCGGCAGATGGCGGAAGAAATCCTGTTGGGAGATCCTTGATTAAAAAGTTTACAATTCCTTGACTACACAGTAGAGAAGAAGCTTCGAATAAAGTCATCAGCCATAAGTTATCATTTAGCAGATCTATCATATAACCTTGCTGTAAAGTCAAGGAAAGGGATGTCATAGAATCTTTCAAAAAATACTGCTTGAGTGAATTGCTATATTTTAATTCAACACAAACCTTTTCGTGCTCAGTTACCATCCATGCCTCAAAACAAAATCTATAAATAGTAGAAGCAATTCCGATACACATACTTGACAGTAACATGCTTGGGTGCTGCACCACAGACTTCAAAATTCTCAACAAGAGATGGAAAAAGGAAAATAAAATGCAGAACTTTTTGGGGCCCCTAAAATAAGAAAAAAATTGTCAACCAGTTTTACAGTGCTCATTTAAGAAAGAATACAGAAGAATAGGGTAAAATGATATCATAACATATGTAAATCTTTTCTGTAAAGCAATAAAATTTGGAGTATAAAAACAAGTGTTAAATTATATGAATCAGCATTTGTGTATGAACTAGCTATAGATTGTGTGGATGGAGCTGCCAAGTGTGAGGTAATGCGTAAAGACTTCAATTATGAAGGCTGCCAGCTGTGCAGTTCTAGCTGCAGTGCATACCATGTGAAGATAAACATGCCACAGATGTGACTGTCGTTGCCGCATAAATGGCAGAAGGGAAATAGTGTAAGAAATGCAGCACATATTCAGCCAGAGTATTTTCTGGTACAACACTTTCCAAATATGCCATAACAACAGTAGATCAACCCAGTCTTCCTCCAGCAGTCGGCAGGATTTTAACGGTCCCATATACTTTATTTAATTTTGCCATGAAGTTGAATTGTAAATTTCTGTCAAAACTAAATTTCAAAACTTGAATAAATTTGAAAGGCTTTGTAATTCAAATTTCTAAAGGATATATTATGAGCAAGCTATTAGTTTCAATAATGGTAGTCATGGAACAATTTTAAATTTCAAATATCCACCCACACGGATTGCTGAGCACTTATTATGGTTCAATATTAGGAGCTGGTTAATTTTCTTTTCTAATCTTTCCAAAAAAATTTATTCAAAAATTGTGTGAATATATATATATATATATATATATATATATATATATTACATATATATATATATATATATATATTACTATATATTACATATATATACAAACACAAACTGCCATAATTTTAATAATTTCAAATATCCCTTCACATGGGTTGCTGCCTACTCATTATGCCTCGTATTAGAAGTTTTTAGCCTAATTACTTTTCTTTTCTAAGCTTTCAGTTTTAATAAAAAACTGTACCTATATATATATATATATATATATATATATATATATAATATATGTATAGTCATGATTGTAATTGAAATAAATTTGGAATGAAATAGGGCCAGCAACTCCAGTCCTTCCTCTATCTCTAGGTTCTCATCTCCCTCCTTTCTCTCTTCATCCTAATTCCTCTTCAAAACTACAGCCATCCTCTCTCCAACCCAAGCATTGTTGTCCCTCTACGTAGCTAACTTTCACCAGTAGCAAGACAGTAACAACCACCGACTCCTTTCCTCTCCCTCTATACATCACTACAAGCCGATGGCACCCTAATCTTCATCAGTAAGGGATTAGGAAAGTAATTACTGAATAAATTGCAACCTGTACCTTAGAGTCAATGGAACCAAGGGAAGTGAATTGACATTGCGCAATTGTTGCTGTCATAACAGCAGAACTATCATAGTAGGCAATAGTATAAGCTATGCATGCAGTGATAGAGATTTGGAATTGTGCAGCAGTCTTGTTGTGATAGTTTTATTGATGGTTTTTGAACATTAACCACTTAATGTATGTTTTAAGTTAAATCTAAACATTTTATGTATGAGTTGTCCTGAAAGAAGCTGGTGTAAGGCTATATTACTAGTCTAGGGTATGTAAAATCAAAAATAATTAGTAAATTTATCATGTTTTGTGAAACTCTTCTCCCCTACTTTTTTTCATTTCCATCATATCCAATGTTTTGGATTTAGAGTATGTTTTGCCAAGATTTGAAGTGAATTGATTCTCCATTGAAGACAGAAGATAAGTCTTGGGAAAAGCCCTTGAAAGCCAGTTTTAGAGAAACAAACTAACTTTCAAGATGCATTTAGCAGGATATCCATGTAAATATAATAAAATATATAATTCATAATTAATTTTTTACCTTAAAAAATGTTTTATCATACTTTCTAGGGGTTAAGTTCATAATAATCCAAAATGCAAAGGCAAAAAATTGGACTATATGGTAACTAATGATTTCCAATAATAAAGTTAATATAAAACCTCAATCAAGCCCATCTCATTGCCCTGGTTTAACTCGTAAATCCACTTTTAACAATGAAACACCACCATGCATGGTATTGTGTCACCCACCATAGAAGACCCAACCCCATCTCAGTCTGCCAACCCAACCCAATCTTAGTATGCCCCATCGATGCTATGCTTAGCCCTCCAAATTGGCCCTCTACATTACAACCCGCAATACCATTATCCTGCTGCCAATGACCCCTACATGATAAACCGACCTCATTTTCTGATTTAGGTTTTTTGCACAGCTATGTGTGGCGGCCGAGAAATCGAGTTCGAGAGGTTCCAAGAAATAATTCATAATCAAGACATTAGTAATGAAAGTAAAATAATACTAAGTCGATAATTATCCATACAGAGCCATACACATAAACATTACATGAATTATATAATATTACAACAAAAGTTAAAGCAAAAGTTCATCCCCAGCTCACTTCTTAAAACTCAAGTCTCTTTTCCTTACTCAAGTTGATCTTTTATGTTCAATTATCAAAACTTAAAAATTTATCAGCAATTACCAGTCATATAAGAGTACGTAGACTATTCTTATAAGATTTACTTTCTACCATCATATATTTGGTATAAATAATGTAAGAAATTATATAAACAGCTTTTGCATCAAAAGTAAAGAAATATAAACATTTGTCAAATGTAGCCAATTTTACCATGCATGTTAGACTTGAGATCAACATATATGTAAGCATAGAATAAATCTCATCAAAAGCATTATGACATAAAATCGAGTCCAAAGACCCCTGAGCCCAAATGGGTAAACCCATAGGCATAACCTTTACGAAGCTTCATGACTACCCATGTAACGACCCAATGTCGTTACTTCGCAAAATTAGGTCAGATTCCGCCTCAGAAATTAGTATCTCGGGAACTTCAAATTAGGACAAACCAAATACCATTTGTTAGAAATAATTTTTTTAAATCGAAGTGCCCTAGTTTGGGAGAATTCAGATAACGGAAACTCAACTTTATTTTTTTGAATTATTTAAATCCAAAAAATTGAGAAAATTAAATGTGTCTAAATTCATCAATTTTCGTGTCATTATGTTAAATATATTATTTAAGGACTGCTCAAAAAATTTCATCAATTTTTGGGGACCGGTTCAACCTCAATTAATTTTTGAAGTTTCAAATTAATATAAAATAAAATATTTGTCTGAATCGAAAATTTTTGGCACAAGGGTGTTCGTTATATTATAACACACCTCAGTGTCAAGTTTCGTTATTTTTAGACGTCAAACGGCGAAAAATTACAAAAAATTTAACTTTAAGTAATTATTTAAAAATTCCATAAGAATTTCATCTCCCTCCCCTCTATTTCCCGATCCCCCCCAATCGCAACTCTGTCGCTATACATAGCCTGCTGCGACGCAGAGTCCTGCGCCGTTTTGGCGCAGGATGGTCGTCCCACTGGCCGACCCCTCTTCCCTCCCCCCTCTATATAATCCCCCACCCAGCCCTCTCTCATTCTCCTCCCCAAAACAGCAGCTCCTCCTCCCTCAGCCCTCCCTTCTCCCCCTCACAGCATCCCCACCTTCTCCCTCAGCCTCCCTCTCATCCCTCAGCAGCCCCTCTCCCCCTCACCCCTCCTTCCCAACAGCCACCCGTCAGCCGTCCAGCTCCCAGCAACCCTAACCCTAGGTTAGAGGAGAAAGAAAAAGGGAAAGAAATGAGGAAAAATTTTGCTATTTTTATTTATTTTTCTTATTATTACATATACTTAATATTCTTTATTAAGAAGAATATTAGACATTCACATTATTATTATTTTCATTAATTAATAATAAGAATAGTACAAATATTATTAAATGATTATTATTTTCATTCTATCAAATTTTCAATTCAGTCATTTTCATTTTTACATTTATAATTATTATTTCATTTCGCACATTTTTACAATCATTTCCATTATGTTTTTCTTTCAGTCATATATTATTATTATCATTGAATAATGATAATAATAATATTATATCAAACACAATTGCTACCCTTAGTGACTTAAAAATACTGTCTTCTATCAAGGGGAAGCATGAACGAAAGACAGAATATAAAAGACGAAAGTAAAAATCCCTAAAAATATCATATCACTTTCATGTTGGCTATAAGGCTAATTTAAAATATTAAAAATCTAAATGCAGATTCGATCAAACTGTTAAACTTTTGAACTTAAAAGAACAAGATACCAGATATTTTTATTACTCTTATTTAAATATGCTTTTCTGCTCAGCATCGCACAATTTGATAAAAGTGCTTTTAAAAATCACATAAAATGATATATGAAAAAGTTTAAATAACTGAGGAGCAAGGGTTCCATGTTGATATATTTTTAGTCTGATCAAACAACTGCTAGGATGGGACTGTTCCACATCGAGAGTCATAAAGAGCCTATACTTATAAGCCTTTGAGGGGACAGGTATAGAGGAAAATTAGGATATGTAACACAAAAATGAACCCCATTTTCCTCAATTTTGTACTTACACAATAAAATCATGTTTTGCATCAGATATCAAATACTAAAATTTTATATTCATTTTTGTGACTTCAATTATTTTTATGCTAAATTTTCAAGTTCAATTGAAACGGGTTTGCAGGGATAAATTTGTACAATTTTTTATTTCCTATAAAATTATTAACTATTTTGCTTATTATTTAATATTTGTAAAAATGGCATCTATCAGTACTTAGTTTCACAACTAACTGGTATTCAAATATTCGCACTTTGAAACGTGCCCAGAACAGAAGTTCGTCCTAGATAAAGGGTGCTAAGAACCAAGCGGTGCTGATAATGCTTCATGCTGAACTATCGTTCTTTTTGACTCGTTTTGAAATATTTGTAACTTTTGTTTAATTTTGATCTTTGTAATCAAAACTTGCGAATTAATGAATAAATGAGCTATGTTTGATGTCTATATATTTGTCTTTCAAATCTCTCAATATGATCCTACGGCTAGAGGACTTGTTACCCCAAAACTAGTGTTGGGTTAGCTCCGGTTGACCCGACATCGGGTCCTCACAACCCGTCAATAATTTATTAGCCTTTTCAGAAATTTTGGTGTATCTTTCCTCTGGATTTGCCCATTTCTTGAAAGGGCTAAATCCCTTCATATAACTCCCAGGGGCTGCCAGCCAGCCCAATATGTACATATTCTCAGTGTTATTTTTCTCCCTTCAAAGACAAACACCACATATAATAATACAATTCATATTTTTGTCATATCTTTTGATAATACTTTACAATTCATAAAGCGATAAGCGTATCAAAAGCATGATTCAAATGGAAGTAAGCTCAAAATAGATACAATGAAGTAAAATTTACAAATAGATCTACGTACCTAACCGATTTGATAATACACAAATATTTTATTGAATCATCAATTTAAGCTTTATTATCCTAGGTCTTTAGTACGTGAATAATACATTGATTGAATGTGCAATATTTCAATTAGCTTAAAAGAGAAAGTTTTGCCATACAAAACCCAAATTCAAAAGATCCAAATATCATAAATAAGGAATATATATTTATACTGCATGTAATTACTAAAATCAGCCGTTATTTTAGTATATTTTTGTGTTATTTCAGCTCTGGAGCAGGCAAATTGCAAAACTTGCAACAATTCAAAAAACTGAGTACTAGAGCGCACTACGGCGCCCCCCTACCCCAGAGTCGGGTGCTACGACGCTCCCGATCTGAAAGCCGGGCGCTAGGGCGCACTACAACTCCCCTGATTTGAGAGTTGGGCGCTACGATGCTCCACTGCGCCGCGCAAGTCATATTGGATTGCCTAAGGCATCCAAATTTTCTCAATTTAAGGTACCTCATGTGTCGTGCCATATATCGATTGAAAGGTCCTTCCGAGACCTTTCGATTAATACCTAAATTGACATATTTGGACTACTCTAACACTGCTAAAATTGATGTCTTAGCATCGAGTATCGAAACAGAAAAATACAAATTGTGCTTTTACAGAGCAATATTGTACCTCTTCATCAAAAACTAGATTCGGATCGAGCTTGTTTGAGTTCGATTGAACACTTTAGGGATTCGAAGTGAAGAATAATAAGCTTGCGAGCTTGAAGTGATTGAGTGATTAAATCCATAGGAAATAAAGTACCTTAGTTCAGCTAATGGAGATTTTTCCTTTGCTTGGATGAAGTTTCAGCAGGCCTCTCTTTCTCCTCTCAAAATTTTTAAGTGCAAGCTAAGAGATCAAGATGAGTGTTGATAAATGAGTGAGGTATGGGCTAGATTATGGAATAGGCTGCAAGTTTCTACGTTTGCAAGTGGGGAATGGGCTTGACTATGGGATAAACTGCAGATTTTAGAGTTTACAAGTAGAAAAAAATAGGTTTGATTAGAGGATAAGATGCAAGGAAGTCTTCATTTGCTGTAGGTAGGGAAGCTAGGCTTGATAGAAGAGTAGGCTATTGAAATTCATCCTTTGTTGCAAGTGGGGAGGATAAGCAAGTTGGGAAATGGGATGGACTTAAGAGGATAAGCTGTAGGTGGAGAAGATAGGTTGATTAGAGAATGAGTTGCAGTAAGTTCTTTATTTTCTGCAAGTGGGGGAGATGGACAAGAGCTGATGAGTAGGTGGCAGGCCCCACATGTTAAAATTGACTCTTTAATTTAATACCTTTTTGCAATTAAATTTAGGCTATTAAACTAGCTCCCAAAAATTTTCATAATTTTACCATAGTTAATTTGGGAGTGAGGAAATCAATGGCGAACTCCGATTTTGATTTGGATGTAAGTTTAATTATCTTAATGTTTCAAATTAAATTAATACATTAAAATAACCCGGGAGAGTCTGATAAAAGAAAACTTCTCCAAAATTACAAAAAATTCTCCAAAGGTATGCTTAATGATTGCAAATTTTTTTATCAATTTAATGCGTGATTGGATTAAACTAAAAAAAAGGATAAGCAAAATAAATTTTTAAATTAAAACTTAGTATTTTACACTATACCACAACAAGATCCCCAAATGATTTTGATTGTTAAAGCAGTAGTAGTATCAAGAAGTTGCTTACTATGCAACAACTATGTAAATGCTTTTACAAGCAGTTACAACTATCCCAAATAAACCTAAAGATCAAGGTTTCTAACTCAAGACACAAATAAGGTAGTTATTCTTCTAAAATTTGGTTTCCATAGATTGCCTCTTTAACCACATGTATAACATGAAAAAATTTTAAAGGGTTTCATGCACAAGACAATCTAATGCCATCTTTGCAAACAAAAAAGTTGTTCAAGCTTTTCGCAAAAGAGTCATTACAATTAACACTTACAGAGGTAACATAAAATGTATTCAAGATGTTCTTTATATTCTAAATCTTGTATACTTGTTAAGTTTGGAATATTTTATGGAAATCAAGCACAAGATTAATTTTAATGAAAAGTTCTATATTCTATGAAAAAGAAGCTGTTTACAACAAGATGGCTCCAAATGAGATTATTCAGCATGATGTTTCATTAATTCAAAAGGAAATGAAATTTAACATGTATGTATAAAACCTCAAATTATTATAATCAAAATGGGTTAGTGTGCGATTTGTCAAAAATAGACTAAGCAATTCTGAGAAACTTGTGTTTTAAGACAGTAATAAAGAAAATATTTCCAAAATATACATTGCTTGAAGCATATTCATGTTAGCCTCTGTGTGCTGAATTTGCATTACAATTGATAAAAGTATTTTTGTTGTGAATTCATGATTTTAGCAAGATGTTGAAAGATAATCAAAAGCTTTTGATAGTTTCAAAAAATTTTCAATCATGACATTAATAAGTGAAAGTTAAATTGAAATTTTACGTATTTTAGTTGAAAAGTCAAATTAAAAGCGTGTGAAAAGTTTTTCAATCATAACTGTTTTTGGAAGATAATTGCCCCCAACAATGAATGAAAATAAAATAGCTGAAAAAAGAATGGAACAATTGTGGAAATGGCTAAGAAAAAAAAATGAGCCTTGGGCATGACACTTGAAGGTTGGTTCTTGCCTAGAGTAATGATACACCATTAAAGGTGAATTTAGTAGAAAATGCATATTAGTCTTTTTTAGAATATCCATGGAGAAGGTGCCAAGGATGAAGAATACTGTTGCAATTCTCCAAAAAGGGAATTTAACTTTGAAAGCATGAACACGGAGATGTTAAAAAATGGCAAAAAAGGGTGAAATCCAAATTGAAATTCTACATATTTTTGAATGAGATATAAAATTAAAAGCTCTTGGAAAGTTTTGCGATCTTAACTGTATTTGGAAGATAATTGCCCCTAACAAAGAAAGAAAATAAAATAGCTGAAAAAAATGGAATAATTGTGGAACTGGCTAAGAAAAAAAAAGAACCTTGGGCATGACCCTTGAAGGTTGGTTCTTGACTAGAGTGATGATCCACCATTAAAGATGAATTTGATAGAAATGCATGTTATAATCTTTTTTAGAATATCCATGGAGAAAGGTGCAAAGGTGAAGAAGATATCTTGAAACATGAATATGAGAGTTCAGCAAAAGTAATTACCATAACGTTGCAATTCTCAATAAGGGAATTTAACTTGCAGAGCCTGAACACGGAGATGTTAAAAAATGACAAAAAAAGTGAAAGTTAAATTGAAATTCTACATATATTTTTAGAAAAGAAGTCAAATTAAAAGTGCTTGGAAAGTTTTACGATCATAACTGTTTTTGGCAGATAATTGCCCCTAACAAAGAATGAAAATAAAATAATCAAAAAAAGAACGGAACATTTGTGGAAATGATGAAGAAAAAAGGCAGCCTTGGGCATGAATCTTGAAGGTTGGTTCTTGACTAGAGCGATGATCCACCATTAAAGAAGAATTTACTAGAAAATGTGTTATAGTCTTTTTTTAGAATATCCATAGAGAAAGGTGCAAAAGATGAAGAAAATATCTTGAAACAAGAGTACGAGGGTTCAGCAAGAGTAATTACCATAACGTTGTAATTCTCAAAAAAGAGAATTTAACTTGCAAAGAATGAACATGGAGATTTTAAAACGATGAGCACCGATAAGATGGATGATTGAGTCTAAAGTAAAAGTGGGTTGAAAGAGATTGTGGAGGTCAATGGGCTAGGATCCCAAGGTAATAAAAGCCCAAGATGAGCACAGACAATGCCACTATTGCGAAAAAGTAGGACTCGAATTTTCATGTTGGAGGAAGCAACATTTGAAAAAAGAAAGAAATGATGCAACATTGAAATCATTAAAAGCTTGAGCCCAAAAGAGATGTGCAAGCAAAAGAATAAAAAAGCAATGCTGCTAAAAATATTAAAGACATATTTGTCACAAATTCAGAGCTGTTTTGCTCAAGAAAAGTTGTCCTTACTTTATAGTAGTTATTTGGAGGTTTACCCTTGTCCCATAGTAATCCTAAAAATGGGGGCACAAATGGGGGCACAAATGTCTATTGGCCTATAATTTCCAGTAGCAACAAATTTATGAGGCTGCTTGGCATACGGGAACTTGTGTAAAATAGGAGGATCACAGGTAATTTGAATTTTCACATGTTTGGTCTGCTACAATTATGGTGTAAAGTGATTTTATTGGCAAATTAAATTCCTCTCTCTGTAACAAAAAAAAACTAACTAAACTATTCCCAGTAAGGCATAACTCAACTATGCCAAATTACATAAATGCTTCGTTGGACATTACATCCCTCAACTATGCCAAATTACATAAATGCTTCGTTGGACATTACATCCCTCAACCAGCCACAAAATGGCCTTTGGTTTGCAAGCCCTTGCCGGTAACCGACCGACCTTCTTTGGTCATATCATCCATAACTCGAGTGGGTGATGCCGGCCCATGCAGGTTCCAGTTAGTTCTTCTGTGCACCCAAAAGCTATGGTTGGCCATCGCTAGCCTTTGCCAACTGCCAGACATCCTTTGGCCAGCCTTTGTTGTTGGCCCTTACCAGTCACCACCCAGCCTTTATTGGCCATCTCTTGTCCACCATAATGTCTCATCGGCTCATAATCCCCCAATTTAATCCAATGCATTTACATTTTTTAAAATCAAATTACGTTACACTATAATTACATCTAAACAAACATCAAAATTTAAAACATCGGAAACAATTATAACAGTCCAAACATAAAGAATGTAAAATAACTACATGAAATTAAGTTGCACTATAATTCAATTACTCCATATATCTAAATCCAGCCAACCAAACGGCCCCAACATAAAACCTTGAACAAACTCATTTTGTTTCCCTCATCTAAGTCCATAAACCACTTCCAACAACAAAACACTACCAAGTAAGACACTCTGCATCCCCACCACAAAACCCCAGCTCATCTCATTCCGCAAATTCTATCAAGCACACCCCTTCATCATAACAATTAATTGCATGACAAGCAACCCAGTCCCATCTTGGTACGCCCTATCCCTGCTCTGCTCACCCCTCCATACTGCCCCACCATTACCAACAACCCACTTTATTAGTAAGGCGTCATTGCAAATTAGCACCTACCTACTAAAAAAAACACCATTTCTAATAATTTATTTATTTTTTGAAAAGCTATGCCACAACTAGATCTCCACATGATATCAATCAATAACAAAAACAGTTGCACCCTATGCAACAGCTTTGTAATTGCTTTTATAAGTGGTTGCAATCGCCTTAAAAGAACCAAAAGGTCAAGCTTCATTGCTCAAGAAACATATAAGCAAAGGTAGTAATTTTTCTAATATTTGACTTCTATGTAGTGCTGCTCTAACCACATGCCAAAGATGAAATCATTATTTAAGGAGATTGATATGCACAAAAACCATAATGCATAAGAATGAGGCAACATAAAATTTATTCATGATATTCTTTGTGTTGCACAAATGTTAAGTTTTGAATATTTCATGGATAGCAAGCATGAAATTAAATTTGATGAAGATTCAAATATTGCAAAAGAAAAAAATTGTTAATAATAAAATGCTACAATAGAGATGGCTCCAAATAAGATATTTTAGCTTGAAGTTTTGTTGATGCAAAATAAGATGATGTAAAAAGTAGTCTAGAAACAAAACTTTGGCATCATAGGCCAAGTCACATGTATGCAAGAAACCTCAAATTATTGCAATCAGAATGAAATAGACCGTGACTTATCAATGATAAATTATATAGATTTATGAGATGTTTGTGTTTTGGGAAAGAAAAAAAGAAAAAAGAATTTCCAATTGGAAAAACTCAGATAGTAAATAATAGTTGAAGCATATTTAAGTTGGTTTATGTGCGCTTATGAATATAGAATCATTGGTTGGAAGTAAATTTTTTATGTTCATGGTGATTTAGCAATATGTAATTTGTATCTTTTTGGAAGAAAAATCATAGTGATTGCAATTTACAATTTAAACGTTTCTCCAACCAAAGATGCTCTGGACATGATTTTGTATGAAGCTTGAAATGAAAAGAAGCTAGCAAAGAGGCAACTCAAAGTTTTTGGATATATTTCTCATGTAATGATGGATACTCGATGAAAAATAAACATGAAAATAAACCTAGGATCTTGATATTTATTGGTATTATTCATAATCAAAAGCGAATAGACTATTTGATCAGAGAATACAATAAAATTATTAATAGAGAAGATATATTTGATGAATATGAGAAAGTCCAACATGAAGTTCAATGAGAAAGTTGCATGAGAAGCTGATTTAGGTTCTTCATGAATATACAAAATAGAATCCAAAATTTACCCTCTACAATAGTAAATGGGGGTTCTACTCCACTATTATCACAATCAGGATCAAGATTTGCAGGTTCAATTTCTTCAACTAAGAAGATATATAGAAAAGTGAAAATTGCAATGACTACACATGTTGCATATTAAGAAGAGGTAAGATGAGATAATGGTTACATTCTTGTATATTGAAAACATACTGTACATGAGATCTTCAAAAGTATGTACATGAGATCTTCAAAAGTATTTCTAGAAGAATTCGAGAGGATATGAAGTTATTAATAATTGATCTTGGTGTTCTTCATTCCATTTTTTGAATAGAAGTAATGTCAAATGGTGATGGAATTTTCATTTGTCAACATATATACATATATATATTCATGTATAATATATATATATATATATATACATATACATATACACATACCTATACATATATACATATATATATATATAAATATATATATATATACATATATATATATATATTGTAGATCTTTTGAAAAGTAAGATGCTTTGGTGAAAAGCTATAAAATACCAATGAATTTTATATAAAATTATATTTAGACGATGGTGAAGGAACTGCAGATGTGAAGTTTTTTATATGTCTAAAAGATCAATCAACTTTTATAATAAGGCATACATATCATTCTATGTAAATTTTATCTCCAAATGTATCTAATCCATCTACACATCATCTAGGATCCTTTTAGAGAATACTCAATCATCTTGGAGGTTTTTAGAGAATACCTATATAGATTTCAAGACATCTAATTATAAAATTTGGTATGATGAATCATCAAAATAAAAATTGTGAATACACTAAAAGTGATTTCATTAAATATAAAGAGTCCATTTATATGTCTTTATACTTGGAGTAAGTGCTTAGTTGGAGTTTGAAAAAATGATAAATAATAACATTGATTATTACAAAAGTGGAGTATGTTTTTGCAATATTAAAAGCATATCAAACAATTTGATTAATGAAAATACTTGAAGATATCAATGCTAAGTAAATGATTCCAACTGAATCAATTGTGATTATTTTTTTTGCTATAGAAATGTAGAACAGCTTGTGTTTCACAAGTAAAACATATAGTAGTAAAATATGAGTTTATAATAATCTTATTACATAAAAGTAATTTTGATAAGAGGACTATTCATTTGATGAGCAAATAGTTTGCCACGTTCACTAAAATAAACTGCAAATGAAGTATGATTTCTTACGTTATAAATCATTGAAAGAAAATGCAAATCAAAGTTTGTGTATGAGAGCCACCAAATTTTTGAAGTGCATAAACTTCAAATATTAAGGCTCTCAATCGTGTGGTTATAATCATAGTGTGTGATGTGAAGATAAATATACTACAAACTCAGGAGAAGTTGATGCATGAGTTGTGGCCACAAAATAAAATAAGAATATTTAGATACAAATAATTGCGCATAATGCAACAAGTACCAAGACCAAGGGATGCAAGCTATACGATGTGCAAATATTGCATTGTAATGAAAAAATTACCAGAGATGCAATTATATAATCTTTGCATGAGGTAGCTACAGCCATGCTTTGTGCAATAGAAACTTACAGAGGGAGTTATATACAGTTCAGAAAAAGTAAAAGTTTTAGAGTGAAGTTTAAAATTTTGAGAATGTTGTCTATTTTTCTAAAGCAATAAGCTTCTAGAAAATACAACACCCTTGAGTTCAGAAAACTTATTTTGTGTAAGCAAATTTCTTCTTCCCTTCATTTTGCAATCTATTGCAATCAAGTCTAACATATATATATATAGCAAAAAAAAATCTGAGCAAGAACTTATAGCATAATATAAGAAACACTAGCCTAGGTACAATTATTAGATTAATGTGTAATGTATGCAAATAGGGAATATTTTGGAAACCGTTAGAATTTAGAAATTTAAACACAACTTTAGACTGTCAAATTAAATATTTTGTAAATTACTTAGGCAAGTTGTGTTCCTCAATTTTGGTTAATGAGCGAAAATAATATTTTGTAAGCATGTGTGAGCATGAAGAACTTCAAAAGAATCCAAATGTCTGTATTTTTTGCCGCTTTTTCTATCTATAGTGAGTTTGGTCTTCCCATGAATTTTCTGGATTTGAATTTTCCACAAAAACTCCTGTGTTCAATTTGTACTATGATTTGTATGTGCATGCTCATGGTTTGTTCATTTTCCCATAACACCTTAGGCCTCTCTTAATCTCCACAAAAAATATTATTTCGTGAAAGCTATCCAAATGCCAACTTGAAGATGCAAGCGCCATAGAATTTTTCTAATATCTAATGTTTTTCTTCAACTTTTGGAACTAACAGCTAAATTTTGCATGAACCAGAAGAAGTGTGTGAGCTCAGTGTGTTGTGTGCATTGACCTAATTGTCAATCTACAGAGCCTGGTAAGAATAACCATCGCTGCTGAGCGCAGATTTCATTCTTTTTCATTCATGCACTTCTCTTCATCGTTCAAACCAATTTCTTTGCTTCTCTTTGTTTTCATCGAAACAGCAATAAAAAATGATTTAAAAAAGAACCAGAAACTCACATGATATCAGAAAGAACGCCAGCAAAAGTGCTGAGAACAAATGAAACAGCTGCTCCAACAAACGTGACCAAAACCATCTGCTCCTTAAGCATCCCACGGTACTCAAATTCATACTCTCCATAAACCGACTCAAGCCCCTCCATCACTGCATAAGTTAATTCACCCATTGAGTTAACGAAAAATATATACAATTAACATCGCAGTGAAAGCTCAGGCTTACCCGACGCTAGAGAATAGACGAGCAAGAAGCTCATCTGGAAGCGGAGGAACGGTGCCGTAGGGCCAACATCGAACGGAGAGGATACTGCGGTTGCAGCCCTCGTGACTCCGCTGTTTCGAGAAAAATAAGGGAGGAGAAACACAGAGAAGAAGCAACCTGCAAAAAGAAAGACATAGTTGAAGGGACTCAGCGCCCACTCTTCGTTCTCGACCACAATGCTCATCAAAGTTCTGCCTCTGATCCACAAAACTTTACAGGAATATACAAGTACAATTTTAACTCCTGTGGATTAGGAGCTTCTGCGATTTCACCGATGAGGAGAGAAAAAACTATTTATGCATATTGCAGTACTTTTCCAAACAACAAGAATGCAATCCCTAATTAGTGCCGTTGTCTTCACATTCTCGGCTGAAACTCTCCAATTTAATTCATGGGGTTTATGAAAGGGCGACCAATGATCCGGTAAAGCAGGAAGTGGAGGTTTCGTCGGCGGCACCACCTACGCAACCTTTTAACGTACAAATAATCGTGTGATATGATGGCGGAGAGTACGATCTTTTTTTTTAACATGCAAATAATCCTATAAAACTTGAAATTCTCAGGCTGGCTGTTTTTTTTTTTCTAGTAGCTTCACATTGTAAATGGATGATGAGAGCTTCACTTAAAGTCTCTCTCTTGTGGCTCATGAGGTATCGGCCTCAAAGAAATAAGATTTTTTTGTAATAGTTTATTTTTTAAATACTAAAGTATTGTTTATTTTGATTTAAATTATTTTGTGATTTTATCATCAAAAAATAATTTTTCAACAGATCATCCTGTGAGTGTTCCCACATAAGAACATTTTAATTTTTGAAGAATTCCATCATTATCTGAAAAAATATGTCTCAACATTTAAAAATTTCACTTATTTCTTTTTAAGTTGATCTTTACAATCTTCCCAACATAAATAGTTGACATCATCGTTAATATGCATATATAGATCCAAGAAATATCTATTGAGTATATAGGATTAAAGATAGCTCATACATGCTCAAGATATACCCACAATCATGTTGCACTTTAAACATAATGAATTCAAAAGGCTGCTCACATGAAGTGGTATAATTTGATATCATTTATTACACAAACTCTTAAACGTTAATATATTGCCCACTTTTGCCTGAAATACTTTGCAGTTTTGTCTTTAAATGATAACTTTTTAACATATCACTCATCATGGGAATGCTCCCACACGAGCACACTTAACTTTGAAGTTCTTATCAAGAATTTCACAATTACCTGAAAAGTCACATCAATATTTAATAATTTCACTTATTATTATTTAAGTGAATTTTTACACCTTTAGTTTATAGCATCAAAACCTTAATTGGGTCCTCAATTGAGGATTGGAGGGGTTTGAATACCACTCATAAATCAGGTTTATTACTTTTAATTCATGGAAAAAAAGTATTTTAAATTTATGACTTTGGAGTCTGATCTTGGTGGTTGTATATTTGAGATTTTGGTTGCAATATTTTTTGTCTATTTTGTAGCTTTATGAGCATTAGTGCATGAGTGGAGTTCAATTTTTTATTTTTTTTGTCACTATCTGGATTGTTGTTGTTGATCCTTTGCAATTGGGGTAATATTTCATGAGTATTTCAGAAAATGTCATTGCTGCAAATATCATGGTTTTTTGCTTGCCTTCTTGAATGTTTCTATATCTGGAGGCGAGAAAGGACAATGATATCTCTAGGTGCTATATTATTAAATAAAAAAATTATTAAAAAAATTAAGCTTCAAATCCTAATTTTAATTATACATACAATTGTGTTCGTCTTATTCTTCTGAATAAAATGACACAAATTTGCATAATTTGGATAATTATTTTGCAAGATATAGGCTAATGAAATTTGCATTAAAATTAATTAATTAATTAAGTTTTATTAATTAAAATATTATATTTAACCTAACAACCGTCGTCACTGAAAACAACGCAGCACGGAAATCCAAAGGCGGCTCTGTCAGCATCGAAATCGGAGCCGACGCTGACAGCGGGGCCCACCACTCCCAAGTCCAGAAGGAGGGCTGCTATGTCCCATTGATGAGCTGTTCGCTGGTCGACCTGCGAGCACGGCCTAAAGACTGTGCGCCACGGAAGATCGCGACCCTGGTGGCGAACTTAGGTCGAACCTGTCCCAGCTCGGCCTAAAGTCTAGGGTCCTTCCCCGACAGAGACGGCGTGTAACGACCCTAATGTTGGGTTTAATTCCTACTCAATATTTGATTACAAATATTGAGTAGGAATTAAACCCAATATTGACGTGTTACCTTAGCATCTAATATCTAATTAGAGGAAAGCTAAGCAAATACTAGATGCTAAGCTTGGCCAAGGATTATGAAGAGGGTTTTAAGCTGAGAAAATAGATGAAGAAAAATGCATATGATGAATTTGATTACAAATACATATATGAAAATAATATTTGTAAGCATGTGCAAAAGCAAGTAATTATATATCAAAAGAAGCAATTGCAATTACATGAAAGTAAAAGAAATAAGATATGTAAATAAAGGTACTTATAAATTATATGTAGTAATTAATAGTTGCAATAAAAATCAATAATAATAATTTAAAGTAATTGCAATACATATGAAAGTAACATTTGTAAGTAATAGTAAAAATAAACATTCACATATAGCAATATGAGTTTATAATTATAAAATGCATGTACAATTATATTACAAGTAATGATAGATGCAATTAATCACATATGACAAATGAGTTTATCAGTATGAAATGTTTATGCAATTTATTCATCCATTTATCTAAGTCAAATATTTTAGTAAAAGATCTAAGTCCATCACAAAATAAATAAAGATAAAACCAACTATTTTAAGTTATTACATGCTATTAATTAAAGAACAAGTAAGAAAAAACTCTCTCTCACTTAAAATAAAAGACAAGAAATAAACTTTTAAACGAAAGCAATTATGATAATTTTAAGCACTTGGTCCAGCTATACTTGCATCTAAATGCACCTAGTCTATCATTTTTTGACATTTAAATATGATATAACAAAGCCAATAAAAAAAATATAGTTAGATTAAATAGTCGAAGTATATTTTAAAATTGGGCTAAACATTTTAATAGTTATTTTGGATATCACAATTAATTTATAATTTAAGTATAAGCAGCAGAGTATTTAAAAGTATACAAATGTAAAAAGGGAAATAAATAATTGTAAAGAAGAATAAATGAAGAAAATAAGTGAGAATACTCACAAGTAATGACATCTTAGCATGCATTCAAAAAAAGTAAGGGGAGAACATCTTAAATAGGCTAGAAATGTACTAAAATGGATATGAAAGTAATTAAAATAAAGTATGTATATGTTCAATAGAATTATGCTAAGTAAAAAAAGAAAATAGTAAAGTATTTAAATAAAAGTATAGAAACATTTACTGCAATCTAAATGGACTGTAAACAAGTAAAATACAGTACCAAAAATACAAAAAGTGCAAAGCATAGTAAATAAAAGAAAATCTTAAATTATAAGCCTAAGAGGTACATAGTCTCTATGAAAAGTAAATATAACTTGAAAACTATAATGATATCACACAGTCTATAATATTATAAAAGAGCTCATATTTTATTAAATTGAAATTATTTTATGAAAGTATTCATTCTGTGGGCAAATACAAAATAAAGCGATGAGTTAAGCACGTCTGCCTAATAAATAAATGAAAGTGGGGTTCAAAATAAATAACACTCATATTCACCTTATGAGAATATGATGTATTCTTATTACTCCTAATTAGTCTGCCCTTGGCTTAACTAACATTGCAAATCTTTATAATTTTAAATGTGAAAGTTTTATTTATGCACAATATCTTATATGAATGTGTCAAATGAAATAAACTCAAAACTAAGCAAGCATTCAAGAAAATATTCAATAATTGCAAACTATGTGATATCCAAAGTTATCTAATTTTAGTGATTTACTTAATGATTAGAGCTAATTAAACTCCTAATTAACTTAAAAATATTAATCTCAAATCAATTATAAGTAATATAAGTAGTTGAGGTTTTAGAAAATAGTAGTTTATTCTCATTCTATAAGATAACAAAATAATTATAAGCGTAATAATGCTAAATAAAATTAATCATATTATTATCCTAAACCATAAGATTAAATTTAGTTATCTAAATTATAGCTTAAGAAACTAGTTAGGAAAGAGTGTGATTATGGAATCATCATATTAGAATAAGATGGAAGTTAAAGTTCTAATCACTAAACTTCTCTAGCTAGGTTGTAGATAGAAGGATCTATCAAATCAATAACTAATCCAACTAAGTTACGGTAAAAGGATAGGTCTAAAAGTAAAGGAGAGGGAGGATTGTTCGCTACAAGTTCTATATTTTTATAGATTGAAGATTAAATGAAATCTATAGGATCCCTGAACTATACTTATGAATTAATGACTCATAGTTCAAATCCTTAAAGGAAATAAATGAGGATTTAAGAACAAAAGGTAAAGTGAGCAATGATTTAATCAAGTTACTTAAGGCTAGTCCTAATTAATTCATAATCTACAATTACACAAGCAATAAGGTTATACACACTTAATGGGTACAATAACTAGATCAAAAGATCACCTACAATTCAAGTTATGAATCAATTCTATAGCTTCTCTCCTAAGGTTGAAAGATGAATTAAACAATTTTCTAAGCATTCAAGCATCTAATTTAAGAAAATTAAGTTCAATTTATGAAATTAAAATTGAACATGGGAAGTAAAATAATGTGACATATTTGTTGTCATAAGGTTTAAATACCTAAAACATGTAATTTGAGAAACTAAAAAATTATTTGTAACAACCAAAAGTTACCAAAAGTTATTACTCAGCTTAATTTTAGCTTAATCACATCTTAATTATTATTTCATTAAGTTCTTCTAGCCATTAGAACCAAACACTGAAGATTTGGTGTGATTCAGAGCAAAATCAAAAATTTGGAATACTTTAATAATATTTAATTAAGAAAAAATTGAGATATTTAATTTGACCTCAAAATAAAAAACTCGACTTCGCCATTGCGATCGTCACCCCCAAATTAGCTATGGGTGATGTTTTGGACGTGTTTGGAAGTCGTCGGATTTTTGTGAATATTTTAATATAATTAAATGTACCGGAAAATAGAATAATTAAATAATTGTCGAAATCAAAATTCAACTTCGTCATTGAATTCCTCACCCCCAAATTAGCTAAAGATAAATTTTTTTGGGATTTTTCGGAGTGTTTTTATTAAATCTGAATTTTTAACAAATAAAAAAAAATTGAAAAAGAATAAATAAATAATTATTTACTTAAGAAAAACTATTTTTTTATTTCTTTTCCCTGGCTCCTTCCATGCTTCATTAGACGCCTACCTCCTATATACGTAAGCAGCTGGAGCCTCCCCCTCCTCCCTTAGGCTATGCCTATTTTGCCTCTTCTCCTCCTTTAAAAAGGAAGCTCAGCCCCTCATCTTCCATTTTTGCTTAAGATGAAGTCTCTTCTTCTTCCTAAGCTCTTTCCCCTTTCTCTATTGCTGAGCTTTTGCTGAAGAAGAAGCTCCCTTCCTCCAAGTTCTTGAAGAAGAAAACAGAGTTATATTCTTCTTCCTAATCAAAGGTACTCATTTGCTCTACTTCCTCAGTTACTTTCTCCTTGATTTATCAAAATGCTAGGGATGATACTTTCATTAGCTCTTGCATAACATCTAGGTGTAATTGTAGAACCTCAATCGGACTCAAATGAGTCAGATTGAAGCTCATTCCTCCATTAAAATTTATGTCAAGAAAACTGAAGGATTTCTGTATACCAGTAGCCAGAACTTTAATTTATGCTTGCTATAATGATCCGTTAATGCCGATTTTGATACCAATGGAAAAGTCTCAGAATGACCTTTTCATCGATATATTGCACCACATGTAGAATGCTTTGAATTGAGAGTATGTTTTTGAGTGTGAAAGGAGACTCATTACGGTTTTCGTACAGGCAAAATCACTGTCGGAAGCTACAGCTCCTGAAGTTTTGAATTTGGGTCCACCACAGCGTGCCGCCGCAGCATAATAGTTTGATGAAGTATAAAAACATTTTGATGAAATTAAATTAAATCTGCCACAGCTCGCTGCTGCTCTCGCTGCAGCGCGCCGTTGCGTATGTACCTCGGGGAATCAGGCGCCGTAGCGTGCCACGGCGCTTTTAGGCGCTGCAGTGTGCCACAGCGCTGCAATCATCTGCAGCGCGCCGCAGTGCCTGAAAGCGCTGCAATCTACTGCAGTGTGCCCCTGCGCGTCGTAGTGCTTGGTTTTCGGCCAGAAAGCGTTACCGCGCGCCGTAGCGCCTGGAACTGCTCAGAATTGCCCAAAATTGTCTGGAATGACCAAAACTTCACATCTTTTGCATTTTAAGGACCCTAGGACCATAGTGGGGCATAAATATATCAAATTTGAACATAGTTTAGTAAAATTAAGCATTATATAAAATTTTATGTGAAATTTAAATATAAAAATTTATCCTAAATAGTATGTTCTAAAATCCCTTATGTGTCTTAAATATTTCATGCTAAATATTAATGTTAGAATCTTTGATTGCTTGCATGACCAAGTAGATCTTAATAATCAAATTATATGGAATATAATTACTTTAAATTTATAATCAAGTACTAATCCCTTTTGTATTTGATTAGAAATTTGATTAGCCTTAATTGCTCATTATTTTAATTAATACAATGCTTATATATATTAGAGAATTTAATGCTGATTTGGACACCTTTAATTACTCAATTTGATATTAAACTATATTCAAACATAAGAATCTTAAAACCATAATTAAGTAAATGATACTTAATATAAATTTGAAATTTGCCATTAAAAATACACTAATAATACAGTGATTTGTCATTGATCTATGAATCAGCCATTAATCTTAATTTTGGTAAGGCTAGTAGTTAAACCCTAACTTGCCTTGATTAAGATCTAAATCTTAATCAAGTAATTTTGATTGAAAGATAATTCAGCTTGCATAATTCCAATAATATATCTGATTCGACATTGAACTTATATACATTGTAATAGAAGTGCTAAGATTGTTACAAGAATTTATATGATTAACTATCTGGACTTAAACTTTAATTTTCTCTTATATAAGACTCTTAGCATAAAACTAACTATAAAACTAAGTTGATTTATCACAAGATCAAATCTTAATAATACTCTTGATTATATCCCATAATTATAGTATAGGATGTAATCAGATAGATCTAATCATCTGATCTGATCAAACCAATTCAGGCTTAATAAATGTAACTTATGATCTTAGTGCAAATTATTAAGTTAAATGTTAGATGTGTAAGATTTTAATGATCTTACAATAGAATTTTTATATAATTGAAAGCCTTAATAAAATGGTAACACATTGAGGTAGGAAGAACTTATTATTATATCTTGATGTAGGAACTTAGATGATCCTTCTTAGCCTTAGAAGGTTGATCTTAAACCCTTGTGGTAGGATCACCCAAAGTCCTAAGAACGAGATTCCTCCCATGTGGTAGTAACCTATATCAAGTGAACTCTTGGTCACACTCTTGGAATTTTGTATAGAATTCATCCAATTAGAGTCATTATTCATAGCTTTGGTAAATCTTTGATTACTAAATAGAATTGCTAGAACTCAAATTATTAGTTGATTATGATTATGTATATCCATGGTGTGAGTCACTTTAACAATATTCATCATTAGTTGAGTTAATATAATGTGGACTTATGATCAACTGCTATTTCGAGGGATTAGATGAATACAGTCCCGTTAGAGTAAATCTTTCAAGACTAAGAGCGATACAATTAGTGAACTAGATCTTTAATTTGAGATATAAACTGTGACTGGATTTTGCCTCCTATCGTAGTGCGCTTTGATAAGTGTAATTTAAAATAAATTAAGTATCTCAAATCACCTTGCATAGAACACCAAGTATGCATGTAATTAAGTTATTTTAGCAACTTCAATCACGTCCAGCCTCCCTCCAACTCCCAGCAACCTTAACCCTAAGTGAGAGGAGGAGAAAAAGGGGAGCAAAAGAGGAGAAAATTTTATTTCTTTATCTTATTTTCTTTATTTTTTTCAAAATAATAATAATTATTATATTATCTCTATATGTGATTAGCATAATTATTGTTTTCATTAATTAATAATAATAATAGTACAAATATTATATTATGATTGTTATTTTTATTTTTGTCAATTTCATTTCAGTCATTTCTTTTTGTTTTTTCTTTCATATATTATTATTATTAAATAATGACAATAATAATGTAATTATAAATATTATTGCTACTTTCAGTAACTTAAAATTTTATCTTCTATAAAGAAGAGAGAGTGAAAGAAAAATAGAATTTAAAAAAAGAAAGTGAATATTCATAAAAAAATACCATACTACATTTTTTCATAAATCCCTAAGTATTGACTATAAAAGCTAATTTAAAATATAAAAAACTTATGCAAATTCAATAAACTATTACACTTTTGAAACTTAAAGAAAAAGGTACCATGTCTTTTTATTACTCTTATTTAATATGCTTTTATTGCCCAACATTGGAAACCATAAGGAGTGCTAAGATTGTTATAAGAATTTATATGATTAACTATCTGGACTTAAACTTTAGATTTTTAATTTTCTCTTATATAAGACTCTTAACATAAAACTAATTATAAAACTAAGTTGATTTATCACAAGATCAAATCTTAATAATACTCTTGATTATACCCCATAATTATAGTATAGGATGTAATCAAATAGATCTAATCATCTGATCTGATCAAACCAATTCAGACTTAATAAATGTAACTTATGATCTTAGTGCAAATTATTAAGTTAAATGTTAGATGTGTAAGATTTTAATGATCTTACAATAGAATTTTTATATAATTGAAAGCCTTAACAAAATGGTAACACATTGAGGTAGGAAGAACTTATTATTATATCTTGATGTAGGAACTTAGATGATCCTTCTTAGCCTTAGAAGGTTGATCTTAAACCCTTGTGGTAGGATCACCAAAAGTCCTTAGAACGAGATTCCTCCCATGTGGTAGTAACCTATATCAAGTGAACTCTTGGTCACACTCTTAGAATTTTGTATAGGATTCATCCAATTAGAGTCATTATTCATAGCTTTGGTAAATCTTTGGTTACTAAATAGAATTGCTAGAACCCAAATTATTAGTTGATTATGATTATGTATATCCATGGTGTTAGTCACTTTAACAATATTCATCATTAGTTGAGTTACTATAATGTGGACTTATGATCAACTGCTATTTTGAGGGATTAGATGAATACAGTCCCGTTAGAGTAAATCTTTCAAGACTAAGAGTGCTACAATTAGTGAACTAGATCCTTAATTTGAGATATAAACTGTGACTGGATTTTGCCTCATATCGTAGTGCGCTTTGATAAGTGTAATTTAAAACAAATTAAGTATCTCAAATCACCTTGCATAGATTACTAAGTATGCTTGTAAATAAGTTATTTTATCAGCTTCAGCTACGTCCAGCCTCCCTCCAGCTCTCAGCAACCTTAACCCTAAGTGAGAGGATGAGAAAAGGGGAGCAAAAGAGGAGAAAATTTTATTTCTTTATCTTATTTTCTTTATTTTTTTCAAAATAATAATAATTATTATATTATCTCTATATGTGATTAGCATAATTATTATTTTCATTAATCAATAATAATAATAGTACAAATGTTATATTATGATTGTTATTTTTATTTTTGTCAATTTCATTTCAGTAATTTCTTTTTATTTTTTTCTTTCATATATTATTATTATTATTAAATAATGATAATAATAATGCAATTATAAATATTATTGCTACTTTCAGTAACTTAAAATTCTATCTTCTATAAAGAAGAGAGAGTGAAAGAAAAATGGAATTTAAAAAAAGAAAGTGAATATTCATAAAAAAATACCATACTACTTTTTTTCATAAATCCCTAAGTATTGGCTATAAAAGTTAATTTAAAATATAAAAAACTTATGCAAATTCAATAAACTGTTATACTTTTGAAACTTAAAGAAAAAGGTATCATGTCTTTTTATTACTCTTATTTAATATGCTTTTATGCCCAACATTTATAAAAATACTTTCTAGAGTCACATAAAATGATATATGAAAAAAGTTGGATTACTAAGTAGCATGAGTTCATTGTTAATCTATTTTTAGTCTGTTCAGACAACTGCTATGACAGGACTGTCCAACATTGGAAACCATAAGGAACCTATACTGATAAGCCTTTCAGTCTTATCTTCCAAACTAAAGTGTCCAAACCTTAACTCATAACATACACTGAGATTGAGATATTTATCCTAAAATAAATAGTACTCATATAATCACCTAAGATAAGACTAAACCTTTACAATTTATTGTAAGGAAAATTAACCAATCCCTAAGTTAAACAAGAAATCAAATTTTGATCATAGATATGCACTTCGTTTCCATATGAGAATCTTAAACATTATCAACAATTAAGTTTTAAGAAAATTATTTTAGAATTTCAAGAACTTTCAAAGCTATGGGAGACTTTAATAGATAATATTTTAATAATTCTCAGTTCAAATGTGATAAGCATTTAATCTTTCATTTGAATTTAACTACCACAAGTTGTAAGTTTGATCCACTTTTCATTTGGGTTTAGCTACTATAAGAAGTAAGTTGAACCTTAGGTTTTACTAGTCATGACAAGTATAAGGTTCTGCCTCAAAGTATTACAATCAAGTTAAGGTATTGACTTAAATTATAATATTCAAAAATCCAAAAAAAGTCTAAACATAATAAATCATAAGGATTGTAAAGCCTTGCAATTATCACTTACTAACTTGACTTAAGTGCTACACACATGAAGATAGTGATCCTCTACCTTATACTACATCTTTTAAAGATTATTCCAAGCTCTTCTAATGTTAAGGTATTGACTTAAATTATAATATTCAAAAATCCAAAAAAAGTCTAAACATAATAAATCATAAGGATTATAAAGCCTTGCAATTATCACTTACTAACTTGACTTAAGTGCTACACACATGAAGATAGTGATCCTCTACCTTATACTACATCTTTTAAAGATTATTAATTAATATTTTGAACACTTATTAATAATTCATTTATTCATAATCAAATTGGGGTTTAAACTATTGAATTATCAATGTCTTCAAATGAATTTATTAGTATTTCTAAGCATCTAATTCACTGATTTTAAAGAAGTACTCTGATTAGAGGAGTACTATTTATTATATTATGGAGATCATTTAGATCATCATGAAGATGCTAATGGAGCTCCAATGAGCCTCAGGAAGGTTCCGAGGCAATTCGGAACAAAATTGGAAGTTCAGTTGCAGCATAGGCGCCCAACACCTGAGATGGAAGCATTGTAGCACGCCCTGACGGCCAGCAGACCGAGACTAGGGCACATCAGCGCGCCCTTGCAGATGGAATACAGTGGTTGGGGCACTATAGTGTGTTGTAGCGCACCTCAGCGGAAGAAAATAGAGACTGGGGTGCTGTAAGCGGCAGGCATCTCAAAAATAGGGAGCTACAGCGCACCTGGGCGCGCCTTGTAGCACTCCCCAACACCAGAGCACCTGAGAGCAGGGTGCTTCAGCGTGCCCTAGTGTCTGGCTACCCGATGCTTGGGCGCTACGGTGCGCCGTAGCGCCTAATGGGTTTTAGCTCTGGTTCAGGTTATGCCTTAAGTTATTTTAGAGGTATTTTGGATAATTTAAGGTTTGAAATTGAACTGGGTACTTAAGAAAAACTCATGGAGGAGTTTCTTATGCTATGAATCTTTGATTTCATTTAGTTTAATCATTCACAATTAAGGGTTTTAAAATTGATTCTATGAAATTGAGTTAAAAAATGAAATTTGCTAATCCTAAGTGATTCCTTATAGTCTAAATAAGAACATAAACACTAAGTAGGTTGAATTTGGCTAAGTAATTAGCTTAATCATTACTAATTAAGGTTTGAGCTAATTTAAGGTGATTAGCAAATCAAAATTCTTAAAATGAATTATTAAGTTATATTTAGGTTCTATACTATCTAATGAGTCAGTACACACTTTATTTACTAAAATAAAACCTTTAATGAACTTTATTCACTGATCAATTTATTGGATGATTAATGAGTAATTTACAAAATCAAATATAAGAAAATATTTTTAATTCTATAAAGTTCTCTATCTAATAAAGAGAATGAGACTTAATCATACAATTTGGACAAGAATTTAGCGGCCTAGTTTTTACTAATCTATTTTTAGAGAATTAAGGCTTAATTAAGAAAATCAACCAGAAGTTTCCATATAAAAATGATATAAAATTATTTTTGGATGCAAGATGGCTACAAATTTCTAAACCCTAAATTCCATAAATTTCTCTATAATGACTTTATGTTTTCATATAAATTAAACATATATTTTCATTCTGGCTGTTGGGCCCTGTCGGATCGACCGAGACCCGATATAAAATTTCAAAATTTTGAGTTAATAAAGTTATTGTTTAATATCTTAGTTAATTAAAATAATAAGTTAGTTATTTTTACAAAAGAAATATATAAGGTTGTTAAGAATAATTTTTGAGAATTTTGGTAAATTTTTGGAAAATTTTCCATGAGAGAATTTTTTCGGTTATTTTATGATAAATTTAAATTAAAATAATTATTGAAAATTTTTAGGAGTCAAAATTAAAATACTTTTGAATTTTTGAATTATACACAATCAAATTAACTATAAATTTTTTTTTATAATTTTTGGAGCTAAAATAGTTGAGTTATGATAAATATACATTTTGAATTAAAAAAAAATGACTTTTATGGTTTAGATAAACCTGATTTTAGTTAACTTGAAACTCAGATCCTGGGACAACCACTTCACTAAATTAGACAATTTTGATGTATATGAATTCCTCTCAACAAGATATACATTTTGAAACTTTAAATTTAAATTTTGTAGATACATTTTTTATTAATTTTAAGAAATACTAAAATTTCACTTTTAATCAAATTAGGCAATATTATGCCATAAGTTTTGAGTTTTACATTTAAATCACCTAATTAAAGCACTAATTGATATTTCACATAAATTATTTTCAATTAAAGATAAATGTAAGACAAATTATTTTGAGGTATTTAAATTCCACCTTGATCAAACCTACACCATTGGATCTTTGATCAAGCCTTAATGATACTCGTAGACCTTCTAACCATAATTAGAAACATAAAATCCTTCATTTGTTTCTTTCTTATCTCTATTTAGAAGCATTTGTCTCTTTCCCTTCCTCTTCTCCTCCTTTCCTCCTCTCCTAACCCTAAGGACTTCGTCTCTAAATAAATCCCACGATAAGGATAAGATCTTGGAATCTCTAAATCACATAAATAACGAGATCTAGGTTACACTACCTCATTCTTTTCACGGCAAAAGGAAAATCTAAGCTTCATAAAAAAAATTATTTGCTTCAAGGTAATCTGTTCTTTGATTCTCTCATTATTTTCCTCCCTTGCTAAATATATTATATATTTAAATATATATAATGACCAAATAAATGATTATTCTATTATTAGTATGTTCTAGGCACACCATAATGATATTTTAGTTTGCATAATTTATGTGTAAATTCATAGGATTCCAAGAAAATATTTCTTAGATTTATTGAAATATATAGAATTTTTCATCCCTAATTCGTGTTATCATAATCCTTGTTTTGCTCAAAATTAATCTATAATTTGCACACACATTCTCATATGTATTATTAACAAATCACTAGAAGACATTACACTACTTTGCATATTTACTCTCTTATGTTTCATGAACAATTTCACAAAAGATGTTATCGGTCAATTTGGACTATAAGGTCACAATTTAATCACTTAAACACCAGCAAACACCCATCAAAATCCTGAAAATAATTTTTGACAGATTTTAAAATTTTTCTTGCTATGTTGCAGCTGGCATAACTTTTAATCCAACCGTCTAATTTAATTGACTTTTGGCATGGTTACTCTATGTTCACTATTGAACCTAAAGCCTAGTTTTTCCATTTATGTTCAAAGTTTGAAAAATAATGTGACTATTTCTTAGAAAATTTTAGAAATAATCAACATTTTTTCCAAACTTTGCATATTCATAATTTTTACAATATATTGAATCAGTAGCTAAAATTTGGCATGCTTAATCTCTTATTAATTAGAAATAACTTTCACTCAGACATCATTAGCTAAAAATGATATTTGTACCTTCATTTATGTGTCCAAAGTTCACTAAGAACCCTCAACACATCACCTAACCAATTTTAATATTTTCACCTAAACTTTGTAATGTTAACAAAAAATCTTTATATTATAATTTTCTAAGTTCTTAAATAGTAGATTGATGTATAAGAATTAAATTTTAAACATATTTATATAAGAAAAGTTTTGTAGAGTAAATAAACGAATCATAAATGCTTGTGACAAATATATGTGGTGAGAGTCTTTAGACATAGAACAAAATTGAACTTGTACAGGTATGATTTGCTAGCAACCCATGAAGAAATAAGGTGGATCTAGTCCACTAGGAATGGGCAGAAGATCTAGCAATATATATATATATATATATATATATATATATATATATATATATATATATATATATATATATATATATATATATATATATATATATATTAAGTTATTCCCATTCATGCCAATTTGTATTTATGCTAAATTATTTCCATCCATGCCAATTTATATTTCTGCTTTGAAATTATTTGAGTTGCTTAAGCATTGCAAGTTACTTATTGTTGAAATTAACATAATCCTCAAATTATAATGATGATGTTTCCTTCATACTTTGTTGCAATGAATTTGTAACCTATATAAGATGCTATAAAATAATACTTTTAAATACTCTACGTAGTCCTGTCTGATTAGCAATATTGATAATTAATACAGGTTGTGAGAATTAAAAGCAGAAACCCACTTGATTTCAAGAGCTATAAATGATTCTATTATCAAGTGTGAGATTGAGACTCATTATTTGAATTTTATATAATTCTATAATTATTAAAGTTAAGATAATTTGTATAATGTTAATTTAAAGTTTTGCTGTGATGTATGCGTATTATTTTATTTATTAATTTTAGTGATGAATGTTTATTCGCAAATTATTACTTGAAATCTCCCAACTTCGGTCATCGGGTCATTACACTCGATGGATTGGATCTATACGAAAACGTGCAAGTCGATCGGGACCCGATGGCCCGTTACTATTGAACAGCGCATGTCGCAGGCGGCCTAACCCGCACTATTCTCCTTTGTCAATCGAGGATTTAGGATTTCTTAGAAACCCTTCAAGAAACCTTAAATTCCCGATACGCAGAGCACCAAATGTTATATACAACAGACCACGAATCCCCTTCTGAGGTGTTTCGGATAAGCCAACCCTAATTTAATTCTAACATTACTATGGAGGGAAAATTCTCCCTCCACAATCAACCTCACGCATACGATTAAATACCTTGACCCAAGGAACACCTCTGCAAGCCAAAACATGGATGGAGATGTCAGATCCGTATCAAGGCTCGGGCACTCTATCCCATTGTATATGCTCGAGTTGATTGCCATTCAGTTGGGTTTGAGCAAGCCTGATCATCATCAATAATTGCCTTAGGCTAGTTTGAAATTACTATTCATAAAATCAATCATAAGGATTAAAAGTTCAGTACTCGGGTAAGGGAGTAATTAGACCAAGGGGAAAACTGACAAGTCACAAGCGATTGGGGAAATCTAAGAGCTAGAGTAGATTATTAGAGTTTCCTTGAGCTGGTAGCAGTCTTCTGGGGACTCGAATGCCGAGTCACACCTACTGTAGCGTTAGAATCTGGAATTGGAGCTCGCCATGTCAGCTGGGTTGCAAGGAAGGGGTAGCCAAGGTTCAAGGCATACCTGGGAAAATTGAGAGTTTCTCAATGAGCAAAGAGGCTCACTGAGGAGTTTGGAGACCTTTTTATAACATAGGGAGGCTCGGGAAGATTGGGTCATGGCTCTCGAGCTCGACCTAGGAGGTGGCCTTCTGGCTGTTACAAATGGTATCAAAGCAAGCCATAAGGTATCAAATAGGAGCTAAGTGTCATACATGAAAAAGTACCACTTCATATGAGCAGCCTCTTAAACCCATAATGGTTAATGTACTATATGATTATGGGTACCTCTTGAGCCTGTAGAGGTCATCTCTAGTCCTATCTACCTAATTGATGATTCTTGGATCAATGTGTGGATACTGATGAGTACATCAGTTACTTAAGTTGGGGAGATTACAAAGACCTGCTTCAGTATTACTAAATGAAACTCTTAAATATTGAGGCATCTTTTCAGATAATGGTGAAGTTCTTGATAAGAACTCCAAAATTAAGCGTGCTCATGTTGGAGCACTCCCAGGATGGGTGACTTGCTGGGAAATTATCTTCTAAAAGTAAAATCATGAGGCATTTCAGGCCAAAGCGAATAATAAATTGGTGATTAAGAGTTTGGGCTATTACAAATGATATTAGAGCAGGCCATAAGGTGTCATATATGAGCTAAGTGCCATACAGGAATAGTACCATTTCATGCGAGCAGCCACTTAAACCCATGATGGTTAAAGTGTTACATGATTGTAGGTACCACTTGAGCCTGTAGAGGTCACCTCTAGTCCTATCTACATAATGGATAATTCTTGGATCTGTGTGGATACTGATAAGGACATAAGTTATTAAGTTGGGAAGATTATAAATACCCACTTAAATAGTAATAAATGAAACCCTTAAACTTCGAGACGCTTTTTTAGATAACGATGAAGTTCTTGATAAGAACTCCAAAGTTAAGCATGCTCATGTGGGAGCACTCCAGAGATGGGTGACCTGCTAAAAAATTATCATTTAAGGGCAAAATCATGAAACCTTTCAGGTTAAAATGGATAATACCTTAGTGCTTAAAAGTTTGGACTGTTACAAATAGTATCAGAGTAAGCCATAAGATGTCAAATAGGAGCAAAGTGCCATAAAGAGAAAAGTACCACTTCATGTGAGTACCCTCTTAAACCCATGATGGTTAATGTGCTACATGATTATAAGTACCTCTTGAACATATATGGGCCACCTCTAGTCCTATCTACCTAATAGAAAGTTCTTGGATCTGTGTGGATACTGACGATGACGTTAGTTACTTAAGTTTGGGAGATTGTAAAGTCCCGCTTAAGTAATAATAAATGAAACTCTTAAATATCGAGGAACCTTTTCAGATAACAATGAAGTTCTTGATAAAACTTCAAAGTTAAGCATGCTCATGTAGGAGCACTCTCAGGATGGGTGACATGGAAAGTTATATTGCAATGGCAAAATCATGAGATCTTTCAAGCCAAAGCAAATAATACCTTAAAAATTTGGGCTGTTACAAGTATAGGATGCTTAAAAAATTCAATGGATTCAATGTCACGACATCAAAGGTAGAAAATTAACAACAATAAGGAATCCATGATGATGGCGTTGTTTCACAAAATCCGATCAAAGCGAACACCCCTTTGTTCTTAAGCCTTCATTATGAATGCTGAGGATTCCTAGAATTGTTGTCAAGCTCATATGGGCATGAACTAGCCCAAGTGTGTTACAATATGATTGAACTTCATAGTAGTGTAGGTGTATTGGGCTTAGACGTATTGGATAGGCCCATTCAAGCCATCATAGCTCAGCGAAGGTGTGCAAGAAAAATTGACTCCTATTCAACGATGGTTGTGCAAGAAAAATTGAAGAAAATTTAAATATGATCTATTTTTTGGGTATACAATGGGGATTGTGTGATCAATAAATGAACAATTAAACTAATCAATAATTTTTTTTTAGTCTAAAAGGATTGAAACCCCTAGATGGCTAGCTAGTAAAGCCCTCTGCCATGGAACACGAAAATGATTAAGAAACTTAGAATAATAAGTTAATTAAGTAAACTTTTAGAAAATATTTACAAGTTGGAAGAAGTAAGATATTTAATTACTCCCCAAAAGCAACTTGGATATTTAAATATTCAATACAAATATCTTGTTTTATCTTATTTGATTTCAAGCCGCCATTGAATGATAGGAATCGGACAAACAACGAATTCCAATTGAATTGCAAATGAACGAACAAATAACGAAGGAAATGCGAACGAACAAAGGATGGCAAACCAATTGAGAACAACCGATTCCTATCAATTTCAATGGCTGAGCGCCTAAAGCAGCTACGCCTTTTAAGAACGAAGGCACATCAAACGAAGCATTCGCTTTCTGACACGTCAAACCTTTACCTTAGCCTTTTGAATGAAGGCATCAAACTGATTTTGGCATCAGAGAACGTGTCAAAAAAAACTTCGCTTCTAATGTGTTTGAAGGCATCTAAGGCTTGAAATGCTCCGCATAATCTCAAAAAAAGGCCGAATCAGCCACTAAATTCCATGTAAAGTTTTTTACTTGACAATTACCTCATGCCAAACCCTCAAATGTGAAAGATGCTACACCAAAGCACCATTGCAGCCGAGCTCTTATAAATAACTACTCCAAACGCATGATATGGGATGGGATGGCCAGCAAACCACCCCTTGAGAGCATTCTTGTGAGACTCAAATTTCACAACACTGCAACTTTTTAAGTCAGGATATGAAGGTTTGTTCAAACTTATCCTTTTATATTAGTCTCTTCTTCAAAGAATAATAAAAGATTTATCAATATACAGTCAGAGCTCTTCAAAAGGAATGTCTACAAATATACATCATCGTCATCAACGATCCCCTCTAACCTCAAAATTTAAGGTTATTCCAATATAATGATTAGAAGCTTTAGCAAGGAGAAGGTCGAGTACCTCGCAAGCTTCTCTCCATATCACCAAAAGGATCTAACAAAACAACAAAATAACAAAGTCACCCTCTGTCACATCTACCAACATTTGGTAGGAAGAACCCCAAGGTAAAGTAGCACCAAAGCAATCATCATCATACGTTGGAAAAGCATCAGCTGCTACCTCTACCAACATTTAGCAAGACGCATACTGAAGCATGGTCAAACTCTACCATTTATTAAATTTAACGTGAATCCATCATGCACGGTAAGGTTCCCAATGCCTACAGATGCATTGCTACAGTAAGTATAAAGGTTGTGAAATGAAACTCAAATTGATCTAATTAACGATTCAACATCTAAACCAAAATCAAGTTAAGCGATTAGCTAACCAAAATCACTCTCTAAGAGAACAATGGAGCATGCTCACAATAATAGAGCATGTTGCCAAGAGAGGAAAGCCAACACAACAATCACCGAATTGAAGGACCAGAACCTCATTCCAACCACCACAAAACCCCAAGCCCAACTGACCAACTGCATCACCAATGGATTCCATCATTACTGAACAAAGGGTGACCCAAAAACACAATAGAACCCTATACGGGCTCTAACAGAGAGTCAATGGTAATGAAAGATACCTCACAGGTAAGGAAAGCATCACGTGATCCACGACTAAAAACATTCAGCATAGTCAGCAGAAAAGCCACAACCAACCCCCTTGGCATCAATGATAGGCAGTAATAGAGAGGAAACTTAGCATGCATCAAAATCCGAAGAGGATGAAGGGGTAGAAATGTCCACTATACCACGGTAAACCCTAAACCCTATACCTTAAACAACACATGAAAGAATCCATCTGACGGACACAAGGGCACCACTCCATAGCACACACCCTGCCACACCACAACCAAGGTAATGACCACAACGACCATTGAAGATGACCTAACCATTGCAACAGCTAGAGTAACAAAGAACACAACCAAGGTAATGACCGCAACCAAGATAATGACCCAACACATGTATATTAGTAAATCTATTTTGAATCAGGACTTCGCTTATTAAACAAGCGTCATTGTACATTATAAAACACCATTTTGACGTCACAAGCATGCATAAACGAGCAGTCACCACAAGATCTCCATAAATAATAATTAACTTGCCAACTAATTATATTTTAGATCACAATCCCAGTATATTGCTGTCAAAAACAGTACTCCAACAAACAAGTAGAATAGATTAAATCCCTTTAACATTCATTCATGTTCAACTGGAAGCAAAGGTCTTCCATCTCCTAAGATGATACAGCCGTGTCCAACGACGGGTCAATCGATATATTATACAGTGGAATTCATTTCAGGACCTTCCCAACTCATACGTTAAATTGAATTGCATTTGCAATCGACTCAGTTGGATCTATCAAACCCTAAGCATTAACAATTCCAAACATTTGTGAATCAAGACAAAAAACGAACCATAATGTATTCCAACTGGAAAGCAATCTAAATATAAGAAAAAAAAAACAACTTTAAAGAACCCAAAAATGAAGAGAATAATTGGAAATGTCTGGTTAACGTTAGCATAGTTTAAGCATTTCGAGCCCAATATATTACAAAGCACATGAATGAATAAATCATAATACGATATGAACTTTACCCCACTTGTGTCAGCAGCATATAGCAGATTCAGCTTTCAAATTTATATTATAAATTTAGGCCAGGGTTAATTCATAGCAGCCATCCGGTGAGAGTTCCAAACTCAAGTAGTGCCTGCCGCTAAAATAAAAAAGTAAGATATTAAGGTATTGAAAACAAAATCTAAAGATGCGGTTAAAAAAAATTAACAAGTAAATAAAGAATAATCGCAAAAAATTAAGCAGACATCATAATATTTTTTAAGAAGCAGGAACATATTAGATGTGAAATTCATAATTTGCATATTAAGAAATTTCAGAGATATTTGATTCACTAACTAGGTATGCTATAAATTGATTATTCTTAGATCACTTTGGTATAACTGGAGCTTGTCGAAGAAGTTGCTGAAGAGAAAAATGGTGAAACGAAAGATGCTGATATTAAGCCTGGGGGATCATTCTAGTGTTGAAGGCTGCCGACTACGCCTAGTGACTAGCCAGTGAGCAAGCGATGATTAGGAGGGTGGAGGTAAGGGGTAAAAATATAATTTTTATTGTATAACATCCAAAAAGTGCAAAAAGTACCTTGATTTCACCTTCCTACTAAGATTCTTTTTAAGAACCGCTTTACAAAAAGCAACAAAAAATAGCTCTCCCAAATAAGATACTAAGACAGCTGGAGAGTGAACTCGCCAATCGACAACTACCTAGTCAGCAGCAACAAAAATTATGCCAAATGACCTTAGCTCACATTTCAGGAGGCCCAAAGGATGAACTATTGATACCTATTTGATGAGCATCAAAGGCAAAATTGGTCAAAATGGGAAGACAATAACAATACAATTCATCCTTCCTCGATAATTGTGTTGCCACCAGCATCCACCATGACACATGTGGAGTGATTTATGTGTTGCAAAGCAGTGTGGATTAAAGCAAAAATCCAATCACCGACATGATGCCAATTTGTTTTTTTACTTCGTCACCACTAACACAAAAAGCATGCTTCAGCCTAATAAATTTTTGATATGGCCTCTCTAGCCAAATATAGCATTGTGTACGCTTGATAATATTAGCAGTCTTGTCAGGTTGAAACTTTGCACCACTCTTTTAAAGATCACAGTTTACACAGACTTATCGATTGTAACCAGGGTGGTGCCATGTGTAGGAGGGAGCTCCATAGTGGCATGCATATTTGAAAGCCAAACATCTTCAAATCGGTTGACCACACTAGATGAGACAAACGTCAATTTTTATGCTAAACAGAATGGGGAATGATTCAATGCCTCAAGGTCATAAAGATATTGTCCAAGCAAGAGTCCAAATGTCTGCCTTCACTCGTTAGTTTTATTATATCAAGCGCACTTAAGGTCAGTGAAACCAAGATAATGTAAATCCTTTTTGCATCAAATAATCCATAAAAGCCTCTTGTGATGTAGTGAACTGGAAAAATCTCCCACTAAAAGTTGTGAGAGACCTTATTTGCTGAGTTGCTCCCATAATTTCTTGTGGCATATATGCAATCCTTAATCACATAGGTCATTTCCATCTCTAACCACAACGCACAACCTCTGCTTTGAGTCTGAGCCAGGTTCACCGACAGGAGGGCTCTAGCTACCTTTAGCATGGACTTTCCCCTCCACTTTTTTCAATGTTAAACTAGCAATTTCTCTATTTATTTCAACTACCCACTATGTATCCTAAAAGCACAAAATACACATAATCCTATTGATCATTATATTCACCTCAATGACATATCACTTCAATCTTGAATAGTTATTAAAATATTAAATGTGATTTACTTCCAAATTTGGTAGTAGATCAGTAAGATCAGATATTGTTCGAAAGGTTTAAATCCCAAGTACAATCGAGTCACATAGGCCCATTTTTACAATTAGGTGAAAAATTAAGGCTTAAGGCTGGAAAGTGACAAGCTGCACATCTTATAACCACTATCAATCTATATTTAAAAAATGCATAAAGCATCTAAAACAACGCCTCAAAATATGGGCAATCTGTAGATAAAACGAAATGTTTCTACATCTTGACGCACTAAAACATATGACTAGGAAATTATGAATTCAAAGATACAGGATTAAAAGCATTACTGGATTATAGATGCTAAAGATGATCTCCTTCATTGGGAGAATATAAAACAATCATGAATGACTTGCACTCAAGAAGTTCTGCTTCATAATTTATCTACAATCCGTAGCATAGACTTCAATGTAACTCATACAGCATTTGTTTGGCTCACATATTCCAAAGTATAGATCAAAAAATGTGATCTATCATGATTCATATCATGAAGCTAAAAATCGGTATCTTTGAAATTACCAACTAAGATCAACCAAAAATGTTTTGCCACAATTCATGAAGTGAGTAGCGTACCACATGAAAACTTACATGAGATTTACTTATTTATCTCCCAGAGATTACCCCAACTGCAGAAGCCCTGGCAAGAAAAAGATTGAAACATTCAAAAAATAGAAGGTTAAAAGAGAGAAAAATAACAGTACTACAAAAATGTGTTGCACTTTCCAAGCTTGCAAACTTAAGAGATAGCAACCTTCCTTGTTTCTTTCCTCCGATAGCAACCTTTCCGTTGGTCATTGCTTTGTTTGAACCATTTCCAGCATGTTGACCTGAAGTAAACTGATCATGAGAAGTATGACCAGCCAAACCACTATTTTCACCAGAATTATTTCTGTTGGAGAGAGCAATATCTGCCAACCCTTGTACAACAATATTGCTCATGCCATTTTGTTGCTGAGCTGGAATTTTTGTTCCTTGTGCGTACTTGTCAGAAAATTTCCCAACATTGTGCACAGCAACATCTTTTACAAATGATGCAGAGTTAGCAGGTTTGGAATCAAATGAAATAGATTTTTTATTTCGATTGGTCTGTGAAATTGGGGTGACAGCAACTGAAGGGAACAGTGACGAATAAGGAGCAGATGATGCAGTTGCAGCTGCAACTTTTGCCACAGCTGCAGTAGCTGAAATAATTTCTTGAGCTCCTTCACATAGATGAATATAGTCTCCTTCAATAACAAACAACTGAGAAAGAAAATGTCAAAATTTATGGTAAGGTGCAAAATTAGTATGATAGGTGTTAAACTTAAAAAGAGAATGTGGACACTGACCTCCGGATGACGAGCCACAAAATCATCAAGCTTTCCATAGTATTTCTTGTAATCATACCAGTGAAGAGGTGTGAGCATTTTTCCAAGCCTATTTGGTAGCTACAAATAACAGAAAAATAAATATACAAAAACAAATAATGAAAAACATAACAAAATCTAACAAAGGTTCATTAAGTTCATAAGATAATACTTACTGTAGTGCTAATCCGAATTCTACCATCAGAACCAGCAGGAATTGCTCGAACAATGCAAGCCAAAAGTGCTCTTTCATCTAAAAGAACCGGGTCCTTTGTTGTGTTGCCAGAAATTGAGTTTGATAATCCAATAACAGGAATAGAAACTGCAGGAGATACTTGTTTAGCTTCATTGCAGTCTTCAGCACTGTTAACTGCAACACAGTGGCTTGAAGCACTTGCATTTGCACTGGAAACAGACCACTGCTGACCCATGTTCAAAACCTGCTGATGCGTTCCATTAATTACTGACTCTGCACTCTGATCTGAGACCTAATGATTTTATTTAAAAATAGAACCAAGTTTCAGCAAACTTAACAGTTTTTTATAAAATTTAGAAGCGTATGATACAAACGGCTACACATGAAAGATAAATAAAACTTGCACAAACCTTGTTGTCAATCCTCTGCTCAGTAGGTTCAAAATAAAGGGTATTAAGACCAGAATTAGCATTTGGTGTTACATGCATTTCTTGGGAAACTTGATTAGTTTTATCGATAGGTTCAATAACCTGAAAGTAAGTTTTAATAAAACTTTATCATTACATATTCAAGGATATGATAACAAATTTAAAAGGCTTAATACAAAAAAAAAGTTCATTCGAACCTTAATTTGATTAGATTCGAAAGTTTCTGCAGTAGGCCTCTGCTGTTGGTCGATGTGAGATCTAAGATGTTCTGGATGAAGTTCATTCTCTGAAAAAGAAATAGGAAGGCCTTGGCTATAATGATAATGAGATCCAAGTAAACTCCGATTCAACTGTGATAGATGATATTTGTCTTCACTAGGAGCCTCAGAAATCTCTTGTAGTGCCTGCAACAGAATTGAAGGTGCCGTTTGGTACACCAGTACTATAATAACAATCGCTAAATTGCAAGTTCAAAAAATGCTTTGAAACTGCATGGAATGAATACCAGCTGCTTCTGCCAATGCTGAGCTGGCATCGCACATGCTGACTGCATTTGTTCAGCATGAGATTGAGGTATCACAGGATTTGTGGATGATACAGATTCCAAAACACCTTGTTGGTGCATAACAAAAGGATGCAAAGCAGTCATCTGGCCAACAGGAGCAAAGGCACCCATACCAAATAAAGGAGGATGAACAGGAGGGCCCTGTTCAACCTGAGATAAACAAGTTTCTTAAATTGTATCAAATGTTATTCTCCAATTCGTCACTTGAAATGAAAAAACAATAAACAGAGTTGCCCAATTTGACCAACTAGCAATCAAAAACTGTTAAACACAAAATGAACTAGTTGAGCATCAAACAGATACAATATACTCTCAGCTAAACAATACAGATCAATATGGGCAACAAGTTTGTTTGAGATACAGCATTGAAACCTGAACCATTGAACATAGAGGAGAAATCACTACCAGATAAAATACAGTGCACATCAGCGTACCTGAGGCTTTGTGCACTGAGTACAAAGCCCTGTACTCAACAAAGTGAAAAGACGTGCATCCTTTGTTGATTAGATAATTATTATTCCAGTATACAATACTAAAAATAGAGATGATAACTGAAATTAAAATCACCCTTGTAAAAAGCAAGAGCACTAAAAAATGAATTACTTGATAAAATAGTACCCAAACACCTTAAAAATGTCCAAAATAGTCACACTTAGGAATGAGGAGAATATGTTTTTGAAAAATTAGGACTTGCTGTATTAAGGTTGTTTGATTTAAGGAAAAGTCAAGAACATTAGAAATGTTCCGAGCAATTTATCAAAATAGGCCTCAAGTATTAAGATGTGTTCATTTTGATCCCTAATTTTCAAACGTGCTTGAAATGGTTCGAGTTTAAGAAATACAATAAATTAAGTCTAAAAATTAGCATTGTTAACTTCACCGTTAAAATTGAGAGCAGTATTAGAATTTTTTCTTTTAATTAGCATGAAAATATTTAATTTGGGAAATTTATCAATTCAAAATATTTAGTGGTTCAAAACATTGGACATGGATAGTTTACCCTTTTTCTACTTGTTTTTCTTTTTTCCTTTATTCTTAATGAGGAACTCAAAAAGTAGCTCCAAACATAAAATGATGTCCTTTAATTCCTCATGAATACCTTTCAAAATGATCCCTTCCATGTACAATAAAACACATATGCATGAGGATTCAGGATCAAACACTCCTCCATATACGAAGAAGAATTCTCCGAAGATGGGGTGGCGTTTCCTACGTCCCTTCAACTCAAGACATTGAATTTCATCAATATATCATTGAAACATTTCTAAAAGGACGTCCAAAACATCTTTGTTATCCTAATCAAAATCCCTTCCGCCTACTCCTCAAAAGTTCGAGAGTTGCCAACAGAAAGTCTCGAAGATGTTGTTAGGCGAACTCCACATACGACGCAACCAAAGCTTGCTTCACATCTACTTGGAAAGAGAGACCTACCTGTGGTATAGTAGCACCCGAGTCATCCATTATATCTGTCTTTCCACTGACGTGGCTTGTGGGAACCTCACTACTATCATCTTGATTTTCTGCAATCACATCAAAACCAACTTGTTCGAGCAATTGATCATTCACATTCCTATTGGAATCTTCAAATGCAGTGCAATACAAAGTGTTGATGGTAAGAAATCATGAGAGGAGGCAGAACATACACATTATGGAAGTATGATCAATTCATTACAATGGATTTGTGGTCACATGATTGCATAGATGTTTAGGGACACGATAACGGTCCTAATTAAGGTGTGTTTGGATGGAGGGCTAATATGTAAAATATTGGTTATTAACCCCCTCCCCCCGCAAACTCATCATCGGTATGTTGATGATGAGTTTGTCTCTGAGTGAGTGGTAGAGAGCTATTGAAAATGATTTGGTGAGCACGTTGACGTTTTGATCTTCAATAAAAATGTAAAAGAGCTCTGCTTCCTTCTTTGTAATGCAGTCGCGAATAAAGTGGCAGTAAACCTCGACATGTTTGGTCCTGGCGTGGAAGATGGGGTTCTCGGCGAGGGCAATTGCTGAAAGATTGTCACAATGAATCTTTGTGGAATGAGATATAGGATGGCCAAATTCTTGTAGAAGACGGCGAAACCATACGATGGTCGCAGCCGTGGTGGTTAAAGCAATGTATTCTACTTCCTTATATGATCTAGACATTGTGCTCTATTTCCCGCCACTCCAAGAAATGGGTGATTGCAAGTAGAATGCAGCAGTCGGTTTCTCTTGACAAAATTTGTTGACCGCCAAGCTTACGTTCGGATGGGTAATAGTGAGATATTAAAGAGATCCCACTAGCTGCTTATAAAATATTGGTTGAGAGAATGGAGCAAAGGGTGCAGCTGCTCGGTTTCGTCTTACAATGGGTGTGGGAGCCGGGTTGCAGTGAGCCATGCTTGCTGTTTAGAGGATGTTGGATGTGTATGCGGCTTGTAATAACAAGAGTTCTGTTTTGGATGGCGTGATGGAGATGCCAAGGAAGGTGGTTGGTGTGCCTACGTGTTCCATTCAAAGTTGATTGGTGAGGGTGGTGATGAGAACTTGAAGATCTTCTTGGTTTGGCCCAATGATGAGGATGTCATCCACGTACGCTAGAAGATAAATTGGTTTTGTGGAGGCGTCAACAATCAAGAAGAGGAGTCGGAAGTGCTTGTTTGAAACCCTTTAATGCGTAGAAAATTTGTGATGGTGGAACACCATTGGCGTTGTGATTGTTTGATGCTGTATATTGCTTTTTTCAAAAGGAAAACATGGTTGGGGAAGGTGGGATTCTCAAATCCTTCTAGTTGATGCATGTAGACTTCTTCGGTTAGCCATTAGTGTAGGAATACATTGGATACATCAATTTGAACTATATGCCATTTGTGATGGGTGGCTACGATTAAAAGAATCTGGATGGTTGGCATTTTGTCCAAAGGCTTGAATATTTCAATGTAATCGGTGCCATAGTTTTGTTTGAGTTCTTGCGCTACTAGCCAGGCTTTGTAGCAGGCCATAGTGTTGTTATTGTTTAGTTTGGTGCTGCAAGTCCATTTGCATCCTAGTATGTTGTGATGCGGCTAAGGAGGGACTAGAATTCAAGTATTCTTATCTATCAGGGCATTGTAATCTTTAGCCATTGCGTGTTGACAATTTTGGAGTTGTGTGGCTGTTTGGTAATAAGTGGGTTCTTGTTGGGGTGTGATGACGTGGGTCAGATTGTTGAGTGATTTTGGTCGAATGGTTCCTAATTTTAGACAAGTTTGCATAAGATGTGCTGAGAGAGATGGTGCTTTGGATTTGGGTAGTGTTTGGGTTTCGGTTTGGTGTATGGGATTGGGCATCTTGTGTTGAGAAGATTGGGAAATTCGATGAGGAGGCTGTTGTGGTGGTAGTTTCTGGTGAGTGGGTGGTGTTGGGTATCAATGAGAGTGGCTAAGTTGATGTAAGAGGTGAGCTATGTGAAAATAATGGCAGTGAGAGAGGTGATGGAACTATGATGAGTGGGGTTGAGGTGGATTGAGAGGAGGGAGCGAGCTTGGCTGATTCGGATGGGTGGGGTGAGATGAATATGGAAATTGGGTTTCAATGAATTTCACACGGCTGGAGATTAGGGAAGACGATATTTTTGGGTTATAGCATATGTAGCCTTTGTAATTAGTAGAATAGCCTAGGAATACACAAGGGATAGATTATAGTCTAAGTTTAAATGCTTTTAAAGGTGGGAGAAGAGAGAAGCAAAGACATCCGAAGACTCGTAGATGATTGTAGATTGGCAGTTTTTGGAAGAGAATTCGGAAGGGAGAGAGGTTGTCAATGTTTGGAGAAAGTAAGAGATTGATGAGATAGGTAGCAGTGAGGGTGGCTTGAGCCCAAAATTTTTTCGATAAGTAAATTTTTTAGAAGGCCTCGAGTTACTTCTAGGATATGTCAATGTTTGTGTTATGCTACTCCGTTTTGTTGAGGGGTGTATGTGCTTGAAATTTGATGATGGATACCGAGATTTTTTATTATAATGTAGAAGGTTGTAGAGCAATATTCACCTCCTCCATCGGTTTGAATGATTCTAATTTGTTTGCTAAATTGCCTTTCGATAAATTTTTAAAGATGGATAAAGGTTTGTGATGTTTCCTATTTTTGTTTGAGTGGAAAGATTCAAATATATCAAGAGTAGTGATCAATGAAGCTAGACATAAAACTCATAACCATTTTTAGATATTGTAGGGGGCACACATCAGAATATAAAAATTCAAAAGCATTATACATTCTAGAAGACTAATAGGAATGGTAATTTGTGATGGTTTGTTATAATACAAGTGGAACATGGGAAGGAGCTGCTGGTACCGAGTGCTGGTTGGTGCTTGAAAAGGAGACTGAAAGTCTTGGCTCTGCCCCAAACAAAGATACCAAGGTTGTGTTGCAAGTTTCGTGATGTTTTGTAAAGGATGAGAGTCAGTCGGTTGTTCTGCAGATTTCAGGATGATTTCTATTGGGGGAGGTTATGGAGATGGTCTGATGGTGTAGAGACCGTTGATGCAGCGACCTTTTAAGAAAGGGATGCTTGAGTGAAGATCATTTATGGCAAAACTGGTTGGATCAAAAAAATAGACCAGAAATCTTCAACGGTCAGCTTGTGTATAGATAAGAGATTGCATGATATTGAGGGACGTGTAAAATATTGTTTAAGAGAAGCTTACGATGGGGAGTGGGGAGAACGCCTTTGTCAGTATTGGAGATTTGCAGTGTTTGACCATTGTCCACGGTAACTTGATTAGTGCCTTGATAATGTTTGGCTAGGGACATGTTGGTGTCATTAGTTATGTGGCTTGAGGCTTTGGAGTCGAGATGGTAATTGTGGTTGCTTAGGCGGTCTGTTTGAAGAGCAGTTGGGTGATGGTGGTGGGAGGGTTGATTGTAGGTATGATCCATTCGATGACAGCACTTCTTGACTGTATGTCCAGGTTTTTGACAGATTTGACATTTAATGAAATGTGATTTGAAAGTTCATTGAGCTGACATCGTTCTTGTGTAGGTTGTGGTAGAGCCTTCCTCTGAATAATTGTGTTTGGCAGCCCCTTCCACGTCGTCTATTTCGTTTGCTGAAGAGTGAGAGATTGTCATGGTTGGCGGATGGTTGTTGGTGCTATATTACTTTAAGGAGATGTTGTTGCACGTTGATTTCCTCGCTGCCTAATAGGGAGTAATGATCATCTAGACAGATAGAATTGAGTTTTGTACGAATTACTGTTTTAAACACTTGATAAGTGGGTGAGAGGCCGTTGAAGGTGTAAAGGATGATGTCTTCGTAGTCAACCTCAGAGTTGGTTGCAGCAATCTTATCCATTAGTATTTTGATTTTAAAGAGATTCGTACATGAAATTATTTTTAAGAGATACATTGTGAAGCTCATTCTTGAGTTAAATAACACTTGAACAACTTGTGGATTGAAGTCTTTTTGAAAGAATGAGCCACACTTCAGTACAAGGGTTGGCCTCCAAAATATATGGTAGAATTTATGAGGAGAAGGTGGAGTAGAATACTGAGATGAGGTTGTGGTTAGTTAAGAGCCAAGAGGTATAATTTGGGTTGGGGGGTTGTGGTGGATGATCCAACCCATCAGGATATCCTTGTAGATTGTTGGCTTTGAATAGTTGGATTATTTATGTTCTCCAATTGAGTAATTTTTTGAAGTTAGAAGAGAATGTATTATATTTTTTATGTGTGACATCAAGAATTTGAGTTCTTTTGAGTTGAGGATGATGGAGGTTGTGTGTGAGGATTTTAATTGTTGTTGAACTGAGATTCAATGTTAGCGGAGTCCATTGGGGTGGTTTTGGATGGGTAGCTGCAGTTTTCCTTCGATGGGAGAGTTTCTTGATGTTTTGGGAGTGGGTGAGTTACGGAAAGATTGGGGAGTCGAGCTATGGGCGGGTTCTTGAGTGATCGTGCTTTATGGGCAGTGGTTCTTGAGTGTTTTTGAGGGCCAAGAACAAGTGGCCGGAGAATTCTTGCAATTTCTTTTGAAAGGCCAAGACGGAATGGCAGAAGGATTGGGTGGCTCGAGAGATAACAGGTTTGGTGTTGTTGTGAAGACTTGAGGAAGAGAGATGTAGAAAACAAACCAAGCTCTGATACCATGTTGATAGCAGGAAATCACGAAAGGTGGCCGAAGTCTTGTACAAAATATGCTCAATTCATTACATTACATTTGTGGTTATATGATTGCATAACATATAGATGCTAAGGGACATGACTAATAGTCCTGATTAAGATGTGTTCAGATGGAAGGCTGATATGTAATATGTTGATTATCAGAAAGAGGTATCCGGGGCAGCTAATGAAAGTGTTCTCGTGTCATCACTGTTATCCAACGCCAAAAGTGTCATCACCTCTCGAACCATCCACTCCAACCTCAGTTGAGGGCTCAAGAGAATTCTCCCCAAAGTCAATTTGGGGAACTGTCTCCGAGGCTTTAATTTCTTTTGAACATACACGAGTTTTGTTTTCTTTTTCAAGCCTTTAGGGGAAGCTACCATTGTCAACAGATTTTTTTTTTTTCAATTCAGAATAAAGATTTAAACAATGTAAATCACCATGGCCGATAATCAAACAGTGTGAGCAATAGATTGTACAGTGTCGATGCACTCTTGAAAGTATCAGTTCTTTCATAACCAATCCACATCTTGGATTGAAAGTCATCTGTTAACTAATTCCGCAAAAACTAGAGCCACAGACGGCCTAGTCAAATTAGCTGTCGTGGAGTCAACTTTCAATGATTTTCTGAAATACAAACCCTAAGCATAGAGAATCGAATGGGTGATCAAACGCACTTTAAGGAGTGGAAAATTGATCCAAACTGGTGCAAACGGCAGTTTGCATGTATGGTCAAATTGCGTTGTCCATTTTAAAATTTTCATTGGCCAATTTTCAATGAAATAGATCCCGTAGCTCGAGAGTTATCCATTTCACTCGACAACTTGATAATCACATGTCGTGAACCGATCAATGCGACCTGAGAGTCGGCAATTAATCCCAAGTTCTTGAAGAATTTCCTAGTAGCACACTTGGATGGTCTACCACTTGGAATCTTTCCAATCAGGGTAAACTCGAACAATTTTGCAAGAACTTGCATTTCATCTTTTGATATTAAAAGAGTAGATTTACCTCGAAGACGGACTATGGGCTTGATTCAAATCGAATAAACCGCAAAAGAGTTGTTTGCCAATACTTCTCATAAGCATTTAGATGTTGCCGAGCGCATCTCATGTCGCACGTGAAGGTTGTGTAACACGCCCAATCCTTCTAAAATCACCATTGCCACTACAACAACAAATACACAAGCAACCAAATGGATTTCGATTGACGAACTCGTCGGACACCACCCGTAGCGGCTTCTAGGGTTTCAAGAGCGTCGTTCATCTCGGGAAGACATGCACCACTATGTATTATATTAAAAGACTTGGCACCGATATGTCTAAGCTCATAATCATTTTGCACATGAGTAAGAGCTCAATAACGTTCAAATTCATGAAAATGACAAGTTACTTTAAAAAAAATGTTAAAAAGCTCTTAATAAAAATGCCATATATAATTATTTTTACAACTTTAATTGTTATGATTAATGAATTATTTAGAGGCACTTTTCTACTAATGAATCACTTGCACATAAACAAGACAACCGGTAAATTTCAAACATGGCACTCAAATATTCTCTATTACATTTAGCACTAAGATTTTTTATAATTACAAGCTACAACACAAATCTCCAATTCACATTGCAAAAGCAATCTATATATATATATATATATATATATATATATATATATATATATATATATATATACACACACACACACACACCATATAACAAAAAACATCCTTATAGAATGTAAAAAAAGCCCAAAATATTAATATTATTTATATTCATTATTACACCTGAAATAAGTACATCCTTAAAACATTAATTATACCATTTAATACATCTATCGTAAATTCGACGGCCAACCTTAAATTCCATAAATTCGCAGATTATGTGCACTTGTTCACAGAATTACAAATGAAAGTTAAATCGGAAGCAAATACAGACTTATCAAGTAATTATGTTATAAATCATATGCAGGTTCTATGTCTCAGCTACACAATATAAATCCTTTAGAACAAACAGTCACTAATGATCGGTCTCCATTATACCAAGTAACATTTGCCCAAAGCAACAACAAAGTAACAAGATTATCATTATTCATTTCAGCAGATTCGTTTGTATATTAATGTAAAAGAAATCAGAAAATCACCTCAAAACAACAGACTTCGTGGATTCAAAATTTATAGCTATTAACCAAAGTTAAATTAAAATCAAAATACCTAACATTTTTGGTTAAAGAACTGGCAAAGGGTTTAGGATTTAGGGCAAACAATCACATCCTACAACTACATGCAAAAGAGATGACAAGCACACACATAATTGTCCGAGTATTGGATGGCTTCCAAACTACGATGACTTCGCCTAACTAGGGTATAATCACGACGTCTCAGTTGACTCGTAGCTACGACGTTAGAACAAAAAGAAAGCTCGTTGCCTGGTGTCATAGTAGGCAATGGAGAACGTCTAGAGGAAACTCGCTACACTAGTCTCCATGAACTTTTTTAGATTACTGAAGAAATAAAAGTAGCGAGCAATCATTTTGTTTTTAGGCGCGAGTTACGAGCTTAGAATGATAAATTTGCGAAATACCCATAACAGCCTTGATTTCTAACAGAGATGTATCAATTGACAGAAAAAATCAGGATCAATATTAAACCAGACTAAATTTTAGTATCAATCAAGGACTATTTCAAATCTTTTTGAAATTCATGGACTAAAATTATCACTTTATAAAATATGAGGGGCTATTTTGATAAATTATTCACACTATTTCCCTTGATTTTACTTCGCAAGTGCTTAATGTAGAGGAACATAACCAAAATGCCAAAATTCATGCAAAAAGTCTAGATAGTCAAACTACTGAGTTTCTTTTATAGTAAAAAGCCCACACAATTCAAGGAAAAACCTGCAAATGGAATAAATATTCAAAATGTATTAACAATTGCAATAATAGAAAGAAAAACATTAATTAAATAAAATTTAGCAGGAATTCCAATTAATAATAAAAATTAGAATTTGAAGTCAGATATATTAAAATTATATGGCTGCTAGCAAATTTTTAGCTCTATTATTATAGCTAAAGTTTTTACAAATTTTGAGCATTTTGAATCCATCAAGCTCAAACTAATTAATAAAAATTTAAGGAATGATTGAGAAACTTCAAGAGTTGAGATGATTCGGAGTAAAAATATTTGTGTGTATATATTTAACTAAAACAAATATATATATATATATATATATATAATATGTAAATGAATAAAATAATAATAATTATAATAATAATAACAAATTCAACTTAAGCCTATTCTCCCTCTCTTACAATGTTTAATAATTAGAGGAAGAACCTAGAAGCAGAAGCTAGCTTCAAATTTTAAACAACTAGCAATTACAATTCTGATTAATCATAATTTCAATATATACTCTAAATAAAATGCATTTCTATTCTTGCTTCATATTTTGATTGTTTGAAACACAAATTCTTAGATACGATCTATTTCTTCAATAGTCTACCTATAATATTTCTTTTTATATTGCAATGGAAATATTTAAACAGCTTGGTACCATTTTTTATTACCACATAAAAAGAAATTAAATAATATGCCCTGATAATGCTATATTCAAAGTTTCATAAAAAAACAAAAGTTTCATGTGTAAGCCGCCAAAATAAGCTTTTAATAAAGATAAAAATAACAAAAGAGCGGGCCTAAGAACAACATACGTCTGAATCCTCCTGAGAAGTATAAAAAGAAAACGTCAACAACAGTCCCAAAAAATAAGCAAAATCACAACCGCAGACAAAATAGCAAAAAACTGAAGTGTGGTAATATTATCTATGACGGTGAGCAAAAAAGAATGTTTTTAAGCAAGAAAGCAAATCTAACGCAAGATCAAATCCTTTGTTTGTGTCGACGGAAGTCTTCCACAGATTAGATATGACACCACAACTACCTCCACAATGATAATTCCATTCAATTCTTCCATTCATGGATATCTCAAGTCACTAAAAAGTTGAGCCTCTTTAAGTTCAAACTTCAAAAGAAGATGTAGTCTCCACCAATCCATCCTGCAAAATAATAAGCTTGCATGATTCATCTCTAATCACCATGTACCCATATGCCTTCCCATCACAACACGCGAAGGAGCCATCAAAATTAACCTTGATCCACGAAGGCAAAAAGACACCACAAAGAGGAAGTGATGATGGAGCCCAAATCAGAAAATGCATTCCAGAAACAGGAAGCAGTGAAAGCGCTCAGACTGATAGCAGAGAATAAGCTGATGCTAGTACAGATCGAATAAATTTTTAACAAATTATTATGTTTATTTGCTTTTCGATATCTCCGAACCTGATACAACAAATACAAACGATAAACCAAGCAAGGAACTTCTGAGAGCCTAGACCATATCTATTTTTGAGAATCATTTCTTTAAATTCATTCCAAGTGTTGACCAGAATATTGAAAATGCCCTAATCCATAAGTGTGTGCAACGACCTTGACAAATAAAAGCAATTGCAAACAAGATGTGTTATAATTTCAGTATCTCAGCAACCCCATATAAATAGATCCTTTACAACAAACCAACAACAAAACAACCAAGCATCCATAGGAATGGCATCACTCAGCAAATGTCACAAAACATGGCTTCTATATGGCCAAGTTTCAAAGCTCATGTCCTAAAATATCCAAGATGCCTGTTGCATACAAGCAGCTTGAAAAAAATGCCCCTAGTCTATTCAACATCCAACTCACTTCATCAACACAATGGGAACAATATAGAGAAAACAACATAATCCTTTCAGCAAGAACCTCACCCAACCTACAGTCCAAAGCTTCTTGAGTGTAGTTTGTCAAGACCCTACTAAAAGTAATGGATCAATTGTCAATGCAAAGTGATGAGCAACTAACTGCACCAAAGCCTGCCCAATTGACTTAAATTTTGACATTTACAAAAATAGTACTTAATCTTGCTCAAGGAACAAGATGATAAGCAATAACAGACATTGTACAAGCATCATCATTGATATATGCAACGTGATCATAAAATTATTTATTTAACACCTGAATTTTAAAGTAAAATAAATACCCAATATAAGTTAATAAAAAAGAATTATAAAACAATTAATTTATTGTATTAAACCAAAAAACTAAAACAAAGTCAAAACAACACTAGTCTAATCACAGAGATCTTAAACTAAGTTTCCGGACAAGCTGGAAGAGCATCCAACCACAGCTGTCATTTGTTGCATAAGCAGAGTTTCCTCGTATCTAGGCTTAAGAAAACGGTGTAATGGCAAAAAAGAATTGCTATTATTAAACAGTGGCCCCGTCAAAATCTCTAGTCCTAGACATCTCCTGAATAGTCAGCTCTCACCGAAACAATATAATTAGAGCTGCAAGGTGTCATATAGGTTGGTCTTCTTCCGCCCAACTGCATGAAACACGAAGCTGTGAATGGTTGCTTCATCAACACACAAAGTATCAATATTGCAGGATTGATCATAATAATCTAGGCATGAAAGTTCCACGTGCAAAGCTAGCTACTTGCGAAAATTACAAGTACATTCAATTGATGGTGCATCACAAGATACACAAAAGGTTAAGTTCAGGTTGGTCGCATGACTCGATACAGGCTACATTTGCATGTAAAAAGCAGAGGGTTGCACTGAGAGCAAAATATTAAAACATGAAAGTGATGTATAAGACCAAGTCTTGGGAAAGTGCATGAAATAGTGGGCATGGATTGTACAAGCCGTCAGAGAACTAAGCCGCTTCAATTCAAATGAGGAAGGCAAGCTTCCTTTTTTGTATGTAAACACACCCACAATAGAAAACTAAGAACTAAACATTTATTCAAACTAAAATTTCAAATGCACCTTCTTAAAATCACTATATATAGCTTCCATAACTTTAATGATTAATTATAAATTTTTAAACACTAAAATAACCACCCCACGTAATTTAGTGAAGATGATAGAGGATCGATGAAACAATCTCATAGATTCATACCAAGTTGACCTGTGTTCAAACCTTACATCAATCCCACCAATGTTTGGATTGGTGTGCATCAACCCTTTAGCAATGATTCAGGGTAGTCATACAAGAGCCGTAAGCTTCAATTAGAAGCACCAATCCAATATCTCAGACAGCTTGCTGCACATACAAAAGTATCCAAAGCTAGAGAACCATGTATATCTTCCCATACGTTCTGTTTTGGAAGATTTTGTACCCTCTTTTGCAATTCTAAAAACAGCTAAGCTAATGCAAAGTAGGTTCCTTTCATAATCAAATATTGAGCTACTTTTTTTCTACTTTTGTTTCTCAACATAGTTTTGTATTTTACAAATAAAATTTAAATTTGCGGTGGTTAAACATACTTTAAAAAAGAACAAAAAAAGCAGTAAGCTAACATCATCCTTTTTGTAGTTTTTCTGTGCCCAGCAGTTGCAAGGCTTCGGTGGATTTCTGAAGCAGCAGTTATGTTAGGGAACAACCTACATGTAAAAGTATATTAGAGTCGGTGGTTAGCTCTATTTTAGTGTATTAACACAAGGTGCCTTGCTCCTAGACATTTATTTTTACTTGTAGCATTGATCATGTGAATATATCAATTTGTGGTTTTGTTAGAAAATTTAAGACTTTAAATAAACCGGAGCTTCAGATATGAAATACAATTATCAAAAATAGAAATAAATATGTTTTCTATCAACCGTATCTACTAACATAGGATAAGAAAACTGTACAGATGGAATGTAAGGCAAGTTATTTAATTTCATAGACTAATAAAAATCTTCTACAAGTCGATGCATTCCGCATCCTAACACTACACAAGCACCGTTTATAATAATGTTGAAATTTTTTTGACAAAAAGGCTTTTCTATTTTAATTTATTGTAGTTTTTTTATTTTAGTTATTTTGGGATAATATATGGAGACAAGTATTCCCATGGATAATATCTTTTTTCATCAAATTACATACCCCACTTTTTCAGCCATGATATTTTTTGTTCTCTCTCAGCCACTGGATTACATCCCATATATCATTAATTTCAACCATAAAATTACATCACTGGTTATCAACTTCAGTCATCAAATTGCATCCCACAGATCATCAGTTGCAACAATTAGAATACATCCCACAAATCACAAACTACAAGGATCAGATAGCATCCCACAAATTACTTGCCACAACCATTAGATTACAACACACGAATCACTATCCACGATAGTCAAATTTTCTTCCTCAAGTTAACAATTTCATAGGTTAACTGAGCATAATTTCTAACCTTGAATATGCAAATTCCACTGCTTAAATTAACTTACAACGAGGCTGATTTTCAAACCGTACTTTTATTGGATCTTTTCCTTCTTTTAGAAATGATCATACATAATTTTAAAAAAAAATTTCCATAGCTTAGACATTTAAAAATTGCACCAAAATCATATAGTGAGCCCTAAAACTATCCTAAACCGTCATGCTAATGAAACTAATAACAAAATTTGAATAATCTTTTTTTAATTTTAAATTTACTTTATCATCGTATTATCAATTGAGTTCAACTTTTATATTTACTGTTTCAATCAAGAAAAAGTAATTTTGTGCAATTAATATGAATTTTCCATCCATGGTTTACATTCTTTGCATCACTCTAGCAGCGTCAAGAAAAACAAATCCTAAATCTCCAAACATCGCATTCACTATTAAGGTTATCAGAGCTGCTCTAAGCAAAAATGAATAATTTCAAAAATTTTTTACAGGTGACTGCTAACTAACCTCACATTTCATTTGCTACAGAAAAAAATAGTTACAAATTTGATTTGGAACATAAAACCACAGCCTATTAATTGAAAAACCCAGCTCATAACTTTGAATAGTGCAGACATAATTAGCTGCACTACTGCGGCAAGATTGCCGTGAACAATGCATCCACCGTTCATATACCCGGCAACTCCAGCAACAAGAAAAAAAGCTATAAAAAAATTAAAAATCAACTAGATTTTCAATATGGAATTCTACCTCCAGACAATAGTATCCAAAAAAGTACATAACAAAATAAAAATGAAAAAACAGAAAAATTGCAAGGCAGTTTATGTCAACATAAGAGTTTTGGAATTTGAATGGTAAAGATTATATAAAATTTTGTATTTAATAAACATGGAAATGACCCTTTTTCCAAAAAAAAAAACTCTGCAATGTCATATATCAGCAAGAAATTTACAAAAAATCAGAATAAATATAAGCATAATAAGTGCTCTTACATTGGTAGGACTGGATATTTGAAATTTTCCATCAGTACCAAATGTCAAGCTATTGTTTAACACAGTGCCATCATTAGCATTGACTTGGCTCTCCTTGTTTTCAAGGTACAATGATGATTCAGTTTGGTTTTCCCGAACAATGTGAGGGCTATCTTGGTATACTCCACTTTTCCCTCTGACCTCAGCTAGCTCCAAATGAAGTTGATGAATAGTTTGCAGATGATGACGTTCCATATCCACAAACTTACGAAATAAAACAACAAATGATTATGATTGTAATTATAAGATGCCATAATGAAGCAACTATGCAGCTTCTATTAAAATTCAACCAATAGAATAGCAGCACCCCAAGGCTAAAATGTGTGACAAATCAATGCATATACTCTAACTTTAGTAGCCTATAAGAAAACAATAACGGCATCTATATTATGTAAATATAAACTAACTTGTTGTTGCAAAGCTATCCAATATTGATTGAACTGTTCAATTCGTTCGCGCAGTTCTGCTTGTAAAGATCGGTTTGTCGTTGATTGCAAAGCATCCACCTCCTGAGCACGCGATATCCATGCTTGCATTTCCCTTAGCTGCTCATCCTTGTAAAGGATTGTTTCCTGAGCAACTCTGTTCTGCAAGAGAGGAATATAAGTTCGTTCATATCTTAGCCACTTGTATAATTGAAATTTTTTTTGATTCAAAGATAACAAAATGAGCCCAAAAATTCTCGAGCAAAGCATCCATTCAATCATGATGGCTTCTATAACAACGAGTCATGTTTGCTCAAAGATAACAAAATGAGCCCAAAAATTCGCTCTTAATCTCCCATTACAGCTTTTACTTCATAATGGATAAGATCCAACATAATCTCTATCATGATAAAAACATCTCATTCAAGATTGTCTAAAAAGGTAATCTGTTCTTAGTATGTATTGATTGTATTCATATTTGGGTGGCATGTGTATTTTAAAATTTTAGCGCTATTTATGTAAAGCCCAGTTATTGAAAACGGAAAAATCAAAGGTAAATGGTAAGAACTCATCATCAATTTCAACAAAAAATCAAATCACTTGTGCAAATCAAAACACAAGTTCACAACTTAAATTATGATGTAGAATGAATCAAAGTAGCATTATAGTTAACTATAACCTTTAGGCATGTTACTTAAATGCCTATAGATTATTCAAAAGTTCAGTGAAAAATATGCATGATGCTTTAAGAAAATTCAAAAAATCATAACTTAACTCTCACAAATACATTAATTAAATTTAAATAAAAGCAACAAATTTAAAATTGAAAATAAGAGATCATGAACATGCACTCATGAAACCATTACAAGAAAATTGAAATGTTTGAGAAATTTCACAGCATTTAGTAAAATAGGCAAACAATTTCTAATGTAATAATGTTCGCTATTAATATCCAAAAGCCCCAAGAAAAAAAAAAATTGGAAGAAAGAAGGAAAGGTGTTAAGTGCAAATTCAACCATTACACAGTAACAAGGAGAACTCCCTAAATTTGTAATCCAAGCCTCACAACAAAATGAGAAAAATATTCATCAAGCAGCGATAATCTATGAAGCACAAACAGTATGAAAGATCACAATGCGCAGAAAATGACTTTGACACACCCCGACATGTGTTAAAAAAAGTGTCTATATAAACTTTGCTCATGGCAGCGGAGACATGGGTTGTAGATATATCTGTAAAATTAGTGTGATCCGCGATTTTATTAATATATATATATATATATATATATATGACAACAATAAGTCCTAATCCCACTAAGTGGGGTTAGCCACATGAATCAGCATGTATTTTCCTTTTAATGTGGAAGGTAGAGCAAAAGGAAAAAACCCTAAAGCAAAAAAAAAATGAATCTTCATCAAAGCCTCACCCATTCTTTGTCCTCGCCTTGTCACTATTGTTGTTTTGGTTTTCCTTTCTCTAACACCCAAGCTGTGGTTAGTTTTAAATTTCATCTTTGTCAAGTTATTTATTTATTCCTGTATCTATTCATCGTCTCTTCATTTTATCCGGAACTTGACCACTGCAATGACAGGATTGTCATTACCAAACTTTTTCAGTGCTATATTATGACTAGTTCATCAATCACAAAAAGAATCATCTATCATATGGCATCCAAAGAACAGTTCTCCCACCTCTGCACTAGAATTGTAAGAAAGAGTACAAAGAGTTTAAGATCTCATATCATATATTTGTATTCATCAATTGATGAAAAGAATATGAATCATAATTTAACTTTTATTGAAATAAGAAAAGAAAATATATCATTTGCTTATCTTAAGAACAAGCTTTGTTAATGACTCGAGATGTCAACCCTAAAACATCTAGCGAATTCTTACAAGACCACCTTAGCCTGCAGTAGAACTTTGCATGCATGCAAGTAAAATAATAAATAATATGCAGAATGTGTGAATAAACATACATATATATAATATATTTTGTTTCATCTTTTAGAAAGATGAACTCAAAAACAAGTACAAATAATCTGGTTGAAAATGATACTAGACTTTTATGGAAGTTTGTCACCAAGAAAGTTGGAGCAATAAGGCCTGAATGCAATGTTAAATTTAAATGTCAATTTTGCAAACAGAATTACAAAGGAAAGTATTGCATTCTTTTTCATAAATAAAGTAATTTCAATCAACAATTAGTGCGGCATGCTAGACATGTTGTTAGAGAAAAATTTATTGCTCTACAACTTCAACTGAAAGACCATTGAATTAACAAGCTAGAGAGAAATTGTTTCAATAGATTGCTAGAACGTTCTACTCTATAGCTGTTCAATTTCACCTAGCTATAAAGTTATATAATTTAAATGCTTTTCTTTTTACAGCTAATAGCACCCTGATTGGTTACATTCCCTCATATTATAGTCTTTTAAGAACAACATGCATCAAAAAGAGAACCAAGTGTATATGAAGATAGGTTATACTTTGTCAATTTCATCATAGAAAAAATAGTTAAGGATAAACAAAAGAGCGAGGTTCACATTTTCACTATTAATGCAATTTTTTGCAGGGCTACAAGAACATTGATTGTGGCATTATATCCACATATTGTTTGAATGCCATGCATTATCCAAACATTAAAAATTTCACTCATGACTATATGTGTGTCTACATACAAAGAAAATTGAAATAACATGTAATTAATGCAATTGGATTAGTGCCATTGTTGAAGATGTTATTTTCATAAGAGAATTCATTATGAATCTTTCAATGAGGCTATCTATATTCACAAATAAAGTTGAAAATGTTAGCAATGGCTAAGATTCATTTTACATCAACAGTTTTGATGCTTCGGCGCCTTAAGGCATTAAACAATAATTATAAGCAACAATTAGTGGCGAAATTGAATATCTTATTGTGAAGAGGTTGAAAAAGCTAGGTTTATAAATAATATTGAATGACTTACAGTAAGAAAACACCGATTATATTATTTATTACATACAAAGAAGATATGAGGCGCTGAGAGTTGCTAACACAATTACACCACATCTCCATCATGTTTATAATATGCATGATTCTTTGACATAGGAAGCGAAATGAATCATACATAGACAAGAAGAAATACGAGAATGTTGAGTTTATTTTAACGACTGTATGACACATTTATGTCAAGATGAAAAAAACAGCATCAATTCATCTTTAGCACATTTCTATAATCCAAAGCAATGTTAAACTTAGTTTATTGATTATATCTATTAATTACTTATTATGACTGTCTTATGCATATATTATAGCTATATTTGTAAAAATGAATCTACAATCGGCATCACCGCATAAAGATATGAAAATAATAAATGAACAGCACAAATGCATAAAAAGGTTCTTTCCAAATAATAAGGAAAAGCACTAGTAAAAATAAAAATTGTTAACTATTTTGGCCTTACTGGATCCTTCCCTCCCTAATCATGATTCTTTGCTTATAGAAGAATCATGGATGGATGGCCTGGTGGATATTACATGGTGCTAGTTCATCAAGATTGCAAAGCTTGGTTTTTAGATTCTTGGCACAGCAGTCACCAACTCATTGAAAAGAAATATTATCACAACTCAACCAAAAGAAATTTTAGTTTTTGTGCACACAATCTAAAAAAATCTCGTGTGCTCTAAGGAGATGTATAAAAACAGCAGAAGGTCAATCGTTTTATTAATAAAATTTCATAGTAGCATAGAGTGATAGCACAAAAGCAATAGTTGTTGAATAGCGAGATGGTCTCAATGCATGGTTCAAATGATTTTGGAATATTTAATGTGAATTGATGAACACAAAAGTAACATATTTGTATTTTGCACATCTTTTTTAAAAAAAATTCATGTTGTCGTAGTGCTTGTGGTGTCCTGTTCGTGTCCTCTATTAGCATTCCTGCTTCATTGCTCATTGTCCGTAAACCGCACTAAAAATTACTACATTCAAAGTTGCTCAAAATATCAAGAAAATATTTCTGTCAACCTTGCAATCAATTATTGATAGTGCAAAAATGAGCCCATATTCAAAAGTTTTAGAGTTAATTTTAGAATTAGAAAAGAGACTAAGTACTTAAATTAAGCATTATGTGAATTCATTGCCAATAATTCATTGGTCATCCCTAGTTGAACGTAGTATAATAAGTGTCTAGATGGCGTGGGGACAAATTTCTTTAAGATCAGTTTCTAATAGAGAGTGCAACTTCTACCCGAGATTGGAACATCATTTGGATGTTGTGATCAATTCCTTCGTTAGTCCATGGATTGGTTTTATTTTGAGCGTTAAAACACTAGGCCATTGCGAAAAGGTCTAAGATCTCATCATCAAGTATCATATCTAGATCAAGTTGTGCACTATGGTAGGAAAAGGTTAGACGTGAACTCACAAGAAATGAGCGGAAAGACGGAAGAGCCCACAGCTTTGGCAACTAGTTCCTTGTACAAAGTTAGTTCAACTACATCAATCACAAGATGCAATCTAGCTTTGTCTAAAATTTCAAACTTGTAAACAGTAGTACCGATACAACATGTTACTTTAAAAATGCCCTTACTCATTACATCTAACTTCTTCAAAGTTGCATATTAAAACTTTTCCAAAGTTATAAGCACATCATCATATCCTCAATATTAAATTCCCATATTTAATCTAAATGTCCAAGAAAAGATTATAAGTTGTTTGTGCAAGTGTTGTGTAGATGTCCGGAAATAATGCTGAAATGTGAGACAAACATCTTAAGATCAAATGTGCATTTTATTTTTTAAATAATAACGTATATGCAATGATACTAAGTGGAAAATATGTATATCAAATATATAGGCACATACGGGAAAATGGTTTATTTAAAACAACGCTAACACCAATGCAAGGTAGATATATTTTGCTAACAGATATGCTTTAATGATATAAACAAGAAATATGGATCTTAATCTTCAGATATATAACATTAAATCATTAATTACAAATTTCTTGAAATGATACACCACCCGGATCCTTCTCAACAAGTCATGAAACTGAAACAAAGTCAATAGCATTAACCACATGAATAGATAATTCACCAAAAATTTCATTCTCAAATTGCTCAATTCACCAACTTCAATAAATAAGCTGTGTTCAGCTTTAAATTCAAGTTTATAACTAATCTCAATCACAACTTCAAAACTCAAGTACTATTTTATCCTCAACTTTCATTACATACTCTATTTCTAATATTTGATCAACCAAATATGTATAAGCATGAATATGGTTAAATATAAGTTTAAACTCAAATATACCAGAAGCTGATTATGATATTATGGTTTCATGTTTAGCATCCCTTGCCTATAGTTCCAAAAATTTTAATAATTAATTTTAATGCTCATCAAGTGCCATGTAATTCTTTTAAATAAACGCTCATAACAGACTATACAAAACTTAGGTACCATAAAATATCTCACCAAAACTAAGTATGATTATATCTTAATTTTTCATAGTATTATATATGATAATAATTATAAAACTCTTTCAAATTATCAATCTCTTAAGAAATTCTCTACATGAAAGACGGTCGTAACCTAAGCATATATATATAAAATACAAATCAACAGTACAATGACTCGATCGAGATCAAACTCCACGGTGTCCTATGCCAGAAAGTCCAAAAGCCTCCCAGGGAGCACATCCCCCGTAACAAAAAAAAACACCCTGACGAGCGTACATAGCACAAAAATCATCACCCAATTCGCGCTGCTCAATCGGTGAGAAAAGATAATACGAGAAAATTCAAGCAAGAAAGTGAGGTGATCTGCATGACGCTCTCCTCCTCGTGAACGGAGAGTCATCTCCCAAAGATGATAGAATCACTCCCAAACAGTCACCCTCTATGATGACTCCATCAATATCCACCTCTGTAGCCAGGAGGGCCTGCTGCAGAAATGTCATTGTCTGTATCTCTGCTTGAAGATGAGACTGTGCCTGTAAGCTATCTCCTGTAGCAGCCAGTAACTGTCCGTCAGAGTCGCAGACGACAACAGCCCCAAAAGCAGCATACTCTACGTAGTTGTAGAACGCGTCAATGTTGACCTTCAACCAACGGGTTGGGGGGCACCATCTGAGCGTATATACATAAACATGTACTCTTAAACAACACAAAAAATTTTGTAAATATTTTTAACTTAGTATTATTTATTATTTTAAAATCTGCCCAATTAATATTCTGCATATACACAACATGACCTGATAATGGGTAGTGATACATATCTAATCAAGAACACACTCATCAAGGTTGAGCTAGAATTCATTATACAATTTGAGTACGTTAAAATTGTTTAGGGCATATATGTAAAAGTTTAAATATATAACATATATGATACCTAAAAATGAGAATGTTCAAGAAATTGACAATTCCAAAATTATCAAAAAGGCACACTGGAAATAAAAACATATTTAGTGGTATTTAATTCAAAAACATGAGCTCAAGAATGTATAACTTGTAAAATATTATAATAAAGTCAAGGAGCTTTTTAAGTTTGCATTCATAAATTAAAATACTGAAATTATTTTTCAAGTTATAATATTTGCAAAATCTTGAAGCCACTAGCAAAATAAAAAAGAAATTAAGAGGAAAAATGATAAAAGAAAGGAGTTGTCAGAATAACAAGTTTAAGCACACATATTATAACAACAAGAAAGAAAACACCACCAAAAGTTTATAATCAAGGCCAAACACCAAAACCAGAAAAGATAATCTCCTAAAGATTTTTGTCACTCATACTTCACACCAAGAATTGACACTCAGATTTGCAAACAAAGAATATATTTTTAGTATAAAAATCAGCTACTAATAGTTAAAATCAGCCTTATTTATAGATAAAACACTTAATACAGTGTCATGGAGGTAATGTTCCCTGGGATTGACAAATAGTGTCCATGACTTGTAATGCCATGGATTGGCACTTCATTTGGCGGTTGGGATTAATTAATTACTTTGTTTGTCCATAGATCTAAAGCTAAGGAAAAACTTTCCAATTTGTACCTGATAGTTTTTGGCATGACAGCTCCATTTTAAGAACCTGTGGCTTCAGTTTGAACCTTTTTAATAGACTTTGCTTCCTTTTGTTGTTTCTATAAAATACTTCCAAATTATTTGTTGTTGTCATCATTAAACCAAACCATAAAAAGCACGCATTAGCAAATACAACTATTATTGGTGTGCCATTAACCCGATTTAGAGAAGCTGCAATTCTCCATCCTCTAATAAAAGAAAAATGCAATGCATAATTTTATTCCCAATTGCAAATTCTTTTAATATTAGTTCTATCAATTATAAAAGAAGCAACCTCCTAACAAAACACTCCCCTAATCAACATAAACTACTTTAGAAATAACTTCAAAATGAATAATGTATCGCCATCAATACAATGCCTATAAAAAACATTTAATTATATAAGGAAGCAAAGATTAGGCATCGTTTAACCAATAAAATACTAAAATTAATAAAAACAAGTTTTAAAAAAAAACTAGCTTTATGAAATCCATGAGCAAGTACAAGTGATAAAGCTATCTTGAAGTTTAATATCCTGATTCTACCAATAACAATTTAAATAATAACCAGATACAAAGAAACATATCAAGAAAAGTGATTATCAAAGTTCACAACTACATTTAAAAAAAAAAGACGAGAGTAGGTACCAACAAAAGTTTTTTACATAATTTCTTAAAAGAAAAAGCATCCCCTTAAGGAGATCTCTTGTGCACCAGGTGTTTGAAGAGCATGCAAGAAGACAAACTCCATGATTCTATTAATCTGTTTACTAAAAATCACCCAAACTAATTTTTAGGTCATTCTAGCATCTAACCCACTCAGAATAAAGCAATGATTGGCAGTGACATGTTTTTCATGTCGCTGTTAAGCATGCGCTTCCTATGAAGGCCATAATAGTGGTTGAAAAAGTTGCCAAATTCTATAAAAAATAAAAATTTGTGAGCAATAAGACTTTTGAAACGCATGGTTCAAAACATTACAAACTGGTTAAGAAAACATAAAGACTATGGCCAGGATAGTTGTACCACGGCCCCAGACAAGAATTTGAGAAACAAGCATACTAGAGCCCAGTTCAAGGTAGCTTCTCCAGCTAGCTTCTTTCTAAAAGGTACAACATAACTATCCAAAGAAATTTGGTGTTTTGTTAAAAAAATTTAGTTTTGAATTGGTATTTTGTTAAAAAATTTAAGTTTTGAAAAAATACCTCAGAATAATGCCTCTCAAACTAAAAATAATCTGGCGTGATTGTTGTGGTCACACATGTCATAATTTATGAAGCCCATCCATTGTAATTCTCATTGGTAACAAAACCTATCTGAACACGACTAAGAGAGTAAAAACACCATAGGCTTTGGGTCCCCACGATCTTATTACCCTTCACTGCCCAGCAATACTGTGCCTCCCCTTCAACAAACCTGATTCAAGCAATCCTAGCTCCAACAACACAAATATTAACAACCAGACAGCTGATAGCGCAATCGATGGCCATGCAAGTCACATCTATTTAAAGGTCAGCAACCTCTACTCTGGAGACGCCACCACTAACAGCAACTATTACGGTAAGAATATGCCTGTTTCTCCCCTTATTCAATGTCCATCTGTCGTTCAGGATTATTTTATGCTTTGGAGGCTTTTTTTAATTATGGCAGCTAAAAGGTTTAAAATTCTAAAAAATGGAGCAACAGCTAGATCAAATGCTTCAACCATAGCAACTTCTAAAAGCACTTCTAATGCAACAACTTCCTAACCACATGCACAATTACTGCAATCAAATTAGCCCAAAATAGGTACAACTCTTATAAGAAAATTGACAATTAAGACATTCGTAACAGTAAGTCTAAAAGACAAATAACAAATCGTGTGATGATAAAAGTTCCTATAATTGTAATATTAAAAAACACTTCTTACAACAAGAAGTTAAACCAACTACCAAACTCCATATGCCAAAACCGAATTAAATGAACAAACAGAAAACCACAAGAGAGAATTTGTGGTAAAACTTCAAAAAGACTCAAAAACTATTTTTTTTTTAAAAAGCGCATGCAAGCCTGTATGAAATGCAGACGAAACATAGGCTTTACAAATACAAATACAGAAAATTAATAAAGACATGCCTAACATAGGACATGGTCTAAGTCATTAATTAATTTTTAGTGGGTGATCATTCCATAAATATGCAAGTTTGAGTGTTGTGTAAGTAATTATTCAATAATGATATCTGCTGGTAGTAAAAACAGTATAATAGCTGCAAGGCTGCACTACAAAACAAACAGAAAAAAAATTAATGAAAGATAGCCAGAAGAACTAGAAATAATTAATTAACAAAAAAACAAAAAACCTGCTCTTCTAGTGCTCGAAATTGACTCTCTTTCTCTTGAATATGCTCTTGGAGATCATGAACTTTTTTAAGAAGCTTTGCTCTTTCAGCCTCCGAGTTGTCACGTTCTCTTCTGCAGCAAGAAATTTCATACATTCAACATGCAAACAGTAACTGTTTTCAAAAAAACAATAACATGTAAAAAATAATGAAGCATCTAATCCACAGATCATTTATTTTGCAAGTTCACCAAGTCCCTGCAATTTCACACTTAACCTAGCTTAGCTTACGTCATCTAGATACAAACAATTTTAAATTACTTTTCACAACTTATCTAGTTTAAATTTGAATCGCACAATTCTAGCTTATATAGCATATCCAGCATAACTTAGGTTAACTTTTATTAAATTAAAATTAATTAATTAAAGAATAAATAATATATAAATTATGGTAAATAATTAATTAGGAATATTTTTAACGCAAATTTATTTAAATAGAGCTTAGACCAATTATTATTTAGTGAAAATTTATTATTTATCATAAAATTAATAAGCTAAAATAGCTTAATTAAGCTTAATTCAACATGCTAAGCGTACAGCTTAGCAGCATAGCTTAACTCAGAATTACCCCATTTATGCTTCTAAACATCCTCTACCAAATAGCCTTCAAGTATCTCAACTTTTGGTTATGTGGAACAAGAAGCTATCTAATTTTTTGGAAGTGAAAAATAACGGGGGAAATTTCATACCTGCCATTGAAGTCATCCTCATTGACATTTCTAACACTAAATTTTCAAAGTTAGAGAATTTTTAGCACAAGTTAGAGTCATTTTTTATCATAATTTAAAGTTGAGATTTCAAGCATAATTGTGATTAAAGCAGTGGACATGACATAATTTACACTTCTAAATTCATTAAATTCCCTAACAAAAACATGCCACTGTTGGCGTTTTTGACATCAAGGAAGAGGCGATCACAATGTTCTCAAAAAAAAAAAAAGAACAAGTCAAAAAGCAGAAGACTAGAAGAGTGAGCGTAGATGTTAATTAAGAAAATGATAAATAAATACTAAATAACATCATAATTATTATTACCTAATGCCATATTATAATTAATGAGATTTTACTTAAAAACTAATCATTAATACCATTAAATATAAAAAAAAAACATTTCATTTTATTATTTACTTATGCAATATAATATTATTGATTATATTATTATTAATAAGCATATCAATAATTATAATTAATAAATAATAAAACAATAAAATAATAAATATTATTATTATTATTATGTTACAAATATACTTAAGAACAAATTGTTTATACACTAATACTACTTAACAGTTAATACAAATAAGAATTAGCAATGCTTTCAAACTTATTAATATTATAATTAAATATGACTATTAATAAAAAAACTTTTACTAATTATTTATTAAAAAAAATTATTGTCAAATTAAAATAAACCAAGTTTTAATTAAATTACTAAATATAATTAAAATAAATTTTTGCATTTAAGGGAACCAAATGTTTAAATCCTAAAATCATCATGAACTTACAGTCAGACAATTAAAAGAAAATACAAAATATTGTACAAAACAATATCAGGATTAGCATTCCCAAATTTTACAAAATTCAAACTAAGAATTTTGGAAATTGAGTAAATAATGCAGATTGAGTAAACATTTAGCCAAGAAACCCCTAAGTGTTAGGTTAGTACATAATAAAATTAGGTGGTAAATAACATTATACAAGTTCAAAAAACATATATCGAACAATCGCAAAAAACAATTAATACAAAAAGGGAACAATTGTCATTCTACATACATAAGCCCACCTATCAACAACAATGCACCAATTCATATGTATATACATACACGCACACGCATATATATATATATATGTGTGTGTATGTATTGTGTGAGAAAATAGCACAACAAAACAAAAGAGTAAATGCCTTGAAAAATGAATGTGGATGCATGGACCAGCGTGTACAACACAATTCAACATTTATAGAAGGCATGTACAACAGAAGCTAGTTAATAGATAAAAAATGACTTGTTAAGGATGGCATTGATGTACCAAAAACCTTATCTAAGAGGACAAGATATCAAAATATAACAACCGCAATGAATGATAAACATTAATTAAAATTAGAAACCGCTATATATTGCAGAGATTAGAATGTAATAGCTGGCTGCTCATTGAAGGCTTGATATTCCTTAGAATTAGTAACCAACATATTTTACAATTACACATCACTGTATATATGCACACTCTAACAACATATGAAACACACACAAGTTCTTATTTCAATTTACCATACATGTTCTTGTCTATTCCTCTCAACGTTCATTATCTTAACAAGGTATCAGAGCTTTACATAATCCCCCCCTTCATTGTAGGCATCTGATCCTCTAGCATGGAAAGGCTCCGTCTCCATCATCTACGGGATCGCCTTTGTCTGACTCATCAAAATTGATGCAAAGAATCGTCTGTGTTTGATTCCCCAGCATGGCAAGTCTGTCTCTGTCCCCCGTAAGACTTCGACTCCTGCTCGGCAGCTTTGTCAGAGGGACTCACCTCTGTCCGATCAACTCCTGCCTGACAAACTCACCACTGTCTAATGAGAACATTCTCACCATCCCTACTACAGCCCAATGGCTGCATCACCCTTCAGCACTGCAAGCAACACTGACGCATAAGAAAATAAAAAAAAAAAACTGAACCCATTGGCTCTTCCCCCTAGCCTTACATTATTGATCAATAACATCAAGAATCTAACTAAACCCCTTACCTCCGACAACTACCCAATTGGCGAGTACAAATCTTTAACCTTTTCAAATCCAAAACCGCCATCTTACACAAACAAATCAATCCACATTATGGACCTCCACCGATTAAAACTTGATCTCAGTCCTATTCTCCATCATCTCTTCCATTTTACCCTACATCCTCACCACCGAAACTTGTCACGAAGCCTGACAGATTCTTGCAAGATGTTCCCAATCAACAAACAGGTCCAACGTTATTCAGCTAAAAAATACCCAACACAATGCAAGACAAATTCATGCTAGTTTACCTCTCTAAAATCAACGAGATTGTAGATAAAATATCAGTTGTCGGCTCCATCATTGACCCTATAGATATCACTCTTTACACCTTGAATGGCCTCTTTGCTCATTATCAAGCATTCAAAACTGCAATCCACACTAATCTCCAACCTTTGAGTCTCAACGACATCCATTTCCTGCTTTGCAGCAAAGAAATCAATCTACAAAATGAAGCCAGTCGGAATCTACAACAAGCCACATCACCGACACTCCTGATGCATACCATGGCAAATTGTGGAGAAACAGAAATCAAAAATTATTTCAGCCCACAGCACCTTAATTGATCAAGCTTTAGCTCACGGCCGAACACCACATCCAGCGACTAGCAGGGATGAGCAACCATCGAATGTCAAATCTGTGAAAAAATTGGGACACATCAATCTCTTGTTGGTATATGCTAAATCCTCCCATCAACCCACAGCATTCGTTTTCAATGGCTACACCAACAACAACTAGGTTCTTGACTCTGGGGCATCAATCCACGTGACCAACAATCTCAGCAACATCTCGATCTCAGACTCGTACAATAGACAAGACAAAGCCACCATCAGTAAAGGCTAATCCCTACACATCTCTAACGTCGATAACGCTCTATTACCTACTCATCTCGTAAATTCAATCTCTCTCAAATACTGCATATTCTCTAATCCAAATTCAATCTCTTCTCTATACACAAACATACCGCTGTTAATAATTGTTTTATTTCATTTGATCCAATCAGTTTTTACATCAAGAATCTTCGCTCGAACAAGATTCTCCTTCAAAGCTGCAGTTATAATGGTCTCTACTTCATCTCACTCGAGCCACCACCAACTCCACCGCAGCTACACATTGCTTCTTCAACTGCATCGACCGCAACAACACTCTAGCACCAAAGACCAGGCCATCCAACAACCATCTCTTACAACTCATGTCCTCATATCCCGATAAACAATAACCCCATCGAGTGCATCAATGCATCATGAACAAACATCTTAATTTGTCCTTCCCAATTTCTACCGATCATCACTCTAAACTATTAAAATTGATTCATTCCAATATCTAAGGTCTAGCCCTTAATGTATCCAACAAAGACTATCACTAATATATCTCTTTTATTGATGATTTTTCTTGCTTCGTATGAATTTTTCCAATGAAACAAAATCTGAAAATAAAAGTCTTTTTATTCAATTCAATCATTTCCTCGAACGTAAGTTCAACCGCAAAATAAAAATCCTACGCACCGACGGATAGGTAAATATTGCAACAAACATGAACTCATTATCAACTTCCATGCTGTAACGACCCAAAGTCGTCACTTTGCGATTTAGGTCAAACCCCAACTCAGAAATCAAGACCTCGGAAAAAATTTAAATTAGGGCAAACATAAATACCATAGATAAGAATTATTTTAAAGATCAAAGTGCTCTAATTCGGAAAAAATCCAAATAACATAAACTCCCCCTTTATTTTCTAAATTAATTACATTCTATAAATCGAAAACATTGGAATGTGTCTAAATTCATCATTTTCAGCGTCATTGTATTAAGTATATTATTTTAAGGCTGCTCGAGAAGCTTCATCAAATTCTGAGCGCCGGTTTTATCATGGTTAATTTTTGAAGTTTTTAACCTCAAAAAATAATATAAAATAAAATAATACTCTGAATAGAAAATTTTCGGCTCGAGAGTGTTTGTTATGTCATAACACACCTCGGTGTCAGGTTTCATTGTATTTGGATGCCAAACGGCAAAAAAATACAATTAATTTAAGTTTAAGTAAATTTAAGAAGTTCCTTAAAGAAATTCTTTTCTCCCCCCGGATCGCAAGCCGTGTGTGATTCTTCTGCCTCTGGCGGAAGCAGCTTCCACTCCCTCTCGTACAGGCACAGAGCGCCATGCGCCATTAAGCGCCTTAATGACGGCCATTAATTTTGGCGCAAGGCACCCTCCTGCGTCTATTTAAGCCCCATTCCCTCTTCCCACAGCAGTCCCCCTCTTCTCCCTCACAGCAGTAGCTTCCAGCTTCCCTTCCTCTCCTGCCAGCCCTCCTCCTCAGCCCCAACCAGCCAGCCCCAACCAGCCAGCAGCCACCTTGCCGGCCAGCTACCTCCTGCAATCGGCCAACAGCTCAAAGCCAGCCCTCCTCCAGCCTCCCTTCATTTTTCGGCAATTCTAATCCTAAGATTGAGCGAACTGTCACTCTCCGAACTTAAGAAACAAAGGTACCCAGTATATGACATGTATTACTTCTTTTAAAATTTATTGATGCTTAGATTTGATTATTTGCTTTGAGCCAAATTCATTTGAAGCTTGATTGGTTGTTCAGAACCAAAGTAGCAACATTCATAGGTTACTGAAAAAATGACATCAGTAATATTAATGTTTGTTGATTGTTAGAAACCAACAATATTTTCATTCGTGGGTTACTGAAAACTGACATCAGTAATATTAATGCTTTGTTGGTTGTTAGAAACCAACATTCTTTTCATTCGTAGTTGCTGGAAAAATGGCATCAACAACATTCGTGGGTCACTGGAAAAATAACATCAGTGACATTCGTGGTGAAATACTAAAAAATGACATCAATAACCTACATTTTGTGATAATACTTGTTGCAGGAAATTTTTATTCATTTTGCGCTATTACCTTACTTTTCCTATATTTTTATCTTTATATCTGCTAATCACATATGCTTTTATAAAAACGTAATATATTTTATATACTGTGGTACTTAGAGAATTCTCTAATTACTAAAAACTTCAATCCTGGTATTATTTTATGTACAATGCCAGATCAGGTACTTCTGGGAGAGCTTAACCAAGAACCTTGAAAATCTTTACTGGCGGAAGGATCTACAACACAACTTTTACTTTTATTTTACTTTTTTCAAAGTTCATCTCGTGTTCTAGCAGATGAACTTTGTCAGAAGTTTGTTGGCTACATTATAAAAATTGAAATATTATTAAATGAGAAATGTCTTATGGTTTTTATGTGTTCCTTTTCTTTCTCAAATTTCTCAATATGATCCTGCGAAATGTGAGTACCCAATGTCGGGCCAATTCTCGCTGAACTGATGTCGGGACCTCACACATGCCCCTACACACCTCAACAAAATGGAGTTGCCAAAAGAAAACATAGTGACCCCATGGAAACAACCAAAACACTTCTTCACATTGCTGGTCTCTCCTTCAAATTTTGGCCTAACACTCTCACTACCTCAGCCTATCTCATTAACCACTTCCCTTCCAAGACCACCAATAGCAAAACACCATATGAACTCCTACACAATCACAAACCCAAGATACTCATCTTCATGTTTTTGGCTACACTTACTACCCACTTCTACCACCTCACCAATAATCCAAACTCTCCCCCAAAATCATTCCCTGCATCTTCATCATCTACTCCCCTACATGCAAAGGATATCGATGCTTCAACCCACTCGCATAAAAAGTTCTCATTTTCAAACCCAAACCCCATCTTCTCTCTCTTCAACTTGCTCAACAAAACAATAACCCTCGGTTACAATCACCATTACCCATACAATCACCATTACCCACTCTCTCTACCTCTCCAAGCTCACAAAATCCTCAAAGCTCTACCTCCTCTAACCAGCCAAATTACCCCACCAACATCTCCTCTATTGTACCCACTACCGACACTACCTCTCTATCCTCCCTCTCCCCCACCCATCCTTCAAATTTGATGCTTACCAGAACCAGAATAGGCGCTCTTCAATGTTGTCCCATACTCGATCTCACAGCCCAAACTCTGTTACAACCCAATCCCACTACCTATACCCAAAAAAATAAACTCGATCACTAGAACTAAGCAATGGCCACTTAAATCATGGCTCTCAAAGACCAACGAACATAGGGCTTAGTTCCCCAAACCTAGCTCAACCAGCCCTTGGATGCAAATGGATATTCAGCGCCAAATAGAATGCTGATGACTTCGTTGCTCGTTATAAAGTTCGCCTAGTGGCCCAAGGCTTCAACCAAACCTATAGATTATACTACAAAGAAACCTTCAATCCGGTTGCTAAAATATCCACCATTCGCATCCCTCTTCACTATAGCCGCTCATCGCTGATGATCCATATTACAACTAGACATATCTAATGCATTTCTCCACGGCTCTCTAAATGAAACAATTTACATTAAACAACAGCAGGGCTTCATTGATCCCAATAAACCCCACTACGTGTGCAAACTTAAAAAAGGCTATTTATGGACAAAAAACAATCTCCTCGACAGTGATTTTCTATTCTCATTGTATTCTTCGTATCAAATGGTTTCATTCGAAGTAAAGCCGATCCCTCACTATTAGCATCTCACATTCGTACATATCTACTAATATATGTTGATAATCTATTCCTCATAAGTACAAGCCCCTCATTCCTTACACAAAATGTTGCAACTATGAAAAATCACTTAAAAATGAAAAACCTTGGCTCCCCTTTGCATTTTCTTGGTATTTCAATTCAGCAAACATCCCACAGCCTTCATATGTCACAGACTTCTTATGCAACACAAATTCTTCAAGACGTACGAATGTCAAATTATAAGTCCACAAACAGAACCAATACCAGCTCAAACCCATTACCCGATCCGCACACCTACAAGAAACTCAACATCCGCCTTCAATTCTTCGCCATCAAACATTCAAATATCGGTTACGCCATCAACCACATTTGTCAATACATACATTAGCCTCTACAGCATCACTTCACGCAACTAAAACGCATATTACGATACATGAAAGGCACCTCCCATTATAGGCTACCCGTCACTCCTTCTACCATGGAGCTTCACACACATTCAAATGCAGATTGGGCACAAGACTTAGCTGACAGGAAATCTACTACCGGATTTTGTGTGTTTCTGGCCAAACACTAATTAGCTAGAGCGCGAAGAAACAGCACACAATAGCATGATCCTCCACAGAAGTTGAATACGGGCACTTGCCACAACGGTTACAAAAATAATATGGCTTTCTTGATTACTTCAAGAATTCCAACATCCTTAGTCGCAAGCAGCAAAAATCTACTGTGATAACTTGCCGCTATCTCTGGTTATTTCACGCTCATATAAAAACGTATAAGTAAATTGTCATTTCATCCGTGACAATGTCAAAAATAACAAGGTAGCAATACCTTATACACCATCAAACGAGCAAATAATGTACATCCTCACCAAGCCACTTTCAATCTCCCAATTTAACTACCTACGAGATAAGCTGACAAATCAATAGTTCGTTGTCAACTTACGAGGGGATCTCAAAATATAATCGCACAAGTGAATGCTAAACATAAATCAAAGTTAGGAACCACCATAAGTTACATAAATTAGATTGTAACAGTTGGTTGCTCATTGAAGACTTGACATTGATTAGAACTAATAACCAACATATGTTATGGTTACACGCCACAATATATATATGCAAGATGTAACAACATATGAAACACCTAAGTTCTTATTTCAATTTGCTGTGCATGCTCTTCTCTCTTCCCCTCAACTTTCATTATCTAAACACAAGAAGGATATAAAAAATGAGAAGAATAAAAGAGTGTAATGAGTGCAATATCAATGAAAAAAACATTCAATTAATCAAATTAAAGAAAAAAATATGAGTAATTGAAAGTATGTAACAAAAATAGTGCAAATAATATCCACAAAAGGCTATATATATATATATATATATTCTCAGCTACATCACTCTATTGCGTCACCGCGCAATGGCAAATTAGAGCTTCAAGTGGGAAGTGTTGCCGCCTTTCTCCCACGCTTGTTGGCGATAAGTGTAGTTCCCTCAACGTTGAAGCTTCTAGTCGATAGTGGTTGGCTGATTGGTTTTGTCCCAAGTATTTGATCACTCGGTATTTACGCGCATTCACGACTTCCGACGGGCTTTACTTGCTGCGATCTGAAGGTAATGTGCAATGGTTAATGGCGGAGGGGTGCTTCACTCCCTAATCTCCATTGTGCCCCCAAAGCACCCAAATCCTTTCTAGCCGCCCATACGTCCTCCAACAGTAAAAGCGTCAGTTGACATTAAGCCTATTACTGTTTACAGAGGTAAACCTCTTCTAATTTACACTAAAGATGAAATTCAAATCCTAGTCAAACTATTTGAGTATGCCTTGGTATCCAAAGTTGCATTCAGAAAACCTCCAATGCCTATTATTCACAAATTATTCAGTGATTTGGGTCTTTCAGGTGCCTACTCAATCAGATTAATCAATTATTGACAAATTCTTGTAAGAAGACTACACTCGCCTCTTACTTTGTTGACAAATTTCATCTAAACTTCTTAAAGTGGACAACAAATTTTGATCACCAATTGTCCCTAGTTGGCTTAACTTCCCACAAATTTTGATCACCATAAGTTTTGGTCATGTTTCATAATTTACCTTGAACTAAAAAATGCAGCTCCATCTAAGAAACTTGAAGTGATTCCATATCTTAAAAAATAATGTGGTGGGTGAGAGCTACATCCCTTTAACCAATTGGTCTGGAAAAGGACCATCCTTTTGTTCTCCAAGCTATCCCGAATGAAACTGTGATTGAAGATCCGGTAGTGTCCAACCTTGAAGTTGCAATACTTTTGAGGTTGGTAATATACAGGTTGTGGCAAAAGATATGGTTGACATTGCTTTAGCAGTGGGTAGCATTGTCAAGCAGGCTTTATATGTTGTCGTCCATGAGGTAATCATCAAAGTGAACAGTGTTGGACCGTTACTCAACTACCTTTGATCTACTGCCATTGACAGTCTCCTCCATGGTTAGTTGAAGTTTAAAGATACTTCCATCCATAATTTGATTAGAACTTTCAATACAATTTCAGAAGAAAGCAAGGATTTTCCCAAAATCAACGCTATCAAGAAACTTCCTATGGAGAAAGTTCATCAATTGTCTTCTGGGGAGATATGAAAAAATGTCGTCTGGATCCAAGAGGTGGAGGGTCTCCTGCCTCTCGCTATTGAATCTCATTCGAGTGGATCTGGCGACGTATGTCAGTCTTCCACTCCTACTCTACCTGAAAAGAATCTAATGAGAACCCTTTGTTAGATGAAAATGCATTAAAAAATCTAGAGGATGCTTGATTTAACAAAGTCAAACAAAGAACGGCTCTAATTCCGCAAAAAAATATCTTGATGTCATCAAAGTAAAGAAAAGAGCTGACCCTGAAGCATAAGTAGAGGATCTCATTTGCTCTTTTTTTTGTAATTTTGTTCTAAACTTGATTCTTTCTTTGTGAAAATCTTTAGGAGGTTGATAACCGTTTTATATGCTTCTTTTTTATCTTCTTAGTTTTATTTTTTCTTTTTTGAGATTACCAACCTTAACTATTTTGTATTCCAAGTTACCATTAATAAAACTTAACTGTTACCCTTATATATATATATATATATATATATATATATATCTGTGTGTGTGATTGTCATAGCCTGAACAAATAATTTGACTTTGGTGACATTGTGCAAAAAAAGTGAGCCATTGGAATCACAATATAGAAAATATAAACCAAGAGAAATTGTATGAACATTATTATAAACAAGATAAAAATTTGATGATGAAATTGAAACTAAGGATTCAAAAAAAAGCAAACACAATTGGGGAACTAGCGTGGCTTTTCTAACAGTCAACCCATAACAGTGGTTCCTTTCTATACCCAAACCAAGACGTTCTAGATAAAAATAGAAGTCAATAAAATATATTTTAAATCACCAATGTAATTTGCATTCGTAAGAGAATGATGTTCATACTATATATGATTCCATAATAATGCATGTAGCACAAATCATCACAGGTGAAATAGCATACCAAATAAAATAACCAATGATGTGAAAATAAAGACAACAGCAATAGAGGCATTAAAAGTAAAATAAGAGAAGTATAAACTGCACCAACAAAACCTTTGTAAATAAAAAAAAATCATAAATTGAAATTTAATTTAGCAAACCAGGAGTAATGCACATGCAGACATAAATTACTAAAATGATTAAGGTAAGCAATAAAACCATGAGTGATCGTGAAATGTGTGGAGAAAGACAGTAAAAATAATGGAGAAAGATTAAATTGTATTCCACCCATTTCGCCATCCCAAAATGTGCGGGATAAAACTAACAAATTTTGTAATGAGTTTAAAGATGATTGTGAATACAAACATGAAAAGAATACAAAAAAAAATTCAAATATCAAAAACTTGTAGACAGCATTTAAATATTCATAAACAGCAAGTTGGTCTTCATACAACTTGATATATCGAATAATGACAAACTACAATAAATGATTAAACTTATGGATTATCTTTCAGAAAAAAGAAAGAGAAATTGGTGAAAAACCTGAAGGTCGCTAACTCATTATTCTGCTCCCTATAGAGATCTTCTTTAGCCCAAACCTAAAAGTTAAAAAAAGAAAAAGGATAGTTGATAGCATGTCAAAATACAAGTTCTAGCACTGTCAGCAAAGAAAGTGTAAATTGAATAAAAAAGGTGAAACAAACCGCTTCATTGTCAATCTTAACTGCATGTAATTCTCTGTTCTTCTCTTCCACGTTCAACTCTAATTCATGTATTTCTTGTTCTCTTTCTTGTAGCTGTTCCTGAACAATGGTTATAGATGGCATGCATCAGAAAAGGAGCCATGCCGGAAGAAAAAAAAAACAATTCTCTTACAAGTAAAGCAAATAACTAGCATGCTTTTGCTAGTAAAGCCACAATTCTATAAATTAACTAACAGAATAATATAGAGCTAGTTTGAAGTAAATAACTACAAGTTTGAAGTAAATAATCTCCTTATTCTTACGCCACAAGAAAATCAAAAACCTTTGGTGAATTGGAACAACAATGCCCCAAAAATGCCCAATGAACAGTACCTATTTCCATTACAGTTTAGTGACAACTCGTCAGTTTCTGAAAATCATAAGCTGGGACAAAAGGACTAACTAAGAATAATAGTTTTCAAGCGATTTGATGTCATGAAGAGCAAAATTAAGAATCTTCTGCTAAAAACATTTGCTTAACAGCATTTCAAAATTATAAACATCAAGGAAATCAGGGAGAGTCAAGTCATGGTGGCACAAAATTAATTATAAACATCAAAATACTGCATGTAACACAATTTTTTCAAAGCATTTCAGTCATACAGTTCCAATTATGAATTTATTAATAAAGTCTTCTTTTTTAACTAATTTATTTGATAAGTTAATTATTCATTTATTAGAGCTATCTAACCTGGATAGAATTTTTCAGCTTCTGCACATTTTATCATAGTTTATTTTTATTCAATCATGTCAAGCTCAGGGTTGAAAAACAAGCATATGAAATCAATCGAACCACCAATAGACGTAATCCAAGAGCTTACTCTCTATGATTTGCTAGTTGGTGCCAATATTTATAATGTTATTCTTAATATTCCTTATTAAATACACATAGTCACAACTATGCCCATATAATTTTAAATATTTGTAGCTTATTGTAGTTCAGCAAAGAAAATTATTCTGCCAATCTAAGATAGTTTTATAATATCAATAGATTAATTAAGATCATTCCTAAGCTCATCATGAAGATCGTCATCAGTTGATTATTCAAACAGTTTATCTTTAGCAAAATATCAAAGGCATCAATAGAGAAACCAAAACATTGTGTGGATATCATTAATAATTGAATTTTTTAATATCCTCTGGCAGTTGTCAGCAAGTAGTCATGTATGAACTTTAAATTCAATTGAATGTACTTAAATTGCTTTTCATACTTCTTTTGTAAGAAATACATACCACAAGAGATCCCAAGATCAATAGATTGATGCTATTCAAAAATTCTCAATAATGTTTACAATTAACTGTATCTTTGCACACTAATTAATTATGTCAATCGATGATTGATTTTTCAATTTCAATAGGTCTGCATTGATATCATTCCTAAGCTCATTGTGATATAATTCAAATAATTGATCTTTAGCAAAGCATCAAAACCATAATCAGAAGACATTATATATTATTTAACATGTTATATGCATTTGAAGTGATTATTGTATTTACTAAAAAAGTTTGTGAGGTCATCATCTTCAAGTAAATCCAAATATTTGGGCATTGGCTACCCATTCATGATACAAGGTTGCTTTCAACTCTGAAAGTAGAGTTCTTTGTAGCGGCAAAACTAATGAAAAACCAAATTACATCATATTTGTCTCAAATTTGAATTGACACTTGCTACTCTTCGTTATTGTTATTGCTATTGTTATTGAAAATATATAATTGAAGAGTTGCATCTCTTCAGAAACACCTTTTGAGAATCAATCATGTACCATTTATATAGCATGTCAATGAATAAAATTATAGTTTTAGGTTTGATTATAATATGAGTGCTCTTTTAAGAGTTCATTTTAGATATAGCTTGGTAACTCTCTCATTCAAGGTCTTAGGTGAAAACTTGAGCCTCTAATTTGCTTCACCGGAATCATTTTCATTTTTCATCCTCTCATGCTCTATCAATATGCTCAATTAATTAAAAAAGTTTATTGCGTTAAAGTGAATGTTTTAGTTTATTGTTGAAGTAACCAAAAATAAAGTCATTATTATTCATCTGTGAACTTATGCCCCAAGATATATACACGTGTGCATCAATATTTATTGCATGTCCTCAATTTTATTTAAAATATTAATATATAGAGCATGTGCAGTTATGTAATTTCATAGTAAACCCCATTGTGTACCAATAAGCATCTACAATACAGTAACCATTTTGGAGAACATTAATGCATTTTAAACACCAATGGCCTTATTATTAAAAAAAATACTTCAGTAATCACAAACTCTAAATAATTATCAGTATTTCTATATTTGAAATATTATCCATTAACATTTTTGTTTAAAATATAATACTATTCTTTACAAAACTCTGTCAAGTCTAAATAGACAAAAATCCACAAACATCATGTTTATTAGTAATTCTAAATAAGGATGTTATGATACAAAGCAAACGTGCATGAATCCATAGTCACTAACGTTGGCACAAACGTATAACAACTAGAACATAAATCTAAACTCTCAAAAAAGGCACATAGAGATTTATTCCAAAAAAATTCTTTTAATGACTTTTTTGATAACTATATTTCTAGGACATCATAGTCATGAGCTTGTAGTATATTTTTCTTCATCTTTCTAAAGCCTTGTAATATGAAATGAAGCAGGTACATTCAATAAAAGATCAAAACGAACATCAGTAATGTAAATCTAAGTGATTTTTCACTTAACCTTAAAAAATACTGTCTTTTCAGATTCTTTTAATAGTAACACCTCCTCTTTAACTTTTAAATATCTAAGAATCATATTAATGTTTCAATTGTTCTTCTATAAAGTTAGTATCACTGGTCATCATTCATTCAAACCAAAATTAATCAACATTCGCACCACACACTAATAAAAATCAATATTGAGAATGATTTGTCATACCAAAATTTGCAGAAATTATGTCATCAAAACAGTTCATGTGTTTTCTTATGTTCAAGTTGCTAGAGAAAGGAGCATAAATGAGTTGAGCTAGATCAAACTTGACAGGTATTCATGTTCAGCTCATCAACAAAACAAGCTAGAGCTCGAATCGAGCTAGTTTACAAGCAAAAAATATAAGTCCGTGTTAGGCTCATTTGTGTTCAAGCTGTTATCGAATTGAGCTCAGCTTTATTATTTTGTACAATTTAATATAAATATATTTCATATTTTAAATATAAAATTTTACATAAATAGCTCCCAAATCTTTATAATAAGTTATCTAGTATTGAATCTGTTATCTTACAAAAAAACATTATTAACTATATTATTATATACAATTTAACTTAATGCCTGCTTTGCCACAAGATCTAAAACTGAGGAGACAAAATTCAATGGCATGCAAACATGTACAAGGAAGTTCAAATACAATTAATCATTCATTGTTGTTCCAGCTCATTGTATTGGAAGTTCCATATATATGCTTTATGAAAACTTACTAGTTGAAAACAAAAGTTATGCCATACAAAGGTACTTGTGAAAATGAACAGCCTATGGTACGTTTAAGAGCTTTAAGTGCACAACTCCGTTAATCACATATGATTAAAAAATAATGTAGTAGGCATTAATTAAACTGCCCAGAGCATTAGAGGGATTATCAAATAGGTGAAAACAAAACAATCTACACAACATTCAGGCATTTAAAACCTTCACACACTATCTAAGATGCAGATAACAAAATATATCAATGTGTCGTTATTACATTATGATAGCATACAAGAAGAAGAGTATATATAAAATGGCAAACATGCCAAATAGTTATTTTTTATCATGATTGCGCACGCACAACATTTATCCTGTGAGCATATGATATTATTAGAGCTGAAGATTCAATCAAGCCAATCCGCAGTTGCAAAAAGTAGCTAAATTGCTCATCAGAGTGCCGCCTTAGAACCTCACTAAAACAAACACAATTACCAAAACAATACATAAAAAACATCATCTTCTTAAGATTGAAGGTAAGGTGGGGAGCACTTTGTCAAGATTCAAAAGTTTAGGTTAATTATCATGAAGAACTGCAGTTGGATTTAAGTGCTGATATTGGATGCCATTAATAACCCATATTGAAAGGTAACATGAAAGAATGCTAGTGAAAGGCTGCTACTTAAATTGCCATGGAAAGCATTTTTTAAAGTAAATAGTTAATTCCAAAAGCTTTTAAGGCCCTAATAAGCAAGGAATCTCATCCGTGTTTTGACAAATTTGAGCATTTCTACAGTCAAATCTTTATATAAAAACCTTTGCAATCACTATAGATGGATTAGTGGCATGGGATAAATTTTTTGGAGTCATTTTTAAGAAAATAAAAGTTAAAATAAATTGAAATGGATGCTTATTAAAATTTCATCCTAAGATGGTGCCTATAAGTCATATCTTAAAACATGTATGATAACAAATTTATTGTTTTGAATAATATATTTCCTCATAGTTTCATCCTTGTAAGTGGTTGAAAGTGTGATTCAATCAGGTGTGAATAAGTACAAAAACCTTCAGGTAGATTCTTTATCATTAATCCAACAAAAGGCCAGATTTGCAAAGTTTCACAAAATTCTCTCCTAATTCTAAGGTAAGCTCTAGACTTTGTTATCTCAATAACATTTCCCCTTTTACCTATATTCTTTTTAAATCAATACCAACATAGTAAAAATTTTATAGCTAAAAAATCATTTGGGATGCAATATCCTTGTGATGTAGCCCTCAAAATATCACAACCTTTTTGCTTTGCATATAATTCACAATAATTTGTAATAAAATATTTATTTTCGCAATTTATATTTCACTTTCTTTTTATAAAAATATACAACAAAATATCAACGTTACTAACTTTCAATGGCTATGCAAATTAATGTCTTCCTAAACACCATCAATATCTTTTCTTTTAGAATTTACATAAACCCTAAACATCTAAAAAGCCAATTAATAAATTTGTTTAACAAAAGTTCAAAAAAACAATCGATGATACTAAGGCTGAATTTTGAAGGCATATAAGATAAATTAAATACTCTAGTTAAGTCATATATATATATAAGCCAAATTAAGATATAGCAAACCTTGATTGTATTAATAATGCTAAACATAAAATATTTTACTAAAAAATAGCATTCGTGATACATAATTTTTTTATAAGCTTCAAACATGGGCTATAATAACATATCAACAAGAGTGAGTTTAGCATCTTTAAAGATAATATTAATTGGCCATGTCTTCTTCTTATAAGTGAAACATATGTACAGAACACTTCAAAAGAAAAGAAAAGTGGAAAGTTGTAGGATGAAATGGCATCTCTGGTATGCAAAAATGTTCAATTGAGAAATGAGTTTCTTAGTTTACCAATTTATTTATTACAATTTTAAAGGCAAAAAGATGTCGATCAAGTGATGTAATTCTTTTTATAAGAACAAATGCGATGTGCACTACTATACATATTATAACAAAATTAAGTTAACAAGTCACACTTTGAAATATTGTGAGAATATAATTGAACACATTACAATGAGACATTAAGATTTTGCAAATTTAATTTAGCCTTGTATATTGTAAATAAATTTGTAAAAATAGGTTTGACAAAGAAGTTTAATGAAATAAAAAGAAAAGCTTCATTTCATATTTATTAATTTAGAAAAGGCATATATTTGAAGAGTGGTTATAAATGCATAAATTTAGAAAAAGCATATATTTCAATAAATTTAGTCCATAGGACAAGTATTTGAAGAGTTCAAGAAAAACGTGATTTATAAGTCTTATATTACTATTATAATTATTAAAAATAAGTATAACAGAGTGGTTATAATTGATCAATGTGATTTGTCAAAAATTCTCCCCTTTAAATTGAATTCAATCAAAAATTAGCTTTAAGTTCATATATTTTTGCATAATTTATGGATGCTCACACTAAGCCCATCCAATAAGAGAAGATGTCGTAGTGCACGTCATTTGCATATAATATTCTTCTTATTGATAAAACTTGAGGTAGTTAAAGTAAAGCTCGAGTTATAGAAATCTAACCTAGAACTTAAAAGAGTTTCATCTTGATAGATTCAAAACAAAATACATACAATGTAAATTTAATCATAATAAAAATTATAGTATCAAAAATATGACAACTAATACCAAGTTTTATAGAAGAGTGAAAGATTCCAATATTTTGGTTTAATCATATATAAATTAACAAAATTAACAGCACTGTGATTAAAGAAATCTAAGCAATGTGGAAAAAAATTAAAAAGCAATTCTAAAGAGTTTTGCAATTGAAAATTCCCATTTAGTAAGCTCAGGTATGGTCTTGTTGATGGAAAAATAAACATGCATAAATTAGCAAAATTTACATACAAGGAATTAAATCTACAAAAATTAAATTTTAAAATGAAGAAAATGAGCCTGCAAATAAGGATCAATTATGAATATGGAAAGTATAAACATAAATATTATCTCTTTCCCTAAATATGCACATCAAAAAATTTAAGGGACTAGTTGTAATGCAGAAAAGTGAGAGTAAAGAAATCTAATTACAATGTAATACGATTACTTTGCTCTATCTGAATTTTTCTATTTGAATGAAGTAATACACAGAGTATGGTGTATTAAGTACTCTGGAGGTAAGAATACCCAAAATAAATGTAATATACCCATAAAAATGTAATATATTATCTTTTATGCAAATCGAACAAATGAATCCCCTACAAATCTAACAAATAACCTTCGTATATGCTCTTCTACTCTATGAATCAAACGAGCACTACTCTGCATCGGTGATTCATCTAATCTGCAAATCGAACAAATCTACAAACAATTCGTCTAATCGACAGGACTAAATATGTGAATCTAAGAGAACAATTCGTCTACTTGGCGAACGATTTGTCTAATTCATCGGCGATTTGTGTCTAAACAGCGAGAACAAATCTACGATTTGAACAAAGAACTAACACGCATTTGATTCATGCTTTCATGTGATTCATCTAATTCACCTTCATTTTCGTGCAATCGATTCGTCCTTCATGCGATCGAATGAATCTTTGTCTTCGAACGAAGGCTCTTCTTGCTACTCGTCTTCGTCTTCGATTGAAGATCGCCTTCATCTTCGAACAAAAGTCGCTTTCGTCTTTGTGCGACGGTCGTCTTCCATCGTTCATCTTCGTGTTTGCTCGAAGTTCTGACCTTCGTTCGAAGAAGCTCCGAGCCTTCATGCACAAGATTCCTTCGCGTAAAATTGAATTTCAACCAATTTGGTTGAAATCCTTTTCGCTCTCCGCTTTTTATAGCAGGATAAAATTTTTGCGTTGAAATTTTACTTTACCCCAAATTTTTTTCATATTAAACACTTGTAGTTCTAGATTCCCTGAAAAATATTACATTGCATAGGTTTTCAAGTCCTTACAGTTTTACCTGACTCTCAAAATAGTCCCTGATGTTTTTTTATTTATCCAATAAGCCCCTTAAATTTATAAAAAATTTAATTTTAATCCTTATAAATAGTGATTAATTAAACAATTATAGAGATAAAAATTTTCCAAATAAAAAATGAAAACTAGCATACAAATACATCAATTGCATAACAAACTTTTTCAAACTCTTGCAAATGTCCAGTCTCCACCTGGAATTGTCTCTTTTCCCATGTGGCGGACACACCTAATCCTCTCACAACAGAATTGGAGCTGTAATAGATGTCTCTTTTTCCAGTGATAATTCCACAAGCAAAAACAAAGAAATCATGTTTAAGGAGAGGTCTGCCATCTTCACGCTTTTAAGTTGTTGGAGCTCAAGAAAGTCACCGCTAGATGTTTAAGATTGGAGGGTTCGGGAAAGTTTACAAGGGATTTATTAGATCTCTGGCTGCAAAGAACAGAGGGGTAGTGTTACTGTCGCCATCAAGGTTCTTAATCAGAAATGCTTACATGCATTGATTTTGATTCCCATATTTTGTAGAGTTAAAAAATTGAATTGCAGGCGAGTTTATAAAATGCAGTGTAGAAAAGCTTCATGATCAATTTATATTTTCTATATTCATTTTTCCAATATTTTTCTCATTTTCATTGTAAGATAGGATTTAAAATTGAAGAACACTTGGGGCTAGTGATGTCTTCATCTCTTAACACTCAAGCTTCTTAGCAAAATAAATCAAATTAATTCATTCAAAAAATTTATGGATAGATTATCAAAATGATGCAACAAAGAATCCATTAAGAGCACAATGTTATAGCAAGAAGAGATCTTCAAACAGCAGGTAACTAATCTTCATGCGTTCGTTCCTTCATATGCATTGATGAAACAAGTCTAAATGGCACTTTAGTTCAATTTTATTTAGCTACTAAAGCAATTTAATAAAAATATCAACTTTAGATGCTGTTTTCAAAGTTTGATAGCCTGATATCTATGTCGATCAAAACAACTTTATAACTTTGCTACTTTAAGATCAAAGTAAGCAAATAGCCAATATGACATAAATCGATAAATGATGGCAATTTATTGTCAGGCTCCGTAGGTTCGTGAAATACATCGATTATATCATGTTCAAGAGATGCTAATGACTCAAATGAAATGCTAAAAGGCAAAATGAATTCAGTTATTGTTCCCTCTTCTGACCCCTACATTGCAACAAAAGCCACTAACAAACTTCAAAACAGTAGAACCTCTTCAGATACTACACATTCTTCCATGCCAGTGTCAGAATTAATCATTCCAAAAACACAACAGCTCAAATGAAGACTGTAATCTTGATCTTACATTAAGTGTTGGTTGTAGTTCAGAACGGAAAATTTGAATTGCGGGCAAGTTTATAAAATACAGAGTATAGTTGAAATATATATTTGATATGTTGATAGTGTCAAATAAATCTTTATTTTCTTGAAGATCTGTTGGCACCTTGTTTTTTTTTGGTTTGACACCCTGTATCTGTTTTTAATCGAAGTGGTGTTAACATTTTAGCTCCGTGTGTTTGTCTTAAATTGAAGAAGAATGCTAACATTTTAGCTTATGTTTCTTCATTTTTGAATGGCTGTGAAATTTGCAAGCAATAGAGAATAAGCCGTGAGATTTGTGGGGTTTCCCACTTTATGATGGAAGATATGTGGTTGACAAATTCATAGAGGGCGGAAGTTTTGGCTTATATGATTGTTTAGAGTGGCCAAATAATAGGTACTTCAGATTTGCTTGAAGGTTGGACACTTTTTAACATTGCAAAAGGCCACAGAATAAGGAATATGATAGATTCTTTTTGCAGTGGAGGCTGAAGTTTCTCTACTATGCACCTCAAAACTTATGTTAAAAATTTATATAACGATATTAAAGCAGAATCTGTTATAGTTAACTTCTTATAATGAACAAAAGTAATAATTTGCTATCTGTTTCTCTGCTAATTTTACTCATTTTGGAGCAGCTTTCGGTGGATACTAGTTTACTTCAAATGCATGCTTGATTTTAGAGTGCTAAACTAACAAACTCATGTTACATTGATATTAACGTACACTTTAACAAAAGATGCCATGAACAGATGCATTTAGACAATAAAAGATTCAAATAATGGGCAAATGAAACGACCATGTGTTTCAAAAAGAAGGTTGGAGAACAAAAGCTTCCCAATCTCAATTCTGGAATTAAAGAGAAGTTTAACTGCATGTGGAAGCAGTGGAGACCTGGCATAATCAAGTCAAGAAAACACAAGCGATACTACCAGTTTACCCCCACACTGACCCTCACCATTTTCCCTTTCTCTGTCATTTGAACCACTAAAAAACATAAACGATCAAAAGCGAACCATCAAAAGACACAAGAGTTACCACAGTTAACACATGGCAAAGAACCTCAGAAGCCAGTAAGAAAATTTAAACGAAACATGAACGATATCCTTTAGAGAAAATAAATAATCCTTTATAGAAAATAAAAAATTACTTAATTTCATCATAAAAACAGGCTTACAATCTTAAAAAAAGATGCTCGCAGGGCAGTCAAAAAATCTAAAAGAAAAACGATCGATAATCTTAGAAAAAAAAAAACTGGCTAATTTTGTCCATCAAATGAAGCTTAATATCCTAAACAGCAATGCTACAATTACTCAAATCACAAAAAATCTACAAATTTTTAATCGTGAAATTAGATATCTCTAAAATTTTGTGAAATTTTTTGGGACGTTATTTTGGGAGTGTGCCATTTTCTTCCTAAGCTTTTGCTGACTTTTTAAGATGATTATTGGGAAGTGGGCTGTCCCTTGCCTAAATGTCCCGCCATCCCTGTTCGGTTTCAAAACGTCTAAATGCATGAGACGGAAAGTGTACATAAAAGACAGCATACAACGCCCATGGGTAAAAATCAAATAATATCATGACCGCTATAATAAGGGCAAGCATTTGAAAAAAAATATATCATAAAACTTAAAGGTAAGAAAAGTGTCTGAACCTTTAGCTTTGCAGCCGCATCAATGTGCTCCTTGAACTGTGACTGATAACGGTTATGCATATCCAATATCTCAGACCTCGCAATTACCTGAGCCCTTAGTTCAATTTCCATGTGTTGCAGATCTTTCCTCTGCCTCGATATCTCTTGCAATCTACTCTGCAAACTGTCTTCTTTCAAGCCCTCTCCATTGATGACGATGGAGCATAAATCTATGTTAACAGGATCAGTTCCCTCCTGCACCTTCCCACAATGAGCATTTGTCTTCGGCAGGTATCACCCCTACAGAACTTATTTAAAGAATCAAAACAAAACACACTTTTTGCCCGTTCCATACCTCATATATTGTTCTCTCATCAGTCTGTCCCGATTTATGAAGGTTCTCGGACTCCTGCAAACGAGCCATACAAATAAACTCAAATTTAAATGCTGGGAAGAAAACAACGATTCTTTCTTACCTCGCCTCCATTTTTCCGAAACGAGTTCTCTGAGATAACACGCCACTCTTTCCTCATTGGAGTGTGCGAGGAAGTCACTGGAAGGGGTCCGCTGCGGCCAGCGGAAGCCTCCATTAAGATGGAAAAACTTTCCGATACCTCCCCCGAGTTCTGCCTCGACGTTGTGCTGAGAACTGCGCGGCTAGGAACTAAGTATCTCTGGGCCAGCGGCGATGACGAGATCCGTAAATGTATTAAAAAGAAACCCGAAACTTGTATGGCTACGGCGGTCTACAGAAACCCTAAAATCTAAAACGACAGTGGAGGTTAGATTTTAGGTTTAATCGGCGGCAACTAATAAGGAGGAATCCGGTTCTTGCAAAAATCGGGTTTTCTTTGGCAAAATGGCTTTGAGACATAGGGAAGAGCAGCAGCAGCATCGAACAGACGTCCCGACTGTTTTATAGACGGCGGGTTCGAGATCGAGAGGAAGGACGAGCGAACATTATTGCGATTTATTTTGATTTGGTTATGCCATGTGATTTAAATAGGATTAAATGGGCATTTTTATCCATTGTAGATCTTATTTGCCTTTTTGGATTCTGTTACAATTGCCCATTCTTTTTTTATTTCGACTGTCATCTTAAACAACTCATTCAATAATATTTTTATATAATTTTAATATAAATATTAAAAATAATATTAATATTATTTTAATATAAATAAAAAAACTAATAAAATATATTCAAATCCTATTAATTTGAATTTTTTTAGGTATTATATCAACAAATCCAAATAACATTTCTCTTTGCAAAAAATAATAATTGATACTCTCTATTAAAAATAATAATTATAATTGTATTTAAAATATTTAAATGACAGCAAAAAATAATTAGACTGAAAGCTGCACTTAAGTATTTTTTTTTCTTTTTATAAGTTTTATGAGTCAGCATATAATGGTTAAGTATGATTTTTTAATTTTTTATCGGATTAGGTTCAACTTATTGGATCATAGACATAAGCACTTCAAATTATTAATGCTAATCTCAATTTGAGTATTAAGTCCACATATATAAAAAATCAATAGAACATTAAGATTTGTGCTGCATATTAGAAGTGTTCATCTTACCAGCAGAATTACTTTGATAGAGGCACTCAATATTCTCTTCAATTTTAGCTCCTTTTCTATGTGTAAGTTAGCAGATACTAAAAATAAAATATTTAAATTTTATGTGTTCTTATGTGTACAATACAAGACAAGGACTAAATAAGTAATAGCAACTTGAAAATGAATATACAAGCTAATTGTGATCAACAAAGAATCTTTCTATAAGGGAAACATTAAGAAAAAAAATTCTACTATAGAATACAATGTAAAAGTATAAATTATATGAATGTTATAAATGAAATTGACTTGTGGCATAAAAGTGTAGCTCTTAATTCTGAATATTGATAATATTTATTAAGGATTTGTTATAGAATAATAAAATTTATCAAATATGATGATTGATTTAATTACTTAACCTCAATATGTGATATTATCTGATTTTTAGATTAGAACTTGATTAGTTATAAGGTTTAATCTTATAGGGCTGTGACTCTGAGAATTTACTAAATAATAGGATGTTAAAATACTGAGCTTGTATTTTCTCAAAATAATTAGAATAGATAAATTAGATAATAATGAATGTCACATGAGTTATTAGTGCGAGTCTTGCTTATTCCTTAATTTTGATGTTTTGTTTTCTATGTGTTGAGCCTTGTTGCATTGAACATATCATATAAGATGAATTTAACGCATGAAAATGAAAACTCAGTAAAAACCAAAATAACATTTGCATCAGGTTCATATCAGGATAGGTGATTATGAATACACATTATGGCCAATGGATAAGCTGTAAGGATACTTGACATGTATTCATTGGTGAGAGTTGTACTAGTTCGAGAACTCATCTCAGTCTTATATACGTGCTTGACTACTCGGCTACTTCCGTACGTGTCCACATAAGAAAAGTATAACAGCTAAAATAAACTTGCACATGTATTTCTGCCTCATCAATTCAGTTTAGTTATGCTCTGGCTTTGAGCAATTAAATAATTATATAACATATTATAGTTCATTTCAGTTATAGTGGCTTTGTTAGCCAAGTTCTAATATAACAATTTTACTTTATTACTTATTGTTTCTATATTTTTTTTGTTTATCATGCAAATCTGCTAGCACTTATATGCATGCTAGAATGCTAGTCTTGATTTACGTTTGACTTGGTCTAAATATGTGTATCAATGTTCAATTATGATTACTGTTTACTTAGAATAATTCTCAATGATCATATTTTTATTAGACATTTATTTCAATAATCACTTAAGTATTTTAATATTATATGTATCATTGCTCAACTTTATTGTAGCTACTGGTCTTAAGATATATTTCCTTGCTTAGTTTTGATAAATTATAAATGTTTCATTTATGACTTTCTTATTTTTATTGTGGCTTATTGCACCTGTACCTTTGTCATTATTGTTTAAAATAAATATGATATCCTAAATTTGTAGAAATCATTAATCTGCATAAAATATACTTATATAATTGTTTAACACGTGATAATTTTATTTTATTGACTGGGGCCTTGGTGTGTGAAACCGACATGTCAAACTTAAAGCTTTTTGAGGAGATTCCACGATGTGAGGAGCTTAGCCATGAGGATAATAATATTGATGCAAATTATACTTTTCATTTTGCCTTTTGAGAGAATGAGCATTTAAATTCCAATTAAACTTTTATCTTTAAATTGTAATAATTATGAACTTGTATGTATTTCTTTCTCTGCATTTTCATTATGAGTTGATTTATGTTACTTTTATTTGAAATATGGTTATAGATGTTGTTTTCTTGCTTCCATACTCTGTTTATATACTTGCTTCCACACTTTGTTTATATACATATATTCATTTAGTGATTAATTTGAAAGCATGTGACAAATTCTGTAATTATCAGTACAATAATGAAATACCTAATCTCTCAATAATTGAGGGTCTGTCACGGTGGCCACTCAATCATAATCATATTAACAAACGTGTTAATATGATTATGGTCGAGGTGGGGCTCCTCAAGTTTGGCGGATCTAGCTCTGTGAGTGGAGTGGCTATATTTAGCCAATTATTGTTATGGCAGATTAGTCTAGACATATTTCCAATAAAATAATATTTTTGTTCAAATGCATATTGTAACAACCCGGTGTTATTATATTCGTGATTAACTCTAAATTTAGAATGATTAAGTCGAAATTAAAATTTTCAATTTTAGTCAAATAAAAATAAAATAAAAATATCCTCAAAAAAAGCATATTGAGGGGATCCTCTTGCCAAAATTTGAGCGCAATCGAGGTCCCGGATCATCCTAAAAAATTCGGGAAGTTTAAACTTCCGGAGTCGATAAAAGATAAAATAAAATTCAAATTTCAAAAATTTTTGTATATTTAAATTAAACATTATAAGAGGAATTTATGTTTTAAGTTTCGTAATTTTTTGGGCTTCGGATTAATCGTAGTAAATTTTTAAAATTTTTTATTTAAAAATATATATATAATAGAATACTCATTCAAATTCAATAATTTTTAGACACTTACGTTTGTCTTGTCGAGATAGTCATTTCAATACCAAGTTTGTAATTTTTGAAGTTCAATTGACTTAGATCAAGGCTTGTGAAGTTTCAGCCATTGGATTTTTATCTAACGGCTGCGATTGGATTTAACTTTTTGCCTCTTAAGTGTCTAACCCTACCCTAAAGGCAGCAACCCGATTTTTTTCTTCTCCCTCAGCCGACTCCTCTCCTTCTCCATGGCCGACACCTCCTCCCTTCCTCCTTGGCTGACCTAGCTCCTCCTCTCCTCCTTGGCCGACCAAGCATCTTCTCCTCCTTGGCCGACCTCTCATCTCCTTCTCCATGGCTGAATCCCATCTCCTTCACCATGGTTGAACTCCTTCTTCTCCACTCCCTCCAAGCCGAGCAGCCCTTCCTCCTTGGTCGACCAAGCTCCTCCTTTCCTCCTTGGCCGACCAAGCATCTCCTTCTCCTTGGCCGACCAAGCACCTCATCTCCTTCACCATGGCCGAACTCCTTCTCCTTCCATAGCCGAGTAGCAGCCATTCCTCCTTGGCCGACCGAGCACGAACAGCAACTCTCCTTCCATGGCCGAGCACATATTCTCCTTCCATGGCCGAGCCTCCATCCTTCCTTACAGTCAAATCATCATCACCATTTAGGTATTCTAATGCTTCCATAGAGATGTAAATACATGCTTTAGTGTCAATTACAGTAAGATTGAAGGTTTTATTTAGTATTTTGTGCTTTATTATGTGGTAGTAAAGTTGGGTGCTGGATTATATATTAAAAAAAAAAAACCTAATCCTCAATCCTTTAAAATCAAAGACTAAGTTATCATGCTAAAAGGATGTTAATATTACCTTAGTTTTTCTCATATTCGTAATATTTTTTTCATTTGATAAACTCATTGGAATTATTTTCATTATATATTGCAAACATAATAGTAATGTCATAGCAATAATTGTTATTCTATGTTTCTGCTTTACACTGCCCTTACCCACGTTCTAAATCTGTCATATTAAATAGCTGTTTTACATTTTAACACTTATCAAACTAATATATATATATATATATATATAAACTGGTAGAACTTATAAATTAATGATCTAATAACTTATACTCATAGTAAAAGAAATTAAGATTGTACTTATAATACTTACGCACTTTGTTATTAGCATGAATATAAATGAGTTAAGCAAGTTTGAGTTGGGTTGGATTAATCAATCAAGCTTGAGTTTGATATAATAAAATGATACTTATAATATTTACACACGGATTATCTATAATATAAACTCATAAGTACTTCTTAAAACCCAACTTATGCAGGAAGTATTCGCGTTCTAAGCCGCTCAATATTATTTAATATAACATGTGAGTGCTAAAGATATATATTAAATTCACTTTTAAATTGATGATTAGTACTAATAAATATAATGCATCTATAGATTTGTCTTTGGAATTGTCTTTTACTATTCTAAGTAACATTAATCTAGGACATGATTAAATATTTATAAATAGTAAAGAGATCTTTTGATGATTAGTTACAATATGTCAGCGATATCATAGGAACTACGCAATAAGTTTTATAATTAAAAGTAAAAAGGGGCAGCCTCATTAATAAGAGTACTCTGAGTTTAAGATGAGTAAAAAGAATGAGTAATGGTATTTAAGCTTTAAAGAACTAATTTACAAAAAAATAAATTGTAGGGGTTGTGTGTTTGGCATCTCATTCCAATCAACCATCGAGCTTCAAGTTCGAATCGCCTTAAAGGTACGTTTCGTACTTATAACTTTATTAAAGTTCTGTATTCTTTTAATTATGTTATTTTCTTGAGCTCTATGTACAGTGCGTACACCACTTGCATAGATCTTAGTATCATTAGGAATTGCTTGTTATTTGAAAACCATGACATCAGGGTATATGAACTTTTACTAAACCTTAGTTGAAAACTGTAAATTATGCGGACATGAATTAGAACCTAGAGTCAAACTAAGGTACTTCCTTAGGAACTTCACTTCATCTTAAGCTCTTTTCTTTAGATTAGGATTAGACACTAAGTTAGATTTCATTCGTTGAATAAGTGATTTATTCAATAAATAAAACTTTGGTTTTAGTAGTTTTCTAGATTTTTCCTAATTTTATTTTGATTATTTTATCTTTTAATTTTAGATTAAAAATGGAGATCTATTCTATTAAGCTTGATTGTTACGTAATAGAATAAGCCTTAATCATCAGTTCACTTGTAGATTGAACCATAGATCTTTAGCTTACCCTTGGATCATGTGATTAAACCCAAGTTTGTGGTGTTTAATTCATAATCCTTAGCTTAGTAGATCTGGATTAGATCTTAACTTAGGACATCTCAAATCATCAATTAGGACGTGATAATTTATTATTTAACTTATAGTCGATTTTGATTGAACTAAATTGGGACCTGATCAGTCCTGATTATTTTTAACTTATAAGGCCAGGCCATGATTCTAAGTTGTATGACTTGGGATAGTTAGAACGACTGAATTAGATAACAATAGATATCACATATGTCTAGATTGAGTCACTTGCTTACTTTGACTAGATTGCTTTGCATACCTTGAATTTTGAGCTTTATTCCTTGAGCATAATAGGAACACTTAGGATATGGATGAAACATCCTAAGTTAGAATTTGTAAAGCATATATCATTTCATCAAGTTTTTACAGAATTTTCAGTTAGTAGGATAGGCTCTGAGTATAGTGTTGCCACCTCCAATATTCAGTACAGTATGGAAGTTACCCAGGCCTCAGAGAGGAACAGGGATGGCCTAATGGCTGGGTATTTTGATGATTTTTGGGCTGGGATGGCAGTGCTATATCTTATGCTTATTGCTACTCTAGTTCAGTTTAGTACAGATTGTATGATTTTGCCACATGTTTTAGTGGCTCTGCATGTAGTTTCAGTTGGCTTTACCATATGTTTCAGTGGTTTTCTATTTTCAGATTTAATTACTTTTGTCACATGTCTCAATGTCATTTCTTTTATATTAATATGCATGTTGTATGTATGTTCTTATGAATTATAGAAGCATAAATGGCATGTTTAGGATGTTAGATTTTCTGGATTTGTTCAGTACTTGTGTTCTTTTATACTCAGCATATTTAATGTGATCATAACCATGTTAGGATCAGTTTTACTTTTGTAGTTGCAGTCACTTTTGCTTTTAGCTTTACCTTGCTTACTTTTGTGTCTTGGTATGTTATTTCACATACATGTTGAATGCTATAAATGGATAGTTTATAGTTATCTCGTTCTTTGTATAGCTTGTTGCACCTGTTTACTTTGCTCGCTTAGTAGTATCAATAAAATGATGATATCATTAAATTCATGCAGTTTTAATAGCTTAAATTGTACTTAGACTTATTAAAGTCTAACCAGATTTTCTTTTTTTGGCTATGCCCTGTCATATATGTACATATGGCAGATCAGGAGTATAGGTCAGATCCAGTGCTTGAGGATTTAGTTGCTAGCAGGAAAATGTAAAGTGCAGCTCACTGAAGGAGATATGCTTCCATCTCCTTGGCCCACATTTAGTATAATTGTAATAACTATATTTTTTATTCTTACTATTCAGCATTTAATGTATTGTATGTGAATGAATTAAAGTGGACTGTTTGGATGCCTCTTTTATTTTTTTACCTATTTTGCACTGCTATATTATATGTATGTTTCTATTAAGTCTTGTTTAACTCTTGATTAGTATTACGGATATGTTATTAATGTAATGTCCGTGGTACTAGAGACGACCACCTCTTAACACCCATATACTTCAGTTTCTATTTTTCAGTCTTTTAGTTATTTTTAGTATTTTCCTATTTTAGCAAATTTTCTAGCACTTTATATATATATATATATATATATATATATATATATATATGTATAACAACCCAATGCTGTTACCTAGTCAATTTGACCTAAATTGATCAAATTAAGCTGAAAATAAAGATCATCATTTTAAATTAAATAAAAATATCCTCAAATAAAGTGTATTGAGGAGATCCTCCTGCTAAAATTTGAACACAATTGGGATCCCAAATTGTCATAAATAAATTCGTGAAATTTAAACTTCCAAACTTGGTAATAGATAAAATATAAGTTAAAATTTAGAAATTCTTGTACATTTAAGTTAAGCATCATAAGATGATGTTATGTTTTAAGTTTCACACAATTTTGAGCTTCTAATTAATCGTAGCAAACTTTTGAAGTTTTTCACTTAAAAGTTAAAATAAAATAAAATACTCATCCAATTTTAATAATTTTTGAATGTGTGCGCTTATCTCATCGAGACACTCATTTTGATACCAAATTTGTAATTTTTAGAGTTTGTATGGCTATAGATCATGGCTTGAGAATTTTCAGCCATCTGATTTTAGTCTAATGGCTGTCTTGATTTAGGTTATGGCTTTAAATAGATTGTTAAATAATTTTGAAATCTAATAAGTTGCCAAAACTTAACTATTTATTTTTCTTTTAGCCAAAATTTTATTCTTCTTCTGTAACAACCCAAGGTTGTTACACAGCTTAATTTAAGTATAATCATATCTCAATTATAATTATGTTAAGTTCGTATAATCATTTAAATCAATACCCAAAGATTTAGTGTGATTCAGAGATAAATCAAATATTTGGATTATTTTAATATTTAATTAATTAAAAAATTAAGGTATTTAATTTGACCTCGAAATCTAAATCCGACTTCACTGTTGCGATCGTCACCCCCAAATTAGCTAGGGGTGATGTTTTGGATGCGTTTGAAAGTTATCAGATTTTTATGAATATTTTAATATAATTAAATGCAACAGAAAATAGAATAATTAAATAATCGTCGGAATCGAATTATGACTTCGTCGTTGAATTCCTCACCCCCAAATTAGTTAAGGGTGAATTTTTGTAAATTTTCGGAGTGCGTTTCAAAAATCTAAATATTTAAATAATAAAAGAAAATAAATAAGTAATTAGTTGGTACTTAAATTGCAATTTCTCTCCCTCTCTCCTAATTGGCACCCCATTCGGTGCCTCCCTCTCCCTAGCTTGCGGTTGAAGATCTTCTTCCCCCATACTTGATAGGAAAGGCCTTACCTCCTAGCTCCTATAGGTCATGCTTTACCTCCCTCACTCTCCTCCTTTAAAGGAGAAGCACAACCCTTCCTCACTCTCCTTGCTATCAAGTTAAAGCTATAGAGCTCTCTCCCTTCCTCTCTATTGCTGCACCTTGAAGAAGAAGCTCCTCTCCAAATCTTGAAGAAAGCTGAAGTTCCTTCTTCCTCCTTGTAAGGCTAAGGTACCCTTTTATTTACTCTCTTTATCTTCTTCATGTTGCTACAATGCTTGAATGTATCGTTAAAAATCTATAACCGTGTTTGGAAGCCATTAAGACTCTTAAAAGCTTCACAGGAAACTGCTCTATTTTTCGTCTATTCTGCATACCCTTGCATTCATTATCATTTTTTATATAACTAGAATACTCCATTTGTGCTGATTTTAGTGTCAATGGAAAGGTATCAGAAATACCTTTCCATTGATATATGACACTGCTCATGGAATACTCTAGATTTGGAGTATTTGAGTTTAAAAGTAGGTCTTACGGGTTTCATCCAGGCGAAAAATACCGTCTGGCGCTGCAGCTCCCAAAGTTGCAAAATGGACCGCTGCAGCGGCATTTCAAAAAAATTATATAAAATTCGTTAATTACCTAATTAAACATTAAATCGCAAATGGACCGCAGCAGCGCATCATAGCGCGTTGTAGCGGGCTATAGCGGTATTTTTGGAAAACTTTATGAAATATGAAAAATAAATTAATTGAACAGTATTTTCGCAAATCGAACCACTGCAGCATACCACAGTGCACTGTTGCGCTCAAAATTTCAAAAATGCCAAGAAATGTCTAAAAATTGCCGAGAATTGGCTGAAATGGTCAGAACTTCTCCATTTTTGTATTTTAAAGTCCCTAGGAATATAGTGAGACTGAATTATATCAAAATAGAGCATTGTATAAAATTATATGTTAAGATTAAGTTTGAAACTTTGTCATTTTTATCAAGTGCTCAAAACCTATTTTCTTAACAACTAAATGACATAAAACCTAAGTTCCTTAGATTTGTAATCAATAGTTAATCCATTTATTTTGATTTAGAAATTAGTTAGCATTAACTACCTTTTATTATATGTCATCATTACACTTATGTGCTTTCATGATATTAGAATGTATATTAGAAAATTCTAAATATTTATTTAGACACCTAATCGTGTGTAAATTGACATTAAACTATACTTGAATATAAGAATCTTAGAAACTTAATTAAGTAAATGATACTTAATTTAAATCTAAAGTTTAATATCAATAATATACTAATAATATATTGATTTATTATTGACTTTTAAATTAATATTTGGTCTTAATGATAGAAAGGTTAGGGGTTAAACCCTAACTTGTCTTAATCTAAATCTTAATTATTTAATCAATTAACTTGATTGAAAGAGAATTTAATTGACATTATTCCAATAATGCATCTGATTTAGTATTGATCTTAAATTATTGAATTAAAAGTGTTAATATTAATATTAAATCTGTGTGATTGAAGTATCTAAATTTAAACTTTAGATCTTTGATTTTCTTTTATATAAGACCATTAGCATAAGATGGATAATAAAATTATAATAATTTATGGAATGACCCAACTCTAATAATATTTTTGATTTTATCCCATAATTGTAGAAAAGGTTAGATGAATATTAATCATCTAATCTGATCACTTCAATCCAAAATTAATAAGTAAATCTTGAATGTTAGCTCAAGGAATAGAAATGTGAGATCTCATGGGTCTTGCTTTAGGATCGTTCTTGAAATATTTAAAGACCTTAAATTATTTGATACCTTGAGGTAGGAAGAGCTTTTGTAACTTATTGAGATAGAAACTTAGATGATCCTTCATAACTTTAAAAATTGAACTTGATACCTTGTGGTAGGAATCACCTAAAATACTTAAAATAGAACTTATTCATTATGGTAGCAACCTATATTGAGTGATCACTTGATCATATTATTGGAGTCTTGTGTAGGATATACCTATTTAAAATAAGGATTAATAGTTTTGATAAATCCTTGTTGATTAAATAGAATTTTCTGAACCTAGATTATTAGTTGGGTATAGTAGGGTATCCCCATAGTACTGGATTATTTTAGTAATATTCAGGATTAGTTGATTCACTCAAATATGGACTTATGACCAGGTGCTATCCCGAGGGATTAGACGAATACAGTCCCATTAGAGTAAATCTTCCAAGACTAAGAGTGTTACAACTAGTGAACGAGATCCTTAGTTTGAGATGTAAACTACGACCAGGTTCCACCTCTCATCGTAGTGAGCTTCGATAAGTGCAGCTTAAGCAAACTAAGTATCTCAAGTTACTTTGTGTAGATTACTAAGTATGCTTGTAATTATGTCATTTAACGGCTTAGCTTGAGATGTAAATTATGACCGGGTTCTGCCTCCTATCGTAGTACGCTTCGATAAGTGCAATTTAAACAAGCTAAGGGTTAAATCCAGCTTCTTTACAAATATGCTAGATATGTGTATGCAATCATCCCATCTAATAATTTTCAAGTAAACTGTCAACTTTAACTAATTATCGAAGTTAGAATTTTAGGAGTTAGAATCCTTTTAGTAGGATTCTGCATAACGGAGACATTAAATTTATTATCAAATTTCAAAGCATTTTTTAGATTTTTGAATTTATCTCATGTAGTTAGAGGCATAAGCATGATGTGTAAGTATCAAATAATGTATGAGTATCAGTAATGATTTATGAGTTACAAAATATTGCATACATTGACTGGGGAATTTCAGGATGCATCGGCATCACAGTAAATGGTATTCCCAACTGGATGTATGTAGACATTGGACCGTACAATTCATAGTAGTTTAGTGATATTTTAGTTGCATATAAGTAGCATACAGTATTGTGGCATATTCAAATGCATAGTTTTAGAGATATACATCATAGTTTTATAGATCATTACTCAGTTTCAGACCCATTACTATTTTTGGTTTACTTTCAGTATTTAATTTACAGTTCAATTTCTACTTTACTTCAGTTTCATATAGTTTTATTCAGTTTTATACTTTCAGTTATCTTTACAATTATTCTGTAGATTTAATTATATTATGTAATTAGTAAATGAATAACTAGAATTATTTATATTAGTTTCGATGTGTTAGACTTATTGTCTAACACGGGGTACTTTTAGGATCCAGCAATTTGCTAGATCTTGAGCATTATATTGAACCAGATCATGAGGACATCCAGGAGATTCAGGAAGAGCCCATGGAACACTAGTGGACTCTCCTCCAATTTTACTACCTTTCTTCTTAGTTTATTTTCATTCAATACTTAGCTCTATGTCTATTTTTTAGTAAATGTTTGTAATAATTTTGGATATATTTTCTTTTCTTTTCTGAGACGAATATTTTTATACAATTTATGTGATGAATATTTTTGGATGTTTACTTTAAGCTTCTACACTCTGTTATATACTACTTATACTTAGTATTATGATGTGATTAGTATACTGAAAATGCTGATATTTTATACATATATTAGATTTCTTATGGGTTTTACATCCAATATATGTATTGATCTAATACTTATGATAAGAATACTACTCTTATCTTAAGTATTAGCTCTCAACCCTCATTGAGGTTGAGTCAGCAACCCTTCAGATGGGCTTAGTTTGCAGCTATTTTGGGGAGACAGGTTATTCCTCCCCGAGTGGCGCACCGCTCCGCCGCTAAACTTAATTATAACTATTTTATTTGTGCACAGTGACGGGGCGGGGCACTACACCTTCCTCTCCTCTAATGTACATAATTAAAATAAAAAGACTCATGACCTTCTCTCTTCTCTCCCATAATTAATGGGAGAATTCAAGGGACAGCCATGCTCTCATTCTCCTTTAAATAGAGACTCAACACACTCTTTCTCTTCATTTGGCCATTAGCTGAGCTCCCCTCCTTCTCTTGCTGTGCTGCTGTTGAAGGATCCTTCAAGCCCTCAAGCTCTTAAGGAACTAATTGAGTCTTCTTCTTCCATTCATAAGGTCAAGGTACGATTTTGCTAAACTCTTCCTTGTGCTATTCTCTTCATATGTAGCAAAGTGTTGTGAATGATATTTCTATTAATTTACTGTATAGATTCTATGTATGATCATCTTAATCAGACTCGAATGAGTTCGATCGAAGCCCATTCCTTTATATAAAATTGTAGTAAAAAACTGCATGATTTTTGTATATACATAGCTAAAACTTTAACTTCTATTTCTTAAAATAATCTGTTCATGCTAATTTTGGTATCAATAGAAATATCTCAGAAAGACATTTCTATCAGTATATGACACTGCACGTGAAGTTTTTTAGATCGAGAGTGTTTTAGTGCGAAAGATGACATATTACGATTTTTACTCATGCAAAATCACCGTTGGGCGCTACCGCGCGCCATAGCACCCGATGTTTCAAAAATACGTCCTCCATAGCACGCCGTAGCTCGCTATCGCGCATCGCAGCAGCATATAAATTAATGAAATTAAATTAAACACGTCGTAGAGTTCAGAATCATCCATCTAATGGTCCTAGAACTCTAATGGGGTCAAATTATATTAAAATTAAAACTGGATTTAGTAAAAATGAGCATTGTATGAATGTGTATGTGAATTTTAATGAGAAATCCACTATTTTAGCATGTATAGTATGTTCTAGACCTCATAAAAAAATTGCTTGAATACTTTATGCCGAATAAAAACGTTAGGATTTTTAATTACTTGTATGGTCAATATAGAACTTAATAATCAAATTATATGAAATTTAATTATTTTATATTTGTAATCAAGTGTTAATCCCTTTTATATCTGATTTAAAATTTAATTAGCCTTAATTACTTATTATCTTAATTAATGTGATATTTATACATGTTAGAGAACTTTAACTTTAAATTAGACATCTTAATTTATTTAATTTGATATTAAATTATATTTGAACATAATAATCTTAAGAACTTGATTAAATAATTGATACATAATTTAAATATAAAATTTATCATCAATAATTTACTAATAATATATTGATTTATTATTGATCTATAAATCAACTATTAATCTTAAGTTGGAAAGGCTAATAATTAAGCTATATCCTATCTGATTAAGATCTAAATATTAATCACAAAATTAATTAACTTGATTGAAAGATAACTTAACTAACATGATTCGAATAATGCATCTGATTTGATATTGATCATAAAGTATTGAATTAGAAGTGTCAAGACTATTAAAAGAAATTATGTGATTAAATATGTGAACTTGAGCTTAAGATCTTTGATTTTCTCTTATATAAGACTTTTAGCATGAAGATAATTATAAAATTATGTTGATTTATTACAAGATCAAATCCCAATAATATTCTTAATTTTATCCCATAATTATAGTATATGATGTGATCAGATGGGTCTAAGCATCTAATCTGATCTGATCAATTCAAGTATAATAATGAAATTTATAAATTTAAGATAAATGTTAGATGTGTAAGATCTTACTATAGGATTTATAATATAATTGAAAAGTCTTATTAATTGATAACACATTGAGGTAGGAATATCTTTTATTGAACCTTGAGGCAGGAACTTAAATGTTTTCCCCTTAACTTTAAAAGTTAATCTTCAACCCATATAGTAGAATTATCTAAAGTACTTAACATGAGATTTCTCCCATGTGATAGTAGTCTTTATTGGGTGACTTTTTGGTCACATTCTTGGAACCTTGTATAGGATTCATCCCAATAAAATCTAAATTTATAGCTTTGGTGATCCTTGTTGATTAAATAACATTCATTGAACCTAGATTATTAGTTGAGTATAGTAGTGTATACACATAGTACTGGATCAATTTAGCAGTATTCATGATTAGTTGAGTCACTCTAAGTAAGACTTATCTTTGTGCTATCATGTGGGCTTAGGCGGATACAATCCATTTAGAGTAAATTCTTCGATCATAAGAGTAAAAATTGCCAACGGGTGATGCCTTCTATCGAAGAATATTTTGATAGTGGTGGCCTCAAATAAACTAAGTATTTGAAATTATCGTCTATAACAAACCAATGTTGTTAATCATTATTTAACAATCTAATTAACCTCAAATCTCTTATAACAAATCTTAACTAATCATTAAAAGTAAGTTCCAAAGATTTAGTACAATTTGAGAATTAAACGAGTAAAATCATAATTTTGGATAATTATTTGAATCAGAAAAATGAGAAAACTATTTTGACCTCAGATTAAAAATCAGAGTTCATCATTGCATTCATCACCCCCAAATTAGCTAGGAGTGAAAATTTGGTAAGTTTTGAAGATCGTCAAAATTTCCCAATTATTTTATTGTATTTTTGAAAGCGTGAAAAATAAAATAATTAAGACAACATTCGATTGAAATTTCAACTGCATTTTTGAGTTCGTCACCCCCGATTTAGTTAAGAGCAAATTTTTGAAATTTGGGGTGAGGAAATTTAGCTGTTGCTGGGTGTTATTGTCTGTACTTGTGGCGCCCCGCACCTCCTAAATCCGCCAAAGGATTAGGTTAAGGGTGGGGTGTCACTCTGGCTAACCCCTCACTTTTCATTGGATTAGGATAGACTCCACAATCCACCTGATTAGAGAAGGATTAACACAGAATCAGACTAACAGTCACTGTATAAGTAAGCAAACAGAGTGCGGAAGCGATTTAAGAAAATGTAAACCATCCAAGTATCACAGTGCAAATAGGAAAGAAAAATAGAACTTAGAACATAAGCATATAATCCAAATACATAGTCAATGGTACCTGTATTATTACATCATTTAAAATATTTAAATAAAGATAGAATGAAAACCGCTCATTCTCACTTGAAATATAAAAGAACTAAACGGCAGCTTCTTCCACGGGTTCCTCCTCTGGGTAAGGCTCCACACTTAACTCCTGCTCGTCTAACTGAAAGGAGTCTGCCATTATCAGTTTCACAATGTAGGGCCCCAACCAAAGAAAAGAAAAATCTTGTTAGACAATTGTCTAAGTACATTTTAAGCTGATGAATTATTATAAGTGTTAAGTAATATCACCATTTGATAACATCTAAGCAACATATATATATATATATATATATATATATATGAAAGGAGCAGCAAGAAATACAAAGAAATAGGGAAGCTATAAATCATCATTTATAACTTAAATAAAAAAAAAAAGGAAGAGGCTGAGATATGCCTCGCATACAAACTAAACAAGGAAGGACGTATAAATATACATAACTAAACAAGTGCAGTAAGAAAAATTATACACCCTAAACATGCTGGTGATCAATAGAAAATATGCCAATTAGAATAAATAACTCAGCAGTGGTACATATAAATAGCAGCAAGATTCTAACATCCTATATATATATAAAAGCAGTATAAGGAAATAGCTGACAGAATAAGAATATTGAAAAGTAAGCAATAGTAACTGCATATAAAGCCACACGTGCATCGACTGCCATACAGAAAAGAGCTACTCAAGCCCATCGAATACCAAAGAAGCTTAGCACCATCACAGCTAAGTCATAAACTGTGTACCCTTAGCGACATAAGGAGGCTAGGCAAATAAGCACACAAAGCAAACGAAGGGTCTTAGCACCAGTATGGTTAAGGCTCAACTGTATGCCCCTAGCGACATAAGGAGGCTAGTAAACTAAGCATACAATGTAACCTTAACGCTAGTACGACTAAGGCACCAACGGTGTACCCCTAGCGACATAAGGAGGCTAGTAAACTAGGCACACAATAAAAACGGATCATTCCCCTAGCGACATAAGGAGGCTAGGCAATAAGGATATAACTGAGAGGCAGTTCATAAAATCATTATATTTTCATAAATCACTTTAATATTTTCACAAGGAATCTAAGGAGTCTCTATATTTTCCTAACAGTTTATTTATGCATCAAAAATCTTGTATGATATGCTCAAGGAAATATGGCATAAAAATCAAGAAATGCATAGCAACAAAATATAAAAAAGAAGTAAGGGACTCTACAAAACATGGTGATATCATTTGTTTTCTACTTAACCTGCTAACTATTCCAAGTTACACAAGTTCAGGATCACCATTTTCCTACTATCGAGTGTAACTCAGAAATTCATCCTTATAAGTTAAAAAGGATTGGAACTGATCAGGTTCCAATCTAGCTCAATCAGATAGACGACTACGAGTTAAATAAATGAATCATACGTCCTAGTTTTGTAAATTTAGACGTTCTAACTAAGATCTGATCAAGATCTTCTAAACTTATAGATTATGGATTAAACACTACAAGAATTAGGTTTAATCACATAATCCAAAGGATAAGACCTAAGTTCTAGGTTTTATTCTATAAGTGATCTACTAGTTATGGCAAATCCTATTAAGTAATCAAACTTAATAGGATGAATCTCCTATTTTAAATCTAGAGTTAAAAGACAAAATAATCAGAATAAATTGTAAAATAAAAGAAAGTCTAGAAACTAATAAACCAAGGTTTCACCCGTTGGGTAACCTAATTTACCCAATGAATGAACTCTAACCTATGATATATTCCTATTCTCAGGAAAAGTCCTTAAGGTGTAGTGCTTAAGACTTAGTAGAGATTATTGGAATCTAACTTAAGGATTGATTTTACTCACTTGATTGATATTAAGCAGATTATAATATTTGTTTAGGGTTCTGGAATGTTAACTAAAAGGTAGATGTACTTAATTCAATCTTAGGGCAAAATGACTATGTTGCCCCAACCTTAAGGGTCAAAAAGTCAACTTTTGACTTAGGGGTTAGAATTGAATTCTCTTAGTTCCATTTGATTCTTTACTGTCTAACTTGAAGATAGACAGTAAGTACGCCCAATTTGGACGAGAAACGGTCAAGTTATGCCTAAAATAAGGCTAGGGGTAATTTGGTCATTTAACTAAATTTTCATGGTTCAGATCCTAAATATTATTTTGTCATAATGATGACATTGAAATTCTAGGCTAGTTAGCATCTTGAATTTTCCAATTTGGAGTTGATTTGACTAAGTTATGGCTGTTTGAAGTCTAGGGGCATTTTGGTCATTTTTCACCGAGAATTCTAGGGTTGACTTTTTGTCCTGATATCCAAATGGGAAAACTAATACTTCTATGGTGATGGGGCCGCTCTCTTGAGTATTTTAAGACAGATATTGACTATGTTTCGATAATCGGGTAAGAAGTTATGAGGCTCTAAAGAGGTCATAAAATGCTACCTCGTTATACGTACCCCGAAATAAATTTTTACATTATCTTATTTGAATCCTTACATTTTTCTGAGTATTTTAAGATCTATATTGGCTATGTTTGGATCATCCTACAAAAAGTTATTAAACTTTTAAGATTTACTATTCAAAAATGCAATTTAAATTATTTTACTATTCATTTATTCAAATTGTAGTATTTTACTATTCATTCCTAAAGTTTTTATATAGAATTTCTGAAATTATTAATCCTTAATTAATCTGTGATTAATTAGGCTTAATTACTAATTAACATTAATTAATCTATTATTTAATTAATTTAATTATATTTATTAATTTGTTTACTGTAGCAAAGTAATTAGTGCTAATCACTATTTAATTAGCCTTAATTACTCATTAATATATACTTATGAATAATTAATTATACTTTACTATTTGATTATAATTAATTATCCTAATTACTGTTTAAGGTTTAATTAACCTTTAATTAATATTTAATTAATCTAATTATACTTAATTAACTAAGGTTACTGTTCAAAAGTAATTAACACTAATCCTAACTTAGTTAACCACTAACTATAATTAATTAAGGCTAAACAATAATTAATTAACACTAACAGTAATTAAATTATTAATTAATTAACAGACAGTGGGCCCCCCACGTGGCACTGTGGGCCCCACTGGGGCTGACTCAGCTCGGGTGACTGGGCAGTGGGCCCCACCTGACACGTGGCACTGTGGGCCCCACAGGGGCTGACTCGGCTCGGTGACTGGGCAGTGGGCCCCACCTTACACGTGGCACTGCCAGATGTTGCCACGTGGCACTGTGGGCCCCACCGGAAGCCGGACCGCCGCGGTTTAACTAAGCAGTGGGTCCCACTTGCCACGCGGCCGCCCCGTGGTGCTGTGGGCCCCACTGGGGAGCCTGACCGCCGCGCGGGCTCGGGCTGTGGGCCCCACATGCCACGCGGCGTGCCCAGAGGCTGCCCCGTGGCCTGGTGGGCCCCACGGCCGAAGCCGAAGAGTCGCGAGGCTCAGCCCGTGGGCCCCACGTGACACGTGGCGGGCCCGAAGACTGCCACGTGGCTTGGTGGGCCCCACCCGCGGCTGACGCTGACCCGACCCGAACGGGTCGGTTCGGGTCGACCCGGCCCTACCCGAAGCCGCGGCGCTTCGCCTTCCAAGGTTCGGCAGAGCCGAACCCAGTCGCATATCGGGCGCCGGTGCGCCCGATCGGGTGGGTATGAGCCCGATCGGAACCGGTGGATGGAAAGAGGACAAGTTCATCTACCTATCCTACAATTATTGCAATGATCGAACGAAAATCGGGGGAGATCGGAGTACCTGAATTGCGGGTCGGTGAAGTTTGGCTCGGACGGACGGTGGGCTGGCTTCGGGGCTCGATTCCGTCTCGATCTGGGCTCCGATTTTTGCAAACCCGTAGCCCAAAGGTCGGCCGATGTGGCGGCCCTGCCCCACCGTGGTCCTGTTAACTCTTAAGTTAACATGATTATGGTGGAGGGGTCACCAAATGATAAGGTCCCCACTTAGAATTGAATTAGACACATGTTCTAATCCAACTTAAATAAGGACTTTGCCATTCATCCCAAAATACTATCATTAAATGACTATACATGAACTCAGAGTGCGGAAGCAATAAAATATAACATCCATCCATACAGTATAAATACAACAATACAGAATAAGTAAAGTGCTGAAAAGAAAAGTTAATCCTGAATTATTACAACAATTTGAATAGCTTAAAGAACTGAAAAGAAAACTCTCAATCCTCATAAAGCAGAAAAGAAACTAAGACTAAGAGTCTTCAGGAACGGGCTCCTCCTCCAATGGCAATCTCTCCACTGGATCAACTGCTCCAATAAACTCAGAACCTACTATTATCAGTTTCATAATGGTAGGGCCCCAGCCAACAAAAGAAAAACTGGTTAGACTATTGTCTAAGCACAATTTAGGGCAAACAATTTATTATGTTACTTGAATATCACCATAAACCAGAACTAAGCAAAATAGGTGCAGAAAGCGTACAAAAAGAACAGTAATAAGTTATAAACAAACAGTTTATAACTAAGTAAATAGGAAGTAAGTACATATCTCCTCCAAGCAACTGCAATAAAGACAGGTAAGCAAAAAGGAAAACTAGACAAAATTGAAAAGAAAATACAGCCTAAACATGCTTATGATCAATAAGATTATGCTAGATGTCATACAGAAATTGAACAGTATAAAACTGAAAGCAACTAACATCCTAGGTGTACATATGAAAACAGTAAGTAAAACTAGCATCCTATATAAAAACACGTGCAGGAAAGCTGTAAGTAAAATAGTGCTACAATGTAGAATATGCAAGTAAAACAATAACTAAAAATGGAAATTGCAGTGACCATCTAAGTCACTCAAACTGAAAACATACTCAGCAAATCTTAGCCTGATGAGCTAAGAAACTATGAACTGAACATCACTGAAAACTCTTAGCCTGATGAGCTAAGACAGAACCGAATGTAAGTGTACTTGAATTAGTATAACCATATAAGAATCCTAACTCTATAGTCAGTATGGCAAGAGTCTATCTATCCTATCTCTCGGACTAGGCATGGCCATAGACTGTCGGACATTAAACCCTCGAAAGGTTGCCGACCCGAACGGGTTGATCGAAAAGGTATACTAATCAAGCTACACCTTACAAATCACTTGTGAAATGAAAACATAATGCTGCTTATGAATGTTCCAAATTAACATAAGGTATTTATCAAATATCTTAAGTACATAATATATGTTCAAGGTATAAGGCTCAAAATCAAGGAATGCGAAGCATTAAAATCAAAGTGAGCAAGAAACTCTATCTAAAACACAAGTGATATCCGTTGTTATCTACTTTATTCGTTCTATCTACTCTAAGTTACATAAGTTTCAGAATCATCAATTCTTACACATTCTATAACTTAGAATCACGAATCCTACTAGTTGAAGATAATTAGGACTGGCCACGTCCTAATTATAACTTAATCAAAAGACGACTATTTGGTTAAAGTGAATAAATCATCGACCTAGTTTTGTAATTTAATTCATCCTAATCTCATCTTGATTAGTCAAATTAAGATGAAAAGATTAAGAATTAGACTCCAGGTGATGGGGTCTAATCACTTAATCTAAAGGTATAATCTAAGGGTCTAAGTTTAGAATCCAAAACTCACGGATTAGGTTAAGGCAAATCCTAATGATAAATCAAATTTATTAGGATATATCTCTATTCTTAGTTCTAAAGTTTAAAGATCAAATAATCATTTAATAAACTGAGAAAATCTAGAAACTAGTAAACTCAAGGTTCACCTATTGAGTAACCCAATTTACTCAATAGATGAATTCTAACTTAAGATCTATTCTTAATCTTAGGAATTTAAAGCTCTTAATTAATAAGAGTATCTCTTAAGACACACATCCTAACTAATGTTATAAGGACCTAAGGGAAGGTCTAAGAATGATTAAAGAAGGAGAAATCACTCACTTAAGATTTAAGAAATTTTCCTTAAGGAGCTAAGATTGAGATTTTAATCAAAAATCTAATTTAGACTTAGATTTGATTAATTTCAGCTATAAATTATTCTATGTACTGATTCTAATGATTATAAACTGATTTTGGGGATTTTGATATCTAAACCCTAAATTTGGGCAAAATTACCATTTTTGCCCCTACTTAAGGGTTCAAAAGATCAAATTTTGATATAGGGCTTTAATTCTGAAATTTTCTCTTGGAAAGTATTTCTTACTGTTTAATGTAAGATTAGACAGCAACTAAATTAATTTTGGGTGATTATTAAGCCATATGAGATCAAATTAGTAAATTTGACTCATAAGGGCAAATTAGTAATTTGACTAAGTGAAAGTTAAATTTTCTTTCAGATTATTGTTCTTTACTATCTAAGCTTTCCGTAGAATCTAGATTTGCTAAATTTTGATAAATATTGACCAAGTTATGGCCAATACAAAAGTTAGGGTTAAAAGGTGATTAAGGAATTCTTAATTATGGGTCAAAAATCCTAACTTTGCCAATTAGTATCCAAATTAAGTAAAATCAGTGGCTATGGTTTACAAATAGTCCACTGATCATAATGACATTAAGTAGACTCAATTTTGGATCTAATTTGACTAAGTTAAGACCTAATTAGGGTTTAGAGTGATTAATGAGTGATTAATAAAATTAATCACTCAAACACTAATCCAATTTTACAGATAGATTCTAAATGACTCTATGAGTCCTCTGAAACTTAAATCACTCAATTTGGATTACTATATTTGCTAATATTTACAAATCAATATTTAGGGTAATTATAGGTGATTAGCAAATCTAACCGTTGGATCTAAAATATTTTTACAGATTACTATTAATTAGGTTTTTTTGATCTACATGGATATTTAGATCATCCAATTTGAAGCTCAATTGACCAAGTTATGGTCAATTGAAGATCTAGGTTTAATTAGGGTAATTAGGGTTAGGTCATAAAAGTGATTAGGCATATACTAATCCAAACACCAAAGATAACCCTACTAAAATGATTCTTAGGGTGAGCTGATCACTTTGAGATCCAGATTGGGTTTGTTTGGATTAAGGGTTACAAAGTTATGATTAATTGAATGAAATGACAATTTTGGTAATTAATTAAATACTTAAAATATCACTAAGTAACTTATTAGTTCTGCATCAAAATTAATGGCATCATTAAATTCCTCATATTTTTCTGATCAATTTGATATATAATTTTAATATATTTGGAGTTCAGGATCAAAAGTTATTAATGAATGAAGTTTAATAATTAATTTAGTTAATTAATTATTAATTAACTTTTGATTTAACTTAACTTATATTTAATTTTTCCTTTTATTACAGCGGCGGGTCCCACTGCTTAAACGGCAGAGACACGTGTCAACTGCAGAGGAGGCGGGCCAGGTCCAGTATTCGGGTCGAACACGGCCCGAAAATGCTTCGGGTCTGTCATCTTCCTCAACAGGCGGAGGAGGGGTGGTGCTAGGGCATCACATATCTCGGCAATGAGGCATTCTCAAGCCCAGAATCAAAGCTTGATCGAAAGCTTACAAGCCAGCCTTTCGATCAAGACCCTATTCTTTAACTTAGTGCAATTCTAACACCACTAAATGAGATGCCCTAAAATCGCCATTTATAATACTCTATATACTGTATGCGCTGGACCGATTGATCGAAACTCAGCAAAATTTAATTGAAATCGACTACTAGCAATAATTGTCAATTAACAGTAGAATGAATAATTACAGATTAAACTCGAATTAATAGAGTTTAGAGAAGTGAAGTACTTGCGATTCGGAGGAAGGTTCTGCCAGCGAAGGAAGATGAAGGATCAAACGTTCTTCACTTAGGATCAATCTCTACTGCAGCGCTTCTTCGAAAATGGGCCTGATTGACAACTGCAGCCTCTAAATGGATGAGGAGGTCGCTGTTCAGCGATGCAGAAGTGTGGCGGCCCTGCTCCGCCGTGATCCTGTTAACCCTTAAGTTAACATGATTACAGTGGAGGGGTCACCAAATGACAAGGTCCCCACTTAAGGTTGGATTAGATACACGTACTAATCCAATTTAAATAAGGACTTTACCATTCAATCCAGAAATACTATCACTAAATGATCATACATGAACTCAGAGTACGGAAGCATAAAACATAACATCCATCCAATACAGTATAAATACAACAATACAGAATAAGTAAAGTACTGAAAAAGAAATATAATCCTGTATTATTACATCATTTAATGAGATTAAAAGAACTGAAAGAAAACTCTCAACCTCACTGAAAATAGAAAACTAAGCTACAGATCTTCAGGAACGGACTCCTCCTCCAATGGCAAACTCTCCACTGGATCTGCTAAACCAACAAACTCAGAACCTACCATTATCAGTTTCATAATGGTAGGGCCCCAGCCAACAAAAGAAAAATTTGGTTAGACAATAAGTCTAAGTACATTTTAGGGCAGCAATTTTATTAAATTAAGAAGATATCACCATAAAAACAGAACTAAGCATAATAGGTGCAAGAAAGCATACAAAAGAACTGTAATAAGTTATAAACCATAGTTTATAACTAAACAAATAGGAAGTAATACAAACTTCCTCCAAGCAACTACAACACAAACAGGTAAGTAAAAGAAAAGTAAAACTGTAAGAAAATACAACCTAAATATGCATATGTTCAAATGGATTATGCTAAGTGACATACAAAATTTAAACAGTAAAAACTGAAAACACTAACATCCTATGTAAGCATATGAAAACAGAAAATAGAACTAGCATCCTATATAAAAACACGTGCAGAAAAAGCTGTAAGTAAAACAGTGCTGAAATGCAGAATATACTAGTAAAACAGTATCTGCAAACTGAAACTATAGTAACTGTATAAGTCACCTGAACTGAACACTAAATCAGCAATTCTTAGCCTGATGAGCTAAGAAACTCTGAACTGAACATCACTGAAAACTCTTAGCCTGATGAGCTAAGACAGAACTGAATGTAAGTGTACTTAAATTAGTATATCCATATCAGAATCCTGACTCTGTAGTCAGTAGGGCGAGAGTCTATCCATCCTATCACTCGGACTAGGCATGGCCAATAGACTGTCGGACATTAAACCCTCGAAAGGTTGCCGACCCCGAACGGGTTGATCGAAGAGGTATACTAATCAAGCTACACCTTACAAAACCACTTGTGAAACGAACATAATGCTGTTTATAAATAAAGATCCAAATTAACATAAGATATTTATCAAAATATCTTATGTACATAATATATGTTTCAAGGTATAAGGCTCAAAATCAAGGAATGCGAAGCATCAAAATCAAAGTGCAAGAAACTCTATCTAAAATACAGGTGATATCCTTTGTTATCTACTTTATTCGTTCTATTTACTCTAAGTTACATAAGTTTCAGAATCAACAATTCTTACACATTCTGTAACTTAGAATCACGAGTCCTACTAGTTGAAGATAATTAGGACTGGCCAAGTCCTAATTATAACTTAATCAAAAGACGACTATTTGGTTAAAAAGAATAAATCATCGACCTAGTTTTGTATTTTAATTCATCCCAACCTCATCTTGATTAGCCAAATCAAGATGAATAGATTTAAGAATTAGACTCCAGATGATGGGGTCTAATTACTTAATCTAAAGGTATAATCTAAGGGTCTAAGGTTTAGAACCCAAATCTCACAGATTAGGTTAAGGCAAATCCTAATGATGAATCAAATTTATTAGGATGGATTTCTATTCTTAGTTCTAAAGTCTAAAGATCAAATAATCATTTAATAAACTAAGAAAAATCAAGAAACTAGTAAACTCAAGGTTTCATCTAATTGAGTAACCCAATTTACTCAATAGATGAATTCTAACTTAAGATCTATTTCTAATCTTAGGAAATAAGGCTCTTAATTACTAAGAGTATCTCTCAAGACACACATCCTAACTAATGTTATAAGACCTAAGGATGATTAAAGAAAGAGAACTTTACTTAAGACTTTAGGAATTTTCCTTAAGAAACTAAGATTAAGATTTTAATCAAAGTCTTATTTAGACTTGAATTTGATTAATTTCAGTTCTAAATCATTCTATTTACCGATTTTAATGATTAGAAATTGAATTTAGGGCTTTAAAAGGCTAAACCCTAAATTTGGGCAAAATGACCATTTTGCCCCTACTTAAGGGTTCAAAAGATCAACTTTTAATCTAGGGCTTAAATTCTGAAATTTTCTTTTGGAAAGTGTTTCTTATTATCTAATATAGGATTAGACAGCAACTAAATTAATTTTGGGTGATTAATAAGCCATTTAGAGATCAAATTAGTAAATTTGACTCGATAGGGCAAATTAGTAATTTTACTAAGTAAAAGTTAAATTTTCTTTCAGTTTAATGTTCTTTACTGTCTAAGCTTTCCATAGAATCTAAATTTGCTAAATTCTGATAAGTATTGGCCAAGTTATGGCCAATATAAGATCTAGGGTTTAAGGGTTAATTAAGGGATCCTTAATTATAGGTCAAAATCCTAACTTTACCAATTAGTATCCAAATTAAGCAAAATTAGTGACTATGAATTACAAATAGCTCACTGATTATAATGATATGTAGTATGCTCAATTTGGACCTAATTTGACTAAGTTAAGACTTAATTAGGGTTTAGGGTGATTAGTGAGTGATTAACAAAATTAAGCACTCAAACTATAATCCAACCTTATAGATTGATTCTAAATGGTTTTATGAGTCCTCTGAAGTTTAAATCTCTCAAATTGGATTACTAGATTTGCTATTAATCACTAATCAAGATTTAAAGAAATTAAGGGTGATTAGCAAATCTAACCGTTATATCTAAAATATTTTTACATATTAATGAAAATTAAGTTCTTCTGATCTAAATGGACCTATGGATCATCAAATTTGGAGCTCAATTGACCAAGTTATGGTCAATTGAAGTTCTAGGTCTAATTAGGGTAATTAGGGTTAGGTCCTAAATGTGATTAGGCTCAAACTAATCCAAACAGCAAGATAAATACTATCAAAATAATCCTTAGGGTTTTCTAATCACTTTAAGACCCATATTGGGTATGTTTGGATAATTGGGTACAAAGTTATGAGCTAAATAAGGTTTGTGACACTTAATTTAAAATTAACTTTAAACCCTAAAAATCACTTTGCTAAATACAGGTCCAAATGCAAAATTAATAATGCCATAATATTCCTCTATTTTTGCTGAATCCAACGGTATATAATTTTGCATAATTTGGATAAGTAATTTAGGAATTATTTAGGTTTAAAGTTTTGATTTAATTGATAAATTATTACTGTTTTAATATAAGAAATAAATCTGTTATTAATAATATTTATATATATAATTATATTTTCGATTTTTAATTGTTTAATATATCTGTATTAATATTATATATGTTATAATTTTATTAATTAAAAGCAGGACACGTGGCGGCTGCTCATTGGCGCAACAGACAGCGGCGGGCCCCACGGGTCAGGCCGCTGACGCGCAGGCCACGCGTCGCGCTAGGATTGGCTGGCGCACTGCGCGTGGGTCCCGCCGTGGCAGCTGAAGCGCCGCAGCCACGGGTCACGGGCCGGGCCCGGGCCGACCCGATCGGCCCGATTAGATATTCGTCTCCGTGAGATCTTCCGGAAGCAGGGAGCTAGGGTTTGATTTTCCGGCGGTCTCCGGCGACGGTAGGGCTCAACCAACACGGCGACGCGAAGAGGAAGATGAGACCTATCTAATGGCATACGGTTCAACAACTGACGTGATCGAGCTAGAGCGCAAATCTAAACCCTAATCGCTCTAGTCGCGGTTTATAACGGTATGTACTGTGGATATGCTGCAAAATTAGAGGGATCAAACCATCCATTGTTTAATCAGGCATTATTAACAATCAATTGAAGACTTGAAATAGAGTTTCGAATACTCAGATGAACAATCACATAGGAAATAGGATGGATCGAATAGTACCTTAGGGTTTGCAGAGAAAAAATTAGGGCTTCTTATTCTGGACTCGATCGATGCTTCCTCTTGAACTTAAGCGATGATAAACAACATACACGAGAAAATGGAGTTTTAAATGGTTTCGAAGGCGGTGACCGGTGTGCTGGATGCCTCTATCGACCGGCGCCTTCTTCCGTGTGTCGAGCTCGACTCCACGCGCCTGTCTCGTATAGACGACGAGCCTCAGCCGTCTGATTAAGCGGCTAATTAGATTTAGGGAACGACGGCGTCAATCGAATGATGACAGCGCCGTTAATTAGTATAATTAAATAATATTATTTAAATTATATCATTCAATTTTAATTAATTAAATTTAGCCTATTAAATAAATCCCAAAAATTTCCAATAATTCACCCTTAGCTAATTGAAGGGTGAGGAACGCAACGGCACACTCAGATTTTTGTTTCGACGAGTATTTAATTATTTGATTATTTAAAGTATTTAAATAATATTAAAATATTTGACGAAAAATCAACGACTTCCAAATGCCTCCAAAATTTCACCCTTAGCTAATTTGGGTGTTCTGAACGCAATGGCGAAGTCAGATTTTCAATCTGAGGTCTAAATAAAAAGTCAAATTTCCAGGTTTTGGGATTTTCCAGAATTCTTGTTTTGACTTTGGTGACTTCTTGGTTTGACCTAGGTTTCAAAGATGAATTCCAAATCACTTGATTAGTGACTTAGAATCTTAATTAAGACTTAGATTAGTCTTAATTGAGCAAAGTAACAACCTGGGTTGTTACAAGAAGCCACTTGGCGAGGCAGGCGCAGCCCTCGCGCCAGCGCCTGCGACACGCGTGAGTCGGGGACGAAGGCGTAAGGGCCGTTCGATCAATTTGATCGAACGATCCAACTCTTTCCACGGATGAAACGGCGATGAAGATGGCGTTAGGGAATTTTGACGGAAAGATTAAAATGCTGACGGCACTGTTTATAATAATAAATATTAATTTATTATTTAAATAATTTGTATCAATTTTAATAATTAATATTAAATAACTAAATGCGTCCCGAAAATTTCCAATAAATTACCCTTAGCTAATTGAAGGGTGAGGAACGCAATGGCATGCTCGGATTTTTGTTTTGACGAGTATTTAATTATTTGAATTTTTAGGTATTTAATATATTATTAAAATATTCGATGAAAATCCAACGACTTCCAAATGCCTCCAAAATTTCACCCCTAACTAATTTGGGTGTTCTGAACGCAATGGCGAAGTCAGATTTTCAATTTGAGTTCTAAATAAAAAGTCAATTTTCTAGGATTTGGAATTTTCCAAAATTCCTGATTTGACTTTGTTGATTTCTGGATGACTAAAGTTTTAGAGATGAGTTCTAAATTACTTAATTAGTAGCTTAGAACTTTAATTAAGACTTAGATTAATCTTAATTGAGCCAAGTAACAACCTGGGTTGTTACAGCCGAGGTCTTATAGACCTGTCGGCGACCTCGCCGAGGCCGGGGAGCGGCTGGATTGGCCGGAAATGGCGGCGGGGCGACGCGTGTCGCGCGGACTGAGCCATTGAGGACGACGGCTCCGCAGCCGTTGGATCCGGGCCCAATCCAACGGCTGCGATGGCACCGTCTGGATAGACGGCGCAGTCAGCTACAGTGACGGGTCCGTTAAGTACTTAACGGCATGCCGTTAAGTATTAAATAATATTTTTTTTTTCCAGAAAATTTTGAACATATTTTTCCTAGCTAATTTGGGGTCAATGAATTCAATGGCGCAGTCGGATTTTCGATCTGATGAGTATTTTGATATCTCAATTTCTGGGATATTTTTATTATTAAAATATTCGTCGAAATTTCGACGACTTCCGATTGACACGAAAACTTCACCCCAAGCTAATTTGGGGTCAAGGAATGCAATGGCAGTGTTCGTTTTTTGATTGAAGGTCAATTTAAATAGGTCAATTTCTAGGGTTTCTGGATTTTCAGAAATCATGATTCGATCCGTTTGACTCCTGATTTGGACTAGGTCTCAAAGGTTGACTCCACTTGGCCTAATTAGCGCTTATAATTGTGTTTAAGACTTAGGGTTAGTCCTAATCAACCATGATAACAACTCGGGTTGTTACAGTACTTGTATTTCCACTGTCGCTGCTTGTGCTAGTTCTTAAATTGGTTTTATATATAATTGTTATTATTTGTTTTACAATTTGAACATTTAATTATTTTTTCATGAGTTTTTGCAAATCTAATTTTATTTTTGTAGTGTTTTTCTTATGATGATGTTGTAGTTGCTCATGATGATGCTTGGTTGTTACTTATTGCTGCTTTAGTTGTTAGTTGTTATTTTTGTTATTGCTTGGGTTATTGCTAATTTTAATGCAATTTGGGCTATTGTTGTTGCATTTATTACTGTTTGAATTGTTGCCACTGCTTGAGCTGTTGATGTTGCTTGTGCTGGTTTTTAATTTGTTCTTATATGCGTATAATTGTTATTGATTCTTAAATTGTTCTTAATATTTACAATTAAAACATTTTAATTTTTTTTGTATTTTTGCAAATCTAATTTTTATGTTATTTTTTTTTTCTTTCGTGTGTTATTATTTTCTATTGTTGCTTGGGCTGCTGGATGATGTTGGCTCTACTGCTGCTTGGACTACTAGATGATACTATCTCTACTGTTGTTTGGGTTGCTGGTTGCTGTTACTGCTTAGATTGCTTCTTAGATTGTTGACTAATATTGTCTTTTGCTGCATATCTGAAAACAAAAAATAATAATCCTAAAAATTTTTGGAACAAAATATATATAATATAAAACGAATCACTATTTCAACTAACAACTTTAATCATAAGAATAACAACACAACTTATTACAATATCTGAAAACCCTAAAATGTATAGTCTGTATTATGACTTTTAAATTTTTATTTTTTAAATATATAAAATTCTAATATGTTAATTAAGATAAGTAAATATTTACAATTTATTTTATATTTATAATTTATTATGCTTTCACTTAAGTATTTAAATTGATTGGCTTGGGGATTGGGGGAGTGGAGAAAATGTAGAATCTCTGATTATATATTTATATATAGTTATGAGGAATGCTATTTAGATCTATTGACGTGGCACCCAAAAAAGCCCATCCAATGAAATTTGAACATATTTTATTAGTGTATATTTATTTACATTAAAATAATAAAAATATTATTTTTAAAGTTTACATTGAATGTATCCAAAGAATCTCATTGGATGGGCTTTTTTAGATGCTACGTCAGCGAGTCTAAACAACAGTTCTCTATTTGTAAAGTTTAAGCTGTGAATTAATGATGTTTGTAAAGTTTAAGCTGTGAATTAATGATGTGAAAAGCAACATTAATTCAATTAATTATTTTTTTGTTTTGAAATAAGTGCTAATAGATTTAAATTTTTGACTTGTAAGAATTTAAATCTAAGCTATATTTCGTTGAGCAAACAGATTAGAGATAAGACCAAATTTCTTCTACATTCTCAATTCACTTGATCCACTCTGTAGAAGAAACCCACCGTCCCCCCTTCTTCCTAAACCACTGACAAAAAATCAATTAAGAAAAAATAGCGAAGAAGCTGACCATCTCGATCCACACCTACTTTAAAGCTCTCACCAGATCCTGAAAACGAGCTGCAAATCAGAACGAACTAAGAAAAAAAAAGAGTAGCAAAAGGAATCAGCAGCTCTTCTCAATGCGGGCGAGCAAAGCACAGCGAAGGGTTCCCTCTCCCTGGAGAGGCTCAGGAACTCGAACGACGGCATCCTGAATGACGACGCCTTTGAGGCCTGAGACGGTGGCATGAAGAACCACAAGATCGAGGTCTCTGAGAACCCCCATCAGCCTGGCGGTCGGGTGGGCCAGATTCTCGGACTGAACCCTGAGTATGGCGTCCGGTCCAAGCAGCTTGACCTCGACCTCGACGCAAGCCGGGCCGGTGGCGACGCCGCTGAGATCATCGGAGGCGGGCTTCTGGATGAGGATCTGATCCCTCCTGGCCCTCTTTCCAGCGTCCGCCTGGAGCTGATCGAGCCTGGAGCGCAGGTCCTTGATGTAAGCCACGGCATCGGCGAGCAGGGACGCCTTGTCCATTCTGGACACATTGGGGACGACGGATCGGAGGGCATAGAACCTGTGATTGAGCTTCTCCCGTCGCTGGCGTTCGGCCTCCACGTGATTGGCGGGGGGCTCTCTGGGGGTCCCGGGCTTCCTCCCCCTCTTTTTGGGCCGCCGGGCGGAGCCCGAATGCTCGGAGTCGACGGACGAGGACGGGCCGGGCTGAGGCTTCAGGTCGGAGGAGAGAAGGGACTTTGCTTGCTGGATGAGGGCCCAGTTCTCGGGGAGGGGATCGCAGGAGCCCAGCTCGAGGACGCCGCCGCAGGCGGGCACGAAGACGAGGGTCTGGATGCCGTGGAGCTGGGCCTCGGCGGAGCGGTCGCAGCCGCAGGATTGGAGCGCGGGAGAGCCAGCCAGCCAGACAGGGGAGAGGGAGGCGAAGGCGCGGGCCGGAGCAGTGCCAGACCCGGCCGGGAAGGAGCGGGTCAGTGAGACCACGTAGAACCACTCAGCGTCGTCGCCGTCGCAGGGGGCGTCGCCAGAGGAGCGCCGCTTACTGAGATCTCCAGCGCCGCTAAAATGGCCGTCGCCGAAGCAGAGGACGGAGTGGTCCGGAGAGGCGCGCCAGAATATGGCGTAGGTCCACCATTCCGGGCGGGAATGGAGAAGGCATTGCAGCCGCTGTTGTAGCTCCGAAGCCGCCTGGGGAGGTTCCGGAGAGTGAGAGAACAGGGGGGGGAAAGGAGGAGAGCAGGAAGAGGAAGGCGAAATGTGCTCTTCCATTTATTTGCTGTGTGTGTGTGCGCGTGTGAGAGTGAGGAGGTTTGGTGCGGGGAAGGAGGAGGGGGGCGACGGCGGGATCAGGTCGAGAAAGTGTGGGATGAGGGATCCTTCTTTGCCCGCTTTGCGGTTAATATAACCGGTTTGACGGCTGTAACGGGCACGTGTATGCGAAGGCGCCGGGGAGAACGGATCATTTCGTTTGTATTATTGGATGGGTCTTTGGTTCATTTCCCTTGTAAAAGCATTCGTCACTAGATAAATAATATAGGAGCTGTTTGATTCTAAGTAAATTGATTGAAATTTTTTTACAGCATAATTTAGTTTTGTTTTCCTATCTAAAGGATTGGCATAATGAAGTGTCCGAATCGGGCGTAACTAGCGATTACACCATTTCGGCGTAGACGCCGAACCCGAGATGGAGCCGAGTCAAGCGACGTACTCCTTTTTCGACTGGACCTACCTCATTCTCCACTTACCTCCTTCTCAGCAATGAATCGAACAATTCGTTTGATCGAACGAACCAATCGTTCGTTCAAACCATTCGATCTAATTCTTCGTTTGTGAAACCATATTCTCCAGCAAAGAATCGAACACTTGAAATCGATTTCGAACGAAATGGAATCGATTTGGTTCAAATCATTTCAATCGATTTGGTTAAACTACTTTCATTTAGGTCGAGAGAGTAGATCGGTCTTGCTTAGAACAAAGCTAAAGGCACTTTATTCAGAATACTGATATCACACATTATTATTTTTCAGAATATTTATATCAAACTGTAATGATATTATTTTAACTTCATATTTTTAAATTATCTCATGATTAACTCTCAAGGAAAAAGAATTTGTCATCATTTTCTTTAAAAGAAAATATTAATAATTAACATTTATATTTAAAAAATATATTTTTAAGAATTCTATGTATAACATTTTTAATTTTTTGTGAAAAAAAATTATAATTTTTATAAGTTATACGAGAGCTATATAATTGAATTCTAATTTAAAAATATTACGATGCTCAAAATTATTCATAATTTTTTTCAAAAACAAAAATATAAAGATATTATAATCAGAGAAATATTAATCATTTTAAAAGTTTTAGTAAATTTTTAGGGCAATATAACAGTATAACAATGCTCTAAATAATTATTCAACCTTTTAATTTTCTTAAAAATATACATAAATAAAATAGATTTATGATATATATATATATATATATATATATATATATATAGTTATTTATGGAATATTTATTTATAGAAAGTGTTGACACTTTAATATAATTTAAGATTATCACTATAAATTAATTTCCAAATATTTTCTTTGGGGTATTATTAAATAGGGTAGAATTAAAGTAATTTAACAAATGTTTTTCAAATATTTTTGAGAAATATTGCAATACTTTGACATAGATGATATGTGTTCATAAGCTTATTTCTTATTATAATTTTATTTTTCTTGATTTTTTCTATGTCAGACCTATTTATTATGTATTATAACTAGATCAAGTTAGCAGCTGTTTAGGCGTTTTTGCTTTACAAGTGAAATTAGTTGCGTGGGGCATTAAATAATGAAAATTGCTATAAAGCCCCTAAAATGCCCTCCCACATCAATAATGAAAAATAGAAAATTATAGGGAAATAAAAATATATTTACATATTCAATTTATTTCAATCTTACTATATATATATATATATATATTGCATTTTTAATATTTTTATGATGTGCTAATTGTGCAATTTTATGTGTTCTTTCTTAGTGCATGCAAAAGGGAAAAATATAAATATTTACATCGCACGAGGGCTACTCATGAAATGTGTAAGCCAGCCGTCTTCAATCCATTTGTTTCACAATACCATAGCTATTTTGGGTTTCCCAGGTTCTAAGCATGTGTCCTCAACTATTAGAATATTGATTACAATTTGATGGATCAATGTAACAGATTGATCAAATTCTGCCATAAGAGATATTTATATGCCCATATACATATATATATCTACACATGAATCCATATATAAGTATATACATATGCATATATTATTGAGTTAGAGAGCTTGAAATTTTGGAGAATATAAATAGGAAAATATTATTCAGCAATAAAAAAATATTCACAAAATTGAAAAGAGTGAAAACTATGGAAAGAAATAGTGGCTAATTTCATGCAAGAAGAGTATTGCTTGGACATTCACAGAAAATATAAGAGTATTAATTTTAAACTTAGGTTTTGGCATAATAACATCCCTACCCTCATAAGCTTATTCATTAGGCGGATTTATCTTAACTTTATTAGTGTTGATGAAGAGCTTATCAAAAGAGGCTTTAATCTTCCATCTAAATGTCACTGCTGTCATTTGCTTAATGCGAGTGCTGAAAGCACAAATCACTAATTCTTCAACAACACCTTTGCTCACTCTCTTTGGAATACTTTCAATAACATCAAAATCCACAATCAGGTTGTTGCGGATCTCCCATCCCTCATTATCCATTGGAATGCCAACCCTTATAATTTGAAGAAGCTGCTCATTGACAACCTGATTGATGCTTTTATTATTTGGAACATTTGGACTGCCCGTAACCTCAAAAAATATCAGGATGTGGACTTGAATTTTAACAAATCCAAATTGAAAATTATTAACGATGTGAATTCAATCATTAATATTTTTACAAAGAAGTCTTTTAGTTGGAAAAACATCAACAATAAAGCCTTTTTTGATTGCTTCAATGCTGGTGAACATTAGTGGGTTGCTGGTTTGCTGCTTGGTGGGTATTTGATTTTTATTTTGGGGCACTGGTCTGTATGCTTTTGTGATGCTAGGTCTGATGGTTTGCCTGCGAGTATGTTTGTTGGTTTGCAACTGGTCTGTCTCCTGATATGCTGCTGATCTCCCTACTGGCTTGCTGATCGGTGTGCTGCAGTGCCTGCTGGTATGCCTGCTAACGCTGCTGGCGTGCTGCGGTGCCTGCTGGTATGCCGACTGGAATGCTGTAGGGACGTCTACTGGACCTGGGGGTATGCTGACTAGTTAGCCTGTCAATATTCTCCTGGTAAGCTTTCTTGATTGTTTTTTTTTTGTTAGCTTTTTGTGTTGTTGCTTAGTTTGTTGGTTTGAATGTTCCTGGGTCTGGGGTTGCTGTTTCACAATACCATAGCTATTTTGGGTTTCCCAGGTTCTTTTGATGCTATTGATGCCTCAGTCTAAACTTTATTTATGCGTTATTCGCTTATGTGGCGGCCCAGCTCCGCCGTGGTCTTGTTAACTCTTAAGTTAACATGATTACGGTGGAGGGGTCACCAAATGACAAGGTCCCCACTTAAGATTGGATTAGACACACATTCTAATCCAATTTAATTAAGGACTTTGCCATTCATCCCAAAAATACTATCACTAAATGATCATACATGAACTCAGAGTGCGGAAGCATAAAACATATAACATCCATCCAATACAGTATAAATATAACAATACAGAATAAGTAAAGTACTGAAAAAGAAATATAAACCTGTATTATTATAACATTTAATAAGTTTAAAAGAACAAAAAGGAACTCTCAATCTCACTAAAAAATAGAAAACTAAGGCTACAGATCTTCAAGAATGGGCTCCTCCTCCAATGGTAAGCTCTCCACTGTATCTACTACTCCAACAAACTCAGAACCTACCATTATCAGTTTCATAATGGTAGGGCCCCAGCTAACAAAAGAAAAACTGGTTAGACAATATGTCTAAGTACATTTTAGGGCAAACAATTTTATTAAGTTAAATAGATATCACCATAAAAACAGAACTGAGCAAAATAGGTGCAGAAAAGCGTACAAAAGAACAGTATAAAGTTATAAACAAACAGTTTATAACTAAAACAACTAGGAAGTAATACATATCTCCTCCAATGGTACTGCAACAAAGACAGGTAAGTAAAAGAAAAGTAAAACTGTACGAAAATACAACCTAAATATGCATATGATCAAACAAAAATATGCTAAAGGACATACAACATTTAACAGTGTGAAATTGAAACAAACTAACATCCTAAAAACATAAGAAAATAGCAAGTAGAACTAGCATCCTATATAGTGCAGGAAAACTGTAAGTAAAATAGTGCTGAAATGCAGAATATACAAGTAAAACAGTAACTGTAAACTGAAACTACAGTGATTATATAAGTCACTTGAACTGAACACGAACTCAGCAAATCTTAGCCTGATGAGCTAAGAAACTCTGAACTGAACATCACTGAAAACTCTTAGCCTGATGAGCTAAGACAGAACTGAATATAAGTGTACTTGAATTTAGTATATCCATATCAGAATCCTGACTATGTAGACAGTAGGGCGAGAGTCTATCCATCCTATCACTCGGACTAGGCATGGCCAATAGACTGTCGGACATTAAACCCTCGAAAGGTTGCCGACCCCGAACGGGTTGATCGAAGAGGTATACTAATCAAGCTACACCTTACATACCAATTGTGAAACGAACATAATGCTGCTTATAAATAATGTTCCAAATTGACATAAGATATTTATCAAAATATCTTATGTACATAATACATGTTTAAGGTATAAGGCTCAAAATCAAGGAATGCGAAGCATCAAAATCAAAGCACAAGAAACTCTATTTAAAACACAGGTGATATCCTTTGTTATCTACTTTATTCGTTCTATCTACTCTAAGTTACATAAGTTTCAGAATTATCAATTCTTACACATTCTGTAACTTAGAATCATGAATCCTACTTGTTGAAGATAATTAGGACTAGCCAAGTCCTAATTATAACTTAATCAAAAGACGACTATTTGGTTAAAAATGAATAAATCATCGACCTAGTTTTGTAATTTAATTCATCCCAATCTCATCTTGATTAGCCAAATCGAGATGAAAAGATTAAGAATTAGACTCCAGATGATGGGGTCTAATCACTTAATATAAAGGTATAATCTAAGGGTCTAAGGTTCATAACCCAAAACTCACAGATTAGGTTAAGGCAAATACTAATGATAAATAAATTTCATTAGGATGGATCTCTATTCTTAGTTCTAAAGTTTAAAGATCAAATAATCATTTAATAAACTAAGAAAATCTATAAACTAGAAAACTCAAGGTTTCACCTAATTGAGTAACCCAATTTACTCAATAGATGAATTCTAACTTAAGATCTATTCCTAATCTTAGGAAATAAGGCTCTTAATTACTAAGAGTATCTCTCAAGACACACATCCTAACTAATGTTATAAGACTTAAGGATGGATCTAAGAATGATTAAGGAAAGATAAACACTCATAATTTACTTAGGAATTTTCTTAAAGAGCATATTTTGAGATTTTAATCAAAATCTTATTTAGACTTGAATTTGATTAATTTCAGTTCTAAATCATTCTATTCACTGATTTTAGTGATTAGAAACTGAATTTAAGGCTTTTAAAGGCTAAACCTTAAATTTGGGTAAAATTACCATTTTGCCCCTACTTAAGGGTTCAAAAGATCTAATTTTGATCTAAGGTTTTAATTCTGAAATTTTCTTTTGGAAAGAGTTTCTTACTGTCTAATATAAGATTAGACAGTAACTAAATTAATTTTGGGTAATTATTAAGCCATATGAGATCAAATTAGTGAATTTGACTCATAAGGGAAAATTAGTAATTTGGCTAAATGAAAGTTAAATTTTCTTTTAGATTATTACTCTTTATTGCCTAAGCTTTTCATAGAACCTAAATTTGCTAATTTCTGATAAGTATTGGCCAAGTTATGGCCAATACAATATCTAGGGGTGATTAAAGGTCCTTAATTATGGGTCAAAAATCAAACTTTGTCAACTAGTGTCCAAATTAAGTAAAATTAGTGGCTATGAATTACAAATAGCCCACTGATCATAATGACATGTGGTAGGCTCAATTTGGACCTAATTTGACTAAGTTAAGACCTAATTAGGGTTTAGGGCAATTAGTGAATGATTAGCAAAATTAATCACTCAAATACTAATTTAACCTTACAACTAGGTTTTAAATGACTCTATGAGTCCTCTGAAACTTAAATTGCTCAATTTGGATTACTAGATTTGCTAATATTCACTAATCAAGATTTAGAGTAATTAGCAAATCTTACCGTTGGATCTAAAATATTTTTACATATCTCTGTTAATTAAGTTCTTCTGATCTAAATGGACCTTTGGATCATCAAATTTGGAGCTCAATTAACCAAGTTTTGGTCAATTGAAGATCTAGGTTTAATTAGGGTAATTAGGGTTAGGTCTAAAAGTGATTAGTCAAATACTAATCCAAACAGCAAAATAAACACTATCAAATTAATCCTTATGGTTTTCTGATCACTTTAAGACCCATATTTAATATGTTTGGATCATTAGGTGCAAAGCTATGGGCTAATTAAGTTTTGCAACATTTAATTTAACTTAAATTAAACCCTAAATAATCACTTTGCAAAATATTGATCCTACAGAAAATTAAATGGCATCAATAAATTCCTTATATTTTTCTGATCAATTTGGTATATTTATTTGCATAATTTGGATGTGTATTTTAGGAGTTATTAATGTTTAAAGATTTGAATTTAACTAATTAATTAATTCTGTTTAATTAATTTTAATAAATCTGTTTTTATTATTAATATATAACTTCATTTATTAATTAATTGCTATATATATATATAACGTTTATATTTATATAACTGCAGGTACATGTGGCGCGATCTCACTGGCTGAGCAGAGAGCGGCGGGCCTCACATGCCAGACGGTCAGCAGGACCAGGCCACGTGGCGCGACCCCACTGGCTGGGCAGAGAGCGGCGGGCCCCACGGCACAGCGCGACGAGAACAGTGGGTCCCGCCACTGCAAATGCGCAGCGTGAGAGCCACGCGGCGAGCTGCGCGCTATGCCAGCTAGGCTGCCAACCCCACCGGCGCTGCTTCGTCAGCGTCTCGAATGCGAACGGACGGGCCGCGGTTCGGCCCGGTTCAGATGTGCCGAGCTGGATCGAACCGGCTCAAAATTGAATGGATCTGATTTAATCTATCTTAATTCTAACGGTCTGATTACGCTTCCATCCAACGGCTGCAGATGATGGACGCTTCGCCTTCTCCTCCAGCTTCCCGAGCGAATTAGGGTTTAGCGACGAAGACAGAAAGCTCAATCTCGAGCTTCAATCAATCGATATGCAAGAAATAATAGAACCTAGATGAATATCAAGCGTATATGAAGCAGTTTAGGGTAAGGCGCACCTGAAATGGACTTAGGGTTTCGATCGAGAAGAGAAGAATGCAAAAATCCCCAAAGTGATCTCTTTGCTCCAGCTCGTGAAACCAAGCCAAAATACGCGTAGATCCTCTTAAAGAGGAGATCAGCGGTCGATCTTTAGGCGGTGCACGCCAGATGGAGGACGGGAGGAGTCGCGTGTCCCCGCACGAGACACGCGCAGCGCTCTCGCTGAGCCAGCGACAGGGACGACGGCCCGACCGTCGATCTCTCGATCGGACGGTTCGAAAGAACCGTCCGATCAAACGGCAGACGCAAAGAAAAAAAAAAGACGGCGTTACATGGATGTTGACCGCGCTGTTTATTATAATATTTATTAAATTATTATTTTAATAATCTATATCAATTTAATTAATTAATATTAACTATCTAAATGCATCCCAAAAATTCTCAATAAATCACCCCTAACTATTTGAGGGGTGAGGAACGCAACGGCGCACTCGGATTTTCGATCTGACGAGTATGTATTTATTTGAATTTTTAGGGTATTTAAATAATATTAAAATATATGACGAAAAATCAACGACCTCCAAATGCCTCCAAAATTTCACCCCTAGCTAATTTGGGTGTTCTGAACGCAATGGTGAAGTCAGATTTTTCAATCTGAGGTCTAAATAAAAAGTCAATTTTCTAGGGTTTGGGATTTTCCAGAATTCCAGATTTGACTTTGTTGACTTCTTGTTTGACCTAGGTTTCATAGATGAGTTTCAAATCACTTAATTAGTGACTTAGAACCTTAATTAAGACTTAGATTAGTCTTAATTGAGCAAGGTAACAACCTGGGTTGTTACAAACTCTCCCACTTAAGAATGATGTCGTCCTCGACATCACTCAAGTGAGAAAAGAAATTAAGCAGATATAAAGAAACAAATTGAAATAAGATAGAGTTGAAGAATTACCTTGATTAAAAAGGTTTGGGTACTTTTGACGCATATCCACCTCTTTCTCCCAGGTGGCTTCATTACAAGACCGGTTCTTCCACTGAATCTTTATCATTGGAATAGATCGATTCCTTAACTTCTTCAGATCACGATCTAAGATTTTAATTGGTTCTTCAGTGTAAGAAAGATCAGGTTGAATTTCAATTGCAGGATGTTCAATAAGATGAGAAGGATCTCGAAGGCACTTCCTTAGAGATGAGACGTGAAATACATTATGAACAGCAGCGAAGTCTTCTGGTAGCTCTAATTTATAAGCTGCTGAACCAATCTTCTGCAAAATTTTGAAAGGTCCAATATATCTTGGACTGAGCTTTCTAGAAACTCCAAAACGATAGATTCCTTTCATCGGGCTCACTTTTAAGTATACAAAATCTTCTTCACTGAATTCTAGAGGACGATGACGATTATTATGATATTTACTCTGCCTATCTTGAGCTGTTTTAATTCTTTGCTGAATGAGTTTAACTTTTTTATTTGTTTCTTCCACTAGCTCAGATCCAAATAATTGAGTATCTCTTGTCTCAGACCATGCTAGTGGGGATGAACAATTTCTCCCATATAAGGCTTCATATGGTGCCATCTTTATGCTGGATTGAAAACTGTTGTTGTATGCAAATTCCATTAAAGGGATATGCTCTTCCCAGGATCCTGAAAACTCTAACATACATAAACACAAGAGATCTTCCAAGACTTGATTTACTCGCTCTGTTTGGCCATCTGTTTGTGGATGGAATGCTGTACTCATGGCCAAAGTTGTGCCTAAATCTTGATAGACAGCCTGCCAAAATTTAGAAGTAAAACGACTGTCTCTATCAAATACAATTGTTTTAGGAATTCCGTGCAATCTAACTATTTCCTTAATATATAGCTTAGCCAATTTCTCCACTGAGTCAGTTTGACGGATTGGAATAAAATGGGCAGATTTTATAAGGTGATCTACTATAACCCATATTGAATCAGCTCCAGATTTTGATTGAGGCAAACCCATGACAAAATCCATGGATACATCAGTCCATTTCTATTCTGGGATTTCTAGTGGGTGCAATAAGCCACCAGGCTTTTGATGTTCTGGTTTTATTAAGCAGCAAGCGTGGCATTTTGCAACAGATTCTGCAATACTTTTTTTCATCCCTGGCCACCAGAATGATTATTTTAGGTCTTGGTACATCTTAGAATTTCCTGGATGAATTTGATATCCTGAATTGTGACTTTCAATCAAGATCTCTTTTTGCATGGATTTAAGAATCCAGAGACGATTATTCATGTAAATAGCACCTTTCTTAAAATGCAATTCTGGACGACGACCACTTTCTATTGCCACTTTAAGGTTTAAATATTCATCATCCTTGCTTTGAGAGATTGAAACGTCTCTATTGAATGTGGGTTCTATATTATTCATGGATATCATGGTACTGGCTGAATTTCCCTTAGCAAGAGAAATTTCCATTTTATGAAACTCATTCATCAATGGACTTTCTGAAATTAAGCTGTTAAGAACAGTGTGACGGCTTAATGTATCAGCTACCACATTAGCTTTTCCTGGATGGTACTGGATATCTAAGTCATAGTCACTAATTAATTCCAGCCATCTTCTTTGCCTACAGTTCAATTCTCTTTGGGTAAAGATGTACTTTAAGCTTTGGTGGTCCGTGAATATAGAGCATTGAACTCCGTACAAATAATGGCGCCAGATTTTTAGTGCAAAAACTAATGCTGCCAATTCTAAATCATGTACAGCATAGTTCCTTTCATGGGTTTTAAGCTGGCGAGATGCGTATGCTATAACTTTGCCTTCTTGCATTAATACGCATCCTAACCCAATTCTAGATGCATCTGTATACACCTGATAATTGACTCCTTCTTTCGGAAGAACTAAAGCTGGAGCAGAAATTAATGCGTCCTTTATAGACTGAAATGCAGTTTCACATTCTTCTGTCCAAACAAATGGAACTGCCTTCTGAGTTAATTTTGTAAAAGGTGCGGCAAGCTGAGAGAAGCCTTTAACAAACCTTCTGTAGTATCCGGCTAAACCTAGAAAACTACGAATTTCAGTAACTGTCTTGGGCTGAACCCAATCCTGAATAGCACTAATCTTACTCTGGTCTACTTGGATTCCTAGAGCATCAACCACATGTCCAAGAAATGATATAGAATCCAGCCAAAATTCACACTTAGAGTATTTAGCATATAACTCATGCTCTCTAAGCTTCTCTAGAACCAATCTCAAGTGTTCTTCATGATCCTTTACTGTCTTGGAGTAAATTAAGATATCATCAATAAATACTATAACAAATTTATCTAGATAAGGTTTCAGAACTCTCTGCATTAAGTTCATGAATAGAGATGGGGCATTAGTGAGACCAAATGACATTACAAGAAACTCAAAATGCCCATATCGCGTTCTGAATGCTGTATTTTCTACATCTGAGTCCTTTACCTTTACTTGATGATACCCTGACCTTAAATCAATTTTAGAGAACACAACAGCACCAGCAAGTTGATAGAACAAATCATCAATACGAGGAAGTGGTATCTATTTTTAATAGTGACTTTATTCAGCTCTCTGTAGTCTATGCACACTCTCATAGATCCATCTTTCTTCTTTACAAATAATACTGGAGCTCCCCACGGGGACATACTTGGTTTAATAAACCCCTTATTTAGCAGTTCTTGTAATTGCTCATTTAACTCTTGCAATTATTTTGGGGCCATTCTATATGGTGCTTTTGATAGAGGTTGTGTCCCTGGAATTATATTTATTTCAAATTCTACTTCTCTGGTTGGAGGTAAACCAAGCAGATCTTCAGGGAAAATATCTTCAAAATCTCTAACAACTTTTATTTTAGAGATTGGGGTTACTTCTTTGCTATTACCCATCATCACTATCAGAATACAACTATAACCTTTGCACACTATTTTCTCTGCTTGAATTGCATTGATTAAGGAGCTACTAGTGCTGATCTTCCCAATAAACGTCGTTGAAGCTCCTGGAGTTTGCAACACAACCTTTTTCTTTTGACAATTGATAGTAGAGCTATGCGTACTAAGCCAATTCATGCCTAGTATGATATCGAAATTTACTATAGGTAGCATAACTAACTTGGCTTGGAAGGTATGGTTATTGATTGGTATTTGAACGTCACAGAATTTGTTCGCACTAAGTTGGGCTCCAGATGGAAGTCCAACACTCAAGATCTTCACAAGTTTGTAACATGATAGTCCTAATCTCTTAGCAAAATTTTTGGAGATAAATAAATGACTAGCCCCAGTATCAAACAATATACTGCAGGGCTCATCTTTAAAGTATAGAGTGCCTAATAAAAATACAAATTTTAGGAAGTTCTAATTCAATAAGAAAAAAAACAAAAGTTGCGAATTGTACCTGAGACTACATTGTTGTCTTCTGCTGCTTCTACTGGAGTGAGATTGTACACTCTTGCCTTTCCAGCAGGTCTACTGTTAGATTTTTGAGCTGCTAATTGATTTGGGTTTGAAGGCTTTGCAGCATATTAAACCTTTGCAAGGGTTCGCTCTTGAGCAGGAGGTGGCATAAGAGTTTTCTGAGGTTCTCTGAAATTGATGGGAGTGGCACGGAATACTTTATTTGTACGATTCTGATCGTTAATCTCTCGATCGGACGACGGCCCGACCGTTAATCTCTCGATCGGACGGTTCGAAAGAACCGTCCGATCAAACGGCAGACGCAAAGAAAAAAAAAAGACGGCGTTACATGGATGTTGACCGCGCCGTTTATTATAATATTTATTAAATTATTATTTTAATAATCTATATCAATTTAATTAATTAATATTAACTATCTAAATGCATCCCAAAAATTCTCAATAAATCACCCCTAGCTATTTGAGGGGTGAGGAATGCAACGGCGCACTCGGATTTTTGATCTGATGAGTATTTATTTATTTGAATTTTTAGGGTATTTAAATAATATTAAAATATTCGACGAAAAATTAACGACTTCCAAATGCCTCCAAAATTTCACCCCTAGCTAATTTGGGTGTTCTGAACGCAATGGTGAAGTCAAATTTTTTAATCTGAGGTCTAAATAAAAAGTCAATTTTCTAGGGTTTGGGATTTTCCAGAATTCCAGATTTGACTTTGTTGACTTCTGGTTTGACCTAGGTTTCATATATGAGTTTCAAATCACTTAATTAGTGACTTAGAACCTTAATTAAGACTTAGATTAGTCTTAATTGAGCAAGATAACAACCTGGGTTGTTACAGCTTATCATTATTATCGCTGCTGGCATCCCTTTCATTGAAAATGATGTTTTCGATGCTATTATGGGTTTTTGCAAAGGGTTGGTTTCTTTGGTTGATATTTTTTCCCCTTCTATTGTTGCATTTATTTATTTTGGAGGTATGGCTGTTGTCCTGGATCAATTGTTGGTGCTGACACGGTTGTTCATAATTCTGGCGTTGTTCCCTTTAGTGTACATTATGTGCGGGGAACCACCTCATCGAATTCTTTCAGTGCCGATTATGACAATTCTGTGCAGGGATTTATTGCTGTTTTTCAACCTGATATTCCTTTTAGTGTTGTTTTCTGTGCAAGAAACTTTTGCTGATGTCTCAGCCTCAATTCTAATGGATGTTGCTAGCAGCTGGTTATCTCCCAAGTTTGAATCTCTCTTTATTTTCTGGCAATATCTTTTATTGTAGGTCATTTGATGCTGGGTTTAAGGTCTTTTTGCTTGAAGGCGATTTGTGTCTGTAGTTTTGTCCGATTTCTTTATTTGGACCTCTAGTTTGCTTATTTTTTTGTTATTTGTTTTTGCTTTTTGGAATGATATTTTAGGATGCTCATTGGGTTCCTTCTTTTTTGGAGTTGACTTTTGATTTTTAGAATTAAATTTTTTGTACCTACCCACCCAACTTTTTTTTGTAACATTTCTTTTTAGATTAATAAAATTTACAAATTTCTTAAAATTTAAGGGTTGCTTAGGAATGCAAAGGCATGATACATTGACAATTAAGCGATAGTTTTAAAGATTAAAAATATTATTACTGTGGTGTTGTCTTCGTCTATGTAATAAACATGTAATCAAAGCTAGGGGCAGCATTGCTGCTAATTCTGGCTAAATCATCTCTTATATTTAATTCTTCACTACCAAATATAAGGGAGCAGGCCGTCGAGGGAAGTCGACAATAGCTAGATCGAGCCTTCCATTCAGTGTCGGCCAACGCCCAGCTCCATAAACTTAACCCAAACTATATAATTCAGTTCACACTCGACCAAAAAGTCACAATGATTAGGCACGGTGGGGAAGAGCTTCGCTGGTTTGTTCATAGAAATAACGTGGCATGATCTCATCATATGTCGCGATCTCAAAGGCACTGCTCGGCCAGGTTGACTTGACAAAATATTAAGCTCATTTTTCCTGGCTTTTGTTGAGCCTCAGTCGCACAAGAAAACTGCAAGTGAGTATGGAATCAGATATTTATTCGTTGAATGCTTGCGTTAATGGTTCGGTTAGTAGCGTGACCAGCGTTCACTCTTTAGGAGTCCCCTTTTGTTGGTTTGAATTATTGCATAGAATGATATCGCCTACTTAGAGGAGCTTTAGGAGTTTAGGAATGCATTTGGAATGGTTACGAACCAATTGACGCAAGACAAGTTCAGAACGGACACCCGGACAAGAGCTGAAGTGCTTTGGGCATCGTAAGCCTGAAAGATGGGCTCTTGGAGTGGTTATTTGTGCTCTTTGGGGATATTTTTGGCCACGACATAAATGTACTTTGGGTTAAGTAGTGTGAGTAATGGTTATAGCAACCATTTTGTATTTATTAAGGATTTTGTAATAGCCTTTAGGAGACTGTAGTGGTGTGGCTGCAAAGGGGTTGGAAACCCTATTTTGTTTCTTCTTCAGCTTCAACAAGCAAATACTCCTCTCCTTCCAATTCACAACGACGAATCTTTTCGAACCATGTAAATTTGTCTGTTGCGCTGTGACTTTTTTTATTTTTTCATTTGTTTGATTATGCATTGTTTTGGAGCACTCAAGATTCATGATGGCACATGAGTTCCTTGACAACAACATTCTCAACAAGTGGTATCAAAGATGGCAATATCAATGTCAACGAATATAGTATCTAAAAGGTTAATGCATTAAATTATGATGCATAAAAAAAAAATCGATATTGTCAAATTTGATGAAAAGAATAATTTGTGATGTGGCAATGCGATGTGATAGATTAGTGTGTGCTATAAATTTAGGAGATATTATTAGTGATAAAGGGAAGCCCAATGAGAAGTTTAAGAAAGATTAGAAGAATATGACAAAAAAAGTGAATGTGAATTGATCCGCACACAATTATCTCACTTAGGACATCAAATACTTCGTGAGTAAAAATGATTTTGACGATAAAATTATGACAAATATCGGAGAATAAGTACCTAATGAAGAGCGTGAAGAATAAGCCCACATGAAAAGAAAGTTGTACATATTTCAGATGAAAAAATTTATTTCTATTTATGAGCACTTAAATGACTTTATTAAGTTATTGGTGGATTCATTAAGTCTATATGAAGATAAGACACTCTTCATGCTGACCTTGCTCTTAGGTAAATATAAAAATTTCACCATTACACGCTATGAAAAGGAGGCCTTGAAGTGAGTAAAAGTGACTACGACATTATAGAATAAAGAGTACCGACGAAGGGAAAGAATCCATGAAGATGGCTGAAGCACTTACCCTCCAATGTGAAGGATCTTGGGAGAAAAATAATTGGAAGAAGGCAAGCATCAAAAATGGCACTAATCTGTGGTGGGACAAGCTCGAGGTCAGAGTACTAGGCATCATTAGTGCGTATTTCACTTGGAGACTACTCTTTAGAAGAGAGAATATCCCAAGTTGAATATCAAGAAGATGGATTCTTTAGAAGAAATAACTTGTATCACTTAGGTGAAATGTGATAAAGAGGACTCAAATATAGTCCTTTCAGATGTACCCCAAAGCTTGTATATCAATGATACATGTTGGATTATGGACACCAAAGCAATCTATCATATTTGTCCTGAGCTAGATTGGTTTTACAGTTCTTGGGCACTTAATAGTGGAATCGTAACAATAGGAAATGATCAAGGCTAACTGCAGCTCTATTTTCTGGAAAAAAAAATTAAGACAAGTTATTTCACTTCTTTTGTTTAACCTCATCCTTGAATTCAAAGGATTCTGATTAGGTCAGCTTTCAATTTGATGGTGAAAATACTTGCACTTTCAAAGAAGCTTGTTCATTACTTACTAACAATGTTTCAAATATTAGGTGGTATCATCTTGTCTAGTTTAAAGATTGTAAACTGCACTTTGCTTGCATGGTGTGGAAAGCCATAGATTGATGTTTTTAAGCAACACCCATCTTGTACTCTAGAGGGACCTCAAGTAATGAGGTTTTCCCGCTTTGTTTCTCTAACAAAGATACACCTGCTCAGTGATTTTTTAATTGCTCATTCTCATACACTATTTTTAAAAGAGTATTGCGGCTAGTACATGATATGCTTATAAAGAGTCATCTCTCATGTGAAGCACATGAGATAAAATGTATAGATATTAATTGTTAATAAAAAATGGGAGTAGATTGGAGGAAGGCGCTATGGGCGCCGTAGCGCGGGCAGCCCGAGAGGCTGGCGCTACGGCACGCCGCAGCGGGCGCCAGCCAGAAAGGCTGGTGCTTCGGCGCGCTGCAACGGGCGCCAACCCGTGAGGCGGGCGCTAAAGCGCGTTGTAGCTCCCGCGGCCCATTTTGCCCAGTTTTGAGCGGCCTAGTTATATTTCTTAATCCTTTTTTAGGGTTAAGGTTTTTTTTTTGAAATTCCATTAGCTCTCAATTTTTATTGTGTATGGTAGCTGCTCCATTTGCAAGAGAGAAAAAACTCCTAAAGATCTTGTAAGGATTTGTAAACCCTAAATATCATTATTGTAATCTCCTTTTTCTTTATAGTGAAACGTTTGCTATCTTTCCCGTGGACCTAAGTATTAGCATCGAACCACGTAAATTAATTTTCTTATGTTGTGTTTGTGATTGAATGTGATTGTTCATGTTTTAATTTAATTTACTCAATATTTTCAAATATTATTGAAACCTACTCTATCATAAGCTTTGGTTCATGCTGATAATCTTATAGAGAAATGGTGCAAAAAACATTATTCTTACTTCGATAGGTGTTATTACCCAATCAATTTAGCTAGAATGAAATCATCGAATTTTAAGAGGTAGAGTCGTTGTTGGACGACTGTTGTCTTTGAATGTTTGTGGTATTTTACTCTCCATTGTGGCCAAATGAAAATGCTGGATCCTTCGCTCAATGTTGATGCTAATGAGTTTCTTACGTGGAAATCATCCCCCAATTAGTTGTGTGGGTGTCCTTAGCTTTGGTTCTATCCGTTTCTTAGTGCTTGAGCTAGGCGTCTTTATCTTTGGGTTTTGCAGAGAATATTCTTATGAGATTTCATCCTACTCTGGCCTGCGGATATTCTGCTAATGCCTTTTTTTTGCATCCCATACTTATGCCGTCTCACTGCTTTTGAGATTGGTTTCTATTCATTGGAGCAAATTTATTGCTTTGGTCAGCTTCGTATTAGAAATTATGCAGATTCAGGTGCCGATGGCTTAGGGATTTTTGTTTTATCTTCTCCAATACCAGCATGATAGCTTTTGGTTTTTTGGGTTATGGCAGCTCTGATCTTTCTGATTTTATGAGCAACCTCCCACAGCTCAAATAAGAAAATACCTCTATCTATCAAATATATTGTATTGTGTAATATGAGCAGCCAATGTTCCACTAAACAAATTTTGTCCAACTAATTTATTAGATATTTACCTTTTGCTAATCTGACACCAAATACTACTTATAACTCATTGAACAGAGCATTCTCCTATTCTATTATATTTGGTTTTGTACTTCAAAAATATATATCCTAAATTTTATCTAAATATATTAATTAAATTAAAAAATATATTCTATTCATCAAATTACTATTATATAAATAATATTATCTAGAATATTAATATTTTTTAGCTATTATTTAAGAATAATATTATACTTATATTATTTTATATATCTCCAATATTTTTTTTCTTATATAAGAGTCTAAATAAAAAAATATTTTAATAATATTTATATAAGAGATTATCTTATTATTTTTATTTTATTACTTATATAATAATAAAAGTGCAAGAAAACTATAATATCTAATACACATTTTCTAAGAAAAAAAATACTCTCAATAAATATTTTATTTTTTTTACTTGATAAATCTTAATTATTTTAATTTAAATTTTAATTTTAAGTGATTAATACGATAATATAAAATAAAATAAAAAAAAAGCTAAGAGAGATTCGGAATGTACCGATCGAGGGCTCGCTCGGCAGGAGGATCCTTCGCGAGACCTTCAGGAACTGCGAGTACTAGTAATGTTAGAGAGAGGGAGAGAGAGAGAGAGAGAGAGAGGTAAAGAGAGAGAGGAGATCGGCGATCGAGAGATGTCCGGCCACGGATGAAACAGCCGGGAAGGTGGCGGGGCTTCTCCTCAATCCATGATATACTGCACAGTACGATCCCCCTCTCATCTTGTCCTCAACGTAGCTCCACAGATTATTATAAGCCCCGCTTTCATTCCTTCTTCCGTACGTCCTTTTAAACAATCAATGCAACATTATTTTTAGGATTATTTATAAACCATTGTACTGTTCAAATTATGCCCATAAATAATGCAGAATGAACTTGATTTTCGCCCAGTCGGAGAGTGGGATTGTGCATCGACTGACAAATTTTGTTCACACTTCAAGTGATGTCCGGCTATGTGTGCTGTAGGTGTTGGAGAACTCCAATGTTACTGCGGTTAAGAGTGCCATTAGTAAAGACTGTGTTGTCTTTAACATTGATTTGTTAGGAACCGCCATACGGATCGGAGAACTCCAATGTTACTGCGGTTAAGAGTACGCTTCGAATTTTGCATCCTCACATTGTTAAGAAGTTCTTGGATGTAGTGATACTGTGACACGAAGATGGAGGTGCAGTTGTGTGGCACCCCAGCCCCCTAATTCATAAGATGATTAAATTAAGGGCGGTGTACCACTGTGACAAATGTCTCATTTATCATTAAATTAAGGTAAGCTACTCAATTCACTAATAAGAGAAGGATGCGCCCTAAATATATGCAGCAGAATTATTCACTAAGTATATACAATCACAGAGTTCTGAAGCAAGAAAGGTAAAATAATACTTCCAATTCGCCACAATACAAGTAAGAAGAAATCATGCAGCTCAGAATAAAAGAGTGCAGGAAAAAATAATCATAGGTATCCATATTATTACAAATATTAAATAAGTTTTAAATAAAAAATAAAGCTCTCATCCTCATAAGAATAAAAGAAAAGCTAGGCTAAGGATTTCCAGCATTAGTACACTCATCTTCCTGAATCTGATCTTTAGAAAGCTTGGCTACCTCAAATAACTATGAATCTACCATTGCAGTTTCACAATGATAGAGCCCCAGCCAAATAAAGAAAAAATCTAGTTATGCATATTGTCTAAGTACATTTTAAGCTGTTATATTTTCATGAATTTATGATATCACCATTTTACTTTGACTATAAAATTAAACAAAGCGTATAGGTGCGACAAGCATATAAAAGGATAGGAAAAGTTATAAATAACAGCATTTATAACTAAGAAACATATGAGGCAATAGAACATACCTCAACATCAAAACTGTGACAAGATTAGGTACATAACTATAAATAAAGTAAGGAAAATACTGAAAGAAAAGATTCATTCTAAACATGCTTATGATTATATAAATTATACAGATTTAAAAGAAAGTAATCTAACTGAAAAGCTTAAGCTTGATATGTGTGAGACCCCGTGCCCTCCGCGACCATGCTAATGCTGATACTAGCATAATCACGAGAAGTGCGATGCTCTAACTATGGCAAATCCCCAACCTAAGTAGAGTCAGGTATGACCCAACCCGCCTTAAGCTGATGACTTGTCACCTGGAACTGCAAACATACATCAATATATCAAAGTAGCAGAAGCAGAAAACAGTACAATATAACATAACATTCACATCACCGTATATTAACTCAAGGTGCAGAAAGTAAACACATCCAGATTAATAATTACAAATTGAATAGTTTAAAGAAAGAAAGAACTCTCATTCTCACAATAGAAAGAGAAATCTAACTAAGCAGCAACAGGAATATCATACTCTTGTCTAAGCTCCTCTCCTGCAGGACCACCATGAATAGCTCCAAATCTGACATTTGTCAGTATCACAAATGCCAGGGCCCCAGTCAATAAAAGAAAATTATTACAGTTAGACAAATTGTCTAAGTATATTTTAGGCTAATTTAAGTGAACTGAATATTTAAAGATATCACAATATTACTTTAAGCATGCAATTAAACTAAGGTGCAATAAGCAATAATGAACAGGGTAGCTATAAACAATGCATTTATAACCTAAACAATAAAGTACTCAAAGTACATACTAAACTTACCGCTGAACAAGGTAAGGCTAAGATTTGTAAATAACTGCAAGGTAAGACTAAGCTAGGATACACCATACTGAACTGAATGCCCAAAGGAACTGAATGACTGTTTATGCTATTCAAATACTAACTTAGGATACATTATCAATATCCTGAGTTCACATATTGTGTCCAAGGAAAAGGCTCAATATACAAGGTGTGCAGAGCAATAATAGTCAAAGTAAGTAAGAGACTTAACTAGACTTATGTGGTATCTATTATTATCTAATTTATCCAAATTTAACTATCTTGAGAAAATACAAGTTTATGATCTCCAATATCTAGCTATCGAGTGTAAACCCAGATTCACGACCTTAGGGTTAACCTTAGAACTTAACAAGTTTTAATTCAAAATACATGATGACTATAAAGCATTAAAGTAAATAAATCAATGACTTAATTATTATTATTTTACTCTTTTAATCCAAATCTTGATTATGCAAATCAAGATTAAGGATTATAGACTTAAACTCCATACTTGGGAATCCAAGGTTCACATATACTAAGGTTCTATAGTTCATACTCAACCAAAATATAAAGGTACAGAATCTTATAAGTGGAAGGATTTACAAGCTAAGATTTTAGTGAAAGGTTATTACTAATATTATAAGATAAAATAATCAATTAAAAAAGTTTGAATTTAAGATCTATATTCAATCCATAGAATAATCACATTATTCTATAGATTAAAATAATCTTACACCCATATGGAGGTTTCAAAAGAATTAAATAATAAATCAAGTAGGGAGTTCCACATGAGATAAGCTAATTCAATCAGATGATCTAAGATCTAAAATCTAAGATTTGATCATTTAAGATCTAGACTAAAATCTAAACGTATGATTTACATGAATAATTCCTTTAAGATTTGTAGTTTATGAATGATCCGAATAAGGTAATTAAACTAGAGTTTGAGTGCTAAGCTGTAGCGCCCCGCCCCGTCGCCGCGCACAAAAGAAAAGTATAAACAGATCGGCGGTGGAGCGGCACACCACTCGGGAAGGACAACCCGTCTCCCCGAATAGATGAAAATTAAGCCCATCTGAAGGGCTGCTGACTCAACCTCAAGGAAGAGTTGAGAGCTAATACTTAAGATAAGAGTAGTATCCTTATCCTAAGTATTAGACAAATACATACATTGGATTTAGAATACCATAAAAATCCAATATATATATAAGATATTATCATTTCCAGTATACTGATCACATCACAATACTAAGTATAAGTAGTATATAACAGAGAGCGGAAACTTTAAGCAAACATCCAAAAACATTCATCACAAAAATTGTATGAAAATATTCGTCTCAGAATAGAAAAAAAATACATCCAGAATTATTACAAACATTTACTGTAATAGACATAAAAGCTAAGTACTGAACTGAAAATAAACTAAATAGAAAAGTAAAACTGAAGAAGATTCTACTAATGCTCCACAAACTCCTCTTGAATCTCCTGGATATCCTCCTGATTTGGCTCAATATACTACTCACGATATAGCAAATTATCGGATCCCAAAAGTACTCCGTGTTAGATAATAAGTCTAACACATCGGAACTAATCTAAATAGTTCTAATTATTCATTTATCATTTACATAATATAATTAAATTTGTAGAAATACTATAAAGATAACTGAAAGCATAAAACTGTATAAAATAGTACAAAACTGAAATAAAGTAAGGTAAAGCTGAATCATAAATTAAAATACTAAAAATAAACCAAAACAGTACTGAATCTGAAACTGAGTAATAATTTATAAAATTATACTGTATATCACTGAAACTATGCATCTAAATATGCCACCACATTGTATGCGACTGATATGCAACTAAATATCACTGAACTGCTATGAGTAGTATGGTCCAATGTATACATATATCCACTTGGGAATACCATTTACTGATGATGGCCCTGATTAAATTGGCCATTGAATTGAGTCCTTTGATCCGCTGCGCGGCCTTGATTCCTTTTTCTCATTTTTTCATTTTCCAGTTCAATCTTACGAGGGCTAATAAGCCTATAAATTAATAGGGATCATAAATTCAGCCTCGGTTAAATAAAATCTAGACTCCTTTTTGGTCAAGGCTTTCTCTTTCTTTTATTACCAAAGAATGCAAGAAGTAAGCGAACACTTCTGCTATTATGGATCAAGACTAGTTTACCGGCTTTCTTTTGAATTTGAACAAAAAAAAAGAACTCCCCTCGTTATTTTGGATTTTGAGCAAAAAAGAGGGATTCAAGCTCATTTCAATTGAAGAAACTCACTGACTAGAAGTTCGGCTCAAGGCCACCCGATAGGCCACTCAATGGATGAGGTAGTCGTAGATCCAGCAAAATAATCTTAGACTTCTTATTTCTTTTATTATTAAAAGCTTCCAATTCCAAGAAATTGGATCGATAACCCTTCCAAGAGCCTCCGGTGGCCTCCATCTTTTCTATGCAAAAGTCTAAAGATCTCATCTCACTCCAAGAGCCAAGAGCCAAGATATTCGACCTAAGGGTATGACTTGTTATAAATAATTCAAAAAGGCCGCGCAGCAGAAAGATATAAATTAAAGAGGGAGCTGAGGATACGAGACGAATTAAGCTCATGTTTCAGATAACTATGGAATATGGAAGCTAAAAAAAAGCCTCGATGAAACTAGAAAGAAAGAAGAGACGATGACTTACTATCTGCACCAGAAATCAAACTTCTACGACTTAGGAAAAAGCGGACAATATCCAATCAATAAAATCAAAACCACAAGTTGAAGTTGAAAAAGATTATAGCGCTTAGTTATATCGGATCTTTATAGATATCAATGAGCTTTGGTACGAGACTAAAAAGAAAAAGAAAAAGGTTTTTGGTCGGGTTTTTTTTTAATAAAAAACCATTTTTGTGAAAGATTTGACCAGAAATCAGAAGTAATTTGTACTTTGAAAAGAACTCATTAGGTGATCCCATCTAGATTAGAGAGAGGAGGGAATTTTCGACCCATTCCTAGGGGGCTAGCTTGATTCTGAAATCTACTACTTAGCCTCTTGCCTTCTAGATCTTTCTACTTAAAAAAGTTTATAAAGCCTCTGGTGTGGGAATTGCCTTAAAAAAAGGAAAATCAAGACATCCTGAAATACTTCAGTCAATGTATGCAACATTCTGTAACCCATAAATCATCACTGATACATGTACATCATTCTGCTACTCACACATCATGTTTATGCTTATGCTCACGCTTCTAAACTACATGAGATAAATCCAGAAAATACTTTAAAATCTGATAATGAATTCAATGTTTCCATTATACAGAATCCTGCTAAAAGGATTCTGACTCCTAAAATTATAACTCTGATAATTGGTTAAAGTTGAGAATTTACTTGAAAATCATTAGCTGGGATGATTATATACACATATTTAGCATATTTATAAAAAAGATAGATTTAACCCTTAACTTGTTTAAACTGTACTTATCAAATGGCACTACAATAGAAGGCAGAACCCGATCGCAGTTTATATCTCAAACTAAGGATCTTGTTCACTAATTGTAACACTCTTAGTCTAGGAAGATTTACTCTAACGGGAATGTATTCGTCTAATCCCTCATGACAGCACCTGGTCATAAGTCTACATCGGAGTGAATCAACCAATTTTGAATACTACTGAAATAATCTAGTACTATGGGTATACCCTACTATACCCAACTAATAATCTGAGTTCAGAAGATTCTATTTAATCAACAATAATTTATCAAAGCTATTAATCATCACTCTAAATAGGTAAGTCCTACACAAGGCTCCAAGGATGTGACTAAAAGATCACACAATATATGTTGCTACCACAATGAATAGGTCTCATTTTAAGTATCATAGGTGATTTCTACTATAAGGTATCAAATTTAACTTCTAAAATTATGAAGGATCATCTAAGTTTCTACCTCAATAAGTTACAAAAGCTCTTCTTACCTCAAGGTATCAATAATTAAGGTTTTTAAATATTTCAAGAGCGATCCTAAAGTAATGTCCTTAATACCTCACTTTTCTACTTCTTAGGTTAACATGCAAGGTTTACTTATTAATTTTGGATTAAAGTGATCAAGTTATGTAACTAACAATTCATCTAACCCTTCCTTATTCTACGATCATGGGATGGAATCGAAGATATTATTGATGTTATATCATTTTATAAATCATTACAATTTTAGTATTCATCTTATGCTAATAGTCTTATATAAGAGAAAATCAAAGATTTAAAGTTTAGATTTATATGGTTCAGTCATACAGATTTATTATTAACCTTAGCACTTCTAATTCAATGATTTAAGATCAATACTCTATTAGATGCATTATTGGAATGATGTTAATTAAATTATCTTACAATCAAGTTGATTGATTAAGTGATTAAAATTTAGATCTTAATTAAGACAGCTAGAGTTTAATCCCTAACCTTTCTATCATTAAGACCAAAAGTTAATTTAAAGGTCAATGATAAATCAATGTATTATTAGTATTTTATTGATGTCACACTTTAAGTTTAGATTAAATATCATCTACTTAATCAAGTTATCAAGAATCTTATGTTCAAGTTTAGTTTAATGTCCATTAAGCACATTTAAGTGTTCAAATAAATGTTAAGATTCTCTAACATATACCTTAAAATCATAAAAGCATGGAAATGGAAAGATGATATAGAATAAAAAGGGTATTTAATGCTAATCAAATCCTAAAACAAACAAAGGGATTAGCATTTGATTACAAATCTAAAAGACTTAAGTTTTCATGCCATTTAGTTGTTGAGACGTACCTATTCAAATTAAATACTTAAGATTCTATTACTTAGCATTTGACATAAAATACATCTAAGATACATAGTAGATTTTAAGCACTTTTCAAAGATGACAAAATATCAAACCTAATTTTCCTTTAGAATTTTATGCAATGTCCTACGCGACCCGGCCACCGAAGGCGCTTCATCTTTGTGAGTGTTCGTGAAGACGAACCCTAGGTTTGCAATAATAACCTCAACTGACGCCACAGCTTCGATCGAAGGATGACAATCATCGTACGATCGCATGATTAATTGAATGTATAAGGAGATTTGAGGTGGGGAGGTACCTTAGACGAGCGACGGTCGATTTAGGGTTCGGGACACTGTCGGCTCCGAGCTTGAACTGCGCGCAAAGATCCTATACCTACTTGCTGATGCAAGCTAAAAGGAAGGCTGGACGGATGCAGCAAGGCACGGGAGGTCACGGGTTGGCCAGCTAGGTAGCATCCGCACGCCGCGCGCCACACAGTCGATCCCGCGCGGATCATAGGACGAAGAAGGAGGGTCGTTGATCTTTGATCAGACGACCCAGAATAGTCGTCAGATCGGACGGAAAGTCCCTAACAACGCAAGCAAGTTGACGGCGTCGTTTGGAGCTTATTTAATTAATTATAATTTAAATATTAATTTCATAAATCCTTAATAAAAATTGATTAATTAAATTATTTTAGAAAATTCCGAATAATTCATCCCTAGCTAATTGAGGGGTGAGGAATGCAACGGTAATGTCGAATTTTTGATTTGACGAGTATTTTAACTTCCCAATTTTCATGGTATTTAAATTATTAAAATATTCGTCGAGATTTTGACGACTTCCGATTTACATGAAAATATCACCCCTAGCTAATTTGGAGGCAATGACCATAATGGCGAAGTCCATTTTTTAATATGAGGTCATTTTAGACAAGTCAAATTTTAGGGTTTCTGAATTTTTCCAAAAATTATGATTTGATCCATTTAATTCCTGATTTAGACTATCTCTTAAAGTTTGACTCCTAATGACTTGATTAACACTTAGTATCAAGATTAAGACTGAGATTAATCATAATTGACTAAAGTAACAAGTTGGATTGTTATAACTGGTGGTGGCCGAAGAAGCAGTGGAGGAAGTGGATGGGAGAAGAGTGGGGAAGGGGATAGGAGGTGGGAGGATGAGTGGGAGGAAGGGGGGAAGGATGTGTATTTATAAACTTTTTTTTTTAATTTTGTGCCTCCTCTTTCTCTCTTTCATTATTCTAATATGAGAAATTTAGCTTCACTTTATTTTAAATGCTTTGAGTATTCAAATTGAATTTCTCTCCCTCCTCTCTTTTTTTTATCTCTCTGATTTCTCTCTCTCTCTTTTCTTTCTCTTTCCTACATTATTTCTAAAAAAATAACAAAATTTGACATAGAGGAGTATCTTGATGAGATGAATACACTCACGTAAAAGTTTTTTAATTTGGAGCAATATTTTATTTTTTATTGATTTCTGAAGATAAAAGCTTCCAAAATTAATTATGGTCAACCCAAAACTCTAAATTCGACGAAATTTTTTCTGTATCCTTTTTATAATATTTGTAATCTAACGATACCAAAATCATTAAATTTGGATTAGTATTTAATTTTCTCAAATTACTAAATTTAAATAATTCAGAAATTAATTCAATAGTATCCGTTGTCCGGATTACTCCCAAACTTGTACATTATAATCACAAAAATATATATGTTCAGCCTTTGAGGTGCAGTCACTACTCTTGGAACATGTTAGAGTCATTTCTCATATGACACTTGAGAGTTGATGTGGAGAATTATAAAGTTGGGAAGTTTCACAAATTTATTTATAAAGTTTCAAGAATTTATTTAGGGAGTTTTGTAAGAGTTTTTTAAACTCCAAACTTATTCATGGAGTTTTATAATTGATGCCAAGTGGTGTCAATCTGGCGCTTTTTTTGAAACTCTAAACTACTTTATCGAAAGAAGAACTTGACCCAAGTGTCGTCAATCCATCGATTCATAATCGACATCGAGTTAAGAAGATACAAGGGTTCGTTTTGTAACCGACAAAAAGTTATAATGTCAAATCTTAACTTACGACAATTTATAGATGTATAATGGAGATCAATTTGTAATCGACGGAAAATTAAATTGTCATAATAGCAATTTAATTTATAATCTACGGATGAGCAAAATCATTATAATTAGGAATAGTTTGGTTCACCTTAAAAAATGTGAGACATTTGTAATCTTCTTCCATACATAATGAAATTCTCTCTCCCCTCCCCGTGAATGCAGGTGATTCTTACATAACCACGTAAATTATTGTCTCTTATTATTTGTGATTGCGAATTTCTGTGAATTTTTTTTTTATTTCTTGATTTGATGATTTGTTTTGGGATTTAGTGTTCTTTGAGAGCATTGTTATGATCCCAACACTTGCTCGAAATAAGTTTTGTTGGAAACTTTTTTCTGAGCTACCGAAGAAGTTTTTGCTTGATGATGCATTTTTGGAATTGCACTCCACTTATTCTTTCATCTTATTTGATTGCTAGATAAGTAACTATTTACAATGAATATGTTCTAATTAGGGCTAGCATTGAGTCAAATTTGAGTCGAGTCAGACAATACTCGAACTCAAATTAACTTATTTGAATTCGAATTCGAGTAGAGTTCCAATCAAGTTTGTGTTGAGTTCGAGTCATTTCTCTTTTTTGACATCTAGTTCTCTTTTTCATCATGTAAATATAATATTTTTCTTTATCATCATCTAGTTCTCTTTTTTGGCATTAATTTTTTATGTAATTTTAACTCTAATTTTTGTATCATAATAATACTCTTTCAAAGATAAAATTAGCACAAATATAATCATATTTGGCTATCTATGGCTGATTTACATTTCCAATTTTATTTTATGACAAGCAGACCCAAGAAAAAAAATAGTTGCATTAATCTATTTATTACACAAAATAATATTATATCGTTAATAATTAATTTTGAATATAATTTATTTATATATTTGGTCAATGAATATATTATAATAAAAAATGTTAATCATCCATCAATAAATGCATTAAATTAAAAAAAAAAACAGGAGATTTAAGTTCTTAAAATAAAATTAACTAACAAAAGTGCATAAACTAATCCCAAATTACACTTGACATAAATTATCTATTTAGATAAATCGATTGATTTAATTTATAAACGAATCCAAGATCAGATACAACGGCCGCGATCTAAGCAAAATCATGTGGAAATCATCCGTCTGATAAAAATAAATAAAAAAAATCAAACAATCGAATCTAAAATTAAGTGAAAGGCTTTTGAGCTGTCAGATTCACTCTCTGATCTGACGACCAACTTTTAAATAGAACTCCGGAACTGTTGGATTTAATACAACAATACCCGTTACATACGACAGTGCTGATCTTAGTCATCGTATTTTCTTAGATATGACGGCTATCAAAATTCTATTTGACGGAAGAACATGCACCGTCCGATAAAAAGCTGTAACCCGATATGATGGCGAAACAACCCGATAAATGTTTAGCTTCTTTCTCTCATAACGATCAATGTAGGTCACAACACTCGTTTGTTAAACGCGATAATCATGACCACCTATAGTTCTAGGACCTCTTATCAGTTCCATTCGGCTCCCTATGTCCTAATGTACCCGATCATAAGGATAATAAAGGCTGAAATTCCCCCTAAATGTGTCGATGGAGTCAGAGTTAAAGCTACTAGAGTAACCCTGACGTTGGTTACAGATGGAATCAGATGGTGAATGACACTGCAAAAACTCATATTTAAACCATTGAATCCCTTGAAGCATGTGCTCACAGAAATCAAATTCCCCAAATATCCACACCTCTCTTGAACTCCTTCCATATTTCTTAGCCTACCACTAGGCCCACCTCTGGCCATCCATTGCTATTGGAGCCCCTCTCTCTCATCTTCTCATCCCAATAAACCCTTGAAAACTCCTCTGGTTGCCAAGGAGTCTCTTCTTCCTTGGAAACTAGAGAGTTCAAGACTCTCTTTGTAAGGTGATTCTTGAGTGTGAAATCATTTTAAGTATAATTAAGTAGAACTTTTAAATATTGAGACTCTCTTTCATATAGCAATAAAGTTTCTGATAAGTTTTTAAAGTTAAGTATGCTCAAGTTGAGAGCACTCCCATATAGAGCGACATGCTGGGAAGCTATTCTGAGGACAAAACTTTGAGTCGACTATAATGAACAGCACATTAGTGCTTAAGAGCTCGTGCTATTTCAAATGATATGAAAACATATTATTGGGTGTCACATAGAAACTAAGTAACAAATAGTATGGCAGAGGAAAACTCGATGAGAGCGACCTATTGAACCCATAATAAATTAAGATGCTAAAGCTAAGTTAGTTTTCATAATAACAATAACAAGTGCGTTTAATATTGGGTAGAGTGTTTCCATTGAGGCATAAAGTACTTCAAAACAGATTAAGATGAATTTAGTTCCGCAGCATCACTGTCGAATGAATGCTGCGCTGGCCCACACTCCTATCTAACCTCCCACCAATCATATTTTACTCTCAAATATATCTTTAAAGAATAATATAATATTATCCTTACACAATAATAATAAATTATAAAGAAATGCTGAACTGCTGATATTATTAAAAAGTTTAAATTAATAAGATTTGAGTATATTTTATTATTTTTTTTAATTATATTAAAATAATATAAATATCATTTTTAATATTTATATTGAAATTATGTTTAAATATTATTGGATGAATTTTTTTTGGTGCCACATCAGCAGGTCCAAATAGTATTTCTCTAAATTATATACTTACACTATCATATATATATATATATATATATATATATATATATTTAAAAATGAGGATGATATGATAATTATGTACACCAACAATCAAAAAAAAAAAATCTTATTTTTCTTAAATATTAGTTAAGTAAAAAGTGAATTGTACCGTACGATTATCATGTTATTCTCATTTTAAGATGTATATGGTGGTGCAAGTATAGCAAAATCTCATAAAAATATATAATTTTATATTTTTTTAATTTTTGCATATAACTTACAAAAAAGTTTATTTAACAAATAATCTATTACACATTATCTATATATTTTGATATATACTAATATGTAAGTATAACCATACTCATCCTAAAAACAATGAATTAATTTGATTTTTATTTAAATATATAATTTTAATCCTAAATTCTAATATAATATTATTTCATGAATTATGTTCACATTAATGTTGTGAAGTGAAATTCAACTCAACATGCACCGTAAATTTCCCCAAATTTCGCCTTCTAATTTTAAATTTTTTATTTTAATAAAATTCAGATAAGTGTATATTTAATGAAGTGGCAATTTTGAAATAAAATGTGCTTCAAATAAAAATGAATTATTTGTTTGTGACATATAAAAAATAAAAAATTTAATTTCAAGTATCATAAAATTATGCCATAATCAGCAATATAGATTTTCTGAATTTATTATTACCACTAATTTAACGAGTTTAAATTTATTTATTTAAGCGCTTTTAAATTAATCGACACGTGCAAAACAAACTCTGGCAAATCTGTAAATAAACAAAGTTTTTTGATACATCAATCCCAAATAATTTTCAAAATTAAAAAAATATTTTTATTTCATAAAAAATTAGTATTATATATATTTTTGGCCTACTAAAAAATATATATTTTAAAGGTAAATTATAAATATTCTGAAGAGTTATTTGAGAGTTAAATAATTTAAGATAATCAAATTTTTTATTTATTCATTTGATTGGTAGGGAGGTTGACAAGTAGTCAATTAGGGTGAGCTATTTATTGATAGCAATGCTATAATATTATAGCATGAATTATTTTCAAATATTTATTGAATGCATGCATGTTAAAAGGGGTGTTGATCTGATGGGATTTGAACTTATGACCTGGGATAACAAATTTTTAATTGTTATTTTGTTCATGTCTTTTATTGTGCAATCAGTCAGCAGATTCAGTCCCCATGATTCAATTGAATTGGTTCTAAACCACCGGTTTTTTTTTTTTTAATTATATGTAACAAGATTCGAGCATATTCATCAAAAACTACAAAAATCGTAGGCCCAAAATTATCTGAACCTATAGCAGTTTGTCAGCCCCACCTTTGCATCCACAATTCAGGTTTAATACGCAGGAATTGAATTTTTAGGAGTATTATATTACAATGTAATTCAATTTCAAATACTATGATGGTGTTAGGCGACTATATAAACTTTTGCAAAATTACAAATTTTGATATTGTTTAGGAGTAAAAATCTTACGGCACAACTTGTAAAAAAAGAGCTCAAGACTATCAGAGATGTAGCGCCTTGAGCTGAAGCAACGGCTGCCGGAGACTGAAATTTCTTGAACTGAGATGAGGAGTTGTTATTCTTCTTTGTTTATGTATTCTATTATGTTCTAATGGTTGAACTTTGTTGGGATATTCATAGGTGGATTAAGGGTGAGTTCGTTACATGTATTTATATGTGGTTGTGAATGTTAGATTTCGTTGTTGTGGAGTGGAGTGTTCATTACTGATGCCGTGCTGGTAGTTATCCCCCAAGCTGATGGGAGGAGGTCCGATCATCAGTTTAGTTTGTAGACAGTAAAATTGGTTGGATGACACTGTTTGATTAGTACGTTGAGTATCCGATTCAATGTTAAGATGTGAGATAGTTATAGTTTTTTATTCTTAATCCATTTGTGAATGAAGACTTCCACGTGTTTAGCGGAAGCATGAAAAATTGTGAGCCAAGTAGGCTGATGGTGAGCCCCACCTTCAGTCTACTCCACAAAAAGGTTGATGGTGAGCCCCACCTTTAGTGTACTTCACACTAATAAAATTGTAGTATATGCAGGGTGTTTCTGATTTTTTTTCTTCTAGTCCCATAAAAAGAATACCATCAATGTAGATATTTAGGTATATTTGTGGGTTTGATTGTTGTTTATTTAGGAGAGATGGATCTACAAAAATGTCTTAAATTGATGTTGGTGTAAGAATTTGGTTAGTGTGGAGTACACTAAAGATGGCTTTTTGAGGAAGGCATATGTGATTGGGTGTGAAGGTGGCTGAATCCTATTGAATGCTTCATAATACCATCATTGGGTTTTCTACGGAGAAATACATTAGAAATGTCCAATTGTGTTATATTCATAATTTTCATTTAATGCTGGCGGCGACCATCAAGACAGTTCAAACAGTCAACTTACTTGTTGGGTTGATTGTGTCGTTGCAGTCTATTCCTTTTATTTAATTGTAGACTTGAGCAACCAATCTTGTGTTGTAGCTACCACCATGCCATCTTTATTGCATTTAATGCAAGAAACACATTTTGATCCAATAATTTTTTGTCTTGATTTGGTGGGACAAAGATCCAAGAATTTTGCTCATTGAGAGCTTGGAATTCCTCTTCCATTGCAATTTTCTATTGCTGGTATTTTGTTGGTGTTTTGTAGTTGGTGGGATCATAAGAGGTTGAATATTGGTGTATGAGGTTTATGATAGTTTTGAACTTAAGGGGGACACTTTTATTCGGCAATCGTTGGATGATAATAGTATTGAATGGTTGGTTTAACAGCTACAATGGGAGATGATGTGGATACTAGTTTTGAGTGGATGGAGGTGTGTGTTGGTGTTGTATGAATTGTCTTGTATGTTAGTACGAGTGCATGTTGAGGTTATTGAATCTACATTAAAGTAGGGTGGTGAAATTAAGGGATGTACTATGGAGGTGATTGATAGTTTTGAATCATTTTTGAATGAGTATGTGGCTGAGAGATGGAAATTCAGATTCAAAAAAGTAAATGTCTAGAAGTTATTGTACCCTTTGTTGTGGACGAATAACACGTAAAAATGCGTGGATCTAATTGGGATGCAATTTTGTTTTTCCTGGTGGTTGTAAGAGGGGATATATTCTACAACCAAAGACTTTTAGGTGTGTATGTTGCAAGTTTGTTGTATAGCAAATGGTGAGGTGATTGGTTATGAGTGTTGGGTGATGGTTGAAGATTGATGAGGTATATTATTGTGATAGTAGTGTCTACCCAAAATTGTTGAGGGAGAGATGTTTGAGTGATACTTAGTTGAGTTCAATAATGTGTCGATGCATGGGTTCGGCCACACCGTTTTGTTTTGATGTGCATGGGCGTGCTAATTGATGTTGGATTCTCGATTGTAAGGAAATTGTTAATTGTGGAGCTGCAAGATTTGGCTCCATTATCAGTTCTTAAAATTTTTATTATTGTGTTGAATTGACACTCAGATTAATGTTTTGAGCTGCAGAAATTTTTTTTGGTTTTTATATTTGTGGTGTATCAAAAATATCCATAAATATTTTGAGATCATTTAACATGGTAACGAAATCCTTCTTTAGAAATAGGAAGGGATGGACCATATACATCTGTGTGAATTAGTTTATTATTTGAATGGGATGTGGAAGTAGGGAAGGGGTATCTGTTATGTTTTGCAAGGATATATTATTGACATATGAGTTTTGAGACTGAATTGTGGAAAAGGAAGATATTTATGTATGAAATGCACCACTTTGGATGACAGATGATCAAGGCCGTTAATGCCATATAGATGATGAGTTGGTTTCGGTTCTAAGCACCACGTGTGTTAATGGTGTTTTTGTTATTGTTTCCTTGGATATGTTCTAGAATCCATTTGTGCACCTCCCCTAATAGATGAGATTATTTGTGTTATAACTAGATGGATCGAAAGAAATTGAGCATGAGTTATGTATTAGACCGAGGAGCATGAAGTATGTTAGTGAGAGCATACACTTTAGAGTGGGGAGTATGTCGTTAACAACATTAGAGATTTGTGGATTGTCCGTTACCACAACAACATTGTTGTTTCCATCGCATGGCTCAAATGTTGGCAGCTAATCCATATTGTTTGTTATGCATGTAGAAGATCTAGAATCCAAATACCAATTATTATTAATGCTTCGGCGTATAGGTCATGGACTAGATTTTTAGCCATCTTGTTGTAAAAAAGATCTGTGTGATGCCAGAATTTGAGTTCAGGGAATCCAGTTTTTCCACAATTTTGGCATGTGATTATGTTTCGGCTGAGGTTTTAATATCCTTTGTCTTGGGTTTTGCATTTGGTTGCCATTTGTGTGAGCCAGCCTCTGCTTCGAAAATAGCAGCCCGTATGTTGGCGAAGGGCAGTGAAGTGGTTGTCATGTGGCAACAAATTATGCAGTCCATTGTTGTAATCATTTTGAATATTAATTTCTTCATTGCACAACAAAGAAAATAAATCTTCGATGGGAATTGGATATAGGTTAATGCAAATTGTAGTTTTGAAGGCTTTTGATAAAACCCTTCATATATAATGATACATTCAATGTCAATTTGAGATCTAGTTGCTGCAATCATGTCCACAATTGATTTTATGTCAGTAGCAATTGCTGATGCCAATGATATATGGAAGAATTGTAGGAGAGATGGTAGAGTATATAATTGAAATTAGGTTGCAATCAGTGGATATCAATACAATATATTTTTGAGCGTGGTATGTATGATCCATTTTTTATTATGATGTTTGGAAGAGGACAAGGTGGATCCATCAAGATCACAATGGAGTTCGCTTGCTTGATATAATTGGAAGATTTGATCTCTCCAAATCTAACCATTATCAATGGTTATTGGGTTGGGAATTACGCTCTTGATGTTATTTAACAAGAACTAAAGATTTGATCAAATTGAAAGTGGGATTGGTGGTTCATATTGATTTTGTGAGTTTATTGTTTGAGAATATGAAGATTCCATTGTTGATTATGGAATTGAGGTTTCGTATGTTATGGAACATCTGGATTTTAGCAAATTATCAAACTGGAGAGAGAGGATTGCTCAGATACCATGCTGAAGATCTTAATGAGAGCACCCTCACCTTGAGCCATAGCAATGGCTCTCAAAGACTTTTGAAAATAGTTGAGCTGAGATGAGTTGCAGGCATTCAAGGGCTTTGTGTGCCGGTGAAGGCGAACAATTTACAATTTTTAAGAGATTGCCCAATTCACTCAAAGGAAGGTCCGATGCAAAAGCTCATACTGCAATCAGCAGATATTAAAAGGAAGCAAGAGACGAAGAAACTAAGAAAAAACTAAAGAGAGATAACTCTAGAATCAACACAAAGGAACTAAGGCAAGATTGTATCTAAGAAGATTTAGAGCATGCCATCTTACCCAGATTTACGGCGCCCTCCAAAGTTATACGAAAATATCAACCAAATTCAACACCATAAGAACTAAAGAGAACAATAGTCACCAACTCCAGCTGATGCAGAAAAAAGTAGCAGCAACATTCACCAACGGTAATAGTAGCTACCTAAAGAACTCATCACCATAGCAACATTCACCATCGGCAATAGTAGCTGCCTAACGAACTCATCCCCATCTCAGTATCATTAAGATAATTCCTCATAAGACAGAAGGTATTCAATCCCATAAACTACAGAAAGCAGCAAGTAACAACGTTAAAGGCTACAGCAGCAGCAAATACACTCTGCACAAGGGATCCGTTTATGCATGTAGCAATTGCAGGCATATTAAATTTCTTTCATCCGCAATGGTTGCTGCCACTTGAAATAATTTACCCATATCTGTATATAGCATTAAGGCGTAGCACTTCCAAATGGCAAAAAATTTAGAGTTTGAAGCTCAAATAGATGTAGTTTGACATTAAGAGAAAATGCATGACATTGTATTTCAATTTGCCTTTTGATAGCGCAGGACACAAATTTCTTACTGAAAACTCATCTATTTCTTTCTAACCAAATATTGTAGCAGTCGACACTGATGAGAAGGAGCATCCTGTGTGTCAGCCTACCAAATGTACCTTCTTTTTAGAGATCAAGTAATTGAATTATAAAATGGGGAAAGAGCAACCCGTTAACGTTCTTAAACGTCTTGATCAAGGAGAAAGAAAAATGGTAGTTACAATAGAGCATTTTAGTTTGAGCTCTCTTTTAAAAGAGAAATAAATTTATTTTACAGTGATGTAACCCTTTGGATAAGCAAAAAAAAACAGTGTTTCCAAAAAGCTCAGCATGCACTAAAAATGCCATTGAATTAATACATGTAAATATTTGGGGACCCTATACATTAGCCTCAACCAGTGGATCACATCGTAGTAGATGATAACATGGACCCTGATAATGAAATTCAAAACACAAACTTAAGGACTTTTGCAAAAAAATTTATAATGATTGGAAACGAACTTGGAATTTCTGTAATTATGATTAAAGCAAACAACGGTTTGGAATTTACAAGCACATATTAATGCAGGGCAACACTAAGGTTTGGTGTTGCCGGGCTCTAATGCAATTCTAGGGTTTGTGAATGCTTGTGAATGCAGATGTTTTTCTTATGTATTTAAAAATTTAAGCACTTTTCGCGCAGCCGCTTTAGATCAATTAAGCTTCACATTTACCTGCGGAAGATTTCACAGTAATTTGAAAATAATTTTCGTTGGCAATGGGGTGTCCTGAGCCACGAACAGGAAGAGCGGTCGGCACCGGTTCCGAATCAAAGGAAAGGCTCCGGTCCGGAAAGGTAACTCGCACTTCGAGTTGTACTTGTCATGTGGGTGTGTTCGAAGGCGTTTCCGTTCCGAAACCACTCGCAGCAACCGGATTTAGATTTGCGCTCCTACAAATAATTTATACCCGAAAATCGCACAAGAAATTAATTGAATAAATTCAGTTTATGGTACGGGAAGAACGAACACACGCCGGTTTAAACCGAGAGCGAGAAGGGGGATTCGAGTAGATTTCTTGCAGCGGCTAGGGCAACGATGGTTGGGTAATGGAGGCGGCTGGACAGCGGTGGCTGGGGCGGCGGCGGCAGCGGTGGCGGAAGGGGTAGCGACAGCAGCTGCGGCTTGCAGCGGCGGGTGGTGGCCGGCAGCGGAAGCTGCAGCAAGGGCAGCGGCGGCGGTTGGCAGCAGCGGCTGGGTGGCGGCGGCGGCGGCTGGCAGCAGCGTATGGGCGGCGACGGCGGCTGGCAGCAGCGGCTGGGCGGCGACGGCGGCTGGCAGCAGCGGCTGGGCAGCGGAGGCTGGGCAGCGGCGGCTGCACAGCGGCGATCGGGCAGCGGCGACTAGGGTGGTGGCAGCGGCTGTCCTGCAGGGAGAGGTCCAAAGGCAGCAAGGAGAGGGGTTCGGAAGGTGGCGGCTAGGGTTTGGAGAGGGAGGATTTGGAAACTAGGGTTTCCCGGGGAAAACAAGAGCCGTTCTCGCTGTTTGGAGAAAACTCAGAATTCTATTTATCAAAACTGAAATTAACATACAGATCTTGGGTATTTATAATACCCTCAAAGCAATCTAGACCTTAGAGTGTTTTTAATAAACAATCGGAGGGCTAATATTCGTCCCTCCGATCAATACTTGAAACGGACAAAAATAAATGCGAAAATAAAATTGAAACGGACGAAAATAAATGCATAATAATAAAACTGAAATATCAAGGCCGGTATGGGTCCGGGCGGGCTCGGCGGCGGGACCCGCGTCGAAGATGGTCCCCATCACATATTCACACATTGTTTAGCGAATATGGAATTTTACATCAAAGAGCAGAATGGCAGTAATAAGAAGATATAAACACATTCTTCAAGCTGCAAGAAGTCTTACCAAACATGCCAAACATTTTGCAGAGATGCAGTTTTAGTAGCTACATATTTAATAAATAAACTATCTTCAGTAATATTGGATTTGAAATTCCCCATATAAAAAATTATATGGTAAGAAACCAGACTACACATTATTAAAATTCTTCAAGTGCTTGTGTTATGCCACCAATACCTCTCAAGAAGATAAATTCTTTGGGTGCTTGTGTTATATCCTTTAATATGACATTTGAAGTATAGTATTTAAAAAACCAAAATGTGTTGCTTGTATGCAGAGACGTGACATTCATGAAACAGAGTTTTCATTTCATGTTATCCAATCAACATTAACAAAAACCCCTTTACCAAACATTAACTACTTAAGATCCCTCAAATATACATGAAGCTATAAAACCACAAATGAATGAGATAGCGCATATTTATGTTCAAAAATATAAACTATAATAGCATACTAGATATCCAACCACCAATTCTTCAGATCCCACTCCAAGAAGAATCTCAAGACCATAGATAAAAGACCAACATGACTACATGATTTTACTTCACATGCAGAAACTATAGCAATACAACCAGTTAACCAACAATAATATTCCTCATGTTTTACATTGCCATCATATCCATACATTAACATACCTGTCTATATATCTGCGCATATATGTTTTTGGCAAATTTATCTAGCATATAGAAACCACGATACTACAAACAAGCCAAATATAATAAAGATACAGTTAAAGCTACGAACAAAGAAATAATAGCATTATAAAGCACAGCAATACATGGGAGTTTAGTACCATTGGCTCAAAATGGATCTATAAAGTAAAAAATAAAGTAGATGGAGCAACTGACAAATAAAAAATTAGAACTGCTGCAAAAAGTTTTAATCAAGTTGAAGAAATTGATTACTTTAAGACTTTTTCTCCATTGCCAAAATAGTAACCATAAGAACTTTATCAAGTGTTGATGCTTCACATACTTGGCCTTTGTATCAATCAGATATTAATAATAATTGTTTACATGGCTACAATGATGAAGAGCTTTATATGGATCCTCCAGAAAGATACACAAGCAAAATCTGGTCAAGTGTGTAAACAAAAAAAAATTTATATGAGCTTAGGCAATGATCTAGACAATAAACCAATAACTTACAAACAATTTGCACAATTTAGTTTTAAACAGTCGGTTCATGACCATTGCCTTTTTACAAGGATTGAATCACAATCCTACAAAACACTTGTAATACTTGTTGATGACAAATTTATAAAAAACTCATTTAATTCAGACATAAAAAAGGTCTAGCAAGTCTTAAGCAAACAATTCAGTATAAAATATTTTGGACCAGCCAAATATTTCGTTAGCATTGAAATTGCTAGATCAGAAGATGGATTATACATCAATCAGCGCAAGTATATGCTAGAACTTTTGCAAGATACAGGACTGCTGGGAACAAAACCTACTACTACACCATCACCAAAGGATAGGAAACTCACTAGATACTCGAGAATCACTAACAGATGCAAACCAATGATGGGTGTTCATTTGAATGAAAAAATAGATGCTAGAGGGTTTTTTCCAATAATTAATAAACAAGAAAAGGGTAGAGTGAGCTGCAAAAATAGCTGTTTGCAATTCTTATTGTTTCTGGGCTCTGATATCATTAGAGAAATCAAAGAAAGATGAAGAATTCATTTCAAGAAAAGCGTGCTGAATACATCTTTAGCATTTACACATACTCAACACCTTCATACTACCTTCACAAATGAACATATAGTCCACTACATTCCTTAATATTACTGTTAACAATAAGAAAGCTAAAAGCAAAAAAATTATAACTAATTTCTTGATTTTTCATGCAAGTGATTGGTATTTTATATTGATGTCTATTCCTAAGTTGTGCATGTTAGGAGTGAAACCTAAAATCGGGAGAACTTCTTCTACACTGAAGAAAATCCAATGATCGGGGTTTGACTGCTGAGATTCACCGAAACAAATACAAAATATACCAACACAAAATTTAAAGGACAATCTCAGCACAAACAATCACAAACATGCAAGCATACGAACATAAAAATATACATGAAAAACTCAAGAATGAGAAAAATCACTGAGCCACACCACCACAAGAAAAATTCACTAGAAAAAAAAAATTACAGAGTTACAAAGAATTTAACAATCTCCTGGAAGAAAAAAAGATTCACCATCTTAAGCTTTTCTTCTTCTCCCCCATATTTCTTCTTGCTCTCACTCTAGAGTTCAAGCATCCAAGCCTCCAAAGCTCTCACAGAATATTTGGCGCACACACACAACCCTAACCCTCATGTTAAAATTTATAGGAGATCCCAAAGCAAGCCCTCAAAGTTCCCTAAACAGCCTTGGACACGCCATGCCTGGGCTGTTATTACTGCGGGCACCTGAGCGCCAGATCTCCTATCTGTTGGGCGCTTGAGAGCGCCTGAGCGCCAGACATACTGTCTGCGGGCACTTGAGAGAGCCTGAACACCAGACCTCCTGTCTGCGAAGCTCTTGAGCACATATGAGCGCCAGACCTTCTGTTAGTTGGGCGTTTGAGGGTGCTTGAGCGTCAAACCTCCTGTCTGTTGAGCGCTAAGGCACGTCTGTTTCTTGCACGAATTGTTAGTTGAACTCTTCTTTGAAGATTTGGATGACTGAGCTTATCGTTTGAATCAAATGGCTTATGTTAAGACATTCTAGTCGGACTCAAGACGATCAACATAAAATATCAAAAACATGAAAATGTGAGAATATGATTCATTATTGTAATGACCCTAGGTCATTTGCAAGGGAGACGTTACTTTCCCGAAATACTTAATTTCCGTTGATCTCCCGCAAATTTCAGTTTACCGTTAAAACTCCCATTAAATTTTAGTTTCCAATTACAATCCTTAAATTAGAAAGTTTTTCAAAATTCATTTAAAGCTAAAATAAAAAATTAAGATTATGTCATTAACCTATACTTAAATTAGTAAAGCATAAATTGCCTCATTAAGACTCATATTCAAGGCAAGAATCGTCTGCCCTTTTAGAAACTGTTAAGCAATTAAATCTACGACTGTATTAGGAAGGTATGCAAAGAGTAATAAAGGTAATTACTCGTAACTCACCGGCTAATTAGCCCGAATGAAACGGACGTGTGTTACATACACACGTCCTATTAAACCGGAAGGAGCCAAACAACTCTCACCACTCGAACGAGCCCTCTCTTCCTTTCAATTAGTCGAACCCTCCCGCTCAACTCTCTCCCGCACGAAGGACGACTGCGCAGCAGCTGACGGGAGCACTCCTAGCAGTAGGCGAGCATACGACGACGACTCGATTCCTGTAACCGAGCTCCTCGATCCAACCCACTGACGGAATCGAAGACTCGTTCGACGCCGAAACCAAATGCGAAGACGGTCGTAGGCTCGTTCAACGCCGAAGACGCTCGCAGGTTCGCTCCTTCAGCTCGACTCGCCCACCCGCTCGACGTAACGTACCTGGTAGCCGATCTCTCTTGCGCCCGATCGTCTCTCCTTGCGCCGATCCTTCTTTGCTCGGTCGCTCGACCCTCTGCGCCGACCCTTCTGTGCGTTCGATCGAGAGTAACAAGGTACGAATCCTTTATTGTGTCGACTCTTTTGTTATAAGATAGAATTTTAAAGGTAAGATGTAATACTTCAAATCAATATATGCAATAGATAATAATAAGATTTTTATGAGAAACTTAAAAATATTGAAACATTTGTTAAATTACCCAATTAACAATTGGGTCAAAATTCCATCATGAATTTATGTGTCCATAATTATTGATTTTATATAGAACCTGACATTAAGATAAAGAGCAGTTCAGCATAATTGAGATCTTTATTTTACTCATTTCAATTACTGTTTTAGGTAAGGACATGTTATTCATTTTAAATACCGAAATCGAACCTGTGATAGAAATTTGCTAGAACCTTGTTGTACTAGGTTGATGTAATCTCAATTTAAATAATATGCCAATTATGGTTGATCGTGTGAAAATAGAGGATAGTGAAATTGTGCTAAGGTTGTAGTAAAACTACGGTGAAAGCAATGTGCTGATGCTAATGTCAGCCAGCTACCATCTTGATTGATAACCTAACCTTCTATGTTTCTAATTATGAATTAAGTTGCAAAAGTTCTGCTTCAATCTACTGCTAGATTCCAATTAAAAATGGAATATAAGAGAGTTGAAATTGTCATATTTAATAGAATCTGTTGGCAACAATAAATGTATTAATTTTTATTTAAACATTCAACATCAATTCTGTTGAATTATCATAGGATGGCAAATTGGAATCCCTACATAATGAATTAGGCGCACATTAAGTTACATAAGATTGTGATGCATATCAAATGAGGAACTATGAAATCATTATAGTCACATTTTGATTTATTAATCTTTATCCCTATTCACTAATGAATCAAATGAATTATAAGGAAGGACTTATAAGATTAACCTATAGGCATGGTTGCGCATGTATGCGTATGAGATACTAATTATTCATTAGAGTATGATGAAGAATATAAATACAACTTTTGCAGACGCATCAAGTTCGTAAGTAAATCATCTTGTCAAGTCAAACACAAAAAGTACATCGGATATTACTTTATATGCTTTTACTTTCATTGCTGCTTAAACAACGCTTTGAGCCTATTTTGCATTGTTACTTAATGTGTTATTCCTACTACTAATGATGTAACAGAAACAAAATGATGTTTATGTATCTTGTGAATGTTGCAAGAAGGGTTCCGAACGGAGCATGAATAAGTTAGGGATGAGACTAGTCCTCGGGAGCTATAAGGATACTATCTAGAGCCTTTGAGGGAGGCCAGGTGAAGGTTATGCTTAAATGCATGTTTATTGCCATCTGAAGCCCTTAAAGGGACCCAAGTGAAGGTTATGCTTAAATGCATATGAACCCAGCCTCATGATTCTGGCTTTGTCCATCAGAACTGTTATCATTGCTTCATAATATCATAAACATAAACGTAAACATGAATTTTTATGCTATTATTGCTTTTTCATTTGAAAATTTGGCATATGACAAAAGAATACTTATTTTGCAAGAGTTATGATTATCTTTTTGCTATAAACTATATTTTCCTGCAATTATTATCATTTTTGCCTTTCGCTTTTGCTTAAAATATATTTTTAATATCCTTTGTATTTAGAATGTGCACTAAGGCAGTATTTTTATAATGTCAGAACAGATACAGCTGGAGGAGGCTGATATAGTTTAAAGTCATGGCGCAAAAAATTAACGAATTCTAACTGCCCCTTCAAGGGATAATTATTTTCTGTATAATGACAGTTATGTAATAAATTCTATATGTTATTTATTTTAAATTGAATGAATGTTAGTTCTTTGTACTTGAACGGCTTTGGATGTTTGTTTAACTGCTATTTTACTTCACCGCCAATATGATCATGCGGAGAGATGCATCCGATGTTAGTTTGATTGCTACCAACCTAACATGGGTCATCACAATTATAGTAAAAGAAGTGGCAAAAATATATCAAAAGAGAATGCTCCAAAACTCATCTAGGTGTGTATATATATATATATATATATAATTTAAAAGAATTAAGCCTCCTACTAAAGGAAAATCCATAATACCTTTACGCATTTTTTTGGTCAGTGGGGACTCCCTTTGACACTTTTAGATGTTTGCCCACGATCCAATCGATCAGATTGATCCCCGCCAAAAGGCGATGTCTGTAAAAAGCACATATGCCAAGTTTATAAAGTCTAACCAAATTCAAGGTACACAACAAACAAATTTTAGATGTTTTCAAAAAACTAAGCCTTAGGACACAATCATGATTCTAAAGGCTTCAACCATCCTACAAAAGATTGATTGTTCTTTGAAAGATTGATTGTTCTTTGAACAATTGTCACCGTATCATACTTTAAAAACTAATCAAATCAAGTATGATGCCATCCTAATCATTTGGGAACAGCCTTCTCACGCCACAAAATCAAATGCATTTTTCTAAAGTGATCATCATTAGTTAGGAATCTGAAACAAATGATAATTCTTTTGAGGAAGCCAGCTGCACAATGCAACAACTAAAAAAATGCATACATCATTTGAATAAAGTATAGATTGTTTTGGCTATCATGCCCTTAAAAATTTATAACTAAAAAAGAAAGCAATTCTAAATATAAACAAAATTAATATAATATTCAATCAATTTTAAGAAAAACAAAAACAAAAGCTGCAGCCAAAATATATGGCATTCATATAAAATTTTATTAGTTATTTTGATAAAAATTAAAATTAATTTCAAGTGATATTTCATAAAGATTAGATTAAAAAAGGCAAGATAAAATAATAAATAGATAATAAAAAAAAAATAAACGTATTTTCGTTTATAAACAAAATGCACATACACCGATTGGCATTTTCTTAAGGCTATGATGGTTGAATTTTAACCAGAAAATTCTGACCCTTTTCATTTTTTGTTTGAAACGTATGAAATTCATTTGAAAAATTCTAAACGTTGAAAATCCATATCTAGTATTTTTTAATAAAAAAAAATTAGAAGTGATAAAATAAGTTTAAGCAAACAGATGTAATTTTTATTGATTCAAATAATGCAAAACTCCTTTGCCGAGTCAAAGAATTTTACACAATTTTATGTTTCTTACAACACCAAACCACTCAAATATACAAGATGATATTGAGCAATAAAAAATAAAAAATGAATATGATAATTTGGGCTTTCCCTCCCCATCCCACCTCATACCGTGTGCCCCGCTCCACATCATCCCTAACCCACCCTTTACTGATTGATCATCCCCTGGCCTACCCCGCTCAACCCATGATTATTTTGGGCAATCAATATGCAAAATATAAGATCTATGTATCATAAGTTGCGATAGATTATTTATTAGAAAAATGTTAATCATGTTTTATAGTAATTTTATTGCAAAATTTTGAAAAAGGCTCATTCCCAAATAGGTACATTGCCACGATTTATAATATTTCTCATACAATTTAGTTGCAGGGAATATAAAAATATAAAAAGCTAACATTATAATTACATTTTCCTCAAAACATCATTTAAAAGAGTCGAGATAAATGTGATGGTCCAATGTCAGTTCAGCGAGAACTGTCCCAATATTAGGTATTCACAAACTGCAAGATCCTATTGAGCAATTTAAAAGAGAAGGGATGCACATATATATAAGCCAAATGACATTTTCATTCATCATAATTCCATATTACAACAAAATAATCAACGTACACTTCATACAATGTTCATCATTTTATAACAAAAGATAAACTGAAAATAAAATAAAAATAAAAAGTAGCATCGTAGATCCATCAGCAACTTGAAAATCTATGATTTAAATTCTCATTCGAGTTCTCTCAAAAGTACCTGATCTGGTATTGTAACGAAAACAATATCGGTATTAGAATTTCCAGTAATAAGAAATACTCCAAGTACCGCAGTAAACAATAAAATATTATATTTTATATTAACAGAAAAGCGATTAGCGAAAATAAAGATGTAATAAAAATATAGGAAGAGGGTTTGGGAAGGTTGAGAGGATGGGAGGGGATTTTATAGAAAAAGAGGGAGGGAGAGAGGTGGCACGACCGGCCAACCGGGCGCCGACCAGAGCGTACAGAGCCTACCTGCGCGCGTACAGAACCTGCTGCTCGTGGGGGGGTGAAAGAGAAATTTTAAAATTAATTTTAAAATTTTTGCATTTTTCCGTCGTTTAACTTCCAAAAATAACGAAACTTAACGCAGAAGAGTATTATGATGAGATGAACATACTCGCTCCAAATTTTTCGATTTGGAGCAATATTTTAATTTATATTAATTTTTGAAGTTTGAAATTTCAAAAATTAATTATGATCGAACCGGAGGTCCAAATTTGACAAAACTTTTTGTGTAGCCTTTAAATAATATTCTTAATTCAGCAACACCAAAATCGATGAATTTGAACTTGTATTTAATTTTCTCAATTTATTGAATTTAAACAATTCAAAAATTAAATCAAGAGTATATGTTACCCGGATTGCTCCCAAACTAGAGCATTATGATCTAAAAAATATTTCTATCCAATGGTATTTTTGGTTTGCCCTAACTTTGAAGTAGCCGGGATCCTGATTTTTGAGTCAGGATTTAATTTAATTTGCAAAGTAATAACATTGGATTCGTTACAATAAAAGATGTTATTTTTTACATTTTTTAAATTTAAAAAAGTCAGAAGAATGCTCTATTTTAAAATTGATTAATCACATTTCTTTAAGAGAGTTTCCCTTTATTATAAAATTAATAATAATAATAATAATAATAAAAATAATAAATAGATGGTTTTGTATGGCATCCTAAAAATAGAATAAAAAGACTGTATTAATGCTTACTTTTTATCTATATTCAAGAATTTTTAATTACCTAATAGTTTGAGCTTTAAGATAGACTTTTAATTCAGCCGATAAAAAAAAAAAGAAAATAATAAGAAGGCTACATAACAATAAGTCTTTGTAGCAGAAGAATTTTGGATGGCAGTAGAGCTTTTCAAAAGATGGTAAAAGTTGTGATCAATGGTCCCCCAATAGAAATCTTTTTATTGTGGATATTCATAACAAAACAAAAATTTGGAAAAAAAAAAAAAAACATTACTATATTTAATAAATTGATTAATTAATATCAAGCTATTCGCAATGCTAGAACAAGAAGCACATCATATAATTAAAAATGATTGATTGTTGTGAAGAAATTTTGATTTTCCGGTATAAGCAGTTTTCAAACTCACACCATCATCGACTAATGCAAGTTCCTGAGTTTAAATAACAATTATTTGCCAATATGTGAAGCTATACAGAGGGCTGTAGGATGTTGAGTTGGTGAGTTTTGTCCCTATGGCGGTTGTGGTAGATGAAGAGGATATGGAATGTTCTATCGATAAAAACATCTTAATGAACCTAAGGGTGAATATCTTGATATATATTGGAGGGTGGCAAGGGCGGTTGTGTAATGGGTTTTGTAGCAATTTTGCTTGAGGGCCTTCAATGATTATGGATGACTCGGTAAGTGCATATCATGATCCAACATCATAAGAATGAGATTACCAAGAGAAATAGGATCCAAGCAAAAGCTATAATCTTTAAAGTGGAGATGTAAATGGAAGCAATGGCTACCACATAACATAAGAGGTTTCATGTCCAAACACTTATTCAAGCACTAGCTCATTGAGAATAGATTATCCAACTTAACATTAATTGATCATGGCAATGCAAAGTAGTGAACACGGGTTTAATTTTTGTGTAGTGAAGAGAAGATAGTGGAGGGTTCAAATCATCAACATAGCTTATAAGATTAGGATGTGGAAAGAATGAAAGAATCCAAAACCTCCATAAAGGATTATTTTTAAAGCAGGCTTGATATTCAAGATGTGCTAAATGTTTACCATGAAAGCATATATTTCAAATGGATGTAATCGATGAATGAGGTGTGGTAAATGTAGGTTGGCATGTTGTTTGGATGAAGATCCCGGCATGAGTAAAACGGAGAAGTCAATAAAGCTAATAGATGCAAGTGTTTGTGTAGATTGCCAAAGGCATGGCCCGAAAGAAAGGTGTTGGCAAAAATCAGTTGCGACTGTGTTAAAATGAAAGACTATGGAAGGATATGCACCCTTGATGAGGTTGTACTAATTTGGTAGTTAGTTGCTCGCCAAAAAAAACCGTGGCCCTAACCAGGGAAGCTCATATACCACATTAGCATAACTGCAACAAAAGAAATAAAGTAGCTGATGAAGAGAAGTGTTTAAATATCATTGATTACAAAAATATAATATATGCATTACATATAGAAATGAACTAAATTTTGTTACAAAAGAGAAGGCTAGGATAATTCTATTTGTAGGATATATTGTTGAGCTTGAACATCTAGAAACATCAGTCAAATTGATTAAAGATTAGTTGAGCATTGAATATGGGTTCACTAGAGCCGACTGATAAAATAACTTAGTCATTATTCGGTGGTATGTTGAATTTTGAGATATTTATATCCGAAAGGGATTCTCCATGAACTCCATTTTTGCCTTGCACTAAATCTCTCAAACATTCAAAAATAGCATCCCCATATTATAACTATTTTATAGAATTCTAAGAGCCAAAAAAACATTACTACAACAAATCATAAGCTCAACTTGATGGCAGAGGTGTTATCACCATAGATATCTAATTTGAAAAAGGTACAAGTTCTCAAATTCAGAGCCAACTTTCCCATTCATAAATTTATGTATCTCCCTAAAACCTTCTCTTAGGTCAGCATAATCCTTTATTAATTATAAAAGCAGCTTACAAAGTTAGCTAATTTCTCCAAATCAATATGAAAAATGGATGGTATGTAAATAGAGAATGTCTAAGCATTATCTTGAGCTTATAACCAAGTAATTGTAAATGTCTTTGAAAAGAAATTAACTTAAATTTTATGAAGAAATGACCGTCATGAAGCTACAAAAAGGAGAATGGCATCATATTCTCTCTTGATGGATTATGTTAAGAATGTAGATAAAAAAAGGCTAAGCACTCAATTTTACAAAATTATTAGACTTTTAGTGACTAAAAATAATAACTTCATCATCTTTTAAGCATGTATAACTCTATCAAGGAGCAAAAAAAAAGTGAGAATTTAATCATTTCATTGAAAAAAAGCTTATGTTAAGAACGTTCCTTGGATATCATAGCAGATGCCTCAAAGCTTGTACATCTATTGACTGGAAAAGAAGCTCAACTAATTATAAGTGTGGACATTCCCCTCTGTGATCTATATGCAGCTAAGGTAAATATGATTTAGACTTTCTCAATGGGTCACCTGCTATGAGTAGGCAATAAACACAATCCCATAAATGATTGGAGTAGTGTTGGCAGTAAGGCAAATTCAAGCTAGTCAAATTGAACTAATACTCAAAATTTTTAGTTTAGTTTGACTCAAACTCAAATTTAATTTGAGTCTGCCAGCTTGACACAAAATAATTCAATTTGAGCCAACTCAGAATCGCTTGAGACAGCTCAAAAATAAAATTTCCAAAAATTTACTAGTAAAAAAGCAAAGGCCTTTATTTAAACTCAAGCAGTTGGGCTGCATATAGTGCTACCATAGACCACTTTATTCGAGTATGATGCATATAAACAAATTTTATTATAAATTTTGAATCAATTAGAACAAGTCAACAGAACTAGACATCATCTGGAAAAAAAAAATACTTGAGTTTAAGCTTTGACTTGCAACTCGGCTCAATTTTTTTAAATCTATTTAAATTTGAGTGAATTTCAAACTTCAAGCAAAATATTAGTGTTATCCCTCTTGATTTATGACAATACCTATGAAAATTCAGCTATTTTCTCTAAATAATAAGGGGAACATGTTACCAAGGAATGCAAAATTTTTGAAGAATAATATAAACTCTATGGTAAATAGGGACAATTTTGGTAGTGCTTTCAGTTTTTGGGTGGACAGACATTTTGGATAAGGGTTAAATTATCAAACACCTATTGCAAAATTTAGAAGGGATATATCTTTTTTCTGTAGCCAGGATGGTTTTTTAGCTGCCTAGCTCTTGGTTTTGTATTAGCAGTCAAACCAATGCTTCTATACAGGTCTACCCAATTCTACATCAATCATCCTTTAGAGTAATTGTCCAGGTTCATGATGACTATAAAATGACTCCATGTTATTCAAACATGTAAAAAATTTTCTTATATCATGAGAACCCTTTAATTGTGGGAAGCCCTTGAAATCACTGTAATAGTCAATATGGTAAGAGGACACGATGATGACATTGATAATACAGCACCTTTTTCTGCTACTAATTGATGCAGAATGGGATGTCGGATTATTAGATTAGATCTCAAAAGAATTATAAAGAACTACTCTGGCAAGGGAATAACTGCAATAAATTGTCATTGCATAATATTTAAAGACATTAAATAACCCTTAGATTAATAAAAAAATTGTATAATAATTAAAAGGTGGGGCAGCGGCATTAGGAAGTATGGAACCAAAATTTCTTTCTATATAAAAGATTCCTGGAACGAGGGAATTCTAAACCTGCAGACAGGTTTTAGGATTGTTTCTAATTAGTGGAATCATTTTAGTGTGAACACAATCAAAGTAGACAGCATATTTTGATGCTAAATTGCCTAAGAGGCTATCCTTTCATATTTTTAAATTAATTTAAGAAAAATACATATGATGGTGCAATCATGAGAATTAAACGGGCTAATAAGGCATTTAATAAAGATTAAAGAAAAAGATAGATAAACTGATTTTTTCTAATTCATTGTCATAAATCAAATTATCAAATCAGCTTGAAGAAAAACTGCTATCAAATATAAATACACGGTAGTATCTTGAATTGTTTTGATAAAATGACTTTTATATTATTGATAAACACAATAAAAAGTATATTTTATCAACTATTAGCATGCCTAAATATAATGATAAAATAGCATTACAGCATTAGTTTGACCAGCTTTGTTTAAATACCTGCTACTACTCTTTCTTGGGCTTCCTTTAAAAAGCCCACCACCTCAACAGATCTATTATGCTCGTTGCAATAACCTTTTTCCCCGACCGAAAAATGAAAGAAAGTGCAGTATTTATAGAAAGGAGCACCAAATGCGATGTCTTTTTTTCTGAGCCCCTTCCACAAAATAGGTAAAATAAGCCGCACCACCTTATGGATTGGGACTCATCAATCATTGCCAGCAGGAATAGCCAAGGATAACATCACAGAGATTCTGTAACAAGATTTGCAATAATAGCCAGCGAAGATGATTACATCCCAGACAACCAAAGCCGGAAAAACTAGAGAATAATCAGTAAAATTATACCGAGGTAAGTAAACAAATTCCAGTTGATCCCAACAAATGGGGAAGAGAGCGGCTTAATCACAGGAAGACTCTTAAGGGGATGCTGGATATGATGACCCAGGAGAATGCAGATACACTGAAGTAAATAAGGGAAGCAAATTCATTTACACAGATAAACAATATAAAAACATATCATAAGCATATATAGTTCTTAAAGTCAGTAAATAATATTCAAAAATATGTCTGCCGAAACAAAACAGCAGGGTAAAAGTTTAACAAAATTATCACAATTGAGTAGTTAAATGCATGAAATCTAAATAAGTTATAAGTATTATTAATAAATATACAATTACAAGTTATAACTTACAAACTATTTAGGCTTTAGGCATTGTTTAGCATGAGGAACTTAGAGAAATTTGAGTGTAAAGTAATTTGATTACAGTAAAATTTGGTTACAATAAAATTAGATTACTATACTGCTTTTTAGTAGTTTTACAGAAAATTTAAAATTTTTCTATTTGAAATGTACTAGTTATCTATAGGTGTAGTATTTTGAATAAATTGTGGAGGTAAAATTACCCAAAAAATTTTAATTTCATTTTTTGTACGATTGATATGTTCATTCAAACGAAATCGATTTCGTCTGAACTTAATAAATCTTGTTCATTCGAACTCGAGAAATCTCATTCGTTCGAAATCGTGAAATCGATTTCGTTCGGACAAAATTGAACTCGTTCGAATAAAGGATTGAAAATGCTTTGAACGGCTAAGTCGTAGACAAACAGTGAAGCCGTGGACGGAGAAGATGAACTCGAAAGAAAAAGTTGTGGACGAACGGCGTTCGTTAAGGGTTTAGGCGTTCGTTTGTTCATTAGAACGAAAGCGTTCGTTCACGATCCCCATTGTGTGCTTTCCTCTGCATAATCTCCAAATTTGCCCGATTCAAATGTAATCGATTTACTCTCCTTTTATATATAATAATGCAAAATTGAAATACAGTGTAAAAGTTTTCACCCATTTTGCTTCATGTCAAACGCCAGTAATCTCAATTTCCCTGAAAAAATTTTCTTTTACATTGCTTTTATCTCATAAACAACCCCTTAATGTAATGACCAATAAAAAAGTTGTAACTCTATACTTGCCACCAACTAGCCCATGACGACCACAAATTTGCTTGACAACTTGAGTAATGATATCATCAATGTGATTAATCTATCCCATCTTTAGCGGCCAGCCCAAGGGGGTATGACCTATTAGTTGTTAGTTGTATGTTAAATTGAAGTATGACACTAATTATCTATACTATCAGTGGCACCATTCACACTTTCTCAGACAAAGAAATTGACTAATGAGTCTTCTTTTTTGTTAGATAAATTTTAATAAATATTATAAATTAGTATAGCCTTATCAAGTGTAATCAATGCCAAACCCCCTGTGTCACAGCATATGTAAGATAGTAATAGTCATGAATATAGCATCATCAAGTTTAAACTAGAACCAAGATAAGCTTTAGTGGAAGCTCAACTAATTTAGTTTGCACTAATTTTAACTTCTTTTGAGGATTCAGATAGTGTATAGTTTATGGTTGGATAATCAAAGTATAAAATATATTCCATAAACAGCAAATGATGTCCATATTATCGAAGTGATTACACAACAGCATAAAGCTCTGTCATGATTAGAAAAGAAATGCTTTGTTTCCCAAAGCAATCTCAGAAGTACAAAAAGGTGAAAAAACGTAGAGAGACAACCTCTAATCCCAGCAGTGATTGTACATTACTCCAATGCATTTACCACACCTAATATTGCCAACAAATCAAATAATCTTTTAGGCTAATGTTTTTGGGCAAAGCAGCATTACTCTAATTTAAATACTTTCGCTTTGCCTCATTCAATTATAATTAGACTAAGCAATTTGATGTCACTCAACAATAAAATCCCATGATTCCTATATCTGAAGCATTACAAAAAATCATCAAGCAATTTAAAAAAGTTAAAAAGTTTGAGCAGAGGTACATTGGTATGTTTTTATCAATAGATTCTGTCAATTTAAGATCTCCTTGTGGTATATTATAGTAGTTATCGCATAATGAATTATCGATGAAAAGATCAAACCATATAAAACATCACAAATCATGAAGGGCGTAGGATGTTGGTTAATTTTTAATGTCCTTCAGCCAAATCAGTACATATGCACCACTAGATGCACCACACCTCAAATATAATACATCGCATTAAAAAAGCAACATTTCTTAAATAACACTCCGCATATAGCCTTTCAAAGGATTGGGATATATTGAATAATGCGCTTTAGCTTTACATAAAACAGAAAATATATAAAACAAAAAAAAAATTCGAACATAAGGTTAAAGAACGCTGCTAGTGATTTTTATAAAGTGCTTGGTGCATCACTCAACCATTCATACAACCATCTCAAAAAAATTTAAGGCAATTGTTAATTCATAAAATTCACTTATTAAAAGTTAGGTGATAAGATAAAATGGTGGGTAAAAACATATAAAGTAAAGAGCAAATGTATAATGCTCACACAAGTTATGTATCATATTGATCCTTTGAATCACATTTTTGAGAAGTGCTTCTACCAAAATATTAGGTAACATACCAGAGCTAAACAAAAAGGTGTTCAATAAATACGCTTTTAGCTTTCTTAATAATTAATAAAATGGTCATAAGAAAGATTCTGAATATTTAAAAAACAAAAGTAATTCTATAACATATTTTCAAAAACTTAATTTAATATTCAATATACTATATAAAGATTTAATTTATTTATTTTTTAAATATATAGAACTAATGAAATAATTTTATTTATCATTGTTTGCTAAACCACTCTGGGAAAAAAAACTCTAATGAAATCAATAATTCAAGGCTTTTACCATAAATCAATTTGTGTTTTATTTGATGCTCAAGATAAATTAATAGGACAAAAACAAATGAAGCAAGGCATTGACAATTTTCAAAAATTAAAAATAAAAAAGCTTTCAAAAGACAAATCTGAACTTTCAAAAAGGCATGTTCTAAGAAAAAATGAGTAGGAATTACTAAGAAAAATATTTGTATCATAAATATCCAATCAGCTAAATAAATGGTTATTTATAAAATATCTTTACAAACCTATGATGATTAAAAATTATGTACAAGTTTATCGTATAGAAACAAGTTAGGCATTTTAAAGATCTTGCATTGAATACATTTTAATTGTTTTCATGCTAATAAAATATGTTCAACCTAAGCAACCCCAACAGTTGAGGTGATAAACATGCAGCAAATGTCGTAGCATAACTGAGACCATGATGTTTTTGGGATGCACAAAGAATAGAAACAAAAAAACATTTAATGCATAACTGCCTAATATATGTTAAGATATACAACCTGTAGATGAGAATGAAGTGGTGAAACTCCACAGAAGGCTTGGAATTGTTAGGCAGATTTAAGAGAATTGAATAAAGTATTTGTATATAACAATGATTCTTGATATTAAGGTTGAAACCTCAAAATAATATAAAGAACAGATTAACAAGGTTGGCAGTTCTACATCCCAAACTCTGATGCGCTTGGCATAGAACACTTGAAGACATTCAATGTCTTTGACATTTTGACAGTATTGGGAACGAGGTTTTAACAACCAAAATCTCACCGTCAATAGCATCCGGAGAAGCCAATTTGCAAATAAGTTGTTAAAGAGAAACAGTTCTCCTGTAAAGTATTTCATCATCATTGTCACTATCCTCTTGCTCAGATACATGATGACTCCCAGGCATCTCCAGCTTTCCTCCTATAAGGAATGAAGGTCCAGCAGTATCTTCTTCAATGTACTGAGCTCTTAATCTCTCCTCAAATCTCCTATCACTGCAATTCAAAAGCCATGCTAAGCTGCACTTAATCCCTTTCTCAACCAATTTCTGATGCCTAGGCTTTATTCTTGACTCTAAACTGTATGTGAAATAATCTGGAAATTCCAATAGCTCTTTCAGTGGTCTCTTCATTTCACTCTTGAAGAAATAGAAACTGTTCTTCATTAGCTCAACACGGCATACCAATAGTTGGGGGCACTTCACAATCATCCTGGCAACATCTTCATCCGCTACGGTTCGACCCCTGAGAAAATCCACAGGCCTCATAAGAATATTCTGAGAGAGACTAACGATCTGAGGCATCTTCTCCAGAGCCCGAGCAAATCCATCAGGGTCTACCTTAAGCTTCAAGTTGAAGAAGTACAGTTGGGTCGATAGCTTAGCTTTTAAAGGTAAGCCAAGAATCTGCGGAAATTGAGCGATCATCGAGGGCAGGGCTTCCCGCCTCACACCAAAGCTAATAAGAGTATCAATATTGGGCTTCACGGTCTCTTCCAGATTGTATCCAATAATATATGCCCTCTTCTCAAGCATACGTGAAAGAATCTTCTTGGGGAGTCCGAGTGAAACAATGTAGTCGACTAGAGGTTTGATGGTAGTTCCAACCCGCATGCCAAGTAAATAAGGGTATTGAGTCACCATGGGACCTATGTCCCTAGGCCAAACGCCGATACTGACAAGGTAGGCGACAGAAGTGCTCATGGTACCCTCGAGCTTGAAGCTGAGAAGCTCTGGGTAGCGCTGGAGAACGTAAGGAATATCATGGCGCTCAACATCGAGGCCGCGGAGGAGCTTGACAACGGGTGCAAGCTCGACGATGACGCTGGCATGGAGAACTTGAGGGTATCCGCGAACAAACTCGCCGAGCTTGGGGCGGCTGATGCCAATCTTTTCGAGGTAGCCGAGGACGGGCACCATGTTCTTGCGAACACTGCAGGCCAACATAAGTGGATACTCGTTCATGTCGTCCACGGTGAGGCCTAAGCGCTGGAGGAACTCGACGCGGCCCCGCATGACTTCAACGGTGGAAGGGAGTTCGAGATCCTCGAGCTCATTGGGGACGATGCCGATGGATTTGAGATAGTCGGAGATGATCACGCGGGAGACGAGTCGCTCCTTGCGTCCCTGGACAACTCCCCAGGTGACAGAGGGCATCTCGTACTCGGGGTACTTGGAGGTCTGGGTGGAGAAAGGGGTTGTTTTCGGAGAAGGACTAGGGTTAGGGACCTGTAAGAGTTGGTTGAAGAAGAGATGCCATGGGATGGGAATAGGAGGCTTCCGTCGGATGTGCGGAAACATGTTGGTAAAACCTTTTCGGATGTGCAGAAACATGAGGATAAAACCTAGTGGAGAATGGAGACGGCGATTTGGTGCAAGGTCATCCGAATTCAAGGAGTGAAGGAGGAGGCTAAAGAAAACAGCGAGGATCGCATGAGCTGTGAGTTTCTGTTTAGCGATGTAGTGTGCGAGAAATACAGTAGGGTTTATGCTAAAAGCAATGCAGGCCTCCTCAAATTTATCACTTAATGTGAGTCCCTCCTAAGCAAACCAAGCTAATTGATAAAAAATATTACTTAATTTTTAAATATTTTTCAAAAAATAATTAAAATTTAAGATTTAAAAAATATATTTTTATGGATCTCACAAATAAAAGTGAATTAATAAAAAATTTTTATTTCACTTAACTCTTAAAATTCTTGTCATCAATATATTTTGAAAAATATTTGAGAACATATAACAATAAGAAAGAGTAGAATATTTGGGAATCATGTAAGAGCATATTTTGTGATTAATTTGGGATCATATTTAAAAAAAATGAAAATAAAATAAATATTTTATAATTATTGATATGTCACCAAATAATTTCATAATTTAATAAGATTTATTGGTGTTTATTTATTTACATTAAAATAATATAAATATTATTTTTAAATTTTGTATTAAAATGATACAATAATAAATTTTTTTATGTGTCATGTGAGTCAATAAAAATCAATGATTAATTTTAAATATAATATATATATAACTTAAATTTCTTTAAAAAAATAATAGAAAATATTAAGAATTTGTTTGTCATAAAAAAATTTAAGTGTAAATTAAGTATAATCTAGCTCTTTTACTTCTTTTTGGTTGATTGTAATTTCTTAAGGAATTTAAATTTTTTTATTTAATAAAATAATCTGCTGATGCTCTAAGTAATTTATAAGTAAAATTACGTAAATTTTATTTTTTTTCTTTTTGTTAAAAAATAACTATCTACAATTAAAAGCATATTCATTGGAATGCACATTTTAACATTTATTTTGGTTCCACTAGATATAAAACAACTCAAAATCACATAATCAATTTAAATGAATAGCCGCATTTTTCTATAAATATATGATGGTTTAAGTTCATAATTTGCCATTAAATTTGAAAACATTAAGAGATTTGCTTATCCCATATTCCACATTTGAAGTTTTCATCAAATACTTACCCCGAACAACTTCTAAGAACCCTAATTAACAGTCGTAGTAATCCCTAAACAACTTCATAAGAGTTTGAAATATCAATCACAAAACAATCTCTGTATACTTCCTTGCGAACCCAATATATAACACAAATAATATAAAAAAAAAAAAGCAAACAAAGGGCCTCTTAAACCCTTTTTTCATAGCATCTCTTCCATGAACCTCAAAATAGTATAGATTAACAAATTTATTCTAATTAACAACGCACAACGTATGTTATTTTCTTCTCCAAAAATGAGTACAATTATGGAGCACAAAGTCACACCCAAGACCGATCATAGGAGTGGAGCAGAATAGTGGAAGAGACAATCCTCCATCCATGTAAGATTCCTATGTCCACAAATCTGTGCCATTAACAAATTTATGTTTTTTGTTGTGTTTTTTAAATGCAAGATATATAATTTTCTTCTCAAACCAGCACAACACGATATTTTGAATACGACCAAATCTCAGTAGCTATTCAACAAATTATATTTTTCCTACTACGATTGGAGAACTCAAATTCTTTTACTTACTTCTCAGATACCCCAAATAGTTCTAAAATTTGATTTGAATAATCACAACTTAAGCAAAAATATGCTCTAAATCAACCCTCAAAAGCATATTGTGACATCCCCCGTCATCGATCCTGGCAATGATGTGGAGATTGGGGTTGCATCATCTGATTTGCCGATGGTTATCGTCAAGATTTAGAATAATAACACAAGCATTAGTTATTATTCACAGATATTTCAGTTATTCAGCGACATTCTGACCCGACATTTATAACGAAAATGTATAAGTTGAACACCAGTTAGAAAAAAATTTAAGTACTCTGGGTGTCATTAAGTACATTGTATATATATATATATATATATATATATATATATATATATATATATATATATATATATAAAAGTGTAAAATATTTAAATTTGAAAAATACAGGAAACAAAGTAATAGAAATTGTAAAAATAATTTTTCCTCATTTAAGGATTATCATAACTTTTATACAAATTAAAATTTGAGTAATAATTAAAATAATAATAAAAGTAATATATGACAAGTCATCATACATCAAAAATTAAATATTTATATCTAGAAAGTGAATAATTAATAATAATATCGTTTGAATTGACAACTCTCGAACATTGATGAATTAAACATGCCTCATTGATTATAATAACTTTGAGTTCTAATATTACACATATATATCATTTCACTTATGTTAGATCCCTCATAGGCATAGTCATAATATCATTATACTTCAAAAGCATGATGATAACAAACTTATCATATTCTAAACATAAAATTATATTCTATACAAATTGTAAATAACTTATGTGGAACCTCATCTTTATTCAATATTAATTATCTATTTTTGTATTATCTCAAATAATAGCATTATATTTAAGTCTTGAAAATTGCAATACTTAAAGTAGAGTTGAAAGTATATATTAAAATTAATGAAATTTATGAGTTTTAAAGCAGAGCAAGAACATGCAATTAAATTAGCATATATATTGTATTATTAGTATATCTTGCCTCATAATTTTGCATTCAGAAGATAACTTTCCAATATGTCATGCATTCTGGGAGTGCTATCACATGAGCACACTTAACTTTTGAGTTGTTACTGGGAACTGCATCGTTATTTGAAAAGGTGTCTCAATGTTTAAGAGTTTCACTTATTACTAGTTAAATGGGTTATTGCAATTTCCCCAACTTAAGTAACTGACGTTCTCATTAGTATCAACACACATATCAAATAACTATCCATTGGGTAAATAGGGCTAGAGGTGGCCCCTACAGGCTCAAGAGGTACTCATATCCATTTAGCACCTTAACTATCATATGTTCAAGAGGTTGCCCACATAAAGTAATATTTTACCCTATATGACACTTAGCTCCTATTTGACACCATATGGCTTGCTTTGATACCATTTGTAACAGCCTAAACTCTTAAGCATCAATGTATTATCCGTTTTGGCCTGAAAGGCATCACAATTTTGCTCTCATAAGATAACTTCGTAGCATGTCACCCATCATGAGAGTGCTCCCACATGAGCACGCTTAACTTTGTAGTTCTTATAAGGAACTTCACCGTTAAATGAAAAGGCGCCTTTATGTTTAAGAATTTTATTTATTACTAATTAAGTGGGTCTTTACACAAATTTGTTCACATCCAAATAATAGAAGAGATAGAAAATTTATTTTTTTAATTGATTAATAAAAAAAAATTTATAAATACACCCCCACCCCACCTCTCTTCTCTCCCTTCTCCCATCTTCTTCTTCTTCTTCATCCACTACTAGTTTTTCCTACCAATTTTCAGTAAAATCTTATCAACGTCAATATAGGATAAGAAATGAGAAGTAGATGAAAATTTTTTTATTCTTTTATTTTCGTTTCTTCTTCTTTTAATAATAATATTATTATATTTTCATTTATGCAAAATATTAATGCTATTAGTATTAATCTTAGTGCTTTAAAAGCTCATCTTGCCAAATTTGAAGCTTGTGTTGGTCAATCAGCATAGCAAAATCATGTATTATATTATCCAAGAGTATTTCAAATCAAAGCCATTTAGCCTCCTTTATGAATCTTTATATTGTAAACCTTCCATTTGAATATTTTGGGAGTACCCACTTTAACTTTCAAATTAAGAGCGGTGGATTTCATAGGACTTATTAAAAAAATTAATAAATGATTATTTGATTGGTCCAAAAAATAACTATTTTGCAAGGCAATAAAATCTTCATTTTGGAGCCTCCTCACTAATTAAATGACATTATATTTTAAATTTTAAATTTTAATACCTATATTTTTTAAGTAATATTTGAAAGCTAAATAATATTTTTCTACCAAAATACAGTTTTTTTGATTGAAACTCGAAAAATAAGAAAATCTGAGTGATTAAATGGAGCACAGTAGACTTACCGAAATTAATTGCTTGCAGATTGACAGCTTTTTGGAAAATTAGCTCAAAACACCACTCTTTTACTAAAAGAATGGTGGAAATATAGTTGGGATTTGAGAGTCTCTAAATGCTTAGCTTATTGGAAAATTTTAAGAAGTTCCTTTCTCTCATATTAATTAGTTTAAGAGTTGTAGGAAGGCTATTACCTCTCTGAGACCAATGCCTCTTAGTTTAGTAAAATCATTATTGCTAAGGAATGTGTTTGGCTGATTTAGTTTGGTATAAAGGTTATAAGTTTAAATTTTCATAGCGAAGAATTATAATCAACAAATCATTTATAATTTGATTGCAATTGCTTCTTTGCGCTTATTAGGGAGCTTGGCATGCACCTATTTCCCTCAAATTTTGAAGCAAATTCATGGATCTTGCCGGATTTCTAACAGTTCATAGAAGATTAGAAACAATCTCACACATACGGGGATCCTCAAAAGAAATGCAAAACGTCATATCAATCTAAGAATTTATATTATTTTCCATTGGAAGGTGGCGATGAATGGAAACGGCAGGCCCTCCTCATATGCGGCTTGCAACCGCACGGGGATCCTCCATACTTTTTAGTTATTTCTCTCTTGCTTAGATGCTGGTTGATAATGCTTTCTCTGCTCTTTATACTTGGCCATTTTAGTCATTTTGAGTTGAAAGTACTCTGTATATACAGAGTATCTACGGCTTTTGGCTCCCTTCTTCCCTATTGCTGGATAAACAATGGGTTTAAGTCTTTGTTTAATTTTAATTTGATGCTAAGCTGGGGCATTGGATTGTCACCTATACGGGTCTTACGTGTATCAGGCATCTTTTCTCTACACCGGATATGGCTAGCCGTTGTTTTTTCTCTTGCTTTGCTGAAGATTTCGAAGGGCGATTTTCAAAGCATCTCCCTCACCTGCTTTGAGACTGTGATCGTAAGTATGCTGTAGCAAATTTTATGTTTATTTTCTGCCTTGATTTTATCTGTTATATGGAAAATCTGTTTCTTTATTTTTTGGGGAGTATAACTGGTCTGCTTTCTCCATGGATGAATGGACAGTTTCTCACGGCACCTTGCAGAGAACGACTTTGCTCACTGGTTTTTTTAGACTCGACAATGTTGAGGAGGAGGTGTCTCTGCTATGAGGGCTGAGGTGGCATATTCACTTTTGAGTATTGTTACAATTATACATTAATATATATTAAAGAATATTGATGATGTATTAATTAAATGTATAAATTAATTATTATTTGAATATATATATATATATATTTTTTTGTAGGATTTATATAAAAAATTTAAATAAAATTTTTCTTTTATTAATTCTGAATACTTTTTAATGTATATTTTTTACTTTTTGTTTTGCTGGGAACGACTTTGCTTGCTATTGTTGATTTTATTCCTTTTAATTCAGTTTTATGTTTATATCTCTAAGAATTATGTTTTTGTATATATTTTTGGAATGTAATTGGGCATATGCCCGGAAATTCTTAAGAAAGAAAGAAATAAAAGCTACAGAGGTGTCCTATGGAGCGCGATCCAAGGCGAAAACATTAGAACCAATCAAAAGCAGGAACACAGATTCTGTTTTTCTCGTGATCCATCCTCCGTCGTTCGATCAAACAAGCCGTCGAGGATCACTTCTAAACCGACATAGCCCAACATTATATAAAGCCTGGCCACTGATATTTTTTTCGTTCAGCTCTGTGCTACTTTGCCCAACCCAGAGACCCAAGACGAAATCCCGGAAACCCTAATCCTATTCTCTCTACCGGCAATGGCTCGTACTAAGCAAACTGCTCGCAAGTCCACCGGAGGAAAGGCTCCTCGCAAGCAGCTGGCGACTAAGGTATTCCATTATTGAACACTTTCTCGTTCGTTTGGTTTTCACCGACCATGTGGGGTTTCTTATTTCATTCATTTTTAAAAGGCCGCGAGGAAATCAGCCCCTACTACAGGAGGAGTTAAGAAGCCCCATCGATATCGTCCTGGAACTGTTGCACTTAGGTTGGTTTATACGCTTTGATTTTCACGGCATAAGTTCCTTTCTCGCTTGTTCTGTCTTCATCGTTAGTTCTGTAATAGGGAGATTCGCAAGTATCAGAAGAGCACCGAGCTGTTGATCCGTAAGCTGCCCTTCCAGAGGCTTGTTCGTGAGATTGCACAGGACTTTAAGACGGATCTGAGGTTTCAGAGCCACGCTGTTCTGGCTTTGCAAGAGGCAGCGGAGGCATATCTGGTTGGTTTATTTGAAGACACCAATCTCTGCGCCATCCACGCCAAGCGGGTTACAATCATGCCGAAAGACATTCAACTCGCACGTCGTATTCGAGGAGAGCGTGCCTAGGAGCACTTTTATCTTCATTTATAGTGCACTATTTTTTTTTCCTTTTCTTTCCTTTTGATTTGTGGGAACATATTATGTCTATAAATCAATAATTCGGAATCTACGAATCCTAGTTTGACTTGGAAATTGATAAAAGTTAACCGTAATTGTATGAATTTTGATTTCAGAGATCAGATGATCAGTACTTGTGTTTTATCTGAAATTTCAGTTTCTTGCTGCATAAAATCTCTTCATAGGAATAGCATATGTGCGATCTCTAAATTTAACAGCAGATAATTATTTTGTTGATGATGATTAAAGAAAATTTTGCAATTAGTTAGTAGTCTTGTAAATAATAATTATTTCTTCAATATAAGCCTATAATAACAAGTTGCTATAATGGTATATAATTATGCGAAACCCCCGAACGCTTTCCTTCGCAAGCATTAAATATCTAGCGTGCGACGATATATTGCCTTATAATGGTGGCAACCAAGTAATGTTATGCACGAGAAAAAGAAAGTAAATATGCAATGTGTATCAATATTGATATAACTGTCGTCTATGGTAGATTTTTCACTTGTTGCCTCTGAGATAACTTTAAAAAACTACAAGCTTACTATCACCTACAGCAATAGTAACTCGTGAGTATTGATAGACCTACAGCCATAGTAACTCGTGAGTAAGGCCTAGAAAATGGTTGCTCTACAGCCCATTTCCTTGAAGATATGATCACTCCTTATTTGGGTGCACTAAAGATTTTAGTCACTAAGCAGGCTCGAAGGATCCGATTCTTCAATTCAGCATCATGGCTCTTAAAAAGTTTAATAAGATTCTCTTTGACAAGCTGGGCAATTGAACCTTTAAGCACCCAACGCCTGGAGCTGCAACCCAAACTCCGGTCGGTAAATGCAAATATGCAGAGTGTACATGTGAGTGACATGGACCAAAAGCTACATGCAAAGGCCCTAGGATATTCAGAGGTTGATGGGAGCTGTTTAGGTTGCTATTCCATATTTTAATATGGAATTTGAAATTAGTAATAAATATTATAAAGAGTTGCATAACTATAATATATACTCTAAATGAACTATACCATAACAATATTAATATGTAACTGAGTCAAATCTATGTTAATTTATCCAATAACAATGTACATAACTCATTAATAATGCTTTGATATTATGAATGTCGTTTAATATTTGGTCAAATGCGTGCCATTTATTACTTAAAATAAGCAGTCATATGATAATATTTTGGTAACTCCAATCAAATTTAAGGCTTAGTCAATCATTAACACCAATTTGATTAATTTAAGAGCTGATCCCCACTATATATCATAAGAGTCAAATTTTGTTCAGTAATATATTAGTAATATCATTGATAATGTAAATATGATTAATGAATTTATTAATAAAATTACATAAAGTGAACTTTTAAATTCCCCTTAATATTTTATTTAATTAAACAAAAATCATATAATTGCGATTTTATATGCTAAAAAAGATGTTAAACTTCACCTTTACCTCTTTTAATATTATTGAAAATGTGACCTCAAATGTATAATTAGATGCCGTTTAGCATTGTTTTCTGGATCAGTTCTACGGAACTAAGCATACTAGATGAGTCATATAACTGAGACACTGAGTTACAGAACAAAAATATTCTACCACAGCACAAATTTTTTTTTACACGTTCAGTATATCAAAACTAAACAAAACAAGAGGGGAAAGAATGAAACAAAACTGCAAACAGCATCAAGCAACGGCCTTTCTCGCTTTCTTGGCCGCAGGACCTTTAATGAACTTAGGCTTTGGCTTTACTGGAGCAGCAGCTTTCTTGATTTTCTTCAAGACAACTGGTTTCTTTCTAGCTTTTGAACTCGATGCAGCCTTCTTTTGAATCCCAACAGCCTTACTCTTTGCACCAGCAGAAGGAACAGCAGCCTTCGTCTTCTTTGTTTTCTCAACCTCCTTTGTTTTCTTCGCCTCTACAGGTACTTTGGGCTTCCTAACCTTCTCAGCCTTTTTCACATCCTGCTTAACAGAAGATGAAAGCTTGAATGAAGCCTTCACCTTCACAAGATTCCCTTTTGCAGTATTGTTTTTCAGTTGGTTGGCAAGATGCTTTCTGAAGTTCACAGGGAGTACACCCTTGTGCTTTTCCTCCATGTACTTGGCAATGGCGTGTGGGCTAGACCCTGTTCTCTCGCGAAGAGCCGTTATAGCTTCTTTGATCATCTGAATAACAGGACGCAAAAAAGGAGAATTTCAGATCTTACTTGGAGAGATTTAATAACGAAGAAAAGAGGGAGCGAAGTGAATAACATACCTGAAAGTAAGGGGGATGAGAAGCAGAAGACTGAGGCTTTTTTTTGGCGGTTGCCGTTGCTTTTCCTTTCTTTTCCATATTGAAGCCGTAAGAAGCAATGCTCGAAACTGCTGTAAAAAACTACCGGAAGAAGACGAAGAGCATAAGACGGTGTATTTATAGCGAGTATAGAAGCCCAATGAGAGTCTGTGATTGGTGGAGATGAATAGACACGGACTGTTAGTGTTTGGCGGATCCTGGCCGTTTATTTCTACGGTGGATTTATTCTGAAATTTTAATTAGGTTCTGGTTTTTTTGTTTCTGAATTCGCTCTTCTGGTTGTTTGTAAATAGCAGTTTATATTAGAAGATTTTAATCTTGTTTAGTTTCTTAGTATAATTTGAGATTTCTTCTATGCATGCTATTATGAGCCTAACACTATTTAATTTACTTCAAATATATTATTTCTAGATTTCAGCTAAACATTTGATTTAATGTAATCTTGCTGTCCTAAACTCTAGCAAACATCTAAACAATAATTTAAGCACAAGATTCATTATTCACACATAAGAAGTATCAAAAATGCATCTCTACCAATTCTCAACCAAAATTAAAAATTAAATGATCCATACATAATTAGGATCATAATGACAGTAAGCAATCTTCATTTGGAGATGTCAATTGGCTTACTTAAGGCTTAATCACCTTTAATGATTGTCAAAAAGGTGATTAGTAAAAACAATTATCAAAATGCAAATTTAGCCACATATTAATATTCCTGATAATTTTCTGATCTCTTTGACATATAATTTCAATTTTTTGAACTTGTATTTTTAAAGTTATGATGCTTTGATTATTTTAAGGTTTAATTAAATTTTAAATTAATTAAATCTTAATCCTATATAAATGCAGCCTTTCAACCCTATGGCTGTGATGCATGAATGCGATATTGACTGAGGTAGTGTTCACACATTGGATCATGCGGGTCTATGCACAGGTCGAACCTAACCTGACACGACCTTGTTTAACCTCCTTCCCCGTTGAAATGACGGGGACCGAGAGCTGGGGCTGGGCATAACTCGCCATATGGAGCTCTTTAGGACACAAACCATATACCAAACGCAAGCTCTCGATCATATCCTCAAGATGAATCTTGAAATTGATTTGACTAAGTTATGGATTGATCAATTTATAAAGTTAAGATGTTAATTAGCCTAAAAGGTGATTAGTGAAACTAATCACCAAATAGAAAAGTTAATGGCACCAAATTAATAATTTCATGTTTCTAAGCATTTTGAAATTTATCTTCACTATGTTTGGACATGTGGTTGCAAAGATATAAGGGTCTGAAATTTACAATTTAAATAAATAAATTTAATTTTTTTTTTGTTCATGAACAATAACTTTACTATTCATAGCGCGCGCGCGAAAGGGCCCGAGGGTTGACCTGTCATGTCGGCTTGGCAAGACTCGAGAGGGGGTCACCTAGGGCATCAAAATTCTCCCAAAATATGGCACATCACGGGGCGTGCCATATACTGATGGAAAGCTCTCTTCAAAACCTTTCTATTAATTAGTATCTAAATCGATGCAATTGGAAAAATATAACATAGCAAAAATTGATTCTCTAGATCATGATCTGCGGGATTTGTATTGTTTGGAACTGTAGCAATTGACGGAAAATTGATTTCGAGTCGAGCTCGTTTGAGCTCGATAGAACACGGGGTGGGTTCACCTGAATGAGGTACCTTTGATCAAGTAACGGGAAGAAGAAGTTAATCGGTGATTGGGTGTAAAATACCATAATTTATTTTCAAATTTGTTTATTACTATTTAAATAATTTTGACCTCAAATTAAAAATCTGACTTCGTCATTACGTTCATCACCCCCAAATTAGCTAGGGGTGAAGTTTTGAATGCATTTGGAAGTCATTGAATTTTTGGTGAATATTTTAATATTATTTAAATACATGAAAATTCGAGTAATTAAATACTCATCAGATCGAAAATCCGAGCGCACCGTTGTGCTCAGAAGCACTCATTTAGCTAAAAATGATTTATTAGAAATTTTTTGAAATCATTTAGGTGCTTAATTTTAAGTAATAAAGTCAATATATAAATATACTAATAATTAATATTAATTATTTAAAATTAACGAATTCCGTCAATCTATTAATGGACCGTCAAATTCTAACGTCATCCATTAATCTGTTAAGAGAACGGATAGATCTTAGTCGTCTGATCAAATGATCAGACGGCAGCTGGCCGTCTTCTCCATATGACTCCCGCGTGTCGCGGGAGTCGACGCACGTCGCTCGAATTCCCCTTCCACACGTCGCCATAGCCCGCCAGATGGCTTCCACTGCTGTAAGAACTAGTTAAAGCAACTGTGTCGTCACCCATAAGTGAGAACTTTCGAAACAAACTATCTTAAGCTGAAGTCAATCAAGTGTCGAGATCTTTGTCCTTAACCGCTCGAATCTATAGTCGTTCGATTCAAGGTACAATCTACTGATTCGATTAATCAATTTCAGAGCTATATTTCAATTGTTAAACTAAGATTGTTACTCAGTGATTGTTGATACGAATTTAAATGAATCAAAATCGATAAAGCATATTAGGTATTAGCAAAAATCAGAGCGTTTTTATCAAGGTTACGACTAGGGTGAGATTCTTCTCTCTGAACCTATCATGGGGAGATATCTCCGTCCTTCGATCGATCTCATCCAGATCATCCCGACAGTGTGCGGGTTGCTGCCTAGTAGTGTCGTTTTTGCCGCCATCGTTCCTGCCCTAGTAGAAGGTCGCAGACGAGAGGAGGAAGGCGGAAGACTTTGGGTTGGGTCGGGTCGATCCAGGCCCAACCCGTCTCCATGGATTTTTGTCCGTTTCTATAGACATTCGAGTGTGCGGGGCCCACGTGGACAGTCTCGCGAATGAGGAAGTGCCGTGTGGCACTGGTAGGACCCGCCACCGTCTTTTCCTGCAGACAGAAAAGAAAAATTAATAATAATATTAATATACTTTTAATTAAATAATTAAACAGATTTTAAATATATATATATAGATAAATAAATACATAATCAGAAAATATAAATATATCTAAAATCACATAAACTTAAAACTATACATATTAAAATAATTATAAAGTCACAGAAAATATAATATATAATTTAATAAATAATAATAATATTTAAACAAATATTATTATATATGCATATATATCACACCAATCTAAAATTTAATAATAATAAATAGAAAATTTTTATAAAATAATATAAATAAAATCAGAGGAAAAATATTTCATTTAAAATAATTAAATGAATTAATTAAACAAAAAATTAAAATAAAAGTAAAATAATAAATAACATATATAATAGTACATAATTAATAAATATAATAAAACATATATATAAAACTTATATAATACTTAACTTACATATACCTATAATTATACATATATGTATACAAATATATAAATTCAAACACAGAAAAATATATAAATTCAATTAATAATAGAATCAATGATAATAACAAAAGTAATAAATGTTAACTATAGAAATATTAATATTAATATAATTATTTAATTAAATCAAATAAATGTCAAAATTTTAAACTTTTATAAGTCCTAGTTTATATATCTAAGTCATACAAACAAATATATTAAATTAATCAGCAAAAATCAAGAAATATTTTAGTAGTGTTAATTTTGACATTTGAATTAAATTGAGACTAATCTTAATTAGGACTTAACCCTAATTAAGCCTTTAACCTTAAAAACTTCAAATAGTCATAAGTAAGTCAATTTAAACTCCAAATTAAGTAATCTAAATATCTATTTAAATCAAAAAATTCTAATTTATAATAAACTGTAAAAATATTTAGGATCCAACAGTTAGATCTCCTAATTAACCCTAATTACTCTAAAATTTAATTAGTAAATATTAGCAAATCTAATAATTCAAATTAAGTAATTTCAGTTTTAAATGACTCATAAAGTAAATTAGAACCTAAATGTATAATTAAATTGATAATTTTATGACTAAATTTACTAATCACTCACTAATCACATTTAACCATAATTATTAACCCTAGAAATTAGATTAGCTATAACTTAGCCAATTCATATCAGAATTTGATAATTTTGGACTCTATAGAAACCTTAGGACATAATCTACAATAAAATAATAGAAATTTTATTTTTATTAAGAGTAAAATTACTAGAATGCCCTTATAAGGTCAAATTCCCAATTTGACCTTATAAGGCATAAAAAAATTAAATAGCTTAATAAAATAAATCAAAATAATTCAAATATTCATCTTATTATCATTTTAGGAAAACTAATATTACAAACACAAAATATTAAATTAATGAATTAAATTATTTTGGTAGATCAAAGAAATTGAATTAATTGATTTTGAGTCAAAATAGTTAGGTACACAAATTTACTTATAAGATTTATTTTAATATTCTTATTTAAGCCATTTTCCATTTGAGTATTATTTACACTGCTTACCGCATTTTAATCTGCAGAAGATTTATATCAAATAGCATGTAACAAAAAGAATGAAACACAGTATATATATATTTTGTGGTATATGTCCTTGGAGGGTGGAACGTAACACTGGAATCTGTACAGATTGGGCCAGTTAGCAGCCCTTGGGAGTTATATAGAGGGATTTAGCCTCTTGTAGGAAGTAGGCAAATCCAGAGAAAAGACACACCATCAGTTCCTATTTTGAGTAAGCTACCGACGGGTGGCGAGATAAGCTTCCTACAGGTTATGCCTATGGGTTTACCCATTTGGGCTTAGGAGTCTACGGACTCAACTTATTGTTACAAATACTTTTGATAGAATTTATTTCATATATATTGATTTTCACAGCTAACTTGTAGGGCAGAAATTGAATTTGGAAATTACTTTATTTTCTATGCAGATTTTTAGTCATTTTCATACTTGATTCATACATATTATAGGATGCTAGATTTATTCTTATAAGAATGATTTGCGTACTCCTACTTGACTAGTAAACTGAATTTTTCAAGTTTTGATAATTAAAAAGCTTAGAAGATCTGCTAATAAAAAGGAGAAGAAATAAAAGAAGCAGAAGAATATAGATATTTCATATTTTAATTCAAACTGTTGTAAAATTTCATATATGTTTTGGCTCTATTTGTATAAATGTTCTTTTATTATTTATTATGTCATTTTTGAATTATAAAAATATATTTGTTTACATTATGATGAATTGTTCTTTAAAGACTCTCGAACTTCGATCCCCGGTCGCCACATTGGGGTACCTTTGATCGAGTGACGGGAAGAAGAAGAAGAAGAAGCTTCGGGAGGTATGTATGGTTCGACTTACGTTCCAGATTCGATCCAACTAGCGAGATTGGAGCTTAGGAAGATTAATAGAGGCCAAATCGAAGCTTCAAGGTAGTGATGGACACCTGCACACGGCGAGAAACTGTCCCATGCTCGCCTACACGGCATGCACAGGCACACGCGCGTTCGCGTGAGGGAGAAGGCTCCGGGCCGTCTGATTGGAAAAATCCATCAGACGGCGTAGATTGCGCCATTCAGATTAACAGGCCTCGCGTGTTAAGTGGGATGACGGGTCCCACTTTAAAAAGCAATTAATTAATTAATTTTCTAAAATCTTAATAACTACAATTAAATTATTAAATAAGCTCTGAAAAATCCTAAAATTTGACTCTTAACTAATTTGAAAGTGACAGTGAAGACATAATTTTATTTTGAGATCAATTTAATTATTTTGATTTTTAGAGTATTTTAAATATATTAAAATATTCAGTAAAATTCGACGACTTCTAAAAATTTCCAAAATATCATCTCTAGCTAATTTAGGGGTGAAAAGTTCAATGGAGAAGTTAGATTCTTAATGTGATATCAAATTAATCATCTCATTTTTCTTATTTAATTAATTACCCAAATATAGGGTTTGATTCGATTGATCTCTTATTTGGACTAAAATTTTAGGGTTTGCTTCTAATCATTAAATTAAGAATAATGGAATGAAAATTAGGACTTGGTTTAGTCTAGATAAATCAAAGTAGCAAGTTTGGGTTGTTACAAGTCCACACACAACTTGACTTAGTAAGGTCATTGGAGTCATAAGAACTCAAAGGCAAGCCCACATGACCCAATTATGTCCAAAATTAGTTTTAGATGGACTCGAGCTAACCCAAGCTAGCCCAAGCCCATGATAGGTCAAGTTGAACTATTTTATCCTTTTGGGTGTACCATTATCACCATTTAAAGCTGATAAGTGACATTAGAGGTCCAAACACAATTTATTTTGCATTTTGACCCATTTGGGCTAACTCAAGCTAGCCCAAGTCAGATCATGGCATGTCTAGCCCACAACTGACCACTCGATGAGACGAGTGTCGGCGTGGAGTGGACCCCACGATCACACGCGTCACATGCCTAAATGTCAGCTTCGTCAAGGCAGGACCCACACGATGACCACGTACGTCGACCGTGGGTTGGGCCCGGGTCGACCTGACTGACCCGATGCCTCGTCTTCTTCTTCGCGGAAGCCTGTGCCCGAGGATTAGGGCTCAAATTTTCGAGGTCTTCCTGGAGGCCATACCTCTCGATTCGCACGACTGTGAAAGAGGACGACCTTGGCTACTCAATGATGTAAAGATCTGCAGTTGAGGTGGTTAGGTTTGAGCAAATGGCTCAACCCTAGATGGACTAGTCGCGGGTTATAAGTATAACGGTATGTGCTGTAGATGTAAGCCTAAATACAATTGATCAAACCTTATTTGGTTCGATCAGAGATGGTAATTCAACAATCTAAAGTACGAAATAGATTTTTGAAACAAATTCAAATGCTTATCATAACTAGATAGGGAAATTGACGGTACCTCAAATGGACGACTGGAGTTGATCGATGTTTGGGGAAGATGCACTTCAGGGATTCTCACGAATTGACTTCAATCATAGATGGAGAAAAATCAATCCTTAGAGTTTATTCGAGCTCTAAATGAATGGCTACGAGCGGTGGAAGGGACAGATGGCGAAGAGGCGAGGGGAGCGAGCGACACGCGTCGCGACCTGGGACACGTGGGTCTTCTGAGGACGACGAGTCCTCGATCGTCCCATCGTTCGATCGGACGGATCGGCTGATCCATCTGATTAGACGGCCGCAAAAGAAAAAGGGTGACGGCGTGAGGGAATGGAAGACGGCGCTGTTTGCTTTTAAATAATTTAATTATTTAATTATTTAATTTAAACCTATTTCATTAATTAAATTTACTTATTTAAATGCACTACAAAATTTTCCAATAAATCACGCCTAACTAATTGAGGGGTGAGGAACGCAACGGTGCACTCGGATTTTTGTTTTGATGAGTATTTAATTATTCGAATTTTCAGGTATTTAAATAATATTAATATATTCGATGAAAATTCAACGACTTCCAAATGCCTCCAAAGCTTCTCCCCTAGCTAATTTGGGGGTGGTGAACACAATGACGAAGTTGGATTTTCAATCTGAGGTTGAAATTATTTAAATATTAATAAACAAAATTGAAAAGAAGTTCTATTATTTTACACATACGGTATAAGAATTGAAAATTCTGATTTTTGTAACTTAGAATAGATAGAACAAATAATTAGATAACAATGTATATCACTTGTGTCTTAGTAGAATCTCTTGCTCTCTTTGAACATTGATGCTTTGCTTTCCTTGAGATTGAGCATATTACCTTGCACATTTATGCTGGAATATTTGAAGAATATCTCATGAAAAACTTGCTTTGCATCAATGATATTGGCATTTATTTTTATCAGTGGTTTGGTTTTGATGATTTTGATTATTTAGAATGTAGCCTAATTAGTATGCCTTTTTAGTTTCTTACATTTGCTTTAGTACAGGCCAAGCTTAGGCCTATGACCGACTAGGATGGTATTTGTTTGTCTATAGCTAGTCTAACCAAGCCTAGACCTACAACCAGCTAGGATGGTATCTGTTAGACTTTATATTCAATTCCATATTGTGGCAATACTAATTTAGGTGCCCTTCTACTCTTAAGCTCGAGCCTTCTACCATAGCCCATATGCTAAGTAAGATATTTTTGTATATTTTCTTTCAATTTGAATAGCTTGTTTAGTCATAATAATTTTTAGTTTTATATTAACTATTTTTAGCTTACTTTTCTATACTTCAGCACTTCCTTATTTACTGTCCTACTGCATTTACTAGTGTGCATATTTATAGGGTGCCAGTTTATTTATTTACACATATATAAGATGTTAAACATTTATATTTGATCATATATATAATGTTAGTTTTGCTTATGTGCACATTTAGGATGTTAGAACTATTTCATTTAAGATACTAGTTTACCTTCACATGTTTAGAATGATTAGCATTTCTTATGTTTATTTAGGATGTTAAAAATACTTAATTTGTTTTAATTATATTTTTATGATTCAATTAAGCTTCATGAATTAGCATAAATTTTATTTGATCATAAGTGTGTTTACGATGAATTTTTCTTTCAAATATTTGAATTATTCTTTATAATATGCCTAACCTTATTGTAGCTGAGTTGTAGAGGTATGTGTTTACCTCTATCTTGTTTAAGTTATACACTTATGATTTATAACTGCCTTTTTCTTTTTATATGCGTTCTGCTTCTATACTTGCTTGTTTAGATATTAAGTTTATGGTGATATTTAAATTAACATAATAATATTTCAACCTAAAATGTACTCAGATATTTTGTCTAATTGTAACATTTTTTTTTGTTGGTTAGGGCCCTATCATTATGAAACCGATAATGATAGATTCAGAGTTGTTTGAAGTTGTTGAACCATCCGGGGACCTGCCTTTGGAGGAGAATCGCGTGGTTGAAGACTCTTAGTTTTTCATTGTTTTCTTTCTGCATTGTGAGGATGAGTGGCTTATTCACTTTCATTTCTGCTTAAACTATTTAAATCATATTGTAATAATACATGTTAAACTTTACTTAATGCTGCTTTACTTATTCTGAGCTGAATGTTTAGTTTCTTATATTGTAATGAATGGATGTTTACTATTTTGCTTCCGCACTCTGTTTTCATGTACTTATCATTTAGTGAAAATAATTCTTATAAATGACAAACTCTTTAATTATAATGGGTTAGGATGTGTGCCTAATCTATTCATAAGTAAGGACATTATCATTTCGAGACTCCTCCACCGTAATCATGTTAAATTAAGAGTTAACAGAATCACGGTGGGGTTGGGCCACCACATAATGATTCAAGTACTAAAACTATGCACTTAAATTTTTTGAAATAAAAAATTGGCTATTTGTGCTAGCCCAATCTAAGCACTTAACCAATTTCAGTCAGAACTTCAATAAACAACCAAAGACACTTCCAAACCACCAAAACTCACATCTTTGACATTCGTAAACACTTTAGGACCCTTAAAAATTTAAATTAGGGTTTTTGACTCCTTAAGACAAGATCAGTCTAATCTAAGTCGTTTAATCATCTTTAGACCTACAAAAAAAAAGATTATATTTTTATACAAAGCAATTATATTTAGTAATACTAAATCTTATAAAAATTTTATGTAGAAAATATTTGATCATAACCAAAACTAATTTCTTATTGCTAAATAAGTGGTAGTTGCATGATTTGACAAATGAGTGGCTTCCCTTGTGGACACACGACTACCTTTGTAAGAATGAAAGAACATTCATTATGACATATTTATGTAGATATTTATTACTATATTGAAATGTATACTTTTTACTTATGTGTATTTGTACGTATTATTATTATAAATCAAATTATGTGATCATATATTTTGATATAGGTACCTCATGTCATATGAAGGCGCGATACTAACAATGCCAAGCAAAGAATTATGGATAAGAGATGTAGATGAGATTAACATTTTTCTCTTCAAAACCCCATGGCTATTTTTCATGGAAACAAGTCAGGCTATTTTTCAACCATCAAATCATGAAAGGTAATCAAACATCTATACATCAATAACAACAACAACAACACCAAATCTTAGCCCTATTAGGTGAGGTTGATTAACAAAACTTATAGAGCACTTGAAGCAAAGTATATAATAAAAAACTATACTTCAAAATAAAGGCATAGAAAAGTTAAATTTGAAACAACAAAATAAAAATGTTTCCCTTAATATATGCATAGAAATTATTAGAGCCTCAACAAAATTTTCTAATTAGTGCACTCAATTTGCATTTGAGTACGATGAACATATAACTTTTTTGTATTGTCAGTGGCTTCCCTGTCGCCGACTCCGGTGTCGTTCCCTTCAAAAAAGATGGCACCTTTCTTAGCGCGGAGGAGAGAGAGGCAATGATAGCGATGGGAGGGCCATGAAAATGATATTTTGGAGTGTTCAATAAGATTGTTTGAAAATCAAATTGAAGATGATTTTTAGTAAGGATATTTTCCAAAGGTATTTCAGTTTCTGAGGATTGCAGATTTGCATGTTTTGGTATATCTGAAATTGGAGTGGTTATGAAAAAGTTTCATGGGGTTCCTTTTCTCCTAGTTCAAAAGTATAACTGAGAACTTTGCTTTGATGGATGGCCTTCGTGAGGCCATGCGAAATTGATACAATAAAGCCTTAGCATTTAGAGATTATAACAAAGTTGATTATTTGATATGCAGTTGTTTTTTTTTTGAAGATTATGTTGTTCAATCAGTGTAGAAAAAAATTGTGTTTTAAACTATGTTACTTAAAATGCATATGATTGCAAGTGAGCAATATATGTGATATATATAAAAAGTTATGTTAAATTAATAAAATAAAAAGAAGTTTTGTGGCAGTCATGTAAAAACAAACCCCCTTAAAAATTATCATAAAAAAAATGAAATAGAAACCCTAAATATAGCTTTAAACTCTTAAAAAAAAATTCAAGATCTTGAATCTTGAGGGATCATTATAAATTCCATCTCAAGAAAAAGTTTTCAGATTCTAAGATTATCAAGAACAATAAGAGATTCCCACAACAACATAGATCTAACAAGGAAGGCAAAGGCAGAGAGACTCATGAGGTTAAAATATCGAAAAATTCTTGTATAGGACCCTATCCATAACTCCAGAATCACCACTGGCCATCCGTTCCGATCGAAGCAGGCCGGGCCGGGCCGGGCTGGGTTTTTTTCGAAGCGAACCTGGAGCTGATCGAATAATTCATTGGACCGGCATTGCTAGACCTGGTTTTAGCCGGGTCAGCCCAACTCTAGTAGTAATATATATTCGGGTACAAAATTCCAAAGGATAAAAGGATAATGAAATGCTAGTGAAATGCGAATGAAACCCAGGCGAAAATGAATAAGAAAGCTTGAGAGTTGAAAGGGGATTTCCACGGAGAGAGAGCGCAAGGCGAGGGGTCGGCATCGGCCACACGGAAGGATCAAAATCGCAGACTACCAGAAGAGAAACAGTCGGGCCATATTTCCGACTGTAATATAGAAGAGCAGGAGAGAGAGCTTGCTCGCATCATCGGCCCCTCCGCCCATATTTCCGAAGCCAAAACATCCCACCTTCGAAGCTGCCCATTGCTCATTCCACATTTGGCGCAATCCCCAGCCAAGCCAGCAGCTGCCGGCATTCCATTTCTCGGTACTTTCGTCTCTTCCGTTTCCAGTTCCATCCCTCCTTCTAAATCCCCATTACAGATACTCGCAACCACTCCCCTTCTTCTTCATGGAGGAAGCAGATGAATCGCGCAAGGATATGATGCAAACTCTGAAACCTTCTTCGATCTCCTCTTCCGATCTCAACACGAGGTTGGAATCGGAGGCGGGCGGCCGCTTACTTTATCGACAGTTCCCTCCTGACATCCCCAAGCCGCCCGGCATCCCTCCTGTCCATCCATTCCTCCCGTCCATCTCACCTTACCACAAGATCCCTTCCGTTCTGCCCTCCCATTCTCGGTCCCTCTCTCAGCCTTCGCTCTTCTCTCTGGACCCGCTGCCCTCTTTCCAGTTTCCCGACCAGGCCGCGGCTCACACTGATGTGAGCGCGGAGAATTGTTCTGCTGCTGCGCCTCTCACACCGCAATCTGAAGTGGTCATTCCAAGCAAAGCGCACAGGCGTTCGCAGAGCGACATCCCCTTCACTCTCCTGCAGACTTCGAACCACATCCCTGGACTCCCCCCACTGCCTCAGCAGATTTTGACGACTAAAGAAAGCCCTCCTCTCGGATCTGTGAAACGCCATGCGCAATTTGTGAAGCAAGAGGCTGATTATGAGAGAGAAGGCGACAGCGATCATAATAAATCTGAAGGAGATGCTGGAGATGATCTCATCAGCGCTTACATGAATCTGGACAGTTTGGACACTCTGAATTCTTCAGGTACTGAAGAGAAGCATGATGACTTGGACAGCAAGGCTAGTGGCTCTAAGATGAATGGCGCGGAAAGTAGTGAGAACGAAGCAGAGAGCCGTATGAACGAGGGTGCGAGCAGGATGGTGGAGAGAAAGGAGGGGAACAAGAGAAGCGCTGTTGGTGATCCTGTTCCAATTAATATGGTGCCTAGGCATTGTAGGAGTGTTTCTATGGACAGTTTTATGGGCAGGCTCAATTTTGGGGAGGACCGGCCTAAGCTGCCGCCATCTCCCAGAGCACAGGCTGACCAGCATTCCCGTGGAGGATCTATTGACGGGATGTCTGCATTTAGCTTAGAATATGGTAATGGAGAATTCAGCGGTGCTGAAATGAAGAAGATTATGGCTAACGAAAAGCTTGCAGAGATAGCAATGGCTGATCCTAAAAGAGCCAAGAGGTGCTTAAATTTTCTTGTATGTGTTTTCTGCCACAGCTTATTACTTGAGAATCCAGCCTGATTCTTGTATTGACTTGGCAGGATATTAGCAAATCGTCAATCTGCTGCCCGTTCTAAAGAACGGAAGATGCGCTATATCTCAGAACTGGAACACAAAGTGCAAACGTTACAAACAGAAGCAACCACATTATCGGCTCAACTCACATTGTTGCAGGTGCTTTAGATTGTTAACATGCTGCTTTGGAAAAATTGATGTAATTGTTGCCATTATTTGAACTATGATATTCACTTAAATATTTTGTCTGAGTTCTTATAGAGAGACTCGGTTGGAATTGCGTCTCAGAACAGTCATTTGAAGTTTCGATTGCAAGCCATGGAGCAGCAAGCACAGCTTAGAGATGGTACTTTTCTATTTTCTTATTTTTTGTAACTATTTATAAGATGGCTATCCAACAAACAAACAAATATGGTACGCTTTTTTGTTGGTGTTCTTTTCTCAACTGGAATGCAGTGATGTTTCTTGGTACATGTATCTAAGCAATGGCTGTGAAACGATTTACTCAAAAACTAAACATTTAAATGCTCTTTCTGCTTTTTTTGTTTTTTAAATCTTTGCACGCAAAATTTTGTTTTCATTTTGGTGGTATTCCCCATTCCATACAATAAAACTTAGTAATGATGAACTGAAGATTATCGTGCATGTATTAATTTCCATCAGTTTATCAGCTATCATGAAATTATCTTTAGCTTATATTGAGCGAGTTTATGACAGGGTTGCAAAATTAGACCAAGGCGACCACATTATTGTGCTACATTGCTACATAAAATGATTTAAATCTTATTAGCTGCTTTGGAAATCTTATGGATTTTAGAGGATGGAAAGACTTAAAGAATGACATTGAAAATCTCTCCATATATGGCTATGTTGTCGACTGTTTTACTTTACAAAAATTACACATCACACTTATGTTTCTGCATGAGGCAAAGAAGTTGTTTTATCATGAATTAAATTTTGAAAATCTGACATTTCATTATGATACTGTTTTTAGTGCATATTTTTCATATGCTGAATGTACAGCTCTCTTCTTCTTGATCATGGGCATTTGGCAAGACGTATTTATTGCAATTTGCTCATCTTAAAGAAAATAGTTGCAACATATTTTTTTTTATAAAAATGAAGCACAATATTAACATGTTGCACATATGATACCCATGTTACCAATGCCTTAAATACCTGACTTCTTAATCTTGTGGAATACCTTGTTACTTTCTTTTAGACTGCTATGACCTTTTATTTTAAGCATAGGTGGAACAACCATATGGGGTTTTGAAATAACATTGCTTAAACATATTTCTTGTATAGCTTTATTATATGATATTTAATAGTTAACGTATTATAATGTCGTCTTTATTAGATGTCAGTGCTATTTTAAGAATCTTGAAATATCTATTTTTTCAAAGTTATGTTTTTTGTTTGTGTACTATGGAGGAGCAATAGGTTTAAGCAATTGGTTTCAAAGTATTTATTTTTTAAGGGTTCTAGATATGTGCAATTTTATCCAATATGTTCTGAAAAGGTAGCCTTAAGCTGATATTTTAATTCTGCATTAATTTTTTGGGATTTTCTTATCGTGCTTATTTGGCTCCTATATAGTTGTAAACTGTGCTGATTTGGGCATTGCTCTTTTATTAGTTAGATCTATCGTGTTATTGATTTATAATCTAGTTATTACTCACAGTAATATATGCTTCCCTATTACTAGTTTGCTATCCTATATGCATATGCTTATTTAGGATGTAGAATATTCAATAGGCTTACAACCTAGATTGATCAGAGCCGTTTATTCATTGGATGTAATCTCATCCACTCATAGTAATCAAATATATATATATATATATTGTGTGGGGTTGTGGCTTGGTGAATGAGATGCCTTATTGCCAACCAAGAGGTTGGGGGTTCAATTTCCAATCAAAGCATAGGCAACACATCCTCAAATAGCCCCCCCAAACAAATTCTTAAAATAGAAAAATAAATATTGTCTAAAATGTACTTTTGTGTGAGAGGCTGTTGACAATCTGCATCTATTATTTAAAATCATTTTGTTCTTTTATTCCCCTTAACCCTCTCCTGACCCCGTAGTCTGTAGAGGAATAGAACCCCCAACCTCTAAGTTGGCAACTGATTTATCATCCACCAAACATATATATATATATATATATATATATATATATATATATATATATATAATATTCTTATGTATCAATAAACCAATGAAAGAAATGAATGCTAATTCCTTGAGCTGCTGTGCTTATCGCACCAAAATTGTTGTTGCCATGCCATGGTTGTAATATATTATTTATATTTGTAAATGCTTTGTTGTACATAATCCTATGTAAAGCAGAACAGATTTTAGAAAATGAATCTTACTCCGGATTTGATGTGATGTTATTTTGCACTCCATTTTCTGAATCTCTCATGGAGCTCTAATTATCTTTCTTCAAATTCTCCCCATTTCTTATCAGTTTCATACATTGGTTTTTATTCCAGCATTTGTTCTTGATTTCATTCCACTTTATTCTCCACTACTGAGATTCCCACACATTGCATACGCTCATGCATGTAATTCTCCCTCTTATCAATATCCAAAACGCCTCTTAGCATTCACAAAGTCATTATTTTTGCAATTGCGCACACTTATTTTATCATATCTATATAAATTGTACTTAGCTTCCTTTACAGATTCAGCTGTCTCTCCCTTTTAAAATACATGCAAAACCTATTGTATTATAAAAAATTTACCTTTTTTTGAAATCCATTGTTAGGATTCTTAAGTTTATTTCTTTAAACAATCGAACAGTAGCTTTATTTGGAATCTTTTGTTTCAATATTATATGATATCTGTCTGTAAAGTAAAACTATATATTATATGATATCTGTCTGTAACGTAAATGCTTATACATTTGTATATTTTTATGTTGAATGCTTAGCTCTGAATGAAGCACTGTCGGCCGAGGTTCAGAGGCTGCAGCTTGTTACAGGGGAGCCTTTTTCTGCTAGCTTAAACCACCATATTCAACTGAATGCTCAAATTTTCCAACTTCAGCAGCAGTTTCAAAAGCAGCAGCATACTGATACTGCAGATACTGAAATGAAGCAGCAGTGAATGATTCACACCATCCCTTCATTACAAATTTCAGAAAAAGGGTTAATTTTTGGCATGTTATTATGCCATTGTTGAAGAATTTGTTCAGGTATTTAAATTCTTTTAAATATATACTTTATTTTTTTATTCAAATAGATGTTTATTGGGATATATGAGGTCCACCCAGTATTTGTTTTGTAACTAGAACATAATGAACAAAAAGGATCCATATAGTTGCTGCTGCCAATAATTTTTTTTTTTTTTTTTTTACATTGATTATTTTGGGGACATAGCGCTGAAAGTTGATTTATTTGCTGCACATCTGACATCTTAACACCCAATTTTAGTTGTGTAAGATTTGTCTCCTGTGTTTTTGAATTGTGTTTGTATGTATATTGTAAGATTTGGGTGTTAGATATGCAAGTGAATGATTTCAGTGCTGTGTATAAACCGATCTTTTATATAAATTTGCTGGTTTTTTACTGGTTTTAATTTTCTTCATTGCTATTATATTGGCTTTTTGTTGTTTGGCATTGGAAATTTGTTATGTTTGATGGAAAACTAAATCATGATAAATGCTGATGTATAGTTTGATCTTATACACACTCATATATATATATATATATATATATAAACCCGAAAATCTCACAATGCTTACAACCACCTTGCCCTCTTTCATGACGAGCCCTGCCATAGTGCCCAAAGCTAAACCCTAAGTGCGTGAAAAAACAAATGTTGGCTATTGGATGTAGAGAAAAAGGGTAGTAGGATCATAATTTTTTTTAATTTTTTTTCCTCCCTCATACATTTTGGGTTATTAGTGGGGCACCAAAACGTTCTCCTTTAAGCATTGCTTGCTATTGTAGTAGAGGAGCTCATCACAAATGTCGTATTAATTATTATTATTTAAAAGTAGGTAACCCTTATTATGAGGCAATAATGCAACAACCGACAACATTTGGATTTCTAAACAAGCTCAAATATAAAACCCTTAACAATTGGACTGTAACACATTCATTTACCCTTTACAGCCAAAATTATATGTTTTACCCTTTAGCTAAATATAAACAAATTGCACTGCAAAAAATAATTTCTCAGCATAAAAATTGAGGTAGTTCTTCTTATCTAAAGAGGCTTGCTCCCTTAGAAATGATTTTTTAGTATCCATAATTTGGAGCCACTGTGTTGGTATTTCCATCAACTTTTAATCGAATTTCTTGACCCTCTCATCATCCCAAGAATGAGATACCACGCTCTCATCTACGATGCCTTCTGATTCGGTTTGCATCTTCATGATATCTTTAATAGCATTAAGCTTGATTTTAAGACGATCTGAAGAAAAGTGATTCAATACCTCCATTGTCTCATCATCCCAATCAATATTGCGGGGTCAGCCTCCATCTCTTGTGTCGAGAGAAAAGACAAGGATAATGAGTTATTTGTTACCTCCTTCCCTCCCAATGTTGTCAGCATCGGCCTCCCCCTCGAGAAGGGCTCAATGGGCGGCACCACCACCAACCCTCATAGCTGAGATTACGAATCATCTGATTCCAGAGGAACATCATGCTCTTTAGCGGCTGATATTCATCCTCTACTTTGAAAAAGTCTATAGATCCGACCACAATACAAACCATCGGATTAACATCAATTAAGACTTTCCAAACTAACTTTCTCCACAAACGAGTCTTCTACCATGTTGCCATCAACTGCAGCAGTGCCTTTCGTAACCACGACAGGATCCAAATTGAGCTCCACTGTCAAGAATAAAGTTTCTTTAGCAACAACAACAAATCCATCATCTAGAGAAGCTGTCGCACCATCATTCGCCTTATCGTAGCCATTAATGCAAACAATCACACCTTCCCCTGCATCATCACCCGACATTCCTCACCAAAGGAAGGAAACTCTAGGGTCAACGAACAAAAGAGACACCACCTTCAACTGCCTTTGACAAAATTTCACCCGAGTCAATCTCCATCGGCTTAAATTATGTGAAAGTGTCTTTCCTCTTGGGCATTGACAGAAGTTTATCTTTAAGTTGAGTAGTTTGAAACATTGTACAGATTCATACCCGATAATGTGGCAGTAATTGCAATATAATGGCATGTTCTCGAAGATGCATCAGAGGTTCACCCCTTGTGTCGAAGGATGTGGCCCATTTTAACACCTCATGAACAATTTTCAATGAAATAAGAACCTTTAGCAAACATTCTAATATAATTTGTTTCGTTTGAAAACTTGATCAAAATATGTCGTTGATCTATTAAACCAACATTACATTAGCTCAAAAATCCCCAAGCTACGGAAAAATGATCGAATGACGGCCATTCGAGGTTTGAAATTTTCCGACTAGGGCAAACTCAAATGGCTTAGCAAGCCTTTTCATTTCATCTTTAGAGAGAAAGGGACTTGGTTTACCTCAAAGAGGAGCGATATGTTTTATTCCCACTAGCTCATGCAACGCTGAGGTGTTTGTCAGAGCCTCAAAGAAGGACTTGGGCGCCGAAGAACCACCAGATCACCAGAGGTGCAGGTTGGCTTGCACCGCGCTCCCTTCATTTGCCTCTCTCCGAGGTTTGAGATCTGAAAGCGGCTCTCCTTTCGGCAAAAAGGAGTTCAGACATGCATTGGACGCCAACGGATCAACCATCTACACTGATTCAACAATCGTTGCATGGCGCTATGGTTTCACTGCATCGTTTGCATCGTCAACGAGGGAAAAACATCACAATCATCATTGGACTGCACCGATTGCACCGTCCACAAGGAAAAAACCTTAACAATTGAACTATAACAATATTCACTACACAACTAATGCTTACCTTAACAGCCAAATTTTTTTTTTCAACCCTTAGCTAATTTAAACAAATTGCAAATAATGTGGTTTGAACTTGAATTAAACTTCAGCAGCATGTCTTTGTTGGGCAGCCAAGTTACTTCCTTAAGATACATTGCACTCGGAATTAATTTTATTAGATCAACTATAAAAGTTATTATAAATAAAATTTTTTGTGTTCAATATTCTCTAATTTTTTCGTAATATTTTGGTTAAAAAAAAATAAAAACATCAATTTCTGAAGCCTTGAAATCCTCAATTAAAATTTATTACTCAAAATTATAATTATAATTGCATTAAATATATAATTACTTAACAAAAAGAGCTTAAACATCAAAAAAAGGGCACGCATTATTTTTCATTAAAAAATAATGATAATTGTAATTTTTCATAATAAAAAGTATTTCCCACCAATTTATTTACAATACAAATATGTGTTAAATATAATTCCTATGTAAATTTAATAAGTATTGCTATATTTACACATTAGTATATACTTATACATAAGTATATATCAAAATATATAGATAATATATCAACTTAATGTGTAATTAAATTATTAGTTGAATATAATTTTTTGTGAGGCCTATATATAAAAATTAAATAAAAAGAAAATTTTTTATTAATCATAAATATTTTTTGATATATATTATTAAATTAAAAATAATATTTTTATATTATAAATATTAAAAATTTTTTACAACACTAGGTATAAAACCTGTTTAGAGGCTCATAAATACACTCAAACAACAATCCCAATATGCTAACCTGCGGAAAAACAGGAAATCTCAAACCAAAAACCTTCAACACCTGTATCCAACAAACCTCCACCATCAGCATCTAATACCCCAAAACATTAATCAAGCTGCCGGAGATAAGCCTTGACAGCAGTCATGCAACAGGAACAATTATAACAGTCTACATTTTTAAGCATCAAGATATTATCGCTTTGGTCTGAAAGTTTTACGGTTTTACCCTCAGAAGATAACTTCCCAGCAGATCACTCATCCTGGGAATGCTCCCATAAGAGTTTCACTTATTACTATTTAAGAGGGTCTTTACAATCTCACCAACTTAAATAACTGATGTCCTCCTCAGTATCCACACAGATCCAAGAATCATCCATTGGGTAGATAGGACTAGAGGTGACTCATATAGGCTTAAGAGGTACCCACAACCATGTAGCACCTTAACCATCATGAGTTCAAGAGGCTGCTCACATGAAGTAGTATTTTACCCTGTATGGCACTTAGCTCATATCTGACACCCTATGACCTGCTCTGATACCATTTGTAACAGCCCAAACTCTTAAGCACCAATGTATTGTCCGCTTTAGCATAAAAGCTTCATGATTTTGCCCTCAGAAGATAACTTCCCAGCAAGTCACCCATCATGGGAGTGCTCCCATATGAGCACGCTTAACTTTAGAGTTATTATCATAAACTCTACCGTTATCTGAAAAGACGCATCGATGTTTAAGAGTTTCACTTATTACTATTTAAGAGGATCTTTACAATTACTCCCATTGCACAATGGCAACACTTGAGTTTACTTTTTGATAAAACTACAATTAAGATGGCTTCATTGCTTGATATAAATCTATTTAGCGGCTCAAGAATACTCTCAAACTGAAGGTATTGATGATCATGAGACATTCAATCATGTCCTCTTACGGCGGCTTAATTCTTACAATCATCATAACCGAAGATTGGCCCATTCTGCAATTAGATTTCGACAACGCCTTGCTTAATGGTGACTTACAAGAATGCATCTTTATGGAGCAACCTAAGGGATTTTTTTCACAACATCATCCAGACTATATGTTTACAAGCTCAACAAAATAATCTATGGCTTAAGAGAATCCCAACCAATGCCAACATGATATCATCTTCATTCTAGTATATGTTGATGATGTCTTGTTAACAAGCAATAACTTGGGACTTCTACAGCACACTATTAGCATAAATCCTACACAATTTGCTATAATTGATATTGGCAATGTCCATATGTTTCTCAATATTCGAATCCAGCAGCACTATATTGAACATTGCTACAACAAACAGCCATGGACAGCCAATAAAAAATTAATTTAATTAATTTGCTTGGATATTATTTTTTAGGAGCTGTTACAAAAACCTCAAATATATCCCATTCAGTATTCCAGTCATTCTCTTTCCTTCTAACTCCTCCGGCTTTCGAAATTTCTAAATCCATCCCCGAACTTGAAATCAATTCGTTTGATTTGATCTTCATTTTTTGGGACTTCCACAAAAGTGAGTTTACTCAAAGATTATAGGAATTTCATCGCAAATGCTTTGCTTGAGACTTGTTTGGAGAACCAATTTGAAGCAAAAAAAATCTCTTTCCTAATAAAGGAAATCTTCATAATTTCAACTATTATGAGCCTCTTTATTATCTTATTTTGATCACAATCGTTAGTTTATATTCTACATATATTCACTGTTCACATACATCAACCTTAAAAGGAAGTAATCTTCATGTTTATGATTGAGGATTTTACATCCATTCTTCATATTTCTTTTTATTTATAAATTTAACAAAACTTTTTAAATATATAACCGGAAGAAACGGCGATGACGCCGGAGGAGAAGAAGAGGGCCGGAGGTGCTGCACACAGGTTCGTGTTGCTGCCGGAGACAGACACGGCGACATCCAGCAGCACAGTGTTGTACATCCTGGGGAGATGAGGACGGGCTCGAAGGATTCATTCCATCGGGGCGATCGTGCTTGGCGGGTCGGAGCGCTGGCCTTGGAGGTCGATTAGGAGGAGGCCGGGTAAATTGCGTTGCAAGGGAAGCACGCCTGTTTTAGCATCTCCCTCTTTCTTTAATGAAAAATGTTAACCTTACACTATCTTGTACATAATCATATTCACCGTTAATCAATATTTTTTTTCTATTTTTTATATTTTTTTCTTATACATTATAAAATTGCATCAATCATATATTTACATATAAAATTATATATCATGCTCATTTTAATGTATATACAATAATATAAATATAGCAAAGTCTTTTAATTGGGATCTCGACCCCTTGCACGCCCTTTTTTTCCATTAAAATGTGATTTTTTATTACTTCAAATAATTATTTTAAATTTATAAAATAAAAGAAAGTTTTACAAGTTTTTTCAATTCTTTCGTTTTTACTTTTCCCTCGCAGCCTCATAGTGATCAAAGGAGAAAACCCTAATCTAAATCTTCTTAATGTTCTTCACTGAACTCTTTTTTTATTTCTGCCAAGCTCATCTACCCACGTACACTATAGATCAAAGCCATCTCACCGTAATTATCGACCATCTTCTTCCGGTCAAACTAGACAAGAAAAATCACGATATGGACATGCTCACGATTTAGTGGGGTATGTTGACGGTACTACATCTACTCCTACACTACTTCCAAACTCTTCCCACCCCATCCGGCCTATGCAACATGGTTCAAATAAGATCAACTTACCTTGGGCTGGATTATATCTACCTTGACAGGACAGAACTTCTCCGAGTTCTTGGCTGGTGACACCGCAGCTTCAATGTGGAAATCGGTAGCAGCCATATGTGCGTCTAACTCTCAGGTGCGCCTACAACAATAGCTGTAGTTTCAATTTCGCACCTCAAAAAATAGAATCCCTATCTATGGCCGATAGATTGCTAATAAGCTTCTATAGTTGCTGGATTACCAATTTCAGATCGACAATTAATCTTCAGCATGCTCACCGTAATAAAACTTAGATTTCCCACCTCTGGACAAAGTCGCCAGCATTCTCCTCAATCATGACATGATATTTGCAGAACAGTTAGGGGCTGTTTGTTTTGATGTCGATGAAAAGTTATTAAGATAGCATGTTATTTGATTCAGTGTTATTTAAATAACAGATGTTAATATTGTTCATGTGTATTACCCTCACAGTGAGATGTAAATATAAATTGAAGAAACACCAAAATCTACACAAATTAAATATACAGCACCCAACATTTAGATAACATTTAGGAGGATGTCAAAATAGTGGAGTGATTTGGCGAGGCGTCGGTCTCGGCAGAATAGCGGCTCTGGTCGGCGAGGTTTGGGGAAGCGAAGCACTCTACCCTGGCCGAGACAGAAAGCCGCAATGTTATCTGAATTTCGGCCAAATCCAGATAATATTTGGGAGTTGCACTTTTGAAATTTGAGATGTCATATATGAGATAGCATTGAACCAAACAACTCCAATTTTTGTGACATCTTTAAATAACATAGCATTACAAATAGATGACAGCAAACCAAAAAACCCCTTAGTCCCTCTTGCAGCTAGCTGTTTATCAAATTTATCGAATAAACAATCGTCACTTCCCACCACTTCTCATATGTTGATGGTAGCTGAAACCTATAACGCTCATCAAGCTAGATATCGTGTATATGTCAGAGACTATCGTGGTCGAAATAGGTTCCAACTGCTTGCTTGTCAGTTTGTGATCTGCCAATTGCGCAATTACTCCGATCTGTACAGTGCTTGCAGTGGCTGAACAACCAGCCATCTACCACTCGTCACACCTCCCCTACTTTTCCACTGGCAATGTCATACAATACCACCTATACAACCGAACTATGGGTCTTCGACTTAGGTGCCACTTATCATGTTACCAAAATTCGAATACCTTCACATCAACAAACTGTTTACCAAACCTGATCATATTTAGGTCACTAATTGGCCTGCCATAAACATCAAAAACTCAGGTGATGCCAACTTACTGCATTTCTCTCATACATTTCATCTTTACAATCTACTCATTCCCCCCTAATATCTAGAGATCTTATTCCTGTTAGCAGATTAATTGCGGACAATGGTGCATTTATTGAATTTCATCAACATTTCTATTCTCGTACGGCTCGGGATCTTCTCCGCCACAACCTCGATGATGGTCTCTACATTTTCCCACCAAAATCACACAGAATTATTGCAAATAACTCCTCTCAAGCACTTGGCATAATTGGTTGTGCCATCCTACCACCGATGTGATTTGTGTTTTGGCTCAGACCCACAACTATATTACTACTACTTCCTCTTCACCTTTGTGCATATCCTGTATAAGGAGTTAGTTAAATGTGAAGGAAACTTCCCAGACCATCTCCTGGCTAATCTTGAATTTGCAGAGTGACCCCGACTCCTCAAACAAGTCCCCATCCTCTCGATACCTCCCCTCACCGACTGGACCCAACCATTTAGACGAACTTTGACGAACTCGGACGCGAAGAAGAGAAGGCTTCGTCGACCGTTAGCCACCATCTCCATCCAAGCCTCTCGGCACTCATAGGGCTTCTTCTTTGAAATCCCGATCTCTTCCAATCCTAACTCTCTTCTTTTTACTCTTGAAGCTCGAGTGAGGTACAAATCTCTTGGTTTATAATACTCAGATTTTTGGTTAAGATAATATATTAATATATTCTATGGATGGTTTAGTTTAAGCGTGATGTCTAGTTCAGACCTCGCTCTAGCTAGAGCCGATAAGTAGAGTAGTCCTAACCTGATTCATTTTAAAAGAAATTCTGATATGCAAAATAAGTCGAAATGAATCCTAATAGTTTTGATAAGTCTTTGTTGATGGAAGTAAAGCAATTGTTCCCTGTTAAAGCCTTAATTAGGATTTAAAGAAAAGAATGTTGATTTAATTTCTTGCCAAGAGGAGTAATGAACGAGCACTAGATTTCCGAAAGGTACCATATCAATACCAATTGCTGTGAAGTTATGAAAAGTAGCTGAGATAGTAACAAAGTGTTAGAAATTGACAGGAACCAATGTAAATGTCATAAGTTAGTTGAAGGAATTTTGGAGCCAATCCAAATAAGGTAACATTAGAAGTATTAATAATGATGACTGTGAGGCTACATAAGTCACTATTCTATTTACACAGTTACTGAAATATATGCATTTCCTAGAAACAGTTACAGCCAAACTTGACATTTAAATAAGTAACTTTAATTATACCTCATCTACCATTAATGCATTGAAATGACTTGATCAATAAAATAGCGAAAGCACCAATTAACTTAAGTCATATGCAATAAGTCACCCCGTAAAGGCTGTGAGCAGTGAGAGATGGCACTCATGGGTAAGTTCCATAGTTCTTTAATGAACATGCTTTCAAGCCCATTGAAATTGATATAAATGAGAGATAATAAATTAGTTCTACCGAGCAGTTAAGAAAATTCAGATCAAAAAGTAAGACAATAAGTAGCACAGAATTAGGAGGAAGGAAGGAGTAATGGCTTGACCAGAAGAGAAATTAGGGCCTATAAGGGAAAATATGGGGAACTCTAAAAGACAGTAAGGTTGGGACCAGAATTTGAATTTCAAAGATTGGTTCGACAAATGTGAAGCAAATTGGATTCAAATGATGTCCATCCCTGAAATTAGGAATTAGTAAATTGATCAGTCAAGAAGGAAGATCTGCATTGTACTAATGATAAGTATTACTGGCAGGTTCCAAAATCAAACACTAACAATTCATTCTAATCATACTTTCTATTGAGAGTTTAAATCTTGCTAGGAAATAGTTAAAGTAGTTTAGTTAAGCAAAAAAGAAAAAATAATCAGAATCTTAGGCAATTTTCCTTAAAATCAAATAGAAAAGATTATTATTTTCAACACTCTAGAATCAAAATCTCACTTATCCAACACCAAACACTTAAGAATAAGAATATATATTTCAATATTGCAAATTTCAAAGTCTAATAAAATTTTAAATATATTTTTTGCAAACACAGCAGATTTTTTAGTATTATGTTTTAGCATATTCAAATACCAATATACTCAGATATTATTTTTTGCACTTAATTGCTTTTACTGCCACTTTAGCATCGCTTTAAGCTTTATCCATGTTGATATTGAATGAAAATTTATTTACTGCCATAGTTGTCACATAACGAAATATATTTATTATCTTGTGAATATTTGCAAGGGATACGAAACGGTGGATTGAATTAGATTAGGGATGGGGTTAGTCCATTGGGAGTATAAGGGTGTCATTTGGAGCTTTTGAGGGAGCTCAAATGATGAACATGTTTTATTGAACCTAGTCTCGAGATTCTGAATTTGCCCAATAGAACTGCTAAAGTTGTTTCATGACATCAAGGCATACTTATGAATGTTCTCATATATTGATTTACTTTATGAAAATGACATATGACATAATTATGACATGGAGCATATATTATTGTCTAATGATCTGTGTGCAGGAATTTATATCATTCGTATGCTTATCCAAGTTTCTGCAAAATTTTATCATTTATGTTCCTATATATTGCACACTGCATTTGAAAATTGAAAATGTGTAACACCTAATATTTTTGGTACTTAATATTCTCTAATTACTAGAAATTTAAATCCTGGCATTGTATTTATATGATGCCAGATCAGGTAATATTGGAGGAGGTTGAGCAGGCTTGATGATAAGGTGTATGAGGAACTCACCATTCAGAACTTAAAGAAAAGACTTTAATTTCATTTTATTTTATTTTTATGTATGTTGTAATAATTATTGTTTCAAACTGCAAATGTGCGGACAATATTGTTTTGAATGTTTTTTATATTAAATTGGACAAAAGATTATTAAGTTGCTTCTTGTATGGCTCTAGATGTTTAATTATTAAATACTAATTCACTAATCTGTTCAATATGATCATGCGAGAGTGAACCTAATGTTAGATTAATTTTATTAACCCAACATCGGGTCATTACATTAACTCATTACTATAAGCTCTTAAATTTCATGCCAAGCAAGAGCTAGAGAGACTTCAACAAAGAGAAAATGCTAACTGTAACAAGAATTAAACAAAAGCTGTATGTGATGTGTTGGCAATTTATTAATCCACACAAGCCTCTCTGCGTTAAGTCGTTGAATGACACCTCCAATGATACCACCATTTTCGAGGTCATCATCATCTCTATCTCTCATCTACAAAAGCCATTTAGCTGATACAGCCCTCATTAAAGCAGGCAATTTCATTAACAACTCGAGTTTAGTTGAATGCATTTTTAGAGAAATGCTGATTAGACCCGCTGAGGTGGCACCCAAAAAAGCCTATCAAATGAGATTTTTTGGGTGCATTCAATACAAACTTTAAAAATAATATTTGTATTATTTTAATGTAAATAAATATACACTAATGAAATATGTCCAAATTCCATTGGATGAGTTTTTTTGAGTGCCACGTAAGCGGGTCTAAATAGCATTCATCGCATTTTTATTTGTCAGATACACTAAAACACTAAACAAAGCTGAGAAGCATTTTAAAGTTAAATTTTGATGGCATTGAAAGAGCAAAACTTTTTTTTGATAATTTGAAGTGATCTATTGATTGTGAATTTATGTAATTTTTGAATAAATAATACATGTAATTATACAAGATATAACAAAATTTTAAGAACTCTCACATCAATTACTTAAGAATTGCATCAACACCTTCAGCAACAAGCCCACTATAAGTGACGTTATAAGAACAACTATGAATTATGACCCTTTTCAACATCAATTTCCACCGAATCAATAACAAAAAAGCAAGCACAATTGGCAGTTTATTTAGGGGAGAGTTGATTCCTCACTGCAAAGCTGATTTCAAAAAAAACAAAAAGAGAACTCAATATAGATACAAAGGAGATGAACAAGTCATTGATGTAGTGTCTATTGAGCTGCATTTGCAGGTGTATTTGTGATCTATTATTTGCTTTTGTTGAAAAATGGTAGAATGGCTTAATTCTTGTTGTTGGACTCTAATTCAACTTTGTACTTCATTTTCTTTATATTTTAGTATGAATGAATGAACATTTATTGTTAAATAAGTTGTATTTTGTCACATAAATTTGAAAAAAAAAAAAAAAAGTAGAATATGCAGATGTGCTAATTTGAATGCTTTATATGCACAAGCTATTACAGCAGTTTTTTTGCCATTATCAATGGCAGGAAGATGAAAATAAGGGCAAATTCCAATATTAGTACAAGGCTGCATTGCTAATTTATTAGAAAAATATCTCCTGTAATATTTATTCTCAATTTTATTGAAAGAAGGTGAGCTTTAAATACAAAGAAAATAAGTAATCGATTAGATTTATTCTCAAATTTTGTTATGGTAACTTAATATTTTTTTTTCTAAGTTACTTTTGATGAATATTTATGAGTTTGTACTGTTGCTGTGATGGTGTGCATTGCATGCTTAATTCCCTATCTTGCAATGAGCAACATCGAGCAATTTAACTGGGCATGTTTAGTTAAGCAAAGAAATCCTTAACCGAGAGAAATCGTAAAATTTAACATATTAAATTCTGAAAAAAAGATTTTGTAGGCAACGATATAAACGTAGTAGACATCAAAAATAAATAAACAAGAGAAAATTTACTAACTACATCTAAAGTATTATTAAAGAACTGAAAGCAAACAATCATATATTGAAACCTATATGATTATAATTAAAAGAAAAGCACAATTCTTAAAAGTTTTTAACAATAAATTATCTTTGACAGATTATTGGAGATGTAGACCTCTTGCTTGCAAAGCTGCGCTCATCATTTAAGTTACATCCCAAAAAAAATACTACATAAATATTGGATTGTATTAACAAAAAGAAACTGAATCCATACAATCACAACAAATCAAAGTCAGATGCATCAGTGGTAGTGATTGGAACTTAAATATAGAACTCCACTAACCAACATTAACTAAAAAATATGTAGCATATCATAGAAGAAAAGATGAAGCACACATGCAGCAAATGAGTAGGCATATAATTTTGAGATAAAAATACACAAGTTTTGTCCATCATACACCGAAAGTAGCAGTTCGACAAATTTAGATAGCTGTGCTCAATTAAATTAGCAATTAAAAAAAACATAAGTCAATTCTTTATTTTGAAAGTGAATCAAACAGAAATAATAGAACAGAAAAAACCTAAGCAAATTGATCTTTCATTGGCAAGAAACGAAGTTATATGAATAGAAAGATATTAATCTTAATGGAGATTGTTTATTTTGGCGATGGAGGAGGAGAGAAACCGATGTAAGGCGTGCTTGATTTTGGAAACAAAAAAAAATCTGTTCAACATATTTAAATCGCTGTACTTATTTGGAAGATGAAGCACGCATGCAGCAAACGAGTGGACTATAGCTCCCTTACACACCATAACCCTAAAGGAAAGTCTAAGGAAGCTTCCTCATTCATCCACTCACCGTATTCCTTTCCCATTTTTTCTCTTTTTTTTGCCAATGCAGGTACCAATCTATTCTCCGCTCCTATCGTCTTGGTTTCGGTTCCAACCTTCCTCTGCTGTTATCTCTCTTTTTTTTCTCCCCTCCAAAGCCATCATTTTTAATTCGCGATCTGTGATCGGGCTGCATACTAGAAAGGGCGAGGGATAAACTAAGGAATGTCTTTGGCTGAACGCTGTCTTTGTGCGAGCGAGTCGGCTTCTTCATTTGGGCTGCAGCTTCCGGGAATAAGCTTGTCGAAGTGGAAGAGGTCAGCCCTTAGTTTGATTTTTCTTCTGTTTTGTATGATTTTCCTGACATTGTCCATAGGGAAGTTTGAAGTGTCGATTAGTTCTCATTCATTTGACCTATAATATTCTTTTGCAATTGTGATTTCTATCTGTGAATAAAAGAATGTAGAATCATCTACGGAGATAACATTTGATAAAGATTTATTGCCTGCCCTTAGGTTCTGTTTATTTATTTATTTTCTCAGAATCTAACTTGGGGGCTGTTTGGTTGCTGTTATTTATAAAGGTTGAAATAATAAATGTTTGACTGGCTATTATGTTATTGAAAAGTTCAAGAAATTAAGGGAAAGTATGGTTGGGTGTTATTGGTCTGGAATGTTATGTTATTGCCAACAACATCAACATAACAGTAGGCAGGTTTGAGGCGATGCTATTGAAAGTTTATGTTATTTATGACTATGCCACCAGAGGATGCCATTGGAATAGCAGTCTATATTGGGCGACATCACAAAATAACATCACACCCAAAGTCACGTGCTTTGCTTCTCCACCAGCGATTTCTGCGAGATCAGCTTTATGATCCTATTAGAGGCATTCGCAGGCGATCTCTAGTGTTTGATATCTTCATTAGCTGCTTCTGCATCTCCAGGGTTCGGTACCTCCGTTCGTTACCTTGGAAAGAAGGAATTTGTTTCGCATACAGTGATGTTATTAAAGATACGTATAATCCACCGTAGCATGTGTAATAATTTTTCTATTACTATTGAATTACTTCAAGGGTTGCTCTCGACTCATATTTTTTTCGTAAATTATGAATATTTTTACTGAGCACATTCAAATAGAGATTTCTTAGTGCATGTTATTTGAGGATGACATCCTATTAATTGATTAAACTAGAAGTTGATGTAATGCAAATATCATATTGCGAATGACTATTTTAAAATCTAAAATTATTCATTTTAGTAGATCTAAAATATAATATATGAATTGTAAGGTTAATCATAATAAAAGCACTAATTTCAAGGACCAAGAGGTTCAAATGCTTGGTATTAATATGATCCAATCTAGTCAGATGAAATGGAGGAATAATTTTGAAGTGTTGTGAAATCTAAAAATCTCACTCAAAATAAAACAAAATTTATAGAGCAGCTAAAACCAATTAATATTGTACGGGGCTGCATATTGGCCAATAAAAAATAAACTTAATAATAAAATAAGTGTTACAAAGATAAAAATGCTGAGGTGAATGAGCGGGTGTACTTAGAAGAATAGAATAAGAAATGTGCTCAAGATGTATAAGATTAAAGAATGTTGTTTTATTGGTTCAGAGCGTACTGTTCAATACCCATGATAAATTTTGCATATATAACACTCAAATATTTATATTTATCAAAGTGTGTTTAAATTTTTTATATTGTAATTTTCTAGAAATAATTTTTGTGTAACATAAGACAATTACTTTCATGACATACATAACTTATGTATCTAAAATTCTAGCATATAGTATATGAATTTTTACGCTATTTATATTATTATTTGACTTGAGACTGCATATTAAGATTAAGGACTCATTGCACAACAAAGCCGTAATTTTTGTGAGCTCGACCATATTAATTATTTTGAAAATGATAATATAGTGTACTTGATACAATTTGATTTAATGACATATTCATTGCATCAATGATTTAAGGTAAAAATATTTTAAATAAAACAATTCAAATATAAATGTTTTCAGGTAAAATAAATAATACAATTCATAGTTTTTAATTGAGATTTTGATCCAATATAAATTGACTTGTAAAAGACCCAAATAACTCTTCCTATTATTAAAATAAATGATGCAATCTCTATTTTTATGATTTGATTATGAAAAGATGCGTTCTTTAAATTTTGTAATTACTGTTATGTGGGTAAATTTTGTAATTACTACAAAGCTGTAATTACTATTAAGTGTGGTTATATTTTTTGACATTTTGAGAATTATGCTAACGAAGAAAAACTTGAAGCAAAGAATAGTTGTTATAAATTGGTTGAACGGTGTATCATTACAACAACAATTTGAAAGATCTTTATGAAGTGAATGATGCAATCTCAGTTTTTATGGTTCGAATATACACAGAAAAATGCATTTTTTAAACTTTGAGATTTGCTAACATCTAAGAGGCTTCTTACATTAGTAATTCACATAAGCCATTATTTTAACTAAATTTTACAAGCAATTGGAATGCTTAAGAAAGAGAACAAAACCCTAACTATTCTGGAAATCCAATTATATGATATTGTCATGATTTTCTTAAATGCTGACAATGTTTTGGCACCAAATGCTATGATATGATATTAAGCCAAAATATGCATCACATTATTAACAGGTTTGTGTTGCTATGATGATTATTTTTGTGAACCAGATGCTAAATAAAATCTATTTTAGCATTTTAATCTTAAAACCCATCAAAGTTTGTATTGAATTTCATATTTTGAAATTTTTCTTGAGAAAATTTTTGTGCAAATTTATCAAGACATTGCAGACATGCATATGAAACTTGTGTATCTAGAAATATAACATATAGTATATGACTTTTTACATGTACTTATGTACATTCTCGTGTTTGTTATTTATATTATTAATTGACCATAGATTGAATATTAACATGACATCATGGCATAAACGAGCAGTAATTATTATGTGTGTGGCCATATTAAACATTTTTGAGAATGATAATAATGATGGTGAAGAATATTTTGTTGCCAGCGTTGATGCTATAGATTGGTTGAACATAATTATCGCAACAACAATTTAAAAGGTTTCTATTAAGCAAACATTGCAATCTCAACTTTTATGGTTTAAATGCAGATAGATACATTCTTTAATCTTTGTGATTTGTCTAAGGGGGTTCTTACTTCAACAATTCATATGATGGTTGAAGAGCATGTAATCATATTCTTTTATATCATAGGGCAAAATGCACAAATTAAGGCAATTACCATTTTGTTCAAGCAATCAAAAGAAATGATAAGTCATTATTTCAACTTAGTTCTATGAGCAATTAAAATTCTTAATAATGAGATCATAATCCCACCTAGTCTTGAGACCTATTGTATAATATTGTCATGACTTTAATATATTACTGGTATAATGTTTCGGAACTGAATGCTATGAAGCCAAAATATGCATCCCATTTTTAACAAATTAATATTGCTATAATAATTATTTTTGTGGACCAAATACTATATTAAATCAATTTTAATATCATAATTTATTTTTCTATGATTGCATTTTTTAAAATCTTATGGTGAATTTATCTGTATTATTTTTAATAAACCCAATAGAATTATAATTATCGATTTTATTTTTTAATAGTAATATGAAGGTGCTATTTCTTATCATTTTAAAATTTTCATAAATATATTCTCCATAAAATCCTATAGATATAATTGTTTTAGTTAATAAGTAGTTGCACTAAGATCTATTCTCATGCTGTAGATGCATGTGTTTTAGCTCATTGAGTAGTTGTGCAAAGATCCGTTCTCATGTATATGCTTTAGTCTCTACTTTGTACTAAAATTACAAAATAAAAAACTACAAAGATTGTTAATCCCGTTAACACTTAATTATCATGTTATTTTAAGCTTGTAAATTCATTAGAACTGTGATTTCAAAATTTTGGGGGTAATCACACTTCTATGTACCATGCCTTAGAATAACACTAAACCAAATAGAAAATTTGTAAATGAAATCGACAATTGCAATAATAATAATAAAAGCACCGAACCAAACAAACAAAATATATATGTTTTCGACTAACACAAATTATCGTTGGTTGTGCTAGCCATCACTACACACTGTGATCTACATTTTTTTATTTAAACAAAAGTAAAGATACTCATCGAGTCACAAAACAACAGCTATCTAGCGAACATTCAAATGAAAGTCACATTTTCTAGCACATGCAATGGGCCAAACCAATGATGTCTCAATACTATAGCGACAATTATTCAATTGAACAATGCAATCCAATGCTATAAATACTCATTTTTAAACAACAAAAGAGGGAGTTTTGCACTTTGGCCGCAAAAGTTTTTGGCAACCAAGCACTTGTCTTTCTCAACTTTATCAAGCTTTCCTAAAAAGATCCATAAAGCACACATCAAGATTTTCATTCCAAGTAAATTGTTGAGATCAAAAGAAGTGTGTGTAAGCCTTGGAATACTTGAATTGGCATGAGGCCGGGGAATACAAATCTTGTAGACTATAAATTTAGTATTTTATACTTAAAGATCATTGTATCACCAAAGTCAATAGGTTCAACAAAAACTAAATCACTATAAATCTATTTATTTTATTTGTAAATGTGCTTCTCCTATACTCGATTGACCCAAAGTAAGTTCAACTCCTAGAAATTTCATCTAAACTAAATTCCATCTAAACAAACACTCATTGAAGTCACTCGATGAACTCCAGGAAAATGTTGAATCCATAATGAACTCCATAAATCCCCATGGTTTCATATTGATTGAACAGGTATATGAGATCAATCATAGATGTTTATTCTATTTTAAAATTTAAAAAGGGTTGTATAAGATATATAAAGTGTTTTCATACATGAGAGTGATCGTGCTCCCATCAACTTGGCCAATGTCTTAAATTGAAGTTGTTTAAGGCAAAATGCCATGCCAAGATAAACACAAAATTTTGAATGATTGGTGATCTAGTAAACCTATATTTGCTTGCTTCATCTTCTCAGGCTTTACCTTGTACATGGGTAGATGTAACTTCTAAATAAAAGTTATCATTTCAAATTTATTGATCTTCACTTTTGATTCATAAAGTTTTGTTCAGATCGAATTTCATCTAACATTCATCAAAGAAGTTGCACATAAGTTTTCTCAATTATATAAGAGATATTTCATGAATTTTTCCTTCTAAACTAGTTTAATTCACATGCTATAAAAGCAATGTCCACACATATAAATCATCTACCTTTTCAGGTGTAACATGATTTGGATTAGGAATTGTATAACTATGAGCAAGCTTTCTAGTATTACATATAGATCAGTGGCTTCCATATTATTTCAAATGTCATGCTAGTACTTTAACATATTCTCTTGATTGGCATGATTGAAACTACTGTTAATGAGTCCTCATATTCTTAAATACTTTTCTCCTCTAACTGACCTCTCTTGTTTGATAGTCTTCACCAGCATGTGGCATTTGTGAGAATTTTTTGTGTTTTTGTTTTAGTTTACATTCTATAACTAACCACTCTTATCTAATGGCTTTCACCAGTGTGTGCCCTCTTTGAGAATTTTAAAATTAAATACTGTAAATTTTCTAAACAACCAAATTCAAAACACTTTGTGTTTGATTTATCTAGAATTAAATTACATTATAATTAAAATACTCCAAAATCTAATTACATTAAATCAAACAGCCCTTTAAAGTCAAAGTAAAAAAATATTTTATCCTCATAATCTAGCTGCAAAAGAAAAACATGTCCCCTAGTAAAGCTCTTGAGTGTGAGGACTATTTTGGCCAAAAAACACAAAAGAAAAAAAACAGTTAGAATCATTTAGTTCGTCTTTTCCAAGTTGCTTTGATCTTCCTTTATCTGTGGTTGTCTTTGTGTTGTCTGATGATATATACAGTCAAATAAGATTGATGAGTTGTATACATAAAAAAATTATTTGGCTCTTATTGTGCTTTTAAAAAATATTGATGATTAGGGTTTAAATTTAAAGGGCAACTTATCTGGTCTAAATTAACATCTTAATTGGTTGGATTCTTTTGTAGTTCCACACAACGTTGATTGTTACCCTGAGAAAGCTTTCTATGTCATCTTGTTTATCAACACTTTAATAGGCTGATGCTGTTTTTATGTGTTCTAATGCACAGGAGATGGGATATTCCAAAAGCCGCGCCCATTTCGAATTTTCATAGTCCGATGCACAGTCTCGAGGTTAAAACCAGGTTACTTTCACTTCCCATTCCATAACTTTGTTAAAGAAAAAATATGGAGAAAATCTCAATCCTCTTCGTTTTTTTAATGTTACTTGTGCAGGACTTCAACGGAGGAAATAAAATCCTTAAGGCTAATAACTGCAACAAAAACACCATACTTACCTAATGGAAGACTCGATCTCGAAGCTTACGATTCTCTGATTCGCACCCAAATAGCTAACGGCGTAGAAGGCGTTGTGGTCGGAGGGACGACGGGAGAAGGCCACCTCATGAGTAAGGACGAACGCGTAACGCTCATTGCCCACACCGTCGCCAGCTTCGGAGATTCGCTCAAAGTGATCGGCAACGCAGGAAGCAACTCAACAAGCGAGGCAATACTTGCGTCCGAGCAGGGCTTCGCCGTTGGCATGGACGCAGCGCTGCACGTCAATCCATACTACGGCAAAACATCGACGCTCGGCCTGAAATCCCATTTCGAGAGCGTCCTCTGCGTAGGCCCGACCATCATCTACAACGTGCCTTCCAGAACCGGCCAGGACATTCCTCCCCGCTTGATTTGCTCGATGGCCGGAAACTTTAACGCGATCGGGGTCAAGGAGTGTGCGGAAAGCACGACGGATGATCGAATCGGGGAATATGGGGCTCACGGGCTGGCCGTATGGAGCGGGAACGATGATCGGTGCCATAACGCGAGGTGGGAGAGGGGGGCTTCCGGAGTTGTATCTGTTGCCAGCAACATTGTGCCGGGATTGATGCGTGAGCTCATGTTCGAGGGCCAAAACGCTTCGCTGAGCGCGAAGATGATGCCGCTGTTCCGGTGGCTGTTCTCTGAGCCCAATCCAATCGGCATTAACACGGCATTGGCTCAGCTTGGCATTGTGAGACCTGTATTTAGATTGCCCTATGCTCCTCTCCCGATCGAGAAGAGGGCAGATTTTGTTACCTTAGTGGAAGCCTTAGGCCGGGAGAGTTTCGTGGGGGTGAAGGATGTGCGAGTGCTCCAGGACGATGATTTTATTTTGTTGCCCCGTTATTAATACTTTAACGAAAAGTACTATGTTTTTATTATTAAATTTTTTTTTTTGTCCCTCTACTTCACAGCTAATAGTTCTATAAAACTTCTAATAGAAAATGCGTGAATACTTAATAAATGTTCAAATGTGTTTTTTAATATAATGAATTTATACTCATGATTTTAACTAGTAAATCTGAGTTAGTATGAGTTAAACTTTAGGATTATATATTTTAATGATGTCGGAGCACTGATTGGGATACCGATGGGATAAATCAAGAGGTGGACTACAGTGAGATCTTTATTCTAGTAGAGAATATGACTACCATTAGAGTAGTGATAAATATTATCGTAGTGAAAATTTTGCATATATAGCAGATGGATGTAAAGATTGCCTTTTTACACGGTGATCTGGACGAGGAAATGTACATGGTGCAATCGTAAAGGTTTATGACCAAAAATGGAAAGAAGAGCTTTTCTGCAAACTCAAGAAAAATCTATATGGCTTGAAGCGAGTACCAAAGCAGTGGCACAGAAGATTTGATAAGTTTATGTTAGGCACGAGGTACACGAGATGCCATACAGATTATTGTTGTTATATAAATAATTTTGATGCCTAATATATTATTCTATTACTGTATGTAGATGACATGCTAATTGCAGGACCTGATATGGAAGAAATTAGAAGATTGAAGAAGTGATTGCTAAATGAGTTTAACATGAAAGACTTGGGGTCGACAAAGTAGATACGCGGGACGAGGATCAATAGGGAGAGAATTGCAGGAATACAGAAGCTATCTTAAGCAGATTATGTTGATAAGGTGATAAGAAGGTTTACCATGAATATGGCAAAGTTAGTTTGCATTCCCTTGCAAGTCACTTCAATATGTCTAAAGATTGATGCCAAAGACTAAAGTAGAAAATAAACAAATGGGAAGAGTTCCTTATGCTTCAGTAACTGAAAGCTTGATATATGTCATGATCTGTATGAGACGAGATATAACACATTTAGTGGGAGTGATAAAAAAATTCATGAGTAACCCAGAGAAGTACTGTGACGGCTGCCCCTTAATCAACTAAGTTTAAGAAATGATTGTCATTAGTACCACAAATATTAAACCATAAATATATTTATGATACTAATCATGAGTTGAGCAAAACTTGTCAGAAACATGTATATATTATAATAGTGTAGAAAATAAAAATGAGGCATCCAGACACAATCCACATTTGTCCATTCACATACAAAATATTAAATGCAGAACAATAAGAACGCTTATTTATTACATTTTTAATATATGCGGGCAAATAAGATATCTCTTCAGCTAGCCGTACATTACTTTAACCTTCTATTTAGCATAATCTTCAAGCGCTGGATCTGACCTATACTCCTGATTTGCCATATGTACAAATATGACAGGGCACAGCAAAAAAAAAGAAAATCTAGTTAGATTTTAATAAGTCTAAGTACGGATGCAATTTCAATTAAGTTTAAGATATCACAAACATCCTAAGTATTTTGGGAGTAATATAACAACAAAAAAAAGTGATAAAAACTATAATCATTCAATTATAATTTAAAGTAAAATATGAGGTGAGTACATACTTCAACCCAAAACTATAATAAGGTTAAGCAATATATATGTATAATAAACTATAAATACTGAAAAGAAAACTCATTATAATATGCTTATGATTATGTGAACTTATGCAGATTAACAAAAAAGTAAACTGAACTGTGATACATGTAAGTAGATTAAAGCAACGACAAGCATCCTAATATATATAAGTAAGCAAGTACTAAACAAAAGTTGAACTGCAATAAAAGTAAGTATGTAAAATAGGAAATAAGTATGTAAAAATTGTCATATCAAAAAAATTGGCTAAACAAGCTACAGAACTGTAATTGAGCTGAACTGTGTCATATCATATCACCTAGCTTCTCAAAGCTAAGGCAAAAAATTGTACTGAATTGAATAGACAGAAATATATATGCATAAATTTTTATGTATTTTACTTTATTTTTGTGGACACGTCCAGAAGTAGCTGAGGAGTTAAGCACATCTGCAAGACTGAGGTGGGTTCCCGAACCTTGACACAACTCTCCCAAATGAGTACATACCAGGTAATCCTTATTTTTCTTTACCACCTATCAATTGGCAATAATATGTATGCACAATCGCCCATCCAGATCATGAACCCAATGCAAGTCTTATCCAAATTTTATATGTTTTCATTTCATGCATACAATTATCTTATATGACATATTCAATATAAAAAAGCTCAAAATATAAGGAATGCAAAGCCATAAAACAAGGTATAAATAGCACTATCATTGGTTTTCTAATTTAATATGTTCTAATTATTTTGAGAGAATATGAGCTTTGGATCTCCAATATTCAGCTATCAAATGTAATCCCAGATTTACTAGCCTTATAAAGTTAAATATTAAAACATAACAAGTTCTTATTCAGAATCAGAAAAGGTCGCCTACAAAGGTTTACTGAATAAATTGATCGACCTAATTTACACTTTTCTATTTCTACCATTAATCTTGATATGCTTTATCAATATTAGAAGTTAAGAGATTAAGCTCCAACTTGGGATTTAAGTTCCTTAATTTATGATTCTAAGCATCTAAAGTTTAAGTTATTCAATTTCAACTGATATTTAAATTTTGATTTAAGTGTGGTTCCATTGAGTCCAATCATACTTAATGAAATGACTAAGTTCTAACTTTTATTGCTTTAAGTATCATGAGAGAAATTAATAGGTTTGACTATATTCTACACAAAGTGATATTATTCTCCCAAAACAATAACATTTTAAGAGACTAAAAGGTTACTTTGAGAAAATATGATTCTAAGAAAAAATTATTCTAATTTGATGATATGATTATTGTCCAAAGAGTAAATCAACTTCTCAAACACCCTAATTGGACATTTAACAGTCTTAAAATGACTAACTAATATTTTTCCTAAATGCAATGGTAATTAATAACATTACTCACTAAACTCAATGTTTCATTTACATAGTGCAAACATAATATTTTAAGTAAATTAATATTATTACTTAGTGAAAATTCATTAAATAGCAATGCTCTCATACAATAGCAAGTTGTTCCTACACCCTAATTATTAGTTCAGAAACAATAATCAATAACTAACAATGCTGAGACCTATGCAAATGATATACGCACTTGTAACAACCCAAGGCTGTTACTCAACTTAATTTTAGCTTAACCGTATCTTAACTAAGTTCATCTAGTCGTTAGAACCAATCTCTAAAAATTTTGAGCAATTCGAAGCTAAAAAAATATTTTTGATTATTTTAATATTTAGTTAATTAAAAAATTGAGATATGTATTTTGACCTCAAAATTGAAATCAGACTTCACCATTACGATCGTCACCCATAAATTAGCAAGGGGTGATATTTTGGACGCGTTTGAAAGTCATTAGATTTTCGCGAATATTTTCATATAATTAAATGCACCGGAAAATTGAGTAATTAAATAATCGTCGAAATCAAATTTCGACTTCGACGTTGAATTCATCACCCCAAACTTAGCTAGGGGTAAATTTTTGGGATTTTTCAGAGTGCGTTTACTTAATCTGAATTTTTAGCAATTTATAAAATAAATAACTAATTATTTAATTAAGAAAATTAAATTTCTTAATTACTCTTCCTGACAGCCCCTCTATTTTTGGCACCTCCATACCCCTTTAGGCAAGTATGATGGCCTCCTCCTCCATTGCCTCATCTCTCCGTAGGCTCATGATGGCCTATCCCTCTCACATTTTTTTCTCCTTCTTCTTCTTTAAAGAGAAGCATCGACCCTCTTTTTCCTTTGTTGCAAAGCTGAGAGCTCCCTCATTCTCTCATTGTTGCCCTATTGTGCTGAAGAAGAAGCTCCTCTCCAAGGTTTTTGAAGAAAATAGAGATTTCTTCTTCTTCTCATAAAGGCAAATGTACATATTTGCTCATCTTCCTTGTCTTCTTCATATTACTATTATATTGTTTGTAACTTTAAAAGATTCATGACTGTATTTGGAAGCCATTGAGGCTCATTAAAGCATCATATTGTTTTGAAAATCGCATGCTCTATTTTTCGTCCATTATGTATATCCGCACCTTTAACTGTATGTTTCGTAAAGTTAGGATAATCCATTTGTGCCAATTTTGGTATCGATGGAAAGGTATCGGAAATATCTTTCCATTGATATATGGCATCGCTAATGTAATGCTCTGGATTGAGAGTATTTGAGCTCGAAATGTGGCCCTTCATGGTTTTCGCACATGCGGAATCACCGTTAGGCGCTACAGTGTGCCGTAGCACTCGAAGCTCAAATAATTTCTACTGCGGCATGCTACAGCGCGCCGCAGCGGGCTACAGCATCATTTTGAGAAAAACTATAGAAAATCAAGAGAAAAATTAATTGAACAGTAACCACAAGTTGGACTGCTGCAGCGCGCCACAGCAGTCCGCAGCGTCATTTCTAGAAAACTATATAAAATCAGAAGAAAAATTAATTGAACAGTGTTTCCGCAAGTTGATTCGCCACAATGCGCCGCAACGAATGAAGATACATCACAATGACCTAACAATATTTGCCTATTATTTACAATAAAATTTATGTAATCTTTTTCTGTGAAAGAATATTTCTCATGTCCATCTCCATGAGTAATCATAGCATATACAAATTTATTAAGTGGCACCCCAGCAATATCATTAATTTCAAGCTATTTTTTAATAGATAATGGTAATTTTTGATGACATCTCATAAATCAAACCATCTGTGGATCCAATGGATGATTATGTTCTAATTCAACAGCACACACAACTCATTTTCCATTTAAACATAGATCTTTAATAACCATTCTTGCCACACAACCTGTCTTTACAATAGGTTTGCGACGTGACTTGGCACATGAGCTACTAGCAATATTTTCCCCTTCTTTGTAACATGTAAAACAACAACGATATCTAACGCTATAAAAATTATGACATGATCTTTTTTTTTTTAATTCCAAATCCAACCAAATATCCAAAAGTTTTGTAAAACTTAAACGCATCATCAATCGAATCAAAATTCATACCGATTTCAGGTTAGGGCAATGTTGGAATGTTTTCAACAATATTATTGTCAGAAAATTGATTTAACTTTTCTGTTTTCATATCCTCAATTTGAATATCCTAAGAAAAATAAATAAAAGGTACATAATTATATTTTATAAAAGTTCATTGCAAAGTTTAAGATTCAAAAAATTTTTAGCATGCACTTACAGATGTAAGTTCTGCATTTAAATTTGTTTGATCAGCGACAATAACAAGACCCATTAGTATTCTGAATTATGTGTCTTGAAAATATTACAATAAACACATGCAATATATCACTACTTTGGCACCTATGTGTACTATCAAATAAGTGCGCACGATGATAAAATTGACAATGATGTGATATATAAGATTTGAGCTTGTAGGAAGCTATGAAGAAGCACTTTGAAGTATTAAGCAATCAAACAAATTCTCTAAAAGCATAACTATAATAAAATTTTATATATACTGAATTACTGAAATAAACAATACCTAAATTAAAACTAGGATATACAAATCAAGCCAATTATCATTAGTTTAAACTTATTCATGTGATTAATACTTATAAACAAGGCAAGAAAATATTGATTCACACTTTTAGCCTTAAAGCTGATTTAGTCCAATAGATTCATCATCAAAAGAAAAAGCACAAAAAATACCCGACACATAAAAAAACAGCATTACAAACTTTTGGGATCAGCAATACAGCTCTTATTTAATAAAGAGGAATGCTATTTAGACCTGCTGACATGGCACATAAAAAAACTCATCCAATGAAATTTGGACATATTTAATTAGTGTATATTTATTTATATTAAAATAATACAAATATTATTTTGTAAGTTTGTATTGAATGCACCCAAAAAATCCCATTGGATGAGCTTTTTTAAGTGCCACGTCAGCGGGTCTAAACAGAATTTCTCTTTAACAAATGATCAAAACGCCTCTTTAAAAATGCCAAAGAAACAATGCTCATAATTAAGTAACAACAGCTTTATGAAGGAACCAAATAGATTAGAAGCAACTCGATATTATAACATGTTTTTGAAGCTAGCAGAATTAATAAACAGCTTATTTTATATAACTAAAATATTTTAGGCTCTTTAAGTCTAATAAGATAGCAGAATTAATAAACAGCTTATTTTATATAACTAAAATGTTTTTGAAGGAATATTTTCATAATTATGCTATACTTTTCTAGGTATGAGAAATGAAATAGCATTCCATCTTAGACTAACATTTAATCATTCTTATTAATGCAAACAGACCAGCTGCAAATTTGAATAAAAAATGCAAACTTCATGCTAAAAAAACAGAAATTTAAGAGATTCTCAACATAGTTTTGAGCCAAATAAAGAAGTTTCAGGCTGTCGGAAAGAAAGATCGCTGTAAGGGGCGAACTTGGCTATCGGAAGGAAGGATCGCTGTTGGACGGAGCATCGATTGCTGTCGAACGACGGAGGAGTCGTTCGTTGTCGGAGCCGAACGCTGTCGGACGAAGCCTTCGTTTGCCTTGAAGGATGTCGCCTTCGAACCTCTGCCTTCGAGCGACAGGTTTAAAAGGCGCTGTTGATCGCAAGAGCTTCGAGCAAGAGCTTCGAGCTACAGGTTTAAGAGGCGTTGTCGATCGCAAGAGCTTCGAGCAAGAGCTTCGGGCGACAGGTTCCTTCGAGCAAGAGCTTCGCTTGCTTCGTTCGCGTCGTTGCGTCGTTCGCCTCGTTCTCGTTTGAGCACTCACCTTCGAGCGACAGGAGGCAGTTACAGTATAGAGTGTAAAATTCAAACCCTAAATAAATCATAAATATACTAAATGATGTTAGCTTATGTGACATCCTAATCATCAAGAAACTTTGAGAGTTAAATGGGGGATATGTATCATTTTTTATAACATATATAATTGCAATTAATGCTAGTAATTAGTTAATTTTAAAATATTTTTTTTAATATAAATAATATAACGAGAATACAATCCCATCAAAAACACTTTGGTGGAAGCAAGATCAATGAGTGCGCTTGTGTCCGTTAGGGCACATGAAAAGTCATCATCAATTCATTGACAATAGCATGGCATTATAATATAACGAGTAATTATTGCACCCTATATAATAATAAAGAATATTTACATCATTTTCACCTTTAACACACTTTTATGCAGAGAAATGTTATTTAGATATGTTGACTTGATTTTCAGAAAATTCATCCAATTAAAATTTGGATATTATTTCAATACAAATTTAAAAATAATATTTATATTATTTTAATATAAATAAATAAATACTAATAAAATAATTTTCAAATTTTATTGAATAATATTTCTCATATTTTATATATATATACTATCAAAATATATATGATGTTGATTATTTTAGTTGAATATTAAATTTTTTTTTTTATTAGTATATATTTTTGATTATTTTTCTTATATCTAGAATAATTTTATAGATATATTTTAAATTTTAAAAATAATATCTTTATACAATAATATATATTATTATTTTTCTAATTTTTATATATAAATTCTATAAAAAAATATATTCAACTAATAATTTATTTACACATTAAATTAATATATTATTTTTAATGTATACTAAAGATTATAGCAATAGCCTTTAAAATTTACTTGTGAAACCAATTATGAAAGCAGCAAAAAAGTCTAGATTGTGAAGGACAGAGAGTACCCTAAAGTAGAAACTGGGGTCATGTAGATCTCTCTATTTCTTTTTTTTTGTTAATAAAATAATGCTGGCTCTTATTAATAATAATTATTAATTATATTTAACAAAACAAACACCCTGAAAGTAAGCAAAATACTTAAAAAAAAAAAAGAAAGAAACATTCACTAACTATTACAAATACATCGGTCTGATATTAAGCAGTAGCGCCAGAGTTAGTGAGATGCTGCTGTTAATAAAACAGTCGACGGCTACTAACTATGCGCTCGAAAATTCTAGAGTTGTGCAGACTCTCGGGAGAGAGAGCTTCATAGGCTGGATTTCTTAATATTTTGGATATGTGTCTGGAGCGCTTGATTCTCTTGACTGAGGAAGACTGCCATATCTCTGAGCCTCTTATTCTCCTTCCTGATACATTTGTTCTTCAAGCAGAGCCTCCTATTCTTCATCTTCAAATCTTCTTCTTCCAAGCTATGCCTCCTCTTCTTCAACCTAAGTAATGTTATATGCTCAAAATCAAGTTTTGAAAATTTGAGAGAAGAAAAGGGCCTCCTTACCCTGCTCTCCTCCCGTCGCCAGGCTTCACTCTTGATCTGAGCAAGCGAGCTGCTTTTTCTTTCCTAAAAAACATCCTTTTGAGAATTGCTGAAGGCAAGTTTTTCAAGGAGATGAACCTGTATGAGCACATGTTTTGGTGTCTTAGTTGCAAGAAAAAGATTGGGAAGGTTAAAGAGAGGAGTAAGGCCTCTGTTTATATAGCAAAAAATTGATATTTTTCTCAAGGGGAGTTCTATTAAGGCATGATATACAAGAAAGAAAAAAAAAAAAAAAAAAAAGAGAGTGAGGTACACAATTGGAATAATGGGACAGAGTAATGATGAGCTTCAATTTCCCAGCTAGTTGCAAGATTATCTTCTAATTAATCCTTTTCTAGTCTTCAAGGCATGATGGGATGAACCTAAAGGGAAGAAGGAAGAGTGTATCTGTGGGTGCTCATTGTCAAAGAGAAGTAAACCTGTATTAGATGCTTTTTAGCCTTGCTAATATGGTTTAGCGATTGGTGGTGTGCTTGGAGTTGTACTAACCTCAATATTACTGTCATCTTGACGTAAAAAGAATCAGAATATTCTGATGCAGTTGCTTTTCTCGTGTAAAATAGGGTAACAAATGCTGAAATATTCTTGCTGATGATTATGATGGGCTACTGCTTTATATTCCCTGCCCTTTCGTAGGCTATTATGCCTGTAGCTGCATGATAGTTTTCTTTGAAAATAATGAAATGTGTTACTTGCAATTCATCAAATTATTTATATGTTCAAGTGGGTTTCTATGTATTGGTTTTTAATGTACTATCATGAGGAGAACTTTTGGAATAAATATTTCCTTCATATATATATATATATATATATATATATATACAGTGACGATGGTGAGTTTCAAACACTGACTACAATGTTATATAAGAATTCTCTTAAAACCACCACGACATTAAACACCGTTCATCCATCATCGTATTTACAAAAGCTGCAGCTGTTGACAAAGGGCACGTCTGTTGAGGTGCCAGAGAGACTTTACTTAAACTCTTAAAGAACCCTTATGTAAGCCCTCCCAATCCTCCACAAAAATATCTAATATTCTATCGATTTGGTTCCCCTGCAACTCAGGACGGGACGAACAAAGAACCTTGCAATAGGATGTAAGGAAATTTTCGATTCGTTAGTATTCTAATTGCAAATATGTCCAACTGTAAAGTACCTAAATATATCTATTAAGCTTAGTCAATGCAGTTGCTGGTTTAATTAAAGTTCCTGCTGATTAATATCAGCTGCGATGTATTGGAAGCAAGGTGTAAGATTTTATCCTGCATCATAATCATAGTACACTGAATTAACTAAGTTTAATGAATTCAAATATACTAGCCAATCTCTAGTCTTATATAGATCTGAAACTGGGGAACCGTCGTTCCCTTTGTGAACAGTCGTCGCTTTTAGTGTCTAAAACCCATTGGGAATTCCTTTGCTCAATTGCGAACTCCCCAGCAACCCAAATTCTACTTGTTAGTCCCTCGGTCTCCCGCAATTTTCATTCCCCTCTTCCTAAACACCCGCGAGCATCTCCCTGGCGATTCGATGGACGAAACTAGCTAACCAGAAGATCGATAAATTTTGTAGATCCTTAGGAGGAGATTTAATTGGTCAGCTGAGCTTGGAATCTGCCAGTGAAGCCTGCAATGCCCCGAACCTTCGGTGTGAGTACCCCCCCGAACTCCATTCGTTCAACTCCTATTTCAGTTATTAGAGCATTAAGTTACTCAGTGAGAGAAAATATGCAGAATCCTTACGAATCAAATAAATGCGGATTATACCTGATTAGTATAGAAAATGAATGGAATTTTTTGACTCATGATGTCGGGAAATTTTCGTAAATTCATGGTGGAATATACCCTGTTTGAGGCCATTAAGCTATAGACTCATATACAGTGAGAACATAAAGTAATTCTCGAGCTCATTTGGGCTCAAGCTAGCCCATATGAACTATGACACAATCAAGCTCCATAGTAACGCACATTGGAGCTCATCGAGTAGGCTTCTGGCATTCTAGGCGGGCTCAAGCACCGTGGAAACGTTCGTTTGAAACTACCATGGATCGGTGAAATTGTAAAAACCTTAACTCAGCTTCGTCATTAACTGAGGATGGAGAATTTTATACCAACAGCAAATCCTAACGGTCCTCGCTCGGTCGAGTAGGTTTCTGGCTGCAGGCGCCACCAACTATTGTGCTTTGTATAGGCATGTTTTCAAAAGTGTAACATTGGAAATACCTTCTGTTACAAGTCATGGTTGTTACTTAAATATTAATAGCCTAATTAATCTAGAAATCTTTTCATTTGTCATTATATAATCTAGAAATCTTTTCATTTGTCATTATATAACCTTAAGATTGAATACTGAAGTTTTGGAGCAATTTAGAAATCTTTTGATTAAAATAAATATTTAATTAATTTAAATAGACAGAAAAATGAGATAGTTATTTTAGGAGGGGAAACCCTAGTTTATACTTATTTGGAACCTTCACTTTGAAAAGCTTAGTGAACGAGTTGGGTTTGTAAGTTAATAACTTAAAGAAATATAGGGTTAACCCTTAGATAAAAAAAAGAGTAAAAGGCTTAGAACCACTTTAAGTTATGGGAGTTAATAATCAATATTAAGTGAATTAGCACAAAATTAGAATAACTGATTATTAGCCACTAGAATAGATCTAATATTTAGGCGAAGTTAGTGTTAGGTGAGTCTAGACTAATGATTCATTATTCCTTAGATCTTAGTGAATACTAGCATAAGAATATAGTAATTTATCAAGAAAATATTATTTTGGGATATTTTGCACCTTATAGTAGCCAAAGAGTTAGTGAACCCAACAGCCTTCCTAAGACATGATTTGGTAATTAATGAGGATATAAGCTTATTTAAAAGGTTTATATGAACCCAATGTAGTGCCCCGTCCCGTCACAGCGCAACCAAGGTATTAAAGACAAAACAGTCGGCGGCGGAATAGTGCGCCACTTGGGAAGCCTGAACTTCTAGGACTAGCCTCAAGAACTGCTGAACACTAATCCTTAAGACAAGTAGTATTCTTATTTTAAGTATTAGCTAGAGTATTCGTATGCATTAGGATGGGTAGAAAAATGAAACATTCCCAATGTATACTAGTACATTATAAATGAGTATATCACAATATTAAATATAAGTAGTAATAATAGTAACAGAGTGCGGAAGCTATAACATTGATCCATATCATTCATCAAAGATGCTAAGTAAAAGCGTTCATCTCATAAAAGAGAAAATATATCAAGAGTTAAATTATTACATGCCATCGTTTAATATAAAGAGAGCAGAAAGTAATGGTTTAACAACCCTATGTTGTTATCTTAGTCAATCAGGGATTAACTAGGTCCTGATATTAATTCTAACACTCTAAATAAATTATTAGAAACTTACATTGAACTTTTGGTCTAAATTAGGTGTCAAATGGATCAAACACTCATTATGAGAATTTTAGAAACTCTAGAATTTGACCTATTTAAATTGACCTCAAATCATAAATCTGACTTCACTACTGTGCTCATTACCCTCAAATTAGCTATGAGTGATGTTTAGAAAGCGTTCAAAAGTCATTGGATTTTCGTCAAAATTTTTAATATATTTAAAATACTCCAAAAAATAGGAAAAATTAAATACTCATCAAAATTAAAATATGACTTCTCAATTGTGTTCCTCACCCTCAAATTAGGTACGGGTGAAATTTTGAAAAATTTTGGAAGTCGTCAATTTTTTCGAATATTTTAATATATTTAAATAATTAGAAAATTAATAAAAATAAATTGTCATCAAAATTAAAATCCGACTTTGTCGTTGCGTTCCTCACCCCCAAATTAGTTAAATGTGAAATTTTGGGATATTTCAGAGTTGATTTGATTATTCAATTTTGAATAATTAAAATTATTTTAAATATTAATTAATTAATAAAAAAAAATTCTGTCGGCAGCTTTGCGCACGCGGTAGGAGGCCGCGTGCAGGTGGCAAAGCTACCGCCTAAGCCCCCAAAAATTTTTAATTTTAATCTCATTTTGGATCTTAAACTTCATTGGCATCATTTGGATCTATCATAGAGCAGAGCAACCTGTTCTTCATCTTCTTTCTCAAAGCTTCAAACCGAACCATAAAGGTATCATTTATTTTTTCTTAAGCTTGAATCAGGGCTCATAATTTATTAAGTTAGCTGCAAAATTAGGAGGTGTATTTGGTATCAATAGAAAGATCTTGATGAGAGCTTTCCATTGATATATGGTATGCCTCGTGAGGAGCTCTGTGTAGAGAAAATTTGAATGCTAAAATTTCAAATTTTTTCTTATTTCTTTCGATTTATTGTAGCAATGGTAAAAAAAATTCTATTATTTTTTTATTTAATTTATGTTTATTTAATCAATTATAAATCATCAAAATATCGTAACTTTGTACTTACAACTCAAAACATAATGATCCAATATACCATTTTGATCAAAAAAATGTAATGATTAATATTATGTAATTAATTTTTCTATTTGGTGATTAAATTTATAATTATCTCTTAAACTAATTAATCCCCCTAAATACTAAAATTTGATAAATTCATAACTTAGTCAATTTAGCTTTAAATTTAATGATTTAATATATCATTTTGATCAGGAGAATCTATAAAACACTGATCTTTAAAAAAATTTAGTTATTGTAATTATAATTTTTTAATTTTACCTAATTACTCTAAAAATATATTAGTGAAAATTTTGCTCATTAATTATACAAATTTAAAATTTCAAGTTTATGATAGTTTCTAGTGTAGTGTAGAACACAATGGTGAAGTCAATTTTTTTATTTAGTAGTTAATTTCACTAATCACTCATTAATCATTATAAAACTTGTTTAGTGCATAACTTAATCAAATGGAGTCAAAATTGGGTCTACTCCTAATCATTGCACTCAACATATTATAAAAAAACTATAGTCACTAAATTTGTTGAATTTGGACACCATTTAATAAAGTTAGGTTTTTGACCAATTTATAAAGTTCATAAATTACATAATTAGACCACAATCTTGTTTTGGCCATAATTTGGCCAATTGACCTTAGAATTTAGTGATCTTGAATTCTATAGAATTCTTAGGTAGTAAAAAACTCAAATATAGTAGAAACTATATATTTCAATATGTAAAATTACTAAATTACCCCTAATGAGCAAAACCCTAATTTTAGCTCATAATGCTTAATCCTTGGCCAATTTGAGTGTACTTACTATCTATTTTTATATTAAACAAAAAGTAACATTTTGGAATTAATAAATTTTAGTTTGGATCCCTAAATCAAAAAGTTGTATTTTAGACCGTTAAGTAGGGAAAAATGATCATTTTGCCCATATTTAGGTTTAAGTATTCTTAAGCCTTAGAAACCTAAAATATTCCTTCTAATTAGTAAAATAAGTGATTTAAAATCAATTTTAGATCATTTAAGCTTATTGAATTAAATTCTAAGTAAAATCCAAAACTTTCCTTAAGGAATTCCTAAATAATCCTTAAGCTTCTTAATGTGGAATTTAGTCTACATTATGTCATCCATAAGTCCTTAAAATCAATAAGTAAAGAATTATAAATTAAATATAAATCTTATGGTGCATGATAATGTGATTTTTTATCTTGATAAAACTTTATACTCTTTTGATTTTCTCTTAATTAAGAGAATTATCATAATTTAACTTGCATCAAAGCATTAAAATATATTGATTTTAAAATGATCTATTCTTAATATTATATTGATTTTATCCATAGCTTGATCATTTTAATCAAACTTAGAAGTTAGAGATCAAATTGCTAATTTGCCTTTATTTAGTGTTTGATTTTATTATTGAACCTTTCATGCGCTTGAATTTTTAATTTTGATCTCATGTTTTAACTTAAGATAAGAGAACTAATTATTGGGATTATAAGTTTATAACTTTTTAATGCTTATGTTATATTTTCTAATTTAGATGATATACCTTAAGTTAGGAAAACATTGAGGCATGAAATATCTCATTAGATATATATTGAGGTAGGCTTTTAGATGAACCTTTTGAACTTTAGATATTTGAGCTTCTATTTTGTGGTAGTATTAATCCTATGAAACATAGATTGCGCTTAAATGAGATATTTCACCTAATTAGAGTGACTTTTATGTCACAACCTTGAGACCCCATTGCTTAGTACCCTCAATGGAGAATGGATTCATTAGTTTGAATTTCCTTAGTTTCTAAATAGATAGTTTAGAATGATAATCATTAGTGTTTATCATGTGAAGCAGTAGTGTGTAACCATAAAACTGATTTGATTTAGTAAGGATATAAAATTGGATAACTCATCCTAAATAGAATTGTATATCCTAACCTTATCTTAGATAGATCTACAATAACATTAGGATAAATTTCTCAGTTTTATCAAGTGTGTTATAAGTAAGAGATTGAACAACTTGATTTGGGAGAGCAAACTATAAAAAGGTGATATCACATTATATTTGTGTGTATCAATAAGTGCAGTTAAACAAATAAAATATTTTAAATTACCTTTCTTATTACATTTTTAGTTATATTTATAAGAAGGGAATTAAACAACTTTGTATGGGAGAACAAACTATAAAAGGGTGGTGTCCCCTTATTTTTATGCGTATCAATAAGTGCAGTTAAACAAACTAAGTATTTCAAGATACTCTTCTTAGAAATATAATATTTATATATATATGCACGTTCAACATGTGACAACTCAAGAAAAGTTTAATATTAAGTTATTTTAATATTATTTTTGCATACACTTGCATGTGCACAAACATGAGTATCAAGAATCATTGTGAATTGCAGGATGTGGCATACATTAGGAGAGTTATTATGGGATGCAATGGGCATCACGATACTTGAATTCCTAATAGGATGTATGCAAAACTCAAACTGTGTATTCATGACAATTCAACGGTATTTGAGATATGTTTGCATCGGCATATAGTAGGGTTTTATTATAGTATGGTTATTCAAATTTCAATCTTTACAGTGGCTTGTTGCAGCATTTCCTTTCAGTTATTGTTTTACTTTATATTACAGCTTTTAGTCATTTTAGCATTTTTTGCTGCATTTCCATGATTTACATAAACGTTAAATTCTATAAACTGTATAAAAGCATGTTGTGATTTTAGAAGTGTTAGACTTATGATCTAATACGTGATACTTTTGAGATCCAGCAATTTGCTAGATCTTGAGCAGTTTAGTAAGCCAGCATTTGAGGTTACTCAGAAGATTCAGGAGGATCTAGTGGATCAATGGAAGACTCAACTTTATTCTCTTAGTTGTTTTTATTTGTGAGCTTGAGTGACCTTTATTTTTGCTATCTTTATTCTAGAACAATGGTTTGTAATAATTATTTGGATGTATGTTCTGAGATGATTGTTCTAGTTATCCAGTGGATCAATTATACTTTCTTATCCCACAAATCATATAGATTTTTATGCTTTTTGGTTAATGATGTTCATTGAAATGCAAGAAGATAGAAGAAAAGAAACCTGAGTGGCTTTGTCCGTTTGGTTCTGTAACAACCCAGGTTGTTACTTTGCTCAATTAAGACTAATCTAAGTCTTAATTAAGGTTCTAAGTCACTAATTAAGTGATTTGAAGCAAATCTCTGAAAACTAGGTCAAACCAAGAAGTCAACAGAGTCAAAACAGGAATTCTGGAAAATCCCAAAACCTGGAAATTTGACTTTTTATCTAAACCTCAGATTGAAAATCTGACTTCACCATTGCGTTCAGAACACCCAAATTAGCTAAGGGTGAAATTTTGGAGGCAATTGGAAGTCGTTGATTTTTCGTCAAATATTTTAATATTACTTAAATACCCTAAATAATCAAATAAATAAATACTCGTTAAAACAAAAATCCGAGTGCGCCGTTGCGTTCCTGACCCTTCAATTAGCTAAGGGTGATTTATTGGAAATTTTTGGGATTTAATTAATAGGCTAAAATTAATTAATTAAAACTGAATAAAGTAATTTAAATATTATTATTTAATTACTGCATTTAACGGCGCTGTCAACATCCAAGTAACGCCGTCCATTTAAATCTAAGCCGCCATTTCATCTAACGGTACGCGTCGACCGTTCGATCGAAACGATCGAACGGTCGAAGCCTTTCGTCCTCCGCGTGTCGCGGAGGTCTGCGCGCGGCACGCCGAGCGCGAGGCACGCGTCGACTGCCGCTGAAGAACTGTCTGGCATCCCATTTTTAGTCTCCCAGATTGTTTAGACTCAGGTTCTGGCATAGAATCTGAGCTGAAGAGATCGATCAAACCTCGGCATCAATCGTGCTCTCTGGACCGTCCGTTTAAGGTACTACTCCTACCTCTATCTCTAAATTCATGCATCCAAATGCTAAATTGATTGTTCGAATGTTAATTCCATAATCTTGATTGAGTTTTGAGCGGACCCGATCGGGTCGATCAGGTCTGGTTAACCCAGATTTGGCTAAGGAGCAACAGTGGAAACCATTACCCAAATTTTCTCGCCGAGTGTAGTGGCTTAGGGTTTGCTTTTGCCGGCGTCATACGCCTTCTCCGGCGATCTTTGAGGTACCAATCGAAAGGTCTCTCCGAGACCTTTCGATCGGTGTATGGCTCGTCGTCTGGCACCGCCGTCTTCGCCGTCAATTTTCATGCCCTAGGTTCCGAGCGTCGGGACGATCGCGTGGAGACGAAGGTACCTTCGGGCCGGTCGGGTCGGCCCGGGCCCGGCCCGTGGCCCAAGCCGCAACGCTTCAGCTGCCACGGCGGGACCCACGCGCAGTGCGCCAGCCAGTCCTGGCGCGACGCGTGGCCTGCGCGTCAGCGATCTGACCTGTGGGGCTCGCCGCTGTCTGCTCAGCCAATGAGCAGCCGCCACGTGTCCTGTAGAAAAGTAAATAATAAAATCAATTATATATAAATAAACAGTTAAATATAATCGAATTATATATATATATGATAACAGATTTAATTAATTTAATTAAACAGTAATAATTAATTAATTAAATACCAAACTTTAAACTTAAATAACTCAATAAATATATGTCCAAATTATACAATTAACTATATTAAATTAATCATAAAAATATGAGGAATTTATTGATACCAAAATTTTTGCTGTAGGATTAATATTTTGCAAAGTGATTATTTAGGTTTAATTTAATTTAAATTAAATGTCACAAACCTTATTTAGCTCATAACTTTGTACCCCATAATCTAAATATACCCAATATGGGTCTTAAAGTAATCAGAAAACCCTAAGGATTAATTTGATAGGGTTTATTTTGCTATTTGGATTAGTATTTGCCTAATCACATTTAGGACCAAACCCTAATTAGGTTAATTAACCCTAGACCTTCAATTGACCATAACTTGGTCAATTGAGCTCCAAATTTGATGATCCATAGGTTCATTTAGATTAGAAGAACTTAATTTTCAATAATATGTAAAAATATTTTAGATTTAACGGTTAGATTTGCTAATCACCCTTAATTGCTCTAAATCTTGATTAGTGAATAATAGCAAATCTAGTAACCCAATTTGAGAATTTTAAATTTCAGAGGACTCCTAAATCCATTTAGAATCAATCCATAAGGTTGGATTAGTATTTGAGTGATTAATTTTGTTAATCACTCACTAATCACCCTAAACCCTAATTAGGTCTTAACATAGTCAAATTAAGTCCAAATTGAGCCTACCACATGTCATTATAATCAGTGAGCTATTTGTAAACCATAGCCACTGATTTTGCTTAATTTGGATACTAATTGGCAAAGTTAGGATTTTGACTCTTAATTAAGCATTCCGTAATCTCCTAAAAACCTTAGATCTAGTATTGGCCATAACTTGGCCAATACTCATCAGAATTTAGCAAATTTAGATTCTATGGAAAGCTTAGACAGTAAAGAACAATAATCTAAAAGAAAATATAACTTTCATTTAGTAAAATTACTAATTTGCCCTATTGAGTCAAATTCACTAATTTGATCTCTAATGGCTTAAATAATCACCCAAAATTAACTTAGTTGCTGTCTAATCTTATATTAGACAGTAAGAAATACTTTCCAAAAGAAAATTTTAGAATTTAAGCCCTAGATCAAAATTTGATCTTTTGAACCCTTAAGGAGGGGAAAATGGTCATTTTGCCCAAATTTAGGGTTTAGCCTTTTAAAGCCCTAAATTCAGTTTTTCCAATCACTAAAATCAGTAAATAGAATGATTTAGAGCTGAAATTAATCAAATTTAAGTCTAAATTAGGTCTTGATTAAAATCTCAAACTTTGTTCAGTAAAGAAAATTCCTAAGTGAGATTCTTCTTCTTAGATCCATCCTTAAGTCTTATAACATTAGTTAGGATGTGTGTCTTGAGAGATACTCTTAGTAATTAAGAGCTTTAAGTCCTAGGATTAGGAATAAATCTTAAGTTAGAATTCATCTATTGAGTAAATTGGGTTACTCAATTAGGTGAAACCTTGAGTTTTCTAGTTTCTAGATTTTTCTTAGTTTATTAAATGATTATTTGATCTTTAAACTTTAGAACTAAGAATAGAGATCTGTCCTAATGAATTTGATTTATCATTAGGATTTGCCTTAACCTAATCTGTGAGATTTGGGTTCTAAACCTTAGACCCTTAGATTATACCTTTAGATTTAGTGATTATACCCCATCATCTGGAGTCTAATTCTTAATCTATTCATCTTGATTTGGCTAATCAAGATGTGGTTGGGATGAATTAAATTACAAAACTAGGTCGATGATTTATTCATTTTAACCAAATAGTCATCTTTTGATTAAGTTATAATTAGGACTTGGCCAGTCCTAATTATCTTCAACAAGTAGGATTCGTGATTCTAAGTTACAGAATGTGTAAGAATTGATAATTCTGAAACTTATGTAACTTAGAGTAGATAGAACGAATAAAGTAGATAACAAAGGATATCACCTGTATTTTAGATAGAGTTTCTTGCACTTTATTGATGCTTCGCATTCCTTGATTTTGAGCCTTATACCTTGAACATGTATTATGTACATAAGATATTTTGATAAATATCTTATGTCAATTTGGAACATTATTCATAAATAACATATTGTTTGTTTCATAAGTGGTTTGTAAGGTGTAGCTTGATTAGTATACCTCTTCGATCAACCCGTTCGGGGTCGGCAACCTTTCGAGGGTTTAATGTCCGACAGTCTATTGGCCATGCCTAGTCCGAGTGATAGGATGGATAGACTCTTGCCCTACTGACTACAGAGTCAGGATTCTGATATGGATATACTAATTCAAGTACACTTACATTCAGTTCTGTCTTAGCTCATCAGGCTAAGAGTTTCAGTGATGTTCAGTTCAGAGTTTCTTAGCTCATCAGGCTAAGAATTGCTGAGTTTGTATTCAGTTCAGATGACTTATACAGTCACTATAGTTTCAGTTTACAGTTACTATTTTACTAGTATATTCTGCATTTCAGCACTGTTTTACTCACAGCTTTCCTACACGTGTTTTTATAGGATGCTAGTTTTACTTTCTGTATTCATATGTTTACTTAGGATGTTAGTGTACTCAGTTTTATACTATTTGAATTTTGTATGTCACTTGGCATAATCAGTTTGATCATATGCATATTTAGGTTGTATTTTCTTACAGTTTTACACTTCTTTTACTTACCTGTTTGTATTACAGTTGCTTAGATGAGGTATGTTTTACTTCCTTTTTGTTTAGTTATAAACTATGGTTTATAACTTATTACAGTTCTTTTGTATGCTTTTCTGCACCTATTTTGCTCATTTCTATTTTTATGGTGATATTCAGTTAACTTAAATAAACTTTTACCCTAAAATGTACTTAGACTTATTGTCTAACCAGTTTTTCTTTGTTGGCTGGGGCCCTACCATTATAAAACTGATAATGGTAGGTTCTGAGTTTGTTGGTTTAGCAGATCCAGTGGAGAGTTTGCCATTGGAGGAGGAGTCCGTTCCTGAAGATCTGTAGCTTTAGTTTTTCTTCCAGTGAGATTGAGAGTTTTCTTTCAGTACTTTTAAGCTCATTAAATGTTGTAATAATACAGGATTATTTTTCTTTTTCAGTACTTTACTTATTCTGTATTGTTGTATTTATACTGTATTGGATGGATGTTATGTTTTATGCTTCTGCACTCTGAGTTCATGTATAATCATTTAGTGATAGTATTTCTGGATTGAATGGCAAAGTCTTTATTTAAATTGGATTAGGATGTGTGTCTAATCCAATCTTAAGTGGGGACCTTGTCATTTGGTGACCCCTCCACCGTAATCATGTTAACTTAAGGGTTAACAGGACCACGGCGGGGCAGGGCCGCCACAGTTGGTATCAGAGAATTCCATAAGGTGTCAGATTGGAATTCATTCCTTTCTACCTAATGGATTGTTCTTCTGCCACTTGATCACTAAATGAATACTTGAATTAACATCCATCTCATTATGAGTATAACTCAGAATAAGTTAAGTTATTAGATAACCATAAAAGATGATAATTATCAAAATATATATATATATATGCTCAACAAATCTAAGTAGGATGTTATAATTGTAGGAATAGAAGATCTTCTAGAAATGGCATTTATGGCTTACCTAAAGGAGTTCGAGACTATTTGGAAATATGAACATAAATTAGGAAAGAAGCAAGGAAGAGTGATTGAAGGAGTATCAGAACAAGGATCGCAAGTGATAAACAAATTACTAAAAGAAGGCGTCTATAGAGGCCTTGATTTTCCAATACTAGCAAGGGAATGGCTTGCGAGAGTTGACCACATATTTGGTGTTATGGAATGGCGTAGTCACATCAGATTAGAAGTGGTGCTGTGTCTTTTGCGTATGCAAGCAAAAGAATGGTGGATTATGACATACGAAGAACTGTTTCGTAAAGCACAAGAGGAGCATCGTGAAGTGATTTATGAAGATTTTTGTAGAGCATTTTTCATTAAATATATAGGATGGGAATAGTTTTATAAGTCTATGATAATGTATTTTGTTATTTCAATAAAAGTTTAAATAAACGAGAAAAGCAGTAGTTATATTATGTCTTGTTATAATAAAGAACTCAAGATAGTTGTTTTGATTTCAGGAAAATGAATCCTGCTACTTCTCCCAACAATACTCCACTCAATCCTCAACCATCCGCAAGCAATGCTCCAAATAATACCATGGCTGCTTCCAATACTGTTGACGAAATAACTTCTTTGAGAAATATGGTTACTGTAATGCTAGAGAATCAAAATCAGCAGGCTCTAGCTATTCAAAAGTTAGTATCTATAATACCTGTTACTAATGCCAGCACCTCTTCAGCTTCCCCCGCTCTTCAAGTTCCCAATACATATCGGCAGTCTGCAGATGGGATACTTCACAGTTTCCTAAGGTTAAGACCGCCTACCTTTGAAGGATCTGAATCCCCGATGGATACCTTAGCATGGCTGAAAACTATAGAGAAAAATATCACTAGTCTTGGTTGTTCAAGCAACCAATCTGTAAGACTAGCCACTCATATTCTGCAAGGAGAGGCAGAACATTGGTGGGAACAAGAAAGGAACACACGATTTGAAGAGTTCGAGTTAGACGAAATAGAATGGAGCTGGTTTGTCCAAGCCTTCAAGGAATCGTTTATTCCACCCTCCACCAAGAACATCATTGGTGAGTCTTTATTAAGGTTAACCCAAGGAAGTCGAACAGTAGCAGAATATACTTCAGAATTTCGAAAGCTCATCCGATTTTCACCTCATTTGGTTCCAACTGAAGAAGATAGATGTTTCAGATACGAGAATGGACTCAGAGAGTCTATCAAAGATCATGTAATCCCTTTACAACATACCAAATTCGAGAAGCTAGTTGAGACAGCTCGGGTAATAGAGCATCATTAAAATATTAAAGAAATGAAGAGAAAGGCTTTCAATATGAATAAATACCCTCAGAACTTCAAGCAACAACGAACAAATCAAGGAAAGGTATATCAAATGGAAACCACTGAAACCTCAAGTCAAACTGCCACATGTAATAGGCCACATCCTTATGGGAAATGTTATCATTTTGGCCGAGTATGTTTTACGTGTGGAAAACAAGGTCACGCATATAAAGACTGTCGATCAAATAAAACAATTGATGGAGTAACTATTGATCGGAATCGTACAAATAAAGTATTCCGTGCCACTCCTATCAATTTCAGAGAACCTCAGAAAACTCTTATGCCACCTCCTGCTCAAGAGCAAACCCTTGTAAAAGTTCAATATACTACAAATCCTTCAAACCCAAATCAATCAAGAGCTCAAACATCTGACAGCAGATCTGCTGGAAAGGCAAGAGTATACAATCTCACTCCAGTGGAAGCAGCAGAAGACAATAATGTAGTCTCAGGTACAAATCACAAACTTTTACTTTTCTTACTGAATTAGAATTTCCTAAAAGTCTATACTTTTATTATTAGGCACCTTATACTTTAAAGATGAGCCATGCAGTATATTATTTGATACTGGGGCTAGTCATTCATTTATCTCTGAAAATTTTGCCAAGAAATTAGGATTATCATATTACAAACTTGCGAAGATCTTGAGTGTTGGACTTCCATCTGGAGCCCAACTTAGTGCGAACAAATTTTGCGACATTCAAATACCAATTAATAACCATACCTTCCAAGCCAAGCTAGTTGTGCTACCCATAGTGAATTTTGATATCATACTAGGCATGAATTGGCTCAGTATGCATAGCGCTACTATCAATTATCAAAAGAAGAAAGTTGTGTTGCAATGAACTCCAGGAGCTTCAACAATGTTATTGGGAAGATCAGCACTAGTAGCTCCTTGATCAATGCAATTCAAGCAGAGAAAATGGTGTGCAAAGGTTATAGTTGTATTTTGATGGTGATGATGGGTAGTAGCAAAGAAGTAACCCCAATCTCAAAAATAAAAGTTGTTAAAGATTTTGAAGATGTTTTCCCTGAAGATCTGCCTAGTTTACCTCCAACCAGAGAAGTAGAATTTGAAATAAATGTAGTTCCAGGAACTCAACCTCTATCAAAAGCACCATATAGAATGGCTCCAAAGGAATTGCAAGAATTAAATGAGCAATTATAAGAACTGCTAAATAAGGGGTTTATTAAGCCAAGTATGTCCCCGTGGGGAGCCCCGGTGCTTTTTGTTAAGAAGAAAGATGGGTCTATGAGAATGTGCATAGACTACAGAGAGCTGAATAAAATCACGATTAAAAATAGATACCCACTTCCCCGTATTGATGATCTTTTCGATCAACTTGCCGGTGCTGTAGTGTTCTCTAAAATTGATTTAAGGTTAGGGTATCATCAAGTGAAGGTGAAGGACTCAGATGTAGAAAAGACAGCATTCAGAACACGATATGGGCATTTTGAGTTTCTTGTAATGTCATTTGGTCTCACTAATGCCCCATCTCTGTTCATGGACTTAATGCAGAGAGTTCTGAAGCCTTATTTAGATAAATTTATTATAGTATTCATTGATGATATCTTAATCTACTCCAAGACAGAAAAAGATCATGAAGAACACCTGAGATTGGTTCTGGAGAAGCTTAGAGAGCATGAGTTATATGCTAAATTCTCTAAGTGTGAATTTTGGCTGGATTCTGTATCATTTCTTGGACATGTAGTTGATGCTCGAGGAATCCAAGTAGATCAGAGTAAGATCAGTGCTATTCAGGATTGGGTTCAGCCCAAGACAGTTACTGAAATTCGTAGTTTTCTGGGTTTAGCCGGATACTACAGAAGGTTTGTTAAAGGCTTCTCTCAGCTTGCCGCACCTCTTACAAAACTAACTCAGAAGGCAGTTCCATTTGTTTGGACAGAAGAATGTGAAACTGCATTTCAGTCTATAAAGGACGCGTTAACTTCTGCTCCAGTTTTAGTTCTTCCAAAAGAAGGAGTGAACTATCAGGTGTATACGGATGCATCTGGAATTGGGTTAGGATGCGTATTAATGCAAGAAGGCAAGGTTATAGCATACGCATCTCGCCAGCTTAAAATCCATGAGAGAAACTATGCTGTACATGATTTAGAATTGGCAGCATTAGTTTTTGCATTAAAAATCTGGCGTCATTATTTGTACGGAGTTCAATGCTCTATATTCACAGACCACCAAAGTCTGAAGTACATCTTTACCCAGAGAGAATTGAATTGTAGACAAAGAAGATGGCTGGAATTAATAAGTGATTATGATTTAGATATCCAGTACCATCCAGGCAAAGCTAATGTGGTAGCTGATGCGTTAAGCCGTCACACAGTTTTTAACAGCTTAATTTCAGAAAGTCCGTTAGCAAATGAGTTTCAAAAAATGGAAATTTCTCTTGCTAAGGGAAATTCAGTCAGTACCATGATATCCATGAATAATATAGAACCCACATTCCATAGAGATGTTTTAATCTCTCAAAGCAAGGATGATGAATACTTAAACCTTAAAGTGGCAATAGAAAGTGATCGTCGTCCAGAATTGCATTTTAAGAAAGGTGCTATTTACATGAATAATCGTCTCTGGATTCCTAAATCCATGCAGAAAGAGATCCTAATTGAAAGTCACAATTCAGGATATCAAATTCATCCAGGAAATTCTAAGATGTACCAAGACCTAAAACAATCATTTTGGTGGCCAGGAATGAAGAAAAGTATTGCAGAATATGTTGCAAAATGCCACGCTTGTTGCTTAATAAAAGCAGAGCATCAAAAGCCTGGTGGCTTGTTGCACCCACTAGAAATCTCAGAATGGAAATGGACTGATATATCCATGGATTTTGTTATGGGTTTGCCTCGATCAAGGTCTGGAGCTGATTCAATATGGGTTATAGTGGATCGTCTTACAAAATCTGCCCATTTTATTCCAATTCGTCAAACTGACTCAGTGGAGAAATTGGCCAAATTGTACATTAAGGAAATAGTCAGATTGCACGGAATTCCTAAAACAATTGTATCTGATAGAGACAGTCGCTTTACTTCTAAATTTTGGCAGGCTGTCCATCAAGATTTAGGCACAACTTTGGCCATGAGTACAGCATTCCATCCCCAAACAGATGGCCAAACAGAGCGAGTAAATCAAGTCTTAGAAGATCTTTTGCGTTTATGTATGTTGGATTTTTCTGGATCCTGGGAAGAGCATATCCCTTTAGTGGAATTTGCATACAATAACAGTTTTCAATCAAGTATTAAGATGTCACCATATGAAGCTCTATATGGGAGAAGATGTTCATCTCCACTAGCATGGTCTGAGTCAGGAGATACTCAATTATATGGATCTGAGCTAGTAGAAGAAACAAATAAGAAGGTTAAACACATTCAACAAAGAATTAGAACTGCTCAAGATAGGCAAAGTAAATATCATGACAATCATCACCGTCCTCTAGAATTCAGCGAAGGAGATTTTGTATACTTAAAAGTGAGCCCGATGAAAGGAATCTATCGTTTTGGAGTTTTTGGAAAGCTCAGTCCAGGTATATTGGACCTTTCAGAGTTTTACAGAAGATTGGTTCAGCAGCTTATAAATTAGAACTTCCAGAAGACTTCGCTGCTGTTCATAATGTATTCCACGTCTCATCTCTAAGGAAGTGTCTCCGAGATCCTTCTCATCTTATTGAACATCCTGCGATTAAAATTCAACCTGATCTTTCTTATATTGAAGAACCAATAAAAATCCTAGATCATGATCTGAAGAAATTAAGGAATCGATCTATTCCAATGATAAAGATTTAGTGGAAGAATCGGTCTTGTAATGAAGCCACCTGGGAGAAAGAAGTGGATATGCGCCAAAAATACCCAAACCTTTTTAATCAAGGTAATTCTTCAACTCTATCTTATTTCAATTTGTTTCATTATATCTGCTTAAATTCTTTTTCTCACTTGAGTGATGTCGAGGACGACATCATTCTTAAGTGGGGGAGTTTGTAACAACCCAGGTTGTTACTTTCCTCAATTAAGACTAATTTAAGTCTTAATTAAGGTTCTAAGTCACTAATTAAGTGATTTGAAGCAAATCTCTGAAAACTAGGTCAAACCAAGAAGTCAACAAAGTCAAAACAGGAATTTTGGAAAATCCCAAAACCTGAAAATTTGACTTTTTATCTAGACCTCAGATTAAAAATCTGACTTCGCCATTGTATTCAGAACACCCAAATTAGCTAAGGGTGAAATTTTGGAGGCAATTGGAAGTCGTTGATTTTTCGTCAAATATTTTAATATTATTTAAATACCCTAAATAATCAAATAAATAAATACTCGTCGAAACAAAAATCCGAGTGCGCCGTTGTGTTCCTCACCCTTCAATTAGCTAAGGGTGATTTATTGGAAATTTTTGGGATTTAATTAATAGGCTAAAATTAATTAAAACTGAATAAAGTAATTTAAATATTATTATTTAATTACTGCATTTAACGGCGCTGTCAACATCCAAGTAACGCCGACCATTTTAATCTAAACCGCCGTTTCATCTAACGGTACGCGTCGACCGTTCGATCGAAACGATCGAACGGTCGAAGCCTTTCGTCCTCCGCGTGTCGCGAAGGTCTGCGCGCGGCACGCCGAGCGCGAGGCACGCGTCGACCGCCGCTGAAGAACCGTCTGGCATCCCATTTTTATTCTCCCAGACTGTTTAGACTCAGGTTCTGGCACAGAATCTGAGCTGAAGAGATCGATCAAACCTCGGCATCAATCGTGCTCTCTGGACCGTCCGTTTAAGGTACTACTCCTACCTCTATCTCTAAATTCATGCATCCAAATGCTAAATTGATTGTTCGAATGTTAATTCCATAATCTTGATTGAGTTTTGAGTGGACCCGATCGGGTCGATCAGGTCTGGTTAACCCAGATTTGGCTAAGGAGCAACAGTGGAAACCATTACCCAAATTTTCTCGCCGAGTGTAGTGGCTTAGGGTTTGCTTTTGCCGGCGTCATACGCCTTCTCCGGCGATCTTTGAGGTACCAATCGAAAGGTCTCTCCGAGACCTTTCGATCGGTGTATGGCTCGTCGTCTGGCACCGCCGTCTTCGCCGTCAATTTTCATGCCCTAGGTTCCGAGCGTCGGGACGATCGCGTGGAGACGAAGGTACCTTCGGGCCGATCGGGTCGGCCCGGGCTCGGCCCGTGGCCCAAGCCCCGACGCTTCAGCTGCCACGGCGGGACCCACGCGCAGTGCGCCAGCCAGTCCTGGCGCGACGCGTGGCCTGCGCGTCAGCGATCTGACCTGTGGGGCTCGCCGCTGTCTGCTCAGCCAATGAGCAGCCGCCACGTGTCCTGCAGAAAAGTAAATAATAAAATCAATTATATATAAATAAACGGTTAAATATAATCGAATTATATATATATATATGATAACAGATTTAATTAATTTAATTAAACAGTAATAATTAATTAATTAAATACCAAACTTTAAACTTAAATAACTCAATAAATATATGTCCAAATTATACAATTAACTATATTAAATTAATCATAAAAATATGAGGAATTTATTGATACCAAAATTTTTGCTGTAGGATTAATATTTTGCAAAGTGATTATTTAGGTTTAATTTAATTTAAATTAAATGTCACAAACCTTATTTAGCTCATAACTTTGTACCCCATAATCTAAATATACCCAATATGGGTCTTAAAGTGATCAGAAAACCCTAAGGATTAATTTGATAGGGTTTATTTTGCTGTTTGGATTAGTATTTGCCTAATCACATTTAGGACCAAACCCTAATTAGGTTAATTAACCCTAGACCTTCAATTGACCATAACTTGGTCAATTGAGCTCCAAATTTGATGATCCATAGGTTCATTTAGATTAGAAGAACTTAATTTTCAATAATATGTAAAAATATTTTAGATCTAACGGTTAGATTTGCTAATCACCCTTAATTGCTCTAAATCTTGATTAGTGAATAATAGCAAATCTAGTAACCCAATTTGAGAATTTTAAATTTCAGAGGACTCCTAAATCCATTTAGAATCAATCCATAAGGTTGGATTAGTATTTGAGTGATTAATTTTGTTAATCACTCACTAATCACCCTAAACCCTAATTAGGTCTTAACTTAGTCAAATTAAGTCCAAATTGAGCCTACCACATGTCATTATAATCAGTGAGCTATTTGTAAACCATAGCCACTGATTTTGCTTAATTTGGATACTAATTGGCAAAGTTAGGATTTTGACTCTTAATTAAGCATTCCTTAATCTCCTAAAAACCCTAGATCTAGTATTGGCCATAACTTGGCCAATACTCATCAGAATTTAGCAAATTTAGATTCTATGGAAAGCTCAGACAGTAAAGAGCAATAATCTAAAAGAAAATTTAACTTTCACTTAGTAAAATTACTAATTTGCCCTATTGAGTCAAATTCACTAATTTGATCTCTAATGGCTTAAATAATCACCCAAAATTAACTTAGTTGCTGTCTAATCTTATATTAGACAGTAAGAAACACTTTCCAAAAGAAAATTTTAGAATTTAAGCCCTAGATCAAAATTTGATCTTTTGAACCTTTAAGGAGGGGCAAAATGGTCATTTTGCCCAAATTTAGGGTTTAGCCTTTTAAAGCCCTAAATTCAGTTTTTCCAATCACTAAAATCAGTAAATAGAATGATTTAGAGCTGAAATTAATCAAATTTAAGTCTAAATTAGGTATTAATTAAAATCTCAGAATTTGTTCAGTAAAGAAAATTCCTAAGTGAGATTCTTCTTCTTAGATCCATCCTTAGGTCTTATAACATTAGTTAGGATGTGTGTCTTGAGAGATACTCTTAGTAATTAAGAGCTTTAAGTTCTAAGATTAGGAATAGATCTTAAGTTATAATTCATCTATTGAGTAAATTGGATTACTCAATTAGGTGAAACCTTGAGTTTTCTAGTTTCTAGATTTTTCTTAGTTTATTAAATGATTATTTGATCTTTAAACTTTAGAACTAAGAATAGAGATCTATCCTAATGAATTTGATTTATCATTAGGATTTGCCTTAACCTAATCTGTGAGATTTGGGTTCTAAACTTTAGACCCTTAGATTATACCTTTAGATTTAGTGATTAGACCCCATCATCTGGAGTCTAATTCTTAATCTATTCATCTTGATTTGGCTAATCAAGATGTGGTTGGGATGAATTAAATTACAAAACTAGGTCGATGATTTATTCATTTTAACCAAATAATCGTCTTTTGATTAAGTTATAATTAGGACTTGGCCAGTCCTAATTATCTTCAACAAGTAGGATTCGTGATTCTAAGTTACAGAATGTGTAAGAATTGATAATTTTGAAACTTATGTAACTTAGAGTAGATAGAACGAATAAAGTAGATAACAAAGGATATCACCTGTGTTTTAGATAGAGTTTCTTGCACTTTATTGATGCTTCGCATTCCTTGATTTTGAGCCTTATACCTTGAACATGTATTATGTACATAAGATATTTTGATAAATATCTTATGTCAATTTGGAACATTATTCATAAATAACATATTGTTTGTTTCATAAGTGGTTTGTAAGGTGTAGCTTGATTAGTATACCTCTTCGATCAACCCGTTCGGGGTCGGCAACCTTTCGAGGGTTTAATGTCCGACAGTCTATTGGCCATGCCTAGTCCGAGTGATAGGATGGATAGACTCTTGCCCTACTGACTACAGAGTCAGGATTCTGATATGGATATACTAATTCAAGTACACTTACATTCAGTTCTGTCTTAGCTCATCAGGCTAAGAGTTTCAGTGATGTTCAGTTCAGAGTTTCTTAGCTCATCAGGCTAAGAATTGCTGAGTTTGTATTCAGTTCAGATGACTTATACAGTCACTATAGTTTCAGTTTACAGTTACTGTTTTACTAGTATATTCTGCATTTCAGCACTGTTTTACTCATAGCTTTCCTACACGTGTTTTTATAGGATGCTAGTTTTACTTTCTGTATTCATATGTTTACTTAGGATGTTAGTGTACTCAGTTTTATACTATTTGAATTTTGTATGTCACTTGGCATAATCAGTTTGATCATATGCATATTTAGGTTGTATTTTCTTATAGTTTTACACTTCTTTTACTTACCTGTTTGTATTGCAGTTGCTTGGAGGAAGTATGTTTTACTTCCTTTTTGTTTAGTTATAAACTATGGTTTATAACTTATTACAGTTCTTTTGTATGCTTTTCTGCACCTATTTTGCTCATTTCTATTTTTATGGTGATATTCAGTTAACTTAAATAAACTTTTACCCTAAAATGTACTTAGACTTATTGTCTAACCAGTTTTTCTTTGTTGGCTGGGGCCCTACCATTATGAAACTGATAATGGTAGGTTCTGAGTTTGTTGGTTTAGCAGATCCAGTGGAGATTTTGCCATTGGAGGAGGAGTCCGTTCCTGAAGATCTGTAGCTTTAGTTTTTCTTCCAGTGAGATTGAGAGTTTTCTTTCAGTACTTTTAAGCTCATTAAATGTTGTAATAATACAGGATTATTTTTCTTTTTCAGTACTTTACTTATTATATATTGTTGTATTTATACTGTATTGGATGGATGTTATGTTTTATGCTTCCGCACTCTGAGTTCATGTATAATCGTTTAGTGATAGTATTTCTGGATTGAATGACAAAGTCTTTATTTAAATTGGATTAGGATGTGTGTCTAATCCAATCTTAAGTGGGGACCTTGTCATTTGATGACCCCTCCACCGTAATCATGTTAACTTAAGAGTTAACAGGACCACGGCGGGGCAGGGCCGCCACAGGTTCATTCTAACTGCTATATTTTTATTCGACCCAAATTATTTTTTGAATTTCAAATAGCTTTCACACTTATCGTAATGAGATTCATTTCTACGCATAAAACACTTCTTATATAGAATGATGTTAGCAATAGTTCAAGAGTTCGACTCACAATCAGCTTAGTAGTTGGTCTCTTCTAGTGCAAGGTGAACAATCCATCTGAGATGATGAATGATGTGATCTGCATTTTTACCACCCTTTATCTTGTAGGAAAAAACTGAAAGGGAACCAAAGCCTATGAGGTAAACTTAACAAGTAGATGTTAAATTGAGTGGAATGCACTAACCAGAGGGACGCCTGAGTTATAGCTACAGTTTGTGATAAGTTTCTACATAATGGCCTACTGTGCGGTAATAAAAACAATATTTTGAGAGATTCGATGTGATTTGCATTTTTACCACACTTTTATTTTGTAGGAGAAAGTTGAAAGGGAACCAGTGCCTCCGAGATATGACAGACCTGTGGGATAAACTCAACAAATTGAGGGGATGCCCTAACTAGAGGGGCACTTGAGTTCTAGCTGAAGTTTGTGACAAGTTTTCACATAATGGCCTACTGTGTGATAATAAGAGCAATATTTTGGGAGATTTGTAAAAATGACATACCACAAAAATTTAGAAGAATTAGTGCTAATCTATACACAATAAGAATATTCCTATGTGATTTCCATCTCTATAAGGATCAGGTCATATAAGGTGGATTAGATTCTTTGTTGGATATTTGTTTTCAAGGTTTCCAAAATTTAGCCAAATGAACTATACCGTGGATTCATCGCACATGGAAATTCGAAGCTTGGAGAATATTACCCAAACATGTTTGATCGGGGGTTCACACACAAACTAACACTATGTTAATACATATGATGCTGATATGTTGCAATCCAGTGAAGCTAATATTTAATTAAGAAATTAACTAGCTTACTAACTAACTATATATATATATATACACACACACACACACATTATCATAACTTTACCCCAAAAACTTTTTATGAGTTAACTTTGTCGAACAGAATATTAAATTTCACTCTAATAACTCTTTTAATTTTGAGCATGTTTTAGTACTGTTTGGGCATCATAGCTTATTCTTATTTGATTCATTTGATGGTGAATTGGATTCACAGCAAGAATTTATTTTAGGTTTCATTTCTCCACTGGATTTTCCATCCGTCCAGATTTATCTAATTATTTATTTATGCATGTGAGCATATTTTATTGGATCCCAAATTCATTGAATTCAATTTGTATTGATATGATAAGATGTCGACCCATTTATTTATCTTACATAGGGCTGTCCACAATATCATGCATGACATGAAAGATCATCATCAATTCATTGACAACATAATGGCATTATATATGATGAGCAATGATTGCACTTTTAAGGATTCCACCGTATAATGATGAAAGACATCAACATCATTTTCAGCATTAACGCAGCACTCTTTTTTTTTTTCTTAAGAAAAAATGTGAGGCCTTAGCCTGTTTTATTCATATGATCATCATCATATAGAGTTCTTACAGCCAGAGAAAGCGAAAGCAAAGTAAATAAAGAGTTGAAAACAAAGCAAAAATATAGACTCCGGAGAAGGATTTGCACCATGAAAAGTAGTAGTAGAGAAAATATGCCAAAGCAAAGAAAGAAGACTAAGCCATACTGAATTAACAGCCGAAAGTAACGTGGATATAAAGCCTCAACGGTCCTCTACAAGATCCTTTAAAAAAAAAGCTGAAATCTCAAAGCAGTCCTGGGTGTATGATTAGCCATGCTCTGTAACTTGAAACCTTAAAGCTAAAAAAGCTAAACCAACATCCGTAATGCAGCCGAAAACAGATGCACTGACACCGGTCTAAGAAAAAGCTCCTCCAGCAGCCTGATTCCGATCACAGCTATGGATCTATCCAGTTCGGATGCAGAAAAATTATTGAAAAATATAACCAAGTAACAGGTTTCAGCCAGTAGCAGCAACAGGCACCCATCGTTGGTATTGAGACATCGGGCTGATCAGTAACGGTCAGTTGAGTTCGTAAGAGAGGAGAGCCGGCATCAGTTTTTTGCATTTAAGTTCTGTAGCTCTGACGTAACTGCACTTCTATTTTTTTGTTTGACATTTATTATTATTTTATTTAGTCTATAGTTTCATATAATTCTCCAATTAATCTACAAAACTATAAATTTATTAAATAAGTTTCTGTAATTTATAAAATTTCTACTATAGATTATACATTTTCAATTTTATCTCACAGTAGTTCTAAAGCAAACAGAATGCCACTTCTTCGTCCTGCGCAACTCGGGCGCGCCCTGTATGGAGTTAGGGAGGTGGCCTGAGGGACGATTGCTGCTGAGATCGAGGTCAGCGAGCGAGGCGATTGGATCCGGGATCGAGCAAGTAAAGCTGGGGCAACATCGAGGAGGTATTACTTAAGCATTTATGAGAACAGCAATGTATATATAAGAGATCCTCTTAATTCTCTTAGGTCTCTGCCTCCAATGTTTCATCGCTGGCTGTTGATCCCCTCCATATTAGTTGCCCTTTGTAGCTCATTGTTTGGTTAGATAAAATTCAACAAGAAAGTTCTAATTACATTGCCTGAATATGAATAACATTAAATTAGCCATCTATTTCATCTAAAACATATACTATTAGATCTTGAGTATTATAAATATATAAAGCAGGGGCTGCCATAGTTCCATTAACTATACTAGAAAAATATGAAGGAAAAGAATGATAAAGGCATCAACCAGTGGCTGCAAGGCCATTGCATAGGATTTCACAAATCTGAGTAGGAGATAAAGAAAAAATAAGAATAGAACCAATGGGAGAACTAGAATAAAAGGAAAGAATATTAGGTAGAATAGCTATTTGCTACTAAAAAGAGGTATTAAACCACTTTGGGTTTAGGTATCACAATAACCACTGTCAATTATTGCTAAAATACCACTATCTTGCACCAGTTCCAACTATCAGTATCAATACGCCAGTTTCGAGAGGAGATTGATGGCAGAAGAGAAAAATTAATGATAGACAAATTTGATGGGCAGCTTCGAAATTATTTGCATCAGAAAAAGTTGTGCAAACAGCTACAAACGAAGAAGCAAGCATATCGAGTTAAAGTTGGACTGATAGAGTGACATTGACTCATACTCAACTAGAATTTGAGTTTTGATTAATTCATTCCAAGATGAGGCCTTGGATACCCCACCTTCTAACTTAGGATGCTTTGAAGAGATGTTGAACATAATATTGACAACTCATATCATATGAAAATGAGCTTAAATATTGATTAAATATATTCATGAGAATGTTTTAAGAAATAGTCTAAATTACTTTGAGCTTGAGATGTGGAATGATATGCATGAGCCATAGGTCTTCCCTCTCCATACATAGCTTAACAAGTGCTTAGGTGTAACAACTCTAGGTTGTTATCTCAATTAATCTGAGCATAATCACATATTAATTTCATTCCATTATTTTCATCCAGTTATTTGAACATAACCCTGAAGTTTTGAGATCAATCACTCCTCATTAGTTTGAATTGATTATTTTACCAATTTTAGGACTCAAAAAATTAGCTAATATAAAATAACCTCGGATCAAAAATCCAATTTCGCCATTGAACTCCTCACCCTCCAAATTAGCTAGGGGTGAATTTTTGAAATTTTTTCATAAAAAAAATTTCCCCAGTTATTTTACGATCGTCTTAAATCAAAAATAATTATGGAAAATTTTTGGGTGTTAAAATTAAAATATTTTTTGAATTTTGAATTCTCCATCCTCGAATTAACTAGCAACAAAAATTTCATAATTTTTAGAGCTAAAATATATTAGTTATGATAAAAATACATTTGGAATTACAAAAAAAATTTGGTCGTCACAATTCAGCAAAATGATTTTGGCCAACTTCAAATTCAGATCCCGGGACAATCACTTGGCTAAATTGGACAATTTTGATGTCTATAGATTCATCTCAATGAAATCTAAATTTTGAAATCTTAAATTTGAATTTTAGAGGTATATTTTTATTAATTTTGAAAAATACTAAAATTTCATTTTTATCCAAATTAGGCAATATTATATCATAATTATTGAGAGTTTTGCATGTAAATCACATAATTAAAATCACCAATAGTTATTCCACAAAAAATATTTTTAATTAAGAATAAGTTTAAGAAAAATTACTTTGAACTATTCAAAATTCATCTTGATCAAACCTATCCCATTGAATCTTTGATCGAGCCTTAAAGGCACTGCTAGACTTTCTAACCTTAATTAGAATCCTAAAAATATTACCTTTGTTTCTTTCTTATCTCTATTTAGAAGCAGTGGTCAAACTCCATTTATCTTCCTCTTCTCCTCCTCTCTAAACTCTAAGAACTTCATCCCTAAGCAAATCCCACGGTAAGAAGAAGATCTTGAAAGCTCTAAACCACTTAAAGAAGGAGATCTATGCTGCACTTTCTCATTCTTTTTACTGCAAGGAGAAGAGCTAGGCTTCATCAAAATTTCTTTGCTTCAAGATACTCTTTTCTTTGATTCTCTCATTCTTTCCCTTCTTTACCAAATATTTTCATATTTGAAATATATATATATATATATTGATCAAATAAATGATATTTGCAATATTGGTAGGTTATAGGCACACCCGCAATGATATTTTAGATTACATAATTTATATGTATATATTCATAAAATTTCAAGATAATTTTCTTAGATTTATTCAAATATTTTATAATTCTTTATCCTCATTTTGTATTATCATAATTCTTGTTCTATTCTAAAATTAGTTATTATAATTTTGTACACATATTCCCATATGTATTTTTAACAAGTCACTAGAAGACACTACACTGTAGTTTTGCCTTTAAAATGTTCAAAAATTACCTCAAAGTTGGAAAAAAAAATTATTTAATTAAACAATTTCTTAAAAATTTCTATTTTTTTGTCAATTTTGGAGAGTTTTAAATTTTCAATCACTAGGATTTGAGTAATGTGACTTTGCATATTTATTTTCTTGTATTTTGTGAATTATTTCACATAATATCTTACTAGTCCATTTGAAATCTAAGGTCACCATTCATATACTCAAACTTTAGCAAACACTCATTGAAATCCATAAAATAGTTTTTGACAGATTTAGAAATTTTATTACTATGCTATTGTTATCATAACTTTTAATCTAACTATTGAATTTAGATGATCTTTGGCATGATTACTCTCTGTTATGTTAGGAACAACTTCACTATTAAACACAAAACTTAGTTTTTTTATTTATGTCTTCATATTTATGTCCAACATTTAAAAAATAATATGACTATTTCTTAGAAAATTTCAGAAACAGTAAATAGTTTCCCCAATCTTTGCTCATTTATAACTTTCAAAATACTTTGAACCAGTAGCTGAAATTTGGCATGCTTAATATTCAATCCTTTAGGAACAATTTTTATTTAAACATCAGTAGTTGAAAATATCATTTGGACCTTCATTTAGGTATTCAAATTTCACTATAAAACCTTAATTTGAAATTTATTTCTTATCTAATTTGCATGGTTAGTGAAGATTAGCAAATTACTTGTCCAAATGGATTTTTTATGGGTTATATTTCTTCATCATGTCATTTAGAACTTAACTATACTGCTATAACAATTTTCCCATGGTTAAAATTATTAATTGTTTGCTAAATACTTATAATTATAATGAGTGAAAATTAGCTTCATTTTCTAGTTAACTTTGCTGATTTTATCATTTGATCTTAAGATCAGTACATTAGATGAATTAAGTCTCATAAATGATAATATGATTTTCATCTCAATTTTTAAATCATGATTTTTTAATTTTCTCTTTAGTAAGAGAATCAGCATGTATTAACCTTTAATTAATCAATAAGATATGCCTAATTTTTCAAATAATAAACTTCTAAGTTTTAATGATTTATCTCATGACTATAATGGATAATTTGCAACTTTATGAGTTAAAGGATCTGCATATTTAATTTGTTCCTTTTAATCAGTGATTAATCATATAACTTTGCATGCAATTATATTTATCTTGATTGTAGAAATCAACCTTTAAAAATTATAAATTGTAGATGTAAGTATTAAGAGTTTTAGCTTTCTTGAAGGGTAAGTTTAATATTATATTTAAATGAAAAATATGACTTTATATAAGATAACTCTGACATAGGAAATGCTTATTTGATACATGTTGAGGTATGTATTTAGATGAACCTCATAAACCTTAAATGATTGATCTTATACCTTGTGGTAAAATGACCTAAATAGACTTAGCATGAGTTATTCATTTGTCATATATCACCTAAATTAATCGACTTCTATGTCACATATTTGGAACTATTTTGATTAGCACCTTGGATTTTAAAGTTTAAGCCCCATGTTTGGAGTTTGACTCTAAAACCCTAAATCTTGATTTTCTTAATCAAAATTTAGTTTTGGGATGAATAAAATATCAAAATAGGATGAATGATTATTTATTCAACCTTTGTAGATGACATTTCTGATTTTGAAATATAACTTGATAAGTTACGTTATTTAACCTCATAAGACCGTAAAATCGAGATTTTACTCAATAGTTGGATATTGAAGATCATGAGCTTGTATTCTCTCAGAATATATAAAACAAATAAAATAGACAGCAATAGATATCACATGTGTTATTAATATAATCTTGCTTACTTTGACTTTGATGCTCTGCACGCCTAGTATTTGAGCCTTATACTTTTGGACATATCAGTTGAACATCGAATATTTATCAATCATATTCATGATAATTCAGTAAGCCCAGTATTTCAGTTCTATGATTTGGATGTCAGATCAAATTTATAGAGTGTGCTCTAGTTAGTCCGCCTCTTTAGTTCAGTTTTTCTTAGGCAAAGAAGACTCGAGTCTAACTCTATGGTTGGTTATATGGAATATGTTTTTCTTGGAGAATTAATTTGGATCTAGCTTTATGGTTGGTTAGATGTCATATGTTTGATTTTCTTAGTTTAATCTGGATCTAGCTCTATGGTTGGCTGGATGGTTCTGGGGAACTAGTTTTGCTTCTATGGCTATGTTAGCCAGTCACTGTTAAGGCAGTACTAATCTAGGCATACATCTATTCAGTTCAGTTTAGTTTAGTCAACTTTAGTGGCTTTATTGGTCAATTCACCACTTTTGCACATTTGTGGTTACTTTATATTTTATGCACATTTTTCAATTCAACACAATTTTACAATACTTGTTTTACTTATGCTAACCTATTATTTTTGTTTCAATACTCATATGTATCAGTTTTACTATTTTATATGAGCCTGTACGTATTCAGATGATCATACGCATATTATGGTGTATTTTCCTTTCAGTCATTTTAGTACTTTCAATCTTACATACTTTTATATTGTGTGGCTCTTATCGCAGCTTCTGGTTTGAGGTATATTGGTTTACATATTTCATTTTGATAAGTTATAAATGTATGATTTATAATTTCCAATTTACTTGTAGCTTGATGCTCCCCATTTAGCTATTGTTGCTTTAAGTTTTTAAATGTGATATTTTAAAGAATATAAATTTCATTATATCAGCCTAAAATATACTTAGAGAATTATCTAACCAAGACTTTTTTTTCTTGGGTAGAGCCCTAACATTGTGATACCGACAATATCAGATTCAGAGCTATTTATTGAGCTTGCTTCTAGTAAAGAGCTTGGACAGGATGAGGAACTTCCTGTTATTGCCTCTTAGTTAGTCGTTTTCTTAGTTTTTGAGATGATGAGTGTTTATTTCCTCTTTCCACAAAATTCTCATTTAAGTTGTAATAATTTTAAAAGTACATTTCTTTATTGCACTTATATTTTAAGATGATTGAATGTTTACTTTATTGCATTTAAGGTTTAAAGGATGTCTCATTTCTTGCTTATGTATTCTATCTTCTATATGATCATTTAGTGATACTCAATTCAGATGGGTCACATCTTTTAGTTATTGACAGGTTAGGTAGAAGCCTAATCTGACTTTAAATGAAGGATGTGTCTCAATGACCACTCCAACATATAATCATGTTATTATATAAGTGTTAATATGACTATGACGAGGATGGGACTACACATTAAGTCTTGAACAAAGCCTATCACAAATGCTAAGTCATTGTTTTGTGGTTCAAATTGGTCTATTAAAATGTGAATGACAATATTTTAGCCTGAGACTAAGCTTGGAATGGGAGTCCTCATAATCAAAAAGTGACCCCCTCTCATGCCAAGCTTAGCTCTTGTGATCTTATTTGCCAATCTAAACTCTAAGATGGATAATGACTTGTGAAGCTAATGTATGTCATGCTCACACTCACTTCCATATATTATACCAATAATGGGATTATCACCTCTAATCATTGAAAGCTCACACTCACTTAGAGCTAGAAACCTCCCCTCACTTCACCCATGTGCAGCATTTGACCACCTAAGCACATTCTTACACCATGGGATGACATTAACCCTTATGCTTAGGTTATATGTAGAATCAATCCCCAATCATGGCATAATAATGTTTATATGAGTATTTTGGAGCACTTCCTAGAACACCTTACATTCTTTTGATGCATGGGTAGGCATGGAACTTGGCTAGCAAGCAATACTAGCAAAGTCCATCTACACCTTCCATAGTTCCTATGCTTATCTTAAACTCATAGATTACTAATTTCATGGTATTCAATTGTCCAATAATACTAATTAAAAGTATATTTAAGCATGAGACACCATGCCTCAATTTCACTAAGTCTTTAACACCCTATAAACCACATATGTGAGACTAGACATACCCTTATAAGATGAGTCTTCCCAAGCCTCTTAAGTGGCACAGGGGTGTTTGAACCCTCACATGTAATCATAAATGATAAATATCAAACTAATTAGAAGCTTAATCTTATCTCAAGCCTAATCTAAGTCAAAATATGAGCTCACTAAAGTTAGAAAGGTCACCTCATTATATGAGTAGCCTATGACTCATATGATGAATTAAAAAATCTAGCACACCCTTTAGTATGTGAATGTGATAATTTAGCCTCACTATAAAATAAGATAAACACTTGTAAGCCCAATGAGAAACTCATGCATAAAAAGCCACATAATACGAAGGGTTAAAGTTTGATTAATGGAAGAGTAAAATAAGCCTTATGAAAACAACTAAATAAAAAAACATTAATGGCATGCAAAATATTAATAATTTAAATCTTAACTAAATTATAAATTTGTGAGATACTTAGAGCTTTTGTATTTTCTTATCTTACAAGAGAATAATTGCGCTCTTGCATAAGATTTGTTCAAGATTAGTATGTATTATTTTAAATTTGTACATAATATGTCAATTCTACTAGTTTATTCAATTATAAGATTTGTATTTGTATTCATTTGAGTTATCCTTCATATCATGCTTGCACTTACTACAACTGCTCTTGTATTTTCAATTATCTTATATATAAATTGCAAAATATGCAATAAATTATGATGGCTGAAATTAATCAAATGATTTCACACAAAAAAACATTTTGAACATTTACACTAATTTGGACTGAGCATTATCCACGAAGAGATTAGGAAGACTTATATTGCAACCCATGAAATGGGTTGATACAAGTAGATTATAATATTTATAGGAATCAAACAAACTCGATAGACATTTTGTGGTATAATGTCATCTAAATCAAGTGTTCGCATCTTATGATAGCCAAGCTAAAGAAAACATGAAAATAACATCAAACTTTGATTATTGTTACATTTTCTTTTATGTTATTGCATGTGAGATAATTCTTTTGTCCTTGATACATGAGACTGATTTTAACATATGGCATGCATGGATAACATAAGAACTTATTGTTATTCCACTAGTATGAGTTGTCGTATATATTTCATTTGCCGCTTGTGACATGAATCGAAAGTACTTTGTGTATCAAATTTCCAATTTGTCATTTTGCCATGCTTACATTTGTAACATGATGTCTTCCTTAAACGTACATACTAAGAGATGATACATATTTTTCCCTTTCATATTTTAAATGAATCATGTTCCATTTCATTTCTAGCCTTAGTTACAAATTATTTTAATATTCAAGTACTTAGTTCACTCTAACCAAATTCAATATCCTAGCACGTTACATGTATTAGACCTGTAATTTTAGGAGTTGAGTAAACTCAATGAAAAGCAAGATTAGTAAACCTCTATAAGGCAAACTGCGACTGCAGCCCCTTGATAATTATATAATTATGTTTTTTTTTATTATTAATTCAAATTATAATATTAAACTGGTGGCTCTAGTTGTGTATATTGTAACTTTGATTATATTTTCTTAAACGGTAGTTTAGCTTTCTTGTATTTTACTTTGTTTAAAAACCTTAATAAGATCTTGCTTTAGTTACAATTTGTTTCGACTTTGGGATGATGATTTTATTCTTGCATTTATCTGGTTCGACTCCAACATCTTCTGCGATGCTAAGGCTCTATGTCTTCGATAAAGGTCCCTTCATCTTAGACTCGCCTACACTGGTATCTTCGATTAGCACTTAATTTTTAAGATACCAATGGCCTTGTCAATCGCTTAACATCTTCAATTAGTAGGGTTCCGTGCTAGTGTCTTCAACGTCGGGGCATCTTCAACTGAGATTATTTGTGACATCAGGGTTTTTTCTTCAACTCTTCGATAGAGGTGTTCAACTACGCTACCTTTGTGATGCTAGAGGTTCTTTATCCACATTAGCTCAAACTCTTGCTTTTTTGACACTGTACACCATTTTTTGCCATATGTAGGTAATGCAGGTTGCTATTTCCGGGGCACGCAACCCTCCTCATTGGAGTCTTGAGACCTAGCAACGATGAAATTAAGAAATGAAATTAGACTCATAAATAATGTTATATAGTTTAATTGGTTAAATAATTATAATAATATTAAAAAGTGCGACTATATCACCATATACATAATAGCATCATATATAATTTTTTATTAAAAAATATGTGCAAATTTTAAAATATTTGATATAAATGCTATGATATAGAAAGTTTTGAAACAAAAATATTATTTAATATTTACAATGTCAATCATTTTCTTAAAGAAAATATTATTTCGTACAATTTTTATAACAAAAAGGTAAGAGATACTAATAAAAATAATTTTGATATAAATAATTAAAATTTATTCATGAATACAAATAATTAGATAAAATAATTTATTTATAACTACGAATTTTGAATAATAATGATTATTTTTTTATAAGTTTAGTACAAACTTAATAATTAAAATAGTTTTGATATAAAATTTATATAAAATATTTTATTTATTTAAAAATATCAAATTTTGAGCTTTCTATTTACATTTCTATAAAGACGTCTTTGCATTATAACATTTTCATCCAAAATATATGATAATGTAAAATAAAGTTATTTTGGCTCATAATATGTTGAAGGACCAAATTGAGAATTGGGACTATTTTGTATCAATGAGAAGAGTATAGAGTTGTTTTGGACAAATCGCTCGTTAAGCTTTTGGGCAAAAACATATTTGACAATTAGTGCATCCAGCTTAACTCCAAATCAGGTCATCCCAGATAAATTATCTTTACTAGATTTGCTTCTTCCACTGTCGAACAGAGTAAGAATGAAGGACTACAACACATCACATGACAAAGCAGGCTCTTGATGCATGATTACTAGAATATGTTGGAAACCTTTCATTTGAAAGCAAGTTTTAGCTGATGTCAAGGGACAACACATGAATAGAGATTGCAAGGCATGCAATGAAATTAAAATATACAATGTTTAGCTTTCAGCTATAAACTTGAACTTTTTGGCTGTTCAATTGGGTCATTGGTGAATCAAATACCAACTTTGATCTTCCTATGGTTAACACTCAATTCATAACACATTATTAATTCCTCTAAAATGTCTCAACTTTTAGTCTTAAATATACAAGCAATGATTGTGCACAAGCACATGCCTTCATCATCCAGCAAGAGGATTTGCATGTATGGTTACCCGGTTCAGTCTGATCTCAGCAAGAGGTCTATCCCCTGGTCCTGTCTGTGTCTGCAATAGTGTTAAAAGATCAATGAAAACTGGTTTTTTCAACTGCAATAGCAAGGCCTAGCAACAAATATAAGTATAGATTTACTAAAGACTTTACCTTCTCCATAATGTCAAGAACTTCAAAACCATGGATTACTTTTCCAAAGATAGTGTAAAGCCCATTCAGATGCAGTTGCTTTGCATACGTGATGAAAAATTGACTCCCATTGGTGTTAGGTCCACTATTTGCCATTGATAGTATTCCCCTTGCATTGTGCTAAAGATCAAATGAATACAATTCAAATCAATTTTTCACCAAAATTTTGGAAGTATTTCAGAATACAATAATCATCAAAAGGTACCTTGAGTGAGTCACGTGTCTCATCATTGAATTTTTTCCCCCAAATGCTTGTTCCTCCCTTGCCTGTGCCAGTAGGATCTCCACCTTGAATCATGAAGCCTTTAATATTACGATGAAATATGGTTCCATCGTAATACCCGCTTGCACAGAGAGCCAAGAAGTTCTGAAACAAGACTGAGAAAAAGAGTTATTTCAATATTATTCAGCAGAGGCTGAAATTTATAAGACTCACAACTGGTCTTTTATACAAAAACCTGACACAGCCTGACTGAGGGATCTTAGATGATTCATTGCTTTGCATTTTTATCAACAAAGTGCCATAAATATATCCACTTAAGCAAGGCACTTTCTTGACACTTATCTCAAGCCATCCTATGTTCCTTGCCAGGGCAAAAAATGACTAGTTTTCAATTAGGGCAGTTCTACATTGTTATCTTGTAAACAAGAATACATAGCAACACTTAGAGCTCAAATTAGGTATTTTAAACCTTTTACATTTTATATTTCGTTAGAGCTTCTGAGTATGACAATATTTAAGCAATACATTGATTCACCACTACCAATCTACTTTACTCCCCTCATTTAAGAGTTACTAATAACCAAAATAAATAAATAATACGTGTACAACAAAAAGGCATTTTGTAATATTTTTGTAAACACACTATCAAGTACAATATGAAAAAATATACAAAAAAATCAACAAATAATATTTAGAAATTTATCTTTTGGTTGGTCCCCAAGCCTTATAAATCTGACCAAGTTAGTCCCTAACTATTCAATTTGTCTAATTTTGTCCCTCTAATTTTCAATATATTCAACTAATCCTTAACTATTCATTTTAAACTCCAATGTAGCCTCAAAAAATTAAAATAACAACAACATCAAGCTTTAATCCCACTAGGTGTGTGTAACGACCCTTGATCATTACTAAGAAAGACGTCAATGTCCCCGCAAATCCTAATCGTTCGTTAATACCGTTATAGTCTATTAATACCCGCAAATTTCTGCTTTTATGTTGATTTTCCTGCCGGATTTCGTTGTACGTTGATATTTCCGTCAAATCATCACTCAATTTATAAACCATTTTTCTTTCGTTTTCTACTTCTTAGTTTAAATGCATATATATATATATATATATATATATATATATATATATATATATATATATATATATATATACATACTTATGTACTGCCATAGGTATATATGTATATATATACATATGTACACACATATATATATATAAGGGAGGTAGTATAATGGAATGAGAGCAAACAAAGCAAACATATGTTTTTCCCCTTCACCCTGCGGCTGAACCGGAGGATGCCTCCAAAGGATACGACGCCTCCTGCTGGAGAGGCGTGACGCTTCAAGCAGGTAAATGGAGCATATATAGACGAAGGTACCTTACGGCACCTGAAATGCAGTCGAACGTAATCCTGCGACACTTTGCGCCACTCATACCAATCCCATAAAATCCTACGCTATCTCCTTTCTCCCTCTCCAGACGCAATGACCGAGCCGACGAAGCCGTAGTCTTCGACGCAAGCAGAAACGCAGCCACAAGCCACGGAAGTCGACGACGCCAACTGCAACCTTGGGAGATTACGCCGCAAGCAAAGACGAACCCAGCCGCAGCCCCGACGGTCTTCAACGCCGCTCTTCGACGCCTTCGATCCGCTCCGAACCCTGCCGACTCCGTGACGCCTCTCCAAGCCGACGAAGACACTCGGGCCTACAGTACCACTCCCGCCCGATCCTAGTTTGTCGACAAAGGACGTCTCATCCGTCGGCAAGCAGCTCAACTCCATCCGTCGAAACTCCGCCTGAATTTCTGTGACCAATTTCTGCTTTCTGGAGATAAACTCGATCTTATAAGGTATGGATAGTTTATTTACAACGGCTGAAATGTGTTTTATTAAGAGGCTAGATTTAGTGTTAGAGAGGCAGAGATTGCGTTAAGAACTTTCCACGCCAAGCATTAGCTGTTAAGATTTAAGTTCTATTTGCTATTAATCGAGTATGTCCAAAACTTCAATAGTTCAATTAGAGGTTAGGGATCCCAAAACTATTTACATTTAGGCAATACAACTTCAGATAGAGCTATTAAACTGGATAGTAAGGACTTTTCTTACATTTACAGGTTCATTTCTTAGTTATTGCTATGTGGTTCGATTGAATGTCGATATATGCATCAGCAATTTCAGTAATATTTTCGATGCAATTACTCTAAGAACTTAATGCTCTGTAAACAAGCTACAAATCTGAAGAAAAAAATTGTTGAAGGATTTATGCAACAAATTATCTTTATTAATTAGTTTAAACAATAATAAAAATTATTGACTTGCTTGAAGTGAGTAAAGTGGTGGACGTTATCCTTCATATTGACATTGTGAGGATAACCAAAAATCTCCTCTATAAGCAATTATTTGGCTTATTTGTGCGCTTTTCTATCCTTGGATGTTTTTTTGGGCTTGTATGTTGTTCTATCAAATTAAAAATGCTCAAACATGCATATTTAGTTGCATGTTAGCATTAGGGATTAGTTGGCTCACAAAAGTTTAATTAGGCAATGCTTAGAGTAATAATATAAAATCATTTCAAACCCTTCACAATCAATCGTGAAATCAAAATAAAGAACTAGTGGTTTAAGGAAAATTAATGAAAAAGGGACAACATTTATCGGTTTGGTATTTGATTTTGTCTGTATGTTTTGGAGTAATTCTTATCATTGATTTTCACTATGCATTGCTTACTATGGAAAAGAATAAAAAAATTGTATCTTGGTTCAATTTTTATTAGATCTCAAAGCTATTAGAAACACTCACTCATAATAAATATGAGAGTTAATTGTGCAGTTGCTTGAATACTAATGATAGATTGACTTCAAATCAGTTGGGAGGCATTGATGGATGCGGTAGAGAAAGTTAAATTATCATAATTGAAAAAGAGCTATGTTTGGATCCTTAGGTGAATTGGATTTTGTGTATGTGAACTTGGCTAAAGATGCCCCGAAAATTATTAGAGAAACTCCTAGGTGGTGATTGATTACTATGATGATCCAGACATAAACCCAATGAGAAAGAGAACGAATAATTGTAGTTGAAGAGACCATGGAAGAGTTCGGGATCTAACTTCTTTGAGAAGGGAAGCACTAAGATGCATGGCGGAAGCATCGAGTGGTGAGGTGGAACCACCAAGTGAAGAGGCACAAGGCCTATTCCTCGATGCACTAGGACACTCATTGCAGAGTGAAGAGCGGGTTCAGAGGAAGGATCCCTATCACATCTAAAGAGGATGGTAGATCTTCTAAGCAATTGGTATGAGTGAAACCTATTAAGGTGAGTCTTTTGTGCTTCTTGCTAGGAGTAGCCCTACATTGTTATAATATGGATAAACATCCAAGTGAGACTCATTGCTTGACATTTCTTGAAATGCTTTGTAAATGAGACTAGACTTATTAAATATGAGATAGAAATCTTGAGGATTGACAATAAACTCCAAAGAAATACTAAAGACTTAGGAGTAAGAAATTATGTTTTATTATTATACGGGTCCTTTACAAAATCTAATAATATTACAAATATAACTTTTGCATACACCGCAGATATTTGAGTGCTAAAATCAAACATTCAAATACCAAGGTACATTGATTTTATTGTTTACACTTAAATGCTTTTATTGCCGCTTTAGCACCGCTTTGAGCTTTATCAATGTTGATGAAATGAAATGCTTGTTAAATGCCAGAGTGATGTCATAAATGAAATGTATATGTTATGTCTTGTGAATATATGCAAGGGTTCTGAAATGGTTGTTTATTAGGTTGGGGATGGGGCCAGTCCATCGAGAGTTATAAGAGTGCCATCTGTAGCCTTTGAGGGGGCCCTGGTTAAGTAGTTGCTCTTATTGAACCCAGCCTCATGATTTTGGATTTTCTCAACAGAACTGCTAACGCTGCTTCATGAAACCAAGACATATATACAAACAAACATGCATGAAACTTATTATATGACAGGTGTGGCAAGAAAAATGTTTAATTTGCAGGATTATTTATTTTGCTCTAACCTCTTTATTTCCTGCAAAAATTTTTATTTTCGCTTCCCACATTTGCTGAGTGTATCATTTAACATTTTTGTACTTAACATGTGTATTGAGTCATTATTCTTATAATTTCAGGTCAGATGCAGTTGGAGGAAGTTAATATAACATAAAGAATATCTAAAATACGGTGGTGCTGACATTGGCACATATAGTTTTGATTTGTTATTTAAACTTTAAAGTTGAACAAAAACATTTATTCATATTGATTTAGTTTGTAATAATTTGAATATTATATTCTTTAAATTGAATGATTAATAAGTTTATTATATTGTATGGCTCTATTATTTAATTTAAGTTCAAATGCTATTTTTCTCTTAACTGTCAATATGATCCTGCAGGGATGTACCCAAGGATAGTTGGGTTGATACCTACCATAACCTTAGGGCCATCATAGTGTGGCTGGCTACATCAATCCATTGTTTACATGTGTGCAATCAAATAGAAGCCTCTCCCTAAGTTCGAAATAGGGAAATCCTTTCTAAATGTTTCTTCCCATGTATGTTCTTATCTTCATCTTTCTCTTTTAATATGGAGAAATTTATAAACTAAAACTTCCTAATAAGAGCGTTGAACGATCTACGCTTAATATGCCCAAACCATCTAAGACAACATTCTCTAATCTTATCCACTATTAAAGCCACACCAGCCTTGCTACAAATAAATTCATTTCTCATTCTATCCTTATGAGTATAGCCACTCATCTCCCTAAGCATCCTCATCTTTATAACACTTAATTTATCAATAAATTTTTTCTTTGTTGACCAATATTTAGCCGCATATAACATAACTAGTCACGGTATTATTTTGAATAAATAAACCAAAGTATGTAAACATCTCACTCTTCTTGATCACATGGTCCTCAAGTTATGTTCACGAGATAAGGCTCTTCTAATACAATTGAACTTACTATATTTTAGATTCTAAAATAGTTCTCCAAAATTTTCCAATTTTTCTATAACACCATCCATGGTCTTATCAACTAATAACATGTTATTGGTAAATAACAGCACCAAGGAACCTCCTCTTGAATATGCTCAATAAGAATATTTATAATTAAAGTAAAAAAATATGGACAAAGAGATGAGTCTTGATGTAATCCAACAATAACAAGAAAATCATTAGACAAGAAGCCATCTTGCGATCAAACACACGTTAAATCCCCAATATACGTATCTCTAATAACATCCTAAATACATAACATAAATCCCTCCTCTCTATATCTCACCAAAAAATTTCTTTTGGTACTTTATCATAAGTCTTTTCAAGATTAATAAAAATTTAATGAAGAACTTCTTTTCTTTCTCTATCAAATTTTTTAATATATGTATGGCTTCAATTGAAGATCAATCTAGCAAAAAACTAAATTGATTTTGAGAAATACAACTATCCCTTTATAGTCTGTATTCAATTGTTTTATCCCAAAGTTGTAACGTATGATATATTAACTAGAATCATCTATAATTTGTAATGTCAAATGGTCTTGGAATGAATAGTTTGACTATTAGACATAATATAGTTGGGGACTAAGTTGGAAAAATTGGATTGTGTGGACCTAAAATGACCAAACAAAAATAGCTAAGGAACTATTTTGGCATATTACTCAATTTTTGGAAAGTGTCGTAAAAAGCTTTCCAATTCAAAGTCAAAAACTGCCTATGGAAGTCATGCATATCATATTCCTAGAACTCAAGAAAGATGACTAATTTTCGATTCATATTTTAAAATCATGAGTCATATTTTCTATTGTTAATGATATACCAGATATCACTTTTTTACCTTTATTTGCTTTTTCACCTCATATATTTGAATTAAAAATTTATTCGGTATTGAATTTGAAACTTGTAAGCCTTTCTAGCCGGCCCTGGGTTCTATTGAATGCAACGACAATGGTTAATAAAAATTCAGATGACAGTATGAGCCAACCATAATTGTCTCCAATTTAAGAATAAAATCAATTAGGCAATTAATAACAGTCGATTCTTAAAAAAAAAAGCTTGATCAGAGTTCAATTTTCAATCTTTGGATTCAACGATGAGCTTGAATGAATTAATAAATAACCTCTAATGAAAAAAAGCAATCAGCCATCATTCAACAAATCAGTGGTCGGATTGGAAATTTCTTAAATCAATCAAAAGCAACACTTATCCAAATTTTCAAGATGCAACCAGGCATCTATGAAGAAGAATCTCATGCCTAAATTCCTCCAAAACTGCTACAGGCCCCAATGGTTTAAAATAGATTTTTAATTATTTCCAATACAGCTTTATTTCTATTTTTATTATAATTAAAGGACCCTTGTTCCAATGTTATGGAAGCATATAAATAACGATGAAAATCTGGAGTGCATTTTCATTCTCTCTTTTTTCTTCAATAAATCTAGCTTCCACCGGCTATCCTTCTAATATAATTATTTCAACCTCAGTTAGTCTCCTTTTCAATTTACTATGATATTTTTGCCATCCCCAGCAAACAAGCAACTCCCTTGCTATCCACCCAGAACAGCCACAAGCAATTAAATCCAGAACTCGTTTTTTATTGTCATAAATCCTGCCGCAAGTTTTGCTGCCCTATTATCCCCTTGTTGAATTTTATTAAATGGCACAACCCCAATAGATACGCACATAGGTCTCTTCAAAATCAATATCTTTAATTTGGTTGAAATCTTTGATCACTAATCTCCGACCACCAAACATTCACCATTAAGTATATTTTTCAAAATCTATTTGGTTCCAATAACACTAGCATGATCAAGTCTAGATATTAACCTGCAAATGCTATTCAATTCAAAATAATTCAATACATCCTACATGGCAACTATCATTTTTACCATTAAGTAGTGTTTCATCAATTGTTTTGGGATTAACTAAAATGCCGTACAACTGATTTCATTTCTTAAATCACTTCTAGTTTAAATGTGATAGGAGATCTCACCAAGAATCTGCTCTGGTGAATGACAACTCCAGTGTATGCATGCTTTTGACCGGTCGTTTCTAACTCTTTAAACTTTATCATTACTAATATCAAATTCTCTTAATCTATCCAAATATCATCTTATAATGGTTTATATTGATTAAATAGAGGCTCATCAAAAATAACATTAATTTATTCTTTAATCATTATTTTCTTCTTAACATACACTTTAAAATATTTTCCTCGTGGAGTAACTAAAAAAATTATCTACAATCAAAAACATGAAAATATGCAATCTTAGGTTTTTGCCCTTTTAATAATTCATATGAAACTTTTCTAAAAATTTTCAAAACATTGATTTTTTTATAGACATAGCATGCAGTATTAAGCACTTTGACCAAAAATACTTTGAAAAATACTGCACAAGTATCATTGACCAACACTGATTGACTCTAGTACTATGATGGACATAATGAGAGAATAACAAAGGCAATTGTAGCTAATAAAACATTAACTTTACAAAACAAGCCTTAATTTTACCAAAAAATATAAGCATACGGTATTCATATGTTTTCTATCGATCCTAAACATGTGATGTAAGAACATCACAAATATCATTATTAATACAATCAAAACACTTAGCCCTGAACATTAACACAGACATCCAAACAAGAGAAAATGATTGTGTTGAAGGTTTCATGGACATTGTAGAATCAACTTCAACCAATTAAATCTCTTAAGAAATAGAAAAGCCATCTTCCCTTAGCACATCTTTAATGTTGTATTACTGAAAATAGCTAAGATACCCTACAAAATCCATTACAAATCGAGGTTGTGTTTGGAGCAGCTCTCTGTTTATGTAAGGCTCTCCTATGTCGGGAATCTATCGATTAAGGGAGCTATTTTTTGCATGTTATTTCAAGAGCTAGCCCCTTGGAAATCAAATTTTCAGAAAGCTTCTAAAATGATAGGTTATCATCCCCAACTTCGATTCCAAGGGTCGCGCAAAAGGAATGATAAGCTCTTTAGGTATTTCCTCCCGAACTTAATACAAGTGCAAGAAACTGAACTTGAACTCATTTCTAAAAATTAAAGCTAAAAGGAAATATCGATTGTGCAAAAAGATAAAAACAGTGTTTACCTCAGCGGTTTTAGCCACTTCGTCGCAGAAAATTTCACATTTGATGTCCCCAAGATTTGTATGGAGAGTTGCCGCCTGCGAGAGAAATGATGATGGGATGACTTACTATAAAAATTAGGGTTTTCAACGAAAGAGAAAAGCTTGAAAGAGACGTAATTTTATAAGTTGGGAGAGGTAGCTACCATCTTCGTCAGTGAACGACTGAACTATGCCAAGCGAAAGAATTGCGTTTATGTAGAGATTGGGGTGTTTATTGGTGTAATCTAGCGACACAGTGCCCAAAAATCGGAGAAATGCTTTTGTTTTATGACATGAAAATTCTAGTTCGCAAATTTTTGTTTATACGTATATTCAGCCCCAACGATTCTCACAAAATAAAATATAAAATGCTACAGTTGCATTAAGAATATATATTAAAAAATATTTATGATCAATTAAATTTTTTTTTTTTATAATTTACCAAATGCTATGATTATTAGAAATTTTCTTTATCAAAAATTGTATTCAAACAATAATTTACTTATACATTGGATTGACACATCATCTATATATTTTGGTGTATACTAGTGTGTAAGTGTAATAATACCTAAATAAAATATCCTAGCGGGCATTTATTTGTTATCCTCTCTCCCGCACGACACGTGACCAAACCCTAGTATTCCTTCGATTCCTCACCTCGCACGTGGCTTGAGCATGCGTTTGAAGTTTGTTTCCTTAATGAACCAAGCATAAATAGGGGTCATTTTTCATTTGAAGCTTGTTACTTAAACATGACATAGCAATAAAATTTATATGAGCCAAACAACTACTTTTAGACATGTTCATCGCATACAAAATATGTAATTTTAAATTCATGCATTTAGCAGCTAACAAAGGCCACAAACAAAAGGCAATCTCAAAAGCTAGAAGGCATTCATCATTAGGAAACATATAGCAGTGTCATTGTAAAAAACTTTTCTGCATGTGAATATGAAGTCACGATTATCTCTTACATCATCTTAATCGAAAAGTATTTCAACACATCAAAAAACAGAACAATCAAATACCTCTATCAAAACAAAAAAACAAACATCGGGACACTGTGAATTTGAATCAAACGGGGAGAAGATGGGGAGTTCTTACTCTCGAGGACGGCTACCTATTTGGGCTCGTTGGGCTTCTGGTCATGATCCAAAATCGAATCAGCTGCGGAGAAGGCGGAGAGGTAGAGCGCTAAAAGCTTAAGGACGCGGCATTTCTCGGAGGCAATGTAGTCGGGAGCGAACGAAATACAAACAAGGAGTGGTCACGGGTCGAATTCGAATCAGCGGCAGAGAAGGCGGAGAGGCGGAGAGCTGGAAGCTTAAGGAGGTGGCGTTTCCCAGAGACAATGGAGGCGATGCTGTTGGGATCGAACGGAATGCAAACGAGGAGTATCCCACGTAGGCGAGTTTTTGTTGGGTTAGACATAGGCGGGTCTATGAAGCATTTATCCAAAAATCGCCAAATATTCCCAATATATTTTGCCACATCAGTTTTTATGGGTTCATTTCTGCTTAAAGGTTCCAATATATTATGCGATTTTTACAATTTGGTGTTCCCTTCATCCATTGTTGTCTTCTTCTCCAAGTGTGCAGCGCTGACTACTTTATAAGCCTCTTCTAATCGGTTATTTTTCTCTTTGTCCATGGTCCTTTTCTGCAAGTATTCAGGGATGCGAACTTTAGCTTGCTTCGTCTCCAACTAGGTTGACAATTGATCGCCTGCCTTCGGTGAGAATCTATCTATTTTATTTTTCTTACATAAAATGAATGCTTGTGAGTTTCATATTGTTGCTATGATTGAATATATTCAATTAATGTGTGCTTGTATCTATGTTTGATATTGTTGTTGTGATTGAATGAAATATATTTCTATTTTTTCTTCAAAGACAATATCTCATCTTTATGCTTCTTCTTATTTTTCAAATTACTCATAACCTGACACATGAAAGATGTCAAGATTCGAATCCCAAATTATATTATTCTATGCACGTTTGAGATTAAAATTTACAAATAAACATATGCGATAAACGTAAGAAAAGTGAAAGGTATATATATATACACGATAGCAAGGCATAATGGAATTAAAATTATTATGCAAATAGCTATCATATATATTTCTCAACAAAATAATATTATTAAACACAAATACACGTAATTGCAAGTATCTTTCTGCAAGAAATATGTGTCGTTCTATCATAAAATGTGTCTTAGCACACTCACAAAAGATGGCAATATGTCAAATGTTAATCCAAAAGCATAAAGCTTGGTATCCTAAAGTATTAGTCCACTGCCCAAACAAACAACTTTCGCCAAAAGCACTTTATTCATTTCTGATTTATGACATTATTTTGTTAGTAAACAAAATGTCATCAATATGAAATAAAGATCAAAGGCAATGTTAAGGTAAAATTATTTGCATTTAAGAGATGGTGTTCTGATACCGTTCCTAATCATATCAAAAATTGTATAACCCTTCTAAGGTATTAGAAAACTCATTTTATTTATTATCAATGACTATTTTCATAGTTTTCTTCTTTTTATGAAGCTTTAGTACACTTATATTTATTTTTTCTATAAGTCTTTTGTTGGAGGAAGTATTTAGCATCTTATTACTTCTAAGCTCTAATACGGCCGTTATGGTTCGACAAATATGATTTTGGTCAACTTCAAACTCAGATCCTGGGACAACAACTTAGTTAAATTGGACAATTTTGGTGTCTATGGATTCCTCTCAATGAGATCTACAGTTTGGAATCTTAAACTTGAATTTTGGGAGTATATTTTTATTAATTTTGTAAAATATTAAAATTTTATTTTTATCCAAATTAGATAATATTATGACATAATTATTAGAAATTTTGCATGTAAATCACCTAACTAAAGGCACTAATCGTTATTCCACAGAAAATATTTTTAATTAAGGATATTTAAGACAAATTACTTTGAATTATTTAAATTTTACCTTGATCAAACCTGCATCATTGGATCCTTGATCGAGCCTTAAAAGCACTCATAGACTTTCTAATCCTAATTAGAAACCTAAAAATTATGCTTTTATTTCTTTCTTATCTCTATTAGAAAGCATTGGTCAAATTCCTTTTCTCCTCCTCTTCCCTCCTCTAAGGACTTCATACCTAAGCAAATCTCACTATAAGGAGAAGATCTTGAAAGCTCTAAACAACCAAAAGAATAAGATCTAGGCTGCACTATCTCATTTTTTTCACGACAAGGAGAAGATCTAGGCTTCATCAAAAAAATTTTGCTTTAAGATACTCTTTTCCTTAATTCTCTCATTATTTCCCTTCTTTACTAAATATATTTCATGCTAAAATATCTATATATATATATATATATATATATATATATACATATATATATATATATATATCGATCAAATAAATGATATTTATAATATTTATAGGTTATAGGCACACCCAGAATGATATTTTGGATTGCATAATTTATATGTGTATATTCATAAAATTCTAATAAAAGTTTCTTAGAGTGCTGATGTCTTCATTAGTGAAGGGCCTGCAGATGTCAATGTGATGAGCTGAATCAATTGTAGCATAAGTATGGGAAGTGATAATACTATGCCCCTTCATATCATTGAGCAAGTTTTCAAAATATGAGATGGCTTGATCTTTTAAAAGAGGAGTAAAGGAGCTAGTATGGTTTCTTCTTATAACCATATAAGTGTAAAAAATATTGAGATTATCTTCCCCAAGAGAGAGCCAATGGACCTTAGAGTGCTGCTTAGCCCAAGAAAGTTCATTGAAGATGGCTTCTTTAGGAGACTGATATAATGATACTTGGAGCGAAGAGCATCAGAGAAGCTTTGGTGATTAGATAAATTGAAAGCCTCCAATTGGGCAAGCCTTATTCTATTTACTTCCAAAGGACTTAAAGTATGAGCATGATTAACCAGTTTAAAAACCTTTTTGGTTTGGATTAATTTTTGATGAAGCTCAAAAAGAGGGTCTCCCCCATAAGTTTTATTCTAAGTAGTAGATACTATACTAATAAAATCAGATCTATTTGCCCAAAAGTGTTTAAAGCAAAATCAAGTCGGCATTTTGGATGATTGTGGCCCCGTAGTAATAAGTGGAGTATGATCAGAAGTGGCTGGGGGTAGATCTTTGCAATAAACCTCAAGGAATAAATTAATCCAGTTGACATTGCCAAGATAATAGTCCAATTTTTCTTTGATTGGAGAGTCTTGACGGTGATTGTCCCAAGTGTAATGGCTGCCTGTATAATGTAAATCGATAAGACCAATTTCATTAATACAATAATTGAAAGCATTGAGTCTGGAGAGAGAGGGAGGAGTTCCCCCAAGTTTTTGTGAGAGTAACGGATACAATTGAAGTCCCTTATAACCAACCAAGGGCCACTTGGACCCTCTTTATTCCGGAGCAAATCATCCCAGAGCAAAAGCCTTTCATTTTCATAATTAGAAGCATAAATAAAAGTAATCTAACAATCTATTCCATTATGAAGAAATCTGCCATGAATAAACTGATGTTTTATAACACTGAGAGTGAAAGAAATAGTATTAGAGTTCCATTTAATCCAAATTCAACCAGTAGAAATCATGTAAAATACCAAAAATAATTTTTAAAATTGTTTATTAATATTCAAATAATTTTGAGCTCAGATTGAAAATCTGACTTCGCCATTGCGTTCACCACCCCCAAATTAGCTAGGTGTGAAGTCTTAAATGCATTTGGAAGTCATTAAATTTTTGATGAATACTTTAATATTATTTAAATACCTGAAATTTGAATAATTAAATACTCGTCGAATCAAAAATACGAGTGCATCGTTGCGTTCAGAACCCCTCAATTAGTTAGGGGTGATATTTTGAAAATTTTTGAAACATAATTATTAGGATAAAGTTATTTAATTAAATCTATTAAAATAAATTAATTAAAAATATATTTAATTAAGTATTAACGGCGCCGTCGCAAACTTCCTAACGCCGTCGTCCTGACCTAATTTTCGGCCGTTTGACCTAACGGGTCACTCGGACCGTCTGATCGAATGATCAGACGGCCGAGAGCCTTCGTCTCCGCGAAGAGGCACGCGGCAGAAGGCTCGACGCGCGGCTCTCCTCGCGTTCGCCAGATGGCCCTTCGTCGCTCTAGATCCCTCCTTTTGAGCCAGCCTCTCATCTAATTTCAGTTTTACAAAACTCTAAACTCAAATCTAAAGCAGGAATTTCCGTTCACCGTTTCTCGTTCTACCCTCCTCAACTATCCTTCTATTCGATCTTCAAGTACCCAAACGCATTCGATCTTAATTCGATTATAAAGATTATCGTTTCTATAAGTAATTTATGTGTTATTAATCAGTCCAAACGGTACGATTAAGTTAAGAAGCCTTCGATCGAGCGAAATCATCTATCGAAGGCTCGTCCCTCGTAACCCTAACGCCCCTTCTCTCGCCGCGTATCGAAGGAGACGAAGCGACGAACCAGCGCTTCCCGAACCAGTTCGCTCGCACGGTTCACTCCTTCTGTGGACCAGTCGGCGCGTGGTTCGAACCATATGGCCACGCGTCGCACGATTATTGGAGGACAGCGCACGTATCGGCTGCTGACGAGGGAAGTGAGGCCCACTCGTTTGATTCAGCTAATTACTGTGATCCACATGCATCTGGGGGGTCCCATCACCTGCAGATACTGAAATAATTATATAATAAAAATAATTATAGTTATAATAATTAAAATAAACTTTTAAATAAAATACATATAATAACTCTTAAAATACTTATATATATATATATATATATATATATATATATACTAATTTACTCAATATATAATATGTATATGTATATTTAAATAAACAAGAACAGAATATATATAAAAACAGAATAAAAATATAATTAATTTATATAGTAATAATTTAAATATTGTTAGATGATTAATTAGCAGAATAATAATAATTAAAAATACAGTATTTATAATTTAATTAACCAAATAATTTAATTAATATCAAAACTTTAATCCACCATAACTTATAAAATATTTATCCAAATAACACAAATAAATATATTAAATTAATCAAAAAAATTTAAGGAATTTATTGGTGCTAATAATTTTCCATTTGGATTAATATTTCACTTAGCGACATTTTAGGTATTTAATTAATTACAAAAATTTACCATTTCCTTCAAGTCACCATAACTTTACACACACTACCCCAAACATATCAAATATGGGTCTCAAAATACTCAGAAAATCCTAAGAAATTTTTTAATAATGTTAATTTTGCTATTTGGATTAAATTTAGACTAATCACAATTAGGACCTAACCCTAATTAAAGCCTTTAAACCTAAAAACTTCAAATAGCCATAAGTAAGTCTATTTAGCTCCAAATTAGGTGATCCAAATATTAATTTAGATCAAAAAAACCTAATTCACAGTAAACTGCAAAAATATTTAGAATCCAACAGTTAGATCTCTTAATTAACCCTAATTACTCAAAAATCTTGATTAGTAAATATTAGCAAATCTAATAATCCAAATTGAGTAATTTTAATTTTAGAGACTTTATAAAGTAAATTAGAACCTAGCTATATAATTAGTTTAATAATTTTGTGAATAATTTCACTAATCACTCACTAATCATATTAAACCCTAATTATTAACCCTAAAATTTGTATTGGCTATAACTTAGCCAATACATATCAGAATTAGATGATTTTAAGTTCTATGGAAACCTTATGATATAATATACAATAAACTAACAAAAATTTTAAATATCATTAAGGGTAAAATTACTAATATGCCTTTATAAGGTCAAATTGGAAATTTGACCTTATAAGGCATAATAATTAAGTAACTTAATAAAATAAATCAAAATATTCTAATGTTCATTTCATTACTTTAAGAAGCCTAAATTATAAGCATAAAAATAGTAAATTAATGAATTAAAATTATTTTTGGCAGATCAAAGAAATTAAATTGGTTGATTTTATATAAAAAATAAGTCAGGTATGTAAATTTACTTATAAGTTTTATTTCAGTATTCTTATTTTGAGTCATTTTCATTTGAGCATTATTTATTACAGAATTGCTTACCACTATTAAACTTGCAAAAGAATGATATCAAATATCATGTAACAAAAAGATGAAAAATGATATATATTATTGTGGTGTTTGTCTTTGGAGAGTGGAATGCAACACTGAGAATCTGTATATATTGGGTCTGCTGGCAGCTCCTGGGAGTTTTATGGAAGGATTTAGCCCCTGTATGAAGTGGGCAAATCTAGATGAAAGACACACTATCAGTTCCTATTTTGAGTAAGCTACCGACAGGTAGTGAGATAAGCTTTCTACAGGTTATGCCTATGGGTTTACCCATTTGGGCTCAGGAGTCTACGGACTCGACTTATTGTTACAAATGCTTTTGATAAAATTATTTATTTCATGCTTTCATATATAATGAATTTTACAGCTAACTTGTAGGGCAATACTTAAATTGAAAAATTTGCTTTTCTTTCATATACAAATATTCAGTCATTTCCATATTTGATTTATGCCTATTATAGGATGCTAGAATACTCTTATAATAATGATTTGCGTACTCCTACCTGACTGGTAACTGTGTTTTTCAAGTTTTGATAATTAAAGATCTGCCAAATAAAAGAGAAGAATAAAGAAGCAAGAAAATGTGAATATTTCATCTTTATTTTGTAAAAGATAAACTGTTGTAAAATTTTATATATATTTTGGCTCTATCTTTAAATGTATAATTGGACTTTGGATTTTTATTATTTTAAGTCCTTTTGTTTATAAAAATGTATATGTTTACATTTGAGATGAATTGTTCTTTAGAGACTCTAGAACTTCGATCCCCGGTCACCACAAACCGAGTCAAAGTTATTACAGAAGCTTTCAGGGTGATATAAAGCAAACGTATTCATCTTAAAGGTGGAGGAAATGTCAGAATTGTTAATTTTGGGTTCCAAAATCCCCACGATATCCGAAAAAAAGTCCTGCATGTGAGACTTAAGATCAGCAATGTGGATGTCAGAGTGAAGTCCTCTAACATTCCAAGTAAAAATTGTTGGCATCAACATAATTGAGAAAAAACAGATAGGAGGATAAGAGGAGATGAAGAAAGTAGCTAAAGGAACTATTTGAGATGAGCTCTGAGGGAGCGGCTGTGACATTCAATTTTTTGAAATTCATGAGATGCCCTTATAACCAGAAAGGAACTGCCAATGTCACAAGCTAAAGCAATATCTTTCCCCTTACTTGAGGAGGGAACAGAGCAGAGGTTATCTTGAACATCTAAAGAAGAAGAAGAGTCGATAGGATTGCAAGGGGACTCTCTCGGAGAGTTTGGCCCATAATTGAGACCAGAGTCAGGAAGGGCATTGAGGTCTTAGTTTGATAGAGGACTGGGAGCTATAATTGGAGAAGGGGGGGCGGGGTGGGGGGCTTGCAACTGAAGGTGAGACAACTGCGAGAGGGGATTCAATTATAGGGGAAAGGGGAGAAGGAGAAGAGGAAGGATTGACAGTGACCAAGGATGGTGGAGGAGGCCTAGAACAGTTTCTTAGATGTCTAGAACGACTTCTGCCTCTAACCAAAGGAGGGGAGGTGGAGGGGCAAGAACAGCCAGCATTTTTGAATAAATTGCATCTTTCACAGATTGAAGGGGTCCAATCATATTCAACTTTCTGATTTAAAATGGTTCCATCCACTCTGATTTGTATTGTCTCAAGAAAAACAGAGGTCGTGCCAATTTCAACACAAATCCGAGCAAAAGTGAGTCTTAATTTTGAAGCAGTAAGAGTATCCGCCATTATAAGTATTCTAATTTTACTCGCAAGTTTAGAGATTATACCTTCCGGCCAAAGATAAAGCAGAAGTTCAGGGAACCTAATCCATATTGGTAGAGAAGAGAACGAGGAAGCAGGCAGCATGAAGGTGAGACAGCTGGGAGAGGGGATTCAATTATAGGGGAAAGGGGAGAAGGAGAGAGGAAGGATTGACAGTGTGACAACCAGTGTCATCATTAAATAGTATTACTGTTAAAAAAAAAACTCAGCAACTATAGTTTCCTTTATCACACTGAGCACTTTAAGTAGGAGTAGACCCAATTTGGACTTAATTTGGTCAAGTTATGACCAAAATGAAGCCAGGGGTATTTTGGTTTTTATCTAAATTCCTATAGTTCATATCCTGAATATTATTTCAATTTATTGATGACATTGAAATTCTGAACTAATTAGCATCTTGAATTTTTGAATTTGGAGTTGATTTGACCAAGTTATGGTCATTTGAATTCTAGGGGCATTTTGGTCAATTTTCCCTAAAGTCAACTGAGAATTCTAGAGTTGACTTTTTGTCCTGATGTCCAAATGAGAAAACTAATACTGCCATAGTGATGGGGCTATTCTCCTGAGTATTTTAAGACCCATATTACCTATGTTTGGTTAAATAGGTAAAAAGTTATGGGAGTTTGTTTAGGACCTAAAATATTACTAGGTTAAATAATCCCCGAATCGAATTTTTGAATTACGCCATTTGACTCCATTTATTTTTCTGAGTAAAATGAGATCTATATTCGATAAGTTTGGATCAATATATTCAAAGTTATGATATCCTAAAGTTTAATTAAACAAATAAATTAATCAATTAATTAAATATAATATTTCCATTCCCGAAAATTTAAAATTATTTTTACACCTCAAAATTAAATTTTGACTAAAAATTTAGGTCTGGAATGTTAAAATTAGCTAGGATGGAAAATTTCAAATTTTTCAGAGCTCAAAGGGACAAAAAATGCGCATAATACATTTGGAATTAAATTTTTCATAAAATTTTTAATTAAATTTGTATTTTTCGGAATTTAAAAATTCATTTAAAAAAAAATTGCCATGTGGCGACATGTGGACATGCTCAGAGCTTCGGGCGCCACATGGAGCCTCAGATTGCCACGTGGCAGTGTGCATGAGCTTCGGGCGCCACGTGGCAACGCGTGGAGCCTCAGATTGCCACGTGGCAGCACCTCACTGCACAGCGTCACCATGCGCCACGTGGCAGTACCCTGTTACGCCACGCGATCACAGATGCCACGTGGCAGACACGTGACAATCCCACATTGCGTCGCGTCACCGGGCGCCATGTGGCAGCACCGCGTCACCATGCGCCACGTGGCAGCACCCTGTTGCACCACGCAATCGCGGATGCCACGTGGCGACACGTGGCAGCACCGCAGCGCCAACGCACAGGTGGCTGCCACGTGTCACGCCGGGATTTGGCGGTGGCGGCGGCGGGGAGGCGACGGAGCCTACGAGGGGGGGCGCCCTCGCCTATTTAAAGGCCTCAGTGAGGCCGAGGGGACGGCACCTTCATATCGTCGGAAGATCGCCGAAGTTTGCCAGTAAAATCTCCCGAAGTTCTCCGGAGGCGGAGGTTCGCGTCAGGTACGCCGGAGAAGATGAGCAGTAACTGCCACGTGGCAGCCACGTGGCACTTCCAAGGTCCACAGTGCCATGTGGCGACACGTGGTCGCCACGTGGCACCCGCTATCCACCGTTAACGGATTCCGTTAATAGAAAGAGAATATTCTTGGATTATTCCCTTACCGTTAACGTTAACAGTAACTTAACGGAAACCGTTAACTGTAACGGAATTTTCCAAAAATAGTAAAAATTTAGAAAATTCCTAAAACTTCAAAAATTCATATCTTTCAAAATAGGAGTCCAAATATAGTAAAATTATATATCAAAATGATCAAAAAAATTCAAGGATTCTGAAAATATTATCATATTTTTGATTTGATCTCAAAATTTTAAAAAGTTATTTTTGCCTCGTAAAACGTGCCATTTTCATATTTTAGTAAAATTGTCGTCGTTGTGCCCGTAATCACCCGAATAACTTAAATAAACAATAATTAATAATTAAAACTTGCACACCCCTTTTTTGTGTGTGGCACCCCGCACCCTTAATCCGCCAAAGGATTAGGTTAAGGGTGGGGTGTCACTCTAGCTAACCCTTCACTTACTATTGGATTATGATAGACTCAATAATCCACCTGATTAGGGAAGGATTAACACAAAATCAATCTAACAGTCACTATATAAGTAAACGTACAGAGTGCAGAAATAATTTAAGGAAATGTAAATCATCCAAGCATCACAATATAAATGGAGAAAGTAGAACCCAGAACATAAGCATTCAATCCAAATACACAGTCAGAGGTACCTGTATTATTACATCATTTAAAAAATTCAAAATAGAATAGAATGTGCAAATACTCTCATCCTCACATATATAATAAAAGTTAGACAGCGGCTTTTTCTACGGGCTCCTCCTCTGAGTATGGCTCCACTCATAACTCCTGCTCATCTAACTGAAGAGGATCTGCTATTGTCAGTTTCACAATATAGGGCCCCAGCCAAAGAAAAGAAAAATCTGGTTATGCAATTGTCTAAGTACATTTTAAGCTGGTTATTGTAAAGGTTATGTAATATCACCATTTTACTACTTCTAAGCAATAATGTGTGTAAGAGAGCAGTAAGCAATACAAAAGAAAAAGGGAAAGCTATAAACCATCATCTATAGCTTAAGTAAAGAAAAGGAAAGAGGCTGAGACATGCCTCGCATACAAACTAAACAAGGAAGGGCGCATAAATATACATAACTAAACAAGTGCATTAAGAAAAATTCTACATCCTAAACATATTGGTGATCAACAGAAAATATGTCAATTAAAATAAACAACTCAGCAGTGGTACATATAAATAGCAGCATGGTTCTAACATCCTAAATATATATAAAAACAGTACAAAAAAATAGCTGACGGAATAAGAATACTGAAAAGTAAACAACAACAACTTCATATAAAGCCATACATGCGTCGACTGCCATACAGAAAAGAGCTACTTTAGCCCATCGAATATCAAAGAAGCTTAGCACCATCATGGCTAAGTCATAAAACTGTGTACCCCTAGCGACATAAGGAGGCTAGGCAAATAAGCACACAAGCAAGCGAAGGTCTTAGAACCAGTACAGTTAAGGCCCAACTGTATGCCCCTAGCGACATAAGGAAGCTAGTAAACTAAGCATACAAGGCAACCTTAACACCAGTACGGCTAATGCACCAACGGTGTACCCCTAGCGACATAAGGAGGCTAGTAAACTAGGCACACAACAAAACAGGTCCTTCCCCTAGCGACATAAGGAGGCTAGGAAACAAGGAAATATCTGAGAGGCGGCTCAAATAATTATCCTCTTTTTATTAAATACTTTAATATTTTCACAAGGAATCTAAGGAGTCTTCATATTTTCCTAACAGTTTATTTATGCATCAAAAATCTTGTATGACATGCTCAAGAAAATATAGCACAAAAATCAAGGAATGTGTAAGCAACAAAGTATCAAATAGAAGCAAGAGACTCTACTAAACATGGTGATATTATTTATTTTCTACTTAACTATTCCAACTATTCCAAGTTACACAAGTTCAGGATCACCATTTTCCTATTATTGAGTGTAACTCAAAAACTCGTCCTTATAAGTTAAAAAGGATTAGAACTGATCAGGTTCTAATCTACTTGAATCAGATAGACGACTACGAGTTAAATCAATAAATCACACGTCCTAATTTTGTGAATTTAGACGTTCTAACTAAGATCTGATCAAGATCTTCTAATCCTATAGATTATGGATTAAACACTACGAGAATTAGGTTTAATCACATAATCAAAAGGATAAGACCTAAGTTCTAGGTTTTATTCTATAAGTAATCTACTAGTTAAGGCAAATCCTATTAAGAAATCAAATTTAATAGGATGAATCTCATACCTTAAATCTAGGTTAAAAGATAAAATAATCAAAATGAGTTGTAAAATAAAAGAAAGTCTAGAAACTAATAAATCAAAGTTTCACCCGTTGGGTAACCCAATTTACCCAATGAATGAATTCTAACCTATGATCTATTCATATTCTCAAGAAAGGTCCTTAAGGTGTAGTGCTTAAGACTTAACAGAAATTATTGAACTCTAACTTAAGGGTTGATTTCACTCACTTGATGGATACTAAGAAGATTATAACAAGTTTTAGGGTTCTGGGATGTTATCCAAAGGGTAAGGGTACTTAATCCAATCTTATGGCAAAATGACCATTTTGCCCTTACTTTAAGAGTCAAAAAGTCAACTTTTGATTTGGGGGTCAAAACTGAGGTTTCTCTTTTCCAACTAATTCCTTACTGTCTAACTTGAAGATAGACAGTAAGTACGCCTAAATTGGGCGAGAAATGGTCAAGTTATGACTAAAATAAGGCTAAGAGTAATTTGGTCATTTACCTAAATTTTTAGGGTTCATATCCTAAATATTATTTTAGTATATTGATGACATTGGAATTCTATGTTAGATAGCTTCTTGAATTTTTGAATTTAGAGTTGATTTGACCAAGTTATGGCCATTTGAATTCCGAGGGCATTATGGTCATTTTTCACTAAAGTCAACTCTAAGGTCTAGAGTTGACTTTTTATTTTGATATCTAAATAATAAAACTAATACTATTATAGTGATGGGGCCGCTCTCCTGAGCATTTTAAGACCCATATTGACTATATTTCGATAACTGGGTAAAAAGTTATGAGGCTCTAAATAGGTCCTAAAATGTTACCTCGTTATACGTACCCCAAAATAAATTTTTACATTATGTTATTTGAATCCTTACATTTTCCTGAGTATTTTAAGACCTATATTGGCTATGTTTGAATAATTCTACAAAAAGTTATTAAACTTTTAAGATTTACTATTCAAAAATACAATTTGAATTATTTTACTATTCATTTATTCAAATTAAATGATTTTACTGTTCATTCCTAAAGTTTTTATATAAAATTTCTGAAATTATAAATCCTTAATTAATTTGTGATTAATTAGGCTTAATCATTAATTAACATTAATTAATCTATTATTTAATTAAATAAATTATATTTATTTTACTGTAGCAAAGTAATTAATACTAATCATTATTTAATTAGTCTTAATTATTTACTAATATCTAATTATGAATAATTAATTATACTTTACTGTTTAATAATAATTAATTATCCTAATTACTATTTAAGATTTAATTAACCTTTAATTAATCATAATTAATCTCAAATTATACTTAATTAATTAAGGTTATTATTCAAAAATAATTAATACTAATCCTAATTTAATTAACCACTAACTGTAATTAATTAATCATTAATAGTAATTAATTAACACTAACAGTAATTTAATTAATAATTTAATTAACAGACAGTGAGCCCACTAGACACGTGGCACTGCCAGAGGCTGCCACGTGGCACTGTGGCCCCATAGGGGCTGAGTCGGCTCTGTGACTGGGCAGTTGGCCCCACCTGACACGTGGCACTGTCAGAGGCTGCCACGTGGCACTGTGGCCCCCACAGGAAGCCGAATCGTCGTGGTTGACCGGGCAGTGTGTCCCACTTGCCACGTGGCGGGCCCAGAGGGGGCCACGTGGCGCTGTGGGCTCCACTGGGGAGCCGAACCGCCGCGCGGGCTCGGGCAGTGGGTCCCACTTGCCACGTGGCGGGCCCAAAGGCTGCCACGTGGCACGGTGGGCCCCACTGGGGAGCCGAACCGTTGCGCGGGCTGGGGCTGTGGGCCCCCACTTGACAAGTGGCGTGCCGGCTGGCTGCCACATGGCACTGTGGGCCCCACGGTCGGAGCCGAAGGGTCGCGGCTTCGGCTGGTGGGTCCCACTGGACACGTGGCAGGCCTAGAAGGAGCCACGTGGCTTGGTGGGCCCCACCCGACTTACGCGAACCCGGCTCGGGTCGACCCGGCCCGACCCAGACTTCGTCTTCCTCGCAGAGACGTCCCGAGGGCCGGCGCCTAGGGCACGGCTTTTGCCGGCCTTCCCAGCGCCGGACCACCTCGGCCCGCACGGCCGACGGTGGCCCTCGACGAGGGCTACACATCGGTGGGCAGACCTTCGCCGGAGGTGGCCGGGATCGCTAGCAATTCTAAACCCTAATATGTAGGGTTTCGGTGGCTGCGGAAAATCAGCCCGAGGCTTCAAGCCTCGATCTGAGTCAGCCGGACCTCATCGAGGTCGATCAGGTCCGGTTGATTGTCGATCTAAGTCCTAACCTACAATTCTAAGGTTATGCGACGGCGAAAGGATAACGGAGGAGGGAGATCGGGGGTACATGAGGTCGACGGCGGACGGGTGGCTGGGCTTCGGGGCTTGATCTGGCTCGATCTGGGCTCGAATTTTCACAAACCCGGAGCCCAGAGGTCGGCCGAGGTCTTATAGACCCGTCGGCGACCTCGCCGAGGCCGGGGAGGGGCCGTATTGGCCGGAATTCGAGACGGCCCCGTAGCCGTTGGATCTGGATCTGGATCAGATCCAACGGCTGCGATGGCGTCGTTCGATTTGACGGCGCCGTCAGCTACAGTTGACGGTAATAGTAATTACTTAACGGTGATCGTTAAGTAATTAATTAAATATTATTATTTTTTATTTTATTTTTTTAATTTCCAGAAATTTTTGAACATGTTTTTTCTAGCTAATTTGGGGTCAAGGAATTCAATGGCGAAGTCAGATTTTTGATCTAACGAGTATTTTGATACCTCAATTTCTGGGGTATTTTTATTATTAAAATATTCGTCGAAATTTCGATGACTTCCGATTGACACGAAAACTTCACCCCAAGCTAATTTGGGGTCAAGGAACGTAATGGCGGTGTCCATTTTTCGATCAGAGGTCAATTTAAATAGGTCAATTTTCTAGAGTTTCTGGATTTCTAGAAATCAAGATTCGATCCGTTTGGCTCCTGATTTGGACTAGGTCTCAGAGATTGACTCCACTTGACCTAATTAGCACTTATAATTGTGTTTAAGGCTTAGGGTTAGTCCTAATCAATTATGGTAACAACTCGAGTTGTTACATTGTGCCTCGTAAAACGTACTAAGACTCAAATTTAGGCCAAGTAGCCTTATCAGGATGATTAATCAACTAATCACTAACTAGTCTAAATACTAAACCATGCAGGTAACTTGGAAATCATGCAAGAAAGGTACCGGATATTTTCTTACATTTATTTCTTACTTAATTTCTTTTAAATGCTTTCGCACCGCTTTGAGCCTTATATTCAATTTTACTTTCCTTTTTAAGTTATCTATTACTGCCATTTTAAATACTGAATGAAATGTCTTGAGAATGCATGCATTATTTTTTTTGGGTTCTCAAAACGGTGGCTTGGGTGGGATATATGGCGGGGCTAGCCAAGAGGGGAGATAAGGGAGCGTGCTGTAGCCTACGGAGGGCACAGTACGGTATTATGTTACGATATGAACCCACATTCTATCTGACCCCAAGGTTCTGTGTTTGCCCAGCAGGACAAATTGTTTACGATTATGATTATTGATGCAAGACATATTATACTGATTCTTGTGACATATTTTTGATAAAATTCAGCACATTTTTGTGAATTTTTTTTATAAACCTAACAAATTGTTTTGCAGGATAAAACTTCATGTATTATCCATTTATTGCTTAGCGCTAATGCTTTTATAAATGTATGCTTATATCTTGTACTTAGTCTATGGGACTAACCGACATTCCAACGCCCCCACTTTTATGTGCCAGGACAGGAGCTAGTGAAGATCGAGGTAGCTGAGAAGTGAGGAGGATTGACTCAGCATATCTCTTTTATTTTTCTTTTTTCTTTATGCTGTTATACTAAATTAAACTATGTGATGTAATTTTTATTTTAATTGAATGGATAATCTCATTTCTGCTTACTTACTGTACTACTTAAACTGCTCAATCGGATTCCTTGACGGGGAACCTCATGCGGGGCTGATCCTCTGATATCAATCCGGCATGAGGAGGGTCCCCACAAACAGTGACCGAGGATGGTGGAGGAGGCCTAGAACAGTTTCTTGGATGTCTAGAACGACTTCTGCCTCTAGCCAAAGGAAGGGAGGTGGAGTGGCAAGAGCAGCCAACATTTTTGAATAGACTGCATTTTTCACAGATTGAAGGGGTCCAATCATATTCAACTTTCTGATTTAAAATGGCTCCATCTACTCTGATTTGTATTATCTCAAGAAAAACAGAGGTCGTGCCAATTTCAACACAAATTCGAGCAAAAGTGAGTCTTGATTTTAAAACAGTAAGAGTATCTGCCATTATAAGTATTCCAATTTTACTCGCAAGTTTAGAAATTATACCTTCCGACCAAAGATGAAGCGATAGTTCAGGGAACTTAATCCATACTGGTAGAGAAGAGAACGATGAAGCAGACGGCATGAATTTTTGATTCCATAGCTTGACTAGAAACAAAATGTTAAAGAACCAGGGTCCTCCTTAGAGGATCATCTGCACATCTTCTTCGCAACACAGTTTTATTAAATAACAATTAGCACTTAATGAAAACAAAAAAAATAAACCTCTAAGTTTTAAAGTTTTTGTCATAGAATCTAAAAGAGCTCTATAGGTGTGCTTATGGCTCAGACTGAATCCCACTACGCAATTTTTCCATTGCTTTTTGCCGTTAGAAATCTCCTCTTCAGATATGTCAATGATATCCTCAATGGGTGAACATTAGAAAGGTTGAAATCTTTTTTATCTTGATGAACCGAAGCAAAAAGAGATTTCCACGATACCGAACCTGATGAGGAGAATCCGCAAGATGAGGGGGGAGCTCCAAGAATACCGGAAATGGGTGAAGGGAAAAGAGGAGGAGGAGACGACCCCATCCTGGGGCCGACCGAAGCCCTAGTCGTTCTCACTAGGTTAGGGCACGCTCTCGCAGTGCTCTGGAAGTGTTGGAAGTAAGCTTCATAGCCAAATATAAATAAAATAAATAAATTATATTATAATTAAATTATATTGTAATCAAATTACACAATAACTGGCACGTTAAGCCTAAAATTTTCACAAGAAGACAATAGAGAACAAACGAGATTTTCATATGAAGATGAACTAAAGATTAATGGTTTTTTCTGATGTTTTAATTGATAAAATCTACGGCCTCCCCAACCATTCTTGACTCGGCAAAACAACCCAAAATGTCAAGCCATGAACAAACAAGAACATGCTGCCTAAAATCCCAATGCACACGCCAACACGAAAACCCTAAAAACATCAGAGAGTGCTTTTCGAAATGACCTCCCCAAACTTCACAAACCAGGGCCCATCATCACTATCATCATCATTATTGCCGCCGTGAGACACCTCGTCGACGGCTATGATCTTCGCATACTCGTTCGTCTTCAGAGGAACAGAACGGGGGGGCTTCGTGCTCAGTGCAGGCATCAGCGAAACGAGAACCCGTGAGACTTCAAGCATTGTGGGGCGGTCCGAAGGGTGCCTCTTCGTGCAGAGCAACGCTAGCTGGAATGCCTTTTTTACGAGCCCGAGGTCCATGCATGTTACGGAAACCTCCGAGTCCACCGCCTCCATCACCGTGTTCTCATCAGCTCTGCATAGTATCTGAAGGACCAAAAAAGACATCATCAAATCTTTGAAAGTTCATATGAGAGCAAGTAAAATGAACAAACCAGCTGATGGAGGTTGGACTCGTTGTCGACCGCCTTCTTCCCTGTCAGAAGTTCAAGAAGCACAATGCCAAAGCTGTAGACGTCGGACTTCTCCGTAAGCCTGGAGGTCCTAGCGTACTCGGGATCGATGTACCCGATGGTGCCCATTACGTGAGTTGAAGCGTGGGTTTTCGCAGAGGGGATGCATTTGGCGATGCCGAAGTCGGAGAGATGAGCCTCAAAGTTCTCATCCAGAAGGATGTTCGAGGATTTCACGTCCCTGTGAATGATTCGGGGGCTGCAGTCGTGGTGGAGGTACGCCAGGCCTTGCGCCGCCCCGACTGATATCTTCAGGCGCGTGTCCCAATCGAGCTTGACCTTCTTCGATGGGCCATGAAGAAGATCCCACAGTGAGCCATTTTGCATGTAATCGTAGAACAGAAGATTCCCGTGAGGGGAGAGAGAGTATCCGTGCAGGCTCACGAGATTTCTGTGCCTGATGCTGCCGATCGTCTCCAATTCAGTCTCGAATTCGCGCAGATTGTGAGTGCAATGGCTGTGCAACCTTTTGATTGCTATAGGCCTCGACTTCTTTGGAACACATTTATACACTGTGCTTGAGGAACCGTAGCCTATTATGTATTTTTCACTGAGGTTTTCTGTGACTCTCATGATTTCATCATACGAATGGATGGCAAGGTCCATTTGAAGAAATACCAGCTTCGGAGGGCCTGAATAGATAGGAGGCAGAGAATGGCATCGTTATATTATAAAAACATCAAAAGATATGACAAAGATATAATGTTTATTTCTTACCTTGTACAGTTCTACAAGGGCCTTCTATAAAAGGCTTAGGCTGGCTGGACCTGTAAATTGCTATCGTGGCCATCAACATCAGCGCAATGAAGCCGAAGGCTATGCAAACGGCAGTGGCTAGAGAGATGGTGACTGCACATGAAGATTCAACCGATGCATATAAGAAGTTCATAAGTGAGATCTTAAACAAGATGGGTTATCGATTTTGTTGCCTACTTTTTGATGTATGACCATCCGGAGAACAGGAAGACCCAGGCCAGCTTCCGCACAGCAAGGGATTCCCCAAAAAACTGAATAATGCATAAATAAAAGCTTTAAGATTTTTTTTTAAGAATGGAAAATCTGAAAAACAAATAATTGTTTAATACCTCTCAGAAGGGAATCTTGAAAAGTTCTTTGTTGAAGGAATGAAGCCTGACAAGTTGTTGAATGAGAGATCCCTGAAAGCAGACAGTGAGTGCCGGAATTAAGAAAACAAGACTCCATACTATTTTGGTATAAGATTGGTAATGAGAAAGAAAATTTAACGTACAATGTAGTCAGGCTGAAGCAATTGGTCAGTTGAGATGGAATCCCTCCACGAAAATTATTCTCATTTAGGATTCTTCAATTACAAAATTATATATATATATATATATATATATATATATAACACATGTTAAAGGGAGGTTTAAGCACAATCTATAATCTCTTCTGTTTAGCTATATACAAAAAGATTGGATGCGAGTTGAGTGTTGTTTTTCATATTATGAGGAAATTTGAATCGCTTGAATATAAGGAAAAAAAAAGAAGATTTTGGTGGTGTGTAAACAACAAAAATTCCAGTGATATGACAAAATTACCACCCTCAATGGAGATGAACTAGCATAGCACTGATCTCTTCCTATTTTTATTTTGAGGCAAAGAATAAGAAAGGAAATAGCAACAATGGCAAAGAGCGTACAAAAAATTAATATTCTGCAGCTGACCCAGTTCTTCAGGAATGAAACCAGAAAGTTTGTTGTAGGATAGATCACTGTAACATGTATTGTAGATATGCAGTTTTAAGAGAAAAGAACACAATAAAAAACCGTTATGCAAGAATAAAGTTTAAAACATACATTACTTGTACACTTCTAAGATTTCCAAACTCATTAGGAACTGGTCCGATGAGATTATTTCTACTCATATTTCTGTTGAATCAAAGTATATGAGCAATGGTATCTGTACTGCTTTTTTAAAAAAATATATTTGGCTTAACAAATTAATAAATACTCAAAAGAAAGGATGATGCAACTGTTGACATACAATATGAGGAGGTGCTCAAGATCACCAATGGAAATAGGAATCTGGCCTGAGAAGTTGTTGCTAGAGAGATCCCTGCAGATGTATGGATAAAAGTAAATACTTTAAGACATTTAGATTCTGTCAAATGTTAAAACAGCATCATTCCACAAATAACTAACTTACAATGTGTCAAGATTAATAATCCGCCCGAGCTCATCAGGAATCTTGCCCTTGAAGTTATTCAATGAGAAATTCCTGTATTTCAATCGCATTGTGTAGAGAGAACTGAAATTAAAGAAACTTCAAGCAAAGTGTATAACTTTAAGTATGAGTAAAATAATCTTTCTAATATGTTGAACATAGCTGTTAGACTCACAGATAGGTCAAACTTTCCAGCTTCTGGAACTCCAGAGGAATGGAGCCACTTAACCAATTTCCATACACATTCCTAAAAGATGCAGCAAATCAAGATAAAAATAGAAGTGATTGTCACGATGGCATAAAAGCAAGGAAGCAAGCTCACAATTGGTTCAGAGCAGTGCATAAGCAAATATTTCTAGGAATGGGACCCTCAAGTTTGTTATTGGCAAGATTCCTGCATATCAATAAAAAACTTTTTTAAAAATTTTGGCGAAACAAGCTGTGAAAACTCTGAAAGATCGCATGTAAAACTCACAATTCAAAAAGATCTTTGAGTTTTCCAAGTTCAGAAGGAATAGTACCCTCTAATTGATTGCCATTCAGCTGCCTGTGGATTAACATGCTTAAGAATTGCAAGATAAGAAACTCACAAATGGCAGTATAAACGGGAAACAAGACTCTCACAGGTAACTAAGCTTTGACATGTTTCCTAAATCAGGAGGAATCGTGCCACTAAGTTTATTACCGTGCAAATACCTGAAAGAAAAAGAAATTGTTTATAACATGATTAGGTTTTATATGCTGTGACAAAAATTTATGTAATTAAGTGCTCACAATTTGCCGGTGTATGATAGATTCCCAAGTATTGGTGGGATTGGACCAAATAGATCGTTTTCACTCAAGTCCCTGTAATGTATGATATAGGTGAATCAGACTTAATCATGAAGCTACAATAATAGAATAGCATTAACGAAAAAAAAAAATAAAGAAAATTTTAAGATAATTAGATATATCTAAAAATAAAATACAGAAGTATAGGTGAGCATTTTAAAATTAGCACATCTTGCTAACATAAGCAGAGGATAACAGTGAAGGCGTGCTAAATAATTACTTTTAGTTCGCATTACCAAAATATTAACAACAATTTACAGAAAGATAAATGCTTAAAATAACCAAAACAGGCCCGTTAATGAATACTTACAGAACTGCTAGAGCTTGCATGAGTCCAATGACTTCTGGTATTTTTCCTGTAAGTTTGTTTCCTTGAAGTGACCTAGTTCGTTCATGACCAAAAACGTAAGAAGTCCGTTAAATTTGAAAATATGAGTTGTACATATGATTCATATTTTTATTTTAAAACAGTAATGAGAACAGTATTTTAGACCCAAGTAAAAATATTAATTAGATACACATTACATATATTTACTAAGATCGGTTAAAAACAAAACATGTAAAACTTAGGCTGTGATGACTACCACTGCAAGCCAACTAATTTTAAGCGTTTCCAAATTTTCAGGTGTCAGTATTGTTTATTTATAAGTTTAGCTGAAGTTTTTTGAAAAAGATTTAGAGAAATATGGATCAATTAATGCTGCAGTGTTCTTCACGTGATAACCATTTAGTCAACCGACTATAAAGGTAGTTAATTTAATAGGCACTGGAATACTAAATGTTTGTAAAAAAGAGATGTGGTGCCAAATTTATTAGTTTGCGGCCTAGTGGTTATTAGGGTTATTGGATTTAAACTCTTTACATATCAAAATTCAAATCTCAGTCACATATTTGCCTCGTTGAGGTTTAACTTCCTAAAAAAAAAATATCCCAAAAAAGTGCTAAAAGATAGAGCAACAGAGGGGAAAAAAAAAGTAGATACCAATATCTAGTTTACACTTAGATATTGTTTGGCAACACATGAATTGAGATTTAATTAGGACTTTGGTCCTAAATCCTCTAATCCGGCTACATTGTATTTAGATTATGTTAGCTCATAATTGAAAGCTAAATCTCATAAATCATCAATGTGGCTTTAATCCTACATTTATCAAATCCAGCATAGAGCCCGATTAATGGATTTAAAAGTTAGGAGGATTTATGTTCTATCAAAATAGTTTTCTGATTTATCAGCATTTAATAAATTCTGTGCCAAATAACTTTCAGATTAAGCATACCCAAAATATACTAAAATCAGATTTAAGAATTAATTAGATCCTGCAAAGCATAAATTGAAATGGTTGCCAAACAGCACCTAAATCTTAAATCCTGCTAAAAAGTATACCAAGATTTATCAAAAATTATCAAATCCGTATCAAACAGTTTTTATGATTTAACAATACAAAATTATTAAATCTGAATTTAAGGATTTACTAAATCAAGCTTATATTAAGTACCACTTCATGCCAAACAGCCCTCCAGAATTTGACAATACAAAATTGCTTTTGAGAAATTTGATTCAGTGTAGCAACACTTGATCATTAAAATAAAAAGTTGTTAATGAAATGAAATTACTAAAAAAAGGACTGCAACATACAGAGTAGCTACTTGAAGAAAGCCAATATTATAGGGAATCTCGCCTGTGATTTCATTGTAAGAAATATCCCTGCAGTTTAAAGAAAAAGATGACTTTGGTAATCCTCAATAAACACAAGAAAGATGACTTTCTAGGAAAATTATATAGAAAAGATACGTACAATATTTCAAAACTAGTGCAATTTCCAATGCTATCTGGTATTGGGCCTGTAAGATTATTGCCTCTCACATCACTGGAAGTAAAAAACATAGATTTAAATTCTGAAGTCATGATTCATGAGCACTCAATATAGGCTTAACATGCTATGGCAAAAAAGAATATAAACAACTCTTGTTCAATTCGAATAGACAAGAGTTTAAAGAATCTTAGTATCAGCTTTAAGATTAGGGCTATAAAAACTAAAATACTAACCATAAAATCCAGGAAATTAGCAGGGTTTAATTACTCACAAATACCACAAACCAGTTAATTGACACATATCCGGGGACAAAGTTCCTGTAAGCAGGTTACCACGAAGTCCACTAAAGCACAATATCAAAAGTTTCATATAGTTCTAGATCAGAGAAGTATAAATCTAGGAAGTATTTAGTGAATGAAATGAAGGAAAAAAAAGGAGCTTACAGGTACTGTAAAACTTCATTCCAGTATAAGAGCCTCGGAATGTCTCCAATAAGCTGATTCTGAGCCAAGTCACTACCAGTGATAAAATGACAATAAAATTTACATAGCACCAACAAAAAATATCTTAAAAAGGCTAGTAAATTTTGAAAAGCATCGGAAGATCAGCATCATCTTACAGTGTTTTAAGATTCGGTATCTGGGAGAGGGTTGAAGGAATGGGTCCGCTCAATTGGTTATTCTTCAAGTTACTGCATGGAGAAAAGGTTCACAAAATGTTTTTTCAAAGAGAGAAAGGTTCACAAATTTTTTAGACTTCATATGCACCGTAGAGAGTTAAAATTTTGAAACAGAAAAAAATACAATTAAAAGAGTAAAGTTCAAAACATTAAACTTTTTATAATTGAATCCTTCAAATAACATTTAATATTAATTGAATTACCATTATATATGATCATCATCTTACGATTAAAATAATGGGTCTTACATACATAACACCATATAACTTAACATCGCTCAATAAGCATCCAAGTATCTTAATCTTGAATAAATAATGCTGTAAATATCTTAGACAATAAGAAAACTTTCATCACCACATTTACATGCTTTCAAAGATGGCGAAGCTGACTTGGCAGGATAGCTATCCGCATCTACACTATCAAACGTGATGAGATTTGGCCCTGAGGATGACACGAATGGCGGTGGTTTAAGCAATCAATGCAATGTTTACTAAAAGGCTTCACCACCATTTCAATAAGAGAATGCCAGCCAATAACAGGTGCATATTCCTGCCAGCAAGCAACACCGAGCAGCTCCTAACAACCCGAAAAAAAAAAAAAGCAATCCCCCGGCACAACCTTAAGCAACCCCTAGTAACTGCACGAACTACCGATCTTCACCGCCTCGACACTTAAAGAAATTGGCAATCTCCTTGGACCTGAATGTTAACGACACAGGACGATCTCAGTGCTGCCTTTCATGTCAATCTATGCTCTTTGGCCACCTATACAGCAGCAGCCGAAACCAATGCTCGCGTCACAAGCTCTATAACAGATGTCTCTCTCAACATATACAAAATCTTTGGTATTTACATATTTAACTCCACAAGTTAAATATTATTAAGATTACCAAACAAATATTAATCATTATATCAATTTTGCCATCTCATACATATCTTTTAGTCCTTGCAAATGAACAAGAGAGTACAATTAGATGTAATGATACCCCAACTTCTCTATCCACTTTGGCTTGATCAGTTAAGAGAATATGTGAAAAGGAAATATTAGTAGAATGCACTTTATTGTGTAGCTGATGTGATCTCTCATACCCTTTTGCTTTCTCCCGTAATTTTGGAGATTTGAGGGGAAAAAGTTGGTTGTATTATAGCATTTTACTTTTGTAAATATCAAGAGGTATTAGATATGTAAATACACTAGTTTGGCATGTCATGCTAGTGATAATCCCCTTTTTGTAATATTTAGGAGATGTAAGTGTTAGGCTTGTGAAATTAGAATATTTTGGTTGCCTAAGAAGTTGTGAGTGTGATATAAACAACAGAAATATAAATATTAAATTAACAATTTTGAATGTTAGGTTTTGACAAGAAAATAATAAAAAATTTAAGCGCTATTAGGCACCGTATAATTGAAATGGTAATGCTATTAAAATATCATACTTTTGAGCTGTGCTACTTATTAGATAAGATTATTTTAGTTAAATACGAAACCTATTGAATTTTAAAATAAATTATTTTCGTCCGGGCGGCTAGACCAAACTTCCCATGCCTGCGGCGAACAGGAATGCCTTGTTCGAACGCTTAAGATAACATGCCCATGAACCAAACAATCATCTGCTAGTTATTTGAAAACAGGGAAAAATAGCATAATATGCATAAAAATGAATGCCAACCAAACAGCCCCTTGCCAAACAGAAAAAAGAAAAAGAAAAATGAGTGAAAAGATTAAACTGGACTCGTACAGTTCTTCTAGCCGCTTGAGCTTGGATATTGAGAAAGGGATGTCTCCATTGAGTGAGTTTCCAGACAAATCTCTGCAAATTTAAAAAAGTTCAAACAAAATACTTTATGAAAAAACAAAAACTATATGAAAAAATAAAGTTTCGGTAATATAAAATTTGACAAGTACAAGTATTTAAGAGAAAAGCAATCCCCAAGTTCATCTGGGATCTGCCCCATGAGTCTGTTTCCCTTCAAATCTCTAAAATTGAAAAAAAAATTATAAGCAATCAAACAATATAAATAATGATTCCTCACGTCAAGAAACAGAGATAAGAAAAACAGACAGCGACTGCAAACTCTTGAGCTCCCCAACAGCCGGGGAGATTTCTCCGCCAAGGTTCAGATTAGAGAGGTTCCTAAATGCAAAAGACTGGATGAGTTCAATTTACTCGAAAAAGGAAAACAGAGAGAGATAGAGAGAGAGAGAGAGATAGAGAGAGAGAGAGAGAGAGAGAGAGAGAGAGAGAGAGAGAGAGAGGAACAAGAGACGAACAGAGAAACCACAGTAGAGGTGAGGTTAGCGCAGAAAACCCCTCGCCAAGCACAATGGTCATCCAAGCCACCGTCGCCGGCAGACGCGATTGAGGATTTCCAGTCTAAGAGTAAGTTAGCTGCGTTGCTGAAGGACGTCTTCATTGCCAACAGCGCCTTCCCTGGCATCCATTTCGAAGACAAAGTTCACGTTGCCACATCAAATGAGAAGAATAAATCAACATTTGAGAAAACAAAACACGGAAAGAGAGAGTGGTAGAGAAATACCTTCGTCAGAGAGTGTAGAAATGACCGGGAGTAAGCAGAAGAGTGATGCCAAGGCCGCCATTCGAAGACCCATCGCCGTCCTCTTCTCCATTTTCCACATGCCAATACCGAACCACACTTACAAACTTGTACACTGAAGCAGTGAGCAGAAGAGAAAGACTAAGCTCCTGATCGGCATTGCCGCAGAAACAGTGAGAGAGCGAGAGAGAGAGAGAGAGAGAGAGAGAGAGAGAGAGAGAAAAGAAGAGGAAAGGGGGGTAAGGGAAGCAATCAAGTAAGGGCTAATAAGGGAATAGCGTAGGGGAGAAGAGGGAGTCGGCCGTACGAGCAAAGGCGCCACCAAAATAGAGGCAGCGACAGAGACGTGACTGTTCCTTTCGGAAGCTCGAGAGGGGAGGGTGGCGTGGGCCCACCACCACTGCCCTCTGCTGCAGTGCTGCAACCGCCAAAGCCTTGCAGCCCTAAAATTAGGCACCACGAGACTGCCTTTTCTTCCTCGCCTACGGCCATAATTATTTTCGGTTGATCTTGCTTTATATGTTCTAACTTGTTATGTATATAGAGGATTAGCCTGCTAATCCCATATGTTTCATTATAGTTTATTATCTTAAATTCTATAATTTGTATGTTTAATTCTGTTATTAAAATAAATATTCCATTATATATGCGCGAAAATGATAATCCTCCAAAAAAATATTCAGTCGTATTTTATGCCAACTTCTATACCTCAGTCAATAATTACAGTGCTATCTATTCACTCGTTTTAATTATTTTACTGATTAGCCTTTTTTTCCAAAATTTAAGCATTTTAATTTAAGAATTTAAATGTATTTATTTTGCTCTTAAATTTGCTTAGCATATCTAAGCAAAGCTAATCCAAAATAGGTTAGTATTTTCCTCTGAGCAAACAATTAGTACCAATCTTAAAGCTTGTACTAAAGCATATACAACTTAAATTAGCTTAATATAAATTACATAGTACATAAATAATCAATATAAATAAAAATAATTACATTTTAATTGATCAGCTGATATATTTAACTAATCAAATTAATTATTAAATAACTACATAAAGTAAAGAAGTTAATTAGCATAAAATAGTACATAATTTACTGATTAATTATCTTAATTATCAAAAAGCACAGTTAAATTAACTAATTATTTTAACTATTTTAATTATTAATTTTTGAAATAATTTAATCAGATTAATTTGTAAGCAAAACAGATTTTAAACATAATTGCAAATTGATATAATATTAATGCATTTATCAGTAAGTTTTAAGAGGTAATTAATAAATTTAATTAATCAAAATATTTAATTAGCATAGTAATTAACTTAACTATTATGTAATTTATTATGTTAAATAACCTAATTGCTTTATTTAATGATTAATTAACAATTAATACAATTTATTTATCATAATTGTATTTTTTGATATAATATTTATTCATAATAATAAAAAATTTATATCATTCAGCTTAAGCTAGCTTAATTCAATATAATCTCATTAATAATCAAATAGCTTAGCACTTTAGCTTATCTTGGCTAATTTGCAATTCGATTAATTTCAATAACTAAGTTTAACACAATCTTTATCCTAGTTTGATTCAAATATATTCATGCCCAAATTACATATATAAAGTGTATAATTAAAAATATATTATCCTAATTTATTATAAAAATTACAAAGCTTATATTATACCAAATTGATTATGAGAAATATATTTAGTATAATGTGTTAATAATTAAAATAATCATAATCAAAATTAGTCTAATTGTTTAGTTCATTTGAAAGATTATTATTAATTATTTAATATTTCTTGTATCACAAATGGGCATTGTTAAGCAAAAAAAATATTTATATAGAATATTTAGAACTTATGTGATAGTATGTGATAGTACAAAGCATCTCAATTGCATATATACTATGTATAATATTTTTAAAAATTATTAATGAAAAAATTTGAGTAAATTTGATTAATAAACATGAGAATTATTATATCTCATATCATTAAGAGTATTAATAAGCCTATTAATATACTAACATATAATTAGCTAATTAATGATTTAAATAAACAACGAGTATTTATCATAGTGATACTCAATATTATTTAAAATATTTGTAAACATAAATAAAATAATTAACTAAATAAAAATATATGCATTAAATATTTATTTATGATAGTTAATCAGCTTTTTTTGTAAAGATTAAAGTAGCTGTTTAAAGTATATTGCTTGCATGATAATTAATAATAAATATTTAAATAATAAGTAATCAATTGCACTTATATTTCAAATACATATAGCAATCTATTTTTAAATTTATGGAATGGTATTGCATTTTTCTAAAGTCATCTTAGCACGAGATAAAAATGAAATAAATTTATTTAGAGCTAGCTGGTGCGAAAGGCATTTACGAAAATACCCTGAGGCCATTTCGGTCAATGAGGATGAAAATCGAGGTATGCTTTTGACCCAGCGGGGCTTCGGCCGAGACCGTCTATAATTGCCGGTTGAAGTGAATGGGTTCGGGTCTACTGCCGGCGCTAAATTAGGGAATTATTCAGGCGTAAATAATAAAGGCATAAATGAAGGGTATTATTGGATATTATTTTCCCAACGGTTGTTCCCTGCTGCCGGGTCGAGACTCCGCAATGCATGCTTTAAATTAAATTAAATTAAATAATAAAATTAATATTTTCTTAAAATGCCAACTTAAATAAGATTTAGCTTAAATAAACGAACCATTTAGGCTAAGCACTAAGTGCGGCATATTGCTGTTATTTCAAAATTAGAACTAATACCTGATCTAATTTAGGATTACATAAATTAGAATTATTCGTACGTAAATAATAAAGGCATAAACGTAAATCGTGCTTTATCTAATATCATTCATTTGATCCTATTTTTTGCTTATTAATCTATCTTCTTAATCTTTAAATAAAATAAATTAACTTAAATGTTAAGATTTTCTCCTTCATCTAATTATTCTTACATGTTTACAGGGATGTCATTCGATGATATCTTTTTCTTACTCTCCATCTGAGGTGTCCCGCTCCGTTGCTTGCACAAATGAAGTATGACTTATTGACGGGACGTGTCATCACTCGGATGATAATCCTGGATTGGTGTTAACAAAGTAAGCTCTGCTAAGAGACTACTCGCTTTGCTAACACTAGTCCTACTGAGATGTCTAAGTAACCAACTACTTAGACATATATTTGTGCCCCGAATTATTATGCAATGATAATCATAATTCGAATTACAAGTAAATTGATCCAAAATATAAACATAGTGCGAAAATTATAATAAAAATAATACATTCATACATCATATTTAAGTAAAAGAAAGAGTATGAAATTTGAATAATACATCCCATATAATACAGCACTAAAATAAAAAATTTTAAATGCTGAATTAAGTTATTACAGACCATGATTTAATGAAAATTAAGATAATAAATAGTTGAAATAAAATCACTCTCTCCCAACATAAAATTACAGTTAAAGACTAAGCTATTATGGAAGAGACATCTTCTTGCTCCTGCTCTTCACCTGAAGTTAGATCATAGAAATGCTCTAAATCTGATATGTTTGTTTTTACATGCCACAATTTCAACCAAAGAAAGAAAAATATTGTGTTAGATAATTTTTTAAAGTACATTTATACTGATAAATTATTACTAAATTCTTAAGATAATACAAATCATCATAAACAGTAAGGTACTACAAAACAATAACTAAAATAGGAGAAGCTATAAATAATGCATTTATAACTTAAGCAAAATACGAGGGAAATAAACATACCTCAAAAGTTAATAACTGCATAAATGTTAAGCATTTTGCATACACATAACTAAAATAGTACAAATAAATTCATAAATAGATATGATCAATTATATATGCTGATTTTATCGATAAAAATACAGATGTATGTAAAACAGTGCTGAAAACTAGCTTCTTAATATGCTTATACATGAAATTATAAAACAGCTAAAAATACATAAAATAAAAAGTGCTGCAAGTAATTATTAGTTGAACAGAACTAAAAATTGTTTTATTTCAATTGGATATATGCCTAGATTAATCTTGATATATTCATAACTGGCTAAACAAAACCACTGAACAGAAAATCTCACACGTATCATTTAGACTGCTCATAGCTAGATTCGAGTCGGACTATAGAATCAGACACGTATTATCCTAGCATTCTCATGGTTAGATTCAAGTCGATTCTGTCACAGTAAGAATTGATAGGGCAGACTAATTATGACACATTCCACTTAACTGTTATCTGATTTATTGAATTTAATTTACTGATGGTTAATGCCAATGTATTATGCATTTCAAAATTAATATAAAATATTCACCAAATATTTCATAGATTAACTAAATATGCCAAAGTAATAAGGCTCATATTATCAAGGTAATTAGTGCGTTCAATTTGAGAAAGCAGGCAATACTAAATAAAAATCAGTGATATATTTTACTTTATAATTTATTCCTTATAACTATTCTAAGATTATACAATATTTGGATCTCTAATATCATACCATCCAGTATAAACTCAGAGATGATCCTATAAAGTCACTCATTATAACTAATCAAGTTATAATTTTAAATCAAATAGTGTCACATACAAAAGTTAAATAAGTAAATCAGTAATCTTGTTTGATAAATTTATTAACCCAAAACCAATCCTGATAAAACAAATTAATATTAAAGGAATAAGTGAAACTCTAAAATATAGTGTTTACACTTCTTAACCCATTGCTCTAATATCTAAAGATCTAAACTTTCTTAATTTCTCACATGCGAAAGGTTAAGGAACTCTTATTAGGTGAAATCAAACTCAATAATAATTAACTTTTGATCTTAGGCTAAAGTCAAAAGATAAAATAATTAAAATAAAAAAAAATCATGTTTTAACTCTTAATTAAAAGCTTGATCTTAATTAAGGTCCAATATACTAAGTAATTTTGCATACTCAATAGGATTAAACCTAATAATTGAATAATAAAAATCTAAAGCTAGAGTTTGAAAGATTTATTTATTAAAGGATCGCTTAAGGATTTATTTAAAGATTTACTTAAGGAATCAACCAAGTCTTAAAGGAATTCTTCTTAAGAGACATAATTAATTAAAGTTTAAGGTGAAATCTAAATTGGTTATAACTAATTTAGTGAGTGATAATTAGCACTAAAGAAAGGAAATGTGAATTTTAAACTCATATTAACTCATTCTAAAATTTAACTTAGTTAATTTAAGGCAAAATTAGGTTTTAATTACTAAAACTAAATTATAAGTTCAAATTGATTTCAATTTGTTTTTAAAAACTTAATTTACTGATTTAAGAGGTATGAAAAAAATTAAGAAGTTTAGTTTACAGTTTACTCAATATTTGATCAAAATGACAAAAATGTCTCTCATTAAGATTCTAAATAGAGACTTAAAGTTCTATGGTTCTAAATTAATTTCTTTCAATGTCAAAATGTTTTTTACTGTCTAAGATAAGGATTAATACTAAAAACACTAAAATTAACTAAAAATTGGGGTTAATGAGCTTTAATTAAAGTTTAAACTCATTAAAGAGTGATTAGTAATTTAATTTAGGGAAACTAGTAATTTATGATACAATTAGGTTCTACTCCATATAAGGAGTTCACAAACACCAAGATTACTAAAATAAAAGATTAACTAGCTTAATTAGATGCTAATTAGAGTTTATGATAATTAGTGATTGATTAATAAAATTAATCATAGAAAAATTAATCCATAACTAAATTGGGAGTGAAAAACTAAAAAATAAAGTCGAATTTTTAATTGGAGGTCAATTAAATTATCTTAATTTATTGATTAATTAAATACATTAGAATATTCAAGAAATTTAAATGATTTTCAAAAATTCTAAATATTCACCTTTAGTTAAATTGGGTGGAAAGAATTTAAAAATAAAATCAGATTTAAAATTGAGGATCAAATTGATTTAGCTTATTTTATAGGTTAAATAATTGGCAAAACACCAAATGATCTAATTGAGGTCCGATGGATTCCAAACTTTCAAGATTAGGTTATAATGACCACTTGAGTATAATAAAATAAAAAATATGACTTGATTTAGTCTAAATTAATCATGGTACATAATCACTCACCATCCTTATCAAAGTATACCAAACATCATCTTTGCCTATATTTCAAACAAAAAAACAATTCTATTATTTTATAACTACTAAACTCATTTCTATTAATTACTTTTATATAAATTTCATTAAAAAGTTACTAAAATAATTTATTTATCTATATTAAATATGTTCATTCTTAATAGAGCTTTTTAATAATTGATTTTTATATATTTTACTTAATCAAATTATTGATTCTTTTCTCTTAAATTGACTAATTTTTACACATGTCTCTCCTAATTAAACATTATAGTTAATCATAAAAACTATAAGCTTATTTATCATAGAAACTTTGCCTTTAGCAATCTTAGAAGTACAAATTCTTAATTTTTGATTTACAACAAATTATTGTATATATATTTTTAATTATTCTCCTATTTATGTATATCATTATTTAAATTATATATCATTTCATTAATCTTCCTTATTTACATTATGAATATAACAAATAGTCATATTTTACATAAAACTTACTGCACCCTCAAAATTTTACAAACTATCAAATTTTAATATTTAATTATATTTATATTACTTTTTTTAAAATTTTACAATTTAATTTTAATTATATATTTTAGATTTAGCATTAATTCTTTTATTCTTTATTTTAAGATATAAAATTAATAATTTATATAGGTTTAAAAGCAATTGATTTGAATAATCTCACAATTTTGTAACATTAATAATATATTTTGTAAGTAAATAACTAATCTAAATATTAAAAATCTCATTTATGTGATAAAATATTCCTCTATAACTCTATAAGATTATAAGCTCAAACAATTTATAAAGTATTTTTTCTTATTCATTAATTCCTCAAATGATATTTTATGACATTTGTAGCTTGATTTAAATGCTCTATTTCTCAACAAATAACTAAAAAAAATAGCATTTATTTGCTGAGCGTGAAATTTTGAGAGATTAGGTGTTTCCGTCTCCTTCCAAAGAACAATCCTGCGCAACCATGTTTGCTCTATGCATGTCGGAGCTACTCAGTTATCTATCTTTGGCAACTCTATCCTTCTTCTTCATAGCCATTGCCTGTTTCTTCCTTTATGTTTCTGCCTTCCTTCTATCCTTTCTCTTCTTCTACCTCAAGGAATCCTCCATTCATAGCACTAACCGCCCTCCCGTTTTAGGCACAATTTTCCATCAGCTCATAAACTTCAACACCCTCTTCGATTACTTCACAAAGTTATCCCGAACACACAAAACCTTCAGATTGATAAAGCCCTCTCATAGCGACATCTACACCACTGATCCTGCCAATATCGAGCATTTCCTCAAGACCAATTTCTCCAACTACAACAGGGTATGTATGCGCGTAAGTATATATACATTCATATATGCGTAAAGTTCTTATATCCTTTCGTTCCCCTTTCCCTATATTTTAAAAAGGGCGATGCCAACTATAGAGTTATGGAGGATCTGTTCGGCGATGGCATCTTTGCAGTGGATGGGGAGAAGTGGAAGCACCAAAGGAAGGTCGCTGGCTATGAGTTTTCAACCAAAATTCTTAGAAATTTTAGCACTGTTGTTTTTCGTATAACAGCAGGAAAACTAGCAAAGAAGATTGCAGAATTTGCAGGGTCCGAGTATTCAGTAGTAGATTTGCAGGTTTGTGGAAGATTAATTGATTTACTGTTTTGTTCGCTTATATGTTCAAGGCTGTAAAACCCTGTGCTATTGGCAGAGTCTCTTCATGAAATCAACAATGGATTCCATTTTTAAGGTTGGATTTGGGGTTGAGATTGATACTCTTTCAGGCACTGATGGTTTTGGTGCTGCTTTCTCAAAGGCATTTGATGAATCAAACCAAATTGTTTTTAGTCGGTATGTTGATATATTATGGAAGGCAAAGAGGAAATTCAGTATTGGATTGGAGGCACAGCTTAAGAGGAATCTGAAAGTTATTGATGACTTTGTTTTTCATCTTATTCAGCGGAAGAGGGAACAAATGAAGAGCAGAGAAGAAAATGTAAGGATGATGTTTTTTTCTGAATAAGAGTTTTATATATCCGATTGTGCCAGAAGAAAACTTTTTAATTGAAAATTTTGTGGCAGAAAATGAAAGATGATATTTTATCAAGATTTGTGCTTGCAAGTCAGAATGATTCAGCAATGGACGATCGATACCTGAGGGATATAATCCTTAATTTCATGATTGCAGGGAAGGATACATCTGCAAATACGCTTACATGGTTCTTTTATATGCTGTGTAAAAACCCGCTGGTTCAGGAAACAATTGTGGGACAAATTCGAGAAGTTTCTAAAATTAAAAATGGCTGTTCCATTGATGAGTTTGTGCTGGGATTAACGGAGGAAGTGTTGGACAGAATGCATTACCTCCATGCTGCATTGGCTGAGACTCTCAGACTCTTTCCGGCTGTTCCAATGGTAATTTGACAACATTTTTGCTAATTTCTTCTTATAATGTTTGATTAATTTTTGCTTAAAATACTTTTGCTATTCTAGTTTTCTGAGTAATGTTGCTCCGTAAAAGCTCATTATGCTTTTGCTATTCTAGTTTTCTGAGTAATGTTGTTCAGTAAAAGCTCATAATACTTTTGCTATTCTAGTTTTCTGAGTAATGTTGTTCAGTAAAAGCTCATAATTAGTTTGTCACTTGATATAAAATTTTCATCAATTGGTATATATTTTTCGCCAATATGCTCAAAATTGTAAACTTTACTTTTTTACGTTATGAGTTAATAGCAAAAGATATATTGATATGCACATTACACTGAAGAGTATTTTATGCATTGGAAATAGTTTAGAATTTGAATTTACCCATTATACAGAGCATGTTTGGTAAGTGAATTTAGTAGGATTTATGGCATTAAATCCCCAAATCTTGCGAAGGATTTATGCATAAGTGACTTTTAATGGTTTGTTAGCTCTCGTTACTCCGTGAATCCCTGAGCTGCAGATAAAATTGTGGATTTAATAATTTCGACTGATAATCAGATTTAACTGAAGGAGAGGAAGGAAATCACTGGAAAGATGCAGAATTTGTTAAGAATAAAAACCAAGCTAGAGGAGAAGAAATGATGATATCGCATTGGGAGAAAAAGAGGGATCATCGAAGATGCCATGCCAGAGAGGAAGAACATAGAGTAGTAGTTTCTCAATAAAAATTTAATTATATATTTAATTAATTAAAATGGTATTCCTAATCACTACTAATTAGAATCTTTTAAATTAAATTAATAAACTTATATTAGCATATTAATAATAAATTGATCTCTAATAGTGAATTTATAAACTAAAAAAGTAAATAATATATATTAATAATTAATTAGATTATTAATTATGTTTTAAAATTGTATTAATTAACTATATATTTTTTACCCGTTTAAATATTAATTGCATATTCATCGATATAATTTAAGTTATTGGATGTAAATATATGGTACTTGTTGATATTAATCATGCTATTGTTGATTTGAAAGGAGGTTGAGGGGATTTGGATCAACCAAAGGGAGTCACGGGGATAGACAAAGGCCTGGGCGCTCAGGCGTGCCTAGGCGCTCCATTGATAGAGCATTAGATCCAGGCGCTCGTAAAGCAATTCCAAGTGCGCGGCTTGGGCGTCCTGGTGCCTAGGAGATAGCGGGGCGCCCAGACATTCCTGATTTCTAGGGCATATAAATATGATTGTAGGCCATTTTAGGGCATTTACTATGAAAAATCCCTAATTTTGGTGTGTGACAGCTTGAGGCTGCTGTAAATCTCCATTGTTGGGAGCTTGAAAAGGGTTTTGTGAAACCCTAATTGTATTTTGATGATGTGAGAATTGTGAAAGAGCTGAAAGAAATCAAACTATGCTTGAGATCAAAAAGAATTTATTGTTTGTTGGGGCCTTAGAAGTCAAGAGCTTTAAGGTGGTGATTGAGACAAGTTCTAAAAGCCTGTAAAGGCGTGATGACTTATCTACGTGGAGTTGGACAACATAACCTCTGCTACTTTCAAGGGAGCACAGTGCTGGATCAGTGGCAGTGGCAGAGAATTTTGATGATGCCATGATGTTATGACACATGAGGCTGGCACATGCTAAAGACCTTTGCCGAGAGCATTGCAGAAGGATGGACTCATTAAATATATAAATAATTGTACATTACCTTTTTTGTGAACATTTATACTCTTGGCAAGATAACACGTAAATCTTTTGGTATTGGCCTCCACAACACCAAAGACATCCTTGAGTATATATACACACAAATGCTTGGGGACCAATGAAAATGACATCTTTTAGTGGTTGGAGTTACTATCTCTTTTATAGATGATTACTTCAGATATGTTTGGGTGTACACCATGAATAACAAAGCAATGTACTGAAGATATTCAAAATTAGAAGAAGTGAATGGAGAATCAAACTGGCAAGAGATCAAGAAGATCCGGTTTGACAATGGCTGAGAGTACACTAATGGTTCTTTTGTGCAGGAGTGCCAAAGTTCTGGGATTGAGCATCACTTCACAGTGAAAGAGGCACGGTAACAAACGGTGTATCAGAGCGTATGAATCCCACTTTGGTGGAAAAAGTGCGATGTGTTATGTTGTGGAGACCATTCAAATTATTACGTAGATGCTAATGGAGCTCCGATGAGCTTCCAGGAGGTTTCAAGGTGATTCGGAACAAAGTTGGAATTTCAGCTGCAGCATAGGCGTCACACTGCATCGTGGCGCGCCATGGTGCCCAGCACCTGAGAGGAAGGCGCCGCAGCGCTCCATGGCAGCTAGCAGACTGAGACAAGGACGCTGCAGCACGCCCTACCAGATGGAGTCTAGAGGCTAGGGCGCTGTAGCGCGCCCCAGTAGAAAGAATAAAGAAACTGGGGTACTACAGCGCACCCCAACGGCAGAGTGCCAGAGAGAAGGGCGCTATAGCGTGCCCTGACGTCTGGTTACTCGAGGCTTGGGCACTATAGCGCGCCGTAGCGCCCGATGGATTTCTGCTCCGGTTCAGGTTACATTCTAAGATATTTAAGGGATATTTTGGACTATTTTGGGTTCAAAAATGAGCTGAGTATTTAAAGAAATCTTATGGAGGAGTTTCCTAAGTTATTTGCAAGTGTTGGCTCAGGCTTTGGATGCTGTTGGAGAGGAACCCTAAGGGAAATAACAACTGTGCAAGGGAGCTCTTGCATGTGAAGGAAATCCTATCCAGGTGGTGGCTACTTCTTCTCTTCTTCATCTTAGAGTAAAATCTAGTGCTCCTTATTAAGGTGAAGCTCTTTGTAACTCTGTACTCTTCAAGATTTATAGTAAAAATTTCTGTGTGGTATGGCTCCGTGGTTTTTTTCATTCTTGAGTTTTTTACGTAAATCTTTACCTTTGGATGTGTTTGTGGTTTTGATGCATGCACGTGCTATGATTTTTATCTTGCTGTGTTTGTGATTTCGTATATTACTTGGTAACCGTCAATGCATCCCCAATCTTCGAGTGCGCACAAATCGCTTCCGCTGCGGTGTGCTCACGGTTGTCTCCTACATGATGTTTGTTGTCTAATGCTGGGTTGGAGAGAGTTTATTGGGCGAAAGCCCTAGACTATGTATGTTACTTGATAAATCGTTTGCCCTCTGCTGCAATTAACAAGAAGACTCCAATATAATTGTTGTTTGGACATCATGCTGTAGATTATTGTCAATTGAAGATCTTTGGGAGCTCGACTTATTATCAGTTGAAGATGGATAAGCTGAAACAATGGGCTGGGAAAGCAATTTTTGTTGATTTTTGATGTGGAGTAAAGGGCTATAAATTGTATGATGCAGTAGACATGAAGATAGTGATTAATAGAGATGTCACATTTGATGAGTTCTTTTTGAGGCACATGAGTTTGCATATGGTGGAGGACATTACAATAACTCATACAAACATACATAGAGTGGGGTTTGATGCAACCCCATTTGTTCCATAGGATACTTCTCATCACGATATAGTTGTTGAAGATACTCATACAAATGATGACCATTTTGGTGATGAGGAAGAAGATGATGGCATAGTAGGTGAGGCTCCTGTTCAAAAGTTAATTGCAAGAAGCAAATCCCGACAACAAACATCCCAAAGACCTGTTTGGTTAAAGGACTATGTCACTTCTGCTTTGTCAGTCTTAGAGGATGAGGTTATCTCTCATTACAAGGAAGCAATGATGGGTCCACAAAAAAGCTTATTGATGAAAGTCATGGATGAAGAAATGGAATCACTTTAGAAGAATAAATTATGGAGGTTGGAAAAGCTCCCTCCAGGAAGAAAAGCGATTGGGTGCAAATGGGTGTATGTGAAGGAGGGATCTCTTGGAGCTGATATAAGATGCAAGGTTAAACTAGTAGCAAAAGGCTTTGCACAAAAGGAAGATATTGATTTTGATGGGGTATTTTCCCTAGTTGTCAAGCACTAATCGATCTGTATGATTTTAGCTTTGGTGGCACAACTTGATCTATTATTGGAACTTGATATCAAAATTGCATTTTTACACAGAGAACTAGAAGATGAGATATATATGGTGCAACCCCCAAGTTGTACTTTGAGATAGGAAACTTATACTTGGTTTGCAAATTAGACAAATCTTTTTATGGCCTAAAGCAATCACCTAGGCAGTGATACAAAAAATTTGATTAATTCATGCATAAAGAGGAGTATACTAGATTCTAGTTTGACCACTGCGTGTAATTCAAAAGATTATTTTAAGGTAACTTCATTTACCTACTCCTGTACGTTGACGACATGTTTGTGGCTACTTCAGATCGGTCTGAGATGAACCATGTGAAGGATCAATTGTCAAAGAACTTTGAGATTAAGGAGTTAGGGAGGCGAAGAAATTCTTGGAAAGGAAATTTGCAGGGTCAGGAAGGCAGAAAAGTTGTTGCTTACCCAGAAAGGGTATTTGGAGAAGATTGTAAAAAGGTTTTGAGTAAATAATTTTATGTACTTCATATGCTGTTATACTAAGCCCTAATAGGATCCTGGGATGTGAGCATCTAATGCTTGGTTAGTTCTACTAACGCAACGATGGGTTGCCACACCTAGGCAGTGGTACAAAAAGTTTGATTAGTTCATGCATAAAGAGGAGTATATTAGAAGTCAGTTTTACCACTGCGTGTATTTCAAAAGGTTACCCCAATGTAACTTCATTTTGAGTGAATAACTTTATGTATTTCATATGCTAAAAAGGTTTTGAGTGAACTATGAAATGACGTGTTTCATATGCTGTTATACTAAACCCCAATTAGATCTTGGGATGTGAGCGCCTAATGCTAGGGTAGTCCTACAGACTCAGTGAAGGGTCGCCACACTTAGGCAGTGGTACAAAAGTTTGATTAGCTCATTCATAAAAAGGAATATACTAGAAGCCAGTTAGACCATCACGTATATTGCAAAAGGTTATGTAACGGCCCTAGGTCATTATCAACTAAGATGTTAGCAAACCCGCTAGATTCAGTTACACCAATTTCCCAGTTCGAATTTGTTGTTCGTTATGTTTCTCGTTAAATTTCATTTTTCGTTTCCCCAATCCACAAAATTCAGTTTCCAACGACAATTCCCTGCCATTTTTCATTACCCGTAAATTTAAAAGAAAAATGCCATTAATTAGAGCCAAGAAATCGTTCAATTGGTGAAAATTCAGGCACATTGGGAGTAATGGTTATTCCCGGTTTCATTAGCGAAAGATTTAGATTCAAACATTAATCAAAAATAAAATGTTAATCCAAACTTATTAATCTTGGTGCGAGTACGTTTGTCTCGACTGGACGCTCGCATTGGACCAATTTTTACAAAAATTAGAGCACAATCAGTGTCATTATGAGCTTTAGAAGTCAAGGTTCAAATTTTTTACTATTTAATTAAGAATAAATCAATCTATTTAAACATTCTAAAAGCCCTAAACCCTCGATCCCCTTACGCTCGGCCAAGTCCATCACGCCCTCCCTCTCATGCACGACCTCTACTTCCCCTCGACACGTAATCTCAACGGGACAAGCCAACCTCATCGCCATCAGGGGCAGGGGCGCCATCCTCAGCGCACGATTGACCCTACTAGGAGGAAACGAGCGGCACCCAACGGGTAAAGCTATGTTTTCTCGGTCTAGGACAGCTATAAATGGTCGTATCTTCTTCCCTCCACGCGCGAACCTCAACTTGCAACTCCTCTTCCTTCCATAAGTGAGCCATCCAGCGATCCCTCATTTCCCATTTGGCTGAGACCTACGTCTCCTTTTCCTCTTCCAGCGACTCCAACACATGTCGGCAGCCAACCCTACTTCCTTGCTTCACGCCGACTGTGGTACTAATCATTCCCTAAATAATCTTTCTATATGCTCATTTAAATGCATGTAAGATTCTATAATCATATTTAAATGGAAATATCTGCTTACTAAATCTCTTGGGAACATAGGGTGCACACATGATCTACTTTTGCTGCTAGTCCAACCTCAAAACAACATCAATATGCAATCCCTGCCCTCTCACTTTGATGCAAGAATAGTCTTACTTAGTGCAAAAATTTACAACTTGAAATTTACTTTATTGATAAAGAGGAGTTTTATCATCTTATATCTTTTTGATTTGCGGTGCATTCCAAAGATTGTTTTTAACAATTATTGAAAGCTAGCTAGTGGTAAAGGTAGAGAACTACGGTGACTTCTTCATGTTATCATAGATTTTGTTTGATGTTGCTTAAATGCACATGAATGCACTAGACACACACACATATATATATATATATGTATCTATATTTATTATTTAGGAGTATTCTTAATGATAAGCTGGGCCTAACTCTCTTTTAAGCTCTTCACATGACTTGGTCTTCTAATGTGACAATTTTTTAAAAGGATTTGTATATTGTTAAAGAAAGTTTTTCCTTGTATATTACACTCATTTTAAACCAAAGGAAAATAAATGAGAAGAATTTTATAAGTAGCTTATTAATAATTGATTCAAAGTACTAGAGTTTGATGGGTTGGGATTAATAAAGTGCTAGTAGAATTAATGGGTTCATGTGCAATCCATTGCATGATATTAAAGCTATTTATGGGATCACCATACGGTGTAATAACCAAACACATACATAAAATAAATCCACCCATAATATATATATATATATATATATATATATAACTAATTCAAAATGAAGGTGTTATTTAAGATTCAACTTCTAATGCAATTAAAAAATATATTTTTGCAGATCTATTGCTTTTTGAAGCACAAGGAAAAGATACCCAGATATTTTATGTTGCATTTATTGCTGCTTAGCATTGCATTTATATTTTTAATATATCTTATTTGCTATATTATTTTAAACTGCAAGATGTCTTGAAAATGTATGCCTTGGGTTCTGAAATAGTGGAATTGATGTAGGGATTCCAATTGCCAATAGATTCTCTTATATATGACCATTTATTATCTCTTATATTCCATCCTTAATTGGAATCTAGCAGTAGATTGAAGCAGAAATTTTGTAGCTTAATTAAGGAATAGAAATACAGAAGGTTTATGTTATCATGGATGGTAGTTGACTAGTAATAGCATCAACACATTGTTTTCACCGTAGTTTTACTACAACCTTAACATAGTTCCATTATTCTTTATTCTCACATGATCAACCATTATATGAAATTGACATGATTTGAATTGAAATTACATCAACCTAGTACAACAAGGTTCTGGCAAAATTCTACCATAGGTTTTGATTTCAGAGTTTATAATGAATGACTCATATTTGCATAAAACAGTAATTACAATGAGTAAAATAAAGAAGATCTCAATTATGATGGATTGCTCCTTATCTTATCCAATGACGTTGGATCTATAATATCAACATCTATGAACACAAGTTCATTCATGATTGAATTTTGACCCAATTGTAAACAAGGTAATTTAATAGAGATTTCAATATTTCTAAGTTCCTCACATAAATATTTATTATTAATTATCATTAATATGATATTCATTTGCTAATTTAATTTCAACTTTAATATGAAGTATTACCAACTCACATTTAAGATTCTATCTTATATAAGGAGAATCGAAGCAGTAGAGTTTATTACCTGTTGCAGAAATAGGCACAGAGAAGAGTCGACGCAGAGAAAACCAAGCGGGCAAGGATCGGGTGCAGGGGGAAGGATCAAGTGATTCTCTGAGATGTTGTCGGGTCTCTGTCGAGCGTAAAGAGGGATCGAGCGCGGGGGGGGTCGGCGCGCAGAGAACCGAGCGATCAATTGAGCGCAGAAACAAGTGGAAGAAGTCGGCGCAGAGGCAGAGATCGTGTGCTATGAGCTTCGGATTTCCGTCTCTCGGCGCACGGGACTACGAGAGGAAGGGGGCTCGCATCTCCTGGCTCCTCGATCGGCCTCCAGGTATGTCCTTGCTGCCGCTGCTTCTTCTGGGAGGGCTCGATCACTTAGAGGAAAAGGCGAGAGGGATCGAGTGGTGATGGGTCGAAGCCATATGCCCGGTTATATAGGGTGTGCATGCGTAACGCACACCCGTTTGGACCGGCTGGCATCTTCCTAAAACTCCCGCAAATTTAGGATAATAGCGTAACTGTCTTAATATGCTTTAATGTCGTAATTGTCGAATTTGAAAACTTTCTAAATTAGGGATTGAAACTGAAAAAAAATCGAATTTAGCGGGAGTTTTAACGGGCAGCTGAAATTTGCGGGGATTTTAACAAATCTGAATATTGCGGGAAAGTAACGTCCCTTTTTACCAATGACCTAGGGTAATTACAACAACATTTAGGACTTGTTACAGAAATATGAGTTCTTGGTAATGTCATTTGGGTTAACCAATGCTCTCTTAGTTTTTATGGATCTGATGTAGAGATTCCTCAAGCTATTTCTAGACAAGTTTGTGATCGTTTTCATAGATGACATTTTGATCTATTCAAAGTCTAAAAAAGATCATAAAAATCATCTGAGAACCATATTGGAAAAGCCCAGAGGACTCATCAACTATACGCAAAATATTCAAATTTTGAATTTTGTCTGAAATCTGTAGCATTTCTGGGACACACCATTGATAATGAAGGAATAAAAGTAGATCAAAATAAAATAAGCGCCATTCAGGATTGGTCCCAACCTACCACTGTTACTGAAATTCATAGCTTTTTGGGGTTAACATGTTACATTAAAAAATTTATGAAAGAATTTTCACTAAAGCCTCACTTCTTACCAAGCTAACACAAAAAATGGTGCCATTTGTTTGGAGCGAAGAGCGTGAAGAATCCTTTCAAAATTTAAAGGAAGTTTTAACGACCACACCAATCTTGATCTTAACGCAGGAAGGCATCGACTATGAAGTATATACAGACGCATCCAGGATAGGATTGGGAGACCTTCTTATTCAAGAAGGCAAAGTAGTGGCATATCCATCAAAACAACTCAAGCATAATGAAAAGAATTATCATGTCCATGATTTGGAGTTAGCAGTGGTAGTCTTCATTTAAAAAATCTGATGACACTACCTATATGGGGTTAGATGTGAGATCTTCACTGACCACCAGAGCTTGAAATATTTATTCACCCAGAAAGAGCTGAACTGCAGACAAAGAAGGTGGTTATAACTAATCTGCGATTATGATCTAAGCATCCATTATCACCCTGGTCGAGCCAATCTTGTGCAGATACTTTAAGTAGAAAAACGACTTTGAACACCTTAATAACAACAGCTCTTCAATCCAAGAATTTTAGCGCTTGAAACCTAGCTTGTTCAAGGAGACCAGTTGAATGCACTTCTCGATTTAAGCAACGTGAAGCCTTCGTTCATATCAACTCAAGAGTAAAGAGTACGCTAAGTTGAAGGCTGACTTTGAAAGTGGGCGAAAAATCAATATGGAGTGCCACATTTTTCAAAAAGATAGAATATGGGTACCTAAAAATTCTAACATGGAAATACTATTAGAAGCCCATAATTCTAGATAGATGATTCACCCCAATAATAATGAAATGTACCAAGAATTAAAGAAGATTTTATGGTGGTCAAGACTCAAGTGAAATGTGGCAGAATATATAGCTAAGTGTCATGCATGTAGCATGGTAAAGGAAGAGCACCAAAGGCCAGATGGGCTTCTGCAACCGTTAAAGATCCCCGAATAAAAATTTTCAGATATTTCAATGAACTTCATGATGGGAGTATCCATATGTAAGTTTGATGCTGATGCCATATGGGTAATAGTTGATTGGTTGACTAAGTCTACTAATTTTCTTTCCATAAAACAGATTGATTCAGTAGAAATATTATCAAGGATCTATATCAAAGAAATTGTTCAGCTGCACAGAGTTCCGAAAGTCATAGTATTGGACCGAGATGGCAAGTTCAGCTCTCGCTTTTAGCAGGTAGCAGAACACGATCTAGGAGTGACATTGGCCATGAGCACGACTTTTTACCCCCAAATAGACGGACAAACATAAATAGTGAATCAATTCTCAGAAGACCTTTTGCGGTTATGTATTTTGAACTTTGGAGGCAATTGGGAGGAACACTTTTCTCTTGTATAATTTTTCTATAATAATAGTTATCAGTTAAGTATAGGAGTGGCCCCATATGAGGCACTGTATGGGAGGGGATATAATACTCCCTTGGCATGGACCGATGTTGGTGATACGCAAACGTATGGTTTCAAGCTGATTGAGGAAACAAATAAGAAAATAAAATTAAGAAAAAGTAGGATTCTGATTGCCCAAGATAAGAATAGAGGTGCATGATGCAAACATAAGAAATTGGATTTCCTGATTGGAGACCTTATCTTAAAGTCAGCCATATGAAAGGAGTATACCTTTTTTGGGTTACAAGCAAACTAAGCCCTAGATATGTGGGTCCATTTGAAGTAATCGCTCAGATTGGGAATTTATGTGATGGCTCGATGCCGGTTTAGCTGAAACCATTCCGACATCGGGTGTTCACTTATCGCAGGATCATATTGAGTAATGAAAGAAAAGGGACACATAGATATATAAGACATTTCTCATTTATTTCAAACTTCATATTACAAGATCTGACATCGTACTCCTCGTACAAAAGCGAAAAATAAATATAATATAAAATATAAGCAAAAACAATACCGTTGTAGATTCATTTGCAGATTAAAAATTTTAAGCATTAGGGTTCTTGTTTAAGCTCTTCCAGACGTACATGACCTGGTATTGTACAACAAACAATATTGGGATTGGAATTCTTATTAATTAGAGAGTACTCTAAGTGCCACAGTAATCAATGCACTACTATATTTTATAATAGCAGAGATGCGATTTGCGAAAAAGATGCAGGAAAAATATTAAGGTAAAAACGCAAATTAAATAATTTATTTCCTGCAAAAGATATTAGCACAAAAATGCAGGTTACTGATATCGTTTTTTCAGTAACCTGTCACGAATGTTGTTACTGATGTCTTCTTTCTAGTAACAACCCACGAATGCTATTACCGATGTCATTTTTTTGGTAATTAGCCACAAATACCGTTACTGATGTCATTTTTCCAGTAACTGGCAACGAATGCCGTTACTGATGTCATTTTTTCAGTAACTGGCCACGAATGAAAATGATGTTGGTTTCTAACAACCAACCAAGCATTAATGTTACTGATGTCATTTTTTCAGTAACCCACGAATGTTATCACGTTGGTTCCGAACAACCAACCAAGCTTCAAAACAAAATGTGGCTCGAAGCAATTTAAGCGAAGCAAAGCAGTAATAAAAATGCAAAATGTAATACATGTCATATACTGGGTACCTTTGTCCTTTAAGTTTGGATGAGTGACAGTTCACTCAATCTGCATTTTAAGTTTTTGATATTTTAGTATTTAGCCAATGACTTCAGGAATATTGTTTTTTTTTTTTTAAGGATTTACATTCTTATTTTTTGTCTTTATTCTTTCATATTCTCATAATGATATAAGTCTTTATTTAGTTATTTTATGTAATATGATAAGTCTTTATAAGTCATAATGATATTAGTCATTTTAATATGATAAGATTTACATTTTATGAAAGAATAAAAACAGAATTAAATTGATTGATTATAAATATAATAGACATATTTATTTACATTTTCACTGTTATCCATTATGATAATGTGAACGATGTATTTGAGATGTTAATATTATAATTTATTATTATCATACTTATGATTAAGCACAAAAGATAAAATTTCAATTCTTTTCTTTTCCATTTTTTACCTTAAATTAGGATTGCTTGGAAAATGAAAGAAGGCTAGAGGCGGGAGGCTGGAGGCTGGAGGCTGGAGGAGGGCTGTGGGGGCTGATAGGGGCTGAGGAGGAAGCTAGCAGCTTGCTGGCTGTTATGGGCTGAGGGAGGAGTTGCTGTGGGGCTGGTAGAGAAGCTGGCAGGGGCTGGAATGGGAGCTGGCTACTGCTGTTGTGGCGCTGAGGAGAAGATGGCTGTTGTTGTAGGGCGGAGAGGAGAAGTTGGCTGCTGATGTAGGGCTGAGAGGAGGAGAGGGCTGCTGCTGTGGAGCTGAGAGGAGGAGAGGGCTGCTGCTGTGGGGCTGAGAAGAAGATGGCTGTTGCTGTAGGGCTGAAAGAAGGAGAGGGCTGCTGCTGCGGGGCTGGTTGGAATGGAGAAGGAGCTGCTGGCTGTGAGAGACTTGGTAGGGGGTTGTCGGCTGTGGTAGGGGAGTTGGTAGGGGTTTGGGGGCTGCTGTTTGGAGAGAAGGGAGGGCTGGAATGGCAGCTGTTTGGGGAGGTGAATGAGGCTTGGTTGGTGTAGGCTAAGGAGGAGGAGGGGCTGCTGTGGGCTGGCAGGCTGTGGGGAGAAGAGGGCTGGTTATGGGCTGATTGGGGGGCTGGTAGGGACTAAGGGAGGAGTTGGTAGCTTGCTGGCTGGCCGTTGGTAGGAGCTGAGGAGGTGTAAAATACCAAAATTTCATTTCAAATTGTTTTTTTTTATATTTAAATAATTTTGATTTCAAATTAAAAATCTGACCTCACAATTGCGTTCACCACCCATAAATTAGCTAGGGGTGAAGTTTTGAACGCATTTGGAAGTCGTTAATTTTTAGACGAATATTTTAATATTATTTAAATACCCGAAAATTCGAGTAATTAAAAAACTCGTCGGATTAAAAATCCGATTGCGCCGTTGCATTCATCGCCCCTCAATTAGCTAGGGATAATTATTTCAGTGATTTTTGAAAATCATTCAAAATTGGAAATTATTTAAATTCTAATATATATATATATATATATAAATATTTATTCATTCTTATATTTTTTCATTCTTATCTTTCAAAATTTCCTCTTGCCCCAATCCCCGACTCCCTTTCACTCGCACGCAAAATGGATCGGCCGGCAGTCCCTATCAAGCTCTCGACGCGTGGCTTGCATTTCTCGGCACGCGATCGATCGAGACCGAGCCCTCTCCATCCTTATCCTTCGAGCGAACGAGAGGAGAGCCGACGACGCGTGGTTTCACGCCGCTAACCCTCGCCAATGGGAGGCCTCGTCGAGGATTAGATCGTCGTTGCCTCGTCAAGTCGTGTGAAGGTAAGCCGACACTACCTCCTTATTTATTCGAACCTCACCGCCTCGACTTGCAAGTCTTGGCAAGTTTCTGAAACAACACAAAGCAGACGATCTTCTAAACCCTAGCAGCAATCCTTTAATACTCAACTCAGGTACTCCTTCTGATTTCTCCTCTTAGTATCGTTCGCATAAGATTAATATGATTTGAAGCTATCAAATGAGGATTTAGTGAAAACTGCTATTGTGTTGCGCATGGTTATGAGATTTAATTTTGATTTTTTCTTTATAACTAGTTCTTCATCAATACAGCTTTGTATTCTATACTATAATAATAGCAATGAAATACTCTTGAGTTAAGCTAAATGGATGAAAGCATCATTAACATCTTAAGTGAGAAAGTAGAATTTGAATGAAGAGCAGTAAAAAGGAGTGAAAATGTTTTAAATTGTCATTTAAATAGTAGCTGTTTAAACAATGTGTTTGCTGTTCAAGAGAATCATTTCTGATGTTACAGTTGCTAGTATTGTGTTCATTTAAAATTATCAAGTAAAATATTTTCTAAGAGTTTAATGAAATGTTCTTTTTCATGATTTACACCAAAATAGTAATGATGTTCAAATTGACTATATAAATGATAATGTGCTGATGTAAACCATACAACTCCAAAGATAAAGCTTCACATTCTCGCCGTTTTATTATCTTAAATACTAGTTTCTTTGAAAAAGATAGCAATGAACCTCTTTATTCCTGTATTTTTAGAACTTGGGGGCAATTGAGTGCCTTCTCTCGTTTCTTTAATGCATGATAAATAAATGATTTGGATATTAACGGTGGAGATGATAACATGTCATTTCAATAATTAGAATTAGCAGCAATTGATATTAGCTTGAGGACTGCTTTTGATGGCTTAACTACCTTTGAATCGGCTATATATGTATTTCCTTTGCCGTCAAATTATTATCTCATTATCTCAGTTTTAAGATAGATTAAATCTTAATTTCATTTTTATATAAAATGTTTGTTATAGTATTTAGCTAGATGCCTTCATAAAATACCTTCTATGTTCATGCGTAATGGATATAAATGTTGAAAGTACCCTTTTGCTAATGTAATTAGGTAATCGAAATAGTTTTTCTCTTAGTTAAAATATTAGTCATGTATATGATGTATTGAGAAATAAATAGTGAATAATTTCAGTTTACAGTTACACTATGGGTGGTTTTGCACCTGTTGGAGCTTTGACCGTTAAAGATGGCTAAATATGTGTATAACAACTTACTTCCAAATTTTTGCCAATCGTCATTATGATTGATCTTATTTTAATTACTTAGGGGTTGGTTCAAGATTTCTCACTTTATAAAATTTTGATCAATTTGTTCATATATGTCTGATGTTATTTGGCTTTCAATAATAATAGAAGTATGGAGCTGCCTTATATGTGTGAGATAATTTTTTTCATTTCATTTAATTTTGGACATATTAATATCTAAATTACAACTAACATTTCTGTATCCGTATGGTTAAGTGTTAACTTGATATTATTAAAGTCTTGGTGCAAAATACCTTGGTGATCCATAATTAATCATCCCTTGTTTTAGTTATCATTTAAAATACAACAATTGCTTGAGTTCTTATTTTGGAAAGATGAAGCTTGGCAAGCTAATGGCACATCTGTTGCATCATGTAATATGTTTCATGAAATTCATACGCATTAACTACACCATTTTATTAATGTCTACATCCCAACTGTTCATATGAAGTAACTACACTATTTCAGAAATTATTATCTATACGCATCAGGTGGCAATTATATATTTTTTTTATGGCAATTTGTGTTTACTCAATTCTTCCACCTCTTTCTTTTAAAATTATGATAAATGATGAAGAACTCCAACCAGTTTTTTTTTAGATTCATGGGATTAGATGGTTTTTTTTTTCTCAAAGCTAAAGTATTGTACTTTGCCTCACAATTTTAATATAATTTATTGTTACAAAACTGCACTCTAGCTCCCTAAAAAAATCGTAATATGATGTTTGTCCACTTGATACGTGTACTCTAACTACTGCTGGGATACTATCTTTATATACATGTTTTATAAATTAGGAAGCTTGTACTAAATAGTTTCTTAGCTGCTATTATAATCCATGCTGCTATATTTGAGATTCAATCGTTACTATCAAAATTAGAGAAAGAATGTTTTCTATCATCAATTTTAATATACTCTTTTTGCTGCCATAAAAACAAATGCTACAATGTTACCATCCTATGCTATCAACTATTTCAATATAAATTAAATATAAACTACATGGTATATTAAGATCTAAATGCTGTCAAAACTTTCATATAGATCTATTGATATCAATTTATATAAGTAAGGATCAATTGCAGCCTTTAAAATTAATAAATCTGGTTCCTTGTATATTTGAATACTAATTTTGCAGGTCAAGTTAAAATTACATGCTATGTGCAAAATGCCACATAAAGTTGCTCTTATAAATATTAATTTTATCTATGCACTTTCTTTTAGATGTTGTATATGGAATGTATAAATTGCTTAGTTTAGTTTTATATAATTGAAATCTATTATAGAACTGGAAATGAGCAATCCTGTAAAAAGGATTGAACTCTATATTAGAACTGAAAGTAAATTTTATTTTAGAATTGGAAATGAGCAATTCTATAAAAAGGATTGAACTCTACTTTAGAATTGGAAATAGTCAATGGATTGACTTATATTTTGATTGTATAAAAAATGGAAAAATTGAACAAAAACAAAGGAGATTCTACCGAAATTTTTAGAATTTTAGGACTTAGAAAATTTATAGGAAATATAGATATTTTCACATGTTTCTAAAAGTTTCATATAAATTGTCACTTTATTTAAAAATATTAGTCATAAAAGTAATTACTTCAATGAATCCAGATATCAAATATCATAAAAAAAAAAAAAACTATTATTACAAATTATGAATTATTAAATTAATAACTTAAACTACTTTTGGCAGATCAAACAAATTAAATTGGTTGTTATTCTATCAAAACAATTCAGGTACGCAAATTTACTTATAAGTTTTATTTCAGTATTCTTATTTGAGCCATTTTCCATTTAAGTATTATTTGCACTGCTTACCACATTTTAATCTGCAAAAGAATTATATCAAAAAGCATGTAATAAAAAGAATTTATATATATTTTGTGGTGTTTGTCTTTGGAGGGTGGAATGCAAAACTGGAATCTGTACAGATTGGGCTAGCTAGCAAGCCCTTGGGAGTTATATGGAGGGATTTAGCCTCTTGTAGGAAGTAGGCAAATCCAGAGGAAAGACACACCATCAGTTCCTAATTTGAGTAAGCTACCGACGGGTGGCGAGATAAGCTTCCTACAGATTATGCCTATGGGTTTACCCATTTGGGCTTAGGGGTCTCCGGACTCGACTTATTGTTACAAATGCTTTTGATAAAATTTATTTCATATATGTTGATTTTCACAGCTATTTTGCAGAGCAGAAATTGCATTTGGAAATTGCTTACTTTATTTGCAGTCTTTCTGTTATTTTCATATGTGATTCATACCTATTATAGGATGCTAGATTTATTCTTATAAGAATAATTTGCGTACTCCTACCCTTCTGGTAAACTGAATTTTTCAAGTTTTGATAATTAAAAAGCTTAGAAGATCTGCCAAATTAAAAGAAGAAGAATTAAAAAAAGCAGAAGAATGTAGATATTTCTTATATTTTTGTAAAATATAAACTGTTGTAAGTTTTCATATATGTTTTGGCTCTATGTATAAAAGAACTGTGGATTATTATTTTATTTTAATATGTCCTTTTTGAATTATAAAAATGTATATATTTTCAATTGAAATGAATTGTTCTTTAAAGACTCTCGAACTTCGATCCCCGGTCGCTACAGGAGGAGGGGCCAACAGTTGCATAGAAGGGCTGCTGCTGCTGTGAGGCTGAGGGAGGAGGTCTGGCAGCGGAGGAAGAGGGTTGGCAGCTGAGGAGGAGGGGCTGCTATGAGACTGAGGGCTGGGGGAGCTGCTGGGAGAGAAAGGTGAAGGGAGGTTGCTGTTTTAGGCTGGTTGTGAGCATTGGAGAGGGCTGCTGTGTGGCTTAAGTAGAGAATAGAGCAGGATGGGTAAGAGGGGGATAAGTGAGGCTTAATGGCATGTAGATAAGGGGGATAAGGTGCTAATATGGGCTGAAGGTTCTTCCGCCTGGGAAGAATGGGCGGAAGAATCGCATGCAGCTATTGGGGGGAAGAATTTTTTTTTTAAGGAAATTTATTAAAGCTACTTAAACTTAAATTAATCGTATTTTTTTGCCATTTGGCGCCCAAATACAATGAAATTTGACACTGAGGTGTATTATAATATTACTAACACCCTCGCGCCAAAAAGTTTCGATTTAGAATAATATTTTATTTTATATTAATTTTTGAGTTTAAAAAAACTTCAAAAATTAATCACAATCAAACCGGCACTCAGAATTTGATGAAACTTCTCGAGCAGCGTTTAAATAATATACTGATCATAACGACACTAAAAATGATGAATTCGGGCATGTATTTTAATGTTCAAGATTTTTAGAATTTAAATAACTCAGGAAATAAAACGGGAGCTTTCGTTATTCAGATTTTTCTCAAATTAGGGCACCTTGATCTTTAAAATAAATCTCACCAATGGTATTTTTGTTTGCCATAATTTAAATTTCCCGGGATCCTGATTTCTAAGACGGGTTTTGACCTAATTTCAAAGTTACGACTTTGGGTCGTTATAATTCAGCTTTTATAAGCTCAAAGCTATCAGAAGATTTTGCGGTCGTTCACAACGTGTTCCATGTTTCAGCACTTCGCAAGTGTCTTCAGGAGCCTTCTCAGCACTCCCCATAGCATCCGTAGAAATTCAACTTGATCTCACCTACATTGAACAACCTTTTAAAATCTTGGAGTCAGGCATCATACGGTTAACGAAACGATCAATCTCGATGGTTAAAATCTAGTGGCAGAATCATACAGAAAAGGAAGCCACCTAGGAGAGAAGAGAAGATATGCAAAGGAAGCATTCACAATTGATTTGCTTCAAAGGTACTTTCTACCCCCTTATCTTACGATTGTTGCATTTAAATTATGTTGAGGACGATATCATTTTTAAATATGATAGTCTGTAACAACCTTAGGTCGTTATCAACCAAGTTGTTAGCAAATCCGCCATATCCAATTATGCCAATTTCCTTGCTTGAATTCGTTGTTCGTTATGTTTCGCTCTAAATTCTGTTTTGTGTTTCCCCAAACCGCTAAATTCAGTTTTCAATGACAAAATTTCCTGCCGTTTTTTGTTACTCATAAATTTAAAGAAAAATACCATTAAGTAAAGCTCAAGAAATAATTCAATTGGTGAAAATTCGGGCGCATCGGAAATAATGGTTATTCCAAGTTTAATTAGCGAAAGATTTAGTTTCAAAATTAATTAAAAATAAAATGTTAATCCAAACTTATTAATTTTGGTGTGAGTACTATTATCTTGACTGGACGCTCGCATCGGACCAATTTTCACAAAAATTAGAGCACAATCAGTGTCGTTATGAACTTTAGAAGTCAAGGTTCAAATTTTTTACTATTTAATTTAGAATAAATCAATCTATTTAAACACCCAAAAAGCCCTATACCCATGATCCCCTTGGGCTCGGCCGAGTCCAGCACGCCCTCCCTCTTCTGAAGCATGACCTCTTCTTTCCCTCGACACGTAATCTTGACGAGACAAGCCAACCTCGTCGCCCTCAGGAGCAGGGCGCCATCCTCAGCGCATGATCGACCCTTACCTGTGAGGAGAAGAGCGGCACCCGACGGGTAAAGCCCTGTTTGCTCGATCCAGGACATCTTTAAATGGCCGTAGATTTTCCCTCCACATGCGAACGTCAGCCTATGACTCTTCTTCCCACCACACGTGAGCCATCCGACGGCCCCTTCTTCCCCATTTGACCGAGACCTACATCTCCTCTTCCTCTTCCAGCGACTCCATCACATGTCGGCAACCAACCCTACTTCCTTGCTTCACGCGGACTGAAGTACTAATCCTTCCATTAAAAAGCTTTCTACATGCTCATTTAAATGCATGTAAGATTCTATAATCAAATTTAAATGGAAAGATCTACTTACCATATCTCTTAGGAACATAGGATGCACACATGATCTTCTTTTGCTGCTAGTCCAGCCTTGAAACAATATTATCGATATGCAATCCCTGCTCTCTCACTTTGATGCCAGAATAGTCTTAGTGCAAAAAATTGCAACTTGAAATTTACTTTATTGATAAGAGGAGTTTTCTATCCTCTTATATCCTCTTCTGATTTGCATTGCATTCCAAAGACTATTTTTGACTACTGTTTAAAGATAGCTAGTGGTTAAGGTATAGAACTAAAGTGACTTCTTTATGTTATCATATATTTGGTCTGATGTTGCTTAAATGCAAATGAATGCAGTAGACACACACACACATATATATATATATATATATATTTATCATTTAGGAGTATTCTTATTGATCTGCTGGGCTTAACTCACTTTTAGCGCCTTCACATGACTTGGTCTTCTAATGTGACAATTTCTTAAAAGGATTTGTATAATGTTAAAGAAAAATTTTCCTTGTATATTATACTCGTTCTAAACCAAAGAAAAATAAGAAGGATGTTATAAGTTGCTTATTAATAATGATTCAAAGTACTTGAGCTTGATGGATTGGGATTAATAAAATGATAGTAGAATTATTGGGTTCTTGTGCAATCCATTGCATGATATTAATGCTATTTATGGGATCACCATACGATGTAATAACCAAACTCATAAATAAAATAAATCCACCCTTAATATATATATATATATATATATATTTTTTTTTTCTTATGTGTGGTCGGTGAGATTTTAACTCATGACCTGAAATAATAATTTTGAGTCTCAACCACTGGGCTGCAACACCATTCACACCCTTAATATATATATATATATATATATATTGCTAATTCAAAATATTCATAATAGGAAGGAGTCATTTAAGATTCAACATCTAATGCAATAAAAAAATAAAATTTTTTTGATCTATTGATTTTTGAATCATAAGGAAAAGGTACCCAAATATTATACGTTGTATTTATTGCTTAATTTTTTTTGCTGCTTAGCATTGCATTTATTCTTTTATTATATATCCTTTGCTATGTTATTTTAAATTGCAAGATATTTTGAAAATGCATGCCTTGAGTTTTGAAATGGTGGAATTGGGTGGGATAAGTATGGAGGGGCTAGTCAAGAGGGGAGATAAAGGAGTATACTGTAGCCTACAAGGGGGCACAATGTAGTATTGTGATATATATTTGAACCCAAATTAATGTTGACCTCACGGTTCTGCACTTGCCCATACAGAATGACAAAAAAAAGATAGGCTTATTGATGCAAGATATTTTTGTTTGATATACTAGCAATTCATACGGCTTAAAACTTGTTTTTCAGGAAATATTTATGATTTCTTTTTGCAATTTCTTAATGCTCTCGCAATTATTTTAAAAAGAATGTAAAGCTTAATATCTTCGGTACTTGAGAGTATCATCTAATTACTAAGAATTCCAATCTCGGCGTTTGTATTTACAATGCCAGATCAGATACTTGTAGCGGAGCAGGTTGATGATCTTTGATAAGTTATTGGTGGAAGGCCATCTCTTTTTGTCATCGCAGTTTTTATTTTTTTTGTTTTTGCTGGTAGCCATTGTATGGTGTGGACTTAAACTATAAAAATAATTTTATGAAATATTATTAAGCAGTGTATGAATGTTTGAATGAGTGTGAATGGATGAATGTTGTATTATATATTTTCTATTGTCTTATGTGATCTTGTTTGAATGATTCAATAGGTAACTCAATGATGAGTTAGTATCAACTAATTCAATACCGAGCTGCCATAGGTTACCCCAAGGAAACTTCATTTACCTACTTCTGTATGTTGACGATATGCTGGTGGCCACTTTAGATCAGTTTGAGATGAACCATATGAAGGAACAATTGTCAAAGAACTTTGAAGTGAAGGAGTTAAGGGAAGCAAAGAAAGTTCTTGGGATGGAAATTGCAAGGAGAGGAAGGAAAGTTGTGGCTTACCCAAAAAGGGTGTTTAGAGAAGGTGCCAAAAAGGTTTTGAGTGAACAACTTTACAAAGTTGGTAAATATTCCTTTGGCATTGAACTTTCGCTTATCTGCGAATTTGTGTTCACAGTCAGATGCTATAAAAGAAGAGATGCACACAATGTCGTATGTGAATGCAATTGCGGGCCTGATGTATACCATGGTGTGTACAAGACCATATTTGGCATATGCAGCTGGAGTGGTGAGCAGGTACATACATAACCTAGAAAGAGTCACTGGCAAATAGTGATGGGGATATTTCAATATTTGAAGAATACGGTGGGTGTTGGTTTTTTATTGTTCCAGAAGCAGTCATCTGTAGCAGACCTTTGTGTTGGTAATATGGATTCCGACTATGCAGAAGATATGGATCGAAGGCGATTGATGACAGGTTATGTGCACTTTGTTAGGAGGTCCAGTTGGGTTGAGATCTACACTTCAACCTATGGTTGCCCTGTCTACAATAGAAGCAAAATGCATGATCATCACAAAAGCATTCAAGGAAATTATATGGATGAAAGATTTGTTGGAAGATTTAGGTGTGAAACAAGATAAGGTAGTAGTTTATTGTGATAGCCAGAGTGCTATATTTTTTGGCTATCAACTCTGTTTTTCATGCTCGCACAAAGCACATAGATGTGCAACACCATTTTGTTCGAGATATTATAGAGGATGGAGAGAACTTGTTGAAGAAGGTTGACATAAAAACAATTAAGAGAATATGCTTACCAAGGTGCTTACAGTTCATAAATTCACTCATTGCTAGAATCTGGTGAATTTGGAGAAGCTTCACTAAAGCTTCTCCAAATTCACCAGATAAAAGCTTTTCATTTGACGGAATTACATGCGGCTTGATTCATTTGGGAGGAGGATACGTAGGCAACTATGTTGGTGCACCTGCTACACTCGAGGCATGTTTGGTTTTAGCTCTCATATGGCCCATATGAGATATGAGGTGGATAATTATTGATTTGAAAGGAGTTTGAAGTGGATTTGGATTAGCCAAAGGGTGTCATGGGGTTGGACAGAGGCCTAGGTGCTCAGGCGCACCGAGGCTCCCCATTGACAGAGCATCAAGCGCCCAGGCGCGCCCATGTGCCTAGTAGGTAGAGCGCTAGGCTCCCAGTATGCAAAACACCTGACACCCTTGAAGTAGTTCCAAGTTTACGGCTTGGGCGCCCAGGAGTTCGATTTCTGGGGCCTATAAGTATGTTTGTAGCCCATTTTAGTGCTTCAACTTTGAAAAATCTTTAATTTTGGTGTTGACGGTTTGAGGTTGCTGTAAATCTCTATTGTTAAGGGTGGGAGGGGTTTTGTGAAACCTTAATTGTTTTTTCTCTCGGTATAGTGAAATTTCTTTTACTCTTTCCTCATAAACGTAAGTGTTTACACTGAACCATGTAAATAGTAGATCCATACAAAGTGACTAAAACTAAATTCTTCATGTTGTGAAATATCCTCTAAAAGTTGCACCAATGCTGCTTGGCAATTCTTTTGAGCTGGTGGATGGGCTTTAATTATATTTTGGGACAATTTTGGCCTTTCATATTCCGATGCAGTAGTTAGATTCACTTATTGTTCTCCCCAAAAGATAAAGGTGCTGCTATCCTATCCCAATTTTATTAAAAGGTAGGCTATGGGTGAGGTTGTAATGTCATTTGTAGCATAGGATTGGTGTCGCTTGTGGTCTCTACCAAAGCTCTATCTAAAAATTGCTTCTTTTCACTTTAAGGGGATATTGAGGAAAAGTTTGGGGGCAGCATAGTAGTTTTCAAAAATTAAATGGCTAAAGTGACGTGCCAGCCATGAGTACAAGTAATTAGGTTCTTATACTGTTAGTATGGCAACATATCTTTTCTTTAAAAAATTGTAATTTGCTTTTCATAAATAAATAGATTCTAGGCTTTCTAGTTTCTTGGGCACATGATAGAAGTTTAGAAATTCAGAATTTGAAATTTGCTTAAGTTCCTTTAAATTTGGCAGGATGGAAAATTTGCAGAAGAGGATGATGAATTGCCGGATGGTTTTAAGGTGAAAAAGGGGGAGGGAATCACCTATCTCTCCTATGCAATGGGGAGGATGACTTATCTTTGGGGTGAAGATGCTGAGGATTTCCGGCCAGAGCGATGGCTTCAAAATGGAACTTTTCAACCTGAGAGCTCTTTCAAATTTATTGCCTTCCATGTAAGGCTTCACTTTATATGGTTTTACTTTTTCTTTTTAATATGTTTAAGTTATAGTTTAATTTATTTTAATGAAAAATTTAAAATTGCATGGTGTATGTGCTCCTTGTTTATGATTTTGATATGAATTCTTTTCCATTACAATATATTTTTTAGTTTCCGATGTATAGTTATGATTATTAAGAGAAAATTGTCAAAATGGACTATTGATTCTTGCAAAATATTCAAAATGGGTCCTTAACTTTTGTAAATATTTTCTTTATTATTTGACTTTTATTTAAGTATTTTTTTAGTCCTTGCCGTTAACTCCGCCTACCCATCCGTTAAATTTGCGTCAGCGGCCTATTCTGGTTATTGGAATCAGCTGTTTGCAACCAAAATCGGCCGTTGGATTCTAGCGGCTAATTCCAACTACAAGTGATTTATTCCAACAGCCGCTTGCAGCTAGAATCGGCCTTTGGAACCCAGCGGCCGCTGGAATCTAGCGGCTGATTTCAGCTGGAAAGTGCAAATTTAACGAAAGGGGGAAGATGAGTTAACATTAGGGACAAAAAAAATATTTAAACAAAATTCGAGCGACCAAAAAAATATGTACAAGAGTTGATTATTTTGAATATTTTGTAAGAATCAATGGATCATTTTGACTAATAATATGCTTGGGAGTGAATTGTAGATCCTCTTCAAAGTGACTAAAAATCTAAGTTTCTTATATAATAGCAATGACTTAGCTTTAGCTTTTCAATTTATTTTGCTAAGATAATAACAAAACCTTGAGCAAAAGCCAAACAAAATAAGGTTGGGACAGCAAACACATAATAAATAAGATTCACAAGACACTTAAATTACTTTTCACTTATGTTGACTGCACACATTGCTGACAGTATAAGAAGGGGCTGCACTAATTTTTTTCTGCAATGCCAAAATCAAGGATAGGTATATTTATGTCTAAGTTGGAAGGGATATTGCTTCTTGTAGCAAAGGCGTGGGCTGATGTGGAAATGAAAACCTTATGTTGTAATGTCTTTCTTATTTTCTGTAGATGCCCGAACATTAGCTTCTCCCTTCCATGATCAAATGCTATTTTCTTGTTAATTTTAAAAATAGTAGCACTTCTTTCTTCTTGAAGAAACTTTAATACCTCAGTCACTTTCTTTCTCTTCCAGATGGTAGCATCTTTCCCTTTTCTTACCGTCTCTATCCTCTTAGTTAATTACTTTCTTTGGGCTGCATCTAATTATTGCTTCTATCCTCCTTTAATAGATAGCTTTTAGATGGGAGTTATGAATTAGTCAGTGAGGAGCACTCATTATAAGCTTTGCCACCATTTTAAATGCACTTTAGTGTACCAAAATTGTTCAAAGGCTTTTCAATTGTATACAAGATTTTGTCATGACATTGTAATAAAAAGAACTGAGTCAATGAAATCCTTGCATCCTAAAATCTCCCATTAGTACTATGCCTGATTTCCTTTTTGAGTGACATTACAAAAATACATGAAGACTAATTGAGACATCACAAAGCCTCAATTTAGCAGTTATTTTGCAATCATAGAATATTTTCAACTCAATTTGTGACTTTTGTATGAAAAAATCGGCTTATATAATAATGAGGGTTGATGAAAGAATCAGATGATGACTTGTTTGTAAGGTAGAACTCATCTTGAAGATGGTAATGTCCATTGAGATTTCATGCTTGCTATCGCATATCAACCATCTAACCAGTGGGTACCCCAATAGCTTTCTTAGACCTGATGGTAATCGATGTTAGCAATATTTCGATCTGCTTTAAATCTTCCAAGATCAAAATTTATTTCTAAGCCACATTGATTTCCTTAACAATCCATCTGCAAAACTTGAAATGAACCATAAAATATTATAATATCTACCAACTAGACACTTCTTCAATCACACCCATGACAAGACATTATCTTTACGGATCACTGAACACTCTCAACTGACATGCTTTACCACAACCAAAGCAATGGCCTCATCCTCTAAATGGGACATTATGTTTCCCACATCATGCCATCTCTTGATATGGGAGAGCATAGCATTCACGTACCTTGAGTACTTAGAACTTCTATATTTAGCCCCACAGCGCGCCATAGCGCACTTGTTCCTGAAAGCAAGGTGCTATAGCGCGCCGCAGCGGACATAATCCTGAGAGACAGGCGCTACAGCGCGCCGTGACATAAATTTATGAGAGCTAGACGTTACAACGCGCCGTGATTGATGAATTCCAAAGAGACAAGCGCTATAGCGCGCCATAGCGCACTTGTTCTCGAGAGCCAGGCGCTACAGCGCGTTGCAACGGACATAATTCTAAGAGACAGGTGCTACAGCGCGCCGTGACGGATAAATTCTCGAGAGCAAGGCACTGCAGTGCGCTGCAGTAGATAAATTTTTGAGAGCCAGACGCTACAGCGCACTGTGGCAGATATTCTTGAGAGCCAGGCGCTTCAGCGCTCCTTGGTGGATAAATTCCCGAAAGACATGCGCTATAGTGCGCCTTAGCGCCCGCCAACAAAAATCTTAGCGCTACAGCGCGGCGTAGCGTCCACCGTATTACTGCTTAGGAAAAAGGCTCCTAGTCAGCATTGAGAAAACCAACGGACTTAATTCTCTCCATTTCCCACAGTGTAAATTGATGGCATGCATTAAAACTCCTTCATTACCAAGATAATAAAGGAATAAACATAACTAATAATCCAATTCTCAAGGAGAAAGTGGGCTGGCTGCTTTGATTGAAGGGAGGCTGAATTAAGGCTTATAAAAAGGAGAATTAAAGACTTAAAAAGGGTTCCAAATTATAATTTCAGCTCTTGTTCTTGATTGCTGCTTGTAAGAAGCATTGAGGAGAGCTCCACACCCCAAAGGAGGAGAAGGCTGCAACTAAAGGAAAAGGTGAAGCACAGAAAGCAAGGAACGAAGGAGATAAAAGGAAGAAGAAATCAAGGTGAACGCGTCAGCTGTTCCCTAGTATTGTATTCAAACTTTATCCCTTGAATTTTCTTGTGAGAGCCATGCAAAGGCTCAGCATTTCTTGTCGCTTCCCTTGTACTTGTATTTTAATTGCAGCCTAAACCCCTCTTTTGGGAGGGTTGGGCAGGAGCATGTAAAAATCATGGATGTAATGCATGAACTATTCTTATTAATGGAGTGTTAATTAGATCTTGAAATATTTGATGGGGAAGAAGTGAGATTTAACATTAGAGACTATGAATCACCCAACCGATTCTGATGAGAGCTGTTGGAGAGACGATATTTGGGAGAATTTTATTATGTCTAGAGACATTCTAGAAGAGGAACTCGATATCTGTGATGATAAGGAAGATGATGAAATTGAGAGTGAAGTAGAAGAATTAATTCAGGAGAAAAGTAAAACTGCCCCTTCAATTGAGAACCCTCCTGAATTGGAACTTAAACCCCTTTCCAACCTCTTGAAATACACCTATATGGGGGAAGGAATCTCCTTGCCAGTAATAATTTCAGCTTTGCTTGAAGCCGAACAAGAAAATCAATTATGTGCATTTTAAGGAAATATAAGAAAGCAATAGGGTGGAGCATAACTGAATCAACCCTACACTTTGCATGCATAGAATTCTAATAGAAGATGATTTTAAACTATTAATTGAACCATAAAGAAGATTAAATACAAATATTAAGGAAGTGGTGTATAAGTAGATAGTAAAATTACTCGATGCTGGAATTATTTTTCCCATCTTTAATAGCTTTTGGGTTAGCCCCATTCATATGGTACCTAAGAAAAATGGGATAACTATTGTTATAAACGAAAATAATGAACTTAATCCCACTTGGAAGATAACTGGGTGGAGAGTGTGTATTGACTATAAGAGGTTGAACTAAGCAACTTGTAAGGATCACTATCCCTTGCCATTCATTGATAAATGTTAGATATATTAGCCAGAAATCCTTTTTATTGTTTCTTGGATGGTTATTCAGGATATGATCAAATTTTGATAGTTTCTGAGGACCAAGAAAAATAACATTCACTTGCCCATATGGTACTTTTGCGTTCAGAAGAATTCCATTTGAATTATTTAATGCACTTATCACTTTCTAAAGATGCATGATGGCCATATTTTTGAAACTGGTAGAAGACTTCCTTGAGATATTTATGGATTCTCGATTGTGGGATCCTTGTTTGACCATTGCTTATCTAACTTAGACAGAGTGCATAAAAAGTGTGAGGAAACAAACTTGGTTTTAAATTGGGAAAATGTCATTTCATGGTAAAAGAGGGGATAATATCAGGACATCTAATATCCGAGCGGGGGATAGAAGTTGATAAAGCGAAAATTAATGTCATAAAAAATGTTTTTCGCCTACTTATGTAAAAATCATAAGTTTTTTGGGACACACAGGTTTCTATGGACAATTCATTAAAGAATTCTCAAGAATAAGCCTTCCCCTTTGCAAACTCCTTGGAAAGGATTTTGAATTTAACTTTGATGCCGAATGTTTGAAATGATTCAATACTATAAAAGCTGCATTGATTTATGCTCCTATAATTTCCACTCATAACTGGAAAGTTCCATTTGAAATCATGTGTGATGTGAGTGATTTGGCCGTAAGGGTAGTTTTGGGTCAAAAAAGAGAGAAAATTCCATTCCATCTACTACGCCAGTAGTCTTAAATGATGCACAGAAAAATTATGCAACAACTGAAAATGAACTTTTGGTTGTAGTCTTTGCTTTTGATAAATTTCGATCTTATTTAATTGGCTAAAAAATTATTATTTATACTGATCATGAAACTATTAAGTATTTGCTTCAAAAGAAAGAGCCAAAGCCAAGATTGATAAGGTGGGTTCTGTTGCTCCAAGAATTTGACTTGGAAATTAAGGATAAAAAGGGAAGTGATAATGTTGTGGTGAATTATTTGTCTAGGTTAACTCACCTTGAGTTAGATGAAACAAATGAGATTTGTGAAAATTTTCCTGATGAACAACTGTATGTCATCGCTTCATCAACTCTACCTTGGTTTGCTGACATTGCTAATTATCTTGTGGGAGGTGTCATACCAAAAGATTTGACATATCAACAAAAGAAAAATTTCTTTTTGATGTTAAGAATTACTTTTGGTATGACCATATTCTTTTATAAATGCTGTGCAGATCAAATTATAAGAAAGTGTGTACCGGAAGCGGAAGTAAATGAAATACTCTTTCATTGTCACACCTCAACATACGAAGGACATCATGGGATTGAAAGAATAACAGTCATGGTTCTACAATCAGGTTTCTTTTGGCAATTTATTTTTAAAGATGCTGCTAACTATGTTAGAAATTGTGATAAATATCAAAGAACGTGGAATGTTAGCAAGAGGGATGAGCTGCCGCTTAATGAGATGAAGAAAAATATATCTGCTTTGAAAAAAAAAAATTAAAAGAAAGGAAATGGGATGAAGAAAAATATCTCCCATGTGATACCGAAAAAAAAATATAGGAATGAAAAAAAATATCGCTCGCGAAGGACAATACACATTGCATTTCATGAGAAAAAGCACATATGACATAAATTTCTAAAGACACCAACTTTCAATTGTACTTAGTCAGGAGCTTGAAAGTTCCCCAAACATCTGTTCATGGAGTGTAGAGTTACACAGTGTTTTAAAGAAAAAGGGAAGGGATAGTGGAAAGAGCAGTCTAATATTGGATCAAAACCAAATAACGGTTATCCTTAATCAATCGTCACATTGTTGAATGTACTTTAAGATACAACGAAGAGAGTTTCTTAACTGTTTCAATTTAGAGCAAGATTGTGTAATTCTCAGTATTCCAAAAAGTCATTTATTGGTTACCCGCACAATAAATGAAATTTTGAGGGGAAGTCAATGTTTTTGCTAGTAATGACCTAGGGTCATCACACTTTTATTATCCTTTATTTTCAATTTCAAAATTAATAAATGATGTTAAGTTGTCAAACAATTATTTAGAATAATTTTATAATCTTTACAATATAAATAATTCTATTCTTTAAGAGAATAATCAATCTCATTTTTACAAGTGATAATATGTTTCTTACTTTTCTTAAAGTTTTAGTAATCATTTGATTATAAGTTAAAGCAAATTTCAAAATTATTTTTTTTCTTCATTAAAATCTTTAAAACCAAAACTGCCATAAATATTATTACATTCATTAATTACTCCAACATACCCATTTAAATCACGTCCTATAGAAATATCTTCTCTTGAGATATTTCTTGAATCAACTTATCTAAATCAGGTCCAAAATTTCTTTTGTACACATATACAATCCTATTTTAGGGGCATAAATACTTATAATTTTAGAAGTTATTCTAATAATTATTATATTACAAATATAATTTCATATTCCTTCATCTTAACTTTCACTATATTATCTTTTAAATTCTTATTTAGAATAATACACTATTTGTATAGTAATTTTTACTTGAGTACTAGAGTTTAAAGCTTAAACTATCAATTTCTTTTGCTTTTTTTCCCACCCACTTAGTTAGAAGGCATAATATATTAATAATCTTATTTATTATAATATCAATTAACTTGAAAAGCTTGTTAATGATGGTGTCAATATTCCAACTCTATCAATTTAGAATTATAGAAAAGCTCTTTTACCCACATTTGTCAATAATGTGGGAACCCTTACTTATTTAACACTACACTCAAGCGCCAATGCAGCGACCTTTTCACACTATTCACTATATTCAGGCAATGAATTTCACCGCTTCATGAACCTTAGCTCTTGCACAATTGTAAATATTCATGACATAGCAGGATTTAATAAAGTCTGTTGATCACCTAATGCAATCCTCTTCCTTTCTCATTTAGGACGAGACCCAACAATGAAGGAGTTAAGAAAAATTAAATGGTACAATATGAGTACTTTCGGGAGGTCACCCTTGCCCAAGCACGCTTAACTACGAGTTATGATGATATTTGGTGCACTAATACTGGTTGATTTCATTGAACAAGTTTTATTTGACATTATCAGAAAAAAACACTTTTAATGTTACCCCAAAATGAATTTTCAATCATTTAAAGAAACATTGATATTATAAAACCAACAATTGAATTTCATTAAAAGGGATATTCATGTAAAACAAGTATAATCATCTACAATAGTAATAAAAAGGTGATCTGGCAAATTTAATAGATGTAAATTGCAAATGCCATTGTTTAGACTATGGACAAACATAATGATATTATTTTTGTAAGAATTGTGCTATTGCTTATCATATAAATGTTAGAAGTAATGAGCCTTTAGTACAAGCTACCCCAGTATTTTCTTGAAAGATACTCTACAAGTCTCAAGAATAGTATCCCCTTCAAAAAGATAAAACCTTGCCATGATCAAACAAGCACAATAATCTATGGCACGATTACATGATCTATTATAATGAATAAATAATACATAACAAAATTGAAGAATAGTAGAGAAATTGTTTGCTACAGTTTCAGGTTCTTTGTTCCTTTGATTGGCAATGCAAAGCTTTTTCAATTTGATAATGGCTGAGTGCTTATCTTCATTCGCAAGGAGCCCAACATCTTATGCATCTACAACTGACAACACAATAAAAATCTTTGCAACTTTTAACTCAGCCTCAAGTGGCGAGGAGATCTGAAGCTTAATGCTTCCAATACTTTGAACAAAGGATGTTCAAGTCTTCCATACCATGTATCCTTAGATCTTTCTTAAGTGAATAAAATTTGTGAAAAATAAAGTCGTTGTGAACAATTTCTTGACGAAGTAGATCTAGCCTTTCAAAACATTCACCCTTGCTAGTCATCCTTGATGTGCCCGATCATGAAAAAATTTGACGATAAGAATATATCCATTTAGTGGTGCGCTAATTATAATAATATTGAATTAACATTATTGCACATATAACACTTTGAGAATCAAGTATTCATATATTGCCAAAAAATGTGTTTTGATTCCTCAGAATCAAGTATTCATATGTTGGAATTAGAAGAGTAATCATAAATGAAGGTAGCATATACTTGTCTTGTGATTGTTATTGGTGGTATGATTTTCACTTTGACTGAAATCGGTCTGAGAAGAATAAACAACAGTTGTGGCAATATGATGACCTGAATAATCTGATTGTATTGATTATCTGTGAGAGATTTCATGGAGCCTCCCAAATTCTTTTCTTCATTACGAATTTTGTTGTTTGCTATTGCTTGATTTGCAACAAAACTGGTTTGATGATTCTTGGATAAGACTGAAATTTTGTTTATACCTGGGCCTCTGTTTTCTGCAAGAATTATTTAATATGTTTCAATTGTAGTTGCAGCTTTCTGTTGCTTATTTTATAACCTAGAGTATAGACTTGAATTTTGTAACATTTTTCAATCGTATGCCCAAAAACGCAATAATGGGCAGAAATAGGCTATTTTTTGTTGTTCCTAACTTGCTCCAAGATCAATACTAGGTCTTCTTCTAGAATTGATGGCAAATGCCAAATCACTATTGGAATTGTCGGCTTGTTGTGTGAAAGCAATATTTCGTTGTATTTCTTCTTGTAAAATTTAAGAACACACCATTGATAGCCGTAGAAGGATCCGACATTAAAAGTTGACTTCTTATTTGAGAATGTAAATCATTGTCTCATGAGGAACACATATTCTGTTTGAAAGTAATTGCAAAGTTCCTTGACTCTACGACAAGTACATTTTCCGCTATTGCATTTAGGTTGAAAATTTCTAAATTCTTCCCATAGTGCCTTTAATATGGTAAAATAAGTTAAGAGTAGTTTGTTGTTCTTGTATAAGATTAACTAAATCCTGTCTTAGTTGATAGTTTAGGCTTGTTACTTTGTTGAAATTTATACCGCAAATCAGCCTAAATCCTTGTCCAAAATTTGAAATCTAAATGCTAGCCGATATTTCCTTTGACACAGAATTGTCAATCCAAGGAAAAAAATTATGTTGCTATCGTGCTGCCAAAATTTAAGGACATTTAGTTACCCCCCATGAAATCAAGTTTGTCTACATGGATAATATAATTTCTTTGAATCTACTCCAAGATGCATAATTATCTCTGGTGAGAGTTAAGATAAAAGAATTGGCACTAGAATGTTTGAATGGTTAGAAAAAATGAATTTAAAGGGTCAAAATAAATGTGATTTTGCTGTTGAATGCTAGAGGAGGATGAGTTGGCTTTACATGTCTTCTTTTACAGGATTGATCGAAGAACCTCTTCTGCTTGTGAACTGAAACTTTGAATGATGCACCTGACTTGATTTTTTTTGTATTTGAGTGAAATGTTGTAATGACTCGATGTTGTGTTAGTAAAACTAAATCAACATTAGATGTTACTGTGACTCTTTATATTTGATTAGATATGCTTATCCAACACAGGTGATCATATTTGCCAAGGGTCCTATTAAGATGTAACATGTAGTAAATGCATACAATTGAGTAAGATAAACAACACAACATCCATAATTTTATACATTCAAAATTATTAAAATAAAATATGTGCGTCTCACAAAAGAAAGCAAAAATCATCAAGATACAATAATTTTATTACAACTGATTTTCAAAAGTAATTTCTCATCCTTGCTAGAAATAAAAATGCTGAAGTAGAAAACTAAGCTGCGGATTCCTTGTGAACTGGCTTCACCTCCAAAGCTATAATAGCACTGGGCTCTGATCTAACATATCAGTATCATATGTTAGTACATAGCCAAAAAAGTAAAAATTTGATTAGACAATTGTCTAAGTATATTTTAAGCCCTTAATCTATTTCTTTTCAAGATATCACATTTTATTTATAATTAATTTAATAAGCTGATGTACATGCTAAAAAATACTGTAGGTAGAAAGAAAGAGAACTAAAGTAAAAGTGAACGATATAATACCGTATATCTTCAAATTTTAATAGCCTGCATAAACTGTAATAATATGGATATACATGTATATATGATAAATTTAAGTATATATGTCCAACTATTGAAAGTACTGTACAAAAAAGCTACTGAAAAAGTAAACAGCATATAGGCAATGCCGAACTAAAAGTAAAGTACAATACAAAGTAAATAAAATTGTAAATATGTAAAATAGTTCCTAAAAATTGTATTTGAAATATGTAATGTATAGTCCACCTAACTTTAATTAAACTGAAGTGAAATACTAAGAGATTGTACTTAATGCAATTTATTTATGTTATATATTTTTTGACTGATATGTTCTGCGGGCACTGTACAAAACGAAGTGGGGAGCTAGGCACGTCTGCTCAATCATCTGAATCTGAGGTTCCTGATATATATACACACTCCCACTCTAGGATTGTGCAGTCTCCTAATCTCTTCATAGTCTGTCCTGGCTCAACGGTCTATACAGACTCCAATTCTCCTGGGGGTGAACCTCTATATATGTTTTAAACATTCTTGTATTTATGCATCAAAATTTATTTATATGATATACACTAGGTTTTTGGCTCAAATGTGTTGCAGTGAAAAATATAATAATCAAATAATTAAATATATTTATGGTATCATTTTGTTATGTAGTAGATTATTTATTCTTTGTAGCTTAATGAAATAAAGACTTATCACGTCTCTTAATCCATAAGCTTAATCACAATTAAGACACCGTCTTGGGTCTTAACTTGATTTAAGAAATGTATATTGTTATTTAAATGCATGTCTAGTTTCTCAATAATCACGTAATGATTATTATTTAATAATATCATTTCATTAACTTAAATTTGACTTTGTAGAATAGAGGGAAAAGTTAATCAATCTTATCAGATTTAGAACCTACATGTCATTAGGAATTCATTTATACCTAAATTACAAAATTCTGGATCCGACATGCTTAATGGTGCAAAACTAAGGTATACTTAGGTTTAAAATTTAATTTATCAAATTAGGTGCCAAAACCTGCTAATTACAGTAAATTGAGGCTTCTTGTGTTATTAGGAGTTTGAATACACCTTATTTATCCATATTAGACAACTACACGCTTTACAAGGCACTATTGGCTTCAAATTAGGATTTGACATTTAAATATTCTACTTTGACTAAATTTGAATTATATGAGTTATAAGGATTTCATAAACACTTTGACTAAAAAGGAGTTCGACACATTTTACAAGACAATTCTAAGCCTTACTAGGTTAAGGGCCAGCTTATAATTTTGTAAGACATAACTTTTCAATTTTACTATCATGGATTATTCACATCATTAGGAGTCTGTAGACACCTTATTTGACATACATTAAATGAGGTGTAATCTTTTTGGCAAAAATGTAAATTCCAAATCTACTAGTTGGATGTTAAAATTTCATTCTATCAAAATGTTCCTCTCATTTTTTTGAGTATTTTGACACAACCTGATTATATTTGAATTTATATTTTTCAAGATATTTGAATAATTAAATCTGAATTTTCTTAAATAATTTCATTGTTTAATTTTATTTGGAATATTCCAGGGAATATTCCTTCCCAGTTAACGACAAATTGCATATTCCGGCTAAATTCCTAATGGTAAGGGAATATTCTGCGAATACTCCCTTAACGACTAGCGACTCTTGATGGCGTTGGTTGTTCGCTATAGCAATCGGTTTGCTATAGTACCTGTTATTGTTCATCTTCCTTGCGGAATCGCCAAGACGGTTCCGCCTTCCATGGCAATTTTCGGCACCATCCGGCCACCTCTGGCGACATGCGACCCATTGGCATGCTCCTCGTTTCACGGTGTGTCAATTGACACGAAAAGCCCTTTCAATGGCAATGACGATTGAAACCCTAAATTCTATTGTTGAGTATTGTTCACCATGATTGTATAGAGGGCAAAATAGGCTAGCTTAGATCATAATCTCTGTTTGAAACTACAATTAGATCTAGGAAATGAGGTTTCAAAATCGATTGGGAGAATACAAAGTCGATTTGGTACTAATTTGGCCGTCCAAAGCTCAACGCTGATTTATCGGCGGTTTAGCCTCCTTTCACCGCGATTCGCTCGCCGTTGGACTCTTCTCGTCGAGCTGCGTCGGTGGGCATGAAAATCCTCTTGATTGGCCATTGGGATTGGGACCTAAATTTTCTCCAGCGATCTATTGTTCATCGTTATAAAAATGACGGCTAAATTGACATGTTTTTGGCAAAATGACGTTTTGAAGATGAAGATACACACGCGAAATAGTATTTTTAAATGAGAAATGCAAGAAAATAGGTTGGGCAGAGGCGGTACCTCTCGCCGAAATTGTGCACGTTCGTCGGGTTTGCTGGGAAAATTGAGGTCTTCTCGGACCTGTTGTGTGCTTGAAACTACCTCAATGGACTTAGGAGATAACGGGGAACGGTTTCTTCGCCAGCTCCGCCAAAAATGGGGCATGTGACAGCGATGTGGCGCTCGCCAGCGCTCTCGCAAACCTCCGTGCGATGCGTGGGAGAAGAACATGGGCTGGTTTGACCGTAGTTGTCGGATCAGAGATCCGATCCAACTGTTCTAGTCAGATCGAACTGCGGACCGACCATCTGCCATCCGATTGTAATCCAACGGCTCTGGATGGATAGATCGGCTATCCTGTGTGGATCAGAACAACAGATCCCCACCATTCAAATTTAATAAATTTTGGAAATTAAATACTTTGATTTATTTTATTTAATTCATATAATTTGATTTAAATAAAAATTTTAAATGTATTTTGCGAATATTTTGACTGTTTCAAGTTCAAAAATTATGAAACTTACACCATAGCATATTTCAATACAAAGAATTCAAATATGTAATCAGATTTGAGGTTTTCGTATTTTTTTGAACATTAATTTACTGTTAAAATATTTTAAAAATTTGTCTTTGCTCAGATTGACTCCAAATTTTACCGGTAGACTCCTAATGATATTTTGAGTATAATGGAACCAAGTTTAAGCCTTAATTAAGTCTGATTTAGAGGGATAACAATCATAGATTGTTACAAATGTACAGGTCTGAATGCTAAATGAAATACTGCAGAAACAAAGGAAGGAGGAAATAGAAAATCAAGAAACCGATCCGCTGATTTGATTATGCAGGTCTGGATTTGAACTATATGACAAAGAATTGATATAAGGGATGAGCAGGAAATTGATCTTAAAAAATTAAGAAGATACTGGCGTTGTGGCATATTAAAATAGCAAGACAATTCGCTGACTGCATTTCATTTTAAGTTCTGCAGAAGTAAACGCTGAAGAAGAGGAAAGTAGAATCGCTAATGAAATTGCCAACAAAGATAATGCAATTCAAGTCAGGAGACTTAGGTGGATTCGCGGCAGGAAAAATGTCTGATACCATATCATAATTCATGGATAAATTTTGGAATACTTATTTCATTATACACATCATAAAAAGCTGTCCAGGCTATTTATATACAGCCGTAATACATCATATTGTTAATATATATAGCTGTACTCTTATTATATTTATTTTTGAATATTCACTTAACCAGCAAAACTCCTCTATGCTTCATCCCCTTCTACCGTTGCATCAATATTGATAGGATTCAAAGCTTATATACTCACTAGATGCTCTGATCATCAAAGTCATAAATATGGCCATCAATAGTCTCAGGAATGAGTGAGGCAAATATGATACTCAAAGTTGTGTTAGATACATTGTTGGTTAGTTTCAATTTCATCCAAAAGCTTAAAGTTAAGTTAGGGTTCAACCATTGCTCTTTCCACACTAAAATTTCTTCTATTGCATGATTTTAGACAATTATTTATGCATTTCTTGATCAAGAGCTCTTTTACAGAAGTCTATCTCCATTGTAGATTTAATAATGATAGCCGGTGAAAACGAAGCTCATATAGAAATCTACTCTTCATGATATTTAACTTCAACAGCTTCTTTCTTTAAAGAGAAAATTAACAAAAATTTTATGACTTTTGCAAAATGTTCAAAATAGTCATTAACTTTTGTAAATATTTTTTTAGTCTCTTGACTTTTATTGGAAGTGTTGTCGACGCAGAGACTGTTTGATCCTTCATCGATTTCTCCATAGAGACAAGGATTATGTCTAGAACTAGGCACAAAAAATCACTAATGGTGAGCCAACCTAGACCGGCAAGAAGCTCACCGATTGTCCCAGATTTATGCAATACAATCGAAAAAAGTTGCCCAAGGGAGCAATCAAGACACATACTTGACCAAAAATCTGTTTGTCAGTTAAGCATATATTACATGATCATTGTTTGGTTGCTTGTCAAACATCAAGCGATTCTTGTCGAGCTCTTCCTGTAACTTTGCCACATCATAAAACTTGTAGAAATTCTTAGATATTTGATAAACTGGCTCTCTGCTCAACTAGGCATGTGTGATATCATATAATTTCTTTCTTTAGTCTTGGTTGGGATGTGATGAATGTGTATCCCTTTCAAAGAGCATAAGAAAAGAAATATTTGCATCAATAACAATAAGAATGACATGCCAAATCTTAGCCCCACTGAGTTTGGTTGGCTACATAAATCTTTTCTTCGTTGTGCATAATCAAATAGAATACCCTCTTGAAGTTCTAAATAGAGAAGATCCATGTTAATGATTTTTTCTTATATTTTTTAGCTCTTCCTCTTATAATCTAGGAGAAATTGAGGCACCAAATAGTCTACACTTAATATATCCGATTAAGATGATATTCTCTAGTTTATCCACTATTGGAGCCACACCATCATTTTTATGAATGAACTCATTCTCATCTTATTTTTCATGTATACCTCCTCATCCACCTTAGCATCCTCATTTTTGTATTTTATTGACAAGTTTTTTATTTGTTAGCTAACATTAAGCCACATATAACATAGTTGGCCAGATAGCTTTTCTTTTGTTTTGAGTGATAATTTTCAACCACACAACACTCTAGAAGTGCTTTATTTCATCCAACCAATTTGGATCCTTCTAATCATATCACTCTGTTTTACCATTATTTTGTATAACAATACAAATGTATTTAAACCTCTCATTCTTCTTGATTATAACTGTGATGACCTATGTCAGGTTGGTAACAACCAATCTAACATCGGGTGATCTTTCCACAGGATCATATTGGCGGTTAAGTAAAATAGCAGTTAAGTAATATCCAGAGTTATTCAAGTATAAAGAAATAACATCCATTCAATTTAAAGTAAATAACATTCAAAATTTATTACATAATTGTTATTATACAAAAATTATTATTCCTCAAAGGGTAATTATAATTTATTATTTTCCCATGCCATGCCATTCTCTAATGACTTTAAACTATATCAGCCTTCTCCAGCTGTATCTGATCTGGCATTATAATAATAATGCCAGAGTGCACATTCCAAATACAAAGGATATTAAAAATATACTTTAAGCAAAAGCGGAAAGCAAAAATAATAATAATTGCAGTGAGATATAGTTTATTACAACCAAAAATAATCATGGCTCCTGCAAAGTAAATGTTCTTTTGTCACATGCCAAATTTCCAAATGATAAGCAATAATTGCATAAAAATTCATATTTATGTTTATGTTTATGATATTATAATGCAACGTTAACAGTTTTGATGGGCAAAGTCAAAACCATGAGGTTGGATTCATAAAAATGCATTTAAGCATAATCTTTACCTGAGCCCTCTTAAAGGCTACAGATGGCAACAAACATGCATTTAATCATAACCTTCACCCGGGCCCCTTCAAAGGCTCCAGATGGCACCCTTATAGCTCTTGAGGACTAGCCATGTTCTTAACCTATTCATGCTCCGTTTCGGAACCCCTTTTTGCAACATTTACAAGATATATAAATATAATTTTGTTTCTCTTACATCATTAGTAATAAGAATAAAGCATTAGGTAGCAATATAAAACATGCTCAAAGCGATGCTTAAGCAACAAATCAAAGTAAAAACCATAAAAAGTAATATCTAGTGTACATTTTGTGTTTGACTTAAGACAAATCACTCACAAACTTGATGTGCCTGCAAAAGTTATATTTAGAATTCTATTAAACTTTGAAAGCACTTGCTTGCTCTATGAACGCTAATATTTTTATTTATAAACCTTTGGTTAATTATGAACCTTGTGGTCCTTTGTTCCTCTTGATTTATGATGCATTTAAACTAACTTTGGTTAAGAAACTATCTGAGTTAATATAGAAAAATTAGTATTAAAGTTAATGTATTCTTAAACCCTAAGTGAGCTTTCATGAGTTAAATTACAAGTCATTATAAAAAGATGTTAAGGCTATAAGAAACATCCATAGATTTGAGTTTAGTGGATACTAGAGTCGCGACAGATTTTTGATGGTTTCTTAATTCCCGCACGAAGATAATATTATTGTAGAACATGAATGACATTTTGTTGGATTCGTAAGACAATCCTAACATCTATAATTCAATAAATTCCCATAAGTGAAGCTTCCTCTATAGGTTTTGAATAGCAGCTTATACTAACAGTAAGTAATTTTGAATAGACTAACTTAACCATTACTAGGATAATAAATTCTCATTAATTGATCTAGTCTTGATTTATAGACTTAGCATAAAGCCGGTTAAAACTTATAGTAGTCCTAAAACACTAAATATTACCTACTAATTTCTCAGCTCAAAACTTGATGCACATAATTGTAAGATCAACCTTTCTTTAGCAGTTGCCATCAACATTAAAATCTTCTTAGATTTCATTTAATATGAATTGAAAAATTTATTTTTATTGGATTTTATTTCAAAGTCTGAATTAGATATTTTGTATAATATTTTGTTACATAATGTTTAAGTATTTTAAGACGGTAGGTATTTGAATACGCCAAAAATCTACAATAAGAGCTAACCAAACTAATTGTACAAGAATACAATACTCTGAGGTTCTTGGGTGCAGTTTTGCATTCCTTAAGTTCCTCAAATAGTTTAACTCTTGAATCTTTAAGCAACAATTCTATCATTTATTTGACAGGGTTTAGATTTCTTAATCCATTCTAATATGATCTTTCCAATGAAGCTTTAGTTTCAGTTAAGTACAGGAAAAATCTTAAAGTAGACACAAGATTTACTTGATACAAGGGTATTAGTCTGCACCCATACTCTATTGAATATATTAAAAGTTTCAAAATTACACATCATTGATAGCTTAAAGATAGCTTTGGAAACAGGAATTTATAAAATTTTCTCGAGTAAAATACTAACTAACATATACGATTCTATCTATTAAAAGGATCGACGCAATTGACGCAAAGTAAGATTCGTACCTGCAGGAAGATCAGGCGCAAGAAGAGATCAGGCTGAAGAGAGATTTGCGCAGAGGAGGAAGGATTGGGCGAGAAGAATCGTGCGTGCGCTGAGACGTCGACAACAGTTATGTCGGCTTTTGTCGCTGGCTTCAAGGATCGTCTCGTCGTCGCTTGCTCGTCTGCTGCAAGGAGCGCTCCCGTCGGCTGCTGTGTCATTGTCGCAGAATTCAGAGAGGTGTCCTCCTTGCGGGAGAGAGTCGAGCAGGAGGGTTCGACTGACTGAGAGGGAGAGGAGGCTCGTTCGAGTGGAGAGAGTCGTTTGGTCCTTTGTGGTTAAATAGGACGTGAGATGTAACGCATGTTCGTTTTATGCGACTTGATTAAGCCGTGAGTCACAGAAATTTTTAGGAATTGACCTTGTTATTCTGTGTATATCTTCCTATTAGAACCGTTAGCTCAATTGCTTGATAGTTTCTAAAAGAACAGCCTGAAAACTTCCTAATTTATGTATGATATATTAATTGGGTTTGAAAACTTACTAAATCAAGAATTTAATCAATACATAACAAAAAAACAGAATTTAGTGGGAACTTTTAACCAGAAACAGAAATTCGAGGGTAGTAAATGGAAATTCAAAATTTGCGAGCAATTAACGTCTTTTTATAAATGACCTAGGGTCATTACAACAAGGTCATCCATAGTCATGTTCTCAAGTTTGGTACTTTTATTACAAATAAACTTACACTTTATATATTAGATTTTAGATTTACTATAAGACCTTTAAATTCTAAGGATTTCTCCATAAATCAAGTTTTGCATTACCCAATTCTTGATCTTATTAATTAAATTATTGTCATCCACACATAATATGCACCAAGAAACCTTGTCTTGAATGCGCTCAATATGAGCAGCCATATTTACTGCAAAGAGATATGAACTTAAAGCATAGCCTTGATACAATCCTATTGTACAAACAAATTATTAGATAAGCTACCTTACAAGGATCAAACTATTGCTAGAACTCTATTATGCAGATTTTTAACATTGTCAATATAAGCCACACATTTTTTTTCTTTCCAAAACTCTCCAAAGAATTTTTCTTGACACTTTACCATAAGATTTTCAAGATCTATAAAATTTAATTGAAGATCTTTTCTTATCTAAATTTCTCTACCAAATATCCCAGTAGCATAATACTAAATTTATTTTGTGAATGCTAGTATTTTTTTACAATTTGTATTCAGTTACTATCTCATTAAATTTCAATTTAAATATATATTGAAATATTTCTCCAATCATCCAACATCTCTTTAGCCTTTAAAATTATATTAAATAACTTGGTAATCCAAGTTTTCTCCTCACAAATTTTTTACACGTCAATATGGATGCCATTCAATCATACAATCTTCTAATCTTCATCTTCTTTAAAACATTCCAATTCTGAATTATTTAACTCACCTAATGAAGGTACATCATATTATTTGCATTGCTGTAGCATTCAATAAAAGACTTGGTAAAATAATCTTTCATCTATAATAAATATCTTTATCACTAAAACTAACTTTTTTATTACTATTTTTATTTTATTTAGTTTGTTTATCTCTTAATTTGTATAACTTGTATATATATATATATATATATATATATATCTTAGAATAATTTAATTTTTCATATAAAATATTAAAAGTTGCAATCATAGAATCATAAATTGTTATTATAGATTCTTAAGTTAGTTTTTCTTTAATTTTTTATCATTATTACATTTAAACTATTATTTATAATAAAAAAAGTTTCCTTAAATAATGCACTTTGTTTCTATTCATCAAGTTTGTCTACTTTGTGAATAAAATTGAAAGTTAAATTTCATATAAGGTTGATTCTATTCCCAAAATTTTGCTGCTCAAATTTTAAATTTCTCTATTAAAAGTGTTTGTATTATTCTTCATAAGATATTACCGTTTAGTCATAGAATATATTTTAGATGCAATGTTATTACTCTTATTATTTTCAAATATAAAATCAATATTGATGTTAAGTATCAAACAATCACCTAGAATAAGATGACTAGATGAGCGTGTTAATGTCTTAGCTTGTTATTGAGAGTGCTAATATTTAATTACTTAATCTTAATTTAGTATTATGGACCATTTTCTTTACTCGCATTCATCTATAATATGAGAACCCTCGCTTATTTGACACGTGCTTGGGCTCCGATGTAATTGCCATTGCACACTTTAACACTGCATTACTTTTAGGGGATACCTTAGGTTTAGCACAATTTTCTAAGAATACTTGTCATAAAAATGTGCACATCAATAAAATAAAAATTTGCTTATGTAAATGCAAAAATTTATGTGGATATTTAGTTTTTTGCGCACTATGAATCTTTTATTATCTTAGGATAAACAATGAAAAAATTTGGGTTAAAATTGAGATACCTTAAAAAGATATACTATGAAGGCTAGGTTTGGTAATATTGGCCTAAATTTACATAAAACTGCCCACAATATATTCTAGATGAGTTTAGGCAAAAAGTTCTTTTTGATGTAAATCAGGACTAAAAATGAATTGGTTATGCTATATTATCAGGCTAAGTGACCAGTGGCTATCCTCAGAGCAGTGTTCTAATTAGTGACAACCTGATAACATCCATGGTTTGCTCTTCTGTGTTCTAATCATTTTTAGCGCAACACAAACTTTCTTAACCATGACCCACAAACGTCATAGCAATGACCCATTAACTTTTGGGTTTCTTATTAACCTGAAATGGTAATGACTCAGTGAATTTGACATAGCTCACCAAATTAGCTTCCACACTTGAAACAATCTCTCCCTTTTGCAAACCAAACCTCCAAACAACAATACCCCATCAATTTTCCTTTTTATAAATCACAATCAGCAGAGTAGGATACTTGTAGGCCAAAGCACGACCGTTACATAGCCTCAATTTTATGGATGCTAGTGGCTGTGGGCAATTTTATGGATGCTAGTGGCTGTGGATGTCTACATTAATCTTCGTGTATAGAATCTCAGTACCAAATAGTACCAAAAAAAGATCATAATGAGTGTTTGTTTTGATAGTAGTATTTAAAAGGGATGATTACATGCATAACACCCAAAACGTTTACCCTTGCACCATCAAACTGCTGTGTATCTCTCTTTAGAAAACTACGGATTTGGGTTTTTCGTGCACTTCAACATTAGTGTAATTTTTAGTGCTTTTCCAAACGAGTGCAGTTTTGTTAAAAATTGCTGTGAGAGGAGGTTCATTCCGTAAAAATGCAAATTTTTGTATGTAGTAAATTTTATGTGTTTAATATGAAAATCATAGAAATGAAGCACTATGCAAGTAAATGAACCAATAACAAACTAGAATCCCTTGTTAACTCAGTTGACCGCAAAATCGTTGGCTTTGGTCTTTGTTAAATTTATTTTAGAACCATGGCTTGGGAAATTTTTTAGAAATCCTTATCTAGAACATTGCAAATAATATAAATTGTAAGTTTTTTTCATACATTCTTACATTTATTCAGGCTGGTCCTCGAATATGCCTGGGCAAGGATTTTGCATATAGACAGATGAAGATACTGGCAGCAACTCTCCTCCATTTCTTCAAATTCAAACTGGAAAATGGATCGATGGTTGCTGCATACAAAACCATGTTCACTCTTCACATGGATAAGGGCCTTCCAGTTATTCCAATTCTCAGGCTTTACTAACTGCAGGGAAGTTTCGCATCCTAATCAAGTTCTGCTCACAAGCTTTGATCCTTTTAAGATTTGTATGTTATGATCAATCAAGCATTATGCAGTTGAAAAGTAATGATGCAAAATTTCATAGTTTAGGCGTACTCTTTTGTTAGCTGGGAATCAAATAAAACTCATTCCAAATTCTCTTTTGATTTTACTAATATTGTAATCAGTTGCAATCTTGCTGAACCAAATGATTGGGAAACTAAAATTTGTTGGGCAAATGGTAAGAAGTTTGCTTTATTTAACAGATTTCTTATAACAAATCATTGGCATAACTGTTTTGAAAAAAATTGATTTGAATGTTTCAATTGCGCGGGTTTTTATCATAATCTATAAAAGTCACCGCTGAAATTTTCAAAGCTAATTCTCTTAGGTTCTAAATGATGTGGCATTCCCATGATGGCTTCCTTAAAGTTCTTCAAGAATTATGGAAAATCCTTGCAGGTTATTTCCTTGCCAGTTGGGATGGCGTTGTAATCTAGTGGTTGGAGTTCAGGATTTGTTATTTTAGATCTCGAGTTCAAATCCCGCGGATCACACGTTTCATTCATATTTGAAGTAATTTACAAAAAGGATTTTGACAATATTCTCAAGTGTCACTGTTCAAGCCAAATTTAGTCAAGCCTACAACAATAATAAAATTGTTGCATATTTTAACGCCTTAAGGGCTCAATTCAACTTCAAATGCAAAGCCACGAGACATTGAGAGGCCTGTGACAATATTCTAACTACATTGGCTCTCTATTGCCATTGAATTTAATAATGCTGATCAATTGAATTTAATGGATTTCATCAAATATTACAATTTAAGTGTGTTTATTAATATGAATTATCATAAATTTAATATTGAAGAATATTATATTTCTCAATAAATAACTCAAAAAAAAAAAAAAAAAAAAAAAGATCCTTCCATTTCTTGATGTTTATTCCATTATTCTCTTTCATTTTCCTGCTGATCTTAAACTGATTAAAATTCAAAGTGTGTGGGGGCTTTAATAAAAAAGAGAATGTGCACAGCTAAGCCTGCAAAAAGCATCTAATAATGAACCTCTCAATTATTCGTTTTAACTTTCAGCATTATATTAAAACTATACAAATGATAAAGCCATCGCGAGAATTCTGCGTATGTCCACAAAGGAAACAGATTTTCAACAAAACGTAGTGCTTTTTAAGTTTGTGCTTACTATCTCATGCTTTGTTTACCGTACGCTAGCTTTAAAAAAATATTCTTAAGATTTTCGTGCCAACTCATATTTATTTTTTGTCATCGCATGCAGTAGAATTCTCGAACAATCAAATATTTAAATCTTGGGGTTCAAGAAAGGATCAAAATGCAGGCCTACAGCAGAGACCAAAGGCAGGCCGCGCGATTCCAGTACGAGAATCCTGACCCTCCTCTTAGCCCTGACGGGCTGGTCGAGCCGGTACAGCCGTTTGTGCCCGACGGTGGTCCCATCCTTAACCACCCTCTTCCCATCAACGTATACCACATGCCTCTTGATCCTCTGCCCCAGCCCAATCATTTCTTGTATCCTTATCACATTAAACTCAGCCGTCTTGTTTAAACCCCGCAACTCGATCCAGTGCTTCCTCCCGCTCTCCGCGGGCGCCCAGTAGGTCTCCTGGATCCCGTCGACGATGCTAGCCGCCGCGAAGCCTCCGAGCCTCCCTCCCCTTTGGCTGCTGGCCCTTGCAATGCTGCCTCGAGCGACATCGCTCCCAAAGATCGTATCAATTGCCCGTCGGAACTCTCGTAGCCGCCCGACGTCGGCGTCGGACACGAGGCCGGTCGTGTTGGGCGGCACGTTGAGCAAAAGCACGCAATTACGCCCGACGGAGCTGTAGTACACATCGAGGAGCTCTCTGAGCGACTTCGGCCTCTCATCCCCATGCCAGAACCACCCCGGTCTTATTGAGATGTCGCATTCCGGTGGCACCCAATCGGCCCCGCCCGGATCGCCCACGTTCAGATAGCTGACACAAACAAACAACAAGTCACTGATTAGAGAACTCTATTCTTGCCGCGGCGCATTTATAAAGAGGTTGTTATTACGATGTGAGGGTCGGGTCGCCGATGTGGAGACGGGCGCGGTCGATTGGCGACCAGCAGGTTGTCCCGGCGGCGCCGCCTTCGTCCCCGACCCACCGCAGGTCGGGCCCGGCGTCTGAGAATATGTTGATGGAGCCCTGCATCTGCTTCGCCGTTGCGAACCAGCCGTCGAATCGATAGCTCATTTTGGTGGTGTTGGGGCCCTTGGCTCCGTCGAACCATATCTCGGAGATGGCTCCGTAATTGGCCAGCAGCTCGTGGAGCTGGCCGGCGTAGTACTCATTGTAGGGGACGTCAAGGCCGTAGCGGTGGTCGTGGCGGTCCCACGGGGAGAGGTAAAGGCCGGCGTCGATGCCGCGGGAGCGGGCGGCTGTGACGAAGTCTTGGACGAGGTCGCCGTGGCCGGACTTCCATGGGCTGAAGGCCACGGAGTGGCGGGTGTAGCCGGAGGGCCAGAGGCAGAATCCATCATGGTGCTTGGCGGTGAGGATGACGAGGGAGGTGCCGACGGCGTCGGCGGCAGCCATCCATTGGGTGGCGTCGAGGTCGGCGGGGTCGAAGACGGAGGGGCTCTCGTGGCCTGTTCCCCACTCCGAGTTCGTGAAGGTGTTCACTCCAAAGTGGTAGAATAGGATGATTTCGCGGCGCTGCCATCGGAGCTGCGAGGAGGAGGGAACCGGAAGAACTGGTAGCGGCGGAGGAAGGACTGTAGATTCAGCAGGCTGTGATTGGCTTGTCATGATTGAGAGTAGTAGTATCACTATGGCTTTATTTGCCATGGCTTTCTCCTATTGTTCTTTGGAATGTGTATCGCTTTTATGTATATATATTACTTTTTTTTAGATGATATATTAAATTTATGTTTTTTTTTTTCATATATTATTGCTATATTTATACATTAATATATATCAAAATATATAGATGATGTGTTGTGTAAATAGATTATTATTTGAATATAATTTTTAATATGGTTTAAATGTAAAAATAAAAAAAAAAATAAAAATTTTATTAATTCTAAATATTTTTTAATATATATTATTGTGTAAACATAATATTTTTTTTTTTTTGTTACAAATGCCTACGTTTTTAATATGAATCTGTTTTTTTCATCTATTTAATTCAGATAAATTCCTTCAAATCTACAATCATCTCAAAGAATTCATCGATAGGGATGACATCCGTCTCGAAGGGCTGCGTTCCAAATCTAGCAAATGCGCATTGAATGCTCTTAGATGGAGAATAATTCTTACTTCTCTCGCTACCGGTGGATTTAATTCCTTAGATCCAACGACGTTTGATTTAGATCTGACAGTCTGATCGATCTGATCAAATTCTACGGTTACACGCTGCCTTCGGTTTCAATTGCCAGCAGCTGTCTGAGCCGGTCTCACATCCAATGACTGGTACTCTTCTCGTGGTTTTAAATTTTAATTTCGTCATTTTTAATTAAATAAAAATATTAAAATTTTGATAATTTAATTACAGATATATTTTGTGTATATCTTGCTCATTTTATCTTCAAAAATTATAATTTTTACCAATTGTATAATTGAATGTGAAATCCAAATAGAGAAATGCTGTTGGGGCGTCTACGTGGCACCCAACTCCACCCGTCCACCCGTCCAACGTGGCCGTATACAGACCTATTTGTCCGTTCAAATCGCCATTCTTCGCTCCTAAGCTCCCCATTCGGCCGTTCGCTCGACGACGCTTCCCCGACACCCGACGCCCGACGCCGGACTCCCGACACTCAACGCCCGACGCCCGACGCTCGACAGCTTCCCCGACGCTTCCACCTCGCAACGCTTCCCCGACGCCCGACGCCTTCTCCTCACTCGACGCTTCCCCGTTCCCGACGCTGTCTCCTCGCTCGGCCGTTTGCTCAACGCTCTTATTGCAGGTAATTCTTTCACAAACCTTACCCGAGAATCTCAAAGATAAATTATTTTGAAGCCCCTGAGCCCAAGGAGCATGCGTCCTCTATCTCCGAATCCCCACCATCAGCAGCTGCCTTAACTGGGCAGCGCTGCAGCGAACTCGACAGCCCCTGAGCAAGAATAGTCAATATGCTCCTGAGCAAGAATAGTCGTAGTAGCTGTAATTGCGGGGGGACGAAGAGGCTAAGAGCCAGAAAAAGGTGACATGCTCAATCGTAAATATTCCAATTAGTTCGGAAGTTTGAGAGGGGGAAACGCGAGTCGCGCAGGCGTGGGAACCCTAGCTGAACATGGATAGAAAGGATGTAATGAGGAGTTGCAGCCGGAACCCTAATCAGAGACATGGTTCGACTTCGTTCTTTGTGATGCTGGATTATCTTTTTCTCTTAATTTTCTTTTGCTTCCTCTGCTTTTTTATTTTCAAGATTTGGCCTGGATCTGGCCCGCTTCAATATCTTGATGTCACTACTTCCTCAAAATCCAGTGGACCGATCCAGCTGATCGGGATGTTTATAGAGACGATGATGGCTTTCCTTTTTAGGGATCTTTTCGTTGCTAAAGGATTGCTTCTCATCTTTCTGGGTGGCACTTTTGCCATGTTTCATCTCTATCGGTTCCATTTCTTCCATTTGTCTCCACTTATGTAATACTTTCTATACTATTTTTATATAGTGAAGTTGTTATCACAAATTTTTGATTTTTCATATTTAGTGTATCTTATATGAAAATAATTTGTTCATATGTGTAGTATCTGTATGATATTGTGCTCACTTGCTTTTGATTTGTTATTCGAGAAATAAGAAAACAAGAGTTAATTTAAGCTGGTCATATTTATTAAGGTATAATATGAAAACAAACATTTTGATTGATGTTATATATTTTCTCCTCAAATACATGAGTTCTCTAGTTGATCTTAATGAAAACCTTAAAGATTTATCTTCATTTAGTTAAATTATTTTAGATTTAATATAAATAGATTTCAATAATTGTGCTCATGAATAAGAAGATTTGATTATAAATAGCTTTTTGACTATTATAATTAATTTGATCGTTGTGAATGTAGAAATTTATTGATAGTAGGAATGTTTTGCATACATATTAGTTTGATGATGATGCAATATTCATTAATCAAAGATTCATTGCAAGCATTATTGACTAACAATATGAAATGCATTCAATAGCTTGTTGGGATTTGCTTTAATTAATGACTGAGTTTGTATGTAATTCATTTGCTAATGGATTTGTAAATATGGTTTATTGAGGTTAGGCTCTTAAGTAATAGGATGTATAAATCTTTTAGATCTTTTAAGAAATCTTATGTAAGAAAGGAATGGACTTTTAAATGTTTGTAAGTGTAACACATTGGATGTAATGTTGTAATATTTGATATTTTAGCAAATGGTAGTTTATATTTAGTATTCAATGTCTGTGATTTGATTTTATGCCATGAGTCAAGTGATAACGATTTGGATTTTTCTCTATTTTCACTTTCTTTGTCAAGCCTTCATTCAATTACCTATCAGTTATTACAACTATGATCTATGATTTATTTTGTTAATGATAATATTACTTAAGCTGTAATGAATGAATCTTCTAAAGTTGGAATTGAGATTTCTTAATGGCTGAACTTATTATGGCTGATTTTGAGTATGAAATTGAGCTCGTTCTTTTTCATAAAGCTGATACTACTATTTATAAAATGGAAAATAGGATTGTGATTATAGTCTATACATGATTTAAACCTTAACTCTGAAGCTATGGCTGTTGCAGAATATGATACTAATATTTATTATAATCTCTTAATTCAGTTTTATTATAATCATAATTTTAGTTTTGATATTATAGTTTGATTGTGCCCTACAAAAATTTTATTTATTTTGGCTCGGGACCAAAGACTTGATCAATTTTCTTAGAACAGGACATTTAAACAAAGTTATTTATTGCTTGTGGATTGAGGTATCACATTCACGACTATCAAACTTTTATGCCATCTTTTACTTGGAAGTGGAGATATTATACAAGACATTACTCCCGAGAATAAGGTCCGTTTATTGATGATATATGCTTCTAACTTCGCTGAAAAGTTAGATGGAGATCAAGGAGAAAAGTTGATGCAACTGAGTTGTCTATTCTCTAATGCTTTAAAAAATATATGCATCATGTTTATACGCTTGCCTCCAATACTTTCAAGTAATCAATAATTAGCTTGTTTCAATCAATATGTGGAGCTTTTGTTTGTTTTTTTTAAGCAAATCCCATTTTTAAGGACAATACTGTCTTCTTTAATTGTTTTTCTCTGTCAAAGTTTCATCCTTGCTTTATATAATGTAATTTATATCGAATGACACCATTTCTTGTTCTGTATGTTTGTATCAACTTTAGAATACACTTTCAGTGCTTTATGATTGTTTCAAGCAAATTATTTAGAGTTTGAATAATATATTAAAGTTTTTAGATTCTTACCTCATTACTAATTACTACGATTGCATGATAAAGCAAGTTCCCCACAAAGTATGGATGAAGAACTAAATTTTGGACCAAGTACTAATCAAATGATTGTAAGTTTTCTAATTTTTATTATTTATTAAGTCTACTATGAAATTGCTAAATTGATATAGTTAATATTATATTTTTTGGCTCAAGGTACATGAACAGTCAAAAGAAATATACACAAAATTTTATTCTAGTGATGATGAGGTTGAAGAGCCAGCAGTTGAGATGTTATTTGAATCATATGAAAAATTATTTAGGTTTTACAAAAAATATGCTAGTACACATGGCTTTGGCATAATTGTTATAAAGTCATGGTTTAGTGACAAGATATGTAGACGTGTTGATATTGGTTGCTGCAAGGGGGGGATAGGATCCACTACTTGGCAATCAAGCTTAAAGAATCCAACTGTGAAAACTAGTTGTCCTATGAAGGTTGTAACCAGATGGTGACAATGAAAAAATCTTAGATTAGTAGAAGTGGTAATTGAGCATAATCACACGCTTAGCCACTCGAAGGCTAGATTCTTTAAATGCAATAGGAAACTTCTAATGCATATTAAAAGAAGACTAGAATAAAATGATGATGCTGGAATCAGACTTCACAATTCTTTTAGCTCTTTTGTTGTTGGAGAAGGGGGGCATGAAAATATAACATTTGGACAAAAAGAATGCAAAAACTATGTTGATAAACATTGAAGATTAGCACTGAAGGATGGGAATGCTATGGGACTATTAGATTATTTCTCGTACATGCAACAAAAAGATCCAATTTTTTTTTTATTTGATTGATGTTGGCCAAGAATGTCATATTCGAAATATTTTCTGAGCTGATTCAAGATATTGATCGGCATATCAATTCTTTGGTGATGTCGTTACTTTTGACATCACATATCTCACTAATAAGTATGATATGCTGTTTGCACCTTTTGTTGGTGTTAATCACCATGGACAATCAATTCTGTTTGGTTGTGGTTTACTTTTTAGTGAAACTACCGAGAATTACATTTGGTTATTCGAGACTTGGCTATCTTGCATGCTAGGGAAGCCGCTTAATGCTATTATAACATATTAATGTGCTGCGATTCAAAGTGCGATTGAGATTGTACTTCCTAACAGTAGGCACAATCTTTGTCTATGGCATATAATGAAAAAATACCAAAAAAGTTAGACAGTTTGAGAGAATACAAAAGTATTAAAAAATCTTTGAAAACAACAGTGTATAATTCATTAAACATTATTGAATTTGAAAAGAGTTGGATTAAAATGCGTGTTGATTATGATCTCGAGCATCACAAATGGTTGAATTCATTGTATGAACGAAGATCTGCTTGGGTTCCCGTCTTTCTGTATGACACATTTTGGGTGGGCATGTCAACCACCCAAATAAGTGAGAGCATGAATTCTTTCTTTGATGGTTACATTAATTTAAAAACTTGTTTGCACCAATTTGTAAGTAAATACGAACTTGCACTAAAAGACAAGATTGAGAAGGAGAATAAAATAGATTTTGAATTATTTCATCGGAATGCAAAGCTTCTTACAAAATTTGCCAATGGAGGCAACCGTGGCAAATTTATATACGCTCAATATGTTCAAACATTTTCAGGAGGAGCTCAGGGCTACAATTAATTTTATTGTCATATTAATTTCAACTGAAAGCACATTATGTAGAGTTAAAATTTTGGAATGCAAATTTTCACAGACACCAAATGATATCTCTACGTTATGGGAGAGGATATATGAGGTACATTTTGACAAATGTAATAATCATGTCAGTTGTACTTGTCATAGGTTTAATTTTAGGGGGATTCTATGCCGACATGCACTCTTAACTTTAATAGTCAATCATGTGTATGAAATTCCAACCGAATACATTCTTTTGATCGATAGTGCAAGGATTTTAAAATGTTCAATGCATGTAAAGAGCATCAACACCCTCATCCAATTGTAACAGAAATTGACAGATATGATGCATACAATAACTTGAGCTTAGAGATTGCGGAGGTTGCTGTTCCAAATATTGAGAAATTTGAGTATGACGCTTCAGAGATTGCAAGAGAAATTGATATTGACAATTTTTTAAGTAATTTAGTACTTGATACACAATGTGACAAATTGATAGAACATATCCAATAAAAAAGAAAGGGTAGACCTCCAGAAAAGCGAAAGGAATCTAAATTGGATAAATTGAAAACTAAACATTCCAAAAAGGTTTGAGATATGTTCTCACTTGTTTAATGTACATACTACATCTACTGCAAGTATCATGCCAACCATTACACTAAGCGTCTCACAAGCTCAGTATACAAGCAATCCATATGTGAGTTATGATTGAGATTAAATTTATATAAATTCATTTACTAATATGAGATATGTTATCACTTTTTAAGATTTTTTGTGATTTTTTGTATAACACCTACTTTGAGTTATTTGCAAAATCAATTTGCGATAACAGTTAAATACATTTCTTAACTATTGCAGGGTTACTTTCCGAGCATACCAATTTCATCGGCTATGTGACAACATCCAAATGCTACTAGTTCTCTTTATGTTAGTAATTATTTTAATAATTTATACTAAAATTATGTGAATATACTGATTGTTATATACGGCATTATAAGGGCACTTCACGCAAACACAATTATCGTCGATCCATTCCGATTGCTTTCAAAGTCATGTTGTCATTCTCATGTGTATATGGAGTTGATGCAATCTGTGACTCCTACGTTAGTTCCGTCAAATTCTAATGAAAGTGTCCGAACAAACGTTTCCTGCTATAGGAAAGGGGAAGGCAGTGATAGAGTAAATTTTTGCAATTAGCTTTTTATAATTGATACAAATACTAATTATTTTTTTGTATATGATACAATAGATTAAATATGATACAGTTGATTCAAGCGCCCAACATGCAAAATGTTTGACGCTCAAGCGCGTTTGACATTCTATAATTTTGTTACCGTAATCTTTCTTGCATAGCGGTTTTTTTATGTGGCAGTGTAGTTCAGCGGTTTTCCCATTCTTGGGTTTTCCAATAATTTCTTGTGTTCGTATGCTTGCATATTTGTGATTGCTTATGCTGTAATTGCTCTTTAATTTTGTGTTAATGTATTTTGTGTTTGCTTCGGTAACTCAGCGGTTAAACTTTGATCTCAAGATTTTCTTCGGTGCAGAAGATTTCCAGGTACAAAAGTTTCATTCATATCACAAAAACATTTATTTGCTACAAATTGAATCATATAAGCTCAAATCGGGTGGCCGACCAGTTCAGAATATGGTAGGTTGACCGTCTTCCTTACTTCTCATAGCCAACGTTTCTTTTAATATTTCGAGTCTTCTTTACTTCTCATAGTAACTTTGTCTGTATAGTTAATACTATATCAAATTTCATATATTTAAAAAAAAAATCATTTCAGTCTCTAGAAGCTGGAAGGCTGTCAACAATGGGCTTGCAGTAATGGGGAAAATATCGCAACAGTGGAGCTTCCCGATGATGTGCACAAACTTTACGCATCATCGTTCCCTTGCCAATTTTCCTACTTGTGCCCATAAGAGCTGTAAACACATGACTCTACCCCTGAAACAGCTTTCCCAAAAGACGAGCATAGCCCGACGAAGAGCAGGCAATTAGTGTGCGACAAGCGTTTGGCCATGAATAACTTGGTTAATACAAAAAGTTATGCTATCACCACAAAATTAAGAGAAATGCAGCAGAAAGAGGACTTCTGCTAAGGAGTGAACACACACAGGACGTCAACCGTGAGATCCAGAACTTGCCGGTAGTCGAGATTTGTTTGCCGGTGTGGCTCAGGGGGTGACAACGTCAAAGCTCAAGATGGAAGAAGGATCCTTGGTTGTGACTCATCTAAAGGAAAGATGTGGATACACAACAGGGGTTGTCAATGGAAGGAAAATATTATGATTACACAAGAATACATACTAAAAAGTATTCAGAATTAATTAGAATTTTTTTTTTTTGTAATTTTTATATATAGATCTTATCAAAAAATACATTCAACTAATAATCTACTTACACATTAAATTGACATATTATCTATATATTTTAGTGTATACTAATATGTAAGTGTAGCAACACTTGTCAATGGAATGAGATGGAAAAATATTACAGACACAGCATCATTACTAGAAATTCCTCAGGTTTCCGGCTCATCCTTGCAGCCTCGCGCCACCACCGCCTTCCAATTTCTAGAGAACTGATTTTTATATAAATTATAGGCTTATTTGATATAATAAAAATTACAGTAACTAAATTGATACCTTCATAAAATTATAACTAAATAAAAATTTTTATAAAAACTAATTATTCTTAGGAGCATTTTTGAAAAAAATAAATACAAGAAAAAATGTTTTATTAAAAAAATTGTTATACCTGTAGTCAACAAATCTTCTCTTATATCTAACAATCGCACTACTAATTTCTCAATATTAGGGAATTCAAGAGAATTATATTATTAAGAAAGCTGGGGCAAAAATTATAATTAAGAATTATAAAGAATAATTATATCACTAAAATACCACTTGCTTCTCTTTATACTTAAGTTCTTCATTACTCAAATAGTTGAAAACTGAGCAGACAATTATGGCATTTGAAGAATTGTGTTTTTTCTTTTGATGAATTCTGACTTATAAAACAAATATATAACAGGTGAAATTTGACACTTTTATCAGTTAAAATTTCGAATTCAAGAGCTCAACTACTGAACAGCAATACCCATTTTTTCTTGTCTCATGACTGCTGCAGATAATGTACTTCCGTTCGGGACAGCTGCAGCTTTCTGTGAAATTAGCTACGGAAGTGTTGTAAGATGGTGTTATTAGATTTAGCAGCAGTTTTCTTTGGGTATTCGAATCCTGAAAACAGAGTAATGAGGATTCAAGCTTTTGTCCCCTTGCAATCTGTAGATGCTTCCCAATGCGCCGACGTTTGGATTAGGAAAGGCATAAAAAATTCGCGTGTTCCTTTGATGAACGAGCGCCATGGCGCACCTGCAATCATGCAAAAAACCTTAATAAAATGCCTGCTAAACTGAGCTGGAAAACAAGTAAATAGCATAGAAAACATATCATGCATCAATGTTTGTTTTATTCTTAAGGTCTCAATTATTCAAATTTTGACTTGTTGAGCCTTCACTAACTTCTTTAATATTCAGTGTTATGTTAAGACAATGTACATATCATGTAGGCATGAAAAGATCAACTAGTTAATACACTTTATGAAAAAATAAAAAAAAACTGACAACTAAATCTCCACAGAGAATATCCAAAACTTCCACTTCAAAAGAGAGGCATTCTGACTAGAATCATTGACAGCTAAGAACATTTTGCTCATTTCATCTTAAGAAGAATGAACAAGCCAAATAATTCCTACAAATATTTGAATCAAGCATAAATGAATTGGGATGAAAAGGCTACTAATTTTGCATTAGACGCACATTGCACAATGATTCAATAGTCTCCTCAAAACAAAATAAATGATGCGCATCAAGCTAATGTTCCAATAAATCAATATAATTAAAATTTTTAATAATATCAATTTTATGTAGAGAAGAAATTTGATCTAATGAACTACCAGGTCAATTAAGCAAACACCAGGTGCTCACCAAACCAACCCAATTAGTAGAGGTTTAACAATTCTATCATAAACAACTAGTCATTGTAACTTATGCCACGTTAGAGTACTAATTTGGCAAGATTCATTAGGTGAACATAGTTATTACAGAGATATCTGAGATAGCTAGTCATTTGGGCTAACCACAATGGCCGATGTTAAGAACTGATACAGCATGAAGCATATATCCTGGCATCGTTCAGCGATGTCTTGTAACCCACTCTCAATGATTCACAAGGCTACTTAATCTTTGCTCTCAAGTATAAGAGAAAATTCCAATTTTTTTGCATAAAACTGAAGACCTTTGAGGCTCACTTTAATAACACAAGCTTAAAATATTTTCTTCTTCAACCTTTGAAAAAAGCCAACAAGTAATATTGTCTTAGTAATATTGTCTTTCACCGTAAGTGAAGATATGTGTACAGAAGGCTCCTTCACCTGCTAATTGTAAAGGAGGGATACTGGAAGAGCCAGGATGCATGAAACTCAAAATGTAAACTCAAAATTGGTCTGAATCACTATATAACTAATTTGCATTTCAGCTATAATTCATTATTGTACCTTTATTTATGCAATTTATTTACTTTACAATATTTTATTTCCTTTTTAAATGATTTTAAAGTGACTTCAAACCATTCAAAAATATCTGCAACCAAATTCGCGCCCCACTTAAGTCTTATTGTAAAACATCAAGTGATATCAAAATGAGATTCTCTTATTTAAAGACTAATGTCCTAAAGTAGAAGACTAAATCTTCTAAGGCAAACATTTGATCTGAGAATGTGAATATGATGGAGGGTGCATCCTACATCTATCAAACCTTTTATGGAAAAATTTTGCTTGATTTCCAAATAATGAAATCGAAAAACTTTGGCCAATCAAGTAGATTTTCATATATGGTTGCATATCAAATATGGGCACACCAAACCAGTGAAATTACATATGGAATGAGACGATGATGAACACTTCTCAACTAAATGTGAAAAATCTAACGTATTTTAATGTGCTTTGTAACAAAAGGACTATATGAGCATTTCATTGTACACTACTAGTACAGTTTAGGACAAATTAATAGTTACAAAAAATAAACTGTGCTCAACAATCTAAAAATAATACTTTAACTAATGTGTATGAGCTCTTCTACTTGAAACCAGAAGAAAACGCTACAGAGAAATACACTGGATTGATTTTACCGACTTCAATCTCTCGGAAAGGTCCTCCATAATTAAGAGAAAGTAAATAAAATTTAAAGAAGCATACATTAAAGTTGAGGCACTAAGATCCAAATCACTGTCTAGATGAAAGATCTAAATAACTACTTTATGTTAATTAATTTTTAAATAACAAATGAACAAGCTGTTTCTTCAAGGTAAGAGAAAAGAAAAAGAAAACCCTAATTCAAGAAAAGGAAAAATTATAAGTGTGATAATGATAACGGAAGGAAAGTGGAGAGTAGATTGCTTTTGTGATTAAAATAAAGATAAATTAAGAATTGTGCCGTCCTCCATCCAATGCAAAAGGCAATCTCCCTTATTCTCATATAAATTAGATTACACCAATCCAATATGCTATGCAAGGAGAAAAGATATAACATGAGAATGACTAAAGTTGAAGTGATTTTGAGGCTACAATATATTTCACATCTTTATCACATAAAAAGATGAAGAAGAAACACTCGTCTACTATTTAAGATACAAGACAACAGCAGCAACAATGCCAAGCTTTAATCCGACTAGTTAGAGTCTGCTACATGAATCCTTTGTTTTCAATGTGCACGATCAAACAAAAGCCCCTTCCTAAGTTCCAAATAGAGAAGAAGATCCTTCATAATAGTTTCTTCCCATGAATTTTTATTTTTTTCTTTTTTTATTATGGTTGAAAATCATAAACTCAAATTTTCTAATAGGGGCATTGCACGGTATACGCTTAATATGCCCGAATCATCTAAGACGCCATTCTCTAATCTTATCCACTATTGAAGCTACTCTAACATTGCTACATATAAACTCATTTCTCATTCTATCCTTAAGAGTATACCAATTCATCCACCTAAGCATTTGCATATCTGTAATACTTACTTTGCTGATAAGTTTCTTTTTTGTTAGCCAATATTCAGCCCCATATAGCATAGTTAGTCGTTTAGCTGCTCTACAATTTTTTCTTTTAATTTTTACTGAGATTTTCGGATCGCACACTCCAGAAGTGCTTCATTTCATATAACTAGCTTGGATCTCATTAATCACATCAGCCTCTATTTTGCCATTATTTTAAATAATTGAACCCAAGTACTTGCAACCCAGATCCTTCTGCTCTTCTTGATTACATGATCTTCAATAGTTATGTCCTCAAAATTTTATATTTGTTATACTTGTCAAAAAGGCAAACAAATAAAAATACCATTCCAAACTGAACACATTGTTTGGACAAGATAAAAAAAAGGTGAACGAAACTTATTCTATATCAGATTTTCAAACATAAAGCAAATTGAGGTAACAGTTTTAAAAATACCTTGAGTGCTTGCCCAGCCAAAATAATATAACCAGTGTTGATCATGAAAAGATTCACATATTGGAGGGCCCAAGTGAGATAATACATTTTCCTTCGTATAATATTGTTGAAATAAAACACATTGAAGAGAAAATATTAAAAAGAAAATTTCTGAATTATTCGCGACAATAATGCATACAATTTTTATCAACATATAATTTGTAGAAATCGTTCATTGTCAAAAAGTTAAAAATTAAAAAAAAAAGTCAGGAATCTTACCATATATGTGACCAGCAAGTTCTCTGTATCTAATTTGTCTTTTACCTCCAACTTTATGAAGGCGAGCGACAAGAACATTGGCATATAAGGATGTTGCAGTTGCTAACAGCAAACCAACTACACCACCTATCCATCCCAAAGGAACCATAATTGACGCTGAATACCCCAATATATAAGAGCTGTTGATCCCTGTTGTAAGAACGAATCCAACTTTATACCAAGGATCTGCAAAACCCGATTCAGAAGCAATAATAAAAGCAAGTGTTAACAATGCCTTGTCATAAACTAATTCAAATTCAAGGCAGAATGTCATATTCAGCAAAAGTATATGACAGCAAATTCAAACTATTTATCATTAGTTTAAAATTCCTTTAAACCCACTTGAGCTTATTGAGTAAAGGAAATATGAAATGTTGGTTTGCTCATGAATGAGATAAAGATTCTTATCCCAGTTTGATGGATAACAAGAAAATGAAATTTATATGCAAGAAATATCATAATTGACTCGTCTAGAATTTCACCAGAAGGCTAAAAAAAAATGGAAACTAATAGATAGCAAGAGAAAACAACTGGGGTATTATTTTCCATAAATTTTAATACTTCTTCATGAAGTTGAGTTAATAAAATAAGCTGCCTCAGCATTCATATTGATGACCATTACCATCGTCATCACTGTGGTAGCCTTGAGATTTTTATAGTCATGTATCCGATAGTGTTTGCATAGACATGGTATGAACGTTATTGTATCAACTTCTTATTACAGGAGCCAGTCAACCTAAATTTCATTTTCAAGCTCAATTAACAGGTCCAACATTCCCCTAAGAAAAAATTAAAAACTAATTTTACTTAAAGTACCTACCATGATGTCAGGTAACTCGTCAACTTCTTTATTAGTACTAGGTTTCATGAACGAAGCATATTATATGTTATTTTATTATGTATTATTTTGACTTAAAACATTAAAATTGAGTATTTAGCTTGCATTTAATAATGTCTTATTAAGAGACTGACCTGTCATTGGCACGCTGTGTCCTACTCTCTAGAGTTTTGGCACATTGCTATGTTCATATAGTGTTCTGTGTTCGATACAAATTTATTAAGAATTTAATATGAAATCTTGTTGACCATAATGGTCTAGTTAATTGAAATGAAAGTATGACAGTGTTACGCACTGATTTAGCTTAGCACCAATTCAGTAGAATAGTTGATAGCTTGTACTTGCACTTCTATTATTAAGTTTATTTCTAATATATCTTTGTATGTATAAATGCTATTTACTCAGATTAATTGTTTAACTGAACTTTACATATTGTTTTTAATTAATTAATTTATTTATTACATTAAAAGTTAGTATCCATTTGTTACCCTATGAGCTTCTGATATCTTTAAATTTTCATACGTTATTACAAACAAAATAAAAGCTGATGATGTCACTTGAGAGGGTTATGAGGCATGCGTGATGATTTGGGCTCAAGTGAAGATGAAAATATTCTATGCAGTCATTAGCTGACTTCTGAACATATAACAAATACAACAGCAATTAAAGGGTGTTTGTTGCATGTCATTATAAAGTGTTAATCATATAGTATGTTATTCATATAACATTATTAATCAAATAGTCGTGTATATTTGGCTTAGTTTTATATGTATTTATGTTATCCTGATGCAGTGTTTTAAATGAATATGCCCTTCATTTTTTTCCTTTCTCTTCTTCTTATTCTACTTCAAAATATTAAATTATTTTACCAAGCATAAGAGATGCTGACAGGAAAACAAAGCAGGTGACACAAGATAAAAGCTGAATGAAGCTGCAGTGATGTGGAAGAAGAAGGCTATGGAAAACAATGTGGTGGAAGCACACAGCAACAGGATAACATGTTACCAAACATGCAAACAGGAGTTGCTTATACTTACACCACTTTATAAACAAACACAAGACATGGTAAAAAATCAATATGTTGTTATCTAGTTTAAACCAATTTTTCTCAAACCACATTACACATTATACCATACAAAAGCAAGTAAAATCCAAGAAAATTAAACTTTTGTAAGCTGCTCAAGCCTGTTAAGAGGTGCTAAAAACTATTAAGTATTTACCTAAGGAGATTCAAACACCACTCAATTTTCTTTCTGAAATGATTTAGAACCATATGAACTTGTTTAATGGTATATTAAAAAGAATAATTCACACACATGCACTTAAATCTTTATAACAGAAAGCACCCAAATTAACGCTGCTACAGCTACAGTACCCGCTCGGCCCCCTTCAGAGCACAATTAATGCATATAAATCAATCTAGTGTTAAACTGATAATAATTAAGATTTATTAGGTAAAATCATAATTATAACTGCATTCGAGCATGGAAAGGAGGGGTATAGTAGCATTTTTTTTTACATAAAACGTACTGTAATCCCATTCGTCGCACCAAATGCTTTAGAACTATATTTTTAATAATGGGTCTCTACAAACACCAAGTTTACTAGAGTCACTAAAAATAAATACAAAAATCAAGCAAACATTTTTCAATGGAAATGAGAAACGCATCCAACAAATAATAGGAAAGCACTAAAACTAGATCAAAAATTTCCACAAAACAGAGTGATAGAAATATTGCCAAGTGATTATCTCTCCATTTGACATCCAATCAAAAGAGAAAAGATAAGGATTGAAAAAATACCGGTGCAAATCTGGTGCGCAGTCTCATCGGACTCCTCAATCCGCATTTTCTGATCATTCTGATCGCCATCAACCTCGAGATCCACTACGGTCACCATCGTCCAACGCCCCTCTCCTTCCTCCGCAGCGCGCTGAGACAAGAGAGGGGCAATGGCTAAGCTGTCATCCGTAAGAGAGGGCGGCAAATAAGAGAAAGAAGAAGGGAAAGATATGCTCTTAATCAATTGTATTTTGATTTATAAATACGGTAGGGCGCAACTAAAAAAAGAGAAAATAATTGGTTAGACTTAAAAAGTATAAGTACATTTTAAGAATAGGCTAAGTTTTAATTGGATATTTTATGTGCAGTTTTACAATTAAAAACTATAAGCGGAGCGCTAAGCATCAAGGCAAAGGGTAAAAATTGTATAAAAGATAGTAAACAATATAAATAGTAAAAACTTACAAGTAGGTTTGTTTTAGCCTGCAATAACAAGTAAGGAAAAAATAAGCATCCTAATAAGGCTGGAAACTATTAAAGTGCATATGAATACATACAATGAATACAATGAATATGTTAAATGAATATTATGCTAAGTAAAAGTGGCTAAAGCAGTGAAGCATAAAATATAAGTAAAGCAACATATAGTGTATAAAATAAAGACTGTAATGTAAAGTAAACTATAGTGAAAAAATAAGAACTGAACTGTAAAGTAAATTAAAGGAAAGCTTAGTCACATAGACTAAGTAAATAAAGCCAAAGACTATGATAAGCAAACATAGCTTGAAGGCTATGAAAGCACTCACAATCAATAAGATTGTGATAATATAATGTTTAATTGTTCATGTAATTTTAAGTTTTCCATTTTGCGAGCAAAAATTACAGAATAAGAGAGGAGTTAAGCACGTCTGCTTAACTGTGTAGAAAAGTGGGATCTTCAAAAGACTCATATTTCCTCTCTAGGATATGTGAGATCTCCTTATTACTTAGTAGCCTACTCTGTCTCGATATCCACCAAATGAAACTCCTAAGTTATAACAACCCCAGTTGTTACCCTAGCTAAATCTAGATTAATTAAGTTAAACCAAAATTTGATTTTGATTCCATTAGACTCTATGAGTCATTTAAACCTAACCATAAAAGTTTGAGATCAATTGGAGCTAAATTGAGAATTTTGATATTTTTATCTATTTTTGAACCCTAGAAAATACTTAAATTAAATTGATCTCCAAATCAAAATCTAATTTCATTTTTGAATTCCTTATACCATAATTAGCTAAGGGTGAATTTTTGGAGTTCATCTAATCCTAAATTGGATTTGTAATTAAATAGAAATTATTATATTAATTAATTGATTTTATATTATTTAAATTGAATTATTTAATTAAAATAAAAATTGGTGAGATTTGTTGTCGGGATCGCGGCAGATCCACTGCGGGGTCCCGACAGCGGCTCAGCTATGCTAGCCACGGGATGCTCTAGCACGCATCATGGCGCTCATAATCCAACGGCTCCTAGCATCTACGCTGCGATCGAATCCCGTCCACTGGATGGGCATCTCTCATCCAACGCGCAGGATTTCATCCACGTTTCTGTTAATTGGAAACCGCATCAGGTCGTCCATCATCAACGGCTTCACAATCAGACGACTGCTAGGATCTCCTCCCTGTTCATCTTTGTCCCCACAAGATCCCGGCCCGACAGAGGAAATTTTCCCGTACTTGCCACTTAAATCTTGTCTGCCACTCCCCCCGCCAGGTCACTTAGGCTGTTAGAGAGTTCCCATTTCTGGCCGAGCCCCTGGGAGACCCTGAGGCTGGGAGTAATCCCCCTTTTTGGGGTGAGCTGCCAAGACAGCTTGGGCCGAACCAGTGCCATGGCTCCCATCCTTGGCAGCCACCCTAGACCCTCTCCAGTCATATAAATACCCCCATCGATCCCTCAGTGAGCTTCTTTGCTCATTATGATCCCCTAATTTTGCAGTTGTGTCCCTCAGGAGCTCCCCATCTTCTCGGTGAATCCTGTCACCTATGGAGCTGTGAGCTGTTGATAGAGGGTGCGTGTCTGGTGTTCAGACCCCCTGTTAGGCCGCTGCGATCCTCTGGAAGCTCCAGCTACTCCCAACTTCCTTCGACCGTGTCTGCGACCTCAACTTTAGGTACAGCCTTCTCCCACTCAAATCCTTAAGTTACGTTTCCATTCTATCTTCTGGATGAGCCTCTGGATGTTGCCTAGATTTCTGTAACCGCTTAGGAAACCCAATGTGATTGTCCTTAGGGTCGGGGTTAGCCTATTTTGATCGATCGATCGTCTGGTTCACAACGCGAGCTCACAGTCAAGCTCGAGTAAGGACCCGACGATCCAAGTCACCCTAAAGCCTTTGGCTAGAGGGCTTCAATCCGCCACACCACCAGGATGGTGTAGGGATTGAGCTCTGGCCAAATGGTTGTCTCTGTGAGGAGAATTTGCTCCTCACAGTAAACCCTAAATGCTTCAAGTAAGGCTGAATTCACCGAGTAGCCATTCAGCGATCCAGTGCATCCCAGAGAGGGATTAAGGGTGGGATCGATGCGTCTCCACTCTAGGAACGTGTAGGGATCGAGTTGAGCCGCCGCCGTCATCCAGACCTCGAGAAATTGGGCGCTGAGTATCGGCTGGGACAGAGCCAGTCGGGAGGAAGGAGATGAAGTCACGGGTCGGGCCAACCCGTGACTCGCGCCTTTTGAATTTGGGCCGGCAGAAAAATTAAAAGAATTTCTGAATTAATTTCCTTAAGGAAATTAATTCAGAAAATTGATCATATGGTTTTAGTTTAAATAAAAATACAGACTAAATTATCTAAATAACTTTAGCTATACTTATCCAAATGGTATGATCCAATATACAACTTTAATCAGAAAAATACAAGGAACCTGAATATAAAATAAAATCAGAGATCTAATGGTTAGATTTTAAATTTGCCTAATCCTTTTCTATTTTTGTTTAAATCATATTAAATTCATTAATTATCCAAAATATTGATTAAGGTCCATAATTGCTCATGTGACCCCATAAAACCTATTTAGACCATTAAAAGTGATTTAGGAACTCTAAATTTTCTAATCATCCCCTAATCACCTTAATTAAAGATTAATGAATTAAGCTATGATTAAGCCTCTGATTTTGGTAAATCTAATTCCTAATGCTTTCTTAAGTGTGGTAGAACTTATGAATAAGGTTGAATTGCCCTAAGATGCCTTAGCTTTTTTAATCATACTAATGGGCCTTAAATTGTGATTAATGTTAATTAAGCAAATTAGGTTACCAAAACCTAAGATAAGTATATTTCCTACTTCATTAATCATTATGGAACTCATCAAACTAGATTTAAGTCAATTTGGATAATTAAATCCTAAAATACTAATTTTAGCCTTAAGAGGGCTATTTTGGTCATTTTGACCAAAATGTATTTAAGCACCCCTTAAACCTCAAAAACTCAGTAAAATACTTCTAATTAATAAATTTAACACCTCTTTGAAATCTTAGATTAATAAGGTTGTTATTAAGTAAACAAAGCCTTAAGTAGTTCTTATTAAGATCTTAAGATCTTAAGACCTTAAGTACTCTTAAAAATCACCTTATCCTAAAAGTTAAGCCTAACCATCTTAAAATGCTGGACCCTTAGTTTAATAACTTAATTAAGTTAATTCTTGGACTAAAATCTTAAGAAGAGTATTCTTGTAAAATCCTAAGTTTAAAATTAGCATAAGTCTAAAAGTGATCAAACTTTGGATCTTAGATCTTAGATCTTAGACTTTAGATCTTCTAATTAGAATTGAACTACCTCTATTTGAAATTCCTTAAGTGATTTATTATTTAATCCTTTTAAAGCCTTCCATGTGTGCATAGGAATGATTCAATCTATATGATAATGTAATTATCCAAAAGATTGAATATAGATCTTAGATTCTTAGGTCTTACTAATTATTTTATCTTATAACCAGTATAGTAATAACCTTTAATTAAGATCATAGTTTCTGAATCCTTCAGCTTATAAGAGTTCTTATCTTTGATTTGGGTTTTGAAGTGTGAACCCTAGATCCTTATTAAGGATACTACCTTGGATTCAGGATTTAAACTCCAAAGTGGAGTTTGAATCTAGAATCCTTAATCTTGATTCACTTACTCAAGATTTGCTTTAAGAGAGAAAAATAATAATAATTAAATCATTGATTCATTTACTTTAAATCTTTATAGTCGTCATATGATTATGAATTAGAACTTATTAAGTTCTAATATTAACATTAAGGTCATAAATCTGAGATCTTACTCGATAGCTGGATATTGGAGATCCTAAACTTGTATCCACTCAGAATAGTTAGATTGGATAAAGTAAACAACAACAGATATCACATAAGTTTAGATTGAGTCTCTTGCTTACCTTGGCTTTGATTGATCTGCACACCTTGAATATTGAGCATTGTTTCTTGAGCATAATAGGAGAACTTAGGATATGGATGATATATCATAAGTTAGTATTTAAAAAGCATAGTATTCATTCAGTTCTTTTAGTGCTTTCAGTTAGTAAAGTATGTCCTAACATAGTCTGCCTCTTCAGTTCTAGTTTTGTTATAGAATAGACTCGGACCTAGCTTGACGGATGAATAGGATGGATACATGTCGTATTCTATAAGTTCAACTCGGACCTAGCTCTACGGATGCCTAGGATGGATACATGTTGAACTTTCAGTTCAGAGGCCCTGTATGGCCTGTTCTGTTATGACAACACTATGTCTTAGGCTTAATGTTATTTTAGTTCAGTTGTCAGTATTTGTTGTTGTTACTGGAGTAATTAATCCCAAATTTTGGAGAATTAAGTTGACATTAGAATTTCAATTTTAGTCAAATAAAAATTTAATAAAAATATTCTCAAATGAAGCGTATCAAGGGGATCCTTCTACCAAAATTTGAGCGCAATCTGAATCCCGGATCGTTCTAAATAAGTTCAGAAAGTTTAAACTTCCGGAGTTAATAATAGATAAAATAAAAATCCGATTTTAAAAATTTTTGTAGATTTGAGTTAAGCGTTATATGAGGACGCTATGTTTAAGTTTCGTGATTTTTCGAGCTTCTGATTAATCGTAATGAATTTTAAAGTTTTTCACTTAATAATTAATATAAAATAAAATACTCATCCAAATTTAATAATTTTTAGACACTTGCGTTCATCTCATCGAGATGGTCATTTCGATATCAAGTTTGTAATTTTTAAAGGTCAAATGGTTATAAATCTTATCTTGAGAATTTTCTGTCGTGCGATTTAAATCTAATGGCTACATTAGATCTTAGATTTTACTTTATATCTCATATAAACCCTATTTTCTTTCCTAAACCTAAAAATCCTGCCTCTCATTTCTTCTCCCAGCCGAAACCTTATCATCCTTTCCCTAGCCGAGCGATCTCTCCTTCCCTCTCTCGATCGAGCAGACCTCATCCTCCATGACCGAGCTCGAGCAACCCTCATCCTCCACGACCGAGCTCGAGTAGCCCTCATCCTCCACGATCGAGCAACAGCGCTCATCCTCCACAGTCGAGCGGCAGCCCTCCTTCTCCATGGCCGAGCACTCCTTCTCCTCTCCATGGCCGAACAGTGATCTTCTTCCCCTCATAAAAATCGATCAGCACCTCATCAATTAATATTTCCTTTGACACTTTGGAGGTACAAATTCATGCTAAAGATTTTATTGGTTGTGAGTAAATATTTCATGTTCTTAAATAATTCTGATGCTTGGATATAAAACCTAAATGCTTTGGATCTGATTTTATTGTCTCATATATTTAACATCAAATGAATGCATGAGTGATATCAAATAAATATCATAATAATAACTTATATTGTATTGTTATTATCAGCAATATTGATTAAGTCATCCTACATGTGCTTTGTCCAATTTGTAATCAATTTAAGTTAGGCTATGCATCACTCATGGTATTGTTCAGTCAAGCTTGCATTAACTTTAATTATGGGATTGATTTAATTTCAGCAAAGGTGCAAAAATCCATACCTAATATTTGAGTACAATTTCTTTGATTTGCTCATATAATCAATATTTAATGCTTGTTTAGGTTGTTAACCAATATCCTTATAAATTCGTATGCATGTAGCCTTCCGTGTAGTAGCTAATCAAATTTGTATTAGTAACTTAGGTGGATATTATACTTGCATGAATTATGTCAATTTTTGTTTATCATGAAATCTGCATTTTTTTTTGAAATAATGCTGAGCTAGATAAAGCTGAATATGTTTGAGTAACTATAGCTATTAAGGAAGATCGTATGTATGTTGATCGACAAGCTTGATGTTGTAATATTGATGCATTAATCTGTTAACTATTATTATCCATATAAAGAGTCTAGTAAAATTATGTGGATATCTAAGTGTGGCACCCCGCACCCTTAATCCAACGAGGATTAGGTTAAGGGTGTAGTATCACTCTGGCTAACCCCTCACTTACCATTGGATTAGGATAGACTCCACAATCCACTTGATTAGGAAAGGATTAACACAGCAGCAATCTAACAGTCACTATAATGTACAGAGTGCGGAAGCAATAAATAACACCCAGGCATCATAATGTAATATAAGTGCAAAATATAACTCAGAATATAAGTATATAAGTTCAAATGAACAGTCAAGAGTACCTATTTTATTATAACATTTAAAGTTCAAATAAAAGGAAATGTAAAGGCACTCATCCTCACAATAAGTCTAAGGGCTAGATATGCTCTGATCCGAGCTGCTGCTCCTCCTCTATAAATAGCTCCTCCTCAGGTACTGGATATTCTATCTGTTCTATACCTGCCATTGTTGATTTCACAATGTAGGGCCCCAGCCAAAAAAAGAAAAAATCTGGTTAGACAATTTGTTTAAGTACATTTAAGGCTAATACATTTTCATATATTTTTAATATCACCACTTTACACAATTTTCCTAAGCAACAGTATATCAGGGAGCGACTATCAATACAATAAGAAAGAGGAAAAGCTATAAATAACATTTATAGCTTAAGCAAGAAGGAGGCTAAGACATGCCTCACAAGAGAAGTAAACAAAACAGGGCATGTAATATAAGTAGCTAAACATATGCTGAAAGAAAATACTACATCCTAATGCCTGCTGGTGATCAAATAAAATATGCAGATTACAATAATAAATCTCAGCAGTGATACATATAAATAGCAACAAAATCTAACATCCTACTGTATATAAGCTGTACAAAGAAATAGCTGACTGAATAAGCAATGCCAAAAATAGCCAAATACTACAACTGCAAATCCAAACTCTGTATATTGACTGCCATATCAAAAAACTTGGCCAAACCGGCCCACATATATATATCTACATCTCAATCTGCAAACATAGTGAACATACTGCATGACTGAAGAGGCAGACAATACTTATGTAATATATTTTAGTTATTTTACTTTTGTTTCTATGGACAACCATTAGAAACAACTGAGGAGTCAAGCACGTCTGCAAGACTATACGGGTCCCAAGCCTAACACACTCTCCTCAATGAGAATGTTAGGCATCATGATCTCACCTTACCCCTGTCCATCGGGGCAAATGTGCACCATAATCACCATAACACCGGACCCAAATGCAACTGTTATCATAATATTCCAAGTTTTTATTTTCATGCACAAAATTATCTTATATGAAATGTCCAAGGAAGTAAGCTCAATTTACAAGGAATGCGTAGCACAAAGTATCAAAATAAGCAAGGGACTCTACTAATATGGTAATACCATCAGTTTTATATTATTCGTTCTAACTATTCCAAATTACACAAGTTCAGGATCACAATTTTCGTACATATCAAGTGTAACTTAGAAATTCGTCATTACAAGTTACAAAATATCAGGACTAGCTAGGTTTTAATATACCAAATCAAAGTTGACTATAAAAGTTAACTAATAAATCATTACGACCTAATTGATAGTTTTAGACGTTCTAACTAAAAATTGCTATACTATATATTAAGGCTTAAACACCATGAGATTGGGCTTAATCACATAATCCAAAAAGGATAAGACATAAGATCTAAGTTTCATTCTAATAGAGATCTAATAGTCAAGGTCAATCCTATTAAGTAATCAAACTTAAAAGGATGAATCTTCTATCTTAAAGCTAAGGTTAAAAGATAAAATAATCAGAATAGGTAGTAAAATAAAAGAAAGTCTAGAAACTAATAAGATCAAAGTTTCACTCATTGGGTAATCCATTTACCCAGTGAATGAACTCTAACCTATGATCTAGTCCTAGTCTTAGGAATGATCCTGAGGTGTACAATCCTAAAGAAAAAGATTTAAAGAATATTTAAGGAAGATTAACTAATTTGGTTGAAAACTTAATTGAAAGAGTAATAGATTTAGTGAAGGCATGATGTGAGATGAATCTCACATCATGAAACTTAATACTTATTTATTTTACACAAAAGAAAGAAGTGCAATTCAATTCGTAATTTCCATTATTATTCAATCCGCTGTTTTACTATTCAATCCGCTCACTACTATTCAATCCACCGCTTTACTATTCAATTCGTTATTTTACTATTCAATCTGCTCACTACTATTCAATCTGCTGCTTTACTATTCAATCCGCTGTTTTACTATTCAATCCGCTGTTTTACTATTCAATCCGCTGTTTATTTTATTATAAATATCAAACCTTATCTATCTCTATTAGATGTTTAGAATGTTATTATAATTCTGCTCATCATTCCTCTGTTAATGGCTTATGAATTTTCTTATATCCATTTGAACCGATTGAGTCCTCTAAAGCACGTCAAGAAAGTGTTTGATATTCCATGAACTCAATACCTTACAACTTTCCTCAGCTATTGCCACTTATTTGAATTTGCCAAATTGTATGTTTTGTGAATTCACTAGCCAATACCAAATTAACTCAACGATTCATGAATGAAGAAATATCTAAAAGATTAAGCTCTCTTTTTTTTTTTACCATTTTATCATATAATCTACAAGCCATAATTTTGATAATTGCTATCATTCATTTATTCATCACTTTGATGCGATAGAATAAGTTTTCAAAAAAAAAAACTACATAACTACTTCATAAAAATACGCATTAATTATGTCGGGCTTTTAAAAGCTACTCAATACCAGACCTACAAGTATATTTATGGATGTAAATGAACTAACTAGCAAAATTCAAGGTTGCTTGGTCACATATCTACGGTTCCCAAAGGGGAAGGCACGTGCGGCATTGATTAACAAAACAAAAACAAAACAAAAACAAAACAAAATGAGATAACTTAACATTATAGTGATATTATTAAGAATATCATACAGCTCAAAAGATTCTCTTTTTATTCTATCGCCGTAAGGATAATTAAGAATCATTGTGTTTTAACACTATTATATCATAATTTTAATTCATTAGGTTTATAGATATCAATTATACTTTGAATAAACTTTGATAACTTAACATCAAAATTATTAGATTTCTTATTTATTCCACAGCAGAGAATTTAATACCTAGAATTCATTACTCTTCTTCTTCTATGTGCCAATTGTAATCCTTTATTTCCATACAACTTAAGCATCTTCTTTGTCTCTTTTTGTCACCCTACGCTCTTACTCAAATCAAACTAACTTCTAAAGAAAAAAATGCAATATCAAAACTAAACTACGGGAGAGAAAAAGATAATCAATGTGCTTATATTCTCGGCATATGCTATAACTATCTTTAACATACATTGCACGCTCTTTAATTGCAGCGCTAATTACGCAAAAATAAAACTTAAATAGGATGTTCAATGAAATTGGAAACCATTCAAAGCAACATAATCAAGAGTCTTGCACGGTAGCCATACATTTTCTTATGGAAGATATCAAAAGAAGCACACAGGCAAATAATTAAAGGATGCTATGTGGAAAGGAAACACAACATCAACAACTCAAAATATTGGAGATATATGAGAGATTTAGAGCTTATTAATAACTGAAAATTGAGCTCAGCATATTATTTTAACAGCTTTTTTTTTTTTTTCTTTCATGAAAATTTTAGGTGGTTGAATGCCTCTTTTCAAAATTCTCTTTGTGTCAAAATTCTCCAAACGAATCATATGTTATTCTCTCATTAACATATAAAGAATAGCATGCAATTAATTTGGAGAATTTTGGAATGAATTGGATTTTTAAACGAATGCATTATCTTTGTTTAAAATATACTATGCATTTTAATTATACTACTTTATTAATTATTACGTATATATATTCATATGTATTATCATTTTCATAATAAGTTTGTTAGCCAATTAATATTAGTTAAACTAATTGACTAATTGATTCTTTTTAACTTGCTGCCGGCTACTAAGTGCCAATTAACACTAAACTAACTAACCGATACCTATATATACGTGTGTATATATATAACCTATTCATAGAGTTTCAATTAAGTTAATGTCTCAGAATTTTTATTTACATCATGTTTTTTTTTTTTTTTTTTAGCTACAAATATATACAATGGCAACTTTTACTGAACATAAGTAGATTCACAATGAGGAATAATCCATTGTATTAACTGCTTGCTTAAAAACTAAGGTTAAACTAGCTACATTGAACACTAGATATAATCCAATTGTTTGTAAAATCTAAAATACAGCAAGGAAACTAATTCATAAGATCAAAGCACGCACTTTCAATTATGCTTGAAGGATAATGGGGTACTCAAGGAGCTAATTCTAATTAAGAGAGTGATAAATTTTGAAGCATTGTGTAAAACATCAGACAGAAAAAAAAGAGAAAAAGATTGCAGCATATAACATGGATAGTGAACAGCAAGTTGGCCAATTTGTGAATAATCTTTAGTCAAATCTGTGTGAAATTAGGAAGTGTTATGCAAAGCATACAACGATTTAAAGATTGGAGGAGAGGTGTATCATCAAATCGTAGGAAGGGAGGTATAGGGTACCTAGATGCGTCGAAGGGAAGATCAGCTGCACGCGACGGAGGAACGTAGGCGAGGAAGCCGGCTGCGGCCGCGATACGCGTCGAGCGCGGAGGGGATGAGGCGAAGGGGAAGGGGGTGCCCGGCTGGAGATGGATCGGCGAGCTGCGGCCTCCCTTGCTCTCCCCACGCCTTGGGCACGGCTGAGGTCATAAAGACATCCGGGCGGAGCTTGCGAGGCGAGCGGCGGATGTGGCGAGGAGGCGGTGACGCGTGTCGAGCGAGGAGAGGCGCCGGTCGCGAGCGAGGGAAGGAGGGTCGGAGTCGAGTGCGTGCGGTCGAATGGGGTTTAGGGCAGCGGAGGAAAAGGAAGTAAAAAGAGAGAGAATAAAAAAATAAAAATAAAGAAATGCGTGAGAGAAAAAAGAAAAGAAGATATAAGGAAAACTTAAAATTTAATCAAATTAATTTAATAAGTTAATTTCCCAAATTTTTTTCTTTTTATTAATCAATTTTAATTAATTGAATAATTTTTCAAAAATCACCAAATATTCACCCCTAACTAATTGAGGCGTGAGGAACGCAACGGCGAAGTCGGATTTTGATTCCAGCGAGTTTTTAATTTCCTCATTTTCCGGATGTTTAAGTATTATTAAGATATTCGTCAAATTTTGACGACTTCCGATTGCCACCAAAACTTCACCCCTAGCTAATTTGGGGGCAATGAGCGCAATGACGAAGTCCGTTTTTCCATCGGAGGTCAAAATAAATAGGTCAATTTCCGAGGTTCCTGAAATTCCCAAAATAAAGATTTGATCTGTTTGACCTCTGGTTTGGACTAGGTCTTAGAGGTTGACTCCAATTGTCCTAATTAGCACTTAAGATTATTTTTAAGATATAAGATTAGTCCTAATTAACTAAGATAACAACTTGGGTTGTTACACTAAGTTAAATCAAGTAGGTTATATTATGGTTGAAGCTCATTAGTCAATTTATTCTATATGATTGCTATTAACTAATTATTATTGCCAACATCTTAAATAAATCATTTTAGAAGATTAGTAAGGCTTATATTAATGTTATTTATGATTTCTTAGATATCAAATAAATTTTATATAGCGGCTTATGTAAATAGCTTAATGAACTCCTTGCATGTCTTCGGAAATAATTAATCAAATATCATTAAGTCAAAGCAACGCTTGTATCAATTGTTGTGAAATCTAAAATTAGCATCTCCATCAAATATCTGCGAAGTAATATTGATTATCTTTAATAATGGCACAATGATGTTCTTGAGTTTATCCTAAGGGATCGTATCCTTATTCTTCCATCCATCTACTAGGGTTTGATTGCAGTCAAAGTATTATATTCCATCTTGTAACTGCTTTTCTTTTAGCATGTGGTAGTTTAGCATTCTATCTTTAGTATTAGAAATGAATTGGCCATAATCCATGTTCATGAAGGAGTAAGCAAAGTTATTAAAGAAACTATCACCTAATAGTACTTTGCCCAATTGCTTCAGGTGTTGTGAATGCTGCCTTCTCCTAACCAAATCATTAAATTTCAAGATAATACTGCTTACGCAAGGTACGTAAGTACTTTGAACTTGTATTGAGTTATATATATAAAATTATTTATTTAGTCCTATGTAAGTGCGTACTTCACTTGCATAGTTCTTGTTACTGTTTTTGTGCTTTTACTTTTCTTAAGTTTTATGTTAACTTTCAGTTACTTTGCAAATTGTGTTTAAGGATTAAGGTGTTTTGATTATGTCTTAAATGCTAAATTTCAATAAACTCTCATTTATTCCTAATTAAACTTAAGAGATCTTAAGGTCTTGATCAAGTGAATTACACTTAATCTGGATCTTAGATCACCATCAATAATTCATCAATAATTCATTTGATTTATTATTGATTTGTAATGCAACTATTGGTCTTAAATTGATAAGGTTAGGGGTTAACACCTAATCTGTCAGACTTAGACCCCAACTCTTAATCACTTAAATAATCAACTTGATTATAAGATAAGGAACTTGACATTTTCTAATAATGCATCCGATTTAGTATTGATCTTAAACATTTGAATTAGACATATTAAGGTTAATAATAAATCTATGTGATTGCTTGATCTGAATCTAAACTTTAGATCCTTAATTTTCTCCTAAATAAGACTATTAGCATAGAAGATTAATAAAATCATATTAATTGAACAAGTGATCTAAAATTTTAACAACATCCTTGATTTAAATCTCATAATCTTAGATTAAGTTGTGATCAGATGACTTAATCATCTGATCTGATCATTTTAAACCTAATTATGAAATTAAACCTAAAATGTTAATATCAAAATTTAGAATGGGAGATCTTAAGTATCTCTTCATAAGATCATCTTGAAACATTTAAAAGACCTAAATTACATATACCTTGAGGTAGGAGAACTTGTATGACTCATTAAAGTAGAAGCTTAGATGATCCCTTTACCTTAGAAATTGATCTTAACCCCTCGTGGTAGGAATCACTTAAGGCATTAGAATGATACTTCTCCTTGTGGTAGGATCTGTGTTGGGTGATCCTTGATCACATTTTAGTGGAACCTTGTGTAGGGATCTCCTATTTAGCATATGCCTTTATAGTCTTGATAATTCCTTGATTTATTAAGTAGACATGTTTGAACCCCGATTATTGGGCGGTGTAGTATAGTATACCCATACTACTGATTCTTCAATAATATTCAGGACTGGTTGATTCATTATAATGGGGACTTATGAGCAGGTTCCATCCTTCAGGATTAGACGAATACAGTCCCATTAGAATAAATCATTCAAACCTAAGAGTGTCTTGAATGGGTATTCATTCCTTAGTTTGATTGAAATACAAATTGCCAACAGCGCAATGCCTCCTAGCAAAGACCGCTTCAATAGGTGTGGCTCAAACAAACTAAGTAATGAGATTCACTTTCTCTAAGAAACTAAGCATGATTGTGAGTAAGTGATGCGCATCACTTTTCTTGAAAACATGCTGAATATGTGTATACGATCATCCCATCTAGTAATCTTTAATTAAATCTGCAACTTTAACCAATTATCGTTCTATAAGCTAGGAGTCAGAATCCTTTTAGCAGGATTCTGCACAGTGGAGACTTAGAATTCATTATCTGCATTCCAAGTTTTTATGGCTTTCTGGATTTTTACCCATATAGAATAGGAGCATGGGCATAAGCATAAGCATGAGCTTGAAGCATCATTTCAGCAGTGAAGCATGAGTATCAGTGATAAATTATGGGTTACAGAATGCTACATACAAAAATTGGGGAATTTCAGGGTGCATCTGCGTCATCGTACTGTCTTCCCAACTAGGCGTATGTGTACATTGGACCGTACTACTCATAGCCTTTCAGTGCTCATTCTGTTACATATTTGTGGCATACCATGTCGTGACATATTTGGATGCATCATTTCAGTGACATGTAGTACAGTATTTAACATTCATTTCACATTGATTTCTAAGTATCTGATATTTTCATTTACTTTTAGTATTTAGTTTTGATGTAGTTTTACTTTGCTTAGTCTTTACAGTTCTGTTATTTTGCACCTTTACAGTTTTTTTTTTCTGCACTCTTACTTTACTTTGCTTTAATTTTATACAGTTTTATACTTTTATTTATTTTACAGTATTTCTGCAGCTTAATTTCTGTCTTACTATTATGTTAAATAACATCTTTTAAATGCAAGTATATACTATGTTGCAGCATTATTGTACTTAGACTTTATAAGTCTAATATTATTTTTTTTCCTTTGTTGGCTTGGCCCTGTCATATATGTACATATGGCAGTATCAGGTATTAGCTTAGACTTTGTGCTTGGGGGTGTGCTGGTGATAGAAGGTTGGGTGAGATTGATAGGCTGCAAAGAAGGTGATCTTGCTCAGTTATTAAAATTTATGTTGCTCTTATTTAATTAAATGTAATAAAGAAGTTCCTTTCTTATTATTCTACATTTTCTATATTGTATATGAATGGATGGATGTGGATACTGTTGAATGCCTTTTTCCTTAGTTTCTGCACTACTTTACTTATGTTTCTGCTTAATACCGTGCTCACCTTCAAATTAATGCCATATATATATTGCTTATTATTTGTGGTGTTAGTGATGACCACCGCTTGACCGTAGTTGAGTTAGTGTTACTCGACAACGGTCAAGGGGCGGCCGTTACAGTTTTTCTTTGCTACATGCTTCAGTGGCCTTTCTTTTAGTGCTTGACTTGCTTTGCCACATGTCTCAGTGGTTTTACTTTTGCTCATGCATATACATAGTTTACTTTTGCCACATATCTCAGTGGTCTCTTTTTCATGTCAATCTGCATATTTGTATATACGCTCTCATTAATTATCACTAAGATATTGACATATTTAGGATGCTAGAATTGTATGTCTATTTTTAGTACTTGTGTTCTTATTATTCTCAGCATGTCTCCATATGATCATAAGCATGTTAGGATCAGATTTATTTCAGTAGTTGCAGTTACTTTTGCTTTTAGCCTCACCATGTTCAATTGATGTTTTTGTATATTATTTAACATACCTGTTGATTAGCTATAAATAATTATTTTATAGCTACCCCATTCTTGTAGCTTGTTGCACCTTTTTAATGCTTACAAATTAAAACCTTTAAATGTGATATCTTAAACATTTAGTTCACTTAAATAGCCTAAAATGTACTTAGATAATTGTCTCACTGTAACCTTTTTCTTTTGTTGGCTGGGGCCCTGGCATTTGTGATACCGACAAATGTCATATTCAGAGTTGTTCATCGATAGTGCTGCAGGATCGGAGCCGTTGCAGGAGGAGGATCTTCCTACTACTGCTTAGATAGATTTTTTCCTTTTTGTAGTGAGGTTGAGAGACTTTACTTTCTATTAAATTTAGTTTGTAATAATTAAATTCTGGATGTATTTAGTTTTTTGTATTTGATCTGAGTTTTTGTTTCTTCTGCTCTTTTATACTATGTTATGCTTGTGGATGTTATACTATTCTGCTTCTTGCTTCTGCCACTTTGATATGTATTGATATATGTTTACCGTTCTCCCACAGTATGGTGACAAGTCCTTGGCTTAAAGCGAGTTGGGTCCTACCCGACTCTACTTGAGTTGAGGATTTGCCACCACCTGAAGTGGAGCACCGTATTCCCTACGATTATGCTAATATCAGTATTAGCATGGTCATGAAAAGTACAGGGCCCCTCATAAGTTTTATGTTATATATATTTTAATTATGCACAATATCTTTATGAATATTCAAGGTTGTAGTCTCAAAGCAAAGAAATAGTTAAAGAATTTAAGTAATTGTAAATTATATGATATCTATTATTGTCTAAGGTTTAGATTGACTAACCTAATGATTGGAGCCCTCGATTGACTTAGACATATATGAGATCTAGGATATGATATATATTATTTATGCTCCCGATTAACTTAGACATATAGATCTCTAAGTCAATTAAAAGATAATATTATAAGTAATTAAGGTTTGGAAAATAATAGTTTGATTGAGATTTATTTAAATGGCAAACTAATTTATATGTATAAACATGCAATATGACTCTAAATTCTACACTATTCATAAGCCACATAATCTTTATTTGTTACTAGACTTAGAGCTTAGGGTGCTAATATAAAGGGATTTAGGTTGTAGGTTCTCTACACTTATACTAGCCAAACACTTAAGTTAATACTCACTTCTGAGCATTCTATTTGATTTACAATTTAATGAATCTATCTATGCCTATGAAGGTTCAATTAGCTAATTACTTAGATTGCTTTAGTCTTAGATATGATACTAGTAGGATAATACTAGTCTACACTTAGACTTACGATCTTAATAGAGCATCTAGTATGATAAGGCAATACTAAAGAAATTGATATTACTTAAGTTATTAATGTCTAATTTCTCCTCACATTTAAGTTACTTATTCTAACATTATGATTATTCTCTTAATCATAAGGTCCTAAACCTTAGTATCACAATTACTAGTTACCTAAGGTTAGTTCTAATACTAAGAACTTAAAGGATTCTATGTATTTTAATACTCAAGAGATTATAATCTTAGCTCATTTCACTAAGCCATATGGAGTCTAAGTTTAGGTGATAAGGACATTAGGTGATATGGGCACTAAGTACTAATTCTTATAATAATGGTTAACATTTAGCAGATTCTATGTCTAACTCTTACTTAGCTGATCAAAGCCATAAGGATCAAATCATATTTATTATCTAAGCTCACTTCAAATATTAGTTTACAATCTAATCTCCCTAAGATGATTATAGGCATCTTACTTAGAAATGAAGGATTAATTACTTTATACTAAGGAGGTTACACTTAATACTTAGATCAAGCTCTAAGGTCTATACTTAGCATGCTAAGATTATTCATGTAATCCTAAGTAAGTTACATTTAGCTACTAAGGTTATTCAATATAATCAAATTGAAGGCACTAGTCTTCCTAAAATGTCATCATTCTAATTATTTAACAAATCATCTCTTAAATATAGAGGTTGTAATAAAGATTACTTAATTATATTCTAAATGTTTTGCATAATTTAAGTGTGATCTATATTTTTCACTACCTTACCCTTTAGGATTTACTAGAAGTAATCTATATGACACTTTATGGGAATATATAAGTATAAGTTGAGTTAAGTGCTTAGCTTACAAATAACATCCATATTGATATCAAACTACTAACCTTACATCAAGGCTAAAGTTCTATAATTAGGAAGATGGAATATAAACTCACTATCTTGAAGCTTACTAAACAAACTAGATCTAAGTGATTATATGTGATGACCCCAATATTGAGCAATCACTAAACTCAACATTGATATGTCACCACAATATCTAATACTAGATTAAAAGGAAGCTAATACAAATCATTAGGTACTGTGTTTGGCCAAAAATTCAGAAGAGGGTCTTAAGTTAAGATAGAAGGAATTTTGAGAAAAATATTACATGAAATACATGTGAAAATATGAATTTAAAAACATATACTATGAATACTTGCAAATTTAGATGTGAAGATACTAAAGATTAGCATATGAGGTATGAGTGTACAATATGGAATATAAGTATAAGTCAATTAAACCTTAAAAATTTCAGCATGACTTTACTATATTTGGTTTAGAGTACACCTGCAATTTTAATATACAAGTCTTCCATTCTAATGAAAGATTAAATTGAAAAGATAGCAACCTATAACTAACATGAAATCAATCCATTACATAGGATTGCTTCCAATTCTAATATAAAATCAATCAATTACATATGATTGCTTATTTATAATTCTAATATAAAGTCAATTCATTACATGGGATTGCTTATTTGCAATTCTAATATAAGTCAATCCATTATATGAGATTTTTTTTTTCCAATTCTAATAATTTGAAGTGAGAAAATACATATGTAGCAATTGTCTATCCTAAGATATGCACATTCCACATCACTTAATTCATACAAGAAGATGAGGAATTTATAATAATTCTCAACTTTAACATACAACTACTTTCCAATTTAATATACAAAATAGTATGCAACTACTCTCCTAGTTAATATGCAAAATAAATATGCAACTAATGATTTATTAAACATTCATCACATACATTCATCCATTCATCCCAAGCCAAATATTTAAGTATAAAAATTAAAATTTAACACAAGCATAGTTAATACAAAGTAAATGATTTTAATTTTAATTATTACAAGCCAAAAGTAATTAAAGAAAGTAAAGAAAGTAATAGCCATACTTGTAGAATTAATAAGCTAAATTTTTTAATATTTTTAAGTGGAAGCAGCTAACTTATGCACTTGGTCCAGCTCCACTAGCCTCCCTCCAAATGCACCTGATCTATCATATTTTAGCATTTAAATGTGATAGGGCAAAGCCAAAAAAGAGAAAATATGGTTAAACTAAACAATTTAAGCACAATTTAAGATTAGGCTAAGCATTTTATTATTTATTTAGATATCACTCCTAGTTATAACCTAAGCATAAGCAAGGGTGCGAAATGTAAGCATAAAAATATGGAAAAGAAAGTAAGTAAAAGGTAAAGTGAGTAAGAATACTCATATAAATATACATCCTAGCCTGCAAGTAAAACAAGGGTAAAAGCATCCTAAATAGACTAGAAAAGAGCTACAGTGCATATGAAAATAAATAAAGTGAAGTATGTATATGTTCAATGAACTTATGCTAAGTAAAAAAAAGATACAGTGAAGCATTTAAATATAATTATAATAATATTCATTGAAATCTAAGTAAACTGTAAACAAGTAAAATATAGTACTAAAATATGGAAAATGCATAGTATATTAATTGAAGAAAGATCTTAGACTATTATTCTAAGATTCACATAGTCTAGAATTATGAAAAGTAACATAGCTACAAGCTATGATGAGTCTTAACAATCAATAAGATTGAAAAAGATCTCATATTTTAAATGATTAAAGTTATTTTAAGAAAATATTCATTCTGAGGGAAAATATAGAATGAAACAAAGAGTTAAACATGTCTGTTTAATAAGTAAAGGAAAGCGGGTCAAACAAAATAATAATCACATTCACCCTCTGAGAATGTGAGATCTCTTTATTACTCCTTATTAGCCTCAATGGTAATAATTCTATTCTTAACCGCATTTTCATCCGCCTTCCCATGACATAAAGGAGCAGCCATATAAGCAGAAATCAGGATAAGGAACTCACTACCATCCACAATACCAAAAATGAGATAAAGAATAATAAAAATAGCCAAATCAGGGATATCATTAGCCATTAAATTTTCTGGGCTATTAACATTTGCATTATGAATGAAAAGGGAAACTATCGCAACAACATTCTCAATCGCAATCTCATAGCATGTAAGGACAGCTATATAAGCATAAAATTGGGTACAAGAATCGCTATCAAAACACAAAGTTAACATCAAGACCAAGAGGAATAACAACCTTCAAATCACGATAATTAATATCCAAATGAACTTTTAGGCTTTTAACCTTAGCTTTAGGAGCGGAGAGGAAATATATATATATATATATATATATATATATATATATATATATATTTATAATATATGATGATGACCTCTCCGAAAATACTAAAAGCCTGATAACTAAAAACAACAAATGCATATATTGCTCTATCAAACAAAGGTTACCATTCAGCAAGCAGAGGAACGAAGAACCACCAAACAACGCGGCCAAGCCGACCCACGACAAAATAGTATCCAATAACCCCCGTTTAGCTAGAGTATAGAGTAGAAATAGATTATGGCTCACAATAGTCAGACTAAGACCCCTCAGCTTTCCATAAATAAGCACCGCAAAAGAAGCCAACCCAGAACTTGAAATTAATAAAGCCGTCAGTAAGGAGTTCCAACAGCATATGCTTGCAAATTCAAATAGAACCAACAAAAACTAGAGAAATAGGCCTGACGCCATTCCTAAGAGTATGAGAGGGCATATGGACAGCCCCAAGTAGAGACCACTTCCAAATGCCGCTACCCACATTTTTGGGAAGGAGTCAAAACCAAAGATCTCACATGAAATTAAGTTTTCTTTTGATAGAAACAACATTAAGATTTTTCCAACTAGTAAATTTTTTCCCATAAATATTTAGACAACTTTTGACCTCTTCGAAAATTTTTGAGACAATTGCCGCATAATTGAATTTAACATTTGAGTGCTTTGCTGGATTTCTAGCTCTCCAGATGTGCTAGAGCGTATACGTGTCTATAAGGTTACCAAAATGGATCTTACCTTTTTAACCTTGGGCCACCGCAGAAGAATATCAACAATATTTGCAGCAGGAGGCAGAGGCACTAAAGGGATATTTTGCTAAATCAAAGTGCTGAACATATTTTCAATAAAAACATGATTTATAGTTTCGGTTTCCTGATAGCAGTAGTAGCGAGAAGCGAGGTAGAACCCCAACTCTTGCATTTTGGTGTCAACGCTTATGTGTTTTTATAAATTCTCCAAAGAAAAATGCTGATAAGATTCAGAATGCAAGTATGCCAAATCCAGATTGGGAAGGAGGGCACAGCATGAGATCTACAACAGTTCCAAAGAACAGCCTGGCTAATTTGCTTGTTAATACAAAACACCGAATTGGCAGCTTTGGAGGTTTTCAGCACAGGGTGAAGTAGAACAATACTTTGAACCTCCTCGTCAGAAAATATATCATGAAGAAGGGGAAGATTCCATCCCAAAATCTAAGAATAAACCTCCCCCAACTTTAAATTGGGAAATTTAATACTTTTACTGTTTATGAAAAGAGCGTTTTTGTTATTCCAACAATCATACCAAAAGGAAATAGAATTGTCAAGTTGGTCCCAAACTAAAGTTTCCTCGACCATATCTATAAAAGCAAGCATTCTTTTTCACGTGTTAGAATCAGTAATTTTGTTTTTAACCACAGCCGGGTGAGAGGATGCACAATATTTTAGCAAGCAAAATTTTTGACCATATAGAGCTAGAAGTTCTAAATTTCCACCACAACTTAAGGGAAAAGGCCTTGTGAACAACACAGAAGTTTCTAATTCCTAGTGCCCTCCTTCAGCATAAGGGAAAGAAATGTGCTTCCAAGAACACCAAATAATTTTACTGCCATTGTGATGCACCCATAAGAATCTGTTGAATATAGAAGAAATCATTTTTATCACTTGGTTGGTAGGAGAACAGACTTCTAACCAATAAGGAGGAATATCATTCAAAATGTGTTTTATCAGAATGAGCCTACCACCTTGCGAAAGATATATATTTTCTAAACCTTTCAATTTGTTTAAAATGTTTTCCAGCAACCCTTTAAAAGTTGAGTTTCTATTGTGGCCTATGCTTATAGGAATCCCAAGATAGGGGAGGGGGAACTTTCCTTTTTTGAAATTGAAATATTTTTTTATCTTAGAGTGGATTCTTTGCAAATTTTTGTTGTGCACAAAATAATTGAATCTTAGAGTGGAATCCCAAGTTTAGCTCAGACACCAATTCTAGATTTGAAAGAAGAGAAGACAGATTTTTCAAGGAGTTACTGCTACAATTTAAGAAAATGATCAGATCGTCGGCATAAGCAAGGTGAGACACCATCATTTTATCACCTATGTTGAAATGCATTTTTGGGTTTTGTAGGAATATGATGTTTATATTATGAGAACACATGTTCATAATTAAAATAAAAAGGAGGGGAGACAAGGGGTCCCCTTGCCTTAACCCTCTCTTAGAAAGGAAAAAACTAGTAGCAGTGCCATTCAGCATAACAGAAAACCAATTGTGTTTGGTGATAGTTTTAATTTTTATAATTAATTTATTATTAAAACTATATGCTTTAAGGGTGTGGATGAGAAATTTCTAGTTCAACCTATCAAAAGCCTTTTCAAGATCAATTTTTAGAATCAAATTTTGGCACCAACATTTCTTCTTGAGACTATGGAACATCTCTTGGGTAGCAAGAATGTTATCTTAAATGTGTCTTCTGGGGATAAAGATCGATTGATTTAGATCAATGATGGACAGAAGGATGGTTTGGAGTCTTTTGGCTAATATCTTAGAGATAATTTTGTTTATGGCGGTGCAAAGGCTAATAGGTATAAAGTTATTCCACCAAGAAACTTTTTTCATTTTTGGGATCAACGTTATCATAGTGTGAGTGAAAAATTTAGGAAGAGGGACATCACAAAATATTTTATGATCCCATCGCAAACATCCAGCTTAATAGTTTCCCAAAAGGTCTTGAAAAATTCCCCTAGAAACCCATCCGATCCAGGGCAAGAATTGCCTTTAAGATTTTTTATTGTATCCCAGATTTCTTCATCACTCGACAATTAATTTAAAAAGTTATTGGTGTCAGTGGAAATTTGATCAACAATTTTTTTTTCTTGAAAGGTAGGCAAAACTGGGTTTTTAAAATTTTCATGGAAATAGTTAGCCACTGAGAATTGCAAGTCTGATAAAATCGTGATATTTTTGCCTTCGGGGGAGGAGACTTCATTAATGAGATTAATATGTCTACGTTTCCTAACCCAATTGTGATAAAAAGCAGTATTGCGCTCACCCTCTAACTTCCAATATATATATATATATAAAATTAAACACATAAAATAAATAAATTCAAATGAACTATTTTTAAATTATCTTAATTATTTACTCGTAATTAAATAATCAAACGCACTTTGAAATTTTTTGAAAATTCACCCTTACCTAAATGAGGGGTGTGGAACTCAAAAAGGCGATTATATTTTTGATCGAAGGTCAATTTAATTATCTTAATTTTTTGGGTATTTAAATATTATTAAAATATTTGGAAAAATTTGAAGACTTCCAAACACTTTCAAAATACCACCCATAGCTAATTTGGGTGTGGTGAGTCCAATGGTGTACTCCATTTTAGATTCTGAGATCTAAATAAATTAGGCATTCTCAGAATTATCAAAAAATTAGGAAATATTAGAAATTGTCAAATGATCTCCAAATCGCATGAAAATTGAAATGGAGGCTCCTAATACTATTATAAGACTAACAGAAAAAAATTATAGTCAATTAAGTTACTAATTGATAGGTAACAACACTAAGGTTGTTACATTATAGCTCATAGGTTCATTAAACTATCTAAATACACACTTGGGAGGTACTACAAGCAAAGTTAAATAAAAGGATATAATATAGAGGTCCTAGTCTTACTTATGTCAATATGTGTGCTAAAACTTGATAAAGAATCTGGAGAGGTTAAGGAAGGTTGCAGTTAAAAGGGGAAGGTTTACTATTGTAACAACCCAATGTTATTACTAAATTTAATTTTAGCCTAATCATATCGTAATTATCATTCTATTAAGTTCATCTAGTCATTAGAACCAAACACTGAAGGTTTGGAGCAATTCGAAGCTCGATCGATTATTTTGGAATATTTTAATATTTAATTAATTAGAAAGTTGAGGTATTTATTTTGACCTCAAAATTGAAATCTGACTTCGCTGTTGTGATCGTCACCCCCAAATTAGCTAGGGGTGATATTTTGGACACGTTTGGAAGTTATCGAATTTTTGCGAATATTTTTATACAATTAAATGCACCAGAAAATGGAATAATTAAATAATCGTCAGAATCAAATTCCTCACCCTCAATTTTGAGTGATCTTTTGATCGCATCCTTGGAGCCTTGTGTAGGACACACCTATTTAGAATAAGGATTAATAGTTTTGATAAATCCTTATTGATTAAATAGAATCTTCTGAACCCAAATTATTGGTTGGGTATAGTAGGGTATACTCATAGTACTGGATTATTTTAGTAATATTCAGGATTGGTTGATTCACTCCAATGTGGACTTATGACCATGTGTTATCCTAATAGATTAGTTGAATATAGTCCCATTAGAGTAAATCTTCTAAGACTAAGAGTGTTACAATTAGTGAACAAGATCCTTAGTTTGAGATATAAACTATGACCGAGTTCAGCCTCCTATCGTAGTACGCTTCGATAAGTGCAGTTTAAGCAAACTAAGTATCTCATGTCACTTTGCGTAGGACACTGAGTATGCTTGTAATTAGGACATTTAACGGCTTTGCTTGAGATGTAAACTGTGACCGGGTTCTGCCTCCTATCGTAGTGCGCTTCGAAAAGTGCAATTTAAACAATCTAAGGGTTAAATCCACATTTCTTGCAAACATGCTAAATATGTATACAATCATCCCAGCTAATGATTTTAAAGTAAACTCTCAACTTTAACTAATTATCAAAGTTAGAATTTTAGGAGTCAGAATCATTTTAGCAGGATTCTGCACAATGGAGACATTGAATTCATTATTAGATTTCAATGCATTTTCTGGATTTTTGGATTTATCTTATGTAGCCTAGAAGTATGAGCATGAGCATAAGCATGATGTGTGAATATCAGAATGATGTATGAGTATCAGTGATGATTTATGAATTACAGAATATTGCATACATTGATTGGGAAATTTCAAGATGCATCGGCATCATAGTAAACATTATTCCCAATTAGATGTATGTATATATTAGACCGTACTACTCATAGCAATTCAGTGATCTTTTGGTTGTATATTAGTAGTATACAGTGTTGTGGCATATTCAGATGCACAGTTTCAGTGACATACATCATAGTTTTATATATGATTACTTAGTTTCAAATTCATTATTATTTTAGTTTATTTTCAATATTCAATTTATAGTTCAGCTTTACTTTACTTTACTTCAGTTTTATACAATTTTATACAGTTTTATACTTTCAATTATCTTTACATTATTTCTGCAGATTTAATCATATTACGTAAATGTTAAATGAATAATTAGAACTATTTATACAAGTTTTGATGTGTTAGACTTATTATCTAACACGAGGCACTTTTGGGATCCAACAATTTGCTGGATCTTGAGTAGTATATCGAGCCATGTCACCCAGAAGATTCAGGAGGAGCCCGTGGAATACTAGTGGACTCTTCTCCAGTTTTACTACCTTTCTATTTAGTTTATTTCAGTTCAGTACTTAGCTTTATGTCTGTTATTCAGTAACTATTTGTAATAATTCTGGATGTGTTTTCTTTTCTTTTCTAAGATGGATATTTTTATACAGCTTATGTGATGAATGTTTTTGGATGTTTGCTTTAAGCTTCCGGACTCTGTATATACTACTTATACTTAGTATTGTGATGTGATCAGTATACTGGAAATGCTGATATCTTATACATATATATATATATTGGATTCCTATTGTATTCTAAATCCAATGTATGTATTTACCTAATACTTAGGATAAGTATACTACTATTATCTTAAGTATTAGCTCTCAACCCTCCTTGAGGTTGAGTCAGTAGCCTTTCAGACGGGCTTGGCTTTCAGCTACTTCGGGGAGACGGGTAATTTCTCCCCGAGTGGCGCGCCGCTCCGCCGCCGATCAGATTATACTTATTTTTTGCGCGCGGTGATGGGGCGGGGCGCTACAATTATCTCTACTTCAAGTACTAATAATTAGTCCTAATAGGAGCACTTACCTTAAATGGGGGCAAATAGATAGCTAAGTGCACCTTAAATATATGTTTGCTATACATATAATGGAAATTGAATAAAGCCAGGGATTCTCAACCTACACTATCTCGCCTATTATTGAGGCTTGAGTCACAAGTTATTAAACTACTCAAAGTATCTAACTAGGATAATTAAGGGCTAATCTCACATTCTAATATAACATGAAAGTCTAAATAATAAAATGCTTGCTGTTCTAAGGTATTAAGGCCTATACATGCCAGTATACAAAGTTAAAGAAATCACATTCCATAAAGATTTAATGAGCCAAATACCTAAGTTATCCAATTATTGTCCAATCAAAATAATAATAACATTACAAGGAAAAGAATGACACTAAGTAGGTCAAAATCAGACAATATTGAAAAATTAGAGTTTTTGGGACTCTTAATTGTGATTAAAAAATGATTAGGAAAATTAAGCATTTAATTCTAAATCTGATTTTGCATTATTGTCCTACACATTTTTATAATTGAAATGGACTATTGGATCATCAAATTTGTGCGTGAATTAACTAAGTTATAACATTTGCAAGATTAGGCTAATTAGTGATTAGTTAATTAAATAAAGATACATTAATAGAAAATAGATCAGTGCGAGCGATGAATGCACTACACATATATCTCCAGTAAAGTAGTTTAGTCTATCAAAACTAAATACAAGTTTTAATTTAATTAGTTATAAATATTTTACTTTACTGTTATATGCCGTGTTTTCTCTTTTATTTTTGGAATGACTGAAACATTATATATTTACTTGATGTCTATGCTTCTAGTTTTTCTCTTTAGAGACCCTTGTCTCCTCGTAATGCATAAAAGTGGATTAAAACTCATTAATCCAGTATTATGTACTACAGTAACACCTAATGTTGGATTGAGTTCCTGACCCGATATTGGGGTCATTATAGTTGGTATCAGAGCAGGCCATAGGGTGTCAGATAGAAGCTAAGTATCATACAGAGCAAAGTACAACTTCATGTGAGCAACTTCTTGAGCATATGATGGTTAAGGTGCAACATGATTACGTGTATCTCTTGAGCTTGTAGAGGCCACCTCTAGTTCTATCTATCCAATGCATAGTTCTTGAATCTGTGTGTAAATTCTGACGAGGACGTTAGCTACTTAAATAATATTAAGTAGAATTCTTAAACATCGATGTGTTTTTTTAGATAATAGTGGAGTTTCTTATAAGAACTCCAAAATTAAGCGTGCTCATGTGGGAGCACTCTCAAGATGGGTGACCTGCTGGGAACTTATCTTCTGAGGGTAAAATTGTAAGGCCTTTTAAGCCAAAATGAACAATACCTTGATGCTTAAGAATTTGAGCTATTACAAATAGTTATTAGTCTCTTATTATAAGAGTTTATATTTTTTAAGATATATTATCCATTTGATTTATTAATACTTAATCCTTTTGATGTTTTATCTAAAAGCACCAAACAATCACTTAACAATTCAAAATTAATATAATACAATCTCCAAACAACATTATATAACTTTGTTGTATTATTGCAACACAGATCATAAACTCTAAGTCATGTGAATTATGGTACATGAAACTTTAAGCACATAAGTTAATACTTAATTTTTCGCATAAAGATATCATTTACTTTAATAACATTATAGCTAATTTATTGAGAAATTATCATTCAACTTTTGGTAATCTTAAAGCGAATCACATCATTTGAAAATACCTATTTAAATTGAGGGTTGAATGGGTTAATTGATTCATCTTAAAAAACTGCTTGCGTATTAGTCCCATATTGTTTGTACATGAAATATGATGACAAATTCTTTAGTACAAATAATATCAAAGCGAGTTATTGCGCTCACGAAGAGCTTGCGTTACAAGTGTGAATGGAGAAGTATATCGTGAGCTCGCATTGTTTCTATAGTTTCTCATATTTTAGTTGACTTTAGTGAATACACATATGAGGAGATGATTGCTAAGAAATTGTGTGTACTACTCTTATAAGTATTATATAAAATATCTCTCCTTAATATTTGATAATTTGAATTTATATTTAAAATGTATTTTTTTTAGTGGGCTCCATGCACAAAAATAAATATAATATATTTTTTTGAGAAATAAAATATTTTGTAATTCTAAAATTTATCCTAAAGCTATTATTTTGTAAGTTTATTTGATAAAATGATGAGATTCTAAAATGTGTTACTGTTTTTAGTGTTAGTATTGAACCCCTTGTTAAGATCAAAATTGGGGTGAAAGAGTTTTAAAACAATACGGAACATAAGCTTCAAATCGTTGAGTAAATCAAAATAAAATAAGAAACATTCACATGCGAGATCAATTACAAATTTACGTGGTTCGGTGCTAACACCTATATCAATGAGGAGGAGAGCAAGAGATTTCATTATATAGAGATGAGATTACAATGACTTTAGGGTTAACAAACCCTTACATAAACCCTAGAAGCTTCTTCTTCCTTGCAATAGAGCATCCACCACACACAAAACCAAAATGAGGCTGATAAATTTTGAATTTTTACCTTATAAACCCTAAAAACGAGTTTAAGAATATATATAGGCAGCTCAAAAATATGCTTACTAGGCCACGGGCGCTAGGGCATGCTGTAGCACCCACCCCTCGGGTGCTCGACTACTGCGGCGCGATGTAGCACCCGCCTCTCGGGTGCTTAGCCACTGTGGTGCGTTGTGGCGCGTCTCCCACCAGCTCTTCAATCAATAATCTCCATCTCAAATCTCATGTGCTCCACATGAGAGCTGAATCCCATATGCTCTTGATCAATGTGGCTGCACCAACTTGATTGGCTATGTATCCTCCTCTTAAAGGAATCAAGCTGTCCATAGTTCCAACCAATGAAAAGCTTATATATTATTCTCCGAATTCACCAAAATTTTGTAATGGGTGAATTTTTGAACCGTGAGCACCTTTATCAGCATATATGTAAGATTGTCTTTAGTATCGAAATTCTATAGTAAGATCTCACCTTCTTTAATGACATTTCGAACAAAATATTATTGAACATTAATGTGCTTTGTGCGAGCATAACAGACTGGATTAGTAACTATAACGTTATGGCTATTACAATGAACTACTATCTCTCATTGCTTCACACCCAAATCTTCCATCAAGCATCTCATCCAAATAACTTCCTAGAAATATTCAGTGACTACCAAGTATTCTACTTCTATCATAGACAGGGAAATTATAGACAATAAAGTTGAGCTCCACCATACTGGACATCCTATTAAAGTGAATACATAACCAGTTGTTGATCATCTACAATCCAAATCTCTGACATAGTCGGAATCCATGTATCCAATGTATAAGTAAGCTATTGAAGACTGCTTCTAAAATAATAAGTCAACACAAATCATACCTATCTGGTACCAATATATCCCCATCACTATTTACCAGTGATCCATCCCTGGATTATACATGTATCAACTCACAAATCCAATTGATTGAGCCAAATTTGATTTAATGCAATTATGGTATACTTCAGGCTTCCAATTGTACTAGTATAAGGCACTAATTGCATTTCTTCTCTTTTAAAATTTATCTTTGGACATTTCTCTACATATAAGCAAAAATGAGCTGTTAGAAGTATACTCTAGACTTTGTATAGTCATTAATCCTAAACCTCCTCAGCTCCTTCTGAAACACCCCTTTTAGGTAAACTAAACCTTTCATGCCTTTCTATCTATACAGATTTTCATTCCCAATATTTTCTTTACCTCTTCCAAGTTCTTCATTTTAAATTTCTTTGACAATTGATCTTTCATGTGATCCATCTCAAACTGATCTGAAGTTGCCACCAACATGTCGTCGACATACAAAAGTAAGTAAATGAAGTTACATTGAGGCAACCTTTTGAAATACACACATTAATCAAACTAGCTTTTTTGGTACTCATCTTTTTGCATAAATCGATCAAAATTCTTATACCATTATCTAGGTGATTTCTTTAGCCCATAAAAAGACTTGTCCAGTTTTCACATCAAATCTCCTTTTTTTGGCTCAATATAATATAGGGGCTGCTGTAGCGCCCGCCTCATTACCGCGCAGAAAAGAGATTATAAATCGGTGGCAGAGCGGTGCGCTACTTGGGAAGGAATTTTTGCATCTCTTAGAATAGCTGAAGGCTGATAACTCATCATCAAGAAGTGTTGAGAGCTAATACTTAAGATATGAGTAGTATCATTATCCTAAGTGTTAAGCTAATACATACATTAGATTATGAGTATAAGAAAGAGAAATCCAATATATGTATAATAACATCAGCATTTCCAATGTGCCGATCACATCACAATACTAAGTATACATAATACAAAGATAGAGTGTGGAAGCTAAAAGAAAGCAACTATAAATATTCATCACAGAAGCTGAATAAAATATTCATCTCAGAAAAAGAAAAAAATATATCCAAAATTATTATAAATAGTTTACTAAAATACAAAAATAGAGTCTAAATACTGAACTAGAAAATAACTAAGCAAAATAGTAAGGGCTGGAGGAGAGTCCACTAGTGCTCCACGAACTTCTTCTAGATCTCCTGAGTATCCACCTGATATCGCTCCACTAACTGCTCTGAATCTAGCAAATTGCTGGATCCCAAAAGTACCACATGTTAGACAATAAGTCTAACACATTGAAAGCTATTCTAAATAGTTATAATTGTCTAACTTAACATTTAAGTGGTTTAAATAAAATTGTAAAAAATAGTATAAACAATTGAAAGTCTAAGAACAGTACAAGTCTGAGAATAAAGTAAAATTGAACTATAATATGAATACTAAAATGTAAGGAAAATAACAAATGATCTGAATCTGAATAATGCCGTAAAACTATACTGTATGTCACTGAAAATATAGTTATGCATCTGAATATGTCATTAAATTATATGCTGCAAATATGCATTTGGTGCTACATGCACCCCAAAGAAATCCTAATTTCCATGATGCATGCTGCATCCCGTAGGTCCTACCAACATTGATGCATGTTGCATCACGTAGTTCACATTACTATTGATGCATGCTGCATCCTATAGTTCACAATGCTTTCATGCTTATGCTTATGCAATTATGCCAAGGATTTTAATCCAACATGATTCGTAAAATCAATGAAAACTACTTTAAAATCATGCAATGATTCCATTGTCTCCACCATGCATAATTCATCTAAATGAATTATTGCTCCTAGTTCTAATTCAAGGACTAATATTAGTTAAAATTATACTTAAAATTATCAACTGAAGAGGTTGTATACACATGGTTAGTATGTTTCCAAGAAAGGAAAATTCAACACTTAGTTTATTTAATCGCACTTATCAATGTGCACAAAGATAAGAGGATGAAATTCTCTTACAGTTTATCCTTTCAAACTAAACTGTTAAATACTCTAATTACAAGCATACTTAGTATTCTAAGAAAAGTGACTTGTGATACTTAGTTTGTTTAACTGCACTTATCAATGCGCACAAAAATAAGGGGACGGAACCCTTGTACAGTTGATTTTCTCAAACTAAGTATTCAAGTTCCCTACTCATAAAGCTCTTAAATTTAGAAGTGTTACTCTAAGCTGGACTATACTAATTCAATTACATAGGATAAGACCGAAACTCTACAATCCTACTTATAGTGTGTAACAACCCTAGTTGTTACCATAGCTAAATTGGGATTATTTAAGTTAAACCAACCTTTGATTTTAATTCTATTGGACTCAGTGGGTCATTTAAACCTAACCATAGATGTTTGGAATCAAACGGAGCTAAAATGGCAAATTTTATATTTTTGGCTATTTTTAAGCCCTGAAAAATACCTAAATTAATTTGATCTCCAAATCAAAATCTGATTTCATTTGTGAATTCCTCATACCCTAAATAGCTAAGGGTGAAATTTTGGGAATTTTTTGAGCTCATTTGGTCTTAAATTGGATTTGGGATATTTAGAATAATTAGATCTTATTTAATTAATTTTATTTATATGTAATTTAAATTTTAATTAAAAATTAAATCATCCGGATTTGCTATCGGGATCGCGGCAGATCCGCTGCGGGGTCCCGGCGGTGGCGCATGCATTCAAGCCACCTGATGCTTAAGCACGCATCTCAGCGCGCGCTTTCGAACGACGGGATCTCCTCCGCGGTAGGATCTAATCCTACGCGTTGGATCCATCGCTCGCATCCAACGGCTACCAGTTAACCCGTTTAAGTAATCCATCAGGATCGTCTAGAGCCAATTTTCGATCCACCTGATGGCTCTGAAACCCCCAGCCACTGTGGATCATCATCCACATCTCGGCCCATCTGCATCTGGTCCCCCCCCCCTCCGACAGCCAGGATCCTCTCAGCCGCGTGGCAGTACGGGAAAAGCTTCAAAATTCCTCTCCTGCCCTCGACGCATTTGTCTTACTAGCTGCCATCTTCCCAAATTGCCCAAGGCCGTTGGCCCGAGCCTCTCCCTTCGGTCCGAGCTTCCCTCCATTGCCCGAGCTCTGGAAGCCACCCCCATAGCCCCCTTGGCCTATAAATACCTTTGGAGAATTACAGTGAGTCCCTTTGCTCACTGTGAACCCTCAATTGGCGGCTAGAAACCCTTGAAGCTCTCATCTTCCTCGGCAAATTTTCCAGGCTTTCCCGAAGTGCGAACCGCAGATAGAGGGCTTGTCTGGTGTTCAGACCCCCTGTGCGCCTTTGTCTGAAATTCAGGAAGCTTAGGGACACTTTAATTCTCCTCGATCAGACTTGCAACCTTAAATTCAGGTATAGCCTTTCCCCATTAAAATTTCTTCAGCTCAACTTCATATCTGTCTTCTGGATGAGCTCTGGATGTCGCCTAGAGAACCCTAACCACCTAGAAAACTCAGTGTAATTGTAGCATGGGGCTAAGCTAGCTCGAATTAATCGTATCGATCGATTGAGCTAGCGGCCGAGCCAATGGCTGAGTCCTAGTAAGGACCCAGTGATTGGCTGCACCCCAGGTAATGAAATGTTGGGGGATCGACTCGTCTCACCTCCCTGAAGGTGTAGGTATCGAGCTTCGGTCGGATAATGGCATCTGTGAGGAGAATTGTCTCCTCACAGTGTGCCTGAAACGCCCGTATCGAAGGCGTCTCGGGTGAGTAGCACCCCGTCGATCTAGAGGAATCCAGATGGGGGTTCTTGGTCCAATCGAATCGTCTTTACCCCAGGAATGTGTAGGGATCAAGTCGAGCCGTCGCCGTCATCTGAGCGCCGAGAATTTCAAACCCGTCGAGAGGAGGAAGACGAAGTCGCGGATCTTGGGCCGGGCCGACCCCGACCCGCACGGTTCTGATTTTGGGCCGCGTCTATTTAATAATTATCGGAAGACATTTATAATAGTTGTGAATTAAATTAATCAAACCCTATAATTTTAATTTAAATAAAAATACAGAATAAATTATTTAAATAACTTTGGCTATATTGATCCAAATGCTATGAACCAATATACCATTTGAATTAGAAAAATACAAGAAATCTAAATATAAAATAAAATCACAGATCCAATGGTTGGATTTAAAAATATTTGCCCAACTCTTTGCTGTCCTTATTTAAATCATATTAAATTAAATAAATATCCAAATGGGAAGATTAGGGCTCTGATTGCTCCCTGAACCCTAGAGAATAAATTCAAACCCTTAAAACTAATTGTGGATATTAATTCCTCTTAATCACTCCTTACACCTTAATTATGGATTAGTGAATTAAACCCTAAATTAGTCCCTAATTTTGGGTAGGTTAATTCTTAGTACCATCTTAAGTCTATAGAACCTAAGTGTAAGGTTGGATTGCCATAGAATGCCTTAATTTCACTAATCACTTTAATGGGCTTAAATAAATGATTAGTGCTAACTAAGCTTAATTAGGTTATTAAAACTTGAAATAAGTATATTTCTCACTTCATTAATCAATGTTGAACATATTAAAATAGATTAGATCTAATTTGGATAGCTAAACGCTAAAATCTCACTTTTAGCCTTAAGAGGGGCATTTTGGTCATTTTGAGCAAAATGTGCTTAAGTGCCCCTTAGACCTTGGAAATTCAGTAAACCACCCTAAGATAGATTAGAAATGTTCTTTAAACCCTTAGACTAATAATATTAATAATATTAATATTAAAATTGTGAAATCTTCAATTAAGACTTAATTAAGATCCTTAGATCTGAAGTAGCCCTAAAGAGATTAATATGAGATTAATGTTTAATCCCATACCTAAAATTGTCAATTTCAACCTTAATGAGCTCTATATATTTTAATTATAAACTTAAATTCTAAAAGAAATACAAATAGAAACTCTTAAGTTAGAATATAGTTTAAAGTCTAAAGTGATCAAACATCAGATCCTTAGATCTTAGATCCTAGACTTAGATCTTCAATTTGATTTGAATTATCTCCAATTGAAATTCCCTAAGTGATTGATTGTATAACTCTTTTGAAGCCTTCCATGTGGGTTTAGGTTTGATTTAATCTATAAAGATAATGGAATTATCTTAAAAGATTAAATATAAATCTTAAATTTTTAAGTTCTTACATTAATTATTTTATTTTAAAATCAGTAGAATAACCATTTCACTAAGTTCGTAGTTCTTGGATCTTTCAGCTTATAGGATCTTTTATCCTTAACTTTGGAATAGAGTGTGAACCCTAGATCCTTATTAGGACATCCTTTGGGTTTAGGTTTTGAACACCAAAGTGGAGTTCAAGTCCTGAATCCCTAAATCTTGATTTACTTGATCAAGATTTGGATAAGAGAGTAAAATATTAATAAACTAGGTTATTGATTTAATTACTTAAACTATATAGTCATCACATGATTTTGGATTAGAACTTGTTAAGTTTTAATATTAACTTTAAGGACGTAAATCTGAGATTCCACTCGATAGCTGGATATTGGAGATCCTAAACTTGTACCTTCTCAGAGTAGCTAGATTTGGTAATTAGATAATATCAGATATCACATGAGTTTAGATTGAGTCCCTTGCTTACTTTGATTTAATTTTCTTGGCATACCTTGGTTATTGAGCCTTATTCCTTGAGCATAATAGGAAAACTTAGAATATAGATGATATATCCTAAGTTAGTATTTAAATTGCATATTATTCAATTTTGCCTTGTTGCAGTTAGTAGAATATGTCCTAGCTTAGTCTGTCTCTTCAGTAGTAGTATTGTATAGACTGGACTCAGACCTAGCATATTTGGATGGCTAGGCTGGGGATTGATTAATTGATATTGGAGGCCCTATATGGCCTATTGACTGGTATGACAATAATATGTCTTAGGATTATTGCTACTTTAGCTGGATTGTTCAGTATTATTTTCTGTTTTGCTTTGCCACATGCTTCAGTGGCCTTATTTTCAGTACTAGCTCGTTTGCCACATGTGTGAGCGCCCGATGCCGGTTCGGTAGAAACCGTTCTGGCATTGGGTAACTGCTCACCGCTGGATTATATCAAGCAATTTGAGAGAAAAAGAATGCGCATATAAAAGTAAATAATATTTTTCATTTATCAAAAGTTCTTATTACAAGTTCCATTATTGTACAAAATGAAAAAAAACAAAATAAGCATTTCAGCGTCGTCGTTGATTCTTTTGAAAGTTAAGGTTCTTGTTTAACCTCTTCTAGAAGCACTTGACCTGGTATTGTACAGAAAATAATATCGGGATTTGAATTCCCAGTAATTAGAGAATACTTTAAGTACAGTAGTATATAATAACAAATTAATTTACGAAAACACGTTTAGCAGAGATAAAAATGCAGGATAGGTAAGACAACTGTGTAAAATAAGCGGGTAACTTCCTGCAACAAGTATTTATCAAATAAAGATTACTGATATCATTTTCCAATAACCAATCCTGAATGTTACTGATGTCATTTTTCCAGTAACAACCCCGTATGTTATTGATGCCATTTTCCAATAACAACCCCGAATGTTGCTGATGTCATTTTTCCAGCAACAACCCCAAATGTTACAGATGTCATTTTCTAGTAACAACCCCGAATGATACCGATGTCATTTTCTGGTAACAACCCTGAATGATATTACGTTGGTTCCGGACAACCAACCAAGCCTCAAAATGAAATTCGGCTCAAAGTAAATATGTGAAGTAAAGTAGTAAAAGTAAAATGCAATATGTAATGCAAGTCATATACTGGGTACCTTTAGTCTTTAAGTTCAGAAGTTCAACAGCTCGTATGAGTGACAGTTCGCTCAATCTGCATTTTAAGTCCCCATATTTTTAAGTTAGCTTTTTAATCAAATGATTTAGGGATTTAATTTCCTCGTTCATTCTGTTCTTCTTCCTCTTTTAAAGTTTGATTGATTTTTAAGTGCAGAATTAAAGTAGTTTAAAGTGTCTTAAGATTATGATAAAAAAAGTTCGAATAAAATGACCGAGTTGATAATAATAATCATTTATAACAATTTGAATCGTTCTCGTTATTAATAAATGAGAATAATTCTATTGTGAATGACTAGATATAACTTGATAGATATAAGGAGAGTAACAAGCCTTAGAGAAAACAAATGTTTTCTTCTAATTTCCTCCTCTTACCTTAGATTTAGGATCGTCGGAATACGAAGAGAGTTGTAATGGGTTGGCCGAAGGGTGGCCGAGGGTTGCTGGAGCCGCTGCGGGGGCTGCCGGGGGCTGCCGGGTTGCCGGAAGGTGCTGTCGGGACTGCCGGGCTGCTGGAAGCTGCGGGAAGTGGCTGTCGGGGGCTGTCGGGCTGCTGGAAGGTGGCTGGAAGGGCTGTCGGGGATGCCGGGCTGCCGGAAGGAGGCTGGAAGGGGCTGTCGGGCTGCTGGAAGGTGGCTGGAAGGGCTATCGGGGCTGCCAGGCTGCCGGAAGAAGGTTGTAGGGGCTGCCGGGCTGCCGGAAGAAGGCTGTCGGGGCTGCCGGAAAGAGGAGGGTTGGCTGAATTGAGGAGGGGAGAGGGGAAGAGGCTGCTGGAAGGTGTTGGGAGAAGAGGGCAGGGGATGGGGGGCTTTATAAGCGCACGTAGAGGCGCCACAACGTGCGCCAACTGGCGCCATAATGGCTCTAGGTCGGCGCCTGGCGTGCGCGCCAGGAGGCTCTGGCGCAGAAGCTTCTCTCACCAGAGGGCGGGAGTGGGGCCAGGAGTCAGGGTCGGCCCTCTGGGCCGACAACCTGCACCAAAAATGGCGCAGGCAGGTGCCAGGCTTCCCCCTGGCGTGGGAGAAAAAGGATGGGGGCTAGCATATGTACAAAAAAAACAGAGAAGAAAAAAAAAGAGAAAACAAAAATGGAAAATTTTTAAATTTCAAATTAACCTCATTTTTTTTCGCCGTTCGACGTTCGAATGCAACGAAACCTGGCACCGAGGTGTGTTACGATATGACGAACACCATCGCGCCGAAAAATTTTCGATTCGGAGCAAAATTTTATTTTATTTTTATTTTAGGGGTTTAAAACTTCGAAAATTTGCCACGATCAAATCGACACTCAGAATTTGATGAAACTTCTCGAGCAACTTTTAAATAATATACTTAACACGTCGAAACTGAAAATGATGAATTCAGACACGTATTTCAATGTTTTTGATTTTCAGAATTTAGAAATTTCGAATATAGAACGGGAGCTTCCGTCTTTCGGATTTCTCCTGAATTAGGGCTCTTTGATCCTTAAAGTTATTTCTATCTATTGGTAATTTTGTTTGCCCTAAAGTGAAACTCCCCGGGATCCTGATTCCTAAAGTGAGATTCTACCCTAATTTGCAATACAATTGTTTTGGGTCGTTACAAACTCCCCTACTTAAAAACGATGTCATCTTCGACATGAAAAGAACAAAAAGAAGATTTAAGGGAAGTTCTGGGTTACATCAACTAGAAAATAACTCTGGATATTTTCTTCGCATAATATCCTCTTTTTCCCACATAGCTTCTTTTTCTGTATGATTGTGCCACTGTACTTTAACCATCGGGATTGTTCTGCTTCTTAGTTTTCAGCGGTCTCTTTCAATGATTTGAAGTGGCTTTTCGACATAAGTCAAATCAGGTTGAATTTTAACTATTGAATCAGAAATTTGCTGAAAGGGTTCCTGGATGCATTTGCGAAGAGCAGAAACATGAAAAACGTTGTGTATGGCGAAAAATCTTTTAGGAAGTTTGAGTCTGTAAGCCAAGCTTCCAATTCTTGCAGTTACTTCGAATGGTCCAACATATCTAGGGCTCAACTTACCTGTAACTCCAAAGCGATGAATACCTTTCATCGGGCTAACCTTTAGATAGGCACGACCACTAACACAATATTCTAGCATCCGGTTCCTAGCATCGTGATACTTTTTTTGTCGGTCCTGGGCTGCTGCAATTCGACTCTTGATTTATTTTATCTTTTCATTTGTTTCATCAATCAAATCTGAACTGTATATTTGAACATCTCCCACTTGTGTCCAGGCTAGTGGAGTGCTGCACTTTCTTCCATAAAGGGCTTCATAAGGGGCCATTCCAATACTTGCTTGGTGGCTATTATTATAAGCGAATTCGATTAATGGTATATGCTTTTCCCAACTACCACCAAAATCAAGAATACTCAACCGCAGCAGATCTTCGAGTATTTGATTAACTCTTTCAGTTTGCCCGTCTGTCTGCGGGTGGAAGGCGGTGCTTAGAGCTAGAGCGGTTCCTAGATCGCGATGTACCGCTTGCCAAAATCAGGATGTAAATCTGCTATCTCGATCTGAGACTATGAATTTTGGAATCCCGTGAAGTCTAATTATTTCTTTAATATAGAGTTTGGCTAATCTTTCAACGGTGTCAGTTTGCTTGATAGGAATAAAATGGGCTGATTTGGTTAATCGATCTACGATTACCCAAATTGTATCTGCTCCTGAATGACTTCGGGGTAATCTCATGACAAAGTCCATAGAAATGTCTGACTATTTCCATTCCGGGATTTCTAAAGAATGCAAGAGTCTACCTGGCTTCTGATGCTTAGCTTTTACTAAGCAGCACACATGACACTTAGCAATAAACTCAACCACACTTCTTTTAAGTCATGGCCACCAGAACACTCTTTTTAAATCTTGATACATCTTATTATTTTCGGGATGAACTGAATATCCTGAATTGTGAGTTTCACTTAGTATCTGGCTTCGAATGGGTATGATATTAGGGACCCACACTCTTTTTCCATGATAAATATAATTCCCTTGCTGAAGTTGCAAGTCTGATCGATGTCCCTTTTTTATGTCCTCCTTTAGCTTTGTATACATTGGTTCATGACTTTGAGTGATAAATATTTATTGTAGGAGCGTAGGTTCGGTGGTACTTAGCTGAAGTAGATCGTTTAATTGCTTGCTGGAAGTAGGCATTATCTCAAGCTTCAGAAATTCTTCCATCAAGGGACTTTTTGTGATTAATTCATTTAGAGATACTTTCCTGCTTAGAGCATCAACAACAACATTGGCTTTACCGGGGTGATATGAGATATTAAGATCATAATCACAAATTAATTCAAGCCATCTTCTTTGCCTATAGTTTAGATGTTTCTGGGTAAAAATATATTTTAGGCTTTGGTGGTCGGTAAAGATTTCGCATCTTACCCCATACAAGTAATATCTCCATATTTTTAAGGCAAAAACAACTGATGCTAACTCTAGATTGTGAACTGGGTAATTCTTTTCATGCTTCTTTAATTGCCTTGAGGCATAGGCAATCACTTTTCCTTCTTGCATTAGGACGCATCCTAAGCCAATGTTGGACGCATCAGTGTATACTTGAAAATTAATCCCTTCTTGAGGTAAGATAAGGACTGGTGCGGCGGTCAATAATTCCTTCAACTTCTAGAATGTCTGCTTGCAATCTTGACTCCACATAAAGGGTATCGCCTTTTGAGTTAACCTCGAAAGAGGTGAGGCTAATAGCGAAAATCCCTTAACAAATTTTTGATAATAGCCTGCTAGACCCAAAAAGCTACGAATCTCAGTCACCGAAGAGGGTTGCGGCCAATCCTGAATGACACTTATCTTATTCTGATCAACTTGTATCCCTTCAGCACTGATCACATGGCCAAGAAAGGCAACAGATTTAAGACAAAATTCACATTTTGTGTATTTTGCAAATAATCGATGCTCCCTTAATGTGCTTAACACAAGCCTTAAGTGATTTTCATGATCTTCCTCACTTTTTAAGAAAATAAGAATGTCGTCGATAAATACGATCACAAATTTGCCCAGGAACGGTCTGAGAACTAGTTGCATTAGGTCCATGAAAACTGAGGGAGCATTGGTTAGTCCAAATGACATCACCAGAAACTCGAAATGCCCGTAACGAGTTCTGAATGCAGTTTTCGGAACATCTTCCTCTCGTATTCGAACTTGGTGATAACCTGATCGTAAGTCTATTTTTGAGAAGACTTCATCCCCGGCGAGTTGATCGAATAGATCATCGATTCGAGGAAGCGGATACTTATTTTTTATGGTTATTTTGTTCAATTCCCGGTAGTTGATGCACATCCGCATTGACCCATCCTTTTTCTTTACAAAAAGAACTAGAGCTCCCCATGGTGACGTGCTGGGCTTAATAAGACCTTTTTCAATTAGGTCCTGCAATTGCTCATGAAGTTCTTACAGTTCTTTTAGGGCTAGACGATAAGGTGCTTTAGACAGAGGCTGCGACCCAGGTACTAATTCAATAAGAAAATCTACTTCCCTTATTGGAGGTAGACCCGGTAGTTCATCGGGAAAAACATCAGAAAAATCTTTTACAACATTGGTTTCTGATAAAGAGATGTCTCATCCCAGCTTATTTATCAAAGAGACTAGGTAGGCTTCGCACCCATTGTGGATTAACTTCTCTGCCTTAAGTGCGCTGATTAGAGAAGCGCTAATACTTAATCTGCCTAAGAATACTTCTGGTTTCCTTTCTTTCGTAAAAGTAATTTTCTTCTTCTGACAGTCAATGACTGCTTCATGCATACTTAACCAATCGATCCCCAAAATAATATCGAAGTTCTTTATAGGAAGGACTTGTAGAGTAACCTCATAAACTACATTATTAATAGGGATGTTGCAAATACAAAACTGTTGAGCGCTCATGGTGGCACCGGAAGGCAACCCAATATTGAGGGTGCTGGTTAGATTGCAACACGGAATATTTAGGGTCTTAACGCAATTTTCTGAAATAAAGGAGTGGCTTGCTCCCGTATCGAACAAAACGCTAACAGGTTCGCTATTAATTTGTATGGTGCCTAATTAAAAAGGATATAACTATCACAAAAAGTTTAAACAAGCGTGATGATGAAATAAAGAAAAGTGTACCTGACACCACGTTACTGTCGTCAGGTGCTATGAAAGGGGTAAGAGTGTATATCCTTGCTGGAACGGTGGCTCGAGGGGCCTGACTATTCCTTTGGGTAGGTGCTGCTGTCGAAGCGACTTGCCTGGGAGCAGTTCCCCTCCGACGATTATTGGCGGGGGAGGTTATTGGTGCTGAATTCTGGCTTGGGGCAAATCTTGCCCCATGGATAATATCACCATCTACCGTCCTTTTGTCGATACAAAAATGGTAACCATAGCCGTGCGTCTGCAATTAAAGCAGCAGTTCTGCCCGTGGTAGCATCTCCCACCAGGGTGAGGTCGATCACATGCTCCGCCTTCAGTGGTCTTGGGAGCTTCTGCAGACATTTGGAATGCCATTGCTGGAGGAAGGTAGCGGGGACATTTGAAAGTCTCCTGGTTCCCATTAGAGGTGATTGGTATCTTCCCTTGTCGTTCCGCAATCACCTGCTCGTTGTGCTCCAGCATTGTCGCACAGTCCAACAGATCCGCAAAATTTGTATGCCTCAAATAAACTAAGTTAGTGCGAATGCTATCTTTTAGGCCCACCAAAAATCTACTGCACCTTAAAGCTTCGCAGTCCACCAGCTTCGGTGCATAACGAGAGAGTTTCGTAAACTCAGTCTCATAGGCTGCTACAGATCGATCACCCTGAGCTACCCTTATAAATTGGCTTTCTAGTATTCTCTGGGTGGAATGGGGAATATAGTGACTTCTGAAAGCGGTTGTGAACTCCGCCCATGACACGTCCTCAAGACTGAAGCCTTTAAAGGTTGTCTCGAACGTGATCCTCCACCATCTCTCCGCTTCACCCTCTAGCAAGTATTTTGCTAGTCTAACTTCCTCGCTAGATGGACATTTCAAGCTGCCTAGCTTTCTCACCACGGCTTGGATCCAGTCTTCGGCCTCTATGGGTCTGGCCAAGCCGTTAAAAGTAGGAGGGTTGAGTTTGAGGAAGGCATGGAGGGCATTGTCCACTCGCACTCTTTGCTCGTGAGGGGCTTCGGCTGAGAGTAGGGAGGTGGAGGCTTTGCCTTGATTGGAGAGGGCTAGTATGACAGCTTCTAGTAGACGATCCGTCCTATTGTCCACTGCGGAGGAGGAGATCGTGGTTTTCACTGGGGTTTCGGCGGGTACTGCGAGGAAGCCTTCCTTGGAATTCATCTGTTTGGAGTGATAAAGTTTGAGTTTTATGGGCGGTTTAAAACTTACCGAATACACAAATAATTAATCATGATATATAAGATTTCATCTTTTAGATTCAAATAAAACTTTATCTGATAATAATTTGTACAAAAAGAGGATTGCATTAATAGTAAGACTTATTCCTTACTGAATGCAACAAAAAGATAAAAAAAAATCTAACTTCTTATTTTAACTAACTAGAGGATTCAGAACTACATTCCCTCCTTTTTGAGGACTCCCCGAGGTCCTTGACTATCCCCTTTCCTCTAGACGTAGCGGCAATCATGTTGTCAAACTTTATGAGTTTTCTAACTTGATAAAGCTCATCCTGAAGCCGGATGATTTGACGATTTTTTACGTCATCATATCTCTTGACCTCCCATTAAAGAGCGATCATCCTCCCCTGTAGCGTCCCTTTCAGCTCTTGTACCTCTACCTCAAGATCCCTTATCCTATTCCCAGATCTTGATAACCACCAGGTTAATGTTTCTTCTACATTCTTCAGCTTTCTGTTAGAACATCAATCTTAGATTCTTCGACAGGAGTATTCATATTGACGATAACATCTGTAATTTCAGAGTCAGAGGGATTACGACCAATCTCCCAATCCTCGTAGTACTCGACCATATCATCACGAGGATCTATCTAAACAGATTAATATGTACATGATGCTTTAGCATTTTCATAATCAGATCGCAATGAAGCATGAAGGTTATATATCTTTTAATTTGCTTAATGAATATACCTTTACTTCCATATGTATATATATATTTTTTCCTCTCAGATATGCTTAATCCTGCTCTGATACCAACTGTGAGCGCCCGATGTCGGTTCGGTAGAAACCATTCTGGCATTGGGTAACTGCTCACCGCAGGATCATATCAAGCAATTTGAGAGAAAAAGAATGCGCATATAAAAGTAAATGATATTTTTCATTTATCAAAAGTTCTTATTATAAGTTCCATCATTGTACAAAACAAAAAAAAACAAAATAAGCATTTCAGCGCCGTCGTTGATCCTTTTGAAAGTTAAGGTTCTTGTTTAACTTCTTCTAGAAGCACTTGACCTGGTATTGTACAGAAAATAATACTGGGATTTGAATTCACAGTAATTAGAGAATACTCTAAGTACAGTAGTATACATAACAAATTAATTTACAAAAATGCGTTTATTAGAGATAAAAATGCAGGATAGGTAAGGCAACTGCGTAAAATAAGCGGGTAACTTCCTGCAACAAGTATTTATCAAATAAAGATTAATGATGTTATTTTTCAGTAACCAACCCCGAATATTACTGATGTCATTTTTTCAGTAACAACCCCGTATGCTATTGATATCATTTTCTAATAACAACCCCGAATGTTGCTGATGTCATTTTTCCAGCAATAACCCCGAATGTTACTGATGTTATTTTCCAGTAATAACCCCGAATGATACCGATGTCATTTTCCGGTAACAACCCCGAATGATATTACGTTGGTTCCGGACAACCAACCAAGCTTCAAAATGAAATTCGGCTCAAAGCAAATATGCGAAGCAAAGCAGTAATAGAAAAATGCATTATGTAATGCAAGTCATATACTGGGTACCTTTAGTCTTTAAGTTCAGAAGTTCAACAGCTCGTAGGAGTGACAGTTTGCTCAATCTGTATTTTAAGTCCCTGATATTTTTAAGTTAGCTTTTTAATCAAATGATTTAGGAGTTTAATTTCCTCTTTCATTCTGTTCTTCTTCCGCTTTTGAAGTTCGATTGATTTTTAAGTGTAAAATGACCGAATTGGTAATAATAGTCATTTATAATAATTTGAATCGTTCTCATTATTAATAAATGAGAATAATTCTATTGTGAATGATTAGATATAACTTGATAGATATAAGGAGAGTAACAAGCTTTAGAGAAAACGATTATTTTCTTCTAATTTCCTCCTCTTTCCTTAGATTTGAGATCGCCGGAATACGAAGAGAGTTGGAATGGGTTGGCCGAAGGGTGGCCGAGGGTTGCTGGAGCCACTGCGGGGGCTGCCTGGGACTGTCGAGCTGCTGGAAGCTGCGGGAAGTGGCTGTCGGGGGATGCCGGGTTGCCGGAAGGTGGCTGGAAGAGTTGTCGGGGCTGCCGGGATGCCGGAAGAAGGCTAGAAGGGGCTGCCGGGCTGCTAAAATGTGGCTGGAAGAGTTGTCGGGGCTGCCGGGCTACCGGAAGGAGGAGGGTTGGCTGAATTGAGGAGGGGAGAGGGGAAGAGGCTGCTGGAAGGTGTGGGGAGAAAAGGGCAGGGGATGGGGGGCTTTATAGGCGCACGTAGAGGCGCCACAACGTGCGCCAACTGGCGCCATAATGGAGCCAGGTCGGCTCCTGGCGCACGTGCCAGGAGGCTCTGGCGCGGAAGCTTCTCCTGCCAGAGGGCGGGAGTGGGGCCGGGAATCAGGGTCGGCCCTCTAGGCCGACAACCTGCGCCAAAAAAGCCGCAGGCAGAAGCCAGGCTTCCGCCTGGCGTGGAAGCTTCTCCCGCCTGGCGTGGGAGAAAAAGGAGGGGGGCTAGCGTATGAAGAAAAAAAATAGAGAAGAAAAAAAAAAGAGAAAGAAAAAAAAATGGAAAATTTTAAATTTCAAATTAAACGCATTTTTTTTCGCCGTTCGGCATCCGAATGCAACGAAACTTGACACCGAGGTGTGTTACGACATGACGAACACTCTCGTGCTAAAATTTTTTTGATTCGGAGCAAAATTTTATTTTATTTTTATTTTAGGGGTTTAAAATTTCGAAAATTTGCCACGATCAAATCGACGCTTAGAATTTGATGAAACTTCTCGAGCAACTTTTAAATAATATACTTAACACGTCGACATTGAAAACGATGAATTCAGACATGTATTTCAATATTTTTGATTTTCAGAATTTAGAAATTTTGAAGATAGAACGGGAGCTTCCGTCTTTCGGATTTCTCCTGAATTAGGGCTCTTTGATCCTTAAAGTTGTTTCTATCTATTGGTAGTTTTGTTTGCCCTAAAGTGAAATTCCCCGGGATCCTGATTCCTAAGGCGGGATTCTGCCCTAATTTGCAATACAATGGTTTTGGGTTGTTACAGCATGTCTCAGTGGCTTTACATAGATTGCTTTGCTTTTGCCACATGTCTCAGTGGTCTTTCCTTTTCCTTTTCTTAATTGGCATGTTGTATGTATACTCATATGGTTTACTTATATATTGGCATGTTTAGGATGTTAGAATTGCATGTTTTCAGTACTTGTGTTTCTTTTATATACTCAGCATGGGTTAATATGATCATAAGCATATTAGGTTCAGAATTACATTGTAGTTGCTATTTCTTTTTAGCTTTTAGCCTCACCTTGTTTATTGTGTGTTGTATGTCATTCTTCATACTAGTTGCTGGCTATGAATGGATAGTTTATAGTCACCGTTTCTTCATAGCTTGTTGCACCTATTACTATTTGCATGTTAAGCTAATTTAAATGTGATATCTTTAAAATATTTAGTTCATTAAAATAACCTAAATGTACTTAGACAATTGTCTAACAGTAACCTTTTTGTTTTATTGGCTGGGGCCCTGGCATTTATGATACCGATAAATGTCAGATTCAGACGTGTTCGTGGGCAGTATCGCATAAGAGGAGCAGGTTCAGGAGGAGGATCGTGCTACTGCTGTTTAGATAGATCTTGCATTTTATTTCAGTGAGATTGAGAGACATTTTTATTCTTTTTAAAATTTAGTTTGTAATAATTAATTCTGGATGTATTTCATTTCTGCATTTCGATGAGTTACTATATTGTTTTCCCTCTTTCTACTATGTATGCTTATGGATGTTACTACTCGCCTATTGCTTCCACCACTTTGATATTTACATATATATATTGATGAATATTATAGTACTTGGTGACAAGTCCTTGGCATAAGGCAGGTTGGGTTTACCTAACTTTACTTAAGTTGGGGGTTTGCCACAGTTGGAGCACCGTACTTCCTTATTGTTAGTAGGGGACCCCACATAATGACACATCCAAGCCTGGGTTATGCTGGAGTGACTCAGCACCATAGGTATACTCTAGCACATACAACTGACAATCCGCTGATTTCAAAAAATTTATTTAATAAACAAGGATTATCAAACTAATGAATCCGTGCTCTATTGGGATAAATCCAACACAAAGTTCCAAGAATGTGACCCAAAGGTCACTCAAAATTAAGATACTATCACATAGAATATCTCATTTTAAGTTTTTAGGTGATCATACCACAAGAGTCTAAGATCAAGCATCTAAGCTAATAAGGTTCATCTAAGTTCCTATCTCAAAATGTAAATAATAAGCTCTTCCTACCTCAATAGATTACCTAATAAGAAGACTTAGCAATTAATGAATTATTAATACTAAGGCTAGATCATAAGATCTTGCACTAAAGTATAAAAGTACTACTTTAAGATTTAAGATTAATTATCACTTTCACCATTCTTACTTCCTTAGATTAATTTAATTAAATCAGATGGATAACCCATCTGATCACAACCTATGCTAAAATTAGGGGGTTCAATCATGTACATTATTAGGAATTGGTCATTTTACAAATTAATATAGTATTATGATTTATTACATACTAAGAGTCTTACTTAAGAGAAAATTATGGAGTTAAAGGAATAAGTTCAAACTTACAATCATATGAGTCTATTAAAGACCTTATCACTTTTAGTTCAATGATTTAAAATCAATGTCAAATTAGGGCACATTATTGGAATTATGCAAATTAGTTTATCTTTCAAGGCAAGTTGTTTTATTTAAAGTGATTAAGGGTTTAGACCTTAACCAGACAAACTAGAGTTTGACTCCTAACTTCATCCAATCAAGATCACTTGTAAAAGTTATGGATTAATGACAAATCAATGAGTTATTGGTATATTATTAAGATACATTTCAAGATTAGGATTAAATATTAATTATTTAATCAAATTCTTAAGGTTCTTAGGTTCAAATACTAATTTATGACAAATTCATTAACTCAAGGTGTCCAAGTACATGCAATAGTTCTATAACATATGCCATAATATTATGAAAGTATAGGAATATAAAGTTACATAAAATAAAAAGTAATTAAGGCTAATCAAATCCTAAATCTTACCAAAAAGGGATTAGAACTTGATTACAAATTTAAATACCTAAGTTTCATGCAATTTAGTTATTAAGTTCTACTTATTCATGCAAGCAATCAAGGACTATAACATTTCCATTTAACACAAAATATTCAAGAAAATCTTTAGGAGGCTTAGAACATGACATTTAGGGTAAATGATAGATTTCACATTTGAAATTCACCTCTAAATTTACACAATGCTTAATTTTACTAAATCCAAGTTTGGTTTTGATATATTTTGGCTCCATTAGGGTCCTAGAGTCATTAAAATGCAAAAAATCACAAATATTGGCAATTCCAAACAATTCTGGGCACTTTTAGACAATTATGGGGGCTACGGCGCGCTGTAGTGCCTTCTGGCCGAAAGCCAGGCGCCGCGGTGCTCTATGGCACCAGTTTTCTAAAGGCGTGTGCACTACGGTGAGCTGCAGCACTTTCAAGTATTGCTGTGGATTTCAGTGCAGTGGCGCGCTACAGCGCTAGATTTCCTAAGAGCTGAGTGCTACAACGCGCTGTAGCGCCCCCTAGCCGAGAGCCAGGCGCTACGGTGCTTTACGACGTGCTACAGCGTAGCCAACCCAAGATGTGAGCTCTGCGGCACACTGTTGCAGTCCCTGGCTGAGAGCCATGCGCTACGGCGAGCTGTAGTGCTCGACGGTAATTTCGCCTGTGTGAAAACTGTAACAGGTCCCCTTTCACACTCAAATACTCTCAATTTAGAGCACGTTACATGCAGTGCCATATATCAATGGAAAGGTATTTTCGAGGCCTTTCCATGGATACTAAAATTGGCATGAATGGATCATTTTAACGAGCAAAAAGTGATGCCCTAGCTACATGTATACAAAAATCTTACAGCTTTTAACAATATTTTTAATGGAGAAACGAGCTTTGATCGAACTCATTTTAGTTCGATTGAGGCTTGACGATCACACTTAGGCTCCATACAATTACTAATAAAAATGCCATTCACAATACTTTGATAAATCAGATGAAGAGAGTAGCCAAGGAAGAGTGTAGCAAATGAGTACCTTGGCATTGGAAAAATGGAGATTGATCTCTGTTGGTTCCTTGGGAGCTTGAGGGCTTCAAGGTTCCTTCAGCAGCAAGCACAAAAAGTGAAGGGAAGGGGAGGAGGAGCTTCATCTTGACAGCAAAAGATGGAGGGAGTGCCGGTGCTCCATTTTAAAGGAGAAGGAGAGCATAATTCTCCATTGTGCTCTCCCATCAGCATGGAGGAGAAGGACTTAGAGCAGAAAATGGGGAAGGGAGAGGGGTTATTTTTGTGCTCTAGGAGAGAAAAGAGGGAGGCACCGAACGCGGGGATGGAGCCAGCCAGAGGAAAAAGGAAAAAGAGAAAAAAAAAGGATTTTTAGAAATTAGAAATTTCTAATTAACTCAAAATTTCCAATTAAAAATTGGATGAATAAATGGGCTCCAAAAAATCTCGAAAAATCACTCCTAGCTAATTCAAGGGCAGGAAATTCAACAACAAAGTCAAATTTTGATTCCAACGATTAAATAATTATTCTATTTTTCGGTGTATTTAAATGCATTAAAATATTCGCGAAAATCCAACGACTTCCAAACACGTCCAACATATCACACATAACTAATTTTGGGGTGATGAGCGTGATGGCGAAGTCAGATTTTGATTTTGAGGTCAAATTAAATATCTCAATTTTTTAATTAATTAAATATTATTAAAATAATCCAAATATTCAATTGAGCTCTGAATCGCTCCAAATCTTTAATGTTTTGCTCTATTAACTAGATGAACTTAATGAAATAATAATTAGAATGTGATTAAGCAGAAATTAAGCTAGGTAATAGCCAAGGGTTGTTATAGTTGCACCTTAAAGATCTCCTCTTCTAATTATCCATACAAGAATGTTGGTTTAACATCAAGCTACTCAACCAGCAAATTAAAATGTGCTACCAATGCTAAGAGCACACGGATCGATAAGTGCTTAACAACTGGGGAGAACACATAGTCAATCCCTTCCTTCTGTGCAAAGATCTTGGCTTGATTTGTAGCCCACACCAGCTTCTAAAGATCCTTATTTATTTGCATACACCCACTTGTACCAAATGGCCTTTCTTCATGAAAGGAGTTTCTCCAACCTCCATGCCTTATTTTTATGAAGAGACTCCATTTCTTCATCTATAGTTTGCTTCCATAAATTTTCTTATGAGCCCATCACTACTTCTTTGTAGTGGGATGGAACCTCTTCTTCCAATACAGATAATGCATAAGTGACGTAGTCTCTGAGCCAGGTAGCTGTTGGTTGCATTTTTTCTAGGTCTATCTTTTGCAATCGACTCTAAATTGGAGCCTCACCTTCAACATTAGTTTGTTCTTCTACATCACTCATGTGGTCTTCATCTATAGAAGTATTGTCAATATGATGTGAAGACTTTTATGGAATAAGGAGGTTGGCATCAAACTCCACTCTCTACCTGCTTACAAAAGTCCTTATATTATTCTCCACCTGATGAGAACTCCTTAATCTCAAGAAAAACTCTTCATCAAAGGTGACATTTATGCTCACCACAATCTTCTTATCAACTGGATTAAATAATTTGTAACCCTTCACTCTGTATTGAAAGTCCACAAAAATTACTTTTCTAGCCCGCAATTCTAGCTTTATCTTTATTAACACGGTAATAAGTTGGGCTGCCAAAAATATTTAGCCGATCATAGTCTATAGCATGATGTCCGGACCAAACCTCTATAGAAGTTTTCTTGTCAAGTGCAGCAGATGACAGATGATTCACCAAGTAGCATGCATAGTCTAGGGCACTACCCAATACGCTCTTTCCAACCCATCATTGAACAACATACACCACACATTTTTCACCAAGGTACAATTCATGCATTATGCTACCCCGTTCTGCTGTGGTGTTTCTCTTACTGTGAAGTGACGTTCAATCTATAAATTATGACATTCTCTTACTAAAGAATCATATGTGAATTCTCCACCATTGACTAATTATATCATATTGATTCTCTTGCCCATTTGATTTTCCACCATCTTCTTATAGTTTATGAAAATCTATAGTACATTTGCTTTGCTCTTCAAAGTATACACTCGTACAAATTTGGAGTAATCATCTATAAAAAAATAAAATATCTACTACTACAGAATGATACAGTTTTTGTTAGTCTCCAAAATTAGTGTGTATATACTCAAATATATCTTTGTGCTAAAGGGTTTGCATATTTTCTTTCCAAAGATACAATGCTTACAAAATTGTAATTTACAAGAAGACATACCTTTAATGAGCTCGTCTCTTTCTAATTCTCTCAGTGAAGGATCTCTTGCATGTGCTAACCTTATATGCCACAATGTCATGGCTTCTTCATAGTCCTTAGCTACAACTACTAAACCTGTCACTGTACTTTCATGAAGGTAGTAGAGATTTTATTGTCTAATTCTTCTCAGATAAGTCATAGCACCCTTGTTGATCTTCAGGACCCCTGCCTCAATCACTACCTTAAAGCCCTTGGCTTCTAAGGCCCTAATCAATAGAAAATTTTTATTGATCTCTAGTACATGTTTGACTTTTTTCAGTTCTTGCACTATTCCTGCATGTGTTTTGATCAACACACTTCCAACTCCTACAATTCGACACGTAGCATCATTTCCCATTGTGACTGCACCACTGTTCATTTCTCTATACAAATAAAACCAATCCTTTTGGGAATACATATGATACGTTGCACTTGTATTCATAATCCAACAGAATCTGTTAGCTACTAGACCCATTAAAATAGTAACAAGATATGCATCTAAGTCTGAACCATCCACCACATTCTGAATCACATTAGCCTTTGCCTCGGAAGATTCACTTGCTTGCTGCTTCTCTTTCTACTTTGGGCAATCTTTCTTCCAATATCCAGTCTCCAAATAGAATGCGCATTGATTGCACCCAATGCTCTGGCCTCTGCATTTTTTACTCTTATAGAAGGTAGCATTTTTCTTTGGCCATTGCTTCTTCCTCTCTAGAGTGTAAGAGCCTCTGCCATATCTACTTTTGGGGACTCTTTATCCCTTCTCATGAACTCATGGTTCAGAAGGGCTGCAATCACTTTCTCATACTTCAGAGTGTCCTTCCCATGGATCAACATCATGGTGAAGTGTTCAAACTCATTTTGTAATGAGTTCAATAACAACAGAGTCTTGTCTTCATCCTCCACAATCTCATCTTGATTTAGCAAATCTGCCAACAACTTTGTGAACTCATTTAAATGCTCATTTATGGATATTCCCCTTCTCATCTGAAACTGATAGAGTCGCCACTTCATGTGGAGTCTATTCTCCACACTCTTCGTTAGGTACTTGATCTCTAAGAATTTCTATAGTTTCCAAGCCGACGTCTCCATCATCACTGCATAATTGATTTCTCGGGTCAAACAATTTCGGATCAAACCGCATGCACTACAGTTCATTTTGATCCATCCCCTCTCTGAAATTTGTTTCATTTTTTCATCGTCATCAAGAACGTCTTCCAAATTTAGTGCATATAGTGCGTCTGTCACCTCGCACCGTCACATACCGAAGTTGTTCTTCTTATCAAATGTGACAACATCAATCTTCGTTGGATGTGTCACAACTTGGTGGAGAACACTTACATGCAAGATCAATCACAGCACAAGATACAAATTTACGTAGTTCGGTGCTAACACCTACGTTAACAAAGAGGAGAGTAAAAGATTTCACTATATAGAGAGGAGATTGCAATGAGTTTTAGGGTTAACAAGCCCTTACACAAACCATAGGAGCTTCTTCTTCCTTGCGATGGAGCAGCCACCATACACGAAACCAAAAGGAGCTAATAACTTTCGGATTTTTGCCTAAGAAATCCTAAAAACGAGTTTAAGAATATATATATATATATATAGGTGGCTCAGAAATATGTTTACTGGGCCGCGGGCGCTACGGCGCGGGATAACGCCCGCCTCTCGGGCGCTCGGCGGTTGCTGCATGTTGTAGCATGCCTCCCACCTGCTCTTCAATCAACATTTAGAAGCTCTTTCTTCAATTAAAAGGACGCGGTATTCAGTGCATGCGCTTTGAAATTTTTGGGTAGTAGAATCCCGCCGACCAAACACAACTTCGCTATCAAATAGATTTTATTTCCTTACTCGGGCGGCCAAAGTCTGAGATAAGCCTCCGCAATAATTCTCTCAGAACTCTTAAGAAAAATAAATATTGATTATTGAATGAAGAAAAAGATTATTTAATATTTTTCTCGATCTTCATAGAATTGTGCTAATTATGATGCATCATTTCATCGATTTGATATATTTTTCATGTGATCTTAACGCCGAAATAGATGCCGGTTGAAATACTGCACATGAAAGGATCCTATTATTTTATATATTTATTATACATATAACTAAGATAATACGTAGTAGCAGTTAACAGTTGCCATCTATAAAATTTTCCATGCCAGCATCAGTTACAACGCAACTAAGCCTTGAAGTGTCACGTCGTATGGGTGCCGATGAATTGCGCTCTCTGCATCACTATCTATGAAATCATAAAGTACTAATTTAACTTGGATCGTACATTGCCGCCCACATGGCAGCTAAACAGTTATGCATATACGGTATACCGACCTTCAAATAAGTCGAACCTGGCCGTTCGTTAATGGACTCGGAATTCAGTCAAAGTAGGAATGTGGGAGCACCGATTCCTCCCATTTATGGCCTCATTAGATACGCATTAAAATAAGAACACATGTAATGAGTGATGATCATCATTGCCATTAGCTTCAGTATTCTTTTTTGCGAATAAATATGGCAGCATAGTTTTTCTTTGTTATCATATATTTTCTTAACATATGATTAATTTTGTATGAAAATTCATAAAGTATCACATCATATTCTTAAATTAATAATCCTTTTTTATTTTAGGGTTATTACATCAACATTTCTTAGTACTTCAAGGCTTCTTTCCTATGGATGAGTATCATGATGAAAGTTTCTTTGCAAAACTTCATCTAGAGACTAGGATGCAAAATAACACAGACTTGGGCTTAAGGGGGGAGAATGTTAGCTATCTGCTCTGTCTCGTAGGAAAAAATTCATCTGTAAGAGATATATAGTAGAAGTAACTATGGGATAAAAAAAGGTGATGGCTTTATTATATAGTGAATATGGGTAGAGAAAAGGAAGGTGATTGTACAATCTTCCATCATTGTGAGAAAAACAAACTCAAGCTACAATGACTATGGTAAAATATTTTCTTATTCGGAAGTATTCGAGTGTCTTTTCAAATTATTTATGGTCACAAATATTACAGTGGCTATATTTTTTGTGCCATTTACTTTGCAATTGATCGCAATAATCAAGAACTTGAAGATGTAGAGGAAGAATGAAGAAATTATCAGCATTATCAGACCTATGAAGAAAATTAATTTTTTTTTTTTTTTGGAAAAAAGGTGCTTAATTGACATAGAAAATAGCTACATTGCAAGCAATGCCCCTTTTGTTTAGCAATTCAGCAGCAATTAGACTTGTATTACGAACTTTCTAAAGAGTGCAAATATATTTAATAGGCTGGCATTTGAACCATATAAATTTATGCCAATTATACTGAGTGCCGATGTAGTACTTAATACTGGATTATTATAACTTAACTCACTAGAAGCAAAATGACCTATAAGATGAGAAACATAAGTGTTTTTTTATATAAAGATAAGAACATATATTACCAACACATTCATCTAAAAAATAAAAGAAAAAAATATTGTCTCAATAAATAAATAGTAGTCCATTTAACTAAGTTATACAACATTCCAAAATGAAATAAACACTCTCATCCTCACATAACTGAATTAAAATAAAAGAAAAACTCTAACATAGTCTCTAGGCCTGCTCCAGATTTTCTAGCTCCTCTCCTAGTTCACCTACTAGCTCCACTTCAGGCCCACGATCTACTGTATTTGATTTTTAATACGATATGACACATCAAATAAAAAGAAGAAAGTGATTAGACTTGCATAACTTTAAACACATTTTAGGGTGTCTAGCATTTTAAGTTTAAGAATATCTCATTTTTAAGAATAACAGTAGTAAAGGTGCACAATGCAAGTAATAAGGAAATACTATAAATATAAATAAATAGCATCAAAAGTAAAGACAAGTGAATGTGCTGAAGTACACTATATTTTTCAGCAAATAAATGGTTAAGCAAAGAAATTTATATATGAGCTGTATAAAATATTTTCTAGTAACCTAATTACAAGTATGATATTGAAGGTAAAACTGAACTGTAATAAATAAAGATAAAGATTGTGAAATAAATAATAAAATTTTATTTTATTTTATGTTATGATATGCTCTGCGGATTCATACAAAACAAAAGAGTTAGGTATGTCTACCAAACTGTATGTATCGAGGTTTCCTGTATAACCACACATTCCACCTCTTGGACAAGTGTGGTCTTCAGATTACTCCATAGCCAACCCTGGCTTAATGTCGGTACAAGTTAATCCACCCTGAGTGAAACCCATTCTCAAATTTAATTTATAATTATTATTATGCAAATGATTTATGATCAATTGGATAGGGTTTCAAAGCAATGCAGTATTTAAAATGAAAATTGCTAAATAACAAAATTAAACAAGTGATATTTATTTGTTGTCTAATTTTAGTTATCTATCTTAATGATTATGATCAATGGAACCCCCAACTATCTTAAAACATAGGACTTAGTCAATTGATAAGTGTGTAAATATATATATATATATATATATATATATATATATATATATATATATATATATTGAAAAATCAAGTTTTATAGTTTGAAAATAAAGTTTACTTAATTTATAGTGACATATAATCTCTTAAGACTCTCTATTTTATTCCTAGAGCTATTATACTCAAGCTTCCTTAACTGATCACTAAGCTATGTCCTTTAGGATGCAAGAAATATCTTAGGAATCTAATTGAATTTCTAATGTTCAATTTACCTCAAAGAGTTTCTAGGTCTAAACCTCACAGGTGATTCATCTACTCTAGATAAGTCCTAAGCTATAGTGTGATTCTCAATGTCTAGAAATTCACCCAAAGGCTTCCAGCCTATTTTGAGCTAAATAATCTAATCATTTCTTGACTCATATTAGCACCTACTAAAATTTCCTTTTCTTAATATTAATTGGCTAGGAGTTTAATCCAACTCCTTATAGTTGATTCAAATGCTACCAACATTATAACCTTAATCATAATAACTTAGATAACTATTGTTTGATCAATCTTCTCATGATTCAATATTCAACTCCTAGGAATCACACTTTAATTCCATTTATCTATCTTAATGATTATGATCAATGGAACCCCCAACTATCTTAAAACATAGGACTTAGTCAATTGATAAGTGTGTAAATATATATATATATATATATATTGAAAAATCAAGTTTTATAGTTTGAAAATAAAGTTTACTTAATTTATAGTGACATATAATCTCTTAAGACTCTCTATTTTATTCCTAGAGCTATTATACTCAAGCTTCCCTAACTGATCACTAAGCTATGTCCTTTAGGATGCAAGAAATATCTTAGGAATCTAATTGAATTTCTAATGTTCAATTTACCTCAAAGAGTTTCTAGGTCTAAACCTCACAGGTGATTCATCTACTCTAGATAAGTCCTAAGCTATAGTGTGATTCTCAATGTCTAGAAATTCACCCAAAGGCTTCCAGCCTATTTTGAGCTAAATAATCTAATCATTTCTTGACTCATATTAGCACCTACTAAAATTTCCTTTTCTTAATATTAATTGGCTAGGAGTTTAATCCAACTCCTTATAGTTGATTCAAATGCTACCAACATTATAACCTTAATCATAATAACTTAGATAACTATTGTTTGATCAATCTTCTCATGATTCAATATTCAACTCCTAGGAATCACACTTTAATTCCATTTATCTATCTTAATGATTATGATCAATGGAACCCCCAACTATCTTAAAACATAGGACTTAGTCAATTGATAAGTGTGTAAATATATATATATATATATATATATTGAAAAATCAAGTTTTATAGTTTGAAAATAAAGTTTACTTAATTTATAGTGACATATAATCTCTTAAGACTCTCTATTTTATTCCTAGAGCTATTATACTCAAGCTTCCCTAACTGATCACTAAGCTATGTCCTTTAGGATGCAAGAAATATCTTAGGAATCTAATTGAATTTCTAATGTTCAATTTACCTCAAAGAGTTTCTAGGTCTAAACCTCACAGGTGATTCATCTACTCTAGATAAGTCCTAAGCTATAGTGTGATTCTCAATGTCTAGAAATTCACCCAAAGGCTTCCAGCCTATTTTGAGCTAAATAATCTAATCATTTCTTGACTCATATTAGCACCTACTAAAATTTCCTTTTCTTAATATTAATTGGCTAGGAGTTTAATCCAACTCCTTATAGTTGATTCAAATGCTACCAACATTATAACCTTAATCATAATAACTTAGATAACTATTGTTTGATCAATCTTCTCATGATTCAATATTCAACTCCTAGGAATCACACTTTAATTCCATTTATCTATCTTAATGATTATGATCAATGGAACCCCCAACTATCTTAAAACATAGGACTTAGTCAATTGATAAGTGTGTAAATATATATATATATATATATATATTGAAAAATCAAGTTTTATAGTTTGAAAATAAAGTTTACTTAATTTATAGTGACATATAATCTCTTAAGACTCTCTATTTTATTCCTAGAGCTATTATACTCAAGCTTCCCTAACTGATCACTAAGCTATGTCCTTTAGGATGCAAGAAATATCTTAGGAATCTAATTGAATTTCTAATGTTCAATTTACCTCAAAGAGTTTCTAGGTCTAAACCTCACAGGTGATTCATCTACTCTAGATAAGTCCTAAGCTATAGTGTGATTCTCAATGTCTAGAAATTCACCCAAAGGCTTCCAGCCTATTTTGAGCTAAATAATCTAATCATTTCTTGACTCATATTAGCACCTACTAAAATTTCCTTTTCTTAATATTAATTGGCTAGGAGTTTAATCCAACTCCTTATAGTTGATTCAAATGCTACCAACATTATAACCTTAATCATAATAACTTAGATAACTATTGTTTGATCAATCTTCTCATGATTCAATATTCAACTCCTAGGAATCACACTTTAATTCCATTTACCGTATGACCTATTTCCCTAAATAATCAAAATAACACTTTCTAAAGATCACTCTAAGTATCTATTAACCTTATTCTCTCTCACTTAAGATCAGTTAATGTTATAATAATTCTCAAGCTACTCTATTTTACAATTTTGGCATCCTAACTAACAAATCAAAGTTGAAATCTTTAAAATTAACATGAATTTAAGCTCCCCAAAGTCAAGTTTTATAATTCATATCTTATATAAGCACAATCAATGAATTCACATCCTTTATAACATAACAATAAAAATGACAATGAGTAGGACTGATTTGGAACTAATTTGACCTAACTAGGGTTTGACCTAAATTAATTAAGGTTCTAAAATATAATTAGTGAAAACATTAATCAAACTAAAAAATTAATATCACCTGAATATTTCTCATATTTTTCTGATAACTTTAAAAATATAACATTGCTATATTTTGGCTTATAAGCATACAATAATATGAATTTATTAATTTAATTATTTCCTAATGAATTTAATCGCATGCACGTCCCCTGAACCATTCACAGCCGCATGTGGCTGCTACACACACAGAGCTCAATGTGCACAGACCCGGGGCAGTGCCGCGCGGGTCGGGTCTACTCGCCTGGAATTATAGATCTCCCCCGTCGAGACAATAGATTATGGAGCTAGGGCATCAAAATTCCTTGCACACAGAGCAACTCAGAGGGCGTACAATATGTCAATTTAAAGCTCTCATCCAGCTCTACAAAATGCCCCTATTATTGCAACATAAAATTTACCATAATGTTTAATCCTAGCCCGAAGGCCACAAGGATTTAGGGTTTAATGTGGAGGGACATTACTCTATAATGCCTCGTTATTATATTTGATATATTAATCTAACAACGATATTATGGTAGTACTTAATATTGAGTTAGAGATTTTTAACCCAACATTGAGTACTACCTTTACAATATGTGGATCTATGAGTAGGAAAAAACTCAAACATTTTAATTTAAGCATTCATCATTTATAATATGAAAATACATATAACATGAAAGAATAATTTAAAAATACCACAGAATATTTAACAAATTTGATAATGTAATCACCCATCCTCACATAATGAAAAAGAGAGTAAATAAATAAGATCTTCAATCCAGCTACAATTCAGATTTTTTCTTAAGTGCAGCACTTGGTCCTTGTCCATGCTTCTAATCTGTTGTATTTTGATTTTTAAATACGGTAGGACACAACTAATAAAAAGAAAAAGTGATTAGACTTTAAAAAATCCAAGTACAATTTAATGGTAAACTAAATACATTATTAAATGGATATCACATTAACCATTTATAATTTAAAATGAAAGTGGTGCAATAAGCATGAAATTAACCATAAGGTAAAATAAAAAATTTTCTCACATTATTTAAGCTTCATTATTAATACTGCAACAAATAGGTTAGCATGGCAATTGAATTATTTGCAATTGAAGAAAATATGAATACGTTCAAATACTATTGTATGCTAATAAGAAAAAGAATGTAAGAAATAAAATTGTATTTTTGTAAAAGAGTTTACACTGCATAAATGATTCTGAAAATTATAAAATGATATAAAATAATAATAATAAAGCAAGTAATTTCAGTCTAAAAGACTGAAGTTATAAGACTATACTAACTATTCACGATCAATAAGATTGTGAGAAATGCAATTTATGATTTATTTATCTTGTATTTTTGTTCATTGAGCGCAGAACAAACGAGGAGTTGAGTAAGTCTATTCAACTTATCTGAAAGTGAAGTCAACTCTAAACACACACATTCTCCCTCAAATGAGGAATAATATTATATTTAATTTTATAGCATTGTTATATTATAAAAAAGCTCAAAATGGACGATGTGAAAAGAAAGCAGGTAAGCATATCTTGTGATCGATTATTAACTTCGTTACATTAGAGTAATTAGTGATAATTAACAGCAGCACGGATACGAAAGCACATTTTCCGTAGTATCATCCACAGAAAAGAAAAATGTCTAGTAAGGTGCATGGCAAAGAGCATCAACTCCTATCATGGTTCGGAAAAGTATTGTACTCTGGGCAATAACAAGAGGAAAGTTTAACATACGAGCATTTAAACAAGAAATTTATGTACATTCATCGCTCCATGAAAACATAAATATCATATGCGCATAAGATATATACACAATGCAGATGTTTGCTCATACAATTTATTTGCCGGTTAAATTTGTTAAGGAACTCTAACGGCCAGAATGAGTGGAACGCAATCGGATAGGGAATCGCTTGACAAGGTTCACTTACTTTACAATAATGCCTCCTGATCTAAGGAGAAGGAAGAAGATAAAAATGTTGATAAAAAAAAAAAGAGTGTAGAAAAGTAAAGAATCAATAAAATCAAGAATTTAAAGTTATTCTATAATTAATTAATCCTCCAATCACTGTAGCACATATAAGATGCAAAGCTTTCAGAAAAGAAAGCAATTAAGGAGAAAAGAAAATGTAGTAAATTTTGAAGAAAACAATAGAACAGATGATTTACAGTTGGTGGGCAGCATGCAAAAAGGCAAAGGTTGCAGAAGTTGGTGTTGTCGAGCTTAAGTCTAAGAATCTAAATTTCTTTTAGAGATACAACAAATGCAGTAAGAACTATTGCCAATGTTGAATAAGTGGTGAATGAGCAATAGCACATTCTTAATGAGTGCCTCATTTGACATCTTAAAGCCCCAAGTTAACATTGATTTTATGTAAACGATACTGAGAAGAGAATCAAGAGAAGTACTTGTTTGAGCATTGGCCAGTCACTGCTAGGGTTCGGCACTGAGCTTCGTTGGTTTTGTTTTCTAGCTTCCAGTTGCGTTCAGGAGGATGAGGGATTGCATTGATAAGGAGGGCAAGAGGTAAGGGCTTGATTTGGTAAGATCCAGACGATCCTATCCTTCCTGAGGCCTCCCATTGGCGCGCAATTGCGGTGCGAGCCACGCGTTGTTCTTGCAGCATTGGAGGGGAAGGTGATCCCTCGCTCAAAGAATTGCCCGCTTGACATCGATTGAACGACACTGTCTATACGTCGTTCGATCGAATGGCAAGAAGGAGTAGGGCGAAAGATTTAGGGCAGAGCTACAGTAGTCACAAAATAAATGAAGAATATATATCCATTTAAAAACAGAAAGTATTAATTGATTAATTAGATTAATCTATTATTAAAAATTTCATTTAATTTGAAATATATAATTATATGCTTTTGAAAAAAAAATTTCAAAAATTTGCCCTTAGCTAAAATGATGGCTATGAACTTAAAGATGTAATCAGAATTTCAATCAGATGTCGTTTTAATTATTTGATTTTTCAGAGTATCAAAAATGCAATAAAATATTTGATAATATTTAACGATCTCCAAAATTCACCAATTCTTCACCCCTAGATAAATTGAGGGTGAGGAACTCAATGACAAAGTTCAATTTTTGATTAGAGGTCAAAATAAATTTCTCATTTTCCCTTATTTTAATATTTATCCAAAATTATTATTTTACTCGTTTGATCTCCGAACTGGACCAACACTTTAAGGTTCGCTCTTAATAATTAATTATGACTATTAGAAGAGTTTTGAGGTTAATTGGACTGTTAAACAATGATTAACAACATTGGGTTGTTACATACTCCCTCCACAGGGCACCAAGTGGCTAGCAAGCTACCAACAGGCTCCAGGGTCATTGCCGACCTAGCGAACCCCTAGTCATGAACTGGGCACCATTGGGTTGGCCTATGGCTACTCGCCCTAAATACTATATGATACTGTACAGTCTCGGGATGATAGCAGATCAATTGGGTAGTTGCAATCAATAAACAAAAACAAACATTGTAATTTGGACCAAGAATTCAAGGGAAAATGGGGTACCTCTCGTTTGTTGTCCGAAGGCTTCGTTTGACCAATTGTCTCACAAGAGATGAACTCTAGCCTTCGCAACGCTAGAGCTCGCTCATCGTTCTCCTAAATGAGCTATTTGGATGCACTTGGCCCAGTCTTGAGCGAGTGAATCGATAGATTTGCCGTTGATTCGAAGCGAAGCGCGACTTCGACATCAAACTTGAGGATGACTGTCTGGATTAAATCAAGACCGTCCATTCTTAACCTATAACCCAGATCAAATCTGGCAGCCGAACAACGGCTGTCGTCTGATCAAACAATCAGAACCATGGGACAGTCTGGATCTCTCTATCCGGTTGTCATGTGTTTTGTCTGGGATGACAAATCACCGGTCGTCCAAACAGTAATCCAATGGTCATAAATTTAAATATCTAAAAATTAATTAAAAATTAATTTAAGTAATTAAATAAATTTTAAACTCTAACCAAGTGATCTCCAAAAACTCGCAAAGTTTTACCATTAGCTAATTTAGTTATGAAGAACTCAAAAATGAAGTCAGATTTTTTATTAGAGGTCCAAATAATTATCTCATTTTTCTAATTAATTGAATTGATAAAAAAATTCATCTCACTCAAATGACTTCCAAACTTCACCAAACATCACGGTTTGGTTTTAAGATTATTTAAAGACAAATAAAGAAGTTCTTAAGCTAATTTAGTGATTAAAATTTTAAGTAACAACCATGGGTTATTACAAATAGTCATTATGTCATATTAATTTATCATTAGCTTAGAAATATAGCCTTAATTTTTCATAATTTTCGAAATCTTGCATTAATATTTTGTTGGTTATGAAAAATATTCAATAATTCTTCACCTCACATCTCATGCGCGCCATGTAATAGCTGATCTCAACAAGCTCCTAAGTCAAGCAAAGCTACTGCATCAATGACAGTTGCATACGTATCCTCCACCCAATGAAATCAAGATGTACGTAGTTCATCATAAAGATAAGCTTATAAATGCTTCTCCATATTCACCAAGTCTTTGCAGATGGGCACATTTCTAGATAATTAGCACCTTTGTAAACATAAATGTTGGACTGTCTTTTATATCGATCTTCTTTAATCATATATGTACTTCAATTATATCTCGTACAAAATGGTGTTGCACATCTGTGTGCTTTGTGCGAGCATGACAAATTGGATTGGTAGAAAAAAATATAGCACTTTGTCTATGTAGCGCCCGTGTGCTAGATTAGAGATATTCTAATTTAACACTAGTGGTTACTGTAGTACTTAATATTGAATTAGTAGGAATTAACCCTTTATTAAGTATTACATGGCCAAAAATCTTATGAAATAGGAAAATTAATATAATAAAAGTGTAATAAATACATGTATATTTATCATAAAAATATCTATAATATGAAAAGAAAATATCTAGTAAAAATATTCAAAGTTATTTAGTTATACAAATTGTTTTACAAGATGTAATAACACTCATCCTTATAGGTAAAAAAAAGTAAAAATACTCGAAGGAAAAATATTCAAGACCGCTCCTCAGGTCCAACATCTCGAATGCAATTATAATCACAACCAATTTCTTGGTTTATCATATTTGGTATTTAATATGATAAGTCTGTTGAGATCGATTATGGCTTAAATCAAAAGCGGAACAAAAAGAAACTTGAGCGAGCGTTGAGAAACCAAAAATTAAAGCAAGAAAATTAAACTTACAAAACAATCATTGTCACAAGATAGAAATTACGTGGTTTGATGATCACACCTATGTCCACGGGGAGAGCAAAGTTTTACTAAAATCAGAGAGGAATACAAAATGATTTTAGGGTTAGAGAACCCTTACAAAACTTTTCTCTTGAAGATTTTCTTTTTCTCTACTATTTAACTTGTATATCAAGGCCTATTTATAAGCCATCCTTGATTCCCAAGAGTTACAAATTCCCAATCTCAATAATTACGGTATTAAAAGGGCCTAAAGAAAACTTCCAAATTCGGCCATCATAATTCCTGAGACGGAAGTAATTAATGCGACAATTTCTTAATGTCATAATTGAGAGATTTAATTCTATATAAAGAAAAATATATATTTTTAAATTTTTCTTCAATTAAGGAAACTTAATTTCCTTTAATTTTCCTTTAGTTAAGGAAAATTAATTTCCTTTCATTTTCCTTTAATTTTTCACCTCAGGTCTCATGTGCTTCACATAAGAACTGAAACCTTATACTCTTGATTAATGTAGCTGCACCAAGTTGGTTGCCTACGTATGCCCCTCCTAAGGGAATCAAGCCACCCATAGTTCCACTAAAATGAGAAGTCTATTAATGCTTCTCCAAATTCACCAAAGATTTATAATTGGTGAATTTTTGAACAGTGAGCACATTTGTCATCATATCCACGGGGTTGTCTTTAGTATCAACATTCTCCAGTAAGATCTCACCATCTTCGATAACATCTCAAACGAAATGATATCGGACATCAATATGCTTTGTGTGAGCATGACAAATCGGATTAGTAGCCAAAAATATAGCGCTTTGGTTATCACGGTCGAAGCCGAAGAGGCGTGGGTTCTGGCGGTGGGCCCACGTGACACGTGGCGTGCCCAACGGCTGCCACGTGGCACAGTGGGCCCCACGGTTTGAAGTCGAAGAGCCGCGGGCTCGGGCAGTGGGCCTCCACCTGACACGTGGCGTGCCCAGCGACTGCCACGTGGCGCAGTGGGCCCCACGGCCGAAGCCGAAGAGGCGCGGTTTCTGGCGGTGGGCCCCACGGGACACGTGGCATGCCCGGACGCGGGCGAGTCGGGCTCGGGTCGACCCGGCCCGACCCGGACGTCCCTCGCTTCGCAGGCCACCCCGAGGGCGCCGAGCTAGGGCACGGCTTTTGCCGGCCGTCCAGGTGCCGGACCACCTCGGCCCGCACGGCCGACGGTAGCCCACGACAAGGCCTACACGACGGCGGGCGGACCTTCGCCAGAGGTGGCCGGAGGCGGCGGTAAAACGAAACCCTAGGCCCTAAGGTTACGGGGACGAAGTCTCTAACGGTTTCTACTGTAACTCGAACCTAAAATCCGATCGATCCGACCCAGCCCTATCCTAATCTGGCTCGCGGAATAAGGTTAGGAACGATAATTATCGAAAACGGAGGCAAATCGAAGGAGTTAGAAGAGTACCTGGATCGACGGTTCGCGGGCCTTCGGGTTCGGACAGACGAGGCAGAGGATCCGGGCTCGAGGAGGGGTAACCTGTGGGTCGGGGGCGCCGGGGAGGTCCTTATAGACCGTCGGACGGACCGGCCGAGGTGGGGGAGGCCGCCAGTTGGCCAGGCGTGCGGCGGCACGCCACGTGGTGCTCGGGGACGGAGAAGCCGAGGAAGACGCGCCGTAGTCGTTGGATCTGGATCTGATCCAACGGCTGCGAGGGCGCCGTCTAATCAGACGGCGCCGTCGGCTACAGTTGACGACGGGTTTAAATTTTCGATTGACACGAAAACTTCACCCCTAGCTAATTTGGGGTCAACGAACGCAATGGCGGTGTCCATTTTCTGATCTGATGTCAATTTAAGTGGGTCAAATTTTAGGGTTTCTGGATTTTTTAAGAAATTTGGATTTGATCCATTTGACTCCTGATTTGGACTAGGTCTTAGAGGTTGACTCCAATTGACCTAATTAGCACTTATGATTAGTCTTAAGACTAAGATTAGTTCGAATCGACTAAGGTAACAATCTGGATTGTTACAATAATATACCCTAGGATAACACCAAAGGGTTTGCATGTCTTCTTGCCAAAAATATAATTTGTAAGAATTTGTACCTTTGATGAGCCCATTTTTTTCCAACACTCTTAATGAAGGCTCTCCTGCATGTGCTAGCTTCATATGCCATAGCATCATGGCATCATTTGAATTTTTTGTCACTATTATTGATCCCTACACTGTGTTCCCCTGAAGATAGTAAATGTTATATTGTCTGAATCCTCCCAAATAAGTCATTGCACCTTTGGTAATCTTCGAGACCCCTGCCTCAATAACTATCTTAAAGCTTTTGGCTTCTAAGGCTCCAATAAACAATAGGTTCTTCTTGATCTCTAGAACGTGCTTGACTTATTTTAGCTCTTGTATTGTCCTCACCAATAACTCTTGTATTGTCCTAATCAACACATTATCAACATAGTGTATTGTCCTCAGTCAACGTTCTTCTTTGTCCATTACTATAGAATATAAGTGCTTTTGTCATCTCTGATTTGGTTGACTCCTTATCAGTTCCTTGGAATTTGTAGTTCACTAGGGACACAACCACCTCCTCATATCTCAGAGCATCATTCCCATAGATCAACATCTTGGTGAAGTTTTCACACTCATCTGGTAATGAATTTAACAAAAGCAGTGCTTTATTCTTATCCTTCATAGTCTCATTCAAATTCAATTAATTAGCCAATAACTTTGTCAACTCATTGAGATGCTCATTAATAGAAATACCTCTTCTCATTTGAAACTCATAGAGTCATTTTCATGTGGAGATGAATCTCAACACTATTCATCAAATATATGCTTTCTAGAAACTTCCATAACTTTCATGCCGAAGTTTTCGATATCACTACACACTTGATGTATTGGGTTAAGCTATTCCGGATCAAGCTACAAGTGCAATGATTGATCGTGATCAAACTCTAATATTTCTTCCAATTTTTCTTCGTTATCAAGAACATCCCTCAGGTTCAATGCGCATAGTGCCTCTGTCACTTCACATCTCTACATCCCGAAGTTGTCATTGCCATCAAACTTGACAACATCGATTTTCATCAAATGTGTCACCACTTGGTGGAGTGTCCTCTCTACCACTGTCGATGATGAAGAACCTTCTCTCCTCTGTCTCCATATCTTCAATCTTGCTCTTTAACCTATGAATCTTTTTTTGATACAACTTGATGAGATTTGAGAATATAAGTGAAAGAAAGAAAATCACAGCACAATCACCAACAATAAAATTTATGTGATTTGATGTTAATATTTATGCCCATGGGAAGAGTTGATGAAAATATTTATTATATGGGAGGAGACAATTATAAGAGAGTTTCTAAAACACAAGAACTCAAGCACGCATAGGGATGAACCCAGCCATTATTTTTATAATACTTCAACCGCTCAATCGATTACAAAAATTATGGTTGGTGACCACTTTATCCATAATTAGGCACCATAACTCTTGGCATCGGTTCAGTTTTAAAATATCATCTTATTATTTTTCGTGGGTTACGAAAAAGACTCAATATGAAATACAGTATAATCCTTGCTCGTCCCATTACCCAAATCAAAGCAACATAAAATCTGAAAACAAAGAGCGTAACAATCTCCAACGGATTCAAACTAATGCCAAAACACTAAAGTCGAGTACCATGCAATCCACAGAATGAATAAAACCAACAGTACTATAAATCAGAACGACATAAACACTGCCAGACAAAGCAGTCCACAAGCCAATAGCAAGCACAAGAGAAATCCTTCCATAATACTGCAAGTCCGAAAAACCGAAAGCCAAATAAAATCAATCTCTCAAGATTGAAATTGCCAATTGCATAGGCAGCCAGCAGAAATCGCAAATGATAGAATTGCTGCAAGCATGAGCGTCTGGGAGGGCCAAAACTTTCATATTTTGCTGTGAAGCGGACATTAATTTATCTGCTGACAGAGTAAATGATTAGCTAGCTTCGGCATATTTTTCTTTTTATAATATTAATGCAATAATTCAGTGAATAAAATGAAATTGCTGACTGTATATGAATGTGCATATGGAAATTGCTGAGTGTATATGAATGTGCATATGGAAGCCATGCATGTTAGTGGCTTTTATGCTCTATGGGACAGTGCCAGTGTGCTACCAAATGACTTGATTCTTCGTCGGTAAATAAAGGCCATGTGAATGGCTAATTTGATTATGAATTTGGTCCGATGCAGTTGTTATTTAAGATTTAATGATTATTAATGTTATTTTACTCTCAAATATTGCATTAAGATGCACACATGATCAGTGAATTTAAAAATCTTAAATAAATGATCTTGCATGTTAGCAATGCATATTTTCAGAAATCAAATAGAAGAAAAAAAAAAGGTTTGGATCGCACCGAATGTGAAATCTATATTTTAAAGTACTCTAACATTATGATTAAGTGTTATTTTAATAAATTCTATATTTTATTATGATTCTATGATTATGTTTTTTCAATGCATTTTTTGAATTATGAGTAAATTATAAATATATATGGTCATATGTGTACGCGGATTTTCATGAATCCCCATGAGAACCATGCCATCTCTGATATGTGAATTGGTGACACTAGCGGGATACTTTCACCAGGAGTGAACATTTGAGAAAATATCACTAGGAATAAGAGAGAAGACTACTACCCACCTTTCACATACTTCACTAAGCTATTGTAGCAATACATGGATGCACACAACGCGACGCACACACCATGAGTTTATATAGATCTGAACTCGATCATTGCTCATGTGCCTGAGAACGAGCTAGCGCATGCATGGGAGCACTACTGTGAATATCGTCGCACGTGGCAAGCTGTTTTCGCATGCGTTCCGATTGGGCACGAGCTTGATGGCTCTCGAGCGCCTTGCTATTGATATACCGCTAATTTCCATGTGTGTTATAAACTGGCCAGGTGTGCCTGAGAGCGAGCTCAATTACGTTTGGGCACCCTTGCTATTGATATACGTCATCTTCACCTCTTCATACTTCAAGACCTCCTTCTCATTAATGAATATCATGATAAAATTTTCATACTCATACGGAAGCGGGCTCAATAGACGAAGCGCCTTGCCTTCATCCATCATGTATTCATCCAAGCTCAATAAATATTCTAACAACTTAGTGAAATCATTTAAGTGTTCATCATTGGAGATATCTCTTCGCATCTGAAATCTTAACACTCTTTTTTTCATGTGAAGCTAATCCTCCACACTCTTTGTCAAGTACTTATTCTCAGGTATTTGTCATAACTTCACTACCGATGTCTCCATCATCACGAGGTATTTAATTTTCTATGTAGGTAGTTGTAAATTAACGTGCATGTATTCCGTTTCACCTTTGTCCAATCTCTTTCTGGCATATCTCATCAAGCTTTTTGTCACCGTTAAGACTATCTTCAAAATTTAGGGCACAATACAAAACATCATCTTACATTGTCACATCCCAAAATTATCATAAACTCAAATCACATGAGCACAATACAAAACAAAATATTAATTTGGTTCAGTAAGATTCACCTATATTCACAGAAAAAAATGAGAAAATATCACTAAAAAAAAAGAAAAAAAGAAAAAGATACAAGCTTTAAGGGATCTCTAAGTTCACCAATCGTTGTCTTATTTCCTCAAAGCAATAAATGGCAGATCTATCCAAAAAAGTGCTCATAAATGCCAAATTAAAGTAGTTATTACCATATATTAAGAGAAACAGACGTGATGCAAAGCGTGCTAGAGCATTTGAATGCCCAAGTGTCGTCTCCTCGACCTACAAAGTACAGTGAGACGAGCGCTTGGGCACCCATCTGATTTAAAGCCCTCCGCGGATCTACCGACTATGCGTCGGGCTCTTGGGCGATCCCGAGCACTCACCCCTCGGCTAAAAAAGGCTAAAGCAATTAAACGAGCGTGAAAAACAACATTATCCTATAACTCGTTTTGGGTCTGTTTTGCGTCAGTTTGGACTCAAGTTGATCTGTAACTCTTAAAAATGCATCGAAAACTCTTTGAATCATAAAAATGAGGGCTAAACTACATCTTCTGTGTTCAAATTATCTCTGCAAATGCTCCCAAAAAATGTAATGTTGATTTTTTTGAATATAATTAAGAAATCAGCGCTGCATGATAATTATATGTAATGTAACGAAAGAAAGAAAAAAACAATAAACAAAATTGAACATAGTAGTACTACTCTAATGTGGTAGGATCCACAAACAAGCAAACATAAGAGAAAATCAAACACTAATGGAGTATAATCACAAGCACAAAATATTTATACTGTTTGGTGTAAGCACATATACGTCACCAGGGCGATAGGAAGAATAATTTACCATACGGTGGAGAAATTATAATTATGGTTTCTCGAACACCCTTTCACCCGTCAACGGTGGCTTTTCTTACAGCAGCCAAACGCTCTTACACATATAAATCAAGGAATACTCAAAATCTGGGTTCAAAGGCTTTTAAACAACACTAAAATTGTTAACAAGAAACAGGTTGGAGGTGGGTGCTACAGCGCGCTGCAATAGAATTAGGCGCTACGGCGCGCCGCAGCGGCAGACACCCGAGAGGCGGGCGCTACAGAGCACCGCAGCGGCAGGCACCCGAGAGGCTAGCGCTACAGCGCGCCGTAGCGGCAGACACCCGAGAAACGTGCGCTATAGCGTGCCCTGGCACCTGGCTACCCGAGGCCCAGGCACCGTAACGCCCGGCGGAATTCTTCTCCGGTCCAACTTTTGCCCTAAGTACATTGAGGGGTATTTTGGACAATTTGGGGTCTGCAAATAAGCTGGATACTTAAGGGATCATGTGGGATGAGTTTCCAATGAAAACATTCTCATTTTGTGAGGTATTGGCTGCTGTGAGAGTTTGATGTGGTGATTGCTCTATTGAAGAAAAAGGTAAAGCTTCTAAAGATTTGTAAGGGTTTGTAAACCCTAAAATTGGATATTGATTTTTACTCAAGGGATCCAACAAGTGGTATCAAAGCAAGGTTTCCTTGTTTGTTCTTGAGGCTAGGGTTTTGCTTGAGCTGCTTATTATTTTTGTGTTTGAGTTTTTCTAAAGTAAGAAGATAGATATGGCAAAACGAGGAGAAGAGGTTGTAGGAACTTCATCGTCGTCAGTGGTAGAGAGGTCCCTCCACTAAGTTGTGATACATCCGATGAAAATAGATGCTGTCAAATTTGATGTCGAGAACAACTTTGGTATGTGGCGGTGCGAGGTGATAGACGCACTATGTGTCATAAATCTGGAGGATGTTCTTGATGTTGAGGAAAAACAGGAAAAATTTTCAAAGAGGGATCGGATTAAGATGAACCGCAGTGCATGCAGTTTGATTCAGAATTATTTGAATTATCTTTCAATCAAAGTTACTTGATTAAGGTGATTAAGGTTTAGATCTTAATCAAGATAAATTAGGATTTAATCCCTAATCTTACAAAAATTAAGACTAATGATTAATTTAAAGGTCAATGACAAATTAATGTATTATTGGTGTTTTATTGATGTCGAATTGTAGATTTAGATTAAGTATCATCTACTTAATCAAGTTCTCAAGATTTTTATGTTCACTTATAGTTTATTGTCAATTTAAGCACATGTGTCCAAATAAATATTAAAGTCCTTTAATATACATCATAATATCATGAAAACATAGGAATGTAAAGATGACATAAAATAGAAGGTAATTATGACTAACCAAATTCTAAATCAAACCAATGGGGTTAACATTTGATTATAATTCTAAAAGACTTAAGTTTTATGCAATATGGTTATTAAGACATACTTAGCCAATACAAGCATTCAAGGATCCTATTCTTTAATATTTGACACAAAATTTTATAAGAAATTTTAAGCACATGTTATAAAGGATATCTTTCAAATTTAATGAAAAACCCTTCGCTCTTCCAAGGGGATGAATTAAATAAGACAACCTTATGGGAGGGTGTCACGTCGATGTTAAGATCGACAAAACATTAAAAAAAATAAGGGAAAACTAAACACAAACGCAACACAATTACAAATACAAAAATTTTATGTGATTCGGTGTAAATACTTACGTCCACCGGGAGAGGGGAGGAAAAATTTCACTATGCGGAGAGAAGATTACAATTTAGAATTTCACAACCTTTCTCAAGGCTCACAAACGGAGTTCTACAGCCTTCAATCTTCAATACATAGAATACAATCAGGAGTAACCCTAACAACCCTTCACAAGACTTTTAAAACGCTCCCAAAAACTCCAAAATTGCCCTTTTGATGTCTCATTTTGGATCTGAACTACCACAGGCAACAGGGTGCCCCTCTCTCGGGCTTGGGTTCACTTCACGGGCACATGGCTCATTGTCCCTGGGGCGGTTGGTTAGCTATCATGGGGGCACTTGACTTATTGCCAATTGGGCGCCTGGGTGCTCAGATCTCTATCTAGTCCCGCAATGGCTTGTCTCGAGACCAACAATTCTCCACATTAGGTGACTTTCTTCTCCCAAATCAACAATTGATTCATAGAAAGACGCATTATTTCTGGTTGATCGTTTCATCTTGTTAAGGAACTTGAAGAATGATCAAAAGTTGAGTGAGCTCATTGTCCCTAAGGCGGTTTTGAAAAGACAATTATGGTAGCTTTCCAAAAAGCACGAGCTTAAGAAATTATAAATCTAGTTAGCTAATTTTCATTCTTTGTTTCTCACCGTAAACCCAATTAAAGGTTTGATTGCAGGCCTTTGCATTATCGTTGGAAAATCATTAGCAATAAAAAAAGCAGGTTTAACTGTCACATCCGCAAAGCTTCACATGAATGAAATCAACCCAACAACACTAAGAATGCTCTAATTCCCTCATGAAAAGCAAATATTAAATATATAATGATAAAAATAAGTTCATTTTAACATTTTTTTATTTTAATTATAAAATTATAAATATACAATCATATCATAAAGTATATTATTAAAATATTGTTTGAATTGTATAATAAAACTCAACGAATAAAAACAGCCTAAGAAGCCCTACCGGAACCTAATTTTAACGAAGTCGGGCCAAAAACTGCGCATTTAGCGATTAAATAAAGAAGTGAGAAATCATTCGCAAAGACCTAAAAGCTAATTAATTAACACTTAAGATATGATTAACTTTTCTCTTAAATAAGAGCTATAGCACCCCACTAAATGTACTTAAGAAATTCAAAAAGCTCCGCACCACGCTGTCTCATCTCATCATTGTTTCATTTAATTTACTTAGTATTAAAAGTTTGACTAACAAATCATTTTTTAGATGTTGGCATGATTCCATCTTAAGACCTCATTGATAATTATTCTTAATATCTTTGTTTATTACCTTAAACACTATTTTGTGGTTAAAGTATATCGGCTAACTTTTATTATGGAATTAATCGTGGTTAAAGTAGTCCACCCGTATTCCGATATGCCCGGTTTTAACTAGAATGTATACATCCAATTAGATACAAAATCGCACATCAATCGCCAGCATTAATGATATAGTTTTGATACACTTTAATACTACTTAAATGAGCTTCTTTTAGGATTATTTTTGTTGATCCTTTGTTAGTCTATTATAATTAGATTCACTTTTGGAAATATGATATATCATTATTGAAGGAAAATTAAGGAAAATTAATTTATTCTTAATTAAAGAAAAATTAAAGGAAATTAATTTTTCCTAAATTAAAGGAAATTAAGTTTCCTTAATTAAAAAAAATTTAAGAAAATTAATTCTCTATATATATAATTAAATCTCTCAATTATGGTATTAAGAAACTGCCGCATTAATAACTTCTGTTTCGGGAATTATGGATTTGGAAGTTTTCTTTATGTCCTTAATTGAGAGATTGGAATTTGTAACTCTTATGAATCAAGGATGGCTTATAAATAGGCATTGATATGCAAGAGTTTCAATACACAAGATACAAGAGAAGATCTCCAAGAGAAGATTTTGTAAGGGTTCTCTAACCTTAAGTCATTTGTATTCCTCTCTGCTTTTAGTGAAACTTTGCTCTCCTCCCCGTGAACGTATGTGTAATCACCGAACCACGTAATTTATGTCTTGTGGTTGTGATTATTTTTTGTGCTTGGTTTTTTTGCTTTAATTTTTTAGTTTCTCAACGCTCGCTCAAGTTTCTTTTTGTTCCGCTTTTGGTTTAAACCCTATTCGATCCCAACAAGTGGTATCAGAGAAAGGTTTGATTTCCCTTGTTCATTCTTAAAGGCTGGGGTTTTTTTTTTGCTTGAGCTAATTATTAATTTGTGATTGAGTTTTATTAAAGCAAGAAGATAAACATGGCTGAAGGAGGAGAAGAGGTGGTTGGACATTCGTCGTCGTCGGTGGTGGAGAGGAGTCTCCACCAAGTTGTGACACATCCGGTTAAAATAGATGTGGTCAAATTTGATGTGAAGAACAACTTTATGATGTGGCGGTGCGAGGTGACAGACGCACTGTGTGCCCTAAATCTTGAAGATGCTCTGGATGACGAAGAAAAACTAGATGAAATTTCAGAGAGGGACTGGATCAAGATGAATCGCAGTGCATGCAGCTTGATCAGAAACTGTTTGACTCAGGAGATCAAGTATGCAGTTATGATGGAGACATCGGTACAGAAATTATGAAAATTCCTAGAGGCTAAGTACTTGATGAAGAGCGTAGAGAATAGATTCCATATGAAAATGTGGCTCTACAAAATTCAGATGAGAAGAGAGATTTCTATTGATGAGCACCTGAATGAATTCACAAAGCTATTGGCAGATTTGCTAAATTTGGATGAGACCGTGGAGGATGAAGACAAGGCCCTGTTATTGCTAAACTCGTTGTCAGACGAGTACGAGCACTTCACCATGACGTTGATCCATGGGAAGGAGGTTTTGAAGTGTGATGAGGTGACTACAACCCTTGTGAATCATGAGTTCAGAAGAAGGGATAAGGAGTCTACCAAATATTGGCAGAGGCACTTATACTCCAGAGGGGAAGACTAGAGAAGAAGAAGCAATGGCCAAAGAAGAATGCATACTTCCAGAAAATGGGGAAATCTAGAGGCTGAAGCATTGGACGCAATCAGTGCGCATTCTGTTTAGAGACAGGACATTGGAAGAAGGACTGCCCAAAGCTGAAAGACAAGCAGTCGGTGAGTGGATCTTCAGAGGCCAATATGATTCAAAATGTGGTGGAGGGTTCAGACTCTGATGTATCTCTTGTAACAGTTTCTATGGGTCTAATAGCAAACTGTTCTAGTTGGATCATGGACATCGGTGCAACGTATCATATTTGCTCCCAGATCGATTGGTTCTGTTCATATAGGGAAATGGATAGCGTGCAGTCACAATATGAAATGATGCTACTTGCTGGATTACAGTAGTTGGTAGTGTCCTGATAATGACACATTCAAGAATAGTTCAGGAACTAAAGGAAGTCAGACAAATGCCAAAAATCAAGAAGAATCTTCTGTCTATTAGGGCCTTAGAAGCTAAGGGCTTTAAGGTAGTGATTGAGGTAGGGGTTCTGAAGATCAGCAAAGGTGCAATGACTTACTTAAGAGGAGTCAGATAACAAAACCTCTACTACTTGCAAGGAAGTACAGTGACAGGTACAGTGGCGGTGGCTGAAGACTTTAAAGATGCCATGATATTGTGGCATATGAGACTAGCACATGCAGGGGAACCATCGCTGAAGGTATTGGAGAAAGAGGGGCTCATCAAAGGTATAAATTCTTGCAGATTACAATTTTATGAACATTGTATTTTTGGCAAGAAAATACACAAGCCCTTTGGTGTTGGCCTCCACAACACCAAAGGTATATTAGAATATATATACACAGATGTATGGGGACCAACAAAGACTACATCATTCGGTGGTTGAAGATATTTTGTTTCTTTTATAAATAATTACTCCAGATTTATATGGGTGTACACTTTGAAGAGTAAAGCAAATGTACTAGAGGTATTCATAAACTGGAAGAAGATGGTGGAGAATCAAACGGGCAAAAGAATCAAGATAATACGTTCGGATAATAGCGGAGAATTCACATCCGATTCTTTTGTTAAGGAATATCAAGATTCAAGGATTGAGCACCACTTCACAGTAAAAGAAACATCGCAGCAGAATGGGGTAGCAGAGCGAATGAACCATACATTGGTGGAAAAGGTGCAGTGTATATTGTCCAATGCTGGGTTGGAGATAGTCTATTGGGCGGAGGCCCTAGACTATGCTTGCTACTTGGTGAACTGTCTGCCATCTGCCGCACTTAACAAGAAAACTCCAATTGAGTTGTGATCAGGACATCCAGCCATAGATTATGATCAGCTAAAGATCTTTGGCTGCCCAGCTTACTACCATGTTAGGAAGGATAAGCTTGAACTGCGGGACAGAAAAGTAATTTTTGTGGGCTTCAGATGCGGCGTGAAGGGCTACAAATTGTATGATCCAATTGATAAGAGGATCGTGGTGAGCAGAGATGTCACCTTTGATGAAGAGTATTTCTTGAGACAGAGGAGTTCTCATCAGGTGGAGGATAATATTGAGACTCTTACAGGAAGGCAGAGAGTGGGGTTTGATGTCACCCCATTTATTCCACGGGAAACTTCACATCACATTGAAGATACTCATACAGATGAAGACCATGTTGGTGATGATGAAGAGCAAATTGATATTGATGGTGAGGCTCCAACTCTAGAGTCAATTATTAGAAATAGACATAGAAGGAATGCACCTCGACTCCTGGCTTAGAGACTACGTCACATTTGCATTAGTGGAGGAAGATGTTCCCTCTCATTTCAAAAAAGCCGTGATAGGCTCAGAAGAAAATTTATGGAAGCAGGCTATGAATGAAGAGATTGAGTCTCTTCACAAAAATAAGATATGAATGTTGGAGAAACTCCCTCCAAGAAGAAAAACTATTGGGTGCAAATGGGTGTATGCAAAGAGAGAAGATTCCTCAGAAGCTGATGTGTGCTATAAAGCTAAACTTGTGGCAAAGGGCTTTACTCAGAGGGAATGGGTCGATTATAATGAGGTGTTTTCCCCAATTGTGAAACACTCCTCAATTCGTGTGCTTTTATCTTTGGTGGCACAGTTCAACTTGTTGCTTGAGCAGCTTGATGTGAAGACAACATTCTTGTACAGAGAACTAGAGGAGGAGATCTATATGATGCAGCCCCAGGGTATAGTGAGCCAGGTAAGGAAGACTTGGTATGTAAACTAAATAAGTCTCTATATGGGCTAAAGCAATCACTGAGGCAATGGTACATAAAAATTAATCAAATTATGCAAAAAGAGGAGTACTGCAGAAGCCAGTTTGACCATTATAAATCTTTGGTGAATTTAGAGAAGCATTAATAGACTTCTCATTTGGTGGAACTACGGATGGCTTGATTCCCATGGGAGGGGGATATGTAGGTAACCAACTTGGTGCAGTCGTATTGATCGAGAGTATAAGGTTTCAGTTCTCATGTGAAGCACATGAGACGTGAGGTGAGAATTGAAGGAAAATTAATTTTTCCTAAATTGAAGGAAAGTTAAAGAAAATTAATTGTTCCTTAATTGAAGGAAAATTAAAAGAAATTAATTTTTCCTAAATTAAAGGAAATTAAGTTTCCTTAATTAAAGATAAATTATAGGAAATTAATTCTTTATATATATAATTGAATCTCTCAATTATGATATTAAGAAATTGTCGCATTAATAATATTTATTTCGGGAATTATGGATTTCGAAGTTTTCTTTATGTCCTTAATTGAGAGATTGGAATTTGTAACTCTTATGAATCAATGATGGCTTATAAATAGGCCTTAATATGCAAGAGTTTCAATACACAAGATGCAAGAGAAGATCTCCAAGAGAAGGTTTTGTAAGGGTTCTCTAACCTTAAGCCATTTGTATTCCTCTCTGATTTTAGTAAAACTTTGCTCTCCTCCTCGTGGACGTAGGTGTGACCACCGAACCACGTAATTTATATCTTGTGGCCTGTAAATAAGGTAAGAATAAAGCATCCAAAATAGGCTAGAAAAATACTAAAGTGTGCATATTAAAGTAAATAAAATGAAGTATGTATATGTTCAATAAATTTATGCTAAGAAAGAAAAGTAAATAGTGAAGCATTTAAATTAAATTATAACAATATTCACTATAATATAAATGAACTGTAAATAAGTAAAGTACAATATTAAAAATATGGAAAGTGTAAAACATAGTAATTGAATGAAGACCTTAGACTATTAGTCTAAGATTCACATAGTCTAGAACTATGTAAAGTAATATAACCAAAAAGCTATAATGAGTCTTCACAATTAATAAGATTGTAGAAGATCTCATATTTTATTTAATTGAAGTTATTTTATGAAATTATTCATTCTGCAGGGACTTACAGAATGAAGTGAGGAGTTAAACATGTCTGTTTAACAAGTAATGAAGCGGGGTTTCAAATACTACAAACACTCATATTCACCCTCTGAGAATATGAGGTCTCCTAATTTCTCCTAATTAGCCTGCCCTCGGCTACATCAATAATCAACCCCTAAAGTTTTAATGTGAAAGTTTTATTTATACACAATGTATTATATGAATGTGTCAAATGAAGTAAGCTCAAAGCTAAGCAAGCATTCAAGGAAATTCAATAATTACAAACTATGTGATATCCAAAGTTATCTATTTTAATGATCTACATACTAATTGGAGCTAATTGAGCTCCCCATTTGACCTTGAGATATTAATCTCAAATCTAATGTAAGTAATAGTATATGTAGCTGGGGTTTTGAATAATAGTAATTTAATTTCATTTTAAAAGATGATAAAATAGTTTATAAGTATAATAATACTAAAAAAAACTAGTTCTAATTTTATCCTAAACCATAAAATTTAAATATGATAACTAAATCAAGGCTTAGGAAACTATTTAGGAAATGTAGGCTTAAGTAAACACTATAATTAAGGAAATTAAGAGTTAAGATTCTATTCACTAAACTCGTATAACTAGGTTAAATTAGAAGAATCTTATTTAAAATTAATTACTAATCTAGCTAGGTTAATGTAAAAGGAAAGGCTTAAAGAAATAGAAAAGAAGGATTTGTAAACTATAATTCTATGTTTTCTATAAGTTGAAGGTTAAAAAAATTAATAAGATTCATAAACTATTTTTATGAATTTATGACTCCTACTACAAGTTCTTTAAGAACTTAAGTGAAGGCCTAAGAACTAAAGTGAAGTGAGCTTCTATCCTAAGGTTGAAAGATGAATCAAGCAATTTGATAATGATTCAATCAATTAATTTAAGAGAATTAAGCTCAAAAACATGAAATTGAAATTGACATAGGAAATAATAAATGTGACATATTTGCTATCATAAGGTTTTAAATACCTAAGACATACAATTTAAGAAACTTGAAATCGTCACAATAACATTAATTAAGGAGCTAAGAATCTAAAATCAATAATTATTGTCCAATGGAAATAATATATATAAATATGAAATCCTTATAGTATAAGGAGAAGAATGACACTAAATAAGTTAAAATCAGACAATATTGAAAAATTAAGATTTTTGGAACTCCTAATTAATGTTAAAAAGTGATTAAGAAAATAAATATTCAAATCTTAAATTTGATTTCATATTAATATTTCTCATATTTTTATGAGTGAAGTGGACTATTAAATTTGGACTCCTAATTATTAAGTTATGTCACATGCAAGAATTAAAATTAATTTGTAATTAATTAATTACCTAAATTAATGATTAATTAAAATAATCCTACAAACAGAAATTAAATGGCATTTTATTAATCTACTCATTTTTATGATCAAAATGGTATATAATATTGTATTATTTGGATGAGTATATTTAAAGATACATTTAAATGAAATTCTGCATTAATTAATCATTAAGAATTAATTCCTTAATCATTTAACACAGTACACAAATTAATACAGCGCATAAATAGGGGGCGCAAAAATAATCAAAAGTCAGGCGCATAAAACATGGCTGGCGGCTGACGGCGCATAAAATTGTGTGCGCCATCAGACACCTATCGAGCGTAGCAGAAGCCACGCAAAGAACCCGTTGTCAAGCCAATCCGGTCCAGCGGAAGATCTCGGATTGCAGTGCACGCAATCCGAACCACTTCTTCCTTGATAAAGGTCGGTGAGGGATGCTCTAATTCTAGACCTCCCTGTCGAACCCGGGGATCTTAGGAGACGGCCCGCTTATCTGCATGAAGCCCTTGTCGAGGCCAACCCGACGGACCCAAGATTGGCCCGTGTAGTTGACTTGAATGGCAATGGGGTGATGCCCTAATTCCAGCCAACAAAACCCTAAGAACAATTGTGGACAGTTTGATCTATTCGAGCTCGATCTAACTCGATCGAGCACGATCAAGGTTCGAATCGAAAGCACGTCACATGAAATAGGTATTTGCACAATCAATTTCAGAGGAGGAGAAATGGATGGGTACCTAGAGGTGGAAAAAGGTTCAAGTCCAATGATCATTTGCAAAGCCCTAGCTAGCTCCTCAAATGCTCCGAGCTTTAGCAAAACTCCTTAGAAGTTGCGAAAACTGGTAAGTATTAGAATGGAAGTGTTAATTACCCTCGAGGAGGCCAGCTGGAGAAAATCACTACATGTATTGAGCATCGACAGGTGCACGATCGTCTGGTAGAGACGACGTACGGGGGATGCATCTGCCCCGTTGGATCTAGGAGCTGATCCGACGGCTAGATGCGATCGATTAAACCTAAGCCACTAGATCGAGTCCTAAAATGTGCGATGACCAGGATTGCACTGATCCATTGTGCACTATCCAAGGTTGCGCAGTAGATCTCCGTGGTTCAAAAATGTGTCGTTGGAAATTATTTAAATTATATTTATATTATTTAATTTATTTACTTTATTTAATTAATTAATTAAACACAATATTACTCAAAATAAATTAACCAAATGTAATCTGAAAAATCCCAGAAATTCACTCTTATCTAATTGAGGGGTGAGAAACTCAAAAATGTAATCGAATTTTTAATCGAAGATCATTTTAATTATCTTAATTTTTTGAGTATTTAAATAATATTAAAATATTCAGAGAAAATTAAACAACTTCCAAACACTTCCAAAATACCACCCCTAACTAATTTGGGGGTGATGAGTCTAATGGCAGACTCCATTTTTGATATGAGGTCTAAATAAATCAGGTATTCTCAGAATTATTAGGAAAATAGGGAATGTTGGAAATTGCCAAATGATCTTCAAATCGCACGAAAATTGAAATGGAGGCTCTTAATACTATTATAAGACTAATGGAAGAAGATCAAAGTCAATTATGTCACTAATCAATGGATAACAACACTAGGGTTGTTACAAGGAGGAGCATGCTGCAGCTGGAGATTCTTAGTTTTTTATCTTTTATTTTGCTAAGTGAAGATGAGTTCCTTTTTTTTCATTTCAGCTAAACTTTTAATATTTGTAATAATATAAATTTTAATTGTATTTTCTATTAATGTACTTATTGTGAGCTGGATATATTTACTTACTGAATTGTGATGAAATGAATTTATATATATATATTCCTGCTTCCGCGCTCTAAATATTTCATGTATTATCATTTAGTGAATAACTCTTGTAAATGAAAAATCCTAAATTATAATGGATTTTGGTGAAAAACTATAATCTGTCTATAAGTGAGGAACTTGTCATTTGGTGACCACTTCATCATAATCATGTTAACTTTAGTGTTAACATGACCACACTGCCTCACCTTGGGGAGATTAAGGATCTTTAATAAAATATATTTGCTTTAATTTAAGGGACCCTTCACCCAATGAGCATAAGGACCCTACTTTTATATTTGGGCTAATCACTTGGATGACTTGAACTTAGTTAGAGCTTAACAAGGTCTATATAACTCAACCTCACCATCTTGGAGGCCTACCTCACCTTTGGTAAGTGTAATTTTAAATTGAAAGCTAATTGTATAGCCTTTGTTGAAAAGACTAGTGTATTAGACTCCCTTGATAACATGATATTCTTAAGAATACTCAGTAGGAATTAACTTATGGTTTAAGATTCATAAGTAAGAGTCTCATGTAGAAGTTGAATATGCTTGTGTAATGATTTTGAGAAATTAATAAGGCATGGATAATCTAAAAAATATCATTGCTTCATAGAGTTACATATTAAGCCTCCACATGGGGTTTTTTAAACACTTAATCCCTAAATAAATTTTTTATTAAAAATCTTAATTAATGAATGAAATGCATACTCCAAAATATATCTACTTGCACTCAACTCATTTGATAACCCTAATATTTTGTAAAAAATATTAGAGAGCTGCATGATATAACAACATCAAACAAAAGATTGGGCACCCAGGTACAAGCATGGTCAGAGCTGGACAGAAGATTAAACATCCATGTAAGCTCATGCATCTGTGAACCAAACACGTTCGGCTCCAAACAGACATGCATATGAGACTTTATTAATCGTTGTTGGAACCCATTTGTTAAAGCTCACTAGCACATCACCAACCCTTAATAACTTACATGAATACTTGAATCGGCCTCACTGGAACCTAATCAGCTCTCTATTTACTCTAAGCTTGCCATTACGTCACTCTTTGTCAAAGACAATCTCTCGTAGTGCTCTAAATCTCTCTACACTTTTTGAACCATAGCAAACACTTAACTATGAGCATGATTAGAGATTTTTGAAATTTTGTGGCAAATAATAATTTTCTTAATCATCATAAAATAAGTACATAAAATTTTTTCTTAATCATCACCCTACAAATATATCATCTTAAATACTTGCAAATTACCCAATAGAATTATTTTCTCAATATAAATTATCTTAAGAAACCCTTAAAAGCTTTTAAATAAGTGCAACATGGGGACTTCCTGGAGGTCAATCCTAATACTGCTATTTCCCAAGAACACTTAACTACAAATTTTTAAGTGAGCATTTACTAGCATCATTAATCAAGAGAATTTGTTAAGGCATGCGGTGGAAGCGATGCGAATGAGTTATAATGATGGTTACCAAGCAATAGACAAAATTATCCAAGCACAAACAAAATAGAATAAAACTACAACACAACTACAGCATAAATCACAAGCATCCAAATGCAAGAAATTTACGTGGAAAACCTGATGACGGGAAAAACTATGAATAAGATTATGACAGAGTTACAGAGAGATTCACATTCACATGAACAAGAAGGATTTACCTCTTACACAGCCTCCCGATCAACTTCTTCTCCTCCTAGAATTTTCAGCTCTTACTTTAGGTTGAAGGAGAGCACCAACAACGACAACCTGATTTAGGGTTGATTTCTTCTCCTCCACACATAGGAAACATTCCAACATGTTACCTTATATATTTAGGCTTTATTTTGAACCCCAAATGACCAAAAATGCCCCCCAAAATAGTTAAGGTGTCTCCTAATTCTAAAGCATGAACCCTGCAGGCGCTACGGCGTCTGGCCCTCAGCAGTAAATTCTGTAGTACGCCCCGAGGCACGCTGCGGCACTTGAACTTCCCCCGACTTGTTCCTGAACACCTTGGGACCTCCCGGAAGCTCACAAAAGCTCCATTGGCACTACCATAATGATTTAAATGATCTCCACATCTCAACAGAATTTTCATATAATAATGAAGCTTGCTACTGTGCCACTTATAAATTGACCTGATAATTAAATTTGACACTAAATAATTGAGTACAATTCATTTTTCTGTGCTGTCATTTTTCATTTCTTTTTATTATCTTATATAGTATCGTCTATATTATTTTGAATTTGATGTTTTGTGGCAAATAATAATTTCCTTAGAAAATTCTTAAGGCAAAAAAAACCTTACAACAAATGGTGTTGCAGCAAAGTTGTATGTTTTGTGTTGCCTATTCGATCACGAGTTTAAATTACACTAATTATATATTTGTCTTATAATGAAATTTGATCTTTGAGAAAATATTGCACCAAAAATATGCAAGAACCGATCAATCATAACATTAAAAGAGATTTGAGGGGGTGAAGGGGAAGAAAATATTAGGGTTTTGGTAAAGGAGAATTCACGGATGAAGAGGGAAGAAGAGGTGCGCCGAGACAAGGGAGGGACTACAGAATCTTTCATTTGGGAATGACAAGTGTTTGGGCTGCTAATACCTTTGGAATTCAGCTCCTTCGAGCCACTTAACTGTGAGGCTCACCTTATTTCAGTATGTATATTTATCAATATCTCCATTGACTTAAAAAAGGGACTGAAAATATGAACTTCTCAAATCAAAAAACTCTTAAGGCTAAGTCCAGTCTGGGAAACCTCACTGAATTTCTCAAATCAAAATACCCCTTCCATCATTTGTATGCGCATAATTGCATTTACCCTTCTTATTTAGTTTTATTCTCACAAAGCAGCTGTAATGCACTGAGAAAATAAAAATAATAATAGTGAAAAGCAACGCCACCGCCCTATCAAACGCTTGGATATTAGGGCCGGCGTTTGCCGACCACTGGAAACGCCTTCAAAACGCCAAATATTGTATATTTTTCACACCCCTTAACCGGTGTTAGTTAATTAACCATAAAATAATTAACATAAGATTAGAGCAAAAACACAGTGGTTAGGCAAAGCATGGTGGTTTAACAAGCTACGTGTTCGTTCCGCCATGCATGCATGTAATAAAGCACATATTTAATTATCTTTTTTGAAGTTTGTGATGTGCTTTTGAGGTTTTAGAGAATGTATATGCACAAATCTCTGTTCCAAATAAGCGCAAGAAGCATGCTTTGTCGTTCTTCGCAAGAAGCCAAAGAGACAGTTCTCCTGTTTTTGTGCATATATAATAATACTATTTTTTTTTTCTTTTAGGGTTAATCACACTATAGTAAAATTTGATTATAATGTATAACTTATTTTTATATTATTTGTTAGTTTTGTAAAAAATTAATATTTTTTTTGTTTGAAATATATAAATATTTGAAATGAAGTAATATGTAACTCTGGTGAAATTATGAGGGGTGAAATTACTCTAAGAAATATAGTTTATTTTTTAGGAATTCGTTCACAAACCATTAGTTGGAACAAACGAAATCATTCGAATGAATCGTTCGTTCCAACATTCGTTCTGTTGAATCGGTTCGAGATTTTTTTAGAATATGTTCGAATGAAATGAACAAATAAATTGTTCATTCGAACAAAGGATTCTTCGGAATCGTTCGTTCTCCTAATACGTCTGTTTCAGGCGTAATCCGCTAACCCCATTTTCATATATATCAACGCAAAATCAATTTACACGGTGAAAACTTTTCACCCGTTTTCTATAAATCTAAAAAAAACATTAACTTACATAAATACTAAGTAGGTATGTTTATTGATGCCAAATATACATTAGATGAAGGTGTAAATAAGTTATCAGTCTCCACTACATGTAAAATAGGCCATATTGCTAAACGACTAACTACATGTCTTTTTAGAAGCATGTAAATAAAACTATTCTTCAATCACATGCCTCTCATATTCTAAAGAGAAGTTATCATATGTTATTACTCTTAAATAATCATTACACATAACAAGTTCCAATTATTAAGGGAATACATCAAGAAGAAAGTAGAAGAGAGTGCTCACTTGAAAGAAAAAAAGAAAAATCAAACATCTTTTTCTTATTATTTAATCAGAACATATTTTATTAAAATTCATTAATCAATTTGTATTTAAGTAAGCATGCATACAAATTAGAATAAATTTATTATCTATCCATCAGTAAATGATGAATAATATTGTAGAAACATTTATAATCATAATTGTTAATAGTCTTCTTATTATCTATGCCATGTAAATCATAGATTAATTAACTAAAAATTCCAGTGCATAAACACAGGAGTCTCCTTCCCCTCACAGACTCCATCCAGGAACCCTTAAGGACCCTACCTGCACTAGGGTCACCGTTTTTGCGCGAGTCGGAGCGTCGGGAGCCGGTAGTCAGACCTCTGCAAACCCTAGACCCTTTATGCCCATCCATCTTCAGGTACCTCCCTATCCTAATGTACTCATTTGATTTTCAATCTTCCATTTCGAAACTTAATTACATAAGCTGGATTAACATTTGATCGGGTTCGATCACGTTCGATCGAACCTGATCGTCGCAAAATGGGTGCAAGTCCTACAGTAATCCACCATAAGATCCTCGTCTCCGAGCCCTAGTCGTTAGGGTTGGGCTTTTCTCACCGCCCTGTGCTCCCCCGGCGTCGGCTCGGGCACCGGCGGGTAGGCTTCATCGAGGCCTACCGTCGGCCGTGCGAGCTGAGCCTCTTCGGTGTCGGGAAGGCCGGCAAAAGCCTTGCCTTAGGCCCGACTATTCGGGATGGGCCGTGAGGCTTCGGGTCGGGTCTGGTCAGGTCAGACCCGACCCGCGTCTGACCCTGCCACGCCATACGTGTGGGGCCTGCAGCGCCGTGTGGCGCCCCTCCGGGGTTACATATGGCATGTGGGGCCCAATGGAGTTGCGTCATCCGACAATGGGTCCCGCTGTCAGCTCGGCTGACATCGAGGGGGCCCACGGTCGATGCACGGCCTGTCCTGTGTTGCCACATGGCGCCTAGGTCCCACTGTCTCGGTTCCGTCCAATTGCTGGCTTCCATGTGTCATTGGCGGGTCCCGCCGCCATTAAACCTGCAGAACTATTAAATAAAATAAATATATATGTATTATTATAATATATATAGTTATATTCATATACTTAATTTCATTTCCTGTTAACTAAAGTAATTAGTATGTAGTTAGGTTAATTAATTTAACTAATTAGCATTGATTAGATTAACTTAATTAATATAATTATAAATTGGTAGTATTAATTTTCCTATTTGATAATTAGTTTGACTAATGACTTTTAGGACCCTCTCTAATGACTCTTAAAACCCTAGAAATTGGTTTGGTCATATTCTAACCAATTGAACTCCAAATCAGAAAATTCAAAGTGCTATCTAGCTTAAAATTTTAGTACAATCAATAAACTGAAATAAAATATAGGTTTTGAACCATACAAATCTTAAGTTGAACAAATAACTTCTAACTCTAATTAGGTCATAACTTAGCTAAATGAGGTCTAATTTGAGTTTACTCCCAGTTAAAGTACTCACTGTGATATAGAGAAGCTATATCCACTGAGTTTTTTGAATTTGAATATCAAATGAAAAAGTTATATTTTGACCCCTCTTAACTTTAGAAAATTCCATAATTACCCCTATAAATTGAAACACTCATAACTAATCCAATAGACCTTAGAATTTAGTTTTCTTAGACTATGGAATTTTTGAATAGCAACCAACAATAAACTGTACAAATTTTTAGATTTTATTTAGAGAAAATTACTAAATTGCCCCCTTAAGTCAAATTTCTTAATTTGAACCTATTGGATCGATTTCTTATCTAAATTGAGTGTACTTACTGTCTATCTTTATGTTAGACAGTAAGAAATCATTTAGCAATAAGAAATTTTAATTTGGAGCTCTAATTTAGAAAGTAGCTTTTTAGACCCTTAAATAGGGGCAAAATAATCATTTTTGCCCAAAATTTAAGTTAAGTCTCCTAAAACCCTAGATTATCATTTAGATTATTAAAATCAATAATAAAGCTATATTAGAATCATTTAAGTGAATAAAATCAGCTAGTCAATCAAATTAGGTTAAATTTTATAAATTTTCTAAATCTTATCCTTATAAATCAACACTTCACATTAGGACCATTCTTGAGACTATGACTATATCATAAGTTAAATTTTATTTATTAGATAAAGTGGGTTCTCCAATGAATGAAACCTTGATTTTATTAGTTTTTAGATTTTATAACTTAAATTATGGTTATTTTATCTTTTAATTTTAGAATAAGATTCTTTCTATTAAGTTCGATTATGCTTAATAAAGTTTAGCGTTAATCTTAGTTCACACTTAGAATTTAAACCTTATATCTTTTGTTTGACTCTTGGATTATGCGATTAACTCTAATTTCATGGTGTTAAAATTATAATCCCTACTTTAATATATTTTGATCAAATTTTAGTTTAGAACGTCTAAATTCATCAATTAGGGCATAATGATTTATTATTTAACTCATAGTCAATTATGATTAGACTATATTAGAACCTGATCAATTATAATTGCTTTTAACATATAATGCCATATTTTTAAGTTACACTCAATAGTAGGAGCTGGAGATCCTGAACTTGTGTAAATTAGAATAGTTAGAATGAATAAGTAGACAACAATAGTGCCACCATGTAGAATAGTCCCTTGCTCACTATTATTTTACGTGTGTTATGTATTCCTTGTATTCCTTGTGCTACTTTGGATTCCATAAGCAGTCAAAGGCACTACAGCGCGCCTTGGAACTTAAAACCTGGCATAATTTTGCAAAAGCTAATTTTTTCCACCCATTTAAGGCTGAATTCTGGTCACAGTTATTGCATGACATTAAAATAACTTTTGATTGTCCTTAATCATGCTTTGAATGTGAATATTTTTGTGAAAACTTCCAGAAAGTTTTAGCTATAAATATCATGGTGGAGGAGGAGAGAATGTCACCCTTATCTAAAAATTAAAAGTCATATTCCTATTTTTAAAAGTCCTTCAGCTTTCCTCTCCAAAATGTCTTCCGAAAAGAAATAAACTGCAAGCAAGGGAGCCGCTGCCCGAACAGGTGGTGGGGCGTATAACAAGAAGAAATTCACTTCGATTGAAGCCGAGTAACGCTTCGACCAAGTGAAATCAAAGCGGAAGTTGATCCTGGAGCAGGGATTCGGGCTTCCATACCTTGTGAACCCTGACCAAATCATGAACAGGGCATGGGAGCACTTGGTAAGCCCCATATACATGACTTACCCCTCCATCATTTAGGAGGTTTATGCCAATGCGATCAACGTAGTAGGGCATAAAATTATAGTGAGGGGTAAGGGCATGGAATTTAGGAGCCAGCAAATCAAATAGTTTTATTTATTAAGAGACGTAGATGATTGTTCTTACCTCTAACTCATTAGCTCCCAATACGACCCAGCTGCCACTGTAAGTGAGATCACCCGCGCTGATGCAGGGTGGAGAGAAAACTTGGCAAATATTCCTCGAGCACTCCTAACATAGTTGAGTAATGCTTGGCATGTGTTCGTCTCCATCTTTGTCATGTCTTCCGGGCATCTCAACGAGGTGACCCGGTCAAGGGCGCTGCTTCTATGCACTCTTAAAAGGCCTAGAGATATTCATATCTCCAGCATTATCATGGAACAGCTCTGGAATGCCCTGACCGGGTCTTGTGCTGCACTTGCATTTGGGTCACTTATCTCAGGTATGTGTGAGGATCAAGGGGTTAAGATCCTCTCTTCCGATGTCGCAATCCCGACCCGTGCTCCTCTAAAACTGACCAACTTGAACACCCGCACCCACGAGGGGGTGCGAGCCAATAAGAGGAGGGGGGAGGAAGGAGAAAATTCAACCTCTGCTGGCCGAACCATGGTGGATAAAATGATGATGCGTATGTATGCGCATCATCGAGACTTGGGAATCTGCATGGCACGTGACATGAGCTTCATTAAAGGTGAAGTCGCTCGGCAACACGAATTCCAAATGGAATTCCACGACGCTCTTGGAACAATGTTCCAAGAGTGGAGCTTGCATGGAGGACCGGACGGATCTAGGCTACTGTGCCCCCTATTGCTGAACTCATCCCAGACAATGACTGGCCAGTAGATTACATTTATCGGATTGTGGAAGAGGAAGAAGAAGATAACGAGCAAAATAATTGATAAGATTGTACTGTTTTTTGTTTTTTTTTTTGTTTTTCTGTTTTAGTTTTTCATTTTTATTTTGTTTCTGTTTTCTTTATTTTGTTTCTTAATAAATAAATCTTGGATTGCTTGCACCCTCATTACTACTATGATTTTTATTACAAGTGAATTTCCTGAAAACTTTTCTGTATGGATTCAATAATTAACCTCAAATGTAAAATCAAATCATTAATGTTACTAAACCTAAGGTGATCAATTGGAATGACAATCCTAAACTTCCAAATTAAGGAAAAAGTTTGAGTGAATTTTAGTTTACAAGGATTTAAAATGAGCATATGCTATATTCTAAGTGTGGGGGTGGGGAAACTTAAGGAACCAGATCCAGCAAGTTGCAAAAGTTGAGTGAATGTATGAGTGTGCTAGGCTCCTGTAGGACTTAATGATCACAAAGAACTAAAACAAAGATGAAGAAAAATATCTCTCTCTTGAGCTAAAAAGAGAAACTAAAAATAAAAACAATGATGAAAAAAAATATATCTCCTAAAGTAAAAAATATGAGAAATAAGATGAAGAAAAATATATCTCCTATAAATGTTAATGTTCTTTATAATTCATAAAAGGGAGCACATATGGCACAAAACTCTTGTCACTCATCAATGCCCAACTATAGTTGGAAATCCTAACGTAATTACCAATCACTTAATAAGGAACAAGCATAAACCATTGAGATTGGAAACTAGAAAGGAACAAGAGCTTAGAACCTGAATTAGGAAGAAAGTAGTGGTTTAAATTCTAAAAATCACCCAAAGTTAAAGCAATATTCAGTGACATGAGAACTTCACATTTACATCCTAAATTGAATCCACAATCTTAAAAATCAGAAACTACACTTTGATTTTACTTGAGGACGAGCAAAAATTTAAGTGTGGTGGTGTGATAAATTCAAGATTTATAGCAAAAAAAAGGAAGGAAAATATACAAAACATCACTTGAACAAGCATACTTTGAAATAAATTTAATGAGTTTCAGGAGAAAGCTAGAGAAATGAAATCTATAACCAAAAAAAGAATTCTAGAAGAAAACCGTTGTTGCACACCGCAGCGCGCCACAGCAGTCCATGGCGGTCTACTGAATAAGCTCACTTGGAACATATCTGCAGGCCTGGAGGGAGAACCACTGCAACGTGCCCCAGCACGCTACAGCAGGCTGCAGCGTCCCGGAGAAATATTTAAACATTGGGAGAACTAATTGAACAGTGATTTTCTGCTTTCACAAAAGATTACCCGCCGCAGTGTGCCTCCAGCGTGCCACAACGCGCCTAGGCACAATGAGCAAATACTATAGACCTGGAAGAAATTAAGTTGTAGCACGCCCCAGCGAGCTACGGCGGGACACAACGATATTCAAAAATATTATCATAAACTATATGGGAAGTAATTGAACAGTAACTTTTTTCGCTTTCATGCAAGTTAAACCACCGCAGTGCACCTTCAGCGTGCCACAGCAGGTAGCAATGTCATTAAGGTAAACTGTTTGGATCTAAGCTGCCACAGCGCGCTGCAGCGAAATAGTGTTTGAATCGAAGCTGCCACAGTGCGCTACGGTAGATTTTTAGGAGAACAGCAGACCTAGAACCAAATTTAACAGAACCAGACACGAATGCTGCAGTGCGCTGCAGCACGCTATAGCGCACCACAATGGTCGGCACAGAAACCTCCATAAATTATATTAATAACAGCATAGGGAAGGGCAAAAATTCTGACCTTTGGGCTTCCTCTGCCTTTTTAAAAATCAAATTAATATTTAAATTTGTAGAAATCCAAATAATTATTTGAATAAAACATAATGGCTTGCATTGAAGGAAGGAAAGATGAAAGGTCACTTAGAATTAAGGCAAATAGGGCTGAGAGCTTCCCTATTTAAAAGGCATTTTTAGGCTATTCAAGGGTTCCCAATTTTGATATTCATTGATCCAAATCATAAGCTATTGTGAGAAAGATAATGAGAACTTTCCAAAGAAAGACGTTCATAACCATCTTACTAGTTCACGAGAGAAGAGAAGCTGAGGAACTTAGAGAAAATGAGATAAGGAAGGAGAAGGAACCAAGAGAACCCCCAAAATTCAGGGCTATTCTTAGTACCATTTCTAAACCTTATCTTATTTTATTTATTTGTGAACTGATGTCAATGTTCATTTTCTTTTACATTTCTTGTTGTATTGAAAATGTGATAGAAGAGTAAACCCTCCTTATAGAGGGTTGGGATATAATTATATGATGAGTAAAGTGTAAGGTGTTGTATGTTTAAATTATAGTTGATATAATTTAAGCTGAATGTCTTGTTTATTTTGTTGAATGCCTGAAATGATTATCAAATGTAAATCTTTATTAAACCAAATCTGGAATGAAAATCTTTGTATGAGACACTAAAATACTTGTGCTCCAATGCTCACTAATTAGATTAGAACAGAGAGTGAGTGCAATAGAGCTGAGAGCTACGTGACAAGCTCTCACGCCCTTTAGTACCATTCCTTAAGCTCATCCAAGAAGTTGAAGCTTATGAGCCAAGCCCCCCCTCTAATCATGCTTAGTAGCTCAGCAAAGTAGAAGGAGGGAGAGATCATCGATCACTCATGGATGATGTGACATAGTCCATTGGGTCCAATGAGTCCTCTCCCTTAGCTAAACTAAGTGTGTAGCGCATGACGCTGATTAGTGGGAATCAAGGCTTATGAGATCATAGAACTAAGAGAATGTTTTGATAACCTAGACGTAGGAAATCAAAATTAACTTAAATTGATCTCATAAGAATTTATGTGCCAAGGTAGAACCCCTAGGGTGTTCTCCTTGTGCACTAGATTTGAACTTATTTAAATTAGAGGACCAATCTAAGGAAGGCAATGTTCACTTAATTGATAAGGCATAGTATAATTACTTTGTGAGTTGCAATGACATGATTACAACACTGAGTTCTTACGAGTCATATAATAAAATCTCAACTCTCTCTTCTTAAATCAAATAATATCTTCAGTCAAATCTTTGTTTATTAAATTAGGGACCACACTAAACCAAAAATAGAAATTGTCTAAATATTATTGAATGTAGATAAAACTTAGTAACAGAACCACCGTTCCCTGTGCATGATATAAATCCGGAACTTATCATTCTAAATTATTACTTCAGACCACGTACACTTGCATGCGAGCACAGACGTATATTTACAGTCTGTCAGTCATATTTAAAGCAACAATATAAAGCATCATTAATCTCAAACAACTAGAGCGGTGTCTATACACATGGCTATATACTGGTGAAGTAATATAACAAAAGTAACAAAGTAAACTTGTGTGGTTAAGAAAATAACATTTATTTAGAAAAGTATTTTTCTAGAAAAATAATGAATTTTTAGAAATATGGTATTTCAAATTAAAAGAAGTAGAGATTAAAGCTTTCAAATATCAACAGCTCAGTTAGGAGATTTTTATTTTAATTTACATTTATAAAAATAATAATATGAAAAATTGTGATGCACAAAGCTACTAAACTTTGAGCATTATGATTATAGATCTTTGAAAGAGCATAGTAAAAAATAATTGCCTACTTTCAATGTGAGTTAAAATAGGAGAATTATATGTGCATTTCATTGTGTGAGATTTGAAAAAAAAATTGGAATTGTCTTATTATAACTTATAAAGGAATAGATGATGTGAGTGAATCTCATATTAGTTCCTTAAAGAATAATTATAAACATTTTCAAATTAAATATTAAGAGTCCATTTCAAACATGCACACAAGACTCACAAAAATAAATATTGCACTGCATTTGTTTGGAAACACATTTATCATTCAAGAGAAAGCAAACAGAGTTTTTTAAAGTCTTCCAAAAAGTTAGGACCATAAGGTCCAAGCAATTTCATTGTGTGAGATTAGAAAAGAATCATGGGATTGTCTTAAAACAACTTATGAAGGCACAAATTATGTCTATAAGTCTCACTTTAACTCTTTAATGCACAATTATGAACTTTTTAAATGAAATCTGAAGATTCCTCCATATTGGACATATATACAAGACTCACAAATATTATTATTCGTTGTATTTGTTAGGAAAGATGTTTACACTACTCGAGAATATAAATAAGTTTCTCCAAAGTTTTCCAAAAATTTGGGACCCTAAGGTCCAAGAAATTATGAAACAAAAAGTTTAAGAATAAGTCCTCCATGTTATTAGTAGGATCTTTAATAGCTTGTGAACAAGTGCTATCTAAAAGAGAAGAGCCAAAAGAGGAACCTAATAAGAAGGAAACAAGAATTTTTATAGTAGAAACTATTCTTTGTGTTGATGGTCTTAAACATAATTTAGTTAGTATTAGTCAACATTGTGATGCTGAAATTTTTCATAGAATTTTATCCTATACATTTTCTATACATAAAAATAACAAAATATTAATTAAAGGAAAATAGAGTATATAATGTGTATTAATTAAATCTAAGTTCACTTTTAAATTCTAAAACTAAATGTTTCAAAATTAACATTGATGACCTACATCTACACTTTCAAATATTTCAGCATTAGGTATAGTTTTTTAATTGCCTAGCTTAGAATATTCAAAAATTTTACCTTGTCATGATGCCAATTTGGCAAGCAAACAATGCACACATTTTCTTCATCTCATTTTTAATTCACCTTATAGCCACTTCAAATTTACACATGGATTTTGTTTGTTCATTTTAGTCATGTGAGCTTAAGATGATCTAGATATGAATTTATCTGACAAGCAGTAGACCTAGCATTATGTATAGGTTTGCTTGTGTTCCGGATTTAAAGATAACACATTGGAAACCATTTTGGTTGCTCTTAAGTGTATCTTTAGATTTTTAGTGGCACCAAAATCTTATGACTTTTGTATCCTAACAATAAGATGTTATTTGATCCTAGTGGTTTCTCTTACTCAGACTTTGTTGGATCAACAACTGATAGAAAGAGCACATATGGCAGTTGTCAATTTCTTAGTTGTTTACTTGTTTTATGGTTAAGTAAGAAGCATAGTTCAGTTGTTTTGTATACTGTTGAGATATAAAACATAGTAGATGGGAACTGTGTTGCTCAAGTCTTATGTCTTGAGCAACAATTACTAAATTTTAGGATGAAACTATAAGAGAATATAGTCAAGTGTGATAGCGCTGGCGTCATTAGTTCAACTAAGAATCCCTACAACATTCACACACAAAACTAATTGAGATTAGGCATTACTTTATTAGAGATCACGTAGCTAAAGACAACGTAGTAATAGACTTAATCAACATTGAGCATCACTATATGGATATCTTTATTATCTCATTAGAGATTCCAATAATTATGACACGACTAAGAATAATTGATTCATTTAGGAAATTCTGAATTTTTTGTTACTATGACAAAAAAAAAGGACTATCCTACCTTTTGCTTAAATTTGCAATTAGACATTGTACTATTTTTCTTCACATGGATCATATTTTATTATTCTATTAGCATGTATTTTTGCTTTAGAAAACCTAAAAAATTTTGCATTTTTATTATTTTATTCACAAAAATTATTATGATATTTTGGAATACTCAAAAAATAAGAAATAGTCGTCTTTATAAGTCCTATTCGAGTTAGTGAATGCTCTCTCTTTGTTAATAACAAATCATTTGTGCTATAATTTTTTATTACTAATTGCAATTGTTTAGTGAAATGTTTTTGGAGAAGAATGATAAATTTTCAAAAAAATAGCATTGCAAATTAGAAGATGCAATACAGATTGAAGTCATGAGCATCAGCACCACTTTTAGATGATTTTTCTTTTATTTTACCTCTGCAAAACTTGTAATAAGAAAAATAGTGGTGTAAGCGGGTTATGGCTAGAGATCTAAAAAAGAACCTAGTAAGAAATGTGCATTTTTCGCCTACTCCTATAGAAGCAGAGATTGTGCGCCCAAGCAAGATCTATGCACACAGGCTCGCAATCATTTTTACCCGACGAATTTATTTCAAGAAGAAAAAAATATAAACAAGGATTTATATCATGCCCAAATGCATAAACGGGATCCAAATATCTAATTTTTAGGATATAATAGCTAGGAAATAGCAAGAGCAAATGAAAATCATTCATAAACACAACACAAAATAGACATGAAAAAAGCCTTATTAAAGTAACACATCATGAAAGGGAGAAACGGATGCACTGAGTAGCCGGAATGAAGACAAAATACAATAAAAGGTGATGCCCGAATCCACTTATTTATATCTATACATATATATATCTATAACGGAAACTTAGGGTAGCATAAATAAACAAAACTAATAGTGTTATTCAGCCTCATGACTTAATCTTCAAAGCTTCTGTGCTTCTGTACCTTACTAATCAAAGAAAATCATAATTGATATGTATATAAATACATTTTAAACTATATTGCATTAACGAGCATATTACATGGTTTAATTAATCAAAATATAAATAGCAAAAATGGTTAGTTAAATGTGTAAAATCGCGAGTTTTGGGTGTCATAAGAGTAATTATCCCTAATATAAATTTATCAGGCCGGCCCAATGGCTAAATGCGCACGTGTAAATGCGTGCATTGCAACCCGCGGACAAATTTGGATTCCGTTTTATAAAGTGTGAGAATAATGCTATGCTCTTCATATTTTTTTTGGTGATAAAAAACGAGCGGTTTGGTTTATTCGTCGGGTTTTTTGCGGTTCAATCAAAATTAAAAACAAAAAGGAAATAAAAACAAAATATTTCATACATACCGCAAAACAATATAGTTCAATACATTTTTGAATTTTTGATGAGTTTTTCTTGTAAATATGATGATCCTGATTAATAGGCTAAAACATTTTATTGCATCTATAATAAATAAGTATCAGAAGTTACATCGTTACATAGAACATATCAGAAAATTATGATCTGTAAGTTTTGTTCTGACTACATGGAAGAGCTTAGGTTGTCGAATGTAGAGTGATTTTCTTAATTAATTAGTTAAAGGCTTTGTTTCCTCATTGCATTTTGGCTATTGCTATCCATGCCTAAAAATGAAAGTTTATATATGTTCTAATTCATAAGTACTAGTCAAAAGCTTAATAATGATCCTAAAAAGCCTTCTTTTAATCATTATGAATACTATGAGCTAGATAAAATATAATTACTTTTTTATGTTATTTATGCCTACCAATATTTGCTAAATTGTGTTGTACAAAAAAAAATACCACCCTTATTTAGGAACTATCTTTGTTAGCATTGTGTTGCATGTTATTTGAATATCCAAATGCTTAACCTAATTATATCTTGAGTAATGCATAGCATAGAAATGCCATCTTTTGATTTGAAATCATGTAGATTGAGGGAAACTTGATTTAAGCATCATTCAACTGTTAATTATCATTTCTTAAGTTATGTACAATATGTAATTTCCATAAGCATGTTAATATGATCATAAAACCCCTTATGTTGGCATGTGAATCTTGCTTAATTAAAAAGTATTGAATAATCGATGTTAGCATTTCTTTATCCTTGTTGTGTATATGTGTATGCAATCATAACATTATACCATATGAAATCATAAGAAGGCAAATACTAGTCAATTTTAATATATTACATAATTACTTGAAAAGCTTGTGATATGTTTTCTAGTGCAGTCCTATATGTTGGGTATATTTCAAAATCATATAGATAAGTGTTGCTAGTGAAAATAGAAGGAATAAAAAGAAGTACTACCCATTGGAAGGGGTGTTACCTTATTATTTTGAAAGACACATTATTTAGTTAAACATTGTCAAGGGGTGGTGTATATATTCTAAAAATGCAAGAGCTTTCTTTGATTATTGAAAATCACTAAAATAGTAAGGTAAGAAAACTAAACTAAAACAAGTGAAGCATAATGGGTTGCCTTTGTCTCAATTGGACTGAATATGGGACAGGATGGGGATTGTCAATCCAATTATCTAGATGTGATAAACTGATTTGAATTAAAATTTTCAACAACTATGTGAGATAAGTTTAATTCTCACATCCCCTCATTAATGGCAAGCCACTAGGTTTAATTCTTAGATAAGGAAAAGAGGATCTGAAATTCCAACAATAATGAATTCATAAACACAATTAAATAAAGTAATCGATGACTTTCATGTATTGAGGTAAAATAGTGAGATAAGTCATGCTTGATAATTTTCAAGCACTAAAATCCCTTGAAATGAATGCTATATTTGCATATATTTTTTATCATTATTATTATGATCACGACGATTATAAGTCTTGTTGACATGCATACTTACAATAATTCATTGGTAATTATTATATTACTTCTTTGTTGCTCAATTGATTTGACATTAGACATACTGTAACAACACCTAGTCGTTACTTTAGTTTTTAATCATCATATTAGCTTAGAAACCTCTCCATTTATATTAATACAAACTTAAGATGAAACCCAGAAGTTTTGGTGAAGTTTGGAAGCTAGTTAATTGAGATGAATATTTTAATCAATTTAATTGACTAAAAAATGAGATAATTATTTAGATCTCCAATTGAAAATCTAATTTTATTTTTGAGTTCTTAACACCCAAATTAGCTAAAAGTAAAATTTTGAGAATTTTTAAAAATTGTTTAGTAAGTGTATTGTATTTATTTATATTAGTTATAAATAATTAATTAATTAATAATTATTTAAAATATAAATTTATTAGAAGAAGAAGCCACTTATGAAAGAGAAGACTCCATAAGGAAGAATTACCCAACACTCAGAATCTCTGGTGACTTCAAAATTAGGGCAAACTAAAGATATCATTCGATAGAGTATATTTTTTTGAACATAATGCGCAAGTTTGGGAGCAATCCGAACAACGGATACTTTAGAATTAATTTCTAAATTATTTAAATTATGTAAATTGGAAAAATTAAATACAAGTCCAAATTAAGCAATTTTAGTGTCATTGGATTAAAAATATTATAAAAATATTACAAAAAAGTTTCATCAAATTTTGAGCTCTGAATTTATCATAATTAAATTTTAAAGTTTTAATCTTCAGAAATTAATATAAAATAAAATATTGCTCTAAATAAAAAAAAATTATATGAGTGTGTTTGTCTCATTAAAATACACCTCTCTGTCAAATTTTATTATTTTTATTGGAAATATTAGAGGAGAGAGAAAGTAGAGAGAAAAAAGAGAGAGAAAGTAGAGAAAGAAAAAAAAAAGAGAAAGAGGAGAGAGAAAAAATAAGAGAAAATTAATTTGTACACTCTAATGCATTTAAGAGGAAGAGAAGCTAAATTTCTCACGTTAGAATAATGGAATAGAGAAAAAGATGAGAGAGAAAATTAAAAAATGTCATATAAATACTCCTCCCCCTCCCCTTCCTCGTCCCCCATTTTCTCCCATCCTCCCCCGCTCCCCTCTCCTCCCTCACTCAACTTCTCCCCTCCACTTCCTCATCTTCTTTCTCGGCCACCACCCGTTTTTCCCGTTGACCTCTAGTAAAGCCTCATCAATAGTAAGAAAATGAGAAATATATGAAATTTTTTCTATTCTATTCATTTCTTTTCTTCTTCTTTTATTAATAATAATAATATTATTATTATTATTAATATTATTATTATTATTATTTTTTTTATTATGCAACTTTCATTTGTCATATATATATATATATATATATATATTTTAATTTCTATAACTTTCATTTATATTATTATCTTATTTGATTTTTTCTATTCTATTCATTTCTTTTCTTCTTCTTTTATTAATAATAATATTATAATTATTATTAATGTTATTATTATTATTTTTTTTATTTATGCAACTTTCATTTATGTTATTTTTTTCTATATATATATTCTAATTTCTGCAACTTTCATTTTCTTATATATATATATATATATATTCTTAATATATGTCGCGGGTGCGCATTTTACTTGGAATGCAAGTCGGAAATTCGCTCGCCTAGATCGTTTTCTCATGAACAGTAATTGGTGCATCTCTTTTTTCAATCTTATAAACACCTCTTTAAACTCAACTGTCTCGAACCATAAACTAATTACACTTTCTTCTTGGAACAATAAAAACAAGCTTCCTAAATCTTTTCATTTCCAACTCTTTTGGCTCCAAAAAGAGGATTGCAAAGACATTGTTAATGCTTCTTGGAACCTCCCCTGTGAATCTTATGGGCTTTATAGATTAGTGGAAAATTTTAAAAGGCTTAGAAAAGCTCTTGGTAATTGAAACAAATCTCATGTTGGAAATATTTTTACAAATTTATCCCTTCAAGAAAACTTAGTCTCCTCCCTTGAATCTATTTTTGATTCGGACTCGTCGGAAACCAATAGAATAGAGGTTAATAAAGCCAAAGCTAATCTTATTCTAAGACATAATGATATTGAGTCCTTCTAGAAACAGAAATGTTCCTTAAATTGGAAGTTAGAGAGTGAACGAAATACTGCTTTCTATCATAATTGGGTTAGGAAACATAGACATATCAATCATATTAATGAGAATTCCTCCCCCGATGGTAAGAAGATCAAAAATATGTCTGAACTTCAAAGCTCAGTGACAAACTATTTTCTTGAAAATTTCAAAGCCCCCCCCCCTTTTCGGCTACCTCTCACGGTAAAAAAATTATCGATCCGGAACACCAAATTTCTGCTGATACAAATAATTTTTTAAATCAATTGCCGAGTGACACTGAAATCTGGGATATTATAAAAATTCTTAAAGATAACTCTTGCCCTGGACCGGAGGGTTTTTCGGGAGAATTTTTCAAAACCTTTTGGGAAATTATTAAGTTGGATGTTTGCAATGGGATTAAGGAATTCTTTTGTGCTGTCCCTCTTCCAAAAAATTTCATGCACACCATGATTACGTTGATCCCAAAAACAAAAAAGGTGTTTTGGTTTTAATAATAAATTCATCTTAAAAATTAAAAACATCACCCAACACAATTAGTTCTCGGTTATGTTAAATGGTACTCCCACGAGATGTTTCCCTTCTGAAAGAGATTTAAGGCAAGGAGACCCTCTGTCTCCACTTCTCTTTATTTTAGCCATGAACGTGTGGTCGCACAATATAAACATCATGTTTCAACAAAACCCAAAAATAAAATTCAATATAGGTGGAAAAATGATGGTTTCTCACTTGGCTTATGCAGATGATCTGATCATTTTCTCAAACAGTAGCAGTAAAACTCTTTGTAAAAGTTGTCTTCTCTTCTTTCAAATCTGGAATTGGCCTCCGGACTAAACATAAATATTAGTAAGTCCAATTATTTTATGCACAGCAAAAACCCGCAAAGTATACACTCAAAGATAGGAAAAATTTTCAATTTCAAACAAGGGAAATTCCCCCTCCCTTATCTTGGAATTCTTATAAGCATAGGCCACAATAAAATTCAAAATTGAAAGGGCTGCTTAACAACATTTTTAACAAGCTCAAAGGTTGGGAAAACAAATATTTTTTGCATGGTGGTAGGCTCATCCTGATAAAGGATGTTTTGAATACCATTCCTCCTTATTAGTTAGAAGTCTGTTCTCCTACAAACCAGGTGATGGAAAAAATTTCTTCAATTTTCAACAGATTTCTTTGGGTTCATCCCAAAGGCAGTAAAATTATTTAGTGTTATTGGAAGCACGTTTCTCTCCCGTATGCCGAAGGAGGCTTAGGAATTAGAAATCTCAGCAATATTCACAAAGCTTTTTCCCTTAAGTTATGGTGGAAGTTTAGAGCTTCTTGCTCCATTTGGTCAAAATTTTTGCTTGCCAAATATTGTGCCTCAGCCCACCCGACTGTGGTTAAAAATAAAATCACTGATTCTATCAACTAAAAAAGAATGCTAGCGTTTAGAGATACGGTCGAGAAATTTATAATTTGGGATCAACTTGACATTTCTAATTCCTTTTGGTATGCTTGTTGGAACAACAAAAATGCTCTTTTCATTAATAATAGAAGTATAAATTTTCCTAATTTAATGTTAGGAGAGGTTTATTCTCAGTCTTCGAGTTGGAATCTTCCCCTTCTTCATGATATTTTCTCTGAAATGGAGGTTCAAAATATTATTAAGCTTCACCCTAAGTCGAAAGCCTCCAAGGCTGCCAACTCGGTGTTTTGTATTAAAAGGAAAATTTGTTTGGATATTTTATGGAACTGCTGCAGACTTCATAATTTGCCCTCTTTCCCAATTTGGTTTTGGCATGCTTGCATTCCTAATTTTATAAGTATTTTTATCTGGAGAATTTATAAAGATCATATCAGCGTTGACACCAAGATGCAAGAGCTGGGGTTCTCCCTTGCTTCTCGCTGCTGCTGCTGTCAGGAAACTAAAACTTTAAATCATATTTTTATTGAAAACAAGTTTAGCAATTCAATTTGGCAAAATATCCCTTTAGCGCCCCTGCCTCCTGTTGATACTACCGTTGATAGTCTTCTGCGTTGGCCCAAGGTTAGAAAAGGTAAGATCCACGTTGGTAATCTTATAGACACTTTTATGCTCTGGCACATATGGAGAGCTAGAAATGAAGCAAAGTAATCAAATGTTAAATTCAATGATGTGGTCATCGTTTCAAAAATTTTGGAGGAGGTTAAAAGTTGCCTAAACATTTATGGGAAAAAGTATTTTAGTTGGAAAAATATTGATGCGGTTGAGATCAAAAGAAAGCTTAATTTTGGGTGAGACTTTTAAGGTTGATTCTATTCCTAAAATGTGGTTAGAGTCATGTGGAAGGGGTCTCTTTTTGGGGCTGTCCACATGTCCTACCATGCTTTCAGGTTTGGGTCCTTGCCTTGGTCTCTGGTCTTTGTGGATGGCTGCTGATATGGGTTCCCAATTGTCGATATGTTTTTTCTCTATTTCGAGTTTGATCTATTTAGTGGTCTGTACTGATGAAAAGCTGAGGGAGTATTTTCGGTCCAGTGTGCCTAATTTGCTGGATGTTGGTGGGGATGTGGTGTATGATTTGTTGTGTGTGCTGGTGTTGGCTGGTGGTTTCTTTCTTTTCTGCTCGATGGCTGGTAGGCTTTGGATGTTTGTTCATGTTATCCTCTTACTATGCTTTCATCTAAATCGGTTGTCTTGGCAGAGGTATTGCGCCTATAATATCAATATCTATAGTTGCCTCTCCGCATCGTGAACTAATGATTATTGCCTGGTTGATGTTTGGTATCATGTCTTGATGGGTTCCTGTTCTTTTGGTTGCGATCTTACTGATGATCTCGGCAGAGTTGTTTTTTCCCAGTTGCTTGTCTTTTTTGATTGGTGGCGGGGTACCATCATTTCTGTGATTGGTTTGCTTCATTGCAGATCCAAATGTGATTGTTCTTTATTGATGCTTCGAGGTATAAATGGTGGTCTGGCGGTTGTTGTTGGCTGGGATTTTGTTGGTTGTTGGTTTGTGCGAATGAATTTTCAGGTGCTTTGCTCGGGTTTGAGCTGTTTGAATCTGGTCAATCTGCTGCGCTGCATACCTAAGTTGGTTTGGATCCTTTTTTCTTGCATTTTTTGGTGCCTTTGGAAGAGGTGCTCATCGAGCCCTCTCCTCCTTTTGATTGATTGCAGTGGTCTTTTTTCCTATATATACTGCTCTCTTTATGTTTTGGTTTATTCAGTGTTAGGCTGGTTGTGTGTTTGTCCTTTTTTCTTTTGTAGTCAAGTTGACATTTTAGGATATACCCTAGGTCTCTCATATTTTGGAGCTGGTTTTAAGCTTTTAATTTTTCTATGTTCTGTAACCTCCCAGCCCCAGTCCTATTTTAATTTAATTTTAATGGATTAAAATTTGATGAGATAGCTTTCCCAATATATATATATATATATATATATATATATATATATATATATATATATATATATATATATATATATATTTCCTAACTTTATATATATTATATTACTACTGTTATTATTATTATCATTATTATTAATAATAATGATAATAATAAAGCTATTATTATGCTGTTGTATATTATAAATATATGTACATTTATATTATAATGTTAGTATTATCGTTATATATAAATCAAAAATAATAAATATATTATTATTAATATCATTATTATTATAATTATTATTATTATATAGAAAGAGAAATGATAAATTTAAAAGCATAATGAGAGAATGAAGAGAGATTATTTATCTCTTATAAAATTATTATAAATATTATTTTATTTTGTAATTATAATTTGTTTTCTTATGAATAAGTATTATATTAAATAAATTAAGTATTAAATTTTTGATAATTGTTTATCAAGCACAAAATCGTACAGATATTTGATTTTTGACTTTCTGATTCACACACTAAAGAAATATATGAGATTCCTTTTATTACTCTTGTTTAATATGCTTTTGCGCCCAACGTCGCATAAATTTGATAAAAATACTTTTAAATATCACATAAAATGATATATGAAAAAGTTTGAATAACTGAGTAGCACGGGTTCACTGTTAATCTACTTTTAGTATGATCAAACAACTGCTAAGATGAGGCTGTCCAAAATCGGAAGTCATAAGAAGCCTATACTGATAAGTTATAGAGGGAAGTTGGGATATGTAACATAAAATAGAATCCCCATTTATCTCAATTTTATACATGCCCAACAAAATCATATTTTGTGCCAGATATCAAACGTTAAAATTCTGTTTTCATTTTTATGACAGCAATTATTTTTATGTTAAATTCTTTGTGTAATTGAAATATGTTTACAGTGACAAATTTATACAGCTTTTATTTCCTATCAAATTATTGATTATTTTGTTTATTATTTAACAATTATAAAGTTGACATCTATCAGTGCTTAGTTTCATAACTAACTAATATTCAAATGATTGCACTTTTGAAATATGCCCAGATCAAGAGCTCATCATAGAAGAAAGGCGTTAAGGATCAAGCAATGATGATACTGCTACCTACTGATTTAATGTTTTTGAGTTTATTTAAAACTTGTAACTTTTGGCTTTATTTAGATCTTTGTGATCAAAACTTTGTGATATTTTTAAATTAATATATGAATGAGTTATGTTTGATACCTACATATTATGTCTTTAAAATCACTCAATATAATCCTGCGACTAAGGGACTACCCCAAAAATTAGTGCTAGAATAGCTCCCACTAACCCGGCATCGAGTCCCCACAGTTGGTATCAGAGCATGATTGAGTGTAAATTTAAGAGATAATATATAAATGTCAAATCATTATTCATTTTGGGAAGAGCGAAGGATAAGTAAACTTATCTAATTTGAGCTTTCAACCTTTGGGTAAACAGATGGTATCAGATAAAGGATTTATAAGCACCCCAAAAGAAACCCCAAACATGGCACCTACATAAATAGAGGTTTCATAAAGTACTAATGATTACTTTATGGAAGCCATTTTGGAGCTCCTAACTAACCATAATAAAGCAACATTATTCAAATTCCATGCAATCACCCTAAAAGCATTATTTTGATGAGATTCTCCAATCTTTCCTCAAATTAAATCCACCAATATTTCATGGGGAGGCTAAAGACTGTCTAAAAGAGATATAGAAGACATTGGAAAGCATGAAGTGTCCAAATGAAAAGATGGCACGAGTAACTCGTTACCTATTTAAGGGTGAAGCTAACTAATGGTGGGAATCCATTGCAAGCACTGATTTCACTAGCATAGAATTATAAAATATAAGCTGGGAAGCATTCTCTGAAGTATTCCAAGCTAAATATGTCCTACAAGCTACCCAATTCATGAAATAGGTTCAGGGTAGCAACTCTACAGACAACTATGAGGTCGAGTTACATGGATGTCAATATACTCTCAAAACTTGATAAGTACATAGAAATTAAGGTGCAACCATTTTCTATCAGGGATGAAGAACACCCTCCGTTGGAGCCTTCTTCCATTTAGGCATACTCATTTCTCTGAACTTCTAGAAAATGCACTAATTATGGATCACAAAGAAAATAATGAGTCTTCAAATCATTCAGGATAAGGTAAGAGAATGGATCATCCCACAAAAACCAAGGGACTTTCAAAAAACAACAACCCAACCCACCTGTTAAAATATTCCAACTAACTTCTGAGAACTCCAATCAAGGAAGAAAAGCAGAGCATTGGAGATCATATTCCTATGGCAAGTGCTACCACGATTGCAAGAGTTGTTTTCTGTGTGGCAACCCCGACCACCAAATTCAGGAATGTCAATCTGTAAGAGAGATAGACGGGGTAACCATTAAAAGAGGCATAAACACAACAACAGCTGTAGCCTCGTTCCATGCCTTAAATAGAGGAGTTTCCCCAGAACCAGCCAATTCCCCAAGGACACCTACTGTACCAGCATTCAATTATAGGAAAGGACCCACAATGATTTACATGCTCACTCCAGACTTAGCACCTAGAGACAATAATGTAGTATCAAGTATTCAACTCTTCTTGTTCTCCTTTTGCACTTTATAGTATAAAATGCTTATAATTCATATATAAGCATGTTATTCGTTAATGACATATCATGTGACACCTTATTTGATACAGGGGCAAGCCACTCCTTCATATCAAAAAAACTTACATCTACACTAGAACTACCATCCTCCCATTTGATAATAACACTAAATATTGGGTTACCTTATAGAGCTAGAATGGATGCTCAAAAATTCTGCAGTTGTAATATTTCCATAAGGTGAAATATTCAAGGTTACATTAATAATTCTACCCATCACTAACTTTTGACATTATTCTAGGGATGGATTTATTAAGAAAGCATGATGTTATAATCATCTATCAGAAGAAAAATATCACAATCAAAAATGGTAAAACATCAACAGTATTTACAGGAAGACAAAGCTTGTTAGTTTTTTAAGAAACCCGATGAAAGTAAGAAAGCTGATAAATAAAAGATGCAGTGCATACTTAGTAACAATGATGGGAAAAAGAAATGAAATAGTGCCTTTATTAGAAACACATGTTGTTCGAGATTTTAAAGATGTGTTCCCTAAGGATTTGCCCAGGCTACCACCCGTAAGAGAAATTAAGTTCTCAATAGAACTAATTTAGGAACCTAACCTAAGTCAAAGTCACATACCATCTGGCACCAAAAAAACTCCAGAAATTATACCAACAATTTTAAGAGCTAACTAGCAAAGGATTGATCTAGCAAAATCATGTCCTCCTGGGGAGCACCAGTACTCTTCATAAAAAAGAAAGACGATTCTATGCACATGTGCATAGATTATAGAGAACTCAATAAAGTAACAATGAAAACAAAATATCATCCACCTCGCATCAATGACTTATTTGATCAACTGTTTGGAGCTAAAATATTCTTCAAGTTTGATTTAAGGTCTGGATATCACCAAATGAGAGTCAATGAAGAAGATGTCCTTAAGACTGCATTTAAAACTTTCTTCAGAAACTCTGGGTTCTTAATCATGTCCTTTGGACTCATAAACACCATCTATCTTCTTTGATTTAATTCAGAGAATACTCCAGCCCTTCCTAAATAAATTTGTGATAGTATTCATCGATAATATCTTAATATATTCCAAATCTACAGAGGATCATGAGGACCATTTGAAAATAATATTGGAAACTTGTAGGTAGCATCAATTATTTGTCAAATACTCAAAATATGAGTTTTTGTTGGACTTAGTAGCATTTTTGGGTCATATAATAAATGCTGAAAAAACCAAAGTAGATCAAAGGAAGATCAGTATCATACAAGAATGGCCGCAACTGACATCCGTGACTAGGATTTGTAGCTTCTTAGGACTTGCAGGATACTACCAAAAGTTTGTCGAAAGATTCTCAAAATTGGCCAAACCATTAACACAACTAACTCAAAATGCAACACAATTTTTATAGAGTTAGGAGTGCGAAGAATCATTTCTAAGAATAAAGCAAGCCCTCACCACTGTATTTATCCTAATCTGTAACAACCCAGGTTGTTACTTTGCTCAATTAAGACTAATCTAAGTCTTAATTAAGGTTCTAAGTCGCTAATTAAGTAATTTAGAACTCGCCTCTAAAACCTAGGTCAAACCAGAAGTCAACAAAGTCAAATCTGGAATTTTGGAAAATTTCAAACCCTAGGAAATTGACTTTTTAATTAGACCTTAGATTGAAAATCTGACTTCACCATTGCATTCAGAACATCCAAATTAGCTAGGGGTGCAATTTTGGAGGCATTTGGAAGTCGTTGAATTTTTGTCGAATATTTTAATAATATTTAATACCTGAAAATTCAAATAAATAAATACTCGTCGAAACAAAAATCCGAGTGCGCCGTTACGTTCCTCATCCCTCAATTAGCTAGGGGTGATTTATTGGAAATTTTTGGAATGCATTTAGTTAGTTAATTTTTAATTAATAAAATAAGTTTAAAAATTAATTAAATAATAATATATTAATTTATATTAACGGTCTCCGTCGATTGGAAGCTGACGCCGTCTCCCGTGCGGTTAGCATCAGACGGAAGTTTTGGACCATTCGATCTTTGATCGAACGGTCGAGCCTTTTCGTCCTCGACGCGTGTCGAGTGAGGCTGCACGCGTCGCCCTGCGCCAGCGTCGAGAGCTTCGCGAACGCCAGATGGCTGCTGTCGCTGCATCCCACCGCTTAGGCACCGCATTAGGAATAACATAAGACCTCTGGGGCTTCGACTTCACCCTGTTTGAACTCAGAAGACCAGATCTTGGCGATCAAAGCTCGAGCCTTCCTTGCCGTCCATCTAAGGTACCTCACGAATCATCCTATTGCTTATGCAATTATCCATCTTAATATTCGAATTTCTATTTCAATCCTTCGATTAACTGTTAGCTTTACCCGATCGAACGATAGATGGTTTGATTCTTCCAATTTCGCAAGTCATCTACAGCGCATACCGTTATACTCTTAACCCGCGACTAGAGCAACTAGGGTTTAATTATGCGCTCTATCCTGACCACCTCAACTTCAGATCTTTGCACCGTTGAGTAGCTAAGGTCATCCTCTATCCAACGGTATGCGGATCGACGACTGGCATCACCGGAAAGCCTCCGAAAAATCTAGCCCTAGCCGTAAGGACTCGGGACCAGGCGCCGAAGGGGATGAAGATTTGGGTCGGGCCGGGTCGACCCGAGCCCGACCCGTTAGCAGACAGGCCGTCCGCATGTCTGCCTCTGATAGGCTTTTGCTCTGTGGTGGGACCCTCTCACGTCACTTCGTCTGCGCAGCGGAAGCAGGTGGGCCCCGCCTTCACTCCAGCGGTGTATCACGGCACGCCACGTGGCCAGCGCTGATGCCATCTGAACCGTGGGGCCCGCAGTCTCCTGCCCAGCCAGTAACGGCTCGCCACGTGTCCTGCAATTAAAATTTTATAAATGTTTATAATTAAAACGTTTATTTAAATAAACGAATTAAAATTATATATATATATATATTAATAATATACAGATTATTTAACTAAATTTAAACAGTATTAATTTAATTAAAGAAATTATGAAACTTAAAATATTAATATCTTGCAAATTATGCATCCAAAATATACAAATAAATATACCAAATTAATCAGAAATATATAAGGAATTTAATGATACCATTTATTTTTCTGTAGGATCAATATTTTTGCAAAATGATATTTTAGGATATTAATTAAGTCTAAATAATGTTCAAAACTTAATTAGCCCATAGCTTTGCACCCATTGATCCAAACATATTGAAAATGGGTCTTAAAGTGATCAAAAAACCCTAAGGATTAATTTGATAGTATTCTTTTTGCTGTTTGGATTAGTAATTGCCTAATCACATTTTAGGTCCTAACCCTAATTACCCTAATTAGACCTAGAACTCCAATTGACCATAACTTGGTCAATTGAGCTCCAAATTTGTTGATCCAAAGGTCCATTTAGATCAGAAGAACTTAATTAACAATAATATGTAAAAAATTTTAGATCCAACGGTTAGATTTGCTAATCACCCTTAATTACTCTCTAAATCTTGATTAGTGAATATTAGCAAATCTAGTAATCCAAATTGAATGATTTAAGTTTCAGAGGACTCCTAGAACCATTTAGAATCAATTTATAAGGTTGGATTAGTATTTGAGTGATTAATTTTGCTAATCACTCACTAATCACCCTAAACCCTGATTAGGTCTTAACTTAGTCAAATTAGGTCCAAATTAAGCCTACCATATGTCATTATGATCAGTGAGCTATTTGTAATTTATAGCCACTCATTTTGTTTAATTTGGACACTAATTGGCAAAGTTAGGATTTTTGACTCATAATTAAGGATTCCTTAATTGCCCTTTAAATCCTAGATCTTGTATTGGCCATAGCTTGGCCAATACTTATCAGATTTTAGCAAATTTAAATTTTATGGAAAGCTTAGGCAGTAAAAAATATTAAACTGAAAAAACATTTAACTTTCACTTAGTCAAATTACTAATTTTCCCTTATGAGTTAAATTCACTAATTTGATCTCATATGGCTTAATAATCGCCCAAAATTAATTTAGTTGCTAACTAATCTTACATTAGACAGTAAGAAATACTTTCCAAAAGAAAATTTCAGAATTTAAGCCCTAGATCAAAATTTGATCTTTTGAACCCTTAAGTAGGGGCAAAATGGTCATTTTGCTCAAATTTAGGGTTTAGCCTTTAAAAGCCCTAAATTCAGTTTCTAATCACTAAAATCAGTAAATAGAATGATTTAGAACTAAAATTAATCAAATTCAAGTTTAAATTAGATTTTGATTAGAATCTCAAATTTTTGCTCCTTAAGAAATTTCCTAAGTAAATTTTGAGTGTTCTTCTTTCCTTAATCACTCTTAGATCATACTTTAGGTCTTTTAACATTAGTTAGGATGTGTGTCTTGAGAGATACTCGTAGTAATTAAGAACCTTAATTCTTAAGATTAGGAATAGATCTTAAGTTAGAATTCATCTATTGAGTAAATTGGGTTACTCAATAGGTGAAACCTTGAGTTTTCTAGTTTATAGATTTTCTTAGTTTATTAAATGATTATTTGATCTTTAAACTTTAGAACTAAGAATAGAGATCCATCCTAATGAAATTGATTTATCATTAGGATTTGCCTTAACCTAATCCGTGAGTTATGGGTTCTAAACCTTAGACCCTTAGATTATACCTTTAGATTAAGTGGTTAGACCCCATCATCTGGAGTCTAATTCTTAATCTTTTCATCTTGATTTGGCTAATCAAGATGAGATTGGGATGAATTAATTTACAAAACTAGGTCGATGATTTATTCATTTTTTTTAACCAAATAGTCGTCTTTTGATTAAGTTATAATTAGGACTTGGCCAGTCTTAATTATCTTCAACTAGTATGACTCGTGATTCTAAGTTACAGAATGTGTAAGAATTTATGATTCTGAAACTTATGTAACTTAGAGTAGATAGAGCGAATAAAGTAGATAACAACGGATATCACCTGTGTTTTAGATAGAGTTTCTTGCACTTTAATTTTGATGCTTCGCATTCCTTGATTTTGAGTCTTATACCTTGGACATATATTATGTACTTAAGATATTTGATAAATATCTTATGTCAATTTTGAACATTCATAAATAGCATTGTGTTTTTATTTCACAAGTGGTTTGTAAGGTGTAGCTTGATTAGTATACCTCTTCGATCAACTCGTTCGGGGTCGGCTTCTTGTAGGGGGTTTCAGTCCGATAGTCTATGCCATGCCTAGTCCATGGGATAGGATGGATAGACTCTTGCCCTACTGACTATATAGTCAGGATTTTGATATGGTTATACTAATTCAAGTACACTTACATTCAGTTCTGTCTTAGCTCATCAGGCTAAGAGTTTCAGTGATGATCAGTTCAGAGTTTCTTAGCTCATCAAGCTAATAATTACTGAGTTCGTGTTCAGTTCAGATGACTTATATAGTTACTGTAGTTTCAGTTTGCAGCTACTGTTTTACTAGCATATTCTGCATTTCAGCACTATTTTACTTGCAGTTTTTTTGCACATGTTATATATATAGGATGCTAGTTTGCTTACTATTTTCTTATACATACTTAGGATGTTAGTTGTTTTCAATTTCATACTGTTATGTACGTCACCTAGCATATTCTGTTTGATCATAAACATGTTTAGGTTGTACTTTTCTTACAGTTTTGTTTAATCTTTTGCTTACCTGTGTTTATTGTAGTTGCTTGGAGGAGGTATGTATTACTTCCTATTTGTTTAGTTATAAACTGTGGTTTATAACTTATTACTGTTCTTTTGTACGCTTTTCTGCACCTATTTTGCTCAGTTCTATTTTTATGGTGATATTCAGTTAACTTAAATAAACTTTTGCCCTAAAATGTACTTAGACACATTGTCTAACCAGTTTTTCTTTTGTTGGCTGGGGCCCTACCATTATGAAACTGATAATGGTAGGTTATGAGTTTGTTGGATTAGCAGATCCAGTGGAGAGTTTGCCATTGGAGGAGGAGCCCGTTCCTGAAGATCTGTAGCTTTAGTTTTTCTTTCAGTGAGATTGAGAGTTCATTTCAGTTCTTTTAAACTTATTAAATGTTATAATAATACAGGTTTATATTTTTTCTTTCAGTACTTTACTTATTCTGTATTATTGTATTTATACTGTATTGGATGGATGTTATACCTTTTACTGCTTCCACACTCTGAGTTCTTGTATGATCATTTAGTGATAAATTCTAAGATGAATGGCAAAGTCCTTATTTAAATTGAATTAGAATACGTGTCTAATCCAATCTTAAGTGGGGACCTTGTCATTTGGAGACCCCTCCACCATAATCATGTTAACTTAAGGGTTAACAGGACCACGGCGGGGCAGGGCCTCCACAGTTGGTATCAGAGAATTCCATAAGGTGTCAGATTGGAATTCATTCCTTTCTACCTAATGGACTGTTCTTCTGCCACTTGATCACTAAATAAATACTTGAATTGACATCCATCACATTATGAGTATAACTCAGAATAAGTTAAGTTATTAGATAACTATAAAAGATGATAATTATCAAATTATATATATATATATATGCTCAACAAATCTAAGTAGAATGTTATAATTGTAGGAATAAAAGATCATCTAGAAATGGCATTCATGACTTACCTAAAGGAGTTCGAGACTATTTGGAAATATGAACATAAATTAGGAAAGCTGCAAGGAAGAATGATTGAAGGAGTATCAGAACAAGGATCGCAAGTAATAAGCAAATTACTGAAAGAAGGCGTCTATAAAGGCCTTGACTTTCCAGTACTAGCAAGGGAATGGCTTGCGAGAGTTGACCACATATTTGGTGTTATGGAATGGCCTAGTCACATCAGATTAGAAGTGGTGCTATGTCTTCTTCGTATGCAAGCAAAGGAATGGTGGATTATGTCATACGATGAACTGTTTCGTAAAGCACAAGAGGAGCATCGTGAAGTGATTTATGAAGACTTTCGTAGAGCATTTTTTATTAAATATATAGGATGGGAATAGTTTCATAAATTTATGATGATGTATTCTGTTATTTTAATAAAATTTAAAATAAATGAGAAAAGTAGTAGTTATTTTATGTCTTGTTTTAATAAAGAACTCAAGATAGTTATTTTGATTTCAGGAAAATGAATCCTGCTACTTCTCCCAACAATACTCCACTCAACCCTCAACCGTCTGTAAGCAATGCTCCAAATAATACCGTGGCCATTTCCAATACTATTGATGAAATAACTTCTTTAAGAAATATGGTTACTGTAATGCTAGAGAATCAAAATCAGCAGGCTCTAGCTATTCAAAAGTTAGTATCTATAATACTTGTTACTAATGCCAGCACCTCTTCAGCATCCCCCGCTCCTAAAGTTCCCAATACCTATCGACAGTCTGCAGACGGGATACTTCACAGTTTCCTAAGGTTAAGGCCACCTACCTTTGAAGGATCTGAATCTCCGATGGATACTTTAGCATGGCTGAAATCTATAGAGAAAAACATCACTAGTCTTGGTTGTTCAAGCAACCAATCTGTAAGACTAGCCACTCATCTTCTGCAAGGAGAGGCAGAACATTGGTGGGAACAAGAAAGGAACACACGTTTTCAAGAATTTGAATTAGAAGAAATAGAATGGAGCTGGTTTGTCCAAGCCTTCAAAGAATCATTTATTCCACCCTCCACCAAGAACATCATTGGTGAGTCACTATTGAGGTTAACCCAAGGAAGTCGATCAGTGGCAGAATATACTTCAGAATTTCGAAAGCTCATCCGATTTTCACCTCATTTGGTTCCTACTGAAGAAGATAGATGTTTCAGATACGAGAATGGACTCCGAGAGTCTATCAAAGATCATGTAATTCCCTTACAACATATCAAATTCGAGAAGCTGGTTGAGACAGCTCGGGTAGTAGAGCATCATCAAAATATTAAAGACATGAAGAGAAAGACTTTCAATATGAATAAATACCCTCAGAACTTCAAGCAACAACGAACAAATCAAGGAAGGGTATATCAGATAGATACCACTGAAACATCAGGTCAAACTGCTGCATGTAATAGGCCACATCCTTATGGGAAATGTTATCATTTCGGCAGAGTGTGTTTTACCTGTGGAAGACCGGGTCATGCATATTGGGATTTCCAAGCAAATAAGACAATTGACGGAGCGACTATTGAACGGAATTGTGAGAACAAAATATTCCGTGCCACTCCCATCAATTTCAGAGAACCTCAGAAAACTCTTATGCCACCTCCTGCTCAAGAGCGAACCCTTGCAAAGGTTCAATATGTAGCAAAGCCTTCAAATCCAAATCAATCAACAGCCCAGACATCTGACAGCAGACCTGCTGGAAAGGCAAGAGTGTATAATCTCACTCCTGTAGAAGCAGCAAAAGACAACAATGTAGTCTCAGGTACAATTCACAACTTTTGTTTTTCTTACTGAATTATAATTTCCTAAAGTCTATACTTTTATTATTAGGCACCCTATACTTTAAAGATGAGCCCTGTAGTATATTATTTGATACTGGGGCTAGTCATTCATTTATCTCCGAAAATTTTGCTAAGAGATTAGGACTATCATGTTACAAACTTGCGAAGACCTTGAGTATTGGACTTCCATCTGGAGCCCAACTTAGTGCGAACAAATTCTGTGACATTCAAATACCAATCAATAACCATACCTTCCAAGCCAAGTTAATTGTGCTACCTATAGTAAATTTCGATATCATACTAGGCATGAATTGGCTTAGTATGCATAGCGCTACTATCAATTGTCAAAAGAAGAAGGTTGTGTTGCAAACTTCAGGAGCTTCAACAACATTTATCGGGAAGATCAGCACTAGTAGCTCCTTAATCAACACAGTTCAAGCAGAGAAAATGGTGTGCAAAGGTTATAGTTGTATTCTGATGGTGATGATGGGTAGTAGCAAAGAAGTAACCCCAATCTCTAAAATAAAAGTTGTTAGAGATTTTGAAGATGTTTTCCCTGAAGATCTGCCTGGTTTACCTCCAACCAGAGAAGTAGAATTTGAAATAAATGTAGTTCCAGGAACACAACCTCTATCAAAAGCACCATATAGAATGGCCCCGAAAGAACTGCAAGAGTTAAATGAGCAATTACAAGAACTGTTAAATAAGGGGTTTATTAAACCAAGTATGTCCCCATGGGGAGCCCCGATATTATTTGTTAAGAAGAAAGATGGGTCTATGAGAATGTGCATAGACTACAGGGAGCTGAATAAAGTCACAATTAAAAATAGATACCTACTTCCTGGTATTGATGATCTGTTCGATCAACTTGCCGGTGCTATAGTGTTCTCTAAAATTGATTTAAGGTCGGGGTATCATCAAGTGAAGGTAAAGGATTCAGATGTAGAAAAGACAGCATTCAGAACACGATATGGGCATTTTGAGTTTCTTGTAATGTCATTTGGCCTCACAAATGCCCCATCCCTGTTCATGGACTTAATGTAGAGAGTTCTGAAACCTTATCTAGATAAATTTGTTATAGTATTTATTGATGATATCTTAATTTACTCCAAGATAGTAAAGGACCATGAAGAACACTTGAGATTGGTTCTGGAGAAGCTTAGAGAGCATGAGTTATATGCTAAATACTCTAAGTGTGAATTTTGGCTGGATTCTATATCATTTCTTGGACATGTAGTTGATGCTCGAGGAATCCAAGTAGACCAGAGTAAGATTAGTGCTATTCAGGATTGGGTTCAGCCCAAGACAGTTACTGAAATTCGTAGTTTTCTGGGTCTAGCCGAATACTACAGAAGGTTCGTTAAAGGCTTCTCTCAGCTTGCCGCACCTCTTACAAAATTAACTCAGAAGGCAGTTCCATTTGTTTGGACAGAAGAATGTGAAACTGCATTTCAGTCTATAAAGGACGCATTAACTTCTGCTCCAGTTTTAGTCCTTCCAAAAGAAGGAGTTAAATATCATGTGTATACAGATGCATCTGGAATTGGGTTAGGATGTGTATTAATGCAAGAAGGAAAAGTTATAGCATACGCATCTCGCCAGCTTAAAACCTATGAAAGGAACTATGCTGTACATGATTTAGAATTGGCAGCATTAGTTTTTGCATTAAAAATCTGGCGCCATTATTTGTACGGAGTTCAATGCTCCATATTCACAGACCACCAAAGTCTGAAGTACATCTTTACCCAGAGAGAATTGAACTGTAGGCAAAGAAGATGGCTGGAATTAATAAGTGATTATGATTTAGATATCCAGTACCATCCAGGCAAAGCTAATGTGGTAGCTGATGCATTAAGCCGTCACACTGTTCTTAACAGCTTAATTTCAGAAAGTCCGTTGGCGAATGAGTTTCATAAAATGGAAATTTCTCTTGCTAAGGGAAATTTAGTCAGTACCATGATATCCATGAATAATATAGAACCCACATTCCATAGAGATGTTTCAATCTCTCAAAACAAGGATGATGAATACTTAAACCTTAAAGTGGCAATAGAAAGTGGTCGTCGTCCAGAATTGCATTTTAAGAAAGGTGCTATTTACATGAATAATCGTCTATGGATTCCTAAATCCATGCAAAAAGAGATCTTGTTTGAAAGTCACAATTCAGGATATCAAATTCATCCAGGAAATTCTAAGATGTATCAAGACCTAAAACAATCATTTTGGTGGCCGGGGATAAAGAAAAGTATTGCAGAATTTATTGCAAAATGTCACGCTTGTTGCTTAATAAAGCAGAGCATCAAAAGCCTGGTGGCTTATTGCACCCACTAGAAATCCCAGAATGAAATGGACTGATATATCCATGGATTTTGTTATGGGTTTGCCTCGATCAAAATCTGGAGCTGATTCAATATGGGTTATAGTAGATCGCCTTACAAAATCTGCCCATTTTATTCCAATCCGTCAAACTGACTCAGTGGAGAAATTAGCTAAATTATATATTAAGGAAATAGTCAGATTGCACGGAATTCCTAAAACAATTGTATCTGATAGAGACAGTCGTTTTACTTCTAAATTTTGGCAGGCTGTCCATCAAGATTTATGCACAACTTTGGCCATGAGTACAGCATTCCATCCTCAAACAGATGGCCAAACAGAGCGAGTAAATCAAGTCTTAGAAGATCTTCTGCGTTTATGTATGTTGGATTTTTCTGGATCATGGGAAGAGCATATCCCTTTGGTGGAATTTGCATATAACAACATTTTTCAGTCAAGCATTAAGATGGCACCATATGAAGCCCTATATGGAAGAAAATGTTCATCCCCACTAGCATGGTCTGAGTCAGGAGATACTCAATTATATGGATCTGAGCTAGTGGAAAAACAAATAAGAAGGTTAAACTCATTCAACAAAGAATTAGAACAGCTCAAGATAGGCAAAGTAAATATCATGATAATCGTCATCGTCCTCTAGAATTCAGCGAAGGAGATTTTGTGTACTTAAAAGTGAGCCCGATGAAAGGAGATTTTGTGTACTCGGCAAAACCAGTTTACTGCTATCAATCATATTAAATATCAAACTTTCAAAGCTAATCATCGTTACATGTTATTGCAAATAAATCAAAAATTAAAGGAGGCTATTTTTAATGAGCTATCTTGGGCTAAACAATGATCAAAGGTGTATTGGTTCTCTTGGAGTTTCTGGAAAACTCAGTCCAAGGTACATTGGACCTTTCAAAATTTTGCAGAAAATTGGTTCAGCATCTTATAAATTAGAACTTCCAGAAGACTTCGCTGCTGTTCATAATGTATTTCACGTCTCATCTCTAAGGAAGTGTCTCCGAGATCCTTCTCATTTTATTGAACATCCTGCAATTGAAATTCAACCTGATCTTTCTTTCACTGAAGAACCAATAAAAATCCTAGATCATGATCTGAAGAAATTAAGGAATCGATCCATTCCAATGATAAAGATTCAGTGGAAGAACCGGTCTTGTAATGAAGCCACCTGGGAGAAAGAGGTGGATATGCGTCAAAAGTACCCAAACCTTTTTAAATCAAGGTGATTCTTCAACTCTATCTTATTTCAATTCGTTTCTTTATATCTGCTTAATTTCTTTTTTCTCACTTGAGTGATGTCGAGGACGACATCATTTTTAAGTGGGGAGTTTGTAACAACCCAGGTTATTACTTTGCTCAATTAAGACTAATCTAAGTCTTAATTAAGGTTCTAAGTCGCTAATTAAGTAATTTAGAACTCGCCTCTAAAACCTAGGTCTAACCAGAAGTCAACAAAGTCAAATCTGGAATTTTGGAAAATTTCAAACCCTAGGAAATTGACTTTTTAATTAGACCTCAGATTGAAAATCTGACTTCACCATTGCGTTCAAAACACCCAAATTAGCTAGGGGTGCAATTTTGGAGGCATTTGGAAGTCGTTGAATTTTTGTCGAATATTTTAATAATATTTAATACATGAAAATTCAAATAAATAAATACTCGTCAAAACAAAAATCCGAGTGCGCCGTTGCGTTCCTCATCCCTCAATTAGCTAGGGGTGATTTATTGGAAATTTTTGGAATGCATTTAGTTAGTTAATTTTAATTAATAAAATAAGTTTAAAAAATTAATTAAATAATAATATATTAATTTATATTAACGGTCTCCGTCGATTGGAAGCTGACGCCGTCTCCCGTGCGGTTAGCATCAGATGGAAGTTTGGACCGTTCGATCTTTGATCGAACGGTCGAGCCTTTTCATCCTCGACGCGTGTCGAGTGAGGCTGCACGCGTCGCCCTGCGCCAGCGTCGAGAGCTTCGCGAACGCCAGATGGCTGCTGCCGCTGCATCCCACCGCTTAGGCGCCGCATTAGGAATAACATAAGACCTCTGGGGCTTCGACTTCACCCTGTTTGAACTCAGAAGACCAGATCTTTGCGATCAAAGCTCGAGCCTTCCTTGCCGTCCATCTAAGGTACCTCACGAATCATCCTATTGCTTATGCAATTATCCATCTTAATATTCGAATTTCTATTTCAATCCTTCGATTAACTGTTAGCTTTACCCGATCGAATGATAGATGGTTTGTTCTTCCAATTTCGTAAGTCATCTACAGCGCATACCGTTATACTCTTAACCCGCGACTAGAGCAACTAGGGTTTAATTATGTGCTCTATCCTGACCACCTCAACTTCAGATCTTTGCACCGTTGAGTAGCTAAGGTCATCCTCTATCCAACGGTATGCGGATCGATGACTGGCATCACCGGAAAGCCTCCGAAAAATCTAGCCCTAGCCGTAAGGACTCGGGACCAGGCGCCGAAGGGGATGAAGATTTGGGTCGGGCCGGGTCGACCCGAGCCCGACCCGTTAGCAGACAGGCCGTCCGCGTGTCTGCCTCTGATAGGCTTTTGCTCTGTGGTGGGACCCTCTCGCGTCGCTTCGTCTGCGCAGCGGAAGCAGGTGGGCCACGCCTTCGCTCCAGCGGTGTATCACGGCACGCCACGTGGCCAGCGCTGCTGCCATCTGAACCGTGGGGCCCGCGGTCTCCTGCCCAGCCAGTAATGGCTCGCCACGTGTCCTGCAATTAAAATTTTATAAATGTTTATAATTAAAACGTTTATTTAAATAAACGAATTAAAATTATATATATATATATATTAATAATATACAGATTATTTAACTAAATTTAAACAGTATTAATTTAATTAAAGAAATTATGAAACTTAAAACATTAATATCTTGCAAATTATGCATCCAAAATATACAAATAAATATACCAAATTAATCAGAAAAATATAAGGAATTAAATGATACCATTTATTTTTCTGTAGGATCAATATTTTTGCAAAGTGATATTTTAGGATATTAATTAAGTCTAAATAATGTTCAAAACTTAATTAGCCCATAGCTTTGCACCCATTGATCCAAACATATTGAAAATGGGTCTTAAAATGATCAGAAAACCCTAAGGATTAATTTGATAGTATTCTTTTTGATGTTTGGATTAGTAATTGCCTAATCACATTTTAGGTCCTAACCCTAATTACCCTAATTAGACCTAGGACTCCAACTGACCATAATTTGGTCAATTGAGCTCCAAATTTGTTGATCCAAAGATCCATTTATATCAGAAGAACTTAATTAACAGTAATATGTAAAAATATTTTAGATCCAACAGTTAGATTTGCTAATCACCCTTAATTACTCTCTAAATCTTGATTAGTGAATATTAGCAAATCTAGTAATCCAAATTGAATGATTTAAGTTTCAGAGGACTCCTAGAACCATTTAGAATCAATTTATAAGGTTGGATTAGTATTTGAGTGATTAATTTTGCTAATCACTCACTAATCACCCTAAACCCTAATTAGGTCTTAACTTAGTCAAATTAGGTCCAAATTAAGCCTACCACATGTCATTATAATCAGTGAGCTATTTGTAATTCATAGCCACTAATTTTGCTTAATTTGGACACTAATTGGCAAAGTTAGGATTTTTGACTCATAATTAAGGATTCCTTAATTGCCCTTTAAACCCTAAATCTTGTATTGGCCATAACTTGGCCAATACCTATCAGATTTTAGCAAATTTAGATTCTATGGAAAGCTTAGGTAGTAAAGAACATCAAACTGAAAGAAAATTTAACTTTCATTTAGTCAAATTACTAATTTGCCCTTATGAGTTAAATTCACTAATTTGATCTCATATGGCTTAATAATCGCCCAAAATTAATTTAGTTGCTGTCTAATCTTACATTAGACAGTAAGAAATACTTTCCAAAAGAAAATTTTAGAATTTAAGCCCTAGATCAAAATTTGATCTTTTGAACCCTTAAGTAGGGGCAAAATTGTCATTTTGCTCAAATTAAGGGTTTAGCCTTTAAAAGCCCTAAATTCTATTTCTAATCACTAAAATTAGTAAATAAAATGATTTAGAACTAAAATTAATCAAATTCAAGTTTAAATTAGATTTTGATTAGCATCTCAAATTTTTGCTCCTTAAGAAATTTCCTAAGTAAATTTTGAGTGTTCTTCTTTCCTTAATCACTCTTAGATCATACTTTAGGTCTTTTAACATTAGTTAGGATGTGTGTCTTGAGAGATACTTGTAGTAATTAAGAACCTTAATTTATAAGATTAGGAATAGATCTTAAGTTAGAATTCATCTATTGAGTAAATTGGGTTACTCAATAGGTGAAACCTTGAGTTTTCTAGTTTATAGATTTTCTTAGTTTATTAAATGATTATTTGATCTTTAAACTTTAGAACTAAGAATAGAGATCCATCCTAATAAAATTGATTTATCATTAAGATTTGCCTTAACCTAATCCGTGAGTTATGGGTTCTAAACCTTAGACCCTTAGATTATACCTTTAGATTAAGTGGTTAGACCCCATCATCTGGAGTCTAATTCTTAATCTTTTCATCTTGATTTGGCTAATCAAGATGAGATTAGGATGAATTAATTTACAAAACTAGGTCGATGATTTATTCATTTTTTTTAACCAAATAGTCATCTTTTGATTAAGTTATAATTAGGACTTGGTCTGTCCTAATTATCTTCAAGTAGTAGGACTCGTGATTCTAAGTTACAGAATGTGTAAGAATTGATGATTCTGAAACTTATGTAACTTAGAGTAGATAGAGCGAATAAAGTAGATAACAACGGATATCACCTGTGTTTTAGATAGAGTTTTTTGCACTTTAATTTTGATGCTTCGCATTCCTTGATTTTGAGTCTTATACCTTGGACATATATTATGTACTTAAGATATTTGATAAATATCTTATGTCAATTTTGAACATTCATAAATAGCATTGTGTTTTTATTTCACAAGTGGTTTGTAAGGTGTAGCTTGATTAGTATACCTCTTCGATCAACTCGTTCGGGGTCGGCTTCTTGTAGGGGGTTTCAGTCCGATAGTCTATGCCATGCCTAGTCCATGGGATAGGATGGATAGACTCTTGCCCTACTGACTATATAGTCAGGATTTTGATATGGTTATACTAATTCAAGTACACTTACATTCAGTTCTGTCTTAGCTCATCAGGCTAAGAGTTTCAGTGATGATCAGTTCAGAGTTTCTTAGCTCATCAAGCTAATAATTACTGAGTTCGTGTTCAGTTCAGATGACTTATATAGTTACTGTAGTTTCAGTTTGCAGCTACTGTTTTACTAGCATATTCTGCATTTCAGCACTGTTTTACTTGCAGTTTTTTTGCACATGTTATATATATAGGATGCTAGTTTTGCTTACTATTTTCTTATACATACTTAGGATGTTAGTTGTTTTCAATTTCATACTGTTATGTACGTCACCTAGCATATTCTGTTTGATCATAAACATGTTTAGGTTGTACTTTTCTTACAGTTTTGTTTAATCTTTTGCTTACCTGTGTTTGTTGCAGTTGCTTGGAGGAGGTATGTATTACTTCCTATTTGTTTAGTTATAAACTGTGGTTTATAACTTATTACTGTTCTTTTGTACGCTTTTCTGCACCTATTTTGCTCAGTTCTATTTTTATGGTGATATTCAGTTAACTTAAATAAACTTTTGCCCTAAAATGTACTTAGACATATTGTCTAACCAGTTTTTCTTTTGTTGGCTGGGGCCCTACCATTATGAAACTGATAATGGTAAGTTATGAGTTTGTTGGATTAGCAGATCCAGTGGAGAGTTTGCCATTGGAGGAGGAGCCCGTTCCTGAAGATCTGTAACTTTAGTTTTTCTTTCAGTGAGATTGAGAGTTCATTTCAGTTCTTTTAAAATTATTAAATGTTGTAATAATACAGGCTTATATTTTTTATTTCAGTACTTTACTTATTCTATATTATTGTATTTGTACTGTATTGGATGGATGTTATACCTTTTATTGCTTCCGCACTCTGAGTTCTTGTATGATCATTTAGTGATAAATTCTAAGATGAATGGCAACGTCCTTATTTAAATTGAATTAGAATACGTGTCTAATCCAATCTTAAGTGGGGACCTTGTCATTTGGAGACCCCTCCACCGTAATCATGTTAACTTAAGGGTTAACAGGACCACGGCGGGGCAGGGCCTCCACATGATCCTATCTCAAGAATGGAAGAACTGCAAGGTGTACATGGACACTTCATTAATAGCACTAGGGTGTGTCCTCATGAATGACAAACACATCATTGCTTACGCTTCATGACAATTAAAGACACACGAAAATAATTACCAAGTTAACAACATTAAGCCAGTTGTAATAATTTTTTCCTTAAAGATATGGAGGCACTATCTTATGGAGTGAAATGTGAGTTCTTCATAGACCATCAAAGTTTAAAATACATCTTCACATAAAAAGAACTGAACTGTCATCAAAGGAGATGGTTAGAACTACTCAACAACTATGGTGCCCGCCCCCATGGCAGTCCCGCTAATATGAATGTTAGCACGATTATGGTGGAGTGGCCATCACGGTGCAATCCCTCACTTATCATTAGATTAGGTTTTCATCTCTAATCCACTAATAAGAAAAGGATATACCAGATATATAATTAAATCCTCCACTAAATGATCATACATGAATATCAGAGTGTAGAAAAAAATAATAATTAACATTCATGTAACCATAATGTAGAAATAGAATAACATCAAGTTCAGAATAAAGATGTGCAGTAAAGGAAAATATGACAGAATACATATATTATTATAATATTTAATTAAGGTTTTATAAAAGTAGAAAAGTCACTCATCCTCACTGAAAATAAAAGAGCAAACTAACTAAGGTTCCTCAGCAATAAGATGCTCTTCCTCTTGACTCTGTTCATCCCTGGTGATATCTCCATAAAATGCTCAAAAGTTGATATTATTAGTTTCACAATGTCAATGCCCCAGCTAAAAAATGTGAAAAATTAGTTAGACAATTATCTAAGTACATTTTATACTGTTAATACTCATATATTTTATGATATCACAAACCATACTAAGCAATTTATGAGCAACAAAGCATCAATAATAAGAAAATAAGATATAGATTATGCATTTATAACTTAAACAAAAAGTGAAAAAAACAAACATACCTCAACCCAAAGTTACATAAAAGGTTAAGCATTTTATATGTGAAAGCTACTAAGTACAAGGAAGATCCTAAATAAATATGGTCAATTTTACTTATGCTAATTTTTTTGAAATAAATGCAGTATAAACAAAACTGAACTAGAATATAGCATCCTAACATGCTTGCACATAAATCAAAAGCTAAAAATACATAAATGTTGAAAATATTGTAAGTAATGTAAATGCTAAAAATACTGAAAAGCACTGAAATACTAAAATTGAATTAAAAGTAAGTGAAATTGATTGAAATAATTAAAACTAACTGAAAATAATTGAATTGACTGAAACCAATTTATTTATTGGAAATGTGCCTACATTAAACCTGCCATAACAGAAAAATTGGCTAAGCTAGCCACCAAATCCAAGACTAAAGCATTTAGAACACTAATGCCTAGATCAATAAATCCATCTAAGCTGAACTAAAATAATATAGGACACTAATGCCTAGGTACTGAATTAAACTACACTATGTATCCAAATTGAAGAGGCAAACTAATTAGAACACATTCCACTGAACTGTTATCTTGTTTATTAGTTTATTTTATCTATTTGACATATTTACTATACTTATATTTATGACTTATGCAAATTTAAATATAACATAGAACTTTTATCAAATATTCTATGTTTCTTCTGATATGTCAAAATAATAAAGGCTCAAAATAAAGAATCATAACATACAAAACAAAGTGCAGAAAGCACTACACAAATATCTATGATATCACATATTTTCTAATTTAATTATTCTAACTAATCTGAGATTACACAAGCTTAGTGTATTGCCCAGTCCCGTCGCCATGCGTAACTGAAGTATGTTTAAGCTCTTACAAACAATTGGCAGCGGAATGGTGCGCTACTCGGGAAGGAATTTTGCATCTCCTCGAATAGCTGAAACTAGAACTGAAGGGTTGCTGACTCAACCTTAAGAATGGTTGAGAGTTTATACTTAAGATAAGAGTGATATCTTTATCCTAAGTATTAGATATATACATATATTGGATCATGAGTGGAATATGAAGACTCTAATATATATAAGTATAACAGCATTTTCAGTATGCTGAGCACATCATAATACTAAGTATAAGTAGTAGTAAATACAGAGTGTGAAAGTAAAAGCATTATATCTAGAAATATTCATCACAGAAGTTAAGTGAAGTATAGTCTCATAAAAAAATGAAAATACATTCAAAGTTATTACAATTGTCTACTTAATGAAAATACAGAAAGCAGTCTAAATATTAAACTAAAAGTAAACTAGTGCAGAAAAGTAAATGCTGGTGGAGAGTCCTCTAAGGATCCATAAACTCCTCTTGGATCTCTTAAACTGGCTCCTGATCTGGCTCTACAAACTGCTCTAGATCTGGCAAATCGCCGAATCCCAAAAGTACCACGTTTTAGACAATGAGTCTAACACGTCGAAAGATATAATAAATAGTTATAGTTTTCTAATGTTTAACAGTTAAGTGATTAATCCAAACTACAAAAAAATATTAAAATACTTGAAAATCAAGTAATACAAAACTGTAACTGAAATAACTAAAAATAAAACTATGTAGAACTAAAAGTAAAGCTGAAACTGTAAAGTGAATAATGAAATGTAAGGAAAATAATAAGTAAATCTGAAACTACAACTAACTACTGAAATATATGTGAAATAATAAACAAATCTGAAACTGAATAAATGCGGATTTAAAATTGTGTTGTATGCCACTAAATTCATAATTATGTATCTGAATATGCCACATAACTGTATTCCACTAATATACTGGCTTGGTATCTCATGGACACTCCACAAATTCTTAGGTGAGAAAATGCTCCACTAACAGAGTCCTTAGGTGAGCCAAGCGCTCCATTACTGCTGATATGACTTATGCATTTATGATATGCCAAGACTTTAATGACAGCATTCCTTAAATCATCAAAATCCAAATTTTAATTCAATATCAAATATTGATTCCATTTATCTCCATTATGTAGAATTCTAATTGAATTCTGACTCCAAATTATATTTTACTGAATTATCTTAGTTAAGATTATATATAATTATCAATTGAAGAGATAATATACACATAGATGGTATGTTTCCAAGAAAGATAAATTTACCACTTAGTTTGTTTAACTGCACTTATCGAAGTGCATGACATTACGAGGCAAAACCCGATCATAATTTATTCTCTCAAACTAAGCTATTAAGCACCCTAATCACAACCATACTTAGTGCTCTAAGAATGATGACTTGAGATATTTAGTTTGTTTAATTGAATTTATCGAAGCACACGATAATAAGGGGCAGAACCCGGACACAGTTTGTTCTCTCAAACTAAGCATTCAAGTTACCTAATTATGATACACTTAGACTTAGAAATTTTACTCTAAGCTAGATTGTACTTATCCAATCATATAGGATAAGACCAAGAATCTACAATCCTACTAAGAGTGACTCATACAATCTCAGGTTTTTACTAAAAAGATTCAGCACTATGGATATACACTATCACATTTTGTTGACAATCTATTAATTTCAACAAATCTATTTAATAAATAAGAATTTTCAAACTAATGAATCTTTACTCCATTGGAATAAATCCTACACAAGGTTTCAAGAATGTGACCTCAAGGTCACTCAATTTTAGGTTACTACCACATGAGAGAATCTCATGATAATTTTTTAGGAAATCCTATCACAAGGGTCTAAGATCAAGCATCTAAAGCTAATAAGGAGCATCTAAGTTCTTATTTCAAGATGTAAATAATAAACTCTCCCTACCTCAATAGATTATCTATTAATATGTTTTAGAAATTATTTATTTATACTATGGTAAGATTATAATGATCTTGTACTTCTAACTTAAAGAAAGATCTAGATTCCATAATTTTTATTAATTCCACAACTCTTATATTATTTAGATTTGATTTGATCATATCAGATAGGTAAACCCATTTGATCACCACCTATACTATAATCATGGGTTTCAATCATGTACCTTATTAGGAATTGTTCATTTTGCAAATTAATATAGGATTATGACTTATCTCATGCTAAGAGTCTTATATAAGAGAAAATCAAAGAGTTAAAGGTAAGTATTCAGATATTCAATCATATAATTTTATTATAGACCTTAGCACTTTTAGTTAAATGGTTTAAGATTAATGTCAAATCAATAAGTATTATTAGAATTATTCAAGTTATTTATCTTTCAATTAAGATGTGATGACCCACTTAAGTATTAATAAGTGAAACTCTTAAACATCGAGATGCCTTTTCAGATAACGGTGGAGTTCCTGATAAGAACTTCAAAGTTAAGTGTGCTCAGGTGGGAGCACTCCCAGGATGAGTGACCTACTGGGAAGTTATCTTCTGAGGGCAAAATCATGAGGCCTTTCTGGCCAAAGCGGACAATACCTTGGCTTAAGAGTTTGGGCTGTTACAAATGGTATCAGAGCAAACCATAGGGTGTCAGATAGGAGCTAAGTGTCATACAGGGCAAAGTACCACTTCATGTGAGCAGCCTCTTGAACTCATGATGGTTAAGGTGCCACATGGTTGTGAGTACCTCTTGCGCCTGTAGGGGTCACCTCTAGTTCTATCTACCCAATGGATGGTTCTTGGATCTGTGTGTGGATACTGACGATGACGTCAGTTACTTAAGTTGGGGAGATTGTGATGACCCACTTAAGTAGTAATAAGTGAAACTCTTAAATATCGAGGTGCCTTTTCAGATAACGGTGGAGTTCCTGATAAGAACTCCAAAGTTAAGTGTACTCAGGTGGGAGCACTCCCAGGATGGGTGACCTACTGGGAAGTTATCTTCTAAGGGCAAAACCATGAGGCCTTTCTGGCCAAAGCGGACAATACCTTGGTGCTTAAGAGTTTGGGCTGTTACATAAGATGACTTAATTAAGATGATCAAGGTTTAGATATTAATTGAGACAAGTTAGGGTTTAAATCCTAATTTAACTAAATCAAGATTAATTATTTGGTTTATGGGTCTATAACAAACCAGTGAATTATTGGTGTTCACTTTAAGTTCAAGATCAATTATTAATTAACTTAATCATCCTTTAGGATTCTTAGGGTTTAAAGTTCATTAGTATCCAATCAAACATTTAAAGTGTTCAATTCATGATTTAAATTCTCTAACATGTATATTACTATTAATGGAATATATCAACACCACATTAAATCAAAGAGAACGTAGTTAAGGCAAAACATTACACTAATTACCATTTGGTAAAAAATACCCAAGTGAGGCCTTTAGGAAATGAGAACATTCCATCTAGCATAAAAATGTAGATTTCATATTAAAAATCACTTATATATTCACATAATGCTTGATTTTACTAAATCTAGTTTTAGTTTTGATATATTTTGGCCTCATTAGAGTTCTCGAGTCATTAAAATGTGAAAAATATGAAGCTTACATAATTCCAGATAGTTTTGGGCACCACAGCGCGCTCTGTGGCGCCAATTTTTCTGAGGCGCGGGCGCTGCGGTGCGCTGCAATGGATTTTAGCGTTGTGGTGCGCTACAGCGCTTTCAGGCGCTACGACGCCATATTTCCCGAGAGTTAGGTGCTACTACATGCTGTAGCGCCCCCTGGCCGAGAGCTAGAGTCTACGACGTGTTGTAGCGCGCTAAGGCGCGCTAAGGCATAACCAACCCAAGACGTGGGCACTGCGGCACACTGTAGTGCCTTCTGGCCGAGAGCTAAGCGCTATGGCGAGCTGTAGCACTCGACGGTGATTTTGGTTGTGAGAAACCAAAACATGTCCCCTTTCGCACTCAATTACTCTCAATATAGGGCACCTTACATGAGGTGTCATATACCGCTGCATCAGGTCCATGAAAATGGAAGGAGCATTTGTCAGTCCGAAAGACATGACTAGAAGCTCAAAATGCACATAACAGGTCCTAAATGCAATCTTAAGAATATCTTCATCCTTGACTCAAATCTGGTAATAACCTGACCATAAGTCAATCTTGGAGAAGACTTTTGCTCCGGTGAGCTGATCAAACAAATCATCGGTCCTAGGGAGATGATTCTTATTCCTTACAGTCACTTTGTTAAGCTCACGGTAGTCTATGCACATCTGCATCGATTCATCCTTCTTCTTGATGAATAGGACAGGAGCTCTCCAAGGTGACATACTAGGACGAACAAAGCCTTTTTCTAATAATAACTCTTGTAATTGCCCTCTAAGCTCTTGCAATTATTTCGGTGCCATTCTATATGGAGCCTTAGATTTAAGTTGAGTCCCAAGAATTAGCTCAATAGAAAATCCTACCTCACGCAAAGGAGGTAGTCCATGTATGTGGCACCCCGCTGCTTAAGTCCACAATCATTAGAGTAAGGTGTGGAGTGTCACATTGGCAAATCTCTCACTCATCATTGGATTAGGTAAAATCTACAAGTTATTAATAAGGAAAGGATGTGCACAGAATAACTAAGAAGATTAGTCACTAAATAAGACATATATACAGAGTGTAGAAGCAAAATAAAATAAGTATTACATCCATTCACCATTCATCAAGTAAGAAACAAAGTATAGCTCAATAAATAATAAAGTGTAGAAAAGTAATTACAGTCACAGTTCATGTATTATTACAACATTTAAATGAATAGTTTAAAATCCTGAAATAAAATCTCTCATTCTCACAGAATGCTAAAAAAGAACTAGACAATGTCTGGCTCTTCTGGCTGGTGCTCCTCCTTTATGAATGGCTCCTCTTCCTCGACACCTAGCTCCTCGAATCTATCTGAATTTGACATTATCGATTTCATAATGCCAGGGCCCCAGCCAATAAAAGAAAATCTTATTAGACAATTGTCTAAGTACATTTAAGGCTGAATATTTTAAATAAATTATTAATGTGACCATTTAATCTTGAACACAATGAAAAATAAATTAAAAGTATAGGTGTAGTAAGTGTACAATGAACAGGATAAGTTATAAAATACAACATATATAACTAAACAAAATGTGAGGCAAAGAGCACACCTCAACAAACTAAGTAAGAAATGAGCATATACATATATATAGTGCAATAAGTAAAAGTACTGAAAGTAAAGTCTAATCCTAAATATACTGATGATCATATGACATATACTAATTAATAACAAAAATCTAAAAATGGTACCTATAATAAGCAGTGAAGTCTAGCATCCTATAAATACATACAAGTGAGCAAGTAAGTAAAGAAACACAGCTGATTGAAACATGGATCAAAAATACAATACACAGTAAGCTAAAATTGAAACAGGTATGTAAAGACTGTCATATCAAAAAATTGGCCAATCAGTCCTAGTGAAATCCCTAAAGCTTTTCTGGGCTTGGGCAGATAGAAATTCCCATAGCCTTTCTGGGCTAGGGCAGACAGAACCAGCAGTAGAACTGAGAAGGCAGTAAATACAAATGCAAAATCTTTTAATTATTTTACTTTTATTTCTGTGGACACGTTCAGAAACAGCTGATGAGTCAAGCACATCTGCAAGTCTATACGGGTTCCAAGCTTAACACACACTCCTCAATAAGTAATGTTAAGCATCCTTAATTCTCCTTACCCCTGTCCATTAGGGTAAATGTGCAACTGAATCTACTAGAATATACTGAACCCAAAGGCAACTATTATCCTATTTATTATAAGTTTTCATTTCATATACAAAGTTTTTTTATATAATATGTCTAATGAATTAAGCACAAAATACAATGAATATGTAGCAACAAAATAAATCAAGTAAGCAAAGGACTCTTCTATACATGGTGACATTATTGTTGTCTAATTAAACTATTTTAACTATTCTAAGTTACACAAGTTCAGGATCTCCAATGCTAAGGGAAGATATGCCCTGAAAAGGAAGAGCAAAAGGGAAAATCACTGAATGAGCATACTATAATATATCAAAGTACGGAAGAAAGACAAGTAACAACATCCATATAATCCAAATAAGAACTATACAACTCAGAATACATAAGCATGAAAAGTAAAGTAGTTTAAATCCTTTATTATTACAAAATATCAATTAAAAGTCTAAGCAGAAAGTAAAGATCACTTAATCCTCACAAAGCAAAAGAAAAGCTAAGAATCTTCTCCTACACGCTCCTCCTACTGAACCAGATCTCCAGAAGGTTCCACAATCTCAAAAAGCTCAGAATATATTATTGTCGGTTTCACAATGATAGGGCCCCAGCTAATAAAAGAAAAATCTAGTTAGACATGTGAAACTATAATATACATGTGAAACTATAAGTACTAAAGTAACTGCTATATATAAGTATGCTGAACTATAAAGCAAAGGATATGCCAGAACTGTAAAGTAATAGTAAAGTAAATATAAAGTAAAGGTGTAAAGTAAAATATGGAGACACTCCTACTTAGTCCTACCAAAAAGTAAGGTCCATCTGATCATCTAGAAAAGTAATCCCATATTAAAGTATCAAGCACTAGGAAAGTAGTCCTAGCCAAAAGCAACATACACTAGGAAAGTAGTCCTAGGCAGAAGTAATATACACTAGGAAAGTAGTCATAGGCAAAAGCTATCTCAAAAATAAGGTTATACTAGAAGACAGACTAAATAAGACATAACTCACACAGTTTAATAAAGTTGCTTTCATCAAATTTCCTTCTTAAGTTATGAAAATGTCATATGAATGTATTCAAAGTTTAACATAGAATATCAAATATTCCATGTTCAATATAATGTGTCCAAATGAATAATGAAGTCCAAAACAAGGAAAAGCAAAGCATACATATTTCAAGGTATTAAATTAGCACTAAACAACATTTGTGATATCACTTTATTTTCTAATTAAGTTGTTCTATCTAATCTAAACTTTATACAAGCTTAGGATCTCTAATATCCAGTTATCGAGTATAAATTCAGAATATCTGTCCTATAAGTTAAAATAATGTTAGAATTAGTCAAGTTCTTACACATATAAATCACATGACGCTTAATTAAGTTAAAATAACAATCAAACGTCCTAATTGATGATTTTATGAATCTCAAACTAATCTTGATTAATACAAATCAACATTGGGGGATTAAGATGTTAAAATTCAAGTATTGGATTTTAATTTCTTAATCCAATAGGTTCTAATTCTAATGGTATAAAGTTAAACCTAAATTTTCACGAGCTATAATTAAGGCTATCTTATTAAGAAAAATCAAGCTTAATAAGATGGGTCTCTAATCTTAAATCTAAAGTTCTAATACAAAATAATCATAAATAAATGATAAATTCTAGAAAACTATAAAACCAAAGTTTTATCTATTAAGTACCAATTTATTTAATAGATGAATTCTAACTTAATTTCTAAGCTAGATCCTAAGGAATTAATATCCTAAAGTTTTGAAGGAAGACCCTAAGAGAATAATTAAACTTTATGTTTGATATTATTTAACAATTATTATGATGAACTTATCTTAAGGGAGACATAAGGTGAACTAAATTCAGCTTATGAGACCTAATTTAGGACTTGGAGAATTTTAGGTCATTTTTAAGGTTTTTCCTAATATATCATTTTAAGGAGTTTAAATATTCTAAAATGATTTTAAATCAGTTATAATACTATTTTTAGAGGTTTAGGAATGTATGTAAGATTTAAAGATGTTTAAACCTAAATTTGAGAAAAATGATTATTTTGCCTTTACTTAAGGGTCTAAAATTTATTTTTTATGAATTAGGATTCAAATCTAAAATTTATTGAAGTTGAGTGATTACTTACTATCTAATATGAGTTTAGACAGTAAGTACATCCATTTTGTTAGGTATCAAGCCTTATAAAGTCAAATTAAGGAATTTGACTTATAAGAGCAAATTGGTAATTTAATCTAATGAAATCTAAATTTTCTATTAGTTTATTAAAGACTATATTCTAAGGTTTCCATAGAACCTAAAATCATCAAATTCTGATATGTATTGGCTAAGTTATAGCCAATACAAATTCTAGGGGTAAAATGGTAATTTAAGGGTTTTTAATTAAGAGTCAAAAATCCTAACTTTTTCAATTAGTGTATAAATTGAGTAAGATTAGTGGTTGTAGATTATAAATGACTCACTGATCACATTGACTAGTGGTATGCTCAATTTGGACTCTAATCGGCTAAGTTATGGCTTAATTAGAATTTAGGGTGATTAGTGAGTGATTAGTGAAATTAATCACAAAATCACTAAACTAACCACACTACTAGGTTTTAATCTACTCTAGGAGTTATTTGAATATTGAATCACTCAAATTGGATCACTAATTTTGCTAATCTTTACTAATCAAGATTTAGGGTAATTATGGTTAATTAAGAAATCTAACTATTGGATCCTAAATATTTTTATAGATTACTGTTAATTAGGTTTTCTTGATAAAAATGGATACATGGATCACTTAAATTGGAGTTAAATTGACCAACTCATGGTCAATTGAAATTCTTGGGTTAATTGACCAAATTAAGGTTAGGTCCTAAATGTGATTAATCCAAACCTAGTCCAAACAGCAAAATGAACACTATTAGATTAATCCTTAGGGTTTGTTGATTACTTTGAGACCCATATTTGGTATGTTTGAGTAAGTGTACACAAAATTATGGCAAATTGAATTTTTGGGACATTTAGGACTTAATTAGGGGTCCTAATTGTCACTATGATATATACATCTCCAAATGAAATTCTGATAGCGTCAATAAATTCCTTATAATTTTTTGAATACAATAGTATATAATTTTGATATTCTTGGATTTGTATTTTTCAATTTATAAGGGTTTAAATTAATTAGAATTAATTATATTAACTAATTTAGTTTAAGTTATAATATAAATATAATTTAATCTTATCAGGTACGGCAACAAAATTGGATCCCAATGAAGCCACGTGGCGCAGAGGAATTGGTCGAGGCACTGACGAGGGTCCACCTTCTGTCGCGGGATTCGCCACGCGGCACGCCAATGTACGAGATAACGCCGAGCGGGGCCCGCCATCTGCCTTTGGCTGACGCGCAGCAGACCCACGCTCGTGGATCAGGCCGCGGGTCAGGCCCTACCTGAAACAGATGACAGGCATCTACCCTAGACTCGCTACGGTGTCCTAGGGCATGAATTTTCAGACCCTTCCTAGCGGTGACGAGGTCTAGCCCGCACGGCCGAAGGTAGACATGGATGCTAGCTAACAAACGGTGGGTGAATCATCAACGGAGACGAACTATGTCGTCGACTAAATCTTGCCCTAGTAGCTAGGGTTCGGCAAACGAAGAAGGTAACGATTTAAACTGTGGATAGATTGAAAAATTCAATCGATCGAGTCATTGATTAATCGATCAGATGCTATATAATTGCAATCTATGCATTGGAATAAACTTACAAACTAGATTCGAAGCAAATGAATGAAAGAATAGGAAGCATGGAGGAATACCTGATTAATGGCTCGGGTTGATTTTGATTCCTCTTCTCTTCGCACACGATTGCTATCGAAGCAGATGATCCAAAAATGGACTCTAGCGATTCGATTTGCTTCTAAATTGAGAGATTAGGCAGTGGGAGTCTCCACCTAGAGCGGTTGTCTGTCGCGTGCTTCGCGCAAGCCACGCATTGTCTCCTCGCCGATGTGCGAGGAAGACAACACAGAGACCGTCCGATCTTTTGATCGGACAATAAATATTCACCGTCAACACTTAACGAAGAGGATGGACGGCGTGAGGTCTTTGGACGGCGCCATTTCGTTTAATAAATAAATATTAATATTAAATTGTTTTATTTAAATTTCATTAATTGAATTTAATTATTTAAACATAATCCAAAAATTTTCAGTAAATCTCCCTTAGTTAAATGAGGGGTGAGGAATGCAACGGCGCGGTCGGATTTTTGATTTGATGAGTATTTAATTAATCAAATTTTCGAGGTATATAAATAATATTAAAATATTCAACAAAAATCCAACGACTTCCAAATGCATCTAAAATTTCACCCCTAGCTAATTTGGGGGTGGTGAATGCAATGACGAAGTCAAATTTTTGATTTGAGGTCAAAATAAAAAGTCAATTTTTAGGGTTTCAAGATTTTCTAAAAATCAAGATTTAATCCAGTTGATTCCTGATTTGACCTAAATCTTAGAGATGAGTTCTAAGGAACTTAACTGAGATATTAGAATCATAATTAGGACTTGGATTAGTCCTAATCGATCTTAGTAATAACCTGGGTTGTTACACTGCCATTGGATGCGAGGGGATGATCCATCGGCAGGGATTAGATCTCAGCGCGGTAGTGTATGCCGTTGGATAAGGTGCGCTGTAAAATACCAAAATTTTATTTCAAATTGTTTATTAATATTTAAATAATTTTGACCTCAGATTGAAAATCTAACCTCATCATTGCGTTCACCACCCCCAAATTAGCTAGGGGTGAAGTTTTGAACGCATTTGGAAGTCATTAAAATTTTGTCGAATATTTTAATATTATTTAAATACCTGAAAATTCGAGTAATTAAATACTCGTCGAATTAAAAATCCGAGTGCGTCATTGTGTTTAGAAGCCCTCAATTCACTAGGATTAATATCTTTAAAAACTTTTGGAAAATATTTATTAAATTAAGTTTATTTATTTAAATCGATTAAAATAAATTAAAATAATTAATTATTTAATTTCTGAAACGGCGCCTTCATTTACTCTTAACGCCATCCATCTATGTTATTCCATCTAACGGCTCTTGTGAGCCGTTCGATCGGAGAATCGAACGGCTCACTTGTTTCTTCCTCGTGCGCATTACGCGTGGCGAACGCTGCAACGCGCATCGCCACCCTCCCTCGTCAGACGACAGTCCACCGCTCAAGCACCAAGTTGTGCTTCAATTTAAATGCTTCTCTGGCCAAATTATCGAATTACATAAAAACCAAGATCATCCGAAGCAAACGAAGCTTTTGGGGATTTTCTCGGTAACTCGATCGATAACCGTCGATAACGGTACCTTCGATTCTTATTTTAGCACAAACCATTTTCAATTTCGCAATTTCAAATACCTATTTCATAAGTTCGATTGTAGTATTAGCGGATCCGATCAAGTTCAAATGGTTTTAATATGCCAAATTTAGATTTTTATCCACAGTTCTTACCGTTAAAAAGAAGTTGTCCCGATCGACGCCACTAGGGTTCGACCTCACCGGAGTTACACACCTCCTCCGGCAGCACCATTGGTACCAATCCGAGACCTTTCGATCAGTACCTGGGTCGACCCTTGCCGGCGGCAGCTTGGCCGCCGATTCTCGAGCCCTAATCCTTCTCGTCTCAGACGCTTGCGAAGGAGAAAATTTGGGTCGGGCCGGGCCCGACCCGTCTCCGTGAATTCTGTCTATATTCACAGACACTCGATTGTGCGGGGCCCACGTGGACAGCCTCACGAACGAGGAGGCGCCGCGTGGCACTGGTAGGACCCGCAGCAGTCTAATCCTGCATAAAATATAAAATTAAATAAAACAGAAAATCTTTAAAAATCTAAATATATATAAATATATACGTTTATATATATATATAAGTTTTATATATATATATATAATCTATACTTTAAAGAAATAACAGAAAATTATAATAAACAATATAAAGTAAAATACAATAATAATAATAATAGAAAATTTAAATAAAATACGATAAAATAATATTTAATAAATATATTTAATAATTAAAATAGATAATAAAAATAGATACAGTAATATATATATTCATAAATAAAAATAGATAATTTAATGAATAACAAATTATATAAAAATAATACATAATAATTTATTTATTAGAAATTTTTATAAATAAATAAAATAAAACAATAACATTAAATATAAATTTGTAAACAGAAAATATAATATTAGATTTGTAAATAAATAAAATCAGAAAAATAAATATTTTATTTAAAAGTAATGAATTAATAATACATTTAATTAAATAAAATCCTAAAAACTTGAAAAATCCATAACACCTAAAATACTTAACTAAATTATAAAATTTAATATACCAATTTAACCAGAAAAATCTAAGGAATATTTTAGAAATATAAATTTTGTTGTTTGGATTAAAATTAAATTAATCATAATTAGGACTTAACCCTAATTAAGCCTTTAACCCTAGAAACTTCAAATAGCCATAAGTTAGTCATTTTAACTCTAAATTAGGTGATCCAAATATCTATTTAGATCAGAAAAACCTAAATTTTAGTATACTGCAAAATATTTAGGATCCAACAGTTAGATATTCTAATTAACCCTAATTACTCTAAAAACTTGATTAATAAATATTAGCAAATATAATAATCCAAATTAAGTAATTTCAATTTTAAATAACTCATAAAGTAAATTAGAACCTAAATATATAATTAGTATAATAACTTTGTGACTAAAATCACTAATCACTCTCTAAATTATAATAAACCCTAATTATTAATACTAGAAATTAGAATAGTTATAACTTAACCAATTCATATTAGAATTTGATTACTGAATATCTCGAACCAAGCCCACTTGTACATAACTAGAGTAGAGTAGTTCTTAAAACTCTAGAAACTAGAAGATTATTTAGGCTAGGATTTTAGACTCTATAGAAACCTTAGGATATAATCTACAATAAACTAACATAAATTTTGTAATATATTAAGGGTAACATTACTAAAATACTCTTATAAGTTCAAATTCCCAATTTGACCTTATAAGGCATAAATAATTATATAACTTAATAAAAATAATTCAAATAAATCAAAATAAACAAAATATTGCAAATTATAATTAAATCATTAAATTAATAAATTTATTATTTTGGCAGATCAAAGAAATTAAATTTGATTGATTTTGAGTCAAAACAGTCAGGTACGCAAATTTACTTATAAGTCTTATTTCAGTATTCTTGTTTGAGTCATTTTCCATTTGAGTATTATTTGCACTGTTTACCGCATTTTAATCTGCAAAAGAATATATATATATATATTGTGGTGTTTGTCTTTGGAGGGTGAAACGCAACACTGAGAATCTGTACAGATTGGGCCTGCTGGCAGCCCCTGGAAGTTATATGGAGGGATTTAGCCTCTTGTAGGAAGTAAGCAAATCCAGAGGAAAGACACACCATCAGTTCCTAATTTGAGTAAGCTACCGACGGGTGGCGAGATAAGCTTCCTACAGATTATGCCTATGGGTTTACCCATTTGGGCTTAGGGGTCTCCGGACTCGACTTATTGTTACATATGCTTTTGATAAAATTTATTTCATATATGATTGATTTTCACAGCTATTTTGCAGGGCAAAAATTGCAAATTGGAAATTGCTTACTTTATTTGCAGTCTTTCTATTATTTTCATATGTGATTCATACCTATTATAGGATGCTAGATTTATTCTTATAAGAACAATTTGCGTACTCCTACCTGACTGGTAAATTGAAATTTTTTCAGGTTTTGATAATTAAAAAGCTTAGAAAATCTGCCAAATTTAAAAGAAGAAGAAGCAGAAGAATGTAGATATTTTATTTCTTATTTTGTAAAATTCAAACTATTGTAACTTTTCATATATGTTTTGGCTCTATATATAAAAGGACTGTAAAATTTTATTATTTTATTTTATGTCCTTTTTGAATTATAAAAATGTCTATATTTTCAAATTGAGATGAATTGTTCTTTAAAGACTCTCGAACTTCGATCCCCCGGTCGCCACACGCGCCAAGATGCGTGCGGAGTATCCATTCGAAGGAGAGCATGCACCACTATCCGGACCTTGCAGTGGATATGTCGCGGTCCCAATAGCAAATCCCATAAAATTAAAAATTAAAATTTAATTAATTAATATTCATTAACCTTTATTTTTTATAAAATAGTTCTTTAATAATTTTAAATCCAAATTAGGATAAATAATCTCTAAAAATTCTCAAAAATTTACCCATAGCTAATTATGGTGCAAGGAATTCAAAAATGAAATTAAATTTTAGTTTGGAGGTCAATTTGATTTAGCTAATTTTTAGGGTTCTTAAATGGACAAAAAAATAACTAAAATATTCAAATGAGCTCTAATTGATTTCAAACTTCTATAGTTAGATTTAAATGACCTATTGAGCCTAATGGAATGAAAATCAAAGCTCAATTTGGATTAGATTAACTTGGATTTGCTAAAGTAATAAGTATGGTTGTTACACAAATTCCCCATTTATAGTTAAATAAGATTTTCACCCTAATCTACTGATAATTGAGAGATATTGTAACAACCCGAGTTGTTACCATAGCTAATTATGACTAACCCTAAGTCTTAAACATAATTAAAAGTGCTAATTAGGCCAATTGGAGTCAACCTCTGAGACCTAGTCCAAATCAGGAGTCAAACGAATTGAATCCTGATTTCTAGAAATCTAGAAACCCTAGAAATTGACCTATTTAAATTGACATCCGATCAAAAAATGGACGCCACATTGCGTTCCTTAACCCCAAATTAGCTTGGGGTGAAGTTTTCGTGTCAATCGGAAGTCGTCAAAATTTTGACGAATATTTTAATAATAAAAATATCCCAGAAATCGAGGTATCAAAATACTCGTCGGATCGAAAATCCGACTGCGCCATTGAATTCCTTGACCCCAAATTAGCTAAGAAAAATATGTTCAAAATTTTCTGGAAAATATTTTTTTTTAAAATATATATATATATATATATATATATATATATATTATTTTAATACTTAACGGCGTGCCGTTAAGTACTTAACGGACCCATCACTGTAGCTGACGGCGCCGCCTGGATAGACGGCTCCGTCCCGCACGACACGCGTCGCCCCGCCGCCATTTCCGGCCAATCCAGCCGCTCCCCGGCCTCGGCGAGGTCGCCGGCGGGTTTATAAGACCTCGGTCGACCTCTGGGCTCCAGGTTTGCGAAAATCGGAGCCCGGATCAAGCCGGAATCGAGCCACGAAGCCAGCCCATTTTCCGTCGATCCTAATTACCACCGACCCGCACTTCAGGTACCCCGATCTCCCCCGATTTCCGTTCGATCATTGCAATAATTGTAGGATAGGTAGATGAACTTGTCCTCTTTCCATCCACCGGTTCCGATCGGGCTCATACCCACCCGATCGGGCGCACCGAGGCCCGATTTGCATCTGGGTTCGGCTCCGCCGAACCCTGGAAGACGAAGCGTCACGGGCCTCGGGTCGGGTCGGGTCCGCGTAAGCCGCGGTGGGGACCACCAGGCCACGTGGCCGCCTTTGGGCCCGCCACGTGTCACGTGGGGCCCACACGCCAAGCCCCTCGGCTCTTCGGCTTCGGTCGTGGGGCCTACCAGGCCACGTGGCAGCCTCTGGGCACGCCACGTGGCAAGTGGGGGCCCACAGCCCGAGCCCGCACGGCGGTTCGGCTCCTCGATGGGGCCCACCGCGCCACGTGGCAAGTGGGACCCACTGCCCGGTTAAACCGCGGCGGTCCGGCTCCCTGTGGGGCTCACAGTACCACGTGGCAGCCTCTAGCAGTGCCACGTGTTAGGTGGGGCCCACTGCCCAGTCACCAAGCTGAGTCAGCCGTTGTGGGGTCCACAATGCCACGTGTCAGGTGGGCCACTGCCCAGTCACCCGAGCTGAGTCAACCCCTGTGGGGCCCACAATGCCACGTGGCAGCCTTTGGCAGTGCCACGTGTCTAGTGGGGGCCCACTGTCTGTTAATTAAAATTTAATTAAATTACTATTAATTAATTATTGTTTAGTCTTAATTAATTACAATTAGTGGTTAATTAAGTTAGGATTAGTGTTAATTACTTTTGAACAGTAACTTTAGTTAATTAAGTATAATTAGAGATTAATTATTGTTAATTAAATGTTAATTAAACCCTAAATAGTAATTAGGTTAATTAATTATCATTGAACAGTAAAACCTAATTAATTATTTTTAATTAAGTATTAACAGGTAATTGAGACTAATTAAATAGTGATTAGCACTAATTACTTTGCTACAGTAAAATATTAATTAAATAATAGCTTAATTAATGTTAATTAGTAATTAAACCTAATTAATCACAGATTAATTAAAGATTAATGATTTCAGAAATTTTATATAAAAACTTTAGGAATGAACAGTAAAATACTACAATTTGAATAAATGAATAGTAAAATAATTCAAATTGTATTTTTGAATAGTAAATCTTAAAAGTTTAATAACTTTTTATAGGATGATCCAAATATAGCTAATATGGGTCTTAAAATACTCAGAAAAATGTAAGGATTCAAATAATATAATGTAAAAATTTATTTCGGGGTACATATAACGAGGTAGCATTTTATAACCTCTTTAGAGCCTCATAACTTTTTACCTGATTATCGAAATATAGTCAATATGGGTCTTAAAATGCTCAGGAGAGCTGCCCCATCACCGTAGTAGTATTAGTTTTCTCATTTGGACATCAGGATAAAAAGTCAACCCTATAATTTAGATTTGATTTTAGTGAAAATGACCAAAATGCTCCTAGACTTCAAACGGCCATAACTTAGTCAAATCAACTCTAAATTGGAAAATTCAAGATGCTAACCAGCCTAGAATTTCAATGTCATCATTATAACAAATAATATTTAGGATTTGAACCCTATAAATTTAGGTAAATGACAAAATTACCCCTAGCCTTATTTTAGTCATAACTTGACCGTTTCTCGCCCGATTTAGGCGTACTTACTGTCTATCTTCAAGTTAGACAGTAAGGAATCAATTGGATCTAAGAGAAATTAATTCTAACCCCTAAGTCAAAAGTTGACTTTTGACCCTTAAAGTAGGGGCAAAATAGTTATTTTGCCCTAAGATTGAATTAAGTACATCTACCCTTTATATTACATTTTAGAACCCTAAACAAACGTTATAATCTTCTTAATATTAAACAAGTGAGTAAAATCAATCCTTAAGTTAGATTCCAATAATTTCTGCTAAGTCTTAAGCACTACACCTTAAGGACCTTTCTTGAGAATATGAATAGATCATAGGTTATAGTTCATTCATTGAGTAAATTGGGTTACCCAATGGGTGAGACCTTGGTTTATTAGTTTTTAGACTTTCTTTTATTTTACAACTTATTCTAATTATTTTATCTTTTAACCTTAAGTTTAATGTAGGAGAATCATCTTATTATGTTTGATTACTTAATAGGATTTGCCATAACTAGTAGATCACTTATAGAATAAACTTAGAACTTAGGTCTTATCCTCTTTGGATTATGTGATTAAACCTAAATCTCATAGTGTTTAATCCATAATCTATAGGTTTAGAAGATCTTGATCAGATCTTAGTTAGAACGTATAAATTCACAAAACTAGGATGTATGATTAATTGATTTAACTTGTAGTCGTCTATCTGATTGAACTAGATTAGAACCTGATAAGTTCTAATCCTTTTTCTTTACTTATAAGGATGAGCTTCCGGGTTACACTCGATAGTAGGAAAATGGTGATCCTGAACTTGTGTAACTTGGAATAGTTAGATGGATAAGTAGAAAATAAATGATATCACCATATTTAGTAGAGTCCCTTACTTACTTTGATACTTCGTTGCTTACGCGTTCCTTCATTTTTGTGCTATATTTTCTTGAGTATATCATATAAGACATTTGATGCATGAATAAAATGTTAGGAAAATCTGGAGAATCTTTAGATTCCTTGTGAAAATATTAAAGAGATTTATAAAAAGATAATGATTTTATGAGCTGCCTCTCAATTATATCCTTATTGCCTAGCCTCCTTATGTTACTAGGGGAAGGATCCATTTTGTTGTGTGCCTAATTTACTAACCTCCTTATGTTGTTAGGGGTACACCGTTGGTGCCTTAGCCGTACTGGCATTAAGGTTGCTTTGTATGCTTAGTTTACTAGCCTCCTTATGTCGCTAGGGGCATACAGTTGGGCCTCAACCGTACTGGTGCTAAGACTCTTTGCTTGCTTTGTGTGCTTATATGCCTAGCCTCCTTATGTCGCTAGGAGTACACTATTTTATGTCTTAGCTGTGATGGTGCTAAGCTTCTTTGGTATTCGATGGGCTTGAGTAGCTCTTTTTTGTATGGCAGTCAATGCACGTGTGACTTTATATGCAGTTGTTGTTGCTTACTTTTTAGTATTCTTATTCCGTCAGCTATTTTCTTGTACTGCTTGATATACATATTTAGGATGTTAGAATCTTGCTGCTATATATACTTACCACTGCTGAGTTATTTATTTTTAATTGGCATATTTCTGTTGATCACCAGCATGTTTAGGATGTAGTACTTTTCTTACTGCACATGTCTAGTTATGTATATTTATACGCCCTTCCTTGCTTAGTTTGTATGCGAGGCATGTCTCAGCCTCTTTCCTTTTCCTTGCTTAAGTTATAAATGATGATTTATAGCTTTCCTGTTTCTTTTGTATTGCTTGCCACTCCTTTTCATATATATATGTTGCTTAGATATTGTCAAATGGTGATGTTACTTAACACTTATAATAATTCATCAGCTTAAAATGTACTTAGACAATTGTCTAACTAGATTTTTCTTTTCTTTGGATGGGGCCCTACATTGTGAAACCGACAATGGCAGACTCCTTTCAGTTAGACGAGCAAGAGTTAGGTGTGGAGCCATACCTAGAGGAGGAGCCCATGGAAGAAGCTGCCGTTTAGCCTTCTTATTCTTGAGTGAGGATGAGTGGTTTTTCATTCTATTTTTCCTTCAAACATTTTAAATTATGTAATAATACAGGTACTATTCACTGTGATTTTAGATTGTATACTTATATTCTGAGTTTTATTTTTCTTTCCTATTTGTCTTGTGATATTTGGATGGTTTACATTTCCTTAAATTACTTCCGCATTCTGTTTGTTTACTTATACAGTGACTGTTAGTTTGATTCTGTGTTAATTCTTTACTAATTAGGTGAATTATGGAGTCTATCCTAATCCAATGATAAGTGAGGGGTTAGCCAGAGTGACACCCCACCCTTAACCTAATCTCCTGACGGATTAAGGGTGCTGGGCTGTAACAACCCAGGTTGTTACTTTGCTCAATTAAGACTAATCTAAGTCTTAATTAAGGTTCTAAGTCACTAATTAAGTGATTTGAAGCTAATCTCTGAAACCTAAGTCAAACCAAGAAATCAACAAAGTCAAAATCAAGAATTCTGGAAAATCCCAAAACCTAGAAATTTGACTTTTTATTTAGACCTCAGATTGAAAATCTGACTTCGCCATTGCGTTCAGAACATCCAAATTAGCTAAGGGTGAAATTTTGGAGGCATTTGGAAGTCGTTGATTTTTCGTCAAATATTTTATTATTATTTAAATACTTTAAATAATCAAATAATTAAATACTCGTCAAAATAAAAATCTGAGTGCGCCATTACGTTCCTCACCCCTCAATTAGCTAGGGGTGATTTATTGAAATTTTTTTGAAATGTATTTAATTGATTAATTTTAATGAATTAAATTAGTATAATTAAGTTATTTAATAATACATATTTAAATTTAAGCAAACGGCGTCGTCCGCCGTTTATTCTCTTCGTCTATTTTCCTTAATGCCGTCAGTATCAGGCGTTAATCTGTGATCGTCTGATCATATCGCAAGATCTGATCCGACGGTCACCATCCCATCTCCTTCGGCATGTCGCAGAGCTCGCGACGCGTGCAGGCAGCCTCGCACGCGTCACGCCAGGCCGGCTCCGCGCGTCCCTCACCGCTCTTCGATCGCTGATCTTCTCTTTAAGAAGCATTGCAAGCTATAGGACTCGTTTTCACGATCTGGATCGAAGGAAATAGTTTCGGAGTTCCCGCATTTTCTTCTTCCTGAGCAAGCCCTAATTTCTACCGTTCGTTTTAAGGTACCATCTTCTTCTCTTAATTTTACTCTTTAATCATTGCATATTATTGTAATATTGGGTTCATTTTCTTTTTAAGGCACGATCGATCGAGCCTTCGTTCGATCGTGCCTGAAACCCTAGCGCATGGCGGGGGGAGGAGGAAGCTGAATCGCCCTCCCAGATCAGCCGTCGAACACGGATTCAATTCCAACCGTTGGATTTGAATCAATCCCAGCCGTTAGATTCGTCGATTCAGTCTACACCGCTGGATCAATTAAATCGAAACGGTACATCTGTACCAACCACAGCCGTTGATCGCAGATGATGGAATCAATCTGCATCACCCGATCATTCACGTAACAGTATTTGTACGTGTCGCCCCCTCCGCCAGCCACGTGGCCACGCTGTTGTTTCAGCGGGTGGGTCCCACCCGTCTCCGTCAAAAGACAGGTCAGCGCTGAGCCTTGTCAGTGGGACCCACTGATCGTCCCTCTGCGAACCACGGCTCGCCACGTGGCGGTGGGACCCGCCATCTCTGCCAAGCCGTCTCTTCCTGCAGATTAAATATAAAAGTTATATATAATAGATTAAAATATTACAAATGAAATTATATATGTATTAATAATAATCAGATTAATTAAATTAATTAAAACAGCATTAGTTAAATAATTTAAATTCAAATCTTTAAACCCTAATATCTTGCAAATTATACATCCAAATTATGCAAATAAATATATTAAATTAATCAGAAAAATATGAGGAATTTATTGATACCAAAATTTTTGCTGTAGGATTAATAATTTGCAAAATGATTATTTAGGTTTAATTTTAATTTAAATTAAATGTCACAAACCATATTTAGCTCATAACTTTGTACCCAATGATCCAATCATACCCAATATGGGTCTTAAAGTGATTAGAAAACCCTAAGGATTAATTTGATAGTATTTATCTTGCTATTTGGGTTAGTGTTTGCCTAATCACATTTAGGACCAAACCCTAATTAGGTTAATTAACCCTAGATCTTCAATTGACCATAACTTGGTCAATTGAGCTCCAAATTTGATGATCCATAGATCCATTTAGATCAGAAGAACTTAATTTACAATAATATATAAAAATATTTTAGATCCAACGGTTAAATTTGCTAATCACCCTTAATTGCTTTAAATCTTGATTAGTGAATATTAGCAAATCTAGTAACTCAAATTGAGAGTTTTAAATTTCAGAGGACTCCTAGATCCATTTAGAATCAATCTATAAGGTTAGATTAGTATTTGAGTGCTTAATTTTGTTAATCACTCACTAATCACCCTAAACCCTAATTAGGTCTTAACTTAGTTAAATTAGGTCCAAATTGAGTCTACCACATATCATTATGATCAGTGAGCTATTTGTAATTCATAACCACTAATTTTGCTTAATTTGGACACTAATTGGCAAAATTAGAATTTTTGACCTATAGTTAACAATTCTTTAATTGACCTTAAAACCCTAAATCTTGTATTGGCCATAACTTGGCCAATACTCATCAGATTTCAGTAAATTTAGGTTCTATGGAAAGCTTAGGCAGTAAAGAACATTAAACTGAAAGAAAATTTAACTTTCACTTAGTCAAATTACTAATTTACCCTTATAAGTCAAACTCACTAATTTGATCTCATATGGCTTAATAATCATCTAAAATTGACTTAGTTGTTATCTAATCTTATATTAGACAGTAAGAATCACTTTCCAAAAGAAAATTTCAGAATTTAAGCCCTAGGTCAAAATTTGATCTTTTGAACCCTTAAGTAGGGGCAAAATGGTCATTTTGCCTAAATTTAGGGTTTAGTCTTTTAAAACCCTAAATTCAATTTCCAATCACTAAAATCAGTAAATAGAATGATTCATAGTTGAAATTAATCAAATTTAAGACTAAATTAGGTTTTAATTAAAATCTCAGAAATTGCTCAGTAAAGAAAATTCCTAAGTCTTAAGAAAAGTCCTCTTTCTTTATTTATTCTTAGACCCATCCTTAGGTCTTATAACATTAGTTAGGATGTGTGTCTTGAGAGATACTCTTAGTAATTAAGAGCCTTATTTCCAAAGACTAGGAATAGATCTTAAGTTAGAATTCATCTATTGAGTAAATTGGGTTACTCAATTAGGTGAAACCTTGAGTTTTCTAGTTTCTAGATTTTTCTTAGTTTATTAAATGATTATTTAATCTTTAAACTTTAGAACTAAGAATAGAGATCTATCCTAATGAAATTTGATTTATCATTAGGATTTGCCTTAACCTAATCTGTGAGATTTGGGTTCTAAACCTTAGACCCTTAGTTATACCTTTAGATTAAGTGATTAGACCCCATCATCCGGAGTCTAATTCTTAATCTTTTCATCTTGATTTGGCTAATCAAGATGAGGTTGGGATGAATTAAATTACAAAATTAGGTCGCTGATTTATTCATTTTAACCAAATAGTCGTCTTTTGATTAAGTTATAATTAAGACTTGGCCAGTCCTAATTATCTTCAACAAGTATGATTCGTGATTCTAAGTTACAAAATGTGTAAGAATTAATAAATTCTGAAACTTATGTAACTTAGAGTAGATAGAACGAATAAAGTAGATAACAAAGGATATCACCTGTGTTTAAGATAGAGTTTCTTGCACTTTGAATTATTGATGCTTCACATTCCTTGATTTTGAGCCTTATACCTTAAACATGTATTATGTACATAAGATATTTTGATAAATATCTTATGTTAATTTGGAACATCATTCATAAATGGCATTGTGTTCGTTTCACAAGTGGTTTGTAAGGTGTAGCTTAATTAGTATACCTCTTCGATCAACCCGTTTGAGGTCGGTAACCTTTCGAGGGTTTAATGTCCGATAGTCTATACCAGGCCTAGTCCATGGATAGGATGGATAGACTCTTGCCCTACTGGCTATATAGTCAGGATTTTGATATGGTTATACTAATTCAAATACACTTACATTTAGTTCTGTCTTAGCTCATCAGGTTAAGAGTTCCAGTGATGATTTAGTTTAGAGTTTCTTAGCTCATCAGGCTAAGAATTGCTATTTTAGTATTCAGTTCAGATGACTTATACAGTTATTATAGTTTCAGTTTGCAGTTACTGTTTTACTAGTATATTCTGCATTTCAGCACTGTTTTACTTACAGCTGTCTTGCACGTGTTTTTATACAGGATGCTAGTTCTACTTACTATTTTCATATGCTTTCTTAGGATGATAGTGTTTCAGCTTTATACTTTTGTACTTCACTTAGCATAATCTGTTTGATCATGAGCATGTTTAGGTTGTACTTTTCTTACTTTTCTTTTACTTTTACTTATCTGTCCTTATTACAATTGCTTGGAGGAGATATGTTTTACTTCCTTTTTGTTTAGTTATAAACTATGGTTTATAACGTATTACAGTTCTTTTGTACGCTTTCTTGCACCTATTATGCTTAGTTTTGTTTTTATGGTGATATTCAGTTAACTTAAATAAACTCTTACCCTAAAATGTACTTAGACTTATTATCTAACCAGATTTTTCTTTTGTTGGCTGGGGCCCTACCATTATGAAACTGATAATGGTAGGTTCTGAGTTTGTTAGTTTAGCAGATCCAGTGGAGAGTTTGCCATTGGAAGAGGAGCCCGATCCTGAAGATCCGTAGCTTTAGTTTTTCTTCCAGTGAGATTGAGAGTTTTCTTTCAGTACTTTTAAACTCATTAAATGTTGTAATAATACAGGATTTTATTTCTTTTTCAGTACTTTACTTATTCTGTATTGTTGTATTTATACTGTATTGGATGGATGTTATGTTTTATGCTTCCGCACTCTGAGTTCATGTATGATCATTTAGTGATAGTATTTCTGGATTGAATGGCAAAGTCCTTATTTAAATTGGATTAGGATGTGTGACTAATCCAATCTTAAGTGGGGACTTTGTCATCTGGTGACCCCTCCACCGTAATCATGTTAACTTTAGGGTTAACAGGACCACGGTGGGGCAGGGCTGCCACAGTTGGTATCAGAGAGTTCCATAAGGTGTCAGATTGGAATTCATTCCTCTCTACCTAATGGATTGTTCTTCTGCCACTTGATCACTAAATGAATACTTGAAACAATATCCATCTCATTATAAGTATAACTCAAAATAAGTAATAGAAAATGAAGAGAACACTTTCATAATAAAACTTTAGAGATATAAAAAGCTTAAGTAACAAACACTAGTAGATCTCTATAATCATAGAAATTGAAATATTGAACCTTGAGTTTTAGACTAAGGAATTAAGTTATAATTAAGAAATTCAAAACTTGTACGTTAAATGAACCTTTTTAGTGCAATAGCTTACCTATAGATGATTGGATCCTATTTATTGACCAAAATCATAATAGAATCTAACTCAAATAAAAATAGGTATTCCAATCATATTTTAGTTATACTGATAAATTCTCTTATCCAAAATGAAGTAAGAACTTTATAAAAAGTTGATTCTTTGAATGATAAATAAAATATTTTGGTATTATAAACATTAACTTTAATCATGGCTAAACACCTGTGATAGAATCTTTATCAATTCAAAATGTTGGGACACACTTAGTATCTTTTCTATATTAAATTATTCTTTGAGTATTAATAACCCAAGAAGTATAGTAACTCTTCTATTAAAGACTAACATTAATCATAATTATTTTAGAATGAATCCTGAAACTTCTTCCCTCAACATGGATGATTCATCAAACAGTAATACCAACGAAGTCACTTCACTCAGAAACATGATAACTATCATGCTAGAGAATTAATTACAACAAGCAGTGACTATCCAGAAACTAGTATCTACTCTTAATACTGCAATTTCTGGTATCCTTTTTTATATTTTTTATACTGCACAAACTATTACTAATAAGTCATTTAGTGGCTTCTTAAGACTTAAGGTCTAGACTTCTAATCTTTAATGGAAACTTATTTCCCACAGATTCTAAAAATCAACATAGGATCACCAAAAAGAATCAAAAACGCAAAGCTCACCAAGATGGATCTAGCATATCAATGGAGTCAATCCAAGAGTGCACTAAACCACACTTTTATGGAAGGTGTTATCATTTTGGAAGAGGCTGTTTTACATGTGGTCGTCAAGGCCACGGATATCAAAAATGTCGTGCTTCCAAAACAATTAATGGAGATATAATTCATCATTTTCATCAGAGCAAAACAGGCCATGACAACTCATCTAATGATTTTGAATCTATGTCAATGCTAACATCACCGCTGCCTAAAATAGAATATCTAGCAGGCAGGGAGAAAATAGTTGCTCCTAAATTTCAAGAACACAATCATCTGGGAATAGAGGAATCTACTGATAATGTTATCTCAGGTATATACACTCAATTTTATTACTTCTTTATCCATAAAATTTACTTTACTTCATATAAGTTCAAATTGAAAATTTGAATTTTTCATATAAGCCTAATCTAGTGTTCAATAAGTTTTATCCTTGACTTGATAATTTTCTTAGTTCAATTCAAGCAAACCTTAGATTCTGTTAGCAAAATTAGGTGTGTATGACTTACAAAAATAAAGAAGTAACTTGCCCAGTTCGGGTGAACAAACTTCTTATTTCTTAGATTAAATTAATTCATAATTTTGAATCTATTATCGAATAAGTCACTAGTGTGACTTAAAACACTAAAATAAGCCATTCCTTAAGTTCTAAATATCTCATTCTATTAGGATGAGTATAGTCACATTAGTTAAATAAACACTTATGACCATATGATAGGTTATTTAAATTAAAATTTTGATACATAGTAGTGGCATTATGATTGTATTCCATCAAAGTTAATGAGCAATCTATTATCTTGATTCAATATATTAAGCCACATGGTATAATTGAAATAATAAATTTCTCTTTCCCATTAAGTTAAGTAATCAGGTTGGGTAATCATCCTCTGCATCTAAAAATCATTCCTTAATCAAGGATGATTGATTGATTAAATAACAAAAACCTTAGAGTGGACAAATCACAGATTACATAATGGTTAACTTATTTTAACTTATATGCGTATACTCATAATGTTTTGCTATAATAAATATGTTGCTTTCGTAGTCCTAGCATAATAAGGATATTCTAAATAATTTTAAATTTATAACCTATTCTAAGTCAAAGAACTTTTTGTTCTTGAAAGGATGGATTTCTTTAAAGTTGCAAAATATTTTGAATTCTAAATTTTAAATTAGAATCTATAAATATTATATTGGAAATTCTTTTAATTAAGTTACTTATGGTAACTTAATAAGTTTGAAAATATAGTTTCCCTTGTCCATTCTTGATTGAATAGAGATTTTATTCTTTCACTATAATCTTCATCAAGTGATAAATACCACTTTAAGTGAATAGATTAATTGAGAAAAATCTTATTCCTATTAAATAAGAAAACCTCTTTTCCCAAATAATTTGATTTCAACTTTTTGCCTAAGTCATGATATGACTTGAGCACTTATTGATCATTTTCTTAAGATGAGCTTTCATTCAACATAAATTAATATAACCATTAAATTTTGAAGTGATCTAAGCCTCATCATGTAGCTCAGATATTAACAACTGATTCCAGAAATTTTGACATAAGTCATAGATTATGACCTATGATTTATAGCTTTAATTTCTATTGAATTTCCTAGTACTTATCCATATGGATAAGTGAATTTCTTGCCATTTTTATAATAGAATTTATGACTTATAATTTGTAATCATCAAACCTTGGATATTAAATCATAATGTGAGACTTAAATTCTTAAACTTTCTCTTAAACTTGAGACCATGTATCCTAAGTGGATACTAATCCTATTATTGCCATAACAAAATAAGTTCTCATTTATTATGAGCTAAAGTAAATTATTAAGATTGTTAATGATCTAAGCCATCTCTTGTGACTTAGATATTAGCAGTTAGTTCTGGAAATTTTGCCTTATAAATTATAATTAGTTTTCTGCATACTTATCCATATGGATGAGTGAGTTCCTTAACATAATCAAGTCAGAACTTATAATTTATATTATTAAACTTTTATAATCACCAAAACTTGATGTTAGGTCATCATGTGTAACTTAATATTTTAAACTTGAAGCTAAGTATCAAGAAATTACATGCTGAACCTATTTGCCTTATTTAGGACATTTTAACAAGAGTTGAATGTCACTTTAATAGTTCAAATCTAATTTGGACTAATTCATATATAGTCCATCCTCATCTTATCTTTAGTTAAGAATTATAAGCTAAACTATTTGGATTCATTATTAAACTGTTATTCTAAAGATGAATTTCTTCTTACAATTCTCAAAGGATAAGAAATCAAAGAATACTAGTTCTTTGATGCCAATCCTTTAATTTCCATTTGTTGAAGAAGAACCATTATTATTCTTAATCTCTATTGAATCCTGTAAAGGCTTAGCTAGTTGCCAAAGCCTTCTTAAATAGTAAATGTAACATAGAACTGATAAAATCTTAACTCCTAATTTCATCCCATGTTCAGCAAATAATATCACCTGCCAAGTTATAATCACTTTGGGTTGTCAAGTCATATATTATGACTTAAGGGCTAAGTATTTGATCCTTACAGTTATATTTAGCCTAGATAAAATATTAACTTCTCTTTTCCTAATATTTAGATCCTCATTAAGTGATGATTATCACTTAGTTGTTTAGCTCATTAAATATAAAATTTGGAATATAAATTTTTCTATAAAATGAATTATGATAAATTAAGCTTAAAGAGAAGAATCTTTAAACCTTCAAAGATCCTTTAAGCCTTGCTTATTTGTACAATAATATATTCTTAAACTCATGTCCATTTGGGTGTGCAAACACAAATCAAATATTCTTAGAGAACCTTTATCTTCTACGACATACATTACTGTATTAGTAATGATGTGCTGTATTTTTAATTTATTTATCATAAGACTGTATATATCTATAAATATCTCATATTTCAAATAAAAATAACTTAATACTTTCATGATTTTCATTTTTATATCTTTTAGTGAGAATTTCAACTAATTGACCTGTCAAAATTATAGTTAACAAACAAAATTGATTATTTGGTATGAATTCTAAGATCTGATTATGAGATTTGATGTTTCTTCCATCATTACCAGCCTATTCTACATTAATTTAAACTATTGCAAAACATACTTATCAACTTCTAGTATGTTCAATATTCTATCTGCTTTATTCTTCTCACTGGAGTGATGTCGAGGACGACATCGTTCTTAAGTGGGGGAGTTTGTAACAACTCAGGTTGTTACTTTGCTCAATTAAGACTAATCTAAGTCTTAATTAAGGTTCTAAGTCACTAATTAAGTGATTTGAAGCTAATCTCTGAAACCTAAGTCAAACCAAGAAATCAACAAAGTCAAAATCAAGAATTCTGGAAAATCCCAAAACCTGAAAATTTGACTTTTTATTTAGACCTCAGATTGAAAATCTAACTTCGCCATTGCGTTCAGAACACCCAAATTAGCTAAGGGTGAAATTTTGGAGGCATTTAGAAGTCGTTGATTTTTCGTCAAATATTTTATTATTATTTAAATACTTTAAATAATCAAATAATTAAATACTCGTCAAAATAAAAATCTGAGTGCGCCATTACGTTCCTCACCCCTCAATTAGCTAGGGGTGATTTATTGAAATTTTTTTGAAATGTATTTAATTGATTAATTTTAATTAATTAAATTAGTATAATTAAGTTATTTAATAATATATATTTAAATTTAAGCAAACGGCGTCGTCCGCCGTTTATTCTCTTCGTCTATTTTCCTTAATGCCGTCAGTATCAGGCGTTAATCTATGATCGTCTGATCATATCGCAAGATCTGATCCAACGGTCACCATCCCATCTCCTTCGGCATGTCGCAGAGCTCGCGACGCGTGCAAGCAGCCTCGCACGCGTCACGCCAGGCCGGCTCCGCGCGTCCCTCACCGCTCTTCGATCGCTGATCTTCTCTTTAAGAAGCATTGCAAGCTATAGGACTCATTTTCACGATCTGGATCGAAGGAAATAGTTTCGGAGTTCCCGCATTTTCTTCTTCCTGAGCAAGCCCTAATTTCTACCGTTCATTTTAAGGTACCATCTTCTTCTCTTAATTTTACTCTTTAATCATTGCATATTATTGTAATATTGGGTTCATTTTCTTTTTAAGGCACGATCGATCGAGCCTTCGTTCGATCGTGCCTGAAACCCTAGCGCATAGCGGGGGGAGGAGGAAGCTGAATCGCCCTCCCAGATCAGCCGTCGAACACGGATTCAATTCCAACCGTTGGATTTGAATCAATCTCAGCCGTTAGATTCGTCGATTCAGTCTACACCGCTGGATCAATTAAATCGAAACGGTACATCTGTACCAACCACAGCCGTTGATCGCAGATGATGGAATCAATCTGCATCACCCGATCATTCACGTAACAGTATTTGTACGTGTCGCCCCCTCCGCCAGCCACGTGGCCACGCTGTTGTTTCAGCGGGTGGGTCCCACCCATCTCCGTCAAAAGACAGGTCAGCGCTGAGCCTTGTCAGTGGGACCCACTGATCGTCCCTCTGCGAACCACGGCTCGCCACGTGGCGGTGGGACCCGCCATCTCTGCCGAGCCGTCTCTTCCTACAGATTAAATATAAAAGTTATATATAATAGATTAAAATATTACAAATGAAATTATATATGTATTAATAATAATCAGATTAATTAAATTAATTAAAACAGCATTAGTTAAATAATTTAAATTCAAATCTTTAAACCCTAATATCTTGCAAATTATACATCCAAATTATGCAAATAAATATATTAAATTAATCAAAAAAATATGAGGAATTTATTGATACCAAAATTTTTGCTGTAGGATTAATATTTTGCAAAGTGATTATTTAGGTTTAATTTTAATTTAAATTAAATGTCACAAACCTTATTTAGCTCATAACTTTGTACCCAATGATCCAATCATACCCAATATGGGTCTTAAAGTGATAAGAAAATCCTAAGGATTAATTTGATAGTATTTATCTTGCTGTTTGGGTTAGTGTTTGCCTAATCACATTTAGGACCAAATCCTAATTAGGTTAATTAACCCTAGATCTTCAATTGACCATAACTTGGTCAATTGAGCTCCAAATTTGATGATCCATAGGTCCATTTAGATCAGAAGAACTTAATTTACAATAATATGTAAAAATATTTTAGATCCAATGGTTAAATTTGCTAATCACCCTTAATTGCTTTAAATCTTGATTAGTGAATATTAGCAAATCTAGTAACTCAAATTGAGAGTTTTAAATTTCAGAGGACTCCTAGATCCATTTAGAATCAATCTATAAGGTTGGATTAGTATTTGAGTGCTTAATTTTGTTAATCACTCACTAATCACCCTAAACCCTAATTAGGTCTTAACTTAGTCAAATTAGGTCCAAATTAAGTCTACCACATATCATTATGATCAGTGAGCTATTTGTAATTCATAGCCACTAATTTTGCATAATTTGGACACTAATTGGCAAAATTAGAATTTTTGACCTATAGTTAACAATTCTTTAATTAACCTTAAAACCCTAAATCTTGTATTGGCCATAACTTGGCCAATACTCATCAGATTTCAGTAAATTTAGGTTCTATGGAAAGCTTAGGCAGTAAAGAACATTAAACTGAAAGAAAATTTAACTTTCACTTAGTCAAATTACTAATTTACCCTTATAAGTCAAACTCACTAATTTGATCTCATATGGCTTAATAATCATCTAAAATTAACTTAGTTGTTGTCTAATCTTATATTAGACAGTAAGAATCACTTTCCAAAAGAAAATTTCAGAATTTAAGCCCTAGGTCAAAATTTGATCTTTTGAACCCTTAAGTAGGGGCAAAATGGTCATTTTGCCTAAATTTAGGGTTTAGTCTTTTAAAACCCTAAATTCAATTTCCAATCACTAAAATCAGTAAATAGAATGATTCATAGCTGAAATTAATCAAATTTAAGTCTAAATTAGGTTTTAATTAAAATCTCAGAAATTGCTCAGTAAAGAAAATTCCTAAGTCTTAAGAAGAGTCCTCTTTCTTTATTTATTCTTAGACCCATCCTTAGGTCTTATAATATTAGTTAGGATGTGTGTCTTGAGAGATACTCTTAGTAATTAAGAGCCTTATTTCCTAAGATTAGGAATAGATCTTAAGTTAGAATTCATCTATTGAGTAAATTGGGTTACTCAATTAGGTGAAACCTTGAGTTTTCTAGTTTCTAGATTTTTCTTAGTTTATTAAATGATTATTTAATCTTTAAACTTTAGAACTAAGAATAGAGATCTATCCTAATGAAATTTGATTTATCATTAGGATTTGCCTTAACCTAATCTGTGAGATTTGGGTTCTAAACCTTAGACCCTTAGTTATACCTTTAGATTAAGTGATTAGACCCCATCATCCGGAGTCTAATTCTTAATCTTTTCATCTTGATTTGGCTAATCAAGATGAGGTTGTGATGAATTAAATTACAAAATTAGGTCGCTGATTTATTCATTTTAACCAAATAGTCGTCTTTTGATTAAGTTATAATTAAGACTTGGCCAGTCCTAATTATCTTCAACAAGTATGATTCGTGATTCTAAGTTACAAAATGTGTAAGAATTAATAAATTCTGAAACTTATGTAACTTAGAGTAGATAGAACGAATAAAGTAGATAACAAAGGATATCACCTGTGTTTAAGATAGAGTTTCTTGCACTTTGAATTATTGATGCTTCGCATTCCTTGATTTTGAGCCTTATACCTTAAACATGTATTATGTACATAAGATATTTTGATAAATATCTTATGTTAATTTGGAACATCATTCATAAATGGCATTGTGTTCGTTTCACAAGTATTTTGTAAGGTATAGCTTAATTAGTATACCTCTTCGATCAACCCGTTCGGGGTCGGCAACCTTTCGAGGGTTTAATGTCCGATAGTCTATACCAGGCCTAGTCCATGGATAGGATGGATAGACTCTTGCCCTACTGGCTATATAGTCAGGATTTTGATATGGTTATACTAATTCAAGTACACTTACATTCAGTTCTGTCTTAGCTCATCAGGTTAAGAGTTCCAGTGATGATTCAGTTCAGAGTTTCTTAGCTCATCAGGCTAAGAATTGCTATTTTAGTATTCAGTTCAGATGACTTATACAGTTATTATAGTTTCAGTTTGCAGTTACTATTTTACTAGTATATTCTGCATTTCAGCACTGTTTTACTTACAGCTTTCTTGCACGTGTTTTTATATAGGATGCTAGTTCTACTTACTGTTTTCATATGCTTTCTTAGGATGATAGTGTTTCAGCTTTATACTTTTGTACTTCACTTAGTATAATCTGTTTGATCATGAGCATGTTTAGGTTGTACTTTTCTTACTTTTCTTTTACTTTTACTTATCTGTCCTTGTTGCAGTTGCTTGGAGGAGATATGTTTTACTTCCTTTTTGTTTAGTTATAAACTATGGTTTATAACTTATTACAGTTCTTTTGTACGCTTTCTTGCACCTATTATGCTTAGTTCTATTTTTATGGTGATATTCAGTTAACTTAAATAAACTCTTACCCTAAAATGTACTTAGACTTATTGTCTAACCAGATTTTTCTTTTGTTGGTTGGGGCCCTACCATTATGAAACTGATAATGGTAGGTTCCGAGTTTGTTGGTTTAGCAGATCCAGTGGAGAGTTTGCCATTGGAAGAGGAGCCCGTTCCTGAAGATCCGTAGCTTTAGTTTTTCTTCCAGTGAGATTGAGAGTTTTCTTTCAGTACTTTTAAACTCATTAAATGTTGTAATAATACAGGATTTTATTTCTTTTTCAGTACTTTACTTATTCTGTATTGTTGTATTTATACTGTATTGGATGGATGTTATGTTTTATGCTTCCGCACTCTGAGTTCATGTATGATCATTTAGTGATAGTATTTCTGGATTGAATGGCAAAGTCCTTATTTAAATTGGATTAGGATGTGTGACTAATCCAATCTTAAGTGGGGACTTTGTCATCTGGTGACCCCTCCACCGTAATCATGTTAACTTTAGGGTTAACAGGACCACGGCGGGGCAGGGCTGCCACATGGGCGCCACAGATATACCACATAACTGAACTGGAGTTTCATTAAATATACATACAAGAAATGCAAAGTACAGAAGTAAGTAAAATTGACATTCATTTAGCCATAATACAGAAAGAAATATGGTCCAATTCAGAATAAAATTTAGTAAGGAAAATATATCAAGATCTTGTATTATTACAGTAACAGCTCAAGTTGTTACTATGACAATTAGGATTAAATTCGACTTAAAAATCAGAATTCTGAGTGACTTCAAAATTAGGGATAACCAAAAATATTGTTAGATAGAGTATATTTTTTATGATCGTTATGCCCAAATTTGGGAGCAATCTAGATAATGGATACTCTTCAATTAATTTCTAAATTATATAAATTTAATAAATAAAGAAAATTATATGCAAGTTCAAATTCAATGATTTTGGGGTGTTGAATTAAGAATATTATAAAAAAGACTACATAAAAATTTTTATCGAATTTGGAGCTCTTAATTGACCATAATTAATTTTTGATATTTTTGTCTTCAGAAAATTATATAAAATAAAATATTGCTCTATCAAGAAATTTTGGTGAGAGTGTGTTTGTCTCATCAAGATATATCTCCGTGTTAAGTTTCATTATTTTTTAAAATAATAGAAAAATTCACAAAAATCAAGTATTAATTAAAATTATTACTTATTTATTCAAAATAAATTATTTTATTAGTTATCAAAAATTTTGTTATTCATCAAATTAATGCATTATTCATCCAAAATATATCATCTTAAGTTACTTAAATATAAACTTAAGAGTGAAGTAAGAGGAAAGAGAAATATATGACGGGAAGAAAAAACAAAAAGAATTTAAGAGGAGTAAGAGAAAACCAAATTACTAACATTAGAAAATTAATGGAAGAGAGAGAAATATGAGAGAATTTTTTTTTGTATAAATACCCCTCCTCTCATTCTCCCTTCCCCTCACTCCCCTCTCCTCCTATAACAACTCAAGATTATTACCATAATCAATTGAAATAAAACCAAGTTCTAATATTTATTCAGTAGTCTTAATAAGTCATAAGTATCAAGTCCTGAATTTTGGTCCAAATCAGGGGTTAATCGGACTAAACCCTAATTCTGAAAAATTCGGATAATCAAGAAAATGAGATAATTAAATTGGCCTCAAATCAAAAATCTAACTTCGTCATTGCGCTCATCATCCCAAATTAGCTATGGGCAATGTTTTGGATATGTTTAAAAGTTGTCAAATTTTCTCAAATATTTTAATATATTTAAATAATTGGAAAAATAAGAAAATTAAAGTGATCTCAAAATCAAAATTTGATTTCGTCGTTGTATTGCTCACCCCTAAATTAAATAGGGTGAAATTTTGAAATTTTCCGAAACTCATTTGATTATTAAATTTCTAATAATTAAATTGTGCTTAATAATTAATTATTAACTAAAAAATTTCTTCTTCAGCATGAATGAGGAAATTGTGTGAGATGGCTTTGTCATCATTTTAGGCCTCCTAAAACATCTCATTTTAAACTATATTTCAATCTCAAGCATAGTTTACAACGTTTATATCTATTCGAGAGGAAATGCAACTATTCATCTTCTTCCCGAAATCCCATGCAAATCCTATATGTACCTCTTTATTTTTACTTTAAGTTCAAATTAGAACTCATAGGCAAAATTAAGAAGCTTATTTAATATCAACGGAAAAATGCCGATAAAAAAAAAAAAAAAAAAAAAAAAAAAAGGACTGTTAAAAAGAAACCGAAGGGGCGTAGGCATTATGTAAAGAGTATTGTTATATGGCTCTTAAGTATCTCCCAAAATGTATTGATAACTAGGATTTAGGGAGTTAAGTGAAATAAAATTTTTTTATTAAATCCACTTTTATTTGTGGAGCTCATAAAAATTAATTTTTTAAATTTTAAATCCTAATTATCTATACTTTTTAAAAAATATTTAAAAGCTAAATAATATTTTTCTTATGAATATAGAGGCAAAGTGCAGTCGGCTCATAAAAGCTCATGCATAAGTCAAAACTTCCATCGATTTCATTGCATGTGCCTTTATATTAAGCGATTAAATATAATAAATAAAATTTAACTATTATTAAGCGATGAAATATAATTCGTCGGTGCTCCTGCACTTTTAATTAAGCGATTAAATATAATTATTAAATTTATAATCGTAATTTTAATTATTACGAGCTTAAGAATAAATTTAGATTGTTATCTAAAATATTGAAAATTATTAGGTTAAATATGTAAAATACAGAAGTTGAGCGGTACGCGTGAAATTTCCCGCCACGAAAGGTCCTGTTTTGGATCATCGGCCGGCCGGTTCCATCCTGAAAAAGCGATGCTACGTTTTTTTTTTGCTTAGCAATTATAATTATTTAAAATATTATAATTATGATTTTAAATAAGAAAATACTATGCTTATATAAGAATATAAATTAAAAAAAAATTTATCACTAATAAAAAAATTTTTTTTTTTTAAATTTTTATATCTAAGCCCACACAAAAAAATATTTAATTAATTATCTACTTACATATTAATTTGACACATCATTTATATATTTTGGTGTATACTAATATGTAAGTATAATAATATTCTCTTAAATATTAAATCATTTATTATCAATTTAAATTAAATTTAAATATATTAATTGAGCAACAAACTAATTAGTGAGCGAGGTAGGATTATAGTAGGGTTCTACTGAAAATAAACGAGATTTATTAAAAAATATTTTTTTAATTCTAAGAAATGAGTAGATATTATCAAATGTAAAGATAGAATTGGTTTAGGAATGTTTGTTTATTGGATTTTGGAAGTAAAATTAGATTTGTTGGAGTGATATTTGAATATTATTTTAGTAATATTTATTTATTTATATTAAAATAATATAAATATTATTTTAAAATTTATACGAAATTAAATTTTATTGAATTAATTTTTTTTTAATGTATTTTTAAAAATTATTTTAGCTAATGAAAAATAATAAAATAATAATTTTACGGGAGCATAGTAATAAGGAGCTGAACTTGTTTTTTTTTGCTGGAATTGTGCAATCTATGAAGAGATCACGACTTCGTTTGTGTCTCTCCAACGTCATCATTTGTCCTGATGAAGACAACGAATTCACAGACGTGGGAGCTCGTTGAGGCCGACCCCGGCGCAGGTCTTCGTATTCGCTGTTTGACACAACGACGGAGCTCACTGATGCTGACAATGGAGCTTGCCGATGCAAAGGCCAACACCGAGGTTTATGTTGATGTCAGCACAGGAGCTCACTGACGCCAACATTGGAGCTCGCCGACGCCAACGCAGGCTTCATTTTCACAGTTTTGCGCAACAATGGAGCTGGCTGACACCGACGATGGTGCTCGTCGACGCTGACGCCAATGCCGATGATGACGCCGATGTAGGTCATCATCTTCACACACCAATTTGCATTGCAATGCTCTGTTCTGGGCACTTTATGATTAAAGCCTGACAAAAATAAATCATATCCTAAAAAATATTGAATTCCAAATAAAGGATCAAACAACTACAAATTAATCAAATTATATTAAAATGTGATTACAATATAAATCTAATATATCTAACAATCTCTTAATATATTTCTCTAATTTATCTTCTCTTTTTTAACAAGTCAAATGTTGCTCTTTAGAAATTTTCTAAGAAAATTCATGGAGGGGGTATAAGTACGAGGTCAGCCCATCTGAAAGCTACTCATGATTGTGCAAAAATGCCAAAGGATCCTCCTGACCCAACAGATAATCTAATGGATGATTAATGTTTAGTTGACAGTAACTGTTCTGATAATACAGCTCTGCAGAAGAGGAGGAGACATAATAATGCCAAATAAAGGATGGAAGCTTTCAAGATCAGAAGTGCGTATGGTAGTAGTCCCTGAACTGACTAAGAAACGAGAGATACCCTTCAAAAAAGCATCTCCCAATTTCTGAATTAAAATTTGGCTTACCGCGAAAATTGGTATTACTACAAGAAGCCGTTATACTAAGCTCACAATCTATAACTATAAAAAGCAATATGTATATACATTCCTGGAACAAATAAGATCTGCTCCCTGAAACGAGTCAAAGCGCCACTCCAAATTCACCACAAGTGATGCACGAGACGCCACTGTTCAGTCGGCCCCTAATGAACAGAATTCAGTTAATTGCGTTAATAAAATAATGATAAGCCCAGTGTTAATAAGCAATTAATGAAAAAGCCGAGCACTTCCAAGCCGAGCCGCCTTCCCCTCTATATAAGACCGACCGGTTCCCCTTCAGAACGCAACAGCAGAAGCAGAGCCGCCTTCCCCTCTATATAAGACCGACCGGTTCCCCTTCAGAACGCAACAGCAGAAGCAGAGCATTCCCTCTCTCTGATCGGACGGCGATGAGGTGCGTGTGGGTGAATGGACCGATAATAATCGGGTCGGGCCCGTCGGGTCTGGCCACAGCGGCCTGCCTGAAGGAGCAGGGCGTGCCCTTTGTCATTCTAGAGAGGGCGGACTGCATTGCCTCTCTATGGCAGCGCCGCACGTACGAGCGATTGAGGCTTCATCTGCCCAAGCAATTCTGCCAACTGCCCGGCCTCCCCTTCCCGGACGACTACCCGCAGTACCCTTCCAAAAGGCAATTCGTCGAATACCTGGAGTCCTACGCGGACCGCTTTGGCATCTCCCCCCGGTTCAATCAGACCGTGAGGACAGCCCGGTTCGATGAGACCTGCGGGCTGTGGCGGGTCGCCGCCGCGGCCGACGGTGACCGGACCGCAGAGGTTGAGTACATTGGCCGGTGGCTTGTGGCTGCCACGGGGGAAAACGCCGAGAAGATCGTCCCTGATTTCAAAGGCCTTTCTGAGTTCAGAGGAGGGGTGTCCCATGTCTCCGACTATAAGGCCGGAGGTGAGTATACCGGAAAGCGCGTGCTCGTCGTCGGCTGCGGGAATTCCGGCATGGAGGTTTCCCTCGACCTCTGCAATCACAATGCCTTCCCTTCCGTGGTAGTTCGCAACTCGGTGAGTGCCACTGCCATCATAAAAAAATTTGGAATTTTTTTTCCGGTTTCTTACAAATACGGTACAGAAATCTCAAATGATTATTTCTAAGAAAAAAAAATTTAAATTAAAATATTTAAATTTTAAAATTAATCAAACCTATCACCCAATTAACGCCATTGAATCTTATTTTGAATGATGCATCGGAATAGGAATGGAATGAAAGAAGAAAAAAGAAAAAGAAAACTATTGAAATCAATCCGATGGAGGCTTTTGACTTCTCATCTGAATGTCAAATTTGATCACAGTCAACCACTTAACCCTTTCGATCGCAATTATTACTTTTCTTGCACTGTTCGCCCTTCTAATTAGAAGTTTATTCAATGGAAAATACTTTAATATTCAAAAATGTCTCATATATTTTTCTTATGCATTTAAATCTTTATAATAATTTTATAATTATAATTTTGATAAGTAAATCTTAATTAAAATCAATTTAACAATAAATTTAAAACATTTAATTATAACTGAGTATTGAAAGAGTATTTATTAGGGGTATTATAACAGTTTTTTTAAGCTTGATTAACTTTAAATTTTGAAAAATAAATATTAAATAATTTTATTGTATATTATTTTTTATTATATATAACATATATTATATATATTATATATTTACATATAAAATTATTACATAAATATCAAGATCATTTAAATAAGGAAAATACTTTGGTTATGTAAGAATATACACTAAAAATTTAAGACTAATTATAATTTTTTTTTTTTATAATTTTTGAATATAAGTTTTATCAAAAAAATATATTTAATCAATAATTTAATTAAACATTAAATTAACATATCATCTATATATTTTATTGTATACTAATTGTATACTAATGTGTAAGTATAGCAATACTTAAAATAATTGAAGTAAGATTATAATATTAAAAATTAAGATTTGCTGGTGGACAAAGTTTTAATAAAGTACAATTTGTGCAATTTTCCAAAAATACAAATATTTTCCAAAATGTTATCTCCGGCTTCTTCTCGTACAGGTTCATGTTCTGCCAAGGGAGGTATTTGGGAAATCGATCTTTGAGCTGGCGGTTTTGTTGCTGAAATGGCTGCCGCTGTGGCTCGTCGACAGGGTTGTTCTCATACTGTCATGGCTGGTGCTTGGGAGCACAGAAAAATATGGGTTGAAGAGGCCTTCAACCGGTCCGATGAAGCTCAAGAACACCAATGGAAGGACCCCTGTCTTGGATGTCGGTGCGTTTGAGAAGATCAAGTCTGGAGGGATCAATGTTGTTCCTAGTGTGAGAAGATTCTTGCCCGGCTCAGTTGAACTCGTTAATGGCCGACTCTTAGAAATCGATTATGTTATCATGGCCACAGGATACCGCAGCAACGTTCCTTCGTGGCTTCAGGTAGTTCAAGAAAAATACAAATATAAAAATTAAGCAGCTTCTTACTTAATGATTTTTGGTGATGTAATGATTCAGGAGAGTGATTTCTTCTCAAAGGACGGGCTACCGAATCAGCCGTTTCCAGATAGCTGGAAGGGGAAATCGGGGCTTTATGCCGTTGGGTTTACAAAGAAAGGGCTGTTAGGCGCTTCCATTGATGCCGTCAGGATTGCGAAGGACATAGCCAAGCTGTGGAAGGAGGAAACAAAGCAGAAGCAAAGGATGGGAACCTGTCTTAGGAGATGCTACTCCCAGTTTTGATCGACGGCTTCCTTTGATAATATGAAAAATGTGCATAGAGCCCTCTCTCAATGGAGCCCAAGATTTTGGAAAAGAAGTGGGCTGTACAGAGTGCCATTGATAATGATGCGGCTATTTCCACTTGACTGCTGCTGCCCTTCAATCTATGTAATGTCTTTATTCTTCTTTTTTGTGATGTACGGAGAATTTGAAGAGATTTTGAGGGCAGCTCAGCACATTTTGCTTTCCATTTTTTGAAACTTTGTACAACGTTTTTAAAACTATTTTCTTCCGATTGCTGGCACTTGAACTTGTCTGTATTCATCAGACTAATTCTATGTTAGTCAATTTTTTCTTGCCAGGATTAAAATTTTCCAGAGATAAATTTTGTTGGTTGAGTGCTATGTTGTGTTCATCTTCTTTTATTTATGAAAATGCTATTCCTGATTGTTATTGAGACAGTGCTCAAAATTCGGTCAAATCTCAGCAACATGAGCATGGATTTTCTGCTTCATCTTCGTTGCTAGCAATTTCGGTAAGATTATGATTTCTCTTGGCGGCAATTTTCATTATTCAACGATGCTTGGTTTTGCAAATGACATCCTCTAGATTAATGAAGCATTTGAAAGAAGGTTAGACTTCTTAGCTTCTTTTTTTTTTTCGAATTTGTATATACGAACTCATGCTGTTGTCCTTTTAAAAAATGGAAATTTCGGAATGTTTATTTTTGGAAAACCGGTTTGCTTCATTCAAAAGTTGCAAACTTATGCTGTTGTGCTGCTCCAAAACATTATGCGGCTGTGCTGGGCTGCAGTGCTAGGCTTCACAGCCTTCTCCAACCTAGCAGTTAACTGGTACTTGTTTTTCCGGCATTAAGAAGAAATTGGTGCTTTGTAAATGCATTTTTAAATGTAGTTTATCCGTGGAAGATTGTGCACAAGTTTATAAATATGACCAAAATTGTTTGTTGATTGGGGATTTAGCAAAATTGTAGAGCACTCTGCAAGCGAGAGATTAAGGTTTTGTTTCCATGTATTGCACTAATTCAAGCTCAGAAAATTGTGAATTCACTAATCAAAAAATGCCTTAATTACACTACATTATGATTATCATTATCCCTATCTAGTATCCTTTATCATTTGGTCCAGGGTGGGTTTTATAGTTATCTTACACCATTTACATACATTTATCAAAATGGTAACAAAAAACTAGCTTCACAGTTTATAAGCTTTTATACTCCAAACAAGGATAAAGTGGGTTTCATGACATAGATGCGACTTTGATGTGTAATGATGAGAGTTAGATGAGCAGTATATAAGGACATATTAAAAGGAAGAAATGATCACCCAACCTCAATTGCACTAGCCAAATAATTACATTATATGAATTTATTTGGAGGGCTTGAACAATGCTTTCTCACTAGTCTCTGTCAAGAAAACTATTTGTCAAGAAAATAAACGCATTAGTGCTGAAATGGAGATGGAGTGTTGTTGATTTGGAAGAAGAGATGTTTCCTTGAGGTTTTGTACCACTAAAGAGGTTATGAAGGAGTTTCAAAGGGTTCCAAGGCAAGGAGGCACTACCCGACCAATTGGGGTTGTTGCCCGAGGAGGGGGCGCCCAGTCACGCCCCAGACGCCCAACAGAGTCTGTAGGCCACAAAGAGGGGGGGGGGCCTAGGCGCTCCCCAGGGACACCTCGATGCCCAACATAGCTTGTAGCAGAAGAGGGGGCCCTCGAGGGCACCCCAGGCGCCCATGTTGCTGTTTGGGACACAGAAAAGGACGCCCAGGCGTGTGCAGCGGTTCAAATCCGAAAAGAAGCGTCATTAGGGCTTTTTTGGAGTTTTTTGGGATTGTATAAAAGCATTTGAGATGCATTATAGGGTTAACCCCGCCGTATTCTCACACTCTTACAATAACATGAATATGAAGCGCTATTTTTCGGTACTTCATCACATGTTTTTTCTTAATTGATAAAGATTAAATAGGAATTTTCTTTTCTTTCTCTAGATTTGTTCATCATGCCTTTTAGAATATGCATTACCTCCTTGGTAGATCTATTAGGTATAAAATCAAACTAATATTACAAAAATTGGGTATGATGTCATAGTCTTTGTTCGATCACTTTCTCTCAAAATTTGAAAGCATGCTCATTAACTTGATTCTTCAGCAATTTGCAAAGTCTTGTGCATTTCTTTTATTCATAGATAAATACATTAATATTTCTCCCTCCATCTAACATGTTTTTATCATTCCAGCTTATATTAACTAACTTGGTAAGCCAAATAATCTTTTCCTCACTATATTGCCAAACAACAATAGTGATATTATATGAATAAACAACTTTTCAAGTCTAAGGCATTCCAAACTTACTACAAGGGGCATAAATGCTAACAATGTTAAATTTCATCCATCAATAATTATTTTTAGCATTAGATTTTTTATTCTTTAAACTTCCAATGCATCATTCTTTGAAGTTGAATCCAGTATGATACCCACATTATTTTTATGATTCTTGTTATACGAGTACAAGATTTTAAGATATAAATTATAACTTTTTTTGCTTTCTCTTCTGCTCATTTTGTTTTATGAAGATATAATATAATAGTTCTTTTGTTTCTAATAATATGAATCAACTCCAAGGGCTTGTTCTATTCACGCTTAAGATTAGTTAAACTAGATAAGCTAAACCAGCGAGTCATGATCATCTTCTTCCGAGATGTTCACAAAATGGCCCTTGACTTTGTTTCCACCGTCTTTTCTCCTCAAAGCTGGGCAATCCTTCTTCAAGTTCCCTTTATTACCACAACTCCAGCATTCCACTTGCCCTTTTTCTGGCTTTCAATTTGTCGCCTTCTGCTTTCAACACTTAGGGTTGAGGTTGAAGCCTCACCACAAGCCCTCCTTCGAATGTCCTCATTCAGCACGAGCCCTACGACATCATCGAAACGTAGCTTTGCATTTCCTTACGAGTTACTCACCGATGTAACTAATCCATTCCTGCTCTCTGGCAGCGAATAAAAATAATAAAGCTCTCACCTCATCCTCAAAATTGATTTTGACCGAGCTTAACTGGTTGGTTACGGTGTTAAAATCATTCAGATGATAACCAAACGACATATATCTACTGCTGAATATCCACCAAAAAAAACCAAACGCCTCGGCATAAAGATTCGAAAAGAGAAAATGAAAGATGATCTACATTGACGATGATGGGAGTTCAACCTGAATGGTTTAGGGCATGAAATGAATTGCAAATTCACAAGATTAGGCTAGAGCAGCCTTGCAACTCCATCCTGCTGATCTCATGCAGAGAAAATACTTCAGACTGTTCACAGAATAAAAGCAAAAGAAGGCGGCGAGGGAATGAAGGAAGAAAATGATTGTGATAAGCCGAGAGAAGCAAGGGGGTCATATTCTTATGCTTATTCAGCTAAGCCCGATTTTGATAAAAAAATTAGATTATGATTCAAGTTATATTTGTTGTTTTGTTATTGGTGACTGATAGTTTTGATGTATAAATAAAAATATTGCACAAATATTTATAAAAAGAATTGGCAATATTTATATGAATTTTTCTTTGGTTCTTTTTTATTAATCTTCTTAAAAATTTTTAAAATCAAAAGTCATTACTTTGTTCGGGTCTACTAGACTGGAATGTATGCTAAACCTAAGTTGAGCTATTGTTATTTTTTAGAGCTTGATTGGATGAGCACGGTAGACCTGATCCTCATTTTTCATTGGTTGAGCTTTGCTTATTATTTTCTATACGGCCAGTGTTTTTTATTTCGTTTTTGCTCCGGTATTTTCCTCTGCACCAATTATTGTTTGGTCCTTCAAATGAATACCTTGCCCATCCCGGCTTGATCTGGCTTGTTTGATTAGCAAACAATTGAATTTTAAAAAAAAATATGGTATGCTAAATAAAAAATAAAGTTAATAGGTGTGAATGATAATAATTAAATCTAAGTTTTAGCTTTAGGGCACCAACCGTTTCCAGCGAATTGATTGAAAAGGCTATCATTGAAAGTACAGTATAAGAAAACTGAAATCTATATAAAAAGTTTGTGAAAAGGAAGCTGAGCTTCTTTACTCAATGAGTTCTTCTGAGTTGCACCCCCACCACTAGAACTAAAAAGTTTCAAACACTTGCCACTGCCCTAACTAATCATTATCATCTGTTTCTAAGAGTCCCTATCAAACAGATATCTCACCCCACAAGCAGCACCCCTTCCACGCGTGGCTGTCAAGCCCCGTATTTCATAATATATATTACAGAGCAGATTACATGCAGAATCTAAATAGAAATTTCAATCTAATCATTTTAAAATTGCTACGTGTGGTGCAAGCAAACTAAATAAATATAGCTTTGTGTTTATCTCTCTGAACTATTTGCAGAACTTGCATATGAACCATACATTCTGACTCAAGAATCAACTTAGACATGAGAAATAGTTTGGATCTCTATTCAGTATGGTTACATAGACAGACGTAGGCTGTGCTGTATATCAATTAAGAAACCTTCAATACATCCCAACTCAAAACTGGAATGTGCTTTTACAGAAAACTTCAGTTCCCTCCACTTTAGTATACTTCCTAATATGATTGATATTTGAGCCTAACAATAAGCATAACATACAAAAAGTTTAACAATTTGAAAATTATTGAACAGATTGAGTATCAAGATGTTAAGATTAAATAAGAATCATTACCATTTGCTACAGAAGCCAACTAGAAAAAACAATGTCAGCGGTGACGAAGCAGTATCAACGAAACGGAGTTGAAGAAGAAGTGGGCCATGGCGCCGACAAGACGCCATGATGAAATGGGATGATCTTTTTTCGCGGAGTGATCGGAGAGCACCCGATTTTGTGAAGAAATTGGGTAATTAAATTATTCCGCATTTTATCTAGCAATTAAAGTATTTGGATGAGCTACATTGCTCCCACTCATCATCTTCCAGTTATTTCTCAAAAATTACGAAATAAAATTTCTCACTAAACAATAAGAATCAAATCAACTTTTGTGTATACTAAGATATATATTTTAAATATAAATTTTGAATAATTCATATTCTTTGGAATTATTTGGGAGCCATATAACATTTGTAGTCATGGTTCTCCACCTACTAAGAAGATACCTTACAAGCAAGCAAGCAAGCAGCTGCCTTTTCATTAAATGTCTGTCGTGAAGTGAGTTTTGTCAACTTGGTCAGTAAGGTTTGTATAATGACACCTCTTACAATAAAATGAGGAGACATTTCAAACGAACATATCTTCTTATTCTCTAGTTCCTATCAGGACATAAGAACCTTCCATGTCACGTGACTTTTCCCTCGTCTTCGGCGGTATATGTGATCATAGCGGCATGTAGAACAAATGTACTGATAATTTAATAAAATTTAGATTAGATTAAAATAGTGTAAATTTATGATTAATCAAGATCAGAATAGTAAATTAGACTTCGGGGATGCAAAAAATGCGTGCTTGAAAAATCTTGCAGGAGGAGAAAAATGAAAACGACCATATTAAAATTGGGAGATCTTAAGATGATTCCATGCCAGCTTGCTCACATTTCGAATAGACTGTAGCTTAGCTTGGTCCCCTACATCATGGGCTTAAAAGGATATAACATTCACAATCTTGGCAGTGAGTGCTTAATTGCATTATGACTAATGGACTCCACAAACACATTATTAACATTTGTTCTATTGCTACCTTTTTGCAAGGAAGTTTGATGGGGACCAAGCCTTTCTTTCTCTTCCTCCATAATTATACCACAGTTCTAAATGAGACTATCCACAAGGGGGGAATTTTTCGTCAGGAGTCTTGCCAATTCAATGTAGTAAGCTGCATTACAATTTGATTTACCTATCACATCATTTTAAGATAAGTATTAAAAGAGTTTTACTATTGAATCACAAAATACAATATTTATGACATACTAATGAATTATTTTCCATTACTTTCCTACCTTTTTTTTATTAGAGCACAAGGCTCTTTGACTTTAAGGACTGAGAATATGTAGGAAATTTTCCAACAGTCTTTGTGGAGTGGTACAAGAACAAATGGTCCCTATATTTAAGAAAACTTTTATTAGGTGGCACTTTATGGTCACCAATACCATGTGATAGCCCCATGACTAGCATTAAAAGCACTTGATGCAACTTAATTAGCCTATGCTTCTCACTTGTAGTATTCAACAAAGAAAAGTATGTGCACACTTTAAGCACAATGAATCCTGCTGGGGAAGGTTTTGAGTGATGGTTTCCATGGGTATTTTAGTCTCTTATCATTGCCTATGATGAAAAGGAAACAACTAATTAATAATGGTTGGACATAACCAATATCATTTTCCAAACAAAGATACTATTTTCATTAGTTTCTTCTAAAAAATAGCTTAGTATAATAAGTATCATAACCATAGAAATTGTGGTTGTTGTCATCATCACCTTTACAATTCTAGCCTTATCCCAAAAATTTTCTTAGCTACACATTTATGTTGAATGCTACGTGTCTTAGGTATGAAGATTTATTTTTCTACAAGTGAAACTTGTATGCCAATTTGAAGTTGTGACGGTCAGGGAATCGAGTTCGGGAATTTTCAAGAAATAATTCACACATGCAATACTTTTAAAGTAAAGTTAATAATATATCCATAATTATACATACAGAGTAATGCACATATATATTACCAGAGTTTATTTCAATAAAATTTTAAAGTAAAAGTTCATTTCTAGCTCACTTCTAGCCCTTTTCTCTTTACTCGAGTTGATCCTTGAATGTTCAATTATCAAAACTTGAAAATTTATCAACAGATGTCAGTCAGACAGGAGTACGTAGACCATTATTATAAGAGTTACTTTATAGCATTCTATAATAAGTATAAATCAATGTAAAAATGATATGAATAACTTTGCATCACATGTAAGAACAAGTAAACATTTGTCAAATGAAATTAACTTTTGCCCTGCATGTTAGACTTGAATTCAGTATAAGAAAGCATGAAATAAATTTTATCATAAGCATTATGTAACATAAGATTGAGTCCGGAGACCCCTGAGCCCAAATGGGTAAACCCATAGGCATAACCTTTATGAAGCTTTCTTGCTACCTTTTGGTAGCTTATTAGCAATTTCGAAAATGATGGTGTCTTTCCTCTGAATTTGCCCACTTCCTAAAAAGGCTAAATCCCTCCATATAACTCTCAGGGGCTACCAGCAAGTTCAATCTATGCATATTCTCAGTGTTGTTTTACATCATTCTAAGACAAATATCACATAATATGATATATTTCATGTTTTTGTTATATACTTTATGATAATATTTTTGCAATTTTATTGAGCGGTAAGCAAATTAAAAAGCATAAATATTATTTTAAATGAAAATAGGCTCAAAGTAGACATGCTGAAGTAAAACGTACAAGTAGATCTGCATATCTGACTGATTTGATAATACACAATGATTCAATTGATTTATTCTGTCAAATATTAGTTTCAAACATCAAATTAATATTTTACGCACTTGATTAATACACTCACATCTTTTACTTAGATCATAAGCAATATAATGAATCTAACAGTCTTTAAGATTTCCAAATAGAATGATTTAAGATTCACTTAAGCATCAAATTCATTTAAACTCTATATATATATTTTCTTAAATGCATGATTTTACCGAAATCAATCTTTATTTTGGTATATTTTTGTGTATTTCAGTTATGGAGTTGGCAAATTACAAAAATGTGAAGTTTGTGCAAAACTGGGCACTGCAGCGCGCTACGACGCACTATGGCACTCCCTGGCCGAGAGCCATGCACCACGGCGTGTTGTGGCGTGCGACTGCGCAGCGGCACATAGTGGCGTGCTTCAGCGTTGCTACGCACAATGACCAAGCACGGCGCTGCGGCACGCTGGAGCGCCCCCTGGCCGAAAGCCAGGTGCTACGGCGCACCGTGGCGTGCTACTGTGCTGCGGCGCCCAGCGGCGTGCTTCGGCGCTACGGCACGATGTAGCATCTGTCGTTCATTCTGCATGAACAAAAGGTGGGAGGTTTCTTCTATGACATCCAATTACTCCTTATTTAGGGCACCTCATGGGTTGTTCCATATGCCGAGTGAAAGTTCTTTCCGAGACCTTTCGATTGATACTTAAATTGGCACAATTGGAGCACTCTAACATCAAAATAGTGATGTTTTAGTTACAGGTATACATAAATTTTCATGATTTTTACTGTGCATAACTGTTTATCTTTTGGTGGAATCAAGCTTTGATTGAGCACTTGCAAGTTCAATCGAAACCTTGTTTTTTTTTCAAAATCAAAAATTAATAGACAAGCAAACTTGATGATATTATTGAACTGACAAGTAAGGAAATACCTTTGTTTAGAAAATGGAGGTTTTTTTTGCGCTTTGGATGAAGATTCTGCACACCTTTCTTCCTCTTTCTCTCAAACTTCATAAGTGCAAGCTGAGAGATCAAATTATGATAGTTTTGATAAGGAAAAGGAGTATGAGCTGGATTAAAGGATAAGCAAGTGGTAGGGGAATCTTTAATTAGTGCAAGTGAGGAAGATGTGCAAGTGGGAAAGAGGGGCTTGGCTCGAGAGGACAAGCTGCAATTTTTTTGAGTTTGCAAGAGGGGAAAAATAGGTTTTATTAGGGGATAAGCTCCAAGTGGGGAAGATGATAGGATATGTAGGTGGTAGGTCCCACTTGTTAAATTTATTTAAATATTAAATATTATTTTAATAATTAAACTTATGGTATTAAACGGGTTCCAAAAAATCTCAAAATTTCACCTCTAACTAATTTGGAGGTGATGAACTCAATGATGAAATCTGTTTTTTAATTAGAGATCAAATTAATTATCTTATATTTTTGAACTACTAAATTAAATTAAATTAAATCTAAAAATCACGCAAATGGAGAAATTTTCCGAAAAATACTAAAATTTTCTAAAATAATGCTTAAGTCTTAAAATTTTATTGCTCCAAATTATCACGTGATTTGATTAAATAAAAATCTGAATAGATAAAATTTAAAACTTAGTATTTTGCAGATGTTCAAAGCAAACCCAACATTTTTCATATTCAAAGGCTAAAAATTAACGCTTAACAAAGTCAACTCATAAAAGCTAAAATTTTATAAAAAATTAGGTGTGTTATTGTAACAATCCCAGGTTGTTACCCAACTTAATTTTAACTTAATTGTATCTTAACTGTCATTCTATTAAGTTCATCTAGTCATTAGAATCAATCCCTGAAGATTTGGTGCAATTCGGAGCTCAATCAAATATTTCGGATTATTTTAATATTTAATTAATTAGGAAATTAAGATTTTTAATTTGACCTCGAAATCAGAATTCGACTTCGTTGTTGCTAACACCACCCCCAAATTAGCTATGGGTGATGTTTTGGACGCATTTGGAAGTCAACGAATTTTTGCGAATATTTTAATATAATTAAATACCCCAAAAGTTAGTACAATTAAATAATCGCCGGAATCGAAATCCAACTTCGCCGTTGATTTTCTCACCCCCAAATTAGCTAGGGGTAAATTTTTGAGATTTTTTGGAGTGCGTGTCTTAAACCTGAATTTTTAATAAATTGAATATTATGAATAAATAATCATTCATTCCTTAAATTGCATTTTTCTTTTTCCTCCTTTTCTTGATTTTCAGCTGGCCATCCCCCTCCATTCGGCGCCCATACTTCCTCCTAACGCAAAGCATGATTGAGGCCATTTTCCTTCTCCCCTCACCTCACTAGCCCTCTTAGCCATGCCTTCACCACCTCCTTCTTCTTTAAAGAGAAGCCTCAGCCCTCCTTCTTTTGCTTGTTGTCTATCTAAAGCTTCTCCTCTTTTCTCATTGTTGAACTGGTGTTGAAGAAGAAACCCTCCTTCCTCCATTGCTACACTTTGAAGAAGAAGCTTCTCTGCAAGTCTTTAAGAAAATAAATATTCCTTCTTCCTCTTTTAAGGTTAAGGTACCCATTTGTTCCTCTTCCTTATCTTCTTCATATTGCTATTATGCTTGTTGGTATTTTTAAAAATCCATGATTGTATTTGGAAGCCATTGAGATCATTAAGGCATCATATTACTTTGAAAATCCCATGCTCTGTTTTTCGTCCATTTTGTATACCCAAACCCTTAACTCCATCGTTCATATAGTTAAAATAATCCATTTGTGCCGATTTTAGTATCGATGGAAAGGTATCGGAAATACCTTTCCATTAATATATGGCACCGCTCATTAAATGCTCTGGATTGAGAGTATTTGAGCTTGAAATGTGACCCTTCACGATTTTCGCACAGACGAAATCACCGTCGGGCGCTATAGCGCGCCGTAGCACCCGACACTCAAATAGTTTCCGCTGTAGCGCACCACAGTACGCCGCAGCGGACTGCAGTGTCATTTTAGGAAAATTCATAGGAAATCAAGAGAAAAATTAATTTAACAGTTACACGAAAATTAGACCATTGCAGTGCGCCACAACGTGCCACAGTGGGCTGCAGCGTGATTTCTGGAAACTATATGAAACCAAAAAAATAAATTAATTGAACAGTATTTTCGCAAATTAATTGAACATATTTAAGGTCCCTAGGACCCTAGTGGGACTGAATTATATCAAATTTAAACCTAATTTAGTTAAAATTGAGCATTACATAAAATTCTATGCAGAAATTAAATTTGAAACTTTGTTATTTTTAATAAGTGCTCAAAACTTAGTATGCATCTTAACTATCTTATGTTAAATGCCAAAGAATATGATTCTTGATTATTTATATTAATAAAGATATACCTCAATGACTAAATGGTATGAAACTTAAGTCATTTAAATTTGTAATCAAGTACTAACCCCCTTTTGGTTTGATTTAGAATTTGGTTAGCCTTAATTACATTCTATTTTATGTTACTTTATATTCTTATGCTTTCATGATTTTATGATGTATGCTAGAGAACTTTAACATTTATTTGAACACCTAAATATGCTTAAATTGACATTAAACTATAAGTGAATATAAGAATCTTGAGAACTTGATTAAGTAGATGATACTTAATCTAAATCTAAAATTTGACATCAATAATACACCAATAATACATTTATTTGTTATTGACCTTTAAATTAACCATTAGTCTTAATTTTGGTAAGGCTAGGGATTAAATCCTAACTTGTCTTGATTAAGATCTAAACCTTAATCACCTTAAACTAAGTAAATTTGATTGAAAGATAATTCAATAGACATGATTCCAATAATGTATATGATTTGACATTGATCTTAAATCATAGAATTAGAAGTGCTAATATTAATATTAAAACTATGTGATTAAATTATCTGAATCAAAACTTTAGATCTTTAATTTTATCTTATATAAGACCATTAGCATAAGATGATTAATAAAATTAAAATGATTTATGAAATGATCCAACTCCAATAATATTTTTGATTTCATCCCATGATTATAGAATTGAATATGATTAGATGGATTTTATTCATCTGATCTAATTACTTTAATCCAAGTCTAATAAATAAACTTTGAATGTTAACTTAAGAAATATAAAAGTGAGATCTCAAGGGTCTTACTATATATTTGTTCTTGAAATGCTTAAAGACTTTAAATATTGATACATTGAGGTAAGGAGAACTTTTGTAACTTATTAAGGTCAAAACTTAGATGATTTTTCATAACCTTAGAAGTTGATCTTGATACCTTATGGTAGGAATCACCTAAAGTAGTTAGAATGGAGCTTTTTACTTATTGTAGAAATCAATATTAAGTGGTCTTTTGATCACATTCTTGGAGCCTTGTGTAGGACTTACCTATTTGGAGTAAGGATTAATAGCTTTGATAAATCCTTATTGATTAAATAGAATCTTCTGAACTCGGATTATTAGTTGGTATAGTAGGGTATACCCTGTAGTGCCCCGCCCCGTCGCTGCGTGCAACAGAATTAAGTACAATCATATCGGCGGCGGAGCGGTGCGCCACTCGGGGAGGAATACCCCGTCTCCCCAAAATGGCTGAAAACTAAGCCCTCCTGAAGGGCTGCTGACTCAACCTCAAGTGGGGTTGAGACTAATACTTAAGATAAGAGTAGTATCCTTATCCTAAGTATTAGGCAAATACATACATTTGATTTAGAATACAACAGGGATCCAATATATGTATAATATATCAGCATTTTCAGTTATACTGATCACATCACAATACTAAGTATAAATAGTATAAAAATAGTGTGCGAAAGCTTAAAGCAAATATCCAGAATCATTCATCATATAAGTTGTAGAAAACATTCGTCTCAGAAAAGAAAAGAAAATACATCCAGAATTATTACAAATAATTTACTAAAATACTGAAGTAAAACTAGGTACTGAACTGAAAATACTAAGCAGAAAGTAAAGCTGGATGAGAGTCCACTAGTACTCCATGGGCTCTCCTGAATCTCCTGAGTGTCCTCCTGACCTGTCTCAATATACTGCTCAAGATCTAGCAAATTGCCGGATCCCAAAAGTACCTCATGTTAGACAATAAGTCTAACACATCAAAACTATTCTAAACAATTCTAATTATTTACTTAACATTTACATAACATGTATAAAACTGCAGGAAAACTGTAACATATCTGAAAATATAAAACTATATAAAATTGTACAAAACTGAAGTAAAATAAAGTAAAACTGAACTATAACTGAATATTGAAAGTAAACCAAAAATAGTACTGAATCTAAAACTGAGTAATCATCTGTAAACTATGATGTATATCACTGAAACTGTGCATCTGAATATGCCTCAACATGGTATGCTACTGATATGCTACCAAAATATCACTAAACTGTTATGAGCAGTACGGTCCAATGTCTACATACACCCTATTGAGAATACTGTTTATTAATGACACTGATGCATCCATAAATTTTCCCGTCAATGTATGCAACATTTCGTAACTCATAGATCATCACTGATACTTATACATTATTCTGATTCTCATATATCATTCTGATATTCACACATCATGCATATGCTCATGCTCATGCTTCTAAACTACATGAGATAAATTCAGAAAGTACTTTAAAATCTGATAATGAATCTAAAGTCTCCATTGTGCAGAATCCTGTTAAAAAAGGATTCTGACTCCTAATCCAACCTCGTTAATTAGTTAAAGTTGAGTGTTTACTTAAAAATCATTAGCTGGGATGATTGTATACATATATTTAGTATGTTTGCAAGGAAGGTAGATTTAACCCTTAGCTTATTTAAACTGCACTTATCGAAGCGCACTACGATAGGAGGCAGGACCCGATCACAGTTTACATCTCAAGCTAAGCTGTTAAATGGCCTAATTATAAGCATACTTAGTGGTCTACGCAAAGTGACTTAAGATACTTAGTTTGCTTAAACTGCACTTATCGAAGCACACTACGATAGGAGGCAGAACCCGGTTGCAATTTACATCTCAAACTAAGGATCTTATTCACTAATTATAACACTCTTAGTCTTGGAAGATTTATTATAACGGGATTGTATTCAGCTAGTCCCACAGGATAGCACCTGGTCATAAGTCCACATTGGAGTGAATCAACCAATCCTGAATATTACTGAAATAAACTAGTAATATGGGTATACCCTACTATACCCAACTAATAATCTGAGTTCAACAGACTTTATTTAATCAATAAGAATTTATCAAATATATTAATTCTTACTCTAAATAGGTGTGCCATAAACAAGGCTCCAAGGATGTGATCAAGAGATCACTCAATATAGGTTGCTACCATAAGGAATAAGTTACATTCTAAGTAATTTAGGTGGTTTCTACCACAAGGTATCAAGTTCAACTTCTAAAGTTATGAATGATCATCTAAGTCTCTACCTCAATAAGTCACAAAAGCTCTTCCTATCTCAAGATATCATTAATTAAGGTCTTTAAATATTTTCATAATGACCCTAAAGCAAGACCCTTAAGATCTCACTCTTCTACTTCTTGAGTTAACATCTAAGGCTTACTTATTAGTGTTGGACTAAGGTGATCAGGTTAGATGGCTAACCATTCATCTAACCCATTCCTATTCTATAATCATAGGATGGAATCAAGGATATTATTAATATTAGATCACTTTATCAATCATTAATATTTTATTAGTCATCTTATGCTAGTAGTCTTATATAAGAGAATATCAAGGATCTAAAGTTTAGGTTTAGATGGTTCAATCACACAAATTTAATGTTAACCTTAGCACTTCTAATTCAATGGTTTAAGATTAATACTCAATCAAATGCATTATTGGAATAATGATAGTTGACTTATCTTACAATCAAATTGATTAATTAAGTGATTAAGATTTGGATCTTAGTTAAGACAAGTTAGGGTTTAACCTCTAACCTTTTTATAATTAAGACCAATGATTAATTTAAAGGTCAATGTCCAATCAATGTATTATTAGTATATTATTGATGTCAAACTTAGGTTTGGATTAAGTATCATCTATTTAATCAAGTTATCAAGATTCTTATGTTCAAGTGTGGTTTAATATCAATTAAGTGTACTTATAAAGGCTTAGAGTTTTCTAACATACATCCTAATATCATAAAGGCATATAAATGGAAAGATGACAAAATAAAAAGGGTGATTAATGCTAATCAAATCCTAAAACAAACAAAGGGATTAGCATTTAATCACAACTCTAAGAGATTTAGGTTTCATGCCATTATTGTTGTTAAGGTTTACCTATTTGATACCTACTTTTAAGGATTCTATTACTTAGCATTTGACATGACATACATTTAAAGATATATGGTTTTAGGGCACTTAATGAAAATGACCAAGTTTCAAATTTAACTTTCATATAGAATTTTATGCAATATTTGATTTTAGCTAAAATATGTTCACTTTTGATATAGCATAGCCCCACTAGGGTCCTAGGGGTCTTAAAATACTAAAACAGTTGAGTTTTGGCCATTTCAGCTGAAACTGGGCAGTCTTACAAAATCTGGGCAGTTTCTGAATTTTCTGGGCAATTTTGCAAATTTAGGCGTTGTAGCGCGCTGTAACGCTTTTTGCGCAGCAGCACGCTGTAGCGCTTTCCACGCGGTAGCGCCTTTGCGCTGTGGCTTGCTGCGGTCCGCTGTAACCTGCTGTGACCCGCTGCAGCGCGCTATGACGCGCTGTAGTGGTTCATTTTGCAAAAAAAACACTGTTTAATTACTTTCATTAAATGATTTTATTATTTTTGTGAAATTACCGCTGCAGACCGCTGCAATCCACTGCAGCGCGCTATGGCGTGCTGTAGCGGTTCGATTTGCGAAATCACTATTCAATTAGTTTTATTGGTCATTTTCCTAAGTTCCGTGAAATGCCGCTGCAGGCCGCTACAGCGCGCGACCGCGCGCTGTAGCGGTCCATTTCACAAATTACTATTCAATTAGTTCAACGTGCATTTTTGTATGTCTTCCCTAAGTTTTCCTGTACGCTGCAGCGGCAGACGGTGATTTCGCCAGGTGCGAAACCCGTGAGGGCCATTTTTCGAGCTTAATTACTCTCAATCTAAAGAGTTCCATGAGTGGTGTCATATATCAATGGAAATGTATTTATGATACCTTTGCATCGACACCAAAATCAGTATGAACGGAGCATCCTAGCTATACTAAAAATGACGATGAGTACAAGGGTATGCAAAATAAATGAAAACAGAGCATCTTTCTATGCAACTTTTAAGAGTCTCAATAACTTGCATACATGCTTATAAGTTTCCCAATGTGCATTCAAGCATAATAACAACATGTAGAAGATAAAAGGAGAGGAGCAAAAGGGTACATATATCCTTGCTAGAGGTGGATGAGGAAGGCTCTATCTTCTTCTTCTTCTTCTTCCTTAAAGTGCAGCAATAAAGAAATGGAAGAAATGGAGAAAATTTCAGTAAGTGGAGAAGAGGGCTGAGCTCTCCATTTAAAGGAGAAGGGAAAGAGTAGGGCTTCATCATTAGTTAAGTGAGGCTAGGAGTAGGGGCCATCATGAATGGGCATTAATGGGGCATGGCTTAAGAGAGAAGGAGGGGATGGCTAGCTGAAATAGAATTTTTGAAATAAATGGGGAAATTGCAAGTTAGTGCCTCAATGTTTGCCTATTTACTTATTTATTTTCCCTAATTATTTAAATATTCAAATTTTTGGAATGTGCTTCGAAAAATCCCACAAATTCACCCCTAGCCAATTTGGGAGTAAGAAATTCAACGGTGAAGTCAGAATTCGATTCCAATGATTATTTAATTATCCTATTTTTCGATGCATTTAATTACATAAAAATATTTGTGAAAATTCGATGACTTTCAAATACGTCCAAAACATCGCCGCTAGCTAATTTGGGGGTGACGATCGCAACGGTGAAGTCGGATTTTGATTTCGAGGTCAAAATAAATACCTCAATTTTCTAATTAATTAAATATTAAAATAATACAAAATATTGGATTTAGCTCCGAATTGCTCCAAACCTTCAGGGTTTGGTTCTGATGGCTAGATGAATTTAAGGGAATGATAATTACGATATGATTGAGCTAAAATTAAGCTGGGTAATAACCTTAGGTTGTTACATACTTATAGTACTAAATTATTTTAGTAGTATTCAGGAATGGTTGAGTCACTCTAAGTAAGATTTATTTTTGTACTATTCTGCAGGCTTAGGCGGATACAATCTTACTTAAAGTTAATCAATCGATCCTAAGAGTGTTATAAATAGGGACTCATTTCTTAGTTTGATTAAAGTACAAATCGCCATCGGGTGATGCCTTCTAGCGAAGAGCGCTTCAATAGGTGTGGCTTAAATAAATTAAGTAATTCGAATCGCCTTCTTTAAGATAATAAGTGTGATTGTGAGTTGGGCATCTTAATGACTTAGCTTGAGATACAAATTGCCATCGTGTGATGTCTTCTATCGAAGATCGCTTTATTAGGGTGGCTTAATCAAACTAAGTGTTAAGAGCCACATTTCTTGCAAACATGCTAAATATGTGTATACAATCTTCCCATCTAATTATTTTTAAGTAAACTCTCAACTTTAACCAATTATCGAGAGAATATAGGAGTCAGAATCCTTCTTATTAGTAGAATTCTGCACAATGAAGACCTTGAATTTATTATCAGATTTTAAAACATTTTATGGATTTCTGGATTTATCTCATGTAGCTTAGAAGCATGAGCATGAGCATAAGCATGATGGTTGAGTATCAGTAATGATGTATGAGTATCAGTGATGATTTATGAGTTATGGAAATGTTGCATACAATGACTGGGCAATTTCAGGATGCATCGACATCGTAGTTCCCAACTAGATGTATGTATATATTGGACCGTATGACTCATAATAGTTCAATAATATTTTGGTTGCATATCAATAGCATATAGTATTGTTGCATATTCAGATGCACAGTTTCAGTGGCATACAACATAGTTTTACATGTAATCACTCAGTTTCAAATCCTTTACTATTTTTATTTACTTTCAGTATTTAGTTTTCAGTACAACCTTACTTTATTTTACCTCACTTTTGTACAATTTTATACAATTTTATACTTTCACTTATCTTTACAGTATTACTGCAGATTTACTTATATTATGTAAATATTAAATGATTAATTAGAACTGTTTAGATTAGTTTTGATGTGCTAGACTTATTGTCTAACACGGGGTACTTTTAGGATCCGGCAATGTGAAGACCCATTTAAGTAGTAATAAGTGAAACTCTTAAATATTGAGGCGCCTTTTCAGATAATTGTGAAGTTCCTGGTAAGAACTCCAAAGTTAAGTGTGCTCAGTTAGGAGCACTCCCATAATGGATGACCTGCTGGGAAGTTATCTTCTGAGGGCAAAATCGTGAGACCTTTCATGCTAAATCAAACAATACCTTAGTGCTTAAGAGTTTGGGTTATTACAAATAATATCAAAGTAGGCTATAAGGTGTCAGATAGGAGCTAAGTGTCATATAGGGCAAAGTACCACTTCATGTGAGCAGCCACTTGAACCCATGATAGTTAAGGTGCTACATGGTTGTGGGTGCCTCTTGTGCCTGTAGGGGTCACCTCTAGTCCTATTTACCCAATGGATGGTTATTGGATCTGTGTGTTAATACTAACGAGGACGTCAGTTACTTAAGTTTGGGAGATTGTGAATACCCACTTAAGTAGTAATAAGTGAAACTCTTAAATATCGAGGTGCCTTTTCAGATAATTGTGGATTTATGATAAGAACTCTAAAGTTAAGCGTGCTTAGTTGGGAGCACTCCCAGGATGGGTGACCCACTGAAAAGTTATCTACTGGGAAGTTATCTTTTGAGGGCAAAATCGTGAGGCCTTTCAGGCTAATACGAACAATACCTTAGTGCTTAAGAGTTTGGGCTGTTACAGACATTTTGCTAGATCTTGAGTAGTATATTGAGCCAGGTTAGGAGGACACCTAGGAGATTTAGGAGGAGCCCATGGAGCACTAGTGGACTCTTCCCCAGTATTGCTATTTTGCTTAGTTTATTTTAGTTCAGTACTTAGCTTTTATGCCTGTATTTTAGTAAACTGTTTATAATAATTCTGGATGTATTTTTTTTTTCTTTTCTGAGATGAATATTTCATACAGCTTCTGTAATGAATATTTATGGATGTTTGTTTAGCTTTTGCACTCTGTTTATATACTACTTATACTTAGTATTGTGATATGATCAATATACTGAAAATGCTGATATCTTATACATATATTAGATTCCTCATGTGTTTTACATCCAATGTATGTATAAGTCTAATACTTAGGATAATGATACTACTCTTATCTTAAGTATTAACTCTCAACCCTCCTTGAGGTTGAGTCAGCATCCCTTTAGATGGGTTTTGTTTCAGCTATTTCAGAGAGATGGGATATTCCTCCCCGAGTGGTGCACAGCTTCATCGTCGAATCGATTACGATTACCCCTCTTTGCGAGCGGCGACGGGGCGGGGCATTACAGTTATTTTGACAAGCATACCTTATACCATGGATATAAATGGAAAATGAATGCAAAACATAGCAAAATCATACATAAGAGTAAAACATGGAGAGATGAAGAGATAAACGAAGTAAGAGAGAAAACTAGGAATAATGAAATAGAGAATAAGGAATATCATCGAAGTAATAATCTTGGTGGTTGGGGGATAAAATCGTTATCCTCTAAAAAAGTGATAATTCTCATGCAAGAAGAAGAGCACTATATGAGAAAGAACTCTTGTTATTTACTTCTCAAGTTCACTCATCACTAGCAACAGGCAGTTGTAGTCTCTGTCTATCTTGACACATATAATTGTATATACATTCTCATCAATAAATTATTTTATCTTTAAATGATCATGTGCATAAGCAAATCTCACCAAACATATGTTTATATTTTTTGCTATGCCTTTTTTGTGTGATTCTGTTTTCATCATTATTTAGCTTAATATACAAAATCAAAGTATTAACATGTTAAGTAGTATCATATCTTTGCTTTAGAGAGCTTTCATATTCATGCATTGAAGGAAAAAAAATCTAAGCAAATAAGTTTGATTACCAAAAAGATGCAAACAAATAATTATATGTACCAAAAACAACTAAGCCTAGTACTAACATGTTAAAAATCAAGATATTCAAATAGGGTGAGTGGGAGCTAACAAATAGACAAGCTAATAGAGATGTATTCATTTTCCACTAAGCATGAATGTTGCATTCTACTTCATAAAGAAAATGTCCATAGCATATCTTAAACAGTTATCCACAATATCTATGAAAAGTAATGCATAGTCAATAAGTATATATAATACATAATCTTGAAAACTCTCAAGTATTTGAAAGAGCTTCAATTATTGAGCACATCCATGAATCAACTCAATCAAATGACAACCGAACATAGTGAATATAAAGGATCTTTCAAAGTATAGGTTTGAGGAAGCAAGACATCAAGTTTAAAAAAAGGATACAATCATTAAGCTTATTCTCATTGCTGCAAAAAAGAATAGGTGACAATGATAAGTAATTTATGCATACAAACAACTATAAAACTCTATGACATTAAAGATATTATCCTAAATAGGGATATAAGAAAGCACTAGAAAAATAAAAGTACACTTACATCTATTTTTAAGTATTGACATAGGGGTAGGTATCAATAAGAAAATTAATAGATGGAGAAGTAGATCAAAAACTTAAGTAAGCACTATCAATCAAATCATCATAGAAGAAGTCTCAAAATCATGCATTATGACGTTTGAAATATGAAAAATTGAAGTAAACATTATTGGCATTAAAGATGTAGCAACTAAAATAAAGTAAAAAAATAGGAAGTTAAGCAAAGTTAGGCACATTTATGTTTTAAAATTTTGAAAATAAATTTGATCCAATCTACATCATACAAGTGAAGGGTATTGTGCATTTTATACGTTAGTACTTGAAAAGTCATAATTGGCACTTTGATATTGCTCAATATATTTAATAAATTATCTATACTATCATAATAATAAAAGTTAGCATCACTAAAGAGGTAAAATCAAATATATAATACTAAAGATTATGCCATATGAGTGAAAAGCATGCAAATGTTTAAACCTTTCGAAGAATTTTCAAAACTAAAATTTATTGAATTATATTCTTATGATAATATAATACAAAAATCTAATCTTGCATCCCCTTCCTCTCCCAATCATACATGCATTCACATGTTCATTCACGTAATGCACATTTTAGATTATATATTAACAATTAAACACAATAGCATATAATAAAAATGTATATATAACACCTTATTCGCATCACCATGTATGCTCACAAATAATTATTCATGCACATTATGTTGTTGTTGACTCCAACCATTATCCACATATGTGCACGCTAACCTATGCCTCTCCCTTGCTATGTTGCATAGCCGCTTATGTTAGAAGTAAAAGCTACTAATTGTTTTCTTCCATGTCATCCTTTTTCCCAATTCCTCCTTATTTGCATGAATATTTAGTACATATAAATATTTTAGTGATTATAATAGTACTCTAAGGAGATCTAAGTGGCACCATCTAATATGGGGATAATTAAATTTCAACTTAGTCAAAATTGAATTTAAGAAACCTTACTTATTTTAAAAAGATTGAGATATTTTAACTTAAACTAAGGAAAAAACAAAATTTAAAAGTTTTCAAGTTAAAAAGGTTGAATAAAGAGCACGTATAAGATTTAAAGAAGTTCGTATCAACCTGACACTCTACATCCCCTTTTCAAAGGTCCACAACCTTCATGATATCACTAGAATTGAAGTTGATTATTGGTATTTTCAATTAAACGAAGAAACACTTACAAATTCCTCTTTTGTGTGCTTTGACCATAAACCTGCAAAGTCCACTATTCTCAAAGTTATGTCATAGCAAAGCCTCCAAGATCTATCCTTTACATACTTTAATTATGGAGACATGGATTTTACTCTTTGTGATATTCCTTATATCAAGTTAATATTAAATTCAAGGTTACCTGTAATTTGTCACAAAAATCTTATTGAGATATTTAAGAAAAATAAAAAAAACTAAAATACTATGATCATTTCAACATAGATCCATAACAATTGTCCAACAAACTTACTTGTGAAAAGAAATAGAAGTAAATTTAAATTAAGAAAAAAAAGAGAAACACAATAATATTATATGATATCTATAATATTTATTTTGGCAGCAGTGACAAAAACTCTTGCCTTTTCAAGAGATCACCCAAGTCTCAGGAGAATTAACTTAAATTAGATTTCTTAAGTACTTGGATACTAAATATTTATATTAAGAAAATAAATATGGTAAAACAACTGTGTATACAAAGTCATATAAAAAGCAGTAAATAGTTTTTGTTTTATATGCCAATATAAAATAAATTGATGAATATTCAAGGATAAATTAAAATTTGCATAAATGACATTTTTCATCATGCATTAAATAACATTGTTTAGATATTTCATCTAAGAACCATTATTAAATTTTTATCATAAACATTGTCTTATGTATAATTAAAAATATTATTATGACCAGAAAAATAGTTGAATGTGAGGTAAAATTCAAGCGCATCTACTTGAATTGGCTCCTGAAATATACATCATAATTGGTACTAACCCTTTCATACACAAATCACATATCTTCTTATCTATATGTGTAGGAATGAGGCAATATTTTGTGGCCCCGTGACCATATTTTTGCAAATGAATTAAGACTTCTCCACTTGGAATGAGTGACTTAGAGGAGTGGATTGTTCGGAGAAGACACATCTTCAAAGAGTGAGCATATGTATAAATATTTAGTGACTAAGTTCTCCCCCATTTGATTATAAATTATATGCCAAATTCATAATACAAGCTACAAATTTCTTACACATGCATAAATACTACAAATACTAAATTGTTATGTAACTTCGTAAGTAGTATTAATGAGTACACTATCAAATTGATTGCTACTGAAAATAATAAAATTATATTAGCATACTTTGTTATACATATTTTTGTATATTACATATTAACTTTATATTAGCTTTTTAATGATATAATGGGAAAAATTATCAATTTTTTAAATCATTCATAAACTTTTTATTTTGTTTATTATTTTTTATTAAATTATATATATATATATATACACCATTTTAATATAATATAGGGTTTTAATGTGATATTATATTTGTTATTTTCTAAGCTTTTTAAGAGATCATTTGGTTCATGCATAATTATTTGTTTTATACAATTAGGGTCCTTTGATTCTAAAACAATTTAAAGCTAGATAAGTTGATAAGCTAAGGGAATCAACTAAAATTATTTAAGAATAAACTACTAAATCAATTAAAAAATTGAATGTTTGAAGAAAATTTGATTAAAAATTATCTTTATGATTATAATATTAAAAAGTTATAATAGTAATTTTAAGTTAATCTATCAAGCTATTCTAAATTAATAATTATATTTTAAATTTTAAGCAAGCTAAGCTAAAGCTAAAATATTAAAATATTTAGTTGTAAGCCAAAGCATGATCATTCAATTTGTGCTTATGTTTGCCGATTATAAAACCATAAGTTTATGCAGGAAACTTTAAAGTAAATTATGAAATTGTTAGGAATAAAATTTATATTGAATAATAAGCTGATAAATTAAAAATAAGACGCTATAATTGTACTCGAGCTAACCAAAAGTCCCTCCTTTCTTTCCATCGCCTTTCATTTCAATGATCGCCTGAAGCATATTTTTTTCTTTTTGTTAAAGCAAGCTTCAAAGCGAGAGATGTCTTTTGGAGAGGACGGACGGCATGTCCTTGAGACTGGCAGAGCGGATCGGTCGGTGTGGCTGATGAAGTGTCCGACAATGGTGTCGCGGTCGTGGCAGTCCGCCGCTGCTCCGTTATCTTCCTCTTCGGATTCCAGCATTCCTAATCCCGTCGTCGCCAAGGTCGTGCTTTCCCTCGACCCAGTTCACAGCGACGAGCCCAACGCTCTCCAGGCAAGCGATTCGCTCCGATTTCTTGAACGAACATTTTTTTGTTGCGCAGGGATGTTTGCATTTTCCGATTCTCAAAACGAACTTATTTTGAAGAATATCATGGGATTACGGTGTAGCATCCTAGTGTTTAGTTGGGGAAGAATAGATCAGATCAGAAGTTTTTTTTTTTGTTATATGGTCATGCATATATCCAGCTTAAGTATAAACAACACAGGTCGAAGCAAAAAGTCCTAAACGCAACATCTTGCTCACATAACACCACACCAAATAACATCACCCACTTTCCCATATGCTAAACACTGCAGTTTTCACTATTATTCAGGTTGCATGGTTTTAGGTTATCACGGGCTTAGAATGGAAATGAAATCCTCACATCACTCCCCCACCTCTTACTAAGCCCACTAAATATCACTATTCATTTGACTTATTTTGCATTTCCTTGCTCTTACCGTTTTCCTGTGATCAATGCCATCCGAAAATATTAATAGACATTGTCGAAGTCTAGTAAGTTCTAACGCTCGCTAATGGCTCCTCTCAAGAACAAAGTGTAAAAGGAAGCAAACGTAAGTAAGAAATTGAAGCTTAAAAACATTTCACCTCAAAAAGGTCTCTGAATTTAACAAATGATTCATCAAAGTATATCTGCCAAATCATGATTGAAGAGCTTAAACTTTTAAATGGAAATTTAAGCCTGTTTGCAAGAACATCAGATTGACAAAAATTGCTTACTTGTTACTGATTCAAGCTTTTAAACTTGAGGTTTAGCCAGGTGTGGTCAAGTCTCTAGATGAAGTGTTCGAATGAAATTTTGTGTGATGAACTCTTTCTCCAGAGAAAGGTGAGTATTGATTGTATAAGAAATGCGAGATAGTATCCAACCAAAAAAAGGAAAAAGCATGAAAATAGAGGAACAATATTTATAGTTGCCGGATCTTGGTCAAACCTACATTTACTTGAGGGTAGTTTTCCTGAGCTCTGCACTAAATTTATTTATAAAAAATTTCAATTGGAAGGAGATCCGAAACTTTATCTCTGGGATCATGTTAAAAGAATTAAATATAATATTATTTCCTTATATGATAGTAGTAAAAATGGAAAATAAATGAGCTTATATGTTGAATTGTATCAAAGGGTTCGTCCTATCAATTCATTTAAGGAGCTAAATTTGAAGTATATGATGTGTGTATGGATAATTGGAATGATCAATGATTAAAAATGCCTCTTATTAGTTAATCATGGATTAAATTGAGCTTGGTAGAGAAGCATCGCAGAAAGTAAAGTAAGGCCCGTGGTTTGATTCATGTGCATGAATGGTTGGGCACAAGTTTGACGGTGCTTGAATGACATGATCACTATACGACTCGGTTAGGAAATAGATCACCTGACCAAGAAATGGGACATTCGACTTTCATGGGATTGCCCGGATGGATTATGAAAGAGTCGGTTGGCCTTGGTGTCGCTCGATTGACCATTCTTGTAAACCTCTCAAATAGAATTTAATAAAATAAAATTATTAAATTTTATAAAGTTAGGAAGTAGTTGTTTAAATATTTTTTGCTCCAAAAGTATGGTATAACAATTTCCGCTCTCTTTAGGGTGCTCAATCATCATATTTAAAGCTCTAGGAAGAGCCATTTGAAGAAGATGAATGAACTCTCAATCACTTAATCAAGAATGTCATAACTTCTCATTGTATCCCACATATATTTTTGGCAAAAAAGGAGAAGACAAGCGTCTTGAGATGAGTCTAGACCATTGTCAACTGAATGGACACTCCATGAGATCAATGCACTCAATTTAACCAATGATTTCATAAAAGTATATTTGTCAAATCAAGATTGAAGTTTAAACTTTTAAATGGAATGAATTAATCTGGTTTGCATACATTAGCAAAGTTAGTGGAATATAAAAGCTTCAAGATAAGGACTTTAGTGACAAATATTACCATTACTAGATTCAATAAATGTAAAAGCTTTGGATATCTAATTTTATAAAATATGATCTATCAATTTTAAAATTGGCAAATATTAGGTTTATCTTTAGCAAATTTATCAAATTCAACTTAACAATGCAATTTTTTTTACATGACATTAGATTGACAAAAATTGCGTACTTATTGTTGATTTGAGTTTTTCAACTTGAGGTTTAATCAAGTGTGGCTAAGTCTAGGGTGAAGTGTTTGGATGAATTTTACATGTTGAAAATTTTTCAGAGAGATGAATATTTGATCGTATAAGAAATGTGAGATAGTATCGAAGAAATAAAGGAAAAACACATGAAAATAATAGAGGAACAATATTTGTAGTGATTTGTCTTAGATGGTTCTCTTGAGCTCTGCGCTATATTCAACTACATAAAACTAGGAAGGAGATCCAAAATTTTATTTTTGGGATCTTTTCAATATAATCAAATACGACATTATTTTCTTGTATAAGAGTAGTAAATTTGAAAGTAAATGAGCTTGATGTTAAACTGCATCAATGGGTACGTTCTATCCATTTATGTAATAGAGCTAAATAGGAAGTATCTCACGTGGGCTGAGTAATTGAAACATGCAATGATTAACAAATCGCTTATGAATTAATCGTGGAGTTAATTGAGCTTTGGTAGAGAAGCAATGAAGAAAGTAAGGCTTGCGGCTTTGATTCATGTGCATAAATGGCTGATTACCATTTGACAGTGCCTAAATGATGTCATCCTTGGAAGACTAATTTAGGCAATTGATCACTCGGCCAAGACCTGGATTAGTTGGTCATCATGGGATGTGCTCAGACGGAATTTGATAGAAAATCTCATGGTAAAAGGAGAGGACAAGCACCTTGAGATGAGTCCAGACCATTGGTGGCTTAATGGAAGCTCCATGAGCTTGGTGCAAGCTCTGAGAAAGTAAAGTTTCTTTACCTAAGAGACCTAGAATGGAGGTGGGGGTGGAACATTATGGGGGGAAAATTATTATCCATAATATTACTAAAGAGGAGGCCGCATGTGATGTCCTTTGGAACGTTTCTGAGGATGCACTCCCATGGAAGGGCGAAGCCAATGCTGAAGCCATTGATGGAGAGGATGTGCTAGAGGAGACCGAAGTTTCTGAGATTTGGGAACTACTAATGGAGCAAGAGGAGGAACTCTTTGCTAGGGGATTCCGGAACTTGAACTAGCACCTCTTTGAAAATTAATTTTATTTGAAAGAGGATCACAATTGTGCAACGAATAATCGTGTGAGGCTAAGTTCACTTGAGACATTAAAGACTGAATTTTATGTTGAATCCAGGAACAATTTAGCCAATTTTCTTTTAACGTGAAGTATAACCAGATCAAGGAATACTTATGATTGAGTGGTTCTGAGACTTGGGGATGCTTTTTCCTAGTTAGAACAATAGTGGATTAAGTTAATAATAAAGAACCTGGTTCTTATGGGAACCTTGCCTTCATATGCAAGAAGATTGCCAGGCTTTGACAAGCTCTTCTGGGAGAGAAAGGCTGAGATTTTAAATGCCCTGAAATTCGAGCTTAACAAGTTCTTCAAATTTAGAGGAGATGTTGCTTACCCCTGATTTATATTATTTAGATTGTGCTATATAAAGATTTACATCACAAATTATACAAATTTGTAGATTCTCAATTTCATACTTAATTGCAAATCCTAGATTAATATGATTTATGATGTTTAGATGGATACAATTGTATGAATTTACTACATACGTGCATTGTTACTGATGCTGGGTTACTATATAATATGAATTGCATGATGACATTCAGATTTCATATTCTCACATACATATGCAGACGAATGATCAGTTTCTGAAGTTCTGTAGTTAGATCAAGTTCTGTTAGTCGCACCATGTTTCTTATGGATTACACTGCTATTACAGAATTCTCATATCATGTTCTGTCAATTGCGGTATGATCCATACTCTATAGATCACACCACGATGACAGATAATCTGGAGCAATGCATGTAGAGAAACTCTTCACCTAAATTGCTGCCTATCATGTTGTAATCCCTAGGTGTAATGACCCTAGGTCATTTATAAGGTAAGAAATAATTTCCTGCAATATTCAATTCATGAAATCCTCTCGCAAATTTCAGTTTCCCATTAAAACTCCCGCTAAATTTTGATTTTTCAGTTCAATCCTTAATTTAGAAAGTTTTAAAATTCGTTTAAAGCTGAAATTGAAATTAAAACCGTCATTAACGCATATTTAAATCGGTAAAAGCATAACTTCCTCATTAAGATTAATATTCAAGGTAAAAATCAGCTGTCCCTCTTTGAAACTGAAAACAAATAAATCACCGTTGTATTAAGACGCAATACTTAAGGTAATTAAGAGTATTACCCGTAACTTGCAGCTAATGAGCCGAATAAATCGGACGTGCGTTACATACGCACGTCCTATTTAATCAGAAGGAGTCGGAAGGGCTCTCACCACTCGAGCAGAACTCCTCTCTGCTCAGTCATTCGACCCCCTACCGCACGGACGAACCGCATCCGACAGAAGCAGATAGCAGGTGAGCGAGTAACAAGGATCCTTACCTGCTATCAACGGAAGGACGCAGACAGAAGCGCAGTCGACACGATCCGGCCCTCCCGTTTCTACGCCGGTTCTTCCTTCCGCTCGGTCTTCTTACGTGCGCCCGATCCTTGCTCGCTGGTTCCGCTCTGCATCGGCTCTTCTCTGCGCCAATCCGTCGCTCGACTCTTCCGCTCGATCGTAAGGTAAGACTGTTTGATCAATTAAAAAGGGATAGAATACGTGTGTGTATATATATATGTATATAATAAACCATAATAGCAATAATAATAATAATAATAATAATAATAATACTAATCAAAATTAATAGTTAGGGTTTTGCTTTGGCCTACTAGTTCATTTTGCCCTTTATTATTTTGTTTAAACTTCTTAATGAAAATTGTTCTTTTGATTATTATGATAAGTTTTAGTTATTATTATTATGAAGAACTGCCCATGAATTCAGTCTTTCATATTAGTATTATTGGGATTTAAGATATAAATTGCAGTATAATGATTAGGTCTGACTAGCCAACATTAGGAAAAGACCTAATCAGTCAAAATCAGTTATTTGATAAATTCTTAACAAAAATAAGGGTTTCTAGATCTATGTCATTTAATGGAGTCAATTATAACTTCTTTTGAATATTGTCAATATCAAATTAATAATCCTCCTATCCTAACTTATACTTTAATGTACACTAAGCCTTTGAGTTCATACCAATTTAGATCATAAATAATAACTCAAGAAGTTTTGATATCTTTTTTGAATGAAGCATGTTGTACTGCCCTAACATAATAAATGGGTTCGGTGTTGATAAAGAGAGGTTTAGTAAAAATATTAACAATTCAATTAGACTCTTCTTTTCTCCAACTCTGCAATACAATTCTTTCGGATAAGGTTGCCCAAGTTCTTTAAGTCTAATAAAATATGATTTTAGTTTAAATATAATAAATTAGAGTTATGAATTAGACCTTCTCATTGTATAATCTACTCTTATGAGATATAGATTTAAGTAACCAACTAAAGATAAATTTGGGAACACAAATACTAGTTCTAATCTTGTAAATAGATAATTTCATAGTTTAATAAAATCTCAATTATAATTTTTGCAGACACATCAAGTTTGTGAGTGATTCATCTAGTTAAGTCAAATATCAAAGGTACACTGGATATTCATTTTATGCTTTCTATCTTCTTGCTGCTTAAGCATTGCTTTGAACCTGTTTTATATTATTATTTAATGTTTTACTCTTACTGCTAGTCATGTAAGAGAGATAAAATGATGTTTATGTATATTGTGAATGTTGCAAAGGGTTCCGAAACGAAGGTTGAATTAAGTTAGGGACGGGGCTAGTCCATCAGGAGTTATAAGGGTGCCATCTGAAGCCTTTGAGGGGCCCAGGTGAAGGTCATGCTTAACTGCATATATAATTCCATCTGGAGCCTTAAAAGGGGGTCCAGGTGAAGGTTACCATCTGGAGCCTTGAGAGAGGCCCAGATGAAGGTGCCTTCTGGAGCCTTTAAGGGGGCCCAGGTTAATGTCATGTTTAATTGCATTTTTATGAACCCAACTTCTTGGTTTTGGCTTTACCCATCAGAACTGCTAACATTGCTTCATAATATCAAGTCATAAATATAAACATGAATTTTCACACTATTATCCCTCTTCCATTCGAAATTGGCATATGACAAAATGACATTTATTTTACAGGAGTTATGATTATCTTTTTGCTATAAACTATATTTTTCTTGCAATTGTTATTATTTTTACTTTCCACTTTGCTTCAAGTATATTTTTAATATCCATTGTATTTAGAATGTGCACTAAGGCATTATTTTTATAATGCCAGATCAGATACAGCTGGAGGCGGTTGATATAGTTTAAAGGCATGGCGTGGGAAAATAACTGCCCTTTCAAGGGATAATAATTTTATGTATAATGAAAGTCATGTAATAAATTTTGAATATTATTTACTTTAAATTGAATGAATGTTATTTCTTATATTTGAATGACTTTGGATGCTTGTTTAATTGCTATTTTACCTAACTGCTAATATGATCATGCGGAAAGATGCATCCGATGTTAGTTTAGTTGTTACCAATTTAACATGAGTCATCACAGTTGGTATCAGAGCAGGATTGGAAGTGTTGGAGTAAAATAGTAATTGACATAAAAGCATAATTGAGAAATCATTTAATTTAAAAATAGACTGGAACAAAATACTTGGTAGAAAACTAGCGACATAATAGGGCTATGGTTGGAACAAATCATCTTGTAGAAAACTAGTGACTCAATGAGGCAATCATTTTGCACTATTACCTTACTTTTCTTGTATTTTACCCTTATATCTGTTAATCGTATTTCTGCTTTTATAAAAATGTAATATTATTCTGTTTATTGTGGTATTAGAGTATTCTCCAATTACTGGGAATTCCAATCGCGGTATTGTATTCTTGTTTTCTGAACAATACTAGGTCAGGTACTTCTGAGGGAGCTTGAAGAAGAACTTTAAAATCTTAAATTATCATTTGGCCGATGGATCGACGGCGCTATTTTAACTTTTATTTATCTTTTTATTTTTTTCTTTATAAAAGTTGAACAATATTTGTGATGTACGATGAAGATTTTTATAATATGTAATTTTGAAATGAATGGAAAATATCTTTGACTATTGTATGCATAATTTCTCTTCTCTCGAATTGCTCAATATAATCCTGTGGTATGTGAACACCCGAATGTCAAGACATCACATGGGTAGTGGATGAATTGATGCTCAACCAAAAAGCCAAAATTGTGGTGAGGATTTAGGAATTTTTTACAGGGCATTGGCTAGGGCTTATTGAGGTAGTGTGTGATGAAGATGATGAGCTAGTTGCATTTGTATTATTTTGCATTAAGGTTTGAGTAAGGAATGACTTTTTTGGTTGCTTATTTTTTTTATGATAAATGCGTAGGTTGTTATGATACTTAGCTACAAGCTCAAATGCTATGTGTGGGATTGTGCAAGTTCTAAATGAATTAAGTTAATGAATCATGCTTTGATACTTTGGGAATGAGTAATTGAACTTAGATTACACGAAAATACTTTTTCACAAAATCATTATTGTTTTATGCTAATTTGATCATTTGTAGAGGCTGTATATATGTTGAGAGGTTTGTATGAGTAATTGAGAAAGAGAGAAAAGATTGATATGTAGTTGATGTTTTAACCAATCTTAAAAAGTACTTATGATAAAGTATATAATTAGAGGATTATTGTGAAGTTTTGGAGAAAGGATTATCTTGTTTATACTGAAGTTATTAAAGATATGTATAATTAAGTAAATTAATTTTACGCATTCGAATGCAATGTTGTTTATTTAAGTGACTTTCTATTTCAATCATACCACACCAAATCTGTACATTAAGGCTATATCTTTTGTTTTAGTTATGAATATTTTTGTTGAACACATTTAAGAGGAGGCATACATTCTTTTTGGAGATGTTTTATTGATAAAACTCAAGAGGGTAAAGTGAAATTTGAGAAATGGAGAACCGCCCTAGAATCTAACTGGTTCATTTTAGTAAATCTAAAACAAAATACATTGGGTGTAAGCTTAATCATAATAGGTATAATATTGAAGATCATGCTATCAATAAAAGATCTAATTTCTTGTTCCAGTCATGCAAATTAAGGCAAAAGAACAGGTAAAGTGATTAATAGAGGCAGCTTGGATGAATGTAAGATTACCTCTATTCCACTGTGCAGTAGAAAATCATATGTTAATGAAAGTTTTGTATAACAACTTCAAGACTAATAACGTTATATGGGGCAGAAAGGTTGCCACCAAAAAAGCAACATTCTAATATTGTTAATCAGATGAAGGTGAATGTGTGGGTATAAAAATAATGTTGAAAATTGAGATTGTTCATAGCAAAGTTGTAGTAGCTCCAATTGGGGGTAAGCTTAGAAAAAGTCATCTTAGGTAATTCAAGCATATTAAGCATGAACAATCAGATGCCCCAATTTGGAAGGCCAAGTTAATGAATTTTTCCATATTAAATGAGTAAGAGGAAGACCAAAACATATATGGTATGATCTCATATACTCACAGCTTAAGGAGGGGTTGTTTTATGATCAAACATTGTGGAGAGAAAGAATTTGAGTAGCCGACCACACTAGTGGCACTATGGTTTGGTGGAGTTGTGAAAGTAAGATTCAGATTCAACTAATTACTGCAATGCCATATTTGGAAATTTTGTTGGTATTATCCTTTCTTTTAGAAAAGATAAACTTTATCTTTTTTTTCATTTTATTTGCTAGAACAAAATTTTGTTACTATTATTTATTATTTTCTTACTAAAGTTTATCTTAGGTTGTGACATTCTATTATCCCTTATCATAGATGCATTTAATATGGTGTTTCGTAACAGTTTACTTTCGCACTATAGTTACTTAACCATTATCTTAGGTTGTGACATTCTATTATCCCTTATCATAGATGCATTTTTGTTGTCCTTTTCCTTGCCTTGAACCTTTTTTGTCATTTTGTATTTGTATAATGACAGTTTAAGATGGAGTTGACTCAAAAGGATGGTGCCAATGCACCCAAAAGCTATTCCTTGAACATGTTCAAAGATTTTGTTCCCATGTGTGTTTTCTCTGAAACAAATCAAGGTATGATACCATACAGATTTTAACAAATTTCTATGATAAATCGCTTTTTATCTTTTTACCATTGCAATCGTTGACTATGTATCGTTGTTGGGGAATTTTATTATGCACTGGTAATAATTTTGTATGCCTTTCATAGCACGTGACAGAATTCTATGTTGTCTCCTTTTTTTTGTCCTTAGCATTCTAGGATTTAGTTGTTGTTGTCCATGCTATAATTTTCTCCATATATGCATATACCTACAAGTTTCATGACAATTGAGTTTGTAGGGTTGCTTCTTGTTATTCCGCTTATGGCTGTACTCTTGTTAAATGCAGTTGTGCTCCCTGGTTTAAATTTTTTTGTCAGTCTTATAAGTTTGGTAATTAATTATGAGGTGATCTTTCTTTCCTTAATGTCTTTCACCCTTATTCCATGTTTTTTGCTTATTATTGGAGTTCTCAATATTTTTTTGCATTTCTTATGCTATGTTTTGGCTCGCATTAATTTGATCAACCGGTGTATGATATCAAAGCTTTTATTCTTGGTAACCAGCAATGGTTTTTCTTATAAAAAATTCTTTTTAGTTTGATTTGATGTCATCTTGGTGTTATTGAAACGTTAGCGTTAGTTCATTTGGTTCAATGTTTTGATATCTGATATAGGTAAGAACATGTCAAATAATTTTTTTTAATAATTTTTCTTTCAAATTTCTGCAACCTTGACATGAAGATGGCGATGTTGTAACCTCCCACTAGCTGGGAACTTCACCATTGGTTGGATACCTTGTCGCTAGCTGCTGGGGATGCTTGATATCGCCTAAATTTATATGCATTTTGTTGTTGGAAACTCTGAACAATTTGGCATTTATGACGCTTTAGTTGGCATATCCGTGGAACAAATACCGTAAATCTATCATTAACATTGGATCACAGTGTATCGCATGGAGATGTTCGTTAACCAAGCAGCCCTCCCTTTTGAATATCATAATATTTTATCGCTAAGAATCTAAATAATATGTTAATTAATGCTGGTTGAACTCTTGATATGCCATTGTCAGGGTAAGTGGGGAATTTCCTTGTCTTGATATGCCATTGTCAAGGTAAGTGGGGAATTTCTGTCTTGATAGCTGCTTTTGCTGCACCACTCTTGATAGAAATGGATGACACTTTGTATATTTTGAATGTTTTAAGACACATATTTAATAAACTGATTTAAAGACTGTTTAATGATTACCTGTGTATGTAATAAAAAACAATTTTCAAGACTAAATATTTAACATTTACTTTTTGCATGGCTTATCATTGTTTATTTCAAAAACAATGCAATTGATTCAGTTCTTCTAGCTTCTTTATATATTCTTTCATTAAAATTTTAAAACACTGCCACCATCGAGATTCTGATACCATATTAGAAAGATGAAGAGTTGTGTTAGGCAGTCGATGTAAAATTTATTGAAATGAATGCCAAAAATTTGCTGAAACATTGTGTTAGAGCTAAAGTTTTTCTTGGAAGCATCGCCCTAATTGCTTAAATGCAATGAATATTATACAAAGGTTAGTACATCGGCATCCAGGTATACTGTTGAGTGAGAGTTCTCAGATTATTACTGGATGCTGAGAAGGTTAGTTTAAGATACTATATTGAGGATAGGATCTTGGATTATTGGCACCCTAATATGCAAGCATATAGATTTAGTGAATATTATGATTGATAGACAAATAATTGTTCTCTATCTTCAGAAAATGCACTGAGTAGGTGAGAAAGTAAAAAAAAAAATCAGTAGTCAAGCTTCAAAGTTTAGTACTTGGGTAAAAATCATTATGGGAATGGTTAAGTATTATCATGGATATTGATTTAAATAATGTGATATTTAATGATAAGAGAATGTGGTATAGAAATTATAACTTTAAAGATTGTTATTGGTGGGGTGATTTAATTATTTTTCTGTTAGTTTTATGCTCTTAAAATAGTGTGGATGCGTGTGTAAACATTTGCATGATTTGGCATAATCAGTTCAATAAATAGCATAATTTTTTTTTTGCTGAAGGAGATTTAAATGAGCTTGCTGGAAGAGTAACATATGAATTTAATGGTTCATGTTGCTTTTGGTTTTAGAGATATTAATGATCTCAGCATTTATCTTATTTATGTTTTATGTTTCCTGATATATTGTTCAAGAAAAGTGAAAAAGAACATTTTATCACTTCAATGAATAGGTTTTCTACATTTTTTATTGATTTTTGTATTAATAAAAGAGGTTAATTATTTCGCATAGATTATAAAGTTATTCTAGGAGAAAGTTTGATAACTCAATATTATTGACTTGGAATCACATGCATATTCAACTTAATTTTGGATGTCCTAATATTGATGATAACAAAGTATTAATTATAACTTTTATTGTACTAATAATTTATATTGAAATTTCATATTAATTAGCTATAGGTTTAGTATCAATTTATCACTTACATGAGCTTATTTAGATGCTAGATATATTAGAAGTTCAAGTGCTAAGTAGTGAAGAACTTAAAGGAACAATTAAGGTTGAAGTCATAAAGTTTTGAACTTAAGAAACTGAAGTTCAACAACTTGAAGATTGAAGGTTTTAGCTTAGTGTTTATGATTTTTTTATTGTGATTGTTTATATTTATACTTATGTTCGAAATAGGATTAAAGTTATTATTAATTGCTGAAAGTTTGACGGAACGGAGCTTAGAATGAGCCTTACAAATTCTTGTGCGTCTAGACGTGTGCGCCTAGGTATGCACCAATCATGTGCTCAAGCTCTCATAATCGGCATGGGCTGATCCATGGGATGGAGGACTGTTGCCTAAATATCCTGCCCATACGCGCCTAGTAGGGTTTTGACTTGTAGCCGAGTAGGCTTACATTGGAAAAGGGCCAGGAACTGCCAAACTTACGCCTAGGTGTGCTTGGTTATGCACCTAGGCGGGCTGGATTGCGCGCCTAGGCGCGTCTGTTTACGCAATCTCATCGGTTTTTCAGAAATTGAGATCTTACTTATTTTGAATCTGTGTTCCCACTACTATAAATAGAGATCAAATTTATCCTTTAATGACACCCAACAACCTCTAAATCTTTTCTTAATAACATCAAAAGAGCTTTAGTGAAGGATTACTTATAAGCTTTTAAATTCTATTAGCTCTTTGTGCTCTAAGGGCTCTTGTCTATTAAGAACATGAATTGAGAAATTCATATTGGTTATGTAAGTTTTTATTTGTAAAGCTTTTTTGTTTGCTCATCCTACTCTTGTGGGGTTGTGCAAGAGGGTTTCAGACATCTCCGCCTTAACAAAGCTGTGGAAATAAGAGTACTTTCGCAGCTCTGCAGTCATAGTTTGTAGAAAGGAGGGAGAATACTTTTTCGCCTGTTGTAGGATTAGTGAAGAAAGACTCGAGGTGTGAGTGAATTTTTGTAAAAGACAAACCTCTGCATAGTGAATATAGGGTCTGGTTTAACCCGAACCATTATAAATCACATCCCTTTTTGTGTATGCTTTTATATTTTTGTGGTATCTTTCTTTTTGTGTACACTTAAAGCAATTTTAAAGTAACTTAAGTTTTCAGAAAATTTCTTAATATTAATTTTCTCTTAGTCAATACCAGTTCACCCCTCTTTTGATAGTGTCTATTTGACCCTCTAAAGCCAACAAGTTCTATTAGAGCCGAGCCTTTACTATGCTAGATTTATTGATCTGTAAAGTAAATATATATTCTATATGACACTATTTGGAAATATACATGTTCATGCGTTGGAAGATACTTCATACATCCATCTGTTGTTGTTCGATGGGATTAACTTTGATTTTTGGAAAATAAATATAGTCAATAGTTTGAAGAAGAGTTATAGAAGCACAACTCAACGTAAAAAGTTGCCACCTATTTTTAGTGTGCACTAAAGCAGGAAGACTATGCACATTTCCTTATGCTCAACTAAAAATGTAATATGCCCACAAAGGCACAGATAATGTGCATGAGTCCAAGATTAACAGTCTTACATAGAATATAAACTCTTCCAAATGAAATTGAAAGAGTCCCTATCAAAAATGTATACTAGACTCATAAATATAATCACTGCTCTTCGTACTTTAGGAAAAACTTAAAATAATTAGGGGAAAGTTAATAAAATGTTTAAAAGCTTACCAAAAAGTTGGAACCCCAAGGTCAGGCCATTTTGGAAGATAAGATCTATTCTCCTAACTTACTATTAGGTTCACTAATTATCTGAGCAAATTTTAGTAATTAGGCAAGAAAATAAGGAATTTAAGATAGAGAAATGAATTGCTCTAAATGTCGAGGAGGTTAACAGCAACAACAAAAGCTTGGATGATAATGAACAAATCGCTTTAATGATGAGGAAGTGTATAAAGTTATGCTGAAAAAGAAGCAAAACAAATTGCAAAGGTGACCTCAACCTCAATAAAAGCAAAGGTAAGTTCTCTACATCTAGCTCTGAATTTGACAGTGATAATCTTGTTTGTTATGAGTGTAACGAATAAATACATCTGTTTGGAGTCTTAAGTTAAAAGAACAGAATGAACAATAAAATTGAGAGAAGAAGCCAAAGAAGAAAAGAAGAAACTATACAAGAGAAAGCATTAAAGTTGTCTCAGCTAGGTAGAGCGCTTCAGAGTCTGGAGACCGAAGAGGTGAACTTGTGCTTGATGGCTTGTAGTCAAGAAGGAGAAAGCACCAGCTTTTAGAAAAATGAGGTAAATTGTTAACTTTATCATATAAAAGTATAATCATTATTTGAAGATTCACTTTAGTCTTGCAATAGCTTAAAGAAATCTAGTAAATTTTATGAATCTAGAACTTGAAGTCCTACAAAAATGAACTTGATTTACTATGGACAGAGCTTAAAAAACTAGAATCCATTAGAAATGATGAACATAATGAAGTTCTTCAACAATAACAACACTAAGCCTTAATCTTACTAGGTGGGTCGGCTACATGAATAATTTGTTTCCATTGTGCACGATAAAAAAGAAGCCCCTCTCCAAGTTCCAAATATAGAAGATCCTTCATAATAGTTTCCTCCCATATCTTTATGGGCCTTTCACTTCATCTTTTAATATGAGAGAAATTTATAAACTCAAATTTTCTAATAGGACATTGCACGGTCTACACTTAATGTGCCCGAACCATCTATAAGCAACACTCTTAAATTTATCCACTATTTGAGCCACTCCAACTTGGCTACGGATTAACTCATTTCTCATTCTATCTTTACGAGGAAACCCACTTATCCACCTAAGCATCTTCATCTTTGTAATACTTATTTTATTGGTAAGTTTTTTCTTTGTTTGCCAACATTCAACTTTATATAACATAGCTGGTCGCATAGATGCTCTATAAAATTTTTCTTTAACTTTGAGTGGGATTTTCGAATCACACAACACTCCAAAAGCGCTCTTCCATTTCATCCAACAACCTTGGATCCTATTAATCAAATCACTCTATTTTGCCATTATTTTGAATAATTGAAGTCAGGTGCTTGAATCTCTCACTCTTCTAGATCACATGGTCTTCAATAGTTATATCCTTAAGATTAGGATTTTTAATACCATTGAAGTTACACTCTATATATATTTTGTTTTAGATCTACAAAAAAAAATTATAGATTCTAAAGTAGTTTTCCATTTTTTTGAACTCACTATTTTTAAAAGCCTCTTAAACAAAAAGAAATTAAATCTTTGCTATGGTGAATTCATTTGCTATATATCCTAGAAAAGAAGAATAAATTTAAGTTTATCGTATCATTTTGTTACTCTCGATCCCTTCGGCACATACATTTGGCATTCCTAAACGTCATGCTTTTGCTACTTGGAGTTGTCGTCCAACCTGACTGTGACAAGATTAAATGATCCTAGATATCTACAATGGTCTTCAATCACTACGTGAGGAATAAGAACAAAAATGAGGCGAAATGGTTTTATTTTTCAAATTTTGGGAAATGGTAAAGACAGGATCATTCTGGGATTATGGGAGAATTTGAAAATTAATTAAATTCTTTCTTGATTCACCACAACAGAACTCTACATGAGGAGACTTTCTTCAATTTTAGTAGTCATTTTCTTGTACTTTGTCATGTTTCTTTTGTATTAGTGTTTATACTTTAAATCATTGAATGAAGCTTTGCTTTAAGAATAAAAAATTCTAAATGTTGTGTACTTTGTTTATTGTTATTCTAGATGTTGTCAGTTCAACTAATATAAAATAATCTTGTTCTATTTTTTTTTCTTTTTTGCTTCTAACAACAACAAACATAATTTTTGTTTGTGTATGAAGATAACAACAACAATTTGTTTGATAAAAAACAAGCATTTTCTATCCTTACAAATTGTGGCGGCCCTGCCTCACCGTGGTCCTGTTAACCCTTAAGTTAACATGATTACGGTGGAGGGGTCACCAAATGACAAAGTCCCCAATTAGAATTGAATTAGACACGTGTTCTAATCCAACTTAAATAAGAACTTTGCCATTCAATCCATAAGAACTATCACTAAATGACTATACATGAACTCAGAGTGCGGAAGCATAAAAAAAAATATAACATCCATCCAATACAGTATAAATACAACAATACAGAATAAGTAAAGAGCTGAAAATAAAAGTTAAACCTGTATTATTACAATATTTAATAAGTTTAAGAGAACTGAAAAAGGAAACTCTCGATCTCACAAGCAAAAGAAACTAAAGCTACAGATCTTCAAGAACGGGCTCCTCCTCCAATGGTAAGCTCTCTACTGGATCTACTGCTCTAACAAACTCAGAGCCTACCATTATCAGTTTCATAATGATAGGTCTCCAGCCAACAAAAAAAAAACTGGTTAGACAATATGTCTAAGCACATTTTAGGGCAAACAATTTTATTAAGTTAAATAGATATCACCATAAAAATAGAACTGAGCAAAAATAGGTGCAGAAGAAGTGTACAAAAAGAACAGTAATAAGTTATAAACAAACAGTTTATAACTAAAGCAACTAGGAAGTAATACATACCTCATCCAAGCAACTGTAACAAAGAAAGGTAAGCAAAAGATTAAACAAAACTGTAAGAAAAGTACAACCTAAACATGCTTATGATCTAACAGAATATGCTAGGTGACATACATAATTTGAACAGTATAAAACTGAAAACAACTAACATCCTAGGTGAGCATATGAAAACAGTAAGTAAAACTAGCATCCTATATAAAAACACGTGCAGGAAAGCTGTAAGTAAAACAGTGCTGAAATGCAGAATATGCAAGTAAAACAGTAACTGTAAATTGAAACTACAGTGACTATATAAGTCACTTGAACTGAACACGAATTCAGCAAATCTTAGCCTGATGAGCTAAGAAACTCTGAACTGAACATCACTGAAAACTCTTAGCCTGATGAGCTAAGATAGAACTGAATGTAAGTGTACTTGAATTAGTATAACCATATCAAAATCCTGACTCTATAGTCAGTAGGGCAAGGGTCTATCCATCCTATCCCACGGACTAGGCATGGCATAGACTATCGGACTAAAACCCCCAACAAGAAGCCGACCCCGAACGAGTTGATCGAAGAGGTATACTAATCAAGCTACACCTTACAAGCCACTTATGAAACGAAAACATAATGCTGCTTATGAATGTTCAAGATTGACATAAGATATTTATCAAATATCTTAAGTACATAATATATGCTCAAGGTATAAAACTCAAAATCAAGGAATGCGAAGCATCAAAATTAAAGTGAGCAAGAAAACTCTATCTAAAATCCTGACTGTAAGTGTACTTGAATTAGTATAACCATATCAAAATCCTGACTCTATAGTCAGTAGGGCAAGAGTCTATCCATCCTATCCCACGGACTAGGCATGACATAGACTATCAGACTGAAACCCCAACAAGAAGCCGACCCCGAACGAGTTGATCGAAGAGGTATACTAATCAAGCTACACCTTACAAGCCACTTATGAAACGAAAACATAATGCTGCTTATGAATGTTCAAGGTTGACATAAGATATTTATCAAATATCTTAAGTACATAATATATGCTCAAGGTATAAAACTCAAAATCAAAGAATGCGAAGCATCAAAATCAAAGTGAGCAAGAAAACTCTATCTAAAACACAGGTGATATCCGTTGTTATCTACTTTATTCATTATATCTACTCTAAATTACATAAGTTTCAGAATCATCAATTCTTACACATTCTGTAACTTAGAATCACGAATCCTACTAGTTGAAGATAATTAGGACTGGCCAAGTCCTAATTATAACTTAATCAAAAGACGACTATTTGGTTAAAATGAATAAATCATCGACCTAATTTTGTATTTTAATTCATCCTAACCTCATCTTGATTAGCCAAATCAAAATGAAAAGATTAAGAATTAGACTCCAGATGATAGGGTATAATCACTTAATCTAAAGGTATAATCTAAGGGTCTAAATTTAGAACCCAAATCTCACGGATTAAGTTAAGGCAAGTCCTAATGATAAATTAATTCATTAGGATAGATCTTTATTCTTAATTCTAGAGTTTAAAGATCAAATAATCATTTAATAAACTAAGAAAATTTATAAACTAGAAAACTCAAGGTTCTATCTAATTGAGTAACCCAATTTACTCAACAGATGAATTCTAACTTAGGATCTATTCCTAATCCTATGAATTAAGGTTCTTAATTTCTAAGAGTATCTCTCAAGACACACATCCTAACTAATGTTATAAAGACCTAAGGATAGATCTAAGAATGATTAAAGAATGAGAACACTCACTTAGGACTTAGGGATTTTCTTAAGGAGCAAATTTTGAGATTTTAATCAAAATCTAATTTAAACTTGGATTTGATTAATTTCAATTCTAAATCATTCTATTTACTGATTTTAGTGATTAAAAACTGAATTTAGGGATTTTAAAGGCTAAACCCTAAATTTGGGCAAAATGACCATTTTGCCCCTACTTAAGGGTTCAAAAGATCAAATTTTGATCTTAGGGCTTAAATTCTAAAATTTTCTTTTGGAAAACAATTCTTACTGTCTAATATGAGATTAGACAGCAACTAAATTAATTTTGGGTGATTATTAAGCTATATGAGATCAAATTAGTGAATTTGACTCATAAGGGAAAATTAGTAATTTGGCTATATGAAAGTTAAATTTTTTTTCAGATTATTGTTCTTTACTGTCTAAGCTTTTTATAGAACCTAAATTTACTAAATTCTGATAAGTATTGATTAAGTTATGCCAATACAAGATTTAGAGTTATAAGGGTAATTAAGGAATTCTTAATTATGGGTCAAAAATCTTAACTTTGTCAATTAGTGTCCAAATTAAGCAAAATCAGTGGCTATGGTTTACAAATAGTCCACTGATCACAATGACATGTGGTAGGCTCAATTTGGATCTAATTTGATTAAATTAAGACCTAATTAGGGTTTATGGTGATTAGTGAGTGATTAGCAAGATTAATCACTTAAACATTAATCTAATTTTACAGATGGATTCTAAATGGTTCTATGAGTCCTCTGAAACTTAAATCATTCAATTTGGATTATTAAATTGGCTAATATTTACTAATCAAGTTGTAGGGTAATTAAGGGTGATTAGCAAATCTAACTGCTGGATCTTAAATATTTTTGCAGATTACTGTAAATTAGGAATTTTTGACCTAAATGGATATTTAGATCATTCAATTTTGAGCTCAATTGATCAAGTTATGGTCAATTGAAGTTCTAGGATTAATTAGAGTAATTAGGGTTAGGCCCTAGATGTGATTAGATAAATACTAATCCAAACAGCAAAGATAACCCTACTAAAATGATCATTAGGGTTTTCTGATCATTTTAAAACTCATATTGAGTATATTTAGGTTAATACACACAAAGTTATGATTAAATGAAAATTTGGGATAATTAGGGTTTAACTAGGGATCCTAAAAATCCTTATGTTAAATATTGCACCAATTTGAAATCTGACAGTCTCATATTATTCTATTAACTTTACTGATCAATTTGACATGTAGTTTTAATATATTTGGAGTTTAGGATTAAAAGTTATTAAGGAATGAAATTTGTTAAATAGTTAGTTACTTTAAATATCAATTTATTTACTGATTTAACTTAAATTATATTTATTTTGTATTTTGATTACAGCAGTTTGGACCCATGACTGATCCAGAGTCAGCGACAAAATTAGCGTGTAAGACACGTGTCGACTTAATACTTGCTGAACTGAATCGATGCGGGGCCCGCGACCTGACGAGGACGACAGGACTAGACACGCGGCAATACTGGATTAGTCCGCTGTTTGAGAGAGGGTCCCACGCTTCTCGACTCCTGCGCACCTGGCTCGCCTTCGATCTCGTGGGTCACGGATGACCCGGTCCAGCTCCGTATGGGCCAGCGTCCTCTTCGGCAGATCGACGCAGAGCCAAATTAGGGCATGCGCTGTGACGATCTTTCGGATGGCACCAGGACTTGATTCGCACGGTGTTGGACGGATCTCGCCGAGGGCTAGACGGAGATGGGCGAGACTGCAACTAGAGTAGCCGGCGACGCTGGAGGAAAGGAAACCCTAGATCTGCAAGCGAACGTAACGAGCGGTTACTAATTAAATTCCTAAGTCCGTCTGATCGAACTTGTTTGACTTCGATCGACTAAGTCATTCGTTAATCACAGAGAAAATCGAGCTTTGAAAAAAAAAAACTTCTAGTAATTATGAAGGAAAAAAAAGGAGGACGGTAGAGTACCTGACGATGAAAGTTTTGCTAAAGTTCGCCAAATCAGGGATAGATCGATTAGCTACACCAAAAATGCTGCTCTCTGCATTCCTAGCTCCCCGGTATCTCCCCCATAATGAAGACCCTAGGGCAGAGCTTCTTAAGTCCGAACGCTGACCTTGGAGGAGCCTGCCGCGCGTCCCTTGGCATCGACACGCGGAGGATCGAGCGAGCAATGCGAGCCAGGACTGTGACACGCGCCCTCACCTTCGCAAACGAGGATGAAGAAATCGTGGCCGTCCATTTTGGACGGCCCGATCCGATGCGCAGAAGCACCGTCTCGTATTAACGGCCCAGCCCGTTAAGTTCAAATGGCGGGCCGAAATAAAATAATATAAATATACATTTATATTTAATTATATTATATTTAATTAGTTTAGCCTATTTCATTAATCAAATTTAATCACCTAAATATATTCCAAAAAATTTCAATAAATCACCCCTAACTAATTGAAAGGCGAGGAACACAATGGTGCACTTGGATTTTCGTTTCGACGAGTATTTATTTATTTGAATTTTCAGGTATTTAAATATTATTAAAATATTCGGCGAAAATCCAACGACTTCCAAATGCCTCCAAAATTTCACCTCTAGCTAATTTGGGTGTTCTGAATGCAATGGTGAAGTCGGATTTTCAATCTGAGGTTTAGGTAAAAAGTCAATTTTCTAGAGTTTGGGATTTTCCAGAATTTCAGATTTGACTTTGTTGACTTCTGATTTGACCTAGGTTTCAGAGACGAGTTCTAAATTACTTAATTGTTGACTTAGAACCTTAATTAAGACTTAGATTAGTCTTAATTGAGCAAAGTAACAACCTAGGTTGTTACACAAATATACCCACTCATTCACTTAAGCATCATCACCTCTGTAACACTTATTTTATTATTAAATTTCGTCTTTGTTGGCCAACATTTATCCCCATGAAATAAAGCTTGTTGTTGCTTATGACAAAAAAGGAGAAATAGTTTTTTTTCTTATGAGCATATTTTCCTAGGGAGTTGATTTTTTTTACTTATTAATTGCTTAGTCTTAGGATTTGTTTACTTCTCATTTTTTTCGTACTTATAGCTTTTATGTCATAAACAACAAAAATTTGTGTATGACATAAAACAACTAGCTATTTCTATCCTTATGAGTATAACCACTCATACATATAAGAATCCTCTTCTCTGTAACACTTATTTTATCAGTAAGTTACTTCTTTGTTAGTCAACATTCAGCCCCATATAATATAGCTTGTTGTTGCATATGATAAAAAAGGACAAATGTAGTTTGTTTTCTTTCTTGTGAGCATATTTTCATGGGGAGCTATTTTTTTCTTATTGCTTTGTCTTAGGATTTATTTGCACCTCATTTTTATAATACAAAAATTATATTTGGGTTTGTTATCATCAAAGAATGGGAGATTATTGACTCTATGAGTTACATGCGCATCCGATTTAATTTTGGACGTTCTGGTTCTAATAATAATAAAACATTGACTATAATTTTTGTTGTGCTAATGTTTATGAATGAGACTTCATGTTAGCTCACAAGTTTAATATTAGTTTATTAGCTACTCAATATTATTTGCATGCTAGATATACCAAAAGTTCAGGTGCTAAGTCATGAAGACTTAAAGAAGACTTAAGAAAGCTTGAAGGAAGTCTTGAAATTATAGACTAGATGTTATAACAATTTGAAGATTGGATATCTTAGCTTTGTGTTTATGATTTTTGTTATTGTATATATTTATATTGATGTATATTCTTGCTTGTGTTAGAAATAGAATTAGAGTTTGTTATTAGCTACTTAAAGTTTGAGTGAATGGAGCTTAGAGAAGGCATTATGTAGCAAAGCTTGAAATTTAATTTATTGTGGTTGTACCTAGGCACAGGTTCTTGTGAGTCTAGGCGCGTGCTCCCAGGCCCGCATCGCACCAATCACGCGTCCAGGCGCCCATGATTGATGCGGGCTAATTTGTGCGATGGTGGGCTGACACCTAAATTTTTCGCTCGAACAGGCTCACTCAAGTTTGAATCGCAGCTAAGCGGGCCTAATTTGGAAAAGGTCAGGCCATGGATCAATAGACGTGCACTTAAGCATGCCTGCTTTCTGAAAATTCATATCTTGTCTATTTTGAATCCGCTTTTCCACCATTATAAATAAGGTTCCAAGCCAACCTCTAACAACACTCAATAACCTCTAAATCATCTCTTGAAAATCTTAGTAAGGTTTTAAGTGAACGATTACTCTTAAGCTTTCAAAATCGAATTGCGCTCTATGCTCTAAAGGCTCTCAAATTTTACAAGCTAGTTCAGGGGACTTTAAGTCTTTGAGTTTTTATTTTTGTAAAGTTCTTCTTTTGCTCTTTCGCCCTACACTCTTGCGAGGCTGCACAAAAGTGCTGCAGGAATTTACTCCCAGCAAAGTCTTGGAAAGGAGGGCACTTCTGCAAAATTAGGAAGTGTTGAAACTAGAAACCCTTAGTTCATAATCAAGTTGTCATTATTAGATAAATGTGAGAGATTGGAGATGAAAACTTGCTAAATTTACATTTTAGATATACTAAGATGATACCCTTTAGATTCTTATGTAGCCCTCTACATATTGAGTCTTTCCTTAATTGCACCCCTTTTCTTATCAATCAAGAGAATGATCTCCAATTAACATATATTAGGGAACCTCCTCTTGGATGCATTCGGTAAGAACATTCATATTAAAGCAAAGAGATATAGTAACAAGAAAATCATTTGACAAACCACCTTGCAGAACACATGTTACTGCCCCGTTATGATATCTTTAATAACATCAAAATAAATTGCACATTCTTTTTCTTTCAAAAATTATCGACAAAACCTTTCTTGACACTTTTTATCATTAGCCTTTTTAAGATCAATAAAAATTAAATAGATATTATTTTTTTGGTTTTGTGGTGTAGTTGTTTTTGCTTTACTAAACAATATTTTGTTATATAATTTAGCGTATTCCTATAATTTTGTTTCAACCAAATTCAATTATATTGATTTTGAACATTGTTTTCAAATATTATATTTCTAACAATTTGAATAAAATTATAGGATAGGCTTCTAATTTAGAAATAATTTTGTCTGGATTTATTAGCTATAATTACTCAACTTCATAAATAAATTGGCTTTATTTGAATTTCTTTTTTTTTGCTATGATAACAGTCCTTTTTAGCCTTATATGTTTTAGAATGAGTTGTGATACAAGCTTGAATTTTTCTATCAAAACTATGAAACCGAACAATGAAAAATCGCATTGTTCTAAGTACTCAAATTATTAACTTATAATTGCTCAAATTCATAAAAAAATTATTTTATTTAATTTTTTTTTCTTACTATTATGATAACTGTCCTTTTTAGCCTTGTATGTTTTAGAATGGATTGTGATACAAGCTTGAATTTTTACATCAAATCTAACGTAGGAAACTGAACAATGCAAAAGGGCATGCAATTTTTGTGTTTCCAACTACTTATTTTATGCGGTTATGCATTGTCATTGGTGAAACTCTAAGCATGTCTTGCATTGGAATATTGATGGCTAGAAGATTAAGAAATACAGAAGCAATGCACATGAATAAACCTCACCAAACGGAAAATAATTTTTTAATTTTTTAATTTTTTAATTTTGATAAAACTCGATCTTTGGAAAAGCCAGCACAACTCGTGTAATAAAATAACCTCCTCAAAAATTAAGTTTTATATTTGATTGTGGAATTGAGTTGCAGAAAGGTTTTTCATATGGAAATAAGCCTTGAAAACATCTATTAAAAAATAAAAGAGCTCATTTATTGAAGTGATTGAAATGATTGAATCACAAGAAAGCAACCAAAATTTGCCATAGCTCTGCAATAATTGTCAAACCAGTTGTACAATTCACAATAGAAAGCATGACCCAAAAATAGTTGCAATAGAAATTGTGAACTGCCACAAAGAAAAAAACCTCAAAACAACCGAAGGGAGGAGTCACACATTCTGCCAAACAATGATAAACTCAGATACAATAGTTATACGTTGGACAACTGCACAAGGAACTCAGGTGTAGGATCAAAATGCTTCACTGCATTAGGATTGACATGAGGTTGTAGTTATAAATCATGTGAATGTTGTCTTATGGTTTTGGCATGGATCTTTTTTTTTTTTTTCATTTTACGTAGTGTTAATTCGTGATAAACAGTGCATATGTTTTTTTGGCAATTTTATAATGACAAAAAGGAAAAAATTTAGTAATGCTGTGAAGGTTTGCTTGAGTAGAGTTACTGTATAATATGTTAGGAGGCCCTGACTCATAACACTTTGTGATATTGCCTTCATGTATTTTTTTATAATTATTATTAGTCAGTAGGAAAAAATAATTATTACTACTTTTAAATTTCAGTGGAATTGGGTCAGGAGTATAAACAATATGGATCTTGATCGGTAAAATTGAAATTATTACGACTACATTTTAAGATTTTTTTTGCCTGTTTTATTCAGTCATTGTTTTTGGTCATGCGCATGTCGTATATGATCTTTTGCAAAATAGAATAAAACCCATTGTACTGCAGGAAAGTGCGCATTGGAAGGAAAGGTTGAGCATAAATTTGATATGGAACCTCATAGTGAAAACTTTGGAGAATATGGCAAACTTTGCCGTGAAAGGACAAGTAAAGCTATGATTAAAACAAGGCAAATTCAGGTGTGGTTAGAAATTATTAATATAAACATATCTCCATGAATTCTTTTCCATTATCTTACACCAGTCTTGTTTATTGAATTCACGTTCCATATTAAAGATAATTGACAAAGATCATGGAGTGCTTATGCGACCAATGCCTGGTATGGTCGGTTTGGTTCCATCCGGTTCAAAGGTATGATGATTTAGACTTCAAAGTTTATTTAGTTCAAAATATTAATATTAGAATTGTTAGTTTTCATATTGCATGAGACACTGTTTAGGATCCCTTTTACAATAGAGTTCTGCTACAGATACCCCAAACTTCCCAAAAAAATAGAATATTTGCTATTTTCAACTATAAAAATACTCAAGATACTCTATTTAATTGAAATCACTGAAATTTCTTTATTTTTTCATTTTTTTCTTAATTTGGGGGTTTGCTATAAAGACCTACTTAAGTAGTAATAAGTGAAACTCTTAAACATCGAGGCACCTTTTCAAATAACGGTGGAGTTATTGATAAGAACTTCAAAGTTAAGCGTGCTCATATGGAAGCACTCCTAGGATGGGTTATCTGCTAGGAAATTATCTTTTGATGGTAAAACCGTGAGGCCTTTCAGGCTAAAGCGGATAATATATTGGTGCTTAAGAGTTTGGGCTGTTACAAATGGTATCAGAATAGGCCATAGGATGTCAAATAGGAGCTAAGTGTCATACAGGAAAAAGTATCACTTCATGTGAGCAGCCTCTTGAACCCTTGATGGTTAAAGTGCTACATGGTTGTGGGTACCTCTTGAGCATGTAGGGGTCACCTCTAGTCCTATATACCCAATGGATGGTTCTTGGATCTGTATGAGGATACTGATGAGGACGTCAATTATTTAAGTTGGGGATATTATATAGATCTACTTAAGTAATAATAAGTGAAATTCTTAAATATTGAGGCGTCTTTTCAGATAACGGTGGAGTTCCTGATAAGAACTCCAAAGTTAAGCATGCTCATATGGGGCACTCCCATGATGGGTGACCTGTTCGGAAGTTATCTTCTGAGGGCAAAATCGTGAGGCCTTTCAGGCCAAAGCGGACAATACCCTGGTGCTTAAGAATTTTGGCTGTTATATTTGCTGTGGGGGATTTATAGCATTTTTTTTATAATTTTTTTGTAAGCTCATATTTGATATTATTGAAGAACATTGTATTAATCTATTGTTAGTGAACTTAACTTAGTTTTTGAAACTATATTGTGAGGAGCGACCTTTTAAGGTTTGGATAGGAGGTGGGATGTAAAATAATTAAAATAATAGAAGAAGAAATTAGGTGTGGTTGTGAGAAAGAAAATAGAGAGATGTTAGAAGGAAGATATTGGAAAAATTAAAAAACGATGAGAATGGTGAAACAAAAATTTCTCCAAGGCTTTCATTCATTTCAAAAGCTTCAATTTTCATTGTATTAGATGACTGTATTTATAGTTCTCTCAATTCAAATTTGGATTCAAAATTTTGAATTAATTTTAAGAATAAGGAAATAATTATAACTGTTAATTAAAAAAATTTAAGTAGTTAATTAAGAGATTTGAATTTAAATCTTTTCTCTTATTTTTTAACAATAGGTCTTTTCAAAAAAATCTCACCCAAAAATTCAAATTTCAAATTTCAAATTTGAATTAAGATATTTAACATGAATATTACTATTTTACATATGTTAAGTATGATAATAATAAGCTTGTAAAAATATTTTCCACAAAAATTAATTTTAAAATTCAAAATTTCAAGGTTAAATTTAAGTGAAGATTGGTAATTTTTTACTTTCGAAATTTGAATTTTAAATTCAAATTTTGAATTTAAAATTGGGTGGCAAATTTATTATGTTGCATAATATGACATAAAAAGTATTATTAATTCTAGCTACATCAGGTCACAGTTAAATAAGCTTCTTTTATATGCATCAAATTTTTAATAATCTTCATTTTTAAAATCTTATCGATGAGAATTTTTTGTAGCTATTCTTCATCTTTAAATTCATTAAGTCATATTACTTACTACTCAAATTAAGAAAGTTTCTAATATATAATTTTAGAAAATTAAGTTTTGGAAAATTGACATGCCTTTTATTTTCATTTAATCATTTTTATGCTGATGTTGATGATGAATACATCTACTTAAGAATGCTGCAAAAGTGCTTCTTTTGTCCTACACCATTATGCTGCAAATTATTAGAATTTAGATTAATTATATCATGGTTCATTTCTATCTCAGTGGTACTCAAATTGAGTTTGACAAAAAGGGTTAGATTGTGTGAATATTTTTTTACCTCAGGGCCATAAAGTGTTTATTTATTGAGGTTGTTGTTTATCTCTTAGCAAATAAAAGTAACACTTCTGACGGTGCAACAAATGAGAATCACAAATAGAATTAGACAAGCATCTCATCACAAATTTATCTTACTTAATATAAATCACACCTAATAGTTCCCAAATAACTTAAATTTTTAATACAAAGTAAGATAAGATTGTTGAATAATTACTTGTATCTGACTACCAGAAACTCATAAATTGATTAGGGGCCACTTGGTATGATTTAAAGAAATTTAAAATTCCATAATTTAAATATATAAAATAGATAATTCGATAAATACAATAAATGAGAAAAATAAAATAAGTAGATGAAAGAAGTGGAAGAGGAAGGAGAGGCAATGGAATGAAAATGTGAAACTCACTATGGTGGAGATGAAGAGTAACCCAACTAGGGTTTGTAGTCTTAGGCTGAAGCACGATGTGAAGGAGAAGAGGAAGAAGCTCATGATTTTATTGTGAGCAAAGGTTATGCATGGATACTTTTATGGATGATGAGTGGGAAGTTGAGTGAGTTAGATGCCATGCGAGGAGATGGTAGGTCTTAAAGTTGTGCATGTGAAATCGTACTAGGTTTCAAGACTTCTTTATTCTATACAAATCGGTTTGGTTAGTTTATTTCAGGTCATAATAGTCTACCTTGAAGAGAATGTTCCCTAATTTAAACTAAATTTAAAATAACTGTTGATATTCTTGATTATCCCTTATTTGGTTTTCCAAGCAACTTTGTGTTTTGCTTGATTCTACTTGAGTATTTTGACAAAAGGAATAGAGCAATGATAGAGCACCCTAACTTTGCATGTTAGGACACAGGTTTTAGTACCTTTTCATAAATCAGATATTGTAGAACTTGTAGTGGCACATGCCTATCTCATGCTGTAAGAGACCGATACATTATGGACTCTTGCAATTTTTGAAGGGACAACTAATTTGTATGAAACTCTACCAACTCTCTTAATCTCTTAAGAGGCCAATGTACCACGGTTGAAGTTTCCTATTCACACCAAATCTTGTGAAAAATGCGATCTCCCACTTCACTCTCTATGATTGGGATCCAAATATTCATTCTTGAATTGAATGAAGGCTACTATCAGTCTAATGAATCTTTTGGTAGCATTATCTGCATTTTTGGGATCCTAAGATTTTCTCAAATTGGTGTAATGGAGATCTATACTTTTTTTTCATAAAGCGAATCATACACTGCTCAAATTCATATGATGTTTGTAGATTGGATTGCCATTTGACATAAAGGTAGAATTGTCACCTGAAAGTATTATTTCGGATTGAGTTCACTTTATTTTGCTAACTATTTACTTCGGAAATCATCCATGCTATATGTAGAAAACTTTTTTCTTAAAGTGCTTTGTGAGTATATTTTTCTTATTCAATTGGTTTCGAATTGACAAATCATAATCTTTCTTGAGCTCAAACTGATGCCTTTGTCTTATATTCAACACTTTTTGAGGGAAAATATATTTTAAATTATTTTGGCTTGCGAAAACATCGCATCAATATTAATATAAATAATATCTTCAATTTTAGAGAGTCAATATAATTGCAACTAGCTCCGATTCACGAGACGGATTGTTTTTTTCATAAGCTTTGAGTTGTCTAAAGGCATCTATTATTAGTTTATCTTTATGCACCAAATATGAGCACCTAAATAAATCTTTAATAATTCTTCAGCATTTGAAAGTTTTGCTCACAGGATTTAGTCTATACAAATTTAGGTTAATTTTTAGTTAATGGTCAAGCAGCATTAGTAAATATTTTAACAACGTTTCTATAATAGTGCTAAGCCAAGTAAGGTATGAATATATATAACTGTTCTTGGTTTAGGTGATTCTATTGCTGTATTGATTAGTAGGATCAATTGAAATTCTTACTCTACTTATAATATGCTAAAAATGTACTTTTTTGAAGCCAACACTTCTGTTTATAGAATTTTGCATAGCACTTATCCTTTAAAAAAATATTCAGAGCTATCTTGAGATGCTGGGTAGGCTATGCCAAACTCTTGAAGTCGATAAGTTGTCATCTATGAATACAATGACAAATTGATCAAAATAGAAGCGAAAGATCTTGTACATTAGATCTGTGAGCATTAATTTATTTGAACGATGCTACCAAAATTTCATAATGTTCTTAACATGTTCTAAAATTAATTTTTGGCACATCATCAAGTTTAATTCTTAATTAATGGTATTTTGAACTAAGATTAATCTTGAAAAATACAAAAGATCCTTGTAGCTAATCAAATAGATCATTACTTTGAGGTAAGAGATGTATATTATTTAAATCCTCTTTTTGAACTTTTTGTAATTAATGCATGTTCTCTTAATGCCATCTTTCTACTTTGCATACAAAATATGTGGTCCAAGAGAAGAATCCCCGGGTTTAATGAATCCTTTGTCATGTAGCTCATGTAATTTAGCCTTGAGCTCTTGAAGTTTTTGGATTATTGATTTATGATATAGTGCCTTGGATATTTTCATGATTTCTAGGTAAACATTAATTGTGATTTCAATTCTTCGACTAGGGGTTAGGCCATGAAAGTCTTTGGAGAAGACATTACCTTAACCTTAGACTATAAGTTTGCTATTTAAACTAGCATTTTGTTTATTAATGTGGATTTTGTGCGCCACATAATCAGCATGCCCTCTAGAAATCAACTTTTGAACATTAAGCTCAGATCTTAAACTAGAAATTATTCCTCCTAAACTCACCAAACTAAAGGATTTGATCTTACCATGCTAAAATTTGCTTTTTTAATAGTAATTAGTAGCATAATTTTTGAAAGCCATTTCAAACATAATATTGAGTCAAACTTAGCTAATAGAAATATAATAAGTGTTGAAGGCATATGTATAATATTGATAATTATCCTACAATTGTGAATACATTGAGTAGTTATCATGCATTTGCTTACAAAAATAAATGAAAGAAGAAAAGAAACTCACCTTGGCTCTGACATAACTGTCTCCTTCGCTTTTTCCCACATTCTAGAGCTCACAAGCTTCTTCTCTTTCACATATAGTGCACAAGGAAATTGCCATCAATGTCTTCAATCCACTTGTTTCATGCATTAAATTTTTCTGCATGTAAGGAATGTTGCCTCTTATACCTTTGCAAAACCCTTGATCGAGTGTCATCTATGCCTCCATTTTTTCCGCTTGCATGAAAAATCATTGTCGGTAGTATTGAATGTCCAAGATGCATGCGAAGAAACTTCCCTGTAACCATTCTTGGAATTGCTCAAAATCACATGGTCGTGCGAGCAAACCGCAACCGTCTCCTTCAACTGCTGGGAACTGCACAACAACTTCTCTTAGCAACTACAGTCGAGCCATCCCCTTCTCCCCTATGAACACTAGATGAAATCCTTTTCAATGCATCATGAAGAGTACTAGTGACAAGCGATAAAATGTACAAAAAAGCGATAAGAAAGGATGATTAAAAAGTAGGTTAAAATTTTAAGTTAAAATTACAAGAGAAGACCCCACATTCTATTCTCTTAGATCAACAAAGGCAAGAGATTTAAAGATCCTGCATTTTGTTGTCTATTTGAAGTTAGCTTGGAAGATTAAACTCTTTTTGTTGATCTTAGATCTGGATCTAGAGAGCACTATTTTTATCATAGTTTCAAAATATTATGTTTCCCAAGTTTTGTCAAAGTAATGATAGAACTTAAATCATATGATTATGTTGTTTTAATTCCATGAATTAATTGATTTAATTATTAGTTAATTAATCATATAAACTAAATAATAGATAAATTAAACAAAATTGTTAATTAAATTAATTAAATATGGAGATGATTTTGTCAATTATGCTAAGATCTCCAAAGAGAATGTAAAAGATGAAAATTTTGAGATGATCTTATTTCTTGTGTCACATTTAGATGTATAATTGGTAACTAGAATACTGGCAGATATTGCCACTATCATCCAGTTAAACCAACAAGTAAAAAAGCTAAAAGTTTTTTGCATCATTTACATTCAATGCATGGTTCTCAGTAATGAGAGTACTCTGAATACAACACCACTTTAAAATACACACTCATCTCAAAGGATACAATACGCCTTTCTCATTGCCCTCATCTTTGAGCTCGCAAATATTTTGTAGCATAAGCCTTTTTATGCATAAAATATTGACTTGTGTCATTGTTCCCAAAAATCTTCATATTTTTCTTCTGCTACTTGTACATAGGTAAAAAGTGATTAATAAATACATAATAAAAATGAAATGAGGATTAATGAATAGTAATATGCATGTAAAAGAAATATGCAAAAATTTAAGCAATAAAAACATAGATAGACAACAAAAATAACAACAACCTAGTAAAAATGGAGAAAATCTAGATTGTCTGATTTTAAGTATATCTAATTAGTACTTGATGAATATTTCTTGGTTAAATAGCATGACTTCTAGTAGATTTGTTTGATCTTAGATTGAGTTCAAGTTAAAATATTTATTTTTTAGCTGAACTAATACACAGATTAAACAACCCATTCCTCGATCACCTTAAGACTTGCCAAGTCAATAACTAAAGTTTTAAAGGATTTAACCAACCCAAGTCATAAGATCTAGCAAACCCAAGGCAGAAGATTTGAATTATTTGAACCAGAAGATCTAATATACCGTACATTTGAATAAATTCAGTCAGATCATCCTATGTTCAAATACATGACTCTTAATTGAATGAAAAGGTCCTAGTTAAGTTGTGTCTAATTAAATCAGTTAATTTCTTTTAGATTTAATGGATCCTAGTCTAATCAAATTGAGTTGAAATGGTATGATATCCAATTGATCTGATCAATCATGGTACACAATACTAGAGCATATGATCTTTAAAAGATCTAAAAGATTTAGCACATACAACATGCTACATTGTCCAAATAATTAGGTTGTAAGACCCACTATTATGAGCATTCTAAATAGATGCAAGCCTCATTCTAAACACAAACTTGGGCATTCCAACTAAATTTGAACCTGGGCATTCTAATGGAATGATGCCCCGACTCAATTAAAATTTGGGCCAGTTCCACTGTTGGCAAACCCTTAAATCCAAACTAATATATTAATGCTTCTATTATAATTGCGGATCTAATGTACAAGATCTTGCACTTCTATTTTGATCAATTTTTCATTGTATTCATTGATGACAGCTTACTGACTCTAAGAGTTTGGCATAGCATACCCAACATCTCAAGATAGCTTTGAAAATTTTGAGATTGGTATGGCCAGCTTTCTGCATGTCCAAGAGTCAAAACTGAATCCATAGACAATTTTTAACAAAATCACCTAAACTTTTTGGGATCTCTTAGATGAGGTAAGTCATAGTTTTCTATAAAATGTAGCAAGTCATAATTGTAATCAGAATTTATAAATATTACGATAAATTTCTCTCTGAATGTTGGCAGCTATGATCACAGGTTGACCTAGGATGATGGAACTATGGGATCTTAATACTCCACATTCTGATACTTGCTTAAGAATAGTAATGCTCCTTAATCAAAAGTTCTCTCGTATGGCTGGAAAAGGTGATTAAATATAGGAGTTTGTACATATAAGGAATCATGAATCCCAAAACCCTAAACTATTTATCAGGGAAGGCTAGCTAAAGCTTAAATCTACTCTACGAAAAATCTATTTCTAAGACTGAATCCAAAAGGTGGACTTTTCTCACTTTTCAAAGAAATCAGCATGAATTGGATGGTGTAATTAATGATGAATGTTGTAATTGAAAGATTAACACACTTGGTGCGAACTTCTTTTTTATGAATGAATATGATGATACCCCATAGTGAAGTTAATCCTTTGTTGACTGCTTCAAAAGCGAAACAATAGTTGTTAGTATGTTAGGAGCTTCACGAGTTTCTTGTGTTATTGTGAAAACACAAGGAATTGCTTGTGTATGCTGTCCTTATATTTGATTTTATTGTGGTTGGTAATGGTGTGCCATTTGTAGTTCTTATACTAAACTGAGAATTGTTACTATTATTGATATGGTAGAGGATGATGTTAATATGACTCAGGAGCAAGTAGTTGGTATTATTATTGTTAAGGCTGATGATAATATTGTTTGCTTGTCTTCTGCCATTGAATCTCTTTTGTTGGTTTTCATGAATATTTTACCATTCTTTCTTACGATGAAATTTTCTTAAGGCTGTCCTTGTATAATATATGATGATTTGATCGTGATTTATTATAGGATGATTATTAAACATATGTCATGGATCATTATAATGACCTTTGATAAATATTGTTTTGATTTAAATTTCTAGCTAATTTATGCGAGTTAACAATTTTTGGCAATTTCAAAAAAACTATGATCTTGCCTCTAATGGTATTGTCATAATTTTACAGTTTTGATGTCAAAAACATGATTTTTATTTTTTATTACGTGCAAAATAAAATTTGAATAATTTTTGGCTCAAGCTTCAAAATTCCTGGATGTAGATTGAAGTTTCTATTACTTTTGGATAGAAAACCCATAATTTTTAATTCTAAAATAGCGCATCTTTTTTTTATACCCCAGCCGGCCCTACCTTTAGTTTTCACGCAGTTTTTCCCAAGTAGAGAGATCCGCAGGAGCCCAAACTGTGAGTTCTCTTCATCTCTCTTGTATCTTCGCTTGACCAAATCTGCATGCCTCTAGTCTGTCGCCTCTCTCTCTCCTTTAGCTGGCTTTGCCCTTATTTGCAACCTCAAATATCCCCTCATTCCACCGTATTCTTTTGCCAAATCTATAACATAACATTAACCATCACCACTGTTGCTGCTTCTTTAAATTCTCAAGTTTTCTTTTCTTATAATCTCAAAGATATTTGTTCTATTTGCAATCAGAAAGATATTTGTCTTCAATCTCTAGCCCTAGCAACTATATTCATGAGACGTGCTACTGATTACTAGGTGCTGGATACAACTCAAGTTTCATAAACTATTACAAGGAAATTACATTGTTTTTCAATTCAATGATGAATACATAAGGCTACTCTGATATGCTCTACTTCTAATCCTAATTGCTACAAAGAAATATGATTGCTTTTTGATGGGATTAGGAGATGATATATGATAACTACTAGTTTGATTTGAAATAAAAACTCCTCAGTGCTAGTAGAGAAACTATATGGGTTGAGTTGGATAAACGGGTTGATTAGATAAGTAGTATTAAAAGGAAGAAAGTTGAGCGATTCATGGATGTTTATAGTATGCAAATAGAAGATTCTAGTAATAAGAAATCAAATTTACTTCCATTGAAGACAATGGCATCTCCACTAGTGTTCTTGCAAAATTCCAACTTCTTAAATTTTTTGTCCTGATATTATTTGTGATAATTTTATCTTGATTCTTCAAAGTGCAATCATTGAACTAACTCCTTTGATCCTTGTAATGTCTCTTAATAAATGTTGTTCTAATTTAAGTTTCTCACAAATTTATGTTAGTTAACAATTTTTCACAATTTCATTAAATTTATGATTTTGCTCATAAGAGGTTTTTTCATAGTTTTACAATTTTGATCTTGAAAATATAATTTCTAATTTTAATTAAGTGCAAAATAAAATTTTGAGAATTTTTACTAAAATTTTAGAATTATGTAAATTTAAATTGAGTTCTCTATGATTTTGGATAGAAATCCCATTTATTTTAATTTCAAAATAGGCCTTCTTTTTTCTTATATATACCCCCAACAGACCGGTTTTTAGCTTTCTTGCATTTTTTTTCAACCGGAGGGCTCAAGCCACAGGAATTATTAGATAAATAGAAATGTGAAGTCTGGCTTCCATTTTCAAAACTTTGTTTCGTTTTCCTAACATTTGTTAGGCTGAGTCGTGACAATCATAGCAATTTTGATGTCAAGAACTTAATTTCTATTTTTTATTTGATGCAAAATAAAATTTAGAGAAATTTGACACATGTTTTAGAGTTTTGGATTTAAATTGAATTTTTCTATGATTTTTGTAATGAGATCATATAATTTTAATTCCTAAATAGCCGTCTTTTTTATATATACTCCTGACCTTGCCATTAGTTTTCACACGATTTTTTACAACCAGGCAACTCAAGCCTTAAGAACCGCAAAATTATTAGAATAAATGAAATGAAAAATTTATGTTTTCACAATCAAATTTTCGTTTTTCGGTATTGGTTGAGCTGGATGTGGAAATCATAACATCTGTAATATTTTCCAATTAAATTTCTTACAATGAGGATGATTAATTTTTATCTGATGACTTTTGCTTTTGGTGATTCAAGTATTTCTCTTTTCTTAATACTCTTACTAGTTTAGGCATCTAAGATCTCTTGTTTCCCCTTTTTTTTTTCTCTAGAACTGTTGATTTTAACTATACATGAATAGCGTGTGATCACTAGCGCTCTAAATGGAGTGCATTTGATAGCAATTAAGTGGCTGTTTGGTTTGTTAATATTAAATTATTGTAATTTTGTATTATTTATGATTGAATTTCAAGTATTTCTAATCCAGAACAATTCAATTGTAGCGTTTTAAGTGCAATAAAATATTTTCCAGGATTTAAAACTTTGATGCTTGGTTGAGTGGAATTGGGCTTAAGTGTAATTTATTTTAAAGTAACAATTAAAGAATGGTCAATGAGCAAGAGGGTAAGCGAACTGTACTGTAGGCTATTGATAGATGGTCGGTTACAAGCCGAGGCCGGTTGCTGGAGGTGAATGTCCAATGAGGGTTGCTCCGTTCCCTTTGAGGGAGGGGAAGGTCAAATAGTGGACTGCATGCGCTAGCAAAGCTCAACTAATAGAGGAGAGGGCCGACGAAAGGTCGGTTGTTAGTAAAGAATGGCAGACAAAGTCTGACTGTTATTGTGTGCCGGGATGACCAGTAGTGACCTACATTTGATAAGCGAAGGCCGATGAGTGTATGCAAGGGTTGACAAGGGCTAACTGACAAACAAGTGCTAGGGAACTCGGTGGCTGGCCACTAAATTGAACTTTGCTTGTTGGCATTTTTTTTCCCGACCTGTGTAATTTGAGCATAAATTATTTAACAAATTTGTGAAGAATCACAGAATTTAATTCTCTCAAAAAAATTATCTTGGAATTCCATTACATCATAATTGAGTAAACCAAATACCGAAACTTTTTAGTTACTTAGAATTTAATTACCAAATAACCTCTAATTATTTATTAAGTTCTTACTTTAGTCCTTTTATATTGTTGTAAATCTTTGTCTTCATCACAGTCTACAGATGGAACCAATTTAATAATGCTACAATTGTATCTCATGTTCACAAACAAATTTAGTACTTTGCTCCAGCTTCCTTTGATCACTCATCAAATTTGTACTATCTATCATTAATGTACTGCTCCAAAATAGCTTTTCAATCTCTACCATTTGAATTTTTGCATCTTGATCAAAAGTAATGTACAATGATTTTCCATCAATTACTTGTACATTCACAAAGATCAGAAGTTGTCGTATTCACTTTTTGATCTTGAGGAATTGCCCTAGTACTTGACCCAAATCGTTTTAAGTAGCTTGTGTAGTTTGAGTCTTTGTAGCTTGCAATTTGTTTGTAATTTCGTGCGACACAAATCTGGGCTCTTGTTAAGCTTACTTAAATGGCCTGAGCGATTTGAGTTGTAGGGAAAGCTTGTAGGGCTTGACCAACATTTCATTCTCCTAGCGCAACAAGTGAGGCCATGGCAGAAGTCAAAATTGTAGCATTGTTTAATTGGATGAGAAGTGGCTTTTTGTTGGTTTGTCGAGTGAGGACCTTTTTGAATAGGCGGGTTTTTATTAGAGCAGTAATCCTAGAACTTTTAGCATTTCCATCAGCGGCAAAATCTCTTTTTGTATTTGCCATTTTAAGAAAAAGAGATGATACAAGGATTAAATTTAGGATGTGATATAATATTTCACAAGATTTTTAGAATAAGCTAAGAGACCATAAATATTTCTATCACACTGCCCCAAGGAGTTCATGGAATATTAATTGCCAATTGCCTTTATCACAGCTCGAGTTTGGAAAGTGGTCAGTAAATTTGTATTCAAAAGAGATGTACATTCAAATTTCCTTTATTAATTAGATAAAATGTAAAAGTTCTCAAAGGAGGTAACCATTGATCCATATATTAATAACTTATAAGTATTATTTTGAATAATATTTATATTGATATGGTTCAATTGTTACAAAATGATGCCCTTTAAAGCAATGGCTCGTCCGTTAACCTGGAAGAAAATATAAAATATAAATTGTAAGTTTATGTAGATAAATTATATTTATTAAAAAGCATAATTGATAAAATATGGGGCATTGCAACATGATTTATAAAATGGGACAATATCTAAGATTTTACCATAATATGTGCCGAAAAAAAAGTAGTTTGTTAAAATAATCTCTAGACTATTTTAGTTTTGTCTATTTAATTTTAGACTATTGAATATGTTTGTTGTAATTCCTCGACTGACTATTCACTTAAAGATTAATCTAGTCCATAAATTTTAATTTCTTAAGACTAGATTGGGCTTTTAAAATAAATAATTGAGAGACTAAATTTGACAGATTAAATGTGCAAGACTAAAATAGCCCAAATTAAATATTCAAGGGATTATCTTGGTAAATTTTTCTGCTGAAAATAAGTAAAGTTATTAGGCTATAAAAATCAAATTTTGTTAGCTTTTATATTCAAAGCATAATACTGGTCAACGCATCATTTTGCATTAATTTGTTTTGACATGATATATTATACTACGTAATTGTGCGTGTATATATCTTTCAATATATTCTCAGCTGCTTTGATATCTCAAAATTAAGGAAGGTCTTTCACCCTCTTCATGAAAGAATCTGTTGATTCTCTCAGAGTCGACTTTATGGTCACCCCTTTCTTTATCAATGCATAATGATGCATTAATGTGCTTTCACAAGATATAATCTTGTTTATGTAATTGTGTGTGTACAAGTGTATCTTTCAATACATTGGCAGTTGCTTTGATATCTCAAAACTAAAAATGGCCTTTCTCCCTCTTCATGAAAGAATATTTTTATTCTTTCTTAGAGTCATCACTTCATGGTCACCTCTTTTTTAACACATCATGCGTATACTGAATGTCATCTATTAGCCATACAGTGCTTATTTATTTATTTATTTGTATATATTAATCATAGGTTTAATTGTTGAACATTATTAATATTATGACTTAAAATATGAAGTTATCTATTGATTTACAAATGTTAGATTATGCATCAAATATGCTTCTAACTTGACCATTAAATACAAAATCATAGGAATGGATTACTAATGCATGAATGACAAAGATAAATTTAAAAAAATTGGGTTTTTATTTGTATGTTTTTAAATGTATAAGATTGCTGTTTATATACAAAGTGGAACATACTGTAAGAGATAAGGATAGCACGCCTAACTAGAGAGAGCATATTTATCTCTTAATAAATAAAGAATAAAGCTTGGCTGCTAAAACTGTAGCTAAGCTAAAATCGCAAGCACGTCCCCTCTCTGCGCACGGCTGCATGGGATACGTGCAAGTGCATCGCATCCGGCACCCTTTTTTGCATTTGCTTGGCTTATTAGAAAATTTTGTGTACGAGTAATAGTTAGTACTCATAACTAAAAGATACCTAATTTAAGTTGCAAAGAATTAGAATCCCAATTAGTTGTATGTGTATAAAGTTATAAGATCGGTGTTTATATACAAAGAGGAATATACAATAAGAGAAGCATCACACATGTTACTAGGGAGAGAATATTTAACTTTTAATAAATAAAATTTATCTAATTTGAGGTGCAAAGATTGAGAATACTGAATATTTGTATCTTTATAAAGTGTTATCAAATTGGTATTTATATGCAAAGAAAAGCATACAACAAGAGGCAAGGATAACTCATAACAAGGGACAGTATATTTCCCCTGAATAAATAAAAGATACCTATTTTGAGGTGCAAAGAATGAGAATCCCAGTTAGAATCTAGCAAGTTTCTCTCCATGAATTAACTTAACACAGTATAAATTTAAATCCAGTGGCCCCAAATAATCTAAAAAATTAATGCAAGTTCAAGAAGGTAATACCTAAATGAATTTTTGTATATGATTATTATGAGCTCAAGGACTACTAGATTCGTTAGGGGCAACCTTATATGATTAAAATGCATGCAAAAATAACTGTTAAAAATTTATATATGCAAATAAATGATTACCTAAGTAAAATGAGAAATAAGAAAAGAAGAAGAAGAAGAAGAGGCGGAAGAAGATGAAATGGAGAGAAAAGTAGCTTACTATGGTGTAGCGATAAAGAATTGTCAAGTGCAGTATTATGAATTGCTTGGATGTTTATGACGGATATTCGCGATGACAAGTTTGCCGCTACGAAGTGCGCGGACAAGTGCTGTAAATGAAATTGAATGCTCATCTTTTCTAGCATTATGCATTTCTGCTCTTTGTCAAACCCTGTGAGCTTTTGCTCGTTATATATAGGATAAGAGGAAGCTCGCGCCCGTAAAGGGCTCCGAGGTCAAACGAACAAGAAGGGACCGCAGGGAGCTGGAAAACATCATCTTCAAACTTTTTGAGAGGCAGCCAAACTGGGCATTGAAACAATTAGTGCAGGAAACAGACCAACCCGAGGTGCTTTCCTTCACCCAACATCTTTGATCTTCTTTTAATATTTTACCCGAGAATATGCCTTAAAATCCTATCATAATTCCTTGCAGCAATTTCTCAAAGAGATACTGAATGATCTGTGTGTCTACAACAAGCGCGGCCCAAATCAAGGAACCCATGAGCTTAAACCAGAATACAAGAAATCTGCAGAGGTAGAAAGAGCCATTCATTCATTCATTCTGAAGCGATTTTTTTTAAAAGTACTATCCTTAATATGCGTACAAACTGAATGATAGGATGAGATGCAGCAAAACTGAGGGTAAAGATCCATTTTTATGGGACTGTTTGATTTGAAGAAATAGAAAGAACAGGTATGGAATGATGAACACTTTGCATATAGCTCTATTATGAAGCCTTTTTTCTAGCTATAAAGCATCACTTCTGTTCCATCTAACAGTGTTCTCTTCCAATGCGAAGCCGGAGACAACTTTATTTGTTCAATAATACCACCCTTTTATTGAAAAGCATACGAAAGCCCAGCATAGACTTTATTAGTTTGATTATAGGTGTAATTATGTTAATATTTTTTATTTAGGGTAGTGTTGATTTGAGATTGTTCCTGAAATTTACTTTAATAATTAAGATCACGTTATAATATTTCATTTCTTAATGTTGTTTTATTATCCAAATATCTTTATTTTGTTATACAGTGATATAATATTCACATTAAAAAAATAATTTAGGGCATTTGCATAGATAATGAACATTCAAATTTTATGCACTCAAACACCTAATCCTTAATATTTAAGAGCGTGGCATAAAATTGTAGTATAATTTCAAAGAAAGCTGTCATCATATTTATCGTCAATCAAAATTTATTTATTCTATTTATTTATTTTTTATATATATTGGTTTAAATAAAATTTGAATTGCATCCATCATATATTTACATAGAATTATTATATTATATTTATTTTAATATATATATATATAGTTCAATTTCAAAATTATCATCATTTGGCCTTTTTCTAATCACGAATTATGGACGATAATTTATACATGGTTAACTTTGGCATATTTCTTTTGTATCCTGCTTAGTAATCTAGCATAATTAATATATAGTGTTAAATTGTTACTTAGCTTTTTTCTTTTGTTATTATTTAGAACTAATCGTTTGTTTGTTTTCTACTTATATTTTTGTAAACATTACTTTGCTTTAAATAATTAAATTATGTTAGTTATTTAATTGTAGTAATTTATAATAATATCTAGGTAATTAATTGAATTTAGTTACTATATTAAAACAATATTAATTGATTTTGTAGTTATAGAACAATAGTTAGATTATAATTAATTAATTAATTACAGTGATCGCAATTAAGAAAAATTCCTTGCTTTATCTGTAAATAATTAATATTACTAATTTAATATATTTATACAATGCATAAATTTTTATTATTATATTTGATAAAGATCATATATATAGCAAGCTTATGCATGAATAAAAAAATCATAATGTTGAGCTTAAGAAAATTTAATTTAATGGTTAATGTATTGTAATCAAGTACTAATTAAGTATAAATTAGGTGAATTTTGAGATAAAGAAGCATTGAGGGTTCTTTTTTATAGTATTTTTTTTGTAAGAGAACCAAAAATGCCTTTGTTAATTGTAATGTCTATTAGTTTATAAAGCTTGTCAGGTAAGAAGTGGTTGGTCCTACCCTTGACTTAACTCTAATCTTCTCATCGATTAGAGTGTCAGTATTATATATTTATATATTATTAAATGCTTTATTAAATAAATTGAAAATTTGATAAAAATTTAAATATTCATTGAAAAGTAAATCTTATACTCATGACCTACAAATAAATTTGTATAATATCAATATCTTTTTTACATATAAAAAATATCGGTGTATCTTGAAGTCTATTTTTTGTCTATATTTTGTTCTGCATATTAAAATCATATATACACACACACACACACACACACACATATATATATATATATATATATATATATATATATATATATATATATATATATATATATATATATATATATATATATATATATATATATATATATAACTCGGCGCTCTTGTTAGGCCTCCCGTGCGATTTTGGAGGCGCTATAGGGTTTCTTCTTCGTCTTGGCCATCGGACCAGGACTTCTGCCCCGCTCTGCGATCTCGACTTTACCAACGAAGATTGGTGACATTCTTTTCTGGTTCTCTTTTTTTTTTTGGTTTATTTCTCAAGTTTTTTTGCTTATGCATCGCTAATGGAGATTCCTCCCTCCGTCTGATCCTTCAAGGATGTGGTGGAATCCCCCACCCCACTCATCTCAAAGATGGTAGAAATTTTTAATGGAGCTCCTGCGTTATTTTTTTTTCTGATGAAGAGGTCCTTAATCTTGCCAACCCGCATGCCCTAACTTTAGTTAGTAAGTTTGCTAGATCTAAACCTAATTTTGGTTTGATTGCTAGTTTCATTAAAGGCTTAAAGCTCGTTGCCCCTGTAAATATTAGGACTTTTGATTCCCATCGTGTGTTTTTCACGTTTGAGTCTGATCTGGATTATGCTAGGTGTTTTCGAAAGATTCTTATGGTTTTAAAGGTTATGCGATTTTGTAAATGAGATCATTTCTCTGATGTTACGCATGTGTTCCTATTGTTCCAGTGTGGATTAACCTACCTGGACTTAGAATACACTATAACTAAGGATATCCTCCTTAACATTGAAAAAGTTATTAGCATGCCTCTACAACTAAATAAAAGCACTGCTATTCCTAGGAACATTGCTGCGCCTAGAATGTTATTAGAGTTAAACATCTCTACCCTCCTTCAAATGCTATTTGGCTAGGCTCTAGGGAAAGGGTTATGTAGCGGCCGCCCCTTCTAATCATAAGGCTTAAGGAGTGGTCGTCACTAAGCACATCTCAAACTTAACATTAGGTTGGAATTTAAGACTCTAATCCAAGTTTAAGAAAAAGAGGTGCTTTTCTAAATAAAGTAAAGGTTAACAATCACTTAATGAGTATCAGAGTGCGGAAGAAAAGTAGCAACTGAAGTAAACATCCATACTATAAAATAAAGACATCCAGCTCATAATATATACAATGCAGGAAAGTAAAGCACAATTTAGTCTTGTATTATTACAAACATTTAAAGTTAAGAACTGAAATGAAAAGAGTCTCTCATCCTCACAATATAAAGTAAAGTAACTATTAAGAAGACTAAGATCCCTCAGTAGTCTGGACCTCCTCCTGGATCTACTCCTCTGCAGGCTCAATCTCCTCAAAAAGCTCAAAATCTACTATTATCGGTTTTATAATGGTAGGGCCCCAGCCAATAAAAGAAAAATCTTATTAGACAAAATGTCTAAGTACATTTTAAGGTAATGAATTTTAATGACATCACAATTGGAATTAAGCAAAACATAGCGGTAAAGCACAAAGAAAGGAAAGAACAAGTTATTAGGTAGAAACATACCTCAACCCAGGCTGCAATACAAGGTAAGTAAAGTACAAGGTAAATTTACTAAGTACAAAGAAAAGTCATAAGGAATATGATCAAACTAACATGCCAATATAGTATAAGTAAAAGTACTGTACTGAAAATATAAAGTCTAGCATCCTAACATGCGCTCAAGTGAGTAAAACGTCTAACATATAAAAAGTTCTGAAATGTAAAGAAACTGCAGAAAATAAAAAATATGAAAGAAAGAAAAGTGTACTGAAACAGTAAAGTAAAGTAAGTCTGAAGTGTAAAGAAAATATGTAAAGTAACTGTAAAAGGTCTGAAATGTAAATGTAAGTAATGTAGATTAAAGTACTTTACGTGTGAGATACTATTACTTAATCTGCCAAAAAGTAAAGTTCATCTGATAATCTAGGAGAAACATCCCAGATTAAAGTAAAGTTCATCAAAAGAGGCATCTAGGAGAAATATCCCAGATCCTAAAGTAAATCCACAAAGTATCTAAAGGGCATATAGGAGAAACATCCCAATGCTAAAGTAAAGTACCATAAGGGAAATTTTCTAGGCAAAAGTAGTCCTAAAGTAAAGTCATACTAAGTGGCAGGCTAAGTAAAACATAAACCACAAGTATTATGTTGTTTATTAATGTTTCTTTTAGAATTATGCATATGACATGTGAATGAAATTCAAAGTATAATATAAAGTAAGTATCAAGTATTTAAGGATGTCCAAAGGTGTAAAAAGGCTTAAATAACATGGAAAGCATAGCATATTTCAAATCAAGGAAATAAATAGCACTACATAAACTTTGTGATATCATCTGTTTTCTAATTTAAACATTCTAACTATTCTAAGTTACATAAGATTCAGAATCATCAATTTATACACTGTCAGTAACTTAGAATCATGAACCTACTAGTTAAACATAATTAGGATTAGCTACGTCCTAATTATAAATGAATCAAATGTCGCCTAAAAGATTAAATAAGTTAATCAATCGTTCTAAGTTATTATTTTATAAATCCCAAAATAAACCTTGATTAGCCAAATCAAGATTGGAAGGATTAAGAATCAAACTCAAAGAATGAAGTTTAATTACTTAATCACTTGGTTTTCCTAAGGACTAAGGCATAATCCCATCTTACAGATTAAAAATTAAGGCAAATCTTATTGAATTAAGTCAAGTTCAATAGGATAGATTTCTAGTCCTAATTCTAATATTAAAAGATCAAATAATCAATTAATAAACTATGAAAAATCTAATAAACTAGTAAAATCAAGGTTTCATCTTAATGAGTAACCCATTTTACCCATTAGATGAATTTTAACCTACGATCTAATCCTAATCTTATGAATTAATGCTCTTAGATACTAAGAGTATCACTTAGACATACATCCTAACTAAAGTTATAAGACCTAAAGGATGATCTAAAAAGTTCAAAGGGAATAAAATTTCTTAGGTTTTATTTAAGACTTAACTTAAGGTTTTCTTTAATTTTCTAATTTAAGACTTAGAATTTATCTAAATCAAGGCCTAAATCATTTTAATTACTATATATTATGATTTAGAAATGAATTTAGAACTTAGAAACATTAAACCCTAAATTTGGGGAAAATGATCATTTTGCCCCTACTTAATGTTCTAAATTTCACCTTTATGAATTAGTACTTAATTCCAGATTTTAATAATGTGGAATGATTACTTACTGTCTAATATGAGTTTAGACAATAAGTTCATTAATTTTGGTTAAGTATTAAGCCTTATAGGATCAAATTAAGGAATTTAACCTATAAGGGTATTTTGGTAATTTTACCTTAATAACACATAATTTTTCAGTTAGTTTATTAAAATTTTATGTCCTAAGTTTTCCATAGAATCAAAAATCATCAAATTCTGATGTGTATTGGTTAAGTTATAGCCAATATAAGTTCTAGGGTTTAAAGGGTAATTAAAGATTCTTAATTAAGGGTCAAAACCTTAACTTCTCCAATTGATGTCCAAATTGAATAATTTCAGTGGCCGTAGGTTACAAATGATTTACTGATTTCATTGACTGGTAGTGGGTTCAATTTGGACTTTAATTGGCTTAATTATATGGCCTAATTAGGATTTAGGGTGATTAGTGAGTGATTAGTGAACATAATCACTCAATCTCTAATCTAACTCTACAGTTAGGTTTTAATAGGTTCTAGGAGTTCTCTAAAACTTAGATTGTCCAATTTAGATTATTAAATTTGCTAATGTTTCATTAATCAAGTTTTAGGGTGATTAACAAATCTAACCGTTAGATCCTAAATATTTTTGTAGATCTCTATAGATTAGGTTTTGCTGATCTAAATTGGTGTTTGGATCACCTAATTTGGAGCTAAGATGGCCAACTTATGGTCATTTGAAGTTCTAGGTCAAATTAGGCTAATTAGGGTTAGGTCCTAAATGTCATTAGTCAAATGCTAATTCAAAAAGAAAAGTTAATACTACTAGAATATTCCTTAGGGTTTTGTGAGTATTTTAAGACCCATATTGGGTATGTTTGGATTAAATGATACCAAACTATAGTTATTTGAATATTTGCAATATTTGCCTAATTAGTTTAACATCCTAAAAATGTCACTAAATGAAATATTAATCCTATAGAAAAATTATTGTCATCATTAAATTCCTTGCATTTTTTTGATCAATTTAGTATATTTATTTATATGATCTGGACTTATATTTATTAAGTTATGCATATTTTTAGTTTATGTGTTAATTGTTTTAAATCAGATTATTTTAATTTTTTTTTTATCTTTATCTAAATTTTTTATTAATATTAAAATCATATTAAAGTATATATGTATATATTTGTTTTATTTGATTTATCTGTAGGTGGCGGGCCCGGGAGTTCGATCAGCGACAGCAGAAGGCCACGTGTCGCCCTGTGATACGCCGTCGGAACGAAGGCGGGGCCCACCTGCTTCCGTTGCACAGGCGAAATGACGCGAGTGGGTCCCATGGATGACTCAGTCGAGAGACTGGGTCATGGGTCGGGCCCGGGTCGACCCAGCCCGACCCTTCGCCTTCCTTCCTTCGCGAAGGCAGGGAAATTAGGGAACGCTGCTACGAGCCTCTCCATCGGTGGTTGGTGCTCACCTATATGGCGATGGAAAGAGGGTTCTAAGACCTTCCTAACGACGGGTGTATCGAAGCTTAAGACAGCCTGGATTGACGACAGGATCCAGCCCTAAATCCATACAGGCGGCGAGATAAACAATGTGTACCACTGTGGATGATCGTCGAAATTGGTTCGATTGGGTTCGATCAAGTACAATCGAATTCGATCAAGATTAAATCAATCGCATGAAATAACAATTTGAATCATAAAATTAAGCGATAGATGAATGATTAAAGGAGATCAGAGTACGTACAATTAACGGCATAAATTCTTAGGGTTTGATCCGTGGCTCAAAATGCAGCTCCTCGACACGATCGATCAAAGTGTTCGTTTGATAGGGTCAAGCGAAGCAATATGGAAGGGTTTAAGCGGTAGATAAGGTGGCCTGCAGTGGCGCCCCACCCCTTAACCCATAAGGGTTAAGCTAAGGGGTGGCGTGTCACTCTAGCTAACCCTTCACTTATAGTTGGATTAGGATGAAATCCATAATCCACATAATAAGGGAAGGAGTAAGCATAGAATCAATATTCAGTCACTATCTAAGTAGACATACAGAGTGTGGAAGTGATTTTTCAATATAAAATATCCAAGCATCACAACATAAGTATAAAGAGAAATATCTCAGAATATAAGTATAAAATCTAAATACGCAGTCACCAGTACCTGTATTATTACATCATTTTAAAGTTTCAAATAACAAAAGAAAGTGCAAATACACTCATCCTCACATATAAAAGCTAAACAATGGCTTCTTCCATGGGCTCCTCCTCTGGGTATGGCTCCACTCCTAACTCCTGCTCATTTAACTGAAGAGGGTCTGCCATTGTCGATTTCACAATGTAGGACCCCAGCCAAAAAAAGAAAAATCTGGTTAGGCAATTGTCTAAGTACATTTTAAGCTGATGAATTATTATACGTATTAAGTAATATCATCATTCTACAATATCTAAGCAACATATATATATATATATATATATATATATATATATATATATATATATAAAGGAGCAGCAAGCAATACAAGGGAAAAGAGAAAGCTATAAGCCATCATTTATAACTTAAGCAAAGGAGAGGCTAAGACATGCCTCACATGCGAGCTAAACAAGGTAAGGCCTATAAATATACATAAACAAATAAGTGCAGTAAGAAAACTGCTACATCCTAAATATGCTGGTGATCAAAAGAAACATGCCAATTAAGTAAAAGAACTCAGCAGTGGTACATATAAATAGCAGCAAGAATCTAACAATCTGGATATATATATAAAAGCGGTACAAGGAAAAAGTTGAATGAATAAGAATGCTGAAAGGTAAACAAACATCAACTGCATATAAACAAACGTGTACAATCTGCGATACAGAAGAGAGCTACTTTAGCTCACCAAAAAGGGACGGAAGGGTCTTAGCACCAGTACGGCTAGGGCGGTTCCTAGCACGAAACGGCTAGAGCACCAACAGTCATAACCGAATGATCCTAGCACCAGTACGGCTAGGGCGGTTCCTAGCACGATATAGCTAGGGTAACAATCGGTATGATCAAAAGAAATACTGAGAGGCAGCTCAACACATTAAATTATTATCTTCTCGTTAATCACTTTAATATTTTCACAAAGAATCTAAGGAGTCTTCATATTTTCCTAACAGTTTATTTATGCATCGAAAATCTTGTATGACATGCTCAAGAAAATATGGCACAAAAATCAAGGAATGCGTAAGCAATAATCGTCAAAGTAAGCAAGGGACTCTACTAAACATGTGATATCATTTGTTTTCTACTTAACCATTATAACTATTCCAAGTTACACAAGTTCAGGATCACCGTTTTCCTACTATCGAGTGTAACTCAGAAATTTGTTCTTATAAGTTAAAAAGGATTAGAACTGATTAGGTTCTAATCTAGTTCAATCAGATAGACGACTACGAGTTAAATTAATAAATCATACGTCCTAATTTTGTGAATTTAGAAGTTCTAACTAAGATCTGATCAAGATCTTCTAAGCCTATAAATTATGGATTAAACATCACGAGATTTAGGTTTAATCACATAATCCAAAGAGGATAAGACCTAAGTTCTAGGTTTTATTCTATAAGTGATCTATTAGTTAAGGCAAATCCTATTAAGTAATCAAACTTAATAGGATGAATCTCCTATCTTAAATCTAGGGTTAAAAGATAAAATAATCAGAACAAGTTGTAAAATAAAAGAAAGTCTATAAACTAATAAAACCAAGGTTTCACCTATTGGGTAACCCAATTTACCCAATGAATGAACTATAACCTATGATCTAGTCCTAGTCTCAGGAAGGATTCTTAAGGTGTAGTGCTTAAGACTTAGCAGAAATTATTGGAATCTGACTTAAGTGTTGATTTTACTCACTTGATTGTTACTAAGATGATTATAATATTAGTTTTAGTATTTTGGAATGTTATCTAAAGGGTAGGTGTACTTAATCCAATTTTAGGGGAAAATGATCATTTTGCCCCTACTTTAAGGGTCAAAAAGTCAACTTTTGGCTTATGGGTCAGAATTGATTTCTCTTAGTTCCAACTGATTCCTTACTGTCTAACTTGAAGATAGACAGTAGGTACGCCTAAATTGGGCGAGAAACGATCAAGTTATGACTAAAATAAAGCCAGGGGTAATTTGGCCATTTACCTAATTTTTAGTATTTAGGTCCTAAATATTATTTTATTTTATCAATGACATTAAATTCTAAGCTAGTTAGCATCTTGAATTTTCCAATTTGGAGTTGATTTGACTAAGTTATGGCTGTTTGAAATCTAGGGGCATTTTGGTCATTTTTCACTAAGAATTCTAAGGTTGACTTTTTGTCCTGATGTCCGGATGAGAAAACTAATACTACTACAGTGATGGGGTCGCTCTCCTGAGCATTTTAAGACCCATATTAAATATGTTCTTATAACGGGATAAGAAGTTATGATGCTCTAAATAGGTCCTAAAATATTACCTCATTATACGTACCCTAAAATAAATTTTTACATTACGTTATTTGATTCCCTACATTTTTTTGAGTATTTTGAGACCTATATTGGCTATGTTTGGATCATCCTATAAAAAGTTATTAAACTTGTAAGATTACTATTCAAAAATACAATTTGAATAAATTTACTATTCATTTATTCAAATTAAATTATTTTACTGTTCATTCCTAAAGTTTATATATAATTTCTCTGAAATTAATTAATCTTAATTAATCTGTACTTAATTAGGTTTAATTATTAATTAACTCTTAATTAATCCATTAATTAATTAATTATAATTATTTTTAAATTTTATTTTCTTACTGTAGTAAAGGAATTAGTACTAATCACTATTTAATTAGTCTTAATTACTTGTAATATCTAATTAAGAATAATTAATTATACTTTACTATTTAATAATAATTAATTATTCTAATTACTATTTAAAGTTTAATTAATATTAAATTAACCCTAATTAATCTCTAATTACTTAATTAATTAAGGTTACTATTTAAAAGTAATTAACAATAATCCTAATTTAATTAACCACTAACTATAATTAATTAATCATTAACAATAATTAATTAACACTAACAGTAATATAATTAAATTTTAATTAACAGACAGTGGGCCCCACTAGACACGTGGCACTGTCAGAGGCTGCCACGTGGCACTATGGGCCCCACAGGGGCTGAGTCAGCTCTGTGACTGGGCAGTGGGCTCACCTGACACGTGGTACTGTCGGAGGCTGCCACGTGGCACTGTGGCCCCACTGGGGAGCCGAACCGTCGCGCGGGCTCGGGCTGTGGGCCCCACATTACACGTGGCGTGCCGGCTGGCTGCCACGTGGCGGTGTGGGCCCCACGGTCGAAGCCGAAGGGTCGCGGGCTTCAGCTGGTGGGTCCCACTGGACATGTGGCAGGCCCAGAAGGCGCCACGTGGCTTGGTGGGCCCCACCCGGCTGACGCAGACTCTGCTCGGGCGGTTCAGGCCCGGGCGACCCGGGCCGACCCGGACTTCGTCTCCTTCGCGGAGACGGCCCGAGGGCACCGGGCTAGGGCACGGCTTTTGCCTGCCTTCCCGGCGCCGGACCACCTCAGCCCGCACGGCCGACGGTAGCCCTCGACGAGGGCTACACGCCGGTGGGCGGACCTTCGCCGGAGGTGGCCGGGATCGCCGGCAAAGTGAAACCCTAATTTTCTAGGGTTACAGCTAGCGGTTTCTACTGTAGCCCTACACCTAATTGCCGTCGATCCGGTTGGGCTAGCCTAGATCAGACCCGTTGGATCGTCAATCAGGACTGCGGAATAGCTAATCGAAGCAATAATTGCAACATTTGAATACGAGAGGGGGGAGATTGGGGTACCTGGCTTGAACGGCTCGCGGGCGGTCGGGGCTTCGGGGCTCGATCTGGGCTCGGGTTTCGCAAACCCGGAGCCCAAAGATGACCTGTGGTCTTATAGAGGTGCCGGCGACCTCGCCGAGGCCAGGGAAGGGCCGGATTGGCCGGGCGGGGCGGCTGACGCGCCGCGTGTCGCGCGAACGGAGCCGTCGAGGACGACGGCTCTGCAGCCGTTGGATCCGGGCGCGATCCAACGACTGAGATGGCGCCGTCTGGATAGACGGCGCCGTCAGCTACAGTTGACGGAAAATTTAAATACTTAACTGCGGCCGTTAAGTAATTAATTAAATATTATTATTATTATTATTATTTTTTCCAGAAATTTTTGAACATATTTTTCCTAGCTAATTTGGGATCAAGGAATTCAATGGCAAAGTCGGATTTTTGATCTGACGAGTATTTTGATATCTCGATTTCCAGGGTATTTTTATTATTAAAATATTCATCAAAATTTTGATGACTTCCGATTGACACGAAAACTTCACCCCAAGCTAATTTGGGGTCAAGGAACGCAATGGCAGTGTCCGTTTTTTGATCGGAGGTCAATTTAAATAGGTCAATTTCTAGGGTTTCTGGATTTCTAGAAATCAGGATTTGATCCATTTGACTCCTGATTTGGACTAGGTCTCAGAGGTTGACTCCAATTGACCTAATCAGCACTTATAATTGTGTGTAAGACTTAGGATTAGTACTAATCAACTATGGTAACAACTCGGGTTGTTACACCTGCTCTGCGTTGGGAGGAAGCTAGGGCGCCACGCGTCAATCCCTTCGCCACGCGGAGCTCTTCGAGAACGAAGATGCAACGACCGTCCGATCCCGCTATCGGACGGATCGATTGATCCGGCTGTTTAAACGGCACAGAAGGAAATTGAGGCGACGATGTTAAGGGCAAACGACGGCGCCGTTAAGTTTATTTAAATATAATATTATTTAATTATTTTCAAACATATTTTATTAAATTAAAATATTAGGAACTTCCCAAAAATTCTCAATAAATCACCCTTAGCTAAATGAGGGGTGAGAAATGCAATGGTGCACTTAGATTTTTGATACGATAATTATTTAATTATCTGAATTTTTAGGTATTTAAATAATATTAAAATATTCGCCTAAAATTTAATGACTTCCAAATGCATCCAAAACTTCACATCTAGCTAATGTGGGGGTGGTGAACGCAATGACGAAGTCAGATTTTTAATCTGAGGTCTAGATAAAAAGTCAATTTCTAGAATTTCTGATTTTTGATCTAATTGACTCCTAGCTTGACCTAGGTTTTAGGGATGAGTTCTAAATTACTTAATTAGTGAATTAGAACCTTAATTAAGGCTAAGATTTGTCCTAATTAATCTGAGTAACAACCTAAGTTGTTACAGGTTACCTCTAAGAAATTGTTTACGAAAACATGCTTTTTTTTTTCAATTTGTGTAGCACTTTAGGCCATAACATAAATAATTGCACATTTTGTCACAATAGCCCTCTCCTTAGAATCCGTCATAATGAAGTCCCTGTTCAGGACGAAATTGTGATTGATACCAATGTTAGAATAGATAATGCTCATGAATGTTATGCTAATAATGATGGGGCTCATGTTTTAGCTAATATTGTGGCAATTGAAAATTCTGTTTTAGCTAATACTGTGACTATTGAAAATTCTGTTTTAAATGCTGATCATATTTCCATTTATGAAAATGTCTTGCTAAATTCTGAAAAAGTTGCCACTAATACTGAAAATGCTATTGTTGTTTTTGTCCCAACTGTTAATACTAAAGAGGTTAATTTACTTGAGAATGACATTAATAATACTTTAAATGTTTTGGACTCTTCTAAGGCCTTAACTCTATTTGCTGTAGATGATTCTAATGCTTGTTCTGAAAAAGTTCATATTGGTTTATCTAAGAACTGCATAGATAATACCTTTAATGTTATAGGTAATTGTTAAACAATTACCTCAATTTTCGATAATAAAAAAAGTGTTGCGGAGGAGGCCAATGCTGGTTCTGTTATTCTTCACATTGTTTTAGCTAACAATGCTAAAAAAAATATGATTAAGTTGTCAAAATAAAAATTGTTGAGGCTGATACAGATACTATCTTTGATCCCAATGATACTAATATTCTTTCTCAAGTGTCTTTGCAGATTGAAATGAATGCTGTTTCAGATACATTTCATGCTGATCTAGATAACACTGTTGAAAAAAATCTTGTTGAAGTTATCAATCGAAAAATTGTTGAGGCTGGTATGGTTGCTGCCAATGATTATAATATTCTTTCACAAGTGGCTTTGAAGTTTGTGAACGAACAAAGAGATAGTTTCCAAATGCCAAAATGTCCTTTAAAGATCATTCATTGCAGATCATCTGCTGCTAGAAATCCAAATACCACAACCACAAATAGGTACAAATCATTATCTGCTCTTGCTGACATAGGTAATGATATTGATACTGATAACCAAATAAATACTTTAGCTCATGCCAATAAAATCAGAAGTCTCATAAAGGTACTTCTAATGTTAACTCATGAATATTTTATGTTAGAATATTCGAGGCATTGGTAATGTCTCTTCAAAAAATAGATTTAAGCACATTATTTTTGAAAATAAAATAAGTATTGCGGCCATTCTTGATCCTAAGTTGTCTGCTGGAAACATTTTGAATATTAGCCACTTTGCTAAATTTGATAGCGTTGTAGCTTCCACTTCAAATAAAATATGGGTAATGTAGACTAACATATGGAATACTGATGTCCTTTCTCATATGATCAATCCATTTACATCAGATTTTTTAATGATGATCATAACTTTTACATTACCTTTGTTCATGCTCACAATCTTAGGAATGATCGTTTATCTTTGTGGCCTTCCTTAAAAATTGTGTTACTACTTTCATTCCTTAGGCTATGGGAGGGGATTTTAATTCTGTCATGAAAAGCAATGAATACAAAGATTACTCCACTGATTATTCTAGCTCAACCTTTGACTTTAACTCGGCTATGCTTGAATGTGGCTTAGAGGATTTCAAATATACTGGTGCTCATTTTACTTGGAATGCTGGTCGGAAGTTTGCTCGTTTAGATAGATTCCTAATAAATAACAATTGGTGTAACACTTTTTCCACCTAAAATCCTTTCTAAACTCCACGGTCTCCGACCATAAACCAATTATCCTATCCTCTTAGAATAATAAAATAAATTCCCCAAGGCTTTCCACTTTCAACTTTTTTGGCTTCAAAAAAATAAGTGCCATAAGATTGTCAATTCCATTTGGAATGAACCTTGTAATTATTTTGGACATTATAAATTGGTTGAAAAGTTTAAAAACCTCTGGAAAGTTTTTGGATTTTGAAACAAGTCTTCCATAGGTGATATCTTTACCAACTTGTCCCGTCAAAAAAATTTAGTAACCACTATAGAATCTATCTTTGACATTGATCCGTCTTAAGGCAATAGGATGGCGGTCAATAAAGCTAAAGTCAAACTTATCATGAATCACAATGATGTTGAATCATTTTGAAAACAAAAGTACTCTATTAATTGGAAATTAAAAGGTGAGCATAATACCACCTTTTATCATAATTGAGTGAAAAAAATGAGACATATAAATCACTTCAATGAAGTCACCTCTCCTGAAGGCCAAAAAATTTTTAACCTTACTGATTTGCAAAGTTCAGTCACCAATTATTTCAATGAAAACTTAAAAAACCCCATTCACACTCTCCTCAAAAGCAATCTTACAACCCCTGAGGCTCAAATCACCACTGACATCAATAACTTTTTAAATCAGATGCCTAGCGAAGATGAAATTTGGGAAATTATTAAAGACCTTAAAGAAAACTCTTGCCCTGGGTCTGATAGCTTATCTTAGGAGTTTTTTAAAAGAATTTGGGATATTTTAAAGATGGATGTTTGCAATGGGATAAGAGAATTTTTTTGTGATGTTCCTCTTCCCAAATTCTTCACTGACACTATGATTACTTTGATCTTGAAAACTGATAAAGCTTTTTAGTGGAATAACTTTAAACCTATTAGCCTTTGCAGCACTTTGAACAAAATAATCTCTAAAATTTTAGCCAAAAGGCTTCAATCCTTTCTTCCCTTTCTTATTGATATAAATCAATCTGGGTTTGTCCCCGATAGGCACATTCGAGATAATATCATTGCTACTCAAGAGCTTTTCCATAGTTTAAAAAGGAAATGTTGGGGCCATAATCTTATTCTAAAAATTGATCTTGAAAAGGCATTTGATAAACTAATCTAGAATTTCCTCATTCATATCCTTAAAACCAAAGGTTTCAATGATAAATTAATTATAAAAATTAAAAACTTAACTCATACCAATTGGTTCTCTATTATTTTAAATGGCATTCACACTAGTTTCTTTCCTTCTTAGAGAGGGCTTAGACAAGGGGATCCCCTTTCTCCCTTTATTTTCATTTTAGCTATGAACTTCTAGTCTCACAATATAAACCTTTTGTTCTAACAAAATCCAAAAATGCAATTTAACATTGGTGGCAAAATGATGGTGTCTCATCTTGCGTATGCTGATGATCTGATCATCTTCTCAAACAGTGGCAGCAACTCCCAGAAAAATTTGGCGGCTCTCCTCTCTGATCTTGAATTTGAATCTGGGCTTAATATCAACAAAATCAAATCCAACTATTTTGTACATAACAAAAACCCCCAAAGGAACTACACTAAAATTGAAAATACTTTAACTTCAAGAAAGGAAAATTCTCCTTTACTTATCTCCGGATTGTAACAACCCAAGTTGTTACCCTACCCAATTAGGACTAATCCAAGTTCTAATTTTGATCTTAGTGCACTAATTAAATTATTAGGAGTTCATCACCAGGACCTAGTTTAAATTAGGCGTCAAATGGACCCTTTCTCCCCTTCTTTTCATTTTAGCTATTAACTTCTGGTCTCATAATATAAACCTTATGTTCCAACAAAATCCAAAAATGCAATTTAACATTGGTGGCAAAATGATGGTGTCTCATCTTGCGTATGCTGATGATCTGATCATCTTCTAAAATTATGGCAGCAACTGCCTGAAAAATTTGGCGGCTCTCCTCTATGATCTTGAATATGAACATGGGCTTAATATAAACAAAATCAAATCCAATTATTTTGTGCATAACAAAAGCCCTCAAAGGAACTGCACTAAAATTGAAAATACTTTTAACTTCAAGAAAGGAAAATTATTCTCACCTATCTCGGGATTATAACAACCCAAGTTATTACCATAACCAATTAGGACTAATCCAAGTCCTAATTTTGATCTTAGCGTACTAATTAAGTCATTAGGAGTTCATCACCAGGACTTAGACTAAATTAGAGGTCAAATAGATCAAACCCTGATTCAAAAAATTTTAAAAACCCTAGAAATTGACCTATTTAATTTGACCTTAAATCAAAAATCCAACTTCACTATTGTGCTCATTGCCCCAAAAATGGCTAGGGGTGATGTTTTGGAAGTATTTGGAAGTAGTTGGATATTCGGCGAATATTTTAATATTATTTAAATACCTCGAAAAATGGAAAAATTAAATACCCGTCGGAATCAAAATCTGACTTTGTCATTGCGTTCCTCACCTCTAAATTAGCTAGGGGTGATTTATTGGAAATTTTTTGAAACACATTTAATTATTAAATTTAATTAAGAAAAATTGAATATAATAAATTAAATAAAATTATTATTAATCCGTTTTTGCGGCGCCGTTTCACGTCGTCCGCATGATCACCCTTACTGCTTAATCAAACGACAAAATCCTTGCGCTTTCTGATCATATCTCGGGTCGAGATCGGACGGTCGAGCGCTTTCGTTCCCGAGGATGTCCGAGTACTTCTCGCGTGTCGAGCGCATGAACATGTAACACCCTCCACCTCGCCAACCGCTGCCGCCGCCAACAAGCCTCGTAGTCTATGCTGCTGCTCTTCAAAGCTTCAGAAGAGCATTTGATAATGGATTTTTATTTTGAGATCGTGCGGTTGTCGGCTTCGTTTCACCCGGGTCAAGGGTGATCTAGCTCCGAACCCTAGCCTCACCGAGTCCAACTAAGGTACCCCTTAAACCTAAATCCTCAATTTCAATTCTATAGTTCTCCGCAATTACATTAGTTTATTGTATTGTGATCAATGGTAGGATAAAACCCCTGCCTTAATGCGCAACTGCGGGCAGAGCTGGCATCGAGTAGCATCGATTGTCGCAAAAGCTAGGGTATCGCCATGTGATGTAATTGGGATTACCTAGGTTAAGATTTTAGGATCGAACAAAAGAGCTCTTCTAAACCTTCTGTTTGAGGTTGGAGTGGAGACCGATGGGGCTCCGTGCGCCGCACAAAAGGGTGCCCTAGTTTCGGCCTGCCGAACTCAAGGAGGAAGCCTCTATGCGGGCTGGGTCGAGTATCGCCCAACCCGCGCTTCGAGTTGCGTCACTGCAGGTCGATGGTCCCACTAGCTGGCGGGTGTCGGTTAGCGTCAGCTCCGCAATCATTAATGCGGGTCCCACACACCAATTTTAATTAAATAAGTATTCTGTTTAATTAAATCAATTATTATTAATTCAAACAGTATCTTAAATTTAATTCGAATTGAATTAATTAAATGTAGAACCTTAGATACCCATAACTTTTAAACCATAACATAGTGATATTATATATCATTTTGATCAGCAAAAATCAAAGATTATTATGACACTGTTTATTTTCCTGTATGATGTATATTTAGCATAGTGAATGACCTAAATGCCCCTAAACTTCAAGTAGCCATCTTTGCACACACTAATCCAAACACAACTATTATATGTTTCATTTTAATTAGGAGATCCTCAAGAATATGCAAGCAGTATTAGTTTCTCTGTTTGAAGTGTAATTAGCCTAATCACTTGTAGTACCCTAATTACATCCTTAAATCATAGATCTTCAATTGATTATAACTTGATCAATTGAGCTCCAAATTAAATCTTCTAATATGTTATTTTGATCAGAAAGACCTAATAAATAATAAACTGTAAAAATATTTAAAATTTAGGGTTTAGATTTCTTAATTAGCCCTAATCATCTCAAAACTTGATTAGTGAATATTAACATAATTAGTGATCCAAATTGAGTGATTTAAGTTTTTGATAGCTTCTAGAGTATATTAGAATCTTGTGGTGTAGTTGGTTCTATGATTTAGTGATTAATTTCTCTAGTCACTCTAATCATCCTTAATCCTAATTAGGTCATAACTTAATCAAATGGAATCCAAATTGGGTCTATTCATAGTTAAAGTACTCAGTGGGTAATAGGGAAACTATAGCCATTGAATTTGCTAAATTTAAACTTCAAATGGAAAAATTAGGTTTTTGACCTCTTTTAATAAAATCCTAAATTTACATAACTAGACCTCAAAATTGATTTGCTTATAACTTAATCATTAAACCTCAAAATTTAGTATTCTTGGACTCTATGGAATCCTTGAACAATAAACATTAATAAATTGCATAAATTTTTGTACTTCACTAGATAAATTTACCAAATTGCCCTTATGAGTCAATTTTCTTAAATTGATCTCACAAGGCTTAAGTATTATCCAAATTAGGTGTACTTACCGTATATCTTCATATTATATAGTAAGTAATCATTTGCAATTGATAAATTTTAATTTGGAGCCATAAATTAAAAAGTAGCTTTTTAGACCCTTAAGGGCAAAATGGTCATTTTGCCCAAAATTAGGTTTAATAATTCTTAAGCCTTAGAATAATAGTCTAATCATTAAAATAGGTAAATGAAGTGATTTAGAGTTTAATTCTTATGATTTTAAGCCATTAATCAAGTTCCAAATAAAACCCTAAATTTTATCTAAGTAAATCCTAAGTAAATTAAGCTCCATAATATGATATTCTTCTCAGATCATATCATCCTTAAGTCTTCCAATCCATCATTTTAGCTTTCAATTATGGTTAGTGTTTGAGTGTTAATCTTAGTTCCTTAAGATCTTTTTTCTTAGGAATAAGGAATAGGGCTTAGGTTCGAATTTATTCATTGAGTAAATTGGGTTACTCAATGGATGAAATCTTGATTTTACTAGTTTATAGATTTTCATAGTTTAATTATGATTATTTGATCCTTAAATCTTAGACTTAAGATTAGATATCAATCCTATTAAGTTTGACTTTACTTAATAGGATATGCCTTAATCTTTAATTAGTGAGATTAGCTTTTAAGCCTTAGCTTTTAGGATCACCTTGGGATTAAGTGATTAAGCCCCAATAATTGGAGTTTAATTTTTAATAATTCTATCTTGATTTATCTTAAATTAAGATGGATTTAGGTTGCTTAAATCATCAAAATAGGTCAATTAATTTACTTGTTTAACTTATATTGTCGATATTGATTAAATCATATTAGAACCTGATCAGTTCTAATTATTTTCAACTTATAAGGCCGTGAGTCTGAGTTATACTCGATAGTAGGAATTATAGATCTTGAACTTGTGTTACTTGGAATAATTAGAATGGATAATTAGACAATAATGGATATCACCTGTGTTTTAGAAGAGTCTCTTGCTTACTTTGAAACTTTGATGCTTTACTTATCTTGTATTTGAGCCTTATGCCTTGGACATAGTTGGTGGACATAGGATATTTAATGAATATCACATGTCAAATTTGAATTTCATAAATAGCATAAACATTATTTAATTCATTTAGTACATTCAGTTCAGTAGAGTGTGTCCTAACTTAATTTGTCTCATCAATACCAGTTCTATTATGGAATAGACTCAGACCTAGCCTTGTGCTTGGCCAGGATGGATACATATCTTATTCTATAAGTTCAGCTCAGACCTAGCTCTGATGATGCCCAGGATGGATATATATTGAACTTTCTGTCCATAGGTCCTGTATGACCTAATTCTATTATGGCAGCACTATGTTGTAACAACCCAAGGTTGTTACCCAGCTTGAATTTAGCCTAATCATATTGTAATTATCATTCCATTAAGTTCATCTAATTATTAGAACCAAACCTTGAAGGTTTGGAGCAATTCGGAGCTCAATCGATTATTTTGGATTATTTTGATAGTTAATTAATTAGAAAATTGAGATATTTATTTTAATCTCAAAATCAAAATCCAACTTTGTCATTGCGATCGTCACCCCCAAATTAGCTAGGGGTGATGTTTTGGACCAAATTAGCTAGGGGTGATGTTTTGGATGCATTTGGAAGTCGTCAGATTTTTGTGAATATTTTACTATAATTAAATACCCCAAAAATTAGCATAATTAAATAATCATCATAATTGAAATTCAACTTCACCGTTAGATTCCTCACCCTCAAATTAGCTAGGAGTGAACTTTTGTGATTTTTCGGAGCACATTTCAAAAATATGAATTTTAAAAAAATTAAAGAAATAAATAGGGGATTATCTAGTCCTAATCTTGCAATTTCCCTTAAATTTTCTATTCATCCTGTCAGCCCCTCTCCCTAGCCGGCACCCCCATGCCTTCCTTAGGCAAGTTTGATAGTCTATTTCTCCCACTCCCTAGGCCTCATGATGGCCTATTCCCTAGGCTCATCATTATTTCTCCTCCTTTAAGAATGTAACAACCCAGGTTGTTACTTTGTTCAATTAAGACTAATCTAAGTCTTAATTAAGGTTCTAAGTCACTAATTAAGTAATTTAGAACTCGCCTCTGAAACCTAGGTCAAACCAGAAGTCAACAAAGTCAAATCTGAAATTCTGGAAAATCCCAAACCCTAGGAAATTGACTTTTTATATAGACCTCAGATTGAAAATCTGACTTCGCCATTGCATTCAAAATACCCAAATTAGCTAGGGGTGAACTTTTGGAGGCATTTGGAAGTCGTTGGATTTTCGTCAAATATTTTAATATTTACATACCTGAAAATTCAAATAAATAAATACTCGTCAGATCAAAAATCCAAGTGCGTTGTTGCGTTCCTCACCCTTCAATTAGCTAAGGGTGATTTATTAGAAATTTTCTTGGAATGCAATTAATCACTCATTTTTAATTAAGAAATCAAGATAATTATTTAAATAATAAAATAAATTAAATTAATATAAAACGGCGCTTAACGTCGATCCTTCATTAACCGCATGCGCCGTATGCTCGAACGGATCAATCAATCCGTCCGATTGATCAATCCTACGACAGTCCTTTATCTTCCTCGACGGGCCGATCGCTCGAACACGCGTCCCCCGTCCTCACACACGGCGAGAACGCCTCTCCGCGTGGCTTCCCTCTGCCGCCGTAGAACCATCGTTAATACTCCAAACCCATAGAAGACCTCTGACTTTCCTCGAGCTCATGCTTGCTGAAACCTTAATCATCCCTTCTACCAAGCTCTTCTTCCTTTAACTGCGAATCCGGTGCATCCTCTGCTTGAGGTACTTTATTTTCATCAAAGCTTACAATCAACTCTACTGCTCTTTGTAAAATTGTTCAAATCATCTACTTATGCAAAATTTTAATTTCTTATAAGATGATTGAACTCAACTGAATTCAATCTCGTTCGTTCCAAATATATCTCGTCATATCCATGTATACATAAGTACTCAAATTCTTCATGGAAAAGTTTCGATTCAATAACTTCATTAGTCTGTAATTGTTGTTCGAACTAAAAGATAAATGGAGAAATCAAATCAATTTAATAGCAATTTGATCCCAATTTAACTAATCAATATCTTTCATATTTATGCATTATTCAATACTTTATATCAAGGTTGTTTGAGATTAGTGAATTAAAAACCTATTAAGTCGATGCTGAGTAGTTCGAGCGGATCAATTGGACGCTTTAAAGATCCCTCAAATGAAGATGAACTTCAGAATTAGGGCATCATCCCATTTTGCAAGGGAGGGAGCAATTTTTGGTGCGAATGTTGTTGGATCGAAGGCCATTCCCAGACCTTTCGTTTGACGTGCGTTTCAGGCCGAGTGTTGGATCATGCGTCAATCCAAGCCTTGCCCTAATTCTGCGATCCGGCGCGTCGTCTAGAAGAAGAAGGCGACCTGGTAGCCGGGCGGGCCGGGTCAAACGCGATACGCGTAGGTACGATCGGGCCTGCCTTCATCAGCAATTCATTTGAAGAGGTGGGTCCCGCACTCCTGACGCGTCGTATTCCTTTGCGCCACGTGGCCTCCGGGTCTGCTGCCGTCTGCCTCCTGCAGTTAAACAGAATATTAATACTTATAAATATACCTTAATCTACCTAAGGTTTTATGTATATATATACTTATATATATATATATACATATATAAACAGAATATTGAATAATAGATTAAATAAATATAAATTAGATAAATTTAATTAATCAATGAATTAATTTTAAATAATATTATTGAATGACTATTTAATTACATTTAAATTTAATTAATACCCTAAACTTTAAATATTCATAACTCCTAAAATATTTATCCAAATTATACAATTAAATATACCAAATTAATTAGAAAGATATAAGGAATATTATGAAACTATCAAATTTTATTTTGGATAAATATTTAAGATAGTGAAATTTATGGGTATTAATTAAATCAGCATATGTTACAAATCTTCATTTAACAATAACTTTGTAATCACTAATCCAAACATACCCAATATGGGTCTCAAAGTGATCAAAAAACCCTAAGGATTAATTTGATAGTGTTCACTTTGCTGTTTGGATTAGTATTTGATTAATCACATTTAGGATCTTACCCTAATCACCCTAAACCCTAATTAGGTCTTAACTTTGTCAAATTAGGTCCAAATTGAGCCTACCACATGTCATTGTGATCAGTGGACTATTTGTAAACCATAGCCACTGATTTTGCTTAATTTGGATACTAATTGGCAAAGTGGGATTTTTGACCTATAATTAAGAATCCCTTAATTAATCTTAACCCTAGATCTTGTATTGGCCATAACCTGGCCAATACTTATCAGAATTTAGCAAACTTAGGTTCTATGGAAAGCTTAGACAGTAAAGAGCAATAATCTAAAGGAAAATTTAACTTTCACTTAATCAAATTACTAATTTGTCCTTATGAGTCAAATTTACTAATTTGATCTCATATGGCTTAATAATCACCCAAAATTAATTTAGTTGCTGTCTAATCTTACATTAGACAGTAAGAAATACTTTCCAAAAGAAAATTTCAGAATTTAAGCCTTAGATCAAAATTTGATCTTTTGAACCCTTAAGTAAGGGCAAAATGGTCATTTTGCCCAAATTTAGGGTTTAGCCTTTAAAATCCCTAAACTCAGTTTCTAATCACTAAAATCAGTAAATAGAATGATTTAGAACTGAAATTAATCAAATTCAAATCTAAATTAGATTTTGATTAAAATCTCAAAATTTGCTCCTTAAGAAAATTTCTAAGTCCTAAGTGAGTATTCTCATTCTTTAATCATTCTTAGACCCATCCTTAGGTCTTATAATATTAGTTAGGATATGTGTCTTGAGAGATACTCTTAGTAATTAAGAGCCTTATTTCCTAAGATTAGGAATAGATCTTAAGTTAGAATTCATCTATTGAGTAAATTGGGTTACTCAATTATGTGAAACCTTAAGTTTTCTAGTTTATAGATTTTCTTAGTTTATTAAATGATTATTTGATCTTTAAACTTTATAACTAAGAATAGAGATCCATCCTAATGAAATTGATTTATCATTAGGATTTGCCTTAACCTAATCCGTGAGTTTTGGGTTCTAAACTTAGACCCTTAGATTATACCTTTAGATTAAGTGATTAGACCTCATCATCTAGAGTCTAATTCTTAATCTTTTCATCTTGATTTGGCTAATCAAGATGAGGTTGGGATGAACTAAATTACAAAATTAGGTCGATGATTTATTTATTTTAACCAAATAGTCATCTTTTGATTAAGTTATAATTAGAACTTGGCCAATCCTAATTATCTTCAACTAATAGGATTCGTGATTCTAAGTTACAGAATATGTAGGAATTGATAATTCTGAAACTTATGTAACTTAGAGTAGATAGAACGAATAAAGTAGATAACAAAGGATATCACCTGTGTTTTAGATAGAGTTTCTTGCACTTTGATTTTGATGCTTCGCATTCCTTGAGTTTGATCCTTATACCTTGAACATGTATTATGTACTTAAGATATTTTGATAAATATCTTATGTTAATTTGGAACATTTATAAGCAGCATTATGTTTTCATTTCACAAGTGGTTTGTAAGGTGTAGCTTGATTAGTATACCTCTTCGATCAACTCGTTCGGGGTCAGCAACCTTTCGAGGGTTTAATGTCCGACAGTCTATTGGCCATGCCTAATCCGAGTGATAGGATGGATAGACTCTCGCCCCACTGACTATAGAGTCAGGATTTTGATATGGTTATACTAATTCAAGTACACTTACATTCAGTTTTATCTTAGCTCATCAGGCTAAGAGTTTTCAGTGATGTTCAGTTCAGAGTTTCTTAAGATTTGCTGAGTTCGTGTTCAGTTCAGGTGACTTATATAGTCACTGTAGTTTCAGTTTACAGTTACTGTTTTACTTATATATACTGCATTGTAGCACTGTTTTACAGTTTTCCTGCACTATATAGGATGCTAATTTTACTTACTGTTTTCATATGCTCACATAGTATGTTAGTGTTTTCAGTTTTATACTGCTCAAATTATGTATGTCACCTAGCATAATTTGTTTGATCATAAGTATGTTTTAGGTTGTACTTTTCTTACAGTTTTACTTTTCTTTTACTTACCTGTCTTTGTTGCAGTTGCTTGGAGGAGGTATGTATTACTTCCTATTTGTTTAGTTATAAACTGTAGTTTATAACTTATTACTGTTCTTTTGTACGTTTTTCTGCACCTATTTTGCTCAGTTCTATTTTTATGGTGATATTCAGTTAACTTAAATAAACTTTTACCCTAAAATGTACTTAGACATATTGTCTAACTAGTTTTTCTTTTGTTGGCTGGGGCCCTACCATTATGAAACTGATAATGGTAGGTTCTGAGTTTGTTGAAGCAGCAGATCCAGTGGAGAGCTTGCCATTGGAGGAGGAGCCCGTTCCTGAAGATCTGTAGTTTTAGTTTTCTTTCTTCCAGTGAGATTGAGAGTTTCCTTTCAGTTCTTTTAAACTTATTAAATGTTGTAATAATACAGGTTTATATTTCTCTTTCAGCACTTTACTTATTCTGTATTATTATATTTATACTGTATTGGATGGATGTTATACCTTTTATTGCTTCCGCACTCTGAGTTCTTGTATGATCATTTAGTGATAAATTCTGAGATGAATGGCAAGTCCTTATTTAAATTGAATTAGAATACGTGTCTAATCCAATCTTAAGTGGGGACCTTGTCATTTGGTGAACCCTCCACCGTAATCGTGTTAACTTAAGGGTTAATAGGACCACGGCAGGGCAGGGCCGCCACAAAGAAGGAGCTCAAATCCTTCTTCCTTCCCTTTACAAAAAAAAACAGAGCTCCTACTTCCTTCCTTCTTCCTCCTTCTTTGGGTGTTTGCTGGAGATGAAGAAGTGCATCTCTCCACCTCCAAGGTGTTTAAAGAAAGCAAGAGTTCTCTTCCTCCCCTCCTAAGGACTAAAGGTACCCCTTTGCTCCTCTCCTTATCTTCCTCATATTGATTACAATGCTTGAATGTATCTTTAGAAGTTCATAAGCATGCATGGAAGCCACTAATGCTCTTAAAAGGATCAAAGAAAATTGCTCTGTTTTTGTATATTCTGCATACCCTTGCATTTATCCACATTTTTCATATAGTTAGGATGCTCCATTTGTGCCAATTTTGATGTCAATAGAAAGGTATCGAAAAGACCTTTCCATTGATATATGGCATCGCTCATGAAATGCTCTGGATTCGGAGTAATCGAACTCAAACATAGGCCTTCTAGTATCGTCCCGGCGAAAATCACCATTTGGAGCTGCAGCGCCCGAAATTGCAAAATAGGCTGCTGCAGCGGGCTACAGCGGTATTTTGGCAGAAGCTTTATGAAACTAGTCATTTAACTATTTGAACAGTAAAGTTGCAAAATATACTGCTAGCGCGCTGCAGTGGACTGCAGCGGGTTGTAGCGAAAATTTTCGGAAAACTTTAGGAAATATCAAAATTTATTTAATGAAACAGTAATTTTGCAAATTGAACCGCAATAGCGTGCCGCAGTGCACCCCAGCGTGAAAAGCGCTACAGTGCCAAAACTTGCAAAATTCCCAGAATTTTCTTAAAAACTGCCCAGTTTTGGCTGAAATGGCCAAAACTTCCCTGTTTTGGTATTTTAGCTAAAATTGAACATTGTATAAAATTGTATATTGAAATTAAGTTTGAACTTTGTCACTTTGATCAAATGCTCAAAACTCTCATGTACCTTAAAAGTATTGTGCTAATTGCTAAATAATAGAACCCTTACATGCTTATGTTAAATAAATATACCTAAATAACTAAATGGCATGAAACTTAAGTCTTTTAGATTTGTAATCAAATGCTAACTTTTTTGATTTGATGTAGAATTTAGTTAGCCTTAATTACTTTCCATTTTATATCAAATTTACATATCTATGCTTTTATGATTTTAGGATGTATATTAGAGAACTTTAGCATTTAAATAGGACATCTTGATATGTAAACTAAACTTGAACATAAGAATCTTGATAACTTGTATAAGTAGATGATACTTAATCCAAACCTAAAGTGTGACATCAATAATATACTAATAATGCATTGATTTGTCATTGACCTTTAAATTAATGTTGGTATTAATGATAGAAATGTTATGAGTTAAACCCTAGCTTATCTTGATTAAGATCTAAACCTTAATCACTTAATTAATTAACTTGATTGTAAGATAATTCAATTAACATTATTCTAATAATGCACATAATTTGATATTGATCTTAAATCATTGAATTAGAAGTGCTAGGGTTAATATTGAATATGTGTGATTGAACCATCTGAATCCAAACTTTAGATCCTTGATTTTCTCTTATATAAGACTATTAGCATAAGATGAATAATAAAACTGTAATGATTGATGAAATGATATAATTCTAATAATATACTTGATTTTATCTCATAATTATAGAATAGAAAAGGATAAAATGAAGTTTAATCATCTGATCTAATCACTTTAATTTAAAACTAATAAGTAAACCTTGAATATTAACTTAAGAAGTAGAAAAGTGAGATCATAAGGGTCTTGCTATAGGATTATTATTAAAATATTTAAAGACCCTAATTATTGACATATTGAGGTAGGAAGGACTTTTTATAACTTATTGAGGTATGAATCTTAGATGATCCTTCATAACTTTAGAAGCTGAACTTAATACCTTGTGGTAGGAATCACCTAAAGCAGCTAGAATGGAACTTACTCCTTACGGTAAAAATTAATATTGAGTGATCCTTTGATCACATCCTTGGAGCCTTGTGTAGGACTCACCCATTTAGAGTAAGGATTAATAATTTTGATGAATCCTTATTAATTAAATAGAATCTTCTGAACCCAGATTATTGGTTGGGTATAGTAGGGTATACCCATAGTAATATATTATTTCAGTAATATTCTGGATTAGTTGATTCACTCTAATGTGGACTTATGACCAGGTGCTATCCTGAGGGATTAGCTGAATACAGTCCCGTTAGAGTAAATCTTCCAAGACTAAGAGTGTTACAATTATTGAACAAAATCCTTAGTTTGAGATATAAACTGCGTCCAAGTTCTGCCTCCTAACGTAGTGCGCTTCGATAAGTGCAGTTTATACAAACTAAGTATCCTAAGGCACTTTGCGTAAAACACTAAGTATGTTTATAATTAGATTATTTAACGGCTTAGCTTGATATATAAACTGTGATCAGGTTCTACCTCCTATCGTAGTGTGCTTCGATAAGTGTAGTTTTAAATAAGCTAAGGGTTAAATCCACCTCTCTTGGAAACATAGTACTATGTGTATAACATCATCCCAGCTAATGATTTTTAAGTAAACTCTCAATTTTAACCAATCATCGGGCTAGAATTTAGGAGTCAGAATCCTTTTATCAGGATTATGCACAGTGGAGACATTGAATTCATTATCGAAGTTCAAAGCATTTTTTGGATTTTATATTTATCTCATATAGCTAGAAGCATAAGCACGATGTGTGAGTATCATAATAATGTATAAGTATCAGTGATGATTTATGGATTACAAAATGTTGCATACATTAACTAGGGCATTTCAGGATGTATCCGTATATCAGTATATAGTATTCCCAATTAGATTTATGTATACATTGGACCGTACTACTCATAGTAGTTCAGTGATATTGTGGCTGCATATCAATAGCATACAGTATTGCGGTATATTCAAATGCACAGTTTCAGTGACATACAGTATAGTTTTATAGATGATTACTTAGTTTCAGATTCATTATTATTTTGGTTTATTTTCAGTATTCAATATATAGTTCAGCTTTACTTTACCTTACTTTACCTCAGTTTTGCACGATTTATACAGTTTTATGCTTTTAGCCAGATTTACAGTATTTTTGAAGATTTAATTACATTATGTAAATATTAAATGAATAATTAGAACTGTTTAGACTAGTTCGATGTGTTAAACTTATTGTCTAATACGGGGTACTTTTGGGATCCGGCAATTTGCTAGATTCTGAGTAGTATATTGAGACAGGTCAGGAGGACACCCAAGAGATTCAGGAGGAGCCCGTGGAGTACTAGTGGACTCTCCTTCAGTTTTACTTTCTGCTTAGTATTTTTAGTTCAGTACCTAGTTGTAACAGCCCAAACTCTTAAGCACCAAGGTATTGTCCGCTTTAGCCAGAAAGGCCTCACAGTTTTGCCCTCAGAAGATAACTTCCCAGCAGGTCACCCATCTTGGGAGTGCTCCCACCTAAGCACGCTTAACTTTAGAATTCTTATCAGGAACTCCACTGTTATCTGAAAAGGCGCCTCGATGTTTAAGAGTTTCACTTATTACTACTTAAGTGGGTCATCACAATCTCCCCAATTTAAGTAACTGACATCCACATCAGTATCCACACACAGATCCAAGAACCATCCATTGGGTAGATAGGACTAGAGGTGACCCCTACAGACGCAAGAGGTACCCATAACCATGTAGCACCTTAACTATTATGGGTTCAAGAGGCTGCCCACATGAAGTGGTACTTTGCCCTGTATGGCACTTAGCTCCTATCTGACACCCTATGGTTTGCTCTGATACCATTTGTAACAGCCCAAACTCTTAAGCACCAAGGTATTGTCCGCTTTGGCCAGAAAGGCCTCACAATTTTGCCCTCAGAAGATAACTTCCTAGCAGGTCACCCATCCTAGGAGTGCTCCCACCTAAGCACGCTTAACTTTGGAATTCTTATCAGGAACTCCACTGTTATCTGAAAAGGCGCCTCGATATTTAAGAGTTTCACTTATTACTACTTAAGTAGGTCATCACAATCTCTCCAACTTAAGTAACTGACGTCCTCATCAGTATCCACACACAGATCCAAGAACCATCCATTGGGTAGATAGGACTAGAGGTGACCCCTACAGACGCAAGAGGTACCCATAACCATGTAGCACCTTAACCATTATGGGTTCAAGAGGCTGCTCACATGAAGTGGTACTTTGCCCTGTATGGCACTTAGCTCCTATCTAACACCCTATGGTTTGCTCTGATACCATTTGTAACAGCCCAAACTCTTAAACACCAAGGTATTGTCCGCTTTGACCAGAAAAGCCTCATAGTTTTGCCCTCAGAAGATAACTTCCCAGCAGGTCATCCATCCTGGGAGTGCTCCCACCTGAGCATGCTTAACTTTGGAGTTCTTATCAGGAACTCCACCGTTATCTGAAAAGGCGTCTCGATGTTTAAGAGTTTCACTTATTACTACTTAAGTGGGTCATCACACTAGTTTTATTTTAGTATTTCAGTAAACTGTTTGTAATAATTCTAAATATATTTTCTTTTCTGAGACGAATGTTTTCATACAGCTTCTGTGATGAATGTTTTTGGATATTTGTTTTACGCTTCCGCACTCTGTTATGTATTACTTATACTTAGTATTATGATGTGATCAAGATAATGGAAATACTGACATCTTATACATATATTAGATTCCTATTATATTCTAAATCTAATGTATGTATTTATCTAATACTTAGGATAAGGATATTACTCTTATCTTAAGTATTAGCTCTCAACCCTCCTTGAGGTTGAGTCAACAGCCCTTCAGATGGGCTTAGTTTTCAGATATTCTTTTAGACTGACGGGAAAGCGACCGCAGGGCGCGTAGCGGATACTTCTTAAACAAAAAACGAGGGAGATCAATGCCATTCTTTTGTGTTTTCAATCTAAGCTTCGAAAGCGAACTCAGATTCATATCAAACTCCAAACCCAGGTTCCGGACCGGAGGGTGGCCTTATCTCCAATAGCATAAACTAATTGCATGATCGACTATCTCAAACCTACTTGACTTCGTTCGGTTCGAAAACGCCTAGGTTCGCTCACTTTTTGTCCTCGGTCTTGCCCCAGAGACTTTAGGGGAGAGTCGAACCGTATGGAAGTAGACCCCGCTTCGTAGTTCCCCTGGCAGGACCTCCTCACAGCTGAAATCAACCCGCATACCCGTTTCAGTCGCTCGTCTAAGGTAGAATCCTGCTTTCCTTGTTTCAGATGAGATAGCGTCTCACTCTTGAGATAATTCCTAGCAAAACTGGTTTGAGATTGGATCGGTTGTTAAGTAAAGGATATTGAATAGTGAGTCACGCCAGTGACGAAGGATATGGAATAGTGAGACGATAAGTCGTACTAGAAACACTAACTGTTGAGACGGACTAACCCATAACCTTTCTCTAGCGCCTTGAAGGCTGCTTTTCTTTCTGATTTAATTTCGCAGTGAACAAGTTTTGAACCCATGCTGCCGCGGTCCGAATAATTAGGGACAGCTTGTTTTTTTTGTGCTGGAGATCAGTCTCATTCTGAAGTGAAGAGAAAAATGAAAGAGCGAGTACTAGATAGCACCGCTGCGCGGCCTACCCGGAGGGTGGCAACATTGCCTTCAGAAAGCTGGACGTGAGGATCACGTTCTATCGAGGCCGCGCAGCGGATTCTTGAAAGAACTAAAGAAAGACTTGACCTAAGTATTGAAATCTGGCCTCACCCGATTGCGTGGTGTCACAATGTGTTCTTAAGCCGATGCATTCTATTGGCTTTGCAGTGCTCTTTTATTTAACTAGGGGACCTCCCCTATTCTCGGGAGTGATCGGGTAGAAAGAGAAAAGAGCGCAGCGAAAACACGTTCTATTCTCTTTGACTCTGAAGTAATAAAAATTCGGGGTGGTGGAAAAATATGTGAGTGAAAGATCCCACTGAAACTTTTTTAGTTTTTACTCAGCTTAGAGCTTAGTTATCTAAGAAAGAGTGAGAATTCTTTCTCATATTCTAATATTAATATTAAGATCCAGGATTTGATGTCATTTCATCTCCTCCTAAATCTAGTTTTATAAGAGAAGCTTTTTCTTAACGATGTACGATGATCCCGGGGCCGGTCGACGTTAACGCAAAGTTTGTCCGTCGACAATGTTTCTAAAATCCTTGAAATAATGGTTTGGATATGGGTCTATAGCCAAAATCATAAGTAGAATCGGGCACGCTTGTCTGAGGCGATCTAATATGGGTCAGATATCTGCCTTATCTAGATCTACTTTGGTTTGACGTACTTCACAGCAGTGTGAATGCTGGAGTTGGCGCTAGTTTCTGCCTTTTTTGCGGAATCATAATCCGATAAAGGCTACGTAGTAGACTTTAGACTCAGAGTACTTCTTGATCTTCCCTCTCCCCCTTAGCGAAAGAAAAGTGAAAGATAATCATACTGCTGTTAGTAACTACGTGTAAAATACCAAAATTCCATTTCAAATTGTTTATTAATATTTAAATAATTATGGTCTCAGATTAAAAATTTGACTCCGCCATTATGTTCACCACCCCCAAATTAGCTAGGGGTGAAGTTTTAAACGCATTTGGAAGTCGTAAAATTTTAGACAAATATTTTAATATTATTTAAATACCTGAAAATTCGAGTGATGAAATACTCGTCGGATCAAAAATCTGAGTGTGCCATTGTGTTCAGAAGCACTCAATTAGTTAGGATATATATATATATATATATATATATATATATATATATATATATATATTTCTATATATCATACAATAAAATTAAATATTAAGTTAATTAAAATTTAATTTAATAATTATATATATTCCTTATTCCTTTATTTTCTCCTCATACGCATCCTAACCTAAATCCCTCGGCCGACTCCTTCGCACGCGGTACCTCTCCTAATCCCGATCCCTTTCAAGCGGCCACCGACGCCTCCTCGAATCCTTCATCCGTAAGCTATGGAGAGGTGAGTCGACAACACGTGGCTCGAGTTTCTCTCGCCCTTATCTCATCATGCGAGGGAATCCTGCGAAGATAAGAAGGTCATAGGTGGCTCGAGACGAAGGAAGGAGACCTTCTTCAAACCCTAGCTGAGCCGTCTCCACTCGCCGAGCACCTCCGATTGCCGAACCCTCGTCTAGCCAAGTTGTAAGGAGCAAAGGTACTTCCTAACCCTATTATATAGTTTGAATGCTATAAGCATAACCCGATTGAAGATCGATAATTGATCGAACGAATAGGACTTAAAAGAACAAATTATGACTTCAAATTTCAGGTTGTGAGATGTTTAATTGATAGGATAGATCATATTCTTGGTTTGATTTGGTTAGGATTTTATATTGCCATCAACATCAGAGTTTGTTTATTTAGGATATAACAATTTATTGTTGATCTTTCTGCAATAAGAATACTGATGAGTATTCAAATTATAATTAGTGAAGACTATTGTTTTTAAGTATAATTTGAGGATTAAGAGTTGGTAACATGATTTCATACTTCATTATCTTGGTTGTGTTAAATTATTCTTAAAAGAATACATTTATTATAAATGAATTATCCTTATTTATATTATAGCAGTTTGCCATGGTTTTAAATCATGAAAAGTACTTGTTAATACTGCTTAAACCTATTTATGATAGTCTTATTCAAGTTTGACTAGAACTCAGTACAAGCAAAGTCAGGCTTGGTATATTAAAATTTGGTCATATTTAGATTTAATTTAAACTCAGCTCATACATTATTTATTTACTATTTGGCTAGATCTTATTAAATAGCTTAGTTGGTATAGTATTGAACAATATTCAAGCTTATTATTGATCAATCTTTATTTAGACAATCTATGATCAATTTGATGGATGTTTTAGAAGCAGGAAAGGATTTTGGATTATTATATTAATTTATATCTTATAATTTTACACATGAATATGGAACTATATTAGTTGTTTATGTAGTCCCATTTAATCATTAATCAAAACTGAATTTTGAAAATAAAACAAAATGTTTTAATATGAGAGTTTATTGATTATCATGCAAGTGCAATAAAATTATGGGGAAAGGCATCTCTTTGTACCTAAATCAAGCATAAACTTACAATTTGGTTCTTTTTTTAAGTATTCTTACAAAATTTTTATTAGTATTGTAGATGAATTGATTTTGGCCGCACTTACTATAACTTGGATTACAAATATTATTCACTCCATGATTATGAGAAGAAAAGATTGCTATAATTTTATGTGAATCCATCAATGAAAATCCATTTACTTAAATAAAAGCTCAATGAGCGAATAGACCCATATGATCATTAACAGCAAGTGACATTCCAAGATTAATATTAAGTAAGTATGCTTTGATAGGATAATATAACTTAACTTTTCATATGGAATTATTCATTTATATTAGAGAAGTTTGTATTCCCTTCTTAACTTATAAACTTTCATATACTGGTAGATAGTCTTTAACATTATATTATAGGATTAAGAAAATTAACTATGCTTATCATTTTATTAATCAATTTCCTACTTAACAACTTAGACATTTAATTGCCCTCCATTGAAAATTATTAAAACTCAAATGCTACTTATGTTTTATTATATAAGTAAGATTTCATTCATAAATTGGTATATTAATGCCTCAATCATTGTCTTATGGTTAAAACAAAATTATCATTTTTGGGAGTATAATTCAATAAGTAAGAGCCTCCATTCATTCATCTTGAGTTATAGAATTTTAAGGTAGAATTTATTCATTGTATCCAGATTTCCTATATTGCGCAAATCAGTATAATAATAAGGAAGATTTGATGTTTAGACTGTAGTTGTAGATATTAATATTGATTGTTGTATTTTGGGTATTGGGCAAATGTTGAATGTTTCTTATATACTAGATAATAATGCATATAAGGCCATTTACTGTCATCAAATTTGTATAAAACAATTGCTGCCATAAATTATGAATAAAGTCAATTGTTGCCATTTAAATGGAGATTCAAATGTTGTAGTTTACTTTGTAAAATTCAAATGTTACCCTTCTTTTAATAAAATTATATGCAGCCTTTAAATTCAAATGATTCTTATTTCCTTATTTAAATATTAACTTAAATGATATTTTAAGAATTCAACGCTACTTGTTTCAATTATATTTGAATATTAATGATGTTATTCTTTACAGGTTGAGTTGTAAATTAGTAAAGAGAAATGATGCGCTAAATGCTATTAACATATAGCAAAAATAAGCCAAATAAATGCTGCCCCTATAAATTGCTGAATTAATTTCTGCATTTTTTTGCTATTAGATATAGGATATTAAACTGCTTAGTTTAATTGAATGTAATTAAAATTTTTGTAGAATTGGAAATGAGCAATCCTGTAAAAAGGGTTGAACTCTATTTTAGAACTGGAATTAAACTCTATTAGAACTGAAAATGAGCAGTCTTGTAAAAAGGACTGAACTCTATATTTAGAATTGGAGAATGTTTGTATAAAATTTGGAAAATTTGAACAAAAACAAAGGAGACTCTGCCGAAATTTTTAAGAATTTTAGGACTTAGAAAATTTTAGGAAATATAGATGTTTACACATATTTCTAAAAATTTCATATAAAATGTCACTTGAAAATATTAAACATAAGAAGTAATTACTTTAATGAATTCAAATAAAATGTCATAAAAACCTATTATGAAGAATCAAATTAATGACTTAAACTACTTATTGGCAGATCAAACAAATTGAATTGATTGATTTTGAGACAAAACGAGTCAGGTACGCAAATCTACTTATAAGTTTCATTTCAGTATTCTTATATTTGAGCCATTTTCCAATTGAATATTATTTATACTGCTTACCGCTTTATAATTTGCAAAAAGAATGATATTGAATAGCATGTAACAAAAAGTTGAAACAATGAATATATTATTGTGGTGGTTGTCTTTGGAGGGAGAAACGCAACACTGAGAATCTGTACAGATTGGGCCAGCTAGCAGCCCCTGGGAGTTATATGGAGGGATTTAGCCTCTCGTAGGAAGTAGGCAATCCAGAGGAAAGACACACCAAGAATTATAATTTGAGTAAGCTACTGACGGGTGGCGAGATAAGCTTCCTACAGATTATGCCTATGGGTTTACCCATTTGGGCTCAGGAGTCTTCGGACTCGCCTTATTGTTACAAGTGCTTTCAATAAAATTTATTCCATATATGTTGATTTTCACAGTTATTTTGCAGAGCAGAAATTGCTTACTTTACTTGCAGTTTTATTTTCAGTCATTTTTATGTATGATTTATACCTATTATAGGATGCTATATTTATTCTTATAAGAACAATTTGCGTACTCCTACCTGACTGGTAATCTGAAATTTTTTTTCAGGTTTTGATAATTAAAAAGAACTTAGAAGATCTGCCAAATCAAAATAAGAAGAATAAAGGGAGCAAAAGAATGTAGAAATTTCTAATTCATATTTTGTATAATTCGAACTATTGTAAATTTTCATATATGTTTTGGCTCTATGTATAAAAGGACTTTAAATTTTATTTATTTTATTATGTCCTTTTTAAATTATAAAAATGTCTATATATTTTTTTTTATTTGAGATGAATTGTTCTTTAAAGACTCTCGAACTTCGATCCCCGGTCGCCACAGAAATTGGTATCAGAGCGAAGTTTGAGACTATTTAAGGAATAATTCATAAAGAGAGCCAACTATATGAATATAGTTACTAAGTTATTAGAAGTTAGATTTTTAAGTTGGAGAGCCAACTAAGTATAGTTTATTATTTCTCAGAATATGGATAGTCAAAACAACAACAACAATCAATCACAGGAGGAAAATGTTCCTCAAAACACTCCTAGTCACAATGAGACTGTTTCACCTAATGTTGAAGCAGTCTATCCCTTTGATCATAGTGGAGCAAATCAGATGCTCCAGTTCATGAATATGATGAGTCAATTCATGAATAGTCAACAAATCCAGAACCCTCATCCTATTCAGAGAAAAGCAGTAAATGAAGACATGCAAATATTTCTTAAACTTCAGCCACCCAGATTTAATGGTAAAGTAACTCCTTACCAAGCTGAGGAATGGATTCAAAGGATAGAAAAAGAGTTTAAATGTGCAAAGAGCTCAGAAGATCAGAAGGTATCTCTAGCTACTTATCTTCTGACAGAAGCTGCTGAGAAGTGGTGGAAGACGACCAAGAACACCACATTCCAGAATAGATCAGAAGAAGAGATACAATGGGAAGAATTCGTGAAAACATTCTTAGGCAAATATGTGCCTCAATCTGCTAGGCAGACAATGAGAAAAGAACTACTAAACTTGAAACAAGGAAGTCACACAGTAACAGAGTATGAGGAAGAGTTCACTCGTCTAGCCAGCTTTGCCCCAGAAATGGTTACTACTGAAGAAGTCAGATGCCATCTATTCCTTAATGGATTAAGGAACAACTTTCAACATATCCTAACACCTCTTCAGATTTTAAACTTTGCTCAATTAGTAGAGAAAGCCAAACTTATGGAAGCTCAAGAAGAGCAGTACTCCTCCAGAATGAAAAGACCAGCATTCTCCCCCCATTTTAAATCCAAGAGACAGCAATTCTCCAGACCTCAAGGAAAAGTGTATAATATTCAAGGTAACTCAAGTAGACCCTCTCCAAGAACAACAAACACATGCAGATTTTGTGGAAGAATTCATAGTACAGATAAATGCTTCATCGGGGAAGGCCAATGCCACCGGTGTGGAAGGACGAACCATTCCATAAAGTTCTGCCGTGCCACCTATACAGTCAATGGGTATCAAATCCCAAATCAAGGAAAATTAGTTATAAAGAATCAAGGAAGACCACCAGTAAATCAACAAAGCAATATTGCATCTTCCAGTAATCCAAGAAACAATCAAGCTCAAGCTAGAATATTCCACTTATCTCAAGAAAAAGCAAAAGAAGAACCTGATGTGGTCACAGGTACCATTTTATTATTTCAGTACCCATGTTCAGTTCTTTTTGATTCTGGAGCTACGCATTCTTTTATTGCGTCAAAAATAGTTCAACAATATTCATTATCAGTAGAACAACTTTCATCAGCCCTTAAAGTTAATCTACCATCATGAGAGTTCTTAGAAACAAACATCTCCTGTAATTGCAATATTGATATAAATGGAAATTCTTGGGAAGCTAAACTCACTGTCATCCCTATAACTAGTTTTGATATCATTCTTGGGATGGATTGGATGAGTCAGAATAAGGCATTAATTGATTGTGCAAAGAAAAGAGTATATATTTATAATGGAAATAAGAAAGTAACTTTTATTGGTCAAAGAAGTGCAATTATTAGTCTTATCCCAGCAAACAAAATTGAGAAATTTATTAGAAAGAAGTATCCTTTATTCCTAACTTTACTCTCAAGTTCTGAGGTTAAAACTACACCCTTAGAAGAGACTCCTGTAGTAAGAGAATATGCAGATGTATTTCCTGATGAACTTCCAGGTTTGCCACCTCAAAGAGAAGTGGAGTTTAGTATTGATTTAAGTCAAGGAACGAATCCTTTATCTAAAGCTCCATACAGAATGGCACCCAAAGAATTAGAAGAACTTAAGAGTCAACTTCAAGAGATGACTGAAAAGGGATTTATAAGACCAAGTAATTCTCCTTGGGGAGCCCCAGTTTTATTTGTTAAGAAGAAAGATGGAAGTATGAGATTATGTATCGATAACCGGGAATTAAATAAGGTTACTATTAAAAACAAATACCCATTGCCAAGAATAGATGATTTATTTGATCAGTTAGTTGGTGCTTCCATATTTTCTAAGATTGATCTGAGATCTGGTTATCACCAACTTCGTATCAAAAACGAAGATATTCCTAAATCTGCATTCAGAACAAGATATGGGCATTATGAATTTTTAGTAATGCCGTTTGGGTTAACAAATGCCCCATCTTATTTTATGGATCTAATGCAGCGAATAATGAAACCCTATCTAGATTCTTTTATTATTGTCTTTATTGATGATATATTAATCTATTATAAGAATGCTAAGGAACATGAAGAGCATCTTAGAATCACCTTGAACTTATTAAGACAACATCAACTATATGCCAAGTTCTCAAAATGTGAATTTTGGCTTCACTCAGTCGCCTTCTTAGGCCATATAATTAGCAAGGAAGGAATATCAGTTGATCCCAGCAAGATAAGTGCAATTCAAGATTGGCCCCAACCTACTTCAGTAACAGAAATAAGAAGCTTCTTGGGTTTAGCTGGGTACTATCGCAAGTTTGTTAAGAACTTCTCTCAAATTGCAGTCCCTCTTACTCATCTTACTCAAAAAGATGTACCTTATGTTTGGAATTCATCTTGTGAATCAGCATTTAAGAAGTTAAAAGAATGTCTAACCTCAGCTCCTATTTTAGTTCTACCAGTTGAAGGAAAAGAATATCAGATTTATTGTGATGCTTCTGGAATTGGATTAGGTTATGTTCTTATGCAAGAAGGAAAAGTGATAGCTTTTGCATCAAGACAACTCAAAATTCATGAGAAGAATTATCCAGTTCATGACCTGGAGTTAGCTGCAATAGTCTTTGCATTAAAAATCTGGAGACACTATTTGTATGGAGTAAAATGTGAAGTTTTTACAGATCATCAAAGTCTGAAGTATATTTTTACTCAGAAAGAGATCAATTTAAGACAGCGAAGATGGTTAGAATTAATTAAAGATTATGATTTATCAATTTAATATCATCCTGGCAAGGCAAATGTAGTAGCAGACGCACTAAGTCGAAAGGCAGTTTCACATTTACATGTTTTAACTTCTAATCCTACATTACTCAAGGAAATAGAAGATCTTCAGTTAGAAGTCAAATTGCCATCAAATGCTAAGTTATTTCAGATAACTATAGAATGTTCATTAATGGATGAGATTAAAGAAACTCAACATCTGGATGAAGAATATAGCTCCTTATCTGCATCCATTCAATCAGGAAAGCAATTAGAATTGAATTTAGATTCAAATAAGAATATTTGGTGTGGATCCAGAATATGGATACCAAATAAAGATGAGCTAAGAACTAAAGTATTAAAAGAAGCTCACCAGTCTAGATACTCAATTCATCCTGGAAATAATAAGATGTATCAAGACTTGAAATCTCACTTTTGGTGGCCAGGAATGAAAAGAAGTATAGCTGAATTCATATCAAAGTGTGAAGCCTGTAACCTGGTAAAAGCAGAACATCAGAAACCAGGAGGATTACTTCAACCTTTAGCTATACCCCAATGGAAATGGGAAGATATCTCCATGGATTTTATAACTGGATTTCCTCGCTCAAAATCCAATAATGATTCTATTTGGGTAATTGTGGATAGACTTACCAAATCAGCACACTTTTTACCCATTAAGTAAACAGATTCAGTAGACAAATTGGCAAAAATTTATCTAAAAGAGATAGTAAGGATGCATGGTATTCCAAAAACTATTGTTTCTGATAGAGATAGTAGATTCACTTCAAAGTTTTGGAAAGCAGTTCATCAAGATTTTGGTTCACAGCTCTGCTTAAGTACAGCTTTTCATCCTCAGACTGATGGACAAACTGAAAGAGTGAATCAAACTCTAGAAGATCTTCTTCGCCTTTGTGTTTTAGATTTTGGAGGAAGTTGGGATGATCATCTTCCTTTAATTGAATTTTCTTATAATAATAGTTTTCAGGCAAGCATAGGAATGGCTCCTTATGAAGCCCTTTATGGAAGGAAGTGTATCACTCCCTTATCCTGGAATAGTGTTGGAGAAAACAGGATATTAAAATCAGATTTAATTCTTCAGGCAACAGAAAAGATAAAGATAATTCAACATCGAATGAAAGCAGCTCAAGACAGACAGAAACAGTATTTTGATGCTCATCATCGTCATATTGAATTTTCTGTTGGAGACTTTGTATATTTGAAAGTGAACCCATTCAGGGGAGTTTCCAGATTTGGAATTTCTGGGAAATTAAGTCCAAGATTTATTGGACCTTTTGAAGTTTTAAAAAGAGTAGGCCAGGTGGCATATCAAATCAAACTACCACCACATCTGAGTCTAATGCACGATGTGTTTCATATCTCTTCGCTAAGAAAGTGCTTATCTGAACCTTCATTAAGAGTAGAAGTAGAAGATATCATTTTGCAACCAAATCTAAGTTATGTGATCGAACCAGAAGAAATTCTAGATCGAAATGAAAGGAAGTTAAGAAGTAAAACTATTCCCATGATAAAGATCAAATGGAAGAACTGTCGTAAAGAAGAAGCTACATGGGAAGAAGAATCAAGTATGAGGAAAGCATATCCTCACTTATTCCATTAAGTAAGTAATTCTATACCTTGTAAATATCTTTAAATTTTAGATTGATGTCGGGGCGACATCTCTTTTAAGTTGGAGAGAATGTAAAATACCAAAATTCCATTTCAAATTGTTTATTAATATTTAAATAATTATGGTCTCAGATTAAAAATTTGACTCCGCCATTATGTTCACCACCCCCAAATTAGCTAGGGGTGAAGTTTTGAACGCATTTGGAAGTCGTAAAATTTTAGACAAATATTTTAATATTATTTAAATACCTGAAAATTCGAGTGATGAAATACTCGTCGGATCAAAAATCTGAGTGCGCCATTGTGTTCAGAAGCACTCAATTAGTTAGGATAGATATATATATATATATATATATATATTTTTCTATATATCATACAATAAAATTAAATATTAAGTTAATTAAAATTTAATTTAATAATTATATATATTCCTTATTCCTTTATTTTCTCCTCATACGCATCCTAACCTAAATCCCTCGGCCGACTCCTTCGCACGCGGTACCTCTCCTAATCCCGATCCCTTTCAAGAGGCCACCGACGCCTCCTCGAATCCTTCATTCGTAAGCTATGGAGAGGTGAGTCGACAACACGTGGCTCGAGTTTCTCTCGCCCTTATCTCATCATGCGAGGGAATCCTGCGAAGATAAGAAGGTCATAGGTGGCTCGAGACGAAGGAAGGAGACCTTCTTCAAACCCTAGCTGAGCCGTCTCCACTCGCCGAGCACCTCCGATTGCCGAACCCTCATCTAGCCAAGTTGTAAGGAGCAAAGGTACTTCCTAACCCTATTATATAGTTTGAATGCTATAAGCATAACCCGATTGAAGATCGATAATTGATCGAACGAATAGGACTTAAAAGAACAAATTATGACTTCAAATTTCAGGTTGTGAGATGTTTAATTGATAGGATAGATCATATTCTTGGTTTGATTTGGTTAGGATTTTATATTGCCATCAACATCAGAGTTTGTTTATTTAGGATATAACAATTTATTGTTGATCTTTCTGCAATAAGAATACTGATGAGTATTCAAATTATAATTAGTGAAGACTATTGTTTTTAAGTATAATTTGAGGATTAAGAGTTGGTAACATGATTTCATACTTCATTATCTTGGTTGTGTTAAATTATTCTTAAAAGAATACATTTATTATAAATGAATTATCCTTATTTATATTATAGCAGTTTGCCATGGTTTTAAATCATGAAAAGTACTTGTTAATACTGCTTAAACCTATTTATGATAGTCTTATTCAAGTTTGACTAGAACTCAGTACAAGCAAAGTCAGGCTTGGTATATTAAAATTTGGTCATATTTAGATTTAATTTAAACTCAGCTCATACATTATTTATTTACTATTTGGCTAGATCTTATTAAATAGCTTAGTTGGTATAGTATTGAACAATATTCAAGCTTATTATTGATCAATCTTTATTTAGACAATCTATGATCAATTTGATGGATGTTTTAGAAGCAGGAAAGGATTTTGGATTATTATATTAATTTATATCTTATAATTTTACACATGAATATGGAACTATATTAGTTGTTTATGTAGTCCCATTTAATCATTAATCAAAACTGAATTTTGAAAATAAAACAAAATGTTTTAATATGAGAGTTTATTGATTATCATGCAAGTGCAATGAAATTATGGGGAAAGGCATCTCTTTGTACCTAAATCAAGCATAAACTTACAATTTGGTTCTTTTCTTAAGTATTCTTACAAAATTTTTATTAGTATTGTAGATGAATTGATTTTGGCCGCACTTACTATAACTTGGATTACAAATATTATTCACTCCATGATTATGAGAAGAAAAGATTGCTATAATTTTATGTGAATCCATCAATGAAAATCCATTTACTTAAATAAAAGCTCAATGAGCGAATAGACCCATATGATCATTAACAGCAAGTGACATTCCAAGATTAATATTAAGTAAGTATGCTTTGATAGGATAATATAACTTAACTTTTCATATGGAATTATTCATTTATATTAGAGAAGTTTGTATTCCCTTCTTAACTTATAAACTTTCATATACTGGTAGATAGTCTTTAACATTATATTATAGGATTAAGAAAATTAACTATGCTTATCATTTTATTAATCAATTTCCTACTTAACAACTTAGACATTTAATTGCCCTCCATTGAAAATTATTAAAACTCAAATGCTACTTATGTTTTATTATATAAGTAAGATTTCATTCATAAATTGGTATATTAATGCCTCAATCATTGTCTTATGGTTAAAACAAAATTATCATTTTTGGGAGTATAATTCAATAAGTAAGAGCCTCCATTCATTCATCTTGAGTTATAGAATTTTAAGGTAGAATTTATTCATTGTATCCAGATTTCCTATATTGCGCAAATCAGTATAATAATAAGGAAGATTTGATGTTTAGACTGTAGTTGTAGATATTAATATTGATTGTTATATTTTGGGTATTGGGCAAATGTTGAATGTTTCTTATATACTAGATAATAATGCATATAAGGCCATTTACTGTCATCAAATTTGTATAAAACAATTGCTGCCATAAATTATGAATAAAGTCAATTGTTGCCATTTAAATGGAGATTCAAATGTTGTAGTTTACTTTGTAAAATTCAAATGTTACCCTTCTTTTAATAAAATTATATGCAGCCTTTAAATTCAAATGATTCTTATTTCTTTATTTAAATATTAACTTAAATGATATTTTAAGAATCCAACCCTACTTGTTTCAATTATATTTGAATATTAATGATGTTATTCTTTGCAGGTTGAGTTGTAAATTAGTAAAGAGAAATGATGCGCTAAATGCTATTAACATATAGCAAAAATAAGCCAAATAAATGCTGCCCCTATAAATTGCTGAATTAATTTCTGCATTTTTTTGCTATTAGATATAGGATATTAAACTGCTTAGTTTAATTGAATGTAATTAAAATTTTTGTAGAATTGGAAATGAGCAATCCTGTAAAAAGGGTTGAACTCTATTTTAGAACTGGAATTAAACTCTATTAGAACTGAAAATGAGCAGTCTTGTAAAAAGGACTGAACTCTATATTTAGAATTGGAGAATGTTTGTATAAAATTTGGAAAATTTGAACAAAAACAAAGGAGACTCTGCCGAAATTTTTAAGAATTTTAGGACTTAGAAAATTTTAGGAAATATAGATGTTTACACATATTTTCTAAAAATTTCATATAAAATGTCACTTGAAAATATTAAACATAAAAAGTAATTACTTTAATGAATTCAAATAAAATGTCATAAAAACCTATTATGAAGAATCAAATTAATGACTTAAACTACTTATTGGCAGATCAAACAAATTGAATTGATTGATTTTGAGACAAAACGAGTCAGGTACGCAAATCTACTTATAAGTTTCATTTCAGTATTCTTATATTTGAGCCATTTTCCAATTGAATATTATTTATACTGCTTACCGCTTTATAATTTGCAAAAAGAATGATATTGAATAGCATGTAACAAAAAGTTGAAACAATGAATATATTATTGTGGTGGTTGTCTTTGGAGGGAGAAACGCAACACTGAGAATTTGTACAGATTGGGCCAGCTAGCAGCCCCTGGGAGTTATATGGAGGGATTTAGCCTCTCGTAGGAAGTAGGCAATCCAGAGGAAAGACACACCAAGAATTATAATTTGAGTAAGCTACCGACGGGTGGCGAGATAAGCTTCCTACAGATTATGCCTATGGGTTTACCCATTTGGGCTCAGGAGTCTTCGGACTCGCCTTATTGTTACAAGTGCTTTCAATAAAATTTATTCCATATATGTTGATTTTCACAGTTATTTTGCAGAGCAGAAATTGCTTACTTTACTTGCAGTTTTATTTTCAGTCATTTTCATGTATGATTTATACCTATTATAGGATGCTAGATTTATTCTTATAAGAATAATTTGCGTACTCCTACCTGACTGTTAATCTGAAATTTTTTTTCAGGTTTTGATAATTAAAAAGAACTTAGAAGATCTGCCAAATCAAAATAAGAAGAATAAAGGGAGCAAAAGAATGTAGAAATTTCTAATTCATATTTTGTATAATTCGAACTATTGTAAATTTTCATATATGTTTTGGCTCTATGTATAAAAGGACTTTAAATTTTATTTATTTTATTATGTCCTTTTTAAATTATAAAAATGTCTATATATTTTTTTTTATTTGAGATGAATTGTTCTTTAAAGACTCTCGAACTTCAATCCCCGGTCGCCACACTACGCAACCTTCTCAGTTTCTTCATCGGGACCCGTGAGTCCGCTACGCGGCCTTAGTTCATTCTATAGAATGATTCATAGTAGATTCTCAGAACCTCTTTGAAGATTTTGTGAACTTTCAGAGTATTGAAGATATGAGATCCATTGCTGAAGAAATTGAGCAGAAAAATACGTTGTCTCTTGCGATTATTGAACCTGGTGGGTTTCTTGCTGCAGTCACCGCTCCGCCGTCGAAATTGATTATAACTTTCTCTTTTGCGCACGGCAACGGGGCGGGGCTCTACATATGTTTATGCATGCTTTTACTTTTAGTTCAGTTCCAGTGCTTCGGCTTGATTTGCCACATGCTTCAGTGGCTTTTACTTTACAGTTTTCTGCATACTCTTATAAATATTTTAGTTCATTACTTTAGTTCAATGTTAATTCAGTACTTGCATCTTTATGATGCCTGTTATATATATATATATATATATATATATATACAGTTCTACCTATTTCAGTTCAAATTTTCCTTAAGTAATTAGTATGTATTAATGTGATCATAATCATATTAGGATGAGTTTACTTTTAGCAAATTGTAGTTAATTATACTTTTAGCTCTACCTTGTTCAGCTTCATTTATGGTATGTTATTCTACCTACTTTGCTTGTTGGTTCTAAGTGTTAGTTTATAACTATCCCGTTCATTGTAGCTTGTTGCACCATAATTTACTTACATGCTTAAAGTAATAGTGTGATATCGTTAAATGTTCAGTTCACTTAATCAGCCTAAAATATATTCAGACAATTTGTCTAACTGTAACATTTTTCTTTTGTTGGTTGGGGCCCTGGTATTTGTGATATCGACAAATATCAGATTCTGAATTGTTCGTTGGTGCTTCTTCTGGAGAGGAGCTTGGACAGGAGGATGATCTTCCTGTTGCTGCTTAGTTAGACTTTATATTTTGCTGTGAGAATGAGCGCTCTTTTCTTTTAAGCTTTCAGTCTATAATAATTCTTAATCTAGATGTATTTACTTTATGCACTTTGAGCCAAGTTATTGTTGCATTTGCTTTTTTATACTATACTGTGATGTGGATGTTATATTATACTATTTTCTGCTTCCGTCACTTTGATATTTATTGATGTATGTTCTCAGTTGCAAGTGGCAAGTCTTCTGCTTAAGGTAGGTTGGGTTATAGCTGACTCTACTTGAGTTGGAGATTTGCCACAGTTGGAGATCGTACTCATCGTAATTATGCTAATATCAGTATTGGCATGACCGCGAAGGGTATGGGGCCCCACAGTGTGTGTGTGTGTGTGTAAAACAGTAGCTTGGCGATCAAGTTTTTAAAATATGGCCTAAAAAGAGGGCCTTGATGCATAATGACTTTAAATGAACACCTGAGTTTTAATTAAACCATCAATTCATTAATTAAAGATAATTAGACATGTAATATGACACGCCTAATTACATGGGATTACTTCTATAAGTGTTGTATATTGGTTGCTAATGACTTTATTCAAGCCTTATTTTCACCTTCTAGTTGTCATGTTTTTGAAGAAGATTATGCTGTTGGTGCATAAAGGTCTTAGAGATTCTTGGAGAAGAATTATCTATCATTTAATTATGAAGATCTTTTTTTTTTGACATGTTTCAAATTTATTTTCCTTATATTTCTTTGTGAAATGCTTACAATTATTTATGAGATATGATATAAATTTATTTTCTTGCCTTTACTTTCTCTACAATGTAGTATTGTTATTTACTTAAAGATTAAGGATTTAATTCTCAAACATGCATAGAGAAAGCATAAGGAGAAATTAAAAAGTACACACATACACAAGATCGATGGATATCTAGTAGTGATGTAAAGCTGGCCTTTCATTAAAGCAAAAATCATAATAAAATTTCAAGGTTTCAATCATAGATCCCCCAAATACAAGACATAAACACAATCTATTGGTTATGCATAAGCAACTTCAGCCAACACTTTTTTTCCTCAACTTTGCTTTAACTAAAAATGGGAGAAAACTCTTAACATGTCCTTTGTCAACATTGATTTTATGTTGCTTTCTCTTTAGTTGGGATATGTGCTCTTCTGTAACACCCCATCCCATCGCCGTGCGCAAAGGACAAGTGCGATACATATTTTGGCGACGGAGCGGTGCGCTACTCGGGAATGGTGGGCCATACAAGCAAAACCCATCATCCCGAATATGCTAGAGAGACGGAGCCATACTGAAGACTGTTGACTCGAATCTTAAGAGTAGGATCGAGATTCAATATCTAAGATAAGAATGAAATACTTATCTTAGGTATTAGACTAGTACGTACACAAGGTTCCAAAAAATGGGGAAGAACCCATGTATGTTATAAAAATATATCAGTATTTCTAGTATGTTGGTCGTATCACAATACTAAGTATAACAGTATAACAGAGTGCGGAAGCTAAAAGCAAAACATCCAGAATACATTCATCTCAAGCAGTAGTAAATATCCATCTCAGAAAAAGAAAAGTAAAAGTACATCCAGAGTTTATTACAAACTATTTAAATGCAGAAATGTAAAGAGTTTATCTAAAAATGCTGAAAAGAGCTAGTAAGTAAAAGTATGTGCTCGGTCCGCTACAACTCCACATGCTCCTCTTGGGTCTCCGGTACGTCATCCTGACCTGTCTCCAAAAACTGCTCAGGATCTAGCAATTTGCCGGATCCCAAAAGTACCCCGTGTTAGACAAGAAGTCTAACACATCGAAACTAACTATGCAAAGCAAAACTAAACATAACAAAGTGTACAAGTGAAGTAAAGCCGTAACAAAACTGAATAAAAATATGTAAGCGAGGAAAAATGTAAGTACTGAGTAAACAAAACAGTAAAAATGGAAATGTGAAGCTATCACTGAATAAAACTAAAAGTAAAGCAAATATTATGCTGAAATGATGCTAAAGGCTGCACTGTATGCCACTGAAATAATGCTCACAGATATGTTACCCCACAGTATACCACAGAACTATCACTGAAGGTTTATGAGTAGTACGGTCCAATGTAAGCACAATAATTAGGAAGTCAGCATGGTGACGCAGATGCACCCTAAAATTTCCCAGTCTGTGTTCCTAACATTCCATATCTCATACTGTATCACTGATACTCATGGGTCACAACATGTGGTGCCCCACCCCATAATCCACAAGAATTAAGTTAAGGGATGGCGTGTCACTCTAACTGACCTTTCACTTATAATTGGATTAGAATGAAATCCACAATCCACCTAATAAGGGAAAGAGTAAGCATATAATCAAATATGCAGTCACTATCTAAGTAAACATACAGAGTGCGGAAGTAATTTTCAATATACATAACATCCAAGCATCACAACATGAGTATAAGGAAACGTATCTCAGAACATAAGTATAAAATATGCAGTCAACAGTACCTCTATTATTACATTATTTAACAGTTTAAATAAAAAAAGTGCAAATACTCTCATCATCATATATAAAATAAAAGCTAAACAGCAGCTTCTTCTACGGGCTCCTCCTTTGGGTATATGATGACCCACTTAAATAGTAATAAGTGAAACTCTTAAATATCTATGCACCTTTTCAGATAACGGTGGAGTTCCTGATAAGAACTTCAAAGTTAAGCGTGCTCAGGTGGGAGCACTCCCAGGATAGGTGACCTGCTGGGAAGTTATCTTCTGAGGGCAAAACTGTGAGGCCTTTCTAGCCAAAGTGGACAATATCTTGGTGCTTAAGAGTTTGGGCTATTACAAATGGTATCAGAGTAAACCATAGGGTGTCAGATAGGAGCTAAGTGCCATACAGGGCAAAGTACCACTTCATGTGAGCAGCCTCTTGAACCCATGATGGTTAAGGTGCTACATGGTTGTGGGTACCTCTTGTGCCTGTAGGGATCACCTCTAGTCCTGTCTACCCAATGGATGATTCTTGGATCTGTGTGTGGATACTAACGAGGACATCAGTTACTTAAGTTGGGGAAAATGTGATGACCCACTTAAATATTAATAAGTGAAACTCTTAAACATCGAGGCGCCTTTTCAAATAATGATGGAGTTCCTGATAAGAACTTCAAAGTTAAGCGTGCTCAGGTGGGAGCACTCCTAGAATGGGTGACCTATTGGGAAGTTATCTTCTGAGGGCAAAACCGTGAGGCCTTTATGGCCAAAGCAGACAATACCTTGGTGCTTAAGATTTTTGGCTGTTACAGGGTATGGCTCCACTCATATCTCCTGCTCATCTAACTGAAGAGGGTCTGCCATTGTCGGTTTCACAATGTAGGGCTCCAGCCAAAAAAAGAAAAATTTGGTTAGACAATTATCTAAGTACATTTTAAGCTAATAAGTTTTTATACGTGTTAAATAATATCACCATTCTATAACATCTAGGCAACATATGTATAAAGGAGCAGCAAGCAATACAAGAGAAGAGAAAATGTTATAAATCATCATTTATAACTTAAGCAAAGGGGAGGCTAAGACATGCCTCACATGCGAGCTAAACAAGATAAGGCATATAAATATACATAATCAAATAAGTGCAGTAAGAAAAATGCTACATCCTAAATATACTGATGATCAAAAGAAACATGCTAATTAAAATAAAACAACTTAGCAGTGGTAAGTATAAATAGCAGCAAGAGTCTAATATCATAAATATATATAAAAGCAGTACAAAGAAATAGCTGACTGAATAAGAATACTGAAAGGTAACCAAACATCAACTGTATATAAACATACGCGTACAATCTGCCATACAGAACATAGTTAATCTAGCCCACCAAAAATAGCTGAAGGATCTTAGCACCAATACGGCTAGGGCGGATCCTAGCACCAGTACGATTAAGGCACCAACAGTCATAATCGAAAGATCCTAGCACCAGTACGGCTAGGGCGGTTCCTAGCACCAGTATGGCTAGGGCACCAATGATGTACCCCTAGTGACAACAAGGAGACTAAGCAAACAACACATAACAAAACAGAGGCCTTCCCCTAGTGACATAAGTTAACTAGGCAGTCAGAAGGCAATACTGAGAGGCAGCTCAAACACATACAATTATTATCTTCTCATTAATCACTTTAATATTTTTACAAGAAATCTAAGAAGTCTCTATATTTTCCTAACATTTTATTTATGCATCAAAATCTTATATAACATGCTCAAGAAAATATGGCATAAAAATCAAGCAATGAGTAGCAACAAAATATCAAAAGAAGTAAGGGACTCTACTAAACATGGTGATATCATTTGTTTTCTACTTAACCATTCTAAATATTCTAAGTTACACAAGTTCAGGATCACAATTTTCCTACTACTGAGTGTAACTCAAAAATTTGTCCTTATAAGTTAAAAAGGATTAGAACTGATCAGATTCTAATCTAGTTCAATCAGATAGACGACTACGAGTTAAATCAATAAATTATACGTCCTAGTTTTGTGAATTTAGATGTTCTAACTAAGATTTGATCAAGATCTTCTAAACCTATAGATTATGGATTAAACATCATGAGATTTAGGTTTAATCACATAATCCAAAAAAGATAAGACCTAAGTTCTAGGTTTTATTCTATAAGTGCTTTACTAGTTAAGGCCAATCCTATTAAGTAATTGAACTTAATAGGTTGAATCTCCTATCCTAAATCTAAGGTTTAAAGACAAAATAATTAGAATAAGTTGTAAAATAAAAGAAAGTCTAGAAACTAATAAGACCAAGGTTTCACCCATTGGGTAATCCAATTTACCCAATGAATGAACTCTAACCTATGATCTAGTCCTAGTCTCAGGAAAGATCCTTAAGGTGTAGTGCTTAAGACTTAGAAGAATCCTGGAATCTGATCTAAGGGTTAATCTCACTCAATTAAATGTCACTAAGATAATTCTAGCATTAGATTTAGTGTTTTGGAATGTTAACTAAAGGGTAGGGGTACTTAATCCAATCTTAGGGCAAAATAACCATTTTTCCCATACTTTAAGGGTCAAAAGTCAACTTTTCTCTTAGGGGATAGAGTTAAATTTTCTTAATTCCAACTGATTCCTTACTATCTGACTTGAAGATAGACAGTAAGAACGCTTAAATTGGGCGAGAAATGATCAAGTTATGACCAAAATAAGGCCAGGAGTAATTTGGTCATTTACCTAAATTTTTAGGATTCAAATCCTAAATATTATTTTAGTTTATTGATGACATTGAAATTCTAAGCTGGGTAGCATCTTGAATTTTTAAATTTGGAGTTGATTTGACTAAGTTATGGCTATTTGAAGTCTAAGGGCATTTTGGTCATTTTTTACTAAGAATTCTAGGGTTGACTTTTTGTCCTAATATCCAAATGAGAAAACTAATACTACTACAGTGAGGGGGCCGCTCTCCTGAGCATTTTAAGACCCATATTGACTATGTTCTGATAACTGGGTAAAATATTATGAGGCTCTAAAGAGGTCATAAAATATTACCTCGTTATACGTACCCTGAAATTAATTTTTACATAACATTATTTGATTCCTTACATTTTTCTGAGTATTTTGAGACCTATATTGGCTATATTTGGATCATCTTATAAAAAATTATTAAACTTTTAAGATTTATTATTCAAAATATATATTTGAATTAATTTACTATTCATTTATTCAAATTAAACTATTTTACTGTTCATTCCTAAAGTTTAGATATATGGTTTCTGAATTTATTAATCTTTAATTAATCTGTGATTAATTAGGTTTAATTATTAATTAACATTAATTAATTAATTAATTAAATTATATTTATTATTATTTTTACTCTTAAAAAGTCATTAGTACTAATTACTATTTAATTAGTCTTAATCACTTGTTAATATCTAATTAAGAATAATTAATTATATTTTACTATTTAATAATAATTAATTATTCTAATTACTGTTAAGGTTTAATTAATATTAAATTAATCCTAATTAATCTCTTAATTACTAATTACAGTTAATTAATTATAAAATTATTGTTCCAAAGTAATTAACACTAATCCTAATTTAATTAACTACTAATTGCATTTAATTAATCACCAACAGTAATTAACTAATTTTTAATTAACAAACAGTGGGACCCATCAGATATGTGGCACTGCCAGAGGCTGCCACGTGGCACTGTGGTCCCCACGGGGAGGCTGAGTCGGCTCGGGTGACTGGGCAGTGGGCCCCACCTGATACGTGGCACTGCCAGAGGCTGCCACGTGGCCCTGTGGGCCCCACGGGGGAGCCGAAGCGCCGCGGTGCTCGGCGCGTGGGCCCCACGTACACGTGGCGGGTCCGGAGGCTGCCACGTGGCGCAGTGGGCCCCATGGCCGAAGCTGAAGAGCCGCGGGCTCGGGCAGTGGGCGCCACATGCCATGTGGTGTGCCCAGTGGCTGCCACGTGGCGCGGTGGGCCCATGGCCGAAGCCGAGGGGTCGGCGTGTGGGCCCCCCACGTGACACGTGGCGGGCCCGGAGGCTGCCACGTGGCGTAGTGGGCCCCACCCGGGGCTTACGCGGACCCGACGCGGTCAGGTCGGGCTCTAGCGACCCGGCCCGACCCGGATTTCGTCTCCCTCGCGGATACGCCCGAGGGCGCCGGGCTAGGGCACGACTTTTGCCGGCCTTCCCGGCGCCGGACCACCTCGGCCCGCACGGCCTACGGTAGACCTCGACGAGGCCTACACGTCGGGGGGGCGGACCTTCGCCGAAGGTGGCCGGGATCGCCGGCAAAATGCAACCCTAGGTCCTAGGGTTCGGCGTTCGGAAACCAAAAGGTTTCTTGTGGTGACCCACTTAAGTGTAATAAGTGAAACTCTTAAACATCGAGGTGCCTTTTCAGATAACGGTGGAGTTCCTGATAAGACCTCCAAAGTTAAGCGTGCTCATGTGGGAGCACTCCTAGGATGGGTGATCTGCTGGGAAGTTATCTTCTGAGGGCAAAACCGTGAGACTTTTCAGGCCAAAGCGGACAATACCTTGGTGCTTAAGAGTTTGGGCTGTTACAAATGGTATCAGAGCAAACCATAGGGTGTCAGATAGGAGCTAAGTGCCAAACAGGACAAAATATCATTTCATGTGAGCATCCTCTTGAACCCATAATGGTTAAGGTGAAGGTGCTACATGGTTATGGGTACCTCTCGTGCCTGTAAGGGTCACCTCTAGTCCTATCTACCCAGTGGATGGTTCTTGGATCTATGTGTGGATACTGATGAGGACGTCAGTGTGGCGCCCCGCACCCTTAATCCGCCAAGGATTAGGCTAAGGGTGGAGTGTCACTCTGGCTAACCCCTCACTTACCATTGGATTAGGATAAACTCGACAATCCACCTGATTAGGGAAGGATTAACACAGAATCAAAATAACAGTCACTATATAAGTAAACGTATAGAGTGCGGAAGCAATAAATGACATCCAAGCATTACATATAACATAAGTGCAAAATATAACTCAGAACATAAGCATATAAGTCCAAATACACAGTCAAGAGTACCTGTATTATTACAACATTTAAAGTTCAAATAAAAAGGAATGCAAATGCACTCATCCTCACAAATAAATCTAAGGACTATATATGCTCTGGTCCGAGCTGCTGCTCCTCCTCTAGGTATGGCTCCTCCTCTGGTACTAGATCCTCTATCTGCTCTATGCCTGCCATTGTTGGTTTCACAATGTAGGGCCCCAGTAAAAAAAAAGAGAAAATCTGATTAGACAATTGTCTAAGTATATTTTAGGCTGATACATTTTTATACGTTTATAATATCACCATTTTACATAATTTTCCTAAGCAACAATATATAAGGGAGCGACTGACAATACAATAAAAAAGAGGAAAAAGTTATAAATAATATTTATAACTTAAACAAAGGAGGCTAAGACATACCTCAAAAATGAGATAAATATGATAAGACATATAATATGAGTAACTAAACATATGCTGAAAGAAAATGTTACATCCTAATACATGCTGGTGATCAAATAAAATATGCAAATTTCAATAATAAATCTCAACAGTGATACATATAAATAGCAATAAAATCTAACATCCTACTATATATAAGCTGTACAAATAAATAGCTGACTGAATAAATAATACCAAAATATAGCCAAATACTACAACTGCACATCAAACTCCGTATATTGGCTGCCATATTAGAAAACTTGGCCAAACTAGCCCACATATATATACATCTCAATCTGCAAATATACTGAACATACTGCATGACTGAAGAGGCAGACAATACTTATGTAATATATTTTAGTTATTTTACTTTTATTTCTATGGACAACTGTTAGAAACAACTGAGGAGTCAAACATGTCTGCAAGACTATACGGGTCCCAAGCCTAACACACTCTCCTCAATGAGAATGTTAGGCATCCTGATCTCACCTTACCCCTGTCTATCGGGGCAAATGTGCACCATAATCTCCACAAACTTGACCCAAAGGCAACTGTTATTCTATTATTCTAAGTTTTCATTTTTATGCACAAAATTATCTTATATGAAATGTCCAAGAAAGTAAGCTCAAATATACAAGGAATGCGTAGCACAAAGTATCAAAATAAGCAAGGGACTCTACTAATATGGTGATACCATCTGTTTTCTATTATCTGTTCTAACTATTCCAAGTTACACAAGTTTAGGATCACCGTTTTCCTACATATCAAGTGCAACTTAGAAATTCGTCCTTACAAGTTACAAAATATCAGAACTAGCTAGGTCCTAATATACCAAATCAAAGTCGACTATAAAAGTTAAGTAACAAATCATTACGACTTAATTAATAATTTTAGACGTTCTAACTTAAAACTACTAAACTATAGATTATGGATTAAATACCACAAAATTGGGCTTAATCACATAATCCAAAAAGGGTAAGACCTAAGATCTAAGTTTCATTCTAAAAGTGATCTAATAATTTAGGCCAACTCTATTAAGTGATCAAATTTAGTATGGTGAATCTCCTATCTTAGATCTAAAGTTAAAAGATAAACTAAAAAATAAGTTGAAAAATTCTAGAAACTAATAAAACCAAAGTTTCACTCATCGAGTAACTCATTTATCCAATGAATGAACTCTAACCTATGATCTAGTCCTAATCTTAAGAAGGGTCCTTATGTGACGTGTAAAGATCCTAAGAAAAAACTTAGAGAATATTTTAAGAAGTTTAACTAATTTGGTTGAAAAACTTAATTAAAAGATTATAAGATTTAGTAAAGGCATGATGTGAGATGAAAGATTTGAATCTCACATCATGAAACTTAATACTTATTTATTAATTTTAATAAATCATTTTTTTTATTTTTTATTTTTTTTTATTTTTCTTTCTTTCCTTTTTTCTTCTTTATCTTCTCTTCTTTTTTTTCTTTTTTCCTTCCGCCAAGCATTAGCCCTAGGTCACGATCGCTCGCCTCTCCTCGCGCGACACGCGTCTTCCACCTCCTCGCAGCCTCCGCTGCTCGCCTCGCCAGCTCCGCCCGGATGGCTTTATGACCCCATCCGCGCTCAATGCCCCGATCGTTTGGGCGATCGAAGTCTACAGCTCGCCGCTCCTCCTCCATTCGCCGAGCCTCCACCCCGCCTCCTCCTTCGAAGAGTCCGCCGGTCTCTCCTTCCTCCATTCGGCGACCAAAATAGCCACCGATTCTTTTCCTCCTCGTGCGCCGTCAAGGTACTCCCCATCCCAATCTCTCTTCCTGAGCTACTCCTTTGATCATTGCCGTTCGATATGCTAGATCCGCAATGGTTTATTGTATCTTTTATTCTTGCTTGTGTTTGTTTGCTGTCTTAAATTAGTAAGATTAAAAAAAAAGGAAAAAAAAAAGAAATATACGTTGGAACCACAAATTTTCTTGATTGATCATTCCCTCGTGAGATTCATATGTCGAACAAAAAGCTAAAGTAGTATCAGGAATTATTTGTTAAAGTAATGTGAAGCTTTATGCATTCCAGGGATATATATAATTGTTTGTGATCAAGAGTTGAAATGCAATATGTTGATTATATAAGATGTCACAAATCCTTGATCCCAACCATTGTCCATGCTCATAAATTGAGGCAATTCTGAAAGTTTAATACATCAATTATATAATATAAAGCAGCTAAATCAAAGTAAAGGGCATTTATTCAAATTGTAATCAAGTTTAAAGGATCTTTATCGAGCTTGTTAGTAAGATTAGAAATCCAATACTCCGCTTGCATGCTCGTCGTGCAAGAGCCTGCATTGGCATAAGCCATTGGGGACCCTTCTTATAATTTAAGAATTCAAACTCGACACTTGAAACGTATGCATATGATAATCCATAGGAAAAATATCAGCATTGTATTTGCATATTTTAAAAATCTGCTGAGTCAAAGTCCTTGATTTTATTCACTAACAAGAGGCCTATAAATAAGCGTAATGTTTTAAAAAAATAAATAATAAAGAGGGGGATATAATCAACAACCTTTTGTAGAGTGTTTGTCATGTTAATTGACATTACCAATAATGATTAAGTTCAGGCTGTCATTTTGGATACATTGCCTAGTTGATAAGGTCAGTTCTATGAAGTTTTTTTTTTATATTTTGAATGAATAATGTTGTGCTGTCGCATTATTTTCTTATAGTGTGTTTCAATTGATCTATTTATTGAGTTATTTCGTGGATTGATGCTGCGGCGTCGAGTACTATGAGAAGAGGAAACTTGATTTTGGTGTAGTTGCGTGAAGGTTTGAGGTGTTTAATGAGCAAAGTTAGATTTATATTGGAACCGATGCACTGCTTCGCATGAATACTATAGTGGCATGGGCGTAAAGGCCGCTAATTGGTCACCTATTTAATTGTTAATTGAGCAATGGATATTATTTTATGGATGGATGAGCTTAAAGGAACTATTTCAAGATATAAGTATGAGAATTTGAACTCGGGTTATTTGTACTATGACTAAAAAGATAACGTAATTAGAGTATAATAAGAAGATTACTATTTCATGCGGAAAACATACATATGCTTATGTTGCGTCAAAAAAAATATATATCTAATGAGCGTGCACTTGCAAATTAGATTAAGAAAATATTTGGGTAGCGCATATTCAATAACAACTTATTTGAGAGTTTTGTTTGGACTAACTTATATACTGTTTTGTGCTTTGATGAAGTTGTTTAATGAAGAAGATTAGAGGGGTGTCGATTTATCAGTTATTTAGTTCAAGTACTAATGTTTTCACTCCCACTATCACTTGAGCGAACTCGATTTGATCATACCGTGATAGTAAAATCTCATCCACTCGAATCCGAGCGTTTGTTGGCCACAACCTAGGAATTTGGGGTTGATCATTTTCGCCACTGTACCTCCCTTCCTACGATTTAATGATGTACCTCGCTCGATTCCAATTTCCTTTTTTTTTTTTGCAGCGTTTGTTGGCCGCAACCAAACGGATGCAAAGATAAAGCACAGAACAATTGCAAATTTTATTTGCTTAAGTTGAGTACAATAACAAGTGTTATTTTATCATCTCATCTCTTTTTTTTGCAACGGCGAAGTCGGATTTCGATTCCGGCGAGTTTTTAATTTCCTCATTTTCCGGATATTTAAATATTATTAAGATATTCGTCAAATTTTGACGACTTCCAATTGCCACCAAAACTTCACCCCTAGCTAATTTGGGGGCAATGAGCGCAATGGTGAAGTCCGTTTTTCGATCGGAGGTCAAAATAAATAGGTCAATCTCTGAGGTTCCTGAAATTCCCAAAATAAGAATTTGATCCGTTTGACCTCTGGTTTGGACTGGATCTTGGTAGTTTGCTCCAAATGACCTAATTAGTACTTAAGATTAGTTTTAAGACTAAAATTAGTCTTGATTGACTAAGGTAACAACCTGGGTTGTTACAGTCAGTTACTTAAGTTGGGGAGATTGTGATGACCCACTTAAGTAGTAATAAGTAAAACTCTTAAACATCGATGCGCCTTTTCAGATAACGGTGGAGTTCCTGATAAGAACTCCAAAGTTAAGCATGTTCAGGTGGGAGCACTCCTAGGATGGGTGACCTGCTAGGAAGTTATCTTCTGAGGGCAAAATCGTGAGGCTTTTCAGGTCAAAGCGGACAATACCTTGGTGCTTAAGAGTTTGGGACAAAGCGGACAATACTATTATTATTGTCCGCTTTGGCCTTAAAAGTCTCACAGTTTTGCCCTCAGAAGATAACTTCCCAGCAAGTCACCCATCCTGGGAGTGCTCCCACCTGAGCACGCTTAACTTTGGAGTTCTTATCAGGAACTCCACCGTTATCTGAAAAGGCGCCTCGATGTTTAAGAGTTTCACTTATTACTACTTAAGTGGGTCACCACATTTATATTGTGGACCTAACCCTAATTCCCGACGATCCAGTCGGGCTAGCCCCGATCGGAACTGTTTGATCGTTAATCCAGCATATGCAATAGGTAAGGAGACAATAATTGAAGGAAATGGAATTGAGATGGGGGAGATCCAGTACCTGGTTTGGACGGCGGACGGGGCTCGGCTTTGGTCGGGCTGATCGGGGCTGTTCGCAAAAACTCGGAGCCCAGAGGTCGGCCAAGGCCTTATAGGCTCGTCGGCGACCTCGCCGAGGCCGGGGAAGGCACCGATTGGGCGCGGGAGGCGGCGGGGCGCGCCACGTGGCGTCGGGACGGAGCCGTCATCCTCGACGGCTCCGTAGCCGTTGGATCCAGGGTTCGATCCAACGGCTGCGATTGCGCCGTCTAGATAGACTGCGCCGTTAGCTACAGTTAACGGTAACTTTAAATACTTAACGGCACGCCGTTAAGTATTAAAATAATATTTTTTTTTTAAAGAAAATTTTGAACATGTTTTTCCTAGCTAATTGAGGGGTGAGGAACGTAATGGCGAGGTCAGATTTTCGATCCAAAGAGTATTTTGATTCATCGATTTTCGAGACATTTTTATTATTAAAATATTCGTCAAAATTTCGACGACTTCTGATTGACACGAAAACTTCACCCCCAAGCTAATTTGGGGTCAATGAACGCAATGGTAGTGTCCGTTTTTCGATCCGATGTCAATTTAGATAGGTCAAATTTTAGGATTTCTGGATTTCTAGAAATCAGGATTCGATCCATTTGACTCCTAATTTGGACTAGGCTCAGAGGTTGACTCCAATTGACCTAATTAGCACTTATAATTATATTTAAGACTTAGGATTAGTCCTAATTAATTACGATAATAACCTGGGTTATTACACAACAGAAGGAATGAGTCCAATACATGTGTATGCTTATGATTATACCATTATGTTGACTGAATGAAAATCCCAAAATCAATGAAGAGTTTAGTAAGAAACAACGATGAATTCTAAGTCTCCACTGTGCAGAATCCTGCTAAGAGGATTCTGACTCCAAATCTCTAAAGCGGGGGTTGATTAAAGTTGCTTATTACTTAAAGATCACTAGGCGGGGTGATTGTATACACATATTAAATATGTTGCAAGAATAGAGTTCTTATCTCTTAGTTTGATTAAACCCCCCCCTAACAAAGCGATCTTCATTAGGAGGCATCATCCGATGATGATTTTGTATCTCAAGCTAAGTATTAAGTCACTAAACTTATAATCATACTTAGTGTCTTAAGAAAGGTGGATCCCATTACTTAGTTTATTTGAGCCATACCTATTGAAGCGATCTTTGCTATGAGGCATTGCTCGATGGCAACTTGTCTTTCATTTAAACTAAGGAATGGGTACCCATTTAATACACTCTTAGAATCGATTGATTTACTCTAAGCGGGGTTATATCCGCCTAAGCCCGCAGGATAGCAACAAAGATAAATCTCACTTAGAGTGACTCAACCAATCCCGGATATTACTGGAGACCAGTAATATGGGTATACTATACTACACCACCCAATGATCAGGGGTCAATCAAGTCTAATTAATAGAATAATGATTCATCAAAACTATAAGTCCTGAACTAATAGGCAAGTCCTATACAATGTTTCACAAATCAAATGTGATCAAAGATCACTTAATATGAATTCTACCATAAGGAGAAGTATCTTTTCTAGTGCCTTAATGGATTATTACCACAAGGAGAGTAGATCAATTTCTAAGGTGATGAGATCTTCTATACTTCTACCTCAAGGAATCATATAAGGCTTCCTACCTCATGATATATAAATTTAGGTCTTTTAAATAATTTAAGACGATCTTATGAAGAGGTACTCAAGATCTCCCTTCTAAATGTTGATATTAGTCTCATAGGTTCTATTTTATGATTAGATTTAGGATGATTAGATTAGATAATTAGGTCATCTGATCACACATAAACTAAGATTATGGGATCTAAATCAAACATATTGTTAAGGATTTGATCACTTGTTTAATCAATATAGTATTACTAATCTTTTTATGCAGATTTATCATTTAAGAGAAAATCAGGGATCTTAAGGTTTGATTTAAATGGTGAAATCACTCAGGATTGTTATTCACCTTAATTTGTCTAATTAGAATGTTTAGAATCAATAATAAATCAAATGCATTATTGGAAAAATGTTTAATTCATGGTTTTGAAATCAAATTAATTAAGTTATGGTTATTAAGGATTTAGATTCTTCTTAAGTATATTAGGGTTTGATCCCTTATCATGCCTTAAGAAAAATCAAGTTATATATTTAAAGATCAATGTCAAATCAATGGATTAATTATATATTATTGGTGGCAAATCTTAGACCTAGATCAAGTTTTAAAAACTTGATCCAAATCTTAAGATTTCTTAAGTTAATTAAGATATTTGAAATTCTAAATCTTTGGATTTATTCAAGTATACTTAATAAGCTTATCTAAATGAATTCATTATACTTAACTTACTGTTATAAGTCAGATTAACAATCAAAGTTTAGAAAATAGAGGGTACTTGGTACTAATCAAACTCTAATTCCAATCCAAAGGGATTAGCACATAAGTATAAATCCAACTATTCAAATTACATGATATCTGTCATGTAAGTTCTAATTAATCATACAAATAATCAGAGTCTAAATTAGCTCAGATCTAATAAGTATAAACCCTAAAATTCACAAATTATGATTTAACAAAATTATGGCATAACTAGAATTATAAAACTTAGAGAAATAATCTACTTAGCACATACATTCTAATTATCATAAGTAAACTAATAGCACCATAAACATGCAATTTGGATGAGTAAAATTACTAATTTACCCTAATCAAAATCCACTGTAATTAGGCAATAATTAAATATCTAACTATCAGATGAATGATTTTATTTATATTTAGGTCCTTGAGATTTTTCTGATCATTTTCATATACGATACTATAGGATTTGGACCAGTGGATTAAAAGTTATTCAAATAATACATTCTGTATTTTTATTTCATCAAAATCCTATGATTTGATTATTAGAATTATTTTCCTTCCGATAATTCTAATTTAATTAAACGGCTCAGCCCGTTAACCAAACCGCGCGGGTCGACCGCGGCCCTGGAGACCCGGCACTGTCGCACCGCGCGGGTCGTGGGTCGACCCGGTCCGTACTGGGCCATCATCCCCGCTCCATCGTCCCGAGCCAGGGACCGATTAGGGAAACCCTAGTCACCAAATTTCGATGCATCCAGCCCACAGCTCGACCAACACTCGATTGCTACTCGATCACCGAGGTCAGACGCGTCGACTGGGACTCGAAGCCCCTTGGGAGACGGTCTGGATCAGCCAGACCTTGCTCACCCGAGGGCTCCTCCATTGGAGCTACAATGGAGACATAATTCTCCCCACAGAGGCCACGCCAGACCCCGGGCTCGATCCCTACACCATCAGGGTGGTGAGGCGGATCGAAGCCCTTTGGTCTGAGGGTCTGGGATGGTCTGGATCGCCGGGTCCTTACTCGACTGAGGCGTTCCTTAAGCAGTTTAATACGATCGATCAATTTGATATATCGGAGCTAGCCTAGATCTTAATCTCAATACTCTTGGGTTCGAGATGACAATACGGACTCAGACGCATCAAAAGGAGCAAGGTTTGAGCCTCATTGGCTTGAATCCAGTAAGGGGGATACCTGGATTTGCCCGAGAGTTCACAGACGGTGAAGAGGTCTCCTCCGACCTTGCTGAGCTGCCTTAGATCTCTCTGAGAGTTCCTGAACTCTAGGAGACTCTCCTATCAGCAGTACGCAAGCTTGGGACCGCCTGTAAGAAGCTTCAGCAATCGGCAATGGCGAAGAAGGAAACTCGATTCCAATTGATCAGCAAGGATCAAATGGAGGAGAGCTGAGGCTATTTATAGCCTCAGGGGGACTGTGGGGAAGATTCTAAAGGCTTTAATTGGGTTGAGGAGAGTTTAAGGGGTCAGGCCATGGCGGAGCTCTCAAAATTCCATTTCGAGCTCGGCCGGGTCACGAGGCCTGATTGGGGTCCCTTGGTCATTAGGGGAAGCTCGGCAATGGCTTGCTGAGCTGGAGGCGCGAGTGGGGGACAGGGATGGCAGCTGGCAGTACAGGGATTTTCTCGGTCGGGCGAGGGATTTGGCGGAGACGAAGATCCACAGTGCCAGGTCCCTCAGATGCCGTCTGATCTATCGATCAAATGGCGCTACGGCTGGGATTGCTCGGATCCTAACGGCCGATCGCAGGAGCGATCCTGGCCGTAGGATCCATGGGACAGATCCGATGACGGATCAGTGATTCCGCGGGATCGAATCCTGGCCGTTGGTTGGAAAGGCGGAACTATCAGATGCGCAGGATCTCGCTGTCGCGTGCCCCGGGCTCCGCAGCGGATCGCCCGCGGTCCGCACAACGGATCCCGGCCGTTATTTTAGTTTTAAGGATATTTTTGTAAATATGAATTAATTGGAACCCTTATGTGCAATTGAGCCAATTTAATTTAAATTGAATTATGGCCCAAATGAATTCCAAATTACACCAAATTTTCACCCTTAGCTAATTTAGGGGTGAGGAATTCAAAAATGCAATTAGATTTTAATTCTGAGATCAAAATATTTTGGATATAGACTAAGGTATCTAGACTGATCAAATTATCTTTTTAGACCCAGAGAAGTCCAATGGACTTCAAATCTTCTATATAGGCTTAGATTGATGTTCTAAATGCAATGATACTAAAAATTGATTAAGCAACCTATATTTTTGCATGGTAACAACCTAGGGTTGTTACACCTTCCCCACAGCTGCCTGGAGCGGCAACTTTCCTCTGCCAATTTTGACTGTGCTGGCTTAAATTATCATTCCGTGTATTTTGCTTTCTTTTTATAGTTGGTTTCCTTGAGGGTTATGACCAATGAGATTTTCCACATTTACTTTACATTCACAATTGGTGGTGTTACGAACTCTCTGGGTTCTCGTTCTTTTGTAAAGTTATTTTTGGTCGTGCTCCAAACCCTCCCATTGCCCTACCATGGTCTCATGATTTAAAAAGATGATATGCATGTAATTTCTTTCTCAATGCAAGAGGCATTAGATTTGACTCGATCTTTCTTCTTCTTTATGGTGGGCAAATCTTCCCACAATCCATAAAAATTTAGTCACACTGGAGACTCATGAATGAAATTTAATAGTGCAGTAGATTACACAAATTATTCTTAAAAGTATATTGTTCATTGATGGGTTTGCCATGCAACTATTTAAATGAACTCTATTTTTTGATCATAAATCAGAGTCACCCTTAAGTCTATATAAATTATATTGTCAAAACTTAGGATCCATTTTTTTGACAACAATACACTCAAGTCCTTGGGTTCTAATAATAGTCAACCTCTAAGATATATGATGATATTGTTGCTCATATTAGATTATTCATCATTAGGTTTCTTATTGAGGTTGATATCTCTAGCTTATCCCTTTTGGAGATTTGGTTCGCTTATGATAATTCAAGTTTATGGTAGAAAGCTGTGGCGCCCCACCCCTTAATCTGCTAGGATTAAGCTAAGGGGTGGCGTGTCACTCTGGCTAACCCTTCACTTATCATTGGATTAGGATGAAATCTACAATCCACCTAATAAGGGAAAGAGTAAGCACATATCAAATAACAGTCACTATCTAAGTAAAAACATATAGAGTGCGGAAGCAAATTAAAAATGAGAAACATCCAAGCATCACAGTACAAGTATAATGAAATATGACTCAGAATAAAAGTATATAATAATCTAAACATGCAGTCATAAGTACCTGTATTATTACATCATTTTAAAGTTTAAGAATGAAAGTGAAAATACGCTCATCCTCACATATAAAAGCTAAGTAACTAAATGTCTTCCAGTCCCAGCTGCTGCACCTCCTCTAAGTAGGGCTCCTCCTCAGGTACATGATCCTCAAGCTGCTCTATACCTGACATTGTTGGTTTCACAATGTAGGGCCCCAGCAAAAAAAAAGAGAAAATTTTGTGTTAGACAATTATCTAAGTATATTTTAGGCTGATAAATTTTACTTGTTTTATAATATCACTATTTTGCAATTTCTAAGCAACAACTACATCCAATAATAGAAGCAACTAGCAGAACAATAAGAAGGGAAAAGCTATAAATAATATTTATAACTTTAAGCAAAATGGAGGCTAAGACATGCCTCATATATATAAGCTAAACAGGGTCGGCATATATAAATAACTAAACAAATGCTGAAAGAAAATACTACATTCTAGACATGCTGGTAATCAAAAGAAATATGCAGATTTAATAACTTAACTCAGCAATGATACATACAATAGCAGCAAAAATGTTAACATCCTAATATATATATATATAAGCAGAACAAATGAATAGCTGACTAAATCAAAATACTGAAAAGTAAGCTAAATATCAAAACTGCACATAAATCTCTATGTACTAACTGCCATATCGAAAGAATTGGCCAATCTGGCCCATATATATTTATTCATTCCCATAGCCTTTCTAGGTTATGGAAAAATCTATCTATCCACGTAGCCTTTCTAAGCTAGGGCAAATATATCTATCCCCATAGCCTTTCTGGGCTATGGTAGACACAACTGGATACACTATGTGACTGAAGAGGCAGGCAATACTATGTAACATATTTTAATTATTTTACTTTTGTTTTTGTGGATAATTTCAGAAACAACTGAGGAGTCAAACACATCTGTAAGATTAAATGGGACCCAAGCTTAACACACTCTCCTCAATGAGTAGTGTTAAGCATCATAATCTCACCTAATCCCTATCTATTGGAGTAAATGTGCACCATAATCCACCATGAACTGGACCTAGAGGCAACTGTTATCCTAATTATTCTAAGTTTTCATTTACATGCAATAATATTTTCTTGTATGACATGCCCAAGGAAAATAGTTTAAACTTCAAGGAATGCATAGCAACAAAATACTAAAAGTAAGTAAATGACTCTACTAATATGGTGATATCATTTACTTTCTGATTATCCATTCTAACTATTCCAAGTTACACAAGTTCAGGATCACCGTTTTCCTACTATCGAGTATAACTTAGAAACCCATCCTTATGAGTTGCAAAATATTAGGACTAGCTAGGTCCTAATATGCTTAATCAAAGTCAACTATAAGAGTTAAATAATAAATCATCACGACCTAATTAATGATTTTAAATGTTCTATACTAAGCTATGATCAAAACTACTGAACTATAGATTATAGATTAATACCTCGAGATTGGGTTTACTCACATAATCCAAAAAGAAATAAGGCCTAAGTTCTAGGTTTTATTCTAAAAGTGATCTACAAATTAAGGCCAATCTTATTAAGTAATCAAACTAAATATGATGAATCTCCTATCTTAAATTTAAGGTTAAAAGACAAAATAATCAAAATAAGTGGAAATATTCTAGAAACTAATAAAACTAAGATTTCACTCATTGAGTAACCCATTTACCCAATGAATAAACTCTAACCTATGATCTAATTCTAGTCTTAGGAATGATCCTTAAGTGAGGTGTAAGATCCTAAGAAAAGACTTAGAAGGATTTTCAAGTGTCTGACGAATTGACCTAAATACTGATTATTTCTCACTTAAATGATTCTAATATAGTTATAATGTTGGTTTTAATATTTTAAAAGACTAATTAAAGTTTAAAGGTACTTAACTTAACTTTTGGGCAAAATGACAATTTTTACCCTACTTAAGGGTCTAAAAAGTTAGCTTTTGATTTAAGGGTCCAAACTAAAGTTTCTTAGTTCCAAATGACTCCTTATTGTCTAACTTGAAGTTAGACAGTAAGTATGTCCAATTTGGACAAGAAACGGGTCCTACCTGTTCAAACTAAAGTTTTTGACTTAAGGTTTCAGTAATTTTTACTCTAATAAAACTTGACTATTTATGTAGTTTATTATAAGTTACTATTCAAGGATTCCATAGAATCTAAAAATACTGGATTCTAAGTTAAATTGACTAAGTTATGGATATTTTAAGTTGAAAGGGCAATTTGGTAATTTTGGGTCGGTCAACAGTGATAAAAATCGAACTTTTTCATTTGAAGTCTAATTTTAGCAAACTCAATTTCTATAGCTTCCTTATAATATATTGAGTATATTGATAGGGAGTAGACCCAATTTGGACCTCAAATGGTCAAGTTATGACCTAACTAAGGTTAAGGGTATTTTGGTCATTTTCTAAATGTCTAGAGTTCATATTCTAAATGTTATTTTAGTTTATGGATGACATTGAAATTCTAAACTAATTAGCATCTTAAAGTTTTGAATTTGGAGTTGATTTGACCAAGTTATGGCCATTTGAATCCTATGGGCATTTTGGTCAATCTTCCCTAAAGTCAACTATGAGTCATGGGGTTGACTTTTTATCCTTATACCAAAATGGGAAAACTAATACTACTACAATGATGGGACTATTCTCCTGAGTATTTTAAGACCCATATTGACTATATTTGGATAACTAGGTCAAAAGTTATGAGGTCTTAAATATGTCATAAAATGCTACTTCGTTATGCGTACCCCGAAATTTAATTTTATATTACGTCATTTAATCTCTTTTATTTTTATGAGTAAAATGAGACCTATATGACTATGTTTGGATCATCCTACAAAAAGTTATTAAACTTTTAAGTTTTATTTAATTTTAATTAATTAATTTACTGTTCCAAAATACAATTTGTATTATTTTACTATTCATTTATTCCTAAGAATTAATATTTTTCTGTATTTATTAATTAATTAATTAATTATTATTAATCTGTAATTAATTAATATTAATTAATAATTAATTAATCTATTAATTAATTATCAATTAATTAATTAATTAGTTAATGATAATATTATTATTACTATTTAATTAGAGTTAAATTAATCATTGTTTAGGTTAAATTAATTAAGTTTAATCTTTCTGTTAAGATTAAATTGATATTTATTTATTTAATATTAATTTTCTTTACTAATAAGTTATCATTAATTATTAAGTTGACAGATTCTTTAATTAATATTAATTTAATTAGCTTTACTTAATAGACAAATTAACTTGATTAATATTAATTATTAATTGATATTAATATTTAACAGATCCTAATATTAATTGATTTTATTTAATTGGTGTTGATTTAATTAATATTTAACTATAATTTATTTAATTAACTAATTAACACTAATTAACAAATTAATATATCCTAGTTATAATTTAATAGATCCTAAATATTTAATTCATACTAATATGAGTAATATTAACTATAAGCTGCTCATTATTATATACTAGTAATCATTAGTGTATATATATATATTATTTAAATAATCTAATCTTTCTGTAGGTGACGGGACACGTCTGGCCACGCGGCATCTTCTGATTGGTCGGGCCAGAGGAGATGGACCCACGAAGCCACGTAGCGGCTCGGGATAGGGCGCGGGGTCACGCGGTGGGACCCATGTTCGCTGTCACGGAGGGACAGCGGTGGGCCCCACACATGGCGCTCGGACGTACCACGTGATGCCGCGTGGATGGCGGGCCCCGCTTGGGAACACGCATCTCACCATGCGGCCACCCCGCATGAAGCGGGTCGAGCTCGGGTCAACCCGGCCCGACCCAAAGGCATTTCGCCTTCCTCCTTCGCACGGCATCCCGAGACGGGGTTCTAGGGCACGGCTTCAGCCGTGCCTCCTGGCAGGGAGGGGGTTCGACCCGCACAGCCTTAGGTAGTCTGGGTTGAGGGTTACCTGCTGGAGGATAAAATGTCGGCGAAGAGGGATTGCACCGCCGGAGACCTTAAACCTTAGCCAACCCGGCCCGGGCGGGGTTGGGTTCTAACGACTTCCACCGTGGAGGTCGGCTAAAATCCGATCGATCGAGCTGCTCTCGATTCGATCGGAACCATTCAGGCATCTATCAAGTATGCGGAATAAGGATTTGAATTTAGATTGCAAAAATTCGTAGGTGATCGAAGGAGATGTGCGTACCTCGAAGTCGATGGCTGAACGAGGCTCGAGGGACTGGTTGGCTCGATCGTTCTCTGCGGATCACCCGAAGTCGCAATCCATCTTGAGCTGAGGTTATGGGGTCGGAGACGGAGCCTACGAGGCAAGGGGGCTGCCGATTGGTCCGGTTCGTGGCGAGCGCGCCGCGTGGCGTCGAGGACGGAGATGGCGAGACAACGACTGAGAGCCGTTCGATCGATCCTGATCGAACGGTGAAGATCCTTCGATCGGGCCAAACGGCGGGGTGACGGCGTTGGCACTATCCTAACGGCGCGCGTTTAAGTGGACCATCAGGGTATTTTTAAAATTAAATAATAATAATAATTATTTAATATTTAATTTAGTTAAATTCTTATTTAAATTTAAATATTAAATCGATTTTAGAAGAATTTTAAAATTTCACCCCTAGCTAATTAAAGGGTGAGGAATGCAATGGCGAAGTCAAATTTTCGATCCGATGAGTATTTTAATTTCTCAATTTTCGGGATATTTAAATATTATTAAATATTTGTCGAAATTTCGACGACTTTCGATTGACACGAAAATATCACCCCTAGTTAATTTGGGGGCAATGAGCGCAATGACGAAGTTCGTTTTTTGATCTAAGATTGTTTTAGATAGGCCAAATTTTATGGTTTTCTGGATTTTCCAAAAATCAGGATTCGATCAATTTGACTCCTGATTTGGACTGTGTCTTAGAGGTTGAATCCTATTGACCTAATTGGCACTTAGGATTAAAATTAAGACTGAGATTAGTCCTAAATAATAATGGTAACAACTTGGGTTGTTACAGAAATAATAATTGAAAAAATATTTAAATATTGTTCTTTATGTTATATAAAAGGTTTTGATCCAAGCACTTGCTTATGCATGTATCCAAAACTTTAACATGACTGCTCTTCAATTAGATACTACTTTTATGGTCGTGCCTAGAGTTTCTATGTCACTAGCCCATCAATGCACTTCTCTGGAACTTCAAGATGATGTTAATGAGAGTGGATATATATCTTCTTTTCCTTTGGATTCATGGTTAAAGGCTATTGTCATGAAACAAAATGTTAGCATCTATACGAGGGTAAACGATAAAAGAAAGTATTCTCTTCATACCCATCATTTAATTAAGTGGCTACTTAGTGTTGATCAACTATATTGTATTGATAGGGTGGGAATTTCTTATTACAATTATTGGTATACAGAAATATAATTAATAATTTTTTTCCCATTGATTTATGAAGCAAATTCAACAAAATCACTATTTTTTCTCATATATATATATATATATATATATATATATATATATATATATATATATATATATTCATATATTCTTTAATTGTAACTATGACCTTAACTCCTTGAATATTATGTTTTTCTAAAATTTTGAAGCGAGACTTGTCAATGATCCTCTATAATGCATTACATTTAAAATACAAGTTAGAAAATAATAATGATTACTCAAATTTAAACCACTATGACCATTTAATAACTTCTGAGCGCATGGACTCAGTTTTTGTGCGTCTAGCCTTGTCACACGTCTGGACTCGCATTTGGCACATATGGGCTCGCACGCATCAGGACTCGCCAAACTCTTGTATAGACTCATGAACAGCCCAACCAGTTTCCTTTTTTACAAAATTTTCAATGTTGAGAATAATAAAATAATGATAGTAATGCTAATTAGTATTAATAAAATTAATTAAAATTAGTTACTGAACTAGGATTTTATATGTAGTGGTTTTACTTCTCAGTTAAACCTAAAATTAGGCTAATTCAGAGCTTGTTAGAATAATAATCTAATTCTAAAGTAGTTGAAATGAGGTTATGCTTCTTTTCAAGTAATAGATGCCTCAAATCCTATTAGGTCTAGCATGTTATGAATGAAGGCAGCTCAAGCTAACGAGTCGGGTTGGTTAATGGTCAAGTGAAATCTAGATGTCTAATCAAACCTATTTAAGTCCTACGAATATTCATTTTTATATTTGCTATGTTGTGAATGTCAAACTATGATCCTATTTTCTCACAATAAACTCGTAATAAATATTAAGTTATTGAATAAAAAGCAAGCCTCCATTTTTCTTACTTCTAGTCCTTGTTAAAGCAAATTTATTGTCAAAGTCACTTGGTATATTTATTGATCTTGCACATCAAATAAAAAATACTTGTGCAAAATTTTACAAAGATAATATTATATTTTATATCATCAAAATTTAACTCAATATATAATTAATAAAAGTAAATTTAATTAATCTTATTGGGTCTTTAAATGATTGAGTAATTTTCTTAGAAATTTTATTTTATATTTTGTAAATCAACTACTTAAAAATTTTCATTTATAATCTAAAATAGATGTTCTTGCAAAATACAATCATTTTAAAGTTTAATTCTATTAAATTTTGGTATATATTAGATGTACATTTATTTTGTAATAAATTTTGATATATATATATATATGTATATATATGTGATTAAAATATTTATTTCTAAATAACTATTTTTAATAGCTATGATTCTTATATTAATATAAGAGTCAAATTACAGTCAAATAAAATTTACTCAATAAAAAAACGATTTAAAGAAAATACAAAATAAAATAAATTCATGATATAAATGATTTTGTGTATAATGATTTTAGATTATAAGAAAATAAAAAAAGAAATTATGAAAGACCAAAAGTAGTATCTTTATGCAACAAAGCGGACTTCTTTGATTAATTACAGCATTAAACGTAATTACTCCGTTTTAAGAAAAAAAAGCACTGCAGGGAGGGAGCGGGGGGCGGACGACGGGATTCCGCTTTTTACCGCATATTATGCAGAAAAGAGGCACGATTCCATCTGCGCAGAGCGGCAAACCCTCGCCTTTCGCATCTCCAAAGAACCAGAAGTAGAACCTCAGAATAAAAAATAGGATCGAAAAAAAAGAACGTAGGCACTCGTAAAGAAGCGCACTTTTTGGTCTTATTGCTTTCGCCAACGGTCCAACAGAAGCTCCAATGCCCTCTCGTCCGCCGTCTCGCACGGCGGAGGAACACTTGAATTCCCCTCCGCCAAAGCCCAGGCCCTCACACGGCTTCCCATCGCCGGTGCTGCTTTCAATTGCGCTTACCTCCGCCGTCGCCTTCGTCTCCGTAGCCGTTATTTTTGCGGTGATACTTTACCGGCGATTCTCCCGCCGGCGAGCCGTGGCCACGGTGCCCTCTGATTTAAAGCCCTGCCCTATTCCGAGCCCTCTTCACCGCTTCTCTTTTTCGCAGCTTCGCAGAGCCACCTCATGCTTTTCCCCTTCCCAGAAGCTCGGCCAAGGCGGCTTTGGCCCTGTGTACCGCGGCTCGCTTACCTCCGGTCAACACGTGGCAGTCAAGCTCATGGACTCGGGGTTCCTGCAAGGAGAGCGAGAGTTCCAGAATGAACTCTCTCTCGCCTCGAAGATCCTTACCATGGGTTCCTCCCCAGATCGCGGCTGGGTCGTCGTCCCCTTCGGATTCTGCAACTATGAGAAGAAGCCCGGCTGGTGGGGTAGGCGGAAGAAAGAGATCGATTTAGAAGCTTTGGATGAAGGCGGCGAGCCATTGCCGATGCGGCGGTTGCTGCTGGTCTACGAGCTTATGCATAACGGTAGCTTGCAGGATGCGCTGCTTGACCGGCGGTGCCCGGAGCTCATGGACTGGAGACGTCGGTTCTCCGTTGCCGTGGACATAGCCCGAGGGCTCCATTTCTTGCATGTGGTCTGCGAACCGCCGGTGATCCATGGGGACATCAAGCCGAGCAACATCCTCCTCGATTCGCGTCTCTCCGCCAAGATAGCCGATTTTGGCCTCGCCCGCCTCAAATCTCCCGCGCCCGACGGCGATCAGGGTTTGGGAGAGGAAGAAGCCGACTGCGGCGAGATCGAACAGAAACCTTCCCCTAAAACTTGGGGGAAAGAGATCGGAAGCAATGGAGGTGCAGGCGAGGACAATGCTTCAGCAATGGGGGAAACCGTTGAAAGCATCGCGACTATCGGCTTGGAGGAGGATTACCCCATTGCTGCTAGGGTTTCGGAAGCGGAGCTCATAGCTTCACCGATAGAGGCTTCGACGTCGGAAGCAGGGGGTTTTGATAGGGCGAGTGTGGACAGTGGGGTCGACACCGTGGCTTCTAGCAGCAGAAGAAGCGGCCGCCGGAGGGGTGCCGCCTTGAATCCTGTCGGCGGAGGAAGGGATTGGTGGTGGCGGCAAGACGGCGGCAACGCGGGCGGAGGAAATCTTGAGCCCGGGAGCAGCGTCAAGGATTACGTGATGGAATGGATCCGATCCGAAATTCGAAAGGAGCGTCCAAAGAGCGAATGGATCGCTGCATCAACATCTGTGGTCTCGGCCGAGGATTGCCTGCCTCGCTTGAATGGAAGAGCAGACAAGAAGAAGCAGCAGAGGAAGCTCGACTGGTGGGCCTCGCTTGATGAGGAGAGGACGAAAAAGAAGAGCAGGCCCGCAAGGGAGTGGTGGCGCGAGGAGTTTTGCGAGGAGCTCACCAAAAAGGGCAAGCAAAAACCCATTGCAAAATCCAGGAGCAACGTAGAAACTTGGGAACATCAATGGTGGCAGAGCGAAATGGAGCATCAGTCTCCAAAGGAAAGGGGCAAGAAGATAGTGAGGAAGAAGAGTTTTAGCCTGCGCAGCAGTACAAGCAATGACCAATGGTTTGATCGTGCCGGCAGGAGGAGCAGCCGAGAGTGCAGTGACATCCCAAAGAGTGGCACGGTGAGCAGCACGCCGAGCATGAGAGGCACTATCTGCTATGTGGCCCCTGAGTATGGTGGAGGAGGGCCTCTCTCGGAGAAGTGTGATATCTATAGCTTCGGCGTGCTTCTATTGGTGATAGTCTCTGGCCGGCGGCCACTGCAGGTCACCGCGTCTCCAATGTCGGAGTTCGAGAGGGCTAACCTCATCTCTTGGGCGAGGCAGCTTGCACATGTTGGGAGGTTGCTTGATCTGGTCGATCTCTCTTTGCAAGCGGTTGACAGGGAGCAAGCGCTTTTGTGCATCACTGTCGCCCTCCTTTGCATCCAGAGGTTGCCTTCTCGTCGTCCATCCATTAAGGAGGTCTTGGAGATGCTCACAGGGCAGTCCGAACCCCCACATCTCCCTCTAGAGTTCTCTCCATCTCCGCCCAGTGGGTTTCCATTCAAGTCTAAAAGTAAGGCCGTTCAGTGAGTTTAATCTTGTCTAGTATACTTTAGGAAGTGTAAGGCTGTTGTACATTCATCATTTTCCGTTCTCTTTATCTAAGAACTAGGGAAGGGAAAGGAGCAGTAGGATGGTTTTACCTATATGTTGGCAATACTGACATAAATATTCTAATTTGAACTACGAGGAATGCTGAAGAACCAGGTAGGCGTACTTCATTTATGGGCATCATAAGCAAAAGCAATAAAAATTTATGTATATTTCATTTCAGATGACATCCATGTTGTTTGATGCCTAAACCCAAAATATATTTGTTTCTCAAAAAAGAGATTGAAAAAGATACTTTCCACGGGAACACATGATTAATGCTTGTAGGACCACAAGAATCTCTTAGACGCTACATTTTGGACCCTTCAACATTACTTGGAGGTGTGCTTTGGCACTGCATACTTTGATAGCATTTCTTCAACCAGCTTTTATGGGATGCACGTAGTACTTTTTTTTCACATTTCTTCTTGATTTTTTTTGGAGTTTTGTTCTTACATAACATCCAAAACATTATTGTTTTAATATTTTAGGCAGCAAAGTTTTGATAGTTATAAAGTTGGCACTTAATGTTTCTATGTATGAAATCTCTTTTTTATTTAGAGGTTGTTTGATTTGCAGTAAACATTTTCTTGGAGTAAAACAAATATAATATAAAATTGTTTCTGATTAAATAACACAGAATTTTTAAGGTGTTTGGATGTTTCATAGTGTAGTAGTATTTTTAGTGTTCCGGTGTCAGCATATGTGTGGAAGCGTGAGGTGTCAGTCTTGTGGAAGTGTTATAGCAGTATGGAAGTGGGGTAGAAGCGTTCATCGGCGGGCTTAGGTGGTCGGCGTTGGTCCGACGGTAATTCGGTGACTATCTGATGGCTTTCCTAGGGTTATCTAATGGTTGCCAACTTGTTCAGTGCCGGTGTAAAAATAATTCGACCAATTTATTTTAAATAGTTTCTCACTAATTTTGAAGGTTTAAGATAAAATTTGTACTATAAAATTTCATTGCAAACTTTTTTATCAAATTAAACGCATGAATTTTTGATTCCCAAGTATAAATTTTATTTTTCACCCATATTTCATTAAACAAGCAACACTCAACAGTTCCCAAGTCTTATACTCGATTTTTGCATCGTATCATATTTGACCACATGGACGACATAAGTTGCCTCTCAAGGAATGCCTGTATTGTTAACTTTCACCCTATTAACTATATTAAGGTCACTCAGTCATCTTAGGTGCTCAATGATCCTCCCATGCCAAGTCAGTTCGACGAGCACCAAGCAATAACGCCTCCCTTACATTCTGAGATGAGCGATCCTTCTCAACATGAGCCTCTTGTTCTAGTGTGTTACTGGCTGAAGGATCATCATGCCCTGCGCTTGAACTCTTTTAGATGCTGTCAATAGAAGTTACTAGAATTGTTGATATCCCTTGACATAACCCCCTATAAGCCACCTCAACCATTTAGTCATCGGGTGACACATCATCCATCAAGAACCCGAGTGGCTTCTTAGATGCTGTGCCAGCTACTGCTTTACAGCACTTGCCATTAATGTACCACATCTATCACCATTGCGGCGCAGTGTTCGCAATTAAATCCCGCATTAGGATCACGCTAAGAGGCCATCGTATGACTAAGCCGATGTCTCCAACCACAGAATCTCCTTGAGGTTCACTATAAAACACATCCCACCTCCCTTTAGCAATGGCTTGACGCCCTAGCTCTTTAGTAAAGTAGTCTGTTGTTTCTCTTAAAATTATAAATATTCACAGTAATTTTGTGCCAGAGCAATCAAAACAAAAGAAAGAATTCCTCCCTTTTTTACTACAATAATCACAAAATGTACAAACTAAGTGACTAGTGAAGATTAGGAGATAACTTCTCCTAAGTGAATGTAGGCCATTACAAAGGTTGAACCATTAGAAATTCTTGCCTTTTGAATTTTCTTTTGCTGGCTTGGGTAGCCCTTTTTGCATGTGGACCAATTTGATGTTGCTGATTATTGACTCTACAAAAATTAAATGCACAAAATTGACTTAGGTAATCCTTCGGCAAAACGGTTCTCCACACCTTGTTTACGCCAGTGTAAACATATATGGGCCAAGGCATTTTAAATAGATGCAAGCCTTAATATAAGCAAACACTAGGCTTTTCTATGGTTGTAAGCCTTGTCAAAAATTTGAATTTGGTTATTCTAAATAAATGTAAGCTCTATTTTAAATCAAATGCAGGGTCTTCCAATGAATGTAAAACTTACAAACTAAGCTTGGATTAGCATCAATGCTAATAAGCTTTCCAAGTCAAACCAAATATAAAATTTAAACATTATATTTTAGACTTGTGTCTTTAAGTTATACTGATAAACAAACTCTATAGTTATGTATATTTATGAACCTCTAGTGGTTATATTTATAATTTTTGAACCCTAGTGTTCATGCTAATTTATTATGTCAAAATTGTATGACTAGCCCTCTATCAATTAACAAGTAATGTTAAATTCAAGAATTTAAGTCTTTAATATACTCATCTAGTTTGTTCAAATATTTGAGATGATGTAATCAATGGTTGTTAATCAAAATCTCTTGCCATTACAAACAAAATATTTTTTGATGTTGGCAGGTTGATTCACAAGTCAACCTAGGATGACAGGATCATAAAATTTTGATCGAGTCTGCTTCATTTACCATGAATCAATGACGTCTTATGTTTGCTCAATCAATATAAAATTATATTCAGTTTTCTTCTATTATCAGAAGGGGTAGTTAACTTTTGGGGCTTGCACTTAATTTAAATCTAAGACCTTAGACCTAAACAAAGCTTGATCCATTTATTAGGGGAAAACTTAGTTAAAATAATTCAAATCAATCTCGATGAAAGTAGAGGCTCTTACGCTCTTACACTTTCCTGAGCAATTGGTTGTTTTATTCTTTGCACTCCACTATCATTGATGTTTGCCTGCTTGCCAGCTGGCCCCTCACCCACCAACTGTCCAGCTACCATATTTGATGCTAGACAACAATATGATATAATTGTCATAGTTGCTTCTTCAGATAGTTGTAGCCATATCAAACGGAGCCTTAGTAAAACCCCCTTAAACTTTGTACAGTTATGGTAGATGCAGTCAAGATCTATAAAAACTGCAAACTATATGAATTTCTATATATTAACGGTTTTATATAAACTGTCATTTTAATATCATTTGTTAAGATGTGATTAAAATTGGGACAAAATTATCAATAATAAAACTTATATTCAGCCCAGAACTATATATATGAGTTTCTAACATTTTATTCGTTCTAAACTAACATGTCTTTTAAAATTTTAACATGACTATCAGTTTATTTCTTCCGTTGAGTTTATTCGAAACTCCAGTCAAAAGTTTTCCAGACATTTTGTCTTATTGTTTTTGAGACAGTATGTTAATATTTGAATTGAGATTTATAAACATGAAAAATGCGGGAAACGTTAAAACTAGAGGTTGCTGAGGCTACGGAAGCAGTGCTAAAATTTGTTAGATATTTTTGACATGGTCAAAATTTGATGATTAAAGATATATAATTTAAGTAATTGTATTTTCTTTAGCATTAGCAAAGAGTACATAACTTTGATACCATGGAGAGTTGGTCTCTTTTTTGAACTGTTCTTTTTATACTGCTAGACAGTTTTTAAAACAGTAAACCTGATTTAATTTTGAAAGCTTTGTTAATAATTTTTGAAAATAAATTCATTATGAACTGTGATTTTTGGTAAAATATGGAATAGGCATTAATGGAAGTTTGATATATTCTTGTATTTAAAAATGTGATGTAAATAAAACTCTAATGTATATATGCACACACATACTAGTATGTGTATATGCTGCATTTTATAAATTTATAGGAAAATGCATACAACATATATTGAGTTGGTGACCTCAAATCACAAAATCAAAAGTATAAAAATAAATTAATTGAAAAGAAAAAAAGTAAAAGGACTGCTAACTCCAAAGAGATCTCTAAAAAAGAAAAAAATCCAGCCAACACTTACTGTCTCTGCGCAAGAAAAAGTCGTTCTCCCATTTATCAATCTCACATTTTCTTAGGTTATAGCTAGAATTTTTGTTGGGTTTGGAGCATTTACCTATTTTCTTCTTTTTTTTCTCTTACTTCTAACAAGCTAATCAATCAATCTCTTTGAGTTCGAAATAATATCATTCGACTCTTCCATTGAATCCACCTCATAAGTAATATGAGACTCACATATATCAGCCGGTGAAGAAATATTTTGAGGCTTTCCCTGCACAATCGGATGATATTCCTCCGCATACGGGTTGAGGTTTGATCGATCCTTATCATTAACGAGAGCGTCATCAACTCCCGAAAAATCAATCAAATCGTATTCATCAGTCTCATCAATAGAGTTTCCACCATCTGAGGCATTCACCTCAATCCTCTCCAATGATTCTATTGCCAAAGAGAGATCCACTACATCTCGGCCATAATTTTTGAGACTGATTCGAACAACCGGTCTAAAAAAAAATCCCTAAACAAATTATGGACATTCCATTATTTGCATGCATCAGTCTCGAATGAATGATGCACTGAATCAAAGACAACCAACTGCATGCCATCACAATTCGAAAAATCAACCAAACTGTCTGCAACAATTGGATAGTCGACAACCTCCCCGATTTCAGGATAAGCCTCTGCAGTAGAAGGGCTGATACTTGGATCATTCAGTGTCATTACCTCTTCACGTTGACATCATCATCTTTTTTTTCTTCTTAAAATTAATGCTTGAATCTTCATTTGTTGCATTGTGCACTTTGAGGTGATGATGGAGGATCAAACGGTTTTCCAAATCATAAACCACGAATGCAATACATTGGCATGTTTTCAACACTACATTATCTTAGATAAATCAAACTTCTCATTTCCTATCCAAAATTTTAACTTGAATTTTTTAGTAAGATCAACCTCTACCAGAACACGAGCCACGAATAATCTGATAAGATTGGCAATAGCAAATTCGACTTTGAGCAGCTTGCCAAAATCAGATCCCAACACGAACAAATAAAATGTGACGTCAAATATACCTTGAGCAAGGGAAAAGTGATCCAAGTTGGAACAACGGGAGGTTCAATTCTTGGATCAAAAGACGTTGTCCATTTCAACACTTTCATGTAGAAATTATCAACAAAATATGATTCTCTAGCAAATAATCTTGTGTAGTCAGCTTCATTCGAAAATTTGATGAGGATATGGTGGAAACTAATTAATCTCGCGCTATATGAGCCCGCTAACCCCAACCTATGAAGAAACCTGTGAATGGAAACCATAGGTAGTTTCTCATTGCAAAATTGTCAACAAGAGTGCATTCAAAAGATTTGGCAAGCACTTTGATTTCTTCATTGGAGAGAATGAGAGCCGGCTTACCTCAAGATACGTAATTGGTTTGATCCTGATTTGACGTGAAGGATCGTTGATAAGAGCGTCTCAAAATGGAACAAGAGCTGGAGCTGAAACCTCATCTGGACGCTTGAGATGGAGTTCAAGAAGCTCCTCCATCCCGCCGCAAAGCCACGTAGATCCGCAACTCCAAGGATAGGCGACGCAACAACAGGTGTCACGCACGATGAATCGATGACGTATCTACTGTGAGGAAGACTAATTGACAACGCACCGTTACACTGACGATGAGGACTAGTATGCACGATGAAGAAGAATCATAGACGGAACGTGACTTTAATATGGTGGCGGCCGCAAAGTCGTCCATTATCAAGAAGATAATGGAGACAAAGCCGCCCAATGGAACCCTAAATTGTTGTATTATTATGAATGAGCAGTAAATCTACTAAGGCCTATACGAATGGGTGGTTATGCTATTTGGATCATGCAATACTTTCACTACCTTCCTGCAATTAAAGTAGTACTTGGATGAGTTTGTCTTAGTACATTTGGATGATATATTGATATATAACTAGATAGAAGAAAAGTATTCTAAACACTTGGAAAAAGTTATATAGCTACTTTATGTGAAAATAAGTACATATCAATCTTTAAAAATTTGATTTTTGACAAAGAACTCTATTATACTTAAGGTTTGAGGTTGGTGGAGAGGCATCAAGATTGACTCAAGTAAGATGACGGCAATCCTAAATTGCCTTAAATAGCCCTAGTCTAATAGTGTTATTGAGACAAGATTTATAAGAGCATGTAACACGTTAGGAAGTTTATCCTTGAATGCTGCACTCATACATAAACAATTATTTTTGGATTTACGACAAGCTAGTTAAATTATTCTTTATAATACGTTTTTTATCTTTAATCTTAAATTGAACATTATGTTTCCACCACCATGCATTTTTATTATTTAGTACTCTCTCTTTTGATATATTAAGTAAACTATTTACTATATTGCGAGTACAACTAAAAATCAAATTCAACATAAGATTGGCTTCACATTAAAATTTTATTGTCCAAGTTTTAAAATTTCACTATTAAAAATATTTATATTACTCTTTTTAAAATTCTACTATCTAATTTTATGACATATTTTAGATTTTTTTTTCATTGCATGTTATTTTTAAATCTAAAACAAATAAACAATATTGGGCAATTAAAAAAATCACTTGGATTACTCTAGCAATCTTTAACAAACAAACGATCCTTTTTCTTTACCAAAAATTATTCTGAGTTTTAGAAGTCCCATTTTTATAAGTGATAATATGATCATCCCTTTTCTTAAAATATGTGTTAGCAATTATAAGATCACAAGCTAAGACAAATTTCAATATTATTTCCTTATTCATTACAGGAGAGGTGCCTAAGTTGACTTGATTATGATCCGATGGTTGTCATCTTGGGTTGACTTATAATCCAATATGTCAATGTTAGAGGGAACTTTATTCATAACATATAGAGGTTTTGATATCATGGGTTGCCTTATCTTAGAAGTTTTGAACAGATTGGGTGGTGTTTGTTGAGGATTTATGTTTTAGTATTTTAGATTTGGGATTTACATCTGTTGGAATACTCAACATGATTTAAAATGGGGCTTATATCTGTTATAATGCCTAAGTTTAATTTAAGATGGGGCTTATATCTGTTAGAATGATCGAGTTTAATTTAAGATGGGGTTTACATCTATTTAGAATGCTCAACTTTAAATTTGGGATCGGACTTGCATCTGTTTGAATGCCCAAATTTAATTTGGGATGGGGCTTACATCTACTATCATGCCTAAATTTGATTTAAGATGGGGTTTTTATCTGTTTAGAATGCTCAAGATAATGAGTCTTACGGCCTTAATTTAGGCAAGCTGGCCAGATAATTTGTATTTTTAGATTCGTAGATCTTCATAGGTTAGATAACCTAGAGCTGATGTCAGATTGTTTGAGTATTAGAATAGTTTACTTATTTGATTTAAATAAAATCTGTTAGATCTATTAGGAATAGAATATCACAACTTGACTATAACCACTTAGTCAACTAGGAATTGTATATGATAAGTTACTTTTGTGCACTAGTTTTACTTTTTATGTGTATGTAGCAGCAATAATAGCAGGTACTTGATAGATTCAAAGAGTGTATTGACAATGGTATATGGTGGCCTGAAGGTGGTGCACTGACAGTCGTACAGGGATGGCTCAAATGTGGATTACAGAAAGCAGTATGGGGTAGCTTGATCAGGAGGCTTGGGAGCTTGCTCATAGGAGGGTGTTAAGACTAATAGTCCTTGTATTCTAAGTGGTGGGAATTTAAAATGTTCGTTTGTAGACATAATTATATTGTGCACATCCTCTTTTCGTTTATTTATTTATCATTTATGATCACTCTATCCCAATGCATCAGTCACGTGAATGTCTCATTTTTGAGACTCACATTTCTTAAGTGAGCTTTGGAAGTATCTGCGGAGTTTAATGAATTTTGCCATCAAAAGTACAACCTTCTACTCTCAGACGAATGATCAAACTGATGTGGTAATTGTAATAGTAATGAGATTGCTGAGAGATTTTTATAATAAAAAATTGAAGACATGAGTTGAAAGCTTATTGTACATCTAGTTTTTTTTAATCAAGTCCATGGATCTAAAATCATGACACCCTGTGAAGATTTCTTGGATTATTTATCAAATCTAAATGACATGCAATTGTCTATCAAGTCTCAGATCACCACCTGACCAATCAATGATATCAATTAAGCCAACAAATTAATGCAAGAGATCAAGAGTATACTTGAAAGTAGCTGAGAAATTAAGTATCACTCAACAATAATACAAAGCACACCATGACAAGCATAAATCAGAGAAAACAATCACAATTGGAGATTTGATGTGGTTTTATTTTGATGAAGGCTAATGAAAGGGAGAATAATTAAAACTGCAATTTCTCAGATATGACTATTTATATTATTATAGAAGATTTATGACAACATGTATCAACTGTATTCTCCAACATACATGCAAATATACCCTGTTGTCAATGCAATGAACTTGAAGTTGTTAAAACCATCGATCTCAAATGAAGAGATTCTTCCACTCATACATGATTCATATTTGGGGACACCGAGCCATCATTAGCTAAGGACATTGTTTAAAATTATGAAGTTAATTATTTGATGAGGCATCCGAGTGACTTATAGGATATGCAAGAGGGGGAATGTTCACAAAGCTAGGTGATACACAATGGAGTGAGCAAAATTAATTTTTCTTGATTTAGATTTGACTCATAGTAGTGAGTATATACTCTCAAAAGAAGGGGTGTATGTTTAGAATCTCAACTTTGAAATTGGTACTGAGGCTAGCCAAGCCATTCCTATCCAAACTGCAATAGCTCAAACTCTTAAGCACCAAGGTATTGTCCATTTTAACTTGAAAGTTCTTACGATTTTATCCTCAAAAGATAACTTCTCAGTAGGTTACCTATCTCAGGAGTGCTCCAACCTGGTCATGCTTAACTTTGGAGTTCTTATCAAGAATTCCATTGTAATATGAAAAGATGCCTCGATATTCAAGAGTTTTGCTTAATATTATTTTAAATGGTCATTACAATCTCTCCAACTTAAGTAACTGATTTTCTCATCAGTATCCACACACAGATCTAATAATCATCAATTGGGTAGATAGGACTAGAGGTGGTCTCTGTATGATTAAGATGTACTCACAATTATGTAGCACCTTAATCATCATGGGTTCATGAGGTTGCTCACATGAAATGATACTTTGCCCTGTATGACACTTAACTCCTATATGACACTATGGTTTTCTCTAATACTATTTGTAATAGCTCAAATTTTTAAGCACTATGATATTATCTGCTTTGGTTTGTTAGGCCTCATAGTTTTTCCTTCAGAAATAACTTCACAGTAGGTCACCCATCTTGGGAGTGCTCCCACCTGAGCATGCTTAACTTTGGAATTTGTCAGGAACTCCACCGTTATTTTAAAAGACGCTTTGATGTTTAAGTGTTTGCTTAATACTACTTAAAGTGGTCGTTATACAAACTAAGCACAATCAAGATATTCTGAACTAATACTATTTGTAACAGCTTGAACTTTTAAGCACTAAGGTATTGTCCGCTTTGGTTTGTTAGGCTTCATGGTTTTGCCTTCAGAAGATAACTTCCCAGCAAGTCACCCATCTTGGGAGTGCTCCCACTTGAGCACGCTTAACTTTGGAGCTAGAGGATAATATTACCTAGAAATGACTTGATTGCCATTGGCAAGAACCTAGCTGAGCATAAGGTTTCTTAAAGAGCACCCTCAAACACAAACAGTCGATTGAGAAGGTGACTGTCAGACAGGAGATGTGAAACTAGTGGTGGAATTCCTCGCAGACCGTCACACAGGAAATGTGCAGGTTTGCGCCTTGGCTATTCTTGCTCTAGATTTTTCTTTGTTTGATGGCTTTTTTTTTTGTTTGCTTGCTCTAACTCAGCTATCACATCTCTTCTCTGCGACTCTTTTACTCAGTTTCTCTGCAATTTGGCGTTAACTCTGCACAAAATGCTGGAACTTTTTAAGTTTTATTCACTTTTTTTTGCTTAAGTAGTAGGTTTACAGTGTTTTTCAAATATGAAGAGGGACTTAAGAAAATTTTTAACTCTATGCAATAGTAAATTTTTTAAAACAGTAAACTTTGATCTTTCTATTAGTTTGTTATGTAGATATTCATGCATTTTTGGTTTATGGGCTAATGTGCTATAATTGAACTCTTTGTTTCTTAAAGCAATGCTTTTGAGGATCTCTTTTCATATCTGAAATTTTGAATTTATTTTTTACTTTTTGTGATCCCCTCCTAAGCTATTATTTGTTTTAAAACCTATGATCTTTTTACTTTTTACTCTGCAAATGAACTAAGTGTCTCTTTCTATATTGAATTTTCAATCAATTAAACTTGTGATGCATAGATGCTATGTTCTTAAATTGTAATGTGCAATGCAAAGCACACAAAAGTTATTTTTGTTTTAATGTTCAAAGCAACAAACAAAGTTCACTTTTGTGAACAATGATTTTATATAATTACAATTATTCTTATTTTTAATTTGTCTTTTATCTTTGCCCATTTTTCAAATTAATTATTTTGTTGTATCTAATAACATAATTGTTTTAGTTTAATTACACGTTCTTTTCCCCCTCCGAGATATGTAATTGGCTTGTTTGTTTGTTGTAAGTCAGTTATCTTTTCCATATTTTAATAACTTTTCAATGAAATAAAAAAAGCTTTATTAGCTATTTGTTTTTTAACATAATAACTTATATGTTGATATTATTATATTTTTTCATGCATCCATTTATTAACTATTTGATTTTTAAAATATTAGTGGAAGATTCAAACACTATCGACACTAATAATCACAGAGAATCTAAATATAAGCATGCTGGGAATGATAATGTTGATGGCAGAGATGATAGCCGTAATCTCATTATTATTATAGAAAAATTCGAGAATGAAGATAGTGAAAGGGAGGTGACAGTATCAATACGAAAAAGAGAAGATGACTTCAATCATATGTGATCACTTATCCCATTAACAAAATATGGAGAAAAACTGTAAATGTAAGAAATGTGACTGTTTACTTATGTTGTAGTATTGGAATGAGCAATTTCAGATGTCACATTGAAATTATAAATAAATGGGTTATTTACAATATAGGGCAATTTATCTTCCAAACAAATACAAACTCATTCGTTGCAAGAAAATGTAAGAAATGTGACTGTAAATGTAAGAAATACAGTTTTTCTATAATTATGTAAGAAATTGTCATTACTTCAAGTAATTTATAACACGAGTCTGGGGGCTTTTTTCATAACTGTGCTTGTAATTTCATGCTTATGAATCTTTCATTCATTATTCAGTTCATGAGCTCAAAGTAATTCTTTAAAGTTACATCTCACTGCTTGCACAAATTTTTTTAAATTCTTGAATTTCACAGTTGGTAATGCGTCAGTTCTTTTTATATTTTTCATATACTTGAACCTCATATATTAAAATTCAAAGTATTCGTGTTAAGAAATTGCCATTTGAGCTTAGATTGTGATATTTTTTCACACATGTGCGTTGTACCATTCGTTGATTCTACTTGTATGTATTATTATTTGAGTAATTGAGTTCATTGATTCTCCATTGCTCTGATGTTCAAAATTATGTATGGCATGTCATTCTTGCACTTTTGTGCTATCATCATCGTATTTTTTACCATTTTTTTGGTGAGAAAATTATCAAAATAGTCCCTTGACTTACAAAATGTTCAACAGAGTCTTTAACTATTGTAAATGTTCTTTTTGATCCCTTGATTTTTGCTTAAATATTTCTTTGGTTCCTATCGTTAATACACTGTCCATTCCATTAAATTTGAGTGGGTATCGGCCGCTGGATTCAGCTAGCGTTTCCAGCGGCCGATTTCCGCTAGAATCGGCCAGCCGCCGGATTCAGCAGCTAATTCCAACGAGAAATGGTCGCCGGAATCGACCGCTAGAAATGACCGCTGAATTCAGCGGCCGATTCCCTTTGGAATCCGCCACTGAAAATTGATTCCTGCTCAAAGTTAACGGAATGGACAATTGGTTAACGGTAGGGATAAAAAATAAACAAGAGTAAAGAGATTGAAAAAAGAGTTAAGAATTATTTTGAATATTTTATAATAGTCAAGTAATCATTTTAATAATTTTCTCATTTTTTTGTTCTCTTATTAAAAGTGCAGCCCTATGTTTTTTCACGGAGGTTTCCATTGAGGTTAGTGTTCTCTTGTCCTGTATCTTTTGCACTTGTACTTACAAGTAGTCTCATTTCTAGTTATTATGATTTTGTATAAAACCAATGCCCACACTATTTTTGGTCATATTGTCAACAAATATGCTTTATCATACTTTCTTCAGAACTAGACATGAACTTGAATTTTGTCTTATTTGAGGCAGAATAATATTTCTGAAGTTCATGGTTATGTTTTTAATTTTGTAAAATAGATAATATTTTTATCAGACTTATATTAAATTATTTACACTTTTTTTATTTACACGAATGATAAAATTTTTTGAATGTGATGCATAATATTCAATTCGTTGTCTAATCTATTACATTATACATTTTTACGAGTAAAATGATGATTTATGATTACGAATCAAATTTTGAAACAGCGTAATATTAATGCTTAATCACTAATAAAACGTATGCTTAAGGTTTAAGGATAAAAATTTGCTTGACATTAAACTTTCAAGAGAATTATAGGCGGAAGATATAACTCATTATGTGAAGAGCGGTACGAGCCCACTACCATGACACACATGGAAAGTGTGTTAGTTATGGTGAAATATGAGAGCGACGTGCCCAAATACATTGGCATTTGCATAGAAAAGAAACACCTTTGATTTGATGAGACCGTCCACACTAAAATTAGTGTTTCATAAGTTTCTTACTAGCAATTTTCACAGTTTTGTTTTTTCAAATTTTGTCTGCTTTTCTTGCGTGGGCACTCTTTTGATGTGAGCCACATTGCTGACATTCACTATTTGTTTCTCATCTTCAAGTGTGAATTTTCTTTAAATGTTGGTTATGTTAGTTCTGCTTTAAAGATCTGAATTAGAAGATGAATGCTTCTACTAGATGCAAAAATTCGGATGTCTTTGGAATTAAGTTAACAGACATCAGTGTGCTTCAGCCATTTAGATTCGCAACTACATCTAAGAATTACCGACCAAGATCAATTAATAGCAGTGATGATACACCCTTTTAGTTATCACATGAGCTTCGTGATTAGAGTTTATGACAGCTGAATTCAAAAGACTTGTGATCAAACTAGAGTTGTTAAATGTGATCTATATTCTATTGCAAAAGTGTGTTTTACATGAAGGATTCTTGTACATTTTTGAAAGAGCTTTCATTATATTAGTTTGTGGTTTACTGATATAGTTTTCTGAAAGTATGATTTATTTATAATGTCAGGCTAAAAACTCTGAACTATTCTAGTGATCTCATTCTCCCTCAATCATTGTTGTTTTATTATTTCTTAGAAAGGGTAGATATAAGCTATTTTGGTACACATGGCATTGCCAATCATTCTTTTCTGGTGTTAACTATTTATCTGACTTTTCCTTAGGGTATCACTAATGTCATTGATATCAGTTATTAGGAGAGCAGTGTACGTATGAGCATAAATTGGGGCAAGAACTATAACTACCGGAAACAATAAGGAATCCATGACAGATGATTTGTATGGTTTGGTTAAAGCTTTTTTAAGAATTTAAGGTTGATATTATAAAATTTAAGAGGAAGGAAGATAGGATTATGACTTTTCAAATTGTAACTGAGTTGACTATTAATATTGAAGTCCTCGTGCTTCTCAAATATGATTAAATTTTAGTATCAAAAAATTAATTCATGAAATTTTTCATGAGAAATATTAAGTATTAGATAAGATTTAAATGAGTTTGTTGAAAAGATTACAATAGAGTTTAATGTATCTTTGGTGGCTTAGGTTTGGTAAGACTAATGAGGACGAAATATGATTTTTGTTTTCATTTTTGCTCATGATTATCAATATTTTGCTCATAAAAATTGAACATTATCACTTGAATGAAATTTATAAAACTTAGATTAATTATCTCATAGTTAAGAAAATTGATTATAATGAAGAATTATAATTCTTGGTTAAAGTTGGCAACCTAACATTTGATAATGGCCATTAGATTAATTAATTGTTGCAAAAGGAATGATAATTTTAAGCTATATTTGAAGATTATTTGAAGATTAAACGACAAACTTAATAATAATAATAGAGATGTGATCAGAAGGAAAATTTTATAGTTTGGACTTAGAATTTCTAGTTGTATCCACAAGGTGATTAAAATGTATTTGAAGAATCAAGAGAGATCCCTTAGTAGTAAAAATGATTGATGGTGGAAATATAATTTGTATGAAAAATGGAATAGACTAAAAAGTTTATACATAGTTCTTTATTTTCAAAAGTTATGGGAAATAAAAGCTTACAAATTACTGTATTATGAATTCAAAAGTTTAGTTTATGATGCTAAGATTGGCTTTAAAATTTTTTATGAGAAATTATTTATTGTTGAGGGAATATTATGCATACAGGATATAGCCAAATTAAAAGAAGAAAATTTAAAATTTGATCTAAATGAAGTGTGCTCAAGGTACAGATAAAAAATACTTTTTGATGATGATGACATATAATATAGATAAATGAGTTATTTGAAGTTCTTTAATGATACTGCTATTTTCTTTTTTTATTGGACAAATCGATAAAGTTGAGATTTTATAATGCTTTAAAGAAAATGAAGTTTGGTGAAGCTATAGTATTAGATGGTAATATTGTTTTGATGTGTGGTAACATTTAGCCAAGGAAAGAAATTGCTAGGTATCATTGCTAACAATCCGAACTCTTAACTATCATGGTATGTTTTGTTTTTGTTTAATATCATCACAATTTTGACATTATACAATAACATCTTAGGAGTTCATTCATCTTTTATTTATTACTTTACTTGAGGGAGTTAGTCTCCATCACTTGAGCAGTTGATGTCTCCATGGCTTTTATTCACATATATCATTCATCTTCAAGATGTGAAATACATGCATCGAGGTAGATCACCTTGTAGATGGGTCAGCGGGTTGGGTTGCAGATCTCTAATGTTATAGCCATTGGTTAATCTTAAATAAATGGTGATTAAGAATAATTAAGTTCTTTAATAATTTAGGGTTGTTATAGACTTTCGTCATTACACAATAAAATTAATAAATAATTGTGAATATACCAAATTATGTAAAAAGGTTGGGATATTGTTTTTGCATAGCCTCCTTTTCCCTAGTTGCCTCCTTTATACGTTGATCTTTTCATTGAACATTGATCATCGGGATGGTCTTCTTATGAAATTGGCGTACACCATGATCAAGAATGTGCTCAAGCTTCTCCACATATGTCAAATTGGGCTAAAGCATATCCCAGCTATAGACACTAAGGCATATATATGAAAGGTACATTCAAAGTGATGATATGTGAAACATATTATGCTAAGTGTCACGATTTTCTTGGAACCTTGATCTTATACGTGAAAGATCTCGTAGGGAAGAACTTTAAACGCACAAATATATTGAAAACTAAACTTGCATGATACTCCAAAATGAAAACTCCTTACAACGAATTGAGCTTCACATAAATGAAATCGTCAAACTAAAAATCCATTGCTCGATGCTCCGGGTCATAATACTTTTGTTAATAATCTTGGGTAATTTTCATTGTAGCATGAATCAAATGAACATTATGGGATGTATAACGACCTGAAAGCCGGGGTTGATTATCACAACTGGAATGCATTTCTCTTTTATTTAGCAATCATATTTCAATCTATTTGCTCATACTTTAAATAATAATCATAAGAAAGTATCAAGAAAGATTATAAATAATGTAGTAGTTTCAAATGTTCATTGTATGAGCGGTTAATGTTTGATTTGGATTTGATTCATTTATGGTGATCTCTGAGAACATAATTGTAGCAGAAATAAATAAATTGAAAATCTGCTTTATATCAAAAGCATTGATACACGAAAATATACTAGGATTTTACTATAAGGATCTGTTTATTCTTGTGTAATATTTATGAGGATTCACTTATTTTGATTGAAATAGTTTTTATTCTAATTGATCTCTTTGCTTTTTAGTGCACAATTTGAAAGAGTAATGATTGGCTTATATTTCTAAAGATAGACTGCCATGAAAGGTTATCTTTTAAGGATGGGGCTATTTGTTTTATTTTATTAAGCACTTGATTATTGGCTTCATTTACATGTTTATAAATTTTGGTATTAATTTACATATATATAGTTTAATTTCATCATTAATTTGCATCTTTAAGATTGACATGAAATTATGATTAAGTAAATTTGTAAAAATGCAATTATTTTTAAATGAATAAATTTACCAATGTTTGATTTTTCTTGTGCATGAAACGAACTTGAAATCCTTATTTGATATCCTAAATCACACACACACACTCTTAAGTAGGAACAACAAATGCACTTTTAATTTGAATGTTTTTAGAGTGGATATTTACAGAAAATGATAAATAAGAATGACTATTCTGCAGATAACAGCACAATGATTATTTTTGAATGTGTCATTGAACTTGCAATAGATGACAGAGGGTGGTTGAATAAGATTAGCACATACATATATAGTCAGTGTTGAAGAGAAATTGTCTTCTACTTCTATTAGTATGTTGACTTCATTTACAAATGGGACTTCATGAAGTAAACAATGAATAATTTTTATGTAGTTGGCAAAATTTTTTCTTTTTGATGGTATATTTTTTACATTAATGTTGTTTACATTCATCATCATTATTTAATATTTAATGTATAGTTAAAACTTTAAATATTTCCTTTTTATCTCTTTTAATATCATATCACAATTTGGATGGCCTAAAAATATGGCAATCATTGTGATTATGAAATCATCAGAATAGATAATTAGAAATATAAAACAATGGATATCATATGATTTACAATACTTTGATAAAATTCTTGTGCTGCAACGTATTGAACTTACAACCTTGATTCATACAATAAGATTTTGTGCATATAATAAATATTTTATAAAAATTTCAGAGGGGTCTATATGGAGAATTTAGTACAGCTGTCATTTGTCTGGGCAAGGCTATTGGTGTATCTGGAGACTACATAATTCCTTTGAGGGGGAATGTGTGTGTTTGTTTTGACCCCACTTACAGATAAGTTGAGTGGACATACTCAACTCCTCGCTTGTTTTGCGTCCACATAACAAAATTTCAAGATAAATAAATTATAAATTGCATTTCTCACAATCTCATTGATTGTGAATGATATATTCGGTCTAGATTGAAATGATTTTTCATGATTTAATCTTTCATAAATTTATACAGTGCAAAATTTCATATATAAATAAAGTTTCTTTTCTTACACTGTTTTTCTTACTTAGCATACAAATCTATTTGAACATATTCATATTTCCTTCATTTTGTAAATATTTCAAATGCTATACTAACATAATTACTGCAGGATTGGTAGAAATACTCTAGCATTATGCGCAAATTTTCTTGCATACCTTTCTTACTATTTTTATGCTTATTGCACTGTTTATGCTTAAAATTGTAAATGTCTAATGTGATATTTGCTTAATTAATGTTTAGTTTACTTTTAAAATGTACTTAGACTTTTAAAGTCTAACCACTTATTCTTTTTTTGGTTGTGTCCTACTGTATTTAAAAATCAAAATACGATAGATTAGGAGCAAGGAGCATAACTTGCAGTTAAAGAGGAAGCTGACTAATAGTTGGGAGAAGAGAATTTATTTGTGTTTGTTTATGTGAGAATAAACTTTACATTTGGACATTTGTAAATTAAATATTTTGTGATGATATAAATTATTCTTTCGTGTTGTTTGATGTTTCATATTATAAATGGTGAATGTTTGAGTTAAAATAATTGAATTTCCTTCTTTTTCCCATAGATCTTTATAAAATAAAATGTAGTATCTAATGTTGAGATAGAATTTTCTAACTCAATATTAAATACTACCGTAACACTCATTGTTAAATTATTATATTTAAATCTAATAGTGAGGCGTTACAGAGGGTGGCCACCAATAGGGCGCGGGCACGGCGAGGCTCCGTGTGGCGACTCGCGGAGTCTTCGAGGACGAAGACCCGCAGCCCTGGGATGATCAGATCTGACGGCTAAGTGAGGCGCCGTCTGATCATATGGCACCGTTTTGCAAACAGATGGCGGAGTGGGTTTTCCAACGGCACCGTTGGAAATTTAAATAATCATTAAATAATTTGATTTATTAATTCATTTAAATCCTAATTTTAAATTAATTAATTGTAGTTAATTAATTATTCTTAAAAATTTCCAAATGTCATCCCCTAGCTAATTGAGGGGCAAGGAACGCAACAGCGATGTTGGATTTTCGATTTGACGAGTATTTTAAATTCCCAATTTTCGGGGTATTTAAATATTATTAAAATATTCGCCAAAATTTTGACGACTCCAATTGGCACGAAAACATCACCCCTAGCTAATTTGGGGGTAATGAGCGCAATGACGAAGTCTGTTTTCCAATATGATGTCTATTTAGACAGGTCAAATTTTATAGTTTCTGGATTTAAAAAAAAAAGGATTTAATCCATTTGACTTCTAATTTGGACTAGGTCTTAATGGATGACTCTTAATGACTTGATTAATACTTAGGATCAAGTTTAAAACTGAGATTAGTCATAATTGATTAGGTAATAACTTAGGTTGTTACACGTGAACCTTAGGAGAATAGGATTTCAAAATTTGAGAAAATTTCAGAACCTCTCTCTGATACTAAGTTTGATGCAGGGCAACACTAAGGTTTGATGTTGATGGGCTCTAATGCAATCCTAGAGTTCGTGAATGCTTGTGAATGCAGATTTTTAAGATGTATTTGAAAATTTAAACACTTTTCTCGCAGTCGCTTCAAATCAGTTAAGCTTCAGCATTTGCCTGCAGAAGATTCCACTGTAATTTGAAAATAACTTTCGTTGGCAATGGGGTGTCGTGACTCACTAACATGAAGAGTGGTCGGCACCGATTCCGGATCAAAAGCTCTGGTCCGGAAAGGTAACTAGCAGTTCGAGTTGTACTTGCCACGCGGGTGTGTTCGGAGGCGTTTCCGTTCCGAAACCACTCACAGTGACCATATTTAGATTTGCGCTCATACAAATAATTTTTACCCTAAAACCGCACTAGAAAATAATTATATAAATTCAGTTTATGGTATGGGAAGAACAAACACACGCCGGTTTAAACCGGGAGCGAAAATGGTGATCTGAGTAGTTTCTTGCAGCGGCTAGGGCAGTAGCTGCTGGGCAGTGGAGGCGGCTGGACAGCGGTGGCTGGGGCAGCGACGGCGACGGCTGGGCAGCGAGGGCTGGGATGCAGCGGCTGGAAGCGGCGAGTGGTGGCAGGGGTAGCCGCTGCGGCTGACAGCGGCATCAGGGGCAGCGGCGGCGGGCAGCAGCAGTTGGGCAGCGGGGGCGGCGGCTGGGCAGTAGGGGAGACTGGACTGTGGCGATTGGGCAGCGGCTGTCATGGGCAGCGGCGGTAAGGGTGGTGACAGCGGCTGTCCTGCAGGGGAGAGGTTCGAAGGCAGCAAGGGGTGGGTCCGGGAAGGTGGCAGCTAGGGTTTTGAGAGGGAGGATTTGGAAACTAAGGTTTCCCCGGGAGAAACAAGAGCCGTTCTCGCTGTTTGGAGAAAATTCAGAATTTCTATTTATCAAAACTCTAATTAACATACAGATTTTGGGTATTTATAATACCCTCAAAATAATCTAGACCTTAGAGTGTTTTTAATAAACGATCGGAGGGGTTAATATTCGTCCTCCGATCAACATATGAAACAGTTGAAAATAAATGAGAAATAAAACTGAAACAGACCAAAATAAATGCATAAAATAAAATTGAAATGTCAAAGTCGGTACGGATCCGGGCGGGCTCGGCGGCGGCCCCGCGTCGAAGATGGTCCCCATCAACTATAACATGGCAAAGAAAATAAAGTAAAGCAATAATTATTTGGATAAGTATGGCATGTCATTACATATAATTATATAAGAAAATACGATTGTAGCAACAAAGTAATTCTAAATAGTAAAGAAAAGAACTAATCATGTTATGTTTATCATCATACATACAATTATCTCCAATGGACTTTTATTCATTGACTCACAAGCATATTAGGAAGGTATTCTTTATTTATTGGTAGAGCATTAAAAATATGATGAGTCATAAACCATAGGTTGTCACCCTCTTCATAATATATATGACATTCATCTTACTCCTTTATTGTGGGTTGGCAACATTACTTTTACAGATTCAGTTAAAAGTATCTCCAAAATGCATTTCCTATCATCATTAATACTAAGTCATCAGCATACATGAAAGACATAATATAACAATAATAAATTGTGCAATGAAGCAACAGAGCTATCTAAGTAATAAAACTTATTAAATCTATGTATCTAGAGTTAAGTAAAGCAACACCCACTCTTATAAGGCTTTGATTCGCAAAATTAACTTATTTTTGAGAATTATTTTTATTAAAAATATTATTTTATGGTGCCGTGGTAAATTAAGGATTTTGATAATAACATATTGTTTAATATTAAATATAAAGTATTAATATTTTATTAATGGCTATGTATTTATATTCGGTGATGTTTATTTATTTGTATTATAATAATACAAATATTATTTTTATGGTCAAATTGGATGAATTTTTTTTAGATTAAAAAAATTTAATATTTTGTTAAAAGTATTGCTATACTTATACATTAATATATATCAAAATATATAGATAATGTGTTAATTCAATGTGTAAGTAGATTATTGATTGAATGTATTTTTTGATAAAATCTATATACAAAAATTATAAAAAAAAAAATTTAATTAGTCATGAATATTTTTTGATATATATTTTTGTATAATCATAATATTTTTATTTTGTTAATACAAGGCATATCCAAGGGTACCCTTGAAAAAGTATAATCTGCGTCCTCAAATGCAAATAGAAGTCCGATGGAAAGAATAAATCAAGAGAACCTTTAAGATTCAAAAACTCGTCCGTCAAATCCCTTAAAGGCAGGCGAATTAAAACATTTCTCTAAAGAACATGAAATCAATTCTTTAAACAGAGGCTCATCCGAGATCTGTGAAAACCCAATTCAATTCAGTTCAGCGCCCCTCAGCTAAAGACAAAAAAAGGTGATGACCATCCCCAATATGCCCCCAATTCCAATTTGATAAAGCGTCGTTCTGCTCTTCGTCGTTGAAGAGTTGCCCTAGCTTCGGAAAATTGGCTCTCTTCCTCCCCGCCGCTGAGCATTCACGGCGGGTGATCTTCTTCCGGAATCTACTCCAGTTGAATCTCTAATAAGAGTGGAAAAAGTTCCATCCGCAGAGCGTTTTGGGGGAAGTTTGCCGTGCCGTTGAATTTTTGATTTAAAGGAATCGCCCACAGAGGTAAGTTTGCCGTGCCGTTGAATTTTTGATTTAAAGGAATCACGCACAGAGGTAAGTTTGCATGCTTGATTGTAAGGCATCTCGAATCTACCCTGTTATAGGTTGCCTCTGCTCATTTTTCGATGCTCAGATTTTTTTGTTTGGATTATCTATACAACAGATAAATCCTTAATATAAAATGCTATCTTTATACCACACTTGTCAAGCTTGCCACGTCAGTCACTTTGCTTAAACTCGCAAAATCTATATCTTCTTCCTTTCTCCTCTCGTCCGTCCGCTTCTCTCTTCGCTTAAACTCGCGAAACCTAAATCATCTCTTCGCTTCGCTCATAATACGAATGCGTTTTTTGAGAAGCGGCCGATGCAATTTGGGATAGGAGCAGCTTTGCCTCCCAAAAGAGATCTCCATCGTTTCGTTAAATGGCCTAAAGTTATGAGAATCCAAAGGCCGCAGAGAATCCTTAAACAGCGTTTGAAGGTCCCTCTTGCAGTTAACCAGATTAGCAGGACCTTGGATAAGAATCTTCGTACCAATTTATCTCACTCTTTTAATAAAATTTATGCTAGATTGTTATATTTGCTTTATGCGGAAGATCAATTATAATGAGACAAATGCTTTGCATATCTTCACAAACGATTGTGCTTTTTTGTATTTTATTTGCACTGTTTGCTTCTAACTATTTAGATTGCAAATTGATAATTTAGAAAATTTATCTTGTTTGTAAGAAAGCTTATCATTTGGCTCTTTGGAAATATTTTAATCATTTTTTAAGCGGCAAGCTGTAGCAAGTAATGAAAATAAGGACTTAGGAAGTTAGCCTAATGTAGTTGGTATATACATCTATAATGAGAAAATTTGGATGGGAAATTAATTAAATTTAAGGAAAAATATCTTACTCGGCTATCTGTTAATTTAGAGTTTCAGTCTTGTTTAAATTACTTGCAATAGTTTTATTCAATAAAGATTTCATTTATGTTCTAGAGGAATTGTTTATAGGGCTAAGACTATGGGTAAATATAATGTTTATTTGCATGTTTTTAATTGAGTATATTATATATCTTTGGGAAATTGAATTTGTTCCCTTAGCTTATCACCACTTATAGACTATAAAGTACACTAATCTGTATTACACAAAGGATATGAGAATTTATCTTGTGTTTTACTATCTACATCTTCTTTTCATATTTGCTGACTATCAGACTCAGCTGATGCTTTCAATTAGACCTTATTTCTTTGAAAATAATCTAGGCAAAGATGAATATTTTTTGTTTGCTGAAGTGAAGCTCTGCTAAAACTGCTTGTATGGCCTTGCAAATTTCAGCCTTCTGCACTAGTTTCTGCATGAGCAGCCCCTGATAATAGATCAATTCTCCCAATATTTTGTATTCAATGTCAAAATTTGGTGATGTAGGGGATCGAACCCTGATCTTCTCGTATATCATACAAGTGTTCTACCATTTGAGCTACATCACATTCAATTCACTGCAGGATTGTTAGCATCCTTTTGAAAATGATGCAATGTTGATGCATGTGATTAACAAATAAAGAAGCACAATTGATAAAGAGATGCAACCACCAAAAGAAATAAAAAGCCATATTCCTTCATTTTCAAGTATTAGAACATTTCCTCATATCATTAACTTTCCAACAAATTAATATTCCACATTTTTTATACCAAAAAGTAAACAGACCTTCCACAGCGTAAATTAATTTGCAAGTTTGGAACAAAGACTATACATGAGATCCATGTTCAATAAAAAAAAAATTAAATACCTATAGGAAGAACAACATGCTGAAAAGCAAATATGTAATCCTTATCTCCAATACCTCCTCGGTTCCATGGTATATTAACAAAGTATCCCTTACCATCCATAACACCTACCTGCATATAATAAAGTAAGATCTCACAAACTCGATAAAACAGAATCAACAAAAAAACAGATATAATCCATAAAAGATAAACCACGACATCACATCAATAAAGTAAATGCATAAATGGTTAACTGTAGCATATAAATGTTAAGTTAGCATAAGTTTGCTTTAACCATTGAATGTTCGACTTTGCCACTTTAGCAAGCCAGTCCAAATGAACTGGAACTTTTACAAAGGTGCAGAGCAAGTGAGCAAAACAAAAGGCAAACAGGTTTTATTACAAACTGGCTACTTTTGTTATCATTATTTCAAGTGCAAGAACTTATTTAAATATTATTCTTCTAGATTCAACTGCAGGCTCTAACAGCAGCATAAGAAGCTTCACTTACAAAGCACTATATATATAAGATCGTACAAACTTGTCCACTGAAAAAACTACTCAGGAGTAATGTCAATCTTTTTTTAGTCCTTAAAGTAATAGTTGAGTAGGTAATGCGTTGTCATTTTACAAAGTTTCTTCTAGTGGTTAACAAGCGGTAGAAATGCAATATTAATAACTTGTTGAAGCAAACTTATATCTCTATTGAATAACTTGGGCCTCTAAATAAAATATACAAGAGAACAAATTAAGGAAAATAATATCCTAAAATAATGTGATATAATAAATGCAAATAAAATATCCAAATCTGCTATATAATTATCTAACTACTGTGTTAAGACTCAAATTTAGCATATATATCTATTAGCTGCAGCATGTTACACAAACAAGTAAAAAAGATGGTTGTAAGTTTCGGTAAATGAGCAATTGTTCAGAGTTGAAAGCACGAGTCAATCTTCCCAGTCATCACAACATTCTTATTGAAACAACATGTCTATTATTATCAAGTACAAGTAAGAACAATATCGCTATTAGCAATATAAATAGTGAATAATTATCACGTGGTTCCATCTACAACGTGTTAAAAAAAGCAAAAAAATAGATTATTTATTCTTCAAATGGAGAAAATAACTATAATTGGGACTGGTTGGCTTTTGGAGGAGGTAAGGATTTACTTGGAATATGGAACAAACTTTGGAAGATAGTTTGGAAATTTGAGATATTAGCTGCCTAGTAGAGGAAAGTTAACGGTGAAATTTGAGCCGAAGAATAAAGAATTGGAATAAAGATTTTAATATCAGCTGAATGAAAGAAAATGTTCAAAAAAAAAAACAGAAGTTAAATGGGGAATTTATGGGAAGAAAGCAAGCGTTTGATGGAGTCTGTGGTGGGAAAGATAATGTTTGAAGAACATCTGAAAAAAATATAACAATTTGGTGTGCTATAAGGAAGAAAATTTTTGATATAAAAAACCGTAACCAATTTTGATAAAAAAAACCATAACGACTAAATTGGGAATTCACAACATACTTGGCAGGACTTATAGAAATCTGATAGTAAATAATAATTAGCAACACGAGATGCGAGTAGGTACATCAACATTTTGAGTTTAATGTTAACTGAAGTTACATTCTTTCACAGTTTTTAAATTTATAAATGTAGCTTATGTACAATGATAGCACATTGAAAAAAATACATATTTTTGGTTGAAACCAAAACTAAAATTAAGAAATCAACTCAAGATGTATGATATATGCAGATGCATAGGTGCCTTAAAATGAATCTACACATATTCGTGATTACATTCAGCAATATATATAAGGATGCATGCATGCATAATATTATATTTCATAATATGCAAGTAAAACAGCACAATCTTAATTAGTAATCAAGAAAAACAGCACTTATGCCGGATAGGTTGAGAAATTAATAGCGAAATTGCCGGATAGGTTGAGAAATTTGGGAGATAGAAAGAGGATAGAATAGAAGAAGTAACACACATGGTTGGGCCTTCGGAAGGGACAGCAGAGAGGGCGGCGTTCAATTCGGAGGATGCCATGGGAGACGGCCACAAGGAGCCCAGATGAGGATCCAAAGCCCGCAGATGAGAACTCAAATCCCTCGCAGCAATCCAAGCCATCCAGTGCGTGCGACACCGCCCGATCTCCACCACCAAATCCCCCCGCTATCGCCCCGACGAACCGCGCACAACCGCGGACGTGCTGATCGAAACCCTAGAACAGGAGGAGGTGACGGATGTGTTCGCCTATCCTGGCGGCGCATTCATGGAGATTCACCAAGCCCTAACCTGATCCGCCTTGTTCAGGAACCACCTCCTCCGGCACGAGCAAGGAGAGATCTTCGCCGCAGAAAGAACGAGAGAGCAGCGTATGTTCACAGCTTTCCTGGGCCATTGCCCGAGAGGCGGAGGAGAAAGCGAGAGATGTATTTAGGTTTAGCGATTTCACAAGCTGACATGGTTATTTGCCACGTATGTACGCTAGCACATATTTACACTGTGGCTACGGTGGTGTAAAGCTAGCAACACTCTTATTTAAATATTATTAAAAACCAATCAAATCAATAAAACTAAAAGTCTACCGCCCAATAAACGCCCATCTGTCCAACGAGGCATCTGAGGTTGCCGATCATCGCCCGTCTGTGCGACGCGATCAGAACGTCCGACGCGATCAGGACGCTCCCCGGCTTGACGTCGCAGTGGACGACGCCGGTCGAGTGAAGATAGTCGAGGCTGGACAGAATCTCGCAGGCGCGGACCGGGCGTCCGATTTCGTTCGCTAGGATACCGTAGGCCGCGTACTCCAGGAAGGGATTGTAGAGGAGGACTCTGTCGTGCCCGGGGGCAATCTCCAAGCCTAGGCAGGAGACGACGGGGAATTGATGAACGAGAGGATGCTCTGCTCCCGGTGAAGTGATCGGGAGAGCTCTGCCAATTTTAGGGCAAAGAGATTGTCCTGGGAGGAGCCCACTACTAGGGTGTGGAGACCTATTGGATCACTAAATGAGGTACTAATAATTTCGGTGGGTTTTGTGGCAAGGCTTAACTAGGCCGACAACAAGCTAGGCACCCAGGCACACTAACGTATATGTTTGTGTTTGGATGATTTGTATGTGCTGCGAATTTTTTGCTATGATTTTGTGATTTCTAAGCTAGCTCAGTAACCGTCAACGCACCCTGATCCTCAAAGTCTTTGAACTTTGGTTTGTTGTTTGCATTACAAGTGGTTTTCCGCATTGCTTGTCTTGTGCTGTGTTTTACCAACATAATATGTAGTATTTGAGAGAGATTGAGCTTATTGGAATAAGCAATAAACCGTTATCGATGTTGGAGATGTGTAGGAATTGGTCGTTGTCGATGGTGACTTTGTCGTGGGCATTGTACGAGTCTGAGATGGAGAGATTGCTAAGATTGTTGGTCACGTGGGCTGATGTGCTGGAGCCAAGAACCCATTGTTGTGAGTGTAACTGTCGGAAATGAGTGATGTGGGCTGATGGTAGGATTTAGTAATGGCTGGATTATGTATATACCAACAAGAGATTGTTGTGTGCCCTCATTTTCACATATTCGACACTCGATGGTAGCTCTTCCCCGTTGATCATTGGATGTGGTATTCGGATGTGAGCTGAAGCTTGATCAATTGAGGAGCCGCGAGCTAAAGTTTGATTGAATCTGCCTCTCTAGGATCTGTCGCGGCCTCTACCGCGGATATGCATCAGGAGTATCAGTGATGGGGCTTGTTGTAGATTATGGCGGGCTTCGTGTTGTAGATTGATTTCTTTGATATAAAACAAGTAATAGAGGTCGTCGAGACTCAAAAGTTGGAGATTTGTGCAGATTGTAGTTTTGAATGCTTGATATTGAGCGGGGAGGCCATTCAAGGTGTAAAGAATGATATTTTCGAGGTCAATGGTGGAGCCAGTAGCTAATATTTTATCTGCATTTTCTTTGATTTTGAAGCAACTAGCATGGATTTTTCTTACATTGTGATGTTGTGTAGGGCATTTTGGAGTTGAATAATCTTGGACTTATTTGTGGATTGGAATCGTTTTGCAAGAAAATTTTTGGTGGTAAGGATGTAAGGTAAAATGGAGGAGAAGATGGTGAAGAATATGGGTGAGATCAAGTTTCGATCGGTAGAGGTCTATAATTCATAACGTGGATTGATATGTTGATTTCTATCATTGTTAGAAAGGTAAGATGGTGGCTTTGACGAGGTACCGTCGAGGTGGCTGTGAAAATTGTTGGCTTTAAAAATGTTAAAGATTTGCACTCGCCAAATTGGGTGATTATCGAAGGTAAGGTAGTAGTCATTTAGGTTTTTGATATTATTGATAACAAATTTAAGGCTAAAAGGAAGAGGCTGTGAGGACTCGGTGCCGTGTTAGTGGGAGCTAATCCAGCACTGGTTGTGGGGGTAATAAGTCCTCTAGCTGCAATATCATATTGAGTGATTTAAAAGACAAATATATAGACATTAAATATAACTCATTTATTCATTAATTCACAAGTTTTGATTACAAAGAAGCAAAATAAAACAAAAGTTATAAACTTCAAAAAGAGTGATAAATTAGCATGAAGCAGTATCAGCACTGCTTGGTTCTTAGCACCCTTTCTCTAGGACGAACTCTTGATCTGGGCATGTTTCAAAAGTGCGAGAATTTGAATATCAGTTAGTTGTGAAACTAAGTACTGATAGATGTCATCTTTACAAATGTTAAATAATAAGCAAAATAAGTAATAATTTGACAGGAAATAAAAAGTTGTACGAATTTATCCCTAGAAACTTGTTTCAATTGCACTTGAAACTTTAACATAAAAATAAATATATAATTTTAGCATTTACTATCTAGTGCAAAACATAATTTTATTGGGCAAGTACAAAATCGAGAAAAAAGGGTTCATCTTTTGTATCTCGACTTTTTTCTATACCTGCCCCCTTAAGGCTTATCAGTATAGGTTTTTTATGACTCCCGATGTCGGACAACCCCGTCCTTGCAGTTGTCCGATTAGATTAAAAACATATTAACATGGAACCCTTGCTACTTAGTTATCCAAACTTGTTTATATATCATTTTATATGATTTTTAAAAGCATTTTTATCAATTTTTGTGATGTTGAACAGAAAAAGTATATTTAAACAAGAATAATAAAAGACATCCATTACCTTATTCTTTTAAGTTCAAAAGTTCAATAGTTTGATCGAATTTGCATTTAGATTTTTAATATTTTAAATTAGCCTTTTGTCAATATTATAATGATATTTTTAGGAATTTTACTTTCTTCTTTTCCATTCTGTCTTTCGTTCATTTTTTCTCTTGATAGAAGGCAACGTTTTAAGTCTCTGAGGGTAGCAATTATGTTTAATATAATATTATTATTATCATTATATAATGATAATAATAATATATGAAAAAAAGATAATAATGGAAATGATTGTAAAAATTTGTAGAAAGTAATAATAATCATAAACAAAGGAAAATGATAATAAAAAGGCTTGAATTGAAATAATAGTCAATTTATAATATTTGCACAGTTTTTATTAGTAATTAATGAGAACCATAATAATGTGAATGACGTAATTTTATCATTTTTATTTTCATAATAATGATTATTAAGTATATGTAAATAAATAAATAAATAAATAAAAGAACGAAGAAATAAAAAAATTGCAAATTCTCTCATCATTTATTCTCCTTTTTCTTTCTCCTTTAACCTTATGGTAGGGCTGCCGGGAGTCGGACGTGGCTGAATGGGGTGGCCGGAGTGGGGGGTTGGACAGCTGATGGGAAGGAGGGCTGAGGGGGAGAGGGGCTGCTATGAGGGGGAGAGGGGCTGCTGTGAGGGGGAGAAAAGGGAGGGCTGAGAGGAGGAGCTTTCGTTTTTAGGGAGGAGAAAGAAAGGGGCTGGGGGTATATATAAAGGGGAGGGAGGGAAGGAGGAGGGGGCTGGTCAGCCAAATGGGCCGACCAATCCTGCGCCAAAACGGCGCAGGAAGCTGCATCGCAGCAGGCTCTGTCGCTGAACAAAGCCTGCGATCGGGAGGGATATTGGGGGGAATCAAGAAGGGGAGGGAGAGGAAAATTTTATAAATAATTACTTGAAGTTAATTTTTTTTGCATTTTTTCGTCGTTTAGTGTCCAAAAATAACGAAATTTGACACCGAGGTGTGTTATCATATAACGAACACCCTCACGCCAAAAATTTTCGATTCTGACAAATATTTATTTTTAATTAATTTCTGAAGTTTAAACTTCAAAAATTAATTGAGGCCAAACTTGCGCTCAAAAATCGATGAAACTTTTTGAACATCTTTTAAATAATATACTTAACATAATGACATGAAAATCGATGAATTCGAACATGTATTTAATTTTCTCAATTTATTGAATTTAAATAATTCAAAAAAAAAATAAAGCGGGAGTTTCTGTTATTCGAATTCTTCCAAACTAGGGCACTTTGATCTAAAAATTCTTTCTATCAAATGGTATTTTGGTTTGCCCTAAATTGAAGTTCCCAGGATTCTGATTTCTAAGGCGGGATCTGAGCTAATTTTGCGAAGTAACGACGTTGGATCATTACAAAGGCAATGAGTTTGGAGCTTCTTGATTTTCATGTGCATCGGTGTTACTTGCCGTGCTTGAGGATGATGCGTCCATTGGTCGGCATGAGGGATGGTGAGAATGTCCTTTTTTTTCTCACCGAGGGACATCCGTCAGACGCAAACTTAGACGTCGGATGCAGATGATTTTGTGCATTGATTCTGCTGGAGATGGAGGCGGAGGCTAGACGTCCGTTAGGTGCATATGCAGACGTCATACGCATACGACTCTTTGCATTGGTTATGCCGGAGACGTAGGTGGAGACTAGCGTCGATTCTGCCGGGTACGAAGACAAAGACTTTCCGTGCGGGAATCAAATGCAGACTATTCTTTGCATCGATTCTGCCGTCGATACTGTTGCGTCAGATGGAGGAGATCCCATAGGAGAGTAAACGGAGACCCGTCGTGCTGGAGGATTTAGAGGCTGGCTGTGAAGGAGGGGATCATGAATTGCTTTGATACCATGTTGAGTTGAGAGGAAGAGAAGTAAATCGAAATTAGAAGAACTTTATGTATATTGCATATTGTGTTATAGCATACATGTATATATAATGATGCTATAACTTATGTTGGTTACAAATTTTAATCAATGTCATGTTGGTTACAAATTTTAATCAATGTCAAGCTTTCAATAAACAGTCGGTGGTTACATTCTAGCCTTTGTAACTTATAGTAGTTTCTAATTCTGATTAATGTCTAGCAGTTATTGCTGCATTTATATTCTAATACGTTATAGTGGATTTTTTTACTTGTGGTGGTGTGGCTCGGTGATTTTTCACATCTTGAATTTTTCATGTAAAATCTCTTGTGTTAATATGCTTGTGCTGTGATTGTTTTTGTGATTTATCGTGTTAGCTAATTTTTGTATATTGCTTCGGTGACTCTCAACGGTCAAACTCACGATCGTTATCCTCTACAAGTGGTATTAGAGAGCTTTGCCGATTTGAGGGCAAAGAGATCACCCTAGGAGGAGCTCACAACCGATGGTTGGACCTCGGATCCACATATGATGCATCATTCCGACCTTCGCCTCCCAAGTTATTGAATGGCATTAAATGGGTTAAATGGCGTCAATTTGGTGAAATCGGTGGTAGGTTTGATTAATTTTAAAGTTTTAAGTGTTATGTAAGTAATATTTAAATATTCGATATTTTAGAAGTAAATATTAAAATTTTTTATGTTATACAGATAAAAATCTCAATTTTATTTTCATAGTTAAAAGCTGAGATTTGTAATCAGCATCTCAAAGTAAAATATCAAAGGAAACCTGTTAAATTTGTGCTGTAAACTTGAACTTTATGCTGTGTTTTGCATGCATTATTTCAAACTTTTGCCATATTTTTGTTTCGTATACATAAAGAATTGAATCCTTGGCGTACCCTGCTCTTGCTGCATTTCGTGAATGTTGTTCTACTTGAACAAAACAAAAGCCTTTTTATTTATACGTTATGGTAAATGAGGACAGTGAAAGCATGCTATATTGATCAATTTAAGTCTGATTTTAGTTTCTTTCTAATATTTCATTTAGGATTGCTTTTTGTTTGATTTAAATTTTTATCAGTATTGAATATCCATTTTAGTATGCCATTTTCATGGGCAAATTAAAAGATGGCAGATCATCTGCAGCTTGGGAGCGAAATGCAATGATTTTTTGCAATCTATGTTTGAAGGAAACTGCAACATTGTCTATTTTTTTTATTTCTATCATTGTGTTTTTGTCTTGAATACTTTGTTATAACTTATTTGTTTTTATTTGATAGAAACTTTGTGAAATAAACTCGGGGAATTTTATTGATTTTATCAATTTTTTCATACCAACACACTAGCATAAATGCATACAAAGTTACCACTCAATTCCCAGCATGCCATCAAAACTTCCACCCACTCGAACCCTTTTTAATGTTTACAAGTTGATGGGATTTCTTGTACAGGGCAAGGCTAGGTGGTAGTTTTATAATTACGAAAATGTTTTGTTGTCAATCAAGAGTTATAATTATTGTGATTTATCAGTTGCTTTATGTTTAATGTGATTTTGTACTAAATATGTAAACAATCAAGATTTAAATGCTTTGCAAGTAATCATTTATTAAGCTATCATGCATAGAATATTTTTTCCAATTTATAAGTTAACGCAATTGTTAGATTTCAAAGTGTTTTCAGTAATTGATGACTGTTCCGATTATGAATAGTCTTGCTCGTATATTTTTTTTCAAGAAAATTAAAAAGAAAAATTATGTGACATTATTTTATCTAGAATTTTATTTTATTATTAAAGGAAAATTAATATAACTCAACATGCGTGACTTTGAGAATAATAGGTTGAAAATCGTTCATCATCAAATTAACTACTATTGCAATGAACAGTGTCACTTAAAGTAATGAAATAATGTAGAAAGCAGTCTTGGGCCTAACGATTTAACATCAGTGAAGGAAAAATTTTCAGATGAAGAAAAAAATTATTACATGATTAATCCATGTTTCATAAAACAAAAACAAAAACAACACAAGCTATAGCCTCATTTAGAGGAGACAGCTACATGAATTTTTGCCTTCATTGAGCATGCTCAAATAATTACTCCTTTCTGAGCTTCTAGTAAGCAATCTTTTTTTTTTTCTAATACTGTTCAACAAACTTCTATTTGTATATTATCATATGAATCTTCAAGTAAATGTATAATCTCCATAGTTGATCTGTCTGATATAAAATTAAATTGATTCTATGAAACTCTAGCATGCTGTTATAACACGAGCTCAGTCATTTTCTTTTGATGTTTCAATGTATGAATTAGGAATTTATTTTTTTTATAATTTGTACACTTTTGTGTATTACATTCATCTTTGTCTATGGGTGCTATAGTACTCCACTCGTCTAATATTTATTTCTTAAATTTGCATTGAACAGCAATTGTCTACATGCTAAATAAAATGGAACTTTTTATGCCTTAATATGAGCAAGGTTATTGCTGTAATTTAATCATTTATGACAGCATCAACATAAACGTTTGACAACTAGATTTTGAAACACAAATATGCTTTAGCCCTTCTAACAGTAACTTAACCTTAGCTTCGTATTGGAAATTTTAGAGAGATGCATCAGCCCCACACTTCATCCTTTTTTCTGTGTTTCAGGGCTTCTTGTTGGCCATTTCAACCATTCTAATGATTAAAAGTGAATGAAATTCCATATATAGGGCAAGATTATGGGGTAGTTTTGTAAATGCTGAGGTTTAGGTATTTGATAATGGATATGTAAATAATCAAGATTTGAGTGTTATGCTTATAATCATTACACAAAGCTATATTGTATGGAAATCTTTATTTTACATTTTAACAAAGAGTATATTTGAACAATGATAAACTCTTGCAATTTAGATATTTTTTTAAGAAACATTGGAAGAAAAGCTATAAGACATTCGTTACATCTTGAACTTTTATTTTACCATGTTGAAGAAAAATGATCAGCTCAGCAAACACCATATTGAAAATAATGAGCTGTGGCTTGCTATCAAAAAACTGTTACTGCAATGCATTGCCATCATACAAAATGATGAAATAATGTGCAATGTTGCTTTTGGCATAACATCACAAAGTCATCCAATCACCATTTTTCTTCAGGGTGGGTCCAATTACCATTTCAGCCTCACTGAATTGCAATCCGACTTTAAACTCTTCAAGAAAAATTCGATTTTGAGAATTTTTCTGAGGCGTGCAACCACATCCATCGCCTTTCCTTTCTTGTTTCTAGGAACAGGGCCAGGGATATAAATTACCAGATTACCCTGAAAAAATTTAATGAGCCGTTGGCCTGCCTTTGGATTTTTGAAAACTGGGTGTATGAACAACTGGTGGAGAATAAACAGCTGGTAGAGAAGCTGTTAAAATAGCCATTAGAGGAGTCAGTGCTTATGAGTAAACATAAATTGGAAGAGGAGAATGTCTTGCTGAAGAGGGTTTAGGAGGAAAGGAGAAAAGTGACCGATGGATTGAGAAAATTGGTAGAGGAGAAAGACAGCTAACACCGACTTTAAGTTGGCTAAAAAGAAAGAAGTGAGACCTATTGAAGTTGATGGAAGAGAGAGAGAAAGAAATGCCGAATTCTAAATATTGTGGTGAAGTGAAAGAGAATTGTTGTTTTGATGAAATAATGGCCTAGAAGGATGAAAAGATTTACTGAAAGACGTAGAAGAGAAGGACAAGGAGATTTTTTATTTATGGGAATCAACAGGGACTCCATCAAGATCTTTGCTGTCACAAAAGAGCCAAAAGATGTAATTAACAAATTTTTGAACTTAGACAGTTTTCAGGCATCCTTATCAAATTGGGCAATATAACTATGGATGCTGTCTGAAAAAGTTTGTTATGGATGGTTTCGCTTGGAAGGGGATGCCAAGATATTTAATATCGTACATGGATCCGGATAGCTGACCTATATACGTATTGTGCATTGTAATATGTAGGACTAATTACACTTGTTCACGGTTATCCGACTGCTTTGTAATTCAGAACAGCATTAGCAATTAAATTTTTTGTCACTAAAGCAATCTAAGTCTACACCGGTAAAGGATGGTATCTGCTCCCATGTTTGTACTGCACATAAAGATCACATTTAAGTTGCCTGTGAAGTTGAATATTTAAAAGGGACTTTAGTCATAAAAAATTACAATTTATACACCTCTGACAAATTATTTATAACTGCATCATATCTAAATTAGTTCTATTGTTTTCATGATTTTAGCATACATTGTTTTCCTGGTAATCTTCAGTTTATACCCCAAGCTTGGCCTGGAATGGGCTTCATAAGCGTTTGTAAGCAGATGAATTAACAGTTCTGGGGTTATTGCTATTCATAACAGATGAAGCAGAACAGTAGCAAATTAGCAGTAATCACTCGGTTGCTGTGGAAAGAAAATAAAAGAAAAAGATTAATGCTTTGCAGCTTAACTCGCCAATGAAGTCTTGATTGTTTGAAATTTAGTGAGTGAAAAGAGTTTTAACATATTATTACCAACACCTAGGAGTATCACATCATTGAAACATTGGGCATATAGATGTGCTTAAAACGAAATATTACAAAGAGGCCTTTTTCTTGAAAAAAGAATATACAGCACCTTGTCTTATCTCACAAAGGGTGAGTGCATTTAAGAAAACCTGTAATGCTCTGCATTTCATTTTTTTCTTAATTTTAGCATCTACTTTAATTTTCTTAAAGGTATGAAACAAAAGTGCATAAAAAAAATATGTATAACAAACTTCATCTTTCATCAAATTCTCACATAACTTAACTACTGTTAGTATTGCAGATGGCAGACATTGTTAAGGACTTAACTTCTGGAACAATTGGAGGTTCTGCACAACTGATTGTTGGGCACCCTTTTGACACAGTAAAAGTCAAGCTCCAAAGCCAGCCGACCCCGCTTCCTGGCCAACTCCCCAAGTATTTTGGTGCTATGGATGCTGTTAAGCAGACAATTGCTTCAGAAGGCTCGAGGGGTTTATACAAAGGGATGGGAGTTCCCCTCGCCACAGTTGCAGCCTTCAATGCCGTATTGTTTACTGTGAGAGGGCAGATGGAAGCTTTGCTAAGGCCCGAACCTGGTGTTCCCCTCACAGTGCAACAGCAGGTAATTTGTGGCGCGGGTGCTGGACTCGCTGTTTCATTTCTAGCATGTCCTACAGAGCTAATCAAGTGTAGGTTAGTAATGGTTATGAGTTTTTATCTGAATATTTTATTGCATTTCTAGTCACTATCTTATCATAATCGTATCAAACTAAGCACATTTGTTTTACCAAGCGAAGCTTAAGCACACATAACCTATATTTGTGCCGTTTGGTTTGAGATTTGTTTTAGCGTGGCTCAAGCTCATTTATTATTTTCATTCCAAATTCGAACTTGAACTTGAGCATACCTTATTATATTTTATTTTTACCGAGTCAAACTCGAACTTGTATTTAATGTTAGATATAATTTTAAATTAATAATGTTTATATTTTTTTAAACATGAATTTTGATGTAACGCATAAAATTTTAAATAATACTTTTCAATCACCCAATTTTAATATTTACCAAGTAAGCATTTTCATTCAGATTTTTAAAATGCATGGCATCTCACATATCTACTTCTAAATCGATTAAGTTGGTGAAATAGTATGAATTTATTTGTAAATATTAAAGCTTAGGTGTTATGTATTTTTAAATATTTTGGTGTTATGTTTGATTAAGATTTAGTGTTTAGGGTTTAAAGAATGCCAAAAAGTACACGGTAAGAAACTCTTAAGAAGGATCTTCTCTATTTGAAATTTAAGGAGGGGCTTCTATTTGATCGTGCACAATAGAAGCAAATAATTCATTTAGCTGATCCCACAGTTGATCCCACCTAATGGGATTAAGGTTTGGTGTTGTTGTTGTTGTTGGTGCTATGCTTGTGAAAACCCTTAAATAATAATCATTTTACTATTTTAAATCAATAAATAATATTTTATTTATGATCAACCTGTTATCGACCCGAACACAATCGAACATGGCATAATTTGTGTTCAGTTTGATAAGGATTTGAGCTTCAAGTATGAGCAAGCTTGGCTCACTTACTAGCATCTTAACAAGCTAAGCACAAGTAAATCAATGAATACTATTTTATTTATGATCAACTTGTTATAGAACCGAACACAATTGAACACGGCATAATTTATGGTCGGTTTGATAAGTATTTGGGCTTCAAGTATGAGTTCAAGTTTGGCTCACTTGTCGATAGAGTAAAATTCTAGCATCTTAATAAGCTAAACACAAGTTACTCACGAACAATCAGCTTTTTTTTATGATCCTACTCACAATAAAAGCAGATTGCAGGCACAAAGTGCTATATCAACGTCAACTGCTGTGGGTGGCGTCAAGTATGGTGGACCCATGGATGTGGCAAGGCATGTTCTGAGGTTTGAAGGGGGCTTAAGAGGCTTATTCAAGGGCCTGGTTCCAACCATAGCACGAGAGGTACCTGGGAATGCCGCTTTGTTTGGTGTTTATGAAGCACTCAAGCAGTCGTTCGCAGGCAGTCGGGACACCTCAGGGCTCAGTCAAGGTTCGCTCATGGCCGCTGGAGGATTAGCTGGCGCATGCTTCTGGGCATTTGTGTATCCTACTGATGTTGTGAAAAGCGTGATTCAGGTTGATGATTACCGAAATCCAAAATTCTCTGGCACTGTTGATGCCTTCAAGAAGATCTTAGCAGCTGAATGGCTGAAGGGATTGTACAAGGGATTTGGTCCTGCCATGGCCAGAAGTGTTCCTGCCAACGCTGCTTGTTTTTTGGCATATGAGGTCACCAGATCTAGTCTTGGGTAGAGGGTATAAGATGTGCTGCATTTATTGAATCTGAATCATAAAATTAACATTTATTTATTGCATCTGTATGATCTTATTCTTTAGATCTCTGATTTGTTTCTCTGCAATTTCTCGGCTTATACTCTTATTAGATGATTCTTGTTGAACAATCGTGGAACAATTGTTCTATAAACTGAATACAAATTTAATTGCAGATGTGAATATGTTTTGTGAGTGGTTTTCTTTTTATATTTATTTTATGTTTTTTATGATGTGAATATATTTATTTTATTTTATATTTTGTATTTTTAGTAAGATGTATAGAATAACAACTCTAAGCTATGATCTCACTACATGGGGATAGAAATTCCAAATAAATAACATCCTTTTTAATGGTTTCTTTTTCTAAATTTCTTCATCAATCTTTTAATATTATAGGGTTATTTATTAAAATTATACATTGATTATTGTAAAATTTTAAAAATGACTATTAGCCATTGTAAATATTTGTTTGATGCATGAATTTTATTAAATATTCATTTTGGTCGCCTATCAGTTTTTTTCATATAAAATTTTAAAATTTTAAGTTTAATTTTTCATTTATGCAGTAATGAAAAAAAGACGATGCTGCTTGAGAATGTCGGAGATGTCCACCGATATCTTTGACAATGCAGGAGAAGAGCTTCCACTGGTTGCGCCAACAATTTTCGATATCGCAGAGGGCGTAGATGGAGGCGCCGACAAGGGCATGGCCGCAGAGGGCGTAGATGGAGGCGTCGACAAGGGCATGGCTGCGGGGCTTGGAGGGGAAATTGTTGGAGAATTTGCGCCAGGAGCTACACCGAGAGAGTAGGAGAGGGCAGCAAGCTCGGTGAGAACGAGGACAAAGCCTCCAGTCGCGATCAGGACCTGTTAATTCGTGGCTAGCTCGAAGGCGAGGTAGAGGAACGAACGCGGAGGAAGCGGTGACAGGGGAGAGGGGTGAGAATGGGAGGATGGAAAGGGGAAAGCGAAGCCATCGGGAAGAAGAAGGATTGACGGCGAGGAGGGAGAGGGGCTGGTGATGGTGGTGGCGGGGATGACGAAGGGCGAGGAGACGGAGAGGAGGGAGAATGGAGAGGAAGGGGGAGATGAGAGAACGTCGCGGAATTGGCAACACACGGAGCAAAAGCCGAGAATCTGACAGAGGGTGAGGCGTGAGAAGATCTGCTTGAGGGTATCGTCTGGCAGCCGTTGGATCGGGCTTAGGCAAAGCGGCGGATCGTCACCGGAGGGATGCATCGCCGGCGAACTTGACGGACGGAGGGGAAAAAATCTGCAACTTAACGGAGCTTTAGAGGGAGGGATGAAGGGAGTTGCATGGCTTAGCATTTGTAAAGTTGCCACTATGAAATAATATGCCTATGAAGTAATTAACAGCTTGCCATTTAAGTGAGCTCCCAAAAGAATAACCACTACATGGTGAGATTCATATGAAAATATAAAAATTATAAAACCACCCATATTCTCAGAATTAAATTGACTTCTCCTATCGGCCACTTCTCTATGGGTAAGCTAAAAATTAGCTTGTTATTTTGCCCAAAAGCTTTATAATTAATAGCAGTTATCATTTTGGAGTCGTGTCAACAAGTTCAATATTGAGACCAAGACTTTCCAGTTCAGCATCAAGAAGAAGCTAATATTGACCGGTTTTTAACTTAGCTCATTGAGAGAACAGATTCTAACAGACATTTTAGTGTTCTGTTTTAAATTTTTTTTTTCTTGCATTTTCATGTAGCATCCATCGTGAAAAAGGGATCACTTATTCATTATTCTCCATCGAATTCAATTTTATTGCACCAAATACTCTTAGAAGAAAATCGGCCAATAATTTTAAATTATCATCATTGAATTTTATGATCTGCAGACAATGATTAAAAGGCGTAGGATTTGAGATTTTGAAATAAGATGTAAACTTAAAAAACCTCCTATGATTCCAAAAGACAATCCAGTTTAGCCTTTATTGGTCGATCCAACTATTGACTAAACCAAGTGAATGTAAGCCTAACAACTAGATAATCAAGCAAGGCCATACAAAAAATTAAAGTATTAAAGCCTTCTAGCTTGCTTGGATTAGGTGCAAATCATCCTACTTTCCCATATGATTATTTAATGCAAGCTAAAATTAGCCAAGATTCAATAATACTAACAGAAGATTGAATAATCTACTCCCAAAGTTAATTCCTTTCAGAATTGTTGGAAGCATAAATGATTGACGACCAACTGCTACCGTCGCAGCTGAATATACCATGATTAATCTCAGAACAAGAAATAGCCAGCTCAAACAATAGTTTATCAGATTTCCATTTGGCCCATATCTTGTCAGGACCAAGTTGAAATTGAGAAAGCTAACCTTATTCACCTTCATCAAGAAACACTAGAAATCTCAGATACTTTAATCTTAAGTTCAAGAACATAGTAAGAGAGTCGATAGTATAACATATTCCCAAAAAATTTCACATCTGCAATGCAATACGAGCATCATAGTGCAAACTTTCGACAATAATTGCTATATAATAAGGGAGAGCATAACTCAGCATTCTTAAAATGCATACATACATTCAATATCTCTCAAAGTATCTGTACAGAAGTGGGCAGCCTCCTGAGATGCCTCCAATATCATGTAATATATACTAAAATGCTCCAAAGCCCTGATAGAATCATATTTTACATGAAAAAGAAAAACGCACTGATAACAATGCCTTCGAATTATTTACTGGCTATTTCTGTGTATCGTAACAGACTTCATTTCAGATGCTGCAACTTTGAAAACAGGAAAAGAAATAAATTTTGTATGTATCCACAGATCAGCTGTCATCATACGACACATGGAAATCAGTCCTGCAGCCGATTGCGTCCGCGTCTTCAGCTCCACAGCAGTCATAGAATCTGGCAGCATATGGCGGGTCCTCAGGTCCAAGCTCATAGTACCTTTATTATTAATAATAATATGAATAATATCAGAAAAATACATGCATGACACAAAATATACGAATTTACATATTTAACACGTAATAAACTTTGATAATTACAAGATTTACATATAATCATACTTTTGCATCATTTTGAATGATGGACAGATACCAAATATGATAATAATCTTAATGTAAAAATAAACAAAGATTTTAATTAATTAAATATAAAGATTTTTATGGTGGCGTTAAATTCTTCCTAAAAATAACTAAATTAATAAATTGGTAAATACTTGAATCAATGCTTTTATGATTGAAGAGATTTGTTACAGTGCGCCCTGAATTTTATTCAAAAACTCTTAATTTTGCAAGAAATTAAAGTGTGATTGGTGCAATTCATTTGTACATGTCGTATTTTATTTTTCTTACTCAAATTCTTAATACCTCGTCTCTTAACTTTTGAGAAAAATTGAGTAAAATTTGAGGCATCATAATATTTTTTTTATAATTCAATCTTCCTAAGCAATGAGCTCAACAAGCAATAAATGTGTTGTAATTAAAGTATGATAAAGTCTTTTTTAGGTCTTTATATACATAGCACTGAAATCTTTATGACATTATACATCAAGCATCCAAATTTTAATATTTACAAACAAAAATACTATTGTTTTATTATGTTTTAGTCTTTTAGCTTAGTTTATCTTGGGTAAGATAATAAGCTATATAAGCTGATAGGACTTTCAAAAAATGTTGTAATTTGGCTTAAAGAGTGATGCTGACTGGAGATAGTTTAAGCCCCCTGAAACAAATGAAGCTATTGTAATTAGATATCAGTTATCATGCATTTTAGAAATCATAATAAAAAAGCTATTTTTATTAATATTAAAATTTGAGTGTAGATTATATATGTTGTAGAGTTTTGAGTATTACACAAGTAAATATCACTTTTTGTGCAGAGTTTCAAAACTTTGCATTGAGAATTTTTATTTGATTTTGCCACCTTTAGTATAAGGCATGTTCAAATGTTATATGGGATACCCCATCTAAGAGTTATTTTCTAAAATGATCCCTATAATATTGACAAATGCCGAATTTAATCCCCGGTTATTAAAATGCATAAAATAATTATTAGGATGTGGAGATCATTCAGATCATCATCGAGATGCTAATGGAGCTCCGGTAAACTTCCGGGAGGTTTCGAGACGATACGGAACAAGTTGGGAAAGCTCAGTTACAGCAGGCATCACAGCACATCGTAGCGCACCATGGCGGCCAGCAGACAGAGACCAGGGCGCCGCAACACGCCTTGGCGGGTGGAAGTTCAAAGACTGGGGCACTGTAGCATACCATAGCGCACCCCAGCAGAAAGCAGATAGAGACCGAGGCGGGGTAGCGTGCCCTAGCGGAAAGAAGACAGAGACCGGGACGGGGTAGCGCGCCCCAGCGACAGGGAATCCAAAGAATGGGGCGCTATTGTGCGTCGTGGCACGCCATAACGCTCCTCAGCGCCAGAGACCAGGGCGCGCTGTAGCCCTGAAGCCTGGCTACCCGAGGCCTGGGTGCTACGACGCGCCGTAGCACCAGGCATAAATCTGCTTCGATTCATGTTACGTCCTAACGCAATTTGGGGGGTATTTTGGACCATTTAGAGTCTGAATGTTAGCTGAGTACTCAAGGGAGCATTATTGGATGAGTTTCCAATGTTAGTAAGGGCAAGCTAGGTGCTTTGGCTACTGTTGGAGAGAACCCTAAAGGAGGTGGTTGATGCTCTCCTTCTTCCTAGAGTAAGAGCTGGTGTTCCCTATTAGAGAAAAAATCGATCGGGAGGCTTTTTAAGCAGTAGATCTTTATTTTTCTTATAAAGGTGAAGCTCTTTGTAACTCTGTAATCATTCTTCATACATAATAGAATTTTTATGTGATGTGACTCTATGGTTTTTCTCATTCTTGAATTTTTCATATAAAATCCTTGTTGTTTGGATGCATGTGCATGTGATGTGATCTAAATTTTGTTGTGCTTGTGATTTTGTCGTTTGCTCGGTAACCGTCAACGCAACCCTGATCATCGAGCGCAAATCGTTTTCGTTGCGGTGCTCGTGTAGGTGTCTCGATCGACAACAAGTGGTATCAGAGCGATGTTCTCTATCTATAATTGTAACAGTTCAAACTCTTAAGTATCAAAGTATTGTCCGCTTTGGTCTGAAAGGCCTCACGATTTTGCCCTCAGAAGATAACTTCCCAGCATGTCACCCATCATGGGAGTGCTCTCACATGAGCACGCTTAACTTTGGAGTTCCTATCAGGAACTCTATTGTTATCTGAAAAGGCACCTCGATGTTTAAGAATTTCATTTATTACTACTTAAGTGGGTCATCACAATCTCCCAACTTAAGTAACTGACGTCCTCATCAGTATCCACACACAGATCCAAGAACCATTCATTGGGTAGATAGACTAGAGGTGACCCCAACAGACACAAGAAGTACCCACAACCATGTAGCACCTTAACTATCATGGGTTCAAGAGACTGCTCACATGAAGTGGTACTTTGCCCTGTATGGCACTTAGCTCCTATTTGAAACCCTATGGTTTGCTCTGATAGAATTTGTAACAGTTCAAACTCTTAAGTACCAAGGTATTGTCCGCTTTGGCCAGAAAAGCCTCACGATTTTGCCCTCAAAAGATAACTTCCCAGCAGGTCACCCATCCTGGGAGTGCTCCCACATAAGCACGTTTAACTTTGGAGTTCTTATCAGGAACTCTACCGTTATCTGAAAAGGCGTCTCGATGTTTAAGAGTTTCACTTATTATTACTTAAGTTGAATTTACCACTAAATGGAGTTGACAGAAAATCGGCGACTATGTTAGATGAAGATTGGGAGGTTCTTGATAGAACCGCATTGGGTTTGTTCGTCTTTCATTGTCTTCTGCTGTTGCATTTAATATTATTAATGAGAAAACTATTGTTAATCTCATGGATGCAGTGACAATGATGTATGAGAAGCATTCAACTTCTAACAAAAATTTTCTGATGAAGAGACTGTTTAATATGAAGATGATTGACGGCTACTTAGAGACTGAAAATCTGAATTGGTTTAACACTGTGATGAGTCAGTTGAGTTTGGTGGGCATCAAGATTGATGACGAGGTCTGAGCTCTGTTATTCATCTCATCATTGTCAGACAATTGGGATGGGCTGGTTACAGCCATCAATAATTCATCAGGAAATGCGTCGTTGAAATATTCGACAACATTGTCGTGTTAGTGCTGAACGAAGAGGTGCGAAAATAATCCAATGGGGAGGCATCTACTTCAGTTTTAAATGCTGAAATCAGAGGAAGAGGTGTAAACTGGAGACATAACAGAAATAGGTCTATGTCGAGACGTGAAAAATAAAGCCCGAAAAAGCAAAGTCGAATTGTTGGAATTATGGTTATTTCAAAAAGGACTGCCCTACCCTAAAAAAGATAAGTGGTGGGAGCAAGGTTATGTGCCCCACTATGAATGTTTGAGCTGAAGAGAGTCAGGATGCATTGATCCTCTCACTTGTCAACACAACACAAAGTTCTGGGTGGTGGACTCGGGCGCATCCTTTCATGCCACTCCTACTAGAGGTGCTTTCAAGAATTACACCAAGAGTGACTTGGGGAAGATATATCTTGGAGACGATAAGGCATGCGATATCATAGGGAAAGGTGATGTGGACGTTCAGCTACCAAGCGGTGCAGTTTGAAAGCTCAGGGAAGTTAGACACACGTTATGTCTAAAGAGGAACCTTATTTCAGTTAGCCAGTTAGCTAGGGAGGGCTGCAGCACATGTTTTACCGAGGACTCGTGGAAGGTCACCAAAGGTGCACTCGCTGTTACACGGACAAAATGGAATGTACCCTTTACCTAATCAATAAAGTGTCAGATTCCATTGCAGCTGCAGAATAAATAGGCGCCGGTCTATGGCACCGGAGACTTGGCCATATGAGCGAGAGGGGTTTGAAATCCCTATAGTCAAAGGGAAGGCTCCAAGGACTGAAGTCAATGGATTTGAATTTTTGTGAAGATTGTGTGCTGGGAAAACAAAAGGTCACATTCTCCAAAGTTGGAAGAGAGCTAAAAGGCAAAAAACTTGAATTAATGCATATGGATATATGGGAGCTAGCTCCTATTTCTTCCATAGGTGGAGCCATGTATTTCGTCATCTTGATTGATGACCATACAAGAAAGGTATAAATATATTTTCTAAAGCACAAATCTGACGTATTTGATGTGTTTGGAAAATAATTGGCTTTGGTGGAGAATGAGACAGAGTTGGAGCTTAAAAGCTTGAGATTCGATAATAACGACGAATAATGTGACAAGGAGTTCAAGAAGTTCTGTGCCTTGAGAGGGGTCAAGAGGGAATTACAATTCCAAGAACACCACAACAAAATGGTGTTGCAGAGCAGATGAACAGAACAATCACAAAAAGAACCAGGAGCATGAGATTGCATGCGAGTCTCCCAAAGCAGTTCTGGGCCGAGGCTGTCAAGACAATTGTATATTAGATTAATAGGGGATCTTATATACCCTTAAATGAAAGGATTCATGAGGAGGCCTAAAGCGGAAAGGAGGTGAAACTGAACCACCTCAAGGTATTTGGTTGTTCATCCTATGTGCACATTGATGTAAGATCCATGAACAAGCTTAATGCAAAGGCGATCAAGTGCACATTTATTTGATATGACATGAATGAGTTCGATTACAAATTCTGGGACAACCAGAACCAAAAAGTTATCGAAAGTAGGGACGTTACTTTTAATGAAAGTGAGATGCACAAGGATTGTATTGGAGTCATGATTGATTTCAAGGTTGCTTCAGATGGTAAGCCCCGGCATATAGAAGTTGATGACAGTGTTTAGCCAGATGAACGTGTGCATGAAGATACTTAAGGGGGTGTTGATGTTGAACCACAAACACCTATGATGTGGAGATTCACAAGAGTCATAAGACCACCACAGAGGTATTCTTCTTCTTTATTTTATATGTTACCAATGGATGGTGATAAACCAGAAAGCTTTGAAGAAGTGCTTCAAGTAGAAGATTCAATCAAGTGAGAGGTTGCCATGAATAATGAAATTGCATCACTCATGCCAAATAGAATATGGGAGTTGGCAGCTTTACCAACTGAAAAAAAAGCTCTTCATAATCAGTGGGTTTACCAGCTCAAGGAAGAACTGAATGGGGGCAAACACTATAAGACGAGGCTTGTAGTAAAGGGCTTACAACAGCGGCATGGAGTTAACTATAGTGAGATCTTCGCCCCAGTTATGAAGATGACAACCATCAGGGTTGTGCTGACCATCGTTACAGTTGAAGATTGCATTTGGAGCAAATGGACGTTAAAACTGCGTTTCTTCACGGAGAGCTGGAAGAAGAGTTATACATGCAATAACCAGAGGGGTACAAAGCTCAAGAGAAAGAAATAACTAAGCTAGTGTGCAAGCTCAAAAGAGCCTTTACAGTTTGAAACAAACGCCTAGGCAATGGTACAGGGGATTCAACAGGTTCATGTCAGAAACTGGGTACAAGAGATGCCAGACGGATCACTGTTGCTACATAAAATAGTGTAAGTCTTCATATATCATTTTATTGTTGTATGTGGATGATATGTTGATCGCAAGATCGAACATGAAGGAAATAATGATGCTAAAGGAGCAGATGTCAAGGGAGTTTGACATGAAAGACTTGGGCCGCAAATTCTCGAGATAAGAATCAATAGGGAGAGGAATGCAGAAATTCTGAAGCTGTCTCAAAATGATTATGTTGAAAAGGTACTGAAAAGATCCAACATGAGCTGAAGTCACTTCAGTTTATCAAATGATCTAATGTCGAAGTCTAAAGAGGAGAAGGAACACATGCTAAAGGTTCCTTATGCTTCAACGGTTGAGAGTTTGATGTACGCGATGATCTGCATGAAATTGGACATTGCACATGTAGTGGGAGTAGTCAATAGATTCATGGGAAACCTAAGAAAGCACTATTGGGATGCGGTCAAGTGGATATTGAGGTATTTGAAAGGTACAACGAACAAAGCAATTTGCCATGGTAGGTCTGACATTTCACTACAGGGATATGTAGACTCAAATCTTGCTAGAGATGTTGATAGTCGGAGGAGCACTACTGGATATATGTTTACATTAAGAAGTGCAGCGGTGAGCTGGATCTCTAGGCTACAAAATATTGTTGCTCTATTTACCACGAAATGGAGTATGTTGCCATTACTGAGGCGAGTAAGAAGATGATTTGGCTAAAGAGTTTTATGGCAGAATTGGGCAAGGAATGGAAGGATGTGAAGCTCTACAGCGATAGTATGAGCGCTATCCACCTCGCGATGAATGCAGCATTTCATGCCAAGACGAAACACATACAACTTCGGTACCATTTCATTCGAACATTGTTGGAAGAAAGACATCTTAGATTGAAGAAGATTCACATTTCGAAGAATCCAGCAGATATGCTTACGAAAGTAGTAACGGTGGAGAAACTGAAGCTATGCGCTGCTTCAGTTGGCCTCGGCACGTGATAAGAGAGCGGGTGTGAGCCACACCACGTTCTTGACAGCGATTGAAGAAGAATCAAGGCTATAAGAGGAATTATTTCAAAAGGTCTCCAAGTGGGAGATTATTAAGATGTGAAGATCATTCAAATCATCATGGAGATGCTAATGGAGCTCCAGTGAGCTTTCGAGAGGTTCTGAGGCGATACGGAACAAGTTGGGAAAGCTCAGTTGTAGCAGGCGCCACAACGCGTTCCGAAGCGATATTGAACAAGTTAGGAAAGCTCAGTTGTAGCAGGCTCCATAGCGCGCTGTGGCGCGTCGCCGCGCGCCATGGTGGTTAGTAGATAGAGACCATGGCGTCGCAGCGCGACCTGGCAGGTGGAAGTCCAGAGACTGGGGCGTTGTAGCGTGCCCCAACGGGAAGCAGACAGAGACCGGGACGCGGTAACGCACCCCAGCAGCAAGCGATCCAGAGATTAGGGCGTTGTTGCGCGTTGTGGCGCCATAGCGCCCCCCAGTGCCATAGACCAGGTCGCTACAGCGCATATTGGCGCCGGGCTACCCGAGGCATGGGCGATATGGCGCACCGTAGTGTCAGGTGGAAATCTGGTTCGGTCCAGGTTTCGCCCTAAGCAATTTGGGGGGTATTTTGGACCATTTGGAGTTCGATAGTTAGATGGGTACTTAAGGGAACATTATTGGAAGAGTTTCCAATGTTGCCAAGGGCAAGAGCTAGGGGCCTTGGCTGCTATTGGAGAGAACCCTAAGGAAGGTGGTTGTTGCTCTCCTTCTTCCTAGAATAAGAGCTGGTGTTCCATGTTAGAGAATAAATCAATCGGGAGACTTTGTAAATGGTAGATCTTTCTTTCTCTTGTGAAGGTGAAGTTCTTTGTAACTCTATAATCCTTCTTCATACATAGTGGTATTTCTGTGTGGCGTTGCTCCGTGATTTTTCCCATCCCTAGATTTTCCACATAAAATCCTTGTTGTTTGGATGCTTGTGTGTGGATGCATGTACATGTGTTGTGATCTATACTTTGTTGTGCTTGTGATTTTGCCGTCTGCTATCAACGCAACCCCAATCCTTGAGCGCAAATCGATTCCACTGCGGTGCTCGTGTAAGTGTCTCGATCGACAACAATAATCTCCTTTTAAAAAGCCTAAATTAGTCATATTTTAACTTTTTCATCCACTTCGAATGTAAAAATAAAATTAATAAAAACATTTTAGCATATGGGTATAATGAAAGGCTATTATAATGCCCTTATTTATTTTAACATTTTTATCCAAAATAGATGAAAATATAAAATAAGACTAATTTGAACTTTAACTATTTTGAACATTTCAATAATCGAGAGACTAAATTGAACATTTTTCAATAGTCATAGGACCAATTCAAAAAATACCTCCATCTAATAAAAAGAACTAAAGAGGTTTTGTTTGAAGGCCGACTAAAAATGAAAGTAAATATTCTACAAGATTTGAAAATATCATTCATCCTTAGACATACTTATTTCAAATATGGGCAAAGTAAATACAATGGATGCTGAAATTGATCAGAGTAGGGTTTATGTGTTGATGATTTGTCAGTTATAATTTGATTATTGTAATTGATGATCTGTATATGTTAGAGGACCATTTTAAAAAATACCTCTATCTAATAAAAAGAACTTGAGAGGCTTTGTTTGAAGGCCGGCTAAAAATGAAGGTAAATATTCTACAAGATTTGAAAATGTTATTATTCATCCTTAGACATACTTATTTCAAATATGGGCAAAGTAAATACAATGGATGCTGAAAGTGATCAGAATAGGGTTTATGTGTTGATGATTTGGGGCTATAATTTGATTATTGTAATTGATGAATCATGTCTGTTCATATAATGATTGTAAGTGAAATTCATGTGATATGATTCAACAATTATAGTTGATAATGCATGAGTTGTAATTTGGCAAATATAATAGGCAATCTAAGTAATGCTGCAATTTGTGCTTGTAGCAATGATTGTAGCTGGTGAACTGTGAAATTTAGTCTTATTGATGAAAATTGAGATTCAACCACATCCCAAAGCACAAAATAAGTATACAAAAGTAGAATTGTAAACCAAAAGAAAATATAAAACTTCTTCCTTAATATTTCTTAACATAAACTAGACAACTTCTTGTGCATGCGTAATTGTGTTTTCATCAAATCTCCATAATTTAAAGCAATCAGTGCTAATGAATTTAAAAGTTGATATTGTCTAATAAGTTTAAGAAAAATCTCTAAATTTTTTGTTAAGTGATCCAAGAGTCATTAAGATCCGGCCTATTTCTCACATGAATCATGTTTCTCAGAGATCCAATATCAATAGCTGACTTTAGTGACAAATCCCAATAAATGGAAGAAGATGAGAGTTTACAATAATTGCTTTCTAATATAAAGTTATATTTGATAATTTGAATATTGAAATCTCAAACTTGTAAGAATTAGTGAGATACTGAGTTTTTAACAAAAATATTTTAACTTTTTTAAAGTTCTAGATAAGTGTCTTTCTAGAGTAACTTTTTTAACAAATGTTCAAATGAAAAAGAAAATTTTAACAAAAGATGTTCAAAGCTAATAAACATTCCAAAATCAATGTTCATCTTATTAAAGAAACATCAATTTATCTAAAATGATATTAAGGTAATATCAAAAAAAATTAAATATGCATGTACAGATGGATGAACACTTTCCATAAACAAAGATTAACCCAAATGCTTTGCTGAATGCATACATTTAGGATAGACCAAATAAACAAGAAGTAAATTCTTGGATGCCTAGCAGAGTGTTTCTTATCAACAATCCTTTAGAATCATGAAGCTATTTGATCCAATTAAAAAGTTCAACCTAAAAATTGGTACAACATTAAACCCTAAACTAAATAAAATCAACAATTAATAAAATTCATCATATAACATAATATTACGTAAAGTTGTCCTAGATTAATCACATGATATGCTAACTTCAATAAGCAAGGTGTGCTAAGCTTTATATATAATCTCAACAACAACTATAGACCATGCTCCATAGATTACCTAAATATTTAAGTTTTAAGGAAAACATGCATGACACTGGAAAAGAATGAGCAAAAGAAATGAGAAACTCATAAACCAAACTCTTAAACCCTCTAAAATTTAAATTTAAATGACGACATTTAAGAAAATAAGCAACGTTGAAACATTTAAAAGGTTTTTCAACATTAGATAAATTGAATAAATTTCAAGTTAGAGTGTTTATTATTATTATCTTAAATCCAATAATACCACAACAATAACAACACCGAGCTTTAATCTTACAGGTGGAGTCAGCTACATTAATCCTTTGTTTCCATTGTGCACTATCAAATAGAAGCCCCTCTCTAAGTTTCAAATAGAGAATATCATTTTTAATAGTTTCTTTACATATCTTTTTTAATCTTCTCTTCCTCTTTTAATAAAAATAAAATTCATAACTCAATTTTTCTATCGGGACATTGAACGGTCTACATTTAATATGCCAGAACGTTCTGAAGACAGCATTCTCTAATCTTGCCACTGTTGGAATCACTCCAACTTTCCTACGACTTAGACGATTACTTCAAAAATTCCAATATCCCCAACTACACGCAACCACCATCCATTGTGACAACCAATCTGCAATCTCAATAGCAATAATCCACAATTTTATGCTCGTACAAAACATATAGAAGTGTACTATTATTTTATCCGAAACAAAACATATAGAAGTGTACTATTATTTTATCCAAAACAACGTCAAGAACAATGAAGTTGCAATCAACTACATACCATTGAACAAAGAACGAATATACTCACCAAATCACCTCTAATCCTACAATTCAATTACCTATGTGATAAGATAACGGTTCAAAATCTCAACCATCATCTTACGGGAAGATATTAGAATATAATTACCTATTCAATATTATCCAATTTAACTACCAATCCTAAGTAACCACACAATCCATATGTAATTGCCTGTCCTAAGTAACTGCATGTTATCCAATGCAACCGCACACCTTTATATATATATATATGTATACTCATCCATATAATAATAATATAAGAGAAGTTTTCCATCTATTTTTCCTTACCTCAAGCTAACTTCACATTTCCTAAATAATGTAATTAGCCCTACATAACAATAAGCTGAATAAAGTAGTTTGAAAATTTATAATCCACACCTCAAATTATAAAAAGGAGACATAATCGTCCAAAAGTGTCTCCCTTCATCTGCACAAGAATATCATATCAAGAAGACGTAAGTTTTAGAATGAATTAATTTTATTTTAAATCAAGCATCCTACAAAGAAAATCAAATTTAACATGGAAAATCTATTTGATCCTAGAAAATATGAGATTGTAGTTGAGGATTTGTGGGGTGCAATTTAACGATTGCAATATGTATTTGTAATCAAATGATTAAAACATGTGATTCACATACTGTAATCCTATAGTTCTACATGGTGATCTATGAGATATATGATCTACCAGTTGTGGCAATTGATCTTTTGGACTATAGCTAAAAGCTGATCTGGGAAAAAATTTATCCCATGTATTATCTTGTAATGACCCTAGGTTATTTATAAGGTAAGAATTAAGTTCCCGCAATATTCAATACGTTAAATCCTCCCGCAAATTTCAGTTTCCCGTTAAAACTCCCGCTAAAATTCGATTTTTCAGTTTCAATCCTTAATTTAGAAAATTTTAAAATTCGTTTAAAACTGAAATTGAAATTAAGGCAAACGCATATTTAAATTGGTAAAGCGTAACTTCCTCATTTAAGCTCATGTTTAAGGCATGAATCAGCTGTCCCTACTTGAAACGGTTAAACCAATAAATATCGGCTGAATTAGGAAGGTATGCATAGAGTTATTAAGGGAAATTTCTGTAACTTGCTGCTCGAGCCCGAATAAATCGGACGTGCGTTACATACGCACGTCCTATTTAATCGGAAGGATCCGAAAGGCTCTCACCACCCTCAATCCCTCTCGCTTCTTCCTCTCGGTGATCAAGACCTCACAGAAGAAAAAGCGGCGACAAGGGCATACCTGGCGGCCGATCGAAGAGCCAGGAGACGCGATTCCCTTTTCGCTCGGTGCCGAGAGACAATTGTCAGAGGTTCGTAGCGCTCGACGTCTGCGTGCGTACGGCTGCCTTTACTCGACGCTGAGCCAACTCCTTCCGCCTCATTTCCGTGTCGATTGGTCGAAGCTCTGCGCGCCCGTTTTCATGCTCGATGCAAGGTAAGCTCCTCTGTTCGACAGTTCAGTTAAAAGGAAAATATGTATATATATATATACATATATATATAATAATAACAAATAATAATAATAATAATAATAATAATCAAAATTAATAGCTAGGGATTTGCTTTAGTATACTAGTCCCTTATTTTGTTATATCAAAATCTTTATAGTGGTTAAATTTTTAAATGAAAATTGTTTTTTTTATTGTGATAAGTTTCAAATTATTATCATTATGGAGAGATGTCCGTGAATTCAGTCAACCCTTCATATTAGTATTTTTATGATTTAAAATTTAAAGTGCAGTATAATAATTAGGTCTGACTAGCTAACACTAGGAAAAGATCTAATCAGTCCAAATCAGCTATTTGATAAATTCTTAATAAAAAAATAAAGGTTTTTGGATATATGTCATATAAGGGAGTCAGTTATAACTTCTTTTTGAATATTGTCAATATCAAATTAATAAACCTCTTATCCTAACTTATACTTTAATGAACACTAAGCCTTTAAGTTCATACCAATTTAAATCATAAATAATAACTCAAATAAGTTTTAAGATCTTGCTTGAATGAAGTACGTTGTACTACCCTAACATAATAGATGAGTTCGGTGTTGATAAAAAGGGTCGTACTAAAAATATTAACAATTCAATTAAACTCTTCTTTTCTCCAACTCTGTAATACGATTCTTTTAAATAAGGTAGCATAAGTTCTTTAATTCTAATAAAGTTTGATTTTAGTTTAAATATAATAAATTAGAGTTAGACCTTCTCATTGTATAAGCTACTCTTATGAGATACGGGTTTAAGTAACCAACTAAAGACAAACTGGGGAACACAAATACTAGTTCTAATCTTGTAAACAGATAGTTTCATAGTTTGATAAAATCTCAATTATAATTTTTGCAAACACATCAAATTGTGAGTGATTCATCTAGTTAAGTCAAACATGAAAGGTACACTGAATATTACTTTTATGCTTTCTACATTTTTGATGCTTAAGCACCGCTTGAACTTGTTTTATATTGTTATTTAATACCTTACTGTTACTGCTAATCATGTAAGAGAGTCAAAATAATGTTTATGTATCTTGTGAATGCATGCAAAGGGTTCCGAAATGGAGGTTGAATTAAGTTAAGGATGGGGCTAGTCTATCAGGAGTTATAAGAATGCCATCTGGAGCCTTTGAGGGGGCCCAGGTGAAGGATATGCTTAACTGCATATATGATTCCATCTGGAGCCTTTAAAGGGGGCCCAGGTGAAAGTTATCATCTGGAGCCTTGAGAGAGGCCCAGGTGAAGGTGCCATCTGGAGCCTTTAAAGCGGGCCTAGGTGAAGGTTACCATCTGGAACCTTGAAAGAGGCCCAAGTGAAGGTGTCATCTAGAGCCTTTAAGGGGGCCCAGGTGAAGGACATGCTTAATTGCATTTTTATGACCCCATCCTCATGGTTCTGGCTTTGCCCATCAGAACTTCTAACATTGCTTCATAATATCAAGTCATAAACATAAACATGAATTTTACACTATTATTGCTTCTCCTTTTTAAAACTTGGCATGCGAAAAGAACATTTATTTTGCAGGAAGCATGATCATCTTTTATTTGATACTCACTGTATTTTTCTATAATTATTGTCATTTTTGCTTTTTGTTTTGCTTTTAAGTATATCTCTAATATCATTTGTATTTAGAATGTGCCCTAAGGCATTATCTTTATAATGCCAAATCAGATTCAGCTGGAGGCGGTTGATATAGTTTAAATGCATTCGCGGAAAACTAACTGTCCCTTTAAGGAATAATAATTTTATGTATAATGACAGCCATGTAATAAATTTTGGATATTATCTGCTTTAAATTGAATGAATGTTATTTCTTATATTTGAATGGCTTTGGATGTTTGTTTAATTGCTATTTTACCTAACTGTCAATATGATCCTGTGAAAAGATGCATCCGATGTTAGTTTGGATATCACCAACCTAACTTGGGTCATCACACATCTCCAAATACACTAACAAAAATTAAATTTATAAAATAAAATGGAATGCAAAATTTCGTTGATGATATTTGTAATGATGAGAAAAATGTTAAGTTCCCGCTGCAAACCAATTTTTGTTGCATTACCAGCGAATTTTCATTAAAATTTCCTGCTAAAATCTGTTTGTCCGTTATATCCGTAACATACTATAAAAAGGGGGGAGGGGGTCCTCTAATTCTCCATTATAAGCAAGATTTTTGTTTGATTAAGCCGTAATCAAAGGACCCTCCATCGACGTCAAGCACGCTCCAGAAATCGTCGGCTTCCAAAAACCGACACACGCTCCGGTTTTTTTTCTTTATTTTTTATTGTGACTGATAGAAGAAACTATCGTTATTTCCAAAGAGCTGTAATCGACGCACGACCTTTCCCTTTTCGCTCGGTGGTTTCCAGGAAGCTTTATTTAGAGCCACCGAGCAGAATCAACCTCTTCACGAAAGCCACAAAACCTTAAGAAGTCGTTGCCTCCTCCTCAACCCCTCAACGCACCTCCTTCTCGATCGAATCTGCCGACACTCGCCTACCTTAGCCGAAGGAGACGCATCTGGAACTTTGCGGCAGAGGTGCAGGAATCAACGAAAGCAACTGCATCTACAATAGAGACGCAGAGGAGCGGTTCAGTAGCCAATGTCTGCTCTTCTCGCACAACTTCCTTCTCTTCTGCTTGCTCGGTCTCAGAGGTATGAACCTTCCACTTCGTCGATTTTGTTAATATAAGATAGAATTGTATAAGTGAGTTAATTATACTTCAAATCAAATTAGCAAATCATATTAACAATAGTTTTCGTTTGAACACCGATACTCTTATTCCCCTGTTATTGCAGCAACCTACTTCATCTCTAAATAAGTATAGGATATTATTTTGAAGCATTTTTTTTTTGAAATCTGGAATGGGCCTTACAAATTTGTATTCAGTTGATATCCAATGTATGGATTCCTTTGAATGAATTCAATCATACAAAAATATTTGTACTTGGTCTACTTGTACTTTAGAACTCTTAAGTGAATTTATTGTAATGTACTTTCTACTATGAGATTTAAATCAATCACTTGCTGAACCTACCTTACTATACTCAAAATTTGACTAATTCACATATTAATTTGTTGTATATGTTTCTACTTGCACGATTTAATTCTTAATTTCACATCTCTTATCTATAATCTAATAAAAAAATGACATTCTTCTATAATTTATTTGAATAAGAGATGTATGCATAGATCTTAAGCTTTCTTAATAAAATTAACTGAGGTAGAGCTAGGAATTGAATGCTATCTAAAGCCTTTTGTATATGGATTTATCAACAGCATAACTGTGATTGATTAATTTCTAAAATCATATTCACTTCAATGCCCAAATGTTATGTAATATATACGATTATGAAAGGACACTTTTGTTAAAATTGCTTAACTCATTTGACATCAGCATGTAAATAATTTTCATCACATTTTGTAAGCAAGATGCTTAGATTCTAACAAAAGTTCTTCAAATTATATTATTCCATTTCAAGAAAAATGTCCTGCAGTCATGTACTAGTATGGCTGAACTTGTTAACTTGTTATGAAAGTTAAATTAACTTAGAATCTGTGCTATGAAGTTAATTAGTATAAAATTGAGATTTATATCAAGAGGTTTGGGAAGGATAAGAGAACGAAATGCTAAACTAGGTAGTATGTCAAGTAATAGGATTCATTGAAACACTAAAAGCATCATTTTCAAAGTTTAATAAAATTTTAATTATAACTTTTGCAGACATATCAAATTTGTGAGTGATTCATCTTGATAAGTCAAATACAAAGGTACACTGAATATTACTTCTTATACTCTTATTTGCCTTATTGCTGCTTAAGCATCGCTTTAAGCCTATTTCGTGTTGATATTGAATGCATTATTTTTTACTACTAATGATGTAAAAAAAAATAATGTTTATGTATCTTGCAAATGTTGCAAATGGTTCAGAAACGGAAGTTAAGTATGTTAGGGATGCGGCTAGTCCTTGGGAGCTATAAGGGTGCCACCTGGAGCCTTTGAGGGGGCCCAGGTGAAGGATATGCTTTTACTGAACCTAATCTCAAGGTTTTGACTTTACCATCATAATTATTAACGTCACTTCATGATATCAAGAAATAAACATATACATGATATTTTGTGTGATCATCATTTAAAATTTGGCATGTGACATAACTATGATAAAGAAATATTTATTTGCAGGAGTTATTATTATCTTTTATTTGCATTAAATCATATTTTCCTACAATTATTATCATATTATTCTTGTTTTTTTGCTTTTTCTTAAGAGTATATTATTTAATATCCTTTGTACTTATAAAATACACTAAAGTATTATTTTTATAATGTTAGATCAGATATAGTAGGAGGAGGCTGAGGTACTTTAAAGATGTTAAAAGGAATCATGAAGCAGATTATAATTTTAGCTTTTACTTTTTTTTCAAGAGTTAAACATTTATTTTTGTATGATATAATTTATGAAATATTATGGATGATGTTATTTTTAAATTGAATGAAGGATCTTTTTATTCTAGTATGGCTTTGGATATTATTTAACTGCTATCTTGCTTAACTGCCAATATGATCCTGCAAAAAGATGCACCTATGCTAAATTGGTTGTTACTAACCTAACATGAGTCATCACAATATTTCATAACATAAATTAGAATAATGATTGTATCATGTGATATGTGATATCCAACAAAAAGGTGTTTGAAAATAGAATACAAAGTATACAAAGTACCACATCAATCCTTAGATATAAGACATGGTTCACCAACTTGTCCAGTAAATATAAAGCATATGATTCAAAGTCCATTGATCACTAACTCAACCACTGATAAAAAAAACACACAAAACACCATCTCAGTTGTTGGATACAAATCACCAAAATAAAAACAATAATATCAAAACATTATATTGTTATAAATGTACCATGCTTATTTATATGCATCCTTGCAATTAAATAAAATCAAGTAGATATAATTAGATACAGTATTAGAAGCAGATTCAATCTTCCTCTCATACAATATTTTCTGCTGCACCAATTGTTAATAAAACCCACCACCACTTGCCAAAACTGCCTTCCAATGTATGCTGAATATAGACAGGCACTGACAGCCACCACACGATGGGAATATTTCTCATAGCCTACCATTGGTCATCGATTTTTTCCATCAAAGCTATCTGCCAACAATCACTGCTATTTGCTAATAATCGCCTCTGACAATAGCCATAATCAACCTATATATCATCATCATTTACTTCTATAGGTGGGTTTGAGTGATTTTCATTTTGCATTTTTCTAAGCAACCCGTTTACAGATCAGTTGTACTCGCAATGGCCATTGTTGATTATCTTCATCGCCAACGAATTTAGATTTCAACTTTTTCTTGAGAAAAATTCAAGTACTATCTAATCAATTCACAACTAGCTGTTATTCTTATTATGATTTACTACATTACTGGAAATAAAACTGTAACTTTTATTTATTCCCAGTTCAATAGTGATGCAGTATATGAATTTCAAAAATATAACTTTTATTTATTTCCGATCTATGCACAAATCACCCATTGTCAATAATTTCATTGCTGCAATTTTTTATTCACGCAATTTTCATTATTAACAGTTAACAATGGCGGTGCGCAAGTCACCAGTTATTGATATTTAAATACAAGTAATTTTATTTTTTCCAATTATTAACTTTATTGTAATGTTCGTTATAGTCACCCACTTAATAAATAAAACTTGATTTTTTTTCTCAATATTAAGACTGTTAAAAAGATTGCCCGTTTGATTACTAATTTTCAACATTAAGAATTTTCCCAATTGTCATCATTTTGAACTTTATTCTCTAAAGTCAACCCAACGGGAGCATCATACACAATAGCTAAACTGAAATTTGAATAATTAATAGTTTATTCGCAATTAAATTTGATAATTTTTCAATAATAAATACACTTTTATAGTAAAAATTTGAATTTTTAAGAGGTGGTCTCTTGTTGTCTCTTGTTGTTCAAATGAATATTTATATCATTACATTTTATGTGAGCTTTGGATGTTAACATACTATATCTTTTAAAAATAGTATTAGTGAAACTAGAAAAGCATGAAAGATGGCTCTTATATAATAAAAGTTTACTTGTATTTATCGTTGACACTATAAATTGTTGTAAATATATATATGATAAAGTAAAATGATGCCTTCGTTGCTTATTTCATTTTTGCCCAATTCCTGCATGATTCTCAATAGGCAATTCAAGGACAGCACTGGGTGTCTCGAAAGCCTAATTCTGGTATTGAGCAAGTTGATGCTGCCCACAATCACATAGATTGTATTTTTTGAATCAAAACATAAAGTTTAAGTAATCAAATAGTTCTGCCATTGAACCAACAAGAATCAGCAATTGATTGATGGAAGTTAGATCGTATACAATGCTGGCTTGGGAAAGCTACAAAACTCAAAAAAATGACTCGATTCCATTTGTTAAAACACAAAGAAGGTAAGAAATAGATCAAAAAATGGTATCATCAACAAAATTCAATAACAATGTGGACATTTTTTATTGTATGACCATGATTATCAAACAGATGATAGTGGTGATCGAAATGTTTGACAATCTCAAGCAAAAATTCAGACCTGGATACAAACTTAGATGCAAATACAGCAGCAAATGTAAATGCAATTAAATCTCGTGAACTTCAATCAATAAGAAGTCTAATCTAATAAGATATCGGTGAAAATAAATAATATAACAAGATATCTAGTGAAGAGGAGAATCCAAAAAATTAGAAAACTTTCTAGAAGCAAAGATGATAATCGATTTATTTATTAATGATAGTACCCCTGATGTCAAATTAATCGATTCTTGAACTGATCAGCTAGAAAATTTTTTGAGTTACATGAATATACCAACAAAGAGAATTTGGATTACTCACCACTAAGTTGGATAAAATGCTTAGTATGGTGGAGCTCAAAAATTAAGAAGGTAGAGGCAAATCATGGAGCGAATTTAAGCAAAAAATTAAGAAGAATTTTATCTTGTGACAAGATGGATAATGTGGAATTCATTGATACAAAGAAGCGATTAATCAACACAACTACATACAGAGAATTGAAAAAAGTAGTGGTAATTGATCTTTCATTGGAGAATCATTATGACTTAACTAAATATACAATTGAACTGTTCGCATCTATTGCAAATGAAATGGCGTTGTTTCCAACACAAGATTTAGATCAAGCAAAAAATATAGTACAAGCAATAGAGAAGAAAATAGGAGTTGAGACAAATTCTGTGTAAGAAGACTACATACAATGCTAAAATACTGTGAAAATCTAAGTATTAAAAAGTATAAAATTATGTTTCTCGACCGGTCTGGAAAGCTCAAATTTCAACCTAACCAAACGAGACGGGGGAATTTAATCAGCACGATAGATTTGGCACCTATGTAATAAATTAGGACATTATGAGTTTTAAGGTTGGAAAAAGCATCCCAATAAAGCTCAACAATAAAATGAAGGACAAAAAGGGTTGATATTGAATTAACCTTACTGATGCTGAGAAGGTCAAAATGTTGAGACAAATTTTTCCTTGAGAGCTTTGCAGAAAGGGAAAGAATTTATCTGTCATTGATGACACAAAGAGTTGAGTACCAACATAATACAAGTCAATTAATAGGTTCTTAACCTTATTTTTTACTTTAAAAATTAAAAAAAAAAGATCTAATTTTTGAGCATATTGTGAAAAGATTGTAACTTAAAACTATACCACATCCTCAACCCTATACATTGGGATGGATTAAGAAGGAAAATGTACTTACTATTACTTCTTATTTTTGATATCATACAATCTTACATTAATTAGACAATATGTGCTGTAGTACACTACTACTACTAGACATATATCATAGCATCCTTGAAAGTCATATCTTTAGGATAGAGAAGCTATCTTCTATTAAACAAGACAATAGTACGTAATAACAAAGAATGGAAAAAAAATTAATTTGTATAAAAAAAAATTCAAACAACCTATTGAAATCACAATAGTCACAAAAAATAACATATGCTTGTTAAAGCTATGTTCTAGTGTTCATTCGAGCTAGAACTGGACATAAATGAGCAAATATTAACAACCCAATTGAGTTGGGAAGACAGTTTGCAGGCCAAATGAATCTGGAAGTTCTCCAAATGAAAATCTTGAATTAGGAAAATGCCCAACATAAACTTCTAACTCATCATTACCCAATTTGGTTATGTATAGAAATTCATTATTGAAAATGAGGAGATAAAAAAAGGGTTGAATTGATGAAACAAGGATTGATACAACTAATTCCTTCTCCTTGTGAATCATTAATTGCTATGGTACCCAAAAAATAGAGATTGGAGAATGTGAATTGACTATAAAACATTAAATAAAATACAGTGGTGAATAAATAACTGAGCATGAATTGAAAATTATTGAACCGGCTTCAATCAACTAAGATATTTTCTAAACTCGATCACAAGTCGAGTTAACATTGCGGAATTTTTCTAACTTGTGAAACATAGCAGCTACAGTACTCCAAGATTTATATAAATGGTTAGTTCAGCAGTTTGGATTATGTAAGTCTCCAATCACTTTTATGAGGTTAATAAATGAGATCATAAAATCACTCATAGATGATTTTTTATTAATATATCTAGATGTCATTCTAGTGTACACTCTGACTGAGAAATTCATAAGGAACACCTTGATAAAAAATTACAATTATTTCAATAGCACAAGCTAGTTTAAACCCTAAGCAAATGTGAGTTTCAGAAGATTTGTTTATCATACTTGGGATTCGAATTGGAAACAGGGAAATCAGAAAAGATTCTTCAGAATGCATCCCAGTAATTGAAGGCCTAAGAATGCATGGAGGCACACAGCTTCATAAAAGCGTGCCAATATGTAATGAAATTCATCAATAATTTTTCAGTTATTACTACACTACATTGAATCACTATGGCGAATCAGAAGTTTATTTGGGAAGGAGAGAAAGAAAAAGAATCCCAGTTATTAAAAGAGAAGATCAGTTAACTGCCAATACTAGTTCTACCAAATTTGAATACACCATTTAAATTGAAGCTTACACATTTGCATATGCAGTCAGGGCAATAGTAACTTAATTGGGAAGGCCAATTGCTTATTAGTAAGAGTTAATGCAAGGTTCACAACTAAATTATCTAATTCATGATAAAGACATTTTACTAGCTTTACATCAACCAGTGAAGCATTGGAGATATTATAAATTAAGAAAGAAACCAACTGTTCACACTAATCACATACCTCTACAATATTTAAAAATTCAATACAACAAGATATTTAAAAAAAAAAGTTAAAAATAAATTTAATAATTATTTACAAGCAGATAATGGAAAAAACGAACTGACCTACTTTCTTGACCACCTGTAGCACCAACTATTATGATAAAAGTTAAAATACACTTAATGAAGATTTTAGTAATGTGTATGCAAAGGATTGATTTTCAAGAAATTTAAAATATTTGGAAGGATGATAGAAGCCGACCAACTCTAATTTGAACTAAGAATAGTATTCTTGAAACAACCTATTACAAATAGAAGGTTTTTTGCATTCCTAAAGGTGTTGATTGAATAAGTAAAACAGCAGAAGCACACGCACTACAATAATTACTAGCTATTTTGATGTAAGCAAAATTTTGGTGAATTTACAAAGTACGCATACTGATCACGAATGCAAGAAATCAATGCCAAATATGTTAGAGGTTATTTGATATGTTATACCTCTAAGCTTGCTAATCAAAAATAAAGAGTATATTTGTCACTTCACATTCCAAGTTGACCATGGAAAGCATCTCAGTTAATTATCTAGAACTATCACCTATTACCAAAAAACAAAATAATTACATATTTGTTGCAATGGATAGATTCTAAAAAATAATAATTCTCAATTCTAAGAAAATATTAATTAAAGGTTAGCAAACTATTTTATAAACATGTTTACATGAGGAGTTTTTGGAAAAGTTAGTGGAAAATGATAGATACTACATCGGGATGTAGCACAACTTTCCATCCATCGATAAATCAACAGACAAATAGAAGCTGTGAATCAAACGTTGGTACATTTTCTCAGAGGTTCTCACAATAGCAAGCAAAATAAACATTGCATGAAAATCACCCTAAACATACAATTTTCCTTTAATAGAGCTATACGTGGTTATACTTTTGCAAGCCCATTTGAAGCTTATTTGGGAGACTTTCTTTCCAACAAAATTGATCTGTTTTGCCTTCAAACAACAACCGGACGTATGAAAAATTTAGTCAAGTGCAGAAGATCCTCCAATGTGTCGGAACAATCCATTTCAAGGTGGAAGAAAACTAAAGAAAGATCAACAAAACTACAAAGAGAATTATGGCAAACATCTAATACAGAAAAGTTATAATGTTGGAAATTTAGTATGGTTGCATACAAACTTGGGCATGGATTCGAAACCTTGACTGGCCTGACAGGCCCAGCCTGAGCAAAAACCAAGCCTGGGCTGATCAGCCCAGCACGCCAAATAAACATAGTAGGAGCAAGTTTAGGGTTTCTAAGCCCGGCCCGTGACGAACATCTTAACAAAGTATAAACCGGCCAAAATTGGCCAAGAGGTTTGCCCAATTGATGTATCTTAGCAAAGTATAAGACCCTTTATGAGCTTCTAAATCCTAATAAATTAGTCTAAGAACAAAATTTTGAACTCAATAAAGTTAAGAACTGATCCTAGCAACTGACAAGCAAACCACTTAAGCAGCTTGTCTTTGAAAGAAAAGAGTTGGCAATAGAAGGGAAGCCCTATCGCAGAAGTAAATGTTGTCACTGTGTGTGATGGTACAATGTTAAGTTAGGTATCAACCAAACTACCATTGAGTACATCTCTGCAGGATCATATTGACAGTTAAGAGAAAATAGCATTCAGATAAATCAAATTTTTCAGAGTCATACAATATATAGGATTTGTCATTCAATTTAAAGAATACATCCAAATTATTACAAGTTAACAGCATATGTAAATAAAAGCTCGCTTCTTAAATGAATAAAAACTAAAGCTCTAAGCGACGACTCAGCACCACGATTTTCTTAGATATCCTCAGGCTATGTCAACCTCTTCCAACTGCACCTGATCTGGCATTATAAGAATAATGCCTTAATACGCATCTTAAATACAAGAGATATTAAATATTGCACTTAGCAAAATGGCGCAAGCGAAATCATGTAACAATATTGCAAGAAGTCAAAGATTTAGAGTAAAAGTATGTTTAAATTTTCCTGCAAATAAAACAAGATTTTTTTCTTGCCATATTTATGTCACATGTTGTTTCATTTAAAATATAAGAACTTCCACAAATATGCCATGTTTACATGAAGCAACGTTAGCAATTCTGTTTGGCAAATCCAGAACCTCAAGGTTGGGTTCAACAAAAGTATATCCTTCACCTGGGCACCCTAAAAGGCTCCAGATAGTACCCTTAAAAATCTTGATTGACTAGCCCTGTCCCTAATCTAATCAACCACCATTTCGAATCCCTTGTAAACATTCACAAGACATAACAAATACATTCCATTCTATGACATTATTCTGGCAAAAAATAAGCATTTCATTCAACATCAACAAGAATAAAGCTCAAAGCGAAACTAAGCATCAATAAAAAAGTTTAAGTGCAAACAATTATATCAATGTACCTTGGTATTTGAATATGCTGAAAATAGCACTCAAAAATCTGCTATGTCTGCAAAAGTTATATTTGCAATATGTAGGCTTTTGAAAATGACTCGTATAACAATAAAATATAAATTCTCCTTCCTAAGTCTTAGTATTTCTTTAGAGTTATTCCCATTAAAAATTTCTTTGAAAGCTTCTAAACTTATGTAAGCATTCCTTAAAATTCCCAATCTTCATTTACATAACGGAACATGCTACATTTTCCTTAGTATTGTTGAAATTTGATATATATTTGATCACATTTAAAATGTCCTCACTATGCAATTCAATAGATGAATAGATTTGATCACATCTGAAGTTGCATTGCATAGATGAATAGATGTGAATGGTTTTGAGATCCTTAATTCTCTAATTGAACTATTAATTAACTTCACTGCATAGGTTAACAATCGACACCATAAGAACTTGACCCAACTAATGTGTAGATCTATATAGCAATTTAGAATACTATAAATTTGTAGAGTTCTACCATTATCATCCCTAGTCCTTAAAAGTATAATATACACCTTCTAAGGTAGTAAACACAGCTAGTGCAGATTTTATAATTGCACGAAAGTTGATCCTTATAGCGAAGGAATGTATATTAGTATGTATTTTAACTTTAAAATGTAATAAGATTATACTCTCAACCTTCAGCTAGATTCAAGTATTATAAATAAAGGGATTCATATCTCTGTCTCGTGAGTCTCGGCAATGGAGCAGGACAGGACTGGGAAGGAATCGAAAGGCATTGAAGATAAGTCAAAGGAATTAACTTTACGTCACTCGAGAATCGTACTGACGGGAAGTTGACGAAGGGTTGAAAGTATCAAAGAGGGTTCAACCGTTCTCACCTGCTTCGTAGAAACCTGAAGGCTACGGCTAGCTTCGTCGGCTATGTAGAGAGCTTATGGGATCGGCAGAGGCTCGGTCAGCTGGATATGGAAGGCTCGACGAGGATCGAAGAGTGTCTAGGGCTTTCGTGGGCTACGGCTGCGTCCTTGCTTGCGTCGAGAATTTTTGTGAGCTTATGGCTTCATCGGCTAAGGCTCAGGTGCTGTAAGGTGTCTTACCTATATACGCTCCATCATACCTCTCCCACAGTAAGCGTCGCACCCAATGGAAACATCCTTCAATTCGGCAGCAAGGAAAAGATGAAAAATGTTTGCTTTCTCGCTTCTCATTCCTTTATATTATTATTATTATATATGTATATATATATGTATATATATATATATGTATACATATATATACATATACAAGTACACAAGTATATATATATATATATACACTTAAACTAAGGGTAAAGAAGAAGAAAAAAAATGGTTTATAGTTTAAATCAAGATTGGTGGAATGTCAACGGACAATGAAATTCAGCGGGTAAATCAGCAGAAAAACAAAAATTCGTAGGAAATAATGCAAAATAAACTATAGCGGGTAATTAACGAACATTTAAGATTGGGCGGGGATGTTAATGTCATTCTTAGTAACGACCAAGGGTCGTTACAGACTCCCCAACTTTAAAACGATGTCATCCTCGACATCATGCCAAATATAAATGTACCTTTATACTAAAAATTTTATATATGATTACCTGAGCTTTGGAACAACATGGGGTACTCTATCCTCATAGACTCCTCACGCTCCCGAGTTGCTTCCTTCTCACTATGATTCTTCCATTGTACTTTGAGCATAGGAACTGTTCTTTTCCTTAATCGACGATTGTACCGTTCTATGATTTTATAAGTAGTTCAACATATGTCAAATCTAGTTGAATTGTGATATCAGGTGCTATTATCTGTTGGGACGGTTTCTGTAGGCATCTTCAAAGAGATGAAATATGAAATACATTGTGAATTACCGAAAGGTTCTCAGGTAATTTTATTTTGTAAGCGGTAGCTCCAATTTTAGCTATCACTTCGAAAGGTTCAACATATCATGGACTTAATTTTCCGGTCACTCCAAATTTAAACACTCATTTCATAGGACTTACTTTTAGGTATACAAAGTCTCTGACCTGAAATTCCAGCATTCGGTGTCTGGAGTCGTGGCATTTCTTTTGATGATCCTGAGCAACGACTATTCTGCTCTTTATCAGTTGAATCTTTTTGTTAGTCTCTTCCACCAATTCGGACCCATAAATTTGAACATCCCCATCCTCTGTCCATGCCCGTAAGACATTTCCTTCCGTATAAGGCTTCGTATGGGGCCATGCCAATACTAGCCTGATGGATGTTGTTGTTATAGGCAAATTCAACTAAAGGTAAATATTTTTCCCAGCTCCCACTGAAGTCGAGTATACACAATCTTAGAAGATCCTCTAGAACTTAGTCCACTTTTTATGTTTGCCCGTTTGTTTGGGGTGAAATGCAGAGCTCATGGCAAGGGTAGTACCCAGATCGTCGTGCACTGCTTTCCAGAACCGAGAAGTGAATCTACTATCTCTGTCTGATGCAATAATCTTTGGGATCCCGTGTAATCAGATGAATTCCTTGATATATATTCTGGCGAGCTTCTCCACCAAATCAGTCTGCTTTATTGGGAGAAAATATGCAAATTTTGTGAGTCTGTCAATGACAACCCAGATGGTATTTGCTCCTGATTTGCTTCGGGGTAAATCTACTATAAAATCTATGACACAATATCAATCCAATTCAATTTAGGGACTAGTAGAGATTGTAAGAGTCCTCCTGGCCTTTGATGTTCTGCCTTCACTAAATTATATGCATTGCAACGTGCCACAAACTCTCCTACATATTTCTTCAATCCTGACCACCAATATATTTTCTTTAAATCGTTGTACATTTTGGAACTTCCTGAATGAATAGTATAACTTGAACAGTGCGCTTCCTGTAATATCGTTATTTGCAATTCCTTATCCTTGGGTACCCATAATCAAGTTCCGTGATAAATGTAACCATCATTTTCCTGAAAATTTTTATTCTTTCCTTCCAAAATAAGCTGTTTCATTTTTAGATACTCTGTATCTTTCTCATGGGAGAGTCTTAATACTCCTTTCCAACATTGGTCCTGTAGCTCTAGTAGCTCCTGTAGTCAAAATGGCATTCAATTGTTTTGTAGTTACCAAATCTATTTCCAATTTATTTAATTCCTTAATCAGGTACTCGTTGATAATCATTGTACTAAGGGTGCTAACTGATTTTCTGCTCAATGCGTCAGCTACGACATTGTCCTTGTCTGGGTGATATTAAATATCCAAGTTGTAATCATTAATGAGTTATAGACATCGCCTTTGCCAATAATTTAACTCTCATTGAGTAAAAATGTATTTGAGACTTTGGTGTCTGTAAAAATTTCGCATTATCCCATGCAAGTAATGCCTCCATATTTTGAGGGCGAAGATTACTGTCGCCAATTCTAAGTCGTGCACCGGATAGTTCTTTTCATGCACCTTCAGCTGACGTGAAGCATAAGCAATTACCCTCACATTTTGCATTAAAACACATCCAAGTCCTATCTTGGACGCTTTGGTATAGACTTGATAATTCATCCCTTCTTGTGATAATGTAAGAACAGAAGCGGTCGTGAGGGCATGCTTTAGTTTCTAAGAGGATTCTAACGCATTCCGGGCTCCATATAAAGGGTACCATTTTCTGTGTTAATTTGGAAAGTGGAGCTGATATTTGAGAAAACCTTTGTACAAACTTTCGATAGTAACCGGCGAGACCTAGAAAACTTATGATTTCTGTCACAAACGTAGGTTGCGCCCATTCTTGGATGGCACTGATTTTCTTCGATCCACCAGGATTCCCTCGGCACTTGCCACATGCCTTAGAAAAACTACAAAATTCAACCATAACTCACATTTAGAAAATTTTGCATATAATGCATTAGACTTTAGGGGTCTCCAAGTTCACCTGCAAACGAACTTCATGATCTTCTTCATTCTTGGAATATATTAGAATATCATCGATGAAAACAATCACGAATTTATCCAAGTGAGGCTTTAAAACTCTTTGCATCAAGTCCATGAATAATGATGGAGCATTTGCCAGCCGAAATTATATTACCAAGAATTCGTAATGTCCGTATCTTGTTCAGAATATTTTCTTTGGGATGTCCTCTTCTCTTATCCTTACCTGGTGGTATTCAAATCGAATGACGATTTTGGAAAATACCACTACTCCAACGAGCTAATCGAACAAGTCATCGGTACCAGTTATTGTGCCATTGGCAAACGCTGGGCAGTCAAGTGCGGAGTGAATAACTGCTAAAAGCATCTAAGTAGAAAGCCCACCACAGGATGATTGCTCTCTTATTTTGTCTGCTGCTTACTTTAACTTTATTAACTTAATTGATAATTTAAGCCCAATATAAGGTCGCGGCGAGATTAGCCATTTTTATTAGTATACGAGGAAAAGGGCATCGATTTTTTATTGTGACTTTGTTCAACTCTCGATAATCAATGCATATTCTCATGGTGACGTCTTTCTTTTTTACAAATAACACAGGAGCGCCCCGTGGCGACATGCTAGGGAGAATGAGGCTCTTCATAAGTAATTCCTTTAATTGATTGTTCAGCTCTTGTAGCTCCTTAGAAGCCATTCGGTATGGTACTTTCAATATTCGTTGCGTTCCAATAATCAGGTTGATGGTAAAATCTATTTACCGCACAATAGGTATTCCTGGCAATTATTCGAAAAACACGTCTGGAAATTCCTTTGCAATTCTTGTCTCTGCTAAAAGAGTAGCTCCTTCATTTCCCATCATCATCACCAGATAAGCTTCACAGCCTTTCTGTATCAGTTTGGTTGCATGTGTGGCATTAATGAGAGATGTGGCGGTGCTTAGCCTCCCCATAAATGTCACTGGTCTTCCTGCACTCATGAGGGTGACCTTTTTAAGCCGACAGTCAATTACTACTTGATGACGGGTTAATCAATTCATCCCCAAGATAATGTCAAAATTTGCAATAGGGAGGACTACCAAGGTGGCTTCAAATGTTTCGCCATTATATGGGATGTTGCATCCGCAAAATTTTCCCGCGCTCATGATGGCACCAGATGGTAATCACACATTCAATTTTTCTTCTAACCCAAGACATGGCAATTGTAACTTCCCAACAAACAATTAAGATATAAATGAGTGGCTAGCACCTATATCAAATAAGGTTTTAGCGGGTGATCGAGAAAATGCAAGGTACCTGATATTAAAGATATACTAATAATACTTTCAAAAATTACCGAGCAAGTAATGTGGAATATAATAAGAAATACCTGTCACAGCGTTGTGGACCTTCGGAGCCATAACTGGGGTTAGAGTATAGACTCTTGCTGGCAGAAGGTCCTGTAGCGGGTCCCTTCTTTCGAGTCGGTGTAGTGGAAAAAGTAGATGCTTGGGCATGCCTGATCACTGGGCCCGATGCGCGAGTAGAGAGAATATCCCCATAAACTGTTTTGACAGCCCTGCAAAACGATAATAATGACCCGGTCGGCCACACCGGTAAAATCTGTTGCCAATGTGATAACATCTACCGATGGGGTGTGGTTGCTGGTATTCGAAGTTTGTTCTTTCCCTAGTAGATTCGGATGTCATCTAGTACACTCTAGCTTGATGACTGGGCCGGGATCTCTTGAAAGTTTCTTGGGGGTCAGTGAAGGAATATGCCTCTTTCCCTGGCATTCAGCTATCCTCTATTCATTGTACCCTAACATGGTTGCACAATCCAGCAGTTCCGCAAAATTGGTGTGCTTGAGACCATTAAACTTGTCCGAATCAAGTCTTTTAATCCTTCCTGGAATCGGTTGCACCTGGAGACTTTTGTGTCCACAAGCTTGTGGACATATCGGGATAGCCTGGTGAACTCAGTTTCATAAGCTTCTACAGTCCTTTCCCCTTGTGTTATTCTAATAAATTGATATTCCAAGATCTTTCGTGCAGAGTGGGGTATATAGCGAGCTCTGAATACTTCTGTGAATTCGTCCCAAGTAATTTTCTTCTAAATCTAACCCAGCAAACTGGATCCTGTGGGTGACCACCCACCATTGTTCTGCTTCATCCCTAAACAAGCTCTTGGCTAACCTCACCGTATCAGTGGTCGGGCACCTTATGTTTCCAATTTGCCTTCTACCTCCTGTATCCAGTCTTCTGCCTCCATTGGGCGGGCTGACCCATTATAAGACAGCGGGTTTAGCTTCAAGAAGGCGTTCAAGACCCCATAAATCTTGTGTTGATGTTCTGGAGGAGGTACTAGCATAGACCTGGGAATATAAGCAGTGGTGTTATTTTGGCTGGCTAAAATTTGTGCCATCATTTCTAGCATCTTATCTGTCTTGCTATCAGAAGGTCCTGAAGGTAGAGAGACTTTTATTGAAGTCTCTGTAGATAGTTCAGGAGAGTATTCTTCCAGATTCATCTATTAGAAGAAAAAAAAAATTAATATTCACTAAAGTAGAACAAAACAATACTTGTTTCTGTATAATAGCATTTAATGTTTATCATAGATGCAAGAAATTTGACTGCATAATTTAAAGAAAAACATAGTCTATCATGACATATAAATAAAGTAGATGAATAAGAGCAATCTATATGCTCTTATTGAGGCTTTCCGCCCATAGCTCCCGGTACTTGCTGGTGGTCATTCTCCTCTTCTTGGTTCCTAATGTGGTGGCCGCATCCATGGTTTGGTGAGTGGGGTGTGCAGCTTGGCACCTTCCTTCCTCCAATTCCGTGATACGTTCCTCTTATTCCTCTTTTTTTCTAAAGTAAATTCAGCCAACATAAAAAGTATGGTCCGTAGGCTTCCTTTAATTCCTGCACCTCCTTTTGGAGGCTAGTGATCTTCTCGTAGGAGGTGCACATGAACCTTGTCATGCTTTCACAGCGGACCTCCTCCTTGTCTTCCAGTACTCGTATCTGATCTTCAATTGTCGAAGAGCTGAAGTTAGGTTCATGAATGTTTGCTTGCCAAGACCCTTCTTGGCTAAAGTCTGCCTCCGAGCATTCCACTGAATGATTGGGAAAATCCACCTGCTTAAATCAAGACACAAAACCTATAAATGTTGAATAATCCTTATTATGTCACTAAATTATCTACACAATAATTTGTTCTGATCTTTTTGTCCTTTAAATCGAATGATTTTTCCATTATAACTTTTATGTCAAATGTTATTTTATCCCAACTCATCCAATTCTGCTCTTATACCAACTGTGATGAACCAATGTTAAGTTAAGTATAAACCAAACTACCATTGGGTACACCTCAGCAGGATCATATTAGCAGTTAAGAGAAAATAGCATCAGGCATAAATCAAATTTTCCAGAGCCATACAATATATAAAATTTATCATTCATTCAATTTAAAAAATACATTATCCAAATTATTACAAATTAACTAGATATATAAAAATAAAAGCTCGTTTCTTAAATGAATAAAAACTAAAGCTCTAAGCGGCAGCTCAGCACCACGATTTCCTTAAATATTCTCAGGCTATATCAACTTCTTCCAACTACACCTGATCTGGCATTATAAGAATAATGTGTTAATACATATCTTAAATACAAGAGATATTAAATATTGCATTTAGCAAAAGCCGCAAGCGAAATAATGTAACAATATTGCAGGAAGTCAAAGTTTTAGAGCAAAAATAAGTTAAAATTTTCCTGCAAATAAAACAATTTTTTTCTTGCCATAATTATGTCACATGCTGTCTCATTTAAAATATAAGAACTTCTACAAATATATATAAGTAGGTCTTGTTTACATGAAGCAACATTAACAATTCTGTTGGGTAAATACAGAACTTCGATATTGGGTTCAATAAAAGTATATCCTTCACCAAGGCCCCCTCAAAGGCTCCAGATAGCACCCTTATAACTCCAGATGGACTAGTCTCGTCCCTAACCTAAATTAACCACCATTTCGAATCTCTTGCAAACGTTCACAAGACGTAACAAATACATTCCATTCTATGATATTATTCTGGCATATATAAGCATTTCATTCAACATCAACAGGAATAAAGCTCAAAGCGAAACTAAGTATCAATAAAGAAGTTAAGTGCAAACAATAATATCTATATACCTTGGTATTTGAATATGCTGAAAATAGCACTCAAAAACCTGCTATGTCTGCAAAAATTATATTTGCAATATTATTAGGCTATTGAAAATGACCCATATAATAATAAAATATAAATTCTCATTCCTAAGTCTTAGTATTTCTTTAGAGTTATTCTCATTAAAAATTTCTTTTAAAGCTTCTAAACTTATGTAAACATTTCTTAAAATTCTCAATCTTCATTTAATAACAGAACATGCTACATTTTCCTTAGTATTGCTGAAATTTGATATGGAATTGATTACAAAGTTTAAAATATCCTTACTATCCAATTCAATAGTTCCATCTGAAGTTGCATTGCATAGATGAATAATGTGAATGGCTTTGGGATCCTTAAGTCTCTAATTGAACTATTAATTACCTTTACTGCATAGGTTAACAATTGACACCATAAGAACTTGACCCAACTAATTTGTAGATCTATATAGCAATTTAGAATATTATAAATTTGTAGAGTTCTACCATTATCATTCCTAGTCCTTAAAAGTATAATATATACCTTTTAGGGTAGTAAACATAGTTAGTGCAAATTTTATAACCAGGAAAGTTGATCGTTATAGTGAAGGAATGTATACTAGTACATATTTTAACTTATGAATGTAATAAGATTATACTCCCAACCTTCAACTAGATTCAAGTATTATAAATTAAGGGATTCATGCCTATGTGTCGTGAGTCTCGGCAATGAAGCAGAACAGGACTGGGAAGGAATCGAAAGACACTGAAGGTAAGTCGAAGGAATGAGCTTTATGTCACTCGAGAACGTACTAACGGGAAGTCGACGAAGGGTCTAAAGTGTCGAAGAGGGTCCAACCGTCCTCACTTGCACTGTAGACACCTGAGGGCTGAGGCTGGCTTCGTTGGCTAGGAAGGGAGCTTATGGGATCGGCAGAGGCTCGGTCAGCTGAATATGGAAGGGTCGATGAAGGATCGAAGAGCGTCGAGGGCTTCCGTGGGCTGCGGCTACGTCCTTGCTTGCGTCAAGGATTTCCGTGAGCTTATGGATTCGTCGGCTAAGGCTCAATTGCCGTAAGGTGTCTTTGCCTATATACACTCCATCACACCTCTCCCGCAGTAAGCGTCGCACCCAATGGAGACATCCTTTGATTCGACAGCAAGGAAAAGAGAAAAATTGTTTGCCTTTCTAGCATCTCATTCCTTTATATTACTTCCCTTATAAATATATATATATATATATATGTATATGTATATGTATATGTATATGTATATGTATATGTATATATGTATATATGTATATATGTATATATGTATATATGTATATATGTATATATGTATATATGTATATATGTATATATGTATATATGTATATATGTATATATGTATATATGTATATATGTATATATGTATATATGTATACATATATACATATACAAGTACATAAGTATATATATATATATACACTAAACTGAGAGTAAAGAAGAAGAAAAAAAATGGTTTATAGTTTAAATCAAGAATGGCGAAATGTCAACATACAATGAAATTCAGCGGGAAAATCAACAGAAAAATAGAAATTCGCGAGTAATAATGCAGAATAAACTATAGCGGGTAATTAACGAACATTTGGGATTGGGCGGGGATGTTAATGCCTTTCTTAGTAACGACCAAGGGTCATTACACTGTGTGACAAGAAGTCATGGGTTTGAGTCATGAAAATAATCTCTTATAATAATATAAGGTAAGGTTGCATACAATAGGCCCAAGTGGTCCAGCCCTTCCCCAGATTCTATATAGGCAGGATGCTTCGTGCACCAGGCTGTCATTTTTCATAAAGAGTTGACATTTGATGGCATTATTATTATTCATAAATCTGATATAAAAAATTCCATTTGATGGAAAATTCATACAAATTAACAAGACCCACATGATCTAATTTACCTTAACATAAATTCATAAAAGGTATTTTGAATTAGGTGTAAGTTGGGCTTCTGTGATATGAATTCAATTGTTATTTCACTGGTTGAACTTGCTTCAACATGAAAGTAATGGCCAGATCGAAGAATTTTCTTATGTTGTTCTATTGAACGATTGACTAATAGTCTTTAGGTTGACTAAAAGAGTGAGTCTAGCAACTGAATGACCAATATTATCTTGTTTTACTGGTACAAGATTTGTTCTGTGCATTCACAAAATCATTTTCCATCATCTTCATCATTTTCTTCTATTCTATATAGTTGGCCAATAATGAAGAAGCCAGGAAGATTGCTTAGGAGCATGTGGCACTGGTTTCCTTGATAATGCCAATTCTGGTCATTTGCGAAGGAAGAGAGCAATCATTACCGCAACACCACACCATAAGATGCAAAATCTTTTATTAATGAGGAAATGTGACAGTACCGCAATTGGAGGAATAATGATCAAAGGGAGGGTGAGTAAAAGGTGAAAGTAAAAGAAAAAAGAATACTGCTTTTAAAAATGAAGTAAATACAAGACTTGGTTACCCAAAGTAAGCAGATAGAGAGCTCTCTCAAACTACACGAATGGTTCAAACTTTTTATTGCTCAAAAAAACAATTACACGAATCAGCCAGAAAAATGACAGCATTAAAGTAAGGAATTACCTCTCCAACAAAGGTAGTGTAGGTCAATCATCATTATATCGGATATTGCAGGAAAAAAATAAAAAAAAAATTAATATTCCAGAATGCAACAAGTTTTGGTAATTTGCCAAGGTCATTTGTCAAGCTACAGCTAAAGCAAATTAAAATCAGTTCTACGCTTGATAAGTGTCAACTCTAATTTTGAATATGAAACTGGGAAAGAATTTGTATTTTTTTATTTAGCTATCTTTGTAACTATACTTTGTTCTGGACAAAAAAATAGATTATGATATATAGATAACTGCTAGTTTTGTAAATTTTAAATTTAATTTGGGCCCCACAAATAAACCAAACTGTTGGTGACAATTTTGTAAATCAGGAATATGATGACTTAGTAACAGCCATTCACATTTTCCTTCCATGGGAAGAATCGTAACTTACATTTCTTTCCTTCCAGCCTCTATAGGAATCCCGCAATGAGCAATCTCTCTGTGATTTCTACCGTCAATCTACTAGAAGGTTGCGACCAATCAATGGGAATTAACAAGCAAAGCTACTCAATCGTGTCTACCAAGACTATCCTTTGCCACTAAATACCCCTAAATTACCAAAATGCAAATTAGGTTGCCATAAATAATAATTTAAAATTTTAAAGATTTCTTCCATCATTTTCCTTTATTATACTAACCTTAGAAAGTTAAAAATAAGTGGTGATTATGCTTATATTTAGTGTTGAATTTGAGTAGGGATTGATTCAAATCATGCTTAACTCGAATTCATAATTTTCGACTTTAGCTCAACTAGAACTAGAATCATTTCGAGTCGAGCTGGCTTGCCTATAAATTATTCGATTTCAAGCCAACTCGAAGAAAATGCTAAATATGAGCGAGTGGATTTAAATATGTGACCTCTCTTTCTTTCTAAAATTACAGCTCATACCAACTCAGCTAGACATGCGACTTTGTTATTGACGCATATCAAATATATTAATTACTACTTTTGAGCCTAGCTCAAAAAATAAAATACTAAATAAATTATGAATGGAGGGGATTTAAACCAAATGACCTCTGCTTTAGAAAGTACACCCCCAAAACCAATTGAGTGAGTCAACCTAGACTCAATAAAAATTTTGAGCTTGAAACTTGACAAGAAAATTCGAGTTTAAGACGACTTAAAATTTTTAATTCAATTTTGAGTTGAATCAAAATTCAAGTCTATAGCAAAGTTTCCTACCCTACTTGTACAGGACAATAAATTTGAGATTAACAAAAACACTTTACTCACAATAGTGTATAACTTTAAATGTGATTTTTTTCACTAGGGAGAAAAAGAAATGAATTTCCAAAGGACATTTCCTCTAGTTTTAGTGATATGTTAAGATTTGCATTATATCTTTTCTTATATCTATTTTTTATAAATAATTTGCTATTAATTTTTTGCTCTAAGTTTACAACAAAATTAGCAAATACTTAAGACTTTAGATACGCTTTAGTACTATTATCACATGTTAAAAAATTTCCAAAAAATTTCAAACTTTTTTCTTACAACATATTTCATAAGTTACATGTTTGGCTCCTATAATCAAATTTAAAATTCCAATACTTAAAATTTAAACTCCAAAAAGGCTTACTAGAGAGTTAGGGTTTATGGATTTATCAAACAATCTCCTCCTTCAATATTCACTTCAAGCATCAGACATTTTTTCTTTTAAATTTGCAAAAGCTCCAAGCATGTTAAATAAATGATTCTTATAAGCTAAAGACAAATTACAAATGAGTTTATACTTGTCATAAACAGATTCAACAATTTAAAAGTCAACCAAAGTCAGTCTCTCACTTTAAAAGCCAGCGCAAATCAACTTGAACAGCCAAAAAATTCAATTTTTAGCCCATAATAGAGTTAAACTGAATGCACCTTATAGAAACTCAAGAGATTATATCTATGATATATATAAATTATTAATGCTGTTCACAATATTTCTCTCCCTAAGACATTATCATAAGAATGTAGCATTCTATCAAAAATAATTCCATACCCCAACATAATCAAAACATTATTGAAATTTTATATAGCCATATGCTTTTATTTGTGCGTCTGACATGATTTATATATAAAACAAAAAGGAGTTACGCACATATTCATAGAACTAGAATAAATTCATTTTAGTAGTGTTATTAAAAATGTTAATTTTGCTGTAGTTGTGTAATGTTAATTTTTCTGCTTTATAATGAAATTTTGTAACATCCGATAGCACCAAATTAAAGGCATACTTGTCATTTTTTAAATATCAAGATGACATTATTTTGACCCAAAATATATATAATCTCCTAAGAACATTGCATATCATTGTGCTGCCTATGAACCAAAAGGCCCCTAAGTTTATTTGTGGATCAAGCTTATTCATCTACCAAAATTTCATACTGCGATCAATAATACTCTGATAATTAATATGCCACAATTATCAAGAAATTATTAGTTCCATCATCAAACCCACTACAATCTGTGACATACTTGTCCTTGCCTCCACCTATAACTAGCCCATCATGTAACTCAATTTCAACAATGCTTTCAAGAGACCATTTGCATGTCATCCCAACAAAGCAATAGATGATTTCAAATAATCCCTCTCGTGCCTAATTTCATAAACTATCCACTCATCTTTGCTCCTTAGGTTTTGTAGTTGGTAAGCTTGAACCCTCCCTCTTTATTAGTATAATGGACAGCAACATTCACTATGTCTTCAAATATGTTTATGATATCCTGCTCACCACTAATAACCCCATGATCCTATCCACCTTCATGACAAGCCTAGCCACAAAATATTCTCTTAAAGATTTTGGTAACATTCATTACTTTCTCGAAACCTCCATCATCTGATCACAACATACCTTCCAACTACCCAATACACTTATATTCGTTAGTTGCTAAAAGAAACTATAATGCTGATTGCAAACCATGTTCCACTATAATGGCTATTTCCACCAAGTTGCCAGTTACTTTCGGCAGCTCCTTACTTAAGCCGATTACCTACCATCGAATTGTAGGTGGTTTGCAATATCTGCTCTTTATAGATCTTGATCTCAACTTCAATGAAAACAAAGTTTCTCAATTTTTACATGATCCACCTGAAAAACAATAGATTTTCATCATACGCATTCTATGATACCTTAATTGTACTCTTCATCATGGGATCTTGCTTCAACCTACCATTTCTTTTCCAACTACATACTTACTATGGCACAAGCTGGGCAAGTTGCTTGGAAATCGTAATTCCATTATTGATCGTTTTGTAATCATTGGTTCCGCATTAGCTCCCTAACGATACCAGAAACAAGCTAGTGTTGCATGCTCATGTGCAGAGGCCAAACACAAGGCTGTTGCAACAAGGCATCTCTATGTTGATGATGCGACAATGTGGGTGCAATCTTGCATACATTACCATGTTCAATCCTTCATGAAATATGTCCAAGTTGGCTTCCATTTTGTTCATGAATGAACTGGAATCAAGATAATTAAAGTACTCTTCAACAACATTTCAGATCATCCGATGCTCTGAACAAGTTGATCACATCTTAATGAATCAAGCAACTCAATGCAAGTTTGTCATCGCTTTACAGCTCCAAACTAAAGGTGGGTATATTAAGGTGTCATGGTATGCAGCCTCTAGAAAATTCTTTTGTATCAAATTAAATAAATCTCAGCCACATATCATATAGTGGAACATGTGTCTACACAATTATGTCATGTTTACCCTGATTCATGAAAGAACAAACACTTCTGAATGCAAGCACCTTTATTCCTTCAAGCAACCTCTCTATTTTTTCCTGCAACCAGCATTTGTAGACTACTGCAGCTAACTTAGTAGGCCAACTTCTAACAGATGAAAATGGCTTTTTTCCAGCAAAGCAAACTTTTAAATCCATAAATTTTGAGCATAAATAACAACGTTTATGCCTCGTTGCATCCTTACAAACAGCAAGATCATCCAGTCAAATTCAAGTTCGTAAAGAACTACTTAATTAAAGAATTTCATACGTTATTCGCAACGAATTTTAAAGAAGCCCTAAACTCATAATTGAAAATAGCCAACAACGATAGGCGAAATCAAACTTCCTTTTTATTTTATTATATAGTATACGTAGTTAAAAAAAAAAAAAAAAAAACAATGAGAAGGGAAAGGGACCTCTTTTGATCATCATGCCTTCGGCAAACGAAGAAGGAAGAGTGAAACCTACAGGAGGATGAGGTATTCGATGCTGAATCGTAGGTGAACTTGCACCGGCGGCACAACTTCGCCGTGGATTCTTTCTTCCAATGTTCGGCCTCTGCATCTGTTCGTTCCCCCATTATCCCACTTGCTCGCTCGCTCGCTTTCCTACGATCGAACATTTTAATGAGATTATTGCCTTCGAAGCTGTAGTCGATAATGTTTACATAATTGCAAATCTCTTTTTTTTATTTTGACTTTAAAATAATTCTAAAAAATAATAAATAAATAATTGTTTTATTTAAAAAATATATTTTAGGAGTCTCACAATCATTTAATTCTGATTTTTTAATGAAAAAAAATATTTATATTTTTCACAAATTATTTTGGAACTTTCTATCATAATTTTTATTGAAACCACTTACTTTATCGAACTTCTAAGAAAAAAAAATGGATCAAACAATAAATTATATTGCATATAAAAAAACAAATTGACTCATTTGGTTTGAAGAAAACAGTATTACTTAATGCACAAAAGAAAATCAATATTGCAATAGAGAGAGAGAAACTTAACAAGTTGAACATGATTTTCTATTAAAATTAAACAAGCATTCATAATTTGCAAAGAATGAATAAGGTCAAAATGGAGGAACCACTTGATAGAAAGCACCAAATTTCATAAGAAGTTGAATGCAAGAGAATTCTTGGATAAAGATTAGTAAATCTGATGCTTTAATATAAAAGCAAATCAACTTCTTTAATCCAAAATAATTATAATTTTAGCTTACTACTTAGAAGAGAGGCAAAATGGTAAGATGTAGAAAGTGAGGTAATGTTTATCAAAAATAAAAAAGGTGAAACAATTCTAATCATTTGATCTAATGAAAATCATATTATTTCATTACTGTTTACTAAAAAATGAAAGTATTTTTATTTGTCATAAACACAAACAAAATCTTTTGTAAGAATTAATAGTTGATGTTAGAATAAGAACATTTTTATGTAAAATTAAATGGATAATCACTTCAACATTAGTCATTCAATCCTCAACCAAAATAATTAATTGTCAAATATTTCTCACAATCAGCCCAATTACTTGAGAGACTTATAATGCCAATAAAACCAATTCAACTCTTTGTTCATTAAAAGCATTGTTATAGTTCCTAAGCATTCTCTTAAAAAATAATTTGATGAGATGCCTAATTCCTAAATTAAGCATGCATCGACAGCTTAATGAATTCAATTCATAAAAAGGCTCATGCACTCTTTCAATAATTTGATGAGGTTGTTCCTTTCACAGTTAAGCATACATCGATGACTTGATATAAATTTTGTAATTTTCAAAGATGCTTGTACATTTTCTGATATTCCTCTTATATATTGAAATTTTTCTCGGAAATTATAATATTTCTCTCAACAATAAAGATAAAAGGATCAATTAGCAAACTGTAAATGAGGTGAAAAGTAAAACTTTTTCAAGGAATTTAAGATTCGTTTTTTGGCTTGCGGTACTTTCATTGAAAATTAAAATTCAGGTGTAATCTTTTTACAGTGTATAAATATTGTCATTGTAATTAGATTTCAGCTAAGTTGGTAGAAATCTAACTTACGCGGTGCACTATAACGCATGTAGGTGAGGCGAACAAAGAGGATAAGAAGTGAAGTGCTCTGGAATCTCTTCCTCCATTTCTGTGCATCGACCCAGGAGAGAGGTCACCGCACTAGAAATGGAGAAACCATAGTCGCATCTCTCCAGATATTCATATAAACCCTAAATTATATTATCCTTAACTAATCCTTCCAACGAACTATTTATATATATATATATATATATATCGCAGTTCAGCGGATGGATACACCATTACAAGACGTATTCAGATCGTTGGTTAGTCCCAACTCTTTTTTGCTTCTTTCGTTATATAATTCTATTAAGGTTCAAACTGAACTTTTGCAACCTTGCACCTCAAATTTTGTTGAGATTTGAAATAATAAGTACGCGAAAGGATGTTTTATGAAAATTTACTGCTTCAAACAAGTGTTGCAGTTAGTTAAACTTTAGCTTTAATTCAATCGTATGAATTTCCTTATTCTAAAGGTGCTCTTGATGAAAAACAAGAAAAGCTATACAAATGGCTCCCGATGATCAAATAAAACTCACTACAATATGAAATTTTGTAAGAAACCCAATAAAAGTCATGTGGCAATTTAGGATTCATGTCCTAATAGATGTCAGTGCTTAAATTTCTCTGCTAAAGCTGATGATCTCTAGAAAATGGAGGGGTTCACAAGAGAATGAAGTTGTCGGCAAGTGGTGAAGTAGCTGGTCATTTCATATTTGTGATACTTAAAGGCTATTTTTTGTTTTTGTAAGAAAAAAATCATCATAATGCAAGAAATATATAATCGAGATAATTCACCCGCTAAGTTACTCAGAGCACCATCAACAAATTATTTTATTCCAAATATAAAAATTTAGAATTCATGCATCTTACAGATAGCTAGACAGAAGTAAAATAATCATGTTACTGTGCACTCATATTTTCTTATGCCAATCAGCCATTAAGTAAAATAGAGTTATCCCAAATTGATGAATTAGTTGATGATAGAGTGTCTAAGAATTGATAAGTTGAGGCATTTTTATAGAATCCTTCTTCGCATTAAAAGGACATATTAGATATGAAAAAAAAAAAAAAAAAATTAACATATGTGATCCTTCTATGAGTAACAAATATGATAAAAACAATCAACCCTTTTGAAATAAATAAAATAATATTTATAGAATGAAAGCAAAACTACAGTAAACTAAAAGAAATAGGTTAAGGCATCCTTATAGGATCTATTAAATTAATATTTGTAAGATTTACTAATCCTTCTAACACTGAACACCCTCTTCAAAGAATATTGAACATATTATTTTCTACATGGATAGATACTATTTATATTAACAATATTTTATTTTGGCAATCCAACAAATATGCCCTGAGAAATAAAATGAAAGAAGAACCTAATGCATACTACACTCATCTCTTCTTGTTCAAAAATCATGGAGCTATTTCCCTCTATAATTTGCTTGAAAAGAATTAATGACTTCATTTTGAAAAGAACAATAAATTGAACAAAAACAAAGAGTCCGAAATGAATGTGTTGCAAGAAGAGGAAAAAATCTTAGTCATTCAAGCAAGCGTGAAAATCAAACAAATTAGAATATATGATAATTTACTATGAAGAATTATATATATATATATATATATATATATATATATATATATATATATATATATATTTAAATTGCAATTATGAGGATTTAAAGTATGTTTAAGATATGTTTTTGAGAAAAAATTAAAATTTAAGTATTCTAAGAGATATTTAAGGTATATTAAACAAATTTTACAAGTTAAAAGGTATGGTTACATCTTTGTTGTATGCTAGTTCATTTCTACTTAAGAAATTATATTTTTTGGATTAATAAACTTAATATAATTATTAATTATGTTTTTGTTTGATTCTATTATTTGTTATCAGTGTGCTTTAAATTTATAATTTTTAAATGAGAAAGTTCAAAAGTCAACAATGAAAGCTAGGTTTGGTTCAAATTTGACTTATCAGCTGCATTGATCTTGTCATATAAATAATTTCATCATTTTGAGCTTGGACTGAATTTTTTCTTCTTTTTAAGAGGGAACATTTGCAAACAAAGCAAGTTGAGCTGAGTCAAGCTTGACTCTATTCGATCTTGAGCTCGTTTATGATAACCTTGTTTATGTTCGACTATGGCTCAATTTGAGTGATGAGTAAATTGCTAAAGCTTCTTCATGTGCTTAAATTTGTCATGTTCAAGTTTATTTTGAGCACAGCTTATGTGCTCTTCATTTATGTATTGCCAAGCACATACCAAGTCGATTATAAAAGTTGAAACTAAATAATGTTTGAGCTTAACAATGATTAAATACATAGCATTGGGCTAATATTCTTAGATCAACCTAAACTTTCGTTTGGGCGTAGTCATAAGTGTCAAATGACACGTGTAATTATAAAAAATTGCTTAAGTTTACCCATGATCAAATAAAAAATAAATAAATGAGTTCAAACATTTGGCCACGTCTTGTGAATCAACCTAGGATTTTGCTTCGTCGCAGACTCATTGGCCTTGGTATCTTGCTATCATTTATGGCTGGCTCATGAGAAAGCTAAGTCTTGTGACATAGTTTCACCGTAGACAAGATATATATAGGAGTGAATTGTTCGAGGTGTAGCAAGCTAGGATTGTGATCGCATATGTGCTCAAACTTAGTTGACAATAATTTTTTATAATCAACCAGAGTAGACTCTCAACTACTGTATCATTTAGCAAGAACATAACATGTAACCAAATAAAAGTATGGAGGCCTTAATAGCCTAAGACTATAAACATTCACTAAATTCAGGTTAATTAAGATATCATGTCCAATTCAAACTAATGCCATTAGCTGCATATCCCGGTGTACCCCCGTCTGAGCTCGCCACCCCGTGCTGCACTCGAGGCTCCACCAAACAAAACAACCTCCCAATAAGAGAATGAGTGCAAGCCTTCATTTGCTTCTTTCAACCAAGATAAAGGAGAAAAATACAAGCTTAACAAATTGTGACTGGTCGTGACCCAAAGGACGCTGTGACAAATCAGGCTTCTGTGCATAAAATTTTATTCATCAAATCAAATTCAGCTGGCGATCTAATTATCTAATTTTCATTATTGTAAAACCATCTTCATATATATATATATATATATATATATATATATATATATAATAACGTAGAAAGGCTGGCAGATGCGGATGGAAGGCTAAGAAAGGGAAGGAAGATGGTGGTGCGAGATCTGCTAAAAAATGGGTCGACAGTCGACACATCTCTATCAGGAGGGGAAAGTCGTGGGCAGAGAGGTGGGCCGGATGGGACTAACAGACCGCTGGTGGGCAGCCCAATCTCTGAGATACGGGCTCCACGTACAGCTGCTTCCTTCTTTGGGCTGACCCAGCAGTGGCCCCCTGCCGATCCTTAATTGCGTCCCAGAAACGACGGCCGGACATCAGGCCGTTGCTCTGCGGGCCCCACTCGGCCCGTGACCCGTCAGAAATGGGCCCGCTATATGCTTCTCTTGTTTTTTTTTTCTTTTTCGCCTCTTATTTCTTAGTGAGGCCAACTGACCGGCTTAACTTCACCTCAAAAGTGAAGGATGTTGGCACGTGCCCAGCGACTGTGTCCCGCATAAATGCTTTTTTTTTTTGGTTCCTATAAATAATATAAAACATTTTTTTATATTATTAAATATCAAAATTAAATATATTTCTTGAAACCAATAGAGAGGCATATAATTTTTATTTTTCTTAAGAAGTCTTGGCTTTCGTAATGCAATTGGAAGTCATATAAAATTTTATTATAATGAGATTGCTAATTATATCTTATTTTATTGCTTCACAATTTAGTGTTGAAATTCTCTTCTTCTTTTTTTTAATCAAGATTTATCATCTTTGGTTAAGAACTAATGAATTAAATAATTATTTCATATTTTTAAAATATAATTAGTACTATTAAATATCGTTCTTATTTCATGTAGAAATGAACTAGAAGACCAAAATCACAGAGGAAAGGCTTAGGTGCCTAATTGGTACATACCAAATAACTCTTTAAGTAACTTCTTCTATGCCAGTCAGTATATCAAACAATATAATAAATTATTGCTATTTTTGCATCTTTTCAACCACTTGACAATTTTGACTTTTAGTGGAAAATCTTACAATTACAACCAAAATCAACATATCAACCAAACAATTCAGTATTTTAATATAGCTTAACTCACTTTGTAGCCTATATAACTAATGCTTAATTTAGCTAAGCAAACTAATAAAAATATTTGATTTGATTTGATTTTTACTTTTGATTTTCTAATATAATTTTTATTTATTTTAATATAAATAAGTTAGATAAATAAGATAAGCTGAGCTAAGTTGTTAAATTATTTGGGAGTTGAGTTGATAAGTTAAGCATGGGGAGTTAAATATGAAATGAATGTTATTACTATATGAAATAAATAATTATTATAATAATGCACATATTTACTAGATAATATCTCCATAGGAGTCTTACTATTGAAGGCAAAAATTGACTATATGGCAAATAGAATTTTGGGCCACTTCCTAAAAGACCCTATATATCTTAACATTTAATAATTTACGCCATTCTATGTCAAAGTTTGGTTCATCTACTCCACCACCCCCATTTTGTAGTTATATTTCTCTCACTATGAATTGGTGTTCTATCCTAGCTCTTTGCACCTTTATAAGAGTTCATCTAAAGTGTACCCACCCCCACTACATGGTTTAATCTTTTTGATCATTCTACAAGTCCATTTCTCACCCACTTCTTCAAAATCATGAACTTCTCCAGTATTTCACTCTCGTGCCTCATGGTTTAAACCCAAACATACATGAAGTATTTATCAATAAAAGTAATAAAGTATCGTTATTTGCCAAAAATAATTCCATTTTCATTGAATTTCATACATCATTGTATGCCTAACACAATACTTTCTTAGTGTTATTGATGGTAGCACCAAAGAACATGTGTGTTTTCTTACCAAACATGTAATGCTTATAAAACTTAAACTTGTTCATATCATCTCTTTTAATAAACACCTATTTCTTCAACACTTGTAATGAATGCTCTCTAGTATGGGCTAATCTCATGACTCACAAAGTTATAGCTTCTCAGAGCTCAATAATAACTATATCTCCATATATCATCATGTTCCTATAAGGATAATATAGGTTGTAATGCTTAACTTCACTCATGTATGTCATTACTCCATGGATAATCTTCAAATCACCTACCTTAATGATCATTATGTAGTCTTCAGCCTCTAAGGACCCAACTAATAATAACTTCATGCAAATGTTTGTAATATGTCGTACGGCGCGCTTTGGCGTCCGAGAACCAGGCGCTACGGCGGGCAGTGGTGTCAGTTTACCCGAGACTTAGGCACTATGGCGTGCTGTAGCGCATCCTGGCTGAGAGCCAGGCGCTACAGCGCGCTTTGGCGTCCGACAATAAATTCGCACTGACGAAACCGTAAGGTCCTCCCTAGAACATCCAATTACTCTCGATTTAGTACACCTCATGGGTAGTGCCATATACAGATGGAAAAGTCTTTTCTATGTACGATATACAAAAATCTTAATGAGTTCTAATGAACTCCATTTCTCAAACAATTAATACCAAAATCAATAGCAACATATCACTCAAACGCCACAAATAATGATGTTCTATGTACGGTATACAAAATTCTACTTGCAGAAATTGTTCATATTCCCTAAAATTTACAATCTTAATGAGTTCTAATAAACTCCATTTCTCAAACACAAATTCTTAGCAACATGAAATAGGCATGCAAGGTAAATGTAGTAACTAACTTGAAAAAAAAGAAGAGGTATCAAAGAGGTATATTGGCTTGCAAAAATGGAGGAAGAAAGGGGTACCTTGGCTTTGAAATTAAAATTTGTGCTAGTTCCTTGGAAGCTTGAGAGCTTGAGAGTTTCTTTCAGTAGCAAGCACAACAAATGGAGGGAAGAGGAGTGCTGAAGGAGACTAGATAAACAGGATGAGGAGGCATGGGCTTGTATGGGATAAGGTGGAGCTATCCCATCCAAGGCATAGAGGAGAAGGCTGGCTTGTAAGAGGGGAGGTTGTGTGCAGTCCTTAGGAAGGGAAGGGAAAGTGTGGGTCCCATGCGCAGAGATAATTTCAGAATTATTTAAAAATTAACTTAATTAATTAAATTTAATTAATACAATTTGCAAATTAAAACTCGACGGAAGAACGAGCTCTGAAAAATCCCAAAAATTCACCCATATTTAATTTGAGGGTGAGGAATGCAACGGTGAAGTCAGATTTTAATTTGGAGATCAATTTAATTATCCAAAATTTTGGGGTATTTAAATACATTAAAATATTTGAGAAAATTTGACGACTTCCAAATACCTTCAAAATATCATTCTTATCTAATTTGGGGTGATGAACGCAATGACGAAGTTGAATTTTGATTTTGAGGTAAAACTAAATATCTCAATTTTTTAATTAATTAAATATTATTAAAATAATTCAAATAATTGATTAAGCTCTGAATCAACCCAACTCTTCGGTGTTTGGGTTTAATGACTAAATGAATCTAATGGAATAATAATTAGGATTCAATTATGCTAAGATTGTACTAATGTAACAACATAGGGTTGTTACATTAGGGTTCCTTTTTCTTAGAGAGGAGCGAAGGAGCGTGTTGGTAATCGTTGGCGAGGTGGGGAGAAGGAAAAGAGGGTGGTCGATCAGAGGAGGAGAAGAGGAGGGGGTGTAGAGAGAAGAAGGTTTAGGGAACCTTTTATACAGGAGGGAAGGTGAAAGAGGTAAGGAAGAGGGGAAGCTGAACTGTTGTCGATGAGGGGAAGAGGAGGTCGAGGGTATTGATTGGAGGCTGGAGAGGTGGATGCTAGAGGTGGGAGGAGGAGAAGGGAGGCATCTTGAGGTAACAAAGAAGAAGAGAGGTTTGTGTGGAGAAAGAGGAAGGGTTTGGGGTTCTATTTATAAGAAATAAAGAGATATTTTACTTAAAAAATAAGTAGCTTGTTGAGGAAGTTATTAAATAAAGGATGACTTAGCGAAGAAGAAACTTACTAAGAAGTTGTATAACTTAATGAAATTTAACCAGGAGGTGTATTTTGATGAGATGAACACACATATATTTAATTTTCTCAGTTTCGAGCTATAATTTATTTTATATTTATTTTTTTTGAAGATAAGATATTTTTATTAATGAATAAGTAGCTTATTGAAGAAGTATTGAATAAAATATAATAGCGAGGAAGAAACTTACTAAAAAGTAACGTAATTTAACGAAATTTGACCATGAGGTGTATCTTGATGAGAAGAACACGCACATACTAAATTATCTTTGTTTAGAGTTATATTTTATTATATATTAATTTTTGAAGATTAAGACTTCAAAAATTAATTGCGGTCAATCCAGAGCTCGAATTTTGATAAAACTTTTTACATAGCTATTTACTAATATTCTCAATTCAACCGATACTAAAATCACTTAATTTAGACTTGTATTTAATTTTCTTTTCTTTTTTTAAATTTAAATATTTAGAAATTATTTCATAAGTATTTGTTATCTAGATTACTCAAAAACTTAAGCATTATAATTACAAAAATATACTTTATTTAATGGTATATAGTTTAACTTAATTTTATACAAGCCTAAAATCCTAATTTTTGCTTAATCAAATATTTAATTATCCTGGCTATTATAGTGAGATATTTGAGCCTTCTATATTAAACATCTTATATGTAATATGAGCCTTTCCATCTAAAGACTCCACCTAATTCTTAATCTTTAATTTAGGATAATCAGTCTTCTAATGATCGGTCTATATGAATAACGTTCAGTAATTCATCTCCATTCTCTATCATCTAGATTTATCTTTCCTCTGGTTGCCACCATTATTTCCCATATAGTTTAAATCCCTCTTTTTATCAAATCATCTACAATGAAGGATTAGGCCATCTCCATCTTTGTGGGGTCCTATCACTTCTTTGGAATTCATGGTTTAATAATGTATTCATCAATTTTACATACTTTAAGAGCTCTTTCTCATTGATGAGTATCATGATGAAGTTTTTATACTCATGATAGAACTATCTCAATTATAGTAGTGTCTTGTTCCAGTCTCCACGCCTTGATTGAATTTTAGTTTTTTGCTAAAAGCATAGTGAAGTTGTTGATGTGTGCATCAATTTAAATATCTCTTACCATCTAATATATGTAAAGACACATCTTCATGTAGAGTTAACTCTCTACACTATTCATCAGATACTTTTTCTTTAGCCTTTACCATAGTTTTGTTGTTGATGTCTTCATTATCATAACATACTTGATGTCTTGAATGAGATAGTTACAAATTGATCTACATGTGTGCTTCTATTCATCCTTGCTTAATATTTCTTTGACATCTCTTCAGAATTTTTATTGCCATCAAGAACATCTACAAGATATTGGGCACACATGTAGCGCCCAGCCCCATCGCCACGTGCAAAAGAATTAAGTACAATCATATCGGCGGCGGAGCGGTGCGCCACTCGGGGAGGAACATCTCGTCTCCCCGAAATAGTTGAAAAACTAGCCCATCAAAAGGGGTTGCTAACTCAACCTCAAGTAAGGTTGAGAGCTAATACTTAAGATAAGAGTAGTATCCTTATCCTAAGTATTAGGTAAATACATACATTAGATTTAGAATACACTAGGAATCCAATATATGTATAAAATATCATCATTTCCAGTATATTGATCACATCACAATAATAAGTATAAGTAGTATATAACAGAGTGCGGAAGCTTAAAGCAAATATCCAGATATATTCATCACAGAAATAGTATAAAACATTCGTCTCAAAAAAGAAAAAAAAAATACATTCAGAATTAGTACAAACAGTTTACTAAATACTGAAGTAAAACTAGGTACTGAACTGAAAATACTAAGCAGAAAGTAAAACTGGAGGAGAGTCCGCTAGTACTCCACGGGCTCCTCCTGAAACTCCTCGGTGTCCTCCTGACCTGTCTCAATATACTGCTCAGGATCTAGCAAATTGCCGGATCCCAAAAGTACCTCGTGTTAGACAATAAGTCTAACACATCAAAACTATTCTAAACAGTTCTAATTATTTACTTAACATTTACATAACATGTATAAAATAGCAGGAAAAGTGTAACATATCTGAAAATATAAAATTGTATAAAATTATGCAAAACTGAAGTAAAACAAAGTAAAAAACAAAGTAAAACTGATCTATACCTGAATACTGAAAGTAAATAAAAAATAGTACTAAATAATCTAAAATTGAGTAATCATCTGTAAACTATGTTGTATGTCACTGAAATTGTGCATCTGAATATGCCTCAACATGGTATGCTACTAATATGCTACCAAAATATCACTGAATTATTATGAGCAGTACGGTCCAATGTCTACATATACCCTGTTGGGAATATTGCTTATTGATGACACTGATGCATCCAAAAATTCTCCCATCAATGTATGCAATATTCCGTAACTCATAGATCATCACTAATACTTATACATTATTTTGATTCTCATACATCTTTCTGATATTCACACATCATGCTTATGCTCATGCTCATGCTTCTAAACTACATGAGATAAATCCAGAAAATGCTTTAAAATCTGATAATGAATCCAAAGTTTCCATTGTGCAGAATCTTGCTAAAAGGATTCTGACTCCTAGATTCTAGTTCAATAATTGGTTAAGGTTGAGAGTTTACTTAAAATCATTAGCTGGGGAGATTGTATACACATATTACTATATTTGCAAGAAAGGTAGATTTAACCCTTAGATTGTTTAAACTGCACTTATCAAAGCGCACTACGATAGAATGTAGAACCTAGTCACAGTTTACATCTCAAGCTAAGCCATTAAATGCCCTAATTACAAGCATACTTAGTGGTCTACACAAAGTGACTTAAAATACTTAGTTTACTTAAACTGCACTTATCGAAGTGCACTACGATAGGAGGCAGAACCCGGTCGCAGTTTACACCTCAAACTAAGGATCCTGTTCACTAATTGTAACACTCTTAATTTTGGAAAATTTACTTTAATGGGACTGTATTCGGCTACTCCCGCAGGATAGTACCTGGTCATAAGTCCACATTGGAGTGAATCAATCAATCCTGAATATTACTGAATTAATCCAATAATATGGGTATGCCCTACTATACCCAACCAATAATCTGAGTTCAGCAGATTCTATTTAATCGACAAGGATTTATCAAATCTATTAATCATTACTCTAAGTAGGTGTATCCTACACAAGGCTCCAAGGATGTGATCAAAGGATCACTCAACATAGGTTGCTACCACAAGGAATGAGTCACATTCTAAGTACTTTAGATAATTCCTACCATAATATATCAAGTTCAACTTCTAAAGTTTTGAAGAATCAAATAGGTTTCTACCTCAATAAGTTACAAAAGTCCTTCCTACCTCAATGTTTTATTAGTTAAGGTCTTTAATCATTTTAATGATGAATCCTATAGCAAGACCGTTAAGATCTCACTTTTCTACTTCTTAAAGTTTACTTGTTATACTTAAGTTAAGATGATTAGATCAAATAATTAAAATTCATTTGATCCTTGCTTATTCTACAATCATGGGATAAAATCAAAGATCTTATTAGAGTTAGATCATTGCATAAATCATTACAGTTTTATTTCCATGTTATGCCAATTGTCTTATATAAGAGAAAATCAAAGATCTAAAGTTTGGATTCAGATGGTTCAATCACCTATATTTAATATTATCCTTAGCACTTCTAATTTGATAATTTAAGATCAATACCAAATCATATGCATTATTGGAATAATGTCAATTGAATTATCTTATAATCAAGTCAATTAATTAAGTGGTTAAGGTTTAGATCTTAATCAAGACAACTTAGGGTTTAACCCCTAACCTTTCTATCATTAAGACCAAAGGTTAGTTTAATGGTCAATGACAAATCAATGCATTATTAGTGTATTATTGATGTCAAGCTTAGGTTTGGATTAAGTATCATCTACTTAATCAAGTTATCATGATTTTTTATTCAATTGTAGTTTAATATCAATTCAAACATATCAAGATGTCCAATTGAATGATAAGATTTTCTAACATACATCCTAATATCATAAATGCATATAAATGGAAAGATGACATAAGATAAAAGGGTGATTAATGCTAATCAAATCATAAAACAAACAAAAGAATTATCACTTAATCACAATTCTAAAAGATCTAAGTTTCATGCCATTTAAATTATTAAGGTTTACCTATTTGATACGTGCTTTCAAGGGTACTATTACTTAGCATTTGGCATGATATATATCTAAAGTACATAGTAGATTATTGAGCACATTAGGAATGACAAAGTATCAAATTTAGTTTTAATATAGAATTTTATGCAATATTCAATTTTAGCTAAAATAGGTTCAAATTTAGTATAACTTAGCCCCACTAGGGTCCTAGGGGTCTTAAAATATCAAAACAGAGTAGTTTTGGCCATTCCAACTAAGATTGGGCACTTATTACAAAATCTGAGTAGTTTCTGGAATTTTTAGGCAATTTTGCAATTCTGGGCACTGCAGCACGCTGTAGCCATTTACGCGCGGTAGCGCTATTGCGCTGCGATTCGTTGCAGTCCGCTGCAGCGCGCTGTAGCGGTCCGATTTGCGAGATTTACTATTCAATTAGTTCCGATTTGCAAAATCTACTGTTCAATTAATTTATTTTGTCATTTCCTATAGTTCCAAAAATGTTTCCGCTGTAGCCCGCTGCAGCACGCTACAGCGCGCTGTAGCGGTCTACTTTGTGATTTTACTGTTCAATTAGTTTTATTAATGTTTATATATTCCACGGGCTTACCACTGCAGACCGCTGCAGCATGCTACCGCGCGTTGTAGCAGTCCGATTTGCGAGATTTACTATTCAATTAGTTCCATTAACATTTTCCCTAAGTTTTCATGCCCGCTGCAGTGCGCTACAGCGGCAGACGGTGATTTGGCCAGGTGCGAAATCCATGAGGGCCATTTTTCGAGCTTAATTACTCTCAATCCAGATAGTTTCATGAGTGGTGCCATATATCAATGGAAAAGTATTTTCGATACCTTTCCATCAACACCAAAATCAGCATGAACGGTAGCTATACTAAAAATGACGATGAATACAAGGGTATGCAGAATAGACAAAAAAATAGAGCGTATTTTTGAGAGTTCTTAAGAGCCTTAATGGCTTTCATACATTCATAAAGGACTTCCAAGGCTGCATTCTAACATCATAACATCATAAAAAAGATAAGGAGATGAGCAAGAGGGTACCTTTGACCTTTGGAAATAGTAGGGGATGAAGACTTCTTTGCTTTCTTTAGGAACTTGGAGGGAGCTTCTTCAAGGTACAACAATGGAGTAGCAAGGGAGAAGAAATGTGAGAAACTTTCAGCAAGAGGAAGAGAGGAGGCCGAGCTCTCCATTTAAATGAGAAGGAAAATGTAGGGAGCCATCATGAGTCTAGGGAGCTAGAGGTAAGTAGAGCTATCATGAAGGAGCCTTAATGAGGCATGGTCAAGGGGTGAGGGAAAAGATGGCCAGTCGAAATTACTTGGGGGATGTCAGTAATAGAAAATTAGGAGGTAGGGAAAATTGCAAATTAGGGCCTCAAAAATCGCTTATTTACTTATTTATTTTCCCTAATTATTTAAAAATTTTGAATTTTGAAATGTGCTCCGAAAATTCCCAAAAATTCACCCCTAACTAATTCGGGGGTGAGAAATTCAACGGCGAAGTCAGAATTTGATTCCTAAGATTATTTAATTTTCATATTTTTCCACGCATTTAATTATATTAAAATATTCGCGAAAATCTGACGACTTCCACATGCATCCAAAATATCACCCATAGCTAATTTGGGGGTGACGATCGCAACGACGAAGTCAGATTTTGATTTCGAGGTCAAAATAAATACCTCAATTTTCTAATTAATTTAAATATTAAAATAATCCAAGATATTAGATTGAACTCCGAATTGCTCCAAACCTTCAGGATTTGGTTCTAGTGACTATATGAATCTGATGGAATGATAATTACGATATGATTAAGCTAAATTTAAGCTGGGTAACAACCTTGGGTTGTTATAATACATCACATTCATCACATCATATCTCCACATCCTAAAATTATTCTTCTTAACAAATTTGAAAATATTTATCTTCATCGAATGCATCACAATTTGATGTACATATCTTTTAACAATTTAATATTGATGATGCTTCTACTTACATCACACATAATTCTCATCCAAACACTCCCCAAAGAGGGGGTTTAAGCTTCCATTACTAAATAAGCACAAAAATATATATAAATACAGCATAAGGAATCCATTAAGCTCTTATAAGAAAAGGAAACAAACAAGAATCTATGTTAGAAATAAAATACTAAGGAACACCTTCCCAATATTCTCCTATCCTTTCTTTCCTTCCAATTTTCTCTACTTCCTCCTTGGTGCCTCCTTTCACAATGGCATGAGCAATAGACCCTCCATTGAATTTCATAACAACCTAACTCTTATATAACTTGTTGAGAATGATGTTGATGAACTTGGGCTTTTATGAATCTCATATGCTCTTGAAGAAAACACAAGGACCAAATGAGAAAAAAATTTAAATAAAACACATCACAATATAAGCAAAGATATACGTGGTTCAGTGAGATTCACATATATCAATAGGGAGTAGAGAAAAATAATTTTACTATGGTGAAAAAAGAAGAGTACTGTAATGACCAAAAGTCGTTACTTTGCGAATAAGGCCAAATTCTGCCTTAGAAATTAGGATCTCGGAGAAATTTTGAATTGGGGCAAACAAAAATACCATAGATAAGAATAATTATAAAGATCAAACTGTCATAGTTTGGGAAAACTTCAAATAACGGAAGCTCCTGCTTTATTTTTTGAATTAATTAAATTCTATAAATTGAGAAGGAATGCATGTTCAAATTTATTATTTTCAGTATCGTTGTGTTAAGTATATTATTTAAAGGCTGCTTGAGAAGTTTCATCCAATTCTAAACACTAGTTTGATCATGGTTAATTCTCAATGGTTTAAGCTTCAAAAATTAAAATAAAATACAATATTGCTTCGAATCAAAAAATTCAGCGCGATTGTGTTTGTAATGTCATAACACACCTCGATATTAAGTTTCATTGTATTTGAACGCCAAACTGCGATTAATTTAAGTTTAAGTAGTTTTTAAAAATACTCTTAAGAAATTCTTGTCCCCCCCGCAAGCAGTCGTGCGAGATTCTTCCGCCTCTGGTGGAATAATCTTCCGCTTCCGTAAGACAGTCATGCGCTATTAAGCACCTTAATGGCATCATTAAGGCCCTTCCATCTCCCTATTTGCTCCCCCCTACGCCTCTAATCCCCCTCCCTCTCCCTTTCTTCTCTATATACACCCTCCATTCCCTCCTTCTCTTTCTCTCCCAGCCACACAACATTAGCCTTCTCCTCCTCCCCACATAACCAACCGCTACCAGCTCCTCTAACTCCGACAACCAACCTTCTCCCATTCCAGCCTCTACCAAGAAGCCAGCAACTCCTTTGCAGTAGCAGCAAGAAGCCAACAGCATTTGCCAGCCCTCAGCCAGTTGCAGCCCTTGCCAGCCAGCCAGCAAGCTGCTGGCCAACCAGCAACCCTCTCTTGCTACCGCCGGCCACCCCTCTTGCTGCAGCCACCTCGGTTAATCGTCCGTTCATCCATTTCAACTTCTCTTCATTCTTTTCCGGTAATCCTAATCTGAGGTAAGAAATGGAAAATAGGAGAAAAGAAATGGAATTTTTTCTTTTGTGCTTAATAAATCATGAGTATGATAATAATGATAATAGTATTTTTATCTCAATACATCATTCATATTATTATAATGGATAATAGTGAAATATAATAAAGATGTCTATTAATTTTAATCGATCATTTTATTTCTGTCTTTTGATTACTACATTAAGTGACTTAAAAAAATACGAACTTATATCATTATGAAAATATGAAAGAAAAGACAGAATATAAAAGAAGAATATTAAAATCCTTAAAAATATATATCACATCACTTTTAAAAAGAGTTAATCTAAGAAAATATCGGGAACTTAAATGCAGATTGAGCGAACTGTCACTCATCCAAACTTAAGAAATAAAGGTACCCAGTACATGACAAGTATTATATTTTTATTGTATTTTTACTGCTTCGCTTATTTGCCTTGAGCCAAATTTCATTTGAAGCTTGATTGGTTGTTCCGAACTAATGCGATAACATACATGGCTAGTTACTAAAAAAATATAATAACTCAAGGTTGTTACCTAGCTTAATTTTAGCATAATCTTATTGTAATTATCATTCTGTTAATTTTATCTATCTATTAGAATCAATCCCTAAAGATTTGGCGCAAGTCAGAGCTAAATCTAATATTTTGAATTATTTTAATATTTAATCAATTAGAAAATTGAGGTATTTATTTTGACCTCAAAATCAAAATCCGACTTCACCGTTACCATCGTCACCCCCAAATTAGCTAGGGGTGATGTTTTGGACGCGTTTGGAAGACGTCGAATTTTAATATAATTGAATGCGTCGAAAAATAGAATAATTAAATAGTCGTTGGAATCAAATTCTGACTTTGTCGTTGAATTTCTCACCCCCAAATTAGCTAGGGGTAAATTTTTGGGATCTTTCGGAGCATGTGTATTTAATCTAAATTTTTAATAAATTAAAAATTAGGAATAACACTTAATTGTTCCTTAAATTGCATTTATCTCCTCTCTCTCTTCCCTTGTATTTTGGCTGGCCATCCTCCCATTTATCTCCTATGCAAGCAACTCAACCACTCCTTTTACTCCATGCTTTGATGTGAGGTCACATCCTCATCCCCTCATCATAGCTCCCTAGCCTCCCTAGCTCATGATGGAGCTTTCCTCACACTCTCCTCCTTTAAAAGGAGAGCACATCCCCTCTTCTCTTGCTTGTTGAAATTTTTTCATCTTTCTCCTCCATTAATCTCTTGTGCTGAAAGAAGGACTCATCTCTAAGGCTTTGAAGAAAGACAAATGTTCCTTCTTCTTCCACCCCTTACAAGGCTAAGGTACCCATTTGTTCATCTCCTTATCTCCTTCATGTTACTACAATACTTAAATGTATCTCTAGAAGTGTATAAACATGTATGGAAGCCATTAAGGCTCAATGAGGTAGCTCATTTATTCGAAAAATATATGCTCTGTTTTCATCCATTTTGTATACCATATCCTTTAACCACATTTTTTATATAGTTAGAATGCTCCGTTTATGCTAATTTTAGTGTCAATGGAAAAGTATTAGAAAGACCTTTCCATTGATATATGGCACTGCTCATAGAATACTTTGGATTAGGAGTATTTTAGCTCGAAAATAGGCCTTACATGTTTCGTCCTAGCGAAATCACCGTCTGGCGCTGCAGCGCCTAAAGTTGCAAAACGGGCCGCTGCAGGCTGCAGCGGCATTTAGGCAAAAATCTTATAAATTAGTTATTAAGTTAATTAAATAGTAAATTGCAAAATGGACCGCTGCAGCGCGCGCTATTTTGTATTCTAAATATCTTGCACTAAATGATAAATAGTGAAACCCATGAATGCTTACATTGAATAGGTATATCTTAATAGCCAAATGGCATGAAACTTAAGTTTTTTTAAATTTGTGATTAAGTGCTAATCCTTTTAGTTTGATTTAGAATTTGATCAGCATTAATTACCTTTTTGTCCTATGGCATCTTTATATTTATATGCTTTTATGATACTAGAATATATGTTAGAGAACTTTAACATTATTTGGACACCTAAATATGCTGAAATTAACTTTAAACTAAACTTGAACATAAGAATCTTGACAACTTGATTAAGTAAATGATACTTTATCTAAACCTAAAATTTGCCATCAATAATACACTAATAATACATTGATTTGTCATTGACCTTTAAATTAACCTTTTGGTCTTAATGGTAGAAAGGCTAGGGGTTAAACCCTAACTTATCTTGATTAAGATCTAAACCTTAATCACTTAATCAATTAATTTGATTATAAGATAGTTCAATCGACATGATTCCAATAATGCATATAAATTAATATTGATCTTAAATTAATGAATTAGAAGTGCTAAGGTAAATCTTGAATATGTGTGATTGAATCATATAAATCTAAACTTTAGATCTTTGATTTTCTCTTATATAAGACAATTAGCATAAGATGGAAATAAAATTGTAATGATTTATGAAATGATCTAACTCTAATAAGATCTTTAATTTTATCCCATGATTGTATAATAAGAAAGGATTAGATGGATTTTATTCATCTGATCTGATCATTTCAATCTAAGACTAATAAGTAAACCTTGAATGTTAGCTTAAGAAGTAGAAAAATGAGATCTTAAGGGTTTTGCTATAGAATCATTATTGAAATGCTTAAACACCTTAATTATTGATACCTTGAGGTAGGAAGAGCTTTTGTAACTTATTGAGGTAGAAACTTAGATGATCCTTTATAACCTTAAAAGTTGAACTTGACACCTTATAGTAGGAATCACCTAAAGCAGTTAGAATGGAACTTCTCCATTGTTGTAGAATTCAATATTAAGGGATCTTTTGATAACATCCTTGGAGCCTTGTGTAGGACACACCTATTTAGAATAAGGATTAATAGCTTTGATAAATCCTTATTGATTTAAATAGAATTTTTTGAACCCAGATTATTGGTTGGGTATAGTAGGGCATACCCATAGTACTAGATTATTTCAGTAATATTTGGGATTGGCTGTTTCACTCTAATGTTGACTTATGACCAGGTGCTATCCCGAGGGATTAGACGAATATAGTTCTGTTTGAGTAAATCCTCCAAGACTAAGAGTGTTACAATTAGTGAACAAGATCCTTAGTTTGAGATATAAACTGTAATCGGGTTCTGCTTCCTATTATAGTGTGCTTCGATAAGTGCAGTTTAAATAAGCTAAGGGTTAAATCCATCTTCCTTGCAAATATGCTAAATATGTGTATACAATCATCCCAGCTAATAATTTTCAAGTAAACTCTCAACTTTAACCAATTATTGAAGTTAGAATTTTAGGAGTTAGAATTTTTTTAGCAGGATTCTGCACAATGGAGACATTGAATTCATTTTCGGATTTCAAAGTATTTTTTTGGATTTATCTCATAAGTATGAGCATGAGAATAAGCATGACGTGTGAGTATCAGAATGATGTATGAGTATTAGTGATAATTTATGAGTTACAGAATATTGCATATATTGACTGGGGAATTTTAGGATGCGTTGGCATCATCAGTAAATGGTATTCCCAACTGGATGTATGTATACATTGGACCGTATTACTCATAGTAGTTCAGTAATATTTTGGTTGTATATCAGTCGCATACAGTGTGTGGCATATTCAGATGCACAATTTCAATGACATATAACATAGTTTTACAAATCACTACGCAGTTTCAGATCCATTACTATTTTTGGTTAACTTTCAATATTCAGTTTACAGTTCAGTTTTACTTTACTTCACCTTACTTCAATTTTGTATAATTTTATATAATTTTATGCTTTTAGTTCTTTTACAGTATTTCTGCAGATTTAAGTACATTATATAAATATTAAATAAATAATTAGAACTGTTTAGATTAGTTTCGATGTGTTAGACTTATTGTCTAATATGAGGTACTTTTGGGATCCGATAATTTGCTAGATCTTGAGCATTTTATTGAGCAGGTCAGGAGGACACTCAGGAGATTTAGGAGGAGCCCGTGGAGCATTAGTTGACTCTCTTTAATCTATACCTTTCTGCTTAGTTTATTTTTAGTTCAGTACTTAATTTTTATGTCTTTTTCAGTAAGATGTTTGTAATAATTCTAGGTGTATTTTCTTTACTTTTCTGAGATAAATATTTTTATACATCTTCTATGATGAATGTTTTTGAATGTTTGCTTTAAGATTCCATACTCTATTATACACTACTTATACTTAGTATTGTGATGTGATCAGTATACTAGAAATACTAATATCTTATACATATATTGGATTCCTATTATATTCTAAATCTAGTGTATGTATTTGCCTAATACTTATGATAAGGATACTATTCTTATATTAAGTATTAGCTCTCAACCCTCATTGAGGTTGAGTCAGTAGCCCTTCAGACGGGCTTAGTTTTCAGCTATTCGGGGAGACAGTGTATTCCTCCCCGAGTGGCGTGCCGCTCTGCCACCGAAATTGATCATAACTGTCTTTTTTGCGAACGACGATGGGGCGGGGCGCTACAAAAAATGATATCAATAACAGTATTTGTGGCTAATTACTGGAAAGAAGACATCAGTAATAGCATTCGTGGCTAGTTACTGAAAAAATGACATCAGTAATAATATTCGTGGCGGGTTACTAGAAAAACAACATCAGTAATCTATATCTTTGAGCTAATATCTTTTGCAGAAAATTAATTATTTCATTTTGCGCTTTTACCTAATTATTTTTTCTGCATCTTTTTCGTAAATAGCGTCCCTGCTATTATAAAATGTAATACTTATTACTTATTGCAGTACTTAGAGTATTCTCTAATTACTGAAAATTCCAATCTCGATATTGCCTTATGTACAATACCAGGTCAAGTGCTTCTGGAAGAATACACGCAAGAACCATAATGCTTAAAATGTTCAAACTGCTGATAGATCCACGACATTGTTTTGTGTATCTTTTATCTTTTTATTTTCACTTTTGTTCGAGGTGTACGATGAAAAGATCTTGTAATATGAACTATGGAAATAAATGAATAATATCTTTGGTTTTTTTTTTGTCTATTTTTCTTCTCAAATTGCTCAATATGATCATGCGGTATGTGAACACCCGAATCTCGGGCCATCACAAGTACAAACTTTTAGGTTTTTTTTTTAATTATCAATGGTTGCATACATTGCCACGACACAAAAAGAAAACTCATAAAACCACATAAATGGCCATTACAATTCTCATAACCATTTAAAACGTATTGTTACAATCCAAATCCCTAAAATACATCAATATAAATTTTTTCACGTTTGCTCTATGCTTGGGGTTGCCCAATTCTCATCTTCACGGCGAGCTTTCAAATAGCGCATCAGGTGTGCCCAAGCGGCAACCTATCAAACTTTATATGTTCTTGAACAATATGTTGGGCTGCATGCTTCATAGGTTGGCTTCAGCCGACCATCGCTTGGGCACACCAATTAGCGTGCATGGGCACCTTCATAAAAATGGAGATGAGCTTTAATACATTTAGAACTTAATTAAGCTAATGCTATTTTATTATGAATGGTTACATTTATTATTACATTTTACATGAATGTGTCGACTCGACAAACTAAATTATCAAGTATGTTGAGATCAATGTCAAACTTGACTTGAGTTTCGCTAGTGATCATGAAAAATCTAGCTCTCACAAGCCAACGACTCATGCATTGATTTATAAATTTTAATATGATTGTATATGTTACATCCTAAATCATCAACTTTAAAACTTAAATTAAAACACTAATATTGTATTATTACAAATTGCGTTTATGAACTAGTCGGGCATATTAACAATCAAATGTTGAAAAAAAAGTATTGTATTAGTTACACGTGCTTGTGAATGAAAATGTGAAGTTATTTATATACAAGAAAAGCTCAAGACCATTAAGTTAACTTTTTGGTCAAAAATTGAGTTTTTGAAGATTGGGGATTATCATTGCATGTGTTTTCTCCCTTATAAAGGATGCCATAGTTGTTGTTGGTTCACATTTGCCAAGTTCCCATGCTTGAGTTGGTTACATTTCAAACTGTAATGCTTGAGCCTAATTATAGATACACACAGATGAAGAGATTGCTGAAGAAAATACACATATAATGATCCTACATTATTTATAGATGAAAATATGATGTGATTAATATATGAAAGCATATATTAGACTTAGTTAAATATTAGACTTCTGAATTACATTAAATTATTTTCACATATATTTTCTCTCATGCAACCACCTTATTTCATAGCAAGGAATCCATACCAAACCAATGAGAACTAATGTATAAAAAATTAAAATTTTCACCTGCATAAACAATTATAAGAAAAAATTCGGAATAAAATATTAAAAAAAAAGAGAATAAAAAACAGTATCAAGTATGATTGATTGAATGCCCACACTTTCTTGCTGTCAATTCGACTGGAAGTCATGCATGCACTCGTCCTCGTGCTCGTGTTAGAAATTTTTATTGTATTCCCATCGGCGACTCGCAGTCGCAAGCAGCCAATTCGGCCACTGTGCTTTTTCACAACGGACACAGGCATATGCTAACGCCTTTTAGCTGTTGCTGCCATCAGCCATATGTTTTTAAAGAATTTTTTTATCCGATTCAGCTATTTGTAATGGGCTGCTAACATCATAGGGTGACTTGCCTAATAGTTTTTATGTTCACGTAGGTTTAGATCAAGATTATTTTTTTAGTATATATCTTCTTACTTTAATTATGAATTTTCTCACAAAACAGTTTGCCATTTTATTTTTTCATAGGACATTTAAAACAATGTATATAGAGTAGGTTTAAGTAGTAATAAAAGTCATAATCTGCAACTGAGCACAATGTTATGGATATCCTATTTTCACATGTACATGTCGGAGAAGCCATGGGAGCAATGCCTAAACACAACACCCTTGCAGAGGAGCCAATCCGTCCTAATAATGAGCTCTTAGTCCCGCCAAAGCGTTAGGCTGAGTGAGCGTTATGAAGCGTGCCCAAAAGCTCTAGCTGGAGTGAGCGTTATGAAGCGTGCCCAAAAGCTCTAGCGGGAGTGAACGTTATTCGCAGCGCTCTTAGACTCATCTGGAGAATTCGCCCAAGTGCGTAGAGACTTCGGCAATTTCCGAACACTCAATGCTTGAACGTGATCAAAAACCCAAATACAAGTGGGTCCCAAGGAGTGGTCTTGTTAGATATAGTCACAGACGCGTGTATATCGATTGATTGATCAAATGGGTAGGCTCAGGCGCAGAGAGACTCACACTTATTACACATTGATGGACTAGATTGGATATGCCACATGCATAAAATTAATGTTGGAGTAGATAGCTTGTGCTCAAATGCGCTCAAACTTGTGCCCAGGTGTGCATCCATGACATAGACGAATGTAGGCTGATCCATAGCGCGTTTTGGGCAATCACTATGGAACGCTCTAGTGTGCGTTGTCACACACACAAGCGCACGTAGCCACACACTTAGGCCCGTCGTGGTAGAATAAATATAAGGGTGAAGTTCTTGTGTTATTTTGTGAGTGTGGAAAATCTATAAGAGTCTGTGTGCACTCTTCTTGTATAGCGAACTTTTTGGTGGTGCCATCTCCATGATTCTTTTCAATTTGAGCTTTTCATGTAAATGTTTCATTTTTCTGCAGTGTGTAAATTTTTTCGGTACATTTACACTTGATTGATGTTCTTAATCATCAACAACTGATATAAGAGTGATGACCATGGAGCCACTCGAGATACTAATCACTCTGAATGGAGCAAACTATCATGTGAGGAAATGTAAAATAAAGGATATACTATATATATGAGAATTTTATTTGCACGTCTTTACAAATGCTAGATCTGAAGGAAAGTTTGAAAAACTCTTATATTGACAATTGTGCTACTACATCTGATATTGAGTGGGCGATCACATATTAAACTACATTAGCGAGGAAAAGATTCAAATTGAGCTATGAAGAAAGCACAAGGAACTATACATGACGAAGATTAGGAACAACAAAATGTTACTAAGAAAATAGATCATGTGGCTTCTGAGGATCAAGGCCAAGGAAACAAGAAAGAATTAACATGATTATATCTCTAATCCAAAATTACCCATGAGAGCGTAAATAAAATATTTACCCAAAAAGATAAAATATACATAAATTGAAGCTGATTGAAGATTCGATTGGCTTTAGAAATGATAAAAAGAGAGGTGAGCCACACCATGACCTTTATAGAGATTAAAGCTAGGGTGAAGAAATTTTAGAGTTGAAGACGGGTCGACCAATCAGTCTCAAAGTGGAAGATTATAACACCCTAAAATTTAACATTTTAAATCAGGCTTAATTAGGACCTAAACATAGTTCCATTAGACTCATGACATCATTAGAAGCCTAACGAACGAAATCTGGAGTCAAATTGGACAACGTCGAAATTTCAAAATATTTTAATATTAAATTAATACCCAGAAAAATATGAATGTTATTTTAACCTCAAATCTTGAATCCAACTGCAAATTTGAATTGCTCACGTCAAAATATGTTAAGAGGGCAAGTTTCATAATTTTTAGATTTAAAATGGAGGGAAAATGTAAAAAATACAATCAAATTTTTTATTTAAATAAAATTTAATTAATTTATTTGAATTTTCAAATTAGTTAAATCGGAAAATATGATTATTAGGACGGCAAGGATTTGCAGTCCCAGCCCGAACACGGGACAACGAATCAGTTGAATCTGCGCCATTCGATCTTCTGATCGGACGGCGGACGATGAATCCTCTCTATATCGGATCCGGCGGTCGGGATCGGGCCTGGGCCGATGATGAACCCAATAAATATCGATAATTTAATATTAGAATTTATGTTTTTCATGAGATTAGTTATCCTTTGACATGAATTTTGTGGCATTTCAGGACAATGAGCTCAATATCAAGTCAAAAGAAGAATCTAAGTAAGAGTGGCGCTGCAGTGCGTCACAGTACGCCATAGCGCCTTATTCCTAAGAGCAAGGCTCTACAATGTGTCGTAATACTCATCAGACAGAGAACTCGGTGCTACAGCACGCTGTACTGCCCATCAGACAGAGAATACGACGTCACAACGTGCTATGGCGCCCATCAGATAGAGAATTCGGTGCTCCAGTGCGCCGCACCCATCAAACAGAAGGCTCGACGCTACAACACATCGCAACTCTAATTAAACAGAAAGCTTGGCTTCTAGCGCGAATTAGCGCCCAACTGACAGAAGGCTTGGCGCTACCGTGCGCCATAGCACCAATTAAATAGAAAGTTGTCGCCGTAGCGCCCGACAAATAGAAGGCTCGGCGCTGCAGTGCGCCGTAATGCCAATTAAACAAAAAGCTCGACGCTACAGAGCGTCGTAGCGCCCGACAAACAAAAGGCTCAACGCTTCAGATCACCGCAACGCCAATTAAACAGAAAACCAGCGCTACAGCGCTTCGTAGTGCCCAACTGACAGAAGGCTTAGCGTCATAGTGCGTCGTAGCGCCCGCCGCATTTTCTGCATTAAAATCACTTCCTGGTCAGCATTGTAAAAGTAATTGGACTTAATTCCTTCATATTCCCCACAACAGTAAGCAAATGCTTGCATTTAAAAATCCTCATTACCAGTGAAATAAAGGAATAAACATAAATCCAAATTTCAACTTAAAAAAAAAAGAATGGTAGGATGTGTAAGTGCTGGGAGGCTATCTAAGGGGTTGTTAAAGCAAAAATTGGAGAGTGAAGAAGGCTTCCGAATTTTTAGTTAAGGAGTTCCTAACTTGGAGTGATGCTGGGATCTATTGAAGAAGAGTCCCCTAGCTAAGGAAGGAGTAAGCTGCATGCAAGAAAGAAAAGAAGAATAGAAAGCAAAGAGCTAAGGAGATCAAAGGAGGTGAGATTCAGGAGAATGCGAGAACTCTTCCTTAGCATTGTACCATTCATTTACTATTTTTGTTTCTTTGTTAAAGCCACACAAAGCCTCAGTTTCTCTTGCTTCTCTCATTGTATTTCCAATATAATGGCAGCCAAAACCCACATTGAGAAGGGTTGGGTATAAGCATGTAAATTTCTTAGTATTGTGCCCTTCCTTTACTCTTGCTTCTCTTGATTCCCTATATGAAAATATGAATAAGTATTTTCATTATATAAACCTCATAGAGCTCATTGATTACCTTGGCCAAAGGTTGCACATACTTGAGCATTAATATCGCGAATGTCTGTGACAATATTCACAGAGCAAAAACAGCCCATGCACAACCTTGGAAAAGGCTTGATCAATCACGCCATGAGACATGTTAACGCTCTATGAGCTCCATAGCTCACTCCAGATTTACACGATGTGATTGTTGCATATTAAGCTTATTTAAATTTCACATAAAATTTTATATAATGCTTAATTTTACTAAAACTAGGTTCAAATTTGATATAATTCGGCCCTACTAGGGTCCTAGGGTCTTTAAAATGCAAAAAAATATGAACTTTCGACCATTCTGGACAGTTCTGGGTAGTTCCGGACAGTTCTTGGCGCTACGGCACGCTGTGGCGCTTTTTGCCGAAAGTTAGGCGCTTCGGCGCACTGCAGCGCTTTCAGGCACTACGGTGCGCTATGGTGGATTGCAGCGCTGTGGCGGAAAACTTTCCGAAATCCGGGTGCTGCGGCGCGCGACAGCGCTTTTAGGCGCTGCGAAGAAAATCGGCGTTGTGGTACGCTGCAGCGCTTTTAGGTGCTACGGTGCGCTATGGCGTGACCAAGCTGAGAGCTGGGTGCTACGACGTGCTGCTGTGGTTTCAGGCACTGCGGCGTGCTGTAGCGGTTTAAATTTAAAAAATTACTGTTCAATTAATTTATCCCTTGATTTCATATGGTTTGCCTGAAATGACGCCACAGCCCGCTGTGGCGTGCGACAGTGGTTTTCTTTCAAGCTATTATTTTAGCTCCAGAAGGCACTGCGGCATGCTGTAGGGCACTATGGCATGCTACAGTGAATGCAGCCCGAGGCTAGGGCGCTACGGTGCGCTGTAGCGCCAGACGGTGATTTTGCTTGTGCGAAAACCGTAATGGGTCTTCTTTCGAGGTCAAATAATCCCAATTTTGGGCACCTCACAAGTAGTGTCATATACCGATGGAAAGTTCGTTCAGAGACCTTTCCATTGATACAAAAATTGGCATGAACGGATCATTATAACAAGCAAAAATTAAAAATCTAGTTACTGGTATACAAAAATCTTTCAGTTTTCTTGACATAAATTTTAATGGAGGAATGAGCTTCAATCAGGCTAATTTGAGTCCGATTAAGGCTCTATGATTACACCTAGACGTTATGCAACAACTAATGAAAATGTCATTCACAACATTTTGACAAATCAAGAAGAAAGTAGCCAAAGAAGTAGAGCAAATGGGTACCTTTGATTAGAAAGAAGAATAGAACTCTATTTTCTTCTTCAGGAACTTGGAGGAAGGGAGATTCTTCTTTAGCACAAAGCTCAAAATAGAGAAAGGAGGAGAAGAGGATACCTCAACTGAGCAAAAATGGTAAGGGGAGGTTTTGAGCCTCCAACTTATAGGAAAATGGAGGCATGGGATATGAGAAGAAAAAAACTAGAGAAGGAGAGGGGATGGCCTTTGCGTGCACCAGAATATGGGGAGAGGGGGCGCTAGATAAAGGATAAAGGTGGATCCCATGCGACAAGAGGAAGAAGGAAAATGCATCTATATGAATAATTAATTATTCATATCTAATATTTAATTTATTAAAAATTTAGATTTGATAAACGCGCTCCGAAAAATCCCAAAAATTCACCCATAGCTAATTTGAGAGTGAGAAATTTAACAGCAAAGTCGAATTTCGATTCTGATGATTATTTAATTATGCTAATTTTTGGGGTATTTAATTATATTAAAATATTTACAAAAATTCGATAACTTCCAAATGCGTCCAAAACATCACTTCTAGCTAATTTGGGGGTGACGATCGCAATGGTGAAGTTGTATTTCTATTTTGAGGTCAAATTAAATATCTCAATTTTTCTTAATTAAATTTTATTAAAATATTTCAAATATTCGATTTAGCTCCAAATCGCACTAAATCTTCAGGGTTTTGTTCTAATGGATAGAAGAACTTAACGAAATGATAATTAAGATGCAATTAAGCTAAAATTAAGCTGGATAATAACCTTGGGTTATTACAGTACATGTCAAATAATCCTTATTTCACCTTACCATTTGTCCATTAGCAGTAATTTGTATACACAATTGCCCATCCAGAATATGAACCCAATGCAAATATTATCTTATATTTCTATGTTTTCATTTCATGCTTCAAATTATCTCATATGGCATGTTCAATGTAAAAAAGCTCAAAAATATAAGGAATGCAAAGCAACAAAGTTCAATAGTAATCAAGAGACTACTAAACACATGTGATATCTGTTATTATTTAATTTATAAATTCTAATTATTCTAAGTTTATACAAGCTCATGATCTCCAATATCTTACTATTAAGTATAGACCTAGTTTTGTTGCCTTATTAGAACTGATCATGTTCTAATAGAAATTAATCAGTGATGCTTACATAAGTTAAATAATTAATCATTTGTCATAATTAATGAATTTAAACGACCCAAAACAATTTTGATTAAGATAAACTCCAAATATTGGGGTTTAATTCTTAATCCAAAAGTGATTCTAGAGGCAAGGGTTTTATCCCAAATTCTCCCATTACTACAAATTAGGCTATCTTATTAAGCAAAGTCAAACTTAATAAGATGTATTTCTAAACTTAGATTAAAATTTATATACAAAAATAATCATAATAAATGATAAAATCTAGAAAGCTATAAGAACCAAGATTCCATCTATTGAGTAACCCATTTACCTAATGAATGAATTCTAATTTAATTTGTAACACTAATTCCTAAGGAAGAAAATTCTAAGAGTTAAAGGAAAATCCTAAATAAAGGATTTAGGATAAAGTGAAGATTTAAGCATTGATGTTAATTAATATAATTATATATATTACTAATTTATAGAACTTAGAATAAACATAATGTGAGATAAATCTCACATTATGGGACTTATTAATTGCTTAGAAATATTTTAAGAGGGAACTTAGGGTTTCACTTAGAAATTCAATGAATAAGCTTAAATGATCTAAATTGAATCTAAATCACTTTACTTACTAATTTTTGTAATTAGATTATGTTCTTAAGGTTTAAAAAAGCTTAAACCAAAATTTGAACAAAATAACTATTTTGCCCATACTTAAGGGTTTAAAATGCTACTTTTTAATTTATAGTTCCAAATTGAAATTTATTTGATGGCAAATGGTTACTTACTATCTAATATAAAGATAGATAATAAGTATACCAAAATTGGCCAAGGATTAAGCCTTGTGAGCTCAATTTAAGGATTAAAATTATTAAGGAAAATTTAGTAATATTCCTAGTAAAATATACATTTTTAGCTATAATTTTGTTGTTTACTATCTAATAATTCCATAGAGTCTAAGATCACTAAATTCAGAAGTCATTTGGTCAAGTTATGTCTAAAACAATATTAAGGTTCAAAAATATAATTTAAGAGTTTTAGGAAAGGTCCAAAAATTTAACTTTCTCAATTGATATCCAAATTCAACAAATTTAGTGGCTATAACTTTCCTATAATATATTGAGTACTATGACTGGGAGTAGACCCAAATTGGACTTCATTTGATTAAGTTATGAGCTAATCAAGTTCTATAGTGATTATGACAAATTAAGAAATCTAATTAGTAAAACCTAAATATTCTTACAATTTACTGTTAATTAGGTTATCCTAATCAGAATGTATATTGGATGATCTAATTTGGAACTAAATTGACTAAGTTATGGCTAAATAAAATTCTAGGTTAAATAGGGTAATTAAGGATATGACTAAAAAGTCATTAGTCAAAATATGAGCATAATAACAAAATTATACTATCACAGCATTTTTGATGATTTCTTGAGTAAAATGAGACTTATATTGGCTATGTTTGGATATATAATTGTATAGATATGATCGTTTGAAGTTTTCTAGGCTTTTGAACTAATTAGGAGTTCTTAAATGTCAATATGCTAAATACTCATTCAAATAAAGATTTGACACTATCATAATATTCCTTGAATTTTTTTAATTAAAATGATATATATATTTGATATATTTGGATTATTGGTTTGCAAATTATAGATGTTTAAAGTTTCATTAATTAATTATTATTTAATATTAATTTATAGAAAAAGCTACAATAATCCTCAGAAAAAGAAATATTATATTTTCAATTCTTATTACTTTGTTTCCCTACATTTTATAAACTTATTTCCATGTTTTCTGCTTATAAATAATATAATTAATATATTCCAAAGTATTTGGAGTTTTCTCTAAAGGGTGTTCAACCTGGATATTTTTATTGTAAATGTTAGGTCAGGACATCGCTGAAGAATTGGAATAATACTGAATAAAAAATCGGTGTACTTTTACTACATGTATTTTAAATAAAGAAAAAAAGTATACTCTTATAATTGCTGATACATTGAAATAAGAAAATACTTTTCTTATTTTCAAATTAATTGAGTAATTATCTGTGATACTTAAATTATTATTCTAAATCTCGATTGCAATCCTTGGCAAATCAGACGATGCTACCCCAATCTCTGTACTTTTACTGGGAATCAGAATTGGGGGACGTCACATTAGTACTCAAAATCATAATACTAAAATTAGGTTAAATTGAACATTGAGTACTCATATAGATTAGATCATAATTAGGATGACTCCTTAGTCATATTAAACTTGAAAGAAAGACTTGATAAATCTTGGCTTCATTGTGATATAATGACATATAATTTTGTACATAGCAGAAGTATATCACAAAGTACAATTAATTGGTTTGATTATTATATTGTTGCTGCAAACGCATTTGTGCCAAATATTGAGCATATCATTCAGATGAACTTTGATGCATGAAATAATTAAGAACATAAATGTACATTCAAAGGTTCACCTAAGGAGTATTGGAGTTTGTACAGATCATTGAGTTAGGGCAGCCTATGAAGAGATCAGAAGAATGCACATGTCCTAGAGGGGGAGTGTGTATGCTATTTAGAAACCTCAAATTTAGATGATTAGGTAGACTCAGTTGTTCTGTATAGTGCCCACATAATATATCAATAAAATAAGATATAATCTTAAATACTAATATTTTTATACAGTCTCTTAGCATTGTGCACTTCAGTTCAAATGCAATCTATTAGATAACATATTTAGATACAGTTTTCGAGAACTTTATTACTTACTTATAGCTTACTAACTTCAATATACTTACATCTTTATTTTATGCCTTTTTGTATTACTTTCATCATAATTTCTTATATGCAATACTTTAGCACTCAGCATATATTTATTTTGATCATAGTTCCATATTTTACTCTTTCTTTTACAGTATGTTTGTATGTTTATATATGTCATATTATCAGTCTTTTACATGTTATTTACTTTTATTGAGGATATACGGTATTGTACCATTTATCCATGCTTTAGTTCTTCCTTACTTCCAATTATTTATCATTTTTTCACTCGCTTATTGAATTAATTTTAAAATAAATTGTGACATCACAAAAGATAATAGATTAGGAGCCTAAAATATATTTAGAAAATATGTCAAATTAGATCTCTCAATTTTTTCTATTGTGCCCTAGCATATGATATAGATATATCATATTAGGAGCTTGATGACATGTCAGTTTTGGAGGCAGATCCAACTTAGGAGTAACATTCTATTCAATAGCTCCATATTCAGTGCTACGTTCCTTTTTTTCTTTTATCTAGTGAAGATGAGAGCTATTTTATTTTAATGCTTGCTTGTAATAAACTATTATATCTGTATGGTTTTACTCTCTTTTTTGAGACTCATGTACTTTATTATAGATGTATGAGTTATTGATGATGTTGTGTATGTTTTCTTATTCTCGCCTTTATCATTGTGTTATACCTCGATAGGATCATTGGCAAATATAATCCATTATGTTGGAATATCACCTTGAATCCAAGGTAAGGAGTCACAATACCATAATGTTGGTTTAGTTGCACTAACCTAGCATCGGGGTGTTACAAAGATTATTATTATAAAGACCTACTTAAATAGTAATAAGTAAAACTCTTAACCATCGAGACGCCTTTTTAGATAATGGTGGAGTTCTTGATAAGAATTCCAAAGTTAAGAGTGCTCATGTGGGAGCACTTCCAGGATGGGTAACTTAATGGGAAGTTATCTTCTGAGAGCAAAATCATGTGGCCTTTCAGGCCAAAGTGAATAATACCTTGTTACTTAAGAGTTTGAGCTGTTACAAATTGTATCAGAGCAGGTAGACCCACTTAAATAGTAATAAGTGAGACTCTTAAATATCGAGATATCTTTTCAGATATCGGTGGAGTTCCTGATAATAACTTCAAAGTTAAGCGTGCACATGTGGGAGAACTCCCAGGATGGTGTAGACCTGCTGAGAAGTTATCTTCTGAGTGTAAAATCGTGAGGCATTTCAAGCCAAAGTGGACAATACCTCGGTGCTTACGAATTTAGGTTGTTACATGAGACCAATTGGATCACCAAAGCAAGTGCTGACAGAGTTTTGATGGGTTTTAGGGCAAGACGTTGGGAGGGCCCCGGGGGCTCACGCGGGTCCTGAGAGCCCAACAGAGCCTACAACTTGAGGTGTGGGCACCTAGACACTCGTGAAGTAGGGCCAGGCCGAGGCCTGGGCGCCCAAGTGCATACGTTTGTTAGGACATGAAGTGAGGCATTCCTTGAGCTGTTTAGGGCAATTTAAGGGGCGATTTTGACCTATTGAAGCATGTTGTTGTGCATATTTCTGATGTATGAGGGTGTGATATTGATGTGTTATTGTGTGTGATAAAAAAGAGAGTGAGAGAATTAAGGGAAGGGCAAAGAATGAAGAAAGGTGGCTATGGTTGGTGTTTACTTAGGAGGTGTAATGTTTCTCTTCTTCCAAACATTGGGTTCTCTATGTAATTCAGTAAACTCTTTGTTTTCTTAAAAATGAAACTTCTTGGTGGTGCGGTTTCATAAATTTTTCCGTTTAAAATATTTAACGTAAAAAAATCACTTGTGCTTGGATGTTTGGTTTGTGGCTTGCATGTGTGATTTCTGTTTTGCGAGTTTTGCTCCGAATAATTTTAACTCTATAACAGCAGTGGTTACTTTATAACGAGCGTGCTTATTTCCTCTACAGGCCATTGAACACATGGAGGGAAAAGCTAGGGTTCCTAGAGGCAAAATCTAAGCGAGAGAGCCAAAGGTGAGTGAAGAAAGAGAGCATGTCCCTAGAATATGATGAGCCCCTCGAAACTGAATAAAAAGCAATACGAAAATACACAGGAGCAGGAAATCGAATCTGCAACATAACGCTCGACTGCAGAAAAATAAAAATCTAATTACCTGACGTAGTAGTGTTAACATTTTCATAACGTGCTTCTGCTCTTTCTCCAAAGGCTGCTGCTCCATTGTAGTAAAAAGCCGAGCAGGCTGCATTGGTTTCTGGGCGATACTTTCCATTATTTTCTTATCTTTTTTTTTTTGAAAGAAGGACAACCATTCATTCTTATCCACAGAATAATGCTTGGATTAAAAAGCAGCACTAAATGATTTTCCTTAGACCAAACCAAAATACATGTAGCATTACAGAAATCAAAGTGAGACTGCGTAGCAAGTAGCTCACAAGTGTAGTACCTATTTTGATTCACTAAAATCATCAAGTAAGCCATCAATTCCAAATTCATTATCATTCATGCTTGGCCCATCATCATTCATGACTTATAATGAGTATCCAATAAGTTGCAGAAATAAATTGTGAGAGCACCCCCACAAAAACAGTACGCACAACCATATCGAGTGAAGCCAAAATCTCCTGAAGGATAATAAAACCTATACTCCTAGCAGGCATTAAAGACCGAAGCTACTTCCAGCCAGTGAAAGCTTTCGTACACAGCCAATAGCCTATTCCAGTAAAGAAAACAAGATAGCCGAAGAAGGAGAATAAATATAAAATGAATCATGCTTTCAGTGATCGAATTTTAAGAATAAAATTTTTCCAGTTCAAGCAAAAGATATGAGAATCACTTCCAGCCAGAGTAGGATCCTTCCAATGAATGATAAAAGCTAGCAATACGATGCTTAATTAGTAACTTTAATAGGGTATTATAACAAAATCGTGCCTTAAAAATACGAGCATTATGCTCCAAACTAATATAGTTTACGATCACCCCTATAAGTAAGAAGAGTATCCTTACCCATATATTTACTTCGGCTAAATTTTCGATGATTTAATTAAGAGAAAGAGAAAAGAGGATTGATTAGCGCCCAACATTAACCATCTCATTTATTGGAAGGTAAAGCGGCATGAAATCGCCATATGGCCATGAGATTTAGTTCCATTGTGGCAAGAACACATAGTTTGTTACACATAATACCTCTTCTATCAAGAATATTCATGATTTTAGAGCCATTCAATATTTCTTTTCATGGAATACACCCATATTTTAATTTACTACATTCTATTCAGATTATGTTATGCTACAAAACTTCAAGTATGTAGGAATAAAGCAAGGTGCTGTTGTTAGATAGAATATTTAGCTTATACGTCTTCCGTCGTTCCGTTAATAGAGAGGTGTTGAAAAGACTGCACCAACATAAAAATAACTTACAATTGATAAGTAGTTTTCTAAGATTGATGAGACCAAGCTCACCCTTATCCTCAGGGGCTACAATAGAGTACTAAGTTTATAACTAAGAGCCGTGATCTGAAAAATGAGAGCGTGTTTCATTAATGATTCTTATCAGCGCAGCAAAAAAGGGAATTGCATGAAACGAATGCAATAATAAGGGTTAAATAGAAAACTTCAATAATTCTAATAGGTTAGCAAAAGTTAGAAAAATTTGAGCCCAACTCGTAGTTCAAGATCTGGCATTGTCAATTAAAGGAGTGCAATTTTCTAATTTAGTTGGGAGACTCGAAACCGGAAGGCCGAGAAATTTCATCAAAAGCTGAAATTAAAAATCCGAGCCAAGCGAATAGCATTTGAGACATTATTAGAGAAGAAAATAGTCGATTTCTCCTCATTATAAGGAACTAATGAGCCTTGTTCGTTGTTTGGTTTAAGAAACTTTCCTTAAGATACTAGTGTTTTGTGTTGATTAGCAGAATTCATAAAGTAGATACGTGTTTTCACGATCATATTCAAGAAGAGATAATAGAAGTTTGAGAGTCTTTGAGATTGTCCAATTCTCTTGAATTTTTTATCCTTCAGTCAATATTAGACGATTTGAGAATAAACCAAGAAATTATTGAAGGATGCAAGTTTGTTTGGAGTAATCGAAGAACCTTCCTATTTTTCATTCACATTTCTAATACATTTGAAATCACTAATGTGACCTTCTATTTATTTTATTTATATATTTTTTATACTTTTAGAACAAGTTTTAGATAAATTAAAAAAAGACAATATTTGATTACTTCAATAAATATTTTAATATTTTTTTCAATTTAATTAATTTATTTTAATTGATTTATAATAATAATTGTTACTTTATAATTTTTAATTATTATGAATTAAATAATAAAATTAAATTTTAATGAGGGTGGATCACTTTTTTATTTAAAATAGTATATTATTTCTAAGCGTTTAGTATACTCCAAAATATATAGATGTGTTAATCTAATGCGTAAGTAGATTATTAATTAAATATATTTTTTTGTAAGTATATATGCAAAAATTAAAAAAAAAAGAAAATTTTCTATTGATCCTGAATGTATTTTGATGTATATTCTTGTGAAATTTTACTATATAACTCCCATATATATCTCAAAAAGTATGAATGATTAATATAATAAAAAAATATTATTAAATTTATTTTTTATTGTGAAATTTATAAAAATACATATTTTAAATTTAAAATCTAATATTTTTGTTGGGATATATTTAATATTTTTCATTGTTTAGTAAGCGTATCATTTTCTTATTTCTAAGAATCAAATTGTAATGATTGGATAATAAATTAGATTAATGAGATTATGAAGAAGTTTGGTCGGCTATTGGGCAATGAGAAAAAACCTGAAAAGCAATCATGTGACTAAAATAATCTCTTAAGAACATAACAAAAATTGATAAAAATTAAATTTGATGATATAATATTATTTAAATATAAAAATAAATAAATTTATGAGCTATATTTTTTGTATAATAATAAATAACTATTTTTTTAATTTTAGAGTATTATTATTTTTACAGAAAAAAATAATAATAAAAAAGAATGTCAATTGATTTTTTTTCATTTTTTCTTATTTTCTTATTTATAATAACTTTTATAATTTTTTGGTAAATTTAATATATTTATAAAGTATTTCCCTTTTTTTCCTAGTGGGGGTATGAAATTTTTGCTGGGTTCAAGAATAGATGCCGAATATCGATTGGATTTCTGCAGGGCATTCCCAATTCCCATGTGCCCCTCGTTTTCCTTCACCCTTCCCTTGCGACCCTTCAGAGCTGCCATTGTTAAAGTAAAGCTGCCTCTTTACTATGGCTAAATTGTTTTCTCAGTTCTCTGCTGCGATCTCAGAGAAAGGGATGGGTCCCTCTCCCCCTTCAGCGTCCCCAGTTCAAAAGCATGGCCGAGGCCTTTTGACAGCATCTATGGATTCGGGAAACGTAGAAGCTTAGAGAGAGAGAGTGAGAGAGAGAGAAGCAGAAACAGGGGTCTTGTTTATTCAATCACCTTTCTGAACCAAAAAGGCGCAACCTTTTCTTTTCCTTCTTCCATTTTTATATTTTTCCGAACCTCTCTCTCACGCACTAATTAATGAAAGATTGGGTAGACATTCTGTGAAAGAAAATGTCATTCGAAATGCTGGCTTCCCCCTTCATCACAATCCAGGGCAATAAATCTTCCATTCCTTTGGAGCTTCATCACGATCAAGATCCCCCCGATTTCTTATTCGGCACTGCCGGAATCCTGCCTTCGCCTCCCCCCTCCTCTCTTGCTCCGGCGAAGCGAAAAAGGCGCCGCCGCCCAAAGATATGCAAGAACCAAGAAGAAATCGAGAACCAACGAATGACTCACATCGCCGTCGAGCGCAATCGCCGCCGGCAGATGAACGAGCACCTCTCCGTTCTCCGCTCCCTAATGCCGGATTCCTACATGCAAAGGGTCCGTTCAATTTCCCCTCTTCCCCCCCCCCTAAAGCTCCCTCATTTATTCATTACACTCCATCCTCTGTTCCTATAATGTCTCCGTTGTTTCATAAATGAGGCAATTTTAAGGAACAAAAACGAAACATAGCAAAAAACACACACTCGATTAGACGTAACACACAATGCAGTTTTTTAAATTGATTATAACGATCTCAGATTCATAAGAGACCGCATCCGCAGGCACACCAGCTTTTCTGTTGTTGTTTTTTTTTGAAATTAAATGTTTGATCAGTCTTGCCTCACTTGCATTGTGATTTAATTCTCTTCTACAAAGCGACAGCCATAAGTTCCAAAAACAAAACTTACTAATCCAAGCTGCATTTAAGGTGCTGCAGGGAGACCAGGCCTCCATTGTTGGAGGGGCCATTGAATTCGTGAAGGAATTGGAGCACCTCCTCCAATCCCTGGAAGCCCATAAGCGAAGGACACAGAGGGAACAGGAGAGCATCAATGCGGGCAATACTGAGGCAGAGCAGCCTCCTTTCGCTCAGTTCTTCGTCTTTCCGCAGTACAGCTGGCGCCAAGCTCGCCGCGATTTCGCAGCGCGGCCGGCGGCGGCAGACATAGAAGTGAGCCTCATAGAGACGCACGCGAGCCTCCGGATTCTGTCGCCGAGAAGGCCGCGGCAGCTGGTGCAGCTTGTGGCCGGCCTCCAGCTTCTCAGGCTCTCCGTTCTTCATCTCAACCTCACTACAGTGGACGCCATGGTTCTTTACTCGCTCAGCCTCAAGGTATGCTCCCAACAACTTTTCTACTTTCTTTCTAATTCGGCTCATTGATCTTTTTGCTAAATTTGAATTATACAAAGAGGAAGATTGTAAGGGCGTTCCGACATGATTGGAATGAATAAAAAGCTGCGAGGATTCAATTTTTTTTCAAAAATTTTTAAAGAACAGAATTAATCTGAAAATGATAAACGAGCAAACATTTTGATTAGAACAAATCTTATCTTAGGGAAATTATTGTAATCAGATATGTACAAAAAAATTTAGATCCCGTCAATCACATCTTAAGTTGAAGCATTTCTTTTTGTTGTTCTTTGAGGGAGCAAACCCGCGCCAATTTTATAATAAATAATATACTAAATTATTCTAATTATTGAAGGATTTTTTGTATGAATTAATATTTAAAATGTATTAAAAGAGAGCGAAATATGCGACTATATGGAATTAATATCTAACAGTGCTTTTTGAGTTATTTAAGAGAGTAAGATTGTTAAAAATGAATTTAATTCTCATTTTAAAAAAAAATTAAAATATTTTATAATTTTTAGAGCTATTTAGAAATATTTGAAAGTTTCAAAATTAATATAATGTCGGCAAATTATTTTTTGATAATTATAACATATATTTGTAAATGTAGAATGTTATGTGAAAATAGAGAAAAAATATAATACTTGCAACAAAATATTAAGAAAATCTATGTGTAAGTTCGATTACATTTTTATAAATTTAATTGATATATTTATAATATAAAAGGGTTTGATATTATATATAAATTATAAATTTTAAGTATTATGCAATTAAAAGTCCCTTGATATTTTGTTAGAGCAAATAAATAACAAAATTTATAATCACAATACATAAGTCAAAATTATAGAGCAATATCAATATTATATGAACTAAATTCAATAAAATACATTATCTTAATCGTGAAGCATTTTCTTACTCGAGTAAGTTCATCTGATTGTGTTGCATTTTGTTTATATAAAAAAAAATTATTTATAATAATTGAAAATGAACCTAAGAAAACAAAAAGAAGTAATCAAGAAATTTGATTAATCGGTCTTTGAGAAATAATTTTGAGATCATGATAGAGTCAAAAGTAAGACTTAGCAACACAACCAATGTTACTATGCTAAGAATAATATTTTGGGATATTGTTCAAGGCAAAATAGGGCTATTACTTAGATAAGCATGTACCAATCCAAATTTGAGATGAATAATCCTTCAATAAATCAAAACCGATAAGAGTTTGAGAAACGAATGGATAGTTCACTTTCTTGGATATCACTTCAATCTTCAGAGGTCTTCTAAGGATTGTGATGAGAAACCTTATAGTGAAATTACTGCATAATTGAAGTTGATGTTTAAGGAATGCCACTTAGATCTATTTGATAACAAGTTTAAAATCTTATTTAAACACATTCGACCACCTAGGCAAGCACATATGATGACTCTCCATCCTAACAACATTTCAAGTCAACAACTCAGAGTAATTTGTTAAGTTTGAGAGTTTGATGAAAATGTGCTAGCGATTGATGAGACCAACAAACCACTCTCATGCAAGAAAATATATGAGACTTAAATGGTCAAGCTATAGCTCGAGACCCTTTTTTATAGGCAAGAGAGTCCATTTGCCATAAAAACTTGGTGATTTCATTGAAGAAATTCCCATAAGGAAGAGAGTCGACAACTAACCAAGCAAGCACACATCCATCCTAAACAATGGGAGAAGGAGTTTTGTATGAAGGAGAAGCATCTGCAAGTGCCATTGTCACACTAAACAATGTGATTTTAGGCGGTGTGTCTGTAGAGGAAGATGAGCCTTGCTTAAATGAGAAGGCACAACCCCCAACAAACAACATTTAGCCAACACCCAAAAACTATGCCATGCCAAGTATCAAACTTGTCTAAGCCCATTATTCATTGAGTCAAGCAACCACAATAATTGATACAATATTGAAGTAGCTAGAATAGAAACTTCAGATCATAATAAAACTTACAAAGCTAAAGCAACATTGATGTAAGCCATCATTCACAAAAACAACAAATGTAAAACACCAAAAGCACCAATCATTCAAGATCATATTAAGATAATATGCAATTCATTTTTATCATGCAACTTACCCCTTGAAAAAAGTGAATATAAGTTACTCATCTTTAGTATTATTCTCAATAACGAAATCATGATTTACTCTAATGCTAATGTACTTATCTATAATACGAGCAATCCATATGTATCCATAGATATAAGAATTAATAAAAATATCTAAATGAGGCTAACCTTTTTAATATATGACTTGAATGCATTGAAAATTAATGTGTTCTACTGTAGTTACTCAATATGATAGAATTAGTTTTAACAATGTCTACAAGCCTCATTAATAGCAACTTTAATCTCAAGAAAAGATATGATTGAGGCTTTTAATATAGTTATAGCATTTAGGCATGAGGCATTTTTCATATGAAACTTTTTGATTTGAAGAATCATTCAACATTAATAATCATATAAAAATAATGCTAATAAAAAATTATGTAATTCCTTAATTGCTTGGACATTCCACAAAGTTGCTTAAGACTCAAATTTGGAAAGTTTTAATTCTTTGTTTGAAGAGATATTAAGAGATTTTATCTTAGTTAATAATTTGGAAAGCTCACAATTTGTACTTTTGATAAGTTCACAATTTCATACGTTTATTTGGAATTTATGAAACACACTTAGTCAAAGTGACGTAACATAATATTCACCCATTAATTTAGAGAGAAAGTGCTCTCAATACTAACACATAAGAAATACATATTTTATATGAAATAATATAATCACAATAGAGTTTCATTCTTATTTAAGACAATCAAGTATAAGAGGAAGCCTATTTTTCCAACATGAGTGTCTTATAATTTGTTTAACTAATTTTTTTTAAATTCTGCACTTTGATTTTTTCTCTCAACTTTAAGATTTTTAAAGCATCTTGCATTAAACAAATGTATCTAAGAACATGACATTCTCCAAAAAAGTTTTATATTTTGTCTTGATTTTCCAATACATTAAGTGATCTATCATATTATCGTATTCATATTTTTGAATTGTTATTTAATAATATGTCAAAGGAAAAGAAATGAAAAATTTATTAGAAAGCAAAAACAATATTGTGTTGATGATAGGAAGCACATATCCCCTCAACTATTTAAACATCTCTTTTTGATCTTAGGTCACTTGAGTACTATGTATATGCACATGCATATCTCTAAAGTTATCTTAGAGAAAGAGAGAGATTTAGGTTCATAAGATATGATTGTTCTAAATTAGGCACCCTAAAATAAGCATAGAATATGTATCATTTCATAGGCCAGCTTCCAATAATGAGATGGACAAATAACATTGAGAATCTTAAAAAGCAAATCAAATGTTATAAAGAGGTGAAAGATGTGAAGCTATGTTATGACCTAGGAGCTTTGCCATTGCTATTCTAGTCCTTATCTCACACACTTGTTTGACACCCCTTATATAATGTATATACACATATATATATATATATATATATATATATATATATATATATATATATTGAGAGAGAGAGAGTGAGAGCCTATATTATAGGTAATATTCATTCTGTACATATTATAAAAATTGAGTTTTTTCTTGAACAAAGAGAGCTTTCTCATTCAATAAATTACTATTTGTGAGATTATCAAAATCTTAAATTAGTGCTATGTTATAAGACATAATAGTCTCACCAATTTGATAGCTCATCCTTTCCATAAATTTATTTCTTAAATTTTTAAGAAAATAAATTGTAAATAGTACAAAAAGCGTATAGATTTACTTTTTAGACCTCTTTTTTTGTGAAAATTTTGTTTTGCTTATTTGGGAAAATGTGCAAAATCTCTTTAAGCCTTTTTTTTGAAAGTTGCTATAAAGTCTCGCCACCTTTCCAACTCACTATTTCCATAAAATATAAAAGAATTGTTGTTCTCTTTAGTTTTTTGTCATCTTTTTTATTTAATATAAAAAATATAAATTATAAATAGAGATTTAACAAATAAAATGCCTAAATTTAATTCTCTCATTATATATATATCTTTATCATTTTATTCATAATCCATTTATAAAAAAATAATTTCGATGCCTCTAATTTTATCATAGAGCCTAAAATACAAATAAAAATTAGATATGATGATATCATTTTCTATAATAATATTGGAATTATTATATTTTTAATAAATATTAAAATCCTCTAATCATTCCCTCTATTATATATATATAATTTTGGGTAAAAAATGGAGTATGATTTAATAATAGCAATAAAAGAAGATTAAATAGCAAAATATTTTATTGTTATTTATTTATTTAATAAAAGATATTGCTATACACTAAAATATATAAATAATATGTAAATTGAATATATTTTGTTGTAAGACAGAAAATTTTTTATTAGTTATATTATATATTTTTATATAAATATAATATTTTTTGAAGGTAGGCAGGTGGTAAGCCAATTTGGGGACCCAATTTAGACGCGACGTCTCCTTCCGTATACAAAAATGTCGAGGAATCTGTTGAACCGTCAGTTAATTAAATAAGAAGAATAATTTAGTGCTAGTTAATTAAATATTTAAATATAATTATAAATTAACTATTAAATCTTAATAATTATGTTTAAGACTAGATTTATTTATATTGGAGAACATTTTTTTGGGCATAAAATGAGGGGTGCAGCTTAACCACTGTTTCTAATCTGGGCTCCATCAACGCAGAGGCATGTGAAGCAATCTCTATTAGTACATGATTTATCTTTATTAGATGCTGGTGATTAACGAATTTTATTATGGAAATTAAGGTTGACGAGGGGTGCAGCTTAACCACTGTGGATGATATTGCTGCCGCAGTGCACCACCTGCTGTCGCTCATCGATGCCGAAACAACATCGGCCGTGCCTGATTAACAAAACAAGGCTCTAAGACTCCAAAGATCTACGCTTTTTCACTCGAGCCCAAGAACACGAGGCACTGTATTATATCTATATCTATATCTATATATATATATATATATATGTATCTATATCTTTCTCCGTTTTACTTTCTCTCATAATATACAATTGTAAGAAGGATCTGCGAGCGCCCCTAAGTCAGCTACTGATTCACTGCTAGCGAGTTAGAGCTAAAAGCAAATTCTACTTATGGAAGGGGGGGGGGGGGGCATCTTCACCAGCCGAATGTAAATCCCCTTTGACTCCATATTCATAACAAAAGAATATGACTTGAGAAATCCAAAGGGAGTTATTATCTGCATGGCAGCTCAATACATGTAATTGGTTAGATCGGATCGGCTTGTATTTGTTAGCTCTCTGCAGTTGGTACTGGCATGAGTACTTGCGTTGAACTGCTCAACATATTGTCCATTCCATTATACAATCAATTGTAAGCATTCACTTGCGAGTAATTAGAGTTAAGATGCGGCTGCTGCCGAGGAATACAAGCATAACATAAAACTCAAATATTTATGTTTTCAATGAAATTCACTTATGTTCAAGAGAGGAGAGGACAAACATCTCAGTATTGAAACAGAGAGAAGAAAAGGTTCTAAGCCCTTGCAAATGGCCGTCTCTCTGAACCAAAATAATAGCACCCACCCAAAAGGATAAAAAATGCAATTTTCTCACTCGCCAAGCCCTGAAATATCTTAGGGATTTATGTTAGAGATCTAAAACAGCACAAAACTATTATCATAAAGCAGTTTTATATTACTGGAATGAATAGATAGATGTGTTGTAACACTTAAACATCCGTTCTAAATATATTATTTAAGAGAAGGTGAGCTTTAAATAAAAAATAAGTGTGATTAGTGACTAATGAATAAAGGATATGGGATATCCAAATTTAAATCACTGGTTTACAACAACATTCACAAAACTTTATATTTTATAAGAACATTAGAATAAATAAAAAAGTCTTAAGAAGACAAATGGAGAATAGTATTTTATTGAAAATGATTTTTGTACAACAATAAAGATTAAGGTTTGATTTATTTGAACATTCAATCTCAATAGAGCATTGGGAGCAGACTTGGTAACGGGACTTGGGTAGGTTTAGTGTGTTGATTGAAGAGCTGCTTGGAGGGGCGTTACAGCACGCCTCAGCGCGCTATCACTCCCGCTGTAGCGCTCGCAACCCAGTCAACCCAATTTTGAGCAGCATATATATATATATATGAAACATCTTTTCCTGGCGCCGCTCGAGTATCGCCTGGGCGTTCTCGGCCTCTTCCCTTCGTCGGCTCGGCCGACGAAGCTCTGTTCGTCGGTGGGCTGGCTTTCTTCTGTTGGTCTTCGCGGGCAACATCCCTACCTTTTTTGCTTATTTTGTTTATCTTATTTTTGTTGCGTATCATTTCAGTTTTTGTTTGGTTTGTTTCTGCCTTGGGTTTTTTTCGATGGTTTTGGTCTTCCTTTTTGAGTTAAATGGCTGAATCCCCCATTCTGAGATCTTTCCGGGAGGTGTTTGAAGGCCCTCCCTTCAACACCTTACCGTCTAAACCTATTTCGTCCTTTAAAGGTTGTCCTGCGATTTTTTTCTCGGATGCCGAAGTTTCTCTCTTGGCGGCACATTTCGAACTTACTTTGGTAGGCAAATTTTCTTGCACGAAGCCCAGCTTCGCCCTCGTGCAAAGATTCATCAATCGTTTAAAACTTTTAGGTCCTGTCTCTATCTGTTCGCTTGACTCCTTTCGTATTTTTCTTAAGTTTTTGTCGGACCTAGATTACGCCAGATGCTTCTCTAAAGGATCGTATGACATTAACGGTCACACTATGAAACTGTTCAAATGGAGTCCTCACATTGATGTGCAATTTGATATTCCTATTGCTCCTGTTTGGATTAACTTCCCGGGTTTACGATTGCAATACACTTCGAAAGAGGTGCTCTTTAACGTAGCTAAAGCTTTTGGGAAGCCTCTGCATCTTGATAGGAACTCGGCAGCCCAACGTAATGTCGCTGCGCCTCGTATTTTAGTGGAGGTTAACCTTGAATCTCCTCCCCTCAATAAAATCTGGCTTGGGTCTGAATCGAAAGGCTATTTTCAAAAGGTTTTATTTGAAATCCTACCATCCTACTGTGATCTCTGCAACACTATCGGCCATAAATCTACACCTTGTCCCCACTTATGTGATCGTGCCGCATCGGTTGATTCTTCTTTGGCTGTCGATACTCCTGGCTCTATTAATGATAATAATATTGTGAATACTCTTACTGTGTCTAATGTTGATGGCGCTAACTCTGATTTTAATACTCAAGTTGTTATGCTAAATTAGGCTACTGAAAGGTTGTCCCAAGTTTGTCAACATGAAAATAATCATATTGCTGCTTCTAAAACTATTGAGTTTCCTGCTCCTGATAAAGATGAGGTCTTTGTTACTGTCTCTGAGAATTTAAAAAATGCTGCTATTACTTTGCCTTTTAATGCTGAAATTAATGAGTTTAATGTTGATCTTCTAGAGCTTGTTTATGGAATTGTGCCAACTAATGTTCCCTCCTGTAATGTCAACAATACTCAAGCTGAAATTGATAATGATAGCCTTTCGATTGCTGCAGTGGATGTTTCCCCTCTTCACGCTGTCAATAAGCTTAACAATGAAAGAACTCTGAATACAGCTTGCCAAGGTAACACTGTAAATGAATTTATGTTTGATGATGCTAATCAAATTACTTTTATTAATAATGTGGAAAATTCATCTAGTCAAGTTTCTGTTTCCAGAGAAGGACAGCATAATGATACTACCCTAAGTAATTTGTATGCTTTTAATACTTTGTTGGTTGTTGATAAACCTACTGATCATCACAATGAAACTATAGTTTTCATGGAATCTGTTGAATTTGATGGTAATGTTTCAAATGATAATTGCGTTTTTAATGTTTCAAATGAAAAGCGGCAGTCGGACATTGACACTCAAATATCTGCTCCTTGGATGTCTTCATTAGGTAATGGTAAGTTTTCTTGTGCTGCTCTTGAAAATATGGATCCGGTAATTGATCCTGTGGATGTTCATGAAATGGCTTTTGTTCCTAATTTTAAAATTGTTGATTTACCTCAAGTTGAGAAGTCTAATTGCATGCCTGAAATGGATGTGTGTAAATAATTGTGATGACATTGACATGATTAGTCAACACTTGAATTTATTGCTTGAGCCGAATGCTCCAGTCACTTCCCCGGATGCCTCTTATAGGGTTGGTAGTCTGTCCAAAATTGGTTTGGCGGTGGTTCATTCGCCTGTTTTTGCTTCTTTGGATTCTGATTTTCGTGTGGTTAGCAAATTAAAATGCCCTCAATCCCCTTTAAAAAGCAAGAAAGACTCTAATTAAAATGCCCTCATCAGCACTAACAAATTCAACCCCATTGCTTGCTTAGAAGAATCCTCCGGATTAACCAAAATGAAAAGCTTAGATTAAATAACTAAAAAATTACCAAAATTTAATATTTCTAAACAGAAGGTTCATCCCGAACTTTCTTTTGTTGATCAATGAATATTCTTTGTTGGAATATTAGAGGGCTGGGCAACCTTTCTTCTAAGAATCGCCTTAAACACTTAATAATGGAACATAAATTGAAATCATAGCTATTTTCAAACATAAACTTCAAAGCTAGGATTGTCGCAAGATCCAACAATTTCTTCATTTTGAGAATAACACTACCTCACTCTCTAATAAGATCTGGATCTTTTGGAATAACTTATGGAATATTTATATAATTAACCAATGTGACCAAGCTATTAATTTGAAAGTGTCCAATCAAAACTTCACTGGTTTAGTCACTTTTGTTCATGCTAAAAACCTTAGAAGTGATAGGCAACTCCTTTGGAGCTTTCTTAAAAACAGCCCTTTCAATAACCTCCAGTGGCTCGTGGGTGGAGATTTTAACGCTGTCCTCAACCCGAACGAATATAAAGGTTATGCCTTTAACCACTCGGGCGTCAACTTTTGACTTTAACACCACCCTCCTTGAGTGTGGCTTAGATGACTTTAATTATACTGGAGCTGCTTTCACTTGGTCCAATGGTAAAAAATTTGCCCGTCTTGATAGATTCTTAATGAATAATGCTTGGTGTAATTACTTTCGGGATATTAAAAAATTCTCTCAAAATTCTTCTAACTCGGATCACAAGCCCATCTTTCTTTGTTCTAATAACTCTACCACTAGAATAAATAAATCTTTTAGGTTTCAATTGTTTTGGCTAAACCTCCCGGACTGTTTGGATGTTATCCGCTCTTCTTGGTCTGCAAATTGTAGTTCCTTTGGCCTACCTAGACTTGTAGAGAAATTCAAACGCCTCCGCAAAGACCTAAATGCTTGGAACCATAACGTGGTTGGTAACATTTTTACTAAGGCTACTTCCCTTGAAAATCTAGTCAATAACTTAGAAAATATTTTTGAATCTCAGCCAAACAATGACAATAAAATCAATTTTTCCAAAGCTAGTGCTGATCTTATTCAATGCCATAATAATATTGAATGTTTGGAAACAAAAATGTAGTATCCGGTGGAAACTTCATGGAGAAAAAAAATGAAATTTTATCTCAATTGGGTTAATAAACGTTGCTCTAAGAGTAAAATCCACTCGATCATCAATCCGGAGGGAGTTACTTTATCCAAAGATGAAGATATTCAAGCTTCAGCCATTAATTATTTCTTAAACATTCTCTCATCCGAGGTTAATCAATCAAGAGATTTATCTTTATGTTCTCCCGATTCCATTATTACCCATTCTGATAATCAATCTCTAAATATCATGCCCATGAATGACAAAATTTGGGAGGTTATTAAAAACCTTAATTACGATTCTTGCCTCGGTCCGGATGGTTTTCTTATTGAATTATTTATCAAAGCTTTGGGCTATTGTGAGCGAAGACATTTGCAATGGGATTAAAGAATTTTTTTGTATCGTCCCTCTTCCAAAATTTTTTACCCATTTCACCATCACCTTAATTCCAAAAGTCATCGCTCCCTCTTGGTGGAATCATTTTAGACCCATTAGCCTATGCTCCTCCCTAAATAAGATCATTTCCAAACTAATTGCAAATCGTTTAAAAGACCTGCTTCCCAAGATAATTGAACAAAACCAAAGTGGTTTTATTGCCGGAAGACACATTCAAGATAATATCCTTGCTACTCAAGAACTATTCCATTGTCTTAACAAAAAAAGCAGAGGTCATAATATAATTATAAAGTTAGACATTGAAAAAGCTTTTGATAAACTTGATTGGGACTTTCTATTAAAAATGTTACGAGCCTATGATTTTAAAATATCTTTCATCTCCAAAATCAAAAATCTAATCTCAAATGTTTCGTTCTCTATTTTAATCAATGGAGCTCCGGCTGGCTTTTTTAACTTCTATATAGGGCTTTGACAAGGTGACCCTTTATCCCCCATCCTTCTTAATCTGGCTATCAATTATTGATCCATAAATCTCAACAATTCTTTTCGGATGGATACCGATCTTCACTTCAGTTGGAAGCAAACTCTTAATCTCTCATTTGGCTTATGCGGACAATTTTATCATTTTCACTAATGCTGATAAAATAAATATCATAAAGATCAAATCGTTACTCAACACTCTTGAAAGGGATTTTGGGATTAAAATTAATGGCTCTAAATCTAACTTCTTTATTAACAACAAAGCCACTTCTAATCTAAAAGATTTTATCTCTAATGAACTTGGTTTTAAAGAAGGCAAATTTTCTTGTAAATATCTCGATATTCCTATTTTTAAAGGCCCGAATAAAAGCATAATATACAACGGGCTAATTGATCAAATCCTCAAAAGAATTCGGAGTTGGGAAAACACTTACCTTTCACAAGGTGGTAGGCTTATTCTTATCAAATACATCCTTAACATAATTTCTCTCTATTGGCTCGAAGTTACATCTCCTACCAAATCAGTGGTGGCTAAGATTAATAACATTTTTAACAAATTCCTTTGGGGGGAGTAGCAAGGGCTCCAATTTAATTTGGATCAAATGGGAAAATCTTTCTTTCCCCATTAAGGAAGGGGGCCTTGGCATAAGAACGCGTTTTCTGCCAAATTGTGGTGGAACTTTCAAACCAGAAAAAATATTTTGGCAGATATCATTAAAGCTAAATATTGTTCCACAACTCATCCGGTCCTTGTCACTAGGAAGCTCACGGACTCTATAACTTGGAAGAGAATGTTGGATTCAAGAAACCTCATGGAACATTTAATTATTTGACCAATATTGACTCCTCTTCCTCTTTATGGTGTGATGTTTGGAGTGATCTTGGTCCCCTTCATTTAATCTACAATCCGATTATTCCTAAGCATACTCTTGGGGATTGTTACAATAGCGACAATTCTTAGAATACCAATCTCATTAAATCCATAATTCTTTCCAACTTTCAGGACATCATTTTGAACTCCAAACTAATTTTAAACCTTGGTTCTGGCATCCCAACGTCCCTACGCTCATTAGCCTATTTATCTAGAGGATTCACCACGACTTTATAAGTGTTGATGAAATTCTTGCGTCTAGAGGATTTAACTTGCCCTCTAAATGCCACTGCTGCCAATTATTTGCTACGAGCTCTGAAAGTATTAGTCATCTATTTTTCACTAACTCTTCTGCTCAATCTTTATGGTTTACCTTCAACAGCATCAAAATCCTCAACCAGCTCATGTATGATCTTCCTTCCCTTATCTCCCTTTGGAATGATAGGATTGCGAAATTGAAGAAGTTACAGCTTTCGAACTTAATTGATGCTTACATTTTATGGAACATTTGGGTGGCCCGTAATCGAAAAAAATATCACGATGTTAACTGGAATTGCCTTAAATTGAAACTAAATATTATAAACAATATCAATACAATCATTAAAATTTTCACTAAGAAGTTGATCTGCTGGAATAACATCAATAAAAATGTTTTTGTCGATTTATTTAATGTTGGAGTTCCTTAATAGTATATGTTTCACTGGCTGGCTGATTGGGTGTTATTTTATCTGGCTATGCAATTCCTCTTTCTCAATTATGCTTGTCCACATGAACTATTGGAAGGTTTGTATTCATTCTTTTGTCGGATCTCTGCCCTGTCGGCCCGTCGTCGCTATTGCTCGTCAGTTGTCCGGTGAGCCGTAGCTCTCGTTGAGATGTTATGAGATAATACGAGTGCTGGTGGGAGACTGGCCTCTCGGCGGCAGTGTCTTCGACCGGGCTAAGGGTCTTATGATTAAAGTTTAAGGAAACTAGTAAGGAAGAAAGAATGTTTAAAGATTTATAAGTTAATGAAAGTATAAGTTAAAGGAGATTCTAGTAACTTTACTTATTTAACTTATAAACAAAAAAAATATCAACTCAATTTAATCATAAAATTATCTAAGACTAATTGATATTGAATATTTGAAGTTAAGAAAAGAGATAGATTATACCATACTTGAAATAATTCAACTTATTATTTTAGGGGATTAGAAATCTAAAAACTTATCTAAAACTTGAAAGGAAGCTATTACTCTCAATCTTATTGATTGAGAGCTAATGTTCTAAAATTAACAATTGAAATGAATACTTATAATTGAAGTGAATACTTATAATTGAAGTGAATACTTTCAATTGAAGTGAATATTTATAATCCTAAATATGAAACTCTAGATATTTTATAAGTATTTAACATGTAAAAATATCTAATATTTTCCTTAAAATTTCTAAGTCCTAAAATTCTTAGAAATTTCGATAAAATCTCCTTTGTATTTGTTCAAATAAACAATTACAAAATCAATATATAAATCAATTCATTGACTATTTTCAGTTCTAAAATAGAGTTCAATCTATTACATAGGATTGCTCATTTCCATTTCTAAAATAGAGTTCAATCCATAACATAGGATTGCTCATTTTCAAAGGCTAATAATATAAAAAATATAAATCAGAATTTAAAAATTTTTGTATATCTAAGTTATGCGTCATGTGAAGATGCTACGTTTCAAGTTTCGTTAATTTTCAAGCTCTCGATTTATCGTAATTAATTTCTAAAGTTTTTCATTTAAAAATTAATATAAAATAAAATACTTGTTCAAATTCAATAATTTTTGAACGATTGCGTTAGTCTCGTCGGGACGTTCGTTTCGATACTAAGTTTGTAATTTTTGGAGTTCAATCGGCGATAAATCAAAGCATGGAAGTTTCAAACTATTTGTAGGCGTTCGATCGCGATCTAAGGCTCCTAATTAACTTTGGGCTGTTTATAAAGTATTCTAATTCTAACCTAAATTCTCAAAACCTATTTCTTGTCCTCTCAGCCATTTTTTTTTTCTACTCTCTTCTTCGGCCGACTCTCCTTCAATCGGCAAAGGAGCCTCCTCCTTCTTACTCTTTGGCCGAGAAACCTCGGCAGCTCCTTCCCTCTTGGCTCTGCAGAGAGCAGTCGCATTCCAGCCACCAGCCATCCTTGGTTTGAGATGGAGTCCGTGAGCCTCCAGAACCTTCGTCCTTCCTCTCGGTTGGAAGCCAAAAGTCAGCAAGAGTAAAGGGGCGAACACCAAGGTACCTTCGTTTTGATTCATATCCTATGTATATAACTTCCATTACATAATATTTTCAGTTTCAATCAATCCTAATGCTAAATATTAGACTAATTGTTTTGATTTGATCTAATCATATGAACCCTAAAAAGCGAGGGCGCAAGAAGGGAAGTGCTTCTGACGAGAGTCGATGGAACTCTCTACGATATTGATCGAAGTGTTCCGTTAATGTTTTTATATATATATATAGATTTTTCTTTCTTGTGATTGTGAATGCCGTAAGTTTTAGAGAGTCAATTGAAATAAATTATTTGATTAAATATTCAAACAACTACTTTTAAATGTCTTTCATAAATTGTTTGAGAAAAACAGATTGATAAAAATAATTGTATCTTCTTCTTAAAGAATTTCTAAATGTAAAAGTTCAATTTTTTTCTTTTAAGCCAGGTTCTACATTAAGTTAAAATGGATAGGATGATGTATAAACTTTAAGACATTTATTGTGCTTGACTCCTGATGATAGCACCCCAGCACCAGATGACAGAGCTTCAGTTGAGGACCTATTGTCGATACCAAGATTCACAGACAGATTGCCCTGAGGAGATTCACTATCAAAGCTGATTCTGAATGAGCAGACAGTTGCCACTATTGAGGGTGGCTTCTAGAGACACTTGGTTCGTTGGAGAAGATGACCCGACATGGAGGACAGTTGGGCACTTGTAGAGGAGATCGTGAGATTGGATGCTAACCTTTTAGCCCACTACCGCGCAGACCACTCACCGGTGATGAGTGCTTTTGAGCGGGGGAGAGTTGACCATCTTCGACTCGGGTCCCCTCGCCGAGCCCGCTCGGACCCATGCCGGCCATGACGTTGCCGTTTTATTTTTATGCATTTATTTTCGTCCGTTTCAAGAGCCGTTTTTATTTTTATGCATTTATTTTCGTCCATTTCATGTATTGATCGGAAGGACGAATATTAGCCCTTCGATCATATATTAAAAACACTCTAAGAACTTAATTGCTTTTAGGTATTATAAATATCCAAAATCTGTATTTTATGAGGGCTTTTCTTTTAAAAGAAATTCTGAGTTTTCTACAAACAGCGAGAACGACTCTTGTTTTCACCAGGGAAACCCTAGTTTCCGAATCCTCATTCTCCAAGCCCTAATCGCTACCTTCTGGATCCTCCTCCTTACTGCCTTCGAAAATTTCCCGAGCAGACCAGCCACTATAGCCGCCGCCGCTGCCGCCTTAGCTTCCTTCGCTGCCACCGTTGCTGCCATAGCCGCCACCGATGTCATAGCTACCACCGCCACCAAAGTTGCCGCCTCCTCCATGTCCACCCTCCACCAGAACCACTACAGCCGGTCTTCCAATCACGACGACGCCGTCACTAGTCCGCTTCACGCAAGGAATCTTCATGGATCATCGTTCTCGCTCTCAGTTTTAACCGGCATGTGTTTGTCATTCCTAAACTCTAAAACTAAATTTATTTAATTATTTTCTGGTGCGATCTTTGGGTTGAAGTTATTTGTAGGAGCGCAAATCTAAATATGGTCGCTGCGAGTGATTTCGGAACGGAAATGCCTCCGAACACACCCGCATGGCAAGTCTAACTCGAATTACGAGTTTCCTTTTCGGATCGAAGCCGTCCCTTGGATCCAGAACCAGTGTCGACCACCTTTCCGTTTGTGATTCACGACACCCTATCACCAACGAAGGTTATTTCAAATTAATATGAAATCTTCTGTAGGCAGTTGCTAAAGCTTAAATGAATTGAAACAATTGTGTAAAAGGTGCTTAAATTACCAAATATATTTTAAAATCTGCATTCACAAATATTCACGAACCCTAAGATTGCATTAGAGCCGAGCAACACCTTACCCTAGTGTTGCCCTGCATCAAAAATCCTTCACTTAACTGAAGTAATACAAGATTTATCATGTTTTGAATACTCTACAATTTCATTCTTGCTGAATAGTTGAGGCGTGATGTTGGGCAATAAGAGCTTTTCACAGTAGGGTTCATCATTTTACCTCCACTATATGGCTTCTTCAGGATAGAGTAGTCCTTCTTGAAGTAACATGTCTTCCCACAGTTCCAGCAATCCAGCATTACTTTTCTAGGTCTTGATTTTTTTCGTCGAGACATTGACCTATTTCTGTTTTGTCTCCTTTCAGTGTGTCTTCCTCTGCTTTCAGTATTCAATGCTGAGGTGGATGCTTCCCCATGATATTTCTTTTACACCTCCTCATTTAGCACAAGCCCGACAATGTCATCGAATATCAACGACATATTTCCTGATGAATTGCTGATGGCTATAACCAGCCCATCCTAACTGTCCGGCAATGTAGAAAGGAATAACAAAGCTCGGACCTCATCATCAAAACTGATGCCCACCGAACTTAACTGGCTCATCACCATGTTGAACCCATTGAGGTGTTCAGTCACGAAATAGTCTTCCATCATCTTCATATTAAACAATCTCTTCATCAAGAAAATTTTATTCGAAAACGAGGGCTTCTCATACATTCTTGTCAGGGCATCCATGAGATCTACAGTAATTTTCTCATTAACAATATTAAAAGCAACATAAGAAGACAATGATAAACAAATCAGACCCAGTGCAGTTCTATCAAGAACTTTCCACTCTTCTTCAGTCATAGTTGCAAGTTTTCTGCCGCTCCTTTCAATGGAAGATATAACTTCTTCTGGTAAAGCAGATCTTCCATATGCATTTTCTAGAACGCAAAGTTCATTCCGTTGAATTTCTCTAACTTGTTTTTCATCTCTTTGGACATTTCTCCTACTCAAACAACAAACCCTTCTAACAAGGTAGCCTCACTCTCTGATTCTACTTGTTGGGGATAAATTCTTAGCACCACCGAGCACACTCTCTGCAGCGGAAGCGATTTGACAAGAGCACTTAATTGAGGACCGAGGTTGCGTTGATAGTTATCAAGCAAATCCAAAATCACAAAACCACTTATAGAAAATCACAGTACATGTGAAAAGACAATCAAGCACAAACATGCAAAACATCCAAACATCAAAGATTACGTGAAAAACTCAAGAACAGGAAAACCACGAAACCACACCACAGAAAATCCACTAGAAAACTTAAAGATTACAGAGTTACAAAAAACTTATTTCTTAACTGAAAATACACAAACTCTTACTCTAATATGGATAAGAGATGAAGCAGCTACCACTAGGAGTCTCTTCTCCAACATGCAAGAGGTTTCTTGCATAACAATTTTCTTAGGATTTCACCTTAGAGTCTCCTCCTCACAGCAAGCACACAGTCTCCAACTGAAATGTCAATATAGTAAACTCCTCCCAACATGTTTGCTTAAGTACCAGCTCAATTTCGGACCCTGAAAGGTCCAAGATGCCCTCCAATTTACTTAGGGCGTGATCTGAATTGGAGCAGAACTCTGTCAGGCGCTATGGCGCGCCGTAGCGCCCGTGTTTCGAATGGCCTGCCACTGCGGCACATGGTAGTGCCTGCGTCTCGGGATGGAACCCGATGCGGCTCGCGGTAGCGCCCGCCGTCCGAATCGCCTGCATTTTGGGATGGATCTGCTGCGGCGCACTGCATCGCCGATTTACAATGCAATGCGCTAAGACGCCGGCTTCTCTATCTGCTGACCGCTGAGGCGCGCGCCAGCGCCTTCAATTCGGGCGAGGGACCGCTAGAGCACGTTGCGGCGCGCTGCAGCGCCTGTGTTGTTCCTGGACTTCATCCTTGTTCCGAATAGCCTCAAAACCTCCCGAAAGTTCATCGGAGCACCATTAGCATCTTCATGATGAACTAAATGGTCTCCACAACACAATATTATTAACATTACAATAAGAACTTGGAAATGCAGCATGCCAAAACTAATTGCAAAGGACTTTATCCAAAAACACATAAATTGTGTTTAAAGCTTTATGATTATACCAGGTGAAAATGCAACTCATGGAGGAGAGATCCTCTATAGAACAACCTCAAAATTAAAATCATTGATGCCATCGGATTTTCTAAGATGGATAGAATTTCCACCCATTTTTTCTTGATTGAACAACACGCTATTAAAATCACCATCAATTGCCCCATGCCTCATTTATCAACTTGCTAAGATTAAGAAGTTTACCCAAAAGATATTTCATTGTTTTGTGATTGTTAAAGGTATAAGAAATTCTGATAAAAAAGGTTCATAATCAATAACAACTAGTTTCCCATGAATTAATTGAGCATCATCATTAGCGGCTCACACAAGATTTATTGCATGACTAAAATTCTGCCATTTCGAGCTACATCGTAGTTATGCACAATGCCTTTCCTTTGAAATAAAAATTGGTATTACCACCTTCCCCAGAGAAGACTAGGATGAAGGAAGTCAATTTTATCGCCAATAATGTAATAAAATTAAGTTTGTAGCTTCTAATAATAAGTTTGAAATAAGGAATATGGGTTACACTGTTCAATCCTCTAGTATTCCAGCGGAGTATGTTAAAATTGGTCATTGACGGGTGTTAGGATAGTGAAGGCATTCCTATCTGTCAAGAGAGAACAAAACCATAGTTAATTCTTTTCTTGGGAGGCCTTTATTGCCCCTACACGAGACAATGTGCCAAGCAGAGGACGCAGTTGAATCACCCTATTTGGAGGAAGCTGTCAACACGTTCATGGGGAGTGGCCCTCTAGGGGGTGACGACTGCACATTAAGATTCAAAAAAACTGCTTGATGGATTGAATGCAGATACATGAATGTCCTGTATTGGGGGTAAAGCCGAGAATTGTGCCTCTATCTGGAAGGCTCTGGGCAGCCCTCTAGGTCAGCCACTTGATCATTCTGGCACTCACAGGAAGTGGTTAAAAATATGAACTTTAGACAACCATTACACACCTTTTAGTCGTCATTCATATTCCAACTTCTGTTCGAGAGTTTCTCCAATTATTTTAAGCGGTAAAGATTCATAAAATTTGTAGGTGGAATCTGCCTCGACGCCGTCGCCGTGAGTTTTCAATGGGTCGGCTAAATTTAGAACTCCAATTTTGTTAGTGATTTTTGAAATCTCCAATTCTGTCCCGAGAATAAGCAGTAAGTTCAAGAGTTTAACCTACAATGGAAAAAGTGGAAAATGATTTTTTGTTAGGAACAGAGGGGTTCCATTTCTGAACCAAAAATGGGGAACCAAAAAAGTTCCGCTGATCCCCTTCTTGAATTTGCACAAAATCTTCCTCATATTAGACTTAATGAGACAGAAACCCCCAATTAGAGAGGAGAACTAAAGACCAATTTTAGGTTTTCCGGTTGTTGACATTAAGAAGGATTGTGTAAGAACGTCTTTTACAGAGGGCAAAGCCTACCTGACAAAACCACCATATATCAGCGAGTTTCTCCTGATCAGTTAGATGCACTAATGGTAGAAAACAATGTGACCGTGGCGGATAGACTAAATGGGATGACGGAAGTAAACCCTAAGTGCAAGGGTTTATCTTAAAGACTATGCGAGGATTCAGCCCATCATATTTAACATAAAAGAAGAGTATTACATGACTAGCAACAGCATACCAAACAAATGGAAAGATTAAAGAAATCAAACTGAACATTAATAAAGGTATGTCATTAATCTTAGACATGATCCTGTTTTCCTTTCAATTTATTTACAGTGCCCACCACTGCCCATGTAAGAAAACCTCTGCATCGCTTCACAGTTTTTCAATCATCAGCCGGCCAACACCTCCAAAACAAAAACAAAGGAAGAAAAGAGGAACACCAAAAAGAAAGAAAAACAAAAGCGAGAAATTTAACGGCTAAAAGAGTTTACTGAGTTTTACTCAAACCGGGAGAAGAAGAAGAGAAGTGCTTTCCCTCCCTCGCCTTGGTGAAAAAAACCTCCCACTTGAAACCGACCTCTTCATACGAGCTGTACTTAAAACACAGCGCAACCCCATTCTTCCTGCTCCTCCTCTGCTCTGTTCCTCTCTGGCAAGCCCAAAGTCCTTTGCGACCATGTACTCCTCCTCTATACTCCTTTGGAGCACATCCCCAATAGAAACCCGCCTGCTTTGCTCTGACATGGACCCGGTCGACGAGCACCTTCTCATCGGCTCCCTCTCTTCCTCCCCAATTTCTTCTATACTCCTCTCTGCTTCTTCTATGTTCTCCTCCACCACTATGCTTTCCCGGCAGAGAGGGCAACTCGCCTGAGACTTGAGCCACGTGTCGATGCAAGGTAGGTGGAAGGCATGGCCGCACTTGGGAAGAATCCGGAGGCTTTCTCCGTCGCTGAACTCTCCGAGGCAAACAGAGCAGTCCTTTCCTTCCACGAGGCCTTCCGCACTTTTGTACATCCGAACTCTGATCTTGCTGATGAGCGCTTCTGTAAGCCCGTTGATGGATGGAATCGACATGTGCCATTCCTCGGCGCCGCCTCCAGCATCTTCGTTAAAGAGGAAAGGGATGGAGGCGCAGTACTTGGAGGCGAAGGCGTAATAGCTGACTACGAGGAGAGCGCTTGCGAGGACAGCGATGATGGAGATGACGAGAGGAGAGAAGGAGGAATCTTCGACAGTGAGGGGGAAAGACGGAGGAGGAAAGAGGTGGTAGCACCATTGAGGGCAGTATATGGTGCAGAAGCCTTGGGAACAGTCTCCATCGACCGTTGCCATGGAAGAAGAAGAAGAAGAAGGGAAAGAAGGGGGTAGATTTCAATTCAAATTTCATCGGACGGATTTTTCTTTATTGGGAATTGAGAGAGGGAGAGAAGGGAGTTGATGCTGTTTGGAATTTGGGGAATGGGAGAATCTGAGAGCTTTGAGAGTAAAAAGTATAGTGAGGAAGACGACACTGTGGTCCGTTCTCTGTTGGTTGTGGCCAAAGCGCTTCTTTTACTCCAGCTTTTTTTTTACTTTATTTTTTTTGAATTCGCTGTATAGTATGACTGGGAATGTTAGTATAATGTTGTTTAAAGCGACTATAGTGACTAACTTTCGTAACCCTTCCATCTTCTCTCCAACTTTACCGCCGATCTTGCAAATCGTTTTGGGATTATTAGTAGACAACGTTAGGCTTTTACTTTTATAAGAAGGAAAAGAAAAAGTACTCTTGTGTACATTCACAATCTCATTTATAATTTTAATATATAATATTTTGTAATATTATGTTATTTAAAGATGCATTAAAATTTGAGATTTTTTTAGCTCAATGCTATCTCATCTCATTTATGATATCTCAATTTGTCTACATTCACATATTATCACAAGCTATTCCCCTTTGCTTTCGATTCTCGCTCTTGCTAGGAAGCAAGAAAGACGACTATTGAATCGCCCTTACGTTTCACGAAATGAAACCTTGAACAAGGATGTATGCAATAGGAGAATGCCGAAGATTTGCTCGATGTCAAATTTTTTGGTGTTAGACATTGAGCAGCTCGGATAATCATCAAAGAGAACAGTTTGGCGCAAAGGAGAATCGGCATTACTCTTATGGAAAAGAGAAGAATCGGCGCTGCTAGCGTAGAGAAGATCTATCATGCTTTGGTTAAGCAGAGAAGGAGGAGAATAGGCGTTGCTCCTGCGGAGAAGAGGGGAATCGACACTGCTCAATGGAGAGAAGATCTCTCGTACATAGGTTACACGGAGGATGAGGAGAATCGGCGCTGCTTCGGTTGAGACTAGAAGATTCGGCACTGCTCAACATATAGAATAATATAGTTCGTGAAAGACGTACAATTTGCGGACATTGCAACACACATAAAAAAGGAAAAACATAATAAAACAGTATCATCAAACTCGCATAATGTGTGGAGGCGCAAACACATTGAAAGATAAAATATTTCTTGAGATCCAAAGCATAGGCGATGGATGGAAGACGATCAATATAAAGTATATTAGGAGATCAGAGAACATATATGCAAATTTGTCTCACTTAACTTTGAGATATTTATTGCAAAAATATATAACACAAATTTAAATATTTAATATCATTTAATATTTGTAAACTCTAAATGAATGATTTTAATAAAGAATAAGTTTGAAAACTACATAATTTAGCAGATTTAGTTAACGATACATAAGAAATTAGTGTGTTGCTAGCTATCAAAAACCTGAAAATGAATCACAAATCAATGTAGTCAGAAAACCTAAAAAATGAGAGCTATATATCATAAATGAATATTTAAATATGTTAATAAATTAATTACATAAAATGTTTTAAAAGTTTTTCTTATTTACAATAGTAGTTATGTCATTGAATATTTCTTCATACACAATATTTTTTAGTATACTTAATTCGCTCACAAAATTTATCAAAACATAATATTCGTAATTCATTTCGATTTGTCACTCATAATAATGCAACATAAAGATGACCATGCATAAAAATTGGTTTTGGCAAAAATATTCAAACAGTACTCAATGTCTATCCTTAATTTTTATTTATTATTATAGCAAATGCAACATTGACAGAAAATTGATGATGATATAACTGAAATGGAAAATCATGGTTTTGTGATGTCATTGAAATCCTATGTATATTAACTGTTTGATCAATATTTGTTCATGTTAGAATTTTTACTTGAAGAACCTTGGTCCCAATCTTTTAATTATGAGGCGTGTATCGTTACATAAACATATGGCTTGATTCAAATTACATAATAAGATTACATTGTAGCGCCCCGCCCCGTCGCCACGAGCAAAAGGTATAACAGAACGGCGGCGGAGCGGCGCGCCACTCGGGAAGGAATATCCCATCTCCCCGAATAGCTGAAATCAAAACCCATCTGAAGGGCTGCTGACTCAACCTCAATAAGGGTTGAGAGCTAATACTTAAGATAAGAGTAGTATCCTTATCATAAGTATTAGATCGATACATACATTGGATGTAAAACACATGAGGAATCTAATATATGTATAAGATATCAGCATTACCAGTATAGTGATCACATCATAATAGTAAGTATAAGTAGTATATAAACAGAGTGCGGAAGCTAAAATAAATATCTAGAAATATTCATCACAGAAGCTATATGAAAACATTTATCTCAGAAAAGAAAAAAAAAATACATCTAAAATTATTACAAATAATTTACTGAAATACAGAAATAAAAGCTAACTACTGAACTGAAATAAACTAGGCAAAATAACAAGCTAGAGCAAAGTCCACTAGGGCTCCACGGGTTCCTCTTGAATCTCCTGAGTGTCCTCCTGACCTGACTCAATATACTACTCAAGATCTAGTAAATTACCGAATCCCAAAAGTACCCCGTGTTAGACAATAAGTATAACACATCGAAACTAATCTAAATAATTCTAGTTAATCATTTAACATTTACATAATGTAAATAAAACTATAAAAAAATTGCAAAGTAACTGAAGGTATAAAATGGTATAAAACTGTACAAAACTAAAGTAAAGTAAGGTAAAATTGTACTAAAAACTAAATACTAAAAGTAAACAAAAATAAAAATGAATCTGAAACTGAATGATAACATATAAAACTAGGTTGTATGCAACTAAAATAGTGCATTTGAATATGCCACAATATTGTATGCTACTGATATGCAACCAAAATATCACTAAACTGTTATGAGTTATACGGTCCAATATATACATATATCCAGTTGGGAACTGTAATACTGGTGCATCATGAAATTTCCCAATCAATATATGTAATATTCTATAACCTATAAATTATTAACTGATACTCATACATCATTATTGATACTCAAACATCATGCTTATGCTCATGTTCATGCTTCTAAGTTACATGAGATAAATCTAGAAATCCAGAAAATACTTTAAAATACAAAAATGAATTCAAGATCTCCATTATACAGAATCCTACTAAAAGGATTCTGACTCATAAATTATAATCTCGTTAATTAGTTAAAGTTGGGAGTTTACGTAAAAATCATTAGATGGGAAGACTGTATACACTTAGTTTGATTTAGCTACCCTAACAAAGTGATTTTCGATAGGAGGCATCACTCGATGGTGATTTGTATCTCAAGCTAAGTCATTAGGATGCCCAACTCATAATTATACTTAGTGTTCTAAAAAAGGTAACTCAAATTACTTAGTTTGTTTAAGCCACACATTTTCAAGTGATCTTCGATAGGAGGCATCACCCGATGGCAATTTGTATTTTAATCAAACTAAGAAATGAGTCCCTATTTATAACACTCTTAATCTTGGAAGATTTACTCCAATGGGATTGTATTCATCTAATCTTTTGGGATAGCACCTGGTCATAAGTCCACATTGGAGTGAATCAACTAATCCTGAATATTAGTAAAATAATTCAGCACTATGAGTATACCCTACTATACCCAGCCAATAATCCAAGTTCAGGCGATTCTATTTAATCATCAAGGATTTATCAAGGCTATCAATCCTTACTCTAAATGGGTGAGTTCTACACAATGCTCCAAGGGTGTGATCAAAGAGATCACTCAATAATGATTTCTACCACAAGGGAAAGTTTCATTCTAAGTGCTTTTGGTGGTTCCTAGCAGATGGTGTCAATATTAACCTCTAAGGTTATGAAAGATTATCTAAGATTCCTATCTTAACAAGTTACAAAAATTCTTCCTACCTCAATGTATCAATATTTAAGGTCTTTAAGCATTTTAAGGATAATTAGTGGCACCCCGCTCCCCAAGCCTGCAATTATTAGGCTAAGGAGCGGAGTGTCACTCGTGCAAATCCCTCACTCAATATTGGATTAAGTGAGATCCACAATCCACTGCTGAGGTAAGGATGTGCACATAATATATTATAGAAGGGATTAGTCATTAATATATACATACATATAGAGTGCAGAAGCATATGAAAAGTAAAGGCTACATCCATTCACCATACATCATACATAAAATAAGATAGCTCAAAAAATAATAAAGTGCAGAAAGTAAACATAATCACAGAACCTATATTATTATATTATTTTAATTAAAGTTAATAAAATACTAGAAGTACAAATAACACTCATCCTCACAGTAAAGAGAAACAACTAAATATTCTCTGGTCCAAGCTGCTGCAACTCCTCTATGAAGGGCTCCTCCTTAAGCACAGGCTCCTCAAACTGCTCAAGTTTTGATATTATCAGTTTCACAATGCTAGAGCCTCAACCAATAAAGAAAATTATTATTAGACAAAATGTCTAAGTATATTTTAGGCAAGTAAATTATTAAGCATTTGTTAATATCACCATTTATATGCTATACCAAGTAAAACGTCTATCTATTATGGGAGCAAGTAAGCATACAATGGAGACAGGATAAGCTATAAACATAGCATTTATAACTAAACAACAAGTGAGGCAAAAGCACACATCAAGTAAACTAAATAAGGTAGGGCATATATATATAATACAGTAAGTAAAGGTACCGAAAGAAAAGTCAACCTAAACATGATGATGATCATATGACATATGCTATTTTAAAATATAAGTATGAAAATGGTACATATAATATAAGGAATAAAGTCTAGCATCCTATACATACATATATACAAGTGAGCAAGTAGAACAATATTGATATAATTGACTGAAATAACATGCATCAATAACATAATAATAATACGCTAAAAAACTGTAAATGAACGTATAAATGTCATATCAGAAAGAATTGGCCAATTTGGCCCAGTATATTCCCATAACCTTTCTGGGCTATGGCAAACAAAGATTCCCATAGCCTTTTTGGGCTAGGGCATAAAGAACAGAACATAAGTAAAGTAAAGCTGAAGAGGCAGATAATACTATACAGAATATTTTAGCTATTTTACATTTATTTTTGTAGACACATCCAGAAATAGCTGAGGAGTCAGGCATGTCTGCAAGACTAGACAGGTTCACAGCTTAACACACACTCCTCAATAAGTAATATTAAGCATCCTTATTTCTCCTTACCCCTATCCTTCAGGGTAATGTGCACCATAATCAACCAAAGACTTAACCTAAATGCAAATATTTTCTTAATATTCTAAGTTTTTATTTTCATGCAATAATATTTTCTATATGATATGTCCAAGGAAAATAAGCATAAAACTCAAGTAATGCGTAGCACAAAGTTAAATAGTAAGCATAGTGATATCATTTGTTTTCTAATTTAACCATTCTAACTATTCCAAGTTACACAAGTTCAGGACCTCCAATTCCTACTATCGAATGTAACTTAGAAGCTCGGCCTTATGAGTTAAAAAGGATTAAAATTGATCAGGTTCCAATATAATTCAATCAAATACGACTACAAGTTCAATCAATAAATCATATGTCCTAGTTTTATGAATTTAGACATTCTATCTAAGATCTGATCAAGATTTACTAACCTATAGATTATAGATTAAATACCACGAGATTGGGCTTAATCACATAATCCAAAAAAGGATAATACAATAGATCTACGCTTTATTCTAAAAATGATCTATTGATTAAGGTGAATCCTATTAAGCAAATTAAATTTAATATGATGAATCTCCTATCCTAATATAGGGTTAAAAGACCAAATAATCAAAATAAGCTATAAAATCTAGAAACTAATAAAACTAAAGATTCATTCATTGAATAACCCATTTATCCAATAAATAAAATCTAACCTATGAGCTAGTCCTAGTCTTAGGAATAATCCTATTGTGAAATGAAAGATCATAAGGAAAATGCTTAAAAAAGATTAAGGAATTTTATTGATTTTGATTGGAAAGCTAATTTTATTTACTTAGGAAATTCTAATATACTTCTAATACTAATTTTAGTTATTTACTAAAGAAATTAGGAGTTGAGAACGCTTAACCTAAATTTTGGGCAAAATGATAATTTTGCCCTTACTTAAGGGTTCAAAAAGCTACTTTTTGAATTAGGGTTCCAAATGAGAATTTTTTACTGCCAACTGATTCCTTACTATCTAACTTAAAAATAGACAGTAAATACACTCAATTTGGACAAGAAACGGATTCTACAGATCCAAATTAAGGTTCTTGACCTAAATGCAATCTTATAATTTACACCTAATAGAATCTAATTTTTTTTGTGCAGTTTATTATTGATTACTGTTCAATGATTCTATAGAGTCCAGGAACACTGCATTCTGAGATCAAATAACTAAGTTATAGCTATTTCAATTTCTAAGGGCAATTCAGTAATTTTGATCGGTTAACGAGTGACAAAAAATGGACTTTTCTGTTTGAAGTCCAATTTTAGCAAACTCAATTTCTATAGCTTCCCTATAACATATTGATGTGTGTTGACAAGGAGTAAACCCAGTTTGGATCTCAAATGATCAAGTTATGGCCTAACTAAGGTTAGGGATATTTTGGTCATTTTTTTATTTTTTTTAGGTTTCAGATCCTAAATTTTATTTTATTTTATTGATGACATTGAAATTCTAAGCTATTTAACTCTTTAAATTTCTGAATTTGGAATTGAATTGACCAAATTATAGTCAATTAAAGTTTAGGGGCATTTTGATTATTTTTAGGGCAGAGTCCTAAAGTTTACTTTTCAAACTAAGCTCCAAATAGGGAAACTAATACTTCTATGGTATTGAGGCTGTTCTCCTAAGTATTTTAAGACATATATTGCCTATGTTTGGACAACTAAGTTAAAAGTTGTGAGGGTTTAATTAGATTTTAAAATATCACTATGTTATACGTACCCCGAAACTAATTTTTGAATTACGTCATTTGATTCCTTTTATTTTTCTGAGTAAAATGAGACCTATATTGACTATGTTTGGATCATCCTACAAAACGTTATTAAACTTTTAAGAATTTGGAATTAAAAATTTCAAATAAAAAAAGTTACTATTCATTTATTCAATTTGTATTAATTTACTATTCATTCCTAAAGTTAAAATAAATTTTTCTATATTAATTAATTAATTAATTAATTAATTAATTAATTATTCTTAATTTGTATTTAATTAATATTAATTATTATTTAAATAATAATTAATTTGTTATTTAATTAATTTAAATATTTTAATTATATAATAATTATTATTATTGTATAATTAGGATTAGTACTAATTAATTAATTGTTTAAGCTTAATTAATTAATTAGTTATCTGTTAATATTATTTTAATATTTAATTAAGATTGGGGTTAACATTAATTAATCTTGATTAACTTCTGTTTAATAATAGTTTACTATATTATTCAATTAAATTATTCTTAATTAATTAATTAATTAATGCTAATTACTATTACTATTTAATTAGTATTAAATAAATCCTAAATATATTCTAACTAGTTGATTATGTTAATTAATTATAGTTAATATAATTAATTAACTTATTATTAATATTAAATATTAGTTAATTAATTATATAATATTATTGTTTAATATTAATTAACTACTAATTATTATTAATTAATCATACTAATCTAAGTGTTAACCATAATTAATAACTAATTAATCATCATTAATATTAATTAATTAAAATTTTAATATGCCGAAAATGACATGTGGGCCCATGACTGCCACGTGGCACGATGTGGTTGGCCACGGGAGCCGTGGCGAGACCCACGGCTGACGCACGATCAGGCAGCGGGTCCCACCACTACACGTGGCAGCACCCGATTGGGTGTTGCACTGCGCGTGGACCCCCGTGCGACACATGTCGCGACCATAGGGTGCCACGCGGCGCTGTGGGCCCCACCTTTGCGTACGCGGATCCGAGGCTTGTGGGTCGAGCTCGGGTAAACCCGGCTCGACCCAGACTCCTCCTACGTGAAGCATCCCGAGGGCACCGGGCTAGGGCACGACTTTTGCCGGCCATCCCGGCCCCGGACCACCTCGGCCCGCCCGGCCGACGACAGCCCCGGACCACCTCGGCCCGCCCGACCGACGACAGCCCCTGACGAGGCCTATACGTCGGCAGGTGAACCGTCACAGGAGGTGGCCGGAGTCGTAGGTAATGGCAAAATCTAAGTCCTAGGGTTCGGGTTCGGCGGGCCTAACGGTTTCTACTATATGTCGATTATCGAATCCGATCGATCGGGTTCGATCCAACCCGATCGATCCGTTGGATTGACAATCACAAGCACGTAATAGGCATGCGAAGTTACAATGCAAGAATCCGAACAAGATCGTGGGAGGATGGAATACCTGATGATTGACGGTAGCGGGGATTCGGGCTTTATGGTTCGCTGGTCCGAGCTCCAATTCGTGAAAATGGCAGGTTCTAAGTGTGGGTGAGGGCCTTAATGGCTTCCAGATGGAGGCGTCGAGGCCTCGGGGCCACCAGATTGGCCCAGCCAGCTGCGGAAGGTCGCGTGTGCGTTCGGTGGAGAAGACGAGGGAGAGATCGTGGGGGCCGTTCGATCGTCCTGATCGAACGGCTCAGATCGCGCGATCGAATGGTCCGGGTCGCACGATCGAGATAATGGAGGGTGGAGATAGCGTCGCTCGAAACTGACGGCGCGCGGTTTTAAGTGGACGGCGCCATCAGTTATTAATTAATTAATTATTATTTATTTAATATTTAATTAATTAAATCCTTATTTAATTTAAATAATTAAATCGATTCCATAAAAATTCCAAATATTTATCCTTAACTAATTGAGGGGCAAGGAACACAACGGTGAAGTCGGATTTTTGATTTGACGAGTATTTTAATTTCCCAATTCTTGGGGTATTTAAATATTATTAAAATATTCGTCAAAAACTTAACGACTTCTGATTGACACGAAAACATCACCCCTAGCTAATTTAGGGGCTATGAGCGAAATAGTGAAGTTCATCTTTCGATCTAAGGTCTATTTAGATATATCAATTCTATGGTTTCTAGATTTTCTAGAAATCAGGATTCGATTCATTTAACTCCTAATTTGGACAGGATCTTAGGGGATGACTCCTAATGACTTAATTAACATTTAGGATCAAGTTTAAGACTAAATTTAGTCTTAATTGACTAAGGTGATAACTTGGGTTGTTACACGATCCTAAAGCAAGATCTTGAGATCTCACTCTTCTATCTCTTAAGTTAACATTCAAGATTTACTTAATAGACTTGGATTAAAGTGATCAAATCAGATGAATAAAATCCATATGATCATACTCTATTCTATAATTATGGAATGAAATCAAAGATATTATTAGAGTTAGATCATTTCATAAATTATTATAATTTTATTAATTGTCTTATGCTAATAGTCTTATATAAGAGAAAATCAATGATCTAAAGTTTAGATTCAGATAGTTCAATCACACAGATTTAATATTAACCTTAGCATTTCTAATTCAATAATTTAAAATCAATATCAAATCATATGCATTATTGGAATCATATTAGTTGAATTATATTTCAATCAAATTTACTTGATTAAGGTAATTAAGGTTTAGATATTAATCAAGACAACTTATGGTTTGACTCATAACCTTACCAAAATTAAGACCAATAGTTAATTTAAAGGTCAATGACAAATCAATGTATTATTAGTGTATTATTGATGGCAAATTTCAGGCTTGATTAAGAATCATTTACTTAATCAACTTCTCAAGATTTCTTATGTTCAAATATAATTTAATATCAATTTAAGCACATTTAGGTGTCCAAATAAATATTAAAGTTCTCTAACATACATCATAATATCATTAAAACATGGGAATGTAAGATAATATAAAATAGAAAATAATTAAGGCTAACTAAATTCTAAATCAAATCGAAGGGGCTAGAACTTGATTATAATTCTAAAAAACCTATGTTTCATGCAATTTGGTTATTAAGATATACCTAATCAATACAAGTATTCAAAGATTCTGTTATCTAGCATTTGACACAAAAATACTTAAGGCACATAAGAGGTCTTTGCATATGCCATAAAAGGGCAAACTTTCAAAGTTGATTATTACACAAAATTTTATGCAATACTTAATTTTAACTAAATTAGGTTCAAATTTGATATAATTTGGCCCCACTAGGGTCCTAGGGATCTTAAAATGTAAAAAATGAGGAGTTTTGGCCATTTCAGCCAATTCTGCGCATTTTCAAAAAATTTTGGGTGCTACGGCGCGCTGCTGTGCTTTCAGATGCTGCGGCGGAAACAATGCTATGGCGCGCTATAGCGCTTTCAAGCACTATGGCGAGCTTTCAGGCACTACGGCGCGCTACTTTATGTTCTTGAAAGGAGAGGAAGAAGAGCTTTATTTTCTTCTTCTTCTTCTTCTTCTTCTTCTTCTTCTTCTTCTTCTTAGGGTGCAGCAATGGAGAAAGTTTCAGCAAGTGGAGAAGATGGCTGAGCTCTCCATTTAAAGGAGGAGAGGGAGTGTAGAGAACCATCATGGCTAGGGAGGCTATGGATCTAAGAAGTGAGGGGAAGGCATGGGAGGGAGGAATGGCTCAGCCGCATGAAGGAGCTGCCAGCCGAATTCCATGCTAGCTAGGAGAGAGAACTAGTTTAGGAATGAAATTTAGAAATAAATAATTATTTATTTCATTAATTATTCAAAATTTTTGATTTTCGAAACGTGCTCTGAAAAATTCCAAAAATTCACCCCTAGTTAATTTGGGGGTGAGGAATTCAACGGCAAAGTCGGAATTTGATTTCGATGATTATTTAATTTTTCTTATTTTTCGACGCATTTAATTACGTTAAAATATTCGCGAAAATTCGACGACTTCCAAACGCGTCCAAAACATCACCCCTAGCTAATTTGGGGGTGACGAACGCAACAACGAAGTCGGATTTCGATTTCGAGATCAAAATAAAAACCTCAATCTTCTACTTGATGAAATATTAAAATAATCCAAAATATTGGATTTAGCTCCGAATTACTCTAAACCTTCAGAGTTTGGTTCTAATGACTAGATGAACTTGATGGAATGGTGATTATGTTATGAATATGCTAAAATTAAGCTGGGTAATAACCATAGGTTGTTACAAGGTGTGAGTATAGAAAAAATAATTAAGATTTCGATAAATAAATTGTATCAAAAATTTAAGAAGATCATTTATATTATGAATTAAAAGATCATCAAGTATTAACATCCAATTACTTAATGAAGAATCTTCAAAAACATCTCCTCAAATTTTGCATTCATTAATATAAGAGCCAATCAGCAAATTAACACGTCTGTAATGATTCCACAAATTCAATATCAACAGTTTTATGCAAACACATATTTTTTCAGAGCTCATATAGTTTATAGAATTTCCAAATATAAGATTTTTGTAATCCTGCATCAACAATATCTTCTAGAGTGCCTTTTCTTAAAATTGGGAGAATTTTATCTAAAATCTTCATCGAGGGCCAAAGTCTTTCCATTAAATACTCTATTTTTAGAATTACATATTTTAAATTTTATTAGATCTCTCAAAGTACCATCAATGCTTCAAAAGCAAAATGATGCATCATAAATACTTCATCCCATATTATTAATTATGCAAAATGTAGTAGCTCTGAAATCTCTGATTGTTGTAAAATAGCACATGTTGATGATTCTGTGAGAGATAAAGGAATTTTAAATCTTGAATGTGCTGTACGTCCACCAGGTAATAGCAAAGCTGCAATCCCAAATGATGCAATTGTTAAATCAATCTTTTTCTCAGATCGTATCTGTAACGCCTCACTATTAGATTAAATATAATAATCTAACAATGAGTGTTACGGTAGTATTTAATATTGAGTTAGGAGATTCTAACTCAATATTTAATACTTCCTTATATTATATGGTTCTATGGGGGGAGAAGGAAATTCAATTATTTTAACTTAAATATTCATCATTCATAATATGAAATTTTCAAACAACATGAAAGGATAGTTCTCACACATCACAAAATGTTTAATTTACAAATGTTCATAAGTAAGCTTGTTCTCACATAAACAACCAAATGTAAATTCTCCTTTCCCAACTATTGCTCAACTTCCTCTTTAACTGCAGGTCCTGCTCCTTACTCATAATCTATCGTATTTTGGTTTTTAAATAAAGTAGGGCACAGCAAAAAAAAAAGAAAAAGTAGTTAGACTTTAAAAGTCTAAGTACATTTTAAAAGTAAGCTGAACATTAATTAAGCGGATATCACATTAGACATTTACAAATTTTAAGAATAAGCAGTGCAATAAGCATGAAAATAGTAAGAAAGGTATGTAAGAAAATTTGCTCATAATGTTAGAGTATTTCTACCATTCTTGCATTAATTATGTTATTATAGCATTTGAAATATTTATAAAATAAAGAGAAATATGAACATGTTCAAATGGGTTTGTATGCTAATTAAGAAAAATAGTGTAAGAAAAAGAACTGTATTTATATATGAAATTTTGCACTGTATAAATTATGAAAGATTTAATCATGGAAAATCATTTCAGTCTAAAGACTGAATATATCATTCACAATCAATGAGATTGTGGGAAATGCAATTTATAATTTATTTATCTTGTAATTTTGTTCTGTGGGCGCAGAACGAGTGAGGAGTTGAGTACATTTACTCAACTTATCTGTAAATGGGGTCGAAAACAAACACACACATTCCCCCTCAAAGGAATTATGTAGTCTCCAGATACACTAATAGCCTTGCCCAGGTAGATAACAGCTGTAGTAAAATCTTCCATATAGACCCCTCTGAAATGTTTATTAAAAAGTTTAATAAATGCACAAAATCTTAATATATGAATCATCATTTGGGTTCAATGCGTAGCAGCACAAGAATTTAATCAAAGTATTTGTAAACTATGTGATATCTATTATTTTTTATTGATTTCTGTAAAAACCCAAGTTGTTACCTTAGTCAATCAAGACTAATCTCATACTTAATCATGATCCTAAGTGCTAATTAAGTTATTAGGAGTTAACCACCAAGACCCAGTCCAAACCCGAGGTCAAACGGATCAAATCCTTAATTTGGGAATTTCAAGAACCTCGGAAATTGACCTAATTATTTTGACCTCCGATCAAAAAATGGACTTCGCCATTGCGCTCATTGACCTCAAATTAGCTTGGGGTGAAGTTTTCGTGTCAATCGGAAGTCGTCAAAAATTCGACGAATATTTTAATAATATTTAAATGCTCGAAAATTGGGAAATTAAAATACTCGTCGGATCAAAGATCCGACCTCGCTGTTGTGTTCCTCACCCCTCAATTAGCTAGGGGTGAATATTTTGAATTTTTCTAAATATAAATTAAATTGTTTTATTTTAAGAAGAAATTAAATAAATTAATTTAAATTAATATTTAATTAAAACATTTAACGGCGCCATCAGAACCCTAGGCCGTGCCGTCCACTGTGCCCAGCGTCGTTTGCTCCTCCCGTTTGATCGAACGGTTCGATCGAAATAATCGAACGGCTCAGAAGTCACCTCCTTCAGGCCCGGTGCGCTAGCGCCACGCGGCTCCCTCACCGCGGCCACCGCCAGCTCGGCTCGCGGTCGCCTCGCGCAGTCCGCCCATCACACGTTAAGACCTCCTCTGGCTTGGGGTGATGGGCCTGGCTCGAATCGATCCTCCCAGCACCCCGACGAACTCCGTCGACCTCGAGCCCATGCAGCCACTCGACAATCAGGTACCCCCTCCCTCCTCAAGAACTCCTTTAGATAATTGCTATCTACCTAATTGCATGTAATTGATCATCACTCGACAATCAGATCGATCGAACACACGATGAACGGCCGCGAGCGTTCGTAGGTCCGTTGCTAGGGTTCACGATTGCGGGCTAGTTAGGTCACCTCATGCACTGGATCGGATGCCGTTGGGTACACCTCATCGAGATCGACCTCCGGTCGTGCGGGCCGAGCCGGTTCGCCGCCGGCGGGGCCGGCAAAAGCCGTGCCCTAGCCCTCCTCGGCTCGGGACGGTGCGAAGAAGGCGAAAGGCCGCGCCTTCGGGTCGGACCGGGTCGGCCCGAGCCCGACCCGCATCCCTTCGGGGAGCGTCGGGCGAGGGTGGGACCCACAGCCAGGTGTCACGCACCGGTTCGCCCGACGCGCGCACGTGGGGCCCACGTGCAAGCCTGTGACCTGTCTGCTCTCGCCGCGTGGCTGTGGGGCCCGCCGTGGTCAAATCCTGCAGTAAACGTTAGATTAATTATAATTAATATATATATATATATATATATATTTATACTTTAGCATTTAATTAATTACAATTAGATTAAATAATTAGGGATTAACAAAGTATTAGTGATGATTAATTAAATATTTAATATTAGGGAGCAGTTAAATATATTAATTAACTCTTTAATCTAGATTCAAACAGTAAGATAAACAAATTTTAATCTTAATCAAATAATATTATTATTAAGTAGTTAATTAATTAATAATTAAACAGTAATTAATCCAAATCCTAATTAAAAGTAATAATAATATTATTATATTTAAAATAATTAAATAATGGGTTAATTAATAACTAATTATAGGTTAATCAATTAATTATTAAATGCAGAAAAATATAATTTGAACTTTAGAAATAAATAGTAAATTAATATAATTTAAATAAATGAATAGTAAAATAATACAAATTATATTTTTGAATAGTAAAACTTAAAAGTTTAATAACTTTTTGTAGGATGATCCAAACATAGCAAATATAGGTCTCAAAATACTCAGAAAAATAAATAGAATCAAATGGCGTAATGTCAAAATTAATTTCGGGGTACACATAACAAGGTAGCATTTTAAGACCTCTTTAGGACCCTATAACTTCTTACCCAGTTATCAGAACATAGTCAATATGGGTCTTAAAATGCTCAGGAGAGTGGCCCCATCATTGCAGTAGTATTAGTTTTCTCATTTGGATATCAGAACAAAAAATCAACCCTAGAATCCTCAGTTGACTTTAGTAAAATGACCAAAATGCTCTTAAAATTCAGATGACCATAATTTGGTCAAATCAACTCCAAATTCAAAAATTCAAGATGCTAACTAACTTAAAATTTCAATGTCATCAATAAACTGAAACATTATTTAGGATCTGAACCCTAGAAATTTAGGTAAAAGACCAAACTACCACTGACCTCATAATTTGACCGTTTGGAGTCCAATTTGGATGTACTTATTGTCTATCTTCAAGTTAGATAGTAAATAATCAGTTGGGACTAAGAGAATTCAATTCTGACCCATGAGTCAAAAGTTGACTTTTTGACCCTTAAAGTAGGGCAAAATAGTCATTTTGCCCTAAGATTGGACGAAGTACTCTTAACCTCTAATTTATATTTCAAAACTCTTAAACCAATATTATAAAGATCTTAGTGACATTTAAGTGAGTGAAATCAACTATTAGGTTAGATTCCATGATTTTCCTAAGTCTTTAACACTACATCTTAAGGATCCTTCCTGAGACTAGGATTAGATTTTAGGTTAGAGTTCATTCGTTAGGTAAATTGAGTTACTTAATGGGTGATATATTGGTTTTATTAGTTTCCAGATTTTTCTTTTATTTTACGACTTGTTCTAATTATTTTGTCTTTTAACTTTAGTTTAGGATAGGAGATTCATCCTAATAAGTTTGATTACTTATTAGAATTTGCCTTAACTATTAGATCACTATTAAAATGAACCTAGAATTTAGGTCTTACCCATTTTGGATTATGTGATTAAACTTGAATCTCATAGTGTTTAATTTATAATCTATAGATTTAGAAGATCTTGATCAGATCTTAGATAGAACGTCTAAATTCACAAAAATTAGGGCGTATGATTTATTGATTCAACTCATAGTCATCATCTGATTGAACTAGATTAGAACCTGATCAGTTATAATCCTTTTTAACTTATAAGGATGAATTTATAAGTTACACTCGATAGTAGGAAAATGGTGATCCTGAACTTGTGTAACTTGGAATAGTTAGAATAGTTAAGTAGAAAACAAATGATATCACCATATTTAGTAGACTCCCTTGCTGCTATTTGATAATCGTTACTACTCATTCCTTGTATTTTTGTGCCTTAACTCCTTGAGCATATCATATAAGATATTTGATGAATAAATAAAATGTTAGGAAAATATAGATACTCCTTAGATTCCTTATAAAAGTATTAAAGTGATTATTGAAAAGATAATAGTTATATGAGCTGCCTCTCAGATATGTCCTTATTGCCTAGTCTCCTTATATCACTAGGGGAATGATTTTATTTTATTGTGTGCCTAGTTGCCTAGCCTCTTTATGTCACTAGGGGTACACCGTTGGTGCCTTAGCCGTAATGGTGCTAAGATCCTTTGATTACTTTGTGTGCTTAGTTGCCTAGCCTCCTTATATTGCTAGGGGTACACAGTTTTGTGACTTAGCCGTAATGATGCTAAGATTTTTTGATATTCGATGGGCTAGATTAGCTCTGTTATGTATGCAGTTGATACACAGACATTTATACATATGTAGTTATGATATTTTATTTACTTTTCAGCATTTTTATTCTATTAGCTATTTCTTTGTACTGCTTGTATATTTTAGGATGTTAGAACCTTACTGCTATTTATATGTATCACTGCTAAGTTATTTTATTTTAATTGGCATATTCCTTTGATCACCAGCATGTTTAGGATGTAGCATTTTTCTTATAGCACTTGTTTGATTATGTATATTTATATGCATTACCTTGCTTAGCTCACATTTGAGGCATATCTTAGCCTCTCTTTTTGCTTAAGTTATAAATGATGGTTTATAGCTTTTTCTTCCTTTTGTATTGCTTATTGCTCCCATATATATTGTTGCTTAGAAATTATAAAATGGTGATATTACATAACACATATAAAACTTATTAGCTTAAAATATACTTAGACAATTGTCTAACACAAGATTTTTCTTTTTTTTTGCTGGGGCCCTACATTGTGAAACTGACAATGGCAGATCCTCTTCAGTTGGATGATCAGGATCTTGGTGTGGAGCCATATCTGGAGGAGGAGCCTGTAGAAGAAGCAGCTATTTAGTCTTTCCATTATATGTGAGGATGAGTGCACTTTATTTTCATTATTTAGAACTTAAATTGATGTAATAATACAGGTACTTATGACTGCGTATTGGATTCTATGCTTATGTTCTAAGATGTATTTCTTTACACTTATGTTGTGATGCTTGGATATTTTATATTGTAAATTACTTCCGCACTCTGTATGTTTACTTAGATAGTGACTGAATATTTGATTCTATGCTCACTCCTTCCCTTATTATGTGAGTTGTAGATTTTATCCTAATCCAATTGTAAGTGAAGGGTTAGCTAGAGTGACACACTACCCCTTATCTTGATCTTGTGGATTAAGGGGTGGGGCACCACAATTTCTATCTTAATGATTTCATATTCACAATGGTTGCCCATATATAGGCCGTCCAAATTGTGATATGACAATAAGAGAGAAGAAAGAATAACTATAATATACTTATGAGTTTAAATTTTGAATAACATATCAGAAAATTTAATACTAAGCACAATTAATGAAATAATTCATTTCAAAGAGAGTGGTATTTTCAAGATAAGAAGTGCACCAATCCTTCTTAAAGTAACATTTAATGAATTGCTATGAAATTTTATAGATTATGGTTCAACCACTTTGGTTTGTGAATTTAACTTATAGAAGTTAAGTTATATCTTCTTTTATATCGGTGTATAGCTTTTGCAAGTTCCTACGATTTAAATTCTTATTCCTTAACACATCTAAAAAAATAATAAATTAAATTTCTAAGTTCTTATTTTAAGTCATTAGATATTCTAGAATCAATGCAAGCCATTATAATAATATTGCTAGAATTTAGTGCCATTGAACTAATATTAAGCTAAAAAAATAATAATAATAAAAAAAAAAAAAACTTACCAAGTCTAATCTTGTTAAGAGAACTAAGAGCAACATGGGCCATTATAAAAGATGTTATAAACTGAAAGGAATTCTTATTTATATAATTAAAATTCAACAGTACATTCAAGTTTCAAGATTTAGGTTGATTCAAATAATTAGACAAGCAAGGTATGTTATATTGGGAGCACAAAGAGGTGAACTTAATGATATCAATAAAAATCCAGACCACCTTTCTAGCAATGAGTTTGATCAAGAGTTAATTTTAATTAACACATTTAAGTATGTTAAGTTCTCTTTGAAAAATTCATTCATATCTTTTGTTATGTTTTTGTTAACCCACAAGATTATATGAAATGGTAACATCAATCATAGATCCAAAACAAATTTTGAATTCGTTATCATGTTTCCATCTTTGCAGCATTTTATGTTACACGTGACAGAATGTTCAATAGATAAACTCAATTTGTTCCAAATTTCAGAGCAAACTTGCTTTGAAAGAACACATACTTAATAGATTTAAGACTATAATAGTATTGAAATTAGGAAGCCAACATTAAACCTCTATCCTGCATCTTTTTATTTACTGAAATGTAGACCTTATACAGCTTCCAAATAAAAATGAAGAGGGAGATAAGGAAGATGTCATGCCAATACCAAAAATAATTGTTGCTCAAATTCTGTTTCCTACAGAGCTGCCAGGCACGCATATATTAAACCCAACAGAGATAACTCAGAAAAAGTAATTCATTGTTCAGGAAGATTAGGAGAGCTATGGTTAATTATTCTCACAGCTTCCAAAGAAAAAAAATTGGCCAGAATTTAATTATTCCAATTCAAACTATCTTTAACACAATCCATAGTTTTCTTTTTTTTTTTTTATTAATTACATTATAATCATCACCTAGAAAACCCTCGCAGATTATATCATCAATTTGATCCCCGAACATCAGGTTTTCTGCTATATCTCTAAAATTCAACATAAGCTTCAAAATATTAGTCCAAATTTTATTTTTTCACAATGTGGGTGTCTTTTGTTGCCTAATATTTGGCTCATTGAGATTTAACTTTATAAAAATAAAGAAATAAGAACAAGAATAAGAAAGCAATACAATATATACAATGTGAGAGAGTGACCCGCATATTTCAAGAAAACAGATGAATAAAATGCTGCAGTGTGTTTTGGCTTGAATATTGGCGGTGAAATTAAGAAAATACAATAGTGTCTCCAACCTAATGAAACAAAGATATGCACTAACAACACTCATAACTCTTACTAATACAATAGCACATGTCTCCAATGATACAGCAGCTATGAAGTAGTCTATTTTAAATTTATCATGATGCATAGGTAAGAAGCTTGTACTAAGTAATTTGACTCATCTCTTTTAGTGCAGTTCTTTATGTTGTTAATCTCAGCAATGCATCTATATTACACACCATATAAATAGTATACGCATTCAGGCAATTGAGAAAAATGTGTATTGTCCACATAATTAATAAAAATATCAAAAGTAACCATAAGTGAATACTAAGGAAATACAACTGCATCTCTATATATAAGCTGAAATATACATCTTGCATAGACACTAAGTAATTCATCAATGCTGCAATACTTTTCATAATAAATTGGCCATTGGAAATTCCTCTAAAGAGGCCATCAAAATAAGAAGTAAGAGATAGCTCTAGAAAGATTGAAAGTAAATGCCTACCATAAATAATATCCTTTAAATATGCTATGTAAGTTTGATTAAACCTTAATGAGTTCTTTGCTAACATCATAAAACTCTAAAACTATCATTGATTCTTATAGAAACAATACTGAGGAAAAAATTGGATGGAGTACCTTATTGGGTATTGAGAGATTGTTGCTAGAGTTCTTGAATTTACATGAGTATTTTCCCAAAATCCCCTCTTGGACTCGGAATCTCTCTTTTTTAAAGACACGAGAGGCATGGCCAAGGATGACGATCCGATCGCCACTAAGCTTCCTATTGGCGTAAAGATGCAGTGCGGGACATGCGTTGATGGCCGCTCGTCTCGATCGAGCGGCATCATTATTATAAGCCGATCGAAATAGATGAGGATGAGGGATTCTTGGGACAGGAGACACGATCGCATGCATGCGAAGGAATTTAGGGATTAGGGTTTTGCAAATGAAATGATATTATGTAAATATATATATTGTAATATTTGATTAATTTATAAATTCCATTTAATTAGAATTATACGATAATATATTTCTAAGTGAATTTTTAAAAATTTGCTTTTTAGCTAAATTGGGGGTGACGGGTTCAAAAATACAGTCGAAATTTTAATCGGAAGTCATATTAATTATTTCGTTTATCAAATTTTTGAAAATATAATAAAATAATCTAGAAAATTTGACTATTTCCAAAACTCATCAAAATTTCACCCCAAGCTAATTTGGGTGTGAGGAACGTAACGGCGAATTTCGATTTTTAATCTGATGTTGTGGCGGCCCTGCCCCGCCGTGGTCCTGTTAACCCTTAGGTTAACATGATTACGGTGGAGGGGTCACCAAATGACAAGGTCCCCACTTAAGATTGGATTAGTCACACATCCTAATCCAATTTAAATAAGGACTTTGCCATTCAATCCAGAAATATTATCACTAAATGATCATACATGAACTCAGAGTGCGGAAGCATAAAACATAACATCCATCCAATACAGTATAAATATAACAATACAGAATAAGTAAAGTACTGAAAAAGAAATATAATCCTGTATTATTATAATATTTAATGAGATTAAAAGTACTGAAAGAAAACTCTCAATCTCACTGGAAGAAAAACTAAAGCTATAGATCTTCAGGAACGGGCTCCTCTTCCAATGGCAAACTCTCCACTGGATCTGCTAAACCAACAAACTCAGAACCTACCATTATCAGTTTCATAATGGTAGGGCCCCAGCCAACAAAAGAAAAATTGGTTAGACAATAAGTCTAAGTACATTTTAGGGCAGAAGTTTATTTAAGTTAACTGAATATCACCATAAAAAAAAAAAAAAATAGAACTGAGCAAAAATAGGTGCAGAAAAGCGTATAAAAGAGCTGTAATAAGTTATAAACCATAGTTTATAACTAAACAAAAAGGAAGTAAAACATACCTCCTCCAAGCAACTGCAACACAAAACAGGTAAATAAAAGAAGAGTAAAACTGTAAGAAAATACAATCTAAATATGCATATGATCAAACTGATTATGCCAAGTGACATAAAATACTGAGAACACTAACATCCTAAACAAGCTTAAGAACACAGTAAGTAAATCTAGCATCCTATATAAAAACACGTGCAGGAAAGCTGTAAGTAAAACAGTGCTGAAATGCAGAATATACTAGTAAAACAGTAACTGTAAACTGAATCTATAGTAACTGTACAAGTCATCTAAACTGAATACAAACTCAGAAATTCTTAGCTTGATGAGCTAAGAAACTCTGAACTGAACATCACTGAAACTCTTAGCCTGATGAGCTAAGACAGAACTGAATGTAAGTGTACTTGAATTAGTATATCCATATCAGAATCCTGACTCTGTAGTCAGTAGGGCAAGAGTCTATCCATCATATCACTCGGACTAGGCATGGCCAATAGACTGTCGGACATTAAACCCTCGAAAGGTTGCCGACCCCGAACGGGTTGATCGAAGAGGTATACTAATCAAGCTACTCCTTACAAACCACTTGTGAAACGAACATAATGCTGTTTATAAATGTTCAAAATTGACATAAGATATTCATCAAATATCTTAAGTACATAATATATGTTCAAGGTATAAGGCTCAAAATCAAGGAATGCGAAGCATCAAAATCAGAGTGCAAGAAACTCTATCTAAAACACAGGTGATATCCTTTGTTGTCTACTTTATTCGTTCTATCTACTCTAAGTTACATAAGTTTCAGAATCAACAACTCTTACACATTCTGTAACTTAGAATCACGAATCCTACTTGTTGAAGATAATTAGGACTGGCCAAGTCCTAATTATAACTTAATCAAAAGACGACTATTTAGTTAAAATGAATAAATCAGCGACCTAATTTTGTAATTTAATTCATCCCAACCTCATCTTGATTAGCCAAATCAAGATGAAAAGATTAAGAATTAGACTTCAGATGATGGGGTCTAATCACTTAATATAAAGGTATAACTAAGGGTCTAAGGTTTAGAACCCAAATCTCACAGATTAAGTTAAGGCAAGTCCTAATGATAAATCAATTTATTAGGATAGATCTCTATTCTTAATTCTAAAGTTTAAAGATTAAATAATCATTTAATAAACTAAGAAAAATCTAGAAACTAGAAAACTCAAGGTTTCATCTAATTGAGTAACCCAATTTACTCAATAAATGAATTCTAACTTAAGATCTATTTCTAATCTTAAGAATTAAGGCTCTTAATTACTAAGAGTATCTCTCAAGACACACATCCTAACTAATGTTATAAGACCTAAGGATGGATCTAAGAATAATTAAGGAAAGAGAACTCTTCTTAAGACTTAGGAATTTTCTTAAAGAGTATATTTTGAGATTTTAATAAAAACCTAATTTAGACTTAAGTTTAAATAATTTCAGTTCTAAATCATTGTATTTACTGAATTTAGTGATTTGAATTTGAATTTAGGGCTTTAAAGGCTAAACCCTAAATTTAGGCAAAATGACCATTTTGCCCCTCCTCAAGGGTTCAAAAGATCAAATTTCGATCTAGGACTTAAATTCTGAAATTTTCTTTTGGAAAGTGTTTCTTATTGTCTAATATAAGATTAAATAGTAACTAAGTTAATTTTGGGTGATTATTAAGCCATATGAGATCAAATTAGTGAATTTGACTCATAAGAGCAATTTAGTAATTTGATTAAGTGAAGGCTAAATTTTCTTTCAGTTTAATGTTCTTTACTGTCTAAGCTTTCTATAGAATCTAAATTTGCTAAATTCTGATGAGTATTGACCAAGTTATGGCCAATACAAGATTTAGGGTTTTTAAGGTTTAATTAAGGAATTATTAACTATAGGTCAAAAATTCTAATTTTGCCAATTAATGTCCAAATTAAGCAAAATTAGTGGCTATGGTTTACAAATAGCTCACTGATCATAATGACATGTGGTAGGCTCAATTTGGACTTAATTTGACTAAGTTAAGACCTAATTAGGGTTTAGGGTAATTAGTGAGTGATTAACAAAATTAATCACTCAAAAACTAATCTAACCTTATGGATTGATTCTAAATGGATCTATGAGTCCTCTGAAGTTTAAAACTCTCAAATTGGGTTACTAGATTTGCTATTATTCACTAATCAAGATTTAGAGCAATTAAGGGTGATTAGCAAATCTGACCATTGGATCTAAAATATTTTTATAGATTACTGTTAATTAGATTCTTCTGATCTAAATTGATATTTGGATTATCAAATTTGGAGCTCAATTGACCAAGTTATGGTCAATTGAAGATCTAGGGTTAATTAACCTAATTAGGGTTTAGTCCTAAATGTGATTAGGCTTAAACTAATCCAAACAGCAAGATAAATACTATCAAATTAATCCTTAGGGTTTTCTGATCACTTTAAGACCCATATTGGGTATGTTTGGATCATTGGGTACAAAGTTATGAGCTAAATAAGATTTGTGACACTTAATTTAAATTAAATTAATCATTGAAAAATCACTTTGCAAAATATTGATCCTACAGCAAAAATTTTGGTATCAATAAATTCCTCATATTTTTCTGATTAATTTAATATATTTAATTGTATAATTTGGATAATTATTTTATGAGTTATTTAGGTTTGAAGTTTGGACTTAAATCTGATTTTTAATTATTGATTTAATGTAATTAATATAACTGTTATTATATTAATAATTCATTTATAATTAACTGTTATATAATATATATATATATATATATATATAATCATTTTATTGGATTCTGCAGGGCACGTGGCAGGCCACAATTGGCTGCAACAGGCACGTGGGGCCCACAGATGCTGCAGACACCGACAAGCCCTGTCCCGCGGGACACGTGTCCACGCGGGATTGGCTCGTCGCCTGTACGCGGGTCCCACCACTTAATACTGAGCGTCAACCGCGGGTGGTTCGACCGGTCCAGATGAATCATTCTGGACCGAACCGGATCGAAATCGAAAGGGCCAGATCTGATCTAATCCTAGATCTAACGGCAGATACGAGAAGGCGCTTCATCTTCTTCGTTTACAGCTTTTGACATTTAGGGTTTCAAAAAAATCGCGATCGGCAGAACCCACGCATAGGTTTGAAGTTTCAATCGATACATCAATATGATTGCAATACTTTAAGAAATAAGGATGAGGTGAAGAAGGTACCTTGAAAACTCGCAGATGGTTTTTAGGGTTCTACTCGGCCCTGCTTCGCTGCGCCCAAATCTTGGTCAAACTAGGAAATGGAGTTCTCGAATCGCTTAAATGGACACAGCTAAAGGGGTTTTAAGGCAGCGGGGAGGCGGAGAGGGATCCATCTGGCGGAGGAAACCTTCGGCGCAGCTCAGAGGATGCCACGCGCTACGCGCGTGGCGCGCGTCGGCAGAGACGATGGATTGACCGTCCGATTCAGATCGGACGGTCAGAATTAGCTGTCCAAAACTTAACCTAAATCGAGCGAACGGCGTTCCATTGCTGACGGCGCCGTTAATTGCTTAAAAAAATATAATATTATTTAATTCATTTCACACAGATTTATTAATTAAATTTAACCATAAAAACGTATTCCAAAAATTTCAAATAAATTACCCTTAGCTAAATGAAGGGTGAGGAACGCAACGGTGCACTCGGATTTTTGTTTCGACGAGTATTTAATTATTTGATTATTTAGGGTATTTAAATAATATTAAAATATTCGACGAAAAATCAACGACTTCCAAATGCCTCCAAAATTTCACCCTTAGCTAATTTGGGTGCTCTGAACGCAATGGCGAAGTCAGATTTTCAATCTGAGGTCTAAATAAAAAGTCAAATTTCCAGGTTTTGGGATTTTCCAGAATTCCTGTTTTGACTTTGTTGACTTCTTGGTTTGACCTAGGTTTCAGAGATTTGCTTCAAATTACTTAATTAGTCACTTATAACCTTAATTAAGACTTAAATTAGTCTTAATTGAGCAAAGTAATAACCTGGGTTGTTACAGATGTCCAAATAATTCCCTCATTTTCTTGATTTTAAGAATTACCCAAAATTAGGGTTTTGTTCATTTAAATTCCAAGTTTGACCAAGATTTTGGAAATTGATCTTAATGGCTAATTAAGACTGATAGAAGAGATTTGAAGTTAATTGGATGATTAAATTGTGATTAACATCCTTGGGTTGTTACAATATCTTAGTTATAATTGTATTCCAACGAAAAGTCTTTTATGTTCCGCTACTGTCATATACAAAGAATAACCCACCTTTGATTGAGACGCATGATTCAATGATAGCTTCATAAATATAATATTATTCTGAATTCAATTGTTGATGATAAATTTGAAATTGTTCATACAATAAATTGGCATCATAATCAAATTATTCTAAAATCAATCGATTATGGAAATTCACAAAGCTATGAAGGCTTTGTAAAGACATTGACTCAAAATTGCGAAGTAACTATCCATTACTATTTAAAATCCTTTCAATTTATTGTAGTGCATAATTTAACTTATCTGAATCAGTAACAGCAAAATTATCATATAGAGAATGCATATGAATAGAGAAATCCTTATCTTCAACTAATTTGTCTGAGTGCTTATGTCATAATTTAACAGGATGACTAACATCGCAATACATAAGAATAGTTGCAAACATATTTCTTAATTGAGTAGCAGTTTCCCATGTTGACGCCTCAGTTAAAGCATCATCCTATTTGGTATCCTCATCAATTAGCCCCAATGCAGAACACGCTGCTCGAAATGTTGAGTACATAACATATGTTTTGGAGGGATTTTGTCTGACGTCATCAGCTTATCTTACATGGCATTAATTTGCCACCTAAAGATTCCTTAAATATACATTGTTCCAAGAGTATTAAAATAATTAAAACTAATGTTTAATTTATAATAATTAAAATTATAATTAAAAATGATTAAAGATTAATAATTATTTAAGAAAAAGATATGAAGTATTTATTAAATTTATATTTTTAGTAATTATTTGAGAAATATAACGGAAAAAAAAATCTTAAAAAATATAATAATAATAATAATAAAGTAAAGGCATATCTTTGCTTGACACCCTTCACCAACCCAAAAGCTTATCGCCCCACAACAGAAGCATAACAATATTCTACATTCCACAAATTAATAAGTCAGCAACCAACCAACCCAGATCCCCATATTCTGATGGCTCTCAGCAACACCCTTATTGCCGGCATCAACTTTGCCGCCACTCTCCTCTCCATCCCTGTGATTGCCGCAGGCATCTGGCTCGCCACTCAGCCCGACAACTCTTGCGTCAAACTCCTCCAGTGGCCTGTCATAGCCATCGGAACCATCGCCCTGATCGTAGGCCTAGCTGGCTCCATCGGAGCCCTCTGGCGCCTCCCTTCCCTACTCCTCTCCTATCTGGCGGCGATGCTCCTTGTCATCCTCGCCCTCTCTAGCCTCATCGTGTTCATTTTTGCAGCAACGGGCGGCGGGCCTGGTCGGCCAGCCCCCAACAGGGCTTACAAGGAGTACCGAACCGAGGACTACTCTGGCTGGCTGCGCCACAAAGTCACGGCTCCGGGCAAGTGGGCCCGGATCCGAGCATGCCTGAGGTCTGCCTCCATATGTGCGGAGCTCAACCAAACCTACCACCTTGCCCAAGAATTCTTTTATGCTAACTTGAGCCCCTTGCAAGTGAGCCTCCCAATTCATTTTTTCGACTTAATGTGCCTTTTGGAGGAGCACGCTAAAGATGCTTTGTTTATTATATCGTGATCAGTCAGGATGTTGCAAGCCGCCAACAGACTGCGGGTACACGTTTGTCTATCCGACGTATTGGATCAGCCCAACGAGCCAGATGGCAGAAGGCGACTGCGCGCAGTGGAGCAACGACCAGACGCAATTGTGCTACGCCTGCGACTCGTGCAAGGCTGGGCTCGTCGCTAACCTGAGCAGGGAATGGAGGAGACTTGATCTCATCCTTCTCTTGTCTCTTTTAGCCCTCGTCTTTGTATATATTGCAGGCTGCTATGCCTTTCGGGTGGAAAGGACCGATCGACTCTTCGCCCTATACAAACAAGGCTACTATCATTCATGATAAAGTTTATTCAGTTTGTGTACTATATATATGCTAGTACATGATTGGTGGATGCTGACAAGAAAAGATAAGATAGGTCGTTAATATGGACAAAGAACTTCCATGTATATGTTTTACACGATAATATGGACGCAATTGAGTTAAAAGTCTCAAATTTAGTGTTTCTTACATGAAGTTTTTTATTTTGAGGAATTAAAATTAAAATTATATTAAAGATATTTAATTAATTAGAAAAAATATATAACAGAAACAAATTTCAAATTGTTTAAATAATATCACAGTATAAGCAAACCATAACCAGCTTCACAAATCATTTCTTAAGAAAAAAAATACAAAGAGACTGACAAACCTGCTCATATTAAGAATTGCATTAGGAATGAATATATGTGTCTTTCTTGCGCTAACAGATAAGCATGCATCTATCTATTATATCTGCTCTATGTATGCTTTGCTCTGTTTTTCTCATTATTTTTCTATTTGTGTTGTTTGGGCTCCCTAAAGTGGCGAACTTGGAGAATCCATTAGTTGTAAAACTTTGACAATTCAATCCAAACAGGATGAGATTCAAAAAATTTGGGGATGGCACTGTGTTAATCCTACTTCAAAGGTCTCGAAAATGGGCTCCAAAATTGACTAAACCTACATTCTCACCTAGAGATAACTCTTCCCCTTCTCTTAGCAAAAAAAAAGATAAAAAATAAAATCCATGGAAAGCTCAAGCCCACCTTTTGGTTTCCGGATTTTGATCATGGTGATCAAGAGAGCCTCATATGAGTGCTTTTTCCTTGGAGTGAAACCTAGTACACATATATTCCACAGTTTAGCACTAGTAACAAGTTCATTTAAGGAAGAAAGAAACAATTTTATCCTTAAAAGAGAGAAAATAGAAAAATAGGAGTTACTTTCTAGTGAGTCGGCATTGAGAAAGCGACAGTAAAGAAAGAAATAGTGGGGAGGTGGGGTCCGCCAAAAACCGAACAAAAGCAAAAATTCAAAGCCACACACACAATACAACCCCAAGACCAAGATTTATGTGGCTCCATGAGATTCTGTTAGGGAATGAAGACCTATTAAATTATAAAGGGAATAACAAATAGTTTCCAGTAGATTCTGAGATATAACTCTAAAAGCTAACAACAAGATTGGCGCCCAAGTGCACTCAGGCCCACTCCAGGCGCCCAACAGACAGAGAGTCTGGCCCCCTAATGCACTCCAGGAGCCTAGTATACAGAAAGTATGGCTCCTAGGCGCGCCCCAAAAAATGTAAAGCAGGTGCATAGGCCCCCGCAAAAATGGCAGCTCGTGTGTGACGTGTCCATAACAGTTTATGGCACTTTAATGACTGGTTTGGGATTCCATATAAATGCTAACATGATGGGTTAGAGCTATGGGTGTGTTGTTTCTTTCTGTGTGAAACCTTAGAGTGAGAACAATGAGGAATCTGAGAGAGAGTATGAAGAAGAAGCTCAATGCGGTGAATCTTATATTCTCTTAAGAGATTGAAAAATTCTCTGTAGCCCAGTAATCATTCATTCAATGGTGAATTTTTCTTGTGATGATAGGACTCCGTGATTTTTGCTATTCTTAGGTTTTTCACGTAAATATTTGTTTTCGTATGTAACAACTTGGGGATTAAGGTCGAAAATTTTCAAACAATAATTCATACTTAAAATATTATTAATAAAATAACTTAATTAATATGAGATTAATCATCATACACAAACTTATTTAACATTTACATAATACAAAAATTTATCAATAAATACATTAAAAGTTAGTTAGCAATAAATACATTTTTGTCTCACTTATTTAATCTAAACAGTAACATTCTCAAGTTGCTCTTCTATTATCAAAACCTGAATATATTACAATATTGTCAGTCAGGCATGCAACACTCCGACGCTGGTTTAGTGCAACTAACCCAACATTAGGATTTTATGTGACTCTTTACCTTGGATTAGAGGTGCTAGTTCAGCATAAGTTGTCGCAGTTCTAAGGGTCCTATCGATGTGCAACACAATGATAAATGCAAGAAAATATAAATATACATACATATTAACATTCATAATTAATACATTAAACATACAAATAAAATGACTTTTTACATGCGAACTTTATGAACAAAAATGTCTATCATCACTTAAATAAAAGAACAAGAAGAGTTTAGGATTTCACGCTAAGAATATGCTTTTCACGTTCATCCGCCATTCGTGGGTACTATAATAAATAACGAAAGAAACCGAAAATAAGAAGTGCAGAATGAATTCTCAATCTCCTGCTGTAAGTATGCACGTCACTTGTAGCCGAATTGGTTACACAGGAAAGGTCCCGATTAAGCCTACTAGCACACATCTACTGTAGGATGAGAAGCACACGGTTACAAGGGTAAATAGTAAGAACATCACTAAATTTGCTTAACATATTGCGCCGCAAAAGCTCCCAGACAACGCATAGAGTGCTTGCCCAAGCTCCCGCCTCATGATCAAAATGGCCGAAAAATGGTGAGCCGGAGCAGTTGGCCCTCCGCCGCACCCAAGCACCCGACAGGCAGATATATTGAAATTATGTCAAAATCCTATTTGAATGTTTTTTTTTTGGTGTCACGTCAACGAGTCTAAATATCATTTCTCTTTATATTATTATTATGTGTGAATAAGGGTTCTTAGCCTAATGATTTGGGCTCGACACGTAATAATCTTTTATTTGAAGCTCATTTTTATTTATTAAGAAAAAATAAAAGCATATTTTTATATTATTTAATAAATATGCAAATTGCATGATCTCAATTATGTGCATAAGCTTAAACCTATTAAATGAGAGTCAACTTGATATAAAACTATATCATTTTGTTAACATCAATAGAATAAAAAATTTGCTTGGTCATAATTTCTTAGATTCAACATAAATTGAATGTTTGGTTATAATTCTCACCCATTTTATAGCAGCTCATACATATGCTCAATACATCATAATAATTTAAAACATTAGACAAGCAAAGGCTGCTAATTAAATAATAAACAGCATAAATAGTGATATTAGTAAATAAAAAGTATTAACACAATACTAATATCATAAAAATTATTTAGCAATTTGGACATTTTTAGATTACATAAAATCATATTTGCATAATTTAGTCAATTCATTTAAAGAAGTTCAAATATCATATATTGGGTTCCAACAATTGTGTATGGCCTCATTAAGTTTACTAGAACAATAAAAGTACTAAAGGTAAAAAGGATAAAACCTAGGTTGGAATTTCTTATAATTATCTCAATACTTAAATAAAAATTGAGTTTGCTTATCGGGCGACTGCCAATTTTGCTGGACGTCGAACTGTTAAGGCAGGAGGTTCAAGGTTCGGTCGAACCGTGATGACGCAATAAATAATATTTTAATTCAATAATATATATAAATATTAAAAATGAGTTAGTTAAATAACATTTGATTATATATAATATACAAGAAAAAAAAATCATAGAATGAAAACATTGGTATTTGAAGATACATTCTGAAAATCAAACAATAATTCTGAAAACTGTTATTTTACTTGTCATATTATCATCTAATGAATATGATGGTAAAATAATAATTGATTTTTAGAGATGAAAACAATTGGTCAATGACAGTAAGAGACGCATTCTGAAAAATAAATAATAATTCTAAAAACTACTATTTTGGTTATCACACTATCATATAGTTAACATGATAGTAAAATACCAATTGACCATTAGAGATAAAAATAATGATAGTAAAATATATATTCTGAAAAATAAATAATAATCCTAAAAACTACTATTTTACTTATCACACTATCATACAGTGAACTTGAAGGTAAAATATCAATTGACTTTTAGAGATGAAGATAATGACAGTAAGAGATGCATTCTAAAAAATAAACAATCATTCTGAAAATTATTATTTTGCTTATCATACTCTCATCTAGTGAATATGATGATAAAATATCAATTGATCTTTATAGATAAAAATAATTGTACTAAGTGATGCATTTTGAAAATCAAATAATAATTTATAAAAATTGTTATTTTATTTAAGCAGTAAGAGATGCATTCTAAAAATCAAATATAATTTTGAAAACTACTATTATACTTATCACACTCTCATCTAGTGAACACAATCATAAGCTACCAATTGACAATTATAGTTAAAAATAATGATATTTAGAGATGCATTCTGAAAATAAAATAATAATTCTAAAAATTGATATTTTGTTTATCATACTCTCATATAGTGAAAATGATTGTAAACTACCAATGAACCTTAATAGATGAAAAAAATGGCAGTAAGAGATATATTCTGAAAATCAAATAATAATTTTGAAAGCTACTATTTTGTTTAGGCACCAAGAGATGCATTCTGAAAATTAAAAAAAAAATCTAAAAATTATTGTTATGCTTATCATACTCTAATCTAGTGAACATTATGATAAATTATCAATTAATATTTTGAGTTAAAAATAATGACATTTAGAGATGCATTCTGAAAATCAAATAATAATTCTAAAAATTGCTACTTTATTTATCACACTCTCATCTAGTGAACATGATTGTAAACTATCAATGAACTTTTATAAATAAAAAAATGGAAGTAAGAGATGTATTTTAAAAGTCAAATAATAATTATGAAAGTTGCTATTTTATTTAAGCAGTAAAAGATACATTTTGAAAATTATATAATAATTTTAAAAGTTGTTGTTATGCTTATCATACTCTCATCTAGTTAACATATGGTAAGCTACCAATTAATATTTATAGTTAAAAATAATAATATTTAGAGAAACATTCTGAAAATTAAATAATAATTCTAAAAATTATTATTTTGCTTATTATACTCTCATCTAGTGAAGATTATTGTAAACTACTAATAGACCTTAATAGATAAAAAATGATAGTAATAAATGCATTCTGTTCGGATACATAATTAGAACAGATCATCAATGTTCGCTTCAAAATTCAAATTATAGCTAGCAAAATTAATCGAACCAAATGCCACAACATAATCTTCCTCTACAAGTTGGTCCGTTTCGATAGCATCTTCAGCTAAAAATTTAATATTTTGTTAGGTTTTTGTAAATATAATACAACTAACAAAACGAAACATGAATTTATAGATAGTTATTAATATGTGTTTCATAAATTTGCATATTTTGAATAAAAATAATAGAGATAGCGTCAATTTCATAAATTTCTTTTTTTAACTCTCCCAAATTAAGTTTTGTGCTCGGTTCTTCATCCATAATTCAAAAATCGAAGGAATCAATACATGTGTAATCTAAATGATCATAACTCTATTTTTTGGAATATAACCTATAAATATTTATAATATATTTAAAACATAATATAAAGAAGAACGATGTTGGTACAAATTATACATATTTCTTAAATTCATATTATACCGAACATAAACAAGATCATTTAATATTTGATGCTCTAAATGATTCCTCCTCTTTATATGAATTTGTTCGAAAATACTCTAATTTCTTTCACATCCAGACAATGAAGACGTTTGGCTAAGAATATGAATAGCTAAATTTCATAAATTTGGGGCACTTTACCCAAACGTTCGCTATCATTCATCTATAATTTATCATACTCTTATCTAGTGAACATGATAGTAAAATACTAATTGATATTTAAAGATGAAAATAATATATTTAGAGATATTTTATGAATAACAAATAATAATTTTAAAAATAATGGCAGTAAGAAATGCATTCTGAAAATTAAACAATAATTATGAAAACTGCTGTTTTGCTTATCATACTCTCATCTAGTGAACATGATGGTAAAATATCAATTAACATTTAGAGATGAAATCAATGACAGTAAGAGATGCATTTTGAAAATCAAATAATAATTTCGTTACTCTTACCGATCGAAAAACTGATGTTATGCTCTTATCGACTAAGAATGAACCAACCAAGCAATCGATGAAGCCAGTCAGTAACTAACGAAGCCAGCCAGCAACCGACGAAGTCTACACCCAACAGGAGAAAAGCCAAAATGCAGAATATGTTAAGAAGAAAACGGCGAGGTAGCGAGGCATTTCAGATTCCATATTCACATATAACCATTTGCAGTTCGCAGATAATGAGGCAAATCCGAACGTTCATTTTAAGAAGAACCTAACGATTATATCAAAACTGGTCCGGTTTTACAGTTCGGCGGTCGAACTGCAAAACCGGCCGATTTTTTCCCAGTTCGACATTTTGTGGTTTTATTATCCGAATCGGACCGATTAATCGATCGGTTCGCGGTTGAACCTGTTAAACCGGCGGATCAGGTCTAATTTTTAATTCCTTGCTTCGAATGCAAACAACAAACGATATGTGCATCTCTACCAATGGAGGGAAAATTAAAAAATATATTAAAATACACTTGTATATTATGTATTTATCATAATATTTTAATTATATTTTCCCATAAAATATAACAAATATTATATATATATATATATATAGTTATTTAGAAATGTAATTTAGATCCACTAGCTTGTACTCAAAAAAATATATACAATAAAATTTAAATATTATTTCAATACAAATTTTAAAAATAATATTTAAATTATTTCAATATAAATAAATAAAATTAATAAAATAATATTCAAATCATATTAAATTTTAAAATAATATATCAATGAATCTAAATAAAATTTTTCTTATTTATTTTTGTATCATGTACAATTTTTTCCAAATAAAAACAATAGAAAACGAAGCAACACAAGGTATAGAGACTGAGGTGGACTGCATGAAAACCACCCGGAGCCAACAAATATCTTTGTTTTTTTAGAGGAATGATATTTAGATCCGTTAAGGTGTACTTAAAAAAGTTCATCTAATAAAATTTAGATATATTTTATTAGTGTATATTTATTTATATTAAAATAATATAAATATTATATTTAAAATTTATATGGAATACATCCAAATAAATTTTATTAGATGGAATTTTTTGGGTGCCACCTCAACAAGTCTAACCAGCATTTCTCTTATTTTTATATCAAATATTCTTATGATTATTACTCAAATTATACAATGAATATATATAAATAAATATGTATATATATTTTTGTATGATTATATGCAAAAAATAAATAAAAAAACTTTATATTCGTTCTAATTATATTTTTATAAATATTTTTGTGTAATTATAATATAAGTATTAGTATACTTATACATTAATATATATAAAAAATATATATATGACATATTATTCTAATATATAAATAGATTATTTGTTAAATATATATTTTTGTATAAGTTCTATATATAATTAAAAAAAAAAAAATTTTATAATTTTTAAATATTTTTTAATATATATTTTGTATAAACATATTATTTTTTTATAATATTTTTCTATTTTTATTATCAATCATGATATTACTCAACAAATGTTATCGAACACGTTACGCTATCAACCTTGCAATCAAGCTAACAAAGCCCGCCACGACTTCTTCGGGCCCCACCTGCTTGATTAGGAATTAATTAGACAAATACTATTTAGATAATGGTATCTAAAAAAATTCCTCACTAAAATTAGATATTATTTTATTAATATTTATTTATTTATATTAAGATAATATAAATATTATTTTTAAAATTTATATTAAAATAATATCTAAATTTAAGTAGATAGATTTTTTTTTAGTGTCACTTTAACAATTCTAAATAATATTTTTCAAATTAATGCTGATTAAAATAATTGGATTATAATGTAATTTAATTATGAAAAAGAATATTTAAAAAAGAAAATTGCCGCAATTATATGCATATATATTTTTATTGATATTTAAAAAAAATTAATGCCACAAATATACTAAATTATGTGAAATATTTTTATTTGATTCATATTTTTCAGGATCTCAAAGAGCCCTAAATTTTTGAACTTTGCTGAATGTAGAGTTCAAAATGATTAGTAGTATTCCCATTCACAGATCAATCTCTCTCTCGATTATAAAGTATATTCAGCAATCTTCGCATACAAATAATTGCACGCGCGCGCACACAGACGTCCGTAAGAAGAAATTTACAACGAGTAATCCAGCACCGGCCTCTACACGCAGAAGCGCAGCGCGCTGTCTCTTATTACGATCACTCATACAGAACGACTGTGCAGATAGAAACCATAGACAAAGTGGCGCACATATACATATATCAAAACTCCATGATGAGGTTACCCAACGGAGCTCTATGCGGAATCCCCTTCCTCCTCTTCGCCGTACGGCAGCATAACGCCGTCGGAGTGGAAGGCGTGAATCCCTCCACAACCGAGCTCGAATAAGACTCATCTGAATCCTCTCCGGCTGCCGTCCCTCCGCTCCTCTTCTCATCCATGCTTTCTTTTGAAGTTCCTGCAACCTGCAGAGTTACTTTCCAATAAAAACTAAAGTTTTATTCCGGAGCAGAGCTCAGAGGAGGAGGAGAAAAAAAGGGGGAAAAGCACGACCTTGCATCCGAGAGAGCAGAATCGGAAGCAATCGAGGAGGCTCCGGTCGCAGACCTCGCAGTTGTTGGTGACACCTTTGCCTGCCCTCGGCTGCGGCCGTTCGTTCAAAAAAACGATGCGGGCGCTGTTGATTATGTACGTCTGCACGCCGCTGATGTCCACCACTTTCTGAATCTCCGACACTCTGATCACGTCGTGGTACGAAGACCTCCGTATCTGCAATTTGCAGCAGAATCAGAGCCCAAATAGCAGAGCTGGCGATGGGACTAGTACCTGAATGGCTCGGTGGGAGGTGTGGAAGGAAAGGCAGAGGGAGCAGAGAGCGCCGCTCATGCAGTCCAGACAGTACATGTTGCATTCGCTCTTGTGACCCTCCGCGTGCACTCTGCATTGCACGAAGAATCTCGTTGACAGCAGAGGCCGCAGCCACGCCGGCCATCGCCTCTCCTTCTCTCTTCCTCCTACCTGAAATTCACTCCAATACTTAAGTTTCAAGCTTCGAAGAAGAGATTACAAGAGAATCTGAACGGGGACTGCTCGCTCACCATGCTTCTCTGCTCAGCTCAAGGGACCTCTTTCTCAGTTATGGAGATTGATCGGTTTCTTCCTTCTTATCGGCTTAAAGTCTTCGCCCGAGCCTCCGCTTTTTCTTTCCCGAACCTGTTCTACATCATCGCAAGGAAACCTCTTCTTTTTTCTTTTTGCAATTATTATTTTGGAGGATATACTCTTAGAAGAGGCTTCAATTACGTGCTTTATGCTATACAAATAATTATTAGCTTTAAATTAAATTTAAAACAAAATAAATAATCATAATTTAAATTTAAATAAATATTTTTAATGAGTTTCTCATATAAAGCTATATTTAATCTTAATTTTTATGAACAAAAAATTTTATATTTTTTAAAAGTCGTATAAAATTTTTCTTGGTGCTATATATTTGAACTATTCCTTTAAATTCCATTATTTATATATTTACTTTTTTATTTAAATATTATCTTCTTTATAAGAAAAACAAAAGATTCTAATTACATGAACACGTGTTGTAATGCTAAGTAAAGGCCTATCATCATGCAAATCATTAAAGTATTAAGGCCCTGCCATTTGTGTTTAATTTAATTCAGGATTTTACATACATAACACACATTTATAATTTATTTATATATTTAATATAATTTTTTAAATATTACAAAAAAATTATAAATTTTTTCAATATATAATAAACAAATTATATTTTCAATCAAATTGATTTATAGAATTTAAGCTAAGACATAATGTTTGTAATTTTTTTAGTAATAATAATAAAACTTATATTAAATGTGAATGAAGAATAAATTTGGATTATTTATATGAAAATCCCAATTTAATTTCACTTAGTATAGCTAAATTAATATTTTAAAGAAATTGAATATTATATTTAAAAAATATATATATTATTTGACTCTCAAATATTTTTAAGAAAATATGAATGACTAAAACTTAGAAGTGATAAAAATGAATTTAGTAATGATTCTTATGAGCCACACTTTGCAACAGGTCTTTTCAAGCATCTAACAAGTTCATTTTTTTCAACATGCAATTCTCAAAATGCACCAATAGTTGAATATTTCAAAGAAATGTCACAACTTAGATATAATACCTTAGCAATGAAGATGATGAAGGTAGTGTCGATCTCGGATTTGATACCTAAGTTTTCGGGGTTATACTTTTGTCTTTTGGGTTATCTCACAATACAAAATTGTAAGGGGAGAGGTTCTTTAGGCAGAGGAGAAAGACAAGATGAATTTTGTCATACTCAAATGAAATAAAAAATTGGCCGTCGTCGGAACAACCGACGTTGTTTTGTGCAGGGTATCGTCAGATGAGCAATATCTCCTTTGTAGCTATTTTATAATACTACTACTTGTTTTATTCATGGCTCCCTTAATATGGAGAATAATAAAATAGTTTTGCTTACAATCATATGTATGCGCCTAAACCTGAGACAGATGAATAAATTATAGATGAAATTGGCCTCTCTAGTGAATTCTATTGATGCCCCCATGGATTCTTTGCTAATAACATTAGATTCTCTAATAAAAAGAAAGGTGGCCCCCTTGAATGACTTCATCTTTGTCTTTCTTTTGAAGCATCTTTCCTCCACAAGAACTTTTTATACTTTGGCTAAACACTCAAATGGACTCTAATTTTAGCAAAATTAGATTGGATATATGCGTTTTTAATTCACAATCACAGCATAAATCACACAAGCATCCAAATAGAGGACTTTTTCGTGGTAAACCTGATAACGAAAAAAACTACAAAGCCATGTCATATAAAAAATCTACTATAAACAAGATGATTACAGAGTTACACAGAACTTTACCTTCATATGAACAAGAATAATCTACTGCTTTCAAAGCCTCTTGATCAGCTTATTCTTCTCCATAAATCTTTAACTCTCACTCTAAGTGGAAGGAGACAACAGCAGCCACCAAGCTCAATTAGGGTTGGTCTCTCAATCTTCACACAAGGAAAAATTCACATATGTTTTTCCTTATATATTTAGGCTTCACTTGGACCCTAAATGACTTAGAATACCTTTAAAAATATGTAGTGGACCGCCTAGATTCGAAACAGGCCACCAGCGGACGCGACAGCGCACCGTGGCGCCCTAGTATCGAACCACGGGATCCCCAGCACCCCACGGCAAGCCGTGGCACCTGACTCTTTGCAGCAAAAGCTACAGGACTAGCTAGAGCGCTCGGACTTTCCCCGACATGTCCCGGAGCACCTGGGACCTCCTGGAAACTTACTAGAGCTTCATTGACACATCCACGGTGATCTAAATATTCTCCATATCCCAACATATGCAACTCTACGTGGAAGGAAAAGGCTCTATAATCTTATGCATGAAGAATCCGAACAAATCAAAATCGAAATTACTGAATCCATATCGTCCACCGAATAAGAAATATGCATGCATCACAACACTTGGAATGCTTATGAAAAAATTAGATAGCTCACGCACTTGGAGTTCTTCTTCACTGTTTATATGGGAACTTGGGTTTTGGATCTTTGTTGTTAATTAGGCTTAATCTAAGTGTATTAACGCTGAAGATTTTATTGAGATTAATGGGTTGCAGTACTTATTTTTCTAGTATTTATTTGAATTCTGAATTGAAACTTTTTCATCATCTGAAGGCTTCCGATGAATTTTAGAGACTTTTTCACGTTCTACTTTATTTAATTTTATTTTGTTCATATATTTGGCAATAATATCATATTAAGAAAAATGTCGAAGAGAATAATGATCAAAATTTTAAATCTAAATAACATATAAAAAAAAGAAAAAATAAAAAATATTTAAGATCAATAAAAATTAATTTTATTTTTTATTATTTTTGATTAATATATATTGAATCAATAATTTACTTAAATATTAAATTTACATATTATATATATATATATATATATATATATATATTTTTTTTTTTTTATGTAAATATAGAAATACTATAAAAAAAACCGCAATTCAGCTTGCGCGTGGAGAGCGGAGCGCACAGTTTTGTTTTGCCGATAATTCCAAGAAGACCTGAAGAATAAATACTCCAATAAATTTTCTAATATTTTTATTAATATAATTAATTTTGATGATAAGAGAAATATTATTTATATCATTTGAAATATTATTTAAAAATATTCATCCAATAAAATTTATACATTATTTCAATACAAATTTTAAATATAATATTTATAATATTTTAATATAAATAAATAAGTATTTATGAAATAATATTCAAATTCAATTAAATGAATATTTTTGAATATCAAATCAGTCAGCATTTCTCTTAATAAAATCTTTTAATGTTAAATAACGCTCAAAATATCACATTTTTCAAACAATATAAAAATATATTTAAAAAAGAGAAATGTAAACCTATACGCAATTAAGCTTATATTAATTACTCAGTTTATTAAATTTATATGAAAATTTGAGATGCTATAACAATGCTTTAGAACTGAGTTTAATAGCCGCATAATCATAAATTATAAGCATACTGAAAATGCATTAATTAAAAACACTAAAAAAATACTAGGAAATAAGTTATTAACTGAAGAGAATGCTGGTGAATTGATATCTAAGAAAATTTATCCAATATAATTTTTTAGGTGTATTTAATATAAATTTAAAAAATAATATTTGTATTATTTTAATATAGATAAATATACACCAATAAAATATGTCCAAATTCTATTTAATAAACTTTTTTAAGTACCATCTCAACGAATCTAAATAACATTCCTCTTAAATGAATTACAAAAAACCTCCCTTTTTTATTGCACCCTTGCTTTGTACGGCTGCCGTAGCAATGCTAAGGGTAAAATCGTTATTTATGCTCTCACCCTGTCCTATTAAGAGCCCCGGCTTTACCATCATTCACGGCTCTAAACCGCTAACCCTAAATCCCCAATAAAGACAGATCTCCAATCGATCTCGGCATAATCAAGCCATGGGCGCATCGGCAGCGGAAAACCACGATGGAGCGATAATCTTCACCTACGGCACTCTGAAACGGGGATTCTCCAACCACGGGCTGATCCTTGACATGATCCGCTCCGGCGACGCTTCTTTCCTCGGCAGCGCCTTCACAGTTGAAAGATTCCCTCTCGTCTGCGGTCCGTACCGCGTTCCATTCCTCATCGATATCTCCGGCGCCGGCGAGCGTGTCAGCGGCGAGCTGTACGCCGTCTCCTGCCGCGCGATCGATTCCATGGACGAGCTCGAGGGCATCTCCTGCGGCCACTACGTGAGGCGTCCCATCACCGTCCGTCTCTTGATCGGCGGCAAGGAAGGAGAGGAGAATGGGCTGGTCGTTGACGCGGAGGCGTACTTCGCCCACCAGAGCTATGGGCAGGAGCTCTGGAGGAAGAACGGGGAGAAGGGATTCTGCGCTTACTCGGCCAAGGAGGCCACGGGGTACGTCAAGCGGAAGGATAGACCTCAGAACGTCACATTTCTAGATCAGATTCGGATCTTCGTATCCTCCGCTTCGGATTAGATAATTCCGAAATTTGTGAATCTCCGTTCAGGAAACCAATTCTCTCATTTCTGGTTTTGCTTCTGACCTTCGCGCAGATCTCAAAAACATAAACGAATCACAGCATCAACACGCTCCCACAATTTTATTAATGTAATTTACGGATGTGCCTTTCTTTGGCTGACATCCGTTTTGCCTTTAATTTACCACCGACCAAATCTACCCTTTGTATCTTTTTGAAAAAGCTGTTAAAAATTTTTTATGACTCATTTAATCACTTCAAAAATCAGAAAGGTTATTTTTCTTGTAACAAATAGATGAAGCAAGATTCCCTATTTCCAAAATGTAGGACTCTCGCATAAGCTGAAATCTGCAACTCTACTCTCCGCCTGCATGCATCGCGATGATTCTGTGCTTTAGGGCTTAACTTTATCTATCTTAAATAATATGACAAATTCTTTCCATGCTCTTTTATGATCATCAAAATCATAATGCCTTTGAGCGTTAATTTTTTTGTGAATAGGATTCCCAATTTTACCCGAACTCTAAACGCGCTTGAGTTCAGATCGATGTCAAATCAGCTAGAATTTTTTGAATCGACCTTTAGAAGACTACACGCAGCTCAATTTGCATTTTTATTGTCAAATTAGGTGGCTCTGCGGAGGAGTTCATAGAAATGGCAACAAATAAAAAAAGTTTTAAATTTAAATTATTAAAATAAATATTATTTAAATCTGCTCAATGAGACATCAAAAATACACATTTAATTAGATTTGAATTTCATTTAAATAATGTTCCAAATGAGTATTTTATATTTCATATATTATTTAAATTATTAAAATAAATAAATAAATTGTGCCATGCCACCTGACACGAGCTCGTAGCTGATCGGGATTGGGCACTATAATAATGAGGCTTGATTCTGGCCCAGCCCACAAATCATGAGTTACTCATTGAACATTAGTTGGAAGCCGACCCGCCCACTCAGACTATAAATCATCTATAAATCATTTATATGAGGAATGCTATTATATTACTAGTATTTTTTGTTTTGCAGGGATGGAATGCTATTATATCTCTGATTTTAAGTATCACTCTCGTTATTATACGCCTGACATTATTGGTATTCTAGAGCCGAAACTGAAAACCTCTGACATTTCTTCGTCTTTTTTACTTAAGAAATATGCCTTATTCAATCCGGAAGCGCAATGCAATAATTTTGATGTTGTATCGGTTGGCAGAATTTGAATCAAATGGAACCCCAATTCTATCTCTTTTATTCCAAGCGATATAAACTCTCAGTACATTCATGGCAAATTATTTCACAATGGTGTTTCTTGTTGGTTAACGGTTGTTTATGCTTCTAATTCTGGAAACGATAGCTTGAAACTTTGGGATGATATTATCTGTCTAAAGGCTGGTATTAGTGGTCCTTGGTTGGTGGCTGGGGATTTTAACTGTATTCGTTATACTCATGAAAAGTTCGGGGGCATTTCGATCTCCCTATCTAGACTCAACGGCTTCAACAATTGCATTAATGAAGCTGGGCTCATTGACTTGCATTTCACAGATAGTATTTTCACTTGAGATAACCACCGTCTGGATTCCCCTATTAAAGCAAAATTGGATCGATGTCTTGGAAATATGGATTAGCTCTCTTCTTATCTCGAGGTCTTCTATAAAGTCCTTCCCCCTAGATCTGATTTTAACAGTATTGTCCTTGCTACTTGGAACAATTCATATGGTGGTGACCCCCTCTTTGAGTTGCATAAGAAACTAGTTCAAACCAAAAAGATTTTCAAATTGGTAAATTGCTCCCAAAAATATAATCCTTAGGAAGTTAAAAGAGTCCGACTCGCTCAACTTGAGGCCCTTAACATTTCATATTCCTAGTGTTCCAGTGATCCTAATCGGTCAAGGTTACTTTCTATCAATCAAACCCTAAAAGATGCCATCTTTAATGAGCTCTCTTGGGCTAAGCAACGCTCTAAAGTGCATTGGCTTACTCTTGGTGAAGAAAATTTAAATTTTTTTTTCTCCAACATGGCTGTTAGGAAAAATACAAGTGCAAGTGCTCCTTTGCTTAAGGATTCAGCCTTTTCTTGCTATAAAAATCTCTTGAATGACAAAAAAGGCCATGGTGCTATCTGCTCGCCTCCTTATTTAGTTGTTGAACATGAGCTTCACAATCATCTCTGTACTCATTTTTCTGATGAAGACATAAAGCGTATTTTATTTTCTATCAAAGATGATGCTAGTCAGGATCCTGACGATTTCTCTTCTCTATTTTTTAAAAAATCATGAAATCTTATACACAGTTACATTACTCATGGTATTAGTTTCTTTTTCCAACACATGCCGCCGCGTTGGATGAACCACGCGCTTATCACTTTGGTTCCTAAGGGAAAATGTATTGCTAGTCTTGATACTTTTCGGTCGATTGCTCTGTGTAATACTATGTACAAAATCATTTCAAAACTGATTGCGGACCGTATCTCTCCTCTTTTGCCGGATCTCATTCATCCTGCCCAAGCTGCGTTTGTCAAAGGCAAACAACTTGCTCATCATGTCATCCTCGCCAATGAGATCATTAGAATGTTCAACTGGCATTCTTCAAAATCCTTTTGCGCCAATATTGATTTAAAAAAAGCGTTTGATAGCTTAAATCGGGATTTTATTCTTAATGCTCTCATTAATATCAATCTGCTGAGAAAAATTATAAATTAGATAAAGGCTTGCATATCCAATATTCATTTCTCAATTAACATCTAAGGTTCCATTGATGGTTATTTCGGCACGTCTACTGGGCTTAGACAGTGATGCTCTCTTTCTCATCTTCTACTCATCATAGCATTGAATTACCTTTCTACTTCTTTTGACGCTATTGTCCAAAGTCGGCATATTGTCCCATTTAAGATGGGGAGTTTTAGCTGTTCTCATTTTCTTTTTGCTGATGTCATTCTTATTTTTGGGGAAGCTACTTGTAATAACTCAAACTCTTAAGTACCAAGATATTGTCTACTTTGGCCAAAAAGACCTCACGATTTTGCCATGAGAAGATACCTTTCCAGTAGGTCACCCATCCTGGGAGTGTTCCCACCTGAGCACGCTTAACTTTGGAGTTCTTATCAGGAACTCCACCATTATCTGAAAAGGTGCCTTGATTTTTAAGAGTTTCACTTATTACTACTTAAGTGGGTCATCACAATCTCCCCAACTTAAGTAACTGACGTCCTCGTCAGTATCCACACACAGATCCAAGAACCATCCATTGGGTAGATAGGACTAGAGGTGACCCCTACAGGCGCAAGAGGTACCCACAACCATGTAGCACCTTAACCATCACGGGTTCAAGAGGCTGCTCACATGAAGTGGTACTTTGCCCTGTATGGCACTCAGCTCTTATCTGACACCCTATGGTTTGCTCTGATACTATTTGTAACAGCCTAAACTCTTAAGCACCAAAGTATTATATTCTTTGGCCTAAAATACCTCACGATTTTTCCATCAGAAGATAACTTTCCAGCAGGTCACCCATCCTAGGAGTGCTCCTACATGAGCACGCTTAACTTTAAAGTTCTTAACAAGAACTTCGCTGTTATCTAAAAAGGCGCCTCGATGTTTAAGAGTTTCACTTATTACTACTTAAGTGGGTTATCACAAATTCTTAAAAATCGAGGCGCCTTTTCAGATAACGGTGGAGTTCCTGATAAGAACTCTAAAGTTAAGCGTGCTCAGGTGAGAGCACTCCCATGATGGGTGACCTACTGGGAAGTTATCTTCTCAGGGCTAAACTGTGAGGTCTTTCTGGCCAAAGCGGATAATACCTTGGTACTTAAGAGTTTGGGTTGTTACAAATAGTATCAGAGCAAACCATAGGGTGTCAGATAGAAGCTAAGTGCCATACAGGGCAAAGTACCACTTCATGTGAGCAGCCTCTTGAACCCATAATGGTTAAGGTGCTACATGATTGTGGGTACCTCTTGTGCCTGTATGGGTCACCTATAGTCCTAATTACCTGTGGCTCCCCACACCCTTAATCCACCAAAGGATTAAGTTAAGGGTGCAGTGTCACTCTGGCTAACCCCTCACTTACCATTGGATTAGGATAAACTCCACAATCCACCTGATTAGGAAAGGATTAACACATAATCAATCTAACAGTCACTATATAAGTAAACGTACAGAGTGCGGAAGCAATAAATGACATCCAAGCATCACAAGATAACATAAGTGCAAAATATAACTCAGAATATAAGCATATAAGTCCAAATGCACAGTCAAGGGTACCTGTATTATTACAACATTTAAAGTTCAAATAAAAAGTAAATGCAAATGCACTCATCCTCACAATAATTATAAGGACTAGATATGCTCTGGTTCGAGCTGCTGCTCCTCCCTAGGAAAAACTCCTCCTCAGGTACTAGATCCTCTACCTGCTCTACGCCTGTCATTGTCGGTTTCACAATGTAGGGCCCCAGCCAAAAAAGAGAAAATCTGGTTAGATAATTTGTCTAAGTACATTTTAGGCTGATACATTTTTATATGTTTTATAATATCACCACTTTACACAATTTTCCTAAGCAACAATATATAAAGGAGCGGCTGGCAATACAATACAAAAGAGAAAAAGCTATAAAAAATATTTATAACTTAAACAAATGAGGCTAAGACATGCCTCAAAAGCGAGGTAAATAAGATAAGACATAATATAAGCAACTAAACATATGCTGAAAGAAAATATTACATCCTAATGCATGCTGGTGATCAAATGAAATTTGCAAATTACTATAATAAATCTCAGCAGTGATACATATAAATAACAATAAAATCTAATATCCTACTGTATGTAAGCTGTACAAGAAAATAGCTGATTGAATAAACAATGCCAAACATAGCCAAATACTACAACTACATATCAAACTCTGTATACTGACTGCCATATCAGCAAACTTGGCAAAACTGGCCCACCTATATATACATCTCAATCTACAAACATACTGAACATACTGCATGACTGAAGAGGCAGACAATACTTATGTAAATGTAACAACCCAAGTTATTACCTTAGTTAATTAGGACTAATCTTAAGTCTTAAAACTAATCTTAAGTGCTAATTAGGTCAATTGGAGTCACCCTCTAAGACCTAGTCCAAATAAGAAGTCCAACGGATCGAATCCCAATTTCTGAAAATTCAGAAACCCTAAAAGTTGACCTATTTAAATTGACCTCAGATTGGAAAACGGACTTCGCCATTGCGCTAATTGACCCCAAATTAGCTGGGAGTGAAGTTTTCGTGTCAATCGAAAGTCGTCGAAAATTCGACGAATATTTTAATAATATTAAATACCCCGAAAATCGAGGTATCAAAATACTTGTCGGATCAAAATTCTGACTTCACCATTGCGTTCGTCAAACCCTCAAATGGTTAGGAAAACATATTTTTAAAATATTTTGGGAATTTTCAGAAATTAATTATTACTTATGAATATTAGAGTTTAATTAAATATGATATTTTATTAAATTAATTAAATTCTTAAAAATCCGCGCGCCGTTATCCCTGTCAGCGCCGTCACTCCTCCCCGTTAGATGAGACGGCTATCCTTAGCCGTCTGATCGCGCGATCCGACGGCTGCCAGCCCGCCTTCCCGTCTGCCTCTGTGCGCAGGGCACGCGGTGCGCGCTGCCTGGCCGCGGCCGCGGTCCACCCGCAGCTCGCGGTGGCCGCCTCGGAGGCTCCGCCAGCCCCTCCTTAAACCGCCCTAGGAATCCTCGGCGTGCGTCTCGCAATCTCGCCCCGTCGGAAGTCAGCTGGAGGACACCTTTGCAAACCCTAGGGGCCAATCGCCTCGCCGTTCCTCGCCGACGTCGCTCGTTCCGGGTACCCCTCCACCTCCCCAATCTTATTCGATACTCGTGCAATTGCTTCGATATATTGATTCATATATGTGTTAATTCAATCATAACAATTGAATGAAGATAAAATGGAGTGGCTTAGGGTAGAACCGATGCGATTGCTCCAAAGACTCCTCGAACCGTCCGCGATAGAGCTGTCTAGGTTTTGGGATTCCACACGAACTAAGTCACCTAGGACCTCGATTCAGCCACCACATGCAAGCCCTGATCGAGCCCTACCCGGAGGTATGCGGGCCGAGCCCTCTAACCGCCGGGATCATCACCGAAGGCCAGCCCTAAGTCCCAGCCGCCGGGTTCCGTGGGGAAGAGGGGAGAAGTCGAGCCGTTGGGTCGGGCCGGGTCAACCCGGGCCCGACCCGATACGCGTCAGACCGACGCGTATTGCCCGAGGTCGAGGGCCTGCGGACGCGATCAGCTGACCGCGTGGGTCCCGCCTCGATAGCCCGCGGCCAACCAGACGTCGCCACCTGTCGCTGTGGGCCCGGGCCGCAGCGCAGCGGCCAGCCGGAGTGCGCCACGTGGCTTGTGACGTGACGCATGCCATCATTACCTGCAGTTAGAATAATAATAATACTTATATATATGTATTATATACATATATATATATATATATATATAAGTATAAAGTTAGCTGTCAAATAATCATATGTATAATATTAATATAATTAGTATATATTTATAGCTATTAAATAATTAAACTTAGTTAATTAATCAACTAATTATTAATAAGACTAATAGTTAGCTAATTAATATAACTAAATAAGTTTGACAAAAAAAAAAAAAAAAATAATATTTAAGTCAATTAGTCTAAAACAGTGGGTTAAATAGTTAACTTAATTAAAAGATACTTAGACTAATTATTTTGGGCAATTTAAATTAATTAATTTTTCTAAACAGTAAGTAATAAATATTGTTGATTGGCTTAAATCAAACAGTAAATTAGTATATATATTAATTAGTTAATATATTAAGTATTATTAAAAGAGATTAAGGATAATTAATAATAGGTTAATTATTACTTAATAAATATAATTAATTAATTGTATATAATTACTTAATTAAATAATAATCACAGAAAAATATTTAATTTTAGGAATGATTAATAAATAATACAAATTGTATTTTTGAATAGTAAAATTTAGAAGTTTAATAACTTTTTATAGGAGGATCCAAATATAGCCAATATAGGTCTTAAAATACTCAGAAAAATAAATAGAATCAAATGGCGTAATGCATAATTTCTTTTCGGGGTACGCATAAAAATGGGGTTTTTCAATGAATGAATCTTTGGTTTTAATAATTTATAGAATTTTCAATTTATTTTTGATTATTTTATCTTTTAACCTTAGATCTAAGATATGAGATTCATCCTATTAAATTTGATTACTTAATAGGATTTGCCTAGATTATTAGATCACTTGTAGAATGAAACTTAGATCCTAGGTCTTATCCTTTTTGGATTATGTGATTAAGCTCAATCTCGTAGTGTTTAATCCTAATCTATAGCTTTATAGTTTTGGTTAGAGCGTCTAAAATTATCAATTAGGTCGTAATGATTTATTATTTAACTTTTATAGTCGACTATGATTTGGTATATTAGGACCTAGCTAGTCCTGATATTTTGTAACTTGTAAGGACGAATTTTTAAGTTACACTTGAAATGTGGGAAAATGGTGATCCTGAACTTGTGTAATTTGGAATAGTTAGAACGAATAATAGAAAACAGATGATATCACCATATTAGTAGAGTCCATTGCTTATTTTGATACTTTGTGCTACACATTCCTTGTATATTTGAGCTTACTTCCTTGGACATTTCATATAAGATAATTTTGTGCATGAAGATGAAAACTTAGAATAATAGGATAACAGTTGCCTTTGGGTCTAGTTTATGGTGATTATGGTGCACATTTGCCCCGATGGACAGGGGTAAGGTGAGATCAGGATGCCTAACATTCTCATTGAGGAGAGTGTGTTAGTGTGGCGGCCCTGCCCCACCGTGGTCCTGTTAACTCTTAAGTTAATATGATTACGGTGGAGGGGTCATCAAATGACACGGTCCCCACTTAGAATTGGATTAGACACATGTTCTAATCCAACTTAAATAAGGACTTTATCATTCATCCCAATGTATTATCACTAAATGACTATTCATGAACTCAGAGTGCGAAAGCAATAAAAATATAACTTCCATCCATACAGTATAAATATAACAATACAGAATAAGTAAAGAGCTGAAAAGAAAAGTTAAACCTATATTATTACAACAATTTAAAAATAGTTCAAGGAGAACTGAAAAGAACTCTCAATCTCATTGAAAGAAAGAAAGCTAAAGCTATAAATCTTCAGGAACGAGCTCCTCCTCTAATAGCAAGCTCTCCACTGGATCAGCTGCTCCAAAAAACTTAGAACCTACCATTATCAGTTTCATAATGATAGGGCCCCAGCCAACAAAAGAAAAACTGGTTAGACTATTGTCTAAGCACATTTTAGGGTAAACAATTTTATTAAGTTACTTAAATATCACCATAAACCAGTAATGAAGCAAAAAGGTGCAGAAAGCATACAAAAGAACAATAATAAGTTATAAACTACAGTTTATAACTAAGCAAATAGGAAGTAAGCACATACCTCCTCCGAGCAACTGCAATAAAGACAGGTAAGAAAAAGAAAGACTAAACAAAATTGTGAAGAAAATACAACCTAAACATGCTTATGATCAAACAGATTATGCTAAGTAACATACAGAAATTGAACAGTCTAAAACTGAAAACAACTAACATCCTATATGATCAATGAAAATAGTAAGTAAAACTAGCATCCTATATAGTGCAGGAAAATAATAAGTAAAACAATGCTACAATGCAGAATATGCAAGTAAAACAGTAACTGAAAATGGAAATTGCAGTGACTATCTAAGTCACTCAAATTGAACACAAACTCAGCAAATCTTAGCCTGATGAGCTAAGAAACTCTGAACTGAACATCACTGAAAACTCTTAGCCTGATGAGCTAAGACAGAACCGAATGTAAGTGTACTTGAATTAGTATAACCATATCAGAATCTTGACTCTATAGTCAGTATGGCAAGAGTCTATCCATCCTATCACTCGGACTAGGCATGGCCATAGACTGTCGGACATTAAACCCTCGAAAGGTTGCCGACCCGAATGGGTTGATCGAAGAGGTATACTAATCAAGCTACACCTTACAAACCACTTCTGAAAAGAAAACACAATGCTGCTTATGTATGTTCAATTTAACATAAGATATTTATCAAATATCTTAAGTACAAAATACATGTTCAAGGTATAAAGCTCAAAGTCAAGGAATGAGAAGCATCAAATCAAAGTGAGCAAGAAACTCTATCTAAAATACAGGTGATATCCATTATTATATACTTTATTCATTCTATCTACAGAATCATCAATTCTTACACATTCTGTAACTTAGAATTACGAATCCTACTAGTTGAAGATAATTAGGACTGGCCAAGTCCTAATTATAACTTAATCAAAAGACGACTATTTGGTTTAAGTGAATAAATCATCGACCTAATTTTTGTAATTTAATTCATCTCAATCTCATCTTGATTAGCCAAATCAAGATGAAAAGATTAAGAGTTAGACTCCAGATGATGGGATCTAATCACTTAATCTAAAGGTATAACTAAGGGTTCATGGTTTAGAACCCAAATCTCACAGATTAGGTTAAGGCAAATCCTAATGATAAATTAATTTTATTAGGATAGATCTCTATTCTTAGTTCTAAAGTTTAAAGATCAAATAATCATTTAATAAACTAAGAAAATTTATAAATTAGTAAACTCAAGATTTCATCTATTTGAGTAACCCAATTTACTCAATAGATGAATTCTAACTTAAAATCTATTCCTAATCTTAGGAAATAAGGCTCTTAATTTCTAAGAGTATTTCTCATGACACACTTCCTAACTAATGTTAAAAGACCTAAGGAGAGATCTAAGAATAATTAAAGAACATGAGAACACTCACTTAGGACTTAGGAATTTTCTTAAGGAGCCAATTTAAGATTTTAATCAAAATTTAATTTAAACTTACATTTCAGCTATAAATCATTATATTTGCTAATTAATATGATTATGAAGATGATTTTAGGGCTTTAAGATGCTAAACCCTAAATTTGGGCAAAATGACCATTTTGCCCCTACTTAAGGGTTCAAAAGATCAAATTTTGATCTAGGGCTTTAAATTCTAAAATTTTCTTTTGGAAATTGATTTCTTACTGTCTAATGTAAGATTAGACAGTAACTAAATTAATTTTGGGTGATTATTAAGCCATATAAAGTCAAATTAGTGAATTTAACTCATAAGGGCAAATTAGTAATTTAACTCATAAGGGCAAATTAGTAAAAGTTAAATTTTCTTTCAGATTATTGTTGTTTACTGCCTAAGTTTTTCATAGAATCTAGATTTGCTAAATTCTGATAAGTATTGGCCAAGTTATGGCCAATACAAGATTTAGGGTTATAAGGGTAATTAAGGAATCCTTAATTATGGGTCAAAATCTTAACTTTGTCAATTAGTGTCCAAATTGAGTAAAGTCAGTGGCTATAGTTTACAAATAGTCCACTGATCACAATGACATGTATTAGGCTCAATTTGGACATAATTTGACTAAGTTGTGACTTAATTAGGGTTAAGAGTGATTAGTGAGTGATTAGCAAAATTAATCACTCAAACACTAATCCAACCTTACAAATTAATTTTAAATGGTTCTATGAGTCTTCTGAAACTTAAATCACTTAATTTGGGTTATTAAATTTGCTAATATTCACTAATCAAATTTTAGGGTAATTTAAGGGTGATTAGCAAATCTAACCGTTGGATCTAAAATACTTTTACAAGTAACTGTTAATTAGGTTTTTTTGATTTAAATGGACCTTTGGATCATCCAATTTGGAGCTCAATTGTCCAAGTTATGGTCAATTGAAGTTCTAGGGTTAATTAGGGTAATTAGGGTTAGGACCTAAAAGTGATTAGGCAAAAACTAATCCAAACAGCAAGATGAATACGATTAAATTAATCTTTAAGGTTTTCTGATAACTTTAAGACCCATATTGGGTATGTTTGGATCAATGGGTGCAAAGTTATGGGTTAATTAAGTTTTGTGATAATTTTAGGATTAATTTAATACCCTAAAATATCACTTTACTAATTATAGGTCCAAATGCAAAATTAACAGTACCAAAATACTCCTTTATTTTTGCTAAATCTAATGATATATAATTTTGTTTATTTTGGATTTATAATTATAAAGATATAATTATTTAAAGTTTGGAATTTAATTATTTAAAGCAATTCTGTTTTATTAATTTAATTAATCTGAAATTATATATATATTATTTCATTTTATAATTAACCGTTATTTATATAATTAAATTTTATCATTAACTTTTCTGCAGGACACGTGGCGCGGAGGGATTGGGCGGCGACTAACAGGCGAGCCCCACGCCGACAGCCGAGGAAACAGCTCTGAACGGCGCGATTTACGCGCTGCGGGCCCCACTCGTCCACGTGGCGGCTTCTTTTGCAGACAGCACATGCGCTGGGCCCACATGCTATAATAACAGGGCACGTGGCAAAATAGAGGCGAAACGGCTCGGTCCGGTTCAACCTCATATGAACCGGACAGATTTTGCACAGTACCAGACCGGTCCAGGCTGGACCGGTTACTGTAGATCACCTCATTCGGGGGCGGTAACCCTAAAACTAGGGTTCGATGATTCTCGTAACACATCATAAGTTAGGCCTACTAAATTTATCAAAATGGAAGCTACAATCAAGACCTATTCATAGATTATAACCTCTCTAGATGGTTCATGATATATCTCATTCACCTGAAACCCTAAAAATTTCCTTGAGTTCTAAACTAAAAATCGGTGAATTGAAGAATTGCAAACGATAAGATCATTCAGTAATTGCATAAATGAAATGCAAATTAAGAATCTAAATGGAAATCGATGGAGGTTATGGTACCTGATTGACAGCGATCGAAAATTAGGTATAGGAAGAAGGGCTGCCGAAGACCTCTAAGTGAGCTGCCGATTTGCGCTATTAGGATCGCTTGAACGTAGGAGCTCTAAAGTGAGATAAAAGAGGCTCATCAAGAGCCTTCGAGCAGCGCTTGCCCCTCGGCGAGGAGAGCCAGAAGGGGGGGGGGGGGGGGTGTGCGTCGCGACGCGCGTCGCGATGCCTTCTGCCACGCGCTGATCCTTCGGGAAAACGAAGCGTGGGCCGTTCGATCGATTGATCGAACGGTCCAGAGAGGCCGTTACCTTAGACGGCGTAATCCTGAAGCGGAACAGACGGCACGTAACGCCGTTTCACTTAAATAATTAATTTATAAATAAATAAATATATATATTAAATCTTATATTGCCCTAACGCTTTACTAATCAAATTTTAATTGGTTCGGAGTATTCAAAAATTTCCAATAAATCACCCTTAGCTAAATGAAGGGTGAGGAACGCAACGGCGCACTCGAATTTTCATTTCGACGAGTATTTAATTATTCGATTATTTAGGGTATTTAAATATTATTAAAATATTTGACGAAAAATCAACGACTTCTAAATGACTTCAAAACTTCACCCCTAGCTAATTTGGGTGTTGTGAACGCAATGGCGAAGTTGGATTTTCAATTTGAGGTCTAGATAAAAAGTCAATTTTCTAGGGTTTGAGATTTTCTAGAATTTCTGATGTGACTCAGTTGACTTCTGAGTTGACCTAGGTTTTAGAGATGAGTTCTAAATTATTTAATTAGTGACTTAGAACCTTAATTAAGACTTAGATTAGTCTTAATTGAGCTAAGTAACAACCTGGGTTGTTACAGTTATGCTTGGGACCCGTATAGTCTTGTAGATGTGCTTGACTCCTCAGTTATTTCTAACAATTATCCATAGAAACAAAAGTAAAATAACTAAAATATATTTCATAAGTATTGTCTACCTCTTTAGTCATGCAGTATGTTCAGTATATTTGTAGATTGAGATGTATATATATATATATGGGCCAGGTTGGCCAAATTTTCTGATATGGTAGTCAGTATACAGAGTTTGGATTTGCAGGTGTAGTATTTGGCTATGTTTTGGCATTGTTCATTTAGTCAGCTATTTACTTGTACAGCTTATATACAGTAGGATGTTAGATTTTGTTGCTATTTATATGTATCACTGCCGAGATTCATTATTATAATTTGCATATTTCATTTGATCACCAGCATGTATTAGGATGTAGTATTTTCTTTCAGCACATGTTTAGCTACTTATATTATACGCCTTACCTTATTTACCTAGCTTTTGAGGCATGTCCTAGCCTCCTTTATTTAAGTTATAAATATTATTTATAGCTTTTTCTCTTTCTTATTGTATTGCTAGTCGCTCCCTGATATACTGTTGCTTAGGAAAATTGTGTAAAGTGGTGATATTAAAAACATATGAAAATGTATTAGCCTAAAATATACTTAGACAAATTGTCTAACCAAATTTTCTCTTTTTTTGGCTGGGGCCCTACATTGTGAAACCGACAATGGCAGGCATAGAGCAGATAGAGGATCCAGCACCTGAGGAGGAGCTATTTATAGAGGAGGAGGAGGAGCTCGGACCAGAGCATATATAGTCCTTAGAGTTATTGTGAGGATGAGTTCCTTTGCATTTACTTTTATTTAAACTTTAAATGTTGTAATAATTCAGGTACTCTTGACTGTGCATTTACATTTATATGCTTATATTCTGAGTTATATTTTGCACTTACATTATATTGTGATGCTTGTATGTTATTTATTGCTTCCGCACTCTATACATTATAGTAACTGTTAGATTGATTCTGTGTTAATCCTTCCCTAATCAGGTGGATTGTGGAGTTTATCCTAATCCAATGGTAAGTGAGGGGTTAGCCAGAGTGACACTCCACCCTTAACCTAATCATTGTTGGATTAAGAGTGCGGGGAGCCACAGTAACATATTTTAGTTATTTTACTTTTGTTTCTATGGACAACTGTTAGAAACAACTGATGAGTCAAGCACATCTGCAAGATTATACGGGTCCCAAGCCTAACACACTCTCCTCAATGAGAATGTTAGGCATCCCGATCTCACCTTACCCCTGTCCATCGGGGCAAATGTGCACCATAATCACCATAAACCGGACCCAAAGGCATCTGTTATCTTATTATTCTAAGTTTTTATTTTCATGCACAAAGTTATCTTATATGAAATGTTCATAGAAGTAAGCTCAAATATACAAGGAATGCGTAGCACAAAGTATCAAAAATAAGCAAGGGACTCTACTAATATGGTGATACCATCTGTTTTCTATTGTCCATTCTAACTATTCCAAATTACACAAGTTCAGGATCATTATTTTCTCACATATCAAGTGTAACTTAGAAATTCATCCTTATAAGTTACAAAATATCAGGACTAGCTAGGTCCTAATATACCAAATCAAAGTCAACTATAAAAGTTGAATAACAAATCATTACGATCTAATTGATAATTTTAGACGTTCTAACTAAAACTACAAAACTATATATTTTGGATTAAACACCACGAGATTGGGCTTAATCACATAATCTAAAAAGGATAAGACCTAAGATCTAAGTTTTATTCTAAAAGTGATCTAATAATCTAGGCCAATCCTATTAAGTAATCAAACTTAATAGGATGAGTCTCCTATCTTAAATCTAAGGTTAAAAAAGAAAATTATCCAAATAAGTTAAAAATTCTAGAAACTAATAAAACTAAGGATTCATTCATTGAAAAACCCTGTTTTCTAATGAATGAAATCAACCCTATGATCTAGTCATAGTCTCAGGAAGGGTCCTTAAGGTGTAGTGTTAAGGACTTGGGAAAATTCTAAAATCTGACATAACTATTGATTTTACTTACTTAATGTCACTAATATGGTTATAGTATAAACTTTAGTATTCTAAAAGACTAATTAAAGGCTAAGGGTATTTATTCAAAATTTTTAGCAAAAGGACCATTCTGCCACTACTTAAGGGTCCGAAAAGTTAACTTTTGATTTAAGAGGCCAAATTGAAGTTTCTCTTTTCCATATGATTTCTTACTATCTAACTTGAAGATAGACAGTAAGTATGTCCAATTTGGATGAGAAACGGATCCTACAGGTTCAAACTAGGGTTTGTGACTTAAGGGCATTTAAGTAATTTTCACTCTATTGAAAACTAATTTTTTATCAGTTTATTATAGGTTACTGTTCAAGGATTCATAGAGTCTAAGAACACTGCATTCTGAGGTCAATTGACTAAGTTATGAACATTTTAAGTTTGAAGGGCAATCTGGTAATTTCAAGTCGGTCAACGGTGACAAAAATTGAACTTTTCCGTTTGAAGCCCAATTTTAGCAAACTCAGTTTCTATATCTTCCCTATAATGTACCGAGTATGTTGGTAAGGAGTAAACCCAATTTGGACCTCAAATGGTCAAGTTTATGACCTAACTAAGGTTGGGGGTATTTTAGTCATTTTCTAAATTTTTAAGATTCAGAACCTAAATGTTATTTCAGTTGATTGATGATATTGAAATTCTAAACTAGTTAGTATCTTGAATTTTTGAATTTTAAGTTGAATTGACCAAGTTAAGATTATTTGAATTATATGAGTAATTTGGTCATTTTTCACTAAAATCAACTCTGAATTCTAGGTTTGACTTTTTATCCTGATGTCCAAATGGGAAAACTAATACTACTACGGTGATGCCGTCGCTCTCCTGAGCATTTTAAGACCCATATTGACTATGTTCTGAAAATTGGGTCAAAAGTTATGGGGTCCTAAAGAGGTCCTAAAATGCTACTTCGTTATGCGTATCCTAAAATTAATTTTTACATTACGTTATTTAATTCCTTATATTTTTCTGAGTATTTTGAGACATATTGGCTATATTTGGATCATCCTATAAAAAGTTATTAAACTTTTAAGATTTACTTTTCAAAAATACAATGCGGGCCCCCCACTTCGAACGCGGCACCGCACGCGAGTCGCGTGTGCGGCCTCAGGCGGGCGCGGGTCGACCCGACCCGGCCCGGCCACTGCGCCTTCCACCGCTATGTTCCGAGGACGTCGCGCGAGGGCACGATTTTTTTGGGAGCCCGGCCAGCGTCGCCAAGCCTCGGCCCGCATGCCGTCGGAAAGGTCTCGGCGAGACCTTCCGATTGGTGGCCGGAACGAGCCCGGAGGTGGCCTGGGTCGCCGGAAAAACATAGCCCTAGGTGCCTATGTGCGGTGCGGAGCGTATGAAGTCGACCCGAGAGGGTCGAGTCTTGACTCGAGTCGATTGGACTCGATAGAATTTGATCGGATCCGTTCGATCGCGGAACAGACTCCAGATCTAAGGCTAGCATTTACATGCAATGGAGTTAAACGTAGGATCGGGGGTACCTCAAAGCCGACGGTCGAGGTTCGCAGAGGCGACTCCGAGCTTCCTAGATGGCGTTAGGGTTTCCTCCGGGTCTTAGCAGGCGCGCACGGGTGAGAGTGACCGAGACGAAGCTCGGTCTCAGGGTTTAACGAGGCCCGACGGAGGCCTCGAGGCGGCCGGTCGCGTTGGCGAAGCCGGGCGCGCCACGCGCGCGCCTAGGGTTGGTGTTCGGGGACAGGGATGGCTGTGCCGTCTGATCCAGACGGCAACCCTGACGGCGTGGTCCAAAAAAAGGGTAACAGCGTCGACCTCTTAACGGCGCCGCGAAAAAAAAAAAATTAAATTAATATTATAAAAATATTATTTTAAATTCCTAATTAAATTTAATTAATTCCAAATGAATAAATGGCTCTTAGGAAAAAATCCAAATATTCACCCCTAGCTAATTGAGGGGTGAGGAACGCAACGGTGAGATAGGATTTATGATCCGACGAGTATTTTAATTTCTCAAATTTCGAGGCATTTTTATTATTAAAATATTCGTCAAAAATTCGACGACTCCCGATTGGCACGAAAACTTCACCCCAAGCTAATTTGAGGTCAACGAACGCAATGGCATGTCCGTTTTTTGATCGGAGGTCAATTTAAATAGGTCAAATTTAGGATTTCTGAATTTTCAGAAATCAGGATTCGTTCCGTTTGACTTCTGATTTGGACTAGGTCTTAGAGGTTGACTCTAATTGATATAATTAGCACTTATGATTAGTTTTAAGACTATGATTAGTCCTAATTGACCCAAGTAACAACCTGAGTTGTTACACTACCTAATGTATGGTTCTTGGATCTGTGTGTGGATACTGACGAGGGAAGTCATTTACTTAAGTTGGGGAGATTGTGATGACCCATTTAAGTAGTAATAAGTGAAACTCTTAAATATCGATGCGCCTTTTCAGATAACGGTGCAGTTCCTGATAAGAACTCCAAAGTTAAGCGTGCTCATGTGGGAGCACTCCCAGGATGGGTGACATGTCGGGAAGTTATCTTTTGAGGGTAAAAACCGTGAGGCATTTCAGGCCAAAACGGACAATACCTTGGTGCTTAAGAGTTTGGGTTGTTACAATACTATTTCTAATATGCTCGAATACAAACTTTGTTTAGAAAGGTTTCTATCTGCTTCGGGGCTGAGTTTTAAGAATAATAAATACTGCATTTATTTTTCAAATGCGGTGACTAATGTAAATAAGCTGTCGAATATCTGGAACTTCTCCTCCGGTCATTTCCCAATGAAATATCTGGGGCTTCCTGTCCTTCCACTCAAGCCCAGAAATGAACACTTCTCTCCGCTTCTTTATAAACTTCATCTTTTGATATTTGGTTTGGCTCAAAAGTCACTTTCTTATGCAGGTCGTTTGCAATTGTTTAAATTTATGATTTGGCTTCTTCTCCTTCACTGGTTTAAGTCGTTCCACATTCCAATGAACGTTATCAAAACTATTAAGCGTCTTGCTGTGAAGTTTCTAAACCATGGCTCTTTAGAGAACAAAATGCATACTATAGCTTAGGGTAAAACTGCGATTCCTAAGGGCAAAGACGATATTGGTATTATTTGCCCTTCAAAATTACTTATAAGTAGTAATCAATCTGTTGATATATTCTTTGTAACATTTCTCTATTGTCTCTTTGGTGGAAAAGTAACCGTTTAAAGCTCTTTGATCCTCCCGTGACTTCCAATATAATAGTTTCTCCCTTCTGGAGGAAATCGTCCAAATACTTCAGCATTCTTACTCCACATATTTCTATAGATTCTAACTGTATCACTTGCTATTTTTAGAATAGAACTGTGTTCATCTTCAAAGATGCACACGCCTTAATTTTTTCTGATTTATAGGATGAGTTCTGGGCTGGTACTTTATGGACGAAAAGTACAAAACTTTTTATAAAGTGTGTTATTAGGAAAGTTATAAAATTAGGCCTTAAAACTGCGGATATCCTTATTCATAGGGGAATTCCTTGTTCTCCCTATTGTCCGCTTTGTCTTTGCAATGAGGAGTCTCATTCTCACCTTTTTTTCAACTGTGAGGTTTCTTTTTACTTTCTTAAAAAGTCTCTCCACAGGGGAATTATTTACCTTTTTCCCCCCTCCCTGCTCCAAATTATGTGCGACATTCAGGATTTTGATAAATGACAAAAGCGTGCTTATATTACTGCTATAGGCTTGTTTATTGAAAGAATCTGGAAAGAAAGAATGCTCGAATTTTTAATATGGTTAGCTCTAGTCCCATTTTATTTTATCAAACATAAAAGCTAAGATCATTACCATCATTAGCAGTTGACGTTTATCAAATTTGATTACGGCTTGGAAACTGGATCTTATGGAAGCTTAATATTATTTTGACTCCTAGCCTGCTTCATTGGCCTAGCAGGTTCTGTCTTTAATCTGTGATATATTGCGATTTTAGGTTTGGCTTTGCTTATTCGGTTCTTCGGTATTGATCCTGCAGTTATTTTTTTGTGCCTGATGTGGGGGCTCTTCGTCTTTTAAATCCTGCTCTGCTTTTTTGGGCCTGATAGTTGGTTTTTATATGGATGATTTCTCGGCTGGTGATTTCTTTATGTTATTTCTGGCTTTTTAAGGCAATGATGGATTATGAGGTAATTTTAGACATCATTTGCTGGTTTGGCGGCTTCCTTTATATCCTTGATACTACACTACTACTATACTGGTCTTCAGAATTGATGCTCCGACAGATTTTTGGTTTTATGTGGACCTCACAGTGGAGGAGCTGAATCGAGAGTCTTATTATTTTGTTAAATTTCTGATTTTTTATTGTTATTATATTTTAGACAAGGATAAATATGAAATTGATTGCACAAAAATACCCCAAAATACGTACCTCAAATATTTCAAAATTTATATTAAAATGATATATAAATTCATTATATAAATTTTTTTAGTCATCCCATCAACAAATCTAAATATCATTTCTTTTATATTATATTTATAAGAACACTTGAACAAATATATTGATGCGAGCTCAAATTTAACGTTTTATCATGAAACTTCATTTATTTGCTTGTTTAAATTACAAGATCATTACAACCTAGTGCATAGTGTAGCATAATCCAAACCAAAGCATACATAATAATGCATTATAGAAAGATAACAATAGTTCTTGTGCTAGTTAAAACCTCTTCTAGCCCAATTGATTCCTTATCATATCTTATTAAGGTTCATGCTTGCTAGCAGCACCGTAGCCGCCACCGCCGTACCCACCGCCACCGGAGCCATAATCGAGGCCGCTGCCAGCTCCGCCACCGGCGCCTCCCCCTCCTCCGTGGCCCCCTCCACGATCTCCTCCGACCCCATATCCGCCTCCCCCACCGCTCCCTCCTCCAAACCCGCTTCCGTGCTCACTTCCGCCGCCAGTTCCATATCCGCCACCATTCTGTCCGCCATATCCGCTCCCACCCCCTCCGCCGTGCCCCGCCCCCACCGCCGAAACCCCCCCCCATGCTCGCCGCCGGCGCCGTAACCGCCGCCCCCACCGCTCCCTCCTCCGCTCCCATAGCCGACCCCATGATCCCCACCAGCTCCATAGCCGCCGCCGCCTCCGCTCCCATAACCGACTCCGTGATCGACCCCGTGATCACCCCCATCACCGTACCCGCCGCCTCCTCCGCTCCCATAGCCGACCCCCACGATCGCCGCCAATGCCGTACCCTCCTCCGCTCCCTCCACCACTGCCATACCCACTTCCGTGTTCGCCGCCGGCTCCATATCCGCCGCCACCTCCCATTCCTCCTCCACCACCATACCCAACTCCGTGCTCGGGCACGGCACCATAACCACCTCCAGATCCTCCACCGCCCCCTCCGCCGTAAGCAGAACCGCCGTATCCCTCCCCGAATCCGCCACCTCCACCAAAACCGCCTTCAATGCCGTGGCCAATGCCATAGGGTACTCCTCCAAGTGTTAAGAGGGTTCTAGCTGCTGTAGAGCAGGAATTCTGACATAGAAAAAGTAGTAATATTGATGCTAGGAGAACCCAACGAGAAGCCATGAGAGGAAGAAATGTGTTTTTTGTGCTTGCTGTTGTAGTCTAGGGTCATTAACCATGGGTATATATAGGCTTTCGCATGGTAGTGGTTAGCTTTTGTGGGAAGCACATACATGTGGGTAGGTATTAATAGGCCGCTTTGTGTACTATAAAGGGAATATTAATCTCTGTGTATTAATGGCTTCTCGATGGATCGACCTCGATCGTCTTTTTTTTCTGCGCTTATGCTGTAACGCACATCAGGATCAGGATTAATTGTTTCATGCATGTTGAACCCAGCGTTTGCTCTTAATTATTGCTTGAATCAGCAAGAAACATCTTTCAAGAAGACCAAATATTAATTTTGCTAAATAAAAAGTTTGATGTATGTTGCTAAACACTTGTATGGAGTCTTTATGCTGAGGCTCTAAATTATGCTTGTCATTTGGTAATTTGAAGGATATCATATTCGATGAGGATTTTTTCCATTTTAGATAGATTTACGAGATAATTGTTGGCCGAAGGAGATGCAAATCCCTGTTAAATCATAGATGGAGATAGGACGAGAGGGTGACGGCAGCTGTAACTACCCAAATCGTTACCATTCAAATTAGGATTAAACCTGACTCAAAAAATCAGGATCTCAAGCGACTTCAAAATTATGATAAACCAAAAAAACCATCGGATATAGTATATTCTTGTATTAGTAATGCTCAATTTTGGGAGTTGAATTAATTTCTGAATTATTTAAATTCAGTAAATTGGGAAAATTAAATACAAGTCTAAATTCATCGATTTTAGTTTCGCTGGATTAAAAATATTATAAAAAGGCAACACAAGAAGATTCGTCGAATTTGGAGCTATGGATTGACCGTAATTTATTTTTGAATTTCAAACTTTAGAAATTAATATAAAATATAAATATGCTCTGAATCAAAAAAATTTTGGCACAAATTTGTTCGTCTCATCAAAACACACATTCGTGTCAAGTTTCTTAATTATTAGAAATAAAAAAATGAAAAAAATGTGAATAATTAATTATTAAAATTATTTTTTGCATTCTCTCTCCAGCCCCCATCCACGCGCGAGGTAGGCGCCGGACGCACACGTGCTCTATGGAAAGTGAGCAGGCCACGTGAGGCGTCGTGTGTGCAAGTTCAGCTCGCCGCCCGCCCTGTCGCCGGCGGGCCCCGCCCGTCCAACAGGCCAACCGACCCTGCCCGTATGCCCTCCTCCCACTCGCAAATCCTTCCAACCCTCCTCCCCCCACCGACCACCTCCGACCACCTCCGACCCCCTCTGGCCGCCATCCTTAACCCAAGGTTAGAAAAGAGTAAAAAAAAAAAAGACGGAGAAAATGAGTTATTTTATTTTTTTGAAATTTTAGTTTTACAATAATAATAATTATAATAAAATTATTATTATTATTATTTCTATAATATATAGTTTATTTTTAATAATATTATCTATAAAAATAATATTATTATCAATATTATTATTATTATGCCATTTTCAATTTTGTATTTATTATTATTATTTATTTTCTGTCATTTATATTTTCAATAATTTCAACTAAGTCATTTCAAATTTATATTATTATTATTATTATTATCATATTAATAATAATAATGATAATAAATATATTTATTATTACTATAATTATTTAATTATATTATTTCCATTTTGTCATTTACATTCAAACAACTTCAATTATGTTATTTTAAATTATATTATTATTATTATTATTATTATTATTTATAATAATGATAATAATAATTATATAATAATAATAATAACTATTATTACGTTATTTCTATTTCTGTAATCTACATTTCAATATTTCAATTTCTATCATTTTAATTTATATTACTATTATTATTATAATATATATATTATTACTACTATCATTACATAATATTAATAATAATATGAACTTATTATTATTATTATTATAAAGTTATTATCATTACATAACATTACTAATAATAAGGATCTTATTATTATTATTATTATCTTTGTATCTTTTATAGCTATTATTATATTAGAAAAAAGATGATAATTTCATTAAAAGAAGAGAAAATAGAGAAGAGAAAATGATAATATTATGAAAGGAAAAGAGAAAGAGAGAGAGAGAATGTGATAATTTTAAGAGAGAGAGTATGAGTGTGGCGACCCGCCGCTGGGTCGGCATAGCGAATTCAACGTTAGGTGCTCATTCCTCAGGATTATATCGAGGTTTAGTATAATAGTACATTTAGAGGTGTATAACATACACACTTCCACATTCATTGCAATATTTAAAAATACATGAATAATAAAGAAAATATATTCATTATAAAGATAATAATTGATTTACAAAAATTCTTACACACTAAGCAAAAATTAAAATTTTAAGAAAATCACAATCTAAGTTGCCCAATTATGAGTCAGCTCTGGCTCAAAGACTTGATCCAGAGATTATTCATGAACTATCTATATATATATATATATATTTAATTTGATACAAATGTCTAAATAAAGTTTGTAGGATATTAAAATTTGTATATAGTATTAAGCAACACGATTCTGCATGAGAAGCATATATAAATATAATGTGATAGTTAAGTATGATATGCTTGCAAAATATCATGATTACGAATACAATATACATATTTAAGATATGTGCTCATTATAAAAGAAAATATAGCAATATATAATATTTATTATGTTGGACAAAGTTATAGAATAATCGATGAGTTAGATATATTTATCTAACTATCTGAGATGTGGGTTCCTGACTAACAATACTTTCTCCCTCAAAGATTATGTGCAATTTTTTTATTTCTCCATATATCATCATGTCCTAGCCTAATATATTCTTTGTACAGACCTTGAGACCAACCTGAATGAACTCATGATACTAATTTTTGATCATTTATTTCAAATTATGAGTGCAAAATCTCATATAATATATCAAAGTGGGTCAAAGTTTAATAGCGACGCAAAAGCTATAAATAAATTAAATAAATGAAAAGAATAATATTCTTCATTTTATTTTAATAAAATTATCAATATTAATATTCTATTGGTATTATTATTATATATCAAAAATAATAATTTTATTATTATTATAATTTATAAGTAATTATATATATATATATATATATATATATATATACATTAAAATTACTGAATTGAAAGTTGCAGAAATTAGAAAATTATATATATATATATATATATATATATATATATAATATATATATATATATATATAGATAAAATAAAATGACTGAAATAAAAATTGCAAAAAATTATATATATATATATATATATATATAGTATTGTTATACTTACACACTAGTATACACCAAAATATATAGATGCTGTGTCAATTCAATTTGTAAGTAGATGATTGGTTAAATACACTTTTTTAAGGGGCTTATATACAAAAATTTAAAAAAAAAGAAAAATTTTCTATTGGTCATAAATACTTTTTAGTGTATATTCTTGTGTAAGCATAATATTATATATATATATATGTGTGTGTGGTGTGTGTGTGAATGGTGTTGTAGCACAGGGTTGAGGCTCAAAATTATTATCCCACATCATAGGTTCAAATTCCACCGGCCACACATAAGAAAGAAAATATATATATATATATAGAAAAAAAATGATTTAAAATAAAGTTAAGAAAATTAAAAATATATACATATATATAAAAAAATAAAAAATGACTGAAATAAAAATTGCAAAAAATAGAAAATATATACATATATAGAAAAAAATGACATAAATGAACATTACAGAAATTAAGAAATATATACATATATAGAAAAAAATATTAGCAATACAAGTTGCAGAAATTAAGAAATATATACGTATATAGAAAAAAGATGATAAAAATAAAAATTGTAGAATTAGTAAATATATACATATATAAAAAAATAACTGAAACAAAAATTGTAGAAATTAATTATATATATATATATAAAATGACTGTAATGAAAGTTATAAAAATTAGGAAATATATACATATATTAAAAAAAAATGATAAAAATGTAAGTTATAAAAATTAAGAAATATATACATATATAGAAAAAAAATGATAGAAATGAAATTGGAAAATATATACATATATAGAAAAAAGAAAATATAAAATCTCATCATTGCCTTTTAGTTGTGTTCTCATTGATTAGTTCTAGCATATACATTCTTAGTCCACAAGACTAATCTTTTTTTTTTACTTACGATGCTTTGCATTTTCTATTTTAGTCTATGTGCTTTACTTACTTATAGTTCAATAAAATGCAGTGTATGTTATTTTAATTTCATTTAAATGCTTCACTGTTTTTCTTTTCCTTACTAGTATAATTTCCATTAGACATATATATATATATTTATTTATTTTTATTTACTTTCAACTGTACTTTAATAATTTCTAGTCTTACTTAGGATATTCTTTTCTTACTCTTTTTGGTTGCATGCTAGAATGATTATACATGTGATAGTTTTACTCATCTTATTTCAAATATTTTTCCTTACAATCATATTATTTTTCTTTCCTATTGAATGCTTTTAAATGCTCTTCTGCTTATATTAAATTATAAATTAACTTGTGATATTCAATTTAAACTTTTAAATGATTAGCCAATTTTAAATTGTGCTTAGTGTTTAGTTTAACTATCCTTTTTTTTTTTGACTTTGCCCTATCATATTTAAATATCAAAATATGATATATCAGAAGTAATATAATTCAAGTAGAGCTGGGCCTAGCACTTAAAGATCTTACAAATTTGCTTCTACTTATTTTACTTACATTTATTTTATGTGAGAGAGTGATTATTTTTCTTACTTTTTCATTTAATTTGCTTATAATAATTTAAATTGTCAGTGATGTTTTCCATAATTTTGTGCTGAGTTTACATACTTTGTAACTGTTTGGATTGAATGAGCAGATAAATATTACTTATTTTACTTATACTTATTCCTTACCTTTCCTACATGCTTCATATTGCTTCTATTACAATTTTTTTTTAACTTAATACCACTCATAAAGATACTTGGCCACTTAGCATCTAGTATTGGGTTAGCTTTCTTCTAATCTGATATTATATGCTAAGGTAACACTCTAATGTTGGATTGAATTTATATGATATTTGGGTTGTTACACCAAAGCAAAACATTTATTTTATATTTAAACATTAGTGAACCTAAGTACACTTTAGTAACAAAACAAAACACAATTCTCAGAGGATGATAATTCTCTGGATCTCACCATCCCATATTACTTCATATCATGTGCACATGCATATAAGCGCATACATGTATTTTCAGTATGTTAGTTGTAACTCGACCCCACTGTAAACTTAACACTAATTCATGTCACTTGATAATAATCGATAGTGGATGTTAAATTTATGTTTTTTAATTCGTCATGTAGGCTGTCTCACTAGCTTCATTTTGAAGTAAGGTAGGCTAGCTGAATCAATCAGAGCTGGGAGAATTTTGGAACCATAGTCTGCCTACTCTCGGTCACTCGAGAAGAATATGAACAGTGTCGGGTGAGTCGGTCCCGACCCGCCGACACTATCATCAGGCCCACACACGTGAGCCGATTGTGTGCAGGCCACAGCCAAAGATCGCATGCGTAAGGGCTCCGTGCATAGAAATTAAATTTGGATTAAGGAAATTATTTAATTAATTCAAAATATTCAATATTTAATATTTCATTAATTATAAGTCCAAATACAGTGATGTTATATCTCAAAGTGATTAAAAAAATATGAGAAATATTAATATAGTATTAGATTTTTAGTTTAATGATTAATTTTACTAATCACCTTTTTAATTATCATTAAAATTGATTAAACCCTACTTTAGTTATTTGATGTACAATTTGAGCATACTTATTGTCATTATACTATAGTGAAGTTATGGCCATTGATTTTACATTATTTAGAAATCAATTGAAGAATATAAGTTTTTGAGTCTTAAATAAACTATTATTTTAAATCTAAAATTAAGGTTTTCTCTATTTGGCTTCATAACCTTATGATATTTTATGAAAATTTAATTTATGTCATGTTTAAACATTAAATAATGAATTGGATAGAAAATAATTAGATTGACCTAAATCTTATCTTAGTCCTAATGAACTTAACTTTTAAGAGAGATACATTAGATGAAAATCTATGGCTTAACTTAATTATTTTGTTATGAAGTTAGTAGTAATTGATTAATAAGGAACATGTGGCTAAGAAAGGGTTCTAAAATCTTAGAATAAAACCATCTTGGAAAGATTGGTGTGGCACTCACTCAAGTCAACTTAGTAATTAGATCCATTTAGATCTTAGTAAATGTCATGCCTTAGGCTAAGTGCCGACTGATCACCCGGGTTATTAACTAGAGATAGCCCATCCTAATTTGTTATCAGCTCATTACTCATACTGAGTGGATTAGAATCATATAGGTCATCTCTAAATGTTACAATTGCTAAAACTAATCCTTAAGATATATATAATCTCTTATCTTAAGTATTAAGTAACTTACCCTTATGCATTGTGGTTTGATGATTTATGGAACAACCAAAGTATATGAAGTAAGATTTAAATAAATAACGATCACATTGTAATACTGAGTATAAGATAGTATACAATCAAAGTGCGGAAGCATAATAATTCGCCATAATATTTATCATAGAAGCTAAGTAAACATTCGTCTCAGAAAAGAAAAGTGAAAAATACATCGAGAGTTAAATATTACAAACTAGAATTTAAAAGTTCAAATAAAATAGTCATCTCATCTCACCAGCAAAAGTAATAAACTAAGTACTAAAATCAGCACTATAGTGGCTGCTGCTCTACAGTATCCTCCTGAAGCTCCTAAGTCTCCTCAAAAACAATCTCTCCAAATTGCTTCAAGCATAACATGTCGGTTTCACATACCAGGGCCCCATCAAAAAAAAAAAAATATTGGTTAAACATAAGTCTAAATATATCTTAGGTTGATTACAATATTTTTTTATCATTTAAGGATACTACTCTTCATAGCAGTAAACAAACAATAAAACAAAATCAAAATCAAGTATAACGTAAAATTGTAACTATAAATCAAAATACTCAAACAAATAAGAACGGGATAATTTTGGAACAGAGCAAGTGTGCTGAATGTAAAATAGCTAAAAGTAGAACTGTAAAGTAAATAAGACATGAAATTGATTTGTAACAAATGCCATTGAACATGCATCTGAATGTGTTACAAAATATACCATATGTATACATGTGGTGCCTCGCCCCTCCGCTTGCGCAAACAAGTATAAATTTGCGACGAAATGGGTCATCTCTCGAATGATAACTCATGGATTAGTGCCAACATGGTAATTGCCGGCTACGAAACACTTACTTTGCCCACACTAAGTCTACTAGAATGTCCAAGTGGTTAAATACTTAGACATATAGTTGTGCCTCGAATTATCATGAAATGGTAAATTCGGAGTACAAACTAATAAGTGTAATATATCATACAAGTGCATAAGCTATATTAGAAAAGTGAACATTTATCCATCACATTCAAACAATAAATAAAAAACAGAAAAGTGTACATCCCACATAATACAATATTAAAATAAGAAACAAAATGCAGAATTTAATTACAAGCAATCGAGCCATTGGAGGAATATTTGGTACAAAACAGGCATCTGCAACCCACAAATTACAAGATTACCCCTAATTATTACCCTTTATACTACTGGCAGAAAGTATTCCTAGGCTTGCATAGTTGAGGGGCTATGTATGATTTGCATTTTTAGCTACCAAGGCTAATGTTTCAGGTCATTTTACAAAAGCTGAGAGCTTGGATCGTAGTTGCTAGCATAAGTCTATTGATGAAAAGATCGATTCTCTTTATGAGAATAGTGTACAGAGGTGAACCAATCGGGTAAATAGACTGCTCGCCCATAACCAACCCAATAAACTAATTGACCCAGCTCTGTGCCACTTGGTGGAGTGCTGGCATGTTCTTAGGAATGAACCAATTATTTTCTATCGTATCAAACAGATGAGGCCAGGCCTGCGTGCAACGGATTCGCTCTTCAGCAGTAGTTGAAAACAGTGCACCCCCGCCCTTCTTTATCGCCGATATGCCAATTGCTGATCCGAGTAAAAATCATGAAAAAACGATGGGTAACATACATGCAGCACTTATTTCGTTATGTGCGGTACAGCAGAAGCGCAGAAATAAAAGGCATCAATCGATCGAGAGCAATGAGTATTATTTTCAATAATTATACACAAAGCTTACCTATTATAACACCTATTCACATGCATGCCCTTCCCACAAAACACACCCACTACCGCTTAGCGATGATTCAAGCTCCCAACAAAGGCCTATAAATACCCTCTTCGTGACCTCAAGTCTACAAAAGCAAGTGAGTTAAGTTCCTGTCATGACTTCTTATAGCGCTCTGCTTGTTTCGTTACTGCTACTGTTTATATGCCAGAGCTCCCGCTCTTTGGCAGCTAGAGCCCTCTTAACACTTGGGGGATTATCCTATGGCAATGGTAATGGCGGTGCCGGGGGGTTTCTGGTGTAATTGGAGTTCGCGGATCTGCTTACAGCCAAGGAGGTGGCCGAGGCTCTGGAGGCAGTTACGGTGCCGTTCCCGAGAACGGAGTTGGGTACGGTGGTGGAGGAATAGGAAGCGGCGGCGGATATGGAGCTGGCGGCGAACGCGGAAGTGGCGGTGGTGGAGGGAGTGGCGGAGGAGGAGGGGTATGGCATTGGCGGCGATAATGGGGTGGCTATGGGAGGGAGGAGCGGCGGTATGGCGCAGGCGGCGATCACGGGGTCGGGTATGGAAGTGGAGGAGGGAGGGTGTGGGGGGTGGCGGGTACGGCGCAGGCGGCGATCATGGGGGGGTGAAGTGGAGTGAGTGGAGGGGAGTGGTGGGGGGGAGGGTAGGGACTGGTGGGGAGGAATGGCGGAGGTTTTGGGGGGGGGGCATGGGGATGGCTGGGGGGGGGCGGACATGGCGGCCAGTACGGAGGCGGATTTGGGACTGGCGGCGGCGCTGGTGGCGGATACGGCGGCGGTGGCGAGCATGGAGACGGGATTGGAGGTGGGAGCGGCAGCGGAGCTGGTTATGGGGTTGGAGGAGATCGTGGAGCAGGCTATGGAGGAGGCGGAGGAGCCGGTGGAGGAGGTGGCGGTGGCCTTGATTATGGCTCCAGTGGTGGTGGCAGTGGCGGTGGCGGGCACGGCGGCAGGGGGGGCTACGGTGCTACTAACAAGCGTGAACCTTAATATGAAATAATAAAGAATCAGGGGCTAGGAGATGCTTTAACTAGCTCTAGAACTATCTCTACTTTCTTATTATGATTATATATGTAATTAGTATGCTATGGTATGGAATGTTTGAATTTATATCACTGCGCAATTATTGTGAAGGAATAAGGCAATTGAACGAAGTTTTATAATTATGTGGAAGATATGAGTCCCTTTCTTACTATGTTCGATGCCTTGTTTTTGTCTTAGAAATGCCAATACAAGCAATCTATAAGACTAACGAATCAAGAGTAATGTAGAATCAGGCCTCCAAAAATATATAATTTTGTTATCATCTCTCCAACGTGGCCTCCTAACTGCAGGTGTTCCTCTGTAATGAGGCCACGCAGTGACACCAACTATTCTCGGCCCGTCTGACAGCCCCATGACCCCTATTTAAACCTCCCCTATCCCTAGGCATCTCCCACACTACTCCCAAGCCCTGAAGCTTCCATAACTCCCTGAAATCTCCCCTCTCCCTCTTTCTGAAAGACCTCCCGTCGACCGCCAATCCACTCTTGCGACTACCCAACCTCTAGAGCTCTTTCTCATCCTCGATCTCAAAGAATCCCCCTTATTGCATAGCGCACCATAAATGACGGCTTTGTATTTACATTTACAATATGTTATTATATTTGTTATATAAATGATATTGTATATATAACAATATGAATAATGTATTAAATTGTTTTAGTAATTTATATATAATACATATTGCATTATAATGTCAAATACTATTATATATTTGTAATTTGATAATATAGTAGCATTATATTTTATGAATATTAGATTATACTTTAGATATATATTAGCCTTGTATTTGTATTAAATGTCATTAAATTAGTATGAGATGTCATATAAAATGTTATAACTTTTGTAGGTATTAGTAGTAAATTAAACGTTATATAATTATTTTATATATATCTATATATCTCTCTATCCGGCCTTGCGTTTTCTTCCTTCCCTTCCGGTTCTACTCGCAGCGTTCGGTGATTCACCAAATTATCTCCCTCTTTCACCCCCTTTCCAACCGGAGAAGACCTAGATCTTTCATAAAAGGTCCATCCACAATCATATAAACGAGAGCCAAGAGCAGAGCGGAACCTACATAGCGAATCAAAAAGGATAAGAATAATATGAAAGTTACCTTGTGGCGGTTGAAGGGGACACCTCTGTAATTGTTTTTTATCAAGTGGTCGCCACCCACACACCAAGTGCAACCATAGTTATAATGAGGCTTGTGGCGACTCGAGCCTCGACAAGGTAAGTTGGGGTGGTCGTTACTTGTCAAATCCCTCACTTATCATTAGATTAGGTTATAGTCTCCAATCCACTAATAAGTGAAGGATGTGCACTAGGTAACAGCGAAACCATTCACTAAATAATATACATAGTAGTCAGAGTGCCGAAGAAAAATAAGTAATAAGTTTACATCCATTGATACCATAATGCAAAAATAGAAAATATGCAGCTCAGAATAAAGTATACAGTAAATAAAAATACAAATGATACATATATTATTATAATATTTTAAATTAATTCTAAACAGAAATAAAGAACACTCATCCTCAATTAAATAAAATCAAGCAACCTAAACTAAGAATCATCAACTCCAAGGTGCTCCTCCACAGCTACTAACTCCTCAAAATGCTCAGAAACTGATATTATCAGTTTCACAATGCTAGGATCTCTATCAAAAAGAAAGAAAATTTGGTTAGACATATTGTCTAAGTACATTTTATGCTATTAATTTTTATGTATTTAATGATATCACAAACATCATAAGTATTTTAGGGGCAATAAAACAACAACATAAAGTGGTAAAAGCTATAATCAACTTAAAGAGAAATGTAAAGTAAGCACAAACCTCAACCCAAACCCGCAGAAAGGTTAAGTAATAAATATGTAAAGGAAACTATTGGAAATCAAGCCTTTATTATAATTGATTTAATATTTACTTTAATAAATTAGTATAATATACAACCTTTATTATAATTGATTTGCTATTTACTAAATTAATATAATATACAGCCTTTATTATAATTAATTTATTATTTACTAAATTAGTATAATATTAATATTTATTATAATTGATTTACTATTTACTAAATTAGCATAATATACAGCTTTTATTATACTTGATTTAAAAATAATTAGAGCAAGGTATTTTATTTATTTTTCATGTGAGGGAAATTTCATATGGGATTAGTGTACCATTTCAAAATTATCTCACATATATAGACTATTTATTTATACTTTCTTTCATTGTAAAAATTATCACATAATAATTTGAGTCTGTGTTCATTCATATTTTGTCTTCAAATTTTTACATGGTATCAGAGCAGATAGAAACCTCTCATTTTCGAATCACAGCCCATAAACGCCCATAACTGAATGAGAAAAATTATTTGCAATGGTCTCAATACATATTAATGTTTATACGGGGAGAGGAGAAAGATGACAACATCACCGGAGCTTCAGCGGCACCAGAAACACAGCATCAACCTACAAAAACTGGATAGCAGAAAATAATATGGTCATGTCATGGCTAGTCAACTCTATGACCACTGACACTGACAAAAATTTTCTGTCATTTGATACAGCCAAAGAAATCTAGGACATGGCAAAAGAAACTTTCTCAGACAAAGAAAACACATCTGAAATCATCCAGATTGAAGGCATCCTCCACAATTTGCATCAAGGAAACCTTATGGTAGCTGAATATTTCAATACTCTTACTCATCTATAGCATCAAATTGATACACTTGAGGTTCATAATTGGAATTGTGTTACTGATGGTTTGTTGTACAAAAAGATTGTCAAAAGGAAACATGTGTTTAATTTTTTGTTAGGATTGAACAAAAATCTTGATAAAATTAGAGGAAGAATCATGGGAGTAAAACCTCTACCCAGCCTTAAAGAGGAATTCTATGAAGTCCGTCACGAAGAAAGTTAGAAAAATCTCATGATGGGATCCCATCAGCAACTGAATAAGGTAGAAAGCTATGATCTTAAGACTCAATTTGCTCCTTTTGACAACCGTCAAAAAATTAAAGGAGGTAGACCTTGACATGATCATTACAGAAAGTCGGGACACTCAAAAGAAACTTACTGGAAGATTCATGGAAAGCCAGTAGATTGGAAGCCACGTCACCACTTGAGAAAGAAGGACGAGGAAATCATGTGGCTACCGATGAACAATTGCCACAACCTGAAACTAGCTCTTTTAATAAGGAGCAAATAGAGATGCTTTACAAAATACTATCTCATCTTCTGTCAGTTCAGTTACAAACTAGCTCTTCTTCTAACCAGGTCTTTGGTTCCAGAACCTTGGCTCATAAAGGTAATTTTTTGAGTGTCTTCACTGTTGGTAAAAAATGTAAAAACTTTGGATCGTGGACTCAGGAGCATCTGATCATATGACGGGAGATGCGACAATTTTTGATATATATAGCTCATGCCAAAATAATTTAGCAGTCTGAATAGCAGATGTCTCAATATCAAAGGTTGTTGGTACATGTTCAATTGTGCTATCAAAGGATCTTACTCTCAACTCTGTTCTGAATGTTCCTTACTTAGACTATAATATATTGTCAATTAGTAAACTCACTAAGAAAAGAGGTGTATTACTAATTTTTCTTCCACTCACTGTGAATTTTAGGATTTGGATTCGAGGAAGATGACTGGCAATGCTGAGGAATGCTCTGGACTCTACATCCTTAAGAAGGACCACGATCCACAAGAACAACCTCAAATGGTTGTTGGTAATAATTCTTTTTTGGTTTCATATAAATATAATGATAGTGCAATAATATTGTGGTATTATTGCTTAGGTCATCCTAATGTTATGTATCTCAAGCATTTATTTCCTTCATTATTTAACAAAAATCCAAAATTCCTTGAGTGTGAAATCTATAAATTATCAAAACAAGTTCGGTCTCATTTTCCCATTCAACCCTATAAAGAGTCTAGCCATTCTCAATGATTCATAGCAATATCTGGGGTCATTCAAGAATAAAAAATGTAACTAGTACTAGGTGGTTTGTCTCATTCATAGATGATCACACTAGATTAACTTGGGTATCCCTCAGGAAAAAAAAATCTGAAATGAGTCAAATTTTCAAAAATTTTATAAATATGATTCAGACTCAATTCCAGTAAAAAATACAAATTCTAAAGTCTGATAATGCTAGGGATTATTTCAACTCTATTCTAAGAGAATTTCTAGCACAAGAAGCGATATATCACTTAAGTTTATGTGTTGATACACCACAACAAAACGGAATCGCTGAAAGGAAAATAGGCAGTTGTTAAAGGTGGATAGATCGCTAATGTTATCCACAAATGTTCCAAAATTATTCCGGGGGGAAGTTGTCCTTACGACAGCCTACCTCATCAATAGGATGCCGTCTAGGGTACTAAAATTTCAAATACTTTGTCAAACACTCCTAAAATTCTTTCAGACTACTCGTCTCTTCTCCACCGTCCCAACCAAAATTTTTGGGTGCACTATCTTTATTCATAATAATCAATAACACAAAAGTAAACTTGATCCTAAGTCATTCAAATGCATTTTTCTTGGGTATTATTCAAATCAAAAGGGTATAAGTGTTACTCTATGGTCATAAGAAAATTCTACAATTCAATGGATATCACCTTTTTTGAAACCCAGCCTTAGTATCCCATACATGATATTCAGGGGGAGAATTCAACTCAAGAATATCATTTTTGAGATCTTGAATCATTTAGTGAGTCATCCATCACCACTGAAAATCACATTCATCACCAACTTCATTTAATCAGCTGAAACCCATTGTTGACTTGTGGGATAAGGAGCACATCTAAGAGGAAACGTAGGAAGGAGAATTTTCTCAATAAACCCATGAGGCTGAACTGGGTCCTAATCCAAGCAAACTTCCAAGTAACAACGCTCCTGATGGTACTATTGATTCCGAGTTAGAAAATGATATTCTTAATATACCCATAGCATGGATGAAAGGAGTTAGATTGTGCACTCAGCATCCCATAGGAAATTTTATTTCTTATGATAAGCTATCACCTACTTTTTGTGCATTCACTTCTAGAATCACATAGATACAAGTTCCTCAAAATATTCAGGAAGCTTTCAAGTATCCTAAGTGGAAGGCGGCAGTCGATGATGAAGTTCAGGCATTGGGAAAGAATGGTACATGAGAAATTATTGACCTCCCAAGAGGTAAGAAACCAGTTGGGTGTAAGTGGATTTTCATAGTAAAGTACAAGGCAGATGGTAATGTGAACTAGTATAAGGCTCGGTTGGTCACCAAAGGATTCACCCAATCCTATGGCATTGACTATCAAGAAACTTTTGCTCCAATTGCCAAGCTCAATATTGTTCATGTACTTTTATCCTTGGCAGCTAACGATTGGTCACATCATGAAATTGATGTGAAAAATGCCTTCCTCAATGGTGACTTAGAAGTTTACATGGACATTCCTACTGGACTTGAGATGACATCAAATTTCAACATAGTTTGCAGACTCCCAAAATCCCAGAAGGGCCTGGTTTGAACGGCTCACTAAGATAGTGAAAGGGTATGGATTTGTTCAATTTCAAATTGATCACACATTATTTGTGAAACACTTCCCAGAAGGGAAGCTGGCAATTATCATTGTATATGTGGACAACATAATTTTGATAGGTAATCATGAAGAGAAAATTGACTTGCTTAAAAAAATTGCTAACAAAGGAATTTGAGATCAAGGATCTTGGAAACCTCAAGTACTTTCTTGGAATGGAGATTGCTAGGTCAAGGAAAGGAATAGCAATCTCATAATGCAAATACGTTATGGACTTATTGAATGAAACAGGGAATGTCAGGATGTAAGCTGGTAGAAACACCTATGGATACTTGTTAAACTGGAAGAAAGTGTGGAACTGCACCATTTGATAAAGAAATATATCAACGTCTTATAGGGAAACTCATCTATCTTTCTCATACAAGGCCAGGCATCTACTTCTCCGTTAGTGTGGCAAGTCAATTCAAAACACATGATAGCTGTGACCAGACAACTGAAAAATACATGATAGCTGTGACCAGAATATTGAGGTACCTCAAAATGACACCGGGAAAGCATATCTTCTTTCAAAAAATAGCAAGGAAAGAGATTGAGACTTTTTCAGATGCAGATTGAGCAGGTTCAGTGACTGATTGAAGATCAACATCAGGCTATTGTTCATTTTTCGGGGGGAACTTGGTTATATGGCAAAGCAAGAAACAGTCAGTGGTAGCCCATAGCAGTGCTAAGGCAAAATTTTGTGCTATGGCACAAGGTATTTGTGAGGGAATTTGGTTAAACAGGCTGTTAGAAAAATTACAGGTTCCATTGAAGCATCCCATGGTGTTAAACTGCGACAATCAAGGTGCCATCAATATCGCTAAGAATCTGGTTCATCATGATCAAACTAAGTATGTGGAGATAAATCGACACTTTATCAAGGAAAATATTGAAGAAGGAGTTTCCAAAGTCAGCTTGTAGCGCCCCACCCTGTCGCCGCGCACAAAAGAGAAGTATAAAGAGATCAGCGGCGGAGCGGCGCGCCACTCGGGGAGGAATATCCTGTCTCCTCGAATAGCTAAAAACCAAATCCCTTTGAAGGGCTGCTGACTCAACCTCAAGAAGGGTTGAGAGCTAATACTTAAGATAAGAGTAGTATCATCATCCTAAGTATTAGACAAATATATATATTGGATTTAAAATACAATAAGAATTCAACATATGTATAAGATATCAATATTTCCAATATACTGATCACATCACAATACTAAGTATAAGTAGTATAACAGAGTTCAGAAGCTTAAAGCAAATATCTAGAAATATTTATCACAGAAGTTGTATGAAAACATTTGTCTCAGAAAAGAAAAGAAAATACATCCAGAATTATTACAAATATTTATTGAATAACAGACGTAGAGCTAAGTACTGAATGGAAAAATAAACTAAGCAGAAAAGTAATGAAACTAGAGGAGAGTCCACTAGTGCTCCATTGGCTCCTCCCTGAATCTCCTGGGTAGCCTTCTGACCTGGCTCAATATAATGCTCAAGATTTAGCAAATTGCCGGATCCCAAATGTACCTCTTGTTAGATAATAAGTCTAACACATCGAAATTAATCTAAACAGTTCTAGTTATTCATTTAACATTTACATAATGTAATTAAATATGCAAAAATACTATAAAGGTAACTGAAAACATAAAATTATATAAAACTGTATAAAATGTGAAGTAAGGTGAAGTAAAGTAAAACTAAACTATAAATTGAATACTGAAAGTAAACCAAAAATAGTAATGGATTTGAAACTGAGTAGTGATCTGTAAAATTATGTTGTTTGCCATTGAATCTATGCATCTGAATATGCCATAACACTGTATGCCACTGATATACAACCAAAATATCACTGAACTATTATGAGTCGTACGGTCCAATGTATACATACATCCAATTGGGAACTGCGATGTCGATGCATCCTAAAATTTCCTAGTCAATGTATGCAATATTCTGTAACTCATAAATCATCACTGATACTCATATATCATCACTGATACTCATATGTCATCACCGATACTCCACATCATGCTTATGCTCATGCTCATGCTTCTAATCTACATGAGGTAAATCCAGAAACATGCTTAGAAATCTGATAATGAATTCAAGGTCTCCATTATGCAGAATCCTACTAAAAGGACTCTGACTCCTAAATTCCAGTTCGATAATTGGTTAAAGTTGAGAATTTACTTAAAAATCATTAGATGTGATGATTTTATACACATATTTAGTATATTTGCCAGAAAGGTGGTTCTTAACACTTAGTTTAATTAAGTTACCCTAACGAAGTGATCTTCAATAGGAGGCATCACCTGATGGCGATTTGTATCTCAAGCTAAGCTATTAGTGATGCTAGATGGCTGCCTTTTCTCAGTAAATCAGATTTATAAATATTGAATGGATTGATAGGATAATATATAAGGATGATTTCTAGAATTTGTGGTGGGTTGGTTATGAGTTTAGAGTGGACTATCTAAAGGAAAGCCAAGACTAGTCCAAATCGAGCCTAATTTGGGCTAATTCAAAATATCACTTTCGTAGGTGGGGTTTTGGTGGGTTAAAGGGCTGGAAATAAATTAAAATAGGTAGTCTAAGATGTGTAGTTTGGATCTAGAGTAGATGGCTAGGTTTAATGGTGTTTAGATGGGTGTCGAGGGGTAGGGAAGAAGACTAGGTCGAGCTATTTTTAGATTTGGCTGTGAAGGTTACGGTGGAGTTTGGAGGGTATTTGTGAGATTAGATAATGATTTAATATTTTTAAATGATACTTAAGATGCTAGAGAAAATGTGTAAATAGTTTGAGGTTATGAGAATAAGAGTATGGTTAGAAAAATAAAATATAAATAAGATAATAACCTAACTCACCAAAGATAGGCAGTAAACTTGACACCACCAAGCACCAAGCAATATGAGAGCTATTCATCATAATTTTCTTTCATTCAAGTTACTCCATTACATTACATTTCAGCTCATATTTATAGGCACTATAAGTATCTTGCCCTATAAGCTTTGCAGGGAAATTTTGAAAAAAAAGATGAGTAGTTGGCAATTATGATGAAGTAACTCTAACTACTTACATTAAATATTTTTCTCATGATATGGCTGGCCAAACATGTACCATAATAAATAAAAAAAGTACAATATTAATAAAAACAAATATAAATAGTAAACCCAATATTTGGGCTCTTTATTGGGCTTTTGATTAGGCTTTTGTAATTAGGCCCACCTTCAAATTCTTCTTTTGAATTTTAGCTATGGCTCTTGTTATTGGTCCTTTGATAATATTCTTAGGATGTGCTACATAAATTAAGATGCCCAACTCACAATCATACTTAGTATTCTAAATAAGGTGACTCGAATTACTTAGTTTGTTTAAGCCATACCTATTGAAGCGATCTTCGCTAGGAGGCATCACCCGATGGCGATTTGTATTTTAATCAAACTAAGGGATGAGTCCCTATTTATAATACTCTTAGTCTTGGAAATTTTTCTTTAACTGGACTGTATTTGTCTAATCCCTTAGAATAGTACCTGGTCATAAGTCCGCATTGGAGTGAATCAATCAATCCTGAATATTAGTGAAATAATCCAGTACTATAGGTATACCCTATTATACCCAACCAATAATATGGGTTCAGAAGATTCTATTTAATCGACAAGGACTTATCAAAGCTATTGATTTTCACTCTAAATGGGTGAGTCCTACACAAGGCTCCAAGGGTATGATCAAAAGATCACTCAATGTAGGTTGCTACTACAAGGAATAAGTTATATTCTAACTACTTTAGGTGATTCATACTACAAGGTATCAAGTTCAACTTCTAAAATCATGAAGGATCATCTAAGTTCTTACCTCAATAAATTATAAAAGCTCTTCCTACCTCAAGGTATTAATATTTAAGGTCTTTAAATATTTTAAGAATGATTTTAAAGCAAGACCCTTAAGATCTCACTTTTCTACTTCTTAAAGTTTACTTGTTAGACTTAGGTTAAAGTGAACAGATCAGATGATTAAAATTCATCTGATTATTTCTTATTCTACAATCATAGGATGAAATCAAATATCTTATTAAGATTAGATCATTTTATAAATCATTACAATTATATTATCCATTTTATGCTAATAGTCTTATATAAGAGAAAATTAATGATCTAAAGTTTAGATTCAGATGATTCAATCACATAGATTTAATATTAACCTTAGTACTTCTAATTCAATGATTTAAGATTAATATCAAATCATATGCATTATTAGAATAATGTCAATTAAATTATCTTTCAATCAAGTTAATTGATTTAATGATTAAAGTTTAGATCTTAATCAAGATAAGTTAGGGTTTAACCCCTAACTCTTTTACCATTAAGACCAAAGGTTACTATTAAAGGTCAATAACAAATCAATGTATTATTAGTATATTATTGATGTTAAACTTTGGTTTTAAATTAAGTATCATCTACTTAACTAAGTTATCAAAGTTCTTATGTTTAATAATAGTTTAATGTTAACTAAGCACATTTAAGTGTCTAAATAATGTTAAAGTTTTCTAACATTCATCCTAATATCATGAAAGCATAAAACATAAAGATGTCATATGACAAAAAGGTAATTAATGTTAATCAAACTCTAAATCAAACCAAAGGGATTAACACTTAATCATAAATCTAAAAAGACTTGTGTTTCATGTCATTTGGTTATAAGGATATACCTATTTAATACAAACACTTAAGATTCTATTACTTAGCATTTGGCATAAAATGCATTTAAGGTACATAGTAAGTTTTGAGCACTTAAAAATGATAAGGTTTAAACTTAATTTCCATATAGAATTTTATGCAATGTTCAATTTTAACTAAAATAGGTTCACATTTGAAATAATTCAGTCCCACTAAGGTTCTAGGGACCTTAAAATACGAAAACGGAGAAGTTTTGGCCATTTCAGCTAATTCTAGGCAGTTTTTGCAATTTTGGGCGCTACAGCGTGCTGCAGTGCTTCTGGTGCTGTAGCGTGCTGTGGCGCTTCTGCCACTGCAGCGCGTGTGGCAGTTTTGCGAGGTTTGCGTGCAGCGCGCTCTGGCTCTTTATCGCTGCGGCGCGCGGTAGCGCTCTCAGCGCTGCGGCCCGCAGCAGCGGACCAAATTGCGAAATAACTATTTAATTAATTTATTTTTGACATTTCCTAAAGTTTTCCCAAAATTCCACTATAGCCTGCTACAGTGCGCTGCAGCGGTCCAACTTGCAAATTACTATTTAATAATTAATTTTATATGGTTTCTGCCAAAATACCGCTGTAGTGGTCAATTTTGCAATCTTGGGTGCTGCAGCGACAGACGGTATTTGTCGCCTGGACGAAACCTATAAGGCTTACTTTTGAGCTCAAATACTCTCAATCTAGAGTATTCCATGAGCGGTGCTATATATTAATGGAAAGGTCTTTCCAATATCTTTTCATCGACACTAAAATTGGCACAAACGGAGCATCTTAGCTATACAAAAAATATAGATAAAGGACAGGGTATACAAAACAGATGAAAACAAAGCATGCATTTTTCACTGAAATGAGAAGCTTCAATGAGCCTTAATGGCTTCTTGACATGTTTATAGACTTCTAGAGATACATGTAAGCATTGTAGTAATATGAAGAAGAGGAGAGGAACAAATGGGTACTTTAGACCTTGCAAGAGAAAGAAGAGGACCTTTGCTTTCTTCAAGACTTAGCAATGGAGGGGGGCGGGGGAAAATGAGAAAATTTTTAGCAAGAATAAGAAAGGGGTTGTGCTCCTCCTTAATAAAGAGGAAGGGGGAGGATGGAGTAAGGGAGTAGAGCATGGCTAGGAGAGGGGATGAGGATGTGACCTCACATCATGGCATGGAGTGGCTTTTTCTTGCATACAAGATAAATGGGGGGGCGGGGGCATAGCCAGCTGAATGAGGGAAGCCAGCTAGGAGAGAGAGGGAGAAATTACAAATTAAGTACTAAATAAGTACTTATTTATTTTCTCTAATTATTTAAAAAATTCAGGTTTTAGAAATGTGCTCCGAAAAATTCCAAAAATTCACCCCTAGCTAATTTGGGGGTGAGTAATTCAACGACGAAGTCAGAATTTGATTCCGACGATTATTTAATTTTTCCATTTTTTGGTGCATTTAATTATATTAAAATATTCATAAAAATCCGACGACTTTCAAACACGTCTAAAACATCACCCCTGGCTAATTTGGGGGTGACGATCGCAACGGCGAAGTTGGATTTTGATTTTGAGGTAAAAATAAATACCTCAATTTTCTAATTAATTAAATATTAAAATATTCTAAAATAATCAATTGAGCTCTGAATTGCTCCAAACCTTTAGGGTTTGGTTCTAATGACTCGATAAACTTAATGGGATGATAATTACGATATGATTAGGCTAAAATTACATTGTGTAACAAGCTTGGGTTGTTACACAGCTACACTCTAATAAACTGTCAAACGACTGACATTCTCACAAAAGATCTTGCTCAAGTTAACTTTGAAGATCTTGCAGAAAAACTTAGAATGATCAACTTCTACAATGCGGCTTGAGGGGGTGATGGAAATCAAGCTTTTGTTATAACTGATTTACTATTTACTTATATAAATTAGTATAATATACAATCTTTATTATAATTGATTTACTATTCATTAAATTAGTATAATATACATCTTTTATTATAATTGATTTACTATTTACTAAATTAGTATAATATACAACCTTTATTATAATTGATTTACTATTTACTAAATTAGTATAATATATAGCCTTTATTATAATTGATTTAGGAGTAATTATAGCAAGGTATTTTATTCACTTTCCATATAAGGGAAATTCTATCCGTGGATAGTGCATTATTCCAAAATTATCTCACATATGTAGGTTATTTATTTATGCTTTCTTTCATTGTAAAAATTATCACAGAATAATTTGAGTCTGTGTTTCTTCATATTTTGTCTCCAAATTTCTATAGAAACTACCAAGTACAAGGAAGCATCCTAAGTAAATATGATCAATTTTACTACATACTAGTTTTATAAGTAAAATGCAATAAGTAGGACTGAAATAAATATAACATCCTAACAAACTTGTATATCAAATCAAGAATTGTTGAATATGTAAGAATAAATACTAGAAATGCAATAAATCTAGAAATGATGCATAATTGCTGAAGAATACAAAACTAAAAGTATAATAAAAATGATATCATAATATGGGCATATACTTACATAGAACTGCCATATCAGGAAATGGTGGCTCTTATAGCCACTAAGTAAAACTTCTGAAGCATATAGGAGAAATTTCTCAGACCAACAGGTCCATTGAAAATATACCATCTGAAAAAAACTTCTCAGGTCTTCATCATCTCAAATATGTGAAACAACACTATGGAGACAGACTATGTAGGACACATTCCAATTAAAATATTATGTAATTCATTGATTTTATTTAGTCTAGTTATTCATGAATATGTATCATGCAAATTTCAAAACTAACATAGAATATTCATCAAATATCTTATGTTCATCTATTATATCACAGTGTAAATACTCAAGGAAAAGAAGCATAGCATCAAAACAAGGTAATACATAGTACTACATAAAATCTATGATATCGCTTATTTTCTAATTTAATCCATTCTAACTAATTAGAGAGTATACAAGTTTAGGATCTCAAATATTCAACTGTCCAATATAGACTCAAAACTACAGTCTTATAAGATTGAAAAATAACTAAAACTAATCAAGTTCTAATGTAATTCAATCAATGATGCTTACTTAAGTTGAATAATGAATTAAATGTCCTAAGTTAATGATTTTAGATATCCCAAGCCAATCTTGATTAATACAATTCAAGATTGAGGGATTAGGAATTAAATTATAAATATTATAGATTAATTTCTTAATCCCAAGGTGATCCTAGAGGCTAAGGTTTAACCCCAGTTCTTGCATTCTACAAGTTAAGACTATCTTATTAAACAAAATCAAGCTTAATAAGATGGATCTCTAAACTTAAACTAAAGTTTAAATATAACATAATCATAATAAAGGATGAAAATTAGAAACTAATAAAATTAAGGTTTTATTCATTGAAAAACCCATGTACCCATTGAATAAATTTTAATTTAAATCTAAATCTAAATCTATTCATTAAAGAATATTCATAAGGTTTGAGGAAGAATCCAAACCTAAGAAGAATTATGAGTTTCATTGGAATTCAAAATCTATGAGCTTAATTGAGTTAATATTGATTCTAAATCATTTATATACTATTTTACTAGCTAATTTAGGTTTACAAAGCTTAAGAATGCTTAAACCTAATTTTGAGAAAAATAACTATTTTGCCCCTACTTAAAGGTCTATAATGCAACTTTTTGATTTAGGATTTCAAATTAAAATTTATTAATGGAAAATAGTTACTTATTATCTAATATGAAGATAGACAGTAAGTAAACCCAAATTAGATAAGGATTAAGCATTATAATCTAAATTTAGGGTGTTAGCTCATTGGGAGTAGTTTAGAAATTTTACCTAAGGAAATATAAAAATTCAGTTATACTTTTGTTGTTCACTGCCTAAGAATTTCATAGAGTCTAAGATTACTAAATTATGAGGTCATTTGGCCAAGTTATAGCCAAAACAATATTGGGGTCTAAAAGGGTAATTAATGAGTTTTATGAAAGGTCCAAAAAACAAACTTTTCCAAATGAAATCTAAATTTATCAAACTCAGTGGCTATAGCTTTTCTATGATACACTGAGTATTATAATTAGGAGTTGACCCAATTTGAATTTCATTTGATTGAGTTATGTGCTAATCATATTTTAGGGTGATTTAAGCTAATTTTAAAATCTAATTATCAAAACCTAAATATTCTTATAGTTTATTGATTTTCAGGTTTTTTAGATCAAAATGATATATTGAATGACCTAATTTGGAGCTAAAATGGCTAAGTTATAGCCAAAAGAAGATTCTAGGGTAATTAAAAAAGGGTCCCAAAAGTCATTAGTCTAAATAGAACTCAAACAGAGAGAAACTAATATTACCAGAACATTCTTGATAATTTCTTGATTAAAATATGACCTATATTAATTATGTTTGGAGCTAGGGTTATAAAGTTAGGGCAACTTTAAGTTTTTCAGGGTTTAGGATTAATTAAGGGGTTCTAAAATATCACTATGTTAAATACTCATCTAAATAAAGATTTGATACTGCCATAATATTCCTCTCATTTTTTAATTGAAATGAGATATATATTTAATATGTTTGAACTAATTGTTTGAAAGATATGAGCATTTGAAATTCTATTAATTATCAAATTATATTAACTAAATTAATAAACTGATTTAATAGGTATATCAAATAAACTTTTTCTTTACAGGTGGGACCCATGGCCACATCAGATCTGCGGCTTGGGACATGTGGGGCCCATTGGAACTACAGTTCGGGATAGGAGGGGCCCATCGAGCAGTTCCAGCGAATGACCATGCGTGGGCCCCATGACAGGCGCCAGCTGCCGTCACGTGCTCGGCCTAAACGAAATAGGGTCAGGCCCTGGTCGACCCGGCCTGACTCGAACAACTTGTAACAACTCAAGGTTGTTACCCTAGTTAATCAAGACTAAACAAAGTCATGATCTTGATTCTAATACTATTAATAAGTCATCAGGACCACACCCTAAATTTTTGGTCCAAATTAGGAGTCAATCAGACCAAACCATAATTCAATAAAATTTAGATAATCTGGAAAGTGAGCTATTAATTTGACCTAAAATCAAAAATTCATCTTCGTCATTGCGCTCATCATCCCCAAATTAGTTAGAAGTGATATTTTGGAAATATTTTGAAGTCACCAGATTTTCCTCGAATATTTTAATATATTTAAAAATACTCCGGAAAATGAGATAATTAAATTGACATTTGATTGAAAATCCCACTTTGTTGTTGTGTTCCTCACTCTTGAATTAGCTTAGGGGGGTTTGAGAATTGAGAATTTTGGAAGTCGTTGAATTTTCTTGAATATTTTAATATATCTAAATAATTAGAAAAAAAAGAAAAATAAATTGTCATAAATATCAAAATTTGACATCACCATTGCGTTCCTTAACCCCAAATTAGATTCGGATAAATTTTTGGAAGTTTTAAGGCTCATTTGATTATTTAATTTGGAATAATTAAATTATTTTTAATAATTAATTTACTATTATTATTATTATTATAAAAAAATTCATTTTTGCCGTCCATCGTCGAGCACGTGGCAGGAGCCGCGTGCAAGGTGGCTACCACCACTTTAGTACCGAAAAATATTTTATTTTTAACCTCATTTTTTCATCAAGCCTAGTTTACATTATTTAGATCTTTCCATTCTAGAGAAGAGAAGCATTTTCATCTTCTTCCTCCAAGCTCCAAACAAACCCTAAAGGTACAATTTATTTTTCTTTAAGCTTAAATTAGGGCTCTTAATTTCTTAAGTTATAGGTAAAATCAGGTGGCGTATTTGGTATCAATTGAAATGTCTCGAAGAAACCTTTCCATTGATATTGACGTGCCTCATGAGGAGCTCTATGTAGGGCAAGTTTGGAGGCTAAAGTTTCAATTTTTAAATATCGCTGATTTACCGTAGCAACAGTAAATTCCTTACAAAAATTTATTATTTATTTAATCAATTACAAATCTTCAAAATCTCATAACTTTGTAATTATAATTCCAAACATAGTGATCCAATAAATTATTTTAATAAAAAAAATGCAAGGATTCACATTATGCCATTAGTTTTTCTGTTTGGTGATTAATTTTACTAATTATCTTTTAAACTAATCAATCCCTCTTAATCCTAAAATTTGATAAATTCATAACTTAGTCAATTTAGCTCCAAACCATATGATCTAATTTATCATTTTAAATAAGAGAATGTGTAGAACACTAATCTACAAAAAAAATTAGCTTATGTAATTATATTTCTTAATTTTGCTTAATTACTCTAAAAATGGATTAGTAAAAATTAAGCTCATTAATTATCCAAATTTATAATTTTAAGTTTCCAATAATTTTTAGTATAGTGTAGGACATAGTGGCGAAGCTAATTTTTTTATTTTAGTAATACATTTTACTAATCATCTACTAATCACTTTAAACCATAATTAGAGCATGAGTTAAGCAAATGAAGTCCAAATTGAGTATACTCCTAGTCATTGCACTCAGTATGTTATAGGGAAGCTATAGCCACTGAATTTACTGAATTTGAACATTTCCCAAAATTCCAAATTATATAATTAGACCTCAATCTTGTTTGGTCATAACTTGGCTAAATAACCTTAGAATTTAGTGATCTTAGGCTCTATGGAATGCTTGGATAGTAGATAACAATAGTGTAATAAAACTTTTATATTTCCCTAAGTAAAATTACAAATTTTCCTCTAATGAGCTAAATCTTTAATTTGAGCTCATTAGCCCTAATCATTGGCCGATTTGGGTGTACTTACTCTCTATTTTTATATTAGATAGTAATTAACTATTTAGCAATAATAAATTTTTAATTTGGAACCCTAAATCAAAATGTTGTATTTTAGACCCTTAAGTAGGGGCAAAATGATCATTTTGCCCAAATTTAGGTTTAAGTGTTCTTAAGTCTTAGAAACCTGAATTATTCATAAAATCAAAAAATGAAGGCTTAGAAATCAAATCTAAATTTTATGATTTATAATAATGTAATTGATTATCTTGATCAAACTTATTGTTTCTTAATTTTCTTTCAAGTAAGGATATTGGCATGATTATCAAATCTATTCTTAATAATGTATTGATTCTATCACATACTTGATCATTAATTAATCAAACTAGAAGTTAATGACCAAATTTGCTAATCTTCCATTATAATTAGTGATTGATTTTATGGAACGTGTTGCATCGTGTTTGAACCTTTATTTAATTTCATGATTCAACTTAGGATAGAAAGTTAAATATTGTGATTATAAGTTTTATTCTCTTCTTATTTTGTTAGATATTTTTAAATTAAGTGTTTTACAACCTTAAATTAGGAAAATATTAAATTAAGATGTAAAACACTTAATCAAGTTTTAAATTAAGTGTTTTACACCTTAAGATGTTTTGAATTTCCAAGTTTTAATTTCATTTCAAATATTTTTCATGCTTAAGAAGTATATTATGTTAACTTTGCATATCTATATCTTTTAGATACATTATATTTAGAACTTGAAATCTTTTCTAATATGCTCTCCTATATATTGGTTGTATGTTATTAGAAGAAACTATTTAATGATTTTGCTTCTATGCTAATTTAAATTAATATCCCAAAGGCTGTAGTCTTGCATGTAGATTCCCCTATATATTGGGAAAAACTTCACTTAAGACATCCCAAAATTTTGGGCACTTTAAAGTTAACATTTAAGTACTCAAAGTTCAATAAAAACTCTAAAAAAGTTTCAAATTTAAAAATATATTTTTTGAAATTTTATTAATATTTAGCTTAGTATAATTTTTATTTCAAGCACAGTTAGATGTTTATTTTTGGCAAACATAATCTTGGTTATATTATGAGCAATTTCTCTGTAAATCACTTGTGTGGTTTATGTCATTAAGAATGTCATTTAAGTGCTTATAGTTTGTTAAAAAAATCACAAATTTGAACTTAAGTAAATTTTTGGAATTTCAAAAAATTTTTCAATGTTTGAAATAATATAATTTTAAAATACAGAAAAATCCAAATATGATTTTGGCATGCATATTCTCTAATATATAAAGAACAATTTATGTTTAGACATCAACAAAAAATAAGCACTCTAAAAATACCTTTTGAATGACACAAAATCAGCTAAAAATCTAAATTTTTTACTTAGCCAAAATTAGGAAAATTTTATAAGAATATAATTTTTATTTCAAATGATATATAATTAATTTACAAACTTTATAATTGCTGTAAGAAGATAAATTTTGATATTTATGAATTATTTAAGTAATAAATTTGAGTTTTGGAATATTTATAAATATAATTTCTCATAATAATAATATTATGAATTTCTTATATAATTTATTAAATGAATACTTTAAAGTTAATTAGATAGTTGATTAAAATAAATTTAGATATTAATTTAACAGATTGAAATCAATAAATTTAAGAAAATTATTCTTCAAGTCAGGTACAAAATTATTCTTAAGTTTTATTTCAAGTATCTTAAATTTTGAGCTTATTTCCATTTGAATATTTCTTATTCATTTTATCATGCAAACTGTTTATTAAATTGCAATATTTTCATATAAAAGTGTGTGAAAAAAAAGTAAAGAAGTTTCTTTTTCAGTGTTTATCTTTGAAGAAAGAAAAGAAAATATAACCTGTACAGGTAGAGCTTACTAGTAGCTCATGATGAAATAAGGAGAGATTTAGCCCTTATGGAAGTGGGCAGAAGATCCAGAGGAAAGATACACCATTTTACATCTATAAGATGAGGCACTATCGACGAGTGGTGATAAGCTTCCATGGCCTATAGGTTTTACTTGTGGGATGAGTCACATGACTCAGCTTTGTGTCACAATTTGCTTTTAATTGAAAAATTTTCACTTGATATTTTTCAAATGTTTAATTGCATATTTAACATGCATGGCAAGCTTGGTAAAATTTACATCATTTATTTTAGTACACGTTAATATAAAAATTAAATTTTCTTGCCATTTTTATTTGATTTACACCTATTTTAGAATGCTAGAAATTAATTCTTAATGGATAATTTTTGTATTCCTGCCTGACTTGCTTTACTGATGATTATTTCAGGTTTTGAAAACTAAAACTTAAGAAGATACTAAATTAGGAAGAGCTTATAAGAAGAAGTGAGATTAAAGTGAATATAATTTATTTTGTTATATACTATAATAATAATTGAACTTATGTAATTTTATAAGATTGGCTCTGTGATGAATACATAACTTATAATTTTATTACCTTATTCTCTATATTTCAAATGATGAGTTTATTATTTAAAAATTATCAAACTTGATCACTCAGTCATCACAATGAGATATCTTATTGAATATACATTAAGATAGGCCTTTATATGAAATTTTTGACTTATATAATTGAGCTTCTATTTTGTGGCAGTATTGACCTAATGAACCATAAATTGAGCTTAAATAAATTTGTTCACCGAATTAGAGTGACTAATATATCACAACATTAGAACTCATTACTTAGTACCCCCAATGGAGAATAGATTCATTAGTCTGAATTTTCTTAATTTCTAAATAGTCAGCATAGAATGAAAATCATTAATGATTATCATGTGGATACTATAGTGTATATTTATAAAGCTAATTTAATTCGGTAATAATATGAAATTTGTTGATTCATTTTGAATAGAATTATATATCCTAATCTTGACTTCGATGGATTTATAATAACATTATGATAAGTTTCTTAGTTTTATCATGAGTGTTATAAGTGAAGGATTGAACAACTTATTTTGAGAGAATAAAGCGTAAGAAAATTATGTCTCTTATCTTTGTGCGCATCGCTAAGTGTAGTTAAACAAATTAAGTGTATCAAATTACCTTTTTTAGAACACTTTAAGTTATCTTATAAGTAGAGGATTCGACATCTTAGTTTGAAAGAATAAACTGTAAAAGGATTATGTCCCTTATCTTTGTACTCATTGATAAATGCAGTTAAATAAACTAAGTGTTTCAAGTTACCTTTCTTAGGATACTTTAAGTTAAATTTTTAATTAGGAGATTTAACATCTTAGTTCGAGAGAATAAACAATAAAATGATTATGTCTTTTTTCTTTGTGCGCATCAATAACTGTAATTAAATGAACTAAGTATTTCAAGTTACCCTTCTTAAAAATAAAATATTTATGTATATACATTATACATGTAACAGCCCAAACTCTTAAGCACCAAGATATTGTCCGCTTTGGCCTGAAAAGCCTCACGATTTTGCTCTCATAAGATAACTTTCCAGCAAGTCACCCATCCTGGGAGTGACCCCACCTGAGCACGCTTAACTTTGGAGTTCTTATCAGGAACTCCACCGTTATCTGAAAAGGTGTCTCGATGTTTAAGAGTTTCACTTATTACTACTTAAGTGGGTCATCACAATCTCCCCAATTTAAGTAACTGACGTCCTCGTCAGTATCCACACATAGATCCAAGAACCATTCATTGGGTAGATAGAACTAGAGGTGACCCCTACAGGCGCAAGAGGTACCCACAACCATGTAGCACCTTAACCATCACGAGTTCAAGAGGCTGCTCACATGAAGTGGTACTTTGCCCTGTATGGTACTTAGCTCCTATCTGACACCCTATGATTTTGCTCTGATACCATTTGTAATAGCCCAAACTCTTAAGTACCAAAGTATTATCCATTTTGGCCTAAAAGGCTTCACAATTTTGCCCTCATAAGATAACTTCCCAGCAAGTCACCCATCCTGGGAGTGCTCCCACCTGAGCACGCTTAACTTTGGAGTTCTTATCAGGAACTCCACCGTTATCTGAAAGGTGTCTCGATGTTTAAGAGTTTTACTTATTACTACTTAAGTGGGTCATCACAATCTCCCCAACTTAAGAAACTGACGTCCTCGTCAGTATCCACACACAGATCCAAGAACCATCCATTAGGTAGATAGAACTAGAGGTGACCCCTACAGGCATAAGAGGTACCCACAACCATGTAGCACCTTAACCATCATGGGTTCAAGAGGCTGCTCACATGAAGTGGTACTTTGCCCTGTATGGCACTTAGCTCCTATCTGACACCCTATGGTTTTGCTCTGATACCATTTGTAACAGCCCAAACTCTTAAGCACCAAGGTATTGTCCGCTTTGGCCTAAAATGCCTCACAGTTTTGCTCTCATAAGATAACTTCCCAGCAAGTCACCCATCCTGGGAGTGACCCCACCTGAGCACGCTTAACTTTGGAGTTCTTATCAGGAACTCCACCGTTATCTGAAAAGGTGTCTCGATGTTTAAGAGTTTCACTTATTACTACTTAAGTGGGTCATCACAATCTCCCCAATTTAAGTAACTGACGTCCTCGTCAGTATCCACACATAGATCCAAGAACCATTCATTGGGTAGATAGAACTAGAGGTGACCCCTACAGGCGCAAGAGGTACCCACAACCATGTAGCACCTTAACCATCACGAGTTCAAGAGGCTGCTCACATGAAGTGGTACTTTGCCCTGTATAGTACTTAGCTCCTATCTGACACCCTATGATTTTGCTCTGATACCATTTGTAATAGCCCAAACTCTTAAGTACCAAAGTATTATCCATTTTGGCCTAAAAGGCTTCACAATTTTGCCCTCATAAGATAACTTCCCAGCAAGTCACCCATCCTGGGAGTGCTCCCACCTGAGCACGCTTAACTTTGGAGTTCTTATCAGGAACTCCACCGTTATCTGAAAGGTGTCTCGATGTTTAAGAGTTTTACTTATTACTACTTAAGTGGGTCATCACAATCTCCCCAACTTAAGAAACTGACGTCCTCGTCAGTATCCACACACAGATCCAAGAACCATCCATTAGGTAGATAGAACTAGAGGTGACCCCTACAGGCATAAGAGGTACCCACAACCATGTAGCACCTTAACCATCATGGGTTCAAGAGGCTGCTCACATGAAGTGGTACTTTGCCCTGTATGGCACTTAGCTCCTATCTGACACCCTATGGTTTTGCTCTGATACCATTTGTAACAGCCCAAACTCTTAAGCACCAAGGTATTGTCCGCTTTGGCCTAAAATGCCTCACAGTTTTGCTCTCATAAGATAACTTCCCAGCAAGTCACCCATCCTGGGAGTGACCCCACCTGAGCACGCTTAACTTTGGAGTTCTTATCAGGAACTCCACCGTTATCTGAAAAGGTGTCTCGATGTTTAAGAGTTTCACTTATTACTACTTAAGTGGGTCATCACAATCTCCCCAATTTAAGTAACTGACGTCCTCGTCAGTATCCACACATAGATCCAAGAACCATTCATTGGGTAGATAGAACTAGAGGTGACCCCTACAGGCGCAAGAGGTACCCACAACCATGTAGCACCTTAACCATCACGAGTTCAAGAGGCTGCTCACATGAAGTGGTACTTTGCCCTGTATGGTACTTAGCTCCTATCTGACACCCTATGATTTTGCTCTGATACCATTTGTAATAGCCCAAACTCTTAAGTACCAAAGTATTATCCATTTTGGCCTAAAAGGCTTCACAATTTTGCCCTCATAAGATAACTTCCCAGCAAGTCACCCATCCTGGGAGTGCTCCCACCTGAGCACGCTTAACTTTGGAGTTCTTATCAGGAACTCCACCGTTATCTGAAAGGTGTCTCGATGTTTAAGAGTTTTACTTATTACTACTTAAGTGGGTCATCACAATCTCCCCAACTTAAGAAACTGACGTCCTCGTCAGTATCCACACACAGATCCAAGAACCATCCATTAGGTAGATAGAACTAGAGGTGACCCCTACAGGCATAAGAGGTACCCACAACCATGTAGCACCTTAACCATCATGGGTTCAAGAGGCTGCTCACATGAAGTGGTACTTTGCCCTGTATGGCACTTAGCTCCTATCTGACACCCTATGGTTTTGCTCTGATACCATTTGTAACAGCCCAAACTCTTAAGCACCAAGGTATTGTCCGCTTTGGCCTAAAATGCCTCACAGTTTTGCTCTCATAAGATAACTTCCCAGCAAGTCACCCATCCTGGGAGTGACCCCACCTGAGCACGCTTAACTTTGGAGTTCTTATCAGGAACTCCACCGTTATCTGAAAAGGTGTCTCGATGTTTAAGAGTTTCACTTATTACTACTTAAGTGGGTCATCACAATCTCCCCAATTTAAGTAACTGACGTCCTCGTCAGTATCCACACATAGATCCAAGAACCATTCATTGGGTAGATAGAACTAGAGGTGACCCCTACAGGCGCAAGAGGTACCCACAACCATGTAGCACCTTAACCATCACGAGTTCAAGAGGCTGCTCACATGAAGTGGTACTTTGCCCTGTATGGTACTTAGCTCCTATCTGACACCCTATGATTTTGCTCTGATACCATTTGTAATAGCCCAAACTCTTAAGTACCAAAGTATTATCCATTTTGGCCTAAAAGGCTTCACAATTTTGCCCTCATAAGATAACTTCCCAGCAAGTCACCCATCCTGGGAGTGCTCCCACCTGAGCACGCTTAACTTTGGAGTTCTTATCAGGAACTCCACCGTTATCTGAAAGGTGTCTCGATGTTTAAGAGTTTTACTTATTACTACTTAAGTGGGTCATCACAATCTCCCCAACTTAAGAAACTGACGTCCTCGTCAGTATCCACACACAGATCCAAGAACCATCCATTAGGTAGATAGAACTAGAGGTGACCCCTACAGGCATAAGAGGTACCCACAACCATGTAGCACCTTAACCATCATGGGTTCAAGAGGCTGCTCACATGAAGTGGTACTTTGCCCTGTATGGCACTTAGCTCCTATCTGACACCCTATGGTTTTGCTCTGATACCATTTGTAACAGCCCAAACTCTTAAGCACCAAGGTATTGTCCGCTTTGGCCTAAAATGCCTCACAGTTTTGCTCTCATAAGATAACTTCCCAGCAAGTCACCCATCCTGGGAGTGACCCCACCTGAGCACGCTTAACTTTGGAGTTCTTATCAGGAACTCCACCGTTATCTGAAAAGGCGCCTCGATGTTTAAGAATTTCACTTATTATTACTTAAGTGGGTCATCACAATACACTCCCAACATGTGATAATTTAAGGAAATCTTAAGTTTTGGTTATTTTAAGAGCATTTTTTCATATACTGCATAAGCATAAGAACAAGTATTAATAATAATTATGAATTGTGGGATGTAGCATACATCAAGAGAAGAATTATGGGATGCTATGGGCATCAAGATATTGAATTCCTAATGGGATGTATGTGAACATCAAACTGTGTATTCATGACAATTTAGTGATATTTCAGATGTATTTGCAGTGGCATACAATATGGTTCTAATATAGCATGATTATTCAGTTTCTAGTCCTCAGAGTGCATTGTTGTAGCATTTCCTTTTAGTTATTATTTTATTTTACATTCCAGCATTTAGTTATTTCAGTATTTTTCTGATTTACTTAAATTATAAATTCCATAAATAGTATAAAAGCATATAGTAGTATTTTATTGGTGTTAGATTTATTGTCTAACACGTGGAACTTTTGGAATTTGGCAAATTGTAGATCTAGAGATGTGGCACCCTACCCCTTAATCCATAAGATTAAGCTAAGGGGTGGTGTGTCACTCTAGCTAAACCTTCACTTATCATTTGATTATGATAAAATCCATAATCTACCTAATAAGGGAAGAAGTAAGCGCAGAATCAAATATCAGTCACTATCTAAGTAAAACATACAGAGTGCGAAAGCAATTTAGAGATGAGAAGCATCCAAGCATCACAATATACATAGCAGGAAATATAACTTAGAATAAAAGAATAATAATCCAAACACATAGTCAAGAGTACCTGTATTATTACATCAATTTAAGTTTAAGTAATGAAAGTAAAAATACTCTCATCCTCATTTAAAACTATGCAGCTTCTTCTAAGGGCTCCTCCTCTGGATAAGGCTCCACTCCTAGCACCTGATCATCTAACTGAAGAGGATCTGTCATTATCAGTTTCACAATGTAGAGCCCCAGCCAAAAAAAGAGAAAATTTTTGTGTTAAACAATTGTCTAAGTACATTTTAAGCTGATGAATTCTATGTGTTTTATAATATCACCATTTTACATTTTCTAAGCAATAACTACATAAAACATGGGAGCAACTAGCATAACAATAATAAAGGAAAAAGCTATAAATAATATTTATAACTTTAAGAAAAAAAAAGGCTAAGACATGCCTCAAATATAAGCTAAATAAGGCAGGGCACATATAATAACTAAACAAGTATTGTAAGAAAAATCTAGACCTAAACATGCTGATGATCATATGGCGTATGCTAATTAAAACATAAATCTGAACATGGTACATATAATATGAGCAGTAAAGTTTAGCATCCTATACAAGTATCTATATAAATAAGCAGGTAAAATAATACAGTTAACTGAAATAACATGCATCAATAACATCATAAATAGTAAGCTGGAAAAACTGTAAAGGAATGTATAACTATCATATCAGAAGAATTGACCAATCTGGCCCAACATATATATCTATCTATCATCATAGCCTTTTTGGGCTAGGGCAAACATATCTCAATAATATTGTGTAACTGAAGAGACAGATAATACTATGCAATATCTTTTAGTTATTTTACTTTTGTTTCTGTGGGCAATTTCAGAAACAACTGAGGAGTCAAGCACGTCTGCAAGACTAAACGAGTCCCAAGCCTAACACACTCTCCTCAATGAGTAGTGTTAAGCATCCTGATCTCACCTTACTCCTCTCCATTAGAGTAAATGTGCACCATAATCCAACATAAACTGAACCCAAATGCAAGTGTTTTCTTAATTTTCTAAGTTTTCATTTTCATGCAACAATATTTTCTTATATGATATGTCCAAGGAAAAATGGCTCAAACATTAAGGAATGCGTAGCAAAAATATAAATTACATAAGCAAGAAACTCTACTAATATGGTGATATTATTTATTTTCTAATTAACCATTCTAACTATTCCAAGTTACACAAGTTCATGATCGCCATTTTTCTACTATCGAGTGTAACTTGAAAACTCATCCTTATAAGTTAAAAAGATTAGAACTGATCAGGTTATAATCTAATTTAATCAGATGATGACTATGAGTTAAATCAATAAATTATACATCCTAGTTTTGTGAATTTAGACATTCTATCTAAGAACTGATCGAGATCTTTTAAACTATAGATTATAGATTAAACACCACGTAAATTAAGAGTATAAGACATAAGTTCTAGGTTTTATTCAAATAGTGATCTAATAATTAAGGCAAATCCTATTAAGTAATCAAACTTAATAGGAGTCTCCTATCTTAATTCTAAGGTTAAAAGACAAAATAATCAGAATAAGTTGTAAAATTCTAAAAACTAGTAAAACCAAGGTTTCACCCATCGAGTAACCTATTTACCCAATAAATGAACTATAACCTATGATCTAGTCCTAGTCTTAGGAATAGTCCTTATGTGATGTGTACAATCCTAAGGAACAGGACTTGGAAGGATTTTCAGAATTTTGACGAACTGGCCTAAATATTGATTTTACTTATTTAAATGATTCTAATATAGTTTAAGTGTTGGTTTTAGTATTTTGAAAGGCTAATTGAGAGTTAAGAGCACTTAACCTAAATTTTAGGCAAAATAATTATTTTGCCCCTACTTAAGGGTCTAAAAAGTTAACTTTTGAATTAAGGGTCCAAACAAAAGTTTCTTCATTCCAAATGATTCCTTACTATCTAACTTGAAGATAGACAGTAAGTACGCTTAATTTGGATGAGAAACGGATCTAACAGGTACAACCTAAGATTTTTGACCTAAGGGCAATTCAGTAATTTTCACTCTACTGAAATTTAAATTTTTATGCAGTTTAATATTGGTTATGGTTCAATGATTCCATAGATTCCAGAACACTGAATTCTGAGTTCAAATAGTTAAGTTATTAATTTCGATGGCAAATAAGTTCTCTATATTATTAGTTTAATTTAATTATTATCAATTATATATCATGTATATTTATATGTTCCTTTAACTAGTTCAAGTTTCACATTAATTAATTATTATTGTCTAATTAATATTTATTTTACTGCCTCTAATAATTAATTAATTTAGTGCTATTCAATATCTAATTAATAACCTTTATATTCTAATAGTTAGATTTATTGATATTATGTACGTACCTAATTAAATTAATCTAAAGTACTATTGAACTAATTTAATTAACTTTGTTTCTTACACCCAAATTAATTATGTAATGTTAAATGATTAATTATTTATTTATTAACATGCTTGTATACATATAGGATCACTAAATAGTTTGTGGATTTAGCTTATATTAATTATAAAATAGTAATTAAACTTAATCCAATTAATATTTTTTAACTAATTTAATAATAATAATAATAATAAATACATATGTACATGAATGTGCAGTTAGCTATATATATATATATATATTTAAATAAAGCCATCTCGGTGGAGATTTTATTTCATCAAAAACGACAAATACAGGACAAGGACTGGGAGGTTACAAAAAACCTAGATCCTAAAAGCCAAAAGCCAATCCCAAAAAAAAGGAAATCCAGGGTATAACCTAAAAGATCTCCTGACTCAAAAAAGTAAAAAATAAACAAAAAGAAAAATTACAACTGACAAAAAGAACAAAGCAGGAGACACCGCCAACTCCGACAAACAACATAAACCAGCAAGCCACCATGGACGATAATCAACCAACAGCAAGATGCCACCCAACATCCGAAACCTGCAGCAAAAAAAGAGCAACACAGAACAGAGAGAAAACCAAGAACACGCCTAACTCAGCAAAAGCAGAGCGGAATCGCCAACCAAGGAACCTTGCTCAGCAAAGGACAGAAAAACCACCAGCCTTCACTAAGTAAACAGAGAGCTACGAAAGACCCCAGCCAACACAAACAAACCTGGAACGCCTCCACCCCAAAGACCGAGAAACACCTGCCAAAAGTCACCATACCTGGAATGCCACCGCCTCAAGTCCCATACACCCAAGGAAAACCCCAAAATCACTTCTCTACTGCCAGCCCGACCCCACCACCACCAGCAGAGAAGGAAACGCCAATAACACAAACCCAGACCCATAAACCGAAAGAAAAACTGCCAAAAAAATGGAGGCATGAAAATCGGCCATACAGCAACTAGTGACCACCAAAACACCAGATCCCCCAGCGACCAGCATCAAACCATAAACCTAAAAAGAAAAACACCCAAAGATTACTATACACAAAAGAAACCAACACCGACCCCCCAAGGGGACCATCCACCAGCCACCAAAAAATCAAAATTCGCCAATCAACATTGAGATCAAAATCATCAACCCCGATCGATCTAATGGATAGCCCCAAGAAGAGACCACTTCCACCAGACTGAAACTGGAAAAAAGTAAGAAATCTTATCAAACACAAAAGGCCATTAACCACATCTTATTTTATTTTTGCACTCAGCTGCATTAACCCTTTTCCAACTGATTTTTTTTTCCCCAAAACTGTCGAGGCAACACTTGACATCTGCCAGAATTTTGGAAACGATTACCTTTCCATTAACACTTGCATGAGAATATTTTGCTTCATTTTTAGCCTTCCAAATGTGCCAAAAAATATATGAATCAATAAGATTGCCAATATGAATTTTACCTTTTTTTTGTCGTTGGCCAACGCAACAAAATGTCGACTGAGGACACAGCCGGGGGGAGGGGGGCAAGGGAGCATTTCTGCCAAATAAAATCACTAACTTTACTTTCAAAAAACACATGGTTTAAAGATTCAATATTACAACAACAGCAGCACCGAGATGCGAGGCTGAAGCCCAAATCTTGCAGTTTAGTATCCACACTAATATAGCCCTTATAAACTCTCCAGATAAAAATATTTATTAGATTAGGAAGACAAGCATGCCAAAACCAAGTAGGGGAGGTGGGAGAGTTGTAAGTTCTGCAGCTGTTCCATAAACGGCATAGACTAATTTTCCCATTAACATAAAAGACTGAGTTGGCAACTTTAGAAGTCTCCAACTTAGGATGCAAAATAGCAATATTGCTTAAAATCGGGCCAGGAACAACCCAAATCCTGTGAGTAGACCTCTCCTAATTTTATGTTAGGCAAGTTGATTTCTCTATTGTTAAGGTAAAAAGCTCTATTTTTGTTCCAACCATCATACCAAAAAGAAATAGAGTCATCGAGAGATTCCCAGCATATTGAAACTTCGATCATGTCTCTCACACTAAGCATTCTTTTCCAGTTGAGGGAATCCGTAAGTTTATTATTAGCGACAGCCGAGTGGACAAAAACACAGTACTTTGACATAAGAATTTTAGCCCACAAAGAGCCAGACGACCTAAATTTCCACCATAATTTAAGAGAAAAAGCTTTATGGATGTCGTTAAGGTTCCTTATATCAAGACCTCCTTCGGCAAAAGGAAGAGAAACCTGCTTCCAGGAACACCAAATAATCTTGTTCCCTTTGGGATGAACCCACAGGAACTTATTGAAAGTATTATAAATCTTTTTCATCACCATGTTCATAGGAGAACAGACTTCTAGCCAAAAGAGGGGGATCGTGTTTAGAACGTATTTTATAAGAATGAGCCTGCCACCCTGCGAGAGATACTTGTTTTCCTAACCTTTCAGCTTCTTGAAAATTTTGTCTATCAATACTTTGAAGTTGGAGTTTTTGTTGTGGCCAATGTTAATAGAGATCCTGAGATAAATGAAAGGGAATTTTCCTTGCTTGAATTTGAAAATTTTATTAATTTTAGAGTGAATACTTGGGGGATTTTTTGGTGCACAAAGTAATTGGATTTACCAATGTTAGTGTTCAGCCCAGAAGCCACTTCCAAATCTGAAAGAAGAACAGACAGCTTTTTCAAAGCATTACAGCTATAGTTGGAGAAGATGATCATATCATCAGCATAAGACAGATGAGATACCATCATTTTCCCCCCTAAGTTGAATTGCATCTTTGGGTTTTGCTGAAATAAGAAATTCATGTTGAGAGACCACACGTTCATTGCTAATATAAAAAGAAGGGGAGATAGCGGGTCACCTTGCCTTAGCCCTCTTTCCGAAGGGAAGAAACCCGAATGATGCCCATTAAGTAAAACCGTGAATCAATTTTTAAAATAAAATTTTCATTGAAACCATAGGCTTTAAGGGTTTGGAGAAGAAAAGACCAGTTCAGCCTATCAAAAGCCTTTTCAAGATCAAGCTTCAAAATTAAATTATGACCCCAGTACTTCTTCTTAAGACTATGTAACATTTCTTGAGCAGCAAGGATATTATCTTAGAAATGTCTCCCGTGCACAAAAGAGGATTGATTGGGCTCAATTATATGGGATAGAATGGGTTGGATCCTTTTGGCAAGAATCTTAGATATGATTTTGATAAAGGTGGAACAAAGACTGATCGTCTGAAGTTGTTCCAACTTAGCGCCTTATCCGATTTGGGAATCAAAGTAATCATTGTGTGAGAAAAAAATTTATGCATAGAAACGCCACAAAAGAATTCTTTTATACCATTACAAATATCAACCCTAATGATTTCCCAAAAATTTTTGAAAAAATCACCAGGAAAACCGTCGGGCCCAGGACAAACATCGTCTTTTAAGTTTTTTATAATTTCCCATATCTCCTCCTCACTATGAATCATGTTTAGCAGATTATTGTTTTCTATGGAAATTAAGGATCCGGGATCTCTGATTTTGACCTGAGAAGTCCCCACAATTGGGGGGGCTTTAAAACTTTCAATGAAATAATTAACCACCGAGCTTTGAAGGTCGCAAAGATTAGTGATCTTGCTACCATCCGGCTCCATAATTTCATTAATGAGATTGATGTGCCTACGTTTCTTCACCCAATTGTGATAAAATGCCGTGTTACGCTCTCCCTCTAATTTCCATTTTAGGGAACTTTTTTGCTTCCAGAAGGTTTCAAATTCATTGTGCCTCATAATTAGGTTTGCTTTGACTTTATTTAATTTAATTTTGTTAGAGTCCGACGGATCCAATTCAAAATTGGAATCAAGAGAAGAAACTAAATTTTCTTGAAAGGATAAGTTAGAGAAAATATTACCAATTTGAATTTTATTCCATATGCCAAGAGCTTTTCTTAATCTTTTAAACTTCTCCACTAATCTATATAGCCCATAAGAACCACAAGGGAGATTCCAGGAATCCCTGACAATGCTATTACAATCCACTCTTTGGAGCCAAAAAAGTTGGAAACGAAAGGATTTAGGCATCTTATTAACCATGTTCCAAGCGCTGAGAAAGATAGGTTTGTGATCAGAGCTCGTCGAATTTAAAGAGGTGTTTTTGAAATTTGAATAAGCACTACACCACATGTTATTCATTAGAAAACGATCAAGCCGAGCAAATTTCCTCCCCGCATTCCAAGTAAAGTGGGCCCCGAGTATTTAAAATCATCAAGGCCACATTCAATCATTGTTGAGTTGAAATCAAAAGTATATCTAAAATAATCTGTGGCATACCCTTTATACTCCTTTGAAGATATCACTGCATTGAAATCCTCCCCCCCCCCCCGACCCAAGGCATGGAAGAGGAAGCAACCTTCTTAAGGAAGGACCACAGTTCCAAACGATCGGACCTCAGATTGTGAGCATGAACAAAAGTAAAAAGAAAATTTTCCTCCTCATTATAGAATCTAAAGTGCAGAGCTTGCTCACATTGGTCAATAATTTCCGCATTCCAACTAGAGGACCACAGAACCCAAATTTTATTAGACAAAGAGGCCACCGCATTCCCAAAATTAGTAAATTTTCGAACTTTCTCAATAAAGCTAGCATTCATCTTTGGTTCAAAAAGTGCAGCAATATTTATTTTATGATCATAAACTAAATGCTTAAACCTGTTAAAAGATGAGGCATTGCCAATACCCTGGATGTTCCAACATATAGAATTCATAAGGAGACAGTAGAAGTACCTGGAAAGGACTTCTGATTGCTTTTTACCGCAGAAGATAAAGAAATTCTCTTATCGTTTACCTCCTCATCGATACCTATATCAGCAAGGGTTGACAGAGACTTGAAACGGTTTGCCCTAGTGGTGTTTGGGTTTCTTGATGATGATGTTCCGCAATGCTGGGCTTTAAACGGGCTTTTTGGGGCTTGAAAACTTTCAGCAAGACTTGAGGTTTCCTGAGGCAAAACATTAGAGGCAAGACCCAAAACAAAATCATGATCATCCTCAACATTCTTAGCAGGGTCCCCCACCACCGACAGATCAATCACCTGCACTTGAGCATGTTAGAAACCTCAGCAGAAGTTAAATTATAAGAATTCGAAATAGATTTGTTATTCAATTCTTCAGTTATTTTCGACTGAAATGATAAAAAAGGTTCAACATTTTTGTCATTTAAAGCAACATTTATTTTATTTATTTATTTATTTATAAGTGTATCCTAAAGTTTTTATCTATATATATTTATATTAAAGTTTATATTTAGTATATATATGTGTACATATATACATATAAATAATATTTATGTGTATATATATTTAACCTAATATTATTGTTTTTAGTTTATAAATAAATATGTTTATTTTAGTTTACTGTCAATTAATAGCTTTCTTTGATTTGACTAATATTATATATTACTAATCTCTTTTTTTTCTTTTTTTTTATATAGACTACTAATAGTGTTGTAATATATATATATATATATATATATATATATATATATATATATATAAGTATTATATAATTATTACTTATAAAAGGCTTCGTCTTAATTTAATTATATGGTTAATTATCTAACTGAGTATTTGATTGTGATTAATGCTAATAGATCCACTAAATAAGTCTTAATCACATTCTATTATTTATAAATTAATTAATTAGTACCCAAATACCCTACTGTCATCCTCACTGATTATTAAGTTAATCTAATTTGATCTAGTTATTAACTGAAAGTTAATAAACTATAGACTATATATATATGTGTTAATCTATAGTATATATATATATATATATATATATATATATATATATATATATATATATATATATATATATATTTATATATATATATATATGTATCTGTATATATATATATATATATATATACACGTTTATTTATTTTCTCTGCAGAGGTCTTAATGAGGCGGGACCCACTGCGACAGGTGGCGGTACCTGGTTGGTTGCGGGCTGGCGAGGCGGGGCCCAACAAACAGCTGAAGTTTCAAGACAGTGGGGCCCGCACGGCGCGTGGTGCGTCCTTATTGGACGCGGCGACTGTCGTGGGCCCCGGGCCGACGTTTCGGGCTCGACGCAGACGGGCTGGGCCTCGGGCCGATTGAACCCGAGCTGGAACGAGACAGGTTTCTCGCGACCCGACCCACGGCGCGTGGATTTCCTCGGGCTCACGCAAGTGAGCCGACGGGTGCTAAGGTTTCTATGCGATCGAGCCCGTTCCGGCTCGATCGATCTATCCTACCTTCGACAATCATTGCCTAATAGAAGATGAAACGCAGAGCGTAGGAGAGGGAAGGTACCTGAAATGGCGGCTGAAGATCGAAGAGGATCGACGCTCAGCTCGGGCTCCTAGGGCTCCTTGGTCAACTTCGGATCGAACGGGATGACGAGATTAGGTGCGAAGGAAGTTAAAGTGGGTCGAGACAGAGCCGACGAGGTGGGAGGTGTACCGGGTTGGGCGCAACAGCGGCGGCGCATGGCGGATCGGGCGACGAGGCCGAGGAAGAAAGCATCGGACCGTTCGATCGTTTCGATCGAACTGTTCGATACCGCCGTTTGATCAAACGACGGTCTGACGGCAGCACAAGAAATTAACGGCGCAGCAGACGGCGCCGTTAACAGGGAATAAAATAATAATAGTTTAAATAAATTTCGAATTTTAAGTTAAATAATTAAATTGATTTCAGAAAAATTCCAAGTATTCACCCCTAACTAATTGAGGGGTGGGGGACACAACGGTGAGGTGGATTTTTGATCCGACAAGTATTTTAATTTCTCAAATTTTTTGGTATTTAAATATTATTAAAATATTCGTCAAAATTTCGACGACTTCCGATTGACACGAAAACATCACCCCTAGCTAATTTGGGGGCAATGAGTGCAATGGCGAAGTCCGTTTTTCGATTTGAGGTCAATTTAAATGGGTCGAATTTTAGGGTTTCAGGATTTTCCAGAAATCGGAATTTGATCTATTTGACACCTGATTTGAACTAGGTCTTAGAGATTGACTCCAAATGACCTAATTAGCACTTATGATTAGATTTAAAACTAAGATTAGTCTTAATTGACTAAGGTAACAACTTGGATTGTTACAAGAGCAGTTTGGTGAGCCAATATTAGAGTCTATTCATGAGATTCAGGAAGATCCGGTGGAGCACTAGAAGATCCAGTCTTTGCTCTTTTAGTTACTTTTAGTTGTGAGATCGAAAGACCTTTATTTATGCTATATTTATTTTAAAATAATGATTTGTAATAATAATTAGGATGTATGTTCTTTTATTTCCTTTTTGAGATGAATGCTTCGTTGGTTCTGTGATAACTGTTGGATGAATGCTTTTAGATTTCACACTTTGATTATTCTTGCTTATACTTAGCATTATGATATGATCAGTAGCAACTGTTCATATACAATACTCTTATACATTGGAAATATCATTTTTGTCTTACCGAGTCCAGTGTATATAAGTATTTCAGCTAATACTCAAGATAAAGATACTATTTGTCTTAAGGATTAGCCTTCAGTTCTACCTTATGTAGACTCTCAGTTTTCACGAGTGGAAAGGTTTTGAAGCCCTTCCCTAGTAACGCGTCGTTCCGCCACCAACTGTTTAGGGTACATACACCTTAGACACCTCTGTTGCACACGGTGATGGGACGGGGCACTACACAACTCCTCTTCTTCACACAGACCATGAGAAAGCAGCTAGGGCAAGCATAATGGCGGTCTTGGCCTTGCCGGAGGATAGCCCGCACAGGTGAGGGTAGGTCTCGATGAGACTTAACCAACCATGGCTGAGTCGACGGTTGAGGAGGTCTAGATCGGCTACAGACCTAAACCCTAAGTTCAACTGGATGGGACGAGGCTGAGCTACAGTATACCACTGTATACAACACTCTGAAATTTGATCGATCGAACTCATTTGAGTTTGATCAGATTCAATCATAATATAGTCGAATGCATGGAATAATGATATGAATTAAAATAATCAAATAAACATAAGTGAAATGGGAGGATCCACTACCTGAAGATGGACGGCTTGGAGTCGAGCCTGATCGGGATGGAGTTATCGGGTTCGATCTTTGAACTTAGACTGCGCAAAATGGCCTAAGACCGCATAGGAGAGGTTAATCAGGCCCTTGGCAAAGTTTGCATGGCAGCTGCATGCAACGATTGGTCGCGCACCGCGGAGCTACGGCATGCGGAGTTTGGGCTGGGGACGAAGCGCCCCAGCCATCTGATATAGCCCGCGCGTCGATCAGACGGCTTGATGGATGCGTCGTCTGATTAGACGACGCCATTCGATAAGCAAATGGCACAAAGGATTTTGGATGGTGCCGTTAGAGAGATATTATTTAATATATTATTTTTTATTTTAATTCATAATTTCTTAATAAAAATTAAATAATTAAATGACTTCTAAAAATTTCCAATAAATCACCTCTAGCTAATTGAAGAGTGAAGAATGCAATCGAGAAGTCGAATTTTGATTTCAACGAGCATTTAATTCTCTTATATTTCGGGGTATTTTAAATATATTAAAATATTTGCCAAAAATTCAACGACTTCTAATTGCCTCCAAAATATCACCCCTAGCTAATTTGGGGGTGATGAGCGTAATGGTGAAGTTGGATTTTTAATTTGAGGTCAATTTCTAGAGTTCCTGAAATTCTCCAAATTAAAGTTTATTTTATTTGACACCTGATTTGGACCAAAACTTTAGGGTGTGGTCCTAATGATTATTTAAGAGTGATGGAAATCAAAATTAGGGCTTAGTTTAGTCATAATTAGCTAAGGTAATAACCTTTAGTTGTTACAAGATCAGTTGATTACCTTACCATCATATCTTTTTCCTGAAAGCAAAAAATAGTTAAACTCCAATTCCAATCTACAACACTAGGGTTCAATGACATATCAAAAGCCCAATACTAATGTTTGTTCAATAGAAATTACCTTCAAAAAAGTTTGGCAAAGCCCCTCTTCCATCCATCTGGCTTGGGGAAAAACTAAATTTAATTTGAAATTTACTTTTGAAATAGAGACAAACCATCCGATTACTCAAAGGAGATCTATTACTATCTCCTTTGAAATCAATATCAAGCCACCACGTATTAAGAAAATGAGTCAGCAAGCAGGTAAAGGTGCAGGAGGTTACAACAACCCTCCCAGCAATTAGGGAGGGAATGTAATGCTTTGTGTATATGCAGTCATTAAAAGATTTAACATAAATTTGCATAGCATTTGTATCAGCACCATATAGATTCCAACAATCAATGACAATATTTTCTATATCAGTTTCATCAATAATGCTTGAGATGGAACATAACTTGATATGTAAGATATTTGTATAACATAAAGTGATTTCTACATTTTCTACAGCAAACCACCAAATCTTTAGAGAAAGAGAAAAAAAATTGTAAATTTTGCAAGAAAGATCAGCAGTTCTCCCAAAGAAAAGATAAGGCAAGAAATGATTTGCATAGTTATAGCAATTATCGTTGTTAATCTAGCTTTGAACAACATACAGCAAGGTAAAGTTCCACGTGTTCAGACTTTCATCAAGCTGAATACCATTACAATTTTTATGTATATTTGAGCAGCAATAACTAGCTTAGACCACTTCAGAGATATAGTTCCAACAAACTGAAATTTCAGCAAACTGAACAAGAGAGCCCAATGGCCATTAGCAAAGGCCACTGGGTTCTTAGAAATTAATATCTCTTTTGATGTGAGCTTCATTTAGATTGTCCCAATTAAAACTCTTACTGGGAAAAGTAGTGATGATCATTCTAACATTATTTTTTATCGCGGCCACAATAACATTGAGAAGGACTGCATTGGCCGAGTGTTTAGCTTTGTTACGAGCATTCCAAATATGCTAGAGAGTGTATACATCTAAAAGATCACCAACAAAAGGTCTTTTTGATTATAAGTGGGTCATCTAAGGAAAAGCTCATTAATTGTTGCTGGGGTCTTACCTCTAATTAACATATTTATAGTATTTCAAGTGATTCTGCTATATCGACTCTCTACAAATACATGATCAATGGATTCAATATCTTGGCAACATTAACATTTCGAGGCTAAGGAGTATCTCTTTTGTTGCATTACAGTGTCAGTACTTATAAGGATACAATTATGCCAAATCTACGATGGGAATTTAGAAGGAAAATAAGTTCTACATCATTTCCAAAATATTTTAAAAGGAATAATGTTCTTGGAACATAAAGTAGAATTAACCAATTTTGTTTCAGCCACTATAGGAGACGTAGTACTAATGTTAGGAATGGCCTCAGTAAGGAGAATCACCCTTAAGAGCTCTAAGTTTCAGCCAATGTACATATCAAAATAGTCACAAACACTTAATTTAGGATTAAAATATCAAAGTTATGATTGACCAAGGTTGAAATATTATTCCAGCAACCAAACCAAAAAGAGGTATAAGGGTTCACCTTCTCCCAAACCAGAGTTTCTTCAACAAGCTCTTTATATGATAATATCCTTTTCCAAGTGAGCGAGTTAGTAATTTTTTGCTTTGTTTGAGAAGGATGGAAGTTAGCACAATATTTAGCCAAAAGAATATTAGTCAAATAGAGGAAGAGGTTCTAAATTTCTACTATAATTTGAGAGAGAAGGTGGCATGGATAGAGGTGAGCTTTCTAAGACCAAGATCAGCCTCATTAAGGGACAAATGTTACTTTATCCCAAGTGCACCAAAGCATTTTATTTCCTTTGGGATGAGTTCAAAGGAATTTGAATAACATGGAGTTCAACAATTTAAAAATAAACTTGGTCGGGGAGATGACTTCAAGCCAATATATAGGAATAATGTTCAGCATATGCTTTATAAGAATAAGTCTCCCTCCCTAAGATAAGTATCTTTGTTCCTATCCTTGGAGTTTTTGGAAAATAATGTCCGTTAGACCCTTGAAATTACTATTTTTATTATGGCCATTAGAAATATGAAGTCTTAGATAAGTAAAGGGGAGTTTTCCTTGTTTAAAATGGAAGATTTCTTTGAGTTTAGCGATGGTTCTTGCTGGGCATTTTTGGCTAGTGAAAAAAATGGATTTGAGAGGGTGATTCTAAGCCCATAATCATTTTCTAGGATCGTGAAGACGTTTTTGAGTTTATTGATCGTGTTGGAACTCCCGTTTATAAATAGAATAAGATTGTCAACATAGGCCAAATGGGAGACCAGAATTTTACCACCAACATTGAAATTGAGGGTGGGGTCATTTTTAAACAAATGGTTTATATTATGAGACCAATAGTTAAAGGCCAAGATAAAAATAATAGGGGATAGCGGGTTTCCTTGCCGGGGCTCTCTTTCTGATTTGAAAAACCCACAAGCTTGGCCTTTGAAGAGAGCAGAGAACCAGTTGTTATGGGCTATATTTTTTATATTAAGAATAGAGCTATTATTGAACCCTTAAGTTTTAAGCATTCTAAGAAGGAAATTCCAATCAATCTTGTCAAAAGTTTTTTCAAGATCCAGTTTAAATATAAGATTATGCTCCCAACATTTATTTTTAAGGCTATGAAAAAGTTCTTGTAAAGCAAGAATGTTGTCTTAAATTTTTCTTCCAGGGACAAAGCCAGATTGGTTTGATTCAATAAGAGAGGGTAGGTATTTCTGAATTCTTTTGGATAAAATTTTGGATATAATTTTATTCAAAGTAGTGCATAAACTAATTGGCCAGAAGTTTGACCACCTGGAGGCTTTGTCAATCTTAGGGATGAGGGAGATCATTGTATGGGTGTGAAGTTTGGAAGAGGAATGTCACAGAATAATTCTTTAATTCCATTACAAACATAATTTACTAGAATTTACAGAAGAACTCCCCATGAAACCCATCTGAACCAGGACAAGTGTTTTGCTTAAGATCTTTAACAATGTTTCATATTTCAACATCAGTAGGCATGAGGTTAAGAAAATTATTGTCATCTTCATTTAGATGAGTAGTGGGACTCCAGCTGAAAATTATTTGGGCCATTATGAGTTCCATTGAAGACATTTTGATAGTAACAAATGGCCGAGTTTTGCATTTCAGTGATGTTTGTGATTTTGAAATCATCTGGTTGGGTAATTTAAGTGATGTTATTGATAAGCCTCCTCTTGTTTAGCCATTTGTGATAGAGGGCGATGTTACACTCACCATTAATAGCCCAACTAAGGCTGCATTTTTGCCTCCAAAAGATTTCAATATCATTGTGATTTTGAGTTAAAATGGCCTTAGCTTTAAATAGCTCAATTCTATTAGAATCTGAGGGATCCGATTCATACAGAATTTCACGAGACTTAACTTTGTTCTTGACGGGAAACATTATTGAATATATTTCCAACAGAATTCATATTCCATATGCTAAGCGCTTTTTGCAGCTTTTAAATTTTTTCATAAGACGGAGAAGATCATAACAGCCACAATGTTCATTCCATATGAAATTGACAAACTGAAAGCAGTCCACATTATTAAACCAAAAAAGTTGAAAACGAAAAGATTTATGAATGTTAGTGGTTTGATTCCAAGAGGACATGATAATTAGTTTATGATTGGACAGTAGAGTTGAGAAGTTAAAATAAAATTTGTAGAAGTGTTACACCATATATATAATATGTTTTTGTATATAAGTAATAGTCTTTAGTACCTATATTTATAGGCATATTATGATAATATATATAAAATAAAATAAAAATTTCTGATATATAATATTTAAAATATTGAAAATAATATTATATGATATATGCTAATAATTACTTTAAGAAGAGATCATTAGAAACAGTCTTCTTTGTGAATCAAATTTTTTTTTTTTTTTTAAATTTTGAGGGCTTAGCCCATGTATTCCTATGAAAAATACAAAAAGAAAATTGTTTCTTCCTTCGAGTACAGGGTTTGCAAAAAAATTAATAACAGATTGAAATAGAAAAGTTACAAGAGAAAAATTAAATTAGTACACTACTAAAACTAAAATAAAAAGAGAAGGACTAAGGATTCAGCTCTTCTCATCGAGACCGCCTTAAGACCAATGATCCGCTTGGCAACAAACTAAAGATTATTGTAGTATCAAGTAGGCTTGAGGATGTCGTCAGCGAGCAAATTGGATCTTCAATTACATCATAATCCTTCATTATCCAAATGGAATCCCAATCAAACATCAGAAATTCATTATAAAAGCGGCATCAAATAGGTTGCAGCAGGAAGAGGCGACAAAGAAGGCAGAACAGCGTCCCGAGAATTTCATCAATGATAATTTGCGCACAGACAGAAAAAATTTAACAAAGAAGGCTTGAATCAATTTTTCACAATCTGTGAAAAATTAACTCTCAATTCAAGTCCCATTATTTTGACTGCTGAAACGTTCAAATCAGGCTCCGGAATCCCTAGGGTTTCAGCCTCGAAGAGCTCACGCTCACCTGCAGAGAAGATCACTGTTCACTCGAGTCCGAGCAGTCAGTCTGGCCAGTCCTTTATGTTTATTCAATCCTGGTCGTCGGATGAGATCAGATCCGACGGCCTACGTAAATCAATTTTAAATACGCTAGATCTGACATCAAATCTAGACCATAGATCTGCTGGCAGAGATCTAATATATTATTTTGAACATATATTTTATTAATGTATCTATTTATATTAAAATAATACAAATATTATTTACATTAAAATAACACATCAGCATTTCTCTTTAAAAAAAAAAAATTTCATTTCTGATGAATTTATAGCTATCCGATTGATTCCATCTGACGGCAGAGACTAATCTCGCCTTCCGTCTTTAGATTGGATTGGCCGATCTAATCATCTAAGCCATTTAATAATCCAAATATCCGATTTTAATAAACTAAATCATTGAAAAAAGTGATTAATTTAATACACAATACATTTTGTATATTTTTCCGTATTTTAATTCTAAATTTAAATAATTCTTTTCACATTGCCAATATATTTGATTTGACACATTTTATTTTATTTTTAATTTTTAAACCTATGCTGCAAATTCTAATTTTGACAAATCCATTACTCTAAAAACTCTCAAATTTAGCAATTAACGCCGTTAAAATGTACTTAATCCACATAGCGCACTCAAATTCTAAATTATTTTAAAAAAAATATTACTACACTTGCGTATATGCAAAAAATATATATATAAATGATATATCAATCTTTATAAAACGTATATGCAAGAAAAAAATATTATACACCAATAAATTTTTTTATTTTTATATTTATATATAAGCTCTACAAAAAAAATATATTTAACCAATAATTTACTTAACATTAAATTGCTACATTATTTACATATTTTAATGTATAATAATGTGTAAGTAAAGAAATACTCTATAAAAAAAAAATTCTATTGATATTAAATAATTTTTAATATATATTCTTAAGTAAACATAAGATTTTTCTTTGAAAAAAAATTTTCAAAGATTAATGCAATTTCCCAAAGCAGTTGGAAAGGAGACGTATTGCCCGTACCCCGTACCCCGACAATAATTATTCTGCGGGCCTGGCCGGCCGGGCCGGGCCAGCCCGGCCCGGCCACTATGTTATCTATAATAGAATAACAGGAGTTGCTTCTATAAAATAATCTGAATTCTTACTTCGCTACACATTGGTCATTAATTAGCGAACTCTTCAAACGCAGTCATTGTACACTAAAAATTGAACACAAATCATCAAAGTATTCTATCCTGCAAATCGTTGATGAGATTAGAAGCCAAACAACTCAGCTTCTTCCCAGTCTCGCCAGCCATGCTCCCTAGAGAAGGTGGATCGTGAGATGCCTGAATAAATGGCAACTGAATGAATATTAAAGCCGTTCAAATATTTTTAAAAAAAATCTGTATAACATAAATGCATATGATATATATATATATATATATATATAATCACCTGGAACGATAACCGGTTGATAAGGTCAGCCGCAGCCAGGTCCAGGTGAGAATCACCGGCATCATGGCCAAAATGGTCGGCACGGGAAATGGATGTTGCACCCTATATATTAGCAGAAAAATGGCAAGTGAGTTTTTGAGTTGATAGTTTGCAATTATGACGTATTTATTCAACAAATGCATATTTAAGCAGAATTACAGAGCAGATTGAACAAGCGTTTGAATAAGATTTAAGAAACAGCATCAAAAACTGAACAAAGTTTGAACATCACCTGATAAACAAAGCATAAATATCTTATTTTGTTAAGCTGACATAAAGATCAATTAGTGGCAAGTGGGAAAAAAACAGGCAGTTTTTTTAACACTTTGGCAGTTTTTTTGACAGCAACAGTAATATATGGTACAAGCGAGAAGTGCATGGTCTTTAAAACAGTCATCAAATCAGTCCTCTCAATCCCAAAAACTGCCGCAACTGCCGGCCAGTCATGAACCAGAAAGACTGCCCCCAGTTTATTGCTAAATCTGGCAAGTTCAACCCACAAACGGGTTGCTTCTTTCTTCTAAGAAAATTTTTGAAAATTTTCAAGTATAGACACATCTGACAATTTTAATCAAGTTGCCACTTGCTCTTGCCTATATGTGCACAGAATCTTATCCCATTTTAGCATTAAACAAAAAGAACAACCACCCACAAGAACATCAAATTTACTTCGAAAATTCAAATCAAGAAAAACCAACAGAGAGCAAGAACAACAAAGCTTTGCTATGCAGGAAAAAAAATTCCAACTAACAAAGGGGACAAAACAAAAAAACAAGACAACCCTGGCCCCAAAATCCATTGTATATGTACATGTGCCAAGGCTTTATAAGACAACCCATTTTAGTATTAAACAAAAAGAACAACCATCCACAAGAACATCAAATTTACTTCGAAAATTCAATTAGAGAAAAACCAACAGAGAGCAAGAACAACAAAGATTTGCCATGCAGGAAAAAAAATTACAACTAACAAATGGGACAAAACAAAAAAACAAGGCGGTTCAAAAAGAAAAGCAGTACTAGCAAAATCTCATAACCCTGGCCCCAAAATCCATTGTATATGTACATGTGCCAAGGCTTTATAAGACAACTAATGCTCAACTCTTCAAGCTTGACCTATGTTGGTTCTCAACTTACCACAAATGACTTCCTAGGCAAACAACGCACCATCTAATAAACCCCTTGGCTGAAATGAAGTCATTCATCATCGAATGATTACATGAACTTATATCTGAATTCATGATCTATCAAGATATGATTAAAAGTAATATAAATAAATCATCACCTTAATGAGAAAAACGAAAGTGTTTCGATATTTGCTTGTGTGCCAAGTTTTAAGCTAGCCTAGGGAAAATCATTTGATTGTTGTTAAGCATATCTTTAGATATCTTAATGGCACCACAATATTATGATAACAGGACGTCATTTAATATTAATGGTTTCTCTAATTCAAACTTTGTTGGATCAAGAACCGATAGAAATAGCATATCCAGCACAACAATTTTTATGTAGTTCACTAATTTCATGGTCAAGTAGGAAACATAATTAATTATATTCTCTACTGCCAAGGCAAAATACATAAAAACTAAAAGCTGTGTTGCTTAAGTCTTATGGTTTAAGCAATAGCTACTAGACTTTGGGTTCAAGCTACAAAAAATTCTTATAAAGTGTGATAACACAAGCGCCATTGAGATTATTAAGAGCACTATATAGCTTTCATGCACAAAACGCAATGATATTAGACACCACTTAATTAGAAATCATATAGCAAGAGGTGATTCGGTGACAAATTACGTCAACACCAAGCATCAGTTGACAGATATCTTCACAAAATCATTACCACGTGAGAGAATTCTTTAGTTAAGGCGTGAATGTGGATTAATTAATCCACTTTGGCTATTTTAGTCTCTCATTTTTATTATTACAAAAGGTTAAAAATGTCACAATTTTTGTCTTAATCCTAAAGTTCTTTATTGTCATCGACATCATACAAACAAAACTTAAATCTGGGTGTGATTAATACCTGATACTATGTCGTTGTCGTCGGGTGTCATGATAGGGGTGAGGGTGCACATTCTTGCTTGAACGGGGGGTCGAGAAACCTGTCCATTCCTTTGGGTAGGCGCTGTCATTGCACCTCTTCGTTGATTGTTGGCGGGGGCTGCCGGTGCTGAGCTCTGGTTTGGGACAAATCTTGCCCCAGGAATGACGTCTCCGTCGATTGCTTTCTTAGCGATACAGAAATGGTAATCGTGACCGAGGTGCACGCAGATAAAACAACGGTTCTGCCCGTGGTAGCATCTCCCAGTCGGGTGAGGTCGATCACAAGCTACGCCGTCGTTGATCCTAGGAGCTGCTGCAGACATATGATATGCCTTGGGTGGTGGGGGATAACAGGGACGCTTGTAAGTCTCCTAGTCCTTTGTGGGATGATCCTGCCTCTTGCCTTCTCTTTCTGCGATCACCTGTTCGTTATGCTCAAGCAATGTTGCACAGTCTAAGAGATCAACAAATTTCGTATGCCTAAGTGAAACCAGGTTAGTACGAATGTTGTCTTTTAAACCTTCCAAGAACTTATTGCACCTCGAAGCTTCACAATCTACCAACTTCGGTGCGTATCGAGAGAATTTTGTAAACTCTGTCTCATAGGCTGCTACTGATCTATCCCCATGAGTTACGTTTATAAATTGGCTCTCAATAATTCTTTACGCTGAGTGAGGAATGTAGCAGTTTTTAAATGCAGTAGTGAATTCTGCCCAGGGTATGTCCTCCAAACTGACGCCCTTAAAGGTTGTCTCGTACGTGATTCTTCACCACCTCTCGGCTTCACCTTCTAGCAAATATTTTGCTAATCTAACTTCCTCGCTTGTAGGACACTTTAAACTGTCCAACTTGCTCTCTACGGCTTGGATCCAGACTTCGGATACCATAGGTCGGGCTGAGCCGTCGAAGGTAGGAGGATTGATTTTGAGGAAGGCCTACAGGGCATCATCTATTGGCAATCTTTGCCCTTGATCAAGGAGGTAGAAGCTCTCCCTTGGTTTGAAAGGGCTTACAGTACGGCTTCCAGTAGCCTGTCTGTCTTATTATCTGTTGTAGATGCAGATATGGTCTTGATTGGGGTCTCGGAAGATATTTTGAGGAAGGCTTTTACAGAATCCATCTATTAGAAATGATTAATAAAACTTAGGATTTGAATGGGTTGCGTCTGATCGGATACATAAACAATCAATTGTAATGATAGAAGAGTTTTACAAAAATTTTGCCCAAAAGTTTCTAGTAATAAAAGTTTCATACACAAAAAAAGGGTTGCATTAGCAGTAGGACTTATTCCTTACTAGATGCACCAACAAAAATGTATAATCTAAATCTTATTCTATGAACTGAAGGAATCAGAACTAGTCATCCTTCTTTTTTATACGAACTCCCCAAGGCCCCTGGCTTTCCTCTTTCCTTTCAAGGTGGAGGCAGTCGCATCGCCAGTCTTGATGAGCTCCTTCAGGTTGTGGAGTTCATCCTGCAATCGAACAATTTGATGCTTCTGTGCTTCATTATTTCTTTCCACTTGCCAATCCAAGGCAGTCATCTTTTCGTGTAAATCTTTTAGGTCTTGAACTTCTATCTTTAAATTTCTTATCCTGTGATCGGATGCTGATCTCCACCAGGCTAAGGTATTCTCTACCTCACAAATTCTTTCTATTAAAATCTTAACTTTGTATTCCTCAGCGGGGGCGTCCATGTTGGTGCTAGGATCAATTACCCCTGAATTCGATGAGTCACCATCACTTTCTCCTTCCTCAAAGTACTTAATCATATCATCACGAGGATCCATCTATAAGAGGTAAAACAATTAATACAAAAAAAATTATTATTTTACGCCCTAATTGCAATGAACATATCTTCATTTTTATATATATTCTTCCCTCTCAAATGTGCTTAATCATGCTCTGATACCAACTGTGATGACCCGACATTCGGGTGCCACATACCGCAAGATCATATTGAGCAATTTGAGAGAAAATGAAATACACATACAAAAGCCAAAAATATTTCTCATTCATTTCAAATTTACATATTACAAAAATCTTCATCGTACATAACAAACATTGTTCAACCTTTTTTAAAATAAAAAGAAAATAAAAAGATAAATAAAGGTAAAGGTAGCGCCCTCGATCCATCGGCTAAATGATAATTTAAGATTTTAAAGTTCTTCAAGCTCCCCCAAAAGTACCTGACCTGATATTGTTCAGAAAATAATACTGGTATTAGAATTCCCAGTAATACCAGGATTGCCAAACCTATGTAGCTACAACAAATACTATCGCTTAAGGACAAGACCAAGAATATTCAAAGCTAAAGACGGACATAAAAGATGGACGCCAATCAGACTTACAGCTTCAGCAAGGGATTTATATTTATCACGAAAAAAAGATTATGGATCCTAAATAATGCATCAATTCAAAATCAGATACTAAGCGAAGCTCACAATTCATGGTATGAAATTCACCCCAGAAATAACAAAAAGTACAGAGATCTAAAAGTAGTATGGTGGCCAAGACTCAAAAGAAGCATGGCTGAATTTATAACTAAATGTCATGTGTGTTGTTTAGTTGAACGTCAAAAGCCACAACTAGACTCTTGCATCCATTAGAAATCCCAGAATGAAAATGGTCTGACATTTCTATGGAGTTTGTCATGGGATTACCCAGGAGTCATTCATGAGCATATGCAATTTGGATAACAATGGATCATTTGACTAAATTAGCCCATTTTATTCCTATTAAACAAACAGACACCATTGAAAAGTTAGCCAAAATTTATATCAAGAAAATAATCAAACTTCATGAAATTCCAAAAGTCATAATCTCGGATCAAGATAGCAGATTTACTTCCCGATTTTGGCATGCGGTAAACCACGATTTAAGAATTGTACTAACTCTAAGCACCGCCTTCCATCCACAAACAGATGGGCAGACTGAAAGAGTTAATCAAATGCTCGAAGATCTGTTATGTTTGAGTATTTTAAATTATGGTGGTAGTTGAGAAGAGCACATACATTTAATCAAATTTGCATATAATAATAGCCACTAGTCGAGCATTAGGATGGCCCCTTATGAAATCTTATATGGGAGAAAGTGCAGTACTCCTTAACCTAGACACAGGTTGGAGATATACAAATTTATGGATCTGAGTTGATTAAAAAAACAAACGAAAAGATAAAGCTAATCAAGAGCCCAATTGCAGCAGCCCAAGACCGACAAAAGAAACACCATGATGTAAAACACCGGAGGCTAAAATTTCACATTGGTGATCGTGCTTATCTAAAGGTTAGCCCTATGAAAGGAATTCATCTCTTTGTAATAACTGGCAAGCTGAGCCCCAAATATATTGGACCTTTCGAAGTAATCGCAAAAATTGAGAGCTCGGCTTATAGACTTAAACTTCCTGAAAGATTTACAGCCGTGCATAGCGTATTCCACGTATCAGCACTCCGCAAATGCCTCCAAGAATCCACTCAACAAATTTCAAATTCGACAGTCAAAATTCAGCCTGATTTGACTTATGTCGAAAAGCCTCTTTAAATCATAAAGAAAGACCGCCAAAAATTAAGATGCTGAATGATCCCAATGATCAAAGTTCAATGGCATAACTATATTGCAAAGAAAGCCGCGTGGGAAAAAAGATGTTATGCGAAGAAAGTATTCATAATTATTTCAGAATCAAGGTACTCCAAAACTATCTTAAAACTTTATTTTATTTTTATGATGTCAAGGACGACATCATTTTTAAGTAGGGAATTTGTAACGCCCTAATGTCATTACTTCTCAAAATTAGGTCAAATCCCGACTTAAAAATTAGGAACTCGAGGGACTTCAAATTAAGGCAAACCAAAACACCATTGGATAAAAATAATTTTTAGATCAAAATGATCTAGTTTATGAGAAATATGAATAACGAAAACTCCTGCTTCAATTTCTAAATTTTTAAATTCAGTAAATTGAGAAAATTAAGTGCAAGTTCAAATTTATCGATTTTTGTGTCATTGGGTTAAGTATATTATTTAAAGGATACGCTAAAAATTTCATCAAATTCGGAGCTCTGGTTCGATCATGATTAATTTTTGAAGTTTCAAACTTCAAAAATTAACTTCAAAAATTAATATAAAATAAAATATTGCTCCAAATAAAAAAAAATTAGCGCGAGAGTGTCCGTTTCATCGTAACACACCTCTGTGTCAACTTTTGTTATTTTTGAAAGTCAAACGATGAAAAAATGCAAAAAATTTAATTAAAATTTAATTATTTTTTTCCTTCCTCTGTCCCCCCCCCGACGCTAGGACGCAGAGTATGTCGCTCGACAAAGCCTGGCAGACGCAGACGGGGCCTGGCCACCCCCTCCCTCTCCTTCCCTCCTCTCTATTTATACCCCCTCAGCCCAACCCTTCTCTCCATCAGATAGCCCAACTTCTCCTCCCTCAGCCCAACCCTTCTCTTCATCAGACAGCCCAACTTCTCCCTCAGCCCAGCCAACCACCTGCCAGCCTCCAGCCAACCGTCCGACCACCCTACTCCAACCATCCCCTCCGGCCCCCTTTAACCACGTTCCGCCTCCCTCCGACAACCCTAACCCTAGGTGAGAGAAGGAAGAAAAAGGGAAAGAAAGGAGAAGAAATTTTTTGTTTTTTTATTATTTTATTTCTTTATTTCTTTTTCATTTTTCACAATAAAAATTATATATCTCTAAAATGTCATTAGCATCATTATTGTTGTCATTAATCAATAATAATAACAGTACAAATATTATATTATGACTACTATTTCCATTTTGTCAAATTCATTTAAGTCATTTCCATTATTTTTTTCTTTCATACGTTATTATTATTAAATAATGATAATAATAATATTATTATAAATATTAATACTATCCTCGATAACTTAAAATTCTGTCTTCTATCAAGAAGAGAGTAAAAAATAAACAGAATAGAAAATAAGAAAATGACTATTCCTAAAAGTATCATACTACTTTGTTTTCATAAATCTGTAAGTATTGGCTGAAAAGGGCTAATTTAAATATCAAAAACTTAAGCAGATTCAATCAGCTGTTGTACTTTTGAAAATTAATGAAAAAGGTACCCAGTATATATATATATATATATACATATATATGTATTACTTTTTGTACTTTACTGCTGCTTAGCTTCGCTTTGAGCCAAATTCATATTGATGCTTAGTTAATTGTTTGAACCCAACATAATTTTATAAAATAGTTAGTTACCGAAAAAATGACATCAGTAACGTACGTGGTTGATTACTGGAAAGATAACATCAGTAACATATGTGGTTGGTTACTGAAAAAATGACATCAGTAACGTATATGATTAGTTACCGGAAAAATGACATCAATAACGTAAATGGTTGGTTACTGGAAAAATGACATCAGTAGCATAAGAGATTAGTTACTAGAAAAATGACATCAATAATATACATCTTTGTGATAATACTTTTTGCAGGAAACTAATTATCCTATTTGCGTCATTGCCTTATTTTTTCAGCATTTTTATCACATTCTTTTTCCGCTAATCGCATCTCTGCTACTATAAAATATAATATTTTATTGTTTACTACGGTACTTAGAATAATCTCTAATTACTGAGAATTCTAATCCCGATATTGTTTTCTTTACAATACCAGGTCAAGTACGTCTTAGAGAATTCGAACGAGAACTTTAATTCATAAATTTTCAAATTGCTGATGTATTTACGATGCTACTTTATTTTTTATTTAATTTTTGTTTCAGTTTAATTTTTGTTTCAAAATGATGAACATTGTATGAGGTGTACGTTAGCTATTTTTGTAATATGGAATTTTGATGAATGAGAAATATCATTTGGCATTTATGTGTATTCCTTCTTTTTAAAATTGCTCAATATGATCAAGCGGTTTATGAATACTTAATATCGGGACAAAGTTTTAATATCCACACCAACTTATAATAAATGTTTTAATGCATCTCTAATTTTACAAAATTAAGCCATTAGGGGCAAAGACTAAATTTGTTCTAACTTTAAGGAAACATCCCAAATTTAAATTTGAGCAACATTTGTTAGAGTTATACAATATTTCAATTAAGCAATATTTGTTAAGGAATTTTATGGAGTCTCTACTATTTAATTCAAAGGCAAGACATCCCCTGTAGATGCTGATGTCCAAGCATCATTCGAGATTGTGTTATTAACAAGTGTCCCAACTAGCAACAAATGTGGCTGTGTGAGGCTAAGTTTTAAACTCCACTAACCATGCATGACATAAGCTCAGCCTGAACTATCAAGTTTCCTTTCAAAATCCAACTACAATGTATCATATTCTTTGACCCTCATATGATTATTCAGTTTCCTTCTACATCAAAATGGGGAAAGTTCAATATTTCATCCACATATTTGTAGACCTCTTCATGTTTATCAAGGTTTTAATATCCACACCAACTTCTTTGCAATAAAAAAAAGAAAAGAATCGTGTTAGGCCTCAAAAATTCACATTCTCAAAAGTTAGCATTTCTAAAGTGACTTCTCCAATTTCCTCAATCGGAGGTTTCACCTTTCCAGAAAACAACAAACTTTTTATCTTCCTTCCATTGTCAACTCCAAAAAAATCTGCAATAATATGACAAGTCTCGTTGGCAACTGCTTCTACACCATTCTTTAAAAATTATAAACTCACCCTTCAGTTATGAGCTCCAGCTCCGTATCTCCTAAAAAATATCATGCAACACATCTAAGGTAGAAGCAGTGGTAGAATAGTGGGCAACATTTCATTTTCATTATAATCAAAATGCTCATTAGGTAAAAGTCAAGACAGAAGAATTCATGATTCTTGGAAAAAAAGTAGCACTTCTGAATTCAAAAGTGCTCAATATGGAGAAAAGCAAAAGAAACACAGGCCTTAGTTTGGAACAAACAATGTGCCTGCATTTGGGAAAAATAATGAGATATACAATTTTTACAAGCAAGTATGTTCGTTCAATAGCAGTTTTAAAGTTGAATCGTGTGCAGTTTGAAGCTAGTTGAAGAATTCGTCATACAATTCATTTGCAGTTCCAGCTCCTAATCAAATACACAGCAATTCTCTAGCTTGGAGTGACAACAGTTCCCAGTTCTCCAAGCCCCAATTGTGTTGGTTCACGACTCACAACAAATGGTTCACGACTTGCAACAAATGCATCTTCCTGGGAAACGGCATAACCTCTACTATGGAGTAAAGCAATTTTTCATCAATCAATTACGTGAAGCCACATATACATTCATAATCTATCAATGTACAATTCAAGATCATAATATCACAAAACATTTAATATTTAATGGCACGTTTGAAAAAAATCTAATGTTGTCTTGAACCAATTCCTAAAAAAGAAAAGAGGAGGATTGTGTTGACAAATTGCCAGTATAACTTTGTAGAATCTTTTATTCTATGAATGCTGAAAGTCAAATATTGCCTTGCTTAAATAGTGAATAGTGTGCAATGGTCTCTACATCTATGCCAGGGTGAAAAGTTAAATTAGCAGGAATTTCAAGATGAATATAGGAAATGAACCAAGTTTAAAACACTGAATTGATAGTATGAAGTTGGAATATTGGCAATCGAACTAACAAAGGATTACTACAAGAATTAATATTTCTGCCTTCAATGAACAAAGTGAGAAAAAAAAGTAAAAGAAATCAAAAGTTTAGGGTTTGAACTTAGCATTCAAGTAAAATTCAGTATAGAAATAGTATGAGTATCATATCATCCTAAGTAAAAATGTAGACATAATATAGTGCAAATTAAAAGGAAAAAGAATAAAATATTATCTTTTGATGAGATAACTCTCAAAATTGCAATTGTTTGTCATTCAGATATGATTAATATAATATAAAAAATTTAGCACAAATTGGAGAAGTTTAAGAAATAACCCAAGAGAAAATGTTATTAGTAGAAAGAACTTTAAATAGATATATTAGAAGGGATGATAAATAATTTAATAATATTTATATTGATTTTGGTTTTGGAGAGATCACTACAAAAGAAAAAAAAGTTTGGAGTTTACTTAAGCATATGATTTCACAATTACTACTACTTATTCATAATAAGTGAACATATTATCACTTATTAAATAAATAGAACTTCTAAACTAATATTGATTATTTAAAAAAGAAGAGATCATTTGTATTGCAAAAATTGAAAGATTATTTTAAGTGATTAACTTGATAAGCCAACATCAATTAATAGTTTAAAATTTGAAAGAAAACAACAATAAAAGAAAAATTAAATCTAAAATATATTAGAAATTAAGATGATGTAATATTAAGAATAATAATATTAATATTTTTTAATGTTATGTTTTAAAATTCATAAGAATTTGAAAGTGAAATAATCTTATGTGAATTTCATTTGCTAGTTGTATTTGTAAGGCAATAAAAGTATACTTTCACAATCAAAATGAAGATATACATGCTTGGTAATGGAAAAAAGACATTCAAATAAAATAAAAAAATAACTATAAAGAATAGTTTGAATGTCCAAATGATGATAATTGAAAAGCATATAAATTAGAATAATATATGAAGCTAATACTAACTTTCAATGATTATACAAAAATTTAAAATTTGTTAAAAGAGAGACAATATATAGCTAGCTAAATTAATCGATAAAAGAATTAAAATTTGACTCAAGTATAATATAATAAAGATAATCATGAAAATCTTTTCAGAGATAAAAACACTCAATATAGATGATCGAATTATTTTACTAAACTTTTTAATGCAAATTGTACCACATAAATGAATTTCATAGCTATAAATGTAATATAAATTGCACTCTTTCAATGGGTCAATAAAATCAAGATTTGAAATGCTTTAAAAGAAGATGAATAGTGAAAAAACAATAATGTGCATGGCATCTCTATAGAGATGCAGAAATGTTTGGCGAAAAAAACAATGTAGCTCAACAAGTTTATTAAGACTTTTAAGACTAAAAAGATGTCCGATAAGTGGATAGCAAGTATTATTATGTTTATTCGCATAAATAAAGGCAATACTTTTGAGTGTTTAAATTATAAGAAATTAATTAAATGAGTCTTGGGAGAGGATGATTACATACAAATTATGTCTGGATGCCCAAATTTCAAAAAAGCAACTTTATTTTATGCCACGAAGATCTATATTAGAAAGTACATAATAAATAAAAGGTTTAAAAGAGAATTTTACATAATAAAAAGATCTCTATTTATAATTTATTAATTTTGAAAAGGCTTTATGGCAAAGTACCAAGTAAAGATGTTTATATAGTAAGTTGGATAATATAAGTTAATGCTATAAAAGATAGGTATAATGGGGATGTAATATGTGTTCAATCACAAAGTAGTTATCTAATGATTTTCTTGTTATTATTGTATTGCATCACTTTTAGCACACATCTCCTTGCATAAATAATGGGTGTTTTTAATGAACATATTCAAGCGAAAGTTTATCGGTGCGTGTTATTCGTAGATGGCATTCTCCTATTGTGTGGTTGATGTACTTTATAATTTAAAGGGATTTATCATAGTAGATATAAAATTAGATATATACAGTTTAAGTTTAATTATAATAGACACATTTAACATCAAAAATGTAACTATTGAGAACCATGACACCAAGAAGAATGAGATTTAAATACCTTGGTTCAATTATACAAAATAATAATGAAACAGAGGTTATGTATTAATAGATCAAAGTTAGTTGGATAAAATGGAAAAATTGTTCTCGATTGTAGTATAGTAGAGAAATTTTACTCAATTAAAGGTGATTTTATATAGAGCAATTATGAGCTCAACAATGTTATATGGGGTAAAATATTGACCAACAAAGAAGCAATTCATTGAATATGTTAGTATAAATGAGTAGGTACGCTTGAAAAGAAAAAACAAAAAATGAGTTCATTCATACAAGATTGGAGTGAGTAGTGAAGAAAGTTAGATAATGTTATTTTCTATGGTTTTAAAAGATATTAAGTGCAAATAATTTGATGCCCCTATTAGGAAAATTGACTGCATAAATTTTGGTATATTAAAAGAAGAAGACAAGACAAGAAAACTTGAAAAAAACTAGTATAAATGATCTCATCTATATAAAACATAAGAAAAAGCTTCATTTTGATCATGCCCAATTAAAACTAAGTTTCACGAACTAATCTAGCTTAGTGGTGCTAGATCCTATTGGTGTTGGTTAGTAGTGCTAGGTCCTATTGGTGTTGCCATTGTTGTTGGTTATGTTTAATATCAAGGAGGATGAGGCAGATGTAGTCTTAACAAATATCAAATAATTCAAGCACATAGCATTTAATAATTAGAAAAATAAATGGGCACTAGTTTAACTGTAATAAGGACTTTTTTGGGTGATATTTTATATATCAAATGCTCAACTTTAAATATTTTATAATATGCTTAATTTGTTAAAACAGATGTTGGATTACAAATTATTATTAATTATAATGATTCTTTTTAATAACCAATAATTATTATTAATTTTGGATACCATTGCATTATCATGATTCAACCTTTAGTTTGATCCTGAATGAATCAATGAACTTTAAGCAATTTCCATCATACGGATCACACTTGTAGTCCTATTTTCACAAGGAGCAAAGTTGTACACATTATCGGCTCGTGAGGCAAATTTGACAGGTCGCAAGTCATTCTTGAACATACATGTACTTAAACTATACTTGACTCAGCCCTTAGCTCATCGAGCCATGCACATATTTAATAATTACTAAATAAAACAAAATAAAATAATATTTAGCATAATAAATAACCATATTTTTTAAGCACCTAAAACCAATAATTGTAACCTTTATCATCTAACTCATCTACTTTGAGCATGTCATCATCATAAAGCTCAAAAACCTCTCTATTGACCTCCATTGCCTTATTGTGGTCATCAAGCTCAAGCACCTCAGCTTTAGATATTGGACCCCTGCCTATCAAACTCAAGCACTCCATTGTAACCATCAAGCTCAAAACCTCACCTCCAACAACAACCTAGAGAACTTCATATTCAAAGTTACCATTGAACACCTCATCTTTTATGCTTGTGAGGTCAAGCTACTCATTGTGGTCGACAAGCTCAAGCACATCAACTTTAGATTTTGGATATCTTCCTATCAAACTCTAGAACCTCATTGTCATCATCAAGCTCAAAACCTCACCATCAACATCAACTAAAAAAAGATAACTTTATTTCCAAGTTACCATTGAACACCTTGTTATTGAAGCTTGTGAGCTCAAGTCAAACTAAGTTCCATGTTCAGCTTACTTATTTCAACCCCTGAAAAAAAACTAATAAGAAAATTTTCTTAAGCACAAACACAAGACAAAAGACAAACACAGCATATATATGATGAGATACGAAATTTGTAAAAAGCAGGGCAAGGCAAGAACATGGCAATCTCTTTGTAGCATATAAAAATAAAATATGAAATTTCTATTTCCAATACAAAAAATTTCTATTATCCATAACAAAGAATAATATTTTGCTTAAGAAAATGACAATAATAAAAAATTATTGTCAATTATTAAAATCTAAAAATTATTGTTATGGAGGATTACTTTAGAATCTAAAAAATTATTGTTATGGAGGATTACTTTAGAATCGAAAAATTTTATCTTAAAAGATCTAAAAAGGAATATATGGAGGGTAAGTTCAAAGGTATATGAAGTCATAATCTCGAGAACATAGCTATTGAGGACCATGTGATCAAGAAGAGCGAGAAGTTAAATAACATGAGTTCAATAATTCAAAATAATGGCGAAATAGAGAGCGATGTGCTTAATAGAATCTGAGATGGATTGATGAAATGCAAGAGCGCTTCTGGAGTGTTGTTTAATTCGAAAATCCCACTCAAATTTAAAGAAAAGTTTTATAGAGCAGCTATACAACTAGTTATGTTATATGAGGCTAAATATTCGTCAACAAAGAAGAAACTTATTGATAAAATAAGTGTTACAGAGATGAGGATGCTTAGGTGAGAGCAAGTATACTCGTAAGGATAGAATGAGAAGTAATTTTATCCGTAGTAAGGTTGGTGTGGCTCCAATAATGGATAAGATTAGAGAATCTCTCTTTTGATGGTTTGGGCATATTAAGTTTAAGTAGTATAATGCTCCTATTAGAAAAATTGAGCTTATGAATTTCTCTCATATTAAAAGAAAAAGAGAAAGACCCAAAAAGACATGGGGAGAAACTACTATAAAGGACCTTCTCTATTTAGAGCTAAAGGAGGGGCTATATTTGATTGTGGGCAATGGAAACAAAGGCTTCATGTAGCCAACGTCACCTAGTGGGATTAAGGATATTGCTTAAGCTTTATAAGCCTAGAAATTTCTTTATCATTCAAATATTTTCACACATCAATAGAAATGTCATCTGATACTACAGTTTTTCCACTATTCATCTTTTTTAATAAATTTCAATTTCAATTTTACCAATTCACCGAATAAAATTTAAATTAGTACTATTTTTACAATGTTTAACGTACTCATATGAATTGTACTAGTATGACCTTCCTTAAAAGCTTAGCAAATTAATTTTTCTATCTATATAGAATACTATCATACCTAAATATAACATTTTTATTATCACTTTTGATATATTTTACTTGATTCAAGACTTTAATTCTCTAATCTTTTAATTTGGTTGTCGTTCTCACTTGGCGATTTCTAATTTATAATATAATTCTAGAATACAGCAATCTTAATATCACAAATTATTATTTTGAATTCATGATAAGCTAATCTATAAATTTCATATTCTTCTTTCTTATGTTTAAATCAATCTTTATAATAAATATTTTACTCTTAATCTTTACTTGAACATCTTGTATCCACTATCATGCATCTTTATTATAAGTACTCTCCTTTTATATTCACCAAAATTATTTTAAGCTGCAGTAAAATTCAACTGGCATTATCCTCAAAATTCCATTTATTAAGTTTTAAAATTTCACTCTTGATAATATATTATATTACTTTTCTGAAAATTCCATCATCTAGTTTTAGGACATTAGATTTAGCACTACTTAATTAATCTTGATTGTTTTTCATTATTTTTAATTATTCAAATTTATCATATCTAAAATAAAATTATCTGCTTAAATATTATTCTATCACATAATATATATTTATAAATAAAAATTATGTTAAGTTATATCTATAAACATTATATTTTAATTTGCATTTATACACTACAACCATTATTTTATTTTTAAATTTGAATTTTTAAATGGTCTATCTCACATAGGTCATCAAAAGCTTATCTCTTGCATCAAGAATTGCATTAATATTGCATGTTTATCAATTTCAATTTGTACGAGTATTATGCTCTAAACAAATAAATTTGAATTTGCATACTTATTAGAAAAAATAATTTTGTGTTTAATGTTTTGATACGGTACTGAGTCATGGAGCAAGAATTGAGTAGAAAATGATTTGCAAGGGCTTGATTATTTTCTCGAAATAAATTGATCTCCTATAATTAAGTTTTTGAGCATCCGAGTAAACTTGAAAAAATGAAAAGTTAATTAAAAAATTATGTAAATATATTAATATAAATTAAAAATAATAATTATTAACATAATAAGAGATGGTCAATAAATATAACAATTATTAGAATGAAAACATATTTACAATTTAAATATTAGAAATTAGTTAATAAAATTAATAATATGTTAGTGTAATTTATATAATTACAAATTATGTAATGTAAATTAACAATTCACAAGCATATATATAAATATATATATATAATTAGCAAAAAATTAAATATTACCTATTTTTGAATAAATTAAAGAGTAAGTTAATATGTCAATCCTTTAAACTAAGTCTGTGGAGTAACAAACAATTTCAAGCCCAAGTTAGTATTATTAATCAAATTAACTCAATAGCTTATCTCCACTTAGCTTAACAAATCCTAATCTGTAACAAAACAAAGCCCTAGAATCATCAAATTAAGGGATACACAAAATAAGATAAGATGAACATACGTAGGTTGACACAACTTGTGCTTCTTAGATCTCTTTAACTCATATTTAGCTAGCATGATCATACTTAAGTGTGAATTTTTAGCAAAGTTATACTAACAAAGATAAGATGTCCTTGGCGAAGATAAACTAACACTATTACTTGGTTTAAGCTTAAGCTAAAAGCCTTTAAATCAATAATATAGATACATGGACAAAAATTAGTTAAGCTAGGGTGAAGGCAAAATGGAACATTAGCGACATTTCAATGCAAGAGGAACAAGATAAGGAACATGCTTAGGTTCTACACTTCAGTACAAAAAAAATTTCATGTGAGGAATATAAGTCCCAACCTAGCATGTTGAGCTTGATTAGTTTGTGCATTTGTTTCCAAAGCATTAGACCTAAGCATATGCATGGGGACAACCTAGGCCGACCATATCTTGAGTCAAGTTTGGGCAAAGATAGCTAATAAATGCATAGCAAGCTTGTTCAATATAATCTTTCATGCAGTGTGTCAATTTGTGCTTTCAAGCGCAACTTAAAGATGTTCGAATCTTATAAGAAAATTACCTTTTGTTTAATCACTATATTTTACCAATATTAATTATCAATGACTGCCATTTTCTTGTATAATAATGTGTATTTAAGTTAAAAGCTTTATGTATAATTAAATGCATGCATTTATATGAAAATAAAAGGTTTGAGTTGTACATATGAAATTTATACTAAATATTAATATTATAACATATGATATAAAGTTTAATACAGAATTATATCAATTGGCTAAGCCCAATCCAAAAGTTTTGGCCCAGAATGTGGGTCGAGCCAAGCCAAAATCTTTGTCCCGGTATGTGGGTAAAGTTTAGCTTGAGTCTTGCAATTAAAGATTCCAACACATTATTAACCCATGCTCTATCTACTATGGATCCTAGTTTTTAACTCTACTTGTTGATGGCATGAAAGATTTGATGCATGAAAGATTAGTTGGAACTTATGAAGGTATTTTTGTAAAGTAGAATTCATGGAAGCATGAAAGTTAGAACAGAGAGGTAAATGTTTAAGGAGACTGCCTATGACATTTCTAGTAGCAAAAAATACCAAATTCCAGATGGACAGGTGATACCATGGAAAGAAGAATACATAGATCCTTTACATGAAAACCCTTTTAAACATATTACATTTTAATTATTCATTTTAGTTTAATGCATGTACAGTATGTTGTATAACATAGAAGTGCATAATGAAGAAATTTGTACATATTACATTCCATTGCAAAGTCTCATTTAATCACACTCATTTGTTTCAGTATCAATTCCTCATGAAAAAATTTGCATTTTCCATCCTTTTGCTTCATTAGAATTTTGTTCTAATTCTTCACTTGTTGCTTGGAGACTACAGCATAACAAAAACAATAGTTTCCTCTGAGTCAAGGCCAAATACTACAAGAATTGAAAGCTTCACCCACCAACTTAATAGATTCTCCATCTTGCAAATAGAGGATCTGAATTACTCATCCATCATGTAGACGATAGCCTTTGCAAAAAGAAATAGAGTCCCAACAGAGGAATACTACTTTTCCATTAGCAAAAAAAAAAACAAAAAAGATCAAGAAACTCATGCTCGGAAAATTAAAGTGACAGTAAAGGCTGTGGATATTCTTCATGGCGATTTAATAAGATAGCAACTTTTCCTTTCTCCTTTTGGCTTGTTGGTGAGAAAGGTTACTAGATTTGGTGAGATGTTGTTCACACTCATTCGTATTAATTTACTGTGTAGAGCATTTGTTAGATGTTTAATGCCCTTATTTTACATTATACAATACATGCTAATGATACTTGTGCATCCTTATCATGTGGATGTATGTACTTGATCAAAGCATGAAAACTCAATGTTCTTGTATGAGTGGTTCTATTATTTTATATCAAAGTTATCAGTTATGCTAATTTTGTTTCTTCTAAGATGATCCTAATTATCACTGCGCTTCTTAAAGCTGATGTTTTGGGCCCTTTTGCAATCCCAGCCAACACCTCAACTCCGCTACTGCTGTTAAGATCTCAGTATCTTGCCTTAAGACTACAGAAAAAGTCCTTAAAAACTTTTAGGCGTACGATTGTTGACTCCTATTTAACAAGTCGAATTGATTGCTGCTGAAATGCTAGTAAAATGGCTAATAAAACATTGCTCAATCACATGAAGATAAACAATAATTGCTAAAATTATCAGAGATAAACATATACCTCTATTTTTGATGCAGAGTTCATTTTTTTCTGATATCCACCATCTATCCCAAATTCTGCAAAAAAATTTGATGATTTGGGAGGAGCCACATGTCCACTTACTTTGGCAAGAATTGTTGCAGTAACAGTCATGCTTTCAACGTACTCAAATCGTGAGGATGTTGATGATCCATCGGCCGTGGCAATACCATCCAATGAAGATAATGCAATGCTAGGCATTTCAGGCTTCTGGTCATATAGATTCTCATTTTGCTGCAGTTAAATCGTTTACTGAGTCAAACAGCATTGGCAAATGGTACATCTAAGTAGATTTAAAAATGATTTATGATATTTCAGCCAAAATATTTCAAAAGGATGAGTGGAAGTTTGGTAAAATAAATGACCATGATGATAAATAAACTACAAAACTTCAGCATAATACTTTCGGATCCATCAGAGCAAGAAAAAAAGGAGCCAGGAAACCAGAATATACTAATACCAATACTTACAAAATACACTCACACAATGGAAAAAGGAAAACACTGCACCTTTGTAGTAAGCTTTCTAGCACCAAGGCCACTACTTTTGCTTCCACCCTTTTTAGCGCCAATGGGCTTCTTAACAAAACTGATCACTGGTGAATGAAGTTCTTTAGGCGGATGAATAGCCTCTGGAGCTTCACTGTTCTCCACTGAATTTTTCTCCGGCTTACTGACAACCTTAATGTCCTTATGGCCATTAACAGTCTCTTGTAATAAAGTTTCCGTAACAGATGATGAAGGTAGTATAACATCTTCTGCCACACTCTTAGCAGCTTCTTTAGAAAGTATTTGTCTATATAATTCAGAAGCTCTTGATGCATACTTTGCCTCTGTTTTACCATCTGTCCACCCATGTTGCTTAAAGAAGACATATGCGCGATTGTTGCCCCCAAAAGTCATCATCCTTAGCTGCTCAGGACTCCATGAATCTAAATTAGTTGACCTACATGTTGACAAGAAATACAACGAGAAAATAATGCATGCACAAGCATCATTGTCTAGCATAATGTAAGAATATAACATTTGTACTATTAGATAAAATAAACTTACACATTTGAACATGCTAAATATGAAAATACAGACAAGTTTTTCAATGAGCTATAATGACCCCAAGTCATTTGGACAAAGGACGTTAAAATTCCTCGCTATGTTTAGTATCTATTAATTTCTCGCTCAATACATGATAGCTACCCGCTAATTTCTGTTTATTAACCGCGAATTTCCGTTTTCAGTTAAAAACACCCGCTAAAATCCGTTTTTGTTAAATTTATGTTTATTTCTGTTACGTATTAATTAAATTATTGATTGAAGAAGTTTTTCAAACCCAAATAATGCTAAAATAAAATTTTAGATTTGTCATTAATCTTGAATTTAAATTAAAACTAGTAAACTATTTCAAAATTACTTACCTCATTAAAACTCGAAATAAAAGCAGAGCACGCTTCTTCCAGAAATCATCGGCAATTAAGTCGATGGTTCTATCAGGAAAGGTTGGCGGAACGCACTCGAGCGACTCCCAAATTTTCTTCCTATTCCCGAGACTGGGCAACAACTTTCGATTTCCTCTCTAATTATGTAATCTGACGCAGGAGCTGCCAACAGTTTCGAAGGAAGGAATTGATGAGCCACACGGCAAGACCCGTAACTTATGCACCTTAATAGGCAGTGGTCCAACAACTTGGGCGCAAGAAGCGAACGTGCAATCCGTAAGCACGTCCTATTTAAACTGGCAAAAAGTCGCAACTCTTCCCCACCAAATCGCTAAGCTCTCTGACGATCCTTCTCCCCCACTTGACAACCCACCGATGCTCGCCCTCTTCCTCTAAGCCATCAGAATCAACCATCCTTGGAAGTCTGCGATAGAGACGCGGACGACTTTCAAACGATCTAGGAGCCGACGTTCTCTTCTTTTCCGCTCGGTCTCTTTCTGCGCTCGACCTTGAAGTCCTCCGATTACTAAGGTACTGTAACGACCCAAAGTCATTACTTTGCGAGATAGGTCAAATCCCGCCTAAGAAATCAGGACCACGGGGAATTTCAAATTATGGCAAACAAAAATACCCTTAGATGAGAATAATTTTTAGATCAAAGTGCCCTAATTTGGGAGAAATTCGAATAACGGAAGCTCCCGCTTTATTTTCTGAGCCTATTAAATTCTTTAAATCAAGAATATTGAAATACATGTCCGAATTTATCGTTTTCAGTGCCGTTGTGTTAAGTATGATATTTAAAGGCTGCTCGAAAAGTTTCATCAAATTATAAGCATCAGTTTGTTCTCAATTAATTTTCAAAATTTAAAACTTCATAAATTACAAAAAAATAAAATATTGTTCTGAATCGAAAATTGTGATGGCCTCTTATGAAGCCATATATGGAAGAAAATGCAGTACTCCACTAGCCTGGACACAAGTTGGAGACGTTCAAATTTATAGCTCGAAGTTGATTGAAGAAACGAACGAAAAGATACGACTAATCAAAATCCGAATTGCGGCAGCCCAGGACTGACAAAAAAAGAATCACAACGCCAAATATCGGATGCTAGAATTTCGCGTTGGTGATCGTGCCTATCTAAAGGTTAGCCCAATGAAAGGTATTCATCGTTTCGGAGTTACTGGAAAGCTGAGCCCCAGATATGTTGAACCCTTCGAAGTAATTGCAAAAATCGGAAGCTCAGCTTACAAACTTAAACTTTCAGAAAGATTTTTTTTCGTGCACAACGTTTTCCCCGTTTCAGCACTCCGCAAATGCCTTCAGGAATCCTCTCAACAAATTCCTGATTTGATAGTCGAAATTCAGCATGATTTGACTATGTAGAAAAGCCTCTTCAAATCATTGAGAAAGATCGCCGCAAATTAAGTAGAATGATCCCAATGGTTAAAGCTCAATGGCATAATCATACTGCAAAGGAAGCCACATGGGAAAAGGAAGATGATATGTGAAGAAAGTATCCAAAGTTGTTTCTTAAATAAGGTACCCCAAAACTTCCCTTAAGCCTTTATTTTATGATGTCGAGGAGGACATCGTTTTTAAATGGGGGAGTTTGTAACGACCCAAAGTCGTTACTTTGAGAATTAGGTCAAATCTCGCCTAAGAAATCAAGACCACGGGGAATTTCAAATTAGGGAAAACAAAAATACCCTTAGATGAAAATAATTTTTAAATCAAAGTGCCCTAGTTTGGGAGAAATTCGAATAACGAAAGCTCTCGCTTTATTTTCTAAGCTTATTAAATTCTTTAAATCAAGAACATTGGAATACATGTCTGAATTCATCGTTTTTCAGTGTCGTTGTGTTAAATATATTATTTAAAGGATGTTCGAAAAGTTTCATCAAATTTTAAGTGTCAATTTGATCTAAATTAATTTTCGAAGTTTAAAACTTCAAAAATTACAAAAAAATAAAATATTGCTCCGAATCAAAAAATTTCGGCGCGAGGGTGTTCGTTATGTCATAACACACCTCAATGTCAAGTTTTGTTATTTTTAAACGCCAAATGGCAAAAAAATGCGAATAATTTAAGTTTAAATATTTCCTTTGGAATTTCCATAGAAATTCTTCTTCCCCCTTGTGATCTCGTGCGGGATTCTTCCGCGCCAGACGGCGCGCTAGAGGCCATGCGCTCCTCATTAAATTTTTTTGGCTCAGGGAATGTCCCCCCTGCGCCTATTTAAGCCTTATCCACTCCCTCCTCTCCCTACACAGCAACCAAGCCCTCTCTTCTCCTCCCTCTCCCACAGCCAATAGCTCCCTCCTCTCCCCACACAGCAGCCCAGCCCTCTCTTCTCCTCCCTCTCCCACAGCCAATAGCTCCCTCCTCTCCCCACACAGCAGCCCCGTCCTCTCCCTCCTGCCAACCAGCCCACCTGCCGCTGTCGGCCGCCCTCCTGTTGCTACCAGACAATCAACTCAGTCGGCCAACAGCCACACGGCCAACCGTCCAACCACCCCACTCCGACCTCCCTCTGTTTTTCGACGATCATAATCTTGAAGGTAAGAGATATTATTCTCTTAACCTTAAATAAAAAAATGCAATGATGTAGGTTATTTTTCGAAGAAGGATTCTAACGCATATTACATTATGAGTTGAGGCAAGCCGAGTCGAGCTTGAGTTAGTTCCGGCTTGAGCTTAAGCTCGATTTGTTAATTGAGTTCAATCTCAAGCTCAAGCTAAATTTTTACGAGCGAATCAGCTTACGAGCTGGTTAATTTGTAATTAATGGGATAATATGACTTCTCCTTAATGAATTATCATAAATAGAATTTAAGAGCAAAATTATAAAATATTAATCAAAAACTTAAAAGAAGATAATATTTATTCCTAGGAATATTGGTTAGATGCTAAAATATCAGAAACTTAATGCAGATTGAGCGAACTGTCACTCATTCTAACTTAAAGAATAAAAATACCCAGTACATGACATGTATTATATTTTGTATTTTTACTGCTGCTTAGTTTTGCTTTCAAGCCAAATTCGTATTGAAGCTTGGCTGGTTGTTTGGAACTGGCATTCGTGGCTAGTTACTGGAAAAATGACATCAGTAACGGTATTCGTGGCAAGTTATTAGAAAAATGACATCAGTAACGGTATTCGTGGCTAATTACTGAAAAAATGATATCAGTAATAGCATTCGTGGCTAGTTACTGGAAAAATGACATCAGTAACGGCATTCGTGGCTAGTTACTGGAAAAATGACATCAAGAACATCATTCGTGGGTCGTTACTGGAAAAAAAATATCAGTAACAATATTCGTGGTGGGTTACTGGAAAAATGATATCAGTAACCAACATCTTTGAGCTAATATCTTTTGCAGGAAATTGATTATTTATTTTGCACTTTCACCTTATTATTTTTCATGCATCCTTATTTTCGCAAATCGCATCTCTGCTATTATAAATTGTAATACTTCATAGTTTACTGTGGTACTTAGAGTATTCTCTAATTACTGGGAATTCCAATCCCGATATTATTTTATGTACAATACCAAATCAGGTACTTATGGGAGAGCTTAAACAAGAACCTTGAAAATTTATACTGGCAAAAGAATCTACGGCTCAACTTTTACTTTTATTTTATTAACTTGTTTCAAAGTTCATCTTGTGTTCTAGAAGAACTTTGTCAAAAGTTAATAAAATTGAAAATATTATAAAATGAGAAATATCTTTTGGTTTTATATGATCTTGCGGTATGTGAGTACCCGATGTCGGGACAGTTCTCGCTGAACCGGCGACGGATCACCACAGGTACGAACCTTAACTTAGACCAGGAGTAGGATTTAATATGTTGTTTAGTCCACTATTCTAGGAGTTTAATTTCTATTGTAGTTCTCAGAAACCTTTACATGCGTATGTTGATTCCATATATCTAATGACGTACAATGGTTTCATTTAAATAACTTAGTAATCGATTTGGATCAATCAGATTTTTCAATTTCCAATTTGATGGTTTCATATCTTAACCTATGAATTTGGAATAAGTTTTTGGGACTTGAAAAATGGGCAGCAAACAACCAAATCTTGTTGATTAAACTCAAAACCCTCAGCAAAGTCTAAAATCTATAATTTATAGCGTTGTATCTGAAAATGATACATTAGGTTTGTTGTAAATTCACTATGAATGATGTCATTAAGTCCGTGATCAGTAGGACTATAATGGAATGCAACACTTGGGATCATGGAAGTGGAGCATCTACAAACATAACAAATGCACACCTGTTTTGAGATTTGAAATCAAAATTTATTTGGGGTTCGCCATATATATATATATATATATATATATATATATATATATATATATATATATATATATATATATATATTCTATTTTTCTAAGCTATTTCTTTGTATTTCAATCATGCTATTCCATATGCATCCCCTTAAAAGATTGAATGTGATGCTTGGAGTGAAACATGCAATTCAATATAGATGATATTTTTATGGATTTAGATATGGTTGATGAATTACTACAAAGGAAAAGTTGAACTTACAGTTAGATGCATCAAAAGTTTGAGCTGAGAAAATTAGTAAATTGTATTTAGTGTTTTGGGACTAATGTAAGTTTCAACAGCTTAAATTTGATATATTGAACACTGAGATAATAGGATTATAAGCATGAACTAATTTACGTCAATCTACTCCTATAGTCAATTATTAAAGTTAGTGTTAGAGAAGTTTACTATGGTTGTAAAATCAAGTGACGAGCATACCAGCAACAGTCCTTGATTTTTGCCTTAAATTTATGCAGTTATATGTTAGAATGAATAGGAGATAGACCTTAAAGTGAAGGTTTAATAAGAAGGAGATGGTTTGACAGCTACAATTTAGGCATTTGAATTACCGAGAGTGAGGAGGCAAGTGGTAAGGTTTCTAAAACTGATCCAAATGAACCACTGTTGTATTACCGTAAAGAAGAATTAGAACTTAATAAAGAACATGATCATTTGTAGCAACACATGTGTAGACTATTATTTTACCAATGAAGACCTGTTGAATTACAATTAGTTCGACTACATTAGTAATTCATAAGACGCCTTTCACTCCAATATTGCAATCTGAATCATTCAATTTAGATCTAAACAATTTTCTAAAGTAAGACTTAGCATTCAAAATATGTGTCATTATTATCAACATTCATTTGCAAAGGCTAATAGAAATATAAAATATAATTTTTTGAAAACACATCAAGGTTGTGAGTGATTCGTCTAATTAAGTCAACACAAAGGTACATTGAATATTACTTTTTATACTTTTATTTACTTTTATTGCTGCTTAAATATCGCTTTTAGCCTGTTTTATGTTGTGATATTAAATGCAATATTTTTACGACTAGTGATTTAAAAAATAAAATGATGTTTATGTATCATGTGAATACTTGCAAGGGTTCCAAAATGGTGGTTGAATTAGGTTAGGAACAGGGCTAGTCCATAGAGAGTTATAAGAGTATCATCTGAAGCCTTTGAGGGGGTCAAGTAATGAGCATATTTTTATTGAACCCAGCCTCGAGATTTTGACTTTGACTATTAGAACTACTAACGTTGCTTCATAATATTAAGACATAAACACAAACATGAATTTTTATGTGATTATCTTTTTAAATTTGGCATGTGACATAACTATGGCAAAGACATTTATTTGCAAAAATTAAGATTATTTTTATTTACATTAAATCATATTTTTCTGCAATTATTATCATATTATTTTCACCCTCCACTTTTGCTTAAGAGTATATTATTTATTGTCCTTGTACTTAGAAAATTCATTAAAACATTATTTTTATAATGTCAGACCAGGTACAACTAGAAGAGGCTGAGATAGCTCAAGTATATTTTAAGAAATTGTAATGCTGAATGAAAGAATAAAATTGGACAGTAAAATACAGTGGTTACCTACACTACTTGACTCTACATAATAAGTTTGACTGCCAAGATTTCTAACTCCTCGAACACAAATATCTATCACCAAAGTTACACTAATTTCTATAATTGAAGTTATATAGAAGTTACAGACAAATCATCAGTTGTCAAAACCACGGTAATGAAAGACACCTTCTCCTGTTTGAAAATCCCTAAGTCAAACAATATAGAATAATTTAAACTATTAATACCAACATATATGTGATGAATGAAAAGCTTAAAAGTTATAACATCATCCACCTTCAAAAAAGCAATAAGTGGATAGAACTGCTAAGACTTGTTTCTCAAGTGTAGGTTTGAATGTAATGTAACAAAATGACCATTTCTTTAATTTAGAGAAGGTGAGCGTTACAAATGGATCATTAAAATGTGATAGGATTTAAATCACTACAAGATTTTTAACTAGCAGTAGTTGAGCATGGCTCCATTATACCTTAATGCCCCAAGTGAAGCATGGATTTGAGTTGCTTCCGAGTAAATCACGCTATCAATTAAAATTCTTGAATTCATTGAGTAATGACTTAAGCCATCAACCATTGTTGGATCTTCAAAGATATTGCCCAAACTAGTGACACCAATTTCAAGAATCAAACAATCAAACAAAATTTTCCTAAATTTGAAAATCAGCTAGGATACTCAAGATCATTATGGTGAATTGATGGAAAGGATCTTATATATGGCAGCTTTTTCTGTAAAGCTTGAGATGGGAATGGCATATGCTATAGCTTACCATACCGTGGATATAACTTTGTGTTGTCATTTTAATTCATGAACTTAAATATTGTTAGGAATGCAAGGACTGGCCAAGCCTACTAAATAGAAATCCTAACTTTAATGTCTAAAAGTTTTTTTTTGTAAAGATGTGCTTTTCTTACAATGCAACTTATGCCTCCTTATATGGTTTTGACCGCAATAGCTGAAATCCTTAGATCTTTAGTGGCTCCCTTATGGAAGTCAAAAAATTTATAGTTTGGTGCGCTGCTTCCACAATCTAATTAAGGAGGTCAAAAAATTAAAGAGGATGAATGAAATGTGGGAGATGAAGAATGGAGAAGTTAGAAAACATTTATAGGGCTGAGTTGAGGATACTCAAAACATCTCTTTGTTTTTCTATTCCATCGCATTTGGTAGGTATATAGTACAAATTCCTTACACCCATTTCTTATCATTATACTGCCTTTCAAAATGACCTTGCCCTTGAGGTTGTTAATAAATTCAAAGGGCGTCGTTTAGTAGCTAGCATCAAACATAGTAAAATCTGAAGTTGAGTTCCAAAAAGTGGTGTAAACATGCTCATCCCAAACTTGATTCACTCCATAATAGAAGGCCCAAATGCTCTGGCAAATCTCCCATCTTGTGTAAGATTGACATGAGCTTTTATAATAAAACTTGATCAAACATTGGTAAAATACTGAGAAAAAATAATATACATATATTTCAATTATTTATCAGCGTTGATGCAATGGACTGACTCACCAACCACATTGTCAATGGTGCGGAACATTAAGAACAAAGCTAGGGATTTGGAGATATTGGCATGTCTGGCTTCATTGTCATATTTTTCTCTTATATGCCCATCTCAAAAATAAAATAACTAGTTATTTAAAATGATAGCTCTTGATCAAGAATATTGGTGTCACTAGTGATTTTACAGCTATTGCGGTCAATATTGGTGTCACTAGTGATTTCAGCTATTGCTGTCAAAACCATATAAGAAGGCATATGTTGCATTGTAAGAAAAGCACATCTTCACAATTTTTTTGAAAAACATTTAGGCATTAAAGTTAGGATTTCTATTTAGTAGGCTTGGTCAGTCCTTGCATTCCTAACAATTTTTTAAGTTCATGAATTAAAATGACAACACAAAGTTATATCCACAGTATGGTAAGCTATAGCATATGCCATTCCAATCTCAAACTTTACAGAAAAAGCTGCCATATATAAGATCCTTACCATCAATTCACCATAATGATCTTGAGTATCAAGCTGCCATAAAACTGGCCAAGCCTACTAAAAAATTGTTTTTTTTGTGTGAAGATGTGCTTTTCTTACAATGCAACATATGCCTCCTTATATGGTTTTGACCGCAATATCTGAAATCACTAGTGACACCAATATTGACCGCAATAGCTGTAAAATCACTAGTGACACCAATATTCTTGATCAAGAGCTATCATTTCAAATCACTAGTCATTCTATTTTTGAGACGGGCAGATAAGAGAAAATTTTGACAATGAAGCCAGGCATGCCAATATCTCTAAATCCCTAGCTTTGTTCTTAATGTTCCGCACCATTGACAATATGGCTGGTGAGTCAGCCCATTGCATCAACTCTGAAAAATAATTGAAATATATGTACATTGTTTTTTCTCAGTATTTTACCAATGTTTGATCAAATTTTATTATAAAAGCTCATGTCAATCTTACACAAGATGAGAGATTTGCCAGAGCATTTGGGCCTTCTATTATGGAGTGAATCAAATTTGGGATGAGCATGTTTACACCACTTTTCTGAACTCAACTTCAGATTTTACTATGTTTGATGCTAGCTACTAAACGATGCCCTTTGAATTTATTAACTATGATTTAGGCTTCGTTCCAATCTTTGGAAAATTTTGTATCAGTTTAGCTCCTGCACAACCTCAAGGGCAAGGTCATTTTGAAAGGCAGTATAATGATAAGAAATGGGTGCAAGGAATTTGTACTACATTGTGATAGCCGAACGCCGATTCGGCGGAAACCGTTCCGACATCGGGTGTTCACTTACCGCATGATCATATTGAGTAACTTGAGAGAAAATGAGTATACACATACCAAAGCCAAAAGATATAATTCATTTATTTCAATGTTCACATTACAAGATCTTTCAACACTCCTCGTACAGAAGTAAAAACAAAGAAAAAGATAAAAGATAAACAAGCAAAAATAGTGTCATGGATCTTATCGGTAGTTGAACATTTTAAGCATTATGGTTCTTGCGTGTAATCCCCTAGGAGCACCTGACCTGGTATTATACAGAAAACAATACCGGGATTTAAATTCCCAGTAATTAGAGAATACTCTAAGTACTGCAGTACACAATAATAATTACATTTTAAAATATGCGATTAGCGGAAGTAAGGCGGTAATAAAATGTAAGAAAAATAAGGCAATAGCGCGATATAAATAAACAATTTCCTGTAATAAGTATTATCACAAAAATAAGTTATTGATGTCATTTTCCAGTAACTAACCCCGAATATTACTTATATCATTTTCCAGTAACTAAACCCCGAATGTTACTTATGTCATTTTCCAGTAACAACCCAGAATATTATTGATATCATTTTCCAATAACAACCCCGAATGTTACTGATGTCATTTTTCAGTAACAACACTGAATGTTATTGATGTCATTTTCCAATAACAACCCCGAATATTACTGATATCATTTTCCAGTAACAACCCCGAATAAAAAGGATGTTAGTTTATAATAATCAACCAAGCATTAATATTACTGATGTCATTTTCCAATGACCCCGAATGAAAAGGATGTTGGTTTCTAACAACCAACCAAGCATTCATATGAATTTGGCTCAAAGCAAATACGCAAAGCTAAGCAGCAGTAAAAGTGCAAAATATAATATATGTCATGTACTGAGTACCTTTGTTCCTTAAGTTCAGAAGTTCAATAGTTTGGATGAGTGATAGTTCGCTCAATCTACATTTAAGTTTGGATATCTTAAGTTAGCTTTTTAATCCAATGTTTTAGGAGTCATTTTTTATCTTTACTTTCATTCTATTCTTCTTCCATTTTTTTTTTTAAGATTAAAGTTCAATTTATTTAAGCTATTATATTCATTAAGGCGTTATGATTATGATAATAATAATGTACGAAGGAAAAAGTCATAATCAAAATGACTGAATTGAAATTGACAAATTGAAAATAATAGTCATTTTATAACATTTGAATTGTTCTCATTATTAATTAATGAGAATAATATTAATGTAAATGATTAATTATTAATTTTAATAGCTACGATTTTAATAAGTAGAGTAACAAGATTAGAAAAAAAATGCTCCTTCCATTTTCTTCCTTTCCAACTTTTACCTTGGGATTAGGACCGTCGAAAACGGAGGGAAGCCGGAATGTGGTGATCGAAGGCTGGCCGATGTGGCAGCAGCAAGAGGCTGGCTAGCAGCGGCTACTGAGTGGTCGACAGCTTACTTGCTGGCTGGAAGGGGCTGCGCTAGCTGCCGGAGGCTGCTGGTCAGCCGGCAAGGAAGAGTTGGATGGCTGTGAAGGAGGCTGGCTGGAATGAGGAAGAGGACTGCTGTGGGGCTGAGGAGGAGGGAAGGGCTGGCTATTGGCTGAGGAGGACTGCTAGCCGATGGCTGGAAGGAGGAAGGCTGGCTGAGGAAGGGAAGTTGAGGCTGCTGCTGTGAGGAAGAAGATGGGGGCTGCTGTGGGTGAAGAAGGGGAGGGCTGGGGGTATTTGTGGGAGGCGAGAGAGGGAGGGGCGTAGGAGGCGTACGGACAATCCCCTACGCATTGAATGCACAAGTCGCGCATGGAGCTCTGGGCGCGGAAGCTTCTTCCGCCTGGGGGCGGAAGGAAGGGGTGGTCGGCCAAGAGGGCCGACCAACCTGCGCCAAAATCGGAGCAGGTAGCAGGCCAGGCAGAACTTTCCGCCTTTGCAGGCTCTGTCTTGAGACAGAGCCTGCAATCGCAGGTTTCTGCAATTAGGATCGGCCGAAGGGAAGGGATAAAGCGAATGGAAAACAGGGGAAGAACAGGGGATTAAAAAAAAAACTTAAATTTAAATTTTTCTCATTTTTCTGTCGTTTGGCTTCCAAATACAACGAAACTTGACACCGATGTGTGTTGAGATATTATGAACGCCCTCGCACCGAAAATTTTTTATTTGGAACAAAATTTTATTTTATTTTAATTTTTTTTAGATTTAAAACTTCAAAAAGTTGTCACGGTCAAATTGGCACTCAGAATTTAATAAAACTTCTTGAGCATCCTTTAAATAATATAATTAACACATCAACACCAAAAACGATGAATTCGGACATGCAATTCAATGTTCTTGATTTTTATAATTTAAAAAATTCAAAAAATATAGCTGGAGCTTCCGTTATTCGAATTTCTCCCAAACTAGGGCACTTTGATCTTTAAAATTGATCTTACCTATGGTATTTTTGTTTGCCCTAATTCGTAATTCCCAGGGATCCTGATTTCTATGACGGGATTTGACCTAATTTGCAAAATAACGACTATGGGTTGTTACATATATACCTACCAAATACGATGGAACAGAAAAACAAAGAGACATTTTGAGTATCCTCAACTCAGCCCTATAAATGTTTTCTAACTTCTACATTCTTCATCTCCCACATTTCATACATCCTCTTTAATTTTTTGACCTCCTTAATTAGATTCTCGAAGCAGGGCACCAAACTATAAATTTTTCGTCCTCCATAAGGGAGCCGCTAAAGAGCTAAGGATTTCAGCTCTTGCGGTGGAGGCATAAGTTGCATTGTAAGAAAAGCACATCTTTACAAAAAAAACATTTAGACATTAAAGTCGGGATTTCCATTTAGTAGACTTGGCCAGTCCTTGCATTCCTAACAATTTTTAAATTCATGAATTAAAATGACAACACAAAGTATATCCACGGTATGGCAAGCTATAGTATATGCCATTCCCATCTTAAGCTTTACAGAAAAAGCTGCCATATATAAGATCCTTACCATCAATTCACAAGAATGATCTTGAGTATCCTAGCTGATTTTCAAATTTAGGAAAATTTTGTTTGATTGTTTGATTGTTTGATTGTTTGATTGTTTGATTGTTTGATTGTTTTATTGTTTGATTGTTTGATTGTTTGATTCTTTCTGTAAAACTTTTATCACTTCAGTATACTCTCCAGTATTCTAAAGGACCTCAGACTTGAGCTAATAACCTAACTTTAAATAATTTTTATTTGAAAATAATTAGTAAAAAATTGCACCCTTCTTCTTTCTTTAATAGTAGGCATAGTTACTAGCACCATCTCACCATCCCTTGCAACCTTTCAGTATCTTCACTTACAGTAATTATTATAATGCAACATCCCGATATAAAAAATGAAAACCTCCATTAAATTTAAGAAGCACAATAATTCCTTGTATTGAACGATAGGCATATCTGTCACATTTGCATATGACTCACAAAGGATTCTATAGAAAAGTTGATAATTACTACTGAATCATCGTTTCTTATTAAACAAACAGCCCATATTTAATATTACTGTTACAGTAATAAATGATATTTATAAAGCCACCATTGAAATTAAGAAGCATAATAATAACTTATATTAAATGATAGGCATATCTATCACATTCACATATGCCTCACAGAGGATTCTATAGAAATTTTGATAATTACTACTGAATCATCTTTACTTTTAAAAAAAAAACCATGTTTAATGTTGTGCTACAGTAATAAATGATAAGTTATAAAACACCTAGGATCTTCAAAGTTTATGTTAGCCTGACAACATCTTTCCTTTATCCTTTCTCTTTTAAAATTCTTTGTAATTTGTTCTGCATGAACTTTTTATATTAGGGAAACTGTTTTTTAATTTTAACTCAAGTTTAGAAAACTTCTCAAATGTCTCAACTTCTTTGCAATGATTCACGAGTCATATATGCATGATCTCTTATTTTAAAGTTTAAATTATGTTACTTGCACTTAAAATTCAATGAGATTTATTTTAAAGTTTTTTGAGTTATCTGCTCGTTTTTCAGCATCATGTATACTTTTATTTAAAATATTGCACACATCAAAAGCAATTACAAAACCAAACTACAAATAGATGTTAACATAGAAATAGTTACAGAAAGGTTCATGAGTATTCAAATACTATCATCGCCTCACCCTGGAAATTGACGTGTTATCAAAATATAGCAAGAGAAACATTGACATGGTTTTAGGTAGGTGCAACCCAATACTATCCATTCCATAACAAAATAGGTATGCTCAAATATAAAACTCATCCTTACTATTCTTCTTAAACAAGGCATTTAGCTATCAATGCTCTTTTAGTTGTCATAGAACTAATTTACCGCCTTTGAAGTTGTGTTGCACGTGACTAAATGGTGGTAGTATCTCAGCTGTAACAGTTCAGTTCAGTAAATGAATTAGAATCAATAATATGCGGTGATATTTCAATTTCAATTAGAATGAGTATGATTAATGTGAAAGTCTAAAATTTTTTAAGCCACGAAAGCTAATAATCTCTTGTCACTTAACTTTTGGATGTATTTAACTTTTTTAAACTGAATCTTCATTGATCAATTATTAGACTACACTATGTGGAAATTATGATCCAAGCTAGAACAGGTCATAAGAATATTTCAAGAAAGAAAAGAATTATCCTTATGTCATTTATCCCAATTGATCATTGACCAAGAAGCATAAATTGCATGATGGCTAGACGTCTGAGTTTCAACAAATCTGCTTGGTACAGCACCATAAGTCCTGTGAAAGTTTATCTTGGAAAGGTTGCCTTCATCAGCTTTGTCGTTCGCTACTTCTAAGGCTGTCAGCTTGTTTTTTAATTCTTAAACAAAATATTGAATTATTCCTTGTAAGATGTGGTTTCTAAAGTCTCGATGGCATCAGAACCACAAACAAATGTTTTTAGTGACAAATAAAATGGCTGCATGAAGATTTTAAGGCCAACATGTATTCCGGAATATTGATTGTGGAATTGGATGACACTCGACCATGATGCTGTAATGAGATTTAATGAAGAAAAAACTAAGCCAATCCTCAGATATTCTATGATATAGAAAATGATGATAAAACAAGGTGAGGAGGAATCCAGGAAAAAAAACTTAAGAGAACAAGCAACAACGGAGATGTGATATGCTCAGCCTCATGACCAACATCCATATTGATGCCTCCACCCTTTGATATTACACATTGGGGAAATGTTACAAGACATAATTATGGAGAACTTTAGAAAGTAAGGGTAAGAAAGATTGTGTTTTTAATACAGATCCCCCAGAATATAATTACACAGCCTATGTGAACTCAAACCTAAATTAAAGAGAAAAACAAATATTTCTTCAAACTAGAACTAAAGATTATTACAAAAGCAAACTATGAGTCTGAAATGTATATTTTGTTGTTAAATAGTGGCTTCCTTATCTTTGTTGACCCAGATTTTATAGTTGTTCATCAATTACTTGCACGAGATTCAGTCATCTACAAATCCTTAGCATGAGTTTAACGTGTATAATGCTTGGTCTTCAGGTGATGTCGATTGTTTCTTGATTTTGCACGCCAATCAAGTGTAATGAGCATGATGTTTATATTTCTGTAAAACCTGATCATGTGCACTCACATGTAAACATGAGAGTTGCTCCGCATTTCAATGGAGAGTGAAATATAAATTTTATTGTGGTGAAAGTGCTTTCTATCTGGCAATAGCAATGGCATTGATTATATGAGTTACAACTAATCTTGCTTATCTAATGATTAACATTCAAAGATACATCATTTAAGTTCAAAAATAAAGATTTTGTTAATCACTGTCATTCTTTTATTTGAAGACAAGAAAGTGGTTTTTGCGTGCCATAACCAGTGATCAATGGGGGCACATTATCATTTTCAATGTGTAACCGGTATCATTCATCAGCCCATCACATACGAAGATCATACATATTTTCATTATGAGGACATGTAATTGGCCTAATGAATACAAAACACAAGTTTCTTAATTTAACAAAATAATCAAGGTATTCACGCAAATAACATTGAGAGTATGCATATCACAACTATATATGACTCACAAGATATGAGAAATATCTTATATGTAAGCTAATGAATACTACTAAATTTTTTTAATAGACATCACATATTTAAAAGTTGTTACTGCAATATGAAAAGATTTTATAAAATATATAACTATTTCCAAAAAAATTCTTTCTTTTGTTCCTTGCAATGATTTCACAGTTCATATGCGCTTAATTGCTGATTTTAAAGCTTATATTAATCTGCTTGCATTTAAAATTCATTAGGGTTCCCTAAGAAAATTTTTGGATCATGATTTTATTGAATATTCTCCTTTTTTCCAGCAACTTTAATACTTTTTTTAAAACCATACAAAATCTAGATATTTAAGCAACTCATTCAAAGCATATAAAGATCCTAACCGTACTTTGATCAATTCTACATCCAAAGCAATTACAAAAACAAACTACAAATAGTTGTTCATAGAAATAAGTATAAAAAAGTTGAGCAATATAGTGCAGTATCATTGCCTCACCCTCAAAATTGGCCAAGATTTAAAGGTAGAACCAAAGAAGCATAGTGTCAGAGTTTTAAATAGGCACACCCAGTGTAATCCATTCCATAATAGAATAAACTGTACATATGAGATGCTTCCAATAATCTCCTGAACAAATAATATCCTTGTTATTCCTCTAGAGAACTGCATTTCAATTTTATCAATAATTTTTATTATTGTAAGACTATGTTATTGCCTTTGAAATTGTAGTTACAGGTGGCTACACGATTACCGACACTATCTTGAGTCCTTGACCATTACAACATTAAGTAGAATAATGAGAATCAATAATGCGGTTATAGTTGAAATTCAATAGAACAAACATAAAAAATGTCAGAGAAGTTGACTATTCTGGTAATTAATCCAAGAAGTTCAAACAATTCTCAAACAATTCCAACATTTTTTCCAATTATCCCTCCACTATAAAAATTGATAAATTTCCAAGCCATGTTTCAATTTGGAATACTCTTGAAACAATTATCCTAATTTAAATAAGTCATTCTAATATTTCTTGAGTAAAAAATTACCCAAGCTACATGTACAGGCCGCACAAGGATTTGATCACTCCAAGACCATAAACACTGAACGTTTACACATGGCAAACGCACAAGCCTGTGGTGGGTGGCTGAATGTTTTCCAGCTGTAAAGAAATAGTAGCATGTAGTATTTAGTAGTATGAATATATAAAGCCTAAGAACTTTTTGGTTCCCAACTATGTCTATTAGTTTCTTCTCCCTCATTGTCATACGACTGCCCCATAAAGGCAAAAGCCAAGTGACGAGAGTAGCTATCATGGTTCAAAACTTAAAGACAGATTGGATAAACATCCAAATCCAACTCTTTCCTCAGTGGCAATGCTGAAGGAGAATATTTTGAGCTAGGCTAAAAGACCAGAGAAACTGAAAAGAGTTATTTATCAGTTGAATCTAACTAAATGACCAAGAGATAGTAATCATTATTTCTGTATTCCAAAAGTTAAAAAATTTGACTTCAAAAAATTAGATACAATGATAGTCTAGTCGCTGCTCAATCCCGGCCATACCCATTAGGAAGATAAAGGTAACATTTAGCTAATTGTGAATTACCAATATTGAGTGATTCTTGCTATCACTGAAAAATAATAAATGAAGATATAAGGTAACGTTTAGCTAATTGTGAATTACCAATATTGAGTGATGCTTGCTATCGCTCAAAAATAATAAATGATGTGGTATGTGATATGGTACCTCTAAATATCTGCTAGATGATTTTGGGAGTCCCTATCCATAGGATATAGATTTGTAATCTTCCACAGCCAACTACACGATTACTCTTTGTTGAAGGAATGGGCAACATTTAATTTTCATATCTATTGTAATTCTTACATATCATTGCTAGTCTTTTATAAAATAAAAATTATCCCAACCCATCTTGATGGAATATTGCTCAATTGAGTAAGTAAATGATATTTTATTAGTATTTGATTTGTTATGTTTGTAGAGACTCGAGTATGGCCCAAAGTAGTGCAACCATTTTGGGTGCATCTGCCTACAGCTTGAAGAGCATAAATGCGAGCAATAATTGGATCAGTAAAGTCTCAAGTGTAATATAATGGTCTTGGAGCAGATCGTGGATCAATTGCCAAGTTTGGAGTGAATTCAGGGAAACCACTAATCAATTGTTTGCAAGCTGGATGTGAATCATATCAAGGAGCCTGAAGGTTGCCAAAAAGGAACTGGATTGGACAAAGAAGCTGGCGTACCCGAACAATTTTCTGCAACCGAGGTTTGGGTGTGTAATGACCCTAGGTCATTAATAAGGCAAGACATTATAATCCCGATTCGTTAAATATCCCGCAATTATCTGTTCCCGTTAAAACTCCCGCTGAAATTTCGACTTTTCAGTTTTAATACCTAAATTAGAAAGTTTTCAAAACTGGCAGTTACAAAAATTAAATAAAATTACTCCATTAAAAACAAATTTCGACTGTTAAGCAATTTTCCGTAATCTACGGGCGTTTAAGGAAGAGCCGAGCGTAGGGCTTAATGACTGTCCAAGTCCAAACGGGTGTGCGTTACGCACGCACACCCTATAAAAATCGAACGCAAGGCACTCAACCATCACCACGCTCGCATCTCCCTCTCCTTCCGCTCGACTGGAAGAGACATACCTGAGCAGGCGGGAGCGCACAACAGGCGGCGCGACTCGACTCCTTGCGGCCGACGGACGTCCCAGTGCGCACGGTCCCAGGCGACGCGACTCGTTTCCTCTCTGCTCGATCTTCTTTCTTCCGAGCGACTTCCTTCTCTGTGTCGATCTCTCCCTTGCGTCCGACGATCCCTTGCGTCGGCTCGATCTCTGCAGCCGACGGGTTCCTACTGCGATCCTTCTCTGCGTCGGCTTCCTTGCGTCGGGTTCTCCGCATTCGGCTAAGGTAAGGATCCTGCTCGCCCGACCTCTGCCGATCTTCTTAAAACGTAAATAGGTTTATATATATATATATATATATATAAATGTATATATATATATATATGAATATATATATACATCTTCTAATAATATATATATATATATTGGTATATGTATATATATATAATAAACAAATAATAATAATAATAATAACAAAAGTAGAATAAAATAAATTAATTTGATTTCAAATTTTATGTTATAATTTTATGAGTAGTATATTTCAGTTAAATTATTGTATCAAAAGCAAAATATTATTTCGGTACATTAGTAAGCAAACCCTAAATGTCAAATCCCAGCTTTAGTTTAAATTTCAAATCATGCTATTAGAAGATTAAAGAGATAGAATTTGACAGGGTTAAACTCGTATATGCTTAAATTGAGAGTATAAACTAAGTGAATACTTAGCCATTTTAGATATCACTTATGAAAATGTTTTAGACTAGCAAAATCTATGCAATATACTAACTTCTATTTAATAGAAATTGATACATTATCCAACCTATAGATACTTGCATTCAGATTACGCATGAAATTGGAATAAAATTAGGAGTTTTTAAGAAAACGTTGTTTAACTTAAAATTATTCATTGACTTTGAGATTCTAAATATGTAAATTAAAGTCAAGCTTAGAAACATGAATATAGATCTTAAATCTTATAAGTAAGATTTGTTGAAATACAAACTTTACTTTCAAAGTTTAATAGGATCTCAATTATAATTTTTGCAGACACAACACGTTGTGAGTGATTCATCTAGTTAAAAGTTAAAACATAAAGGTACACTGGATATTACTTTATATGCTTTTACTTTCAATTGCTGCTTATGCATCGCTTTGAGCTTATTACTACTTGATATGATATTCTTACTGCTAATGATGTAAGAGAAATTGAATGATGTTTATGTGTCTTGTGAATATTGCAAGAAGGGTTCCGAAACGGAGCATGATTAGGTTAGGGATGGGGCTAGTCCTCGGGAGCTATAAGGGTGCCATTTGGAGCCTTTGAGGGAGGCACAGGTGAAGGTTGCTTAAATGCACGTTGCCATCTGAGATCCTTAAGTGGGTCCAGGTGAAGGTTTATGCTTAAATGCATATGAACCCAGCCTCATGGTTCTGGCTTTGCCCAACAGAACCGCTATTATTCCTTCATGATATCATAGACATAAACATAAACATAGATTTTTTATGCGATTATTGCTTTCTGTTCGAAATCTTGGCATGTGCAAGAACAGTTATTTTGCAGGAGACATATTTATCTTCTTATTTTTGAAACACACTATTTCCTGCAGTTATTATCATTTTGCTTTCCGCTATGCTTTAAGTATATTTTTAATATCCATTGTATTTAGAATGTGCACTAAGGCATTATTTTTATAATGCCAGATCAGATACAGTTGGAGGCGGTTGATATAACCTAGAGACGTAGCGCGGGAAAATAACTGCCCCTTCCAAGATTAATAGTTTGATGAACATGGAATTTTATGTAATAATTTCTGGATGTTATTTTTATTTTAAATTGAATGAATGTCGTTTCTTTTATGTGAATGGCTTGAATGTTCGTTAACTACTATTTTATCTAACTGCCAATATGATCCTGCGGAAAGATACATCCGATGTTAGTTTGGTTCTTACCAACCTAACATGGGTCATCACAGGGTGCCTAGGCGTGCCCAAGAGGAGTTTGCTCCTGATCTTAGTTGGATCAAGGCTTGGGCACCTAGGTGGCCCTAGCGTTGTTGAGATTTTTTGGAGTCAGCAGAACCTGAGGCCTAGGCGCTCAAGCGCGTAATGCTGGAGGGGTTTAATCAGATGCAGCAGGCCAAACATTGGGCATTCTGGTGCGTCCAAGCATCAACACTCTTCAGACAACTAAACCAAAGACCGAGATCTGGGTGCGCCTAGGTGTCAGCTAAATGATTTAGCAGAAAAGCTTGAGATAGAAATTTCAATGCTTGAGCGCACCTAAGCGCCAAGCAAGGCGTGACTTACGTAGGAGTAAATTTTTTATAAGATTTGGGGGCTATTTTGACTAATTTTGGCCAATTTTCTTGGGAAATATTAATGCACCTTGCTTTAGCTTATAAAACAAGGATAATGATAGGATGAGGGTAGAGAATGTGATAAGGATGTTGGATGTGTTGTGAGGTGGTTGTGTGGTAGCTATTTGCTGTAAGGAGGATTAAGAAGTTGTTGGAGGGTTGAAAAAGGTTTGAGAACTTCTTAGAGAGTGAGATCACTTTTGTATTTTTTTTTTTTTGGAATCTTTGTGGTGCGACTTTATAAAATTTTCCTTTTTCTTTGTATATAACATTTTTCATCTTGCCATAGCCTACCCTTTCTTCTTGTTTTTGTTGTCTTGATTGTGCTCTCAAAGGTAACATAATCGAAGGATCCCTCAAAGCTTCCGAGACTTCCTTGTTTGTGCTTAACGAGGTAAATTGCAGTGTGGTTGGCGCTCTAAACCACAACATGATTCACTCTTACACCATGTATGGCTGTTAGATTTAAGGTGTTTTAAAGGGAAATTCATATATCCTTTATAACTTGTGAACTTGAAATTACAAATACTTCAACATGTCTTCTACATCTGTCATAAATTGATTTGAATATGACATACATTTAAGTCTCTTAACTTGGTATGACACTTGTCTAACATTTTGAAATTTGTCGTCAACATCTTAAATCCACATATCAAGATTGGGCAGGCAAGACATGCTTGATTGTGTTGTTCTTTTATTAACTTACTATGACACATGTAAAGCAATCATTGTTTTCTCTTTAATTTTTTTTGTAAATTAAGAAAATAATATTTATTGAGCTTCTGATCGTAAATAATTTTCAGAGTAAATAAATTTTCTTACTATTGTTAAGTTTTTTGTATGAATTGTATGATATTGTTTTTATTATTGTAAAAATTAGTACAGATATTTGAATTACATATTTCATATGATATTTACAAACATGATGCGGTACAGTGCCATACTTTTTATACTTTTGATGTGTCATTGTACTTATGTCATACTTAGGTCTTGTATTGGTGTTCAAGCCTCATAGCTTGCAAATCAGATTTCAAATAATAATCTTCATCAACTTGTTTTAGTAAGCCTTCCATTCTTGATTGCTTGATGATTTTCAGTTTTTCAAGTTTTCGCTGCTTGTGCCATGGATGAAGTGAGCTATATATGAAGGCAATTCTGATACCACTCCTTGAATCAAGCTTTGGTCAACAAATCAAGGCCAGGCTTAAAATGAAGTATTTTCAAAAGAATATTAAGGTTAAGAAGTTAAGGTTTAAGAATTATCGGTAAAGCATGCTAAGGTGGCCAATAGGACGAAGGAAAGAGATTCACGCAGTCGATGGAAAAAACAAATTTTCTAAAAATAAGAAACGCAACTGCAACGCAGCGATTGCGCTGCTGCAGAAGTTCTCATCTCCATATTAAGAAACACAAAAACTACGTATTCCCTATTTTATTATATAAATTTATAAACAATAACAGATAAATAACGAACAAGCCCGCGAAATTAAAAATAGAGATTTTTATATCTTCATAGTTTTCGAACCAATTAAAATTCAAAAAATCCTGAAGCCAAACCTCACGAAACTAAGGTGAACGCCAAGGCTGCGGTGGAAGGCCGAGCAATCGATGCAGAGGAATATCCCATATGTAACAGAAGCCCAGGTAGGGTTCTTCGCATTGCAATCAAAGCACATCTGTAACGTGAAAAATAAACGTCGCGAGAGGCGATTAGATCCTCATGATTAATGCAGGATCTGCACTTCGCAACTCAGATCTAAAGCCCAGACTATGCCAAACGGCAGAAAAGAAGCAATCCCGCCCTTATATGCCACGCCAACAAGAGAAATTCAGCTGAACAAAAAAGAAGGAACATAGGAAAAAAGCGGTTACCTTGTTCTCAGACCTCGCTCTAAGCTTCTTGAAAACCGAGATTTTGTCAGTGAAATCTTCAGAAGCCATGGCCGCGGATAAATATTGAAAAGAAGCAGAAGTGGGGTTGAGAGGAGCTGCAACCCGGAAAAAAGGTATCGATTATGGACCGGGACGGCGAAACTCCTCTCGTGCTCCCCCGAAAGAAAATGGAGGGGAGGCTCTCCCGACGCGGACAACAGGGAATATATTATCAACGGAATCCTTTTGTTTTATTCAAGGTGGGAGTTATTATAGTTTTTATTATTATTATTATTAAATTAGTTTATAGAACTTTATTATATTTACACATTAAAAAGTAAAAAATTATGTAAATGATATGTAAATCTTATGTGTAATCAAATGATTATTGCAATACATTCCTTTGCAATGCTTGATTGTGTATATTTTGATATAATTATAGCATATTTCCATTTTATAATATAATTTAGTTTTTAATCTAAATAATAAATTCAACTAAAAATAAATCTTTTGAAAAAATTTTATTATAAAAATAAAATGAAAGGTATTTTTTAAAAATTAGATAAATTTCAAATATAAATCAAAAAAGTTAACAAAATTTAAATTCAATATTGAGTTAACAAAGCATGAGCATCAAACACTCCTAACAAAAAATTAATGATGAATAGCTTAAGTAAGATAATTGCAAATAGTATTTAAGGTTTTTATTATGTCTGATTAGTCTCCAATTATGTAGTTTCACTTAGGCTAGTTATGGTAACAGATCTAGGCTTTATTCTAAAAGTGATATATTGATTAAGGCAAATCTTATTAAGCAAATCAAACTTAATAGGATGAATCTCATATTCTGAATCTAGGGTTAAAAGATAAAATAATCAAATTAAGTTGAAAAAATCTAAAAACTAGTAAAATCAAGAATTCATTCATTAAATAGCCCTGTTATTCAATGAATGAAATCTATCCTATGATCTAGCCCAAATCTTAGGAATGAACCAAATGTGAAGTGTACAACCCTAAAGGAAATTACTTAGAGAAAATTAGAGAATTTTACTAAGTTACTTGAATTACTGATTTTGATTACTTAAATGATTCTATCGGAGTTCTAACATTAGTTTAACTCATTTAGAAGTTAGTTTAAGAGTTAAAGACGTTTAACCTAAATTTTGAGCAAAATGACCATTTTGCCCTTGCTTAAGGTCCAAAAGTCTACTTTTTGAATTATGGTTACAAATTAGAATTTCTTACTGCCAAATGATTTCATAATATCTAACATGAAGATAGACAGTAAGTACGCTCAATTTGGACAAGAAATGGATCATATAGTTCTAAACTAAGGTTTTTGAATTAAGGGGAAATCTTGAAATTTACACCTAATGGAATCTAAATTTTTATGCAGTTTATTGTTGGTTACTATTCAAGAAAACTATAAAGTCCAGGAACACTGCATTCTGAGGTCAAATGACTAAGTTATAACTAATTTAATTTCTAAGGGCAATTCAATAATTTTGTCGGTCAACGGGTGACAAAAACCAAACTTTTTTATTTGAAGTCCAATTTTAGCAAACTCAGGTTCTATAGCTTTCCTATAATATACTGAGTGTGTTGCAGGGAGTAAACCTAATTTAGACTTCAAATGATCAAGTTATAGCCTGACTAAGATTAGAGATATTTTTGTCATTTTTTGATTTTCAAGGGTTCAGATCCTAAATATTATTTCAATTTATTGATAACATTGAAATTCTAAGCTAGTTAGCACTTTGAATTTGTAAATTTGGAGCAGAATTGACTAAGTTATGGTCATTTAATGTTTATGAGCATTTTAATCATTTTTAGGGTAGGGTCATAAATATTACTTTTCAAATTAAACTACAAATGTATAAATTAATACTTCTATAGTAATGAAGCTATTCTCTTGAGTATTTTAAGATCTATATTATCTATATTTGGAAAACTATGTTAAAAGTTGTGAGCTTTTAATTAGATCATAAAATATTATTACGTTATACGTTCCCCGAATCGAATTTTTACATTGCGTCATTTGATTCTTTTATTTTTCTAAGTAAAATAAGTACTATATTTGTTATGTTTGGGTAAATATTTATAAAGTTATGAGACTTTAAACTTTTTGATTTAAATAGTTAAATAAATAAAGTTGCTATTCATTTATTTAATTTGTATTAATTTACTATTCGTTCTTAAAATTAAAAATAAAATTTTTGTATTAATTAATTAATTATCAAAATATGTATTTAATTATTAATAATTAATAATTAATTTATTAATTAATTATCTAATTAATTAAATAATTCATTAAATAAATTTTTAGTTTATATATTTTATAATTATTTTACTGTGTAATTTTAATTCATTCAATTTATTTTAATTTAATAGAATATGTCCTAATTTAGTCAGTCTCATCAGTATCAATTTTATTGTATAATAGACTCAGACCTAGCCCTGTGCTTATCTAGGATAGATATATATCTTATTCTATAAGTTCAACTCGGACATAGCTCTGATGATGCATATGGTGGATATATGTTGAACTTTCTGTTCATAGGTCCTGTATGGTCTAATTTTGTTATGGTAGTACTATGTTTAGGCATGCTTTTATTTTTAGTTCAGTCCAGTGCTTTGGCTTGTTTTGCCACATGCTTTAGTGGCTTTTTCTTTACATCTTTTTACATACTTTTATAATTATTTTAGTTCAGTATTCATTTAGTATTTGCATGTTTAGGATGCTAGTTTTATATATATTCAGTTCTGCATGCTTTAGTGCGGCTTTTCTTTAATGAAATTAGCATGTATTCATGTGATCATAATCATATTAGAATGAGTTTACTTATAGTAGCTTGCAGTTATTTATACTCTTAGCCCTACCTTGTTTAGATTCATTTTTGGTATGTTATTCTACATACTTCATTTGTTGGTTATAATGTGTTAGTTATAACTATCTTGTTTATTGTAGCTTATTGCACTTTAATTTACTTGCATGCTTAAAGTAATAATGCAATATCTTTAAATGTTCAGTCATCTTAATCAGCTTAAAATATACTTAGATAATTTGTCTAGTTTTAATTTTTTTTTTTGTTGGTTAGGTTCTTGACATTTGAATTACTGACAAATATTATATTCGGAGCTGTACGTTGGTGATTCTTTTGGGGAGGAGCTTGGACAAGATGAGGATTTTTCTGTTACTGCTTAGTTAGATTTTGTTTTCTACTATGAGGATGAGAACTCTTTTCTTTTCATTTAAATACTCAGTCTGTAATAATTTCTTAATCTGGATGTATTTACTTTCTACATTTGAGCTGAGTTACTGTTGCATTTACTTTTTATACTATGTTGTGATGTGGATGTTATGTTCTACTATTTTCTGCTTCCGCTACTTTGACATGTTAATGTATATTCTCAGTTTCAGGTGACAAGTCTTTGGCTCAAGGCGGGTAGGGTCATACCTTACTCTACTTAAGTTGGAGACCGTACTCCTTATTATTATGTTAATATCAGCATTAGCATGGTCGCGGAGGGTACGGGGCCCCACACTTACCCTCAGGTTGCAGCTGGCAAAGGTTTGAGGCGTTGGGAGAGCTCGGAGTTTTAGAGAAATGGAGGATTTGAGGAATAGCTTCAATTTTATTCAATTGATCAGCAAAGACCCATAGGAAGAATCCTGAGGCTATTTATAGCCTCAGGAGGGATTGTGGGAGCTTACAAAAAGTTGGCCTGGCCCGGGAGCTCGGGTCATGGCCGGGCTCTCTAATTTTCTTAGAGAAGAAACTCAGGTCAAAGGGGCTTGAATGGGATCTCTTGGACACCTAAGGAAGGCTCTAACAGCATGCTGAGGTGAACACGCTCGTGGGGAACAATTCTAGCAGTTGGCATATGGAAGAATCTGAGTGGGGTGCATCCGGGACAAAGATCCACAGTGCGGGCGCACTGTGGGTCGTCTGATCTAATGATTAGAGTTGCGGAATGGCGATGATCTTTCGGATCCTAACGGTCGAATCCAGAATGATCTGGGCCATGGGATCTGTTTCCAATGCGCGATCTGTGCTTACGCCAGATTGAATCCAGGTCGTCGAGGGATCGGGGGCGAAGGTCGGATGCAGCGGGGCTCCGTTGTCGCGCGACTCGGGTTCCATAGCGGATCGCCCACGACCCGCAAAATGGATCCAAAGGGGTAAATCTACCAAGGATAAATTTGCAAATTCAAATTATTGGGAACCTCTTTATGCAAATTTTTCATTTTAAATTAAATTCAATTATGACCTAAATAATATCCAAAAGTTCTCAAACTTACACCCATAACTAATTTTGGGGTGATAAATTCAAAAATATAACCAGATTTTGAATTAGAGATCAAAATATTTTAGCTATTGATTAGAGTTCCTAATCTGACAAAGATGCCCATTTGACATAAGGAGATATGATTGATCTCAAATTTTTAGGATTAGTTTCTAATGACTATATGAATGCAATGAGATTAAAACTAGATGGTGGCTAAGCTTATTATTAAGCTAGTAACAACCTAGGATTGTTATACCCAATAACCCCTAATATTGGGTTAGTTGCACTAATCCGGCATCGGGACGTTACACCTTTCAAGATTAATACTTAGTTTAATATATGTTCAGGGTAAAGGCAATAAATGACAGCTATAAGAATTGGTCATGATCTTAATATTTTAAGCCTCAATTACGAGTCTTCATGGTGGCGTTAAGTTTAAGAGATGATTTTCTGTATAAACGTTCATTCAATTTTGGGAAGTTGTTTGATGGGTCAAACAAAGTTGGAATTGATTGAAATTTTGAAAAAAATATTTATGGAAATGTTATAAATCAATGGAAATAATTTTTTATTTGATCATCTTGTCTAAAAATTTATCATGATCATGAGTTCCATCATACTTATAAACATTTATTTTGGTTATATCCAATGGGATCATTCTATCATTACTCGGGTGCCACTTCTAATATGCAAATCATAAAAGTCATTCTCACATTTATCCTCCTTTTGAATTCTACCTTTCCTAGAATTTGTCTTATGAATAATATCATAAAAGCAATCATCCCTAGATTGAGGTGAAAGTCCATGATGTGCCCTAGATCCAGTTTGGAGTTTTGGATGATTAAATGGTACTTGAATATATTGATTGTTTGTAAAATGCTTTGCTTTTAAGGTTTGCCTAAATTATGATTCTGTGATAGCCTTATAAGCCTCTAAACTCTTGATATAATCCAAGCATAGTTGGTTTTTGGTTAGGGTGTTCTTTATTTGCTAAATTTAAATAATGTGCAACATAAAATCACAAACCATATATAATGAAAATAGTAAAGAAATGCAACAAATCACTAATACAATTAACGTAATCAACAGTTAATATAATTTTAGATTTAAATTGATATATAAGAACTTATATCTCAACATTTAAAATAACTTTCATGTTCTATAAAAGCTTAAAACATAAGAAAATAATAGGAGTTAGCTCACGTGAGGGTAAATGAACCAGTACTCACGAGTCAATGCTTCTAGTTTTTTTTATTTTTTGATCGAGAGCTAAGATGTCATCAAAAGTATTACTAGATCATGTGTTAATTTCAAGATTCCGAATGTGCAAATAACATTAAAATCAGAGTTCAAATAAAAACAGGGTTAAAATTGTGGAGAATTAAGTGGCAAAAGTTGATACGACGAAGGAGGATTTGTCACAAGCGTGTGTGCCTGCTAGCGCTCACTCAAGTGCGCGTGTAGGTGCTCGAGGGTGCATGTGGGCAGCTGGGCTCGTGTCTGTCCGATTTAGGTTAAATCAGATTGGTTTGGGTCACACTAGTTGGGAACCACTAATTTGTTTGATGGTTGTTTCCGGGGAAGCTATTTCTAATGGCAATTTCCGGCGGTAGCGACTGGCGACGGCGGTCATCAGTGGTGCCGGAACAGTAGAAAATATATATACAAAAAAAAAAAAATTATATATATATATATGGTAATAAAGCTTTTTTTTAGCATAACAATTTTTCATTATGTATCATGGTGTGAAAATCCGCTCTGATACCAAAAATAGTGGCATTAAATTGAAGAGGCAAATTTAACAGTTTAACTTCGAAAAGATAACAGAGTATACTACAAAATTAACAGAAAAATAAAAAAATATAAGATGGATTCCAATGTTTTCCATACCTTGAGTTCCCGAATGTTATATACATTTTCAAGTCATTCGTTTCTGCACATTTAAGTGGAGTGATGACCATCTAACCAACAAGAACTCTCAAATTTATCATTTCTTTAGGAATAACATTCATTCACTATGGAGTTTTTGAAATACAAGAAAGTGGAGTTAAAGTAATTTGAAATTTAGTGATGTTTGACACTAGGAAATTTGACGATAAAGTAATCTGATTATAGTGTAATGAGATTACATTTAATCAGATTTTTTACTGTTGTTTGATAGTTTTTTAATAAATTTAAGACTTATTTATTTTGAATGAAGTAATTAGAGAGTGTAGTATTTTAAATAAATTGTGGGAGTAAGATTGCACTCAATCAATTTTTCTTTTGAACTTAGGTTTCATACGAACGAAATCGGTTTTAACGATTTAGAAAGTTTTCTCCGTAAACGAAGAAGACCGCCGATTCAAATGAAATTGATCGTGCGAAATCGATTTTGTTTGGAATGGATTTGAACGTTTTAAAAAGCTTTCGCCATGGACGGATAAGATCTCCCCAGCTCACTCGCTACTCCGCTCAACGCGCGAAATTGCGAGTTAGGTCAGATTTAGATGTAACAGGATTATGCGGGTTCTATACGAATACAAAATTGAATTACAATGTAAAAGTTTTTCACCCGTTTTACTTCAAACTAAATGCTGATAATCTCGGTCTACTAAAAAAAAATTTACTTTACACTGCTTTTATATCAATCCAAACAGCTCTTAAGTATAAAACAATTACATAATAATCTGATTACTTTATCTTATTTAGATTTTTTTTGCTTTGAATGAAATAATTTATAAAATATGGTGTTTTAAATAATTTATAGGCTAAAGATTACCCAAAATAATTCACTTGATTATTTTTTTCAAAAAATTTTCTCTTAGTTCTATTAATGAGATCAAATGTCCAAACCAATTAGATTCCTAAGAAAGAGCGAATCACATAATCCGAACAAACAACATACTAAGAACGAATCGAATCGCAGCTTTCGTGATAGCTTTCCAAAACCGGAGTTATAGAAAGCCTGAGAGCATTATTTTCATACAACAACACTTCAAACAAAATAAAAAAATAAAATAAATAAAATAAATTAATTCCCCGTTATTAAGCAATTTATTGTAATTTTGGTAATTTTAAGAAAACTAATTTTATCCTAATTTGAAAAAAATATATTTGACTTCTAAATAACTTCAATAAAATTTTGATGATTGAAATATATATTTTTACTGCATTCCACGTATAAAAATATATTTAATATTAATTTTTTATGTAACAAAAATTATTTTGTACACAAATTTAATAATGTAATATTTAAAAAAAGTATTTAAGAAATATATATTAAAATTCTTACAAATTTCGAGGAGTATCAGAATTTAAGGTTTTAATATATTATATAATTATGGTAAGAGTGTTGGTATATTTACACACTAGTATATATAAATGATCTGTCAATTTAATGTAAATAGATTATTAGTTGAATACATTTTTTTTTTTTTGATAAGATTTATATATAAAATTATAAAAAAAAAATTTTAATTGATCATAAATATTTTTTAAATATATATTCTTTATGTAACTATAACTAATGATATCTTAATATGTTTATTAAAATAAAAATAAATAAAATGAAAACTAATAAAAATAAATAAATAAGAATTACAATTTAATATTTTAAAATAAAAATAAATAAAAATACATATTTTAAATTAAAATTTTAGCTATTTATTATTTTTTTAATATGAAAAAAAAATAATAATAAAATGAAAAATATTATTTAACACTCAAATATATTTTTACAGGCCCTACAAATAAAATTAGATTTAATAATATTTTTTTATTTTATTTAACTCTTTGAATTTTAGCTATTCATTTTCAGAGATATTTAAAAACAATATAGTAATATAATAGAAAAAGGAAAAATTCAAAAAAGCTTTGCGATATAAGGATAAGCTCAACGTCCTCACGCAGAATGAATGATTCAACGCTCAGACAACTTGTGGGCCCACCATGATTTTCTTAGTGAGTATTATTATATTTATAATAATATTAATTTAATATGTAAATAAATTATTTGTTTTTAAATTTATATACAAAATTAAAAAATATATATATTAATTATAAATATTTTTTAATGTATCAATTATTATATTTTTATAGGAAATCATTAAAATATTAGTTATAAAAAATTGAAATATATTTGAAGTATTCAATTATTTTACTTGAATTTAAATTTACAAAAAAATAGTAAAAATAATTAATATGAATTGCATTTTTGTTGTTGTTACACTTAGTTAGTATAATAATAACCATTAATCTAGAAAGAAAATATTATATTAACTTTATTTTTTTATTGATTATTATGAATTATTGTATTAACACTTTTTTATCAAAAATATATATATATATATATATATATATTTTTAGGACTCATATATCTCCTAAAAAGTTATGTGTAATAAAAAATTATTATTAAACTTATTTTTAATTATAAAATTCATAAAAATATATATTTTAAATTTTAAATCTTAATATAAAAAAGATATTTTGGAGTTAAATAATATTTTTCTATATTATTTATGAATGTTATAATGTCACGATCAAATATTCTAAGCTATATGACAAATCAATAATCATAAAATATTCTGAATTATGAAAGAAGTAAGAAATATAGCGAGAGAGGTGACAAATTACGATCGAATGCATTGTATTAACTCTATTTTTTTATTCATTTTGAGTTACATCAATGTTTAATAAAAGTTTATTATATAAAATGTGCACAGATAGTAACATATAGAAAAATATTAATAAAAACAAATTAAGAAATTTAAGAAAATAAAATCAGAAATCCTTGCATTTTTTATTATATATATATACATAAATACATCTAAAATAAAATATTAAATTTAAAAAGTTGAATCATTAATATTATTATCTCACTACAGTAATATTAAAGTAATAAATACGATTAATAGCAAAAAATTCATATATAATTTATCATAAGATAATATATTATACAATAATTTAATGATGTGTCAATTTAATGTGTAATTATATTATTAATTAAATATATTTTTTATGAGATTTATATAAAAAAAATTGAAAAAAATATATATATATATATATATTTATTAATCATTGATAATTTTTAATAAATATTTTTGTATAATTATATTATTTTCTTAAAAAATAGTAACTGAGTTATGTATCGTTTTTACTATATGAACAAAGTGGATGTATCATTTTTACTATATCAATAAAGTGGTTGATTGGGAAAGAGTGTTGACAGTTGCACGAGAGATAACCGATCATATTGAATTCATCACATGGCTTATTTAAACCTGCTAGCGGCTGCCGGATGTCTTCGAGACATTTCTTTTACTTTTTTTTTTTTTTCTTGGAAAATTTTGAGGGCTTAGATTTTGAAAGCGAAAAAAATAATTACAAACGATGAGTCAAAGAGGCTAAAAAAAGGAAAAAATGCAAAAAATTTGAACAAGTTTGAATAAACTCAATACAGAACTAAAAGGAAAAAAGAAACAAAGAAACATAAAACTAAAATTTATTAAAGGAGAAATTGTGATGACCCATGTTAGGTTGATAATAACCAAACTAACATTGAATACATCTTTTCGCAGAATCATATTGGCAGTTAGGTAAAATATCAGTTAAACAAACATTCAAGCCATTCAAATATAAGAAATATCATTCATTCAATTTAAAGCATATAATATCCAAATTTTATTACATGAAATTTATTATACATCAAACTATTAATCCTGGAAGGGGCAGTTATTTTCCCGCGCTATGCCTCTAGATTATATCAACCGCCTCCAGCTGTATCTGATCTGACATTATAAAAATAATGCCTTAGTGCACATTCTAAATACAAAGGATATTAAAAATATACTTAAATATAACGGAAGGTAAAGAAAAATGAGATAACAAGTGTGTTTCAAATAAAAGATGATCATGTCACCTGCAAAATAAATGTTCTGTTCATATGCCAAGTGCCAAAAAGTAAAAGCAATAATAGCATAAATTCATGTTTATGTTTATGTCTATGATATCATGAAGCAATAATAACAGTTCTGTTGAGCAAAGTCAGAACTATGAGGCTGGGTTCATATGCATTTAAGCATAAATCTTCACATGAACCCACTTAAGGGTCTCAGATGGCAATGTGTATTTAAGCACCCTTCACCTGTGCCTCCCTCAAAGGCTCTAGATGGCACCCTTATAGCTCATGATGACTAGCCCCATCCCTAACCTAATCATGCTCCGTTTCAGAACCCTTCTTACAACATTCACAAGACACATAAATATCATTAAATTTCTCTTACATCATTAGTAGTAAGAATAACATATCAAGTAATAATAAGCTCAAAGCGATGCATAAGCGATAATTGAAAGTAAAAGCATATAAAGTAATATATAGTGTACCTTTTGTGTTTGACTTAACAAAAAGATTTACTCGCATACTTGATGGATCTGCAAAAGTTATAATTGGAATTCTATTAAATTTTGAAAGTAAGGTTTTGCGTTTCAACGAATCTTATTTACTCAGCATATTTACTTAACTTAGCCTTTTGTAATGGTATCTATTACCTAATATTTGGGTATTTAAGTGAATATAATTTTATAAATTCGTCATAATCATCCTGTTGATGAATCCATATACAAAAGGCTTTTAAATAGCATTTCTATACTTGGCTCTACCTCGATTAACTTTATTAAGGAAGCTCAAGATTTATGCTTACATATCTTATGGCATTTGATTAGATTATAGATAATAGATGTGAAATTAAACTGAGTAATTAGAAATAGATGCAACAAATCAATATGTGAATCAGGCAAGTTCCAGATTTAGTAAGGTAGGTTCAGTAAGTAATTGATTTAGATCTCATAATAAATCCACTTAAGAGAGTTCTAAAGTTGGTGGTTTAGGGTTTTAAAACATTACTAATATTATGTCGCATATTTCAATTGATCGGAACAAAATTGATTTTACTACCAATCTATTGAATTCAAGATTAATAAAAAGAAATGCTCAAATTCATTATATCGAATTCTAAATTCCTAAATAATCTTTATTATTATTATTACATATATACATATATAAATATATATAAATATATATGTATATATATATACATATATATTTATATATATAGACACATATGCGTTTCCTTTTCCTAAGAGGTTCGATAGACGCCTTACCTTAGCCGAGCGCAGAGAAGTCGATGCAAGGGGCCGACGCGGGATTTGGTGCAGAATCGACGCGATACGCAGAAGGAGTCGGCGCTGGAAGAGGTCGAGCTGAGAGGGTCGGCGCTATGTCGACTGGGTGAGGGCTACCGCACGCGAGCAGAGGTCGACTGTCCGTCTCTCGGCGCTGCAGCGGAAGGAGAATCGAGCGCGATCGGTTCTTACGGTTGGACTTCGGCTCAGGTGCGCTTCTACGGCATGAGGGGAAGAGAGGGAGAGGCGAGGGGAGGTTGTGAGCGGTGAGGGGTCGAATGTCATACGCTCAGTTATATAGGGTGTGCGTGCGTAATGCACACCCGTTTGAACCGACCGACCTCTCCTCAAAAATACCCGTAGATTTAGTGATAATGGTTTAACAGCCTTAATTTGTTTTTAATGGGGAATTTTATTTAATTTTGTAACTGCCAATTTTGAAAACTTTCTAATTTAGGTATTAAAATTGAAAAATCGAATTTTCAACGGGAGTTTTGATGGAAAACTAATAATTGCATGATATTTAACGAATCGAGAATTCAATGTATGCCTTATAATGACCTAGGGTTATTACAGAAGTAAAGTAAATATAAAAAAAAGACATAAGATTCAACTCTTCCACTGTGAGATCCACGATAGACTAAAGATCTGCCAGAGCATATGTCCAAAAGATCAGTGTAGTATCAATTGAAGGCATATAGGAAGTCACCAAATCGACAAATGGGGTCTTGAAAAACATCATAATCCATTCTTGCCTTAAAAAAGTATCGAGATCCAAAAAAGCAGCATAAGAGCAGGCATCAAGTGTATAATCGTAGAAATCCGGCAATAAATATGAATAAATTCGTAGGAGAGGGGATCCAGCCGAAAAAATAAAGCGCAGGAAGATCTCATAGCAGTGCCAGCAATTGAATATAAAAGAGAACACAACAGAACAATAGTCTCATAAAATATATTAATAAAGCTCAAGGTAAACTATCTGCAATATTAAGTAATACCCGAAAAGTAGAAAAAAACTACAGCCCAAATAGTGAATAAAATACAACAAAAAATTAATATCAAGAAAAAAGTTCTTGTTTCCACTATTGTAGCAAATCAAACTTGTTAAACTGTTTCTAATTGCATATAATACTTATGAATCTAGTCTTTATATTAGAAATGATAAATTTGATACTTGAGATCGAATTATTAAAAATTCGAGCATTTCTTTCTTTCCAAATACCATCTATAATCAAGTCAACAGCAGTAATGAAGGCACGTTTATAGCATTTGCTTAGGTTGCAAGTATCACAAAGAATTTGGGGAATTGAGGGAGGAAAAAGATACGTGTGGCCGCTCGGGAGGATCTTTTTTCGGATATAAAACACAAAGTCACATTGGAAGAAAATATGAGAGTGTGTTTCATCATTCATAAGACAAAGCTGACACGATAAGGGGCAAGGATGCCCCTGTTGTTTAGAATATCCGCAATTATTAAGTCATTGTTTAAAACTTTTCAAATAATACATTTAAGATGAAGTTTAGTACCTTTGACCCATAAATAGGTGGCCCATGTTATATCTGGTAAGGAAGAGAATAATAATTATGAGCATCTTTAAAGGAGCAAACGGTCTTATTATGAAAGAGATAAATATTTTTATTTGCATCAAAACTAATGTGGGAAATGAGGATGCCTGAAATTTTAATTAAATTCCTCTAAAAGGGAGAGGCTGACTTGTTCGAATATTGAGAAGTTTCAAAGGGCTTTAATCCATTGCCTTTCCACCAATTGGTCAATAGGGAGGTATTACATAAAACCTACCAGCATAAAAAGATTTTGCAACTAATAAGAAGTTTTGATGGACAAATAATACCGATCCCTCCTTTGCCGATAGGAGTGGCTAATTTGTTACAAGCAAGAGTATGTAATTTGTTTGTCAGTGAACCATGATCAAAAAATTTTGCACATAAATGTTTAATAACATTAATAATACTTATGAGGATGAGAATAGTCTTAAACCAATGTAATATGAGAGGCCAGACATAAAATTTTAAAAGCTGTAAACGACCTGAAAAAGAAAGGGTTTTTTGCACCTAACTTGAAATCCATTGATGCAATTTGGAGATGAGGGGTGAAAAATTTTTATTTTTGGGTCGATAAGGTATAACAAGAAGCCCCAAATACTGTATAGGTAAAATGCGAAATAGAGAAATTCCAAATTTCAGAATGTTCGTTCACATTTTGAGCTGACTTTAAATAATATATGCTAAATTTTTCTTTGTTGAGATTGAGACCATATGCTTCAAAGAAACCTTCCAAACAACGATTAAAAGCACGCATATTAGATTTAGTAGCTTTCCCGAAAATGAGAATATCATCAGCAACTAAAATCCCCCATTTTAAAAGGATGAATATGGTTACTTTGAACACCTTCATCAATAGAGGTTGAAAGAAAATTCATAGCAATAATAAATAAAAGAGGAGATAAAGAATATCCTTGCCTGAGCCCCATAGAGGGGCCAAAATAACCGTGAATAGAACCTTGAAGGTTGATAGAGAAGTGTGTATTTGAAATACAAGCAGAGATTCATTCAATTAATTTCTCCAAAAAATTAAATTTGATGAGAGCATTAATGATAAAATCCTGATTGATACTGTCGAATGCTTTTTTTAGATCTACTGCCAATTGAAAGTTCTAATGATCTTATTAACAAGGATGACGTGGTGAGATAATTGTCTCTCTTTAACGAAGGCTGCTTGGGCAGGATGTATGAGGCCCGATATAAGAGAAGAAATATGGTCTACAAGGAGCTTTGAGATAGCTGTATATATGGTATTACAAAGATCAATCGGCCTACAATTGTTGAGAGATAAAATGCCTTTACCTTTTGGATTTAAAGTGATAAGGGTGTGGTTTAACCACCGAGGCATAATACCATTTTGGAAGAAGAACCCAATAGCATGTATAATAAAACTATTAATACTTCTCCAAGATTTTTTAAAAAATAAGGAAGTGTAGTGTCAGGATCGAGGTTGGCATTATCTTTAATTGAGAAGACAATGCGCCATGTCATCATTAGTGAAGGGCCTGCAAATGTTAATGTGATGAGCTGAGTCAACTGTAGCATAAGTATGGGAAGTGATAATACCATGCCCCTTCTTATCATTGAGTAAGTTTTCAAAATAAGAGATGGCTTGATATTTTAATAGCGGAGTACAGGAGCTAGCATGGTTTCTTCTAATGGTCATATGAGTGTAGAAGAATTTGAGATTGTCTTCCCCAAGAGAGAGCCAATGGACCTTAGAGCATTGCTTAGACCTAGAAAGTTCATTGGAGATGGATTCTTTAAGAGACTGATTAATATAAAGATACATGGAGCGGATAGTGTCAGTGAAGCTTTGGGGATCAGAAAGATTAAAAGCCTCCAATTGGGCAAGCCTTATTCTTTTAACTTCTGATGGATTTGAAGTATGAACATGATTAATCAATTTAAAAACCTTTTTAGTTTGGACTTATTTTTGGTGAAGCTCAAAATGAGGATCTCCCCCATAAGTTTCATTCCAATTAGCAGAGACCAGACTAATAAAATTAGATGTGTTTGCCCAATAATTTTTAAAGCAAAATCTGGTCAGCATTTGGATGACTGCGGCCTAGTAATAAGAATAGGAGAGGGATCAGAGGTGACTAGAGGTAGAACTCTGCAATAAACCTCAGGGAATGAATTAATCTAGTCGACATTGCTAAGACAACGGTCCAATTTTGCTTTGATTGGAGAGTCTTGACGGTGATTGTCCCAAGTATAATGACTGCTTGAGTAATGTAAATCGATAAGACCAGTTTAACTAATGTAATAATTGAAAGCATTGAGTCTGAGGAGAGAAGGAGGAGTTCCCTCAAGTTTTTCATGAGAGAATTGAATGCAATTAAAATCCCCTATAACTAACCATGGGCCACTGAGGCCCTCTTTAATCCAGATCAAATCATCCTAGAGCATGAGTATTTCATTTTCATGATTAAAATCATAAATAAAAGTAATCCAATAGTCTATTCCATTATGAAGAAATCTACCATGAATAAACTGATGATTTATAATATTGGGAGTGAAGGAAGTAGTAATAGAGTTCCATTTAATCCAAATTCTACCAATAAAAATAGAGTCAAAATTATTACATAAGCTTTTGGGGTGGTATAAGGCAAATTTATTCAACTTAAAGGTGGAAGAAATGTCAGAATTGTTAATTTTGGGTTCCAAAATCCCAACGATATCCGGAATAAGGTCTCTCATGTGAGACTTAAGATCAACAATGCGAATGTTAGAGTGGAGTCCTCTAACATTCAAAGTGAAAATTTTTAGCATCAACATAAATGTGAAAAAGAAGAAAGGAGGAAGAGAGGAAATAAAGAAAGTAACTAAAAGAACTATTTAAGACGGGCCCTAAGAGAGCGGCTGCGACCTCCATTTTTTTGAAAATCATGAGCTGCCTTTAAGTTCGGAAAAGAACTACCAATGGCACAAACTAATGCAATATCTTTCCCCTTACTTGATGAGGGAAGAGAGCAGGGGTTATCTTGAACATCTAAAGAAGAAGTAGAACCGATAGGATTGCAAGGGGACTCTATCAGAGAGTTTGGCCCATAAATGAGACCAGAGTCAGAAAGGGCATTGATGTCTTGATTTGACAAAGGACTGGGAGTTATAATGGGAGTAGGAGGGGAGTCCCTTGCAACTGTAGGAGAGATAGCTGGGAGAGGGGATTCAACAGTAGGGGAAAGAGAAGAAGGAGAAGAGGAAGGATTGGCATTGACCAAGGGTGTAGGAGGAAGCCTAGAAGAATAATTTCTTATATGTCCAGAATGACTTTTGGCTCTAGCCAAAGGAGGGGAAGCTGAGGGGCAAAATGTAATAGCCCAAACTCTTAACACCAAGGTATTGTCCGCTTTAGCCTGAAATGCCTCACGGTTTTGCCCTCAGAAGATAACTTCCCAGCAAGTCACTCATCCTGGGAGTGCTCTCACATGAGCACGCTTAACTTTGGAGTTCTTATCAGGAACTCCACCGTTATCTAAAAAGGCGCCTCAATGTTTAAGAGTTTCACTTATCACTACTTAAGTGGGTCATCACAATCTCCTCAACTTAAGTTACTGACGTCCTCATTAGTATCCACACACAGATCTAAGAACCATCCATTGGGTAGATAGGACTAGATGTGACCTCTACAAGCGCAAGAGGTACCCACAATCATGTAGCACCTTAATCATCATAGGTTCAAGAGACTGCTCACATGAAGTTGTACTTTGCCCTGTATAGCACATAGCTCCTACCTGACACCCCATGGTTTGCTCTGATACCATTTGTAATAACCCAAACTCTTAAGCCCCAAGGTATTGTCTGCTTTAGCCAGAAAAGCATCACGGTTTTGCCCTCAGAAGATAACTTTCTAGTAGGTCACCCATCCTGGGAGTGCTCCCACCTGAGCATGCTTAACTTTGGAGTTCTTATCAGGAACTCCACCGTTATCTGAAAAAGCGTCTCGATGTTTAAGAGTTTCACTTATTACTACTTAAGTGGGTCATCATAATCTCCCCAACTTAAGTAACAGACGTCCTCGTCAATATCCACACACAGATCCAAGAACCATCCATTGGGTAGATAGGACTAGAGGTGACCCCTACAGGCACAAGAGGTACCCACAACGATATAGCACCTTAACCATCATGGGTTCAAGTGACTACTCACATGAAGTGGTACTTTGTCCTGTATGACACTTAGCTCCTATCAGACACCTTATAGCCTGCTCTGATACCATTTGTAATAGCCCAAACTCTTAAGCACCAAGGTATTATCTGCTTTAGCCAGAAAGGCATCACAGTTTTGCCCTCAGAAGATAACTTCCCAGTAGGTCACCCATCATGGGAGTGCTCCCACTTGAGCATGCTTAACTTTGGAGTTCTTATCAAGAACTCCACCGTTATCTGAAAAGGCGCCTCGATATTTACAAGTTTCACTTATTACTATTTAAGTGGGTCATCACAATCTCCCTAACTTAAGTAACTGATGTTCTCGTCAGTATCCACACATAGATCCAAGAACCATCCATTGGGTAGACATGACTAGAGGTGACCACTACAGACACAAGAGGTACCCACAACCATGTAGCACCTTAACCATCATGAGTTTAAGTGGCTGCTCACATGAAGTGGTACTTTGTCCTACATAACACTTAGCTCCTATATGATACCATATAGTTTGCTCTGATATCATTTGTAACAACCCAAACTCTTAACACCAAGGTATTGTCTACTTTGGCCTGAAAGGCCTCATAGTTTTTCCCTTAGAAGATAACTTCCCAGCAGGTCACCCATCCTGGGAGTGCTGCCACCTGAGCACGCTTAACTTTGGAGTTCTTATTAGGAACTCCACCGTTATCTGAAAAGGCGCCTCGATGTTTAAGAGTTTCACTTATTACTACTTACTGCTTAAGTTGGGGAGATTGTGATGACCCACTTAAGCAGTAAGCAGTAATAAGTGAAACTCTTAAACATCGAGGCGCCTTTTCAGATAACGGTGGAGTTCCTGATAAGAATTCCAAAGTTAAGCGTGTTCAGGTGGGAGCACTCCCAGGATGGGTGACCTGTTGGGAAGTTATCTTCTAAGGGCAAAACCATGAGGCCTTTCAGGCCAAAGTGGACAATACCTTGGTGTTAAGAGTTTGGGTTGTTATACAAAAGCAGCCATCATTTTTGAATAAAGTGCATATTTCACAGACTAAAGGGGTCCAATCATATTCAAATTTATAATTTAAAATGTTTCCATCCACTCTAATTTGTATTATCTCAAAAAAAGAGAGGTTGTACTAATTTCAACACAAATTCAAGCATAAATGAGTCTTGATTTTGAAGCAGTAAGAGTATCTGCCATTATCGATATTCCAATTTTACTGGTAAGTTTAGAAATTATACCTTCCGACCAAAGATGAAGCGGAAGTTTAGGGAACCTTATCCATACTGGGAGGGAAGAGAACGAGGAAGCAGACGACAAGAATTTCTAATTCCATGGCTTGACTAGAAATGGAATGTTTATGAAGAACCAGGGACCTCCTTGGAGGATCGTCTACACATCTTCTTTGCAACACAATTTTATTAAATAATAAGTAGCACTTAATAAAAACAGAGAGAATGAACCTTTGAGTTTCCAGGTTTTTGTCATAAAATCGAGGAGAGCTCTGTAAGTGTGCTTGGGACCCAAACTGTATCCCACTACGCAATATTTCCATTGCTTTTCACCGTTAGCAATTTCTTCTTCAGATATGTCAATGATATCCTCAGTAGGAGGGAAATTGAAGAGATTGAAGTCTTTCTTTTCTTGATATACCGAAGCAAAAAGAGATTTCACGATACTGAACCTGAAGAGGAGAGCTCACAGGAGGAAGGAGGTGCTCCAAGAATACTGGAAATGGGTGAAGGAAGAAGAGGAGGAGGAGACGACCCCATCTTGGGGCCGACCGAGCACAGCGCTTCGAAAACCCTAGCTACTCTTTGTCTCTACGAAGAGCACGCATCCAAATCTATTTTCATTTACTTAGACTCTATATAATTTTAAATCAAATTAAATATGTATATATATATATATATAGAAAACGCATAATCGAGTTATGCCCGAATCAAACTTAACTCGAGATTACGCGGCGGTGAGCGAAGCAGCAGTGAGCGGATGAAAATATTCATTGTTAAAAAATGTAATTGTGACAATTCAATTTTTTGTCATTTATAAATTTGCCACCATAATATATTCATAAGTTATGATTTGATCATCCTAACTTTTCATTGTTACAAAAAATATTATGCTTCCTTAACTCAGTGTTGTTTATGAAATGCCAAATTCGCATCACTTGTGAGTACTTTTCTCCATACATAAATTTGAAGTTTCAAAAAACTCAATGCGGAGTTTGGAGTTAAGAAAAAATTCAATGACGGAGTTTGGAGTTAAATGACAATTTTATTTTCTGTCATTTATACTTGATTGTAAGATCTCTTCATAACTGTTTAGTTATGCTTACTTTTTATAGTCCTAGGCTATGTTTGTCTTAGATCAAGAGTCTAAGATACTTCTTTATTTTCTATGTTTAACACTCTCTATTTCTAGTATTGTATTTTGCTCACTTACAGCTCATTTAAAAATACAATGTATGTTGCTTAATTTTATTTAATGCTTTACTGTATTTCATTTGCTTACTTAGCATAAATTTCATTGAACATGTATTACTTTTATTTTATTTACTTTAATGCACATAATAATTTCTTGTAACAGCCCAAACTTTTAAGCACCAAGGTATTGTCCGCTTTGGCCTGAAAGGCCTCACGATTTTGCCCTCAGAAGATAACTTTCCAGCAGGTCACCCATCCTGGGAGTGCTCCCACATGAGCACGCTTAACTTTGGAGTTATTATCAGGAACTCCACCGTTATCTGAAAAGACGCATTGATTTTTAAGAGTTTCACTTATTACTACTTAAGTGGGTCATCACAATCTCCCCAACTTAAGTAACTGACATCCTCATCAGTATCCACACATATCCAAGAACTATCCATTGGGTAAATAGGACTATAGGTGACCACTACAGGCTTAAGAGGTACCCACAACCATGTTGCACCTTAACCATTATGGGTTCAAGAGGCTGCTCACATGAAGTGGTACTTTGCCCTGTATGACACTTAGCTCCTATCAAACACCCTATGGTTTGCTCTGATACAATTTGTAACAGCCCAAACTCTTAAGCACTAAGGTATTGTCCGCTTTGGCTTGAAATGCCTCACAGTTTTGCGAACCCAACTTGCCTTAAGGTAAGGACTTGTCACCAAGTGCTATAACATTCATCAATATAAATATCAAAGTGGCGGAAGCAATATAAAATAGAATAACATCCACAAGCATACATAGTAGGAAAAGAAAATGTAATATAGTAACTCATCATAATGCAGAAAGTAAAGTATATCCAGAAAGTTAATTATTACAAATTGAAATGAATAACTAAAAATGAAAGACTCTCATCCTCACTCGAATCAACAAGACAAAACTAGCTAGACAGCAGCTAGAAGGTCCTCCTCCTGAACTGGCTCCTCCTCAACGACACTGCCTATGAACACGTCTGAATCTGATATTTGTCGGTATCACAAATGCTAGGGCCCCAGCCAACAAAATAAAAAGGTTACAGTTAGATAATTGTCTAAGTACATTTTAGGCTATTTAAATGAACTGAATATTAAAAGATATCACATTTAATTTAACTACACATGCAAGCAGTAAAGGGTGCAACAAACTATGAAAAAATTGGAATATTATAAAGTATATATTTATAGCATGCAACATGTATGTGAAGTAACATACAAAACACTAAATAAGCAAGGTAAGGCTAAAAGCAAAAATAACTGCAACTGCTGAATAAACATGATCATAACATGATTATGATCGAAGTAAAACATGCTGAGTATAAAAGAACACAAGTACTGAATATGATAAATTCTAACATCCTAAATATGCCATTCATATATATATCTAAGCCATGAAAGTATACATACAACATGCAGATTAAGATGAAAAGGAAGGCCACTGAGACATGTGACAAAAGCAAAGCAATATATGAAATATAAAACCACTGAGACATGTGGCAAAGTGATCAAATACTGAAAATAAGGCCACTGAAGCATGTGGCAAAGAAAATCAGAAACAAACAATTCAGCTAAAGTAGTAATAAGCCTAAGTCCTAGTACTGCCATACCAGCTAATAGGCCATACAGGGCCTCCAATAACAATCAATCAATCCCCAGCCTAGCCATTCAAATATGCTAGGTCTGAGTCCAGTCTATACAATACTACTACTGAAGAGGCAGACTAAGTTAGGACATATTCTACCAACTATAAACAAAATAAAACTGAATAATATGCAATTTCAATACTAGCTTAGGATGTATCATCCATATCCTAAGTTTTTCCTATTATGCTCAAGGAATAAAGCTCAAATATAATGTGTGCAAGGCAATCTAGTCAAAGTAAGCAAGATACTCAATCTAGACTTATGTGATATATATTGTTGTCTAATTACTAAATCTAACTACTCTGAGAAGGTACAAGCTTAGGATCTCCAATATCCAGCTATCGAGTAGAATCTCAGATTTATGTCCTTAAAGTTAAAAAAAATATTATAACTTAATAAGTTCTAATCCAAAAATCATATGACGACTATATAATTTAAGTAAGCAAATCAATAACCTAATTTTATGAATATTTTACTCTCTTACTCAAATCTTGATCAAATAAATCAATATTTAAGAATTTAGAACTTAAACCCTATGTTGAGTTCAAATTCCAAATGCAAGGTGATACTAAAATAGGATCTAGGTTTCTCACTTAATCCCAATGATAAAGGATCCTATAAGTTAAAAGATTGAGGAACTAAGATCTTAGTGAAAGGCTATTCTACTAATTATAAGATAAAATAATCAATTAAGAACTTGAGAATCTAAGATCTATATTCAATCTTTAAGATAATTTCATTATCTTATTGATTGAATCATCCTATAGTCACATGGAAGGTTTCAAAAGATTTAAATAATCAATCATTAAAGAATTTTAATTGGAGGTGGTTTGATTCAAATTGAAGATCTAAGTCTAGATCTAAGATCTAAAGATCTGAAGTTTGATCACTTTAGACTTCTAATTAGGGTTCTGACTTATAAGATTTCAAATTGTGATTTTCCTTGGATTCTAATTTCATAATTAACTATAAGGGGCTTATTAAGGTTATAATTGACAATTCCAAGTATTAGATTAACATTAAACCCATTTTGACCTTCTTAGGCCACTTAAGATCTAAGGGTATGAGTTTTAATCACTTTAGATCTTAAGCTAAGAATTTTACTTAGACATTACCAATTTCTTTTCTTTTAGCACTTATTTCTTAAGTTATTTTAATTGAACTTATTAATGAGATAATTGACCATTTCAATTATTAAACTTAAAGTTTAATACCATAGGATCTTTAGGAGGAATGCTTAAGATTTAGGTATCTTACTTAAGGAATTAATGAGACCTTATGGATTGGTGATTATTATTGTTCTAGGATTTTAGAGAACATTTCCAATCTGTGTGATAGGGGTTTACTGAAATTTTCAGTCCTTAAGGAACATTAAATCATATTTTGGCCAAAATGACCAAAATACCCCTCCTAAGGCTAAAATTGGGATTTTAGGGTTTACTTACTCAAATTTGTTCTAATCTATTTTAATATGTTTCATATTACTTAATGAAGTGGGAAACACCTTTAATTTATGTTTTGATGACCTAACTGATCTTGATTAACACTAATCACCTAATTAAGGCATTTAGGGTGATTAGTGAATTTAAGACACTTTAGGGCAATTGAGTCATACACTTAGGTTTTAATAGACTTAATGTGAGGTTAGGAATAATCCTCACCCAAAACAGAGGCTTAATTAGGGTTTAACTCACTAATCCTTGATTAGGGTGATTAAAGAGTGATTAAAAAAATTAATTATCCAAAATTAATTTTAAGGGTCTGGAATTGTCCCTTAGGGTACAATGAGCAATTAGAGCCCTTAAACTCACAATTTGGATATTTAGCTAATTTTATAGGATTTATTTAAGAACAGAGAAGGTTTGGCAAATAATTTTTAATCCAACCATTGGATCTGAGATTTTATTTTATATTTAGATTCCTTGAATTTTTTTGATTCAAATGGTTTATTGGATTATACCATTTGGATTTATATAACTAAAGTTATTTAATTAATTTATTCTGAATGTTTATTTAAATTAAAACTATAGGGTTTAATTAATTAATTTCGCAATCATTAAAAATGCTATCCAATAATTATTAATTAGGCGCGGCCCAAAATCAGAACCGCGCGGGTCACAGGTCGGCCCGGCCCAGAACCCGCGACTTCATCTTCTACCTCTCGACGGGTCCCGAGCCCGTCGAATTTCAAAGCGAAAATTCTCGGCGCTCCGGCGACGGCAGGGCTCAAATCAATCCCTACACGTTCCTTGAGTCGAGACGCGTCGATTGGACCAAGAACCCCCATCTGGATCCCTCTGGATCGATGGGGTCTAGCTCACCCGAGACGTCCTTCTGCGAGACGTCTCAGGTCACCTGTGAAGGGGAAATTCTCCTCACAAGGACCTCAATTCGACTGGATTTTGATCCTCACACGTTCAGGGAGACTAGACGCATCGAACCCCCAACCTATCTTAATCCGAGATGCAGCCAATCACTGGGTCCTTACTCAGACTCAGCCATTGGCTTGCTGGCTAGCTTAGTCGATCGATACGATCGACTCGAGCTAGTTTAGCCCCAAGCTACAATCACAGAGGGTTCCCTAGGTGGCTATGGTAACCTAGACGACATCCAGAGCTCATTCAGAAGGCAGGAACGAAATCGAGCCTAAGAAATTTTAATGGGGAAGAGACTGTACCTGAGGTCAAGCTGCGGGCTTAACCGAGGGGAATTGAGGTGCTCCTGAGCTTCCCAGAGGCTAGACGAGGGTGCACAGGGGGTCTAAACACCAGACGAACCCTTTATCAGCGGTCCTAAGTCCTGCAAATGCCAGGAAAATCGCAGAGGGAAAGGAGAGCTTCAGCAGCCTTCAATGGGGAAAATGGGAATTCACAGTGAGCAAAGGGACTCACTGTGAAGTCCCAGGGGTACTTATAGGCTTAAGGGGGGCTCAGGTATGGAGGTCTGGGCTCGGGTTTGGAGTTTGGCTCGGCCCGGGCACTTTCCTAATTTTCCAAAATTGGGGCGATCCAGGCCACCTGGCTCAGCTGGCTAGGCTCGGCCACAAACGGGAAGGTACCAACGGTCGAGCTGACCTGGCACGGGGAGTGGCAGACAGGAATTACGTGGCAAATTTTCGCGAATTTTCCTGTCGAGACGAAGCCTTCTGGGGACGAAGATGAACAGTAGCGGGTCACCAGAGCCGTCTAATGGTTCGTTAGTTGGCACGGGGAGGTCCTGATAACCCGACATCTAACGGTCGTGCGTGGGATTGGATCAGCCGTTGGATCTGATCTGCGGATCGAACGGGCGAGCGGCTTACTTAAGGCGGATGGATTAAGCAGCTTACTTAAGCCGCGCGCCGCTGTCGGGACCCCGCAGCGGATCTGCCGCGGTCCCGATAGCGAATCCCAGGAATTATAAATTTAATAAAATTAATTTTAATTAATTAAAACTATTTAAATTACTTCTTAATTATTCTAGAATTTTCCAAATTCAATTTAGGATTAAATGAGCTCCAAAAATTCCCAAAAATTCACCCTTAGTTATTTTGGGTATGAGGAATTCAAAAATGAAATCAGATTTCAATTTGGAGATCAAAATAATTTAGGTATTTTTTTCAGAGCTTAAAAATAGCCAAAAATACTAAAATTTCCAATTTAGCTCCAATTGATTTCAAACTTATAGGTTTAGGTTTAAATGACCCATTGAATCTAATGGAATCAAAATCAAACTTTAGTTTAGCTTAATTAATCTAGTTTTAACTAGGGTAGCAACCTAGGGTTGTTACACTACCTTTGAAGATTTCTATCATGCTTTCACCGCAAAATATATTAGATAGATGTTTTAGCATTTGGGTTCATGCTTTCTATTGTATCTTCATATTTTATGTATTTCAAATTAAAATGAGTAATGCAAGGATAATCATATTTTTCCTCAAAATTTAAAAAAGGTGTCATTTTCTAAATTCAAACTAGCACAAAAATGAATCTTGGTTAGAGTTCCTCCCCAGCTGCATCTAGCTACTTATCCTCTGAATTGAGCGCACTGCTTGAAGCAGTCAAAATGATGGTGGATTCGCATAATAAACAAGCCGAAAGAATGGCAGAATCCCAATCAAAACAAACTGAGAGAATGGAATGACTAATGACGACACATATGAATCCAAGTCGTCCAAATTTTAAGATAGACCCTGCATCCTACTATTCATTCCAGCATCACGTTCAAGCTGCAGATGGAATGCTACATAATTTCATACTTCTAAGGCACCATACTTTCAACAGGAGCCTTTAGCTTAGTAATTAATTAGTGTTACTCTTCCATACTACTGTAACAACCCAAGGTTGTTACTCAGCTCAATTTCAACCTAATTGGATTGTGATTATCATTCCATCAAGTTCATCTAGTCAGTAAAACCAAACCCTGAAGGTTTGGATCAATTTGGAGACCAATCGATTGATTCAGAATATTTTAATATTTAATTAATTAGAAAATTGAGGTATTTATTTTGACCTCGAAATCAAAATCCGACATCGCCGTTGCGATCGTCACCCCCAAATTAGCTCGGGGTGATGTTTTGGACGTGTTTGGAAGTCGTCGAATTTTTCGCAAATATTTTAATGTAATTAAATACCCAAAAATTAGCATAATTAAATATTCATCGGAATCAAATTCTGACTTCGCCGTTGAATTCATCACCCCCAAATTAGCTAGGGGTGAATTTTTGAGATTTTTCAGAGAGCGTTTTAAAAATCCAAATTTTTAAAATAAATAATCAATCTTTGGATCCCCTAATTCATCACCCCCAAATGGCCTAGTCCCCTATCACCTCTTAAATCCCTTCCTTTAAGAAGGAGCTCAAGCTCCTTCTTCATCTCCTTTGCAAAGAGCTGAACCTCCCTCTCCTTCCTTTCCTTTTCCATTGCTGCATTGGGTTTGAAAGAGAAGGCTCCACTCCAAGGTCTTGAAGGAAGCAAAGTACCATCTTCCTCTTCCTCACTCTTCTCTCGCAAGGATAAAGGTACCCTCTTGCTCCTCTCTTTGTCTTTCTTATGCGGTTATAATGTTAGAATGTAGCCATTGGAAGTCCTTATGCATGTATGAAAGCCATTAAGGCTCTTAAAAGCTTCAAAGGAATATGCTATGTTTTTGTCTATTTTATATACCCTATCATTCATTCGTATTTTTAGTATAGCTAGGATGCTCCGTTCGTATCGATTTTGATGTCGATGGAAAGGTATCAAAAATACCTTTTCATTGATATATGGCACCACTCATGGAACTCTCTGGATTGAGAGTAATTAAGCTCGAACAATGGTCTTCATGGGTTTCACACCTGGCGAAATCACCGTCTGCCGCTGCAGCGCGCCATAGCGCGCTGCTGCGGGTTGCCACGGGCTGCAGCAGATATGAAAACTTAGGGGAAATGTTAATAGAACTAATTGAATAGTAGATTGCAAAATGGACAGCTACAGCGCGCTGTAGCGGTCTGCAGCGGCATTTCACGAAACTTAGGAAAACGGCCAATAAAACTAATTGAACAGTGATTTGCAAAATGGGTCGCTACATCGCGCAGCGAACCTTAGCGAAAATATTTCAAATCTTAGGAAATGACAAAATAAATTAATTGAACAGTAGTTTTGCAAAATGAACCGCTACAGCGCGCCATAGCGCACTGCAGACGGTCACAGCGGGTCATAGCGGATTGTAGCGGCCTGCAGCGAGCCGTAGCTCAATGGCGCTACCACGCGCTACCGCACGGAAAGCGCTACAGCGTGCTGCCACGCTAAAAGTGCTACAGCGCGCTCCAGTGCGTTGCAGCTCCCAGATTTGCAAAATTTCTAGAATTTTCCAGAAACTGCCCAGTTTTGGCTTTTGGCTGGAATGGCCGAAACTCCACTGTTTTGGTATTTTAAGGTCCCTAGGACTCTAGTGGGGCTAAGTTATACTAAATTAGCTAAAATTGAACATTGTATAAAATTTTATATGAAAGTTAAATTTGAAACTTGTCACTTATAAATTAGCCCTCATATCTACTATAGATCTTAAACATGTGTTATGCTAAAGAATAAGTATTATAACCTTAATTGCTTGTATTAATTAGGTATAGTTTAACAACTAATGGCATAAAACTTAGATCTTTTAGAATTGTGATTAAGTGCTAATCCCTTTATTTGTTTTAGGATTTGATTAGCATTAATCACATTTTTATTTTATGTCATCTTTCCATTTATATGCCCTTATGATATTAGGATGTATGCTAGAAACTTAATATTTAAATGGGACATCTTGATATGTAAACTAAACTTGAACATAAGAATCTAGATAACTTGATTAAGTAGATAATACTTAATCCAAATCTAAAGTTTGATATCAATAATACACTAATAATACATTGATTTATTATTGACCTTTAAATCTTATAGTAGAAAGGTTAGGGGTTAAACCCTAACTTATATTGATTAAGATCTAAACTTTAATCACTTAATTAATTAACTTGATTATAAGATAATTCAATTGACATTATTCCAATAATGCATATGATTTGGTATTGATCTTAAATTATCAAATTAGAAGTGCTAAGGATAATATTGAATATGGGTGATTGAACCATCTGAATATAAACTTTAGATCTTTGATTTTCTCTTATATAAGACAATTAGCATAACATAAAAATAAAGTTGTAATGATTTATACAATGATCTAACTCTAATAAGATCTTTGATTTTATCCTATGACTGTAGAATAGGAAAGGATCAAAATGAATTTTAATCATCTGATCTGATTACTTAACTTAAGTATAATAAGTAAACCTTAAGAAGTAGAAAAGTGAGATCCTAAGGGTCTTGCTATAGGATTCGTCATTGAAATGATTAAAGACCTTAACTAATGAAATATTGAGGTAGGAATGACTTTTGTAACTTATTGAGGTAGAAACCTAGTTGATCCTTTAAAACTTTAGAAGTTAAACTTGATACCTTGTGATAGGAATTACCTAAAGTACTTAGAATATGACTCATTCCTTGTGGTAGCAACCTATGTTGAGTGATCCTTTGATCACATCCTTGGAACCTTGTGTAGGATACACCTACTTAGAGTAAGGATTAATAGATTTGATAAATCCTTATTGATTAAATAGAACCTTCTGAACTCAGACTATTAGTTAGGTATAGTAGGGTATACCCATATTACTGGATGAATTCAGTAATATTCAGGATTGGTTGATTCACTCCAATATGGACTTATGACCAGGTGCTATCCTGCGGGATTAACCGAATACAGTCCCATTAAAGTAAATCTTCTAAGACTAAAAGTGTTACAATTGGTGAACAGGATCCTTAGTTTGACTTGTAAACTGTGATTGGGTTCTGCCTCCTATCGTAGTGCGCTTCAATAAGTGTAGTTTAAGTAAACTAAGTATCTTAAGTCACTTTGTGTAGACCACTAAGTATGCTGGTAATTAGGGTATTTAATGGCTTAGCTTGAGATATAAACTGTGACCGAGTTCTGCCTCCTATCGTAGTGCACTTCGATAAGTGCAGTTTAAATAAGCTAAGGGTTAAATCTACCTTTCTTGCAATTATGCTAAATATGTGTATACAATCATCCCAGCTAATGATTTTCAAGTAAACTCTCAACTTTAACCAATTACCACACTTAGAATCTTAGGAGTCAGAATCCTTTAGCAGGATTCTGCACAATGGAGACTTTGGATTCATTATCAGATTTTAAAGTATTTTCTGGATTTATCTCATGTAGTTTAGAAGCATGAGCATGAGCATAAGCACGATGTGTGAATATCAGAATGATGTATGAGAATTAGAATGATATATAAGTATCAGTGATGATCCATGAGTTATGGAATGTTGCATACATTGACGGGAAAATTTCTGTATGCATCAGTATCATCAATAAACAGTATTCCCAACAGGGTGTATATAGACATTGGACCGTACTGCTCATAATAGTTCAGTGATATTTTGGTAGCATATCAATAGCATACCGTATTGAGGCATATTTAGATGCACAGTTTTAGTGACATACAGTATAGTTTATAGATAATTACTCGGTTTTAGATTTAGTACTGTTTTGGTTTACTTTCAGTATTCAGTTATAGTTCAATTTTACTTTATTTACTTCAGTTTTGTACAATTTTATATAGTTTTATATTTTCAGATATGTTACAGTTTTCTTGCAGTTTTATACATGTTATGTAAATGTTAAGTAAATAATTAGAACTGTTTAGAATAGTTTCGATGTGTTAGACTTATTGTCTAACACGAGATACTTTTGGGATCCGACAATTTGCTAGATCCTGAGCAGTATATTGAGACAGGTCAGGAGGACACCCAGGAGTTTCAGGAGGAGCCCGCGAAGTACTAGTGGACTCTCCTCCAGCTTTACTTTTAGCTTAGTATTTTCAGTTCAGTACCTAGTTTTACTTCAGTATTTTAGTAAACTATTTGTAATAATTCTGAATGTATTTTCTTTTCTTTTCTGAGGTGAATGCTTTTCATACAGCTTCTGTGATGAATGTTCTAGATGTATTCCTTAAGCTTTTGCACTCTGTATTATACTACTTATACTTAGTATTGTGATGTGATCAGTATAACTGAAAATGCTGATATATTATACATATATTGGATCCCTGTTATACTCTAAATCTAATGTATGTATTTGCCTAACACTTAGGATAAGGATACTACTCTTATCTTAAGTATTAGCTCTCAACCTCACTTGAGGTTGAGTCAGCAGCCCTTCAGGAGGGCTTAGTTTTTAGCCATTTCAGGGAGACGGGGTATTCCTCCCCGAGTGGCGCACCGCTCCGCCACCGATATAATTGTACTTAATTCTTTTGCGCGTGGCGACGGGGCGGGGAGCTACAACTAGTTCCCTAAATCTTAATCATTAATCTATTTGATTTAATCGATTTAGAATTAGTGCATGATAAGTTCCATTTGTATGAGTAAACTTATAAATTATTTTTTTATTTCAAAATTAAATCAAATTATTATTTTTAAAAACTTCTTCACTTCTACTATTACTTATAATTGACTTAATGATCAATATATATAAGTCAATTGGTTACTCAAATCACTCCAATAATTAAATAAATCATTAAAATTAGATAATTTTGGATATTATATAGTTTACAATTAATAAAAATTTCATAAAATTATAAGGGTTTATATATTGATGGATAGATAAGGGCAGACTAAATAGAGGATATAAGGAGATCTCACTTTCTCAGAAGGTGAATATGAGTGTTTATTTTCTATGAGACCCCATTTTCCTTTACTAGCTAGGTATATATGCTTAACTCCTTGCTTTATTCTATATGTGGTCGCAGAATGAGTATTTTAATAAAACAACTTCAACGATTAAAATGTAAGTTATTTTATAATCTCGTTAATTGTAAGTTATCATCATAGCTTTCTAGCTATGTTACTTTCCATTGTCCTATGCTATGTGTATTTTTAATCTATGAGATTAAGAGTCTTCATTTACTTACTATGTGTAATAACCCAAGATTATTACCCAGCTTAATTTTAGCTTAATCGTATCTTAATTAAGTTTATCTAGTTATTAGAATGAAATCATGAAGGTTTGGAGCAATTTGGAGCTCAATCAATTATTTTAAATTATTTTAATATTTAATTAATTAAAAATTAAAATATTTAATTTGACATCAAAATCAAATCTGACTTCACCGTTGCGATCTTCACCCCCAAATTAGCTAGGGGTGATGTTTTGGACGCATTTGGAAGTCGTCGGATTTTTGCGTATATTTTAGCATAATTAAATACCCCAAAAATTAGCATAATTAAATAATCATCATAATCAAAATTTGATTTCGCCATTGAATTCCTCACCCCCAATTTAGTTAGGAGTGAACATTTGGAATTTTTCAGAACACATTTATTAATTCTGAATTTTTAAAAAAATTAAATTTTAGAAATGAATAATTATTTATCTATTTAAATCCTTTTTCTGTATTTCTTTCCTTTTCTTCTTCTTGGCTGGTTCCCATTTTCCAGCTCCATTAAATTTGAGATTTAAATTATTAATTAATTAAATAAATTAAATTAAAAACTTTAAATAATCAATTTATTTTCTTTATTTTCTTCTTTCATTGTTGGACCTCATTTTCTCTCTTCCTATTCATTTCCTCTAATGCATGCAATTACTTCTAACCCCCCTCTTCCTCTTGCACTCCTCTAATGCACACAATTAAAAAAAAAAAAGATTTATGGCATTCCCTCTTCTCTCCCATAATTGATAGAAGAATTCAAGAGAGAGTCATGCTCTCCTCCTTTAAATGGAGGCTCAGCCCTCTCCCTCTCCATATGACCATTAGCCGAGCTATTGCATCTTCCTCCACTTCGTCAATCTATCATCTTTCATTGTCGATTCCCTTTTATTCGGCACAGCCAAGGATCGTCGAGCCATCCATCTCTATCTTGTTGAGCAACACCATCGCCGATCTGCGCTTTCTCCTTCTTCCTTCAAGTATCGCGTCGACAACTTCACTCATTGTTTCCGACTGCCTCATCGCTCCTCTTAATGGTACCTATCACCACACAAATCCTTATTATATATATATATATATATATATATATATATATATATATATATATATAACTTCAATAATTATAATATAGTTCGATTATCTCATTTTTTCTTGAAGTGCATATCACCTTATATAGTTGCTAATAGAAAGATTATAAGTTTGATATAATATTTTTTTTTTACTTGTAAATATTTATATTTAATCATAGAACTATATTTTAAGTAATTGAGATAGATAAAGCTGAAATATGTATTTTTTTTAAATCATGCTGAGTTATGTATGTAGCTCAATAGTTAATTAATTCCATATGGTTGTCATTAATTATATTTTATTGCCAAGATTATGAATCATTTTGGAAGATTAGTTAGGCTTATATTATTGATTATTTAGAATTTCTTAGATATCAAATAAAATTTATATAGTATCTAATGTAAATATCTTAATAGACTTCTCGCATATTTTTAATTAACTAATTGACAAGATCATAAATTATTTCACTTTATTAAGTATGTTAAAGCATATTAAGTTATATTTTTTTAGACAAATTGGTATAACCATAAGTTCTTAATTTTATTAAGACAAATGTAAGCATAAATTATTGGAGAATTTTATAAAGTGAACTAAGTTAAACCAAATCAGATGCAAAGCAACACATCTCTAATTTTATATCTCTTTTGCTAAACTGATTTAAATAATAAAAATATTTACTAAAATCCTCAAAACATCTTTAGCTTAAGGGTTGGTTCATCTTAAACTTCTATTACATTATGATAGATTATGACTCAATTAACTAAATTTTCTAAATTAATTCGTCAACTTACTTTCATTTTATATTTTAGAAATCTGTTCATACTCCATGCAAAGTTGAAGGCTTAAGCTCCTAAGCCATGTGTTGTAGAAGTTCAAAATTTGTTCGAGCTAGGTACGTAAATACTTAGAACTTGTATTGAGTTCTAATAATTATTACTATTTATTTAGTCTTATGTTAAGTGCGTACATTATTTGCATAGTTCTTATTACTATTTTTGTGCATTTTACATTCTCAAGTTCTATGTTAACTTTCATGTATTTTTGCGAGTTATTTTAAGGAATTAAGATATTTTAATTCTATTATGATTGCTTAATTTCATTAAACTGTCAATTATTTCTTATTAAACTTAAGAGATCTTAAGATCTTGATCAAGTGATTTACACTTGATCTAGATCTTAGATTGCCATCATTAATAAATCAATAATTTATTTGATTTGTCATTAACTTGTAACATAACTCTTGGTCTTAAATTGATAAAGTTAGGGGTTAATATCTAATCTGTCTGATTTAGACTCAAACTCTTAATCACTTAATCAATTAACCTAATTGTAAGATAATTGACTAATATGATTCCAATAATCTATTTGATTTGATATTGACTTTAATTCATTGAATTATAAGTGCTAAGGAAATTTAAGAACCGGTATGATTAAGCATCTGGACTTGAAACTTAAGATCTTTGATTTCCTCTTAAATAAAATGATTAGCATGAAATCAAGTATAAAATTTATGATGATTCATTATAAGATCAAATCCTAATAAGATTCTCGATTATATCTCATAATTATAGTCTAGAATTCGATCAGATAGGGCTACCCATATGATCTAATTAACCAAATTTAATGAATAATCTTATAAGATTATATTGAGTGTTTAGATATGTGAGATCTTGATGATCTTACATTATGCTTTATTTAGTATTACTAACAGCCTTAACAAATGATGATACATTGAGGTAAGAAGAACCTTTGTAACTTATTGAGGTAGAATTTTAGATGATCCTTTTAATCTTAGAAGTTGATCTTGGTACCTTGTGGTAGGAATCACCTAAAGCACTTAGAATATAACTTCTCCTTTATGGTAGAAATCAACATTGAGTGATCTTTTTTATCACATCCTTGGAGCCTTGTGTAGGACTCACCCATTTAGTGTAAGAAATTATTAACTTTGATAAATCCTTATTAATTAAATAGAATCTTCTGAACCCAAAATTATTGGTTGGATATGATTATATATATCCATGGTGCTGAGTCACTTTAGTAATATTCAGGATTGGTTGATTCACTCCAATGCAAACTTATGACTATGTGCTATCCCAAGGGATTAGATGAATATAGTTCTGTTAGAGTAAATCTTCCAAGACTAAGAGTGTTACAATTAGTGACTTAGATCCATAGTTTGAGATATAAACTGCGACTGGTTCTGCTTCTTATCGTAGTGCGCTTCGATAAGTGCAGTTTAAGTAAGCAAAGTATCTTAAGTTGCTTTGCATAGACCACTAAGAATACTTGTAATTAGGTCATTTAACTACTTAGCTTGATATATAAGCTGTGACCGAGTTCTGCCTCCTATCGTAGTGAGCTTTGATAAGTGCAGTTTTAAATAAGCTAAGGGTTAAATCTACCTTTCTTGGAAATATACAACCATGTGTATACAATCATCCTAGTTAATGATTTTTAAGTAAACTCTTAACTTTAACCAATTATCAAAATTAGAATTTTAGGAGTCAGAATCCTTTTAGCAGGATTCTGCACAATTGAGACATTGAGTTCATTACCAGATTTCAAAGTATTTTTTTGGATTTCTGGATTTATCTCAAGTATCTTAGAAGCATGAGCATGAGTATAAGCATGATGTGTGAGTATCAGAATGATGTATGAGTATCAGTGATGATTTATGGGTTACAGAATGTTATATACATTGATTAGGGAATTTTAAGATGCATCAGTATCACAATAAACTATCTTCCCAATTGGATGTATGTATACATTGGACTATATGACTCATAGCTATTCAGTGATAGTCCTATTATATATCAGTGGCATATTATATTGTGGCATATTTGGATGCATGATCCTAGTGGCGTAAGTACATCATTGGATGTTTTGCATTAGTGTTAAAATACTCACTATTTTTATTTACTTTCAGTATTCAGTTTACAGTTCAGATTTACTTCATTCAATTTATACAGTTTCAGTTATTTTGTACTTTTATAGTTTTTCTGCCATTTTACTTTACCTTACTTCAATTTTGTATAATTTTATACTTTCAATTATTTTACAGTATTTCTGCAGCTTGATTTCTGTCTTATTATCATGATTGAATAACATCTTTTAGATGCAAGTATATGCTATGTTACAGCTTTATTGTACTTAGACTTTATAAGTCTAATATTATATTTCCTTTGTTGGCTTGGGCCCTGTCATATATGTACATATGACAACATCAGGTGTTAGCTCAGAACTTGTGCTTGGAGGTGTGCTGGTGATAGAGGGTCAGGTGAGATTGATGTTCTGCAAAGAATGAGATCTTGCTCAATTTTTAAAATTTATGTTGCTCATATTTAATTAAATGCAATAAATGAGTTTCTTTCTTATTATTCTGCATTTTTAATATTGTATCTGAATGGATAGATGTGGATAATGTTTGAATGCCCTTTTTCCTTATTTTCTGCACTGTTTTACTTATGTTTCTGCATAAGACTTTGCTTACCTTCAGATTAATGCCATGGATATATTGCTTATTATATATGGTATTAGTGACAATCACCACTTGATCGTAGTTGAGTTAGTGTTACTCGACAACGGTCAAGAGGTGGCCATTTTACTATGCTTTACATTTTTTATTTTCAGTACTGTGTTTTATATTTTATATAGAATGCAATGTATATTACTTTATATTCATTTAAAAGCTTCACTGCTTTTCTTTTATTTACTTAGCATAATTTTCATTAGACATATACATGTTTCCATTTCATTTACTTTCAAATACACTTTAGTAGTTTCTAGCCTCATTTATGATGATTTTCCCTTACTTATTTGGTTGCAAGCTAGATAAATTCTACATGTGAGTATACTTACTCATTTTACTTTCAACTGTACTTCTTTACAAGTAGGTTTATTTTCCTTCCTTACTTGAATGCTTTCAAATGCTCCACTACGTATATTAAATTATAAATTAGCTTATGATATCCAATTAACTTCTAAATGTATAGCCAATCTTAAAATGCTTCGACAGTTTAATCTAATTACTCTTTTTCTTTCTTAGCTTTGTCCTATCATATTTAAATACTAAAATATAATAGAGCAAGAGCATTATAATATAAGTGGAGCTGAACCTAGCATTTGAAGATTATTAATTACTACTTCTGCACTTTACTTCTATTTGCGATGACATATGTGAGAGAGTGATTTAATTTACTTAAATTTTTTGTGATATTTTTACTTATTCTGTGCTGAGCTTACTTACTTTATAAATGCTTGGATTAAATTAGAGGATAAGTTTACATATTTTATTTGTATTTGTTCCTTATCTTTCATATTTTTTTCATTACATTTTTCTTAACTTAACACCCTCATAAATATACTTGGCCTCACAGCACTTAGTTTTGGGTTTGTTTTCTTCTAATTCAATATTAAATGCTGTAGTGATGCTCCAATGTCGGATTGAGTTCTTATCCGATATTGGGGTCGTTACAATTGGTATCAGAGCTAAGGTTGATAACATTAAGCTAAAATAAGATATCCACTCATCCAAAATAATTAACACAAAAAGGCAAAATTATTTAAGAATGTCACCTTTGGAAAGTGAACAAACTTTCATTTCAATAATTAACTTAATCATAACTTGAACTCTAAAACTGACTCTTAGATGGCGAATCAAGAGTCAGAACTAAAATAATTTACAAGATCATTCTTTTAATTCTGGGAGGATGACCATTGGTTTGGTACGACTTATGTTAGTGAGTACTTTGAAGTGTTTATAGCTGGAGGAGATGTGTTAAACAAGATTTTAAGGTATTGTGTATTTATAGGCGACTGCATCCCACAGTATAACTTTCCCGAGTCAACTGGAACGTTCGAAGATATAGCTTGCCCTGATCACGTACGGCTCAATATTTTGGACCAACTCTTCGACAACTACACCGAAGATTGGTGGTTTCATGCCTACGATGTACTCGTGCGAGCTAGTAAATGACTCCACCGTACTACTTGTTATGTTGATTTTGAGTTCACATTTTATGATAAAGTATATAAATAATTTCTTAGTGTTCTTTCATAGTTTCCTTTTGTACTAGTTTTCTATTGTATAGTAGCTTCTTATGTATAGCTTCTATCTTATTTTATTTTCTCTTCTTTCTTACATAATTGTATCTCTTAAATCTATTAAGTTTTAATGAGAATTGTTTTCCATTTTCTTTAGTTCTTGAATTATATCTTCTTTTCTTTCCTTAGAATGAACCCTGATTTGAATAACCTTATTTCATCTGTGGTGAAAGAACCTACTTCTACCACATCTCAAACTGATGAGATGAGGAATCTAATGGAAATGATGCGTGTGATGATCGAAGTGCAAACGTGTGCAGTTGAGATAATAGCCTCATCCAGTACTCCTTCTCAGCCTTCCCCTACCCCATCACAACCATTTTTAACTTCTCCTCAAACTCCCTTTCTAGTTCCTCCTGAAGTTCCTGTGGCCCCACAGCCAACTTCTGGCCTTGTAGTGGATGCCTCTCTTCTTACCTTTCTTCGTTTGAACCCTCCGTCATTTAATGGATCAACTTCCCACATTGAAGCAGCTAACTGGTTTAAGGCTATAAAGAGACCTTAGCCAGTATAAAATGTTCGGAGAGTGAGTGTATTCGTCTAGCCACATACCTATTTCATGGTGAGGTAGAATACCAGTAAGACAGTGAGATGAAGGCTCATTTCTCTAACATCAAGGTGGAAGATATCTCTAAGGATGAGTTTGAGTAAGTTTTTCATGAAAAATTCATTCCTCAATCTACTTAGACTATAATTGAGAATGATTTCATGCAACATATCTAAGGTAATTGTTTGAGCAAGTTTGAGAAAATGACCTATCTACATTGATCTTAGATTGAAAATATACCTTTGTCATTCCGCTCATCACCCCCAAATTTGATCGGGGTAATATTTTGGAAGCATTTGGAAGTCGTTGAAATTTCATAAAATATTTAAGATATTTAAAATATCCCAAAAAATAGAAAAATTAATTACTTGCTGAAATCAAAATCTGACTTCGTCATTACATTTCTCACCCTCAAATTAGCTAAGGAAGAAGATGAAGATGATTCTCTGCTCTATGAAAGATCTAAATGAAGCCAACCCGAATTGAGATCCAAATGAAATTAAAAATAAAAATTTTATAGGGCTTAGGCGATGATTTTACCACTACACGCGGCCTTTTGTTATGTGCGTGAAGCTGCAGAAAGGCATAATTTTTTTTAATAATTATTAATTAATTATTAAATGTAATTTTAATTATTAAAAATTAAATAATCAAAAGAAATTAGAAAATTTTCAAAAAATTCACATATAGCTAATTTGGGGAGGAACACAATGATGAAGTTAGATTTTGATTTCGAGATTAAATTAATTTTTTTAATTTTATAATTATTTAAATATATTAAAATATTCAAGGAAATTCGATAACTTCCAAAAATTTCCAAAATTTTGATAACTTTCAGAAATTTGATAACTTCCAAAAATATTCGAGAAAATTTGATAACTTCCTCTATGCTTTAAAATAGGCGTCATTCATTTTTTTTTATGCCCAAATTAAGGATCATAATTTCTTAAGTTATAGGCAAAATTATGAGGCATATTTGGTATCAATAGAAATATCTCGAAGAGAGCTTTCCATCGGTATATGACACCTCTCATGAGGAGCTCTGTGTAGTGAGAATTTGGAGGCTATAGTTTCACGTTTTCGTGTTTCGCAATTTACTGTAGCTATAGTAAAATTTTGAATTTTTTATATTTAATTTTTGCTTATTTAATTAATTGCAAATCTTCAAAACATCATAACTTTATAATTATAATTCCAAATATAGTGACCCAATATATTATTTTGATAAAAAAATATAATAATTAATATTATCTGATTAGTTTTTTATTTGATAATTAATTTTCCTAATTATTTTTTAAACTAATTAACCCTCCTTAATCCTAAAATTTGATAAATCAATAACTTAACTATTTAAGCTCCAAATCTTGTAATCCAATATATCATTTTGATTAGAAGAATGAGTAGAACACTAATCTATAAGAAAATTTTAATTTATATGATTATATTTCATAATTTTTCTTAATCACTCTAAAAATTAGTTTAGTGAAAATTAAGCTCATTAATTTTTTAAATTTAGAATTTCAAGTTGTTTATAGCTCTTAGTATAGTGTAGAACACAGTGATGAAGTTAATTTTTTAATTTAGTTATTAATTTCACTAGTCATTCACTAATCATCATAAACCTTAATTAAGGCCTAAGCTAATCAAATGGGGTCCAAATTGAGGAAACTTAGTTTTATTGTGATCAATGTGGCATAGGAAAATATAGCTACTGAATTTACTCAGTTTGAACATCAAATGAAGAAGTTAGAATTTTGAACCCATTCATAAACTTTCTTAATTACACTTTTAGATCATAAACCTTGTTTTGATCATAACTTGACCAAATTATCTCAAAATTTAGTGATCTTAAACTCTATGAAATCCTGAAATTGTAAACAACATATGTATATTAAAAATCTTAGAACTTTCTAAGTAAATTAGCTAGTCAACTCTTAATGAGCTTAGACTCTAATTTAAGCTCATTAGCCTTAATCCTTAACTATTTTGAGTGTACTTACTGTTTATCTTCATATTAGATAGTAAATAACGATTTGGTATTGATAAAATTTAGTTTAAAAATATAAATAAAAAAGTTGTATTTTAGACCCATAAGTAGGGGCAAATGGTCATTTTGCCCAAAATTAGGTTTAAGTACTCTTATGCTTTAGAAACACAAAATATTCATTAAAATTAGTGAATTAAGTGATTAAGAATCATTTTTAGATCATTTAGCTTATCAAATTAAATTCCAAGTAAGATCATAATTCTTCCTTAAGAAAATTTTAAATAAACTTAAATCTTCATAATGTGGAATCTACCATATTATGTCATTCCTAAGTTCTTAGAATCGATAAACATGCTTAGTAAAGATGTAAATAACTTTATTGCTTAATATTAAAATCTTTATTTAAATCTTAATTTGCTTTTCTAGGTTAAGTTTCTTCCTTGAGCCTTAAGAATATTTCCTTAGGGATTAGATGTAAACTTAAGTTTGAATTCATCATTGGGTAAATATGTTACTCATTGAATGAAACTTTGATTTTATTAGTTTCTTACATTTCATCTTTTATTATGATTATTTTATATTTAAACTTTAGTTTAAGATTATAAATTTATCTTATTAAGCTTGAATTAAGATGTTAAGATTATTGAATTAAGATGTTAAAGATTATTGAATTAAGATGTTAAAGATTATTAAATTAAAATGTTAAGAATATTGAATTAAGATGTTAAACCCCAATATTTGGAGTTTTACTCTTCTTCCCTCAATCTTGATCTATCTTAATCAAGATTGGCTTAGGGTTAATTAAATTTATTAATTATGACATTGATTTATTATTAAACTTATGTAAGCATTACTGATTGGATTATGTTAAAACTTGATTAGTTCTAATTTTTTAACTTATTCGACTGTAGTTCTGAGCTTATACTGGATAGTAGGATATTGGAGATCCTGAGCTTGTATAATCTCAGATTAGTTTGAACGGATTAAAATAGAAAATAAGTGATATTACAAAATTTGAGTGGTGCTATTTACACCTTGTATTGTATGTTTTGCTTCCTTGTTTTGAGTTTTGATATTGTGGTATATCAAGTGAAACATATAATATTTGATGAATGTTCTATGTTATATTTGAAATTGCATAAGTCATGTTCATAAAAGGATTAGATGTGTCAGATAGATTCAGATAACTTAGTAAGCAAGATAATAGTGTAGTAGAATGTGTTCTAGTTATACTGCCTCTACAATTTAGATATATAATACAGTACTATTCAGTACACAGACATTAGTGTCCTGGATGATTTCAGTTTAGAACCCAGACATTAGTGTCCTGGATGATTTCGGCTCAGTTTTTGCGGACTTATTGATCTAGGCATTAGTGTCCTAAATGCATAATTCTTGGAATCGATGGCTAGCTTAGCCAATTTTTATGTTATGGCAGTTCTAATGTATGCACATGTCCAATAAAAAATGTTTTCAATTATTTTAATCAGTTTCTATTGCTTTCAGTTTTATTTTCAGTATTTATGCAGCATTTTTGTATTCTTAGTATTTCGGCATATGCAGTATTTATAGTATTTGTAGTCTTCATGTATTTACAGCTTTGGTTTTATATGCAAACATGTTAGGCTGCTAGAGTTTCAGTTCAATTGATTTATATTACTTTATTTAAAAATCAACATCAGTAGATTTGATCATATTTGCTTATGATGTTTCTTGTACTTAGTAATTGTTACATATAAATTGCTTAACTTTTTTTGCTGTTTTGAGTTGAGGTATGTTGCTTACCTCACATTTTGTTTAAAGTTATAAATAAATGATTATAGTATTTACCATTTTCCTATGATGCTTTATTACTCCTAAGATGTTTAGGATGTTTGTGATATTATAAAAGGCAAATAATAATAGCATAAATTGCACTTAGACAATTGATATAATCGTTATTTTTCTTTTTTGGCCGGGGCCTTCGCATTATGAAATCGACAATGTCAGCTTCTGAGCGTTTTGTGGAGATAGCACTAGAGGAGGAGTAAATTCAGGAGGAAGAGCGTCTTGAAGCTGATGAGTCTTAGTTATGTTGCCTTTTTATTTTTAGTGAGGATGAGTGGCTTTTTCTATTTTTTTAGAATTTAATTAAATATTGTAATAATACAGGTATTTGTTGTATTTTTATTTACTGTATATTTGATTCTGAGCTGGATGTTATTCTATTTCTATATTATGGTTACATGGATGTAAATTATTCTTTTCTTCAGCACACTGATATTCATGTATGCTCATTTAATGAAAGATCCAGTTTTACTTACTGTGCATCATTCCCTTATTAATGAATTAGGGATTATAACATAATCTAATCATAAATGAGGAATTGTGCATTAATGACGGGCGCCATAGTCGGCCCGCTTCCTAGTCCCAGATCCCATAATTCCCGTTTGCTCGCACTCAGTTTCCTTTGAGCCACTGGATCGCAACCGTGATTTCATGGCTGCAATCCGATTCATTATCGCCCGATGTGGTTGATCACATCACAGCCGTAGCGTTATTTCATTTGATACATCGAACGACCACCGATGCACCCGCTCCTATTCATCATCTCTTTCCCTCGAACGATCGCAATATCGCACATCCGTTAGTGCCATTGGGGCCAAAGCTGTGATGACCCATTTAAGTAGTAATAAGTGAAACTCTTAAACATCGAGGCGCCTTTTCAGATAACGGTGGAGTTCCTTATAAGAACTCCAAAGTTAAGCGTGCTCAGGTGGGAGCACTCCCAGGATGGGTGACCTATTGGGAAGTTATCTTCTGAGGGCAAAATTGTAAGACCTTTCTGGCCAAAGCGGACAATACCTTGGTGCTTAAGAGTTTGGGCCGTTACAAATGGTATCAGAGCAAACCATAGGGTGTCAGATAGATGCTAAGTATCATACAGGACAAAGTACCACTTCATGTGAGCAGCCTCTTGAACCCATGATGGTTAAGTGCTACATGGTTGTGGGTATCTCTTGCGTCTGTAGGGGTCACTTCTAGTCCTATCTACCCAATGGATGGTTCTTGGATCTGTGTGTGGATACTGACGAGGACGTCAGTTACTGAAGTTGGGGAGATTGTGATGACCCACTTAAGTAGTAATAAGTGAAACTCTTAAACATCGAGGCACCTTTTCAGATAACGGTGGAGTTCCTGATAAGAACTCCAAAGTTAAGCGTGCTCAGGTGGGAGCACTCCCAGGATGGGTGACCTACTGGAAAGTTATATTCTGAGGGTAAAATCGTGAGGCCTTTCTGGCCAAAGCGGACAATACCTTGGTGCTTAAGAGTTTGGGCTGTTACAAAAACTATCTCCCACTCCTGTCAGGAAGCCTGTTAGCTGTCTCCTCAAGTCGGTTAGGCTGCTTCCATCGGGCCACAAGGCTCAGTTAGCTCCCAATTGGGAATGAGAAGAGCTGGGCCCTGACCCAAGCTCAGCCCATTGCCCGACCACTCAATTTCCTCTTGAGGCTACAAATTGCTTCAAAATCCTCATAGTGAACTCTTTGCTCACTGTGTATCCCTGTTGAAGATCCTAGAACCTTGTTAATACTTACAATATGTTGGCACCTTTTATTTCTTATGATGATAACCAGAAGTTTTATCTCTTCAAGAATAATCAAGCATTTTCTCTTAAAAATGCTTATGGCCTATTATTTGTGAAATTTTCGAATATTTGGTGGGTTGATTTAGTTTGGATCAAAGGTAAAATATTGAAATATAATTGCATCATTTGGAAAGTAGTAAATGAAGGATTTAAAACTGCTGATATTTTAAATAATCAGACATTCATTATAATTAATTATGTTCTATTTGCAACAGTGAAGAGGAATCATACAATCATTTGTTCTTCACTTGCTCCTCTTTTCTCATCTTTTAAATTCACTGCTTCTTAATGTTAATTTATATATGTTGCCTCCTTCTTTAGTTCAAAATTTTGGGGATATTGTGCATATCGTTAAATGGTTGAGTCGACTATATGATTACTATAGGTGTTGTTATTGATTGCATATGGAAAGAAATGAATGCTTAGATTTTCACAAGTGCTATAAAGATGCATAATCAATTCTTATGCATAACAAATATTTGATTTGGGTAGTGATTGAAAATTGGAAGTGGCCTAAGAATGATTTTTCTTCCTCTTGCGTTCTCTACCGTAACTGGTTGCACAAAATTCATGTTCCATAATACTTTGGGTAAACTTATTGACAATTTTCTATGGTCTGTGCTTAAGAGTACTCTTGTCTAAGATTTTTTCTTTCTCTTTTTCTCCCTTTTCGGATTGTTGATAGCAAGATTTTCGATTTAATTAGGTTTGGAGGAATGAATAATCAGTACTGGATTTGTGGTTTGCTTTACTATGATCATGCTTTGCTTTGCTTGGGGTTTTGGTTGTTTTTTAAGACAAGAATTGGTGACGATGAACTTCAAAGGTGATATTCGTCGATACGACGGCTTATCTTAGTCACGGAACCTATGTTTTTGGATACTATATGATTGAAGCTTCGACATGTCATTGGCTATGAGACAACCTCAAAAAGAGAATCTGAATTATAGTATCTTCTTTTTATTTTTGGGACTGCTTTTAATTTAATCCTTTATATTGCTACTTTGATTTTATTTTAGATATGTATATTATTTCTTTTTTTATACAATCCATATGATTTGAATTTAAAATTTATCAACTATTATCTCCACATCATTATTAACTGTAGTATTATAAAAAGTTTATTAGGGCCAATTCGGACGCACGAAAATAACATTTTATTACCCCTCACGTGGCCGGACACAAAATCGTGACCTTCCGAGCCCGCGAGCAAAACGTGTGCGCTTCATTCCTTTTCCTTAAATATTTGTATTATTAATGTTTTAGAGATTACTTTTATATACATATATGATAATTATATGTGTAAATATACTATTGATATATTTTATTTTTAAAAAATTTAAAAATTAAAAATAAATTGAAACTGCTGTGAACTATAAGTATTATATATATAATATCTCAAATAAATTTAAAATAAAAATCTAATAATTTTGGTAGATGGTTAAAAAATATATATTTAGGATATATTTGAATAGGCATAATACTAATAAGAATATTGGCATATTGCACTTTGGGACTAAGCAATTTGATATATTAAATTTGTAGTATAATTTGACTATAAAACAATTTTATTATAATTTTTTAATTTTCTATTTTGTCTAATATCCAACCAATTAAACAACACTTACATTTTCTTAATATAAATAGATCATAAAATATCAAATTATATTAAAATAATAGAAATTTGGGGCAAAAAAGATCTGTGATGAATGCATCGAGATCCGCTGAGAGGACGAATACCTGTGATGAGAACCACGATAAACTACGTTGAAGGTGTTACGATGTGTGACCTGTAACATAAATTAAGACAATTGCAACTGGAGGTCTTGTGCCCTGATCTGCAATTGAAATTGTGATGAAATGCGATGGTGCTACGGTGGAGATGTGACAGATGGATTGCTGCGAAGGAGGGATGTGATGAATTGCGATGAAAATCGCTGCGAAGAAGCTTAGGGAACTCTGTGTAATTAAAAATTGCTTGGCAGAATTTTATTGCTGTCATCCTAACTAAGATAAACCCAATGACAGAACTTATATATTTTGTTATAATAATGTATCTATGCTTTATTACAAAGAGACAAGTGATAATTATATATACTCTAAACTTCATTTAACTTGATTGAGTGATTATTACATACTCTAAGCTTACCTCTCAAAAAAGTTTTAATGTTTTATAACACAACTTAGCTATTGATTATGCAAATTAAAATAATAAATATTAAAATAAAATTTCAAAATAATAAAGTTTATAATAAAGAATTAATATGTAGATACAAAATGATTTGAAAGTCTAGTTACTTATTAGAGAACAAAATAAGTAGATACAAAAATATTAATGTGAACATAAATTGATAAGTAATTCTTTTTCAATTATTAAGGAAATTAAAGGTACACTTAAAGATGATTCTGCTTACTCTAAGTGACTAGTTAAAGTTCTCTAAGGTTAAAGCAACAAGAATGGCATCAATGGTCTGAGATGCCCTGATAAGTAGTGTGGAGTCCTAACTATTCCATGGTCATGTTAACACATATTAACATGATTACTGTAGAATGGTCATACTGACAGATCCCCAATTATAGCCAGCTTAGGTTTTCTCCATAATATATGGATAACTATAAGATATGCCACATGTCCATAATTGTAACAATCTGTAGCGCCTCATCCCAAAGCCGCGCGCAAAGGAGTTAACAATTGGCAGCGGAACGACGTGCTACTCGGGGAGGACTGTTGAACTCCCCGAATAATCACTAAATAATGAGCTGCGGGACTAATCTTTAAGATAAGCCCAAAGTCTTATCTTAAGTATTAGACAACATAGTATACATTGGATTATGAGTGAAGTATGAGGAATCCAATATATACACGTATAACTGCATTTAGAATATGCTGATCACATCACAATACTAAATATAAGTAGTAATAAATACAGAGTGCGGTAGTTAAAATATACATCCAGAAATATTCATCGCAGAAGCTAAGTAATGTATTCGTCTCGTAAAAGAAAAGAAAATACATCTACAGTTATTACAAACAGTTTACTTGAATGAAAATACAGTAAATAGTCCAGTGACTGAATTGAAAGTAAACTAATACAAAAAGATAAATGCTGATGTAAAGTTCTCTAGTGCTCAACAAACTCCTCATGGATCTCCTATGATGCCTCCTGAACTAGCTCCACTGGCTGCTATAGATCTAGCAAATTGCTAGATCCCAAAAGTACCATATGTTAAATAATGAGTCTAACACATAGAAAACTACTATAAATAGTTATAATTATCTAAGATTTAACATTTCAACAATTTAAATAAATTGTAGGAAAAGTATTAAAACAGTTAAAAATTGTGAAACTATACAAAAACTAAAAATAAGGTAAAATGGTAGCTAAAAGACTAAGTACTAAAAACAGAAAAAAAAAAACTGAAACTAAATAAATGCTGAAATAAGATTGTGTGGTATATCACTAAAAATGCATTTGATTATGTCACTGATTTATGCTGTCATTATGCATTTGGTGCCTCATGCACTCCAAAAAATTCTAATATTCATGATGCATGCTGCATCCAGTAAGCCCTACCAACATTGATGCATGCTGCATCCCATTTTCACAATGCTTTTATGTTTATGCTTATGCAATTATGCCAATAATTTTAATTAAATATGATTTGTAAAACCATCAAAAAATAGAAATTTATTTCAAGAAAATAATCATTTAACAAAATTCTTGATTCTCATAATCTTCCTAACAAACACTCATGCTTATATCTGCTGAATTCAGAGTCAACCATATCCCAATCATGTATTTCTAAATTATCATATGTGTATAGTACATGTACATATGAAGTAAGTATTTAAGAAGGTAAACTTGAATTTCTTAGTTTATTTAACTGCACTTATAAATGCGCACAAATATAAGGGGACAAAACCCTTTTGCAGTTTATTCTCTCAAACTAAGATGTTCAATACCCTAATCGATACAGTACTTTGAGTATATTTCAAGAAAGGTAACATCAATCACTTAATTTTTTTAGCTGCACTTATCAATGTGCACAAATATAGGGGGACAAAACATTTTTACAGTTTATTTTCTCAAATTAAGAGGTTTAAAACCTTAATTAAAAATACTATAAAAGTAGGATGTTTGTTCTAAATTGAATTGCACTTATCGATGTTCACAAGGATAAGAGGACGAAACCCTTTTACAATCTTATATAGGATAAATTAACTAATTTTATATCCTAATGAATTGAATCAGTCATATGGACATGTACAAAAATCTCCATATGATAATACTAATATTATCATTTCTAAACTAACTATTTAAAAATCCAAGGAATATTAGACTAATTAAATCCACACTCTATTGTGATGAATCCTACACAAGAGTTCCATGGGTGTGACATAAAAGTCACTCAATTTAGGATACTACCATAATAAAATAATCTCATTCTAGAGTCTTTAGGTTATTCTACCGTATGAATCTAAGATCAGAATCTAAGGATATTAAGGGTTCATTTAAGCTTCTACCTCAAAATTAGACAATAAGCTCTTCCTACCTCAATAGTTTATCTACTTTAAAGTCTACAATTAAATAAATTAAACCACTAATAATTATGTCTTAACTCTCTAAGCACTGAAATGTTTAAGTATAAACTAAGTCTTAATACCATAGGCTGGGTTATACTACTCAGATGGATAATCCCATTTGGTTCTAACCTATACTACAATTATGAGATACAATCATATGAATTATTAGGAATTGATATTTTCATAAATCAATATTATTTTAAAATTCAGTTTATGATAATGATTTTTCTTAAGAGAAAATCAAAGATCTAAAGATTATATTCAGATGATCAATTATATGAGTTTGTTGTAGATCTTAAAACTTCTAATTTACTAATTTAAGATTAATGTCAAATCAATAAGTATTATTGATATCATGCAAGTTCTATAATTCTTCAAATCAAATAACTTATTTAAGGTGATTAAAATTTAGGTTTTAATCTAAACAAGTTAGACTTAAACTCCTAACTTGGTTAAACCAAGATTATTTGCTTAATTATTGGTCAATAACAAAGTTAGTGAATTCATTGTGCATTATTGATTTCCAAAATGATATTAGGTTCCTTATAGTTTTGCTTAAGCATTTCTTAAGATTCTTAAGATTAAGAGTTGATTAATATCAAATAATGGATTACATGTCCAAAACAAAGTTACGGTTTTCTAACATGCATACTATTATTATTGAAACATATAAATATTAAATTAAGCAAAATAGAAAGCAATTATAGCTAAACTTTACATTAATTACCCTTTGGCGCAAAATATCTAAGTGAATCATTTAAGAAATTAGAACATGTCATTTACGATAAGAGGTATATTTTATATTCAAAATCACCTGTACATTTTCCCAATGCTTAATTCTACTAAATCCAGTTTTTATTTTGGTATATTTTTGCATTATTAGAGCTCAGAGGTAAAAAAAAATGTAAAAAATATCGAATTTGGGCAAAATTTGACAGTTTTACGCCCTATGGCGCGCTACGCCGCGTTGTGGCTCACTGTAGAACCTCATGGCCGAGAGCTGAAATAATATGGATATGAAATAATATAAGAAATGAATAAGAAGATACAATTAATTAAGAAAAGAATGTTAGTAGCTCATGATAGACAGAAGAATTATCATGATTATTGGCATCGATAATTATAATTTTACAAAGATGGCAATGTTTACCTTGAAGTTAGCCTTGTGAAAGGCATGCAGAGATTTGGAATTTCATGAAAGCTAAGTTTTAGATATGTAGGACTGTTCCGTATATCAGCTAAAATAGATACACCAACTTACATACTGGATTAACCAGAAGACTTCTCAGTTGTGCATAATATATTTCATGTATCCTCTTTGAGGAATTGCTTGATGGATCCAAGCCAACATATTCAAATAACCACAATAGAACTACAACTGGATCTTACATATGTAGCAAAGTGAGTGACGATCTTGGGAATATATTTAAAATAGCCAATGAACCATAGTATTCCTATGGTCAAGATTTATTGGCAAAATCACACAGTTGAAGAGGTAACATGGGAGAAAGAGGATGAAGCCCGGGAGAAATATATAGAGTTATTTGAGCAAACAACTTCATTAACCCAATCATATTCATATGTCATTTAATTTTAATTAGGTAGTGTAGATGACGACACTTCTTTTAAGGAGGGGAGTTTATAATAACCCGTGATTGCACTTGAATTTTTTATCACCAAATTAGCTTAAAAACTTCACTATTGGTCTTAAAATAGTCTTAAGATTAATCTTTGAAGTTTTGGTAGAAATCAGAAGTCATTTGAGGAAAATAAATATTTTGATCAATTTAATTAATTAGAAACTTGACAAAATTATTTGGACCTCAAATCGAAAATTCGACTTCCACCAAAACTTCATGGATTGATTTTTTGATTATTTTAAAATTAATGGTGATGTTCTTTAAGCTAATTTAGTGATAAAAAATTCAAGTAACAACCACGGGTTATTACATCACGAGTCATTCCCCAGCTCCTCGACAAGTCGTCGTTTCCCCGCGGTTAACCCCTTTTAACGGGAAGGGCCATATAAAAAAAAATGTGAGTAACAAAAAAAATTATTTATAAATTGAAATATTAAAATTTTAAATGAGAGATAAAAATAATTAAAAATTAATTTGACACATAACATCCCTAAACTACTAGTGATTAATTTTAATTTTTGCTCATAACTCTTATTTTTGCTACTAACTTTTATTTTCTGCTTTTAACTTTTTATTTTTGCAATTATCCTTAATTTTTTGCTCATATCATTTTTTTGCAATTTTTATGTTTTTTATTTCTCAATATATATATTTATTTAATATATATATATATAATATTACAATTATTATAGTTATATATTATATTTTAATAATAATAAAAATAACATTAATTTATTATTATTATTATTATCATCAGATAATAATATAATAAGTAATTTTATTATAATTATCACTAAATGATAATGTTAAATCCTAATAATAATAAATATATTAAGTATTATACTTATTATTATGTGTATAATAATAATAATAACAATACTATTATTAGTGTTATTAAATAATTATCTCATATGTTATATTATAATATTATTATCTCTCTATTATCATCTTCTAATAATAATAATAAAAATAATATATAATCTTACTTATTATTATCATTATTATCATATATTAAACATAATACTAATAATATTAATATAATATTATTTCTCTACATTTCATTAACAACAACAATAATAATAATAAGTATATTATTATACTTATTGCTATTATTATTGTATAAATAATAATGATAATAGTAATGATAGTTATAATAATAAATAATATCATATTATTATTCTGGTATCCTCTCTCTAAAATAAGTATATACGTATAAAATTATCATAAAAATTAACAACAATATTTTCTTTCCATTATCATATTCTCTCATTAAAATAAATAAAAATAATACTCTTTACATATAAATTATCATATAAATGATAATGATAATAATAAAAATAATATATATATATATATATATATATATATATATTTAAATTATCATTATTACCTTTAGTTATCATCTCTATTTTCCTAAATAAATATATACATATGTTACTCTATCTCTAAATAATAATAACCTTTCTATCTTATAAATATAAATAATAATAATAATGATAATATCACTATTAGTATTATTATCCCAATTTTTCCACCATCATTACAATCTACGCTATCTTGATTTATCGTCACTTCAATCATCCTCTTCTCTTCCTGTTAACGTTTATTCTTTTTACTAATATGGAAACACACCCAGAGAGAGAGAGAGAGAGAAAATATAATGAAATGCTATATTTTTATAAAAATTTATTCATCACATTATTAATCAAAAAATTTTACACGCATATTTACAAGAGATCAACAAAGCAAGAAAAATTGGTACCCCCGAATATCATGAAGTATATTTATATTTGCTGATTTAATTACATGCTCTTTGCTCCTCTTTAAAACTCACAAATTTCTTTGATTTAATAACATGCTTATTAGCCTTGTAGACTACCTGATTTAAGCATGTCTTAGCTTTGAAATAGTTGTCTTGATCCTATTGTGTTTGGGATGGAAATGTGTAGAGCTTTGTTGTGTGGATGTTAGTTGAATTTTGTTGTTAGAGCAGGTATGGTACTGATCTGGTTTGATGTCGCTGACCCTTGTTCGTTGCTTGCTTATGGACCCAGCTGTGAAAGGTCTGTTGTAAAGGTTTGGCACCTGTGGATTTTTTGTTTTTTGGCCTCTCTTTTGACTATTTGCCCTTGTTGTACTGTCTGCTCTTTTGGCTTTTCTTTTTAATAGATCTTTTTAGGTTACACTCTAGGACCTATATTTTGGGATTGGCTTTAGGATTTTAAAACTAAGTTTTTTGTACCCTCCCAATCCCATTAGGTATCTTATTTTTGCTTTTAATAAAATATTACCAAAACAGCTTTAAACAAAAAAGTATACTGTCACTGTTTGAGGTACTACCAAAAGTAGATAATGAATCTTGATTGAGTAAAAATGGAGTTCCACTAAAATTATTTATAATCTGTACATAATGTAATTTTATATTTAGAACAATGATAATTTGCTATCATCTTGCTTTAAAAGGTATAACGATACTATGATATGCGTACGAGGGGCTAGCATAAGTGCATATATATATATATATATTCATATTTATTTATTTATTACGAACCTAAATATGATAATCAAGCAGACGTGCTTGATTCCTCAATATTCGAGAATTGCCCGCTCGAACGATGTCATTATTATTTATTTATTTTTGAGATAGAGATATCAATTTTTGATGTAGCATGACTTACTTATGACGGATTACTTTTATAATTGTATCAATTATTATTCAATGTTGATTTATAAAAAAAGCTACGATAATTATCTTTTCAATACTATTACTTTGTTTCCATGCAATTTACAAATTTAATTCCATGCTTCTCGCTTATATATATATATATATATATATATATATATATATATATATATATGTATATATATATATATATATATATATATATATATATATATACATAATATAATTAATAGTATCCAAAGTACTTAGAGTTTTCTTTAATAGTATTCAACACGGGTATTTTTGTTATAAATACCATCTCAGGAAGTCGCTGAAGAACTGAAACAACACTGATTAATCAACCGTTGAACTTTTAATGTCATTTTTTTTTGTATTTTAAATAAATAAGAAAAGTCTTGTAATTGCTACTATATCTGAGTAAAAATATTTTCTTATTTTTAAATTAATTGAGGAATAATCTGTGATGTTTATGTTATTATTCTAAATCCCAACTATAATTCCCAACAAAAGTCTGTTAACATCAATTCAATCCACACACCCCTACTGGGAACTAGGATTATGGGATGTCACAAAAACAATGGACATTCTTGTTCGTCGTTGCCTAAATTATTTTAGTTCTTGCATTTCTTACAACATTGACGAAGAATCGCATCTTCACTTGTTTTTTAACTGTGCTTATTGCTTGATGTTTTGAAAGCCATTCTTTCAAGTATTTGCACATATCTTTTTCCTCCTTTATCCCAAATTATTGAGGACATGGGTGACTTAAATATATGGGTTCTTAAAGCTACATTGCTCTCTTGGACATAATTATTGATGTGATTTGAAAAGAGAGCAATGCTAGAGTATTTAAGAAATTATTTCATGTTGCCCCTGAGTTGATACAACAAATCAAGTCTTATATTCTTATATTATTCAAGGTTGGCGGGTACTATGGTTGATGTCAACGATGATATGCACTAATTTTTTCAATTGAAGAATCAAATTTTATATCACTAATATATTCGCATGCAAGAATGTTTTTGGTTCTTGTGTTGGATTGTTATGAATTTTGATTAATTGCTGCTCTCCCTAGATTTTTAGGATGGTTTGCTACTCATTGCTGCTTTGTTGGATCAGTGTTACTTTTCCTGTAATTTTTCCTCTTTATTTGTCTGATATTTGGTTTTTATTAGCTATTAAATTCTTAAAAATTTTGGTTACATTTTCCGATGGTGTTGCTACTATTTGCCCATTGCTACTTTTTATTAGATTTTATTGGATTGCTACGATGGTGGATTATTATTAGTTTGGTCACTCATCTCTTTGTTCATCTTTATTTGGTCTCTAGATACTATTTACATATATTACTGGATCAGAATCCCGAATGAATCCCAGGCTTTGACTTATTACTGAGTCTTGAGTCTCTCACTTTAATGGTTTCTTGAATTCTATTTATTTTATTTTAATTTAATTTTGTTGATATTGATTAATTATTTTGTTTCAATGCTTATAACTTATTTTTTGTTAGTATACTAGGCCATATTCTTTTTAATTATCAAGAAATACATGATTAGAAAATTTAAATTTTATTTATAATTATTTTAATTTGATACTAATTGTTCAATTTTAAATATTTTGATGCCTCATAAATAAATAATAATATTGACATAGTATTAATAGCATATTAATACTACCTAATATCACAATACAATAAATATGTTCTATAATTAAAATTTGCTATCAAATAAATAATTTAACTAATATAATGAGCACGAAACAATTATTAATTTATACAATAAAATAGCATATATTCCTATAATAAAATAACAAACCATATTATATAATTTTCGATCCCGCATACAAATTCAGCTTAGATCAGTTCATTCAAGAAGCTCCCATTTTAAACCACCGCTTCAGCAGTACGGTGTATTTAGAGTTCTATAATAAAACACAGAATATAAATAAATTTAAGATAAAAAATGTGTTATTTTTTTTTATGAACTATGACTAAAAATTAACTTGTCATAGCAATATTCATTAAATATTTATCTTAATACTATACTTACAGAAAAATATAAACAAAAAATTCTCTTAAATAAAAAATATATTATTTGAAAAATTTGACGTCCGCATACTATTGTATTTTTTTAACGTACAAGTGTAGGAAATTCCATCCAGCAAACAAGCAGTGGTATACCCATAAAAGCGCTAAAAAAAGCCACGTCTTTCCGTGCCGAATCTTCCCTCAATTTTGTTTTCTCATTCAGCAGTTGTTCTTCCTCTGCCTGCTTTCCCCACCACTTGTTTTCAGTTGCTCCTACCTTTCCAAAACCGCTGCCCATCTCAGTCGGCGCAATCGCAGCCGCAGGCGCGGATCTGCATCGCGATGAATCTCTGGACGGACGACAACGCCTCCATGATGGAAGCCTTTATGGCGTCAGCCGACGCCCACAGCTTTCCCTGGACGCCAGCGCCTCCGTCAGAGGCCCAACCTCCCTCTTTCCCTCCCCCGGTCGCCGCAGGCGGCGTTTCAGAGTACTTCAGCCAAGAAACGCTGCAGCAGCGCCTTCAGATGCTGATCGAAGGGGCGAAGGAGAGCTGGACATACGCCATCTTCTGGCAGTCGTCTGTGGATGTCGGATTCGGGGCGTCGCTTCTGGGTTGGGGGGACGGGTACTACAAGGGCTGCGACGACGAGAAGCGGAGGAGGCGGAGGGCGGCGAACCCTAGCTCTGCGGCGGAGCAGGAGCACAGGAAGCGCGTGCTGCGGGAGCTCAACTCACTGATCTCCGGGGCCGGGTCCTCGCAGCACGACAGCGCAGTGGAAGACGAGGTCACGGACGCGGAGTGGTTCTTCCTGGTGTCTATGACGCAGTCCTTCGTGGGAGGATGCGGGCTCCCGGGGCAGGCGTTTCTCAGCGGCGCGCCTTCGTGGATTGCAGGCGGGGATCGACTGGCGGTGGCGGCCTGCGAGCGGGCGAGGCAGGCGCAGGTGTTTGGAATGCAGACCATGGTCTGCGTCCCCGTGGGAAGCGGCGTTCTGGAGCTAGGATCCACAGAGATCATCTTCTACAGCGCGGATATGATGAATCAGGTCAAAATTCTCTTCAGCTTTAGAAGCCTGGAATCACCGGAGCCAGGATCGTGGCTCCCGTCGCAGCAGCAGACGATGGCTAGCGATCCGTCGACGATGTGGATCTCGGATCCGTCGTTGATCGAGATCAAGGATTCGATATCCCCTGCCGTAGGAGACGACTCGGTTACAAAGCCGCCCCAATTTCAATTGGAAAATACCAGCACCAGCAGCCTGACTGAAAACCACCCATCGATTCCGCCGCAAACGCCTCAGAAATCGCTGCATCCGGCCTCGATCTACAACCGAGAGCTCAATTTCTCCGATTTTGGAATAAACAGCGCCGCGCCGCTCCAGGTTTTGAATCCAGAATCCGGCGGCGGGCCCAATTTTGGGGAAAGCGGGAGGAATTCCTCCCCCGTGACGGGATTCCTGAGCCACGACAAAAAGAAGAAGGCCGCGGGGAAGGAGGACGAAGGCATGCTCTCCTTCGTCTCAGCAGTCCAGGCTAAGCCCTCTGCGGCGGGCGACGACTCGGACCACTCGGATCTGGAAGCCTCCGTTCGGGAGGTGGAGAGCAACAGGGCCGCGGAGCCGGAGAAGCGTCCGAAGAAGAGGGGCCGAAAGCCGGCCAACGGCCGAGATGAGCCTCTAAATCACGTCGAAGCCGAGCGGATGCGGCGGGAGAAGCTCAACCAGCGTTTCTACGCGCTCCGCGCGGTCGTTCCCAACGTGTCCAAGATGGACAAGGCATCGCTGCTCGGCGACGCTATTTCCTACATCAACGAGCTTCGATCGAAGTTGCAAGCCCTAGAAATGGAGAAAGAAGGGCTGGTTTCCAAGGCGGAGACGCTCAAGAAAGAGCGCGATGTGGCGGCTCGGGCGCAGGAACGCGAGCCGAGGATGGAGAGCTCCAGCTCGGGCCATGGGAGGTGCGTGGGGGTAGATATAGAGGTCAAGATTCTGGGCCCGGAGGCCATGATCCGGTTGCAGTGTAACCGAAAAAAACCACCCGGCGGCGAGGCTCATGGCCGCCCTAAAAGAATTGGACCTCGAGTTATACTATGCGAGCGTTTCGGCCGTCAAAGATATCATGATTCAGCAAGCGACGGTCAGGATATCAGGACGCGGGTTTACGCAGGAGCAGCTCAGCGCCGCGCTCTACTCCCGCCTGGCCGAGCCCCCAATTGCACCCGCGCTGGGTAGAGCTTAAGCTAAAGATGTAGCCTCCTGATAATTTGTTTTCTAAATGAAGAGTTATTTCTTAATAGCTGTTATTCCTGTAATCAAATATAACACTTTAATAATGCTATATTTCATTTTGTAAACCAAATCGAAGCCCACGTGGGGGCGATCTATTTTGTCGATAAATATCTTTTCCTTTTTAATGGGGCATCGGCTCGCATCAGCTTATTGGAAGTTGCTGTTTGAGCATGTGCTTGAAAGAGTTTCGCTGTATGTATATGTATATTTGCTTGCTTGTATTTATTATGCGAGGCTTGCCATTTTGTTTCTGTCCCAAAACTGCATTACGATACATCTTTGAAAAGAAATATATCTTTATCTTGTATTCAATTTCCTGCTCCTGTTTCGGAAACTCTCGTGCCGGCATTCAGCCGCTTCCCTCGCGATGATATTCCTAATCTCTAGCTTATAATGATCAGTCTCTTCTTCTGCGACCAGGACCAATGCTGGAGACCCGATGGCTGCGGCCGCTGCGCGTGAGCCGGCCGGTAGCAACTCCTGCACCGACGTGTCAAGCGAGAGTAAGCATTTAACGGCATTTGTATAGATAAATTTTAAGTTTTAATATTTTTTATGGGTATTATTTAAGAAATTTAGGATCTATTTAGTTCAATGGCAGGTGAAATTTTTAAGAGAGCATGCAATTCATATAACATATGTTATTCAGATAGCATTAAGATAACTGGGGATGCTTGGTTCAGTGTTATTTAAATAAAGAAAGTCAAATGTTGTTTGAATGTTTGTTGTTTGGTTCATTGTCAACTTTGCATCGGGCGAAGCGATGACGGAGCACCGGAGCTACGGTCGGAGGCGGAAGCGGAGGCGGAAGCGGACGCGAGCTTAAGGAAAATGCGAAGAACTCAACAGCTTTAGACGGCCCCTTGATATTATGCAGATAAAAGTTCATTTTCATTATTCAATTGGTGTCAAGCACCTAAGATAACTTTTTAGTAATAGCATTTTTAGACGGTTTGTTATTTAAGCGCCACCGCACCTTCTTTACCTGAGAAAAACTGCGAAGCCTGAACTTGCTCTCCGTCCCCTCCTCCGCGTCAACAATGGCTCCGAGAGGTGACCGGGTTTATGAGCACAACAGAGGGAAAGTTTCTCTGATCTTCTTCCCCACACTCTTTCTTTGTTATGCAACAAATGTCAACCATGCCTAAACGTTTACTATTTTACTGCACTTCAACCTTTCAGCACATGCGTGGCTATCGTTGGATCGAACTACTGCGTGGTGGCCGCGGATACCCATCTTTCCGTCGACAATCGGAATCGCCACAAGATTTGTAACCTGCGGTATCTTCTTCCCTCCTTATTCTTCACATTTTCTGTTATTTTTCAGTCATTAAAATATTAAATTTTTCTTTAATTATTGAAGAAAGTGAAAGCATCTTTTGATCCTTTACTCTTCGATTAGGGTTAGGGATAAGTCAAGGAGTCGATGTAATTTAGGATTTCGTTGTAATATTTCGTTGAAAATCGTATTATAAGATGCCATTTTGAAGCTTTGAAAGCAAGCCTTCGTGCAGTGAACACAATGCTGAACTTTGGTAGACGGCTAAGTATATTTTTGTTTGTCTTGGGTTTGGTATTGCTAAATTCATTTTAAGGTGGTATCTCAGTTTTCCTTAATTTATCGAAACCGGATTTTGACCAAAACTAGGCCATTACAGGATTTAGCTCTACTTAGCTTTCGATACTTACCATTTGGAAGGATTCATGGTTTTAGACATCAAAATCTCCCTAAATGCTTGAATAATGCATTACCAAACAATCTCTACAATAAATTTTTAATACAATCTGAAGATTAAAAATATTGAATGGGCAGAGTATTATGATATATATTTATATGGGAAAATATCGTATGCAGGATTGTGCCAATTATAGAGAATTAAGTTAATAAGCCTTGAATAGAGTGATTAGGTAATAAAATTTAGTTTATATTTTTATTGGCTTTAACAAGCAATTAAAAACCATAAATCCTCAAACGCAGTGTTTGGTTGAAGAAGAAGTTATCAGAAAACCACTAATTGATGGGAGCTGTTGTAAGAGAAAATCCAGATGCTGCTGTAATTTGAAAACCATAAGTTGATGGAAGCTGTTGTAAGAGAAAACACTAAATGCTGCTGTAATTTGACCCATCAGATGCAGCCTTTTGACTCTTGGACAATGTCTAGGCTTACCCTTTCTTACGTGACATTGCTTCGGCTTGCTCTTTTGATCATTCTAAGAAGTTGTTCTCTACATTCTCACTTTCTTTCTAGTGAAGATAGGAACCAACGACATCTATTACCTCCCAATTTTTAGATTCAACCAATTCTACTGATTGTCATTCTTTGTGATTCTTGTTTGAGAGAGAAAAGGGGATATAGAAGTCATTTTGAATTTACTATGATAACTTGGCAACAAATTTGACTCTTGAAATCTTGACGAGCCAAGCATGGTGTTTTTATTTTAATCTTAAAATTACTTCTTTCAATATATATATATATATATATCATATTTGCAGATCCGACAAATGCGTATTGGCATCTTTTGAATTTGTGGGAGATTTAAAAGCCTGACAGAAATTTCTAGTTGCAAGGCACCTGGTGAGCATTTTCTATGCATTTCATAGTTACTTTCAAATTTTCAGACTATGGCATCTGATAATATATTTACTTTTAAATTTGTTGTGTGATAGTGAAAAACCCTTTTGTGAAAATGTTTTAGAATAATAATTGACTCACCTGAATATCTCTTGGGCTCATTGCTTCTATATCTGTTGGCAAAGATCCCTTTGAGGGCTTTTTATTAATAAAATTATTGATATCTTAATCGTGTTTAATTAACTCCTGTTAAATTGTCTAATAGCAAAGGGATTGGAAAATTCATTAATGCATCTATGTTTTTAAAATTATTTTTACTTGTTTTGTGAACATGTCTTACTCATCTAATTTAACAAATACATTAGTATATATAATAGTCTAAGTGGTGTCAATGAAAAGACACATCCCTAATAAAAAGACACCTCAAAAGACACATCCCTAATAAAAAACACCTCTTCACTCACATCTCTAATAAAAAGACACACCTCTTCACTCACATCTAATAATAATAAAAAATATAACACTTATCTAAATATTAAACTCATCTTGATTTATTATATATATTTATTTATTTTAATACTCCCCCTCAAGATGAGTCTTTGATACCATTCCAAGCAAACTACGAGGATGTTCGAATGGTCCTTTTGGCAATGACTTTGTGAATATGTCTGCCACATTTTCATGACTCCGAACATGTTCCACGGTAATGGCACCATCAAGCACCTTTTCCTGAATGAAATGGTGCTCAATCTCTATATGCTTTGTCCGAGCATGAAAAATTGGTTTTGTCATGAGTTTCAAGGCACTCTCGCTGTCCCAACAGAGTGTAGTAGCCATTTCAATCTTCATAAACACATCTTCCACAATTCTTTTAGCCGCATCAATATGTGGTTTTCGTGGCTCTTGCATATAACGACTCACTAGGCCCACCGCATATGAAATATCCGGCCTCGTGATTATTAAATAAATCAAACTCCCCACTAGTGTATGATTTGGCTTAGGATCCACTAAAATCCTACCTTCTTCACGAATTAATTTCAAGTTCCTTTCCAAGGGTGTGGAACATGATTTGCCTTCTTTCATGCCAAATCGTTCAACGATCTTCCTAGCATATCCAGTTTGACATATAATTAGTCCCTTCTTCACTTTTTGAACTTCCAAGCCAAGGAAATGGTGAAGTTCATCTAGGTTCTTTATTTTGAATCGGATTGATAACTCTTCTCCAAGCATTGTCACCTCCCCATCATCATTTCCTGTCACAATCATATCATCAACGTACAAAAGCACAAGAACATGTAGGTTGCCACGCTTTTTCACAAACATACTTGAGTTAGAATCTGAAGCAAAATATTCACAGAATTGCAAGTACTCTGCTATTTTTCCGTACCATGCCCGCGATACTTGTTTTAAACCATATAGTGCTTTCTTCAACTTACAAACATAATTCGGATGCTCTTTGGATATGTATCCTTGTGGCTGCACCATGAAGATATCTTTATCAATATCCTCATAAAGAAATGCATTCTTTACATCCAACTGCCACAATTTTTAATTTTTGCATGCTGCCAATGCAATCACAACACGTACCGATGTCATCTTTGCAACCGGACTAAACGTCTCTTCATAGTCCTCTCCATACTTTTGTGAGAACCCTTGAGCGACAAGCCTAGCTTTGAAGCGCTCGACACTACCGTCCGCTTTTTTCTTCACTTTATAAACACATTTGCAAGTAACCGGGGTAACGCCATCAACCTTGGGCACAAGATCCCATATTTTATTTTTCTTGAGGGCATTAATCTCCTCTTCCATGGCTTCTACCCATTGTTTTACACTTTTAGCTTCATCATAGCACGACGTCTCCCGCTCATCAAGTGGGCCGGCAAAGTAACATGAACTCATTATTACTAAATTTTCTTCTCTATAGCGGGCAGGTGGCGCAATCATTCGGTTTGATCTTCTAAGAGTAGAACTACTCTCCACCTCTCCACCTCTTGTCTCTGCACTTGCTCCCCCATCACCATGACTTGAAGCATTACTCCCCCTTCTTCTTGACTCCGTCTCCATTGACGTTGAATTTGAAGAGTATGGGGCTCCTGGAGACACTGGTAAATCAACTGATTCTTCTTCAAGACTTGCTACTCCTCCTTTCTCTTCCAACATGATGTTAGACCCTCCATCATATGATGTCAATTCGTCGAACACCACGTCACGAGAGACAATTAACCTTCGAGTCTGGGGGTCCATACATTTCCAACCCTTCTTTTGTTCATCGTAGCCAATGAAAACACACTTTATGGCTTTGGCTTCAAGTTTTGTTCTTCGTATATCTGGGACATGAACATAACAAGTTGCTCCAAACACTCGCATATGCTTCACACTTGGCACTTCTCCAAATATAAGTTCATGCGGTGACTTTTGATTGTTTGGGCTTAATGGCAATCGGTTTATCACATATGCCTCACAAACCATTCCCTCCGCCCATAAGGCTTTGGGAATTCCTTTGGCATGCAACCAACACCTACAAGTCTCAGTAATATGTCGAATCTTTCTTTTGAGTAAGAACAAAATATTGTTCCAATATATTAAATTATATCTTCTTTCTTTTATGCGAAGACGGTGAATTATTCAAGTTCTTATTTTTTACATGGTATCATAGAGAGGTTGATAATTCGTCTTGCAATTATTCCAGTTTCTCAACAATGGAAGACAGTGGTAGTTTTCGTGGTTTGGGATTTGATATGCTCACACATACTAAATTTTAAGAAATAGAAATCATGCTTAGAGAGTTATTTGTTGGGAGAAGATTTGTGGGAAGTTGTTGGTGGAGATGCACAGGAAGCGGTAGCGTCAACTGGAACAAATGACCGGGAAGTCGAGGCATGGAAGAAAATGAATGCGAAAGCAAAGTTTACTCTAAAAAGGACTATCTCAGCAGATTTGTTCGATCACATTATAGGGTGCAATTCGACGTCAGAAATTTGTGCATCTCTTGATGGTTTGTTCAACAAGAAAAATGTGGCGAGACTTCAATTTCTTGAGAACGAGTTGGCGAAAGCAAATCAAGGAGAGCTTTCTATTTCTGTATTCTTCCTAAAGTTGAAAAATCTATGTGCAGAGATTACCACATTGGTTCCGGAAGAGCCAATATCTGAGGCAAAGATGAAGAGGCATATTATCAGAGGATTACGAAAGGAGTATCTATCATATGTCACAGCAGTGCAAGGATGGGCTACTCAACCATCTTTGATGGAATTGGAGAACCTCTTGGCATCTCAGGAAAGTTTGGCTAGACAGATGGCAAGAGTGTCCATCTCCGGTGAAGGCGGTGATGTTTTATACACCGGAAAGAAGAAATACTGGGATAAGAAAAAGAAGAATGATAGTGGAAATTTCTTTGCCTCATCTAAGGAGGGCGGTGCTCATTTCTCTCCTAGGAATGATGAAGGAAAGAAAGTTGTCAAATGCTTCAGATGTAATAAGGTTGGACATTATAAGCGTGATTGTAGGGTCAACCTCACATCAGGTCATACAGCAGAGAAGGAAGAAGGTATAAAAGAGGACGAAGGTTGGGGGAGATGTTTTCTTGCCGAAAAGGTCTCTACTGTGGAAGCCTTAGCCTCTGTAAACTTTGAAGATGATTGGATCATTGATTCTGGATGTGGACACCATCTTACCGGTGATGGATCCAAGTTCTCATCTCTGCGAAAGTATGAAGGAAATGATGCAATCGTGACAGCGGATAACACAGTCCATGCGGTGGAGCAAGAAGGGATTCTGACAGTGGGTAGTGATCAAAGTGCACTCACGTTAAAGAGTGTGTATCACGTGCCGGGCATGAAGAAGAATCTCTTTTCAGTAACAAATGCGGTTGATGCAGGGTACCATGTGCTTTTTGGGCCGATGGAGGTAAGGTTTCTACGAAACTTAAATTCGGTAAAAGTAGAGGTGACTCACACTGGAAGACGAGTTCGTGATTTGTTTATTCTTTCCGCAACATCATACGTGGACAAGATGAAGATCAACGATAGTGTTGTAATTTGGCACGAAAGGTTGGGGCACGTCGGCATGGAAAAGTTGAGAGTGATGGTGGCAAAGAGTCTTGTTAGAGACTTACCTAACTCATCGTCTTCCATTTGACACGTCTCTCTCGAGGAGCAAGAGACCGTTAGAATGCATCCATAACGATGTGATGGGGCCAACAGCTACCTCATCTTATTCAGGAAACAGATATATGTTATTATTTGTGGATGAATTCTCACGCTACACGTGAGTGTATCTCTTAAAAGAGAAATCAGAAGTGTTCGGCAAGTTCTTGGAATTCAAAGAGAGGGTGGAAGGTGTGCTTGGACAAAAGATCAAGAAGCTCAGAACGGATAATGGTGGAGAGTTTACATCTGCCGAGTTTTTTTCTTTCTGCCGCGAGCATGGAATTAAAAGGGAGTTATCTTGTGCTTACACGTCGCAGCAAAATGGGGTGGTCGAAAGGAAGATTCGACATATTACTGAGACTTGTAGGTGTTGGTTGCATGCCAAAGGAATTCCCAAAGCCTTATGGGCGGAGGGAATGGTTTGTGCGGCATATGTGATAAACTGATTGCCATTAAGCCCGAACAATCAAAAGTCGCCGCATGAACTTATATTTGGAGAAGTGCCAAGTGTGAAGCATATGCGAGTGTTTGGAGCAACTTGTTATGTTCATATCCCAGATATACGAAGAACAAAACTTGAAGCCAAAGCCATAAAGTGTATTTTCATTGGCTACAATGAACAAAAGAAGGGTTGGAAATGTATGGACCCCCAGACTCGAAGGTTCATTGTCTTTCGTGACGTGGTGTTCGACGAATTGACATCATATGATGGAGGGTCTAACATCATGTTGGAAGAGAACGGAGGAGTAGCAAGTCTTGAAGAAGAAACTGAAGAAGAATCAGTTGAGTTACCAATGTCTTCAAGAGCCCCATTGTAACGGCCCCAATAATTGGATAGAAGATTAATCCAAATATTGGGGTGTTACCTTAGCACCCAACACTTGATTAGAAGAAAACTATTCAAGTGTTGATGCTAAGTGGCCAAGTCACTTTTTGAGTATTTGTTAAGTTAAATAAATGAAAATGAAGATACATATAAATGCAATATTGCAAATATTTACAATGCTAAAAATTAGATAAATCTACTCATTCATCCCAAGCAATTTATAGAAAGGACAACACAGATAAATATAAGCAAAAGTAACTTAAACAGTTTATAATCTAATTATTAAAAACCTTTTTAAAGTAAGAGAAAAATACAATATGTAAATCACTCTCTCTCTCACTAAACAAGTAATCTGTTAAAATCAAGCGGAAGCAGATTTCTTTATAAGTCCTTCAAGTAGTTGGACCTGCATCACCTGAATAAAAGGGCTCTTGATCTATCATATTTTGGTATTTAAATATGATAGGACAAAACCAAGAAAAAGAAAAAGTGTAGTTAGACTAAACAGTTTAAGCACATTTTAAAATTGGTTATGTTTTTAGATTAACAAGATATCACAATTATGATTTACAATTTAAAGTAAGCAGCGGTGCTATAAAAGCTGTAAAGTATGGAAAAGTGAAGTAAGCATAACTGTAAGGAAAACAATATAAAATAAATTGAGTAAAAATACTCACTCTTAATAAAATTTTAGCCTATTACTGAAAATTGGCAAGGAAATCATTTTAAAGGCTAGAAACTGCTATGTGCATAAAATGAAAGCAATATATGATCAAATGGAATTTATGCTAAGTAAGTAATTGATATATTGAAGCATTAATTGAAGTTAAGCAACATATACTGTATTCAAATTAAATTGAAATAAGCAATACACAATACTGAAAATAGAGAGTGTAAAGTTAAAGAAAATGAGGAAATATCTTAGACTCTCAATCTAAGATAATCATAGTCTAAAACTATGATACGAAAGCATAACTAAACAGTTATGAAGAGATCTTACAATTTATAAAAGAATCTCTTATTTCTTTAGTTAAAGTTATATTTAGAAACTACCTCATTCTGTAGGAGTACACAACAGAATGGGTGAGGAGTTAAGCACATCTGCTTAACCAGATACAGTGGGGAAGATGAACATTCACATTTACCCTCTCTAAAATGTGAAGTTCTAATATAAACGCTTTCTTTTGTACTCAATTTGCTATAAGGCATTCCCCTTTAAAATTTTAAGAAAATATTTATTTATGCACAATGCTCTTGAATGAATATTCAAGGAAAGAGGCTCAAAACTAGGCAAGCTTTCAATAGATTACAAAAATTATAAATGTATGTGATATCTTTTTGTTATCTAAATCATTAATGATTTACTCTATAATTGGAGTTAATTAAACTCCACATTGACTTAAAGATATCAGATCTTAAGTTAATTCTAATAAAAGTAGAATGAATGTAAGTTCATTCCCATATAATTTTGAACATAGAAAGATAATTTAAATAAAAAAAATACTTATCCAAATCTTAAAAAGAAAAGAAATTAAAGTTTAAAAGTGAACCATTTGAAATGCATATATTGATTTGAATACTAAAATTTTAAAATATTCTTAAGTCTTAAAATTCTTGAAAATTTTGGCAGAGTCTCCTTTGTTTTTGTTCAATAAATAATTTTTCTCACAATCAATATAAGTCAATTTTTATTGACTATCTCCAGTTCTAAAGTAGAGTTCAATCCTTTTTATAGGATTGCTCATTTTCAGTTTTAAAATAGAGTTTAATTCCAGTTCTAAAATAGAGTTCAACCATTTTTACAGGATTGCTCGTTTCTAATTCTACAATAGAGTTCAACCATTTTTACAGGATTACTCATTTTCAGTTTTACAAATATATAAAACTAAACTAAGCAGTTTACTCATCTTATATAATACAGACATAAAATTAGAAATTTGTAAAAGCAGCATTATGTGACTTTTGCACATAGCATTTTAATTTAGCATCCCTGTATTAATTTTTACAACTCAACCTGCAAAGAAAACTAAATTTAGCAGTGTGTTTCAATCTGCAAAGAAAGATAAAATTTAGCATTTGTTCTTATTGAAATAAAGGATTCAACTTTTGATTTACACTTTGTACTTGATTTGGACTTAGAATATGCCATGAAACTTAATTATACTATCTCCATAACAAATTGCATTACACGTGTAAGAAAATTATCAACAATAATTGAAGTTAAATTTAGCTTAGTATTATTGTATAAAACTTATATAATTCAATTCATGAATATTACATTAAGGATACTATGATTTAACATTAACGGTTTTCATAACAAATCTTTTGTATATTTGCAATTTCTATTAAGATTAACTTTGAAGTAATCAAATCTTACATTTCTCAATTGTAAATTATAGTTCCTTTGGAAATCAAAATCTGATTCAATAATTTTATGGGATAGCCATAATTAATTTAGATTTATTAAGAGGAACATGAGTGAATGTAAAGGACAGCAACATTTAATATACAAAGAACAATTGCATTTAACTTAGCAATTATAAGAGAGTAGTAGCTATTTAGATTAGCTTCCCAAGGTACAACAATTTATAACTTAGCATGTTAAGAACAGTTATATTTGATTCTAATATAAATACATTAGCATTTGATAACATTCAATCACTTATAATCTTATAAAACTAAAGTTGACAGCATTTATTCACACGAATATAACTAATAGCATTTGATTAAATAAGAATTCAAAGACAGCATGCGATGTAAATGACAGCATATGTTTCCTTTTACAAGATATAACAGCAATTTAATCTTTAAATGGCAGCATTTATAGAATCAGCTAGGATAAACACATCATTAGATTTAAGAATAGCATACATATCCATTGGATCAACATCATTTATAATAGGTGCAATATAAAAGATATCATTTATTTCAAGAGATGATATTATTTATTTCAAGAGATGATAACATTTAATCATAATCTAATAGTTAACAACATCTAATCATTTAATCTCATAAGATTTGTTTTATAAAATGGCAGCTCATATCTCCCATTTCATTTGATAATAGTGGCAGCATTTTTATCCCATTCTATTTGGGAAGAAAGGCAACGTGATAGCGGCATCTTATCTTATAATTTGAAAAGACAACATTTGATTAATTTAATTTTACTTTGAAATGAAAGGCAGCATTTGATCTATCTTAAATGGATAACAATAATTTAATCTTAAATGACACACGGTAATATATGAATCTCATAAACTGGATGGCACCATAGAACCTTATAGGATACATATCAGCAATAAATATTATTAAATGAATGGATAGCAATTAATTTCTCTTAGCAACTTCTAGATCCCATAAGATACATTGCAGCATTAGTACTTATTGAAATAAATAACAACATTAAATCAGTACTGGAAGGAAGGAAATGGTTACTAGCAATTTCTTTACATCTCAAGTATAAGAAATAGACTAACCCATTTGTTTAAAGATAACTAATGGAATATTTAAATAAAAATAATCATTCAGATAGTTTAATTCATCTTATTAATTGTAGTCCATACAATTTCAAATAAGTTGAAGGAAATTTTAATTATATGAAATCAATCATCAAAATCATTAGTTGAAAGAAATGTTAATTATATTATAAGATCTTTTCCAATTATATTCGTTGTAACGCATTGTTTATATGATAAAGCTTTTCAATATTTCAATACAGCTGAAGTATTGGTTTCTCATATCAAACACTTACTTGAAGAAGGATGATAATATATAAAAGTTAAATGTCTTTGACAATCAGTTAACTTAAACAAGGATAGTTTCTTACACAAAAAAAAAAAAAAACTATTTATTAAAGCTTAGATCAGCAATACAAAATTCTAATTACTAGAAGAAGCTATAACTTACGGATGAAGAATGCTTAGGTAGATGAGTGGGTATACTCGTAATAATAGAATGAGAAATGAGTTTATCGGTAGGAATGGCTCTAATAGTGAATAAGATTAGGGAATGCCACCTTAAATGGTTTTAACATATTCAACGTAGATCGTTCAATGCCAATGCAAGAAAAATTGAGTTTATGAATTTTCTCGTATTAAAAAAGAGAGGAAAAGGAAAACCAAAAAGATATAGAAAGAAACCATTAGAAAAAAATCTTCTCCATAAGCTAAAATATTATGACTAAGCTGATTTAAATTAACTATACTAAGAAATTATTTGATTCAAGGTCAAGCCACTATTTAAATACAAAAATAACTAGTTTTACAACATAATAATTTACAATCAAATAACTTATCATTGTATCTCTTCTAAAATATCATCTTTAATTAATGTGAATAGAGAAAGGATCTTCTAGATGATAATGAAAAGAAATTTTTACTTCTGCCTTTTTAAGAGTTTCCAGTAAAATACCATAGCAATTTATGTTACTGTTTGTTTAAGCATTAGACTATCAGTCAACCAAGTGAAGAAAAAAAAAACTATTAACACATCACTTGCTGTCCATTTGCAGAATGAATAGATGGAATGACAAAATAAAAAAATAAAAAATTGTTCACAAATAATGCTAACATGTTTATGCAAAATATCATATTAATTGCATGCAACACGCTCTATCAAGGTAATAAAATGAAACTTCAAATATGGGAAAGAGTTGCTCAGAAAATAGAGAGAAAAGGAAAGTCTTATGGAGTCATAATTTATTATATGATTTTTAACAACCCCAACATTGATCATTTATATACTATATATAAAAAACCACAAGAACGTCTTCGCATTATCATTCATATAATCGCCTTCAACATCATTATCACTTCAGTGTAAATCATGAAAAAGCATTACATTGAACTTTCAAAAAAAAAAAAAATAGTTTGCCTAATAATTTTAAGCAAAGACAAGAATAGCATAAAAAAAAATGAAAGAATCAAGGAATTGTTTTTGAAGTATCCGAACACACACTCAAAGGGGGAAAATCATGGAAGTACCTGACAAGATTGAAGTAGAGAAGTTATTAGGGCGTGGTTCCTTCAGTCGATGACAGCCTATCCTCGACTCCACAGCAGCTCCGACTCTATGTGAGGGAAGCGTTGGCGTGAAGGGAGGCTCGGCCAGGCGGAGGAAGCTCGCTAGGTTGGTTGGAGATGGAGATGGCTAGCGTTCGCTGCTCCTTTGCTTCGTACGCACCCCCCTCCTTTTAATGCCCCTCTCGAAATGATGAGTAGTGGTTGAAGGATAGGGATGGAGCGATGCTTATCGCCAAGCACGGACAGCTGGAGGCCTTCGTGCGCATGGGAGTGGAGGAAAAGAAGTTTTCGGCTGAGAAGAAATCAGGTAAGGATGGATTTAGGTTAGGTTTATAAGTAAATCCTAAGATCTATATTAGCTGTTGGATCAAAATACACGGTTGAAATTTCAGAGCCAAGATCTGGAGTCATTTGAGCTCCAAAAATTACAAACTCGGTATCGAAACGACCGTCTCGACGAGACGAACGCACGAAATTATTGAATTTGGACAAGTATTTTATTTTATATTGATTTTTAAGTGAAAAACTTGAAAAATTAATTATGATAAATCGAAAACTCAAAAATTAACGAAACTTGAAACATAGCATCCTCATATGATGCTTGACTTAGATATACAAAAATTTCCAAATTCTAATTTATATTTTTCATATTATTAGCCTTTGAAGTTTAAACTTCATGAATTTATTCAGGACAATCCGGGATCCCAAATGCGCCCAAATTTTTGCAATAGGATCCTTTCAATAGGCATTTTAAGAGGATATTTTTATTTCATTTTTATTTGACTTAAATCGGAATCCAAATTTTAACGAAAATTTTTGAGCGATCGAAATTCAGCAGAAAATTCGGGAAAATCAACGATTTCTAAAAATTCCCAGAATAACACTCTTAGCTAATTTGAAGCTACTGAGTCCAATGGCAGACTCCGTTTTTATTCTGAAGTTTAAATAATTTAGGTATCTTCAGAATTATTTGAAAATCAGGAAATATTGGAAATTACCAAACGGTCTCCAATTCGCACGAAATTTGAGGTGGAGACTTTTAACTTTATTGTAAGAGTAATGAAAGAGATTTAGAGTCAATTAGAGCACTAATTGACAGTAACCACCTCTGGGTTGTTACACCCATACTCTTCAAATTCAACGTCAATGGAGACGGAGTCAAGAAGAAGGGGGAGTAATGCTTCAAGTCATGGTGATGGGGGAGCAAGTGCAGAGACAAGAGGTGGAGAGTAGTTCTACTCTTAGAAGATCAAACCGAATGATTGGGCCACCTGCCCGCTATAGAGAAGAAAATTTAGTAACAATGAGTTCATGTTACTTTGCCGGCCCACTTGATAAGCGGGAGCCGTTGTGCTATGATGAAGCTAAAAGTGTAAAACAATGGGTAGAAGCCATGGAAAAGAGATTAATGCCCTCAAGAAAAATGAAACATGGGATCTTGTGCCCAAGCTTGATGGCGTTACCCCGGTTACTTGCAAATGTGTTTATAAAGTGAAGAAAAAAGCGGACGGTAGTGTCGAGCGCTTCAAAGCTAGGCTTGTCGCTCGAGGGTTCTCACAAAAGTATGGAGAGGACTATGAAGAGACGTTTAGTCCGGTTGCGAAGATAACATCGGTACGTGTTGTGATTGCATTGGCAGCATGCAAAAGTTGGAAATTGTGGCAATTGGATGTAAAGAATGCATTTCTTTATGGGGATATTGATAAAGATATCTTCATGGTGCAGCCACAAGGATACATATCCAAAGAGCATCCGAATTATGTTTGTAAGTTGAAGAAAGCACTATATGGTTTAAAACAAGTACCGCGGGCATGGTACGGAAAAATAGCAGAGTACTTGCAATTCTGTGGATATTTCGCTTCAGATTCTGACTCAAGTATGTTTGTAAAAAAGCGTGGCAACCTACATGTTCTTGTGCTTTTGTACGTTGATGATATGACTGTGACAGGAAATGACGATGGGGAGGTGACAATGCTTAGAAAAGAGTTATCAATCCGGTTCGAAATAAAGAACCTAGGTGAACTTCATCATTTCCTTGGCTTGGAAGTTCAAAAAGTGAAGAAAGGACTAATTATATGTCAGACTGGATATGCTAGGAAGATCGTTGAACGATTTGGCATGAAAGAAGGCAAGTCATGTTCCACACCCTTGGAAACAAACTTGAAATTAATTCGTGAAGAAGGTAGGATTTTAGTGGATCCTAAGCCAAATCATGCACTAGTGGGGAGTTTGATTTATTTAACGATCACGAGGCCGGATATTTCATATGCGGTGGGCCTAGTGAGTCGTTATATGCAAGAGCCACGAAAATCACATATTGATGCGGGTAAAAGAATTCTCAAATATATCGGGTCAACCTTGGATTGTTGTATGAGAAAAACACAAAGTTTGTGTTGCATGGATTTACAGATGCGGATTTTGCTGGAGATAAAGATGATAGGAGGTCGACATCTGGGTATGTATTCATGTGCGGGTCAGCAGCAGTCTCATGGTGCAGCAAGAAGCAGGATTGCGTGTCCATCTCCACTACCGAAGCAGAGTACAAGGCATCATCTTTAGCAGCTCAAGAGTGTATCTAGCTTTGTAGGCTTGTGGAAGATGTGTTTATGAAGATTGAAATGGCTACTACACTCTGTGGGGACAATGAGAGTGCCTTGAAACTCATGACAAAACCAATTTTTCATGCTCGGACAAAGCATATAGAGATTGAGCACCATTTCATTCAGGAAAAGGTGCTTGATGGTGCCATTATCGTGGAACATGTTCGGAGTCATGAAAATATGGCAGACATATTCACAAAGTCATTGCCAAAAGGACCATTCGAACATCTTCGTAGTTTGCTTGGAATGGTATCAAAGACTCATCTTGAGGGGGAGTATTAAAATAAATAAATATATATAATAAATCAAGATGAGTTTAATATTTAGATAAGTGTTATATTTTTTTTTATTATTAGATGTGAGTGAAGAGGTGTCTTTTTATTAGAGATGTGAGTGAAGAGGTGTCTTTTATTAGGGATGTGTCTTTTGAGATGTGTCTTTTTATTAGGGATGTGTCTTTTCATTGACACCACTTAGACTATTATATATACTAATGTATTTGTTAAATTAGATGAGTAAAAATAAAATATTGTTCCAATATATTAAATTATATCTTCTTTCTTTTATGTGAAGACGGTGAATTATTCAAATTCTCTTTTTTTACACATGATATATGTTGTAGGAAGCAATAGATTTTCTTGGCCTATTTTCTTAATATTTTCATGATAGACGAGCAATTTAGTTTTATATAATAAATGTTATTGTTCATTTTGTATATGTATTTATGATTTAGATTTTATATAATAATTACTATGAAATTAAGTTTAACATTTATTGTTTTTACTCGTTGCATTACCAAATTCTCTTTGAAACGATTAGTTAAAAAGAATGAGCTTGCTTACCATATCACTAATTTTTCAAATGCCTATATTCTTACTACCAAAATGTCAATTCACGTGCTCTTTATGCTATATGTAGACATGAACTGGCTTATTTGTATGACTTAATCATAGTGTTTAAGAACACTTAATTCAGTTATTTTCTAGTTGATTGATCAATACCTATAGAGTTGTGGTGGTATTTAATATAGCATTTCAATGACGACATGAAGAAACAATGCAAAATCGTTATTCTATTTGAACAAAAAATGCACGACAACCATCTTATGCTACTTGCGCAACGCTTCACTGCTTCATGACGATGCTCAACAGATTTGAAGAAAAATGTTAGATTTATGGTAGCGGTTAGATTAGAGATAGGGTCCAATATATGTGCTTGAGGTTGGCTTTTCACATATTTGCATAGGATTTTTTAAAAAAATTTAAAGAAAAGGATGCATTAATTCTAAATAAGGAGAAGAGTTGAGTGGATCACATTCAAAATAATTTCAAAATAAAAGGTTTTTTATAAGTTTAAGTAATAAATTGCTATAGTTTAAATTCAAAAATTAAGATTTTGGCATGCACTACTTGTGAAGCATTGCATTGATGTAAAGCCTCTTAATACTAAGTATTAAAACCCAAACAGTTTTCTTAAATTTAAAGAAAAACTCTAATGATATCCCAAATCCTATGCAAAACTAACAAAAAAACAAATTGTAACAGAGTTAAATGAAGACGTAATATTTCAATACTTTGTCATCTTAGAATGGAAGTGGTAAGATAACTCAATGGACATTTTATAGAATTGTACACTCATAACAAGGTCATGATGCCTTCTTGGCTGTAGTGGATCAATTAAAAGTCTGTTCATTTTCTTTTTTGTTTGTCAATAGATTTAATTGAGAATCTTGTCTATGTACTTGAAAGATTGTCAGATTTCTTGGAGTCACGACAGCATAGTTTCTTATTGTGGTTGGTAGTTTTTAATGGCTCCGTACATTGGATTTTAAAGGAAAGTGAGAAGGTTTTTACCTCTCATTGAATTTACATAATAGTTGTTACTAAGCTATTACTGGCATAACTCCTTATGAAGCATTATACAAAAAAAAATGTAAAACACCTCTAGTTTAGTTTGAAGTAGGCAATAGTTTTTTGAATGGTTTTGATTTGATTGAAAAGACCACTTCTAATATATATGATTGATCAATATTGATTAAAGTTTTTATAAACCGCCATAATAAATATTTTGATTCAAAGCATCAACTTTGGAGTTTTAGGTTAGAGAATGTCTATGTAAAGGTTGGCATCATGTGTCAGTGGATTTGGAATCAGCGATAGGTTGAGTTCAAAATTTTTGTCCATTTGAGATTATAACTTGGACAGATCAAATTGCTTATCAACTTAGTGTGGCACATAATGAATTTTATGTATTCTCATTGAAAGGATACTGACCTGATTCGTGGACCACAACTAGCACAAGAATGCACATTTACTTGCTTAAAAACAGTTAATTAATTCGACCCCCCTTTCTGGCCTACAAAGAATTCTATTAAATTTACTTAATCTATTGTTGTAATATTAATAAATTTGATTCATGCCATATGTCCATAATTAAGAGTAACCCAACCATTGTAATTTTGTCTGTATTATTAACCGAAGGATAATTTGTGGCGTGTTTAATTATTTTGTATCTGTTTTAACAAATAGTGGAGATACATATGAGAATAAAATATCATGAGTTGAAGGCTAGATGGTTCAAAATGTAAATTTGCTCTAGGAGTTTTGTGTGATATGTGAGGGTAGTGCAGTTGCTTAGGATACATCTTTATAAATTTGTTGTTAAGCAACCTCTATTGTTTGAATTCAAATATCAAGTTGCATAAAACTGTTGCCTTTTATGTTGAGTGTAGAAAAAATAAGAATGTTAAGATGAATTTGCTACAAAACGAAGAATATGCAAAGAAATAATTAAGTAGGGGAATGTTGGAAATTAGATTAGCATCCACCGTCAAAAATGTTATTAGAAACTGACTGGGATGGTTTGGACTCTTGCAATGAAGGGAAAAAAACTTGACCTGTTTGAACCTTTGTTAAATTGTGTTAAGTGATCAAGGAGGAAAATTGATAGAATTAATCTTGCATGCATAAAACCTCTTTAAAATGATTTTTGAAAAACATATTTCACCTGAGACAACACTCAATAAGAATGAACGGAACTGAATAATAACCATGCCATCCCAAATGGCTTGGATGTCGGTTTCGATTTCTTATTATTGTTATTACTAATCTGTTTAAAAGGAAGCAGTGGCATTATCATTTCATTTCTGCTTCTATGTTGTAGAACAGAACAAGGAATATAAAATGAATAATCATGATGCCATCCCAAATGACCTGGATGTTTGTTTTGATTTCTTATCATTGCTACACTATTATCAATCTACCTGAAGATTAACTGTATCTTACCTTTTGATCTCTGCTTTTGTGCCCTAGATTGCATGCTCTATTACATGTGCTTGATATGCTAGTGCTTATGGCAGCAGATTTGTAACTTAAAAAGGATGGATTTTTGAAATTTTATTCTAGAAATTATTTCAATTTAGTAAACTCAATTTTGGCTCCAACCAAGTTCTCAACCATTGGCCTTGAGGTGTCTCTAAGCCTTAATCATGTATCAATATTTTCAATTGGCCTAACTAAAATTTTTCTTGTTCAATTTTGTTCTTGTGATTGCTGTTGAATGTTATTCTATCACGTGTAGTGCAAGTGAGATAATGTATTTTCATCTTAAATCATATTCTGTGTCAACTTGAGGCTTAGATCATTGCTTAGGTAATTTGTTTCTTTATGTTATTATTATTATTTATTAATGTTTAGTTGTAATTTTCTTATTTTATTTAATTATAGGTTTTGTCAGATATTAAAAAATTTATGGAAAATTAATTTGTTATTTTCCAATTTGAATTATGCTTTTCTTGCACAATCTCTCTTCTTTTGCAACTCTTTCATTATCTTTAGTTTTTAAATTCATTACCATTGGCTTTGAAGAAGCATGTAATGGTTTTATGCTGAATCAATGTCATGTCGTCACTTTATTCCTCACCCAAATAAGATATATTGAGGGTGAATAGCATCTCTTTTATCATCATGATGGTAATGGGAGCTATTGTGGGGTATGAGCATCGGGTTGGTATTTTGTTAGTTCAATATCCACAGCACATCTCGATAGTTTTATTTTGTATTATAATTCGTTCACTAGCTGCCGGACTAATTGATTTATGATAGGTATTATCTAGCATGATAGAATGAAAGCGTTTCTTCTAAGCATCTATTGTATAATATTAACTGTTTTTTTTCTAACTAATTAAATAAATTATAAAATTGAAACAAAAGTTCAATATGCCTCTGTTGCCAATCTCCACCCCTCCAAAAAAAAAAAATAAACTTTTCATGGTACAATTTTATTGATATTTCTATGATGTAGAATAAAGCATGATAGAACCAGGGTTCTCTTTGTTCACGGAAATTGCGATTCAATATCATCAAATAAATCACTTTAAATTCAAATATGAGTTGTAGAATTTAAAGTTGAAAATTTAGTAATGTTTTTGCTTATGGTAAAAGGGCTAAATATTCTCTTAACTTGTAACATTTGCTAACAATTCTCTAAAATTTGAGCTAAATTAGTGAAAAGAAATTAAAAATAAAATAGATTGAAGCAAAGATGCTGTTAGCATCGCACAAATTTTGGAATCATGCTCAAGCACGGGTTCTTTCAAAGGAAAATAATTTTTTTTAGCTGAATTGCTGCTGTTCTTATAAGTTCAATCAACCATTGTTTACATATTTATACGGTTAATATATTTGTGAAAATTTAAATAAAAAAAATTCCAATATTTTCTATAACAGATCACAAGACAACAACTATAATAACAATTGCAACACAGTTTTATTCTCGCTAAGTGAGGTCGGCTATACAAATCATTTGTTTTCATCGTGCGCAGTTAAATAGAAGTTCTACCTTTTGCTTTGAATAGAGAAGATCCTTTCTACTAATTTTTTCTTATCTTTTTGGATTTTTCTCTTCCTTTTTTAACATATGCTATACTTATACTAAATTTTTTAATAAGGTCACCAAATGGTTTATGCTTAATGTCTGAACCATTTATGATAACTCTCTAATTTTATTAACTATCGAAGTCACTTTAAGCTTGCTGTGAATGAATTAAGTCCCATATAATATATATGGTCTTATAGCCATTCAATAAAATTTTCTTTTAGTTATAAGTGGGTTTTTTCGATTGCACAAAATTCCATAAGTTTTTTTTATTTCATCCGATCTGCTTGAATCTTATTAGTCACCTCTTTTTCTATTACACTATTATTTTGTATAATTGGATTAATGTATTTGAACCTCTTTCTCTTCTTGATCGCATGATACTCAATTGTTGTGTTATGAGGTTAAGGTTTTTATTATTATTAAACTTACACTTTAAGTTTTTTGTTTTAAATCTATTAAGATGAAATCCTTTAAATTCTATAGTTCTCTTTCACAACTTGAGCTTTGCTTTAACCTCATCCTTAGTTTTATCAATTCGAAGATCATATGCATATAACATGCACAAAGGAATCTTCTTTTGAATGTATTTGGTAAGGATGTCCATAATTAAAAGAAAGATGTATGTGTTGAGAGTAGAAACTTGATGTAAAGCATTACTAATGGAAAAATCATTTGACATGCCACCTTGCAAACAAATGCATGTTACAAATCCCATTATATATATTTTTAATAATATCAATATTGCATGCATTCTCTTGGTATTTTGTCATAAGTCTTTTCAAGATTGATAAATATTAAATGAAGATTTTTTTGTTTGCCTCTAAATAACTCCATCAAAATCTTTGTAAATGTATGACCTCAGTAGTATATCTTTCTATCGTAAAACCAAATTGATTATGTGAAAATTTGTATTCGGCTATCCTTTCCTAAAGTTTCAACATATGATTCATTAACTTAAATTTCCTTATAGCTTTTACAGTTTTGACAATAGTCTAGACATTGGTTTTCAAAATTATATTAATTAACTTTATGTGCTTAGAAATTTCTTCTTTGCCCAAACTTTCCACATTGATATGAATGTAATCTGCACTTACAATTTTCTTATTGTGCGCCCTCCTTAAAGCATTCAAAATCTCAATTTTTCTATTTGCCAAATGAAAGTGCAATCGATAATATTTTTATTAGAGATAATTATCAAAATTATTGCTTGACTCTTGCAAAATCTTCAAAATAGTCATCGATTCTTGTAAATATTTTTGTTGGTCTCTTGACTTTTATACAAGTATTTTTTTGGTCTCATGCTATTAATTTGTATGGAAATTGTTAAATATGAAGGCAAATTTGCTCTTTTAGAATTTAACTAATAAATTTTCTTAAGCATGGATTATATTAATTTATATTCTATATTTATTTAGAGAACCAAATCTGATAGCCTAAAAAACATTCTCTACATCCCAAACTATTATGATATGGTAATGCAAATTTAAATTTTAAGTAATATATTAAATTGGTTATAAATGAATAATGTTAAAATTTGTATATTTATAAAACTAATTAGTAGCAATCAAATATATCATTAACACTCTAATAAATGCTTTAATTAATTTAATTTAATATGATCAAATTTAAAGTTAACTAATACACTGCTATTTAATCAAATTAATTATGTATTATAGAGCAAGTTTATTTTAGTATGACCTTTTTTCTAAGACCATCGTGATAGTGCCTCTAACATTCCCTCTTATTTTCTTCTTACTTTAAATCCCGATTGTCTTTGTATTTGGAAGCATCGACGTCATATATGTCGGAAGCGGTGTTGATGTAGGAAGGGGTGTCAATGTTGGAAGTGTTGTCAACATAGGAAGGGGTGTTGACGTTGTAAGCAGTGTGGATGTCAAAGAGCTCCAAAGGGGCGTCGACATTGTAGGCTGCATGGACGTTAGACTCAGCATCGACTTGGATGAGTGGATGTTGGAAGCATCGTCGATGCAGAGACCGTCGATCTCCATAGAGACGAAAGATGCGCGCATAAGAAAAGAAAATTAATGTAGCATTCGCATATAAAAATTTCTTTTCCCAACGTGGACGAAATCGCAAAACGGTAAGGCCCGCTGAAATTACGCCTTTACCCTTAATTTTCGAATGGAAAGCACTGGACATTATGGAGATATAATGGCATAGATCAAAAAAATCACTTAAATAAAAGTCTAAGGGACAAAAAAATATTTATAAGAGTTAAATACTATTTTAAATATTGTGCAAGCATTAAGGGATTATTTTAATAATTTTTTTTATTTTATAATTACCAAATTTATTAATATTAATTGTATTGGTACAATCTTTATTAAAAAGTTAGTTAAATTATTCATCTATATTTGTAATAAGTATTTTCATTCATCCAAGGCATATTTTGATCATTGTCTTTGATATATTTTAATTGAGTTAGATCTTAGTTTTTTTACTTAATTTTGCTACTTTGTAGTATTGTTCTCTCACACAGTAGTTTCCACTTTTTCATATAAATCATCAATTATTTTATTTTAACATTACAGACTGTTATTTTAAATTTATGACAAATTAGTTTTTATTATTTTGAATTCTTACTCTTCTTACATATGAACTATTATTTATAACAAATCCTTGTTCTTTAATCTTTGTTTAAATGTCTTATTAATGCCACCTAGAATTTTTATTATTAGGTGCTCTCCCTTTTAATTCATTGTGTACTTTTAACTACTTTGTGAATAAAACTAGAAATTAAATTTCACATAAGATTGACTTCGCTTTTAAAATCACTTTTCAAGCTTTATAACTGTGAAAGCCCGACGCCGGTTCAGCGAAAATTGTTCCGACATCGTGTGTTCACATACTGCAGGATCATATTGAGCAACTTCAGAGAAAAAGAAATACACATACAAAAGTCAAAGATATTTCTCATTTACTTCAATAATTCAGATTACAAGATTCTTCATCGAATATCTCGTACAAAAGTGAGAAAAATAAAATAAAAAGACAAGATAAGCAAAACAGCGTCGTGGATCTATCAGCAAGATTAAAAATTTTAAGCATTATGGTTCTTGTGTGTATTCTCCCAAAAGCATCTGACCTGGTATTGCACAGAAAACAACACTGGGATTGGAATTCCCAGCAATTAGAGAATACTCTAAGTACTATATTGCACAATAATATTACACTTTTAAAAGATGCGATTAGCGAAAATAAATCGATAATAAAAATGCAGGAAAAGTAAGGCAACAACGTAAAAGAAGTAAAATTTTCCTGCCACAAGTATTATCACAATATTTAGGTTATTGATGTCGCTTTTCTAGTAATCCATCACGAATGTTACTGATGTCATTTTCCAGTAACAACTCCGAATATTACTGATATTATTTTTCAGTAACAGCCCCGAATGTTGGTTTCGAACAACCAACCAAGCTACAACATTAATTTGGCTCGAAAGCGAGGCTAAGCAGCAGTAAAAATGCAGAATATAATATTTGTCATGTATTGGGTACATTTGTTCCTTAGAATCCAAAGTTTGACAGTTCAAATTTTGAATCAGCATTTTGATATTTTAAATTAGTATTTAGCCAATAATTATAGTACTAAATATCATCTTCTTTTACTTTCTTATTTTTGATTGAAATCTAGTTTTTAAGTTACTGTGATAGCTGTAACATTTATTATGACGTTATTATAAATGATTGAATTTAATTTACAAAAAAATTGAAATATTAGTCATTTTTATAACATTTGTATTGTTATTCATTATTACTTAATGAACACAATAATAATGTGAATGATGTATTTGAGATATTAAAACTATTATAATTTCATATGCAAAAGATAATGAAGATAATGGAAATATCTAAACTCTCCTCAATTACTTCATTAATTTCATTCACCTTATACCTCTGTAACGATCCAAAGTCGTTATTTTACAAATTAGGTCAGAATCCTGCCTTAGAAATTAGGATCCCAGGGAATTTCAATTTAGGGCAAACAAAACTACCAGTAGATAGAAACAACTTTAAAGATCAAAGAGCCCTAATTCAGTAGAAATCCGCAAGACGGAAGCTCCCGTTCTGTTTTCTGAAATCTTTAAATTCTAAAAATTGAAAACATTGAAATGCGTGTCCGAATTTATTGTTTTCAGTGTCGACATGTTAAGTATATTATTTAAAAGCTGCTCGAGAAGTTTCATCAAATTCTGAACGCCGGATTTATCGTGGCTAATTTCTGAAGTTTTTAAATTTCAGAAATTAATTAAAAATAAAATATTTGTCCTAATAAAAAATTTTCGGCGCGAGAGTGTTCGTCATATCGTAACACACGTCGATGTCAAGTTTCGTTGTATTTGGACGCCGAACGACGGAAAAATGCGAAAAATTTAACTTTAAGTAATTTTATTTTATTTTATTTTTTTCCTTTATTTCTTCTTCCTCAGCCGACCCCCGATCGCCCCTGTCCCGCCTGTCGCGCATTTCTGGCGCGGAAGCTTCCGCGCCAGAGAGCTTCCTGCGCCGTTTGGCGCAGGAACGGTCGGCCAAATTGGCGGACCAGCTCCCTCTCCCTCAGCCGACCCCCCAGCCCATCTTCCTCTATAAAAAGTCATCTCCCTCACCTCACAGCAGCTCCCACAGCAGCCCTCCACCTTATTTCCAGCCAGCTCCCTCCCTTCTCAAGCAGCCATTCTCTCCTCCTAGCCTCCGGCGGCCTACCAACAGCAGTCCAGCCCCCGGCAGCCAGCGCTAGCCCATCCTTAGCCGCTCCGGCCTCCTTCCGGCAGCACGGCAGCCCTCGGAAGCCCCTTCCAGCAGCTTCCGGCAGCCCGGCAGTTCCATCCAACACCTCCGGTAGCTCCGGCAACTCCCGGCAGCCTTCGGCAGACCCTTCCAGCAGCCCGACAGCCCCCGGCAGTCCCCTTCAGCCAGCCAGCTCCCTCTCCGGCAGCCCCCGACAGCCTCCGACGGCCAGCTATCAAGCCGCCAAGACACTTAGTAGCCGCTGCCAGCCAGCCTCTTACCTTGCCACCTCGGCCAGCCATCCGGCTACCCCGTTCCAACCCTCCCTTGTTTTTCGGCAATCTTAAAAGCTAAGGTATGAGAGGTTGGAAATGGAGGGTATTGAAGAGAACACTTCTTGCTAATCTATTAAATCATTGATATAATTTTATATTTAGTCATTCACATTTTGATCATTCTCATTAATTAATAATGAGAACGATTCAAAATGTTATAAATGACTATTATTTCCTAAATTGCCAATTCAGACATTTTCATTCTGACTTTGTCGTTATACAGTATTATGATCATAATCTTAAGACACTTTAAAAAATTATAACTGCTTTAATAGCAGCTTAAATCAATCGAACTGCAAAAGCGAAAGAAGAACATAATGAAAGAAGAAATTAAACTCTTAAATCATTTGATTAAAAAGTTAACTTAAAGATATCGGGGACTTAAATGCAGATTGAGCGAACTGTCACTCATTTGAGCTGTTTAACTTCTGAACTTAAAGAACAAAGGTACCCAGTACATGACTTGTATTACATTTTGCACTTTTACTGCTGCTTAGCTTTGCGTATTTTGCTTTGAGCCAGATTCATTTGAAGCTTGGTTGGTTGTTAGAAACCAACATCCTTTTTCATTCGGGGGTTACTCGAAAATGACATCAGTAACATTAATGCTTGGTTGTTTGTTAGAAACCAACAATTCTTTTCATTCGGGGTTGTTGCTGGAAAAATGACATCAGCAACATTCGGGGTTGTTACTGGAAAATGACATCGGTAGCATTCGGGGTAAATTACTGGAAAATGACATCAGTAATCTTTATTTGATAAATAATATTTGTTGCATGAATTGTTTATTTCGCGCTATTACCTTATTTTTTCCTGCATTTTATTTCCACCTTACTTCCGCTAATCGCATCATTTAAAAATATAAATGTTATTATGTACTGCTGTACTTATAGTATTCTCTAATTACTGAGAATTCCAATCCTGGTATTGTTTGTTGTACAATACCAGGTCAGGTACTTCTGGAAGAGCTTAAGCAAGAACCCTAATGCTTAAAATTTTCAATCTGCAAATGGATCTGCGACGGCGCTATTTTTGCTTATTTATCTTTTATCTTTTCTTTATTTTTATTTTTGTACGAGGAACGCTGAAAAGACCTTGTAATGTGAACATTGAAATAAATGAATAATATCCTTTAGCTTTTGTATGTGTATGTTCTTTTTCTCTCAAGTTACTCAATATGATCCTGCGGTGAGAAGTTACGCGATGTCGGAACGGTTTCCGTTAAACCGGCGTCGGGGCCCTCACAACCTCGGTTTAGAGTTGTCGGAAAATGGAGGGAGGTCGGAGGCTGCTAGCTGGTTGGTAGAGGGAGGATTGAGAGCTGAGAAGATTGGCCGGAGGCTGACAGGTGGCTGGCCAGAGGAGGCTGCAGCAAGAGGGCTGGCTGGCAACTGCAGGAGGGGGCTGCTAGGTGGCCGGCTGTTGTTGTAGGCTGGCAGGGGCTGCAGAAGAGGAGGCCGGCTGCTGTTGGGGAAAGGAGGAGCTGTTGGCTATGGGAGAGGGAGGAGAAGAGAGGGCCGGCTGCTGTGTGGGGAGAGGAGGGGAGTGGCTGAGGGTTAAATAGGCGCAGGGGGGCATTCCCTGCGCCAAACATTAATGCGAAGGAGGCGCACATTGCCTCTGGCGCGGAAGCTTCTTCCGCCAGAAGCGGAAGTATCCCGCACGGGATCGCAGGCGATGGGAGGGAAGAAGAATTTCTAAGGAAATTCTAAAGGAAATACTTAAAAACTTAAATTATTCGCATTTTTTTGCTGTCTGACGTCAAAAAATAACGAAATTTGACACCGAGGTGTTATGACATACTGAACACCCTCGCGCCGAAAATATTTGATTCGGAGCAATATTTTACTCTTTTATTAATTTCTGAAGTTTTAGACATCGAAAATTTATTGAGATCAAACCGATGCTCAAAAATTGATGAAATTTTTTGAGCAGCCTTTAAATAATATACCTAACATATGACACAAAAATTGATGATTCGGACACGTATTTAATTTTCTCAATTTATTGAATTTAAATAATTCAAAAAAATAAAGCGGGAGTTTCCGTTATCCGAATTCTCTCAAACTAGGGCACTTTAATCTAAAAATTATTTCTATCTATTATTATTCTTGTTTGCCCTAAATTGAAATTCCCCGGAACCCGATTTCTGAGACAGCAATTTGACCTAATTTGTAGATAAAGAAATTGGGTCGTTACAAACTCTCATACTTAAAAATGATGCCATCTTCGACATCATAAGAACAAAACAAGATCTAGGAGGGAGTTTTGGGTTACCTTAATTAAGAAATAACTCTGGATATTTCATCGGCATAACATCTTCCTTTTCCCATATATCTTCTTTTGCAGTATGATTATGCCACTGAACTTTAACCATTGGGATCGTTTTACTTCTTAATTTGCGGCGGTCTTTCTCAATGATTTGTAAAGACTTTTCGACATAAGTCAAATCAGGCTAAATTTCGACTGTCGAATCAGAAATTTGTTGAGATGATTCCTGGAGACATTTGCGGAGTGCTTAAACGTGGAAAACGTTGTGCACAGTAGAAAATCTTTCAGGAAGTTTAAGTCTGTAAGCTGAGCTTCTAATTTTTGCAGTTACTTCGAATGGTCCAACGTATCTGGGACTCAGTTTACCAGTAACTCCAAAGTAATGAATACTTTTAATCGAGTTAACCTTTAGATAGGCACGATCACCAACGTGAAGTTATAGCATCCGATGCTTGGCGTCGTGATACTTCTTTTGTCGGTCTTGGGCTGCTGCAATTTGGCTCTTGATTTGTCTTATCTTTTCATTCGTTTCTTCAATCAACTCCGAGCCATAAATTTGAACGTCTCCAACTTGTGTTCAAGCTAGTGAGTACTGCACTTTCTTCCATATAAGGCTTCATAAGAGGCCATGTCAATACTCGCTTGGTGGCTATTATTATACACGAATTCGATTAAAGATATGCGCTTCCCCCAATTACTACCAAAATCTAAAATGCTTAGCTGCAACAGATCTTCAAGTATCTGATTAACTCTTTCAGTTTGCCCATCGGTTTGTGGATGAAAGGCGGTGCTTAGAGCTAGCACAGTTCTCAAATCGCGATGCACCGCTTGCCAAAATCGGGACGTAAATTTGCTATTATGATCTGAAACTATAACTTTTGGAGTCCCATACAGTATGATTATCTCTCTGATATAGAGTTTGGCTAACCTTTTAACGGTGTTCGTTTGCTTGATATGAATAAAATGGGTTGATTTATTCAATCGGTCCACTATTACCCAAATTGCATCTACTCTTGAACGACTCCTAAGTAATCCCATGACAAAGTCCATAGAAATATCTGATTATTTCTATTCTGGGATCTCTAATGGGTGCAAGAGTCCACCTGGCTTCTGATGCTCAGCTTTTACTAAGCAGCACGGTTCTTTTGAGTTGGTCACCAGAATACTTCCTTTAAATCCTGATACATTTTGTTGTTTCTGAGATGAACTGAATAACCCGAGTTGTGAGCTTCACTTAGTATCTGGTTCTTAATGGATGCAATAATAGGGGCCAAAACTCTTTTTTTGTGATAAATATGAATCCCTTGCTGAAGTTGTAAGTCTGATTGGCGCCCACTTTCTATGTCCTTCTTTAGCTTGGAGGCCCCCTCCTCTTTCGGAATGAGGACTACTAGAGTTTCACGCCAACGTTGTGGCATCCGCCCACCATCAAAGAAATGGTGAACGGCTACCAGGGTGTCAACTTGGGTAATCCTCCAATAGCCAGTGAAGAAAGAAGGGATAATGCCATCAATCCCAGGGGAGCGGTTGGGGCCAAGGTCCCTCAGGGCTGCCCAGATTTCTACGTCCATAACCGCACATTGGAAAAAGGCAGTATCTGCGTTTCCAAGGATACGATTTGAAATTATATCATCTGGGCAGTCCCTTATGGGACTAGAGGTGCCCCACTTCCCCTGGAAAAACTCAAAAAATACCTAGCAAATCTGCAGTGGGTTGGAAGAGAACTCCCCTGACTCCTCCTGTAGCGCGAGCACGGTGTTCGACTTACGACACTGCGTCGCAAGCCGCTGAAACACCGCAGTGCACCGGTCACCCTGAGAAAGCCATCGTTCCTTGGCATGCTACTGCCACCAGCTCGTCAATCTCGCCTCCACCTAAGTGAGCTTCTGTGTGGTGGCCCGGAGTAGCTGAACGAGCTCCGGGTCACCACCCCTGTCCGAGGCCATGTTCTACGCCTGTAGTTGCGCCAGAGTCGACATGAGCTCCGCCTCCCTCTTTCTCAGATCTGGGTGCATGTTCCATCCCCATCTCCACAGCGCCCGGAGAGTGTGAGCCAACTTGTGTTGAGGACTGAGGACAACGAGCCGCGAGACGCCCCCCCAAGTCCTCTCCACCACAGAGAAGGCATCCGGGTACTAAAGCCACATGTCCTCAAATATGTATTGTGCCCCGCTACTCTAAAACCTGGGACAAACATCCGTCAAGAAAATCAGGCAATGATCATAAACTACCTAGGGAAGGTGGTGCACAACTGCACTTGGTAGAAGGTTCATCGCGTCCGTACTGAGAAGGAACCTATCCAAACGCTCTCATATACGCCGAGCTCCATCCCTGTTGTTGTTCCACGTGTAAAGTGGTCCAACAAAGCTTGGGTCGTGAATGTGGCACGCATCTAGAACCTCCTGGAAGTCTATCTGAGCAGTAGTGACTCTGAACGGTTTCCCACCGTATTTCTCCTCCTGAGAGAGAACGCTGTTGAAGTCTTCACCAAGTACAAACGGGCACCCCTCCACCCGCACAGCTAAGATCGTCCACCACAGCTTCCTCATATACAGATCAGTCGATGCGTAAATGGCGCCAAACTGGAAACAGGTCCCTGATCGCAAGGTGATGATGGTGAAGATCATTTGGCTGCAGGAAAAGTGGACATTGCGCTGCAAAAAATCGCCCTGTCAGGCTAGAATAATACATCTAGAGCGACATGCAGAAGGCTGAACGGCGAAGCTCCAATGCCTCCTAAAAGGGCGATCTGCATCTCGGCGAGTAAAGGACTTGACCCGAGTCTCTAATAAGGCAATCAGTCCTGGCTTGCGCTCCGAGATGAGCGGCGGAAGCTAGTGTCGTGTCGCCGGCTTCCGCACGCCGCGACAATTCTAAGTAAAAATACCGTTCATAGGGGAGTTGGTGGATGCTCCCTACTTCTGGATCGCAAACTCCTGGGCGGTGGCAAGTCAATGTTGGGCTTTTGCTTGGAGGCAGGAGCAGGTTGTGTGGGTAAAGGTTTCAAGCTAGCTGACTGGGCTATGGCGACGGCCCGGTTGCGGCTGGGGTGGGCGTCGCGGAAATAGGGCCATCGGGCTGGGCCAAGGCCTGCATGAGCTTGGGCTGTTCCAACAAGTTGGGTCGGGCTGGGTGTCGTCGAGCCCATGAGCTGGGATGAGCCCGCAGAAAGGGCTCTCTGGTGGGTTTGGGGCATTGGGCCCACGTTGATCTGGCCCGTTGGCTGGGCAAATGTCACAGTATGCGAAGGCGGGGCTGGGCCCACGATGGGGGGGAGGGGCCTGGTCGATTCTCTAAAGACTAAAGTCGCTGGGCGGAAGGAGGAAGAAATGAACACAAGTTCAATGGTTTCTCCGGAGCCTTATGTTGCGTTGGACGATTTTGCTGGAGCCCTATGCTGGGCTGGACAATTTCGCCGGAGCCGTATGCTGCGCTGGATGGAAGAAGTGATGATTTCGCCGGACGCCTATGCCTCGCTGGACAATTTCGCTGGAATCCTATGCTGCCTTGGATGATTTCGCTGGAGATCTATGCTACCCTGATCGGGAAGGGAGCTGGAGAGGAACTTTTGGCAATTGGGATAAGGTGAAGTAGGAGAAGTCAAGAGGATGAGAAGCAGCGGAACTGCTGTATGAAGTAATACCCGCCAAAAAAAAGCACCAAACGGAGTAATTACGGAGTAACACGGAACGAGTGGTATTTTTGTTAAAAAGTTAGTGATTTTATGTTATACTTAAAAAAGAAAGTCTTAAATTTGTAAAATTAAAAGAATATATTATACATATAATAGATATATATAGCAAAACAAACTCTTTTCATAAACTTATGCATAGGGGACTCTGTTAGAACCTATTATGTCTACACACCTATGCATTATTTTGTCCCGCACGCTGCAAAGTTTTGCTGTCACGTCAAAATGACATGTTTAATAACCTCCCAGAGATTTGAAAATAAAGTTGAGTTAGAGGTGTCAAAAAAAAAAATTTAAGATTTTTTTTTTTGTTATGAATTAATTTGAGAGTGATATTTCTAAGAAAATGAAATAAAATTACACTTAAATTTTTTTTTGTTTTTTCTGCTGAAAAAGAAATTGTTCACGAAATCTATTGATTCGAACGATTTTGAATGTGGATCATTCAAATTTATGTGAATCATTCAAGTTTGTTCGGTTCAAAATTAAGGTTCGTTCATTTTGAAATTACGGTTCGTTTGATTAGATTAGAAAGTTTTTGTTTGATTTGAATGAATGAATATTCGTCCAAAATTAAAGTTTGATTTCATTCGAGCGAATGAGCGTAAGAAATATTTCTTTCAAACAAAATTTTTCTTTCGAATGAATTAATGAAATCCTCTGCTCAAACGAATGAATGATTTTGGCTAAAGAGCTTCTTCCTCCACTTTCGAACAATTGATTTTGGTCAGAGAAGAGCTTTGCCTCATGTTTCGACCAAACAAGATCGTTTCTTCCTCCGCCTTCACATGGCTTCCGCTACGATGCTTCGCATGAATTAGATTTTGACTGAATCGGATTGCATTCTACCTATTTATACCGGTGTAAAAGTTTTACACACGGGTATTACTTTATACTAAAAATATTGCATGCGAAACAATTTGAATTTTTTATCACCTGAAAAAGATTTACTTTGGAGCCTTTTAACTGCATGCAAAGCAGCCCCTTATGATTTTTGTTTTGGCTCTCTATTTTAGTACTACTTTTGGTTTTTGATTATCTTATCTTTTGCTTAAAAATATCTTCTACTAATTAGTATTAATATTTATTAGGGTTGCTATTAGAAGTGTTACAACTTTGATTATCAGATTACTCGATAACTTCTATTCAACACTTAGATGTATGCATGTGAAACCCTAATATAAATTGTCAGCTTAACACTCTCAATTCATTTTTATTTCCTTGCTTAGATTATTCGTTTTCTTTTGGAGAGTGTTGTTGTGATCCCAATAATTTATAATTTATTAAGAGTAAGTATTGCAAAAACATCGCCTAATTGCAGAAAAGTGGAGCAATGGTATTAGCATTTGTATATAAAAATGTTAAAATAATAAAAACTTATTAAAAAGAAGTTGAGCAGGATAGCATTACCCTTTAGGATAATAAGATCGATCCTCTTAAATAATCAAAGGATTAGGAAATCTGATCTTTCACGTTATGCATCATTTAGCTTTTGTGCTTTCCCTCAATTGTCTTCTTCCCTGAAATTCAAAATTAGAAGACTTTATTTTAGATTAAGAACATTAAATATGTTAACTTGACTAAATTTAATAGAAGCCTATAATTGAACAAATATGCTCACTAAATTTTGAGTTTATTATAAGGCAGTATGAACAAATCTCAAACAAATTCTTTCGAGGATTAGCTTTCCTCCTCAGTAATGAACAACAACAGTAAATGGACATATCTTTGAACAAATAGCCAAATGAATGCACTGCTCGAGTTAATATAAACTCATGTTGACCGTATTACAATGCTTTCATGTGTTGTGATTTAATTCCATCTGGGATTATTAGATTAATGGCGTCCACTTATTTGTTAGTGATGCTAAAATTAATGCATTGAATTTTGTTGTTTATGCACACTTAATCTTGTATTCTTTTTGAAAAAGCAGAAACAACAAAAGCATGAGAAAGGTTGAATTAAAGAAGAAAAGTTGCAATTTGTTTGTTACAATTTTATGTTCTTGAAGAAAATTAAAAGAATGATATTTCCAAGCATAAATATATGTTGGCTGAAAAAGTTCCCAACTTTTTTTCAAAATTTCTCTCTTTTTATTATCTTTGTCAGATGCTACTTATCTGTTAGATGAAGAAAAATAATAAGAAGGAAAAGGCTCACCTATTTGCTTAAAAGGTGAAGCCTATGAAGAAAAACATGTGATATCAAAAGAAGGATGGAAGATATTGAAACAACAATAGCTTTTGTATCTAATATTTAGCGGACTCGGCGTCAAATTTGGTCTACTTTGTATTAGGATATTTTCCTCGAAAGTAATGATGGTACGAGTTTAGATTGAACGATTGTCTTCACCTTTTTTTTTAATTCGAAAAAGAGCTGATTAATTCAACTTTTATTCATTAGAAGAAAGTAGGGGAGTGTAAAGCCAATGTTATATATATGCACATCTCATATGATGATGTTATTAAAAAAAGGGATACTTAAGTACAGTGGCAAGTAATATATTTCTGTAAAATGAGAGACTATATAACCCACTTTGCAATCAATTTCAAGAGTCCTTCTAATGTATAACTCATGCACTTGAAAATCAAAAGAAATGAAATATAATTAAATTTTGTTTCATATCACATAATTGCTCAGCAAAAATTAGATCGAAGAAAATCAACGCATGAGCCAAAAATATTTTCAATTTGAGATATGCTCATTATTTTCAGAGGGCTTCATACTTGTTACTATTTCTGAGTATTTCGATTTGGCTAATATGTTGTAATTGGATTAGGAGTTTGGAAGATATGGGCATGTTAGAGCATTTTTAGTTATGATTGAAAGTTGTTGACCAATTTAAAAAATGTACAAACAAATATTCAAGAAAAAAAAAACAGTCTATGTTCACTTTGTCAGTTTGAGACTACGAGGGTTGTGGATATATGGCGAATGTTGGCTATTTGTTGCAACAACAAAATAACGCCATTTCGTAACATGTTACAGCCACCTTGATGTCACATACACGTATTTCCTATGTTCTTGACACTTTGCAGATTGTAGGAGATTAGGAGGTCAACAACGGTCAAACGATGGACTCGACATAATCTTGTGTAAGGGTCTAGTTGAACTATCACTGGCGTGCTGCTGGAGAATATATCTCGGCTAGTGTGCTATCTTACATTGACTGTAGGACAATTTGCTCTGAAAATATTTTTTCTGCTCAATTATAATAACACATGCGATAGGAAGAACATGCAGGGTGGGTGTATCAATCGATATTGGAGGTTTAATCCTGGGAGGAGCATACTAAAGCAGACATGGTGATTGCTGATGTCCGGAAGACATTGCCAAATATGACTTTTTTTTTTTTTTTTTTTATTCTGATATTTCTATTGCTTTTAATTAGTTTTATAATTTTACACCTTTTGTTTTCTTTATTTCTATTGGTTAAAAATACTTATTTCAAAGGATGTTATCATTTTTTGTTCATGCAAAATTCTTAATTATCATTTATTTATACTTAATGCTATTCATAGTTTGTTTAATTAACTTACAAAGAGAAAGAAAATAAAAAGAAGCGAATGTATTCTAACTCATGAATCTAAATCCTGCCGCTCAACTAATTTGAAAAAAAGAAGTTTATATTAATGATGGTTGGTTGAGAATTTTCATTATATCAAATAATATCTTCTCAAAGCTCATTATCTAGATATTTAAATTTTATATAAATTAAAAGAAAATTGATTCAGTATTTCTTTTTAATTAATTAAATTATTTAATATAGTTATAATCATAATTTTAATTATTGAACATTAAATTTAAATACATTAATTACGTTTGAGCATCCAAAGTTATGATAGTGCTTAAATTAAAATTCAGTAAATTTAATATCAAAATATATTTTTGGTTTATTATCACTTTAAAATTATATTTAAATCAATAATTTTTTTTGTTTTTACAATTATCTATGATATAAATATTAATAAAGTTTATTTATAAAGTAAAGTAATGCTGCCCATCGGATGATGGTGTGGTATATGTTTAATAAAATATGAGTAATATTATATTATATTTTTACCTCTATAGCAGAACAGAAGAAATAATAATTTTTGTTTATAGTTTTTGAGCATAATAAACAAAAAGGATGAATGGCCAGCGGCATTATACGAGAAAGGAAAACGGCAACCCTCGCCATCACTCGTCCACCCAAAAAGCACTTCTTTAAAAGCTGTGCAAAAAGAAAAAAAAAAAAGATGGAAGCTTTTTTGGCTCACCGTACCCTCTCTCATCGCGCAACGTTCGCGGGTGATTGATAATTTTTTTATTCTCAGAGAAGATGATGATGTTTATTATTTACAGATGCACATTCACTGAAATGATAAGATTATGATGCGTTGGCATCTCATCGCCGCATTCGAATTCTTTTCCGATTTTAGCTCAGGCTCGCCATGCTTATTATCATGATGATGATGATACTGATAATTAATTAATCTTTCCGGGATCTTCTCATCTTTAGGGGAATGTCGCCCTCAACATCAAAAATTACTAATCATAAGATGAAGGTGATGGCATGGGCGTGTCTAATGTCATGTCTAACTCTTTCTTTCGTAACATGGGGTCTGATTAATGTCTTGCCTCTTCTCCCTCTCTGATAGGATTCTTATCGGAAGCTTTAATATTATCTGAAAATATGTCTCGATCACTACTTAAGATTGTTTCACAATCTCAAACTCCTTTGAATTCAAATAATTATGTGATCATAATAATGGGAAATTACTATACATGCTTCTTAAATTTTATTAAATATGAGATTTTAAGAAAATTGCTATTTGTGATTGCAGGAAATAAAAAAGATAAATAATAATCTAATTGCAAAATCCTATAAGAACAAAATGTCTATGAATTTTATATGCCAATAATAGCTTAGTGGGGGTGAATAATGTTTCTTTTCCAGTTATGTTCAACTCAGTCATCGGACATTCCTCCTATTCAAGAGCCTAGGCAGACCCACTCTAAACCACCGCACCTAACGCATAAATTCCTCCCCCCTGCAACATCTATGCGGGAAACTATCAATGCGGCCGTTGTAGGGTAGTTAGCGGCCATTCCAGGTGATTAACCCCACCATTAACCCTTAATTATTATTTAACTACCGCATTTATCACGTTGAGATGCCGATGTATGCGCATCAATGCTCGTCCATCCGTTCGAGGGTATGTAGGTAGCATCACATGGCTTATTTGGTCATTACGCATGTTCATGCTATTACCGCTGCTATTAGTTGGAGGTTGGGCGTCCAATAAGTACGGTGGAGCAAAGCATTCATTTTGTGTTTAAAACTTCCATTTAAATCTTGCTTTTAATATAATATAATTTTATTTGATTAGTTTGGCTTAATTAGGTTTAGCCGCACCCCTCAAGAACAGTCTTTTGGAGAATAACACGGGAAAAACTTGGCGCTCCACTTGCCTGCAAATAATATATATTCACATCAGCGACTATACAAAAAGCTAGGAGGCAAGGAAAGAATAACAAAAGTGCTCTGCAGGCACAAAGCAAGAGAATAAAAAAAGCCTACTCGCATTTTCTGAAGGCCAAAAGTCACTGCAAAAAGGAAGAAACCTGGCAGTGTGGAAGAGAAGGGGGGGGGGGGGGGGGGGGGGGGGCGGGGGGGGGGAGGGGGGTCAAAAGGAAGAAATTTGCGATTTTATAGGTTTTTGCTGTTAGTAAAACATAAACCATGTTTGGGGGTGTATTTTGATACTTTTTGAAGTGTTTACCATGTCTTATAAAGATCATTCTTGATTTATGCTTGTCATCATTCCTCATGTAGTCGTTCCAATTTTATCGGATGTCTCCGAAGAGACATAATATTTTATAAAGGCGCATACAACAGTTAAGATAATTAAAACACAATCTCCAAGACAATACATAAAACCCATTGGAGGTGTTAGAACCAGACTTCAAAACTTGCAAGAATAACCACGAAGCAAGAATTTTTAAACTCTAAGTAGAAAATAGAGTGTAATTGAACCCATAACAGTTGCAGAATCTCAAAAGGCTAAGAATCAAGTGGAGTTTGTTGGCAGACTTCGTAGAGAACTCCGAATCATCATTGCCGTTCATAACTTCGGTAAGACGTATCATCGCTCTCGTTTTTCTTTTTGCAACCTTGAATTGAAATAATATGTTGTTTGAGCGTAACATAGCATTTAGTCTTCTTCTAAAAAATTCTCATTTTTTTTTGTTTCGGTATGTTATGCACGACTATGCTTAACGATAATTGTTTCTCATTCCAATTAGTCTCTTTCAGTGTGAGAACATGGAGTACTACTTTTTTATCATTATGGCACACGATGTACACTGATTCTAATTGAGCAATTATAATGCTTATTATATAATAAATATTAGTATTTTTGAATTTCTTAAATAAAAAATTAGGAAAATAAAATATAAGTCAAAATTCAAAATTTTTGATAACATTGGATTCGTATTAATAAAAGAAGGTTGCATAAAATTTTTCATCGAATTTTGAGTGACGGATTGTCCTTAATTAAATTTTAAGGTTTTTACTTTCAAAAATTAAAAAATAAAATATAGCTCCAAATCGAGAAATTTTTGATCGAGTACGCTTGTTTCATCAAGACAGACCTCCCGGTCAAATTTTGTCAAATTTGAAAATCAAACAATGAAAACATGCAATTAATAATTTCTATTTAAATTATCCCCTCATTTTCTCTCTCCTCTCCTCCCCCCTTCATCCCTCCCATCTGAACCCCCTTCTTTACGCGTGCCCTGGCTAGGGGGTTGGCACGCAAGGGGGTTGGCCCTCCTTTGGAGGCCACGTGTCTCCTCATCGGGCGGGCTGCCTAGCCGGGCAACCCCTCCCCACCCATCTCTCCCTTATTTAAGCCCCCTCCCTCTTCCCTTCACAACCACTATTATAACAACCCAAGTTTGTTATCCTAGTCATCTAGGATTAAACCAAGTCCTAATTTAAATTCTAACACTCTTAAATACTCATTAGGATATCACCCTGAAGTCTTGATTTAAATCAAGTGTCAAACAGATCGAATCCTAACTTTGGGAATTTCAAGAACCCTAGAATTTTACATATCTAAATTGAACTCAAATAAAAAATCAGACTTCGCCATTGCGCTCATCACCCCAAATTAATTAGGTGTGATATTTTGAAAACATTTGGAAGTTGTTCGATTTTTGTCGAATATTTTAATATATTTAAAATACTCGAAAAAATATGAAAATTAAATACACATCAAAATTGAAATTCAACTTTGTCGTTGTGTTCCTCACCTTCGAATTAGGTAGAGGTAAAATTTTGAGAATTTTCGGAGTCCCATTAATAAGCCTAATTTTAATAATGAAATTTGAATTTAAGATAAATTAAATAATAGTTAAAAACCACTAATAGGGTTTGCCTTTCAATTGGACTGGGTACATTTCTAAATTTTGGGTCAGATCTCGATTCGATCGGCTCGATCTAAGCCTATCAATCGGGTCATCCCTATGGCGCCTTGCTCCTTAAGCCCACAATCATTAGACTAAAAAGTGGAGTGTCACTCTGGCAAATCTCTCACTTATCATTGGATTAGGTAAGATCCACAATCCACTAATAAGTGAATGACGTGCACAGAGTAACTAAGAAGATTAGACACTACATCTAATATACATATAGAGTGTGGAAGAAAACTGAAATAAATATTACATTCATCCACCTTACATCATGTGAGAAACAACATATAGCTCAACAAATAATAAAATGCAGAAAAGTAATCACAGTCATAATACCTGTATTATTATAACATTTAATGAATAGTTTAAAAATCTGAAATAAAATCTCTCATTCTCATAGAAGGATAAAAGGAACTAGACAATGTCTAGCTCTCCTAGCTGGTACTCCTCTTCTATGAATAGCTCCTCTTCCTCAACACCTAGCTCCTCAAATCTATCTGAATCTGACATTATCAGTTTCATAATGTCAGGGCCCCAGTCAATAAAAGAAAATCTTATTAGACAATTGTCTAAGTATATTTTAGGCTGAATATTTTAAATGAATTATTAATGCCATCATTTTATACTTAAACACAACAAAATGTGAACTAAAAGCAAAGGTGCAGTAAGCATACAAGCAACATGATAAGTTACAAATACAACATTTATAACTAACCAAAAAGTGAGCCAAAAGTATACCTCAACAAACTAAGCAAAGAATGGGCATATACATATATATAGTGCTGTAAGTAAAAGTACTAAAAGTAAAGTCTAATCCTAAATATGGTGATAATCATATGACATATGCTAATTAAAGATAGAAATCTAAAAATAGTACATATAGTAAGCAGTAAAGTCTAGCATCTTATAAATACATACAAGTGAGCAGGTAAGTAAAGAAACACAGCTAACTGAAACATGCATCAATAATACAGTACACAATAAGCTAAAATTGAAATAGGTATGTAAATATTGCCATATCAAAAAATTGGTCAATCGAGCCCAGTGAAATTCCCAAAGCCTTTTTGGGATAGGGTAGATAGGAATACTCATAGCCTTTCTGGGCTATGGTAGACAGAACCGCAGCAGAACTGAGGAGGCAATAAATAGAAATGTAGAATCTTTTAGTTATTTTACTTTTATTTATGTGGACACATCCAGAAACAGTTGAGGAGTCAAGTATGTCTGCAAGACTATACGGGTTTCAAGCTTTACACACACTCATCAATGAGTAATGTTAAGTATCCTTATTACTCCTTACCCTTGTCCATTAGAGTAAATGTGCACCCGAATCTACTAAAATATACTGAACCCAAAGGCAACTGTTATCCTAATTATTATAAGTTTTTATTTCATGCATAAAGTTTTCTTATATGATATGTCCAAGGAATTAAGCACAAAATACAAGGAATGTGTAGCAACCTAATAAATCAAGTAAGTAATGGACTCTTCTATATATGGTGACATTATTGTTGTCTAATTAAACTATTCTAACTATTCTAAGTTATACAAGTTCAGGATCTCCAATTCCTACTATCAAGTGTAACTTAGAAGCACGGCCTTATAAGTTAAAAAGAATTAGAATTGATCAGATTCTAATCTAATTTAATCAAGTACGACTATAAGTTAAGAAATAAATCATAACATCCTAATTTGATGAATTTTGACATTCTACCTAAGACTTGATCAAGATCTACTAATTAAATACCATAAGATTTAGGCTTAATCACACAATCTAAAATGATAAGACATAAGGTCTAGGTTTCAGTCTAAAGTGATCTATTGATTAAATTAAATCATATTAAGCAAATCAAATTTAATAGGATGATTCTCCTATCCTGAATCTAAGATTGAAAGACAAAATAATTAGAAATAATTAAAAAAAATCTAGAAACTAATAAAACTTAGGATTCATCCACTTATTCAATGAATGAAATCTAACCTATGAGCTAATCCTAATCTTAAGAATAGTTCTAATGCGAGGTGTAAGTTCCTAAGAAAAGACTTAGAAATATTTTAGGAAATTTATCATTTTGACATAACAGTTGATTTTAGCACTTTTACGTATGACACTTTCCTAGTGCGTGTTACTTTTGCCTATGACGCTTTCCTAGTGCGGCATACTTTAAATCTGGGACACTTTCTTAGATGATCAGATGGACCTTACTTTTGGCAGGACTAAGTAGAAGTATCTCCACACTTTAATTTATACTTTTACTTTACAATCACTTTATAGTTACTTTATAATTACTTTACAATTTTATTATAATTCTGGCATATCTTTTACTTTATAGCTCAGTACCCTTTCTTTTATACTTTCATTTATTATAGTTCTTTTGTATTACAGAATTTTCTATAATCTTCTTTTATTCAATCACTTTACTTTATTAAAAGCATGTTAGGATGCTAAATGTTTTCTTTTCAGTACAGTACATTTACTTTATATTACAAATTGGCATGTTTATTTTAGTCATATTACTTATGACATTCCTTTATACTTAGTAGATGTTCATTAGTACTTTACTTATCTTTTTATGCAGCTTGAGTTGAGGTATGTGCTTACCTCGCACTTTATTTAAGTTATCATTTATTATTATAACTTGCTTTTCTTTCTTTGTTGCTTTACCACTGTTTTTATACTTAAGTTAGTTTTGTGATATCATTAAACATATAAAAAAAATGATTACCCTAAAATGTACTTAAACATTTAGTCTAACTTAAGATTTTTCTTTTGTTGGCTGGGGCCCTATCATTATGAAACCGATAATGATAGATTCTGAGCTATTTGAAGAAGTAGACCCTTCAGAGGAGCATATCCAGGCTGAGGTCCAGGTTGCTGAAGATCTTTAGATTATATTTTCTAGTTTCTTTATACTCTTACATCGTGAGGATGAGAGATCTTTTTATTTCAGTCTTTTAACTTTAAATATTTATAATAATACAGGTTTAAATTGTACTTTTCTTTTCCTGTATTTTATATTTTGAGTTGGATGTTTCACATTTCATTATGGATGAATGGATGTTTTTATAGCTTGTTCCTTTTTCTTTCGCACTCTGATTATGTAGTATACTCATTCAGTGATTGTTCTTCTTTGCTCTATTAAAAAAAGGGCACATCCTTCCCTTAAGATTGGATTGGAATCTTAATCTTCCAACCTAATATTAATCAAGGGATGTGCTAAGTGACGACCACTCCTTAACCTCCGAACGATTATGGGGCGGCCGCCACACTAGTACTGGATTCCCAACATGATATATGTAGGCATTGGACTGTACAATACATACCCGTTCAGTGATATTTCTATCGCATATTAGTTGCATTTTGTATCATGGCATATACAAATGCATGATTTTAGTGACATACCGCATAGTTTTACATGTTATTTACTGAGTTTCATTCATTTTCAGTATTCAGTATACAGTCAGCTTTACTTTACATTAGTTTTATACAGTTTCAAATTTTTAGTTACTTTTACAATTTTCTTGCAGCTTGGTTTATATTATTTAAATGTCAAGTAAGTAATTAGAACTGTTAGATTAGTTTTGATATATTAGACTTGATCCGACAATTTGATAGATTCTAAGCAATTTGTTAAGCTAGATCAAGAGAACGTGTATGAGGTTCTGTAAGAGTTTATGGAGCCTTAATAGATCTCTCCTCCAGCTTTACCATTTTTGATTAATTATTTCAGTTCAGTGCTTAGACTTTATTTTAGTATCATTTTAGTAAATCGTTTGTATTCCTTTAGAACGTATTTACTTTTCTATTTTGAGATAAATGTTTTTAATCTGTTTCTGTGATGAATGTTTCTGGATGTATGCTTAGCTTTCGCACTCTGTTTATATATTACTTATACTTAATATTGTGATGTGATCAGCATACTGGAAATGTTGATATCTTATATATATATATATATATATATATATATTAGATTTTTCATTTTGTATGTAAATCCAATGTATGTATTTGTCTAGTACTTGAGATAAGAATACTACTCTTATCTTAAGTATTAACTCTCGACCATTTTCTTTGAGGTATGAGTCAACAATCCCTTGTATGTGTTTATTTTTAGCCTATTCGGGAAGATGGGTAATGCTTCTCGATTGGCGCACCGCTCCGCCGCAGACTGTTTTGTTATTATATACTTCAGTTGCACGCGGCAATGGGGCGGGGCGCTACAAAATGACTCCATCAAAAGGAGCCTCATTCCTCTTATGTACACCAATTTTCCCGACCTATTAGAATGTGCAAAAATGTTAGAACATGATGATCAAGTTACGACATATAAAATGAAAAGAAGGTACCAATCAAAACTCATACAAGAAAACACTTTTAAGCGAAGGCTAAATCAGACTCCAACAAAAATATATCAAATAACCCCCGAGCAAAATAGATCAGGGAATGGCAAAGAATGCAAACTGTCACATCCTTATGGAAACTACTAGTATAATAAGGGTGTGTGTCATCAGTGTAGTCATCAAGGTCATTACATTCAATATCATATGGATATTCGTACAATAGACGGTCAAATCATTCAAAAAATGCTAATATATAAGTACCCACTCATGCACTTCCACCAGCACCAGTACTTATACCTGCTTGAGCTCAAGAATGGGAACTCACACAAAGGAATTCTACTTCAGCAATGGTGTATACCCTCACTCCAATTATGACACTAGAAAATCACAAAGTTACCTCAAGTACTTTATATTTTTTTAATATACCTTATACATTTTATTTAATGCTAATTAGAATATATAAATAAGAAAATTATATATAATCACTAATATTGAGAAAATCTAAACAAACTATTCCTTAAGTATTCAATTCTAAGTAGCAAATTGAGTAGCATGCAAAACTACAACCTAAGAAATTTTTCTTAAAAATAACTTGTTTTAATGATGTTGAGGATGACATCAATTTTAAGTATGGAGTATGTGATAATCCAAATTTTTAGTAAGATAATTAAGATTAGAAACTGACTCAACAAGGATAAAATCATGATCCTGAGCAAATTCAAAATTATGCCAAATGAAATATACTATTAGAAAGGGTATAAATTTGTAATCGTAATGCACAGGTTTGGAAGTAATATGACTAATGAAAACTCTTTTATTGATTTTTAAATTTTTAAATACAAAAATTAGAAAAATAAAATATAAGACCAAATTCAAAAATTTTAGTGTCGTTAGATTTGTAATAATAATAAAAGCATGCTACATAAAATTTTTCGTCAAATTTTGAGTATCGGATTGTCCATAATTAATTTTTGAAGTTTTTACCTTCAAAATTATTTAAAATAAAATATCTATCCGAATTGATAAATTTTTTATCAATGATGTTCTTCTCATCAAGACAAACCTCTCAGTCACATTTCGTCAAATTTTGAAATCAGACAACGAATTTACTAGATCATGTAGACGTACATTGATTTCCCTCATTCTATACATTCAAGACAAACCTCCCAGTCACATTTCATCAAATTTTGAGATCAGACGACGAATTTACTAGATCATGTAGACGTACATTGATTTCCCTCATTCTATACATTGCTGCCTAAATAGAGCACAAAAATTTGCTAACGATACGTAAGACTTATTTTCAATATCTTAAAATGGTGACAGTTATCTATTGTGACAGTAAATGAATTTTTTATTTGGCAGTTGTACATCTTTACTTGTTCAATATTATCACACACTGATCTTTGTTTTGAAAGAAATATATTACAAAATTTTGAACATTATTCTATACTAATAATATTTGCTTCATTGCTTACCGCTTATATATGATGTAATTAATGATATACAAAGTACTTAGAGTATTCTCTAACAGACGTTCAACTAAGGTATTTTCGTTATAAATAACAAGTTAAGATTTTGAGAAAGAATTGAATCAACCATGAGATATTCAACCGCTGCACTCTTACATTATTTTACATTTTTTAACTATATATCTATTCAAATAAAGATAGACGTATTGATGTATTAATATTATAAAATATTGAAATTAAATATCATTTTTTGTATTTCAAATTTAGATGAATGGACGATAAATTATATTATTATTTCAAATATCGATTACACTCCTTTGTAAGTCAGACAATTCCAAATCCCGTGCCCTCGTTGGCTCGAGAATTAAGTATGTTATAATGACACTTTGATGTTTTATCTTATAACTCAACTTCTTATTATTCTCATAATATTTGTAAAATATTATATGGTTTATTTGCCAACATACATAATTGATATTGCCTATATTCTTTACTTAAAACACTTTCTCGTGTTTATTTATATAAATACTTTTAACTTTAGAGAATTCATTATGTTCTTGTATTTATTGTTCATTCGTTATGAATCTGCAAAAATTCATCTAAAAACTTTAAACATAAACTAGCATAGAGTTATGTAAGCAAATATTAGATTTGCATTAGTTTTTAATGATAGAGGTTTTCACATATATTTTAATGGAGTGCTCTATGTATACTATAGCTAAATTCAAGTAGAAAAGTTTTGAGTAGATATGAGAACTAATTATCTTTGTTATTCATTTTTATTTATAAATTATGTTCATCTTTGTAACACTAATTGTATATTTTAGATATTTTATATTTTTATATTTTTTAGATCGATTATCGACATGATCTTGAAGTATCACAATTAGTTTCACAATGGTGCTTCTAATTTAGGACTTTGTAAGTCATAGCTATAGATAATATATATACTCTTGTAATTTAAATTTTATATAATTAATTTTTATATTTGTGAGTGTAAAATGGTGGGGACAATAATTTCTTAAGTAGGGAAGTTTGTTGCATTCATGAAATATAAATAATTTTATTTACCTTTATTATTATTATTGATATGAATTCATAGTATTTTTATTAATATTAACATTAAAGTTTTCCAAATATTATGATTATTTTATTATATCATGATTCCTAATGCATTTGTCCATGAGTCCAAATAAAATGAGTAAAGATGTGTCTACTGTAAATTTAGACGTGACTTAAAATACGCTTAGACGTATTTTAGATAAAAAGGCTAAACTAGCTAAACGTTCAGAAACATTAGTATTGCTAATATGCTAAAGTATTGATGCACTTGAAGCACTTTAAGAACTAAGGATTGCATTATGCACATCTTTGCGAGCACATGAGCTACTACTTTTTTATCTTTGTCATAAGTCAAAGTGTTGATTGCATAAAAAATATTTTGATATTTTGTTTATATAACTAAGTTCTTATTGTTCTCCATATATTAAATAGCTTGACTATCAACATAGATAATTATGATTACCTATTTTTCTCTTACTTAAAAATCAAAGACAATTTGTTGATCTACTATGTCATTTTCCCATGCCTATTTCTTAATTTATTTTTATTATTGATACTAGTTAACTTAAAATGTAAATTAGCATACCACTAAAATAAAATAATATTATATTTTTGTATACTCTTTACTTATAAGTATTTATAACTAATATTTTGTAGAAAATATTTTTTGGGTGTGATAGCTAAAGTTAGGTGGAAAAAATTTGAAGTGAAATAAGAACCAAATATATATATTATATGTATGTTAGTTTTAGTTCTATGATAATTAAATTAGACTAGGCATTTGAAATATTTGTACGCTTAATTAAAGTCTATTTAGGGTTTACATCTATAAATTTTTCTTTATTGCTAATACTAATTAGTTCTCCTCTTTTCCAATTCAATTGGATACTCGTATAAAAGCCTTACAAAGAAATTGTAAGTATTATTAATTGAGCTGAAATAAATATGAATAATTCTGGGTGAACAAAACATTTCTCAAAGCACAATATCTAAAACAGCGATATTGTGTGACCAAAGAATCATTTTTCCCAAAGTCGGATCTTTCTTATGAGTATTCTGCAAGTGAATAAAGGAGTCATTATGTTTCTCAATAATTGTGAGAGATTCCTATAAATTTATATGAGATCTAAATAAAATCCCAAATAATAGGACCAAACCGACATTTTTCTTACAAAAAAGATGCAAATATTTCAAAAAAAAAAAACAAAACAAACAGAAGAAGATCGTAAATGCGGGATCGAACTAGAGAGGTGATGAGGGATCGAACAAGAGAGAAGATGGAAGATTTGAAGGAAGAAAGGCATTCAAAAAGTTCAGTAAACATATGAAACACGAGCGGGAGAAAAGGAGAAGATGGAGAGTTATAGAACAAAAAGGGATAAATTAAAGAGATTTTAAAAAAATGAAGAACTTCGAAGAGGGATCGCAGATCGACCAAACGGAAGAAAGAAGGTTGCGTTTTTGCCGTTGAAAATTGTTGTAATGTCATCCATTTGAACAGTAGGAGGATTCAGGAAATTAACAGCAATCCTCTCTTTCAATAATTATATATTTTTTAATTATCAGAAAGATCAATCGTTGGGCATGTTTTAAGCGTGAGCTTTCATGTGCGCCTCACCGCATACATTTACAGAGATACGCTATGAGGATAAATCGAATCGAAAGCGGCTGTGGGACCCATTCCTCTCAAATCGGTCAACCGTCGGCGAAGACCGGCTGAAGAACCGAGGGGGACACTGAGACAGGGAAAGGAGTCCCCCATTTCTACTTGGAAAAGTTCGAGCTGCTCCACTGTCCTCACCTCCACTACAGTTGAAGACGACCTCAAAAAGTTTTCAATTATTTGAAAAGATTAGAAAAATAACCCCCTTCGTTTTCTGTTCATTACACAGATCAAAGTAGGTCGTGCCCTACTCACTCACCGTCTTTCTTTCCGTATGCAATCCTCTCTTTCAATAATTAAAAAAAAGGGTCGCCGGAGTTCGACTTCTGGGGGATTCTTCAAGCGAAATGTAAAAAGGTTCGATTTTTATGAATAAAAACCCGTTCTTCGAAGCGTCATGACGACGGCAAACGCGGTGTCGTCACCGACATCTCCCACAGAAACGACGCAGGCTTCCACTGCGGAGGAAATAGCGACGAAGGCTGCGTACAAGAGATTCGAAGGTCTAATGACTGTAAGAACGAAGGCGATCAAAGGGAAGGGGGCGTGGTACTGGGCACACCTGGAGCCCATCTTAATCTGCGCCTCCGACTCCGGCGCCCCCAAATCCGTCAAGCTCCGCTGCACGCTTTGCGACGCAATCTTCTCCGCTTCGAATCCGTCGCGCACAGCCTCAGAGCACCTAAAGAGAGGAACTTGCCCCAATTTCTCTTCCCCTTCTGCAGCTGGGAACGGCGGCGGAGACTGCCTGAATCATCCGCAGCAGCCTAAGCCTATCTCCTCGCTCCCTCCAAGCTCATCCCGCAAGCGCTCCTCTCATCCCTGCCAAATCGAAGTCTTTTACTCGTCGTCCCCATCCGCATCCCCTCTTCTCCCGCTTCCCTCTCCGCAGCAGCCAAGCTTCGTTCTTTCCGGCGGTAGAGACGATCTCGCCCCGCTCGCAATGCTTGAGGACAGCGTCAAGAAACTGAAAACCCCCATGGCTTCTCCAAGCACCAGACTTTCTAAAGCCCAGGTGGACACCGCTTTCTCCTACCTCTCCGATTGGTTCTACGAGTGCGCCGGAGCGATCTCCTTCTCCTCCGTCGAGCATCCCAAATTCCAATCTTTTCTTCAGCAGGTCGGCCTCCCTTCACTCTCCCGCCTGGAGCTCGCAGGCCCGCGGCTGGACGCTCGGTACGATGAGGCTCGATCCGAAGCCGACGCGCGCATTAGTGACGCCCTGTTTTTTCAGATCGCCGCCGACGGATGGAAACCTAGCGCTGGGACGGACAGCAATGATTCGCTGGTTTGCATCGCCGTGAATCTCCCCAACGGCACCTTCGTCTTCCGACGCGCGCTCATCGTTGATGCCGGCGCTCCCTTCGAGTACGCCGAGGAAGTGCTTTGGGAAGCCGCCATGAACGCCTCTGGCGGCAACGCGACACGTTGCGCCGGAATTATCTCCGACCGATTCAAATCGACGGCTCTCCGCAGCCTGGAGAACCAGCATCACTGGATGGTGAACCTCTCCTGCCAGCTTCAGGGCTTCCGCAGCCTCATCAAGGATTTCACCCGCGGCCTCCCCCTCTTCCACAATGTCGCCTCCAAATGCTCCAAAATCGCATCTTTTTTCAACACCGATTCCTCCGCGAGAGCCGTCTTCCGCAAATACCAGACGCGGGATCTCGACACTAACGGCAGTTTCATGGTCGAAGACATCGTGGCCTCCTCCCGGTCGCTGCACCTCGCCGTGCACGACGAATCTTACAAGCTATTCTGCCTCGATAGCCCGGAAGCAGCTCAAATTGGGGATTTGATCCGCGACATAAAATTCTGGAACGAAGTTCACGCTGCCAACTCCCTCGTCAAGCTCATTGCCGGCACGATCCGCGAAATGGAAACCGAGCGCCCGCTCGTCGGGCAATGCCTGCCGCTCTGGGAGGAACTAAGAAGCAAAATCAAAGGTTGGTGCGCCAAGCACAGCGTCGATGAGACGGCCGCCCGCAAGGTGTTCGACAAAAGATTTAAAAGAAATTACCATCCGGCGTGGGCGGCCGCGTTCATACTCGATCCACTGTATCTGACCAAAGACGCCAGCGGCAAATACCTCCCGCCTTACAAGTGCTTAACCCCGGAACAGGACAAAGACGTGGACAGGCTGATAACGAGGCTCGCTTCCCGCGAAGAAGCCCACATCGTTCTGAACGAACTGATGAAATGGAGATCTGAGGGTATGGACCCAATATACGCTCAGGCCGTGCAGGTGAAGCAACTCGACCCTCTGACGGGAAAGATGAAGCTTGCGAATCCGCAGAGCAGCAGGCTTGTGTGGGAGACTTGCCTTAGCGAGGATTTCGGCTCTTTGGGGAAAGTAGCCGTTAGGCTCATATTTCTGCACGCGACCGCTAGCGGATTCAAACGCAATGCTTCGCTGCTGCGATGGACCAAGCGCCAGCACAAGTCCAGAATGGGAATGGAGATAGCGCAAAAGATGATCTTTGTGGCGGCCCAATCAAGGCTCGAAAGGAGGGATTTTTCCGCCGATGAAGATAGGGATGGGGAGATTTTTGCTGATGCGGATGTGGATGAGGTCAATGAAGCGTTCATGGATGATGCTTCATAGGTGTAAAGAATTCTGGATTATCATTAATTTAATTCTTGTTCGTTTTTTTTTTCTTATAATTTTCTGTGATTGATTGAACTTGTGGAATTGAATTTTGAAGAAGTTTGGCGGGTTTTATTTTTCTACAATTTGATTTTGTCTCCAGTCTGCGTGCCATCGTTAGAATGCCTGATTTAGGTTGAAAATGAGAACAGCGAGCGCTTGCTAAAAAGAATGAATACCACACAGTATTTAAAAATTCATTACTATCCTAATTTTGTAAAGCCACATCCACATGCAATCTCAACCGCTCCAAGTGAACATTTAACTCGTCACCCCCTGCATATTCAAGACCCAAATTGGCTAATTTTCCAACTAATTCAGTAACTTCCTCGAATACAACTTGAGAAAAAACACAAGACCTATAGAAGAGGACGCTCCAAAAACCTCATATGTTTTTATTTTACTCATATTTATTTCGCTTGTGCTGTTCAACAATTTCATCATATTATGTCGAAACATATTGCTTCCTGGGACGTGAGAGGTCTTCTCTCAGATGGTTGTATAAAGGATCTCTAGATTTTGTCACCAGTTTCAAGATTAATTTTTTAGCAATTCTTAAACCAAAATTAAAATTCGAGGAGTTATCGAACTCTTTTTTTTTTCATAAATTTAGCATGATAATTTTAGAAGAAAATTTTCACAATTTCACTCATCGATATTGGAAGAATTTGGCTAAAATGGAACTCAAGTTTGTTCCACTTCACCCCAACTTTTCTGACTAGTCAATATATCCACGACAAACTTCTTAAGGGCTCAGAGGAGATATGGATTATTTCGATCATGAGCACTATATTCTATCTTGATTTGAATAATATTTTTTTCATCTATTAATGAACCATGGATCGTATTTAGGAATTTCAATTGTATTTGATCAACGAAAGAAAAAATAGGAGGCAACAACTACTCAGCTTCTAAATATGAGGAATTCAATAATTTTATTTTTTATACAGATCTCTTTGATCTTCATACTCACGGGCCTGACTTTACTTGGTTTAACCAACAAGTTCAAAATCCGATTTTTGCAAAGTTAGACAAATTCCTATGTGATGATAAGTGGCTTCATATGAACCCTACCTCTTCTTACAAAATTTTGGCCTTAAGAATATCTGACATTCTCCTCATTTGGTTCACTTTAATAATACTCAAGGCCTCCTATAAGCAGATTTTGTTTTAAAAATCATTGGGCCCTTCATCCTCATTTTAAACTTCTTCTTGAACACCATTGGCTCTCAAATCTCCATGAAAATCCCATGTTCAACTTTTTTCGTATATGCAACATTACCATAAAAGATCTCAAGCTTATGGGAATGCATTGAGAAAGTAAGTCTCTTAGCCTTACTTCACTTCAAGAGAAGCCGAAATTCCTTATCCTTAAATTACAATTGCAGCATTCTCTCAGTTTTCTTATTGATCTTATGGAAGTTAACCATCAGTTGCAACTAGCTACCAAAAGGAGGTTTTATGGGTCAAACAAAAAGCAAAAGTTCATTGCCTCACTCAAGGGGAAAATGACTTGAAATTTATTTACTCACATATGAATGCAAGGCGTAACAAAAATAACATTTGTTTTGATACGCTTACTTTGTTATAACCTTAAGAAATCTCTCATTTTCAAAAGCTTTATACTTCTCTAGTTGCTTGTGGAAGGGATGATTACTCTAGATCCATTGAAGCTGCCATTCTTACTCTTCTACCATCTGAAACTGAGATTAGGAAAGCTTTGTTCAGCTTCAACAAAAATGCGTCACTCGATCCTGGTGGTCTCAATCCTTTCTTTTTTCAATTTGGCTAGAAAATTGTGGGTCCGCTAACCAGTCAAGCTATTTACTCCTCTTCAAGCTATCTTCCAAGATGGCTTTCTCATACTGCTATTGCCTTGATCCCCAAAAATAAAAATTACAATAGCTTCCATAATTTTAGGCCATCTGCTCTTTGCAACACTTTATATAAAACCATAGCAAAAATCGTTGCTACCCTTATTAAAACATTCCTTCCTAAGCTCATAAACCCATCTCAAGCAGGTTTTATTCATGGGTGTTCTACTGCGGATAACATCCTTCTTGTTAATATATTGCTTGAGGGCTTTATTAGCTCCTCCAAAAAAGGTAGGTTATGTTTAAAGCTTGATCTTCTGAACGAATTTGATTGCTTAAATAGAAGCTACACTATTGAGCGTATGTCTAAGATGGGCTTCCCTCGGAAGATTATTGATTGGGTCAGCGCTTGTATTAACAATGCTCATTTCTTTGTTATTCTAAGTGGTGGCATGGATAGTTACTTGTGACCCCAATTCTCGAGCCAACAAGGGCATGTGATTTCAGGCGCTGCGGCGCGCTGCAGCGCGCTCCGGCGCCAAATATCTCGAGGCGCGGGCGCTGCGGTGCGCAGCAGCGCTTTCAGTTGAAAGCGCTGTGGTGAGCTACGGCGCCAGATTTCCTGAGATAATGGCACTGCGGCGCACTATAGCGTTCTTTGGCCGAAAGCCAGACGCTACTCATTTTCTCTTTAAAATGTAGCACTGGACGGACATTTTGCTTGGACGAAAACGGAACAATCCCCCAATGGCATCCAAATACTCTCTATTCGGGGCACCTCAAGTGCGGTGTCATATACCGATGGAAAGGTCTTCCAAGACCTTTCCATCGATACCAAAATTGACATGAAAATATTATTTTAACATCACAAATAATGATGCCCTAGCTACCTATATGTGATTCTAACTATGCAGCATTACTCATTTTCTCTTTAAAATGGATTCTGATCGAGCTCTATCGCTCAAATACAGGTTCTCAAGGATGTGAAATAAGCGTATGAGTAACAAGAAGTAGACATTGGATCAGTCCAATATGGGAAAGAAAAGTACAAGGAAATGATGCAAGAGGGTACCTAAGTTTTCAAATGGAAGAAGATAGAGTTCTTCAAGAGTTTGGGAGGTGAATGAGCTTCTTCTTCTTCAACGGCCAGCAAGAGGAGGTAGAAAGTTGAGAGTTCTTCAAAAGTTTGGGGAGGATAAGAAGTTTCAGCTAGGTTTAAGGAGAAGGAGAAGGATGGCTTCAGCAAGGGAGCAGAGGCATAGGCTTAGGCTGGGAGAGGGAGCAAGTCCTCTCCCATCAGTAGCATGGAGAAGTAGAGGGGAGCTGAGCTCCTTGCGTGTGCCAGGAAATGGAGAGGAGGCGCCGTTCACAAGAAAAGTGGGAGTGGGTCCTAGGCGCAGAAGGAAAAATGGAGGAGATTTTAAATAAAATTTAATTAATTATTATTTTCAAATTTTACTTAGCACATTTCTCTAATTAAAATTAGATAAATAAACAGACTCCGAAAATTTTGAAAAGTCTCCTCTAGTTAATTTTGGGATGAGGAACTCAATGGCAAAGTCATATTTTAAGTAAAAATTAATTTAGCTATCCTAATTTTCGGGGTATTTAAATACATTAAAATATTTGAGAAAATTCGACGACCTCCAAATACTTCCAAAATATCACCCCTAGCTAATTTGGGGGTGTCGAGCGCAATGGCCAAGTTGGATTTTTATTTTGCGGTCAAATTAAATATCTCAATTTTTTAATAAATTAAATATTATTAAAATAATTCAAATATTTGATTGAGCTTTGAATCGCTCTAAATCTTAAGAGTTTGGTTATAATAACCAGATAAATCCAATGGAATGATAATTATGATGCAATTAAGCTAAGATTATATTAAATAACAATATAGGGTTGTTATACATAAAATCTTAATTTTTGAGCCAGGTTTAATCTTAATTTGGATGGTAATGACTTGGGTCATTATATGTATAACAACCTAAGATTGTTACTAAATTGATTAGACCTAACCATGGTCAGATTAAGACAAAAATCAAGATATCAATTTAAGTCAAATAAAAAATAAATAAGAATATCCTTAGATAAAGAATACTAGGGTGTGACAGCCACCCCTTAATCAACTGAGATTAAGTGGTGATCGTCACTAGACAATCCTTCACTTAGCATTAAATTAGAAATAACCATCCATAATCCACTAACAAGGAAAATTTATGCCCTAAGTAAAGCAAATGATACATTCACTAAATGAGTATACCAGAATATCATAGTGTGGAAGAAAAGAGTATAGAATGCTAACATCGATGCATCCATAATATAAAATGAAATGACATTTAACTCATAATAAAGTAGCAGTAAAGAAAAATACATGAGTACCTACATTATAACCAAGCATTAAAAATTTAAATAAAAAGAAAGATAAACACTCAATCTCACAAACAAAAATAAAATAATTAGAACTAATTAAGTTCTAATATAATTCAATTAATGATGCTTATACAAGTTGAATAATACATCAACGTCTTCTAGCCAATCTTGATTAATACAAATCAAGATTGAGGGATTAAAAGTTAAGCTCCAAAATTTGGGATTTAACCTCTTAATCCAATAGGTTCTAAGACTAAGGGTAAAGAAATGATCCCAACTCTCACAAACTACAAATTAAAGCTATCTTATTAAGCAAAGTCAAGCATAATAAGATGGATCACTAAACTTACACTAAAATTTAAATACAAAATAATCATAAATAAAGGATAAAATTTTTAGAAAGCTATAAAACTAATTTTTCATCCATTGAGTAATACATTTACTCAATAAATGAAATCTAACATAATTTATATGCCTAATTCCTAAGAAAGAAGATTCTAAGGTTACAGAAAATCCTAATGAAAGAATTTATGATAAAGAGAAGATTTAAACATTGATATTAATTTGATCTTAAATATATATATTTTTTCTGATGAATTAATTTATCAAAGGCATAAGATGAGCTAAGTTTACCTTATGAAGTTTATCTTAAGGAATATTTATAAGGATTTTAGGTTTTTTTCTTAAAATATCAAATTAATGAGTCTAAAAGTCCTAAATTGATTTCAAATCAATTATATTACTGATTTTAAGGATTAGATTATGCTTCTAAGGCTTAAGGATACATAAACCTAATTTTTGAGCAAAATAACCGTTTTGCCCCTATTTAAGGATCTAAAATGCTAATTTTTTATTTAGGGCTTCAAATTTAAAATTTATTGGTGGAAAATGGTTATTTATTATCTAATATAAAGATAGATAGTAAGTTCACCCAAATTGGATAAGAATTAAGCCTAATGAGCTCAAATTAAAATTTTTGCTCATAGGGGAAATTTAATAATCTTACTAAGTGGATTCTAAGAATTCAATTAGACTATTGTTATTCATTATCTAAGAATTTTATAGAGCCTAAGATTATTAAATTCTGAGGTCAATTAGCCAAAGTATTCTAAAATAAAACTAGGGTTCAGATATGTAATTTTGGAGGGTTGTGAATGGGTTAAAAACCTAACTTTCTCAAATAGAATCCAAATTCAGCAAACTCAGAGACTATAACTTCCTTATAATGCACTGAGTGAAATGATTATAAGTAGACCTAATTTAAACTTCATTTAATTAAGTTATGTGCTAATTATAGTTAATGGTGATTAGTGAATGATTAGTTAAATTAATCATAGAATCACAAAACTAAGCACACCATTAAGTTCTATTCTACTTAAAGAACTATCAGCAACTTGAATATCTTAATTTAGATCATTATTATGCTAATATTTATTAATCAAGATTTATAATATATATGGCTAATTAAAAAATCTAATTACCAAATCCTAAAATTTTTTATAGTTTACTATTCTACACATTCTCTTAATCAAAATAGTATATTAGATGACCTAATTTAGAGTTAAATTAATTAAGTTATGGTGAAATGAAGATTCAAGGTTAAGTAGTATAATTAAGGGGGATCATAAATGTCATTAGTCAAATTGAACTCCAAATAGCAAAGTCAGCACTACCAGAATATCCTTCAAAAATTCTGAGCAAAATAATATATACACTTTCTATAATTGGATGGATGTATTAAAAGTTATTAATAATTGATGTTTTGAATTTTAATGACTTAATTAATTTAAATTACATTACTTAAATTATTTCCTAATCCTAAACCTTCACGGTGCGCAAGAAGAGAAAAACGAGACGGCCTACTAAACATTTGGGCCCAGCAAAAAATTGAATACGCGCGTGCTAAGGCACTAGAAGGTGGGGTCGGCCCAAAGGAAGAAATGGGCGGCTCAAATGAAGAAATGGGCAGCCCAATCTTAAGGGATCTGGGCCGAGATGGACTCATCCTGACCCAGAGAGGATGAGCTTTTCTTCTCCAATAGATTAGGGGTTAGGGCAGTTTCAATCACTCGATAAATGGAGATTTCCGGGCAAAACCGAGGAGGCGAAGTGTGGCGCCCCGCACCCTTAATCCAACAAGGATTAGGTTAAGGGTGGAGTGTCACTCTGGCTAACCCCTCACTTACCACTGGATTAGGAATAACTCAACAATCCACCTGATTAGGGAAGGATTAATACATAATCAATCTAACAGTCATATATAAGTAAAGGTACAGAGTGCGGAAGCAATAAATAACATCCAAGCATCATAATGTAATATAAATGTAGAATATAACTCAGAATATAAGCAAACAAATCCAAATGCAAAGTCAAGGGTACCTGTATTATTATAATAATTAAAGTTCAATATAAAGTAAATGTAAAGGCACTCATCCTCACAATAAGTCTAAGGACTAGATATGCTCTGGACCGAGTTGCTGCTCCTCCTCTATAAATAGCTCCTCCTCAGGTGCTGGATCCTCTATCTACTATATGCCTGCTATTGTCGGTTTCACAATGTAGGGCCCCAGCCAAAAAAAGAGAAAACCTAGTTAGATAATTTGTCTAAGTACATTTTAGGCTGATACATTTTTATATGTTTTATAATATCACCACTTTACACAATTTTTCCTAAGCAACTATATATAAATGAGCGATTGGAAATACAATAAGAAAGAAGAAAAGCTATAAATAACATTTATAACTTAAGCAAGAAGGAGGCTAAGACATGCCTCACAAGCGAAGTAAACAAAACAGGGCATATAATATAAGTAACTAAATATATGCTGAAAGAAAATGCTACATCTTAATACATGCTGGTGATCAAATGAAATATGCAAATTATAATAATAAATCTTAGCAGAGATACATATAAATAGCAACAAAATCTAATATCCTACTGTATAATAGCTGTACAAAGAAATAGCTGACTAAATAAATAATGTCAAAACATAGCCAAATACTAAAACTGCACATCAAACTCTGTATATTGACTGCCATATCAAAAAACTTGGCCAAACTGGCCCATATAAAAATATAAATATCTCAATCTGCAACCATACTGAACATACTACATGACTGAAGAGGCAGACAATACCTATGCAACATATTTTAGTTATTTTACTTTTGTTTCTATGGATAACTGTTAGAAACAACTGAGGAGTCGAGCACGTCTGCAAGACTATACGGGTCCCAAGCCTAACATACTCTCCTAAATGAGAATATTAAGCATCCTGATCTCACCTTACCCCTGTCCATCGGGGCAAATGTGCACCATAATCACCATAAATCAGACCCAAAGGCAACTGTTATCCTATTATTCTAAGTTTTCATTTTCATGCACAAAATTATCTTATATGAAATATCCAAGGAAGTAAGCTCAAATATACAAGGAATGCGTAGCACAAAGTATCAAAATAAGCAAGGGACTCTACTAATATGGTGATATAATCTGTTTTCTATTATTCGTTCTAACTATTCCAAATTACACAAGTTCAGGATCACCGTTTTCCCACATATCAAGTGTAACTTAGAAATTCATCCTTACAAGTTACAAAATATCAGGACTAGCTAGGTCCTAATATACCAAATCAAAGTCGACTATAAAAGTTAAATAATAAATCATTACGACCTAATTGATAATTTTAGACGTTCTAACTAAAACTAATAAACTATAGATTATGGATTAAACACCACGAGATTGGGCTTAATCACATAATCCAAAAAGGATAAGACCTAAGATTTAAGTTTCATTCTAATAGTGATCTAATAGTCAAGGCCAATCCTATTAAGTAATCAAACATAATAGGATGAATCTCCTATCTTAGATCTAAGGTCAAAAGACAAAATAATCAAAAATAAGTTAAAAATTCTAGAAACTACTAAAACCAATGATTTATTCATTGAAAAACCCCATTTTTCAATGAATGAAATCAACCCTATGATCTAGTCCTACTCTCAGGAAGGGTCCTTAAGGTGTAGTGTTAAAGACTTGAGAAAATTCTGAGATCTGACCTAATTGTGGATTTTACTTACTTAAATGTCACTAATATGGTTATAATATTAGTTTTAGTATTCTAAATGACTGATCAGAGGCTAAGGGTGTTTATCCTAAATTTTTGGCAAAATGACCATTTTGCCCCTACTTAAGGGTCCAAAAAGTCAACTTTTGATCTAAGTTCCCAAATTAGAGTTTCTCTTTTCCCTATGATTTCTTATTATCTAACTTGAGGATAGACAGTAAGTTTGTCCAATTTGGATGAGAAACGGGTCCTACAAGTTCAAACTAATATTTTTGACTTAAGGGCTTTTAAGAGATTTCTACTCTACTGAAAACCAAGTTTTTATGCAGTTTATTGTAGACTACTGTTCAAAGATTGCATAGAGTCTGAGATCACTGCATTCTGAGGTCCTAAAATGTTACTTCATTATGCGTACCCCGAAATGAAATTCTGCATTACGCCATTTAATTCTAATTATTTTTCTGAGTATTTTAAGACTTATATTTGCTATATTTAGATCATCCTACAAAAAGTTATTAGACTTCTAAGTTTTACTATTCAAAAATACAATTTGTATTATTTTACTATTTATTTATTATAATTGAATTATTTTACTATTCATCCTTAGAGTTATGTATAAATTCTGAAATCATTAATTCTTAATCAATCTCTAATTAATTAGGGCCTGATTATCAATTAGCTTTAATTAATCTCATAATTAATTAATTTAAATATATAATATTATTATTTTACTATTGAAAAATAATTAGATCTAATTATTGTTTAATTAATTAACCCTAAGTTTCATATCAATTGATCTGTAATTAATTTAGTTATTAATTAATAATTATTTTGTGATTAATCGACATTAATTATTAATTAGTTAATAATTAATTTATTTAGAATATTTTATTTATAATTATATTATTGTCTAATTAGAATTTAATTAATCTCTAAAGAATTAATTATTATTAATATAATATTAACTAATTAACAGAACCTAATACTTAATGTTAAATCAGTTAATTAATTTGACTAATATTCTCTGTTTACTACTACTTAAATATCAATTATGATTAGCTTAATACACTAACCTATGGTTGATCCTAATTAAGAGATTAAGATTAACCTATTAATATTTTAATTTAACACTAATCTAATCATATATTATATTTATTATTTAATTATTATCAGTATCTTTTTCTGCAGAAAATCATGGTGGTGGGTCCCGCCAAGCACACGTGGCAGCCAGAGACGGGACGTGGCACTGCGGCGGGGCCCACCTGACGCTCGCGGACAGATGTGCGGGGCCCGCGTCTTCGGCCGCTGTGCGCACGCGGCCCGCACGCACGGGCGCAGGTCGAGCGAATGACCCGGCCCGACCCGAGGCCTCTCGTCCTCGTCCCGAACGGTACGCCTAGGGCACGCGAGACGGCGGCCATCCCAGCGACTGGGTGGCTCGGCCCGTACGGCCGAGGGTGGGTCTCGCGAGACCTACCCGATGAAACTTGAACCGGCGGCAGAGGGGCTCGGGACGGCGAGAAATGGCTAGACCTAGCTACTAGGGTGCGATCGGCTATCCTAATGGTAAGAGCTGTACAAGGTTCGCCAAATTGATGCGATCAAATGGCTTAATCGACGATCGACTCCGCTCAAACGACACTCACAACTATGGAATAGACATGCAAACTGGAAAAACATTGAATGAATAAGGGGATCGAGAGATCTACGCACATGAAGTTAAACAGTCAGAGAGGAACGAGGTTCGCAGGGACTCCGCAGGATCTCGAACACGCGAATTGACGAGTCTAGATGCACGGGGGAGTCCTTAATGGCGTACCAGCGGAGTTTGCGAGGACCTGGAGGCTGCGATTGGGCGGTTTCGGCGGCACTCGGCCTCCGCTCGCCACGCGGCGGAGCCCTCGTGGACCGCGGGGACGATGGCTCCCAGCCATTGGATCAGCGCGATCCAACGGCGGAGCGAGGCACCGTCCGCTCAGACAGCGCCGTGTGGAGGGAGTAACGGCCGGCACTATTTACTAGACGACGCCGTTAAATAATATATTATTATTATTATTATTATATTTATTTATTATTATTATTTCTTTTTTTTTCTTTTTTTTTTTTTTTAAATTTTGAACATATTTTTCCTAGCTAATTTGGGGTCAAGGAATTCAATGGCGCAGTCGGATTTTCAATCTGACGAGTATTTTGATACCTCGATTTCCGGAGTATTTTTATTATTAAAATATTCGTCGAAATTTTGACGACTTCCGATTGACACGAAAACTTCACCCTAGCTAATTTGGGGTCAATAAGTGCAATGGCGAAGTCCGTTTTCCGATCGGAGGTCAATTTAAATAGGTCAAATTCTAGGGTTTCTGAATTTCCAAAAATCAGGATTTAATTCAATCGACTCCTGATTTGATCTGGGTCTTAGAGATTGACTCCAATTAACCTAATTAGCACTTAAGATTAGTTTTAAGACTTAAGATTAGTCATAATTGACTAAGGTAGCAACCTGGGTTGTTACACGAAAGAAGGTTCATGACTCGACTCTTCCATTGAGCCAGAGATTTAACCTCCAACTGACCCTCAGCCATTAACAATTTTGATATGTGGGTGGCTCCTATAGTTAGATGTAGCATCCCATCCCATCGCCGCGCGCAAATGATTTAGTTTATGGAAAAACAATTGGTGACGGAACGATGAGTTACTCGGGAAGGGTACTGAACCTTCTCGAATACGCCTGCTGAGCACAAAAACTGTTGAGACTCAACCTCAAGAGAAGAGGGTTGAGCACTAATTTATAAGATAAGTGTAGTATCATTATCTTAAGTATAGGGTACTCATGTATATTGGATTATGAATAAGGGTAAGATCCAAGTTACATGAATACTAGTATTTTATGTATATCTTGATCACATCACAATACTAAGTATAAGTACAAGTAAATATAAAGTGTGGAAGCTAAAGCATACATCCAGATATATTCATCACAGAAGCTAAGTAAGCCATTCATCTCAAAAAAAAAAAGAAAATACATTCTGAATTATTACAACTGTTTACTTAGTAAGAATACAGAAAATAGTCTTAAATATTGAACTGAAAGAAACAAATGTGGAAAATAAAGGCTGATGGAGTGTAACAAGCCTATGTTTTTACTTAGCCAATTATAAGACTAATCATGCTCTAATTATAGTTACATTATATTCAATAGGTCATTATAAGCTAACTCTGGAAATATTTATGCATTTATGCTAAATTTATAAATTCATTTATTTAAACTTGAATTAATTAGATCATATCACATGGTTAGACCCATCTGATCACATTATATACTATAATTATGGGGTGAAATCAAGAATATTTATGGGATTTGATCTTGTCATAAATCAACATAGTTTTATAATTATTTTCATGCTAAGAGTCCTACATAAGAGAAAATCAAAAATTTTAAGCTCAAGTCTAAATATATAATTACATAATTTCTTTTAATAATCTTAGCACTTCTAATTTAATAATTTATGATCATTGTCAAATTAAATACATTATTGGAATCATATCAGTTAAATTATCTTTCAATCAAGTTGATTGATTTAATGATTAGAGTTTATATTTAATCAAATAAGATAAGGTTTAACCCCTAGCCTTTCCAACTTAAGATCAATAGTTGATTTATAGATTAATGACAAATCAATATATTATTAATAAATTATTGATGACAAATTTTAGATCTAAATTAAGTATCAATTACTTAATTGAGTTCTTAAGATTCTTATGTTCAAATATAGTTTAATGTCAAATTAAATAAATCAAGGCGTCCAATTTAAAGTTAAAGTTCTATAACATGCATAAACATTATATTAATAAAAATAATGAGCAATTAATGCTAATCAAATCTTAAATCAAATACAAAGAGAATTAGCACTTGATTATAAATATAAAATAATTAAGTTTCATAAAATTTGATTATCAAGTTCTGTATTGACCATACAAGCAATTAAAGATCCTAAAATTTCTATTCGACACAAAGTATTCAAGATTTATTTATGAGGCCTAGAACATACTATACATGCTAAAATAGTAGATTTCACATTAAAATTCACATACACATTCATACAATACTTATTTTTACTAAATCTGATTTTAATTTTAATATGATTTGACCCCATTAGGGTTCTAAGATTATTATAATGCAAAAATCTGAAGTTTTGACTATTTCAGACGATTATGGACGCTATGACGTATTTTATTTAATTTTATTAATATTTATATGCCACTATGATGCGCGGTAGCGCACTACAGTGGACTCATTTTTGAAACTTCAGTCTCTACGGCGCGCGGTAGCTTCCAACGATGATTTCGCATGTGCAAAAACCGTAATGAGTCACCTTTCGCACTAAAATTCTCTCAATATAGAGCACTTCATGTGCGGTGCTATAAATCGATGAAAATATTTTTCTAAGATCTTTCCATTGATACTAAAATCGACATGAACAGAATATACTAATAAACATAAATTAAAGTTCTAGCTACGGGTATATAGAAATCGTGCAATTTTTTTGACAGAAATTTTAAATGAAGGAATGGGCTTTGATCGGATTCATTCGAGTCCGATTAAGACGCGACGATTATGCATAGAATCGATATATTAACTTAATGGAAATATCATTCACAACACTTTGCTATATATGAAGAGAATAACTTAAGAAAGAGTTTAACAAAAGGATATCTTGGCCTTAAGAATGGAAGAAGAATACTCGACTGGTTCCTTGAGAGCTTGAGGGCTTGAAGGATCCTTTAATAGCAGCACAACAAAAGAAATATGGGGGCTCAACTAATGGATAAATGGAGAGGAAGAGATGGCTGAGCCTCTATTTAAAGGAGAATGAGAGCTTGGTTCTCCCTTAAATTCTCCTATCAAGTATGGAAGGGGAAGAAGGAGGGTTAAGAGCAATTACATGAATTAGAGGAGAGGAAGGGGAAGAAGAAGGGTTATGAGTAATTACATACATTAGAAGAGAGGAAGAGGAAGAGGGAGGGTTATGAATAATTGCATGCATTAGAGAAGAGGAAGGGGAAGACGGAAAGTGCGGTCCTGTCAGGGAAGAAGAAAAAGAAAGAAATAAATGGATTATTTAAAGCTTTTATTTAAATTTATTTAATTAATTAATAATTTAAAAATTAGATTTAATAGAGCAAGAAGGTGGGGTCTATCCAGGAAGAATAAAAGAAAGGAAATAAAGATAATGAATTTAAATAGATAAATAATTATTCATTTATAATATTTAATTTATTAAAAATTCATTTAATAAACATGTTCCAAAAATCCCAAAAATTCACCATTAATTAAATTGGGGGTGAGGAATTCAATGGCAAAATTGGAATTTGATTCTGATAATTATTTAATTACGCTAATTTTTGGGGTACTTAATTACATTAAAATATTTGTGAAAATTTGACGACTTCCAAATACGTCCAAAATATCACTCTTAGCTAATTTGGGGTGATGATCGCAATGACGAAGTCAGATTTTAATTTGGAGGTCAAATTAAATATTTCAATTTTTTAATTAATTAAATATATTAAAATATTCTAATTATTCGATTGAGCTCTGAATCGCTCTAAATCTTTGGGGATTAGATGAACTTAATTGAATAATAATTAAGAAAAATTTAAGTTAAAAATAAGCTAGGTAACAACCTAAGGTTGTTACAAGTTTTCCCTTCTCAAGTAACACGTCGTTCCATCGCCAATTGTTACTCCTTAAACTAACCCATTTACGTGTGGCGATGGGATGGGGAGCTACATGGAGAGTCCTATAATACTCCACAAACTCATCTTGGAGCTCCTGCATTGGCTCATGATCTAGCTTCACACGTTGCTCTGGATCTAGTAAATTACCGGATCCCAAAAGTATCACATGTTAAACAATAAGTCTAACACATCGAAAGCTACTATAATAGTTATATTTATCTAGTATTTAGTATTTAAATAGTTTAAGTATAAATATAGGAAATACAATAAAATAATTAAAAGCTCAAATCTGAAAGTAAAGTAAAACTGAAACTATTGACTAAATACTAGTAGAGAAAGCAGTAAGTAAACTGAATACTGAAATGTAGGAAAAACATTACATAAATTAAAAATGAGTAAATGATGATTTAAAACTATGTTGTATGCCAATGAATTCATAATTATGCATCTGAATATGCCATAGAACTACATGCCACTAGTATGCTTACATAGTATCACATGATACTCCACAAATTCTATGTGAGCTTATTCGCTCTGCTAACAGAGTCCTCAAGTGTGCTTATTCGCTCCATTAATAGGGTCTTTAGGTGAGCTCATTCACTCTACTAATGCTGACATGACTTATGCATTCCACAATATGCCAAGGATTTTATGATTATATACTTTAAATTATCAAAATTTAGAAATCAATTCAATAATAAGCGATTATTCAATTTATCTCCATTGTGCAAATTCATCTGAATGATTTCTGACTCATAACTTTAATCCACTGCATGGGATTAGCTAAGATTGAACTTAAACTCATCAACTGAAGAGGCTGTATATGCATAGTTGGTATGTTTATGACAAATGTGACTTTAACACTTAGTTTGTTTAGCTGCACTTATTGAAATGCATGACGATAAGAGGCATGACCGGTCACAATTTATTCTCTCAAACTAAGTTGTTAAATACCCTAATTACAAGCATACTTATAGTGTCCTAAAAAGGTAAATTTGAAATACTTAGTTTGTTTAACTGCACATATTAAAATGCATGACGATAAAGGGCATGACCCTATCACAATTTATTCTCTCAAACTAAGTATTCAATACCCTACTTGTAACACTCTTGGACTTTGGATGTTTATCTTGAACTAAACTGCACTTACCTAATTACCTAAGATATGACCAAGACTCTACAGTTCTATTCAGCATAAATCAACCAACTCCATTTTTTACTGAAATAATTTTGTTCTATGGATATACACTATCATCTCCAACTGATAGTTCTACTGATTTTAACAGTTCTATTTAATAATCAAGGAATATCAACTAATAAATCCATTCTCTATTGTGATGAATCTTACACAAAAGTTCCAAGGATGTGACTTAAAAGTCACTAAATTTAGGATATTACCACAAGGAAATAACCTCAATCTAAATCATTTTATCATTAATAAGAAGCCTTGAATCAACCATTTTATTGTATTGACAACCAAACTAAAGTTTCAACATTAAATTCTATATTTTCTATTTCAAACTTATCACCTTATATCCTTAATTCAGATTTTTGTAAAGCCATTCCCCAGTCAAAAATAATTTACACATCAATAAATGAAATAATATACGTGAGGAAGAAAAAAAACTCAATTGATATGTTTAATTATATAGAAAAAAGTTATAGTACATTAGTAACAAAATGATAAATAAATATATTGATATAAAAAAAGTTAAATACTTAAAAGGATTAAATCTTTAATAATGTACATATGTAATGTAAGCAGATCAAAATAGTAAAAAAAGAATAAGTTTTGTAAAATAAATTAATCAAAGCAATTTAGGCAATAAGTTACATGGTGGTAATATGTAGGTGGTTCATGTGATCTAGTTCTGGAGGTCAGACGACAACAACATCCACCCGTTTCTCGTTTATTAAATGTAATATAGCATAATCAGTAAGTTAGAGATGTGCTATATAAATCAATAAAATCATCTTACTTCATCAAATTTCAGGAAGATCTGAGTGTCTAATTTATGTTAACCTCAAGCTTAAACACAACATCCATCTCATATAGCTTGCCCATCCTACACTTCTAAACTCTTGTAGCCTTAGCCCTACTATAGAACAATCTTTAAAGCAAATCAGAAGAGTACTTAAATTTAAAACCAAAGCAATCAAACTTATCCTTGGTTCACATGTGGAGCATGTTGCATTTTTGTTTCACTGCATCCTGCAAATAGTTAAGGTAAAAATACTTCAACAAGGTGAACCAACATAAGAAACTTCAAGCTAAACAAGCCACAATATTTCTTACATATAAAAGAACAAAACAAAAAATTATGATGTGATTATGTTTTGTGCGATTTAAAAAACATTGAAGTTTTCCAAGTTATGTTAGACTTTTGGGCAGAGTAAACCATCTTGAATGGAAGGCAATAAGTTTTGGATCATCAACATCAAAAATATGATTGGCATGAGATACAAATGTCACAGTTACAATAAAAAATAAAGCATTCAAATACTCTAAATAAGCTGTGTTAGCGACACTGCATTTATTTTTCATTACTTACAAACCCTAAAATAAAACAACAAAAATTATAAGTAAATGTAAATAAATAAAGTGAAAGTAAATAAGGTTGAAGCAAACACAATGGAAAGAGCATTTTGCCTAAAGCACACAAAATCATATTTGCCCATCAATTTTCAAACTCTTGAATGATCATAAAAGTCATAAACAAGTTTACCTAATTCACTACAGATTTCATTGTAATCATGTATATTTTATAACTTTTCAAGCAATTTATATATTACCCCACAAATAGAATTTATGACTTGGTCTTAAAAAAATCTTAGAAATAAAACTTTTTTTATTTGTATTGACTGGTTATAATAGAGAGTGTGCTTATCTTTCTTGTATGACAACTACCTATAAAAAATTCACTTAAATATTTTTATAGTTTCATTGCTTAACATCGCACATCCAAAAAGTATTGGTTACCAATGATTATTTACTCCAACAAATGGTGCAAATAATAGTTTGGCATACTTCTTTGTTAAATATGTGGTATCAAATATCACAACGTCTCCAAATATTTATATGCTATTCTAAATCATGCATCAGACCAAAATATGATTTTTAGTGGATCATTTTCAGATAATTCAAACTTGTAGAAGTTGTAATTTTCATTTTGAGACTTAAAATACTTAATTAATGCAACTACACCACCCTCATCAACAACCATAGCCTGTTGTCTTGAAATAAAATTTATGTAATATTTTTCTGTGAAATTGCAACTCTCAAAATCTTCACCTTCTATAAATATTGCATTTATAGATCTATTAAGGGACACATTGTAACAGCCCAAACTCTTAAGCACCAAGGTATTGACCGCTTTGGCCAGAAAGACCTCACGGTTTTGCCCTCAGAAAATAACTTCCCAAAATATGGTTATAATAGAGAGTGTGCTTATCTTTCTTGTATGACAACTACCTATAAAAAATTCACTTAAATATTTTTATAGTTTCATTGCTTAACATCGCACATCCAAAAAGTATTGGTTACCAATGATTATTTACTCCAACAAATGGTGCAAATAATAGTTTGGCATACTTCTTTGTTAAATATGTGGTATCAAATATCACAACGTCTCCAAATATTTATATGCTATTCTAAATCATGCATCAGACCAAAATATGATTTTTAGTGGATCATTTTCAGATAATTCAAACTTGTAGAAGTTGTAATTTTCATTTTGAGACTTAAAATACTTAATTAATGCAACTACACCACCCTCATCAACAACCATAGCCTGTTGTCTTGAAATAAAATTTATGTAATATTTTTCTGTGAAATTGCAACTCTCAAAATCTTCACCTTCTATAAATATTGCATTTATAGATCTATTAAGGGACACATTGTAACAGCCCAAACTCTTAAGCACCAAGGTATTGACCGCTTTGGCCAGAAAGACCTCACGGTTTTGCCCTCAGAAAATAACTTCCCAGTATGTCACCCATCCTGGGAGTGCTCCCACCTGAGCACGCTTAACTTTGGAGTTCTTATCAGGAACTCCACCGTTATCTAAAAAGGCGCCTCGATATTTAAGAGTTTCACTTATTACTACTTAAGTGGGTCTTCACAATCTCCCCAACTTAAGTAACTGACGTCCTTGTCAGTATCCACACACAGATCCAAGAACCATCAATTGGGTAAATAGGACTAGAGGTGACCCCTACAGGCGCAAGAGGTACCCACAACCATGTAGCACCTTAACCATCATGGGTTCAAGAGGCTGCTCACATGAAGTGGTACTTTGCCCTGTATGGCACTTAGCTCCTATCTGACACCCTATGGTTTGCTCTGATACCGTTTATAACAGCCCAAACTCTTAAGCATCAAGGTATTGACCGCTTTGGCCAGAAAGGCCTCACAGTTTTGCCCTCAGAAAATAACTTCCCAGTAGGTCACCCATCCTGGGAGTGCTCCCACCTGAGCACGCTTAACTTTGGAGTTCTTATCAGGAACTCCACCGTTATCTGAAAAGGCGCCTCGATGTTTAAGAGTTTCACTTATTACTACTTAAGTGGGTCTTCACACACATCAATCTCGTCATTAATAAGAAATTGTCTTGGAACACTAGTAGACATTTCTTTATAGAACATCATGAATATAACCATTTGGGTCTAGGCTAAGATTATGCTCAATCATGACAACATGTATCATTCAAATATCTGTTAATAAAACTATTATAACCTTACATCGAGTTCAAAAATATTAGACTTTTGTCATTGCCTAGAAGGTGTAAATTTTCTTTTCATATGTCATTCCTTAGAACAAGTAATAACATATCATGGCTAGTACTATTATCTACAATGAATCATGTGCAATTAATAAGCATTGTAAAAGTAAAACATCATCAACACAAGCAAATCTTATGCCAGCATTAGAAATTCTCATAGCAACATCATTATTGTCAACATTAATAGTTATTTCTCTAGCCATTTCTCCCTATAAATATTGCAAAATTAATATACAATCAAAATAAAAAAACCATATTTATAATTATTATAATAAATGTTCTATGCATCCGATAGTACATAATCATCACACTGAGAATTGTGGTGACAATCATCTTAGATTTGAATTGGTGCCTTAACAAAAAAAATGATTGAAATAGTTAAAACTACATAAATACTCAAAATTGGAGAATTGATCTATAGACATTCACTTTCAAAAGAGATATTTGGAGATAGTTTGTAGTTGGAGTTTGCTTCTGACAAACTAGCTTGCATGAATCAGTCAACATAAATTAGTTCCTGTGGATAAGAATTTGTAATAACAAATCTTGTTCTATTTATCTCTAATTTTAAAATTTGAAACCATGATTAATCATTTTATTTTAATCCATCAATTTTGATAAGATTCTTTTTTTTTTTTTTTTGATAAGCACTTGCCAAGATAATGCTTACCAAATAGATAAGACGCAATAGAAATATTGTAAGAAAATATCACTCGATTTATATATGTTTTAATATTGTAGTGAATTGAGAAAGTTGGCAAGACAAAATGAAAGTACAATTATTAACAATGATGGTTGTAAACTTAAGCACATGAACAACTCAACTAAGTTGGATTGCCAGCAATTGGCAAAAAACCATCCAACAATTTCATTGTCAATGATATTAAAATTAGGCAGATTATTGATAGTAGAGGGTTTGGCCATATTCACAGAATGGAACTCAACAAAAAAAAATCTTATATTATCATCTTGAGAACATGTGGAGTAATTGTAGTTATAGTTCGAAGCATCAATTGAGTCAACAGTTTCCTTAAAAATGCTTTCCTATTGCTACGACTATTTTTTATGACATTACCCTCAAAAGAATGACCGCAACGATAAGCTGAAAGTGATTTTTTACCCGAAGAATGATAAGCTTCCAACTGAAAATTTCAAATCGGCGTCAAATCGGGGCAAACTAGAACTTTGCCACAGAGAGGAGAAAATGGTGATTGCATAGAGAACCGGCTTAGTGACGAATACCGTTGCAATGATTCCGGCGGGGATGACAAAGGCGAATCTCGTCGCAACGATTGGAGGAAGAAATGCCGAAAACGAGAGCTTAAGAATATAAAGCGGAGACAAAAAATGCGACATAGAATATTAGAGCTTAGTTGCATCACATCATCGCATTATAGTCAGATTCGCAGATGATCTGATGTGAATTTTTTTTCCACATTAGTTAACACATTTTGGTTCATAATTTGGTTACCGCAGCTTTTCTTTTTGGGAATAAAATTGGCCCAATCCCTTTAAAACAAATTAAACATTTTTATAAATTTAGTTTAAATTAGCTCAGCATAATTAATTCAAAATTAAAAAAATAAAAAAAGAGAAACGATTGACGCCGGCCCAAACGTACAGCTGACGCCCGACTCTTCACGCATAAACCCCGAGTGTTCTTCTAAGTCCTAATTTTCGTATCCAGAACCCTAACTGGAGCCGACTTCGACGCAGGATGCCACCCCGGGCCGCCAAGAAATCTCCTACTATAAAGTTAACTGCGAAGGCGAAGAAACCTGCATCGGCGTTGGAGTCTTCTCCAGCGGTCACTTTGCTCACGGTCACTGAGGAGGCGATACCAGAGCCGGACGCCCTCTGTACTCGTCAAAATGAGGATGTGTCAGAAACGGATGCAGTCCGCTGCGATGCTTTAGCGAAAGGAGAGGTGCCTTCGTCTCCCGCCATAGTTGAGGAACTTGCTGATCCTGTAAGTAAGGATTCAAACCCTCGATCAAAATCGGAAGCATCTCTCGAGGATAAAAGAACTGAGGATGACGGCGTCAGTGATGTGGTTGAAATGGCTGAAGGTAAAGGACCCCTTACAATAATGTTTTATGTGCACAGATTTAACTCTGGCAGGATTTAGTAATTCCTGAAATTGTTGATTTCTGAAAAGCTATTGACATGATGTGTACAATTTCTAACTAAACTGTACGAAATGGTTTGTAACTTAAATCATTGTTTAATGGATACATTTCTTTATTATTGCAAGCTTCATTCTTTAAATTCATCAAACCGTGGACTAAGGCAGATCTTACAGCAATTGGATTTAAAAATTTGTTAGCTTAAAAAGTAAGTTAAGCAGTGTCATGCTGAATATGTTGATGGAACAAAATATTAGAAAAAATGAGTTACCTATAACAGAAAAACAAAATAGTGGAGAGATGCTACTTGTAAGCAGCGACATTTGAATGCAAAAATTGTTAGATCAATGTCTGCAGTTAATTAGGCTCTTAATTAAAAATAGAATGGAAAAATTAATGTAGAAAATTGTTTTATTTTAAGGATATCATGAATAAAGATGATTTTATTTAGAAACTACTAATTCTTAATCGCTTAAAGCTTTTGTTTGAGATGCATTGTGCATAATTTTTTTCTTTCAAAAGTTTATTTAGATACATAGCACTTAAATCTATGCAATATACAATTTAGTGCTCAATCTTTGATATTCTTAGAAATGCATATTCATCTCATATTTTATAAGGTGTATGAAATCTTTTATCTACTTATATTAAAAAAGTTAAAGATAGACATAATGACAATGCTTTATATGTAAATATTGATGCTTGGGTGTTTCATATGTTAAGTATAAAGATTTGGGTGCTATGCGAGTATAGAACCATTCTTTTACACCACCCAAGGTACATATGTTAAGTGTCAAGGATTTTGACACCTCAACAGCATCGGCGGCAGATTCAAAAATAAACTGAGAGTAGTCCTTTGAGTTTGCCTCATCAAAGCATAGATGAGGTTGTTGCAGCGGAAACACCGAATGATCACCATCTTCATCACATTTGGAAGCAAAACTAAAAAACAAGTATTAGATCGAAGAAAACTGGGCATAAATAAGCGAATCACAAGCATAGATTTTATGTAGACAATCCCAAGGTTGGAGAAAAATCATGGGGCGACATAAAAAAAAATTTCACTATGATAAACAAGAAGAAGATATAAGAGTATGCTACTTTTTAGGGGCACTCAAAACCTTTCCCAGCTCAACTATCTTCTTTCTCACAGCTCACAGCACACAGCCTCCAGCCACCTAACCATTACGACACAACCAACAACATACAAACCCTAATATATAGCTCATCAAGTAGCTCCCCAAAATCTCTAACTGACCCTAAGAATATTTTGAATGTTTGCCACATGTCATACATGCCCCTCCTACCACATTGCCAATTTGCCATTTTTGTGTACTGTCCAGGCTTTTGCATTCGCTGCCCGACTCGCGGTTGGGATGCTGATCTTGTGCTGAAATACACAGAGCGCTTGGGTGTGCCCAAACCCCAAGACTCTATCTTAGATTTTTTTTGTTGGTGTTTGGGCATGCTTAAGCACCTAGGTCTCGGCCTTGCTCCGTTGTTTGAAGAAATGTCGGCACCAGGGGGTGCACCCAAGTGCCCAAGTCTCGGTCTGCTAGAATTTGATCAATGTCTTTAGCGCTTGGGCATGCCCAAGCGCCCAACCTTGGTTTGCTAGGATTTGGAACAACTCCTTTAACACTTGGGTGTGCTCAAGTGCTCAAATCTCTATTGCTGAACATTGTGCTGTCTCTTGGGCGTGCCCAAGCGCCGACTTCTTGGCCCAATCTAGTTTTTTAGCATTTTCTAATTCAACTTGATTCGATTCGTGTCCAGCTCACACCTAATTGATATGTGGATAACTCAAAGTCATTCAAAGTCTTGCAACTATTCGGTGGTTCACCCCAAGGCCACTCTATTGCGCTTGAGACATCACCACATCCGACTCTTACTTGCATTAATACACTTCAAGTTGTATGCTCAGGTGCATTATCCTCTTCTCACCATCTTGGGCTGCATTCAAGGCTCTACAAAACGCAACACTTTCCCACATAGGAACTTGAGTGCAGGTTATCATCATCAATATCTTCTTTAACTTGGCAACACCCTACAAAGTCTTTGAGGAATGGTGTGATTTAACACTGCCTCACGGTCACGTCTCGAGCTCTATTACTAGAACAAACAAGTTCAAGTAGTGAATTTTTGGCTCTTCTCGGACGGCTTGTGCACATCTCACCTTGTGGCATCTGCTGCCCATGAATTTTCTCTTCACCCATTTTTGAAGAGCAATCTTCCTTCTAGCAACTTGTTCCACTAAGTCCCCTGCAAAACTTGGTGTTGGTAGTTGCACCTTGCTACCCTTGGCCAACTCCACTCTCTTCGGGCACGTTGCAACCCAGAAGACTTATGGGGCTCACTCCTTTGTGTCCCAGGCTTGAATCGTCTCACTAGAGCCTCCTCTTCATCCCCGTCTCGATCGTCGGACTCATTGACAAAAGCGAACTTGATTTTCCTCTTTTGCCTACTTGTCTTCTTTTGAAAGGGGAGATTTGGATCATTTTTTGTTGTGCCCTTCCGACTAAATTATTGCTGCTAAAGTTGAAATCATCACATATATGACCCAATTTGCTCCCACATGCAATTAGATCCACGATGATTTTCCCATTCACAATGTTGAATGCCATAGATAAAGTCACGGACAGTTGAATCAATCTAGGGTTGTTCTGTCAACGTTCATCTATTCTTCTTCGTTCATTCCATGTGGTTTCTTTTTTATGCTTTCTAATGGAAGATACAACTTTTTCTAGTACAACAAATTTTCTATCTGTATTTTCAAAGCACAAGTTTTGTTTTGTTAAATTTCTCCATGTTGTACCTTGTCTCCTCCGTCATGCTGCTACTTGAACAGAGCTAGATTCACTATGATACTATTTGTTGTGAATTTTGACATTCCTACGAGTCCTCTTTGTCATAGCACATATGAGGATGCTGCAGCAAAAACACTGAGCAATCACATACTTTATCACCTTTGGAATCACAAGCAAAAAACAAGCAGCAAACTGGGAAAAAACAAGGCAATAAACAAGCAAATAACAAACACGCAGATTTACGTGGAAAGCTCTAAGATCGGGGAAAATCACGGAGCCCCACCACGAAGAATTTTACTATGATAAACAAGAAGATACAATAGCATGACATTTTTAGAATCTCTTGAAGCTTTTCCCAGCTCAACTCACAGCTTCTTTCTTATAGCTCACAGTCTCCAACCATGACAACTAGTACAACATTCCCATCATCATACAAAATTTAGGCATATCTTAGTATTTATGGCCCATCAAGCAGCTCCCAAAAGTCTTAATATGACCTTAGGAACATTGGATGTTTGCCATGTGCACACGCCCATTGTGGGTATGCCATGTGTCCAATTTGTCAGTCTTGGGTGCCAAAATGTCTCCAGGCTCCTGCATTCGCCGTTTGGCACTTGGGTGTGCCTCAGTGCCGGGGTTTTCGGGCTGTTAATCATGTGTTGAAATACACAGAGCGCTTGGGTGCACTCAAGCCTTTGTCTTGAATTCTGCTGCTATAGCTTTTGTGCGTGCCCAAGCCCCAGGTCTTGGCTTAGCTACGTTGTTCGAAAAAGTTCTGGTGCTTTGGTGCCCAAGCACTCAAGTCTCAGCCTGCTATAATCTGATCAATGCATCTAGCGCTTGGGCGCGCCCAAACCTTGGTTTGCTAGGATTTTGGACAACTGGTTCAGAGCTTGGGTGCCGGCGCTTGGGTGCCCAAGCACTCAAGTCTCGTCCTATGCTGTTGAACATTGCTCTAGTGCTTGGACACATTACCCAAGTGCCAACGTCTCAATACAATTAAGTTCCTTCAACATTCTTACGCTCAAGTTGATCCGATTCGCATCCAGCTCGCACCTGATTTATTCTTGGCTAACCAGAAATCATTCCAAACCTTGCAACTTTCTTGTGGTCCACTCCAATGTCACTCCATTGTGCTTGAGACTTCACCACATCCGGCTCTTGCTGGCATTGACACTCTAGGCTGTATGTTCTTGCTCGCATCGTTGCACCTCTTGGGCTGCAATCAAGGCTCCACAAAACACACAAATAAATTACTTAGGTTCTATATGGCGATGATATAATTTATTATTATTTTCATAATGGCACTCCACTAGAATTATGAATTGAATTATTAATTTTTATGGTCTATGTGTTCATCCAAAATGCATGTGCCAAAAAAAACCTCAACAATTGCTAGTTTTTAAGATGCTATTAAACTCTCAAAAGGGGTACCACTTCTCATCGTTGCATTGTGAGAACAAGTTTGTTATTTTTTGTTAAGTATCGATTATTATGTAGTGTTTGTCAACAAAAGCAAATACCAGATTTGCCCCTTGCAAATCAGTTCGATAATTGTCTAGTAATTGACCATTCAATGACAGTCAGGTTTTCTATATTATGCCATTCTTCTATTTGCGAATATTCATTGGAAAGCACATTTTGCGTTACAATGTAAAATCTATTTCTTGTTCTCATTCCACTATCATGGTATCAGAACCCCATCGATCCAAATACATCCAATAAAAACACAGCAAGGTTGGAGAGATGCCATTGATTCAGACGGATTGGGAAATTTGTCTTCAATCTTCTTGGTTGCAGTCTTCATCCTTGATCTTGAAACATCTTCAATCTAGATGAATTGGAAGATTCTTATTCTTCTTTGATATTGTCGTCATCTACTTCGTTGCATGTTTCATCTTTGATCCAGAAACAACTTCAAGATCTTGCGATTTTGATAAAAAATGCTCAGTAATCTTGCTACAAATCAAAAGAATTTAATCGATAACCTCAATGATCCTGCAATACATGTTATTGCCGACTTTGGAAACCTTCAAATCAGTGATTCATATAATGGTAATGAGCAACTACACATTGCAAATGGTATAGATTTGCCTATTTTTGATATTGTCTCTTCTTCTCTATCTTATCCATCCACCACATTTCATCTAAATATTTTTCACGTGTCTACCATTTCTAAAAATGTTTTAAATATATACCAATTTCTTTTGGACAATACTGTATACTTTGAGTTTCATCCATTTCATTGTTTTGTAGGAAATCAAAATCAACAAGGAATTTCTATGTGGGATCATTCACCAAGGACTCTACTGTCTTCTTCCCATTCCAATGCATCCAGCTCCAGCACAAGCCTTTCTAGCGGAGGTTCTTCCACTACTTCAATTTGGCATGAAAGACTTGGCCACCCTTCATCTCCTACTCTACAACACATTTTACAGCATTTGGAGATTCCCTTTCACTACATTCCTTCCATTTGCTCATATTGTCAAGTGGGCAAAAGTCACCGACTCTATCTCCCGCCTATATCTACCAAAGCATCAAAGTTTCTTCAGTTAGTATATTCTGATGTGTGGGGTCTTGCACCTGTTGTTTCTCTTTCAAATTATCATTTCTATATCGTCTTTGTAAATTTATTTACTAGATTCACTTGGTTTTATTCTCTGCAGTGTAAATCAAACTCTTTAAAAACATTTGCCTTTTAAACATACGTTGAGATTGGTTGCAATATTGTATTATTTCAATTTAATGATTGGGTGAATTTGATGCTTTTCCTCCTATACTTGATAAGCTTGGGAATTTTCATCAATTTTCTGCACCATACGCACTTGCTAAGAATGTTCTGCAACGGCAACATTACCCCATTGTTGAAATTTGGCGCACACTTCTTACTAAAGCTTCTCTTCCACCAGAGTATTGGCAATTTTTCTTCACCTTATTAAATCTTATATCACAAAACTCCTGATTATGCTTTCTTTGAAGTGTTTGGTTATCTGTACTTTCCATAGTTGAAACTCTATACTACATCAAAATTGCAACCAAGATCGACTCCCTGTGTTTTTCTTGGCTACAGTAGTAGGGATCATGCCTATTTCTGCTGACTCAAAATAAATGTGAGTATATTGCTTGACACATTGTGTTTGATGTACTATCTTTTCCGCTCGCTAAACACCAGCTTGTTTCATATTTCAGTTCAACTTTGGCACCAATGATCATTTCTATTCCTTTTCCTCTGCCACCTGCGATGCTCACACCCTCACTACCTTATTCTATAGCGGCTCCTATCTCCACACCAGAATAAGTCCTTCCTCTTAATTAATCAATACTTCCACTACAAAAGCCATTCCTACCGAATCACCCACCCATACCGGGATCAAATATCCATCCTATGATAACACGGTCCTGCATTGGCTCTCTCTAACATAAGGTTTACACTACCAAATTTTCAATGTGTATTTGCACAGCTAGCACCACAACGGATTTCACTCCAGCAATATATCAACAAGCCATTCCACAGTGGAAAATCGCCATGGCAGATGAAATTCAGGCTCTTCTACAAAATAACACTCGGTCCTTGGTACCTCCTCATCTCTCTTACAATGTTGTAAGTTGTAAATGAATCTTTGCATTAAGTACAATTCAAATAGCTCCATATCTCGACATAAAGGTAGACTTGTTGCTCGCGGTTTTCGATCAGGAATTTGGAATCAACAATTATGAGACATTTAGTCTGGTTGTCAAAACCTCTACAATTAGACTCAGCCTTATGTTAGTTGTCACTTTCCAATGATGTCTTCGGAATTTTGGATTTTCTATAAGGTATTTTTATAGTCTTGTAACTGACCGTCCAGGAAATTATCTATATATCTCAACCACCTGGGTTCATTGATCTTGATAAATTGACTCATTTTTGTCGGCTAAACAAAGCACTTTACGGTCTCAAGCAATCTTCTCGTGTATGGTTTAAAAAAACTTTTTCTTATTTACTGCAACTTGAATATTTAAATAGTGCTTTCGTCAACTCATATCCAAGTTCACCCTGCCGCTACCAATGGTACACTTGAGGGGGTGTTAGTCAATAAAAGCAAATACCAGATTTGCCCCTTGCAAAATCGTTCGGTAACCTTTCAGCAACTGTCTGGTAACTGACATCCAGTAATTGACGTATTAATTGGCGTCTAGTAACTGACCGTCCAATAACCATGTAATAACCGACTGTCCAGTAACCGTCTATTAACTGGCTGTCTAGTAACAACCTGTTTACTATATATATACCATACTTTATCTACGAACTTTCATTGAAAAACACATTTTGCATTATATACAATGTGAAATCTATTTCTTATTCTAGTTCCGCTATCATGCATTAATGACATTTAAAGTGAATCGAATGGCGTAACTAAGCCAGTGTACTCAACTGATGCATTTTTGCAGTAAATTTGAAGTGCTTGAACCCAAAATGAAACTATGTGTGATATTTTTCTTTATAACGCATTCTAGAGAGATATCTTCTGTTGAATAAATTTGTGATGTTTAGTTAGTGTGTGCTTTACATGCTAGTCAATGGAAAATTTCTTGTTAATCTAACTTTCCCGTGTATCTTGGAGAAGTTTAAATTATTTATAAAAAACTACATGCCTTTTCTGCTCTCAAGTTTTAGTTCAACTGTTTATTTGTGCAATATATGTAGCTGTAAAGAAGTTGTTTTTTATGTGATCAGGTGTTAAAACCGTTGACAAAATTAGTGCTAGAGATGAAACTGAATGTGAGGCTACAGGCCCAGATGATACTGATGATGTTGATGGAGGTGACGATCACACAGGTGATACTGACCTGGACAGTGAAGAGAATGAAGATGATCACACCTTGGATATGCAGGCGGCTCTAGCTGAGGGAAAAAAGCAGAAGGAATCTGAGATATTTGTTGGTGGACTGGATAAAGGAGCAGTTGAAGATGATTTGATCAAGGTTTTTAGTGTGTTTGGGGATGTTCAGTCTGCAAGAATAGTTAGGCATCCTGCATCAAAAAAAAGCAAAGGGTTTGCATTTATTCGTTTTGCTAATAGTGAACATACAATGAAAACTCTTGCTGAGATGAAGGATGGAACAGAGGTGTTGTATTTTAAAGCTTTCTCTTTTCATTTATCATCCATTATAATACTTAAGTGACAGCTCTTTATTATGCATTCTGATCAGATAAATGGAAAACACGTTCGTGTTCAAGCTAGTCAGGATAATGATACGCTGTATCTTGGGAACATCTCCAAAACATGGACTAGGGATGATGTATGATGCTCTTCTATCTTAGCTTTTGTATGTTTAAAACCAGCAGCTTTTTGAGTTTTATCTCACCTGTTTTATCATTTAGTTGTGCAAATAGTTAAATATACTTAACGTCAATGTGATTTTTACTTGGTTATATTATCAATAGTGCTTTCATGGCATTTTGTCTCCTAGGTGATTGAGAGGTTAAAAAGCTATGGAGTTGAGCAGATTGATAACTTGATTTTACCTGAGGACCCCAAAAATGAAGGAAAGAGCAAGGGATTTGCTTTCTTAGAATTTAACTCTCATTCAGATGCAATTTTAGCATTTCAACGCTTAAGAAAACCAGATGCTGATTTTGGACGAGACAGGACTGCAAAAGTTGCCTTTGCTCATTCTTCTATGCTCCCCAGTGAAGAGGATCTGTTGCAGGTAAATTATTTTCTCATTCATAAGTTATTACAACATGTTGCAATTTATCTTTTCTTCTCTTGTTTTCTGTAACAACCCTAGTGTTGTTACCCGTCAATTAGTAACATAATCAACTGAATTCCTTTTCCAATACACTTATAATAGTGTTAAGAGCCTCCACCTCAAATTTCGTGTAATTTGGAGACCGTTTGATACTTTCCAATATTTCTTGATTTGTTGATAATTTTAAGAATACTAAATTTATTTAGACCTCAGAATAAAAAATGGAGTTCACTGTTGGACTCAACAATCCCAAAATAACTAAGGGTGGTATTTTGGAAGTGTTTGGAAGTCATCGAAATTTCCCTGATTATTTTAATATTATTTAAATACTAAAAAATGAGGATAATTAAATATACCTCCGATCAAAAATTTGATTGCATTTTTGAGTTCTTCACCCCTCAATTAGGTAAGGGTGAAAATTTGAGATTTTTTTTGAAGTGTGTTTGAATATTTAAATTTAAGAAATTAAATGGGAATGATATAATGATTAAATATTAGATTTAAATTAATTAATTTATATATTAAAAAAAAATTCCAACGGCTATTATATTTTTTTGTGCGGATCCGCAATAGACAAATGAACACGGGACAGCGGGATCTTCGAATCCTAGCCATCCCGTGCTTTCTAAGGAAAATCAAACGGTTAGGATGAGTCCCGGCCCATTTAAATTTAATTGGATTGTTTGATCGAGCAATCGAACGAACGGTTCAGATTATAAGACTGTACGTCTTTATCGTTTCACTACCCTCATACCCTGCCGAGGGAGGGAGTGGGCGTACGTCGCTCGGACCCCTCCAGTTGGCCTCTCCCATTCGCATTAAGCACCCTACGCTCCTCGATTCTCACTTACTCCTATTGAAAGCATATGCGGGAGCCTTACACTGAGGGATAGATCAGCTAAGTGTGCTCGGTGATTTTTGCGAACCCTAGATCTAGAAGAACGACGATGCATTCGCCAGGTACTATCTTCTATCTCTTCTTTTCATTCAGTAATCATCTAATAGGAAGATTTATTTCATCTGGTAATAAATCGGAATACCTATCAGGAATCGATCAAATTTCAAATTATATTAATGATAGTTTATTCTTTTGTTATACCAATCCCTGATTTCTTTTGCGACATTTGATAAGATTTATGTATGATATTATTTCGAGCTAAATTTCATCTCTGATTAAACTTATGTATTGATCATTCCGATCCTTCCAGTATACGCTTCTAACGAATTTTTCGTTCTGTAAATCTATTCAATTAATTATATACTACGGTTTTACTGAATTTTTTTTCTTTGTTTTACGTGATAGTTAAATATATGGGCATTTCAATTTGGTTTAGAGAAGCAAATTTAGAACAATCAAGCATTGATAAAATTTGATCGGGCTCAGTTTGATCTCGCAATATCACGTTTAGCATCACCGCAAAATAGGATTTAGGGTTTTCGATTTAATGACCCTGGGATAATTTTGTTTGGGGCTTTCATGTTCTAAATGAAGACCTTTGTACGAACGTCGCATTTACGCGTTCGATTTCCTTCTGGAATGCCTGGAAATGCGTTTTCGGTGACGCCCTAATTTTTCCCTGCGTGCGAACCTATCGAGGAAGAAGAAGCGGCCGGTCGACCGCCATCTGCTGAGCCGGCCGGCTCGATTCTATTCAAACCGTGCCTCTGTCACAGCTGACGTGGCATGCGAAGGATAAATGCCTAGTTGTCTGCACCGAAAACAGAAAATTAATGAATAAATTGATTAATAGATTTATCACATAAATAATTATAACATTAAAATTTAATGATATAAATTTCATTTCTTCTATAATTTTAGTAATACTTAACCAAAATATACGATATGATATACTGTTTCGACCAGAAAAATGCGTACAATAATAATACGATATAAATTTTTAGTTTCACTGATTATATTCATGAATTATTATTTTAGGTTAATTAATTAATTCTAACTTAACCTAAATCTTATATATGATATAACTTGAACATTTAATATTCAAATTTGACATTTAAATAGTCCATTTAAATCACAAAAATATGTAGAACAATAATATGAAATCAAATTTAGGTTTGGAACCCTAAATCTCTTAATGAATTTTTAGCTCTAATTAGGAGCCTTCCAAATCCTAAAATATCAATGTTGTCTAAATTTGACCTAGTTAGTATCATTTTTCTCTTTATGCTATAAAAATTTCATATTTATATATATCTTTCCATTTGAACAACAATAGGATATTTTAGGTATTTTGCTCTTCAAATTGGGTAATTTTGTAATTTCACGAATTTCATTAATGCATGTTTTAGGTGATTTAAACATTATTACAGCAAACATGTCTCACTTTAATTATTCCCATATACTTTTAAATGTATGTTTGAGACTTCACTTCATGATTTAGATAGTTGGAATGCTTAGTAAACTTAATGATTCAACTTTCATCCTTAATAGAATTGCTAGTGAATCTTTAAAGCTAGATTTATTTCAATTAAGATTGATAAGATTTACACTCATGTATTTACAATGTTATGAAATTATTAAAATTGATTCTTAGCAATTAGAATGGATCTTATCATACTTTTATATTAATTCTTGTTCTCTTTTAAGTTCATAAATGATTGACTTGAGAACTCTTCAATTTCCTTTTATGGTATAGTTGATCTACCCTATGCATATTGTATGCCATTTGTAAACCATAAGTTCTTTAAGAGAATCAATAAGAATTAGTGTAATACCACTTAGAATGAGATTTAGTGATAGTCTCTTAAACTTTAGTTCCTACCTTAAGTCCTCTAGCAAGTTGACAATTACCTTACTAAATAATATACTTAATTTTATTATGTAATCTTAATAAGACTAGTGCCCAACCATTCAATTGTATTATTAGCACACATCTACTTTAGTCTTTAATCTTCCATTTTAATTTTCTAATGGTTAAATTAGAAAACCCTTAGCTTCCTTCTGTGTTTTAGGATAACATGTAGACTTCATTTAACCTACAACTTAGAATGAACTAATACTTGTAGGTGATAGTCTATCCCTTTCCTTGCACTTAAATATTTCATATAAATTGATCCTAACTAAGTTAGAGAATAATTGGGTTAGGAAACCTTTCATTTTATAATCTAATTATATAAAGTTAGTAAGTTGTACATTAACCTTCATTTCAAATAGTTTAGTAAATTTTTAATTTCATTCTTTCCTACTAATTTCTTAAATTTTAATCATTAATTAATTTAATTTGATTAGTTTAGGACTGGTGTAGAATAAGTTCCAATTGCATGAATATAATTATAAATTATTTTTGTCACTTCATAAGTTAAATTAAAATATTATTTTTTAAATTTCTTTTACTTCTACTATTACTTAAAATTGACTTGAAGATCAATATCTACAGGTCAATTGGGAGCTCAATTATCTCTAATCATTAAGTAGATTATTAAAAATTAGATAACTTTAGATATCACATAATTTACAATTATTTGAATTTTCTTGAATGCTTACTTAACTTTGAGTCTCTTCCTTTGAATATACATACAAGATATTGTGCATAAATAAAATTTTCATAATAAACTATAGGGATTTATATATTGTGAATAGCCAAGGGCAGGCTATAACAGATATAAAGAGACCTCACATTCTCAGAGGGTAAATGTGAGTGTTTATTTTCATTTAGGCAGACGTGCTTAACCCCTCATGCCATTCTGTAATATGCCGCAGAGTGAAGCTTTCATAAAACAACTTCAACAAATAATATGAGTCTTTTACAATCTTATTGATTGTAAGATCTCATCATAGCCTTTTAGCTATATTTTCATTGTATAGTTCTAGACTATACATTCTTTTAGTCCACGAGATTAAGATTCTTATTTACTTACTATGCTTTGCACTTTCTATCTTCAGTATTGTGCTTTACTTACAGTTCATATAGAATGCAGTGTATGTTGCTTTAATTTTATTTAAATGTTTCACTGCTTTTCTTTTCCTTAGCATAATTTTCATTTGGACATATACATATTTTTATTTCTTTTATTTTCAAATATACTTTAGTAGTTTCTAACCTTATTTAGGATACTTTTCTCTTATCTTTTTGGTTGCAGGCTAGAATGATTATTCATGTGAGTACTTTTACTCTTTTACTTTCAATTGTTATTCTTAACAGTTATATTTATTTTCCTTTTTTAAATGCTTTCAAATGCTCATTTGCTTATATTAAATTGTAAATTAGCATGTGATATCCAAATAAACTCATAAATCCTTAGCTAATTTTAAAATATACTTAGACTGTTTAGTCTAACTACTCTTTCTCTTTTTTTGGCTTTGCCCTATCATATTTAAATATCAAAATATGATAGATCAGGAGCAATATAATTCAGGTGGAGCTGAACCTATCATTTGAAGATCTTATAAATTTTGCTTTCGCTTAAATTACTTGCACTTATTTTATGTGAGAGAGAGTGATTATTTTCTTACTCTTTCATTTAAAAACTTGTAATAACATAAACTGTTTATAATATTTTACCTATTTCTGTACTGAGTTTACTTATTTTGAAACTGTTTGGATTGAATAAGTGGATAAATACTACATGCCTTACTTATACTTGTACTTGTTACATACTTTCTCTACATGCTTTATATATTACTTTTATTGTAAATTTTTTTTAACTTAACTCTACTCATAAAGAGATTTGGCCAATTTAGCATCTGATATTGGGTTAGCTTTCTTTTAATTTGATATTAGATGTTAAAGTAATGCTCTAATGTTGGATTAAGCTCATATTCGATATTGAGGTTGTTACAGTAGATATCAGAGCCAAAATTGACAACATTAAGTTAAAATGAGATATTCACTCATCCAAGACAAACAACACAGAAAGGCAAAAACATTAAAGAACGTCACATTTGGAAGGCTAACAAACTTCCATTTCAATAAATAAATTAATTATAACTTAAATTAAATATCTGACTCTCATTTGGAGAATCAAGTTGAAACTTAAACAATTTACTAGAGCATTTTATCAGTATTGGGAAGGCGACCATTGGTTCGATACGGTGTATGGACGCTTCTACTATGGAGTATCAGTAGCTGGAGGCGAAGTGTTAAATAAAATCTTGAAATATTGTGTGTTCAGTGGCGATTGCATCCCACAATTGGCAAGGGAGTGGCTCTAAGGGTCTCCGATACCTTTACAGCCATGCAGTGCCCCAACCACATACGCCTCCGGATGTTGGAGGAATTCTTAGACAATTATGCCGAAGATTTGTGGGTTCATGCCTACGATGTTCTCATACGAGCTGGTAAACATCTACATCGTGCTCCCCTTTATACTAATTTCGAGTTCATGTTCTATAATAATTTTTGTAAATGAACTTCTAGCTTCTTTTGTATATAGTAGCTTTCATAATAGCTTGTATATAGTAGCTTCTATTTCCTTTTTGCTTTTATGTAATTTTCAAATTGTATCTCAAATCTTTTGAATGTTAATGAGAAGTTTTTCTTTTCTACTAGTTTTGAGTTTCTTTTTCTTAGTCTTTTTAGAATGGATTTCAATCAGAACCAACCTTGTTCCTTTTGTAATTAAGGAAATAGAATTTGTAGTTCCATCTTTTGCAGAAGAGATAGACAGATTATGAATATATTTAAAACAATGATTGAGGCTCGAGCAAGAGCTGTTGAGAGGATATAGCTTCGACAAGTTTCATAGTTTCAAAAGTATATGGGAATAATTAAAGTGAGACATGTTTGCTGTCCTAGGATTTAAATCACCTAAAACGTATATTAATAAAATTCATAAAATTACAAACTTACCCAATTTGAGGAGCCAAATACCTAAAATCTCCTATTAATTTGGAATAGGAGATGGGTGAGAGGGGGTACTTGTTGAACTTATCCTCTCAGCAACTTTTGTTTGAGCTTCAATCATTATTTTAAACATATTCATAATCTGTCTCATCTTTGCAAGAGATAGAACTATAGATTCTGCTTCCTTAATTACAGAAGGAACGGGGTTGTTCTGATCGGGATCCATTCTAAGAACATTAAGTAAAAGAAACTCAGAACTAGTAGATAGGAAAAATTTCTCATTAATATTCAAATGATTTGAGATACAATATGAAAAGTTCATGAAAGCGGAAAGAAAATAGAAGCTACTATATACAAGCTATTATGAAAGCTACTGTACAAGGCTACTATATACAAAAGAAGTAGAAGTTCATTTACAAAATTTATTATAGAACATGAACGCTGTAGCCGTCTACTAACTCGTATGAGAACATTGTGGGCATGAACCCACCAATCTTCGGCATAATTGTCGAAGAATTCCTCCAACATCTGGAGGCGTATGTGGTCGGGGAACTCTATGACTGTAAAGGTATCAGAGACCCTTGAGAGCCACTCCCTTACAAATTGTGGGATGCAATCTCCCCTGAATACACAATATTTCAAGATTTTATCTAAAACTTCGCTTCCAGCTACTGATACTCCATGGTATAAGCGTTCATATACCGTACCGAACCAATGGTCGCCTTCCCAATACTGATAAAATGCTCTTGTGAATTGTTTAAGTTCCGACTCTTGATTCTCCATCTGAGAGTCAGTTATTGAATTCAAGTTATAATTAATTCAATTAGTGAAATGGAAGTTCGTTCGCTTTCCTAAGGTGACGTTATTTAATGTTTTTGCTTTTGTGTATTGTTTATCTTGGATGAGTGGATATCTTAACTTAATGTTCTCAACCTTGGCTCTGATACCAACTGTAATGATCCCAATATCGGATAGGAGCTTAATCCAATATTGGAGCGCTACCTTAGAGCATCTAATATCAAATTAGAAGAAAGTTGACCCAATATCAGATGCTAAGTTGGCCAAGTCTCTTAATGAGTAGTGTTAAGTTTAAGAAAATTTGCAATAAAAGTAATATATGAAGTATGTAAGGAAAGTATGTAACAAGTACAAGTATAAATAAGATATGTAATATTTATTCACTCATTCAATCCAAGCAATTTTAAAATAAATAAATTCAGCACAAAAATAGGTGAAATTTTACAAATAGTTTTAAGTTTTTACATATTTTTAAATGAAATAGTAAGAAAATAATCACTCTCTCTTACATAAAATAAATACAAGTAATTTAAGTGGAAGCAAATTTGTAAGATCTTCAAGTACTAGGTTCAGCTCCACCTGAAATATATTGCTCCCGATCTATAATATTTTGGTATTTAAATATAATATGTAAAGCCAAGAAAAGAAAAAGAGTAGTTAGACTAAACAGTCTAAACATATTTTAAAATTATCTAAGGATTTATGAATTTATTTGGATATCACAAGCTAATTTATAATTTAATATAAGCAGATGAGCATTTGAAAGCATTTAAGGAAGAAATATAAATATAACTGTAAAGAAGAATAGTTGAAAGTAAAAGAGTAAAAGTACTTACATGAATAAACATTCTAGCCTGCAACCAAAAAGACAAGGGAAAAGCATCCTAAGTAAGGCTAGAAACTACTAAAGTACATTTGAATATAAAAGAAATGGAAACATGTGTATATCCAAATGAAAATTATGGTAAGGAAAGGAAAAGTAGTGAATCATTTAAATAAAAATTAAAGTAACATACTCTGCATTTTATATGAATTGTAAGTAAGTAAAGTACAATACTGAAGATAAAAAGTGCAAATCATAGTAAGTAAAGAAGAATTTTAGTCTTGTGGACTAAGAATGTACAGTCTAGTACTATATAATGGAAACATAGCTAAAAGGCTAGGATGAGATCTTACAATCAATAAGATTGTAAAAAAATTATATATTATTTGTTGCAGTTGTTTTATGAAAGCTTCATTCTGCAAGCATATTAGAGAATGGCATGAGGAGTTAAGTACTTCTGCCTAACTAATAAGGAAAAGCGGGGTTTCAATGAAAATAAACACGCACATTCACTATCTGAGAATGTGAGGTCTCCTTATATTTCCTATAGCCTGCCCTTGGCTATTCACCATATATAAATCCCTATAATTTTATTATAAAAGTTTTATTTATGCACAATGCCTTGTATGTATGTTCAAAGGAAGAGGCTCAAAGCTAAACAAGCATTTTAGGAAATTCAAATAATTGTAAACTATCTGATATCCAAAGTTATCTAATTTTTAATGATCCACTTAATGATTGGAGCTAATTGAGCTCTCAATTGACTTGTAGATATTGATCTTCAAGTCAATTTTAAGTAATAGTAGAAGTTAAAGAAGTTTGGAAAATAATATTTTAATTTAACTTATGAAGTGACAAAAATAATTTATAATTATATTCATGCAATTGGAACTTATTCTACACCAGTCCTAAACTAATCAAATTAAATTAATTAATGATTAAAATTTAAGAAATTAGTAGGAAAGAATGAAATTAAAAATTTACTAAACTATTTGAAATGAAGGTTAATGTACAACTTACTAACTTTATATAATTAGATTATAAAATGAAAGGTTTCCTAACCCAATTATTCTCTAACTTAGTTAGGATCAATTTATATGAAATATTTAAGTGCAAGGAAAGGGATAGACTATCACCTACAAGTATTAGTTCATTCTAAGTTGTAGGTTAAATGAAGTCTACATGTTATCCTAAAACACATAAGGAAGCTAAGGGTTTTCTAATTTAACCATTAGAAAATTAAAATGGAAGATTAAAGACTAAAGTAGATGTGTGCTAATAATACAATTGAATGGTTGGGCACTAGTCTTATTAAGATTACATAATAAAATTAAGTATATTATTTAGTAAGGTAATTGTCAACTTGCTAGAGGACTTAAGGTAGGAACTAAAGTTTAAGAGACTATCACTAAATCTCATTCTAAGTGGTATTTTTACTAAGCCTTCCAACTATCTAAATCATGAAGTTCAAGTCTCAAATATACATTTAAAAGTATATGGGAATAATTAAAGCGAGACATGTTTGCTGTCCTAGAGTTTAAATCACCTAAAACGTGCATTATTGAAATTCCTGAAATTACAAAATTACCCAATTTGAGGAGCCAAATACTTAAAATCTTTAATGTGTTTTCCTACTAACTTTCTATGTGAAATCTTTTAAATATCTGAGTTTTTGCATATATGTTAGCTGGTTGCTGATTTGCGTGATAGACAAAATACACTATAATTATTTCGCTTAAGGATTCTATATTCTGATAGGAATTTCAGATTTCTATTGCAAAGCTGATATCAGTTAAATGTATATAATTTCTTACTGTATTTTTATGATTGATATTTCATTCATTGTGGAAACTTTGTTGCAATTTTGCATGTCAGAGAAGAATGTTCTGTTTGTAAGATGGTCTGTGTGGTTAAGACTTATATTTTGTGCAATGCTGCCATTGAATTACTGAATGGATGCTTTTGCATGAGTGCGTAGGTATCCATACACCTACCATCATTGTTGATGCCGTGGCCAGGATTGTCAAATCAGCTTGTTGTTCGTGAATAACTCATGTTCGGCTTGTCAAAAAGCTTGAGTTTGGCTTGTTAGTAAGCTAGCAAGCCAAGCTTGAACACATCTGAAGCTTGATTTCTTGTCGAGCTGATCATAAATATTGCCGTGTACTTTCATGTTTTGCTTGATCGTAAATTTTTTAATATTTTTTTAATTTAAATATGTAAATTAATTATTATTTGGGGTTTTTTGCTTTGTACCAAAATTGTTAAATAATGTATATTCTTCATCCAAACTCTCATTTCATCAATTTTAAAATTCATCTGACTATTAGTAGAATGAGGTTTCATGTACTTTTTGAGACGTGGATTTGAAAATCTTTGCTTTGTAAATATTAAATTTTAGGTGATGGATATAAATTATTAAAAATTGAGTTATGTTAAAATTCAAATTTTAAAAATATGAATATTATATAAATATTTAAAATTTTATATAAATTATAGTGTGAGTTCAAGTTCAGATTCATAAATGCTCAAAATAATGCGAAATGCTTGAGTTCGAGTTGGCTTGAATATGAATGAGGTTGAACCATGCTTGATCAAATTTAAACCCAAATTAGTTGAACACATGCTAAGCTCCTCAATCTTCGCACATTTACACCCCAATTTATGGCCAAGAAATGACATTGTCCAAACAGTGATGACAACTCCTTTACTGACATCTCTCTTCCTCCATGGCAATGATGATCTGTTGACACATGCTCTGTTCTTAATGACATTCTCTCTTTTCATGCTGACACGTCCTTTGTTTGCTGGTAGTAACCGTTTGCCTCCACCCTTTTAATATTGCTTGAGCTTTTTGTTAGTTTAAGCAGCAAATCCCACAATTTCGGATTTTTATTTTTATTTTTACATTCAAAATGTAAATTTTTCTTGCATAAACCGGCATTTTTTACTATATTTATATTAAACACCTAAACCTTAATATTTTCAAATTTATCAATCCCTTTTTTTGAATTTATCAAAAGCAGTACCATTCTTATAAATTTTATGATATATTTCTTGCATAGGCATTTTTTGGTGTTAGTTTTGTAAACATTAAAGCTTATTTATTGAATATATAAAATATAAATATTTATTTAAATAATATAAAGCATAATAAAATAATATTAAAATTAATTTAAATAATAAGTAAGCCTCTTAACTAACAGCTTGTCATTTAATTTAACCAACATGTTTTTCTTGTTTTCTGCTTAAAAAGAAGAAAACGGTTAAAACACTAATTAAAAGAAATTATTCTCTTAAATTAAAAAAATTAAAAAAATTTAGAATTTGATATTTTTTGGAAACATGAACTCTCTCTTCTTTATTTCTCTAACAGAATTGATATTAGCTATATATTTGCAGTTCTATATAGTAAACAACTTTTAGAAAAATGATAATGCATTCGATGTAACTTGGAGGTTTTAAGCATGGTTAAAATATCAAACCAGTTTTATTATTCATTTTATATAGTGTTCAATTCTGAATAATTTAATTTACACGCGTGCAGGTCAAGACTGTGTATTTTGAAGGCATTCCTTTATCTTGGGATGAACAGAAAGTTAGAGAAATTTCCCAAGAATTCGGTCAAATAGAAAAAGTACTTCTTTCTCGAAATTTTAGTTCAAGGAGAAGGAAAGATTTTGGATTTGTTGAATTCTCATCTCGGGAGAGTGCCTTGGATTGCATTGAAGGGATAAAAATAGCTCAAATTACTGATGGAGATTCCAAAGTATAGTATATTATGTATGGGTTTCGTTTTTAATTGTAAACATACTTAAATTCACTTTGCTAATTTTCAGGTTACAGCTGAACTCGCCAGACCTATGAACAGGGGTCGACTTTCCACGCAAGGTTCTAAAGGTGGTTTTAAGGTAAAGAAAGATGGAGAAACCATCCAAGAAGTTGGTGGCATTGTTAAGAAGAGACGAGCCAAATTAGTGAACATTTTACTCGAGGAAAAAAAACATAATGCAAAAGTTGCTGAAGTACCTCAAAACCGAGACACAAACGGTAAAATTGGCATGCAAATGACATTTTCTACTAAAAGGAAAATAAGTACTGGAAAAGCAATGGAACGCCCTTCAAAAAAGATGCGGTCTTATCGTAGTTATGGTATGGTTAATATTTTTTCAACTAAGTTTGGTTTAATGTTATTAAGCTTTCTTTTCTTAACACAGGCAATTCAGATAATCAGCATATTGCTGGCTTTGGTAACCATAAGAGGACTTATTCTGCAATTCGAGAAAGGAGTTATGGTGGACGTTCATCAGCATATCCATCAAGATATGCAGCATCTTCAACTAGTTGTGAGGGTTATGTATCAGAACCTCAAATTCACCCCTCTGATTTAGTGAGCAACATTTTCTATTATTTTATTTATGTTTGCATGTACATTGTTTGTTTGAAGTATATGTATTTTATGCGGTTATATATTTCAGGTACCTCATGCTGGATATCTTCCTTCTCTGAGGCAAGGCAGGAGTACTTTTGAGTATGATCAAAGAAGGTCTATTCTGCAATCACTTATGACATAGTGAAACTTTTTAAATCTTTAAAAAATCATAATTACAATTTCTTACGGTTGCTTAAATTTGGAATTTGCAATAGGGAACCAAGAAGCAGTTTTAGATCAGGCAGAGGTAATAGTTTCTGTTTGATTATGACACTGATCATAGAATTTTTTGACAATGTTTCTTCAATGATTTTTATTAAATTTTCTTCATTTTTAATTCCCCTTTATTGCAAATATATTTTTATTTTTTCTCTAAGCATCCTTACTTCCTGCAAGCTGCCATACTGCTCTAGCGTAAGCATGTTTTTTTGAAAACAATTACATCAAAATAAAGATTTGCTTTTCTTTTTTATTCAATTGGTTGCATGCATCTTTCTGACCCATGTGGAAGGGGTGGAGATTGGAAGACAACTAGGAGGGTTAATTTGCTTAAAACAGATGATGAGAGGATGGGGTGTTTAGGTAAGGGTTTATTTATAGATACAAGATACAAGCGTGTGTGTATGTTTTAATGTTTTTAAATTTTAAGAATTGTAGGCGAAGGCCTTTTGTAGGAAATATGGATTTTTATCATCATTTGCTAATTCCTGTTTGTTGTTAGCTTCAACCTTTATGCGTTTACATTTTTCTTCAGTCATTCCAAGTAAATGCCGCATGCCACTTGATGTTTTTATTCTAATCTCTTAAAAATATTTTGAATATTTTTTTTTACAGACTTATCTCTCTTTTTTATGATCTCTAGAATTTAGACATGACTTTTATTTCTGCAGTACGCCATTGTACATTTTCATATCATCTATGTTTCAACTAGTTTTTTTAAGCTGCCCCACTACAATAGGCCTGGACATTATCCAACACCTGTACGCTTGTGTACAATGACTAGTTTTCAAGTTATAAGGGCTTGATTGATCAAATCCAACCAAACTTCATCTTTGTTATTGGCATGGTGAGTTAACTTAGCCAATGATCTCAACAGCTTAAATAATGGTCAACTAGCTATAAATAAATTTCCATTTCTTATATTCGTTAGAAACATATTTGAATGATCATATAGGCTTAAATAAGTATTTTAAAAAATTTGTTATAATAAAATAATGTTTTATGTACTAGCGTAAACTAAATAAAGTTAACATTTATTTAGCTGGGCTGATTGTGGCATACGTCACGAGCAGTTAACTTGCAATGCTTTTTTAGAAAATTTAATAATTGAATTTTAAGCTCATAATCTTTAATTTATTTTACTAAGCTAATAATTATAAGCACTTGTAAATTAGAATGATTTGAAATATAAAATAGTCTTGAAGTGTCCACAATGATTTAATTTATATGGACGTATCATGTTTTTGTTCTTGAATTGTATTGTATTATTTGTGAAATGTTAATAAGATTGAAAAGAACAATATTATTATTAAATTAATTGTTTGTTCATCAAAATCCAATATAATTTAAAGGGTCCACAATCTTTCTTTTTTGATGATTGCAAACACTTAATCTGCAGCAAAATAAATATATTGGTAATGAACAACTTCCCTTTCATGAACAAACTTTGTATTTTATTTATAAAAAATGCTTTAAGACATTTATATGAAAGGATATGCTAAAATTTTAAGAAATTGTGGTAAAAAACTAGTAAAAGCATAAAACTTAAAAAAATACAAGAGAGCACACATTAAATACAATTTAATTTTTTTGCCTAATTAACTCTTCCATTTGACATTTCAAAAAGTAGGCTATTTATATTTAGCTGGTGGTGGCGATAGACGGAATTTGGGGTAGAGTGGAAAGTTCTCATAAAAGGCACTGAATTGTTGTGTAAGCGTAACCATGGTGTAGGTTGATATTCACCAAAGAAGTCTCGATGTTGGTGAGGCGCTGATTGGTGTCATCTTGAAAACTGCCCAACTCATCTTCAAGCACATAGGCAAACATCTCAAGGTTGTCAAAATGTTGATGCTTTATTTGAAGAGAGGGTCGATGGTTACCTACTTTTGGTTTGCAGACTCAATGCTTTGGGTGGTGAAGTTATGGATGTGCTCATAAGGGAGCCATATACGTATTATACTTTTTGTATGACAATGAGCAACTGAACGCCCTGTAACTAAGATTCAGTTATTGACAATAGTATCAATCAACAACTTTGGAAATACGTCTAAAGTACCAAGTGTTACATCTACTACATTCATTGATCTTGTGAGGATGTAATATGTGGCTAAGGACATTTCAAGCTTTATGGACTGGGTCGTTACCCTTAGGAAAGAGGGTGAACAAATAAATAAATTTTTTTTTGCAATCTGAATTGTTAAGGAGTCTGCGAATTAAATGGTAGGAAACAAGTCTCTTAGCAATCACTTAATTAATTTGAGTTCACTCCTTTATGCGAGAAGCTTCTTGTGCAGGGTTAAAATCCTCATCATTGAGATGAAGATAATCACACAGATCTTATGAGTTGGGATTAAAGAAAATGCGAGCGAAAAACATATGAACGTATTGTAACTTTTTCATTGTTAAAAGGGATTAAGAGAAATAGGAAACTGGAGTTTGGGAAGAGGCCAGTGATCGATTGTAGATCATGGGGGAGCCATTGATGCGCCGTTTGATTTCTTTATTTAATGATAGGGAAGACTCGCTCAGCCTTCTTAAAGCAAAAATTTGGCGAGTATCATTGGGCTTGAGCAGCATGGGAACCTGAGGAAGCGGCTTGGTGAGAGGATTCACCAATTGCGAGTTTGGAGAGCACAAGCAATAAATTGGAAAGTCATTTGAGAGCAATGAGTTCTTAGAATGCAGAGAGTAAAAGATAATAATCTGGAGAACTAGGTGAGATTCAAATGAGAGCTGGTTCCTATATTAATACTCTGCCATGCATATCACGTGACGTGGCCATGTGCAGCCTATTAAGATCACTAACCATAGGGGACTGTTTACCATTTTTACCAGTTAATATATGCATAGCCATTGTATCAAACAATCAGACAAGCTTCCCACTTTGAATTCATTGATTCCTAATTGATGTGTAGTAAAGAATTGAGGATCTCACGTCAAGTCTCAAGCTTTATGATCTCTTCTACTCTTTCAACTTGTTCAAGAGGGATTGTATGGCGGCTTTGCCAAGGCAAGGCTCCGGCAAAGAGAGACATTGTATCAACAACTCTATTGGCAAAGCTTCATTGGAGGTGTATGAACTTTTCCATCTTGATCATGTTTATGTGAGATTTGTCTATTGTTGAATGTTAGTTTTGATGATCGCATCACCGAAGAGTGAATGCTGAATCAAAAGGATCAAATTACTATGTATCAGTTTGCAATCTTTTATTTTGTTTATATTTCATTTACTTTTCTATAATTTTTTTGTTTTGTGCATTCCCTCTTTATCTCTTAACTTCGTCGTTGACATGTTCCAAAATGTTGTGTTAGGTAGGCGACAACCGATCCACAATTTTGTTGATTCTTCTCATGATGCGAATCCTTGAAAAATTGTGTACTAGATCTTGGCATCACCTGGAAGTGATGTGCTGTATTGCTTGAATGTTGTGAAACATGTACAATGGCTACTACATCAATGCCCAGGTGCAGCGCCAAATATGCGAGGTTTTCTGTATTATGGACAAATGCAGTAAAAGAAGCTAGGGCCATGATGCCAATTTAAAACTAGATAGTTGGAACATTCTTACTGGCAAGTTTTTTAGATAAAAAATTAATATCATGACATAAAGTGGGTTTGAGAGAAAGCAAAAAAATTTGATAGTTTATGCTTTAAATTTTGGTACTTGGGTAAAAATTTCATAGGATTGATGTGGGTGTTATCATGAATAAGAATTTAGCTGATAATGCTATGGAAGTTAAGAGATTGGGAGAAAGAATTATATTCTTAAAGATCATAATTGATGGAATACATTTAGTATTGCTAATGTTTATATCCCTCAATAGAATTTGATGTGTAGAAAAGAAAAATGTTGGCATGATTTGAAAAATTGGTTCTGGGAATACTCTAAGAAGAGATGTTATTTATACAAGGCAATTTAAATGAAGATGTTGGAAGCGTGATTGAAAATTTTAATAATATTCATAGTTTTTAAGTTTTGGAGAGATTACTAAACAAGAATAATTTTGAAATTTGCTTCATGATCGTATATTAATAATACTTCTTAAAAAAAGATAAGAACTTGTTATCACTTTTAAAAATAAAACTTCTAAACTCAAATGATTATTTTCTCTTAAAATAAGAGATCATTTATATTATAATGATTGTAGGTTTATTCCATGCAATTGTGTAACAACCTAACATAGATTGTTGATTTTAATGAGTAAGAAAAGAAATACTAAATATAAAATATATTATAAAACTAATTAGGGGGTTTATAAGAAGGTTTTTGTATATATTTTTAGAAGTGAAGCTTTAGGATCTTTTAGAACAATGGAGTTTTGAGGTTGAAGCCAACATTATGTGGAAGATTGTTAGTTGTATTCGTAATATAGTTACAAGTATATTTGGTGAATCAAAAAAGAGATCACCTAATAATACATATGAATATGGTGGAAATAAGATGTTCAATTAAATATTAGAAACAAACTTGCTACAAAGAATGGTTTAAACATAAGAAATACTATTGAGAGAGAGTGGCACATAAGTTTATTTAAGTTAAGAAATAAAAGAACTAAGGACTTATTCAAGTAAAATGTATAAAAAATTATTTAAATTTTTTAGGGATACATATATCCAATGTAGAATGATGATGAAATTGTGTTTAATTATTGTAAAATAATATCAATTGTACTTTCATTTGATAAATTTGTAAAGCGAAGATTTAGAATTATTTAAAGAGGATGAAGCGTGAAAAAATGATTATAACATGTGATATCCCTATTTAATATTATTTGAAGATTAAAAAGATGCTAGATGAATGGAGTCAACTATTTACAAGAGTAATGGTGATGCTCAAGATTGTACAAACTATATAAGAATAAAGTTGATGAGCCATACACTGAAACTTTAGGAGTTTGATTGAATACAGACTACGAAAGGATGCTCGTATTTTACAAAATAATTTGTTATTATGTTATTATGATTGTTATGTATTTAGTAAGAGGTTTAATGGAGAAATCTAAATAAGATCTTCATTTAATTTTTATTGATCTTGGAAAAGCTTATGATAGAGTAATAAGTTTAGTTTTTGTGAAGAGTTTTGGAGAAAAAAGAATTTATGTGGAATATATTTATGTTATTAAAAGTATGTACAGTGGGGTTGTAACGTGTGTTTGATTGCAGGAAGGCTTGCCTAATGATTGCTCATGTTTGATTACATTAAGGCTATGTTCCCAATCTTTTTTTGCTTTAATTTTGACATTCTTATTGAACACATTTAAGAGGAGGTTCTTGTTAGAGCACGCGCGGAAGTGTTACGAACGGGATACCGTTGATGGTTATTAAGCAATAAACAAAATATCCAAGCCCAAAAAAATAAAATTACAGCACAATCGCAACATAAACCACAAGCATCCAAACACATGAAATTTTGTGTGGAAAATTCAATGATGAGAAAAATCACTATGAGCAAGATGATTACAGAGTTACAGAGAGCTTCACCTTCACATAAACAAGATGGATCTACCGCTTACACAACCTCCTAATCAACTTCTTCTCCTCTAGGAATTTTTAGCTCTCACTATAGGTTGAAGGAGAACAATAACAACCAAAACCTGATTTAAGGATGATCTAGTGTGACGTCCCCCATTTCTCGTGCCAACAAGGGCACAAGATTTTGGGTTTGTCTGATTCGCCGATGATTGTAGTCGGGATTTGGAATAATAATATAAGTTATTGTAGACATTCATTCATCCAAATTTGAAATATGAAAATGGATATTTTTTTTAGTATTTTATAATATTATTACATCAATACAACTATCTTTTTTCGAATAGATAGATAACAAAAAAAGTGAAAAATAACATAAGAGTGCAGCGGTTGAATATCTCAGGGTTGATCCAGTCCTTCCTCAAAACCCTGACATGACATTTACAACGAAAATATTCGGGTTGAACACCCATTAGAGAATACTCTAACTACTTTGGATATCATTAATAACATCATATATAAATTGTAAACAATGAAGCAAATGTTAGTAAGATGGAACATGGTTTAAATTTAGTAATATACATTCGGCAAAACTAAGATCAGTGTGCGATAACATAGAACAAGTAAAGATGTAAAATTGTCAAGTAAACAATTCATTTACTGTCACAATAAATAACTGTCACTATTTAAGATATTGAAAATATGTCTTACGTATCACTAACAAATTTTATATTATATTTAGGCATTAGTGTATAGAATTGGAGGAATCAAGGTACGTCTACATGATCTAGTAATTTGTTTTTTATATTCAACCAATACCAACCTTCTCCAGGGCAAAATTGTAAGCTCTCCTTATAACCTCAGTGGGTTTTCCTAACCCAGTAGTACAAGTTTAGTAGCAAAGAATCTTCTATTTCAAAATATTTATTTTGACTATATAGCTTCATATAAGACATCAGAATCTTTCTCAAAATGTGTGAAATATTATTAAAGTGATAATAAATTCAATAGTAGTTTCCAAAAATGATTATCAACTTGCCAAATTAGAAGTTTTGAGGCCCAAAGCGAAGCAATAGCAGGTAATAAAATCAGCATATGATGTACTTCATGATATCCGGGTACCTATTTTTCTTGCTCAGTTGATCATTTGTAAATCTGTGTGAAAAATTTATTGATTAGTGGAGAGATGAAAAATACAAACTTTTATTATCTTATCTCACTCTCAGTGTGTTTTAATATTAGTAAAACAATAATAGGAAGAGAATATGATGATTGTGGTGACGAAGTAATAGGGTAACGTAGAATAGTAAGAATGATAATGAAAATGATAATAATAATAAATTTGATGTTATTATTATTATTTATATTTATAAGATAAGAATAAAAATCGCATAAATGAGATGTTAGGAGCAGAATAAAAAGTTAGCAGCAAAAATTAAAATATGAGGAGAAGAAAGAAAAAATAAATGTTAGGCGCAAAAATAAAAATTAATGGTTAGCATTTTAGTGATATTAGGATTCAAATTAGTTTTTAATTATTTTTAATCTCTCATTTACAATTTTTATATCTCAATTAGCCCATTTAATTTTTTTGACTCACTTTTTTTTAAAACTTTGTAACCATTCGTCCCGTTCAAAGGGCGTTTGCCGATGGCGGTGGGGGACGACCCGTGTGGATTTCGGTAGTGTGTCGGCATGGCGTCGGCACCGCGAGATGGCGAGGTGAGGGGTGGAAGAAAGAGAGAGGGAGAGGTGGGGAGAGACATTGATGTTGCTGAGGGAGAAAGAAGAGGAAGTTTGGAGGTCTTTGGAGAGGTAGGGAGGTGGAGGAGGGAGGGAGGTGGAAGAAGAGGAAGTTTGGAGGTCTTTGGAGAGGCAGCTAGCTGGAGGTGAAGGAGTGAACTTGTAAGGAAGAGAGGGGATGGGGGCTTTTATAGGGGAAGAAGGAGGTGGGGGAGGGGGGTACTTGCCAGTCACGTGGCCGGCAGCCCGGCGGGCAGGGGCACGTGGGCCCCCAAGTGGGGGGCGCAGCGTGCGTTCGAGCAGAGGGAGGAATCGGGGGGAAGGAGAGAAAGCTCTTGGAAAAAAAAATTAAAATAAAAATTTGATTCAAATTAATTGTATTTTTTCGTCGTTCGATTTCCAATTTTGATGAAGCTTGACTGGGAGGTCCGTCTTGACAAGACGAACGTCCTTGAACAAAAATATCTCGATTTAGAGCTATATTTTTTTTTTTTGACTATTTTTAAAGTTAAAACTTCAAAATTAATTACGGACAATTCGGCGCTCAAAATTCAATGAAAAATTTTGTGTAGTTTAATTTTATTATTACGAATCCAATGATACCAACAATTTTGAATTTTAACATATATTTTATTTTTCTAATTTTTCATGTTTAAAAATTTCAAAAATTAATAGAAGAATATCTGTTGGTCGAATTGCCTCCAAACTTGAGCATTACAATCACAAAAATATACTTTTTCCAATGGTATATTTTATTTGGTCTAATTTGTAAGTTGCCTGGGATCCTGATTTTGTTATAATTGGGTTGACAACTTGGCCCTTTAGAATTATTACATCTAGCCTTTTCCACACTTTTGGAAACATCTCAACTTGTTCTCTTATATATCTAGTCTTTATTTGAACTTCAAGTGGCCCAAAATTCCCCCCCAAAATACTAATGGTAGCTCCTAGATCCGAAGGTGTCCGGCGGGCTCTACGGCGCGCCGTAGCGCCCCAATGTTGAGCTACGGGGCGCCACAGAGCGCTACAATGCCCAAGCTTGAACCGCTTGGCTCCAGAACGCTCCACGATGCCCAAACAATGCGCCATGGCGAGGAAATACAGCGCGCTACGGCGCCTGGTCCTTAGCAACAAATTCTGCAGGGTACGCTGAAGCGTCCGAACTTCCCTTGACTTGTTCTGAAACATCACGGACCTCTCGGAGCTCCATTGGCATCTCCACGATGATCTAAATGGTCTCCACATCCCAAGAGTTCTTTGGTGCATATTATTTGTGGAGGACCCTATGCTAATTGATAAAACTAGGGATGTGTAAAAATAAATTTTGAGTTGTGGAGGGCTATTTTTAGAACCTAAATGTTTTTTTTTGTATATCTAAAATAAAATATATTGAGTGTAAGTTTAATTGTAATAGAAGTCATAATCTGGATATAACTCGAGAATTGTGTGATCAAGAAGAGCGAGAGATTCAAATATATTGATTTACTTTAAGTTATGATGAACTAGAGAACGATGTGATTAATAAGATCCATGCTAGTTCGATGAAGTGGAGTGCTTCTGGAGTATTATGTGACTGGAAAGCTACACTCAAAATTAAGAAAATTTTTTGGAGCAGTTATTCGACTAGCTATGTTATATTGGGTTAAATATTGGCCAACAAAGAAGAAACTTATCAATAAAATAAGTATTACATATAAGAGGATGATAAGGTGGATTAGTGGGCATAATCGAAAGGATTTAATAAGAAATATGTTAATTTGTAGAAAGGTTGGAGTAACTCCAATTGTGGATAAAATTAAAGAATATTGTTTTATAGATGGTTTTGGCATATTAAGATTAGATTGTTCAATGTCCCTCATAGAAAGATTGAGTATATGCATTTTGCTAAAGAAGACATGGAAATAGACTATTAGAAATGATATTCTTTATTTGGAATATTGGGAGGGGATTCTATTTGAGTGTGCACAATGAAACAAAGGACTCATGCAACTAACCCCACCTAGTGGGACTAAGATTTAGTGTTGTTGTTGTTGAATTCTCTCTTGATATTTTTTGGTGCTTTGAAAAATTATTTTTTAAGCTCAATTTAACATAATAACAACTAATTCACTTCTCTTTTGGATTGTGCCATAAGTATTCTATTAGCCGTGCCCATCACTTAGTATCATAGCATCACTTTTATTCTTAAATTTCACAATTTAGTGAAAATTCTTTTAGGTAGTATGGCACAATTGATTAAAGGAATTGTACCATGGAGGGTGTTTTACTCTTCCATCATAATTTAACAAATGATTTTTATTTTTGGAAAATGTGTGATAATTTTTTTTTCTAGTTTGTAGATTTAAAGAAATGTATCTAAACTGAAGATGTATATAAGAAGCTATCACTTTTTAAGGATTATACTGATGAGAACCTTTAAGAAACGCAATTGAATACTAGTGTTATTATTTTCCTTGAGTATCTGTGTGAAACTAAGAAAGAAATTTGGGACATTCTCATTATGTCTTGTGCAGGAACAGAACTAAAGCAATCTCACTTTAATATTCTTGTATATGGAATGAACTATTACCGATTATATTGGAAGAGTCTATGTCAGGTATGCATATAGGATTGACTAGGATTCTCACCACACTTCACATTTTAGGAAAGAAACATCAAGTAGAAGAAATACTGAACAAAATTTTAAGAAGCTTGTTACTAAGTTGGGGCATAAAGGTCAACCTATCGTTGAGGTTAAGAATCTCAAAATACTGTCCTCTGATCAATTAGAAATAGATTGCTCTTTAACAACCTTTGAGCAGGTTATAGTTAGTCGCCAATAAGAAGAAATTACTCCTAAGAAGATAAGATGATAGTTTAAAATATGCAACATACAGAAAGAGCTAACATCTATTAAAAAAGGCATGGAGGAAGAAGGTGATTTAATTGCTCTTATGACAAGAAAATTCAAGAGTTTTCTAAAGAAAAATCAAGGAAGAAATCATTGGATATAATTCAACCACAATAGCAAAAGCGAAGGTAAAAGTTCAAGCTCAAATTTAAAATTTTATAACAATGCTCTCATTTGTTATAAGTGCAAGGAAAAATGGCACATTTGTGCTGGCTGCCTCAACTTAGAAAAGGAGCAGTAAGATAAAAAAGAGAAACACCATAAAAGAAAATTTACAAGAATCTTTTTGGATTGATTCAGTATCTTCAAGCAAAAGTGAAGGAGATGAGGCAACAAATATGTCTCTTGGCTAGGAAATAAGGTAAACAATCATTTTTAGATAATAAAGTGTATGATGAATTTTTTTATGAAGAGTTGGAATATTTTACAAGTGAATTACATAGATCTTATAGCTTACTAGAGAAAGAATATAAAAAAACTTAAGAAAAATACGAGTGAAATTATTTCACTAAATAACTCTTTTAAGGGGAAATTGACTCCTTAAAGATAACGTTTGAGGAAATAGTTTCAAAGCCTTAGGCTGGTTCAACACTTAAGTTTATTTTCTTATCATTAGAAAATATACTTAATGAATTCTAAAAAATATTTTATCTTTTATCTAGAGGAAGGCGGAGTAAAAGACCATCTCACATAGAAGATTTACTTGCTCCTATAACATGTTATAGTTGTGGTGTGATAGGACATATCGCACAACAATAATGAATGAAAAAAATCATGATATAGGCTGAATCTTGTGGTTATAAATTCTTGTAGTTTACATTTTTTGAAGAAGGGGGTTTTCTCTAGCATTACCAAATTTTTTTCATGGAGCGCTTCTGCAGGATGACATGTGATTCCTGCACATTATTGGATTTACTTCTCCTAATTACTTGAAGACCAGTATCCTTCCTATTGCATATTGTGAAGTGTCGTATTTTACTCCTGTGGCAATTATCAAATATAGGAATCTTATAACATAATCAGATACTTTGACCCTCCTGTTTTCATCTGCATCTTGTAGCTTTTTCCTGTTTTGACACTGGTATCTCTGTGAACTTAGCAATTCTAAACGGCAATTGAGCTTTTGAATTTTTATTTTATTTCATGGAACTGGGAGATTATAAATACCATAGATGAGGCATGAATCATTAAAATTTCAATTCATATAGTTTTGTTTTTATGAATATTGTGTGCAGATTCAATAATGAGTTTCATTGACTGGTAGAAAAACTTGGAAGATATGTCCTTGTACTTTGCGTGAATACGTTTTTTCTCTATTTTGTCTACTTGTGTTTTTTGGTTGTTTTCTAATTTCTTTATTTGCATTTGCAATCATTCCAGTTTTGTTTAAATTTAAATCATTGGATCATTATTTGCCTCTCAAACATTTGTTTTCTTTTTCATGGTTTGAATTCCTTACTTTTTTGGAGATTAATAATTCCTTGCATTATATTTGCTCCAGTTCTTCATTTTAAGGCCCAACCCTAAAGAAGGGTGATCTCTTGTGCAATTAAACATTTGTTTTCTTTAATTATGCTTTCATATTGTTTTGTGTTATTTATATTCTTTTGTATCATTTTAACTGTATTAAAAATTATATATTCACAAGCAACCTAAATTTATAGCGTTACATCGAAGCAATGAGTTTTCAGTACACTTTCTGAGATAATGTGACATATTTGATGTCCAAACGTTGAAGGTATAGTTTCAGTAATTATTTTTTTCAAATATGGTCTGAGTATAGGCAATTATTAATGTTAAAGAAGTGATTATGTTGCATCAACTTCCAACAAAGTAGAAAATTATTAGCCAGAAGATATTCTTAACGTAATCTTGTACAAAGTTGAAATACATGTATATCATGACTGTCTTATTGTAAACATGTAAAACAAGAAAAATAAAGGATTAAAATTTGTCCAGGGCAATAAATTTTCTGAAATGCTGGCCTAGGAAATGAAATAGTTGGACATGGTTTGGCCTTTGTATTGAGGAAAAATGTGCTAGTAGTGTGTAAGGGACTGTAAATGAGTTGCTGCTAATAGGGCCAAGCCTTTTTATAAACTTGGTGTAAATCAAAATATTTTGTGACTACAATCAGAAATAATCATGTCGTGACATCTGTGAAGGATAAATTAAATTCACATTAATTTAATGTTTTGATGCTGATGATTTTCTTAATTATGTTTGATTAATTGATTGTTGTAAGAACAAGAATTTTATAATTGTGTGTTCAACCACAATGGATTAGACCTGGGCAATGACCGGGCTGGTAATTTTTAATATAGTAGACTCTTAAAATTACAGTAAAAACTATCAGGCCATGCTTATGAAATTTAATGCAACATTCCTGGGCCAAGCTGGTAAACATTTGCAGATCAGCAAATATATAGCGTTCTGGGCCGGGTGTGGTGAGTTCTAAGCATGTGAGTCTGCACCTGACAAAAATTTTTGTTGGCCGCCTGTTTCGATATTGGCAGCAGGCCTTGACCTTGCTTTTAGATGTGTTATTTACCCTGGCCGGGTGGGGCCCCGAGCATGTGTCCCGGACTATTTGCTTCGAATACTTAATCTAACAACACTATATTTCAAGTCACTGTCTGAGTTCTAACCAGAATTTCTGATTGAGTTGGCCAAGGCATTGGTAATATCATTTATTTGCTATTATCGATTTAAGATATCAAATATGAGCTTTATTATGTATAATTTTTTTTTAATTTGACGTATAAAAAACTTAAATTAAAATTGGATATTTTTAGCTTCAATTTAAATTAATAGCTATTTTAAAATATCTAGAATTTTAAAAATAGTATTTATAGGTAGGGGCCAAGTATTTAATTAAAATTTTTGTTGTAAACCATGGTTAGTAGGCTTAGGTAAGATTCTGTAATCACATGAAGTGATCGGGTGCTGGACTTTTAAGTAGTAGCCGAACCACTAAAAAATTGTCTTGTTTTTTTGCATTTCTTATTTTCTGGAATGTTTTGCGATCATCCGCTTGTTATTTCTATCAAATTTTTATATTGTGTTAAATTCGAATAAAATTGTCAACACAATTTATACCATTATGGTGTGGTTTTTGATTTGCCTAACTCCAAGTTTAACAAATAGTTTTATCTTGACGAATCTTGATATCTAAGCTTATGCAGTTGTGCCTGAAATTCTGTTAGGGTCTGATGTCTTGCAAAAACCTTTTTCCAAGAATTTGTCGAGGGTTACAGACTTTGTGAATGAATTGAATGAGAATGGAAGCCACACTATATAAAGCAACAGGCAATACAGTCTTATATTAAATTTGTGTAGTTGCTAAAATGGCTAATTTTATAGCAATGGAAGGGGGAAGAGCTGGTGAGATGGAGCAAAGAACTTTTCCAATAAATTTTTTATTGATGCTTATTGTTGATACATTATAAGCTGCGGAGCCGTTATCTGTTGCTGTAATGGCCACAGTTGTTACCCATGGCCCTCTTATCAAATTTTAGTTCCTTTTATTTGAATCTTGCATCTTCCTCTTGGAAGCAGAATGCCTTGACTTTCACCAGAGGTCTGAACAGAGTGCACTGATGTTTCTTTCCTTGTTTCTTTTTTGCGAGATGTTTAGTTGACAGCCTTTATTTTTATTTTAGCTCCTTATTTTCTATACTGCTATAGAATTCCAACTGAACCGAATTTTTGTTTGTTAGAGCCAAATCTCAAATCTGCCTTGATTTTTTTTGATGTAGGTCATTTTCATATCAAAACTTTCAACCTTTTATGCTGGAATGGCTCTCTTATTTATAAATTGCGCTATCATTGGCAATCCAAAAATAAATCAACTTATTATAACTTTTTTGCTTTAGCTTATAATTTTATAATTGCTAGTATTTTAAAAAAAAGAGAGAAATGTATTCACTTGTAGAAAGGAAGCTTCTAAAACTCGGATTGTTTATTTTTTTATAAAGAAAGTGATTTTTTTATTGTAAGAATTTACATTTTAAAAAGGGTTGTATATATATGTGTGTGTGTGAATGATATTGCAGCTTAGTAGTTGAGGCTCAGGATTTATTATCCCAGGTCATGGGTTCAAATCCACCGCCCACACATAAACAAAAAAAAATAAAAGTATATATATATATATATATTGGAGTGTAGTTTTAAAACATTGGACAAAATTAGTTTTAGTGTAAAGTTAGTCTTATGTGGGATTCAATTGCTAGTTGCATTCGTAATATAGCAAAGAGTTTACTTAATAATCAAAATGGAGTGTATTCAACAATAAAAATGCCTGACGGTGAAAATAAAGTATTTAAGTTAAGAGTAAAAAATAAAAAGATGCTAGAAAAAATAATTTAACTGTAAGACTGAGAAGAATCAGAAGAAATAACACTAGCATATCGTGATACATAGCGCACATCATTCGAGAATTTATATAATAAACTAGAAATTATAGTGGGCGAGAGACATACTTATAAGCTAAGTCAAATTAAGATATAAAAGAATTAATGATTTAACTATTTTAAAATATATTAAAGACTAAAAATTTTATATTTCATAAAGATGGATGGATTCTGTTACTAAGCTTTTTAATGAAAGTTATACTAGTATAATTAATATAAGTGAGTTTAATTGTTATAAAAATAATATAAATTATATTTTTCATTTGACGTGTTAGTAAATTTGAGATTTGAAATGCTTTAAAGAGGATGGTGAGCAAAAAAAAAGGTAGGGTCAGATGGCATCCTTATCGATGTATAAAAATATTTGGGTGTGGAAGAAATTTTTTGTCTTAACTAGTTATTTAATATTATTTTGAAGGTTAAAAAGATCTCAAATAGTGAAAAAAGAGTATTGTTATACTTGTTATAAAAATAAAGGTACTGTTTAAGACTGTGCAAATTATAGATGAATCAATTGAATGTGGAAGCCATTCATAAACTAAGAGGTTTAAAAGAGAAATTGATTTTGAAAAGACTTGTGATAGAGTACCAAAAAATAATTATTTGAAGTGATTTGGAGCGAAAATGGATTTGTGTTGCATTTATTGATATTACTAAAGATGTATAATGGGGATGTAGCATGTGCTCGATCACAAAGTGGCTTGTCTAATATTTTTTCTAATACTATTATATTACATAATGGCTCAGTTCATAGCTTATATTTTTTTGTTTTATTATGGATATTCTTATTAAGTACATTCTAGAGGAGGTTTCATGGTACTTGTTATTTTTAGATGATATTTTATTAATTGGTAAGACAAGGGTTGGTGTTAAAGCAAAACTTGAGTTATTGAGAACTAATTAGAATATAAAGATTTTCTTCTTAGTAGATCTAAAACATAATATATAGAGTGCAAGTTCAATTGTATTAGAATTCCATCTCGATGACATAACTATTGAGGACCGAGTGCTCAAGATGAGGGATATGAGAGGCTCAAGTACCTTTGTTCAAATATTCAAAATAATGATGAAATAGAGAGTGATGTAATTGGATCCAAGCTGTTTGGATGAAATGGAGGAGGGCTTCTGAAGTGCTATGGGATCGGAAATCTCAACTCAAAATTATAGGAGTTTTTTTTAGAGCAATTATATGTTCAAAATTTCAAAATAATGGTGAAATAAGTGTTACAAAGACGAGGATTCTTATGTGGATGAGTGGGTATACTTGTAAAGATTGAATGTGAAATAAATGTATACATGTGAAGGCTGAAGTAGTTCCAATAGTTGTTAAGATTAGAGAATGTCACCTTAGATGATTCGGTCATATTAAGCATAGACCGTTCAGTGCCCCTGTTATAAAAATTGAGTTTATGAATTTTGCCCATATTAAAAGAGGAAGAGGAAGACCAAAAATGACATTTAGGAAGAAACCATTAAAAATGATCTTCTCTATTTAGAACTTAGGGAAGGCTTCTATTTGATTGTGCAGAATTGAAGCAACGGATTCATATAGTTGACCTCATCTAGTGGAGTTAAGGCTTGATATTTTCGTTGTTACATGCATTTTCTTTCCATGTAGACTCATCAGATTTTGTACAAATTTAAGTCTCTTTTCATAGTGGAGTTTCCCTTAATATATATATATATATATATACACACAAATATATATCATACTTGCATACTTGCATGCCCACAACATACATGTATGCTCATATGTAGTTCTCAGATTTTCCTAGATACTATTTTAATCAAGTCTGACACTTTCTTTCAATTTTCTATTGCAGAAATTTTTGGAGCACCTGCTCTCTATCAGTCGGATTACTCTAGTTTTCAGGTGCATAATCTTTCATATAAACTCGCATGCATTATTTCTCTTAGACGATTAAAAAGAGGGCTCTGCGAAAGGCCTTAAATGACTCTATTTTGTGTTTTGTAGAGGGCTGCAGCCTATGGGCATCATGACGGCGGGCTTTACGACGGCGAACTTTACGAGGCACCGCAAGGCCCATATTATTATCACTGATGGCACTGCGCTGCTGATTTTGAAAAATGGTGCCATTCTCTGGAAGAACAAAGGCTTCCCGCGCCCGCCCAATCCAATCTTCTTTTGTAGAACAGATCTTATACTACTTGTTTAGGGTTTTAGGGCTTTACATTATATATATATATATATATATATATATGTAGATATATGCACTACATATGTGAAAGCCTCTCTCTACTTCGGTTCTGAAGCAGTGATGTTTGCTTTGCCACTTCTGCTCAGAGGACTTCGAACTGGAAGTTTGAATTTTATTTCTGCTGAAATTTTATTCCAGAATTCACTCACTGTGATGAAGGTACAATGCATGTTCATTCCCTCCATTTTATCAATGCTTTTCCTTTAATTTATAAAAAAACAAACAAAAAGGCAAATAATCTAAAATAAACTTTAATCATATAAATTATAAGTTGATAAATTGTGTAGATCTTTCCTTCAGGCTGCTATCATAACCCTAAAATCATAAAAATTAATGTTACTTTATATATGTATATATATATATATATATGTATATGTATATATATATGTATATATATATATATATATGTATATAAGTAAACATTGGGATGCATTTAATTTGGGAGAATAGGTATGTTAAGTTTTTTTTTTCATTTATGTCAACTATTAATTTGTATTCATAATAACATTATTGTATAATTATATGAATCCTTTGCTTTCTCCATTAGTTGACCTCATCTAGTATTCATTATAACATTATTGTATAATTTAACGTTCAATATTTAAAAAATAAATTAAAACTTTTGTATAAAATAAACGATGCAAGTGATAAATTTTAAATCAAAAGCGTCAACCAATTTAAAAATTATAAATAAGTAAAAGTACATTGCCCAAAATCTTTAAGAAATTATTATACACATCAAACTCTATTTTTAAGAAATTTTTGGTACATAATTACTGCTTATGCTAAGATATTAACTTATTAGTTCTATAGTATAGAAGTTGAATTGTAATTTAAGGAGTTTTTTTTAATTTTTTGTAATATATTTTGAAGTGTGAAACCTGAGATCAGATCAATAAAAGGGCATTTTCTTAATAAATGTGAATTTAAGAAAAGATATAGCCATTTTATCAACAGAATTAAATTGAAAAATTCTGCCCTTATGTTTTTTTAGTTATTTTAATAAATTTTATATATTTATAATCATGCTTTTAATTAATACATTTTAATTATTATTAATATAATATTAAATTTAAATATATTAATTCATTAGAAATTTGTGAGAATGATAAATTCATAGTCTCGTCACTTTCTTAATAGAATTTTATTATAATTACATTTTTGAATATACTTAAAATATAACAAGAATTAATGATTTTTTAATGAATTTTTACCTGTATTAAGAAGGGCTCTCACCGACCAGACAACGTTAAATTGATGCAATTCAGGGGAAAAAGAAAAAAAAAGGGCAGAGGCAAATATTTTTCTTCTCCACGGAAGTAGGCTTTGAGCTATGCCAAAAACATTAAATTCCTTAAGAATGTGTTAAATCATTCACTTTTTTAAGAAGAATATGAATGATGATTCTCATTATAATAATATATATGTATGTTGCTTTCTAGTAAACAGTTTAAGTGAAGCTCTTCGACTTATAAAAGAAATTTTGTAAACATTGATAAAAATATTGTAATTGTGAATTAAGAAAAAAATAATTATTTAAAGGAAAGGGTTATAAGTTGAATAATTGAGATAAATTCTTTTGTATTTTTATGAAATTAGCATAAATAATTAATTTAATTAAGAGAATATAAGTTTTTCTAGGACCTCCTTCTTCGCTAGTTCTACATTGGTGAATAAATGCTGAGAGTGGTAAGGCTTAAAATCTTTTTATAGATTATGCAATGTGGTCTTAATTTTTGATTTTCTTGTATTCAACTCTATTCACTCAATAAATGAGCTGAGGAAGATGAAACGATCTGCTTCGAACGGCTTGTTAACCACTTGTTAGTGGAATTCTGAGGTTTATAGTAATTAGGAAAAAACTAAACCTCCGTACAATATATATATATATATATATATATATATATATATATATATAAATTAAAAAATATATTCATAAAATTACAAAGATCGTAAACAATTTTTATGCAAAAAATTAAAATTATAAAGCATTAATATCTAAAAAGGAGTAAAAAAAAATTAAATAACTAAAAATTAAATAATAGCAATATTTTATTTAACTAATGCTTGATTATTACAATCTTCTCATTCACTTAGAAATGCATAACTCATTCAACATACAACTAAGATTAAAGAAATTAAATTGATAATAATTGATTAATTGAAATATATTTTTGAACTATTATTAATTTATAAAGATTTTAAATATTCCATTAAAAGCAATTACAGACTCAGAGTGTGAGGATATATTCAAAATTGCTAAGAGTATTTTTAAAATTCTTAAAATAAAGATAAAAACAATATCATTCAGTAAAAATATATTTATATATAAATAAATAGTTAAATAGATATTATAGTTCAATTCTTAGAACTATTAATTATTTATTAAATATAATTTTAAAATTTTAAATGTTTTAAATTATGTAAAGTATATATTTTTTTAAATTAAATTATTTTTTATTAAAATAATTTATCAAAATATTTAACAATTAATTAATTAACTATTAAAAGTTCGACTTCGACTTGTTAAATTAACCAATTATTTTAAAAAATTATTGAAAAAAAAGAATTTTGAATGGTGATATAAAAATAGAAAACTAATTAAATTAGCATAAATTAATTAAAATCAACACTTAAATATAATGTTTTCTTAAAGAAAGGGAAATAATTAGTTATTATTAACAAAATATTTTATACAACTGAATTAATTTTTGGCTTATTAAATTAATTAAAACACTATTCATTATGATAATTTATAAAAATTATTAAAAACCAACTATTAATTAACTAATTGTTTAAAATAAATACAGTGAATATAGGAAAAGATAAGAAAAAAAATAATTCATGAAATATTATGAAAGTATAATTTGAGAATTAATTCATATATAGAGTCCAAAAAAAAAAGAAATAGTATACCTAATATTTTAACTTAAGAAATATTATATTAAAGAATATTTTTAAGTAATAAAATTTAGTTATTAATTATTATTAATGAAATAAATTATTTGTTGATTATTATTAATGAATATTTTAAGAAATAACACTCCTTTGAAATCAATTTGGTTTCCTCATAATTTTAAGAGAAAAAAATATTCAGATCTTTTAAAATTCTTTTTTGGTTTTTTTTTAATAAAAAAATGAGTTCTTATAGGCTATGATTATAACTAAAAAAAATTTTTTTTTTAAGATGCATTTTTATTTACTTAATTTTTTTTAAGTTTATTCTACATTTCTTTCTCACCTCAAAAATTCTCTCCTCACAAAAACTCACAATTTCTAAACACAAAATCTTCATAAATAAATGTTATTTAGACTACTCACACTTAAAAAAATTTGAAGTTTGGATATTATTTAATTAGTATTTATTTATTTATATTAAAATAATATAAATATTATTTCTAAAATTTATATTAAAATGATATCTAAATATAATTGTATGAGTTGTTTTTAGTACTACATCAATAAATTTAAGGTAATGCTACAGTGCCCACAAATACTTCAAATTTTTTTAGATGGCTTGGCACCTGAAATAACCTAAAATGCAAAAATGTCGAGCTGACACTTCTCCCTTCTGCCAATCCTCATCCTTCTAGCGGCTGTCCTCTCCGTCAGTTCTTCGGCTTAGTCTCCGAATCGTAGATTTGTTTCGAGCGACTGTCCTCTCCGTCAGTTCTTCACACCGATATGTTCTTCTCCGCTAGCTCAAGTTTGTTTTTATTTTTTCCCGGCAAGTTACTCACTGGCTTCCATTGCCATAGTCCGTGCCCTAGCGGAAGAAGTTCCCATATTCCTTGCCAGAGGGCTCCTCGCTTCAATTCGATCCTAAGAACACCCGATCCCTGGTGGAACCCTTTTTGCCTGATTCGGTATTCTAGTCTCTCAGGAACATTCCACATGGAAGCCGACGAAGGTGAAGCGCTGTTGCTTTTCCGATCGGAAACATAGCTCTCACAAATTAAGAGTTTCTTGCTGATTCTTATTTTGATCAATGGGTTGCGTCTGCGCGAAACCCATGTCCACATTGGAGTGAATCAACTAATCCTGAATATTACTGAAATAATCAAATACCATAGGTATACTCTACTACACACAATCAATAATCTGGGTTCAGAAGATTCTATTTAATAAATAAGGATTTATCAAAACTATTAATCCTTACTCTAAATAGGTGTGTCCTACATAAGGCTCCAAGGATGTGATCAACGGATCACTCAATGTAAGTTGCTACCACAAGGAATAAATCCTATTTTAAGTACTTTAGGTGATTCCTACCACAAGGTATCAAGTTTAACTTTTAAAGTTATGAAGAATCATCTAGGTTTCTACTTCAATAAGTTACAAAAGCTCTTCCTACCTCAAGATATCAATAATTAAGGTCCTTAAACATTTCAATAACAATCCTATAGTAAGACTATTGAGATCTCACTTTTCTATTTCTTAAGCTAACATTCAAGTGGTCAAATCAGATGATTAAAATTCATCTGATCCTTTTTTATTTTATAATTATAGGATAAAATCAAAGATTTTATTAGAATTAGATCATTTCATAAATTATTATAATTTTTTTATCTATTTTATGCTAATAGTCTTATATAAGAGAAAATTGAAGATCTAAAGTTTAGATTCAGGTGGTTCAATCACACAGATTTAATATTAATATTAGCACTTCTAATTCAATGATTTAAGATCAATACTAAATGAGATGTATTATTGGAACAATGTCAATTAAATTATCTTTCAATCAAGTTAATTAATTAAGTGATTAAGGTTTAGATTTTAATCAAGATAAATTATGGTTTAATTCATAACCCTTCTACCATTAAGACTAAAAGTTACTTTTAAAGGTCAATGACAAATCAATGTGTTATTAGTATATTATTGATGGTAATTTCAGGTTTGGATTAAGTATCATCTACTTAATCAAGTTATCATGATTGTTATGATCAATTATAGTTTAATGTCAATTATACATAATTAGGTGTCCGAATAAATATTTAGAGTTTTTTAACATACATTCTAATATCAAAAAAGCATATAAATGTAAGATGGCATAAAGCAAAAGGAAATTAATACTAATCAAACTCTAAATTAAACTAAAGGGATTAACACTTAATCACAAATCTAAATTTCATGCCATTTAATTGTTAAGATATATCTATTCAACACAAGCATTCAAGGGTTCTACTATTTAGCATTTGGCACAAAAATCCTTAAGGTACATTGTAGGTTTCTACACATGTCATAAGGGGCAATTTTCAAAGTTGATTTTTCAATTACTTTTAAAGGTCAATGACAAATTAATGTGTTATTAGTGTATTATTGATGTCAAACTTTAGGTTTATATTAAGTATCATCTACTTAATCAAGTTAGCAAAATTTTTATGTTTAATTGTAGTTTAATATTATTTACACATGATTAAGTGTCCAAATAGATATTTAGAGTTCTCTAATATACATAATAATATCATGAAAGCATCTAAATATAAAGATGATATAGAATAAAAAGGTAATTAAGGCTAATCAAATTTTATATCAAAGTAAAAGAGTTAGCACTTGATTACAATTCTAAAAAACTTAGGTTTCATGCCATTTGGTTATTAAGATATACCTATTCAATGCAAATACTTAAGATTCTCTTACTTAGCCTTTGGCACAAAATATATTTAAGGTTCATAGTAGGTTTTGAGCACTTATTAAAAATAATAAAGTTTCAAACTTAATTTTCATATATAATTTTATGCAATGTTCCATTTTAACTAAAATATGTTAACATTTGATATAATTCAGTCCCACTAGGGTCATAGGGACCTTAAAATGCAAAAATAGAGAAGTTTTGGCCATTTTAGCCAAAACTAGGCAGTATTAAGAAAATTCTGGGCATTTTGCAAATTCGGGCACTACAGTGCGCTGGGGCGCGCTTTAGCACGTTGCAGCGCTTTTGGCGCTGTAGCGCGTTGTGGCGCTTTTGCCGCGGCAGCGCGCTGTGGCGTATTTAGCGCTGCGACGCTTTTAGCGCTGCGACACCTAAGGGTGCGCAATAGCGCTCGCAGCGCTACAGCGGACCAACTTGCAAAATAACAGTTTAATTAATTTGTGTTTGACATTTCCTAAAGTTTTCCCAAAATTCCGCTGCAGCCCACTACAGTGCGCTGCAGCAGTCGAACTTGCGATTTACTGTTTAATAATTAATTTTATATGGTTTATGCCAAAATACTATTGCAGCCCGCTGCAGTGCACTACGATGCGCTCCAGCGGTCCATTTTGCAATCTTGGGCGCTGCAGCGCCAGACGGTATTTTTCGCCTAGACGAAACTTGCAAGGCGTATTTTTGAGCTCAAATACTCCCAATCCAAAGTATTCAATGAGTGGTACCATATATCAACAGAAAGGTCTTTCTGATACCTTTCTATCGACACCAAAATCGGCACAAATGAAGCATCCTAGCTATACGAAAAATATGGATAAATAACAGGTATACAAAATGAATAAAAATAGAACATGTATTTTTCAAATAAATGAGCTACCTCAATGAGCCTTAATGACTTCCATACATATTTATAGACTTTTAGAGATACATTCAAGCATTGTAGTAACATGAAGGAGACAAGGAGAGGAACAAATGGGTACCTTTTAGTCTTGCGAGAGAAGGAGGAAGAAAACTTTGAAGGCTTGGAGGAGGAGCTTCTCCTTCTTCTTCTTCTTCAGCCCAAGGTATAGCAATGAAGGGAAAGGGAGAGAGCTTTAGAGCTTAACTTGACAGCAAAAATGAGGAGGGAGGGCTGAGCTCTCTTAATAAAGGAGAAGAGGAGGATGGGAGGAAGCCTATGGTCCATAGGGCTAGGAGGCAAGCTCTCTCCCATCAAGTATGGGTGAGAGTGAGGGGGGCAAGGTTCAGCCACATGAAGGGGATGATCAGCCAGAATTCAGGTGCCAGCTAGGAGAGAGAGGGGGAGAAATTGCAAATTAAGTACTAAATAAGTACTTAATTATTTTCTCTAATTATTTAAAAATTTAGGTTTTAGAAACACACTCCAAAAATTCCTAAAAATTCACCCAAGCTAATTTGAGGGTGATGAATGCAACGGTAAAGTCAGATTTTGATTCAGACGATTATTTAATTATTCCATTTTCTGGTGCATTTAATTATATTAAAATATTCGCAAAAATCCGACAACTTCCAAAAGCATCCAAAACATCGCCCCTAGCTAATTTGGGGGTGACAATCGCAACGACAAAGTCAAATTTTGATTTCGAGGTCAAAATAATTACATCAATTTCCTAATTAATTAAATATTAAAATATTCCAAAATGATTGATTGAGCTCCGAATGACTCCAAACCTTCAGGGTTTGGTTCTAATGACTAGTTGAACTTAATGGAATGATAATTACGATACAATTAAAGTAAAATTAAGCTAGGTAACAACCTTGGGTTGTTACAGCCCTGGAGTCCCCTGCAATTATGGATCATCTTCTTCCTAAGCTCACGCGTGACAGTTGAATCCCTTCGTACAGCCACGTCCTCAAGCCGGTCTGCCACTCCTGTGCCACATTAGGAAGGCTGTTGTGACCTTGCCCTCACCTCCCTAGCATTCCCAGCCAAGTTCGAGGCCGGACCCATTCCAATTTTGGAAATTGAGGGAGCACCCTCGGCCGAGCCTACGCCATGGCTCCCAATCTCGGCAGCCACCCTAGACCTCCCCCTTGCCTATAAATACCTTCAGGAGAACACAGTGAGTCTCTTTGCTCACTGTGATTCCTCAATTCCTTAGCTGAAGGTTCCCTGGAGCTCCCGTTGCACTCGACAATCTCGGTGGATCCAGCAGCTGTGTACCGTTGATAGAGGGCCCGTCTGGTGTTCAGACTCCCTGTAAACTTGCATTGCTGGTCTAGTGAGCTCAGGAGCACTTCGATCCCTCTCTATCACTACGATCCCTCAAACTAAGGTACAGCCACTAACCCATTCCTCTGTCGAGCTGGTTTCAGCTCGACTCGCTCTCAATTAAGCCCTAGATGCTACGTTAGGACCTCGCCCTTAACCTCCTCTAGGCGACCGAGAGGATAGGAATGGCCGGTAGTGGACCAGAGGGGTGAATTCGCTGTCTGTGTGTGCACTGCCAGTCGACTTTTGATTCACCAATTTTGCATTCTCTCAAGCAATTAACCATCCAATTGATGCTGGAATCTCTCGACAATAATTGTAGTATAGTATCGATGATTGGGTTCGATCAGGTCGATTGATTCGACTGGAATCGATCGAACCAGTTGCAGATTACGTTGTAAAATACGATGAGTAGCACTTCAGTGATCCACCCATCCCCCGAGCTTGCTGTGTGGTGCAACCAATTCTCTCTTAGGCTCTGATTGTGTATGTATAGAGCTCGGCTCGTATGGCCAGCTCTGTGAGGAGAATTCGATCCTCACAGGCGTGCCATAAGTGACGTCTTGGTCGAGTAGCCCCCCGACGATTCGGCGCATCCCGGATGGGGGTTCGTAGTCCAATCGATGCGTCTCGACTCCAGGAAAGTGTAGGAATAGAGTTGAGCCGCCGTCGTCATCTAGGTCACGAGAATTTGGGCACTAAAGGTCCTTTGGGGCGGAGCCCGTCGCGAGGAAGAAGACGAAGTCACGGGTCGGGCCAACCCGTGACCCGCGCCTTTTAATTTTGGGCCGCGATTTAATAAAATGAATAACGGAATTATGTTTCTTATAATAATTAGTTAATAAATGCATCCTTATAGTTTTTATTTAAATAAAAATATAGGTTAAATTATTTAAATAACTTTGGCTATACTCATTCAAATGGTATGATCCAATATACCATTTTAATTAGAAAAATGTAAAGAATCTGAATATAAAATAAAATCATAGATCTAATGGTTAGATTTTAAATAATTGATTAATCCTTTTCTATTCTTATTTAAATCATATAAAATCCAATAAATATCCAAACATGTTGATTAAGAGCTCTGATTGCTCATGAGACCCTAAGGAATCATTGTAGACCCTTAAAAGTCATTTAGGAACCTTAACTTTATTAATCACCTCTTAATTATTGTAATAACCGCAGTTATTAGCTTAGCTAAATTTAGATTAATTAAGCTAAACAAAGCTTTGATTTTAATCTCATTAGCATCAATGGGTTATTTAAACTTAGTCATAGAAGTTTGAAATCAATCGGAGCTAAATTTAGAATTTTGGTATTTTTGGCTATTTTTAAGTCCTAAAAAATACCTAAATTAATTTGATCTCCAAATCAAAATCTAATTTTATTTTTAAATTCCTCATACGTTAATTAGCTAATAGTGAATTTTTGGGAATTTTTTTGGAGCTCATTTGGTCTTAAATTGGATTTAGAATATTTAGGAATAATTATATTATTTAATTAGTTTTATTATATTTAAATTATATAATTAATTAAAATATAAATGACGGGATTTGCTGTCGGGACCGCGGCAGATCCGCTGTGGGGTCCCGACAGCGGGGCACCGGGTTAAGCCACTCGATGCATTAGCACGCATCATGGCGCAAACCATCTAATGGTGGGATCTCCTTCGTGTTAAGATTAGATCCTATGCGTTAGATCCATCGCACGCATTTGACGGCTACCATTTGATCTGTTTAAGTAATCTATCATGACCATCCATAACCAACGGTCGATCCATCAGACGGCAGACAAAGACCCTAGCACTGTGGATATTCGTCTACCATTTGATCCGTCTGCGTCTGGTCCCACCTGATAGCTAGGATCCTCCCAACCCCGTGGCAGTACGGGAAATGACCCGTTCTTCCCTCCTACCCTTGGCGCATTCATCTTGCCAGCTGCCCTCTCCCTGAATTGCCCCTAGCTGTTGGCTCGAGCCTTTCCCTTCGGCCCGAGCCTCCTCCGAATGCCAAGCTCTGGAAACCATCCCCCAGAGCCTTCTTCTGCCTATAAATACCCTCAGTGATTCGCAGTGAGTACCTTTGCTCACTGTGAACCCTCAATTGGAAGTTGAAGTCCCTGGAGCTCCCATCTCACCTCGGCAATTTCTGGCAGTCTCATGAAGCTTAGAACTGCTGATAAAGGGTCCGTCTGGTGTTCAGACCCCCTGTGAACCTCCGCCTGCTATCTAGGAAGCTCCATCACCCATCAATTCCCCTTGGCCAAGCCTACGACCTCGACTTTAGGTACAACCTTCTGCCATTGAATGTCGTTGATTAAATCCTCCATTCTGTCTCTGAATTAAGCTTCTGGATGTCGTCTAGGTAGCCGTAGTCACTTAGGAAACCTAGTGTGATTATCCATAGGGTCTTGGCTAGCCTAATTCAATCCTTCGATCGTCTAGTTTGCGCCTCAAGCTCACAACCGAGCTCGAGTAAGGACCCGACGATCCAGGGCACCCCATGGAATGTGGCCAGAGGGTTTCGATCTGCCTCACCACCAAGATGGTGTAGGGATTGAGCTCTGGCCAAATGGTTGCCTATGTGAGGAGAATTTGCTCCTCACAGTAAACCCTAATCGTCAGTGAAGTGGGTGTCTCATTCGAGTAGCACCCCATTAATTCAGAAGGACCCAGATGGGGGTTCTTACCTTAATCGGTGCGCCTGAGTTTCCTGAAGGTGTAGCCATCGAGAGCTAGGCGTGGCGTGGCTGGAGCATGGAGAATTTCGACGTGGAAGTTCCATTAGGGCGGAGCCCATCGAGAGGAGGAAAATGAAGTCACGGGTCGGGCCGACCCGTGATCCGCGCCTTTTAATTTTTGGCTGCGGCTAATAGAGAATTATAGGATTGTATTTTTTATGGTTATTATTTAATAAATCAATTCCTATAGTTTTTATTTAAATAAAAATGCAGAATAAATTATTTGAATAACTTTAGTTATACTGGTCCAAATGGTATGATCCAATATACTATTTGAATCAGAAAAATACAGAGAATCTAAATCTAAAATAAAATCACAGATCCAATGGTTGGATTTAAAATAATTGCTCAATCCTTTTCTATTCTTAATTAAATCATATTAAAGTAAATAAATGCCTAATTATGGAAAATAAGGGCTTTGATTACTCATATAACCCTAGAGAACAATTCTAAACCCTTAAAACTAATTTAAAGTATTTAATTTTCCTAATCACTCCTTGATTTCCCTAATCAAAGATTAGTAAATTAAACCCTAATTAAGCCTCTGATTTTGCTAAGTGTAGTTCCTAATGCTATCTTAAGTGTAGTAGAGCCTATGGATAAGATTGGATTGCCCTAGAATATCCTAACTTTATTAATCATTTTAATTGGCTTAAAAAGGTGATTAGTGCTAATTAGGCTAATTAGGTTGCAAAAACCTAAGATAAGTGTATTTTCTACTTTATTGACCAATATGGACTTCATTAAATAGATTAGAATAAATTTAGTTAATTAAATCATAAAATCCCATATTTAGCCTTAAGAGGGGGGTATTTTGGTCATTTTGACCAAAATGTGCTTAAGTGCCCCTTAAACCTTGGAAAAATTCAATAAGTTACCCTTAGTCAGATTATGAATGTTCTGCTGAACTCTTAGACTAATAATGTTAAAAATATGGATATTAAGTTAAGAAATCTTTATTTAGCCTTAATTAAGGTACTTAGATCTTAAGTGAATATAAAGGAGTCTCTTTGCCTTAGTAACTGAATCTAGCAATCTTAAAATGTTAAATCTTAATTTAAGAGGTTCAATTAAGTTAGTTCATGAGCTTAAATTCTAAAAGAAACACATTTAGAACATCTGAAGTTAAAAACCTAGTTTAAATCTAAAGTGATCAAATATCAGATCTTAGATCTTAGACTTTAGATCTTCACTTGAATTAAACTACCATCCTTTGAAATTTCCTAATTGATTTACTGTCTAATTCTTTTGAAGCCTTCCATGTGGGTATAAGATTGATTTAATCTATATGATAATAAAATTATCCTAAAAGATTGAATATAGATCTTAGATTCTCAAGTTCTTAATTGATTATTTTATCTTATAACTAGTAGAGTAACCTTTCACTAAGTTTTTAATTCTTAGATCCTTCAACTTATAGGACTCATTATCCTTAATTTGAGTTTTAGAGTGTGAACTCTAGATCTGTATTAGGACATCACCTTGGATTCAGGATTTGAACACCAAAGTCGACTTTAAATCCAAATTCATTAAATCTTGATTTACTCACTTAAGATTTGGGTAATAGAGACAAATACTAATAATTAGGTCATTGATACATTTGTTTAAACCATATAGTCATCATATGTGTTTGAATTAGAACTTGTTAAGTTATAAATATTAACTTTAAGGTAGTAAATCTGGAATTATACTCGTTAGATGGATATTGGAGATCCTAAACTTGTATCTTCCTAGAATAGTTAGTTAGATAAATTAGATAACAATAGATATCACATAAGTCTAGATTGAGTTTCTTACTTACTTTGATTAAATTTGCTCTGCACACCTTGGATATTGAGCCTTATTTCTTGAGCATAATAGGAGAACTTAGGATATGGAAGATACATCCCAAGTTAGTGTTTGTAAAGTATATCAATCATCTAGTTCTTGCAGTGCTTTCAGTTAATAGAGTATGTCCTAGCTTAGTCTACCTCTTCAATTATAGTATTGTTATAGAATAGACTCAGACCTAGCTCGACGAATGTCTAGGATGGATACATATCTTATTCTATAAAGTTCAACTCTGACCTAGCTTGATGTAGGGCATCAACAAAATCATCATCGACGTGCCAAATCATAAATTTGTTTAATGGTACTATGTTTTATTTTTCTATTTTGAGTCATGTTGGCTTTTGTATTTGTTCCATAAATGGGCCTTCATCCTAGCCCATATATTGTTATGTGAGTTTTTTTTTATAAAATGACACTTTAGTCCTTCATGAGAGAGTTGGTTTATGGTTTATTTGGTCATTTGTGTGAAAGGACATTTTAGTCCTTCATGAGAGAGTAAGTATATAGTTTTTTTGGTCTTTTAGAGGAAATGACACTTTAGTCCTTCATGAGAGGTTGGTTAAGGGTTCTTACGGTCATTTGGTATGTATCTTCTGGCTATAAATTGGCCACCCTCACATGTATTATGGCATTGCAAGTGATATAAAAAATACTATCTTCTTCTTTTGTTATGTGAGCTTCATTCTTAAGAGAAGGACTTATTGAGGTGTGGTTTGCAATTCTTGGAGAAGGACTTCCAAGAAAAGAAGGTGCGATCTACGGCGAATGACTGCTCGTAGAAGTTAATCTTCTTTATCGTAAGCGACATATTTGGTAATAAGGCTCCCGTAAGATCTTCTTCATTTATTTTTATCTTCTTTCCTCCTACCTTACAAGTGTGCTCGTTTAATCCTAGTTCTCATTACTTGTGAACGCTTACAACACTTCTCTTTATTCTCAACAAGCGACTCGCATATCTTCTAGTAACTTAAATATGCAAGGCTAATTTTGTTAACTAATTGGTGGATTTGATTATATTACATGTCATCACCCCCCATCCTACATCAGATTAGTATCATAGAATTTATCCTCATATATAGTCCTACATTTCTATATTAATTCATAATAATTTTTATTTTAATAAATATTAAAGCTTTGTTAGTTTAATTAAAATTTAATAGGATTATAATTTATATCATCCTTAGCCACATAATAATAATAATAATAATAATAATAATAATAATAAAGAAACAAAAAAAAAGATAATAATAATAACAAAAAAAAAATTCTTATTTTTAATTTATTCACATCTCCCTCATTAAAATTATAAAAAAAAATTATATTTATCATTATAAATTTAGTTTTTGGGTAATCGACAAGAGATTTACAATTTCGTAGCTGATAATTTCATCATCTACTCGGATAGCTATAACTACTCGCAGTGGTCACCCATATCAAAATCAAATGCTCGGTCATAGATGTGAGAATATTATTTTTAATCTTCAAGAGCATCTCGATGATTTAACTTTTCTTTATCAACAATCTTGTAGAGAGTTCAGAGGAAGATTGGAGGCCCTAGAAAATAAAAATAACAACAACACAATTCAGAAACCTAACCCGACACCAGATGCCCCACCAGAAAATAGTGAGCGAAATACACCTTATGACCCGCACACAAATTCTTCTCCACTTACGTTTAGAATACAAAGAAATAGGACGTTTCCACATAATGATTTATTTGAATATCCTGAGGCAGAAGATGTTCCATTTCAAACTCTTCGTAGAGCTAATGCACCTTTGGGTCGACTAGGAGGTTTTAAACAAAACCAAAATCATCTACGATTTCAAGAACCTTACCAAGGTTATGATCAACTTTACGCCACCACAAGGTGCATTGAACATGACCAAAATATAGACATTACGAGAAAGGTTAGAGTAGACCCTCCGACCTTTGATGGGCATCTTGATCCTAAAAAAATTTCTGATTGGCTTGTAGAAATAGATCAGTATTTTGATTGGATGACAATGTCTGGAAATCGTCAGATTAGATTTGCTAGTATGAAACTTGTTGGTCATGCTAAGACTTACTGGGTAAATCTAGAATGACAACAACAATGATCAGGCCAATTATTTGTAAGATCTTGGGAAAAAATGAAAGAGATGCTCAAGAAAAAATATCTTTCTTCAATATTTCAAGACCAACTTTTAGATGAACTCATAACTCTTAGGCAAGGATCTATGAGTATTGCAGATTATATGACTCATCTTGATGAGTTATTAATTCGCTGTGATATTATTGAAGATTCTAGAGAAACTATAGCTAGGTTTCGAGCTGGGTTAAGACCTGACATTCGTCGAGAGATGTTGACTCAAGAGGTGTATACACTTGAAGAAGCATTTCAAAGATCCCTCCAAATAGAACAATACTTAAGGCAAATTTCTCAACGCAAATTTAACAATGTGCAAGGTGCACCTCTTAAGCCAAATCAACCACCACCATCGGTTCCTAAAGTACCAAATGATCAAAGAGTAAAACTCATATCTGGAAATTCAAATGCTAAATCAAACATCGCATGCTTTACTTGTGGAAAGACGGGACATTATACAAATAATTGTCCACATAGAAATCTTCATGTAGATTCCATCGATCCAGAAGTACAAGATGATCAACAAGATAATGATGTTGAGTGTGATCCATGTGAAGATACTAGTGATACAGATGAAGCTTTAATTAATCCACATTTAACAGTAGTTCGTTGTGTCTTAACTACCCCCCCAAACCAATATAGATTGGAAACGAACAAATATCTTTCACACTTAATTTAAAAGTGGAGATAAGCTTTGTAAACTTATAATTGATAGTGGTAGCTGCATGAATGTGGTCTCAGCTAGTGCATTAGTAAGAATGAAACTAAGCCCGGAGCTTCATCCATAACCATATAAGGTTGCATGGGTAGATAAGACTAGTATCTCTATTACCCAAAGATGTCTTGTTCCCCTCAACTTAGCAACCTATTATGATCGCATTTGGTGCGATGTTCTCCCTATGGACGTTGCACATGTACTTTTAGGGAGACCTTGGCTATATGACTTAGACGTTACTCACTTTGGACGGGCTAATACTTACGTCTTTATGTTTGGTGGAAAGAATATTATCTTAAACCCGGCAAAGCCAAAGGAACTTTTGATTGAGAATCCAAGAGACTCTTTTTCACCAATAGAGAAGTGACCTTTAACTATAATTAGTAAGCAAGAGTTTGAGCATTCTAGTGAAAATAATATTGTATATGCTCTTATTATTATGGAATCTTTAAAAGGGAATGAAAATTCAACCCAATCCTATGAAGTCACTCAACTCTTGACTGAATTTCACGACTTATATCCTGAAGAACTTCCTAGTGAACTACCCCCATTGAAAAACATACAATATGCTATCAATTTGGTACCTGGATCTACCTTGCCCAACTTGCCACACTATCGAATGAATCCAGTTGAGCATGCTGAACTTAAGCGCCAAGTTGATGATTTATTACACAAAGGATTCATTTGTGAGAGCTTGTCCCCTTGTGTTGTTCCAGCACTTTTTACACCTAAGAAAGATGGAAATTAGCGCATGTGTATTGATAGTAGGGCAATTAATAAGATCACCATTAAGTATCGATTTCCTATTCCAAGGTTGGATGACATGCTTGATATGATGTCTGGATCTATAGTATTTTCAAAGATTGATCTTCGAAGTGTATATCATCAAATTAGAATGCGTGATGGGGATGAATGGAAGACTGCATTTAAAACACAAAATGGCCTTTTTGAATGGTTAGTTATGCCTTTTGGTCTAACTAATGCTCCTAGTACATTTATGCGCATCATGACACATATACTTCAACCTTATATTGGGGTCTTTTTAGTTGTATATTTTGATGATATTTTAATATTTAGCAAGACCCAAGAAGAACATCTAAGTAATTTAAGAAAAGTATTTGAAACACTTCATCGAGAAAAAAATTATATTCATATGAAGAAATGCTCTTTCATGACTTCATTTGTCATATTCTTAGGATTTGTTATTTCAAACCATGGAGTCTCAGCTGATCCTGAAAAGATAAAAGTAATTAAAGAATGGCCTATACCAAGATCCATTCATGATGTTAGGAGTTTTTATGGGTTTGCCATATTTTATAGAAGGTTTATTCGTGGATTTAGTACCATCATAGCACCAATCACACAATGCCTAAAAAAAGGTGATTTTAAATGGACTCCTACAGCAACTAAGGCTTTTACTGAAATAAAAGAGCGTCTCACTAGTCCACCAATATTGAAGTTGCCAGACTTTGATAAAGTTTTTGAAATTTCATGTGATGCTTCTGGGGTAGGAATAGGTGGAGTGCTTAAACAAGAAGGCCATCCGATAGCCTTTTTCAGTGAGAAGTTAAATGATGCCTGCCAAAAGTATTTCATGTATGATCGTGAGTTTTATGCAGTCGTTCAAACTCTATGGTACTGGCGACATTATCTTTTATCTCGTGAATTTGTTCTCTACTCTGATCATGAAGCCCTTAAATACTTAAACTCTCAAAAAAAGTTAAGTGCTCGTCATGTTAAATGGGTTCAATATTTACAGGAATACACTTTTGTCTTAAAGCATAAGGCCGGTATTGAGAATAAAGTCACATATGCTTTGAGTCGCATGTTTCTCCTTTTACATACAATAAATGTAAAAGTAACTGGGTTTGATAAAATGATTTCTGATTATTCTACATGCAAAGATTTTAGTCAAATTTATTCTTCATTATCTGAAAAGGGGCGAGTTATTGATTCAAATTACCAATTTCAAGATGGATATCTTTTTTATGGCACTCGTCTTTGCATTCCTGATTCATCTCTTCATATTTTTCTCATTGACAAGCTACATGCAGGAGGAATTGCAGGACATTTTGGGCGTGACAAAATTATTGCAATGATTCAAGATTGATTTTATTGGCCTAGTCTAAAGAGAGATATTGCTCGTATAGTTTCTCGATGTCTTGTATGCCAACTTGCAAAGGGAAAGCAGAATAATTCTGGACTCTATACTCCTATTCCTATTCCTCATAAACCTTGGGAAGACATAAGTATGGATTTTATACTAGGATTATCTCGCACAACACGACACTATGACTCTTTTCTTGTAGTCGTTGATCGATTTTCTAAGATGGCGCACTTCATTCCATGCTATAAAACTTTCGATGCATCTCATGTTGCGACATTATTTTTTTGTGAAGTAGTAAAGTTACATGGTTTACCTAAAACAATTGTGTCTGATCGAGATGTACGCTTTATGAGTTATTTTTGGAAGACTCTTTGGAAGAAACTAGGCACAAAACTTCATTTTTCGACAGCATATTATCCACAGACAGATGGTCAAACAGAAGTGGTAAATAGAAGCTTAGGAGATCTGCTTAGATGCTTAATCTCAAACCATTCTGCTAGCTGGGATCTTATATTACCCACTGCTGAGCTTGCTTATAATAGTTCAATTAATAGATCTACTAGTAAAAGTCCTTTTCAAATTGTAACTGGTTATGAGCCATGAAAACCAATCGACTTAATTCATCTTCCCATAACATATAGAGCTAGTGAGTTTGCATCATCATTTGCTCAAAGCATGCATGATCTCCACCAAGAAATTGAACAGAAATTAACCATTACATACAATAAGTATAAAATTAATGCAGATAAGTGAAGAAAATTTGTTGAATTTCAAGATGGTGACAAGGTGCTAATAAGGATGAGATCTAAGAGATTTCTAATAGGAACATTCAAAAAGTTGAATGCTAGGCGAGCAGGACCTTTTAAGATATTAAGGAAAGTTAATAAAAATACTTATGAAGTTGATCTTCCGAATGATGCTGAAATATCTCCAGTTTTCAATGTGGCAGACCTTACATTGTACCATGATTATGCTTCTTCCGATATATTGGATGCTTCTACTTATATTACTAACATGCAGGAACCACAAAATAAAGAACCAGTATTACCATTGCCACTACCGACTCGTCGCCTTCGTTCTCATCATCCGTCCCAAATACTTGATGATCAAATAATTGCTAGTACTAATGGTGGGGTTCAAAGATATCTCGTTCGATGGAAAGGCCTTTCACCTTTAGAAGACTCTTGGTTGACGCATGAAGAACTACAGCAACTTGGTTCAGATATACTTCAAGAATATAATGAGCTTCATTCACCAAAGGTAAATCCTTCAAAGCCGGGGAGTGCTGATGCCGGGCATCAACGAAATCATCATCGACGTGCCAAATCATAAATTTGTTTAATGGTACTATGTTTTATTTTTTTATTTTGAGTTCTATGGGCTTTTGTATTTGTTCCATAAATGGGCCTTCATCCTAGCCCATATATTGTCATGTGAGTTTTTTTTTGTAAAATGACATTTTAGTCCTTCATGAGAGAGTTGGCTTATAGTTTATTTGGTCATTTGTGTGAAATGATATTTTAGTCCTTCATGAGAGATTAAGTATATGGTTTTTTTGGTCTTTTAGAGGAAAGGACACTTTAGTCCTTCATGAGAGGTTGGTTAAGAGTTTTTATGGTCATTTGGTATGTATCTTATGGTTATAAATTGGCCACCCTCACATGTATAATGGCATTACAAGTGATATAAAAAATACTCTCTTCTTCTTTGTGTTATGTGATCTTCATTCTTAAGAGAAGGACTTCTTGAGGTGTGGTTTGCAATTCTTGGAGAAGAACTTCCAAGAAAAGAAGGTTCGATCTGCAGCGAAGGACTGCTCGTAGAAGTTAATCTTCTTTATCGTAAGCGGCATATTTGGTAATAAGGCTCCCGTAAGATCTTCTTCATTTATTTTTATTTTCTTTCCTCCTACCTTACAAGTGTGCTCATTTAATCCTAGCTCTCATTACTTGTGAACGCTTACAACACTTCTCTTTATTCTCAACAAGTGACTGGCATATCTTCTAGTAACTTAAATATGCAAGGTTAATTTCGTTAATTAATTGATGGATTTGATTATATTACACGTCATCACCCCCCATCCCACATCATAGCTCTTCAGATGCCTAGGATACATACATGTTGAACTTTCAGAGGCCCTGTATGGCCTATTATCTGGTATGGCAGCACTATGTCTTAGGCTTACTGCTACTCTAGTTTAGTTTTCAGTCTTATTGTGCTTTGCCACATATTTCAGTGGCCTTACTTACAGTACTTGCTTACTTTGCCACATGTCTCAGTGGCTTTACATTATATTTGATTGTTTTGCTTTTTTGCCACATGTCTCAGTGGCCTTTCCTTTGTATATTAATCTGCATATTGTATGTATATTCTCATGGATTAAGCTATTGTATATATATTAACATATTTAGGATGCTAGAATGGTATGTTAATTCAATATTTTGTGTTATTCTATACTTAGCATATTTTAATGTGATCATAAGCATATTAGGGTCAGATTCATTATAATAATTATAGTCACTTTTGGTTTTAGCTCCACCTTGCTTACTTTCATATTTTATATGTTATTTCACATACTCATTGATTAGCTATAAATGGTTAGTTTATAGTTACCACATTTCTTTGTAGCTTGCCGCACCTTAGAAATTGCTTGCATGTTAAAAATAATCAAATGTGATATCTTTAAATATTCAGTTCATTTAAAATAGCCTAAAATGTACTTAGACAATTGTCTAACTGTTACCTTTTTCTTTTATTGGATGGGGACTGGCATTTGTGATACCGATAAATATCAGATTTAGACTTATTCGTGGGCAGTGCTGCAGGAGAGGAGCCAGTTCAGAAGGAGGATCGTTCTACTGCAGTCTAGATAGACTTGGCATTTTCATTTCAGTGAGATTGAGAGATATTTATATTTTTTTTAATTCCATTTGTAATAATTAAATTCTGGTTGTATTTTACTTTCAGCACTTGATCTCAGTTACTGTCTCTTTTACTTTGCTTTATTATACTGTGATGTGGATGTTATAATCATGTTTTCTGCTTTCACTACTTTGATATGTATTGATGAATGTTATTATTGTATCAGGTGACAAGTCCTTGGCTTAAGACAGATTGGGTCCTACCTGACTTTACTTAAGTTAGAGATTTGCTACAGCTGGAGCACCGTACTCCCTACGGTTAGTATGGGGGGCCCCACAATTACCCTAATTAGGGATTAGTAAATTTAACTATGTTTAAGCCTTTCATTTTGTTGAAATAAGTTCCTAATGCCCTCTTAATTATATTTGAGCCTATAAATAAGGTTGGATCATCCTAGGATGTCCTAATCTCACTAATCACTTTAATTGGCCCCTTAATGTGTTTAGGGCTAATTAGGACAATTAAGCCACCAAAACCTAAGATAAGTGTTTATTCCACTTCATTAACTAATATGAAACTCAATAAAATAGATTTGAATCAATTTGGATAATTAAATCATAAAATCCCATTTTTAGCCTTAAGAGGGGTATTTTGGTCACTTTGACCAAAATGTGTTTAAGCACCCCCTTAAACCTTAAAAATTCAGTAAAATACTTCTAATTAATACATTTAACACCTCTCTGAAATCTTAGGTTAATAATGTTGATATCAAGTAAAGGAACCTTAAGCAGTTCTTATATACATCTTAAGATCTTAAGACCTTAAACTCTTAAAAATCACCTTATCCTAAGAGTTAAGCCTAACCATCTCAAAATGCTGGATCCTTAGTTTAATAACTTAATTAAGTTGATTCTTGAACTAGAATCTTAAGAGAAGTATTCTTGTAAAATCCTAAGTTTAAAACTAGCTTAAGTCTAAAAGTGACAAACTTCATATCTTAGATCTTAGACTTTAGATCTTCTAATTGAAATTGAACTACCTCCATTTGGAATTCCTTAAGTGATATATTGTTTAATCCTTTTGAAGCCTTCCATGTGGGTATAGGAATGATTTAATCTATAGGATAATGTAATCATCTTAAGGATTGAATATAGATCTTAGATTCTTAGTTCTTATTGATTATTTTATCTTACAATATTAGCACAACCTTTTATTAAGATCATAGCTTCTAAATCCTCCAACTTATAGAATTTCTTACCCTTAAATTAGGTTTTAAAGTGTGAACCCTAGATCCTTACTAAGGATACTACCTTGGATTCAGGATTTGAACTCCAAAGTGGAGTTTGAATCCAGAATCCTTAATCTTGATTCACTTAATCAAGATTTGGGTTAAGAGAGGAAAATAATAATAATTAAGTCGTTAATTCATTTACTTTAAATCTTTATAGTCATCATATGATTATGAATTAGAACTTATTAAGTTCTAATATTAATATTAAGGTCATAAATTTGAGATCTTACTCGATAGCTGAATATTAGAGATCCTAAACTTGTATCTTCTCAGAATAGTTAGATTGGATAAAGTAGATAACAACGGATATCACATGAGTCTAGATTAAGTCTCTTGCTTTGACTTGATTGCTCTACACACATTGAATATTGAGCCTTATTCCTTAAGCATGATAGGTAAACTTAGGATATGAAAGATATATCCTAAGTTAGTATTTAAAAAGCATAGCATTCATTCAGTTCCTTCAGTGCTTTCAGTTAAAAGCTACAGGTCCTACGGGAAGTGACTAGTAGAGTACGTCCTAGCATAGTCTGCCTCTTCAGTTCTAGTTTTGTTATAGAATAGACTCAAACCTAGCTCGACAGATGTCTAGGAAGGATACATGTCTTATTCTATAAGTTCAACTCGGACCTAGCTCTGCGGATGCCTAGGATGGATACATGTTGAACTTTCAGTTTAGAGGCCCTATATGGCCCGTTCTGTTATGGCAGCACTATGTCTTAGGCTTACTGCTACTTTAGTTTAGTTATTAGTATTTGTTTTTCTTTGCCACATGCTTCAGTGGCCTTTCTTTTAGTGCTTGGCTTGCTTTGCCACATGTCTCAGTGATTTTACTTTTACTCATGCATGTACTTAGTTTACTTTTGCCACATGTCTCAGTAGCCTTTGCATATCAATCTGCATGTTTGTATATATGCTCTCATTGATTAGTAGTAAATATTGGTATGTTTAGGATGCTAGAATTGTATGTCTATTTTCAGTATTTATGTTCTTATTATTCTCAGCATGTTTACATGTGATCATAAGCATGTTATGATCAGATTTATTTCAGTAGTTGCAATTACTTTTGCTCTTAGCCTCACCATGTTTAGTAGATGTTTTTGTATGTTATTTTACATACCTATTGATTAGCTATAAATAATTAGTTATAGCTACCCCATTCTTGTAGCTTGTTGCACCCTTTTTAAATGCTTACACATTTAAAACCATTAAGTGTGATATCTTAAATACTCAGTTCACTGAAATAGCCTAAAATGTACTTAGACAATTGTCTAACTGTAACCTTTTTCTTTTATTGGCTGGGGCCCTGACATTTGTGATACCGATAAATGTCAGATTCAGAGTTGTTCGTCGGCAGCGCTGCGGGATCGGAGCCGGTGTAGGAGGAGGATCTTCCTACTGCTGCTTAGATAGTTTTTCTCTCTCTTTTGTAATGAGATTGAGAGACCTTTATTTTTATTAAATTCAGTTTATAATAATTAAATATTGGATGTATTTACTTTCTGCATTTGATCTGAGTTACTATTTCTTCTACTCTTTTATATTATGTTATGTCTGTGGATGTTATACTATTTTGTTTCTTGCTTCCACCACTTTAATTTGTATTAATGTATATTTACAACTCTACAGGGATACAATTCCTTGGCCTAAGGCAAGTTGAGTCCTACCTAACTTTACTTAAGTTGGGGATTTGCCACCGAAATGGAGCACCATACTCCCCGCAGTTATGCTAACATCAGTATTAGCATAGCCGCGGGAAAGTACGGGGCCCCACAGCTCAGCCCCCTCCTTCTTCTGCTTGCTGCAAAAGTTAAAGCACTCTCCCTCCTTTCTCCATTGATACCCCTGTGCTGAAGAAGAAGGCTCATCTCCAACTCTTAAAGAAAGCAAAGGTTCCTTCTTCCTCCACTCCTTGCAAGGCTAAGGCACACTTTTGCTTACTCTCCTTGTACTCATTTGTTTTCCTTCCTTGTCTCCTTCATATTGCTACTATGCATGTTTGTATCTTTAGAAACTCATTACAGTGTATGGAAGCCATTAAGGCACATTGAGACATCTCATTACTTTGAAAATCGCATGCTCTATTTTCTTCCATTTTATATACTCTAGTCTTTATCATCATTTTTTGTATAGTAAGATGCTTCATTTGAGTCAATTTTGGTGTCAATGGAAAGGCATCGGAAAGAACTTTCCATTGATATATGGCACTGCTCATGGAATGATATGGATTTAGAGTATTTGAGCTTGAAATGAGATTTTTACGGGTTTCGCACTGGCGAAAATACCGTCTGGCGTTGCAGCACCCAAGTTACAAATGGACTGCTACAGTGCACCATAGCGCGCTACAGTGGGCTGCAGCATTATTTCGGGAAAAATCATATAAAATCAATGAATAAACAAATTGAACAGTGACCCGCAAGTGGACCGCTATAGTGCTCCTTAGCGCACCACAGCGGGCTGCAGCGTCATCCCAGGAAAACTTTATGAAATCAGAAAAATAAATTAATTGAACAGTATTTCCACGAGTTAGTCCGCCACAGCGCGCTACAACGCCAAAAATGCCACAGCGCGCTAGAGAGCCAAAAGCGCCACAGCGCGCTAGAGAGCCAAAAGTGCCACAGCGCACTACAACGCCAAAAGTGTTGCAACGCTATAGTGCGCCATAGCGCCCAGAAACTGTAAAACTGCCCAGAAATGGCCAAAACTTCATTATTTTCACATTTTAATGTCCCTAGGACCCGAGTGGGATTGAATTATATCAAATTTTGAACCTATTATAGTTAATTTTGATGATTCCATAAAATTATAAGTGAAAAATCAACTTTGAAAAATTGCCCTTTATGACATGTTCAAAAACCTCTTATGTGCCTTAAGGATTTTTGTGCTAAATACTAAATAGTAGAACCCTTGAATGCTTGTATTGAATAAGTGTACCTTAATAACCAAATTGCATGAAACCTAAGTCTTTTAGATTTGTAATCAAGTGCTAATCCCTTTATTTTGATTTAGAATTTAGTTAGCCTTAATTACATTTTATCCTATGTCATCTTTACATTTATATACTTTCATGATATTAGGTTGAATTTAAGAAAATTCTAAATATTTATTTGGACACCTAATTGTGTGTAATTAATATTAAACTATAATTAAATATAAGAATCTTGATAATTTGATTAAGTAGATGATACTTAATCTAAATCTAAAATTTGACATCAATAATATACTAATAATATATTAATTTGTCATCGACCTTTAAATTAACCCTTGGTCTTAATGGTAGAAAGGTTAGGGGTTAAACTCTAACTTATTTTGATTAAGATCTAAATATTAATCACTTAGCCAATTAACTTGATTGTAAGATAATTCAATTGACATTATTCTAATAATGTGTCTAATTTAGTATTGATCTTAAACTATTAAATTAGAAGTGCTAAGGTTAATAATGAATCTGTGTGATTTAATCATCTGAAACTAAACTTTAAATCTTTGATTTTCTCTTATATAAGACTATTAGCGTAAGATGGATAAAAAAAAATAGTAATGATTTATGCAATGATCTAACTCTAAATAAGATCTTTGATTTCATCCCATGATTGTAGCATAAAAATTGATAAGATAGATTTTATTCATCTGATCTGATCACTTTAACCCAAAACTAATAAATAAACCCTGAATGTTAGCTTAAGAGGTAGAAAAGTGAGATCTCAAGGATCTTGCTATAGGATCGTTCTTGAAATATTTAAAGATTTTAATTATTGATACATTGAGGTAGGAAGAACTTTTGAAACTTACTGAGGTAGGAACTTAGATGATCCTTCATAACCTTAAAAGTTGAGCTTGATACCTTATGATAGGAATCACCTAAAGCAGATAGAATGGGACTTTCTCCTTGCGGTAGAAATTAATATTGAGTGATCCTTTGATCACATCCTTGGAGTCTTGTGTAGGACACACCCATTAGAGTAAGAATTAATAGCTTTGATAATCCTTGTTGATTAAATAGAATCTTCTGAACCCAGATTATTAGTTAGGTATAGTATGGTATACCCATAGTACTGGATTATTTTAGTAATATTCGGGATTGGTTGATTCACTCCAATGCGGACTTATGACCAGGTGCTATCCTAAGGGATTAGATGAATACAATCCCGTTAGAGTAAATCTTCCAAGACTAAGAGTGTTATATATAGTGGATAAGATCCTTAGTTTGAGATAAAAATTGCGACCGGGTTCTGCCTCCTATCGTAGTTGATTTCGATAAGTGCAGTTTAAACAAACTAAGTATCTTAAGTCATTTTGCATAGGCCACTAAGTATGCTTATAATTAGGTTATTTAATGGCTTAGCTTGATATATAAACTGCAACATGATTCTGCCTCTTATCGTAGTGCGCTTTGATAAGTGCAGTTTTAAATAAGCTAAGGGTTAAATTCACCTCTCTTGGAAACATACAACTATGTGTATACAACTTTTTTAACTAATGATTTTAAGTAAACTCTCAACTTTAACCAATTATTGAATTAGAACCTATGAGTCGGAATCCTTTTAGCAGGATTCTACACAATGGATACATTGAATTCATTATTAGATTTCAAAGCATTTTATGGATTTATCTCATGTAGCTTAGAAGCATGAGCATGAGTATAAGCATGATGTGTGAGTATTAGAATGATCTATGAGTATCAGTGATGATTTATGGGTTACAGAATGTTGCATATATTGACTAGGGAATTTCATGATGCATCGGCATTACAGTAAACGGTATTCCTAACTGGATGTATGTATACATTGGACTGTACCACTTATAGCAGTTCAGTAATATTTCTATTACATATCAGTAGTATACAGTGTTGTGGCATATTCAGATGCACAATTTTAGTGACATACAATATAGATTTACATATCATTACTCAGTTTCAAATCCATTATTATTTTTGGTTTACTTTCAGTATTCAGTTTACAGTTCAGTTTTACTTTACTTTTTTTCAATTTTATATAGTTTTATACAGTTTTATACTTTTAGTTATCTTTATAGTATTACTGCAGATTTAATTACATTATGTAAATGTTAAATGAATAACTAGAACTATTTAGATTAGTTTCAATATGTTAGACTTATTATCTAATATGGGGTACTTTGGGATTTGGTAGTTTGCTAGATCTTGAGCATTATATTGAGCCAGGTTAGGAGGACACCCAGGAGATTCAGGAGGAGCCAGTGGAGCACTAGTGGACTCTTCTTCAGTTTTACATTTTGCTTAGTTCAGTTCAGTACTTAGCTTCTATTTCTGTATTTTAGTAAACCATTTGTATTAATTATGGATTTGTTCTTTTTTTTTGAGATAAATGTTTTATTCAGCCTCTGTGATGAATATTTTTGGATGTTTGCTTTAGCTTCCGCACTCTGTTTATATACTACTTAGACTTAGTATTGTGATGTGATTAGTATACTAGAATACTGATATCTTATATATATATATATATATATATATATATATATATATATATATATATATTAGATTTCTATTGTATTATAAATCCAATGTATGTATTTGTCTAATACTTATGATAAGGATACTACTTTTATCTTAAGTATTAACTCTCAATCCTCCTTGAGGTTGAATCAGCAGCCCTTTAGATGGGTTTTGTGCTTCTGTTATTTCGGGGAGACGGGTTATTCCCCCCTGAGTGGCATGCTGCTCCGCCGCCGAACTGATTACACATCTTTTGCACGCGATGATGGGGTGGGGCGCTACAGCAGGACCAGGCTAGGGAAGGACCTAAGAGGCTTATCGGGTCCAGGTTATTCTAACAAAACCCTTCCAAATGAGCTATGGTATACCAACTCGAGGCCGAAGTTCCCCCTACTTATCCATTCAATGGTTGCACAAAATCACACCCGTATGGTCGGTGTTACCACGAGAAGCAGGTGTGCTTCACCTACGGACGGCTAGGCCATGGTTATTATAAATGTGCGGCTATATAAACGATTGACTGCGATCAGATCAACTGCTCCAAACGCCGCCAAGCCTTCGACCTATTTCAGAAGCCTGCTGCAACTTGTCCAGCACCACCGTCTACTTCACCTGTGAGGCATGAGGCAGCTAATGGCCTTCACCCAAATGCACCGTGACCACCTCCACGACAGACTTATAACAACAGGCCTGCTGGTCATGCACGTGTATACACCCTCACACCAGTTGAGGATGCAGAAAACAATCACGTGGTATTAGGTACACGCTCTTGAACCTCTTTATCTTTATAGTTATTACTTGCTTTACATAGTCAGTAATTAATTACCTCTGCAATTAGGTTTGATTTGCATAAATAACAAACCCGATAACATTCTATTTGACACTAGAGCTTGTCATTCCTTTGTGTCTAATGGCTGGGCAAAATCGCTTAACCTACCATTGTATCGCCTATCCAATCCTCTTAATGTTAGGTTACCTTATGGAACCCAATTACCTGCTCACCAGTTCTGCAAGTTACAAATTCCAATTGAGAATGAGAAGTATGAAGCCAAGTTAGTAGTTCTCCCAAAAGCTAATTTTAATGTAATATTAGGCATGAATTGGCTAAGCTAGTATAACACCACTATCAATTATACAAAGAAGAAGATTACCTTAGAAAGTAGTAGTAAGGCCAGATCCTTTATTGGTAACCTTAGCACTCGAGCCTCGCTAATCAATACTATAAAAGTAAGGAGATTAGTTCATAAAGGTTGTGATGCCTTCCTAGTAACAATACTAGGAGAAAAGAAAGAAAACGTTTCCTTATCTGAGAACCCCATCATTTACAGATTCACCGACGTTTTCCCAGAATACTTACCCGGTCTTCATCCTATACGGGAAGTGGAATTTGTAATTAACACCTGTAACAACCCTATGTTGTTACTCTAGCTAAAACTGGTTAATTAAGCTAAACCAAGACTTGATTTTGATTCCATTGGATTTAATGGGTCATTTAAACCTAACCCTAGAAGTTTAGAATCATTTGGAGCTAAAATGGAAGATTTGGTATTTTTGGCAATTTTTAAGCCCTGAAAAATACCTAAATTATTTTGATTTCTAAATTAAAATCTGATCTCATTTTTGAATTTCTCACCCCAAAATTAGCTAAGGGTGAATTTTTAGGAATTTTTTGAGCTTATTTGGTCCTAAATTAGATTTAGGATATTTAAGGATAATTATATATTAATTAATTGATTTTATTTATATTTAAATTAAATTTTAATTAAAATTAAATCGGCAAGATTCGCTGTTGGGACCGCGGCAGATCCGCTGCGGGGTCCCGACAGCGATGCATGAGTGTAAGCCACCCAATGCGCTATTACGAATCTCAGCACATTTAATCCAACGGCTCGCATACCGCGCGCCGTGATCTAATCCCATCCGCCCGATCGACATCTCAAATCCGATGCCCGGGATTTAATCCGCGGATTGGTTAAGTAGAAGCTGCATCAGGCCGTCTATCCCCAACAGTCGCTCCATCAGACGGAGGAGACAAACCCGAGCACTGTGGATCGTCTTCCTCGCCTCGCCCGTCTGCGGCTGGTCCCCCCCGACAGCCAGGATCCTCCCTGACGCATGGCAGTATGGGAAAATCACCGAATTTCCTCTCGTGCCTTCGGCGCGTTCGTCTGGCCGGCTGCCTTTTCCCCAAATTGCCCATAGCCGTTGGCCCGAGCCATTCCCTTCGGCCCAAGCCTCTCGCCATTGTCCGAGCTCTGGAAACCACCCCCGTAGCCCCCTTGGCCTATAAATACCCCCAGTGATTCACAGTGAGTCCCTTTGCTCACTGTGAACCCTCAATTTCCTTAGCTGAGGCCTCTGGAGCTCCTTTCTTCCTCGGCGAATTCTGGCATTTCCAGAGCTTAGAACTACTGTAGAGGGCCCATCTGGTGTTCAGACCCCCTGTGAAGCTTCGTCTGCTGTCCAGGAAGCTTCCGCACACCTCAATTCCCCTCGGCCGAGCCTGCAACTCGACTTCAGGTACCGCCTTATCCCATGGAAATTTCCTTTACTCCATTTCATTCCTGTCCTCTGGATGAGCCCTAGATGTCGCCTAGTGAACCATAGCCACCTAAGGAACCTATGATGATTGTCACCAGGGGCTAAGCTAGCTCAAGTCGATCGTATCGATCGACTGAGCTAGCAGCCGAGCCAATGGCTGAATCCGAGTAAGGAGCCAGCGATTGGTTGCGCCTCAGGTTAAGATAGGTTGGAGGTTCGATGCATCTTGACTCCCTGAACGTGTAGGGATCGAACCCCAGTCGAATCGAGGCCTCTGTGAGGAGAATTTTCCCCTCACAGTCGGCCTGAGACACCCATATCGAAGGCGTCTCGGTCGAGTAGCACCCCATCAATCCAGAGGGATCCAGATGGGGGTTCTTGGTCCAATTGATGCGTCTTGACTCAGGGAACGTGTAGGGATCCAGCCGAGCTGCCGTCGTCGACTGTGCGCCGAGAATTTCTGCGTCGAAGTTCGGTGGGCTCGGGATCCGTCGAGAGGAAGAAGACGAAGTCGTGGGTCCTGGACCGGGCCGACCCGTGACCCGCGCCTTTTGATTTTGGGCCACGGCTAATTAAATAATTATTGGATGATATTTTCTATGGTTATGAATTAAATTAATTGAAGCCTATGATTCTAATTTAAATAAAAATACAGATTAAATTAATTAAATAACTTTAGTTATACAAATCTAAATGGTATGATCCAATATATCATTTGAATCAGAAAAATTCAAGGAATCTAAATATAAAATAAAATCTTAGATCCAACGGTTGGATTAAAATTTAATTGCCAAACTCTTTGCTATCATTAATTAAATCATATAAAATTAATGAAGTGTCCAATTTATGAGGTTAAGGGCTCTGATTGCTTCTTGTACCCTAAGGAATAATATCAGACCCTTAAATTTAATTTTGGTTAATTATTTTTCTTAATCACTCCTTAATTACCTTAAATAATAATTAGTAAAATTAACCCTAATTAAGCTTTAGATTTGGATGGAGGTTGTTCCTAATATCATATTAGGTCTATATTAGCCTAAGTATAAGGTTGGATTGCCCTAAGGATGCCCAAATTTACTAATCACACTAAATGGCTTAATTAAGTAATTAGTATTAATTAACCTTAATTAAGGGGTCAAAATCTGTGATGAGGGTGTTTCTCACTTCATTAATCAATATGAAACACATTAAGACAGATTGGAATTAATTTGGATAAGTAAACCCTAACATCCCAATTCTTGCCTTAAGAGGATTTTGGTTATTTTGACCAAAATGTGTTTAAATGCTCCTTAAAGATTGGAAATCTCAGTAAATTATCCTAAGGTAGATTAGAAATGTTCTCTGAACCCTTAGACTAATAGCAATGTTAATATGATCATTAATTCAAGAAATCTCCACTTAATCCCTAAGTAAGACACTTAGATCTTAAGTGATCTTTTAAGAGTCATTTGGCATTAATCCTTGAATCTAATAATTGAGATGATTAAATATCACCCTAATAAGTTTAATAAGGTTAACCTAAGAGCTAAAACTTAAAAGAAATGTAATTGGTAAAGTCTAAGTTAAAATCTAGCTTAAGGTCTAAAGTGTTCAAACCTCAGATCCTTAGATCTTAAGTAGCCCTAAAAAGGTCAATATGAGTTTAATGTTAAACTAATGCATAGAATTATCAATTTCAACCTTAATAATCTCCTTATAGTTTAATTGTGAACTTAGATTCTAAAAGAATCACAAATGAAAGCTCTTAAGATAAAACTCTAATTTAGAGATCTAAAGTGATCAAACATCAGATCTTTAGATCTTAGATCTTAGACTTAAATCTTCAATTTGAAATTAAACCATCTCCTATTGAAATTCTTTAATGATTGATTATTTAATCTCTTGAAACCTTCAATGTGGGTATAGGATGATTCAACCAATAAGATAATGAAATTATCTTAAAGATCGAATATAGATCTTAGATTCTCAAGTTCTTAATTGATTATTTTATCTTATAATCAGTAGAATAGTCTTTCACTAAGTTCTTAGTTCCTGAATCTTTCAGCTTATAGGATCCTTTACCTTTAATTTGGGCAATAAATGTGAACCCTAGATTCTAGTTAGGCCATTACCTTGGATTTGGGATTTGAACTCAACCTAGGGTTTAAGTTCTAAATCCTTAATTCTTGATCTACTTAATTAAGATTTGGGTAAGATAGTAAAATATAAATAAATTAGGTTGTTTATTTACTTACTTAAACCATATAGTCATCACATGATTTTGGATTAGAACTTGTTAAGTTATAATATTAACTTTAAGGGAATAAATCTGAGATTTTACTCGATAGCTGGATATTGGAGATCCTAAACTTGTACCTTCTCAGAGTAGCTAGAATTGGTAATTAGATAACATCATATATCACATGAGTCTAGATTGAGTCTCTTGCTTACTTTGACTAGATTGCTTGGCGTACCTTGAATATTGAGCCTTATTCTTTGAGCATAATATGTAAACTTAGGATATGGATGATATATCCTAAGTTAGTATTTGAATTACATATCATTCAGTTTTGTCTTATTTGCAGTTGGTAGAATATGTCCTAGCTTAGTCTGCCTCTTCAGTAGTATTGTATAGATTGGACTCAGACCTAGCATATTGGATGGCTAGGCTGGGGATTGATTGATTGATATTGGAGGCCCTGAATGGCCTATTAGCTGGTATGGCAATACTATGTTTTAGGCTTATTGCTACTTTAGCTGGATTGTATTATTTTTTTTTTCTGATATGGAGGAAGCTGTGCCTCGAGTTATGATATGTTGGGGTTTCGACGCGTCTAGTCCCCCTGTGCGTGTAGGGATCAAAATCCCATCGAATCGAGGTCCCTGTGAGGAGAATTTTCCCCTCACAGGCGACCTGAGATGCCTCGCAGGAGGACGTCTCGGATGAGTAAGACCCCATCGATCCAGAGGAATCCAAATGGGGGTTCTTGGTCAATTCGACGCGCCTTAACTCAAGGAACATGTAGGGATCGACTTGAGCCCCTGCCGTCGCCAGAGCGCTGAGAATTTCAGCTTTGAAATTCGACGGGCTCGGGACCCGTCGAGAGGAAGAAGACGAAGTCGATGGTCCGGGTCGGGTTGGTCTCTGACCCGCGCAGTTCTGATTTTGGGCCGCTGTTAATTAAATAATTATTGGAGTGTATTTTTAATGGTTATGAATTAATTTAATTAAAACCTAAAGTTCTAATTTAAATAAAAATACAGAATAAATTAATTAAATAACTTTAGTTATACAGATCCAAATGGTATGATCCAATATACCATTTGAATCAGAAAATTTCAAGGAATCTAAATATAAACTAAAATCTTAGATCCAATGGTTGGATTAAAAATTATTTGCCAAACCTTCTCTATTTTTAATTAAATCATATAAAATCATTTGATTGTCCAATTTATGAGTTTAAGGGCTCTGATTTCTCCTTGTACCCTAAGGGACAATTCCAGACCCTTAAAATTAATTTTGGATAACTAATTTTCTTAATCACTCCTTAATCACCCTAATCAAGAATTAGTGAATTAAACCCTAATTAAGCCTTTGATTTGGGTGAGAATGGTTCCTAATATTATATTAAATCTAGTAAAACCTAAGTGTAAGGTTGGATTGCCCTAAGATGCCTTAATTTCACTAATCATCCTAAGTGGCTTAATTAAGTGATTAGAGCTAATTAAAACCATTAGGTCATCAAAACCTTAATTAAAGGTGTTCCCCACCTTATTAAGAAATATGAAACACTTTAAAATAGATTAGAACAAATTTGGACAATAAAACCCTAAAATCCTAATTTTTGTCTTAAGAAGGGCATTTTGGTCATTTTGACCAAAGTATGATTTAATGTTCCTTAAGGACTGAAAATTTCAGTAAACCACTATAACACAGATTGGAAATGTTCTCTGAAATCCTAGAATAATAATAATCACCAATCCATAGGTCTCATTAATTCCTTAATTAAGATACCTAAACCTTAAGCATTCCTTATAAAGATCCTATGGTATTAAACCTTAAGTTTAATAATTGAAATGGTCAATTATCTCATTAATAAGTTCAGTTAAGATAACTTAAGAATTAAGTGTTAAAAGAAAAGTAATTGGAAATGTCTAAGTAAAATCTTAGCTTAAGATCTAAAGTGATCAAAACTCAGACCCTTAGATCTTAAATAACCTAAGAAGGTCCAAATGGGTTTAATGTTAATCTAATGATTGGAATTGTCAATTCTTAACCTTAATAAGCTCCTTATAGTTAATCATGAAATTAGATCTAAAGAAAATCATAAATGGAAACTCTTAAGTCAAAACTCTAATTAGAAGTCTAAAGTGATCAAACTTCAGATCTTTAGATCTTAGATCTTAGACTTAGATCTTCAATTTGAATCAAACCACCTCTAATTGAAATTCTTTAATAATTGATTGTTTAATCTTTTGAAACCTTCCATGTGGGTATAACATGATTCAATCCATAAGATAATGAAGTTATCTTAAGGATTGAATATAGATCTTAAATTCTCAAGTTCTTAATTGATTATTTTATCTTATAATTAATAGAATAGCCTTTCACTAAGATCTTAATTCCTGAATCTTTCAACTTATAGGATTCTTTACATTCAAATTGGGTATTAAGTGAGAAACCTAAATCTTATTTAGAATATCACCTAGGATTTGGGACTTGAACTCAACATAGGGTTTAAGTTATAAATTCTTAAAATCTTGATTTATTGATCAAGATTTGGGTAAGAGAGTAAAATATTCATAAAATCAGGTCATTAATTTGCTTATTTAAACTATATAATCGTCACATGATTTTGGATTAGAACTTGTTAAGTTCTAATATTTAACTTTAAGGACGTAAATCTGAGATTCTACTCGATAGCTAGATATTTGAGATCCTAAGCTTGTACCTTCTCAGAGTAATTAGATTTGGTAAATAGACAACAACAAATATCACATAAGTCTAGATTGAGTCTCTTGCTTACTTTGACTAGATTTCCTTGCATACCTTGTGTTTGAGCTTTATTCCTTAAGCATAATAGGAAAAACTTAGGATATTGATGATACATCCTAAGCTAGCATTGAAATTTCATATCATTCAATTTTGTTTTATTTGCAGTTAGTATAATATGACCTAGCTTAGTCTGCCTCTTTAGTAGTAGTATTGTATAGACTGGACTCAGACCTAGCATATTTGGATGGCTAGACTGGGGATTGATTGATTGATATTGGAGGCCTTGTATGGCCTATTGGCTGGTATAGCAGTACTAGGACTTAAGCTTACTACTACTTTAGCTGAATTGTTTTATTTTCTAATTTGCTTTGCCACATACTTCAGTGGCCTTATTTTCAGTATTTGCTCGCTTTGCCACATGTCTCAGTGGTTTTATATTTCATATATTGCCTTTCTTTTCATATTAATCTGCATATTGTATGTATATTTTATGGCTTAGATATATATATGAATTGCATGTTTAGGATACTAGAATTTTATCGTATTCAGTACTTGTGTTCTTTTATACTCAGCATGTTTTACTTCGATCATAATCAAGTTAGGATCATGTTTATTCAGCAATTGCAGTTATTTTTGCTTTTAGCCTTACCTTGCTTATTTTGTATATCACTTCACATACATGTTGCATGCTATAAATAGATAGTTTATAGTATTCCAGTTCTTTCATAGCTTGTTGCACCCTTTATTGCTTGCATGTGTAGTTAAATTAAATATAATATCTTTTAATATTCAGTTCATTTAAATAGCTTAAAATGTACTTAGACAATTGTCTAACTGTAACCTTTTTATTTTGTTGGCTGTGGCCCTGGCCTTTGTGATACCGACAAATGTCAGATTCAGACGTGTTCGTGGGCAGTGTCGCAGAGGAGGAGCCAGTTCAGGAGGAGGACCTTCCAGTCACTGTTTAGATAGTTTTGCCTTGTTCATTTTAGTGAGGACGAGAGTCTTTCATTTTTCAGTCATTCATTTCAGTTTGTAATAATTAACTTTCTGGATGTACTCTACTTTCTGCATTGTGATGAGTTACTATATTGTATTTTCCTTTTTCTACTATGTATGCTTGTGGATGTTACTTTATTTTGTACTGCTTCCACCACTTTGATATTTATATTGATGGATGTTATAGCACTTGGTGACAAGTCCTTGACTTAGGGCAGGTTGGGTTCGCCTAACTTTACTTAAGTTGGGGATTTGCCACTGTTGGAGCATCGTACTTTCTTATGACCAGTACGAGGGCCCCACAGGAGATTTATCCTATTATATTTGATTTGCTTAATAGGATCTAACTTAATCAATAGATTACTTTTCGACTGAAACTTAGATCTTATATCTTAAGCTTTTTGGATTATGTGATTAAGCTCAATCTCGTGGTGTTTAATCCATAATCTATAGTTTAGTAGATCTTGATAAGATCTTAGATAGAACATCTGAATTCATCAAATTAGGACATTGTGATTTATTAATTAAACTTATAGTAGTACTTAATTGAATTAGATTAAAACCTGATCAGTTCTAATCCTTTAAACATATAAGGTCATGCTTCTAAGTTACACTCGATAGTAGGAATTAGAGATCCTGAACTTATGTAACTTAGAATAGTCAAAATTGTTAAATTAGATAACAACGGTGTCACCATATATTAAAGAGTCCCTTACTTACTTGATTAATTTTTGTTGCTACGCATTCCTTGTATTTTGTGCTTAAATTTCTTATTCATATCATATAAGAGAACTTTGTGCATGAAATGAAAACTTAGAATAATTAGGATAACAGTTACTTTTGGGTTCAGTATATTTAGTAGATTCGAGTGCACATTTACCCTAATGGACAGGGGTAAAGAGTAATAAAGATGCTTAATATTACTCATTGAGGAGTGTGTGTTAAGCTTGGAACCCATATAGTCTTGCAGACGTGCTTGACTCCTCAGCTGTTTCTGGACATGTCCACAGAAACAAAGTAAAATAACTAAAAGATTCTGCATTTGTATTTATTGTCTCCTCAATTGTACTGCTGATTCTATCTGCTTTAGCCTAGAAAGGCTATGGGAATTTTTATCTGCCCAAGCCCAAAAAGGCTTTGGGGATTTCACCGGCTCGATGGTCAACTTTTTGATATGGCAGTCTTTACTTACCCATTTCAGTTTTCAGCTTATTGTGTACTGTGTTCTAATGTATATTTCAGTCAACTATTTTTCATTACTTACTTACTCAATCGTACGCATTTATAGGATGCTAGACTTTACTACTTATTATATGTACCATATTCAAATTTTTATCATTTAATTTACATATGTCATATAATCATCAGCATGTTTAGGATTAGACTTTACTTTCAGTACTTTTACTTACTGTACTATACATGTATATGTCCATTTCTTGCTTAGTTATTAAGGTGTGCTTTTACCTCATTTATTGCTTAGTTATAAATATTATATTTATCACTATCCCTATTTTTTTATACGCTTACTGCACCTATGCTTTTAATTTACTTTTGTTGTGGTTAAGTATAAAAATTGTGATATTAATAACTCATGTAAAATATTTAGCCTAAAATGTACTTAAACAATTGTCTAACCAGATTTTTCTTTTATTGGCTGGGGCCCTGGCATTATGAAACTAATAATGTCAAATTCAGATAGGTTTGAGGAGCTGGGTGTTGAAGAAGGGGTGCCTTATATAGAGGTGGAGCTCCAGCCAGGAGAGCCAGATACTATTTAGTCCCCTCTTAGCTTCTTGTGAGGAAGAGTGATTTGTTTTCAGTCTTTAAACCTATCTATTTAATATTATAATAATATATATACTGTGACTGTGATTTACTTTATGCTCTTTATTATTTTCTGAGCTATCTTATCACTATTTCTTATGTGATGCATGGTGAATAGATGTACTATTTACTTTATTTAGCTTTCGCACTCTGCATGTATGTCAAATTTAGTGACTGATCCTCTTAAAAGTTCTGTGCACGTCCTCCCCTTATTAGTGGATTGTGGATCTTACTTAATCCAATGATAAGAGAATGATTTGCACAAGTGATCTCCACTCCTTAGCCTAATAATTGTGGGCTTAGGGAGCAGGGCACCACACCTTAGGTATAGCCTTATGTGTTGTATTAATGCAAGAAGGAAGAGCCATCGCGTATGCTTCTTGTCAGTTGAAGCCCCATGAAAGGAACTATGCAGTTCATGATCTCAAGTTAGCCGCTGTAGTGTTCGCCCTAAAAATCTGGCGTCACTATCTCTATGAGATTCAGTGCTCAATCTTTACAGATCACCAGAGTCTGAAATATATATTCACTCAATGAGAGCTAAACTATAGACAGTGAAGGTGGCTAGAATTAATCAGTGACTACGACCTTAATATCCAGTATCACCCTGGAAAGGTGAATATTGTAGCTGACGCTCTGAGCCGTCATACCACTCTTACTGCTCTTATCTCCAAGAGTCCTCTAGAAGAAGAATTCTGTAAATTGGACATCCAAACAACATGTAGCGGCCAAGTGAGTATGATGCTCTCGATGATTAATATGGAGCCCACATTCTACAGAGATGTATCTATCACTCAAGCTAAGGATGATGAGTACCTAAATTTCAAATAAGCCATCAAAAGTGGTTGTCATTCCGATATTCGATTTCATAAAGGTGCCATTTATCAAGGTGATCGCTTATGGATCCCTAAGTCCATGCATCAGGAGGTGCTAGTTGAAGATCATAATTCTGGATACCAAGTTCATCCAGGGAGTTCAAAAATGTACCAAGACCTGAAGCAATCCTTCTGGTGGCCAAGAATGAAGAAAAGTGCAGCTGAATTCGTCGCAAGCTACCACACTTGTAGTCTAGTCAAGGCAGAGCATCAGAGACCCGGTGGTTTGTTTCACCCACTTGAGATTTTTGAATGGAAGTGGTTAGATATATCAATAGACTTCGTTATGGGTTTGCCTCATGCAAGATCTGGAGCCGATGCTATTTGGGTCATAGTTGACCGATTGACTAAGTTTGCCCATTTTATCCTTATTTGTCAAACAGATTTAGTTGAGGAACTTGCGAAATGCTACATCAAAGAGATAATCAGGCTCTATGGGATTCACAAGTTAATCGTATCTGACAGAGATAATCAATTCACCTCCAAGTTCTGGCAAGCCATGCATTAGTATCTAAGCACAACTCTAGTAATGAGTACATCCTTTCACTCACAAACAGATGGTCAGACAGAGTGAGTAAATCAAGTTCTCGAAGACCTACTCAGATTATGTATACTTGATTTTGCTAGATCTTGGGAAGATCATCTCCCACTAGTGGAGTTCGCCTACAACAATAGTTTTCAAGCTAGTATCAAAATTGCTCCATATGAAGCTTTGTATGGCAGAAAGTGCAGTACTCCATTAGCATTGTTAGAAATAGGCAGTGTGCAGCTGTATGAATCTGAATTAGTAGAGGAGACAAACAAGAAAGTCTAGTTGATTTAACAGCAAATTCGTGCAGCCCAGGACTGCCAGAGTAAATACCACGACCTTCACCACCGTCCGCTAGAATTTAAAGTTGGAGACTTCGCATACTAAAAGTCAGTCCGATGAAGGGAGTCTCCAGATTTGGCATAGCTGGGAAACTTAGTCCTCGCTATGTTGGTTCTTTCGAAGTAGCAGCCAAAATATGTTCTTCTACTTATAGACTCAACCTTTCAGATGACTTCGCAGTAGTCCACAATATATTCCATGTATCGTCACTAAGGAAGTGCCTCAGAGATTCATCTCACCTCGTGCAGTTCCCAGAGATTCAGATACAACCAGATCCGTCATATACCGAAGAGCCAATTAGAATTCTAGCCCGTGATCGCAAACAATTTAGGAGTCGTGCTATCAATATAATCAGTCCAGTGGAAGAATCGTTCTTGCAATGAAGCCACTTGGGAGAAGGAATCCGATATGCGAGTCAGATATCCAATACTTTTTGAGAATCCAAGTAGTCTTTCTTAGCATTCCAAGCTTTCAAATTCAATTCATGTTCAATCTTGTCTTCTTATTTCCACTTGAATGATGTCGAGAACGATATCGTTCTTAAGTTGGAGAGCCTGTAACAACAAAAACTATTACCTTAGTCAATTAGGACTAATTTCAGTCTTAATCTTAATCCTAATTGCTAATTAAGTCATTAAGAGTCAACCTCTAAGACCTAGTTCAAATCGGGAGTCAAATGGATCGAATCCTAATTCTTAGAAAATCTAGAAACCCTAGAATTTGACCTATTTAAATTGACCTCAGGTCGAAAAACTGGCTTCGCCATTGCGCTCATTGCCCCTAAATTAGCTAGGGGTGATATTTTAATAATATTTAAATACCCCGAAAATTGGGAAATTAAAATACTCATCGAATCAAAAATTCGACCTCGCCATTGCGTTCATCACCCATCAATTAGCTAGGGTGAATATCTGGAAATTTTTGAAAGTCGTTAAACTTTATAAAATTAATTAAGAAAATTAAGTATTAAATATTTAAATATATATTAATTTATTTAAGTGCTAACGGCGCCGTCCGCTGTACCGTTTAGATTCTTGTAAATTCAATTCAAGCCACCGTTCAATCGAACAGCGGGATCAGACCGTTCGATCGAAATGATCGAACGGTCTAGTGCTTTCCTCCCTTGTCCCCGTCACTGAGCTTCCACGCGGCAAGCGGCCGCTGCCGCTGCCCAACCGCGGCCTTTCGGGCCTCGACGAATCCTCCTAAAACCCATTAAGGCCCTCTCCCGTGCAAAGGACCCCTCGGATTTGCGTTCGAGACACCAGGAACCATCGCGAACCTTCCTCCCCCGAGCTCTAATCCTTGACCATCTGTTTCTCAGGTACTACCAAACTCCCGATTTCTTATGCAATTAATGATTGTCGATGTGCATGTCTATTTCACGTGTTAGATTAGGATATGATCGGGTCTGATCGTCCAGAGGTCAATCCGATCGACCCAATCTCACCTCGCTGATACAGTATTTACCGTTATATGGATTCGTCGAACCCTAGGACCTAGGGCTAAATTATAGACAACTTATTAGTGCAAATTCTGACCTGGCCCTTTAATCGCTGGGAATAACTACTAAAAAAATGCAAACGAGCAAAATAGAAAGGCGTTTGACTGCAGTATTTAAAAAAGAATATATTTGATAACCATCAAATTTTTTAAATGACACATAAGAATAACTGAAAATTTAGTGTAAATTCAAAGAGGGTGCCGCCATAGGGCGAACTTAAGAAGCAAACCCTAAAAGAACCGAAGAGCACGGAGAGCAAAGAGGATGCGGAGTTGTCCAAGAAAAAAATTTAAGAATCAGAAATAAGCTTAAGAAAAAACAAAAACAAACTTGAGCTAGAGGACAAGAACGTGTCGGTGCGAAGAACTGACGGAGAGAACAGCCGCTGGAAACAAATCTACGATCCAAATACCAAGCCGAAGATCTGACGGAGCTGCGAAGTAAAAGAGAAACGTAATGTAAGCTGGAAACAGAGAGAACAACCGCCGGAGAGGGAGGTTCGAGAAAGAAGGATGGAGGATTGGCGAAAGGGAGAAGTGCCGGCTCGGCTTTTGCTTTGGATTATTAGGTTAGCGCTTCGCATTTTCGCATTTTAGGTTATTGAGCTGACATGGCCTGCTGCGCTACGTCAGCTGCCAAGCCATCTAAAAAAATTTGGAGTATTTGGGGGGTACTATAGCATTATCCTAAATTTAAATAACATTTTTATTCTCTTAATTTAGTCTTACATTTGACAAGATTATATTAAATTTTATTTTAAAATTTTAAAAGTAAGAAAAAAATGATTTTATTTTGAAATATATATTAAATTTTATTTTTTAATTTTAAAAATAAGAAAAAAAATGATTTGATTTGGAAATATATATTAAATTTTATTTTTAAATTTTAAAAATAAGAAAAAAATGATTTGATTTTGAAATATATATTAAATTTTATTTTAAAATTATAAAAGTAAGAAAAAAAATGATTTGATTTTAAAATATATTATACATAATATTATATAATTTAATATTTTGACAAAATATAAGTTGAAAGTATATAAATCTATACGTAAAGAAAGTAGCATTCACTCAGTAGCTACATTTTAGACTCGCCCGCCGTAAAAAATGCCCGGAGACATGGAAGTTCTCCTCAAGGTCTCCGCATCGGTATCAGCCCTAATGGCCTACGTGCGATTCGCCTCCTCCAGAACTTCTCCCGGCGGCATCCGGCTGCTGGCTATTCTCCCGGCAATCTTCCCGCTCTTCTTCCTTCCTCTTTCCTTCTCCTCGATCCACCTCCGCGGCATTTCAGGCTTCTTTCTAGCCTGGCTCTCGGTCTTCAAGCTCCTCCTCCTTTCCTTCAGCTCTGGCCCCCTTTCCCCCTCCCTCCCGTTCCCCACCTTCCTGTCCATCGCCTCCCTCCCCGTCAAGCTCTGCTCATCTTCCTTCTCCTCCAAGAGAGAGCCAAAAGCCCTCCTCCTTTTCAAATCCATCCTCCTATCCCTCATCATCCCCCTCTACTCCCACAGCCGCAGATTTCCCCATCACCTCCTCCTCGCCCTCTACTCCCTCCACATCTACCTCGCCCTCGACCTAATCCTCTCCGCGGCTGCGTTTCTTGTCCGCAGCCTCCTTGGCCTCTTTGATCTTGAGCCCCAATTTAACGCCCCCTATCTCTCCACCTCTCTCCAGGATTTCTGGGGCCACCGATGGAATCTTATGGTGACTGCGATCCTCCGCCCGTCCGTATACAATCCCGTGCGGGCACGGTGCGGCGCGGCCGCTGGGGTTCTCACGACCTTCCTAGTCTCTGGCCTGATGCACGAACTCATGTTCTTCTACATCACCTCCGCTTTTCCTACCGGTGAGGTCACCTGCTTCTTCTTGATCCACGGCGCGTGCACGGCCGCCGAGGGGAAGTGGAGGAGGGCGACGAAGGGGAGGGGCGGATTTCGATTGAATCCGGTTGCATCGGCAGCGATGACGCTAGGGTTTGTGGCCATGACGTCATTCTGGCTCTTCTTTCCGCCGATGGTTAGAAACGGAACGGACCGGATTGTTGTGGAAGAGTGTGCGGCGGGAATGCGGTTCTTGAAGAGGGGCGCTGGGAGGATTCTGTCGGGCAGCCCGTTCAAGTAAATTCATTTTAGCTTTATCCTCCATTAGAGGCCAATATGACCATTGTCACTTCTCTACCTTTTTATTAAAATAATGACTGATCATAGATGTCACAAAAACATATAAAATTTTGTATTTGTATGTTGTTTACGTTAAGTCAAGCAGTTATCAATAATTATTATAGAGTGCCACTTTTCCTTTGTTTCTTTTGATAAGTTGAATCAGCAATGCACATGAAATGAGACACAAAATTGAGAAAACTTTGTATTTTAAAATATGAAAATTGAAGATTTGCTCTATCAATAGAAGTTGTATTTACCAATGAAAATAGTTGACAAGAAACCTAAAACTATGTCAGAAAGGGAATGGAAAGTCCTCGACAGAATGGTGATAGGCTTGATACGCCTTTCTTAATTCTCAACAACTACATTTAATATTGTGAATGAGAAGACTACAGCCGATCTCATGATGACTCTTATTAAAATGTATGAGAAGCCCTCAGCTTCCAATAAGGTATTCCTGATGAAAAAGTTATTCAACACAAAAATGGCAAATAGCGGCTCAATGACATAACATTTGAATGAGTTAAATATTGTAACAAGCTAACTAAGCGTGGTGGAAATCACCTTTGATGACGAAGTTAGAGCTTTGTTGCATTTGTTTTTTTTTGTCGGTTAGCTGCGACTGACTGATGACTGTAGTAAGTAATTCTTCTAACCTACCTAAAATGACCTCAGATTGAAAAATGGACTTCAAGTTAGGGGAGATGTTTCCGTATCAATCGAGAGTCGTCAAAATTTTGACGAATATTTTAATAATATTTAATGTGGTGCCCCACCCCTTAACCCACAAGGATTAAGCCAAGGGTGGAGTGTCACTCTGGTTAACTCCTCACTTATCATTGGATTATGATGGAATCCACAATCCACCTGATTAGAGAGGGAATAACACAGAATCGACTAGCAGTCACTATCTATTAAATTATACAGAGTGCGGAAACAAATTAAAGAATGACATCCAAGCATCACAATATAGTAAATACGAAATATAACTCAGAATATAAGCATATAATAATCCAAACACGCAGTCATAGGTACCTATATTATTATAACATTTAAAGTTTAAACAAATAGAAGAGAAAATACGCTCATCCTCACAGGTAAAATAAACAGCTAATATCCTCAGGTCTAAGCTGCTGCTCCTCCTCCAAGTTAGGCTCCTCCTCAGGTACTGTAACATCAACCTGCTCTAAACCTGACATTGTCGGTTTCACAATGTAGGGCCCCAGCCAAAAAAAAGAAGAAAATCTTGTGTTAGATAATTGTCTAAGTACATTTTAGGCTGATACATTTTTATGTGTTTTATAATATCACCACTTTACATTTTCCAAACAATAATACATAAAAATAGGAGCGACTAGCAGTATAATAAGAAATAGAAATACTATAAATAATATTTATAACTTAAGCAAGAGGAGGCTAAGACATACCTCAAAAGTAAAGTAAACAAGATAAGGCATATAAATATAATTAACTAAATAAGTGCTGAAAGGAAATACTACATCCTAAAATATGCTGATGATCAAATAAAATATACAGATTAAATAAATAAACTCGATAGTGATACTATAATAGCAACAAAATTTTAACATCCTATTGTATATAAGCTGAACAAAAGAATAGCTAACTGAATAAACAATACTGAAACATAGCCAAATATCAAACTACATATGAATCTCTATATACTGACTGCCATATTAGAAGACTTGGCCAAACTAGCCCATATATATATATCAATCTGTTCCCATAGCCTCTCTGGGCTAGGGTAGACCAATCTGGATATATTATGTGATTGAAGAGGTAGGCAATACTATGCAACATATTTTAATTATTTTACTTTTATTTATGTGGACAATTTCAGAAATAATTGAGAAGTCAAGAACTTCTGCAAGACTATGCGGATCCCAAGCTTAACACACTCTCCTCAATGAGAATATTAAGCATCCTGATCTCACCTTATCCCTGTCCATCGGAGTAAATGTGCACCATAATCCACCATGAACTGGACCCAAAGGCAACTATTATCCTATTTATTCTAAGTTTTCATTTTTATGCACAAAGTTCTCTTATATAAAATGTCCAAAGAAGTAAGCTCAAATATTCAAGGAATACATAGCACAAAATATCAAAATAAGCAAGGAACTCTATTAATATAGTGATATAATTTGTTTTCTAATTAACCATTCTAACTATTCCAAGTTACACAAGTTCGGGATCACAATTTTCCTACTATCGAGTGTAACTTAGAAACTCGCCCTTACAAGTTAAAATGGATTAGAACTGATCAGGTTCTAATCTAATTAAATCAAATGATGACTATAGTTAAATTAATAAATCATACGTCCTAGTTTTGTAAATTTAGACGTTCTAACTAAGATCTGATCAAGATCTTCTAAACCTATAGATTATGGATTAAACATCACAAGAATTGGGTTTAATCACATAATCAAAGAGGATAAGACCTAAGTTTTAAGTTTTATTCTATAAGTGATCTACTAGTTAATGTCAATTCTATTAAGTAATTAAACTTAACATGATAAATCTTCTTATCTTAAATCTAATATTTAAAAGATAAAATAATCAAAATAAGTTAAAAAATTCTAGAAATTAATAAAACTAAGGATTCATTCATTGAAAAACCCTATTTTTCAATGAATAAAATCAAACTTATGAATTAGTCCTAGTCTAAGGAAAGGTCCTTAAGGTGTAGTGTTAAAGACTTAGGGAAGTTCTGGAATCTGACATAATGGTTGATTTTACTTACTTAAATATCACTAATACAATTATAACATTGGTTTTAGAGTCTTGAGAAGTTAATTAAAGGTCAAGGGTGCTTAATCCAATCTTATGGCAAAATGACTATTTTGCCTTACTTAAGGGTCTGAAAAGTTAACTTTTGATCTAGGATTCCAAATTGAAATTTCTTAGTTCTAAATGATTCCTTACTGTCCAACTTGAAGATAGACAATAAGTACGTCCAATTTAGGTGAGACACGATCCAATTATGACCTAACTAAGGTTTTTGACTGAAAGATATTTCATAAATTTTCACTCTATTGGAACCTAACTTTTTGTGTAGTTTATCGTAGGTTACTGTTCAATGATTCCAAGAGTCCAAGAACGCTGAATTCTGAATTTGATTAACTAAGTTTATTGACATTTCAATTCCTAAAGTAATCTACATCATTAGTTCAATTTGATTATTACTCAAATTATACTTACTTAATTAAAGTATTTATCCATCTGTGCATTTAAATATTAATTATTATTATCCAATTTAATATTTTCTTTACTATTTTTAATAATTAATTTGGTATGTTCATTATCTAATTAATTAGCTTGTAATAACTAACCTAATTAATAGATCATACTAGTTAAGATAATACGGTCGAACTAATTTAATTTAGTTTGTTTCTTACAACCAAATTAATTATGCAACGTTAATTGATTAATTATTTATCAAAATTATTACTGCTCAATATCAACCAGTTTATTTAATAGTTTAATTTTATCTACTAATTTAAGCTATTAGTATTAATGGTTCATAGATTAACTTCAGTTGTTTACTAGCTAATATATATTTACTGTATACTAACATAGTTATAATACTTAAATTTTATATAGTAGATATATATATATATATATATATATGTAGCTAATTGTGCATTCATGTACTTATGTATTTATTATAAGATTAATTGGACTAAGTTTATTTTATAATTAATTTAAGCTAAATTCACAAACTATGTAGTCAATCCATATATATACTAGCATGTCTTTAGCTGAATGTATATATATATAGTTAAAAGTGTACTCTAAAGTTTCTATCTTTATATATTTATATTAAAGTTTTTGTTTAATATATATATATTTATATATGTGTACATATATATACATAGAATAATATTTATGTGCATATATATCTTTCCTAATATTACTGTGTTTTGTTTATAAATAAATATTTATGTTTAATTAATTTCTGTCTTAATATTATTTATTACAAATGCTGTTTGTAATGTAAATATATATATATATATATAAGTATTGTATAATAATTACTTATAAAAGACTTCGTTTTAATTACATGGTTAATTAACTGAGTACTTTTGTGATTAATGCTATTAGGTCCACTAAATAAGTCTTAATCATGTCCTATTATTTATAAATTAATTAGCACCTAATACCCTACTGTTACTCATTAACTTTATCTCTCGGCTGAACTCGAAATAAGGTAATGATAATAATATATATATATATATATATATATATATATATATGCTCGTTCCGGTTAAACTAGTTTACGCCGTACTGCTTAATGCTAATTCACCGAACTAATTAATATACTAAGATTCGTACGTGTAATATTATATCTATGCATATAAATTTGGATGAATGCATGGGTATATTTACACATTAATTACGTTAATATTTTCTGAATATATATATGTAACTTTATAATTAATAAGTATGTTAATTAATTATTAATAAATCGGTTAGTTAAATTTAATATTGATTCATTATCATGTATTTAAATTAACTAAATAATTATCCTATATTATTTGTTCTACTTCATAATTATTTATACTACGCCTACTATTATAATTAGTTAAGCTATATTAATAATACTAACTAACTAAATTATCACAATATGGTTAAATTAATCTGATTAACGTGCGCTATATTCTAACTGCTAATATTTATTAATACTAATTAACAATTAATTTAACACTAATGGATTAGGTACTGTCCTAAAGCATATACAAGTGGATTAACTAGGTACATTAATATGACTGCATATTTATGAAATCTGTATATATGTATTTATATATATATATATATATATAATATACTTATAATATAAAATTATATTTGTGTGTTTTTCTGTGAAGGCGACAGGACGTGTCTGGACACGCGGCGCGCCCGCAATGGCACGGCAGAGCCTGGCCGGGCCCGCCAGGACGCGTGGCGGCCCGGGCTTGGGTGCGCCCCTGCGGTGGGACCCGCTGGCAGCGCTCGAGGGCTGCGGCGGCAGAGCGCGGGGCCCCACGGGCGTCAGCTGACGCAGACGCGGGCCAGAGGCGACGCGGGGTCGACACGTGTCAACCCGCACGTAGCGTGCGCGCGGGCCGGGCTTCACGACGATGGGCGGGACGGGACGCAGGCGAAGGCGACCTAGTTCTTCCACAATCTTAAGCCCTAGACTAGCGGGCATTACGGACCTTCGATACTCCGCCTACGCCTCGATTCGCCGATCCTAATTGGCAGCATACTACTCTAGATGGCGAAACAAGCATGCGAACAATCATCATATCCATTGCATAAATAGAGGGAGGACAGAGGAGTACCTGCAAGGAATGGTAGGCGCGATTTAGGGTTCGACCGAGGTCGATCAGCAGCTCTCGAAACGTCCGGCTTGCTCAAAGTGGCGAACCCCGAGCGCATCTGGAGCATTAAGGGGAGGCAGGGCGGACTCGCCGATGCCTAAGAGGCCCCTGAATGGGTAGAAACGCGGCGGCCGGCCGCGTGTCAGCGCCTGGCTCGCTGTGATCTCACCGAGGGAGGAGACAACTCCTGGACCGTCTGATCCTCGATCAGACGGTTCAGATCTACCGTCTGGTCTGACAGCAGATCCAAACGGCGCGCCCTAAAGAGGCCTAACTGATAATTACTTAATTACTTAATTAACTAATAATTACTTAATTACTTTATATAATAGTAAGAAAGAAAGAAATATATATATATATATATATATATATATATATATATATTTTTTTTTTTTTTTTTTTTTTGCTTAAAGAGAAGTATAGATAATAATCAAGAATAATGATAATATTAATATTATATTATTATTATTATATTATCATTTATATGATATTTTACACTTAAAAGTACTATTATTATTTTATTCTCTAGAGAGAATATGAAAATGTGAATGAAATAATTTTATTATTTTTTGTAGTATATTAAATGCATATATTTATTTAGAGAGAATATTATGATAATAATAATAATAGTATTATTATTATTATTATTATTATTATTATTATTATTATTCATACAATAGTTATAATAATAATATGTATTATTATATACTTATTATTTAAAGATGAGAATAAAGAGATGGTATTATAATATTAAAAATATTATGAATATTATTATATGATGATAATAATAATAATAATATAATATACTTATTATTATTATTATTATTATTATTATTATTATTATTTGAAGATGACAATAGAGAGAATAATATAATAATATCAATAAGAAATAATTATTATTATAATATTATTTGATAATAATAATAATACTATTACTATTATTATACATATATTAATAAGTATAATAATTTATATACTTATTATTATTATAATTTATCATTATCTTTATTGATAATGATAATATGGCTATAATAAAATTATGTATTTATTATTATATAATAATAATAATAATAATAATAACTTAACATTAAGAAAATTGTTAGTATCAAAAATAAATGTTAATAGTCATGAGCAAAAAAATAAAAATTAGTGACTAACAGATTAGCGATGTTATGAGTCAAAATTAATATTTAATTATTTTTATTTCTCATCGTTATTTATAATTTACTAAATAAAATTTTCTCATTTTTTTTCATCTTTTGGTCTTTCTTCCTCGTTCAAAGAGGATTCATCGTGGGGAGGCGGCGGCTTGCCGAAGAGGTGGGGAATAATGTTTGATGAGTTTGGCAGGGTGCCGACAAAGTGTTGGCAAGGCGAGGGTGCCGACAAATGTTAGTTTTACTCATCATAAATGGATAATACAATAATGTTATTATACACTTTTAGAATGCCTTTATTGAGCATCTAGCCTATTAATCCCACACCATTGCTACCAATCATTGCTGGAGCTATTCTTCTAAGGGATCATTATCCATTGTGCATATGCATTTTGATCATTGTTGGTTCCAAATTCATGTTGTTATTACTAATACCTGCCCAAACTAATATCAGTCGTCCAAGCTTATATGGGCTTGATCAGGCTCTAACAAATTCCATACTAGAACTTTATATACGTTTGTAACCTCTCCTATATGTAACTCTCCTATATACAAGATATCATTAGAAATCATTCTCTGCAGAATCTTGCGCATCTTTCATGCGTCTCAACAGGGTATCAGAGCGATATCATCCTCCAAACCTCCTTCTATCTCAATACAACCCTAATTCTCGCATCTTGCTCGACAAATCTACTTCAGATCGATGCTTCTTCAATGGGTTTTGCTTGATCTCCAACTAAAGCTCATTTAATTGAGGAAGACGTCCTCCTCCGTCACGCCAAGATCTTATCACTTCATATCGATGCTTCTTCAATGAGTTTGCTTGATCTCCAACCAAAGCTTCGACATTTCATTGAGGAAGACGTCCTCCTCCGTCGCGCCAAGATCTTATCTCACTTATCTCGTCATCCATTCTTATCTGATCGACGCTACTGCAAGCTTCTTCATCTATGGAGCCCACAAACGTCGTCCCAATATTGAGACTTTTCAGATTTCACGGTAACTCCATTTTTTTTTGCTAAATTCAAGGATCTCAAATTTCAAAATATCCAACATTAAGAACATCATCCACACTCCTCTCACAGTCGATAACTACACCCTTTGGAGAATACAAGTACTTCAGCTCTTGAAAGCCAACAATCTACTGGGACATCTCTATGGTTCCATGCTTACACCAACCATCTCTTGTCCATATTACTTCTCCTGAACCTCAGCCGCTTAGAACCTAACAGCAGCCTTATACTCTATCAAATCCCCTTTCATTCTTCACTACATTCTTAAGGTCACCTCTTGTACTGATGCATGGAGCATTCTAGCCAAACACCTCTAATCAACCAATTGTTCTCGAGTTATTCAACTCAAGAATGAACATCATAACATACCTATGAAGAATAGATGTATGCATGACTCTCTCAAAAATTAATTGTGCAGGGGACGAGGCAACATAGATTGTGTCGAGCTCCTGCTTCGTTATGGGGATTTTCATCAGCAGCAAGAGCCTTCAGGCTTCTTTACATCGAGAGTGTCAAATATGTGGCAAGCCAAGACACTCGACAAAAAATTGCAGACACTGCTTGATATTTTAATTTACACCAAATTTACAGCAACCCAAATAATCATGGGAGATCTGTTCTTCAATAAATAATATTATAATGACAATTATGACATATTTTTAGTTGCAACACTAATCTCTAAAAAATTAGAGATTAGTGTACGGGGTATATTAATATATATGTAAAATCCTTATTATATATATATATTGAAAACTTTATAAATTTAAAAATATTGTATGGGGTATATTAATTATCTCAAGAAACTGCGAATTTTTCTTATACAAAAATTATATTGATATTCAACACTTAAATTTTAATACTTTTGCCGTTTTATTTATTGAAGAATATTTTAAGCATAAATAGATATGAAATATATGCAATATAAAAAAAATGAAAGAAATGCCAATTGGAGATTATAGGCTTGTTTAATTTTGTAAAATCCAATTAACGTGCTCGAATCTCTACTATTTAAGGCAAATTTGCAGAGATGGCGGATTTGTTCATCTACCCTTCGGTTTTGACGAAATTAGGGTTGCCGAATGGAGTAGGGCGGTTCGAACGACGATAGGAGCAAGACAGAAAGATTTTAGTAATGGGGAAGGATCTCTCCGAAGAGCAGGTAGCATCTATGCGGCAGGCATTTACGCTCTTCGATACGGACGGAGATGGCCGGATCGCGCCATCGGAGCTTGGAATCCTGATGCGATCTCTTGGTGGGAATCCAACGCAAGCACAACTGAAGTCGATAGTGGCTGAGGAGGGGCTAACAGCGCCCTTTGATTTCCCCCGATTTCTGGAGCTGATGCGGAAGCACTTAAAAGCCGAGCCCTATGATCGCCAACTCCGAGACGCTTTCAAGGTCCTCGATAAGGATTCTACTGGCTTCGTCTCAGTTGCTGATCTTCGCCATGTCCTTACCTCTATTGGCGAGAAACTCGAGCTGCATGAGTTCGACGAGTGGATCCGCGAGGTTGATGTCGGCAGCGATGGAAACATCCGTTATGAGGACTTCATCTTGCGAATGGTCGCCAAGTGATCGGGCTTTGTGATGTGTGATATTTTTTTGTCAATCTTTCATATATTATATCTTTCATGTTTGGAGATCTGATGGTTTGAGGTTTGCTGGAGCTTTTACAGATCTCATATGTGGGCTGCTTGTTTGTCGTGGAAGATTAAAGATCTATGTGATCGCATTTGTTCTTTTCTATCGCTGTTATTTTATAATGTTTTGGCAGTGTTAAATGAAACATTTGATCACGGCAATGTTCTTATACATGTTCAATTTTAAATGTTTTTATTTTCTTAGCTGTTCATGCGAATTAATTCTCATCTCTGCAAATCACCCAAATTTGCTGTTTGTTTGCTCATATCTTGCATCAAAAAGTTGATTTTTATAAATAATACCCCTGTTTTTATTGTTTATGTCAAAACTGGTGCCTTGTTGTTCATTTTTTGACTTAATGAAATGAGACTTCCTATTAATATTTAGGTACTATGCATGTTTTACATATCATTAGTGTGAACCAAAAGTTAAACTGATTTATGTTTGATCATTCATAATGAAGATAAGATCAAACTAATAGGTGTGAACTACACTTTGGTTTGCATAACAAATTTATTAACATTGTTAGGATTAGCTTGTTTAATTTCAGATTCATTGATAGTTTCATTTTTCTTACAAGTTCATGTTCATATATGATCACGCAATAAATTTTGATATTACTCTCAAGTTTTGATTTTTATATTAGTACATATTTGGGTTCGTGAATGTTATCTAATGTATGATGATATTCATAATCAATAAATTTAATTGTATTTAAATACATTCTAATAACCTTGCACTGTGGGTTAATAGCAGTTATAATCACCCAGCATGAATGAAGTTAGCACTTATTAGTTTTTTCATACTAGTTTTATATTCACTGAATTATCGATATTGTTATTTAATATAATATTTTATATTTATACATGTATATTTAGTAGCGATGCCTAATTGAACGATTAAACATTCCTCATTAGTTTGGATAATACATTCAACTTGTTTGGAATTTAGCATATCTTGCGTTTGGAGAAATTTCTGATTCATTAAACATGATTGTAAATTTTCTATGATTGCATCTCTCATAAAATATAGAAATTAGATTTTGATGCTTGGGACATTTATTTTTGTTATCAAATTTATATTTTGATTGTGTAAATTGCTTCTTGTTGTTTTGTTAGTTCAATTATTATTCTCTGTATCAATAAGTTGTATTGTTAACTGATTTACTTAATCTAATGGATGATGGTTCAGTTGCATAAAATTTTTCAAACAAGGTTGAAGCAATTAGGGTATTCATATTGTTCTGTGATGTCAGAAGAACTAAATAGCAAAAGGTAGAATACTAATAACAGGGTCATTTACATTGCGAGCGCTCATAACAAACCCCTTAGTTGGCACCTTTATACTTTAATACTCATCTCTTTGAGTGAATTTTGGGTTTATTCAGATCTAATTTTAGGTTGGGTAAATCCTTAGTCAATAGTTTTATCTTTTCCAAGTAAACCTTTTATCTTGATTCGAGCTAATGCAGCTTCGCATTCATTTAACTTTTCATGATTGGCTCTATTTAATCAGAGTAGTTTGTCGTATTGTAGGGTAAACTCGACTACAAGTCAGGCTAACAGAAGTTGTTCAATATTGATCTTTTGATCACAGCTCCTTTGTTTGCAACTGGTAACTCATTTTTGTGAATTGGATCTTAGTATGTTTTTTGGGCCTTTTTCTGTGAAGAACTTCATAGCTTTGCTTTGCATTTCTCTTCTGTTTGATGTGATAAGTATTCCTTGGTCCTAATTGAGTTAGTGTTCTGCATATCTTCAACAATTGATGCTTGAAGGATTTCTTTCTGACTAAGCGTATCTTGTCCATAGAGGGTAGTACTTTTTCTAACCTATACAATATTGACGTCTCAAATATCTTTAAGTTCTCTTATTCACACCCTAATGCTTCTGCTTGTATGCTGAGAGTTTTAGCTAATGGGCATTATCATGGACCTTCTTTAGTATATTGAAAGGGCCACCATATTTACCCGATTTAATTTTGTCTATTTCAATAGCCATATTAAAGTCACTAACCTCCAAATTCTCTATTCAATGTCCGATATATTGTGCCCTTGTATTGCTAAGAAATATTTATTTGATCTTGCGCTTAAGCATCAATTTTTTTCCTTATTGGAATCTTTATCTTGAACGTATGTTTTCTATAGATTGGTTTCATGTCATAGCCTCATCTTTAAGTTGTTAATCAAATGGGTGATGTGGCAAATAGCCCAAGCATGTCATGAAAGATGTTGTAGATGTAAACCCATGCATTGTTCAATTGAGTGAATTAATTATAAGAAAAAGTTTCTCAAGTCTTTTATACTATTTTGAATTAGGTCCCCGTTAGAGATACCAATGTGGTTAATCACCTCGGTGGTCCTTGTTTGTTGGGTGGAATGTTATTTTATTCAGTGAATCATTGGTCATTGCTCTTTATAACTTGTGAAGCTTATATTTTAATTGAGTATAATAGACCTCTCTGCGCTAAAGCTTTCCCATATGTCGAAATATTAGTTTCACTGCTGCTCATTTGTTAGTGTATTTACTATCTTGATGATTATAAAACCATTTTGTTCTCCATTCTGACATTTTTAATTCTCATAAGAAGTTGTTGAAAATATTTTACCATGATCTCGCTGGCTTTGGATGTGGTTGTATGTACTGTACTAGTCAGTTATGAGCAGTGAAGGGCATTGAACAAGAAGAGGAACTGGCCAAGCGAAGAAGCAGTGAAGGGCATTGAACAAGAAGAAGAGCTGGGCAAACGAAGAAGCAGTGAAGGGCACTGAACAAGAAGAGGAGCTGGCCAAACGAAGAAGCAGCGAAGGGCATTAATAAAGTTAGCATAATATGGAAAGATCAAATGTTAAATTAAGACGTCTAAACTTTTCACTTTTTTTTTTTTTTAGTTTAATAACGTTTTTTGTTCAAAATTGAAACTTTAAGGCTAATTTTTTCTTAAATTTATAATTCTTAAAACTTTCTGAAGAATTATCAAAGAACAGATGAAGTTATTAGAATTTTTAAAAATAATTTTAAAACTGAATAAATTTTATCAAAGTAACAAAATAAACTAGTATATATATATATATATATATATATATATATATATATATATATATATATGTGTGCCTGTATTTGTGTGAGAGAGAGCTTAATTAAAGAGCTAATAGTGTATATACATATGCTTATAGATACATAATATCATAGTAAGATTGAGAAAATTCTAGATAAAACTAATTTAAAATCATTAGTTAAGCAAATTTTCTAGCGTCATTGTAAAGCCCCTTAAGTAAAGTTAAATTGAGCTCTTAAACACCGAGATATCTTTTTAAATAATTGTTAAGTTTCTGAAAAGAATTTTAAAGTTAAGCATGCTCTAATGGGAGCACTCTTATAATAGGTGATCTTTTAGAAGATTATTTTTTTAGAACAAAAATATAATGTACTGCTTAAATATTTAAACTATTACAAATAGTATCAACAGAATATATTAGATGTCATATAAGAGCTAAGTGATATATAGAGCAAAGAATTCCTCCATGGGAGCAATCACATGAACTAATGATGGGATAAAGTGATGCATGGTGGGGGTATTTCTTGATAATGTATACACAACCTCTATTCTTTTATACCTATTAGATGGCTCTTGGGTTTGCATAAGTTGGATATTGTGAAACCCCCTTGAGCATAGTTAAGTTGAATTCTAATGCATTGAAATCTTCTTTCTTAGATAACAATATGATTTGTGATATGAACTTCAAAATTAAGTATACTCAGGTGGGAACAATCAAAAGATGTATGACAATTTAGAAAATTATTTTTTAAGGACAAAAACACGAGGCATATAAGACAACTGAGTATTTAAGAATTTGGGTTGTTCTAAGATTTTGAGTAGTGTTGATTTTTCTTTATGTGATCTATCCTTTCTTGATTTCAAAGGAGGATTTTGTTAAAGTTTTGATTGAAGAATTATGAAATGGTGAATCAATGGTTACAGATTTGTGAATCATTTCACCTAGTCGTGATGGAAGCAAGGTCGTGCTGTATTACTCCATTGACAGAACCCCGGAAATATAAAATTCCACCAAATATTATGAAGGTTTATGCACTACGTAGAGGGGACCAAATGTCAACTACAAAGTGTGCCATGTATTTTTTAGTACTCATTTTCTTTCATTATGCCATGGTTTGATTCATTTGAGTTAATCCGCTTCATAGGCAAAGTATATCTAAATAGAATTAATTGAATGATAAAAGCAAATTTAGCCATTTCAATTTAATAACACGAAATGCGAAGGAGAATCGAATGAGCGCAATGACGGCTGTCTCCCCCTTCCATCCAAACGAATCAGCCTCGCTACCGCAACTCTCTGTCGACGGCGATGAAGACCCGCCTTCTTCCTCCGTTGACTTCGGAAACCCAGAAACCCTATACCATATCCGCTCCCTCACCGACGTCGGCGCCATGACGCGGCTCCTTCACGAATGCATCGCCTATCAGCGCGGCCTCGACCTTCGCTTAGAATCCCTCCTCGCTCAACGCCCGGATCTCGACCGCCATCTCTTCTCCATTCAGCGTTGCTCTCACCTTCTTGACTTAACCCGCTCCGACGCTGGCATCCTTCTCGACTCTGTCCGCTCCACCGCCAATCTCGCCGACCAAGTAAGCCGAAAGGTACGTGAGCTCGATCTCGCACAATCTCGCGTAGAGTCCACCCTTTCCCGCATCGATGCCATAGTGGAGAGCTCCCATTGCCTTGACGGTGCTCGCCGCGCTATCGACTCTGATGACTACGATTCTGCCGTACGATTCATCCACACATTCCTCCAGATCGATGCTCGCTTCCGTGACTCCGGATCCGACCAGCGAGAGCAGCTTCTCGAGTGCAAACGCAAGCTCGAGTCGGTTGTGCGCAGTCGCCTCAGTGCAGCCATCGACAAAAGGGATCATCCTACTATCCTCAGATTCATTCGTGTGTTCCCTCCTCTCGGTTTTCAGGAAGAGGGCCTTCAGATCTATGTTTCCTATCTAAGAAAGGTCATATCTCTGAGATCCAGGCTAGAATTTGAGCACCTGATGGAGGTTGCAGAAAAAGGTGGTCACCTTGCCTCCAATTTGGGGCAGGGAGGCGCTAATTTTGTTGCTTGCCTAACTAATCTTTTCAAAGACATTGTTCTTGCGGTGGAGGATAATGATGAGGTTCTGCGTAGTTTTTGTGGTGAAGATGGTATCGTTTATTCCATATGTGAGTTACAAGAGGAGTGTGACTCTCGGGGCACTCAAATCCTGAAGAAATACCTAGATTATAGGAAATTGTCACGACTTGCATCTGAGATCAATACCTACAGCAAGAATTTGCTCTCAGCTGGTTCGACCGAGGGTCCAGATCCAAGAGAGGTGGAAATATATCTGGAGGAAATCCTATCGCTTATGCAGTTGGGTGAGGATTACACTGAGTTCATGGTATCAAAAATCAGGGGATTGGGTTCTGTTGATTCTGAATTGGGTCCACGAGCTACAAAGGCTTTTAGGAGTGGGAACTTTAATAGAGTAGTGCAGGATCTAACTGGGTTCTATGTGATACTTGAAGAGTTCTTCATGGTGGAAAATGTGCGGAAGGCCATAACCATTGATGAGCATGTGACTGGCAGCCTCACAACATCAATGGTTGACGATGTGTTCTTTGTACTGCAGAGCTGTTGCAGGAGGGCTATTTTTAGTGGGAGTAGTAATTCGGTCCTTGCATTGCTTAGTGGAGCTATCAACCTTCTTACCAATGAGTACCAGGATGCATTGCAACAGAAACTAAGAGAACCCAATATAGGTGCCAAGCTATTTTTAGGAGGTGTTGGTGTGCAGAAGACAGGAATAGATATTGCAACTGCTTTGAACAATGTAGATGTTAGTGCAGAGTATGTGTTGAAACTTCGTCATGAGATTGAAGAGCAGTGTGCAGAGGTGAGTCAATAGTTTATCATTTATTGGTTTTCCTTGATCTTGGTTAATCTTTCTTAGTTTTCTAACATGCATGAGCTTGATTGGCTTAATATGATTGAGCATTCACTCGTGATTATAGAGTCATGTAAGTATGTTAGCTTGTTTTTTGTCAATGAAATTTTACTGAAGTGGCAATGTTTTGGTTTTCCAGCTTCAATGTTTCGATTTTCTAACATGCATAGTTTAGTGGTTTTCTTCGATATGGTTATTTTTATTAGTTTTTTGATATGCATGAGCTTGATTGGCTTGATATGTTTGAGCATTCACTTCTGATTATAGAGCCATGTAAGTATGTTAGTTTGTTTTTTGTCAATGAGATTTTACTGAAATGGCAATGCTTTTGTTTTTTTGCGGCATTGTTTCTATGATTTATTTTTCTTTCTCACACACTCCCTCAACTCCTATTAAGAGATTTGATGGAGAAATTTATCATGGAAGCCATACATACATTAAAAGGTTTGTTAGAGAAATTTAGAGAAAGAAGTAAAGATTTTCATTTTATTTTTTTATTGATCTTAAAAAGGCTTATTATAGAGTACCAAGAAATGTTCTATGGAGAGCTTTGGAGAGAAGGAAAGAGCTTTGTGTTGCATATATTGATGTATTAGAGATCTATATAATAAGGTTGTAACATGTGTTCGATTGCAATGTGGCTTGCCTAACGATTTTCTTGTTAGTATTGAATTGCATCAAAGCTAAGTTCTTAGCCCATACCTTTTCCTTTAATGGATATTCAAGAGGAGATTCTTTGGTGCATATTATTTGCAGATGATATTCTATTAATTGATAAGACTAGAGATGGAGTTAAACCTGAGTTGTGGATGATTATTTTAGAATTTAAATTTTTTTGTCTTAGCAAATTGAAAACATAATATATGCAGTATAAGTTCAATTGCATTAGAAAACTAAATCTTGAGGACATAACTATTGTGGACCATGTGATCAAGAAGAGTGACAGACGAAAAATATATAGTCTGCATTTGTACACAAGTGTACGTGGTCTGAAGTAATAAGGGATGGTAAGATCTCGAGATTTATCGTCCACTGAGAACGGTATTCTATTTTGGCATTTGAGTATGCTTAATTTCACTAATGTTTAAATGTCAAATTGGTTGTTGTTTTGGTCATAAATAATAATATCTGAGTTTCTTGATTTGAAATTATTTTTGGAGAAAATAGGGAGAGATGGGTTTTAATATGCAAATTAATAAGGGTTCATGTAAGTACTTTTCTTCTCAATTTCATATTAAGTGAATTGAATTTATTGTTATTTAATAATCAAGAGACTTTGTCCTCTCTAGTTAAATTACTTAATGTACTAAGTTTTGTCTAGTGCTCAGAAATGAATATAAGAAGGTTCAATTTCAGCACATAGATATTCATCTGATCTTTATTTAATGAATTCATTTCTTACTTCTAAGTTATAAAAACTGTAATTTAGGTTGAGTATCACATGAACTTGGTTTCACAATGGCTCATATCCATCAACTCTAGGTTTAGCTAAGGAGATGGGTTGCTAGGCTAAATGGGTTTATGTCACATCACCCGTAACACTTAGCGCTCTAAAACCTTGCATAAATCTAGAGTGAGCTATGGAACTCAATTAGTGGTTCTCGATTCACATGCATCAACATCTCAATTTAGCCAAGGTGTTGTCCTACGACCCTCAAAGAGTTTGTCACCTAGCTCTAAGCTTAACACGCACAATTACCTCGCATAAATTAAGAATGAGCTATGGAGCTTAGAGAGTTTTGATATCTCCCATGGCTCGATTGATCAGCATAAGTCCAAGGTTGTGCATGGGTAGATTTCGCACGACGAATGTTGTCACAGACATTCGCAGCGTTAACACTCAAGCATGCGCAACCTTATAACTAAGCGATCAATGAGCTCAATAGGGTTTTGACTATGAAAACATTTATACAAATATTTATATATTATGATTCATGATTATCCAATTCTTTCATTCACAAAATGTCCAAGCATAAATAACTAAATAACATTCATTGATAGTGAAGAGTGCATAGCATTACATCTGTACATCATTACATGCTTATGTCCAATCCTCCCCAAGGAAGATTTAGGCTGCCATCAAATTATATTCATAAAAAAAGCAACAAGAGATAATAAGTCTTTGCATGACTTTTACAAGAAATCAAAAGAGTAAAGAAAGAGTACAATACTAGGGAACAACTGTCGCGTTCGCCTGGATCTCTCTTCCTTGGATCTCCTCTAGTTCCTTGCTCTCTGTGCTCCTCCTTCTCCTTTGGCTGCAGCTTTTTTCTTCCTTGGGGCAGGGGACTCTCCTCTAATGGTTCTTGCAGCAGCTTTAGGTTCAAGAGCTCTTGAATGAAAAATTGGAACCTTTTTCAAGTTTTCATTCTTTGCTTTTATAATCTTCCATGAAACCTTCTCAGCATTTACACAGCCACCCTTTCTCATCTTTCGAAAGTTGAATTGCATTTATGTTTTATACTTTTAATCCATTGAAAATGAGAGGTTTTAATTGATTTGTTATTAATTCATACTGTGGAAAGGGGAGAAGTCAAGTTCATTTCTCTTCCCAATGATGATTTGAATGCCTTAATCAGAGCAAAATAACAGCGGACGCTAAGACGCGCTGTGGCGCGTTGTAGTGTCGAGCTCACTGTTTGATATGCGCTATGGCGTCGAGCTCACTGTTTAGGCAGGCACTGCGACGCACTATAGCGCTGAACCCTCTGTTTGATGGGCGTTGCGGCGCACTATAGCGTCGAGCCCTCTGTTTGATATGCGCTATGGCGCGCTGTAGCGTCGACCTCTCGGGTTGGATCCGCTGTAGTGCGCTGTAGCGCTGAGCTCACTAATTTAGGCAGGCGCTGCAGTGCGTTGTAGCGCCGACCTCTCGGGATGGATCCGCTGTAGGGCCCTCCTGGTTTAGATTCTTCCTTATGCTTAAAATTTAGCTCTTTGGTTCTGAAATATCGCAAAAACACACATCAAAGTACAACTAAACTTAGAAAAAGCATAACTACTAACACTAAATTTACTATATTTGTTGTGTTCATCAAAAAGTGATAGGTTTAAATACTTTGGTTCAAATATTCAAAATAATAGTGAAATAGAGAGCGGTATGATTAGTAGATTCAAGTTAGTTATAGATGAAATGGAGGATCACTTCTATAGTGTTGTGCGATAAGAAAGTTTTGTAGAGCATTATACGACCAACTATGTTATATGGGGCTGAATGTTGGTCAACAAAGAAGAAACTTTACGATAAATAAGTGTTACAAAGATTAGGACTAGGGGAATACATAGAAAGATGGAACCAGCTTTTCTAGTAGCCGCTTGCTTAGGTGGATGAGTGGGTATATACTCGTAAGAATAGATTGAGAAAAAAGTTTATTTGTAACAAGATTGAGTGGCTCCATTAGTGTTTACCTATTTAGCATAGACCGTTCAATGACTTTGTTAGAAAGTCTGAGTTTAATATTAAAAAGAGCAAGAGAAAGTCCAAAAATGACATGAGAAGAAACCATTAGAAATGATCTTCTCTATTCAGAACTTAGGGAGGGGTTTCTATTTGATCATGCTCAATGGAAACAAAGGATTCATGTAGCCGACCCCACCTAGTGTGATTAAGGCTTCTTCTTCTTATATTAAATTATGCAAAAATCCCTTTTTTCATAAAATGGAGGTATATCATTCATTTTGTTCTAGAATATAGAATATAGTTCTATGTAATGTAATTTTAATGTTCACAACACTGAGGGAGGTAAGAAAAAATATTATAATTTGTGCTATATTTAACACACTCACACATACACACATATATATATATCTGAAGTAATGGTACTGTTCTTAAAAGTTATCAGCAACCTGATAATTGCTTATGCGCAGTTATCTGAGACTTAGATTAAACTTCATTTGGTATTTAGTTTTAAAAAAGGTGAATTATGATTGAATTACATTCAAAATTATGCTCATGTGTACTCCAGAACAATTGCAATGATGTGGCACATAACATTATCATGAATCCTATCATTCATTAATACAAGTGTTGGGTTTTCATTGTGGTCTACTGCCTCACCAAACTTAATCGTGTTACATCTCAGTTTGTGATATTGAAGTACAAGTCATGTCTATGAAACTTGCCAATAAGGTCGTTTAATACTGTACAAACTTATGATAATATCTTTCTGAATTGTGAATGAAAGTTGATGCTTGTATCAACTCTTGAAACTTTTCTTTCAAATGCTAAAAATCATTTTAAGAGTATTGTGTGGATGTGCATGTTGATGATTAAACAATTCATGATACAAAATACCTTCAAGGTAATATTTTGCAATAATCACTTAGCTAGTATAGATATACTTGAAAGGGTGCTGTTAACTAGTATTTTGTAGCCGAAATATACAAAAAACACATTCTTGATTGAACATGAAGTTCTACCTCTTCAAAATCCAACTAGTGGGCTTTCATGTTGGCAACCGACATTTAAAGGCATGTAAACAAATTACTGATTATGAGATGACAGACAATACATTCTGTGATATAAACCTTATTGCGCCATCTATTTTGTGCTTTCTTGCCCCCAATAGTGGCAAGTGAGTGCCTCTTATTTCTCCTCCAATCATCTTTGAAGAACGGGTATAATGCGTACAGCATTGATATTTCTCTCCATTACCTGTTAGTATAGTAATAAATTCTTTTGCTAAGGTCATGTTTTTGTTCTTAAAAACACTAAAGTATCTGCTATTTTTTTCTTACGAATGTTGAAAGAACTCGTAGAATTTCTAATAAGTTTGAGCATATCCTAATTTTATTAAAATTATTAATTGTTCAATTGCGTCATGCCATGTTTGTAGTGGTTGGCTGAAACAGTTGAATGATCTTTCTGAATGTCCTAAGAACACATATGCTGCATATTGTCATATTGTGTAGGGCCAATAAAATATAGGTCGTGAAGCTTTAGCATGCTAAGTAGCCATAACATCTTTTTCATTGAAACTCTAGCTCATTTTTCCTTTGATCCTTATTCTCAAGCTTGCCGATTATGCCGCACATTGCATCATTGAAATTGTATCTAAAAAATAAGCATTTCTGTTTGGAAATAAAAAAGTAGGCATAGTGCCTTATTTATAATTTTTGTTTAAGTTTTATAATAAATGCGATCAATGATAAAATTATTGTAAGCTTTGAGTTTCATTGGTAATACTTAACATAGTTCCTTTACTATAAGGATTGTCGCATATATACTAAACTAGAAAGATAATCATGGATGCAAAAACGACTATGAATAATTAGGCATGTCTAACAACTACATGCTCTAACCATTAATGCAAAAGACAACCCCTAAGTTCTCCGCTAAAGTGATTTATTGCCATTACTAGCACTTAAAGTATCAATATTGTGATGGTGGCTACCATTTGAGGTTTATGATGTTGTTCAGTTTACCTTTGCAGCTGTTCTTGATGTAGTGTATGGTGATTAAAAAGGATGCCCAAAGAATATTGTTTAATTTTCATGTACATTGCCTAATCTTCCTATTACACTTTTACAATGCCTTCATTGAACATCTAGCCTATTAATCTCACACTGTTGCTGCCAATCATTGCTTGAACTATTCTTCCAAGGGATCATTATCCTTTATGCATATTCATTCTGATCATTGTTGGTTCCAAAATTCATGCCGTTGTTACTAATAACAGCCCAAACTAATCTCAGTCGTCCAAGCTTATTGGGATTGATCAGGCTCTAGCAGATTCCTTACTGCAGCTTTATTTAAGCTTGTAACCTCTCCTATGTGTAACTCTCCTATATTTAAGATATTATTATAAATCATTCTCTGCAGAATCTTTCGCATCTTTCCCACGTCTCTACATGGTATCATAGTGATACCATCCTCCAAACCTCCTTATCCCTCGCTACAACCCTAATTCTCGCATCTTGCTCGACGCATCTGCTTCAGATCGATGCTTCTGCAATGGGTTTTTCTTGATCTCCAACCAGAGCTCCGACATTCCATCGAGGAAGACGTCCTCCTCCGTCGCGCCAAGATCTTATCTCACTTCTCTCGTCAATCCATTCTTATCCGATCGACTCCACTGCAAGTTTCTTTATCTATGGAGTCCACAAACACCAAGTCCCAATAGAGAGACTTTTTCATATTTCGCAATAACTCCACCTTTCTCGCTAAATTCAAGGATCTCAAATTTCTAATATCCAACATTAAAAACATCATCTACACTCATCTCACAGCCGATAACTACCCCATTTGGAGAGCACAAGTACTTCAACTCTTCAAAGCCAACAATCTACAGGGACATCTCAACGGTTTCGTGTTTACACCGACCATCTCCAGTCCAAATTAATTCTCCTGGACCTCAGCTGAGCATAACCTAACAGCAGCCTTGTACTCTATCATATCCTCTTTCATTTGTCCCTACATTCTTAAGCCCGCATCTTGTACCCACGCATGGAGCATTCTAGCCAAACACATCCAATCAACCAATCGTTCTCGAGTTATTCAACTCAAGAATAAACTTCATAACATATCTTTGAAGAATATATCTATGTATGCCTCTCGAAAGTTAAATCTACCGTGGACAGGACTGCAAGTACTGGTTCTAAAGTTGACAGCGAGGATGTCATCCTCTGCACACAGGACAGGAAGGAAGGTGATTTTTACTCTCTTCTTTGTAGCGAATAAATCAACGTCCAACAGGATCTTCACAATGAACTTCAGCTCAGCCACACATCGCCAGTACGCCCCCAATTATCTATCCATGCTTTCCGGCCAATTCTAGGGTAGGGGATGAGGCAGCAGAGACTATGGTCGAGCACCTGCTTAGTTTTGGGGATCTTTTTCAGCACCAAGAGCCTTCAGGCTTCCCTACATCGAGTGTCAAATTTGTGGCAAGCTAAGACACTCCACAAAAATTGCTGACACTGCATGATATTCAGCTACAACCACACTCCGACTTACTCAGCCGTCAGATCTCAACCGATATTTCTATTTGTGTGCTTCCACCCACGTCGCTAATGACTTCAGTAACCTATCCATTGTCGAGCCCTATCAGGGAACCGATTGGGTGGCAGTCGAAAATGGCCAGATCCTTCCAATCTCCGGTATCGACAACAACATGCTTCCCACACTCAATTGTAAGTTTCTTCTCAAACATCAACTTCATTTTCCTCATTGTAAACACAATTCTATCCAATCACAAGCTAACAACCGATAATTCATGTTTAATCTCATTCGATCCCATTGGTTATCATAAATAATCTCCAAACTGCCACTCCTCTCCTTAATGGCTGCTGCACCAACGGGGGCTCTACACGATTCGCCCGTCACCTGAACCTCCTCTGATCATCCACAACGGCAACCACGCCTCCATGAAATCTACGACTCAGTCATCCTAATCGTGTCATCCACCATCTACTTGTCAAGCATGAACTTACAATTGCTGCTTTCCATGCTCAATTTGAATTACAGTCAAGCATGACAAATTACCCTTTCTCAAATATTCCAGTAGATCTTACAGTATTTTTGAATTCTTACATACCAATGCAAAGGGCACTGCTCCAATTTTATCCAATGAATGTTACAAATACTATGTACTTTTTGTGGATTACTCAAAGTTTATATGATTTTTTCCTATGAAACAAAAATCCGAAACATTACAAAAAATTGTTTCATCTATACAAATTCATTGAATGCCAATTTAATGCATGTGTCAAAATCCTCCAATCTGATGGAGGTGGTGGAAATAATTCTACCGCTTTCCAAAATCTTCTCAAGAATCTTGCCATCCATTACCAAATGTCATACCCATACACTTCGCAATAAAACGGAGTTGTCGAACACAAACATCGGCACATTCTTGAAACCACTCACACTCTCCTTCAAACCGCTCACCTACCCGAGCACTTTTGGGTTCAAGCAGTCATCGCTTCCACCTATCTAATAAATCACCTACCCTCTTCTAACACTAAAACATCTCCCAATTCCAACTCTTAAACAGCATAAAACCAGACCACAATCATCTTCGAGTTTTTGGCTATGTGTGTTCTCTCTTCTTCCTCTTACAAAAACCACCAAGCTAGGACCAAGGTCTCTACCTTGTGTCTTTCTTGGCTACTCACCTCACCACAAAGGCTACATTTGTTACAACCCAAAAACATCTACTTTTCTAATTTTCTGTCATGTCAAATTCATCGAACACATCTTTCCCTTTCTACAATCCAATCAAATCACCACCATCTCCTCCTCTACCCCACATTCATACAAACGCTCTCACTCTCATTCTTAATTCATCATCTCAGCTTCAAACATCACTAAATAACTCCAATCCGAATGCAACTACACCACCCTCCTTGCCACTTTCACCCAGCTCTTGGCCATTCACCCCCTCTTCTAGCTCCACTCAACCAGCCTCTCCACAGTCTACCTTCTTCACCTCACCGATTCCACCACCTCAAGTTCTCCACTTAAATTAAAAGCAAAAGTTCTCACACATTCAATGATCACCCGTCTGAAAACGGGAGCCATAAAATCCAAGCCTCTCTTTAACCTCATCCACTCCACGTTCTCTCCAACTGAACCTTCTTCCTACACAGCCGCAGCCAAACAAAACCATTGGAAGCTAGCTATGGAAGGCGAATATCCTACTTTGATTGAGAAAAACACCTTGGCACTAGAATCTCCACATCTAGTTGAGAGCGAGCTCAACTGTCGCTGGACATGATGAAAAAAATACAAGGATGACTGCTCCTCACAAAGCCAGATTGGTTGCTCAAGGATTCAACTGGAATTATGAAACATACCTAGAAACCTTCAGTCCCGTTGCCAAAATGCCAGCTATTAAAATTCTATTCATGATTGCCACTCACCATAAGTGGTCAGTGGTACAGCTGGATGTCTCCAATGCTTTTCTTCACGGACATCTCGATGAAACCGTTCACATGAAACAACTTTGCAGATTTGAGGATCCACTGTTTCCCAATCATGTTTGCAAGCTCAACAAGGCCATCTATGGCCTCAAACATTCACCCCGCCAATGTTACTCTACTCTCATCGATTTTCTCCACTCCAAAGGCTTTCGAACTAGCCATGCTGTTCCCTCCCTCCTCATCCATGATACCACACCCAACTGCATATTTATCCTAATCTATGTCGATGATATACTCATCACCAGCTCACACCAAGGAGCCCTCCACTCTCTCAAGTCCTTACACTTCTATATGAAACATCTTGGGAGCACCCGTCTACATTTATTGGCTTTCAACTCTCCAAAATAGCAACCACCACCCTCATTCAAGCACCATATGCATCCAACAATCCTCAAAACCTCCAACATGGAACAATGCAACCCCGCATTCACTCCTATAGCCACATCACCATCCACCGCTAGCACACTCACCCCATTTAGCTAGCCAAAACTCTACAAGAAATTAGCCGGATGTCTACAATGCCACAACTACTCAATTGGATCTGAGCTTAGTTGTCAACAAGATATGCCAGCATATGCATAATCCTACAACAACCTACTTCAATTGGCTCAAACACATCCTTTGGTACATCAAAGGGCCCCTCAACCTTGGGATTCCAATTGAACTAGGCAAAATTATCCTTCGCGCTTACACTGACTTCGACTGGGTCGAGGACGCGAAGGATCTCAATCAACCGCTGGCTACTGCATCTTTCTAGGCATCACTCCTATCTCGTGGAGTGCTGAGAATAAAAAAAAAGTCTTCCGCTCGTCCATTGAAGTAGAATATCGTGCACTCGCCACAGCCGCTACCGACATCCTCTGGCTCTGTCATCGTCTGCAAGAATTTGGCATCACTCCAGACTCTCCTACTCCCCTATTTTGCGATAGCAAATCGATCATTGCGTTGGCACATAATCCAGTCTCAAACACGTTGAAGTTGACTGCCACTTCATCCAAGAAAGCATTAAAAAAAAGAAAATTCAGCCCCTTCACATACCCTCAGCGGATCAATTAGCGGACATACTCACCTAACCTCTTCCTGCAGCACTTTTCAGCATTCTTTGCTCCAAACTCACCACCTCTGTCCAAGATGATTCGTTTGTGGGAGGCTAATAACAGTCAATCTCAGTCGTCCAAGCTTATTGGGCTTGATCCGGTTCTAGCATATTCCATACTACAGATATCTCTCCTAAATGTAACTCTACTATATCAAGATATTATTAGAAATCATTCTCTGCGGAATCTCTCGCCTCTTTCCCGTGTCTCTGCAACTACTCATTACAACATCAACTTTTTCAGGAGCATCTCATTATCTCATCTATTCATTGGCATGTTAGCACTATTATTACTTGTTCGCTATTTGTGCTATATTTCCAACAATGATAATTCCCTACTTATTTTCTTGAGACCATCAAACTTGTAGATGGAATTTTATTGAAATTTCGCCATTTAGGATTTTTCTACTTAATATTAACTAGTGTTAGGCTGCATTAAGTTTAAGGATATATAATTTGGATAGTAATATGCTTCAATTCCTCTCATATGTATCACTTACAATGTATAAGCGTGGTTTGCCGTTCAAACGTTAGCTATTTTGGTTGACAATTTGTGTAGCCTTGAAGCCAGCCTTCATATTCTTCAAGCGTGTCGTTACAATGACCTTTGTATATGAACATTTTAGTCTTCAGTTGAGGGCTTTATAAATGTGTTGTCAATTATTATTTGGAATTTCATATAGAATATTCCCATCAAAATAATGCTTTACTGACAGCTCTCCATATACTTTGATGTATAGCTCAAACCACTTTGATTACTAGCTCAATCCTTTAAACTGCTTTCGGCCAATTGAACAATTTTTAGAGGAATTGAGCTGTAAACTTGCTGCTACTCAACATGTTTCTGTCAGACCCAAAATAATTCATAGTTGTAATTTTATGTGTTTGAAAACGAAAATTTAATGGTCAAACAACAATAGCTGATTAAAAAATGAAGTTCTATTGTAAAAATTAATAATAGTAACAAAATTATATGTCGTTGATCAAAAGGTAATGAATCTTAATATTTTACCACAAATTTTGGAGTGTAATATGAGAACATTTCTTATAGTCATATTTGCTGATTTACAATCACTAGAAGCCGTGAAGTGGTTTTCAATTGAACCAGGGCAATCTGACATTTGTTCGGTTATGGTGAAAACCTACGAATTTTTCTTTGTTTAAACAAACACAAGATTTTCTTATAATACTTTTACACAAAGCTACTACATTTCCAGCCTTTGCTGCATCTCTCAATTTTATTAATTTAAGTACATCATTTAACTAGTTATGAAACTTCACATGCTAAGTACTATACAGTTAAACTAATTCAAATTGGATAAGCAATAGCATTAAAAATGAAAGATTGAATTTATCAATATACTAAAAGTTCATATATGCTGCAAAACCAAAAAGTCAAAATTTTCAAATGTAAAATCACTTCTAGCTTAGTGCTAAATTTATAAATAAAAAAATAATAGGACATAAATAAAAGAAAATGCCTTCCTAAAGATAAAACAATTAACAAATGATGAATTCACCGAAAATGAAATTGAAATATTTTTTTTGTGATGAGGTTGTCGTTTGATCTCTTGATGGCAAACAATAAACGAGGAGGAAGCTAAGCGAGTAGTGGGAGTGAGTGCAATGCGATGATACATACAAGATGCTGAGCTTACATCGGCCACTAGCTGTTAGCGAGGACAAGATAAACAATGTGGCTAGGCTTCCTTCTAGGAATTGGGTTATGTATTAAACCCATTAAACTCAGGGATTTTTTTAATTGCTGATTTAGCAGGAGTTACGTGATTTAGATGGGTTAATGAGATTATCATAACATTGTTTATTTGTGTTTGAAAATCTATTTTACAAAATTTAGACGTTTAGATGCTTAAATACTAATGTTTCTTACATTTAAAAAGGAGAAATCTCATGCATTCTACTCAAAATTTATATATAGATATTAAAGTTCTACATAATGATTGTACTTATCTCTTTGCAAAAATTAGTATTATTGTCAGTATGCTTTTGTTTTTTGTTTTAAAAACATTCAAAGTGATTTAACTAATTCTTAGGATGCCTTTAAGGTAATTCATAGTTTAAATTGTGATTCCTTGAACTTAATTACTCTCACTAATAGTGATCAACCCTTATCCTTGCTAAGCTGCTGTTGGCCCCATCTCACTCACTCCTTTATGATATTTTATGTTTTTGTTTTTGAAAGTGATGAACCAAACATATTTTCTCATTCAAAATAAAAAAAAACATTAAAATATAAAATTGAAACAAATAAGACCTTAGGCACCCTTATAAATAACATTTTTTTTTACTTGGTAAATATAAAAACTTTGCAATGATTATAAGGTTGTTTTGTGAGTTAAGTATTTAATATAATAATAATGGATTTACACAAGCAATTAAATTTTATAATTACCCTTAAATAAGTTGGTGGATGTGAAAAGAGATGTCATAATCTTAAATAAGTTTGTGGATGTGAAAATAGATCTCATAATCTTACCATATTTTATAATGAGATGAGAGATTGGAATTTATAATGAGATGAGACATCCAGCTGTCATAATAAAATGGATATGTACTTCTAGGATGCTAGGAGATTGAAAATCAACCTCATATTTCTATGAAAGAAGCTAAATCTCATAATAGGGTAACAATGTGATTTGGATTTGTACTCTTTATATGATAAAAGTGTAAACACGAGAGCTTCAATCACTGAGTTACAATATTCGCATCACCCTCAAACTTCAAGGGAAATTTCATAGAATAGCTTTAAAACTAACAATATTATAAGAGGGACATAATATTGACATGCAAAATATAAATATTTTGATAAACCAAGTGTTGTAGAGATGAAAATGTCAAGTAAGGCTTCTCACAATGATTTGATGAAAAATGACTTCTTTAAATAGCAATATCGGAGTATCCTCAATTGAGGATAAATTTAGAGAAAATTATCATATATGGATTAGGTTTATTGTGTAGATGTACTAATTAGAAGAGTTGAGTTTAATGAATTTTACTCCACTTAAAAGAGGAGGAAGGAAGAACTAAGACATGGTAAGAAATTATAATTAATGATGATGCATGCTTGGAGCTTGGGGATATTATTTGATAGAGTGCATCGGAGAAAGGAATTCACACAGTTGACCCCTACTTAGTGAGGGGGCTTTTTTGTGGTTGTAGTTGACCCCACTCCTCTCAAGATGGCAGGCTGCATTGTCTGCATTGTCTTGATACAGTTAAAAATGTATGAAAGCCGCTCCATAAGCTATTGTGGTATCAAATAAGCGAGGTTCCCATATTAAATGCAGGTAAATAAGCTAGTTTGTGATATTAAATTAAGATTAAATAATTATAAAATATAATTTTACTGACAAACTTTTTGAGTTGTAGATACTATAATAATAGAAGGATAAACATTTAATATTCTCAAGAAACAAAGTGTGTGGCAAGCTTTTAGAGTTAGTGGATATTATGATAATGGAAGGATAAACATTTAATGTCTTCAAGAAACAAATTGTGAGAGAGAAAAAGAAAAAAAAATTGATAGCTTGAGTTTTAAATTTTTGCACTTAGGAAAGAATATCATAAAAATGATATGTGTATCAACTTAGATAAGAATTTAAAAGAAAATAAAGTAGAAATTAAAGAGGTTGGAGAAAAGATTTATACATTTCATTATCTAGAATATTAATGGGTTTTAAGTTGGAAAGTTTAGCAATACTCAAAAAATGTTATAAAAACTTTCTCGGTACTACAAAAGGATACAGAAATAGTAGAGAGAGGTGAAAGGACCCATTTTAAGGTGCGTCAGACCAACGACTGCATTACACTTTGATTTGTACATCGTCCAGCTTAATACTGGGAGATTTGTTGAGAAGCATTGCAGCATTCTTTGAGCTTAAAGCTCTTAAATGTAATCTCACAACTCGGGCAATCTAACAACTGAAACTGAGCCAAAAGCTGTTAGCCATTCAATGTGTCGAAAGAAAAGAAAGTATTTCAGATAAAAATTCCCTATCCTCTTACTATTAGTAAACCAGCTTTAGCTCTCTTTCAATTAAAGACTGAAACACCAATTACCAGAAGCTCTCTTTAAGAAGCCATCTAATCACAAGATTCTTTCTTCAATCTCGTGTTGTGTAGTTTTGTTTACTGAAATTCAAAATAAAAGAAGAGCAGCATTCTTCTCGTAACATATGAAGAGCTGGAATAATGGAGGAAATGCTACGAAGAAATAAGTTTTTTTTTAAATGCATTTGGGTGCAGGCATTGCCGTCAGCTGGGGAGAGGGAGAAGATGAAGTCGTGCGTGTCGGAGCTGGGGGAGATAAGCGAGGGGTTGAGGCGGATCCAACGGTCGGGAATGGAGCAGCTGATGGGGAGCATCAGCGGGCGGATTCGGCCTGCGCTGGACTCCGTGGCGGGGATCAGCTACGAGCTGTCGGACGCGGAGTACGAGGAGAACGAGGTGAACGACCCTTGGGTTGGGAAGCTGATACAGGCGGTGGAGGGAAGCACTGGGTGGCTCCAGCCCGCCATGACCGCCGGCAACTACGACTCCCTCGTTCACTCCGTGATCGATTTCACGGTGCGGCGGCTCGACGCGATCCTGATGCAGAAGCGGTTCAGCCAGCTCGGGGGGCTGCAGCTGGACCGGGAGGTGAGGGCCCTGGTCACCCACTTCTCCGACCTCTCCCAGAGGCCGGTCAGGGACAAGTTCGCCCGCCTCTCCCAGATCGCCACCCTCCTCAACTTCGAGAGGGTTTCCGATATCCTCGATTTCTGGGGGGAGAATGCTGCCCACATGACGTGGCTCCTCACCCCCGCCGACGTCAGAAGGGTCCTCGCCCTGAGGATCGACTTCGCCCCAGAAGCCATCGCTGCTCTCAGGTTATGATCACCTTCCCTCCTGTCCTGTTGTGTAACTGATTCATTTTTGTCATTCATTCCTTTCAATATATTTTATTTTGAGATATTTTACTGTGCCCAAAATTTTCATCAAATTTATTTTTTATTGGAAAATTTTTGAGAACTCAATAAAAGCTACTGTACAAGTGCTAGATAAGTACTGGATACTTAAATAATACAGAGATAATAAAATTCTAATAGAAGGAAGAAGAAAAAACAAATGATCAAAATAAAACTAATTAAAACTAAAAGACTAGAAGATAAAGATTCGGCCTGCACTAGACCAAAAACTTGACTGGTGTATCAATTCCTTAAATCAAAGTAGAATCTGTTCAAGTAAGTAGGTTTAAGGAAGTTACAAAACTGTCGAATGTCGAATGAAGTCTAAAAATGTATCATAATTCATTGTTGTCTTAGAATCAAAATTAAAAGCTGGTCCAATCAGTCTCGACTCAAAGAAATAATAGTTAGAGAGAGAGATTCTTTCAAGTAACAAAGAAACGTCATAAAAGCAGGACAACTTGTTCGTAAGCGTAGCCAAAATTATGTATAGAGCAAAGTCTCCCAGTGATATTGATCAAGAGAGAATTAGATCCTTCATATATAAAGTGATAGAAATCAGCATATCAATAAAAATTCACCAAATTTTGAGAAGCATCAGATTTCTCCTGCAAGCAGAGGAGATATCATATAAATTCAGCATAGAAGTAATCATCACTACTTGCCTTATGGAACAACATTAATTTGCAGGCTAATACAGAAGTTAGAGATTGAAAAAAAAAACAATTCTTGATGAGAACGACCAACAGATCCAAAAGCAGTCAGCAGAGGGAGTTTTCATCCGTGAGAAAAAAAATTTAAAGTCATGAAAACCAGTACTAAACGGAAATAAGAGAATATTTTTATTTATGGAGGGATGTGGCCATTTGCAAACAATCCTTAGAATTCTGAATTTGATGTTAGAAATGATAATGTGACCACTCAAAGTAGTATTGTTGAAAATGCGAGTATTCTTTTTCTTCCAAAAACATTTAATAATCACACCCTCTTTTGGCCCATGTCTCAAGGTTTGATATATTACTCATAATTTGAATTAATGAATAAGGTTCAAAGTATGAAATGAAACAAGTGAAGAAGAGATGAGAGTGAGATTCACTTTTACAAAGATAGAACTGGCAAATTTAGTAATAGAGAATGTCCATTCTATTTAGAATATTTGTGATTTTTAGGCCACAGTTTAAGATTTTCTGCATTTAATGCATAACTTAGTACTTTTACTTGTGGAGTATGTCAGCTTACGAAACATCGGGTAAGTGTGTAAACAAAATATCGTAAAAAGATTTGAACTTAAAAATATGATTGTTCTTGAATAAGATAGCATTTTTACCAGTGCAATGCAAATGTGGGGAGCCAGAATAAAATAGATCTTGACCAATTTTCTCCAAAAGGGAGAAGTTAGTTATTAGTATAAGGAGTATCAAAGAGGGTTAGCCTATTACCCTTTCACCAGGCAGTTAAGAGGGAAACGTTACAGAGCACTGACCAACAAATCAATAATTTGCAGCTAAAAATAAGTTTCGAAGGGCATATGATACAAATACATCCTTTACAGTTTGGAGTGACATTTTTGTCCCAGGCTAATATGTGCATTTTATTGATATTTGAGCCGTGATCTAAGAATTTAGCACAAAGGTTTTTTATTATTTTAGTAACATTTGAAGGAATGTGGATTGCTTTGAAACCAGTGGAGTGCCAGTCCAAAAATTTGAGAAGTTGCAAACGATCCGTAAAAGAAAGAGATTTGAGAGCCAATCTAAAAATCCAATGTTAAAGTTTATAAATAAGTAGAGCACGATTTTCATTATTAGGTTTTGGAGGCATGACCAGCAAACCTAAGTATTTCATAGGGAAATGAGCATTTGAGAAATTATGTACTCCAGAGAGCTCTTCAACATTAGTCACTGACTTCGAGGCCCGATATTGCAAACAAATTCTCAAGACAAGAATATCGTCAGCATCTGAATTTCCTCAATTTAATAAGTATTATAATATTATTTTCAACAACAAAAAATCATCAATGGATCCCTTAAGATTAATAGAAAAACAAATATTTGATATGCTGACAAAAATCCAATTTATCATAATGGTCGAAAAGTTTAATCTATTAAGAGAGTTAATTATGAAAGCTTTCTTAAAATCAATCTTAGCACAATCAATCTAAGCCCATTGTCAATTTTCAGTTAAAATGACATGTTGCAATAATTTTTTTTTTTGTTTTCATATATCTTAAAAGTATATTCTAAAAAGTATGATTATGATTTAAAGATTATTATTAAATTTATTTTTGATTGTGGGGCTTATAAAAATATATATTTTAAATTTTAAATTTAACTATTTATAATTTTTTGGAAATATTTGGAAGATAAGTAATATTTTTTGATATATTTTATGAGGAACGATATTTAGAAATTGCTTATATGTGATTTAAATAAAATTTATCTAAGATTTGAATATATTTAATATTTTATTATTTATATTAAAATAATAAAAATATTAATTTTTAAAATTTATATTGAATTTATATCTAAATTTTATTAAATATGATTTTTTTGAATGAAAGATCATCACATATAGCATTTCTGATATTTTAATTTTGTTATAAACGTGGAACGTATGCTGGACTGTCACGTTGTCGCCGCGCCTTGCGATGCGTGGAGGTTTATCGTTTCCGGTGAAATGCAATCTTCCTTCCTTATGGTGGAACTGTTATCGCTTTAATCCTGCTCTCCAAGATAATTTAAAAATTGAGAAATATTATTTAGATCGTTGCTTTTAAAAATTTATTTAATAAAATTTAAATATTATTTTATTAATATTTATTTATTAATATTAGATTTGTTGACGATATAAAATTTAAACATATTCATTCAATTAAATTTAGACATTATTATATTAGTGTATATTTATTTATATTAATATAATATAAATATTATTTTTAAAATTTATATTGAAATGATATTTAAATCCTAATTTAAATAATATTTCCCTACTTATAATAAAAATTTGATATTTTTAGCTTAATCCCAACAATAAATTTTATTTAATTAGAAAATAGAAATATATACGCAAATATCTCCTCAACAGCAAAAATCGCTGTGTTGGGGCGGAAAGAAGGATTCCGCATAAGACACGCAAACTCCTGAGCTTATCCCTCCTTTTTAAACCTACCATTGATTCGCGCCCCCCCCCCCCCCCCCCCCCCGCATAAAACCCCTCGCCCTCCATTGATTCTCTCACCCCATAAAACCCCTCGCCCTCTTTGAAAAGAAAAGAAAAACCCTAGCAAGCCTCTCTGATCTATCTATGGACAAGCTCTTAGCCATGTCGATCCTCAGCGCAGGCCCCGATTTTTGCGGCTGCAGCAAGTGGTTGCTCTCTCGTAAACCCGCCGCCGGCGAACATGTGAACAAGAAGGAGGAGAAGAAAGAAGGCGCTTCGGCCTCCGGGAATAATCCAAGCACTGCGTACTCTGTTTTTGGGAAAGATCAGAAGAAGCCTCGTTTCGCTTTCGAATTCGATGGGATTAATTGCTTCGAAACCATCGTATCCCACTGATCCGGAATTTATTATTATTCTATCTATCTTCCATCGATGATCGAAGGCTCCTCCGTCTCCCTTCTTTTCTCATTAATTAATTAATTAATTATGGGTCCAGCTTATTAGATCTCGCTGTTCATGATTCTTGTAAAATGAAACGAACATGTAATTATATATTTTTGTGTATCGGGCAATAGAAAGAGAAAAACGCTCTATGTTTGAATGATTTCTTTATCATACCTGCGTATAATAAATTATAGAGATAAGAACAGGGGGCAATGACAAACCCTAACTCTTATACATCCTCCCATTTTGTTACAATATAAAAATCTATAATCTAATATTTAATTTTTTTATATTTAGATAGCATTTTCTCACATTTATTGTACTAATTTAATTTCTTCAAAATTTGGTGAGCATCTTGAATGTCAATGGTTTCAATGTCAACTATGCATATTAAATGTTGTGATATTCAAAGCTTGACACAAAAAATGAAAATTATTATAATTATATTACGATGATGAATAAATGAAAACTAAAATTTTATTGCATCTTTACTTTTACTAATTATCACAACTCTTGCTTAATTTTGATTTACTTGTTGGATAGTATGATATGGCAAATTGAGATATTCCAGTATCAGATGTTCATGATTAACATCTACCGGCACATGGCCGGAAAATGATTCGGTATCTCCACCGGTGTTTCACAGTATTTCTTTCTACCCAGTTATATAATTTAACGGATTCATCTAATTGATATAGATTTCAAACCATATGCTCAAAAAGAGCAGGCTGAATTATACGGCCAAAGCATCGAGCAAAAGTCATCGATGCTCCCAAGTGAAAGCATCCCGAGCGAAGAGCCTCCACCTGTCGGCAGCCCCATGGGGTCGCCCCCAACCTCTCCTCCTCCTATTCTCCCTATTTCAAGCATTCTCGGACCTCCTCAACTGAGACGAGGCTTCACATTGGCAGGATCTTCTTCTTGGAAACCTTTCTTCTCGGTTGTGCAAAAAGAAAAAAAAAAGGAGTTCAATCTCTCCTATGTTTCTTCATATGTGAAAGTCATTATTATTTCTGAGGATGAAATTTCTTTTGGTGAAAATCAGTGGGTCAATTGTGTGGTTGAAATTAGCTTATGAAGAAAGCACACTTTTAAGGCCCTTCAAGAAGCCATCGCCAAATTTTGGAAGTTTAAAGGTTCTTTCTCCTATTTAAGTGCTAGTTGTTATCTTATTAAGCTTTGTTGTGAGGAAGATGTGCAGATTATTCATCAAGGGGGGCCGTAGTTCTTTTTCAACACCCCTTTTATAGTGAAACTCTGGAATCAAAATTTCATGCCGTCTACTTTGTTATTTTCATCACTACATGTGTGGATCAGGTTCCTCGAACTCCCTCTTGACTATATGTCTGAATGTATAATTTCAAAACCTGCTAGTAAGGTAGGTGTTCTGTTAATGGAGGACTCACTGACCGCATCAAAATCCCTATTAACTTACACAAGTGTATGTGCTGAAATTGGTACTTTATCTTCTTTGCTGGAAAAAATACATATTAGTGGGCGGAAATATTATTAATCAACGTGTTGAGTATGATTAGATTCCTACTGTCTATGAAACTTGTAGTTTATTAACTAATGATGGCTGTATTTGCTCTAACAACTCCCCTCCTTTGGATAGAAGATGAAACCAATCTCGTCGACCTAGAAGACACCCTCCTCGACCATCTCCAGTCAAGACTAGAATCACCAATTTTGTCCCCTCCCTCCCTCTATCTTGGAATCCGCTCTCCCTGCCCGCTAGTCTGCCTCAGAGGCCTTTTCTCCCTCCAATCCTAACAAAATTCTCAGTCATCTCCCTTCTAATCAAGACCTCAGACATCAATGCTTCATCGGAAAATGGTCTTAGCACCTCTTTTATGCCTCACTCTCCTAGGGAACCTAACTCTCCCGAAATAAACTTTCTCTGTCCTTCGGAACTCAACAATCTTGTTACCCAGCCTTTTTTAACAGAAATACATAGAAATCAAATTGCAGTCATGGCCCCTCAAAGTTCTCCTAGTTTAGCTCAACTGAAGATTTTAGCAGCTGCTAGTGCAATCGGTTGCTCTATTATTGATTCCAAAAATATTAATGATGCTTTTAAAACCACAAAGATAAGAAGTTGTTTTCTCAGGGCTAGGCAAAAATTATTTTATGTGATCTCCTCTTGTTTTTATTTTTTTTTAGTTTTAGTTTACCTTATGAATAAACCAAAGTTGATGGCTTGGAATGTCAGAGGTCTTCACTCTAACACCCGCTTTTTTGATCTAAAATATCATGTCAATTTCCATAATCCTGATATTGTTGGAATTTTAGAACCTAAAATTAATAGCATGAACATTGTCTCCATGTTCCCGATGAATAAATATACTCTTTTTGAAAATGAAGAAAATTGCAACAATTTTGACTCTGTTCTGGTTGTAAGGATTTGGATCAAATAGAATTCGCAAAAAGTCTATTTTGTACTTGATATCATCATTTCTCAGTTCATTCATGGTTCTTTACACCAAAGCAGTGTTTCATACTTGCTGACCTTTATTTATGTCGCGAATCTTGAAAATGATAGATTCTCTCTTTGGGAAGATTTAAAACGTCTTAAAGGTAATATCTTTGAATATTGTATGCTTTTACGTTATTTTAATTGTATTTGTTATCATCGTGAAAAAATTGGGAGGGCTCCTCCCTCTTTTCCTAGAATGAATGCGTTTAATAATTGCATCAATGAAGCTTGACTTTTAAGAATCTATTATTTTGGAGGTCTTTACACTTGGAATAATCACCGTGCTGACTACCATATTAAAGCCAAGTTATACAAATGTCTTTGTAATATTGATTGGATAACTATGTATCTGGTTGTTATTTGCAAGATTCTTCCTCCTTTAACATCTGATCACATTCCCCATCTCATTTGTGCCTTAATGGTCTCTAAATGTCCCTCTTATTTTGTGGAAACCCGCAACTGGGTTAGTATAGCTAATCCAGTATTAGGTACTCACTCCACAAGATCATATTGGGGTTTAATATAACAGTGTATTTAGAGGCATATAAAATACATACTTCTACATTCATTGTAACATTTAGAAATACTAGAATAATAAAGAAAATATATTTATTACAAATATAATAATTACTTTACAAAATATGTTATTGTAACAACTCAAGGTTGTTACCCAGCTTAACTTAAGTATAATCATATCCTTATTATCATTCTATTAAGTTAATCTAGTCATTTGAACCAAACCCTGAAGGTTTGGAGCAATTCGGAGCTCAATCGATTATTTTGGAATATTTTAATATTTACTTAATTAGGAAATGGAGGTATATATTTTGACCTCAAAATCGAAATCTGACTTCGGCGTTGTGATCGTCACCCCCAAATTTGCTATGGGTGATGTTTTGGACGAGTTTGGAAGTCGTCGAATTTTCGTAAATATTTTAATATAATTAAATGCGCCGAAAAATAGGATAATTCAATAGTTGTCGGAATTAAAATCCGACTTTGTCGTTGGATTCCTCACCCCCAAATTAGCTAGGGGTGAATTTGAAAATTTTCGGAGCACATTTCAAAAATCTGAATTTTTAAATAATTAAGGAAAATAAATAAGCAATTATTCGATCCCTAAATTGTAATTTCCCCTAATTTTTATTTGCATCCTGTCAGGTCCTCTTACAATTTCGGCTGGCCATCCCATCCCCCTCCCCTTAATTATGCCTCAATGCCCCTAAGATCATGATGGCTCCCCTAGCTCCCTAGCTCATAATGAAGCCTACATCTCCTTCCTCTCCTTTAAGAAGGAATCTCAGCCTTTTCTCTTTGGCTTGCTGAAAGTTTCTCATCTCCCCCTCCATTGCTTGATACACTTGTGTTGAAGAAGAAGGTGTTCAGCTCACCCTCTAAGGCTTTGGAGAAAGACAAAGGTTCTCTCTTCCTCCACCTCTTGCAAAGTCTAAAGGTACCCCTTTACCCATCTCTTTTATCTTCTTCATATAGCTACAATGTTTGAATACATCTCTAGACATCCATGTTTAAGTATGCAAGCCATTACAGCTCTCAAAGAGATTTAATTTAATGTTCTATTTTTCTTGCATTCTGTATACCCTGTCTTTATCCACATTTTTCGTATAGTTAGGATGCTCCGTTTATGCCGATTTTGGTGTCAATGGAAAGGTATCGGAAAGACCTTTCCATTGATATATAGTACCGCTCATGAAATGCTCTGGATTGAGAGTATTTTAGCTCGAAAATAAGCCTTCCAGATTTCAGCCTCGCGAAATTGCCATCTGGCGCTGCAGCGCCCGATTTTGCAAAATAGGTCGCTGCAGCGGCATTTCGGAAAAATTAAATAAAAGTCGTTATTAAATTAATTAAACAGTAAAATTCGCAAAAGGACCACTATAGCGAAAATATTTCATGAAAAAAAAACTTTAGGAAATGTCAAAATAAATTAATGGAACAGTAATTTTGCAAAATGAATCGCTGCAGCAAGCCATAGCGGGTCGCAGCGCACCCCAGCGCGAAAAGCGCTACCGTGCAAAAAGCGCTGCAGCGTCTGAACTTGCAAAATTCCCAGAATTTTCTGAAAAATTGCCCAGTTTTGGCTGAAATGGCTGCAGCGGGCCGCAGGGGGTCGTAGTGCACCCCAGCGCGAAAAGCGCTGCCGCGCGAAAAGTGCTACCGCGTGCTCCAGTGCGCTGCAGCGTCTGAACTTGCAAAATTCCCAGAATTTTCTGAAAAATTGCCCAGTTTGTTGATATTTTAAGGTCCCTAGGACCCCAGTGAGACTGAATTATATCAAATATGAACATATTTTAGTTAAAATTAAACATTGCATAAATTTCTATATGAAAATTAAGTTTGAAAACCTTATCATTTTTAATAAGTGCTCACAACCTATCATGTATCCTTAAATGTATTTTACAAATTGCTAGGTAGCTTAGAATTTCAGTGTCAACAATAATCTAAAATAATATTTATGTTTTGAACCTTAGAAATTTAGAAAATGACCAAAATACCCATAATCTTAATTAAGTCATAACTTGATCATTTGAAGTCCAAATTGGGTCTACTCCCAGTTAAAGTACTTAGTGTGCTATATGAAAGCTATAGCTAATGAGTTTGCTGAATTTGGACACCAAATAAAAGAGTTAGCTTTTTGACCCGTCTTAACTTGGAAAATTATCAATTTACCTTTAGAAATTTAAATGATGATAACTAACTTATTAGACCTCAGAATTTAGTATTCTTGGACTCTATGGAATCCTTGAATAGCAACCAACAGTGAACAGCACAAAATTTTAGATTTTATTAAGTGCAAGTTACTAAAATACCCCTTAGGTCAAAAACCTTAGTTTGGAACTATAGGACCACCCGTTTCTCATCCAAATTAAGCATACTTACTATTAGAGAAATACAGTATTTAATAATTTATAACTTTATATACAAAGATGGCAGTAGTATGGCAGCATTGACAACAAGAGATTTAGATTTTTAATATAGATTCATAGCAGCATTGAGACCCTTTAATATAAATGGCAGTTTTTGTTTATTTGATCCTCATATGAGTTTAAAGACAGCATCTGGTTCCATTTATAAATATGGCAGCAATAAAACAGTATCTGAATTCTTTTGAGATAATTCTATAAGTAGTAATATATGATTCATGACAACAAATACCTTTATATTACAAGGAATATAAAAGTATTTGAATTATATTAAGTAGATAACAGCATTTGTGTAATATGAATAGCAACAACTTGTATAAATGAATGATAGCATTTGACTCATAATGAAATACATGACAGCAATTTGATTTATAATTGCAGCAATTTGAATTTTCTAATATAACTAATGGCAACTTTTGACTTATAATATCATTTGATTCAAATTGAATTTAAATAGCAGCATTCATTCTCTTATATAATTGATGGCAACATATGTCCTTACACATAATCGATAGTAGCACATACTTTCTTACACAATTGATTATAACATATGATTATGTATATGAATAACAACATTGATTCTCATATGATCTATTAGTAGCATTTGGATCTTATAATAGAATTGATAGAAGTATTTGACTTATACATGATTGATGGCAGCAATAGACTTTATTCATAATTTATGGCAGCAATTCCCATTTTTCTTCAGCAAATAACAGCAATCGATCCTATGCAACATAGTTATTTGATCCCATACATATTTAGTAGCAGCATTTGAATTTATTGAGCTAAATGGTAGCACTTGGATTTTCCAAATTTCATGGCAGCATATGATGTTAATAAGAAAAACTACAACTTTTATTCTAGTATTCCATAACAGTCATATTCATTTATTTATCGACATAACAATTCTATATAATAAGTGACAACATTCATTTTCACATTAGGTGACGACATGTGATTCATATATTTGCATGACAGCATTTGAATCTTATAAACTAACCGGCACACCTATTTTTTTTTTTAAAAAATGAATGACAATGTTTGATCATTTCAGTTTAACTAAAGTAATAGCAGCGGTTATAATGAGAAGGTAGCAGTTTTCTGCTATACACATAAGGTACAACATTTATGTCCAGCATTCAAAGGTTTTTAGTTTACATTATGCAATCACAGATTATTGTCTTAATGATTCACCTTGAACTAAAGAATAGCATTTGCATTCTATGGCAGCACTATGATTGATAGCATTTAATCACAAATGAACTTAAATAGAAGCTTTTGATCTCATATGATGGCAGCATGTTATGTTAAGGAGATAAATCACAGTATTTCTTTCTTATTTTACATTATTCCACTTTCATGTAATGATAGCATTTGGATATCTTAAGGATAATGTGCAGCATATTAATCTAGTAGAGCATGTCTCAATAATACATTTACTCATATATAGCTAATGGCATCACCTGACATTATATATTTCTTTAATTGAATGAACAACATGGGCTTATTCAAACTCAATTGTAAATGATTCTTTTGACAAGGTATAACAGCATAAAAGAAATGGCAGCGTGTGATGCTGGAGCTAGCATTCCATTAACTTATTCAATTGATGGCAACCATTGATTTGATACATAATTGATGGTATTATGGCAGCATATGCATTGATACCTAGACATATAAGGAATTTTCGACCTTTTTCTAATACCCAAAGTACTACAATCAATATTAATTTTTAAAATTTAGATAGAGCATTTATTTTCATTATTAGTAGGATGCTAAATAAATCCTATAATCACAAAATACAGCCCTAATAACTTAACATTTAAGATACCGCAACCTGTATGAAAAAATAAGAAGAAAAATCTATACTTATATGTAAAACTGCAGCATAACACCTTATAACATTTAGTTTATCATTAAATTAAGGGCAGAAATTGATTTAATAAGATTCATTGAAAAATGTATAGACAGCATGTAATCTTTAGTAAAGAATTGACCCTATTAATTCTCATATAATAAGGCAGCAACGATAGCATTTGCTTACTAAAGCAATAGAAGCATACTGAAATTAATGACAACAGTAGTATAGCATTATTTATTTAGAGTATTTAACATTAATATTTAAAATTGCAGTACAACATTAATATTCAACATTCATTCAAAAAAAAAAATATCCTAATACAACTTCCTTGTTTCTTAACCAAAGTAAGACTTTATGATTTCATTTTTAAATAATTGGTTTCCTTTTTCCTTAATAAGGATTTTTTAAATTAATGATTCACTAATATCTTGATGATATTAAGATAAAGAAAGAAATCTGCAGTCATTATAGGTGATTTCTCATAAGCAAGATGCACTTTAAATTCCATAATAATAGGGAAGGTAGAAGATAGAACTTTGATTATATCTTCATTCCACCAAATAGAGCCCCAACCAATTTACATTTAAATAGCAATATGTCACTTTGGCTTTTCGGAATCTAAATTAGGCAACATGAATCTTTATGAATATTAAACTACTTCTACAATTATAACATCTTAATATCCTGGCCAAAACAGTAAAAGAAAATTAGTTTGAAACCGCAATCTAAGAGATCCCAAATAGCATTTGTACAAATCTCAAAGAAGATATTCAATAACACATTCTTCCACTATTTCATAAACCCTAGATTAATATAGATCATATGCAAACCATAACAGGAAGGAAGAATCGGGAGGAGTACCTCTTTTCTCTTTTTGTTTTGAGAACAGCTAAGGGAAGAAGCTCGACTAGAAAGGGCTCGGTTAGGGTTTTCTTACCTTTCTCTCAATACCCCTTACGAGAGAATGAGCGATCGTTGATAAGGAGTAGGGGCGGTAGGGGTTCGAATCTTCCCATTGGAGCAACTAACGGTGCATTCCACGCGTCGGGGTGAAGGAGGAACCGCGTGCGAAAGAAGATAGCGTCGGCTAAGGATTAGGGCATGCCGATCGAGTGATATCCCGATAAGAAGAGCATTTTGAGATATATATATATATATATATATATATATATATATATATATATATTGATTTATTTGATTAAATTGAAAGTTTTATTTAATTAAAAATTTTATGATAATACATTTCCAATTTAATTTTTGAGAAATTGTTTTTTAGCTAAAATATGTGTTACAGACTCAATCAAAAATGAAGTCAAAATTTAATTTGAAAACTATCTTAATTATTTTAATTACCGAATTATGAAAATATAATAAAATAATCAAGAAATTTTGACTTTCTCCAAAACTCACCAAAATTTCACCCCAAGCTAATTTGGGCGTGAGGAATGCAATGGTGAAGTCTGTTTTTAATTCTGAAGTCAATTTAAATTAGGTATTTTCAGAATTATCTGAAATACAGGAAAAGTTGGAAATCGACAAACGATCTCCAATTCGCACGAAATTTGAGGTGGAGACTTCTAACTCTATTATAAGAGTAATGAAAAGATTTAAAGTCAAATAGATCCACTAATTCACATGTAACAACTTTTGGGTTGTTACAGGCCAGCAGGGGCATGAGCACCACGTGTCTGCGATCGACACGAGCAGCGACTTCCGCGAGGGAGACGAAGGCTCAACCGTCGGATCGCGTGATCTGACGAATCAGATTAGCCGTCAAATGCAACGGCATAGGGAAATGGCAAGACTTCGAGCGGACGGCATCATTTAAGGGAATTAAAATATATAATTAATTTATTAATTATATCAAATTTTCTTAATTAAATTTGATTTATTAAATGATTTTAGAAAATTTCAATAATTTGCCCCTAGCTAATTGAGGGGTGGGGAACGCAACAGCGAAGTCGGGTTTTGATTTCGACGGGTATTTAATTTTTCTATTTTTGGGTATTTTAAATATATTAAAATATTTGATGAAAATTCGACAACTTCCAAATATTTCTAACACTTCACTCATAGCTAATTTGGGGGCAATTAACGCAATGATGAAGTTCGATTTTTTATTTGAGATCAAAATAATTTAAGAGTTCCTGATTCTGGGTTCTTGAAATTCCCAAAATCAGGATTTGATTCATTTGACGCTTGATTTGGACCAAAAATTCATGGTGATGTCCTAATTAATATTTAAGAGTATTAAAATCAAAATTAATATTTAATTTATTTCAAATTGATCAGGATAACAATCTCGTGTTGTTACACATTTTCTTACATGTTCTTTACTTGTGACTATACTTTCATTATTATCAAGACAATTCTCTTTACTAGTTTATACTACTATTTTCCTCCATCTTTATTGCAATTTTTGAGTGATATTTCAAGCTACTAAAAAGGCGAAAAAATAGCTTATCACGGCAATTGGCATTATCATTGATTGTATCCGGAAGGAAAGAAGTGCTCGTTTTTTCAATAAAATTGCAAAAAATAATTACATCATTTCTCTTAATATCAAAACAAAGATTTTTGGGATTGTTAGCAAGTGGCAAGATAATACAACTATTGAGAATATGAGGAATTGGATGGACTCGTGCTATACATGATTGACAGGTTTTCGGTATGCGTTCGTGTGCTTGATCGCCGTGTGTTGGTTCCAGGGCTGGTGATATTTCCCTGACTTGTTTTATTTACTCTGGAGCTTCGTTTTTGCTGCGAATTCCTTCTTCTGGAGTATTTGTTTATTTCTTCCGAATTTAGTTTTGAGATAAGGATGGATCGCGATATTATTTTAAATCACATTCGACAATTTGATGACTTCTTTTGTCAATATTCTAACAGATTCTACACTAATTTTATGAATTGATGCTCAATCAAATTTTTAGTCTTCTGCCGAGCTTCACACAAAAGTTGAATCCAAGCCTTCTATTATTTGAATCTCTATTTTAGTTTTGTTTTTTTCTTTTCTCTCATTGTCCAGTTTATTCAATGAAATATACCACCCCTCACAATTTATCAAAATAAAATAAAATTATACGGCTAGAAAAACTCTTTATTATGCGAGGACTGTGCCGCTTCACCAAACTCAACGTGCTAAACGAGACAAACACAAATCTATGCGGCGAAATTGCGACTGCCATTATCCACCGTTCATACAGACGGTTGGAACGTGGCAACCTGTCAATTCCAGTCGCATGCGACTATGAGGCTTAAGCAGTACGCGGATTCCTGAGGCCCAGAAAATTATTATTAATAATAGAGATTAACTCCCGCTTGCAGCCGAAGAAGTTCTGCCTAATTTAAAAAAACAAAAAATCTAACTTCGCCCAATTCTTTTCATTCTCTCATTTTTGCGAGATTTTTTAAGTGTATTTGTCTGCAGATATTCATCTCTCTGCTATATTTATCCTGGGAGAAGAGACCCTAATCAGCCGACGCTCTCCGCCATTCTCGTGAAATCTTTTTTTGGGAAACTGTTATCGTGAAATCCTTATCCAATCCCTCGGCTCCTTCTTTCTTCTCTATCTGTCGATTCTATCCAAATCTTCTCTCTCCTCCGCAATCTGTTGCAGCTGTTGTCCATTATCCGGAAGCGAACCTAGGGTTTCTTTGGAGCGGCAAAATTGCTTGTGCTTTGTTCTTTTTTCATGGCTCTGATTTTTGATGCCCTAATTGAGATACTGAGGAAGCCGACGATCGGAGACGTAGTTGCGGAGCTGACTGCCTTCGCCGCGCCGCTGTGGGTTGCAGTCTTTGTGGGGCTTGTGGTTGGATGGGCGTGGAAGCCGAGATGGGCGATTGGGCTGATCGGAGAGGCGAAAGGGTCTTCCGATCATCAAGTGGGGAACACTCGATCGATTTTTTATTTGTTTAGGGCTCATATTCCATATTTTTTTAGTTGCCAGACCCCCCCTCGAATTTCGGAAAATGAAGAGGATATTGTTGATTTGAGGTTTGCGGATTTCTCTAGAACTTTGATTCGTCAGGGATTTTGGATAATGTGCTTATGGTTTTCTGGCATATTGTGTAGCCCTGGGGGTGATATGAAGTTGCCGGTGAATTCGAACGATTTGCAGAACCTTTCGACTCTTGTTGAGACAACGGATGGGGGGCCTGCTTGGATTCAGATGATGGAGAAGGCCCTGCCAACCATGAGCTATCAAGCATGGCGCAGAGACCCTGAGGTCTGTTGATTCCATTGATGTAGTTTGGTTTAAGCTTTGATTTTTTATATTTTAGGTGAATTTACTCAGATTTTAATCTTTGTTTTAAGTGCAGACCGGCCCTCCACAGTATCGAAGTAGAACTGTTTTTGAGGATGCGACGCCCGAACTTGTAAGGGATTTCTTCTGGGATGATGAGTTCAGGATAAAGAACAAGTGGGATGACATGCTTCTGTATCAAGCACCGTTGGAGGAATGCCCTGTTACAGGAACAATGGTAGTTCATTGGGTTCGAAAGGTGAATGACCATGTTTTCTGATAATAGTTGCTAAGTATTGTAATCTTCATATGCTGTTTTTATTTAAATTGCTTGTCTATGCACTGCAGTTCCCATTCTTCTGCAGTGATAGGGAGTATACTATAGGGCGCAGGATATGGGAAGTAGATGGAGCTTATTACTGTGTCACAAAGGTATGCATAAGAAACATTCAGTGCAAGTATCTATTTATTGTTATATTCATAAGAGAATGAAATTTTTTAGATTTGATACAATTTCAAGATAGTTATAATGTGGTGTATTTCTTAGGGCTTTTTGGCTATTACTTCAAACGTGGTATGAGCTCAGTGTATGTGGTATATAAGTTGTTTTCTTCAAATTAGCTGTTTAAAACTTCTATTTAGTTAATTTTAACTGGGATAGATAACTTTGTTTTTTTGGGTACGTTGTGTGTTTCATGTGCTCCACTTTTGATACCAGATGCTCTGGGACTAACTTAGCAATCTGTAGGAGGAAATTTAATCTTTAGTTTAAGCTTGACTGCACATATTGAAGCTCTTTCATTGGAAGAAAAAATATCGAGTACGCATAAGTTGTGTGAAGCTAACTATATCTGAAAGTTTGCTATGCCTTGTGTTAAATGCCATTACCATTGAGGTGGCATACCTTTGGTAGATCAAATGATAGCTTAAAAGGAACTATTAAATGACAACTCGTTGAAGTGCAATTCTAATACCTAAAAGACATTTGATACTAATTTCATTGAACACAATGCAATGGCAAATAATCAATTTCTGATAGTGATTATAAATAAATCGAAGGGCCATACACAGAGAGAAAATAAGGATTACACCTCGAAGCATTATATTATATTCAAATCAGGAAATAGCTGTTTCCTTTTGCAGAGATGATAAAAGTACTAAATTGATTCGAAAATGTTTGTTGTACTTCAAAAAACTTTATTTGAGCTAAAGAGATTGAAACGGGAGAAACTAAAGTTTAATATAAATAAGTTTATATTGTGTAGATGCTAAAGCATATGCTATGCATCATATATAATAAATTTAATTAATAGATTAATGTTAACTTAATTTAAATTAATTAACTTTGATTCAAGGTTAAAAGCAATGCTAGACTTCCAGAATAACAAGTATAAAATCATTTAGTTAATTTTATAAAATCATTTGGGTTACATTTTTATAAGTATACTGAAAATTTTTATTGTCATTGCTTATGTGATAAGTTTTTTTTACTGTTTTTTATCGTGCAGTATTTCCTTAAAAGACTAGTATAAGTATATATTTATATATGATGCAATTGTGGACTATCTTGTTGTAATGTTTTATTAAAATAAAAATAATACTTTATATATATATACACACACACACGTATACTTTTTCGATGTCAAGTAAAAGAAAAGTGCTGTTCTTCTCTCATACAATCGCTGTAAATTTTTCTTGGATCGATGAGCTGTTTAGAGTAATTCACACACTTGTTTCCGGTAATTTTGTTAAGGGTGTGCTAAAACCCATGTGGATGTCTAAGAGATTTTTTTTCCAATTAGTTCATTGCAAGCCTACCCTTATTAATTGTAACTTTCAAGTTGAAATCGAATTTACAAGGACATTGCTACCCACCTTGAAGAATCTTTCTTCAAAAACAATTTGAGGCTTTACTTGCTCAAGTTGCTGCATAAAGATGGTAGAGCTCATTGTTCTTTTTAAGAATTTTTTATGTTAGAAATTGAATTTTATATTGTTTCTCAATTTGAAAAATGAAGACAAGCTTAATGTGATAGTATATAGTTTATAAAATGGATGTGTTTATAAAAAAGTATTGGAGTGACGCTTTGGAATGTGAGAATAAGCTAGAAGGTAATTGTGCTTTATGTTGTGGTAGCTAATTGAAATGGAATATAACACAAGCATCTAATGAGATTTTACTTTAGTAGGCATAAAATGTTATCATAGAATGCCTACACTATAGATTTGTCGTTTCAGTGCCTGGACGTTTTATAGACATTCCGTAATTCTTGAATCACTACATCTCAGGTTTATTTTTTAAGAGAAGTTCTGTTCAGTTGATACTAATGAGATATACTAATATGGCGTTTAATCCACATGATATAGGGAGTTCCATGCCCCTCTTTGCCTCGGCGAAACAAACCAAGACGGGTGGACTTGTACTACTCTAGCTGGCGCATTCGATCTGGTAAGAGAAGTACATATATATATATATATATATATATATATATGATGCTGCTGTTTTGTCAATAAAAGGGAAGTGCTATGTTCTCTCCTCTCATCATCTTCATGTTACATTATCAGTGGAGTCACGACAAGGTGACTGCCAGAAGTCCGCCTGCGAGGTGCTGCTATTCCATTACGAGGACATGGGCATCCCGTGGGAAATTGCTAAACTTGGCGTGCGGCAAGGCATGTGGGGCTGTGTCAAGAAGATTGAACCCGGACTCCGGGCGTACCAAGCCGGCCGGGAATGCAGTGGAATGGCTCAGATTAACACTGAGATAACTTACAGGCAAATGAAGTCATTGGGCAGTAAAAACGATGCATTTCATGACATAGTAGAGGCGAGGGAGGAGAAGGAGAAGCCATGGGGGAGCAACATGCCCAAATTTCTTATAGTGGGCGGGGCTGTCGCCCTTGCGTGCACCCTTGACAGAGGTCTGCTCACCAAGGCGGTCATATTCGGCATTGCCAGGAGGTTTGCCAAGATAGGGAAGATATTGTAATCTGGAGGATGTGCTTTTCTCTGCTCTGCTGTTATGTATACTTAGATTAGCTGATTTTTTATTGCTTAATCTATTTTTTGGGTAGAAATGTTCCTTTTTTGCCTGTAGGTTTTTATGGAGCAACTTTTACATGCTCGAAGTAGATTTGGATTCTTTTTCTTTTTTAGATAGCACAAACGAGCTATGTTTTCAAAATGTTATGATGCTATTGGTCTTCTGCTTGTTGACAGAGAAGCTGAACATGAACTCATGCTAAGCTTTCAGCTCCGCCAAGACTTGTTTAGGATTTGTTAATTTTAATTAACAAATCCTAAACATGTGTTTGTAATTAATTATCAACAACTTCAATTATATTTGTCATATAAAAAATCTTTAGAAAGCGTATGAATTGAATTCAAATCTACATAGAAATGAAGCAAGCTTAATTTTTTTTTAAATATTTTGGAGGCAGAGTATTTTTTTCTATGAGGATTATTTATTTCCTGTTAATCACTTAATTATAAATATTTGTACAAATTAAAATGGCTAATATACTTACTACGAGAGACGGTTAATTATCTTTAATTTAAATATAATTATAATTTTGATTAATTAATTGAAATTATTATCAATTTGATATCAGTTAAATATTTTTTATTTATGGTTTAAACAAATAAAAAAAATTTAACAAAAATTTAAGCATTTATTTAAAAATAAACTGATGATAAACTTTTAAAAAATGTAGTCAACAAATGTTTAGCATCAATATAATTTTTTTATATTTACTTAAAAAATATTTCACTAATCTTATTAGAATTTACGCTCAAGTGGGTGCATTAAAAAAAAACATAGCCTACACAGATAAGACACTTACGGTACAAAGATAAGATCAAAAAAAGATATTATTCTCTTTATTGCCTCTCATATTAAAATACTTATGCTATATACACGAAGCGGCCGACTCGGCGACACGTCGGCGGCCATAAAAGGCGCCAAATTATAAAAGCAAGAGCACGTGCGGTATCACGTGCGACCGCAGATCATGGTTCAGCGCTTGCCGAGATTAAGTCCCCACCAGTCCTCGAAGGAGGAGCGGAGAGCGGCGAGGAGCAGCAGAAGTACGACGGCGGCAGCGACGCCCCACGGAGAGGCGGCGCCGGCGGCGGAGTCATCTTGATATAAGCTGCGGCGGCGGAGGAGGTGGCGGTCGGAGGTGTAGACGAAACCTGAGATTCCGGTGCCGTCGAAGTAGTCGGGAGAGGGGAGGAAGCGGATGAGGAGGATGAGGGCGAGTGGGGTGAAGAGGAGGGCGAAACTCAGCTGCACCTGCGCTGTTTCCAGCCAGTCTTCGTAGCTAAGGTACCAGTTCACGCCCATGAAGAAAACCACCATTAAGAGGATGAAGAGCACGGGGAAGGGAAGCGGAGACACCGTCAGATTCTCCAGTATCGATGGCTCTCTCCTGTAACCGTAGTACGCCATCGCACTCTTTCTTCTTTTTTTTTTTTGGAAGAAATGGATTTCGGCCGGGGGAATTTTTTGGCCGCTCGGTGTGCTCTTTAGGAATTTAAGCAGGAAAAAGGTATCTTTTTTGAAACTTGCTGTAATGCCTCTTTCCTGTTTAGCGTATAATAATTAAGATTTATTGTTGAAAGTCAAAATTATTAATAAATTAATTATATATATATATATATTGCATTTCTAATATATATGAGAAATAGTATTTCTCATATATATATATATATATGTATATAAATAAATAAAAAGTGTTCTCTGTCATTTTTTTTTTAATTTATTTTAATTCTAAGTTTCCAATTTTTTATAATATTTTTTTTAAAATAATAGTTTTTTAGATATTTAAAAACAGAATTTTGTAGTTCGATTCTAATGGCTTTAGAAGAGTTTTGGTATTAACAAACTCAATGCAATGCTTGTAGAATTTGAGGGGACAGATCAACATTGTTGTTTTAAGTGCTTAGAGTTTTACTTTATTTTCTTATTATTATTTGGCGTGTATTTTGTACACGTGTATCAAAAAGATATGGTCGGTCGCATAGATTATTAATTATCTCACATTCTTATAAAAAGTTTACAAAAGTAATCTTTCATTTTGAACATTCATTTTAATATAGTTTCAATCATATTAAAAAATATTTAAAAAATAATGATTATTAAAAATATTTAAATATTCAGACTTGGAATATTTCTAACCACATGAGATTTTATACGAATATTTGAGAATCATTAAATTCATATAAAACTTTCAAAGGCTAAATAGTTCACTTGCTCTTCTTAACTCTTTTTATCCTCTTAAAATATTTTTTCAGATAATGATGAAGTTCCTGATAAGAGCTCAAAAATTAAATATGCTCGGGTGAGAGCACTCTCAGAATGATTGATCTGCTCAAAAATTATCTTCTGATGATCAAACTGTGCCAAACCAAAGGGGACAATACTATACTTAAGAATTTAAACTATTACAGAAGCCTACATGATAAACATCTTGAACACACTTTCTCAATCATACATAATGCTTGGATTGAGTCTCAACTAAGCATATGATTCATCTAGAATTTGGTATCAAATGTTTTAGCATATAAGCATTGTGTCACCTTATTATTAGATCGCCTAATGATTTGATGGCTTTGATCACATTGTAATAAATGTAGTACAATAAATTAGTCTATGCAAAATTAAATTATAATTATGATCATCAAAACAAAAACAACACCAACAATAAACACCAAGCTTTACATAGTTGTTAATTACAATGAAAATAATTTTAATGATATTAGAATAATTTGGAATATTTCTCAAGGCAACAAAATTATGAACATAATTATAAATAAACTAATAATATCATGTTTCTTTTCTTATTTAAGCATAAGAACTGATGAAAAACATAATAAATAAATAAAATAGTTCAAATACAATTATGGGTTGAAACCATGATATGATAATCTTAGTATTACACCATTACTTCAAGATTTTAATTAGTAAGAACAAAATTATAGCGCTCCATTTATTTACAATAGAAACTGCTTATATAGCAATTAAAAGCTATATCGCACCAATATATGGTTTAAACAATAAAAATACTTAACAAAATTAATTTAGAATACCAATTAAGCAATACAACACTATATTTTGCCTCAACAAAAACTCAGTTCAGCACTCGTACATACATTAGCATATTAAAAATAAATATTATTCCATTAGAGAATATTAAGATTGCAGAGATTGAAATAACTTTCATCAGCACAGACCACATTAGATAATTAAACATCACGCGACACTATTATGTAGGTTTATAGGAAATGACATAGAACTTGAATACTAACATACTATTGGAGATAACTAGTCACCCAAATTTTGAACAGATCAAACCGCACTGGTGTTCGATACTGACATAAGAAAGATTTGAGCGACAGCGGCACGCACAAAGCTGCTGCCGGAGAGAAGAATAGCGGCGGCGGTGGGGCGGGATCTAAAGCCTGGAAATGAGGAGCGGAGCGGAAATCTCTTCGCCTTCTTCGTGTGCCATGGCAGGATTACAGATGTCGAGATCTCCGTACTTCTCGAGAACGCGCATCCGGCACTCCTCAGCGGCCACCATCCCTGTGGAGAAGGCTCCGTGAACTGTCGCGGTGTAATCTGAGCTCGTGGCCTCGCCAGCAAAGAATAGATTATCAACAGGAATCCTCAGCTTCTCGAAGAGATGGTGAGGCTTCCTGACGGAATTGTAGCTGTAGGCGCCGAGGGAGTTGAGGTCCGTGCCCCAGTGCGAGACCAGATATTGGATCTGTAAGAAGCAAAAACATTATTGCGAAAGGCAATGATGTGAAAAAGAGGGAAATTAGAAACATAGTTACATACAGGTTTGGACGCATTGGGGAGAATCTGCTTGAGCTGCTGGAAGGCAAAGCCGGCAGCATCCTGGTCGGGAAGCTTCTCAAGGTCATTCGCGAGCCTCCCTGCAGGCATATAAACAAGGACAGGGTGACCGGTCGCCTTGTGAAGGTTAAGGAAATAGCTGCAGCTGTAAGAAGAGGACGAGACGAAGCCAATGAACTCCACGTTAGGCCAGAAGACCCTATTGAAGCGGAGGGCGATCTTGTTCTCCGTGCCGACCCCAATGCCTTTGATGGCCTCCTCCTTCCAGGACGGAAGCCGCGGCTCGAACTCGATGGAGCCGGACTTCAGCACTCCTAACGGGACCGTAACCACCACGGCATCCGCGACAAATGATCTACCGCTATCGACTATCACCTCTACTCCAATCTTATCCCTCACTATTTTGGAAACTCTGAAATCACAGGAATTTATTTATGATAAATGAAAGTGCCCTTCGCTCAGCTATTGATTACGCTTCCTATGTTCCCTGTGCGGCAGGTAAAGTAGTAGCGTGCTTACCGATGATTGAGCCGAATATCCAAGCCCTTCGCAATGGTGTTTATAACGGGGTGGTAGCCGCGCACCATGAGAGCATGGCCACCAGGCAGCAGAACCTCCTGCACCAAGTTAGTAAAAACTTTGTAATCAGAGCTTGCAGCAAGTTACAAGGGTTATAATGAATGAACAAGAGCTTACTTACCTCATCCCAAAATTTCAAGGATATGGTATCTGTATCGGCAGCAAACCATCCCTCCAGCCTGCACAAGTACCACTGTAGGACCTTATCTGCAAGCCCTTCCAGCCTACAGAAAGCCACCATGAAGATTGTGACATGATTATATATATATATATATATATATATATTTTAACTTTTTTCAGAAATATATATATATATATATATATATGAAGGGTTAATTATAGCACCATTCAATCAACAATACCTGAGATCAGGGCGTCTCTCAAAAACCATGGAAAGTGCTTTGGCCATAGATATATCGCTACTAATTTCCTGCCTCAATACTTCGGTCTGCAGAATAAGATGAGTCACAGCCTCCACACAGCAGTGCATGCAAGAAAACAGGGTTGAAAAAATACCTCTTTGAGCATGCGCTCGAATATCACACCTACGCGCTTTACGAGCTCTTGAGGAACTTGTTTCCCATCTGCATCGTAGAGCGCATAGCTGCAAAAAAACAAATATAAACATTCTTAGGTTTTAAAGAGTCTCTTCTAAGCAGAGGTCATATAATAACGAGTCTACCTTTCTAAATCGTGATCATACAAGACAGAATCTTCACCACTCGTCCGATAAAGCGGGAGTCCTAATCTTCCAATCACTGGTGCTAAGGGATTCTTTTCGCAAGCGCCGTGCAGCCTATGGCGCGAATAAAATAGAATAAAATAAATTAAAATTCATTGATTATGATTTAAGAGAATAAAAAAAAACATAAAGCTAGAGTAAACGCATGCCATGAAGCTCCCATGTCAACAGGGAAACCGAACGTGTAATCGGTGTATGCTCGACCGCCAATCCTGTCACGCGATTCCAACACAACAACCTGAGAATAGTAGATTGCTTAATTAAGGGACTTGTTGATTGCTTATTATTTATCTGCAATGTTATTTTTTTATTTTATAGCATTTTATCTGAATAACATATTAATTTAATAATTCTTCACACGATATGTAACCCAATAACTATAAAGACCATTTCTTTATAATAATAATAAAATTTAGCATTACCTTAAAAGATGCATTTTGGAGCGCGCGGGCGGCCGCGATACCGGCAAAGCCACCTCCTATAACAATGACAGATGGAGAATGCCTCCTCTTGATGGATGAATAACTTGTGTCTGATTTAAAATATTAACATTAAAATCATTAATTCATTACGCAAAAAACAAGCAAATGGCAAATATATAAAATAAATAAATAAATAAGCATGAAAGCAGAACAAGGTAGGAAGAAGCTAGCTTCCTAAGCAAGCATCAATCTCTTTATTTGCTTACAGTGTGTAAATTACGCAAATTTGTTCTTCAATGACTGAAGGAGATGTTATTGGGATTTTTGAAAGATAAATTACGCAAAAAATGACAAAATCGATTACGGGTTTTACTGTTATCGTGATGGCCTGACTTCGTATATCATACCGAGCACGTTCCCCAAATGTTGTTAATTTATTTGAGAAGATTGTGGCATGTACCACTAAATCTTTGTATTATGAACCTGACTGACTTTAGAAGAGTTCACACACTCACTCTAGTTTTGCATATACGTAAGTTGAATTTTCGCAGATTCTATATATAGTCATCCATTCATATTTCATTTTTTTCACTCCAACCTTTTACCTCTCCTTCACTTACCTCTCCCAGCACCCTAAACCTAGACCTAACCTAGCCCAACCCATGGCTCGACCCTTGACCTGCCAAGTTTAAACCAACCCCAACCAGTTTTGCTTCACTTCGTCATCTTCTTTCTCAAACCAACAACAGCTCCAATGCCATCGATGACAATACCGATGATGCTACTTCTCATGCACCACAATAGGGCCTCCTCATCTTCCTCCTAGCATCAATTTTAAGATTCCCCTCACTTTCTATGGTGACCTCCCTGCCTGCCTCACCCATAATACAACCTTCACCTCCTATAGCTGACATTCCTGGACACTCCAAGAAGCATTTTGGCAACCCCATTCTCACTGACAAAAGCATTGATGCAGCCATTATTTGAATCCAAGCTCGTGTTCTCTGCATTGATCTTGACAGCCTCGTACAATTTGTGGGGTGCTTTATTGCAGATTGGCAAAATTTCTTCAACGATCCAGAATAATCAAATATGAGAGATTTGTATATACAAATATTGTTTTGTATTAACAACTAAGATATGAAATAGATGCAATTTCAATTTCATAAACTTACCTGAAAGTTCAGATTGCTGTGTAATCACGATTCAAAAAGAATTGTGTATATACGAACAGTCACTGAAAATCGGACCAATTACAGAATTTAATTAGTATCCCATTAACAGTTGGGGGGTTCGTAAATACAAAAAAAAAAAAAATGTTGCATAAACGATCATAGATGTACAATAGCAATTAAAGTATGTATATTGACTGCTTTGAATCACTCTAACAATCTCATTAATTCTTAGAACGTCATCTTTGCCATCGAACACATTTAAATCATCACTAAATGTGGGCCCTTAGTCAATGGTCTCTTTGTTCAAAGTTCATTTCTAGCAAGTTTAAATTTTTAAAGGATGAGATAAGAAAGTTTATCATCAAGAGATCTTATTTCCATTAGCCCTTCAAAACTCTTCCGTTTACCTTGTAAAGAGTAGAAGACGACTATCTATAAATAAAGCCCATACTCATTTCCCAAAAAACTATTGTATGATTATATTGTAAAATAAGAGTACCAGAGAAAAAATTATATCTTTAGAAAATTATAATTTATAGAATAATTTTTAATATTACAAGTATTTGTACCTCTCACAAGATTAGATATCAGTATTAAAAAAATTGGCATAAATTAGTTCAAGAAAAATATCAATAGCAAATGTCTTTTAGTATAAAACATTTAAATGGCATGTTAAAGATTAGCTAAACAATTTAGTAATATTCATAGACTATAACCCTAGAGGAATAAGAAAATAATTAAATATAATATTGAAATTTGCTTTAAATTATAGATTTATGATTATTAATATCTTATTTAAGAAAAAGAGAAACATATTATTACTTGTAGATGTTAAAGCATTCAAAAATAATCTTCTCAACTATTGTAGGAAATAAAATTAACGAGTCGTACATAAAAACTTTGAAAGAGAATGATAATTAAATCTACCATAAAGGCCATATATGTTATGAGATTTAATAAATAAATTTAAGGAAATAAAATACATCTCCATTTAGTATTTATTAATCATATAAAGACTTGTAATAAAGTATATCAAGAGAAGTTCTCTAAACAACATTATCTTTGGAAGTAATTTATTCACAAACAAAAATTAAAAAATCGATAGATTATATTATCAAGCCCAATGGCTTTAATCAATTATAAATCTTTAAAACAGGTATTGATACATAAGAAATATTCAGGATGCTAACTAAATGTCATCATGCAAAATTATAACATAGAAAACAATTCAAATTTTGTTTGATATAATTTCAAATTAACGGGATCATTGCAGTATAGCAAGGCATCTTAACAAAAAAATAAAATCATACTAAGTTCAACAAAAACACATAATGTTATTCAAAATATAGCCATCCATACATGTTGATATAAAAAATATACAACAATCCATTTTCAATCGGAAGGATTCTTTTGTAAATGCTCCACAACAATTATCTCTTTTGCCTTTTGAAAACTACGCATAAAATTTAATGTGATGGACAAATCAAATGATACCATGTAATTATATCATCGCTCAATCTCAATAGGTTATCACAATATCCAGTTGCATCTACTTTCTCAGATATTTTTACGAAGATGTATATAAGACAGTCAAATTGTATATGCTTCAAAATTTTAATATCATCATCCTCACAACTACTATCATACAAAGTTCAAATAGAAGGGGTCATTGCAGGTATATTTCAAATACATAAACAGAGATTTAAAGAGCTTAACATGCTCTCATTGTTTAAAACCATAAAATCAAAATAACATAAATAACATCTAAACAAAGATACCAAAATCAAAACCTAGTAAGGCATGCTGACAAATAAATGAAAACATACTAAGTTTAACAAAAACCCGTTACTATTATTAAAAAAAAAAACAATCCATGTAGGTTGATATAAAAAGCACACAACAATCCATTTTCAATCAGCAGGATTCTTTTGTAAATGCTCTACAACAAATATATATTTTGCCTTTTGAAGCATAAAAATAAAATTTGATGTGATGGACAAATCAAATGATGCCACAAAAATAAATCATCACTCAATCTCAATAGGCTATCACAATATCCAGTTGCATCTATTTTCTCATATATTTTTACGAAGATGTACACTAGACAATCAAATTGAACCCTTTGTCCTTCATAACTTTAATATCTTCATCCCCATTACTACTATCATTTTCCAAAAGGTTAATTATAGCTGCACACGTGGTAGTAATAACACGCTCAGCACTACCTCCACTAATTTAATATAACAACTGTGGATAAAACATTCGAGGAATAAAAATAATATGGATTGTTTTTTGAAACATTATTTTTAGTCCAACACATTTTACATTGTTTTCTGACACATCTTTTTACCTCAATTGATCATCGCCACACAAATTTGCAACATTTTACATTATTTTCTAACATGTTGCCTTTTTTTCTCATTTGATCATTGCCTCCACACAGATTTGCAACATAAGACATCAAGGGTGTGCGCAGCACAAAGCAACAAACATCGGTGATGCAAGTGAACATCTCCACACAACCATAAAGACAAAAAACTGTAGTTTCTTAGTTGCAAGCAGAGAACACATAACGCATGAGAGAGTATTTAAAGTCACAAGAATGTCATGTTATATGAAGGTAGCAAACTTGTAATTAATTGCAAACCGGAATGACAACATTACCAATTATTTGGGTGTTATTGAATAATATATTAAAACACCCAAATAACATACAACCAAGCAACGAGCGTGCTAACTATGTGAAGCGCACACGCAGCGTAGCGCCCAATCGTCCGCCTTCGTGAGCACAAGGGGCTACATAATGCCCAATTGGGCATTGCGCAAGCATACGCACTTTGCATGCACAGATGCGCACACCCAAACAACACATAAATGTCAATAATATTTAGAATACGTAAACATGTTTCATTCAATACAAACATAGTATGTATGGATATTAACATGATACCTCAAAATGAAATAATCCAACTCCATAATACTTTTATAGATAGCCTAAAAACTAAGCACGAAAACATTTATAATCTAAAAAGAAGGATTTTTACCCACAAAAAACTCAACTCTATACATATCTATCAATCATATATATATATATATTGCCCATCTGTGAATGATGTTGTAGCCTAGTGGTTGAGGCTCAAGATTTGTTATCCCAGGTCATGGGTTCAAATCCCGCCGGCTACACATAAGTAAAAAAAAAAAAAATATATATATATATATTGCCCATCTATATTATAATGTTATCCAAAAGTTGAAAGAGAATATAGAGTGCTTAAAAACTTCCCATTATAAAATGGAAGCAATTGAAAGTCCACTCGAGAAATTTCTCCCAAAGCGCTCAAGTCTCACAATTATTCAATTTCATCCTCTTCTCCATCATTATTCTCACTGGACATGATTCTTCTCCTCTACACCATTCATTCGTCATTCCCAAATTGCTTCAATCATATACTAAAATCACTCGATAAAGAGAGGATATATCCTTCTTCCCCTCTCTCTTGCGGCTCCTTGAAGCCACCAAAGGGCGGTCAATAGATCAAAGGATTTAGAGTTCTCGATGCATGTCCCTTTAGCAAAGAAAGGCAACCCAAATAGAAAACTAGATTTATTTGGGAAGATCACTAGGTACAATTTTTTTATTTCTCAATTCTGACACTTAATCTTTGAAGAAACAATTTTATGATTCATGATCTTCCCTTTTTTCTAACCCTTCGACATTTTTCCTTTTTTTGTTCTATATTTTATTATCTATGTTATGCATCTGCTGCTAAAAGGGTTTAATGATGAATCACTCTCATTAATATTAATAATTAAATCTTAACTCTCAAATTCAATATACTTAAATAGTAGGTACAGTTTGTATACTTTAAGTGAGCTTTCTCTTAAGTAAAAATCAGCAAATATTCTTTACTTTGAAAATAATCTCTTATGAAACTTTGTGATTTTTAAATATTTAATAAAAAATTTGCGAAAGATATTACAAAGAATTGTGAATATATTACAAAGCTTTCATCTATAATTTGTAAAAATAAAAAATAAAATCTTTACTGTAAGACTATTCAAGCTAAATCCTAACAGCTGTGTTAGAGAAAAGCCCACATCATGCCAAAGCACAAGAAACTCTTGAGGATACCCATAGAGCTCTATTATAAGCATACAAATCTTATAATTTGCAAACCCAATAATGAAATAAATCATTTATAAAATAAATGCATAACTTTCATTGGGAAAACTACACAATAGCATTAGTTCATCGCGTCATTAATAGTGGGAATGTAGGTGACATGACAACAATTATAAAATAAGAGGAAGAATGAGCATCTATAATTTGTCAAAATAAAAAAGTACTTAACTGTAAGATTATTCAAGCTATATCTTAAGAACTAAATTAGAGAAAAACCTGAATCATGCCAAAGAACAAGAAGTTCTTGAAGATACCCATAGAGCTCTATTATAAACATACAAATCTTATAATTTACAAACCCAATAATGAAATAAATCATTTATAAATAAATACATAACTTTTATTGGGAAATCCACACGGAGATATGAAAATTAACCAAAGTAAACTACTGTAGGCTAAGCTTTTGGAAAAAACAAGCTATGGCATTAATTCATCAAGTCATTAGTAGTGGGAATGTGGGTAACATGCTACATCAATCATAATCTATGAGGAAGAGTGGGCAGTCTTTCTTCCTTCCAAAGCCTCTTTAAGAATATTTTCCTATTGCAAAAGATCCCCCACATCAATAATCAAAAGCAACCACCTTAGTTTAGCGGAATCAGTGATTTAAAATACCGCTTCCTCTAAAATCCCCTCCAAAAACACAAAAAAAATTTCACGCAGTTAGTTTGTATATGTGCTCTACCCAACTGTGAGTAAGAAATGTGTTATTTTGTGGAACTTGATTGAATCATTTTGAACTTCTAGTTCAAAATTTTCTGGGAGGTGGAGGGGGATATTTTCATCTTTTTGCAAAACCTGTTTTGGTGATTTAACCTCTCTATAAATACTTCTGCCGAGATTAGGATTTGTTGTGTGAAAAATTTATTTTGGATGACTGTCTTTTCTTCCTGGAGGGGAGTTGAGAGATCAGTAATCTAAAATTTTTCATAGTAAAATTTTTGTAATTACGCGGCTCCTTAGTTTTTACCGATTTTGGGTTTTCTTTTTTCAATGTTCTTTGTGATTTTCTTTTCTGTAATCTGTGATTTCTTGTTTCATTTTTGCTTTGACAATTTCTCAATAAAATGTGCAGAAGCCCACTAAAGCAAGAGTCACTTGTACCACAGATTCATCACATAAATGTTCATCAACTGTTGTCCACTGCACTTCAGATTAGCTCATGTGCGATTAGTGGTTGAATGTTGCCATCTGAATGAGGCAAAGAAGAGGTGTCACCATTAGAAGAAGATGAACTCAATCCACACATGTTGTGATGTAAATGAGAAGAGGAAGGGGTGCTGCTACATGGAATTATGAAAAAGGAAGAAGTGATCTATTTTTTATCTTTGAAGCCTTAGCATATACCTCTATTGGAATTACAAATTGGCTAACTAAGAAACAAAAGATTATGTTATCTAATTATACTTTCAAGCAAAAAAGAGATTAAAACAAATGTTTAGATTTTAAATTGTACTAATTGTACCATGAGTTACTAATTGTATTACTTGTACCAACATGACTAGACATGCTAATGATCAAATGATTGGATTAATTTTTTTGGAATTATAAGTCCCTCGGGTAATGTTATTTCTGCAATTTGGATCGCCCAGAGAGTTTTGTTGGGTTAATAATGGGGATAGACTTCGCAGCTACTTTCTTTGGCTGGAAGTTGAATGACCCAAGTTGGAGTGCTTGCATATTTAATTTTTACAGAAAATTAGAATCTTTGTTCTTGTTACAATAACAACCAGTAATTTAAGTGTTGTTTGTTAATTCCTAAATTAACATCTTCACGGAGAGAAGCATATCCATTCTGTTTTCTCCAATGTCAAGCCTTTTATACACTCTCTTTCAGGCAAAGCTACAGGTTCAATCATAACGGTATGAAATGAGGCTCAACGAATCAAGACAAGGCTCTAGGTGTGGGAAGAGAGAGCAGTGAGCGCCAAGGCTACACCTCCATGAAAATAGCAAGGAAAGAAGAATTGCAATAGAAGAACATTAGAAGTTATCTACTGTTTTACAAAACAGTGACAATAGATGGATATATTTAAATGTAATGGAGTAGACGTCTTAGACCTGGTAGTGGCGTGATTGGTATGGACGGTAGGAATGACACATGTTTGTTATTATACCCCGCAAACGAACCATCAGTAGTTGAGGTGACGAGTTTGGATTGACGTTTGGTGAACCGTGCCATAAATAATGGTTGGTGAGAATACTCGCAATCTGTTCCTCGGAGAGGATGTGTAATAGATCTATTTATTATTTCAAGAAGTCACGAATGAAACGGCAATCAACTTCAATGTGTTCAGTTCTGGCGTGGAAGACTGGCTTCTTTACAAGAGCGATAATTGATAGGTTGTCACAGAATAATTTGGTTGGACTAGTTGAATGGATGTCAAATTCATGGAACAGTTTGCGTGTCCAGATAATGTCTATGGCTGTCATTGCTAGGTCGTTGAATTCAGCCTCTGTGGGAGAGCAAAAAGTAGTGTTTTGCTTCTTGGCACTCAAATTATTGGAGTATTTCACAGAAAGATGCAATAACTATATGATATTTAATATTTTAAAAGAAATAGTAAACTATGATATCGAAATCTAATTTCTTTAAAATTTTTAATAATTAATTTTTTTTTAATAATTAAATTTTTTTTGTTAATTATAAAAAAAAAAAGATTAGTTCCAAGTTCACATTTCTCTTTTATATATATATATATATATATATATATATATATATATATATATATATATATATATATTACTTAAAATAATATTTTTGTAGATTGTTTAAAAAAGAATTTTGCAGTTTCATTATAATTAACGCCTTAAGAAGAGTTTTGCTACTACAAAACTCAATGCTTGAAGACTGAGGTGAGGGGACATGGCAATATTGTTGTTTTAAATATTCAGAGTTTTACTTTTATTTTTTATTATTTGGCGTGAATCCAATAGTATTTTATAAAAGTCACTGTCAAAAAGATATGCCGACGGCTTAGATTATTAGAATATACCACATTTTTATAAAAAGTTTATAAAAATAATCTTTCATTTAGAAATATTCATTTTAATAAAACTTCAAACATATTCAAAAATATTTAAGAAAATAAGATTATTAAAAATATTTTTATATTTTATTTAAATATTTAGATTTGAAATATTTCTAACATGAGATTATTACACGAATATTTAAGAATCAATCAACAAATTAAGATAGAGTTTCAAAGGCTAGATAGTTCGTTGTAGAATGTTTACATATGTTGAGGTGTTAAGGCTAAGTTCTAAATCTTCATAGCTCTTTTTGAAGCCTACATGATAAACATGTAGAACATACTTCCTCAATCATATATAAAAATATTCCCAATAGTAGGATGCAATAACCAGTGGTAGATTTGCGGTCATCGGTGTCCTCGTCCCAATCAAAATCTGCGCCCGCAGATGTAAGTTGCCCTAGGTGACAAAAAGTTCAATGTGAAGGGAGCCCTTGACATATCGTAAGATGCGCTTCAGCTGATCAAAATGAGCTTGTGTAGGATTGTGCAAATGCTGACACATTTTGTTTACAGCGAGACTGAGGTCTGGGAGAATAATAGTGTAACGACTCAATGTCATTATTTTGCGAATTAAGTCAGATCCCGACTCAGAAATCAGGACCTCGGGGAATTTCAAATTAGAGCAAACAAAATTTCCTTTAGATAGAAATAATTTTAAATCAAAGTACCATAATTTAAGAAAATTCGGATAGTGAAAACTCCAATTTTTTTTTCTGAATTATTTAAATCCCATAAATTGAGAAAATTAAATACTTGTCTGAATTTATCGATTTTCATGTCATTATATTAAGTATATTATATAAAAACTACTCGAAAGTTTCATCGTTTTTGAGCGCCGATTCGGCCTTAATTAATTTTTGAAGTTTCAAACTTCAGAAATTAATTAAAAATAAAATATTTGTCTGAATCGAAAATTTTGGCGCGAGAGTGTTAGTTACATCGTAACACACATCGGTGTCAAGTTTCTTTAGTTTTGGATGTCAAACGGCAAAAAAAATGCGAAAAATTTTATTTTAAATAACTATATTAATTTTTCCTTTAAAATTCCTTCTTCCTCTGTTTTCCCCCTCCCTTCGATCGCAAAGCCCCCCTTCGCTCGACAGGCGCGGGCGCGGAAGCTTCCACGCTAGAAGGAAACCGCCTGCGCCGTTTTTGGCGCAGGCTTGTCGGTCCACCTGGCCGACCCCCTCTCCCCTTCCCTCCCTCCTCTCTATAAAATCCCTCCCTCAGCCTTCTTCCTCCTCCCCAAGAATAGCAACTCTTCCTCTCAGCCCTCCCCTGCCAGCAGCTAGTCGCCCTCCTACCAATAGCCCTCCAACCAGCCACTCCCTGGCCACCCCTCAGCCCTTCCTTCTCTTTCCCAACAGCAGCCCACCTGCAGCCTCCAGCTAGCCCACCTGCCAGCCTCCGGCCAGCCACCTACCACCCCTCCGACCACCCCCCTTGAGTCATGTCCGGCTCCCGCAACCCTAACCATAGGTTAAAGGAGAAAGAAAAAGGAGAATAAATTAGGATAAATTATTTTATTTTGTTTCTTTATTTCTTTTTATCATTAATTAATATGCTATCTATATTACATCATTCACATTATTATGATTCTCATTAACTAATAATGAAAACTGTACAAATGTTATAATTGAATATTATTTCAATTCAAGTATTTTTATTTTGCCATTTTCCTTTATTATTACTTTCTGCAATCTATACAGTTATTTCTATTCTATCTTTTATTTTGTACATTATTATTATCATTATTATTAAATAATGATAATAATAACGCTATTATATATATATATATATTATTACTACCTCAATAAAATTTGAACTTCTTTCAAGAAGAAATAACTAAAGAAAAATAAAACAGAAATAAAGATAATAATTACTAAAAATATTGGCTAAAAAGCTAATTCAAAATATTAAATCTAAATACAGATTCGATCAAACTGGTGAACTTTTAAACTTAAAGAACAAGGTACCAGATATCTTTTATTACTCTTGTTTAAATATATTTTTTTTGCTCAGCATCACACAAATTAATAAAAATGCTTTTAAAAACACATAAAATGATATATGAATAAGTTTAGATAACTGAGTAGTAAGGGTTTCATGTTGATATATTTTTAGTCTGATCAAACAACTGCTAGGACGAGCCTATCCGATATCGGGAGTCATAAGAAGCCTATACTGATAAGCCTTAAGGGAGCAGGTATAGAGAAAAGTTGGGATATAAAAGATGAACCCCTTTTCCTTGATTTTGTACTTACCCAATAAAATCATATTTTGCACCAGATAACAAACGCTAAAATCCTATATTTATTTTTGTGACTGCAATTATTTTCATGCTAAAATTTCAGTGCAACTGAAATAGATTTGCAAGAATAATTTTATAGAGCTTTTATTTCTTGTCAAATTATTATTTATTTTGCTTATTATTTAACAATTGTAAAGTATTCAAATGCCCGTACTTTTGAAACGTGCCCAGATCAAAAGTTCATTCTAGAAGAAGGGAGTGCTGATTCAGCTTCCTGCTATTTTATCGCTCATTTTGACTCTTTTAAAAGTTTATAATTTTTGTTTTATTTTGATCTTTGTAATCAAGACTTATGAATTAATGAATAAATGAGTTATGTTTGATGTCTATATATTTCTCTTAAATCACTTAATATGATCTTGCAGCTATAGGACTTGCTATCTCCCAAGAACCGATGTTGGATTAGCTCCTGCTGATCCGGCATCAGGTTCTCACAAATGGTGAGGTATTGCAATGATCCAGCAAGTTGTTTTTATAGTCTAAGCTAATTAAGGTGGGGAGATTGAATTGGCTTATGGGTTTGGTTTGCCATAGCAGTGAAAAAGTGATTACATTGCTCCATGCCCGGGGTTCTGGGGCGGCTCCTCTTGTTTGGGCATGAAACGGGGTTACAGCAGGTGTGGTGTTTGTGCCTTTTATGATGGCCACTCCATCTATCGTCCTTACGGATCGACAATCCCGAATTTGGTGGCCAGGCTTGCCGCGCAGAAAACACATTTTGCCGTTGTGGTAGCACTTGCCGTAGGGATGAGGTCTCCAACAATCTCCTCCTATTCCTTGACCGGTGTTCTCAGAAGTTAGTTGGAAGATTTTAGCAGATGGGTTGTGATATTGTCTTTTGAAAGTCCCTTGGTCCTCTGTGGGATGATCCTATCTCTTCCCTTGTCCTGTGTGATTAGAAAGTGTGCTATTTTCTTCGTGTTTCATAATTAGTGCGCATTCTAGAAGTTCGGAGAAACGAGCATGTCTCAATGGAAGCAGGCTCCAACGAAGGGTGTCTTTCATCCCTGATAGAAAACGGTTGCACTTTGCTTTCTCTGTACTTATTAGGTTCTGAGCATACCTTGATAATCTTGTGAACTCGGCCTCATAGTTGGCCACGGAGTTGCTACCTTGAACCAATTTCATGAATTGGTTCTCCATGATGCTTTGGGCAGCTTGAGGGACATATTTGGCTCGAAAAGCTTCTGAAAATGCTTCCCAACTTATGCTCTCCAATTCTATGTTAGTGAAATCGGTGTTGACGACAGATTCCCACCAACGGTCAGCTTCGCCTTTAAACAGGTGGCAAGTCACACGCACTGCTTTTTTATTTGGACACTCCATACTTTCTAGTGTCTTTTCTATCTCTCTCAGCCAGTCTTCTGCTTCCATAGGACAAGTAGTCCCATGAAATACTGGTGGATTTAATTTGAGAAAAGATTGGAGGATTCCCTCAGAACGATGCTTTTGAGGTGATTGAACAGAATTTGCTAAAGCAACTTTCTTTTGATTTGCTAGGAGCTCTAAGACGGCTTCCATGAAGCGGTCGTTGGTACTTCCTGAAACTTCTAATTATATAGGTGCCTTAATTGGGGTTTCTGATGGTGTGCTCAAAAATCCTTCATCCGAATCCATCTTGTTACCTAAAGGTTGAAAGCTTCAGTTACTTAGGTTTATGCTATCCTTCTCTATTCTCAAAGTGAATTATAATTTGACTTTTATATATTATCTCTTAAGCTTAAACTCAATCCTGCTCTGATACCAACTGTGAAGACCCGATGCCGGGTCAGCGGGAGCTAATCCAGCACCGGTTTTGCTTGTGGAATAGTAATAGCAACAACAACAAGCAATGACAAGTCCTCTAGCCGCAGAATCATATTGAGTGGTTTAAGAGACAAATATATAGACATCAAACATAACTCATTTATTCATTAATTCACGAGTCTTGAGTACATAGATTAAAATAAAAGAAAAATTACAGACTTTTTAAAAGTAAATAGTGTCAAAAAGAAAGCGGTGGATTAGCAGGTAGCAGTATTAGCATTGCTCAATTCTTTAGCACCTTTCCTCGAGGATGAACTCCTGATCTGGGCACGTTTCAAAAGTGCGGGCATTCGAAAACCAGTTAGTTGTGAAACTAAGTACTGATAGATGTCATCTTTACAAATGTTAAATAATAAGCAAAATAATCAATATTTGACAGGAAATAAAAATTGTACAAACTTATCCCTGCAAACCTGTTTCAATTGCACTTGAAACTTAGCATAGAAATAATTGCAGTCACAAAAATAAATACAGAATTTTTAGCACTTGATATCTGAGGCAAAATATAATTTTGTTGGGCAAGTACAAAATCGAGGAAAATGGGAGTTCATTTTTGTGTTACATATCTCAACTTCCCTCTATACCTGCCCCCTCAAATGCTTATCAGTATAGGCTCCTTATGACTCTCGATGTCGAACAGCCCCATCCTAGCGGTTGTCTGATCAGACAAAAAGTATAAAGCAACATGGGACCCTTGCTTCTCACTTATCCAAACTTATTCATATATCATTTTATATGACTTTAAAAAGCACTTTTATCAAATTTGTGCGATGCTAAGCAGAAAAAAAAAACATATTTAAACAGAAGTAATAAAAGACATCTGGTACCTTGTTCTTTTAAGTTCAAAGGTTCAATAGTTCGACATGAGTGACAGTTCGCTCAATCTGCATTTAGGTTTTGGATACTTTTAAATTAGTTCTTAGCCAATATTTTTAGGAGTAACATTTATTTCCATTTCGATTATATCCTTTTTTCGCTTTCTTAATATGATTGAAGACTGATCTTTAAGATACTGCGATGGCAGTAATATTTATTATAGCATTTATTAATTTGCTGATGTAACAATCATATTTGATACAATATTATTATTATCATTATTTTAATGATAATAATAATATAAGAATGAAAGAACATAACCAAAAATGACTGTTAAAATGAAAACACTTAAACTTAAATTATAATCATTTTATAACATATGTATAGTTTTCATTATTAATTAATGAGAACCATATTAATGTGAATGCCAATATTATATCCTCATTATTATCATAATAATAATTATTAAGTATGTATAAATTAAAAGAACTTAGAAATAGCAAAATGATTCTCCTCTTTTCTTTTCCCCTTTTTTTTCCTCTTATAATTTTCTTCCTACCTTTAGGATTATGATTTCCGGAAAACGGAGAGAGGCCGGAGCAGGGTGGCCGGAGGCTGGCAAGTGGCTGGCCGGCTGGAGGAGGGCTGGCTGGGCTGCTGTTGGCCGGCCGGAAGAGGCAGGAAGGGGCCGCGTTGGCTGCTGTTGGCTAGCAGGAGAAGGGAGGAGGCTAGCCGGGCTGTTGGGAGAGGGAGGAGGGGCTGAGGGGTGGCTGGTTGGGGGGCTGCTGGCAGCTGGCCGGGCTATTGGGAGAGGAATGAGGGGCTGAGGGGTGGCTTGCTGGTGGGCTGAAGGGAGAGGGCTGCAAGAGAGGTAGAGGGAGGGCTGCTGTGAGGGAGGAGGAGGGCTGCTGTGGTGTGAGGGAGGGAAGGAGAGGGGGAGGTTTATAGAGAAGAGAGGTGTGGGGCAAAGGGATAGTGCTGGTCGGCCATTTGGCCGACCATTCCTGCACCAAAATGGCGCAGGAAAGGCCCTGGCGCGGAAGGTTCCGCGCCTTAGGGCGGAAGAAGGCGAGCGCAGGCCCTAAAATTCGCAGGAAAGGGGGAGTTACGAAAAAAAATGGAAATTTTATAATAAAAATAATTAAAGTTAAATTTTTCGCATTTTTCTGCCGTTCGGCGTCCAAATACAGCGAAACTTGGCACCGAGGTGTGTTACGACACGACGAACACCCTCGCGCCGAAAATATTCGATTAGGACAAATATTTTATTTTTAATTAATTTCTGAAGTTTAAAACTTCAAAAATTAACCACGATAAATCCGGCACTCAAAATTTGATGAAACTTCTCGAGTAGCCTTTAAATATTATACTTAACACAACGACGCTAAAATCAATAAATTCTGACATGTATTCCAATATTCTTAATTTATTGGATTTAATTAATTCAAAAAATTAAAACAAGAGTTTTCGTTATCCAAATTCTCCCAAACTAGGGCATTTTGATCTAAAAATTATTATCATCTAAGGGTATTTTTGTTTGCCTTAATTTAAAATTCCCCGAAGTCCTGATGCCTGAGGCAGGTTTTGACCTAATTTGAAAAGTAACGACATTGGGTCGCTACACTTGGCACGTCCTTTGTTGGATCTACCTTGGCCTTTGAATCAGCCCATAAATGGCAAAAGATGTGGGTTGCTGCTAGCGTATAATGGCAGATTTATGAGTTGGATCTTTGTGTAGATCTTGTTGGACACTTATTTCTTCACTGCATAAGAGGGAGTAGAGATCGTCTATGTTGATGGGTATAAGCTTCGTTCGAATTGCCATCTTGAACGTTTGGTAGGTTGAGGGGGGGGCTGTTCAGTGTCTACAGAACAACATCCTCATTGTCGATTTTAGGGCCCGTAGCTGCGATTCTATCCACTGGTGACTTGATTTCAGGCAAATATTCATGCACTAATCTGCCCTTGAGAGAAACATTGTGAAGTTTGTTTTTGAGTTGGATAACTCGAGAGCAATTTGAGGATTGAAGACATTTTTCCAAGGTTGTTCAGATTTTAACACATGAGTTGGCATCTAGGATGCAATGAAGAATGGATAGTGAAATGGTAGAATATAGGGCAAAAAACTATGAGGTTTCAGTCTGTAGACATCCATAATGAGTAAATGGGGTAGTCGGCTAGAGTAAGCTTGGTTCCACAAAGATGCCCCATATAATTTACTAGCTTTGAATAGATGGATTATTTGAGCGCACCAAATGGGGCAATTTCCAGAGGTAAGAGGTGTGTTGATGAAATTCTTGATGTTAGACATCAAGAATTTAAAATTCTTTGCGCAAGTTGGTGGAACTGTCGTGACAAGAACTGTTATGATGTGAATTCTGTGGAAGAATGATTGACATAAATTAAAGTTCTTGATGCTCTTGAGGTTCTTGAAGTTAGGGGTTTCTCGAGGATAGTGAGCATAGCTGAAGTATGTGATTCTTGAGAGGTAGGAGAGTGATTTGGAAGAGAGTTGAGGTGAGAAGGCTGTGGAGCAGTTCCGGCTATGGGTTGAATTCTGCTGAGACGTAAACGTAAGGGGGCAGTTGAGGGTTTCTTGAAGCTGGCAAAGCATCTTGAAGGGAAGGATTCTAGGGAAAAAAAGAGGGAGGAGATAAAAGGAGTCAGGGCTGGGATGGGTTCTTGGGAACTAAGAATTGTGAGCTGGTGCTTTTGCTTCACCGGAAAATTGGGGCTGAGGGTTGAGAGTTGAGGGCTGTGACAGGGAGAGGAGATCTAATGGATGCTCTGATACTATGAAGATAACATGGAAAAAACAATTACAATAGAAGAACATTAAAAGTTCTCTGTTATATTACAATACAATGACAATACATGGATAAATATAGATGTAATGGAGTAAGCGACTGTCCTAGTAGTGACGTGATTGGTATGGACGGTAGAGATTATATATGTTCCTTATTACTCTGCACATTGTGCGGGTTGTCTTGTACAACACCTAAACTTTAAAACTTACTCACTTGACACACAAACCTTTAAAATTGCACCAAAATAACCATCTTCATCAACACCATTAGGATTAGGAAAGATAGCAACCAAAAACTCAGAAGACGCATGATGTGGTGGTATGGCAGAAAGTGAAGTGATGTTCATGCCTTGGGAGGCGTTTCTTGGAGCCACGCATTGGATCAAACTCGCACAAGCCAAACAGTCAATGCCGCGGCTTGAACTCTACTTCGTAGCCTTGAAGAATTTTATGGCGGTTCTTCCTTCGATTTGAATTCCTTATGCCCGGAATCAATACACAGAATTGAGCCTCACTGACCACTCTTCCGCTGCGCGCCCTTCGCCCTGTCGGGCTCTCCTACCGTAGGTGGATTCGACTCTCATCTCACATTCACTTCCGAATGGAATGATCCTGGCTAAGTGACCTGGTTTATGCTCTCGTCGTCAAATATTACCACTCTGACCTCTTTAGGTTTTTGTGCGTGCAATTAACCCCTCCGGCCGAAGAAGACTAGTGGTAGGTGGTCCCGCGGAGCTTTCGGAGAAGGGTAGCCTAGTACTCAATCTGAGAGCAAATTGCTTTTATTCCCATCTTGTTCAATCATACATCCAAAAACTGAGAGCCACCTGTTGTCTTTCCCATTTAATTTCATTTTGCTTTTCTATTAGGTGCAGCCATTGTAAGAATCTGAAACTGGATAAGGCCCTACCAACCATCCTTGCAATCAAACCTGAAGTGTTGCACCAAGCAACTCACTTTGCTTCCCACCGCCATGCATCAACCGGCAATCAAACCCCCTGTTGCTTAAAGCTAACACTGTTATAAGATACTATTAACATTCATGCATTTTAAATATTTCAGTGCTAGGTGAGCAAAATATGATATATGTATATTACGTGGGTTATAAATAGAGGTTTAAATGTTTTCCTTAAATGTTATGTGAGCAAAATATGATATATGTATATTACGTGGGTTATAAATAGAGGTTCAAATTTTTTTTCGTAAATGTTATGTAAGCAAAAATCCTTTAAAAAAATACACATATAAGAGCAATGTCATAGGAAGAAGCCTAACAAATAAACAAAAATAAAGAAGAAATTCCAGAAATGAAGAAACAGGATAACACTGAATAGAGCTCCGTCGATCTAGCCCCTCTCTACCCCAACGCAAAAAAGTGCATACATGGGCATCTGATGTTTCGAATATTGGAAAACATTAGGCAATGGACAGCGTCATTTTTTGAAATTATTGAGATAACAAGCATATCACCAAACTAACAACTAAAGTTTTATAATAACATTTAGGGGCTGTTTGGTTTGCTGACATTAGGTGTTATGTGATGTTATTTAAAACTGTAAATAAAAAAGTAGGTGTTTGGTTTGATGTCATTTGAGTAATAACATCTCAAAAATTACAAAAATACCATTGTATAATGTTATCTGAATGTCGGTACAAAATCGACCGACATTCAGATAACATTACGCCGATCTATCGCTGGAGAGACGGGAGACGTAGGGTACTTCACGCGCGACTTAAAGATTGGACGCCGAGCCTTGCCTGCTGTCGCCGCCGTCGCTACCAGAAGCACGGAAGGTCGCAGTCGCCTCTCACCGCTCGCTGAGATCGCTGCCTTCGCCGCTCGCCGAGCCTTCATTGCCTTCGCCGCTCGTGGAGCCTTCGTTGTCTTCGCCGCTCGTCGAGCCTTCATTGCCTTCGCCGCTTGTGGAGCCTTCGTTGCCTTCGCCGATCCTTCATTGCCTTCGCTGAGCCTTCATTGCTAGACGCGCGGAAGGTTCTTCGTTGTCTTTTCTTTATATGCGACTCCCTCTAATAAGTTTCCCTTGTTATTTATAGAAGATAGATTGCATATATCTTTAACATTGTTTTGGGTATTTTCCTCACACCCTGCTAATATTTCCTCCCAACTGTAGCACTTGTGCATTTACAAATATACGGCATTGAGAATGCACCGTCCATTTGCCCTTTGCCCATAGGAGAGTAGCAATATCTTCATGACTTTTTATTTTTCAGAAGTTTTATGTATGGAGTTTAAGAAGTTGCTGTTGAGTAGAGTATGATACAGACGATTTGTGGGTGTCTTCTTACTTCCAATGAGTTTGGAAGGGAAATCAATTAGTTTTATGCTTATGGTTGTAAATCGTATTTTTTATGAAATGAAAGAATCTTATTTGGGGGTATTCTTACCTCATATGTAATATAACATGAATGGCATTGAACCAAACAGCATATATATGAATAACATTGATATATGTTATTTAAATAACACTGAACCAAACAACCACTGTTATCTGAATAATACTACTATCTGAATAACATGCTATCTGAATAACATGCTATATGAATAACTTTTCAAATAACACTGAACCAAACAGCCCCTTAATAATATTGAGATGCTAGTGAGCCAAACATTCTATTGAAGTTGATTTTAATGATAGAGTTTTACAATATGACAATTAGTAAATTAAAATTATTAACTAAAAAACAGCTTTTTACAAGGAATCAACTTCGGCATCTCTAAAAAAAGGGATTAGCAGATTCGACAAAATATACCTTGCTTAAGGTTTTTACGACTCTCCATATCTCTCCGATCCGCAATACCCGCTCCAACTGATTTCTCGAATTGGTGATCAAAGGATACAACTGAGGGGAATACTTATATATAAAAATAACGAGGCAGGTGCTAAAATGATTCGAATACGAGGAGAAACCCAGATCGACGGAACAGCTCATGCGGATTCCACCAAGAACCTCAGGATCGGACATAAAAATATCCTTAACAAGCACTAAACGATCCCCTCGCGCCGGATTTCGTCGGTTCCTGCCAGCTATCGAAGAAATCCAGCTAATTCCGAGAAGAATTGGAAAGGAAATGGTTTCTAAATGTGAGGGATTTCTTCCCTTTTCCTTACCCGCGATCCTTATTTATAAGGGTAGCGGTTGAGTCACCTCGTGCGTAAACTTACCGGCGAAGTGTTTGTTAAGCAACTTACCTATATGTCACGAACTTAGGTGGGACCTTCCAATTTCATTGCATTAACAAACGTAGGGTTTAAGTTAAGTAATTGTTAGCCGTTGCTTTAAGCTCGGACGGCCTGCGATTACCAATAAATATTGTTTATAAGTTGTGGCTAAAATAATGCAATGCCAATGGCGATTCGTCTTAAATAAAATAGTCAAGGTAGAATTAATGTCAGATCCACATAAAACATAACAAAAACATCAAATCCGGGAGAAAATAAATCAAAACGGGCAGAAGCAAAGCAACGCTCATAAAAGCTTAGCAAAACCTAGAATCGTCTCAAAATTACCTGAAACGAGCAAGGAGAGCCAATCCACAGCCTGCCTCCGAGATCGCAGCCGCAGATCCGAAGGCAAGACTGCTGCCGCAGCCGACGCGGATGAAGGGGAATCTGTGGCCGGAATCCCGATGAGAGAATGAAAAAACTTCTCCGGAACAGCATACACCATGTGACGAGCGCTCTTCTCTCTTCCTACAACCGCAAGATCACGATTGCCGCAATCATCCCTGACATAGTAGTGCACCTCTCGCAGCCCATGATCGTTGGACACCGTCTCCTCCTCCCATCTCACCCAAGCCTTGACCTTGGAACCCATTGCCAAAAATCCTAGCCGTAAATTCCTCTCTCGACCTCCTCGGCGGAGGGGAAGCGATCTATAAATAAAACGGATGCATCCCAACCCTTAGAAAGCATAAATGAAGACCGATAAGACGAGGAAATAAGCGAAAGTGTGGATCTCACGGGTAGTGCAATTAACGGTGGGATTTTAAAAAGAGTATTGTTACAATTACATATTAGTATAAATTAAAATATATAAATAATGTGTCAATTTAATATGTAAGTAGATTCATTTTTTTATGTGACTTATATACAAAAATTAAAAAAAAAATTCTATTGATCATGTATACTTTTTCATGTTTATTTTTGTGTAAGCATAGCATTTTTCTTTTAGCAACGAAGTTTAATCCATCTGAAACCTCGTTAAGCTGATAAGGTTTAAGCTAACCTGAGATTCCAAGTACGACCGTAGTACGGCCTGCGTGGAGCACAATAGGGAACAGCCCTATCAGATGCTAGTCGTAGGATCGCGTCTCGTTGATAGCCGTAGGATTGCGCCTCGATCCAATGGTCATATCACCTTGAATCACGTTTTGTGATAACAACAGTTAAATCAACGCGTGGAAAACAGGCTGACGGCTGGATTTAGCTGTTAGCATGATCCTAATGGCGGATCGCGACCAGTTGGGTGCTATATTAATTTAAATAATTAAATTTAATAATTAGTATTATTTATATAATTAAAATTAAGCTACCAAATGAGCTAGCATGAGAATTTAATTTCTCCTTGTCTTCACTATTGGTTGACTGTCAATGATTAATTCAATTGAGAATTTGATTTTTCTTACTTGTTGTACATCAGATAAATCACTAGGGAATATATTTTCAAACTCTTTTACAATTTGAGTATCTGGTAGATTAATTTTTTTCATCTTTTCCCCATTAATGTTACTAAGCACGCACATCACTTTCTAATCAATTTCTCTGCTTGCAAAGCATTGTTAAAGATGCTGAGATATTTAACTTTTCTATAAATACTTCAAGTTTGCTCTCACACTTAATAATGACTTTTTTCTTTGACAATTTCACAACTAATTTATTCATAAAATAATGTCAAGATTTGCTACAGGCAGTACTATCATTTTTGCTTCATATGTCTTGTCATTAATTTTGTATGTTACGGTCGCAATATTTTTGTAACATAACCTTCAAGGCTTTAGATAAGTTGTAATATAATAGTTCAAAAGTTTTAGCAAATATTTTTAAAATGAATAAATGATTTGCAACAGTGTTAAACAATGTGCCACTTGATTAATGAAATGTAAGGTGCTTAAGATTTAAAATGATAGATAATTCATGCTTTATTATAAACATAATGTGAAAAATATTAAGAAAAAAAAAGTGGTACTTGATATGACTTCATTGTTTTTCGGAGTTATAACTGGGGTAATAGCATAAATCCTCGCATTTGCAGCTTGCCTTGGCGCAATTGGTCTTCCCCTTTGATTAGCTGATGGTGATTTAGAAGCAGTAAGTGGACCTCTCCTTTATATTGGAACAATTGTATGTGTAGGAGCTGGTCTGATTACTAGTGTTAATTATTGTCTTTTAGCTTATATTGATGCTTTCATTGCTTATATTGGTACTTTTCATTGCATATGAGAAGGATGGATGTGGTGCTTTCTATCGGTATATGACACCGCACATGAGGTGCCATAAATTAAGAGTATTTGAGTGAGAAAGGGGGACACGTTCCGTTTTTGCCCAAGCAAAATTGTTGTTTAGCGCTACAATGCGTCATAGCGCCTGCCTCTCAGCCAAGGGGCGCTCCAGCGCGTCGCAGCGCCAGCATTTCGAGAAATCTGGCGCCGTCGAGCACCGCATTGCCTGAAAGCGTTGTGCGCGCCACAGCGCCCGCGTTTCGGGAAATAGGGCGCCGCAGCGCCTGAAAGCGTTACCGCATGTCGTAGCGCCAATGTCTCGGGTTGGCTATCGCCCTAGCGCCTGGCTCTCGGCCAAGAGGTGCACGTCGTAGCGCGCAAAACTGTCCAGTTTTCTCAAATGTGATATTTTTTGTATTTTAATGACTTTATAACCCTAAAAATGTAAAAATATACCAAAATTAAAATTGGTTATAATAGAATTAAGCATTGTGTGAATATATAGATGATTTTTAATATGAAATTTACTTTTTATCCTAAATGACACGTTCTAAATCTTCTAAAATTCTGCTTGAGTGCTTTGTGCCAAATGGTACTCAGTGAAATATTTGTCCTTAATTACTTTCTATTTTATTTTATTAAATATTTATATGCTTCACTAACCAGTAGTATGCATGTTAGATAACTCAAATCTTAATTTGGACACTTTACATGATTGATTTGATAATTATCAATCTTAAACCCTAAGAAATCTTAAGAATTGATTAAGTTAATCAATGTAACTTTAAACTAGAAATGGACATCAATAATACACTAATAATTCATTGATTTTGTTATTGATTAATAAACCAAACTATTAGTCTTGATTTGGTCAAGTTAGGAGGTAAGACCTAACTTGTTTAAATTAAGGTCTGAACCTTAATCATCTTAAGCAAAACACTTGATTTGAATAATTAAAGGATTTGCATAATTTTAATAATACATACTGATTTGACATTGATCTTAAATAGTTGAACTAAAAGTATTAAGATTATAATGAATTCATGTGATTAATCATCTGAACCTATACCTTTGAATCTTTAATTTTCTCCTAAGTAAAACTCTTAGCACGAGATAAATCATAAAATGGCAATAATTTGCAAAATGATCAATTCTTTAAAAATTACATAATTTTATCCCATAATTGTAGTATAGGTTGTGATCAGATTGGCTTACCCATCTTATTTGTGTAATTCAGTCTGATAAAATAAAAGTTACAAACTTTAAATCTTAGATCTTGTATTATAATTTGTATATTTTAGTGCTAGATCTTTAAGGTTGTGATTTAGTGATAATAATTTAATAATTGCTAAGTCCTATCAATATATGAGCTACTGAGTTAGAAATAATTTATTGTCAAATCTTGAGATTGGAGCTTAGATGCACCTTCTTAGCCTTAGATACTTGATTATAGATCCTTATGGTATGATAAACAAATGATTTAGATTGAGGTTATTTCCTTGTGGCAGTATCTTATATTAGGTGACTTTTAAGTCACATTCTTATAACCTTTGTGTAGAATCACCACAATGGAGAATGAATTCATTAATTTGATATTCCTTGATTATTAAATAGAATTGTTAAAATCAGTAAAACTATCAGTTGGAGGTGATAGTGTATATCCATAAAACTGAATTATTTCAGTAGAAAATAGAGTTAGTTAATTTACCCTGAATAGAACTATAGAGTCTCTGTCTTATCTTATGTAATTAGATAAGTACAGTTCAGTTCATGATAAACATCACAAATTCAAGAGTATTATAAGTAGGGAATTAACTACTTAATTTAAAAGAATAAACTATGACCAGGTCATGTATAACGACCCAAGTCGTTACTAGAATAATTATGACTAAATCTAACTCAAAAATTAGAATCCCGAGTGACTTCAAAATTATAGAAAACTAAAAATATCATTGGATGGAGTATATTTTTGTGATTGTAATGCCCAAGTTTGGGAGCAATCTGGATAACAAACACTACTGAATTAATTTTTGAATTATTTAAATTCAGTAAATTGAGAAAATTAAATACAAGTCCAAATTTAATAATTTTAGTGTCGTTGGATTAAAAATATTATAAAAAAGCTACATAAAAAGTTTTATTGAATTTAGAGCTCCAGATTGACCATAATTAATTTTTTTAAATTTTTATCTTCAGAAATTAATAAAAAATAAAATATTGCTCCAAAATCAAAAATTTTGCACGAGTATATTTTTCTCATCAAGATACACCGTTATGTTAAGTTTCATTATTTTCTGGAAAAGAAATGGAATAGAGAGTAGAGAGAGAAAGAGGAGAGAGAAAAATGAGATAAGAAAGAGAAAGTAAAGATCAAATTGAACACTCCAACAATTATGACAGATTTTCTCTCATCCATCTCGTCCAAATAATGAATGAGAGAAAATAATTAATTAATTAATTAAGAAAAAGTTTATAAATACACCCCCATTCCTCCTCTCCTCTCCCTATTCCTTCCCCACTCCCTCTCTTCCTCCCACATCTCTTCTCCTCCCATCTTGTAGCGCTCCACCCCGTCGCCGCGCGCAAGAGATGGGTATAATCATATCAGCGGCGAAGCGGTGCGCTACTCGGGGAGGAATAACCTGTCTCCCCGCGATAGTTGAAAAACTAGCCCATCAAAAGGGGCTGCTGACTCAACCCTAAGTAGGGTTGAGAGCTAATACTTAAGATAAGAGTAGTATCCTTATCATAAGTATTGGGCAAATGCGTACATTAGATTTAACATACAACAAGAACCCAATATATGTATAAAATATCAGCATTTCCAATATACTGATCACATCACAATACTAAGTATAAATAGTGTAGTACAGAGTGCGGAAGCTTAAAGTATATATCCAGATACATTCATCATAGAAACAGTATGAAAACATTCATCTCAAGAAAGAAAGGAATGTACATCCAGAATTATTACAAATATTTACTGAATAATAGACATAAAACTAAATACTGAACTGAAAGTAAACTAAACAACTGAAGAAGAGTCCACTAATGCTCCACGGGCTCCTCCTGGATCTCCTGTATCTTCTCTTGACCTGGCTCAGTATACTGCTCAAGATCTAGCAAATTGTCAAATTCCAAAAGTACCTCGTATTAGACAATAAGTCTAACACATCGAAACTATTCTAAACAGTTCTAATTATTCATTTAATATTTACATAATATGAGTAAATCTGTAGAAGAACTGTAAAGGTAACTGAAAGTATAAATTTGTCTAAAACTGTACAAAACTGAAGCAGTGTAAAGTAAAACTGAACTGTAACTAAATACTGAAAATAAATTAAAATAGTACTGAATCTGAAATTGAGTAATCATATGTACAACTATAATGTATGTCACTGAAATTGTGTATCTGAATATGCTACATTATGGTATACTACTAAAATTTCACTGAACTGTTATGAGCAATACGGTCCAATATCTACATACACCCTGTTGTTAATACTGTTTATTGATGACACTGATACATCTAGAAATCCCCCCGTTAATGTATGCAACATTCCGTAACTCATAGATCATTACTGATACTTATACATTATTTTGATTCTCATACATCATTCTGATATTCACACATCATGCTTATGTTCATGCTCATGCTTTTAAACTACATGAGATAAATCCAGAAAATGCTTTAAAATCTGATAATGAATCCAAAGTTCCCATTGTGCAGAATCCTGCTAAAAGGATTCTGACTCCTAAATTCAAATCTTGATAATTGATTAAAGTTGAGAGTTTACTTAAAAATTATTATATAGGGTGATTGTATACACATATTTAGCATATTCGCAAGAAATGTAAATTTAACCCTTAGCTTGTTTAAACTGCACTTATCGAAGCGCACTATGATATAAGGCAAAACCCAGTCACAGTTTACATCTCAAGCTAAGCTGTTAAATGCCCTAATTAAAAGCATACTTAGTGGTCTACACAAAGTGCTTAAGATACTTAGTTTGCTTAAACTGCACTTATCGAAACGCACTACGATAGGAGGCAGAACCAGATCGTAGTCTATATCTCAAACTAAGGATCTTGTTCACTAATTGTAACACTCTTAGTCTTGGAAGATTTACTTTAATGGGACTGTATTCGGCTAATCCCGTATGATAGCACCTGGTCATAAGTCCACATTGGAGTGAATCAACCAATCCTAAATATTACTGAATTAATCCAGTAATATGGGTATACCCTACTATACCCAACCAACAATCTGAGTTCAGCAGATTCTATTTAATCGGCAAGGATTATCAAATCTATTAATCCTTACTCTAAATAGGTGTATCCTACACAAGGCTCCAAGGATGTGATCAAAGGATCACACAACATAGGTTGCTATCACAAGGAATGAGCCATAATTTAAGTACTTTAGGTGATTCCTACCACAAGGTATCAAGTTCAACTTCTAAGGTTATGAAGGAGCAACTAGGTTTCTACCTCAATAAGTTGCAAAGGTCCTTTCTATCTCAATATTTCATTAGTTAAGGTCTTCAATCATTTCAATGATGAATCCTATAGCAAGACCCTTAAGATCTCACTTTTCTACTTCTTAAGATTTACTTGTTATACTTAAGTTAAGTAATCAGATCAGATGATTAAAATTCATTTAATCCTTGCCTATTCTACAATCATGGGATAAAATCAAAGATTTTATTAGAGTTAGATCATTGCATAAATTATTACAATTTTATTTTCATCTTATGTTGATTGTCTTATATAAGAGAAAATCAAAGATCTAAAGTTTGGATTCAGATGGTTCAATCACACATATTTAATATTATCCTTAGCACTTCTAATTTAATAATTTAAGATCAATACCAAATCATATGCATTATTGGAATAATGTCAATTAAATTATCTTACAATCAAGTTAATTAATTAAGTGATTAAGATTTAGATCTTAATCAAAACAAGCTAAGGTTTAACCCCTAACCTTTTTATCATTAAGATCAATGTTTAATTTAAAGATTAATGACAAATCAATATATTATTAATGTATTATTGATGTTAAGCTTAAGTTTTATAACAACCCAGGTTGTTACTTGGCTCAATTAAGACTAATCTAAGTCTTAATTAAGATTCTAAGTCACTAATTAAATAATTTAGAACTCATCTCTGAAACTTAGGTCAAACCAGAAGTCAACTGAGTCAAAATCAGAAATTCTAGAAAATCCCAAACCCTAGAAATTGACTTTTTATCTAGACCTCAGATTAAAAATCTGACTTCGCCATTACATTCAGAACACCCAAATTAGCTAAGGGTGAAATTTTGGAGGCATTTGGAAGTCGTTGGATTTTCGTCAAATATTTTAATAATATTTAAATACCTGAAAATTCAAATAAATAAATACTCATCAAATAGAAAATCCAAATGTGCCGTTGCGTTCCTCACCCCTCAATTAGCTAAGGGTGATTTATTGGGAAATTTTGATATTCGTTTAATTAATTAATTTTAATTAATAAAAATGTGTGAAAAGTGTTTAAATATTAAACTTAATTAAAGCATTTAACGAATTCCATTAAGTTCCCTAACGCACCGTCGCTTTCCTTTGGCGTTGTTTGGTCGCGTATCATGCATTTTGGACCGTTCGATCTAGGTTTGATCGAACGGTGATGATCCTTCCCTGCCGATTTGCGCCACGCGTAGTTCGCGTGGCAACCGCCGATCGCACCGCAGAGCTCTGCTCCACAAGTGCAGCTGGCCACTTCCAAGGAATGGTTAAGGCTCTCTCTCTCTCTTGCTCAAACTCATGGCAGGCTTCTTTTACGAGGGATCTTCACGTCTCGGCAGAGCACCTCGAACACCCTAAAACCCATCCTGCGATCGAGAAGGTACTTCACTTATGTACCTCACCTCTCCAGTTTACTCACTTTCGAATTCATAATTATTGTGTTTAGTTATTTCATTTCCTTGCTTCTAATGTATTTTGATCTGCGGCAATTATTCTGCATTTGGAATCGATGTTTTCTTCAATCAATCGCTAATTAGGATATCTCCTCTGACCCTAAGTCAATTTTAGGGTATCATAAGTTCGAATGATGGAGGCCGGCTTATCTCGATTCTTTTAGCTCATTATGAAGAAGGGATCGAGGACTTGCGTCCAGTATGAGTTCGGTCTCTGGAAGTGCCGTGATCATCGATTAGGGTGATGCCCTAATTTTTTTTGCCTTGTCTGCAGCTGGAAGGAGGCGAAGAAGAGCCTGACCCGCTGTCACCATTCGTGCCAAAAGTGGGGCCCACTTGCGAACGATGGCGTGGCTCTGACCCGCATCATAGCCCTACGGGTTCCTTTTCCCCCGACCCTCATTATCGCAAGCCGGGTCTTGGCCCGGGTCCTGCCGTGTGGATGAAGGGTGGGGCCCATTGTCTGGCCCGTCCGCTATGCCTTTTCAGTCTCGTGGAGGGACCTGCCGGCAATTTTAGTGTGGGGCCCATTTCTGTTAAATGGATTAATAGTATACAGATTAAAACCAAATGCTTTAAATGAATTAATTAAAATCATAGCTTAATTAATTAAAATTCAAACACATAATCATTCATATCTTTAAATCTACTGCTCCAAAAATATTGAAATTATAAGTCATTTTGATCAATAGAAAATGTGGAATAATTTGGCACAGTCAAAATTCTATTTAGTTCTGTATATCACAAATGACTTTTAGAAACCCTAATTAAACCCTAAGTGTCACAAAATTTAAAATAGCCATAATTTTGTGTACCCATTGACCCAAACATATCCAATATAGGTCTTAAAGTTATCAGCAAACCCTAAGGATTAATCTAAGACTGTTAACTTTACTGTTTGGATTAATTTGAGACTAATCACTTTTAGGTCCTAATCCTAATTACCTTAATTAGACTTAGAACTTCAATTGACCATAACTTGGTCAATTGAGCTCCAAATTGAATGATCAAAATATCAATTTAGATCAAAAAAACCTAATTAACAGTAATCTATAAAAATATTTAGGATCCAACGGTTAGATTTACTAATCACTCTTAATTACCCTAAATCTTGATTAGTGAATATTAGCAAATCTAGTAATCCAAATTGAGTAATTTAAGTTTCAGAGAACTCCTAGAACCACTTAAAATCTATCTGTGAGGTTTGATTAGTGTTTGAGTGCTTAATTTTGTTAATCACTAACTAATCACTCTTAGCCCTAATTAAGTCTTAACTTAGTCAAATTAGATCCAAATTGAGCCTACCATATGTCATTATGATCAGTGGACTATTTGTAAACCATAGCCACTAATTTTGTTCAATTTGGACACTAATTGGCAAAGTTAAGATTTTTGACCCATAATTAAGAATCCCTTAATTACCCTTAAACCCTAAATCTTGTATTGACCATAACTTGGTCAATACTTATCAGAATTTAGTAAATTTATATTCTATGAAAAGCTTAGACAGTAAAGAACAATATTCTGAAAGAAAATTTAACTTTCACTTAGCCAAATTATTAATCTTCCCTTATGAGTCAAATTCACTAATTTGATCTCATATGGCTTAATAATCACCCAAAATTAATTTAGTTACTGTCTAATCTTGCATTAGACAGTAAGAAACTCTTTCCAAAAGAAAATTTCAGAATTTAAGCCATAGATCAAAATTTGATCTCTTGAACCCTTAAGTAGGGGCAAAATGGTCATTTTGCTCAAATTTAGAGTTTAGCTTTCAAAAGCCCTAAAATCATTTTATAATCCTATTTATCAGTAATTATAATGATTTATAACTGAAATTAATCAAATACAAGTCTAAATTAGATTTTGATTAAAATCTCAATCTTTGCTCTTTAAGGAAAATTTCCTAAGTCTTAAGTGAGTAATTTCTCTTCTTAAATCATTCTTAGATTTTTTTCTTAGGTCCTTATAACATTAGTTAGGATGTGTGTCATGAGAGATACTCTTAGAAATTAAGAACCTTAATTCCTAGGATTATGAATAGATCTTAAGTTAGAATTCATCTGTTGAGTAAATTGGTTACTCAATTAAATGAAACCTTGAGTTTACTAGTTTCTAGATTTTTCTCAGTTTATTAAATGATTATTTGATCTTTAAACCCTAGAATTAAGAATAGAGATCTATCCTAATAAATTTGATTTATCATTAGGATTTGCCTTAACTTAATCCTTGAGTTTTGGATTCTAAACCTTAGATCTTTAGTTATACCTTTGGATTAAGTGATTAGACCCCATCATCTGAAGTCTAATTCTTAATCTTTTCATCTTAATTTGGCTAATCAAGATGAGGTTGGGATGAATTAAATTACAAAATTAGGTCGATGATTTATTCATTTTAACCAAATAGTCGTCTTTTGATTAAGCTATAATTAGGACTTGGCCAGTCCTAATTATCTTCAACTAGTAGGATTCATGATTCTAAGTTACAGAATGTGTAAAAATTGATGATTCTGAAACTTATGTAACTTAGAGTAGATAGAACGAATGAAGTAGATAACAACGGATATCACCTGTGTTTTAGATAGAGTTTCTTGCACTTTGATTTTGATGCTTCGCATTCATTGATTTTGAGCCTTATACCTTGAACATATATTATGTACTTAAGATATTTGATAAATATCTTATGTTAATTTGGAACATTCATAAATAGCATTATGTTTTCATTTCATAAGTGGTTTGTAAGGTGTAGCTTGATTAGTATACCTCTTCGATCAACTCGTTCAGCGTCGACAACCTTTCGAGGGTTTAATGTCCGACAGTCTATTGGCCATGCTTAGTCTGAGTGATAGGATGGATAGACTCTTGCCATACTGACTATAGAGTCAGGATTTTGATATGGTTATACTAATTCAAGTACACTTACATTCAATTCTTTCTTAGCTCATCAGGCTAAGAGTTTTCAATGATATTCAGTTCAGAGTTTCTTAGCTCATCAGGCTAAGATTTGCTGAGTATGTTTTCAGTTTGAGTGACTTAGATGATTACTGCAGTTTCTATTTTTAGTTACTGTTTTACTTGCATATTCTGCATTGTAGCACTGTTTTTACTTACAGCTTTCATGCACGTGTTTTTATATAGGATGTTAGTTTTACTTACTATTTTCTTATGCTCACCTAGGATGTTAGTTGTTTTCAGTTTTATACTGTTCAAATTATGTATGTCACATAGCATATTCTGTTTGATCATAAGCATGTTTAGGTTGTACTTTTTTTATAATTTGTTTAGTCTTTTGCTTACCTGTCTTTGTTGCAGTTGCTTGGAGGAGGTATGTATTACTTCCTATTTTTACTTAGTTATAAACTGTAATTTATAACTTATCACTGTTCTTTTATACGCATTTCTGCACCTATTTTGCTCAGTTCTATTTTTATGGTGATATCTATTTAACTTAATAAAATTGTTTGCCCTAAAATGTACTTAGACATATTATCTAACCAATTTTTCTTTTGTTGGCTGGGGCCCTACCATTATGAAATTGATAATGGTAGATTCTGAGTTTGTTGGAGCAGCAGATCCAGTAGAGAGCTTGCCTTTGGGAGAGGAGCCTGTTCTTGAAGATTTATAGCTTTAGTTTTCTTTCTTTCTGTGAGATTGAGGGTTCATTTCAGTTCTTTTAAACTTATTAAATGTTATAATAATACAGGTTTATATTTCTCTTTCAGCACTTTACTTATTCTGTATTGTTGAATTTATACTGTATTGGATGGATGTTATACTTTTTATGCTTCTGCACTCTGAGTTCATGTATAGTCATTTAGTGATATTTCTTATGGATTGAATGACAAAGTTCTTATTTAAGTTGGATTAGAACACGTGTCTAATTCAATTCTAAGTGGGGACTTTGTCATTTGGAGACCCCTCCACTGTAATCATGTTAACTTAAGGGTTAACAGGACCACGGCGGGACAGGGCCGCCACAGGTTTGGATTAAGTATTAACTATTTAATCAAGTTATCAAAATTCTTATATTCAAGTAAACATAATTAAAAGTCTAAATAATTGTTAAGGTTCTCTAACATACATCCTAAAAATCATAAAGGTATGTAAATGGAAGGATGACATAAAATAAAAGGGTGACTAATGATAATCAAATCCTAAAATAAACAAAGGGATTAGCACCTAGTCACAAGTCCAAAAGATCTAAGTTTTATGTCATTTGGTTGTTAAACTATACCTAATTAATACAAGCAATTAAGGTTCTAATACTTATTCTTTAGCATAACACATGTTTAAGATCCATAGTAAATATGAGAGCTAATTTATAAGTGACAAGTTTCAAATTCAACTTTCATATAAAATTTTATGTAATGTTCAATTTTAGCTATAACTTAGCCCCACTAGGGTCCTAGGGGTTTTAAAATTTCAAAACAGTGAAGTTTTGGCCATTTCAACCAAAACTGGGCAGTTTTACAAAATCTGGCAATTTCTAGAAAATTATGAAAATTTTGCAAATCTGGGCGCTGTAGCGCTTTTCGTGCGGTAGCGCGTGGTAGCGCCATTGTGCTGCGGCTTGTTGTAGGCGGCTGCAATCCGCTACAGCGCGCTATGGTGTGCTGTAGCGGTCCGATTTGTAAAATCTACTGTTCAATTAATTTATTTTGTCATTTCCTAAGATTTGAAATATTTCCACTATGGTCCGCTGCGGCGCGCTACCGCGCGCTGTAGCGACCCATTTTGCAAATCACAGTTCAATTAGTTTTATTGGTCGTTTCCCTAAGTTTCGTGAAATGCCGCTGCAGACCGCTGCAGCGCGCTGTAGCGATTCATTTTGCAATTCTAATGTTCAATTAGCTTTATTTATAGATTTCATAAGTTTTCTTGTTCGCTGCAGCCTGCGGCAACCCGCTGCAGCGCGCTACAGCGGGCTGCAACGGCAGACGGTGATTTCGCTAGGTGCGAAACCCGTGAGGGACATTTTCTGAGCTTAATTACTCTCAATCCAGAGAGATTCATGAGTGGTGCCATATATCAATGGAAAGGTATTTCTGATACCTTTCCATCGACACCAAAATCAGCACAAACAAAATATCCTAACTATACTAAAAATGATAATGAATACAAGAGTATACAGAATAGACGAAAAATAAAGCATATTTTTGTGAGTTCTTAAGAGCCTTAATGGCTTTCATACATGCATATGGACTTCCAAGGTTGCATTCTAACATCATAACATCATAAGAAAGACAAGAAGAGGAGCAAGAGGGTACCTTAGACTTGCAAAAGGGGGAGGAAGAAGAAAGGGACCTTTGCTTCTTTCAAGATCTTTGGAGGGAGAGAGCTCCTTCTTCAATACAGGGGACTTAATGGAGGGGAAGGGGAAGAGAAAAATCTCAACAAGGAGGGGAAGGTGGCTAAGCTCTCCCTTTTAAAGAAGGAGAGAAAGGGGGGCTCCATCATTGGCTATAGAGGGGCTAGGGGGAAGAAGAGATGGCTCTTAGCATCTCTTGAGTGACTTGAAGGGAGGGGCGCCGAATGGAGGGTATGGGAAGACGACTAGGATGCCAGCTAGGAGAGAGAGAGGAAAATTTGCAATATAGATAATATCTAATTACTTAATTATTTTCTCTAATTATTCAAAAATTTTGATTTTTGAAACGCACTCCGAAAAATCTCAAAAAAATTCACTCCTAGCTAATTTGGGGGTTAGGAATTCAATGGTGAAGTCGGGAATTTGATTCTGATGATTATTTAATTTTCCTATTTTTCGATGCATTTAATTACATTAAAATATTCATGAAAATTCGACGACTTCCAAATGTGTCCAAAACATCACCCCTAGCTAATTTTGGGGTGACGATCGTAATGACGAAGTCGGATTTCGATTTCGAGGTCAAAATAAAATACCTCAATTTTCTAATTAATTAAATATTAAAATAATCCAAAATATTGGATTTAACTCCGAATTGCTCCAAACCTTCAAAGTTTGGTTCTAATGACTAAATGAACTTAATGGAATGGTGATTATGATACGATTATGATAAAATCAAGCTGAGTAACAACATTGTGTTATTACACATCTCCCCCTTTTCTTCCTCATCCACCACCAGTTTCCCCCATCAACATCAAGTAAAGCCTCATTAAACGTCAATATAGGGTAATAAATGTGTAAGAAATGAGAAAAAAATTAAATATTTTCTACTATTTTCATTTATTCTTCTTATTTAGTAATAATAATAATGTTATTATTATTATTATTAATATTAATATTATTACTATTATACTTTTATTTTTTTATCATTTTTTTTCTATATACATATACATATATATTTCCTAATTTTTGCAATTTTTATTTATGTCATTTTCTTTTATATATATATATATATATATATATATCATAATTTCTGCAACTTTCATTTCTGACATTTTCTTTTTTTATATATGTATATATTTCTAATTTATGCAACTTTTATTTCTATCATTTTTCTATATATATATTTTCTAAATTCCCAGGATTATATCGGGATTTAGTATAATAGTGTATTTAGAGGTGTATAAAATGCACACACTTCCACATTTATTGTAATATTAAAAAATACTAGAATAATAAATGAAATATATTTATTACAAAGATAATAAGTGTTTTACAAAATTTGTTACACAATAAGCAAAAATTTTAAACTTTAGGAAAAGTAGCATCTAAGTTGCTCCTTCATGTATCAGCTCCCCTTCAAAGGCTTGATCCAGAGATTGATCATAAACTGCCATATATAATATATATATATATATATATATATATATATATATATATATATATATATATATTTATATATATAAATATATATGTATATGACATGATGAACTAAACAAAAAAAAGAAAGAATGAAAAGAAAAGAAAAGATTTAATTAGACACAAAAATCTAAGTAAAATTTGTAGAATATCAAAATTTGGATTTAAGCGGCATGATTCTGCATGAGAAAATAAAATATGATATTTAAGTATGATATGCTTACGATTATTAATGCAATATACATATCTAAGATATGTGCTCATTCTAAAAAAAAATACAATAATATATAATATTTATTATGTTGAACAAAGTTATAAAATAATTGAGGAGTTAGATACGTTTATCTAACTATCTGAGATGCGAGTTCTTGACTAACTACACATTCTCTCTCAAATGTTATGTGCAATATCATTATTTCTTCAGATATCAGCCTATCCTAGCCTAACATATTATCTGTACAGACCTAAGATCAACTTGAATGAACCCATGATACTAATTTTTGATTATTTATTACAAATTCTGAGCACAAAATCTCATATAAATATATCAAAATTGGTCAAAGCTTAATAGTGATGCTCAAATGCTGCAAATGAAATATTTAAATGAAAAAAAATAATACTCGTCATTTTATTTTAAAAATATCAATATTAATATTATCTGGATTATTTATCTTTATATATTAAAAATAATAAATTTTTTTATTACTATAAGTAATATATATATATATATATATATAAAGAAAATAATAGAAATGGAAATTGCAGAAATTAAGAAATATATACATATATAGAAAAAAAAGAGAAAATGACATAAATAAAAGTTGCAGAAATAAGGAAATATATACATATACAGAAAAAAGAAAATGACAGAACTGAAAGTTGCAAAAATTAAAAAATATATATATACATAGAAAAAAAAGAAAATAACAGAAATGAAAATTACAGAAATTAGGAAATATATACATATATAAAAAAAAAGGACATAAATAAAAGTTGCAAAAATTAAGAAATATATATATATATATATAGAAAAAAAAATAACAAAAATGAAAGTTACAAAAATTAGAAACTATGTACATATATAGAAAAAAGGAAAATAACAGAAATGAAAGTTGTAGAAATTAGGAAATATATATATATATATATATATATATATATATATATATATATATATAGAAAAAAAATGTCAGAAATAAAAGTTGTAGAAATTAGAAAATATATACATATATAAGAAAAAGAAAATGACAAAAATAAAAGTTATAAAAATTAGGAAATATATATATATATATATAATAAAAGAAAATAACAAAAATAAAAGTTGCAGAAATTAGAAAATATATACATATATAGAAAAAAATGATAAAAAAATGAAATGATAATAGTAGTAATATTAACATTATTAATAATAATGATAGTATTATTATTATTAAATAAGAAGAAGAAATGAAAAGAGTAGAAAATATTTAATTTCTTTCTCATTTTTTACACATTTTTACCCTATATTGACGTTTTGTGAAGCTTTACTAGAGGTTGACGAGAGGAACCGGTGGTGGATAAGGAAGAAGAGGGGGAGATGGGAGGAGAAGAGAGGTGGGAGAAAAGAGGGTGTGGGGAAGGATAAGAGGAATGGAAGAGAGGATGTGGAAATGAAGGGGGGTGGGGGTGTACTATAATTTTTTTAATTAATTATTTATTTATTTATTTTTTCTCTCATCTATTATTTGGATAAGATTGATAAGAGAAAATTTGTCATGATTTTTAAAGTGTTCAATTTGATCTTTACTCCCTCCTTCTTATCTCCTCTTTCTCTCTCTCCTCTTTATCTTTCATCTTTCTCTCTCTTCCATTTCTTTTCTAGAAAATAATGAAACATAACATGGAAGTATATCTTGATGAGAAAAACATACTCGTGTAATAAATTTTTAATTTGGAAAAATATTTTATTTTTTATTAATTTCTAAAAATAAAAACTTCAAAAATTAATTTTGGTTAATCCGGAGCTTTAAATACAATGAAAATTTATATGTAGCCTTTTTTTAATACACTTAATCCAACGATACTAAAATCATTAAATTTGAACTTGTATTTAATTTCTCCAAATTATTGAATTTAAATAATTCAAAAATTAATTTAAGAGTATTCATTATCCAAATTGCTCCCAAACTTGGGCATTACAATCACAAAAATATACTTTATCCAACAGTATTTTTAGTTTTCTCTAATTTTGAAGTCACTCGGGATCCTAATTTTTGAGTTGGATTTAGTCCTAATTATCCTAGTAATGACTAGGGCCATTACATTAATTAGTTAGGGTAACAACTTGGGTTGTTATATCATATAAGGCTTTAGCAAATATCCAATGTTGTAGATTTGATCATGGTAGAATTTGAATAGCTTAATATAATTTAACTTAAATTTATCCTTAATTGAGAATAATTTATGTGGAATATCAATTAGTGCTTTTAATTGGGTGATTTAACTGCAAAACCCTCAAAAATTATGATATAATATTACTTAATTTGACTAAAAATAAAATTTTACTATTTTTCAAAAATAATAAAAAATGTATCTCTAAAATTTAATTTTAAGGTTTCAAAATATAAATCCTATTGAGAGGAATTCATAAACACAAAAATTGTCTAATTTGGCTAAGTGAATGTCTCGGGATTTGAGTTTAAAGTTGGCCAAAATCGGGTTTGCCGAAACCGAACGCTCGAATTTTTTTTTATTTAAATGTATTTTTATCATAACTCATCCATTTTAGCTCCTAAAATTATAAAATTTTTGTTAATAGATAATTTAATAGTGTAAAATTCAAAAATATTTTAATTTTGGCACCCAAAAAAATTTTATATTTATTTTGATTTAAATCTATTATAAAATAATTGAGAAAAATTCTCTCATGAAAAAATTCTCAAAAATTTACCAAAATTTCAAAAATTATTCTTAACAACTTAATATTTTGTTTTTAATATAACTAATAGATTATTTAAATTAATTAAGATACTAAACAATAACTTTATTAACTCAAAATCTTATGATTTTACACATTTGTTGATATGAGCATATAGAAAATTGAGATCACTTTCCCCATGTTTGAGCCAATGGGTCGTTGCTCTTTGTTCAGCCCAACTAATCTGCATAGAATAAGCATTGGTAAGATCTTGATGTAAGGCAATATAATATGCATTTGCACATGTGTCGAGTGGATTCACATGGCTTTGATATATTATTGCTTAGCATGTAAATCCATAATATAAGATGTATTTGTCTCTTTGTAGTGTCTATCAAAATTTTTCAGTTTGGCTTTAGTACATTTACATGCATTTAAAATAATTGACATAGGATTTTTAGCAGTATTATTGTTCCAAATAGTTTTAATCATCTTCAACAAACCAGGAAGAGAGGCCTAATGATTTTTGAAATTGAATATACTAACTCTCATTTCAGCAAGAGGATTTAAATGAAGAATAAGTGGGTGTGATCAGATTTTCGGGGAGTCATGGTCTTATAATAAGAGTTTGTAAAGTTATCAAGCCATTGCACATTGCATAAAACTCTATCCAGCTTAGTATGAATTGGATTTTGATTTTGATGTTTGAATCAGGAGAATTCTGACCTGATGACTTTGAGCTCAAACAAAACAGCGACAATAATAAAATTATTGTAGGAGCACATATTACAAAGGGAAGGTGCAACACCTTCAACTTTCTCTTTAACAAATCTAATACAATTAAAATCTCTCATGATAACCCAAGATTCATCATGTCATTATAAAGAAAGTTTAAGATCATTCCATAGTTGGTTTCTGTGAAATTCTAAGTTTCCGACATATATAAATGTGATAAAAAAAAATAGTGAAAGTAGAACATTTACCATGAATGAACTGTAATTGAACTTGAGTAGGTTCAAAGATGATATGTGAAGAGTTTTATTTGATCTAAATCCTACTGACTAATGTGAGAGCAAAATTATGTGTGTCACTTTAGCTGTCAAGGAGAAGAGATATTTATTAGAAAAGAAGGGGTCAATGTAATCTTTAAACTTGATTTTAGGTTCAAGAAGGGCAATCAAATGAACATTGTTACTGTTGACAAATTGTTTGATATCCATAATTCTAGTAGCTTAATATAGACATTTAACATTCTAAGAAGCTATGATCAAATCAAACATTAAGATGTGTTTAATACGACAAAGTGCATCACGTAAATATATATACATATATGTGTATATATAATTGATGAACAATAAAATTAAAAATGCAAGGGTACTGCCTAAATTTCTTTTTTAGGTAATCATATATTTTTAATGCAATTATATATTGATTTAGTTATTAAATTTCAATTATTATCAATTTATTATTAAATTTAGAGTCATAATTAATAGTGAGGCACCCAACAAAATACTTGTCGAAGTACTATAATAGTATGAGCATCTCACAATTTTGAAGCTCAATCTGAAAAAGGCCGAACACTATAGTTTTTCATGATATATAAAGTTTATTGGGCTTTACAGGCCGTATTTGTGTTAAAAACGGTCTTAAATCAACCAAGCCGGCGTTAACCGCACCACAGAATCCGGGTTAGGGTTTATAGAGGCCGACCTTCTAATTTCTGCATCCTCAGGCCAAGGCTAGCTGCAGGTGCCGTCTGTTCTATCTCCTTCAGACTTCGTCCATGGCGCTTCCAGGGCCTTACTCCGGCGTCAGCACCCTTGCTTTCGTACGCATCTTTCTTTATTTCTCTCCATTTATTTCACAGAAAGCAGCTTTTTTATATTGATCTATCGTTGGAACTTGTTTGGATCATTGGAAACAGGTGGCTCGTGCTTCGGCTCTTACGTTCGGTGTCGTTTACGGCAGTATGAAACTCTCTTATCTCAAGGTATCAGACCGATCTATCAATTTTCTTGTGATGAGAAACGATTAGGACCTTTAACCAATGTATTTGTGTTTCGTGAAAAAAATTGTTTTAATTCATGGATTTTGAAATTCTTATTGTGCGTGCTCAAAGCTTACCTTCAAACTGTTGGGATTTTATATCATTTCCATCAATTTATTTCATTTTAAGCCAATCATCAAATTAGGGCTCTGCTATTTTGTAGTGGTTTGCTGTAAACTAGGATCTCCTGTAAATTGGTTATTTTGGTGTTTGATTTTAAAATTTTCTGGTGTAAAGCAAAATCTAGGGGAAAATAATTCACCCAGATGTTCATAATATGTACTACAAATACATTTATGATTGAACAGAGTGAAATTCTTTTACATCATGCTTGGTATTAGTTCTGAAAAGGGGAAGCTGTCTGTCTCCAAAATTGCATTAGGGGCCATGACTTCTTATTGCAAGCTCAGTGGCCCACCTTCCCAGGTTCGTCTAGTACCTGCAGAGACACAAACAAGCTCACATGAGCTCCACTGAGGCTTGTTGAGCACGTTAAGGGTCCAAAACCCCATCTTCAGTAGTAGTAAGTGTAGTTTGAACCATAATGGGAGATGACCCCTCACCCTCTTCCATGCCCACAGCAATGTGATAAGATTTTTCTCTTTTTTGTTTTAAGGATTTCTAAATTCTCAAAGAACCACAACAATTATTTACTACATTTGATCTAAGTATTTCACACCAAATAGCTCATAAATTTATACATACCAAAATTTTTTTACTCTATAGCTTCTTTGCTCTATAATTTATTTCTCTTAAGCCAAACATCTCCAAATAACTTGCTACATGTTGCTATATCAAGCTTGGTTACACATTCTTTTTGGGAAAATGGTTCTGCACTGTCAATTTAGTGCTTGTTTTGAGACAACTCCAATTGTATAATAGTTTACAGGAAGCAGATGAATAGAGACAACTGTATTAAGTTGATTAGGTTGTGGCTGTTTATGATGTTTGGTGAATCGATTTTTATTATTGCAAATATGTGATGTAAAGTACTGGTAATTGTAAAAATTGTAAAACATATTTTATATTATAATATTAAAATACATATGCTTATCACATAAAGATATTATGCATATCATTTTGTTATATTATTTCACCAAATTGATTTGGCAATTATTTATATCAATACTTAATGCTTAATGCGATTTGCTGTTCCTTTTCTAATTTAATATTCATGATCAACATCAGTAAATGATTTTATTATTTGGCCAATTTGATATGCATATTTATCTTGGAGGATCATATGGTGCTGTTTGGTTGCAACTTAAGTTAGCTTAAAGCTAACTTTGCCCAAAACAGTACAAAAAATGGGGATTTCCACCTTGAGCCTTTAAATTAGCTTCCTCCAACATGCCTAAGAAATCGTATCTTTTGGTGAATTAAAGTGCTATTATATATTTAAATATTTTAATTTTGAATTTATAAAATTATAATTATGATTAATATAATATTAATTATTAATTTATTTTTATGTTAATGTAATTACCTTTATTTAATAATTAAAATAAAAATTTTGTTATTATTATATTAACATAGTATTATGTTATGTACTCATATTAATAATTATTAATGTGAGATTGGCCAATACTTTTAATAATTATGTTAACATGTTTTTATTAATTAACTTAATCATTATTTAATGTCATTGGCTAGTATAGTAATTTACATACTTTCCTCTAATTAGTTATATAATTAAGTGAACATGCAAACCAAATATTTTCTTATTTAAACAAAAATTTAAACTCTTTTTTTGTAACAAAACTACTTGGTATCCTACCAAGTGTAGCCTTGTTTTAGCCCGTCAAACTTAAGTCATGCTAATACCGAACTAAATTGCCCCATGATCTTTTGGTGATACATTTATGAATTCCAAAAATGACAAAAATTGGTCTATGCATACATAATTGTTTGTTACCAATGTGGCGACAACGATTTTCAATATTTAGTTTGTAGATAACCTGGAATTTTTCTAGGAATGATCTGCTTTTCTTGTGTGCACCAAATGTTTCTTTAAAAATTTACATACTAATATGAATGACTTTCATTGAATGCCATCTCTTATTCTCAAATGGGCTTTCTTAGTCTTGATAGGATATGAGCATGATATTTGGTTTCAATGTATGTATGTATCTGGTACTTGCAACATAATATATTTTTTGTTGCAAACTCACACTGGCACGTAATGAGCAAGTTAAGCAACCACCTTATGTAATAAAAACTCAACATGCACTAAGCAAATGGCATTAGACCCTTGTCGTGACATTTTCTCAAGTATTTGGAATATCTAGCGGTTGTGTTCACAACCTTCCAAGCCTCACTAAAACAAATGTAACGATGTATTGAAATCACAACTCCATTACATTTGTATGTTGGTGATGAAAATCTTCGAATACAAGCCAATTGTATATCTTTGGGTTCTTTTCATCGATGTGTTCCGTCAATAGCCCCATGCTTGACATTCTGCACATGCATGAACTTTTGAAATACAAATACATGTATAAATGCAAAAAATTTAAAATAACCTTGAAATTTGACATGTATCAAGCTTCATTTTGAATTTTCACTTTAATAGTACTACAATTATGAATTAAAGGCTTTTTGGTACAATGTTATCTCATCTATGAGATCTCAAAATTTTGAAAATGCCACTCTCAAATGCCACATTCAGATAACATCGCGACATTCTGTTAGAGTGCCATGCTTCCAAAAGAGGTGATTCATGCTCGAATCGGTGAATATTCTTTCCAAATCCGACGATGGCGAAGCTCCGTGTTCGCAAAGGAGAAGATTTAGAAAGCAATGGTCAAGGCAAGCTCCGTAAAACGAAGACGGAAAACAAAGCTCCATAATACTTAAGAAACTGTCCTCGAAAAAATATACCATGTCCACATAGTTTGACTTTCCATATTCTGCAAATTTAAGATGAATATCAGTGTTGCGGATAATCTCACCTTATGGGTAACATAACATTTCATACTATCTTAATAACTTTTCACATAACATCAAACCAAACAGCCACTGAATAAAGATCATATTCATGGATCTTGAGGAAAGGCTATGTCGTTGTTGTTATGTGCAAATAAAGAGAGTATTTGAGTGATTTTTAGGTTTATAATTGCCGTTTATTTTCATTAAAATAGAAAGGAAGAGAAAGGAAGTATTAGCTGTGCTTGTTTTTGCTGAACTGCAGAGTTTGATTTTCTAATGTATTTGCTTTTACTATTTTTCAGACTAAGGCAAAGGCTCAAAGAAAGGCAGCGGAGGCAGCGGAGGCAGAGAAAGATCATCACTAAGAGTGCCTTTTTCTTTGTCTATGGGGAGGGACTCTTGCTGCTCCATGGACCTTAGTAATTAGAATCTTTCTAAGAAATCTTGATTATTTCTTAGTACTGATTCTGATACAATAATATTTTACTCCTGACGATATTTATTATTTATACACTTTTGTATTTCAATTTTTCTGAATTTTGAAAAAGGCTTTGTTTAAAAAACTATTTCCCACTTTTGTTATGTGGCCTTTTGTTATTATTTTTAAACCACTTTCTCTTATTTTTTTGAATTTTTAAAAAGAAAGGATATTTTTTTGTTTGAGCTGGAAAACTGTTTCAATCCCTTCAGGCTTTTCTTGCTCCTAATGAGTGACTGCAGCTCTAATTATGTAGCTCTGATGAGTTTAATTAATTAATATGCACAAATGGCATTCAATTCTGGACTTGGTTGATCTGAAAAAGTATCAAATATGTTTTAGAGGATAAGAATATTTTTTTATTGATTTTCTCTCTGCAGTTGATTCTATGCTATGTTATTACGATACTACATGTTTTCTAACTTATTTTTTTAATGGCAGTAATTTTGTAGGTCTTACAATAGATTGCATTACTATTTATACAAGAAGATATTCAGGATCAATAGATTTTTTTTTATTCTTATATAATTGGCCAAGTGAAGAAGTATATTATACCAATTATTTATTATATCAATAGATTTATTACTTTATTTGCGTTGTATTGTGGAAATAATGTGCAATTGTAGCAAAATTGTAAGAATAATAGATGATTAAAAATTTTATTTAAAATATGTATTTTTAATAGATCTCATACTCAAAAGTACATGTAATCATGATATTTATGAGATAAAATACTTTAAATTTTTTGAGAGCTGAATGGGGGGGGGGGGGGGGGGGGGGGGGGGGGCTATTTCCAAGCTGTATCATGTTTTTCATGTCGTAGATCAGTATTTGCATAGCAGTGTGCTTATTGATTTCTGTTTGGTAGTTCTAAAAAATAAATAAAACTGTGATGATGCAGCATTGATTGCACCTCTTATATTTAAATGCCTTTTTTTTTTTTACAAATTTGATTCTGTCGTGACAGGAAATCCCTCTTGTGGTTTGCATTATAACTATGCCAGTATTTGATGCAACATTGATTCAATTTTGGTTGGTTAGCTTTAAAAAACTCTCAACAATCACGGCTTTGATTGAGATGTCTGATTTCAGCACAATTCTTTGTTATCGCTATAGCGTTTTTGGTAATCCACTAAGAATAAAAACAGGTGCATGTGGAAATTCTTAGATATTTTAAGTTTAGAAAATACATACGATGTATAATATCAACAGAAAATATTGGAAAGAATGATGTCTTGCTCATGAACATTATCATTCATACACAACGCTTCAGCATTTACATACATATCCTTTCACTCAATACGGAATGGACAATGCGATGCAGTCGAAATTTATGGTGTTATTCTTGTAAATAATGAAGATTCCGATGCAATGTTTAAATATTTAAACAGGCAATGATGCTGCAGCAAATGGTGGCCTTACTGTTTCTTCCGATCGGAGGCTCCTGTAGTGGTTGGCCAAAACCCTCCAGCCGCCAGGGCACATAAAACCATCCGGGGGGCTATCTCCATTCTGTGCGTACAACCGCATCTGTGAAGCGTATATATACAATATGAGCATTCTATCGTCGCACAAATCTCGCACCATCAGTTCTAAATACTGAATGGCTCGGATTCATTCAGAGATGTGATGAAATAATGTAGTGCTGGCATAATGGAGATGACTTACAGATCTATATTACCTTTGTGCCGGATATGAAAAGAAACTCTTTGGCTCTGTTCGGATCAAAATATGCCATCTTGTTTGCTGCAGTGTCATATGCTGCAACCTTCAATAGAAAAGATAATAAAACGATATGTTTTTGCAAAGGAAGATGTTCATTTTGATATAGAGCTCTATCTTCATTTGTTTTGTTCACCTTGTAAAAATTAGTGCATTTACACATGTAACGCCCAAATCTTATATAATGTAATACTGAGCATCTAAATTTTAATATTTATAAATAAAGCACCATCATTTCACCAAATTATAGAACTCATGTAATTATAATTAGCACTCAATAGATGGGATGATAATTCTTTTTAAAAATTTTAAAATCTAGCCGCTGGATATGTTAATGAATTTTTTAGTGTTACATGGATTTTTTTTTTTAATTGCATCAATGTTTAATAGTAACAGAAATATTTCTACCTTTTAGTACTAAGAATCACTTTTTCTTGTACATCGCAGCAACAACAACAAATACAATAAGCCTTGGGTGAAGTCGATTACGTGAATTATTTGTTTCCATTGTGTATTTATTTTTATTGTACATGATCAAATTCCCATCATAATTGCCAAATAAAGAAAAGATATTTTCTAATAGTGCTTTCTATCTTTTTTGTTCTTTTTCCTCTTTTAACATGGAAAAAATTCATACAATAAACTTAATTGAACGGTCTACATTTAATATGTTTAACAATCTAAAGAAGATACTCTCTAATCTTATCCACTATTAAAGATATTATAACCTTGCTACTAATGAATTCATTTGTCATTCTATCTTTAGAATACACCCACTCATCCATCTTAACATTTTCATCTCTGCATAATGAATATATTTGGTAATGTGATCCATTTTTTATTTGGAAATTTTTTTTATAAATGCACGTAGTCAAATGTTTATGCGGTACATTTTTTCGGAAGATTATTTGATATTTCTGATTATTTTCTTCATCAAAGGGTAGGAAAATGATACACTGAGTTGCAAATGGAATTACCTTGAAAGGCAAAATGTTGAGCTTCTCCAACCCTGGAGCCATGCTCAGGACCTTTTTCCCATGATCAGGATCATACAAGTCCCTCTTTTCTGTAGGATGGCCCATTCCGGCAGGATCGCGTCCAACAATATAGAAATTAGCGCCAGCGTTTATTCTAGCTTTTGCATGCCACTGCACTTCAGTAGGACCGGCATAGTGCATGGGAGAAGGGAATATCGCCACCAAAGTTGTCATAGGATCCAGAACCCCATCTTCCAGAACCTATTATTTAACTAAGTGTTCAATTTTAACAGAAAACCACGTTAAGCAAACAAAATTGTTAAAATTATAAATATACAAAAAAGTAAACCTTGATGTGCTGCTCCATCCGCACATCCAGGGGGACATCGTCAGCCTTTGTGAAACCACCCAAAGGATGCAGCAGCAGAATTGGATTCTTGTAGCCCATCTTAAGAAGGCGTTTTCGTGTGTCATTCATCAACAATGCATGTCCATTATGGACGGGGTTTCTAAGCTGAAAAGCAAACACAGCGTCAGCCTGGCGGCCATTGAATTCCTTGCGAAGTTCTCGAGGAGACAGACGGTAGAGATCGAGGCCGTCATTATACTTGATTGGTTCCAGCACTTCGAGATCTCCGCCTATCAGCCAATCTCCAGAGGGCTTGATTACCTCCTCAACATAGGGCAAACCCGGAGCTGTTGTTCCCCAAGTCCTCGCAATCCTTTCCTCCTTGTTGTGTTTATATATTTCAATGCTGGGAGGGGGAATGTATCAATGCATTTGCTTGCATCAAAATGAGGAAAAATATTAAAGATTTTTTACTTTTGCAGCATTCAAAACTTTATATTATAAATATCTAGCACCTAAACATTAATATTTGTAAGAAGTCATTTCCATCTCTTCACCCCTAAGGTGTACATGAAACCCAAACAATTGTGCATTATATGTCAATATCGAAGTTTTGGATCTGCATTTGTATATTATAAAATAGTCAAAGTACCGAGGTTCATGTGATAAATACAATTTTTCTTTTTTCATATGTTAAAAAAATACGTGCAATTAAATTCTTAAGCCCAATTTCAAACAAAAAAGTGTAATAGAAGTCGATTTTAACTTATCTCAGTCACAAAGTTACGACTTGCTAGTTGCATTGATCATAAAAATATAGCATATGACAGCAGAAAAAAATTGATATATGTATTGCATAATTAAATAGAGAATATAAAAAATTATTGTATATATGTATTTCAGAAAAATTGAAGTCACTTGAAACAATGTACGGTACTTGAAATAAAGAAATACAATAATAAGAAATATTGTGCTTATGAATATTAAAATTTATAGTTATTTTAACTTTGATAAGATACTGGAATTAATTAAAATAAGTTTTATATACATTGTTTAAATGCATATAAGGCATATTTTATAGCAAGAAACAAACAATTTTAGATGAATTAACTCTACAAAAATGAAAAAATGAGGGCAAACATGAAAACTCCAAAAAACTAATGCTTGCTAAAAATGCGTAGAAGAAGCATCTTGGAGGATTAATGGTTCATTCACCCATACACGAAGAAACTGATGGATTCTTGAGAGATTCAATAAAAGCCAAATTATCAATCTTCATATGCTATATTAGTGATTCTTTGAATGACTTAATTTTATAAATTTTATACCGATTTTAAATGCATGTATTCACTTACAGTAGTACCCATAATTTTATAACCATATAAATAAACTAAATGGCTTACCAAAATCTTTAAAATTTACCAACAAAGCACCAAATGTTTCTATTTAGTTTTATAATATTTTGAACAAGCCACAAAATGGCTCACGCAGATTCAAGCCTGGATAGAAATAAAATCAAGCAATAAATTGGCCATCGATTTGACTAATTTGTGTCCATTCTAAAACAAACAAACTAAGTTAAAAATCGATTCAATCCTTGGTCAGGCAACTCAGACACAGTTCAAGTATATGATACACAAAAAATGGGAGATCCTACCAATATTTCCACAAAGATGGTTTAACCCTCAAAATCTCATTATACAAATTTTTAAATTTGCTCCTAACAATATCTATATGCTATTCTTAAGATTGCACACTCTAATTTTATGAAATATATTTTAGATTTTTTATTATTTTTTACTCTCGATTTTTAAAATCTAAAGTCCTTACAATATATGATTTCTTTTCTTTAAAAAAAAATTCATCTAAACTTTAGAAGCCTAACAAATAATAAGTTCCTCTCTATTAGCAATAATCATAAAGTCACAAGTTATAACAAATTCCAAAATTATTCTTTTTTTTTTAATTTAACCTTGCTAAAAGCAAAACCATTATAAATATAATCAAATTCTTTAATCACTCTTCTAACATTTCAATTGAAATCTTCTCCTATAATAAATATACTCTTTTAGGGTATCTTTGAACCAAATCCTCAAAATCATGCTAAATTTTTTATTTTATACTCATATATTATCCTATTTGAGAGGCACAAATACTTACAATGTTAATAGGTATTATATCAATCATAATCTTTAAAGATATAAGTATACCTCCTAATATCTCAACTTATATTGCTGTCTTTTAAATTCTTATTCATGATGATACACAAGCTATTTCTAAGACAATTCTTACATGAGAACAAAAGTTTAAAGCCTAAAACACCCATTTTTTGCTTTTTCTCCTACCCAAGTACTCAAAAATCTTGTCAAAAAATTGAACATTTGGGAAATATATATTTTATTAAATAATAGGATTTGTATCAACGGTTTATTGGATTTAGATTTTGCATACAAAAGCCTTTGGCTCTTTGGAGAGGCATGAAATGAAAAGATAATTTTAGAAAGTTTAATCTATTTATTTCCTCATCAATTTGTATCAATTGATGTTTATTTTGACCATCATTCTCCATCTGAATAGGATTCAGCAAATTCAAAGAGAAGCTCTGAACCCAGTAACAAAATTTGGCAACATTTTCTATAGAACTTGAATCATACTCCTCAAAGAACTTGTGTCGTTCCATCAAACCTACAATAGCAACTCTGGTATAATGGCAATTTCTTTCATCTCCATCAAGAAATAACAGAAGCCTATTGGTTATTCACCTTTTCCCTCTTCTTGCAATATCTAGCGCCTTAGTCTTTCCCTCTTCAAGAATACGTCCCCATAAAATTACAATACTTTTCTCAAAGAAGCAAACAAGATTTAATGAAGTTAGCCATATACCATTATGCTTGTCGTCTTCGGAATCCCAGAGGCCAGATCAAATTTTCTTGTGAAAACAGAGTAAACATGCCAATCTTAAGAACGACGATGATAGCATCGAGAAGGTAACATTTTTCCTGCCCAAATTGTTGCCAATGAAATCTTATACAGTTTTTTTTTTTTTTTTTGCATGACCTTGGGAATAAGATCATTATAAATGGTGGATAATGTTATAAAAGTAGCATTAGGGATGTTTTGTGATTAACTGAACGATGCTTGGGCTGAGTTAAGGCTTTAATAAATACCCTATAGTATGGAGGGAGAAACATGCAATGAAATGGCAAGTTTGGAAAGCCTTTAACTGCTGCTTTCTTTTTCCCTCTTTGCCTTCTTGAATTGTAAGCATCATCGATGTGCTCAATTCCTGAGCTGGAGTTAGACGCGTCATTGCGTAGTAGCCTAATTATATTATCTTACAAGTTTTTTATAGTAGATTCGCATCACAAAAATGATAGAAGGAGAAGAAACAATGAGCAGAGCAATCCCTAATGACCATCAAAGACGCATAATGCAATGTGTTTGCATGCTTCTAATGTTCGAAGCTGTAAAAAAAGTTCTTAGGTAAACGGCCAAAAATAACAGCTCGGAAAAATTCAAGAAAAACAAAGAAAATTGATTATCTTCAAATAATAAAAACAAAAAACGAGCTCTCCTCTTTTAGCCAAAACATTCCTAATAAAACAATCTCGAAATTGCGCAGATAAATCAATAGAAGAACACCATAGAGCAAACGCCACTGACCTTCTCAGGATCGCGACAAAATCTCCATTGGGTCCGGCAAGAGCAACATCCTGAGAGGCGCGGATAGATTCCTTGTCGAAGTCGTCGATGGCAAGAACGATCGGCAACGACATGTTAACCACGGAGCCATCTGCCAGTCTCATCGAATTAAAATGTAGGGTCTGCAAGTACTGCTCTTCCCTCATAAATCCCCTCAGAGGGCTCGCCCACCCCTCGGCGACCACATGCACCCATTCCAAATCTACCCTCCTGATCCGTACCGCCGGAAGATCCACCGCCTCCGCCATTCTCGAAGCTCGATCCTCCGGAGGAACAATGAGGTTCACCAATTCTCCGCCGTCCGGTTCTATAAGAGAGCTCCGCGCCATGCCGCCGAACTTCGTCGGAGCTTCAGAGACAATCGCATCTGCCATGCGAGGAGGGTTGAAGTTCCGAGATCTCGACGGCCTTGCCTGGCCGGAGGAAGGTCGACCTCGAAGGAGAGACGACTAGGGTTTGGTAGCGAAGTATTCGAGTAAAGATCCATTCGAACTGACCTCGAATGGCTTTTAAGAGAATGATAAGAACTCGAGTCATTCTCATCGGTAATATATTGAATTTCTTATTTGTCAAAAATTATAAATTTTAGGACACTGATCACTGAATCACCCCATTGATCATAATACATAATCTTTTTTAGTGGAAGCAATATTCATCATTCCTTCTTAATACTTCTCTCCCCACATTCATCCTTAAGCAAACCTGCCTGATCTTATTTGGAGAAACCAAAACAATTTTCTATAGTCAGGATATGAAGATTTCCCTAAAGAATCTCAATTAAATCCTTCCAAATCTGAATTGTGATTAGATATAGCTCTAAAACTTCATGTATATCTTTGTTAACATTATTAATCTTTATATATACATTGGTATGCTTTTAATTTGAATTTCTTTTTTTTCAATATTAATTTAAGATAATAAATAAAATAAAATACATGAATTCTTCATTTTTTCTAAAATAAATAATAAAATGTTTTATCTAAGAAAATTAATTGTTTTCACATAAAAATTTAATAAATGATGCTATAAATTTTACTTTATCATGATCATAATGATTGATTTACATAATATAATTCATGGATCTCAAAGATAATAATTCATGTAAAAAATAGAATTTTTAGAAAGTTTAAAAGTTGATTTTAGCTATAAAATTTTGTAAAGATGAAATGCTTACAAACATGTGATCAAAGTTCACAATTTTATATGTAAGAAAATTATAAAGCATTAATTTCCACTCTTACAAAAAGAATTTAGCTCACCAAAGAAGAGTCCATTTGGAAAGTTATTATTCAATGTGGCTTGCTGATTTGAGCTACACGACTATGATTTTGCGTACAGAGACTCGTGATATCAAAGTTTAAATAATGAAACTCTAATGAATTTTAGTGATCCAATTTTTTGCACTAGAATTTAGTGAATACTCTATTGATCATATGTAATAATTTAAGTCGAAATATGTATTACATATAGAAAGTGCTAAAGAGAAAATGAGAATAAGAAAAAGAGGATAAATAGAGAAAAAAAATGAAAACAATGAGAAAGAGATGAAGAGAATAGGTAAAAGGAGAAGGACAAGAGAGAGAAAGAGAAGGAAGAGAGGTAAATAGAAAAAAGGGTGACTAATAAAATGAGAAAGAGAGAAAGAGGGAAAATAAGAAGAGAGAGAAGAAAGAGTAGAGTGAGAAAATAAGAAAGAGTATAGAAGTGGAAGAAAAAAAGAGTAAAGTTAGAGAGGGAGAGAGAGCAAGATAGAGAAGTAGAGAGAATGAGAGGAAGGAGAGATGAAGAAAAAAAATAATGAAGGGAGAAAGAAAGAGGATTATTTAATAGTTTTAAAGAGAGTGAGATAGGACTTTTAAAGAGAGAAAGGGAAGAAAGAAATTGAAGAAGAAAAATAAGAAGATGAAATAGAATAAGAAATGAAAAGAAAAGGAGAAAGAAAGTGGGAGGGTGGTAGGAATGAGAGGCCAACTTTATTAGTCTCAGTCAATTGTTTAACAGTTGTAGGGTAGGTTGATCGTTGGCCATCAACTATGGGACAGAAGAGGCAGAGTTGATAGGTTGATGGGAGATTGAGAGATAAGGGAAGAGAAAAAGGGTAATCATACTTTTATGAGGTTATGTTTGTCAAAAAATTGCCTAACGATGGCTGAGATTGGTGGCAATGACCAAAAGCCACCATGCGTGCTAAGAAGCACTTCAGGAGTAGAGGTGTGTTTTACATAGGCTAGAGGAGGAAAGAAATTAGGGAATATGTTACTTTACTTGTAATAAAAATCTAATAATAACTATATTTACAATAATACTATTATATAATAAAAAATAAAATAAAAACATTAAAATACATGGATCAGTTTAAAATTCATAATGAAGATAATAATAATAATAATAATTAAAATAATAAAATTAATGTATATATAATTAAATTTATAAATAATTAAATTAATAGACAAATACAATGTCTTGTCTATATATTGCTTATTTCTTGAATTGAACCCAAAATTATGCATATGGATTTTAAGAACTAAAAGATATGATAATTCATGAAAGGGATTTAAAACTAAAAAAATTACTAAAACATATTGTAATGTTTCAGGCACTATGGAAAGATAGGATAATTTAGGAAGTTTAAAGAACGGAGCAAAATGCCGCTGTTACCCAAGGGATTTCTGGATCCTCTCACTGACTCCAAATGTTCTAATATTTCAGGCAAGTAATGCCCCCCATCCTTTCCTCTCTTTGCCTTTCCTTGCCTTACCTCTCCGAAAACCCACAATAGTCGAACATCGCTGTAGCAATTCTTCTCAATTACTCTCAATTTTTATTTTATAGGATGTTTACATCAAAAGATTGATTTTTTGCAAGTTTTTTTTATTTTATTTTTTACAGAAGTGTTTCCAATGCTGAAGCATGTATTGATATAAATCCAAAACTCATTATCGGGTCATCTCATATAGTCAATTATGTTGTTGCTATTTAAATTTGATTTAATAAGATCGAGTTTTAAAAACCCATTTTTTAGAATTGAAATGTGGTTATCCATTGATCTGCGAAGCATAACTATGTTGTGAGTAGCCATTAGTTTAGGGTATCAATTGAAAACAATCTGACTCCTCTCACTCAACAAAAAGATTTAAAATGTTTGGGAATAATGTAATACTACTTTTTGTGAAAAAATTGTGAGTTGCGAGCTGATCTGGTGGGGATAATTTTTTGCTAACAACAGGAGCATAGGATCATATATAGACACTCTGAACAATGAAGCAATGTTCTTTGTTTATTGATAAGAACATGCTTCATTTCTTCATGCTTTTGACCTACCTGCTCCATAGAGTTACTTGATCAAGAACCACGCTTTTTTTGTCAATTTAAATACACACCCAGAAAGTTTTGTTAATGTTTGAGACCTTACAAGTTTTGATTTAAAACACTAACCCGCACATTATGTACGGAGCGACAACACATGGAAAGAAAATAAATATTACTACTTTGAATTTCAATAGAAGAAAATAAAACTATTAGTTGCATCATATAACACATAAATCATATATCATTATATGTGCTAAAAAATCACAATGAGTTTGTCTATATAAAAGTAAGAAAAGAAATTAAATAACTCTACATATACTCGAAATAAAATAATTTAAGAAATATGTATCCATGTGGTACGATAACAACTTGAAAAAGACAGACAAAAAAGGAGTCAAATAAAAAGTCTGAATTTATTAACAACACAAATTAAGGACCCAAAATTTAAATTTCAATAATTATTTGCAAATCCTTTGAATTTTGCAATGTAATGCGTACATATTAATGCATATATTTTACAACTATGAATAAATTTTGCTAAGATCTAAAATACTATTGGTTTTTGAATATTTCTCACATTTATATTAAAGTTATCAAACAAAAACAATTCAAAAAAAAAGTAAACATTAGCTAAAATTTTATATAATATAAATAAGTTCAACTTTAAAATTGAAAATCAATGAAAAAATAGTTAAGCTTAATAAAAATTAAAATAATTAGAAAAATAATAAATGCATACAAAACAAATTGCGTTAGTAGTAATAAATGTGTACAAAACAAATTACTTTAGATATTGAAAAGTGTCATTAGCATATAAAAATAATAATATTGATGCATCACAATATTGAATTAAAAAAAAAAAACAAATAATAGTTACATGAAACGTGCACAATGGCACTATTATATTGAAATAGAAAAAGAATTACAAACATAAATTTTTATGGTAAACTCTTCAAATATTTTTTAATTTATCTCATAATATAGTAAAAAATATATTTTGTCTGCTAACAATAATAATAAAAGAGAATTCATATTCTAGGATTTGTATGCATTATGTAAATTATACATTGCAGTTCTTTAAATTTTATTTACTATTTTTAAGTCTATCATAACAAAAATTTAATAACAAAAATAATAAATAAGGATAATTTTACGTAAGAGTGCAAAAAGATTCAGGTGGCAAAGGAGTAGTTCAACATAAAAAAAAACGAAAAAAAAAAGAAATTCACATAATGACAACTAAAGTAAGTTCACATAATCTATTTATATATAAATTGCACATAAACTTATTACGCTCAAAATTAAACATACATATATATATATATATATATATATATATATAAATGAATTACACTCAAAATTGACCCTAGAAAAGAATTCATACCAACAGATGGAATAATTATGCAAAATCACAGAGGTGATGTAGCACCCCGCCCCGTCGCCGCGCGCAAAGAGTAATTTGGCGACGGAACGGTGCACTACTCGAGGAGGAAATAATACTCTGTCTCCCCGAAATGGATGAAAACTAAGCCCACCTGAAGGGCTGCTGACTCAACCTCAAGTAAGGTTGAGAGCTAATACTTAAGATAAAAGTATTATCCTTATCCTAAGTATTAGGCAAATACATACATTTGATTTAGAATACAATAAGAACACAATATATATATATATATATATATATATATATATATATAAGATATCAGCATTTTCAGTATACTGATCACATCACAGTACTAAGTATAAGTAGTGTAGTACAGAGTGCGGAAGCTTAAAGCATACATCCGGATACATTCATCACAAAAACAGTATGAAAATATTCATCTCAGGAAAGAAAGGAAAGTACATCCAGAATTATTATAAATATTTACTGAATAACAAATATAAAACTAAATACTGAACTGAAAGTAACTGAGCAGAAAATAAAGTTGAAGAAGAGTCTACTAAAGCTCCACGGGCTCCTCTTGGATCTCCTGGATGTCCTCCTGACCTGGCTCAATATACTGCTCGGGATCTAGGAAATTGTCGGATCCCAAAAGTACCTTGTGTTTAATAAGTCTAACACATCGAAACTAATCTAACAGTTCTAATTATTCATTTAACATTTACATAATACGAGTAAATCTGCAGAAAAACTGTAAAGGTAACTGAAAGTACAAATCTGTCTAAAACTGTACAAAACTGAAGCAGTGTAAAGTAAAACTGAACTATAACTGAATATTGAAAATAAATCAAAATAGTACTGAATCTAAAACTGAGTAATCATATGTACAACTATGCTGTATGTCACTGAAACTGTGCATCTGAATATGCCACAATATAGTATGCTACTGACATGCTACCAAAATATTACTAAACTGTTATGAGCAGTACGGTCCAATGTCTACATACACCCTATTGGAAATACTATTTATTGATGACACTGATGCATCCAGAAATTCCCCTGTCAATGTATGTAATATTCAGTAACTCATAGATCATCACTGATACTTATACATCATTCTAATTCTCATACATCATTCTGATATTCACACATCATACTTATGCTCATGCTCATGCTTCTAAACTACATGAGATAAATTTGAAAATCCTGAAAATACTTGGAAAACTGATAATAAATCCAAGGTCTCCATTGTGCAGAATCATGCTAAAAAGATTTTGACTCCTGAATTCTAATCTCGATAATTAGTTAAGGTTGAGAGTTTACTTAAAATCATTAACTGGGATGATTGTATACACATATTTAGCATATTTGCAAGAAAGGTAGATGTGGGGCTCCCGTACTGGTAATAAGGAAGTACGGTGCTCCAACTGTGGCAAATCCCTCACTTAAGTAAAGTTAGGCGAACCCAACCTGGCTTAATGCAAGGACTTGTCACCAAGTGCTATAACATCCATCAATATAAATATCAAAGTGGCGGAAGCAGTACAAAATAAGGTAACATCCACAAGCATACATAGTAAGGAAAGAAAATGCAATAAAGTAACTCATCATAATGCAGAAAGTATAGTACATCCAGAAAGTTAATTATTACAAACTGAAATGAATAACTGAAAAATGAAAGACTCTCATCCTTACTGAAAATAAATAATGCAAAACTATCTAAATAGCAACTGGAAGGTCTTCCTCCTGAGCCGGCTCCTCCTCAGCAACACTACCACGAACACGTCTGAATCGAACATTTATCGGCATCACAAATGCCAGGGCCCCAGCCAACAAAATAAAATGGTTACAGTTAAATAATTGTCTAAGTACATTTTAGGTAAATAAACTGAATATTAAAGGATATCACATTTAATTTAACTACACATGCAAGTAGTAAATGAGCAACAAGCTATGAAAGAAATGGTATACTATAAATTATCCATTTATAGCATGCAATATGTATGTGAAGTAACATACAAAACACTAAATAAACAAGGTAAGGTTAAAAGCAAAATAACTGCAGCTACTGAAATAAACATGATCCTAACATGATTATGATAAAAGTAAAACATGCTGAGTATAAAAGAACACAAGTATTATGGGGCCCCCGTACTGACAATAAGGAAGTACGGTGCTCCAACTGTGGCAAATCCCCAACTTAAGTAAAGTTAGGCGAACCCAACTTGCCTTAAGGCAAGGACTTGTCACCAAGTGCTGTAACATTCATCAATATAAATATCAAAGTGGCGGAAACAATATAACATAGAGTAACATCCACAAGCATACATAGTAGGAAAAGAAAATGCAATATAGTAACTCATCACAATGCAGAAAGTAAAGTACATCTAGAAAGTTTAATTATTACAAACTAAAATGAATAACTGAAAAAAAAAAAAAAAACTCTCGTCCTCACTGGAATAACAAGGCAAAGCTAGCTAGACAGCAGCTGGAAGGTCCTCCTCCTTAACTGGCTCCTCCTCAGCGACATTGCCCACGAACAAGTCTGAATTTGACATTTGTCGGTATCACAAATGCCAGGGCCCCAGCCAACAAAATAAAAATATTACAGTTAGACAATTGTCTAAGTACATTTTAGGCTATTTAAAGTGAACTGAATATTAAAGGATATCACATTTAAATTTAACTATACATGCAGCAGTAAAGGGGTGCAATAAGCTATGAAAGAACTGGGATACTATAAACTATCTATTTATAGCATGCAACATGTATGTAAAGTAACATACAGACTCAAAATAAGTAAGGTAAGGCTAAGAGCAAAAATAACTGCAACTATTGAATAAACATGATCCTAACATGATTATGATCGAAGTAAAACATGCTGAGTATAAAAGAACACGAGTACTGAATATAATAAAATTCTAGCATCCTAAACATGCCATTTATACATATATCTAAGCCATAAAATATACATACAACATGCAGATTAATATGAAAAGAAAGGCCACTGAGACATGTGGCAAAAAGCAAAGCAATATATGATAAGTGAAGCCACTGAGACATGTGGCGAAGTGAATAAATACTGAAAATAAGGCCACTGAAGCATGTGGCAAAACAAACCAGAAATCAAAACAATACAATACAGGTAAAGTAGTAATATGCCTAAGTTCTAGTACTGCCATACCAGCCAACAGGCCATACAGGGCCCCCAATATCAATTAATCAGGCAATCCCCATCCCAGCCATCCAAATATGCTAGGTCTGAGTCCAGTCTATACAATACTACTACTGAAGAGGCAGACTAAACTAGGTCATATTCTACTGTCTGTGACAAAACAAAACTAAATGATATATAAATTCAATACTAGCTTAGGATACATCATCCTAAGTTTTCCTATTATGCTCAAGGGCTAAAGCTCAAAATCCAAGGTATGCAAAGTAATCTAATCAAAGTAAGCAAGAGACTCAATCTAGACTTATGTGATATCTGTTGTTGTCTAATTTCCAAATCTAACTACTCTGAGAAAGTACAAGCTTAGGATCTCCGATATCCAGCTATCGAGTAAAATCTCAGATTTACGTCCTTAAAGTCAAATATTAGAACTTAACAAGTTCTAATCAAAAATCATGTGACGACTATATGGTTTAAATAAGCAAATCAACGACCTAATTTTATGAATATTTTACTCTCTTACCCAAATCTTGATCAAATAAATCAAGATTTAAGGATTTAGAACTTAAACCCTATGTTGAGTTCAAATTCTTAATCCAAGGTGATACTAAAATAGGATCTAGGTTTCTCACTTAATCTCAAAGGGTAAAGGTTCCTATAAGTTGAAAGATTCAGGAACTACGATCTTAGTGAAAGGCTATTCTATTAATTATAAGATAAAATAATCAGTTAAGAACTTGAGAATTTAAGATCTATATTCAATCCTTAAGATAATTTCATTATCTTATTGATTGAATCATCCTATACCCGCATGGAAGGTTTCAAAAGATTAAACAATCAATCATTAAAGAACTTTAATTGGAGGTGGTTTGAATTCAAATTGAAGATCTAAGTCTAGGATCTAAGATTTAAAGATCTGAAGTTTGATCACTTTAGACATTAATTGGATTTTAACTTAGGAGAATCCAATTGCATTTTCTTTAGCAATTAGGTTCAATATCTAGCTATATTGGGCTTATTTCTATAAGGATTAATAGTTCTAAACATTAGGTTAACCATTAACTCATAATAATCTCTTTAGATTACTTAAGATCTAAGAGTCTAAGTTTGATCACTTTTAGATCTTAAGCTGGATTCTTAACTTAAACTTTTCCACTTCCTTATCTTTTGATATTAAGCTCTTAAGTTATCTTGTCTGAGTTTATTAATGATACAATTGACAATTCTTATTATTATATTTCAATTTTTTCAGGTCAAATGATCCTTAAATGGAATGCTTAAGAGTTATCTTATTTAAGGATTAAATGAAAATTTGATGATTTAAGGATCATATGAATAATATTATTGTTCTAAGATTTCAGAGGACATTTCCAATTTTAATTTAAAGCATATTACTAAAATTTTCAATCCTTGAGGGACATTAATCCACATTTTGGTCAAAATGACCAAAATGCCCCTCCTAAGGCTAAAATTGTTGTTTTAGGGTTTACTTACCCAAATTGGTTTTAATCTATTTTAATATGCTTCACATGACTTAATAAAGTGGAAAACACCCAAATTTTAGGTTTTGAAGACCTAATTGCTCTTAATTAGCACTAATCACTTAATTAAGCTACTTAGGGTGATTAGTGAAATTAAGGCACTTTAGGGTAATCCAACTCTACACTTAGATTTTAATTGACTTAATATAAGGTTAGGAACAACCCTCACTCCATTCAAAGGCTTAATTAGGGTTAAGTCCACTAATCCTTAATTAGGGTGATTAAGAAGTGATTAAGAAAATTAATTACTTAAAATGGATTCTAAGGCTCTGGAATTATTCCTTAGGTCATAAGGAGCAATCAGAGCCCTTAAACTCATGATTTGGATAATTAGGTGATTTCATGTGATTTATTTAAGAACATAAAAGTTTCAGTTAATATTTTTAAATCTAACCATTGGATCTGAAATTTTATTTTAGATTCAGATTCCTAGAATTTTTCTGATTCAAATGGTATATTGGATCATGCCATTTGGATCCGTGGATCTAAAGTTATTTAAATAATTCATTATGAATGTTTATTTAAATTAAAACCATAGTGTTTAATTAATTAAATTCAGAATAATTAAAAATGCAATCCTAAAATTATTCAATAATCGCGGCCCAAATTCTAAACCGGGCGGGTCGGGGCTCGGCCCGGCCCAAAATCCTCGTCTTCTTCCTCCCGCGAGTGCTCACAGCCCGAACCCTAGGGTTACCTTCTGACGCCAAATTCGCCGCACACAGTCCACGCCAGGCCCTGATCTCGACGGCTACACGTTAATTGGCCTTAGACGCGTCGATTAAACCACGAAGCCCTAACTGGGAAGGTCCAGATTACGGGATGCCTATTCGGCCAAAACCCCTCAGCTGGCACACCTATGAGGAGATAATTCTCCTCACAGAGTCCACGAGTCGCCAATATCTCGATCCTTACACATTCAGGGATCGAAGAGGGAGCGATAGGGCACAACAAGGGATCATGAGATGGTCTAGATCGTCGGGGTGCTACTCGGCATTTTCTGTCGTTCAGCGCTTCGACTGGATCGATCAAGTTCAGTCGAATTGATCGATCTGGTCAAACCTAACCCTCGATACCAGTTACAATTATTGTTCTGAGGGTTTCGATACTACTCAGAGGGCTAAAATGGCTCGGGAGCATGCCGCATTCGCGCGGGTTGGCTCGACTGGCAGTGCGTCCTCAGACGGTGCTTAGGCTGTCTAGCGCACTGCCAAGGCTCACTAGAGGTCCAGGACGACCATTAGGAGCTAAGGAAAGGTCCTAGCATAGCACCTAAGCTCAATTGAGAGCAGAACGAGCTGAAACCAGCTCTACTGAGAATGGGAGATGCTGTACCTCAGCTCAAAGACTCGCAGAGAAGGAGGCAATGCATGCCGTCTCGAAGGCACTTAGAGGTTCCCGAAGATCTGCAAGGGGGTCTGAACTCTAGACCTCACCCTCTATCAGCAGCTGCAGCAGGTCCCGCCGCCTGGTTCACCGAGAGTTCCAGAATTTCAGCCGTCTAGCGCGTGGATCACAGTGAGCAAAGGAGCTCACTGTGATTCTTGGGAGGTACTTATAGGCAGGGAAAGATCCTAGGAATGGATTCCAAAGCTGGGCTAAAACCTCGGGCTCGGACCAGAGGCTCCTTCGGCCAGCCCAAAATGGGGGTGATCCCACCCTCTGGATTGCCTTGACAGGCTCAGCCATAAACGGGAGGGTGCTAACGGCTTTGGATGACCTGGCGGGAGAGTGGCAGACAACGTCGACGTGGCAGGTACGGCGAATTCCCTCTGTCGAGTCGCGAATCTTCTCGGGACAACGATGAATAGGGCGAGGCGATCGATAGCCGTCTGATCTGCGAAGCCGTTGGCGAGGGACGATCCTGATCATCAGACTAATAACGACTGATCGCGGGAATAAGATCGACCATCGGATCAAATCCGTGGATCGAATGGATGATCAGCTTATTTAAGGCGGATGGATTAAGCGCCATCGGATCAAATCTCAGAACCGCGGAACGGTCGAGATCTGCTGGATCCGATCGACAGCGTGGGCCGTTGGATTGAAGCGCGCTAAGATGCGTGCTAAGGATCCTACGGGTGCAAAACGACGCACTGCTGTCGAGACCCCGCAGCGGATCTGCCGCAGTCCCGACAGCAAATCCCAACATTGATTTTAATAATAAAAATTAATTTTAATTAAATTAAAAATCATTTAAATAAATTTCAATTATTCCAAAAATTCCTAAATTCAATTTAGGTCCAAATGAGTTCCAAAAATTCCCAAAAATCCACCCTTAGCTAATTTGGGTATGAGGAATTCAAAAATGAAATCATATTTTAATTTGGAGATCAAAATAATTTAGGTATTTTCAGGGCTTAAAAATAGCCAAAAATACCAAACTTTCCAATTTAGCTCCGATAGGTTTCAAACTTCTAGGTTTAGGTTTAAATGACCCATTGAATCCAATAGAATCAAAATCAAACCTTAGTTTGGCTTAATTAATCTAGTTTTAGCTAGGGTAACAACTTAGGGTTGTTACAAGTATGGAATACGATAAAATTCTAGCATCCTAATCATGCCATTTATACATATATCTAAGCCATAAAATATACATATAACATGCAGATTAATATGAAAAGAAATGCCACTGAGACATGTGGCAAAAAGCAAAGCAATGTATAACATGTAAAGCCACTGAGACATGTGGTAAAGCGAGCCAATACTGAAAATAAGGCCACTGAAGCATGTGGCAAAGCAAATCAGAAAATAAAATAATACAATACAGCTAAAGTAGTAATAAGCCTAAGTCCTAGTACTGCCATACCAGTCAGTAGGCTAGATAGGGCCTCCAATATCAATGAATCAATCCCCAGCCTAGCCATCCAAATATGCTAGGTATGAGTCCAGTCTATACAATATTACTACTGAAGAGGCATACTAAACTAGGTTATATTCTACTAACTGTGACAAAACAAAATTGAATGATATGTAAATTTAATTCTAGCTTAGGATACATTATCCTAAGTTTTCCTATTATGCTCAAGGGCTAAAGCTCAAAATCCAAGGTATGCAAAGCAATCTAGTCACAGTAAGCAAGAGACTTAATCTAAACTCATGTGATATCTGTTGTTGTCTAATTACTAAATCTAACTATGTGGCGCCCACCACCATTAATTCGCCAAAGGATTAGGTTAAGGGTGGGGTGTCACTCTGGCTAACCCCTCACTTATCGTTGGATTAGGATAGTCTCCATAATCCACCTGATTAAGGAAGGATTAACACAGAATCAAACTAACAGTCACTGTATAAGTAAATAAACAGAGTGCAGAAGCGATTTAAGGAAATATAAACCATCCAAACATCACAGTGTAAATAAGAATAATAGACTCATAATATAAGCATAAAATCCAATATACAATCAATGGTACCTGTATTATTACATAATTTAAAATATTTAAATAAAAATAGAATGAAAACCACTCATTCTCACTTGAAGTATAAAGGGACTAAACGACAGCTTCTTCTATGGGCTCCTCCTCAGGGTAAGGCTCCACACCTAACTCCTGCTCATCTAACTGAAAGGAGTCTGCCATTATCGGTTTCACAATATAGGGCCCCAGCCAAAAAAAGAAAAATCTGGTTAGATAATTGTCTAAGTACATTTTAAGCTGAAAATTTTTATATGTGTTAAGTAATATCACCATTCTACAACATCTAAGCAATAATATGTGTAAGGGAGCAGCAAGCAATACAAAAGAAATAGGAAAGCTATAAATTATCATTTATAACTTAAGCAAAGAAAAGGAAAGAGGCTGATACATGCCTCGCATACAAACTAAACAAGGAAGGGCGTATAAATATACGTAACTAAACAAGTGCTGTAAGAAAAATTCTACATCCTAAATATGCTGGTGATCAACAGAAAACATGCCAATTAAAATAAATAAACAACTCAGTAGTGGTAAGTACATATAGCAGCAAGATTCTAACACCCTAAATATGTATATCAAGCAATACAAGGAAATAGCTGATGGAATAAGAATACTGAAAAGTAAGCAACAACAACTGCATATAAAGTCACACGTGCATCGACTGCCATATAGAAAAGAGCTACTCAAGCCCATCGAATACCAAAGAAGCTTAGCACCATCACGGCTAAGTCATAAACTGTGTACCCCTAGCGATATAAGGAGGCTAGGCATATAAGCACACAAAGCAAGCGAAGGGTCTTAGCACCAGTACGGTTAAGGCCCAACTGTATGCCCCTAGCAATATACGGAGGCTAGTAAACTAAGCATACAAGGCAACCTTAACGCCAGTACGGCTAAGGCACCAACGGTGTACCCCTAGCGATATAAGGAGGCTAGTAAACTAGGCACACAACAAAACAGATCCTTCCCCTAGCGACATAAGGAGGCTAGGCAATAAGGATATAACTGAGAGGCAGCTCATAAAATCATTATCTTTTCATAAATCACTTTAATATTTTCACAATGAATCTAAGGAGTCTCCATATTTTCCTAACAGTTTATTTATGCATCAAAAATCTTATATGATATGCTCAAGGAAATGTGGCACAACAATCAAGGAATGCGTAGCAACAAAATATCAAATAGAAGCAAGGGACTCTACTAAACATGGTGATATCATTTGTTTCTTACTTAACCATCTAACTATTCCAAGTTACACAAGTTCAGGATCACCATTTTCCTACTATCGAGTGTAACCCGGAAGTTTGTCCTTATAAGTTAAAAAGGATTGGAGCTGATCAGGTTCCAATCTAGCTCAATTAGATAGATGACTACGAGTTAAATAAATGAATCATATGTCCTAGTTTTGTAAATTTAGATGTTCTAACTAAGATCTGATCAAGATCTTCTAAACCTATAGATTATGGATTAAACACTACGAGAATTAGGTTTAATCACATAATCCAAAGGAAAAGACTTAAGTCCTAGGTTTTATTCTATAAGTGATCTACTAGTTATGGCAAATCCTATTAAGTAATCAAACTTATTAGGATGAATCTCCTACCTTAAACCTAAGGTTAAAAGACAAAATAATTAGAACGAGTTGTAAAATAAAAGAAGGTCTAGAAACTAATAAACCAAGGTTTTACCTATAGGGTAACCCAATTTACCCAATGAATGAACTCTAACCTATGATCTAGTCCTAGTCTTAGGAAAGGTCCTTAAGGTGTAGTGCTTTTAAGACTTAACAGAAATTATTAGAATCTAACTTAAGAGTTGATTTCACTCACTTAATTGATACTAAGAATATTATAACATTTTTTTAGGGTTCTGGAATGTTATCTAAAGGGTTGGGGCACTTAATCCAATCTTATGGCAAAATGACTATTTTGCTCCTACTTTAAGGGTCAAAAGTCAACTTTTGACTCAATGGTCCAAACTAAATTTTCTTAATTCCAAGTGATTCCTTACTGTCTAACTTGAAGATAGACAGTAAGTACGTCCAATTTGGACGAGAAACAGCCGAGTTATGGCTAAAATAAGGCTAGGGGTATTTTGGTCATTTTCCTAAATTTTAAAGTTCAAATCCTAAATATTATTTCAGTGAAAATGATGAAATTGAAATTATAAATTAGGTAGCTTCTTGAATTTTTGAATTTGGAGTTACATTGACCAAGTTATGGCCATTTGAAGTCCAAGGGCATTTTGGTCATTTTTCACCAAAGTCAACTCCAAGTTCTAGAGTTGACTTTTATGTTGATGTCCAAATGGGAAAACTAATACTACCACGGTAATGGGGCCACTCTCCTAAGCATTTTAAGACCCATATTGACTATGTTTTGATAATCGGGTAAAAAGTTATGGGGTCTTAAAGAGGCTCTAAAATGCTACCTCGTTATACGTACCCTGAAACGAAATTTTACATTACGCCATTTGATTCTAAATATTTTTCTGAGCATTTTAAGACCCATATTGGCTAAGTTTGGATCATCCTACAAAAATTTATTAAACTTTTAAGATTTACTATTCAAAAATACAATTTGAATTAATTTACTATTCATTTATTCAAATTGAATGAATTTACTGTTCATTCATAAAGTTTTTATTTAATTAATCACTGTTTAATTAATAATTAATTATTTAATTAAAGTTACTATAGCAAAGTAATTAGTGTTAATTACTGTTTAATTAATCTTAATTAATCTCTAATTATATTTAATTATTTAAATTTACTGTTCAAAAGTAATTAATTATCCTAATTACTGTTTAAGATTTAATTAACAATTAATTAATCCTTAATTAATCTTTAATTATAATTATTTAATTAAAGTTACTGTTTAAAAGTAATTAGTACTAACCCTAACTTAATTAATCACTAACAGTAATTAATTATGGCTAAACAGTAATTAAATTAACCTTAATAAAAATTTCTAATTAATCAACACTGGGCCCACTGACACGTGGCACCTTCAGAGGCTGCCACATGGCACTGTGGTCCCACGGGCTGCTGACAGCTCGGCTGACTGGGCTGTGGGCCCCCACTTGACACGTGGCACCGCCAGAGGCTGCCACGTGGCACTGTGGGTCCCACGGGCTGCTGACTCAGCTCGGGTGACGGGGCTGTGGGCCCCCCCACTTGACACGTGGCAGTGCCAGCGGCTGCCACGTGGCTGGGTGGGCCCCACCCGTGCTGACGCGGACCCGACCCGGGCGGGGCGGGCTCGGGTCGACCCGGCCCGGCCCGAAGGCGCGACGCTTCGCCTTCCGGGGGGTTCGGCGGACCGAACCCAGTCCGCTTCGGGGAGCTGGTGCGCCCGATCGGGTTGGTTTAATTCCGATCGTAACGGTGGATGTGTAGATGACATCCTAATCTACATATCCTACAATTTTTATAATGATTGAACGGTAAACGAGGGAGATCGGGGTACCTGAAGTTCGGATCGACGAAGGTTTCGGCGGAAAAATAGGACTGACTTCGGGGCTTGATTCCGGCTCGATCCGGGATCCGATCGGTGTAAACTCGGAGCCTAGGGGTAGGCCGAGGTCTTATAGATCGGACAGCGACCTCGTCGAGGTCTGGATGTGGCCGGATTGGCCAGAAAACGCGATGGGCCGCCGCGTGTCACGCGGGCGGAGAGGGCGAGGACGACACCTCCGGACCGTCGGATCTGCGCGATCGCGGACGGTCCGGATCGCGCCAGACCGTGCGACGCGGATCGCGGCTGAGGGCCGTCGAATTTGCGCACGATCGGACGGTCCGGATCGCGCCAGACCGCGCTACGCGAATCGCGGCCGAGGGCTGTCGGATCCGCGCGCGATCGGATGGTCCAGATTGATCCGTCCGATCTGACGACGCCATTAACTGGAGTTAACGGCATCGTACGGCGCCGTTAATTAATTAATTAATATTTATTATTTTTTTTTTTAAAAAAACATTTCTCAGAAAAAAATTTTGAACATATTTTTCCTAGCTAATTTGGGATTAAGGAATTCAATGGCGCAGTCGGATTTTCAATCTGACGAGTATTTTGATACATCGATTTCCGGAGTATTTTTATTATTAAAATATTCGTCGAAATTTTGACGACTTCCGATTGACACGAAAACTTCATCCCAAGCTAATTTGAGGTCAATGAATTTAATGGTGGCATCCATTTTACGATCGGAGGTCAATTTAAATAGGTCATTGGTTTCCGGATTTTTAGAAATCATGATTCAATCCAATTGACTCCTGATTTATGCTAGGTTTAGGAGGTTGACTCCATTGACCTAATTAGCACATTTAATTATGTTTAAGACTTAGAGTTAGTCTTAATCAATCATGGTAACAACTTGAGTTGTTACAAACTACTCTGAGAAGGTACAAGCTTAGGATCTCCAATATCCAACTATCGAGTAGAATCTCAGATTTACGTCCTTAAAGTTTAATATTAGAACTTAACGAGTTCTAATCCAAAAATTATGTGACGACTATATAGTTTAAATAAGCAAATCAACGACCTAATTTTATGAATATTTTACTCTCTTACCCAAATCTTGATCAAATAAATCAAGATTTAAGAATTTAGAACTTAAACCCTATGTTGGGTTCAAGTTCCAAATCCAAGGTGATATTCTAAATAGGATATAGGTTTTTCACTTAAACCCAATTTAAAGGTAAAGAATCCTATAAGTTGAAAGATTCCGAAACTAAGATCTTAGTGAAAGGCTATTCTACTAATTATAAGATAAAATAATCAACTAAGAACTTGAGAATCTAAGATTTATATTCAGTCTTTAAGATAATTTCATTATCTTATTGATTGAATCATCCTATACCCACATGGAAGGTTTTAAAAGGTTAGACAATCAATCATTAAAGAGTTTCAAATGGAGGTGATTTGATTCAAATTGAAGATCTAAGTCTAAGATCTATGATCTAAAGATCTGAAGTTTGATCACTTTAGACTTTTAATTAGAGTTTTGACTTAAGGGTTTCCATTTATGATTTTCTTTAGAATCTAATTTCATAATTAACTATAAGGAGCTTGTTAAGGTTAGAATTGATAATTTCCAATATTAGATTAACTTTGAACCCATTTGACCTTCTTAGGTCACTTAAGATCTAAGGGTCTGAGTTTTGATCACTTTAGACCTTAACCTAAGATTTTACTTAGACATTTCCAATTACTTTTCTTTTAACACTTAATTCTTAAGTTATATTAACTGAACTTATTAGTGAGATAATTGACCTTTTCAATTATTAGATTTAAGGTTTAATGCCATATGTTCTTTATAAGTAAAACTTAAGATCTAAGTATCTTTATGAAGATTTTATGGATTGGTGATTATTATTGCTCTAGGATTTCAGAGAAACATTTCCACCCTACATTATAGTGGTTTACTGAAATTTTCAATCCTTAAGGAACATTAAATCACATTTTGGTCATATTGACCAAAATGCCCCTCTTAAGGCTAAAATTGGGATTTTAGGGTTTAACTATCCAAATTTGCTCCAGACTGTTCTAATGTGTTTTATATTACTTAATGAAGTGGGAAACACCTTTAATTTAGGTTTTGATGACCTAAATGGTCTTAATTAGCACTAATCACTTAATTAAACCACTTAGGGTGATTAATGAAATTAGGGCACTTTAGGGCAATCCAACCTTACACTTAGGTTATATTAGGTCTAATATGATATTAGGAACTATTCTCACCCAAATCAGAGGCTTAATTAGGGTTTAATTCACTAATCCCTGATTAAGGTGATTAAGAAGTGATTAAGAAAATTAATTATCCAAAATTAATTTTAAGGGTCTGGAATTGTCCCTTAGGGTACAAGGAGCAATCAGGGCCCTTAAACTCATAAATTGGACAATCAAATGATTTTATATGATTTAATTAAAAACAGAGAAGATTTGGCAAATAATTTTTAATCCAACCATTGGATCTAAGATTTTATTTTATATTTAGATTTCCTGAATTTTTTTGATTCAAATGGTATATTGGATCATACCATTTGAATCTGTATAACTAAAGTTATTTAATTAATTCATTATGTATTTTTATTTAAATCAGAACTTTAGGTTTTGATTTATTAATTTCAAAACTATTAAAAATGTTAATTAATAATTCGTTAATATCCGCGGCCCAAAATCAAAAAGGCGTGGGTCGGGGGTCGACCCAGCCCAAAATCACCTTCGTCTTCCTCCCGACTGCGCCCGCGGACCAAACCCTAGAGGCGACTTCCAGCGCCGAATTCTCCACACTCCGGTCACGCCACGCCGCGATTTCAACGGCTACACGTTCAGGCTTCGAAGGCGCGTCGAATGAACCATAAACCCCTATCCGGGGAGCTCCGGATCCCTGGATGCCTATTCGGCCGAGACCCTTCAGTTGGCGCACCTGTGAGGAGTAAATTCTCCTCACATAGTGCACGGGTCACCTCGATCTTGATCCCTACACGTTCAGGGATCAAGAAGGGAGCGATAGGGAGACTCGAGAGGTCCTGAGGTGGTCCGGATCCTTGGGGTGCTACTCGGCGAATTCTGTCATTTAAGCTCGCGACTGGATCGATCAATTCCAGTCAAATTGATCGATCTGGTCGCACCCAACCATCGATACCCACTTATAATCATTGCTGAGTGGTATCGATGCTGAATGGAGGCCCAATTGCCCGATGGGGACGCCGTATTCGCGGGAATTAGCCAGACTAGCAGTGCGTTCACAGAGGGTGCTTAGGCCGTCTGGCACACTGCCAAGGCTCACTAGAGGTCCAAGATGACTGCTAGGAGCTAAGGAAGGGTCCTAGCACAGCATCTATGGCTTGAGGAGAGGCAAATCGAGCTGGATTTAGCTCGACAGAGAGGAGGAAGGAGCTGTACCTTTGCTTGCTGTGATGAAGACAATGCAGACCGTCCTGAGGCTCCAAGTGATCGCAGGAACAAGCTGGGGGTCTGAACATCAGACGCACACCCACTATTAGCTGAAGCAGCAGGTCCAGTCGCCGGGGGATCTGGGAGCGCCGGAAACAGAGGGCAGAGGGGAAGGAGAGCTTCACAGTGAGCAAAGGAGCTCACTGTGCTATCTGGAGAGGTACTTATAGGCTCAGGGAGGCATAGGGGTCGTTATCGAGGCCATGGACCGAGGCACAGGCTCGGCCCAGCTGTTTCCACAGCTCGCCTCCATGGGGCTACTGACATGGCCTTCCGGCTGCCAAGGTGGTTCGGCCAAAAATGGGAGGTCCCTAATGGCCTAGGTGACCTGGCGAAGGAGTGGCAGACAAGGTCGATGTGGCAGGTACGGTGAATTCCCTCTATCGGGTCGCGGATATTCTCGGGACGACGATGAATAGGGCGGGGAGTTCGGCAGCCGTCTGATCTGCGAAGCCGTTGGCGATGGATGGTCCTGATCATCAGACCAATAACGACGGATCGCGGGAATCAGATTGATCGTCAGATCAAATTCGTGGATCGAACGGATGATCGGCTTATTTAAGGCGGATGTATTAAGTGTCATTGGATCAGATCTCAGAACCGTGGAACGATCGAGATCTACTGGATCCGATCGACGGCACGATCCGTTGGATCGAAGCGCGCTGAGATGCGTGCTAACGATCCTACGAGCGCAAATTCGTGCGCCGTTGTCAAGGACCCCGCAGCGGATCTGCCGCGGTCCCGACAGTGAATCCCAGGAATTAAAAATTTAATAAATTTAATTTTAATTAATTAAAACTATTTAAATTACTTCTTAATTATTCTAGAATTTTCCAAATTCAATTTAAGATCAAGTGAACTCCAAAAATTCCCAAAAATTCACCCTTGGCTAATTTGGGTGCGAGGAATTCAAAAATGAAATCAGATTTCAATTTGGAGATCAAAATAATTTAGGTATTTTTCAGGGCTTAAAAATAGCAAAAATACCAAATTCTCCAATTTAGTTCCGATTGATTTCAAACTTCTAAGTTTATGTTTAAATGACCCATTGAATCCAATGGAATCATAATCAAACCTTGGTTTAGCTTAATTAATCTAGTTTTAGCTAGGGTAACAACCTAGGGTTGTTACAGTAGATTTAACCCTTAGCTTGTTTAAACTGCACTTATCGAAGCGCACTACAATAGAAGGCAGAACCCGGTCACAGTTTATATCTCAAGCTAAGCCGTTAAATGCCCTAATTACAAGCATACTTAGTGGTCTACACAAAGTAACTTAAGATACTTAATTTGCTTAAACTGCACTTATCGAAGCGCACTACAATAGGAGGCAGAACCCGATCGCAGTTTACATCTCAAACTAAGGATCTTGTTCACTAATTGTAACACTCTTAGTCTTGGAAGATTTACTCTCATGGGACTGTATTCAGCTAATCCCGCAGGATAGCACCTGGTCATAAGTCCACATTGGAGTGAATCAACTAATCTTGAATATTACTGAATTAATCCAGTAATATGGGTATACTCTACTATACCCAACCAATAATCTGAGTTTAGCAGATTCTATTTAATCGATAAGGATTTATCAAATCTATTAATCCTTACTCTAAATAGGTGTATCCTACACAAGGCTCCAAGGATGTGATCAAAAGATCACTCAACATAGGTTGCTACCTCAATGAATAAGCCATAATCCAAGTACTTTAGGTGATTCATACCACAATGTATCAAGTTCAACTTTCAAAGTTATGAAGGAGCAACTAGGTTTCTACCTCAATAAGTTACAAAAGTCCTCTCTACCTCAATGTTTCATTAGTTAAGGTCTTTAATCATTTCTATGACGAAACATATAGCAAGACCTTAAGATCTCACTTTCTACTTCTTAAGGTTTACTTGTTATAATTAAGTTAAGTGATCAGATCAGATGATTAAAATTCATTTGATCCTTGCCTATTCTACAATCATGGGATCAAAGATCTTATTAGAGTTAGATCATTGCATATATCATTACAATTTTATTTTCATGTTATGCTACTTATCTTATATAAGAGAAAATCAAAGATCTAAAGTTTGGATTCATATGGTACAATCACATATATTCAATATTAACCTTAGCACTTCTAATTTTATGATTTAAGATCAATACCAAATCATATGCATTATTGGAATAATATCAATTGAATTATCTTATAATAAAATTAATTAATTAAGTGATTAAGATTTGGATCTTAATCAAGATAAGTTAGGGTTTAACTCCTAACCTTTCTATCATTAAGACCAATGTTACTTTAAAGGTCAATGGCAAATCTATGCATTATTAGTGTATTATTGATGCCAAACTTAGGTTTGGATTAAGTATCATCTACTTAATCAAGTTATCAAGATTCTTATGTTCAAGTAAGCACATTCAAGTGCCCAACTAAATGTTAAGGTATTCTAACATACATCCTAAAGTTATAACAGCATAAAAATGAAAAGATAATATAAAGAGGTAATTAATGCTAATCAAATTCTAGAATCAAATTAAAGGGATTAACATTTAATCACAAATCTAAAAGACTTAAGTTTTATGCCATTTAGTTGCTATGATTAAGTCTAATTTGTACAAACAATTAAGATTCTAATACTTGCTCTTTGGCATAGTACATCTAAGGCACATACTAAGTTATGGGCACTTTATAGTTATGACAAGGTTACAAACTAAATTTCAACATAGAAGTTTATGCAATGTTTTATTTTAACCCCACTAGGGTCATAGGGGTCTTATATTATCAAAACAGTTGAGTTTTGACCATTTCAATCAAAATCTGGGCAGTTTTACAAAATCTGGGCAGTTTTCTAGAATTCTGGAAATTTTGTAAAATTTGGGGGCTGTAGCGCATTGCAGCGCGCTGGAGCGCTAAAAGCGCTCCAGCGCGCTGTAGCACTTTCCGCACGACAGCGCGTGGTAGCACCTTTGCGATGCGGCTTGCTGCGGTCCGCTGCGATCCGTTGCAATCCGTTGTGACCCGCTGCAGCGCGCTATGACGCGCTGTAGCGGTTCATTTTGCAAAACTACTATTCAATTAATTTATTCTGTCATTTCCTAAGATCTAAAAGGTTTCCACTAAGATCCGCTGCAGCGCACTGTAGCGTCCCGTTTTGCAAGTTACTGTTCAATTAATTTCTTAGAGCTGTTTCTTAAGTTTCGTGAAATGTCGCTGCATACCGCTGCAGTGCGCTATAGCGCGATGGAGCGATTCATTTTGCAATTTTACTGTTCAATTAGTTAATGTGCATTTTTCCTAAGTTTTCCTGTCCGTTGCAGCCCGCGGCAATCCGCTGCAGCGCGCTGCAGCGGCAGATGGTGATTTCGCCAGGTGCGAAACCCGCGAGGGCCATTTTTAGAGCTTAATTATTCTCAATCCAGATAGTTTCATGAGTGGTGCCATATATTAATGGAAAGATATTTTTGATACCTTTCCATTAACATCAAAATCAGTACGAACAGAGCATCCTAGTTATACTAAAAATGATGATGAATATAAGGGTATGCAGAATAGACGAAAAATAGATCATATTTTTGTGAGTTCTTAAGAGCCTTAATGGCTTTCATACATGCATATAGATATTCTAAGGTTACATTCTAACATCATAACATCATAAGGAAGACAAGGAGAGGAGCAAGAGGGTATCTTTTAGTCCTTGCAAGAGGAGGAAGAGGGAGGGATCTTTATCTTCCTTCAAACCTTAGACAAGAACTTCTTCTTTCAGCAAGGGAGGAGAATTGGAGGAAGGTGGGGAGCTCTAGATGGTAGCAAGAGGGGAGAAGAGGGGTTTGAGCTCCTACGTAAAGGAGATGAGGGGGAGGGAGGCTCCATTATTGGCTAGGGAGCCTAGGGGGAAGAAGAGATGGCTCTCAACCATCTCTTGAGTGACTTGAGGGGAGGGGCGCCGAATGGAGGGTATGGGCAGCCGACTAGGACGCCAGCTAGGAGAGAGAGAGAGGAAAATTTGCAATTTAAGTAATATCTAATTAATTAATTATTTTTTCTAATTATTCAAAAATTATGATTTTTGAAACGCACTCCGAAAAATATCAAAAATTCACCCCTAGCTAATTTGGGGGTGAGGAATTCAACAACGAAGTCGAAATTTGATTCCGACAATTATTTAATTATCCTATTTTTCGATGTATTTAATTACATTAAAATATTCGCGAAAATTCGACGACTTCTAAATGCGTCCAAAACAGCATCCCTAGCTAATTTGGGGGTGACAATCGCAACGGCGAAGTCGAATTTTGATTTCGAGGTCAAAATAAATACCTCAATTTTCTAATTAATTAAATATTAAAATATTCCGAGTTAATCCATTGGTCTCTGAATTGATCCAAACCTTTAGGGTTTTGTTCTAATGAGTAGAAGAACTTAATGAAATGATAATTATGATATGATTAAGTTAAATTCAAGCTGGGTAACAACCTTGGATTATTACAAGTGAAATTTTAAGCAAAGTGTATACTATTGCAATAGAAATTCAAACTAAAAAAAGTATCAACATCAAATAAATATACGTGCTTGTTTCTTATGTATGACGCTTCATTAATTATATAAAATAATAAAAAAAAATATAAGAATGTGAAGAGATTCCATCAATTGCACTGTTAAATTTCTTCGATGAAAAAGAGAACAATGGATGAAGAGCAAAAAAATATAAAAGAGAGCAGCGGACGATGATAATCTAGCTAGCTACATTAATAACATGAGAATGATTTAGGAGTTTTTTGAAGAGTGTCAGCGAGTAAATAGCATGAGGTAATATCATAGAACAAAAGATTTTAGAATTTGGCGAGTTGTTTCAAAAGATTTATTGTCATTTTCTAGCTGTAAAGAGAAAAAATTAAAATAAATATATAAAATAAAAAAAAAAGCTAAAATATTGCCATGTAATGCTATTATAATTAGACATTATGTACATAAATATGATATTATTAAAAAAATTTAGTTACCAATACAAAAAAAGAGTAATTAAATAAATATTTAGAAAGGCAACAACACACTTTAAAAAATTGCCCCTTTGTAAGCACGTACAAATAGTATATACTTTACAACTATAATTGATCAATTTTTAAAAATTATAAATTTAATCACTGCAAATGAATGTAAAAGCAAAATTGGAAGTTAGTTTCGCTTTAATTGAGCCTTGAGTATGAGATATGTAAACACAAAATTTATTATCTAAAACAATTCAAATGTACAGGAACAAAGTACTGCTAACTAAAATCAGATAATTATTAACATAGCATTTCAATAACTTTTTACTTTGTGAGCATGAATAAATGAGGCTTAGATCAAGTGTGGGGGTTGAGGTGAAAACCTGGCAGTTGGGTTGGTATGACTTCATGCTTGCGACATTCTTAAACCTTTTAAGAAAGCTCAATTATTTGCTCGAACCAAATATGTGCTTTGAGGCCATAAGAAAACTCAAAGAGCACATGGTGTAACTTTTTGCTATATGCAACACTATAAATTTTATCATGTTGTAAATATATTTTATGATGCCCTCCCACCTTCAACTCATCAATAGCAACAAAGAAGTAGACTTAAAAAATATTCTCGAGCTCAAATTTTAATATCAAGTTACATATAAAGCATTTTCAAAAGAAAAGAGAGAATCAAAGCAAAACCTTATCTACATAATATAATTTTGTGATCTCTTTGAGGGATTAGATTCAACTATGAAAAATAAACATAGGAATTATCATATCCACCATATCAACAAAACAACAATAAGTTTTAAATTAAAATAATCAAATAATATGTAGTTGAAGGAGGTCTATAGTACCCTAGCATGAATGAACTCCCATTATTGAACCTCTCAAGCAATCGTGATCACTGTCAGTGTCTCGACATGATCTCAAACATTCGAATTCCCTATTAAACACCTCTCTCAATGCATAAGAGAGAAGCTGCTGATTCTCTAGTCATCACATCTACCCATCGCGAATGCCTTGCAACAATATAACAATTTGCAAATATTGACCGAGGTGAAAAAGAGAGATCGTTGAGGAATAGTCATCGAGCAAAGGAGAAAAGCAATTGAGAGGAATCGAAGGAATTGAAACGTTTGGCTTTTGTTTTGACTTCAAGCTCTTTTATTTTATTTTTTATCACGAAAATGTTATAGAAAAATGGAGGAAGGCGAAGAGACAAAAAAGTCAAAGAAATTATGCATTTTCTCCTATTAAAAATATAAAAAATTGAGAAAATTATATTCTCAGTTCGTGGACGCCGAGAGATTCACACGATTTTTATCTCTCCTATATACATATATATACTTATATATATAATAAAAATAATTAATATATATATATATATATATATATATTATAAAATACAAAAATTAATGAAAATGTTCATAACTTAAATAAATCACCAATGCAAGGAAATAAGAAATATAACATAATTACTAACCACATAAATCACATAATCACTAATAATAATAATAGATAGAATATTGATATATTTTTTATTGAAAAAGCAGGTTAATAGCTAGAGCTTGCAAGTAAGAGATTATGGATTCAATTGAATGCATCTCTAAATAGTATCTTTTATGGGAAAATTTATGTCAGCGCTTTAATTGTTGTCAAATCTAATTCATGATACTTATTTGCTATTAAAATGAATATTATGAGCCTAAATAAATATGAGTAATTGAGCAAATAAGCATGATTTATATGCTATTATGCTTCAACTAGACTGCTGGCTACTGTCATTTCTATCTAGCTCATATTGAAACTTTTTGCAATATAAAAATATACCGACTAAATGCAAAAAAAAGAAAATATGAAAAAGTATCTAGCTCATCTTAAAACTCTTCGACATACAATCTAGGGCATTAGCAAGTTATATTAGAAGAGATGATTGCACTACATTTATATTAAATGATGTGTATCATGTAAATGAGGAGCTATTTGGTTCAATAACAATTGAAAACTTATTAAGATAACATGTTATTCAAATAGATAATAATGTTTTAAATACACTAATAGATGTTATTATTCAAATGTATGATGTTTTGTTCATTGTCATTCATGTTATATTACTCATAAGCCAAGATTACCCCCATTGAGACTTAAATATAAATTGAAAAATATAACAAATAACAAAAAGATAAATATGTAAACAGCACCTAAACTTACTTAAGTAGTTAAGATCATTATTTGCTGATATTAATGGTAACATATGCCACTTCTATCATAAATTAGTTATAAATCAACTCAAATAAACACTAAAAATCTCAGAACATTTATAATATTAAATTATTCATATTTAAATTGCAATATCAAGTAAATCTTTAAAGAAAAAAAAACATTCATTTAAAGCATGTATACCTCTGCGAGTGATTGAGTCGAGGCGAACGATTGGGCTGTCAGCGAGGAAACTAAGGTGAGAGAGTACGTTAGCGAGGAGAGCGCATTAGCAAGGTGAGGCAAGGCATCGTAGAAGCGAGTGCTTCTGGCGAGATGAAGCCAAGGCGAAGCACCGGCATTATGTCTGGCAGAGGCGAGCTTCGGGAGAAGCGAGAAGAAGAAATCAGCACCTGCGCGCATCAGCGAGGCGAGGCGAGGTGTCGTAGAAGCGAGCGCTTATGGCGAGACAAAGCCAAGCTGGAGCACCGGCACTACGTCTGGAGGAGAAGCGAGAAGAGGAGATCGGTGCCTGCTTCTTGCGTTTTAGGCCCATTAGAGAAAAAGCCGAAAAAGAGAAGAGGAAGAGTCATTCGATAAGAAGATTATATTCTAAAAAGAAAGCATCTCCTTAGCTCAATACTTCTCTCTCCTATATATATATATATATATATATATATATATATATATATATATATTCATATATAGGAGAGAGAATTTCCACGCACACCTCAGAAGCCACGATTTACAAACCGCCACATATAGAAATTTCATTTACCTAATAAAAAAAAAAACAACTGAAAGGACGCGATGTTCTTCTTCCTCTTCGGTGAGGCTATCTCTGATTCCGTCAGGCATTTCCATCTTAAACGAAGCCCTTCCCTTCATTTCCTGAACAAGTGCAGTCGGTGACCTGGCACCGCTGAAGTCGATGATGTCGATGGAATCAGGGAGGCGATCGATACGTGAGGCGATGGTGGATAGGGTGTTGGGCTACAATGGATGTAAAATACTAGAAATTCTTTTCAAAATTATTTATTAATATTTAAATAATTTAGAACTCAGAATTGAAAACGGAGTCTGCCATTGGACTCAGTAACTCCAAATTAACTAAGAGTGTTATTCTGAGAATATTTGAAAATCATTGATTTTCCCAGATATTTTTGATCACTCAGAAATTTTTGTCAAAATAGGAATCCAATTTAAGTCAAATAAAAATGTAATAAAAATATCCTCTTATAATACATATTGAAAAGATCCTATGGCAAAAATTTGAGCGCATTTGGGATCCTGAATTGTGCTGAATAAATTCATGAAGTATAAACTTTAAAGGTTAATAATATGAAAAATATAAATCGGAATTTAGAAATTTTTATATATCTAAGTTAAGCATCATATGAGGATGCCATGTTTTGAGTTTAATTTTCGAATTTCCAATTTATCATAATTTATTTTCCAAGTTTTTCACTTAAAAATCAATATAAAATAAAATACTTGTCCAAATTCAATAATTTTTGGACGCATGCGTTCGTCTCATCGAGACGGTCGTTTCGATACTAAGTTTGTAATTTTTGAAGCTCAAATGACTTCAGATCTTGGCTCAGAAATTCCAGCAATTGATTTTAATCCAACGGCTGATAATGGATCTTAGATTTCTCTTAAAACATTCAAAACCTAATCTTATTTTTTTTGCTCTCAGCCGACAACTTCTTCATTCTTCATTTCGCAAGCCGATCCCTATCTTCTTCGCACGCGACCGAGACGCCTCCTTCCATTCGCTCACCCTCACACGCGACGCGTGGCTCGATTCCTTCCCTCTCGCACGACAGCTGCCCCTTCTCGCCTTATCTTCTCATTCGAAGGGAGATGGATTTCTGCGACGATAAGGAGTCCTAGGCGAGACCCGAGACGAAGTCGAGCTCCTCCATCTCGCCAAACCTCCTCTCGCCGAGCCTCCATCTGGCCGAGAGCCTTCCTAGCTGGGCCTCCTCTCGTCGACACCTCCGATCGTCAAACGCCTTTGCTAGCCGAGCTGCTCCATCTCGTCGTCTTCAACAGGTCCGAGACTTGGCCCGCTTCTTCTTACCATGAATTAAATCTATAGCTTAAACAACTTTAGTTTATGTTTGAACTAGTTTCAGTTGTTTTTAAAAAAAATTTGTTATGCGAAACTGCTGTAAATGAAGCAGTTAATGTAATTTAGAAATTCAACTTTTTGATTTTGGGGCCAAGCAATACTAGTGCCGGAAGATTAAAGTGCAGTACTGCTGACACATTATTACGGGGACAGCTGCTACACAAACCTCACTAAACAAAATTTGGATTTTACATATCGTAATTAATATAGAAGTATTAAGTGTAATGATTTCAGAAATGATACTACATACTAGAACATATCAAGCCAGCTTCTTCCATGTTAAATAGTCATGTAATTCATAGATCTGGGACATCAAGCTCCCCCTACATTCAATTTCAAAAATAGTAAGTGTCAACTAGGGGTGTAAACAAGCTGAGTCGAATTTAAGTTAGTTTTGGCTTGAGCTTAAGCTTTAATTAATTAATTGAACTCGAACTAAAATTTGTGACCTTGAGTTGGCTCACTAGCCAGCTCATTTGTTTTCAAAGTAAAAATACTTCATTTTAAGCAAAAAGTATAATGATAAAATAAAAAAAAAGGAGGATTTAAGAGTAAAAATATGAATTATTAGTCAAAATGATATGTTTTAAATTTTTTTTATTGAATTGAAGCTAAATTATTTGAATTTTATATATATTTCAAAAGTGTTCTATGCTTAAAATTATTAAATGTGCCTGCACACAAACTGAGTGGTGTTCCGGATTGCTCAAGCTCGATTTGTTAGCTTAACAAGCTTGGTTTACAAGCCAATTTGTTGAATTGAGCTTGCCTAGCTTATGAGTTTTCCTAGCTCACTCACGCATGTATAGCTGTCTTGCAATCATCTGATCCTTAAAGTTAGCCTCCTATTAACGAATAATTATAAGTGCACCAAATAATTTTGATGATGGCAGTAAATTGAAAGAAAAGATGTTAAAAGATGGTGCTTATATAGCTTAGCAAGAGATAAGAATGCAGTTACCCTGCTGTTTAGTCCCTAATACAAAGAAGAAATTTTTTTAAAATAAATAAGAATGCAGCAGTTAAAATTAACTTTAACATTCTGAATCTCTTTTGTTATTTATGGTAAGTTGGTTTGTGCCGAAGAGTTGAAGTTGTAAATGAACTGAGAAGCAAATGTTATTAGTTTAATCAATGTGATCAAATGATATTAGTTCAATTTAAATAACGAAATGTTACCACAATTTAGGGAATTAAATGCTATCATTCGTGCCATTTATTTCAAATAAACTCAATGCTACCTTATATTTCAATACAAGGAAATGTCGTCATTTGTGATTAAACACTTTAGTGGCCAAATCCATTCAAATATACATTCCTATGTATTACATACTTCTACGTTTAATTGCTGAATATTAGTTGGATGAGATTATTTAAAAATGTTGATAAATATTTTTATAAATTTTAGAATTGTGAGATTGAGCCATAATAAATACATCTTCAAAAACTAATGTATTAAATCTTAGTCACTTTTATATAAATGGATGACTACTCTTAAGAAATTGGATAGTAGTTTTATACAAATTGAAAGTATAATGAAGTTATTTTTAACATAATTTATTTTGTATCTTCTTCTAAGTTCAAAATGAACTTTCTATATTGACACTCTACCTTTTCATGCAGGTCAAGATTTTTAACTGCTGTTATGAGTTATATTGAGGCATAATAAGCTTTTGTGATTTTTATATAGTTTTTAGTTTTGAAATCTGTATGACTCATGCATCAATTCACAATGGGAGGTTTTGATTTCTTAAGTGATTTGCGCAAACTATCTTATAGACCCTGGATAACGATAAGCGGTATTATATTTAAATTTTGTTAAAATTTGTTATTTAAACGTTTAACTTAAATGATTAGTTATTGATGCTAAAGGCAAAGTACACGACTCGATTTAGTAATTATTTAGTTTAAATGTTCAGCTATCAATTTTATTTTTTGAAATATTTTATTTTAAAAGTGGATAGCATGCCAGATCTTAACTTAGCATAGATATGCGAACTTTATTCATACACAGGATTTAAATAGCATAAATCTATCAAAGTAATTTTTGGAGTAGACTTTACAATGTTATAACCATTAAATACACATTTTTTATGGAGTTGTAGAATTATGTTTCTTATCTTTTGATGTAGCTCATATTTTGATTTTAATTGTATACTAGATATGTAATAACTGCATTGTTTCTTTCAATTAAATGTTATTGTCATCAAAATTTGTTAACTTCTAGATAAGATCAAGTACTGTTAATTGATTTGTATAAATTAAATATCATTAGTTAGTTCAATGTGAAATGCTGCTCTTATTTCAAAGTGGATCAAATGCTAACAAATGATTTATATGAATTAAGTGCTATTAGTTAAATCAAATGATCAAATGCTATTATTCATTTAAAGTAAATTAAAAGCAGCCATTTTCTTCTTATAGGAATAAATGCTATCATTTCCTTCTTAATATCTTATGTTGCAAACAATGTTAAGAGAGGTTTAACACTTTTATTTCCTTAAAAAGGTAAGAACAATTGATGTCATTTAATTAAGTATAAGTCACATGCTATTATTAGACCAATGTAAATTAATGTAATATGGTGATAATTGCTGCTATCCACTATGTATAATATCAATTGTTGCCATGTATTATTTAAGATTCATGTATTGTTATCTAATTGTAAAAGAGAATCATATACAACCATTTAGTTATGAAATCTAAGTGATATCATGTATCAAATGAATAAATTCAAATGCTACCTTTAAATTTAAATGATTATTATATCTTTTATATTTAAATGTTAACTTTAATGATAATGTTCTTTGCAGGTTGAATTGTAAATTAATACAAAATAAAATGTTGAATTAAATACTGTGCAATAAGTCAAATAATGCTGCCTTTATAAATTGCTTTCTGTATCTTTTATTAAATGTTTGATATAGGATGTATAAATTTATAGATTAATAAACTGCTTAGTTTAATTTTATACTTTTGAAATTATTGTAGAATTGGAAATGAGCAATCATATAAAAAGAACTCTATTTTAGAACTAGAAATAAACTATATTGTAGAATTGGAAATGAGCAATCCTATAAAAGGGATTGAACTCTAATTTAGAATTGGAGATTGATTGTGAAAATGGAAAATTTGAACAAAAACAAAGGAGACTGCCGAAATTTTTAAGAATTTTAGGACTTAGAAAATTTATAGGAAATATAGATGTTTTCACATATTTTTAAAAGTTTCATATAAATTGTCACTTCATTTGAAAATATTAGTCATAAAAATAATTAATTCAATGAATCCAAATATCAATATCATAAAAACCTATTATTACAAAATATGTTAAAATCATAAAGCATTAAATTAATGACTTAAACTACTTTTGGCAGATCAAATAAATTAAATTGGTTGATTTTTGAATCAAAACAGTCAGGTACGCAAATTTACTTATAAGTCTTATTTCAGTATTCTTATTTGAGCCATTTTTCATTTGAGTATTATTTGCACTGCTTACCGCATTTTAATCTGCAAAAGAATTATATCAAAAAGCATGTAACAAAAAGAATTTATATATATATTATGGTATTTGTCTTTAGAGGGTGGAATGCAAAACTAGAATCTGTACAGATTGGGCTAGCTAGCAAGCCCCTGGGAGTTATATGGAGGGATTTAGCCTCTTGTAGGAAGTAGGCAAATTCAGAGGAAAGACACACCATCAGTTCCTAATTTGAGTAAGCTACCGACGGGTGGCGAGAAAGCTTCCTACAGATTATGCCTATGGGTTTACCCATTTGGGTTTAGGAGTCTCCAGACTCGACTTATTGTTACAAATGCTTTTAATAAAATTTATTTCATATATGTTGATTTTCACAGCTATTTTGCAGGGCAGAAATTGCATTTGGAAATTGCTTACTTTATTTGCAGTCTTTCTGTTATTTTCATATTTGATTCATACCTATTATAGGATGCTAGATTTATTCTTATAAGAATAATTTGCGTACTCCTACCTGACTGATAAACTGAAATTTTTTTCAAGTTTCTTAAAAAACTTTGAAGGTCTGCCAAAGTAATAAAAGAAAAGAAGAGAAGAGAGATGTGAGATATGAACAGTGAATACATTTTCATTATAAATTTTAAACTGTTGTAAATTCATATGTGTGTGGCTCTTAATGTAAATATGGATATTCATGTATTTTATTTTCTTTAATTTCATAAATGAATATTTCCAAGTTGTATGAATCATTCTTTAGAGACTCTCGAACTTCGGTCCCCAGACGTCACAATGGAAGGGCCCGCACTGTAAGCTCTGGTTGCCAGGTTCAGGCGGAGATCTCAGATTAGAGGATGAAGAGGAGCTTGGAGTTTGGGAGGAGGATGTGGAGACCGTCGAGCTCATCGAGTTCGAAGCTCAGTGCCCCAAAAATGTTCTCATTCTCATGAGCGACATCGACGGAGCCATATGAAATTTTTTATAGAATCCAAGTTTATTTTGTATGTTTTTACATTGACCTACCGGGCTGGAACCCCGGTGTTTTCCAATGCATATTCAAATGTGACATTTATTTAATTTATTTTGATACAAGAGAATATTTTTTGGAAAAGCATACGGCGATTCCGGTTGAAGAGGCCATTGCTGCCCTGCCGCATTCTCACTTGAGGTAGTTGAGCCCCACGTCCTTTAAATTGGGAGTGCACCTTTATATCTAATTGTTAAACTATATGTTTTCTATCTCCAAATTCTCAGAATATGTGATTTGCCAAAAATGAATGAAAAGAGAATAAAACAGGTTTTTCTCATTTACACAAATAAATTATTTCCAGGAGAAATCCAAATATAATTTTGGTGGTATTTTTGTTGTTTCAGCATATAAAATCTAAAAATATTCTATTAATAGTAATATTTAACTCTTAATCATATATCTTCTATGCTTTTCTTAATGTTAAAATATTTATGCTCTTGAGTTATCTTAAAGTCTTGAGTTTATTATTATATTATGAGTTCAATTTTTGCAAATCACATATAAATGCCCGTTGAGAGTAAAAATGGTGAAAATGAACTGTTCAAGCAGCGTAAATGAAGGGACTCCAGTGGAAGAAATTGCGGCTATGAAACTCAAGCCATAAAGGAAAGGGTTGAGCATATATCTAATTTTTTCCCAAGTTAAGTAACGCTTTTAAGTTCTACAATCTGATTTAGAATCTATGATCTAAGTTCTTTCAATCATATATTCTCGATTTTATCATTTGTTCATCATATATTATCCAGGTTTTATTCTTAAAATCATAGAATTATTATCTTTTGGTTCTTATTGTTTTTTTATTGTCGAGCATCTCACATTCTGCTTTTCGCTGCTCTCACACGCTGCAAAGTGGGGGCTCAGCGGAAGTCTGAGAATGGGAGGCTAAGAATTTACGGTTTTGTCCGTGGCCGGAAAAAAAAATCGCAAAAAAAAAAGAAGAATTTGCAACAAAAAAATTTATGGAATTTAAAGAGACGCAAGCCGAAGTTCATCTATATAAGCAAGATATTCTCTTTTCGTCTAGACGCAATTCGTCGTACTTATTTTTCTTCTAGGTTTCCTCTTGAACGCTCACACCCTATCGCTTTCTGTTGATGACGATTTGCGTCAGCTCCTCCGGCGAACAGGTGCTAAAAGATGCCCTACCGATCAAAGGCCAGGAAGAAGCTCCTCCGGCGAAGAGGTGTTGGAAGATGCCCTACCGACTAAAGGCCAGAAAGAAGCACAAGAGGCTCAATGCCATCCATGACGACCCCACAACTTCTTACATCACCTATCGCGATCTCGCCGCAAAGGTACATGTATTTAGCTACCGGCAAGGACGAGCCTCCAAAAATCGTGCCTGGTGAGTGACTTTTAGTTGAGCATTCTCAAATTTTCTTTTTTGTTTGTTCGCATTGCGCTTGATTACTTTCAAAACTCTCCCTCCCATCCATCTCGGCAATTTACTTTTGACTTTCTATTGAAGATGGTGACTATTATAATGCTATTTTTAACTGCTTAATTTTCGTAGGTGTTACTTTTAGTGATTAATGCATTTTGTCTTATCTATAAACTCACGTTAGAGGAGGTGGTGATAGGGATTAAGGGTTTAAGTTAAATATATTTTTTTTAATCTTTGATGTAAGGCTTCTTATTCATATAAATAAAAGGAAAGAAAGGACTAAAGTGAGCAAACCTACTACTTAAAATATTTATTTTAGGAGTGATGTAAAGTTTGGCATATTGTCTTATCTATAAACTCAAGATTAGAAGAGGTGGTGATAATAGGGATTAAGGGTATAAGTTAAATGTGTTTTTTTTAATTTATGTTGTAAGGCTTCTTATTCATGTAAATAAAAAGGAAATAAATGACTAGAGTGAGCAAATCTACTACTTAAAATATTTATCTTAGGAGTGATGTATAGTTTGACATATGGCCATTACAGGAGTGGCTTAACAAATTTAAAGATCATGGACTATATGTTTTGTAATGACGTATGCTGGCATGCATGCAAGCAAGGGCACATGAGGGGGTGGTGGCCATTTGTGGAACAATTAATGCTATTTAGGAACTGGATTTTGTCTGGAAGCAGTGTATCCGAGGAGGTGGGCCGTTCTTCTAAGCCAAAAAGGCTGCGATGTCGTTGAATAAAAGCTAGAGCTTATCACCTCCAAGCAAGTTTGTGATTTAGAAAAAGTTTTGTGCAATTTTATGATTTTTTGCTTGCTAGCATTGTAAATTTAAGAATTATGATATCTTATGAACAATTTTGACCTGATCAAAGTTCTTTTAATCATATATTCTTGACTTTTGTCATCCGTTTCATCCATATATTCGAGATTTTACATCTCTTTTCTTGCCCACAAATTAATATATCTCAATTGGCTTATTCAATAATAATTTTGGCATAACAAATTCAAGCAAAGCATTCCACTTAAGATATTATAAATTTATTTATTATGCACATAAGTTTTGCTATTCAAAATGAGCTAGTCATATAATTGCCATATTAAGTTTCTAATATTTTTTCCTAATTTTTATATTTGAGAAGAAATTATAGCATGATTTTGAATTATAAGCTCTAAATTACTTCTTTATGACGAAGCCTCTTTTACAAGATTGTGATGTTTGTTTAAAAGTTAGATTATATAATGCTTATTTAAATATAATTTTTCATGCTTTACAAAAAGTATCTTTAGAAATTTATTTTTACAAACTATCAATTGACCTCTTATTATTGGTTTTGTTGAAGCAAATTATTGATTTCTTTTGTTTTTCTTTAACTCTTCTTAAATTATATTTGTTTTGCATATTTTTGCAATTATATTTAGTACTGTAATTTACCTAGGCTAATAATTTGAATAATATTTCTTCAAAAATATGAATTGCTATCTTATTATTATTATTTTATTAACACATTTGATTTTCTACATTTAAGTAGTATTAATAAATTAAATGTCGAAGCTAATTAATTTTGCTGCTGGTGAATATTTATGGATGGCTTAGATACGAAACATGTAATGTGATTGTTTTTTTTTAATTCTCTTATTTGTTAATGGTAAAAAAATTTAAATCTATATGCACAAATATCATTATTTTTATATATTGAGAAGCATCATTTTTTCATTCGTTACTTTAATTCTTATGATTGTCTTATAATTTATATTTTAGCATCCTATTAAGTAAATCTAATATTTGTTTTATGTGTGAATGATATCTTTATGATTTATTATGTTTATATCAAGAATATTTTTTTATGCTTGAGATACGATCTTGGCAAGTCGTTAATGTATTTTTATAATTTTAATTTTGAGAAGATATCGTAGCATGATTTTAAATTCAAACTCTATATATCATAAATTTGAAAGCATATGATGATTTCATAGAATTTTTTAGGAGGGAAGAAAATGACTAAAGAAAGCCAATATTCCAAATGAAGGCTCTTTTACAAGATTTTAATACTTATTAAGAAGGTTGATTATCGTATAATATTTCTTTAAATACAATTTTTCTTGCTTCTTAAAAGTCTCAATAGAAGTTTGCTTTCGCGGAAGCTTCCGTTTGCAAATAATGATCTCTCATTCAAAGTTTATTCATCTCAAAAAATGACTTTATTTCATCTTCTTCCTTTCGTTCGAGTAAGCGAAGCAGCAAGCAAAGAGACACCGTTGGCGTGGATATAAGTATGTACTCATTTCTTACATTTGCTACTATTTTTTTAAGTGAACGAGAATGATGATATATTATTTTCTGTTACATTTGTGGTTGATACTCGCTTTTAAGAAGATAATTTAATATTAGTATTTATTTTCACATTTTCATGAATTGTTAGATTAAATTTGTCTTATTAATTTATTACATTAAAATTTTTTCATGGTTTATGATCTGCACATTGTGCAAATTTAATACTTATAATATATAATATTCACTTTACCGAATAATTTTGAAAAGAATTCACTAGATTTGCTAAGTTACTTGGGTCTTCCCTACTCATTGCTGTAATTGCGTGCTACACGCTCCTCCATCATTGACTAACCAGACATAAATATGAGCACACTTCCAAACCAGATCCGAGAACAAAAAAAAGAGAAATAAATAAACAAAATAAGCCAAATATACAGGCCATGGTTCCCGGATTCGTAACTCTCCTCACGGTCACCATCGCCACCGCCGCCGTGGCCTCCGCCTCCATGGCCGGCGGCAAGAAATTTCCCATATTTCTGCTGGCCGGGCAGAGCAACATATCCGGCCGCGGCGGCGTGACAAACAGCCGGTGGGACGGCGTCGTCCCTGCGGCGTGCAATCCGATCCCCGGCATCCTCCGCCTGAGCGCCGGCCTCCGCTGGGAGGAAGCCCGCGAGCCCCTCCACGTGGACATCGACACCAACAGGACGTGCGGCGTGGGTCCCGGCATGCCGTTCGCTCACGCCGTCCTTTCCACCGGTGCGTGGGCCCCACCCATCGGCCTCGTGCCGTGCGCCGTCGGCGGTTCGACCATCAGCCAGTGGGCCCGCGGAACGGATCTCTACCTCAACCTCGTGCGCCGAGCACGTGAGGCCGTTCAGCTGGGCGGGAAGCTGCAGGCCGTGCTGTGGTTTCAGGGGGAGAGCGACACCATCGCCGAAGCCGATGCAGAGGCTTACGCGGACAGGATGCGAACCCTCATTTTGGATCTCCGCCGGGATTTGGGCGATCCGGATTTGATCGTCATTCAGGTATGCCAATTCCTGGCCCTCCTTCCGATCTCGCTTTATTTCTTTTCAATTTCTTGTGAGATCTAAAAAAAAATTAATTAAATAAGATTTATATATTATTTTAATATAAATTTTAAAAATAATATTTTTATTTTTTTAATATAAATAAATAAAAAATAATTAAATAATATCCAAATATTATTAGATAATTTTTTAGATATCAGGACAACATATCTCTAACAATAAATAAATATATATATATATATATATATATATATATATTATCAACAATAAATTTTAAAATTTAACAAAATATATACTTGAAACTTACAAGCAAAAATGCATCATATAAATATGATGTTTATATCTAAAAAATATCAACTCATTAAACTAAATTTACATAATTCTTTAAATTTGAAAATAACAAATCTCTAATATTACCTATTTATTGTTTTGGAGTAAGTATTTAGGGATTTAATATATGCTTACAATTATTTACTACCATAATGTTTGGGTTGATCAGACCTAACCTAGCTCAATGTAAGGTCGGATCTAGGCTTGTGATTATAGACTGAACCTCTGGTCTATTTAAATTGGGCAGTTGTCAGGCGTGGTCAGGCCAAACAACAAATATTCACGAGCCATGCCGGGCTTCTTTTCATCTCTTAGTCCAGGCCAGGGCTAGGTTGGGCCGGATAAATCCTTGCTGTTCATCTTTGTTCCTCATAGGAACTAAGAATGATATTTAATAGTGTAGCTCCAAATTGTATTGGTAAATATATAAAAGGAAAAAATATATATGATAAAACTGCAATACTTATACATCAATAGAGTAACAATGATGAAAGATGAATCAACTCATCAAATTTAAAGACAACAATCTTTTCTTAATGCTTTGAAGGAAAGTAGCATCACAACAAATATAAAGTTATGGTGGCGAAGAGAGAGAAGAACCATTTGTGTGAGGTGAAAGTCTTTCTCGTTAGGAAGTTATAGTAGTGGTTAATGTATGGCCAAGTTTTCGATCCCTAAATTCGTGCCAGATGTAATTTTATGAGTTGTGAAATCATTGTCAACTTGGACATCACAGTTGAATCATTGTACTTGAAAGCAATGAGAGCGGAATACAATCGTAGAAAATAAAAACTATAAAAGCACAATAACAAAAATACAAATTTAAATGGAAAATTCCAACTTGCTAAGTCACATTAATGCAGAAATCACAATAAAACTAGGAAGACGAGACACAAGCTTTCTTAGGCAGCCTTACATTCCAGCTATAATCGCAGTCACTCTCGTTGTGTCATTGTATGCCACCTTGCCACCACTCTGTGACTACCGCTGAGCATCACGCAGTCACCACTATGGTTGCTCTGTTTGGTCAAGGTATTCAATCTTCCATTACTTGGATTGGCTTTCAAAACCATGTAACCACCATGCATAGTTCTATGACTTTCAACTGCAATGCTCTGCAGCACCTATGGCACCCCAGAAGCAGCAAGCCAGGAGCCGCGGTGCGCCCCGGCGCCTGTAGAAATTTCAGGTCGGGTGTGTCGTGTTCATAATTGGTTATGACACTTTGAGAGCTGTTTTGGGATCCCATATAAATTCCAACATGCTGGCAATGATTTAAGTAAGTGATATTTTTCTATGAGAACTCTTGGAGGCTAGAAACCTTAGAATGAGAACAAGAAAAAATTTAGGAGAGAATGAGAAAAAGCTTAGGGCAGTGATTTTTTCTTTTCAAGGAGATTGATAAGCTATTTGTAACTCTATAATCATTTTTAATAGCGAATTTTCTTGTGGTGATGTGACTTTAAGATTTTTCTCATTCTTGGGATTTCCGCATAAATCTTTGTGTTCACATGATTTTGTGTTTGTGAATGTTTGTTATTTGATTTTCAATTTTTTATATTGGTATGCTTTTCGTGTTTGCTTTGATTGTTCTCAGTGGTCAAACCCCGATAATAATAATTTTTTTGGAGTAAAAGATCTCTTGGTAGTCTCAACAAGTTGTATAAAAAGTTGTTTCTTGGCATTAGGGTTTGTTAGCTCGAGTGAGAGCAATGATCGGCGAAATGAGACACAAATTTGAAACGTTCAAGGGAACAAACTTTGAATTTTGAAAGATGCAAATAGAGGATTTGTTTTGCCAAAAGAAGTTGTACTTACCATCCGAAGAAATCGACAAGAAACTTGAAACTATGTCGAAAGGGGAATGAAAAGTTCTCGACATAATGTCGGCCTGAACCTTTGGGTAGGCTCTGCAGCCATAGCTGCACGGAGTACGGTAGAATTCCCCGGTACGGTCATTCGGGAAGTCCCTCCGAGGACAACTCCCATCAAATTCTTGCGAGAGCTGGAGAAGCGTCTACGGGTAAAGCACCGTATCCATGAAAAATCCCAAGCTTACCCATCTTCCAGTGTGTGCTATCCATAATCAGGAAAACCAGGCCAAGTCATTCAATCTAAAATTCCTCCTGACCCGCCAGAAAGACCAGTCCCAATCAGTCTCCCGGATTTGAAGGGTAAATAAAGGCTACGTACTAGGCTTGATACACATTTCTTTATTATCGCCAGTTGCATTTAACATTGTGAATGAGAAGACTTCGGTCAATCTCATGGGAGCCGAGCCCTCGCATGTATATATGAAAAGCCCTCCGCTTCCAATATGATATTCTTTGAAGAAGATATTTAACATGAAGATGACATATGACAACTCAGTAATAGAGTTCAAAAGTGTAACACTTAACAAATATAAGAATTGTTACTATATGAATATAAAATATTGGTTTACTTAGTACTACATCGTACAGGATTACAGAAAGGTTGACAATTGAAGCTTTCTTGTGTAGATTATCAAGCTTTTTTACTTGTATTGCAGGTAGCTCTTGCATCCGGCGAAGGGAAGTATGTGGAGGCAGTGCGAAGAGCACAAAAGGGAATCGAGCTTAGCAACGTTCTGTGCATCGATGCAAAGGGATTGCCGCTGGAGACAGATTGGTTGCATCTTACGACCCAAGCGCAAGTTATTCTCGGCAATATGCTGGCCGATGCCTTCTTGAATTTTGCACTGCCTTCTAACTTCCGTTTGTAATCTCTGATCCCATCTGTCAATCCTAATTATCGGAGCTTCTGTTTTCTTAATTAGTATGGAAGGTGGTATATATATTTGGTTTTTTTATTGATTGACATAGCATCTATATATTTTGGAACTTCTCTATCTAAAAAAAAAATAAGCCTATAAAATTAGAAAAGTTAATACTTTTCTCTAATCTCAAAGCATAATAAAATAAACTTATTAAGATCGGTGATAATAAATAAAAGAAATAATATTTAGATCTATTACACTCATAAAATCTTATCCAATAAAATTTTGATATATTTTAATACAAATTTTATAAATAATAATTATAGTATTTTAATGTAAATAAATAAAATGATCTCAAATTTTATTAGATCAGTTTTTTAGGTGCCACATCAACTTATCTAAATAATATTTCTTAATAAATAATCATATTATTATCTTTTAGTTTTTTTTGTTTTTAAATAGATGAGCTTATTAAAATAAGAAGCAAATGTGAAATTAGAGTGATTTGAATTTAAGAAATATGGAATAATAAATACGTAATTTTTAAATTGCTTTTTGATGATGAATATAATAAAAATTATATTTTTTCCATTTTTTTAAAGATGATAAATTATTTTCGCATAAACTTTGAATAAAAATTTTTAATTAAATCTATTTTTACTTGTGAGGTGAGAAAAATATATTTTTTAAATTTTTACAAACTCTCAAATATCTCTTACTAAGCGAATTGAATCAGTATGGGTTATTCTGAAACCCTTCCCATCTGACTTGTGGATACTGGAATTATCTCAAATAATTTATCATAAACAAACGCATTTATATGGCATGCAAAATAATATTTTCTCGTAAAAAAAAAATAAAAAAAAAATTGGGCCAAATATCATTTTTGGGCCACTAAATACATATGAGTATATAATATATGACTGAATTCTATCATAATATAGTCATAAACCTTTCCAATTATTTCAAAACACGCCCAATGTTAGGAGTATCCCTCTATAAATTAAGGCAACGCCGTCGGAGATTAAAAAAAGATAAATATTAAATAGATAAATAAATCAAGTCAAATATTCCGGTCATGTTTCCCCGACTCGCATTTCTCCTCGCGGCCATCAGCGCCGCCTCCGTCGTCGCCGGCGGCGGAAATAAAATTTCCGTATTTCTGCTGGCTGGGCAGAGCAACATGTCCGGCCACGGAGGCGTGGCTAACAACCGGTGGGACGGCGTCGTGCCTCCGTCATGCAAACCGCTCCCCGGCATCCTCCGCCTGAACGCCGTCCAACGCTGGGAAAAAGCCCGGGAACCCCTTCACGCGGACATCGAACCCCACGTGGCGTGCGGCGTGGGCCCTGGCATGCCCTTCGCTCACGCCGTCCTTTCCTCCGGCAAATGGGCTCCTCCCCTCGGCCTCGTCCCCTCCGCCGTCGGCGGTACGGCCATCAGACAGTGGGCCAAGGGGATGCATCTCTACTCCAACCTCGTGAGCCGCGCGCGTGCGGCCGTTCAAAATGGCGGGAAGCTGCAGGCCGTGCTCTGGTTCCAGGGAGAGAGCGACACCAATGAGGCAGCCGACGCAGAGGCTTACAAACAGAGAATGGAGACCCTCATTTCGAATCTCCGCCAGGATTTGGACGATCCGGATCTAATCTTCATTCAGGTATGCCAATTCCTGGCCGCCCGTCCGATTTCAGCTGGCCTTGAATCGATCGTGAACAGGGCTTTATGTTTGCATTGCAGGTGGCCATTGAATCTGGAGGAAAATACTTGAAAGAAATAAGAAGTGCTCAAAAGAGCATCAAGCTTCGCAATGTCTTGTGCGTTGATGCGAACGGGCTGCCGCTTGAATCGGATAATGTGCATCTTACAACCCAAGCTCAGGTTGTTCTTGGCAAAATGTTGGCAGATGCTTTTCTGCATTTTACAGCACATCCTCTTATTTGATTCGCAAACTCTCTACTTTTTTTCTCAAAATTGTAAACATGGCAATGAATGTTGATGATTTAAAATTTAAAATATGTATTTTATCGGATTTATAAATAAAATTAAATTTAATAATAATTTTTTATTGTATTTGAATCTCTAAATTCTAATTATCTAATAAAATTATTAAAAATAATATATAAATTTGATATTTTATATTCTTTTAAAATAATCTATTAGTGATGTTAATTAATAAATAATAAATTCATTCTTAATTAGTTAAATATTAATTACATAAATTAATTAATTATTTATATATGTTATATATTTATTATATTATCTTTAAATTTTGCATTGTACAGGTTATTATATTGAATGTATTTTTTTTTTTTTTTGGATACGAACGGGTTTAAATATTATTTCTCATATATTTTATAACAAATGATATTTAGATTGCACGTGGCACTCAAAAAAACTTATTAAAAATCTCATTTGACATATTTTTTTTGATGCCACGTCAAAGGCATAAATAATATTTCTCACATTTTAGCCAGTTAATAATTAAATTTAATTATAGTAAACATACTTAGTCAAATTATTTAATTATGATAATTAATCTAAAATAATGTTAATAAAATGAATACACTAATTAATAATTACAATAGTTACTAGATAATTTGCTTGATGAATAACTTATGTTAGACTAAAAAGATTACGCCGTTTTGATATGCTTAGGGCAAACTTAAGCTCGATAAGCTAAGTTATGGAGATGAGTAAAAGCTAATTTTTTCGGGATTAGCTAAATTAAACTGTGCTAAATCAAGTTAAATTGATTATAAATTTTGTATTTGTTTATGAGTATTGCTATATGACCCTCAAATATCTCCTAAAATATATTGATAATTAGGATTTAGGGAGTTAAGTGAAAATAATTTTTTTTTATTAAATCTACTTTTACTTGTGGAGCCCATAAAAATATATTTTTTAAATCTTAAATCCTAATTATCTATATATTTTAGAAGATAATTAGGAGCTAAGTAACATTTTTCTTTATTTATATGACAAAAATCATTAATTAGCTGCTTAAGTAATACTTATATAAATAAATTCAATAAGATTTGAACATTATTTTAATATAAATTTTAAGAATAATATTTATATTATTTTAATTTAAATAAATAAAAACTAATAAAATAATGATTAAATTTTATTGGATAAATTTTTTAGGTGCATTATATCAAAACATTTCTTATATGAATATGATGACCCTTAAAATTTCAAAATAATATATATTATATTAAAATGCTCATTAAAAATATAAAAAATAGTATACTTAAAAATATATATATATAAAAAAAACATTCATAATCAATAGAATTTTTTTTTTAATTTTTATATATAAATTCTACAAAAAAAAATACACTCAACAAAGAATCTATTTACACATCAACTATATATTTAAGTGTACATTAGTGTATAAATATAAAAATATTCATTAAAATATAGTTATTAAAGAGCATTCCTGTTCCAATAATGTTATAATTCTAATGCTTTTCTTCAATAATAAATGTTTATCGTTATTACCATCATTTTAGCATCTATATCTTTTGCATTTATTAATAAATATATTATTATATCACCAACCATAAAGATTTATAATTATAAATATGGAAAATAAAACAATATCCTAATAAATATTAAGCAATTTTCTCTAAATTAATAACAATTTTTAATTATAGTTTTAATTAGTAAATATCATTTATTATGAATTAATCACCAATTTTAAATACTTTATATATTTTAAATAATTATAGTTTTAATTAGTAGATATATTTAAAATTATTATAACAACTTCCTATAAATATATATATATATATATATATATATATATATATAATGTGCAATTTTTAACAATATGATAATATTTGCTAATATTAATTACTAATTTCTTTTTGCATTTAATTAGTTAACATAATTAAATAAATATTTTCTTATCAACTATTTATCCTTATAAATTATCTAGCATAAAAAATTAACTAATTAACATATACAATATAATTTCTAATAGATTAAGTTAAGCAAACAAAACTTTAGTTAAACTATAAATGAATCAATCAATAATAAATTATGTATATAATTAACATAATCATAGAATCATTAAATAATTTAATTAACACACAAAACTTATACCAATTTACTTGCCCGAAATAGATTTAATTTAAATATATATATATATATATATATATATATATATATATATATATATATGTATGTATAGTCATTATTCGCGAATCAGCCCGTGATCAGCTCATTATCTGAACCCGGCGCCTATACTCACGCACCGGGCCCTGGTGTCAGCGCGGAATTCTGTGCTATCAATCGCAGCACGACTTTCCTTGCTCCCGATTTGTGCACCCTAAATTTCCGTGCCAACGGTGGAATGACAGATGGATATAATAAATGAAATTGAATTAATTTAAATACATATTTTAAGTTTAACAGTATCTTTAAAAATATATAACCAAATTATGCAATGTTATATATCGTTTCGATCGCAAAAAGACGTAGAATGATAATATGCCATCTAATTTCTAATTTGCTGAATATTTTATTATTCACCATTAGGTTTAATTAATTAATTATATTTAATTTCTAAATATTGTTGTGACTTATATTGAGCATTTGAAGTTCAAATATGACATTTAAATGGTCCATTTAATTCATAAAAATGTGTAGGACAATAATATGAAATCAAATTTATATTTTGAACCATAAATCTTTTAATGACTTATTAATCTTAATTATGAGCCATTCAAACACCAAAATTTCAATATTATCCAAATTTAACCTAATTAGTATCATTTTTCTCTTTATGCTATAAGGATTCCATATTTTTGTATATCTTTTTATTTGGACAATAATTGAAGATTTTAGGTATATGATTCCTCAAATTGGGTAATTTTGTAATTTTATATTTTTCATTTATGCACATTTTAGGCAATTTTAACCCTATGACAGCAAATATTTCTCATTCTAATTATTTTAAATACATTTTCAATTGTATGTTTTGAGGCATACATTTCCATAATTTGATAATTAGAATAGTTAACAAACTTTTAATTCAACCTTTAATCTTAATAGAATTGCTACAGGATTGAATTGAAATCATAAATTGCATGTGATCTTTTGCGATATATTATTTTCAATTAAGATTGTTAATTTTCACACTCATGTAATTGAAACGATTGGAATTTAGTGAGACTATTTATATAATATATTCTAAATTCAATTTTCCATTCTTAGAATACTCCTTTTGAAATTTAAAAACTTAACTTGTGTGATTTGCCATCAAAATCTTAGTAAAACCTATTTGTTGTTTGTATAATGCAAATAATATGTAAATTGTATATCTTGGTTATTTGAGAGAACTTATTAAAACTAATGTATTACAATGAATTTATACTTAATAATAATTCTAACACTAGTCTATACATTTAGTCCTCTATCAAGTTGAGGACTTGTATACTAATTATATGTCTTATTTCATTAAGAGAATCTAATAGGACTAGTGTCCAATTATTAGATTTGAAACTTTAGTTCTCATATCTCCTCAAGTTCTTAGTTCTCTTTTAAGTTCTCTAATAATGGAATTAGAAAATCCTTAGCTCCTTATTGTGATTAAGGTATCCTATAGGATTCCTTAATCTACAAGCTATAATAAACATAAAGCTTGTAGTTACTAATCTTACCTCTCCCATACATTTAGACATCTTCTATCAATTAATCCTAGTTAAGTTAGTGATTAGTTTAATTAGAAACCTTCAATTTATAAACTAACTAGATGAAGTTAATAAATTATATATTAATCTCCACTTCAATTAGTTTAATAAATAATTAAAAATTACTCATCCCTACTAGTTTCCTAAACTTTAATTATTAATCAATTTAATTTGATTAATTTAGAACTAGTATAGAATAATTTCTATTTATATCAATATACTTTTAAATTATTTTGTCACTTCATAAGTTAAATCAAAATACTATTTTCCAAACTTCTTTTATTTCTACTATTACTTAAAATTAACTTATTAATCAATATCTACAAATCAATTAGGAGCTCAAATAATTTCAATCATTATGTAGATCATTAAAAATTAGATAACTTCAGATATCACATAGTTTATAATTATTTGAATTTTCTTGAATACTTGCATAACTTTGAGCCTATTCCTTTGAACATATATACATGACATTGTGCATAAATAAAACTTTCATAATAAAATTATAGGTGTGGCGGCCCTGCCCCGCCGTGGTCCTGTTAACCCTTAAGTTAACATGATTACGGTGGAGGGGTCACCAAATGACAAGGTCCCCACTTAGAATTGAATTAGACACATGTTCTAATCCAACTTAAATAAGGACTTTGCCATTCATCCCAAAATACCATCACTAAATGACTATACATGAACTCAGAGTGCAGAAGCATAAAAAGTATAACATCCATCCATACAGTATAAATATAACAATACAGAATAAGTAAAGAGATGAAAAGAAAAGTTAAACCTGTATTATTATAACATTTAATAAGTTTAAAAGAACTGAAAGGAACTCTCAATCTCACTGAAAGAAAGAAAACTAAAGCTATAAATCTTCAAGAACGGGCTCCTCTCCCAAAGGCAAGCTCTCTACTGGATCTGCTGCTCCAACAAACTCAGAATCTACCATTATCAGTTTCATAATGGTAGGGGCCCAGCCAACAAAAGAAAAACTGGTTAGACAATATGTCTAAGCACATTTTAGGGCAAATAATTTTATTAAGTTAAAAAGATATCACCATAAAAACAGAACTGAGCAAAATAGGTGCAGAAAAGCATACAAAAGAACAGTAATAAGTTATAAACAAACAGTTTATAATTAAGCAAATAGGAAGTAATACATACCTCCTCCAAGCAAATGCAACAAAGACAGGTAAGCAAAAGAAAAATAAAACTGTAAAAAAATACAACCTAAATATGCATATGATCAAACAGATTATGCTAAGTGACATACAAAAATTTAATCATATAAATCTGAAAACAACTAACATCCTAGGTAAGCATAAGAAAACAGTAAGTAAAACTAGCATCCTATATAAAAACATGTGCAAGAAAGTTGTAAGTAAAATAGTGCTACAACACAGAATATATAAGTAAAACAGTAACTGTAAACTGAAACTGCAGTGACTATCTAAGTCACCCAAACTGAACATATACATAGTAAATCTTAGCCTAATGAGCTAAGAAACTCTGAACTAAACATCACTGAAAACTCTTAGCTTGATGAGCTAAGATAGAACTGAATGTAAGTGTACTTGAATTAGTATAACCATATCAAAATCCTGACTCTATAGTCAGTATGGCAAGAGTCTATCCATCCTAACACTCGGACTAGGCATGGCCAATAGACTGTCGGACATTAAACCCTCGAAAGGTTGCCGACCCTGAACGAGTTGATCGAAGAGGTATACTAATCAAGCTACACCTTACAAACCACTTGTGAAATGAAAACATAATGCTGCTTATGAATGTTCCAAAATAACATAAGATATTTATCAAATATCTTAAGTACATAATACATGTTCAAGGTATACGGATCAAAATCAAGGAATGCAAAGCATCAAAATCAAAGTGCAAGAAACTCTATCTAAAACATAGGTGATATCCGTTGTTATCTACTTCATTTGTTCTATCTACTCTAAGTTACATAAGTTTCAGAATCATCAATTCTTACACATTCTGTAACTTAGAATCATGAATCCTACTAGTTGAAGATAATTAGGACTGGCCAAGTCCTAATTATAACTTAATCAAAAGATGACTATTTGGTTAAAATGAATAAATCATCGACCTAATTTTGTAATTTAATTTACCTCAAACCTCATCTTGATTAGCCAAATCAAGATGAAAAGATTAAGAATTAGACTCCAAATGATGGGGTCTAATCACTTAATCTCAAAGGTGTAATCTAAGGGTCTAAGGTTTAAAACTTAAATCTCATAGATTAAGTTAAGGCAATTCCTAATGATAAATCAATTCATTATGATAGATCTCTTATTCTTAATTTTAGGGTTTAAAGATCAAATAATCATTTAATAAACTAAGAAAATCTAGAAACTAGTAAACTCAAGGTTTCATCTAGTTGAGTAACCCAATTTACTCAATAGATGAATTCTAACTTAAGATCTATTCCTAATCTTAAGAATTAAGGATCTTAAAAGTATCTCTCAAGACACACATCCTAACTAATGTTATAAGACCTAAGGATGGGACTAAGAATGATTAAGAAGGAGAACACTCACTTAGAACTTAGGAATTTTTTCTTAAGGAGCAAAGATTGAGATTTTAATCAAAATCTAATTTAGACTTGAACTTGATTAATTATAGCTAAAAATTATTTTATTTACTATTTCTAATGAATTTAAAATAATTTTAGGGCTTTTAGAAAACTAAACCCTAAATTTGGGCAAAATTACCATTTTGCCCCTACTTAAGGGTTCAAAAGATCAAATTTTGATCTAGGGCTTTAATTCTAAAATTTTCTTTTGAAAAGTATTTCTTACTATCTAATGTAAGAATAGACAGCAACTAAATTAATTTTGGGTGATTATTAAGCCATATGAGATCAAATTAGTGAATTTAACTCATAAGGGAAAATTAGTAATTTGGCTAAGTGAAAGTTAAATTTTCATTCAGATTATTGATCTTTACTGCCTAAGTTTTTCATAAAATCTAAATTTACTAAATTCTGATAAGTATTGACCAAGTTATGGCCAATACAAGATTTAGGGTTAAAATGGTGATTAAGAAATTATTAATTATGGGTCAAAAATCCTAACTTTGCCAATTAGTGCCCAAATTAAGCAAAATTAGCTGCTATGGTTTACAAATAGTCCACTGATCACAATGACATGTGGTAGACTCAATTTGGATCTAATTTGATTAAGTTATGACCTAATTAGGGTTAAGAGTGATTAGTGAGTGATTAGCAAAATTAAGCATTCAAACACTAATCCAACCTTACAGATAGGTTTTAAATGGTTCTAGGAGTTCTCTGAAACTTAAATCACTCAATTTGGATTGTTAGATTTACTAATATTCACTAATCAAGTTTTGGAGTAATTAGGGAAGATTAACAAATCTAACTATTGGATCTAAAATATTTTTACATATTACTGTTAATTAGTTTTTTTTCTGATCTAAATTGACCTTTGGATCATTAAATTTGGAGCTCAATTGACCAAGTTATGGTCAATTAAAGTTCTAAGTCTAATTAGGTTAATTAGGGTTATGACCTAAAAGTCATTAGGCAAAAACTAATCCAAACAGCAAGGTGAATACTACCAAATTAATCCTTATAGTTTTCTGATCACTTTAAGACCCATATTGGGTACGTTTGGATCAACATACACAAAGTTATGAGCTAAATAAAATTTGTAACATTTAATTTATCTTAAAATTAAACCCTAAAAATCACTTTGCTAAATATAAGTCCAAATGCAAAATTGACAGTGCCAAATTATTCCTCTATTTTTGCTGATCAAAATGGTATATTCATTTGTATAATTTGGATGTGTATTTTAGGAGTTATTAAGATTTAAAGATTTGATTTAATTGATTAATTAAATTCTGTTTAATAATTCTGTTATTATTATTATTAATATATAAATTCGTTTATTTAAATAACGTTTTTAATTATATAACGTTATATATTAATATCTGCAGGACACGTGGCGGAGCCTCATTGGCTGGTGGGGTACCGGCGGGTCCCACGGCCATTACTTCGTCTGAGGTGCTGACGTGACGCGGGCCCCACCTACTCGACGCCCGCGCCCATGACCCGGTCCAGCCCCGGCTGGTTCGGCAACTTTAGACCAGTCTTAACCGGTCTGGAAGTGAATCGGTGAAACCGGTTCATGAATCAACGGTCACGATCTTTTAGATCACAGAAATGGACGATCCATAATAATTCAAGAATTTTAACGGTTTGATTTCAGATCGGGTTATCCTAATTTATTAAGATTAGTATTAAATGTAATCTAACTAATTAAGATTATACTAATCTAAATCAGACAGACAAAAATTTAGCTTTCGAATCGACGGCTTGATTCCATCCGTCGATTCGCCTTCCATCCTGAACCAAACCGGCACGGACGGATCAGTGAACCGGTCGAAATTGACCGGTTCGAGCGTTAGGGCGTCGCTTCGTCTTCTTACTCGGTGAACCCTAACGCGAGCGAATGGCTCGATCGATCGATCGAAGCTTAATTCGATCGATCGAGCCCAGATATTCATTGCAATCAATACATAGGATGCTTAGGAATGCTAAGAAAATAGGAGAAAACGGAAGTACCTGGCCGAACGGTAGATGAACCTAGGGTTTGCTCGGGAGAGGGCTCTGAGAGTTCTTGCGCCTTAGGTTTCGATTTAGAACACGCAAATTGAGGCTAAGGTCTCGATTTGATTAATAAGAAGGGGGTTCAGCGGTGGAGGAGCCGTGCGAACGCCATCTGCGAGCGAGGCGTCCCGATGCGTGCGTAGGGCACGCCACGCGGCTGCTTCACGGGGACGACGAGCCTCAGCTGTCTGATCCCGCGATCAGACGGCATAGGAGGCGTCGTCAAGATTGACGGCGCGGAAAGATAATAGATGACGGCATTAACTTTAAGTGAACGGCGCCGTCATCTTTAAATAATTAATTATTTAGTTAATTTAAAATTTACAAATTTAATAAATCAAATTTACCTCATTAAATGCATCCCAAAAATTTCCAATAAATCACCCTTAGCTAATTGAGGGGCGAGAAACGCAACGGCGCACTCGGATTTTAGTTTTGACGAGTATTTATTTATTTGAATTTTCAGGTATTTAAATATTATTAAAATATTTGACGAAAAATCAATGACTTCCAAATGACTTCAAAACTTCACCCCTAGCTAATTTGGGTGCTCTGAACGCAACGGTTAAGTCAGATTTTCAATTTGAGGTCTAGATAAAAAGTCAATTTTCTAGGGTTTGGGATTTTCCAGAATTCCAGATTTGACTTTGTTGACTTCTAGTTTAACCTAGGTTTTAGAGGCGAGTTTTAAATTACTTAATTAGTGACTTAGAACTTTAATTAAGACTTAGATTAGTCTTAATTGAGCAAAGTAGCAACCTGGGTTATTACAATAGGGGATTATATTATGTTGGATAGCCAATAGCAGGCTAAATAGGAGATATAAAGAGACCTCACATTCACATATTGTGAGGCCCCAGTACTGACAACAAAGAAGTATGGTGCTCCAACTGTGGCAAATCCTCAACTTAAGTAAAGTTGGGTAAACCCAACCTGCCTTAAGCTAAAGACTTGTCACCAAGTACTATAACATTCATCAATATATATACAGATATCAAAGTGGCGAAAGCAATAGGCGAGTAGTAACATCCACAAGCACAACATAGTATAAAAGAAAAGAAGACAATATAGTAACTCATCACAATGCAGGAATGAAATATATCCAAAATTAATTATTACAAACTAAATTTAAAAGGAAATAAAAATGTCTCTCAATCTCACTGAAAAGAAATACAGAATCTATCTAAACTGCATCAGCAAGGTCCTCCTCCTGAACGAGCTCCTCTCCTGCAGCACTGCTCACGAACAAGTCTGAATCTGATATTTGTCAGTATCACAAATACCAGGGCTCCAGCCAACAAAATAAAAAGTTACAGTTAGACAATTGTCTAAATATATTTTAGGCTATTTTTAATGAACTGAATATTTTAAAGATATCACAATTTAAATTAGTTAAACATGCAAGCGGTAATGGGTGCAACAAGCTATGAAGAAACGGGTAACTATAAACTATCCATTTATAGCCAGCAACTAGTATAAAATATAACATACAATGCAAAATAAGCAAGGTGAGGCTAAAAGCTAAAATAAACAACAATTATGATACAAATTCTGATCCTAACATACTTATGATCATATTAATATATGTTGAGTACATAAGGAATATAATACTGACTAAAACACGCAATTCTAGCATCCTAAGCATGCCAATATATATAAATAATCATATGAGTATACATACAACATGCTAGTTAATACAAAAGAAAAGAAAAGGGCCACTAAGACATGTAGCAAAAGCAAGGCAAATAATATAATGCAAGACCACTGAGACATATGACAAAATGAGCAAGTACTGAAAGTAAGGCCACTGAAGCATGTGGCAAAGCAAAATAGAAAATAATACTGAACAATCCAGCTATAATAGTAATAAGCCTAAGACATAGCACTGCCATACTAGCCAATAGGCCATCCAGGGCCCCTAATACCAAAATATCAATCAATACCCAGTCAATAGGCCATCCCAATCCTCTAGGCCTGGGTCAATACTACACAATATTATTATTGAAGAGGCAGACTATGCTAGGACATATTCTACCAACTATAAGTAAGGTAAGAACTGAATGATATGTAATTCAAGTATTAACTTAGGATATATTATCCATATCCTAAGTTCTCCTATTATGCTTATAGAATAAGGCTCAATAACCAAGATATACCAAGCAATTCAAATCAAAGTGAGCAAGGGACTTAATCTAAACTTATGTGATATCTGTTGTTATCTAATTACCAAATCTAACTACTCTGAGAATGTACAAGTTTAGGATCTCCAATATCCAGCTATCGAGTAAAATCTCAAATTTACGTCCTTATAGTTAATATTAGAACTTAACAAGTTATAATCCAAAAATCAAGTGATGACTATAAGGTTTAAGTAAATAAATCAACGACCTAACTTATTAATATTTTACTTTCCTACCCAAATTTTGATTAAGTAAATCAAGATTTAAGGATCTTGGATCTGAACTCTACTTTGGTGTTCAAAACCTAAATCCAAGGTGATATCCTAATAAGGATCTAAGGTTCATACTTGATACCCAACTTAAAGGTAAAGAATCCTATAAGCTGAAAGATTTCAGAGCTAAGAACTTAGGGAATTGTTACTCTACTGATTATAAGATAAAATAATCAATTAAAAACTTGAGAATCTAAGATCTATATTCAGTCTTTAAGATAATTTCATTATCTTTAGATTAAATCATCCTAGACCCATATGGAAGGCTTCAAAAGATTAAATAATGAATCATTTAAGAATTTCAATTGGAGATAGTTTGATTCAAGTAGAAGATCTAGAGTCTAAGATCTAGGATATAAGATCTGATCACTTTAGACTTAACTAGTTTTCTAACTTAGGATTTCCTAAATATGACTCTTTTAGAATTTAAGCTCATAAACTAACTTAGTTGAGTTTATTAAACTGAAATTTAACATCTAAAATCATTAGATTCAAATATTAAGGCTAAGTGACTCCTTAGGATCACTTAAGGTCTAAGTGTCTTAATTAGGGCTTAATTGAAGATTTCTTAAATAAACTTCCACATGATCAGCATTATTAATCTAAAAGTTTAGTGAAATATTTATAATCCATCTAAGGGTAGCTTACTGAATTTTCTAAGGTTTAAGGGGCATTAAGCACATTTTGGTCAAAATGACCAAAATACCTCTCATAAGGCTAAAATTGGGATTTTAGGGTTTAGTTATCTAAATTAAATCTATTCTATTTTAGTGTGTTTCATATTGATTAATGAAGTGGGAAACATACTTATCTTAGGTTTTGACCACTTAATTAAGCTAATTATCACTAATTTTTCCATCAAGCCAATTAGGGTGATTAGTGAATTTAGGCTTTCTTAGGGCAATCCAACTTTACCCAGAGGTTCTAATAGACTTAAGATAGTATTAGGAACAACATTTGCCACAATCAGAGGATTAATTAGGGTTTAATTCACTAATCCCTAATTAATGGGATTAAGGGGTGATTAAGGAAATTTATTATCCAAAAATTGGGTTTAAGGGTCTACACTTATTCCTTAGGATCACAGAAGTAATCAGAGCCCTTAATCAACTGATTTGGACATTTATTGAATTTATTATGATTTAATTACAAATAGAAAAGGTTTAATCAATTATTTTAAATCCAACTATTGGATCTGTGATTTTATTTTATATTTAAATTCATTGTATTTTTCTGATTCAAATGGTATATTGGATCATACCATTTATATCAGTATAGCTAAAGTTATTCAAATAATTTATTTTATATGTATATTTAAATGGAAATCATAGGTTTTAATTTATAATTTAATTTCCTTAAGGAAATTAAATCCAAAAATTCTAATATTTCTGTCTGCCCAAAATCGAAAGGCGCAGGTCGGGGTCGGCCCGACCCAGACTTTATCTTCTTCCTCTTGACGGGTCCGCCTCAGAAGAATTTCAACGCTGAAATTCTAAGCACCTGGACGACGGCGAATGCCCAACTCGATCCCCACACGTTCCTGGAGTTAAGACGCATCGATTGGAACAAGAAGCCCTGTCTAGGACGCACCCAATCGTCGGGGTGCTACTCGGCCGAGACGTGCTAAGGGGGATGGACTTAGGGTTCCATGTGAGTGAGCAATTCTCCTCATAGGAGCCACCAAACTGATGGCATTCGATCCCTACAGCATCAGTGAGGTGAGGTGAGTTGAACCCCCAAGAATTCACTGCTTGGGATGCAGCCAAATGTTAGGTCCTTACTTGGACTCAGCCTCGGCACAACTGCTAGCTCGATCGATCGATACGATCGATTCGAGCTAGCTCCAACCCTAGCGAAAATCAATATGGTTTCCCTATGTGGCTAAGGTGATCTAGACGACATCTAGAGGCTCATCCAGCAAACAGAATGAACACTGAGCTCAAGAAATTTCAATGGGATAAGGCTGTACCTGAGGACGGGGTTGCAGGCTTGGCCAAGGAGAATTCAAGTGTGCTGGAGCTTCCTAACCAACCGACGAAGGTTCACAGGGGGTCTAAACATCAGACGAGCCCTCTATCAGCGGTTCTAAGCTTCAGGAATGCCGGGAAAAGCCGAGAGAGACGGGAGCTTCAGAGGGCTTCAGCTGGGGAATTGAGGGTTCACAGTGAGCAAAGGGACTCATTGTGAATCCTTGGGGGTACTTATAGGTCGAGGGAGCCCCTAGGGTGGACTATGATGCTCGGGCTCCAGCGTGAGGCTCAGCCTGAAGGGAAGGATGGGTTTAACCGTCTGAGGGCAGATTGGGGAGAGCGCTGCCGACCAGCTGTTGCACCGGAGAGCAAATGGGAAAGAATGGGGTAATTTCCCGTACTACCACGGGGCGGGGATGATTCGGCTATCAGGGGGACCAGCGCGCGTGGGGAGATCGGGAGGTGGACGATGATCCATAGTGGCTGGGGGTCTCAGAGCCGTCGGATGGATCGACCGTTGGCTCTGAACGATCCTGATGGATTACTTAAATGGGTTGGATGGTAGCCGTTGGATGCAAGTGACGAATCCAACGCTTAGGATTAGATCCTACTGTGAAGGAGATCCCACCGTTCGATGGCGCGCACTGAGATGCGTGCTCAACATCCATGCGGCGAATATGGTGCCCCGCTTTCGGGACCCCACAGCGGATCGGCCGCGGTCCCGATAGTAAATCCCAGAATTAAAAATAATATAATTAATTAATTTAATTTAATTTAATTCATTTAATAATTATTTAATTTATACTAATTTCTATAATTCAAATTGGGCTTAAATGAGCTCCAAAATTTCCTAAAAATTTACTCTTAGCTAATTAGGGCATGAGAAATTCAAAAATGAATTCAGATTTTGATTTGGAGATCAATTTAATTTAGGTATTTTCTAGAGCTTAAAAATAGCCAAAAATACAAAATTTTCCAATTTAACTCCGATTGATTTCAAACTTCTAAGGTTAGGTTTAAATGATCTAATGAGTCCAATGGAATCAAAATCAAAGCTTATTTTGGTTTAATTAATCCAGATTTAGCTAAGGTAATAACTAGGGTTGTTACACAAATGGTCAATGTGAGTGTTTAATTTTATTGAAATCCCGCTGTCACTTATTTGTTAGGCATGCATGCTTAACTTCTTATATCATTCTGTATATGCCCGCAGAATGAAGAATTCATAAAACGACTTCAATAAATAATATACGAGTCTTTTATAATCTTATTGATTATGAGATCTCATCATAGCCTTTTAGCTATATTTTCATTGTATATTTCTAGATTATACACTCCTAGTTCAAGAGACTAAGATTCTTCTTTACTTACTATGCTTTATACTTTCTATCATCAGTACTGTACTTTACTTACTTACAGTTCATATAGAATACAGTGTATGTTGCTTTAATTTTTATTTAAATATTTTATTATTTTTATTTTCTTAGCATAATTTCCATTTGGACATATACATATTTTCATTTCTTTTACTTTCAAATGCACTTTAGTAGTTTCTAGCCTTGTTTATGATACTTTTATCTTATCTTTTTGATTGTATGCTAGAACGATTATTCATGTGTACTTTTACTCATTTACTTTTAACTGTTCTTCTTTATAGTTATATTAATTTTCCTTCCTTACTTAAATGCTTTTAAATACTTTTTTGCTTATATTAAAGTATAAATTAGCTTATAATATCCAAATAAACTAATAAATCCTTAGCTAATCTTAAAATATACTTAAATTGATTAATCTAACCACTCTTTTTATTTTCTTGGCTTTGCTCTATCATTTTTAAATACCAAAATATAATAGATCATGAGCAATATAATTCAGGTGAAGATGGACCTAGTACTTGAAGATCTTATAAATTTGATCTTGCTTAAATTACTTGCATTTATTTTATATGAGAGAGAGTGATTATTTTTTTACTCTTTCATTTAAAAGCATATAATAACTTAAACTGTTTGTAATGTTTCACATATTTCTGTACTGAATTTACTTATTTTGAAATTGCTTAGGTTAAATGAGTGGATAAATACTACATGTCTTACTTATACTTGTACTTATTACATACTTTCCTTACATGCTTCATATATTATTTTTATTGCAAATTTTCTTTAACTTAACACTACTCATAAAGAGACATGGCCAACTTAGCATCTGATATTGGGTTAGCTTTCTTCTAAATTGATATTAGATGCTAAGGTAACGTTCTAATATTGGATTAAGCTCATATTCGATATCGGGGTCATTATAATTGGTATCAAAGTCAAGATTGAGAATATTAACTTAAAATGAGATATCCACTCATTTAAGACAAACAACACAGAAAGGCAAAAATATTAAAGAACGTCACCTTAGGAAAGAAAAAAAACTTCTATTTCAATAATTGAATTAATTATAACTTGAATTCAATAACTGACTCTTAGATGAAGAATCAATATTTGAAACTTAAATAATTCACTAGAATATTTTATTAGTTTTCGGAAGGCGACCATTGGTTCGGTACGTTGTATGGACAGTTCTACTATGGAGTATCAGTAGCTGGATGCGTAGTGTTAGATAAAATCATGAAATACTATGTGATCAGGAGAGATTGCATCTCATAATTGACAAGGGAGTGGCTCTCAAGGGTCTTTGATACCTTTACAGACATATAGTGCCCCAAGCACATATGCCTTAAGATGTTGGAGGAATTCTTTGCAATTATGCCAAATATTGGCAGGTTCATGCCCATGATGTTCTCATACGAGTTAGTAAATGGCTACATGGTGCTCCCCTTTATACTGATTTTGAGTTCATGTTCTATAATAAATTCTGTAAATGAACTTCTAGTTTCTTTTGTATATAGTAGCCTTGTACTGTAGCTTTCATAATAACTTATATATATTAGCTTCTATTTTCTTTCCACTTTTACATATTTTTCATATTGTATCTCAAATCTTTTGAATATTAATGAGAAGTTTTTTATTTTATACTAGTTCCGAGTTTCTTTTTCTTAATCTTCTTAGAATGGATTTCGATCAGAACAACCCTATTCATTATGTAATTAAGAAAGTAGAATCTGTAGTTCCATCTTCTACAGAGGAGATGAGACAGATTATGAATATATTTAAAATAATAGTTGAAGCTCAAACAATAGTTGCTGAGAGGATGGCTTCCACAAGTACCCCTCTCACCCATCTCCAATTCTTCCACCATCCTCTCCTATTCCAAAATAATCATCCCAAGCTCCATTTCAAACTCCCCAAACTCCAAAGGCAGCTAATTTTGCACTACAACCTACTTCAGGTCCTGTTGTGGATGCTTTTCTTCTAACTTTTCTTCGTTAAAATCCCCCCACTTTCAATTATACTTGTGTATATTCTTACTCATCTTACTTTCGATTGTTTTTTCTTACAGTTATATTTAGTTTTTTTTTCCTACTTAATTACTTTTAAATGCTTCTTTGCTTATATTAAATTATAAATTAGCTTATGATATCCAAATAAAACTTATAAATATATAGTCAATCTTAAAATACGCTTAGATTGTCTAGTTTAGCTACTCTTTTGCCCATCATATTTAAATATCAAAATATGATATATCAGGAGCAATATAATTCAGGTGAAGCTAGACCTAGCACTTGAAGAACTTACAAAAATTTGCTTCCGCTTATTTTACTTCATTTAATTTATGTGAGAGAGTGATTATATTTCTTACTATTTCATTTAAAATGCATGTAATAACTTAAAGTGTTTGTAATATTTTTACTTAATCTGTGCCAAATTTACTTATTTTGTAATTGCTTGAATTGAATGAGTTGATAAATACTACATATTTTACTTATACTTGTACTTGTTACACATCTTCCATACATACTTCTATTGTAAAATTTTCTTAACTTAACACTACTCATAAAAAGACTTGATCATCTAGCATCTAGTATTGAGTTGGCTTTATTCTAATTTGATATTAGATGCTAAGTTAACGCTCTAATGTTGGGTTGAACTCCTATTCGATATTGGGGCAGTTACAATTGTAGCAGCTCCCTATAAATAAATATATGATGTGCAATTTTTAGAAATATGATAATATATATGCTAATATTTAGTACTAATTTCTAATTTTCTTTTAATTAGTTAACATAATTAACTAAATATTTTCTTATAAACTATTTATCCTTATAAATTATCTAACATAAAAAATTAACTAATACAACATAATTTTTAATAGATTAAGTTAAGCAAACAAAACTTTACTTAAACTACAAATGAATCATTTAATAATAAATTAATGTATATAATTAACATAATCATAGAATCATTAAATAATTTAATTAACACGCAAAACGTATCACGAATAGAAGAATTTGAGGATAATCGGGGAATCAAAACATTTATTTGTCTTCGACCAAAAAAAAAAAACATTATTCCTATAAAAAAAATTTATTATATCATCATCTCCTTATATTGTTTTTATTAAAGAACAATGATGTTTAATGAAAAGAAGATGATAGATTAGAAGAATGTCCTGTAGCGTTCAGGAAAGCTTGAGCGAGCATTTTCCCAAGAGTAACCTGCGCTTGAGTTGTAAGATGCACGTAATCCGGTTCCAGAGGCAATCCTTTTGCATCGACGCACAAGACGTTCCTAAGCTTAATTCCCTTTTGCGCTCTTCTCACTGCTTCTACATATTTCCCTTGCCCGGATGCAAGCGCTACCTGAATGAAGATCAGGTCCGGATCGTCCATATCCTGTCGGAGATCGGAAACGAGGGCGCGCAGTCTGTCCGCGTAAGCCTCTGCATCGGCTTCGTCGATGGTGTCCGCCTCGCCTTGGAACCAGAGCACGGCCTGCAGGTTTGCGCCTTGCTGGACGGCCGCACGTGCGCGGCGCAGGAGGTTTGAGTAGAGGACCGATCCGCGGGCCCACTGGCGGATGGCGGTGGCGCCGACGGCGCAGGGGACGAGGCCGATGGGAGGGGCCCACGCGCCTGAGGAAAGGAGGGCGTGAGCGAAGGGCATGCCGGGGCCCACCCCGCAGACCGCGTAGGTGTCGATGTCCGCGTGGAGGGGTTCCCGGGCTTTTTCCCAGCGGAGGTCAGCGCTCAGGCGGTGGATTCCGGCGACCGAACTGCATGACGAAGGCACGACGCCGTCCCACCGGTTGTTAGTCACGCCGCCGCGGCCGGACATGTTGCTCTGCCCGGCCAGCAGAAATATGGAAAAATTATTGCCGCCGGCGACGGCTACGGCTGTCACGGCAGCGGCGATGGTGATCGTGAGGAGAGATGCGAGTCCGGGAACCATGGTCGGAATTCTTGGATGGGCACCGTAGGGCACTCAATTAATATATACAGAAATATTATTTAGACGATGTCATATTTAAAAAAATTTATTTAAAGATATTATTTTAATACAAATATTAAAAATAATATTTATATTATTTTAATATAAATAAATAAATATTAATATAATAATATTCAAATTCTAAAGGATACATCCGAATATACGGTGAATGAGACATATTTATTAAGAGAAATCAATACAATGGATAAATGAAATATTGTTGGGAAAGCTGCCTCCTTGACAGCTTGAGTGAGTGAGGGCGATCGAATTAACTTAGCAAATTTTATTTTCTTGCAAAAATATTCGGTAAAAGAATACTATTTAAAGTGTATAAGAAGTGCTGTTGATAAAAATTATGTGGTGATACATTTTTTTCTGGATTATAATAATTTTTCTTAAATGGTGAGGGTGAGAGACCCTATATATTAATGAAAATAAGTTCTACAACTTACAAAAGTAAGATGTAAAAATATATACAAGCTAAAATAACAAATAAATCTAATAAATGAGAGACTCAAGACTCAGTGCAGGAATTTGAGCACGCGACTCAAATGAATGTGGCCCCAAAAGTCATCCCAATCTGTCGGTGAAAAAGTTGTAAGATCTTAAATTGAGATAGAAAGTCTCCATATCGCCAATTGAGCTGAAGCTCGAAAAAAAATCCGTCGGACATAATAGAATTCCTAGAAAACTCAGAAAGTGCCTGCAACAAAACAATGTAAAATAATGCAATTTTATCATAGAAAAATCATCCAAGTGAAAATAGTCAGTGCCTATAGAAAGAAGAAACTTGAAATAGCACCTTATTCAAATGTGATTAAGAGAGGCATGGCCGCCTTTCCATCTCTAAAATTGAATATATTAATTATCATTAGCATCCAATAGCAAAGATCAGCTTTCCATAATATTCATCAAAGTAAATTTGATTTGATTGATAATGAATTTAGTTGTTTTAAATTAATGATTGAATATCTGATTATTCTTTTATGTACGAATATTATGAATAATAACTCCTAGGGTTAGAAGAGAAACTTTCTTGATGTGACGTCTCCCAATTCTATTTCACACCGAGGGCACCAGGATTGGGATGGCGCCAACCAAAACTTTTTATGAGAATTGTAGTAAGGTTTAAAATAATAACATAATTATTACAGATCATTGCTCAATTAATTTGAAAATAAAAAAAATAAAAGTCCAGCGATTGATTATTTATTGTTGTTTTAGTTCTTAGGCGTCATCATGACCTAACATTTACAGTGAAAATGCCATGGTTGAATACACATTAGAGAAAAACTTTAAGTACTTTGAATATCATCAATTACATTATATATATATATATATATATATATATATATATATATATATATATATATATATATATATATATAAGCGATAAGCATGGAATATAATTGAAATTTGCAGGAAAACAAGTAATATGCATTAAAAAGACAATTATTACAACTTTTTCTATAAATCAACATTGAATAATAATTTAAGTATTGATAAAAGCAATTAGTCACCAGTAAATAATACTAAATCAAAAATTGAATATTTATATCTCCAATTAAATAAATAATAATAATAATACCGTTCAAATTAAAAATTCTCGAACCTTGAGGAATTAAGCACTCTGCTTGATAATCATGATTTGAGTTCTAACATAACATATATATATATATATATATTCACTTATGTTAGTCCCATCATAAGCTTAAACATAGTATTCTTATATATCTCAAAGCAAAATGATAACAAATTAGTTCCCTTCTAAATATAAAATTACATTATGTATAGATTTTTATTTATTCAAGTATGTTACCTATTTTTAATAGTATATTAAATAGTAACAATATATTTAAATCATAAAATTTGCACGACAAATAAGCATATAATTGAATTAATAAAATTTGTGAATTTCAAGGCGAATCAAAAAATATGTAATTAAATCAGTATATACGAATATACTTCATGATATTTTGGGTACCTGTTTTTTGTGTTAAGTTGATAGTTTACAAATCTGTGTGAAATTTTTTTGATTAGTGAAGAGATGATAAAATACAAATTTTTATTAACTTCTCTCGCTCTCAGTGCGTTTCAATGTCAATAAAATAATAATAAGAAGAGAAGATGGAGATTGAGGTGGCATAGATAACAGTCAGAATAATAACGACAAAAATAATAATAATATTATTATTATTGTTGATATTATTATTTATATTTATAAGATAAGAATAAGAAATAAGAATCCTAGAAAGAGAATAATATGTGTATATATATATATAATAATAAGGATAATGATAATAATAATATTATATTAATATTATATCATCATCATTTATATGATAATTTATATGTAAAATGTACTATTATTATTATTTATCATAATAAGAGAATATGATAATAGGAAAGAAATGAAGTTGTTAATTTTTATGAATATTTTATGCGCATGTACTTATTTTAGAGAGAGAATAATATACTCATTATTATTATTATTATTATTATTATTATAAGTAAAAATGAAGATAGATAATATTATAATAATATTATTAATATTATGCTTAATATATTATGATAATAATAAAAAATATTTATATATTTATCATTATTATTAACATTTAGAAGCTGATAGGAGCAGAAGAATAATATAATAATATAGTATACATGAGAAAATTATTATTTATTATGGTAATATTTGATAATAACAATAATAGTATTGCTTATTATCATTATTATATACATATTAAGTATAATAATTTTATATACTTATTACTATTATGATTTATCATTATCATTTTGATAATGATAAGTATTATATTATTATTATTATTATCTAATAATAATAATAATATATTAATGTTATTATTATTATTAAGATAACATAATATTATATTATAATTATAATAATTATATTACAGTATATATATATATATATATATATATATATATATGCACATATATATTATAATAATAAATAAATAAAGATGAAAATAAAAAATAAAAAATTACATAAATAAAATGTTAGTAGCATAATTAAAAGTTAGTAGCAAAAATTAAAATGTTAGTAGCAAAAAATTAAAAGTCAATAACAAAGATAAAATTTAGGAACAAAATAATAGTTAGTGGTAAGTAGGTCAGTTAGTAAAAAATTATTATTTAATTGTTTTTATTTCTCAATTAAGATTTTAATAAGTTAATTAGTTCATCAATTTTTTCTCACTCACATATTTTTTGTGTTTTCACGGTCCTTCCTCCAGTTCAAAGGGGGATTGCTAAGGGTGGCAGCGACTTGCCAAGGAGGTTGAGGACAACTCGATGGGATTTTGGCAGGGTGCTGGCATGGCATTAGCACAGCGATGTGGCAAGGCGAGGGGAGATCATTGGCAGAGGAGGAAGAAGGAGAGGTAGGGGGACTTTGTGTGGCATCCCACCCCTTAATCCACAAGAATTAAGTTAAGGGGGGTGTGTCACTCTAGCTAACCCTTCACTTATAATTGGATTATGATTAAATCCACAATCCACCTAATAAGGGAAGGAGTGAGCATATAATTAAACATTCAGTCACTATCTAAGTAAACATACAGAGTGCAGAAGCAATTTTCAATATAAAACATCCAAACATTACAACATAAGTATATGGAAGTACATCTCAGAACATAAGCATAGAATCCAAATATGCAGTCATAAGGGTACCTGTATTATTACAACATTTAAAGTTTAAATAAAAAGGAAATGCAAATGCACTTATCCTTACAAATAGATATAAGGACTAGATATGCTCTGGTCCGAGCTGCTGCTCCTCTTCTATGTATAGTTCCTCCTCAGGTATTGGATCCTCTATCTGCTCTACGCGTGCCATTATCGGTTTCACAATGTAGGGCCCCAGCCAAAAAAAAGAGAAAATCTGGTTAGACAATTTATCTAAGTACATTTTAGGCTGATACATCCTTATATGTTTTATAATATCACCACTTTACACATTTTTCCTAAGCAACAATATATAAAGGAGCGATTGGCAATACAACAAGAAAGAGGAAAAGCTATAAATAACATTTTTAACATAAACAAAAAGGAGGCTAAGACATGCCTCAAAAGCTAGATAGACAAGATAAGGCATATAATATAAATAACTAAACATATGCTGAAAGAAAATACTATATCCTAATACATGCTGGTGATCAAATGAAATATACAAATTAGAATAATAAATCTCAACAGTAATACATATAAATAGCATCAAAATATAACATCCTACTGTATATAAGTTGTACAAGGAAATAGCTGACTGAATAAATAATGCTAAAATATAGCTAAATACTAAAACAGCACATCAAACTTTGTATACTAACTGCCATATCAGAAGACTTGGCTAAACTGGCCCACATATATATACATCTCAATCTGTATACATACTGAACATATTGCATGACTGAAGAGGCAGACAATACTTATGCAACATATTTTAGTTATTTTACTTTTGTTTCTATAGACAACTATTAGAAACAACTGAGGAGTCAAGCATATCTGCAAAACTATACGGGTCCCAAGCCTAACACACTCTCCTCAATAAAAATGTTAGGCATCCTGATCTCACCTTACCTCTGTCAATCGGGGCAAATGTGCACCATAATCACCATAGACCGGACCCAAAGGCAACTGTTATCCTATTATTCTAAGTTTTCATTTTCATACACAAAGTTATCTTATATGAAATGTCCAAGGAAGTAAGCTCAAGTATACAAGGAATACGTAGCACAAAGTATCAAAATAAGCAAGAGACTATACTAATATGGTGATATTATTTATTTTCTAATTATCCATTCTAACTATTCTAAGTTACATAAATTCAGGATCACCATTTTCCTACATATCAAGTGTAACTTAGAAATTCATCCTTATAAGTTACAAAATATCAGGACTAGCTAGGTCTTAATATACCAAATCAAAGTCAACTATAAAAGTTGAGTAACAAATCATTACGACCTAATTAATAATTTTAGACGTTCTAACTAAAAACTACTAAACTATAGATTATGGATTAAACGCCACGAGATTGGGCTTAATCACATAATCCAAAAAGGCTAAGACCTAAGATCTAGGTTTGATTCTAATAGTGATCTAATAGTCAAGGTCAATTTTATTAAGTAATCAAACTTAATAGGATGAATCTCCTATCTTAGATCTAAAGTCAAAAGATAAAATAATCAAAATAAGTTGAAAATTTCTAGAAATTAATAAAACCAAAGTTTCACCTATTGAGTAACCCATTTATCCAATGAATGAACTCTAACCTATGATCTAGTCCTAGTCTCAGAAAGGGTCCTTAAGGTGTAGTGTTAAGGACTTAGGAAAATTCTAGAATCTGACCTAACTATTAATTTTACTTACTTAAATGTCACTAATATGGTTATAATATTAGTTTTAGTATTTTAAAAGACTAATTAAAGGTTAAAGGTGTTTATCCTAAATTTTTGGCAAAATGACCATTTTACCCCTACTAAGGGTCCGAAAAGTCAACTTTTGAGTTAAGTGTCCAAAATAAAGTTTCTCTTCTTCATATGATTTCTTACTATCTAACTTGAAGATAGACAGTAAGTATGTCCAATTTGGATGAGAAATAGGTCATACAGGTTCAAACTAAGGTTTTTGTCTTAAGGGCATTTAAGTAATTTCACTCTACTGAAAACTAAGTTTTTATACAGTTTATTATAGGTTACTATTTAAGGATTCCATAGAGTCCAGGAACACTGCATTCTGAGCTCAATTGACTAAGTTATGAATTCTTTAAGGTTGAAGGGTAATTTGGTAAATTCGAGTCGGTCAACGGGTGACAAAAACTGAACTTTTCTGTTTGAAGTCCAATTTCAACAAACTCAGTTTCTATAGCTTCTCTATAATGTACTGAGTATGTTGGTAGGGAGTAGACCTAATTTGGACTTTAAATAGTCAAGTTATGACCTAACTAAGGTTGGAAGTATTTTAGTCATTTTCTAAATTTCTAGGGTTCAGAACCTAAATATTATTTCAGTTTATTAGTGACATTGAAATTCTAAACTAGTTAGCATCTTTAATTTTTAAATTTGGAGTTGAATTGACTAAGTATAGTCATTTGAATTCTAGGGGCATTTTGGTCATTTTTCACTAAAGTCAACACTGAGTTATAAGGTTGACTTTTTATCCTGATGCCCAAATGAGAAAACTAATACTGCTACAGTGATGGGGCTGTTCTCCTAAGTATTTTAAGACCAATATTGACTATATTTGGTCAACTAGGTCAAAAGTTATGGGGTCCTAAAGAGATCCTCAAATGCTACTTCGTTATACGTACCCCGAAACTAAATTCTGCATTACGCCATTTGATTATATTTATTTTTCTGAGTATTTTGAGACTTATATTGGCTATGTTTGGATCATCCTACAAAAAGTCATTAAACTTTTAAGTTTTACTATTCCAAAATACAATTTGTATTATTTTAATGTTCATTTATTCAAATGAATTAATTTACTGTTCATTCTTAAAATTATATATTTTTCTGTATTATTTATTGAATAAATTCATTATTAATTAGTTATTATTTAGATTATATACTAAAGTTTTTATTATATGTATATATATAGTAAAACTTGTCTAAAGTGATACTGTCTAAAGTGATATCCTGTCTAAAGTGATAAACACGACTCGGTCCCAACTCGGGCCCCATATAAAATGTGATAAACCTCCGTAAAGTGATACTCGATAATTTTATTGGTCCCACTCTTTATCTAAAGTGATATTCAGTACATTTCAAAAAAAAAAAAAAAAAAAACTACAAAACAAGCTAGATACGCTTGAAGAACCTGTCAATGTTCTTCTGAACCATTTGGTTGGTACGGATCATACTCACCTTATCCTTCAATTTCTGGATAGAACTCACACAAGATTCGTCTGCATCCTGTTGCTGCATGAAAAAGATCACAAGCTTATCCAACATCTCGGAAGCGTCAACGACACTCATGGCAGGCACTTCTTTGCTGTCGTCCTCTTCCTCATGCAGCACTGGAGCAAGTCCAGCTTCTTCAAGGTGGTCCTCAATGATGCTATCAAGATCCGGCGTGTATGACGTGATATTCTCCTCCGGGTAGTTGAGCAGGTTCCTGATGTCCATTGGGTTCCTGTAGCGAAAGCGCTGGATTTGTGACTGTAGATCCGCGATGACCTAGTGGTCCACCAGGTCGTCCTCCGTGATGTTTTCAACTGCCTAAGCCTGTTCTATCGATCGGATCTTGCAGTGTATGAAGCAGTTGGTAATCATCGTTGGCTTGACTTCAGAATTCCACGCGGGGACGGCAAACTGGATGGCCCCCAAAATGTCGACCTTCTCCGACTCCGGTACCTTGTCCTCAATGCGCTGGAGAAGAGTATGGTTGAAGCGGCGACGGTAGTAGGCTTTGAAGTTGCGGATGATGACGGTTTTTTTCTGTGGAACTTTCCCCGGCACGCGGGTACGAGTAGCCAAGAACTAACGCCCTATCGGTACAAACGACAACGGTAAAAAAAAGGAAAATGTGTGTGTATGATACTGTATGTACTGTACCTGCCTAAAGTGATAACTTTTATAAAGTGATATCCTACTTCTGATCCCAGCAATATCACTTTAGACAGGTTTTACTGTATACATATAAATATTTATATATTCTAAAGTTTCTGTTAACTATATATATATATATATATATATATATATATATATATATATATATATGCATTAATTATATTTACTGTTTGCTATTTATTAGGTTAATATATTAATTGATTAATTTAATTATTTATGAGTTAGTCTATTAATTCTACTGTTAATTATTAGATTAATATTATCTAAATTTGTTATATTAACTTTATTAATTAACTTAATTAATTATCTATAACTAACAACAATTTAACTAAACTAATATTATATATATACATTTGTATATATTAATTATATATATAATATATATAAGTTATTATTATTATTTAATAGATTATAACAGATTCTAAATTAATTTATTTAAATTAATATTAGTTAACAGATTAATTAATTTACTGAATTAATAATAATCTAATTAATATTAATTATTAATTAATCTGTTCTATAACCCTAATTAATAGATTATTAATTCTAATATTTTAACTAATACTAATCTAATCAATATTAATTATAACTAATTGATTATAATTATCTATATATATATATATTATATCTATTATATATATCATTATTATTTTTTTGTTTTTTTTATTGCAGGTATTGATGGCGCGGGGCCCGCCACTTGCCACGTGGCGGACACTGAGAGGGTGCGGAGCTGCGCGCGGGGCCCACCTGTGGCCACGTGACTTCACGTGAGCGGGCGCGAGACCCATGTGGTCGGCTGACCGCGTCAGCGGGGCCCACCGCTCTGCGTCTACCTACGCATGCGGCCCACACGCGACGAGCCGGGCTCGGGTCGACCCGGCCCGATCGAGTCCTTCTCCCCCCTTCGCTTCGCCCCCGATAGCAGCGACTAGGGCACGACGTTTGGAGGGCCGGCCGACGATGCCAAGCCCCGGCCCGCATGACGTCGGAAGGGTCTCGTCGAGACCTTTCGACTGGTGGTCGGACCGAGACCGGATGAGGCCTGGGTCGCCGGAAAAACCTAGCCCTAATTTACTTTCTACGGGATGGGCAAGGGATATGACGACGGCAACTATCCTAAACGTGACGATCGGTCCTAGCTAGCTTTGATTCGAGTCGCATGATTGACAATTGGACGATGGATTGACAATGCGAAATGAGTAATTGCGATTATAAACAGAGTATAGGCTAGTGGAGGTACCTGAAACGGACGGAGGGAGGCTCGATTGAAGCTGGACGGGTTCCTCTGGGTCTTAGCAGACGCGCACGGGTGAGAGAGACCGAGACGAAGCTCGATCCCAGGGTTTAATGAGGCCCGGCAGAGGTCGCGAGGCTGGCCGGTCACGTTGGCGAAGACGGGCGCGCCACGCGCACGCCTAGGGTTGGCGATCGGGGACGGTGAAGCCAGAACCGTCCGATCGCGGATCGAACGGTTCGGATGGACCGGTAGGTCGAACGACTAGGGTTAGCAGTGCGTATGCGGATCCTGACGGCACGGATGGCGCTGTTTGGAGAATAAAATAATATTATTATTTATAAATAAATAGATTAATTCATTCTTAATTTAAATATTTAAATTGATTTTCAAAAAAAAATCTCTAATATTCACCCCTAACTATCTGAGGGGTGAGGATCGCAACGGTGAGGTCAGATTTTTGATCCGACAAGTATTTTAATACCTCAATTTTTGGGGTATTTAAATTAATATTAAAATATTCGTCGAAATTTTGACGACTTTTGATTGACACGAATACTTCACCCCTAGCTAATTTGGGGTCAATGAGCATGATGGTGAAGTCCGTTTTTCGATCGGAGGTCAATTTAAATAGGTCAAATTCTAGGATTTCTAGATTTTTCAGAAATCAGTATTCGATCCATTTGACTCCCGATTTGGACTAGGTCTTAGAGGTTGACTCCAATTGACCTAAATAGCACTTATGATTAATCTTAAGACTAAGATTAGTCCTAATTGACCAAGATAACAACTTGAGTTGTTATAGACTCCCCCACTTAAGAACGATGTCGTCCTCGAGATATCACTCAAACAGAATTAAAGGCAAGAGTTAAATATGACTAAGAATTTGAAATAGAATTACCTGGGTTCTTGAAGAGTCTGGGATATTTTGATCGCATGTCAGATTCCTTCTCCCAAGTGGCTTCGTTGCAGGAACGATTCTTCCACTGGACTTTGATTATGTCGATGGCACGACTTCTGAGCTGCTTGCGATCACGAGCTAGGATTCGAATCGGCTCCTCGGCATATAACAGATCGAGCTGGATCCGAACTTTTGGGAGTTGCACGAGGTGAGACGGGTCCCGGAGACATTTCCATAGGGACGATACGTGAAAGACGTTGTGCATTGCGGTGAAATCCATTGGCAATTCTAATTGGTAGGCAGCTGATCCAATCCTCTTCAGGATTTTGAATGGTTCCACAAACCTTGGGCTGAGCTTACCGGCAACCCCGAAACGATAGACTCCCTTCTTATGATTGACTTTTAGGTATACGGAGTCTCTTTCCTGGAACTCCAAGGGGCAACAATGAAGATCATGATACTTGATCTACCTATCTTGGGCTATCCTAATTCTTTATTATATGAGCTTTATCTTCTTATTTGTCTGCTCTATTAGTTCAGAGCCATACAGTTGAACATCTCCTGTTTCTGCCCAAGCCAGAGGCGTAAAGCACTTCCTACCATAAAGTGCTGCATACGGAGCCATCTTGATACTAGCCTGGAAGCTGCTGTTATATGCAAATTCTACCAATAGAATGCGATCTTCCCAAAACCTTGCAAAGTCTATAATGCAGAGGCGGAGTAAGTCTTCTAAAACTTGATTTACTCTCTCTGTCTGACCGTCTGTTTGAGGATGGAAGGTTGTGCTCATGGCTAGCGTGGTGCCTAGGTCCTGATGGACGGCCTGCCAAAATTTTGATGTGAATCGGCTATCTCTATCTGACATAATAGTTTTTGGGATACCATGAAGCCGAACTATCTCCTTGATATAGATTTTGGCAAGTCTCTCAACTGAGTCCGTTTGTCGGATTGGAATGAAGTGTGCAGACTTGGTCAACCGATCAACTATGACCCAAATTGCATCTACCCCAGACCTTGCACGCGGCAATCCCATAATGAAATCCATTGATATATCTGACCATTTCCATTCTGTAATTTCTAGTGGGTGAAGTAAATCGTCTGGTTTTTGCTACTCTCTTCTTCATCCCTAGCCACCAGAATGATAACTTCAAGTCCTGATACATTTTTGTACTTCTTGGGTGCACTTGATATCCTGAATTATGACTCTCAACTAGTACTTCACATTGTATAGATTTAGGGATCCACAAATGATCTCCTAGATAGATAGCACCCTTCTGAAATCGAAGATCAGTGCGGCGGCCACTTTCAATAGCATGCTTAAAGCCCAAGTATTCCTCATCCTTGGTTTGTGACATAGATACGTCCATGTGAAAAGTGGGCTCCACATTGATGTTTGCCAGAGTTAAGCTAAGTCTATCCCCTCTTCAATTAACGGTCCCTCCGATATTATGGCATTTAGTGAGGCCTGACAACTTAAAGCGTCGGCTACAACGTTGGCTTTCCCGAGATGGTATTGAATGTCCAGGTCGTAATCACTAATCAGCTCCAACTACCTTCTCTGCCTATAGTTTAGTTCTCGCTGGGTGAATATGTATTTCAGACTTTGGTGATCGGTAAATATCGAGCATTGAACTCCGTAGAGATAGTGTTGCCAAATCTTTAGAGCAAACACTACTGCGGCCAGCTCGAGGTCGTGGACTGCATAATTCTTCTCGTGGACCTTTAGTTGTCGCGAGGCGTAAGCGATGACCTTTCCTTCTTGCATCAATACAGCCCCTAGGCCTATGCCCGAGGCATCCATATATACCTGAAAGTTCACTCCTTCTTTTGGAAGGACTAGCACAGGGGCAAAGGTAAGCACATCCTTAAGTGCTTGGAAGGCCTTCTCGCATGCAGACAACCATTCAAATGATACTGTTTTTTGAGTGAGCTTGGTAATAGGAGAGGTGATTTGGGAAAATCCCTTTACAAACTTCCTATAATAGCCTGTTAATCCCAGAAAACTTCTAACCTCCATCACTGTTTTAGGCTGAGCCCATTCTTGGATTGCATGAATCTTATTTTGATCCACCCTGATCCCATGAGCATCCACAACATGGCCTAGAAAGGCGACAGATTATAGCCATAATTCACACTTCGAATACTTGGCGTATAGCTGGTGGTTCCTTAATTCCTCCAATACAGTTCGAAGATGTTCTTCGTGCTCGTTCTTGGACTTATAGTATATCAGGATGTCATCTATGAATATGATGATGAACCTGTCCAGGTACGGTTTCAAGATTTGCTGCATCAGGTCCATAAAGATCGATGGTGCATTCGTGAGTTCAAACGACATCACCAGGAATTCGTAGTGACCATATCTAGTCTGGAAGGCAGTTTTCGCAATATCAAAATCTTTCACCTGTAGTTGGTGGTATCCAGATCGCAGGTCAATTTTTGAGAATACCTTGGCTGCCAATTGATCGAACATGTCGTCTATGCGCGGCAAAGAATATTTGTTTTTTATTATGACTTTATTTAATTCGCGGTAGTTGACACACATCCGCATAGAACCATCCTTCTTCTTTACGAACAATACCGATGCTCCCCATGGTGACGAGCTTGGCCTTATGAGACCTTTTTCTAGGAGTTTTAATAACTGTTTGTTCAACTCCTGCAATTCTTTAGGCGCCATTCTATATGGGGCTTTAGAAATGGGTTGTGTTCCCGGAATAACATCAATTGCGAATTTGACTTCTCGTATAGGTAGAAGGCCAGGTAAGTCTTCTGGGAAGACGTTTGTGAGTTTGCAAACAATAGGGTTCTCAGCTAATGGGACTTCTTATTTCTTCTCTCATTGTATTGTTACTAGGAAGGCTTCGCATCCTTTCTGAACCAATCTTTTCGCTTCTATTGCATTGATGAGTGAGGCGCGAGTACTAAGGTTGCCAACAAAGGATATGGCTTCGCTCCCACTACCCAAGGTAATCTTTTTCTTGGTACAGTTGCTAGTGGCATTGTGTTGGCTTAGCCAGTTCATGCTTAGTATTATATCAAAGTTGGCTATAGGAAGAACTACTAGCTTAGCCTCGTACTCCCTGGTTGAAATTGGAATCTGCATCTTGCAAAACTAGCGAGCTAGCAATTGGGCTCCAAAAGGTAACCCAACTTTAAGGGGATCGGCTAAGCGATACATATTGAGGTTTAATGACTTTGCCCATCCCTCAAATACAAATGAATGACTAGCCCCAGTGTCAAATAAGATGCTACAGAGTTTACCCTTTATACAGATTGATCCTAATTATGTAATAAATAAATCACTTAATTGTGCATAGTAAATAATGATAGTAAGGATGAGTAGGTTCAAGATAATGTACCTGATACCACGTGGTTGTCTTCTATAGCCTCAATGGGTGTGAGGGTGTACACACATGTAGGACCAGCATACTGGTTGTTATAATTTTGCCTTGGAGGTGGTCGAGGTGCATTTAGGTGAGGGGCATTGGGTGCCTCATGTCTTACGACTGAAGTAGGAGAGGGGGCTAGACAGGCAGCTGCATGCTTCTGGTACTGGTCGAAGACTTGACGATGTTTGGTACGATCAATCACATCACCATCCACCGTTTCTATGGCTGCACAATCGAGGAATCCATGACCTGGCCGTCCGCAGGTATAGCAGACACGACTCCCATGGTAGCACCGCCCATAAGGGTGTGGTTTGGTGCAACCATTGAATGGATCTGTTGCTGGAGTCTCGGCCTCGAGTTGGTATACCCTGGCTCGCTTGAAAGGGTGCGACTGGGATGAAGTGAACCCTATACTCCTTCTGGATCCTTCCCTGGCCTGATCATGTTCCACTATGTAACAACCCAGGTTGTTACTTGGCTCAATTAAGACTAATCTAAGTCTTAATCAAGGTTCTAAGTCAATAATTAAGTAATTTAGAATTCATCCCTGAAACCTAGGTCAACTCAGAAGTCAACTGAGTCAAATCAGAAATTCTGGAAAAATCTCAAACCCTAGAAAATTAACTTTTTATCTAGACCTCAAATTGAAAATCCGACTTTGCCATTACGCTCACCACCCCCAAATTAGCTAGGGGTGACGTTTTGGATGCATTTGGAAGTCGTTGGATTTTCGTCAAATATTTTAATATTATTTAAATACATGAAAAAAATTAAATAATTAAATACTCGTCAGATCGAAAATCTGAGTGCATCGTTGCGTTCCTCACCCCTTAATTAGCTAGGAGTGATTTATTAGAAATTTTTGGAATATGTTTAATTAATTAATTTAATTAATGAAATTAGATAAAATTACTTAATTTTTAATTATTATTTAATCACATTTAACGGCTGTCGTCTTCTCTAAGTAGCGCCGTTACTCCATTTTTCTGCTGGAGCAGTTCGACCAAACGGCTCTCGTGAGCGGTTCGATCGAAAGATCGAACGGCCCACTTCCATCTTCCTCGCTGAGGCGCCCCTACGGGACGCATGGCGTACACGCGGCGAGAGCCGCCGCGTGTTGATCCAGCGCTGCCCCTTTTGCTCGTCAAAGGGGCTTCATCAGGGCTTTTATTGCTCAAGGAATGGAGAAAAAAAAATAAATAAAATAAAGGATTACGTCTGTAAGCATATGGAAGCAAGGATCGAAATCACATCCCAAATCCTCCTGAAATATCGAACGAGGTACGTCTGGATACCCTCAATTTTCCTTCAAATTCCGCATAATCTCATTTCGTTTCCTGAATGCATGATATAGATATTAAGTCGTGGACCGATTAAGAGCAATCGCATCCAGCTGATTTTAGTTTGCGATAATTACTCGTGTAAGCAGAGTTAGGGCTGAAGATTAAAAGAATCCTAATAATCTAATATATATAATTTATATGCTCAAACGATAGCCTTGGTTCATATCTTCATTTTGACATATTGCATGCTGCCTGAAGTAATCTGTGCTGAGAGTAATCTGTAACCCTAGGAGCTAGGGTTGCGGTCCCCGATGGGGACGATCTACAGTAATCGGACCGGTCCAGGCCAGACCGGTCCAGTTTAAACCACGGCTTAACGAGCCGGTTTTCTCAAGCCTTCTGCAGTGCTCCACGTGTCGTCACCATATCGCGCCACGTGGCCCTGAATTCAGCGACTGCTATGTCGAGTCCTCGGGTCTCATCTTTGGCAGGCGGGGCCCACTTTGCAGCGCGCCAGCCAGTCCTGGCGCGACGCGTGGCCTGGTCCTGCTGCCATCCTGAACCTGTGGGGCCCGCCACCTGTTGTCCAACCAATAAAAATCTGCCACGTGTACCTGCAAGATTAATTAATAAAACTTATTTATATATATATAACAGTTAAATAAAAAAATCAAATTATAAATATATATGTATATATAGTTACAGATTTAATTAATCTAAATAAACAGTATTAATTTATTTATTAAATTCTAATCTTTAAACATTAATATCTTAATAAATTTAAGTCCAAAATATGCAAAATTATATATCATTGGAATCAGAAAATTTTGAGGAATTTATTGATGCCAATAATTTTGCATTTGGACCTGTATTTAGCAAAGTGATATTTAAGGTTTAATTAAGTTCAAATTTATGTCCCAAAATTTTATTTAACCATAACTTTGGGTAGGTTGATCCAAACATATCCAATATGGGTCTTAAAGTGATCAGAAAACCCTAATGATTAATTTGATAGTGTTCACTTTGCTATTTGGATTAGTATTTGCCTAATCACTTTTAGAACCTAGCCCTAATTACCTTAAATAGACCTAGAACTTCAATTGACCATAACTTGGTCAATTGAGCTCCAAAATTAATGATCCAAATATCAATTTAGATCAGAAGAACTTAATTAACAGTAATATGTAAAAATATTTTAAATCCAATGGTTAGATTTGCTAATCACCCTTAATTACTCTAAATCTTGATTAGTGAATATTAGCAAATCTAGTAATCCAAATTAAGTGATTAAAGTTTCAGAGGACTCCTAGAGTCATTTAGAATCTATCTGTAAGTTTGGATTAGTATTTGAGTGCTTAATTTTGCTAATCACTCACTAATAACCCTAAACCCTAATTAGGTCATAACTTAGTCAAATTAGATCCAAATTGAGCCTACTACATATCATTATGATCAGTGGACTAATTGTAAACCATAGCCACTGACTTTACTCAATTTGGACACTAATTGGCAAAGTTAGATTTTTAACCCATAATTAAGGATTCCTTAATTACCCATTAAACCCTAGATCTTGTATTGGCCATAACTTGGTCAATACTTATCAGAATTTAGCAAATTTAAATTCTATGGAAAGCTTAGGCAGTAAAGAACAATAATCTGAAAGAAAATTTAACTTTCACTTAGTCAAATTACTAATTTGCCCTTATGAGTCAAATTCACTAATTTGATCTCATATGGCTTAATAATCACCCAAATTTTATTTAGTTACTGTCTAATCTTACATTAGATAGTAAGAAATACTTTCCAAAAGAAAATTTTAGAATTTAAGCCCTAGATCAAAGTTTGATCTTTTGAACCCTTAAGTAGGGGCATAATGGTCATTTTGCCCAAATTTAGGGTTTAGTTTTCAAAAGCCCTAAAAATCATTTTATAATCCTATTAATTAGTAATTATAATGATTTAAAGCTGAAATTAATCAAATCCAAGCTTAAATTAGATTTTTTATTAAAATCTTAATCTTAGCTCCTTAAGGAAAATCATAAGTCTTAAGCGAGTGATTTCTCTTCTTAAATCATTCTTAGATCTTTTCTTAGGTCCTTATAATATTAGCTAGGATGTGTGTCTTGAGAGATACTCTTAGAAATTAAGAGCCTTAATTACTAAGATTAAGAATAGATCTTAAGTTAGAATTCATCTATTGAGTAAATTGGGTTACTCAATAGGTGAAACCTTGAGTTTACTAGTTTCTAGATTTTTTCTCAGTTTATTAAATGATTATTTGATCTTTAAACTCTAGAATTAAGAATAGAGATCTATCATAATAAATTGATTTATCATTAGGACTTGCCTTAACTTAATCTGTGAGTTTTGGGTTCTAAACCTTAGATTACACCTTTAAGATTAAGTGATTAGACCCCATTATCTGGAGTCTAATTCTTAATCTTTTCATCTTGATTTGGCTAATCAAGATGAGGTTGGGATGAATTAAATTACAAAATTAGGCCGATGATTTATTCACTTAAACCAGATAGTCGTCTTTTGATTAAGTTATAATTAGGACTTGGCCAGTCCTAATTATCTTCAACTAGTAGGATTCGTGATTCTAAGTTACAGAATGTGTAAGAATTGATGATTCTGAAACTTATGTAACTTAGAGTAGATAGAACGAATAAAGTAGATAACAATGGATATCACCTGTATTTTAGATAAAGTTTCTTGCACTTTGATTTTGATGCTTCGCATTCCTTGATTTTGAGTTTTATACCTTGGACATATATTATGTACTTAAGATATTTGATAAATATCTTATGTTATTTTGGAACATTCATAAGCAGCATTATGTTTTCGTTTCATAAGTGGTTTGTAAGATGTAGCTTGATTAGTATACCTCTTCGATCAACTCGTTCGGGGTCGGCAACCTTTCGAGGGTTTAATGTCCGACAGTCTATTGGCCATGCCTAGTCCGAGTGATAGGATGGATAGACTCTTACCATACTGACTATAGAGTCAGGATTCTGATATGGTTATACTAATTCAAGTACACTTACATTCGGTTCTGTCTTAGCTCATCAGGCTAAGAGTTTTCAGTGATGTTCAGTTCAGAGTTTCTTAGCTCATCAGGCTAAGATTTACTGAGTATGTTTTCAGTTTGAGTGACTTAAATGGTCACTGCAGTTTTTGTTTTTAGTTACTGTTTTGCTTGCATATTCTGTATTGTAGTACTGTTTTACTTACAGTTTTCCTGCACTATATAAGATGCTAGTTCTACTTACTGTTTTCTTATATTTTTAGGATGTTAGTTTATTTCAGTTTCACACTATTAAATGTTGTATGTCACTTAGCATATTTTTGTTTGATCATATGCATATTTATGTTGTATTTTCTTACAGTTTTACTTTTCTTTACTTACCTGTCGTTGTTGCAGTTGTTTGGAGGAGGTATGTATTACTTCCTATTTTTGCTTAGTTATAAATTGTAGTTTATAACATATCACTGTTCTTTTGTACGCTTCTTCTGCACCTATTGCTTCAGTTCTGTTTATAGTGATATCTATTTAACATAATAAATTGTTTGCCCTAAAATGTACTTAGACATTTTGTATAACCAGTTTTTCTTTTGTTGGCTGGGGCCCTACCATTATGAAACTGATAATGATAGGTTCTGAGTTTGTTGGAGCAGCAGATCCAGTAGAGAGCTTGCCTTTGGGAGAGGAGCCCGTTCTTAAAGATTTATAGCTTTAGTTTTCTTTCTTTCAGTGAGATTGAGAGTTCCTTTTAGTTCTTTTTAACTTATTAATTGTTGTAATAATACAGGTTTAACTCTTCTTTTCAGGTCTTTACTTATTCTGTATTGTTATATTTATACTGTATTGGATGGATGTTATACTTTTTATGCTTCCGCACTCTGAGTTCATGTATAGTCATTTAGTGATAGTTCTTATGGATTGAATGGTAAAGTTCTTATTTAAGATGGATTAGAACATGTGTCTAATTCAATTCTAAGTGGGGACTTTGTCATTTGGTGACCCCTCCACCGTAATCATGTTAACTTAAGGGTTAACGAGACCACGGCGGGGCATGGCCGCCACACACTACCTTGGCTGTCTCAAGTAATTCTGAGAAATCGGTTATATGCAAAGGAATCACTTGACTCCGAATTGAAGGTTGCAGGCCATCCTGGAATCGGAAATAGCGGTCTGTCTCCGTAGGGATCAGTCTTGTAGAAAATCTGGCAAGGCGACAGAATTCAGCCTCATATGCTGACACGGATCGATCTCCTTGCTGCAATTTTAGTAGCATTTCTCCCAAGCAATGCTTGGCAGATGGGGGAATGAATCGAGCTTGGAACACTTCGACGAACTCATCCCACGTTATCTCGGCTAACGGAACTCTGGAGAATGTGGTGCTGCGGGTGGTATCCCACCAGTATTCAGCTTCGTTATGCAAGAGGTGGGTAGTGAGGCGAACTATGGCCGATTCTAGGCATTGGATGCTCGTTAAATTCTTTTCGACCATCTTTATCCATGTGGCCGTATCGACTGTCGAGAGGGTCCCATCAAATGTAGGAGGCCTTAATCGGAGAAAGCTGTGGAATATCCCTTCTGTGGACTGATTCTGCTGTTGGGTCTGGGGTAATGGGGGACTTTCCGTGGTGGTACAGTTCTGGTTTATTTGAGATACCAGAAGCCGTTCCATCTGTCCGGCTTGTTTAGCTTGGGCCCTTACGGCCTTTTTAGCCTGCTTCTGGCTAAATTCAACCTGTCGCTGGTGGGATTCCACCATCAGTTTCACAGCTTCCAGTAATGCGTTTACCTCATTAGAGAATGTGCTGGAGGGTACAGAAGGGGGGCTTGATCCTGGGTTCATGGTTACCAACACCTGAATTAAGAACAACACATTCTTTAGAACTCAATAAACAGGAGATCAAAAACATTATATTTCCTTTATTAACCAAATACAATACATCATTTAAAGTAGAACATAAAAAGATATCAATAGTGAGAACACGAAGTCTATCCTATGTACTCTCTTGTGAAAGCTCGCGTAAAGAATGCATATGTCAGCTCTCGACGACGGCGGGCATGTCGTTGTTCGAACCTCCATACCTCTTGAGCCCACCACTCCTCCACATAATCTTGGAGGAGAATCTCAAGGATGTCAAGTCGAGCATCATCTGGACATTCTAGTTCATCGAACACTTTGGTTACTCTACGTAACCATTCTTTGGCCATGATGGGAAAGTCCAGTCCCCTAAACACTGCGTCTTCCAGCATCCTCTCAAGAATGCTGGCTCTTACTGGGGAGACCCCTTGAACTTCCCTCCCATATCTCTTTGCTAAGAACACATCGTATGCCCACCTGTCCTTAAAATGGGCAAAAAGATCGCATCATGTCATGCTCGCACAGTATCCTAGACATCCATATCAAGAAAAGCAAAGAAAATAGTTTTTAGATTTTAAAAATCAGGTTATGACGATACATAAAGGAATACAGATAGCATATGAAATAAAACTGTGGCGCCCGCCCCTTCTAATCATAAGGGTTAAGGTGTAATAACCCTAAGTTGTTACCCTAGCTAGACTTGGATTAATTAAGCTAAACTAAGGCTTGATTTTGATTCAATTGGATTCAATGGGTCATTTAAACCTAACCCTAGAAGTTTGGAATCATTTGGAGCTAAAATGGAAAATTTGGTATTTTTGGCTATTTTTAAGCTCTAAAAAATACCTAAATTATTTTGATCTCCAAATTAAAATCTGATTTTATTTTTGAATTCCTCATACCCAAATTAGATAAGGGTGAATTTTTGGGAATTTTTGGAGCTCATTTGGTCATAAATTGGATTTGAATTATTTAAGAATAATTATATATTATTTAATTGGATTTAATTTTAATTAAATTAAATAAATTTATAATTTTATTAATTCGGGATTTGCTGTGGGGACCGCGGCAGATCCGCTGCAGGGTCCCAACAGTGGCGCACGGCTTTGAGCCAGTGGGATCACTAGCACGCATCTCAGCGCGTTTGATCCAACGGCTCGCGCCTTCGATCGGATCTGCTTAATCTCAACCATTCTGCGATTCTGAGATTCGATCCGATGGTGCTTAAACCATCTGCCTTAAGTAACCCCGATCGCCCGTTCGATCGATGGATCTGATCCAACGGCTGATCCAACTCCTCGCGCGACTGTTAGATGTCGGGTGATCAGAGCCGTCCCACGCCAACTGTCGATCCATCAGACGGTCTCGGAGTCCCCCAACACTGTGGATCTTTGTCTCCAGAAGATCCCGTCCCGACAGAAGAAAATCCACCGAATCAAGCCACGTCGGTCCTGTCTGCCACCTTCTCGACAGGTCAGCTAGACCGTTAGGTCCTTCCCGTTGTGGCCGAGCCGCAGGGATGGGGTAGGGATGGCTGAGCCATTCCCTAATGGGCAATGGCGAGTGAACCCCTGGGCCGAGCCAAGCTCTGAACCAGAGCTCTGGCATCCACTCCCTAGGTCTCCTCCGGCCTATAAATACCTCCCAAGACTCACAGTGAGCTCCTTTGCTCACTGTGATCCCCTCATCTCTTGGCTGAAGCAATTGGAGTTCTCGGCGAATGTAACGACTAGTCCTGCCGCGTCTACTGATAGAGGGCATGGTCTGGCATTTAGACCCCCTTGCCGAGCTCCTGCAACCCTCTGGTGCGACCCAGCCTAGCTGCATTGTCGTCTGTCTCTGAGCTTCTTCGAACCAAGGTACAGCCCATTCCCTTCCTTCTATTGAGCTAAATTTAGCTCGGCACTTACTCGCTCAAGCCGTAGATGCTACGTAGGACATTTCCCTAGCTCCCCTATGGATGTTCGAATATGTGGGTGAGGTCTGGCAATGGGACAGACAGCGAATTTGTCGTCTGAGCGCACTGCTAGAGGAACCTCTAGCTCACCTAATGCTACGCTCTCGTGTGCAATTAGCCGTCTATCTAGTGCTAAAACTTTTGGGCGGTGATTGTAAGTTGGTATCACTGGTTGGGTTCGACCAGATCGATCGATTCGACTGGAATCGATCGATCCAGTCGCGGGTCTAGACGGCAGAAAATGCCGAGTAGCACCCCAGCGATCCAGACCACCTCAGAACCTCTCGAGTCAACCTATCACTCCCTCATCGATCCCTGAACGTGCAGGGATCAAGATAGCAGCGACCCGTGAACTCTGTGAGGAGAATTCACTCCTCACAGGTGCGCCTGAGGAAGAGCTTCGGTCGAGTAGCACTACATCGATCCGGTGCCTCCCAGTTAGGGTTCTTGGTTTAATCGACGTGTTTAGGTTCAGGGATCGTGTAGCCATTAAAATCGGGGCGTGGCGTGACCGGAGCGCGGAGAATTTGGCGCTGGAAGCTGGTCCTAGGGTTAGGGCTACGGGTGCGTGCGAGAGGAAGAAGACGCTGGATTTTTGGCCGGGCCGACCCCGACTCGCGCGGTTTGATTTCGGGCCTCGGTTAATTAATTAATTATAGGATTGCATTTTTAAAGGTTATGCGATTACTTAATTAAATCGTATAGTTTTAATTTAAATAAACATTCAGATTAAATTAATTGAATAACTTTAGCTATACAAATCCAAATTGTATGATCCAATATGCCATTTGAATCAAAAAAAATCAAGGAATCTAAATATAAAATAAAATTATAGATCCAATGGTTGGATTTAAAAATATTTGCCAATATTCTTGCTGTCCTTAATTAAATCATATAAAATAATTTAAACATCCAATTTATGATATTAAAGGCTTTGATTGCTCCTTGTACCATAAGGAACAATATCAAACTCTTAAATTTAATTTTGGATAATTATTTTTCTTAATTACTCCTTAATCATCTTAAATAAGGATTAGTGAAATTAACCCTAATTAAGCCTCTATTTTGGATGGGGGTGGTTCCTAATGTCATATTAGGTCTATAGTAACCTAAGTATAAGGTTGCATTGCCCTATTCGCCTACGTTCACTAATCACCCTAATCACCTTAAATAAGTGATTAGTGCTAATTAAGATTAATTAGGTCATCAAAACCTAATATAAGTGTGTTTTTCACTTCACTAATCAATATGAAACTCATTAAAATAGATTAGATCAACTTGGGTAACTAAACCCTAAAATCCTAATTTTACCCTTAAGAGGGGTATTTTGGTCATTTTGACCAAAATATGTTTAATTGCTCCTTAAGGCTTGGAAGTTTCATTAAACTATCCTAAGGTAGATTAGAAATGTTCTCTGAACCCTTAGACTAATAACAATGTTAATATGATCATTAATTCAAGAAATCTCCACTTAATCTGTAATTAAGACACTTAGATCTTAAGTGATCCTATAAGAGTCATTTGGCATTAATCCTTGAATCTAATAATTAAGATAATTAAATATCACCCTAATAAGTTCAGTAAAGTTAACCTAAGAGCTAAAACTTAAAAGAAATGTAATTGGTAAAGTCTAAGTTAAAATCTAGCTTAAGGTCTAAAGTGATCAAATCTCAGATCCTCAGATCTTAAGTAGCCCTAAAAAGGTCAATATGAGTTTAATGTTAATCTAATGCTTAGAATTGTCAATTTCAACTTTAATAAGCTCCATTTAGTTTAACTATGAACTTAAATTCTAAAAAAACACAAATGGGAACTCTTAAGTTAAAACTCTAATTATAAGTCTAAAGTGATCAAATCTCAAATCTTTAGATCTTAAGATCTTGGACTTAGATCTTCAATTTGAAATTGAACCATCTCCAATTGAAATTCTTTAATGATTGATTGTTTAATCTTTTAAAACCTTTCATGTGGGTATAGGATGATTCAATCTAAGATAAGGAAATTATCTTAAAGATTGAATATAGATCTTAAATTCTCAAGTTCTTAATCGATTGTTTTATCTTATAATCAGTAGAATAGCCTTTCACTAAGTTCTTAGTTCCTGAATCTTTTAGCTTATAGGATTCTTTACCTTCAAATTTGGGTAATAAGTGTAAACCCTAGATCCTAGATATAATATTACATTGGATTTAGGATTTGAACTCGACATATGGTTTAAGTTCTAAATCCTTAAATCTTGATCTACTTAATCAAGATTTGGGTAAGAGAGTAAAATAATTAATTAATTAGGCCGTTGATTTACTTACTTAAATCCTATAGTCATCACATGATTTTGGATTAGAACTTATTAAGTTCTAATATTAACTTTAAGGATGTAAATCTGAGATTCTACTCGATAGCTGGATATTGGAGATCCTAAACTTGTACCTTCTCAGAGTAGCTAGATTTGGCAATTAGATAACATCAGATATCACATGAGTCTAGATTGAGTCTCTTGCTTACTTGACTAGATTGCTTCACATATTTTGGATATTGAGCCTTATTCCTTGAGCATAATAGGAAAGCTTAGGATATTGATGATACATCCTAAGCTAGTATTTGAATTGCATATCATTCAATTTTGCCTTATTTGTAGTTGGTATAATATGTACTAGCTTAGTCTCCTCTTCAATAGTAGTATTGTATAGACTGGACTCAGACCTAGCATATTTGGATGGCTAGGCTGGGGATTGATTGATTGATATTAGAGGCCCTGGATGGCCTATTGGCTGGTATGGCAATACTATGTTTTAGGCTTATTGCTACTTTAGCTAGATTGTATTGTTTTCTGATTTGCCTTGCCACATGCTTCAGTGGCCTTATTTTCAGTATTTGCTCATTTTGCCACATGTCTCAGTGGCTTCATATTTCATAGATTGCTCTGCTTTTGCCACATGTCTCAGTGACTTTTTGTTTATTTTCTTATTCTTAACTAGCATGTTGTATGTATACTCATATAGCTTACTTATATATATTGGCATATTTAGGATGCTAGAATTACATGTTTTTCAGTACTTGTGTTTCTTTTATATACTCAGCATATGCTAACATGATCATAAGCATGTTAGGATTAGAATTGTATTGTAGTTACTATTTCTTTTAGCTTTAACCTCACCTTATTTATTTTGCATTGTATGCTGGCTATAAATGGATAGTTTATAGTTACCCATTTCTTTCATAGCTTGTTGCACCTTTACTGCTTGCATGTTTAGCTAAATTAAAATGTGATATTTTTAAATATTCAGCTCATTAAAATAGCCTAAAATATACTTAGACAATTATCTAACTATAACCTTTTTGTTTTGTTGGCTGGGGCCCTGGCATTTGTGATATCGACAAATGTTAGATTTAGATGTGTTCATGGGCAGTATCGCAGAAGAGGAGCAGGTTCTGGAGGAGGATCGTGCTGCCGCTAAATAGATAGTTGTTGCATTTTCATTTCAGTGAGATTGAGAGACATTTTCATTTTTCCTTAAACTTCAGTTTGTAATAATTATTTCTAGATGTATTTCATTTCTGCATTGTGATGAGTTATTATATTGCATTCTCTTTTCCTACTATGTATGCTTGTGAATATTACTCTATTGTGTATTGCTTCCATCACTTTGATATTTATATATTGATGAATGTTATAGTACTTGGTGACAAGTACTTGGCTTAAGGCAGGTTGGGTTTACCTAACTTTACTTAAGATGAGGATTTGCCACAGTTGGAGCACCGTACTTCCTTGTTGTCAGTACGGGGCCCCACATAAGGGGTGGTCATCACTAAGCACATCCCTTACTTAACATTAGGTTGGAAGTTTAAGGCTCCAAACCCATCTTAAGGAAAAGAGGTGATTCTCTAAATAATCAAAGGATAACAATCACTTAATGAGTATACTATATAATCATAGTGCGAAAGGAAAAGAAACAACTGTAGAAACATCCATCCATCCATAAAACAAGAATAAACATCCAACTCATAATATAGAAATGCAGGAAAAGTAAAGTACAATTTAATTCTGTATTATTACAAACATTTAAAGTTAAGAGCTGAAATGAAAAGAGTCTCGTAGCAGACCTCCTAGCCTTTGGTGTTCTGCCTTTACTAGGCAACATGCGTGGCACTTAGCCACAAAGTCTACTATGCTCTTCTTTATTCTTGGCCACCAGAACAATAATTTCAGATACTGATACATTTTTGTACTTCCTGGGTGCACTTAGTATCCTGAATTATGACCCTCAACCAGTATTTCGCGTTGCATGGATTTAGGGATCCACAAATGATCTCCTAGATAGATAGCACCTTTCTAAAATTGAAGATCAGTTCGGCGGCCACTCTCTATGGCCTGTTTGAAGCCCAAGAATTCCTCGTCTTTAGTTTGTGACACAAACACATCTCTGTGGAAGATGGGCTCAACATTGATATTTGCCAGTGTTAAGCTGAGTCTGTTCCTGCTAATAGGCTTGATACCTATTTTGCTGAATTCTTCTATCAACGGGCCCTCTGATATGATGGCATTTAGGGAGGCTTGACGACTTATAGAGCATCGGCTACAATGTTGGCTTTCCCAAGATGGTATTGAATGTCCAGGTCATAATCGCTGATCAGCTCCAACCACCTTCTCTGTCTATAATTTAATTCCCGTTGGGTGAATATGTATTTCAGACTCTAGTGGTCGGTGAAAATTGAGCATTGAACTCCGTAGAGGTAGTGTCACCAGATCTTCAGGGCAAACACTACTGCGAGTAGCTCAAGGTCGTGGACTGCATAATTCTTCTCGTGAACCTTTAGTTGAGGCGAGGCGTAAGCGATGACCTTTCCTTCTTGCATTAATACAGCCCCTAGGCCTATGCCCGAGGCATCCATATATACTTTAAAGTTCACTCCTTCTTTTGGAAGGACCAATACAGGGGCAGAGGTAAGTGCATCCTTAAGTGCTTGGAAGGCCTCCTCGCACGCGGGCGACCATTCAAATGGTACTGCTTTTTGAGTGAGCTTGGTGATAGGAGAGGCGATTTGGTATTGAATGTCTAGCCCATTCTTGGATTGCATGAATCTTATTTTGATCGACTCTGATCCCGTGAGCATCCACAATATGGCCTAGGAAGGCGACAGAATCTAGCCAGAATTCACACTTCGAGTACTTGGCGTATAGTTGGTGGTTCCTTAGCTCCTCCAATACAGTCCGGAGGTGTCCTTCGTGTTTGCTCTTAGACTTAGAATATGTCAGAATATCGTTTATGAACACGATCACAAATTTATTTAGGTATGATTTCAAGATACGTTGCATCAAGTCCATGAATATGGAGGGTGCATTTTTTAGTCCAAAGGACATCACTAGAAATTCGTAGTAATCGTACCTAGTTCGGAAAGCAGTTTTCACAATATCGGAGTCTTTCACCTGTAGTTGGTGGTAGCCTGATCGTAGGTCAATTTTTTAAAACACTTTTGCCCCGGACAATTGATCGAATAGGTCATCAATGAGGGGTAGTGGATATTTGTTCTTGATGGTGACCTTATTTAGCTCCCTATAGTCAATGCACATCCTCATTGACCCGTCCTTCTTTTTCACAAATAGGACTGGAGCTCCCCATAGAGATGAACTTGGCCTGATAAGACCCTTCTCTAGCAGCTCCTGCAGTTGCTTATTTAATTCTTGCAACTCCTTGGGTGCCATCCTATAGGGTTCTTTCGAGATAGGTTGAGTTTCTGGAATAATGTCAATGGCGAATTTGACTTCCCGGACAGGTGGAAGACTGAGCAGATCTTCGGGGAAGACGTCGGTGAATTCACAGATGACAGGATTTTGGGAGAGAGGAACCTCTTCCTTTTTTTCCCTAGTATAGTTACTAGGAAAGCATTACAACCCTTGCTTACAAATTTCTTTGCTTAAATGGCATTAACTAGTGAAGCTCTGGTGCCGAAGTTTCCTACAAATGACCTGGCTTGTTTACCGCTGCCTAAGGTGATCTTTTTCTTTTGACAGTTAATGGTGGCGTCGTGCCGACTTAGCCAATTCATGCCCAGAATAACATCAAAATTGGCTATTGGCAGTACTATCAAATTGGCTTCAACTTTGACTCCTCCGAAGGGGACTTGTAGTTTGCAAAATTGGTTGGCTTGAAGCTGGGCTCTGGATGGTAGCCATACGCTTAGAGATGTCGTTAAGCGGTGAACCGGTAAGTTGAGGGATTTCATCCAGTTTTCGGAGACGAAGGAGTGACTTTCCCCGGTGTCAAACAGAATGTTACAGGGCTTACTATTTATATATATCGTACCTAATTATAGATGCAAGATTTACAAGTCACCATTAAACACATATGAGTAAAATGCTAGATTGGTTTAGAAGCGTGTACCTGATACCACATGGTTATCTTCTGTGGCCTCTGTCGGTGCAAGAGCATACACGCGCGCCTGGCCAGCGAGCCTGTTGTAGTAAGGCTGCTTGGTTGGCGGCCTGGAGGTGCTAGAACGAGAAGTAGGGGGTATCTCTCGTCGATGAGCAAGAGGTGGCAGGGCTGGACGTGCCGTAGTCATGGTAGGGGATCGCTGGTAAAGATCAAATACTGGCTGGCCCTGCACCTGCTTATTTGGCGTGCCATCAATCATATCGGTATTATGGCACTGGGTATAGCCATGTCCTGGTATGCCACAGGTGAAGCATACCCGTTGTCCGTGGAAGCATCTGTCGTAGGGATGTGGCCTAGTACAACCGTTGTAGGGATCAGCAACGGGGGCTTCTGCCTCGATTTGGTACACCCGGGTCCTCTTTGGGTTTTCCTGGCATTGCATCGCAGAGTTAGCAAGCCTCTTCGCCTCTCCATGTTGACATCTTTCTGTAACTTTGACAGTTTCCAGCAGCTCCCGGTAATTGGTCAGACGGAAGGGCACGACTTGGGTCTGTATAGAGGGTCGAAGACTGCTTTGAAACTAGTGGCATCGGTCCTCTTCCGTGGGTACTAAACTTGAGGAGAATCTGGCGAGTCTCCTGAACTCCGCATCGTACGCAGCCACGGTACAGTCCCCTTGCTGTAATTTGAGGAATTCTTCCGCCATGCTGCGGCGTTCAGACAAGGAAATGTACTACGCCCAGAACACTTTTTCAAATTCATCGTATGAGATATCTTCTAAGCTGATACCATTGAATTTTGTGGTGTGAATATGATGCCACCAGTGTTCGGCTTCTCCGTATAATAGGTGCGTGACCAACCGGATCACCTCAGTCTCTAGGCACTTAATATTGGTCAAGTTTTTCTCCATCATGCGCAACCAGTCTTTCGTGTCCACGGCCGACGAGTTCCCATTGAACATGGGGGGCCTCAACCGGAGGAAGTTATGTAGTAACGTGTCGGCGGACGAGGTGTACTACTGGTTGGAGCCCTGGGGTGCTGAGGCGGCTTCTATTGTCAAGCGATTCTGGTTAATTTATGATACTAGAAGGCGCTCCATGCGCTTCGCCTGGCTGGCCTGGGCCTTCGCAGCCTTTCTTGTCTGTCGCTGGCTCTCCCTGGCCTGCTGCTGGTGGGATTCCATCATCATCTGTACGGCCTCCAGTGAGGCACTAACCTCACTGGACGCGGTGTAAGATGGGGCAGACGAGGGGCTCTGACCTGGGTTCATTTCATCTCACTATAATCTGAATTAAGGACAACACAGATTCAGCATCTTAGAAAAAGAAAATAACGCAACAACTTATCTCCTTTTTTATTAATTAGAAAATAGATGATACATCATTGGAAACAGAGTACAAAAGGAAAAGACAGTCACTGAGGAAAAACACGAAATCTATCATATGTATCTCCTCGTGAAGGCTTGAGTAAAGTAAGCGTATGTCAGCGTTCGGCGACGGCGGGCGTGTCGTCGCTCGAACCTCCATACTTCCTGAGCCCACCATTCCTCCGTGTAATCCTGGAGGAGGATCTCGAGAATGTCGAGTCGTGCGTCGTATGGGCATTCCAATTCCTCGAACACTTGGGTTACTCTGCGTAACCATTCTCTAGCCAGGATGGGGAAGTCCAGTCCCCTATATACCGCATCTTCCAGCATTCTTTCCAGAACACTGGCTCCCGCTGGAGAGACTCATTGAACTTCCCTCCCATATCGCTTTGCCAGGAATACGTCATATGTCCACCTGTCCTTAAAATAGGCGAAAAGATCGCATCCTGTCATGCTCGCACGGTATCCTAGACACCCAGATTAGTGATATAAAGAAAATTACTTTCAAATTTTTAAAAATCAGGTTACAGTGAGGCATATAAGAATACAATAGCATATAAATAAAACTAAGACTTCTATTTGATATATCGGGCCGTAAAGGCACGATGAAAGTTTTCGTAGGTGATGTCCCGCAGTAACCATTTGCGTTGATAGGTGAGGGCTCTAAGGGTGACACGCCACCAGTCTCTAGCTCTATCCTGCAGGAGACGTGTTACGAGGGCAACCTTGACATTGTTCATGATGTTCATCGCCCCCATAATATCATCTGTCATCATTAGCCATCGCTTGGCCAATGCGGGGAGATCATACCCTCTGAATGTGCTTTCTTGGAGCAATTAGGTCAACATCCTGACTTCCGGATCTGATATCTCTTCTATGTACACATCGTGTTCTTGATATAATTGGGCAATACTTTCCCAATTTTCTTCAAACCGTCGGTGATGCCTCTCAACCATCATTCTAGCGTATCTAACTATATTAATATTTAGAATCTTGTTCGATACCAATGCTTGTGTATTTTGATTATCAACTTCTTATTCTGAGTATGACGTTGTGATCCCTTGGATGTGACTCTAATGTATTTTGCCATAGTGACTGGATTGGTAGAGGAATTATCCATTAGGTAGATGAGAATGCAAATTCTCATTTGACACCTTATAGAATTCTCTGATACCAATTGTGGCTCCCCACTCCTTAATCCACAAGAATTAAGTTAAGGGGTGGTGTGTCACTCTAGCTAACCCTTCACTTATAATTGGATTATGATGAAATCTACAATCCACTTAATAAGGGAAGGAGTGAGCATAAAATCAAATATTCAGTCACTATCTAAGTAAACATGCAGAGTGCGAAAGTGATTTTTAATGCAAAACATCCAAGCATCACAATAAAAGTATAAGGAAGTGCATCTTAGAACATAAGCATAGAATCCAAATACGCAGTCATAAGTACCTATATTATTACATCCATTTAAGTTCCAAATAATAATAATAAAAGTGCACTCATCCTCACTTATAATGGAAGATCTAAATAGCTGCTTCTTCCACATGCTCCTCCTCCGGATATGGCTCCACACCAAGATCCTGATCGTCCAACTGAAGAGGATCTGCCATTGTCGGTTTCACAATGTATGGCCCCAGCCAAAAAAAGAAAAATCTGGTTAGACAATTGTCTAAGTACATTTTAAGCTGATAAGTTTTATATGTGTTATGTAATATCACCATTCTGTAACTCCTAAGCAGCAATATATAAGGGAGCAACAAGCAATACAAAAGGAAGGAAAAACTATAAACTATCATTTATAACTTAAGCAAAAAGAGAGGTTAAGACATGCATCAAATACAAGCTAAATAAGGTAAGATATAAATATAGATAATCAAACAAGTACTATAAGAGAAATACTACATCCTAAACATGCTAGTGATCAAAAGAAATATGCTAATTAAGATAAAATAACTCAGCAGTGATACATATAAATAGCAGTAAGGTTCTAATATCCTAAAATATATAAGCAATACAAAGAAATAGTTGACTGAATAAAAATGCTGAAAAGTAAATAAAACATCATCAATGCATATATATAAATATTCGTGCATCAACTGCCATACAGAAAATAGCTAATCTAGCCCATCGAATATCAAAAGATCTTAGCACAATCACAGCTAAGTCACAAACTGTGTACCCCTAGCGACATAAGGAGGCTAGGCAACTAAGCACACAAAGTAATCAAAGGATCTTAGCACCAGTACGGCTAATGCACTATCGGTGTACCCCTAGCGATATAAGGAGGCTAGGCAACAAGGCACACAACAAAATAAGTCCTTCTCCTAGTGACATAAGAAGAATAGGCAATAAGGACATATCTAAGAGGCAGCTCATATAACTATTATCTTTTCATTAATCACTTTAATATTATCATAAGGAATCTAAGGAGTCTCCATATTTTTCTAATATTTTATTCATGCATCAAAAATCTTATATGATATGCTCAAAAAAATATGGCACAAAAATCAATGAATACGTAGCAACAAAATATCAAATAGAAGCAAGGGACTCTACTAAACATGGTGATATCATTTGTTTTCTACTTAACCATTCTAACTATTTCAAGTTACACAAGTTCAGGATCACCATTTTCCTACTATCGAGTGTAACTTAGAAATTCATCCTTATAAGTTAAAAATGATTAGAACTGATCAGGTTCTAATCTAGTTCAATCAGATAGACGACTATGAGTTAAATCAATAAATCATACGTCCTAATTTTGGTGAATTTAGACATTCTATCTAAGATCTGATCAAGATCTTCTAAACCTATAGATTATAGATTAAACACTATAAGATTTAGGTTTAATCACATAATCCAAAAAGGATAAGACCTAAGTTCTATGTTTTATTCTTTAAGTGATCTACTAGTTAAGGCAAATCCTATTAAGTAATCAAGCTTAATAGGATGAATCTCCTATCTTAAATCTAAGGTTAAAAGACAAAATAATCAGAATAAGTTGTAAAGTAAAAGAAAGGTCTAGAAACTAATAAAATTAAGGTTTCATTCATTGAGTAACCTATTTACCCAATGAATGAACTCTAACCTATGATCTAGTCCTAGTCTCAAGAAAGGTCCTTAAGGTGTAGTGCTAAAGACTTAGGGAAATCCTGGAATCTGATCTAAGAGTTAATTTCACTCACTTAAATGTCACTAACATGATTATAACATTAGTTTTAATATTTTGGAATATTAACTAAATGTTAGGGGTACTTAGTCTAATCTTAGGGCAAAATGACCATTTTGCCCATACTCTAAGGGTCAAAAAGTCAACTTTTGACTTACAGGTTGGAATTGAATTCTCTTAGTTCCAACTAGTTCCTTACTATCTAACTTGAAGATAGGCAGTAAGTACGTCCAATTTGGACTTCAAACGGTCAAGTTATGACCAAAATGAGGCCAAGAGTATTTTGATCATTTTCTAAATTTCTAGGGTTTAGATCCTAAATATTATTTTAGTTTATAGATGACATTAAAATTCTAAACTAGTTAGCATTTTGAATTTTTAAATTTGGAGTTGATTTGACTAAGTTATGGATGTTTGAAGTCTAGGAGCATTTTGGTCATTTTTCACTGAGAATTCTAAGGTTGACTTTTTGTCCTAATGTTCAAATAAGAAAATTAATGCTACTACAGTGATGGGGCCGCTCTCCTGAGCATTTTAAGACCCATATTGACTATGTTCTGATAACTGGTAAAAAGTTATGAGGTTCTAAAGAGATCCTAAAATGATACATCGTTATACGTACCCCGAAATTAATTTTTGACTTACGTTATTTGATTCCTTACATTTTTTTGATTAAAATGAGACCTATATTGGCTATGTTTGGATTATCCTACAAAAAGTTATTAAACTTTTAAGTTTTACTATTCAAAAATACAATTTGAATTATTTTGCTATTCATTTATTCAAATTGAATGATTTTACTTATTCCTAAAGTTATATATATAATTTTTGAATTTATTAACTTTTAATTAATTTGTGATTAATTAGGCTTAATTATTAATTAACAAAAATTAATCTATTAATTAATGATTAAATTATATAATATTATTATTTTACTGTTGAAAAGTTATTATCACTAATTACTATTTAATTAACCTTAATCACCTGTTAATATCTAATTAAGAATAGTTAATTATAGTTTACTATTTAATAATAATTAATTATTCTAATTATTGTTAAGATTTAATTAATATTAAAATAATCCTAATTAATCTCTAATTACTAATTACAGTTAATTAATTATAAAGTTATTGTTCAAAAGTCATTAACACTAATCCTAATTAATTAATCACTAATTGCAATTAATTAGGCTAACAGTACTTAAATATTTAATTAATAGACAGTGGGCCCACCTGACACATGGCACTGTCAGAGGCTGCCACGTGGCACTGTGATCCCAATAGGGAAGCCGAATAGGCTCGGGTGACTGGGTAGTGGGCCCCCACCTGACACGTGGCACTGCCAGAGGCTGCCACACGGCACTGTGAGCCCCACAGGGGAGCCGAAAAGGCTTGGGTGACTGGGCAGTGGGCCCCACCTGACACGTGGCACTGCCAGAGGCTGCCACGTGGCACTGTGGCCCCATAGGGGAGCCGAAAAGCCTCGGTGACAGGGCAGTGGGTCCTGCTTGACACGTGGCGGGCCCATAGGTTGCCACGTGGCACTGTGGGCCCCACGATCGAAGCCGAAAAGCCGCGGGGCTCGGGCTGTGGCCCCACGTGACACGTGGGGCACCGGATGACAGCCACGTGGCGCAGTGGGCCCCACGGCCGAAGCCGAAGAGCCGCGGGGCTCGGGCTGTGGGCCCCACTAGACATGTGGCGCGCCGGAAGGCTGCCACGTGGCGCAGTGGGCCCCACCACCGAAGCCGAGGGGTCGCGGGCTCGGCGTGTGGGTCCCCCACGTGACACATGGCGGGACCGGAGGCAGCCACATGGTGTAGTGGGCCCCACCCGGGGCTTACGCGGACCCGACCCAGACTTTGTCTCCCTCGCGGAGGCGTCCCGAGGGCCGGCGCCTAGGGTACGGCTTTTGCCGGCCTTCCTGGCGCCGGACCGCCTCGGCCCGCACTGCCGACGGTAGCCCTTGTCGGGGCCTACACGACGGCGGGCGGACCTGCGCTGGAGGTGGCCGGAGTCGCCGGCAAAAGTTAACCCTAGGTGCTAGGGTTCAGCGTCGAGATCCCTAACGGTTTCTACTGTGGATCCCGAGCCGAAATGCCCTTGATCCGGTCGGGCTAGCCCCGATCGGACCCGCTCGATCGTTGATCTATACTATGCAATCGATAATGCGACAATAATCGGAGGGAATCGAAATGGGGAGAGCAAGATCCGGTACCTGGAAATCCGACGGTACGCGAATGTGGGGCGGGCTCGGCACGGGTCAGGTCGATTCGGGCTCCGATTTTGCCAACCCGGAGCCCAGAGTGAGGCCGAGGTCTTATAGGAGGTGCCGGCGACCTCGACGAGGCTGGGGAGGGCACCAGTTGGCCCGGAGGGGCGGCGGACACGCCGCATGGCGCTCGGGACGGCGCTGCCGAGGACGAAGGCGCTGGACCGTCGGATCCCGCGACGCGTTGTAACAACCCAAGATTGTTAATGATTATTTCATCATCCAATCAACTTTAAATCTCTTTTATCAAATCTTAATTAGTCTTTAAGATCAATTTCCAAAGTCCTGTTCAAATTAGGAATTTGAACAAACAAAACCCTAATTTTGAGTAATTCCAAAAATTAAAAAAATGAGAAAATTAATTTGACCTCAGATTAAAAATCGGATTTCTCCATTGCGTTCCTCACACCCAAATTAGCTTGGGGTGAAATTTTGATGAGTTTTGGAGATAGTCAAAATTGATTAATTATTTTATTATATTTTCAAAAAAAAAAATTTTGAAAATTAAAATTATTAAGATGACTTCCAATTAAAATTTCGACTTTATTTTTGAGTCCGTTACCCCCAAATTAGCTACACAGTAATTTTTCAAAAATTCATTTAAAAATGATTACAGTACAAATTTAATTAATGGAAATTCTAAATTAGATAATATAACATATATATATATATATATATATATATATATATATATATATATATATATATTCATACCTTATCAACAGATCGGCAAACCCTAAATCCCTATCCTCTTCGCACGCCGAGCCCTGAGCTGAAGCCTGCGACTCCTCCTTCACGCTCGACGAACGACACGTGGTATCCACCTCTCGCAGGATCCAATAGTGAGTTGGCATGACCCTTCCCTTCGCAAGTCGTGAAGATGCGATTATCATCTTTAGTTAAGCCCATGCTCCTTTCACCTCCATATCTACCCGAACCCTAGCCGATCCTTTTACTCCACCCGATTCTCCTCCATCTGGCCGTGCCTTCTCTCACCGAGTCTCCTCTAGCCGAGAGCCTTTCAAGCTGAGTCTCCTCTCGCCGACCCCTCCACTCGCTAAGCCCCATCCACTTGTCGAGTGCCTCCTATAGCTGTGTCTTGAGGAATAAAGGTACTTCTCCCTATTCTTCCCTCAGTATTGTTTATATAAAATCAATGTTAAAATCAATGTTGATTTAAGGCTTAAAGCTATCAAATTAGGGATTCATTAGGATCAAGTGAAATCTGTTTTCAGTATGTAATAATAAAAGATTAAGTTGTATATAATTTCTTACTTATAAGGAAATGATGGAGTAAGGAGTTGTATCATTTTAAGTTTGATTAAATATTTGTGAATCAAGGGATACTTATGTTTATATAAAAATCTTCAATTTTATTAGACAAAAATTTGTTTGATGCGACATCATTAATTGAGTATAGTGTATGGCTCCAATGTGATAAGAATCAATGTTCAAATGGTAGAATCATTGTATTACATGTGAAAGATTCATGATTCGATCCCCTATACTATCAAATAATAATAAGATTGCCTTGTCTCAAGAAAATTTTCCTTTTTAACCCTCTATATTTCTATGATTTTGAAATCACATATGAAGATTCTTTTTCTTTGTTTGCTTACAATGATATTGATTTTCAGTCACGGATCTTCATTATTTTACTTGTTTCATTAGTAGGTCAAGTGTTAATGTCTCATTAAGCTTATTGAATTTTTACAAAGCATGATGAGTTTTAGATTAATAGTGGTAAGAGTGCTGTAAATATCCATTAAAATGAAAATATGAAATGCTTACAGGATTACTACTATAGAACTAAGTATTATGATTTTAAATTATAGAGATCTCTAATAGCTCATTACAATGATATTATAATATCTTGTTATGTAGTTTTAATTTTGAAATCTATATGACTCATGAATAAATTCATAATGGGCTCTTTGATTACTTATATGTATTTAATAGAATTATACAACTTTATTAATAGAATTATACAAATTTATCTGTAAGTGAAGTTATATTTAAATTTTGTTATTCATGTTAAAATAAGTGTTCAGCTATTAATTTTATTTTTTTTACCTGATTATTTATTTTTGAAATCCATGAATAAATTCTCTCCCATTTTTCTTCTTGGCCCGAGACAAAAATAATATTGGAGACTCATCCTTCGGTTTGAATGTTTTCCTCTTGCATGGAAAACTAACTATAGCAAAAAGAAACAATGAAGGGTTGCTAGCTCTATTTTACTTCTGGTTTTGGCTCTTTATTTTTATTATTTTAATATAGCTGTCTGATATCTTTCAACTACTAGCAAATGCTCATCAATTAGATATGAAAACAGAAAATGAAAAAGAATGCATGCACTTAAGGATTGTAGGTTTGTTTGGCTTTTGAAACTAGTCTGGCGCATTAAATTGGAAGTTCTTATATCAATCATAGGTACGTGTCTATTATTGAGTAAACAAAATTATAATTGCAATTATCAACATGAATTAAATTCTAACTATCTGAGTGGCATTTTGACCAAACTGGATCTGAACGTTTTTATTTCATCTTTTAATTAGATATCATCCACAAAGTAATTACGCAATCTGTGATATTATTAATACGTTGTCTGCTTATTTAATTAAGAAATTCTGATTTACATGCATTTGCAATATCCTAGTACTTTGAAATATTTAATTTCTCTTAAATTGAAGGTTTGACCTGATTTGCTGAATTTTGCTTATCCAAATTGTTGAAGCTATATATGTAGTTCTGATACCAATAATGTTCCATATAATGTACATATAATGTAATGATGAAATTAGATTGCAACATATAAGTTGAAAATATTTATTTCTCTTATTTATTCTTGTGTTGAAACTTAAACCAACATTTAATTTTGATGGCAATTGTGAAATAGAGTGGAGAAGGTATAGGAGATTTATTGGCAGTCCCTTGCAAAAAGAATGATTTATTTACGATTTCAATCATTTTATTCTTAGATTAATTTCAGTTTTTTTTTCAGAATGATGATGATTTTTAGTTCATTGCATTTGCCCCTTTCCATGCTAACGATTCATTTTGAAATCTTTAATTTACTTAAGAATAATGTTGTTTTAGATCAAAATGTATCACTTGCCTCTTGATGATTCGCTTTTGATATAATCTTTGATTCCACTATTTTTAAGATGAATTAAAAGAAAACAAGAAGTTCTTCACAATTCTTAAAGGATGAAGCTTGTATTTATTATTTGAATTATTGATACAAATCAGTATATTTAAAATAAAAATTTCTTTGTTTTCAGTAAAGAACTTTAATGATCTCTACACATTTGTTAACCACATTCTTGTTAATTTGATATTTCAAAAAAATTTGAAGTTGTTACTTTATTGACATAAATATACATATTTGTAAAATGGGAAAATGCATTTTCATTACCTCAGATTCATCGAAACAAGCAAAACTTGTTAAGAGCAATATTTAAAATGAATTGTTTACCAATTTAAGTAGAGAATTTAATACATTTTCAGTTTATATTATTCTAAATCTTATTAAAGTTGTCATTGTACCAAAACTTTGTTAACCACATAAAACTACAAAAAGTACAGTTATCCTGACAAGTAGTATATTTGAAATATTTAAGGAGAGCTGACACGACATTATTATATATTTGATGAATACTGTTTCTTTTTTTTTATTGTTTGGTGCCATTCATATACAGTCTATAAGAAATGTTTTCATTAGTTCTACACATCACATATCAATTCACCTAAACTTTCTTATCTCAGTTTTTATCTTATAGGTTCATATACTAGTACCCATTACAATTGATTACATGATTATTGTATAATTTCAATATTTTGTTCTGTACGCGACCCAATTTGCTGAAAGAGTTATTGTTTTATGCAGCCTTTTATTATAATTTTTAAATAAATTGGTGCACATTAAGAATGCATTGAGAAGTTGCTTAAGTAAGTTCTGCGACAATTATTTTTACACAGCACCATCGTTGCTTTAATCTCCAGATAAATATTTTCATAAGTAGGCTATATTCTTATGTCCAAAACTCAAGTTTTGCTGGATAAATTACTTACTGTTTAATTATTTGAGAATGAATTAGATCCTCTTTCATTTTAAGTTCTATCATTTAAAAAGCACTCGTTGCCACCTAAAGATTCAATTGTCCTTTTCTACCATTAAACTAAGGTAACTATGATGTAATTATGTTGTAATTGTAAAGTTCCACAAAAATATCAGTTTAGCATTATTTTATTTTACTAACTTTGTTTTATAACTTAGAGGATAATCTTAAAAGTTTTTGCACATATCATTTTCTCAAGTCATCTATTAAATACATATTTTAATTTATGGGTTGTCAATTTACCAAATGCTATTAGCAAAAATCTATGTGATCATATGCTGTCATATTAAGATCCAAATTTCTATTATTCATTTTAATGTGAATCAAAAGTTATTATTTATTGTTATCAAATGTTGTCATCAAATACTACTATTATTTTAAGTGTTGCCATGTATTTTCTAAATTTAGATCAATGATATCATAAGTGGTCCAAAAGTTACTATTACTTGCAATGAATCAAAATGCTATCATTTATTTTATGAAATCCAAATGCTGCTCTTATTACAAAAAGAAACAAATGCTATCACAAATTAGAATGTTGCCATCTTTGTATATGATTAAATGATGCCATGAATATAGATCTAATGTAATGGAAAAACAATTGTTAACATTAATTTCAATATGATGCAATTTAAAATACATGATTAAATGATGTTATTAAATTCATTGTAAAATAACAAATTTCAGTTAAAGTGATTATTGCTTATTGCAAATTAAGTTAAAAATGTGTGTTGCCCCTCTTATTATATTCATAAATAGAAATTGCAAAATGCTTCATCATATGACATTTATTAGAATTGGAAATAGTCAATCCCACAATGGATTGACTTATATTAGAACTGAAAATAGTCAATGGATTGACTTATATTAGAACTGGAAATAGTCAATGGATTGACTTATATACAAACTGGAAATAGTCACTGAATTGACTTATATATTGATACTGTAAATGTTTATTTTGAGCAAAAACAAAGGAAACTCTGCCAAAAATTTTAAGAATTTAAGGATTTTAAATTTTAATGTTGGCATTATACTTGGCATCAAACTCCAGAGCTATCTCATGTGTTTTATTTGTGGCTAAATTCCATCTTTGATACGGACATATCGCCACCAAAACTCAAGTATTTATAAATGCTTTCATTGTTATATCATTAGAATGAATTCTTCAAATTAATATTTATTATGCATCACAACACTAATATTTTGTTATATGGATGGTCACATTCACATGTTATTTATTAGAAATTTAAGATGATTATAATTTGGGAAATTTGCAAAAGGATCATTTACTTATACTTGTTATATTTTTGTTCAAATACAATATTCTTTCTTTTAAATACTATATCACAATTTGGATGGCCCATAAATATGGGCAGCCATTATGAATATGAGATCATTGGAAGATTTACAATACTTTGATTCAATTCTTGTACTTCTACGCACTGAACTTAAATCATAATTCACGCATTAAAGTTTCTATGCATTTATTAAACTTTTTAAATAAACTTTTAGAGGGGTCTAATGGAAGATTTAGTACAGCTGTCATTTGCCTAGGCAAGACTATTGGTGTATCTAGAGACCACATAATTCCTTTGAGGGGGAATATGTGTGTTTGTTTTGACCCCATAAATATATAAGTTGAGTAGATGTACTCAACTCCTCACTTGTTCTGCGCCCACAGAACAAAATTTTAAAATAAATAAATTATAATTGCATTTCTCACAATCACATTGATTGTGAATGATATATTCAGTCTTCAGACTGAAATGAATTTCCATGATTAAATACAGTACAGAATTTCATATATATACAGTTCTATTTTGTTTACACTGCTTCTTACTTAGCATACAAATTCATTTGAACATATTTATGTTTTCTTTTAAATTTATAAATAATTCAAATGATATTAACATAATTGCAGGATTGGCAAAAATATTCTAATATTGTGAGCAAATTTTCTTACATATCTTCTTACCATTTTATGCTTATTGCACTGCTATTTCTTAAATTGTAATGTGATATCTGCTTAATTAATGTTTAACCTACTTTTAAAATGCACTTAGACTTTTAAAGTCTAACCATTTTTTCTTTTTTTGACTGTGCCCTACTGTATTTAAAAACCAAAATACGGTAGATCAGGAGCAAGGAGCAGGACCTGCAGTTAAAGAGGAAGCTGAGAAGTAATTGAGAAGAGAATTTACTTGTATTTGATTATGTGAGAATAAACTTTACATTTGAATAGTTTGTAAATTATAAATTATTTTGTGATGTAAATTATTCTTTCATATTATGTTTCATAATATAAATAATGAATGTTTGAGTTAGAATAATTGAATGACCTTCTTCTCCCCATAGATCCATACAATATAAGGTAGTGTTAAATGTTGAATTAGAATCTCATAATTCAATATTAAATACTACCGTAACACTCATCGTTATATTATTAAACTCCAATCTAAACAGTGAGACGTTACACGCGTGGACGGCTCAGATCGGCCCGGTCGCAGTTCACGGATCGCACTTATGGGCCATCCGATTCGAGCGGATCGGACGGTCCTGATGGATCCGTCCCATCAGATGGCACCGTCCCCTTAAGTTGACGGCGCGGGACGGCACCGTCAACTTTAATTAATTAAAAATTAATATTTTTTTTTAACAAAATTTTGAACATGATTTTCCTAGCTATTTGAGGGGTGAGGAACGCAATGGTGAGGTCAAATTTTCGATCCGACGAGTATTTTGATTCCTCGATTTCCGGGGCATTTTTATTATTGAAATATTCGTCAAAATTTCGACGACTTTCGATTGACACGAAAACTTCATTCCAAGCTAATTTGGGGTCAATGAACGTAATGGCGGCGGCCGTTTTCCAATCTGAGGTCAATTTTAGAGTTTTTGAATTTTCTAGAAATCAGGATTCGATCTATTTGATCCCTGATTTTGAGGTAAGCCCTATAGATTGACTCCAATCGACCTAATTGGCACTTATAATTATATTTAAAACTAAGATTAGTCCTAATTTACTAAGGTAACAACTTAGGTTGTTACACATAAAAGTATATAAATTGAGAGATGACATAAAATAAAAGGGTGATTAATGCTAATCAAATCCTAAAACAAACAAATGGATTAGCACTTAATCACAATTCTAAAAGATCTAAGTTTCATGTCATTTAGGTTATTAAGGTTTACCTATTTGATACATACTTTTAATGATTCTATTACTTAGCATTTGACATAATATACATTTAAAGTACTTAATAGATTATTGAGCACATTAAGAATGGCAAAGTTTTAATTTTAATTTTAATATAGAATTTTATGCAATATTCAATTTTAATATAGATTTTAGTATAAGTTAGCTCCACTAGGGTCCTAGGGACCTTAAAATATAAAAACAGTGAAGCTTTGATCATTTCAGCCAAAACTGGGCACTTGTTACAAAATCTGGGCAGTTTTCTAAAATTCTGAGAAATTTTGCAAGATTGGGCGCTGCAGCGTTTTTCGCGCATTAGCGTGCGGTAGCGCCTTTCGCGCGGTAGCGCCTTTCGCGCGGCAGAGCCTTTCGCGCGGTAGCGCCTTTCGCGCAGCAGCGCGCTGTAGAGTTTTTCGGCGGCAGCGCTGCAACCCGCTGCGGTGTGCTGCAACAGCTCACTTTGCAAAATTACTGTTCAATTAATTTATTTTCACATTTTCCTAAGTTTCCCAAATATTTCCGCTGCAGCCCAATACCGCGCGCTGCAGCCCGCTACCGCGCGCTGTAGCGGTCCATTTTGCAATTTTACTGTTTAATTACTCTATTATATATTTACATAAGTTTTCGCCGAAATGCCGCTGCAGTGGCCTAGCTCTGCAATTTCGGGCGCTGCAGCCCCAGACAGCATTTTTCGCATGGACGAAAACTTAAGGCCCATTTTTCGAGCTCAAATGCTCCCAATCCAGAGCATTTCATGAGCGGTGCCATATATCTATGGAAAGGTATTTCCAATACCTTTCCATCGACACCAAATTTGAGACAAATGGAGCATCCTAACTATACTAAAAATATAAATAAATGACAAAATGTGCAAAATAGATTAAAACAGAATAGATTTTTGTGAAGCTTTTAAGAGTCATAATGTAACAACCCTAGGTTGTGACCCTAGCTAAAAACTAGATTAATTAAGCTAAACTAAGGTTTGATTTTGATTCCATTGGATTCAATGGGTCATTTAAGCCTAAACCTAGAAGTTTGAAATCAATTGGAGCTAAATTGGAAAATTTGGTATTTTGGCTATTTTTAAGCCCTGAAAGATACCTAAATTATTTTGATCTCCAAATTAAAATTTGATTTCATTTTTGAATTTCTCACACCCAAATTAGCTAAGGGTGAATTTTTGGGAATTTTTGGAAGTCATTTAGTCACATTTTGGATTTAATTTAAATTGGTTTAATTGCAAATTAGGGTTTTAGACAATTCCAAATTGCAAATATACCCTTCCCCAAGGGTCGGCTCCTTCCCAAACCGCAGGCGCCATCTGGGCCGTCCGTTCCACGGTCTTGATCCAATGGCCCGCACCGTTGGATGAATCCATCTAATCTCCGTCGTTCCGCGGTTTCAAGATCCCGATCCGACGGCATCTAAGCGATCCGCCGTAAATACCTTTGATCAACCGTTCGATTCCCCGATTGGATCCAATGGCTGATCTTTTATCCTCGATCGTTCGTTAGATGTCAAAAGATCTGGACCATTCCGCGTCAACCAACGATCCATCAGATGGCTCCGGCAGCTCCCGCTACTGTGGATCGTCTCCTTCCCCCAGCCCGCGCCCGACACCCAAATCCTCCCGTACTGCCACGTCCTCCAGCCGGTCTACCACTTCCGCGCCACATCAGAAAGACCATTGCGGCCTTGCCCTTGCTTTATGAGCAGTCCCAGCCAAGTCTGAGCTCCGGTCCACCCCCAATTCGGGAAATTGAGGGAACCCCTTGGGCTGAGCCTTTCCTCCCAACCCAAGCTCTGGAAGCCACCCCCAAAGCCCCCTGGGCCTATAAATACCCTGAGAGGATCACAGTGAGTCCCTTTGCTCACGGTGATCCCTCAATTGGTAGCTAGAACCCCGTAGCACTCTCACCTTCCTCGGCGAATTCCCGGCATTTTCAAAAGGCTAGAACCGCTAATAGAGGGTCCGTCTGGTGTTCAGACCCCCTGTGGAGCTTTGTGTACTGTCTAGGAAACTCCAGAGCCTGTCATTTTCCCTCGGCAAGCCCTGTGTCCTCAACCTTAGGTACAGCTTTCTGCCATTAATATTTCCTTAAGATCCTTTCCATTCCTGTCTATCGAATGAGCCGTGATTGTCGCCTAAGCAACCTTAGCCACCTAGGAAGCCAATGGGATTGTAGCCTGGGGCTAAGCTAGCTCAAGTCGATCGTATCGATCAACTGAGCTAGCCAGCGAGCCAATGGCTGAGTCCGAGTAAGGACCCAGCGATTGGCTACGCCTCGGGTTATGATAGGTTGGGGTTTCGACGCGTCTAGTTCCCCTGAGCGTGTAGGGACCAAAATCCCGGCGAATCGAGGTCCCTGTGAGGAGAATTTCACCCTCACAGGTGACCTGAGACGCCTCGTAGGAGAACGTCTCGGGTGAGTAAGACCCCATCGATCCAGAGGGATCCAGATGGGGGTTCTTAGTCAAATCGACGTGCCTTGACTCAAGGAATGTGTAGGGATCGATTTGAGCCCCTGCCGTCGCCGGAGCACCGAGAATTTCAGCTTTGAAATTTGACGAGCTCGGGACCCGTCGAGAGGAAGAAGACGAAGTCGCGGGTCCAGGTCAGGTCGGTCTCTGACCCGCGCGGTTCTGATTTGGGGCCGCGGTTAATTAAATAATTATTGGAGTGTATTTTTAATGGTTATGAATTAATTTAATTAAAACCTAAAGTTCTAATTTAAATAAAAATTCAGAATAAATTAATTAAATAACTTTAGTTATACATATCCAAATGGTATGATTAAATATACCATTTGAATCAAAAAAATTTAAGGAATCTAAATATACAATAAAATTTTAGATCCAATGGTTGGATTAAAAATTATTTGCCAAACCTTCTCTGTTTTAATTAAATCATATAAAATCATATAATTATCCAATTTATGAGATTAAGGGCTCTGATTGCTCCGTGTACCTTAAGGAACAATTCCAGACCCTTATAATTAATTTTGGATAATTAATTTTCTTAATCACTCCTTAATCACCCTAATCAAGGATTAGTAAATTAAACCCTAATTAAGCCTCTGATTTGGGTGAGAATGGTTCCTAATATCATATTAAACCTAGTAAAACCTAAGTGTAAGGTTGGATTGCCCTAAAGTGCCCTAATTTCACTAATCATCCAAAGTGCCTTAATTAGGTGACTAGTGCTAATTAAGATCATTTAGGTCATCAAAACCTCAAGAAAAGGTGTTTTCCACTTCATTGAGTATTATGAAACACATTAAAACAAATTAGAACAAATTTGGGTGATTAAACCCTAAAATCCCAATTTTTAGCCTTAAGAGGGGCATTTTGGTCATTTTAACCAAAATGTGATTTAATGTACTTTAAGGATTGAAAATTTCAGTAAACTACCATAAGATGGGTTAGTTATGTTCTCTGAGGTCTTAGAACAAAAATAGTGTTAATGTGATCCTTAATCCATGAAATCTTTATTGAAATCCTTAATTAAGATAATTAGATCTTAAGTATGTCATTATAGAGATCATTTGAACTTAACTTTTAAATTAATAATAGAAATAGTCAATTATCTCATTTATAAGTTAATTAAAGATAACTTAAGAACTTAGTGTCAAAAGATAAGAAATTGGAAATGTTTAAAACCTAGTTTAAGATCTAAAGTGATCAAAACTTAGACCCTTAGATCTTAAGTAACCTAAGAGGGTCAAAATGGGTTTAATGTTAATCTAATACTTGGAATTGTCAATTTTAACCTTAATAAGCTCGTTGCAGTTAATTTTGAAATCAGATCTAAAAGGAAATCATGAATAGAAACCCTTAAGTCCAAAACTCTAGTTAGAAGTCCAAAGTGATCAAACTCAGATCTTTAGATCTTAGATCTTAGACTTAGATTTTCAATTTGAATCAAACCACCTCCAATTGAAATTCTTTAATGATTAATTGTTTGATCTTTTGAAACCTTCCATGTGGGTATAGGATGATTTAATCAATAAAATAGTGAAATTATCTTAAAGATTGAATATAGACCTTAGATTCTCAAGTTCTTAATTGATTATTTTATCTTATAATCAGTAGAATAGCCTTTCACTAGGATCTTAGTTCCTGAATACTTCAGCTTATAGGATTCTTTACCTTTAAATTGGGTTTAAGTGAGAAACCTAGATCCAGTTTAGAATATCCCCTTGGATTTGGAATTTGAACTCAACATAGGGTTTAAGTTCTAAATTCCTAAATCTTGATATATTTGGTCAAGATTTGGGTAAGAAAGTAAAATATTCATAAAATTAGGTCGTTGATTTGCTTATTTAAACCATATAGTCGTCATATGATTCTGGATTAGAACTCGTTAAGTTCTAATATTTAACTTTAAGGATGTAAATCTGAGATTCTACTCGATAGCTGGATATTGGAGATCCTAAGCTTGTACCTTCTCAGAATAGTTAGATTTGGTAATTAGACAACAACATATATCACATAAATCTAGATTGAGTCTCTTGCTTACTTTGACTAGATTACTTTGCACACCTTGGATTTTGAGCTTTAGCCCTTGAGCATAGTAGGAAAACTCAGGATGATGTATCCTAAGCTAGTATTGTATTTACATATCATTCAGCTTTGTTTTGTCACAGTTAGTAGAATATGACCTAGTTTAGTCTGCCTCTTCAGTAGTAGTATTGTATAGACTGGACTCAGACCTAGCATATTTGGATGGTTAGGCTGGGGATTGATTGATATTGGAGGCCCTGTATGGCCTATTGGCTGGTATAGCAGTACTAGAACTTAGGCTTACCACTACTTTAGCTGTATTGTATTGTTTTTCTGATTTGTTTTGCCACATGCTTCAGTGGCCTTATTTTTTTAGTATTTGCTTGCTTAGCCACATGTCTCAGTGGCTTTATATGTATTGCATTGCTTTGCTTTTGCCACATGTCTCAGTGGTCTTTCTTTTCATATTAATCTGCATGTTGTATGTATACTTTCATGGTTTATATATATGTATGAATGGCATATTTAGGATGCTAGAATTTTATTATATTCAGTACTTGTGTTCTTTATACTCGGCATATTTTACCTCGATCATAATCATGTTAGGATCATGTTTATTCAGCAGCTGTAGTTACTTTGCTTATAGCCTTACCTTGATTATTTAATGTTGTGTATGTCACTACACATACACATTGCATGCTATAAATAGATAGTGTATAGTAATCCATTTCTTTCATAGCTCATTGCCCCTTTACTGCTTGTATGTATAGTTAAATTAAATGTGATATCCTTTAATATTCAGTTCACTTTAAATAGCCTAAAATATACTTAGACAATTGTCTAATTGTAACCTTTTTATTTTGTTGGCTGGGGCCCTGGCATTTGTGATACTAACAAATATCAAATTCAGACATGTTCGTGGGCAGTGTCACAGAGGAGGAGCCAGTTCAGGAGGAGGATCATCCAGCTGCTGTCTAGCTAGTTTTGTCTTGTTGATTTTAGTGAGGATGAGAGTCTTTCATTTTTCAGTTATTCATTTCAGTTTGTAATAATTAAACTTTCTGGATGTACTTTACTTCTGCATTGTGATGAGTTACTATATTGCACTTTCTTTCCCTACTATATATGCTTGTGGATGTTACTTTATTTTATATTGCTTCCGCCACTTTGATATTTATATTGATGAAAGTTATAGCACTTGGTGACAAGTCCTTGCCTTAAGAAAGGTTGGGTCCGCCTAACTTTACTTAAATTAGGGATTTGCCACAGTTGGAGCACCGTACTTCCTTATTATCAGTACGGGGGCCCCACACATGATGGCTTACATACATGCTTATAGACTTTCAAGGCTACATTCTAAAATTATAACAGCATGAGAAAGACAAGGGGATGAGCAAAGGGGTACCTTAGTCTTACAAGGAGTGGAGGAAGAGTGAACATTTGTCTTCCTCCAAAGCCTTATAGGTGAGCTGACTCATTCTTCTTCAACACAAGTGCCACAAGCAATGGAGGCGGAGGTGAGAAAATTTCAGCAAGCCAAATAAAGGGGGCTGGGCTCTCCTTTTAAAGGGGGAGAGTGAGAGGGAGGCCTCATCATGGCTAGAGAGGCTAGGTGAAGGGAGAGGTAGGCTATTTCACATCAAACATGGGAGGGGGAAAATGGGAGGCATGGGTCAGCCGAAAGGAGGAGGTGGCCAGCTGAAAATTTGGAATAAAAATGGGGAAATTGTATTTTGGGGATCCAAAGATTGCTTATTTATTTTTCTTATTTATTTAAAAATTCAGATTTTTAAAACGCGCTCCGAAAAATCTCAAAAATTCACTCCTAGCTAATTTGGGGGTGAGGAATTCAACGGCGAAGTCGGATTTTGATTCCGACAATTATTTAATTATGCTATTTTTTTGACGTATTTAATTTCATTAAAATATTCGCAAAAATTTGACGACTTCCAAACGCGTCCAAAACATTACCCCTAGCTAATTTGGGGGTGAGGATCACAACAGTAAAGTCGGATTTCGATTTTGATGTCAAAATAAAAATCTCAATTTTCTAATTGAGTAAATATTAAAATATTCTGAATCAATCGATTGGTCTCTGAATTGATCCAAACCTTCAGGGTTTGGTTCTAATGACTATATGAACTTGATGGAATGATAATTAAGATACGATTAAGCTAAATTCAAGCTGGGTAACAACCTTGGGTTGTTGCACAGATAGTATAAGAAAATAAATGCATTGAAAATGAAAAGTATTAATTGAAAGCTTTAAATATTAAAACATACGAGTCACGATGTCGCTTTCATCTTTAGCAATGGAAGTAGAGAGAGCATACACTCTAGGCATGGCTGAGGATTAAACAATAACTTTGCCCTTATTAGCACGATTAATTTGCCCATGCCTTTGGGCTTGTGAAGAAATTTTCTTCTTATCATGAATATTACCAACCTGTAGGAGGGGGCATAAGAGCGGGGAGCGGAGCCTTAGTGCTATAAGGAGTGGGATTCTGCACTTGCTGCTGATGATTTATCTTCATTCGGTCAATAGTGAAAGTAGTACGATAGTTCTGATAATAATAATTTGTCCTATCGCATATATAGCACCTATTCCCCATGTGATAGCACTTGCCATATGGGTGTGGCCTATTGCACTTAGCTGATGAGCTTTCCTGTTGCTCTTTACCTTTTTGCATTTGGAAGGCTTTCGGACCTTGAGTATGACTTCTTTTGTAAGAGTCTTAGCGTTATGGTGAAGGATGAGGTCATTTTTATGACTCATATTGAGTTTGGTGGTGATCGATCATTTCACACCCTCTAGCAGCTTTGGGAAATTATCGTGATGTAAGGACATTACATGGCCCTTAATCGAGCTCCTTAAACCTTTCAAGAAACGAATGCACCTCACCACTTCAGTGCGGACTATCTCTGGTGCAAAATGAGAGTATTTTCTAAATTTTATCTCGTATTCATAAACTGTACGATTTTCTAAACCTCACCACTTCAGCTGCATAAAATCATCTTCATTAATTGTTCGAGCAGACAGAGGAATGAATTCATCTTTAAAAGCTTGTTCAAATTCTTCATAAGGAATATCTTCTAGGTATGTATCAGAAAAACGAGCCTTCATCTCGCTATCCCACCAGAACTCAGCCTCTTCCTTAAAAAGGTGAGTGGTCAATCTTAAACTTTTGCTCTCCAAGCACTTTATAATTCCCAATAGTTTCTTTAGCGCACTAAACCAATTGGTCACTTCCTTTGGTGAGGCTTGGCCATTAAAAGTAAGAGGGTTTAAGCGTAGGAAAGCTAGTAGAAAGGCATATACTACTGGGCCTGGGGTAGGTGGTAGTGGAGCATGAACTGCCTTAGAAACAGGAGCGGGAGTTTTCGATAAGGCAAGATAAGGAGAAAGTAGCACTTGTGAAGATTGTGGTAGGATAGGAGAAGAAAAAGAAGAAACATGAGATGGTTGAGAGGGATTGCTTGTGGAAGCTATTCTTTCAGCAGCCCTTATCTGGGCCTCTATCATTATTTTGAATAACCTCATAATTTGCCTCATCTCTTCTTGAAGAGACGAGTTACTCGTTTCAGCATCCTTCACAATTGAAGAAGAAGGATCTTCTTGATCTGGATTCATTCTCTTAATAAAAAAAAAAAGAAAATTCTTAACATGCAGAAAAAGAAAGGCTTTTCATTAATATTCAAAATTTAAAATACATTAAGAAAAGTACATAAGATAAAAGAGAAAGGGCAACTACAATATACAAATTACTATGAAAGTTATTTAAGAAGAAAACTAATTATTCATTTACAAAATTTGTTATAAAACATAAATTCAAAGTCAGTATAAGGGGGTGCACAATGTAGGCATCTACTGGCTCGAATAAGGATGCTGTGGGCATATGATCCCACCAATCTTGGGCATAGTTCTCAAAGAACTTCTCTAACATTTGGAGATGTATGTGGTCGGGGAACTCTATGATAGTGGAGGTATCAGGGACCCTTAAAAGCTACTCTCTTGCTAATTAAAGGATGAAGTCTCCCCTGAACACACAATACTTTAATATTTTATCAAGTACTTCACCTCCAGCATTAGACACTTCCAAGTAGAGGCGCCCATACATTGAGCCATAGCTGTGGTCGTCATCTCAATACTGAAAGAACTCTCTAATGTACTGTCTTAACTCTGACTTTAGATTCTCCATTTGAGAGTCGGTTAATTTAGATTCAAATAGAAGGGAAATTCCCCAAAAAGTTCATTAAAAAGTTTGTAGTACTTAGAAATAGTACACCAAATTGCATGGAAATTGAAGTTACTAGTCATAAGTAACTATTAAAGGAGTTAGAAATATATTCTAATTCTAACTCTATATTATTTCATCTTAGAATCAGTTACATAAATTCAAATAAGATTTAAATCAATCATCAAACTTGAAGTTCATTCACTTTCCTAAGGTGACATTCTTTAAGTATTTTATATTTCTGCATTGTTGCCTTGGATGAGTTGATCTCTTTTTAACATAATATCCTCAACCTTGGCTCTGATACCAACTGTAATGTAACAACCCAAGGTTGTTACCCAACTTAATTTTAGCCTAATCATATCGTAATTATCATTCCATTAAGCTCATCTAGCCATTAGAGCCAAACCCTGAAGGTTTGGAGCAATTCAAAGTTCAATCGATTATTTTGGAATATTTTAATATTTAATTAATTAGAAAATTGAGATATTTATTTTGACCTTGAAATTGAAATCTGACTTCGCCGTTGCGATCGTCACCCCCAAATTACTTAAAGGTGATGTTTTGGACGCTTTTGGAAGTCGTCGAATTGTCGTTAATATTTTAATATTATTAAACACCCCGATAATTGGCATAATTAAATAATCGTTGGAATCAAAATCCGACTTCGCCGTTGAATTTCTCACCCCTAAATTAACTATGGGTGAATTTTTAGAATTTTTCGGAGCACATTTCTAAAATCTGAATTTTTAAATAATCAAAGAAAATAAATAAGGAATCATCTAATCCTAATCTTGCAATTTCCCTTATTTTTCTAATGCTTCCTGTCAGCCCCCTCCTTATTTCTGACGCCCCCATGCCCCCTTGGGCTGAGGTATGATGACCCCCTCCATAGGGTCATGATGGCATAAATGACCAAAATAATATATGAAAATTGAATATTGTATAAAATTATATATGAAAATTAAGTTTGAAAATATTGTCATTTTTAATGAGTGCTCAAAACCTACCTTGTACTTTAAATGTATTATGCAAATTACTAGATAGCTTAGAATCTCAGTGCCAATAATAATCCAAAATAATATTTAGGTTTTGAACCCTAAAATATTAGAAGAAATAATCAAAATACCCATAACCTTAGTTATGTCATAACTTGACCATTTGAAGTCCAATTTGGATCTACTCCCAGTTAAAGTACTTAGTGTTCTATAGGGAAGCTATAGCCACTGAGTTTGCTGAATTTGGACACCAAATATAAGAGTTATCTTTTTAGCCCCTCTTAACTTAGAAAAATTACCTATTTACCCTTATAAATTCAAATGACTATAACTAACTCATTAGATCTCAGAATTTAGTGTTCTTAGACTCTATGGAATCCTTAAACAGCAACCAACAGTAAATTGCATAAAAATTTAGATTTCATTAAGTATAATTTACTAAAATACCCCTTAGGTCAAAAATATTAGTTTGGACCTATAGGATTTGTTTCTCATCCAAATTAAGCATACTTACTGTCTATCTTCAAGTTGTGAAGATAGACAGTAAGGAACCATTTAGTACTATGAAACTTTAATTTGAACCCTTAATTCAAAAGTTAACTTTTTGGGCCCTTAAGTAAGGGCAAAATAGTCATTTTGCCCAAAAATTTAGGTTAAGTGCCATTAACCTCTAATTTGTGTTTTAAATCACTCAAATTAGTATTAGAACTATATTAGAGTTGTTTAAATAAGAAAAATCAACTATTATGTCAACTCATCAAAATTTCTCAAAAATTTATAAGCCTTTTCTTATGACCTTTTCACCTCACATTAGGACTATTATTGAGACTAGGACTAGCTCATATGTTAGATTTCATTTATGGGATAAGTGGGTTATCCAATGAATGAATCTTTAGTTTTATTAGTTTCTAAACTTTTACAACTTATTTTGATTATTTTATCTTTTAACCTTAGATTCAGGATAGAGAAATTACTCTATTAAGCTTGATTTGCTTAATATGATTTACCTTGATCGATCACTGTTAGACATAAACCTAAACCTTAGGTTTTGCCTTTGGGATTATGTAGCTTAGCCCAATTTCGTAGTGTTAAATCCATAATCTTTATGTTGTGGATTTTGGACAATTAATAGTTCAAACGTGTGAACTCATAAACTAGGTCGTACTTATTTTTTATAATCGACTTTGATTGTGCATATTAGGATCTGGCTAGTCCTAGTATTTTGTAACCTATAAGGATGTACTTCTAAATTACACTCGATAGTAGGAAATGGAGATCCTGAACTTGTGTAACTTAGAATAGTTAGAATAGTTTAATTAGATAACAACAGTGTCACCATGTTAGAGAGTCCCTTGTTTATTTGATTTATTTTGTTGCTACACATCCCTTACTTTTGTGCTTAACCCCTTGTTTATATCATATAAGAGAACTTTGTACATGAAATAAAAATTTATAATAATTAGAATAACAGTTACCTTTGGGTTCAGTATATTTAGTAGATTCAGGTGCACATTTACCATAATGGACAGGGGTAAGGAGTAATAAGGATGCTTAACATTACTCATTGAGGAGTGTGTGTTAAGCTTGAAACCCATATAGTTTTGCAAACGTGCTTGACTCATCAGTTATTTCTGGACGTATCAACAGAAACAAAGTGAAATAACTAAAAGATTCTGCATTTGTATTTACTGCCTCCTCAGTTCTGTTGCTGGATTCTGTCTTCCATAGCTCAGAAAAGCTATGGAAGTTTATGTCTGTCCAAGCCCAGAAAGGCTTTGGGGATTTTACTGGCCCGATGGCCAACTTTCTGATATGACAGTCTTTACATACCTGTTTCAGTTTTCAGCTTACCGCATACTGTGTTCTGATGTATATTTCACTCAGCTATTTTTCTTTATTTACTTGCTCAGTTGTACATATTTATAGGATGCTAGATTTTACTGCTTACTATACGTACCATATTCAGATTTCTGTCACTTAATTTGCATACGTCATATGATTATCAGCATGTTTAGGATTATACTTTACTTTCAGCACTTTTTCTTACTATACTATACACATACATGCCCATTCCTTGCTTAGTTATTGAGGTGTGCTTTTGCCTCATTTGTTGCTTTGTTATAAATATTATATTTATAATTATCCTTGTTTCTTTGTATGCTTACTACACCTATACTTTTGAGTTTACTTTTATTATGTTTAAGTATAAAAATGGTGACATTAATAACTCATGTAAAATATTCAGCCTAAAATGTACTTAGACAATTATCTTTTATTGGCTGGGGCCCTAGTATTATGAAACCGATAATGTCATATTCATATAAGTTTTAGGAGCTAGGTGTTGAAGCAGAGGTGCCTCACTTAGAGGTGGAGCTTCAGCCAGGAGAGCCAGATATTGCTTAGTACCTTTTAGCTACTTGTGAGGAAGAGTGATTTATCTTTCAGTTTTTTAAACTATTTAAATATTGTAATAATACATGTACTGTGACTGTGATTTACTTTATGCACTTTATTATTTTCTGGGTTATTTTATTACTATTTCTTATGTGATGCATGATGAATAGATGTACTATTTATTTCATTAAGCTTCTGCACTCTGTCTGTATGTCAGATTTAGTGACTGATCCTCAGATGTTCTATGCACATCCTTCCCTTATTAGTGGATTGTGGATCTATCTAATCCAATGATAAGAGAGGGATTTGCACAAGTGACCATCCGCTCCTTAGATTAATGATTGTGGGCTTAGGGAGCGGGGTGCCACATGCAATGACCCCAATAATTGAATATGGGATTAATTCAAATATTGAGATGTTACTTAGCACCCAATACTCGATTAGAAGAAAACAAATCAAGTATAGATGCTAAGTAGTCAAGTCACATTGTGAGTAGTTGTTAAGATAAAATAATGTTGCAAATGAATGCAATAGAAGATACATGTTAAGGAGATGCATGTAAACACAATATTGCAAGTGTATACAATACAAGAAATTAGTATAATTCACTCATTCATCTTAAACAGTTACAAAATAAAGTAATTACAACATAGATATATAAGAATAGTTAAAAATAACTCAAATAACCTTAAACAGTTTATAATTTAATTATTACAAACCTTTTAAAGGTAAAAAAAAATAAAAATAAGTAGGTCACTCTCTCACTTATAATAAAATACGAGTAGACATTTTTAATCAAATGGAAGTAAAAATTATTTATAAGATCTTCAAACGCTTGGATCTACATTACTTGAATCAAAAAGCTCTTATGATAAAGACGACTTTGGTAGATCATCAGCGAAAAAGTATATTAGGTTTGCAAAAGAGTTAGGAATTTAGGCTTTGTTAAATTAAGTTTTTAGGGGAAACGCTGATGTGACGCAGCGTCAACATTCAAGTCATCTAAAAAAAAAAAAAAGAAGAAATATTAGATTGTCCTATCTCTTAATATTAGTGTTAGTGTGATTCCTTACAAAACCTAGCTCCGCCTTCCATACCGTCCAACCCTAGTTTTGGGATAAATATCAATCTTCGTTCTATCGGCGATTATTCTTCACCGGAATGCCGAAGGTTTACGGCACCGGAACCTATGATTTCCGGCGGCATCGTGTCGCCGAGTACCCTTTCGAGTTAGGCCAATTGGCCTCGTCGCAGGAGGTTAACCTAGAGGAGAAACAGCCGACGCAACGACCTGGAGGGAATGCCGCTAACTCCATAACTCTTATGGAAATTCAACGTGATCGTCTGACAAAGATTGCAGAGGCCAACTGGCTGAAAACTTTTGTATTGGAAGGCTCAGAGCGAAAATTTGACCCTGAGCTTGTGAAGGAGATTTACGAGACGGAGCTACTGATTTTTGGCGAGCGAAAGACTGTCCCGCTCCAGAGGGTAATGATTCTAGAGGTTAGCCAGTACTTAGAGAACTATCTGTGGCCCAACTTTCATGCAGAGACTGCTACATTTGAGCATATCATGTCGATGATTCTCATGATCAACGAAAAGGTACGAGGCTTGAATGCTTTGGTTTTTGAACTTTTTGTGGAAATGGAGGACTGGTCTTCTAATTTTTTGTAATTACTTTTCTTTTCCGTGTTTGAAGTTTCGGGAGAACGTGGCGGCTTGGATTTGCTTTCATGACCGGAAGGAGGCTTTTAGAGGATTCTTGTGGGGGGTTCTTCGGTTGAAAGAAGAGGTTTTTTTAATGAGCACTGTTTTCTTACATACGTAGGCTTTGTTTTCTCTTAGAATAGAAAGTTCAATTTTCAATTTTATTTTGTGGTCATGTAAGATTTGTCGTTGCATTTCTGTACTCCTAGTTGGCTATTTGCATCATGCCGAAGCCTCTCTGTGTGGGGTGAAATGAAATGGGAAATCTGTTTCCCCACTTTAATACTTTGGAAGAGAAGAAAATACTATTATTACAAGATAAGATTGATTTTGAGATAAGTAGGGTTATTAATATACAAGGTCTAGCTGAGGGCAAAGTTTTTTCAAATTCGCTCAGTATTGCTAACATAACAAATTTTGACAATGTGTATATCCATATTTGTAGCTATGAAACTATCTATATTAATCTGCCTCAACTCATTTGGACTTAAAAACTTTGTTTTTAGAGTTTGAGACTCTTATGATACTATGAAAGCTTTGTGCCAAGATGCGAGCAAATAATTTGAGAGATTGTGACGGTTGCTTGATAAAGGAATGATCATATAATGTTACATTCAGTAAAAATATTTTTTGTGGTAGGTAGGCTTGCAAATGATGGTATTTTATGAGATTTAATGGTGGAAATGTAGATTTTTTGATAATGTGATATGATGAAAGTTTGAGGTTGACGGTAAAAGTGGTGGTGGTATGGTGTCTTTTGTAAATTTTGTTTTTGATATTATATTGTGGTCAAATTAAGGAGATGGTGATAATGGTGGAGGCATTGGTGTTATTTTAGGAATATATAAAGGTGGTGGCAGCGTGGCGGTGGAGTCGCATTAAATTTTTGTTTTGGTTAGGAAGTTGATAAAAGAGGTGGCGGTGGTGATGATTGATTTGTTCAACCACATTTTTGAATTGGAAAATGTTGTTGCTAGTAGGGATGATAACTTTCTGGGAGGATGTTATTATCTCCACAAGGGTTGGCTTGCGAAGGGGTGTAGGTAGTAGTGGGGATACATATTTGGGAGGTGGTGAGGAAGATTTTGGTATATATTATTGTCATGTATGTGTGTTAGGTTTTGATATTTGTTATTGTCATGTGCTTTGTGTTATTTAAGTTCATGTTTTTCAATACTATAAACTTGAAGTGTATTGCTTATATTTCTTAATAACTCATTTATTCTTTTAATGGATGGTGATGATGAATCCTATAGGTTTTCATTTACTTCTAGGTGTGAAAATCTGGAGCTAATTAATGATGGTTGTCAAAGTGGAGGTGTATGGGTTTGATAGGGTTATTTTGGTGAGAGGGAGTAGTTTGTAGCATACTTTGGGAAAAATCTGAAGATGAACTTCTTTTTCATTTGTATTTTAATATTTATAGTTGTGCCAATTGCTCCATGTTGGGTTATCCAGTTCTTAACAATCACTCAGATTTTTGTGTCATTATTTATAAGATGGTAGTTGAAAAATGCTTCAATATGTTTCAAACACTTGTAAAACTCTTTTGAATGATGAGATTGCTTGAATGCTAGAATATATGTAAATACACCATGATAATTATAGTGCCTTGAGAATGAATATAAGTCAATGCTGATACTAATTGATGAGGAATGGAGAGGAGGGGAAGAAAACATGTAGAGATGTAGAGAAAGAAGGGAACATAAAATATATGGAGCTGAGTAGAAATTTTAGATGATTAAGGGTAAGGTATAGAGCTTTAAGGAGAAGAAAATATGAGAGAGAAAATGGCACAACCATAGGGGTGAAAAGAGAAGACGGTGAAAAGAAAAGAGAACTCCAAACTAAATGTTATCATAATAATTGTTATCATTGCATTACATGACTCATTTATAAAATCCTTCAATTTAAATTTAAATTTAAAACTTAGAGGGATTAAAAAATGAAACAAAGAAAACTCTTAAAAAGAAAAATAATCAAAGAGTCAATTAAGGGAGAATTTAAAATTTAAAATTATTTCATAGTTATTTTTTTATTGTAATATTAAGGCTTGATACAAAATATTTTCTTTGAAATTAAAATTTAAATTCAAAATTGAATATAATTTTGGTTGGAAATTTACGATATAATGTTTTGAAAATAATAGAGAAATTTTTTTAAGATTAGTTCTCTCCAAAATTCAAATTTGATATTTTTGGATGAAAAATTATAATATAACAATAAAATAATTTACTTAAATACAGATGATTGCCAACTTCAGTTAATATTTACATGACAATTCTTTATTGCCCATATTTGCATTTGATAGTTATGAAATTTTCTTTATTTTCTGCATCAATTGCTCTTTTTGTTTTTCTTTTGGCTATAGTTATTATTGTTTTATTATTGATTATAATGATTAAACTGTCTTTGATCATAAGAGTCTTCTTGGTGCAACGTTTTGTCTGTTGATTGGACATATGCTAGTTGGTCAGCTACATATGCATTATTTGTGAGAGCAGCTTTTGTGGTGCTAATTGATCAATTGATGGCAGGACAATTTCTTAAAAAGCAACTTCATAGGAAGATGAAACCAATATTTTTTTTTGTTATCATTCAAGTTAGTCTTTACCTCTGGACCCTCACCAACACTAATCTCCACTTGTTGGCCAGTCTCCTTCCTACTGATTTCTTGTTTGTCACCGCTAACTGTTGTTGGCCAACACCAAGCACTTCTACTCCAACATCTTCTCCAGTAGAGCTATTCAACAATTTTTTCCAGCACCCATCCAACAACTTTCAATTTCAATTGCACTTAACATAGCTTAATCCTATTTAGATTTGTATGCACGTGTCTCGCAAAGCTTGAAAGGCTTGTCCTGGTTGAGGCCATCTTCATGAACTTTATGGTACGTTTGAAGCTGCATGTGCTAATATTTGTGCCAGAAGTGCTCTTATTTCTTCTTTTACTACTACCATTAGTGGGTTAAAGTCAAAAAAGGTTTATTTGAAGAAAACATCTCCCATTTGAAAGAAATATTTCTTGTTTAGGGAGGAGGAATACAATGCTTTGTTTTGAAAAAGTATAAAGCAGCTATGTTCTCCATAGGAAATGTTAACTTTTTTCTGAGATTGATATCGGGAAGTTACATAGGAAATAAAAGTGAGAGGATAGCAGTGGTGGGTTCAAACTCTTATTCAGTAAGGATTAAGAATACAGGATGTGAGAGGAGTTTTTTTTTTCACCTTTCTCTTTTATGAATTAAAATAGAACAACTGTACAAATATTATTACCTGCCTCAGGAATGAAGTTTGCTACCTTGGGAACATGGTAATAAATTTAGTTTCTATGAAGAGTCTGGTTGGTGGGTAATCAATTTCAGGCAGCATTGGCTGCTATTGCAGGTTTGATATCTGCCATAGGAAGACCAAAATAGAATTGATCATTACCAGTGTTTCTTTTATTTTTCTTAGGGACAGCTGGCAACACTAAAAATCTGAACTCTGACAACTATGGGAATTTTGAAAGCCCAGTTCAGGTTATTCAAACTCCACCTGCAGTCGAGCGACTGAATGAAATTACTTAGCTTCTTAGCGCGTCTCAAGCTCGTTTAAACTGACAAATCCCAGAGAGTTTTGAGCTAGCTTAACTCACTGTCCTAGTGTAGTTGTTTCAAGAGAAAGAGTTGAGTTCATATCTCATTCTCGTAACCGGTGAAGTTCGACCTCCTAGGCACGGGCGTAGCATTGTGCAAAAGGTTTTTCCTTTTTTGCTTGACGAAGGGGCTACCGACATTGTTCTGCTTTTGTGTATTTTATTATTGTTTCTTCTTACACAATGTAAATGAATGCTGCCTGAATCAGGTATTAACAGAAGGTGTGGAAAAATGAAGATTAAGAGGAATGTAATTCCTCAAAAACTTATCCTGTAATTGAATTTCATCAAACAGATTACCAATATATTACATTTTTGTGTAATTGAATTACTTTTTACCCCAATGACATCAGGTAAACTTCCATTTAATTAAAAGCTTGATTCATGTTAATTTCAAGTCTTTTAATGAATGCCAAACAAAGATGTGTAGCCGAACTGTGCTTTTGTGAGTTTTGGTGCCTTGATCTCAGATTTGTTTCTTATGTAGGAGGTTCCTGTCAAAATGCCAATTTCTCGTTATATGAATTTAAGATATTTGTTTTGGTTTTAACTTTAAGCTATTAAACTTAGGCAAGTGGATAGGTAGTTTGAATTTATATGTTTAAACCTGTTAGCTTTTATGACGGAATTATTCTTAAGAAAACTACTTGTAGGACTTTATTTTTTTATTATTCTAGATTAGACTATAATTTCTGCACAGGAGTTATTATTAAATTTTGTAAAGCATCACTTTGAAACGTTATAATCGCCCATGTTCTGGAAAGTGAAGGGTTTTGTACCTTTCTTTTCATATTAATAAATTTGTTTTTTGAGCCTGTCTGTCATTAACTTCACACCATGTTCTTAATTGTTAGAACCATGTGCTGTATGTATAATTTGTTTAAAAATTGAATTTTTATTGTCTTTTTAAATATTTTATAAGATACGTTTAATTGAATATGCCTTCCTTGTGCATCATATTTTAACGGTAAATTCATGTGTTATTTTAGGGAAGAAAGTTGACTATAGCCGAGAAGACAAACTATTTACTTTTTATGATTAATGCTTTCCAGGTAACAATTTTTTTGTCAAGTTTCTTACTTGGATGCTTTACCACAGCGACATCATACGATTATTCATTTTTGTCATGTTGTATTTCCTTTTTACTAAAGTTTCAAGTGATTTTACAGTTTTTTATTATCAAGGCCATTCTTGGGTCTCTATTTATACAATTAAAAGCCTAAAGGCAATATTTCTTAACTAGTAGGTTGTTTTGCACTACCTTTATTGTGTGTGAACAAATGAATTTGCATAAAAAGTGCCGCTTCCTTCTAAATTTGTGCTTGAGGGAAGTAATAGCCTTGTTTTTGTGTGCATGTTGTAATTTGTAACCAATTAAGGCTGATTAAATGTTATCGGAACCCATTTACTCCCTTGAAAAAAGTTTCACAAAGCAATGCAGTGGAGCTTAGTCTATTATTAGTTAAGTACAGATAGATTCGGTTTTTGATTTGGATCAAACTTAAATCAAGCCAATTGAGCTAGTTTATGAGCCACTTATTTTGGGTTGACTCTATTTAAAGCTTGGCCTAGATGGCTCAAGTGTGCACAAGAGCATCTTAAAATATAATATTTATGTTATATATATTTGCATATATTTATGTAAATATATGGGCGCTAATATGTATACACACACATGCATAAAATGTTTAAAATCACAGAGTATAAAAAGTTAGTTGAATTGGAGCTGGCTCAAATCAATTTGAGCTCTTAAATCAATTCAGGTCGAGCCATGATGTTTTCAAGCCAGTTTGTCTGTATTTAATCTGATTTCTAGCTGGGATTTGATCAGCTTGAAATCAGATTGTTCTCATTTTTAGTAGAAAGCGGTATAGGGATTTGAATCATAGTTATTTATTTTTTGTTGGAGGAAGGACTTCACCCTGTAGATGTTATCATTGGTGCTATTCTCGTAGCCAAAGAGGAGGAAAACCTAGCAGAAGAAGAGTATGACATGAATGAGCTATATTTTGCTGAGGCTGAGAAATCAAAGCTGTGCACAGTATCACTGTTGTTATCCCAGCATCATCAAGCTCCAGTTGGCATGATTTCATTAAAGAGGAGTGGCTTTATTCTATTTGTTTCAATGAGCTCAAATTTCTTTTTTAATTTAGTATATTATATTTACAACTCTTCAAAGATAATATTTTAATCTGAATAAATATGTTAAGGGGTAGTTACTTGTACCTTACTTGATACAAGGTGTCTTAGGGTTTAATATTATTAAATACTTTCATGCACCAAAATTCATGCCTATATTGTTAAAATACATATTTTCCAGGGAAATCTATTTAATAAATATTATTTTCTTATGAAATTATCACTCAAAATTTACCTCAAACGATGATTTAATGTTCGCCTGGATGAAATAAGTGCATATAAATTCAAGGTAAATAAAAACAATTCCGGTCATAATAGCATCAAAGCAAATACCTAGATAAATTTAATCACATGAGCAGATTGATAATTAAAATTAGAGTAGAAAGAGAAAAAAAATCATTAAAATTTTAATTCATGCCACGTGATATATATGACATAGTAATCTCTGGAATATGTAGTCATCACTAGTAGCACCTAGGAGAGATTTGCATTCTCTTAACTGTTAAGCTTGCTTAAGAATTATAACTCAAAAAATAATAATAAAAACCTATAAACCATCTCATTAACTTCTAGTCTCTGTGCTACTAAAACCTAACTATTGCTTTTTGTGATACATAATTCTTCACCTTCACTCAAGGCCCACACAAAATGTTCATCATGCATGAACTTTGCCTTCCAAATAATGCTTGCAGTCAGTCACCTTTGGCCTCTACATCGAACTTCCTTTCAAACACTACCTCAACTTGGCTTTTCCGTTTACGTGAAAGACGACTCAGGTCTATGTATGTATAATAAAATCAACTGCATACAATCACCCGAGATCAAACTCCACGATATCATCGGCTTGGTAGTTCAAAAGCATCATTGGGAGCACATCTCCCATAACAAAGGAAAAGTCGTCCGACGGGCCAAAAAAGAACAAAAATCTGCTAGATGATTAGAATCACACATGCGGTGTACTAAAACAATACGGGGGAGATCTAGTAGGAATGTCAGATGAGCTACATGTCTCTCAGGGTTCGCTCCCAAGTTTGTCAGAGTTTGCATAAGACACCATAGTAGCCACTCTTAATAATGAGATCATCCATCTCGGGAGCTCTATCCTGGAGGGCCTACTCAATAGATGGGCCGCCCCGATCTCTGCCTCAAGAGGGGAATGAGCTTAGAAATGAGCACCATAGGCAACCACCAGCATGCCACGGTCATCTCGGACAACAACTCCATCTCAAGCGTCATACTTGCCATACCTGAATGACTTGTTGATGTTGGCTTTCCCTTTCATTTGATCATTTTGTGCACTAATAACCAACATCTTGACTACTTTGTGGCCTTTCCTTTTCTTGCCCACTTTATCTTTTTGTCATGTGCCCTTTGTAATATCACTCCAAAGTTTCAATTGACTTGTCGAGGCCTTCTGTCCATGTGTTTCCTCGATTCCATTTTTTTATCTAACCTTATTTGTTATGCACACTTAGCCAAACCGCGTGTGATGGTTTTCACCCAAGTTTTACTCCAACAGAAAGTTATAAGTACTTTGTTGGTTATAAATGATCCAATTGTGTGAAGACATGAGCTTTACTAGTCTTTGGTATGTCTATAATTGAAGATTGTCCTCTAATTTTTTTCAATTGTTGATTCGATCAGAGTTTCATCTCCCTTTGTTAATAATTCATCAAATCTTAGGGAATTAATGCTTTGGCAGGCCTTCTTAGCCTTAACATGGCAATAAATTTGTTGCCATTAGGTGAAGGTTTTGTTGTTGTTTCTTCAACATTCTTGAAAACAATATTAAAATAGAGGAAATGCTACTTCTTATATTGAGGGAAAATATAATAAATATTAACCCTAAAAAAAAAATTAAATAAAAAAGAGGAAATGTTGCATGTTATAGTCTTACTTGTTTTGTTCTTAAGATATGGGCACATAAACAAAACAAGGGAGATAAGGATAATATTATAAAAATGAAATAAACAAAAAATAAATGATGATAATAATAATAATAAATAGTTATCTTCATTGTAAATATTTGGCAGATTATACAACATACTAAAACAAATATTAGAAGGTTATGTTGACATGCCTTGATTTATTACTGGACACAAATTATGGAATATAAATAAGGCTGATTTTAAATTGAGTTTGAGTTAGTTAGACTCCATTCAAACTTAAATATATCTAATTTGGCTCAGCTTAAACTTGAGTCCCAAACTTAAATTTCTTTCGATTCAACTTGATTCAAGATGATTCAATTTTTAGTCAAAATTAATTTGAGTTGTTTTTAAAAACAACAACAATAATGCCAAGCCTTATTCCCACTCTGTGGGTTTGACTGCACTATATTTTTTTAACATTGTACATGACCAAATAAAAGCTTCTCCCTAGCTCCAATTAGAGTAGACTCTTCCTAATAGTTCTTCCCATGCCTTTTTTTGGCCATCCTCTTCTTCTTTTGATATTGATAAAATTCATAAACTCAATATTTCTAGCCAAGGGCATTGCACAGTCTACGCTTTATATGCTCAAAATTCTTAGACGACATTTTCTAATCTTATCCACTATTGGAGCCACTCCTACCTTATTACGGATAAACTCATTTCTCATTCTATTTTTACGACTATACCCACTCATCGATTTGAGCATCCTCATTTCTATAACGTTTATTTTATTGGTAAGTTTCTTCGTTGTAGGTCAACATTCAGCCCCATATAACGTACCTGGTCGTTTAGCTACTTTATAAAATCTTCATTTAATAATGATTGGGATTTTTTGTTTGCACATCACTCCAGAAGTGTTCCTCCATTTCATCTAACAAGTTTGGATCTTAATATTCACATCACTCACTATTTTGCTATTAATTTGAATAATTGAACCAAGGTATTTAAGCCTCTCACTCTTCTTGATCATATGGTCCTCAATATTTATGTCATCGAGATTAGGGCTTTTAATACAATTAAACTTAAACTTCATATATGCTGTTTTAGGTCTACTAATCCAAAAAAACTTTAGATTCTTAAGTAGTCTTCTGCAACTCAAATTTTACTTTAACTCCATCTCTAGTCTTATCAGTTAAAAGAATGTCATTTGCAAATAATATGCACCATGGAATCTCTTCTTGAATGTGCATAGTACGAATATCCATAATTAAAGCAAAACGATGTTGATTGTGAGCTGAGCCTTGATGTAATCGAGCAGTAACTGAAAAATCATTAGACAAGCCATCTTGCGATTGAACACATGTTACAACTTCATTGTACATTTCTCTAATAACATCAATATAAGCAGCTCAAATTTCTTTTCTCTCCAAGTTTCTTCAAAGGACTTCTCTTAGCACAAATCTAGTTTATCTCAGCTTTATTAACGCAGCTAATGAAAGTGTAATTGAGATTCTTTCTATAATCATTAAACTCATTTAGATCAATTGTAATGGTATAATCTTCATTAAAAAGTTTAGTAAAATAATTTATCCATCTATATTGAATTCTATTGTTATGGACCCCTTAAATGTATGTAGGTATATATATATATATATATATATATATATATATTTATATATATTTATATATATGTGGTCGGTGGTATTTGAACATATGACTTGAGATAATAAATCATGAGCCTCAACCACTAGGCTATAACACTATTTATTATATATATATATATATATATATATATATATCTATATATATAATTCCTTAAATATAGAGACCCTAATTTAGGTTCTTTCTTTGATTGAAAGCACCATATACAACAGCAGTTTCATTCGGATCTCATCAACCATCAATCTAGCTATTTCCTGAGATAGTGACAAATTCAACTCTGATTCTGAATATGATCTGTAAAGGTCGGGTGATTGGGAGGTCTCAATTCAACTTATTATTGTATCTAGGAGTAAAGGATACATCACTCGGCAAGAACAATTCACAAACCAAGAATAAGAACAATCTCTTGGCAATAGAAGTTTTTTAGTGGAATCCTCAAGAAATTACAATGGAAGATTAAACTCATTAGTTCTTATAACTCGACTGTACAATGGGAATGCTCAGCTACAGAGCTTGCAATTGATGCTTATGTTTGTTGGCTGATTGTCATCATTTTGGAATGGTTCGTTCTCCATAATTGAATGATTGACAAGGATGGAGAATGCTTAGGAATAATCATTTGATAATCAGGTGAGTTGGCAACTTCATGGGAGGCTATTGCCAATGATGCTGGCTCTCTTTTCTAATTTTTTCCTCTTCCTTGTGGTCCTGCAACTTTATCCCCCTTTCTGCCATTCTTGTGTGGTTAGTACCAAGAGCGATCCTTGATGCTTGACTTCATTGGGGATGCAGTAGTGTCAACTCTCCTAGGAACCAAATTGCAATCCTTGGGCAGTTGCAGAGAAGAGATGTACTGAGAACTATGAGGAAACTTCTTATAAGAGAAGTCAACTTGTGGTTTTGAAAATCTGGAGAACTATGAGTTGACTTCAACTGAAGCTGCTTTTGATTTTAATTTGAAGTCAGCTCTTATGGCGAATTATTTTCTCCAGCTTTTTCGAAAAATATCCTCAATCTCAGAATCTGTGTGCTGCAACCAGGAAAGGAAACTAGACTAATGCTGCGGAAATGAAAATCTACTGGAAGAAAAGGCCCTTTAAGGTTGTTGTGGACATTATAAAAAATGAAATGATTTGTTAGATATCTAGGAAAAAAAAATTCTTTAGAAATATGTTCTTGTTTTTCCCTTCCAGTCTCCTAAACTTTGAAAAACTAAATTCATGTGAATTGCACTTTCAAAAATAGTAAGCATTCACAGTAAGCATTCTGTGAATACTAATTCTAACGAAGTACAAATGTCATTGATCTCGTTCAATAATAATAGTAAAGTCGTTGAGCTCCATGCATTCTTTTTTAATTAGCTATACGATTATATCAATGAATTTGATTGCAACAAAGGAAGCCCATGCAATTTGGTAATTGTTATGGAAGTTGGAAATCCTTTTCCTAATGTTAATAGTGTTTAGGATAATTCTTTTTTTTTTAATTTTGTCTTAACAAATATAAAGAATTTCATAATATTATATAAGCTCTTATCTTTGTCTTAACTAGAAGAAAAATGCATGGATCAAGGATTCAACATTTCTTTGAATAGGAGAGTAGGATTTGAGAGCAAACCCAACTTGTTACAAGAGTAGCAAACAATAACATTTCTTGGAAGTCTAGCTTTCTGATTTTATTCAAGGCACTTGAAATAAAAAGAGGCCTTCCCTTACAGTTCCTATATGAGATCTCGCTCAATAATAATAGTAAAGTTGTTGAGCTCCATGCATTTTTTTTTTATTAGCTATTCGATTATATCAATGAATTTGATTGCGACAAAGAAGGAAGCCCACGTAATTTGGTAATTGTTATGAAAGTTGAAAATCCTTTTCCTAATGTCAATAGTGTTTAGGAGAATTTTTTTATTTATTGTCTTAACAAATATAAAGAATTTTGTAATATTATATAAGTTCTTATCTTTGTCTTAACTAGAAGAAAATGCATGGATCAAGGCTTCAACATTTCTTTGAATAGGAGAGTAGGATTTGAGAGCAAACCCAACTTGTTACAAGAGTAGCAAACAATAACATTTCTCAGATGTCTAGCTTTCTAATTTTATTCAGGGCACTTGAAATAAGAAGAGGCCTTCCCTTGCAGTTCCTAGATGATAAACTGGCTGCCTCTGATTTTGTTTTATTATTTATGATATTTTGGAAAGAGTGGGAGGAATCTTTTCTTGAAAAATACTAGTATAGTTCAACTCGCATCATTTTTTGTTATTGTAGTCATACATCAAATAATCCTTAAGGTTCTGTACTAGTTTTTTTCGCTTGATTGAATTGCAATAATATTTTTATTTTTGAATTACTGTGAAGTGTTATTTATTGATAATAAATTTTGTATTTATTAACAAAATAGAAGTCATAAAACAACCTATAGATTCTCTTTGTTTTCTTTTGTTGTATGTATACTTGGTTATTTTGTCAATGTTTTTCTTGCTGATAGTGGTTTCTTTTCCTGGTATGTTCTATGGTTTTTATATTACCTTCTTGATTTTGTCTCAAGAGTTTGGAAGATGACATTGTCAGTGAAACTGTTCTGAAGTTGGTAAGCTTGCAACTATGGCACTGCCTATCACCAGGTAGATTCCAGGTATAACACAGCCAAGTGATGTTTTTTTGAGTTACATTATTTTCCATCTTTGAATAATGAGAGGTTCAATTGCTTTTGTAGATGGAACTATGCCTAAACCCCCAGCTTACAAAAAAATGGAGAAAAATGATTAGGAAAGAGGCCAAAGAATCCAAGAAGCTAGGGAAACCCTATGATCCTTCAAAAATGCTTGAGGCGGCATTCCTTAGGGATCTAATTGAAGAATTTCTTGAGGTAGGTATGCTAGCTTCAAAACTGATTGTTAATCATATCAATTGTGCATTTTAGGATCCTCACAATTTATCCAATTGTAAATTAGATACTGGATTCCAAGGTCATTTCTGTGAAACAAATTGATGGCAGAGAAAGCCATTTTGGTGATTCATATAATGAATCAGTGAATGATTCTTGTGTACTATATTGTGAAAGGTTCATAGAGTTCCTCATTGATTTATTGAGTCAACTTCCAACAAGAAGGTATGTTGTCATCTCTAAGTATCGTTTTTAAATATCATTTTTTAATTTTTTTGTTATTTGATTTGTATTTACATTTAATCTAAGGAAGATTTGACACATGAAATAAACATGACAGTTAGAATGCTAGGCTAAGTCTTTAAGGCATGAAACGCAGCTGTATACTACCACCGTTGCTCTACCCTCTCTTCTTGGTCCTTCTGCTTCAGTCCCGCTTTGGATTATGATCAACTGTCCTAGCAAAGTATTTTTTGAAAGAAGATACAAAGAACAATCTCAGCCACTCTAATCTATGTATAAGAAAGGCAACCGCTAATTTTTTTTGGCCATATATCGGTTTCTCGCTTGGATTATTCCCTTCCAGGATGCCATTAAACTTGTTTCTTCACTTCAGACTAATAAACTGAGAGATCAAGTTCTAATCTCACTCAAGACTTGATCTAGTCCAAATAATCATCTTCTTTCGGTTATTATGATGGAGGGGATCTTGAGTCAGGCTCTTGGAGAAAAGAGTGAAGGTTTGAATAGGGTTGACACGTATGATTACTTGTTTTGTGTTTAAACTAAGACATTGAAGTTAGAGTAAGAAACCAAAAGAGGGTCCTGCAATGCCAATGAAAAGCTGACTTGCTTCAACTAGGAAGATTCAGGTCTGCGGCCCTCTCGCAAAAATATGAACAAACTCCACTGATTTTCAGCATTAGTAGATAATAAAGTAAATAGACTGCATTAAGTTGAATTTGTGTGAGTTGCAAGATATGACATTGCTGTTTACTGAAAATAACCCTAAATGATATTTTAAATTTAACCTTGGTAGAAGATACCTTAAAGTGTGTTCAGCCTTATAATGCAGTGGCCGCCCCCTTCCTACTGTAAAGTGTGTCATCATATTGCTGTCTTTTCTTTAGCAGTTTCTATCTCTTATCCCCTGCTCCAGCCACTACCTCAAAGAAGACAATGGTACCTTTTATACCCCATACTAATACTCTACCAACCTCATCTTTATGAGTCTGACTATACTTCATCCTTTGCATTGGCTTCCTCCCCGCCAGCCCTGACTCCTGTGAGATTTCCATTAGCTTCAGCGATATCGCCTCCCTCCATGACCCCTGTTGCAGCTGCTTTATCAACACAGGCCATATCCAAGCCAATCTAACTAAGGTGCTGACATTGCGCTAAGCAAGAAGCGGAAGAAGGATAACCAGTAGAAAAATGCGCCTTCTTTGTTTCCATCTGAGAGGCCCAATTGTAATTAGCACCACCTCATCACCAAATTCCTTTTCGCTTGGGTTCAATGTATTTTCATTTGCAGCCCCAAAATAGCAAACTCTGGAAAACCTCATCTGAAGAAGATGGTTGATGGGCTCATCTTGGCAAATAGTCTCTGTTACCATTATTCACAAAATTTGAGCAGTGCTAAATATTTATAAATTAGATATCATTATTCAGATATTTTGTCCAGCAATTCAGCGATTTCATTTTGCATTGTGGTTCAGAAATCATGTTTATTGTCCAAATAATGACGAATTAGATGACGATCTGATTAGCATGTTAAAATGAGTTGCGAAGATGAGAATGCTAAGGCAGATTAGTGAGTTTACATGAGAGGGTATGGTGAGTATTGCGTACATCAGTGATATGGTTGGAATGGTTTCAGTTGAGGGTAAACTCTAAGAAAGTCATTTTAAATGATTTAAACATATTAGGCGTATGCCGCTACATGCTCCAAGTGTGAGAGTTCAATTAATGAAGTTTGCCCTTGTTAAAAGAAGAGGAAAGGCAAAGGTGCAAAAAGGACTATGTTAGAATTAGGTTGTTGAGAGATGAGAGGTGTATGTGGGCTTAGGGTTTTGTTGTGAGGGGCTGCTGGAAGTTTTACAGAACGAAGAGAGTGGACTAAATGGAGATTATGGAAAGGCAAATGGCTGATGACTGTATGTGGAGAGAAGATGAATGGAGTGGTATAATCTGGTTTGAGAGGGTGTGGAATGTAGTAATAATATCAACAGGGAAAGTATAAAATCTCAATTTTTCATGTTTCAGTGCACTCAAATTTGCGAAAAGTTCATATTGATTATATTTAGCTAAACAAATCTTCATGTAAACAAAATTTCCAGTTAACTAAATGAATCAAACAGTTGTTGAACTAATCTGGTAGTTTGTTCTACAACCTAGTAAAAGATTAATTAGTTGAACAGTGTTAAACAGACGATTCAATTAGTTGAACTACTGGTAACTAATCTAGTTCTTTAGAAAATTAATTGATTGATCTTTGAAGTTCACTCGACAACTGATCAAATTAGTAGATCTAAATGATTTAAATTTCTGGAAACTTTGATGAATTTTGAGATCATTGAATGAAATAACGTGGCCTTGGTCCATGGGACACTTTTGAACTGTTGCTAGCATTACATACTTATTTGGAACTTTGTTAGGCTATTTTTAACACTGATGGGAGTTCATCGTATGAACTTGCAAACACCAACACTTAAAAATTTGGTTGTTTGACTAAACTATTGTTCACATTGGTCCAAACATGGATAACAGGTTGAGTAGCTATTTTTCACTCAGCTTTCTTTATATGTATTCCCAATCCCTCATCTCTCCATTTCTCTTTTCTCCTCCATAGACAAACATTTAGCCACCTCTTCTCCACCTTGTCTTTATAATGTATCCAAAGAGGGGCTCGTGGTTTAGTAATCACACTATGATGAGTTCCAATTGAGGTTCAAGAGGTTTTTCTTGTCATATTTTTAAGTTTTCACCAAATTTTGAAGTAGAACTTGGTACCATATGTCATTTTAGCATTTTTCTTAACATCATAAATTTGTAGTAAGCATATTTTGGATGTGATTATGTGATTTAGATCTATGCATGTTCCATAACAATCAATGTGTTATTTTGTATATGTGCTATTTTTTATAAATTTGAGAATGTTTTGTTAAACTTGTATGTATAAGATTTTGGGATATTACTTAGCGATGTTTATGGTATTTTTTTGTAGTGACACTGTGTTTAAAGAATGTTCTTTTTATAATAACTTTAAAAAAATAGCTTTAGATATTGATGTATAGATACTTCGTTCGATGAATGAAAAAATTCAACAGAGGAATTTTTTACAACACACCAAAAACTATGCCTATTATGGAATTTTCATTTCATATCTATGATACAATTTTGTTTTTGATGCCTTTTGGATATATGCTATGCTGTAAATATGAATTATGAGTATGAAATTTAGGGTATTTGTGCATTTACATATCTCTTCTAAAGTTCATTGAACATTCCTATGCAAAGAAACACCCTAAAATTTCATACAAACCTACAATTTTATGATTTGGGAACTTAGTTTTGAGAAAAAAAAATTCATGAATGGTTTTAAAATGCGATGAACTTTTGGAAAGCAAGCATGCAATTTTTTAAAATTATTTTGAGAAAAAATATGAATTAATATGCTTTCATTTCAAAATAATAACAATTTGGCAGTATGCTTTAAGGGCAATGTGATTTATTAGGTGTGGGCACGAGTGAGCTAAATTTTTATTCTAGGAGACAAACTTGTTTTCTAATTTTGTAGGGATTTTCATTCTAATTTTGTTTTGCAACCTTGCACAATAGTTGGACGACAATCCTAGTTTGACAGTGACTCGGCTTGAATGACCATATTTTTGGAGCGTGTGACACAACTTAGCTGCCTGTTATTAATATTTTATTGGTTAGATTTTGGTGATCTATTGAGGGCTCAATTCTGTTTTGCAATGTCATTCTGATTCAATTTTAAATCAACAGGTCATCATGGTGTGACGGTATAATTTCCATAGTAAGATAACTAAGAAAAGTGCTTTTTTAATTAAGTTTAATTTTGTTGTCACTGCATTTGTTATCTATCACACACAATATTATTAAATAGCTTTTGTTTCAGTTCAATCAGATGGTTCAATTTTGCTTTTGTTTTTTGCACGCTTTTATTCTAGCAAGCATGCATTATGGTTTCCTATTGTGGGTTAGGGCACTTGCTGGTGCTAGAACCTACTGAGCTTTGCTCACTCATTTTGTAGGATTGTTGCAAGTGCAAATCATTCTATTGAAAGAGAAAATGCTCTATAATTATATGATTTTAAGGAATCAGGTTTGTCTGGTGTAGAGAAGGGAAGGCTAATGTTGGAAGTGGGGATGGATGTTTGACTGTGAATAATATTAGAGGAGCGGGGATAGTAGGCTGACATTTTGGAGAAGGATAAGGGTCTCTGCAATATGAAATTTGAATGAGGTGAAAAGGGAACTTGGAGAAAAATGCTTGTCCTGTATTGGAAAAAAATGAAGGTAGGTCGACTTGCTGTTGCTAAAGTGTCAGTGTGGAGGAATCCGATTACTGGTATTTTAAAGGAAAGGTGCCTAGTAGGCCAATAAAAGGAGGAAGGATTCTGGGAAGGAGGCAGTAGAAGTGGAAAGAGGAGGGCAAAACACCCAAGGGTGGACATTGGAAAATGTACAGCTCAAGTCCCACCTAGTAGAGGAAGAAAAGCACCCAAGAAAATTAAAATTTTTTTTTTTTTCTAAACTTTCAATTCTTTAATTAAACATTAAGGCTTTTATATACTCATTTTCTTATGAAATAATTTGTAGAAATAAATATAAGGGAAAATAAATAATAACAAAAATTATCAAATTTATGAAAATAAAAATAGATTGAATATAATTAATATTACCGTATTTACATACTAAACTTGTTAAAATTATTAATAAATTAAGCTTACAAGTTTTGGCAGAATGAATGCTGCCAATAAATTTCTCTTTCCAAAAATATGAATATGGTTAATTCTAGTAGCCTGTGAATCTTAAGCTGTTTGGAACTGTTTCCTGAAGCTGCCTGGGACTATCGCTTGGACAATCTCCAGAAGTCTATGGTAATGTGAGCTAGACAACATTAATAAGGCAAGTCTAAATATGATCCTCATTATCGATTAATGTTTTTGAATATCTTCTCATGATATTCATTTTTGAGTCCTTGATAAATGATATGTGGAGGAGGCCATCTATATAGGAAGACTCTGAAGTTGCATTTTTTTAAAGACAAAAAATACACGCCAAGACATTTATATATGGAATACATAAAAAATGTATCTATATGTGTGTGTATGTATTTATATATTCTTGCATATAATGATAATTAAATGTGTTATAACTCCTTTATCAGCTGTTGTGATTCACTGTGGATGTTTATCATGCTAATTGTTTTTAATTTTCTTAATTTTTTTAGGAAAAATAATGGTTCTTATTTACCATTCTTTGACAGATTCCTAAAGGCTGTTATTGCAGATGTTGCAGTTGTTCCCAAGTGTCATTTGAGTGCTCTTTATACTCATGAAAAGGGTCGTCTTTTCTCCCAACTTGTTGATTTGTTGCAGTTTTATGAAGGTTTTGAAATTGATGATCATACTGGCAGTCAAATGTGTGATGATGATGTACTTCTAGCTCATTATTCCCGTTTACAAGCTTTTCAACTTTTAGCATTCAAGCAAATACCTAAGGTAAGTGCTTCACAAAGCTGTACATGCTTGATATTTTGTAGCAACTTTGGCTTTGTATTATGCTTGTTTTGCTTTCAATGTTTATTAGATAATTTAAGATTTTAAGAGTGCGTGTGTTGTCTTCTAATTACATACCCAATTGTATTATAAAGGCTGAAGATATGACATTGTTTTTAAAGAAAGTGAATAATAACTTTGAATTGAACTTGTTGAAACAAACCAACTCATTCTTAGTTTGTGCTTTTCAGGTTTCTAGCCATTGTATTATGGTTCTTATACCTTCCATTTAGTTTATGTATTTGCTATTTTTCTTGTAAGTAGAGTGCATACTGTATTTGCATGAAATTGATCATGATTTTATTGTTGTTTTATTGTTTGTGTGCTATACATGAAATATATCAAATGCTATGTGCATTAATTGTTTTTTTGGAAAATACTTGGTGTAAAAACTGTCTTTGGTACTTGATGTAATGCTTTAATTTATTGTTTTAGCTGCGAGACTTTGCGTTGTGCAATATTGGTGCAATTAACAAGCGGGCTGATCTTTCAAAGAAGTTATCTGTATTATCTGCTGACGAGCTGCAAGACTTGGTTTTCAACAAGGTGACCTATTCTTATTTTACTAAAGCTTGTTAATATTTATATTGTCAATTGTGGTTTAGAGTTGTGAATTATTGTCAAACAAACTATGTTAATATTAACACAACATACAAACTTTGGAGAGTATGTCTTTTGTAAATGACATGTATTTGATCACTTTGTATCTCTTGCCATTGTGGTATTATATTCCTCTTTGCGAAACTATACTCATTTATATTTTAACTCTGTATGCTTTTTTATTGTTTTGTAATGTGATATGCTTGTTTGTTTGACTTCATTTATACTTGTAATTGGCGCCAACTTTTCTGTAAATTCTTCTGATTGAATTTACTGACTTCACAGCTCAAATTAATTTCTGAAGATGATCCTTGTGCTTCGAAAGTGAAATTCCTTGTTGAAGTTCTTATATCTTTCTTTGAAAAGAGGCAGTCCCAAAAGGATGCTATAAATGCTCTTCCTTTGTACCCAAATGAGAAGATAATGTGGGACGAAAGCCTTGTCCCCAGTATTAACTACTCTGGAGAAGGCTGCCTTGCACTTCCAAAGCTCAACCTCCAATTTCTCACACTACATGATTATCTATTACGGAACTTTAATCTTTTCCGCCTTGAGTCTACATATGAAATTCGAGAAGATATTCAGGAGGCTGTTCCACATCTTCTGGCTTACATTAATAATGAAGGAGATGCAGCCTTCCGAGGCTGGTCAAGAATGGCTGTGCCTATCAGGGAATTTAAAATCACTGAGGTTAAACAACCTAATATTGGAGAAGTCAAACCATCATCTGTTACTGCTAAAGTTTCTTATAGCATTTCTAGTTACAGGGCTCATATAAGATCAGAGTGGGATTCAATCAAGGAGCATGATGTTTTATTTTTGCTCTCTATACGACCTTCATTTGAACCTCTCAGCCAGGAAGAGGCTGCCAAGTCTACTGTTCTGGAGAGGCTAGGTCTTCAGTTTGTTCGCGGGTGTGAAGTCGTTGAGGTTCTTGATGAAGAAGGAATTCTCATGAATGATTTCACAGGAAGAATCAAAAGAGATGAATGGAAACCTCCCAAAGGTGATCTTCGGACAATTGTCGTTGCCTTGGACACAGCACAATATTACATGGATGTTGGTGATGCCAGTGATAAAGGATCAGCTGATGTCTATGGGTCATTTAACATTTTAATGCGAAGGAAACCTAAAGAAAATAATTTCAAAGCCATATTAGAGTCCATTCGGGATCTAATGAATGAAACCTGCATAGTTCCAGATTGGTTGCATAATATATTTTTGGGTTATGGGAATCCTTCTGCTGCACAATGGACAAATATGCCTGATCTTCTAGGAATTGTAGACTTTAAAGACACTTTTCTTGATGCAGATCATGTCAGAGAAAGCTTTCCTGATTTTAAAGTTAGTAGCGTTGCTGAAAGGTTTTTCATGAACAGATTGTTATACTGATGTCTAAAGTATAATCCTTCTTTTTGTATAGGTCTGTTTTGTTGGAGCAGATTATAAAGAAGATTTGAATCCACAACCTCCTTTCTGCATAACACTTCCTGAAGCAATGAAAAACAATATCCATGCCCTTCCAGGCGATCAAAAATCAAATAGAAATTCCCCTGCTAAAAGTTCTGAGGAAAAGATTTTTGTGGAGGCTTATATACCTCCTGATCCTGGGCCTTATCCTCAGGATCAACCAAAACGAAACTCAGTTAGATTTACGCCTACCCAGGTATATTCTTTTTTCTTGAACTTGCTTATAAATGCATCTATGTTATTTATTTCTATTGATCTTGTGATTTATCCTTAAGAAATTTCATTTTGCATTACTATTGCATGTGCATTTAGCTGATTTGGGCCTTCAGATGTTTAGCTTAATAAAGGTTAAATTGTACCATGTGTGGCACACTCTTAATTTATTTGCAAGTTAAAGAGATATTTGACAAAAAGCTCTCTAGACTATATTTGCTTAGCCAATTTAAATAAAGACTATTCAGCATGTCTAATTTATTCCCTCGGTTGTTATACCTGCCCAATTTAATATCATAAAAATTTATTTTAGTTCAACTTAGTCTTGAGAAATGAAGAGACTAAGTTGGGCCCAAATGAATAGTTGGAGAACTACTTAAGGTGTGTTGAATAGTTGATGAATTAAATTGAATGGCACCAATAATTTTGGACTAAATTTCTCAATTTGAAAGAGACTAAGAGACAAATATGCAAATTTTATTTTAATTTATGAGTATAATCACAATAACTATTCTATCTCAATATGTATGTTACAACAACAACACAAAATCTTAGTCTCACTAAGTGTGGTTGTCTACATGAATTCTGTATTTTAATTGTGCACAATCAAATAGAAACCCCTCCTTAAGTTCCCAAATAGAGAAGAATTTTTTAGTTTCTTCCAATGTTTTTTTTGTCTTCCTCTTCTTTTAATATGGGAAAAAGTTATACACTCAATTTTTCTAACGTGGGCATTGAATAACCTGCACTTAATTTGTTTGAACCTTTTAAGATGACATTCTAATTTTATCGACTATTAGAGCCACTACAACCTTGCTACAAATGATCTCATCTCTCAATGTATTTTTGGGGTACACCCATTCATCTACTTTATAGCATTCTCACCTCTATAGCACTTATTTTATCATTAGGCTTCTTTTTTTATTGGCCAACATTTTACCTCATAAAACATTGTTGACCTTATAGTGACTCTATAAAATCTTCTTTTAATTTTGGGTGAATACTATTAATCTGATGATCCTATTTCACCCTTATATTGTATTATTGAACTAAGATAATTGAATCTTTTACTCTTTTTGATCGCATGGTCCTCAATAGTTAGATTTTGAGATTAAGGCTTCTATTTTGATTAAACTTACACTTCATATATTCCATTTTATTTCTCTATTAAGATGAAAAGTATTCTTCCATAGTTCGAGTTTTACTTTATCTCCATCCCTAGTCTTATCAATTAAGAGAATGCTATTTGAAAATATTGCATTGCGGAACCTCCTCTTGAGTGCAGAACCTTCTTGCATTTCTATAGTAACAGGAAAACTATTAGATAAGCCACGGATCATTTTGCCAAGCTTTCTCTCCTCTTACATTCAAATTGGCTGCCATAAAATTTTGATTTCTATGTATAAAGTGTGAATGACTATCTGCCTTCAGGGTAAAACTTATTTGGTAACCTATTATAGATTCTATCCCAAATGATGATATGCAACTATTAAAAATTGATGTGGATACTCTACTAATAATGGCAATAAAACTTCTATATTTTTAGTACATAATAATAAATTTAAATCTTATAAAAGGTTGACTAAAGGGCTTGCTCAAAAAGGATGGATTTAGGGAAGCTTTATTGGTCTAAATTTTAAATTATGCCAAATTGATTTAGCCACTAACAAGCCAAAACCCTATCAACCTCCTTGTCACCGTCAAGTTACGCCAATTTATTAAATTACTATATCAGTAGGGCACTGTGTGAAGGGATTGGCAGTGGGGAAGTGGAAATATCCTGAGACTTAAGAAGAAGAAAAACCTGCATGGGTGGGGCAGGGGAAGGTAGGGAAGATCATAAGTATTAATAAATTTATAGTTTAATTAAAAGAAGCATAATGGAATTCATAATAGCAAATATTATTACAAACCAACTAAATATTAATGTTAGTTATGAAAATATAGCTATTTTACATATTATAAACTAATTAATTATATACTTATAAGTATTAAGTAATATAAGATTGTTAAATACGGTTTGTACAGTAAATTTGTTAAAATTTACAAGCTAATTTGATAAATGTTAAATATACGTTTGTTGCCAAACACCCCCAAACACAACTCATGGTATTTTAATAACTTGTGTTATAATCAAATCAAAACTCATCTTTATAAAGGTAATAATTATCTAGATAAATTAGCTGTAGGGCATCTTCAATAAAAGATTAAATCAAGGACTCCAGTACTAAGACCTTAGAATGCAATCGTTAGGTGCTTAAGTTAAACCTATAGTAAGTGCCACCACATTTTAAAATTCGGATAATCCCTCAGTTCAACCTAAAGAAGGGCTAGGATTAACGTTAGTGCTCATAGCGTAGGAAATTCAATAGTGCATGTGGGGTATTTTCAACCGGTCCACGTGACTAATTGGAGTTTATATTATTTTTTTCAGTTATTAAAAATATTTAATAATTAACTAACAAAAATTTCTTCCGGAATCTCATCTGAATAAAATTTTGGCTTGCTTTAGCTTTTCTTTAGTAGTAATTGAACAACAAGCAAGATCACCAGATTATGCTTGGTTTATGGTCTGCTTGGTTGGATGTAAAAGATAACACTGTTGTTTGCATCTGTTCTCCATCATATTCTTTAGCCATTTTCCTTTGCTTCTTATGTCTTCGGGATGAACTTCGCAACTTCCTCATTCTCTATGATTGAGTTCATTTATGTGTAATTTTTTTTTTGTCTGCAACCTTCTATTTTACATGTAGGTATGCTAATTGGATACTTTAAATTAAGTAAGAAGACAAGCTAAAAAAATGAGGTAAATTTAATTAAAATTATCATATCAATGACATGCGTACAAATAACAGTAAGTCAAACATACTCTTCTATTTAAACAACGTTGCTATTTGAAGTGCATGTTATACAAATAGCATGTTCTCTTGATAACACTTAATATGATGTGCAATTGGCTTTAGTTAGGTTTAATTTGAATCAAACTGACCTTTTTTTTTATTTGGATAGAATTTTATTTTGGATTTTTCTCATGTTTATTTCTTATGATGTCCATTCAAATGCTTGTTCTCAGTAGACTAATATTAGGTATCAAGCAAGTGTTTTATTTTTTACCTGTTAATTGATTTTTTTTAAATAGTTACCGTACTTATTTAGTATATTTTGTGTTTATTCATCAACTTCCTACCAGACTTTCTTTCAGGATTAGCACCATAACTTTGTTGTTCTTATGCCGTGTCCCTATTTGCTGTACTCAGTTTTCTTTTTCGTTACAATCGTTTTCAATAAACCATAACCTGTATTTGTTTCTCAGGTTGGTGCAATTATTTCAGGCATCCAGCCAGGATTGACCATGGTTGTCGGTCCTCCTGGTACCGGCAAAACAGACACGGCAGTGCAAATTCTGAATGTCCTTTATCACAACTGCCCTTCACAGAGAACATTAATAATCACGCATTCTAATCAGGCTTTAAATGATCTTTTTGAGAAGATAATGGAGGTATCATGTTCATTTTAATTAACCATCTTTTCTTTCGTGCATTAACATTGGTTGCATCTAATCAGAATTTAGCTTCCATGTTAAGATTTGTGTCATCCCTGGCATGTTCCAACATTCCGGTAGATCGATGATTTGCATCATTCTATTATTTTCAGCGGGATGTGCCGGCAAGGTATCTGCTTCGGCTGGGTCAAGGCGAGCAGGAGCTGGCAACTGATCTGGACTTCAGCCGGCAAGGGCGTGTGAACGCAATGCTTGTACGACGGCTAGAGCTTCTTGACGAGGTAGAAAGGCTGGCCAAGTCTCTCAAGCTTCCCGAAGACGTCGGATACACCTGCGAAACTGCTCAATATTTCTGGTTGCTCCATGTGTACTCTAGGTGGGAGCAGTTTTTGGATGCTTGTTCAAAAAATCAAGAGAAGCTGTCCTTTGTTAAAGATCGTTTCCCTTTCCTGGATTTCTTCTCCGACGCACCGCGGCCGGTTTTCAGCGGGGAATCCTTTGAGAGAGACATGCGGGCGGCTAGGGGCTGTTTTCGTCATCTCTCAACAATGTTCCAGGAGCTGGAGGAATGCAGGGCATTCGAGCTGCTCAAATCAACTGCTGATCGGGCGAATTATCTCATGACCAAACAGGCAAAGATCGTGGCCATGACTTGCACTCATGCAGCATTGAAGAGAAAAGATTTTCTTCAGCTGGGATTCAAGTATGACAACTTGCTGATGGAGGAAAGTGCACAGATACTGGAGATAGAGACCTTCATACCGATGCTGCTTCAAAGGCAGGAAGATGGGCATGCTCGGCTGAAGCGGTGCATACTGATTGGCGACCATCACCAGCTGCCCCCGGTTGTCAAAAACATGGCTTTTCAAAAGTATAGCCATATGGACCAGAGTCTTTTCACCAGATTTGTTCGGTTAGGGATTCCCTATATAGAGCTTAATGCGCAAGGCAGAGCTCGGCCAAGCCTGGCAAAGCTCTATAACTGGAGATACAGAGATTTGGGCGATCTCTCTTTCGTTCGAGAGGAGCCTGCTTATCACAAAGCCAACTCTGGGTTCTCGTATGAGTATCAGTTGGTTGACGTGCCTGATTATCGTGGGAGAGGCGAAACCGCTCCTTCACCATGGTTCTACCAGAATGAAGGGGAGGCCGAGTACATTGTCAGCGTTTACATGTACATGCGCTTGCTCGGATACCCTGCTAGCAGGATTTCTATCTTAACCACATACAATGGCCAAAAGCTCTTGATCCGCGATGTTATCGGCAGAAGGTGCACTAGCTGTGGGATTGGCCCGCCTAGCAAGGCAAGTTATATCATCTTTCATTTTATACTACTTGTCTGGATCTATAATTTTTCAGTCATCATCAGGTAGCTACTGTCGATAAATTTCAAGGTCAGCAAAACGACATTGTGCTGCTTTCTCTGGTGCGCACCCGTTTTGTTGGGCATCTGCGAGATGTGAGGAGGCTGGTGGTGGCAATGTCACGTGCTCGTCTGGGGCTGTACGTTTTCTGCCGTCGCTCTTTGTTTGAGCAGTGCTACGAGCTGCAGCCTGCCTTTCAGCTTCTTCTGCGGAGGCCGGATCTCCTTGCCCTGAACCTGGATGAGGCCACTCCCTTCACCGACCGGCTTGCGGAAGAGACCGGGAGGATTCACTTTGTCAGCGGAATTCAGGAGATGGATGGCCTAGTTAATTTTAAGATGAACCAGCTCTTCCAGGTACTCTCTCATATTCATATGTTATTATTATTAAGCCTGATTATCTCCCTTTAATGCAGGTACAGGCTATGGGAGATCGATATTATGAGGCTGCCCACCAAGAGGAGCCCAGTTCTCGCTCGAATGGAAGTCCGGAACCTTCTTTGCAGGGTGCTGCTTCAGCAAGTGATGGCGAGGATGGGAGTGTGCCACCGGAGGGATTATTTGCGAAGGAAGGGGATGGTATTGTTGATGATAAGATGGAGGAATGAAGAACGAATGATTGATGGGCTGAAACGTTTTCCTCTTTTTATTTTAGTAGGAATTAGTTAGTTCGATTAAGCTTATTAAATTTATACAACAAGATTGCCGAGTGACAATCAATAAAAAATTTGACAATGATTTATAAAAGATATGTAGATATTTATTATGGACTTCTTTGTGGTGTAATTATTAGTCAAATCTATATATATATAAATTTATTCTTATTTATAAAAAATTAAAAATTTCTTTTAATTTTACAGTACTATAGCTCTTTTTGAATGCTGTTATAATGCCCTGTTTCGTATCCCAATCCAATTAGTATATTTAAATTTAATATTAAATTAATAATAATTGAGATTTACGATTGAAACTACGAGTATAATATTAATAAAAAATATTTAATTGACTATAAAAATGCAAACGAATTGGAGACGGCATAGTAATATTTATTTTTCATATATTCAAATCCACAAAATAATGAGTTTTAGTACGATGTCAAGTGTGACTGAGGCATATTAAAAAGAAAAAAATTCAAATGCATTTCCATGCAATGTACAATCAAACTGCTTTTCAAAAGGCTACCTTAGTTTCAAATCGGTGATAAAATTTGAAGTTCATTTTGGTTCGATCATAGCGAGGTGTATAAGTAAAACTCTATTGTGATAGAGATGAATGACACTTTTAAAATGGTAAATGAAATTAAATGAATATAGAACAATCTACTATACATAATGTGCTTAAATATAGATCTACATTTAACTAATGCCTATGATGCTCACTATTATAAATAATATGCCTAAATGCTCAGAATGCTCGCTTAACTCTAGTATCATTCGCAATTTTTAGCTAGAAGAAACCCTATCTTTAATGTCCCTCGGGTAACATCAAAATTTTAGCACATCAACCAATAAAAACTCACATCACAACTGAAACATTTATCCTTGAGCAAGAAAGTAGGATGCTCCTATTTTGTTACTTAGTGAAATTTTTTTCAAGAAAAATCAAACTCAATAGTACTTGAAAAACATTAGTTTCCTCTCGTACATTCCAAATAACAATAATGGCATCTATTCATACACTTATTTGCACATAAGCGGTTCCATTGATTTCAACAGCTTAATCCTACAATAAACAATCAGTATTTTGAGCGGACAGGTTCATCGTCAAACTATTCATTTTGAAAAAAAGACAGCATACGGAAAAAAAATGGGAAGAACTCGGAACCAGCAACAAAACTGAAGCAGAGGCAACTCAACAAATTATTTATCATTTGCAGGGCTACTTGACTCTCTTCATCCTCTTGAAAAAGCAATATACAGCTCCTAACACAGATAAAAACTGTATATTAATCTCAAGGAATTGTGGCTCTGTGCATTCAGCCCTCCAGAAAATTTTGAGAGTTATTCAATTACTGCCCCCAAGCAGCAATCCATCCATATAAACAGGGCTGCAAAAGCCCGGAAGAGAATTATGAGTATCTTCATTCTTAGTTTGTCAGTGGAGGTATCACTGTCTGGTATGAACTTCAGCATCCGTCAGTTTGCTTCTTCCGTATGAATTAAGGAAAATTGATCGATTTAATATATATTTACTTGTGGCTACTCAATTGGATGATCTGTTCAGTGCTATTAAAATAGCCTACTATTTAAATACATGATATAATATTCATATTGAGATTATGGTGTGTTTGGTTCAGTACTATTTATTTGTTATCCAACCACTAAAAATAGCTACTTAAGTTCTTACTATTTTTATTTTGATATCATCAGTGGTTTTACCAATAAAAAAAGAAGCAAGATATGGCGACAATGGTGAATGACAAATCTAGCAGAAATTGGGAGCGAAGCATGCAACACAATAGCAAAATGTTATCTGAAACACTAAGATGTGGCACATTTGAAATTTTTCCAAAGTTTGGATTACACAGCAACAGATTAAACAGCTTGTTATTTGAATTCTAATGGAGAATAACATAATATTACACCCAAATAACAGCTAGCAAAACGGCCATTATTTAAGGCATTTGACTTAATTTCACTCGCTATCTCTTTGCTCTCTTATATTTGCTCTAAAAAAAATGCTATTAGCACGTCAAAAATATTCCCATTTATCCCAAAATCTTAAAGATATTTGAAAGAGTAATGTGAAAGGCCGTATGCAAGTGAACATGAACAATCATCTTTTACTTGCAGCGATTTTTTTGGAAGAAATCAGTACAATATATTCCTATACCCCAAAATCACATGAAAATCATGTGGAGAATCACAATGAAGATTGAGTAGAGGCGGATAGGGCTGAATTTTATCCGAAGCTCTGACTCGCTCAAAAGTTACTCGAGTTTTAAGTCTACTTTAAATCAGCTCGAAATTTTCAAGTTGATTCATGAGTTAAATTGCTAGATTCGAACGAGTTTCAAGTTGGCACAAATATATATAATTAATTAAATTATGTCCTCAACAGAAAAATAACAGCGCTACTGATAACGCTGTTCTGTCTTCAGACGCAGGCATCGGGTAACTTGCATGGTTTATTTTTTCAGCTCGAACAGAATTGATGTGAGTTCGATTCGTATTCAAATATTTTGAGTTCAATCGAGTTAAATTTTGAGATTGAGTCATATCTAACTCGATGGAATTCGGTTAGATTCCAGCCCCCCAGCGGTGGGGTAAAAATTTGGGGAAGGCGAAAATAAAAAATCCACCGCCAGAAAATGTAGTTTTGAGGCGTTTTTGAAGCGGAGAAAGTTTAGAATTTTCCTATAAAATAAAAACAGGGAGAAAAGGATACATGTTGTGGTTGTCCACGATTCCGACAGACCGTAACAATCCTCCGATAGAAGCCAGTAGTCTGACTGCGGTTGATGAATAATCAATAAAATTGAAAAAAAAAAAGAGAAAAATAACAAAAGAGAAAGGTTTCGGAGTAACATGATGGACGGACGGATGCCCTTCTTTACTTACAGCATCATCATCATTTGACGGCCTGATTTTCAGAATGCCACGATAAAGAGAGTCCCTCAAAATGCCGGCATCCGATGATTGCTCCACCCTTGGGAGGATGCCCGATCCAGGAGAGGGAAGAAAAGTAGTATCACTGCATGTATTATTCCTGCAGCAGCCATTCTCCGCACACTGTTGCTCCATAGTTGGCAACGCTTCCAATCCATCTTCGTGATTGCTGTCCAAAGAAAAACCTCATTTGTTATACTCGTTAAACAAAAAGGTCATACATAACTGGTAAAGTGCACTAATTTTTAAAAAAAAACTCCCAAAAATAAGAAAATACTATCAGATATAGTTTTTTTTTTTGCATGGGCTCAGTATCTTTTTTTTTTTTCAAAATCGCATCTTTTAATTTTTTGAAAATTTTGAAGTTTTAAATCACTATAATATTTTTCATATATATATATATATTATTTAACTTTCAAATAACCAAAAATAAAAAATAATTAAAATTTCTATTTAAAATAAATATTTTTAACAGACCCCACAGGATAATTTCAAAAAAAAAAATAATTCAATGCCACCTTCTTGCCCAAGCTAATTTATCGAGCCAAGTGTCCAATTACATGATATTGTAGCAACGCTCATTCAAAAAGAGAATAACAAATACCTCAATAGGTAGCAATCAATGGGGCCCATGGAACTCCTCAGAAGAATTTGATACAGTCTCTGAGGGAACTCGATGCCCTGTACATATAGAAGCGAAACAGACCTAGATCAGTCTCTTGTTTTTTTCCTTCAGAAAAAAACATAATATTCAAGCTCACGTCATCAGGATTTGGAACTTCGAGACTTGTACCGTGAGGAGCTTTGACTGCGATCAGCGTAGAATTCTGATGGAAAAACGCTTGAGTCAATAGTTTATTTATTTTTAAGAAAAAATAAAAATAAGAGGTGCATAAAAGCCAAACCTGGAAACAAGGGATGCTGCTGATATCATCTCTTGTGAGATAAAGCCACCTGACGGAAGGAAGCTTTGGTGTTAAAATGTAGCACTGTGTGCTGATCTTATCTAACACTTAAAATAAAAGGACAAACACTCGCCTTTGATTGCTTTCATCCTGGATGAGGGATAATAGATTTTCTTGCACGCTGCTGCAAATGCCATGCATATACATATATTTTGGAGAAAAAAATACAGTAATTAATGAATGTTCATTTAAGAAAACAAAAAAGTCAATTCAGATAGTGTGTGCGGGAGAACTTACCATATCAAGGCATCGAGCCTGGAATCCTCACTTTCCAGAGATTGAATCTCGACCTACAGAAACATTGGTAAACAACTGTTCAAAATGAAACATGTTTGCTTAAAAAAGGAAAGGGAAAAAATATTGATGATGATTTCCTAAAAGACCAGAAACATATGAGAATCGATAGCTTGCATGCGAATTAATGTTTTCAAACGTAAGAAAAATTGTAAGAAATTAAGTACAAAAAACCTGCAGACGCTAAAGGAGCAATAAAACCAAACAAGAAAAAATGAAATAAAAAAGATGCATATGATGTAAGAAGGGCCAGAAGAATCAAAAAACAAACCACTAGTACCTCGGAAATAAAGAGGGCTAAAAATAGAAAGAAGACCGTGAAGGCCTTTTGTTTACTTTTTTAGTTTTATCATATTTTCTTTCCATTGGTTCTCCCATGTGAGTAATTTAATTAATTGCATATTGATTTATAGCAAGCAATTCTATTTGCACATACCTCTGAATAGACTGTCAAGTGTGCGCATGCTGGCTATTGTGGCGTTTAAATACTTTGGGTTAGCTAGCTAATACATCTCTTACAAATTGACCTGCCATGTATAGGCTTTCCTCTTTAGATCAACACTAAGCTCTCTTAAGGATAGGATTTTCTAAAATCAGCAAATTTTTTGCATGAAAAAAATTACAAACAAATATAATGCTTGAATTGAGTCGGTATATAATTTGGGCTTTACAAAAGAAAATTTGAACATGCAAACTTCACATGTGCATTTAGCAACCTTGCCCAAATAGAAAGACCCCTTGTCCAAATCTCCAAAAATTAAAAGTCGCATGCTTAGGCATCACATTCAAAGCAAGATGCCATGGTAAGCTTATGTAATAGTCAAGATATAAAACAGATGCAACGAAGAAAGCTTTTTACTTAAAGGGGATTCATCAGGGCATTTTTCCTCATCTACCCTCACAAGAGTATGTGTAAGCACTCTAAACCCAAATCTGAGCATGATATAAGCAGACAATACTTGATGGAGTATGGTAAGACTCATCCTTGAAATTTTTCCAACAACGTGATTAAGCTACAAGTTTCAAAATAGAAGTTAAGATTCTATGAAATTAACACAGCGTGATAATCCAAGAAGCAACACCTCTCCTAGGCACATTGAATCTAAAGTTATTTATGTGCTTTTTTGCTTAAAAGTATATGCATTGAATAGGAATATTCTTAGAATAATCTTTAATCATTCATTGGGAGGAGAAAGGCTGCCTTGGACAAATTGCATTGCATTTTGGCGATGGAGGGGGAGAGCTGCGCACGGGAAGATTCTAGATGGAATTACTTTTAAGTTTATAAATATTCCATAATAATTTTTTTAATGAGAAAAAATTGCTCTTTTTTCTCATAGTTGAGTCTACATTTGGTGGCTGTTTAGCTCTCCCAAACTTGAAGTGGTTTAGCTGTATGAAATTAAGAGAAACTAGCCTTAAAATATTATTTTATCTTACAATTAAGAACCTTTTAAATGCATTTAAGCATTCCAGCAAGTGATTCTACCCTTTGATTTAAGTGTAGTTCATCATTTTTTCTCCTTACATCATAAGGGTGCAGGATGCCCATAAGATGTTACTAGATAGTCTTATGGGAGCTTCCCCTTAATGACATCATAAACATATAAACTAAATATTTTAATAGATTCATTTCCCTCTCTATTAACCCACTATAAGTACCTCAACCATTCATTCTCATACTTTATTTTCTAATTCTTCTCCTACTCTCTAAAAAGATAATTCCTACAGTTCTCCAATAATCTCTTCCAAATAACCCACTCTATATTTATCTCTTCATTCTAGCTCAGCTTACCAACCCAATAAAACCAATTTTGCTTACACCTCCACTTGCAACAATCGTCCCTTCCCTCAAACTAACATCAAACATTTGTGCTAACATGCTATATGATGGTGTTAGAATAAATCCAATAATAATACTTTATAAAACCAATTTTGTTTTCGCTTGCACTACTGCAGGAGACTCAAATTTCTTTTTTGCATATAAGAGTGTTACAATCTATTTATACAGATGATATATTTGCTAACTTGGTACTGTTTCCTATAGATGAAGTTTCGCCTATTTTAGCAGTGTCTCGCTAATATTTGCGGTTGCAACACCAGCTTTAACTCTTCTATAACAACAGTTTCATTTATAGAGAGAATCTAATGCAGCACAAGCTTTAACTCTTCTGTAACAGCAGTTTCTTTTGATATTTGCTTGCTAGAACCATTTGAACACCTACAATCCTCTCTTAGCATTCCAACAATAAGTCTAAGTAGCATTTCTACTAAACTTTACTTTAGTGTAACTACAGCTTATTATTTTTTCCTTATACATTATAACAGGTGTAAATATAAACAAATTAATCCAACTAATCGTGAGAGTTGTACTCCAACTTCGTAACCTCCAAAAAAACTCCCATTTAATAGCTCATTTCCCTCTCTATCCATCCACTATAAGTACTCCAAGCAGCCATTCCCATTATTTATTTTTCAATTGCTCCTCTCTCCAGGAGGACAACTCTTACAGCTTTCTGATAATATCTTCAAGACAGCCCACTCTACCACAAAACATCATCTTAAACGACTCCATATTCCTTCCAAAAACTCCCCCAGCATTAAGATGAAATGCTTATCTTGCGAGAGATTAGTTTCTTAGTATAATATCAAAGCAAATCATATATAGCCCTATATATTATTTAATGGCAATAACGAGATCAAATAAAAACTGCTAATCTCATTTATTTTTCTACAAAGATTTGATTAGATTGGCTTTAATTTTACTCGCTAATCATCAATTTGTATTATAAAATGATTAATTGTTTTACTTTTTTTTTTTAATTTATCCAAATCATAGTTGCTGCCGGTATTGTGAATTTTCAAGTTATAAGATATGAATAAACTCTTTTATTTGATTTCACTAAAGTTTTTAACCTTCAATAAATCTAAAGCAACATTGATTGATTGATAAATGGTAAATTTGGCTGCTTTGCATCTAATAATAATAATAATAATTGTTGATCTGCTAATTAGAAAATTAATGCACCTGGCTATTTAGCAAATTAAATTTAATGTTTTAAGATATTCATATAGGCGCTTAAGAATTCCCTAATTTAATTCAAAAATAAAAAACGTACATATGGCTGTTTAGCAAATTAAATTTAATGCTTTGAATTTTTCATATAAATGTCTAAAATATCTCCTATTCAATTCAAAAATAAAAAATAACAAAATGATCGAATTAGATACAAATTCAAAAGTCTAGAGATTATTTAAAGTATTTTCAAACATTTAGAACAATATTAGATTCTTTTAAATAGCAGTGGAATTATTTTAGTAAGAATAACCAAATTAAAAACTTGGATCACAACATAGATCTCACTTTCTATACCAATTATAGAAGATAATAATTTTGCACAAGCTGTCTATGAAAAATCAGGATAAGTCATATTTTTCTATATATTATAATATATATTCAGATAGTACATATCTTTCATCTATTTAATAATCAAAATGAACTCACCTACACATCTCCATGTTCATTGTATTTATAAAACTAGAGAAATCTCGCTATTGGATTATAATTCAATACAAATATTTCCAATTAAAGTGATATGCGTAGCTATTTTTAACATGTATAGTTTATTCTATTCTTTTTAGCAAAAAAAATATAAAATACACAAGATTACCAAGCTAAAATTAATGATCTCCGTTAATTAAACTTATCCCAATGATTAAAGAAAAAAAAATTTCAATGAAATCAAATAAAAAAGTAAGGTTGAGCAAACAAAATCCTCAATAAAAAATATATAGAAAACACTTTGAAGACCATTGGTAGAGATGGAACGGGGGAACCCTCAGAGCTTAGATCTGAGCTACAAGGAAGAACAGAAGCAGAGCCAGAAAAAAAACTTCAATGGGGGCACAATACAATAATGTCAAAAATAAAATTATGATTATAATGAAATTAAAGTTACAAGACTTACATATTATAAAAATCATTATTTATCTTTATGGAATTTCATATTTTGAAATTATTGTATGATTCTCGCATTGTTAACAAAATCATTAATTTAAATACTAACATTTTATTTTCATTGGTACTTTCATAAGCAATAAATCTTCTTTTAAAATCGCTCTATTTTGAAATAAAAAGGTATGTGAAATAAAAAATATATTAGAAGATATTGAAAAATAACTGGTACAAAACACAAATTCTTACAAACTAACTATAAATAAATTACACATAAACTAATAAAAATCAATTTCAAAAACTAAAATGCAGATATAATTATAACAAATAAGCAACAAAAGTATTTTATCATCAAATTACTTGTTTCTTTTATTGCAATTTCAGCAAACTAATAAAATATCAAAAAGCTTGTTTGTAGGTTTGGAAACGGACAATACACTGCTCATTCTCAAACACAACCCCCTCGCTCCTACCGAACAGCAAAAAAACACGCAACAAATCTAAAACCTAGGTAAGGAAGTCTATATAATTTTAGGATTTGATAAAAAGCTTCATTAAATAAGTTGAATGTATACCATCACAACATCAATATCAAACTCAAAAATATAAAACAACAAAGTATTCATTTTGTTCTATTTTTAGCAGACATTTAATCAATTCTATGAATTGTTTTATAAGTTTTATAAAATACAAACAACAACAACCCAAACAACACCTAATAACTTTTTTCTTATTTCAGGTAAGAGTTGAATGCCAATTATATAGATTTTATTTTGTTTGCTAAAAATAATAGAATGATGTGAATGTATGAGAAGGATGAGTAGTAAGAAGTAAGATGATGGTAGCTAACAACAGTAAACAAAGATGCGTGATTATTTCTTAAGCAAGTGACTAACTAAAAAAGCAGAAAGATTTTAATTGATGGTAGCTAGCAAGATGCCCTGATGAATAAAAAACAATGGATAAAGAGAAGCCTGCCCAAAAGGCCAAATCATCGAGGAAAGGATTTAAGGAATTTTTGAAGGGTATCAGTGAGTGAATAGCGTGAGCAAAAATCATAGAGGATTTAAGAAATTTTGAAGAATGTCAATGAGTGAATAGGGTGTGCCAAAATCACAGAGAAAAAAATTTAGGGATTTTTTTGAAGGGTTTGGCAAACAAAATGTGAGACAAAATTTAAGATATTTAGATAATGAATCCTAAATAAACTTAAATAAATAAAAAAATTCAAGCATATGGATTCAATTCTACAACCTCCCCGTTCTTCCAAATACTTGCTACTACTTGAGTGCAAACAAGCTCAACACATAATGTTTATATTTTTATATATGCAAAACTGTGTGTGTGTGTGAGGACATAGCCGAATGTTAGGTCATGGGGAATTGCAAGGCTGATTCTCTGGTTGGTGAGGATATGCAATTGGTTGCCTCTGATTCAGTTCATCATATGTCGGAGGCTGATGCTTGCATAGATTGGAATGTCACAACTCATTTGGGGATTTCTTTGAGGATTGGAGTGTGATTCAAGTTGCTGTAAGGAATTGCAGCCTCGATGTTTTGAATTTCTTGAAGTCCATTGAAACGCTTGAGATGATTGAGATGGATGACCCAAATTGAAGAGAATCGAATAAAGAGCATGAGGTAAATGGGCTAGTTGATCCGTTGGAAGAGTCGTATGAGAATTTTGTGGACGACAAAACAACCGACGATATCGCACTGTCATCAGACCCCTTTAGTGTATATGGATACCTAGCAATTTACGAGCAGGGGTCCTCATCAAGGCTTCAAATCGTGCTTTTGTTGGCACCCAACATTCTGAGCAAAAGGGGGCAAGGGGGAGTTGGGAATGAAGATCTGATGGAAGTCCTCTCATGATGGCTACAAGAGTATATTGATGAAATTCCTATTATTCTGCGCAGGAGAGAAACAAAGAGAACACCACTTCTCATGTTGCAGATGATGAGGTTCGAGTGAACTTTAATCCTCATGCGGAGGAGTTTCATCTCTGGTTATATAAGGAAGGTCACAAAATATTTCTTTACTGGATGATAAAAGTGTGTTAAAAATGATGAGGTGGATTCAATTGAAGAATCAAATGATATTATTTCAGATTCAGAGAGATTGATCAAATAAGAGGAAAACAAAAAATAGAAAAAGCCAAATGTTCCAAACCTAAGGAAAATGTGAGATAGCTAACTGGGAGAATAGATTACTCTAGAGCAGAGATAGTCATTGCTTGTTGAGATTTCATTTTTTGTGATCTATTTTAAAATTGGTGATTGTTTAGTATTTTTTTCTTTTCGGTTTGTTTATTTGTTTCTTGTTGAGGTTGCCAACTCTTTAACTGTTGTAAGCTTTTTCATTATGAATTTACAAAATACAACAAATTATTTGAATATATATATATATATATTAATACAATATACATATATAAGAATATCTTCGAATGGGGGCCATGTGGTCCTAATGCCCCATCGTGGATCCGCTCACGAGTAGTAAGCTATGGTGAAAAAAAGAAAGAGATGGTCGAAGAAGATAATACTTGGTGACTAAGCCTTGGAGTGGAGCTTCTCCACCAAGAGAAGCACTGAAGCACTTTCCTACTGCAGCACAGTTGCACTTTTGTTTAGGGTTTCCAAAGTAATATTTAATCTTCTCATTTCATAGATATATTTAGAGTGTATGCTTGATTAGTGGCCATCCATCTTACATGATGTGATCATGAGCAACCAAATTCAGATACTAAAATTACCAATATACTCAAAAAAACATAAAAATGCTAACAAGTTCAAAAAAATCCTCATAATATTTAAATATATTTAAGGATATGTGGAAATACGGCAAATCAGTGGTACTGAAATTGATGTCATTGTTGAAGGTTGATTTTGTTGCATCAATCATTACCACTCGTTCTTGTGAGGTGCATAACCCAATATAACACCATATACACAGCTAATTCAATTTATCCCATAATGATATACATTGATTGCTTAGAAACAAGCCATTTGTGCTCATTACCTATATGATGTCAATATAATCAAAAGGTTCCCATGTGGCTCGAATAATTTCCAGCAATCAACTCATCATAGCGTTCTTATGGATTGTTATAGTGGGCAAGAATAATTATACGTACTATTTCAGTAAATAAAAAATTAAACAATTGCTCAAAATGAGAACTCATGTATTATCAACAAATTTAATTATTATAACAACTTATTGAAGCATGCAAATTGAACAAAAAAATTTATTCAAAAAAGGAAGCTAAACCATTTCATAGTCACAGACCTTCAGGCGAGCAATTTCAGACCCAACCTCCTTTGGCCTTGACACATCAAACCCCCTTTAAATGTCAAAATTTCATAACTGTTAAATTCTAATAAAATAAGAAGATTAGGATAAAAATTCATTATTACTTCCAATGAATTCGATTCTTCAACTGCTTTCCAATCAACCCTACACCTTCAAGAACATTGGTTATGTCATAAATTCTCCTCTTCTGCACCTGTCATATATGGGCATAAAGACAAACAATGAGCATAAATTAGATGAACTGAACAAAATGGACTTCCAAATTGTTTGTCAATATCCATAAATTATCAAAAGATCGTACATCCAAAATTTCTGCCGCCTTATTCAAATCAAGAGTCCCATCTTCTGCTTGTTGGAGCAAATTGATGAATTTTTTTGTCAATAAGCCTACAAAAAATATTAATCTCGTAAGAAAAATATATATTATAAACAAAAATAATGCAAATGACACTCCAAAATTTTAAAGCGTCAACTCACCAAGAGAGCTGTCATAACGACAGGTATTTAAAGCACTAGCAGCATTTCCTGAAAAACATTGATCCATTGATGATTATCAAAAAACATAATTATAAAAAAATGAAAACAAAAATTGTATGTTGCGAACTGACCATATACTAGCTTATAACGTAATCAAAGTTGCAAACTTTATGCCCCACAAAAAAGCAAATGCCATATGTTTAAATAAGATTACCATCACTAGGACCAGGATCATGCTGCTCAAATTTTTTATTTCTTGCAGGTTTTTGGTTCCTATGTCGCTTAGCACCTGTCACTGCTGCAGCTAATGAAATATTATTCTTAGCTGCTCCCTTCAGCTCTTTTCCCGTAACTAGCTGACAATTCACAACACAACTGTCAATTGTTCCAATTACCATAATAAACCGCAACAGAAACAACATACTCATAAAATTTACAAAAATGCAAGATTGACAATTTTTATTTGAGAAAAACATCAATTATCACAGCAAAATGTTACTATTATTCAAAAATTCTAAAACAAAAAAAAAATTACCTATGAATGAACTTAATCATCCAAAAAGCTCAAATTCTTGAAGATTAATAACTTATGGCAGTCGCAATATTGCCAGCATTAAGTGTAAACAAATTAGATTAGATATTAATAGTAAGAGACACTGTTTGAATTAAACCAATACATTGGAAAGCAAAAGAAACAAGTAGGGCTGTTAAATCAAATTTAAAAATAGTCGACTACTGTCTCAATTTGAACTTCGATGGGATCAAGCCTAAGTCAGATTAAACAAGCTTGAGAGCAAACAAAAAAACTTTATGCCTTTATGCACATATACATCAATTAATACAAATAAACATTTATAATATAATGCAGCTTTATTCTTATAAAATTTAGTGCTGGGTCGATTGTCTACAAAATCACCCAATATTCTTAACAAGTCACATAAAAATCTAGAATGCAATTTTGCGATTCACATCACTTCTATGCTTATGATACAAAATGAAATGAATGGAAATATGAGCTAATAAAAGCATAAGTCAGATCAAACACAAAAGATCCAGGCATACTTGCGATGCATGATTATGAAATTTAATTTGGTGTGTTAGTCTAACCTCGCATAAAGTAATCTGGCCCACAACATTTGATATGTGATACATAAAAAGAAATAGACAAGTATACACATTGGAAACCCTCTCCCAAGTTGCTTCCTCTACTCGCCTATGTTTCCATCACACATGGGCTAACAATGGGCATTTCTTTGTGGTGCAACTTAAGAACATTGAAAGATCAGAGATTGGGTTAGTCTTAATATGTGAGGATGGTTTACGCTCCCACCAAATATCCAAAATGCAAGTGAGCATCAGTGCACCTCCTCGTATATTAGCTTCCTTAATGAAGCTGATAGATGACATCGTGGGTATCATGCATGAGTTCAAATAATTGTGTTCATAATGTAAATACTCTAACATAAATACTCACTTCAAAACGCATGATGTATGGATAACTAAAAACTTATCCCCATGGCCAAATTTGACGATGCCATTGAAATGACATCTTGAAAAGTAAAGATATTCAGTGAAAAGTTCAAAATGATGGCGAATTGAGTCAAAAATTTTATATGCATCCTGGATTATAAACAATCAATCCTGAAATCAAACAAACCTCTAAATAGAATTTTTAGCAAATCATATGAGGTCAGCTGTTAACCTTAGCTAGCATCAATAATGAGGTTTTTCACCTCCTTTAAATCTTCAAATAGGATCATCATAGTGCAAAACTGAAGTTTGTTATTATAAGCAAACTCAACAATTGAAATGTAGCAGCTACCACGACGATCTAAGACACATGCAAAAGGTTCTGAATGACTTGTACATAATATATGCATGTGTTCGGGTGCTGTGTGCTGTGTAAGTTTGGATGAGTGTGAGGTTGCCTTAGCAAGAAATAGCGATACCGCAACCAAATAAGATGCGCTTCACACAACCATCTGTAGTGATAACTTTAATATTCTGATGAGGAATAAAAAAAACAATTTACACTAAAATAAGCATTGGTTGTGTAGTTAATTTGAACACTTGTATAAATTTCAAATTTTTTCTCTTTTTTACTGTCTACAATATATGATCTAGTTTCTAGCGCCCAAATATACAGCTCTTGAGTTATACAAAATACACCGATTGTCCACTCCAAATATCATCACCCACGAATATCCACAAACCCTCCAACCAAAAAATTTAAATTCCAAAAAATGGATTAAAACAGTGAAAGCAACAAGAAATATAAATCGAATTTCAACCAAAAGAAGAGGCGTGAATCCATACATACTTCAGAAACAATCCGCTAGCAGCAAACATCCCTCTTAACCATGTCTTCTTGTACATCAGATTAAAAAACAAAAGTAAAGCATAAGAGAATGCTCACAAAGCCCTTGTTTCTCTCTCCATATCAATTAACCGTAAATCACAGGATCATCATGATTATAAATATTCCACAATGACATTAAAAAATCAGCAATCCATTAAAGTACATGAGGTTAAATCAATGACGATTGAGTAGGAGGCACTTACGGATGGTACGGACGCGGAAACCATCTCCTTCCCGCTTCTATCTTCATCTGAAATGGAGACATTCACGCCTATCAAGATTCGGCTATCGAAGGCCGCCCCAACAGTAGATGACGATGGCAGGAAGGGAAAATATTGATTTGTACCATGGCAGACAATCTGTGAATAAGCCGGCGGTTGTGACTGAAGATGACGCAGTTGATCCATCGAGAAGCTCGAGACGCCGATCACGGAAAAAGGAGCAGAAAGCGGAGGTATCGGAAGGAGAAAGGGAGGGTAGGGTTTTGAAGATATAGGGGGAGGGAACTGAATCGGAATAGGAAGAGAGGGAAAAAATTATATTGGTATTTTTTATATCTTAAAAGCTGGTGCGGGGGGGATCTTCTGCGCAGTATTGATGAATTAAATGTTGATCGTTTGATTAGCAACGTAGGGTTAGGATCAGCAGAACAGGCAACACGAAGTTAGCTTCACGTCAGCTGGGGTAGCGGTAAGCGGCTCGAATGCCCGTCTGTAAAAACTGGGCTTCGCTATGGGGGCTCGAATGAGGGCCCATTGAGTAGTGCTCTGCCTTGATTAATATTAATTACTTTATTTTAGAAAATAAATTTTAAATAATTTATAATTATTTAATACTGACTTTTGTTTATTTTTTATGAAATTTTCAATAATATTTTGGTAGATTTAATTCTAGGAATGTATTGCACCATATGATCATTTTAGTAAAATGCTATGTGGATTTTGAATGATAATCAGTACATAAATATATCATACTTTATTATTTTAAAATTTGGAATGAAAATAAGGATTACATATTTTGACCTTAAATTATTAATTTATAGCAATATAATTTTATTATAAAAACGTTTGAGTTAGAAAAATTATGAATATTTCTTAAAAATATGATTATAATACATAAATTATATGTATTAAACATCTATATTTATAATTTACACATTTTTATTGTTAATCTTTAAAAATATAAAGAATAATATACATTGTGTATTTTATGAGTATAATATGTAAATCCATTAGTTAGTTTACACTTAGATCATAGTTTATATAAAAATATTACCAAAATTATGATTGTATTTTAATTATGATTGTATTTATTATTCTTATCCATATTGTTTTGTAATTTACATTTCTATCATTTTAATTCAATCTTTTTTTTTCTTATTATTATTATTACTATTATTGTTATTATTTTTAATTTCTGTAATTTTTATTTTAATTCAATCATTTTCTTTCTCTTAATATATATATTATAACTAACATTGAAAAAAAATATTATTTTTAATATATACAAATAAATATATAATATTATTACTATTATTATTATTGATATTTTTACTAAAATAAAATGAATGATATCACTTTTTTTTATTTAATGAGTTTATTTTTAGCGTTTGCATTACTATTAAGCTTTGATCAATTTTAATATATTTATATAAGATTTTTTGCTCAGAACATAAAATAAATAATCAAAAATCAGTATCATAAGTTCATACATGTTGATCTTAGGTTTGTACATATAATATATTAGGCCAAGATATGTTGATATTTTGAGAAATAAAAAGATTACACAGTCTTTGAGAGAGAATGTGTAATTAGTTAGGAACTTGTAACACATATAGTTAAATAGACATACATAACTCCTCAATTATTCCGTAGCTTTATTCAACAAAATAAATAATATATCTTACTACATTTTTTTTTCATAATGAACACATATCTTAAATATGTATATTTGTATTTATAATTATGCAAGCGTGTACTACTTAAATATTGCATAATTATCTATAAATTTTAATATCCTACAAACTTTATTTAGACATGTGTCTAATTAAATATTTTATTTTTCTTTACTTTTATTTTCTTTTTCTTGGTTCGCCCTATCATATATATATATGACAGATCATGAACAATCTCTGGATCAAGCCTTCGAGGAGAAGTTGATGCATGATAGAGCAACTTAAATACTTATTTTTTGTAAGTTTTAATTTTTCTACTTAGTGTGTCATAAATTTTGTAAAACATTTATTATTTATGTTATGAATATACTTTCTTTATTATTATAATATTTTTGAATATTATAATACATGTGAAAATGTGAAAATGTGCAAATGTGCATTTTATATGTGAAACATAACTCCTCAATATTTTCTTTATTATTATATTTACATGTGAAAATGTGCATTATATGTCTATAAATATACTGTTATACTAATCCCCGATATGATACTATGAAGTGAGCACCTAACGCTGGATTAGTTATTCAAACCCAACGACGGGTCGCCACAGCTGGTATCAGAGCATGTTTGGGAGAAAATTAGTATAAAAGTGTATAAGCCACTATTTATACAACAGGAATCCCAAAATAAATAGAAGAAAAACATATAAAATAAAAATTTTGTAAAAATCTGGAAATTATATAAAACAAAAATAGAATGAAGGAATATAAATTGGACTTAGCCAAAATAATATGCTTTTAGTTATTTTATATTTTATTTTCTAGTTAATAATGATACTTTTATTTTCATCTAGTATATCATAATGCTGCTTATGTAATTCTACTATAATAAAAGTATAATAATTGAAATCATATTTTTAGATAGATCTTAAAGGTTCTTCTTTGATCGTTAGAACACCTTTAAAAGATTTGATACCAGCCAATACTTTTGTGGATCATGTTGACAAGTTGTTATATTGTGAATGCTCTATTGGAGTGTGTTAATACACAAAATCAAATATTTTAAAACTTCAAACACAATAAACACCCCAGATAAATACTCTTCTATACTATCAGCTACTAATTTCTCAAATATCAAAATAGATTGACTACTTTAAACTTTTATAAGACTCCAATCACCAATATTCAATGGAAGTATTAACCTAATAGATGCAAAAGATTAGGTAAAGAAGATGAGAAAAATACTAACTAGCATAAAATGCTCACATACAAATGTAATTAAACTAACCATATTTATGCTGGAAGGAGAAGCTAAACGCTGGTGAGAAACTACTGCAAGCTTATAATTCGTAAGCATAGATACTGAGAATAATTAATGGGAAGAATGTAATGCTCCAGTGTCATTAAATATTCTAACCAAACATTGAGTATCATTGTAATACTTAATACTGGATTGATTTTATTTAACCCATTATTTAGTACTACTAGGGGAAAAGGACCAATAAGATAAGAAATATAGATGTATTTTTATATAAAGATAAGAACATACATTACTAATATATTCATCTATAAAAATAAAAGAAAAATATTCATCATAGATAAATAAACAGTAAAGTCTATTTAACTAAGTTATATAACATTTCAAAATGAAATAAATACTCTCATCCTCATATAACTAAAATAAAAGTAAATTATAACAAAGTATTTCGGCCTGCTCCTCTCATGGTTCACCTACTAGCTCCACTATAAACTCCTGATCTATTGTATTTAGTTTTAGTTACAATAAGGCATAGTCAAATAAAATAAACAAGTGATTAGACTTACATAAGTTTAAACATATTTTAGAGTGTTTAAGCATTTTATATTATAGGATATCACATTTTATGAAGCAATAGTAAAGATGCACAATGCATACAATAAGGAAAATACTGAAATAATAGTAAAAGAGCATCATAAAGTAAAGATAAATGATTGTGCTGAATGCACATTGTGTTTTCCTACCAATAAATAGTTAAGCAATATAGTAAAACCTCTCTAATATAATATTGTGGGGACCAAGACAGGATATTACTTTAAGGAGGTTATTATATTAGACATATTTTGCTACAAAAATATTATAAAAAGCTCTGCTTTTCTATGGCAAAAAACATTTCCTCATTAAAGTAATACATTACCATTTTTGTATAGCAAAAATATTTTCTCCTTAAAGTAACAAGACCATTTTTTTATGGCAAAAGCGTTTCCTCCTTAAAGTAATACAATACCATTTTTATATAGAAAAAATATTACAAAAATTCCGATTAAAGCGCTGTAACAACCCAAGTTGTTACTATAATTAATTATGACTAATCTCAGTATTAATCTTGATCATAAGTATTAATCAAGTCATTAGGAGTCATCTATTAAGACTTAGTCCAAATCGAGAGTCAAATTGATCAAATCTTGATTTTTGGAAAATCTAAAAATCATAAAATTTGACCTGTTTAAATTGACCTCAAATTGAAAAACGGACTTCATCATTGCTCTTATTGCCCCCAAATTAGTTAGGGGTGATGTTTTCATGCTAATCGGAAGTCGTCCAAATTTTGACGAATATTTTAATAATATTTAAATACCCCGAAAATTGGGAAAAATATTTGGAGATTTTTCTAAGTTCATTTAAACATTATTTATTTATTTAAAAAAATAGTAATTAATTAATGGATTAAATTAATAATAATAAAAATAAATAAATTCCTTATCGGGTCGGATCCCCGCTGCCTTACGGATCTGGCTCGATATAGCGAATCAGATCCAATATGTGGATCCGCTCCACGGGATCCGTCAGATTGCTGTGGATCGGACGGACGAGGGATCAACTCCCTCGTCTTCTCCGCCGAGTCCTCCATGTGGCCTTCCGCCGCTCCCACAACCCAATCATGCGCCCTCTGCCCTCGGACACTCTGTCGTGAGGTCGATATGACCCTCCCCCGCGCCCGGCTGACCCACTTCCGCGTGAATCGAAACCTTCGAACCACTGAGTGAGGTCGATCGAACCCTGACTCCCACAGCCGCCCGCTTTAGGTACACTCCCAACCCTTCGATTTACTCCAAACTTCGCTTATTATTGTTCGTATGACTATTTCATTATCGGGATTAGGCTAGGATCGAACCTGATTGATCGATCGACTAATCAGTCAATCAAATTTTGGAAATGATCGACAGTATAAACCGTTATACTACGTACGTCGAACCCTAGAACTTAGGGTTGACCCTCGCCGCTGGCCTTCGCCACCACCGATGATGTCCCACACGTCATTCGAAAGGCCTCTCCAAGACATTTCCGACACCATGCGAGCCGGCCTTCGACACCGCCGAGAAGCCCTCCAAAAGCCTCGCCCTAACACCCTCCCCTCGGTTCCCCTTCGGGGAAGATGACCCGGCGCGAGTCTGGCCGGGTCGGCCCGAACCCGCGAGGGAAGTCTGCGGATCGAGTACGTGTCGCTCGCAGGATCAGTGGGCCGCCCTTGTCAGTTGTGTGGGGCCCGCTGTCCCTCGGCGACTGCAACAGTGGGCCCCACCGCATCAAGCTCTCGTAGCAGCCCTGCTGCGTGGCAGGGTGGGCCCTGCCACCCCTACCGAGCCCAATGAGAGGGTGCCACGTGTCTGGCTGTGGGTCCTGCGCTATAATAACCTGCAGAGAGGTTTATATATATATATATAACTTTAGTTATATAAACATGAACTTTAACTATTTAGAGTTATATATACATATATATAAGTATTAGTAGAATGATTAGGTTAAGGATGTAATTATATCTTACATAATTAAATTGGTTCAGTTAGTTAATTAATATATATATATATATATATATATATATATATATAAAATTAAGTTAGTATTAGTTAATTAATGTTAGTATACAGTCTCTGTTATAAGTAATTTATTAGGTTAATTAAATTATTGATTAATTAATGTAGTTAATTAATTTACATTAACATAATTAAATAGTAATTAGACATAATAAGTTAATTAAATATTATATAATTAGATTAATGAATTTAATATTTATTTAAGCTTAATTAGTTAGTTAAATAATTAATTAATTGTAGACAGTTAATGTTGAATTCATTTAATTAAATTAAAATAGTATAATTAATTAATTTTATTAAACAAAAAATCATATAAATTGAATAGTAAAAAAAAACATATAAATTGTATTTTTAAATTGTAAAATTAATTAAATTTAATTTAAAACTTTAGAGTTTAATAATTTTAAAAATACTAGTCCAAGCATATTAAATATATGTCTTATTTTATTCAAAAAAGTAGAAGGAATCAAATGACATAATTCAAAAATTTATTTCGGGATATGTATAACGTAGTGATATTTTATGACATAAACAAACCCTCATAACTTTTAACATAGTTATCCAAACATAGGTAATATGGGTCTTAAAATACTCAGGAGACTAGCCCCATCACTATAAAAGTATTAGTTCCCCATTTGAAGCTTAGTTTGAAAAGTAACATTTAGGACCCTATCCTAAAAATGACCAAAATGCCCTTAGTCTTCAATTAATCATAACTTGGTCAATTCAACTCTAAATTCAGAAATTTAAAGTGCTAACTAGCTTAAAATTTTAGTATCATCAATAAACAGAAATAATATTTAGAATTTGAAACCTAGAAAATTAGAAATGACCAAAATACCCCTAACCCTAGTTAGGCCATAACTTGACCATTTGAAGTCCAAATTGGGTTTACTCTCTATCAACACACTCAGTATATTATAGGAAAGCTACAAAAACTAAGTTTGCTGAAATTGGATCTCAAACAAAAAAGTTTAGTTTTTGTCTCTCGTTGACTGACAAAATTATCGGATTACCCTTAAAAATTGAAATAGCTATAACTTAATCATTTGACCTCAGAATGCAGTGTTCTTGAACTCTAAGAGACCCTTGAATAATAACCAGCAGTAAACTGTATAAAAATTTAGATTCTATTAGGAGTAAATTACTAAAATGCCCCTTAGGTCAAAATCCTTAGTTTGGACCTATAGGACCCGTTTCTCATCCAAATTGAGTGTACTTACTATCTATCTTCATGTTAGATAATTAAGAATCATTTTGCAATAAGAAATTTTATTTGGAACCCTAATTCAAAAAGTAGTTTTTTAGACCCTTAAGTAAGGGGCAAAATAGTCATTTTGCCCAAAATTTAGGTTAAGCATCTATAAATCCTAGATTATCTTTTAAGTCAATAAAACTAATGTTAGAACTATAATAGAATCATTCTAAGCATTAAAATCAGTTATTAGGTCAAGATAGTTAAATTTCCTAAATTATTTTTAAGTCTTTTCTTAAGATTTTACACCTTCACATTAGGACTATTCCTAAGACTAGAACTAGCTCATATATTAGATTTCTACCATTAGATAAGTGGGTTATTCAATGAATGAATCCTTCATTTTATTAGTTTCTAGATTATACATATTATTTTGATTATTTTATCTTTTAACTCTAGATTCAGGATAAGAGATTCATCTTATTAAGTTAATTTGCTTAATAAGATTTGCCTTAATCGATTGATCACTTTTAGACTAAAACTTAGATCTTATGCCTTATCCTTTTTGGATTATGAGATTAAGCCTAATCTCGTGGTATTTAATCCATAGTCTATAATTTAGTAGATCTTGATTAGATCTTAGATAGAACGTCTAAATTCATCAAATTAAGATATTATAATTTATTGATTAAACCTACAGCTATACTTGATTGAATTAGATTAAAACCTGATCAGTTCTAATCCTTTTAACTTATAAGGCCGTGCTTCTAAGTTACACTCAATAGTGAAATTGGAGATCCTGAACTTGTGTAACTTAGAATAGTTAGAATGATTTAGTTAGATAATAACAGTGTCATAATGTATAGAAGAGTCCCTTACTTATTTGATTTATTTTATTGCTATGCATTTCTTGTATAATGTGCTTAATTCTTTGGACATATCATGTAAGAAAACTTTGTGCATGAAATGAAAATATAGAATAATTAGGATAATAATTGCCTTAGGTTCAGTTATATTATAGTAGGTTCTGGTGCACATTTATTCTAATGGACATGTGTAAGGAGTAATAAAGATGCTTTATATTACTCATTGAGGAGTATGTGTTAAGCTTGGAACTCGTATAGTCTTGCAGACGTGCTTGACTCATCAACTGTTTTTTGACGTGTCCACAGAGACAAAAGTAAAATAACTAAAAGATTTTGCATTTATATTTACTACCTCCTCAGTGCTATTATTCTGTCTCCCATAGCCCAGAAAGGCTATAAGGATTTCTATCTGCCTTAGCCTAGAAAGGATTAGGAAATTTTATTGGGCCCAATTGGCCAATTTTATAATATGACAATCTTTACATACATGTTCCAGTTTTAGCTTACTGTGTATTTTATTATTGATGCATGTTTCAGTCAGCTGTGTTTCTTTGCTTACCTGCTCATTTGTATATATTTATAGGGTGCTAGACTTTACTGCTTACTATATATACCATTTTTCAAATTTTTATCTTTAATTAGCATATGTCATATGATCATCAGCATATTTAAGATTAGACTTTACTTTCAGTACTTTTACTTACTGCACTATATATATTTATATGCCCATTCCTTGCTCAATTTGCTTGAGGTGTGCTTTTTGCCTCACTTTCTATTTAGTTATAAATGCTATTGTGGCGCCCCACCCTTTAATCCACAGGAATTAAGTTAAGGGGTGGTGTGTCACTCTAGCTAATCCTTCACTTATAATTAGATTAGGATGAAATCCACAATCCACCTTATAAGAAAAGGAGTGAGCATAGAATCAAACATTCAGTCACTATCTAAGTAAACATACAAAGTGCGGAAGCGATTTTCAATATAAAACATCCAAGCATCACAACATAAGTATAAAGAAATACACCTCATAACATAAGCACAAAATTTGAATATGCAATCATAAGTACCTGTATTATTACATCAATCCAAGTTCCAAATAATAAAAATAAAGTGCACTCATCCTCACTTATAATGGAAGGACTAAATAACTGTTTCTTCCACAGGCTCCTTCTCCAGATATGGCTCCACACCAAGATCCTGATCGTCCAACTGAAGATGATCTGTCATTGTCGGTTTCACAATGTAGGGCCCCAGCCAAAAAAAAGAAAAATCTGGTTAGACAATTGTCTAAGTACATTTTAAGCTGATAAGTTCTATATGTGTTTTACAATATCACTATTTTACAATTTCTAAGCAACAATTATATAATGGAGCAACAAGCAATACAAGAGGAAGGAAAAGCTATAAACCGTCATTTATAACTTAAGCAAAAAAGAGGCTAAGACATGCCTCAAACGTGAGCTAAGCACGGTAAATCATATAAATATACATAATCAAACAAGTACTGTAAGAAAAATGCTACATCCTAAATATGTTGGCGATTAAAAGGAATATGCCAATTGAAATAAAATAACTCAGCAGTGATACATATAAATAGCATCAAGGTTCTAATATCCTAAAATATATTAGCAATAAAAGAAATAACTGACTGAATAAAAAATGCTGAAAAGTAAACAAAATATCATAACTACATATATATAAATGTCCGTGCATCAACTGCCAAACAGAAAAGAGCTAATCTAGTCCATTGAATATCAAAGGATCTTAGCACCATCACAGCTAAGTCACAAAACTGTGTACCTCTAGCGACATAAGGAGGCTAGGCAACTAAGCATACAAAAGTAATCAAAGGATCTTAGCACCAGTATGACTAAGGCACCAAGGGTGTATCCCTAGCGACATAAGGAGGCTAGGCAATTAGACACACAACAAAACTAGTCATTCCCCTAGTGACATAGGGAGACTAGGCAATAAGGACATATCTGAGAGGCAGCTCATATAACTATTATCTTTTCAATAATCATTTTAATATTTTCACAATGAATCTAAGGAGTCTCCATATTTTCCTAACATTTTATTTATGCATCAAAAATCTTATATGATATGCTCAAAAAAATATGGCACAAAAATCAAGGAATGTGTAGCGACAAAATATCAAAAGAAGCAAGGGATTCTACTAAACATGATGATATCATTTGTTTTCTACTTAATCATTATAACTATTCCAAGTTACACAAGTTCAGGATCACCATTTTCTTACTATCGAGTGTAATTTAGAAATTCATCCTTATAAGTTAAAAAGGATTAGAACTGATCAGGTTCTAATCTAGTTCAATCAGATGATGACTATGAGTTGAATCAATAAATCATACGCCCTAATTTTTTGGAATTTAGATGTTCTATCTAAGATCTAATCAAGATCTTCTAAACCTATAGATTATGGATTAAATACTACGAGATTTAGGTTTAATCATATAATCCAAAATGGGTAAGACATAAGTTCTAGGTTTATTCTCAAAGTGATCTACTGATTATGGTATCCTATTAAGTAATCAGACTTAATAGGATAAATCTCCTATCCTAAACTAAGGTTAAAAGACAAAATAATCAGAACAAATTGTAAAATAAAAGAAAGGTCTAGAAACTAATAAAACTAATGTTTCACCCATTAAGTAACCCATTTACCCAATGAATGAACTCTAACCTATGATCTAATCCTAGTATCAAGAAAGGACCTTAAGGTGTAGTGCTAAAGACTTAGGGAAATCCTAGAATCTAACCTAATAGTTGATTTCACTCACTTAGATATCACTAAGATCTTTATAATATTGATTTACGAGTTTTGAAATGTAAACTAGAGGTTAAGAGAACTTGGTCCAATCTTAGGGAAAAATGACTATTTTGCCCCTACTTTAAAGGTCAAAAAGTTAACTTTTAACTTACAAGTCAGAATCGAATTCTCTTAGTTCCAACTGATTCTTTACTGTCTAACTTGAAGATAGACAGTAAGTACGTCCAAATTGGATTCCAAACGATCAAGTTATGACCAAAATGAGGTAAGGGGTAATTTGGTATTTTACCTAAATTTCTAGGGTTCAAATCCTAAATATTATTTCAGTTTATTGGTGATATTTAAATTCTAAGTTAGTTAGCATCTTGAATTTTTGAATTTGGAGTTGATTTGATCAAGTTATGGTCATTTGAATTCCAAGGGCATTTTGGTCATTTTTCACTAAGAATTTTAGGGTTAACTTTTTGTCCTGATGTCTAAATAAGAAAACTAATACTACTACAGTGATGGGGCCGCTCTCTTGAGCATTTTAAGACCTATATTAAATATGTTCTGATAACTGGGTAAGAAGTTATGAGGTCCTAAAGAGGTCCAAAAATGTTACATCGTTATGCGTACCCCGAAATTAATTTTTACATCACGCTATTTGATTTTATTTATTTTTCTGAGTATTTTGAGACCTATATTTGCTATGTTTAGATCGTCATACAAAAAGTTATTATACTTTTAAGTTTTACTGTTTAAAAATACAATTTGTATTATTTTACTATTCATTTATTTAAATTAAATTAATTTACTGTTCATTCATAAAATTATATATATACATTTCTGAAATTAATGATAATTAATTGATCTGTCATTAATTAGAGCTTAATTATTAAATAATATTAATTAATATATTAATTAATTTAATTATAAATATTATTATTATTTACTATAGAAAAATAATTAAGCTTAATTATAAGTTAATTAATCTTAATTACTTGTTAATATTTAGTTAGTAGTAATTAATTATAGTTTTACTATTTAATTATAATTAATTATTCTAATTACTGTTAATAGTTAATTATTATTAAAATAATCTTAATTATCTCATAATTATTAATTATAGAAATTTAATTATAAGATTACTGTTAAAAAGCCATTAACACTAATCCTAATTAATTAGCCACTAACTGTAATTAATTAGGTTAACAGTAATTAATTTATTTTTAATTAACAGACAGTGGGCCCCACCTAACATGTGGCACTGCCCGAGGCTGCCACGTGGCACTGTGGGCCCCACAGGGTAGCTGAAGAGGCTCGGATGACCGGGCAGTGGGCCCCACCTGACACGTGGCACTGCCAAAGGCTGCCACGTGGCATTGTGGGCCCCACAGGGGAGCCGGAGAGACGTGGAGAACTGGACAGTGGTCCCACCTGACACGTGGCACTGCCACAGGCTGCCACATGGCACTATGGGCCCCATAGGGGAGCCGAAGGGCCGCGAAGGCACGGGCAGTGGGTCCCACTTGACACGTGGCAGGCCCAGAGGCTGCCACGTGGCGCTGTGGGCCCCACGGCCGTAGCCGAAGAGCCGCGGGCTCGGGCAGTGGGTCCCACTTGACACGTGGCTGGCCCATAGGCTGCCACGTGGCGCTGTGGGCCCCACGGCCGAAGCCGAAGAGCCGCGGGCTCGGGATGTGGGCCCCACCTGACACGTGGCGCTCCAGGTGGCTACCACATGGCTCAGTGGGCCCCACCTAGGCTTACGCGGACCCGAACGCGTCTGGGGCGGGCTCGGGTCGCCCCGGCCCGGCCCGGACTTCGTCTCCTTCGCGGAGACGTCCCGAGGGAGCCGGGCTCGGGCACAGCTTTTGCCGGCCTTCCCGACACCGGACCACCTCGGCCCGCACGGCCGACAGTAGCCCTCGACGAGGCCTACATGTCGGTGGGCGGACCTTCGTCGGATGTGGCCGGGATCGCCGGCAGATCCCAGCCATAGGACCTAGGGTTACGGGTTACGGAGGTTTAACGATTTATACTGTGGATCGATCGGTGAATCCGATCGATCCGGTTGGGCTAGCCTAGATCGGAGCCGATGGATCGTCAATCGGGCGTATGGAATAGCATTTCGAACTTAAACTTGCAATTATTGAATAAGCATAAAGGGAGATCGGGGTACCTGACTTCGACGGCTCGCGGACGTAGACGGGGTCAGTTCGGGTGGGCTTGATCTGGGCTCCGGTTTCGCAAACTCGGAGCCCAACTCTTGGCCGAGGCCTTATAGGACCTCGCCGGCTACAGTTGACGGCAGGGTTAAGTAATTAACGGCGCCATTAAATAATTAATTAAATATATATTTTTTTTCAAAATTCCAAAATTTCAAATATATTTTTCCTAGCTATTTGAGAGGTGAGAAATGCAACGGTGAGGTCGGATTTTTGATCCGACGAGTATTTTGATTCCTCGATTTCCGGGGCATTTTTATTATTAAAATATTCGTCAAAATTTCGACGACTTCCGATTGACATGAAAACTTCACCCCAAGCTAATTTGGGGTCAATAAACGCAATGACGGTGTCCGTTTTCCAATCCGAGGTCAATTTAGATAGGTTGAATTTTAGGGTTTCTGGATTTTCCAGAAATCAGAATTGGATCCATTTGATTCCTGACTTGAGGTAGGCCCTAGAGGTTGACTCCAATTGACCTAATTTGCACTTATGATTATATTTAATATTAAGATTAGTTCTAATTAACTAAGATAATAACTTGAGTTGTTACAGCTATATTTATAACTTACCATGTTCATTGTACGCTTACTGATAATGTTGCTTTTAGTTTACTTTTCATTGTGCTTAAGATTAAAATGGTGACATTAATAACTCATGTAAATAATTTAGTCTAAAATGTACTTAGATAATTATCTAATAAGATTTTTTTTTATTGGCTGGGGCCTTGACATTATGAAATTGATAATGTCAAATTCAGATAGATTTGAGGAGCTAGGTGCTGAGGAAGAGGAGCCATTCATAGAGGAGGAGCACTAGCCATGAGAGCCAGACGTTGTCTAGTTCCTTTTTAGCCTTCTGTGAGAATAAGAGATTTTATTTCAATCTTTTAAACTATTCATTTAAATGTTGTAATATTATAAGTACTGTGACTGTGATTAGTTTTCTACATTTTTTTATTTATTGAGCTATATTTTGTTTCTTACTTGAGGTATGATGAATGGATGTAATATTTATTTTATTTTTGCTTTCGCACTCTGTATGTATGTTAGATTTAGTGACTGATCTTCTTAGTTATTATGTGCACGTCCTTCCTTTATTAGTGGATTATAGATCTTACCTAATCCAATGATAAGTGATGTATTTGCCAATGATAAGTGATAATGTTTACCTAATCCACAAGCGCTTTCCTCAATTTCCTACAAAAAGCTCCACTTTTTCTATGGAATGAAGCGATTAAAGCGTTTCTTAACTCTTCTCCGCAAAAAAAAGTGATGTCTGCTTTGCTTCTCATTTCATTTTCAAGCTTCGACCGAGCCATCAAAGTAGAAAATAAGTGTTAAACGAAGAACGATTCCTTTCATACTTTTACTTGTTATATCTTCACTCGTGCATTCCCTCCTGAAGCTCGCATCGCCTTACTGGCTCTGCTTACTCGATTTTCGTCTTCTGTAGATCTAGAAATCATGTAGTTTTCTTTATTTTTTCCAAACCTTCTACTCTCTTTCCCAGAAGGAAGAGCTTTCGAGTTGGCGAAGGGTGAGCACAGAGTCTGACAATTTGCGAGGACGCCTCCACACCAACACCTCCAAAATGCCTCCAAAGGGCACACAATATACAATAATGACGGACAAGGTCCACATTGCTTTGTGTGAGCACCATGATAAGAATCCCAAGCACAGCCAGAATGAGCTCATCCAGTGGCTGGAATAGACGCACAATGTGAAAGTCAGATGGCTTACAATCTTGGGCCTTCTCAAGAGGAAAGCCGAGATCCTTGTGAAGGCTGACAATACCAACCTCGATGGAAAGCGTCAAAGGACTATTAAGTATCATCAAATGAAATCTACTCTCGTCGAGTAGTTTCTCAGCCATCAGGATCGCATCAATGTGAGCGGGGATCTCATCAAAGAGAAAGCAGCACTCTTTCTTGACTGCCTCTACCATGGGAATGATTTATTTGAGTTCTCGAATGGCTGGCTAGAATCGTTCAAGGATCGGCATGGAATCAAGTCCTTTCGCCGCTTTAGAGAGAGCTCTTTGGTTGACATGACGCTCATCGAGGAATCATTCCCTGACATCCTGAAGACTTTGGAAAAGTACGACTGGAAGAATATCTACAACATGGATGAAATCGGGCTATTTTACCAGCAACACGTTTGTTGGGTTTTGGCAGGTGGCCTTGTTTGTCATATGAGTGACACTTTATGCTTATGCAAACTAACTTACAAGTAGATAATTTGTTAGCAATCAAGCAGCTGGAAAGCCGCAAACAGAATAAGGAGCGTATCACCTTGGCAGTGTGCTGCAATGGCGATAGAAGTGACAAGTTGCCGCTCCTCGTCATCGGAAAGTCGAAGAATCCACGTTGTTTCAAAAACATCAACCTTGACACCATCGGGTGCAAGTACCGAAACAACAACAAAGCATGGATGACACAAGTCATCTTCACCGAGTGGCTGAAAAATTTTGATGCTCGCATGGTCGGACGCCAAGTTCTTTTAATTATGGATAACTGCAGTGCTCATATCCGCTTGCCCAACTTCCGACAGTTCTCCGGTTGCGCAACACCACGATTTTCTTACCTTCCACCAAATACGACTTTGATACTCCAGCCGTGCGACGCAGGCATAATTAGGAATCTGAAGGCCTATTATCGCAGAAGCTTCAATCGCTTGCTCCTTCAGCGTCTCGAGCAAAATGTGGAAGATCCTGAGAAGATTGATGTTCTCCAGGCCGTTTGGATGGCGGTTGCAGCCTGGAACTCGAATGTCAAGGCCGAAACAGTCTCCAATTGCTTCCTTCATTGCAACATTCGCTCAGTTGCTCTGGGAACTCCTAAAGTTTATGCCCAGCAGCTAGTCGACAATGAGGTCGTCGAAGATCTTCGAGCGCAAATCCGCCAGCTCCGGTACCATATAAAAAATAATGGTTGAGAAACATTCTATAATAAAACCAATTATCATATTCTAATATATAAACAAGTTGAAAATAAGAATGAAGCAAAATAATCTCTCAATGGCAATCAAACTAAACTTGATACCAAAAAAAAAATTCAGTCATAATATAGAAAAGTTGTCTAAAGTTTAAATACTAGAAAATTAACTTAATTATCATTAGCTACTACAAAAAGTATGTCATTTAAGTATATTTATTATTCACTAAAAATCATTCTACTTATACACTAGCAAACGAATATAAAAATTATAGTCAAAAACATAATGCATTGGAAAGCACAAAATCAACAAATAAATATTTTTAATAAAAAAATCAACTACCTTATTACCCACTGACAATCAAATTGTAATAACATAAAGAGAAGAAATACCTAAACCAAGAATAAAAAAAATCTCATCAGCACCAAATACAATCATAACACATAAATAATAAAAATAATGGAAGTTGAATCACTGAACAAATTATATCGATAATAGAAATAATGCACCAATAATAGCATTTGAGAGAGAGATGGTTGTCCCTATAAAAGAAATAATTCAAAAGAATCAGCCACCATATCACTAAATCCTAATCAAATTTCAAATAACAATGAAATAAGATAATTCAAAAATCAAAGAACATAAGCAACACAACCTCTATACACAGATCATCACCTCCAAAAAACACAAAAATTCTGCATTACACAATACAATATATAATATAAACACTTCCAAAGTGTTAACCACCTTATTACTAATCCACAAATAAATTATAAATAGTAATGAAGCAAGGCAACCTCAAAATAAAGAGCAAACAAAAAACAAACTTCAACATTAATACACACAATTATTTCAAAGTTATACAATCAAAAAATTGCATTACATAACATAAGATTTAACAGAAAAATAGTTCGAGAATAGGAACACTTAAAATCAAGAACAAAATAAAGAAAACTCATCAACACCAAATGCAATCACAATACTAAAAAAGTAAAGAGGATGAAAATTGAAGCACTAAACAAATTTCAAATCAAATTTCAAATTATAATGAAACAAGATAATCAACCACCATATCAATCAAATTTCAAATTATAATGAAACAAGATAATCAATAAATTAAAGAACATCACAAACAACACACAATAACATCAATACACAAATCATCACTTCCAAACTATACATAAATAAAACCACATACATAATCTAATCTATATTAAAAATACTTCAAGAGACTTGACCACTTATATCTCTAGTCCCAAATCAAGTTGCACATAGCAATGAAGCAAACCAACCTCCAAACAAACAACAAGAAAACAACACAGATTAACAACAAATACACAAACCAATATACTTATATAATAAAATCAATACCATATTTCTAACATTCAAACAAATTGCAAAAAAATGAAGTAGCATAACCTTTAAAGTGCAATCAAATTAAGCATCATTCAAATGCATTAAAATCAACCACAATTCAAAAAAAAATTATAAAGCTTAAACACTATAAAAAGTTGCATCCAAATTAACTACTACAAAAGCATATCATTTAAGTACACATATCATACACCAAAGCATTCTACCTATACACCATTGCAAACATAAATAAAAAATTATCATTTACAACTAAAAAAATAAAAAATTGCATTAAACAAAATAAAATCGTACAAAAAATACATTTTTATAAGGAATGATCCACCTTATTACCAACCCCCAATCAAATTGCATTAATGATAAATAATGGACACATCTAAATCAAGAACAAAAAAAGAAAACTTACCAACATCAAATGCAATCATAACACTAAAAAAATAAAGAGGATGAAAATTGAATCACTAAACAAAATATAACAATAATAAAAATATTGCACTAATAATAGCATTAGAGAAAAAGACGATTGTACCTATAAGAGAAACAATTCAAAACTCAACAATTATATCACTTGACCCCAATCAAATTACAAATAGGGATGAAACAAGATAATAAATTTAAGAACAACACAAACAACACACAATACCAACAATACACAAGATATCACTTCCAAGAGACCTAGCCACCTTATTACTAATCCTTAATCAAGTTGCACATAACAATGAAGCAAAAATAGCCTCCAAACAAAGAACAAGCAAAACTCGCATTAGCATCAACTACACAAATCAAAACATCCAACTTTACAAACAAAATTTGCATTACACACAACATATAATTAAATAAAAGAAACATTTCAAGAGAAAAATCAACTTATTATAAATCCTCAATTAAATTTAAAATAATAATAAATTAAGACAACCAAACAAAATAACACATATTAGCATCACACACATAAAACATCATTTTCAAACTACACAATGGATATATAGCATCACATATAACACAATTTATAAGAAACTATTTTAAGAGAATCAATCACATTATTAATAATATGTAATCAAATTGTGAATAGCAATGAAACAAAATAACTTTCAAAATAAAAACACAAAAGCAACACACATTAGTTTCAACTACTTTATTGTAAAAGAGATTATATCAACTACCAATCAAATTGCAACTACCATTGAAGCAAGAAAATGATTAAGCAAAACAAAGGCATAATAGCATCATTTATAAGTATCACAATATTAAACAAGTATAAAATTGAAGCATATAATAAATACACGAACAAATTACAGTGTCATCAAAAAATGCACCAATAATAGTGATTTGTGAGGGAGCGAGCTGAGGAAAGTTACCCGATTGTATAAAACGAAAATAAACAACCATAGATTGGCGGGAGATCATGAATCCTCAGCCTCCAATAATGCACTAAAAGATAAAACCCTTCCGCGAGAATTGTGTTGAAGGGAAAGGAAAAGATAGATGCATATTTAAACTGAGGCTGATTGAAGATTCATGCGTATCCTGCGCTCTCGAGCCTCCCTTAGAAAATCTGTCATTGTCAAAGCCACAATTAATTTGAAATATATTTTCAATAAAAAAAAGAGTGCTAAAAGTGCTCTTACTCATTTATTTGGATAAAACAAAAATAAATTCAGCTAAATAATATAACCTAAATATAATATTAGATTATCTTTAGTTAATAAATTTTAGTTTTACCATAATTTTATTTGACTATAAAATATTATTAAAGTACACCAAAAGGATTTAAAATAAAATTTCACCATTAATTATTTTATGATAAGCTTAAGCACTTTCAATATATATATTTTTAATTTGAATCCACTTAATTATTATAAAGATGAGAATGTGCAATTATTTTCACATAGAGGGAGTTAAATTATAAAAGGGGAGATGCCTAGAACTAATCTGTGACTACGAATTAGAAATTCAGTATCATCCTGATAAAGCCAATGTGGTAGCTAATACGTTAAGTAGGAAGTGTAACAACCCAAATTGTTATCATTGTCAATTAAGACTAATCTTCTTCCTAATCTTGACATAAGTGTTAATTAAGTAATTATGAATCATCCACTGAGATTTAGTCTAAATCAGGAGTCAAATAGATCAAGTCATGATATTTGAGAAATCCAGAAATCTTGGAAATTAACTTATCTAAATTGACATCAGATCAAAAATTGAACTTCGTCATTGCGCTCAATGCCCCCAAATTAGCTAGGGGGTGATATTTTGGTGGTAATCGGAAGTCGCCGAAATTTTGATGAATGTCATAATAATATTTAATATCCCGAAAAATAGGAAAATTAAATACTCATCGGAATTAAAATTTGACTTTGCCGTTGTGATCCTCACCCTCGAATTAGCCAAGGTGAAATTTTGGGATTTTTCAGAAGTCGTCAAATTTTCTTGAATATTTTAATATATTTAAAGTAATTAGAAAATAAGAAAAAAAATTGTCGTCGAAATCAAAATTCAATTTTGCTATTTCGTTCCTCACCTCTAAATTAGCTTAGGGTGAATTTTGAGATTTTTTGGAGATTATTTTTAAAATATAATTTTTGAGATTAATTAAGTTAATTTATTAAACTCCATTTTTATCTTCTTTCTCTCCCCCTCTTCATTGGCTGGCTGGGACCCACAGCCATCCAATCCCAGCTGAGCCCCCTTTCCCTTTAGCCTGCCCCCTTATTTTTCTTAATTTTGCTTCTACCACCATTGTTCCCCTTCCCCTCTCTCAACCTCCTGCCACATCCATTATCTCCACAGCTGGATGGGACAACACAGGCCATCCCATCCCCTGGCAGGCCTCTCTTCCATTAAGAGAGCCTCTAGCTCTCAGCTCTCCATCTTCCCTCTTATCTTTTCCCAGTTGCATTTCTCTCATTGCTGTGGTTGCTGAAGGAATGATCTCCCAAGCTCTCAAGCCTCCCTCAGAAAATCTGTCATTGTCAAAGCCAAGGTACTCCATTTCCCTCCATTGGTTAATCCAATGGCTATTCCATTGTGTATCTATGTTTATTGGTATGTTTAAGATTCCGTGTTACCTTAGTTATGCATTTATTAAGCTATATTTAAGATGTAGGAACTCATAAAAAAATTTGTAAATAATAGGGAATGAATGATATGTAAATCTGCTAATATGAATTTTGCACATATAGTCCTTTAACCCCACTATTTTTATTGATAACTTGATTGTTTGGTGTTAATTTGGGTATCAATAGAAAGATCTCAGAAAGACTTTTCCATTGGTATGTGACACTGCTCGTGAAGTGTTCTCAGTTGAAAGTATTTGAGCCAGAAAGTTGACCATTCACAGTTTTCGCTCAGGCAAAATCATCATCGGGCGTTACAGCGCCGTAGCGCCCGAGTTTAGAACTGAATCCGCCGTAGCGCGCTCTAGCACGCGCTACAACATGCCCGCGCCACTGCGCTTCTGGAGCTAAAATAAGAGCTTAGAAGCAAACCGATGCAGCGCGCCACAACGGGCTGCAGCGTCATTTCAGGAAAACTATAGGAAATCAAAAGAAAAATTAATCGAACAGTAACCCAAAAGTTAAACCGCTGCAGCATGCCACAGCGGGCTACAACGTCATTTTGGGAAAATCATATGAAATCAATAGGTAAAGTAATTGAACAGTAACTTGAAAGTTTAATTGCCATAGCGCGCCTTAGCGTTAAAAGCACTACAGAGCGCAACAGCGCTTATTTCCGCCACAGCGCGCCGCAGCGTCTGACACCGCTGTAGCGCGCCGTAGCTTCCAGCTCTTGGATTAGTCTCACCGTAGCATGCCATAGCATCAAAAGTGCCGCAGCGCGCCGTAGCACCTGACTTTCTACCAAAATGTGCCACAGTGCGCCGTAGTATCCAGAACTGTCCGAAAGTGTCTATAATCGACTGAAATGGCCAAAACTTTACCGTTTTTGAATTTTAAGGACACTAGAATCCTATTGGGTCAAATTATATCAAATTTGAACTTAGTTTAAGTAAAATTGAGCACTGTATAAATGTATAGGTGAATTTCTAATTTTGCATTAGATGATAATTTAATCCATAATCACTCCTAAAACCCTAAATATTGATTTGACCATATCTTAGTCAATTATACTCCAAATCAGAAAATTCAAAATGCTAGATAGCTTAAAATTCAAGTGCTAAAAATAATCTGAAATAATATTTAAGTTATAATCCCTAGATAAATTAGAAATGATAAAAATACACATAATCTTAATTAGGTCATAACTTGACCAATTGAAGTCCAATTTGGGTCTATTCCTAGTTAAAATACTCAATGTGATATAGAAAAGCTATAGCCACTGAGTTTGCTGAATTTAGACACTAAATAAAAAAATTAGCTTTTTGACCCCTCTTAACTTAGAAAATTACCAAATTGCCTTTAGAAATTGAAATGACTATAACTAATTCATTAGACCTCAGAATTTAATGTTCTTGAACTCTATGGGATTCTTGAACAACAACTAATAGTAAACTGCATAAAAATTTAGATTTCACTAAGTGCAATTTACTAAAATACCCCTTAGGTCAAAAACCTTAGTTTGGACCTATAAGACCTATTTTTTATCCAAATTTGGTGTACTTACTGTCTATCTTCATGTTAGATAATAAGAAAAAATTTGGCAGTAAGAAATCTCAATTTGGAGCCCTAAATCAAAAAATAGTTTTTTGGACCCTTAAGTAAGAGCAAAATTGTCATTTTACTTAAATTTATATTAAGTATCATTAACCCTTAAAATACCTTTTAAATCATTAAAGTTAATGATAAATTGTTTTAGGATCAATTTAAGTCATAAATTTCTCAATTGGAATAAATTGTAAAACATCTCAATTTAGGGCTTAAAAAAATACATAAGTAAGGTTAATATGCTTTACTTAGCTAAAATCCATCATTAACTTTCATAATTAAATAAAATTAGCAAGTGTAAGGAAATTCAATCAAATTAGTTAAAATCCTTAAATTTCTCTAAGTAATTTCCTTAGGAACTTTCACTTAACATTAGGAATATTCCTAAAATTAGGGCTAGATAATATGGTATATTTCATTCATTAAATAACAGAGTTATTCAATGAATGAAATCTTAGTTTTATTAATTTTTAGATTTTACAACTTATTTTGATTATTTTATCTTTCAACCTTAGATTCAGGATAGGAGAATCCTCATATTAAGTTTGATCTTTGCTTAATAAGATTTGCCTTAATTAATAGATCACTTTTAGATTAAAACCATAGCTTCCTTAGATTGTACCTTTGGATTATGTGCTTAACTCCAATATCATGGTGTTGAAATCATAATCCCTAGTTTAGTAGATCTTGATCAGATCTTAGTATAGAACATCTGAACTTATCAAATTAGGACATTGTGATTTATTTCTTAAACTTGTAATCGTACTTGATTTAATTATATTAGAACTTGATCAATTCTCATCCCTTTTTAACCTATAAGGCCATGCTTCTAAGTTACACTCGATGGTAAGAATTAGAGATCATGAGCTTGTGTAACTTGAAATAGGTATAATGGTTTAATTAGACAACAACTGATATTATCATATTTAGTCGAGTCTCTTGCTTACTACTTGATTTTGTGCCACACATTCCTTGACTTTGTGATTACTTTTCTTGAACATGTCATATAAGAAAACATTGTTGCATGAAAATAAAAACATAGAATATTAGGAAAAAATTTGCATTTGGGTTCAGTCTATAGTTGAATATGGTGCACATTTAACCTAATGGACAAGGGTAAGGAAAAATAAAGATGCTTAACATTACTCATTGAGGAGTGTGTGTTAAGATTGGAACATGTTTAGTCTTGCAGATGTACTTGACTCCTCAGTTATTTTTGGATGTGTCCACAGAAACAAAAGTAAAATAACTAAAAGATATTTGCATTGTATGTTCTGCCTCTTCAGCTTTACTGTTCTGTTCTGTCTGCCTTAGCCTAGAAAGGCTATGGGAATTTCTGTCTGCCCTAGCCCAGAAAAGTTATGGGAATATTATTGGGCTGGATTAGCCAATTCTCTCTGATATGATAGTTATACATTCTTTTTTAATTTGAGCTTACTATTTACTATGTTGTTGATGCATATTATTTCAATCAGTTATATTTCCCTGCTTTACATGCTTACTTATATATATATATATAGGATGCTAGACTTTACTACTTACTATATATACCATGTTTAGACTTACTATTTTTAATCAGCATACGTCATATGATCATCAGCATGATTAGGATTAGACTTTACTTTCAGTACTCTTACTTACTGTATTATATATGTATGCCCTTCCTTATTTATTCTACTTGAGGTGTGCTTTTACCTCAATTCCTGCTTAGTTATAAATATTATATTTATAATTTATCATATTTTCTTGTATGCTTTTTACTCCCATGCTAGTCGGTTCATTTTATTATATTTTAAGTGTAAATAGTGATATCAATAAATGCTTAACAAATTTTCAGCATAAAATGTACTTAGATAATTTGTCTAATAAGATTTTCTTTTTATTGGATGAGGCCCTAGCATTGTGAAATCAATAATGTCAGATCTTGAGCAGTTTGAGGATCCATCGTCTGAGGAGGAGCCTTATATAGAGGAGGCGCAACAGTTTGGAGCAGAAGATATTTAATTGTCTCTTATTTCATTATGAGGATGAGTGATGCTTTATTTTACTCTTAAACTTTAATTAAATGATGTAACAATGCAGGTACTTGTAACTGTATTTATTTTTTGCACATTATTATTTATTGAGCAATATTATTGTTTCTTACTTGATGTATGGTGAATGGATGTAATGCTTACTTCATATTGCTTTTGCACTCTGTATGTATGTTAGATTTAATGACTGATTCTTATATTCATTATGTGCACGTCCTTCCCTTATTAATAGATTGTGGATCTTATCTAATCCAATAATAAGCGGGGGATTTGCCAGAGTGGCACACCACCCATTGGGTATAATCTTGCGAATTAAGGGTGGGGCGCTACAGAAAGCAACATTCTTGTCTATATGCTGTATTAGTGCACTGATAGAAAAATTTGAAAGGCTGCAAATTGAGCCAATCAAAATAGTCGATTTGCATAATCTTTTGTCTATATGTCAAGTTGAGCTTCCATTGAGAACCATAATTTTTGCAGCTCAGAAGAGAGATGAAAGTTATCTCAAGTTCAAGGTTGATATTGAAAAAGTGGTAAGAGGTCAGATTTGTAGCTAAAAGGTAGTGATTCAATTTTTCAATGAAAAAGAATATGTGTTCTTAAGGAACAGTTGATATAAATTTTAACAGAAGCCCAAAATTCTGGATACAATGTCACCATTTGAGCAGTAAAATGTATAAAGATCTTAAGAAGTCATTCTAGTGACCTAACATGAAGAGGCACATTGCATAATTTATATATAAATGCCTTTCGTGTTGCTTAGTAAAACCAAAGCACTAGAAGCTTGGTGAACTTTTAAAATCACTTGAAATTCATGAATGGAAATGGACCAACATTTCCATAAATTTTGTTATTGGTTTAGCAAAGAGTAAATGTGGTGCCAACTCAATTTGGGTTATTGTCGATATGTTAACCAAATTGTCCAATTTCTATACCTATTCGACAAATTGATTATGTGGAGAAGTTGGCTAGAATCTATATAAAGGGAGTTACCCGTCTACACTGTATGCCTAAATCTATCATTTTAGATTGCAACAGTAGATTTACCTCTCGCTTTTGGTTAGCAGTTTAGCAAGATTTGGGAACGAATCTAGTAATAAGTACAACCTTCCATTCCCAAATTGATGGGCAAACTAAAAGGGAAATTCAGGTTCTATAAGATCTGTTGCGCTTGTGTGTGTTAGACTTTGGAGTAACTTGGAAAGAGCATATAGCTTTGGTTCATATTAAATTAGCTAAGTTCTTTAAATATTTTATTATCTCAGTTTTTTAAGAAAATCTAAGTATATACATATAAGCAAAAAATTTTAAATTTTTATTTTTATTTTATTTTCTGTTAATTCATGAAGTTAAAATTTCAATAATTAATTTAAGAAGATCACGGATACCAATCACACTCAAACTTTTGCAGTAGGATCCTGCTCTTTATCTAAATGTATTTTTATTTGATTTTTATTTGACTTGCATCGGGATCTGATTTTTATCCTAATCCATTAGATTTATGTATAATCAACTTTGTAACAAACCTTGGGTTGTTACGGATACGCCTAGGGAACAAACCAAAGTCGTGAAAGAATTCGTAGACGTATTTTTTGACGAATTGCCAAGATTACCTCCCTTGTGAGAAGAAGAATTTTCAATTGAGTTGATTTTAGGAGCGCAACCCAAATCTAAAGCATCTTATCGAATTGCTCCTAAAGAATTGAAAGAGCCGAGAGAATAATTGTAAGAGATGTTAGAGAAAAGATTTATTAGATCGAGTATGTCAGCGTGGGGAGCTCCAGTCCTGTTCGTTAAGAAGAAAGATGGCTCCATGAGAATGTGTATTGATTATTGTGAGCTGAATAAAATAATCATTCAAAGAAAGTACTTGCCAATGATTGATGACTTGTTTGATCAATAGGCAAGAGCCAAAGTTTTTTTAAAAATAGATTTAAGATCTTAATTTTGTTAGATAAGGGTTAAGGAAGATGATATTCCTAAAATTGCGTTTAGAATCAGATATGAGCACTATGAGTTCTTAGTCATATCTTTTGGATTGACTAATGCTCCATCCATATTTATGCTTCTAATGTAGTGCATCCTAAAACCTTATTTTGATGATTTTGTTATCGTATTTATAAATAATATCTTAATATAATTTAAGAATGAAGCTAATCATGAGAAGCATCTCAAAGCAGTCTTGAAATTATTAAGATATCATAAGATATTTGTCAAATACTCAAAGTGTGAGTTTTAGTTGGACTATGTAGCATTTCTTGGCCACATCATTAATGCTGAAGGAATTAGAGTTGATCAGAAAAAGATAAGTGCGGTTCAAGACTGGGTTCAACCTAAGTTTGTGACCGAAAATCAAGATTGTTTTGATCTAACAGGTTATTACAAAAGATTCGTGCAAGTATTTTCTCAAATAGTTGCAGCGCTAACCAAGCTGGAGAACAAAGAAGTTCCATTTATTTAGTGATTAGTGTGAATAAGCATTCCAAAAGCTGAAGAAGTTGTTAACTTATACCCAAAAAGGAAAAAGCTTCCAGGTGTATACTTATGCTTCCAAGGTAGGACTAGGTTGTGCCCTTGTAATGCCCCACCCCATCGCCGCATGCAACAGAAAGATTAGCATATACTTAACAGTTGGTGGCAGAACAATGCGTTACTTGGGAAGGTTAAACCTCTCCAGACCTAACTTACTACTGCTGAAAATTAATCCTTAAGATGAGTAACATCATTATCTTAAGTATTAGTTAAGATACTTATACACATTGGATTTAGTAAAATAATAAGAATATATTTATCCAATGTATATGAGTACTTTATATGAGTACTTTATATGAGTTTTATCTTGATGACATCACAATACTAAGTCTAAGTAGATGAAATGTTCAAAGTGCGAAAGCTAAAAAGCATTCATCCCATACATTCATCATAGAACTGGATAAAAATCATTCATCTCTGAAAAAAAGAAGAAAATACATCAGAGTTAATTATTGCAAATCATAATTTAAAAAAAGAGCAGTAAATGAAAGTCTCTATTCTCACAACTAAAGAGTAAACTAAGATAGTAAAAGCTATATCATCTACTACTTCTTCATCTCCTCCTAGATCTTTTGGACAGCCTCCAATGCTGGCTCCTTAAACTTCTTAGGATCTGACATTATCGATTTTACAATGCCATGGCTCAGAGCCAAAAAAAAGAGAGAAAATGATCTTATGTTAGATAATAAGTCTAAGTATATTTTAGGCTACTAATATTACTTCCTTACAGCTTCAAGGGATTTTTCTTAGCATTCCATAACACATAAATCTACTACATAATATAGAAGTAAACTGAAACTAAAATCAAGTATTGAAAACTAAAAGTAAAGCAAAATTATAACTGAGTAAAAGTATTGAAAGTAAACCAACAGTAAAGGACTAAGAACTTACCAAAGTACTAAGAACAGAGCTGTGCTATATGTCACTATATATGCACCTGAATATGCCACTGAAGTATGCCAGAAATATGCACTTTGATGCTACATTGCACCCAACAAAAATTCTAATATTCTGATGCCTACTGCATCCCGTAGGTTCTACTCAATTTTGATGCATGCTAAATCCCATAGTTCATAAATGATTATTGATGCCTATGCTTATGTAGTTTATGCCAAATGCTTTTAAATCAATAATATTTCTAAATCATCAAAAATCAATTAAAATAAAAGAAAAGCAAACATCCCATCTAGTGACCTAACTATTTAACCTGATTTATCCTAATATGCATATTTACTTATAAATGTTAAATAAAATAGAATACTTAATCACATATATTACCATAATCTAGATTAACTCAATTGGAATTAATGTTTAATCTAAAATTATACTCTCATAACTTTTTAAGCTATCACGTATTAAGAGTATGTATACATAGCTTAGTGTGTTATGAAGACCAAAAACTCTCACCATTCCATTCATGATGAATCAACCAAGTTCAGATCCTACTGAGTCAAGTCAGTTCTACGGATATGCACTACAATCTCCATATAATAAAACTAATATTACTCGATTCTAAACTGACTATTTTAGTACACAAGGGTTTTCAAACTAATGAATCATTTCTCCATTGAAAATAAGTACTAATCAACATGGTTCCAAGGATGTGACATAGAAGTCACTCAACTTAATAAATCTACCACAATTATTAAGCTCAAACAATACTCCAGTAGGTTGCCGCTACCACAAATTTATGCTTAATGGTTCATCTAAAGGCCTACCTCAATATATATACAATAAGGTACTTTCTACCTCAAAGAATTCCCTTAACTTAAAGATGAAATATTCATTTTATCAAAAAGGCTAGCTTCACACTTAAAAGATCTAAGACTTCTAATTATTACATTTAAATATATACTTAACATAAGTTGATTTCTAATAATACAAGTAATGAAATCACATGTGAAATTATAAATTCAATCATTTGGATTAAGTGGAGAAATCAAGTTGCTAATCTCCTTAGTTTCAACTTAACCTTAAGCACTTTATGTAACAACCCATAGTTGTTACTTTGGCTAAACCTAGTCTAATTAATCTTATATCACTTTCATTAGTCTTTAATCATCATTAGAAGCGAACCCCAAAATTTTGATTCGATTTGGGAATCAATGAGGCCAAATCATAATTTTGGCTAATTAAATAATTAAGAAAAATAGGATAATTATTCTGATCTCAAAATTGAAATTTGACTTTGACATTGTGCTTGTCACCCCCAAATTAGCTAGGAGTGATGTTTTAGAGGCATTTAGAAGTCGCTGAATTTTTTCGAATATTTTAATGTATTTAAATACCCTGAAAAATAGAATAATTAAATAGTTGTCGAAATCAAAATCCAACTTCGCCGTTGCGTTTCTCACCCTCGAATTAGCCAGGGGTAATTTTTTAAAATTTTTCGAAGCCCATTTATTCATCTAATTTTAATTAGAGAAATGTGCTAATTAAACAACTAAACATATTAATTAATTATTTAAAATTTCCATCTTCTTTTTATTCGTTGGGACCCGCCTCCTCCTTCCCTGCATACAGAGCCCTCTCCCTCAGCAATGGAGAACCCTGCTGAACCCATGCTGTTGATTGGTAAGGTCCTTGCTCCCTCTATGCTTAAGCCTCACCTCTCCTCTTTTATATAGTCCCTAAGCTCTCCCTCTCCCCCATGCTTTTGATGGGAGAGCTCATGTTGAAGCCATTCCTCCATCTCTCTTAAAATTAGAACCCTCAGCTCTCTCCCCATTCTTTTGCTCAGCTGCTAAAGGAACTCTCAAGCTCTCAAGCTCCCAAGAATCCATTGAAGAAATCGTCATTTTTGCAAGCCAAGGTACTTCCCTGGTACTCCCCTTGTACCCTCCCTTTCTCCCATTGGGTGATCCAATGGCTACTTCATTTCATATGTATGCTTAATATTTTTCCTCAAGAACTTGCATTTGAGCGATTGAGCTCAATAGAGCTTGATCAAATTTCCATTTTAAAGAGAAGATGAAATGAGCTGTGTAGTGAGAAAACTTGCATAGGCACCTAGGGCATCATTGCTTGCAGCATTAGAATAATCTTTTTGTGTCGATTTTGGTACCAATGGAATGGTCTCGGAAAGACATTTTCATCGGTATATATCACCACACTTGAGGTGCCCTAAATCGAGAGTATTTGAGTGCAATAGTGGGAGGTATCCCATCTTTTGCCGGTGCTAAATGTCCGTCGGGCACTACGGCGCGTTGTAGCGCTTGGCTTTCGGCTAGGAAGCGCTCCAGCTCGCCGCAGTGCCCGTGCCTCAGAAAATTTGGCTCCATATTGCGCCGCAGCACCAGAAAGCGCTGCAACGCATGTGCCTTGAGAAATCTGGTGCTCCAGCGCGTCGTAGCGCTTGACTCTCGGCCAGGAGGGCGCTCTAGCGCGCCGCAGCTCAGAAATTTGCCGTAATGCGCCAGAGCACCTGAAAGCGCTGTAGTGCGCCACAGCGCAGAATCACACCACAGCGCGCCATAGCGCCTCGCTCTCGGCCAGGCAAGTGCTACAACGCGCCATAGAACGTAGTATTGCCCAGTTTTGTTCAAACTTCATATTTTTCGTATTTTGATGACTTCAAAACCTTAATTATGCAAAAATATACCAAAATAAAAACTTATTATAATGAAATCATGATTAATGATTTGGGTTAACTATTGGTGCTCAACCTAGAGTATTAAGTAGGAGGAGACCCTTATTATTCAGTTAACGTGCCGTTCTGCCGCTAACGATATTGTGTTGCGCATAACGACGGGACGGGGCGTTACACTTTAACTCATGAAGCAAATTATTAAGAACTTAGGATATAGTGGATTGATAAATCAAATATTTTTTATTTGTTGTTTAAAGATCAATTCATGCTAATTTTTTACTTAAGAAAAAATCAAAGGAACTTAAGTTTAATATTAAGATAAGAAAATCACATTATTCATTATGAGGCTTAATTCATCTAACATACTAATCTAAGATCAAATTATAAAATCAGCAAGCATTAAATCAATCCATGCTAATTAATGAGTGCAAAAATCAGTAATTTGAATTGGGTCTAATTACTTATAGAGCATAATTAAGGCTAATAAAGATTTGAAGCTAACTAGGTATAATTAAAGATTACTCATGCAAAAATTGAAATGTAAAGTTATCATTATGTTACTTACTGTTGAGGGATCACATGAATATCAAAATCATCAAAATCAGATGAATATAATGATTAATCTTTACTAATTATAATTTCAAGTACTTAGCAAACAATTAATAATTTAACCATAGAAAAATAATTCTAATCGTGCAGTTAAGTTCTAAATGACGTGATGAATAAATAGAACCCATAAATAATTCATTTGGATAAGTACATTTGTTAGCATTCAGTAATCATTCAAATTGGATAAGAAATAAATTTCATATTTATAGCCACTTATATATTTGAAAAATGCATGTATTTTTATGTTATTATAGTTATGAAGTGAGCAAATTGCAAAAGTTACGAAGTTGTGCAAAATTGGGCACCGGAGCGCACTACGGCGCACCTCAATGCTAGAAGTTTACAGACTCGGGCGCTGCAGCACTCTATGGTGCCAGAAGTACCGAGACTCGGGCGCTGCAGCGCGCCGTAGTGAACTTGGATTTTGGTTTGAAGATTAAATTAATTATATGAATTTTATAATTAATAAAATATATTAAAGTAATCATAATATTTGATTGAGCTCCGAATCGCTCCAAAATTTTAGAGTTTGCTCTAAACACCTTATGGAAACTAGCGAATATGATTACAGGTTGATTTGACTGATAAATACTGATTAACAACATTTGGATTATTACAGTCCTGATGCAGGATAGAAAATAATAGTTTTTGCCTCCAGACAACTAAAATCCAATGAGAGAAACTACCATGTTCATAATCTTGAGTTAGCAAATGTAGTTTCGCTTTAAAAATCTAGAGACATTACCACTATGGTGTCAAGTGTTAGAGATTCACAAACCACCAGAGCTTAAAATATATCTTTACATAGAAGTTAAATTGCAGATAGAGGAGATTGCTAGAGCTAATCTGTGACTATAAATTAGAAATTTAATATCACCCTGGCAAGGCCAATGTGATAGCTGATGTGTTAAGTAGGAAAGCAACCTTATCCTCTCTGTGCTGCAGTAGTGTGTTGATAGAAGAATTTGAAAGATTGCAAATTGAGCCAATCAAAACAGTCAATTTGCATAATCTTTTATTCATATGTCAAGCCGAGCCTCCGTTGAGAACCAGAATCTTAGAAAATCTCAGAAGAGAGATGAAAGTTATCTCAAGTTCAAGGTTGATATTGAAAGTGGTAAGAGGTCATATTTGCAGCTAAAAGACAGTGATTCAATTTTTATATGAGAAAGAATATGGATTCCTAAGGAACTGCAACTATACATTTTAGTAGAAGCCCATAATTCTGGATACATTGTTCATGATAGGAGCAGTAAAATATATCAAGATCTCAAGAAATCATTCTGATGGCATGGCATGAAAATGCACATTGCAGAATTTGTATCTAAATGTCATTCATGTTGCTTAGTGAAAGCAGAGTACTAGAAGCATGGTGGACTTTTAAAATCCCTTGAAATTCCTGAATGAAAATAGACCAATATTTCAATAGATTTAGTTATAGGTTTACCAAATAGCAAATCTGGTGCTGACGCAATTTGGGTTATTGCCAATAGGTAACCAAATCATCCCATTTTATACCTATTTAACATACTAGTTTTGTGAAGAAGTTGGCTATAATTTATACAAGGGAAGTTATCCGTTTACATGGTACGCATAAATCCATCGTTTCAGATCGCAACAGTGGATTTACCACTTGCTTTTGGTTAGCCGTTCAACAGGATTTGGGATCGAATCTAGCAATGAGTACAACCTTCCATACCCAATCTAGATAAATCAAGTTCTAGAATATCTGTTGCGCTTGCCTATGCTAGACTTTGGAGGAACTAGTGAAGAGCATCTAACTTTGGCTAAGTTTGCTTACAACAATAGTTTTCAAGCCAACATTAATATAACTCATTTTGAAGCACTTTATGACAGAATATGCAATACTCCATTTAAACTACACTATAATCAAATAATTATAATCAAATTACTTTACTCAAATTTCTCAAATTTTTTCATACTATATAACTCTTTAATTAACATGTGCATATAAAAATGGGTGAATTTAATTATACATATATATATATACACAAATTCATAAAAATAATAATTTAAACATCAATAAAAATTTTATTTTATTTTTTGGAAGAAATATTTTTTTCGAGCACTACAATAGAATCATCTTTGTGCCGGGAATGTGTCAACTTACCTTACCGTTACTGATATTTTTTTTTCATATTTTGCAGCTTAAATTATTTTGAAAATTATTTTAAGAAATATATTTTTATTTAAGCTTCAAATAAGTCTATAATTTTATTAAGTCTCAAATTAGACATTTTATAAAATAATCCCTACATTGTTTTGCTGCAGGGTGCAGGGAGAGGCTTACGGAGGCACCGATGGGAAGGAGGGAGATGGCGCCGGCCTCAGCAATGAAAGTTTGGTTCTCAGATTGCGTCTTCACCAGTTGCTAGAGCTCAATGAAGAGAGCATCTGGACAAGAAATGCGACGATCATGCAAGCAGTCTCCAGAGAGGCTTGATCTCAACGCTGTCGATGTCGCCGATGATGGCTAGGATCTCACATCGAAGGGAGTAAATGCTAGGATCAACTGCGAAGGTTGATTGACGACACTGAAGGCAGAGGAGACAAACGAGATCACAGTCATCGTCGAAGAGACAGAGAACAGGAAGGGGGAGAATGTCGAGGAAGGTGAAGAGGTTGAGGATGAGCTCGTAGAAATATTGACTAAAGCATCAAAGTAGAGAACAACATGCATGTGGCTGCGAGAGGTTGGACTTGTCACAATAGTCGCAAACTGTTGATACCTTTTATTTTTTTGTAAGGAAATATTTACCTCTTAAAATATATCCCAAATTTTATTTCAAAACTATAAAAAAAAGATAATAAATAACTTATATTAAAATACAATACTCAAATCATAAGAATATAACACGTGCTATATAAACTAAATAATAGTTAGTGGTAAATTCAAAGTATAACAATAATATATATTTTTTATTTTAATAACTTTTCAGTAATAGTGGCACCACACTAGCCACTCATCATAAATACCTTATATTTTGTTTCACTATTAGTCAAATAGTGTCAACGCACTAATCACTTAAGTTTCATTTTCTGCAAATTATATATTATTCATAACTAAGATGATGCAACAGTTATAATCTTGTTACTACAAAAATTATCAATATACCAACACAAGAATATAGATTTATTAGATCATAAATCATTGGCTTATCTATTTATAAATTATGCTAGCAAAAATAAGAAGGAGAATACCTGAGCAAAAACTCCTAGGCGGGCAGCGAAAGAGCATCCATGGCTGCAGCAGCACCATGGGGGATTCCTCGGAACAGAACACGGAGCTTGGTGAGGGATGACACCCTTTTGTTGCCGCCGTCGATCTCGGATAGGCCGCTGGCGTGGAGAGTATCAGCAGGAACTTCGCCCATGAGGCGGTAAAGGGGAAGGCTGAGATTGGGCCTCGTCATCTCCTCCAGTATCGGAGGGGACTGCATGTACAGGCTCTTTCCCCGGTGCCTGATGCTCGCCTTCCGCATCACCAGCTGCGGGTGCTCTCCGACCATCTCAATCAACTGCTTTGTTCACCATATGTTTCCACGATAAAATTGGGACAAATTGGGGATTGCAAAGTTAGCACATGTGGCATCAATTTTATAAGAATTCCCTAATTTTAAGCTTAGCATTTTGGAAAAGTGCAACTTGGAATAAGTAGCAGCCAACCAACAAAACTAGGAAGAAAATGGAAGGAGAAAGCAAAGAGAAGAAGGAATTTTGCCCACATGACATTCCAACTTTTAAATATTGCTAATAAAATATTTAAACTTCTAAATTTATACATATGGCACTCAAATCTTCAAAATACATCAAATTTACATCTTTAATGGTGTTAGTAGCCATCACGGTGGTGCTGCGAGTTTGGAGACTGAGGAAGGGAGTGAGTTCGTGGATGGGGATGGTGGATCCACAATAAGAAATGCTAAAATTGCTTCAAAAATCGAAGTGGCTCTTGGATTCGCCTTTACTCCAAAGCTCAGAACACCGCCCGGACAGCTGCTAACACCATTAGAAATGGTATTAGATTTATGTTATATGATAAATTTAAAAGTTTAGGTGTTTTATAAATAATAATTAACAATTTGAGTGATAAAAATCCACAAGAAAATGTGGGGTCAAGAGTTCAATGACTACATTATTCAACAGGCTCCTTACAATTACCACATATGTTTATTTATAAACCTTATAATAAGTAAGCCCAATACCACTTTGTAGCAAAGAGATGAGGGAGAGGATGCCGCAAAATTAGAAGGGATTTAGCAAATTTTATTTTACAGTTTTTAGAAATTGAATTTGCAGGAGTGTTGGCTTCGTATCTATAAAGAGATGCATGCAAGTTACAGATATTAATAGATCATCAGTACAAGAGGAGCAAGGATTAAGATTCCTTTCAGTGCAAATGCAACTATACAAAATAAAATGCTTGATATGTTTTCAAATGAATTTGTTTGATGTCTGTTAAGAAGATTCTGAAAGTATACATACCCTTAGAAGGAAGTTTCCTGAGCTAAACATGTGACAAGTGTTAGGCTTAAAGGCTCAAAATCACAACATTTCTGCTTGGAACTAAATGCATGCAATAACATTACATTTATAGAAACAAATATATAGTTCATCAGAAAATAGAGCAGACCTGCAAAAGAGTGGTTGAGACGTCCAAAACAATGAGAGTACCTGGACCGCACACAAGACAGTCCTTTTCCCTAATAAAGTCAGTCACTTTAATATGAGTTCCTGCAACACCATTATACCTGCCGATCAAAGCATACTATAATCACTTATAGTACTGTATCACAAGAATAAAATAACAAATATTTTTAAGTTAATCGTAAGTCAAACATGCTTTACTGTATTGTTTGATTGATGATTAGCTAGATGATCACACAATTCAAAGAATTGAGGATAGCCAATAAGATCCCAAAGTATCATCTATACAGAGTGATAAAATTATTACTTAAATTTTTTGATATGATATCAGTTGAGTTCAATAATATCAATGAAATGATAAAAATCTCTATACGAAGTATATCAGCGGGAGGCTAGAAATTCCAACAGGAATGATTGGGAATAACATATTCAGTTTTGTACAAAGAAGCGGTACCAGCCCGGTCAATGAGGGTTGGATTAACCATAGAGCGAAGCTTTAAGAGCAGAATATGAGGTTATGCTATAAATTGATTTTTACTTTAGGGGCTGTTTAACATGAGGAAATCTGAAAAACCTGAGGATAAAGTAATCTGTTATTACAGTGTAATCAGATCAATTTACCATTGTTTGATAATTTTTCAAAAATTTAAGATTTTTTTATTTGGAATGAAGTAATTTGATATTGTAGTGTTTTGAGTAAATTAGGGGAGTAATCTGATAAGAAAGATTACCCCAGTCAATTTTTTTTTTTTTTTGGAATTTAGGTTTTGTTCGAACGAAATGAACGAATCATTCTAGCGATTCGTTGATCGAACTTCGTTGGGATTTGTTCGAACTAATCGTTTGATTCGTTCATTCGAACAAATCATGGCCAGAGAAGACGTTGCTCAGCTGCTCCACTTCTTTCCGTAATCCCAAGTTACGCTCAATTTGGGTGTAACTAGATTACGTCGGTTCCTTATATACAAACGCAAAATCAAATTACAACGTAAAAGTTTTTCACCCATTTTATTTCAAATCAAATGCAGATAATCTCACTTTACTTGAATTTTTTTTACTTTACACTACTTTTACCTCAATCCAAATAGCCCTTTAGCACCTTCTCTAACCTTACCATCAACAAAAGTCGCTTCAACTTTGCACCAATGAACTCATTTCCCACCATTTCATTTCATGCATACTAAGTCATCCATGTTACCATCCTTGTCCCCATAACACTTATATTATAAATAATTTTCTGCTTTGCAAGCCAGCCCCATAAAACATTGCTAGTCAAATAACTATTCTATAAAACTTGCCTTTAAATTTTAGTAAAATTTTTCAATCGCATAAATTCCAAAAAATCATCCATTTCATACAATCAACTTGGATCTTGTTAATCACATCGCCCTATTTTTAACCATTGTTTTGTATAACTGAATTTAGAGAACTAAATCTCAAAGTTTTTAATAACAATATTTTCAATCATTCAATTATCGATATTACAACTTCTATTATGATAGTTTACACGCCATATATTTTATTTGTAATATACTAAAGTAGAATCCTTTGAAGTAGTTCTCTGAAGCTTGAGTTTTGTTTTAACTCCATCTCTAATCTTGTCAATAAGAGAAATATTATCTACCAATAACATGTATCAAGGTACCTATTGAATGTGCTCAACAAAAGCATCCATAATTAGCATACAAATATATGGCACTAACAATAAATCTTGATGTAATCCAATTGAAATGAAAAAATCATTAGACAAGCAACTTTGTATAAAAACACATAATTACTTCTACTATACACGCCTTTATAATTTTATTATTAGCAATGCAAAATCTTTTCTTTTTAATACTCTCTCCATAGAACAACGATATATTAAGGATGAATGTAAAATATCCCAAATTATAATATATTATGTTGAGTTCTATTTTAAGCTCTCGAATTGAAATTTTTACCATGATTTGATCTTGAAAGAAGGTAACTGACACAAAACTAAAACTGGAGGAGTCTCCATCTATAGCTCTGTGGGTTCTTAAACAATGAGTTTTGGCTTCCATGATATTTATACTTATCATAAGATCAGTTGGCTACTAAACAGAAACTTAACTGGGTCAAATTTAGGTGATGAGCTGTTTCATTATGTTGCATTCAATCCTCAGCTCTACATAGTCTTGTAATTTTAGCTTCCTGATTGTTACACTGTTCCATTCGGCCATGGCTTGTGGAATTAAACAACATTCCACAGCTCAATTGTGATCCATTCATCATCCAAACTAGATTGCTGCATCATCTTTGTTACTCGAATTTGACACATCAGTAATCTCAGCATTGGCTACTTTGGGCATCCCCTGACCTTTAAAAATCTTAAAATGATGTTTAAGTGCAGTTAAGTGTCCCTTAACAACATTCCCATATGAAAAAGCAACTCCATTCCTCATTGAATCACTGAGGCATTCCTGACTCCTCATTTTTGAACATCACCGAAAAGTAGGCAAAGTTCAGATTAAAGGCTTTAAAACTTCCAAAGACTCTCCATCTTTGTTTCAATTCACTATCAAAAATATAGAGCAGAATGCGGCGACCAAAAAGCGAATAATCAGAGCACCTTAATGCTTTGTCTGTGTTCATCTCCGTTTCAAGATCAATAGCAATTCACCCTCTTCTCCAAGAACAATTGTGAACCCTATAAAAAGCAGTTTCTCAACTTTTTTTTTGAATTCAATGTATCTTTTTATCTATTATTCAGGTAGTTATTAGTCAGTAGCATATTATTGAGCATTAGGTGCAAGTGAATACTGCTGAATTGGTGAGTGGGATCAAGGTTCTGTTAGCCACCCGCACTAAGTAAATAAAACCACCATTGTTTTTTCAAATACACAATTTCAAACACTGATCTTCTACTTTTAACGAACCTTTCAGTCGTATCAAGGACCTACTGAAGTGCAGCAGGTTCAGAAGTTGAATGCAGCTTCCTATTTCACACAGCAGTTCACGTTTTTATTGCTTCGCCCCAAAACTGCAATGACCTCTTTGACTTACAACGACAGGTACAGAGCAAGGTTCATAGCCAACACAGCAGGATTCACTTCCAGTCCCATACAAGTATCATCTCAATACTTCTATTAGGGGGAGGAGAGGGATGTTGGGGACACCTTCCATTTGGTGGCTAAATGAATGGCATATTATTTTGGAATTGTCACAAGGTGTGGAAGGCTGCGACACTATATCAACTTCCGCATATTGTGAGTTATTATGGTCTAGGCCTTATAGCACTGCTTGAAACTTGGGCGAGTCATTTATTCATCGAGATATGGATAAACTCCTTGTTCAGCACTGGGAGTTCTTTATTCTACCTTCAGTTGGCATATCCAAAAGGCATCATCATTGGGTGAATACAAGTTCTCCTCAATTGTAAGATAGTTAAGAGCTGCACGCAACTTGTTTTTGAAAAAGTGTCGATTGGCCAAGGCATTGAGTGGAACCTCTTTGCCGTGCATACTGACAATAACACACATCATAAAAGACATTGAGGTTAAGATTATCAGTTAGAATTGTTTGGAAGAGCTTGTGGTTATTGGTGGAGACTTCAACAACATAACAAATTTGAAAAAAAGGTGGCAAGAGCTTCAAACATATCATTGATCAATCTAATTTCCAATATGCATACACGGAAGTGACACCTACATGATTGGGTATTTGTTGGCAATCCATTAACTTGGTGCAATAACAGGAGTGTTCCTAATCAAAAATTTGGGTGAGACATGATAACACTTTTAGCAACTCAACAGCTCTTGATCTCCTTCATGGCGCATTAGTACATAACCTCACCTGCATGGCCACGAAACAATGTCCTCTGTTGCTAAAAGTAGGCAATCTATGTTTCAAAAATTAAGGTGCTATTCTAAAATTTGAGAATCATGGCTGCAGAATCCGGAAGTACAACAGTGCTTAGAGATCGTAGAGAACCCCTTCTTGTGCACCCCTCCTTCGGTCTTCAACCATAAAGTTGCTTAGACCTTGCACAAACTTTAAAAGTGGGGCAAAAAATACCAAAACATAGCTAAAACAAAAGGCTAAAGAGTTTGAGGATAAGTTAGTAACAATTTAGAGTCGTAAAAAGGCTAATCCTTCTGCCGACCCAAGCCATGTTCAGGAGTTCCGTAACTAGTTGGAGGGCTGAGCCAAATTGAAGCTCGAATGAGAACTTGGTAGCACCAAAGATCCAAGTTCGTGTGGCTAGGTCAAAACCAGCTTCATACATCAGGCTCCCGGAAAATTTCAAATTATGGCAAACAAAATTTACTTTAGATATAAATAATATTTAGATCAAAGTGCCATATTTTGAGAGAATTCGGATAACAGAAACTCCCGCTTTATTTTTCTAAATTATTTAAATTCAATAAATTAAGAAAATTAAATATGTGTCCAAATTCATCGATTTTCATGTCATTATGTTAAGTAGATTATTTAAAGCTGCTCGAAAAATTTTAAACTTCATAAATTAATTGAGAATGAAATATTTGTCCGAATTGAAAATTTTTTGCGACGGTGTTCGTTACATCATAACACACCTCTAAGCTAAGTTTCGTTATTTTTGAAAATTAAAAGACAAAAAAATAAAAAAAAATTAATTTTAAATAACTATTTTTATTTATTTTTCCTTAATTCATCTCTGCCCCCCGATCACCGTCCCTCCCAATTCGCCCGATTGCAAGTCGTAGGCTCTGTCGCTGGACAGAGCCTGCTGCAACAAGTCCTGCGTCGTTTTGGCGTAGGATGGTTGGCCTCCCTCCTCCTATATAAATCCTTCACCATCACAGCTCTCCCTCTCCCCCTCTTAGCAGCCCCTCTCCCTTCAACCTTCCTTCCCCTAACAGCAGTCAGCAGCCCCCTTCTGCCAACAGTCCTCCGGCCAGCCACTCCCTGACCACCCCTCAGCCCTTCCTTCTCTTTCCCAACAGCAGCCCACCTACAGCCTCTGGCCAGCCCAACCAACCCACCTGCTAGCCTCCGGCCAGTCACCTGCCACCCCCTTTAGCCACGTCCGACTCCCGGCATCTCTAACCGAAGTAAGAGGAGAAGGAAAAGAGGGAAAATGACAAGAGATTTTGCTATTTCTTCGTTCTTTTATTTTTATATACTTAATAATCATTATTATGAAGATAATAATGATAAAATTACATCATTCACATTATTATGACTCTCATTAATCGATAATGAAAACTGTACAAATATTATAAATTGACTATTATTTTAATTCAAGCATTTTATTTTGTCATTTCCCTTTTCTTTATTATTACTATTATTATTATTACTTTTTGTAATTTATACAGTCATTTCCATTCCGTCTTCTTTCTTTTAAACATTATTATTATCATTATTAAATAATGATAATAATAACGCTATATTAAATATAATTACTACCCTCAGAGACTTAAAATGATGTCGTCCACCAAGATAAAAGAATGAAAGAAAGCAGAATGAAAAAGAAGAAAGTAAAAAAATCTTAAAAATATCATATCACTTTCATTTTAATGTTCGCTAAAAGGTTAATTTAAAATATCAAAAACTTAAATGCAAATTGAGCGAACTGTCGCTCATTCGAACTTAAAGAATAAGGTATCAGCTGTCTTTCCTTACTTTTGTTTAATATGCTTTCTCCGCTTAGCATCGCACAAATTAAAAATGCTTTTAAAAATCACATAAAATGATATATGAACAAGTTTGGATAAGTGAGTAGCAAGGGTTTCATGTTGATAAATTTTTAGTCTGATCAGACAACTGCTAGGACGGGGTTGTCCGACATCGGGAGTCATAAGGAGCCTATACCGATAAGCCTTTGAGGGAGAAGGTATAAAGGGAAGTTGGGATATGTAACATAAAAATAAACCCCCATTTTCCTCAATTTTGTACTTACCCAACAAAATTATATTTTACCTCAAATATCAAATGCTAAAATTCTATATTTATTTTTGTAATAGTAATTACTTTTATGCTAAAGTTTCAGTGCAAGTGAAATAGATTTGCAAGGATAATTTTATACAGCTTTTATTTCCTATCAAATTATTAATTATTTTGCTTATTATTTAACATTTGTAAAGATGACATCTATCAGTACTTAGTTTTACAACTAACTGGTATTCAAATGCCCGCACTTTTGAAACGTGCCCAGATCAGGAGTTCGTCGTAGAGGAAGGGTGCTAAAATCCAAGCAGTGATGATTCAGCTTCCTGCTATTTTATCTCTCTTTTGACTCTTTTAAAAGTTTGTAAGTTTTATTTTATTTTGATCTTTGTAATCAATACTTATGAATACATAAATAAATGAGTTATGTTTGATGTCTATATATTTGTCTCTTAAATCACTCAATATGCTCTTGCTGTTAGAGGACTTGTTATTCACACAACCAGTGCTGGATTAGCTTTCACCGACCCGACATCGGTCCTCATAGTTGATATTAGAGCAGGATTGAGTATAAATTTGAGAGATAATATATAAATGTCAAATCATAACTCATTTTGAGAAGAGAGGAGGATAACATAAACCTAAGTAATTTAAGCTTTCAACCTTTAGGCAAAAAGATCGATTCAGACAAAGGATTTTTAAGCACCTCATTAGAAACCCCAATTAAGGCACCTATATCAATGGAGGTTCCGGGAAATACCAATGACCGCTTCATGGAAGCCGTCCTAGAGCTCCTAGCAAACCAAAAGAAAGTACCTTTATTAAATTCCGTTCAATCACCCCAAAAGAATTGTTCTGAGGGAATCCTCCAATCTTTCATCAAATTAAATCCACCAGTATTTTATGGGACTACTTGTCCTATGGAGGCAGAAGACTAGTTGAGAGAGATAGAGAAGACACTAGAAAGTATGGAGTGTCCAAATGAAAAAGTAGTGCAAGTGACTCGCTACCTATTTAAAGGCGAAGCTGATCGTTGGTGGGAATGCGTCGCCAGTACTGATTTCACTGGCATAGAATTGGAGAATATAAGTTGGGAAGCATTTTCAGAAGCTTTCCAAGCCAAATACGTACCTCAAGCTGCCAAAAACATCATAAAAAACCAATTCATGAAATTGGTTCAGGGTAGCAACTCAGTGGCCAACTATGAGGCCGAGTTCACGAAAGCAAGGTGCAACCATTTTCTGCCAGCGATGAAGGACACCCTCCGTTGGGGCCTACTTCCATTTAGACATATTCGTTTCTCCGAACTTTTAGAAAGCGCTTTAATCATGGAACACGAAGAGAATAACAAGCCTTCTAACCACACAGAACAAGGGAAGAGGAATGATCATCCCACAAAGGACAAAGGGACTTTCAAAAGACAACAACACAAACCATCTGCCAAAATCTTTCAGCTAACTTGTGAGAATTTTGGGCAAGGAATGAGAGGAGATTGTCGGAGACCTCATCCCTACGACAAGTGCTACCATAACGGCAAAAGGTGTTTTCAGTGCGGCAAGCCCAGCCACCAAATTCGGGATTGTTGATCCTTGAGGACGATGATGGAGTAACCATTATAAGAGGCACAAACACCACAACAGCTCTAACCATATTCCGTGCCCAAACAAGAAGAGCTGCCCCAGAACCAGCCAACTCCCCAAGGTCACCAACTGCACCAGCATCCAATTCAGAGGAAAGTATTTGCACCTCGTAACCCTGCTTTGGCAAGAATTTACACGCTCACTCCAGTCTTAGCACCTGGAGACAACGATGTAGTATCAGGTATTTCATTCTTCTCGTTCTCCCTTCTCTTTTGTACTTACATTAGTACAAAATGCTCATAGTTCATATATAGGCACGCTATTCATTAATAATGTATCATGTGACACATTATTTGATACGGAGGCAAGCCACTCCATATCAGAAAAACTTGCAGCCACACTAGAACTACCATCCTCCCATTTGGCAACAACACTAAATATTGGGTTACCTTCTGGAGATAGTATGGAGGCTCAAAAATTATGTATTTTTAATATTCTCATGAAAGGCAAAATATTCAAGGCTACATTAGTCATTCTACCCATCACCAACTTTGACATTAATCTAGGGATGGATTGGTTAAGCAAGCATGATGTTGTAATCAACTGCCAGAAGAAAAATATCACAATCAAAAGCGGCAAAACATCAACAGTATTTATAGGAAGACAAAGCCTATTAGCTTCCCTAATAAACTTGATAAATGCAAGAAAGTTGATTCAGAAAGGATGCAACGTATACTTAGTAACTATGATGGGAGAAAGAAATGAAATTGTGCCTTTATCAGAAACACACATTGTTTGAGATTTTGAAGATGTATTCCCCGAAGATTTACCCGGGCTACCACACGTAAGAGAAATTGCGTTCTCAATAGAACTAGTTCTGGGAACCCAACCCAAGTCAAAATCATTATACCATATGGCACCAAAAGAGCTCCAGGAATTAGACCAACAACTTCAAGAGCTAACCAACAAGGGATTGATCCGGCAAAGCATGTCCCCCTAGGGAGCCCCAATACTCTTCATGAAAAAGAATGACGAATCTATGCGTATGTGCATAGATTATAGAGTACTCAACAAGGTAACAGTGAAAAATAAATATCCTCTACCCCGCATTGATGACCTCTTTGATCAACTGGCTAGAGCCAAAATATTCTCCAAGATCGATTTAAGGAGTCAATGAAGAAGACGTCCCCGAGATTGCATTTAGAACTCACGTTGGACATTATGAGTTATTAGTCATGTCATTTGGACTCACAAATGCGCTTTATATCTTAATAGATTTAATGAAGAGAATCCTTAGGCCTTTTCTCGATAAATTCGTGATAGTCTTCATCGACGATATCTTAATATATTCCAAGTCTATGGAGGATCACGAGATTCATTTGAAAGCAGTATTGAGAACTCTTAGGGAGCATCAATTATTTGCCAAGTACTCAAAATATGAGTTTTGGTTGGACTCAATAGCATTTTTAGGGCATGCATTAAATGCTGAAGGAATCAAAGTAGACTAAAGAAAGATCAATACCATACAAGAATGGCCCCAACCATCATCCGTGTTTGAGATTCGTAGTTTCTAAGGACTGGCAGGATACTACCAAAAGTTTGTCAAATGATTCTCAAATATGGCCAAACCATTAACTCAGCTAACTCAAAAGGCAACACCATTTGTATGGAGTCAAGACTGCGAAGAATCATTTCTAAGAATAAAGCAAGCCCTCACCACTGCACCAGTCCTAATCCTCTCTCAAGAAGGAAAGAACTACAAGGTATACACGGACGCTTTATTAAATAGGACTAACGTGTCCTCATGCAAGACAAGCACGTCATTGCTTACGCTACAAGGCAATTGAAAACTCACAAAAAGAACTACCTTGTTTATGATTTAGAGCTAACTGCAATAGTCTTTACCTTGAAGATTTGGAGGCACTATCTTTATGGAATAAAGTGTGAGATCTTTACAGATCATCAGGGTTTAAAATACATCTTCACGCGGAAAGAACTAAACTGTCGCCAAAAGAGATGGCTAGAACTACTCAGCGACTATGACATGGATATTCAATATCATCCTGGCAAAGCTAACTTGGTCACAAATGCTTTGAGTAGAAAGGAATATTGAGTACTTTAATCTCAGTAAGTCCATTTGAAGAAGAATTCCATAAGCTTAATATAAGACCCATTATTAAAGATAAGTTGAATGAATTGCTTAATGTTAATACTGCAGGACCTACATTTGTACAAAGCATATTGGAAGCTCAAAAAGTCAACGAGGAATACCCAAGCTGAAAGTTAAAAACAAGAAAATGGTCGCAGAATAGAGTTGCAGCTGCGAAAAGGAATTCATATTTATAATGGTAATAGCATCTGGGTTCCGAATAATTCACACTTTCGAAATCATATATTAAACGAAGCCCACAACTCAGACTATACAGTACACCCCGAAAACAACAAAATGTATCAAGATCTAAAGATAGCCTTCTAGTAACCTGGACACAAAAGAGAGATAGCTGAATTTATGACTAAGTGCCACGTTTGTAGCCTAATCAAAGCAGAGCACTAACGACCTGGTGGACTTCTACACCCACTAGAAATCCCAGAGTGGAAATGGCCAGATATCTCCATAGATTTTGTAATGAGTTTGCCAAAAGAAAAATCAGGAGCATATGCCATTTGGGTCATAGTTGATATATTAACAAAGTCAGCCCACTTTATCCCAATAAAGCAAGCAGACTCAGTGGAGAAACTGGCAAGATTATATATCAGGGAGATCGTCAAACTGCATGGAATTCCTAAAACTATAATTTCATATTCGGATGACGGGTTTACTTCTCGATTTTGGCAAGCAGTGCACAAAGATTTGGGAACCACTTTAGCCATGAGCACGGCATTCCGCCCTCAAACGGACGGACAAACAGAGGGAGTCAACCAAGTAATAGAGGATCCCTTGCGTTTATGCTTGTTAGACTTTGGTGAAAATTGGGAGAAACACCTTCCACTTGTAGAATTTACTTGTAATAATAGCCACCAGTCAAGCATTGGAATGGCCTCTTATGAAGCTTTATATGGGTAAGTATAGTACTCCTCTAGCTTGGACACAAGTTGAAGATGTACAAATTTATGGATTTGAGTTGATTGAAGAAACAAACAAAAAGGCAAGGCTAATCAAGAGTAGAATTGCGGTAGCCCAGGACCGACAAAAGAAATACTTCGACGCAATACACTGGAGGCAAGAATTTCACATTGGTGATCGTGCTTATCTAAAAGTTAGCCCTATAAAAAGAATTCATCACTTTGGAGTGACTGAAAAGCTGAGTTAAACGACAGAATTTGGAAGCTCGGCTTATAGACTTAATTTTCTGAAAGATTCACAGTGGTGAACAACGTATTCCTCGTTTCAACACTCCGCAAATGCCTCCAAGAATCCACTCAACAAATTTCAGACTCAATAGTTGAAATTCAGGCTAATTTGACTTATATCGGAAAACATCTTGAAATCATTGAGAAAGACCGCCGAAAATTAAAAAGCAGAACGATCCCGATGATCAAAGTTCAATGGCATAACCATACTGCGAAGGAAGCCATGTGAAAAATAGAAGATGATATGCGAAGAAAGTATCCATAAATATTTCTTTTAAGGTACACCCCCAAGACTCCCTTTAAGACATTATTTTTTTATTCTTGATGTTGAGGATGACATCATTTTTAAGTAGGGTAGTTTGTAATGACCCAATGTCGTTACTTTTCAAATTAGGTCAAAACCCGCCTCAGACATCAAGATCCAGGGGAATTTCAAATTAGGGCAAACAAAATTTCTTTTAATTAGAAATAATTTTTAGATCAAAATGCCCTAGTTTGGTAGAATTCAAATAACAACAACTCATGCTTTATTTTCCTAAATTATTTAAATCCAATAAATTGAGAAAATTAAATACATTTCCAAATTTATCGATTTTTGTGTCATTATGTTAAATATCTTATTTAAAGACTGCTCAAACGATTTTTGAGCGTCGGTTCGGCCTCAATTAATTTTTGAAGTTTTAAACTTCAGAAATTAATTAAAAATAAAATATTTGACTGAATTAAAAATTTTTGGTGCGAGGGTGTTTGTTACATCATAACACACATCTGTGCCAAGTTTCGTTATTTTTGGACGTCAAACGGCGGAAAAATACGAAGATTTTAATTTTAAATACTATTTTTATTTTTTTTCCTTAATTCCTCTCTGCTCCCCCCATGGCTGTTCCTCCCAATTCACCCGATCACAAGTTGCAGGCTCTATCGTTGGACAGAGCCTGCTGCGACAAGTCCTGCACCGCTTTGGCGCAGGATAATCGGCCCACTGGCCGACCCCTCTTCCCTTCCTCCTCTATAAATCCTTCTCCCTCACAACTCTCCTTCTCCTCCCTCACACTAGCCCTCCCTCTCCCCCTCTCAGCAGCCCCTCTCCCTTCAGACTTCCTTCCCCTGACAGCAACCCCCTCTTGCCAACAGCCCTCCGGCCAGTCACTCACCGGCCACCCCTCAGCCCTTCCTTCTTCTTCCCAATAGCAGCCCACCTGCAGCCTCCGGCCACCCCTTTCAGCCACGTTCGGCTCCCGGCAACTCTAACCGAAGTAAGACGAGAAAGAAAAGAGGAGGGAAAATGATAAGAGATTTTGTTATTTCTTCGTTCTTTTATTTTTTATATACTTAAGAATCATTATTATGATGATAATAATGATGAAATTACAACATTCACATTATTATGGTCCTCATTAATCAATAATGAAAACTATACAAATATTATAAATTGACTATTATTTCAATTCAAGCATTTTATTCTGTCATTTCCCTTTTTTTATTATTACTATTATTATTATTACTTTTTACAATTTATATAGTCATTTCCATTCCGTCTTCTTTTTTTCATACATTACTATTATCATTATTTATATCATTATTAAATAATGATAATAATAACGCTATATTAAATATAATTACTATCCTTAGAGACTTAAAATGTTGTCTTCTATCAAGATAAAAGAATGAAAGAAATGCAGAATAAAAAAAAAAAAAGTAAGAAAATTCATAAAAATATCATATCACTTTCATTTTAATGTTAGCTAAAAGGCTAATTTAAAATATCAAAAACCTAAATGTAAATTTAGCAAACTGTCACTCATCCAAATTTAAATAATAAGGTATCAGATGTCTTTACTTACTCTTGTTTAATATACTTTCTCCGCTTAGTATCACACAAATTAAAAATACTTTTAAAGTCACATAACATGATATATGAACAAATTTGAATAAGTAGCAAGGGTTCCATATTGATATATTTTTAGTCTGATCAGACAACTGCTAGGACGGGGCTGTCCCACCTCGAGAGTCATAACAAGCCTCTACTGATAAGCCTTTGAGGGGGCAGGTATAGAGGGAAGTTGGGATATGTAACACAAAAATAAACCCCCATTTTCCTCGATTTTGTACTTGCCCAATAAAATCACGTTTTGCCTCGGATATCAAATGCCAAAATTTTATATTTATTTTTGTGACTGCAATTATTTTTATACTAAATTTCAGTGCAACTAAAACAGGTTTGCAGGAATAATTTTATACAGCTTCTATTTTCTATCAAATTATTAATTATTTTGCTTATTATTTAATATTTGTATAGATGACATCTATCAGTACTTAGTTTCACAACTAACTGGTATTCAAATGCCTGCATTTTTAAAATGTTCCCAAATTAGGAGTTCATCGTAGAGGAATGGTGCTAAGATCCAAGCAGTGCTGATTCTGCTTCCTGCTATTTTATCGCTCTTTTTTACTCTTTTAAAAGTTCGTAACGTTTGTTTTATTTTGATCTTTATAATCAAGACTTATAAATTAATGAATAAATGAGTTATGTTTGATGTCTGCATATTTATCTCTTAAATCACTCAATATGATCTTACGGCTAGAGAACTTGTTATTCACACAACCGGTGCTGGATTAGCTTTCGCTGACCCGGCACCGGGTCCTCACAAAAGCATCCGCAACTCTGCTGTCCTCCACTGTTTCTCCACCAAAAGGAAGAGAATCAATATGATTTGTGTGCTTAGTGAGGAGGCTAGATGCTCCTACACTAGCCTGAGTGACAACAAACACCTCATTTTCAAAGTAGTTTCTAACAAATGCGGTTCATCGATGCTGATTTCGCAATGTCCTATTGATCCACCATTAAAAGAACCCACTCGTTGGATGATGGAGCTGCCTTGGCTAGGCCTGTCATTGACAAAGAATTCTAGGAAGTGATCCAAGAGATCGTGTCCATATTTTATGAACATGGAGCAAGCATAAGCATACGATAAAATGAAGCAATTGTTTGGCCCAAATCTTACAGAAATATCATTTTCCACCGACTTGAACTGATTCTGGTTTGCAGTTCAAGGCATCATATATGAGTGTTGGTCAATGGTGAGAATAGATTGATGCAGCCCTTCTTTTTCTCATTTATTATATGCCTAATAATATTATTATTTTGGCTCCCACCTCAATTATTGGAGCTAGGGAGGTTAAATCGGTGCTGGATAATTATGGCTCTTGGATGGGACAATTAACTAATTTCTTCAAATCACTGATATAATTCAGCAGGAAGATCCTTACAAATAAACATAGGAAACTCGCTCAACAACTTCTATATACTGCAAAAAAAAGCTTACTTGGGCATTGAAATTAATGGTAAGCCTTTAAGGAAGTAAGATTTTACTCGCATCATTGGTAAGATTAATTTGAAGGTCGGTTCCTGGGGTGCCTGAGCTATCTCATTAGTAGGCCAATTATGCCTTGTAAACACACTTCTGGCTACTACCCCAATTTATGTAATGATATATTCTCCCATCTCAAGCCTTCTTGAAGTAGAGAAAGTTATGAGAACATTTTTTGAAGTGGTAATGGTCAAAGGGGTTGCATTATGTAAATAGAAAAGAAGTATGCCTACCCATACAACTCAGAGGACTTCAGATCTGAAACTTAAGAAAATGCATTCTACATTGGCGGCAAAGCATACTTTCAAATTTATGAATCAGGAAAACCTCTCTGGGTGCAAATCATGCTCCTAAATATGGAGATTGTTGCCACAATTTTATAACCAAATGCATTTGGTGATTAATTGATAAGGGGCAGAACACTATTTTCTTTTATAAACACAAAGGGCTATTACCAAAATTGATATTGATATAGACAATTATTAGGCATATTGCTTGACAAATGGTATACTCTTGACTGACACATGAGGAAGTTGATTTGGCCCAATGATGATCGATCAATTGCTTGTCGTGATGGTCTTCAAGGACTCCAATGAAGATGTAGTTTTTTGGAGGCTTGAAGGCTATGATAAATCCATCTCTATGAACACCTCACTTGTTATTGTACATTTACATGGGCTATCTCTGACACTTTGCTTAGGGATTTTAGATTGATATTCCTAGTATGGAATTAGTTTAAAACGGCGATTATGTTGGTAAACAAAGGAAAGATGCACTCTTCTTGGCTTAGATATATTGCTACATATTATATCACTTATTGATATGTTTTAGCTCGCAATCGCACGAATAAGCATGCCACAATCAAAATAAAAAAATTACATGCAAAAGAGACGGACCTTTTAAGGTCCTTAGGAAATTGGACCAAATGCTTACCATTTGGATGTCTTTTGATATATATATATATATATATATATATATATATTAGTCCTATTTTTAATATCGATGACTTAATTCCATATACAAATGAACATTGTTCAAAAAGTATAGGAACTAACCAAGTGTAGGGAGATTTGAAAAACCATCAATCTTTGAGATCAAGTTTATTATCACAGATAAAGTTACAGCGGAAACATTTGGAGAACACCGATTCTTGATCAGATGGTAAGATAAGCCACCCGCTGAAAATACTTGGTTCACTAGAGAAGAATTACAAAAATTAGACCTGGACTTGCTAGACGACAACATGGACTTTAACTCTGTGGAGCATAATTCTTTTAGAAGGGGAGAAATTGGTGCATGACAAAAAGACTTCAAGGGTAACAGGATCATTACAAAACCTCAAGAAGAAAAACAACCCCGCTTGAACTCATTTTCATTTTTTTTTTAAATTTTTTTATTAAATTCGAATTTTGAATTTTATTAGCCATATTTTGAGTTTTATTTGAGTTGAAAAAGGGAGGGAATTAATTTAAATATTAAAGTTAAATATTTACTTTTGGTAGGTAAGCTTGTTTGGTAAGAAACTATTTTCTTTTCTTATGTATTTTCTTTTTAAGGAAAAGACTAGTCTAGTAAGAGTGTCTCTTTTCTTAACCTTTTTTCTTTCCTATAAATAGGGACCTAAACTTTCTTGTAAAAAATATTGTGATGATAATAAAAATTTAAAAATTTTTCTTTAAATTCTCTGCATTTTGAGTTCTTGTTTGACAATCCTGAGGTGCCAAAGGTGTGTACAACCAGACGCCTCGTGGTGCGTACAACCCACACAACTTTATCTCGTTTCGCTCCCGTCCTCTCAGTCGTCGTTGCTTCCCTCGATCTTTCTTTGCTTGCCACTTTAAAAAGCGCACCAACACACCGACCGTCATCAAGTTACTAAGATTTTGAATGGGTACCAATACAATTAATATGAGTGAGTTTAATTATTATAAAAGTAATCTCAACAACACTTTCATTTGGTCAATTATTAAAGTTGAAATTTGGAATGCTTTCAAAAGGACAGTATAAAAAGCAATACGATCAAATGGCATTCATATAAATATGTATAAATAGTTGAGTTAGAAAAAAAATTTATGACTTCCAAGTTATTCAATGTTATTTTAAAGATTAAGAAATACATGATGAAAGAAGTATTGTTTTTAATCCCAAAAAGAAAGGTAATACTGAAGATTGTGCAAATTATAAGAGAGTTAAGTTAATGGATCAAAGGCTAAAAATAAGTATCAAAAAACATTCTTTTAAGAGTTTTGAAGAAAAAAATTGGGGCATATATTGATGATATTAAAGATATGCATAGTGAGATTATAATATGTGTTTGATTGCAAGGTGGCTTGTCTCATAATTTTTCTAATACTATCGGATCACACCAAGGCTATGCTCTTAGTTCATATCTTTATACTTTAAACATGAATTAATTCTCAGGTGAATGTTATTTGCAAATGGCATTAATTTTTAGGACTACAAATGGAGTAAATTAAAATTCAAATTGTGAAGAACTACTTTAGTATTTAAATGTTATCTTAGTAGATCTAATATATATATATATATATATGGGTGAATGGTATTGTAGCCCAGTGGTTGAGGCTCATGATTTGTTATCCCAGGTCATGGGTTCAAATCCCATAGGTCACACATAAAAAAAAAATATAATAATATATATATATATAGATGGAGGAGTGAATGGTGTTGCAGCTTAGTGGCTGAGGCTCATAATTTATTATCCTAAGTCATAAGTTCAAATCTCACTTGCCACATATAAGCAAGAAAAGAATATATATATATATATATAGATGGAGAAATAATTTAATTGTATTAGGGGCTATAATTTCAAAAACATAATTATTGTACCATGTGTTCAGAAGAGAAAGGTACAAACAACTTGGTTCAATTAAACAAAATAATGATAAAATTGAGATTAGTACGATAAAGAGGATCAAACTTGATTGGATGTAATGAAATAGCGCTTCTAGAGTGTTATAAAAATTGAGTAATCCCACTCAAAATTATGGAAAAACTATATGACCGACTATGTTATATGAGGTTGAATGTTGGCCAAAAAAGAAGAAACTTATCAATTACATGAGTGTTACAAAGATGAGGATGCTAAAGTGGAAGTGTAACGACCCAATGTCGTTATTTTTTTCAAAATTAGGTCAGAGCCCGCTTCAGACATAAAAACTCCGAGGAATTTTAAATTAGGGCAAACAAAAATACTCTTAGATAAAAATAATTTTAAAATCAAAGTGCCCTAGTTTAAGAGAATTCGGATAACAGAAACTCCCGATTTATTTTTCTAAATTATTAAAATTCTAAAAATCAAAACTTTGAAATACGTGTCAGAAATCATTAATTTCAGTGTCGTTGTGTTAAGCATATTATTTTAAGGATGCTCGAGAAGTTACATCAAATTCTGAGCACCGGATTTATCGTGGTTAATTTCTGAAGTTTTTAAACTTTAGAAATTAATTAAAAATAAAACATTTGTCAGAATCGAAATTTTTTGGCACGAGGGTGTTCGTCATGTCATAACACACCTCGGTGCCAAGTTTCGTTGTATTTGGACGCCGAACAGCGGAAAAATGCGAATAATTTAACTTTAAGTATTATTTGAATTTTTCTTTTAAAGAAAAATTTCCTAATTTCCTTCTCCCCACCTTCGCCCCCCGCCAGTCGCTTGCCAGCCTCCAGCCGGCCAGCCGCTTGCCAGCCTCCGGCCACCCCGCTCCGGCCTCCCTCCGCTTTCCGGCAATCCTAATCTTAAGGTAAGATAATAAGTTAAAAAGACAGAGAAAAAAAAGGAAAAAAAAAGAGGAGAATCATTTTGCTATTTCTACATTCTTTTAATTTATACCTACTTCATAGTTATTATTTTAAAAATAATGATAATATAATGTCATTCACATTAATATGGTTCTCATTAATTAATAATGAAAACTATACATATGTTATAAAATGACTATAATTTCAGTTTAAGCGTTTTCATTTTTGACAGTCATTTTTGTTACGTTCTTTCATTCCTATATTATTGTTGTCATTAAAATAATGATAACAATAATATTGTATCAAATATGATTATTATCCTCAGCAAATTAATAAACGCTATAATAAACATTACTATCATTGCAGTATCTTAAAATCAGACTTCAAGAAAGCGAAAGAAGAACATAATCAAAATGAAAATAAATGTTACTCCTAAAAATATTGGCTGAGAGCTAATATAAAAATATCCAAAATCTAAATGCAAATTGAAAACTGTCACTCATCTGAACTGTCGAACTGTTGAACTTAAGGAACAAGGTACCAGATGTCTTTTATTACTTCTGTTTAAATATGCTTTTCTGCTCAGCATCGCATAAATTTGATAGTGTTTTTTTAAAGTCACATAAAATGATATATGAATAAGTTTGGATAAGTGAGAAGCAAGGGTTCCATATTACTTTATACTTTTTGTATGATCAGACCACCGCTAAGACGGGGTTGTCCGACATCGGGAGTCATAAGGAGCCTATACTGATAAGTCTTTGAAGGGGTAGGTATAGAAGGAAGTTGAAATATGTAACACAAAAATGAACCCCCCTTTCCTCGATTTGTACTTGCCCAATAAAATCATATTTTGCCTCAGATATCAAGCGCTAAAATTTTGTATTTATTTTGTGACTGCAATTATTTTTATGCTAAGTTTCAAGTGCAATTCAAACAGGTTTGCAGGGATAATTTTGTACAGCTTTTATTTCCTGTCAAATATTGATTATTTTGCTTATTATTTAACATTTGAAAAGATGACATCTATCAGTACTTAATTTCACAACTAACTGGTATTCAAATGCCCGCACTTATAAAACGTTCCCAGATCAGGAGTTCATCCTCGAGGAAAGGTGCTAAAGAACTGAGCAGTGCTGATGCTGCTACCTGCTGATCCACCGCTTTCTTTTTGACTATATCTACTTTTAAAAGTTTGTAATTTTTCTTTTATTTTAATTTATATATCCAGGACTCGTGAATTATTGAATAAATGAGTTATGTTTGATGTCTATGTATTTGTCTCTTAAACCACTCAATATGATCCTGCGGCTAGAGGACTTGTCGTTACTTATTGTTGTTGCTATTACTATTCCACAAGCAAACCGGTGCTGGATTAGCTCCCGCTGACCCAGCACCAGGTCCTCACAGTTCGTATCAGAGCAGGATTGAGTTTAAGCTTAAGAGATAATATATAAAAGTCAAATTATAATTCATTTTGAGAATAGAGAAGAATAACATAAACCTAAGTAACTGAAACTTTCAACCTTTAGGCAAAAAGATGGATTCGAAAGAAAGATTTTTGAGCACACCATCAGAAACCCCAATTAAGGCACCTATATCATTAGAAGTTTCAGGAAGTACCAACGACCGCTTCATGGAAGCCGTCTTAGAGCTCCTAGCAAATCAAAAGAAAGCTGCTTTAGCAAACTCCGTTCAATCACCTCAAAAGCATCGTTCTGAGGGAATCCTCCAATCTTTTCTCAAATTAAATCCGCCAGTATTTCATGGGACTACTTGTCCTATGGAAGCAGAAGACTGGCTGAGAGAGATTAAAAAGACACTAGAAAGTATTGAGTGTCCAAGTGAAAAAGCAGTACGTGTGACTCGCTACCTATTTAAAGGCGAAGCTGACCGTTGGTGGGAATCTATCGTCAACACCGATTTCACTAACATAGAATTGGAGAACATAAGTTGGGAAGCATTTTCAGAAGCTTTCCGAGCCAAATATGTCCCGAAAGCTGCCCAAAGCATCATGGAGAACCAATTCAAGAAATTGGTTCAAGATAGCAACTCCGTGGCCAACTATGAGGCCGAGTTCACAAGATTGTCAAGGTATGCTCAGAACCTAATAAGTACAGAAAAGGCAAGGTACAACCATTTTCTATCAGGGATGAAAGACACCCTTCATTGGAGCCTGCTTCCATTAAGACATGCTCGTTTCTCCGAACTTTTAGAATGCGCCTTAATCATGGAGGACGAAGAGAATAGCAAGCCTTCTAGCAACACAGGTCAAGGAAAGAGGCAGGATCATCCTACAAAGGACCAAGGGATATTCAAAAGATAACAACACAACCCACCTGCCAAAATATTTCAACTAACTTATGAGAATTTCGGACAAGGAATGAGAGGAGATTGCCGGAGACATCATCCCTACGGCAAGTGCTACCATGATGGCAGAATGTGTTATCAGTGCGGCAAGCCCGGCCACCAAATTCGGGATTGTCGATCTGTAAGAACGATAGATGGAGTAACCATCATAAGAGGCACAAACACCACACCTGCTGTAACCCCGTTTCATGCCCAAACAAGAGGAGCCACCCCAGAACCAGTCAACGCTCAAGGCCACCAATTGCATCGGCATCCAACCAGAGGAAAGGACCCGCACCTCGTAACTCTGCTCCCATAAGAATTTACACACTCACTCCAGTCTTAGCACCTGGAGACAACGATGTAGTATCAAGTATCTCATTCTTCTCGTTCTTTTTCTCTTTTGCACTTATATTAGTACAAAATGCTCATAGTTCATAATTATGCGCACTATTAATTAATGACGTATCATGTGACACCTTATTTGATACGGGGGCAAACCACTCTTTCATATCGGAAAAACTTGCAACCACTCTAGAACTACCATCCTTCAATTTGGCAACAACACTAAAAATTGGGTTACCTTCTGGAGCTAGCATGGAGGCTCAGAAATTCTGTATTTTTAATATCCCCATCAAAGGCAAATTATTCAAGGCTACGTTAGTCATTCTACCCATCACCAACTTTGACATTATTCTAGGGATGGATTGGTTAGGCAATCATGATGCTGTAATCAACTGCCATAAGAAAAAGGTCATAATCAAAAACGGCAAAACATCAACAGTATTTATAGGAAGACAAAGCCTGTTAGCTTCTCTAATAAACCCAATAAAAGCAAGAAAATTGATTCAGAAAGGATGCAGCGCATACTTAGTAACTTTGATAGGAGAAAGAAATAAAGTTGTGCTTTATTAGAAATGCACATTGTTCGAGATTTTGAAGATGTATTCCCAGAAGATTTACTCGAGCTACCACCCGTAGGAGAAATTGGGTTCTCAATAGAACTAGTTCCAAGAACCCAACCCAAGTCCAAATCACCATACCGTATGGCACCAAAAGAGCTCCAGGAACTAGACCAACTACTTCAAGAGCTAACCAGCAAGGGATTGATTCGACAAAGCGTGTCCCCCTGGGGAGCCCCAGTACTCTTCGTGAAAAAGAAGGACGGATCTATGCGTATGTGCATAGATTATAGAGACCTCAACAAGGTAACAGTGAAAAACAAATATCCTCTACCCTGCAAAGAGGACCTCTTTGATCAACTAGCTGGAGCCAAAATATTCTTCAAAATTGATTTAAGGTCTGGATACCACCTGATACGAGTCAATGAAGAAGACGTCCCCAAGACTGCATTTAGAACTTGCTTCGGAAACTATGAGTTTTTAGTCATGTCATTTGGACTCACAAACACGCCTTCTATCTTCATGGATTTAATGCAAAGAATACTCCGGCCCTTCCTCGATAAATTTGTGATAGTCTTCATCGACGACATCTTAATTTATTCCAAGTCTCTGGAGGATCATGAGATTCATTTGAAAGTTGTATTGGGAATCTTAAGGAGCATCAATTATTTGCCAAGTACTCAAAATGTGAGTTTTGGTTGGACTCAATAGCATTTTTAGGACATGTAGTAAATGCTGAAGAAATTAAGGTAGACCAAACAAAAATTAGTACCATACAAGAATGGCCCCAACCATCATCTGTGTCTGAAATTCACAGTTTCTTAGGACTTGCAGGATATTACCGAAAGTTTGTTAAAGGATTCTCAAATCTGGCCAGACCATTAACTCAACTGACTCAAAAGGCAACACCATTCGTTTGGAGTCAAGACTGCGAAGAATCATTTCTAAAATTAAAGCAAGCCCTCACTACTGCACCTGTTCTGATCCTACCTTAAGAAGGGAAGAGCTACAAAGTATACACGGATGCTTGTTTAACAAGACTAGGGTGTGTCCTCATGCAAGACAACCACGTCATTGCTTACGCTTCAAGGCAATTGAAGACTCACAAAAAGAACTACACTGTTCATGATTTAGAGCTAGCCGCAATAGTCTTTGCCTTAAAAATTTGGAGGCACTATCTTTATGAAGTAAAGTGTGAGATCTTTACAGACCATCAGAGTTTAAAATACATCTTCACGCAGAAATAGTTAAACTGTCGCCAAAGGAGATGGTTAGAACTACTCAGCAACTATGATATGGATATTCAATATCATCCTGGAAAGCTAACTTGGTCGCAGATGCTTTGAGTAGAAAAGAAATATTGAGTACTTTAATCTTAGCAAGTCCATTTGAAGAAGAATTCCAGAAGCTTAATATAAGACCCATTATTAAAGACCAGTTAAATGAATTGCTTAATGTCAATACTGCATGACCTACCTTCGTACAAAGCATTTTGGACGCTCAAAAAGTCAGTGAGGAATATCCCAAGCTAAAAGCAGAAATATAAGAGGGTCGCAGAACAGAGTTGCAACTGCGAAAAGGAATTCATATTTTTTCCCATCTCCCAGTGGAGCAATCTCCTTCTCTCAGACCTCAGGCATCTAACTGGAGTTCTCTACCAGCCAAGCACAAAGCTTTGGGCACGAGATAGAGCAGAGGGACAACTGGTTTCACTGAACTGATTAATATTGATGTAGATTAAACAACTTTGCCTTTCCCATTTCCAAATAAGAAAAGTTCAGTCTGGGTCCCAAATAATTCGCACATTCGAAATTAGATATTAAATGAAGCACACAACTCAGGCTATACAGTACACCCCGGGAGCAACAAAATGTATCAAGATCTAAAGATAGTCTTCTGGTGGCCTGGACTCAAAAGAGAGATAGCTGAAGTTGTAGCTAAGTGCCATGCTTGTAGCCTAGTCAAAGCAGAGCACCAACGACTTGGTGGACTTCTGCACCCACTAGAAATCCCAGAGTGGAAATAGTCAGACATCTCTATAAATTTCGTAATGGGTTTGCCAAAAGGAAAATCAGGAGCAGATGCCATTTGGGTCATAGTTGACAAATTAACAAAGTCAGCCCACTTTATCCCAATAAAGCAAATAGACTCAGTGGAGAAACTGGCAAGATTATATATTAGGGAGATCGTCAAATTGCATGGAATTCCTAAGACTATAATCTCAAATAGAGATGGCAGGTTTACTTCTCGATTTTGGCAAGCAGTACACAAAAATTTGGGAACCATCTTAGCCATGAGCACGGCCTTCTACCCTCAAACGGACAGGCAAACAGAGAGAGTCAACCAAGTACTCGAGGATCTCTTACGTTTATGCTTGTTAGATTTTGGTGAAAATTGGGAGAAACACCTCCCACTTGTAGAATTTGCTTATAATAATAGCTACCAGTCAAGCATTGGAATGGCCCCTTATGAAGTCTTATATGGGAGAAAGTGCAGTACTCCTCTAGCCTGGACATAAGTTGGAGAAGTACAAATTTATGGATCTGAGTTAATTGAAGAAACAAACGAAAAGACAAGGCTAATCAAGAGCAGAATTGTGGCAGCCCAGGACCGACAAAAGAAATACTTCGACGCAAGACACCGGAGGCAAGAATTTCATATTGGGGATCGGGCTTATCTAAAGGTTAGCCCTATGAAAGGAATTTATCGCTTTGGAGTGACTGGAAAGTTGAGTCCCAGATATGTTGGACCCTTCGAAATAACTGCAAAAATTGGAAGCTCGGCTTATAAACTTAAACTTCCTGAAAGATTTACAGCCGTGCACAACGTATTCAACGTTTCAACACTCTGCAGATGCCTCCAGGAATCCACTCAGCAAATTTCAGACTCAACAGTTGAAATTCAACCTGATTTAACTTATATTGAAAAACCTCTTAAAATTATTGAGAAAGACCGTCGAAAATTAAGAAGCAGAACGATCCTGATGATCAAAATTCAATGGCATAACCATACTGCGAAAGAAGCCACGTGGGAAAGAGAAGTCGATATGCGAAGAAAGTATCCATAGCTATTTCTAAATTAAGGTACCCCAAAGCTCCCTCTAAGACCTTATTTGTTTTATTCTTGATGTCGAGGACGACATCATTTTTAAGTAAGGGAGTTTGTAATGACCCAATGTCGTTATTTTTTTCAAAATTAGGTTAGAGCCCGCTTTAGACATAAAAACTCCGGAGAATTTTAAATTAGGGCAAACATAAATACTCTTAGATAAGAATAATTTTAAAATCAAAGTGTCCTAGTTTAAGAGAATTTGGATAACAGAAAGTCCCGATTTATTTTTCTGAATTATTAAAATTCTAAAAATCAAAACTTTGAAATACATACCAGAATTCATTAATTGCAGTGCCATTGTGTTAAGCATATTATTTTAAGGCTGCTCGAGAAGTTTCATCAAATTCTGAGCGCCGAATTTATCGTGGTTAATTTTTGAAGTTTTTAAACTTCAGAAATTAATTAAAAATAAAATATTTGTCCGAATCGAAAATTTTTGCCACGAGGGTGTTCGTCATGTCATAACACACCTCGGTGCCAAGTTTCGTTGTATTTGGACGCCGAACGGTGGAAAAATACGAATAATTTAACTTTAAGTATTATTTGAATTTTTCTTTTAAAGAAAAATTTCCTAATTTCCTTCTTCCCCGGTTCGCCCCCCACCCCCCTGTTCCCACGTCGCTCGCCCGACAAGGCTTCTGGCGCGGAAGGTTCCGAGCCATGGAGGGCCGCCTGCGCCGTTTTTGGCGCAGGCTGGTCGGCCCACCTGGTCGACCCCCTCAGCCCCTCCTCTCCTCTATATAAGCCCTCCCCCTTCCTTCCATATTCCCCCCACAGCCCCCTCCTCCTCCAAACCCTAAACCTGTAGCCCCTCCTCCCCCTCTCAGCAGCCACTCTCCTCCCTCAGCCTTCCCCTCCCCTCCTTCTCCCAAAGAGCAGCCTCCCTCAGCCCCTCCTCCCTCTCCCAACAGCCCGGCTAGCCGCCCCCCCCTCCTCCGGCCAGCCAACAACAGCCCAGCCAGCCTTCCTCCAGCCGGCCAGCCGCTTGCCAGCCTCCGGCCTCCCTCCGCTTTCCGGCAATCCTAATCTTAAGGTAAGATAATAAGTTTAAAAGATAGAGAAAAAAAAGGGAAAAGAAAAGAGAAGAATCATTTTGCTATTTCTACATTCTTTTAATTTATACCTACCTAATAGTTATTATTATAAAAATAATGATAATATAATATGTCATTCACATTAATATGATTCTCATTAATTAATAATAAAAACCAACATATGTTATAAAATGACTATAATTTCAGTTTAAGCGTTTTCATTTTTGACAGTCATTTTTATTACGTTCTTTCATTCCTATATTATTGTTGTCATTAAAATAATGATAACAACAATATTGTATCAAATATGATTATTATCCTCAGCAAATTAATAAACGCTATAATAAACATTACTGCCATTGCAGTATCTTAAAATCAGACTTCAAGAAAGCGAAAGAAGAACATAATCAAAATGAAAATAAATGTTACTCCTAAAAATATTGGTTGAGAGCTAATTTAAAAATATCCAAAACCTAAATGCAAATTGAGCGAACTGTCACTCATCCGAACTGTCGAACTGTGGAACAAGCTACCAAATGTCTTTTATTACTTCTGTTTAAATATGTTTTTCTGCTCAGCATCGCACAAATTTGATAAAAGTGCTTTTTTAAAATCACATAAAATGATATATGAATAAGTTTGGATAAGTGAGAAGCAAGAGTTCCATGTTGCTTTATACTTTTTGTCTGATCAGACAACCGCTAGGACGGGGCTATCCGACATCGGGAGTCATAAGGAGCCTATACTTATAAGCCTTTAAGGGGGCAGGTATAGAAGGAAGTTGAAATATGTAACACAAAAATGAACCCCCTTTTCCTCGATTTTGTACTTGCCCAACAAAATCATATTTTGCCTCAGATATCAAGCGCTAAAATTCTGTATTTATTTTTGTGACTGCAATTATTTTTATGCTAAGTTTCAAGTGCAATTCAAACAGGTTTGCAGGGATAATTTTATACATCTTTTATTTCCTGTCAAATATTGATTATTTTGCTTATTATTTAACATTTGTAAAGATAACATCTATTAGTACTTAGTTTCACAACTAACTGGTATTCGAATGCCCGCACTTTTGAAACGTGCCAAGATCAGGAGTTCATCCTCGAGGAAAGGTGCTAAATAACTGAGCAGTGCTGATGCTGCTATCTGCTAATCCACCGCTTTCTTTTTGACTCTATCTACTTTTAAAAGTTTGTAATTTTTCTTTTATTTTAATCTATGTATCCATGATTCGTGAATTATTGAATAAATGAGTTATGTTTGATGTCTATATATTTGTCTCTTAAACCACTCAATATGATCCTGCGGCTAGATGACTTATCATTGCTTGTTGTTGTTGCTATTACTATTCCACAAGCAAACCGGTGCTGGATTAGCTCCCGCTGACCCGGCACCGGGTCCTCACAGGAAGAGTGGGTATACACAAAAGGATATAAGAAATCAATTCATTCATAGCAAGGTAAAAGTGGCTACTATAATGGATAAGAGTTGAGAATGTCATATTATATGGTTCTGACACAAGCGTAAACTGCTTGATAACCCTGTTAAGAAATTGAGTATATGAAATTTTCCATTATTAACTGAGGAAGGCCAAATAATACCTAAGAAGAAACCATTAGAAAAAAGCTTCTAAATTTGGAACTTAAGGAGGGGCTTTTATTTGATTGTGTCAAATGGAACCAAAGGATTCACATAGCCAACCCCACCTAGTGGGACTATGAATTGGCGTTGTTTTAGCTGTCGCTTAAACACATTTTCATGCATATAATGATGCTTGGTATTTCGAAAAAATATTATCATCACAATCTCCAATCCCATCTTGATTTTATTAGTTAATCAGGTCGGGTTGTTGCAATCAGTGGCAACAGTATCAGTTGGATATTGTTATTTACAAAATAATGTAAAAAAAACATGTACTTGCACTTAAACATATATTTTAGGTAAATAACCTAAGATTATTAAAAAGAGTAAATAATACAATATCGATCTAGCAATTATTTATTTCACTCCAAGAATAGAAGTCTATTTAAAAATTATTTAATTCTTAGTTTATGGAAGAGGGGTTGTTCAAAAGTAGGATACATTGAAGAACCAAAGAGTTTTCAAGAATAAATACAAATACCAAAATCTATTGAAAACTTTTGGCATAGATTCATCTCTCGCTCAAGTCTCAAGAGTGAAAGGAATCAAGTTAGTTGAACCATAGATATCCCATACTAAGACAGGTATTATCTAAAGATCATCCAATTCCATCAATTTTTATGATTTTTTACCCTATTGAAGAGATAGTTTAATAAGATGCAAGCAAAGAGGGCACATCAAGGAAAAAAATAGCAGGCTTTCATTCTTTAGATGTTGCCATGAAATTCTAGAAAATAATCATTATCATAAAATTAAATTACTATTGTGATAAAGGTAACAGTGCTAGTAAACTGCCTCATCATAAAAAGGCCCACTAAAAAAAGCATGTTATTGTTGTAAATTGATAGTAATGTCCCGTGAAGATAACCAACTCCTTGTTATAGAGACAAGAATTTAAATAACCAGTACAAATATTTTATGTTAACTTGTCCATATACAATTTTCCAATGCTTTTAGATAGTATTGTTGAAAAATTGTGATTAATGGTTAAGCTAGTCTTGTTTAGCTATTCTTTTTTATGAAGTTTGGCTTTTAAATCTCCTTTTATGTTAGCACAATTCTTATTTTAGATTAAAAAAAGTTATAAGAATTTCAAGCATATTTACTTAAAGTAACTCTTAATCAAACTAAATATTTTTGGCATCTGTACCACATTAGAATAAATCGTTAACTTAAAAGAAACTAGAAAAAGATCAAACTAATCAATCATTTTCTTTTTCTTTTCTTTTTCTTTTCATTTTTTAATGATATGCTGTTTGCACTTGCAACCAATCTTTATAAACATTAGTCTATAATATATAAGATAAGCAATTAACATGCTATAGACATTTCATTCTTGGAAAAAATAGAATGCCTAATGTTACAAGAGAATATCTGAATTCCATTAATAACATTATTACGTGGTTATATCTAATGTTGTGAAATCACAGAAAAAGAGATAGAAGGATCAATAAATTGCAAAAATAGCATAATTCACAAATTTATCATACTAGCAGCAAAACACTATCAAAAGAAAAGACATGGAGATAGGGGATTAGAACTCACGTCATGTAATTGGATAGTGTTTTACTGCATCCAGATACAAGTTTTAAGGCTTCCAAAGCACAGGCTGCAGAAATGATTGCATTGGTAGAAGCAATAGCTGGAATAATGTTTTTCACTACGCCCTGAAAAAACGCAAAAAATTATTTGGACTCTGACAATAAATAGTTCATGCAAGTTCAAAAAAACTGAAAACAAATATAAACCAATTATGGAAAGCAAAAACTAAAAATGTGTCAGAAGGTTGGAAAAAGAGTGAAATGTGTTCTAGTTATTGGTCAGAACTAGTGGCTAGATCTTCCAGCATTCTAAATGATGGGGATTTAACTCACCGGCCGCATGATCAACCTATTAAAACTCACCATTCTTCAAAAAAAGGGGAGAAACTATTGTGGTAACTTAATTATAAAAATAAAGATAATGGGAAGGATTGTTCAAATTATAGGAGAATTAAGTTAATGAGTTTCACTTTAAAATTTTGGGAGAAAATTATTTAAAACACAAATCATGAGAAAATACTAGTATTTCATAGGATAAATTTGGTTTTATGCTTGATAGATTAACAATAGAGGCCACACAACTATTTAGAATTATGATGAAAATTTTAGAAAGAATAAAAAAATTCCATTTAATAATTATTAATTTAAGAAATAATATGATAGGAGTTCCAAAAGAAGTGCTTTGATAAGTACATGAAAGAAAATGAAGTCATCTTAACATTGAAGTTGTTAAAGACGTGTATAAAAGAGTAATAAAATGTGTTTGAATACAAGGGTTTGTAACAATATTCCCATTTCAATTTAATTGCATCAAAGTTTGCACTTAGCCATATCTCTTTCTACTAGCACTGTTCATTTCTAATGAACAGATTCAAGGGGAGGTGCCTTAGTGCACAATATTTGTTGATGATATTATTCTTACCGATAAAGTTAGAGATCAGACAAAACTCAAGTTGTGAATATAATAATCATATTATAAGCTATAATAATGAAGATGTAACAATTGAAGATCATGACATTAAGAAGAGAGATATTCAAATATCTTGATTAAATTGTACAAAATAATGATAAAATAGAATGTAATTTGATTAACATGATCCAAACTAAATAAATGAAATGGAGTGTTTCTAGGATTTTATGCAATAAGAAATTCCACTTAAACTTGAATAAAGTTTAATAGAACCATAAATTTATAGAACAATAAGATCAAAAGATTATAAGGTGCTGAATACATTGATATTATAAAAATACAATGATAAAATAAGTATTTTGGAGATGATGATGTAATGTGGATGAGGGGATATGCACGAAAGTATATGATGAGAAATTAATTTATTTGTAGCAATGATGAATTGGTTTCAATTGAGTATAAGATTAAAGAAACAATTGTTTGGGATTATTAGTAGAGAGTTGAGTTAATAATTTTGCTTATGTTAAAAGAGGAAGAGGAAATCCCAAAAAGACTTCATAACAAAATATTCGAAAAAATTTCAAATATTTTAGAGTTTAGAGAGTTTACCTTATCGTACACAATGGTGACAAAGGATTCATGTAGTTAACCACGCTTAGTAGGACTAAGCCTTAGTTTGTTGCTATAATTGTTGAGGAAAGCATTTAATTATATATAACAAAATTACTTTTGTTGTGACTACAGAAATATTTTGTCATGTCATCGTATCTCAGTTGCTTAGGCTGTACTGCTTTCTATACCTACGATTGGAAAGAGCTGTATCATAACACATTTGTATTTAGCATTCCATGACTACTCTTGAATAGTCATTAAATATCTTTAGGTTCTCTTTGATTAATATTATTATAAACCTTGTATATTACTAGAAAATGTTTTGTTATTTATCCTTAGATTCTATCTTTTATAGAATGACACTAAGAGTATAACCTGCAGTGATCTGAGAATTGTTATCAATGGAGAGCTACACATTCAAGGAGGACCTCATCCTGTAAAATATATAAACCCACTTGATGGAAATCATGCCTACAATTGGTACAGTGATGACACTGATCTTAAACTTTTGTAATAGGGAGTAAAATTTCTATTTTATTAAATTGTTGGATGAGTGGCAAATTTGTAATAACAAAAGGGAAAATTTTGTCAAATTTTAGATGTTGCAGAACAGCTATAGTATCATTAAAATTTCATACTAGCGGCTCCCATTTGTAGCTTCCTCTATGAGCAATCCCAGCTGTTCCCCTCATCAAATGCAATGGTGGAGAGCGTTAATCCATAGGATGATTTCTTTAAAAATTATTGCATTTTTACTTTTATAATTGCAGACTTAAAAATCTATTAATAGAAAATAAACCTTTGTATTATGGAAAAAAAAATTATTAAGACTATTAAAAAATATTTCTCCGTTGTGTGCAATTCTTGATGTGAACTTCGTAATATGGAGCAAGGGCAGAAAATTTTGAGAATTATTCATTTTGCTCCAATGTGAATCATGGATGTGTTATTTCAATAAAATATTATCCTTCATCTATTCATTAAAAATATTTCTATTGTTGGTTTTGCTCAAAATTTTGAGATGTTACTAACAAATAGAGCAATAGAATTTTTTTTTGCTATTTTACAAACACAAATTTCACAACTTTCCTATAGATGATCACAGGTTATATATAATTGGGCAATACAACAACAACACCAACCCTTAATCCCACTAGATAGGGTTGGATACAAGAATCCTTTATATAGAAGTCCCTCTCTGCATTTCAAATAGAGAAGATCCTTCCTAGTAGTATTTTTATGTCTTTTTTGAACTTCATTTCCTCTTTGCAAAATTCATATTTTCAATTTTTGTGTTGCATAATCTATGCTTAATATGTAGGAGTCTGAGATGTTGATTGGTATATGCGAGGTATACATAACAATATTGTGAACAACCCAGTGCAATGATTATGTTTATAGCGATCATTCAAAGTGTCCTCAAACTAATTAATTTAAAACCGGCAATGTTATATTATTGATTAATAATATAATAATTAATTAAATTAATTATTTACTTAACATTATTAATTAATCAATGATTAACAAACTTTATAAATTAATCATTGATCAAATTACCACTATCAATTGATTAATAATTAAATTAATATTATTTGTCAAATAATCATTTATTAATATTTAATAAATTAATATTTGATAAATAATATTTAATAAATTAATCTTTAAATTTAAATTTAGTTAAATAAATTAATTAAATGAGAAATATTTCTTGTGAAATCTCGACATCATAACAGAATGTTTCTGAGTAATAAAGATTTTTTATAAAATTTCGGCAACCCACCTCAATAATGTGAAAAAATCATGATTCTCCCTAGACTTAGATCTAAGATCAACAAAGAATTTCTAATTAACCTAGCACTCTACAAGAAGCAATGATACGCAGGGTCTCCAAAATCTTCTTTGCTCGACCAGCTACAAGGAGCAACGGTACGCAGGGTCTTCTCCTGTGCCTATACTTCACCAGTAATATGTCATAGGATATATACCTCTCTGGTTTTTGTGCCTGAATATCCTTTGTTAACTTTCATCCTGCTGCTTGCTTGCTCGACCGTGTCCAAGGAAAGGGGAAACATCGGCATTTATGTGCGAGGGATGACATATCCTGCAACGGTTGCCGATTGGTGGTTCCTAGGGCAGTTGTCGAGCAATGATTTGAAAATTCGTGGGTGATTGTCAAGCGGCTCAATCCGTGGGTAAGGGCGAGTGGAGCTTGCGTTCGTCGATTCCTTCATCGATCAAACAGTCCAGCGCATTCGTCATGTTTGTAAGCTTGTAGGCGGCGGCTTGTTGAGTCACAAATCAGTGGAGTTACACAATTGATCCTTGTTCGATCTAATGGTCCAGAGCGCCAATCAAGGCTTGCAGGATAGAAGCCACAAATCATTGCTGGAAATCTCTCCTGAGGCTCTCAGCGGGTGTATTTATGCTCGTCATACCTTGAGGATACATTAGACAACTCTTAGTCAGGCTAGAGTATATCATGCGATTTACATTTCTTCATTTAATTACAATATGCTACCTCCTTCATGGATTCCCGGTATTATAGAAAGCTGGGATAACAGCTCGAACACTTGTTAGATCGACCCCCATGAGTTGACAGCTACCTTGTGGAATCAGGTGCGTATTGTTGGGTTGTTTATTCTTGGCCTCCCTTGTGAAGTCCTCCACGGGTTGCTCATACTCTATTATGAGCTTTATGGAGAGCTTAGAGCTCAAAATCGACAAGTGATTATTCTTCTTGATGCTTAGGTTCAAATCTTTTTGCGACTAGATGCGCATCTGACTAGGCTTGCACGGATCCATGACCCATTTTAATATCAGTGCCTTTTTAAGCACGACCTCTCTTGGAGAATTGTTCAAGCTTGGAGCTACAGCTGAGGTATCCTACGTGCTGAGACAAGATATTGAAACAGAGATAGTCTTAGTTGCATTCATAATCACTTGGTTGTGTTATTTCGTCATTCATAGAAAAAATATAATCTTTCGTCCCAAGACAATTGATTGCCAGCACGATAACTCCCAGCACGAGAGTCTTCGCACCTTCCATTCTAAGATTCATCAAGCAAAACATCGGGCTAGTAGGTTTTCAGTTCACGCCATCAAAGTTTGGACATTCCTTGGATTATTTTCAAAGTTTGGTGTACGTCCATGTGTTGGTTAGTTTAGCTATGCTGAGCAACCTTCATACTTTATTAATATGAATATTCCTCTGATCATGTATCTCGTGGGAACTACTGCCACTCTAGATAAAAGTTGATACATTTATTCTTTTTTGATCCCTATCTGATGGTTGACCGATTCAATATTTCTTATAGGACTCCCATTGGGCAAGTGCTCTCACACGGGCTTATTTTTTAAAATTTAGTAGGTGATAATAGTAGGCATGTATTGTCGTTTAGGCTATTTACAAGCCAATCAGTATCAGGCCAGGGCAGTTGTGCTGTAAAGGACCCAAATCCATTATCCTTAAGAGGTATAACCCTAACAGGGCAGCTCATTAGTTTAACTTCATGCAAGTCACTCCATCAGATGGGGGATTCCTAAGATTTATGGAGTGAAAGATCCTGGATGCATGGGACTTCATCCCTTAGAATGGATATTACTTCAACGTCATGCACAGCTCCGGCCACTACTCCTTTAGGGATTGAACGCATGCACTTGTCTTGAATCAAACAAACCTTTGCATAATTTTTTGAAATGGACACTCGGATCTACCGCAAGTAATTAGAGCTATCAAGAGGGTCTCAACTCTTTCACATGCCCCAGTTCACTTTCAGAGTGTATATGAGTAGGCTCCATATTCTAAAAAGTGGGATTTTACTAATTTTTCTTCTTCCGAAGAGCATATTATGTTTCCTTTTGGGCTTCTTTTTTATTATTTTACTTATATTTTCTTATCTATCTTTTTTTTCCTTACCAAAACATTGATCGTCTACTCCTGAAAGGTGTTTTCATCATAGGATGAGTCATTATATTGTCATCAGATCAACTCCCCACTATTCCACCCTCTGGAGCCCCATACTCACTTGGAGAAACCAGCCTTCTAATGAGATTGCTCCTATTCGAGTGTCATCTAACCCTTTGAGTGAGCATACCGTCATTATTAAAGATGTCGAGAATGATATTTACAGTGTCATTGGATCCTCTCCCTCATTTGACTCGACATACACCGGGAGCACCCTACTTGCAATAACTTTGGATTGAGATCATTAGTCTTCCCACATCCGACATCCCAACGAAGGACAATGGTATTACACTTCAATTGACTTTCATTATCTTTCTTTTAATTTGTTCGTTGTCTCAAATTTTGTTTCTTTCTAAGTTCAAGACAAGTGTGCTTTTATTTACATATTTCCCATGGGTTGTCAGTAGTGCTCTCCAATGAGTCATATATGCGCTCTAATGTCTTTTAATATTGATGAATTTTTGTGCTCCACCTGTTGTCACTCATTGCACTGTTTAAACCACTCACCTCCTCGATTGTGTTGCGGCATTAAAGCTTGATCAGCTGGCTCTTTGTCAGTGGAAGTTGCTTTGTCGAGAGGTATCTTTTGGACTCCTCCAGTTGGACGTTGCTCGTTGGGAGTTGGAAGAGATTGATTTTATAGATGCGAAGATTTACTCTAGCTCTGTGGTTGATCTCATGATGATTTCTAAAGAAAATTTAAACTTTGTTCTTAGATTGTTAAGACTTCACCAGCACAAAGTCACTGAGATAATGTGACCAAAATTTTTTGTAATGACTAATAAAAGAAACAATAAAATTCTTGCCAACAGCTTAGAAAGAAAAATGATTGCTATGACAAGTTGTTAAGTGAGATATCTCAATTGGTTGATTTAATGGACATCCTCAAACAAAAAAAATATAAATTAACAGTTAAAATTAAGGTTATTAGACAAAACTCATTGCTCCCATTGTGAGAATAAGAATTCAAGATATCATAATTCAATTGTTGATAAATGTTACAACTTTCAAAACCCTGACCATAAATTTCATATAATCCTTTAAAAAATTAATATCATTTTGTCATTAATAATGCAGTAGAGAATTCAAAGTAATTTCAGTAACAGAAAGGCTAACAGATCTCGTGGAAACCAACATCAATTTATCAATAACAATAGACACTTAAAGCAATATTTCCTTTAAACTCAGCATCATTAAGAGCTTATTGCACCTTAACAATATTATCAGCATCCTCTGATATTGCAAGTAATGCATGACTAGCAACCACAATCTACTTGGACATATAGGAAACATAGAAAGAGATGGCAAAACTTATTCCTCGTGTTATTGCAAAACTTATCAATAAGGTTAGGAAATGGTGTTTTTATCAATGATTTTGTCCTGTGATTCATGTACAATAATTACTCAATGTGCTCATGATTGTAATGCCATGGCCAGTGAAGCCATTCATATTAATTAATGCCCCTACCACATTTATGAACCTAAATATAGAACTTTTATATTATTTAATTCTCTTTATTCGCATGATCATTAATGGTATCCTACTGAAGTATGGAATTGTACGTCTTGAATATCACAATAGCATTAAGCATTCTTTGGGAGAAAAAAAAGCTTGGATACAAATATCTAAGATGAAGAACTAGAATTTTAGCTACCTACATAAATCAAAGCAATAATGGATTGACCTAGATTGAGTATTGTTCAGAGATTCACAATTTTCTTGATTTGAATGATTATGGCAAAAGATTTGTTAAGGAATTTTTTGGCATTGCTTCACCAAAACTTGATAGACTTAGAAGCTTGTTAACTTTGTGGAATATGATTCATGTCGGCAAATAAAAAAATAACTTAAGAATTACATTTCCTTGGTAAAATAAGTATTCCTTTATCTGAGCATATATCTGTTTAGCGCTATGAAGTTTGCCAAGTTGTAGCATGACTCAACATACAACTTAGTCTTGAGTGTCTCGAGTGTGCACATTCACACAATCATTCTTGGCATAATTGTCATATTCCTTCAAGTGAAAGCTATTTTGGCTAAAGATGATGATTGAGGTAATTAATTATATCAGCTGAAACTTATTCTACTTCCTCAATTCACTCCTTCAATTTGACAATTTTAGCAAACAAAGTGATCAAGGCCACTTCATAAGGTATTGGCTCACTCTCAACACTTGGATTTCATCCTCACATCTCCGATGTCAACGATGAGTGTTTGCATCTGTCTATAAGAAGCACATGCATTCTTGTCCTTAAAGTTTTCATAATCTCATTCATCTTCATTACCAACAAATTATTGTGCATCTTAAAACTGTCAATCTTGAACCTCTTGATTCTCTTCTCCTCAGTTGAACCAAGAATGCTAATGTGTGAAACTTGCTCAAATGTTCGCTTACTCAAATAAGCCATGGATATTCCTACCCGAGCAAAAAGAAGACTCACTTATGCACGTCCAACTTCTACACCAAAGATAACTTCCAACCCTAGTGAAAATTCATACTCAAAGAATTGGCTGAACACTTGACTAAGCAGAACTAATGATGCATCTATTTGTAGTACATGCATCCTTGTCCTTAAAGTTTTCATAACCTCATCTATCTTCATTACCAACAAATTATTGTGCATCTTCAAACACTCAATCTTGAACATTATAATTCTGATCTCCTTAGCTAAACCAAGAATGTTCGAACGTGAATCTTGCCCAAATGGTTGCTTATACTCAAATAAACCATGGATATTCCTACCCGAGCAAAAATAAGCCTCGCTTATGTACGACCAACTTCTACACCCAAGACTTGCTTATGAGTGTTTGCATCTGTGTGCAAGAAGCACAAGCATCCTTGTCCTTAAAGCTTTCAAAACCTCATTCATCTTCATTACCAACAAATTATTGTGCATCTTCAAACTCTCAATCTTGAACCTCATAATTCTCATCCCCTCACCAAGAATGCTCAAGCATGAATCTTTCCCAAATGGTCGCTTATACTCAAATAAGCCATGAATATTCCTACACAAGCAAAAAGAAGACTCGCTTAAGTACGTCCAACTTCTACACCCAAGATAACTTCCAACCCTAGTGAAAATTCATACGCAAAGAATTGGTTGAACACTTGGCTAAGCAGGACTAATGTTGCATCTGTCTGTAGCACATGCATCCTTGTCCTTAAAGTTTTCATAACCTCATCCATCTTCATTAACAACAAATTATTGTGCATCTTCAAACACTCAATCTTGAACCTCATAATTTTCATCTCCTCAGCTAACCAAGAATGCTCGGGCGTGAATCTTGCCCAAATGGTCGCTTATACTCAAATAAGCTATGGATATTCCAACTCGAGTAAAAAGAAGACTCGCTTATGTACGTCCAACTTCTACACCCAAGATAAATTCCAACCTTAGTGAAATTTTGTCTGTAAGAAGCGCAAGCATCCTTGTCCTTACAGTTTTCATAACCTCATCCATCTTCATTACCAACAAATTATTGTGCATTTTCAAACTCTCAATATTAAACCTCTTGATTCTTGTCTCCTCAGATAAATCAAGAATGCTCAGGTGTGAATCTTGCTCAAATGGTCGCTTACTCAAATAAGCCATGGATATTCCTACCCAAGTAAAAAGAAGATTGGCTTATGTACGTTCAACTTCTACAACCAAGATAACTTCCAGCCCTAGTGAAAATTTATAATCGAAGAATTGGCTCAACACTTGGCTAAACCAATCTAAGTTAGTACATGCTTGTCTAGCTTCCTCTTCACTATGAGGTGCTTCTTCACCCGACACCTTCATCCCTTGCTCTAGAATTCCCTATATTGTAGAAAGGTCAATCCTAACATCTTCTTGACTCAATCCAGCATATGGGCCTCATTCATCAATCACTCTAAGTGTCCCTTTCGTCGAAGCTTCATGATTTTAGTAGTCAAAGTAATCTATAGCGTGCCAATCTCGTTGCTAGTAATGATTGAAATGCAAGTGATCAAGTCTATCATTGGGGGTGTCATTTCCTTCACTTGTTCAACCTTGGCCCTCATAAAAATGAAGCCTCGACATCCTCATAAGGCGCCTCTATTGCTCTGCTTGCCCTAGGTATTTTCAACATTGGGTAATCAATTTTGAGACAAAACATGTGTATTTTCTCCATATAGTCTCCTTCAGAGAAAAAGGATTCATGAAAGTTGGATCGATGAAGATTTCCCTTGAGATGATACCTAGCAACTTTTTAAATTCCTAAGCGTTAAAGCTTTGCTCATTTGAACTTTAAAGAGAGCTCCTGTAACGACCCAAAGTCATTATTTTGCAAATTAGGTCAGAATCCCACCTTAGGAATCAGGATCCTGGGAAATTTCAATTTAGGGCAAACAAAATTACCAATAGATAAAAATAACTTTAAAGATCAAAGAGCCCTAATTCAAGAAAAATCCGAAAGACGGAAGCTCCCGTTCTATCTTTGAAATTTCTAAATTTTAAAAATCAAAAACATTGAAATGCGTGTCCGAATTCGTCATTTTCAGTGTCGGCATGATAAGTATATTATTTAAAAGCTGCTCGAGGAGTTTCATCAAATTCTGAGCGCCAATTTGATCGTGGCAAATTTTCGAAGTTTTAAACCTCTAAAATTAAAATAAAATAAAGTATTGCTCTGAATCGAAAATTTTCAGCGCGAGGGTGTTCGTCATGTCATAACACACCTCGGTGCCAAGTTTTGTTGCATTTGGACACCAAATGATAGAAAAATACGATTAACTTGAAGTTTAAAAAAAAATTCCATTTTTCTTTTATTCCTCTGTTTTCCTTCCTACGCCCCCCCCCCCTTTTTGATCGCATCGTGCGATCTTTCTCCCGTGCCAGGCGGGAGAAGCTTCCGCGCCAGGCAGAAGCCTGGCACATGCGGCGCCTGCCTGCGCCATTTTTGGCGCAGGCTGTCGGCCCATAGGGCCGACCACGACTCCCCCGACCCCACCGACCCCACACCCGCCTTCTGGCGGGAGAAGCTTTCGCACCAGAAGCCCCCTGGTGCGTGCCAGGCGCACGTTGTGGCGCCCCCTCCTGCGCCTACAAGTACCCCATCCCCTCCCCTCTTCTCCCCACGGCCTTCCAGCAGCCTCTTCCCCTCTCCTTTCCCCAAATCAGCCAACCCTTCCTCCTTCCCAGCCAGCAGCAACATCCGGCAGCCCGGCAGCCCCCGACAGCCCCTTCCAGCCTCCTTCCGGCAGCCCGGCAGCCCCCGATAGCCCCTTCCAGCAGCTTCCAGCAGCCCGGCAGCCCCCGGCAGTACCTTCCGGCAGCCCGGCAGCCCCCGACAACCCCCGACAGTACCTTCCGGCAGCCCCCACAGCAGCTCCGGCAATCCTCGGCCATCTCTCGGCCAACCCGTTCCAACTTCTCTTCGTATTCCGGCGATCATAAATCTAAAGTAAGAGAAGGAAATTTGAAGAACACATTCTCTTTCTCTTAATCTGGTTACTCTCTTTATAACTATCAAAATTTATGACTAGTCATGCACAATAGAATTATCCTCATTAATTAATAATGAGAACGATTCAAAGTATTATAAATGACTACTATTTTTTATTTGCCAATTCAGTCGATTATTCTGACTTTTTCGTCATACATTAGTATGATAATCATGAAGACACCTTAACAACTGCTTTAACAGCAGCTTAATTCAATTGAACTTCAAAAGCAGAAGAAGAACAGAATGAAAGAATAAATTAAACTCCTAAATCATTAAAAAGCTAACTTAAAAATATCGAGAACTTAAATGCATATTGAGCGAATTGTCACTCATTCGAGCTGTTGAACTGCTGAACTTAAAGATTAAAGGTACCCAGTATATGACTTGCATTACATCTTGCATTTTTCTATTACTGCTATGCTTCGCTTATTTACTTTGAGCCAAAACTATTGAAGCTTGGTTGGTTGTCCGGAACCAACGTAATATCATTCGAGGTTGTTACCGAAAAATGATATCAGTATCATTAGGGGTTGTTGCTGGAAAAATGATATCAACAACATTCGGGGTTGTTATTGAAAAATGACATCAATAACATTCAGGGTTGTTACTGGAAAAATGACATCAATAACATTCGGGGATAGTTACTGGAAAATGACATCAGTAACTTTTATTTTGTGATAAATACTTGTTGCAGGAAGTTACTTGCTTATCTTACGCGGTTGCCTTACCTATCCTGCATTTTTACCCCTGCTAAACGCATTTTCATAAAGTAATTTGTTATTGTGTATTGCTGTACTTAGAGTATTCTCTAATTACTGGGAATTCAAATCTCGGTATTATTTTCTGTACAATACCAGGTCAGGTGCTCCTGGAAGAGGTTAAACATGAACCTTAATTTTCAAAAGATCGACGACGGAGCTGAATTGCTTATTTTGTTTCTTTGTTTTGTACGATGATGGACCTTGTAATAAGAATTTTTGATAAATGAAAAATATCATTCACTTTTATACGCGCATTCTTTTTCTCTCAAATTGCTTGATATGATCCTGCGGTGAGTAGTCACCCAATGCCAGAACGGTTTCTACCGAACCGGCATCGGGCCCTCACAGCTCCTCGCTCACACACTCAAAAATTGAGGGACGGGACATGTTAAACCCATTTTAATGCAAGAGAGATTTGAATTATGTTATTTTATTTGTTTCCTAAAAGGACTAATGATATTGCATTTCCTTCTAATCCTTGTTCTATAGAGTAGTTCAATTTTCCAGGTTTTGGTTGAGCGGGATGACCTCTTCCAAGTCTTCCTCAAGACTATGCCACTTGAGCTTCATTTCAAATCATCACACCCAGTTCTGAAACCTTAGTTTGGAAGGTCGATTGCCATTCACGTCGCTAGACTTAATCCTCAATTTTACTCAATTTACTTCAAAATCAAATCAATTCTGCCATTTCTAACCATTACAAGGACTTAATCAGCTTCAATTCGCTACAAAAACCATTCTAATTTGGAAGAGCGGGAACCAATCTAGAGTTTGGTTCTTTGATTCAAGGCTCGATTCCATGCCCTGTGATCTTGGCATCTAATACCCTCCAAAGCAATTCACAGAAACTAGAGTCTAACATTTGTTTTTATTTATATTGTTAATAGCCTAAATAAGGCCAATCACTAATTCCAATACCTGAGACCGAGTTTCAAAACTCACCACCCTCAATCATTGTAACATTTTTCCTAAAAAGAGTACTAATCGGCAAAGAGAAGAACTTTCCCAAAGTAGACATAGGATTACTCTAAAGACTAAGCATTATAAATAATGCTTCCCACTTTAGCATTAACCTTTCTTTACTGCTTTATTATTGTTTCTCAATTGTGTATGACTGAATACATCTTCCTCCTAGAAAAATGACTTTTGATGCGAACTACTTCTGATAGCCTCACCCGGAGACTCAACCAATGCTCAGCAAAACCTCCTAAAAAAAGACTTTCTATATATGGAGCTAATCAATTGTTGTTAAATTGAAGACGTTACAATCCAAATAGCTCCAAATATAATTGACCCCATTTTTGTCAAACACTAAATGAAGGGGTGCTTATAAACCCCAAATTATGAAAATCACAATCATGGACACAAATTACATAAATTGATTGAGCAACAGTGTTGAAAGCTTTGCCACCTTTCTTCCCTGCATTCATAAGTATGCAATTAAAATCTCTACCAACCACATGAGGATCTATAAATGTTGCAAGAATAAAGACTAGTTACCTCTATAGCTATCTTCTCCATTGAGGGCAGCTGTTAGCATATATAGAAACCAACATTCAAGATGCTCCATGAGCAATAGAAATAATGAAGAAGATAAATCGCTTGGAACTTTTCTCAACATAGCAATTGATAAGGCTTGGTTTCAAACCAAGAATAATCCTCCAAATTTACCCACCAAAGGTTGAACATATTACTCCCAATGTTTGCCCAAGAGCTTATCCATGTCTCGGTACATAAATTGTTCCACAGGGTCTCCAACAAACAACTAGCTCAAGTTTGTGCTTGAGAAGAAGTTATGCAAGGTGATTAAGGTCGTAATTTTCTGTACACTACAACAATTCCACACCGTTATACCTTTCATTTGTTAACCAAACAAAAGGTGTTCTGCTCACAAATAGACCATCCTAGCCTCGATACTCAAGGCCAAAACCACCAAGAGAGTGGGCTGATGAGCTTTCTCCTCCATGTTTCTCCTCCCTCTTAAGCTTGCACATAGAAAGGTTTCACCAACAGTGCATGAATGTAACATCTTCAATAAATTGTTGACTGCCTTTTGAACACCTCCATCTTATCTAACCAAAGATACAAATTCATTCAAAGCAAGGTTAAAGTGGCTCCTATAGTGGATAAAAATTGAGAATGTCATCTTAAATGGTTCAGACACAATAAGAGTAAAATGATTGATAACCTTGTTAAGAAAATGAGTATATGAAATTTTTCATTATTAAATGAGATTGGCCAAAAAAAGACATAAGAAGAAACTATTAAAAAAATCTTCTACAGTTGAAGGAGGGTCTTTTATTTGATTGTGTCAAATGAAACTAAAGGATTCACATAGCCAACCCCATCTAGTGAGACTATGGTTTGGTGTTGTTTTAGTATATAATGATGTTTGATATTTCGAAAAAATATTATCATCACATATTTTACTCGAATCATATATATATTAAAGCAAAATCGAATTACAGTGTTATTTCATGCCAAACGTCGGTAATCTTAGTTTACAAAAAAAAAATTACTTTAAACTAGTTTACTTCAATCCAAACTACCCCTTAATATTAATAACTTTTGCTCTCATTTGAAACATCAACAACTCTTGTGAAGTTTTGTCCATTAAGCTTGTGACAAGTGGTGGGGTGGTGTTTCATATAATGTAGAGATTATGACCAAGGAAAACGAAGCAAAGCTTGATATCACAAAGGAATAGAACTAATCCATGCCACCAGCAATGAATGGAAATTGCAACGAAATGGCATAGTGAGAGGTTGGATAAAAGCAAAAATTACAAAAATAGATGAAGGATCGATTTGATATCATGAAAACAAAACTTTTTACTGATTACAACTGTTCAGCGCATTGGAATACAATGGGGGCACAAATAGATAGATTGGGCAGACACAATCATGGACCTTAGGCATAATATGAGAAGTACTAAAAAAAGAAAAAAGCATCACCCATAATTTATAGTGTAAATTGAGAACTAAAAAAGAAAACTGATGTCCAATGAGTCACTGAGATAGGGTGGATTAGAAAATTGTATAGAAGGACAACAACAACTATTGCTACTACAACAACACCATGAAACCGTAGTTCCACTAGGTGAAGTCAGCTACATGAATTCATTGTTTTCATTCTGAAATATCAAATATAAGCCCCTCCCTAAATCCAAATAGAGACCTTCCTAATGATTTCTTCCCATTTAATTTTTAGTCTCCCTATGCCTCTTTAACATAGGAAAACTTCATATATTCAAGTTTAATACTTCAAAACTATTTAAGACAATGTTCTCTAATCTTATCCACTACTAGAGTCACTCCAACCTTGCTATGAATTGTCTCTTTTCTCATTTTATCCTTTCAAGTACACCCATTCAGCCATCTTAGCATTCTCATCTTGGATAACACTTACTTTGTCATTTAATTTCTTCTTAGTTGACTAACATTCAACCCATATAACATAGTTAGTCGTATAGCTGATCTATAAAAATTTTTCTCTATTGAGTGAGATTTTGATCACACAACACTCTAGAAGCACTCCTCCATTTCATCCAATTAGCTTGAATTTTATTAATCACATCACTCAATTTTAGCATTATTTTGAATTGAGCAAGGTATTTGAGCCTCTCACTTTTCTTATTCAATTGGTCCTCAATTGTTAAGCCCTCAGATTTTATCTTCTATTATGATTAAACTTACACTCAATATGTTCAGTTTTAGATCTACTGAAATAAAACCCTTTGAATTCTAAGACAATCTTCCATAATTCGAGTTTTGCTTTTACTCCTTCCCTAGTCATACCAATTAAGAACACTACATGTCCAAATAACATACACTAAAGAACCTCCTCGTGAATGTGCTTAATAAGATCATTCATAATTAAAGCAAAAATTTTCACCCAACATTTCTACACATTAATAAGGATGCCATCTAATCGCACAGCTTTTCCACTCTTCATTCAATTTAAAGCATCCCAAATTTCAATTTTAATAACTCATCGAATGAAAGTGCAATTAATATATTTATAACCATTACTCACTCGTATTAATTATATGGTACAATCTTCATTAAAAAGCTTGGTAAATTAATCCTTCCATCTAAATTAAACATCTTCATTCCAAAAAAAAAGTTCTAATTATTAACTTGGATATATTTAATTTGAATCAAATCCCTTAATTATTTTATTTCTTAATTTGACTAATTTATATATGGGGATCTCTTAACAATTTCTAAATTATCATATAAATCATTGAATGATACAATCTTAACATCACAACCCTCTATTTTGAATTCATGATAAATTAATCTATATTTCTTCCAATTCTCATTATACTTGTATTAAAATCATTCTTTCTAATATATATGTTTCTCCACCAATCATCTTTAATGTTAAGAAAGCACCAGAAGGAATTCTAATAAAGAAAAAGAGCAAGGCGGTGTAAATTGGTACAGTCGAGCAGGTGGCGGGTATATCTGGAATAGCTGCAGAAGTGATTGTTGTGTGCTGAGATTAGAAGCACTCCAGCAAATACATTTGTGCTGAGATTAGAGTACTCTAACAAATATATTAAAGCATGGCATCAACACAAACATGATGCATTTTTAACACAAGCATCGGTATATGTGCAGTGAAAATGAAACCAACAAAGAAAATTGAGATCTTGCACAATTAACGCAAAGTTTAGATACCTGAGTTAAGGAATAACTAACACCAGCAATGCCAAAAAGCTCAGCTCTCTTGACAGCCTGTTTCACAGTGATATATCAGAATCTCTATACAAGAAAAACAGAGAAAAGAGACCTTTAAAGAAGCAAACCTCTGTGTAAACCCATTGCATGTGTACTGGATCATCAGGGTCAAATGCTTTCCCGCAATGTACCTGCAATTTAAGAAAATCTGAAGATCAAAACAGAACACATAAGAAAAAGAAGAAAAACATTGATTGGCACCTCGCCCCATTTGATCAAATGAGCATATTCAATACAATGTGCAGGGGTCCTTGGAGTTTCTGCAAGAGTGCATAATGGAAACTTGACTTGTGGAGGGAAAAGCCAAATGTTGCACTCAAAACAAGGTGTCAACCCTGGCAAAATAACTCTAGCATGGCCTTTAAAACCTTCCGTTCCACCATCTACCATTGGCTTGATCGTTTCAGGTAATGGGTTATCCGCAGAATCATATTCTACAGTGTTTCAAAATCATGAGAAAATGAGAAAATTGGTAGCAGATTACTGGTCACTTGGAATGTTATAGAAAAAAAATCAATCAACAGAATCATTTTTAGTTTTGGTCAAAAATCATATGGTTATAGGCTGTCAATGTCTCTTCATAAACTCATGCCTTTCACCATCGCAGAATTCATAAATAGACGTGAAGTTTGGTCAAGATGCTTTAATAACTAATGCATTCTGAAACCTTACTATGATGCAATGTTTTATACAGCAGATTATATCAAGAAACGGTGAGTTTTATGATAATTCAATAAGAAATTTCTACAATTTTCAGTCAAATAATTTATTTTCCGTTGATTAATACTCAGTACATCCTTCATAATAATAAATCCTTGAATAAATAATTTAACAATGTAAATGTAGGCTTATTGTTTGTCTCAGGTAATTTACTTTAAGGGACTAATTTGTTCAGCAACAAATCAATGCTTTGTAATGTTATGCAATGTTACTTGGAAATAGAGCGTGTTCGGTGCAGACATATTTCCGTAACAGTATATCACCTTATCCTGACATGTCTGCATGGATCGATGATATCAAGAATCTCCTTAACCAGTTCCAACAGAAATTCTTTGAAAACAGGGGAGCAACCGCCATCGCCATTGCCAAAATCTTCACTGCTCGAGCTCACTACTAGGTTCAACTTTTTATTATTCCGCTTTTATGTAGTCATCGTAAGTTTTGTTTTTTTAATTAAGTTTTTAGGAGTATAAGCTTAGCTCAAAAAATCACATTTTAATATCTAAAATGGAATAACATTGAAGAGCTAAATGCTAATATTCTAATACTGCTGGCTCCTAAATAACATTTTATAACTGAATCATTCTCAATCCACTATAGAATTTAACTCCACTAGTATTGAGTGCAGTTTAGATGATTGTAGATACATTGAGTTCACTTTTACTTGGTCTAACGGTTGCAAATTCGCTAGGCTTAACAGATTCCTCATCAACAATAAATGGTGCAATACCTTTCACAACATAAAAAACCAATCCCTAAAGTCCATTGTTTCTAATCACAAGCTGATTATTTTGAAGTCTTGAAATACCATAAATCCTCATATTAAACCCTTCAGGTTCCAACTTTTTTGGCTGAATAGACTTGAATTTTATGAGATTGTGACTTCCTCTTAGAATGCACATTTTTGGGCTTCTTAGGATTGTTGATAAATTAAAAAGACTAAGAAAAGATTTGAATTTATGGAATAAGAACTCTACTGGTACAATCTTCAATAATCTTTCTAGACAATAGAATTTAGTTGCTAATCTTGAAAATATTTTTGAGGAATGCTATTCAGATAACATCAAGAATGTTTTCTCCAAAGCCAAAGCTTCTTTAATTCAAACTCATAACGAGATTGATGATTTTTGGAAAAAAAAAAAGTTTAAAATGGAAATAAATGGTGAAAAAAATACTAAATTCTACCACCATAATTTGGTAAAAAAAAGGCGACACGTTAATAAAAGTGATGATATAATCACCCTTGACAGGATGAACTATAACACGCATGAGAACACTATTGCCTCAGCTATCAACTTTTATCAAAATCTTTATGACAAAGCTGCCAATGTCTCTCCTTCCTTTAATCTCATCAATCCTCCATTTACCATTACTGCCTCTAGTAATTTTGTGCTTATTTCCTTTCCTGATGATAATGAAATTTGGGATGTTGTACATCATTAAAGCTTAACACTTAACCCGATCCTGATGGTTTTCCCGGATAGTCTTTTACTAAATATTGGCACATCATCAAAGAGGACATTTGTAATGGCATTAAATTTTTTTTTGTAAGAACCCTCTTCTAAAATTCCTCTATCGACTGCCCTTTCACTTATCCCTAAAGAGTAGGTTTGTAAGTGACAAGACTCAATTCGGACCCATTTTCCTTTGCTCTACTTTTAAAAAAATTATTTCTAATTATGTCTAATAAAATGAAATATATGCTCTCTGATCTCATTGCTCTTAATCAATATAATTTAATTCTTGGCAGAAACATTCAAGACAAATATCACGGCTGCTCAAAAAATGTTTCACAATTTAAAGAAAAAAAAATGAGAGATCATAATTTTGATTGGAATTTTTTTGCTAAAGCCATTAAGTTCTATGCTTTTGATGATTCTTTCATTTTAAAAAATCTAATGTTTAATTGAAAACAATTGGCTCTCTACTATGATTAATGGGTCCCCGAATGGCTTTTTTAAATCCAATAAGGGCCTCAGGCAAGGTGATCCATTCTCTTCCATTCTTTTCATTTTGGCCATGAACTATTGATCCGTCAATATTAACAACTTGTTTTCGAATGATAATAAATTACACTTTAATATTTGAGGGAAATTTATGGTGTTTTACTTAGCTTATGCTGATGATCTTATCCTTTTTGCTAAAAGGGAAAATAAAGCATCCCTAAAATTAAAAACCTTCTTAATCAGCTTGAAAAAGATTCGGTCCTAAACTTTAATATTAAAAAATCCCATATCTTTATTAACGGCAAAGCCCCTGCCAACCTCATTCTTTCATCACAATTACATTGGGCTTCAAGGAGGGTAAATTCCCTCTCAAGTATCTAGAAGTCCACTTTTTAAAGGGCATAATAAAATTTTGTTTACAAAGAACACTTTGACTCCATTCATTCTATATTGAGGGGATGAGAACATAATTTCCTTTCTCAAAAAGGTAGGCTTATTCTTCTAAAATATGTTTGAAACACTATCCACTTATGCTGGTTGGAAGTCACTTCACCTACCAAATGGGTCTTTAATTGTATTAAGACCCTTTTCTAACAAATTCTTTTGGGTGAATGAAAGAGGGACTAAAATAATTTGGTCATATAGGAATGATATTATTTTTCTCATAAATGAAGGTGGATTAGGTTTGGCAAGGTTAAATGACCTCCATGCTGCTTTCTCCTTAAGGATGTTGTGGAAATTCAAGATCTCTAATAACATTTGAACTTCTATTCTAAGGCTAAATATTGTGCCACTGTTCATCCTACCTTGGTTAATTCTAAAATCATTGATTCCATATTGCGGAAAAGCTTATTAAGCCTAAGGGAAACAATGAAAAAATTGTTGTTTTGAGATGATTTGGATAACTCTTTTTTGTCTGATCATTGGACAAACCTTGGGGTTATTTGTGACCTTTGTGCTCCCACTTTGCCCAAGTTGGCCATTATTGATTGCTTCAATTCTAGTAGCGGTTGGAATGAAAGGTTGCTTAACACCATCCTCCCTAATAATATTCTCAACACTATCCTTTCTAAAACACCTAAAATTAGCACTGTTAAGAGTGCTTCCTCTAATCTTGTATTTAATAATAAATTCAATCTTAGATTTTTGGAACATTTGCAGGAACCATGCTATGTGTAACAATACTCCTTGGCATTGGCATAATCTCATCCCGACTTATCTTAGCATCTTCATTTGGAGAATTACCAATAACTTCATTAGTATTGGTAAAGTGGTGCAGATCTGCTGGAATAATATAGAATCTTTAAATCATGTGTTGATATTCAATCTTTATAGCCACTGTATTTGGAATTCATTGAATCTCAATCAGGACCATTTTAGTTTTTCCTGTATAAATATGCTGCTTCGGGAGTGGAATAACGATAACTATAACTCTAAAAGGTTACATGTGGAAATCTTATGGATGCTTGGTTTGAAAATTTTGAAGCTAGGAATAATGCAAAATACAACTAAAATCATCAATGAAATTTTATGTGAAGCTGATGTTCTCAATAGAGCTAGTCCTGTCAACCATCGTAATTGGAGAAACATTCATAAAAATAATTTTAATTTACTCTTCAAATCTTAAGATATTAGTCTGTGATCTGTGCATGCAGTGGTTATATATCATTATTTTTATTATTTATATCTTGCATATGTCTGGAAATGTTATTAAACTATTGAGTTTCCTTTATCATTTGATCAATCTTGATGTTAATTGTGTTTTCAGGCATGGAATTATTTGCCTGTTTGGCTGTCGTGTTATTTTTTGTATCATTCTGAATCAATCCATCTGGAAGGACCTTCCTTGTCCACCTGGGATCGGATCAGGATCAGCGGAAATCTTACTTTGGATGGTTTTGAAGGAAGTCCTGGGCTCACTCCTCTTATGCTTTATCTTTCTATCGCTTGTAAGGATATATTAAATTTAAACTGCGTTTACCCTGTGGGCCTAAAGAGATGTTTATTGATTTTGGTTTGGAAAACACCTACCCGTTTAAATTATTCCATGTGGCGCCAGTTTCCTTGGCCCGGAAATGCACTTATCTGTTTGCTACCTGCTGTATGGGTGAGACGCTCTAGGCTGCCTATGCGCTTCAATGCTGGGCACATTATACTCATATCCGCAACTATGATACTGCAACTATGATTATCATGGGTACTCTGATAGATAACATCCTTTCCGCATATGATCAAAATATTATCAGCTGCACTAATAGTATAATCATTTTTTGCCTTTATGGTAATTCTATCATTTTTGGTTCTCTAAATTTTGCTAGAGGAACCTCTTAGGATATATCCTTAGGACCTTCTTTTTGGGGTTGGCTTTTGGATTTTTAGAGGTTTAGGGTGATATATATATAACCACCCAATCTCATCTGTATCCTATTTCAATTATCTATAAAATGTTCTATTTCCCTTAAATATATATATATATATATATATATATATACATCTGTTATATATAACTGCTATATATAACTGCTCTAAGGTTTACAACAGTATAAAACATACAGCTTAGTTACAAATACAAGCTATTGTTTTCAAAGAACAATATTATAATACTTAATGTTTTAATGGACGTTCATTAAAGACTGAAAACCTCCACAGTTTTTAACAAAATCTGATGTAACAAGAGATTCCATTGTTATCAAATGATACTTTTAAGAATAACTAAATAATCTGGAGGGATAGATTAGCTGTAAATACCTCAGATAAATATTTTTAACCCCATCAAGATAAAGTCAGTTATGAACGGAGCACATACTTGAGAAAATATAATGTTGAAATTGTTTGCTTTAATGAAATTATCAAATTTTGGCCAATTCAATAGAAAGCCTCAGTTTTCAAAATCGTTGCTGCCATTCCCAATACTTGTGCATACAGCAGGTTGATAATACTAATATTAACCTATCTCGCACAGTTAATACGTCATAAATCATAAACAAGGAATATAGCATATAGTAATCTTGCAGTGAAAAAACAAAAGTTTAATCAACAATATTCTAGAGGTATAGTGGTAAAAAAAATTCTAATGTGAATTTTCAAGTTGGTTACCAAAGAATATTTAAAACTTTTGTAATAAGAAAATATAAGAAATGCTTACCTAAGAAACTACAAGCCACAGAATTAATGTAGCTTCTAGCTTCAATAGAATCAAGACCAAGAACGATAATGTTGAAATCATTATAAAAATCTATCTCCTTATCCTCAATTCTGCAGAAATGAGGTGTGATATTCACACCAGAAACTCTCTCCATCACACGCATAGCAGCAACCTCCGCTTTAGATTTCCCAACATCCTGAAGCCTGAATTATCACATTAATGTTTCGATAAATCAAAAGTGACAAAATATCCTATAAAGGAGGCAGGAGCAGACGATCAATTTAAAGCACCAGCACCAGGATAAGTGAATTCAACAAGAAATATTGGTAACAATCATAGTCATTGACATGCAAAAGACATTTTTTTCAAAATTTTAGCAGCTTCAATTTCTTAGAGATATCCTATAAGAAAGCTAATTAGTACTTTGAACATTTCACTTTGGGTATATCAAGACCGTTGGGTTAGGCATATAGCAAAATATGAAAGTAATATCTCTATCTTCAAGTTATTAAAAAAAACATAATAGAATCTAAGAAAATAATCTTATTCCCCTAAAGTGCTCCAAAATTTTATTATTAATATAAGTTTTTCCTAGAAAATAACATTAAGGTGAGCTAATTAGACAACTATGTTTTTCGTTGTATTTAATAAGCACTGCGTAAATTATTTTAAGAAAACAAATGTTGACAGAATAAAATTTTAGGATTCAAAAAGGTACCACAAAAAAAAGCATTCTTTCAGTTACAAATCTAATTACTAAAAAATGATTTGACATATTAGCAATCATTTGACATTTTGCAGCAAGAAATATTTAGTTCAAGTAGAAATTAGTAAATTTTTAAATCCAGATTTAGTAAATCCTAAGGCTATCAAATCTTGAAAATTATTTGGTTTGAGAATTACTAAATCCTACTAATCCCTATAAAATTACTTAGGGAGTTGAGGACTTATTTATGCATGTGAGAGAATGAGAAATTAAGTCTTTAAATTAGTATAAAGAGAAAATTTAGCAATTTAGAGATTCACAAGCATTGATAAGATTTAGAATTAGCAGTGAGATTTAAAGACTATAAAGATTTAGGTTATCCTAAGGAGCTGATTATCAAGCAACATGATTTAATAATTCAAATAAAATTCAATGCATTCTTAAATCCATATTTATTAAACCCTAGCCATGTTAAATACTGAAAATTGTTTGGCTTGGGATTCAAATATTTTGATAAGCTAGTATTTAAAAGAACTTAGAGATTTACTTATAAGTCACATAACTTATGAAATACTTTTACACCACAAATATTGAGTGCATTAATGACATAAAGTAAGACTTATTCATGTCAAATGCCTTCAAAATCAGGCAAATCACAGTAATAAAATTAGTTACTATAACAATCCAATCCAACGAAAATATTCTCTAGCCCACGTAAAGTATTCTCTAGCCCACTCACCAATTGACGCTAGCATGTTAGGGTTTTTCTCATCACTGGAGATCTACCAAGCTAATGATTATGTTCCATTTCAATTTGTGGCATATTAAAGTATATATTGTTACCATGAAATTGACCAATAAAATGAGCAATACCAAACAAACAATAAAAATGTCTCATAGACGGCAATCAAGAACCGGCGCACATTTATAGTACCTTGAATCATTTCTTCAAAATCCCCAAGTCCTTTCTCACAGCATTACATAGATGTACATTTATGTGATTAAATAGCTTATCTAGAACAAAATATCTCATTGAAGCAACACCATGCTTCTTGGATGGTATTTATGACACCAAAGTGCTAATAGCATGTATGTGCCAGAGTAGCCTAAATCAAGAAGAAAATATGTTCCATAAACACTCAAAATTCACCCAATTCAAAAGTTTATTGAAGTATCATCATATCAGCATTTGATCTCTCCCAACCATAAGCTATAAAATTAAATTGACAATCTAGAGAAACAACATCCATTACATATTAGAATGTAAAACATTTTCTATTCTTATAGCAATTATGAATCTCTATAGACAATATATGAGATAGAAGTTGCACAAAAGCTCCAACTGCATCCTTCAAATAAAGATAGGAATGTTGGTATGTTGGTATGTTGGTATGTTGGTATGTTGGTATGTTGGTATGTTGGAAGTATGCATGTGCTTTTAGATCTCACATATTTTATATGACTGTTCTACTAAATACAAAATAACATTCATAGCAAATTTAAAATTTTTGCTAGTTTTTAATAAATGATAAATTCATCACACAATTGTCGATAAGCATAGATAAGTACAACACCACAAAAATAAACCTTGTTGTTCCACAAGTTCCATATAGCTTATATCACACATAATCCCCAATCAACAAGAAGATCATGTAGCTATATGAAAGCTTTCGCAGGCATTCTTAAATGGTTGTGTAATCTAAGAGGATGATTGGCAAGTACATTTGAAACATTGTTTTTATATGTGTGGTCAATCTAACACAGGTTGTGGAGCATATTCATTGTAATTAGCAATAGTCGTGACTACTTTTGTTTCCAATGCATGCAGACTTAAGTCACCCTCCTCTAACTCTTTGATCAAGTTACATTCCATATGCCTGACACAATCAACCAACATAAAGTATAGTCTCTAGCCCGCTCACCAGCTGATGCTTGTATGTTAGAGTCTTCCTGATCATTTAAAACCTAGCCAAGCTTGCAATTGTATTTCAATTCTATTTATAACATATTAAAAGTGGACATCCTTACCATGAAACAACCAATGAAATTGTGCAATATCACACAAGCAATCACAATGTCTCCTTAAATTGCAATCAAAAAATGGTGCATATATGTTAGTGCATGAAATCATTCCTTCCATATCCTAAAAGTACTCTCTACAACCTTATATAGTTGTGCACTCTTGTGATTAAATAACTCTTCTGGAACAAAAAATCATTATGAAAAAACACCATGGCACTCACTTAGATGTTTATGACCTACAAATGGTGCTCATAATTTGTGTACTAAAGTTGCCTGAATCAACAATAAAATGCTTGCCCACTTGTACTCCAAATCACACGATTCAAAAGATCACCACAGTTCTCTTATCAATAGCCAATCCCTCCAAACCTTAAGCCATATAAGCAAATTAATGATCTAAATAAATGTCAACCATTACATTCTAGGATGTAAGCCCTTTTCTATTCCTATAAAGATTAAGCACAACTATGTAGAAAAATAGATGGGATGTGAGTGCCATCAATAATTCTAGTTGCACTATTGAAAAAATATATATAAATGTTGGTTGCCTGTAGTGCTCATGTCTTTCTAGATAACGTACATGTAGGGCTAGTATTATTGTTCAAAACTTGCACCTCGCTCAAATTTTGGCTTGATTCGAAATTGAATCAAAATATTCAAGTCAAATCACAAGTCGTGTTTCTGACTCAAAAATTTTTTGAGTTGATTTCGAGTTTAGGTTAACTCGCTCGATTTATGATTTAAGTTGGCTCGAAGCCAATAACAAATATATTAGTATATATCCGCAATCAAATCATTTATTTAGCTCAATTGGTTTCGGGCATAACATTTAAAGGAGAGGTCACAAGTTCGAATTCCCTCTCCTTTAAAATTAATTTAGCATTTTATCTTTCAATTGGAACTCAATATTAATAATAAATATACTTGATATGCATTATTAACAAAGTTTTGTGTCTAGTTAAGTTGGCTTGTGTTGTAAAAGAGATTGAGGTCATGGGTTCAAATCTCCTCTCCTTCGTATTTAGTATTTTTTTGGAGTGGGTCCGAAATCGAATCATTTTTAGTCGAGTTCAGTGAACTCGACTAAAAATGATTAAAGTTCAAATCATTTTCAAGTCGAGCTAAACTCAAAAAATTTGAAATTCGAGAATCTACCTCGAATCAAACTCTCCTCAAAGTCAACCCTACGTACAAGTATTTATATGAAGCCTTCTACTAGAGACACGACAGCATCCATAACATTTTTAAGACCTCTTAATTTTTTAATGAATTATGAAAACTTGCACAACTATCAGTAAGTAAAGACATGTGCGACACCACATTAAAATCATTCCTAGTTCCATGCTTACTAATACCTTGTATGAGCAACTAATCCTTGATCGATAGGATCATCAAGTTGTGTCAGTTTTGGCATGCATTATAAAATAGTTATATTATCCAATTTGGTGACCCGCAAGTATGTCTGCAACATATTGTTTTTGGTGTATGGTTTGTTAAATGGAGGTTCTGAAATACAATAGTTGTGACTATTTTTGTTTCAAATGCATATAATCTCAAACCTTAATCTCTTTGATCATGTTGCATATTCTCTCCAGATAGAGTTAACTAAATGAGGTAGGCCCTTCGTTGTGGAAAGGTATCATAAGTATAAAATGCATCATAATATAAGCAATTAAAAATGATATTTTTAACTAACAGAACCATATTAATTAAGAAAATATAACATGTAGCATAATAAATAGCAAATCATCACATTAATTAACATTAAAAAAAAATATTGATCTAGGGTTGAGAAAACTTAAATAAATTTAATAAAACTCATAGCTAAACACTTGAGTGTATATAATAAAAACTCAAAGCCAGACACTTGGAGATGAGAAATGAGGATGGTCAGTCATTATATATTTGTTCTACCCATGCAATCAACATCCTTATCCATTATTATCAAATTGTAGCCACCTAACATATGTTATAAGAACTCTATACGAGCATCATGAGTGTTGGCCAGCATCTCAACTTTCACCTAATATCTAAAACACTCTTATTGATGACCCTACAATTTTTTGTCATTGAACTCGCAATGCCACAAAGACTCATTTGTCAAAGAGTTGTCAAAGAGTGGTGGCATTTCTCAACCAAATGCCTAAGGAATCCCTTGAAACCAGAACATTCATGTTGTTGTCATTGAACATACCTCCATTGCTCATTATGAATTCATCTGTGTCATAGTGATTATAATGAAATTCAGAAACTTCAATCATAGAAACACTAGTTAAACTTGCCCTTATAATTCCCTGCTCTAGCTATATCACTGATTGCAACACTTGTTCCACACATTTTCTCGAACACCTTGAACAGCTGGAAAGGATCACCACAAAAACTTGCAAATTAATAGTTATTGGATCTTCTTCCCAAACATCATCACTAAAAACTAGAATGTGCAATGTTTGGGACAAAATATCTATGCTGGAACATTTCTATAAATAAAGCTAATACATTTCATTGCCGTCAGTACGACGTAGATGAATTCATGATGAACAATAGAGTTATGTTCGACAAAAAAACAACTATTCCATCTCAAGGGATTTCTCAAACAACAGTTGAGGATTATGGGATAATTACTAGTCAAAGCTAGAAAATATTTATTCATTTTATTGGGACTAATGCAAAAAGATCTAATGAATAGAGAGATGGGATAAGGGTGGAGAAATTTATGAGATGGACAGGAGCTTCACAAGGTTGTCATGAGAGTGTCTCAAATATTGGCAGAGAAAAAGTTGAGTGTAGGTAATGCTCGTGAAGCTTGTACAGAGCCTCAAATAAATGCAAAGTAGTCATAAGTTGATAATACTAGATAAATGCCCTAAGAATATCTATAGCTTAAATGATTTAACATATGAGACTATATTCATATTATTTAATGCCTTAACTTCAAGAGTTGATAACAAGTTAACTTTTATGCATTTTAATGGACATCAACAAAATAGGTGTGGATAAAATACATTTTGATCAATCATCCTCAGTTTTTTATACAAGTGATTGGCTCTAAGATCTTTATAATATCTACTCAAGTATTTCGCTTTGAGTTTTTATTATAAGTATTCACATATATTCATTTATGCATCGCTACATCATATTAATGTTAAATTATGGTATGAATCATTGTGCATTCACTACTTTTGTTGTTGTTTTCTTGATAATTATGGATCTTTCTAGCTTAAAAACAAAATTTAATCATTTTTATTATGATGTTTTGCACATGATATCTACATTAAACAAGCCTAATTCATTTACATGACTATACACTAAAAGATTATACAACATAATCAAAGGGGTTGAGGAGGATGACTTAAGACCACACATGTCAAAAACAAATTAGTCACAATTGCTGCTAATTACAATGAAAGTGCTCAGTAACTTACACAGACCGTACACAAAAAAATAATGTTACAAACACACTTGTGGATCACCCATATAGATCGTTCAACTATTATGAGAGCCTATGAAAATTTCATGCAACTATGTGATCTCTTGGGTTAAAATATACATGCCGATACAAGGAATACAAAAGCTGTTGAACAACTAGGAAAATTTATGTGGTGTCGTTGATGCACACCGTCGCCAACAATTGTGAGTTCTTTTAACAATCATTAAGAGAGTGAGCAAATTTTATAAATGTTAATGATGTTATCATGTCTTTAGTAGAAGAGTTCATAAAAATACTTGCATGAGATCTAAGAGTATACCTACACTTTAGACAAAACCAACATTGCTATCCTTATTTAAGGATGCAATTGAGTTATTAATGGTGCTCGTATACTAGCTATTGTCAACAAAGATACATAAAATTGTTATATGAATAAAAAAGAGTTTTCATCCCAGAACGAAGTGGTTGTTGTTTCTTTTGATCGTCAATTTATTTATATAGCTTGCCACTAATACTATGGGCTTTTGAATCTAATGATTTTTGAGTATCAATGGAGTACACTAACACATAAATTAATAGCACATTTGAGGGGTTACATATACCATCTAAGTGAGTATCATAATGTTACTTCTAGAAGAGTTATTAATCACAAACTTACACAACTACAAAAAGTTGGGAAGGGGATTTTAGTATAATGTTAGAAATAATTGAGTACTAACACATATGTGTTAAGTCTCGATTGCAATTCAAGAAGATATTATGATTGCTTGTGCAATATTGCAAGTTTTATTGATCCATTTGATAGCAAAAATGTATATTTTAATGTCATAAATAGAGATGGTGCACAATCACAAGCTCGGAGAGATTTCAAATGATGAGAATAACCATGACATATAAACATTAACTAGTGATAAAGCTAGATGCAATACTTTACACTAGTCAATTGCATTAGACATATGAAATGCACATAGAAGAAAATTTTGTTGTTAAAAATCAATTTTTTTAATTTTGCAATTTTTGTTCAATCTTTTATTGATTATTTTTAAATTTCAGTGTATTGCCCGGCGGCAATAAACTAGTTGAGCAAGAATGTCACAAATATTTTAAAAACATGGATGAATCGTCATTATTACAATTGGCATTATTATGTAATTTGCCCGATTTAAAAGGCATTTGGCATAAATAAGTTTTAATTGATGTCATTAATCTCATAAATAATGTGCAGTATAAAGAGTTTTTCACAGCTTATCTTACTTTATTTAAAAGTCACCCCTACAAACTTCAACCGAGTAAAATAAATAATAGGATATACTAAATCCTAAGCCAAGCAGTTTTTAGAATTTAACATGACTAGGATTTAACAAAGTTAGATTAAACAATTTACTAAGTTCTACTTGAATTAAAGTATAATGCTTGCCAACATCAGATTTAAGGCCTTAAATCCCTAAATTCAGCAAAGTGAATTTATTCTAGTATTACATTTAGCAGTAACTTAAATCCTTTGTTACCTACATCTAGTTAAATCCTGGATTTACTAAATGTAACTAAGGGCTAGATTTAATTACTTGCACATTTTTTCCTTAAATTCTAAATCTTCCCTAATAGTGCAACAAGATTTTGAGGATTTATCAAGTTCCATGCCAAACTATTATTAGATATTAACAAGTTTTATCAAATTTGAACCAAATGATTTACTAAATCCTACTAGAATTAAATCCTGATGCCTACAAAACGGCCCCTTTTAGAGTTTGCAAAGAAGACTTTAAATGATGATATATTTAAACGTCCAAACTCAAAAATTACATATTGCAATGGATATGACTATTAAGATGCACAATATAACCATAAGAGGTTCTGAAACTATACATTCAGCAAATCATCCGCGGCTTCTCTGGCAGCTTCTAAATCTGCTATTACAAATATATAAAGAGGCAATTTGGGTCCGCGAGCGGTGAGAATGCTGAAAGCGAGAAAAGACAAGAAGGAACCTGAAAAGGAACTGACGATTCAGGTTAGAGACCTCTATAGTATCCATATCGATGACGTCGATATAAGAGAAGCCGGAAAGTGCGAGGTCCTTGAGCAACTCGCAGCCTAGCCCGCCAGCCCCAACCACCAAAACTCTGGCAAATTCTCCAATTTCCTGACGAAGCTGAAGAAAATTCACGAAATAGTGTTATATGACGGATTAAGAAAGAAAAGTGCTCAAATCATGTAAGAATGGTGACGAAACGGGATTACCTGACGGCTCGGCTCGAAGCCTGGGCCGACGATGTTGCCTGGGCGAGCGAGAAGTTTGTCGAGTTCCCTCCATCTCGCCGGCTCGGCGAAGGAGTTTGCCATTGTATATACTTTTAAGTTCTCTGAGTAGGAGTACTAAAACGTTCTAATAACATTAGTGTGAAGATTGAAGAAGTAGAAGTTGGAATTTCTTTCCTCTTTTTTCCACCAGATGCCGCATCAAAAATTTATCTAAAAAGGATATTAATTCCCGTTATTTCTTCCCATATTTTTTTTTAGTCTTCCTTTTTAAACTTGTTTTATAATAATGGCATTGAATAATCTATGATTAATATGCTTGAATCATCTAAATTGTCCTTCTCTAATATTATTCCCTATTTAGAGCCACCACAACCTTATTACAAATAAACTCAGTTCTAGAGTTATTGCTCTATTCTTATGAATATTCACTCATCCATCTAAAAATCCTCATCTCTGTAATACTTATTTTATCAAAAAATTTCTTCTTTGTTGACCAACATTTAGCCTCGTAGCTAGTTATATAATTGTTTTATAGTATTTTCATTTAATTTTGAATAGATTTTTCAATTGTACAATACTCTAAAAGAACATTTTCATTTCATCTAATCACCTTAGGTCAGATTAATCACATAACTATTTATTTCACTATTATTTTAAATAATTGAATCAAAATATTTGAACCTCATACCATTCTCAATCATAAGATCCTCAATAGTTATGCCATTGAGATTAAAATCTCTAATATTATTGAACTATTACTCTATATATTATATTTTATATTTACCATGACCAATATTTTTAGTTTCTAAAGCAATTCTCCATGTAATATTGGCCAAATTTAAAATTTTTAATACTTATTTTTTAATTAGAAAAATACAAAATTTAAAAAAATAATGAAATATTATATTTTAAAAAATATTATGAAATTTTGTAATAAAAAAGTGCCAAAATTAATAGCATAATTTTAAAAATACTTTTGTAAAGATTTCATATATTTTAAATTTATTTTAAATTAAAAATAATATAATTATATAAATTGTAAAATCATAATAAATTATACAATGATCCAAATTTGAAAACTGTAAATTCATCTAATTTGTACTATTTTCTTGATATCTTATTAAAATATTATTAAATTTGAAGTTAAAATAATTAAAATATTATAATAATTTAATTAAAAAGTTTTATCTAAAATTTATTCTGTTTAACTACAAAACAACAATATTAATAAAAAAACAAAAGATCGGATAGCTAGCCTTTATCGTCAAATTCGATGACAACGATATAAAACCATAGATTACTGGTCAAGATTTGACAACTAATGATGTAACACCTCACTATTAGATTAAATATAATTATCTAATAATAAGTGTTACGATAATATTTAAAATTTAATACTACCTTATATATATATGGATCTATGGGGATAAGAAGTTCATTCAATTATTCTAGCTAAAACATTTATTATTTATAATAGGAAAATTTAAACCAATATGAAAGAACAGTTTACAAACATCACAATATGTTTATAATTTACATAATATTCATAATTAAACTTATTCTCACATAATAAACAAAATAAATTCTTCTTTCCCAACTACTGCTCCACTTCTTCCTTAATTGCAGGTCCTACTTCTTGCTCCTGATCTACCGTATTTTGGTTTTTAAATATGGTAGGGCACAACAACAACAACAACAAAAAAGTGGTTAGTCTTTAAAAGTCTATGTACATTTTAAAAGTAGGCTAAACATTAATTAAGCGGATATCACATTATAATTTAAAGAAATATCGGTGCAATAAACATGAAAATGGTGATAAAGGTATGTAAGAAAGTTTGCTCATAATGCTAGAATATTTTTGTCAATCCTGCAATAATTATATTAGAAGCATTTGAATTATTTGCAATTTAACATGAATATGCTAAGTAAGAAGAAAAAGAACTATATGAAATTCTACAATGTATAAATTATGAAAGATTTAATCATGGAAAATCATTTCAGTCTGAAGACTAAATATATAATTCACAATCAATGAGATGGTGAGAATATGTAATTTATCATTTATTTATCTTATAATTTTGTTCTGTGGGTGCAGAACAAGTAAGGAGTTGAGTACGTCTACTCAACTTATCTGTAAGTGAGGTCAAAATAAACACACACATTCCCCCTCAAAGGAATTATGTGGTCTCCAGATACATCAATATCATTGCCCAGGCAAATGACAGCTATACTAAATCCTCCATTTGGACTCCTCTGATATATTTTATAAAATATTATTTATTTATCTTATAATTTTGTTCTGTGGGCGCAGAACAAGTGAGGAGTTGAGTACGTCTACTCAATTTATCTGTAAGTGAGGTCAAAACAAACACACACACTCCCCCTCAAAGGAATTATGTGGTCTCCAGATATGCCAATAGCCTTGCCTAGGCAAATGACAGCTGTACTAAATCCTCAATTTAGACCCCTCTGAAATATTTTATAAGATATTTATTATATGCATAAAATATTTTTGTATGAATCACGATTTAAGCTCAATGCATTTGCAGTACAATAAATGTATCAAAGTATTGTAAATCTTGTGATATCCATTATTTTCTATTGATTTCTATTCTAATGATCTCATACTCACAATGGTTGCCCATATTTATAAGCCATCCAAATTGTGATATGGCACTTAAAAGAAATAATAAAGAATACTATATTTGACCAAATATAACAAGTATAAGTAAATGATTTCTCTACAAATTTCAAAAAGATAGCCATCTTAAATTTCTATGTGAAGGTGACCATCCACATAGTAAAACATTAGTGTTGTGATGCATAATAAATATTCTTTTATCGTCTCGGGTGAGAGGTACGTAGCGCAGCCCCCGAAGTCCCTCTGGGTCCGGTCCTACTGAAAGATGTTGGAACGTCTAGTTAGAGTGAGCTTCAGTGGGGAGAGACTGGCCTAGCTCCTCCGGGTGGCCTTTCGTCACTATCAGACGATTCTCTCTACTCAATTTGAAGAATTCATAATGAGATATTGATGAAAGCATCTATACATGCCTCATTACTGATTGTCAAATACTTGAGTTTCGATGGTAGAGAAACAAAAATGTTCATATCAAAGATGGAATTCAACAAATTGAAAAATCACCACATGAGATATGCTTAAAACCAAGATTATAGCTGAGCAATTGTGAGTTTACCACTAATGAATGAAATGGCCCTGGAGTTTGATGCCAAGTACAATGCCAACACTAGAATTCAAAGTTCTTAAATTCTTAAAAATTTTGGTAGAATTTCCTTTGTATTTACTCAAAATAAACAATTACAATATCAATATATTTGACTATTTCTAGTTCTAACAAGAATATCAATTTATAAGTCAATTCATTGACTCTTTCCAGTTTTAATATAAGTCAATTCATTAAATATTTCCAATTCTAATATAAGTCAATCCATTGACTATTTCCAGTTCTAATATAAGTTAATTCATTGACTATTTCTAGTCTTAATAAGAATATCAATTTATATTAACATTTGTATAAGATAACTTATAACATTTGATTTTCAATTTAGGGCAGAGCACTTATTCACTTAGATATGATAATAATTACAATAATTGTTAAGAGTAAAGCTGTAATAACACTTAATAATTGAGGGCAACAAAATGAATAACATGATCTAAAATATATGACTTGTGCTTTTTCAGCAAATTCATCCACTTCAACAATTATATATAAAAGAATTTTACTAGGAAATAAAATATAATTCATTAAATTACTATTACAACAATTAGTATAATTGTTTAACTAAATGAACATTATAATTATAGTTATTTATTAAACTATTCTACCCTCTTAACAACATTTAATAGTATAAAGCATGGAAACATTGAACCTCGATAAATTAATAGATAACATTGGGAAGATGACATGTGCAATCATATGATCATAGGAAGGAAATGACAGTATTCATTATATATAAAAAAATGTTAGAGATTTTAGAATGACAACATTTGGATCTCATATAATATGGCAGCATTCGATCATATTAAATAATTTGGTAACATTTGAATCTCACAAAGCATATAATTTCATTTAAAAAGTACGATAGCTTTTGATTAATTAACAGCATTTGATAGCAAATGTTTTTCCATTATACTTGGCATTTGAATCTCAAATAAAATATAGCAGCATTCAATTTTAATTAAATGATATAGAAGCATCTGACTTTAGCATGTAAAAGAGATGACCACATTGATTTTCCTATATCAAAGTAGCTATTGATTATATTAACCTAAATGGCAGCACTTATACAATTGATGGCAACAATTAACTTTATTCATAATTTATGGCAGCAAGTGACCTTTTAACCAACTAATAACAGCAACTGATCCCATACATAATTAATAGCAACATTTGAATTTATTGAAATACATGGCAGCACTTGGATCTTATAAATTATATGGCAGCATTTGATTTTATTTGAGATATGGCAACATGTGAATCTAATTGAAATTAATGACAGTAATTTGGATCTCATTTAAAAGCAATTGCAGCATTTAATATTGAACTTAACTTATGGCATTTAATTTATATAAATCAATTGACAGTACTTGATCATATCTAGAAGATAACAATTTTTTATTCTAGTAAAAAAAATGACAACATTGATTTTCATATATGTTAATCTTACTTTCATCTAATGGTTATGTATGAATTAATATAAAAGAGAGCAATATTTGATTTACATTAAATGAATATAGTATTTGTTCACATGGATATGACTAATAGTACTTGATCACTCTTGATCTTATAATTCTAAAGATGGCAGCATTTGATCACATGATAGCATTTGACTCATAATAAATGGCAGTAATTTGATCCAAAATATACATAGCAGTAATTTGAATCTTCTAAAATAAAGGCAACAATTTGATTTATTTAAAAGATATGGTGGCATTTTTACCCCAACATTTTGGGAATAAAGGCAACATGTGTTCACATTTGATCTCATATTAAGAGATAGCAGTAATATGACCAATTATTCCCATATTCATCTATTTAACAACATACGATCCTATATAAGAATGTGACAGCATTCATTATTACATTACATTAGATGACAACATATGGATTAATAAAGAAATGACAGCATTGACTATCTAAATTCAACTAATAGCATATGATTTTATTTGAAAGAAGTAGCTACATTTGGTTCTCATATAATATAACAGCATTTATTAAAAATATTATCCCTTAATACATTTAAAACTGCAACATACGCATTAATATCTAGCATTAAACACATAAGGAACTTTCAACTTTTGTCCAATACCAAAAATACAATAATCAATGTTAATATCTAAAACAAAAGCCTAAGCATCAAATCTTCCTTATTATTATACGATTTGTACAATATAAGAAATCTGTATGCATTGAATAAATTTTAGATTTTAGATTTTTAATAAATTCTGGATATCAATATTAATATTACCATTACAACCTTTGTTATGAGAGAGTATTTGATAAGGTCAAGTGAATGTGAGTGGAATATGTGATTGTGATGAACAAGAAGAGGTTGAATTTTTATTGGCAAGATTTTAAGCAAATGCACTCCTTAGTAGTAACCAGAGTTAACTATTGTTAGATACAAGTTGGCAGTAAATGCTGATTTATCCGAGCATTAACAAAGCTAAGCGATGAAATGACATGTAAGGGTCCGATGTTGTGTGTTACCAATAGACAAGCTTGATCAATGAGATTCAAACAATGTTTTCCATGAAATAAAACTCTTTGAAATGTTTACCAATTCACTTGCGAGTAATTCCAATTAATGAAGTATAATATTAATTCTGTAATGAACTTTCATTAATAGTAAAGACAAATAATAATCATTCCTTGCAAGCATTTTAGTGTAAAGAGTGATCATTAAATTTATTTTTCAAACTAAAAACTAATTAAAAGAAAAATTGAAATAGACTATAAAAGAGTAAATAGTTTTAACAAATGTATCTCCTTTATACAGAACATAAGAATGGTGTTAGCAATTGAATGTACTATAAAAGAGTACGTGATGGCAACATGAAATAAGAATATGTATTCAATATCTCCAACCAATTCAACCATACCACAAAGTAATTCAGCTTGGCAAATTCCAATAAGCTTAATCAAGCCAAAATATACATATTTGAATAATAATATGGCATATTAACTTTGAATGATTAATTTAAGAAGTAATTTAAGCAAAATTAAAAATTAGCATTACTCCTATGACAATTTAACATTATGATATTAACAAATTGAGCCTTAATCAACCATTTCAGAACAACCATCATGATAATATTCAGCCTCAGTGATATTATGAAGATCTTGGAACTTTGGGATGAGCTTCTATTTGAAGAGCATAATAAATACATGCTAAAATGTGAGACTTGCCTTTTGATCTTATGCCTCTTATTTCTTTAACAATCATCGTATACAATTTATAGTAAAATATCACACTCAGCACACTACTTAATTAATGATATTGCATCAAATAAATTATGTTTGAGAAAATTGAGAGTTTTATAAAATAGCTAAAGAGATATAATCAAACTTTTAATAACACAACTTCTTATTCATATAATTTTCTTGTAAATAGGAAACTATATGTAATAAATTCTCTTTATTTTTAAGCACTGAAAGTAGATTTCATTAAATCATATCAAGTCCCTTATTCAACAGCTTAAAGTTCAAATCAACGATCGAACAACACTTGATAGGAGAATCGGGTGAAGTACTTATGTAGAAAACAAAGTTTCATCTCAAAATTATCTGTGAGTCTTTGAAATCATTCCAGATTATTTCATATGAACTATAATTAATAGGAAAATTAGGTAAAGTACCTTTTTAAGACGTCGAGAGATTGTCGCGAGATTGTTATTAGGATCTCTAGGAAAGCTTGTAAGGGCTTTGATCTTAATGTTTTCTTTTTCGGAAAAAATATATGTACCTTAATGATTTCGAATCCTTGCCTTTTAAGATGCGAGAGGTATGTGTGTCAAATGGTAAGGCTTGCGATGATCTGACTGCCACTCGGCTCTTCCATTGGCGCATACATGCGGTGAGGGACACGCGTTGATGGCCACTCATCTCGATCGAGCGACATCATCGTTGCTATCTGATCGAAAGGAGATGAGGATGAGGATGAGGGGTCTCTCAGGACGGGAGAGGAGATCGTGTGCGTGCAAAGAAAAAATTGGGATTTAGGGTTTGCAATTAAAATGATATAAGGAAATTATGTATATATATATTGTATTATTTGATTATTTTATAAATCCCATTTAATTAGAATTATATGATAATAAATTTCTAAACAAATATTTAAAAAATTGCTTTTTAGCTAAATTAAGGGTAACGGACTAAAAAATGAAGTCGAAATTTTAATCGGAAGTCATCTTAATTATTTCATTTATCAAATTAATGAAAATATAATCAAAAATTTTTGACTATCTCCAAAGCTCATCAAAACTTCACCCCAAGCTAATTTGGGTGTGAAGAATGCAATAACGAAGTTCAATTTTTAATCTGAGGTCAATTTAATTTTCTCATTTTCTTAAATTTAGGAATTACCCAAAATTAGTGTTTTGTTCATTTAAAATTCCAAATTTGAACAGGACTTTCGAAATTAATCTTAAAGACTAATTAAGATTTGATAAAAGAAATTTGAAGTTAATTGGATGATAAAATGGTGATTAACAACCTTGGGTTGTTACAAATGATTAAGAAATTAAATAATGGTCAATTATTAGTCATTGTTTGGACAACAAAAGCTAACTCTGTATTTAATTCCAATGATAAAGATCCGATCCTACGGTTGTTGGTCTGACTCGATCTAACTTTAGGATGATCTGGTGATATAGGATCATCTTTAGCCTCATAATAGAACTCTAAAAGCATTGAAAATCCTAAACCCAACTAATCCAATTTACAACCTTTGAGTTCGCTTAGGATCGAAAAATGAATAATCTTAATTAGAATCTAGCATGAGCTGAAGTAAGCCTTAATATGTGTAACAGGAACAATTTTGTGTTTAATCATATGACCTAAATCACTATGTAGATGTAATTTATATGTTGAACCAACCACTTTTTATAATCGTGCATTCCTTGTGTCCAAAAGAACATTTAACACCTACCCTGCACCATCTTGCGAAACTTTTCTTCACAAACCCTATGACCTTAAAATTCTTTGATTTTGGACATCTTTTCCATCACATTTCTGGTGACTCCTTTCGATCTTAAGACTCTCCTCATACTTAGAGGAAATGTTTGAATCGTCTAGAAGCTAGAAAAACACCTGTGGTTGGAATGACAATAAGGTGACGCAGATGCACCCCGAAATTCCCCAGTATGTGTATGTAACATTCCATAACTCATACTTCATCACTGATACTCATGCATTACTATTGAAATAATGCTTTAAGTTCATGCTCATGCTTATGCCCATGCTTCTATTATATATGAGTAAAAATCTAAAAAATCCATGAAAGATTGGAATGCTGATAATGAATTATAAGTTTCCACTGTGCAGAATCCTGCTAAAAAAATTTTGACTCCTAACTTCTAGATTAGTAACTAGTTAAAGTTACAGATTTAATTAAGGATTATTAGGTAGAATGATGGTATACACATACTTAGTGTCTTTGCAAGGAATGTGATTCTCATCACTTTGTTTGATTATGCCACCCTAATGAAGCGATCTTCGATAGGAGGCATCACCCATTGGCGATTTGTATCTCAAGCTAAGTTGTTAAGATGCCCTACTCACAATCACACTTAGTGTCTTAAAGAAGGTAACTTCAATTGCTTAGTTTGGTTGAGCCAGACCTATTGAAGCAATCTTCTCTAGGAGGCATTGCCCGTTGACAATTTGTATTTCAATCAAACTAAGGAATGAATACCCGTTTAATACACTCTTAGGCTTGAATGATTTATTCTAACGGGACTGTATTCATTTAATCCCTCAGGTTAGCACCCGCTCATAAGTCCCTATTAGAGTGAATCAACCAATCCTGAATACTATTGGAAACTAGTAGTATGGGTATACTATACTACACCACCCAATGATCAAGGTCAATCAAGTTTACTTAATAAAGTAAGAAATTATCAAGACTATTTAGCCTAAGATAGTGGGTAAGTCCTATACAAGGTTTCACAAACTTGTGATCAAGGATCACTTAGCATGAATTCTACCACAAGGAGAAGTATCATTCTAATGTCTTAAGGGATTCATATCACGAGGGGTTAAGATCAATTTCTAAGGTTATGAGATCTTCTAAGCTTCTACCTCAATGAGTCATACAAGGTTCTCCTACCTCAAGTAGATTTAATTTAGGTTTTTTAATGTTTCAAGACGGTCATATGAAGAAATGCTTAAGATTCTCCCCCTTTTAGGTTTTGAGATTTATAGTTTAAGTTTTTACTTCATAATGGATTTAGAATAATCAGATCAGTTAATTAAGTCATCTGATCACAATTTGATCTTTGATTAAGGAAGGTAAATCAAAAGATATTATTAAGGTTCTAGATCAATTTTTTAATCAAGATGATTTTATTAATCTATCATGCCAATATTCTTATTTAGGAGAAAATTACGAATCTTAAGGTTTTGATTCGGATTAATAAATCACATAGAATTATTATCAACCTTAATGTGTCTAATTCAATGTTTAGAATCAATATCATATCAGATGCATTATTGGAAAATGTCAGGTTCATTGTCTTATAATCAAATCAATTAAGTTAATGGTTAAGGATTTGGATCTTACTTAAGTAGATTAGGGTTTGACCCCTTCTCATGTCTTAATTAAGATCAAGTATGCATTTATAAATCAATGTCAAATCAGTGGATTAAATATATATTATTAGTGGTAATCTCAGACCTAGATCAAGTCTTAAAAGTTTGATCCAAGACTTAAGATTTCTTAAGTTAATTAAGGAGGTTAAGATCTCCAGTTTTTGGTTTATCCAATTTATACATTAAGGATCAATATATAAGGTTTCTAATACATTTACTATATTGTTATGAATCATAAAAATAGAAAAATTCATAAAAATAGAAAGTAATTAATGCTAATCAAACCCTAAATCCATTCAAATGAATTAGCACTTAATTATAAATTCAACCATCAAAACTAGTTACAATTTGGCACACAAGTTCTCCTCAATAATATAATTAATCAAAGCCTAAGTTTGCTAAGATCCAAAAAGTATAAACCCTAATTTTCACTAATCATACTTTAACAATATTAAGACATAATTTGAAATATAGAGCTCAGAAAAATAAGTTACTTAGCATATGTATTCTACTCATCATAAGTAAACTAAAGGCACCATAATCATGCAATTTTGTTAAGTATGTTTGCTAAATCATTCTAATCAAGTTCCACTGTAATTAGGCAACAATAGAAAATCTAACCATCAGATGTCAAATTTTATTTATTATTCAGATCCCTGATGATTTTCTGATCATTTTCATATATAATATCATAGGATTTGGACTAGTGGATTAAAAGTTATGCAATTAATACATTATGTATTTTTATTTAATCAAATTTCTATGATTTGAATAATTGAATTATTTTCCTTAAGGAAAATAGGAAAATAATTCAAATTATTATAATTTAATTATAACGGGCTCGACCCATTAGCCGAACCGCGCGGGTTGACCGGGGCCCGAAGACCCGGGACTGTCGCACCGCGCGGGTCACGGGCTGCCTGACCCGCACAGGGTCTTCGTCCCCGTGCCTTCGTCCCGACAGAGAGGGCTGGTTAGGGAAACCCTAAATGCCAAATTCTGGAGCAACCAGACTACGGCAGGCGTGGCTAAAGATCGCCACACCTTCACCATGACCAGGCACACCGAACGAGACCTGAAGCCCTCTGTGAGACGGTCTAGATCGGCCGGACCTTACGCACTCGAGAGCTCCTCTAATGGAACTACTGTGGGGAGGTAATTCTCCCCATAGAGGCCATACTAGACCCTGGGCTTGATCCCTACACCATCAGGGAGGTGAGGTGGATCGAAGTCCTCTAGTATGGTCTGGATCATCGGGTCCTTACTCAACCGAGATGATCCTTAAGGGACTTAGTCCGATCGATCGTATTAATCGATCGGGGCTAGCTTAGGTTTCGATTTTGATACCAGTGAGTTTATTTTAACAAAACACATGCAATCAAATCAAGAGGAGGAAGGTGTAATAACCCGACGTTGTTACTGAGCCGATTAGGCCTAAACCTAATCAGATTAAGAGAAAATATAATATCCTAATTTAAGTCAAACAAAAATCAAATAAAAATATCTTCAAATAAAGCATGTTAAGGGGATCCACTTGCTAAAATTTAAGCGCAATCTGAGTCTCGGATCATCCTAAATAAATTCAGGAAGTTTAAACTTCTGGAGTCAATAAAAGATAAAATAAAAGTCAGATTTTAGAAATTTTTATATATTTGAGTTAATCATTATAAGAGGACTTTATTTTTCAAGTTTCGTAATTTTTCAGGCTCCGTATTAATCGTGGTGAATTTTTTTAAAGTTTTTCACTTAAAAATTAATATAAAATAAAATACTCTTCTAAATTTAATACTTTTTAGATGCTTGCGTTCGTCTCGTCGAGACGGTCGTTTCGATACTAAGTTTATAATTTTTGGAGTTCAATCGACTTAGATCAAGGCTTGCAAAGTTTCAACCGTTGGATTAGTTTTTTTTCGGACTCTCTAAATCTTCCTAAAACCTAAATTTTTTCCATTCCTTCTCTTCAAAGCAGCCCATCCAAAAATTTCTCTTCTCCATCAGCCGTCTACTTCTCCTTCTTCTCTTCCCCTTCTTGCGACCGAACCCCCTCCCCTCGAGCGATCCTCTCCCTCCCTCACGGCCGTAGGCCGAGAGGCGCTCGGCTCCTCCATTCCCGCTAGGTAGGAGGCCGAGCGGCTGCTGCCTTTCCCCTCTCGGCAGGAGGCCAAGGGGTGCCTGCTGCCTTCTCCTCCTTGGCTTGGGTTCAAGAGCCATGAAGTTGTTCGATCTTCCTCATGGTCGAGCCACCCACCTTCCCTTGGCCGAGCTTCACCCCCAACCTTGGACTGAGTTGCAAACCTCTCAGCACTTAACGATTGATCCATCCTATTCTTTCCGATCATCCTTAGTCAACACAGCAAGGTACTCTCGTTTCGATTCATACCCTATGTACATATCTTCCTTTGCATAATATTTTCAGTATTTAATTAATCATAATGCTTAATACTAGATTATGTGTTCCAATTTGATCTAAACATAAATCGTAAAATACGACACGAATGAAAGAAATACTGTTCTTATGAAATCGCTCATGTGCAGTATAGAACTATCTTTTATGCTTACGGGTATCCAAAGATGTGCTTATAGACTATCTTAGGTCTATCATTTAAGGTAAGCCCATACTTAGGAATGTCTATTAATGCTGAATTCATAAAGTCTTGTAGATAATAATCATCCTGAAAATCAAGCAAGTATAATGTGATAAGGTTATCTATGCCTTTTCGATTGCGTTTAATCTCAATTTTATTTATGCTTTGTCTCTTTTAATTGTCACGCTAAAATACTAAATATGAGGCGCTGTTTTGTGGGTAGTTTTTTGCAAAGTCTTAATATTATTAGAGTCTTTGGCCCTCTTTATTTAGTGTTTTAAGTATTGTAGGATGTTAATATATATTTGATCTAATACACTCGGATCCATGAGTATATTTCAATTTTGTTAAGGTTATTTGGTTTAATGATAGCAGATTTCAATTTACTTGATGATGTCAATGTAATATCATACGTTAATGTGTTAAATCTCAACCTCTGAGATTGTCCCATATAAATCTTTGCATCTATATGCCATTTACAACTTCACTGTCAACTGATTAATTTCACTTTGATAAATGTTAAGCATTAAAAATACATTAAAGAAAATTTTTGGATGATAAGTATCAAAAGTATATTTATAATATACATTCATTTTTTTTGTTATAGCGATGGCAATGAACCATCTGCTCGTTGTTTTCATTAAATCATCATTTTACATCTCACATTTTATCTTGATAATTTGTTTTCAAATTTCTATATTCAACTATATTAAAATAAAATTATTTTGAACAAAGACATTTTTTTCTGAGATTTTCATTCCACTTAGATTATATTGTTTGCTCATTAGAATGCATTAACTCTCATATTAATTTGATTGAGATCTAATATTAATATTTTATTATTCATGAAGTAATACTCCTTATTGTGAGTCAATGATTCTCTTGAGTTCATTCTTATGAATCATATCCTTGTAATTCCACATTCCTCAAGAAATTAATCGTTATTAATTATTACATTCCATCTTGTAGATTCTATCTCTAAGATATTGTAGCTTAATCTTCTATCATATGTACTGGAGGAAGAATTAAATGAAATTCATGTTGGTTTAGGGGTAAACAAAAGTATCAAAGAGTCTGATATAGATGTTCCTTGCCCAATTATTTCAGGTGTTGCGAATGTCGTCTCTTTCCAATCGATCGTCGAGCTTAAAGTTCGAATCGCCTTAAAGGTACATTTCGTACTTAAAACTTTATTGAGTTCTGTTTTCTTTTAATTATATTATTTTCTTGAGCTCTATGTATAGTGCGTACACCACTTGCATAGACCTTAGCATCATTAGGAATTGCTTGCTATTTGAAAACCATGACATTAGGGTATATGAGCTCTTGATAACTAAGTTGTAATCATTAACTTAGTTGAAAACTATAAATTATGCGGACATGGAATTAGAACCTAGAGTCAAACTAAGGTACTCCCTTAGGAACTTCACTTCACCTTAGGCTATTTCCTTAAGATTAGGATTAAACACTAAGTTAGATTTCATTCGTTGAATAAGTGATTTATTCAATGAATGAAACCTTAGTTTTAGTAGTTTTCTAGATTTTCCTAATTTCATTTTGATTAGTTTATCTTTCAATTTTAGATTAAGAATAGAGATCTATTCTATTAAGCTTGATTATTACTTAATAGAATAAGACTTAATCATCAATTCACTTGTAGATTGAACCATAAATCTTTAGCTTACCTTGGATCATGTGATTGAACCCAAGTTTATGGTGTTTAATTCATAATCCTTAGCTTAGTAGATCTGGATCAGATTTTAACTTAGGATATCTCAAATCATCAATTAGGACGTGATGATTTATTATTTAACTTATAGTCGATTTTGATTGAACTAAATTGGGACCTGGTCAGTCCTGATTATTTTTAACTTATAAGGCCGTGATTCTAAGTTGTATGACTTAGGATAGTTAGAACGACTGAATTAGATAATAATGGATATCACATATGTCTAGATTGAGTATCTTGCTTACTTTGACTAGATTGCTTTGCATACCTTGAATTTTGAGCTTTATTCCTTGAGCATAATAGGAGCACTTAGGATACGGATGATACATCCTAAGTTAGAATCTGTAAAGCATATATCATTTCATCAAGTTTTTACAAAATTTTCAGTTAGTAGGATAGGCTCTGAGTATAGTGTTGCCACCTCTAGTATTCAGTACAGTATGAAAGTTACCCATGCCTCAGAGAGGAACAGGGATGGCCTAATGGCTGGGTATTTTGATGATTTTCGGGCTGGGATGACAGTGCTATATCTTAGGCTTAGTGCTACTCTAGTTCAGTTCAGTACAGATTGTATGATTTTGCCACATGTTTCAGTGGCTCTGCTTGCAGTTTTAGTTGGCTTTACCATATGTTTCAGTGGTTTTCTATTTTCAAATTTAATTATTTTTGTCACATGTCTCAATGACCTTTCTTTTATATTAATATGCATGTTGTATGTATGTTCTTATGAATTATATAAGCATAAATGGCATGTTTATGATGTTAGATTTTCTGGATTTATTCAGTACTTGTGGGCTTTTATACTCAGCATGTTTAATGTGATCATAACCATGTTAGGATCAGTTTTACTTTTGTAGTTGCAGTCACTTTTGCTTTTAGCTTTACCTTACTTTCGTGTCTTGGTATGTTATTTCACATACATGTTGAATGCTATAAATGGATAGTTTATAGTTATCCCATTCTTTGTATAGCTTGTTGCACCTATTTACTTTGCTCGCTTAGTAGTATCAATAAAATGGTGATATCTTTAAATTCATACAATTTTAATAGCTTAAATTGTACTTAGACTTATTAAAGTCTAACAAGATTTTCTTTTTTTGGCTATGCCATGTCATATATGTACATATGGCAGATCAGGAGTATAGGTCAGATTCAGCGCTTGAGAATTTAATTGCTAGCAGGATAAAGTAAAGTGCAGCTCACTGAAGGAGATATGCGTCCATCTCCTTGGCCTGTATTAAGTAAAATTGTAATAACTATGTTTTCTTATTCTTACTATTCAATATTTAATGTATTGTATGTGAATGAATTAATGTGGACTGTCTGGATGCCTATTTTATTTTACATATTTTGCACTGCTATACTATATGTATGTTTCTGTTAAGTCTTGCTCAGCTAGTTGATTAGTATCACAGATATGTTGTTAGTGTAATGTCCGTGGTACTAGTGACGACCACCTCTTAACACTCATTTGATTAAGGGGCGGCCGCCACAGAAGGTCCGAGCCTCGTTGGCTCGAAACCTGCAAACGAGGGTACCTAGTTTTGCCGAGGGATTGCAGACGCCGAAGGGACAATACCAAACTTACTGAGCTTCCTTTGAGAGTTCCTGAACACCAGGAGCCTCTCCTATCAGTGGTACGCACGCTGGGAACACCTGGAGATCGCCTACGCAAGCTCGGGAATTTAGTAATGGAGGAAGGGAAGACAGTGGGAATTTGGGGCAATTGAGCAGCAAAGGGATATGGGAAGGTTGGCTGAGGTTATTTATAGCCTCAAACGAGCTTAGGGAAGCTTTTGGAGGGCTGGTTCGAGCTGGAGAGGACCCGAGAGGTCGGGCCATGGCCGAGCTCTCGAATTTCTAGTTCGAGCTCGGCCGGGTCACGAGGCCCGATCGGGGCTCCAATCTATTACGGGAGGGATCCTAACGGCATGCTGAGGTGGACACGGGAGTGGGGGACAGGGCCTGGCTGCCTGGAATCCGCCAGATTCCTTCTGTCGGGTGCGGCGAGAGGTAGACGAAGGTCCACAGTCGCGGGACCTTCGGATGCCGTCTGATCTATCGATCAGATGACGGAACGGCTTGGATCGCTCGGATCCTAACGGCCGATCGCGGGAGCGATCCGGGCCATAGGATCTGTCGGGTAGATCCAATGGTCGATCCGTGGTTCCGTGGGATCGCATCTCGACCGTTGGATAAAAAGGCGGAACAGCTAGATGTGCGGGACTCCGCTGTCGCGTGGCCCGGGCTCCGCATCGGATCACCCGTGGTCCGAACAGCGGATCCCGGCCGTTTAATCAGGTATAAGGGGTAGATTTGCAAAATCAATTTGTTAGAAACCCTTTTCTGCAATTAGACTATTTTAATTAAATGTGAATTATGGCCTAAATAGTTTCCAAATTGCATCAAATTTTCACCTTTAGCTAATTTGGGGGTGAGGAATTCAAAAATACAATTAGAATTTAATTTTGAGATCAAAATATTTTAGGTCTAGGCTAGGGCATCTACACTGATCAAACTATTATTTTGGATTTAGAGAAGTCTTGTGGACTTCAAATTTTCAGGATAACCTTTATTTGAAGTTCTAAAGCAATGGAATAAAAAATAAGAGTTGGTTTAGGTTATGGTTTAGCAAGGTAACAACCTAGGGTTGTTACAAGAGCGGTGATCCCCACGGTTGGCAATAGAGGAGACATGTAGCCCCACCAGGGACACATGACACTGCTTGGCTAACTGCGGTCATGCGAGTGAAGCCCACTGCCTCAGAAGGAGAAGACAGTGGGCCCCGCGACTGGCAGTGATCGATGAAAGTGCCACGTGGTGCAATAAATGGCTGCCACACCTTCCATTACGAGCCCCCACTGCCGTGGGCGCGGACCGGGGAAGACATGGGTCCAGCTCGGGTCGACCCAACCCAACCCGAGCCCCAAAACCCTCAAACCTGTTGGTTGACGCTGTGGCATCGCTTCACGCAGCCATCCCGGCGATGACATCCCCCGAATCGCACGACAAAAGCTAGGGCACGACCAGACCAACCCAACGGTGGCCGAACCAGCTCCGGGGATGGGCTACGCCGGCGACACGAACGAGCCCTTGATCTAAGTCTCGGCAAAAATGGGATAACAGTTTTAACTATGGATAAACACTAAAATACGATTGATCAAACCAACAATACTTCAATCAGATGCCAAATCAGTGCAATCCATATAGTGAAATAGATATGCGAATTGAAAGGTTAACATTTAAAAGATGATTAGAGGAGGACAGGGGGTACCTGATGGATGGATCCGGTTTGCTAGGGATCAGGAATCTGCTCCAAGTCCAAGTTCACGCAAAAACGGCCCTTGATTGAAGATTTTGAGGACCTTAATGGCCTCTGGATGGAGTTGTTGATGCTCGGGAGGACACCGTTGGGCAGCAGCAGTGGCGGCCTGTCGCGTGGAGAGGGCGATCTCCACGAAGGAGATGACGGTCAGAGACCGTCTGATCGACTCGATCTAAGCCGATCGATTAACGGATGTGGATTCTGATCTCGCATCCGACCCATTATGCGCTAACGGATCCAGCCTAATAGCGAAGTGAATCCGACCCGTTAAGAAATAAATAAATAATATAATATATTAATTTAATTTCTAATTCTATTAATTAATTTTAATTAATTAATTGACCTTCAAAAATTCTCAAATATTCACCCCTAGCTAATTGAAGGGTGAGGAACGCAACGACAAAATTGGATTTTGATTTTGATGAGTATTTTATTTTTTCTAATTTATGGGGTATTTAATTATTATTAAAATATTCGATGAAATTTCGACGACTTCTGATTGCCACCAAAACATCACCCCAAGCTAATTTTGGGGCAATGAGCGTAATGACAAAGTTCAATTTTTGATCTGATGTCAAAATAATTATATTAATTTCTAGAGTTTCTGGATTTTTCTAAAATCATGATTTGATTCATTTGACCCCTGATTTAGACAAAAACTTCAGGGTGAGGTCCTAATGTTAATTAAGAGTGTTATAATCAAAATTAAGACTTGGTTTAATCTTAATTGATCATGGTAACAATTTGGATTGTTACACTTTATACCCTTTATTAAGATAATTTAATGATTATAATTTCTTATTTAAAATCTATGTAATTATCTTAAATTAATAAGCTTAATTGAAATGACCCAAAGATCGGGATTGGAAGATTACAAGTAATAATTTTAATAATAAATATTTATCACAAAATTACAAAATAAAATAATATTCATACATCATAGAGCCAAAAATTTAAATTAAAATAATACAAATTAGCTTAAATAAATATAAAATGATATAAAATTCAAATAATAATACTTCATCTCATACTTGATAATAGAATTCTTTCTAGCTCTTGAAATCAAGTTAGCTTCTGCTTCTAATTCTTATGACTTGTATTAAGTTTCGATATTGCCAATCAGGCAGGTGTATGTAGATTATCTAAAAGTACTAATTTCTAGCATCCCATAAAGTTATAAAATCAATGCAATAAAGTATAAAGGAAATATCACCATTATAATTTGAAGGTTATGCTAAGTAACTGGCAATGCACAAGCGGCTCAAATAATTTCAAAGTAAAAATATAAATTGGCATGAATGAAAATAAGTTAGCATATATATAAATTGGCATAAATGAAAATAACTTAGCATATATATAAATTGGCATGAATGAAAATAACTTAGCATATATATAAATTTTCATGAAAGGGAATAACTTAACATAAATATAAATGGGCACAAACGAGAATAATTTAGCATAAATTACTATGTAACATATATATATTATTTTAGGCCTCTGACCCCAATCTTCACTCGAAAACCCAAATATTAGTATCAAAATTCTTCTATGAAGGTATACAATTATCCGTCAATAATTGTTCACATAAATATCATTTTTGGTGAGTCTTTCCTTTGAAATTTCTACTCCTTCATAGTGAACTAAATCTCTCCGCTTCTCTTCATGAGTTGCTAACAAATCCTACCTGTACAGGTTTAATTTTGGTCTACCTCCAAAGACTATCACCACATATATTTATCATAAATATTTATGGAAAGTAAGAAAATGCAATTTAACTTAGCATAATATTGGGGTACATGCAATGGTTGTATACATTCAAAGGAAGTAAGCTTAAACAATGCTAAAAATAAAATAATTAAAATAACTCTATATATATGATCCATTCATTTACTTTTCAAAACTATCCTTATATAAATATGTTAAAAATTAATTTTTATACATCAATCTGTTATTTAAAAACTTAGGAGATTATAATATAAATATTTTGGTTAATATTACAAAATTTGAGTGAAATTTCTAAAATTAGTTTGGTAATGCAATTAAGATTTTTAGTGAACGCTAAATACCTAAATAAAGATACAAATGATATTTTTAGCTACTGATATTTAAATGAAAGTTTTCCTAATTAATTAGAGATTGAGCATGGCAAATTTCAATTATTGGTATAAAGTATTTTGAAAGTAATGAATGTAAAAAATTTGAAAAAATGTTGACAGTTTCTGAAATTTTCTAAACAATAATTACTTTATTTTTTTAACTTTGAACCTATATATGAAGACCTAAAAGGAATGATTATGTTGTGTGTTCAACAATGACGTTATTCCTAACATAACAAAGAGTAATCATGTCAAAATTTAATTAAATCCAACAGTTATATTAAACATAAGAACAATAATAATATAGCAAGAAAATTTTTAAAATTTGTCAAAAACTATTTTCTATATTTTAATAGGTATTTGTTGAAGTTTGAGTGCATAAATGGTGACCTTATAGTTCAAATAGACCAGTAAAATCTCTTGTGAAATTGTTCACAATATTTATAAGAGTAAACATGCAAAGTTGCAACACTCAAATATTAATGGTTGAAAAGTTGCAACTCTCTAAGTTGACAAAAAATAGAATTTTTGAAAAAAAAAAAGTTTAAATAAAAATTGAATTTTTTCTCAACCTTGGGGTGATTTTTGAACATTTTAAAGGCAAATTAATGCATAGTTGTGAAGGCACACTTAAATAGTAATAAGTGAAATTCTTAAATATCGAGGCGCCTTTTAAGATAACGGTAGAGTTCTTGATAAAAACTCCAAAGTTAAGCGTGCTCAGGTGGGAGCACTCCAAGAATGGGTGATATACTGGGAAGTTATCTTCTGAGGGCAAAACCATAAGGCTTTTCGGTCAAAGCGGACAATTCCTTAGTGCTTAAGAGTTTGGGATGTTATAGATATCAGAGCCTGTAGGGGTTACCTCTAGTCCTATCTACCCAATGGATGATTCTTGGATCTGTGTGTGGATACTGACGAGGACATCCGTTACTTAAGTTGGGGAGATTGTGAAGACCCACTTAAGTAATAATAAGTGAAACTCTTAAACATCGAGGCGCCTTTTCAGATAATGGTGGAGTTCTTGATAAGAACTCCAAAGTTAAGCGTGCTCATATAGGAGCACTCCCAGGATGGGTGACCTACTAGGAAGTTATCTTCTAAGGGCAAAACTGTGAGGCTTTTCGGCCAAAACAGACAATACCTTAGTGCTTAAGAGTTTGAGATGTTACAGATATCAGAGCCTGTAGGGGTCACCTCTAGTCCTATTTACCCAATGTATGATTCTTGGATCTGTGTGTGGATACTAACGAGGACGTCAGTTACTTAAGTTGGGGAGATTATGAAGACCCACTTAAGTAGTAATAAGTGAAACTCTTAAACATCGAGGTGCCTTTTCAGATAATAGTAGAGTTCTTGATAAGAACTCCAAAGTTAAGCGTGCTCATGTGGGAGCACTCCCAGGATGGGTGACCTACTATGAAGTTATCTTCTGAGGGCAAAACCGTGAGGCCTTTCAGGCCAAAGTGAACAATACCTTGGTGCTTAAGAGTTTGGGCTGTTACAGAAACGCCGCGCGTCTGCTCGCGAGACACGCACAGCTCGAACGCAGGCTTCGCGGAGGAGGCGAAGTTAGACCGTCCGATCGAAAGATCGGACGGTTCAAAAGAACCGTCGGATCAGACGGTAGGCGCAAAAGAATGGGACGACATTAGCTTATAAATGACGACAGTCGTTAAATTTATTTAAATAATATTATTATTTTATTAAATTTAATCAATTTATTTATGCTAATTAGATAATTAAATGCTCTTAGAAAAATTCAAGTAAATCCGTCTTAGCTAATTGAGGGATGAGGAATGCAACGACATATTCAGATTTTTGATTTGGCGAGTATTTATTTGAATTTTTGGGTATTTAAAATAATATTAAAATATTTGCCAAAAATCTAATAACTTCCAAATATCTTTAAAACATCACCCTTAGCTAATTTGTGGGCGGTGAATGCAATTGTGAAGTCAAATTTTTGATTTGAGGTCAAATTAAATAGGCAAATTTTTAAGGTTTTTGGAAAATTCCAAATTATATTTTGATCCATTTGATTCCTGATTTGGACTGGATCTTAGAGATGAGTTCCAAATGACTTAATTAAGATACTAGAATCATAATTAGGACTTAGATTAGTCCTAATTAACCTAAGTAATAACTTGAGTTGTTACATAAGGAAAATGCGATGGCACCATTAATTAATAAATTAAATATTATTATTATTTAAATAGTTTGCATTTATTTTATTAATACAATTTAAATGATTAATTACACTCAGAAAAATTCAAATAAATTACCCCTAGCTAATTGAGAGGTGTTGAACGTAACAACAAAATCAAATTTTTGATTTGATGAGTGTTTAATTATTCAAATTTTTGGAGTATTAAATATTATTAAAATATTCGACGAAAATCCAGTGAGTTTCAAATGCATCCAAAACATTACCTGTGGCTCCCGCCCCTTAATCATCTAGATTAAGAAGTGGTCATCAATGGGAAAACCCTCACTTAGCATCTAGATTAAGGAATAAACCTTCTTAATCAAATGTCAAGGAAAGATATGCCCTAATATGAAGTGCAAAAGAGAGCCAGTCACTGAATGAGCATACTATAATATATCAAAGTGTGGAAGAAAGATAAGTAATAACATCCATACAATCTTAATAAGAACTATACATCTCAGAATACATAAGCATGAAAAGAAAAGCAGTTTAAACCTGTATTATTATAAAATAATATTAAAAATTTAAGCAAAAAAGTAAAGTCAAGTCACTAAATCCTCACAAAGCAATAGAAAGAACTAAGAGTCTTCTCCTGCACACTCTTCTTCATGAACAAGATCTTTAGAAGGTTCCACCACCTCAAAAAGCTCAGAATCTATCATTATCAGTTTCACGATGATAGGGCTCCAACCAATAAAGGAAAATTTTAGTTAGACAATAAGTCTAAGTATATTTTAGGCTGCAAATTATTAATTTAAATAATATCACAACATCTAAGCAAAGTAGGAGCACTAAAGCATCAAAGAAAAGTGATTAAATTATAATTAACTTAATTATAACTCAAACAAAGTGTGAGGTAAGAACATACCTCAACTCAAGTTACAAAAAAGGTTAAAATAATACATAATGAAATCTACTAAGTATAAGGAAATTCCTAAGTGATATTATCAATCTAAAAAATGCTAGTTTTCAATATAAAATAATAGTACTGAACTGAAAATAAAGTTCTAGCATTCTAACATGCCATTAAGTGAAAGCAAGCTGTTGAGAGTACAATATACATGAAAAACTGTAAGTACTAAAGAAACTATTGTATATAAGTAAAGTGTTGTATAAAGAAGAAGTATACTGAAAATGTTGTAATTAAGAAAGCATGCGAAAAATGTAAAGTAAAATAATTTAACTTATATGGACATATTCTTACTTAGTCCTGCCAAAAGTAAAAGCATGTTAAAAGAGTCCATCTATATATATCTAGGAAAAATATCCCATATCTAAAATCACTTATTTCAAATTAGTTCCATCTGAAAATCTAGGAGAAACATCCTAGATTTAAAGTAATGCTACAAAGTAACTGTTCCGCATCTAGGAGAAATATCCCAGAGCAAAAGTAAAGTAACATCTGAGCACCTAGGAGAAACATCTTAGTGTAAAAGTAAAGTAACACTGTTCAGGCAGACTAAGTAAAATATATTTCACTATAAATTACATAAAGTCATATCTTTAAATTCTTTCTTTCAATTATAAATATGCCTTATGAATAAATTAAATTTGACATAGAAATGTAATATGTTCTATATAATGTGCCAATGTACAAAGTTCAAAATAAGGAAAGTAAGGCATACAAATCAAGGTATTAATAGCACTAAACAAACTTTGTGATGTCGCTATGTTTTCTAATTAAATTGTTCTATCTAATCTGAACTTATACAAGTTTAGGATTTCTAACATCCAGCTATTGAGTATAAATTCAGAATATCGGTCCTATAAGTTAAAGAAATTAGAACTAATTAAGTTCTAATATATATTAATCACATGATGCTTATTTAAATTAAATAAATAAATCAAACGTTCTAATTGATGATTTTATGAATCCCAAGCCAATCTTGATTAATATGAATCAAAATTGAAGGATTAAGATGTTAAAACCCAAGTATTGGATTTTAACTTCTTAATCCAATAGGTTCTAATCCTAATGGTATAAAGTTAAGCCCACAATTTCACATACTATAATTAAAGCTATCTTATTAAGCAAAATCAAACTTAATAAGACGGATCTCTAATCCTAAATCTAAAGTTTAAATACAAAATAATCATAAATAAAGGATGAAATTCTAGAAAACTATAAACTAAGGTTTCATCAATAAAGTATCCATTTACTTAATAGATGGACTCTATGTAATAACCCCAATAATTGGATAGGAGATTAATCCAAACATTCAGATGTTACCTTAACACCCAACACTCGATTAGAAGAAAACAAATCACGTGTATTTAAATATATCATATTTTGGTATTTAAATATGATAGGGCAAAGCCAAAGAAAAGAAAGGTGTAGTTAGACTAAACAGTCTAAGCATATTTTAAGATTAGCTAAGTGTTTAAATTAATAAGACATCAAAATTATAATTTACAATTTAAAGTAAGCAGCGGAGCTATAATAACTGTAAAAGTATGAAAAATGAACTAAGCATAATTGTAAAGTATGGAAAATGAACTAAGCATAACTGTAAGGTATGGAAAATAAACTAAGCATAATTGTAAAGAAGACAGTATGAAATAAATTGAGTAAAAATACTCACTTTTGTATAAGTCCTAGCTTGTATCCAAAATTGGTAAGGGAAAGCATCATAAAGGCTAGAAACTACTATGTGCATTTAAATAAATGAAATAAAAGCGAAATATATTCAATGAAATTTATGCTGAGTAAGCAAATGAAATATAGTGAAGCATTAAATGAAATTAAGCAATATACACTGTATTCAAATTGAACTGAAGTAAGCAATACACAATACTAGAGATAGAGAGTGTAAAGCATAGGAAATAAAGAAATATCTTAGATTCTTGATCTAAGACAAACATAGCCTAGGACTATGAAAATAAGCATAACTAATCAGTTATGAAGAGATCTTACAATCAATAAGATTGTAAAAGAACTCTTAAATCTTTAGTTAAAGTTACATTTAGGAGCTACCTCATTTCGCAAGAGTACACAACAGAATGGGGCGAGGAGTTAAGCACGTCTGCCTAACTAGATATAGTGGGGAGGTTGAACATTCACATTTACTCTCTTTAAAATGTGAAGTTCTATTATAAGCGCTATCTTTTTTACTCAAATTTTCCATAAGGTATTCCCCTTAAAGTTTTATGAAATTCTTTATTTATGCACAATGATCTTGAATGAATGTTCAAGAAAAAATGCTCAAAAATAAGCAAGCATTCAATAAATGTCAATAATTGTAAAGTATGTGATATCTTTTTGTTATCTAAACTTTAATAATCTACTTAATGATTAGAGCTAATGAAGCTCAAAATTGATTTATAGGTATTGATCCTTAAGTCAATTGTTGATAAAAGTAGAAGGAAGATAAATTTGGAAAATAATATTTCCATGAATTTGAAGTTTATCTTATACTAATCATAAACTAATCAAATCAAATAGATTTATGATTAAAGCTTAAGGAAACTAGTAAGGAAGAAAATGTTTATAGATTTTTAAGTTAATGAGAGTATAAGCTAAAGGATATTCTAATAACTTTACTTATTTAACTTATAAACAAAAATGTATTAACTCAATTTAATCATGAAGTTATCTAAGATTAATTGATATTAAATATTTGAAGTTAAGAAAAGAGATAGATTATACCCTACTTGAAATAATTTATTTTAAGATTATAAGGAATTAGAAATCTAAAAGCTTATTTAAAGCTTGAAAGGAAGCTATCAATCTCAATATAATTGATTGAGAACTAATGTTCTAAAATGAACAATTGAAATGAATACTTACAATTAAAGTGAATACTTATAATCTTAGATAGAAACTCTAAATATTTTATAAGTATTTAACATACGAAAATATCTAATATTTCCTTAAAAATTTCTAAGTCATAAAATTCTTAGAAATTTCGGCAGAGTCTCCTTTGTATTTGTTCAAATAAACAATTACAAAATCAACATATAAGTCAAGTTATTGACTATTTCCAGTTCTAAAATAGAGTTCAATCTATTAATAGGATTGCTCATTTCCAATTCTAAAATAGAGTTCAATCCATTAATAGGATTGCTCATTTCCAATTCTAAAATAGTTTTGACAATTATAAAGAATAACAATTTATAAGTCAATCCATTGACTATTTCCAGTTCTACAAATTTTAAGTGAGAAAATCAAACGAAGTAATTTGCTAACCTATGGTTCTTGCATCCTAATCAAACACTTATGAAATTATAAGAGATGCAGAAATTAATTAGCAATTTATAAGAGCAGTATCATTTGACTTATTGCGCATAAGGCAGTAGCATTTAGTTCAGCATTTCATTTGGTATTAATTTATAACTCAACCTGCAAAGAATAACAGCATTGAAGTTAACATTTATATATAAAAGAAATAAGAATCATTTAAATTGAATTCTAACAAAGCAATTAATTCTTTCAATGCATTTTATGATATAAGTTAATTTAATACGAATAATGTAAAGGATAGTATTAAATTTGATATGATTCAATGATTCTTTCATTTATATATTTGATCATATATGATTTTAATAAGAGAAGTGATAGCATTTGATCATTGGATTTTACTTTGGAATTAAAAGTAACATTTGATCAATTTGATTTCACTTTAAATGGAAAGGTGGCATATGATTTCACTTACAAGAAATGACAGCACTTAATCACATTTAATTTCACTTTAAATGGAAAGGCGGCATATAATTTCATTTACAAGAAGTGGCAGCACTTAATTACATTTAATTTCTCTTTAAATTGGAAGACAACATATGATTCTAATAAAAGGAATGATCACATTTATTTTCATATTGCATTGATCTCCCATTTTTAAAATAACATCATATGATTCTACAAAAGAATGATAACATTGATGCTTGTATAATCTATTAGCAGCTTTGTATCTCACAAATAGATGGCAGCAATTCAATATCTTATACAATTGATGGCAGTCATTGATTTGATGCATATTTGATGGCAACATATGATTCTAATCATGATAGATGGCAGCATTTAAATCATTTAAATTAACTAACAGCAATTGATTCACATAAATCAGTTGACAGCATTTGATCTCAAATGATAAATGGCAGCAGTTGCAAAGAGAAGGCAGCAATATTCTATTATATTCATAAGGTATAATATTTTATTGACTTCATCAAGTAAACTAAAATTTGTTATCATCAAATCAAATTTTTCTTAACTAAACTTAGATATAGCCATTGATCAATGTATGTATAATCCATCATGTATTAGCATCCTACAGTGTGCAAAACATCAATAGAAAAATAAAAGAATAATTACATCTAGTTTAGAGATCATATAAGGTGACAATATTGATTCAGCATTCAAAGTAATATAACGTTGGTTTAACATCACAGAATACTGCATCATTAATGTAGCATTGCAATAATATCGGCATTTAATGCTTACTTTTACTAAATTCATATTCAATTTTGATATATTTTGACCCCATTAGGGTTCTAGAGGCATTAAAATATAAAAAATCACAAATCCAGGCAATTCTGAATAGTTTTGGGCACTTTCGAACTTTTTGGGCACTACGGTGCACTGTAGCGCTTTCTGGCCGAAAGTCAGACGCAATGGTGCCCAGCAGCGCTTTCAGGCACTGCAGCGCGCTATGATGCCAGAGTCCCGAAAGTTGGATGCTACGGCGCGCCGTAGCACTCATTGGCCGAGAGCTAGGCGCTATGGCACGCGGTAGCGTTACGACGCCAGAGTTCCCGAGAGCTGGATGCTACGACAGATTAAACCCGAGGCTTGGGCGCTACGACGCGTTGTAGCGCTCGACGGTGATTTTGTCTGTGCAAAAATCTTAACGGGTTTCCTTTCGCACTGAAATACTCTCATTTTTGGGCACCTCATGTGTGGTGTCATATACCGATGGAAAGGTCTTTTCTAGCCTTTACATTGATACCAAAATCGACATAAACAGAATATTCTAACGAGCAAAGAGTGATGCCCTAGCTATTGATATACAAAAAATCATATCTTTTTTGACATCATTTTCAATGGAGAAACGAGCTTCAATCGGACTCATTTGAGTCCGATTGAGGCTCGACAATCATACATAGAGTATAGCTAATGAAATATTATTCACCACACTTTGCTAAATCAAATACAGAATAGCACAAAGAAGAGCATAACAAATGTGTACCTTAGTCTGGAAGCGAAAGAAGAGAACTCGGATATCTGCAGGAGCTTGGAGGAGAAGCTGTTTCTTTTTCTTTAGCTACCAGCAAAATGAGGAAGGGGCTGAGGTTTTCTAAAGAAAAGGAAGCTTCAGCTTGACAACAAAGGATGGAGGGAGGGCTGAGAGTTACCTTTAAAGGAGAAGGAGAAGAGGAGAGCTCTCCCATCAGCATGGAGGAGAAGATGAGAGGAAGAGGGGGGGACTTCTTTGCGTGCAGCCAGGAGAAAAGAAGGGGGTGCCGAATGCAGCATATGGAGGAGCCGAATTAGGGAAAAGAGCTTGCAAGAGGAGATAAGAGGAAAAATGGATTTAAATGAATGAATAATTATTCATTTCTAACTTTTAATTTATTACAAATTCAGATTTAATAAATGTGCTCTGAAAATTCTCAAAAAATTCAACCTTAAATAATATGGGGGTGAAGAACTCAACGGTGAAGTCGGATTTCGATTCTAACGAGTATTTAATTATTATATTTTTTGAAGCATTTAAATTCATTAAAATATTCGCAAAAATTCGATGACTTCCAAACATATCCAAGACACCACCCCTAACTAATTTGGGGGTGACGATCGCAATGGCGAAGTCAGATTTTGATTTCAAGGTTAATTTAAATATCTCAGTTTTCTAATTAATTAACTATTATTAAAATATTTCAAATATTTGATTGAACTCCGAATTGCTCGAAATCTTTAGGATTTGGTTCTAATGGCTAGATAAAATCAATGTAATATTAATTATGTTACAATTAGGCTAAAATTAAGCTAGGTAATAACCTAGAGTTGTTATAATCACCCATAATTAATTTGGGGTGATGAGTTCAATGACAATTTTCAGTTTTGATTTAAAAGTCAAAATAAATTAGGTAATTTTTAGGATATTCAAGTTGCCTTGAAATATGTGCAAAAAATGAACAGTCTCTAAATGACACCAAATTTTAAATTCAAACTTCTAATGCCATTAAAAGTCTACTGACAATGATTTTAACCTAATTTGGATGATTTTAACTATGTGGCAATAAACTGAATATTATTACTACATAGTTGCACCACTTTAAATTAATAATTAAATTGTGATATCATAAAAAATAAATAAGTAAATCCTAAAATATACATAAACAATTATCTAATCATATTTTTTTTTGTTGTGCCAGAGCATATGACAATGACATATTAGATTTATAACATGTGAAGATCTCACATACAAGGTGAAGTCAGTGCCAAAGAGAATACCGCTGCTTATATTTATTTTGATCATTTTATTTTTATTTTAGTGTGAGAATAGTATATTTCTATTTCAAATTTGTATTAAGTATTTCTAGATGATTTTTTATTTATTTATGAAAATGAATGCATTTTATATTTAATTCTAGATTATGGATCTCAATGTTTTTCTTTTCTTTCATCTTTACTACTATATATATATATATATATTATTGTGCTACACCTCAATATGATATTTGATTCAATTAGACATCCGATATTAGATTAGTCTCACTAACCCGCCACCAGATCGTTACAGTAGCAAACGATATCAATAACCAAATGATAGAGTTGAATTAAAACTTGCACATACTCAGAATTAGAAAAGCAATATGAACAACAAAAACTATACCAACATATAGCCAAGACAAGATATAGAAGCTACTAAGATAAAATGATAGACTAACAAAATCGAGCAACACAAATAGCAAATCAACAGAACTTTGTTTGGCTCCGTACTCAAAGGACATAATGCTTTCTTGTAATTTTATTGACTTAATTTTCATTTGATTTGTCTCTCTCTCATATATACTTATGCTAATCTACTATTTGAAAGCTTCTAAATAGGGAAACTTAAAATTTATATTATTCATATATATATATATATATATATATATTTTGGAGTGTCAAATAGTATATTGTTACATGTTTTAAAAAATTTAACTAATAGTATAAAAGTATGAAAAATGATTCTTTCACATCATAATATATGTATAAATATTAAATAAAATTTCATTCTTAATTATAAATTAATTTTGTTTTTATAGTATAAATATTTAACTTGAGATAGTAAATGAGTAAACCAAATTATATGGGTCAATTTTTATAATTGAATATTTTTATAAGTTCTACTATATTGGTATTGCAAAAATAAATTATATTTTAAATTTTTATGATTGTAATATCAAATTAGCATTAAGAAATCAACCCAAATAATATCTTCAAGCATTGCAAAATGTTTTAAATAATTTATTTTTATTATTCCATTTTTACTTATTTATTCATTTATAATTTTTTCTTAAATATTTGTTGAATATGTAAATTTATGACTTATTTAAACTTTATTTAAATATATTAAAAAGAAATGATTTTTTATGATATAATAAATATTTTTTATGAAATTCTTTTTTAATATATTAATTTTAATTTTTTTACCTTTAAGTTTTTTAATTTTTGATAATTAAAATAATTTTATTTTGCTTTGTTATGTGTGATTTTTTTTAATACAAATACTTATATTTTTGTTATGTTTAAATTATTATATACATATTAAAATAAAAATGATGTGTAAATATATGATTAATATAATTTATTTTTTATTTGATTAATATAAAAAAAATGATTTATGATAAATATAATTTTATATATAATAGTATAAGTATAACATTTTTAAATGGTTGGGTAAATAAATTGTACGGTAGCTCTTCTGCGTGTAAAATATTTAAAACACAAAGGATAAATATGTAAATAAGAAAACCTCCTCGCCCTTTACTTTTGTCCATAATTAAAATAGGCAAACTCTCGTTCTTGCGCTTCAGTTCGCAGTACTGCACACCGAACCATTGGTTTCTTACATAGCACGAAAATCTCAGTAAAAATGGCCAATGAGGCAAAGCAATCCGCGAAGGCAGATGCAGATCTCGACGGGCCCATTTATTTTCTCGCCCAAAAATCCTTGAAGAAGAAGGCTCCGATACCCAAGAACGATTTAAACGGCGATGATACCCCTTTTGATATTTCTAAGGTGAAGAAGAAAGTGCCCTTGAGTACTCTCAAGGTGAAGAAAGAACAGTCCGAAGATGACGAGGGCGATAAACTTCCAAAGGTACATTATTCCTTTGTTTGGCTGATGAATCAATCTCAAACCCTTTATTCCTTCTATCTGGTTGTGCTGATTTCAATGCAGAAAAAGCAAGGATTGAAGAAAAGCCCATCCCATCCTCTCAAGGCAAAGAAGGAAGAGCATGAAGATGATGATGAACAGATGACTCCGAAGGTACACGCTTCTCTATTTGGAAGATGCTTTGATCTTATTAAAACTTTTTGCTTTGCGTCTAGTTCGATTGTGCTGATTGGTTATTGAGATGCAGAAAAATGAAGGCGTGAAGAAAAGGCCATCTAATTCTCCAAAGTTTAATAAGGAAGAATTTGAAGATGACGATGAGAAGCCGCTGAAGGTATACATTCTTCTCTCTTTCGCTTAAGATCGACCCTTTCTTGTTACTTTCTTGCTAATACTGATGATTGTTGAAACACAGAAAAATGTTGTTCTGAAAAAAATTTCTCAAAGTGTGAAAAAGGAACTTCTTGTGGATTCCAAAGAGGAAAAAGAAGCTGAAAAGGTAGATAAGGAGTTTTTCTTAGCGGGCATTTATTTTCTACTCTCTTGCTGGTTTTTGTTTAATTGGTTTTTCTTAATTTCTCCAATGCATTTAAAAAGAGTAAAAAGAGGAAAAGGAAGGAAGAAAAGAATACCGTGGTGACGGTGAAGAAGGTTGTAGCTTCTCAAGAGAAGGTTAAGGATGTAAAGAAGGAAAAGAAAATGTTTGATCTTCCCGGACAAAAGCATGACCCGCCAGAGATTGTAAGGAAGACTTCTTTCTTAAATCAACTATGATCATTATCAGTGGTAAAAACCAAGTATTTTTTTGGGGCGCAATTTTGCTTTAAAATTTAGAGGGGTATGCACTCTTGTTGACCCTTTGTCAACTCTGCCAATACAATAATATATTAATATTTAAATTTCTTTTTCTTGCGGGGCATGTGCCCCTAAGCTGCCCCCTCTTAGTTTCGCCACTGATCGTTGTAGTTCATTTTATATTATGTTTGGCTAACACTTCTGTTTTGTTGAATACAGAGGGATCCTTTGAGGATTTTCTATGAAACCCTTTATGAGAAAGTGCCAACTAGCGAAATGGCTGCAATATGGTTGGTTCATGCTTTATGATTTTAATATATAATGCACAACTTATTTTATATTTCTTTCACTATGCGCTAGATATTTTCAGAGTTTTTAAAGTAATACCGGACTAGCAATATAATATATAGTGTTCATAACAATGTTTTGTAGTTAGCTCACTGGGAATAGCCTTTAATTATGATTATACATTGAACTATGAATAGCTGGCTTAGATGCGATTGTTCATGGACATGGGAAAACAAAACATCTTATTAAACAAGAGACATGGGTTGCATGCGAATGATGTTTTCAAAATAAAATGTAGACAATATTTGAAATCATTATTTGCAAGCAAAGAGCATGAGAAGTGTTCTTGTAATGTCTTAATTTATTGGAGATGAACATTTGATTTTGCATATAGTTTTTTTCAAATATCATATAGATTATACCATTCGCATCCATAAATTTTTTTCATCTCAACTAGTGCTAATTAGAAGCATTGGTAAATTGATAGATATTTTTTTGAACTTAAGACGCTTTACACAATGTTCGAAATTTTTTGAGTTTTCAAGTATACACAACAACTCCGCCACCGCCGCCGCCGCCGCCGCAACCGCTGCCACCAAGCCTTAGTTCTACTAGGTGGGGGCTACATGAAACTTTTGATTTCATTGTGCATAATCAAATAGAAGCCTCTCTCTAAGTTTCTAACAATCCTTTCTAATAATTTCTTCCCATATCATTTTCTAAGTTACAAAGAAGATCCTTTCTAATAATTTCTTCCCATATCATTTTCTAAGTTACAAAGAAGATCCTTTCTAATAATTTTTTCTCATGTATTTTTTTGTCACCTCTTTTAACACGAGCAAAATTCATATACTCAATTTTTCTAACAGAGGTATCAAATGGTCTACTCTTAATATGTTCGAACCATCTAAAAGTCGAAATTCTCTAATCTTATCCATTATTTGAGCCGCTCTAACCTTGCTATGAATGTCCACCTTACCATTCTTGGCTCTATAAAGCTTATATTATCGATACGTTTCTTCTTTGTTGGCCAACATTTGGGCCTATATAACGTAGTCGGTTGTATAGTTATTCTATAAAATTTATTTTAATTTTGAGTGATATTTATCAATCTCACTAAACTCTAGAAGTCATTTTTACTCCTGATTCTATTCTCTCTACTAGTATTCTACTATTATAAGATTCATGGAAAGAATCTTTTCTTTTGAAAGGAAAGCCTTGCATGCTTCTCATTTTTTCTCCAGACAGTCCTCAATTCGATTCCATTCTATACCTTCTATCCCACGTCTTCTCACTCGGATTCACATTTCATCACGTCAGTCACATTGGTGGTACTTCTTGCTAAATGAAAAGCCAGACCCATAGGAGGTTTCAAGTTTGAGGTCACACTGGTTTCATCCAACCAATTTGAATCCTATTAATTATATTGTTTTCTATTTCACCATTATTTTTAATAAATCAACCAAGGTCATTGAATTTTTCACTCTTTTTGATCACATGATCTTCAAAAGTTATGTAATCAAGATATGGCTTTTGTTATGATTAAATTTGCACTATGTATATTCTAGTTTAAATTTGTTAAGAAGAAAACCTTTAGATTTTAAAATAAACCTCACCAACTCAAGCTTTGGTTTAACTCTATTCATAATTTTATGAATTAATAGAATGTCATTTGTAGATAACATGCACCAATGAAGTTCCTCTTGAATGTGTTCAGTAAAAAGATCCATAACAAAAGCAAAAACATAAGGACTAACAGCAGAATTTTGATGTAACAAGTATTCATTTGATAATTATGCTCAAATGACCTTTGTAGTCTTTATAAATCTTCATGCTTATTATTAATGAGAGTGATGTAAATTCTTGGCATTTAGGCCAATATTGTTAATCATTCGATATTTTGATCTTTAAGAATATGGGCAGCCCCCATAGAAGGATGATAATAATCATGTTAAAATATTATAGTTAAGAAATTTAGTTCACCCAAAAAATCTAGTGATCTGTATTATTAAAATATGAGATGGGTCTTGATCAAACATTAATATATATATATATATACTGTATATATATATGCAAAATATATTTTTTGTTTTATAATTTGTAAAGAGATTTATGAATTGTGTTATTTACATTATTATCAAATTATTATATTAAAAACTATATTAATTTGTAAAAATATTCTATATGAACGAGTGTTTTCATATAACAGGGGAATCTAATATAAATGTACGTATTATGTTTTTGAGGTATAAAATTCATGAATTTATTATTTTTTTTGAAAGATACAAAAATATTCATATATTTGTAATTTGTTCATATGAATGTTAAAGGTATATTATGCACAAATTTACAAATTAAGATATATTTGTTAAAAAGTCATTAATTCCATCATCCTTCTGAAGCCTCCCAGATTTGGGCCATCTTATTATTGTACATTGATATGCTATGTTATTTATTCATTGGAGTTTATCTTGTTTACCAAGTTTTTGTGCGCTGAAATTATTGTGGGAGAGGGCGATTAATGAACTTGATATCCATCCAACTTTATCTTTTAGAATGAGCTGGCTGGCTTCTCACATGCTTGGATAATAATCAAAATTCTAATGTTGTAAAATTTGTTGGATTTGCGTGAAGATATTTACTTGTATGTTTATGATATAGGTTACATGATTTAAGGTTCGTATCTCCAATGCTTACAGTTATGACAAACGATTGTTTATAATTATGAATTTCAATATGACCTGCAGCTAACTGAATTTACAAGTCAGGAGAACTGAGGTTCTTAAACTACTAAAAATTGTAGATACGAAAGTCTAGAGAAAGTGTTGGAAGAGGTGTGCATGCTAGATGCATCTATAGGGTGTGGTAGGGCATCCCATGAGTCCCTAAATTATTTATTTGTTCAAAAGAAGTGTGAGTCAATGTGCACTTGATTGTGTGAAGTCTGATGCATTGAGGGCAGTAGAACAGGGTTTAAGATTTAGAGCGATCATAAATCAGAATGGGTCTCTTATAATGTTTCATCAAAGATAAATTATGAGAGTTATTTCAGAATAGAAATGAATAACATGAGTAACATTATTATTGAAAAAGTATATGCTATAGGTATTCTATCTTTTAATTAAGAAGGAACCATTTCCCCTTATTTGATTTGCATAAGTATAGGAAATCTTGTAAAGTAATTCATCAAGAGTGAATACAACTAGTTCAATCTGTTATCTTATTTATAGTTAAAAGGTTAGTTTGCATGATCATTGTTCAGATGTAAGATGCTGTAATTGAATGTCTTTTATTTCTTTTTTATGCATTCCGATATGTATATCTTATAACAAATTGAACAGGTTTTTTTTGTATTTTTAGACTAGTGCTTGCTAAATTGGTTGCTTTACTTTCTATTAAGAATTCCATTAATGGCTAGGCAACGACTTCTTAATTAGGGGTTGTTTTATTTGCTGTAATATGGGGGTTAAGTATTGTAATTCTTGGGAATTTAAATTTAACATATTTAATTTGAAGTAAAAGTATTATTTTTGTGGGAAAATTTAATTCCACCATCCTTAACAAATTTGGTGTAATTGGTTTATGCCAAAACCAATTATGCCGCGAGCTCGTCAACTTCATCCTCTCCGATATTGGCTTTTTTGTTGAATTTTTCTTCATCAATTGTCCTCTTCTCCCCGGTAGTTGTTGTGGCGGTTCTTTCAAAAATTTTCTCATCTCCCATTACACTGAAAAACCTTCACTGACGCCCTGCAAAAATACCTAAACCCATATAAATATGATTGTCTTTTTGAGATGATCTTCTCTTCGTCCGTTGTCTTCTTCACCATGGTAACAACAATGACTATTCTTTCAAGATTATAATCATTGACGATTTAGGGGTGGGAAAGAATAGCTTGTTTGTCACCTTCACCTTTTTTCTGCGTTAACAAGCTCTTGTCGACACCCTTTAAAAAATCCCTAGAGGCACTCTTCTGTGATTTTGAATTTTTTGGTTAAGCTTCCCTTCACCAATTGCCCTCTTCTTCACAATATCTACTGTGACTATTCTTTCCAAGATTCTTCTCATTAGCATTTTAGGGGTGGGAAAGAGTATCCTGCTATTCACTTTCTAATCGCACTACATTGATAATCCAACGAATATCATTGGTGAGAATCTCTCCATTTTCTTATGTTTTTTCTTAGTGGATAGAGTCGCATGTTTAAGAAACAACCATGCAACTGATGGTCGCTTCTGAGTTTGATATTGCTGCTATGATGGTATGGAATATGTTTTGCTTGTTAGGACAACCCAATACCTATGCTATGGTATATCTAGGCTTTGGATTTATAGTGTGTTCCTTGTTTGTTGTTTGATACGAGGCTGTGTTCTTGAATGTATAATATATTTGTATGTTGATGATTCCATTAGAAAGTTTCTTGCCATTTTTGTTGACTTGCATGAATCGCAAGAAAAGAAATTAAGATGCCATAGATGCTAGGACAATCTAACATCTATGCTATGGCATATTGGTATGTTGATGATGGCATGAGAAAGTTTTTGCCATTTTTGTTGGTTTGCATGAACTTCAAGAAAATAAAGTAAGATGGAGTAATTTAATAATAAGTTAATTTTGCTACTTGGTTAAGTTGAAATTGAGCGATTTTATCTCCTTATTGTTTGATTGAACAAAATTTGAGTTTTGGTTTTTGTGACTATGGATAGATGCATGTGGGGGCACATTTTATTTTAGTTAATAGAGTTACATTCTTAAGAAATAATCAATATTCTTGATGCTCTCTTTTAAGCTTGATATTATTGCTGTGATGGTATGAGTCCAATTTCTATTTGTTGGAACAATCTTTTGTTTATGTTATTTTGTATTTGTGTTTTTGCTTTGCGGTGTATCCCTTTTTTGTTACCTGGTAAGAGTGAGGGGGTTGTTGTGTGTTCAAGAATATATAGTTTTTTGGTATATTGAAAATCTCAGACAATTTTTTTAACATTTCTATTGGCTTGGAGGAATTGCCAAAATAAATGAGAATGAAGTGATTGATATTTTATTTGAACAAATATTGAATGATTTTTTCCTTTTCTAGTTTTAGTAGGAATTTAGTCTTATATTGTGTAGTGAAGCCTCTAGTACTTTGGAGTGAGCATGGGATGATCATACATTAGTTGGAGGCAATTTGGACTTGGGATAAACTTGGTTTTACTTCTATTTCCTAATTGGCATTTAGGCGCCAACTGTGCGATGGGTCAATGCTCAACGTATCCAATTGGAGTGTAGGCTGAGATCCCATCACTGTATCCATTTGGAGTGCAGGCAAAGAGCTGGTGGTTGGGAGCGCCCAAGCATCAGAGGTGGCCAATGAACTATGGAGGAGCTGAGCCTCGGGCACACCCAGGCATCGACAACAACACTTGGTACTTCTGAAGACTGAGGAGTCTGGCCTGAGTGCTCGCAGTAGTTCGTGTTGATAGTAGGAACTCGAAACCCGAGTGCTTAGGGGCGCCCAAGCACTGAGGACCTTCCTTCTTCAGCCAAAAGATCGAGAGCTCGACGCTTGGCCACGTCAGACGGAGTGTCTCACACAGGACTCACGATGACACTATTTTCAGCTTACCTTGAAATGTTTGTGGCTTTGTGTGAGTGGGGTATAAATACCTTTACCATTTTAGATTATGTGTGCGAAGTATTGATTGCTCATGCAGGTGTGATTACTAGATTAAAGTTAAGTGAATTCATCTTCTTCCATTGTTGAAAGCTCTATTTTGGGTTGTAGAGTAGTGTTGTAAGTCTTGCAACTTTTTCAATTATGTGGAATCTTTTTCATGGTGGTGTCTCCGTTGTTTTTCTTCGTCTTGGAGTTTTTATGTAAATTTGTGTGTTTTTGTGCTTAGATTGTTTTTTGTGTGCTTGTGGTTATTGTTCTCTAAAGTATTGAATTTTGGATCCTCATCGGGTTGCTGCAAAGGTGAACTCATTGTGGTAGTATCAACAACTACTAGTATTTGAGTGAGGTTGACATGGTTAAGTTTTAGTGGGAGCTATGATGAAGCTTGATACAAGATTGACAAGTTCAATGGAACTAATTTGCATAGTGGAAAATGCATATTGAGGACTTGTTTTTGGGAGGAGATGAGAAGAAACTATATTAAGAAACCAACATTTGTGAGCAACAATTAGTGGAAGGTGCTCGTTAGAGCGACTCAAAGTCTGATTCACTTGTCGTTTGCAGCTTTAGTTGCTTTCAACATTATTGAAGAAAATACCATTGTAAATCTTATGAACATGCTATTAAGGATATATGAAAAACTATCTACATCCAACAAAGTCTTCTTGATGAAATGACTCTTTAATATGAAGATGGTAAATGATAGCTTTGTGATGGAACATCTAAATAATTATAATTTTGTGATGAGCGAACTAAGCTCTGTAGGTATTAAATTTGAAGATGAAGTCTGGATATAATTATTGCCAAATTGTTGGGATAATTTTGTCACGACGATAAGTAATTCAACTAGAAATGCTATTTTGAATTTGGAGACATTGTTGATTTGATTCTTAGCGAGGAAGCTTGGAGGATGATGATGAATGGTGAAGTGTCATCCTTAGATATGAGTGTGGAAGGCTGGAAAAGAATTCTGAATCAAAATGTAAACAAGAATCAATCTAAGTTTAGGAGGGAAAAATTGAAGTCAAAGGGCCGCATTGAATGCTGGAAATATGGCAAGAAAGGGCATTTGAAGAAGGATTGCACGGTTCCAAAGAAAGGTATATTAGTTGGATACAACAGTGCAATGAACCTTATAGTGGAACAACTCTCATATACATAAAATTGTCATTGGACAATATGAGTGTTGAGTGGTAGCCTTGGGCTTGCTGTTTTATGCCATGATTAGCAAATGCGTGATTAAGAATTGAGTCGTAGGTGACTTTGGGAGTGTACTTGGGCGATAATAAATCATGCAATATAATCGACAAAGGAGATGTTGATATCAGAGTGTCGAACGATTATACATGGAAACTAAAGGATGTCCAACACATTCCATCGTTGAAGAGGAATTTGATTTTGGTGAGCCAATTAGCTTGAGCTTGGTACAACACTACATTCATTGGAGATAAGTGAAAAGTAACCTAGAGAGTGATAGTGGTAGTGAAGGGAAATAACATAGGACATTTTACTTGATTAATAAAGTATCTGATGCTTCAATGTCAATCAATGTAAAAGATTCGTGCTTGTGGCATAAAATGATTGGGCACATGAGCGAGAGAGGATGAAGTCTCTCCTCTTGTGAGGTAAAATTTTTGGTTTGATTAATTGATTTGAATTTTTGTGAAGAGCCTGTGCTGGAAAAATTAAATAAGTTAATTTTGTAAAAATTGGGAGAGAATCCAAAGAGCAAAAATAGAACTGGCGCATACGAATATTTCCATCTCCAATTTCTTATGGGTGCTCTTATTACTTTGTCATCAATGAAGGTGCGAGCCTATTTTCATGAAGAATAAGTATTGTATTTGATACATTCAAAGGTTGTTAGCTGCAATTGAAAATAAGATTAGACAAATTGAAATGTTTGAGGTCTGACGATGACGACGAGTATTGTAATAAGGAATTCAAGAAATTCTGCACTAAAAAGGGGATTAGAAGAGAGTTTTTAGTCCCAACAACGCTACAACAAAATTACTTAACCAAAAGAATGAACCGAACAATCACGGAGCACATTAGGAACATGAGTTTCCTAAGCAATTTTGGGCTTATATTGTTAACATAGAAACTCAATTGATTAACCGCAGACTATCAGTGCTGCTAAAGGAGTTATTGGGAGATAAATGGAGTGATGAAAGCAACCACTTCTAAGCGAGATTGGTCGTGGAAGGCTTCTAGCAGAGAAGGGGTTGATTATACAAAGTTCTTTTTCCTGACAGTTAAAATGATGATAATTTGTTTAGTGTTGAGTTTAGTGAAGGGAAGATCTACACTTGAAGCAAATGGACAAAAAAATATGTTTCTCCATGACGAGTTGGAGGAGGGAATTTGTATGGTGTAGCCACAAGGACAAAGAGAATTTTGGTGTGCATGCTTAAGAAGAGCTTGTACAGATTGAAATAGGCGCCAATCCAGTTGTATAAAACGTTTGACAAATTCATGTTGGAGAATAAGTACACACGATATCAAGCAAACCACTGTTGTTACATCAAGCAATTTGACAATCATTTTATAATATTGTTATTGCTATTATATATGGATGCCATGTTAATCACGAAAATTGATATGAGAGTTATTTGACACTTAAAGGAGCTTCTATTGAAAGAATTTAAGGTGAAAAATTTCTGATGCGCCAAACAAATTTTTGGAATAAAGTTTTAGATGGATAGAGAGAAAAGACAAATTGAGCCAACATGATTATGCTGTGTAAATTCTATAGAGGTTTAATATGGATGACGAAACCAATCAATATAACTTTGGGAAATCACTTCTATTTGCCAAAGGAACAATCATCAAAGACCATTGAAGAAAGACAGAAAATGGAGAAGATTCCATGTGCCTTAGCAGTTGGAAGTCTTATGTATGCTATGATCTGCACATGTACGAACATTTCCCATGCCCTGAGAGTTGTGAGCAAATTCATGAGTAATCTAGGAAAGGTGCACTAGAAAGTAGTTACATGAATTTTCATTATTTGAGAGGGATGACAAGCACAGCACTGTGCTTTGGAGGATCGGAAGTAATTAGAATATGCTATTCATCTAACAAAAATGCTGCATTGCATGTCAGAATGAAGCACATTGAACTTTGATATTATTTCATTTAGATGCGTTTGGATGAGGGATGTCTTTTGTTGAAGTTCTACACCCCTAAAAATCTAGCATACATGTTCAAGTAGTCGATAACGCTCAAGCAACTAAAGCTATGCTAGCATAAGTGGGCCTAAGTATGTGGCAAAAGGCCGGAGTTGAACCACCTCATTCTACTATGGAAAGGACGTCATTAAGGAGAAGGATGAAAGACACGCTCATTATTCAAGTGGGAGATTGTTCTGTGGTGAAGTATCGAGTGCTTTGGAGTGAGCATGGACAATTGCACTATACTTTGTTTTACTTCTGGTGCTTATCTGGCTCTTAGGTGCTAGCTCTGCATCGGGCCATCGCCCAGGTTGAGCGTCCATCAGTGTATCCATTTGGATTGCAGGCTAAGTGCCCATCAGTGTAACTATTTGGAATTCAGGCTGAGAGCTCGTCGCTTGGGCTCGCCCAAGCCTAGGTGACCAGTGATTTGTGGAGCGAACCTCGTAAGTTTGGGCACTCCCATGCGTCAGTAACCACACTTTGAACTTTGGATGTTTGAGGAGGTGGCACTTTGATGTGCTCGCAATAGTTTGTGCTTTGCGCAGACAATAGGAAAATTATGAATTTTACTATTCATTAAAAAGATATGGAAAATTAGTGCATATTTCAAATAATTCATATATATATATATATATTATACAGAAATGGTTTACGTGAATTTTCAACTAAGGTTATTTGCACATACCTCCTATTAATATCCCAGCAAAATTTTGCTTTTTAATTGATATCAAGAAGTTTCTAATATATACATACATGCAGATCATGGTATCTTGCATGCCAATAATGGGGATGTAATTAGATATGTATAAACAGGAATGCTAAAATACTTATGCGCTCTATTGGAATTTGTAAATATTTGAAAAAAGTGTAGCATTTCATTTTAATCTTTCTCTAATAATTAGAAAACTAATACAAATGTATTTTATTTAAATAAGATACGTTTTATAATTTTGTACTATCGAACAACCTATTTAAGGAAATATCATCTAAATGGTGCATGACTAAAATATGATGTGGTATGTACTTTGGATTCAACTAAACTCTTAAAAATTTAAATATAATGTTATATTTAATACTAAATTAACTAGAGAGAAAATTGACATCATTTGATTTTTTCAATAAGATTCTTGGATTTGTAAATCATGAAATTAAGAACCCAAAACAATCCTAGATTGGCTTGAGTGGCTTTATGATGAGACAATTTCAAATGTATTATATTAATGAAGTATTCATGTGATCTAATGATCTCTATAGGCATTGCTTGTTCAAGTTTAATGTCAGATATAAATTCATACTCTTATTCATTCTCACATTTTCAAATTCCAATTTATGATTCAGGTTATTTACTTGCTTAATTAAGTTTAATTATAAGTTCAATGGTATTAGAAGCACGAATCTTGATGATATAACTATTGAGGGCCATCTGATCAAGAAGAGTGGGAGGTTCAAGTACTTGTGTTCAATTATTCAGAATAATGGCGAAATAGAGAACAGTGTGATTAATATGATCCAAGCTAGTTGGATGAAATGGGGGAGTGCTTTTGGAGTGATATGCCATCCTAAATTCCACTAAAAATTATAGGAAAATTTTATAGAACAATTATGTGTATGGGATTGAATGTTGACCCAACAAAGAAGAAAGTTACTGTTAAAATTAGTGTTACAGAGATGATGCTCAGGTGATGAGTGAGTTTACTTGTAAGGATAAAATGAGAAATTAGTTTATCCGTAGTATGGTTGGAGTGGCTCTACTAGTGGATATGATTAGAGAATGCTGCTAGATGTTTTGAGCATATTAAGTGTAGATCATGCAGTGCCCTTGTTGGAAAAATCGAGTTTTTAAAATTTTCCCTATTAAAAGAGAAAGTGGAACACCCAAAAAGATATGGGAAGAAATAAAGGATTCATGTAGCAGATCGGATTTTAAGCTTGGTGTTATTGTTATAGTTGTTGTTTTAATTCAAACTTTAAAAATATCTATGCATTGCAATAATTCATGATTATAGCTGTTGTACTTGCTCTATTCTTACATTGTTATAGGTGTCATCAAAACATCAGTATTCTCCTACATACTCTTATTGGGATGCACTTGTTGATGGTTTTGTGTATCGCTACATGTGGTTTTGTTGCTACAGGAATTTCTAGTTGCCTTATGATGACTATAACTGCTGATCATATGAAAAGGATTTTATGCGACTTGTTAAAATTTTAATTTCATCAAATTTACAGTGTATTTTTTAAGATATTAGAGTCAAATTTAGCGTATGCTGTTTCTACCATGTAATTCTGATCAATAGATTGGGAACTTGATCTTACTAAGATTTTTATAGCAATATAAGCAAAAATTAGGCTTAACCATCGATTTTAATTTCTTAGTCAGTCTTTTCAAATGTGTTTGCATGTCGGTCTTGCTTGGCAACTCATCTAAATGCTCATCGGTAGCCAAACTAGGCCAAATATGAATCGTGCTTGGCAAAACCCTCTGCTGCCCTCCTGATGATTAGGTATGAAGAGTATAAATACTTGTTATGAAAAAAATAAAATATTCTTTTTATCAAAAAAACACATTGGTTTTCAGTTTCCATCTGCTTGTGCTTGTTGGTTGTGCTATTGCTTTGTGTGCAATATTGTGTAATATGTTGATTTCATAATACTTCATCTCCTTGTATCAGCAGGGCTTCTATTTTATTTTCTTATTTTGATATTGATTTTATTAGGGCTTGAGAATTTGTTCAAATATGAAATGCAAATTTCAGTTTATTTGAAATTCTTTAGTAGTATTTTATTATCAGCTTTATGTTAGTTCACAATTATTGTATGTATTCATTTTTAATAATGGAAGTGGTTGAAATTATTCTTGGCTTGCGTTTAATTTCTTTATATTCCTTCTTGTAACTTGGCAAATATCCTCTTTTACCATATTGGATAATAGCTAAAACAGTCTCCATCACCATCGTTTTAAGACATGCCAAGAGGGACAAGGAAGGGCAGAAATAGATGTGCAGGCGACACTTTGTTTTCGTTTTAATCTCTTCCAATTTGATTCTAAACATTATGCACATTTGGTAATTACCATCACATTATTCCATAATGTATATATGCATACAATATATATGTGCACGATAATCAAGACAACGGTTAACTATGCTACCATATAAACATGTGGGTGAGATGCTTCTAAGTACGATTGTAATCTTCAATTTTCTGAAATGTAAGTGCAAATTTCAATTATATTTGTGAATATGCAAGCTATGAGCGCAACCTAAAACCTCAAGCATTAAGATATGCAAATTATAAACGTTCATGCAAGATATGATCATGTTGGAAAAAAAAAATGTATTAGGAGCGAATAAGCTAATCAGGATGTGTTTGGTGAAGTGATCCTAGTTTGGGCACAAACTCATAGAATTGGGCTAGCTACACTATTGGTCATATAACTAATTTTCATCCAAATGCCTAAGGCTACGGATGTGAGTTACTCAAATCTGCTTTTGCATTATCCATTTTCAAATTTCAAGATCTTGAACTAAATCACTCTTCACATGTCTCAGCAGAATAAGAGTTCATTACCATTAGTTATCAACTCCCCATCAAATGAAAGCTTCTAATACAATTTAGAATCATGCACCAAAAACCTTATTAACATGTAAACAATGTAGAAATCAATCACTCATAAACGTTGATGAATCATGGTAGAAGATATGCCTATCGGAGCTACAAATTGTACAACTCACTTATGGAGCTGAACTATCAGATCTGATATCACTTATTAAGAGGAGTGAACCAAACAGGAGACTAACTCATAATTTTGGGCTAGATATGTCATGGGCCAATTCCAATTTTCATTAAATTAATTGGTATGAGCCAACCAATACTATTTTTACATTACTTTCTTTTTAAATTTTAAAGTGTTGAACTAAACCGCTTTCACATGTTTTAACAATAAGCTCACATGTGAAAGTTTATTAAGCTGCAATTACACAATATCACTTGACCAGCTTATCACCACAATTACAAACAATATAACCAGAGCAAGTAGATCTTTAGCTTTATATTAAGATTTGAAGCACTAAGGGAAAAAGTCAATTTGTTAGACTCATTTAAATTTTTATGCTCTAAATTTTAATTATTAGGCAATTTTAAATAAATAGCCACCCTTACATCCCAACTATCCCATTTAAAGCTTTTCACTAAATCATCCTCTTCTCCAAAACATCCACGCTTCCTCTCCTTTCCCTGCCGTCCTCCATTTTTTTTCTCCTGATTTTCCCAGCCATCTCACTGTTTCCAACAATAAAAAAGTATCCATATATGTTGTGCCACTGCCACAACCTGTTAAGCCACTTATTTACCTTGCTCTGCTTCACTTGCAAACAATGCTCTAACCTTTAAACTATTTTTTGGAGCAATCATGATAACATCAATGAATATGACCTCAATGCCCTCAACTGGCATCAAACTGAAGCTCTACCCCATTGCAGCATTTGTCCTTTTTGTACTGTTTTCGCTTTAGTAGGATCAAAGCCATTGCTAGCTGCAGACGATTGAGTGTGGAAGTCAAAAATATTCTAGCACTGCCGTCAACTCCAGCCTTTCCTTTTCTATAGCCAACAAGGCCCTTCCAAGGCTGCCAATGAAGGGTTTCTGCGTCCACAAGCCAAAAACGCAGCTGCTATGAATGCCCCTTCATCCCTTTGTCACATGCACGTCTAGTGCCTCTAATGTCTAGTACTAAAAATACAGTTAGCTGCTGCTTTCACTGGTGTTGTCTCATAGACAATTGATGATAATGAATAATGGGAGGATTGATCGTGATTGATTTCACTAACTAGGATAACAAAATTATTGACATATCAATTAGGCTTGTTATTTTTTCGTACTGGCATTTCACTTTAATCTGCTTTAATTTTTTGCCATCACTTACCTCTAATTTAATTTTTAAACTTCTGAATGAGGCTCACTAGAAACTCAGGGTCCTTCGCTCTAATGACACTTCTTATTCACTTTCTTTATTCCATTTATTTAATCATTTAATTTCAGACAGTAATAAGTATACACTAGAGGAAGAGAGACAAACTAAAGAAAATTATATATAGAATTAAAATTCTGAGTGCTCTTTTTTCATGTTCTTGATGGATCTGTGGTTTGATGTAGATGCAAGAGTATTTGTTTGGGAAACAATGAATCCTTAATTAGGATAAGGTGTAAAAAATTCTTCTCGCGGAAAAACAGAAACAAGGTGTAGATCCTTAACTAGAGATAAGTATGTATTCGCGGGTTCCTAAAAAATATACTTGTTTGGAATAAGCGTTCTTCTCTTTATTTGAAAATCTATATCTATTGAATATTTTATATTTTTGGATGATTCCCTTTGCCAGTACATCACTTCGTACTTTTTCTCTAGAAAATCTCTGAGAAAACTTAGAACAGTATCCTTTTTGTTTTGAATTCGGACAGCATTGTTTTATAGGCTAGAATGTTGGGAAAGAGAGCATGTGCGTACCGATAAATTAATTATTGTGGAGATGAGAAAGCTAATGTGGATGACTGAGCAATATGCAAAAGAATATGATGATATAGATAATTACATTTATAGCAATGTTAAGAGTAGCTACAATTAAGGTTCTATTCAAGAATATTGCTTTAGATGGTTATATATATATATATATATATATATATATATTCATTTTTCTTATGAACTTAGGATGATGGAATGGGGTTTGCTTCCTGAAGAAGAGGCTCAGATGGTATACGAGAAGAAGCTGCAGAAGAACCAAAGGAAGAAATTCAATTCTCCTGTCAAAATAACCACACCCGTGAAGAAGAAATCTTCGTCGGTCTCTGTCAAGAAGAAGAATGTCAAGGTGACAACTTCCAGAACTGGGATGAAGGCAGCCAGGAAGAAAGCTGTTTCTTCTCATTGTTCCGAAGATGACGATGATGACTTTGTCCTCAAAAGTTCAGTCAGCAACAAGAAGATTTCTAGCTGAATTCTGGATTATGGTTTCGTTCAAGTTCCTTTTATTTTTTTTAATTAAAAGGTTCAGTGATATATGCAGGACAGACAGCTAGGGCTTATAGTAGTACTTGACTAGCAGCAGCAGCATTATTATGATGCTTGTTTATGATGAAATGGAGAAGAAATGATGTACGTATTTTGGGAGATTTATAGCAGATTCAATGTACTGTGTATTGATTGACCTGAATTAGATTTAAGACGTGATATATTTTTGAGTATTTTTGGATTGTGTTATATGCAAACTAAGTATATTTTTTGTTAAATGGTATTATACTAATATGAATTATGAACATTAATGTACAGGTATATTTTATTAATTATATTATTTAATAATTACAAAAATTATTAAAATGAATAAAGTGTAAAAAATGTCATACAAACATGCTGTTCGTTTTATGGTAACAGTATGAGTGCCATCGTTATGAACATGATTAGTGAGCTTTGGAAGCATGTCTTTGGTAGTACATAGGAGGCTTTTAACAAATGTAGGTGGCAAAGGGGGAATTCTCTAAGCTTGAGAGCTTGTGAATCTAAACATAGCTTGCCACTATTGGTATAAAATAGTGTGCGCTAAGAGCTTTCTATATGAGAGCTATTTTGCTATTATTTATAAGAATATTTGGGAAGTAAAGACCCAAGCCACCTTTCCCTGAGACCTACTATGCTGTTCCAAGACAATATTAAGTTTTTTTATCTAACTTTCTTGAATCAAGAAATCTTGAACAAATGAAATTGTTCTTTTAAAAAACTGCTTTAGTTGATAGGAACTGCTTTAAATTAATAAAGTAAAATATTTCCTCATAAATGAGAGAATATAGTTTATCTTGAAGAAGTATGCAAAGCTCCATTAAGATTTTTGAATGGTACAGTGGTAAGCCTAAATATTTAGAGGAAAGATCTTTGATGCTAATATTCAAAATAGAAGAACGTTAATCTTGGTTTGTCACACCTTCAGAGAAAAAATGAAAGATTTATCATCATTGATTTGCATGCCCAAACACATTGAAAATATGGCCAAACAGCTCTTAGCTGTTAACAAGTTGTTTGGAGAGGCCTCCCCAAATATTAAAATGTCATCAATAAAAAATAAGAGCAACTAAAAGAGTGGTGCCTTAAAGGTTTATAACTTGAATCAATACATATCTCTTCAATTATATCAAAAAAATCATTTAAAACTATAATAAAGAGGAGGGAAAAGGGGGGAACAATCTTGTTTGATGCCATTTGAGGACTTGAGAATCCCGTCATACTGCTATTTATAAAAAATTTAGCAATACAGGCTGAAATCCACTTGATTAATGGTGCAAGAAAACTCATATTGTAAATTCTGAAATGATAAAGTTTCGTATCAAGAGTTCTTTATAAGCCAATTTTAGTACAAAATAAAAGCTTTACTGAGAACTTAATCCATGAAGTATTGCTATAAGAGGCAAACCGACCTTTTATGAATCTGGCTTGAACTGGGTTTATGAGACTAGGAAGAAGATGAGCAATGCAACATGCAATAAGTTTATCAATAATTTGTAATTAGTATTGCTAGAGATTGGCCTATGATCTTAAATTGAACTAGCATTTAGTCTTTTGGGAATGAGAAATATTGCCAAATGAGCTAACTGCCTGAGCATTTGACCGGTGTCAAAAAACTATACATGACTGGTAAATTTAGGATCCGAATCATTCAAGTAGTTTGATAAAAAAAAA